>JAPNXP010000014.1:0-5366606 GCA_028753945.1 Hexactinellida sp. DTS-2022
AAAGTAAATCTCTTTTTAAAGTGACCTGGATTGTTATTGTCAAACAGTCACCTTCTTAATGTACTATTATAGCATTCTTAAAATCTATCTTTGGTTGGTTAAAAATTGGCTGGAACGAAGGGAGTGATAGAATTATTCTTTTTTATTGTCTTTGATGGGGTATAGTGAAAGGACTGGCTATCTTTATGTGATGTTTGGGATGTCTGGTGAAAAGTAAATCTCTTTTTAAAGTGACCTGGATTGTTTATTGTCAAACAGTCACCTTCTTAATGTACTATTATAGCATTCTTAAAATCTATCTTTGGTTGGTTAAAAATTGGCTGGGAACGAAGGGAGTGATAGAATTATTCTTTTTTATTGTCTTTGATGGGGTATAGTGAAAGGACTGGCTATCTTTATGTGATGTTTGGGATGTCTGGTGAAAAGTAAATCTCTTTTTAAAGTGACCTGGATTGTTTATTGTCAAACAGTCACCTTCTTAATGTACTATTATAGCATTCTTAAAATCTATCTTTGGTTGGTTAAAAATTGGCTGGAACGAAGGGAGTGATAGAATTATTCTTTTTTATTGTCTTTGATGGGGTATAGTGAAAGGACTGGCTATCTTTATGTGATGTTTGGGATGTCTGGTGAAAAGTAAATCTCTTTTTAAAGTGACCTGGATTGTTTATTGTCAAACAGTCACCTTCTTATGTACTATTATAGCATTCTTAAAATCTATCTTTGGTTGGTTAAAAATTGCTGGGAACGAAGGGAGTGATAGAATTATTCTTTTTTATTGTCTTTGATGGGGTATAGTGAAAGGACTGGCTATCTTTATGTGATGTTTGGGATGTCTGGTGAAAAGTAAATCTCTTTTTAAAGTGACCTGGATTGTTTATTGTCAAACAGTCACCTTCTTAATGTACTATTATAGCATTCTTAAAATCTATCTTTGGTTGGTTAAAAATTGGCTGGGAACGAAGGGAGTGATAGAATTATTCTTTTTTATTGTCTTTGATGGGGTATAGTGAAAGGACTGGCTATCTTTATGTGATGTTTGGGATGTCTGGTGAAAAGTAAATCTCTTTTTAAAGTGACCTGGATTGTTTATTGTCAAACAGTCACCTTCTTAATGTACTATTATAGCATCTTAAAATCTATCTTTGGTTGGTTAAAATTGGCTGGGAACGAAGGGAGTGATAGAATTATTCTTTTTTATTGTCTTTGATGGGGTATAGTGAAAGGACTGGCTATCTTTATGTGATGTTTGGGATGTCTGGTGAAAAGTAAATCTCTTTTTAAAGTGACCTGGATTGTTTATTGTCAAACAGTCACCTTCTTAATGTACTATTATAGCATTCTTAAAATCTATCTTTGGTTGGTTAAAAATTGGCTGGGAACGAAGGGAGTGATAGAATTATTCTTTTTTATTGTCTTTGATGGGGTATAGTGAAAGGACTGGCTATCTTTATGTGATGTTTGGGATGTCTGGTGAAAAGTAAATCTCTTTTTAAAGTGACCTGGATTGTTTATTGTCAAACAGTCACCTTCTTAATGTACTATTATAGCATTCTTAAAATCTATCTTTGGTTGGTTAAAAATTGGCTGGGAACGAAGGGAGTGATAGAATTATTCTTTTTTATTGTCTTTGATGGGGTATAGTGAAAGGACTGGCTATCTTTATGTGATGTTTGGGATGTCTGGTGAAAAGTAAATCTCTTTTAAAGTGACCTGGATTGTTTATTGTCAAACAGTCACCTTCTTAATGTACTATTATAGCATTCTTAAAATCTATCTTTGGTTGGTTAAAAATTGGCTGGGAACGAAGGGAGTGATAGAATTATTCTTTTTTATTGTCTTTGATGGGGTATAGTGAAAGGACTGGCTATCTTTATGTGATGTTTGGATGTCTGGTGAAAAGTAAATCTCTTTTTAAAGTGACCTGGATTGTTTATTGTCAAACAGTCACCTTCTTAATGTACTATTATAGCATTCTTAAAATCTATCTTTGGTTGGTTAAAAATTGGCTGGAACGAAGGGAGTGATAGAATTATTCTTTTTTATTGTCTTTGATGGGGTATAGTGAAAGGACTGGCTATCTTTATGTGATGTTTGGGATGTCTGGTGAAAAGTAAATCTCTTTTTAAAGTGACCTGGATTGTTTATTGTCAAACAGTCACCTTCTTAATGTACTATTATAGCATTCTTAAAATCTATCTTTGGTTGGTTAAAAATTGGCTGGGAACGAAGGGAGTGATAGAATTATTCTTTTTTATTGTCTTTGATGGGGTATAGTGAAAGGACTGGCTATCTTTATGTGATGTTTGGGATGTCTGGTGAAAAGTAAATCTCTTTTTAAAGTGACCTGGATTGTTTATTGTCAAACAGTCACCTTCTTAATGTACTATTATAGCATTCTTAAAATCTATCTTTGGTTGGTTAAAAATTGGCTGGGAACGAAGGGAGTGATAGAATTATTCTTTTTTATTGTCTTTGATGGGGTATAGTGAAAGGACTGGCTATCTTTATGTGATGTTTGGGATGTCTGGTGAAAAGTAAATCTCTTTTTAAAGTGACCTGGATTGTTTATTGTCAAACAGTCACCTTCTTAATGTACTATTATAGCATTCTTAAAATCTATCTTTGGTGGTTAAAAATTGGCTGGGAACGAAGGGAGTGATAGAATTATTCTTTTTTATTGTCTTTGATGGGGTATAGTGAAAGGACTGGCTATCTTTATGTGATGTTTGGGATGTCTGGTGAAAAGTAAATCTCTTTTTAAAGTGACCTGGATTGTTTATTGTCAAACAGTCACCTTCTTAATGTACTATTATAGCATTCTTAAAATCTATCTTTGGTTGGTTAAAAATTGGCTGGGAACGAAGGGAGTGATAGAATTATTCTTTTTTATTGTCTTTGATGGGGTATAGTGAAAGGACTGGCTATCTTTATGTGATGTTTGGGATGTCTGGTGAAAAGTAAATCTCTTTTTAAAGTGACCTGGATTGTTTATTGTCAAAACAGTCACCTTCTTAATGTACTATTATAGCATTCTTAAAATCTATCTTTGGTTGGTTAAAAATTGGCTGGGAACGAAGGGAGTGATAGAATTATTCTTTTTTATTGTCTTTGATGGGGTATAGTGAAAGGACTGGCTATCTTTATGTGATGTTTGGGATGTCTGGTGAAAAGTAAATCTCTTTTTAAAGTGACCTGGATTGTTTATTGTCAAACAGTCACCTTCTTAATGTACTATTATAGCATTCTTAAAATCTATCTTTGGTTGGTTAAAAATTGGCTGGGAACGAAGGGAGTGATAGAATTATTCTTTTTTATTGTCTTTGATGGGGTATAGTGAAAGGACTGGCTATCTTTATGTGATGTTTGGGATGTCTGGTGAAAAGTAAATCTCTTTTTAAAGTGACCTGGATTGTTTATTGTCAAACAGTCACCTTCTTAATGTACTATTATAGGCATTCTTAAAATCTATCTTTGGTTGGTTAAAAATTGGCTGGGAACGAAGGGAGTGATAGAATTATTCTTTTTTATTGTCTTTGATGGGGTATAGTGAAAGGACTGGCTATCTTTATGTGATGTTTGGGATGTCTGGTGAAAAGTAAATCTCTTTTTAAAGTGACCTGGATTGTTTATTGTCAAACAGTCACCTTCTTAATGTACTATTATAGCATTCTTAAAATCTATCTTTGGTTGGTTAAAAATTGGCTGGGAACGAAGGGAGTGATAGAATTATTCTTTTTTATTGTCTTTGATGGGGTATAGTGAAAGGACTGGCTATCTTTATGTGATGTTTGGGATGTCTGGTGAAAAGTAAATCTCTTTTTAAAGTGACCTGGATTGTTTATTGTCAAACAGTCACCTTCTTAATGTACTATTATAGCATTCTTAAAATCTATCTTTGGTTGGTTAAAATTGGCTGGGAACGAAGGGAGTGATAGAATTATTCTTTTTTATTGTCTTTGATGGGGTATAGTGAAAGGACTGGCTATCTTTATGTGATGTTTGGGATGTCTGGTGAAAAGTAAATCTCTTTTAAAGTGACCTGGATTGTTTATTGTCAAACAGTCACCTTCTTAATGTACTATTATAGCATTCTTAAATCTATCTTTGGTTGGTTAAAAATTGGCTGGGAACGAAGGGAGTGATAGAATTATTCTTTTTTATTGTCTTTGATGGGGTATAGTGAAAGGACTGGCTATCTTTATGTGATGTTTGGGATGTCTGGTGAAAAGGTAAATCTCTTTTTAAAGTGACCTGGATTGTTTATTGTCAAACAGTCACCTTCTTAATGTACTATTATAGCATTCTTAAAATCTATCTTTGGTTGGTTAAAAATTGGCTGGGAACGAAGGGAGTGATAGAATTATTCTTTTTTATTGTCTTTGATGGGGTATAGTGAAAGGACTGGCTATCTTTATGTGATGTTTGGGATGTCTGGTGAAAAGTAAATCTCTTTTTAAAGTGACCTGGATTGTTTATTGTCAAACAGTCACCTTCTTAATGTATGTACTATATAGCATTCTTCAAAATCTATCTTTGGTTGGTTAAAAATTGGCTGGGAACGAAGGAGTGATAGAATTATTCTTTTTTTTAGTTCTTTGAATGGGTATAGTGAAAGGACTGGCTCTCTATGTGATGTTTGGGATGTCTGGTGAAAAGTAAATATCTTTTTAAAGTGACCTGGATTGTTTATTGTCAAACAGTCACCTTCTTAATGTACTAATATAGCATTCTTAAATCTATCTTTGGTTGGTTAAAAATCTGGCTGGGAACGAAGGGAGTGATAGAATTATTCTTTTTTATTGTCTTTGATGGGTATAGTGAAAGGACTGGCCTATCTTTATGTGATGTTTGGGATGTCTGGTGAAAAGTAAATATCTTTTTAAAGCTGAACCTAGGATTGATTGTCAAACAGTCACCTTCTTAATGTACTATAGTATAGCATTCTTAAAATCTATCTTTGGTTGGTTAAAAATTGGCTGGGAACGAAGGGAGTGATAGAATTATTCTTTTTTATTGTCTTTGATGGGGTATAGTGAAAGGACTGGCTATCTTTATGTGATGTTTGGGATGTCTGGTGAAAAGTAAATCTCTTTTTAAAGTGACCTGGATTGTTTATTGTCAAACAGTCACCTTCTTAATGTACTATTATAGCATTCTTAAAATCTATCTTTGGTTGGTTAAAAATTGGCTGGGAACGAAGGGAGTGATAGAATTATTCTTTTTTATTGTCTTTGATGGGGTATAGTGAAAGGACTGGCTATCTTTATGTGATGTTTGGGATGTCTGGTGAAAAGTAAATCTCTTTTTAAAGTGACCTGGATTGTTTATTGTCAAACAGTCACCTTCTTAATGTACTATTATAGCATTCTTAAAATCTATCTTTGGTTGGTTAAAAATTGGCTGGGAACGAAGGGAGTGATAGAATTATTCTTTTTTATTGTCTTTGATGGGGTATAGTGAAAGGACTGGCTATCTTTATGTGATGTTTGGGATGTCTGGTGAAAAGTAAATCTCTTTTTAAAGTGACCTGGATTGTTTATTGTCAAACAGTCACCTTCTTAATGTACTATTATAGCATTCTTAAAATCTATCTTTGGTTGGTTAAAAATTGGCTGGGAACGAAGGGAGTGATAGAATTATTCTTTTTTATTGTCTTTGATGGGGTATAGTGAAAGGACTGGCTATCTTTATGTGATGTTTGGGATGTCTGGTGAAAAGTAAATCTCTTTTTAAAGTGACCTGGATTGTTTATTGTCAAACAGTCACCTTCTTAATGTACTATTATAGCATTCTTAAAATCTATCTTTGGTTGGTTAAAAATTGGCTGGGAACGAAGGGAGTGATAGAATTATTCTTTTTTATTGTCTTTGATGGGGTATAGTGAAAGGACTGGCTATCTTTATGTGATGTTTGGGATGTCTGGTGAAAAGTAAATCTCTTTTTAAAGTGACCTGGATTGTTTATTGTCAAACAGTCACCTTCTTAATGTACTATTATAGCATTCTTAAAATCTATCTTTGGTTGGTTAAAAATTGGCTGGGAACGAAGGGAGTGATAGAATTATTCTTTTTTATTGTCTTTGATGGGGTATAGTGAAAGGACTGGCTATCTTTATGTGATGTTTGGGATGTCTGGTGAAAAGTAAATCTCTTTTTAAAGTGACCTGGATTGTTTATTGTCAAACAGTCACCTTCTTAATGTACTATTATAGCATTCTTAAAATCTATCTTTGGTTGGTTAAAAATTGGCTGGGAACGAAGGGAGTGATAGAATTATTCTTTTTTATTGTCTTTGATGGGGTATAGTGAAAGGACTGGCTATCTTTATGTGATGTTTGGGATGTCTGGTGAAAAGTAAATCTCTTTTTAAAGTGACCTGGATTGTTTATTGTCAAACAGTCACCTTCTTAATGTACTATTATAGCATTCTTAAAATCTATCTTTGGTTGGTTAAAAATTGGCTGGGAACGAAGGGAGTGATAGAATTATTCTTTTTTATTGTCTTTGATGGGGTATAGTGAAAGGACTGGCTATCTTTATGTGATGTTTGGGATGTCTGGTGAAAAGTAAATCTCTTTTTAAAGTGACCTGGATTGTTTATTGTCAAACAGTCACCTTCTTAATGTACTATTATAGCATTCTTAAAATCTATCTTTGGTTGGTTAAAAATTGGCTGGGAACGAAGGGAGTGATAGAATTATTCTTTTTTATTGTCTTTGATGGGGTATAGTGAAAGGACTGGCTATCTTTATGTGATGTTTGGGATGTCTGGTGAAAAGTAAATCTCTTTTTAAAGTGACCTGGATTGTTTATTGTCAAACAGTCACCTTCTTAATGTACTATTATAGCATTCTTAAAATCTATCTTTGGTTGGTTAAAAATTGGCTGGGAACGAAGGGAGTGATAGAATTATTCTTTTTTATTGTCTTTGATGGGGTATAGTGAAAGGACTGGCTATCTTTATGTGATGTTTGGGATGTCTGGTGAAAAGTAAATCTCTTTTTAAAGTGACCTGGATTGTTTATTGTCAAACAGTCACCTTCTTAATGTACTATTATAGCATTCTTAAAATCTATCTTTGGTTGGTTAAAAATTGGCTGGGAACGAAGGGAGTGATAGAATTATTCTTTTTTATTGTCTTTGATGGGGTATAGTGAAAGGACTGGCTATCTTTATGTGATGTTTGGGATGTCTGGTGAAAAGTAAATCTCTTTTTAAAGTGACCTGGATTGTTTATTGTCAAACAGTCACCTTCTTAATGTACTATTATAGCATTCTTAAAATCTATCTTTGGTTGGTTAAAAATTGGCTGGGAACGAAGGGAGTGATAGAATTATTCTTTTTTATTGTCTTTGATGGGGTATAGTGAAAGGACTGGCTATCTTTATGTGATGTTTGGGATGTCTGGTGAAAAGTAAATCTCTTTTTAAAGTGACCTGGATTGTTTATTGTCAAACAGTCACCTTCTTAATGTACTATTATAGCATTCTTAAAATCTATCTTTGGTTGGTTAAAAATTGGCTGGGAACGAAGGGAGTGATAGAATTATTCTTTTTTATTGTCTTTGATGGGGTATAGTGAAAGGACTGGCTATCTTTATGTGATGTTTGGGATGTCTGGTGAAAAGTAAATCTCTTTTTAAAGTGACCTGGATTGTTTATTGTCAAACAGTCACCTTCTTAATGTACTATTATAGCATTCTTAAAATCTATCTTTGGTTGGTTAAAAATTGGCTGGGAACGAAGGGAGTGATAGAATTATTCTTTTTTATTGTCTTTGATGGGGTATAGTGAAAGGACTGGCTATCTTTATGTGATGTTTGGGATGTCTGGTGAAAAGTAAATCTCTTTTTAAAGTGACCTGGATTGTTTATTGTCAAACAGTCACCTTCTTAATGTACTATTATAGCATTCTTAAAATCTATCTTTGGTTGGTTAAAAATTGGCTGGGAACGAAGGGAGTGATAGAATTATTCTTTTTTATTGTCTTTGATGGGGTATAGTGAAAGGACTGGCTATCTTTATGTGATGTTTGGGATGTCTGGTGAAAAGTAAATCTCTTTTTAAAGTGACCTGGATTGTTTATTGTCAAACAGTCACCTTCTTAATGTACTATTATAGCATTCTTAAAATCTATCTTTGGTTGGTTAAAAATTGGCTGGGAACGAAGGGAGTGATAGAATTATTCTTTTTTATTGTCTTTGATGGGGTATAGTGAAAGGACTGGCTATCTTTATGTGATGTTTGGGATGTCTGGTGAAAAGTAAATCTCTTTTTAAAGTGACCTGGATTGTTTATTGTCAAACAGTCACCTTCTTAATGTACTATTATAGCATTCTTAAAATCTATCTTTGGTTGGTTAAAAATTGGCTGGGAACGAAGGGAGTGATAGAATTATTCTTTTTTATTGTCTTTGATGGGGTATAGTGAAAGGACTGGCTATCTTTATGTGATGTTTGGGATGTCTGGTGAAAAGTAAATCTCTTTTTAAAGTGACCTGGATTGTTTATTGTCAAACAGTCACCTTCTTAATGTACTATTATAGCATTCTTAAAATCTATCTTTGGTTGGTTAAAAATTGGCTGGGAACGAAGGGAGTGATAGAATTATTCTTTTTTATTGTCTTTGATGGGGTATAGTGAAAGGACTGGCTATCTTTATGTGATGTTTGGGATGTCTGGTGAAAAGTAAATCTCTTTTTAAAGTGACCTGGATTGTTTATTGTCAAACAGTCACCTTCTTAATGTACTATTATAGCATTCTTAAAATCTATCTTTGGTTGGTTAAAAATTGGCTGGGAACGAAGGGAGTGATAGAATTATTCTTTTTTATTGTCTTTGATGGGGTATAGTGAAAGGACTGGCTATCTTTATGTGATGTTTGGGATGTCTGGTGAAAAGTAAATCTCTTTTTAAAGTGACCTGGATTGTTTATTGTCAAACAGTCACCTTCTTAATGTACTATTATAGCATTCTTAAAATCTATCTTTGGTTGGTTAAAAATTGGCTGGGAACGAAGGGAGTGATAGAATTATTCTTTTTTATTGTCTTTGATGGGGTATAGTGAAAGGACTGGCTATCTTTATGTGATGTTTGGGATGTCTGGTGAAAAGTAAATCTCTTTTTAAAGTGACCTGGATTGTTTATTGTCAAACAGTCACCTTCTTAATGTACTATTATAGCATTCTTAAAATCTATCTTTGGTTGGTTAAAAATTGGCTGGGAACGAAGGGAGTGATAGAATTATTCTTTTTTATTGTCTTTGATGGGGTATAGTGAAAGGACTGGCTATCTTTATGTGATGTTTGGGATGTCTGGTGAAAAGTAAATCTCTTTTTAAAGTGACCTGGATTGTTTATTGTCAAACAGTCACCTTCTTAATGTACTATTATAGCATTCTTAAAATCTATCTTTGGTTGGTTAAAAATTGGCTGGGAACGAAGGGAGTGATAGAATTATTCTTTTTTATTGTCTTTGATGGGGTATAGTGAAAGGACTGGCTATCTTTATGTGATGTTTGGGATGTCTGGTGAAAAGTAAATCTCTTTTTAAAGTGACCTGGATTGTTTATTGTCAAACAGTCACCTTCTTAATGTACTATTATAGCATTCTTAAAATCTATCTTTGGTTGGTTAAAAATTGGCTGGGAACGAAGGGAGTGATAGAATTATTCTTTTTTATTGTCTTTGATGGGGTATAGTGAAAGGACTGGCTATCTTTATGTGATGTTTGGGATGTCTGGTGAAAAGTAAATCTCTTTTTAAAGTGACCTGGATTGTTTATTGTCAAACAGTCACCTTCTTAATGTACTATTATAGCATTCTTAAAATCTATCTTTGGTTGGTTAAAAATTGGCTGGGAACGAAGGGAGTGATAGAATTATTCTTTTTTATTGTCTTTGATGGGGTATAGTGAAAGGACTGGCTATCTTTATGTGATGTTTGGGATGTCTGGTGAAAAGTAAATCTCTTTTTAAAGTGACCTGGATTGTTTATTGTCAAACAGTCACCTTCTTAATGTACTATTATAGCATTCTTAAAATCTATCTTTGGTTGGTTAAAAATTGGCTGGGAACGAAGGGAGTGATAGAATTATTCTTTTTTATTGTCTTTGATGGGGTATAGTGAAAGGACTGGCTATCTTTATGTGATGTTTGGGATGTCTGGTGAAAAGTAAATCTCTTTTTAAAGTGACCTGGATTGTTTATTGTCAAACAGTCACCTTCTTAATGTACTATTATAGCATTCTTAAAATCTATCTTTGGTTGGTTAAAAATTGGCTGGGAACGAAGGGAGTGATAGAATTATTCTTTTTTATTGTCTTTGATGGGGTATAGTGAAAGGACTGGCTATCTTTATGTGATGTTTGGGATGTCTGGTGAAAAGTAAATCTCTTTTTAAAGTGACCTGGATTGTTTATTGTCAAACAGTCACCTTCTTAATGTACTATTATAGCATTCTTAAAATCTATCTTTGGTTGGTTAAAAATTGGCTGGGAACGAAGGGAGTGATAGAATTATTCTTTTTTATTGTCTTTGATGGGGTATAGTGAAAGGACTGGCTATCTTTATGTGATGTTTGGGATGTCTGGTGAAAAGTAAATCTCTTTTTAAAGTGACCTGGATTGTTTATTGTCAAACAGTCACCTTCTTAATGTACTATTATAGCATTCTTAAAATCTATCTTTGGTTGGTTAAAAATTGGCTGGGAACGAAGGGAGTGATAGAATTATTCTTTTTTATTGTCTTTGATGGGGTATAGTGAAAGGACTGGCTATCTTTATGTGATGTTTGGGATGTCTGGTGAAAAGTAAATCTCTTTTTAAAGTGACCTGGATTGTTTATTGTCAAACAGTCACCTTCTTAATGTACTATTATAGCATTCTTAAAATCTATCTTTGGTTGGTTAAAAATTGGCTGGGAACGAAGGGAGTGATAGAATTATTCTTTTTTATTGTCTTTGATGGGGTATAGTGAAAGGACTGGCTATCTTTATGTGATGTTTGGGATGTCTGGTGAAAAGTAAATCTCTTTTTAAAGTGACCTGGATTGTTTATTGTCAAACAGTCACCTTCTTAATGTACTATTATAGCATTCTTAAAATCTATCTTTGGTTGGTTAAAAATTGGCTGGGAACGAAGGGAGTGATAGAATTATTCTTTTTTATTGTCTTTGATGGGGTATAGTGAAAGGACTGGCTATCTTTATGTGATGTTTGGGATGTCTGGTGAAAAGTAAATCTCTTTTTAAAGTGACCTGGATTGTTTATTGTCAAACAGTCACCTTCTTAATGTACTATTATAGCATTCTTAAAATCTATCTTTGGTTGGTTAAAAATTGGCTGGGAACGAAGGGAGTGATAGAATTATTCTTTTTTATTGTCTTTGATGGGGTATAGTGAAAGGACTGGCTATCTTTATGTGATGTTTGGGATGTCTGGTGAAAAGTAAATCTCTTTTTAAAGTGACCTGGATTGTTTATTGTCAAACAGTCACCTTCTTAATGTACTATTATAGCATTCTTAAAATCTATCTTTGGTTGGTTAAAAATTGGCTGGGAACGAAGGGAGTGATAGAATTATTCTTTTTTATTGTCTTTGATGGGGTATAGTGAAAGGACTGGCTATCTTTATGTGATGTTTGGGATGTCTGGTGAAAAGTAAATCTCTTTTTAAAGTGACCTGGATTGTTTATTGTCAAACAGTCACCTTCTTAATGTACTATTATAGCATTCTTAAAATCTATCTTTGGTTGGTTAAAAATTGGCTGGGAACGAAGGGAGTGATAGAATTATTCTTTTTTATTGTCTTTGATGGGGTATAGTGAAAGGACTGGCTATCTTTATGTGATGTTTGGGATGTCTGGTGAAAAGTAAATCTCTTTTTAAAGTGACCTGGATTGTTTATTGTCAAACAGTCACCTTCTTAATGTACTATTATAGCATTCTTAAAATCTATCTTTGGTTGGTTAAAAATTGGCTGGGAACGAAGGGAGTGATAGAATTATTCTTTTTTATTGTCTTTGATGGGGTATAGTGAAAGGACTGGCTATCTTTATGTGATGTTTGGGATGTCTGGTGAAAAGTAAATCTCTTTTTAAAGTGACCTGGATTGTTTATTGTCAAACAGTCACCTTCTTAATGTACTATTATAGCATTCTTAAAATCTATCTTTGGTTGGTTAAAAATTGGCTGGGAACGAAGGGAGTGATAGAATTATTCTTTTTTATTGTCTTTGATGGGGTATAGTGAAAGGACTGGCTATCTTTATGTGATGTTTGGGATGTCTGGTGAAAAGTAAATCTCTTTTTAAAGTGACCTGGATTGTTTATTGTCAAACAGTCACCTTCTTAATGTACTATTATAGCATTCTTAAAATCTATCTTTGGTTGGTTAAAAATTGGCTGGGAACGAAGGGAGTGATAGAATTATTCTTTTTTATTGTCTTTGATGGGGTATAGTGAAAGGACTGGCTATCTTTATGTGATGTTTGGGATGTCTGGTGAAAAGTAAATCTCTTTTTAAAGTGACCTGGATTGTTTATTGTCAAACAGTCACCTTCTTAATGTACTATTATAGCATTCTTAAAATCTATCTTTGGTTGGTTAAAAATTGGCTGGGAACGAAGGGAGTGATAGAATTATTCTTTTTTATTGTCTTTGATGGGGTATAGTGAAAGGACTGGCTATCTTTATGTGATGTTTGGGATGTCTGGTGAAAAGTAAATCTCTTTTTAAAGTGACCTGGATTGTTTATTGTCAAACAGTCACCTTCTTAATGTACTATTATAGCATTCTTAAAATCTATCTTTGGTTGGTTAAAAATTGGCTGGGAACGAAGGGAGTGATAGAATTATTCTTTTTTATTGTCTTTGATGGGGTATAGTGAAAGGACTGGCTATCTTTATGTGATGTTTGGGATGTCTGGTGAAAAGTAAATCTCTTTTTAAAGTGACCTGGATTGTTTATTGTCAAACAGTCACCTTCTTAATGTACTATTATAGCATTCTTAAAATCTATCTTTGGTTGGTTAAAAATTGGCTGGGAACGAAGGGAGTGATAGAATTATTCTTTTTTATTGTCTTTGATGGGGTATAGTGAAAGGACTGGCTATCTTTATGTGATGTTTGGGATGTCTGGTGAAAAGTAAATCTCTTTTTAAAGTGACCTGGATTGTTTATTGTCAAACAGTCACCTTCTTAATGTACTATTATAGCATTCTTAAAATCTATCTTTGGTTGGTTAAAAATTGGCTGGGAACGAAGGGAGTGATAGAATTATTCTTTTTTATTGTCTTTGATGGGGTATAGTGAAAGGACTGGCTATCTTTATGTGATGTTTGGGATGTCTGGTGAAAAGTAAATCTCTTTTTAAAGTGACCTGGATTGTTTATTGTCAAACAGTCACCTTCTTAATGTACTATTATAGCATTCTTAAAATCTATCTTTGGTTGGTTAAAAATTGGCTGGGAACGAAGGGAGTGATAGAATTATTCTTTTTTATTGTCTTTGATGGGGTATAGTGAAAGGACTGGCTATCTTTATGTGATGTTTGGGATGTCTGGTGAAAAGTAAATCTCTTTTTAAAGTGACCTGGATTGTTTATTGTCAAACAGTCACCTTCTTAATGTACTATTATAGCATTCTTAAAATCTATCTTTGGTTGGTTAAAAATTGGCTGGGAACGAAGGGAGTGATAGAATTATTCTTTTTTATTGTCTTTGATGGGGTATAGTGAAAGGACTGGCTATCTTTATGTGATGTTTGGGATGTCTGGTGAAAAGTAAATCTCTTTTTAAAGTGACCTGGATTGTTTATTGTCAAACAGTCACCTTCTTAATGTACTATTATAGCATTCTTAAAATCTATCTTTGGTTGGTTAAAAATTGGCTGGGAACGAAGGGAGTGATAGAATTATTCTTTTTTATTGTCTTTGATGGGGTATAGTGAAAGGACTGGCTATCTTTATGTGATGTTTGGGATGTCTGGTGAAAAGTAAATCTCTTTTTAAAGTGACCTGGATTGTTTATTGTCAAACAGTCACCTTCTTAATGTACTATTATAGCATTCTTAAAATCTATCTTTGGTTGGTTAAAAATTGGCTGGGAACGAAGGGAGTGATAGAATTATTCTTTTTTATTGTCTTTGATGGGGTATAGTGAAAGGACTGGCTATCTTTATGTGATGTTTGGGATGTCTGGTGAAAAGTAAATCTCTTTTTAAAGTGACCTGGATTGTTTATTGTCAAACAGTCACCTTCTTAATGTACTATTATAGCATTCTTAAAATCTATCTTTGGTTGGTTAAAAATTGGCTGGGAACGAAGGGAGTGATAGAATTATTCTTTTTTATTGTCTTTGATGGGGTATAGTGAAAGGACTGGCTATCTTTATGTGATGTTTGGGATGTCTGGTGAAAAGTAAATCTCTTTTTAAAGTGACCTGGATTGTTTATTGTCAAACAGTCACCTTCTTAATGTACTATTATAGCATTCTTAAAATCTATCTTTGGTTGGTTAAAAATTGGCTGGGAACGAAGGGAGTGATAGAATTATTCTTTTTTATTGTCTTTGATGGGGTATAGTGAAAGGACTGGCTATCTTTATGTGATGTTTGGGATGTCTGGTGAAAAGTAAATCTCTTTTTAAAGTGACCTGGATTGTTTATTGTCAAACAGTCACCTTCTTAATGTACTATTATAGCATTCTTAAAATCTATCTTTGGTTGGTTAAAAATTGGCTGGGAACGAAGGGAGTGATAGAATTATTCTTTTTTATTGTCTTTGATGGGGTATAGTGAAAGGACTGGCTATCTTTATGTGATGTTTGGGATGTCTGGTGAAAAGTAAATCTCTTTTTAAAGTGACCTGGATTGTTTATTGTCAAACAGTCACCTTCTTAATGTACTATTATAGCATTCTTAAAATCTATCTTTGGTTGGTTAAAAATTGGCTGGGAACGAAGGGAGTGATAGAATTATTCTTTTTTATTGTCTTTGATGGGGTATAGTGAAAGGACTGGCTATCTTTATGTGATGTTTGGGATGTCTGGTGAAAAGTAAATCTCTTTTTAAAGTGACCTGGATTGTTTATTGTCAAACAGTCACCTTCTTAATGTACTATTATAGCATTCTTAAAATCTATCTTTGGTTGGTTAAAAATTGGCTGGGAACGAAGGGAGTGATAGAATTATTCTTTTTTATTGTCTTTGATGGGGTATAGTGAAAGGACTGGCTATCTTTATGTGATGTTTGGGATGTCTGGTGAAAAGTAAATCTCTTTTTAAAGTGACCTGGATTGTTTATTGTCAAACAGTCACCTTCTTAATGTACTATTATAGCATTCTTAAAATCTATCTTTGGTTGGTTAAAAATTGGCTGGGAACGAAGGGAGTGATAGAATTATTCTTTTTTATTGTCTTTGATGGGGTATAGTGAAAGGACTGGCTATCTTTATGTGATGTTTGGGATGTCTGGTGAAAAGTAAATCTCTTTTTAAAGTGACCTGGATTGTTTATTGTCAAACAGTCACCTTCTTAATGTACTATTATAGCATTCTTAAAATCTATCTTTGGTTGGTTAAAAATTGGCTGGGAACGAAGGGAGTGATAGAATTATTCTTTTTTATTGTCTTTGATGGGGTATAGTGAAAGGACTGGCTATCTTTATGTGATGTTTGGGATGTCTGGTGAAAAGTAAATCTCTTTTTAAAGTGACCTGGATTGTTTATTGTCAAACAGTCACCTTCTTAATGTACTATTATAGCATTCTTAAAATCTATCTTTGGTTGGTTAAAAATTGGCTGGGAACGAAGGGAGTGATAGAATTATTCTTTTTTATTGTCTTTGATGGGGTATAGTGAAAGGACTGGCTATCTTTATGTGATGTTTGGGATGTCTGGTGAAAAGTAAATCTCTTTTTAAAGTGACCTGGATTGTTTATTGTCAAACAGTCACCTTCTTAATGTACTATTATAGCATTCTTAAAATCTATCTTTGGTTGGTTAAAAATTGGCTGGGAACGAAGGGAGTGATAGAATTATTCTTTTTTATTGTCTTTGATGGGGTATAGTGAAAGGACTGGCTATCTTTATGTGATGTTTGGGATGTCTGGTGAAAAGTAAATCTCTTTTTAAAGTGACCTGGATTGTTTATTGTCAAACAGTCACCTTCTTAATGTACTATTATAGCATTCTTAAAATCTATCTTTGGTTGGTTAAAAATTGGCTGGGAACGAAGGGAGTGATAGAATTATTCTTTTTTATTGTCTTTGATGGGGTATAGTGAAAGGACTGGCTATCTTTATGTGATGTTTGGGATGTCTGGTGAAAAGTAAATCTCTTTTTAAAGTGACCTGGATTGTTTATTGTCAAACAGTCACCTTCTTAATGTACTATTATAGCATTCTTAAAATCTATCTTTGGTTGGTTAAAAATTGGCTGGGAACGAAGGGAGTGATAGAATTATTCTTTTTTATTGTCTTTGATGGGGTATAGTGAAAGGACTGGCTATCTTTATGTGATGTTTGGGATGTCTGGTGAAAAGTAAATCTCTTTTTAAAGTGACCTGGATTGTTTATTGTCAAACAGTCACCTTCTTAATGTACTATTATAGCATTCTTAAAATCTATCTTTGGTTGGTTAAAAATTGGCTGGGAACGAAGGGAGTGATAGAATTATTCTTTTTTATTGTCTTTGATGGGGTATAGTGAAAGGACTGGCTATCTTTATGTGATGTTTGGGATGTCTGGTGAAAAGTAAATCTCTTTTTAAAGTGACCTGGATTGTTTATTGTCAAACAGTCACCTTCTTAATGTACTATTATAGCATTCTTAAAATCTATCTTTGGTTGGTTAAAAATTGGCTGGGAACGAAGGGAGTGATAGAATTATTCTTTTTTATTGTCTTTGATGGGGTATAGTGAAAGGACTGGCTATCTTTATGTGATGTTTGGGATGTCTGGTGAAAAGTAAATCTCTTTTTAAAGTGACCTGGATTGTTTATTGTCAAACAGTCACCTTCTTAATGTACTATTATAGCATTCTTAAAATCTATCTTTGGTTGGTTAAAAATTGGCTGGGAACGAAGGGAGTGATAGAATTATTCTTTTTTATTGTCTTTGATGGGGTATAGTGAAAGGACTGGCTATCTTTATGTGATGTTTGGGATGTCTGGTGAAAAGTAAATCTCTTTTTAAAGTGACCTGGATTGTTTATTGTCAAACAGTCACCTTCTTAATGTACTATTATAGCATTCTTAAAATCTATCTTTGGTTGGTTAAAAATTGGCTGGGAACGAAGGGAGTGATAGAATTATTCTTTTTTATTGTCTTTGATGGGGTATAGTGAAAGGACTGGCTATCTTTATGTGATGTTTGGGATGTCTGGTGAAAAGTAAATCTCTTTTTAAAGTGACCTGGATTGTTTATTGTCAAACAGTCACCTTCTTAATGTACTATTATAGCATTCTTAAAATCTATCTTTGGTTGGTTAAAAATTGGCTGGGAACGAAGGGAGTGATAGAATTATTCTTTTTTATTGTCTTTGATGGGGTATAGTGAAAGGACTGGCTATCTTTATGTGATGTTTGGGATGTCTGGTGAAAAGTAAATCTCTTTTTAAAGTGACCTGGATTGTTTATTGTCAAACAGTCACCTTCTTAATGTACTATTATAGCATTCTTAAAATCTATCTTTGGTTGGTTAAAAATTGGCTGGGAACGAAGGGAGTGATAGAATTATTCTTTTTTATTGTCTTTGATGGGGTATAGTGAAAGGACTGGCTATCTTTATGTGATGTTTGGGATGTCTGGTGAAAAGTAAATCTCTTTTTAAAGTGACCTGGATTGTTTATTGTCAAACAGTCACCTTCTTAATGTACTATTATAGCATTCTTAAAATCTATCTTTGGTTGGTTAAAAATTGGCTGGGAACGAAGGGAGTGATAGAATTATTCTTTTTTATTGTCTTTGATGGGGTATAGTGAAAGGACTGGCTATCTTTATGTGATGTTTGGGATGTCTGGTGAAAAGTAAATCTCTTTTTAAAGTGACCTGGATTGTTTATTGTCAAACAGTCACCTTCTTAATGTACTATTATAGCATTCTTAAAATCTATCTTTGGTTGGTTAAAAATTGGCTGGGAACGAAGGGAGTGATAGAATTATTCTTTTTTATTGTCTTTGATGGGGTATAGTGAAAGGACTGGCTATCTTTATGTGATGTTTGGGATGTCTGGTGAAAAGCATATCTCTTTTCGAAGCGAGCTGGATGATTTATTGTCAAAGATTCACCTTCCAAATGAACTAGTATAGCATTCTTAAAATCTATTTTTTTATAGTGGGTGTCCCTGTCCCATAATTGCTACATTTCCATGAGCCAGTGGGTGTCCGGACAACCAGTCCACCCCCGATAGCGCCGCCCTGTAATCAGAACCTATATAAATTTGATAATTTCGCTATAAATTGTGACGAAATTCCCACCAAATTTTGTTTACGTCAGTGGCGCAAGGTGGTATATTTCCTAAATTTTTTGGAATTTCGGGATGAAAATTTCTGTGAATATACCCCATCTATAGAGCATGCGGAATATGCAATAATATTCATTTAATCAATGTTCTGGTCCTCCGTCCTGAAGGTGTGCGTCGAGCCATAATTGTCTAATTCTCACATTGTGTATTATACTATTCCCCTATTTGTTTGAAATTAGTTTGGCTACCGCAATGAGTAAGCGCATGCATATAATTGAGTTGAAGGAGTTGCACAAGAAGAGCCCCGGTGACTTTATATCATCCGGGGACTTCTGCTGGCACCACAACTCGAGCACCCGTCTCGGCAAGGGCGCATTTGGAGAGGTGTTCCTCGGGTACCACGACCAGGATTCCTTCCAGGTAGCTGTGAAGATTGTGAAGGAAGACTTTTATACCAAGGAGCGAAAGGTTTTTATCAACCTGAAGCGGGAAATTAAAATAATGGAGGTAGGCCCTACTGTTTGTGTGCATTCTGTTTACAGTTTGTGTGTTAGGAGCTGGTGCAGTGCGAGTTCGTGGTTCGCCTGCTGCAGGTGGAGGAGCAGAAGGGACTAGGGATGATACTCGTTATGGAAATATGCGACTGCGACCTGGAAGACTTTCTCAAAAAGAACCAAATAACTGAGCCCCAGTTCCGAAGGTTTCTGAAGCAGCTCAGCATCGGCGTCCACGCGATGCACAATCTGAGCATCGTGCACCGCGACCTGAAACCTCAGAACATCCTGCTCAAGTTCCCGGGCGCCGACCGGCGGGCCCGCGGACCGGACGCCTCCCCGGAGTGGGACATCCGGCTGGCGGACTTCGGGTACTCGCGCTTCTATAAGGAGCAGCTCGAGGGGGAGGTGAGCAACAAGAACATCGACATGGAGTCTCTGGCGGGCACGCCGGTGTTCATGGCCCCCGAGGCGCTCTACTGCGTGATGTACCCCGGGGGGAGCTACGACCACACCGTGGACATCTGGTCCGTGGGGGCCCTGCTCTACCGCGTGCTGGTCGGGAAGTGCGGCTTCTTCGCGCCCATTCAGGACATCCTCAGCATTCTGCAGAAGAAGGGTACGTTGATATAGTGTGCTATGGAGTGAGTTACGGGATATGTGCCTATAGGAGACGCGATAGCCTTCACGCGGGCCTCGCGCAAGACGACGTACATCCGGGAGCTCCCGCCGGACGTGGACGACATTCTGACGCCGGTCTTCAAGGACAAGATGACGTGGCTGATAAAGGAGTGCCTCCGAGTTGAGGCCGCGGCGCGGATTGGCTACGACACTTTCTATCAAGTCAGTGCTTAGTGGGTAACTTATGCGTGTGTTGACCAATCGGATTAGGTTGTGGACGACCTTGTGCAGACCAAGATCCAGCTTGTGTCGGTGCACTCGGGCCTCGAGAGCAAAGTGGCCTACGGAGACAAGCCGCTGCTTATAGCGGAGCTGAAGCGACAGATAGCGGCAGACTTCGGCATAGCGGCGGAGAGCCAGGTCATACTGAGGGACACCTCTCTGCCCGAGGCAACCATTGCCAGTCAGACAGCGCTAGACGTGAGTACGGACCATGGATTGTAATGAGGTAGCATGTTATGGGCATGCCCTCTATTTTAGGCTTTCGTGAGCTTCTCGCGGTCCCAGCAGTTCGGGGGGTCGGGGAGGGACCCTAAGCTGTTCCTGTTGGACCAGTCGGTCCTCTCGCGCATGGACCCGCCCCCCCTGCAGCTGCTGGCCTACCAGGACCTCTCAGAGTTCCTGAAAACCCCCGAGCGCATCGAGGAGGTGCGCACCCGCGACAACGCGCACCACGTGCCGCACCTCTGCTCTAAGCTCCTTAAGGACATAGAGCTCACCGCCGAGTCGCAGGTGGCCGGCATGAGTGCCTATGCGCAGTACGCGTTAGGCGCACGGGAGCGCCACAAGGCGCTGCGCGTCCGCTTTAACGAGGAGTTCTCCCCGCTGCGCGCTAGGCTCGGCTCCCTGGGGGCGGAGCTACGCTGCTACGGCCCCGCGCTGGGCGGCAGCGGGTACCTGCCAGAGGCGGACTCATTCCGGGAGCTGGCCGGCGAGGCGGATGCGGTGCGGGAGTTCCTCGAGGAGGCGGCGGCAGAAATAGACGCGGATGTTCTGAGACGCCACGCGGCGCTCGTGTCGGACGCGGAGCGGGCCCCCGGCCTCTCCGTGCGCGAGCTGGTCAGGTAAGCCGGCTGTATACAGCCTGCATTCCTAACATTCCAATGTACCCAGGCCGTTGCAGTCGGAGTGCCGCGGAATGAAGCGACTGCCGGTGTCGGAACAGCTGTTGCGCGTGGCGGCGCTGAGAAAAAGCGTGGAGAACCGACACATGGACCTGAACGCGCAGATCCACTACAGACTGAATGCCAGCTGCGCCACGCTCCGCCAGTTCGAGGCGTCCCAGCAGGCGCTGCTAGCCCTAAGCAGGGAGATAAAGGTAGCCAATCAGATGTCTGCATAGTGTTTATGTTTTGGTAGGAGACTCACGCGGCTAAAGTGGAGGCGATTAGCGGGAAACTGCGCGGGACTCTCCTCTTGGTTATACAGACGCCTCAGACACCGGTCGGGCCGACAACCGGTACCGGGCCGGACTCGCCGGAGCAGAACCGGCGCCGGGAGCTGCGGGTCGCGGAGCTGGAGAGAGAGAGGAGTCAGCTGATCGAGAGCACCGCCAGACTGAAGCGCGATAACGAGCAGCTGATTGGTCAGCTGGAGAAGGAGCGCGAGGGCAAGCCGATGATGGAAACTATTCTCGTCTCCGCTAACGAAAAGGTACATTCCTATTGCCACTCCCGTTGCCAGGTATTACAGTATGCTAGATCGCGGAGTGCGGGGCCTGGCTGGACTGGCTGAAGGGCGCCCTGGGCGTGGCGGACGCGCCGGCTGAGGCACCCCGCTCCTTAGAGGAGTTCCGGACTGGGGAGTGGGACCCGAGCCTGGGCGCCGTCTGTCGGGAGCTCTCGCAGAGCCTGCAGCGGTGTCCGACCGGCGCCCTGGAGCGCATGCGCACCGAGGTGGGCCGCAAGCTGGCGGGGGACGGACATAAGGACCCCATGTGCGCCCGCTTCAACGTGGCGGACTTCCACAAGGGCGACTACGTGCTGTTCCTGCCCACCAAGCCCATGGGCCCCTATAAGAGCGTCCCCAAGGCGTTCTGCATTGACAACAAGCAGTACTTCCTCAGTCGCGACTGCTACGAGGCCTTCAAACTCAGGGAGGACCAATCCCTCTCCACCTGGCTCCTAGGTACGTAGTTCCTATTGGAACCAACTAGTGTACGTAGTTCCTATTGGACCTAACTCTCTGTTTACTTACTGTACGTAGTTCCTATTGGAACTGACTGTTACTTTTGGTAGTTCCTATTGGAACAAACTATGTTGTTGACCTAGTTCCTATTGGAACTAATTATTGTATGTAGTTCCAATTGGAACTAACTCTGTTTACTACTGTAGGCCAGGCTACGGAGGACCCGGTTAAAGAGACCGCGCGGCACGTGTGTCAGTACCCGGCCGGACGGACAGGAACAGAGTTCTACACAATGCGCGCAAACTTTTATTTCGCGCCGGCCTCTAAGCCGTCAGTGTAACTGATAAGATAACTGGATTTGTTTTTTGAATTATTTGTTTTATTGCATTCTTATTTGCGTCCCTGGTCCAGGCTGGCTTACCGGAACTATAAATAACCTGCTTTCCTACTCTCTGCATTAGCCATGGCAGAGTACAGACAGTCGCCGCCCCCCACCGACCCGGCCAGGGCCCGGTCCCTCTCGCCGCCCGGCATCCGGTTGGAGCGCAAGAAGCCGCAGCCGCTGCTCCTGTCGCCGCAGCGCGCAGAACCGGTCTCCACGCCCTCGCCGGTCCTGACGCCCCTCGGACCAGGGACGGAGGAGCTGGACACCATTTGGGAGCCGAGCGGCTCGCTGGCCTTGGCAGACCCGGACCTGAGTCCGCTCAGTCCGCACCACCTGGAGCAGGTAGGCCTACACAGCGACGCTATTGGTAGATAGGAATGCGATACTCTGAGTAGATTAGCGTAGTAGTAGTGTGACTATCATGGAATGTGATATCGAATTAGAGGAGTATTGAATTCTAATTTGATTGGTTGGTAGATTAGAAATTAGAAATTTAATATTTATGATTCGTAAGCGAATAATTATTTCTGATTAGTGTTGATGGAAACTAAATGCTTTCTTTTCAAAAGAAAAGTTGCGCGCAACCATTATGGAAACCTTTGAATATTTATTAACCACTAATGCGCTATGAATCCTACGCAGGGTTATAACAATGCTTTCCAGTGGAACCGCAGGCCAGTAGCATTGACTTATCCATGGTAGATCCTGGAGCGGCTGCTGGATCAGAAGGAGCGCCTCCAGGAGCAGCTGACGGAGCGGGAGGACTCCCTTAGGGACTCCCAGCTGTGTCTGAGTGTGTGCGCGCGGGAGCGGGACCTGCTCACTGCGCAGCTGAGTCAGCTGACGCCCCAGCTGACGAGCGGACAGCTGGAGGAGCTGGAGGGGATCCGCACCTGTCCCGAGTCGGACCTGCTCGAGATCTGTCCGCTCGCGCGCCGCTTCTGGGACGAGTTCCTACGTCTGCGCGGGGACCTGGAGCAGCAAAGGGACATCGTGGCCGAGCGCGACGAGGAGGTGCGCAGTCTGCTGGCTGAGCGCGCCAACACGCGCATCCTATTGGAGCACCTGGAGCGACTGGTGGCGCGCCACGAGCGCAGTCTCCGCTCGACCGTCGTTAAGCGGCAGACCGCCCAGAACGGGGTGTCTTCAGAGGTAAGACTGACCAATCAGAGGCTCGCTTTACGCTGCGCTAGGTGGAGGTGCTCAAGGCGCTCAAGTGTCTCTTCGACCACCACAAAACCCTCGACAGAGTCAAGGACAAACTCAAGCTGCAGGTGGCGCGCAACAAGGAGCTCGAGGATCAGCTGACGGACGCGCATGCGCAGCGGGAGCTCTCCCAGCTGGCGCCCCGGGCCCGCGACAGTCTCGGTCAGCTGTTGGAGCGGGAGCGGGAGATTGAGTCGCTGAGATTCGAACTGGAGGAGACGCGCGCGGTTAGCGAGTCGCACCTGGAGCAGACCGGCCAACAGCTGGAGGATGTCAGGTAGGTACCCTATATCCTATAGCGCATTCCTAACAGCCTGCCTGTTGCTAGGGAGCAGTGCCGCATCGAGCGGGAGCGGCGCGAGGAGGCGGGGCGGAAACTGAAAGACATCTATTCTCTTCTGACCAATAAGGAGCGCGCCATAGACCGACTCGAGAAACAGCTGTGCAAGTGCCAGCTGGCCCTCACAGACCTGACGCAGGAAGCCAATCAGAAGTGTCTCGACCTGCAGCGACAGCTCAGCGAGAGAGACCAGCTGCTAACGCCAACCAATCAGCTGCTAGAACCAACCAATCAGCTGTTCGAGCCAACCAATCAGCTGCTAGCCCCAACCAATCAGCTGTTAGCACCAACCAATCAGCTGCTAGCACCAACCAATCAGCTGCTAGCCCCAACCAATCAGCTGTTAGCGCCAACCAATCAGCTTCTAGCGCCAACCAATCAGCTTCTAGCGCCCGGTAATCAGCTGTTAGCCTCCGGAAATCAGCTGTTATCACCAACCAATCAGCTGCTGGCGCCCGGGGATCAGCTGTTGCTGCTGGAGCGCGTGGAGGCGCAGGCGCTGGAGCTGCTGGCGCTGCGCGATCAGCTGACTGAGCGTACGCGCTCCGAGGAGCAGATGCACACAAAGGTGCAGCAGACCGTCGGGAAGCTCTCGCAGGTGCAGCGCGAGAAGATGGACCTGGAACAGCTGTTACACGAGACGCTGCCGGCCGGCGGCGACAAGCGCGGGTCGCGGCGCTCCAAGAAGCAGCAGCGCCAGAGCATGCACGCCATCATCACAGAGATTAACCGCATGTCCGACCCCAACCTGGTCGTGCATTCCAGTCTGCCAGCGCGGGAGCTACGGAGGCCTAGCGACACGCGGGTGCGCGTGTACAGTCCGGAGCACACGCCCTCCTCCAGCCGGAAGGGGTCCCCCTCCGACCCGGATCCCGACCCGGCGAGCAAGCAGTCCCCCACCGAGTCGGACCTGGGCGCGGGCCGCACGCCGCTCCGCGGGTCCCACTCCTCCCTCTCGGACATAGACACCCTCACCACCGTCTCCGACACCTCACACATTGTCGACGAGTCCGTAAACGAGCGCACCGAGTTTGACCCGGGCGCGCCCAAGCTGAGCATCCCGCGCTCGCGCAAGAAGACTCTCAAGCGGAAGTCTTCGCTCCGCCGAATCGTGCACTCCTTTCGGGGCGCCCGTCCGCCGACGCCGCTGAGCCCGCCGGGCCCGGTTCTCCTCCCGGAGGCGGCGGACACGCGGCGCTGTCGCCTGGAGGCCGCGCTCGCGGGGATGGAGCGGC
Source organism: Hexactinellida sp. DTS-2022 (assembly GCA_028753945.1). Taxonomy (NCBI): domain Eukaryota; kingdom Metazoa; phylum Porifera; class Hexactinellida; species Hexactinellida sp. DTS-2022. Next base: position 24,922 of record JAPNXP010000014.1, read on the forward strand.
GCAACACGCAGTTCCTGCTCTGGGGCCCGGAGGAGCTGCAGGCGTGGGTCGAGACGGAGCTCGGCCTCCCGGAGGGGGTCGGAGAGGCGGTCCGCTGGCAGTGCCGCACGGTGCCGCTCCTCCTATCGATGGGGGACCGCGACTACGAACTCGAGTTAGGCATTCAGGAGCCGCTGCTGCGCCTGAAACTCATGAAGGCGGTGCAGGAGCGAGTGGCGCTCTCCAAGGCGAGCACGCCGTGTCTCTACTCGCCCTACCGCGGCGTCAACCACGAGTGGATAGCGGGCCGCTGGCTGCCCTCCCTGGGCCTCACGCAGTACAACAACAACTTCAGGTAGGCTCCTTGTAGCTATTTATAGCCACTCAGGTGATAACTTATAACGAAGTCGGATATTATAATCCCATATTGCCTCTAAGCCATTGATTTTGCTCCAGTTATAACGAATTCTGCTTATAACGAATGAAACTACTGTCGTTATGACGAGGTTGACTGTATGTATAGCTGTCACATTCCTGTGTAGGCAGTGCTGCGTGGACGGACGTGTGCTGGAGCACCTGAGCAAGAAGGAGCTGCGCACCAGTCTCGGGATGGTGGAGAGCGCGCATCGGAACTCCCTACAGTTCGGCATTCTCGCGCTGCGCTCGCTTAACTACGACAGACAGGCCCTGGAGGAGAAGCAGCGACAGCCGGCACCGGAGCGGGCGGACATGCCCTTCTGGTCCAACTGCCAGATCGGCCAATGGCTGCACTCCATCGGACTAGGGACGTACACCTGCAACCTGGAGTTCTCCGGCCTCCATGGTGCGGTGCTGTACTTCGACAGCTCCTACGACTACCACGAGATCGCCATTACGCTGCAGATCCCGCAGAACGACACCGTGTCCAGACGGCGGCTTAAGGGCTCCCTCGCGGACCTGCTGGCCCTGCCGCGGGGCGGACAGAAGAGCAGACGCCGCAGTTTCGCGCTGTTCCGCCGCCGAAGCGACGCGGCCTCCCTAGAGTCCCCGCTGTCCCCCCGGGCCTCCCCCGAGCCCGCGCCCACCCCCGAGGGGGCAAGCCCCTGCTCAGAGGAGGACAGACCCAACCCGGTGCAGTTCTACTGCTAGCTAGTAACTGTATTAATGTAGCGCTGCATAAATATAAATAAATAAATTCATTTCTTCTTCTTTCCCTTTCGTGCCTTCTTCTTCTTCTTGCCGGTCTCCGGTTTTACGAATCCGGTGTAGGTCAGGAAGTGCGCCGCATTGTGGCACACATAGTACGCGTCCACTATTTCCGAGTGCGTCAGCGGCTCCTTCGGGGGTCCGGTAGGTGCCGGTTTCTTCTTAAGCTTCCGTTTTTTCTTTCCGGCCTTCTTGGGGCTGGCGGCCTTGCCAGGCATGCTAGTTTAATTAAAGTTAAAAGGTAATCAGTCAGTCTATAAATAGCTACACGGGCCACTCCTGGGCGGAGAGCGGCGGCGAGTGGCGCCTGATTGAGTCCGGCATGAGCGTGGTGCCGGTCTCCTCGCCGGTCCGGTACGTGCCGGTTCCGCGGTCGCACTGCCGCACGGTCAGACAGACGGAGAGCGCAGCGCCGGCCGCTAATATCAGAGAGAAAGCCAGCAGGCCGGACAGCAGGTACGGCAACAGCTGAGGGGCGGACACCGGGACAGCAGCGGTAGTCGCGTCTAAATGGGAACAGGTTATATAGTTAGGAATAGGGATTCATACAGGCGTGCGCGACTTCATTCAGGCGCGTAAATTTAAAAGATACTTATCTAGGAGCGCCAAAATCGAGATATGCTCTCATAGACATAACAAAAAGTTAGTTTTTAGGCGCGTATGAGTGAGCTCAAACTTAATCTAGGCGCGCATAACATTCCCCTGTATAATACCCTGGTTAAGAATAGCAACGGCTACAACTCACTGGTGCAGAAGCGGCCCGTGTAGGCGGGGGAGCACGCGCACTTGGGAGGCGTGGCGCCGCGCGGGAGACAGGTGGCTCCGTTGGCGCAGGGAGAGAAGTCGCAGGGCGTGAGGGAGGGACAGCTGTTCGTGACGTAGGCAGCCAGCCGGCCCGACAGCAGCGACCCCAGCGAGAGCCCGTGTCCGAAGAGAGCCGCATTCCTAAGACACCCACCTGGCGCCATGGCAACGTAAACAACAGGAATTAGGCGCCATAACTCACCTAAGGAGGCGGCGCCGTTGTCGCCTATGCGCAGCTGGCCAATCAGCTGTCCGGCTTTGGAGAACTCCCGCGTGACGTAGACGCGGGACTCGGAGTGGCTGTCGACCGACAGGCGCACCAGAGTTCTATAAATAGAATATGTAAACAGAGTTCTATAAATAGACCAACAGCTGCTCACCTGTTGCCAGCTGACCGCAGCACAATCTCCAGTTTGTGCCAGGCCCCGTCTCGGACGCGGGTTCCGCTCAGGATGTTCCCCTGGGGCGCGAACAGCTGTAGCCCCCGCTCCGACACCCCGCAGGTTAGTTCCAGTTCCAGTTCCGGTAAGGAGAGGAGCAGCAGCCCCCTGGAGCCGGGCCCCGCCCCCAGAAGGAACTCCAGCTGGAGGATAACCAGTCGCCCGCGCAAACGCGACTCCTAACACGCAGAGATAACAGCCAATCAAACGGCGGGGTTATAAGTAATACTTACGTTAATGCTGAGTCCGTGGAGACGCGTTTGTGAGTATGGAATGTGAACCGAGAGAGTTTTGTGGGTCGGACAGATGTCCCTGTGTCCCGTGTGCGTCTCGGAAATAATCTAAAATAGAAATAATCGGAAACACTTATGAGTTCGTTAATCAGAATATATAATTGGCTTCTCGCATTTGATTGGCTGATTGGATTGGAATTTAATCTCGAATCAGCTGGTACGGATTCTGGCGCCTAATCTAGAGTTTACATAATCTGACAGCCAATCAGATTCCAGTCTCTAACCTCAAATCTGTTAACTGTCAGCTGAGAAACGCAGCCAATCATTCCTCTCCCGACTGTAATCCTGTCTGCATTCCAATCCCACAGCTCCGTCGTCAGGGTGCTCTGCGCCCCGTTAACCTACGGAGATATTGGTCGGTTTTCTGAAATTATTAACGAACAACCTACATTTATTCTTATGAGAAATTAACGAGGAACTTATAGTTATTCCAATGAGATAATTAACGAGCACTTACAGTTATTTTGATAAGAAATTATTAACGAAGGAACTTACAGTTATTTTGATAAGAAATTATTATTAATGAGGAACTTACAGTTATTCTTATTTGAGAATTCGATTGGAACTGAACTGAGATATAGTTCCAGTTCTGACCGGCGTTTCCTGGGCCTAGCAACCCAGATACGTTAACGGAATGCTCTCTCCCTCCAATCAGAACGGAGGCCTTAACTTGGCTCCCTCTTATCTCCAGGCTGAGATCAGCTGACTCCAGAGAGAGAACAGCTGACTGCCCTGTAGCTGTTAGTGCCGAGTGGGAGGAGCGCAGCGCTATTAGCGTCCCGCCCTTAGTTAGAGAGCGGAAGAATAGCGAGAGAGAAAACAGGCGCCTTAGCGGGAGAGAGAAGTCAGCTGATTGGTTCCCGAACAGAGCAATCTGATTGGCGGCTAAACGAGAGCAAATATTCAATTCGAATAAAGCGACTCTTGTATGATTACAGCAATCTGATTGGCTGACAGACTCCAGCAGTTATAGCTAAGAAACCCATTCTCTGTGTTATGGAATGTCAGCTATTGGCAGACACTGGAATTATTCGCAATTCTATAAACCGAGACTTTCAAAGGATTTGAGAAATAGTATCAGATTACAGTCTGACAAAAGGTGCTAAATGCAATCGCTTTATTTGAGGTGTCAATCGCTTAAGTGGATTAATTGATGGCTAATCGTAGTTCCATATGGAACTGCATCTGTGGAAGTCTTACAAACACGAATAATTCTAAATTCGTAGACAAACGCACTTCAACAGTTGCAGTCATCAGCCAATCAAAAGTTCAGTTTGGAATATCTGCAACTTACGTTCTGAGCAGAATCGCCCGCTCTGCAGAGTTTGGCTGCAGTCGCAGAAGTGTCGGCTCCACGCATTCACGCAGCGCCCCGCGCCACACGACACGTTATCACACCTGTCCACGCAGCGCCGACCAATCAGAACGCCGGCTGAGGCCACGGGCCGCACCGACACCAGCGGAGTGGCAGACCGGTTCGACACTTTCACACCTTTCATGCAACCAATGAAATGTCCCCCTGCCCCCCTCCCCAGCACCGGCACCAGGGAGCCCTCTGATTGGCTGTCTGGGAGAACAGCTGATTGGCTGAGCCCCCGCGCGGACACCTGCACGCGGAGGCCGGCGGGCTCAGCTGAGAGGAGCAGCGTGGCCCAGCTGTTCGTGGCGAGGAACAGGTCAGAGAATAACAGCTGGCTGATCAGCTGACCGGAGCTCCAGAGCTCAGCGGTCAGCTGACCGTCCGAGTTGAGGGAACAGCTGACGAGCAGCTGATTGGCTGAGAGCGTGAGGAGCGGGAGCGAGGTGTGAATAGTCGCGAACTGAAACCTGAGTCTCCCGCCCGGTCGGTAGAACCAGGGCGCCAATTCCAGCCAGGCATCTGATTGGTTAGTGAAAGAAAACTTGAGAGAAGGCACTGAGATTGTTTCTATCAAACAACAAATAAATAAACAACATATTTGCAACAATCAGCTGACAACTAACCTATGTGACACCTGTCGCCTGTGAACTTAGTTCCGGAACAGTCGCACTCCGCTGCGTCGTAGAACTCCAGGCAACGGCCGTGGACACAGGAATGCGAGTCGCATTTCGTGGCACACGAGTCTCCGATCGAGACGGCAGTAACAGCTGACGGATAAACTGAGCTCTGATTGGTCAGTTTCAGCCCGCGCAAGCAGCCAATGAAGCTGGAGTTATCGCTGCCCAGCGACCAATTGAAGCGAGTGGAATGCTCCTTGAGAGGGAATACGAGCGGGGGTTGTCCCGACACCTGGAATGAGATGATCTGATTGGTCGCTTTAGCCGCGAAGAGCGTCCATCTGTCGCGGAACAGCTGCGGCGGCCCGCGGCGCTCAGCTGTCAGAACGGAATCTGATTGGTTAGTCAGCCGGTACTCCCTGACCACTAGGGCCCCCTCGAGTCTAGCGACCCATTCAGAGGCGCCTGCGGTCACCGCGAGGAGGGCGCCCCCCCCGCGACGGGTCCGGAACTGGAACCTAATCCGCCCCTCCGGAAACAGCCCCTCCGCATACCTGGCAACGGAGGAGCCGCTATGGAATGTGAGAATGTGCTGGCAGTTAGCTAAATACAGAACAGCTGACAGAATGCAAATACACCTCATGCTTAGTTACGATTGGCTAGTGTAGTATTTATAGTTCCAGTAGGCTGTGACGTAACAGAGTTCTATAAATAGCGCAGCTGTCAGAGCGTGTCCAGCAGTTCTCGCAGCTGTCTCGCGGCTCTGACCAATCGGCTTCTCAGCTGCGGCGAGGGCGCTTCTTGGATCCACTTCAGGCACTGACGCATAATCTGTTGTCTCAGCAGGGAGAAGTGAATCTAGGCGCCGATTGGTTAGTTATTAATAAGTTATATAATTATTATAACCTTCGTTGCACACGGGGTAAAAGGTATAAAAACCCATTTTCACTTTCAGTTTCAATTGAAAGTGAATTTACTATCAGTTTCAATTTCATTTACCTAGTCCTCGAAGGGTCAACTAGGATAGAGAGGTGTGATAATGTGAGTATACCTGCACGACTTCCTGGAACCCCTCCGGGGGCTGCCGTATGACGTCACACATGGCGTGTCGGACCGTGTACAGAGCCAGCTCTGCGTTTGTCTCGCTGCTCCGCCGGTCCCCCTCAGCTGTTCCTCTGATCCCCTCGTAGCCGGGCTCGTTGTACAGCGGCTCCGGGATTAGGATTATGCTCTGGATGGACACCAGCACCTGGTACAGCGAGGACACCTAGGGGGGACCGGATTAAGTGAACCCTTTAAGCGAATAGTGCACAACGGTGTATATGCGTTAAAGGCATTAATTGGTAGCTGTTATTAAATTGAAATCGATAGCGAATAACAAAACATGTTAAATCTGAGATTTTTTTTAATTTGAAGTATTTTACTACCATTTTGCTATACATACTCTACAATTAAGTTAGCACCTAACGTACCTAGGGTCATATGTCTACGGTTAAGCTAGCACCTATACTATACGTACCTTGGGGTCCCACTTCTCCGACTGGTCCCCCCCGTGCCAGGTGCCCAGCAGGGACAGACACACCTTCCCGTCCGCGTACAGGTTCGGGTTGAACCGGACGGTGCCGCCCGCGGTGGTGCATAGCTTAACCAGGGGCGGGTTGTTGGGGAAAGAGGCGGGGAACAGACAGTCGAACAGGAAGCACCCGTGGGCGTAGGGGGACCCGGCGGGGCCCGTTACCAGCCCCCTAACCAGGTCCATGCGGTCCTCGTCCTGCCGACAGAATATGGACGCGTCGGGGTGCAGAGGGAGCGAGTCTCGAAGCTGGGACGCCTACACACACATTCCTATTGACTATACGGTTGCTAACCACAGTGCCATATAGCCAGGCAGGCATCGATTGAGGAAAAAATTCTAATTAGGTTGTCACTTAAAAAATTATAATTAGGTTGTCACTTAATTTGGTGTCAGGTATATGGACAGATTTTCTGGCCCTGGATAAATCCCTATTTAGCATCCGTACAAATTATCCCTCCATAATAGAGTGCCATCATAACACCCTACCCCCCCTGTGACATTACCTCTCTCAGGAGGGCCTTGAGTCGGGCCGGGGCGGGGGTCCCCGGATACAGCGACCCTCTCAGGGCGTGGCACTGCTCCAGCGGACAGGAGCAGTACCGGCTCTCTCCCAGAGACACCTCGTATGCCTCTGTGAGCAGCTCAGCATCCAGACCGGAGTCCAGCCCCCGGGACAGCAGGGCCAGGTCCCCCTCTGTCTCCTCCTGTGTACCCTCCTCTCCAGCCTACGGACAGGTGTTATGTACCGGAACTAACCAGCAGGGCATAGTAGCATAGAGGCACACAATAATGGTTTGTTCACAAATTTCAGGGATGGTAGAAACAATGATTTTTTAATTAAAATTAAACTATAATAAGAACTGGCCCACTATGCTATAGTATAGTCGGCACAGTAAATATCAATTGATTTAATGTCGATTTTTCTATTTGTACAAGGTTTCAATCGTAGTTATTTCGACTAAATACTGCAAAGTATATTCACTACACAATTCGCAATTGAATAGCTGTTATACAATTCGAGTTATGTCCATTCAAATCAATCATTTAAATTTCCCTAAAATCAAATAACCATACATTATCAATCCCTGTCTTACATACCGGAACCTATACCGAATATATCTACCCCCAATAGCATACCACTCCTTAACTCACCAGTCTCTCCCCCAGCCTACAGCAGGTGTCCCCCCAGGGCACCCCCTCCTCGCTCATCAGCTGTCCCATCCGCCTCACGGCCCCGGCCTCCAGGTCCGGGTGGGAGGCCAGCGCCGCGTAGAATGCCCCCCCGTCAGCTGACAGCACCAGGGCAGTCAGCTGGGAGAGCCCACGCAGCAGCCGCTTCGGCTCGAACCGGAAGCTCTCCTTCCGGCGCACGTTAACCTCCTTAGCCCGGGACCCGCACAAAGACTCCAGGAACCCTAGAGACCAGAGGGGGTAAAGGAATGCCGGGTAGAGTAGACACTTTATATTATACACTTATACACTTGTAGGCATGGTATGATTTTTAGTAAATTTGAAATTAGGAACGCGAAAATTTGGAATCCTCTCCTATACCGTAACATTTATGTGTGATTAGACGTATTGGAAATTGTATAACACCAGGATTAGGAGTGTATTTACAAAGCCTGTATAATACCCAGTACAGTATATCCCCATAATATCGCTATATAAGTGTGTACAACAGTCACATACCTATGAGAGCCGCTGCGGTCCTGTGAGCCAGGGGGGGCGTGGCCAGGAGGCGCGACACGCCGGGGGACTCTGCCAACAGCTGCAGGAGGGAGAGGGCGCTCTGGGAGAGGGAGAGGAACCCGCGCGTGACCCGCTCCTCGCTCCTGAGGAAGTCCTCGCGGCCCCGCTGCTCCCGCGGGGACAGGCGGGACCAGGCCGGACCCTCCATCGCCAGCTGCACCAGTCGGGCGTTCCGCAGTCGGTGGAGAGAGTCCCCGAGCATGTACTGCAGGGTGTCCAGAATGGAGGATAGGAATGTGGGGAAGGCAGGGGAGGAGCACTCCCTCAGAACAGAGTCCCTACGTGGTAGAATGTTATAGCACAGTTATAATGTGATAGATAGTAATACAGAGGATATAGGATATAAGAACATCGTCGGGAATTGCATATAGTGTTCTTATAACCGGTGTTCTTATATCCGGTATCTACTGTATATAATATGGAACTAAGGGTGTTACAATATGGACCTAACCTGCAGTCCTGTCTGCCCCAGAGGTGCGTGAGGAGACTGGTGATGTCCTGTCGCGAGGAGAACTTATCGAATGAGTCCTTATCCACGTCCAGCCCCTCCACCACGTCAACAGCTGAGTAGGCTACCAGCAGCGCCGGCCCGAGGCGGTCCCGTACGGTCGGGTTTGAGTGCAGGATGGTTCCGAGCCCCCCCTGCCCGGAGGACCAGCTGTTCGTCAGCTGACCGGCCGGCAGCGTCTGCACGAGGCTCAGGAGGAACGAGACCACCTTGGACTGCGCCACGGGGCCCGGCATCAGCTGTTGTCGCTGCAGGAGGAGCACACAGAGGTCCACAACGGGGGACATCTCGAGGTGTCGGAACAGCTGGGGACTCGAGGACACCAGGAACCGGAACCAAACACAGGCGTCCTTAATCAGCAGCTCCGGTACTTGCGAGAGGGCCTGGCAACGGGAGGGGCAATAGGAATGCTGTTAGGAGAGATGGACCTACCTCTAGCTCACAGACGCCTATCTTCATGTTTAGCCAGATGGCAGCCGTGACGTAGAACTGTGACGTCATCAGCGCCAGCTGCTCGTTGAGCAGAGAGAAGTCCCAGCTGACAAACGTGAGTCCCGCCAGCTGATCCAGCAGGTCCCGCTCCGGGGACTCCGGCGGCAGCGACTGCGCCACCTTGCTCAGGTCCGACACCACCTACCGACTCTTAGGTAACAGCTGACTGCTATAACAGCTGACTAGCTGCTATAACAGCTGACTAACTGTTATAACAGCTGACTGATATAACAGCTGATTGCTATAACAGCTGACTGACAGCTGATTGGCTACTGACCTGTAGGGCCTGGTTCATGGGAGCGACCAGCAGAAGGTTGAGAGCGCGCATAGTCAGATAGAATATCTCTGTTATGAAGTTTGCCTGGATACAGAGGGGATAACAGGAATGCCTAGCTTAACAGCTGAGCTCACACTTGGGGGGGCGGGCCCGGGGTCCCGGGGGAGCACGGCCCCCCGCGCCAGACACGGCTCGTGCGGGAGGTCCAATCTGCACCCTCTGCTAGCAAGGTAGACCTCTGAGATGCCCGCCAGCTTCTGGTTGGCTGTCCGCGAGAAGAAGGGCTCGCAGAATAGCAGCATGACGTAACAGAAGTTTAGGCGCCACCCCGGGTGCGCCACCAGCTGCTCCTCGCGCCCCTTCATGAACTTAGGCGTCGCCAGCGCCAGGTGGCAGTTGATGACGTCACTCAGCCACTCGAGGGGCGCCGCCTTGAGTCGGGGGTCCGGGTTACGCAGCATCTTCTTTAGCACCGCGTGCGCTAGTTTGCAGGCCTTGTGCGTGTACTCACTGTTCTGCTGACGTAATGCCCCGCTGTTCTATAAATAGAAAATATAAATAGTCTGTAAATAGAGGCGGGCTCACCTGTAGCATTCTTGGGAAGTCTCTCGGGTAACCAGGCAACGACTTTATAGGAATGTAGCACGAATTGTTTATATACTTTTTGTTGACACTCGGCATCAGGAGGCTGTAGCCTAGCAACTCGCTCAGGGAAGAGGAATGCGAGTAGAACCTCCCGGTGTCAGCTGATCTCTCCTTCACCTAAAACAGCTGTTAATCCCAGTTGGTTCCAGTTCCAATACGAACCTCCCGGATCAGCTGACCGGCCATTATGTGTGAGCATTCCTGTAGCGACACGAGTGTCTCGACGGGCGGGAACACCTCTTGGTGTCGCAGCGCCACTTTCTCCAGAGACTCCACCGACTGGATCTGCTCGCACCCCGCGCGCACCATCCTATCAGCCAATCAGACAGACCTATAGACTAAAAAGGGACCATGGATACTAACCGGATTAGCGCGGAGGTTCCGATTTCGCTCTCGCCGAGTCTCCGGATCAGGGACGGCAGCAGCGGCTCCGGCAGAGGCGCAGTTTCCGCGTCGCAACCGGTCAGATGCCGCAGGGCCGACAGGAACCGCGAGTCGTGAGAGGGCCGCGAGCCCGCCTCCTGATTGGTCAGGTTCCGCCAGAGACTGTCCTCCCCCATCGAGTCCCCTTCCGAGCAGACACTCATCAGCTGTGCACACAATAACCACATTCCAATCAACAAACTTATCACTAGGCACCTGTGTGAGGATCCTCTCCATGCAGGCCTCCCTAGCTACGCCGCAGAGCGTATGGAATGCAGGCGTATTCACGCATTCCGGAGAGGAGCTTTGGTTGCCGTGCGCGTAAGAGCGCTTGTAGGTCAGTAATACAAATTTAATTTCGTCATACTCCCTAGCAACGCGACGCAGAAATATGCTCTGGAACCGGCGCCCAGTTTCCCCGCCCTGAGTGGGCAGTTCCTCTGCGGACCCCAGTCTGCATACCTGAGTGTAACTCTGGTTGTCAGGCAGGGCCGTGTGACCGGACACCTCGATTCGGCACTGAAGCAGAAAAGACAGCGAATTTATGCTGTCGCTAACGCTGGCCATTCTGCCAATCAGATTAGAGAGTTAGTTATAGTATTGTACCATGGATAAGAGAAATAATAAAAGATTTTTGAAATGAAAACACAAACAAAAACAATAATTGAAACCTAATTACAGAAGTGATCGGGTATAAAAATAAAACGTTGCCAAGTGCCTAGAGAATGGCATTCCAGTCGAATTCCTGAGAGGAGGGTTCGTTGCTGGAGTAGAGTTCCTGTGGACCGCTAAAGTGTTTTGGGAACATTTCTAATTCCGGTAATCTCGAGTTGCTTCCGGAAACCGAAAGCTCTCTCAGAAAGTTGCTAAACGAGTCTTTCAGATTCATAAACAGCTCTCCGGACTCCTTGTCACCTAAGAAACAACAACAATAACAACAACATCAACAACAACAACAACAACAACACCAACAACACCAACAACACCAACAACAACAACAACAACAACAACAACAACAACAACCTGGGTTTAGAGAGGACACTAATTCCTCGAATCTTGACACGTCCAGGTCTGCCAGTTCGTCTGCGCGGGAGAAAGTATCCATAGTGTCTCTCAGACTGGAGAGCGGAACAGCTGATTCCCCAAAGGCGCCATTTCCGCCTACGTCACTCTCCATACGCTGCACCTCCATCAGAGATCTAAAAATGTAAAATTACAGCTGTGCCGACAGCATTTCAATACTGACCCAAAACGTAGTAGTTGCATAATAAAAATAGATTATAACTCCAGTCAGCTGATTCCTGTAGGTACCGGTTATAAGAACATTCCGGTTATAAGAACATTCCGGTTATAAGAACATTCCGGTTATAAGAACATTCCGGTTATAAGAACACCGGTTATAAGAAGATACCGGTTATAAGAACATTCGACTGGAAAACGGTTGCCATACCCTGTATAATTTATGTCGGTTATACGAACATTAATGCAGGCCCCTACGATGTTCTTATAACCGGTATCCACTGTACCTGTAGAAAGCAGTGAATGATTGGTTGAGCTGGTTGGGGGTGTCGGGGGGACAGAGAGGGGGCACAAACGGACCCCAGGGGGCGGGGAACTGGAAGTAGGGGTCCGGCTCTTGCGTGAGAGGGGCGACAGGAAGATTCTATAAATAGAACAGTCAGCTGATGCAGTAATTAGCTCCGGTACTCACAAACTCCTTCTTTTTCGGAGATTTTGTATTTCTCTTGGACAGCTCCAAAACTTTATGATCCACTTCCCAGTAGGCTCCCTAACAACAGCAAGGTTACTTAGGTATTTACACATTATAGACATACCTTGCCGGTCTCGCCCTTTGGTCTGGCGACTCTCAGAAAGAGTTTGTTTAGCGACAGGTTGTGTCGAATGGAATTCTTCCATCCAGAGTTTGTCGTTTTGAAGTAGGGATAAGTTTCTATCACAAAACTGTAGATCTCATTGAGAGTCATACGTTGATTGGCCGACTGCTTTATAGCCGTAACTATGATCTTGGCGTAGGAATGCGAGGGTTTGCCAGGGGACAGGGGGGCCGGGGGCGGGGCCGAGGGGTCCGGTTTAATCGGAGGGGGCGGGGTTGTTTTTGGGCGGGATTTCAAACGGGAACAGTGGAGACAACTGCCGCAGTAGTGAGTCTGCTTTTTGATTGGCTGCTTGTCTGGCGAGAAGCTGACTAGCCAATCGATGTTAGTCAAACTTCTGTCGAGTTTTGACATGATTTGGCCAATCAGATTCCAGCTAAAGCTAATTCCTAAATCACAATAATGCAACCTTATCTCAAACGGGATTCTAACAATACTAATACAGATATAAGTTGTTAATTCAAATCCATTAATGATGAAAAAGCAAAATTCAATAAGTTTGCTGCAAATGCTAATACGATATTTGCAGTGAGTTCTTGAGGTCAGAAATAGGGCGTATCTAGTGAACTATGCAATAAAGTTAGAATGCAAATGCTGTGGTATTATCAGAACAGCTGATCAGTGATAATCAGCTGATTCTTTGTTCGGAATCACATGCGAGAGATTAGCTCACTGAAGGAACAATGGGTGTATTCAACCAATCAGATAGCAGTTAGAAAACATTTGCAATTGACTAACCAATCAGAAAAGAGACAACATAATGCAGTTGACAAATCAGATTTCAAATTGCAATGCAAGTTTGTTGCAAACTATATTAGATTCTGGATACAAATGTTGCAAAAAACAACAAAAATACATCAAAAACAGCTCAAGCTTGCATCTCTTAATCAATCATTCAATTTGCACTGGGCTCAATCCCTCTGTTCTCCCGTTAGTAAACAAAAACAGAATTTAATTAAAGTGTCACATTTCTGACTTCCAAAACTATAAATCGGTGCCCAAGCCATGTACAAGAATAGGCATAATCCAATTAGCAATCAGATTCCCTGCATTGTCACTCACACCTCGCAGATGAATGCTTTAGAAGCCGCCTGCCCTGAATGGCATCGCCATATGGCAGAAGCCAGCACACAATGCGCCAGTGGCACAAAGCGAGGAAGTTGTGTTGACAAACAAATAAATTTAGAATCCCAGTGAGTAGAAGCAGGCTTCGCCACATGCGCCGCTGCTAAGCGAGAGAGCTGGCTTCTCGCCTGCGAGCTGAGATCATTAGGACACACGGCTTCCCAAACAAAGAATATATATATGCTCTCCGCTGGAACAACCAACTCGTTTTTAGAGCAAGCTTTTGAATACTTTTTACATTTCAAACACAATATTAATTGGAACTAACACCTTTTTAGTGTCACATGGAGGCGCCCAACTACCTGTGTTCCCCCTTCGGGTCCTACCTGCCCCCCGAGCCCCCCCTCCTCTCCCGTCCGGACTACGCGCCCCCTTCAGACTCGACAGCTGGGAAACAGCTGATCGACATGACGCAGCTCTTGAGCGAGATGAGTCTAGTGCCGCCCCTTACAGGTGTGAACCCCGACACCTCCGATAAAGAGGACCCGGACCCCCCCGCCCCCCTGCCCCCCCAAGAGTCCCTAATATCGGACATTATAAACCCGCCCCTCGACTGGCTAAGCCCCTCCCAGCCCGAGACGCGCTTCTGGCCCCCCGAGCCCCCCCAGCCCTCCTCGCCGGGCCCCGGGGCCCTGTTCCTCTCCTCCATTCACCAGAGCTTCGAGATGGCTCAGCTCAGGAACCCCAGCCCGACCCCTCACCGGGCCCCCTACCCCTCCCCACAGGCCCCCTACCCCCCCCTGGTGCCCAACAACTTCTACCAACCAGACAAAACAAATCCCTTCTTCCCGCGGCACAAGGCACAGCCGCTTGACCCGAAGGAGTACCTAAAACTCCCAGAGGTGATATGTACCTGGTCGGGCCAGCTGCCCCCCCGGCGCTACCGGAACCCCGTCTACAGCACCAAAGTATTCCTGGGAGGGGTCCCATGGGACATCACAGAGGAGACGCTCCTAAACACCTTCAAACCATTCGGGAACCTCAAGGTCGAGTGGCCCGGCAAGGACAGTAAGCACAACCGGCACCCCCCCAAGGGGTACTCCTACCTAATATTCGATTCTGAGAAGAGCGCCAAACTGCTCTTGGGGGCGTGTACGCAGGACGCGTCAGAGGGGGGCGACTACTACTACAAGGTGTCCTCATCGCGCATGCGCAATAAGGAGGTGCAGGTGATCCCGTGGGTCCTATCTGACTCTAACTCTGTGTATCGGGCCAGTCCCCGTTTGGACCCCAACACCACCGTGTTCGTAGGGGGGCTGCACGGGCTGCTGAATGCAGACGCTTTGGCGCTCATTATGGATGACCTGTTTGGGGGCGTGGTGTACACCGGTATCGACACGGACCGGCATAAATACCCGATTGGGTCCGGTAGAGTCACGTTTGTGAGCGCAAAGAATTATATGAAGGCGGTGCAAGCGGGCTACGTCGAGATTAAAACCTCGAAATTCGCGAAAAAGGTGCAAGTGGACCCCTACCTCGAGGACACACCCTGCAACATCTGCGGTCGCATGATGGGTCCGTTTTTCTGCCGCGATATGAATTGCTTCAAATATTTTTGTCGCCTTTGCTGGGAATGGCACCACTCAATCGATGGGTTTCGACTCCACAAACCACTTATGCGCACCACCAAAAACCAGTCTGCTTGTGAGTAATATGTCGCTGTTTTAGCCAAGTTTTACACCCAAATTGTCACCTATCATTATTTTTGAGCTCAGTAGTCCACTTGTTGTTATTTTTATAGTTTTCTATTCATCAAATCTCAGAAATTTTTAGTTTCAAAAGTTTCCAGTCATCATCGCTTGTTTTGAATTAGATTTGTCTTATTTTGAAAAAAATATTTGTGTTCCTATAATTTGTTTGGTATTTATATTTGGTATTATGCTCTATTGATAGTTTGTAAATTTATTATTATTATTATTAATTTATTATTTTGTATTCTTATTTATTTATATTTGATTATTTGATTATTTGATTCCAATAAACAACAATAATAATCGTTTCAACAAATGCAAGTCATTATATGATAAAGCAAACAATACTAAAATTGCCTTCTTGAAAACGTAATAGATGTTTGACATTAAAATAAACAAAATACTGTATAACAAATAAGCAACAGGAACACAAAAGAATAATTGTTTGCATTTATAATAATTCAAAACAATCAAATGGCATTTAATTTGCCTCCTACAATTAAAGGAGCAAACGTAGATTCAAAATACCCAACATCTTACAGAATAAAAACAACATTATGGTGCAAGTTTCAACTTACTAACTCAGTCATAAATATATCAATGATATGATAGTATACGGTGCTTAGTTTCAATTTAGGCTAATAGATATGCTATTATGTGGTGCAGCATTGGTACAAATAATGTATCAGCTGTGATGGCCGAGTGGTTAAGGCGTTAGACTTGAAATCTAATGGGAGTTTCCCGCGCAGGTTCGAACCCTGCTCGCAGCGTTCTTTTTGCACTTTTTTATATAAAACTATTGAAAGTTTCCAACAGTCAAAGTTTTGTTTGGCTTTATTGTCCAGTTTGCAATTGTCTAATGTATTCGGAATAAACAGACATATCGAAAGTGTTTGGCGTAATTATTCTGTCCATCAGTGGAATACACAGACGCGGTTAAATATAAACAACAACAAAAACCGAACTAGCACCAACACCTAAGTTACTTTTCGCCACAAACAGCTTGTATCATCTTTTCAGACTTTTAAACTTTGCAGCAATGATTGAGCAATCTACCCACTCAACCGATTAACTGCAGAGGAATGTGTGTATAACCAAGGAATTACAAAATTAAAGTGGTCAGGTTAATCTGACCAGTGGCTACGGGTCTGAATTATACAGGAGCGCGAGACGCTCCTTGGACCATGATATTTGGAAATTTGAATTTAGGAGCGCGAAAATTTGGAACCTTCTCCTATACCGTAACATTAATTTGTGATTTAGGCGTATGGAAATTGGATAAGACCAGGATTAGGAGCGTGTTTACAAATGCCTGCATAATAAACTTGTGTATAACAACCACAAGATATCAGCTGTTCCTGAATTAACCCTTATCAACAGAATAAACAGAACACAAGTTACTACTCAGTTAGGTGTTATGTTAACACTATGGTCACTATATCTTGCAAGGGAGGGCTCTAGTTAACAACTTACATAGGGTTTATATTAAGTTGAGTTTGCTTATTATAAAGTCTCTCTATTATGAACACAACTTTTGGTCCCTTGAATGTTCATATAAGAACCTAACTGTATTATTGTTAGAATCTTGCAAAAATAACAATAAAATTGTTGCCAGTTTTCACGGCAAATAGTTCACACTAAAAAGGTAACCCAACTGTTGTTGTTGTTGTTGTTGTTGCATTTTGTCGAGAGCACCCGAGAGAGAGCACTTAAACACTTCTCTTTTATACACGATACAAGCTGCAAGTATTTTGTTGACCATTGAACAAATATTGGGAGAACGAAATAATACTAGAGATAGGGTCTACTGCCCCTGACACAATTATCGACGCATTTGTTTGAGAGCTAAGTACAGTCAAGTTCTTATTATGAACATTCAAGGGGCTAGATATTGTGTTCATAAATCATAATATAGACTTCATAATAAGCGAACTCAACTTATTACAGAACCTATGTAAGTTGTTAAATTGGGACCATAGGGCTTGTTCATAACAAAAAGTGTCATATTTAGCAGACGAAAAATCGTTCACAATAAGCAGACCTGACTGTATCAAATATCTTAAGTAATAACCCGTAGTATTAACGTGTGTGTTGTGATTAAATAAAGGCCGTAAATACGCATATAAGAAATTACTGAACAGTCACACATCACAAAATATATAAATAAACGCACTCAACCCACCACTTAGATTTTAACTAAAATCCCGAATAAAAGCAAGAAATAGTTTGCAAATAAGATTAAATATTAAAGTTTAATTGCTATTTGATCAGCGGCCTTACATGTGTTATAATTAGGAGTTTGTTGCATAAATGTGTTAAATGTGCGGTTAATAAGCAGTGCGATAAATAGCGGCCTACTACAGTGAGCCCATAGCCGACTTGTAGAATTCTATCTCAGATTTCAGTTCCGATCTCTCTGTTTCATAGCAAGCGCGGAGTTTCTGTAGAACCCCTATAGTGGCTCCTAATTCCGCCTCTTGAGAACTCTCCATTTGGCGTTTGTTGCGTTTGTAGAAAAGCTTCCGTTTGCTGTAGTGCATGTTGAGAATAGCTTCAGCGAACACGCGGGGCACGCCGCTCTCCAATAACAGCTGTTTGATCTGCTTAGAGTCGAGCTGTGCCAATTTCCGAGTCTCGATAAGGTCGAATATATTGGCAACCTCCGGGGCACAAGTGCGCCAATCGGATTTGAGGATCGGAGTCAGCTTAGCGAGGGTTTCGGAAGACATGCGCGCTCGTTTTTACAGAAATAATCGGAAGAACTTATATAGGAACGGAGAGGAAATTGTGCAATTCAGTAACAACTGTGTTTGTAAGAGAACTGAGACTAGCAAACTGATGAGTGAGAGAGTCCGAAATATAATTTGTTTTCAATAAGAAGAAATGCTGCGAGAACACAATTGCTCTGAACCGTTAATTAGGATACAAACGTCCAAACAGCTTTATTGAAACGGACACTTTAAGTCCTTGGTACATACCGTAATAGAGAAAGCAACTAACAAACGACATTCTGGCATATAAGAATCCAGTGACAACTGACAGAGAATAAAGAGGTTCCCTATGTATCAATCTCCTCACTAAACTGAATGGTAAACTCATAACAGAGACAGAACAGCAGATATTAGCAGATATTGAATGAGAGCTCTTATGTAGCTAAACATCACAGGAATGAATCGTATTTAATAATGGCTATATAAGTTATATAATTATATAAGGCTATAAGCAAATGGCGACTAGGCATGGAATTGGATTTTATTTAATAAACAACAACAGTAATTATGGCAAATATAAGCAAAGCGATTTATGTATGCAATACAAAGCATTAGCAATACACTAGCAATACAATCATATAGCATTATAGTACTGTGTACAGGTAAGGTCCCGGTATAGCTGTATCTGGGCCAGGAGGTCGTGTCTCTCCCGCTGGAGGGTCCGCTTGGCCTCGCGGAGGAGGGCCAGGTGTGCGGAGAGCCCCGAGAGGGCGCCCCGGTCCCGCACACGCTGGTTCCGCTTGTCCGCCGCTTTCTTGCGCGAGTAGCGCCGACCCAGAATGGCCGCGCTCTCCGCCGCCGGCACGCGCGCCTCGCGGAACAGCCGGTTTACGATGGACCCGTTCGTGGCGAGCAGCGTCGCGAAGTCGACCAGGTCCCCCAGGGGCCTGCCTCCCTCCAGGAGCCCGCGCCAGTGCGGCACCAGCAGGGGGGACAGGGGCCCGAAGTTCACACCTGAGAGAGACATTCTTATTAGTGTTGTTGTTGTTGTTGTTGTTGTTGTTGGTGCAAGTTTATTTTGTGTAAAAACACTGAATTTTGTATATTTATAGAAAAAGGAATTTAAGATTAGCCACTAATGTGTTGCCTCTGGCGCCCAAATCTGAGACACGACACACACATAGTTACTACCGGTACCGAAAGGAATGTGTAACCAGAAGTTAGTTCCAATGGATGTATGTAATGCTTTTGTTCGCATTAGATAAGGATAATCACACACACGCAAATTAACTTGTTCCAAATTGCATTCTGAAGTGAAAGAGAAATGTCTCGACAAACTGAATTGTATAAATACTCAAATTCTTGCAGATTTTACTTACATAACTTGCAACAACAACAACAACAACAACAACACTAATAAGAATGACTCTCTCAGGTGTGAACTTCGGGCCCCTGTCCCCCCTGCTGGTGCCGCACTGGCGCGGGCTTCTGGAGGGAGGCAGGCCCCTGGGGGACCTGGTCAACTTCGCGACTCTGCTCGCCACGAACGGGTCCATCGTAAACCGGCTGTTCCGCGAGGCGCGCGTGCCGGCGGCGGAGAGCGCGGCCATTCTGGGGCGGCGCTACTCGCGCAAGAAAGCGGCGGACAAGCGGAACCAGCGGGTGCGGGACCGGGGCGCCCTCTCGGGGCTCTCCGCACACCTGGCCCTCCTCCGGGAGGCCAAGCGGACCCTCCAGCGGGAGCGACACGCCCTCCTGGCCCAGATACAGCTATACCGGGACCTTACCTGTACACAGTGCTATAATGCTATATAGTGTATTGATATTGCTAATGCTAATGCTTATGCTATGTTCTTACAATGCTGATTATTACTTGCAATTAGAATGAGATTAAATTTGCTATCATTTCTTCAAATTATATAAGTACTCTGTTATCATAAGACATATCAAGCACTGTATACATTATGTCACCTGTTAATACTAACTACAGATAAGGGAAGAGAGGTTCAAACGTTATGTAATAGACATCGCATTACAGGCTTCCATCCAGGCCAAATTTCTGCGAGCCTAGCTTAGATTTAGTTTGAGCTCGCTCACTCGCTCACACGCGCCTAAAATATTCGATTTGTATTACGTCTTATGGGAGCATCTCTCGAATTTCGCGAGCCTAGAAAAGTTTTCTTTTCAAATACGCGCCTGGATTAAGCCCTTCCTATGTCGATTTTTGGACCATTTTGTAAAACAAAGATATGGTCTGTCACACATTGGTTGACGCGCCCCCCCCCCCTTGAAAGCGTTACGTAACGTTTGAATGGTCTCCAAAATATTCATACGGTTCCCTGTAGTGATATTAGAAATAATTTATCTAATTATCAAAACTGAAAACTATTGACAATTAAAACAAGATTCGCTTGGTAGATTTAATCTTTGGAAAACTTGCAAATTAGACAGTAATTATTTGTAATATTTATACCATATATGGAATGAAGTAGTTGCATATCCAGCAACCATAAGCTTAAATATGAATGTGGCTACTAACTATTCAACTGTTAAAGCAAAACGAATGGAACTAGCAAGTCTCAATTATTGTGTTAGTGTAATTAATTAACAGATAAAAAGCTCCCATGCAAATTGTCACGCAATAAATTAAACAGTCTAATGGAACAAATGCCCATAGAAAGTACCGGTTCTAATTTACAGTTTATAGCCTAGTTAAACTAGTGACGAATCCAGACAAACATTACTTAAACCTAACCACTTATACGAGGACACTTTCAGACATATTGAGTTTCATTGAAAGTGAATTGCACAACAAATATGCACATATCTCTATAATGAATAGCATGCATTAAGCTGACTCAATGAACTTCATTTCTCAGAGAGCACAGCCTATTAATAAGTGCCTGGTTAGTATATGGGGGGGTTGTAATGTGGTCCTATTGGTGGCAGAATGGAGCCACTATATCGGCCCTGTTTCTTGCCATTGAGTGTGCGCTCGCGTTTTGCGCTTTTTCGCATCTTTCTCTTCCTGGCAGTGAGCACATCGGTCAGCTGTTCCGCGGTTAAGGTGTCTCGCATTATCGACCTGAGCTCTTCGGGTTTCTTGAGTCGTATCCGGTCCAGATGGATCAGCTGAGTGACCACCTGTACCAGGTCGACACCTGGCCTGTCGAGCTCCTCGCACTCGGGGACCCACGCGTCTCGGAACACACAGCTGAGTGGCTCCAGGCGCCGGACCAGCGGCGATACCGAGCTGTGCCCCCTCCGAGGGGGCGGCAGCGACACCTGCTGTAAGGACACATTCCTGGGGGGGGCAGGGGTGTCGTGGGAAAGTGGTATAGGGGACAGAAGTGGCACAGGTGATACCACAAGTGGCACAAGTGGCATATGAGATCCTGATGATACATTGGGTCCAGGCGGAGAATTAAGCATATGTGTCATAAGTGGCATAGAGGAAACAGGTGGCACAAGTGGCATAGATGACGTATTGGGCATAGAGGAAACAGGTGGCACAAGTGGCACAGGGGACACATTAAGCATATGAGGTGTATTGAGTCCAGGTGGTGTATTGGGGACAGACGACAAATGGGATCCAGATGAGACATTGTGTCGAGGGGGCGAATTAAGCATATGTGTCATAAGTGGCATAGATGACGTATTGGGCATAGAGGAAACAGGTGGCACAAGTGGCACAGGGGACACATTAATCATATGAGGTGTATTGAGTCCAGGTGGTGTATTGGGGACAGACGACAAATGGGATCCAGATGAGACATTATGTCGAGGGGGCGAATTAAGCATACGAGTCTCAAGTGGCACAAGTGGCACATAAGATCCAGGGGATGTATTGGACACAAGTGGCAGAGGGGACACAAGTGGCAGAGGGGACACATGGGGTCCAGAGGAGACAGGGGGCCTTTGGGCCTCTGGGAAGAACCCGGTCCTGAGGGGGCTCATGTTCCTGTAGGGGGCGTGGAAGTGCGGAGAGAGAGAAGCGTCCCAATCGGGTGAGAACAGATCCGCGAGGGAGTTATATGAGTCCTGTTCGGGGGGCATGCTGTTGTTGTTGTTGTTATAGATGCTCCATAGGGTAAACTCGGGGTCCTGCAATGATGATGCCATCTGATAGTAATTGGATTAGATAGAGGAGAATTCTTCTTATATAGGTTCAAAATAATCCTGGAATACCCAGGATTTCCAATGGATTTTCCAGTTTAACCGAGGTGTTTTTAAGTTCGTGTACTAAGCAAAAAATTGCATCGTAATTGTAGCCAGAAATAGAACTGGAATTTCCCGAAAATTAAAAAACATTTGTAAATATTTAAATTTGGTATTTTTAGCAACTGACAACATAAAGATAAAATATACCTAAATCCACTCAACCAGAATGAAAGTAACAGGAATTTTATGTAAAGAAATACTGGCATAGTAAAGCAACAACACTGGACAAAGCTATGGACTCTTCTTGAAATGAGGCGTCAAATGGAAGGCATAAGTGGCATAAGTGGCATAAGTGGTAAAGTGGTTAAAGTTGGAAGTGAGTAGGATCTATAAGTATCTATTTATAGAACGAATTCAAACCATCACTAGCATTTCGTAGTTCGCGATTTCCTCACTCAGTTTCGCTATTTCCGCCACTAAGCTGGCTTTGCGCCACTTCAACACCTCTATTTTGAGCCCTTCTTCTATCTCCCCGATTTTATCGCTTTTGCGAATATCCTGTTTGGACTTCCGTTTCAGTTGTCGCGTACGAATTCTGAAAATCTCCATTTTTCCGGCCTCGGAAAGCCGGGCGGTGTGGCACGCGCCTCTCAGCTGTTTGGCGGAGAAGTGGCTGAAGGTGTCGCTGTGCTTTGTGTCGCAGAGCCACTTAATGGCCACAGCTGGGCTTGAGAGGAATGGCACTTGAAATGATTCAAACTTGGAACTCATTTTGTTTGGTGGAATCAAAACACTTTCAGATTATTTATAGAGATACACATTCAAAATAACGCCTTAGGTCAAAATTAAATAAAGACGCAGAAAATTTTATAAAAATTTATATTTCGTGTGTCATCTAAAAATACAACATGAAATAGAAATTAACTGCAAAAGCTACATTTTTAGTCAATAAACTGAAACTGTTCCTTCTATAATTAGCAAACACTGATTAATACTGCAATAGTGCAATGGTAGACAATAGTGAATAGGAACCAAGATAGTAACCAAGTATAAATATAGAACAATTGTGCCAATTAGTGCCAGATTCAAATATAAACTCAAATATAATCCATTAATACAGTACGTATAATATTATCTGGGTATATAACAACATAGATATATGTATATTGTTCGTTTGTTGTAAACCTGTATACATCATGGAAATAATGCAATGTTAATATAAATGTAAACAACAACAACAATAACAACAAACCTGGTTGCTCAATGAATCGATTCTTGTGTAAAACAAACTTCTGAATCAACAAATGAAATAAGAGATAACAACTGCTCCAATCCAATCCAATCCAATCCAAATACAAACAAACAAGTAAACAAACAAGTAAACAAATAAGCAAACAAATAAGGAAAGCAACAAACAAATAAACTAATAAGTAAACATACACACAACAAATGTAAATAATAAGTGACAACCTAACTACATTTGCAAACAGAATAAATGCAAATATAATCTTATTAAGAAGCCTTAACAAACACCTGCAAACAAACCGCGACACAACAACAACAACAACCACCTCCAACACCACTTCACACCTCCAAAATACCACATTCCAACCTACATCACCCTAGCAACCATATAACCGCACAAGAATTCATACTAATCACAATAGACAAAGCGTATAGATAAGAGCCTAAACAAGAAGGATGGCCTTTTTGAGCTATGGTTTCCAGAGTTAATATTTACCCACACGCATTACTCTTGCCAAGGAATGCAGTTAATGATTCGGAACTGAAATCAACCCGACACTTCGACTAGTAGCGGACACAATTTTCACACCTTTGTTGTGCCACAACTTATTATGATTCTCGACACTTTCTATTGTTCGAAGTTACTTTTTATAATAATTAGTTTCTATTCATTTCCATTTGCAATTGAATAACAGCAAATTCATTTCACTTTTAGAAGACTAACCACAAATAATATTCTGCCACTTTTGCGCCACTAAAGTGACACCTGTGACGTAACCACTTCACAGTCCAAGCTAAATACAAACAATCCGCATTCCTACTTCATAGCAACCGAACTACTGAATCGGAATGACAGATTCGGACAACAGCGACACCCCAAAAGGTTAGTTACAACAACAATAATAATAATATACTATGTCGGCACAGTAATAATATTTTCATTCTCAAACCACAAAATCAAACCACTACATTGTTCTAATATAAAACACTACTAACATAAAACACAACCTCATTTATCCGTCTCGTCCCTCGACTCCTGATCGGTGTCCGACAGAGACAGTCCCCTTGACCCCTTGGGGGTGCCGCCCTCGCTATACGGGTGCGGAAAGAACAGGGACGGGGACCTATGGATAAGCCCCCCCTCCCTCGCGTCCGGCAGGTTGTATATATCCGGGAACGCGCGTGAAAATGCCATGTCCCTCGCTAGTGTGTATTTGTTGGTCAGCGAGCTCCAAGAGAGGAGCTCTGAGAGACGCTCACATCGGTTGCGCTGTATTATCCGCTGTTTCTGTGACATTTGTGTGAACTTGAACATAAAGTGGGACAGCTGTTCGATACTGTCCCACCAAGCGCGGCTCCTATTTATAGACAGCCGGTATTCTCTCTGCACCCGCTAATAGGCGCCAATAGTTTGTATAATTAGGCGCCAATATACAAACAGAGGCACGTAACTTTATGTTATTTAAGCGCCAAATTAACACTCTTATTAGGCGCGTAATTAAGCGTCAATATACACTCTTATATACAGTAGAACCTCGTTAGTAGGAACACGGTTAATACTAAGCACTATTCAGTTCCCTTCAAATCCCTTTCAATACAAATCCCATATAAGACGTACACACTACACGGTCCCCTGGTGTTCGTACTAACGAGGCTCTACTGTACTGACATTATAACCTAGCATAACTACCCATTGGCGCATAGGCATGTCTCACCTCCTATCCAGTATGTACACCCCGTAGCTCTCTGGCTCGGCGATGTGGTCCGCCATGAATAGCCCGTATCCGGACACGTTTGACGTCACAGAGGGGATCCCACGCACCGTGCACTCCGCGGGGGTGTACCCCCAGGGCTCGTAGTAGGAGGGGAACACACCTAGGGGGCAAGGGTGTTATAAGGGGAACACAGATAGGGGGCAAGTTATAAGGGGACAGGGTATAAGGTATAAGGGCACTTGACATAAAGGGACAGGGTATAAGGGGACTTTATAAAGACCATATAACTTAAGTTGACTAATTCATTGAATAAAATTCCGAATTTTGGATTATTCGAATTCGAATTTTGAATAACAATTGGAAAATATATTACAACATTACAAGTTTATCAACCATTCATCTAATTCAATGAATTAGTCAGCTTACCTAGATGTGTCCGTAATATTTCTAACATATAAACTAGCAACGGGCTATACGCTGCGGAATGTACCTAGATGTGTCCGTAATATTTCTAACATATAAACTAGCAACGGGCTATACGCTACGGAATGTACCTAGATGTGTCCCTCTCACGAATTCCTCGTAGTCCATGCTGAAGAGGGGACTCGTGGCCGTTATGAACTCCGGATGGTACACCACCTTAACCCTGTCAGCTGACTGGTTGAACAGCCGCACACGTCTCAGGTGGTTCAGAATAGTGTCCGTATCGTCTGTCATATTGTGCGTAACAATCGGAGGCAGGGCCTTTCGCTGGCACGCCAGGATGCACCGCTTCAGTCGGACCAGGTCATCTGAGTCCAGGAGCTCGTCACCCACTGTAGACACACAATAGGTGTTGGAATAAAGTGGGAACCGAATACAGTGGATGCCGGTTATAAGCACACCGGTTATAAGCACATCGTCGGGAACTGCACTTGATGTTCTTCTTAACCGACATAAATTATATAGGGTATATGGCAACCGTTTTCCAACATAGTGTGCTTATATCCGATATGTTCTTATAACCGGTGTGCTTATATCCGACATCTACTGTATCAGTATTCATGAATAGTTTCCCTACCGAATACGAATATTTACTGATATTCGGTTGGCAATTACATATCAACTATTCGACAAATAATATTCGGTTCAACCATATACAGTATCAGTATTCGGTTTCAACCTTGATTAGAAGCGACACAATAAGGTGTCAGAATGTGAATATAATTGTGTCTCACCTGGCATGACACCTCTCGTAACTGAGCTGAAGAGTTTGGCGCCTAATTTCTCCTGGACCGAGTTAACAGCTTCCTTCATTTGCTTCAACAAAGCGAGACCCCTAAAGGTGTTACAATATGGAACTATAGTAGCCATACCCCCTAAAGGTGTTACAATATGGAACTATAGTAGCCATACCCCCTAAAGGTGTTACAATATGGAACTATAGTAGCCATACCCCCTAAAGGTGTTACAATATGGAACTATAGTAGCCATACCCCCTAAAGGTGTTACAATATGGAACTATAGTAGCCATATCCCCTAAAGGTGTTACAATATGGAACTATAGTAGCCAGACCATAAACAGAGTAGGTACATGGTTACAATGGAATTATCGAGAGTATACTGTATGAAATACTCAATTTTCTGTCCCTTTCAAGGGATCGGCTAAAGGTGTTACAATATGGAACTATCGAGTATACTACATGAATATACTCAGATTATGTCCCTTTCAAAGGTTGCGGTAAGGGGGACACATTTTACGGTCCCCTGGTGTCCCTACTTAGGTGTGAAAATATGATTAATCACCTGAGAGAGTCTATGTTATAGTAGTTGGTGTCAGTTGGGAAAATAAGGAAAGCGACTACTGTTTTACTTGACCCGCTTTCCGTCATCAAGTGGTTTAATTTCGCGAGTGACTCAATGAACATGTCGACACCTTTGTTTGCATATTCGTATCTGCCAGCTGAGAATAGGTACAGGGTGTCCTCCAAAGAGAAGTCCATGTGTCCGTAGAAGTGGCTCTGTACGAAGGTGTGAATCTTAGACTTGGCAACGTTATGGAGATTCTGGAATTCGTGTTGCGCTGCCACTTCTAAACAGGTGTTAAGTGACACAATTTATAATCATACTTCGCTTATTATGAACACAATTTTGGTCCTTTGAATGTTTAACAAAACCTTCATATACATAAGTTATCCCTAGTTATAGTAACATAGCTAAGTAAAAATAAATATTATTATTATTAGGTAGATAGGAAAAAATACTTACCCCATCGTGATATAATTCCTTTCTTATAATACTCTGCTTATAATACACTGCTTATAACCAAGTCGGATATAACGAAATAACCGCTTATAATACACTGTTTATAATACACTGCTTATAATTACCTTTGACGTTGAGTCCGTTGGGACATATCATGTCCGGCTTCCGCTTGAGCAGGTGTTCGCACTCCTCTCCCGTGTTTAGCGACACAGTAGAGAACACGTGCGCACTAGCCGCGCACGCCCGCTCCAGGCAATACCGATGGTATATGCCCCTCTGCCCCGCCTCTTCGTCGACGTTAAAGTTAGGAAGATTGTTGTAGAAGTCAACGCTCCCAGCGCATAGATACCGGCCTAGCAACGTAGCGTGCGTATGGAATGTTACGGCTACAGGCTTATTCCAAAGCCGGAGTAATAGCCCGCCCACCCCGCCCTGCCACTCGTGAAAAAGCGCATTTACAGTCGGCACCCCAGGCAACCGAGATGTGAACTCCGATATAAACCAAGCCACCAGGAACCCAAACACTAGAATATCCTTGGTTTCTATGTCGTAATCGGGAATTCCGATATGCGTCAGCTCAAAGAATTCCTGTCTCCATTCGTTCAGCTTCCAATAGGCCGAACCGACGTCAAACAGAACCACACTGGGATGTCCCTCTATGAGCCACTTCCCGTACGAAACCACTATGCCCTGTTTCCGCATAGTATCCATGGTTTCTTTCACGATTGAGAACTTGGGCTCGCACTCCTCGACCTCTAGGTCTACTGACTTCCGGTTAAGCGGACCAATCAGGAAGTAGTGTTCCCCCTGGGCCGCGAACCTCGCCGCCTCGACAGCTGACTTTGTCTTTATGACGGTGTATATGCCGCCCACCTTATTGGCTATCTCCCAGGACACCTCGAAGTAGGCCTTGAACGGCTCAGCCCGAAGTGACATCCTAATCCTAGCTACCTAGTGCTGTATATGTTATAGCGAGCCGCTAATAAGCTAGCTAGTGCTGTATGGAATGTAGTAGTGGTTGCTTTATACAGTAACATGCCGGTTATAAGAACATTCTACTGGAAAACGGTTGCCATATACCCTGTATAATTTATGCAGGTTATAATAACATTATATGCAGTTCCCGACGATGTTCTTATAACCGGCATACATTAATAGACTATATGTCAACCGTTTTCCAGTAGAACGTTCTTATATCCTGCATGTTATTATAACCGGTGTTCTTATAACTGGAATCTAGTGTATTAGCAAGTTATTTTCAGTCCCCAAGCGAGCGTTTAATGTTAATTCTGTTCACCTATTAGCAAGCAAATTTGGTGCAAAATGCGACTTGCTATTATACGAACACCAATGTAGGTAGGTTGTTTGTTATAAATACAATTGCTTTGTAGCAGACTATAATGTTTGTTTATGAACTATTCGTAAACAACAACATCCCTTATAGGTAGAGATGAATATCTATCCAAAGACCATTCTCTGCAACCTGTAAGTTATTATGTGCTTATTCAGAATATGATTAATTTGTTGTTGTTGTTGTTGTTTACAGATGGACGGTGTTGAGGCGGAAAGTGGCACGAGCGCCACTGACACCTCAGATTCTGAGGGGGCGGAATCTGGAACTAACGAACCGGAACCAATGGAACAGGGGACCGGCACTATGGACACGCTACCCGAAGGTATGTTGTTGTTGTTGTTGTGTTGTTTTTATATTATGTTTATTGTATCATTATTGTGTTGTTGTATTGTATTACTGTTGTGTTGTTTGTGTTGTTGCATGTTGTTATCTGTGCCGACTATACTATACTATAGTGGCCCAGTTCTAATCTTAGTGCTTTGTTATTGTATTACTATTACTATTATTATTGTTGTTGTTATTGTTGTTGTTATTGTTGTTGTTGTTTACGTGTCACAGACCTGCTAGAGCTGGGTCTGGAGGAACTGCCCCCGGAGCTCCTGGACTGTGCCAACCAGGCTCAGTTCATGAGTGCCATAAAGCCGTACCTGATTGAGATATACCCGCACGCCACTTCCCATGCAATCAGCTCGCTGGCCGTCCGACAGTTCAAGGGACTCAAGAAGTCCCGCAAGAGACAAACGGAGGTCCAGGTACCTATTTATAGAACAGCCCCTATAGGTCCCCTTATGCCCTGTGTTATCGTACTATATAGGCTAATACGGTAGAACCTCGTTAGTAGGAGGTTAATACGAACACTATTCAGTCCCTTCAAAGCCTTTGGAATGCAAATGATATTAGTTAATACGAATTCCGGATAAGGCGAACATTTTGACAAAACAGCTAAACATATATTTGTATCAGTACAAACGTTATGCAGTAAACAAATAGAAGCGCTCTTAAATACACATAAGAGCAGCAAATAAAATTGCATACAAAATCAACAAAAGTCTAGCAAACTGGAACCATGACTGTAACTAGCAGCATAAGAGAGTTCTATTTATAGATCCTTATCCGCACCAAGAACGATCCCAAGCTGGGTCGCGGCAAGAGAAACGCAGTTAAGAATCTAAGCAAAAACGTGTACACAGGTATTCTATAAATAGCAACACCATAGTTCCGTATTCACATTCCATTCGCCAGGCGGGGAAACCATGCTGGAGCTGGACAAGATGCTCAGTAAGCGCGGCTCAAAGGTGTCGAGCAAGAAACCACCTAAGCCACTTGTGCCACTTTCGCGTCGCTCCCGGTTTAAGCACACGCCGACCACGGGCGTGGGCGTGAGCAGAGACAGCATTAGATACCGGAGTAGGCAGAAGGAATGTGATGAGTCAGAGGGGAGCGTGGGGGGCGGCAGCGAAGTGGAGCCGTCGATGAAGAGACAGAAAATAAAGGGGAACAAGTCAGGTAGGTGTTAGTGGCTCACAGGACACATTTAAGTGGCACACAGGACACATTTAAGTGGCTCACAGGACACATTTAATGGCACTAGGACACAATTAATGGCTCTAGGACACATTTAAGTGGCACTAGGACACATTTAAGTGGCGCTAGGACACATTTAAGTGGCACAGGACACATTTAATGGCGCGTTAGATCCAGAGGACACAGACCAGAGTGAGACCACCAAAAGCTGTCCCCAGTGCCACAAGATATTCCACGAGGACCACTCACTGACGCGACACATTAAACTGGTGCATGACGGGAAGGTGGAGGCAGTCCCGATTCCGACAAAGGAGAAAGTGTCCGAGGAGAGCTGCAGTAAGAGCTCTGCTAGCAACTCCTCCAGCGAGGTAAACAACAACAACCAGTAAACAAACAAACATACCAATAACAACAATAACAATGACCGAACAAACAAACAAACAAACCAATCAACAACAATAACCAAAATTCACAAACTAACAAACCAACCAACAAACAAACAAACAAACAAACTAACTAATAAACTAACGTATAACCAAACTCACAAACAAACCAAACAAACAACAACAACAACAACACACCTGTCACTATACGCTATACGCTAGGGAGAGGATGACTCGTACCCCTGTCCCCTGGGGGACCCCAGCTACTCTGACGAGGGGCCCCCTCGCCCCCCGCGTATCAAGAACACCTCAGAGCCCCGTCCCTTAGAGTCGGACCACCAGGACCACTGCTTCTACTGCAAAGACGGAGGCAAGCTCCTCTGCTGCGACAAGTGTCCCAAGACCTTCCATGTCTACTGTCTGAACCCGCCCATGCAGGAGGTGCCCCCCGGGGAGTGGAGGTGTGCATGGTGCTCCGTAAGTACCCTAGGGCCCCATGGGTGTTAATATAGGATCCCATACACCATATGAGAGTAGTATAGTACTCTGTGATTTTCAAATGATTTTAGTTAAATTGAACCAAAGTTCCCAAAGTCGGTAAATTTCTTTCCATTTTTACTGTGCCGACTATATTTTTTCCGTGTTTTGCATTTTCCATTGCAGTTTGTTTGAAAATTTTGCATTGCGGCGATTTTAAGGTTAGAAATTCGAGATTTGGAATGTGTATACTGTCCCCTAGGCCAAGCCGCTTAGCCACAAGGTCGAGACCATCCTGCACTGGCGGAACCACCGCGGCCCGGAATGGGAGGAGCTCCCGGAGCACATTAAGACCCGCGCTAATCGCGAGTACTTCGTAAAGTGGCGCGAGGTGTCATATTGGCACTGCTCCTGGGTCCCAGAGGCGGAGATGGAGGTGTTTGAGATGCACCTGCTGAGGAACTATATCAAGCGGGTAGATATGACCACCCCCCCTCCTCTCGAGACACTGGACAGGTAGTAACTGTTGTTGTTGTTGTTGTTGTTGTTTGTTTGTATGTTAGTTAGTTAGTTTGTTTGTAGTTAGTTTGTTTGTTTGTTTGTTTGTTAGTTTGTTTGTTAAT
Organism: Hexactinellida sp. DTS-2022; assembly: GCA_028753945.1. NCBI lineage: Eukaryota > Metazoa > Porifera > Hexactinellida > Hexactinellida sp. DTS-2022. The sequence goes on from JAPNXP010000014.1 coordinate 56,418, forward strand.
AGTTTGTTAGTTTATTCGTTTGTTTATGTGTTCATTGGTTTGTTTGTTTATTTGTTTGTTTATTGGTTTATTGGTTTGTTTGTTTGTTTGTTTATTGGTTTGGGTTTAAGGCGACACCGCAAGATGAGCTCCACAGCGGTGGCAGAATCGGAGATGTGCGAGCTGGAGGAGCTGCTCCTAAGAATAGGAATCCGACCGGAATGCCTGCATGTACACAGAATAATAGACATGAGGTACCTGTTGTTGTTGTTGTGTTTACAAATACGAGAGAGAACAGACTGTAAATACTACTCCTTATCACTGTTGCCCCAAGTGTAGATATAAATACTCAATTAATTAAAACGCTCTAAGTCACTTTTACTTTGTTTACTATTTAACGGTGGACTTAAAACGCTTTCTTCTTGGAAACATTATTGGGGCATTTAAATGGTTACTCCCCTCGAACTTGTTGTTGTTGTTGTTACTATGCCGACTATACTATACTATGTATACTAGAGTGGCCCAGTATTTAAATCACTTCCTTTGTTTGTGTTGACTTGTTGTTGTTGTTTACGAGTGCTCTAGGATAACGCGGCGGGGGCGTGAGTACCTGACGAAGTGGCGGGACATGGGGTACGAGCACTGCTCCTGGGAGACGCTAGCGGACCGCAGCTATGTGGGGGCGGAGGAGGCCATTAAGCAGTTCACGGAACTGAAGGAGAGCGCCACTTCCGGCAAGAAAGGGAAGAGGAAAAAGGCAACAACAAATGTAAGGATATTTACCAATTGGTATGTATCTGTAAAGTGTATTCTTGGCCGGCACTTTATTATAGAAATTACATATTTATGGTATCCCTAAAGGTGTCAGCCATAATACATAATCGATGCCTGGCTGACAGTTAGATAAACCCTTGGCACAGGTATAATTTTAGATTTTTCCACCTATATAAACCCTTTGTACAGGTGTAATTTTAGATTTTGCACCTATATAAACCCTTGTCACAGGATAATCTCCGATTTTTCACCTATATAAACCCTTGTCACAGGTATAATTTTAGATTTTTGCACCTAATAAACCCTTGTCACAGGTTAATTTTAGATTTTGCACCTATATCTAAACCCCTAATTCCAATGCGGTTGCTATGCAACAGCTCAGGTATGCATGTATGTTCCCATAGCCTAAATTGAAGTACGAGAGAGACCCAGATTTCGTGTCTGTAACAGGTGGCGTTTTGCACCCTTACCAACTGGAGGGACTAAACTGGCTCAGATTCTCGTGGGCCAACCAGATCGACACAATTCTTGCGGACGAAATGGGTCTGGGAAAGACTATTCAGACAATCGTGTTTCTGAATTCCCTCGTGAGGGAGGGACACACCAGTGGCCCGTTTCTTATAAGCGCGCCTCTTTCGACAATAGTGAATTGGGAGCGGGAGTTTGAGTTCTGGGCGCCAGAGCTGTACGTGATTAACTACACGGGACAGAAGTTGTGTCGCCAGGTGATCAGGGAACATGAGTTGTCTTTCCAGGAGAATGCAACCCGTCGAGCGGGGAAGGCGGGGCGACTAAGGGCAGGGACACAGGTCAAGTTTCACGTTTTTCTGACCTCCTACGAACTGGTGTCTAACGACTCTACACTGCTGCAATCGATTGAATGGGCAGTGCTCATTGTAGACGAGGCGCACCGACTCAGGAACAACAGATCTCTGGTAAGGGGCTTATATAGCTCTGTTAGTAGGAACACGGATATCGGATAAGGAGTACAGTGGATACCGGTTATAAGAACACCGTCGGGAACTGCATATTATGTACTTATAACCGACATAAATTATATAGGGTATATGGCAACCGTTCTTATAACCGGTGTTCTTATATCCGATATTTACTTTACAAGGTTAATTCCCCTAGCCTATACAAATGCATGCAAGTGACTCCGGTTAATACGAACATATTAAGACGGTCCCCTGGTGTTCCTACTAACGAGACTATACAGTATACAGACTATAATTATAACACGTTTGTTTAGTTCTTCATAACTCTATCAAACTTCCGCATCGACTACAAACTGCTGCTGACCGGGACTCCGCTTCAGAACAATCTAGAAGAGCTATTCTACCTGCTTAACTTCCTGAGCAGATACAAGTTCCGGAACTGTGAGGAGTTCCTGGAACAGTTCCAGGACATGTCTAAGGAGGAGCAGGTATAGGGTATAGAGGAATATTTGGTAGCATACGGTACAGGGGAACATTTGAGACCATACGGTACAGGGGAACATTTGAGACCATAGGGTACAGGGGAACGTATAAGATGTTAAATTTCCTTAGCAAACCAATTTGCCCAAAAATCCATCATCGACAAACAAATTCAGATTCATTTTTTGCCATAAACAACCTGATTGCTTATAAATAGTTTAACGACCCTACATGGGTCTCGCCCTGGCTTATGGGGAACACTGCATAGGGTCACTTGACACCTGTTACCTGTCACTTGACACCTGCCACCCTAGGTCCTGAAGCTACACGACCTGCTGGGGCCACACCTGCTGAGGAGACTCAAAGCAGACGTGCTAAAGGACATTCCTCCCAAATCTGAGCTGATAGTCCGGGTGGACATGCAACCGCTGCAGAAGAAAATATATAAACTCATCCTAACCCGGAACTTCGAGGCGCTAAACACCAGAATGAATTCTCAAAATGTGTCCCTCATAACCATCATGATGGACCTCAAAAAGTGCTGTAATCATCCATTCCTGTTCGCACAGCCTTCTGAGGTAAACAACAACAACAACAACTAATACTACTACTACTAATACTACAATAACAACATTTGTTGTTATTGTATTTACAATAGAGCTAACTTATAAATCGGCCCACACCTATAAAATATAAGACCCGGATTTGGAAATGTGAATTTTGATGTAAAAATGGCCTTAAAATTGCATTAGAAAGGTGTTGTCGATATACAGTAGAACCTCGTTTAAGGCCATTTTTAAACATTAAAATTCATATTAACCTGTACGTACTAACGAGATTCCACTATACACATGGCATATTCCCTAACAAATTGTGTCGCAGGAGGCTCAGGTGACACCAAACGGGCTCTACGAGTTCCGCGGTCTCGTGGACGCCTGCGGAAAGCTCAAGCTGCTGGAGAAGATGCTGCTCACCCTCAGGGAGCGGGGACACCGGGTGCTCATATTCTCGCAGATGACCAAGCTGCTAGATCTGTTAGAGGACTTCCTAGAGCAGATGAACTACAAGTACGAACGGATCGACGGGGGCGTAACAGGGCTAGATAGACAGGCCTGCATCGACAGGTTCAACGGTTAGTTGTGTACTATATCTGCTAGTTAGTTAGTGTAATAGGTTCAATAGTTAGTTAGTTAGTGTGACAACATAGTCTTATTCTTAACAAACAATGATATAAGAGCATTATAGCAGCAGTAATAGTGCAAGAATTGTCTTGAAATACAGATGGCTTATTTAGAGTATACATCTGTGGTGTATAATAAGGAGTTTCAACCGTGGACCCCTTATAGTAAATACAAAACATTATGTGGACCCCCTCACATTGCCCGTAATACGAATTTAGAGATATTGTGGCCCCAGGTTGGGAACCACATCCTCAAAGATTCTATAAAGTGATATAGAGTACTGTATATAGAGCCTCGTTTGTATTAACCGTGTTCGTATTAAGCGGCTCTCCTATTTATAGAGCCTGGATCTGAGCTCTTCGTGTTCCTGCTCAGTACGCGGGCGGGGGGGCTGGGTATAAACCTGGCCTCAGCCGACACAGTCATCATATACGACTCAGATTGGAACCCTCATAACGACATACAGGCGTTCTCTCGAGCTCACAGGATAGGACAGACACACAAGGTCATGATATACAGGTATGTGGTCTCGTTATAATGCCCTCTTGGCATAGGGATTATAAAAATCCAAAATTGCAGCTGTGCCGACGCATTTCCCTTTGCAGGCACTATTTTTCGGTGGCTACTGGTTGGTTGGGTAATTGTAGTGCCTCCAAGGAAAATGCTGTCGGCACAGCTGCAATTTTGGATTTTTTCGCAATGTCATCGGCACTATGAAGGTGTTAAACCATACAGGTATACAAATGCATGTAAGTGACTCCGGTTAATACGAATACGATAATACGAGCACATTAAGACCGGATAATACGAACACAATAAGACGGTCCCCTGGTGTCCCTATTAACAGAGTCTACTGTATTTTTACGGTCCCCTGGTCTCCTACTAACATCTAGAGACTAGCTAGCTGCTATATTACGAGCTGGTACTACTGCATAGGTTTGTGACGCGTAACACGGTCGAGGAGAGAATAACAGAGGTGGCAAAACGCAAGATGATGCTGACACATCTTATTGTGAGGCCAGGGATGGGGTCAGACAAACAGAACGTGCTCACCAAGCGGGAGCTCGACGATATTCTCAAGTTCGGAACCGAGGAGCTGTTCAAGGACGAACAAGGTACTCCAATGTGGAACTAACTTAATATGGCACTAACACGTTATATGGAACTGACACTTAATGTGGAACTGACACCAATTTGAAAATAACACTTAATGTAGAACTAATACTACTTATGGCATAATGAAAAAGTCAAAATAATACGATATAGAACTGAACTTAATTAATATGAAAATAACAGTTTATATGCAACTAACTTCATGTGAAATATTACTTAATTAATTAACACAAAACTAACTTAATAATGAACAAACACTTAACATGAACTACTGTAGTTCTTAATGGAGAACTGACTTAATTAATATGGCACTGACACTATATATGGACCTGACACTTAATATGGAACTAACTATAGCAAAGGACGGAGAGGAGACCTCGGGACGGATTGTGTACGACAAGGAGGAGGTGGACAGACTCCTGGACAGGTCCCAAGAGGGTGTCGGAGAGACCAGACTAGGGGCCAACGATTATCTGTCCTCTTTCAAAGTGGCCACTTTCGCGATTAAGGACCAGGAGCAGGAGCAGCCGGAGGAGGAGAAGGAGATCGTACCGGAGCCGCCAAAAATGGTACATACCGGTTGTTGTGCCATAGTGTTGTTAGGGCCTCACACGTTACGTAACGCATATTCCCTATAATAGTAACCCTCCCTGTGTCATGCTTTATACAGGGTTTTCTAGGTGGTTTGATAATTCCCCCCCCTGAAATTTTTCCTAAAATACACTGTTTTATTATGTTATAAATAATACGAAAGTATGGTCTGTCACACATTGAAATCGTTACGTAACACTTATTCACTAAAATTAGTTACTTTTACCATGTATAATACGAAAGTATGGTTTGTCACACGCTGGTTAATTAACCTTGGTCACGTTATATATGTTACGGGCCCATAAGGCTGCATTCCTATCGCCCACTTTGTCTCCAGGACTCCGAGGAGGACATGCTGTATTGGGAGCGTGTGCTGCGGCCGTTCTACATGATGTACAAGGAACAGGAGGAGGTCAAGTGGGGAAAGGGAAAGCGGACACGCAAGACCGTCAACTACTCGGAGCAGGGGAACAAGGCTAAGGAAAAGAAGGACAGCGATTATGTGGAACTGTCCCCTGACAGTTCCTCTCTAGAGGAGGAGGCAGGGGACTCCGGGGAGATGAAGGGTATGTAGTTGTTGTTGTTGTTGTTGTTTGTTTGTTAGTAGTTAGTTTGTTCGTTTGTTCGTTTGTTTGTTTGTTTGTTCGTTCGTTCGTTTGTTGTTTAGTTGTTTGTTAGTTAGTTAATGTTTGTGTTTGTTTGCTTGTTTGTTAGTAGTTAGTCTGTTTGTTAGTTAGTTAGTTTGTTTGTTTGTTTGTTTGTTTGTTAGATAGTTGGTTAGTTAGTTCGTTATCGATGTGTTGTTGTTGTTGTTGTTGTTGTTGTTGTTGCTGTTGTTGTTTACCCGTGTGTACACAGGACGTATCCGCAAAGGCAAGTCCCTTCGGAGCTACAAAGCTTCGCTCCCGCTCTTAATGGAGAACATAAAGGGAACCCTGCACGTGTTCGGGTTTAACCCGAGACAACGGAAGTCTTTCCTTAACGCTATTCTCCGCTACGGAATGCCTCCCCCCGAGGCCTACTCATCCCAATGGATGCCAAGGGACCTTAAGGGAAAGCCAAAGCCGCACTTTGACGCCTATGTGAACATGTTCATGCGACACCTCTGCGAACCGGAAACGGCAAGTCCCGCATTCCTAGACGGCGTTGCTAAGGAGGGACTCGTCAGGAATTCGGTCCTCACGCGAATGGGGCTCATGCGATTGGTCAGGAATAAGGTGCGAAGTGGCACGTGTGACAGGACACTTTTTATAGTCTATTTATAGGTTGAGCAGTATCAAGATGTGAACTGTACTTACTGGCTAGAGAGCTCTGAGGCAAGGGCATTCCTGGGCATCACCATGGTGACAGAAAAAGCTGACACGAACCAACCAGTCACTTCCGCTCCTGAGGAGGGAGACACCAACAAAGGTGTGAAATAATAATACAATGCAACCTCTATTAACCGGATACAATAGGACTTGTTGATAACAACATTACATATTAAGCGAGGGAATAATTGTTCATAATAAGCAGACATGACTGTAGTATACAGTATAACCTCGTTAAACGAACATGGTTAATACGAACACTATTTCAGTCCCCTTCAAAGCCTTTCCAATACAAATGATATTGGTTAATACGAATTCCGGATAAGGCGAACACATTAAGACGGTCCCCTGGTGTTCCTACTAACGAGGCTCTACTGTATAACATTCTTATAACAAATGACTGTTGCTTTAGATGACGAGTCAATGTGTGATGCTGACGGGGACAAATTTGAGGACACACAGCCACTTGACACCCAGGAGACAGGTATGCCACTTATTCTATAAATAGACACCTCTTATCGAGCCACCTCAGGTATGGACACAGAACAGGACACAAAGGAAGTGGCACAAGTGGCAGACAAGATGGCACAAGTGGCAGACAAGATGGAGGACGCTGAAAATGTGTGTGACACACAACCGGAACCTGTCACCTCACAGGACATACCGGAAATAAGAGAGCCACTTCAAAACACCTCCGCAGACCCAAGCGAGCATAACAGTAAGCATAGCATTAATGCACAGTATATTTAGCAGCAATAATAATGCGATCCTAAGCCAATACAAGGAAATTATACACCCCCTCCCTATGTCACGCTTTATGGGCCATTTGTATACAAAGTATGGTTTGTCACACATTGATTGGCCCTCCCTTAAAGCGTTATGTAACGTTTGAATGCCCTATACAGTATAACCTCGTTAGTATAACATAGTTAATACGAATTCCTGATAAGACATACACATTTTAACAATCCCCTGGTGTCGTATTACGAGGTGTTAATTGTGTCGCAGGTGGCACGGAGATGGACCAGGAGCCCGCCCCCGGGGACCCGGAGAGGAGAGAGGGGTACGAAAGCGGATCTGAAACTATAGACGACAACACCCCGGTGCCAACCAACTCCAATCCCGACACAATACAGCCACTTTCCAACACCTCCAACGAGCCAACTGAGCAATTCAGTAAGTCATATAACAGTACAGCTATACATTAAACTATACAACAAACAGTTAAACGATTAAAAAGCTATACAACAAACGACTAACAGCTGTTATTCTGTCCCCAGAAATAGGCTTTATGTTCAACATAGCAGACGGGGGTTTCACAGAGCTGCATTCCTATTGGTCCACCGAGAAGACCGAAAAGCCGTCCCCTTATAAGTGGGGCAGGCGACACGACTATTGGCTGCTGAGGGGCGTGCTCACGCATGGTTACGCCAGGTGGCACGAGATATGCAACGACAAGAAACTAGACATTCTTAACATGCCATTCCCTAACAACCGTGAGTTTATATAGGATGTTAATCAGTTCTATTTATAGCATTTCTGTAGCCATGGGGACAGACCAAAAGTTCAAGTTTATTCCGCGAAGATTCAAGGTAGGTTCTAGCAAGATTTAGTTCCAGATTCACATATTTGGCTGTTTGGGACCTATAAATGCCTTCGTTATAAGCGGATAATAATTAATGCATTTAGTGCTCTGGGGAAAATTTACATTAAGTTATAAGCGGTTATTTCGTTATATCTGACTTGGGTATAACGGGAGTTCACTTTAGCTAATAGATTACTAAGGCTAGAAAGTCATTAATATTTAGCCTCGAGACCAAATGCCATAAATCCCTAATCCACACTTGGGGTAAAGGTAGAAATAGAAAATCCCATTTTCACTTAGACTTTAAATTGAATGTGAATTAACTTTCTGTTTCGTGTGCAAGAAGGGTTTAACTTGGCCCTATTTATAGCTGCTGGAGCAGGCGCTAGCGGTGGAGGAGCAGCTGAACCGCGCCTCCAGCAAGGGGCTCATCCAGGAGCCGGGACAGCCAATCATGTTCCTGCACGCCAGATACACAGAGCTGGAGAGTCTCGCGGACGGACACCAGGCGCTACTCAAGGGGGTCGCTTCTGGGAACACACACGCGTACACACTGCTCAAGAAAGGTAAGTACTATGGGTAGGCATAGGCATAGGCATAGGCTTCGGACCCACCCGGCCGACCCATTTCCGACGCCTATGGGCATAGGTATAGGCATAGGTATAATCACAAATTGCAGCCTATGCCAGGTATAATCACAAATTGCAGCCTATGCCCGGTATAATCACAAATTGCAGCCTATGCCAGGTATAATCACAAATTGCAGCCTATGCCAGGTATAATCACAAATTGCAGCCTATGCCAGGTATAATCACAAATTGTAGCCTATGCCAGGTATAATCACAAATTGCAGCCTATGCCAGGTATAATCACAAATTGCAGCCTATGCCAGGTATAATCACAAATTGCAGCCTATGCCAGGTATAATCACAAATTGCAGCCTATGCCAGGTATAATCACGAATTGCAGCCTATGCCAGGTATAATCACGAATTGCAGCCTATGCCAGGTATAATCACAAATTGCAGCCTATGCCCGGTATAATCACAAATTGCAGCCTATGCCCGGTATAATCACAAATTGCAGCCTATGCCAGGTATAATCACGAATTGCAGCCTATGCCAGGTATAATCACGAATTGCAGCCTATGCCAGGTATAATCACAAATTGCAGCCTATGCCAGGTATAATCACAAATTGCAGCCTATGCCCGGTATAATCACAAATTGCAGCCTATGCCAGGTATAATCACGAATTGCAGCCTATGCCAGGTATAATCACGAATTGCAGCCTATGCCAGGTATAATCACAAATTGCAGCCTATGCCAGGTATAATCACGAATTGCAGCCTATGCCCGGTATAATCACAAATTGCAGCCTATGCCAGGTATAATCACGAATTGCAGCCTATGCCAGGTATAATCACGAATTGCAGCCTACGCCAGGTATAATCACAAATTGCAGCCTATGCCAGGTATAATCACAAATTGCAGCCTATGCCCGGTATAATCACAAATTGCAGCCTATGCCCGGTATAATCACGAATTGCAGCCTATGCCAGGTATAATCACGAATTGCAGCCTATGCCAGGTATAATCACGAATTGCAGCCTATGCCAGGTATAATCACGAATTGCAGCCTATGCCAGGTATAATCACAAATTGCAGCCTATGCCCGGTATAATCACAAATTGCAGCCTATGCCAGGTATAATCACGAATTGCAGCCTATGCCAGGTATAATCACAAATTGCAGCCTATGCCAGGTATAATCACAAATTGCAGCCTATGCCAGGTATAATCACAAATTGCAGCCTATGCCCGGTATAATCACAAATTGCAGCCTATGCCCGGTATAATCACGAATTGCAGCCTATGCCAGGTATAATCACGAATTGCAGCCTATGCCAGGTATAATCACGAATTGCAGCCTATGCCAGGTATAATCACAAATTGCAGCCTATGCCAGGTATAATCACAAATTGCAGCCTATGCCAGGTATAATCACAAATTGCAGCCTATGCCCGGTATAATCACAAATTGCAGCCTATGCCCGGTATAATCACGAATTGCAGCCTATGCCAGGTATAATCACGAATTGCAGCCTATGCCAGGTATAGACAGCACTTTCCTTTGGAGGCACTACTAGTTACCCAACCACCAAATGTAGTGCCTCCAAAGGGAAATGTGTCGGCACAGGCTGCAATTTGTGATTTTTTTGCCTGTTAAAAAATCTAAACTACAGCTGTGCCGACAGCTGTACAGCATTACAAGCACTATATTTCTGCACAGTAATAAGCTCCGGGGTGCTTATTAATAGGAGTAAATAGGTTATATTATAATGTGGTTAATTACACCTCTCTAGCACTTGTTAAGATGGAGGAACTTCTGAATGAAATGAGACAGGACATAAACAAGCTGCCCGCTCAGCTGGCCAATCAAACGCCAGTTACTCAGAAGCTACAGCTGACTGACAACGACGTGCTCAGTCGTCTCGCGGCCTGCATTCCTTCCATCCAGGCCGGTAAGCAGGGTCTGCCGGCCAATCAGAACTCGCCTATCATCCAGACGCGGCCCTCGGCCCCCTACTCACAGGTACGCATTTGATTGGTCAGTTCCCAGCTGTTCAGCTGTTGTCTGTAGGTGTCCAGCCCCGCGGTGCAGAGGTTCCGCGATCACATGGTCATACTCTCTCCCAAGAAGCCAGGTAAACAACAACAACAACAACAAAGTTAAACTAACTAACCAACGAACTAACCAGCGAACGAACGAATGAGTTAACTAACTAACCAACCAACCAACCAACTAACTAACCAACGAACGAACGAACGAACGAATAAAATAGCTAACTAATTAGTTCTATTTATAGACACCCCAGGTGAGAAAGAAGGAGTTGAGTCTATAAAGACAGAAAAGCTCTCGTTTATGAAGGGACAGTCGATAGCCCCCTCCAAGGGTTCCCCTGGTATCCTCATGCAGGGACAGGCCCCCATCAAGGGACAGGAGGGACAACACTTCCAGGTAAACAACAACAACAACAAACAAACATTATACTTTAGGAATTATTCACGTACAGTGGTGTTAGGGTAATAGCAAGTCGCATTTTGCACGAATTTGTTTGCTATTAGGCGAACTTGCTATTATGGAACAGAACTAACATAAATGCTCGCTTGGGACTGAATACTTTCTCTGTCTATTTATAGCAAGCTGTGTTAGTACAGAACCCTGGTCAGCTCATCCACCAATCAGGACAGACCCTATATCTAGCCCAGCCTCCCCCTAGCTCACAGGCTACTCAAGGGGGCAGTATTCTATTACAAGCCCCTAGCTCACAAGCGACAGGTGGAAGCAGCATAATACTACAGGCACCTAGCTCACAAGCGACAGGTGGAAGCAGCATAATACTACAAGCACCTAATTCCCAAGCGACTCAAGGGGGCAGTATACTAATGCAAGCACCTAGTTCACAAGCCACTGGTGGAAGCATAATACTACAGGCTAGTGTTGTTTGTAAGCTAGGGAAGTTTCCTAGGAAATTTCCGGAAATTTTACATGGAAAAATTATTATACTACCTAGTTTTGAAATTTTGATAAACCATATCTATAATGTAGAGTTGTTACCGTGCGCTTGTTATTTTTCTCGGAAATAGTTAGCTTAAGTAACACAAAAACTTTGGCAATTTCAAAATAAAGTTCCTAAGCATAATTTGAAATATGTAATCTTTCCAGAAATTTCCATGGAAACAAAAATTTTGGTGTTTTTACAACACTATACTACAGGCCCCCAACTCACAATCTACACCAGGGGGCAGCATCCTACTCCAGGCCCCGGGACAGAAGGCTGGCACAAGCTACATACTGGTGCAGCAAGGGGGGCAAGGGGGGCAGGGGACCAATCTGTTGTTACAGCCCATACAGGCACAGGTATGTAGAGTAGTGTATTGTAATAGTAGCTATAGTATACTCTGCTTAATAGAGCCACTGGTTAATAGAATTATCCGCTTAATCGGGTGAAAATTTCACAGGATTTATAGGACGGAATGACAGTTGGCTTAAAAATATTTTCGGTTAATAGATTTCTCCGCTTAATCGGGTCAAAGTAACCTGGTCCCGAGGTGACTCTATTAAGCAGAGTCGACTGTATTTGCTATTTGAGGAAATGCCTTAAAAACCATTAATCCCCTCAAGTGCTTATGTTTCTATGATAGTTTCCGATTTCTAGTAAACTACAGTAGAGCCTCGTTAGTAGGAACACCAGGAGACCGTCAAAATGTGTACGCCTTATCCGGAATTCGTATTAACCAATATTATTTGTATTGAAAAGGCTTTGAAGGGGACTGAAATAGTGTTCGTATTAACGAATTTCTGTACTTAGGATATATTTAGAATTTATTCGCGATTTTAATTAAACCCTTTCCGACGATTATCGAATAAATACTCTTCTATCACATACACTAATAGTTACTAAAATATGACACCAATCCTAAAAGTATATATATAGCATACAAAACACGAACTACCGAATATTCATTTCATTGTCAGTGCCACCGCGACACCAATAGCAACCACCATTGCCACTACGATTCCAATCACGACACACACGATTATAACTATTATTATAACCATCTTCTTTCTAGAACCTTCTTTATACCGCTTTGCGATCACAATATTAGCTTCGCCCTTATGCACATGGTGTACGGCCGCTTCCATGTGAGCCTCGATGTTGTCGATAGCGTCGCCTTGTTCGTCAATTAGGATAGCCAGGTCCCTGAATATTTCCTGTAGCTCTAAGATGTCCTTTTCTAGATCGAGTATGTCGTGATGTCTCTGCTCTATTTCATTAAGGGCATCACGTGATTGCAGCTTTTGAGTCATAAGCTCGTTTGAGAACACATTTGGATCTTGTGACTCTATCATGTCCTGTATTTCCTGATCAGTCTTGTTCTTACCTAGGATCTTAAGTTGTCGAGATATCTTATCTTTAGACTTCTTCTTGAAGAGTTCTTGTTCCTCGTTATACGCTTCCATCGCAGAATGGAACTTCTTAACAAGCGCGGCCAGCTGTGCCTTGCGTATCCTATGTTCGGCCGTCTGCCCCGCTTCTGACGTCACACGGCCCTTTAGCCGCTCTACCCCCGAGTTCACACGTATGGAGGCTGAAGATATATTCTTCCTAAGCGTGTCCAACTCTCTTCTCTGTGAATCGGGGGATATGGCTCTGGTAAGCAGCTCAGAGTGGATACGCTTCATATACATGAGATCGTCCTCTATCTTGTTGATGTGTGCCTTCATCTCCTCTACCTCGGACAGGAAGGGGTCCACCCCCACGGCCCCCAGACCCACTCGCTCCCCCTCATCGGACACCTGTCCGTAACGGAGCTCTCCCAGCTTGTTGCGTAAAGCCATTCTATATATAGAACTAATGTGTAGATAATAGGGATAGTATACAAGGTACTAATATATAGTAGACTCTCGTTAATACAGTAGATGTCGGATATAAGCACACCGGTTATAAGAACATATCGGTTATAAGCACAGTATGTTGGAAAACGGTTGCCATATACCCTGTATAATTTATGTCGGTTATAAGAACATTAAGTGCAGTTCCCGACGATGTGCTTATAACCGGCATACACTGTAAGTTAACACGGGTAAGGCGAATATCGGTTAAATTCACATCATAAATTCTAATTATAGAACTTCTATATAGTATATTACACTCTCGTTAATAGTGTAATAGTTCTACTCACTGTATTAACATACTACACTGTCATACAGTATAACAGGGATAAGGCGAAATATCGGTTAAAATTAATGTAAATTATGTATTTCTTAGTTTGAGTAGAAGGTTTTTCCATAAAATTATATTGCAATACAGTAGACCCTCGTTAGTAGGAACACCAGGGGAACGTCAAAAATGTGTTCGCCTTATCCGGAATTAGTATTAACCAATATAATTTGTATTGAAAAGGCTTTGAAGGGGACTGAATAGTGTTCGTATTAACCGTGTTGTACTAACGAGGTTATATGTATAGAGTTATGAACTGAAACTGAAACTGAAACTATGTAGGGTCAGGGGGCTGCCGGGGGGGCAGGGGGACAGCAGATCGGTACCAGCGGACACCAGGCTATCGTGGTGTCGGCGCCAATACAGAAGGGACAAGTGGCACAAGTGGCAGGGTCAGACACTCCGAGACAACAAGTCATGTTCACACAGCAGGTTAGTGTCAGTTTGTAACACCTGTGAGAGGTTAGTGTCAGTTTGTAACACCTGTGTGAGGTTAGTGTCAGTTTATAACACAGTTTATACAGTCGAAACCGATTTTTTTCTAACTAACTAATAATTCTAAATGTGTAAGAAATTCCAATTTTGTTTTATTTTCAATCGGTTTATTTATAATAACTATCGGATTTTTCTTACTTTATTTCCATGCAAAGAATTGGCTAAAAAAACAATTTCAACTATATATATGTGTAAACTCTGTGTCAGTATATAAACCTGTATATGAGGACGTTTATAACACTTGTGTATAACCCCTTTTGCAGATGTACCAGCCGGGAGTGACGTCACAGGGGGCTGGGGGCTCCCAGACTATCCTTATGGCGCCTCAGACCGGAGGGGGCGGCGGGAACTATTTTATAGCGGCACACCCCCAACAGGGGACAGGACAGACATTCCTGCTGCACCAGCCCCAGCCACAGGTATGTTATAGGGAGTTAGTTAGTTAGGTACATAGTTAGATTGTTTGTTTGTTTGTTTGTTAGTTGGATGGTTGGTTAGTTAGTTAGTTTGTTTGTTTGTTTGTTTGTTTGTTTGTTTGTTTGTTAGTTTGTTTGTTTGTTTGTTTGTTTGTTAGTTTATCTGTCTGTCTGTTAGTTAGTTAGTTAGGTAGTTAGATTGTTTATTGTTAATCGGGTGGCATACGAAGGCTCGCAATAATATGAAACCACAAGTTGGTGCCACAACTCAGCTTCTAGTTCCACCAATCAGAAGCTGGGTTGCCTGTCGGAACTTGGGGATCGGTCTGATTGGCTGGATCCCTGAAAGCACAGGAACAATCCGAGAGTCCTCCGTCCTGAGGTCCCAGAGGCCTCAGGCCTGAAACACCTCTCCACATTCCTAACGACCCATAGCAGCGCTATGACAACCATTCCATATAGCAAGAATACTGTGTATCCCTCCCATTGCCCGTTATACTAATTGAGATATATTGTGAACCTACTGTGTATACAGTCAACTTCAAATCGATTGATCGAAAAAATGTCATTTGTTGGTATTAACTAAGGTTCAGCTGTACTAGAATATGAATATAGAATATAGAAAATTCGAATTAACTGGTTCGTATAACGAGGTTCTACTGTAATAATACTAGAATATGAATATTGACCAAATTTATCATAACTATTGACTTAAAATAATCAAACAACTTAACTATGCTAGAACATCCAAAATTGACCCAATTAACCACATATTTGTATAACTTATATTGGCAGTTGAGTTTCTATAAAAGCGCAATTAAGCGGAGTGTCTATTTATAGAATATTCCTTAGGGTGTCCAACAGAAGGCGGGCTCACAGATTATAATCGGATCCAACAAATCCAGCCAATCGATAGTCGCGCTGCAGCCTCAAGCGACAGCCACTTCCGGGGCACAAGTGGCACAAGGTGTGACACAATTGGTGGTCCAAGCCAAGGCACCTGGAAATGTGTCGCTGGAAGGCGCCAGAATAGTGGTACAACAACCGACACCTGTCACCTCCACTATTCACATAGACTGACAATATTATCTGAACTAGTTTGTGTATTAAGTAGTAACACCTTGAGTACCAAGTGGCACATAAAGTGGCATATTAAAGGGACACAATAGTACCAAATTCTACATTCATAAACCAGAGGTATTGCCTAGGAATTTGAGATTTAACACCTTTACAAGTGGCACAAAAGGTGGCACATTAAAGGGACACAATAGTTACCAAATTTTACATTCATTAACCATCCTAACAACCAGAGGTATCTCCTTAGGAATGTGTGATTTTAATCCCAGGAACAACACCAGTGAATACTCGGGGGGAATAATCTCGATTATTGCGCGGGCGTACAAATGTGTCGGTGTGTCGTCTTTGCCCAAAAGTGTCGCAATCGAAGGTGTCACATCCGAATCCTCGATTTGTAGCCTGAGAGGGTGTTTGGCCAATAGGATTGTTCCTATTTTCTGTAGCTGGTTTAGCGACACAATAATTGTGTCGGTGAACTTTAGGATTATAAGTTCGGTTCTAACACCGTTCAGCGAGTAAACTGATTGGTTGGATTCCGGCGGGAGGGACATCTGAGACACAATTATAACACCTAACTATGCAAAGCATAAACAACAACAACAACAACAACAACAACAATAAACAGGATAATTGGAACTGAAACCAATTAAGAGGAGGGGACAGATTACATTTAAACGGAGTGAAAATATTTAATCAAAAATCTAAAAGATTGCTAAGTGAAAAGCGTACCAAACAACACAAACAAACAACAACAACAACAACAACTAAAATGCAATACCAAACACTTCTCTGTATTCTGACACGAAATGTATTTCCAGACCTGCCTTAATAGAATCCGACAGATCATAGAAATCGCTTTGATTGGCTGACGGCAGAATTATCCGCTTAACACCTTCTCTCTTAGCCGCGATTAATTTCTCTTTTATCCCACCGACCGGAAGTACCTTTCCTAGAGAGATTAATCATAAAGTCACACCTCTGTAGAGAGATTAATCATAAAGTCACACCTCTATAGAGAGATTAATCATAAAGTCACACCTCTATAGAGAGATTAATCATATATTCACACCTCTATAGAGAGATTAATCATATATTCACACCTCCATAGAGGGATTAATCATATATTCACACCTCTATAGAGGGATTAATCATATATTTACACCTCTATAGTGGTTCCGGAAATAAAGTTCCTATCCAACATTTGGAAAACGAATTTCACAATAACATGAATTTAAGCAAATACTAAGAATTTGATTAATTAATTAACTTAACGAACCTTTGCTAGTAAATATGGTCCAAAAACTAAGTATTTATTTATCAACAAGAACTAAACAAGTATTAATTAACCGGAACTGTTGACGGTACACACGAGACTGTGCCTATAAATAGAACTAACCTGTGAGAGAAATCTCGCCAGTCATCGCGAGATCCGGTTTCACGGGGCGTCCGGTAGCTAGCGACAGCAGAGAGGTAACCATGGTAACGCCAGCGGAGGGACCGTCTTTGGGAGTGGCCCCCTCCGGGACATGCAAATGCACCGCATTCCGATCGAAGTACTCCGTATCCGGGCAAACGTCAGCTATAAATAGAGGACAAAGCAATCAAATAAATTATTCTTATTTCTTTATGATAGCGATTCCCAACCGTTTAAAAATATCCGGAAAAACTAACAAACAAACAACCATCCAACAATCTAGTGTTCTCTAGTAGTAAGCTCGCCTTTTAGCAAGCAAATTAGTGTAAAATGCGACTTGCTATTATGCGAACACCACTGTATGTATAATTAGTATATAATCACGCTATTATAGCCAGGTAACAATAATTACAGTTAAGTCAAGATCTGCAACTTTATAATATTGTACGCATTTTGCGTACAATATACAGCACATTATATACAGTAGACCTTCGTTGGGATTCGAAATTTATTATATCCACTTTATAATATTGTACGCATTTTGCGTACAATATACAGCACATTATATACAGTGGACCTTCGTTGAGATTCGAAATTCATTATATCCACTTTATAATATTGTACGCATTTTGCGTACAATATACAGCACATTATATACAGTGGACCTTCGTTGAGATTCGAAATTCATTATATCCACTTTATAATATTGTACGCATTTTGCGTACAATATACAGCACATTATATACAGTAGACCTTCGTTGGGATTCGAAATTCATTATATCCACTTTATAATATTGTACGCATTTTGCGTACAATATACAGCACATTATATACAGTAGACCTTCGTTGGGATTCGAAATTCATTATATCCACTTTATAATATTGTACGCATTTTGCGTACAATATACAGCACATTATATACAGTAGACCTTCGTTGGGATTCGAAATTTATTATATCCACTTTATAATATTGTACGCATTTTGCGTACAATATACAGCACATTATATACAGTAGACCTTCGTTGGGATTCGAAATTCATTATATCCACTTTATAATATTGTACGCATTTTGCGTACAATATACAGCACATTATATACAGTAGACCTTCGTTGAGATTCGAAATTCATTATATCCACTTTATAATATTGTACGCATTTTGCGTACAATATACAGCACATTATATACAGTGGACCTTCGTTGAGATTCGAAATTCATTATATCCACTTTATAATATTGTACGCATTTTGCGTACAATATACAGCACATTATATACAGTAGTCCTTCGTTGGGATTCGAAATTCATTATATCCACTTTATAATATTGTACGCATTTTGCGTACAATATACAGCACATTATATACAGTAGACCTTCGTTGAGAAACGAAATTCATTATATCCACTTTATAATATTGTACGCATTTTGCGTACAATATACAGCACATTATATACAGTGGACCTTCGTTGAGATTCGAAATTCATTATATCCACTTTATAATATTGTACGCATTTTGCGTACAATATACAGCACATTATATACAGTAGACCTTCGATAAGATTCGAAATTCATTATATCCACTTTATAATATTGTACGCATTTTGCGTACAATATACAGCACATTATATACAGTGGACCTTCGTTGGGATTCGAAATTCATTATATCCACTTTATAATATTGTACGCATTTTGCGTACAATATACAGCACATTATATACAGTGGACCTTCGTTGAGATTCGAAATTCATTATATCCACTTTATAATATTGTACGCATTTTGCGTACAATATACAGCACATTATATACAGTAGACCTTCGTTGGGATTCGAAATTCATTATATCCACTTTATAATATTGTACGCATTTTGCGTACAATGTACAGCACATTATATACAGTGGACCTTCGTTGAGATTCGAAATTCATTATATCCACTTTATAATATTGTACGCATTTTGCGTACAATATACAGCACATTATATACAGTAGACCTTCGTTGGGATTCGAAATTCATTATATCCACTTTATAATATTGTACGCATTTTGCGTACAATATACAGCACATTATATACAGTGGACCTTCGTTGAGATTCGAAATTCATTATATCCACTTTATAATATTGTACGCATTTTGCGTACAATATACAGCACATTATATACAGTAGACCGTCGTAGAGATTAGAAATTCATTATATCCACTTTATAATATTGTACGCATTTTGCGTACAATGTACAGCACATTATATACAGTGGACCTTCGTTGAGATTCGAAATTCATTATATCCACTTTATAATATTGTACGCATTTTGCGTACAATATACAGCACATTATATACAGTGGACCTTCGTTGAGATTCGAAATTCATTATATCCACTTTATAATATTGTACGCATTTTGCGTACAATATACAGCACATTATATACAGTAGACCTTCGTTGGGATTCGAAATTCATTATATCCACTTTATAATATTGTACGCATTTTGCGTACAATATACAGCACATTATATACAGTAGACCGTCGTTGAGATTCGAAATTCATTATATCCACTTTATAATATTGTACGCATTTTGCGTACAATGTACAGCACATTATATACAGTGGACCTTCGTTGAGATTCGAAATTCATTATATCCACTTTATAATATTGTACGCATTTTGCGTACAATATACAGCACATTATATACAGTAGACCTTCGTTGAGATTCGAAATTCATTATATCCACTTTATAATATTGTACGCATTTTGCGTACAATATACAGCACATTATTTACAGTGGACCTTCGTTGGGATTCGAAATTTATTATATCCACTTTATAATATTGTACGCATTTTGCGTACAATATACAGCACATTATATACAGTGGACCTTTGTTGAGATTCGAAATTCATTATATCCACTTTATAATATTGTACGCATTTTGCGTACAATATACAGCACATTATATACAGTAGACCTTCGTTGAGATTCGAAATTCATTATATCCACTTTATAATATTGTACGCATTTTGCGTACAATATACAGCACATTATATACAGTGGACCTTCGTTGAGATTCGAAATTCATTATATCCACTTTATAATATTGTACGCATTTTGCGTACAATATACAGCACATTATATACAGTAGACCTTCGATAAGAATCGAAATTCATTATATCCACTTTATAATATTGTACGCATTTTGCGTACAATATACTGCACATTATATACAGTGGACCTTCGTTGAGATTCGAAATTCATTATATCCACTTTATAATATTGTACGCATTTTGCGTACAATATACAGCACATTATATACAGTAGACCTTCGTTGGGATTCGAAATTCATTATATCCACTTTATAATATTGTACGCATTTTGCGTACAATGTACAGCACATTATATACAGTGGACCTTCGTTGAGATTCGAAATTTATTATATCCACTTTATAATATTGTACGCATTTTGCGTACAATATACAGCACATTATATACAGTAGACCTTCGTTGGGATTCGAAATTCATTATATCCACTTTATAATATTGTACGCATTTTGCGTACAATATACAGCACATTATATACAGTGGACCTTCGTTGAGATTCGAAATTCATTATATCCACTTTATAATATTGTACGCATTTTGCGTACAATATACAGCACATTATATACAGTAGACCGTCGTTGAGATTAGAAATTCATTATATCCACTTTATAATATTGTACGCATTTTGCGTACAATGTACAGCACATTATTTACAGTGGACCTTCGTTGGGATTCGAAATTTATTATATCCACTTTATAATATTGTACGCATTTTGCGTACAATATACAGTACATTATATACAGTAGACCTTCGTTGGGATTCGAAATTCATTATATCCACTTTATAATATTGTACGCATTTTGCGTACAATATACAGCACATTATTTACAGTGGACCTTCGTTGGGATTCGAAATTTATTATATCCACTTTATAATATTGTACGCATTTTGCGTACAATATACAGCACATTATATACAGTGGACCTTCGTTGAGATTCGAAATTCATTATATCCACTTTATAATATTGTACGCATTTTGCGTACAATATACAGCACATTATATACAGTGGACCTTCGTTGAGATTCGAAATTCATTATATCCACTTTATAATATTGTACGCATTTTGCGTACAATATACAGCACATTATATACAGTAGACCTTCGTTGAGATTCGAAATTCATTATATCCACTTTATAATATTGTACGCATTTTGCGTACAATATACAGCACATTATTTACAGTGGACCTTCGTTGGGATTCGAAATTTATTATATCCACTTTATAATATTGTACGCATTTTGCGTACAATATACAGCACATTATATACAGTGGACCTTCGTTGAGATTCGAAATTCATTATATCCACTTTATAATATTGTACGCATTTTGCGTACAATATACAGCACATTATATACAGTAGACCGTCGTTGAGAAAAGAAATTCATTATATCCACTTTATAATATTGTACGCATTTTGCGTACAATATACAGCACATTATATACAGTGGACCTTCGTTGAGATTCGAAATTCATTATATCCACTTTATAATATTGTACGCATTTTGCGTACAATGTACAGCACATTATATACAGTGGACCTTCGTTGAGATTCGAAATTCATTATATCCACTTTATAATATTGTACGCATTTTGCGTACAATATACAGTACATTATATACAGTAGACCTTCGTTGGGATTCGAAATTCATTATATCCACTTTATAATATTGTACGCATTTTGCGTACAATATACAGCACATTATATACAGTGGACCTTCGTTGAGATTCGAAATTCATTATATCCACTTTATAATATTGTACGCATTTTGCGTACAATATACAGCACATTATATACAGTGGACCTTCGTTGAGATTAGAAATTCATTATATCCACTTTATAATATTGTACGCATTTTGCGTACAATATACAGCACATTATATACAGTAGACCTTCGTTGGGATTCGAAATTCATTATATCCACTTTATAATATTGTACGCATTTTGCGTACAATGTACAGCACATTATATACAGTGGACCTTCGTTGAGATTCGAAATTCATTATATCCACTTTATAATATTGTACGCATTTTGCGTACAATATACAGCACATTATATACAGTAGACCTTCGTTGGGATTCGAAATTCATTATATCCACTTTATAATATTGTACGCATTTTGCGTACAATATACAGCACATTATATACAGTGGACCTTCGTTGAGATTCGAAATTCATTATATCCACTTTATAATATTGTACGCATTTTGCGTACAATATACAGCACATTATATACAGTGGACCTTCGTTGAGATTAGAAATTCAATATATCCACTTTATAATATTGTACGCATTTTGCGTACAATATACAGCACATTATATACAGTAGACCGTCGTTGAGATTAGAAATTCAATATATCCACTTTATAATATTGTACGCATTTTGCGTACAATGTACAGCACATTATTTACAGTGGACCTTCGTTGGGATTCGAAATTTATTATATCCACTTTATAATATTGTACGCATTTTGCGTACAATATACAGCACATTATATACAGTGGACCTTCGTTGAGATTCGAAATTCATTATATCCACTTTATAATATTGTACGCATTTTGCGTACAATATACAGCACATTATTTACAGTGGACCTTCGTTGGGATTCGAAATTTATTATATCCACTTTATAATATTGTACGCATTTTGCGTACAATATACAGCACATTATATACAGTGGACCTTTGTTGAGATTCGAAATTCATTATATCCACTTTATAATATTGTACGCATTTTGCGTACAATATACAGCACATTATATACAGTAGACCTTCGTTGAGATTCGAAATTCATTATATCCACTTTATAATATTGTACGCATTTTGCGTACAATATACAGCACATTATATACAGTGGACCTTCGTTGAGATTCGAAATTCATTATATCCACTTTATAATATTGTACGCATTTTGCGTACAATATACAGCACATTATATACAGTAGTCCTTCGTTGGGATTCGAAATTCATTATATCCACTTTATAATATTGTACGCATTTTGCGTACAATATACAGCACATTATATACAGTGGACCTTCGTTGAGATTCGAAATTCATTATATCCACTTTATAATATTGTACGCATTTTGCGTACAATATACAGCACATTATATACAGTAGACCTTCGTTGGGATTCGAAATTCATTATATCCACTTTATAATATTGTACGCATTTTGCGTACAATGTACAGCACATTATATACAGTGGACCTTCGTTGAGATTCGAAATTCATTATATCCACTTTATAATATTGTACGCATTTTGCGTACAATATACAGCACATTATATACAGTAGTCCTTCGTTGGGATTCGAAATTCATTATATCCACTTTATAATATTGTACGCATTTTGCGTACAATGTACAGCACATTATATACAGTGGACCTTCGTTGAGATTCGAAATTCATTATATCCACTTTATAATATTGTACGCATTTTGCGTACAATATACAGCACATTATATACAGTAGACCTTCGTTGGGATTCGAAATTCATTATATCCACTTTATAATATTGTACGCATTTTGCGTACAATGTACAGCACATTATATACAGTGGACCTTCGTTGAGATTCGAAATTCATTATATCCACTTTATAATATTGTACGCATTTTGCGTACAATATACAGCACATTATATACAGTAGTCCTTCGTTGGGATTCGAAATTCATTATATCCACTTTATAATATTGTACGCATTTTGCGTACAATATACAGCACATTATATACAGTGGACCTTCGTTGAGATTCGAAATTCATTATATCCACTTTATAATATTGTACGCATTTTGCGTACAATATACAGCACATTATATACAGTAGACCTTCGATAAGATTCGAAATTCATTATATCCACTTTATAATATTGTACGCATTTTGCGTACAATATACAGCACATTATTTACAGTGGACCTTCGTTGGGATTCGAAATTTATTATATCCACTTTATAATATTGTACGCATTTTGCGTACAATATACAGCACATTATATACAGTGGACCTTCGTTGGGATTCGAAATTCATTATATCCACTTTATAATATTGTACGCATTTTGCGTACAATATACAGCACATTATTTACAGTGGACCTTCGTTGGGATTCGAAATTTATTATATCCACTTTATAATATTGTACGCATTTTGCGTACAATATACAGCACATTATATACAGTAGACCTTCGTTGAGATTCGAAATTCATTATATCCACTTTATAATATTGTACGCATTTTGCGTACAATATACAGCACATTATTTACAGTGGACCTTCGTTGGGATTCGAAATTTATTATATCCACTTTATAATATTGTACGCATTTTGCGTACAATATACAGCACATTATATACAGTGGACCTTCGTTGGGATTCGAAATTCATTATATCCACTTTATAATATTGTACGCATTTTGCGTACAATATACAGCACATTATATACAGTAGACCTTCGTTGAGATTCGAAATTCATTATATCCACTTTATAATATTGTACGCATTTTGCGTACAATATACAGCACATTATTTACAGTGGACCTTCGTTGGGATTCGAAATTTATTATATCCACTTTATAATATTGTACGCATTTTGCGTACAATATACAGCACATTATTTACAGTGGACCTTCGTTGGGATTCGAAATTCATTATATCCACTTTATAATATTGTACGCATTTTGCGTACAATATACAGCACATTATATACAGTAGACCTTCGTTGAGATTCGAAATTCATTATATCCACTTTATAATATTGTACGCATTTTGCGTACAATATACAGCACATTATATACAGTGGACCTTCGTTGAGATTCGAAATTCATTATATCCACTTTATAATATTGTACGCATTTTGCGTACAATATACAGCACATTATATACAGTAGACCTTCGTTGAGAAACGAAATTTATTATATCCACTTTATAATATTGTACGCATTTTGCGTACAATATACAGCACATTATATACAGTAGACCTTCGTTGAGATTCGAAATTCATTATATCCACTTTATAATATTGTACGCATTTTGCGTACAATATACAGCACATTATTTACAGTGGACCTTCGTTGGGATTCGAAATTTATTATATCCACTTTATAATATTGTACGCATTTTGCGTACAATATACAGCACATTATATACAGTGGACCTTCGTTGAGATTCGAAATTCATTATATCCACTTTATAATATTGTACGCATTTTGCGTACAATATACAGCACATTATATACAGTAGACCTTCGTTGAGATTCGAAATTCATTATATCCACTTTATAATATTGTACGCATTTTGCGTACAATATACAGCACATTATATACAGTAGACCTTCGTTGAGATTCGAAATTCATTATATCCACTTTATAATATTGTACGCATTTTGCGTACAATATACAGCACATTATATACAGTGGACCTTCGTTGAGATTCGAAATTCATTATATCCACTTTATAATATTGTACGCATTTTGCGTACAATATACAGCACATTATATACAGTAGACCGTCGTTGAGATTAGAAATTCATTATATCCACTTTATAATATTGTACGCATTTTGCGTACAATGTACAGCACATTATATACAGTGGACCTTCGTTGAGATTCGAAATTTATTATATCCACTTTATAATATTGTACGCATTTTGCGTACAATATACAGCACATTATATACAGTAGACCTTCGTTGAGATTCGAAATTCATTATATCCACTTTATAATATTGTACGCATTTTGCGTACAATATACAGCACATTATTTACAGTGGACCTTCGTTGGGATTCGAAATTTATTATATCCACTTTATAATATTGTACGCATTTTGCGTACAATATACAGCACATTATATACAGTGGACCTTCGTTGGGATTCGAAATTCATTATATCCACTTTATAATATTGTACGCATTTTGCGTACAATATACAGCACATTATATACAGTAGACCTTCGTTGAGATTCGAAATTCATTATATCCACTTTATAATATTGTACGCATTTTGCGTACAATATACAGCACATTATATACAGTGGACCTTCGTTGAGATTCGAAATTCATTATATCCACTTTATAATATTGTACGCATTTTGCGTACAATATACAGCACATTATATACAGTAGACCTTCGTTGAAAACGAAATTCATTATATCCACTTTATAATATTGTACGCATTTTGCGTACAATATACAGCACATTATTTACAGTGGACCTTCGTTGGGATTCGAAATTTATTATATCCACTTTATAATATTGTACGCATTTTGCGTACAATATACAGCACATTATTTACAGTAGACCTTCGTTGAGATTCGAAATTCATTATATCCACTTTATAATATTGTACGCATTTTGCGTACAATATACAGCACATTATATACAGTAGACCTTCGTTGAGAAACGAAATTCATTATATCCACTTTATAATATTGTACGCATTTTGCGTACAATATACAGCACATTATATACAGTGGACCTTCGTTGAGATTCGAAATTCATTATATCCACTTTATAATATTGTACGCATTTTGCGTACAATATACAGCACATTATATACAGTAGACCTTCGTTGAGATTCGAAATTCATTATATCCACTTTATAATATTGTACGCATTTTGCGTACAATATACAGCACATTATTTACAGTAGACCTTCGTTGGGATTCGAAATTCATTATATCCACTTTATAATATTGTACGCATTTTGCGTACAATATACAGCACATTATATACAGTAGACCTTCGTTGAGATTCGAAATTCATTATATCCACTTTATAATATTGTACGCATTTTGCGTACAATATACAGCACATTATTTACAGTAGACCTTCGTTGGGATTCGAAATTCATTATATCCACTTTATAATATTGTACGCATTTTGCGTACAATATACAGCACATTATATACAGTGGACCTTCGTTGGGATTCGAAATTTATTATATCTACTTTATAATATTGTACGCATTTTGCGTACAATATACAGCACATTATATACAGTAGACCTTCGTTGGGATTCGAAATTTATTATATCTACTTTATAATATTGTACGCATTTTGCGTACAATATACAGCACATTATATACAGTAGACCTTCGTTGGGATTCGAAATTTATTATATCCACTTTATAATATTGTACGCATTTTGCGTACAATATACAGCACATTATATACAGTGGACCTTCGTTGGGATTCGAAATTTATTATATCTACTTTATAATATTGTACGCATTTTGCGTACAATATACAGCACATTATATACAGTAGACCTTCGTTGGGATTCGAAATTTATTATATCTACTTTATAATATTGTACGCATTTTGCGTACAATATACAGCACATTATATACAGTAGACCTTCGTTGGGATTCGAAATTTATTATATCTACTTTATAATATTGTACGCATTTTGCGTACAATATACAGCACATTATATACAGTAGACCTTCGTTGAGATTCGAAATTCATTATATCCACTTTATAATATTGTACGCATTTTGCGTACAATATACAGCACATTATATACAGTAGACCTTCGTTGGGATTCGAAATTTATTATATCTACTTTATAATATTGTACGCATTTTGCGTACAATATATAGCACATTATATACAGTAGACCTTCGTTGAGATTCGAAATTCATTATATCCACTTTATAATATTGTACGCATTTTGCGTACAATATACAGCACATTATTTACAGTAGACCTTCGTTGGGATTCGAAATTCATTATATCCACTTTATAATATTGTACGCATTTTGCGTACAATATACAGCACATTATATACAGTAGACCTTCGTTGGGATTCGAAATTTATTATATCTACTTTATAATATTGTACGCATTTTGCGTACAATATACAGCACATTATATACAGTAGACCTTCGTTGAGATTCGAAATTCATTATATCCACTTTATAATATTGTACGCATTTTGCGTACAATATACAGCACATTATATACAGTAGACCTTCGTTGGGATTCGAAATTTATTATATCTACTTTATAATATTGTACGCATTTTGCGTACAATATATAGCACATTATATACAGTAGACCTTCGTTGAGATTCGAAATTCATTATATCCACTTTATAATATTGTACGCATTTTGCGTACAATATACAGCACATTATTTACAGTAGACCTTCGTTGGGATTCGAAATTCATTATATCCACTTTATAATATTGTACGCATTTTGCGTACAATATACAGCACATTATATACAGTAGACCTTCGTTGGGATTCGAAATTTATTATATCTACTTTATAATATTGTACGCATTTTGCGTACAATATACAGCACATTATATACAGTAGACCTTCGTTGAGATTCGAAATTTATTATATCCACTTTATAATATTGTACGCATTTTGCGTACAATATACAGCACATTATATACAGTGGACCTTCGTTGAGATTCGAAATTCATTATATCCACTTTATAATATTGTAAGCATTTTGCGTACAATATACAGCACATTATATACAGTAGACCTTCGTTGAGATTCGAAATTCATTATATCCACTTTATAATATTGTACGCATTTTGCGTACAATATACAGCACATTATTTACAGTAGACCTTCGTTGGGATTCGAAATTCATTATATCCACTTTATAATATTGTACGCATTTTGCGTACAATATACAGCACATTATATACAGTGGACCTTCGTTGGGATTCGAAATTTATTATATCTACTTTATAATATTGTACGCATTTTGCGTACAATATACAGCACATTATATACAGTGGACCTTCGTTGGGATTCGAAATTTATTATATCTACTTTATAATATTGTACGCATTTTGCGTACAATATACAGCACATTATATACAGTAGACCTTCGTTGGGATTCGAAATTTATTATATCCACTTTATAATATTGTACGCATTTTGCGTACAATATACAGCACATTATATACAGTGGACCTTCGTTGGGATTCGAAATTTATTATATCCACTTTATAATATTGTACGCATTTTGCGTACAATATACAGCACATTATATACAGTGGACCTTCGTTGGGATTCGAAATTTATTATATCTACTTTATAATATTGTACGCATTTTGCGTACAATATACAGCACATTATATACAGTAGACCTTCGTTGGGATTCGAAATTTATTATATCTACTTTATAATATTGTACGCATTTTGCGTACAATATACAGCACATTATATACAGTAGACCTTCGTTGGGATTCGAAATTTATTATATCTACTTTATAATATTGTACGCATTTTGCGTACAATATACAGCACATTATATACAGTAGACCTTCGTTGAGATTCGAAATTCATTATATCCACTTTATAATATTGTACGCATTTTGCGTACAATATACAGCACATTATATACAGTAGACCTTCGTTGGGATTCGAAATTTATTATATCTACTTTATAATATTGTACGCATTTTGCGTACAATATATAGCACATTATATACAGTAGACCTTCGTTGAGATTCGAAATTCATTATATCCACTTTATAATATTGTACGCATTTTGCGTACAATATACAGCACATTATTTACAGTAGACCTTCGTTGGGATTCGAAATTCATTATATCCACTTTATAATATTGTACGCATTTTGCGTACAATATACAGCACATTATATACAGTAGACCTTCGTTGGGATTCGAAATTTATTATATCTACTTTATAATATTGTACGCATTTTGCGTACAATATACAGCACATTATATACAGTAGACCTTCGTTGAGATTCGAAATTCATTATATCCACTTTATAATATTGTACGCATTTTGCGTACAATATACAGCACATTATATACAGTAGACCTTCGTTGGGATTCGAAATTTATTATATCTACTTTATAATATTGTACGCATTTTGCGTACAATATATAGCACATTATATACAGTAGACCTTCGTTGAGATTCGAAATTCATTATATCCACTTTATAATATTGTACGCATTTTGCGTACAATATACAGCACATTATTTACAGTAGACCTTCGTTGGGATTCGAAATTCATTATATCCACTTTATAATATTGTACGCATTTTGCGTACAATATACAGCACATTATATACAGTAGACCTTCGTTGGGATTCGAAATTTATTATATCTACTTTATAATATTGTACGCATTTTGCGTACAATATACAGCACATTATATACAGTAGACCTTCGTTGAGATTCGAAATTTATTATATCCACTTTATAATATTGTACGCATTTTGCGTACAATATACAGCACATTATATACAGTGGACCTTCGTTGAGATTCGAAATTCATTATATCCACTTTATAATATTGTACGCATTTTGCGTACAATATACAGCACATTATATACAGTAGACCTTCGTTGAGATTCGAAATTCATTATATCCACTTTATAATATTGTACGCATTTTGCGTACAATATACAGCACATTATTTACAGTAGACCTTCGTTGGGATTCGAAATTCATTATATCCACTTTATAATATTGTACGCATTTTGCGTACAATATACAGCACATTATATACAGTGGACCTTCGTTGGGATTCGAAATTTATTATATCTACTTTATAATATTGTACGCATTTTGCGTACAATATACAGCACATTATATACAGTGGACCTTCGTTGGGATTCGAAATTTATTATATCTACTTTATAATATTGTACGCATTTTGCGTACAATATACAGCACATTATATACAGTAGACCTTCGTTGGGATTCGAAATTTATTATATCCACTTTATAATATTGTACGCATTTTGCGTACAATATACAGCACATTATATACAGTGGACCTTCGTTGGGATTCGAAATTTATTATATCCACTTTATAATATTGTACGCATTTTGCGTACAATATACAGCACATTATATACAGTAGACCTTCGTTGAGATTCGAAATTCATTATATCCACTTTATAATATTGTACGCATTTTGCGTACAATATACAGCACATTATTTACAGTAGACCTTCGTTGGGATTCGAAATTCATTATATCCACTTTATAATATTGTACGCATTTTGCGTACAATATACAGCACATTATATACAGTGGACCTTCGTTGGGATTCGAAATTTATTATATCTACTTTATAATATTGTACGCATTTTGCGTACAATATACAGCACATTATATACAGTGGACCTTCGTTGGGATTCGAAATTTATTATATCTACTTTATAATATTGTACGCATTTTGCGTACAATATACAGCACATTATATACAGTGGACCTTCGTTGGGATTCGAAATTCATTATATCCACTTTATAATATTGTACGCATTTTGCGTACAATATACAGCACATTATATACAGTGGACCTTCGTTGGGATTCGAAATTTATTATATCTACTTTATAATATTGTACGCATTTTGCGTACAATATACAGCACATTATATACAGTGGACCTTCGTTGGGATTCGAAATTTATTATATCTACTTTATAATATTGTACGCATTTTGCGTACAATATACAGCACATTATATACAGTAGACCTTCGTTGGGATTCGAAATTTATTATATCCACTTTATAATATTGTACGCATTTTGCGTACAATATACAGCACATTATATACAGTAGACCTTCGTTGGGATTCGAAATTTATTATATCTACTTTATAATATTGTACGCATTTTGCGTACAATATACAGCACATTATATACAGTAGACCTTCGTTGGGATTCGAAATTTATTATATCCACTTTATAATATTGTACGCATTTTGCGTACAATATACAGCACATTATATACAGTGGACCTTCGTTGGGATTCGAAATTTATTATATCTACTTTATAATATTGTACGCATTTTGCGTACAATATACAGCACATTATATACAGTAGACCTTCGTTGGGATTCGAAATTTATTATATCTACTTTATAATATTGTACGCATTTTGCGTACAATATACAGCACATTATATACAGTAGACCTTCGTTGGGATTCGAAATTTATTATATCTACTTTATAATATTGTACGCATTTTGCGTACAATATACAGCACATTATATACAGTAGACCTTCGTTGAGATTCGAAATTCATTATATCCACTTTATAATATTGTACGCATTTTGCGTACAATATACAGCACATTATATACAGTAGACCTTCGTTGGGATTCGAAATTTATTATATCTACTTTATAATATTGTACGCATTTTGCGTACAATATATAGCACATTATATACAGTAGACCTTCGTTGAGATTCGAAATTCATTATATCCACTTTATAATATTGTACGCATTTTGCGTACAATATACAGCACATTATTTACAGTAGACCTTCGTTGGGATTCGAAATTCATTATATCCACTTTATAATATTGTACGCATTTTGCGTACAATATACAGCACATTATATACAGTAGACCTTCGTTGGGATTCGAAATTTATTATATCTACTTTATAATATTGTACGCATTTTGCGTACAATATACAGCACATTATATACAGTAGACCTTCGTTGGGATTCGAAATTTATTATATCTACTTTATAATATTGTACGCATTTTGCGTACAATATACAGCACATTATATACAGTGGACCTTCGTTGAGATTCGAAATTCATTATATCCACTTTATAATATTGTACGCATTTTGCGTACAATATACAGCACATTATATACAGTAGACCTTCGTTGGGATTCGAAATTTATTATATCTACTTTATAATATTGTACGCATTTTGCGTACAATATACAGCACATTATATACAGTAGACCTTCGTTGGGATTCGAAATTTATTATATCTACTTTATAATATTGTACGCATTTTGCGTACAATATACAGCACATTATATACAGTAGACCTTCGTTGAGATTCGAAATTCATTATATCCACTTTATAATATTGTACGCATTTTGCGTACAATATACAGCACATTATATACAGTAGACCTTCGTTGGGATTCGAAATTTATTATATCTACTTTATAATATTGTACGCATTTTGCGTACAATATATAGCACATTATATACAGTAGACCTTCGTTGAGATTCGAAATTCATTATATCCACTTTATAATATTGTACGCATTTTGCGTACAATATACAGCACATTATTTACAGTGTTACGACTACAAGCTCTATAATGCATACTTAACAGCTGATAGTTTTATCACCTTTTGAGAGGGAAGATATGAATATCTACTTAGATATTATAACTTGTTCCTAGATACAGTATTTTCTATCTCCCTGCCAAATTTCAAGCCTGTAGCTCTTACCAGTTCCTCAATCAATTCTGACCAAACAAACAAACATACAAAAAAATAAAAAAATCATTGTGATTTAATATATAACTGTGCACATACCAGTGTCCATTATGAATCTCCTCGCGACGCTTAGCGCTATCTGTCCCGACTCCTTCATGACGTCACCGAGCTTGCCGGTCAGCTTGAGGTCCGCAGTCCCCTTATCCGACCTCCTAATTGGAACTGACTCTATGTAGAGGGTGGACCCCCCCATTGAGGTCCACGCGAGACCCATGACCACCCCCGGAGGTGTCAAGTGGTACAGACGATCTGACGGGAAGACTGGCTTGCCAACGTAGTCGGACAGGTTGTCAGAAGTTATCTGTAACGGAACTGTATTATGTACCATGGATATACGTATAAGGGATAGGAGAATATACAAATTCGGGCGTTAGTGTTGTAGTTAGAAAAGCTATAATGCATAGTCCAACAATACTAAAGCTATTCCATAGAGCCTCGTTAGTAGGAACACCAGGGGACCGTCAAAATGTGTACGCCTTATCCGGAATTCGTATTAACTAATATCATTTACATTTGTACTGAAAAGGCTTTTAAGGGGACTGAAATAGTGTTCATATTACCCGTGTTCGTATTAGCGAGGTTCTACTGTATTCCCATTTGAATATTGGTCCCATTGCCTTACCCCAATGTGTCCCTATACAAGTGACAGGGTATATAAGATACCCATACAATGGGGACTATATTAGTCTATATATAGGGTACCTGTATGGGTCCGGTGTCCCCTGTCTCCACGAGGTGTCGGGCCGACTTCCGGAGTATCCGGTCCAGCTGTTTCTGCAGATTCCTAACTCCGCTTTCTCTGCAATACCGACTTATGAGGGCAGGCAGCACTGAGTCAGAGAGAGAGATCTGATTGGTCAGCACGCCGCTCTGTCGCAGTGCCTCCGGGATTAAGTGGCGCCTGGCTATCTCCACCTGCGTAGCAACCATATAAGCACTCTGGAATGTGTGGTAACCGTAATGCGGGATGGTTCTACATTTACTTTGCCGACTATACTATAGTATAATGGCCCAGTTCTAATCTGTTTTAAATTGCAAAAATTTCGAACAAAATAAGAAATAGTACGACTTTCCTTTTACAATTGTAGGAACATTGATTCAAGCCTGGTTTTTATCATATTCATGGTTTAGCAACGCTAAATTCGAACTACAGTCGATTCCGCTTAATTAATTAATCGGGTCAAAATTTCACAGGATTTATAAGACGGAATTACATATTGGCTTAAATATTTTCGGATAATAGATTTCTCTGCTTAATCGGGTCAAAGTAACCTGGTCCCGAGGTGACTCTATTTCGACTGTACAGGTGACTCAATTCCCAAACATTTAATACAGTCAGTTTGACCCGATTAAGTGGAGAAATCTATTAACCAAGAGGTGACCCTATTAAGCACACCTGACTGTATTCCTTATTCTCATTATCCCAACTATTCCCTACTGCCCCCCCCCCCTACCTTTTCCTCTGCTATGTACCCAGACACGTGTATAACTTCCATTCTATCCAACAGCGGACCAGGGATTGTGTCGGTAACGTTGGCAGTGCCTATAAATAGAACTCTGGAGAGGTCGATGGGAACATCCAGATAGTGATCCAGGAAGTTCCTGTTCTGCTCCGGATCTAACAGCTCGAGAAGGGCGGAGGCCGGGTCCCCCTGGTACCCCCGACCCAGCTTGTCGATCTCGTCAATCAGGATAAGCGGGTTCTCAGTCTGCACCTAGGTACACATTATAGAGAGATTACAATATGACATCAATATAAATATAAGTTATAACTGAGATTATATTAAAAGTCGAAACCGGATCAACGAACTACTGATTTTGCCTAATAATTATTCAATCGAATAATGATAGCTAAACATTCTAGATATAATATTTTCAAACCCAATATTCAAAATGCGTTCGCCTTTTATATTGAAAAGACTTTGAAGGGCACTGAAATAGTGTTGTATTAAGTATTAACCGTGTTCCTACTAACGATATTCTACTATATCTGGTTGCACCTTGATATTAACCTGAGACTACCTAGAACTGACATAACTCTACCTATAAGCTATACACTATACACTTATATAATTATAACCCTACCACTAATGCTACTACACTTATTACTCTACCTTTTTGAGTGCCTGCACCACCTTGCCGGGCATGGCGCCCACATAGGTGCGTCTGTGTCCCTTTATCTCCGCCACGTCCGAGAGCCCCCCCACGCTAAACCGGAAGTACTCCCGATTAAGCGCGCGGGCAATGGACCGGCCTATGGAGGTCTTGCCCACACCGGGGGGTCCGCAGAAACAGAGGATCCTCCCCTGTGTGCCCCCCCTAAGCTTGGATACCGCTATGAACTCAAGAATGCGCTTCTTTATATCCTCTAGACCGTAATGGTCCTGTTCTAGGATAATGCTGGCTTCTGATAGGTCGAATCGCTCGTTACTGGACTGGCCCCAAGGAATGCTGGTTAGCCAATCGAGATAGTTTCTAGTTACGCTAAATTCAGAACTGTTTGTGTCCAGCAGCGACAACTTAGTTAGTTCCTCCTCAAACACCTCTGCCACGTGCTCAGGGGGAGACAGCTGGAGTAAACAACAACAGGTAAACAACAAGTAAACAACGAGTCAACAAACAAACTAACTAAAGAACTAACTAAGTAACTTACTATCGAACGAACTAACTAATTAATTAACTAGAAGTTTGTTCGTTTGATCGTTCGTTCGTTCGTTAGTTGTTACTTGCTTACTTACTTACTTACTTAGTTCGTTCGTCCGTTCGTTCGTTCGTTAGCTAGTTCGTTCGTTAGTTAACTAGTTAGTTAGTTAGTTAGTTAACTAGTTAGTTAGTTAACTAGTTAGTTAGTTCGTTAGTTAACTAGTTAGTTAGTTAGTTAACTAGTTAGTTAGTTAACTAGTTAGTTAGTTCGTTAGTTAACTAGTTAGTTAGTTATTTACCTTTTTCATTTTCCCCATGAACTTATCCCTCAGCTGCTCCTTATCGTCCTTCTCGAGTCCCAATTCCTTCCGTATAATTCTCAGCTGTTCCATGAGGAGGTGTCACATCCGAATCCTCGATTTGTAGCCTGAGAGGGTGTTTGGCCAATAGGATAGTTCCTATTTTCTGTAGCTGGTTTAGCGACACAATAATTGTGTCGGTGAACTTCAGGATTATAAGTTCGGTTCTAACACCATTCAGCGAGTAAACTGATTGGTTGGATTCCGGCGGGAGGGACATCGCGACACAATTCTAACACCTAACTATGCAAAGTATAAACAACAACAACAATAAACAGGCTAATTGGAACTGGAACCAATTAAGTGGAGGGGACAGATTACATTTAAACGGAGTGAAAATATTTAATCAAAAATCTAAAAGATTGCTAAGTGAAAAGCGTACCAAACAAACAAACAAACAAACAAACAAACAACAACAACAACAACAACACAACTAAAATGCAATACCAAACACTTCTCTGTATTCTGACACGAAATGTATTTCCAGACCGGCCTTAATAGAATCCGACAGATCATAGAAATCGCTTTGATTGGCTGACGGCAGAATTATCCGCTTAACGCCTTCTCTCTTAGCCGCGATTAATTTCTCTTTTATCCCACCGACCGGAAGTACCTTTCCTAGAGAGATTAATCATAAAGTCACACCTCTATAGAGAGATTAATCATATATTCACACCTCCATAGAGGGATTAATCATATATTCACACCTCTATAGAGGGATTAATCATATATTCACACCTCCATAGAGGGATTAATCATAAAGTCACACCTCTATAGAGGGATTAATCATATATTCACACCTCTATAGAGAGATTAATCATATATTCACACCTCTATAGAGGGATTAATCATATATTCACACCTCTAAAGTGGTTCCCATAACAGGGGATACGAAATACAGTCCCTATCCCTCATTTGTAAAACGCCAAAAGTAAATTTGACTAATCAATTAACTAAACTTAACGAACCTATTGTTAATGAATTAACCTGAATTAACCTGAATTAACAGGAACTAAGCACGTATTAAAAGGAAATAAGCACATATTAACCGTTATTGTTGACGGTACACACGAAACTGTGTCTATAATTAGAACTCACCTGTGAGAGAAATCTCGCCAGTCATCGCGAGATCCGGTTTGACGGGGCGTCCGGTAGCTAGCGACAGCAGAGAGGTAACCATGGTAACGCCAGCGGAGGGACCGTCTTTGGGAGTGGCCCCCTCCGGGACATGCAAATGCACCGCATTCCTATCGAAGTACTCCGTATCCGGGCAAACGTCAGCTATAAATAGAGGACAAAGCAATCAAATAAATTATTCTTATTTCTTTATGATAGCGATTCCCAACCGTTTAAAAATATCCGGAAAAACTAACAAACAAACAACCATCCAACAATCTAGTGTTCTCTAGTAGTAAGCTCGCCTTTTAGCAAGCAAATTAGTGTAAAATGCGACTTGCTATTATGCGAACACCACTGTATGTATAATTAGTATATAATCACGCTATTATAGCCAGGTAACAATAATTACAGTTTAGTCAAGATCTGCAACTTTATAATATTGTACGCATTTTGCGTACAATATACAGCACATTATTTACAGTGGACCTTCGTTGGGATTCGAAATTCATTATATCCCTTTATAATATTGTACGCATTTTGCGTACAATATATAGCACATTATTTACAGTGGACCTTCGTTGGGATTCGAAATTCATTATATCCACTTTATAATATTGTACGCATTTTGCGTACAATATACAGCACATTATATACAGTAGACCTTCGTTGAGATTAGAAATTCATTATATCCACTTTATAATATTGTACGCATTTTGCGTACAATGTACAGCACATTATATACAGTGGACCTTCGTTGAGATTCGAAATTCATTATATCCACTTTATAATATTGTACGCATTTTGCGTACAATATACAGCACATTATATACAGTGGACCTTCGTTGAGATTCGAAATTCATTATATCCACTTTATAATATTGTACGCATTTTGCGTACAATATACAGCACATTATATACAGTGGACCTTCGTTGGGATTCGAAATTTATTATATCCACTTTATAATATTGTACGCATTTTGCGTACAATGTACAGCACATTATATACAGTGGACCTTCGTTGAGATTCGAAATTCATTATATCCACTTTATAATATTGTACGCATTTTGCGTACAATATACAGCACATTATATACAGTAGACCTTCGTTGAGATTCGAAATTCATTATATCCACTTTATAATATTGTACGCATTTTGCGTACAATATACAGCACATTATATACAGTAGACCTTCGTTGAGATTCGAAATTCATTATATCCACTTTATAATATTGTACGCATTTTGCGTACAATATACAGCACATTATTTACAGTGGACCTTCGTTGGGATTCGAAATTCATTATATCCACTTTATAATATTGTACGCATTTTGCGTACAATATACAGCACATTATATACAGTAGACCTTCGTTGAGATTCGAAATTCATTATATCCACTTTATAATATTGTACGCATTTTGCGTACAATATACAGCACATTATATACAGTGGACCTTCGTTGAGATTCGAAATTCATTATATCCACTTTATAATATTGTACGCATTTTGCGTACAATATACAGCACATTATATACAGTAGACCGTCGTTGAGATTAGAAATTCATTATATCCACTTTATAATATTGTACGCATTTTGCGTACAATGTACAGCACATTATATACAGTGGACCTTCGTTGAGATTCGAAATTCATTATATCCACTTTATAATATTGTACGCATTTTGCGTACAATATACAGCACATTATATACAGTAGACCTTCGTTGAGATTCGAAATTCATTATATCCACTTTATAATATTGTACGCATTTTGCGTACAATATACAGCACATTATTTACAGTGGACCTTCGTTGGGATTCGAAATTTATTATATCCACTTTATAATATTGTACGCATTTTGCGTACAATATACAGCACATTATATACAGTAGACCGTCGTTGAGATTCGAAATTCATTATATCCACTTTATAATATTGTACGCATTTTGCGTACAATGTACAGCACATTATATACAGTGGACCTTCGTTGAGATTCGAAATTCATTATATCCACTTTATAATATTGTACGCATTTTGCGTACAATATACAGCACATTATATACAGTAGACCTTCGTTGAGATTCGAAATTCATTATATCCACTTTATAATATTGTACGCATTTTGCGTACAATATACAGCACATTATATACAGTAGACCTTCGTTGGGATTCGAAATTTATTATATCCACTTTATAATATTGTACGCATTTTGCGTACAATATACAGCACATTATATACAGTGGACCTTCGTTGAGATTCGAAATTCATTATATCCACTTTATAATATTGTACGCATTTTGCGTACAATATACAGCACATTATATACAGTAGACCGTCGTTGAGATTCGAAATTCATTATATCCACTTTATAATATTGTACGCATTTTGCGTACAATATACAGCACATTATATACAGTGGACCTTCGTTGAGATTCGAAATTCATTATATCCACTTTATAATATTGTACGCATTTTGCGTACAATATACAGCACATTATATACAGTAGACCGTCGTTGAGATTCGAAATTCATTATATCCACTTTATAATATTGTACGCATTTTGCGTACAATGTACAGCACATTATATACAGTGGACCTTCGTTGAGATTCGAAATTCATTATATCCACTTTATAATATTGTACGCATTTTGCGTACAATATACAGCACATTATATACAGTAGACCTTCGATAAGATTCGAAATTCATTATATCCACTTTATAATATTGTACGCATTTTGCGTACAATATACAGCACATTATATACAGTGGACCTTCGTTGGGATTCGAAATTCATTATATCCACTTTATAATATTGTACGCATTTTGCGTACAATGTACAGCACATTATATACAGTGGACCTTCGTTGAGATTCGAAATTCATTATATCCACTTTATAATATTGTACGCATTTTGCGTACAATATACAGCACATTATATACAGTAGACCTTCGTTGAGATTCGAAATTCATTATATCCACTTTATAATATTGTACGCATTTTGCGTACAATATACAGCACATTATTTACAGTGGACCTTCGTTGGGATTCGAAATTTATTATATCCACTTTATAATATTGTACGCATTTTGCGTACAATATACAGCACATTATATACAGTAGACCGTCGTTGAGATTCGAAATTCATTATATCCACTTTATAATATTGTACGCATTTTGCGTACAATGTACAGCACATTATATACAGTGGACCTTCGTTGAGATTCGAAATTCATTATATCCACTTTATAATATTGTACGCATTTTGCGTACAATATACAGCACATTATATACAGTAGACCTTCGTTGAGATTCGAAATTCATTATATCCACTTTATAATATTGTACGCATTTTGCGTACAATATACAGCACATTATTTACAGTGGACCTTCGTTGGGATTCGAAATTTATTATATCCACTTTATAATATTGTACGCATTTTGCGTACAATATACAGCACATTATATACAGTGGACCTTCGTTGAGATTCGAAATTCATTATATCCACTTTATAATATTGTACGCATTTTGCGTACAATATACAGCACATTATATACAGTAGACCTTCGTTGAGATTCGAAATTCATTATATCCACTTTATAATATTGTACGCATTTTGCGTACAATATACAGCACATTATATACAGTAGACCGTCGTTGAGATTCGAAATTCATTATATCCACTTTATAATATTGTACGCATTTTGCGTACAATATACAGCACATTATATACAGTGGACCTTCGTTGAGATTCGAAATTCATTATATCCACTTTATAATATTGTACGCATTTTGCGTACAATATACAGCACATTATATACAGTAGACCGTCGTTGAGATTCGAAATTCATTATATCCACTTTATAATATTGTACGCATTTTGCGTACAATGTACAGCACATTATATACAGTGGACCTTCGTTGAGATTCGAAATTCATTATATCCACTTTATAATATTGTACGCATTTTGCGTACAATATACAGCACATTATATACAGTGGACCTTCGTTGGGATTCGAAATTCATTATATCCACTTTATAATATTGTACGCATTTTGCGTACAATATACAGCACATTATTTACAGTG
The DNA here is from genome assembly GCA_028753945.1 of Hexactinellida sp. DTS-2022. Classification (NCBI taxonomy): domain Eukaryota; kingdom Metazoa; phylum Porifera; class Hexactinellida; species Hexactinellida sp. DTS-2022. The sequence continues at coordinate 98,116 of JAPNXP010000014.1, forward strand.
GACCTTCGTTGGGATTCGAAATTTATTATATCCACTTTATAATATTGTACGCATTTTGCGTACAATATACAGCACATTATATACAGTGGACCTTTGTTGAGATTCGAAATTCATTATATCCACTTTATAATATTGTACGCATTTTGCGTACAATATACAGCACATTATATACAGTAGACCTTCGTTGAGATTCGAAATTCATTATATCCACTTTATAATATTGTACGCATTTTGCGTACAATATACAGCACATTATATACAGTGGACCTTCGTTGAGATTCGAAATTCATTATATCCACTTTATAATATTGTACGCATTTTGCGTACAATATACAGCACATTATATACAGTGGACCTTCGTTGAGATTCGAAATTCATTATATCCACTTTATAATATTGTACGCATTTTGCGTACAATATACAGCACATTATATACAGTAGTCCTTCGTTGGGATTCGAAATTCATTATATCCACTTTATAATATTGTACGCATTTTGCGTACAATATACAGCACATTATATACAGTAGACCTTCGTTGGGATTCGAAATTTATTATATCCACTTTATAATATTGTACGCATTTTGCGTACAATATACAGCACATTATTTACAGTGTTACGACTACAAGCTCTATAATGCATACTTAACAGCTGATAGTTTTATCACCTTTTGAGAGGGAAGATATGAATATCTACTTAGATATTAGAACTTGTTCCTAGATACAGTATTTTCTATCTCCCTGCCAAATTTCAAGCCTGTAGCTCTTTCCTCAATCAATTCTGACCAAACAAACAAACAAACAAAAAAATAAAAAAATCATTGTGATTTAATATATAACTGTGCACATACCAGTGTCCATTATGAATCTCCTCGCGACGCTTAGCGCTATCTGTCCCGACTCTTTCATGACGTCACCGAGCTTGCCGGTCAGCTTGAGGTCCCCAGTCCCCTTATCCGACCTCCTAATTGGAACTGACTCTATGTAGAGGGTGGACCCCCCCATTGAGGTCCAGGCGAGACCCATGACCACCCCCGGAGGTGTCAAGTGGTACAGACGGTCTGAGGGGAAGACGGGCTTGCCAACGTAGTCGGACAGGTTGTCAGAAGTTATCTGTAACGGGACTGTATTATGTACCATGGATAAATAAGGGATAGGGGAATATACAAATTCGGGCTTTATTGTTGTGGTTAGAAAAGCTATAATGCATAGTCCAACAATACTAAAGCTATTCCATAGAGCCTCGTTAGTAGGAATGTACACCAAGGGGACCGTCAAAATGTGTACGCCTTATCCGGAATTCGTATAAACCAATATGATTTGTATTGAAAAGGCTTTGAAGGGGACTGAAATAGTGTTCGTATTAACAGAATTTCGTATTAGCCGTGTTCGTATTAGCGAGGTTCTACTGTATCCCCATTTGGTTAATGGACCATTCCCTTACCCCAATGTGTCCCTATACAAGTGACAGGGCATATAGGGTCCCCATACAATAGGGACTATATATAGGGTACCCATACAAGTGACAGGGTATATAGGGTCCCCATACAATAGGGACTATATATAGGATACCTGTATGGGTCCGGTGTCCCCTGTCTCCACGAGGTGTCGTGCCGACTTCCGGAGTATCCGGTCCAGCTGTTTCTGCAGATTCCTAACTCCGCTTTCTCTGCAATACCGACTTATGAGGGCAGGCAGCACTGAGTCAGAGAGAGAGATCTGATTGGTCAGCACGCCGCTCTGACGTAGTGCCTCCGGGATTAAGTGGCGCCTCGCTATCTCCACCTGCGTAGCAACCATATAAGCACTATGGAATGTGTGTATAACCGTAATGCGGTATGGTTCTACATTTACTTTGCCGACTATACTATAGTATATGGCCCAGTTCTAATTTGTTTTAAATTGCAAAAATTTCGAACAAAATAGGAAATAGTACGACTTTCCTTTTACAATTGTAGGAACATTGATTCAAGCCTGGTTTTTATCATATTCATGGTTTAGCAACGCTAAATTCGAACTACAGTCGACTCCGCTTAATTAATTAATCGGGTCAAAATTTCACAGGATTTATAAGACGGAATTACATATTGGCTTAAATATTTTCGGATAATAGATTTCTCTGCTTAATCGGGTCAAAGTAACCTGGTCCCGAGGTGACTCTATTTCGACTGTACAGGTGACTCAATTCCCAAACATTTAATACAGTCAGTTTGACCCGATTAAGTGGAGAAATCTATTAACCGGTGGCTCTATTAAGCAGACCTGACTATAGTCCTTATTCTCATTATCCCAACTATTCCCTACTGCCCCCCCCCCCCCCTACCTTTTCCTCTGCTATGTACCCAGACACGTGTATAACTTCCATTCTATCCAGCAGCGGACCAGGGATTGTGTCGGTAACGTTTGCAGTGCCTATAAATAGAACTCTGGACAGGTCGATGGGAACATCCAGATAGTGATCCAGGAAGTTCCTGTTCTGCTCCGGGTCCAGCAGCTCTAGGAGGGCGGAGGCCGGGTCCCCCTGGTACCCCCGACCCAGCTTGTCGATCTCGTCAATCAGGATAAGCGGGTTCTCAGTCTGAACCTAAGTAATGGGATATAGAGAGATTACAATATGACATCAATATAAATATAAGTTATAACTGAGATTATATTAAAAGTCGAAACCGGATCAACGAACTACTGATTTTGCCTAATAATTATTCAATCGAATAATGATAGCTAAACATTCTAGATATAATATTTTCAAACCCAATATTCAAAATGCGTTCGCCTTTTATATTGAAAAGACTTTGAAGGGCACTGAAATAGTGTTGTATTAAGTATTAACCGTGTTCCTACTAACGATATTCTACTATATCTGGTTGCACCTTGATATTAACCTGAGACTACCTAGAACTGACATAACTCTACCTATAAGCTATACACTATACACTTATATAATTATAACCCTACCACTAATGCTACTACACTTATTACTCTACCTTTTTGAGTGCCTGCACCACCTTGCCGGGCATGGCGCCCACATAGGTGCGTCTGTGTCCCTTTATCTCCGCCACGTCCGAGAGCCCCCCCACGCTAAACCGGAAGTACTCCCGATTAAGCGCGCGGGCAATGGACCGGCCTATGGAGGTCTTGCCCACACCGGGGGGTCCGCAGAAACAGAGGATCCTCCCCTGTGTGCCCCCCCTAAGCTTGGATACCGCTATGAACTCAAGAATGCGCTTCTTTATATCCTCTAGACCGTAATGGTCCTGTTCTAGGATAATGCTGGCTTCTGATAGGTCGAATCGCTCGTTACTGGACTGGCCCCAAGGAATGCTGGTTAGCCAATCGAGATAGTTTCTAGTTACGCTAAATTCAGAACTGTTTGTGTCCAGCAGCGACAACTTAGTTAGTTCCTCCTCAAACACCTCTGCCACGTGCTCAGGGGGAGACAGCTGGAGTAAACAACAACAGGTAAACAACAAGTAAACAACGAGTCAACAAACAAACTAACTAAAGAACTAACTAAGTAACTTACTATCGAACGAACTAACTAATTAATTAACTAGAAGTTTGTTCGTTTGATCGTTCGTTCGTTCGTTAGTTGTTACTTGCTTACTTACTTACTTACTTAGTTCGTTCGTCCGTTCGTTCGTTCGTTAGCTAGTTCGTTCGTTAGTTAACTAGTTAGTTAGTTAGTTAGTTAACTAGTTAGTTAGTTAACTAGTTAGTTAGTTCGTTAGTTAACTAGTTAGTTAGTTAGTTAACTAGTTAGTTAGTTAACTAGTTAGTTAGTTCGTTAGTTAACTAGTTAGTTAGTTATTTACCTTTTTCATTTTCCCCATGAACTTATCCCTCAGCTGCTCCTTATCGTCCTTCTCGAGTCCCAATTCCTTCCGTATAATTCTCAGCTGTTCCATGAGGAGGTGTCACATCCGAATCCTCGATTTGTAGCCTGAGAGGGTGTTTGGCCAATAGGATAGTTCCTATTTTCTGTAGCTGGTTTAGCGACACAATAATTGTGTCGGTGAACTTCAGGATTATAAGTTCGGTTCTAACACCATTCAGCGAGTAAACTGATTGGTTGGATTCCGGCGGGAGGGACATCGCGACACAATTCTAACACCTAACTATGCAAAGTATAAACAACAACAACAATAAACAGGCTAATTGGAACTGGAACCAATTAAGTGGAGGGGACAGATTACATTTAAACGGAGTGAAAATATTTAATCAAAAATCTAAAAGATTGCTAAGTGAAAAGCGTACCAAACAAACAAACAAACAAACAAACAAACAACAACAACAACAACAACACAACTAAAATGCAATACCAAACACTTCTCTGTATTCTGACACGAAATGTATTTCCAGACCGGCCTTAATAGAATCCGACAGATCATAGAAATCGCTTTGATTGGCTGACGGCAGAATTATCCGCTTAACGCCTTCTCTCTTAGCCGCGATTAATTTCTCTTTTATCCCACCGACCGGAAGTACCTTTCCTAGAGAGATTAATCATAAAGTCACACCTCTATAGAGAGATTAATCATATATTCACACCTCCATAGAGGGATTAATCATATATTCACACCTCTATAGAGGGATTAATCATATATTCACACCTCCATAGAGGGATTAATCATAAAGTCACACCTCTATAGAGGGATTAATCATATATTCACACCTCTATAGAGAGATTAATCATATATTCACACCTCTATAGAGGGATTAATCATATATTCACACCTCTAAAGTGGTTCCCATAACAGGGGATACGAAATACAGTCCCTATCCCTCATTTGTAAAACGCCAAAAGTAAATTTGACTAATCAATTAACTAAACTTAACGAACCTATTGTTAATGAATTAACCTGAATTAACCTGAATTAACAGGAACTAAGCACGTATTAAAAGGAAATAAGCACATATTAACCGTTATTGTTGACGGTACACACGAAACTGTGTCTATAATTAGAACTCACCTGTGAGAGAAATCTCGCCAGTCATCGCGAGATCCGGTTTGACGGGGCGTCCGGTAGCTAGCGACAGCAGAGAGGTAACCATGGTAACGCCAGCGGAGGGACCGTCTTTGGGAGTGGCCCCCTCCGGGACATGCAAATGCACCGCATTCCTATCGAAGTACTCCGTATCCGGGCAAACGTCAGCTATAAATAGAGGACAAAGCAATCAAATAAATTATTCTTATTTCTTTATGATAGCGATTCCCAACCGTTTAAAAATATCCGGAAAAACTAACAAACAAACAACCATCCAACAATCTAGTGTTCTCTAGTAGTAAGCTCGCCTTTTAGCAAGCAAATTAGTGTAAAATGCGACTTGCTATTATGCGAACACCACTGTATGTATAATTAGTATATAATCACGCTATTATAGCCAGGTAACAATAATTACAGTTTAGTCAAGATCTGCAACTTTATAATATTGTACGCATTTTGCGTACAATATACAGCACATTATTTACAGTGGACCTTCGTTGGGATTCGAAATTCATTATATCCCTTTATAATATTGTACGCATTTTGCGTACAATATATAGCACATTATTTACAGTGGACCTTCGTTGGGATTCGAAATTCATTATATCCACTTTATAATATTGTACGCATTTTGCGTACAATATACAGCACATTATATACAGTAGACCTTCGTTGAGATTAGAAATTCATTATATCCACTTTATAATATTGTACGCATTTTGCGTACAATGTACAGCACATTATATACAGTGGACCTTCGTTGAGATTCGAAATTCATTATATCCACTTTATAATATTGTACGCATTTTGCGTACAATATACAGCACATTATATACAGTGGACCTTCGTTGAGATTCGAAATTCATTATATCCACTTTATAATATTGTACGCATTTTGCGTACAATATACAGCACATTATATACAGTGGACCTTCGTTGGGATTCGAAATTTATTATATCCACTTTATAATATTGTACGCATTTTGCGTACAATGTACAGCACATTATATACAGTGGACCTTCGTTGAGATTCGAAATTCATTATATCCACTTTATAATATTGTACGCATTTTGCGTACAATATACAGCACATTATATACAGTAGACCTTCGTTGAGATTCGAAATTCATTATATCCACTTTATAATATTGTACGCATTTTGCGTACAATATACAGCACATTATATACAGTAGACCTTCGTTGAGATTCGAAATTCATTATATCCACTTTATAATATTGTACGCATTTTGCGTACAATATACAGCACATTATATACAGTAGACCTTCGTTGAGATTCGAAATTCATTATATCCACTTTATAATATTGTACGCATTTTGCGTACAATATACAGCACATTATATACAGTAGACCTTCGTTGGGATTCGAAATTCATTATATCCACTTTATAATATTGTACGCATTTTGCGTACAATATACAGCACATTATATACAGTAGACCTTCGTTGAGATTCGAAATTCATTATATCCACTTTATAATATTGTACGCATTTTGCGTACAATATACAGCACATTATATACAGTGGACCTTCGTTGAGATTCGAAATTCATTATATCCACTTTATAATATTGTACGCATTTTGCGTACAATATACAGCACATTATATACAGTAGACCGTCGTTGAGATTAGAAATTCATTATATCCACTTTATAATATTGTACGCATTTTGCGTACAATGTACAGCACATTATATACAGTGGACCTTCGTTGAGATTCGAAATTCATTATATCCACTTTATAATATTGTACGCATTTTGCGTACAATATACAGCACATTATATACAGTGGACCTTCGTTGAGATTCGAAATTCATTATATCCACTTTATAATATTGTACGCATTTTGCGTACAATATACAGCACATTATATACAGTAGACCTTCGTTGAGATTCGAAATTCATTATATCCACTTTATAATATTGTACGCATTTTGCGTACAATATACAGCACATTATTTACAGTGGACCTTCGTTGGGATTCGAAATTTATTATATCCACTTTATAATATTGTACGCATTTTGCGTACAATATACAGCACATTATATACAGTAGACCGTCGTTGAGATTCGAAATTCATTATATCCACTTTATAATATTGTACGCATTTTGCGTACAATGTACAGCACATTATATACAGTGGACCTTCGTTGAGATTCGAAATTCATTATATCCACTTTATAATATTGTACGCATTTTGCGTACAATATACAGCACATTATATACAGTAGACCTTCGTTGAGATTCGAAATTCATTATATCCACTTTATAATATTGTACGCATTTTGCGTACAATATACAGCACATTATTTACAGTGGACCTTCGTTGGGATTCGAAATTTATTATATCCACTTTATAATATTGTACGCATTTTGCGTACAATATACAGCACATTATATACAGTGGACCTTCGTTGAGATTCGAAATTCATTATATCCACTTTATAATATTGTACGCATTTTGCGTACAATATACAGCACATTATATACAGTAGACCTTCGTTGAGATTCGAAATTCATTATATCCACTTTATAATATTGTACGCATTTTGCGTACAATATACAGCACATTATATACAGTAGACCTTCGTTGAGATTCGAAATTCATTATATCCACTTTATAATATTGTACGCATTTTGCGTACAATATACAGCACATTATATACAGTAGACCGTCGTTGAGATTCGAAATTCATTATATCCACTTTATAATATTGTACGCATTTTGCGTACAATATACAGCACATTATATACAGTGGACCTTCGTTGAGATTCGAAATTCATTATATCCACTTTATAATATTGTACGCATTTTGCGTACAATATACAGCACATTATATACAGTAGACCGTCGTTGAGATTCGAAATTCATTATATCCACTTTATAATATTGTACGCATTTTGCGTACAATGTACAGCACATTATATACAGTGGACCTTCGTTGAGATTCGAAATTCATTATATCCACTTTATAATATTGTACGCATTTTGCGTACAATATACAGCACATTATATACAGTAGACCTTCGATAAGATTCGAAATTCATTATATCCACTTTATAATATTGTACGCATTTTGCGTACAATATACAGCACATTATATACAGTGGACCTTCGTTGAGATTCGAAATTCATTATATCCACTTTATAATATTGTACGCATTTTGCGTACAATATACAGCACATTATATACAGTAGACCTTCGTTGAGATTCGAAATTCATTATATCCACTTTATAATATTGTACGCATTTTGCGTACAATATACAGCACATTATTTACAGTGGACCTTCGTTGGGATTCGAAATTTATTATATCCACTTTATAATATTGTACGCATTTTGCGTACAATATACAGCACATTATATACAGTAGACCGTCGTTGAGATTCGAAATTCATTATATCCACTTTATAATATTGTACGCATTTTGCGTACAATGTACAGCACATTATATACAGTGGACCTTCGTTGAGATTCGAAATTCATTATATCCACTTTATAATATTGTACGCATTTTGCGTACAATATACAGCACATTATATACAGTAGACCTTCGTTGAGATTCGAAATTCATTATATCCACTTTATAATATTGTACGCATTTTGCGTACAATATACAGCACATTATTTACAGTGGACCTTCGTTGGGATTCGAAATTTATTATATCCACTTTATAATATTGTACGCATTTTGCGTACAATATACAGCACATTATATACAGTGGACCTTCGTTGAGATTCGAAATTCATTATATCCACTTTATAATATTGTACGCATTTTGCGTACAATATACAGCACATTATATACAGTAGACCTTCGTTGAGATTCGAAATTCATTATATCCACTTTATAATATTGTACGCATTTTGCGTACAATATACAGCACATTATATACAGTAGACCGTCGTTGAGATTCGAAATTCATTATATCCACTTTATAATATTGTACGCATTTTGCGTACAATATACAGCACATTATATACAGTGGACCTTCGTTGAGATTCGAAATTCATTATATCCACTTTATAATATTGTACGCATTTTGCGTACAATATACAGCACATTATATACAGTAGACCGTCGTTGAGATTCGAAATTCATTATATCCACTTTATAATATTGTACGCATTTTGCGTACAATGTACAGCACATTATATACAGTGGACCTTCGTTGAGATTCGAAATTCATTATATCCACTTTATAATATTGTACGCATTTTGCGTACAATATACAGCACATTATATACAGTGGACCTTCGTTGGGATTCGAAATTCATTATATCCACTTTATAATATTGTACGCATTTTGCGTACAATATACAGCACATTATTTACAGTGGACCTTCGTTGGGATTCGAAATTTATTATATCCACTTTATAATATTGTACGCATTTTGCGTACAATATACAGCACATTATATACAGTGGACCTTTGTTGAGATTCGAAATTCATTATATCCACTTTATAATATTGTACGCATTTTGCGTACAATATACAGCACATTATATACAGTAGACCTTCGTTGAGATTCGAAATTCATTATATCCACTTTATAATATTGTACGCATTTTGCGTACAATATACAGCACATTATATACAGTGGACCTTCGTTGAGATTCGAAATTCATTATATCCACTTTATAATATTGTACGCATTTTGCGTACAATATACAGCACATTATATACAGTGGACCTTCGTTGAGATTCGAAATTCATTATATCCACTTTATAATATTGTACGCATTTTGCGTACAATATACAGCACATTATATACAGTAGTCCTTCGTTGGGATTCGAAATTCATTATATCCACTTTATAATATTGTACGCATTTTGCGTACAATATACAGCACATTATATACAGTAGACCTTCGTTGAGAAACGAAATTCATTATATCCACTTTATAATATTGTACGCATTTTGCGTACAATATACAGCACATTATATACAGTGGACCTTCGTTGAGATTCGAAATTCATTATATCCACTTTATAATATTGTACGCATTTTGCGTACAATATACAGCACATTATATACAGTAGACCTTCGATAAGATTCGAAATTCATTATATCCACTTTATAATATTGTACGCATTTTGCGTACAATATACAGCACATTATATACAGTGGACCTTCGTTGAGATTCGAAATTCATTATATCCACTTTATAATATTGTACGCATTTTGCGTACAATATACAGCACATTATATACAGTAGACCTTCGTTGGGATTCGAAATTCATTATATCCACTTTATAATATTGTACGCATTTTGCGTACAATGTACAGCACATAATATACAGTGGACCTTCGTTGAGATTCGAAATTCATTATATCCACTTTATAATATTGTACGCATTTTGCGTACAATATACAGCACATTATATACAGTAGACCTTCGTTGGGATTCGAAATTCATTATATCCACTTTATAATATTGTACGCATTTTGCGTACAATGTACAGCACATTATTTACAGTAGACCTTCGTTGGGATTCGAAATTCATTATATCCACTTTATAATATTGTACGCATTTTGCGTACAATATACAGCACATTATATACAGTAGACCGTCGTTGAGATTAGAAATTCATTATATCCACTTTATAATATTGTACGCATTTTGCGTACAATATACAGCACATTATATACAGTAGACCTTCGTTGGGATTCGAAATTCATTATATCCACTTTATAATATTGTACGCATTTTGCGTACAATATACAGCACATTATATACAGTAGACCGTCGTTGAGATTCGAAATTGATTATATCCACTTTATAATATTGTACGCATTTTGCGTACAATATACAGCACATTATATACAGTAGACCTTCGTTGGGATTCGAAATTCATTATATCCACTTTATAATATTGTACGCATTTTGCGTACAATATACAGCACATTATATACAGTGGACCTTTGTTGAGATTCGAAATTCATTATATCCACTTTATAATATTGTACGCATTTTGCGTACAATATACAGCACATTATATACAGTAGACCTTCGTTGAGATTCGAAATTTATTATATCCACTTTATAATATTGTACGCATTTTGCGTACAATATACAGCACATTATTTACAGTGGACCTTCGTTGGGATTCGAAATTTATTATATCCACTTTATAATATTGTACGCATTTTGCGTACAATATACAGCACATTATATACAGTGGACCTTCGTTGAGATTCGAAATTCATTATATCCACTTTATAATATTGTACGCATTTTGCGTACAATATACAGCACATTATATACAGTGGACCTTCGTTGAGATTCGAAATTCATTATATCCACTTTATAATATTGTACGCATTTTGCGTACAATGTACAGCACATTATATACAGTGGACCTTCGTTGAGATTCGAAATTCATTATATCCACTTTATAATATTGTACGCATTTTGCGTACAATATACAGCACATTATATACAGTAGACCTTCGTTGAGATTCGAAATTCATTATATCCACTTTATAATATTGTACGCATTTTGCGTACAATATACAGCACATTATTTACAGTGGACCTTCGTTGGGATTCGAAATTTATTATATCCACTTTATAATATTGTACGCATTTTGCGTACAATATACAGCACATTATATACAGTAGACCTTCGTTGGGATTCGAAATTCATTATATCCACTTTATAATATTGTACGCATTTTGCGTACAATATACAGCACATTATATACAGTGGACCTTCGTTGAGATTCGAAATTCATTATATCCACTTTATAATATTGTACGCATTTTGCGTACAATATACAGCACATTATATACAGTGGACCTTCGTTGAGATTCGAAATTCATTATATCCACTTTATAATATTGTACGCATTTTGCGTACAATATACAGCACATTATATACAGTAGACCGTCGTTGAGATTCGAAATTTATTATATCCACTTTATAATATTGTACGCATTTTGCGTACAATATACAGCACATTATATACAGTGGACCTTCGTTGAGATTCGAAATTCATTATATCCACTTTATAATATTGTACGCATTTTGCGTACAATATACAGCACATTATATACAGTAGACCTTCGATAAGATTCGAAATTCATTATATCCACTTTATAATATTGTACGCATTTTGCGTACAATATACAGCACATTATATACAGTGGACCTTCGTTGAGATTCGAAATTCATTATATCCACTTTATAATATTGTACGCATTTTGCGTACAATATACAGCACATTATATACAGTAGACCTTCGTTGGGATTCGAAATTCATTATATCCACTTTATAATATTGTACGCATTTTGCGTACAATGTACAGCACATAATATACAGTGGACCTTCGTTGAGATTCGAAATTCATTATATCCACTTTATAATATTGTACGCATTTTGCGTACAATATACAGCACATTATATACAGTAGACCTTCGTTGGGATTCGAAATTCATTATATCCACTTTATAATATTGTACGCATTTTGCGTACAATGTACAGCACATTATTTACAGTAGACCTTCGTTGGGATTCGAAATTCATTATATCCACTTTATAATATTGTACGCATTTTGCGTACAATATACAGCACATTATATACAGTAGACCGTCGTTGAGATTAGAAATTCATTATATCCACTTTATAATATTGTACGCATTTTGCGTACAATATACAGCACATTATATACAGTAGACCTTCGTTGGGATTCGAAATTCATTATATCCACTTTATAATATTGTACGCATTTTGCGTACAATATACAGCACATTATATACAGTAGACCGTCGTTGAGATTCGAAATTGATTATATCCACTTTATAATATTGTACGCATTTTGCGTACAATATACAGCACATTATATACAGTGGACCTTTGTTGAGATTCGAAATTCATTATATCCACTTTATAATATTGTACGCATTTTGCGTACAATATACAGCACATTATATACAGTAGACCTTCGTTGAGATTCGAAATTTATTATATCCACTTTATAATATTGTACGCATTTTGCGTACAATATACAGCACATTATTTACAGTGGACCTTCGTTGGGATTCGAAATTTATTATATCCACTTTATAATATTGTACGCATTTTGCGTACAATATACAGCACATTATATACAGTGGACCTTCGTTGAGATTCGAAATTCATTATATCCACTTTATAATATTGTACGCATTTTGCGTACAATATACAGCACATTATATACAGTGGACCTTCGTTGAGATTCGAAATTCATTATATCCACTTTATAATATTGTACGCATTTTGCGTACAATGTACAGCACATTATATACAGTGGACCTTCGTTGAGATTCGAAATTCATTATATCCACTTTATAATATTGTACGCATTTTGCGTACAATATACAGCACATTATATACAGTAGACCTTCGTTGAGATTCGAAATTCATTATATCCACTTTATAATATTGTACGCATTTTGCGTACAATATACAGCACATTATTTACAGTGGACCTTCGTTGGGATTCGAAATTTATTATATCCACTTTATAATATTGTACGCATTTTGCGTACAATATACAGCACATTATATACAGTAGACCTTCGTTGGGATTCGAAATTCATTATATCCACTTTATAATATTGTACGCATTTTGCGTACAATATACAGCACATTATATACAGTGGACCTTCGTTGAGATTCGAAATTCATTATATCCACTTTATAATATTGTACGCATTTTGCGTACAATATACAGCACATTATATACAGTGGACCTTCGTTGAGATTCGAAATTCATTATATCCACTTTATAATATTGTACGCATTTTGCGTACAATATACAGCACATTATATACAGTAGACCGTCGTTGAGATTCGAAATTTATTATATCCACTTTATAATATTGTACGCATTTTGCGTACAATATACAGCACATTATATACAGTAGACCTTCGTTGGGATTCGAAATTCATTATGTCCACTTTATAATATTGTACGCATTTTGCGTACAATATACAGCACATTATATACAGTAGACCTTCGTTGGGATTCGAAATTCATTATATCCACTTTATAATATTGTACGCATTTTGCGTACAATATACTGCACATTATATACAGTAGACCGTCGTTGAGATTAGAAATTCATTATATCCACTTTATAATATTGTACGCATTTTGCGTACAATGTACAGCACATTATATACAGTGGACCTTCGTTGAGATTCGAAATTCATTATATCCACTTTATAATATTGTACGCATTTTGCGTACAATATACAGCACATTATATACAGTGGACCTTCGTTGAGATTCGAAATTCATTATATCCACTTTATAATATTGTACGCATTTTGCGTACAATATACAGCACATTATATACAGTAGACCGTCGTTGAGATTCGAAATTGATTATATCCACTTTATAATATTGTACGCATTTTGCGTACAATATACAGCACATTATATACAGTAGACCTTCGTTGGGATTCGAAATTCATTATATCCACTTTATAATATTGTACGCATTTTGCGTACAATATACAGCACATTATATACAGTGGACCTTTGTTGAGATTCGAAATTCATTATATCCACTTTATAATATTGTACGCATTTTGCGTACAATATACAGCACATTATATACAGTAGACCTTCGTTGAGATTCGAAATTTATTATATCCACTTTATAATATTGTACGCATTTTGCGTACAATATACAGCACATTATATACAGTGGACCTTCGTTGAGATTCGAAATTCATTATATCCACTTTATAATATTGTACGCATTTTGCGTACAATATACAGCACATTATATACAGTGGACCTTTGTTGAGATTCGAAATTCATTATATCCACTTTATAATATTGTACGCATTTTGCGTACAATATACAGCACATTATATACAGTAGACCTTCGTTGAGATTCGAAATTTATTATATCCACTTTATAATATTGTACGCATTTTGCGTACAATATACAGCACATTATTTACAGTGGACCTTCGTTGGGATTCGAAATTTATTATATCCACTTTATAATATTGTACGCATTTTGCGTACAATATACAGCACATTATATACAGTGGACCTTCGTTGAGATTCGAAATTCATTATATCCACTTTATAATATTGTACGCATTTTGCGTACAATATACAGCACATTATATACAGTAGACCTTCGTTGGGATTCGAAATTTATTATATCTACTTTATAATATTGTACGCATTTTGCGTACAATATACAGCACATTATATACAGTAGACCTTCGTTGGGATTCGAAATTTATTATATCTACTTTATAATATTGTACGCATTTTGCGTACAATATACAGCACATTATATACAGTAGACCTTCGTTGAGATTCGAAATTCATTATATCCACTTTATAATATTGTACGCATTTTGCGTACAATATACAGCACATTATATACAGTAGACCTTCGTTGGGATTCGAAATTTATTATATCTACTTTATAATATTGTACGCATTTTGCGTACAATATATAGCACATTATATACAGTAGACCTTCGTTGAGATTCGAAATTCATTATATCCACTTTATAATATTGTACGCATTTTGCGTACAATATACAGCACATTATTTACAGTGTTACGACTACAAGCTCTATAATGCATACTTAACAGCTGATAGTTTTATCACCTTTTGAGAGGGAAGATATGAATATCTACTTAGATATTATAACTTGTTCCTAGATACAGTATTTTCTATCTCCCTGCCAAATTTCAAGCCTGTAGCTCTTACCAGTTCCTCAATCAATTCTGACCAAACAAACAAACATACAAAAAAATAAAAAAATCATTGTGATTTAATATATAACTGTGCACATACCAGTGTCCATTATGAATCTCCTCGCGACGCTTAGCGCTATCTGTCCCGACTCTTTCATGACGTCACCGAGCTTGCCGGTCAGCTTGAGGTCCCCAGTCCCCTTATCCGACCTCCTAATTGGAACTGACTCTATGTAGAGGGTGGACCCCCCCATTGAGGTCCACGCGAGACCCATGACCACCCCCGGAGGTGTCAAGTGGTACAGGCGATCTGAGGGGAAGACTGGCTTGCCAACGTAGTCGGACAGGTTGTCAGAAGTTATCTGTAACGGAACTGTATTATGTACCATGGATATATAAGGGTAGGGGAATATACAAATTCGGGCGTTAGTGTTGTAGTTAGAAAAGGTATAATGCATAGTCCAACAATACTAAAGCTATTCCATAGAGCCTCGTTAGTAGGAACACCAGGGGACCGTCAAAATGTGTACGCCTTATCCGGAATTCGTATTAACTAATATCATTTACATTTGTACTGAAAAGGCTTTTAAGGGGACTGAAATAGTGTTCATATTACCCGTGTTCGTATTAGCGAGGTTCTACTGTATTCCCATTTGAATATTGGTCCCATTGCCTTACCCCAATGTGTCCCTATACAAGTGACAGGGTATATAGGATACCCATACATAGGGGGTATATAGGGTACCTATACAAGTGACAGGGTATATAGGATACCCATACATAGGGGGTATATAGGGTACCTATACAAGTGACAGGGTATATAGGATACCCATACATAGGGGGTATATAGGGTACCCATACAAGTGACAGGGTATATAGGGTCCCCATACAAAAGGGACTATATATAGGATACCTGTATGGGTCCGGTGTCCCCTGTCTCCACGAGGTGTCGTGCCGACTTCCGGAGTATCCGGTCCAGCTGTTTCTGCAGATTCCTAACTCCGCTTTCTCTGCAATACCGACTTATGAGGGCAGGCAGCACTGAGTCAGAGAGAGAGATCTGATTGGTCAGCACGCCGCTCTGACGTAGTGCCTCCGGGATTAAGTGGCGCCTCGCTATCTCCACCTGCGTAGCAACCATATAAGCACTCTGGAATGTGTGATAACCGTAATGCGGTATGGTTCGACTTTTACTTTTACTGTTCACTTTTACTGTTCACACAGCAGGTTAGTGTCAGTTTGTTACACCTGTGAGGTTAGTGTCAGTTTATAACACCTGTGTGAGGTTAGTGTCAGTTTATAACACTGTTTATACAGTCGAAACAGATTTTTTTCTAACTAACTAATAATTCTAAATGTGTAAGAAATTCCAATTTTGTTTTATTTTCAATCGGTTTATTTATAATAACTATCGGATTTTTCTTACTTTATTTCCATGCAAAGAATTGGCTAAAAAAACAATTTCAACTATATATATGTGTAAACTCTGTGTCAGTATATAAACCTGTATATGAGGACGTTTATAACACTTGTGTATAACCCCTTTTGCAGATGTACCAGCCGGGAGTGACGTCACAGGGGGCTGGGGGCTCCCAGACTATCCTTATGGCGCCTCAGACCGGAGGGGGCGGCGGGAACTATTTCATAGCGGCACACCCCCAACAGGGGACAGGACAGACATTCCTGCTACACCAGCCCCAGCCACAGGTATGTTAATAGGGAGTTAGTTAGTTAGGTACATAGTTAGATTGTTTGTTTGTTTGTTTGTTTGTTGGATGGTTGGTTAGTTAGTTAGTTTGTTTGTTTGTTTGTTTGTTTGTTTGTTTGTTTGTTTGTTAGTTTGTTTGTTTGTTTGTTTGTTTGTTAGTTTATCTGTCTGTCTGTTAGTTAGTTAGTTAGGTAGTTAGATTGTTTATTGTTAATCGGGTGGCATACGAAGGCTCGCAATAATATGAAACCACAAGTTGGTGCCACAACTCAGCTTCTAGTTCCACCAATCAGAAGCTGGGTTGCCTGTCGGAACTTGGGGATCGGTCTGATTGGCTGGATCCCTGAAAGCACAGGAACAATCCGAGAGTCCTCCGTCCTGAGGTCCCAGAGGCCTCAGGCCTGAAACACCTCTCCACATTCCTAACGACCCATAGCAGCGCTATGACAACCATTCCATATAGCAAGAATACTGTGTATCCCTCCCATTGCCCGTTATACTAATTGAGATATATATTGTGGCCTACTGTGTATACAGTCAACTTCAAATCGATTGATCGAAAAAATGTCATTTGTTGGTATTAACTAAGGTTCAGCTGTACTAGAATATGAATATAGAATATAGAAAATTCGAATTAACTGGTTCGTATAACGAGGTTCTACTGTTATAATACTAGAATATTAATATTGACCAAATTTATCATAACTATTGACTTAAAATAATCAAACAACTTAATTATGCTAGAACATCCAAAATTGACCCAATTAACCACATATTTGTATTTACCCTATTGGCAGTTGAGTTTCTATAAAAACGCAATTAAGTGGAGTGTCTATTTATAGAATTCTATAATATTCCTTAGGGTGTCCAACAAAAGGCGGGCTCGCAGATTATAATCGGATCCAACAAATCCAGCCAATCGATAGTCGCGCTGCAGCCTCAAGCGACAGCCACTTCCGGGACACAAGTGGCACAAGTGGCACAAGGTGTGACACAATTGGTGGTCCAAGCCAAGGCACCTGGAAATGTGTCGCTGGAAGGCGCCAGAATAGTGGTACAACAACCGACACCTGTCACCTCCACTATTCACATAGACTGACAATATTATCTGAACTAGTTTGTGTATTAAGTAGTAACACCTTGAGTACCAAGTGGCACATAAAGTGGCATATTAAAGGGACACAATAGTACCAAATTCTACATTCATAAACCAGAGGTATTGCCTAGGAATTTGAGATTTAACACCTTTACAAGTGGCACAAAAGGTGGCACATTAAAGGGACACAATAGTTACCAAATTTTACATTCATTAACCATCCTAACAACCAGAGGTATCTCCTTAGGAATGTGTGATTTTAATCCCAGGAACAACACCAGTGAATACTCGGGGGGAATAATCTCGATTATTGCGCGGGCGTACAAATGTGTCGGTGTGTCGTCTTTGCCCAAAAGTGTCGCAATCGAAGGTGTCACATCCGAATCCTCGATTTGTAGCCTGAGAGGGTGTTTGGCCAATAGGATTGTTCCTATTTTCTGTAGCTGGTTTAGCGACACAATAATTGTGTCGGTGAACTTTAGGATTATAAGTTCGGTTCTAACACCATTCAGCGAGTAAACTGATTGGTTGGATTCCGGCGGGAGGGACATCTGCGACACAATTATAACACCTAACTATGCAAAGCATAAACAACAACAACAACAACAACAACAATAAACAGGATAATTGGAACTGAAACCAATTAAGAGGAGGGGACAGATTACATTTAAACGGAGTGAAAATATTTAATCAAAAATCTAAAAGATTGCTAAGTGAAAAGCGTACCAAACAACACAAACAAACAACAACAACAACAACAACTAAAATGCAATACCAAACACTTCTCTGTATTCTGACACGAAATGTATTTCCAGACCTGCCTTAATAGAATCCGACAGATCATAGAAATCGCTTTGATTGGCTGACGGCAGAATTATCCGCTTAACACCTTCTCTCTTAGCCGCGATTAATTTCTCTTTTATCCCACCGACCGGAAGTACCTTTCCTAGAGAGATTAATCATAAAGTCACACCTCTGTAGAGAGATTAATCATAAAGTCACACCTCTATAGAGAGATTAATCATAAAGTCACACCTCTATAGAGAGATTAATCATATATTCACACCTCTATAGAGAGATTAATCATATATTCACACCTCCATAGAGGGATTAATCATATATTCACACCTCTATAGAGGGATTAATCATATATTTACACCTCTATAGTGGTTCCGGAAATAAAGTTCCTATCCAACATTTGGAAAACGAATTTCACAATAACATGAATTTAAGCAAATACTAAGAATTTGATTAATTAATTAACTTAACGAACCTTTGCTAGTAAATATGGTCCAAAAACTAAGTATTTATTTATCAACAAGAACTAAACAAGTATTAATTAACCGGAACTGTTGACGGTACACACGAGACTGTGCCTATAAATAGAACTAACCTGTGAGAGAAATCTCGCCAGTCATCGCGAGATCCGGTTTCACGGGGCGTCCGGTAGCTAGCGACAGCAGAGAGGTAACCATGGTAACGCCAGCGGAGGGACCGTCTTTGGGAGTGGCCCCCTCCGGGACATGCAAATGCACCGCATTCCGATCGAAGTACTCCGTATCCGGGCAAACGTCAGCTATAAATAGAGGACAAAGCAATCAAATAAATTATTCTTATTTCTTTATGATAGCGATTCCCAACCGTTTAAAAATATCCGGAAAAACTAACAAACAAACAACCATCCAACAATCTAGTGTTCTCTAGTAGTAAGCTCGCCTTTTAGCAAGCAAATTAGTGTAAAATGCGACTTGCTATTATGCGAACACCACTGTATGTATAATTAGTATATAATCACGCTATTATAGCCAGGTAACAATAATTACAGTTTAGTCAAGATCTGCAACTTTATAATATTGTACGCATTTTGCGTACAATATACAGCACATTATATACAGTAGACCTTCGTTGGGATTCGAAATTTATTATATCCACTTTATAATATTGTACGCATTTTGCGTACAATATACAGCACATTATATACAGTAGACCTTCGTTGGGATTCGAAATTCATTATATCCACTTTATAATATTGTACGCATTTTGCGTACAATATACAGCACATTATATACAGTGGACCTTCGTTGAGATTCGAAATTCATTATATCCACTTTATAATATTGTACGCATTTTGCGTACAATATACAGCACATTATTTACAGTGGACCTTCGTTGGGATTCGAAATTTATTATATCCACTTTATAATATTGTACGCATTTTGCGTACAATATACAGCACATTATTTACAGTGGACCTTCGTTGAGATTCGAAATTCATTATATCCCTTTATAATATTGTACGCATTTTGCGTACAATATACAGCACATTATATACAGTAGACCTTCGTTGAGATTCGAAATTCATTATATCCACTTTATAATATTGTACGCATTTTGCGTACAATATACAGCACATTATATACAGTAGACCTTCGTTGAGATTCGAAATTCATTATATCCACTTTATAATATTGTACGCATTTTGCGTACAATATACAGCACATTACATACAGTAGACCTTCGTTGGGATTCGAAATTTATTATATCCACTTTATAATATTGTACGCATTTTGCGTACAATATACAGCACATTATATACAGTAGACCTTCGTTGAGATTCGAAATTCATTATATCCCTTTATAATATTGTACGCATTTTGCGTACAATATACAGCACATTATATACAGTAGACCTTCGTTGAGATTCGAAATTCATTATATCCACTTTATAATATTGTACGCATTTTGCGTACAATATACAGCACATTATATACAGTAGACATTCGTTGAGATTCGAAATTCATTATATCCCTTTATAATATTGTACGCATTTTGCGTACAATATACAGCACATTATATACAGTAGACCTTCGTTGAGATTCGAAATTCATTATATCCACTTTATAATATTGTACGCATTTTGAGTACAATATACAGCACATTATATACAGTAGACATTCGTTGAGATTCGAAATTCATTATATCCACTTTATAATATTGTACGCATTTTGCGTACAATATACAGCACATTATATACAGTAGACATTCGTTGAGATTCGAAATTCATTATATCCACTTTATAATATTGTACGCATTTTGCGTACAATATACAGCACATTATATACAGTAGACCTTCGTTGAGATTCGAAATTCATTATATCCCTTTATAATATTGTACGCATTTTGCGTACAATATACAGCACATTATATACAGTAGACCTTCGTTGGGATTCGAAATTTATTATATCCACTTTATAATATTGTACGCATTTTGCGTACAATATACAGCACATTATATACAGTAGACCTTCGTTGAGATTCGAAATTCATTATATCCCTTTATAATATTGTACGCATTTTGCGTACAATATACAGCACATTATATACAGTAGACCTTCGTTGAGATTCGAAATTCATTATATCCACTTTATAATATTGTACGCATTTTGCGTACAATATACAGCACATTATATACAGTAGACCTTCGTTGAGATTCGAAATTCATTATATCCCTTTATAATATTGTACGCATTTTGCGTACAATATACAGCACATTATATACAGTAGACCTTCGTTGAGATTCGAAATTCATTATATCCACTTTATAATATTGTACGCATTTTGAGTACAATATACAGCACATTATATACAGTAGACCTTCGTTGGGATTCGAAATTTATTAGATCCACTTTATAATATTGTACGCATTTTGCGTACAATATACAGCACATTATATACAGTAGACCTTCGTTGGGATTCGAAATTTATTATATCCACTTTATAATATTGTACGCATTTTGCGTACAATATACAGCACATTATATACAGTGTTACGACTACAAGCTCTATAATATAATGCATACTTAACAGATGATAGTTTTATCACCTTTTGAGAGGGAAGATATGAATATCTACTTAGATATTAGAACTTGTTCCTAGATACAGTATTTTCTATCTCCCTGCCAAATTTCAAGCCTGTAGCTCTTTCCTCAATCAATTCTGACCAAACAAACAAACAAACAAAAAAATAAAAAAATCATTGTGATTTAATATATAACTGTGCACATACCAGTGTCCATTATGAATCTCCTCGCGACGCTTAGCGCTATCTGTCCCGACTCTTTCATGACGTCACCGAGCTTGCCGGTCAGCTTGAGGTCCCCAGTCCCCTTATCCGACCTCCTAATTGGAACTGACTCTATGTAGAGGGTGGAGCCCCCCATCGAGGTCCATGCGAGACCCATGACCACCCCCGGAGGTGTCAAGTGGTACAGACGATCTGACGGGAAGACGGGCTTGCCAACGTAGTCGGACAGGTTGTCAGAAGTTATCTGTAACGGAACTGTATTATGTACCATGGATAAATAAGGGATAGGGGAATATACAAATTCGGGCTTTATTGTTGTGGTTAGAAAAGCTATAATGCATAGTCCAACAATACTAAAGCTATTCCATAGAGCCTCGTTAGTAGGAATGTACACCAAGGGGACCGTCAAAATGTGTACGCCTTATCCGGAATTCGTATAAACCAATATGATTTGTATTGAAAAGGCTTTGAAGGGGACTGAAATAGTGTTCGTATTAACAGAATTTCGTATTAGCCGTGTTCGTATTAGCGAGGTTCTACTGTATCCCCATTTGGTTAATGGACCATTCCCTTACCCCAATGTGTCCCTATACAAGTGACAGGGCATATAGGGTCCCCATACAATAGGGACTATATATAGGGTACCCATACAAGTGACAGGGTATATAGGGTCCCCATACAATAGGGACTATATATAGGATACCTGTATGGGTCCGGTGTCCCCTGTCTCCACCAGGTGTCGTGCCGACTTCCGGAGTATCCGGTCCAGCTGTTTCTGCAGATTCCTAACTCCGCTTTCTCTGCAATACCGACTTATGAGGGCAGGCAGCACTGAGTCAGAGAGAGAGATCTGATTGGTCAGCACGCCGCTCTGACGTAGTGCCTCCGGGATTAAGTGGCGCCTCGCTATCTCCACCTGCGTAGCAACCATATAAGCACTATGGAATGTGTGTATAACCGTAATGCGGTATGGTTCTACATTTACTTTGCCGACTATACTATAGTATATGGCCCAGTTCTAATTTGTTTTAAATTGCAAAAATTTCGAACAAAATAGGAAATAGTACGACTTTCCTTTTACAATTGTAGGAACATTGATTCAAGCCTGGTTTTTATCATATTCATGGTTTAGCAACGCTAAATTCGAACTACAGTCGACTCCGCTTAATTAATTAATCGGGTCAAAATTTCACAGGATTTATAAGACGGAATTACATATTGGCTTAAATATTTTCGGATAATAGATTTCTCTGCTTAATCGGGTCAAAGTAACCTGGTCCCGAGGTGACTCTATTTCGACTGTACAGGTGACTCAATTCCCAAACATTTAATACAGTCAGTTTGACCCGATTAAGTGGAGAAATCTATTAACCGGTGGCTCTATTAAGCAGACCTGACTATAGTCCTTATTCTCATTATCCCAACTATTCCCTACTGCCCCCCCCCCCCCCTACCTTTTCCTCTGCTATGTACCCAGACACGTGTATAACTTCCATTCTATCCAGCAGCGGACCAGGGATTGTGTCGGTAACGTTTGCAGTGCCTATAAATAGAACTCTGGACAGGTCGATGGGAACATCCAGATAGTGGTCCAGGAAGTTCCTGTTCTGCTCCGGGTCCAGCAGCTCTAGGAGGGCGGAGGCCGGGTCCCCCTGGTACCCCCGACCCAGCTTGTCGATCTCGTCAATCAGGATAAGCGGGTTCTCAGTCTGAACCTAAGTAATGGGATATAGAGAGATTACAATATGACATCAATATAAATATAAGTTATAACTGAGATTATATTAAAAGTCGAAACCGGATCAACGAACTACTGATTTTGCCGAATAATTATTCAATCGAATAATGATAGCTAAACATTCTAGATATAATATTTTCAAACCCAATATTCAAAATGCGTTCGCCTTTTATATTGAAAAGACTTTGAAGGGCACTGAAATAGTGTTGTATTAAGTATTAACCGTGTTCCTACTAACGATATTCTACTATATCTGGTTGCACCTTGATATTAACCTGAGACTACCTAGAACTGACATAACTCTACCTATAAGCTATACACTATACACTTATATAATTATAACCCTACCACTAATGCTACTACACTTATTACTCTACCTTTTTGAGTGCCTGCACCACCTTGCCGGGCATGGCGCCCACATAGGTGCGTCTGTGTCCCTTTATCTCCGCCACGTCCGAGAGCCCCCCCACGCTAAACCGGAAGTACTCCCGATTAAGCGCGCGGGCAATGGACCGGCCTATGGAGGTCTTGCCCACACCGGGGGGTCCGCAGAAACAGAGGATCCTCCCCTGTGTGCCCCCCCTAAGCTTGGATACCGCTATGAACTCAAGAATGCGCTTCTTTATATCCTCTAGACCGTAATGGTCCTGTTCTAGGATAATGCTGGCTTCTGATAGGTCGAATCGCTCGTTACTGGACTGGCCCCAAGGAATGCTGGTTAGCCAATCGAGATAGTTTCTAGTTACGCTAAATTCAGAACTTTGTGTCCAGCAGCGACAACTTAGTTAGTTCCTCCTCAAACACCTCTGCCACGTGCTCAGGGGGAGACAGCTGGAGTAAACAACAACAGGTAAACAACAAGTAAACAACGAGTCAACAAACAAACTAACTAAAGAACTAACTAAGTAACTTACTATCGAACGAACTAACTAATTAATTAACTAGAAGTTTGTTCGTTTGATCGTTCGTTCGTTCGTTAGTTGTTACTTGCTTACTTACTTACTTACTTAGTTCGTTCGTCCGTTCGTTCGTTCGTTAGCTAGTTCGTTCGTTAGTTAACTAGTTAGTTAGTTAGTTAGTTAACTAGTTAGTTAGTTAACTAGTTAGTTAGTTCGTTAGTTAACTAGTTAGTTAGTTAGTTAACTAGTTAGTTAGTTAACTAGTTAGTTAGTTCGTTAGTTAACTAGTTAGTTAGTTATTTACCTTTTTCATTTTCCCCATGAACTTATCCCTCAGCTGCTCCTTATCGTCCTTCTCGAGTCCCAATTCCTTCCGTATAATTCTCAGCTGTTCCATGAGGAGGTGTCACATCCGAATCCTCGATTTGTAGCCTGAGAGGGTGTTTGGCCAATAGGATAGTTCCTATTTTCTGTAGCTGGTTTAGCGACACAATAATTGTGTCGGTGAACTTCAGGATTATAAGTTCGGTTCTAACACCATTCAGCGAGTAAACTGATTGGTTGGATTCCGGCGGGAGGGACATCGCGACACAATTCTAACACCTAACTATGCAAAGTATAAACAACAACAACAATAAACAGGCTAATTGGAACTGGAACCAATTAAGTGGAGGGGACAGATTACATTTAAACGGAGTGAAAATATTTAATCAAAAATCTAAAAGATTGCTAAGTGAAAAGCGTACCAAACAAACAAACAAACAAACAAACAAACAACAACAACAACAACAACACAACTAAAATGCAATACCAAACACTTCTCTGTATTCTGACACGAAATGTATTTCCAGACCGGCCTTAATAGAATCCGACAGATCATAGAAATCGCTTTGATTGGCTGACGGCAGAATTATCCGCTTAACGCCTTCTCTCTTAGCCGCGATTAATTTCTCTTTTATCCCACCGACCGGAAGTACCTTTCCTAGAGAGATTAATCATAAAGTCACACCTCTATAGAGAGATTAATCATATATTCACACCTCCATAGAGGGATTAATCATATATTCACACCTCTATAGAGGGATTAATCATATATTCACACCTCCATAGAGGGATTAATCATAAAGTCACACCTCTATAGAGGGATTAATCATATATTCACACCTCTATAGAGAGATTAATCATATATTCACACCTCTATAGAGGGATTAATCATATATTCACACCTCTAAAGTGGTTCCCATAACAGGGGATACGAAATACAGTCCCTATCCCTCATTTGTAAAACGCCAAAAGTAAATTTGACTAATCAATTAACTAAACTTAACGAACCTATTGTTAATGAATTAACCTGAATTAACCTGAATTAACAGGAACTAAGCACGTATTAAAAGGAAATAAGCACATATTAACCGTTATTGTTGACGGTACACACGAAACTGTGTCTATAATTAGAACTCACCTGTGAGAGAAATCTCGCCAGTCATCGCGAGATCCGGTTTGACGGGGCGTCCGGTAGCTAGCGACAGCAGAGAGGTAACCATGGTAACGCCAGCGGAGGGACCGTCTTTGGGAGTGGCCCCCTCCGGGACATGCAAATGCACCGCATTCCTATCGAAGTACTCCGTATCCGGGCAAACGTCAGCTATAAATAGAGGACAAAGCAATCAAATAAATTATTCTTATTTCTTTATGATAGCGATTCCCAACCGTTTAAAAATATCCGGAAAAACTAACAAACAAACAACCATCCAACAATCTAGTGTTCTCTAGTAGTAAGCTCGCCTTTTAGCAAGCAAATTAGTGTAAAATGCGACTTGCTATTATGCGAACACCACTGTATGTATAATTAGTATATAATCACGCTATTATAGCCAGGTAACAATAATTACAGTTTAGTCAAGATCTGCAACTTTATAATATTGTACGCATTTTGCGTACAATATACAGCACATTATTTAC
The DNA here is from genome assembly GCA_028753945.1 of Hexactinellida sp. DTS-2022. NCBI lineage: Eukaryota > Metazoa > Porifera > Hexactinellida > Hexactinellida sp. DTS-2022. The sequence continues at coordinate 125,335 of JAPNXP010000014.1, forward strand.
AGTGGACCTTCGTTGGGATTCGAAATTCATTATATCCCTTTATAATATTGTACGCATTTTGCGTACAATATATAGCACATTATTTACAGTGGACCTTCGTTGGGATTCGAAATTCATTATATCCACTTTATAATATTGTACGCATTTTGCGTACAATATACAGCACATTATATACAGTAGACCTTCGTTGAGATTAGAAATTCATTATATCCACTTTATAATATTGTACGCATTTTGCGTACAATGTACAGCACATTATATACAGTGGACCTTCGTTGAGATTCGAAATTCATTATATCCACTTTATAATATTGTACGCATTTTGCGTACAATATACAGCACATTATATACAGTGGACCTTCGTTGAGATTCGAAATTCATTATATCCACTTTATAATATTGTACGCATTTTGCGTACAATATACAGCACATTATATACAGTGGACCTTCGTTGGGATTCGAAATTTATTATATCCACTTTATAATATTGTACGCATTTTGCGTACAATGTACAGCACATTATATACAGTGGACCTTCGTTGAGATTCGAAATTCATTATATCCACTTTATAATATTGTACGCATTTTGCGTACAATATACAGCACATTATATACAGTAGACCTTCGTTGAGATTCGAAATTCATTATATCCACTTTATAATATTGTACGCATTTTGCGTACAATATACAGCACATTATATACAGTAGACCTTCGTTGAGATTCGAAATTCATTATATCCACTTTATAATATTGTACGCATTTTGCGTACAATATACAGCACATTATTTACAGTGGACCTTCGTTGGGATTCGAAATTCATTATATCCACTTTATAATATTGTACGCATTTTGCGTACAATATACAGCACATTATATACAGTAGACCTTCGTTGAGATTCGAAATTCATTATATCCACTTTATAATATTGTACGCATTTTGCGTACAATATACAGCACATTATATACAGTGGACCTTCGTTGAGATTCGAAATTCATTATATCCACTTTATAATATTGTACGCATTTTGCGTACAATATACAGCACATTATATACAGTAGACCGTCGTTGAGATTAGAAATTCATTATATCCACTTTATAATATTGTACGCATTTTGCGTACAATGTACAGCACATTATATACAGTGGACCTTCGTTGAGATTCGAAATTCATTATATCCACTTTATAATATTGTACGCATTTTGCGTACAATATACAGCACATTATATACAGTAGACCTTCGTTGAGATTCGAAATTCATTATATCCACTTTATAATATTGTACGCATTTTGCGTACAATATACAGCACATTATTTACAGTGGACCTTCGTTGGGATTCGAAATTTATTATATCCACTTTATAATATTGTACGCATTTTGCGTACAATATACAGCACATTATATACAGTAGACCGTCGTTGAGATTCGAAATTCATTATATCCACTTTATAATATTGTACGCATTTTGCGTACAATGTACAGCACATTATATACAGTGGACCTTCGTTGAGATTCGAAATTCATTATATCCACTTTATAATATTGTACGCATTTTGCGTACAATATACAGCACATTATATACAGTAGACCTTCGTTGAGATTCGAAATTCATTATATCCACTTTATAATATTGTACGCATTTTGCGTACAATATACAGCACATTATATACAGTAGACCTTCGTTGGGATTCGAAATTTATTATATCCACTTTATAATATTGTACGCATTTTGCGTACAATATACAGCACATTATATACAGTGGACCTTCGTTGAGATTCGAAATTCATTATATCCACTTTATAATATTGTACGCATTTTGCGTACAATATACAGCACATTATATACAGTAGACCGTCGTTGAGATTCGAAATTCATTATATCCACTTTATAATATTGTACGCATTTTGCGTACAATATACAGCACATTATATACAGTGGACCTTCGTTGAGATTCGAAATTCATTATATCCACTTTATAATATTGTACGCATTTTGCGTACAATATACAGCACATTATATACAGTAGACCGTCGTTGAGATTCGAAATTCATTATATCCACTTTATAATATTGTACGCATTTTGCGTACAATGTACAGCACATTATATACAGTGGACCTTCGTTGAGATTCGAAATTCATTATATCCACTTTATAATATTGTACGCATTTTGCGTACAATATACAGCACATTATATACAGTAGACCTTCGATAAGATTCGAAATTCATTATATCCACTTTATAATATTGTACGCATTTTGCGTACAATATACAGCACATTATATACAGTGGACCTTCGTTGGGATTCGAAATTCATTATATCCACTTTATAATATTGTACGCATTTTGCGTACAATGTACAGCACATTATATACAGTGGACCTTCGTTGAGATTCGAAATTCATTATATCCACTTTATAATATTGTACGCATTTTGCGTACAATATACAGCACATTATATACAGTAGACCTTCGTTGAGATTCGAAATTCATTATATCCACTTTATAATATTGTACGCATTTTGCGTACAATATACAGCACATTATTTACAGTGGACCTTCGTTGGGATTCGAAATTTATTATATCCACTTTATAATATTGTACGCATTTTGCGTACAATATACAGCACATTATATACAGTAGACCGTCGTTGAGATTCGAAATTCATTATATCCACTTTATAATATTGTACGCATTTTGCGTACAATGTACAGCACATTATATACAGTGGACCTTCGTTGAGATTCGAAATTCATTATATCCACTTTATAATATTGTACGCATTTTGCGTACAATATACAGCACATTATATACAGTAGACCTTCGTTGAGATTCGAAATTCATTATATCCACTTTATAATATTGTACGCATTTTGCGTACAATATACAGCACATTATTTACAGTGGACCTTCGTTGGGATTCGAAATTTATTATATCCACTTTATAATATTGTACGCATTTTGCGTACAATATACAGCACATTATATACAGTGGACCTTCGTTGAGATTCGAAATTCATTATATCCACTTTATAATATTGTACGCATTTTGCGTACAATATACAGCACATTATATACAGTAGACCTTCGTTGAGATTCGAAATTCATTATATCCACTTTATAATATTGTACGCATTTTGCGTACAATATACAGCACATTATATACAGTAGACCGTCGTTGAGATTCGAAATTCATTATATCCACTTTATAATATTGTACGCATTTTGCGTACAATATACAGCACATTATATACAGTGGACCTTCGTTGAGATTCGAAATTCATTATATCCACTTTATAATATTGTACGCATTTTGCGTACAATATACAGCACATTATATACAGTAGACCGTCGTTGAGATTCGAAATTCATTATATCCACTTTATAATATTGTACGCATTTTGCGTACAATGTACAGCACATTATATACAGTGGACCTTCGTTGAGATTCGAAATTCATTATATCCACTTTATAATATTGTACGCATTTTGCGTACAATATACAGCACATTATATACAGTGGACCTTCGTTGGGATTCGAAATTCATTATATCCACTTTATAATATTGTACGCATTTTGCGTACAATATACAGCACATTATTTACAGTGGACCTTCGTTGGGATTCGAAATTTATTATATCCACTTTATAATATTGTACGCATTTTGCGTACAATATACAGCACATTATATACAGTGGACCTTTGTTGAGATTCGAAATTCATTATATCCACTTTATAATATTGTACGCATTTTGCGTACAATATACAGCACATTATATACAGTAGACCTTCGTTGAGATTCGAAATTCATTATATCCACTTTATAATATTGTACGCATTTTGCGTACAATATACAGCACATTATATACAGTGGACCTTCGTTGAGATTCGAAATTCATTATATCCACTTTATAATATTGTACGCATTTTGCGTACAATATACAGCACATTATATACAGTGGACCTTCGTTGAGATTCGAAATTCATTATATCCACTTTATAATATTGTACGCATTTTGCGTACAATATACAGCACATTATATACAGTAGTCCTTCGTTGGGATTCGAAATTCATTATATCCACTTTATAATATTGTACGCATTTTGCGTACAATATACAGCACATTATATACAGTAGACCTTCGTTGGGATTCGAAATTTATTATATCCACTTTATAATATTGTACGCATTTTGCGTACAATATACAGCACATTATTTACAGTGTTACGACTACAAGCTCTATAATGCATACTTAACAGCTGATAGTTTTATCACCTTTTGAGAGGGAAGATATGAATATCTACTTAGATATTAGAACTTGTTCCTAGATACAGTATTTTCTATCTCCCTGCCAAATTTCAAGCCTGTAGCTCTTTCCTCAATCAATTCTGACCAAACAAACAAACAAACAAAAAAATAAAAAAATCATTGTGATTTAATATATAACTGTGCACATACCAGTGTCCATTATGAATCTCCTCGCGACGCTTAGCGCTATCTGTCCCGACTCTTTCATGACGTCACCGAGCTTGCCGGTCAGCTTGAGGTCCCCAGTCCCCTTATCCGACCTCCTAATTGGAACTGACTCTATGTAGAGGGTGGACCCCCCCATTGAGGTCCAGGCGAGACCCATGACCACCCCCGGAGGTGTCAAGTGGTACAGACGGTCTGAGGGGAAGACGGGCTTGCCAACGTAGTCGGACAGGTTGTCAGAAGTTATCTGTAACGGGACTGTATTATGTACCATGGATAAATAAGGGATAGGGGAATATACAAATTCGGGCTTTATTGTTGTGGTTAGAAAAGCTATAATGCATAGTCCAACAATACTAAAGCTATTCCATAGAGCCTCGTTAGTAGGAATGTACACCAAGGGGACCGTCAAAATGTGTACGCCTTATCCGGAATTCGTATAAACCAATATGATTTGTATTGAAAAGGCTTTGAAGGGGACTGAAATAGTGTTCGTATTAACAGAATTTCGTATTAGCCGTGTTCGTATTAGCGAGGTTCTACTGTATCCCCATTTGGTTAATGGACCATTCCCTTACCCCAATGTGTCCCTATACAAGTGACAGGGCATATAGGGTCCCCATACAATAGGGACTATATATAGGGTACCCATACAAGTGACAGGGTATATAGGGTCCCCATACAATAGGGACTATATATAGGATACCTGTATGGGTCCGGTGTCCCCTGTCTCCACGAGGTGTCGTGCCGACTTCCGGAGTATCCGGTCCAGCTGTTTCTGCAGATTCCTAACTCCGCTTTCTCTGCAATACCGACTTATGAGGGCAGGCAGCACTGAGTCAGAGAGAGAGATCTGATTGGTCAGCACGCCGCTCTGACGTAGTGCCTCCGGGATTAAGTGGCGCCTCGCTATCTCCACCTGCGTAGCAACCATATAAGCACTATGGAATGTGTGTATAACCGTAATGCGGTATGGTTCTACATTTACTTTGCCGACTATACTATAGTATATGGCCCAGTTCTAATTTGTTTTAAATTGCAAAAATTTCGAACAAAATAGGAAATAGTACGACTTTCCTTTTACAATTGTAGGAACATTGATTCAAGCCTGGTTTTTATCATATTCATGGTTTAGCAACGCTAAATTCGAACTACAGTCGACTCCGCTTAATTAATTAATCGGGTCAAAATTTCACAGGATTTATAAGACGGAATTACATATTGGCTTAAATATTTTCGGATAATAGATTTCTCTGCTTAATCGGGTCAAAGTAACCTGGTCCCGAGGTGACTCTATTTCGACTGTACAGGTGACTCAATTCCCAAACATTTAATACAGTCAGTTTGACCCGATTAAGTGGAGAAATCTATTAACCGGTGGCTCTATTAAGCAGACCTGACTATAGTCCTTATTCTCATTATCCCAACTATTCCCTACTGCCCCCCCCCCCCCCTACCTTTTCCTCTGCTATGTACCCAGACACGTGTATAACTTCCATTCTATCCAGCAGCGGACCAGGGATTGTGTCGGTAACGTTTGCAGTGCCTATAAATAGAACTCTGGACAGGTCGATGGGAACATCCAGATAGTGATCCAGGAAGTTCCTGTTCTGCTCCGGGTCCAGCAGCTCTAGGAGGGCGGAGGCCGGGTCCCCCTGGTACCCCCGACCCAGCTTGTCGATCTCGTCAATCAGGATAAGCGGGTTCTCAGTCTGAACCTAAGTAATGGGATATAGAGAGATTACAATATGACATCAATATAAATATAAGTTATAACTGAGATTATATTAAAAGTCGAAACCGGATCAACGAACTACTGATTTTGCCGAATAATTATTCAATCGAATAATGATAGCTAAACATTCTAGATATAATATTTTCAAACCCAATATTCAAAATGCGTTCGCCTTTTATATTGAAAAGACTTTGAAGGGCACTGAAATAGTGTTGTATTAAGTATTAACCGTGTTCCTACTAGCGATATTCTACTATATCTGGTTGCACCTTGATATTAACCTGAGACTACCTAGAACTGACATAACTCTACCTATAAGCTATACACTATACACTTATATAATTATAACCCTACCACTAATGCTACTACACTTATTACTCTACCTTTTTGAGTGCCTGCACCACCTTGCCGGGCATGGCGCCCACATAGGTGCGTCTGTGTCCCTTTATCTCCGCCACGTCCGAGAGCCCCCCCACGCTAAACCGGAAGTACTCCCGATTAAGCGCGCGGGCAATGGACCGGCCTATGGAGGTCTTGCCCACACCGGGGGGTCCGCAGAAACAGAGGATCCTCCCCTGTGTGCCCCCCCTAAGCTTGGATACCGCTATGAACTCAAGAATGCGCTTCTTTATATCCTCTAGACCGTAATGGTCCTGTTCTAGGATAATGCTGGCTTCTGATAGGTCGAATCGCTCGTTACTGGACTGGCCCCAAGGAATGCTGGTTAGCCAATCGAGATAGTTTCTAGTTACGCTAAATTCAGAACTGTTTGTGTCCAGCAGCGACAACTTAGTTAGTTCCTCCTCAAACACCTCTGCCACGTGCTCAGGGGGAGACAGCTGGAGTAAACAACAACAGGTAAACAACAAGTAAACAACGAGTCAACAAACAAACTAACTAAAGAACTAACTAAGTAACTTACTATCGAACGAACTAACTAATTAATTAACTAGAAGTTTGTTCGTTTGATCGTTCGTTCGTTCGTTAGTTGTTACTTGCTTACTTACTTACTTACTTAGTTCGTTCGTCCGTTCGTTCGTTCGTTAGCTAGTTCGTTCGTTAGTTAACTAGTTAGTTAGTTAGTTAGTTAACTAGTTAGTTAGTTAACTAGTTAGTTAGTTCGTTAGTTAACTAGTTAGTTAGTTAGTTAACTAGTTAGTTAGTTAACTAGTTAGTTAGTTCGTTAGTTAACTAGTTAGTTAGTTATTTACCTTTTTCATTTTCCCCATGAACTTATCCCTCAGCTGCTCCTTATCGTCCTTCTCGAGTCCCAATTCCTTCCGTATAATTCTCAGCTGTTCCATGAGGAGGTGTCACATCCGAATCCTCGATTTGTAGCCTGAGAGGGTGTTTGGCCAATAGGATAGTTCCTATTTTCTGTAGCTGGTTTAGCGACACAATAATTGTGTCGGTGAACTTCAGGATTATAAGTTCGGTTCTAACACCATTCAGCGAGTAAACTGATTGGTTGGATTCCGGCGGGAGGGACATCGCGACACAATTCTAACACCTAACTATGCAAAGTATAAACAACAACAACAATAAACAGGCTAATTGGAACTGGAACCAATTAAGTGGAGGGGACAGATTACATTTAAACGGAGTGAAAATATTTAATCAAAAATCTAAAAGATTGCTAAGTGAAAAGCGTACCAAACAAACAAACAAACAAACAAACAAACAACAACAACAACAACAACACAACTAAAATGCAATACCAAACACTTCTCTGTATTCTGACACGAAATGTATTTCCAGACCGGCCTTAATAGAATCCGACAGATCATAGAAATCGCTTTGATTGGCTGACGGCAGAATTATCCGCTTAACGCCTTCTCTCTTAGCCGCGATTAATTTCTCTTTTATCCCACCGACCGGAAGTACCTTTCCTAGAGAGATTAATCATAAAGTCACACCTCTGTAGAGAGATTAATCATAAAGTCACACCTCTATAGAGAGATTAATCATAAAGTCACACCTCTATAGAGAGATTAATCATATATTCACACCTCTATAGAGAGATTAATCATATATTCACACCTCCATAGAGGGATTAATCATATATTCACACCTCTATAGAGGGATTAATCATATATTTACACCTCTATAGAGGGATTAATCATAAAGTCACACCTCTATAGAGAGATTAATCATATATTCACACCTCCATAGAGGGATTAATCATATATTCACACCTCTATAGAGGGATTAATCATATATTCACACCTCCATAGAGGGATTAATCATAAAGTCACACCTCTATAGAGGGATTAATCATATATTCACACCTCTATAGAGAGATTAATCATATATTCACACCTCTATAGAGGGATTAATCATATATTCACACCTCTAAAGTGGTTCCCATAACAGGGGATACGAAATACAGTCCCTATCCCTCATTTGTAAAACGCCAAAAGTAAATTTGACTAATCAATTAACTAAACTTAACGAACCTATTGTTAATGAATTAACCTGAATTAACCTGAATTAACAGGAACTAAGCACGTATTAAAAGGAAATAAGCACATATTAACCGTTATTGTTGACGGTACACACGAAACTGTGTCTATAATTAGAACTCACCTGTGAGAGAAATCTCGCCAGTCATCGCGAGATCCGGTTTGACGGGGCGTCCGGTAGCTAGCGACAGCAGAGAGGTAACCATGGTAACGCCAGCGGAGGGACCGTCTTTGGGAGTGGCCCCCTCCGGGACATGCAAATGCACCGCATTCCTATCGAAGTACTCCGTATCCGGGCAAACGTCAGCTATAAATAGAGGACAAAGCAATCAAATAAATTATTCTTATTTCTTTATGATAGCGATTCCCAACCGTTTAAAAATATCCGGAAAAACTAACAAACAAACAACCATCCAACAATCTAGTGTTCTCTAGTAGTAAGCTCGCCTTTTAGCAAGCAAATTAGTGTAAAATGCGACTTGCTATTATGCGAACACCACTGTATGTATAATTAGTATATAATCACGCTATTATAGCCAGGTAACAATAATTACAGTTTAGTCAAGATCTGCAACTTTATAATATTGTACGCATTTTGCGTACAATATACAGCACATTATTTACAGTGGACCTTCGTTGGGATTCGAAATTCATTATATCCCTTTATAATATTGTACGCATTTTGCGTACAATATATAGCACATTATTTACAGTGGACCTTCGTTGGGATTCGAAATTCATTATATCCACTTTATAATATTGTACGCATTTTGCGTACAATATACAGCACATTATATACAGTAGACCTTCGTTGAGATTAGAAATTCATTATATCCACTTTATAATATTGTACGCATTTTGCGTACAATGTACAGCACATTATATACAGTGGACCTTCGTTGAGATTCGAAATTCATTATATCCACTTTATAATATTGTACGCATTTTGCGTACAATATACAGCACATTATATACAGTGGACCTTCGTTGAGATTCGAAATTCATTATATCCACTTTATAATATTGTACGCATTTTGCGTACAATATACAGCACATTATATACAGTGGACCTTCGTTGGGATTCGAAATTTATTATATCCACTTTATAATATTGTACGCATTTTGCGTACAATGTACAGCACATTATATACAGTGGACCTTCGTTGAGATTCGAAATTCATTATATCCACTTTATAATATTGTACGCATTTTGCGTACAATATACAGCACATTATATACAGTAGACCTTCGTTGAGATTCGAAATTCATTATATCCACTTTATAATATTGTACGCATTTTGCGTACAATATACAGCACATTATATACAGTAGACCTTCGTTGAGATTCGAAATTCATTATATCCACTTTATAATATTGTACGCATTTTGCGTACAATATACAGCACATTATATACAGTAGACCTTCGTTGAGATTCGAAATTCATTATATCCACTTTATAATATTGTACGCATTTTGCGTACAATATACAGCACATTATATACAGTAGACCTTCGTTGGGATTCGAAATTCATTATATCCACTTTATAATATTGTACGCATTTTGCGTACAATATACAGCACATTATATACAGTAGACCTTCGTTGAGATTCGAAATTCATTATATCCACTTTATAATATTGTACGCATTTTGCGTACAATATACAGCACATTATATACAGTGGACCTTCGTTGAGATTCGAAATTCATTATATCCACTTTATAATATTGTACGCATTTTGCGTACAATATACAGCACATTATATACAGTAGACCGTCGTTGAGATTAGAAATTCATTATATCCACTTTATAATATTGTACGCATTTTGCGTACAATGTACAGCACATTATATACAGTGGACCTTCGTTGAGATTCGAAATTCATTATATCCACTTTATAATATTGTACGCATTTTGCGTACAATATACAGCACATTATATACAGTGGACCTTCGTTGAGATTCGAAATTCATTATATCCACTTTATAATATTGTACGCATTTTGCGTACAATATACAGCACATTATATACAGTAGACCTTCGTTGAGATTCGAAATTCATTATATCCACTTTATAATATTGTACGCATTTTGCGTACAATATACAGCACATTATTTACAGTGGACCTTCGTTGGGATTCGAAATTTATTATATCCACTTTATAATATTGTACGCATTTTGCGTACAATATACAGCACATTATATACAGTAGACCGTCGTTGAGATTCGAAATTCATTATATCCACTTTATAATATTGTACGCATTTTGCGTACAATGTACAGCACATTATATACAGTGGACCTTCGTTGAGATTCGAAATTCATTATATCCACTTTATAATATTGTACGCATTTTGCGTACAATATACAGCACATTATATACAGTAGACCTTCGTTGAGATTCGAAATTCATTATATCCACTTTATAATATTGTACGCATTTTGCGTACAATATACAGCACATTATTTACAGTGGACCTTCGTTGGGATTCGAAATTTATTATATCCACTTTATAATATTGTACGCATTTTGCGTACAATATACAGCACATTATATACAGTGGACCTTCGTTGAGATTCGAAATTCATTATATCCACTTTATAATATTGTACGCATTTTGCGTACAATATACAGCACATTATATACAGTAGACCTTCGTTGAGATTCGAAATTCATTATATCCACTTTATAATATTGTACGCATTTTGCGTACAATATACAGCACATTATATACAGTAGACCTTCGTTGAGATTCGAAATTCATTATATCCACTTTATAATATTGTACGCATTTTGCGTACAATATACAGCACATTATATACAGTAGACCGTCGTTGAGATTCGAAATTCATTATATCCACTTTATAATATTGTACGCATTTTGCGTACAATATACAGCACATTATATACAGTGGACCTTCGTTGAGATTCGAAATTCATTATATCCACTTTATAATATTGTACGCATTTTGCGTACAATATACAGCACATTATATACAGTAGACCGTCGTTGAGATTCGAAATTCATTATATCCACTTTATAATATTGTACGCATTTTGCGTACAATGTACAGCACATTATATACAGTGGACCTTCGTTGAGATTCGAAATTCATTATATCCACTTTATAATATTGTACGCATTTTGCGTACAATATACAGCACATTATATACAGTAGACCTTCGATAAGATTCGAAATTCATTATATCCACTTTATAATATTGTACGCATTTTGCGTACAATATACAGCACATTATATACAGTGGACCTTCGTTGAGATTCGAAATTCATTATATCCACTTTATAATATTGTACGCATTTTGCGTACAATATACAGCACATTATATACAGTAGACCTTCGTTGAGATTCGAAATTCATTATATCCACTTTATAATATTGTACGCATTTTGCGTACAATATACAGCACATTATTTACAGTGGACCTTCGTTGGGATTCGAAATTTATTATATCCACTTTATAATATTGTACGCATTTTGCGTACAATATACAGCACATTATATACAGTAGACCGTCGTTGAGATTCGAAATTCATTATATCCACTTTATAATATTGTACGCATTTTGCGTACAATGTACAGCACATTATATACAGTGGACCTTCGTTGAGATTCGAAATTCATTATATCCACTTTATAATATTGTACGCATTTTGCGTACAATATACAGCACATTATATACAGTAGACCTTCGTTGAGATTCGAAATTCATTATATCCACTTTATAATATTGTACGCATTTTGCGTACAATATACAGCACATTATTTACAGTGGACCTTCGTTGGGATTCGAAATTTATTATATCCACTTTATAATATTGTACGCATTTTGCGTACAATATACAGCACATTATATACAGTGGACCTTCGTTGAGATTCGAAATTCATTATATCCACTTTATAATATTGTACGCATTTTGCGTACAATATACAGCACATTATATACAGTAGACCTTCGTTGAGATTCGAAATTCATTATATCCACTTTATAATATTGTACGCATTTTGCGTACAATATACAGCACATTATATACAGTAGACCGTCGTTGAGATTCGAAATTCATTATATCCACTTTATAATATTGTACGCATTTTGCGTACAATATACAGCACATTATATACAGTGGACCTTCGTTGAGATTCGAAATTCATTATATCCACTTTATAATATTGTACGCATTTTGCGTACAATATACAGCACATTATATACAGTAGACCGTCGTTGAGATTCGAAATTCATTATATCCACTTTATAATATTGTACGCATTTTGCGTACAATGTACAGCACATTATATACAGTGGACCTTCGTTGAGATTCGAAATTCATTATATCCACTTTATAATATTGTACGCATTTTGCGTACAATATACAGCACATTATATACAGTGGACCTTCGTTGGGATTCGAAATTCATTATATCCACTTTATAATATTGTACGCATTTTGCGTACAATATACAGCACATTATTTACAGTGGACCTTCGTTGGGATTCGAAATTTATTATATCCACTTTATAATATTGTACGCATTTTGCGTACAATATACAGCACATTATATACAGTGGACCTTTGTTGAGATTCGAAATTCATTATATCCACTTTATAATATTGTACGCATTTTGCGTACAATATACAGCACATTATATACAGTAGACCTTCGTTGAGATTCGAAATTCATTATATCCACTTTATAATATTGTACGCATTTTGCGTACAATATACAGCACATTATATACAGTGGACCTTCGTTGAGATTCGAAATTCATTATATCCACTTTATAATATTGTACGCATTTTGCGTACAATATACAGCACATTATATACAGTGGACCTTCGTTGAGATTCGAAATTCATTATATCCACTTTATAATATTGTACGCATTTTGCGTACAATATACAGCACATTATATACAGTAGTCCTTCGTTGGGATTCGAAATTCATTATATCCACTTTATAATATTGTACGCATTTTGCGTACAATATACAGCACATTATATACAGTAGACCTTCGTTGAGAAACGAAATTCATTATATCCACTTTATAATATTGTACGCATTTTGCGTACAATATACAGCACATTATATACAGTGGACCTTCGTTGAGATTCGAAATTCATTATATCCACTTTATAATATTGTACGCATTTTGCGTACAATATACAGCACATTATATACAGTAGACCTTCGATAAGATTCGAAATTCATTATATCCACTTTATAATATTGTACGCATTTTGCGTACAATATACAGCACATTATATACAGTGGACCTTCGTTGAGATTCGAAATTCATTATATCCACTTTATAATATTGTACGCATTTTGCGTACAATATACAGCACATTATATACAGTAGACCTTCGTTGGGATTCGAAATTCATTATATCCACTTTATAATATTGTACGCATTTTGCGTACAATGTACAGCACATAATATACAGTGGACCTTCGTTGAGATTCGAAATTCATTATATCCACTTTATAATATTGTACGCATTTTGCGTACAATATACAGCACATTATATACAGTAGACCTTCGTTGGGATTCGAAATTCATTATATCCACTTTATAATATTGTACGCATTTTGCGTACAATGTACAGCACATTATTTACAGTAGACCTTCGTTGGGATTCGAAATTCATTATATCCACTTTATAATATTGTACGCATTTTGCGTACAATATACAGCACATTATATACAGTAGACCGTCGTTGAGATTAGAAATTCATTATATCCACTTTATAATATTGTACGCATTTTGCGTACAATATACAGCACATTATATACAGTAGACCTTCGTTGGGATTCGAAATTCATTATATCCACTTTATAATATTGTACGCATTTTGCGTACAATATACAGCACATTATATACAGTAGACCGTCGTTGAGATTCGAAATTGATTATATCCACTTTATAATATTGTACGCATTTTGCGTACAATATACAGCACATTATATACAGTAGACCTTCGTTGGGATTCGAAATTCATTATATCCACTTTATAATATTGTACGCATTTTGCGTACAATATACAGCACATTATATACAGTGGACCTTTGTTGAGATTCGAAATTCATTATATCCACTTTATAATATTGTACGCATTTTGCGTACAATATACAGCACATTATATACAGTAGACCTTCGTTGAGATTCGAAATTTATTATATCCACTTTATAATATTGTACGCATTTTGCGTACAATATACAGCACATTATTTACAGTGGACCTTCGTTGGGATTCGAAATTTATTATATCCACTTTATAATATTGTACGCATTTTGCGTACAATATACAGCACATTATATACAGTGGACCTTCGTTGAGATTCGAAATTCATTATATCCACTTTATAATATTGTACGCATTTTGCGTACAATATACAGCACATTATATACAGTGGACCTTCGTTGAGATTCGAAATTCATTATATCCACTTTATAATATTGTACGCATTTTGCGTACAATGTACAGCACATTATATACAGTGGACCTTCGTTGAGATTCGAAATTCATTATATCCACTTTATAATATTGTACGCATTTTGCGTACAATATACAGCACATTATATACAGTAGACCTTCGTTGAGATTCGAAATTCATTATATCCACTTTATAATATTGTACGCATTTTGCGTACAATATACAGCACATTATTTACAGTGGACCTTCGTTGGGATTCGAAATTTATTATATCCACTTTATAATATTGTACGCATTTTGCGTACAATATACAGCACATTATATACAGTAGACCTTCGTTGGGATTCGAAATTCATTATATCCACTTTATAATATTGTACGCATTTTGCGTACAATATACAGCACATTATATACAGTGGACCTTCGTTGAGATTCGAAATTCATTATATCCACTTTATAATATTGTACGCATTTTGCGTACAATATACAGCACATTATATACAGTGGACCTTCGTTGAGATTCGAAATTCATTATATCCACTTTATAATATTGTACGCATTTTGCGTACAATATACAGCACATTATATACAGTAGACCGTCGTTGAGATTCGAAATTTATTATATCCACTTTATAATATTGTACGCATTTTGCGTACAATATACAGCACATTATATACAGTGGACCTTCGTTGAGATTCGAAATTCATTATATCCACTTTATAATATTGTACGCATTTTGCGTACAATATACAGCACATTATATACAGTAGACCTTCGATAAGATTCGAAATTCATTATATCCACTTTATAATATTGTACGCATTTTGCGTACAATATACAGCACATTATATACAGTGGACCTTCGTTGAGATTCGAAATTCATTATATCCACTTTATAATATTGTACGCATTTTGCGTACAATATACAGCACATTATATACAGTAGACCTTCGTTGGGATTCGAAATTCATTATATCCACTTTATAATATTGTACGCATTTTGCGTACAATGTACAGCACATAATATACAGTGGACCTTCGTTGAGATTCGAAATTCATTATATCCACTTTATAATATTGTACGCATTTTGCGTACAATATACAGCACATTATATACAGTAGACCTTCGTTGGGATTCGAAATTCATTATATCCACTTTATAATATTGTACGCATTTTGCGTACAATGTACAGCACATTATTTACAGTAGACCTTCGTTGGGATTCGAAATTCATTATATCCACTTTATAATATTGTACGCATTTTGCGTACAATATACAGCACATTATATACAGTAGACCGTCGTTGAGATTAGAAATTCATTATATCCACTTTATAATATTGTACGCATTTTGCGTACAATATACAGCACATTATATACAGTAGACCTTCGTTGGGATTCGAAATTCATTATATCCACTTTATAATATTGTACGCATTTTGCGTACAATATACAGCACATTATATACAGTAGACCTTCGTTGGGATTCGAAATTCATTATATCCACTTTATAATATTGTACGCATTTTGCGTACAATATACAGCACATTATATACAGTGGACCTTTGTTGAGATTCGAAATTCATTATATCCACTTTATAATATTGTACGCATTTTGCGTACAATATACAGCACATTATATACAGTAGACCTTCGTTGAGATTCGAAATTTATTATATCCACTTTATAATATTGTACGCATTTTGCGTACAATATACAGCACATTATTTACAGTGGACCTTCGTTGGGATTCGAAATTTATTATATCCACTTTATAATATTGTACGCATTTTGCGTACAATATACAGCACATTATATACAGTGGACCTTCGTTGAGATTCGAAATTCATTATATCCACTTTATAATATTGTACGCATTTTGCGTACAATATACAGCACATTATATACAGTGGACCTTCGTTGAGATTCGAAATTCATTATATCCACTTTATAATATTGTACGCATTTTGCGTACAATGTACAGCACATTATATACAGTGGACCTTCGTTGAGATTCGAAATTCATTATATCCACTTTATAATATTGTACGCATTTTGCGTACAATATACAGCACATTATATACAGTAGACCTTCGTTGAGATTCGAAATTCATTATATCCACTTTATAATATTGTACGCATTTTGCGTACAATATACAGCACATTATTTACAGTGGACCTTCGTTGGGATTCGAAATTTATTATATCCACTTTATAATATTGTACGCATTTTGCGTACAATATACAGCACATTATATACAGTAGACCTTCGTTGGGATTCGAAATTCATTATATCCACTTTATAATATTGTACGCATTTTGCGTACAATATACAGCACATTATATACAGTGGACCTTCGTTGAGATTCGAAATTCATTATATCCACTTTATAATATTGTACGCATTTTGCGTACAATATACAGCACATTATATACAGTGGACCTTCGTTGAGATTCGAAATTCATTATATCCACTTTATAATATTGTACGCATTTTGCGTACAATATACAGCACATTATATACAGTAGACCGTCGTTGAGATTCGAAATTTATTATATCCACTTTATAATATTGTACGCATTTTGCGTACAATATACAGCACATTATATACAGTAGACCTTCGTTGGGATTCGAAATTCATTATGTCCACTTTATAATATTGTACGCATTTTGCGTACAATATACAGCACATTATATACAGTAGACCTTCGTTGGGATTCGAAATTCATTATATCCACTTTATAATATTGTACGCATTTTGCGTACAATATACTGCACATTATATACAGTAGACCGTCGTTGAGATTAGAAATTCATTATATCCACTTTATAATATTGTACGCATTTTGCGTACAATGTACAGCACATTATATACAGTGGACCTTCGTTGAGATTCGAAATTCATTATATCCACTTTATAATATTGTACGCATTTTGCGTACAATATACAGCACATTATATACAGTGGACCTTCGTTGAGATTCGAAATTCATTATATCCACTTTATAATATTGTACGCATTTTGCGTACAATATACAGCACATTATATACAGTAGACCGTCGTTGAGATTCGAAATTGATTATATCCACTTTATAATATTGTACGCATTTTGCGTACAATATACAGCACATTATATACAGTAGACCTTCGTTGGGATTCGAAATTCATTATATCCACTTTATAATATTGTACGCATTTTGCGTACAATATACAGCACATTATATACAGTGGACCTTTGTTGAGATTCGAAATTCATTATATCCACTTTATAATATTGTACGCATTTTGCGTACAATATACAGCACATTATATACAGTAGACCTTCGTTGAGATTCGAAATTTATTATATCCACTTTATAATATTGTACGCATTTTGCGTACAATATACAGCACATTATATACAGTGGACCTTCGTTGAGATTCGAAATTCATTATATCCACTTTATAATATTGTACGCATTTTGCGTACAATATACAGCACATTATATACAGTGGACCTTTGTTGAGATTCGAAATTCATTATATCCACTTTATAATATTGTACGCATTTTGCGTACAATATACAGCACATTATATACAGTAGACCTTCGTTGAGATTCGAAATTTATTATATCCACTTTATAATATTGTACGCATTTTGCGTACAATATACAGCACATTATTTACAGTGGACCTTCGTTGGGATTCGAAATTTATTATATCCACTTTATAATATTGTACGCATTTTGCGTACAATATACAGCACATTATATACAGTGGACCTTCGTTGAGATTCGAAATTCATTATATCCACTTTATAATATTGTACGCATTTTGCGTACAATATACAGCACATTATATACAGTAGACCTTCGTTGGGATTCGAAATTTATTATATCTACTTTATAATATTGTACGCATTTTGCGTACAATATACAGCACATTATATACAGTAGACCTTCGTTGGGATTCGAAATTTATTATATCTACTTTATAATATTGTACGCATTTTGCGTACAATATACAGCACATTATATACAGTAGACCTTCGTTGAGATTCGAAATTCATTATATCCACTTTATAATATTGTACGCATTTTGCGTACAATATACAGCACATTATATACAGTAGACCTTCGTTGGGATTCGAAATTTATTATATCTACTTTATAATATTGTACGCATTTTGCGTACAATATATAGCACATTATATACAGTAGACCTTCGTTGAGATTCGAAATTCATTATATCCACTTTATAATATTGTACGCATTTTGCGTACAATATACAGCACATTATTTACAGTGTTACGACTACAAGCTCTATAATGCATACTTAACAGCTGATAGTTTTATCACCTTTTGAGAGGGAAGATATGAATATCTACTTAGATATTATAACTTGTTCCTAGATACAGTATTTTCTATCTCCCTGCCAAATTTCAAGCCTGTAGCTCTTACCAGTTCCTCAATCAATTCTGACCAAACAAACAAACATACAAAAAAATAAAAAAATCATTGTGATTTAATATATAACTGTGCACATACCAGTGTCCATTATGAATCTCCTCGCGACGCTTAGCGCTATCTGTCCCGACTCTTTCATGACGTCACCGAGCTTGCCGGTCAGCTTGAGGTCCCCAGTCCCCTTATCCGACCTCCTAATTGGAACTGACTCTATGTAGAGGGTGGACCCCCCCATTGAGGTCCACGCGAGACCCATGACCACCCCCGGAGGTGTCAAGTGGTACAGGCGATCTGAGGGGAAGACTGGCTTGCCAACGTAGTCGGACAGGTTGTCAGAAGTTATCTGTAACGGAACTGTATTATGTACCATGGATATATAAGGGTAGGGGAATATACAAATTCGGGCGTTAGTGTTGTAGTTAGAAAAGGTATAATGCATAGTCCAACAATACTAAAGCTATTCCATAGAGCCTCGTTAGTAGGAACACCAGGGGACCGTCAAAATGTGTACGCCTTATCCGGAATTCGTATTAACTAATATCATTTACATTTGTACTGAAAAGGCTTTTAAGGGGACTGAAATAGTGTTCATATTACCCGTGTTCGTATTAGCGAGGTTCTACTGTATTCCCATTTGAATATTGGTCCCATTGCCTTACCCCAATGTGTCCCTATACAAGTGACAGGGTATATAGGATACCCATACATAGGGGGTATATAGGGTACCTATACAAGTGACAGGGTATATAGGATACCCATACATAGGGGGTATATAGGGTACCTATACAAGTGACAGGGTATATAGGATACCCATACATAGGGGGTATATAGGGTACCCATACAAGTGACAGGGTATATAGGGTCCCCATACAAAAGGGACTATATATAGGATACCTGTATGGGTCCGGTGTCCCCTGTCTCCACGAGGTGTCGTGCCGACTTCCGGAGTATCCGGTCCAGCTGTTTCTGCAGATTCCTAACTCCGCTTTCTCTGCAATACCGACTTATGAGGGCAGGCAGCACTGAGTCAGAGAGAGAGATCTGATTGGTCAGCACGCCGCTCTGACGTAGTGCCTCCGGGATTAAGTGGCGCCTCGCTATCTCCACCTGCGTAGCAACCATATAAGCACTCTGGAATGTGTGATAACCGTAATGCGGTATGGTTCGACTTTTACTTTTACTGTTCACTTTTACTGTTCACACAGCAGGTTAGTGTCAGTTTGTTACACCTGTGAGGTTAGTGTCAGTTTATAACACCTGTGTGAGGTTAGTGTCAGTTTATAACACTGTTTATACAGTCGAAACAGATTTTTTTCTAACTAACTAATAATTCTAAATGTGTAAGAAATTCCAATTTTGTTTTATTTTCAATCGGTTTATTTATAATAACTATCGGATTTTTCTTACTTTATTTCCATGCAAAGAATTGGCTAAAAAAACAATTTCAACTATATATATGTGTAAACTCTGTGTCAGTATATAAACCTGTATATGAGGACGTTTATAACACTTGTGTATAACCCCTTTTGCAGATGTACCAGCCGGGAGTGACGTCACAGGGGGCTGGGGGCTCCCAGACTATCCTTATGGCGCCTCAGACCGGAGGGGGCGGCGGGAACTATTTCATAGCGGCACACCCCCAACAGGGGACAGGACAGACATTCCTGCTACACCAGCCCCAGCCACAGGTATGTTAATAGGGAGTTAGTTAGTTAGGTACATAGTTAGATTGTTTGTTTGTTTGTTTGTTTGTTGGATGGTTGGTTAGTTAGTTAGTTTGTTTGTTTGTTTGTTTGTTTGTTTGTTTGTTTGTTTGTTAGTTTGTTTGTTTGTTTGTTTGTTTGTTAGTTTATCTGTCTGTCTGTTAGTTAGTTAGTTAGGTAGTTAGATTGTTTATTGTTAATCGGGTGGCATACGAAGGCTCGCAATAATATGAAACCACAAGTTGGTGCCACAACTCAGCTTCTAGTTCCACCAATCAGAAGCTGGGTTGCCTGTCGGAACTTGGGGATCGGTCTGATTGGCTGGATCCCTGAAAGCACAGGAACAATCCGAGAGTCCTCCGTCCTGAGGTCCCAGAGGCCTCAGGCCTGAAACACCTCTCCACATTCCTAACGACCCATAGCAGCGCTATGACAACCATTCCATATAGCAAGAATACTGTGTATCCCTCCCATTGCCCGTTATACTAATTGAGATATATATTGTGGCCTACTGTGTATACAGTCAACTTCAAATCGATTGATCGAAAAAATGTCATTTGTTGGTATTAACTAAGGTTCAGCTGTACTAGAATATGAATATAGAATATAGAAAATTCGAATTAACTGGTTCGTATAACGAGGTTCTACTGTTATAATACTAGAATATTAATATTGACCAAATTTATCATAACTATTGACTTAAAATAATCAAACAACTTAATTATGCTAGAACATCCAAAATTGACCCAATTAACCACATATTTGTATTTACCCTATTGGCAGTTGAGTTTCTATAAAAACGCAATTAAGTGGAGTGTCTATTTATAGAATTCTATAATATTCCTTAGGGTGTCCAACAAAAGGCGGGCTCGCAGATTATAATCGGATCCAACAAATCCAGCCAATCGATAGTCGCGCTGCAGCCTCAAGCGACAGCCACTTCCGGGACACAAGTGGCACAAGTGGCACAAGGTGTGACACAATTGGTGGTCCAAGCCAAGGCACCTGGAAATGTGTCGCTGGAAGGCGCCAGAATAGTGGTACAACAACCGACACCTGTCACCTCCACTATTCACATAGACTGACAATATTATCTGAACTAGTTTGTGTATTAAGTAGTAACACCTTGAGTACCAAGTGGCACATAAAGTGGCATATTAAAGGGACACAATAGTACCAAATTCTACATTCATAAACCAGAGGTATTGCCTAGGAATTTGAGATTTAACACCTTTACAAGTGGCACAAAAGGTGGCACATTAAAGGGACACAATAGTTACCAAATTTTACATTCATTAACCATCCTAACAACCAGAGGTATCTCCTTAGGAATGTGTGATTTTAATCCCAGGAACAACACCAGTGAATACTCGGGGGGAATAATCTCGATTATTGCGCGGGCGTACAAATGTGTCGGTGTGTCGTCTTTGCCCAAAAGTGTCGCAATCGAAGGTGTCACATCCGAATCCTCGATTTGTAGCCTGAGAGGGTGTTTGGCCAATAGGATTGTTCCTATTTTCTGTAGCTGGTTTAGCGACACAATAATTGTGTCGGTGAACTTTAGGATTATAAGTTCGGTTCTAACACCATTCAGCGAGTAAACTGATTGGTTGGATTCCGGCGGGAGGGACATCTGCGACACAATTATAACACCTAACTATGCAAAGCATAAACAACAACAACAACAACAACAACAATAAACAGGATAATTGGAACTGAAACCAATTAAGAGGAGGGGACAGATTACATTTAAACGGAGTGAAAATATTTAATCAAAAATCTAAAAGATTGCTAAGTGAAAAGCGTACCAAACAACACAAACAAACAACAACAACAACAACAACTAAAATGCAATACCAAACACTTCTCTGTATTCTGACACGAAATGTATTTCCAGACCTGCCTTAATAGAATCCGACAGATCATAGAAATCGCTTTGATTGGCTGACGGCAGAATTATCCGCTTAACACCTTCTCTCTTAGCCGCGATTAATTTCTCTTTTATCCCACCGACCGGAAGTACCTTTCCTAGAGAGATTAATCATAAAGTCACACCTCTGTAGAGAGATTAATCATAAAGTCACACCTCTATAGAGAGATTAATCATAAAGTCACACCTCTATAGAGAGATTAATCATATATTCACACCTCTATAGAGAGATTAATCATATATTCACACCTCCATAGAGGGATTAATCATATATTCACACCTCTATAGAGGGATTAATCATATATTTACACCT
This sequence comes from Hexactinellida sp. DTS-2022, assembly GCA_028753945.1. Classification (NCBI taxonomy): domain Eukaryota; kingdom Metazoa; phylum Porifera; class Hexactinellida; species Hexactinellida sp. DTS-2022. Next base: position 148,860 of record JAPNXP010000014.1, read on the forward strand.
CTATAGTGGTTCCGGAAATAAAGTTCCTATCCAACATTTGGAAAACGAATTTCACAATAACATGAATTTAAGCAAATACTAAGAATTTGATTAATTAATTAACTTAACGAACCTTTGCTAGTAAATATGGTCCAAAAACTAAGTATTTATTTATCAACAAGAACTAAACAAGTATTAATTAACCGGAACTGTTGACGGTACACACGAGACTGTGCCTATAAATAGAACTAACCTGTGAGAGAAATCTCGCCAGTCATCGCGAGATCCGGTTTCACGGGGCGTCCGGTAGCTAGCGACAGCAGAGAGGTAACCATGGTAACGCCAGCGGAGGGACCGTCTTTGGGAGTGGCCCCCTCCGGGACATGCAAATGCACCGCATTCCGATCGAAGTACTCCGTATCCGGGCAAACGTCAGCTATAAATAGAGGACAAAGCAATCAAATAAATTATTCTTATTTCTTTATGATAGCGATTCCCAACCGTTTAAAAATATCCGGAAAAACTAACAAACAAACAACCATCCAACAATCTAGTGTTCTCTAGTAGTAAGCTCGCCTTTTAGCAAGCAAATTAGTGTAAAATGCGACTTGCTATTATGCGAACACCACTGTATGTATAATTAGTATATAATCACGCTATTATAGCCAGGTAACAATAATTACAGTTTAGTCAAGATCTGCAACTTTATAATATTGTACGCATTTTGCGTACAATATACAGCACATTATATACAGTAGACCTTCGTTGGGATTCGAAATTTATTATATCCACTTTATAATATTGTACGCATTTTGCGTACAATATACAGCACATTATATACAGTAGACCTTCGTTGGGATTCGAAATTCATTATATCCACTTTATAATATTGTACGCATTTTGCGTACAATATACAGCACATTATATACAGTGGACCTTCGTTGAGATTCGAAATTCATTATATCCACTTTATAATATTGTACGCATTTTGCGTACAATATACAGCACATTATTTACAGTGGACCTTCGTTGGGATTCGAAATTTATTATATCCACTTTATAATATTGTACGCATTTTGCGTACAATATACAGCACATTATATACAGTGGACCTTCGTTGAGATTCGAAATTCATTATATCCACTTTATAATATTGTACGCATTTTGCGTACAATATACAGCACATTATTTACAGTGGACCTTCGTTGGGATTCGAAATTTATTATATCCACTTTATAATATTGTACGCATTTTGCGTACAATATACAGCACATTATATACAGTGGACCTTTGTTGAGATTCGAAATTCATTATATCCACTTTATAATATTGTACGCATTTTGCGTACAATATACAGCACATTATATACAGTAGACCTTCGTTGAGATTCGAAATTCATTATATCCACTTTATAATATTGTACGCATTTTGCGTACAATATACAGCACATTATATACAGTGGACCTTCGTTGAGATTCGAAATTCATTATATCCACTTTATAATATTGTACGCATTTTGCGTACAATATACAGCACATTATATACAGTAGACCTTCGATAAGATTCGAAATTCATTATATCCACTTTATAATATTGTACGCATTTTGCGTACAATATACAGCACATTATATACAGTGGACCTTCGTTGAGATTCGAAATTCATTATATCCACTTTATAATATTGTACGCATTTTGCGTACAATATACAGCACATTATATACAGTAGACCTTCGTTGGGATTCGAAATTCATTATATCCACTTTATAATATTGTACGCATTTTGCGTACAATATACAGCACATTATATACAGTGGACCTTCGTTGAGATTCGAAATTCATTATATCCACTTTATAATATTGTACGCATTTTGCGTACAATATACAGCACATTATATACAGTAGACCTTCGTTGGGATTCGAAATTCATTATATCCACTTTATAATATTGTACGCATTTTGCGTACAATATACAGCACATTATATACAGTGGACCTTCGTTGAGATTCGAAATTCATTATATCCACTTTATAATATTGTACGCATTTTGCGTACAATATACAGCACATTATATACAGTAGACCGTCGTTGAGATTAGAAATTCATTATATCCACTTTATAATATTGTACGCATTTTGCGTACAATGTACAGCACATTATTTACAGTGGACCTTCGTTGGGATTCGAAATTTATTATATCCACTTTATAATATTGTACGCATTTTGCGTACAATATACAGCACATTATATACAGTGGACCTTCGTTGGGATTCGAAATTCATTATATCCACTTTATAATATTGTACGCATTTTGCGTACAATATACAGCACATTATTTACAGTGGACCTTCGTTGGGATTCGAAATTTATTATATCCACTTTATAATATTGTACGCATTTTGCGTACAATATACAGCACATTATTTACAGTGGACCTTCGTTGAGATTCGAAATTCATTATATCCACTTTATAATATTGTACGCATTTTGCGTACAATATACAGCACATTATTTACAGTGGACCTTCGTTGGGATTCGAAATTTATTATATCCACTTTATAATATTGTACGCATTTTGCGTACAATATACAGCACATTATATACAGTGGACCTTTGTTGAGATTCGAAATTTATTATATCCACTTTATAATATTGTACGCATTTTGCGTACAATATACAGCACATTATATACAGTGGACCTTCGTTGAGATTCGAAATTCATTATATCCACTTTATAATATTGTACGCATTTTGCGTACAATATACAGCACATTATATACAGTAGTCCTTCGTTGGGATTCGAAATTCATTATATCCACTTTATAATATTGTACGCATTTTGCGTACAATATACAGCACATTATATACAGTAGACCTTCGTTGAGAAACGAAATTCATTATATCCACTTTATAATATTGTACGCATTTTGCGTACAATATACAGCACATTATATACAGAAGACCTTCGATAAGATTCGAAATTCATTATATCCACTTTATAATATTGTACGCATTTTGCGTACAATATACAGCACATTATATACAGTGGACCTTCGTTGAGATTCGAAATTCATTATATCCACTTTATAATATTGTACGCATTTTGCGTACAATATACAGCACATTATATACAGTAGACCTTCGTTGGGATTCGAAATTCATTATATCCACTTTATAATATTGTACGCATTTTGCGTACAATATACAGCACATTATATACAGTGGACCTTCGTTGAGATTCGAAATTCATTATATCCACTTTATAATATTGTACGCATTTTGCGTACAATATACAGCACATTATATACAGTAGACCGTCGTTGAGATTAGAAATTCATTATATCCACTTTATAATATTGTACGCATTTTGCGTACAATGTACAGCACATTATTTACAGTGGACCTTCGTTGGGATTCGAAATTTATTATATCCACTTTATAATATTGTACGCATTTTGCGTACAATATACAGCACATTATATACAGTAGTCCTTCGTTGGGATTCGAAATTCATTATATCCACTTTATAATATTGTACGCATTTTGCGTACAATATACAGCACATTATATACAGTAGACCTTCGTTGAGAAACGAAATTCATTATATCCACTTTATAATATTGTACGCATTTTGCGTACAATATACAGCACATTATATACAGAAGACCTTCGATAAGATTCGAAATTCATTATATCCACTTTATAATATTGTACGCATTTTGCGTACAATATACAGCACATTATATACAGTGGACCTTCGTTGAGATTCGAAATTCATTATATCCACTTTATAATATTGTACGCATTTTGCGTACAATATACAGCACATTATATACAGTAGACCTTCGTTGGGATTCGAAATTCATTATATCCACTTTATAATATTGTACGCATTTTGCGTACAATATACAGCACATTATATACAGTGGACCTTCGTTGAGATTCGAAATTCATTATATCCACTTTATAATATTGTACGCATTTTGCGTACAATATACAGCACATTATATACAGTAGACCGTCGTTGAGATTAGAAATTCATTATATCCACTTTATAATATTGTACGCATTTTGCGTACAATGTACAGCACATTATTTACAGTGGACCTTCGTTGGGATTCGAAATTTATTATATCCACTTTATAATATTGTACGCATTTTGCGTACAATATACAGCACATTATATACAGTGGACCTTCGTTGAGATTCGAAATTCATTATATCCACTTTATAATATTGTACGCATTTTGCGTACAATATACAGCACATTATATACAGTAGACCTTCGTTGGGATTCGAAATTTATTATATCCACTTTATAATATTGTACGCATTTTGCGTACAATGTACAGCACATTATATACAGTGGACCTTCGTTGAGATTCGAAATTCATTATATCCACTTTATAATATTGTACGCATTTTGCGTACAATATACAGCACATTATATACAGTGGACCTTCGTTGAGATTCGAAATTCATTATATCCACTTTATAATATTGTACGCATTTTGCGTACAATATACAGCACATTATATACAGTAGACCTTCGATAAGATTCGAAATTCATTATATCCACTTTATAATATTGTACGCATTTTGCGTACAATATACAGCACATTATATACAGTAGACCTTCGTTGGGATTCGAAATTCATTATATCCACTTTATAATATTGTACGCATTTTGCGTACAATGTACAGCACATTATATACAGTGGACCTTCGTTGAGATTCGAAATTCATTAGATCCACTTTATAATATTGTACGCATTTTGCGTACAATATACAGCACATTATATACAGTAGACCTTCGTTGGGATTCGAAATTCATTATATCCACTTTATAATATTGTACGCATTTTGCGTACAATATACAGCACATTATATACAGTGGACCTTCGTTGAGATTCGAAATTCATTATATCCACTTTATAATATTGTACGCATTTTGCGTACAATATACAGCACATTATATACAGTAGACCTTCGTTGAGATTCGAAATTCATTATATCCACTTTATAATATTGTAAGCATTTTGCGTACAATATACAGCACATTATTTACAGTGGACCTTCGTTGGGATTCGAAATTTATTATATCCACTTTATAATATTGTACGCATTTTGCGTACAATATACAGCACATTATTTACAGTGGACCTTCGTTGGGATTCGAAATTCATTATATCCACTTTATAATATTGTACGCATTTTGAGTACAATATACAGCACATTATATACAGTGGACCTTCGTTGAGATTCGAAATTCATTATATCCACTTTATAATATTGTACGCATTTTGCGTACAATATACAGCACATTATATACAGTAGTCCTTCGTTGGGATTCGAAATTCATTACATCCACTTTATAATATTGTACGCATTTTGCGTACAATATACAGCACATTATATACAGTAGACCTTCGTTGAGAAACGAAATTCATTATATCCACTTTATAATATTGTACGCATTTTGCGTACAATATACAGCACATTATATACAGTAGTCCTTCGTTGGGATTCGAAATTCATTATATCCACTTTATAATATTGTACGCATTTTGCGTACAATATACAGCACATTATATACAGTAGACCTTCGTTGAGATTCGAAATTCATTATATCCACTTTATAATATTGTACGCATTTTGCGTACAATATACAGCACATTATATACAGTAGACCTTCGTTGAGAAACGAAATTCATTATATCCACTTTATAATATTGTACGCATTTTGCGTACAATATACAGCACATTATATACAGAAGACCTTCGATAAGATTCGAAATTCATTATATCCACTTTATAATATTGTACGCATTTTGCGTACAATATACAGCACATTATATACAGTGGACCTTCGTTGAGATTCGAAATTCATTATATCCACTTTATAATATTGTACGCATTTTGCGTACAATATACAGCACATTATATACAGTAGACCTTCGTTGAGAAACGAAATTCATTATATCCACTTTATAATATTGTACGCATTTTGCGTACAATATACAGCACATTATATACAGAAGACCTTCGATAAGATTCGAAATTCATTATATCCACTTTATAATATTGTACGCATTTTGCGTACAATATACAGCACATTATATACAGTGGACCTTCGTTGAGATTCGAAATTCATTATATCCACTTTATAATATTGTACGCATTTTGCGTACAATATACAGCACATTATATACAGTGGACCTTCGTTGAGATTCGAAATTCATTATATCCACTTTATAATATTGTACGCATTTTGCGTACAATATACAGCACATTATATACAGTAGACCTTCGTTGGGATTCGAAATTCATTATATCCACTTTATAATATTGTACGCATTTTGCGTACAATGTACAGCACATTATATACAGTGGACCTTCGTTGAGATTCGAAATTCATTATATCCACTTTATAATATTGTACGCATTTTGCGTACAATATACAGCACATTATATACAGTAGACCTTCGTTGGGATTCGAAATTCATTATATCCACTTTATAATATTGTACGCATTTTGCGTACAATATACAGCATATTATTTACAGTGGACCTTTGTTGAGATTCGAAATTCATTATATCCACTTTATAATATTGTACGCATTTTGCGTACAATGTACAGCACATTATATACAGTGGACCTTCGTTGAGATTCGAAATTCATTATATCCACTTTATAATATTGTACGCATTTTGCGTACAATATACAGCACATTATATACAGTAGACCTTCGTTGGGATTCGAAATTCATTATATCAACTTTATAATATTGTACGCATTTTGCGTACAATATACAGCACATTATATACAGTGGACCTTCGTTGAGATTCGAAATTCATTATATCCACTTTATAATATTGTACGCATTTTGCGTACAATATACAGCACATTATATACAGTAGACCGTCGTTGAGATTAGAAATTCATTATATCCACTTTATAATATTGTACGCATTTTGCGTACAATGTACAGCACATTATTTACAGTGGACCTTCGTTGGGATTCGAAATTTATTATATCCACTTTATAATATTGTACGCATTTTGCGTACAATATACAGCACATTATATACAGTGGACCTTCGTTGAGATTCGAAATTCATTATATCCACTTTATAATATTGTACGCATTTTGCGTACAATATACAGCACATTATATACAGTAGACCGTCGTTGAGATTAGAAATTCATTATATCCACTTTATAATATTGTACGCATTTTGCGTACAATATACAGCACATTATATACAGTAGACCTTCGTTGAGATTCGAAATTTATTATATCCACTTTATAATATTGTACGCATTTTGCGTACAATATACAGCACATTATATACAGTGGACCTTCGTTGAGATTCGAAATTCATTATATCCACTTTATAATATTGTACGCATTTTGCGTACAATGTACAGCACATTATTTACAGTGGACCTTCGTTGGGATTCGAAATTTATTATATCCACTTTATAATATTGTACGCATTTTGCGTACAATATACAGCACATTATATACAGTGGACCTTCGTTGAGATTAGAAATTCATTATATCCACTTTATAATATTGTACGCATTTTGCGTACAATGTACAGCACATTATATACAGTGGACCTTCGTTGAGATTCGAAATTCATTATATCCACTTTATAATATTGTACGCATTTTGCGTACAATATACAGCACATTATATACAGTGGACCTTCGTTGAGATTCGAAATTCATTATATCCACTTTATAATATTGTACGCATTTTGCGTACAATATACAGCACATTATATACAGTAGACCTTCGATAAGATTCGAAATTCATTATATCCACTTTATAATATTGTACGCATTTTGCGTACAATATACAGCACATTATATACAGTAGACCTTCGTTGAGAAACGAAATTCATTATATCCACTTTATAATATTGTACGCATTTTGCGTACAATATACAGCACATTATATACAGAAGACCTTCGATAAGATTCGAAATTCATTATATCCACTTTATAATATTGTACGCATTTTGCGTACAATATACAGCACATTATATACAGTGGACCTTCGTTGAGATTCGAAATTCATTATATCCACTTTATAATATTGTACGCATTTTGCGTACAATATACAGCACATTATATACAGTGGACCTTCGTTGAGATTCGAAATTCATTATATCCACTTTATAATATTGTACGCATTTTGCGTACAATATACAGCACATTATATACAGTAGACCTTCGTTGGGATTCGAAATTCATTATATCCACTTTATAATATTGTACGCATTTTGCGTACAATGTACAGCACATTATATACAGTGGACCTTCGTTGAGATTCGAAATTCATTATATCCACTTTATAATATTGTACGCATTTTGCGTACAATATACAGCACATTATATACAGTAGACCTTCGTTGGGATTCGAAATTCATTATATCCACTTTATAATATTGTACGCATTTTGCGTACAATATACAGCATATTATTTACAGTGGACCTTTGTTGAGATTCGAAATTCATTATATCCACTTTATAATATTGTACGCATTTTGCGTACAATGTACAGCACATTATATACAGTGGACCTTCGTTGAGATTCGAAATTCATTATATCCACTTTATAATATTGTACGCATTTTGCGTACAATATACAGCACATTATATACAGTAGACCTTCGTTGGGATTCGAAATTCATTATATCAACTTTATAATATTGTACGCATTTTGCGTACAATATACAGCACATTATATACAGTGGACCTTCGTTGAGATTCGAAATTCATTATATCCACTTTATAATATTGTACGCATTTTGCGTACAATATACAGCACATTATATACAGTAGACCGTCGTTGAGATTAGAAATTCATTATATCCACTTTATAATATTGTACGCATTTTGCGTACAATGTACAGCACATTATTTACAGTGGACCTTCGTTGGGATTCGAAATTTATTATATCCACTTTATAATATTGTACGCATTTTGCGTACAATATACAGCACATTATATACAGTGGACCTTCGTTGAGATTCGAAATTCATTATATCCACTTTATAATATTGTACGCATTTTGCGTACAATATACAGCACATTATATACAGTAGACCGTCGTTGAGATTAGAAATTCATTATATCCACTTTATAATATTGTACGCATTTTGCGTACAATGTACAGCACATTATTTACAGTGGACCTTCGTTGGGATTCGAAATTTATTATATCCACTTTATAATATTGTACGCATTTTGCGTACAATATACAGCACATTATATACAGTGGACCTTCGTTGAGATTCGAAATTCATTATATCCACTTTATAATATTGTACGCATTTTGCGTACAATGTACAGCACATTATTTACAGTGGACCTTCGTTGGGATTCGAAATTTATTATATCCACTTTATAATATTGTACGCATTTTGCGTACAATATACAGCACATTATATACAGTGGACCTTCGTTGAGATTAGAAATTCATTATATCCACTTTATAATATTGTACGCATTTTGCGTACAATGTACAGCACATTATATACAGTGGACCTTCGTTGAGATTCGAAATTCATTATATCCACTTTATAATATTGTACGCATTTTGCGTACAATATACAGCACATTATATACAGTGGACCTTCGTTGAGATTCGAAATTCATTATATCCACTTTATAATATTGTACGCATTTTGCGTACAATATACAGCACATTATATACAGTAGACCTTCGATAAGATTCGAAATTCATTATATCCACTTTATAATATTGTACGCATTTTGCGTACAATATACAGCACATTATATACAGTAGACCTTCGTTGAGAAACGAAATTCATTATATCCACTTTATAATATTGTACGCATTTTGCGTACAATATACAGCACATTATATACAGTGGACCTTCGTTGAGATTCGAAATTCATTATATCCACTTTATAATATTGTACGCATTTTGCGTACAATATACAGCACATTATATACAGTAGACCTTCGATAAGATTCGAAATTCATTATATCCACTTTATAATATTGTACGCATTTTGCGTACAATATACAGCACATTATATACAGTGGACCTTCGTTGAGATTCGAAATTCATTATATCCACTTTATAATATTGTACGCATTTTGCGTACAATATACAGCACATTATATACAGTGGACCTTCGTTGAGATTCGAAATTCATTATATCCACTTTATAATATTGTACGCATTTTGCGTACAATATACAGCACATTATATACAGTAGACCGTCGTTGAGATTAGAAATTCATTATATCCACTTTATAATATTGTACGCATTTTGCGTACAATGTACAGCACATTATCTACAGTGGACCTTCGTTGAGATTCGAAATTCATTATATCCACTTTATAATATTGTACGCATTTTGCGTACAATATACAGCACATTATATACAGTGGACCTTCATTGAGATTCGAAATTCATTATATCCACTTTATAATATTGTACGCATTTTGCGTACAATATACAGCACATTATATACAGTGGACCTTCGTTGAGATTCGAAATTCATTATATCCACTTTATAATATTGTACGCATTTTGCGTACAATATACAGCACATTATATACAGTAGACCTTCGATAAGATTCGAAATTCATTATATCCACTTTATAATATTGTACGCATTTTGCGTACAATATACAGCACATTATATACAGTAGACCTTCGTTGAGAAACGAAATTCATTATATCCACTTCATAATATTGTACGCATTTTGCGTACAATATACAGCACATTATATACAGTGGACCTTCGTTGAGATTCGAAATTCATTATATCCACTTTATAATATTGTACGCATTTTGCGTACAATATACAGCACATTATATACAGTAGACCTTCGATAAGATTCGAAATTCATTATATCCACTTTATAATATTGTACGCATTTTGCGTACAATATACAGCACATTATATACAGTGGACCTTCGTTGAGATTCGAAATTCATTATATCCACTTTATAATATTGTACGCATTTTGCGTACAATATACAGCACATTATATACAGTGGACCTTCGTTGAGATTCGAAATTCATTATATCCACTTTATAATATTGTACGCATTTTGCGTACAATATACAGCACATTATATACAGTAGACCGTCGTTGAGATTAGAAATTCATTATATCCACTTTATAATATTGTACGCATTTTGCGTACAATGTACAGCACATTATATACAGTGGACCTTCGTTGAGATTCGAAATTCATTATATCCACTTTATAATATTGTACGCATTTTGCGTACAATATACAGCACATTATATACAGTGGACCTTCATTGAGATTCGAAATTCATTATATCCACTTTATAATATTGTACGCATTTTGCGTACAATATACAGCACATTATATACAGTGGACCTTCGTTGAGATTCGAAATTCATTATATCCACTTTATAATATTGTACGCATTTTGCGTACAATATACAGCACATTATATACAGTAGACCTTCGATAAGATTCGAAATTCATTATATCCACTTTATAATATTGTACGCATTTTGCGTACAATATACAGCACATTATATACAGTAGACCGTCGTTGGGATTCGAAATTCATTATATCCACTTTATAATATTGTACGCATTTTGCGTACAATATACAGCACATTATATACAGTAGACCTTCGTTGGGATTCGAAATTCATTATATCCACTTTATAATATTGTACGCATTTTGCGTACAATGTACAGCACATTATATACAGTGGACCTTCGTTGAGATTCGAAATTCATTATATCCACTTTATAATATTGTACGCATTTTGCGTACAATATACAGCACATTATATACAGTAGACCTTCGTTGGGATTCGAAATTCATTATATCCACTTTATAATATTGTACGCATTTTGCGTACAATATACAGCACATTATATACAGTGGACCTTCGTTGAGATTCGAAATTCATTATATCCACTTTATAATATTGTAAGCATTTTGCGTACAATGTACAGCACATTATTTACAGTGGACCTTCGTTGGGATTCGAAATTTATTATATCCACTTTATAATATTGTACGCATTTTGCGTACAATATACAGCACATTATATACAGTAGACCTTCGTTGGGATTCGAAATTCATTATATCCACTTTATAATATTGTACGCATTTTGCGTACAATGTACAGCACATTATATACAGTGGACCTTCGTTGAGATTCGAAATTCATTATATCCACTTTATAATATTGTACGCATTTTGCGTACAATATACAGCACATTATATACAGTAGACCTTCGTTGGGATTCGAAATTCATTATATCCACTTTATAATATTGTACGCATTTTGCGTACAATATACAGCACATTATATACAGTGGACCTTCGTTGAGATTCGAAATTCATTATATCCACTTTATAATATTGTACGCATTTTGCGTACAATATACAGCACATTATATACAGTAGACCTTCGTTGAGATTCGAAATTCATTATATCCACTTTATAATATTGTAAGCATTTTGCGTACAATGTACAGCACATTATTTACAGTGGACCTTCGTTGGGATTCGAAATTTATTATATCCACTTTATAATATTGTACGCATTTTGCGTACAATATACAGCACATTATTTACAGTGGACCTTCGTTGGGATTCGAAATTCATTATATCCACTTTATAATATTGTACGCATTTTGCGTACAATATACAGCACATTATATACAGTGGACCTTCGTTGAGATTCGAAATTCATTATATCCACTTTATAATATTGTACGCATTTTGCGTACAATATACAGCACATTATATACAGTAGTCCTTCGTTGGGATTCGAAATTCATTACATCCACTTTATAATATTGTACGCATTTTGCGTACAATATACAGCACATTATATACAGTAGACCTTCGTTGAGAAACGAAATTCATTATATCCACTTTATAATATTGTACGCATTTTGCGTACAATATACAGCACATTATATACAGTAGTCCTTCGTTGGGATTCGAAATTCATTATATCCACTTTATAATATTGTACGCATTTTGCGTACAATATACAGCACATTATATACAGTAGACCTTCGTTGAGATTCGAAATTCATTATATCCACTTTATAATATTGTACGCATTTTGCGTACAATATACAGCACATTATATACAGTGGACCTTCGTTGGGATTCGAAATTTATTATATCCACTTTATAATATTGTACGCATTTTGCGTACAATATACAGCACATTATATACAGTAGACCTTCGTTGGGATTCGAAATTTATTATATCTACTTTATAATATTGTACGCATTTTGCGTACAATATACAGCACATTATATACAGTAGACCTTCGTTGGGATTCGAAATTTATTATATCTACTTTATAATATTGTACGCATTTTGCGTACAATGTACAGCACATTATATACAGTGGACCTTCGTTGAGATTCGAAATTCATTATATCCACTTTATAATATTGTACGCATTTTGCGTACAATATACAGCACATTATATACAGTGGACCTTCGTTGAGATTCGAAATTCATTATATCCACTTTATAATATTGTACGCATTTTGCGTACAATATACAGCACATTATATACAGTGGACCTTCGTTGAGATTCGAAATTCATTATATCCACTTTATAATATTGTACGCATTTTGCGTACAATATACAGCACATTATATACAGTAGACCTTCGATAAGATTCGAAATTCATTATATCCACTTTATAATATTGTACGCATTTTGCGTACAATATACAGCACATTATATACAGTAGACCGTCGTTGGGATTCGAAATTCATTATATCCACTTTATAATATTGTACGCATTTTGCGTACAATATACAGCACATTATATACAGTAGACCTTCGTTGGGATTCGAAATTCATTATATCCACTTTATAATATTGTACGCATTTTGCGTACAATGTACAGCACATTATATACAGTGGACCTTCGTTGAGATTCGAAATTCATTATATCCACTTTATAATATTGTACGCATTTTGCGTACAATATACAGCACATTATATACAGTAGACCTTCGTTGGGATTCGAAATTCATTATATCCACTTTATAATATTGTACGCATTTTGCGTACAATATACAGCACATTATATACAGTGGACCTTCGTTGAGATTCGAAATTCATTATATCCACTTTATAATATTGTACGCATTTTGCGTACAATATACAGCACATTATATACAGTAGACCTTCGTTGAGATTCGAAATTCATTATATCCACTTTATAATATTGTAAGCATTTTGCGTACAATGTACAGCACATTATTTACAGTGGACCTTCGTTGGGATTCGAAATTTATTATATCCACTTTATAATATTGTACGCATTTTGCGTACAATATACAGCACATTATATACAGTAGACCTTCGTTGGGATTCGAAATTCATTATATCCACTTTATAATATTGTACGCATTTTGCGTACAATGTACAGCACATTATATACAGTGGACCTTCGTTGAGATTCGAAATTCATTATATCCACTTTATAATATTGTACGCATTTTGCGTACAATATACAGCACATTATATACAGTAGACCTTCGTTGGGATTCGAAATTCATTATATCCACTTTATAATATTGTACGCATTTTGCGTACAATATACAGCACATTATATACAGTGGACCTTCGTTGAGATTCGAAATTCATTATATCCACTTTATAATATTGTACGCATTTTGCGTACAATATACAGCACATTATATACAGTAGACCTTCGTTGAGATTCGAAATTCATTATATCCACTTTATAATATTGTAAGCATTTTGCGTACAATGTACAGCACATTATTTACAGTGGACCTTCGTTGGGATTCGAAATTTATTATATCCACTTTATAATATTGTACGCATTTTGCGTACAATATACAGCACATTATTTACAGTGGACCTTCGTTGGGATTCGAAATTCATTATATCCACTTTATAATATTGTACGCATTTTGCGTACAATATACAGCACATTATATACAGTGGACCTTCGTTGAGATTCGAAATTCATTATATCCACTTTATAATATTGTACGCATTTTGCGTACAATATACAGCACATTATATACAGTAGTCCTTCGTTGGGATTCGAAATTCATTATATCCACTTTATAATATTGTACGCATTTTGCGTACAATATACAGCACATTATATACAGTAGACCTTCGTTGAGATTCGAAATTCATTATATCCACTTTATAATATTGTACGCATTTTGCGTACAATATACAGCACATTATATACAGTAGACCTTCGTTGAGAAACGAAATTCATTATATCCACTTTATAATATTGTACGCATTTTGCGTACAATATACAGCACATTATATACAGTAGTCCTTCGTTGGGATTCGAAATTCATTATATCCACTTTATAATATTGTACGCATTTTGCGTACAATATACAGCACATTATATACAGTAGACCTTCGTTGAGATTCGAAATTCATTATATCCACTTTATAATATTGTACGCATTTTGCGTACAATATACAGCACATTATATACAGTGGACCTTCGTTGGGATTCGAAATTTATTATATCCACTTTATAATATTGTACGCATTTTGCGTACAATATACAGCACATTATATACAGTAGACCTTCGTTGGGATTCGAAATTTATTATATCTACTTTATAATATTGTACGCATTTTGCGTACAATATACAGCACATTATATACAGTAGACCTTCGTTGGGATTCGAAATTTATTATATCTACTTTATAATATTGTACGCATTTTGCGTACAATATACAGCACATTATATACAGTAGACCTTCGTTGGGATTCGAAATTTATTATATCTACTTTATAATATTGTACGCATTTTGCGTACAATATACAGCACATTATATACAGTAGACCTTCGTTGGGATTCGAAATTTATTATATCTACTTTATAATATTGTACGCATTTTGCGTACAATATACAGCACATTATATACAGTAGACCTTCGTTGAGATTCGAAATTCATTATATCCACTTTATAATATTGTACGCATTTTGCGTACAATATACAGCACATTATATACAGTAGACCTTCGTTGGGATTCGAAATTTATTATATCTACTTTATAATATTGTACGCATTTTGCGTACAATATATAGCACATTATATACAGTAGACCTTCGTTGAGATTCGAAATTCATTATATCCACTTTATAATATTGTACGCATTTTGCGTACAATATACAGCACATTATTTACAGTGTTACGACTACAAGCTCTATAATGCATACTTAACAGCTGATAGTTTTATCACCTTTTGAGAGGGAAGATATGAATATCTACTTAGATATTATAACTTGTTCCTAGATACAGTATTTTCTATCTCCCTGCCAAATTTCAAGCCTGTAGCTCTTACCAGTTCCTCAATCAATTCTGGCCAAACAAACAAACATACAAAAAAATAAAAAAATCATTGTGATTTAATATATAACTGTGCACATACCAGTGTCCATTATGAATCTCCTCGCGACGCTTAGCGCTATCTGTCCCGACTCTTTCATGACGTCACCGAGCTTGCCGGTCAGCTTGAGGTCCCCAGTCCCCTTATCCGACCTCCTAATTGGAACTGACTCTATGTAGAGAGTGGAGCCCCCCATTGAGGTCCACGCGAGACCCATGACCACCCCCGGAGGTGTCAAGTGGTACAGGCGATCTGAGGGGAAGACTGGCTTGCCAACGTAGTCGGACAGGTTGTCAGAAGTTATCTGTAACGGAACTGTATTATGTACCATGGATATATAAGGGTAGGGGAATATACAAATTCGGGCTTTAGTGTTGTAGTTAGAAAAGCTACATATAATGCATAGTCCAACAATACTAAAGCTATTCCATAGAGCCTCGTTAGTAGGAACACCAGGGGACCGTCAAAATGTGTTCGCCTTTTCCGGAATTCGTATAAACTAATATCATTTACATTTGTATTGAAAAGGCTTTTAAGGGCACTGAAATAGTGTTCGTATTAACGAGGTTCTACTGTATCCCCATTTGAATATTGGACCCATTCCCTTACCCCAATGTGTCCCTATACAAGTGACAGGATATATAGGGTCCCCATACAATAGGGACTATATATAGGGTACCTGTATGGGTCCGGTGTCCCCTGTCTCCACGAGGTGTCGTGCCGACTTCCGGAGTATCCGGTCCAGCTGTTTCTGCAGATTCCTAACTCCGCTTTCTCTGCAATACCGACTTATGAGGGCAGGCAGCACTGAGTCAGAGAGAGAGATCTGATTGGTCAGCACGCCGCTCTGTCGCAGTGCCTCCGGGATTAAGTGGCGCCTCGCTATCTCCACCTGCGTAGCAACCATATAAGCACTTTGGAATGTGTGATAACCGTAATGCGGTATGGTTCTACTTTTTACTTTGCCGACTATACTATAGTATATGGCCCAGTTCTAAGTCGTTTTAAATTACAAAAATTTCGAACAAAATAGGAAATAGTACGACTTTCCTTTTAGTATTGTGATTCAAGGTTTTTCTCATATTCATCGTCCAACAACTCTAAATTTCGAACTACAGTCGACTCCGCTTAATAGAGTCACCTCGGGACCATGGTACTTTGACTCCATTAAGTGGAGAAATCTATTAACCGGTGGCTCTATTAAGCAGACCTGACTGTATTCCTTATTCTCATTATCCCAACTATTCCCTATTGCCATGCCCCCCGCCCCCTACCTTTTCCTCTGCTATGTACCCAGACACGTGTATAACTTCCATTCTATCCAGCAGCGGACCAGGGATTGTGTCGGTAACGTTTGCAGTGCCTATAAATAGAACTCTGGACAGGTCGATGGGAACATCCAGATAGTGATCCAGGAAGTTTCTGTTCTGCTCCGGATCTAACAGCTCTAGGAGGGCGGAGGCCGGGTCCCCCTGGTACCCCCGACCCAGCTTGTCGATCTCGTCAATCAGGATAAGCGGGTTCTCAGTCTGAACCTAGGTAACATGTTAACAGACTGATTATAGAGAGATTACAACTTAGAATATATTAAAATCGTATTACAGATCTGAATACAAAATAAACACAGTCGAATCCGGTTAAAATTAAACCAAATACCAATTTTTTAGCCGAAGAGGTATTCAATCGAATAATGATAGCCAAACAAGTAAGCAAAGCTCGTTAGTACGAACACCAGGGGACCGTCATAGTGTGTACGCCTTATCTAGAATTCGTATTAACCAATATAACTTGTATTGAAAATACTTTAAGGAGACTGAAATAGTGTTCGTATTAACCGTGTTCCTACTAACAAGGTTCTACTGTATCTGGTTGCACCTTGATATTACCAGATTAACCTGAGACTACACTATACTCTCCCACTAACTATATTATTACACTTATAACTCTCCCACTAATGCTACTACACTTATAACTCTCCCACTAATGCTACTACACTTATTACTCTCCCACTAACTATAATACACTTATTACTCTACCTTTTTCAGTGCCTGCACCACCTTGCCTGGCATGGCGCCCACATAGGTGCGTCTGTGTCCCTTTATCTCCGCCACGTCCGAGAGCCCGCCCACGCTAAACCGGAAGTACTCCCGATTAAGCGCGCGGGCAATGGACCGGCCTATGGAGGTCTTGCCCACCCCGGGGGGTCCGCAGAAACAGAGGATCCTCCCCTGTGTGCCCCCCCTAAGCTTGGATACCGCTATGAACTCAAGAATGCGCTTCTTTATATCCTCTAGCCCATAATGGTCTTGTTCTAGGATAATGCTCGCTTCTGATAGGTCGAATCGCTCGTTACTGGACTGGCCCCAAGGAATGCTGGTTAGCCAATCGAGATAGTTTCTGGTTACACTAAACTCAGAGCTGTTTGTGTCCAGCAGCGACAACTTAGTTAGTTCCTCTTCAAACACCTCTGCCACGTGCTCAGGGGGGGACAGCTGGAGTAAACAACAACAGGTAAACAACAAGTAAACAACAAGTAAACAAACAAACTGACTGTCTAACTAGCTAACTAACCAACTAGCTAACTAACTAACTAACAAACTAACGAACAAACTAGCTAACTAACTAACTAACAAATAACTAGTTGTTCGTTCGTTCGTAAGTTAGTTAACTAGTTAGTTAGTTAGTTAGTTAGTTAGTTAGTTAGTTAGTTAACTAGTTAGTTAGTTGTTTACCTTTTTCATTTTCCCCATGAACTTATCCCTCAGCTGCTCCTTATCGTCCTTCTCGAGTCCCAATTCCTTTCTTATAATTCTCAGCTGTTCCATGAGGAGGTACCGTCTCTGTACTCTGTTCACTTTATCCTCCACCTCTCTTCCCAACTCTTGTTGCAGGGTGGCTATTGCCAGCTCTCTCTTCACCAGCTCCAGGCTGAGCGAGAGTCGCGCCTTCACGCCCTCCTCCTCCAACACCTACACACACAATAGTGGCACATAAAGTGGCATAGCGACACATTATCACACCTCTCTTGTACCTACTTACAGTGTATTATACGGCCATTTGTAAGTACAGTGGAATTGCTCTATTAGCAACTTATTTTCAGTCCCCAAGCGAGATTTAATGTTATTTCTGTTCCTCTAATAGCAACTTCGCCTATTAGCAACCAAATTTCATGCAAAATGCTAGCTCCTAGCAAAATTTTCAAATTTTCCGGTATACAAATTTTTGGTTTATTTTGTATAGGCTTTATCGACCGTCTATTAAATTAATAGACCGTCTACATTGAGGAAAAGCTCATAAATTCGCATTAATGGCATTTCTAAAGTTGTCACGTATGTAATGTGGTACCAGGTGGCAGTGCCACTTGTGCCACTTGTCACCTGCTGTATGAGTGGCGGGTCCGAGCTGGAGAGGGCCGCGGCGAAGTCCGCGAGTGCCGCGGGTGCGTTTATGTCCTTCTTCCCGGAATCGAGGAGGTGAGAAAGGGACTCTTTATAGAGCTGATTGAGACTCATGATGTCACGAATGGTTTTTATAATCTCAGCAGAGAGCGCCTTCGTCTCGATGTCAGATTTAAACGGCGACACAATTAGGTTCTCCACCGACACCATGAGAATGGGATTTGCACCACTTGACACCTCGGGGGGCACAGCTGATTGGTCAGATTCCGCGGTATCCGATTGGTCCCCATGAGAGGTGTGAGAAGTGTCGATAGCACCTGTTATCTTAATGCGTCTATAAATAGATTTGTTAACAAAATATAATAAAAATAGATACAAATATATTTGTTTGTTGACACATAAGTGGGAGAGTATACCTGTGTCCCAAAAGTATGAGTCTCAGTTTGTCACCTAGGTCATGGACATCTGAGATCTGGACAAACGTACCTAGAACAACAATAACAATAAAAACAACAACAACAATGACAACAACAATAACAACAACAATGACAACAACAACAACAACACCAACAACAATAATAACAACAACAACAACAACAACAACTCACCAACAGAATACAAACTTTCCAAATCCGTGCATACCTCCGGTAGTGAGGGAGAGTGGTCATTATTCTCGTTGCTAGGCAACGGATCCTTCCGCAGGAATGCGCCGGCATACGGCTGTCGTATTTTAATTTTGGCGCGCAAAAGCTTAACGAGTGCGGGGTTTGAGATTTCTATCATTCGTATGAACTTAGGGAAGATGGGATTTCTGTCCAGGATAAGAACCGGAACCTAGAGGTGTTAGTTCCATATTATATGTGGATAGCAAGCAAATAATGTGATTATATTAGCTGCTATAGAATATGGCACTAATACCCTACTTATGACACCAAAAAATAAATCGTTTTGTTAGATAAACTTATTATGAACATTCAAAGGGACCAATAATTGTGTTCATTATAGAGACTTTATAATAAGCGAACTCAACTTAATACAAACCCTATTAAGTTGTTAAATTGGGACCATAGGGCTTGTTCATATTAAGCAGACCTGACTGTATAAAGCAAACAAGTACCAAACCTCTGGGAATATATCCGGCACTTTGATTGGCTGTAGAGAGTCTCCACTTCTGACAAGTGGTCCCTCCTCTCGCACCACTTCTGCCTCCACCACTTCTCCCTCTTCTGATTGGTCGTCGCCACCCGAGCCGCCACTCAGTCCCCGACACAATGCCAGTCTATAAATAGAATAATACATAGAGCAATTAGCTCACTAGATTCTATTGTAATTGTAAAAGAACCAGGTATTAACGAGAAAATTTCACTACTTTCTATTTTATAAGAACCTGTATTTACTATTCCATATAAGGTAATTATCTAAATATAGAATAATCAATAGCTCACTACTTTCTATTGTATAAGAACCAGGAATTAATGAGAAAATTTAAGCGCCTGAATTTACATATTATAAACTGAGTTTCAAATTAGTTATTTATTCTAAAAATAATCAGATTCGAATCTGGAACTAACAACTGGAACTAACAAATTATGGCGCCTTACCTAAATACTGGTGAGAGTCCATAGATACCGAAATGCGAGTTAGGAATGCACGCAGTATTCAATGCTGTAATCTGATTGGTTGCCCTGCCGGTATATAACAGTCTCCTTCTGATAGAATTGTGTCCGCGTTTCGACGCGACACATTTCAGCCACCTCGCTAACATGTAGCTAATTATAGAACAAACAAAATGACAGAAATCAATATACAGTAGAACCTCGTCAGTACGAACACAGTTAATACGAATTTCCAGATAAGACGAACAAACAGTTCCACAAAATCAGGTCCCTACAATGGCTATTCAATGGGTATTACTCCGGTAAATACGAACTCCGGATAAAGCGAACACATTTTTACCGTCCGTTGGTGTTCGTATAACGAGGTTCCACTGTAAATTCTCTAGCAACCAGCTTATGTAATAGGAATGCAAATTCCCTAACAACCATGGAATATAATAGGAATGCCTAAAGTCCATTATAAGCAGATTGTTCCGAATTCTGTCCCAACAGCGACACAATTATGTCGCTTTCAGATGGCGAGAAGGCCTTCGAAGGGAACTCAACTTCAAAGGTGACAAATAGTGTCCCGCGACGTGTGAAGTGGTCGTAGAATGGCATCCCTTCATCTACACAGGAGTTAATTAATCACATACTATTCGGAACTGGAACTAACACCAACTGGCAATCGACTTATTACTTACTTATTAGTTATACTCCATAGTTATATATGTGCATTTGTAATCCGGATAATACGAACAAACAGTCCACAAAATCAGGTCCCTACAAAGGCTATTCAATTACTCCGGTTAATACGAACTCCGGATAAAGCGAACACATATTATTACCGTCCATTGGTGTTCCTACTAACGAGGTTCTACTATATTTGTAACTGGAACTAACTATATTTGTAACTGGAACTAACACCTACTTGCAATTGACACCATGTCACCGTGAGCAGTGACGGTCTCTTTCTTAATCTCCACCCTGTGTCCGTCCAAATGTGTGAGATTCATTTTGAACCCAGTTAGCGCGTCTCGAAGTGTTATAGAAATGTTTGTGTATAAGTCATTATCCCGCCTTTCGTAGGTGGTGTGTTTGTCGGTCGTAACCTGAACTATAAAGTCCCCTGGGTCTCCGTCTATATGTGGCTCTCCCTCCCCTAGAGACAAGTGGCACAAGTGGCACAACCTATAACCTGAACTATAAAGTCCCCTGGGTCTCCGTCTATATGTGGCTCTCCCTCCCCTACAGACAAGTGGCACAACTTATAACCTGAACTATAAAGTCCCCTGGGTCTCCGTCTATATGTGGCTCTCCCTCCCCTAGAGACAAGTGGCACAACCTATAACCTGAACTATAAAGTCCCCTGGGTCTCCGTCTATATGTGGCTCTCCCTCCCCTAGAGACAAGTGGCACAACCTATAACCTGAACTATAAAGTCCCCTGGATCTCCGTCTATATGTGGCTCTCCCTCCCCTAGAGACAAGTGGCACAAGTGGCACAACCTATAACCTGACTATAAAGTCCCCCGGGTCCCCGTCTATATGTGGCTCTCCCTCCCCTACAGACAAGTGGCACAAGTGGCAGGGTAATATATGGTAAATATAACGACACAATCTCAGAACTAATGATCCAATTCAGGAAACTTTAGAAAGGAGTTTAACCTACGTATAACCTGAACTATATCTGCGATTGACTAGGCCTAACCATAATTATAATTAAGGATTTATTCGAGGTAACCGGGAAATATTTCTGATAACTGGAACTATAACCGGAACTATAACTAAGATAACTGAAACTATGACCGAAACTATGACTGGGATAACTGGAACTATGACTAGGGTAACTGGAACTATAACTATAACTAGGATAACTGGAACTATGACTAGACTAACCGGAACTATAACCGGAACTAACCATTGAACCTGTACTGCTGTCCATTGACCATGCCCGGTTCTATCTCGAACTCGAGGTGTCTGCTCTCGGTTACGAGGCGTTTGTTGGGACAGGATTCGCAGACCTCCTCAGGGTACATCTGGAACTGCCCAGGTCCCATTTGTCTGGTGACCATCTTTGAGGTGCAGCGACACTTTCTGGTGCCACTTGTCTCTTGATAGGCCGGCTTTATGCGGAGGAACTCAACGAACTCACCTAGGCGACACAATGTGACACCTTATAATATCAGGGTACAGTGGATGCCGGTTATAAGCACCAGTGTAGTGTTCTTATAACCGGTGTGCTTATATCCGACATCTACTGTATTATCCAGGAGCGGGCCATACGCCTAGAGGCTATAAATTGGGATATGTTTGCGTTTAGGAGCGCGAAAACTTCCGAAAGTCCCATAGAGTAATATAATACAAACTAACCTTTTAGGCGTACAAAATTAACAAAATTCATACTCTAGTGACCTTAGGAGGTTTAATTCTAGTCCTGTATAATACTCTGCTTTACATACAAGGTATAACCACATATTAATACCAGAGTATTATCAGGACTAGAATTAAACCTCCTAAGTAATAGAGTATTTAATTTTGTACATGTTGTACGCCTAAAGGCTAATTAGTTTGTATTACTCTATGGGAATTTCGACAGTTTTCGCGCTCCTAAACGCAAACATATCCCAATTTATAGCCTCTAGACATATGGCGCGCTCCTGGATATAATCCTGCTGTTTGTATGTGGAATGGAAATAATATGTAAAGTTAAATTCCAGGAAATTATACCCCCCCCTACCTAATTCACACTTCTATGATAAATTTTTCATATAAAAAGGATGGTCTTTCATATATCTGTTAATTTATTGTGAATAATTATTTATAATTCAATCAGAACAATTAGCCCAGTTATTGTAATATTCACTTAAATATGCTTTTGTCGGTTAGTACGTACTAACCGAGTGTACCTTACATAGAAATACATACTGCTTTATAAACTTGGTTAAATTAATACTTAAATATAGTATAGTAGTAATATACGTACTAACAATGTTATAACAGAGTTATACTGTATATTGTTATCTACTTACCAACATACAATTGTATATTGCACCTTATTTAATTACTTACCAACATACAACTATATAATGTACCTACTTATTATACCAACATACAACTATATATTGTACATCACTTACCAATACACTATACAGTCAACTCCCGTTATAACCAAGTCGGATATAACAAAGTCGTTCAATGGTCCGGAAATCCTTCTATCTTATTACATTTAGATTAGTAAACTTCCCATATAACCTCTAAGCTATTGATATTACTCCGGTTATAACGAAATTAAACTAAGGTCCGGGGCACTTCGTTATAACGGGAGTGGACTGTATATTATACCTTACTTACTTATCAATATACAACTATATATTGTACCTTACTTACTTACTTACTTACAACTTATATTATACCTTACTTATGTACTTACTTACTTACCAACATACAATTATATTTTATTCCTTCCTTACTTACCAACATATAACTATATATTATACCTTACTTGCTTACTTACTTACAACTTATATTATACCTTACTTGCTTACTTACTTACCAACCACTTACCAACATACAACTCCTCCAGAGTGACCAACACCTCTAGCACCACATCGGACCCCCTGGGTCTCTCCTGTGCCCCCCTCTGCCCCCCTCCGAACCCAAATCCGAACCCTCCGAAGAAACTGGAGAACACATCTCCGCCCCCGTGTCTCTGACCGCTCAAACCTGAGTACCGTACCAGTTAAACTATTGTATTAGTATAACCATGGATATTCCAGCCATGACAGTTTAACAGTCGACTCCACTTAATAGAGTCACCT
Organism: Hexactinellida sp. DTS-2022; assembly: GCA_028753945.1. Taxonomy (NCBI): domain Eukaryota; kingdom Metazoa; phylum Porifera; class Hexactinellida; species Hexactinellida sp. DTS-2022. Next base: position 174,095 of record JAPNXP010000014.1, read on the forward strand.
CGGGACCAGATTGTTTTGACCCGATTAAGCGGAGAAATCGATTAACCGAAAATATTGTAAGCCAAACTGTAATTCTGTCCTATAAATCCTGTGAAATTTTGACCCGATTAACCGGTGGCTCTATTAAGCGGAGTTGACTGTACTACCAATGAGAATTCTATAACTTATTTGTATGACTTCCTCAACTTGTAGTTCCTATTGCATGATGACGCATTCTTTAAATACAGTCAGGTTCTTATTATGAACATTCAAGGGACCAAATATTGTGTTCATAGTAGAGACTTTATAACAAGCGAACTCAACTTAATACAAACCCTATGTAAGTTGTTAAATTGGGACCATAGGGCTTGTTCATAATAAAAAGATGTTCACAATAAGCAGACCTGACTGTAGTATTCTTTCAATCAACGTTAATACCTCATCATACATACTATAAATCGCTGAGAAACAAATGATAACATAATCATAAGAGCCTTTCAGACTTTATACGTCATGTTAGAAAGAATGCCTCATCATACAATAGGAACTACAAGTTGATGAAGTCATACAAAGAAGTGTAGAAGTGTCATGGCTGGAATATCCATGGTTATAACACCACAAGATAGTTTCACTCTCAAACATACCTTCCTCCCCCCTCTCGTCATAAACGCGCCTCTTTTCTACGTCACTTAGCACCTCATAAGCGGCGCCTATGTCATGGAACTTCTGTTCAGCTCCAGGCTCGTTATTCCTGTCCGGGTGGTATAACATGGCTAGCTTTCTATAGGCCTTCTTTACGTGGTGAGTAGTGGCGCTACGGGACACACCTAGGATCTTGTAGAAGTCCCTGCCACTTTCTGCCATTAGGGCCAGCAGCAAAAGCGACACAATCACACATAACACCTTCATTCTAATTCCTATTTCTTAACATAGCATTGATAACTACCCATTTTCTGCTATGACATTGTATACAGTCAAATTACAATTAATGTTAAATAATAATAGCAGGAATTTAGTTCCAGATTCAATACAGTAGAACCTCGTTAGTAGGAACACGGTTAATACGAATTTCCGGATAATACGAACAAACAGTTCCACAAAATCAGGTTCCTACAATGGCTATTCAATGGGTATTACTCCGGTTAATACGAACTCCGGTTAATACGAACATATTTTACCGTCCGTTGGTGTTCGTATTAACGAGGTTCTACTGTATTTGAATGTAACTTGGAATGTATACAAGTTAGAGAGTCAAACTTTGTAATAAATGATAGATAACATAAATAAGAGTAATCTCAAATTAAATTATAGTGGAACACTGATCTTAATCGTAACAACGGGAGGGGTAGATAGGAATTTAATTAAAACGCCACATTATGCCATAAGGACTAGCAACAAAAGCGACACAATTCTAGGCAATACTTTCATCCTAATTCCAAGCTGCTAATCGTAGCAACGGGAGAGGTAGATTGGAATTAAATAGTAACACTAATACTCTTCGTAGGAACATTCCAATAAATTCATACCTACGCTAAATAATAGGAATATATGGAATAAGTGTGAAACATAAACAATTGAATTAGTTTCAAAATGATAAGCTAGGATACAGCCTTTTGGTATGTCGACAAAATTGTAATTGAATTAATCTATATTTATACATTGAACTCCCGTTATAACCAAGTCGGATATAACGAATAACCGTTTATAACGAAATGGTAATTTCCCCCAGAGCACTAAATGCATTAATTATTAACCGCTTATAACGAATATCCGGATATAACGAAGGGATTTACAGGTCCCAAGCACTTCGTTATAACGAGAGTTGACTGTACTTTACAAATAAACAAATCAAACAACAAATGAACAGGTACTAATCAGTGTCTTCGTCAGAATAAGTGTCGTTAACACCTCTGAGGTGTGACAATTGTGTCGGCCGGATGAACGGCTCTCTGGCTTGTTCCCCTGACCACTGGGTGGCTCTATACCTACAAATGTGGCACTTAAATAGTTAGTTACTATTGGTACCAAGGTATATACACATAAGGATTGGAATAGGAACTATAAATGTATTTCCAGGATAATGTAAAATACAATTGAAACCGGTTTTTTACTGTGCCGACTATACTATAGTATAGTGGCCCAGTTCTAATCTTACTGGGTTATTCAAACCAATTCTTTGCATGGAAATAAAGTAAGAAAAATCCGATAGTTAGAAGAATAAACCGATTGACAATAAAACAAAATTGGAATTTCTTACACATTTGGAATAAATAGTTAGTTAGAAAAACCGGTTTCGACTGTAAATTCCCATAAATGATTGAATTTGGAACTATAAATATATTCCCAAATAATTAAAAAATATTCCTGTATAAATTATGTTCCTTAGGGAGACACATATGTCAAAGCACATTCCTCAATGCATACCCTAGTTACCGACTTACTTGTAGCTATAAATAGAAACAGCTCCGAAGTATATGGCGCCTGAAAACGCTATTAATAGCGCCACCCAAGCTATGTAGAAGGACCAGCCCGCCAAAACGTGTCCAGTTAGTTCCATATTGCTGAGGATATTAGAATAGACAGCTAGGCCAATCAGAAGCAGCACAGCTGGAGATACAGACATGTTGTTGTTGTTGTTTTATGAACATAGTACTGTTGTTGTTTACAGTCCAGATCTCAAAAATTATAAAACTTGTACATACGGGCATTTTATGCGACTTCAAACTAAAATATAAAAAATTCTCGAAAAAAAGTGAAAATAACACAAAATTCCAGGAAATTTTTTAGACACCCTATTTCACGTTTTTTCCCTGTTTGTGTTATAAAAAGATGATTTGTCATATTTGGGAGAGTTGCGTAATGTTCCCCTGTCCCCTGTCCCCTATATACAGAGGGTACTTACTACTTACCTTCTACCCCTAAGGAGCAGCTAGAGATTAGCAGCAATGGCCACTTGTGTGAGAATGTGCTAATAATGCCAACCACCGAGCCACAAATGGCAGCGGCCAGCGCGAGACTCAATAGCACTTGTGTCGCCCTAAGGTGGCCTAGAGAGAGGTGTCATAAAGTGGCAGATAGTTCCAATTCAGGGGTTATATAGGCACTTTAGGTGTTAGCCAGGCATCGGTATAATACCAAATGGTATTATACAGTCAACTCCCGTTATAACGAAGTGCTCGGGACCGTAGTTCATTTGGTTATAAGCGGAGTTCGTTATAAGCGGAGTAAAATGAATAGTTTAGAGGCTATATGGCATTGTAATAAATGAATGACTTCGTTATAAGCGGAATTTCGATATATCCATTTCGTTGTAACGAAGTTTTAATAATGTAATAAGATAGAAGGATTTCGGGACCATTGAACGAAATAGTTATACCGACTTGGTTATAACGGAAGTTGACTGTAGCTAAATATATCCGAGTGGCATTATAGTTCCAATTCATGTTGAGTGGGAAAGCAGTGTTAATTAAATATGAATAATAACGAACCATGAGATTAATTTATAACCAAATCAAAATCCTGATAATAATTACACATATATTAATGGACCACAAGCAAATTTAAAATATCGAGAAATTACTAAATCGATTTGTGATTTGTTGACTGCGAATGGATAAGTGGACACAAGTGGCACTGCTGGCAGCTGGTGGCATTAATCTAGCGTTGCTAAGCTACTTAGTGTGGAATGCTACGAATGCAAATAGGAAGGCGAATCAGGAATTGCAACATCAACTCAAAGAAATAAAAGTATCTGTAAGTTTAGTTGTACAGTAGATGTCGGATATAAGCACACCGGTTATAAGAACGTATCGGATATAAGCACACTATGTTGGAAAACAGTTGCCATATACAGTGGATGCCGGTTGTAAGCACATCGTCGGGAACTGCACTTAATGTTCTTATTACCAACATAATTATATAGGGTATATGGCAACCGTTTTCCAACATAGTGTTCTTATAACCGGTGTGCTTATATCCGACATCTACTGTATAATTTATGCCGGTTATAAGCACATTAAGTGCAGTTCCCGACGAAGTGCTTATAACCGGCATCCACTGTATTGGTAGTGGTATTTCTGACACCTATAATCAGTGTATTATATACAGCCATTTATCAATACGCTCCTAATCCTGGTATGATCCAATTTCCATACGCCTAAATCACACATTAATGTTACGGTATAGGAGAAGGAATAATCCAGGAGCGCGAGACGCTCCTTTTGGAGTATGATTTATAGTAAATTTGAATTTAGGAGCGCGAAAATTAGGAATCTTCTCCTATACCGTAACATTAATTTGTGATTTAGGCGTATGGAATTGGATCAGACAAGGATTAGGAGCGTATTTATAAATGGCTGTATAATACACTGGTATAGGAGAAGATTCCAAATTTTCGCGTCCAAAATTCAAATTTTATAAAAATCATACTCCAAGCGCTCCTGGATTATTCCTTGGGTGGACCATTTGTTAGAAGTTGAAAAGTGGCATATGCCACTTGGGTAATTACCCTCTTAAGTGGCATAGTCACCTGTTCGCTAGGTAGACGCCATCAACAGAGACGTGGACCGTATCAAACAGGAACTAACTCCGGAACCAGTTGTCCGCAGGGCCAGGCGACAGCGACACCAAGTGGCAGCCGAAGTGGATTCGGAGTTCCAATCTACTCACGACACCAGGAATGGGGAGAGCGATAACTTCTTTGATTTTTCAGAAGAAGAACCGAATAGCAAACCCAACCACAAAAGGCAGGACACTAAACATTGTGCCACACCCACACATTTCCTGTTATATAGGACACTAAACCACTTATAGCGACACCTAGAAACACCTTATATTCGAACAAAGTAGAATACGGCACTTATAATAGGTCCCCACATGACTTCTCATATTATAATCAACCTGTGTATAGCGGCAATTATAATCAGTCTCTTGGGTGCAGTTATAAACAGGTTCCACTTTATTGTACCAAAATGTCATTTGTAGACAGCCTTTCGTTTGGGCAATTTTCTGCGCGCCTATATTTAGTTAAGTTCGCTCACACGCGCCTAAATCACACAATTCGTATTACTTCTATGGAGTATCGATCGAAATTCGCGAGCCTAGATAATTCCTTTCAAATTTACGCGACACGGTGAAACCGAAAGGTCATTATAGGTGTCTAAACTGACCTTTAATAAATGCTATTTATAGCCTGGAGACCATTATCTCTGAGACAGATTTGAGAGACGTGGCCTGTCAAATGGAAAGTGGCGCCTGTGAGGAGGTGTTAAAGGCGCTGCTGGAATTGTGTCCGCAGCCACTTGACACCTCTTCCCTTCCCTCCGCAGAGGTTGGCTGGCGAGTGGCACGCTGCTATATCCACAGTGTCGGACACATGAAGCAAAGTGGCATAAATTCCGGACATATTTCTGACACCATTCGAATGGGAATAACTTACGCAGAGGCGGCGATCCGATTGGACAACGACAGCTGGCTTTCTCACAAGTGGTACGCCATTTGTTGTGGCACTCTCAGCCAATCAGAATCGTCACAAGAAAAGGTAACAGTCGACTCAGCTTAATAGAGCCACCTCGGGACCAGGTCACTTTGACCCAATTAAGCGGAGAAACCGATTAACCGAAAATATTGTAAGCCAAACTGTAATTCCGTCCTATAAATCCTGTGAAATTTTGACCCAATTAAGCGGTGAAATATATTAACCGGTGGCTCTATTAAGCGGAGTCGACTGTATGTGTAAACGTTATACAGTCGACTCCGCTTAATAGAGCCACCGGTTAATAGATTTATCCGCTTAATTGGGTCAAAATTTCACAGGATTTATAGGACGGAATTACAGTTTGGCTTACAATATTTTCGGTTAATCGGTTTCTCCGCTTAATCGGATCAAAATAACCTGGTCCCGAGGTGACTCTATTAAGCTGAGTCGACTGTACATTCCAATATACCATATACGTTGCCACGGTGCTTAATCTCCCCGCTGGAATGTGTGTAGGCCCGTCTAGGCGCTGAGTACAAACAGCACCTCCAGACGGCTATGCATCTGGCGCCTAATGAGCCCGCGCTGTGCCACCTGATGGGGAACTGGTACTGGGAGCTGTGCGAACTATCCTGGGTAATGCGGAAGGCAGCCAGCACTCTGTATGGGGACACATTCTCAGGTAAGCGAGACTATTGTAGTATAGTTAGTTGTTAGTTGTTGTTAGTTCGTTCGTTCGTTGGTTGGTTGGTTGTTCGTTAGTTTGTTGGTTAGTTAGCTTGCTCGTTTGTTTGTTTGTTGTTGTTGGTTAGTTTGTTTGTTTGTTTGTTGGTTAGTTGTTGTTGTTTGTTTATTAGTTCGTTAGTTGGTTGGTTGTTTGTTTATTAGTTCGTTTGTTTGTTGTTGTTGTTTATTATTAGTTTGTTTGTTTTTTAGGGTTTTTTTCTATTTGTTAGTTGTTTTGTTTACTAGTGTGTTTACTAGTGTGCTTACTAGTTTGTTTACTAGTGTGTTTACTTATTTACTAGTGTGTCTACTAGTGTATTTACTTGTGTGTTTACTAGGTACGCTTGAGCAGGCTGAAGAGATGTTTTTGCGCGCCGAGAATCTGGCGCCCGGATTCTGGATTCGGAACCGAGTTTTCCTCGCGAAATGTTGCCTCAAAAGAGGCGACAAGAGTGGCGCGGCGGAATGGACCAATAAGGCGCTTAGAATGGAAGTGGCAGCGACACCAGACGACACACGCGGCAGAGAAGACGCCAAGAGGCTGGCGGAAGAACACGGCTGGAACTGAATTCAATATGGAACTAACTTCTAATATGGAACTAACTTTAATATGGAACTAACACATACTCGAGAGAACAGCAGATGTAACGAATTCTATTGGCTGCTGTCCTGTTATCAAATTATTATCAATTTGTTACTGTTTTGTAAATATTAACAAACAACTCACCGTCTAATCCACTGTACTCTAAATCTATGCCGACACATTTTGAAGGGTTTCCGACACATTTCTGCCACAAACCGGCATGCAGGCCTTTTGATACATCCACATACCAGAAAGCAGTCCCGTAACTAACGATCGTAATAGAACCACTCAGGAATGAAAATAATATTTCGCTGATCCGAGTGAATCTAATAATTGCATCACGGAATTTGGGCGGGATTTGTCTAGTCATTTGCTATAAATAGAACATTCTTAATTTGAAAATATTTAAACTCCCACGGCATTGTAGGAAGCTGGTTGGCCAATCGTAATTGAAACTTGTCCAAGTAATTGCCGCCAAATTAATCTACCAATCAAAAATTAGGATTGCAAATCTGCCCAAGTAATCGGCGCCTAAATACTCAATTAAATTATCCAATCAGAAGGCAGGGTTGATTAATACATTCGGGATAGCTCTTTTGAAAAACAATTTCATGTGGCACAAGTGTCTCGAAAAACAATTAAACCGAATGGTTATGTGTGCCACTAATTTATCATGTAACATTTTAATTACTAACTGAGGTGAGTATTACATAATGTAAGTAATTAATAGAATTTAACTTGAACTGGTCAACAAAATTCAAAATCTACTTTCAAATAAAATTGGGCAAATCCTCTTATTTGGGGCTAAGCAATTTTTTTGCAAAGTTATTTGCAATTGAGAGCACAATTTTCTCACAAATTTGTAATTATTTAAACCAATTAAACTCGCAGTTGTGGCTATTTATAAAATGCCCACAAAACACGTTTTGATTAGTTAACGGATCACACAAGGAACGAGTCACAAACTCACAATATAAACCAATGAGACTAAACAAAAACACAAAACATATTTTCAAATACCTATTTGACATAATGGTTGCTAGCTAGAATATAAATTAATTGGTCAGATATTAATCTACATCACATAAATGTATTTAGTTCCAATTCCACAAATAAAATTATAACAGAAAATTGTCAGAAATACAGATTTAGAACGGGATTTTATTGGCTCGCCATATAAGAATATGTTTCCTAAGTATAAACAATTTATTCAATAAGTGGCAAAAGATTAACTAAGTGGTTTGCCTGACAAGATTGGAATCTAAAACCATGTGGCACCATGTGGCACAGAATCATGCCGACACATTAGTGGAATGGGAGTTAATCTAGATACTCCAAGTAAGATAATCTTAATCTGATAATTGGAATTTCTCCCACTTTTAATTTCAGACATTCAATTAACTAAAGTGTGTTTAAAGGAGCAAATTAAAATTAAAATTTTGACTCTTGAATCTTTACAAAATTTGGCATAATGGATTTAAGATTGTGTTAAGCTATAAAACTAATTTCCATACAGCTAGTAAGTATTAATATTACGAATTTAATATTGTTAATACACAACCGTTAAGATATTATTATTTGCAACTTGCAATTAGCCAGGCGCGTAATTTTAACGAAAACTATTCTAAGAGCGCGAAAATTGAGATATGCGTAGAACCTCGTTAGTACGAACACCAACGGACGGTAAAAATTTGTTCGCTTTATCCGGAGTTCGTATTAACCGGAGTAATACCCATTGAATAGCCATTGTAGGGACCTGATTTTGTGGAACTGTTTGTTCGTCTTATCCGGAAATTCGTATAAACCGTGTTCCTACTAACTTAACTTAATTAACGAGGTTACACTGTATATATATTCTGTATGTCACAAGTTTACATAAGTGGAACTATACTTACTATACAGAGAATAACACCTGCTATAATATACTACATTAATGCAATTTGAGTAATTTAGGCGTATGAATGAGCTCAAACTTAATCTAGGCGCTAAGAAAAATATCGTTATGTTTTATGACCGCTACAAATGTTATGCATTATGTACTCTCGACCAATTAAATCACAGTCTCAGTTAGGCATTCTATAATGCACACTTGAAATCATTATACTAATTGAATGCTAGCTGCTAATTAATTCTGGGACAACCCTCGAATTTAATTGGCTTAAGTTTTGTCACCTTTTGGGAGGGAAGATGTGAATATTTTTCTTAAATATTAGAACTTGTTTCTAGATACAGTATTCCCTACCCCCCTGCCAAATTTCAAGTTTGTATCTCTTACCAGTTCCTCAATTAATTTTGAACAAACAAATTTTTACATATAACTTGGTATAAGATATTCAGATTGTGTAATCTATTAATTGTTAATGTTATACCGATAATTATTATCCCAAACTAATCTTATGAAATTAAATACTCTATTTTATAATGCGATATTGTTTATAGCCATATACCAGTTATAAGAATATTATACAATAAACTCCCGTTATAACGAAATGGATATTTTCCCCCAGAGCACTAAATGCATTAATTATTATCCGCTTATAACGAATATCTGGATATAACGAAGGAATTTACAGGTCCCAAGCACTTCGTTATAACGAGAGTTCACTGTATGCAGTTCCCGACGAGTTCTTATAACCGGCATCCACTGTATTACTATATTTGTAGTCATCTGCTACAAAATGCATATTCCCCTAAACTGCCATTTGTCCCCCTTTGGACATACAAGTTGATAGTATCAATTGGAACAAGGATTATAATCCATTTCAATCTGGTGCCAGACTTTGGAACCGAATTGATTAGCCAATCAATTGTCATTCAGAGACAGGGGACTATCCAACCAAAGTTGGATGGCATTTTGGCGCCCGAAACAGTGCATTTAATGGCTGCTAATTCAGGCTTTTAAGCGCCAATTATGAAATGCAAAATTTTTAATAATCAGAATTCTGATCAATTATGAAATAGGTAAACAGGTACAAATTAAAGCTTCCTTTTGATTGGATGGCCTCTAATGTGTACCTAGTCAATGTGACTGTTTGGTTAAGTGGTTTGTGGCACCCTTGTGGCTCTGACAATGTGTCGAGCCAATCTAACGAACTCTGTTCGAATAAGAGGCAAATAGAACGCCATTCGATTGGCTTACAAGTATGAAAATTAACAGGGAGTTGCGAATTTAAATTTGAATGGTATCTTTCAGAGGGAATTAATTGTTTGGCAATAATATTGATTATAAATGGTAACATAATTCATATTCCATATTTACTACTTTAGCACATTAGTATATAGTTGTTAAAAGGTTATAAAAATTGATAAAAAGGCAGGTTTTAATTGGTATCAATATATATTATCTTATAATAACTAAACCATGTTACTAATTTGTGACCAATCAAATCTAGGTATTATGAACTCACCAAGGGATTGGTTGATAACAGAGATTAAGTGACCAATCATTTTAGAGAATTTAATAGTCAAAGCATGAGACATGTCTCGACATTGGATATAATAAAATTGATATCCTTCCAATAATAAATTAACAAAAGATAAGAAATGAAAAGGTTTAACAATGAATATTTAACAACCAGACATTATTTATAATAAGAGTACCGTCGGCGAATTTAATGGAACAAATTAATTTTGTAACTAATACGTACTGTATTGGAACTGATTTTAAGAATTTACATGTTACTTATTAAATTAAAAGTGGAAATGAATGCTTTTAAATCTACCAATTAAATCCATTAATAATATTCTAAATTTTAATGCTGAAAAATCCAATCAAACAATAAAGCCTGAATAATAAATAAAGATATTGACTAATCAATTAATAGAATTGTGAATTAATTAACGATAAAATTATCAATCTGCTACACAACCAAAAACCCACGAATTCCCGCTTTAATATAGTAGGAACATTCAAATCTGGTTAGATTCAATAAGCAGATTAGAAACTACTAACGATGGCATAAACTCAAATATGCCTGTATTAAATGGCCTAGGCCAGGAGTGATAATTATCACAAAAAGTGTCGTGTGTCAATCTCCACATTGAACCACCCACCAAGCTAGTATGCAAATTCAAACATAATTAAATTCACAAAATATGAATAAAATGTCGATTGATTAACTTAAACTTATTAAATTATACACATAAAAAGTTGAGTCGACAATCCTTAATATGTGTCGTCTCGACAAGTGAGTGTCCTGTCATAACAAATAATGTGTCGCCATTCAAACACAATTGCTATTCTAACTATCAAATACTTAGAATAGTTACATATTTGAATGAACTGGCATAGCAACTGTATAGCTAATGAGTATGGTTTCGGATTACTTAGGTGACTGTTCAGATATATAAATAGAATATCATTATATACCAACATTAAATAGAGCAATGAAAAATATGTTTATAAAATTTGTTGTTTGTTATTTGTTGTTGTTGTTTGCATGTACAACATTTAGTTTTCAGCCAGATTTAATTTTACCACAAAGATGGAGATATTTCGGGAATGGCGAATTAAAAACGCCTCAAGAAGTCAAGCAAACTGACAAATATCAAAACAGTAAGTTACTACCAGTTCCAAAATTATATTAGAACAAACGCATATTAAATAAAATAAAGCAATTTTAATCCTTTTATACAGACTGCTAAAATGAATTCCAGAAGCGCGGTTTTCATTGGCTACAAATGCAACTAATTTGAAATGAATTTCGTGCATTAAATTACATTCCAATTGGTCGAGCGCTGAATAAATTCATTTTATAATGTCTGCGAAATGAATTCCAATGCGCGGTTTTTATTGGCTACAAATTGCAACTAATTTGAATTTAATTCGCGCGTTAAGTTAATTTATTGGTCAAACTGAACATTGCAATCAATGAATAATAATTCCATTCGATAAGATTTGTTGTTGGGATAAAAACTAGTGTTTAATTAATTCTATTTTTAGTAACACTCTGGTTTATAATAAACTTATCGAGACGAGAATATCAAAAGCTAAAACGGGCACTGCATAACGAAAATAAAACTAAGAACATTCCAAGCCGAAATGACGTCGCTAAGCAAAGAGATGTAGAGGGTCGATTGTTTGAAGGTGACATAAAATTTAACGAACCACTTTTGGACAAAGTATGGCATCTTAGAAAACGGACCGAAATACGAACACCAAGAGCGGTATCGAGGTGGCTCAACTCTAGATGGCCAAATGCGACAGTCCCATACCTAATCGACAGTTCTGTTGGTAAGTTATTATTTATCAATAAACCAATCAGTGTATAAACAAAGAATTATCCAGGAGCGCGAGACGCACCTTTTGGAGTATGATTTTAAGAAAAAATTAAATTAAATACCGGAAAATTTGAAAATTTTAATTTAGAAGCGCGAAAAATTGGAATCTTCTCCTATACCGTAACATTAATTTGTGATTTAGGCGTATGTAATTTGGATCATATCAGGATTAGGAGTGTATTTACAAATGGCTGTATAATACACTGGTGTAAAGACAAAATTATATAATAAATAAGTGCTATTTAATAATATGTAATACAATAGAATAGAACAACAAATAACATTATAAAAAGACTGATTAATAAACGATTATTTAATACAAAGTTAATTTACGTAGCAACCAATAATTGACGAAGGAATGGCACCCAATAGTTTAGAACTTTAATTTGATTATAAAATTCAAACCGTGTTATTATGGACCTATATACGGCTGATTAATTACAAATTAAACAGAGTTATAGTCAAATAAAGTATAGTGGATACAAACTGTTAATTGATTCTAAATTAATAGTCAATTGTATATCTAATTCCGATAAACTTGATTGGTCAGTTTACAACAGCTTATAATGACAATCCATATTTGTCCAGCTGATTATCTCTATGGAGACAAAAGCTTGGCGTAGGAATGTGAATATTTGTGAGTGGTATATTACGAATGGGTTTTGATTTGATGAGAATATCAATTTAATTATTGCCATAATTGTGTATTATTGATAATTAATTCGAAAATATGGGTTCACTCCAAATAAGAAAATGTAAACATTAAACCATTTTTGCTAAAATGTAAACAGTCTTGTTTTCCACAGAACTGTTTCATATTAAAATTTGGAACTTGTACAATATATGTTTAGCCCTTTTGCAACCTTTTCCCATGTTTATAAATGTGTTTACAAAGCTATAGATTATTCATAGATGAAATTCAATACAATAGATAATTAGGAACTCTATTTGATATTGTCGACTAATTATTGAAACCAACTTGGCTACCTATTCAATTAACGAACAATTAATAACCAATTAAGAATTGAGGGTACTCTAATACCCATTGGTCAACACATCCAATTAATTTCACGGAAAATCCTCAATTAACTAATTGCCTATAATTGTGAACAGTTTTTTGTCTGCTTATTGTGAACTTTTCATCATGAACAAGCCAAATGGTCCCAATTTAACAACTTACATAAGGTTTCTATTAAGTTGAGTTCGCTTATTATGAAGTCTCTCTATTATGAACACAATTTTTGGTCCTTTGAATGTTCATAATATAAGAACCTGACTGTACCCTGAAATTTTATATTATTTATAGAAATAACTTATATGTAGACCGTCTATTTCTAGACCAGGTTTTCTTACATATACAATACTATTACCCATAGACGGCAGGGCTTTTGGTCTACAAAATTTTAGCTTATTTGTATGGGCTTTTATAGACCGTCTACATATAAGGATGCTCTATAATATATACTAAATCGTTTGTATTTCTATTTCATATTATGCTATTTATAGGCATCCGTACAAAAGACCGTATATTTCGCGCCATGCAACACATCTCAATTCGGACCTGCATTCGGTTTGTAGAACGGACACAGGAAGATAACTATGTGCTATTCGAGGGAAACAACTTCATGTAAGTTCAAATTCCAATGGTGCATTCTCGTAGCTAACCAGGATATACAGTCGACTCCGCTTAATAGAGTCACCTCGGGACCAGGTTACTTTGACCCGATTAAGCGGAGAAATCTATTAACCGAAATATTTTAAGCCAAACTGTAATTCAGTCCTATAAATCCTGTTAAATTTTGACCCGATTAAGCGGAGAAATATATTAACCCGAAATATTTTAAGCCAAACTGTAATTCCGTCCTATAAATCCTGTGAAATTTTGACCCGATTAAGCGGTCAAATCTATTAACCGAAAATATTTTAAGCCAAAATGTCATTCCGTCCTATAAATCCTGTGAAATTTTGACCCGATTAAGCGGAGAAATCTATTAACCGGTGGCTCTATTAAGCGGAGTCGACTGTACTTAAAAGGCAACGCAAATTCCTGGAAAATAATACCTTTCTTACGTCAGTAGTTTTCCACCTGTTTGCAATATAAAACATAACACATTGATTAACCCTCTCTCTTGGAGCATTACGTTTACATTAGAAAGCTCCCAAATATTTATTACAAATTTACAATTACAATTCCATATTTACTCGTCGCTATTACTATGAATAAATCTACAAATTAATGTAGCTTTGTATAGGTGGCAAACGTGTAATTATAATGCTTACAATTTATAATTTACTTTTAACAACTTTGTAGTTTACTTAACTATCAGCAAAAATCGAAGTAATAAAATTACATTCGCGATAGCTCGATTACTATTCTTTCAAAAATGCAATTATAACTAAAGTAGACTCGTTAATAGGAACACGGTTAAGGATTACAAGGTTAATTCCCCTAGCCTATACAAATGCATGCAAGTGACTCCGGTTAATACGAATTCCGGAAAATACGAACATATTAAGTGTATGCCGGTTACAAGACATCGTCGGGAACTGCATATAATGTTCTTATAACCGACAAAATTATATAGGGTATATGGCAACCGTTTTCCAGTAGAATGTTCTTATAACCGGCATCTACTGTATAACCTGTGTTCCTATAACAGGAATGTTCTTATAACCAGTGTTCTTATAACAGGAATGTTCTTATAACTGGTGTTCTTATAACCGATGTTCTTATAACCGACATGTTCTTATAACCAGTGTTCTTATAACCGACATGTTCTTATAACCTGTGTTCTTATAACCGGTATCTACTATAGTAGCTAACAACATAAACACATGTGACTCCCAATATAACACATTCCAATGTACCAGGTGTGCATCTAACGTTGGGATGCAGGGTCGCGGTCAACAGATAATATCGGTTCGCTTCTGCGACAGCAAGGGTATGCTCATTCACGAGATTTGTCACACACTAGGATTCTGGCACGAACAGTCCCGTCCTGATAGAAGCCAACACGTTAGGATACTATGGCACAATATTATACCGGAGAAGAGAATTAATTTCGCGAGACACACTTACACATCTATTGACAGTCTACGAGTTGATTATGATCTAGGTAGGTCAGGGGATTTAATGTATGATATACAGTCGACTCCGCTTAAGGGTATCTTGTATTGATATTCGGGCGTTCACGGTGAATCTCAGAATTCCATAATTTACTACTAGGAATACTCTAGATGAGATAGAGATTGACTTCTATGATTTTTTTTTTCTTAATTTTCAATCAAGATGGTGTTTTTTAATATAATAAGACGTCGACTTCCTTATATGGGCATGACATTTTTTCAAAATTGTTGAATCTTTTTGAATTTTTGAACATATTATTATGAGACTATTTCCTCTCAGTAATAATTTTTATTTTATTTATTTTTGCAGAAGAAACGATGCTAAAGGGCATTTTTTCAAAATAATCATAAAACGCAGTCGTGCACTAAACTATCGTTATAAAATGTTATAAGAAAAAATTTTCAATTCTAGTTCAAGGGTCTGAGGATGTATCATGTGTTACCCCAGAGAAATTTTTTGACTTTCTGATAATTATTTTTGGTTTTATAAGCATTCTAAGGCTGCGGCCCACGAATTTTTCCGAATTTCAACATCAAAAGAGGTGATAAAATTCTGCACTGCCATATATTGTTCCCAAAATTAAAAAATTCGGAATCTACAGGTCAAAATATATAGGTTCACGTCAAAAAGTTCAGGAATATGTCAAAAATTAGGAAATTAGGGGCATAAAAGAAGATGAAGGCTATGCCAGTACCCGGTGATCATATATTACTGTGGTAAATTGAACTGCAGTATAATTCTGTTATTCTTCATAAAAATGCGTTAGCTTCTTATCTATACGTAGCATTTGGTTTCAACACTTTTACATTAATATATCATGAGTTATGACCAATTTATGACTATCGTTTTGTCTGTTTTGTCATATTTTCACACCTCAAGGCCCTCAAATATGCAATAATGTATTATATAAATCCCCAATTTGGTAATACAAAGATGGAAATAGCATTTGCGCACAAAATGAGACGTTATACGACACGATCCAATCATTATTCGTTCGGTTATGGACTTTTGGGCCACAGCAGGGGGCAAAAAATCACACATTTCACACCTGTTGATATTTCAGAAACCCTTTGAGATATAATGATTATAGCCATCAGAAAAAACTGTAAATACCTGACTTTCTATACGTTTATAATACATTTTCGGACTCTAGGAGTCATACTTTTTAACATGACCATATATGGTAATTTGATGTGCCCAATTTTGATGACGAAGCAAATTTTGTAACTCTTGATCTCTGGACAGCAGAGACTAGCTCTAAAATTCTAATCACATCATGATACTATTTCTTACTCATTGGATAAACTTTTGGGATTATATTATGAATCGAATGATGTTTTCTGATTTCAAATGCCCAAATATGGTGGTGTCAAAGTGTCAATTTGTTAAAAAGCTGACAAAAATCCAACTTCTGATCCAAATGAGATAGAGCTTAGCTCTAAATTGATAAAAATAGTCTAATTCAATTTCAAATGACATTATCTATTTTATGCAGTTTAGGAACTCCTTTTCTTCGCACTTTCATATTCTGGACTCAGCCACTTCGACACAAATTAATTAAATGCTAATTATGAAGGTGTAAAAAAGACCATTTGGGCATATGGATGTAAAAAAGAGAATTTTTATTCTAGAAAGTCAAACTTTTTTTTAAAATGCTCAGGATAAGTAGGCGCATGTTTTAAAAGACCTGAGTATAGCCATAATAATACAAAAAAATTGAATTAGTATACTTTTAATGAAAAAAAGTGGTTTTTTTTGACCAATTTCACAAAAATGACAATAACATAGAGTAGATTAAAGAAAAAGCATATTTCGAGATCTTTTAAAACATTGAGTATTGACTCAGGTATAATTTATAATTGACATGTTTCGCGCTAAATACTAACATAAATTTTTTTTGTAATTTCTTGGCTAGTATGGATTAGGCCTATATTGACATTGTCTAGTTCATAACTAGGGATATATACATAGTAGAACTCTAATATTCTCAGGGATATCTTAGAATATTTAGTACTATCCAAAAACGCAATAAAAACATTAGGTCGTCGGGTGTCAAAATATCAGTACAGGATACCCTTAATAGAGTCACCTCGGGACCAGGTTGCTTTGACCCGATTAAGCGGAGAAATCTATTAACCGGTGGCTCTATTAAGCGGAGTCGACTGTATTTGAATTTATCGGGAAATGCAAATCTAACTCAAATTGTATGAGTGATAGCTATTGAATATACTTTGCAATATTACGTCGAAATAACTACGATTTTGTAATAGATTTCGCCTTTTTCTAATATGTAGTAAAACAACTTAAATAAATTGATTTTATTTTAATAATTGTGTGTTACTATTCCTGTATTTTTTATATTTTATATTACTTGTTACTACCCTAGGCAGCATAATGCACTATGACCTCATGGCATTCTCTGCCAACGGTAGGCCTACAATGGAGGTCTTAAACGGGAGCTACAGGGGTCGGGTGGGACAGAGGAACGGACTCAGCACCAAGGACACTCAGCAGCTTAATACCATGTACCAGTGTTCGAGTAAGCAAAGTTATAGGCACAGTAATTTCAGTAAACAGTAAACAAACTAGTAAACAACTACAGTCAAAACCGTTAATTCAAATACCAGTTAATTCGAACTTAGTTATATAAGACAACCGTTAATCCGAATACAGTCGAAACCGGGTTTATAACCAATTCTTTGCATGGAAATAAAGTAAGAAAAATCCGATAGTTAGAATAAACCGATTTCAACAGTACCATTTAATTCGACCAAATATATTTTTCCCTTGAGTGTTCGAATTAACATAGGTATTTATCTGATGCATTCCTAGGTGACTATTCGGTAACCAGAGCACCGACACCACCTCCGGCACCTCAAGGCCCTCTGTACATACAAACAGGTAAACAACAACAAACCAATAAACAAACATACACACAAACAACAAACAAACAAACAACAACAAACAACAAACAAACA
Organism: Hexactinellida sp. DTS-2022; assembly: GCA_028753945.1. NCBI lineage: Eukaryota > Metazoa > Porifera > Hexactinellida > Hexactinellida sp. DTS-2022. The sequence goes on from JAPNXP010000014.1 coordinate 192,244, forward strand.
AACAAACAAACAAACAAACCAACAAACATACAAATAGGTAAACAAACAAACCAACATAGATACAAACAGGTAACAAACAAACAAAGATACATACAAACAACCAAACAAATAAACAAACCAACAAACAAACAACTACCCAACCAACCAACAAACAAACAACAACAACAACAACAACAACAACAACAACAACAACAACAACACCTATATATTTACTACTGTCCTAACTAGGTACGCCAATAGCACTAAAGTCTGCAGACAGGAATCAATGGGCCCTGTGTACCGGTTTCAAATGCTTCACCAATGGGTGTCCAGGGAAAATATTCAAAACTAAAAACGTAAACAAATGTCCCTCAAATATATTCTCATTGGAATTAGTGGGACGACAATCAACCGACCAATCGTATGTTCGGAATGGTAACCTGGTAGTTCTCAAAAGAATGTACCGCGGGAGAGAAGACACCTCTGGTGACAAATGGATTTATTGCGAATCGACACATTGCTTCGTGACAGATTACTGCGACAGAAACGGCCGCTTCGATATGTCGCACTGCCACCATCAGGTGAGATATGCCACTTGTGCCACTTTATATGATCTGATAATGCAACTTGCTAATACAGTCAGAGTATTATCAATTTGTAAATACATTCCTAATCAGTGTATTAACAGGCATTTGTAAATACATTCCTAATCCTGGTCTCATGCAATTTTCATACGCCTAAATCACAAATTAATATTACAAACGAAGACTGGTTATAAGAAAATTCTACTGGAAAACGGTTGCCATATACCCTGTATAATTTATGCCGGTTATAAGAACATTATATTCCACTGTATTATATAATAATGCAACTTATTAATTATTGTTGTTTACATCTGTAGGTGTTAAAAATAACAGTTGAAGGAAAATCAGTTGGAGAGAAAGTGGAATCACTCGACACAATTAAATTAGTATACACCGACCCAACAACAACAACAACAACAACAACAACAACAACAACAACAACAAAACAGTTCAGTTGTTTCGACAACAAAGGCTCAATCGATAGATGTAGTAAGCAAACACCTTGCAGTTTCAACAACAACCAACATCCAAATTGCCAGCAAAATAGATTCAACATAGTTAGTGTCCCTATGCCACTAAGCTGACACAAATGCCACTAACACTTATTCAATTTCACTTTTTTATTTTCTAGCGAAAATGTTATTTATTCCTCTAAACGAAACAAATTATTTATCTCATCTAATTTCAAGTTAATGGGACATTTAAGGGGTATGTATAAAGCACATAAATACAGTTAATTAACTCTCGTTATAACGAAGTGCTTGGGACCTGTAAATCCCTTCGTTATATCCGGATATTCGTTATAAGCGGATAATAATGCATTTAGTGCTCTGGGGAAAAATCTCCATTTCGTTATAAGCGGTTATTTCGTTATAACGGGAGTTTACTGTATAAATATAGTTCCTATAGGAACTAATAAATAGGGAGTAGAGCAATGGTTATTAGCATAAAGGATATACAGTCGACTCCGCTTAATAGAGTCACCTCGGGACCAGGTTACTTTGACCCGATTAAGCGGAGAAATCTATTAACCGAAAATATTTTAAGCCAAAATGTAATTCCGTCCTATAAATCCTGTGAAATTTTGACCCCATTAAGCGGAGAAACCGATTAACCGGTGAATTCTATTAACCGGTGGCTCTATTAAGCGGAGTCGACTGTATATAATAATCAAATTATATACAGTATACTCTATAGTATTGCTTACATATATATTGTAATTTGAATTACATCAGCCACCTTGAAGTGGCAGCAAAAGTGTCCACGAAAGCTCAGATGGCATAAACTAAACCAGAAATTAAGCAACATAAAATAACTTTGTAACATACCAGTACACCTATCCTGTAACTAGGATAGTTCTTTGATCTGTTGTAAAACTTTTATGTTATAGAACACAACTGATTATAAGACAGGGACACAAAAATAAAAGACATTTTTAAAATAGTATTGTCAAATATAATTATGTAAACAATACATATTTGTTTACTAGCCTAGTTGCGATGGAATTTAATGAAAGTAAACAACAAAACAACAAATAATGTTTTGAAGATCAAAAGTAGAAGCATTTAGGTGCCAAAAACAACAACTTTGTGTGTGGACCCTGAAGTTTGATTGGCCAATTGATAAACATAATAAAATTAGAAAACTAAAATCAAGAAAACTTCAATAAACAACTGTAATGTGATAAATATTACAAATGCATGAAAATTTCAAAACTTACACATAGTTCGTATTAGAACTATTATCTTATTATTCAAATAAATGTAAATTATTCTTACCATGAAGGTTGGATTAAATTAGTGTTTAAACAGTAGCCAATAATTGGATTCTTAGAAAGACACAATAACAATATAACTCGGTTAATTAGAGTAAGGATTAGCAGGCTTGATAGCAATATTTGTAATTGAACTCCAATAAAATAATTGAAATTCCATTGCACAGGTGATGGTAAATAATGAAATATTATAATTGATAATGCTAAGTAATTGTGTTATAAATGAGCAACGAATCTTGTTATTGGAATCTGCTTTTTATCTAACTAATAACTGATTTAGGAATTTGTTTGTTCGTTTGTTTATTTGTTTGTTTGTATATTAATTTGTTTGGTTGTTTGGTTCGTTGTATATTAATTTGTTTGTTTGTTTGTTTGTTTGTTTGTTTGTTTGTTTGTTTGTTTGTTTGTTTGTTGTTTGTTTGTTTGTTTGTTTGGTTGTTGTTTGTTTGTTAGTTTGTTTGTTTGTTTGTTTATTGGTTTATTTATTTGTTTATTTGCCCTGCCATATAATGACAAATATAGAAGAATTAAACATCCCTTATCAGTTAATAATTACAACTATCATATTAAGATAAAGTAAGTGGCAGATCTAGTAACAAACAATAAAATAAATTATAATATTCATTGCTTTGGGGCTCGAGTCATATATACGGTATGTGTGATGGAATATAATATGTGCATATTAAATGGAATAAATTAAATATACATTATACCAGTTGTCAGGTTATTATAGGGAGGTTTTGGGAGGAGCAAATGTTAATTAAAGATGGCAATCTAGCCTAGAGTGACTTTATGATAAATTCTAATTTAATAAACAAAGTATTTGAAATCAATTGCATTAATATGGTATTACAGTAGACCCTCGTTAATACGAACATAAGTGTTCCGATTCAAAAAAATTATGTTCCGATTAGTGAAATACAGTAGATGTTGGATATAAGAACATTCTACTGGAAAACGGTTGCTATATACCCTGTATAATTTATGCCGGTTATAAGAACATTATATGCAGTTCCCGACGATGTTCTTATAACCGGCATCCACTGTAATACATTTTCTATAGGCCTGTTGTATGACAGTTTAACTTCCTTGTATTAATACAACCATGGATATTATAGCCATGACAGTTTAACTTCCTTGTATTAATACAACCATGGTATTATAGCCATGACAGTTTAACTTCCTTGTATTAATATAACCATGGATATTATAGCCATGACAGTTTAACTTACTTGTATTAATATAACCATGGATATTATAGCCATGACAGTTTAACTACCTTGTATTAATATAACCATGGATATTATAGCCATGACAGTTTAACTTCCTTGTATTAATATAACCATGGATATTATAGCCATGACAGTTTAACTTCCTTGTATTAATATAACCATGGATATTATAGCCATGACAGTTTAACTTCCTTGTATTAATACAACCATGGATATTATAGCCATGACAGTTTAACTTACTTGTATTAATATAACCATGGATATTATAGCCATGACAGTTTAACTTCCTTGTATTAATATAACCATGGATATTATAGCCATGACAGTTTAACTACCTTGTATTAATATAACCATGCTGGATATTATAGCCATGACAGTTTAACTTCCTTGTATTAATACAACCATGCTGGATATTATAGCCATGACAGTTTAACTTACTTGTATTAATATAACCATGGATATTATAGCCATGACAGTTTAACTTCCTTGTATTAACACAACCATGGATATTATAGCCATGACAGTTCTAAACAGTAGAACCATGGATACACAAGTTGGTTTAAGATTTGTAGGAAATAACAAGTTGTATAATTGTACCGTGGATATACAAGTTATATCCATGGAACAATTTTATAATTTAACTTCAGTTCCGATAACTTAGTTCATACTAGAACCGAGCGGGAAAATATTTGGCGCCTTTAATTAAAAATTTAGGCGCCTAAATACAAACAATCCAATTTTGCGCCATAATGAAAACAGACTTTTTTAATTATTAACAAACCAAGGATAGCAATATTAATATTTTCTCTACCAAGAACGGTTTTGAAAAATCAGGCGCCAAAGTAGCTGTATCATAAATCGACAAGAAATAGGCGCCAAAAAGGAATCAAAAGCTGAGTGATGTCAACAGCGTGTCAGTAGGTACATAGTTTGACGGGATTGTGTTGCCAAGGAGCGTGCATACCAGTGCACCATAATGGTATCTAAGTTGAAGTTTTGATCATTTTTTCACCGCAATGTCATCCATCTCCTAGCGAATATTCAGCCACATAATTGTGTCGCTATTCTGAGTGGCGCGAACCTATAAATAGAACTGGTAACAAATAAAATTTAAAACATTGCCGTTCAAACGTTGGGTAACGTAAATTCCATAATATTAGACACCCCCTCCCTATTTTACACTTTTTGGGTCATTTATCGGTCACAAATTGATCATTTACAGTAGAACCTCGTTAGTAGGAACACCAGGGGACCGTCAAAATGTGTTCGCCTTATCCGGAATCGTACTAACCAATATAATTTGTAATGAAAAGGCTTTGAAGGGGACTGAAATAGTGTTCGTATTAACCGTGTTCGTATAACGAGGTTCTACCATATTTTAGGTATGGATAAGATAAGTGAACTAAGTTTAAGAATGTTTGTATGTCGGCATTCACTAGCTCTAAAAGGTGTTAATAACTGGAACTATAAAGTTTAGAGCCAACACAGCAGTATTTCAATTGCCCAATCAGTACAAGAGTAGCAACTATATAAGCACTAAATAATAACTGAAATAAATAAAATGGAACTCAAGTTGTTATTCCACAAATCGGTCCGGACTTTGGACAGAAAATGCAATTTGGAACCAAAATCGGTTCTAAAGAAATCTCACACATTCTCAGAGGGAGCGGACCTAGCAACGAGATCTGCGAATGGAATGTCAAAAGTGAAATCGCTTAGAAGAAAGAATTCTTGTAGAAAAGCAGTTCGACCGGAAATTTCGGCGCCAAATAATTTTGTTCACGTCATACATTGGCCTTACAAATAGAGTAAACAAATCATCCATTTTGTTGTTGTTGTTGCTAATTCGAATTAAATTCACATATTACTGTTTGTATTTGGGGTTGTTTACAGGAAAATATAAGTGTTGTTTGAATTTTCATAATAAACAACAAACATTTTGTGCATATTTGAAAGGAATATTGACATTATATTGTCTCAATTTAGTTAACAAACAAATAAATAAACAAAAATCACAAATAATTAATGTAAGATTTTTTGTATTGAAAGTTAATTTGAAAGTAAAATAATAAAAAAAGGCGTAAACTTAAAATTGACTCCTCCCAAATTGGAACTATACCTAACTTAGTTCCATTTAAGTACAAATTGTTAATTTGCAAATAGTAAGGGTTAGTTACACAACTTACTTACATGTCAGGGTTCAAGGAATTCTGTTATCCAACATATAATTGCACTGTGACACAATTTACAAATGTCAGGTGCTTAGTTAACTGCAATGGCGACATTTTGAATCCTTATAGACTATAGTTCTAATGACATAATCAATAGCAAAATAATAATTGCCAGAATATGGTTCAAATTAGGTCCCATACATAAAACGCGCCTAAAATTTTAGCGCCTGAATTTAAGCACCTAATAATTGTATTTTTTTATCGTCTTTCCAATTTGGCGGTAAACAAATCTCGATTTAAGTACTGTCTTTAAGATTTAATCGGGAAATTTGATTATACAAATCGTCATTTTACCCCCCTCAAGTGCTTATATGTTGTATAATACAGTCGACTCCGCTTAATAGAGTCACCTCGGGACCAGGTTGCTTTGACCCGATTAAGCGGAGAAATCTATTAACCGATAATATTTTATGCTAAAATGTAATTCCGTCCTATAAATCCTGTGAAATTTTGACCCCATTAAGCAGAGAAATCTATTAACCGGTGGCTCTATTAAGCATTTATTCGCTATTATTAATGTAAACCCCTTAGGGGGCAATTATTTCATTTATTTGTGTAAATATGATACTGTTATCAGTTTCAATTCTGCTAAATAACAAAACGTTAACATTCCAACTAAGCATTACATCACCATGGCTACCATATGTAATACGTAATATTTCAGATAAAACTGTTTTTATAAAGAATGCATTATAAGCAGTATTTACAAATATATTATCATTGTGAGATTACGTTAAATATACGTTATTTGGTGACACAATTTGGACACAATCACAGAATTAAAACTGGCATTGAAATTGGACCACAATTAGTGTAACAATAGACTAATACAATACTGTAATATACAGTTAGTTGATGTTAATAAATTATAGGAATCAGGGTTAGTAAACAACAACAACAATAACCACAACAAGTAAGTAAACAAATAAGTTATATATCAAACATTGTCTTATAAATGCAATATTTAATGGCTGCTAATTTTAAGAATTCTGCCATTAAAGGAGACATAGTAATTGGAACGGAAATTATATTCTGTAATCAAATTGCATTCTTTGTTGTTTATTCAAGTTATTGCTTATGTTTGTTGTTTATTCATGTTTGTTGTATATTCAAGTTTATTGCATTTGTTTGTTTGTGTTTATATTCAAGCTTATTTCATTTGTTTGTTGTTTATTATTCAAGTTAATTGCATTTGTTTGTTGTTTATTCAAGTTAATTGCATTTGTTTGTTGTTTATTCAAGTTAATTGCATTTGTTTGTTGTTTATTCAAGTTTATTGCATTTGTTTGTTGTTTATTCAAGTTTATTGCATTTGTTTGATTGTTGTTTATATTCAAGCTTATTTCATTTGTTTGTTGTTTATTATTCAATTTACTATAGTTTATTTACTGTTGTAGTTGTTGTTATTTTTGTTTACTAAAATTTTATGTACTAGTTGTGTACTCTAGTCTGTTTACTAGTTGTTTACTAGTCTATTCACATATTATTGTTTACTCTATTCTGTTTACTAGTTGTTTACTAGTCTATTCACATATTATTGTTTACTCTATTCTGTTTACTAGTTGTTTACTAGTCTATTCACATATTATTGTTTACTCTAGTCTGTTTACTAGTTGTTTACTAGTCTATTCACATATTATTGTTTACTCTATTCTGTTTACTTGTTGTTGTTTACTCTCTCTGTTTACTCTATTCTGTTTACTTCTTGTTGTTTACTCTAGTTGTTTACTCTATTCTGTTTACTTGTTGTTGTTTACTCTCTCTGTTTACCAGTTACAGCATGAGCAACAAGCCCGGTGCTTCCTTCAACAAGCATCCGGTGTCGGCTGTACAGACAGTCCTATCGGAACCGGAAGTGGAACTGAAACTACTCAACAACATATGTTTCACTTCCGGTATAGAGGGACAGGAGAACAGGAGTCTGGCCTGGAAACTGATGCTGGGGTACCTCCCGCCCAATAAGGGGGCCTGGGAAGAGAAGGTGTGAAAATATGTATAATAGGAACTACAGTAGACTCTGTTAAAATATAGTAAAACCTTCATAAAGTGAAAACCCTGGGGACCAGCCAAAATGTTCATAACGTTTGCCTAAAGCAATGGGAAAATTTTGGGACCGAGAAAAAGTGTTCACTTTTGGAGGTTTTACTGTATGAATATACAGTAGACTCTCGTTAATAGAAACACGGATAAGGGAAATATCGGTTAAGGAGTACAAGGTTTAATTCCCCTAGCCTATACAAATGCATGCAAGTGACTCCGGTTAATACGAATTCCGGATAATACGAACATATAAGACGGTCCCCTGGTGTTCCTATAACAGAGCTACTGTATAATTTAACGTGTTAATCTATTCTATTTTTAGCTACAAGTTTCCCGGAAATGCTACTGGTCGTTTGTCCAGGACCTGGTTATAAACCCAGGCATAATACAAGCTCCAGGGGACCATCCCCTTAGTCAGGACACTGCTTCCAATTGGAAATGCTTTTTCGAGGAAAACAAAGTTCTGCAACAGATTAACTTTGACACTCGTAGGTTGTACCCGGATATTTCATTCTTTCAGCTAAAAACAGAATTCCCGTGTATAATAGAAGGAATCGGTAAGTTGAGGGAAAGAGTCGAAAGTGACGTAGTTATGACACAAGAAGTTTGGGAATCAAGGAAAGGTATACAAAACGTGTTAAAACCGAAGAATTTCGATTTATTCAAATCAATTTCGAAGGATGAAAAGGCTAACGAGGCACATTGGGAAGTTGTCGAGAGAATTCTATTTATTTACGCAAAGATAAATAAGGGCATCGGGTATGTACAAGGGATGAATGAAATAATCGGTCCCATTTATTACGTGTTTGGAAATGATCCAAATATTGAATGGCGAGGTCATTCCGAAGCGGACACATTTTTCTGTTTCACAAATCTCATGTCGGAAATAGGTGACAACTTCTGTAAATCAATGGACAACACACAATATGGAATACAAGCCATGATGAGTAAACTAATGGCGACACTTAATAGAGGCGATCCAGAGCTTTATAAGAACCTAATCGATAAAAATATTGATCCGCATTACTTTAGCTTTCGATGGATAACCTTATTACTTTCACAGGAATTTTTCCTTCCGGATTTAATAGAGTTATGGGATCACTTGTTTTCGGATGAAAACAGGTTTGAATTCCTTTACGATATTTGTTGCGCTATGTTGATGCTGCAAAGAAATGCATTATTGGAGGCTGATTTTGCAAATACAATAAAGTTGTTGCAACATTATCCCGATACTCCAGTTCCTAAAATAGTTCGTACTGGCATAGAGTTTAGAGAGTGTTTGAAAAGTAGGAAGAGAAAGAAATCTAGTCGTAGTTCCTGATTGGTTGTTGTTGTTGTTGTTTGTTTGTTTTGTAAATTGTTTATTTTTGTACTTGCAATTTGTTTATTTATTCGTGTATTTGATTGTTTATTTGTGTGTTTGTATATTTGTTTGTTTGTAATTTAGCTAGTATGTTGTTGTTTTTAATTTGTTCATATTGTATCTACAACTGATTAATGTATCATATATTGCATAATCTGATTTCATTTCAGCAACACAAACGACACAATTTAACACCTTAAGTCGCACACAAATTACGACACGATTACATTAAATTAAAAATTAACTATTTGTAAGTAATCCCCCAGACAATTATATGATGCCATACAGTGTTTTATAAATAATGAAGTTAGTTCCATATTCACAATATCTCGTTTCACTGGATCTCCCTACATCACAAATACTACAACATAAAATGAGAATAACTATCGACGTATATTTACCCAAAGGACTGTATCATTAAAATTGAATTTAAAGCACAGTCAACTCTCGTTATAACGAAGTGCTTGGGACCTAGAAATTCCTTCGTTATAAGCGGATAACAATAATGCAATTAGTACTCTGGGGAAATTTTCATTACGTTATAAGCGGTTATTTCGTTATTATATCTGACTTGGTTATAACAGAGTTTACTGTAATTAAATAATACATTGTTTATTATTCAGTTTAGAATGACTATACAGTAGATACCGGATATAAGAACATGCCGGTTATAAGAACATGATATGCAGTTCCCGACGATGTGCTTATAACCGATATCCACTGTACAGTAGAACACACACAACACATAGCGACACAATAATACAGTTCACAAATAGGAGATATGTAGCAGGTGATAACACTTGTCAAATGGAATGCATTCATAAGACAGTGGATGAAATCACAGTTTGTGGAATAGTAAAGTTCCTGCTTAAACCATTAGCTGTATTCAATTAATATTAATTTGAAACTAAGGATAACTATAGTTCCAGTTTGCTTACACTGAATAGAGAGTGGCTTATGTCACAATATTCATTTGTGCCAATAGCGACACAAAGCAGCCATTATTCAGGACACAATTCCAACAGGTAAGTTTCAAAGGAGGAATGTGTCGGCATATAGCGACACATTTGTGCCAATAGCGACACAAATTAGCCATTATTCAGGATAACTCCCAATCGATTCACTAGCGACAGAAATAGAAATGGGAATGTGAATCCTTGGAGAATGGCGCATAAAATCCTCTAATAATAGCAACAAATAATCGAAAAGGACACTAATTTGAATAGCAGTTTGGTAACCAGGATTTATTTATAACTGGCGCCTGTTATAAAATATACAAAGTAAATTACACTTTTAAGAAAGAACTATAATTCGAACTGGCAAATTTTAATCACTTAGGAAATACGCTGTCGGCACAGGTATAATTTTAGATTTTGTCTAAAATTACAACACATACAAATTCAAGCAAAACTTTCGCAGTTTCCGCAAAATACATTTGTACCAATTTAGGTTATAGTTCCGTATACCCGACACTTTGAAACTTACCTGTTGGAATTGTGTCCTGAATAATGGCTGCTTTGTGTCGCTATTGGCACAAATGAATATTGTGGCATAAGCCACTCTCTATTCAGTGTAAGTAAACTGGAACTATAGTTATCCTTAGTTCCAAATTAACATTAATTGAATACAGCTAATGATTTAAGCAGGAACTCAACTATTCCACAAACTGTGATTTAATCCACTGTCTTATGAATGCATTCCATTTGACAAGTGCTATCACCTGCTAGATATCTCCTATTTGTGAACTGTATTATTGTGTCGCTATGTGTTGTGTGTGTTCTACTGTACAGTGGATATCGGTTATAAGAACATCGTCGGGAACTGCATATAATGTTCTTATAACTATCTACTGTATAGTCCCTCTAAACTGAATCACAAACTATGAATTATTTAATTACAGTAAACTTCCGTTATACCAAAGTCGGATATAATGAAATAACCGCTTATAACGCAATAGACATTTCCCCCAGAGCACTAAATGCATTAATTGTTAAATATCTTAGTTAGTTACTTAGTTAGATAGTTAGTTAGTTAGTTAGTTAGTTACTTACTTAGTTAGTTTATTTAGTTGTTAGTTGCTTGTTTGTTTACATCTACAACAATTAGTTTTTGTTTACACATTATTTACTGGCCGGAAATACCATAAAAGGTGCGAAAATATGAATATTTATCCCAAAGTTAAAATAAACATAATTGGTAGAACCTGAGATATAAACTCCAAACACGTAAAAAGATTTCACCACACAAACAATCCAACCACTTTAACACCAAACATTCCATACTACCACTTTGGTAACCAATCAGTCAGCTCCATGTTGCGACACATTAATCACCCATTTTGCCATATCTACTTTGGGATCTGTGGTTATGAAAATGTGCTCCATTAACCCCTCAACATGCGCTCGTTTGTCAGGGTCCCTTTTAAGACAACAATCTACAAATTCGCATAATTCATAAGAAAAGTATTCTTGAGGCATTGTAGGTGGTTCCTCCATTGCGACATATTGTAGCATTTCGAAAGGTGCCATTATAGGGTGGTCCAAGTGGTTAGGTGGCAGAGGTGTTTGTTCGTCGCTTCCTGCAGGTGGCAGTGCCATAGAAGTGGAGATTTGGTGGTTGGTAAGTGGCGGAATTGGATAGTTCCCAATCGCCATTTCTATTAAAGATATTCCCAAACTCCATAGGTCACTCTTTAATGAATAGTCGGATCCTAAAGCACAGTATTTGATTGGGTAAATAGGTGTCAAATACAGTGACTCCGCTTAATAGAGTCACCTCGGGACCAGGTTACTTTGACCCGATTAAGCGGAGAAATCTATTAACCGAAAATATTTTAAGCCAAAATGTAATTCCGTCCTATAAATCCTGTGAAATTTTGACCCGATTAAGCGGAGGAATCTATTAACCGGTGGCTCTATTAAGCAGAGTCGACTGTATATATATATTTAATACTCTGATTAAAAAGGTGTCAAAATATGTATAATCTCACCCTTGAGTCTCTCAGGAGCCATATATGAACGTGTGCCCACAAATGAGTTAGCAACACCTTTCGTGTCGAGGAGCTTCTTACTGACTCCAAAGTCACACAGCTTAACTTCTCCCAGGGAGTTAATAAGAATGTTAGAAGGCTTCACGTCTCTACAAATGTAAATTGGAAATAACTTCCGGAACCAAACTTTATATGTACAGTCAGGTCTGCTTATTGTGAACTTTATATTATGAACAAGCCCTATGGTCCCAATTAACAACTTACATAGGGTTTGTATTAAGTTGAGTTCGCTTATTATAAAGTCTCTATATTATGAACACAATTTTTGGTCCCTTGAACGTTCATAATATAAAAACCTGACTGTATTATACTCTCGTTAATAGGAACACAAATATCGGTTAAGGAGTACAAGGTTAATTCCCCTAGCCTATACAAATGCATGCAAGTGACTCCGGTTAATACGAATTCCTGATAATACGAATTCCTGATAATACGAACATATTAAGACGGTCCCCTGGTGTTCCTATTAACAGAGTCTACTGTATGTACCTGTGTAGAATGTTTAGTTCTCTAAACAGATAGTAGAGTCCTTGTAGCACTGCTCTCGTTATAACCGCTATAACGTCCTCCTTTATACGACCCCAGTGTCTGTAAACAACAATAATAACAACAACAACAACAATAAACAAACAAATACACCAAAAATAATACAACAACAAACATACAAACAAACAACAACAAACACAAATACACCAAAAATAATACAACAACACAACAAACAAATACAACAACACCAAACAAACAAATAAACAAATACAACAACAAACAACAACAACAACAACAACAACAACAACAACAACAACACACCTTATAACTTGATCTAGACTCCCTCCATCCATGAATTCCATACATATTTCCAGATCCATGTTATAGCAGAACGACCCGAAGAACCCTACTATGTACGGAGAGCTGCAATCATGCAACACGTGTAGTTCCGATAGAATGGCATTCCTTTGTGCCTCTTTGATCTCCAGCTTTATAGTCTTGCAGGCCATTATCACACCCGAGGGAATGTGTCGCTTCTTGGACACATTTCCACTGTTCCCAAACCCCAGTTCCTAAACGCAGTTTATAAGGTAAAGCAGTGTCGTGACCTACGTTATAATAAGCCTATTCAGTGTTATCAAAATGTGGACTATGGATACTTTCGAAGGCCATTGTAAAATAGAGGGTACTTCACTTATTCGTCACATTGCCACTGTTTCCAAACCCTAGTTCCTAACGCAATGTATAAGGTAAAGCTGTGAAATGTGTGTGTTAATGATTATGGGAATTATTGGGATTTAATTATTTGCATGGAAATAAAGTAAGAATAAACCGATTGAAAATAAATCAAAATTGTCTAAAAAATCTAAAATTAAGCTGTGCCGACAGCATATCCTTTTAAAAGAAATAACGTTGGCACAGCTGCAATTTTAGATTTTTCTTACTATTTTATCTGAAAAGAAATGGTTAGAAGAACCGGTTTCAACCGTACTATTAAATTTCACTCAATATAAAGTGCCTTCAATTGCATGCTGTCGCCACAGCTGTAATTTTAGATTTTTCGTATTATTTTATCCGAAAAGAAATGGTTTAAATAACCTGTTTCAACTGTACTGTTAATGTCACTCAATATATAGTGCCTTAAAAGGACATGCTGTAGGCACAGCTGTAATTTTAGATTTTTCGTACTATTTATCTAAAAGAAATGATTTTAAAAACCTGTTTGACATGCTATCGGCACAGCTGTAGTTTTAGATTTTTCCTACTATTTATCTCAAAAGAAATGGTTAGAAAAAACCGGTTTCGACTGTACTACTGTCGAGTGGCAGCCTATAAAGTGGCACTGCCACTTAACACCTTGAGACATACCTTCTGTTTCTCTAGATCGCTAATACACAACTCTCCACATTTCAGAATGGACCCTTTATCGTCGAGGAACTTCTTAATAGCCGCCTTATGTTCCTCACTTATATCCTCTAACTTAGTTTCCGTGGCTCGTATTTGCACCAACTCCTGCAGCTGCTCCCGAGTGTAAAGTTTGCTCTGTCGCTTCTGCATAGCTTGGAGAGGCGGCTTCCTCATGGAGGGCTCGTTAAGAGGCACAGGTCCACCTGAATGGGTATATATATATCAGGGTGTGATACAGAGGGGCGCCCTGGGATTTCCCCCCCCCCCCAAGGAAAGATGCCCCCATCCCAGGAATTGTCTTAATTTTGGCCTATGCATGTATAGTATATGCTGCTCCTTTATCCAAGGGAACAGTCTGTTTCTAGGAAAGTTTCCCCCCCAGGAAAATTTCTGTATCAAACCCTAGTACCCTGTATATATAACTACATTCCTAACTAGGGAGCCGTTGTCAACCTGGGAACTGGTTGTATATACAGTAGAGCTTCGTTAGTAGGAACACCAGGGGTCCGTTAAAATTTGTTCGCTTATCCGGAATTCGTATTAATGATTGTCATTTGTATTGAAAAGGCTTTGAAGGGGACTGAAATAATGTTCGTATTAACTATACTGTATATAGTGCCACAATAAATGAATAATGTATATTAATAGTATACCAGCTATTTATTTATTCAATTTATTTCTCCCCAATAGAAAAATGTGTCTCCTGGTGGCACATAAAGTGGCACGTAAAGTGGCACAGTCCAACTAACCTAGATTTAGTGTCGGTTTGAAATTCCTTCTTCCAGAAGAGGTTACGGTTGTCGGGGAAGTGAAAACAGGAACTGAGTCATTCATTGCTACTTTGGAACTAGCGGAGGAGTTGGTTCCATATTGCTTTATGCCCGAGTAGTAGGGATGGGAGGGCGACACCTTAGAAGGCTGCTCTGATTTGGAACCGGAACTGGAACTGGAACTATACTTGGGTGAGGTTCCAATTTGAATATTATCCATCTTAAGTGTGATAGAAGTGGCAGAAAGTGGCGTGGTGGCCTGCGACACTCTGGGACTGGTGTTTGTATTTGGAACTATGAGAGGTGTTAGTGTCAGTGGAGGAGGTCGCTTCGCATCCAGGATACGCTTGGGAGGGTCTGGAATGTAGTCGTCATGGAAACCGAAGGAATGTGGAGTTGGAGATGTTTCGGGCGGGGAATTAGAGGAAACACTTGAAGTAATGTTAACTTTAGTCGCTCTGTGCGAATCTAGATTTGCCATACAGCTAACAAACAAGTAAACAACAACAACAATGAGTAAACAACAACACGAGTAAACAACAACACAATAATACGTAAACAACAATAATAACTAAACAACACAACAATTAGTAAACAACACAAATTACATAAACAACACCAATAAGTGTCAATAAAGTGAACACAACAACAACAACAATAAGTAAACTATCCGACATCTTAATATGGAACTAAGAATTGATTAGATCCATATAGTAACAAGAACACATATATATCATATATAATTAACCCAGTGAAATATGTGAAAATAGCATTAATATATTAATAAGTTAATTAACAGAAATGAGAGTTTGAATAAAAAGTGAACAAACAAACCATGGATATTACAATTTGTTCCGTCTCTTAGCAACCTGTTCCTGCAGAAGAATGCAGCGCTCATTTAGAGATGCCACTTGTGCCTTTAGCGACACAATTGTGTCCTCCAATTCCTTGCGAATGGAATGTGGCAGCAAACCCGACAACTTCTCTTCAAACCGCAAACGTGCCTGGCTTAGTTTCTGTTCCGATTCAACCTCGAGCTATTGAATATGGAACTAACACCTCTCTTATGACACCTTAAAACTACAGTAGAACCTCGTTAGTACGAAGATACGAACACGGATAAGACGAACAAACAGTTCCACAAAATCAGGTCCCTACAATGGCTATTCAATTGGTATTACTCCGGATAATACGAACAAATTTGTACCGTCCGTTGGTGTTCGTATTAACCTGATTTTGTGGAACTGTTTGTTTGTCTTATCCGGAAATTCGTATTTACCGTGTTCAACTAATGAGGTTCTACTGTACATTGAATTGGAATAACCTAGCTACAAGTATGCCGCTATGGAATGTCTGCTATAGCTACATACCTGATGACACCTCTTCTCTATCTGAGTGGCCATGTCTCGGTTGGTGTCGCTCTCCTGCTGCAGAGAGCGCACGGCCGCCTCGTGACTCTTCCTGACCTCTGTCATTGAGTGTTCGTGGTGAGTGCCACTCTCTGTTAGGTGGTCCTCGTAAGTGGCCTGGAGACACAATTATAGGGACAGGTTAATGTGTACAGTCGACTCCGCTTAATAGAGCCACCGGTTAATAGATTTCTCCGCTTAATCGGGTCAAAATTTCATAGGATTTATAGGACGGAATTACAGTTTGAAACAAAATATTTTCGGTTAATAGATTTCTCCGCTTAATCGGGTCAAAGTAACCTGGTCCCGAGGTGACTCTATTAAGCGGAGTCGACTGTATATATAGAAAAGGTATAAAGTAAAGGTATTTTTTAACACCTAAATTATAATCGTTTGATTAAAATAAGCTTAAAGTTACTAAAATATATTTTACCTTGCTTCGCAACAGATCTTCCTTCAGGTATTTAACTTCGCTTTCTAGAGAACTCATTTTCTGCTGAGTCCGCATTTGTCGCTCCTGGTGGTTCGACTCTAATTCCTGAACCCTGCCACTTGTCTGTTCCTGGAGCTGGTGAGTCCTGTCGAGGTGTTGCGCCTCCAGCTGTCTCCTCTGCTCGTCTATCTCCGCCTAGAAATGTGGCATAAGTGGCACAAATGTGGCACAAATGTGGCAGAAAAGTGGCACAAATGTGGTATAAAAGTAGTATAAAAGTGGCATGTTACATAAGTGTTTTTAAACGTGACAAAATGTGGTATAAAAGTGACAGAAAAGTGATAGAAATGTTGAATGTAACATGTGTCACAAACGTGACAAAATGTGGTATAAAAGTGGCAAAGTTTAAAGCAAGGGTTCTCATAACATGTATAACGACACAAAGTAGGGTCGCGACAACATTTTTGAGGTCACTGGATTGTCTATGGCAAAAATTATATTTTGAAAATTAATTGATGGATTTTGGAATCAAGGAAATCGACCCGAAAAATAGGGAAATAAAAGGTTGATTACTAAAATGGGAAAATCTAAAATTAGAGGTGTGCCACTGTGCACAGTATAATGTTTTAATACCTAGGGTATAAAGTATAAATTCTCGCTATTAAAGACACAGTTATTATTGGAACAAACTTTGAATTTGTTTATTAGATTCTGTTGGTTCCTGTTGTTGTTTTGTTTTTCTTCTTCTCGCAGCATGCTCAGTTCCAAAAGCTGACTTTTGTGTTGGCTCTGTTGGGAAGTCAGCTGTTCTCTGCTCTCTCTCAACTGACATTCCAAATGCCCGATTCGGTTGCCATCTTCCTGATTCTTAAGCCTATCAGTACACAGGTAGATATGGCGCTCAAAAATACTCAAAAATACACAAAAAAATCATTTTTGGCGCTTAAAATACTAAATTATTACTTTTGGCGCGTAAATACAAAAAATATTATTTTGGCGCGTAAAATACAAAATTATCATTTTGGCGCGTAAAATTGACGCGCCTGTATTATAATCTACTGGTTTTGTTGTTGTTTACAAACACTATGACACCTGAACTCATTCTCATTCCTTGACACGGTCTCCTGAGTGGACCTGAGTATCTTATCTCTCTCTTCAGTTAGTTTCAGTTCCACTTTACTTCTCACCTCTTCTGATTCCTTCAAAACCAGCTGTCTCTCCTTCCCAAACTTAGCTTTTAATATTTCTAATTCTTTGCTGCTCTGCTTTCTCTCTAATTCCCTCTGTCGGACATATTCCTTAGATTGTTTCTCTCTCACCTGTCTACTCGTGTCCAGATCCTGTTCCACCTAGAGGTGTGAAAATATGTATATAAAGAGGACACAATCTGTAACAATATACATTAGACTCTTGTTAGTATACAATATGTAGAGGTGTTATAATATGTATATAAAGAGGACACATATGTGTGTAACATACAGTAGACTCTGTCAATATAAAAACGGTTAAGGGGTACAAGAATTAGAGGTGTCAGAATATGTATATAAAGCAGTGTATTATACTACCGTTTGTAAATATTATATATAGAGAATGATATAAAGAGGACACAATGTGTGTAACAATACACAGTAAATAGGAACACCAGGGGACCGTCTTAATTTGTTCGTATTATCCGGAATTCGTATTAACCGGAGTCACTTGCATGCATTTGTATAGACTAGGGGAATTAACCTTGTACTCCTTAACCGATATTTCCCTTATCCATGTTCCTACTAACAGAGAATACTGTAGTAATCCATAGTCCATATATAGTTAAAATTGTTTACCTTTTCGAGTTGTTGTTTCATTTGTTTGTAAACTTCAGTTGAATTTTTCTCGAATTGGCTTTTGAATTGATCTAACGCTTGTTGTGCTTGTTGTGTTTGTTTGTTGTTTATTTCCTGCAACTCTCGAATCGCGTCTTCTCTCTGTGTCAATAAACCGTCTGCTTTTCTCAGTCTCTGTTTGTACCGACTCTCTATCTACATATTGTAAACACAAACAAACAAACAAATAAACAACTTACCTACCATAAAACTAACTAACTAGCTAACTAGATAACTAACTAGCTAGCTAACTAATAAACAAATAAATAAACAAACGAAAAGATTTCTCAGAACTATTAATTTGGCGCCAAACATAAGATATGATATGATTGGTTGTTACCTGTTCTATTTCTGTCTTAGCCTGAGTGACTTTGCATTCCAATTGGGAGTCTCGGTTTCTAAGCTCCCTGGTCAGCTGATCCAGCTTAGACTCCAGCTGCTGTATTTCTGTCTTGGAAGCTTCTAGAACATTCCGGCACTGTACCAGCTGTTGCTCCAACTCCTAAGGGGCAATCAGATCGTGTTGTTGTTGTTGTTGTTGTTGTTGTTGTTGTTGTTGTTGTTTATTTAATTGAATAATATACTATACATCTGCCAACACCTTTTCTAATGAAATTATCAGGATAGGCAAGGTCATTTCTTAGCATCAAAAATTTCCGGTTTGCCGATAAAAGTAAACCTCAAAATATGTACTTTGTTATAGCAGTTGTGTAGAAAATATTTACTAGTTGTTTACCAGTTGTTTACTTGTCTTTACCGGGTGTTTATAACTTGTTTACCTGTGTTTACCAGTTATTACTAGCTGTTAACTAGTTATTTGCCAGTTGTTTACTACTTGTTTACTACTTGTTTACCATTTGTTTACCAGTTGTTTACTACTTGTTTACCTGTGTCCTGGAGTTGTATTTACTAACACAATTGCTCTGTTCCTGTTTTGCCAGTTGAATAGTGTGCTCCAACTGATTCTGCAGCTTAATAAGGTTGGCTTCATAGTCAGCTAAGTATTCTCTCTTCTCAGACTCCAGATCCTCCGAGTGGCACACAGAGGTGTCGCACTGGTGGCGGAGAGAGGACACCTTGTGCTCCAGGTCAGATTTATCCTTCAGGAGACGCGTACGAGACTATTGTGCATAGAGTAGTTATGCTAATAGCTAATTAGTCAGTTTGTTTGTTGTGTAGTTGTTTGTTTGTTTATGTAGTTGTGTAGTTGTTCATGTAGCTGTTTGTTTGTTTGTTTGTTTATGTAGTTTGTTTGTTTGTTTGTTTGTTTATGTAGTTTGTTTGTTTGTTTGTTTGTTTGTTTGTTTGTTTGTTTGTTTGTTTGTTTGTTTGTTGTGTTGTGTTGTTTGTTAGTTTGTTTGTTTGTGTAGTCGTTTGTTTGTTTGTTTGTTTGTTTGTGTAGTTGTTTGTTGTTTGGAACTTTATTCAAAGTTTGTTTGTTAGTTAGTTAGTTAGTTTGTCTGTTTGTTTGTTTGTTTGTTTGTTTGTTTGTTTGTTTGTTTGTTGTGTTGTTTGTTAGTTTGTTTTGTGTTGTATCTATTGTTTTGCTGTATATTTGTTAGTTTGTCCACAAATTTGTTCAAAGTTTCTTTGTTAGATAGTAAGATTGTTTGTTAGTTAGTAAATTTGATACTGGGTGTTTGTTTGCTTTGCTTTGCTAGTAAGTTAGTAAGTAAATAAGTCTGTTAGTCTATAACAAAGTTAGTTCCGTATATAGTTCCATATACCTTTGCCTCATTGGCCACCTCCTCTGTGAGCTGCTTGACCCTAACCTCGAGCTCCTGTACGATCTTATTGGTGGAGCGGGCTTGCTTTGCGAACTCAGTTTCCAGCTTAAGTCTCTGTTCCTGCGTAGAGCTCATGACGTCACCCAGCTTCTTCGCGTGCTGCTTGTGGATGTCCCCCTTCTCTGTCTCGTTATCCTCTATGTACTGTGTACACGTAAACAACAACAACAACAACACAACAGGTAAACAACAACAACACAACAGGTAAACAACAACAACAACAACAACAACAACACAATAATAACATAATAATAACAACAGGTAAACAACAACAACAACACGTAAACAACAATAACAACAACAACAACAACAACAAAACAATAATAACATAAAAATAACAACAGGTAAACAACAACAACAACAACAACAAGAACTACCTTAAATAAATACTGACCAACTACGTAGTAATTTGCACAGTAAAACCAACCAACAAACACCAAACACACACAAACAAACAAACAACCAACCAACCAAACACAAACAAACAAACACCAAACAACCAACCAACCAAACACAAACAAACAAACAACCAAACACACAACAAACAAACAACCAACCAACCAAACACAAACAAACAAACAACCAAACACACAAACAAACAAACAACCAACCAACCAAACACAAACAAACAAACAACCAAACACACAAACAAACAACAACAAACAACAACAACAACAACACCAACACCAACAAGAACAAGAACAACAACAACACAACAACAGCTAACATACGTTCTGCATCTTCAGTTCATACTCCTTGAAGAGAGCAGAGTGTCTCTTATCATACACATTCCTTTGCTCCTCTACGGTATCCCTGTTCCCCTCTCTCTCTCTCCCCAGGTCTCCCTCACATTTCCGGAGTCTCTCCTCCAGCCTCCGACACCTATTCCCCGCCTCCTGCAGGCTGGCAGCCTGGCTCTGTCTACTCGACTCCAGCTCGTGGCTCTTCTGCTCCAGCATCTACACACACACACGTTATGATACTATGCTATGTGTCCCTGCCACTTATGGTATGTGTCCTATGCCACTTATACTGTCTATACATACACATACAAACGTTATGACACACGTTATGATAATATGCCACTTGTAATGTGTCGTGTGCCACTTATACTGTCTATACATACACATACAAACGTTATGACACACGTTATGATAATATGCCACTTGTAATGTGTCGTGTGCCACTTATACTGTCTATACATACACATACAAACGTTATGACACACGTTATGATAATATGCCACTTGTAATGTGTCGTGTGCCACTGATTAAATGTGTCCTATACTACATGTGTCCCTGCCATATGTGCCACTATACCATGTGTCACATATATACCACTTATGCCACATGTGTCCTATACCACTTATGCCACATGTGTCCTATGCCACTTATGCCACATGTGTCCCTGCCACTTATGCCACATGTGTCCTATGCCACATGTGTCCTATGCCACTTGTGTCCTATGCCACTTATGCCATACTAACCATTCTGAGACTGTCATCCGGTTGGTTGGGCCGGCCGGTACTATTCCGGTCAGCTGATCGCAGATGTCTGTCAGCCAATCGGCGCCTGCCTTGGAATTTGGCGCCTAAATTTCCACCAATCAACTCATTGACATCCGACTGTCGCTTCTTGGTTGAAAACGAAACCTGTCCGTCACCTAGGCGACAACAAATATATATAACAAACTGGAACCAACAAGTGTTAGTTCCAATAAGAACTACCGAGACTATGGTCCGATAATATTAGCTCTGGAGAGGATAAGTTGCGGTCATAGAGGGACGGAAATTGTCCCAACGTCAAATCCTCCTCATCGATAACAAGGGAATTCTGAAAAGTGTCCGTATGACCATCTAAATGGTACTGTTATAAAGTGGAACCAAGTTTAGCCATCGAAATGGTACTGTTATAAAGTGGAACCAAGTTTAGCCATCGAAATGGTACTGTTATAAAGTGGAACCAAGTTTAGCCATCGAAATGGTACAATAAAACAGTCGAAACCGGTTTTTCTAACCAATTATTTGCATGGAATTAAAGTAAGAATAAATTGTTAGTTAGAAAAAACCGGCATCCACTGTATAAAGTGGAACTAAGTAGTTCCATAGTTACAGACAAACCTCTTTGGTATTTCCGTGAATAATCTGGCGGTTTCGTTTTGGATAAAAGGCGCTCAGTCGAATCCAACAAATCCTCATATCCTCGCGACGGGGTCTGTAGAATGGAATGCTTAATACGAACATAGTATCAGTTCCATAATAGGTAGTTATTGTAGGAATATGTTCCTCTTATAATAAATGGGTTTGAAATTAACCGTAACTGAGTATGTATAAATAGGAACTATAACCTACAAACCGGAACTATGACCTTTAAACTGGAACTATAACCTATAACCGGAACTAAGTACCATATTGTGTGTGTGTCTGTGACGGGACGGAGGTGTGAGATTAGAATTTCCGTTATGAAAAGGAAGCGACATTTCGTTGCTGAAACTTCTTCTGTGATTAAATTGTGTCGCCTCAAGGTGTCGCAGAGGTGGTGTGATGGAATTTTGTGCAAAAACAGAATGTTTTGTAGCTATAAATAGAACAGGTGTTACATTCAAGGAATTATCCAGGAGCTCGAGACGCTCCTTTGGAACATGATTTTGGAAAATTTGAATTTAGAAGCGCGAAAATTTGGAATCCTCTCCTATACCGTAACATTAATTTGTGATTTAGGCGTATTATAATTGGATCATACCAGGATTAGGAGAGTATTTACAAATGGCTGTATAATACACTAGTCACATTCCTGTACGAAACATAACTACGGTTAAATCGCACACAACTAACCGAGTGGCAGAAGTGGCTGGTTAAGTGGTTGTTCAAGAAATGGGTTTGTAAGAATACTTTCGCTAAGCTGAGAGAATAACAGTTGTATATATTGATCCCTGATAGTCGATTGGCTGTCGGATTTTCTCAGTTTTGTGACCCACTGGCAGGCAAGTAGCCTTTCTGGCGATTTTTGAGGTAATTTGCTGATCAAAACATTTATTTTTTTAATAGTTTCAGTTCCATTTTGCTGGGTGTTTTCACCAACTCCAGCGAGTAAGGGACACGAGTCAAACATTCAAAATATAAAGAATTATATTGTTTTATTGTTTAGATCCAATTTAAATCTATGGTTCCACTCACTCTATGCATAATATAGTTTGCACGAATGTCTATCCATTGTTGTAAGTGGAATAGGGAACTAAGTTATCAATCTGGAATAAGAACTTGAAAATTCGATTAAAATACCTTTGGCGCTCAAATTTTGGCTCCAAATAACTTTATTTCATTCTGGCGCGTAAAACAGATGTTTCTTTTTAAGCGCGTAAATTTTAAACTTTAGGCGCTATAATTAAGAGTCATTGATTTAGGCGGTCAATTTATTAATTATAGTTATCCATGGAAGAAACCTTGATTTTAATAGGTCAAACAAAACACATCTAATATCACCTTACACTATTATCAACCAATCAAATGCAGGTCTGTACTTGACTCATGTTTGTGTTGAAAGAATTCATAAATAAAGTGGCAATTTGGCGCCATATGCCAGTTAATTGTTCCGAGAAAAATGAAACAATGATTTAGAATTAAATTAGAAAAGTGAGTATATTTATTAGAAATGAAGCTACTAAACAAATACTTTGTGTAATTCAAAAAAATTGTCTGGGAATTTGAAATTTCATTGATTACTATGGTAACAGACAGGAATGCTTAAAAATTCATTTTATTAGTCAAGCAAAGATGTAATTGAGATATAATTCATTGAAATAGGTCAAGCAATCAAAATGCTTATAAGTTAAAACACCCGTTAAATTGATGAGATGAACTATGACCTAAAATCTAAGAACCACCCATCAATAAATACTGTCCACAAAGCAAATAATAAGAACGATTATCAAATCCAGCACTTTGAAATATGAACCAATTTACACGTGCTAAATAGTATTACAAATTAATGAATTTAGTCATCAGTAGGTAGTGATACATAGTGTGTAATGGAATGTGACTCTATAGTACAGTAGCCAATGAAATCACTCGGTCATGCTATTGTTGTA
The DNA here is from genome assembly GCA_028753945.1 of Hexactinellida sp. DTS-2022. Lineage (NCBI taxonomy): Eukaryota > Metazoa > Porifera > Hexactinellida > Hexactinellida sp. DTS-2022. The sequence goes on from JAPNXP010000014.1 coordinate 216,739, forward strand.
AGCAATCCTATTGGCTGAATAGTATAAATACAGAGCTAGTTATAGATATGCAAACTTGTTATTTCAACTACAAACAACAACAACAACAACAATAATAATGACAGAAATGGAACCCAAATCCTGCATTCAATTTGAGGAGACATACAGTCATCTGATGAAGGGAGACTTCAACCAATCAGTGACTCTCTTTGCGAAACTAATGAGCGACAATTCTCTGGAAATACTAGACTTGGCCGAGGCTGAAACGGACGCGTCCATTGGTCCATCTCTCTCCCAGTCGAGTGTCTCCCTCTGCTCGGGAGGCTCGGGCGGGTCCGCGCTCAGCTCTGGCTCGGACAGCAGCGGTTCTCTCTCGGAGCGGGGGCATGTCCGGACGCGGCGGCTGAAGAGGAGGTTCCGGAAAGCCGTGAAAAGCCGCGAGGCCCCACTTAGCGCGGAGCTCTATCGACACCTGAAGCGGGCGCTGCTGCTCGCCACCTGCAAGCTGCAAGCGTTTCCTGACCAATCAGAGGGCTACCTGGAGGCAGCGGCCGTGATGAGTCTGCTCAGCCAATGGGATGCCGCGGAGCAGATATATGAAATAGGCCTCGCAAGGTGCGAAGATTCCGCGAATCGGATTGCGATTGAGAGACACCTGGGGCAACTGAGAGCCATAAACCGACACATTTGCGACACTCTTACCCGCACCACCTGACCTCCTGATTGGCCAATTGTATCTACTGCGAATAGTGTACATGTGTATATTGTATTTTTAACCGAATCTCTTCGATTAAACTAACCTCTTATATTGTGCTATAATTAGTAACATGGCAACCGGACTAGCAATCGGTATGCGACGTATAACCGTATGATAGAAGTGATGTTATTAACCTAGTTACCCAACAGGTCACAAGGAATGTAGTCTGTAGCATGAGGCAGTATACTGTTAATCCCTGCTTAACAACATTCTGTAAGATTGGCATGCAACATATGGTATTCATTGAAATTGTGCCAATATAATATTAGTTGTAATTTTAACAAAAGTAATGTCACGAATTGTGTCTTGTAAATATTTCTTAAAACGAATTATAATATTCGCTAAATTTGGATTTCCTTTAGACAAATAATAATTAATTAAAAATATTTTCTTACGGAATCTGTACAAATTAGAGCTGAAATTTAATATTTAAACAAATTCCTAGAAAAAAATGATTGGTTTACTATAATTTGTCTATTGAACTCTTGGTAATCCTAGTGATACAATGGAATGTTAAATAAATAAATCACGAATTTCGATTGGTTAAATCCGGTTATAACGAAAGTCGTCATTACTGCGTGATATCTTTTCTGAGCCAATAAAGACGAAATGTGACAGAAAGTGAATTTGGAAATTATAATGCATATTTTCAAAGGAAATGGTTGCTTAGCGAATGTTCCAAAGTTTCTTACAACTTTTAAGGGCAAAAGGAATGCATTAAAATGGAACTAACTTATCATACAAGCTTTACATAACGTAGAAATTAAATAATTAAATGGAACTACGTATGTAGAAAATCCTAAAATGTCCTTTTAAAGAACTGAAGCAGAATTACCGAACAAAATTTTGTAGAAATAATTCTTAATTAAAATAAATAGTAAGCAAATAATCTAGTTCCATTTCTACGATCTTTGATTTTTCTAGCAAGAATTCTACCAATCAAATTTCGGGCATAAAACAAGACATTCTGCCTCTAACATACGGACACTAAAACTCCCAAAACAAGGGCCAAATAGCTAGAATTAAAATCAACCTACAAATCTATATTTAACATTTCTACGCTAATTTAATTGGTCCACAAATCATACGCGTTTTCTCCTAATATAGAAATTATAGCAAATGGAATTAACTTCCAATTCTGTATCAGTAATTTGGGAGCAAATATCAATACAATTAGAAAAGTGCTTTGTACCTGATTGGTCAATTCAGAATCGTATGATTTGTTAGACCAGCTGAGGATTTGATTGGTTATGGAAGAACAATAATTATTCATAACAACCCAAATGGTAAAAGGAATTTATTTGTATTCAATAGAATATCACAGTGGGTGGAGTCCAAACAAAGGAAAATAAAATTATTTTTATGTCAGAAATAGAACACGCTATAAACTAGGTACATTCCTTGTGGAGTACTGGTAACTAGGAGGAATCACAATATGTACCTTATGATAAGATTTCATTGAATAGATTTGTTTATGATTAATCACCTATTTGTATTTCATTAAGAGTTCTTAAAATGAGTTAAAATGTGATTGGATAATTAATATAAATTAATCAATCAAATTTTGGGAATTATTCTAAATGATTTTATAAGACTAATGTGCAAATTATATATTTGCAATGAATACATATGTTGCATACCAATCTTACATAAAGTTGTTAAGCAGGGATTAACAGTATCTGCCTCATGCTACAGACTACATTCCTTGTGACCTGTTGGGTAACTAGGTTAATAGTATAACCTGTACATAGAGTCACATTCTATTACACACTATGTATCACTAGCTACTGATGACTAAATATATGTACTTGTAATGATAACATGTACACATGTATTAACACGTGTTAGTTCATATTTCAAAGGTTTGAGTTTTAGAACAAAAACAAAAGAACATTAATTGTTCAAAAGCATTTGCACTTAAACAAAAAATACTTAATTTCTTGCCTAATTTTAGTGAAAACGTAGCTGATTGACCAATCAGTTATAACCTCCCACTAAAGATTCCTTAGTAATCATAGTGAGAATCATGTTACTTATAAGTTATTACTTATTAGCCAATAATAATGTGTGATTTTCTTTGTAAACTTATCTGCTTTACGAAGAAATCTCATTGGCTAATGCTTCTATGAATAACAGAAGTTTCTCTATATAGAGCGGATATATAAGTTGAAAATATGCACAATATTTGGAATTATTATGATTTGAGCACAAATTAAAATTAATAATTGTTGTAACGTTAATTAATTACACTGAATTTAGACTAGTCTATAACAAAGTTTCATTGACACTAAAAGGATAGATTGGTTTAGAACTGAATTAAAAAATTTAAATTCTTTCAAAAAATATTATAAATTAATTAATTTCAATTCCTAATATCTCCAAAATAATTAAAAATTCATGAAATTAGTTTCATCCAAGCGCGTTATTTAATTCGCTCCTATTTTAGGCGCGAAATATGTTTTGCTCACACATTTAGGCGCGCAGTTCATCAAAGCAGTTCACACGTTGTTTGAACTTCAACCAACAAAAGCTGCATAAATAAAACCAACTTCTTCCACCAACATAATTATTCAGCTGTATAATTAGTGATGAATGTCTTATGCCAGAACTGCAAGGAAAGTCAGTAATTTTAACTTTCAAAATACCAAAATCCACAACCAACCAAACATATCACGAAAACCATATTCGTTATACGTATCAACCAATAATAATTTCGTTATTAATATACAGTCAGGTCTGCTTATTGTGAACAATATTTAGTCTGCTTAATATGAAATTTTTATTATGAACAAGCCCTATGGTCCCAATTTAACAACTTACATAGAGTTTGTATTAAGTTGAGTTCGCTTATTATAAAGTCTCTCTATTATGAACATTCAAGGGACCAAAAATTGTGTTCATAATAGAGAGACTTCATAATAAGAGAACTCAACTTAATACAAACCCTATGTAAGTTGTTAAATTGGGACCATAGGGCTTGTTCATAATATTAAATTCATATTAAGCAGACAAAAAATTGTTCACAATAAGCAGACCTGACTATATTTCCTCACATACATGTGAAAATTAAACTGTATAAAATTAGCAGAATAAATACAAATTCGACATAAATTATCCGTGTTAATAATATAAAATATAAAATGATATATTAAAATGAGAAAATGTTGAATTTAATTGCTTACTGATAGCAGTAGAGAATTTTTAACCCAAATATTGTCTCATTTTATTCAAAAAGGAAATGGCAAATATGACAGTATTATTATCAAATTAAATTATAGTATATAAAAAATGAATTTCAGCAAAATGACCCACAAATAGTGAAAAAATTAAGTAATTATTTTTATATAAGACTAACGTGACCTACTTATACACCTGTGTTAACAAATGAAATACAGAAGTCAATAAATAATGCATTACCTAAGACACGTTTGTAAATCCAACCAATCAAGAATTAGAGTTGTGACTATAATTAAAACTATTTTGATAATCAAATTGGAAATAATTTGCGCCCAAATTATACTTTATTTTAGGCAATGGTATTATAATTTGCGCGCCAAATAAAAAACAAGCTCAAATATTACGCGCCATAATATATCCTCATTGAAACCAACTAATAATTAAATTAATAATATGTTCGTAAAGCAATAATTAACTTTTCAATTACTAATCTTTTAAGTCGCATTTAACATTGAATCGATAAAATATTACAATTTATATCGACAGGTGTTAATATATGGAAATATGTTTCCGTAGCCCTCAAATGATTTGATTGCGTTAATTAAAGAACTGATAAAAACTAACGTGTTCAAGTTTACTATAATTTCTTGTTGAAACTAAAAACCTGGTTTAGTGCTTAGTATATAGAAAGGTACGAACAGATTGGTTAGAATTCCATCACTATGTGTGATGTTCATAATTAAATTTAAGATTAGAGCCACAATTGTGTAGTGACCTAAACAAATTAGACGGGCTATCGTTTAACCAATCAGTTTACTTAGTTAACATGCGATATGACGATCATAAGTTAGTTCTATATGGAACTATAGTATACTCCGCTTAATAGAGCCACCGGTTAATATAATTCTCCGCTTAATCGGGTCAAAATTTCACAGGATTTATAGGACGGAATTACAGTTGGACTCGAAATATTTTCTGTTAATAGATTTCTCCGCTTAATCGGGTCAAAGTAACCTGGAACAAAACTGACCCTATAAATATTAAGCGGAGTCAACTGTGTTTATATTTTTGGTGGACAAGGTTAGTATTCAAATATAATTTGTGATAAATTGAGGGTCGACAAATATATATGTACGTGTTATTCTTGCCATTCAACCAATGAGATTGCTGGCTACACACAACACAAAATATAGCAAAAGTCGTAGTCCTTAAAGACGGAGTCTTGAAGGTAGAATCCTCTGCAGTGATTGGTCAATCTAACCACTATGTTATCTGTCAAACTATTCATAATACCATTTGGTTGCATAATATGTAGTCATATTTTAAATAATCGAAACGGGTTTTTTCTAACACCGGTTTTTCTAACTAAATTTATTCTAAATGTGGAAGAAATTCCAATTTTGTTGTATTATAAATCGGATTTTTCTTACCTTATTTCCATGCAATGAATTGGTTAGAAAAACCCGATTTAACCTGTCTAATATGGAACTGAACTTACAAGGTTTCAGTTTGTTCAAAGGCTAGACAAGACGAATAATTTATTTCGGTATTTGGCATATATGGATATACTGTATAATTTGATTATGTATCCATAAATACCAGGAAATATGATTTTTGATTGGTCAACAGACAGAGAGAAAGTGTAACGGTCATCTAATCCGGTTTTTCCTAAACAGACTAATTATATTGCATTCCTTTATCCTATTATATCACCAAGGAACAATGATATATTTGCATATTAAAACAGTAATGTTATACTGTGCCAACTATACTATAGTATAGTGGCCCAGTTCTAATCTTAGTGCTTTGGTTATTATATTTCAAAAAGACTGTTGGCTTGAATTAAAAGTTTGCCTATTCAATAATTGGAACCTTATTTCCCAAATAACAACTGTAGATATACAAAATAATAAATGATACTTCTGCTCTAACACAACAAATACGAAATCTTAACACACAACAACAACAACAACAACAACAACAACAACAACAACAACAACTACAACAACAACAACAACAACACTTCTATTTCAGATCATATAATTCAGTTAGGTCCGGATTAGAGAGAGATCTCTGCTTATATAGGCCCAGGGTCCGTTTCTGTCTGTTCGCTAACAGAAAGTCATCTGTCACCGAGAAGCTCTGTTCATTGGTCTCCAGATTAGGCGCGGGACTGGTGAACATACCCGGCTCCAGGAACGCGGCTATAAATAGAACAAATAGGCGCCATAACTAACCTAAGCTATAAATAGAACAAATAGGCGCCATAACTAACCTACACTGTAAATAGAACAAGTCTCTTAAAGGAGCGCTAATTACATTACACTCCATTATAAAAGCTACAAAATTTTTAAGCGTGCTAAATTGAAAATTTAGGCGCCAAACCAAGGATTTTAAGCGCCAAATTTAATATTTTAAGCGCGCCAAATTAAGGCAGTATGGATTTTAGGCGCCAAGAATTATAAGCGCAGAAAATAAAGCGACATGGATTTTAAGCGCCAAATTGAAAATTTAGGCGCCAAGTATTATAAACGCTCGAAATTAACGCGCCAAGAATTCCCCCTTGTTACCCTATAATTAGGCGCCAGGTGTCTAACAGGTAGCACATTACTCACTGTTGGTTCTCTCAATGCCGGATATAATATTACGCATGGGCATAAACCCGAAGGGATTAGACCCCCCGCCGGTCCCAAAAGTGTCCTGTCGAGAGGTGTTATGTCCCACAAAGGATTCCTGATGGTCCAGAGTCGGTTTGTGGGACTGTGTGGGGGAATGTGGGGGAGGCGAGGTGTGAGAATCGTAGAATGATTGCTGATTGGTTAGAGAGGGGCGTGAGTGAGTAGTTGGCATGTATCTATAAATAGAAGTGACAAGTGGCACAAGTGGCAGAAATAACAACACAGGAAACTCTATACAGTAGAACCTGTTAATACGAACACTATTTCAGTCCCCTTCAAAGCCTTTTAATACAGTAGATGCCGGATATAAGAACACCAGTTATAAGAAGTTCTATTGGAAAACGGTTGCCATATACCCTATATACTTTATGTCGGTTATAAGGATATTATATGCAGTTCCCGACGATGTTCTTATAACCGGCATCCACTGTATAAATGACACCGGTTAATACGAATTCCGGATAAGGAGTACACATTAAGACGGTCCCCTGGTGTTCCTACTAACGAGGTTCTACTGTACTTAACACCACATTCCAACCTGTCAAGTAGATCTCTAGGGTTCTCTGCAAATGTCATAGTTTTAGCCGGTCTCATTGTGGGTGGAGAAGTGGCATAATTGTGTCGCATTTCCCTTTGTTTAAATTCCCACTCAACTTTCGACAGTTCATGAAATTCCTTCCTCACCAACATCAACAGACTCCCTAGCCTATTCTTACCAGAACCAGCGATCCCATATCCCCAATATTCGTCCCTTTCTGTGTCATATATAAGCGTCATATTTCCGGATTGTATTAGAAAGTGACGTAATTCGTCATGCTGTTCGAACTTAAGTCTCAATCCGTGTAACATGTAATTATCTTTAACTTGACTGAAGTCAGAACGAACTTGCCGCTGGTACATGTTTGAATACACCAGTTTACGCACCTATATGGAACTATAAATAGGAACCAATATCCATGGCAAGCTCTGGAAATAATTAAGTATGTCATTTCCAGAAAATTTTGTTGGTAAACTGGTGTATTCAAACCAGTTTACCAAAAAATTTGTTCAAAGATTTTTACCAAAAAATGTTTGTAAAATTTGTTCCCTGAATTACAAACATTAGTTATCTTTCTACTGTAATAAGTGTGAAATTATGAATACAGTAGATGTCGGATATAAGCTTATAACCGGCATCCACTGTATAACTACTGTAATAAGTGTGAAAATATGAATATAAAGTTGTTTACCTCCTCAAGAGAAGTCTCTTTACTAATCATATCATCGAACTGTCCCCCATGGAATTTGGAGGCGTGATAAAAGTGTTCCACAGTGGGCCACTTTCTGCCATCTTGTGTCACAATTTGGTGTTCAGAACTCGGCAGGAAACACGAATAAGTTCGGTCCAAAGCTGAGAACCGAAGTCTGTCGGAGTGTGTTGTGTCTGTGTAGGTGCTAGGAGCATTCCTGTGGTAAGGGAGGGTTGTCATGGAGCGGGTGATAGCGGGCTGGTCGAGAGGCGCGGATCTGTAGTAGGTGTTGCGAGGATCCTAGTTACGGAATGGGGACATGGAATGCTTGGCACAAATGTCACAAATGGCAGAGGTGGTATAAGTGGCAAAAATGGCACAAATGTTACTAGGTAGCATAAATACGACAAATGGCACAAGTGGCAGAGATCTCACAAATGGACAAATGTAACAAATGCCACTTATGCCACTTAACACTTAACAGCTACCTGGTTTAGAGTGACTCCTCTCTGCAGATCTATCTTCAGATCCTCCAGCATGGCTCCCAACCTATTCTGACCGGTCCCATCCCCCCCGTCTCCATAATACGGATCCTCTTCCGAGTGGAACACAAGTTTCCTTTTAGTTCCGATTAGCAGCTCGCATAGTTCCGGGTGTTGCTCGAATTTCGCGTGAATCGCTTGTGACATAACTCGGTCCCGCTTTTCGGGCCACCCCTTTTGCACCCCCTCCCGATGTTGGTATGCCACATATGGCACCTCGTCTGGGGACACAATTGTCCGGATTTTATCCTCAAGACGAGTGCCCTCGAATTTCATTGCGTTGTAAAAGTGGGCAACTGATGGCCATCGTTTGTGGTCAATAGTGATCGGGTGATGAGAGTATATTGATAGGGAGCTGTTTGTGTTTGTTTTGTCTGTTGTTATTATTGTTGTGTTTGGGTCTCGTTGGAGTTTTGTGAAGTATTGGGATTTCCGCGCGTCTTTTGTTGGGCTGTGGACTTGTTGGGGACCGATTGCTTGCAGGATAGGTCTAAACAACAACAACAATAAGTAAACAAACTAGTAAACAAACATATATACAAACAACAAACCAACCAAGCAAACAAACAAACTTGAAAACGAATAAACAAACAAACATACTGTATATACGTACATACATACAAAAAAACGAATAAACAAACAAACAAACAAACAAACAACCAACCAAACAAACAAACAAACAAACAACCAACCAACCAATTAACCAAACAACAACAACAACAACACTACCTAACATCGGAATCTCTCTCTTGCAGTTCCTTCCTAATATCCATAAGGAAGTTACCCAGCATATTCTGTCCCTCCTCGCTAATGCCATCTCCCCAAACAACAACAACAACAACAACAACAACAACACTACCTAACATCGGAATCTCTCTCTTGCAGTTCCTTCCTAATATCCATAAGGAAGTTACCCAGCATATTCTGTCCCTCCTCGCTAATGCCATCTCCCCAAACAACAACAACAACAACAACAACAACACTACCTGACATCGGAATCTCTCTCTTGCAGTTCCTTCCTAATATCCATAAGGAAGTTACCCAGCATATTCTGTCCCTCCTCACTAATGCCATCTCCCCAAACAACAACAACAACAACAACAACAACACTACCTAACATCGGAATCTCTCTCTTGCAGTTCCTTCCTAATATCCATAAGGAAGTTACCCAGCATATTCTGTCCCTCCTCACTAATGCCATCTCCCCAAACAACAACAACAACAACAACAACAACAACAACACTACCTAACATCGGAATCTCTCTCCTGCAGCTCCTTCCTAATATCCATAAGGAAGTTCCCCAGCATATTCTGTCCCTCCTCGCTAATCCCATCTCCCCAAACAACAACAACAACAACAACAACAACAACAACAACAACAACAACAACAACAACAACAACAACACTACCTAACATCAGAATCTCTCTCTTGCAGTTCCTTCCTAATATCCATAAGGAAGTTACCCAGCATATTCTGTCCCTCCTCGCTAATGCCATCTCCCCAAACAACAACAACAACAACAACAACAACAACACTACCTAACATCGGAATCTCTCTCTTGCAGTTCCTTCCTAATATCCATAAGGAAGTTCCCCAGCATATTCTGTCCCTCCTCACTAATGCCATCTCCCCAAACAACAACAACAACAACAACAACAACAACACTACCTAACATCAGAATCTCTCTCTTGCAGTTCCTTCCTAATATCCATAAGGAAGTTACCCAGCATATTCTGTCCCTCCTCGCTAATCCCATCTCCCCAAACAACAACAACAACAACAACAACAACAACACTACCTAACATCGGAATCTCTCTCTTGCAGTTCCTTCCTAATATCCATAAGGAAGTTCCCCAGCATATTCTGTCCCTCCTCGCTAATGCCATCTCCCCAAACAACAACAACAACAACAACAACAACAACACTACCTAACATCGGAATCTCTCTCTTGCAGTTCCTTCCTAATATCCATAAGGAAGTTCCCCAGCATATTCTGTCCCTCCTCGCTAATGCCATCTCCCCAAACAACAACAACAACAACAACAACAACAACAACAACAACAACAACAACACTACCTAACATCAGAATCTCTCTCTTGCAGTTCCTTCCTAATATCCATAAGGAAGTTACCCAGCATATTCTGTCCCTCCTCGCTAATGCCATCTCCCCAAACAACAACAACAACAACAACAACAACAAAACTACCTAACATCGGAATCTCTCTCTTGCAGTTCCTTCCTAATATCCATAAGGAAGTTCCCCAGCATATTCTGTCCCTCCTCGCTAATGCCATCTCCCCAAACAACAACAACAACAACAACAACAACAACAACAACAACAACAACACTACCTAACATCAGAATCTCTCTCTTGCAGTTCCTTCCTAATATCCATAAGGAAGTTACCCAGCATATTCTGTCCCTCCTCGCTAATGCCATCTCCCCAAACAACAACAACAACAACAACAACAACAAAACTACCTAACATCGGAATCTCTCTCTTGCAGTTCCTTCCTAATATCCATAAGGAAGTTCCCCAGCATATTCTGTCCCTCCTCGCTAATGCCATCTCCCCAAACAACAACAACAACAACAACAACAACAACAACAACAACAACAACACTACCTAACATCAGAATCTCTCTCTTGCAGTTCCTTCCTAATATCCATAAGGAAGTTCCCCAGCATATTCTGTCCCTCCTCGCTAATGCCATCTCCCCAAACAACAACAACAACAACAACAACAACAACAACAACAACAACAACACTACCTAACATCAGAATCTCTCTCTTGCAGTTCCTTCCTAATATCCATAAGGAAGTTACCCAGCATATTCTGTCCCTCCTCGCTAATGCCATCTCCCCAAACAACAACAACAACAACAACAACAACAACACTACCTAACATCAGAATCTCTCTCTTGCAGTTCCTTCCTAATATCCATAAGGAAGTTACCCAGCATATTCTGTCCCTCCTCACTAATGCCATCTCCCCAAACAACAACAACAACAACAACAACAACAACACTACCTAACATCAGAATCTCTCTCTTGCAGTTCCTTCCTAATATCCATAAGGAAGTTACCCAGCATATTCTGTCCCTCCTCACTAATGCCATCTCCCCAAACAACAACAACAACAACAACAACAACAACACTACCTAACATCAGAATCTCTCTCTTGCAGTTCCTTCCTAATATCCATAAGGAAGTTACCCAGCATATTCTGTCCCTCCTCGCTAATGCCATCTCCCCAAACAACAACAACAACAACAACAACAACAACAACAACAACAACAACAACACTACCTAACATCGGAATCTCTCTCTTGCAGTTCCTTCCTAATATCCATAAGGAAGTTACCCAGCATATTCTGTCCCTCCTCACTAATCCCATCTCCCCAAACAACAACAACAACAACAACAACAACACTACCTAACATCAGAATCTCTCTCTTGCAGCTCCTTCCTAATATCCATAAGGAAGTTCCCCAGCATATTCTGTCCCTCCTCGCTAATGCCATCTCCCCAAACAACAACAACAACAACAACAACAACAACAACAACAACAACAACAACAACACTACCTAACATCGGAATCTCTCTCTTGCAGTTCCTTCCTAATATCCATAAGGAAGTTACCCAGCATATTCTGTCCCTCCTCGCTAATGCCATCTCCCCAAACAACAACAACAACAACAACAACAACAACAACAACAACAACAACACTACCTAACATCAGAATCTCTCTCTTGCAGTTCCTTCCTAATATCCATAAGGAAGTTACCCAGCATATTCTGTCCCTCCTCGCTAATGCCATCTCCCCAAACAACAACAACAACAACAACAACAACAACACTACCTAACATCGGAATCTCTCTCTTGCAGTTCCTTCCTAATATCCATAAGGAAGTTACCCAGCATATTCTGTCCCTCCTCGCTAATGCCATCTCCCCAAACAACAACAACAACAACAACAACAACAACACTACCTAACATCGGAATCTCTCTCTTGCAGTTCCTTCCTAATATCCATAAGGAAGTTACCCAGCATATTCTGTCCCTCCTCGCTAATGCCATCTCCCCAAACAACAACAACAACAACAACAACAACACTACCTAACATCGGAATCTCTCTCTTGCAGTTCCTTCCTAATATCCATAAGGAAGTTCCCCAGCATATTCTGTCCCTCCTCACTAATGCCATCTCCCCAAACAACAACAACAACAACAACAACAACAACACTACCTAACATCGGAATCTCTCTCTTGCAGCTCCTTCCTAATATCCATAAGGAAGTTCCCCAGCATATTCTGTCCCTCCTCGCTAATGCCATCTCCCCAAACAACAACAACAACAACAACAACAACAACAACAACAACAACAACAACACTACCTAACATCGGAATCTCTCTCTTGCAGTTCCTTCCTAATATCCATAAGGAAGTTACCCAGCATATTCTGTCCCTCCTCGCTAATGCCATCTCCCCAAACAACAACAACAACAACAACAACAACAACAACACTACCTAACATCGGAATCTCTCTCTTGCAGCTCCTTCCTAATATCCATAAGGAAGTTACCCAGCATATTCTGTCCCTCCTCGCTAATGCCATCTCCCCAAACAACAACAACAACAACAACAACAACAACAACAACAACAACAACAACAACACTACCTAACATCGGAATCTCTCTCTTGCAGTTCCTTCCTAATATCCATAAGGAAGTTACCCAGCATATTCTGTCCCTCCTCGCTAATGCCATCTCCCCAATATGTGTCGTTACAATGGTGCACCAATCTACGGAGTCCGGTGGACAGCAGTAAGTGCTTAGCCTCTGGGTACTGAAGGAACTTAGCCTTTAGACCAGTCTTCATAACAGGATCCTATAGAGGGGATAATAATATGGGGGGGGGGGGGGGGGGGGGCAGGGTTGTATCAACTCATTTTGAGTTGGCAGAATCAACTCATTTTCTTGAATGAGTTGAATGAGTTGGTAGACAAAAAATGAGTTAATACAACCCTACTTCCGACCATGGCCAGACAACTTTCACTTTGTCGTAACATTAATGCGTAGGGAGATCCAAATTTGGCCGGATCACTTTTGAGAGCCGACAGACGCAGCTGTAAATGTATTATTAAACTGAAGATTTAAGATATACGTTAGTTACAATTAGTTTAATAAAAAATGAGTTGGCAGAATCAACTCATTTTCTTGAATGAGTTGAATGAGTTGGTAACAGCAAAATGAGTTGTTTTGCCAACTCAAAATGAGTTGATACAACCCTGGCCCGGCCCGGGGGGGGGATAATGTATAATACAGTCAGGTCTGCTTATTGTAAACAACTTTTCGTCTGCTTAATATGAAAACTTTTTATTATGGACAAGCCCTATGGTCCCAATTTAACAACTTACATAGGGTTTATAATAAGTAGAGTTCACTTATTATAAAGTCTCTTTATTATGAACACAATTTTTTGTCACAGGTGTTCACATAAGTGGAACTATACTATACTATACAGAGAATAACACCTGTTACTGCTATACTATGTATACAGCAATAACTTCTGCTATTCTTTACATAAAACATCTGCTATTCCTTCAGAACTACAGAGCACGAAAAGTATAAATAGAGACAAGCCTATAATAGTATCACCTTAACTTCCTTCCAATCTTTCCTAACAAAATCTTGGTTTTCTTGACTGTAAGCTAACTTCATTGCTTCATTCGCCGTTCCACATTCCTGTATCTTTCCTTCCAGCTTTGAACCAGTGAATCTCTGTCCCAAATAATAATGCGAGACAGTAGGCCACTTAACACCATTTATTCGCACCTCGTGTGGGAAATAAGGCGAGAATTCAAAGAATGGATATTTATCGTCGTGAAAGTAAATCGATCCTTTTGGTGGTTTATCGGGTAAAACAGAGTTAGGTGACAAATCTAGGAACTAAAAAATGTAGGTAAACAACAATAATATTACATTAGAACCTCGTTAATACGAACACCAACAGACGGTTAAAATGTGTTCGCTTTATCCGGAGTTCGTATTAACCGGAGTAATACCCATTGAATAGCCATTGTAGGGACCTGATTTTGTGGAACTGTTTGTTCGTATTTCCGGAAATTAGTATTAACCGTGCCGTACTAACGAGGTTCTACTGTAGATATAAACAAACTGGTACTAACTTCAGAGTTAATATCAGTTTCAGTTCCAATAGGAGTAGGTTTCTTTCCTTGCAGCTCTACGCGTGTTCGCATTAACAGCTGTCCTAGCTTGTTAGCTCCCATACCGTCGCTACCTTTGCCCCAGTAGGAACCTGCAATTGAGTCCTGAAATACAATCCTTCTGTTTCCAGTTCGTAATAGGAGCTTCTTTAGGTCCTTGTGTTGAGAGAATTTGGCGCGCAAACCTTCTAGCATTATCTCATCTTTGATCTAAAGATAAAAATAGAATAAATTTCAGAATATGAATATAACGAAACCAAAAAATGTCTGCCAAAGGTATTTGAACAAAAAATATTTGTATTCATGCAATCAAGCTTCAGGCAGCATAATAACATTTGTAGATGCTTAAAGTTTAGTATAATAAAATTGAAAATTTAGAATTTACATTTTTATGGAACAATCTAAAAATATAACACATTTAAAATCAAAGTAAAATACAGTAACTAAATTTTTTTTCATCAACAAGTTTTCATGCACAAAAATCATGAATTTTTTCGAATTTAATGTATAATTTAACCGAAAACAGTTGAAACATTAAATCTATAGTTCTATATGGAACTAACTTTATGCCAGTCATGCCTCACGAAATCTAGCACAGCTGAATTTCTCTCTAATTCCTTCGCCTGTTCTGTGTCATAAGTCTTCTGTATTTTGGTTGCTAGGGGCGTTCCCTGGAATTTCTGTGATTGCACATAATTCTCGACGCTTAGCCACAAAACAGATTTTATTAAGATTGGATAATTAGGATTTCCGTTAACCAACTCGTGATAGTGTCCTTCTGTGTCTTTTGTGTCTGTGAATACCAGCGGGTCTAAATCGGAACTAGCCATTTATAGTTCCAATTCGAATTGCTAGATTGAGTATAAAGCTTTGCATACATTAACCGTAACCATAGAGATACAGAGTAGAACAGTAAAACCTTCAAAATATGAACACTTTTTCTCGGTCCCAAATTCCCCATTGTTTTAGAGACACGTTATGATAAATCATGAAAAGTGAACGTTTTGGCTGGTTCACTTTCTGAAGGTTTTACTGTACTAATGTAGTAGCATTTGTGTCCTTGTAATGTGGCACAAGTGGCATAAGTGGCACAAAATTCCGATTGTAAAAATATTTTTTTTGGTCCGGTATAATAAATATAGATATGGATATACTGATGATCTATATATCAGCTAAAAATAAGAATCTTCAAACAACAACAACAACATAAATCCTGTATAATACATGCTAGAACAGAGGTGTTAAAACTACACTTCACAAACGTATAGTTCCAGATTGAATACCATCCCGTGCCACTTTATCCAGCTCGACATAAACACCTCTCTTCGTGTCGAGATAAAACAGCTGATCCGACACCTTATCAATATCAAATCCCTCCTCCTTGAGTTTAATCTTCTGCAGCTTAAATGTACCTGTTATACAGTAGTGGATATAATGTTCTAGAAAGTTCTTATTCTTATATCTACTGTACAGTGCATGACAAAATGAAATTTGGAAAAAAATGGAAAAAATTTGAATTTGAAAATTTTATATAATGTTCTTGTAACCGGCATAAATTCTCGTTAATAGGCAAGTGACTCCGGTTAATACGAATTCCGGATAATATGAACATGCTAAGACGGTCCCCTGGTGTTCCTATTAACAGAGTCTAATGTATATTGTTACACACATTGTGTCCTCTTTATATACATATTTTAACACCTCTAAATCTTGTACTCTTTATCCGTTTTTATATTAACAAGAGTCTACTGTATGTTGCTAAATACATAGTGTCATCTTTATATACATATTTTAACACCTATAAATATACTTGTATACTAACTTACCTGTAATATCAACCGAAGGCAGCAGGCGTATAAACAGAGGTCTGGCATAAATGGGCAGAGAGGGACTAATCTCCTTATAGAGCGTAGAGGGGTCCAGATAGGGGTCCGCAATCGCAGCCATGCCCGCCTTCCCGTCTGTGCCTGTAGAGACAGATGTAAACAACAACAACAACAACAACAACACAATAATAACACAATAATATATCACAATAACACAACCTTTAAAAGGTTGATAATAAACTGATTGAAAATATAACAAATTTGGAATTTGTTAAATAATTAGAATAATAGTTAGTAGGAAAAACCGATTAGTTAGAAAACCGGTGTGGAAAAAACCGGTTTCAACTGTACTTGTTATTACAAAATACAGTTAGGTTCTTTTATTATGAACATTCAAGGGACCATAATTGTGTTCATAATAGAGAGACTTTATAATAAGCGAACTCAACTTAATACAAACCCTATGTAAGTTGTTAAATTGGGACCATAGGGCTTGTTCATATTAAGTATATTAAGCAGACTTGACTGTATTTGATAATAAGTTTGTTGTTGTTTACCTGGCACCTCTACACCATACACAACCACATCTTTAAGCTTCAGAACTGAAGTGATTATACTCTCCACTTCTGCAGTGCTCACATTCTCACCTAAGTTGAGTAATAGTAAGAAAAAGCTAAAATTACAGCTGTGCCGACAGCATGTCCTTATAAGTTATAGTTAGAAAAAACCTAAGTTGAATAATACGTATGATGTATTATACGTAATATTACGTAATGCCTATTATATAGTAAGAAAAATCTAAAATTACAGCTGTGCCGACAGCATATTCTAGTTGAGGCACTATTTGTCATTAAACCACCAAATATTTTTTTATTCCATAACAACGACAGATTAGATTAAGTGAATATATTAAGATGATATTACAAAAAATCTAAAATTACAGCTGTGCCGACAGCATATTCTTCTGGAGGCACTACCAAATATTGTGCCTCCAAATGAATATTCAGTCGGCACAGCTGTAATTTTAGATTTTTTCAATATGACATTAATACGATTGATTAATATGATGTCGTTAATACAGTAGATGCTGGATATAAGAACACCGGTTATAAGAACATACCGGTTTTAATAATACCGCATATAAGAACATTCTACTGGAAAACGGTTGCCATATACCCTGTATAATCTATGCCGGTTATAAGAACACTATATGCAGTTCCCGACGATGTTCTTATAACCGGCATCACTGTACAAATGAATGGTTTACCCCTCTTATACGCATGTTTACTGTTGTTGTTTACCCCTGTTATACGTATAAAGATATTCTCACCTTTCCACCGAAACGTGTCGCCGCCCCTATCACAGAACCGGAAGTACCCATATTCGTCCTGCACCAATATGTCGCCTGTCCGGAAATATCTGTCCCCTATCCTCTCCACGTCTCGTATTATGCGACCGCTCGTCGCCTCTGTGCTCAGGTACCCGTCGAAACGCCGGTCTAGTCAAGGTACGTATAGGCATAGATAATAGTAGAACTTCGTTTGTAGGAACATTCTAAACCTCGTTAGTAGTTAATACAAAATTCCGGTTAATGCGAAACACAATACAGTGGGGGAAATAACAGTCATTTGGAACTGAAATAAGACGTTTCTGAAAAATATAGTACCAGCGTATTATAAATACGCTTAAATATGCAGGCATTTGGAAATATGCTCGTAATCCTGGTCTGATCCAATTTCATACACCTAAGTCACAAATTAATGCTCCTAAAATTCAAATTTCCCAAAATTATACTCCAAAAGGAGCGACATAATTCCTTGTAGATATACAATCGACTCCGCTTAATAGAGTCACCTCGGGACCAGGTTATTTTGACCCGATTAAGCGGAGAAATATAGAATTATAAGATTCTAAAATACAAGAATACAAAACTAACCAATTTTATTCGTAATGCGACCAATCAGCTCTCCGGGTTCGCCTGGCTTACACATAACACAAGTCCTATCCACATTCCTTTGCAGCTCTCCCGTAACCAGGTCTATCTTAACTAGAGAGACGGTTAAAGCTATTTTCTTCAGAAACGGAATATCCCGAAACGAAATGGGAGAATATCCCACACATCCCGGCATATTCATGTTATTCAGAATATTCGCATTTCCCTCCGTCGCTCCATAGAACTCTCCTATACTTCCTATCTGTGGAAACAGTAAACAATAACACAAACAATATGTTGTTGTTGTTTACTATACTTTCTATCTGTGGGAACAGTAAACAATAACACAAACAATATGTTGTTGTTGTTGAAATAAATTCTGTACAGTGAACTCCCGTTATAACCAAGTCAGATATAACGAAGGGATTTACAGGTACCAAGCACTTCGATATAACGAGAGTTCAATGTAGACTATAGTATAACCTCGTTAGTAGAAACACGGTTAATACGAACACTATTTCAGTCCCCTTCAAAGCCTTTCAATACAAATTATATGGTTAATACGAATTCCGGATAAGGAGTACATATTATGACGGTCCCCTGGTGTTCCTACTAACGAGGTTCTAATATACCATGCGCTATAAATAGAACTACTATATAACTATAAGCAATATATTAACTCACATTAAATCTCGTTTGGAAACTATTCCATATATTGGGTTTCAACCCATTACCAAAAGCGAGTCTAATATTATGCGTGGAATCAATATCTTTCGTTGGCTGAGCTAACAAATAGCGACACAATTCTCCTATGTATATAAATACTGTACAATTGTGTGTTTTACAATCTGACCAAAACTGTGACGCACTAAACTTTATCCTAAGAACATTTTGGCATCCGAATATTATGGTTTGTCCCATGGCTAACACATTTCCATTAGTGTGGTATAACGGTAGTACGTTATATATGACGTCACTTGTTCTGAGACGTAATAACTTGTGTATAGAGCATACCAGATTCCTATAAGATATAGGATAGGTAAATATAGTTGTTTGTTGTTTGTTGTTTGTTTGTTTGTTTGTTTGTTTGTTTGTTTGTTTGTTTGTTTGTTTGTTTGTTGTTTGTTTGTTTGTTTGTTGTTTGTTGTTTGTTTGTTGTTTGTTTGTTTGTTTGTTGTTTGTTGTTTGTTTGTTTGTTTGTTTGTTTGTTTGTTTGTTTGTTTGTTGTTTGTTGTTTGTTTGTTTGTTTGTTTGTTTGTTTGTTTGCTCGTTTGTTTGTGTATTTGTTTGTTTATTTGTGTATTTAGTTGTTTGTTTGTATATTTGTTGAAATAGTATTTGTTTGATCGTTTGTTTGTATATAGTTTGTTCATTAATTCATTAATTTGTTTGTTTACTTGTTTGTTTCAATTAATAGACTACCTTTCAGAGGTGTGACATACCTATATTTAATATGTGTGAATTTACAGGCCTTCGGCATGCCGGTGGTGCCAGAAGTATAAATATAGAAAACAGGATCCGTGCTCTTAATATTAACATTCCTAGATACAGGCTCCGTATCCAGGCAACTCTCTGATGCAACAAGAATGTCTGTAAACTCGAAATGAACATCTAAACAAAAATAAAATTTCATTTAAAAAAAATAAAAATTCACAAAAATAAAATAATCATAAAATTAAAAAATAGCTAAATAAATAAGCAAAATTACATAGAAAAAATACAAAATTTCATAAATATTTCAAAAAAGTTAAATAATAACAGAATTACATAAAAAATTACAAATGTGACATATAATATATTTCTCACCTTCGCTTATTGTCCCAATAGAATAATACGTCACACCATTTCCCAACTCTTCGAATACATCAGCCACACCCGCGACACAATTTGGTGAGAACACAACCACTTTACAAGATGCCACTTGTATAGAATGTACCAAGGATTTCCCTTTCAAATTATTATTAATTAAAGCGGTTACAATTCCAATCTTCGCCATTGCCAACCACATACAAACATATTCAATCCTATTTTCGCTATAAAGTGCCACAGTTCCATTATTCGACAAACCAACTGACAGAAAATAATGCGAAAACCTATTTATAACAGAATTCATTTCACCAAAGGTTATTTTCCTATCACCATAAGTAATAGCTATCTTATTTCTGTTATTATTCACAGTCTCATTCCAAATATGGTGTAGTTGTATGTTGTTTTTAACCATTAAATCGCCCTGTATGTTTATTTTTAGATAATTATAGGCTATAAATAGATCTCTTGGGAGGGTATGGCATAGTATGCGTAACCAGGGCAACCCTCCTAAGATGAGGTATGTGAGTGTAAGAATTGGGAAATATAACAAACATGTTATAGAAAGTGAGTAGGTGATAGCAATTGATAGAGTAATGGCTATAATAAACCGCTTCATCTAACAACAACAACAACAACAACAAGTAAACAAATGTATAAGTAAATAAGTAAATATAAATGATAAAATAATAAACAAGGAAGTGGTATTAACTAAACGAATAAACATGTAAACAAAATAAACAAATAATCGAGTAAATAAGTATACAAGTTATAAAACACACAAATAAAAATATTAGTCTTTTATGAATAACGAATGAGCTAAAAATACCGAAAGTTAATAGCTAAAAATAATCCTAATTATAACCGAAACTATAAAATCAAACTGAAACTATAAAATCAAACTAGAACTATGATATTCAAACTGGAACTATCTGTTAATCAGCTGATTTGATTGGTCCAGGGTCGGACCCCAATTGTCCACTCTCTTTGAGCTTAATAAGAGCCTCGTGATGTTTGTCGAAATATGGATTTAACAACGTGATACATTCCTTTACCCACTTTTCAATGTTAGGAAAACCTTCGTAAATATTCTTGTTTACAGCCCAGAATTCGACTAGCTCACACAACAATTGAACATCAGCAATCGAGATCTCATTTCCTACTATAAATTTGTTGTTTTTCAAGGTAATAGTGTCAATAAAAGTCAATGATTTAACCAACTTTTCTTTCAATCCAACAATTTCAGGATCAGTAGAAGGTTTACCCATAACATATTGTTTCATGAACCAAGGTGTTGAAATACGAATACAGGAATGATGCCAATCTAAATATTGGTCAACAAGAGCTCGAGTTTTAGGGTCCTTAGGATACCAATTATCACTTACAGAATTTGTATTACAAATATACTTTAGAATGGCATTACTTTCATAAAGAGAAAATTCACCGTCCAAAAGTGTTGGTATTAGGCAGTTCGGGTTTGCAGCTCTTAGTTCCATATTGGTTTTCTGTTCCTGTTTAAGTATTTGTATTAGGATGGTATCGAATGGGATTTTATTTATGTCCAATACAATCATTACTGCCCTACAAGGTTGTGAAATAGGATCGGTGAATAATCGCAAAGATAACATCCTATTGGTTGGTTGAGTTCTAATTATAGTATCAAGAAAATATTATACAGTATAACATCGTTAGTAGGAACACCAACGGACGGTAAAAATGTGTTCGCTTTATCCGGAGTTCGTATTAACCGGAGTAATACCCATTGAATAGCCATTGTAGGGACCTGATTTTGTGGAACTGTTTGTTCGTATTATCCGGAATTTCGAATTAACAGTGTTCCTACTAACGAGGTTCTACTGTATATTTACTAGTAAATATAAGTACAGTTTATTTAAATAATACAGTAGAACCTCGTTAGTACGAACACCAGGGGACAGTCAAAATGTGTACTTATCCGGAATTCGTATCAACCAATATCATTTGTATTGAATAAGCTTCAAAGTGACTGAAATAGTGTTCGTACTAAGTATGTTATTTGTTTGTCACATTTAATAACAATCCACTTAAATCCACATTCAAATATCTGCCATTATAATAAAGCAAATATAAACTGAGTAACAATGGAATCGAACAAAGCATGTTTGGTCTTAACACGACACAATAGCCACTAACAGTTATGAATGGAACTATAGTGATAAGTGGAACTATAAATACAGGAACTGAATATAAACCTAACTAAATTTATTCAATCACACAGATCATATACGTAAGTTAAATTTGTTGTTGTTTACTACAGTAGACTCTGTTAATAGGAACACGGATAAGGGAATATCGGTTAAGGAGTACAAGGTTAATTCCCCTAGCTTATACAAATGCATGCAAGTGACTCCGGAAAAATACGAACATATTAAAACGGTCACCTGGTGTTCGTACTAACAGAGTATACTGTACTTATTAATGTTCTTGTTATTATTGTTGTTATTAGTAATATAGTGAACTCCCGCTTATAACGAAGGAATTTACAGGTCCTAAGCACTTCGTTATAACGAGAGTTCAATCTACTATTAATATTGTTGTTACTACTATTATCATTGTTGTTATTATTGTGTTGTTGTTGTTATTGTTCCCTGTATCCACATATAGACACAGGATGGGAGTTACAGAGAGCGAGGGACCTAACATAAGCGCTAAGCTGCGGGGCCCGGGCCCTGCCAGATACGCCCTGCCTAACACAAGTGGGTTCACAGGTCACGACGCTACCAAGAACAGACTGCCCGCCTACTCGTTCGGACTCAGGACTGCTCTGCTGTACAGGAAGGCCAATACACCCGGTTAGTAGAGAGATATGTAGATTAATGAGTAAACAAACGAGTCAACAAACGAGTCAACAAACAAACAAACAAACAAACAAACAAACAAATAATCAATAAGTAAACATACAAACATTAAAAATCAAATACACAAGTTAATAACAACAGATCATTTTCAATTTATACAGTGGATGCCAGTTATAAGAACATCTTCGGGATTTACATATAGTGTTCTTATAACCGACATCTACTGTATGAATTATTTCTAAGGACAATTATTTGTTTATTGTTGTTGAATACCCCAGGTATACACATGTTTACTGTTGTTGTTTACTACTTTGTTTACCGCTATTATACACATGTTTACTGTTGTTGTTTACTACTTTGTTTACCGCTATTATACACATGTTTACTGTTGTTGTTTACGTCAGTTATAAACATGTTTACTATGTACTTTGTTTAGGCCTGTTAAACACATGTTTACTGTTGTTGTTTACCCCTCCTACACACCTATTTACTGTTGTTGTTGTTGACAGGTCCTGCTCACTTTATCGACTCTACAATGTCTCGCTTCGGAAAGGAGGGCTCCTCTAAGTACTCAATGCAGTCCCGTAATCCGATGGGAAAGCACTTCCAGACCCCGGCCCCCAACGCTTACGACGCGGAGAGAGTGCACCCCCAGCGGGAGCCTAATGCCCCCAGCTATACCATGGGGACACGGAACAGGTCCAGGAAGTCGGATAGTGTCCCTAGTCCCAATTCCTATACCCTGCCCTCTCTCATAGGTAAACAACAACAAACTAACTGATTAAGTAACTAACTAACCGACAAACTAATCAACAAACTGACAAACTGATTAAGTAACTAACTAACCGACAAACTAATCAACAAACTGACAAACTGATTAAGTAACTAACTAACCGACAAACTAATCAATTAATTAACTAATCAACAAACTGACAAACTAAGACTAGTAAGTAACAAACAAACAGACTAACATACAAACAAATAAAATAACACCCAACTAACCAACCAAACAAACAAACAAACAAACAGATTACTAACAAACAAAAAGACAATATATTCGTTATATCCGGATATTAGTTATAAGCGGATAATAATTAATGCATTTAGTGCTCTGGGGTAAATATCTATTTAGTTAAAAGCAGTTATTTCGTTATATCCTACTTCGTTATAACGGGAGTTCACTGTACAATATGTACGGCTATAATGCTTATATACCTACAAACAACAACAACAACAACAACAACAACACATGAGTATATACTCCCTAGGTCCTAGGATAGTTAACAAGGATGCCTCCTCTGCCTTCACGATGACTAACAGAGCTAGCGTGGGGGCGTTTGACGAGGATCTCGCCAGGACCCCGGGGCCCTGTCATTACTCTATCATACAACCAGATGTCTACAAGGCAAAGCGACCCACATACTCACTACAGGGCAGATCATATATACCAGGTAACGTAATGTGTGTAGTGATCATATATACCAGGTAACGTAATGTGTGTAGTGATCCTATATACCAGGTAACGTAATTTGTATAGTGTATAGATCATAGAAATTACTTATAGAGCTCAGCTCTAGTAGAGTTCAGTTCTAGTAGAGTTCAGTTTTTCACTATGTGTATTCAGGCACTGAGAAAGGTCAGTTTTTTTCCAGAGTTTGAAATTGACCTTTAGAAAGTAAGCCTGGGCTTTTAGTATGGGAAAAATCTGAACTCTACTAGAGCTCAGCTCCATATAAGGATTCTCTAGTCTAGATCATATATACCAGGTAATGTAATGTGTGTATATAGTGTCTGTTGCAGTATAGTTACTGTTATAGTATAGTTACTGTTATAGTATAGTTACTATTATAACTTATAACTATAGTTCAAATTATCAAAAGTTAATGTCACAACTTAGTTCAAAAAGCAGTCCATAGTTACTCGACTTTTGTTCCCAATTATAAATGTTATGTTAGTAGCAATTTTAGTTAAAAAATCCCAAATTGCAGCCTGTGCCGACGCATTTCCCTTTGGAGGCACTACATTTTGTTGTTGGGTAACTAGTAGTGCCTCCAAAGGAAAATACTTTCGGCACAGGCTGCAATTTTAGATTTTTCGACATGTCATGAACGCATCAAGGTGTTTACACACATTTATCACTTTGGACAAAGGAACGATTTAAAAATTTGCAGTTTGTTTCTATCATACACAATTTTGAATTTAATGTCATTCATTCATTATGTATAGATAATAAATTATAAGCTCGCCCATTAAAAATATAACTACAGTCAGGTTCTTTTATTATGAACATTCAAGGGACCAAAAATTGTGTTCATAATAGAGATACTTTATAATAAACGAACTCAACTTAATACAAACCCTATGTAAGTTGTTAAATTGGGATCGTAGGGCTTGTTTATAATAAAAAGCAGACCTGACTGTATACATACATTATACATATACTATTGAAATTGAACCTATGCTATAAGTTATTTTTCGATTTATGGCGATTTCCTTTCCCATTAACCTTTCCAATAGAACTGAAAATTAGAAGTATTTTCACGTTTTTCCTATGACATTACATGTAACATTCCTTTGCTATATATTAACATTCCTTTCCGTTGCTAGGAGACACAGCCCAGAAGCCTGGGCCCGGAGCTCATTCGCCGGAAAAAGTAGAAATGAACAGAAGACGAATGCCCGCCTTTTCTATGGGAGTTAAACATTCAGAATATTTATGTCCGCTTATAGTAGAAGGATTGTATTAACCGCACTTTGTGATACATTTATTCACGCTTCTATTTATAGTATCAGTATATTGTGATATTAAACTAACTCGTTCCAATATAATAATGTATTAACTTATTTATAGTCACAATATTAGTTACAATAAATTACAAAATTTCGTAAATAAAGCATTTCGGAATAATTTTAGTTCAAATTATAAAAAATTTGGTAAAATAAGACAATTTTTAAAGAATTTTAGCTAAAAAAAACTACAAAATTTGACAAAAACATACAATTTTGGAAGAAGTTTTGTTCTAATTAACTCTAAAATTTCGTAAAATATACCCTATATAAAGAATCTAAGTTCTAATGAGCTTCAAATTTCGTAAAAACAGACCATTTAAAAATATATAAATATCCATGATTGATAAATAAGACCATCAAGGACTATACTGTATATACAAATTGTTAAGCAAACAACAACAACAACAAACACTTTCTAAATATAGTTCTAACAAAGCTGGTAGTTAGCCTCTCTCAAATCTGATTGGTCATTTACCACAGTTGCCACTCCCACAAACAGCTCCAACGATTATTATCAAAAGCAAAACTATAAATAGAATTAGTTCCTATTATAAGGCGATAGTTCCAGTTTAATTAATATATACAGTCGACTCCGCTTAATAGAGACACTGGTTAATAGATTTCTCCGCTTAATCGGGTCAAAATTTCACAGGATTTATAGGACGGAATTACATTTTGGCTTAAAATATTTTCGGTTAATAGATTTCTCCGCTTAATCGGGTCAAAGTAACCTGGTCCCGAGGTGACTCTATTAAGCGGAGTATACTGTCAAGAGTAAACAACAACAACTTACGAATCAATCCGACTACAACAGAAACGATTACGCATATTAAGATCAGGAGCATCTAAAAAGAACAATAAATATAATAATTCCGTTAAATACAGTAGACTCTGTTAGTAGGAACACCAGGGGACCGTCTTAATATGTTCGTATTATCCGGAATTCGTATTAACCGGAGTCACTTGCATGCATTTGTATAGGCTAGGGGAATTAACCTTGTACTCCTTAACCGATATTTCCCTTATCCGTGCTCCTATTAACAGAGTCTACTGTATATCCATAAATGGAATTATAATAAGTTGGTTCTAACTCTATAATTGTCCCAACAAGTTTTCCGCTTTAGTCTCACAGCTTGCTTCTGGAAAACTCCCGCTTGTTCGTCCATCCGAGCTGAAAAATAAACGCAATTATCATAGCTATAAATAGAACATAATGGAACTAATTAGGCGCCGATCTATCAAGAAGAGTTTGGCGCTTAAAATTCGTACAAAAATAATTATCAGAAAAGTATAATTTCCGATATTTCGAAAGTTTTGTCTGTGTAGTTGGTTGGTTTATTTGTTAGATTAGTTTCTTAGTGAATTGGTTTATTTGTTCGTTATTAGTTAGTTAGTGATTAAATTGGTTTATTAATGTGTTTGTAAGCAGGTGTTATTCTCTGTATAGTCTATAGTTCCACTTATGTGAACACCTGTGACAACTCAGAGTATTTATACAGAAGTTAGTTTGTCTGTTTGTTTGTGTAGTTAGTTAGTTAGTCAATGTGTTAGTTTATTTGTTCATTATTAATTAGTTAGTGATTAAATTGGTTTTTTTAGAGATTTATTAATGTGTTATAAGTTGTTTGTTCATAAGGTGGTTATAAGTGTGCTTAATTAACTAACAAGCTCTCTCTTCTATGTTCCCTAGAGCCTGGTCTCTGTCCAGAGCTTTGTTCAGATTATCTTTAACCACATTCCTAACCTCACCCGTCTTCTTCTGTAGATCCGATACGTTAGACCTAAACGGTAGAACAGTTAGCTAAACATATAAAGTAATAGTCAAACGGTTAGTTAAACAGCTAAACACACAGTCAAACGGTTAGTTAAACAGCTAAACACACAGTCAAACGGTTAGTTAAACAGCTAAACACACAGTCAAACGGTTAGTTAAACAGCTAAACACACAGTCAAACGGTTAGTTAAACAGCTAAACACACAGTCAAACGGTTAGTTAAACAGCTAAACACACAGTCAAACGGTTAGTTAAACGGTAAAACAGATAGTCAAATGGTTAAACACACAGTCAAACGGTTAGTTAAACGATTAAATTAATAACTTACATTTTAAAAGCTCTGAAAATGAGTTATGAATAATATCTAGCTAAGTAAATAAACAAACAAACAATATCAACAACAACAAATAACCCCTCAATAACCTATCAAAAGTATCATGAATTAATTAACGCAACCAAAGTGTTATACAAATCTCCGTTTTCCCGAAGTGCCTTTTCCGCGACAACTTTTGTCACCTCCATATGTCCCATAATACTCTCCACGTCATCTCTGTTGAGAACCACTCTCTCCTTACTACTCTCGGTATTAACCGGCTTGCCTTTAACAGACATTTTCTGTAGCAAAGTAGCCGCCTTGCCTATATTAACACAAATATAATGCAATGTAAATGTATACAGTATAACCTCGTTATATACGGAAATAAGTACAAATTAAGTTAAGGCCCTAATATAATGGAATTTCGGCAAATATACGAACATTATTTCAGGCCTGTCACGGAAATTTGTCCCTCTGAGGTTTGTTACTAGAATAGTTGCCTAGGCGATTTTTCGCCATATTGGGACCAAAATCTTTTAGGAATATTAAAGCCTAGCTGTCACTGGAAAATTGTCCCCGATAAACTGATCCGGACCAAAATTCCATGGAAAACTGAATCCTAGGACTATTTTTCCATGGAATTTTGGTCCAGGACCAATTTTTCGGGCCCTAAATTTCCAGTGACAGTCCCATTAAAAGCGTATAAACTGGCTGTCTTGCCTAGATTATACACAGTTAAATCCCTAATATAATTGAATTCCGGCTAACTACGAATACTATTACAGTCCCCTTCAAAGCCTATTATAAGCCAATTAACTGGAGTCTTGCCTAGATTATGGCTCTCTTTCTCTGTCGACATGTCCGTCACATGTTGCAGATCTGCGCCTGTGACATTAGCGTGAGTGCGCATGGAGGCAGCGGAGGATCTGATTGGTTCAGGGCTGTCCGGGGGGGAGGGGTCTCTATGAGCCATCTAGCTAACCAATCAGATTAGAGAGTTAATTATATATACAGTAGAACCTCGTTAGTACGAACACGGTTTATGCGAATTTCCGGATAAGACGAACAAACAGTTCACAAAATCAGGTCCCTACAATGGCTATTCAACGGGTATTACTCCGGTTAATACGAACTCCGATAAAGCGAACATATTTTTACCGTCCGTTGGTGTTCGTATTAACGAGGTTCTACTGTAATACCGTATTGCTTCGAATAAGAAAAAAATATTTTCGTGAGCCAAAATTGGCCTGATTTTTTTTGAAAAATTCAGAAAATAATATTTAGGTCGGTCCTAATGGTTCTCACCAATAGTATACTTTTTCATTTGTATTGACCCGGCGCTTATTCGGGGAAATACGGTATACAGTAGAACCTTGTTAATGGAGCGTGATAAAATTGATATTCTCATTAATACAGTAGAACCTCGTTAAATTGGGACAATAAGGCTTGTTCATATTATAAAGTTTTTCATATTAAATAATATTCAATTGTTTTTATAAATTCCTGATAGTTAATCTAAGCTATTTTTTCTGCTTTATTAACCATTGCATAATTATATATGCTAATTAGTTACCTATATTATGTACTATGTGTTATTCTCCATAAAATTTGTGCCAAGAATTTGTGCCAACAACCACAGTTAATTTACGTATTTGTATTAAGTACCTTGTTAGATATTATATTTACAAGTCGAACATTCAGGGTTAAGCAAATACAGTATAACCTCGTTAGTACAAACACGGTTAATACGAACACTATTCAGTCCCTTCAAAGTTTTTTCAATACAAATGATATCGGTTAATACGAATTCCGGATAAGGCGAACACATTTTGATGGTCCCTTAGTGTTCCTATTAACGAGGTTCTACTGTATACAAACTTTAAACAAGAACAAAACTCTCTATAAGGTTCGTTCAAGTAAAGTAGCGATTTGAAGGGGGGGGGGTTAAACAATGTGAATCATTTTTGTATTTCAAAATCGTCAAAATGTGTGACATAGATGGGTGTGTATAATTGCCTATAAATTACGTAAACACAAAGTAAACATATCGGAATAATTAATAAACAAACAAACAAAACAACAACAAATTCAACTGTTTTTCGTGTGTTTAGTTCTTTCGTTCTTCTCCATTTGATATATTTTGACACAACAACACATCATGTAAACAACTAATATAAACACAAATGACAAAACAAACCATACATATTTCAAAAAATATAACAAAAAATCTGTCATAGAATATTTGTGTACATCGTAGTACTTTTGACACCTCAAATCTGAACACAATAAATCTTCACTTGTGTTCATGAATATTTCAACATTCCTTTCGTCCAAACTGGTATCTAAGCAACTTTCTAAAGTCCTTATACATTTCTGTCTCAAACTATCGAATTTAGCTTCAACACAAAGTGCCATTTCCCAATAACTAGCCTGTAAATACTCATTCACAATGTCACATCTCAAAATCTCACAAAAATCAGCCAAACATGCAACTTTTGGGCCACTTTTTCTCTCAGAATCATGTTTACGATCGAAATGTAAATCTAAAAAATGTTCGTTTGCAAAGAATTTCCCACAAAAGCCACACCCCCATTGGTTCATAGAATCGTAGTACTTGTGGTCCTCTTGTAACCCGAAGATGTCATTGGTCGGTTTAAGAGGACAGCCCTCAGGAATGCTATATAAGGCGAGAAATTCTAAAATTCCTTTTTGTTGCAGAATGTTTCGAGCGGCTTTAGAATAAGATCTGGAGCAACAAAGCGAAATGGGCGCCAAAACAGACAATAGGCAGAGAGTTAGTATAAATAGCTTCGAAAATACTAATCGCATTTGTATCGCTAAATCAGTTGTCACAAATATTATTTATTTTGAGGACAAAAGGCACTCAAAAGGTAGGTAACGCAATTTCGCTCATTATATGTCGCATTTTTTACCTTTTATAATGCATAATGATGGTTTGTTCACAATGTTTAACACCTCCCCTTGGAAGTGTTACGTAATGTTTGAACGACCAAGGTCATACCTACCAACTGTCCAGAGATTTACTATAATTGTATTGGGATTTTAATTGAAACAAACAAATTTTGTTTCAACTTCAAAATACCCAATTCTTGATTTTATAATTATTGCATTTATAATAGTATACTCTTGGTTTGTCAAATAAACTGTAATTATTCGTGCTTCCAAGGGATTCCCTAGACATCCATTTCTTAAAAATATAATTTATACCAGCTACTAATGAATGGCACATAAATATATTTCTTGATATGCATGTCTCAATTAACACCGAGCGAACGAAATTTTGAGACGTTCGAGCCATCTAGAAAAATGTCCGAAGAAATGAGCCAATATCCAAGGAATTATAAGCTATTATGCAGGGATTTATCTTTACTGAGTTGGCCAAAAACATACCACATGATAAAAATACTGTATACCAACTTTAAATATGCAAAATATGCAGGGATTGTCTGGACTTTGTTGGCAGGTAAAGGAAACATTTGTATTCCAAAAATATAATACAGTCTCCAGGATTAAGATTGGGTTACTCAAATGGACCTGAACCAGAGACAAGTGGATATAATTAGCCACTATAATAAGCGGGCTGGACCGGCCCAAATTATCGATTTAACGGTCCAGACCGATCCAATGTTTTGATCATACTGTCTCTGGGCCGTCCAGAAAAAATCAATGACGGTTCGGTTCTTCGTGCTTATTTAAAGTTGGTATACAGTATTTTTATCATGTGGTATGTTTTTTGGCCAACTCAGTAAAGATAATTCCCTGCATAATAGCTTATAATTCCTTGGATATTGGCTCATTTCCTTGGACACTTTTCTAGATGCTCGAACGTCTCAAAATTTCCCTCGCTCGGTGTTAATTGAGACATGCATACTAACTTAATAAGAAATATATTTATGAGCCATTCATTAGTTGCTGGTATAAATTATATTTTTAAGAAATGGATGTCTAGGGAATCCCTTGGAAACACGAATAATTACAGTTTATTTGACAAACCAAGAGTATAACTATGCAATAAATATAAAATCAAGAATTGGGTATTTTGATGTTGAAACAAGGTTGGTTTGTTTGTTTCAACAGGAAATCCTTGTACGCCTGGACAAAGGGATAAATCCCTGGAAAGTTGGAAGTAAAATTTTCAGGAATTTGGAGTCACTCGAAGATTGTACGGCGTCATCGCATATATAATTAATTTAGGCGCCAATATTGAGATTTAATTGTGTTTAGGCTGGAAGATACAAACATACAAAACTATCCATTAAGTGTACCAAATTAGGCGCGAATAATTATAATCATGAATTTAACAAAATGTAATGTCTGTAGGATAAGAACTGGTATTGTTTGTGGCAAAACAGGGAATTTTATAAAAACTTATGAAATACAAATTTAAACCGATTAACAATCTATTGTGTCATAGACTCAT
The DNA here is from genome assembly GCA_028753945.1 of Hexactinellida sp. DTS-2022. Lineage (NCBI taxonomy): Eukaryota > Metazoa > Porifera > Hexactinellida > Hexactinellida sp. DTS-2022. The sequence goes on from JAPNXP010000014.1 coordinate 249,054, forward strand.
AGTAGACACATTAACCAAGAAAAATTCCCCAATTTTCCAGATATCACCATAGCAACCATTGACGTACTTTGGTATTCTCAAGTTACACAAGTATAAGATCGATCTGTATAAGATTAATTATATTATTTGAATAAACTCAATTCATAACTAAACCTAAATGGCCACTAATATGCCTACAAATGTAACTTTCGATAAAATGACACGATTCGACAATGTCGCCACTAAAATCCACCAAACATTCGATCCCCTAATCGATCAGCTGATCGCGAGGAGGGACGCTCTCCTCCAGAGGGTCCGTGAGCTGCGAGAGGACCACAGGAACAAAGAGGCCACTCGTATCGCTGCCATAGAAGAACTGGAAAGGGTACAGCAACAAATGATGGAAATGAGCATAAAGGTTAACCCAAACCTAGAGTTCCATGAACAGGCCAAACAAGCCTACCAACAGGGCATTGAGAAACTGAGATTATCTGCCACATTCCTATGTCCCGTCTTAAGGTGTGAAAATACGGACACAATCCGACAGCTGATATCCGAGCTAGGAGAGATAGTCCCGTGTGAGAAACCGGACTATTCTCTCAAGCGAGAACCGGTTTTAACAGCTCGGTGGTTTGGTGATGGGGCAATAATATTCGATGAATCCACTGAGCTAATGTACGTAGCAGATTGTTGGAGTAGTCGTGTGCAATTAGTGTCGATGAAGGGAGAGTTTGTGGCACAATTCGGTAATGATAAGCTAGAACGTCCATGGGGAATAGCCGTCAATGATGAATCCATATTCGTAACCGATACAGGGAAACATGCATTGTTCCAGTTCCGAAAGAAAGATTTCAAATTCATCAATAGTACCGGAAATTATGGCGACAATGAAGGAGAATTTAAATTTCCAAATGGACTTTGTATCGACACTAACGGAGATGTGTTAGTTGCAGATAACAACAATGACAGAGTGTGCGTATACTCGAAACTTCTCGAATTCAAGACCTACATCGGAATAGGACAGCTGTGTTACCCTAGAGACGTTAAGCTGTCAGCTGATCGAATCGTGGTGCTAGACTGGAGTCCCAAATGTGTCCATTTCTTCTCTCGAGAAGGACACCCCCTCAGTTCCTGTGTCCATAGAGGGACAGAGGACAGTTTGGTTGCGAAGCCTTACTTCTTCTGTTTGGACTCAGCTGGTAATATCATTATTAGCGACTATGGGAGTAATGCCATCAAGATATTCACGGAATCGGGAAAGCATATTCACACCTTGGGTAGGGAAGGGAAGGGAAAGGGAGAGTTTATAACCCCTTGTGGAGTTTGTATTTCCAACTTGGGAATTATTTGTGTCGTGTCCCATAATCCGAAGTATTCTCTGCAATTCTTCTAATGTTTGTATTTATTATTTGGTTATTTATTCATTCTATTAACTCGATATGATTCAAATGACCCTTTTTATTGAACACCTATTAGTATTTACAGAATATAAATACGATATTTAGAACTATTTAGAAACTGAGAAATTTTTGCTAGAATTTGAATGTGTTGGTTGTAAAAATCTAAAATTGCAGCTGTGCCAACAAAATATTTATTTGGAATTATTAATTGAGCGGGGTCTCATAATTTGTTTATCCTCTACAATTATTGAATTTATTGTTATTTGTTTACAGAGGTTTAGTTTGTATTTAAATGTGTGATATTATTTGGAATTATTTGGAATTGTTAAACTGGAACTATCGAATTACCCAAAAACGAAAGTTAGAAATCAAAAATCTTCAAAAATTTACAAAAAAACAACAACAAATATACAAAATCCTTAAAAACAATTAAAAATCAACTTAACCATTCATATTCATCATAACTGCGTGGCGATAAAGAAAGATTTTCCAAAAGTTCCTTTTTAGCAGGATCCTTATTATAATCACATTTTTTGAATATCTCGTAACAACGAACTGAAGTTAACATTGGAATTTCACCCTGCATTTCCTCGCGAAATAATTTAAATTTCAAATCTTTTCTAGCCTCCTTTACACTACCATTGAACATATCTAAAATCACTAAAATTTCACTTTCAGGTATCTCAGGAAATTCGTCCGATAAAATAGAAATATTTAAAGGTTTGCTGTTTGATTTATTCCGTTTCATAGAGCTTGATTTAAAGTGGTTAATATTTGATGGCTTTGGTGGCACAAGTGGTTTTATAGTGGCAGGAATTGGGGCGCAATCTTCCAATAAAACAGGGGCCGTATTGCCTCGACATAAACTGGCCCTATTCCTACGTTTTAATTGGTCAGGAGTCAAAGCGGAATCGTTTAAAATAGGCTCATCGAAAAAAGAATTTGAGTTCGAATAACGACGAAATGATATTTTCTTCAAAGGCATAGTTGTAGTATCACTTGGTGTTGTTGTTGTTGTTGTTGTTGTTGTATCATCACATGGGGTATCTGAAGTTTTCTTTGGTTCTCCTTCGTATATCATGTAGGGATCAAATTCCTTTTCTAAAATTAGAATTGACATGTATAATTATTAAGGCCTGACAGTAACATTAGTTGTAAAATTAACATTAGTAGTAAAATTAGAATTGACATGTATAATTATTAAGGCCTGACAGTAACATTAGTAGTCCATAAAGTATCCATGATACTTTCATATGTTGGCTTTAATACATAAAAATCAATATACAGTCGACTCGGCTTAATAGAGCCACCGGTTAATAGATTTCTCCGCTTAATCGAGTCAAAATTTCACATGATATATAGGACGGAATTACAGTTTGGCTTAAAATTTGTCGGTTAATAGATTTTGAGTCAAAGTAACCTGGTCCGAGAAATCAATATATTATAAACTGGAACTAACAATAGGAACTAACCTTCTTCCTGCTCTCTATATTGTAATCTGTCCATTTCTCTCGGATCTCTAGCAACACCTCTATTCACATTCCTTTCTCTGCCACCTGTGCCACCTATGCCACCTGGCATCATAGTGGTGTAGGCATAGGAATCCCCGATTTTTAAACGATCCACTAGAGCCACAGATGGATATACAGGCGTTGAGCTATAGTTAGATATAACTGTTTAATAACCGTTTGATTGTCACTTAACTATGGTCAAAAAGTGTTTGGAAGTCGTTTTACTATGGTCAAAAAGTGTTTGAAAGTCGTTTTACTAAGTAAGGTCTCCATTTGAAATACAATGGATACTGTATATAAAGTACTATGGCTTGTTTACTGTTATTTATATGAACTGAACTAACACAATTAGTTCAAATATGAACCTAAGTAGAACTCCACTCCTTATCAATATAAATGTGTACATGATAGGTGTTAAAATATGAATAAAGCAACAATTTAAGTCCCACATATACCTTACCAGTGGTCGATTTAGGTGCCGGGTTGGCACTTAACTTAACAGTGTACCATCATCTAATTATACCGAACACATGTATTATGAGTAACACTTTTAGGGTGCCATACAAATGTTACCTCCATAAAAGTGTTTTGGAACATAAAATCCTAGACAAATCAACTAACTTTTCACTAAAACTCAGAAATTTTGGAGTGTCATAAGTCTCATCAACAGGAGAATCAAGATCATCGTTTGAAGAATAAACATAATTTGAATCTGAACTTAACTCAAAGTTCGTATTAGACCCAGATTGTTTAAGTTTCTCTATGTCTTCATATACATACGAATTTACTTTTTCCCTTTCAGGCTCGAATATTTCTATGTTGAGATAGTTGACTGTTGTAGGTGGTTTCATTTCTACAACACGTGACTTTCTTTTTTTCATATTATTCCGTTTGTAAAATTCAATCTCTAAAAACCAAGGAAAAGTTTGAAATATTATGCAGTGTATTATACAGCCATTTGTAATACGCTCCTAATCCTGGTATGATCCAATTTTCGTACGCCTAAATCACAAATTAATGTTACAGAATAGGAGAGGATTCCAAATTTCGCGCTCCTAAATTCAAATTTTCCAAAAATCATACTCCAAAAGGAGCGTCTCGCGCTCCTGGATAATTCCTTAGAAATATGTATGGTGCAAAAAGTTGCATTTATAATAGCAAGGGATCGTCGGAAATTTTCCCACTTTTCCGACATTCGTATTAACATGTGTCATCATCTATTTAAGGATTTGAATGGTACTGAGTAAGCGTTAACCGGAACTAAGTATTAACCGCGTTATACTAACGAGTTTATGGTGTCAGATTGGGAGATAAACAACAACAACAACAACTTGTAAATAATAACATAGAAATTACTTTTTGTGTCTGTTTCCATATCACTTGAGAGGATGTAACCGGTCTTAAAGTTTTCTTGGTTTTGTCCCGTCCAATGTTCCTTCAGTTGTCTGTAAACAACAACAATAATAACAACAACAACAACAACAACAACATCATCACCAAAAACAACAACAACAAGACCAAGACCAAACACCACCACCACCACCAACAACAACAACAACACCAGAACAAGAACAACAACAACAACAACTTACTTATCGATTATAGAAATAAGATGGTTCTTTTTATACGGGACACATTGGTCTTCATCTAAGTTAGAAGGCGAATCCGTTTTTGCCATTACAACTTGAGGTTTTGCCTAAACACAGTTATACTGTAGACAACCGTTAATTCGAATTCGAATTTATTTTCCCTTGAGTGTCAATTACAGTCGAAACCGGGTTTTCTAACCAATTCTTTGTATGGTAATAAAGTAACAAAAATCCGATAGTTATAAAAAACAGATTGAAAATAAACAAAATTGGAATTTCTCACACATTTAGAATAAATAGTTATTTAGAAAAACCGGTTTCGACTGTAGGTGTTTTAAGTATATGTCATAGTGTATCAGAAAACATTGTGTGTTAGCGAATACACATGTTATTGTGTGTATTTGAGATTTTGAGTATGTGAATTAACCTTTTTAAGTTGAGCTAGGATCTGTCCAAAACAAGGCCTATCATTGGGACCATTCATCCAGCAGACATTCATTAATTCGAATATTTCATCGCTAGACAGTGAGGGGGGTTGAAGTCTCTTTTCCAAAATAAGTTGTCGCGTCACCTAATTAGCATATAACTCTCGTTATAACGAAGTGCTTGGGAACTGTATATATATCCCTTCGTTATATCCGGATATTCGTTATAAGCGGATGTTTTAATTTAGGCGCTTTTTGGAGTAAATTAATTTTGGGATTTTCAGACCAATCAGAGCAAATATTTTGGCGCTCAAAATTATAAAAGCAAACCAAATAAATTTCGCTATAACTGTATACATTATAAGGAATTAATAAGCTCAATATGACTAATTGAAGCACCAGAATTGTTGCAAAATATAATTGTAATCATTTAGAATCTCCTCCAATCAAATTACTGCTGTATTTAAATTGATAACCATAAGGCTAATATCCTGGTTATTACAAACTTACTTGTAACATTGTTAAATCTGCCCATGGTTTGACACAATAAGAATATATTTCCCACATAGTTACACCAAAACTCCAAACATCGCTTGCATTGGAATATTCCCCTTTCTCAAGCACTTCTATAGAAGTCCTAAATATATATAAAAAATCTAAAATTACACCTGTGCCAATAGTCTTAAAACAAATTATTATACCAACAGTCAGGTCTGCTTATTGTAAACAAGCCCTATGGTCACAATTTAACAACTTACATAGGGTTTGTATTAAGTTGAGTTCGCTTATTATAAAGTATCTATTGTGGACATAATTTTTGGTCCCTTGAATGTTCATAATAAAATAACCTGACTGAAATTTATTTGTGGTATTAGTAGGACAAATTATCATGTCAAGATATTAAGACAAAAAACATTTTTGAAAACTAAAATATTTATGTACTGCTAATTAGACAACAATAAAACTCAATTAGAAATTTTCATAATAAATACAGTCGGTTTTACAGCAATTCCTAAATCGGAATTAAACTAAATTATGCATTGAAAAAACTCGATAGTTCCTTAACACATTATAAGAAATAGATTTTCTAAATTAGTTCCATAAAATGGTAATTTCATGCAAACATCTCTTAAAAAGAGAGAATTAATTGGTTGTTAGTAACCAATAGGATTTGAGGCTAAGTCTGAAAACAATTTTGCAATTAAATCTTTCTCAGAAATGAAACCTAAATCCGAAAATGTGACCAAAAATAGATCAACAGGTGATCGAAATAATTTCAAACAGGAACGTTATAATCAAATTAATAACTGTTTTCGCATTCTTTTTTGGAGTCAAATATTCGTAATTTGAATTTTGTAGAAATTAATTACTTATGCTTTTCCGGCTTAAAACATATAATTGATTGGCTGTTGTAAAAGTGCGCAATTAGTATACGCACTAAATTGATTGGTCATTAGATTATATAAATACTTTTCTTGTATAAATATTCATAAAATTATATACAATCACATATGTAATCTATTTTTAAAGCAACCACATTACAATTTTTATGAATATTGAACAACATTAACATATGTTTTCAGCATACATATTTAACAAAACCAATGACAACAATTAATTAATTACGATTCAATAGAATTTATGTTGGTTGCTATTCAGTTTCATTATGGGGGCAAATTTGGAATTTTGTTATTAGTAGGCGCGTTTAAACGTTAGTTCCAGAAATCCACAAAATATTCGAATATTAAATATCTACCACACAAATTAGAATCTACTTATTGTCCACGTTTAATTAAACCGCATTTTTGCTAATCTACTTATTTGTGTTATGCTAACATCATATCACGTTGGTTAAATAATTTCTGAACTCAAGTAGAAGTATAGTGGTATGGCGGGAAAAAGAAAATACAATATACTCCGATTAATAGATTTCTCCGCTTAATCGGGTTAAACTAGCGTCGGATCAAAGTGACCCTAGTAGATTGTGTTCTATTTTATAGCGCGTGAATGTAAAATTAATATTTCCGATATATGTCCTATAATTTTTTGATTTTTTGGCGCACTAAAGGCTAAATTCAGGCGGAAAAAAATTAAGTGGAAAAATTACATTGAATAATTCAAGCGCCATATTAATACTGGATGAAATATTGGTCTATGTTTTGTGAACAATTACGGCACAAAATGTGAAATTTTAAAGATTTATAAAAGCGAACTGGAATTAACACAGTTACAATTGTAACTATGAAATAGGAATAAGAGGGCTTTTGAAATAAACCCTAATCAGGCGAAGTTGGAAAAAGTGGTTTTTTGGAATTTTACCGACGAATTTGAAAAAGTGGTTTTGGTATTTTACCAAGCAAAGGGAACTTTGTGAGGTGTCAGTGTCTGCATAACTTCGTCTTCATCGGGCAAGAATCGTGTCATCCCAAAATCGCTAATTTTAACCTAAAAATAGAACAAAGGTGAGAAAATACTAATCTTTAGGAAAATGCTAATTATTTGCATATTTTTGTCGTTTCTATGGAATATATTTTTGAACAATCAGTTGGCCAATCAATTATACAGTCAAATACAAAAATCGCTAATTAACCTAAAAATAGAATAAAGGTGAGAAAACACTAATCTTTAGTAGAAAAAAACTGCTAATAATTTTTTCTCTTTTTAAATAGTCATTTCTTGACCAATCAGCTTTGTGGCCATTTTATTATTAAATTAAATTTCTATTTTTAATACCCAAGCACTTTGTACGTGTGCTATCTATCATAGATAATAAGAAAAACTTTATATAATTTATTTTTAAAACTACTAAGTGATTGTTCAATTCTAGTCACCTTTTAAAAATGAATAATCTTTCACAGAAATTGTTTGCAAAACCAATCAATATTGAAAAACAAAATTTTCAAAAAATAGTAAGCATACCAAAGGTTGATTACATGACAACCAAACTCCATAAAAAATGAAATACGTACATACAAGGATAGTCAGCAAATACTTCATACATTTCCCAATTAAATCCCCGCCTAAATCCTTAGTTCCAGATTAAGTTTCATATTAAACCGAGGCATAAGCTGTGAGCATATAAATAGCTGAGAATTGAAGAGTAAAGGAATTACCTAATAACTAGTTAAATTAAAATGATAGAAATTCTCCCACCACAAATAAATTTTAATCAAAGAGAACTCCAGAAAAGGAAAAGATTTCAATCTTCACTTGAGTTGTTAACCGAGTTAGACAAATGTGTCACAGGCAAGAAATATGCAAGTTTGGCCCCACCTTGTGAAGAATTTCCGATGTTAAACCATTTACAACAGGGGGGTGTACATAGAAAACAAGCGTTCGTTCCGATTGGGAATATTCGCCATCTACCTTTAAGTCAAAGTAATTCGCCGATTTTTTTCGATACAAAATGGAGTGATGGGTCAAACAGTCCTAGAAGGTTTGGAAAAAGTGCGAAACTCGAATTTATAAATGGCGTGTCAAAAAAGAATTGTAATCATCAAAGAGTCAAATCCGAAAACTTTGATCAACTAATGAAAGAAGATTTAGATGAACTACAAAATAAATTCTTTTCGCAAGCACAAAATACCGACAAACATCGGCACTCAATAAGCGCTATTTTTGACACTTTCAACCAAAAAAAATGGATTCACAAACGAATAACTTTGGATGAACAAACGAATTTTTCGCCAGAAAAATCTGAAGCAAGTTCAATGAATTCCAGCAGTGTAGATCTAGAATCTTCCATAGAGATCAAAGAGGAAGATAGGAATGCGTGGGTTAAAAGCGCGCGGAATTGTGACGTTGATGATATTTTAAGACTTTTGACACGTGACTCACATTTGGTAAATTGTTCGGATCATATTTTTGGATTTACAGCTTTGCATTGGGGGGCAAAAAAAGGGCGGGAAGATTTAATAGCGATGTTAATAACTTCTGGCGCTTTAATTGATGTTCGTTCGCTTTCGGGTTCGACACCTCTACACATAGCAACTCAATCTGGCAAATGGAATGTAGTTGAAATGCTGATTGTTGAATTAAACGCTGATATTAAAATTCGTGACAATAATTCGCGACGAGCCATAGATTATCTCAAAAATGGACCCCCGGAAATTCGGTCACTCCTAACCACAGGGAAATATCCAAACAATCAAAATGAAGAAACACATACAGAAGAACAAATCGAGACAGTGACAAAAGAAAAAAGTTTTAAACAACATCTCAAAAAATATTCAAAAACAATCAGAAAAATCAATAAACCGGGATCCAGTGAAGTATAAAGAATTCAATCAAATTATCGACAAATGTTGTATGTACATATAGTATTTATCTATAAATATAATGAAATTGATTAGTCGAACGTGTATAACTAGATTTAATTATAAAACGCCCGTGGGAATTATCTTGTGCAATTTAAGGTATGAAAAAAGGTGATTTTTTGACATTTAAGAATGACCTTTTATGTATTGAGGTAAAGTTTTTATCACAAAAAATCGTCGATTTTAGAATAGAAATATTTAATTTAGAACTAGAGTTAAGCGCGCCTAAAATTTTAAGCGCCAAAATATGTATGGTGTGTTGAAATGGTTTGCGCGCCCAAAAATCATCAAGATTTAAGCGCCAGGAGAAAAAATCCTGGTAAGTGAAATTATTAAGTTGTGTACCAATTAGTGAAAATTAATGGTTCATTAATAATGGAAATTAAATAGTTTTATTTATAACCAACTTTGAATTATAAACCCAATTAATTACAATTTGCTTTATGGGTGCCACAAATTAGCTTAATTATGTCATAATTATTCCTAAAATAGCTAAAATTAGGATATAACAGGTTTATTTGCAAATAAGCAAGTTTCAATTTGTCTACATTTACAGTAGATATCTCGTGGAAACCTTGAGACATTACTTGTTTGTATAATCATGTTACAGTTGCAGTTAACAGAGATATCGGTATTGGAAGTGAAAGCGTGGTTGTTATTTAATTAAAAATATAAAAAATAGATTGACCTGGTTAGTAGAAAGGAAATTATGTCATATTTATTACTGATCAATCATATTAGGTTATACAGTGAATTGTTATAACGAAGCGACCCAAAAGGGGTCCTCGAAATAATTTAGGGGGTCAGCCGCGGTACCTACTCGATAATAGTATCATATTATTTGTACATGTTTTGGGTCGCTTAGTATATGTTTTGGGTCGCAAGATATTTTTTAATACAACCAGGGGTCCGTTAATTTGACAAGGTTGAGAACCACTGGTCTAAAGCAATGGGGGAAATTTGGGACCGAGAAAAAGTGTTCATTTCTTGGAGTTCTTCATTTCTTGGAGGTTTACTGTACCATTACTGGAATATTTTTTATTGTATTTTAATAAAAGGTTAACTGAGCAAATAAGATGAGTAATTTGAATAATTTCTATTTATTCTCATAGTCACTAGGAAAGATAAAGAATGTTAAATTCAAAACTATTGTTAGGGAATTATATAACTCCACCCACGCGTGTAAGATCTATATGCAACTAAACATTCCCTAAAATTGCTGGGTGGATAAATTCAGTCATGGTTACTGAAACTCAAAAAATTTATGTGATAACATAAATTTTTAGTGATTTAATATAGTAATTGGAAATTAGGGGCTTTAAAATAGGTGCAAATTTAGGCGGCAATTTAATTTTTGGCGCGTAATTAGTGTCTACTAGTTAAAATAGGCTATATGGCTATATTTAATTACGTAATAGTTAAGCGAACTTTATTCCCAAAATAAGTTAAATTTATCGCTTACTAAGTCATCATAACTAATTTATTAAAACAGTACTTTCAAATAGTCAAATATAATTCTAAGTTATTTTGATTAAAACCATTGCGCGCCCAAAATAAATTCACGCTTAATTTTCAATTATTTTATTTAGTAGATAGTAAACACAAGACGAATGTTCGTCGTCAAGCAAAGTAAAACAAATATGGCGAATATCCGATAAATTAATTAGAGACATTTGCAATAAAGTAGCAAACAAATGCAAGTAAATACGAAATGACTAAGTGGAAAATAAGAGGCTTTTAATTAGTAATTTGGAGTTAACAGCTGTAATGTGGATCTAAAGATTAGCGATGAGTTTACACCACTAAGCTGAATTGATAGTTACATACAGTAGAACTCGGTTTAGAACGTACTTGTATAAACAAAGTTTGTCAATTTGTATGTACATATCTCTATGTACTTAGTACGTACACTTGATAATACGTATAAACCGAGTTATACTGTATTTAATATTTGCATACTATATTCATATATTCGACCAGAAATGTAATCAAATAACAAAGTTCATGTTTTATCTGGGAAGGCAGCAAAAATTGCAGGATTTAGTCAAAGTTGTTTACTTCCCTTTTAAAGCATTTTAAATACTTACTGTTACCTGTTAACACAGGAATTTGGGATAAGGGGAATATAATTCGACCCGAAAATTAAGAACTTAATTATCAGCCAAGTTTAGCCACCACACTTTTAATTTCAGACACTAGCAAGATTATTTCTTAACATCAAAATATTATCTTTGCGAAGCCGGGTTTTATATTGAAAGGTGTTGTCGTTATATATGAGTAAGCCTTTCGGATAATAGAACAAAGCTTAAAGGAACCCTTGGTGTACGACAAACGAGTCTACTGAATATTTAAGATACTCCAAACATTTTAATATGGTATTTAATTTAATTATTCGAATTCTTATACACCCATGACACTATTTCTTGGATTCTACTTTGAAAAGAATAAAGTCATTCTCATATAAGTTGCATTCTAATCCAAACAACGACATAGTACAATAGAAATCTTATTACCGCTTATATAATTATTTTGAAAAAATGTCCAATAGCATCGTTTCTTCTGCAAAAATAAATAAAATAAAAATTTATACTGAGAGGAAATAGTCTCAGAATAATATGTTCAAAAATTCAAAAAGATTCGACAATTTTTGAAAAATTGCTATGCCCATATAAGGAAGTCAACGTCATATTTTATTAAAAAACACCATCTTTATTGAAAATTAAGAAGAAAAAAAATCATGGAAGTCAATCTCTATCTCATCTAGAGTATTCCTAGTAGTAAATTATGCAATTCTGAGATTCACCGTATTCGCCCGAATATCAATCAATACAAGATACCGCTTAAATCTATCAATCGTTTAGAAGAGGAAATAAAGATTCTTCACACTTCAATTAACAGCTTTAAAAAAGTGGCATAAACATGTCAGTAAACTTGCGTACATTTATGGGTTTCTTAATAAACCAATTATATTGGTTCCATTACGAAGTGAAACCATTTTACTGCCGATAAGTGACACGAATTGAACGTGTGAGATTTCCGAAATCTGATAGGAAGTCAGCTGTTGATTTCATCAGCACGGTTTTGCTTAGCATGGCAATGACCAATGGAATCATTGGGTTTCAAATGTAATAACAATTTGGTTGTTAGTAAACAACATAAACTATTGTTAAATTTGTTTTCTGATAAATATGACATTTCTTAAACTTTATTTGTGGCGAGTAAATTTGGTAGTTTGGCGCGCAATTTTAGAACTCTTTAACAGATAAAATTCAAAACAAAATTTTTGGCGCACCAAATATAGGCGCTAATTATTTTTGCCGAGCATATTTCTAATAATAATAACTTGTACTTTCGAAATAATAAATTTAATGCAATGTTTCCAATTGTTGAATTATTTAGCTGGTGTTTAGCTAAGGTTATAATTAAATATAATTCAATCAATAAATTCCGCTTAAGTCGACTAATTACATTAATTAAGAGTTAATTTCGTTGGCAAAATATCCAACTTGTTTACGGCAATAAAAACCAAATGTTGAATGTAATCCCAAAGTCTGCAACCATCATCAAATTGATTTTTTTGTTTTTTGGATCATTAATTAATAAATTAATTAAATATTCGCTTTCATTGTGCATTCGTAGAAATTTGAGGTAAATTTTTGGCACAAAATGTCCTTAATTAAATGATATTTTTTAATTCATATTGAGCGAGTTTGTAAATCCACATTCCACTATCAATTATGGTTGTTATCGAAACGACGAGATTTTTATTGCATATTCAACAAGTTTAGAATAGCTTTAATGTGTAACATACATTCCTACTGCCAAAGTAGTATCTAAGTACTTAAATTAGTCTTTTTGGAGCAAATTATTTGCTTGGGGTAAGTTTGTGGCTTTCTCTCAACAAATTGAAATAATGTAGGAATTTAATTATCTTTAAAAGGTTTTTCTTATTTTAACATACAGTAGAACTTCGTTAGTATGAACACCAAGTAAAAATGTGTTCGTCTTATCGGAAAATCGCATTAACCAATATCATTTGTATCAGAAAAGGCTTTGAAGGGGACTGAAATACTGTTCGTATTAGCCGTGTTAATACTTAATACTAACGAGGTTCTACTGTATTTACATTTTACAGATTATTACAATCAAATAGACAACTCGTGAACTCCATTGAAATAGAACAAATGGAGATTTATCATAATTAACAATATTAACAATGAATGCGAAGACAAGCTATGCATAACAATACAAATTGAACACACATGCAAGAACCTTAAACTGGAACTAAAATATGGAACTAAGTTTTATCGCTGCAACCTTAGTTTGTCACCGATTCATAAGTCATTGTGTAGATTCCAAAATAGTTTTTTATCTTTCAACAGTCTGAAAGAGAAATATGTAAAACATAAAAGTACAAAACCCTATATTTAAATTAAATTTCCCGATTGAATTTAGGTCTAGCGATTGTTCCCTTTGGGCACACTTAATGGCTTTGCATTCTTTATATCGCATATGGTTGTTAGGGTAAATTTATGGTAAAGGTGTTCTCATGATGTCTCATAAATTTGCCCTTTCAGAAATTTATTGAATACTTTAGCTAATTTAGGGATAGTTCTAATTAGATTGAAAGTTCGTTGAAATAAATACACGTGTTTTGCTCGTGATTATATGCATGCAATAATTTTTTGCCAAAAAAGGCAAGTTCATAAAATAATCGAATTAAATGTAAAAAAGAAACCATGGTTAATTAAGAACTGGAGTCACATATAGAAAAGGGAATTTTAGATTCAAAATTTGAGTATTGTCAGTGTTGGTTATTTAAATGCATAATTTATTTGATCAGACATAATGGTCGGTCATAATCATATGAATAATTTAGCTAGTTTTTGAATAAAAAAATTTTGTGAAACTTTTTCATCAACGCATTTGATCGGACAATATATAGCTACACACTGTAACAGTAAACAAACAAATTATTTGTGTGCCCCAAATTCTTCAGTTATGATTCTTCTCTACTCCTTTTTTAGCGAAAGTTTTACTCTGTTTAATTAGGGAAATAGGAATTGCTATTTTTTGAATTTTTTTGTGCTCAATTGCAATTATGAGTGGAAATTAAATCAATTTTGTGATTAGAGCTTGCGCAAAAATTGACAAACTTACAAAACAAATTTTTGTTTCAAAACTTCAAAACAATATAAATATGACTTAATTAATTATAGAATGACTCATTCATTTTTCAGCCAATTAAATGGCAGATCTCTATCTAATTGACTTTAATCGATAGGCTTCTAAGATACAAATAATTTGGCGTTTAAAACATCAAACGACCCTATAAATATGAAATATCAAAAATATAAAGTGTCAAATGGCCTCAAGTAAAATAGCAAAAATTCGAGATGACGAAGTGATTTTCAAAGATTGCAATGCTTCAACCGCTTTGGAGTGTATGGAAATGGTAAATTCAGCTTTCAAATCGGATAAGGAATACAACAATAATGTAGATTGCGAGAAATATGTAAGATTTACTGTTGAACTTTTCGATAAAATCCGGGAAAATGGTCGAATTAGGATAGCGTTTCTAAAAACAACCAATGAAATGATTGGCTCATTCGGTGTAACTCCTTATATGGATAAAGTTAATGACGTCATGATGAAAATTATATATTTAGAAGCAGTAGCCGTTAGTGTTAATTTTCAGAAAAGGGGAGTTTCAAAGATTTTGCTTTTGGAAGTTGAAAGGATCGGAAAGGAAATGTCTGGTTATGCCATCGAAGGTGGGGTACTAGATTTTGCAGATTGGGAAATAGCAAAATTAGTGGCAGAAGCAGATGCCAGTGTCTTAGAGAGGCACAAAGTTACAAAAATAGATTTCCAAGGGGTGGATGCCTTGAAAAGAGATACGGTCATCAGTAAACTAAGAAAAGTAATCGAATACTAAAGTAACCAAGGTGACGAGTGATATGTGTGAATGTGCCTTATAATTTATTTATTTCTGTATCAAAATTTCAATATTTTATTTATTTATTATTTAATTTCAATATCTTATTTACTTGTTAAAAAATTAAAGTGTGTATTTATCTTGTAAATCAGAGTAGGATTTGAAAATGAATAAAACACAACCATAGTGAAAGGAATTAGTTTGGAATCAAAAGGTCATTGTTGTGGCTTTTATTGTTATTTGTGTGTTTATTGTCAAAATGGCGGGTAAACAAATTGATGTTGACGAATTGTTTACTGATTACGTGGATGCGAAAATTCTTAATTTGAAAGAACAAGTAAAGCTAAAAAAGCGTGAAATAAACACGAAATTTCAAGATATTGTGAGAACAATACTTGAACAACAAAACAAAATTTTGGAGGAGATCGATACGATTTTTTATGAAGTCAATTCCTATGCAACAGAACAAAAACTGAAAATTGCACGATTGTCAGAAAGAAAAACCAAATTTCAAAATGCAACAAATCAAACCGATGAAACAAATCACAAGCAAATCCAATTAGAAATCCAGGAAATAAAAAATGAGGCCAAATCTATCCCAGAAATTAGTGTCATTTGGAACCTTGATGGTTTTACCAAACAACTGAATTTGATTTGTGAAATCAAAACAGAATTTCGTCCTTATGCCTATTTGGAAAATATCAAATGTGAACTCCACCAATCAAACGCCTCTGTTCAATACGCGCCAAAAACCTTTGAAATTGATTGGCCAACTGGAGATGTGTATTTTCTGACAAATCACGAAGATAAGAATATTTTCAGTTTCAATATTATCGCATTCGATAGGTCCGGAAATAAAAAAATGGTTGAAAATGGAGATTGGCGCTGCTCTTTTGAAAGAAAATTTTGCCCAATTGGAATTTGTCTTTGTGAAAACAGTATTTTTATGTCGGCCAGTGGCTACAGTGCCAATAAACAATATGCTACACTTCCTAAAGAATTACGTAGCAACGCAGTCGAGTATGAAGAATGCATTCTAAAAATAAGAAAATCGAATGGAACGATTGAAGCCACTTTCCCTATGAAAGAAATAGAATCAATTGGTCAGATTTTATTTGAACCACAGGATGAAATTATTTATGTCTTAGACCACAAAAAATCTTGTCTGAACATGTTTAATTTGGAACTGGAACTAATTAGAATCCTCCAATTACCAGAAAGAAAAGCAGGGTGGATTAGTCGAGCCCCCATTATTATAAAAATTGAAATCGTCGAAAGCTATTTTTTCATATTTTACAACCAACCACCTCACATCACTGTATGCAATTTAAGTGGCGACATAATACGACAACTTTTCGATACAATTCCTGAAATTAACCACTATCGATCCATCCCAGAAAATATTAACAGTTGATAAGAAAACGAAACAACTCCAAATTTGGGACAAAAATGGTAAAGAAATGATGAAAATATCGAATAAATTGGATGTGGTTAACTTTCAACCTATCGGCCTAAAATACGATATTTTGTCCGGTAGATTGTTGTATTGTGGTTTCAATGGCACAAATACTGATGGAACAAAGAATAAACTAACTTTAGTTTATCTCTAGACAGTTTATAAATATTACAGCTTTTTAGTTTTTCAAGAAAAGTGTGAAATTACATGTGGAGATTCCATTATATTTGAACCAATAACATGTGTTAGTCCGTCCATTAATAGTCAATTAAATTATTATTCTATAAATTTGGTTTGCTATCAATGACTAATTAAAATTTGTGAATAAATTAGCAAATGAACTTTTTAAGTCATCACTCAGTTGAAAAATAGTTGAAGATCCAAATTTGATTTCCTACATATTTGTCGACTGAAATCGTTGCTTAGAAACGAGCATCAACGAAAAAATTCGCCATCAATTTTACTGGAATAGTAAGGCAATTTATAAGAATAGATTGTATGCATTAATTATAATTTAGCTGTTATTGAATGTGGCTCGATAGTGGTTGTAACGTGAATTTGGGATCAACTTTAATGTGGAAGTTCTCATAAATTTACATATAATCTCTAAGGAGCTCTTAAAGGTAGATTGGAATTTAATAGGATATGCTTGCCCTCAATAAAGCTGGAATTTAATTGGTTGATAGATAACAAAGAGAACAGCACCTGTGTAGGGAGGAGCAAGTATAAAAGGGAGTTAAATATTATATTTCAGTTTTATTGAAAGAGTACAAAGTGTGAAATGAGATTTCATAACGTGATATGTTGGGATAGTGGATAATTAGAATGATTATTAACTTGGTTTTAAAAATAGATTAGTTTGTCTGGGACAGTAGAACTCGGTTAAGACTGGGAAACGAGAATGGGAAACGAGAAAAAGTACGTACTAACCAAGGGTCAACAAAAAGTACATACTAACCGAATTCAACAAGTCGAAATACTGACTGTTCAATGATATGAATACTATATTCAAGTATTGTATTCAAGTCTCTAACATACTTGACGAAAGATTATATTTGTTTAGTTGTCGCCTACTCATTTAATTAAACCAATTACTAACTGAGTTCTGTTGATAGTTTTCTAGAGTACGTACTAACCGTTCGTAGTAAATAAAATGTATTTATTATAATTCGAATTAAAATAAATACATTTCATTTACCTGGGAATAGAAATTGGTACGTCTTATCCGAGTACGTATTAACCGAATCATTTAGAATGGATCAGAGAGGAGGAAAAATCGGTTATTAGAGAACAGTACGTATATTCCAAGAGAGTCAAAACTGAGAAAAACAGAAATTATTTAATACAAACCCATAGTGAAAGTATCAACCAAATACAGTATATATTTTCTATGCAAATGAATAACTATAGATATAATATGAAATTTTCAAGCTTACTAAATTAGTCGCCAAATTAGAAACAACCTTTGTGCGCATAATTTTTTCAGAATATTCCAAGATTGATATTTAGGCGCCTAAATAAACCTTCATACTACTTTGGATAAAGAAAGGTACACGTAAGTAAATTATTTTGGTGTAATTTTTCTAAAAATGTAGAAAATAGAATGGCAGAAGCAGCCAAATCACTTGACGAACTCCTACAAAAAGCACAAGCATTCCGAACAACAGGATTGGTAACCAAGGAATTACCAGCACTAAATAGAAACCTACAACAGTTACAGGAAGCAGCTACAAAACTGTTGAATAAAAATGCGTCTCAGGCTTCAAAAGAGAATATTGACATACAGGCTGTGAAACTATTGGGTTCTAGGGGATTAGAACCACCTAGGCTAGATGAAAGGTTAGCTGGATTGCATGCAACCAAAAAGTTTGAGCAAGTAAGTTAGAAACAGGTATGAAATAAGCGCGTGAATTGAAAGGAAACTTATATACGTGAAAATCGACAGATATTCCAATAGAGTTTGTACTAAAGTGTAATTTAGGCGCGTGTGAGCGATCTCAAAATAAATCTAGGCGTGCGCAAAAATTGCCCCGATGCAAATATTAGTTTTCGCAAAATTTCCGAGTTTTTGGTGAACGAGAAAAATTTGGATTGGTTATTTCATAGGCGCGCAAAACTTTGCAATTTCCAGTCGGCACAGTAAAAATTTTAGGCGCCAATAATTTTGGCGGGCTCATTTCTAACTAGTAACTACTTTGAATCCTTGGGTGAACATTACTATTCTCGGGTGAAATAATAAAATGTAATTTGACCTTTGTAAGGGGGGGGGGGTCAACCAATGTGTGACGGACTTTTGTAAATTACAAACAGGTCAAAAGCGTGACATAAGGAGGGGTGTATAATTATCATGTAATTTGCTTTACATAACGTTAATTAAATTGCCTCAAATTGGTTGAACCAAAAATATTATTGTGGTCGTCATATCAACAAGACACATGGTTGTATCGAATAATTGGTTAACACATTGTTGGTTTATTTTATATCAGTTTTGAGTAGGAATATTCAGCCACAGTCTCGACGCTAAATTCATAAAGAAATCCACCTGTTCCCAATTTGATTGGTTAAACATATTTAAGCATACGATTGTGATCCAACAAGCTTTTTAATTTCAGACAAAACATTAATTATGCAACCATTTTCCTGCACTTTTTTTAGGAAATGTTGACGTCTAATTAATTAGATAGGAATTAAAGGTTAAGTAAACTGATTATAGTTAATATTGGAACATGGTTAATTAATAAATGGGGAATTTGAACGGCTAATTTTTAGCACCTGAATTTTGTGGCTAAATGATAGCGTTGGAACTTATTAATATTTCACGCGCCTAAATACAGATGTAATTTAAGCGCCAAACAGTCGCTGTAAGATAAACTAATTGGAGCAAGCTCTCATTCTGGCGCGTAAATTTAGATTTTATTCCTTTTAGGCGCGCAAAAGATTCCCGCAATTTTTTTTTCTATCAAACTATGTTATTATCTATGAAAATAATCATTTTTGACAACTCATTTTTTCGAATAATAAAGAGCCATGCATACTTTCTAAAGGCCAATTTTAACTGGAATAAAACTGACCTTTCTCAGTGCCAGATTTAGTATTAGAAAAAACTTGGCTCTATATAAGTAATCACTTATTCTATATTATGGTTGTATTAAGTTATTAACGTAGTTAAATCCGCTATTATAACAGGTCCCTTCAGCTGAGAAAGATATTGACCTTTCTAGTTTTCTAAGAAATGAATATGAAAATATTCTTATTTCAGCCGTCAGAGAAAGCAGGTAAGTAATCAATCAAAAAGTAAGTATTAACCAACTTACATATACAGTAGAACCTCGTTATTACGAACACTATTTCAGTCCCCTTCAGATCCTTTTCAATACATATTATATTGGTTAATACGAATTCCGGATAAGGCGAACACATTTTGACGGTCCCATGGTGTTCCTACTAACGAGGTTCTACTATATGTAAAATTACTTATATATTGGCCAACACCTTTTCAATATAAACACGGCTTCGCAATGGTGAATTTTTGATCAAAATTCACTGAAATTAGTTTTGATGAATTTTTGATGAAAATTCACTGAAATTAGTTTTGATGAAATTTTTTGATGAAATTTTTTGATGAAAATTCACTGAAATTAGTTTTGATGAAATTTTTTGATGGAAATTCACTGAAATTAGTTTTGAGGAAAATTTTTGATGAAAAAAGTTACCTGAAGTCAGTTATTAGCAGTATATAAGTAATTCCAATAATTTATCAATCTTGAACTGAAACTAACTTTAGATCTTCAGTACAAGAAAGGTGTGAAAAGTTATTATGGACCCAAGTTGATGAGGATTGGGACAAACAAAAAGAGAAAATTCTCAGCGCCTTAGGGCCTGACCAGAATCTAGCTGACATAGCGATTGAGCGCCAAAAGGTCACAATTGGACCAATGACAATGTCGGGACGAACAAGTCTTGATTCATTTGAAATTGCTTATGCCAAACAGTTGTATGTATATACAGAGGCTTTGCTAAAAGGTAAGTAAGTATAACCTCGTTAGTAGGAACACCAGGGGACCGTCAATATGTGTACTCCTTATCAAGAATTCGTATTAACTGGTGTCATTTGTATTGAAAAGGCTTTGAAGGTACTGAAATAGTGTTCGTATTAACCAAACGAGGTTCTACTGTATGTATGTTACTGTATACTTTCGTTAATGCAATACAAAGGGACAGTCGAAATATGTGCAATTAAAGGCTTTGAAGAAAACTGAAACTGTGTTGATTGTACTATGGATTAGATATTATAACAAGGATAATAATTTTATAAATTCACGCGGGGTTTCCGTTAAAACCATTGCCAGACCCAATTACATATTGGCTTAATTATATGCATAAACCGACGAATGAATTTCTTAGGTGGACATCCAGATTTGATTGAGAGTTTCCTAGCAACGGCTTTGACCACAAAGAATGTAATAATGCTGGATATTTGGCAGCTAATACGCGCCCAAACCGACATACCAAACCTGACAGCTGATCTGGATTTACATTCCCCAAGAATGCTTCCGTTACAAAGCAAACTTTGGCGGAAAAGTATTTCATATTTAGAGCAACGGTATTCTGAGTTTATGGAGAATATTGTTAACGCACATCCGGCATTAGCACGTAGATCAGGTATCCCTGGTTCATATCAGCTAATTATAGCGTACCTCAATATACTACTGTCCCCTGAAACAAGTGATATAAAGTTTGAAGATGGTATGGTGAATGGTAAGCCTATTTGGGCGATTCTATTCTACTGTATGCGGTGCGGGTGTTTGAGGGAGGGTTTGGGTGGGGTTGGTGCGGCGCTTAATCAAGTGGGAGATTGGGTTGTGTATCTTAAGGAGTTTGCACAGGATGGAGCGCTTAGTTATAAACTGGAAGCACAACTTAGAGGGAATTATAGGTAAGGTGGTAGTTAGTTGGTTATTTGTTTGTTTGTTTGTTTGTTTGTATATTTGTTCATTTTTTGTTTGTTGTTTACTTATTTATTTACTTGTTAGTTTGTCTGTTTGCTGTTTGTTTTTTGTTTGTTTGTATATTTGTGTGTTCGTTTGTTGTTTACGTGCTTTTTACTTGTTCACTTATTTTTTAGTTTATTTACTTATTTATGTATTTATTTGTTTATGTATTTATTTGTTTACTTGTTTATTCATTCATTGTTTATTTACTTGTTCATTCATTCATTCATTTACTTGTCTAAACAGGAAGCTCCACAGCACTATGCATGACCCCTATAAGCGGGCCGCTCTCTGCATACTGGCTAAGTGCGACACGCAGCACCCGCACACAGAAGTTACGGCTGCCAAAACAGAGGATTGGCTTTGGTTGAAACTTAAGCTTTGTTACTGCAGCGGAGAGCTTCCAGAGGGTCAGCTCACAGACAGACTACTGATTGGTCAGTTGCAGGAGCAGATTGTGACTCAGTTCGGAGAGACGCACTTCAGAGCAAACGAAAAACCGATTTTATATTTCCAGGTTCTATTTATAGTAACTGTACGGTATCAACTTATACATTAGCTCTGTTAATAGGAACACCAGGGGACCGTCTTAATATGTTCGTATTATCCGGAATTCGTATAACAGGAGTCACTTGCATGCATTTGTATAGGCTAGGGGAATTAACCTTGTACTCCTTAACCGATATTTCCCTTATCCGTGTTCCTATTAACAGAGTCTACTGTATTTATGTTTACCAACACCTTTTAAAATGTAAGTTACATGCACTTGAAAGGTAATTTTACATAAAACATCACCTTTACGAAGCGGGTTTATTTTGGAAAAGGTGTTGAGTCACTGTTGACCAATAATAAATTATTTTATTCATAATAATTATTCTATTTATAGGTACTCTGTCTGTCGCTACAATTCGAGCGGGCAATCGACTTTCTATGGCGAACAGAGCGATTGAGATCACACGCGGTTCACGTGGCTATTTCTCTGACAGAATTAAAACTTGTGAAATGCACTGCCACTTCGCAAGCTTCCTATATGACTGAAACTCCAACCGGCCCACAAATAAACTTGGCGCGTATAATTAAGGTGTACACACGGAAATTCTTAACCACAGATCCGAGAGAAGCGATTCAGTATATGTTCATACTACGGGGAATGGAAGGTAGGGTAGTGCTTGCACCAAAATAACAAAATTGTGTTTGTAACGTTTTAAGCGCGGAAAAGTTACTAAATAATCAATTTGTAGCCAAAAATTGAAAAATAAACAAAAAAATTCTTTGGCGCATAAAATTTATGAGTGTTTACATAAAAATTGCCAAAATGCATTTGTTACGTTTTAGGCGCTTAAAAGTTACGAAAATAATTAGTTTTGGCAGCAAAATTGAAAGTTAATACAAAATAATCATTTTGGCGCACAAAATTTAGGCGGGCTTACTTATATATTTTTCAATATAAAAATTCGGCTGTGTTTTTATGTAAAAATCTAAAATTATAGCTGTGCCGACAGCATGACC
Source organism: Hexactinellida sp. DTS-2022 (assembly GCA_028753945.1). Classification (NCBI taxonomy): domain Eukaryota; kingdom Metazoa; phylum Porifera; class Hexactinellida; species Hexactinellida sp. DTS-2022. Next base: position 272,168 of record JAPNXP010000014.1, read on the forward strand.
TTTGTAAGCACAGTCAATAAAGAGTTTATAGCTACAATATTAACTCTATTATTAGGAGATGGACAAGATTTGTTTGTGAACTCATTAGCAGAAATGGTTTGGGAATCGAGAGAATACGAGGTATATTCAATATCTACTTTCCAATACAGTCGAAACCGGTTTTTCTAACTAGCTATTCATTCTAAATGTGTAAGAAATTCAAATTTTATTTATTTTCAATCGGTTTTTCCTTACTTTATTTTCATGCAAAGAATTGGTTAGAAAAAACCGGTTTCGACTATATCACTATCCTAACTTAATGCAATATTATAGCATTCCTATCTCCATAGCTGTTGTTAGGTAGTTTGGCGCCTGATGGAGTCCGGAAACTGGGATTAATCGAAAAGTTCCACAAGGAATCTATTAATGACGTCATTTCTCAAGTTGCTAGTCGCTCCGAAACGCAAGGATTAATTATAGATTCTATAAAGCTATATGATCTAGCTGGGAACCATCAAAAGGTAAGTTGTTGTTCGTTGGTTTGTTTGTTTGTGTGTTTGTTGTGTATTTATTTGTTTTTTGGTTGGTTGGTTGGTTGGTTTGTTTGTTTGTTTATTGGTGTGTTTGTTTGTTTGTTCATTCATTTGTTTGTTCGTTCATTTGTTTGTTTGCTGGTTGGTTAGTTTTCAAAGCGTTTATTACTTATTTATCATTATTATTGTTGTTGTTTAGGTTCTGGAGCTTCTAAACAATTGCATGTCTCAATTAATATCCTCGGGACAAACAGCTAGAGATACAGACAAGCAACAAACCATACAGTACGCATTTTCATTGGCTGACAGATTTAAAGTCACAGGACATAATGCAACTCGGGAAAAATGCGCTACTTTTTATCTTCTATTAGATTTGAGTCAATTCCACGAACAATTTAAATTAGGGCAATTCGAGGTGTCGCTTGAAATTATGGAACAGCTGGGAATATTCCCGCTTAAACCAGATTCAACGGTCGACAATTGTATTTCGCAATTCAACACTTCTGAAGAGGAAATTAGACGGTGTCTCCCTGACATCATACTTGCCACTATGGTATGTTGTGTTAGCCAATAGAAACATATACAGTCAGGTCTGCTTAATGTGAAGATTTGCATTATGAACAAGCCCTATTGTCCCAAATTAACAACTTACATAGGGTTTGTATTAAGTTGAGTTCGCTTATTATGAAGTCTCTCTATTATGAACACAATTTATAGTCCTTGAATATTCATTATAAAATAACCTAACTGTACTTGTTTACCAAAAGATAGTGCCTCCAAAGTAACATGATGTTGGCATAGCTGTAATTTTAGATTTTTGTCCCTTGAATATTCATAAGAAAGGAGCTGATTATTTATTGTCATAAGTAAGGTGTTAGCTTGAGGTTAACTAGCCAATAGAACCACATTATTTATTTGCTATATTTTATCAGATTTCCATACACAACCTCTACAAGCAACGCCAGGATCTGATTGGTCGAACAGCTGATCCACAGTTGAGAGAAGAGATTAATTTATTGCAAGAAAAGGCGCGCAAACTTGTAACATTCGCGGGTATGTTACCTTACCGACTTTCAGGGGACACCAGTGCTAGATTGGTACAACTTGAGATGATGATGAGTTAGTTCCAGTTCCAGTTCTATTTATAGTTGAACTCATTAGTCTGTTAGTTATTCTCTGTGTTCTCATTTGTTAATTACAGTTATGTCTTTTCAATCAAATAATTCACCACTTAAAATAATATGCAACCTCGCAATATTTCGTTTGCGCGCACTTAAAATATTATATGTATAGTTTGGCAATATTACAAATTTTTAGCGCCTAAATTAATTCACAAGCGCCTAAAATACTCAATTTGTATTATGGGAGCATCTCTCGATTTTTGCGCGCCTAGACAAGTTTTCTTTCGAATATTTTTTATTTTCCATTAAAAAAAACCAAAAAAAATTCCTTAAAATAAAGCTCCTAAATGAAACCCATGCATAATAATACATATATTTTGGCGCTTATATTATAACTACTATAGCATAACATCACTCACCTGATTATCACTAATCATCAACACATTTCTACAGGCCAGATCTCTATGGATAATCCTCTTGGAATGTAGATACTCCATTCCACTCGCTATCTGGTGTGAGAAATCCCACATTTTCTCAATCAACACTTGATTAACTTTATTTCTCAAATATTTATCCAAAGAACCTTTGTTTGCTAGTTCCATAATCTATAAATGTAACAGGAAATAAAAACACAGGTGAATTTACAGTAGAACCTCGTTAGTAGGAACACCAGGGGATCGTCAAAATGTGTTCGCCTTATCCGGAATTCGTATTAACCAATATCATTTGTATTGAAAGGGACTGAAATAGTGTTCCTACAAACGAGGTTCTACTGTATGCCGAAAATGTCTGTCATTTATAAACAAACCATTTTGAAAGGTTTAGTGAAAGTGACTCCATAAAGTTTTATAATATTTTCATGATCCAATCTGTTCCACACTTCGGCCTCTCTCATAATTTGGTCTCGGTTCGCTTCTCTCACAACCGACACTATTTTAACCGCAACCGGTCTCTAAATAAACAAATTGTAGTTAATAGGAAATAATTAAATAATAATATAATTTATTATCAATACTACATAATTAATTAATGGCATTAAAGTGATTAAACTCAAGATGGTTTAAGACTTCAAATTCATCAATTGTTCCATTGTTCCGTAACAACTTGTTAAATGAGTCTAAACACCATGAGGCGTTCATGACATGTCGAAAAAATCCAAAATTGCAGCCTGTGCCGAAAGTATTTCCCTTTGGAGGCACTACTAGTTACCCAATCACCAAAGGGAAATGCGTCGGCACAGGCTGCAATTTTGTATTTTTGTATTGTTTGTATTGCAATACAAACAATACAAAAGTCCAAAATTGCAGCCTGTGCCGAAAGTATTTCCATTTGGAGGCACTACTACTTACCCAACCACCAAAGGTAGTGCCTCCAAAGGGAAATGCGTCGGCACAGGCTGCAATTTTGAATTGTTTGTATTGTTGTTGTTGGTTACTGTTATTCTTGTTGAAAACTTGTAGTTTGCAGATATTAGTGTTGTTGTTGTTATATTATTGTGTTGTTGTTGTCATTGTTGGTGTAGTTGTTGTTGTTGTTATTTGTATTATTTGTATTGTTGTTGTTGTTGTTGGTATTATTATTGTTGTTGTTGTTGTCTTACTTACGGGTGGCATGGTGGGTTTGTAGTGCCACATTCCTCTGGACACCTCTCCGAAGGTTCCCTTCCCTATCACGCCTAGCTCCACCAGCTCCTGGTGGCTGATTAATCTGGCGCCCTCCGTGAAGGGAACAGCTGGCACCGCTCCGATCTCGGCGTAGATAGGCACAGGCCCCCCGGTGTCAGGCCGACGGAACATCTTCTGGATATAGTATATAACCAACTTACTAAGTAATTAGCTAAATAACTAGCTTGATAACTAACTAACTAACTAACTAGCTAACTTGATAGCTAACTAACAAACTAACTAGAGTAGAACTTCGTTAGTACGAACACGGTTAATACGAATTTCCGGATAAGACGAACAAACAGATCCACAAAATCAAGTCCCTACAATGGCTATTGAATGGGTATTATTCCGGTTAATACGAAATCCGGATAAAGCGAACAAAACTTTTACCGTCCGTTGGTGTTCGTATTAACAAGGTTCCACTGTAACTAACTAACAAACTACTAGCTAGAAAACTAACTAACTAACTACAAACTAACCTTAATACTCCACCAAGTCGGTCTGCTCTGATTAACATATTTCCATAATCTCTCTCTCTCCGGTTGACTCATATTAATCTCGATTAGCAATTCTTCCTTTACATAATCCTGTAGATCTTTAACCCTGTATACTCCCTTTTGAACAAATGCATCGAAATACTTTGATACTTTTGCTTTCTGTAATAAGTCCCTTAGTTTGTCTAATTCCTTCTGATTAACATCTTCCATGTGTGTCTTAAAAAAGCTAAATAGTTTGTTATAGCAGAACCTCGTTAATAGGGACACTATTTCAGTTCCCTTCAAAGCCATCGGTTAAGGAGTACAAGGATTAATTCCCCTAGCCTATACAAATGCATGCAAGTGACTCCGGTTAATACGAATTCCGGTTAATACGAACATATTAAGACGGTCCCCTGGTGTTCCTACTAACAGAGTATACTGTACTGTATACCCTTGAATTTCTAACTAAATAATTTCCAATTTATACTCGTACAATTCTGACATGGTATAATATTACACTTTATATTCAATTAGTTTATATATAATGAGGAAATCTCCTTTAGAGCTTTTAATTGAATAGGATATGATGCTATAAAATAGGGTAAATTCTCATGTTTGCAAAGGTTTTGTAAAATATACGTAAACAACCTTTGATGTTGTTGTGTTAATTTAACTGTTCTGAAGTAATGTTCGAATTTTGTAAAAGTATTAAAGGAATCCCTTTTCTAATTTCAATGTAAGCATATTACTAATTTGATTAGAAAACATTTGGTAGTATTTCACTAAAAATGATTTTTTTTAATGATGATAGGTTTAACGCCCCTTATCCCTTATGCATTTAATCAATAATTTATTCGCTTTTTGGCGCGAAATTTAAAACTTTTCCAAGACATCTTATAAAAATTATTTTAGCGCACAAAATTCAGGTGCGCCTAACTCAAAATGAGCGCGTCTTTATATATCAAAATATATATGATTTTCCCGCTTAAAATCCTTATTAAGAGTTACCTGGCACTACTCACTTGTTTATGTTACAAACTCCGACAATAAACTACATTCCTAACCTACCAACTAATCACTACGAACTAAAGCCTATACCTAACTGAATTATTTCTTTTTGGACACACCAACTGTCTTTCCTTTACGGCCAGTTGTCTTCGTATGTTGTCCCCTTACCCTAAGGCCCCAAAAATGTCTCAACCCCCTATGGGCACGAATTTTCTTCAATTTTTCCAAATCTTCTCTCAAACGATTATCAAGTGCGTTGGAAAGCAATTGTTGGTATTTCCCATCTTTCGCATCTTTCTGTCGATTTAGGAAATATTTGGGAATCTTGTACTGGATTGGGTTTTGTAGAATTGTGACTAATCTTTCAACTTCTTCTTCGGATAATTCCCCCGCACGTTTTGTCATGTCTATATCTGCTTTTTTCAAACAAATATTCGCATAGCGACGACCTACTCCTTTTATTGCCGTTATTCCAAACATTATTTTTTCTTTTCCATCAATGTTAGTTCCCAACACTCGGAGAATGTGCTGGAATTTCTCAGGAAGTACAAGGGACATTCTAATTAGAAAATAGCTACAGTAGAACCTCGTTAGTAGGAACACGGTTAATACGGTTAATACGAACACTATTTCAGTCCCCTTCAAAGCTTTTTCAATACAAATAATATTGGTTAATACGAATTCCGGATAAGGCGAAGACATTTTGACGGTCCCCTGGTGTTCCTACTAACGAGGTTCTACTTTATCTACTTTTATAAACAAAAAATACTCACCTAAAGTTCTTACCTTAATTGTTCATCATAGAGGTGTTTTAGTTTAAATTTTGGCCCACACACTCCAAAGGAGACATTTAGGGAAAGTAAAAATGAGTATCAAATTGTACAAGCACAAAAGAGTTTACAGCTTAACAACCATAATAGCTGATAGGAATGCATAACATATACTCAAAACGGGTAATTTCTGGCAAAGAAGTAATGTAAGTTATATGAACTGATCAAAGTTAATTATGTCCCAATCATCAATATCTTCGTCTAATGCAAGGTCGATTACGTCATCAAGAATGTCGCCTTTTTCGACCATTGAAAACGGTTCCTGTTTTGCCGAAGTTCCAGATTTCGATCGCTGGAAGAGAAATGGAATTGATTCTGAAATTTCGAATAATTTCGGTTTTAAACATAGAACTTGGTTTTCTAATTTATCCAACAAATCATCAAAAACCGCTTCGGTTTCACAGAAAAATCCGATAGCTAACGAAGGATCTAATTCGGAGAAATGCATGGATTCAACATGGGTAGTATGGAATGTTTTATCAGGAATTCGTAATGACCCTTGTGGTGTGGTCACAGCTTGTTGTGTTGTATGTGGATCGAGGTAGAAAATATGGTCATCTTGAAAACCAATCAAATACAAGGCATGTTTTGGACGACCACCTATAATACCAACACTTTGTGGAAGTTTCAAACATGACAAAAGTGGTTTCGCGTATTCAAGGTTGAATTTATCCTGGCCTAATCTAAGTGGAATTAATAGGAGCAATGGCCGAAAAGTATTTTTTAATTCCGATTCGGATATAAGTCTTAGATCGAGTGTGTTACTTTGGTCTGATACAAATACACAAGAACTTACACTAGTGTCAATTTGTGTGTCAGTGGACACATTTTCTGATGGCACACATATAGATTCTAATGGTGGAATTTCTGTATTAGAGATTGAAGAAATATTGGTAGGTTGGTCTGGAATTGTTTGGGTTTGTGAATTGTTTGTGTTTATACGAGGTGCAGGATTCAATGAGTAAACTTGGAAACTTTCATGGATTTTGGATGATTCATCATTTTTTGCTTTTTCATCAATTATACTATTGAAACTACCATGTTTGGCCCGACTTGATTTACTAACAACAATAAAATCTTTGTTTGTTGTTGTTGGTGAATTTGTGATACGTAAATTCGAAGGTTCGGACATACGACGTGAAGAATTGTTTTTAATTGGGGAATTTAATTTTCCCATACTCTGTGTAAAACCGTTAGCTTTGTTATTGCTATTACAAGTTTTTGGCATTTTCTCAATTTTAAAAATGTTACTCAACATTTGTTTTGATTGTGTAATTTTGTTTTGGAAGTTCTGGAAATGTTTTGGAGTTTGGATGTTATTTTTTGGCGACACAGGCGCTACTGGATAAGGTGCCACTTCATTCCATTTGTCACTAACTGGGTCATGTTCGTAACCACCTAGAATGACAGTTGATTTGCTGAGATTTGTCTCATATTTAGAAATATCGGTTTGTGTAGGCGTATCACTCGCTGGCTGCGAAATCTGATTGGTGGTTTCTAGAACACAATTAGTATATAAACAAGAAAATATAATAATTATGTGTATATTATTAATGGAATTTGAAGCACTTTAAAAAGTGAATATTATCGACACATAATTCACCTTTGAAGTTTGACTTTTTTAACATTAAAAATCGTCGACATTTAAGAAAACTCTAAATTTAATTGGTCAACAGTTCCATAATTAGTAAATAAAAACCAAAGTTAATAAATGTGTACAATCAAAAATAAACAATAATAGGGGGGGGGGGGGAAAGAAAAAAAGAAAAAATTTCATCATGCCACAAGGTTCTTTTTGGGTACATTTTTCAGAAACTTATTCACATCGATGGAATTCAAATTCCCAAAACTGATTATATTGAACCGAGGCTTAATATCCGGATACAAAAGCTTTCCATCCAGCATTGATTGAATTTCATGGTTCGCATTTCCTTTATAATTCGGGTCAGAAATATCGAGCCAAACAAGATCTTGACTATTTTCTGGAAAATCATTATATCTATTCACTTCTTGCATATTTGCCCATTGTAAAATACAGTCATCCGCACCATTAAATTTCGGCGCAATTTTCACAATCGAATCCGAGCGCCAATTAAAATGACTCCAATTATCGTCCAAAGCAAGGTCCAAATCTTCAGGTGCCAAAATTATAAAAACGCCAGCCATTTCTTTCAAAAGTGCGTTTCGATGATGCTTCGAAACAAAGTATGGAGTGCCCAAAGTATTCGGTTCAAAGAAATTAATGATCAAATCACCTAACAATTCCCAAGTTGGCATTAAACTTCCCATCCCAGTTTCATGCTCACGAAAATTCAATATTATTTTCTCTTGCAAGTCATTACCACGATGCTTCTGATTATCAGCAAAACCTTTCAGAATTTGGAATAATTCAGTGCCTAACATGGCTAGTCTACCATTACTAACCACCCAAAGAGTTCGCTCCAAAGTTGTCACCTCAAAATCAAGAAATCTGACACCTAATTGCAATTGTGCACCAACACCTATAGTGATTTTATAATCTGATGTTATTACTTTATTCGATGCCGAATTTTTAGTTCCCAAATAAAGCGCGTTATATATGAACACTTCAGGACTATACATAAAAGGGTGATTTTCCGAATCAACACTTAAAATTCCATCTTTTTTCTGTGTCTCTTCTTCAGTAGATTGGTCCCTTGAAAGTCGCCTTTTCAAAGCAGACGTGTAATTCTCGTTTACATACATTATTGCTTTATATTGCGGGATTATTGGTATGGCATTTTCAGTTTTTCTTTCCATGGCCATTGTAATTATTTAATTTTATTATTAGTATTGGGAGATTTGGATTTAACGGAGATATATACTTAATATTACTTATACAAGAGCATACTGTAACTATCAAGTTACTAACCAAATATTAATTAACTGAAACAAACGTATTACAATTAACAATTTACAGTGCCGACTACTAAGTGGGCCAGTGTAATTTGATTTGTTAGGTATAATAAATAGATTTTTCACCGAATAGGTGAACGCGCTTAAATTTTACCGCCTAAATTTTGCGCCAAAAATAAATTTTAGTATCTGTAAATTTAGGCGCTAAATGCAAAAAACTATATGTAACCGCCTAAATATAAATGCTTTTCTTACGAGTGACATTCGATATACATAAAATATAGAATTTCTTCAAATAATAGAGACAAGTAATAAATCAAGATTATTCTAATAACTTTCGTATACATAAATAATACCATGGATTCAAGAGACCGCCAGGTTTAATCAGGCGCTTAAATTTGAAAGAAACTTTAGTAGGCGCGCGAAAATCGAGAAATATATATTACAAATGTAATTTAGGCGCGTGTGAGCGAGCTCAACTAAATCTAGGCGCTTGATATTAACGACCGAAGTTAATAAGTAACTAAGGAATTATATATTGAAATATACAGTAGAACCTCGTTAGTATGAACACCAAGGGACCGTCAAATGGATTCGCCTTATCCGGAATTTGTATTAACCAATATCATTTGTATTGAAAAGCTTTGAAGGGGACTGAAATAGTGCTATTAGTACTAACCTACTAACGAGGTTCTATTATATATGACCCATATACCTAACACGAACTAACCAATTGGATTCGGTTTTAAGAACTCCCTCGGGGTAAAGAGAGGCTCGACCTCAACTTGAGTTTCGGACAATCTGACCGGTGGCATCTGGCATTCCTTCTTTATGTTCTGTTTTATGACCAGCATGTCCATAGCAACGTGTACAACTATGTTAAACAGCGGATCCGATTTAGCTCGACACCTCAGGGCCTGTGCCACTGTATTAGGGCCAGCCCAAGTTCCTACACAGTAATACTACTAAGTCATACATATACTTATTGTATGTAGTATGATAGTTTGTTCGTTTGTTAGTTGGTTGGTTGGTTGGTTGTTTGTTTGTTGGTTGGTTGGCTAGTTAGTTAGTTTATTTGTTTGTTTGTTTTTGTGTTTGGTTGGTTTGTTTGTTTCATGTCTGTCTGTTTATCTGTTTGTTTATTTGTCTGTTTATCTGTTTGTTTGTTTGTTAGTCTGTTTATTTGTTTTTTCTTTGTTAGTTAGTTAGGTAGGTTGGTTACGGTTGTTTGTTTGTTTGTCTGTTTGTCTATCTGTCTGTTTCTCTGTTTGTTTATCTGTGTGTCTGTTTATTTGTCTGTTTGTCTGTCTGTTTGTTTGTTTAGCTGTTTGTCTGTTTATCTGTGTGTCTATATATTTCTGTCTGTTCTCACATACCCAGATCCCTCCCAAAGTCTACCGCTTGTGAGGCTAGTTGGTGTATGGAGTAGCAAGAGGAGTTGTTATCGAGGAACTCAGATAGGATGAGAGGGTAGTGAGGTGTCATGTCGTCAATACCATTCTCGTGCACGCGCCATTTCCAATCCCGTCCAAGCGCATTACTATAAATAGAACAAAGAGGATATTAAACTGAGTTCAAAGGTGTTAGTTATTATAGTGAACTCTCGTTATAACGAAGTGCTTGGGACCTGTAAATCCCTTCGTTATATCCGGATATTCGTTATAAGCGGATAATAATTAATGCATTTAGTGCTCTGGGGGGAAAGTGATAGGAATTCTAAATGTAACACCTAGAAGTAAACTCAAATGATAAAATTTTTTATAGAATTTATACTATATTAGAAATTTGTGGCGCCAAAAGTTAATAGGCTTAAATTTAGCTTCTTGAATTGATGAATAGAATTTGAGCAAATTTTGAAAATCTTACCCTTTGTTCTTCATTGTTTAAATAGGCATATTTGAATTATTGAAAAACTGAATTCTTTTTAATAATTATCAAACAGTAAATTCCCGTTATAACGAAGTGAAAAAGATCCTTTGTTTAATTCGTTATAAACGGTGTAAAATCAACTACTTTATCCGTCTAGAAAATATATAGAACTTCGTAATAATCGGGTTATATCCGACTATATTATAACGGGAGTTTAGTGTACCCGCTTATAACAAATCTATATATATTCCCCAGAGGGATAAAGTAGTTGATTTCACTCCGCTTATACCGAATTAAACAAAGGGACAATTGACTTAGTTATAACGGGAGTTCACTAACTAACCGTATTAGAGTGTGTCCCATTAGCATTTGCCCACATCTATAACAACACCCCCAACCAGTGTCAGATTTTAGATTTCCCGTGCCCCCTATAGGCTTATAACCTTTCCGGTAAGTAAACCAAAAAAGTGATTTTACATCTGCCAGAAAATCGTCCGATTCTTGCGGCAAATAAAACTCCCTCCCTAGCAACCAAGATACACCTGTGGAATCTGAAATGTGATGACGTGTCTGTTTACGTTCTTGTGAGTATAAAGGTGTTTGTCGGTTCGGAGATTTATCGAATTGGGAAGTGGCAATTGTGTCGCAATTCAGTGCCATGTCCATGAACATGCTAAATTTAGAACAATCGAAATACTAAACAGATCGTATTATACAGTTCTGGTTAATAGTTTCAGATTAATTCTTAGTGACACCTGTAATATGAATTTCGGATAGGACTTACATGTACATACATATCGGCCAAGACCTTCCAATATAAAAAAATTCAACCGAAAAATTCAATAAGTATTTGTAAACCGGATTCCCAAAGGCGTATTTTTATGGAAAAATGTAAAATTAAGGCAGTGACTGACAACCGGCCCACAGTAAAATGACTTTACATGTGCACGAAAATTACATTATAAAACGTGTTAGCCTATAAAAATAACTCCTTTCGGATAAGGGGAACAAATATTGATAGCCCCCTATTGACCGTACTATAGGGTTTGGGATAATTTGTGTCTAATTTGATTTGGGCTGAAAACTGGAATTACTAAAACTGGTCAATACAATCCAGTCAAGTGTAATTTGAATCCATTGGCAAAGTCATTTCACATCCAAAATTTAGCTTTGCGAAGTCAGGTTTCGTATTGAATTTGTGTTGGCCTATTTATAATCCCAGAAAAGACACATAAAAAGATTGCTTCACTGAATTTTAATTTTTATAAAAAGAGGACGAAAACTGCTAAATAATAATAACCATAACATTCATTTTATATTTTTAGAATTGTCAATTAATTAAATATTGTGTAACATAAAAATCATAAAAATAATTTCCTATTGGCACAAATAGTAAAGCAAAAATATATATAAACTCCAACCAATAGGCAGAGAAGTAATTCAATATTTTACTTTTGAAATAATATTCGTTCCTTGATGGCACATAAAATTGAAAAATCTAACTTAGTGACAGTAACAGATGACTTTGAATGTTCGATTTGTCTCGGCATACTCCGAAATACGATGCAAAGTCCATGCGGACATATTTTTTGTACCGTTTGTTTAGGTAAACACCTCATAAATCAACAAACATGCCCTGTTTGTAGATCTGAAGTCAATATTGGGAAATGTTGGAAAAATGCCGATATTGATCATCGTATAAAACATTCAATAATTGCTTGTGAATCATGTGCCAAACAGGTAAAATTGTCAAAATATGACTGTCACATTACTAAATGCACCACATACCGATCTAAGCTGAAATTAATGAAAGAAGAATCGATTTCAAAAGCTAGTCTAACTCAATTTTCACAAAATCGATCGACTTTTCCATGTCCTTACTGCGAAGTGACAAACCTTACAAATTCAGATTTGATAGAGCATGTACAGATAAAGCACCAAGGCGACAAAACGGCTATTGTTTGTCCGATTTGCGCAGTACAGCCTTGGGGGAACTCCAGTCAAGTGAGTGACAGGATTTTATTTGACAGTCATAGTTCCAGTTATAGTTCCAGTATGAAATAAATGAGTTTTGGGAAGTAATTTCTCTTCGACCAACCATTTCAAAAAAATTCATAATTTCACTGGATATGGCCGTTCAAACGTTACGTAACGCTTCCAAGGGAGGGGGGGTCAACTAATGTGTGACAGACCATACTTTATATTGTCACGGAAATTTGGCCCTTGTGGAAATTGGTCCCTCTGAGTTTGTGTTTATTTAGTTGCCGTATTTACTAGATTAGTAGCCTAGGCGATTTTTATCCCCGGACCAAAATTCCATGGAATATTGGTCCCCGGACCAATTTTCCAGTGACAGTTGATCACAAAATGGTCCAAAAAGTGTGACATAGGGAGGGGTGTTTGATTTCCTGGAATTTGCGTTACGTAACGTTTGACGGCCCCTTATAAGATGACATGATAATCCCAGTTTCAGTATGAAAGGTTATTCGATCAATCCTTTCAAATTGCTCTGGATTTGGGGGTTTAAGGGCAACTTTCATCCCTAAATACTTGAAAATGGATATAAAATAAATTCTAATACACTTCAAAATATTTTCTTGAATAAAGACATTATTTGTACTTTTATCAAGTTCATATTTAGAGGGAATGACCCAAAATTTATGATCCCTATAAAGTGGAGTTTTATTACCAATTTCCAATTTGATTTCTGGAGATTTGACCTGATTAGTAGAGTTAATTATTCATGAATAAATCTTAAAATATAACTTGTGAAAAATTACCATTTTATACGCCTACAATATTTATGCCTATGCCTATTACCGAGAATGCAATCTTATAGGTCAGTAGCGGGTTTCAGCAACATCTAGCATTACGTCATAAAGTGGATTACAGCGAATTAGTGGATTACGATTTGAGTGAAGACCAAATGCTACAATCTGCCATTTCTGCCTCACAGAGTGATATGTGATTATTATTTATAGTTGCATGTTTTTGTTGTTGTTGTTATTTTATTGGACTTGTTGACACTTACATTCTCAGATTGTTTGTTGACACTTGGAATAATTAATTTTACAGCTCTCCTCTCATTTTGTTAATCTTTTTAAATTAATTAAATCTTATCTGTGGCTTCTTCAATATTGATAAATAATTATGTCTCAAATAATCTGTTTACTGTAGAACCTCGTTAGTACGGACAAAGTTAATACGAACACTATTTCAGTCCCCTTCAAAGCCTTTCAATACAAATCATGGTATTGGCTTATACGAATTCCGGATAAGGCGAACACATTTTGACGGTCCCCTGGTGTTCCTACTAACGAGGTTCTACTGTATTAACTGTTATTGTTATCAACCCATTTATAATTTTATAATAATATCACTTAGCATTACACACTACGTAATTCGATGAATCCTACCATGGAATCTTCAATTCACTTCGGTATTTTAGTTCTACCATCAGAGCTATATTTCTATTCGGCCAAGCCTGGACACGTTTACACACAAAACCTTATACTTCAGAATCTAACAGACACCACTAAAACACTACAAATCCTACCACTAACAACTCCGGGACAATCTAACAAGGAATTCAAGTGGCATGGCGACACAAATGAAGTGGTTTTAGCTGCTGGTCTGAAACTGCCACTAAAGTTAGATTATACGCCTACTCGAACTGAAAATACAAATGTGAAACTAGGATTTGTTATCAATGGAGAACAGATGTTTGAGGTTTGATTGGCTTATTTCAACCAATTATAATTGGATTTACTTATACACCGATCATCGGCGTTTGTATTAAATAACCTGGCTAGTTTCTACCGATGGTGTTTTTTATAAACATAAAATACAATTGATAGAAAGTAGCCAGGTTATTTAATTAACTTAATACAAACGCCGATGATCGCTGTATAAGTAAACTCTTATATTTGAGTGTTTATTTGTTGTTCTATTTATAGGTACTGTGCTACGGTTACCCACCTAAACCGGAGCTAAATTTAGAAGGGACACAAGGAATTTCATTTGGAGACTGTTTAGCCAATGGAGAGCTGCTAATTCGAACTTTCAAAGTTAGGAATTCAGGTGGTCTTCCGGCTGTTTACTCAATTGACACAAAAAATTGTCCTTCGGGTTTAAAAATGGAACCCAAAAGTGGGACAATTGAATCAAGTGAATCAACCCTGTTTACAATACAACTTATTGCCAAACAACCAATCAATTTCAAGTCTGAGATTAGGTTCGTATTGTCTGATACAAATGACACATTTTCTGTGCCAATTAGTGGTAGAATTATGTCGCGAAATTTGATAGTTCTTTCTTGCAGTGAAGATTCATGTGAAATGGTTTCGAAAATCGATTTCGGTCACACTTATTACGACACATCCATAGTCCGAAATGCACTTATTCTCAACAATTGTCCAACTACAACAAACTTTGTTATTATTTTGGCGCCTGATAAAAATGGAAGTGGTATAAATGTGGCACGGTTTGACCAACCAGCTTCGCTTTTAGCTACCTCGGAAACTGGTTATCCTCCCAATTTAGAACATGGAAATTCGCTTCCACATTCACACATAATTTCAGTGTCACCACATCAAGGCACACTCCAACCTTTTGAAAAGCGAAAAGTTGTTTTTGTATTCTCACCTATTTTTGTCTCGAATCCTATAGGTTGGCTGCATAACAGAGAGAGTCCTTATAAACGTGAGTATACAATGGGAATTGATATTGTCCCTGCTAATCCATCACAAACCACAGAACATGAAGGGAAATTAGTCGAATTGGCCGTTAAAGCAATTGCACAACCTGTTGAATTGGAACTAAGCGAAAACAAACTGGAATTAGGTTTATGTATCGTGAATAAACCTTACACAGTGCGAACTGAATTGACCAATCAATCAGCCGTCCTTCCTATTAAGTTTCGTATTCCGCATGTGTCTAATTTGGTGGTGACACCTTCAATTGGTAAACTGGAACCAAGTTCTACAGTTCCAATTCAAATTGTATTTACAGCCACCTCGATTGGCGATATTGAAAAACGTCTTTCAATCCAAGCACTAGGATCTCACAAACAGAATCCATTGGCCAAATTCGAGAATAAAATAATCCACAAATTGGTACTAAAAATAAG
The DNA here is from genome assembly GCA_028753945.1 of Hexactinellida sp. DTS-2022. Taxonomy (NCBI): domain Eukaryota; kingdom Metazoa; phylum Porifera; class Hexactinellida; species Hexactinellida sp. DTS-2022. The sequence goes on from JAPNXP010000014.1 coordinate 287,656, forward strand.
CGCGAATTGTAAAATGCCATCAAAGGTGTCAAAACCTTCTGGGCCATTAATAGCGACACCAAATGATCTGCCACGTTCAATCAAACCACATGATCGCACCATCTCAATTCACACTCCATTTACAACACAAAAGAGACATACTTATATCGATATAGATTACACACTAACTGACAAACAAATTGAACAACGAAAAATACACAAAAACCGCTATGTTAATTTCCTACGTGAGAGTCAATCGAAACGTGAGGATTTGGCGCGTGATTCGCATAACAAGAAATTTATTAAAACTCAGGATCTCGGAATTGTGCCTCTAAGTGGAATGGTGCCACCTGAAATAAAACCACCTAAAGCGACACAATTTATAACAAAACCGCCACCAACACAAACCATAAAAACAGAATTTGAAATGACTGGACAATTAACGACTTTTCTAGAAGAAACAGAATTATTAAATAGCCCCATTTCATCACAACAGAAGAAATATGTAAAATTGCCACTAACACCTGAAGAATTGATTTCAATAAAAGTGTCACCAACTCGTTTGGATTTTGGAGAGGTGACAATAAATTCACACAAACAAAAACAAGTGTTTATTGTCAACTATAACACAAAGTTATTGATGTTTACCGTAAATGGTGATGAAAATTTCTCATACACCCCTAAAAACCTTTTAGTTCCCAACCAATCTGAAACGACTTTGTCTTTGGAATTTTACGCTACAAAACCGGGTGATTATGAACAAAGCATTCCATATGTGATTAATCACACTCACAAAAACCACTTTTTACTCACAGCAAAAGCAGTTGAGCCATATTTAACCCTATCACCGGAAACCATTATTTTGACACCTCCATTTTATAGTTCCATTTCAACTGGATTGAGGCGTAGTTTTACATTGGTCAACTCTTTAAATACACCCATAGAATTCTATTGGGATTTTGAGTCGACAGATTATTCCGATTATGTTATTTACCCGACACAAGGAATTGTACCATCATTTGGCGAATTACAATGTGAAGCATTTTGTGTGCCACATTATACAACACCTGAAAATGCATCTGTTATTGTCTTTGCGAAAAACGGCAGAAAATCTACATTAAATCTAAAATTAGATACAGGCAAACATGAGTGTTCATTTTTAGAGCGTCGTGTTCTTTTCAGTGACATTCCTATTAACCTAGAGTGTATCCAATATTGCAATGTTTACAATTCTGGGCCCAATAATGCCTATTTTCAGTTGGAAGGTAATTTCAGTCATTTAGGAATGTTGGTGACGCCTCTAAGTGGAATTGTACCTGCTGGGGGAATTGTTAAACTTACGATCGAAATAAGTGCTCCAAAACAAGGAAAATTCGATGTGCCTATTATTCTGAAATTCAAGCAAGGTTCTACTATTTCGATTCGCGCTTCAGGAAATGTTATAAGTCCAATTGTTGAAGCCGATGTGCCACTTTTTAAATTTGGAGGTGTTTATTGTGGCGCAAAATCGACACTTCAGTTTTCACTCACAAATAAATCACCGGTTTTAGCGAGGTTAACTTTCGATTTTATTGACCACAAATATTTTACAATTTCCACGGTTAAATCTTCAGAAAAATCTGCTTTAAACCAACAAACAAATTTAACACCAGATGTATTCACTCTCGATATCCAATCAAAATCAACGCTCAAAACAAAATTGTCATTTGAACCAAAAGAAATAGCTTCGTATGACTTCAATCTTCCAATTTTCGTAAATTCAGAAATGGCCCACACACCCCCTCCCTCCCCATGGCCCCCTTCGCCCAACGAATCTCAAACTTTCTATCTTTCCAAAATTCCAGACATTCCTACGCCCTCAAGACGTGTAATAGCAACGTCCTTAGAAACGCCGCTAATCGTTTCTAATTTGGAACTTAACTTCACTGAACCGGAGGTATTTCTACAAACAGTTCGCGTTTTACCGACAAACTACAAACCAATCCAAATTACAAACACTGCCAACAGGAAAATGGAATTTATAGCGAAAATAAAAACCCAGCGTAATTCGGAAAAATCTGTTTTTAGTTTATATGATGTCTCGTTGATGCCACTTGACCCAATCAAACCACTTTCAATCGATCCGAATGAAATTTCCACTATTTTTGTCGCCTTTTCTCCTAGCACACATGACACTTTCAATTCCCAAATATCGATATTTATAACAGACGAAATGTCGAGCCCTTTTGCGACCATTTCACTAAAAGGAAAAGTAATTTCCCCGCAAATAACCATACATCCACCTGAACTAATTCTTACAAATATCCCACTAAATATTTCACATAGACGGTCTATAACTTGTGAATTGATTGGCTACTCATCTACGGATATTTTATACTGTGAAATTCCTATTCTCCCGAAACACGTAACATTTACCATAATAGGAAGTAAGCCCACTGAATTACCAAATCGATTTAGAATTGGAACTATACCTCCCTCTATTGATAAGTCAGTTCGTATTTCAGTTATGATTACTGTACTCGGAGGAGAATCTACTTGTTTGAAAAATTCACTGTTATTCAGTGACAATTTTGGCAACCAAACTATACTTCCACTTTCAATTTCAATCGACAATTGTATTTTGAGTCTCTATCAATTCTTCGCGACACAACCCACATCACTTAATTTTCATTTCGACACTAAATCCGGTGTCCCAATTTTAGCACCACTTGGCGAAACCACTTCTATATCCACTTCTTTAAGCACTCAAAACACACCAAATATGTCACAATTTTCACACTTTGAAACAAGCCTTTCTGATCTTGACACAATTTTCCTAGAAGATGTAAGTTCGGCTGTTTGTCGTTGGCTAACATACCATGGATGGCCTAAGCATTATTTCCCTATCCAATCACCAGATATTCTAGGTAGCATGGATTGTTCTAGTGGCCCATTTGCACTGTCTATTGGAAAATATCGGTCAAAAGGTATCCTCGAAATTATTCAGCATTTATGGGGTCGACCCATACCCGATGTACCGGTTAATACTCTAATACATTATCCGGAAAATGAACGAATTGTATACAAATACCAAATGGTAACTGCCATCCTAGCTGTATTGCAAGTCCACGGAGCACATTTGCCACATATTTCGCCTGAAACTTTGTTAGTTCCAGAAGAATACAATTTATGGTTCCAAAAGGTAAATAATAGGGAACCAGATTTGTTAGAATTGGAAAGATTTCGTTTGAATTCATCTCGAGCCTGGATTGATATTCTTTTGCAAACTATAAAAGTGTTTGTTCTTGCAAAGGTGACAATAAACCCGAAATTTGTTGGTAAACAAAGTAATGTGTATTCACAACAAGAATTGACACTTTTGGAATGGTTGAACAACAATTTTGAAGCAAACAAACACAATTTAGTTGACATGATCGGTGATCAAATTATCGATCGAAAAGTTGTTAATTTCGACTTGGATTTGATGGATGGAACTGTACTTGCTTGTTGTCTTTTACAATTTGTGCCACATTTAAAAACGACTCTTTTAAATCGTTTGTATTTACAACCACAGAATCCGGAACATTGTCTACATAATGCGAGTAAAATAATCGAAAGTTTACAAAGTATTGCTCTTGATTTCGATATAACAGTTAGTGACATCATTATGCCAAATCCTATTTTCATGTTGTTACTGTGTACATATCTTTTCCTACGTTTACCTTCTTATTTACCCAAAAAAGATATAAATTTCGAAGGCACTTTGACACCTGAAAACCATTCAACGACATACGAAGTTAAAATCGAAAATCCATCACAAAAAACTTTGACATATTCTGTTTTTGTTCAAGGTGAGGATTGCGATTTTTTCACACTTCCAAAAGGTGGTAATATAAGAGTGCCACCAAAAGGTGTTGCTTACTTACCTGTTAGTTATGTGGTCCAATTTGTGTCTGAAAAAAGAGCAATTTTACTTTTAGTCGGTGAACCGGGAACTAATCATGGTTCTGTTTTATCCTTCAATCTCATTGGAAAAGTGTCAAATATAATCCCTCTTAACTTTTTGAAAATAAAAGCCTTACTTTACCAAAATCAAGATTTGTGGCTTCCGATCGATAAAACTGGAACTGAAACCTATGAAATTGAAGTTTTTGAAGCTGATGGAAATTTAGGCGGCGCGGAAAAAGCGACGAAAAAGGCGATTTCTGTCGATCTTTTCGAGGATTCTTTTAATCCGAAAGTTAATCTTTTCAGCACTGACGGAGAAACCATAACTTTAAATTCCAAAGATTTCACTTCCCTACTTGTAACTTTTATTCCCTTCTATTTAGGCGCCAGATACTGTCTACTTTTATTCACAAATCGAGAAAAAGGGCAATTTGTTGTTGTTATTGATACACACACCACTTTCCCACTTCCAACTTGCATGTCTATTTCCAATGTTTTTAACTCAAATCGAATCACAACTGATCAAGCGAGCGCTTTCGGAATTTCTGACGCCAATGATGACACATTCCTTATAAAATCTGCCATTAATGAAGTAGCCATTGAAAAACTGATTATATCAGCTACGAATGTGGCACTAGACGAAGCTTTATATTGTCTCGCCCATCAAAATATGTCTACTGACGAATATCATTATAGAATGTTAACCGATTCCATGCCACAGGCCATCCTAGATATCGCCACAAAAGCGCTTGATATTTCCACACAACCTACAAATACAGATAAACCACTTAACGATCCTAAAATGACGTTTTCGATTGCTTCTAATTCTGAAAACTTTCGTTTTCCACCTTCCATTACTATTTCCCCAACACAATCAGGTGATCTTCCATTCCAATTCACCGCGAGCGTTGCTGGGCAATACAAATGTCGAGTTGTGTTGAAAAATTCGCACGAAACACGAGTTTACCAAATCCTATCTCTTGTAGTTCCATCAGAAATCCATCCAGTCATAGAAATGGAATGTCCAGCTTTAAAATCGGTGACTCAACAAATTCCAGTTTTGAATCCTTCGAAAAAGGAATGGATTTTGGGGGTTGTACTCAAAGGTATAGGATATACGGGTTCAAACGTGTTTGTTATAAAAGCATTGGAAACCGCGTATTATTCACTGAATTTCAGACCGACCATTCCTGGACATTTCAGTGGAGAAGTTTTTATGACAAATCGGGAAACAGGAACTGAACATCATTTCTCGATTATCGGCCGATCTTTAGTCCCAGAATCCATGGGTGAAATTGTAATTACTTGTCGTGTGGGTGAACAACAAACATGCGCTATTTCAGTGCCAAATTATTCTGAAAGGACTGCCAATTTCAAAGCCAGTACAAACTTAGAATTCTCCACTGGCCATTCTTCATTTTCAGTCGACCCAAACAGTATAATTACATACGAATTGCTATTATCTCCCAAACATAGGGGCACTTATAATGGAACCATAATATTTATGGCGGACGCACCTCTTGGTCATGTTTCGCCGAAATTTAATAACGTTGATCATCCAGACGGGACGAGTCATAGAGTTTGGTATACTCTCAAGGTGTTTGTGAGTCCTGGTGATCCTCATGATATTATATCCGTTTCAAAACCACTTTTTACTAAAAATATAATCGGAATTAATTTCCAAAACCCACGGGAACAAAGTGGGTTTTGTGCCTCTATATGTGTTGATGGCGAAGGTTTAACTGGGCCTAATCAAATCGATTTAACACCTTTGGAAAATAGTGTCATAAACTTGACATTTTCACCAATCAGAAAAGGGACACAAGTGGCTAATGTAATTCTGACTGATCCAAAAGGTGACGAAATTTGGTACCAACTTGAATTAACTGGTACAGATCCAATTCCAATAGTGTGTCCCATTATGGAAAGTCCTCTAGGTGAAGAATCGACCCATACAATTATACTATACAACCCTCTTGATATATATACTGAGTATAATTGGGAAATTAGTCAATCCGATCACTTTTACATTTTCAATCAACCAGGAATAATTTCTGTACCACCAAGAGCTGAATTGGAAATTATAATTCGATTCAAACCCTCAACTATAGGTGAAGGAAACCACTTTACAACAATTAATTTTGAGTCATCAGATCTTGGAATACTTTTGTATAACCTCAAAGGTGTTGGATTGCCCCCAGGTGAAATCAGTCCTCTTCATATTTATTCAGAAATCGATTCAAATGCTGCAAAAGTAATCCATTTCCAGAATCCACTTGAAATTGGGATAAATGTAGACGTTGCACTCATAGAGCCTACAAATGAAACAATGTTTATACTTCTCACAAATCCCAAGCATATTCAAATCCCACCCAAGGGTAACCTAGATATCCCAATACGTTTCACGCCTCTACAAATGTCTCGTGTGTCACAAACACTAACCATTAGTACTCAAACTGAGCTTATAAAGGAACCACTTGTCTGGTCCTGTCCAATCAAAGGTCACCCTTTCTCACAACCGATTCAACTTCGTGACTCGCCTCTCTTCCAATCAGCTTCGAGAGTTCGTACAGAGTTGTGTGTCATTTTGCGCCCAAATGAATTGGTGTCAAAAGTGGCAGTTTTCACCTCACCAACCGCTACGACACATTCTGCCATAACAGAATCACCGATTGAAGTAGAACGGGTAAAATATAGAGTTATGCCTTATGAAACCAGTACAAATAGTCCCAATTTGAAAGCATTCATTGATCGCTCTTTGGGTGTCAAATTCCTTGGTGCTTATAAAGAGAACACTTTGGGAACTGATAATGGAACAAATTTAGCTTTCCATCTAATTTTCTTTCCTTATAAAGCAATGAACACTAAATGTGTGTTAGAAATTGAGTTCGATGGTTGTTTGTGGAAAATTGGACTCAAATTATCTTCAACACATCCTGAGCCTGATGATGTCATAAAAATACGCGCCAAACAAATTGGAGGTTCACCAACAAGTGTTTTCTTTAATCTAAATTCTGGATGTGATGATACGAAACATTTCAGTGCATATTTAGATAAGAATTCCGACCCAGCTTTTAGTATAAATCCTCTAAAAGGAATGCTACCATCGAGAGGGAGTGAAAATACAACAAAAATAACTGTGAATTATCGTCCGGTTAAATATGGCGCTGATTCATTTGGTCTTGTTATTATAGAAACAGATAACATGCTTTGGACTTACAAGCTAAAAGGTGAAACGATTTCAAAAGCGAAGATCAAAACAACAACAAACCTACAAACGACGAAAACACAACTACCACCAATCGTAATTGATTAGTATATTATAGTAATTCGATCTTTCATTTACTTAGCCTATAATGCATACTTGATCACTATTTATACTCTTATCATAAACTTGTATATTCAAACTGCAAAAATGCAATCTATACTGTTTATTGCGAGTTTTATAGTTCGTTTGCCAATAGTAACTATTGGGTTTATTTGTAAATCATTTGTTTATGTTTATTATACTGTCCCTAAAAAAGGTGGCAAGTTTGTTTATAATAAAGTAAACAAGAGTTGCAAAAGTGTATCCAAATGGTATTATGGTGAAAATATAGAAGAAGATCACGTAAGTTTGTTTTATTTCTGACATTTTGGGATGTAAACTGGTTTATTTATAGACAATAGTAACAACGAAATTGTCAGAAACAGTAGTACGTTCGCCATCACCAAAACCTCCCCTTAGGAGATTCAGTAGCTCAACAGTCGATTATTCAATTTCCCTCTCACCTGTCATGGCAACGAGAATGTCACATGCTATGGGAACTAGAAAAGATAGCATGCCAAATATCCGATCTCCATATATGTATCATGGTAAGTAATAAGGGCCGTTCAAACGTTACGTAGGAAAATTCCCGTAAATTCTACACCCCCCCTACCTATGTCACGCTTTTTTACCATTTGTAATACAAAATTATGGTAGGGTTTAATCCAGGCACGTAAATATGGAATAATACTTTTGATGCGCCCGAAATTCGAAAGATGCTCTGATATACGTAATACAAAATAAGTAATTTAGTCGCGTGGGAGCGAGCTCAAACTAAATCTAGGCACGCAGAATTGCAGAAATTTGTCTGCTTGAAAGTGTGATACAGTGGATGCCGGTTATAAGCACATCGTCGTGAACTGCACTTATAGTGCTTATAACCGACACAAATTATACAGTGTTCTTATAACCGGTGTGCTTATATCCGACATCTACTGTATTACGTAAAGTTTGAACGGCCCTTAATGAAAACTTTAATGTAGAATATTCCATTTAATAACTGTTGGATATTTAGAAGCTTCGCGGTTATCCAAGATGGTGCATGCTAGAAGTCATGATAACATTCTGGAGGCACAAGAGATAAAATCTAAACCCTTCGAAACTCTTCCAGAAGGACTGACACAACGTAAAAATGGTTTGTTTGTTGTTTTGATGTAGTTTGGTTGTTTTTGTTTGTAGTTTTTTGTTTTTTTGTAGTTTTTTTTGTATTTGTTTTGTTGTTTATTTGTTTGTTTGTCTGTTTTTTGTTTTCTTTATTTGTTTGTTTCTCGTTTCCTTACTTGCAACTTACAATCTCCATTTAGTCTCAATCTTTATAACTGAGCCATCAGTTGACCCACCAGAGCAAAACTCACCTTTAAGAAAACAGAACTCACCTCTTTTCCAACCAATCTCACCTCTTTTCCAACCAATCTCACCTGTATTCCATCCAATTTCACCAGAGCATGCAACAACACCTTTGAGTATAACCAGATCCCCTTTGGTTACTCCTGATCTAGATCCTACTGAAGGTATTGAAGATACAACATGAAAATAGCATTGGATTATTTGTTGTTTTTCCAATTATTCTATGAATATTAGCACTAAACTATAGTATACAGTGGAGTTCGCTTAATACCAACCCATGTTTGCCACTAAATTTGGTTGCTAATAGGCGAAGTTGCTAATAGGGGAATGAAATTAACAATACAGTCAGGTCTGCTTAATATGAAGATTTTTTAATTATGAACAAGCCCTATGGTCCCAATTTAACAACTTACATAGGGTTTGTATTAAGTTGAGTTCGCTTATTATAAAGTCTCTCTATTATGAACACAATTTTTGGTCCCTTGAATGTTCATAATAAAATAACCTGACAGTGACAGTACTTTTTACCAAAAGGTAGTGCCTCCAAAGGAATATGCTGTCGGCATAGCTGTAATTTTAGATTTTTTGTCCCTTGAATGTTCATAAGAAATAACCTGACTATTTATTGTCACGCTTGAGATCTGAAAATCGGTTGCTAATAAAGCAATATAATATTATTGCTAATAGGGGAGTTGCTAATAAAGCAAACTCCACTGTAGTTTAAAAGGTTAAACATAGGAAATGTTGCAACATTAATTATGTTCGTAAGAAATGACCTCGAGTTATGAGAGATCATAAATTATTTTGTCATGAGACTTAGAAACAGGAGTGGTGCAATGGAATGGTGATTTTGCATAATTATATTGTGGTTGCTATCCAAGGGTCATCATATTTTTTATAATTACGTATCATCTTAGCTATAAGCAATCTGTATAGAGTAGAATAGTATCTTAACTTTATATACAGTAGATTCTCGTTATTAGGAACACGGATAAGGGAAATATCGGTTAAGGAGTACAAGGTTTAATTCCCCTAGCCTATACAAATGCATGCAAGTGACTCCGGTTAATACGAATTCCGGATAATACGAACATATTAAGACGGTCCCCTGGTGTTCCTATTAACGAGAGTCCACTGTATATATGCATAATATGATATCACAGCAATAGATTTTATTTGAGTAATGACCGAATTTACGGCATGTTACATGTCAGCGAGTTTTATTAAAACTTAGCTTGTAAAACTAAAAAGACGAATTTGTGTATTAAGAAACCCACTTACTTGTGCCTTAAATATAATTCTATACAAAAAAGGGTCGTTCAAACGTTACGTAACGCTTCCAAGGGGGAGGGGGGTCAACCAATGTGTGACAGATCATCCTATTTCTATTATAAAATGTTGCAAAAGCATGACATGATTTCATGGAATTTTGCATTACGAACGTTTGAATGGCCCCAAACATTAACAATTTAACATCCATGGTAATTCACTGTTATAAGTCTGATAATTATAAAATTCCATTCTATAGTCCGAAGTACGCAAGTTTACGAATTCAAGAGTGATTATTGGTTCACGTGTCTGTTCGTATACCACACAAACCAGAAAAGTGTGAATGTATCTCTTGTGGGAGATTTCAATGGTTGGGACACGAAAAACCTTAAATTGTACCCATGCCTAGAAGGCTATGCCAGGTGTTTAGATCTACTTGAAGGGCGATACGAATACAAGTTTTATATAAACGGTGATTATGAAAATGATTCACATAACCACCATATTTCATCTACTTTCCAAAACTCGATTATTTTCGTACATATTGACTCTTCAAGGGATCACCCACCTTTTTGCCCTACCCCCCCATTGTTAGAATATACCCGTGAAAACGCTCCATTTTTCTATTTCCAAATTCATACCCCTTCTATAACTGAATCCATTCGGAAACATGGAATTGTTGAAAGGCCTATTTACATATACTTACCATTGTCGTATGAAAAGGGGAATAGTTATCCTGTAGTATATGCTCTTGATGGAAAATCCGTGTTTTCAAGCAGTGTATACGGTTGGCATCTCGATGGAATGTTGGATGATTTATGGTCGAAACAATTAATTCGTGAATTTATACTTGTCGCTGTGCCTAATGGAGATGATATACAACCTGGCCATAGAATTATAGAGTATTGCCCGCGTGATTTCAACCAATCAAATGCGTTCGTGGAATATTTAGTTGACATTGTGAAACCGTTTATTGACACTAACTTCCGAACGCTTTCTGATAAAGAAAATTCCTTTGTACTCGGTTCGTCGCTAGGAGGATTATTTGCATTTTACCTAACAACACGATGCCCTGATATATTTTCAGGCGCCATTTGTATTGCACCTTCATTTTGGTATCATGATATAAATGATCGATCAATATTTGATATAATGGAGGAAAGTAGAAATAGGAAACCGAATTTTCGCGTTTATATCGACAGTGGAACTGGTGAGGAAGATAATTACTACGTCACTAAGTCTATGGCAGAAACGTTAGGTGATTTAGATTGGATTCCGGAAAATGATTTTTTGTATAAAGTTGATTATTCGTTGCCAATTGAAGTTGATGGGTATTTTACAACGCATCATCATAAGTTATGGAGAAAACGTGTTCCAGAGGCGTTGGAATTTATGTTATCTCCTACGCTAGATTAATTATGTATAATTAGTGAGTGTATTTGATAATTGCTTGTTTGCTTATATTGATATCTGTTTATATTTGTTGTTTGAGAGACCAAAATATGCATATGTAATAATTATAATGTCTTAATCAAGCATACAAACAAACAACCAACCAACAACAAACAACAAACAAAACAACAAACAAACAAACAAACAAACAAACAACAAAACAAACCAACCAACCAAACAAACAAACAAATAGACAAAAATTTTTTAATTTAAAAAAGTTAAAAAATACAAAAAAGATCTATTATACTATATCATAATAGGATATATAGATATTATGATAGTTATTAACACTAGTTAGCTTATAATGACACAACAGTTCCCTAAGCCTATTAACTTCATGTTCGGGGGTGTGGCTGGGATGGGTGCCACTTTGGTGGTACAGCCACTTGACCTGTTGAAGAACAGACTGCAAATGGCAGGGGAGGGCGGAGGTGTTAGAATGTATAACAACAAACAAACAAACAAACACAAACAAAAAACAAAAAACAAACAAATAGACAAAAAAATTAAAAAAAATTAAAAAATTAAAAAACGAACAAACAGTTTATTATAACACTATATACCATATTATGTTATGAAGTTTTCACTAGTTAGCTCATAATGACACAACAGTTCCCTAAGCCTATTAACTTCATGTTCGGAGGTGTGGCCGGGATGGGTGCCACTTTGGTGGTACAGCCACTTGACCTGTTGAAGAACAGACTGCAAATGGCAGGGGAGGGCGGAGGTGTGAGAATGTATAACAACACATTTGACGCGGCGGTTAAGATAATACGTACGGAGGGAGTGGTGAGAATGTGGAATGGGATTTCGGCCGGTTTGCTGAGACAGGCCACTTATACCACTACGCGACTAGGGATATTCTCAACTCTACAGGATTGGTATATCGATAGGGAGGGGAGGAACCCGCATTTGCTTCTGAAGGTATTATGTCTGTTGTTGTTGTTGCTGTTTGTTTGTTTGTTTGTTTGTTTGTTTGTTTGTTTGTTTGTTTATGGGCTTACTTGTATATATCGGCCAACACCTTTTCAATAATAACCCGACTTCGCAAAGGTGATTTTTATTTAAAAAGTTATCGTGAATTTTTATAAAAAATGGCCTTGCCAATACCTGAAAATTTAATTACAAAAGGTATTGGCCATTATATAAATAAGTAATTCCTTTATTTATTTATCTACAGTAGAACCTCGTTAATGCGAAATTCCGTCCCTTCAAGTCTTTCAAACCAAACTACAATACAAATGATATTGGTTATACGAATTCCGGATAAGGCCAACACATTTTGACGGTCCCCTGGTGTTCCTACTAACGAGGTTATACTATAGTTACTTTGTTAGTTTGTTTGTTTGTTTGTTTACCTGTTTGTTTACCTACTACATATCTCTATCTCTAGGGAGCAATGGCATTGGTAGCGGGCAGTGTGGGCGCCTTCATAGGAACGCCGGCGGATTTAACTTTAATACGAATGACAACAGACGGGAGACTCCCAGAAAACCTAAGACGGAATTATAAAAACGCATTCCATGGGTTGTTAAGAATATCCCGCGAAGAGGGTATAACTAAAATGTGGAACGGATGGCGGCCAACTGTAACACGTGCGATTGTGGTTAATATAGCACAGCTCGCTTCCTATTCACAGTCAAAACAAATGTTATTAGAAACACCTTATTTCAAGGATAATGTGTTATGCGTATTCGTAGCTTCAATGATTTCTGGGTTGATAACAACAACTGCTTCTTTGCCAGTTGATATTTGTAAAACTCGGATTCAGAATCAGAAACCTTTGGCTGACGGAAGTTTATTTTATAAGAATTCGTTTGATGTTTTTGTGAAAGTTGTTCGTAAAGAAGGAGTGATTAGTTTATGGAAAGGATTCTTGCCATATTACGCGCGTTTGGGACCACATACTGTAATCACATTTCTGCTTTTGGAACAAATGCGGGGTTTATTTAGGCGCGTTATTTACGGAGAATCTCATGTATAACCGATTATAATTGCGGTTTATACTCGAAATGGCGCCTGTTTTGATGTTTTAATTAAGTTTTGGCGCTTTTTTTGAGTGGAAATATAAATTAATTTTAATTTTATTCATTCATTCAAACTTGTATCAACATACTTTGAAACTTGTAAATTACTGCTTTGATCATTGTAAATCTCATTTTTTGTTTTTCGTTTATTGGGATATCAGTAGACTCTGTTAATAGGAACACCAGGGGACCGTCTTAATATGTTCGTATTATCCGGAATTCGTATTAACCGGAGTCACTTGCATGCATTTGTATAGGCTAGGGGAATTAAACTTTGTAATCCTTAACTGATATTTCCCTTATCCGTGTTCCTATTAACAGAGTATACTGTATGTTATTACACATATATTCTCTCTATATTCATATTGTAACACCTCTATATATTTGTACTCTTTATCCGTATTAATACTAACCAAAGTCTAATATAATTAATAATTACCAAACATTCCTTTTCTCCCTTTCTGTAACTAGGAAAATATACTCCAAATTAGCTAATGCGTTTCAGAGCACTCATAATTGACGTGAGAGCAATACAGTTATTAAGCAACGTAATTGCTACTATAACTAAGACAGTACAAAACTGTGTAATACACTTCTCGATGGATCGAATGTATTTCTTTATGTCTGAAGGGTCGCTATCTGATCAAGCTCTGTATTGCTCTATTAACTATAGCAACATGTTCTATGAATATAGGTATGTGTATACAGTCAACTCCGCTTAATAGAGCCACCGGTTAATCGGTTTCTCCGCTTAATCGGGTCAAAACAACCTGGTCCCGAGGTGGCTCTATTAAGCGGAGTTGACTGTAGTTATATATTTATTGAGAATCCTTATATAGAGCTGAGCTTTGTAGAGTTCAGATTTTTCCCCATACTAAAAGCCCAGGCTTACTTTCTAAAGGTCAATTTCAAACCCTCGGAAAAACTGACCTTTCTCAGTTCCTGAATACACATGCTGAAAAACTGAACTCTACTAGAGCTGAGCTCTATAAAAGTAATTTGATATTTATTTACCAAAAGGTATTGCCTCCAAAGGAATATGCCGTCGGCACAGCTCTAATTTTAGATTTTTTGTCCCTTGAATGTTCATAAAAAATGAACCTCACTATTTATTGTTAGTTCTATATTATATTAGCTCTAGGTTAACTAGCCAAAATAATTACATTACGTATATAGGCGTATACTCCGCTTAATAGAGCCACCGGTTAATAGATTTCTCCGCTTAATCGGATCAAAGTAACCTGGTCCAGAGGTGACTCTATTAAGCGGAGTCGACTATACTTATACAGTCAGGTTATTTTATTATTAACGTTCAAGGTACAAAAAATCTAAAATTATAGCTATGCCGACAGCATATTTTTTGGAGGCACTACCTTTTGGTAAACAAGTATAGTAATGTTTTTATTATGAACATTCAAGGGACTAGAATTAGAAATTGTGTTCACAATAGAGAGACTTCATAATAAGCGAACTCAACTTAATACAAACCCTATGTAAGTTGTTAATTGGGACCATAGGGCTTGTTCATAATAAAAAGTTTTTCCTATTAAACAAACAATAAATTATTCGTACTAACGAGGTTCTATAAAAAGGTGAATTTGATGTAAAAAAATTACCTTGGCAGTGTATTAAAATTATATAAAATTTTCCTATTAACCGTGTTCCTACTATCTCGGTTCTATTTATAGATGTGAAGAAACGGACGGATTTCCCACAGAGCTTTACATACGGTTGCATATAACGTTATTATCAGAAGCATTCAAAACCGCACAAAATGCAATGGAATTGAAAATACTTTTACAAACCAAATGTTTTGGAGAAGATAGGATAAAATCTCCATGTTTAACTTTAACATTTGCTTTGCCTTCAATTGCATCAAAACAAAAGACTATTATTCATGATGTTAAAGTGGAATTGATTGGGCAAAAGGAATGGCATTTATTTCAAGAACCAAGTATGCCGCAAATTGATGCATCCATAGTCCTACCTGATTTAAAGATAATAAAAACTGCACTTGAAAGATTTAAAAATATGTCTTCGTTATTAAAAATTTCGGCAAATAATTCCGGCGATTTATTATTAAAAATCGAGACAGATGAAGTTGTGGTTAAAATGTTGTTTAAAAATATAGAAACTATAAAATGTGAAGATTTAACTAACCAAAGTTCAGCGCCAAACGAAATGAAAGAAGTTACAATTGAAATTAAAAAGTTTTCACAAATATTACAGTCTTGTTTTGAGCCAACACGAACAATCTGTAATATTGTGTCAGGAAGAGCTTTGCAAGTATTTCTATGTTTGGAAAATCAAGTCGTTTTCCAGTATTTATTGCCTGCAATTTCGCTTTAATTATTCATAAATATTATAGACTTATATTCCATATCTATTCAAATTGAAATACAGTAGAACCTCGTTAATACGAACACGGTTAGTACAAACACTATTTCAGTCCCCTTCAATGCCTTTCCAATACAAATGATATTGGTTAATACGAATTCCGGATAAGGCGAACACATTTTGACGGTCCCCTGGTGTTCCTACTAACGAGGTTATACTGTATATGTATATTGGCCAACACCTTTTCTAATGCAATTTTCGGTAACTATCAAAAAAATCATTTTATGACATAAAATTCACTTTTGCGAAGCCCAAGTTTTTACAATAGAAAGGTGTTGGCCGATATATAATTTTTGTTACAAATTAAAAACAGGGGATTTTCCCAACTTTTGTTCTTTTGTATTACAA
The DNA here is from genome assembly GCA_028753945.1 of Hexactinellida sp. DTS-2022. Taxonomy (NCBI): domain Eukaryota; kingdom Metazoa; phylum Porifera; class Hexactinellida; species Hexactinellida sp. DTS-2022. Next base: position 303,709 of record JAPNXP010000014.1, read on the forward strand.
AATCAAGTTTGTGGCATTCATAATAATATCCTTTGTTTTATGGTTAATTAATTAACTTTAATTGTTAATCTATTTCTTAACAAATTCTATTCTATAACTATTGAGTAGTCATTGTTATGTTTATTCTTCAGACACATTAATTAGAATTAAGTTATAATAACTCAATTTGAATGTATTTAAACGCGTAATTTAATATATTTTAATTAATCATTTCATTTATACATTTAGGCGCTTATTTTTGCATATTTTAGGCTCGTAATTTGGAAATTTAGGTGCGTGATTTAATATATTTTAAGCGCATAATTCAATACATTTTGGCGCGTATTTTGATATATTTTAGGCACTTCGATTTAATATATTTTAAAAGGCTGTTTTTGTACATTTTGGGCGCTTATTTTTCTATATTTAAGTGTGTTTAATTTAGAAATTTTAGGCGCGTGATTTAATATATTATAAGCGGGTAATTTATAAATTTTACGCGCATAATTCAATACATTTTAGGCGCGTATTTTGATATATTTAAGTGTATTATTGTCTGCTTTATCAGAACATGTCTAATACATAATTATTAACCAGATGGCTATATAGTTTCCATATAGTATACTGACAATCACATTGCATTTACTGTGTATTGTATTACCATAGAAATAGGTTAAACTGTTCTAAATACTGAAAATTATGAAGCCTGTTCTCTCACAAGTTTTCATTGAAATCTTGTCAATACAAGTATGCAAATCTGGTATAACGAATTATTTTTATAAAGTATCCTTTCGTTAATATGAACCATGGATTCCTTAAACTGTAATTAACTACAGTAGAACCTCGTTAGTAGGAACACGGATAAAACGAACAAACAGTTCCACTTAATCAGGTCCCTACAATGGCTATTCAATGGGTATTACTCCGGATAAAGCGAACACATTTTACCGTCCGTTTGTGTTCGTATTAACGAGGTTCTACTTTATTTCTGCACATTTTAACTTTCTACTATGTATGATTACATAATCTACTTTAATATTACAAAAAATGTGATTACATCTCTTTTACAAAATAATTCATTCTCATCACAAATTAAATGATGCAACAGACAGCATACCATTTAACCAGCAGGATCACCATGGTTACCTATGCTGTATTTTCATTTCTAATTATTTAACCGAGTAGGTGCTTAAATTCTAACTAGACTAAACATTTATAATTCCATTTATATAAATAGCAACAAAATTCATTCCAATTAGAATAAATGGCTGTAGTAATTGATAAATTTGAAGCGGCGAAAAATACATTGACAGGTGACAGTTTGAATAAAGCAGTTTGCAAAGCTAGTAGCCATGAGGTCATCGCTCCGAAAAGAAAACATGTCGATTATCTAGTTTTGTGTACAAACGAAGCAACTATAAGTATCCCAGATTTGGCAACGTTTATATTGGAAAGGGTGAAAGTTGCAAATTGGATCGTTTCATTCAAAGCACTCGTGACAGCACATTTTTTGATGGTCCAAGGAAATGAAAGATTTATACAATATTTAGCGCCTAGAACGGCGAATTTCCAAACTGACAATCTTTCTGATAAAACAAATATCGAATCAATGAACATGTCAACTTTTGTAAGAAAATATTCGCGATATTTGAATAACAAAGCATTGACCTATCAACGAGCAGGGTTTGATTACTGTCGCGTGAAAAGAGGAGAAAATGGATTCCTACGCACCATGACGGTTGCTAAGCTACTTTCACATATGCCTATATTACAAGATCAATTCGATGCGCTTTTGAATTTCGACCCACAAGCCCATGAAGTTTCAAATGCGGTGATTTACGCGGGATTTGTTCGTTGTTTCCAGGATTTAGTGAAATTATTCGCATTGTATAACGAAGGGATTATAATAATGTTAGAACATTATTTCGATTTCAAAAAACCAATGGCTAAAGAAGGTCTAGAAGTTTATAAAAAATACTTAATTCGTTGCGAAAATGCACGCGTTTATTTCGCAGTTGCAAGCGAGGTTGGTGTCGAGGATCAAAATGTTATTGACACCTCTTCAAGTGGCACTGACCTCCTACAAGCCATGGAAACATACCTCAACGAATTGGATGGAAAAGTTTCACCCCCGGGTACGAAAACAGTTTCGTTTTCAAAATCACCTGAACTCGTTTCTGCTGGGGCTACCAAACGTATATTTTCACCACAACCACTGAAATCAACTTTGCCTGTCAACAATGTTATTCCTTACGCTTCTTCTGATGAAGCGATTTACGCTAAACCTAAAAAACAGGAACCTAAAGTTGAGTCCACTTTATTGGAATTAAAAGATTTGTTTGGTACCACTGCCCCCCCTCCTAGGGACCCTTGGATCGATACTAACAAACCGGAAACTAATCCTGTCACCTTTTCTGGAAATCCATTTCCAACTGTGACCACCGCTTTTGAATCTTCTCCGTTTCAGAATGTTCCACCGACTATTTCAGAACCGACACTTTTCGACACCATTTTGGAGCCAGAAAAGGTGTTAAATCCTATAAACCCACAATCAATGGAAGCTTCCAAACAGAAATTAGGTACGAACGTACAAACGGGGCTTGAAAGGACACTCGGGGACCTAAATTTAGTCTCGAGTAAACCACCAAAACGCGACCATATTTGGGAAGAAAAAGAAATTCGGTTAACCGGAGGAGACAGTTATTCTAAACTTCCAACTCAAGCTTCCACCACACAAATAGCTACCAATCAACCTGCACAAAGTAATTGGGGAAATAATGCTAATACTAACAACCCTTATGGGCAAACTACAAACTCGATTTTCTAGTTGAGTTGTTTAGTATCTATCTATATTAACACTGACAATTTTAATGTTTTTACGTATAGACTTGTCTGGATTATTATGTTGTTGTTGTTGTTGTTGTTGTTAGTTTGGTGTACAGTAGACAGTGTGCTCACATTCTTAACTATTTGCCAGTTATTATTAGTGTGTGTCTATATTTACTTGTTATTATGGAAAGGTGTTGATTCATATTTTCACAATTCTTGGATTTTTACTTTAATAATGTTTAATTTAGATTTTTTGATTTATCTGGCACCATATTAGGTTGAATTTAAGCGCGTAAATTTGGATTAATTTGTGGAAAATTTGTAGTAATATATATATTTAGGTGCGTATTACAAAGTTATTTTTATTGACTATACAGTAGAACCTCATTAGTAGGAACACCAGGTGACCGTTAAAATGCGTTCGCCTTATCCGGAATTCGCATTAACCAATATCATTTGTATTAAAAAGGCTTTGAAGGGGACTGAAATAGTGTTCGTATTAACTAACGAGGTTCTACTGTATAAAGTATTAAAACAATTTTTCTAATACACATATTGATTAAATATTCGCTTATATATTAATCATCAAATCAATTCCTTCTGTCCCAATGCCGTGTTCTGATAGGTCTATATCCCATCTCTTCTGGCACTACCATTTCTAGCACTAAATCCAGTATAGTTGCGGTTAAACCCCAAATATGTCTGGGGCCACCTAAGTACACAGGCATTCCGAAATATCGGAAGTTACGGAATATTGTGTATCTCTGATTCCTCTCCTCCAGAATGGTATCTAGGGAGAGGAAGAAGGCTTCTGTCACCTAAATAACAACATATATAAATAAATAAATAAATAAACAAACAAACAAACAAGTAAACAAACTAATAACTAAACACACAATTACAAATAAACAAAAACACACGAATAATTAAAAACAACAAGTTGTTTACTTCGCTAGAATTTAGTTTTAAACTCTCTTCCTTCACTTCTCCCACATCAGCAATTACAGCAGCTATATTCTTTTGTAATTTCTAAAAATAGAAACACAACCATTATACGTATTTCCTTAATTCATACAGTGATGTTCGCCTAATAGCAAAATTGCTCTATTAGCAAGTTATTTTCAGTCCCCAAGCGAGCATTTAATGTTAATTCTGTTCCTCTAATAGCAAGCAAATTTCATGCAAAATTCGCATTGCAATTAGGTGAACATCAATGTACTACGTGAATTATGCAACCTCGTTAATACGATGCCAAAATGCGTTCGCCTTATCCAGAATTCGTATTACCCAATATCATTGTATTAAAGAGGCTTTGAAGGGGACTGAAATAGTGTTCGTATTAACCGTGTTCGTGTTCCTACTAACGAGGTTATACTGTAATTGGAACTAACTCTGTTTGGAACCGGTCCGATACAAGCAAACACTTCCTCTCTACCGAAACTTAGGCCTATCTCTTCTCTGCATTCTCTAAGCGCTGTTTCTATTGGGTAGTCCTCTCCAGGCGATTCGTGGCCCCCGGGAAAACTATAAATAGAAATATTTCATTTCCATTTATTTTCATACTTACTAACCATTCCCTAAATGTAAAGGTTAATCCTGGATTTTCATTGTGTTTATGGATTTTACCTGAAATTTTGGATTTATCATTGGATTAATGGATTTTTATGAAATTATGGATTTTCCATGGATTCCCATTGCTAAATACCTTAAAATAGATATACTATAGTTTATATTACACTTTTGCAGTTATTTTCTTTGGGAATAACATTATTTGTAATTTTGTACTCATGTTGCATATTTATTACAGTGAACTCCCGTTATAACGAAGTCTGATATAACGAAATAACCGCTTATAACGAAATGGAGATTTTCCCCCAGAGCACTGGATGCATTAATTATTATCCGCTTATAATGAATATCCGGATATAACGAAGGGATTTACAGGTCCCAAGCACTTCATTATAACGAGAGTTCTCTGTACTTATAGTTATATTAGCCTCAAATTCTGAAAAATTGGATTTTTTAACCCCTATTTTTGTAGGAAATATATTTACATAATTTGTCATTTACCTTACTTGTCCCCTATGGGAAGATAAATTCATATTTCTGACAGTAAATATGAGACTAATCTTATCTCTAAATTTACAAAATGGAACTAAAACAGCTGATCTTAGCCCAGTATCTTCTGTAACATTCCATCTGTCTGTATCGGTTGCTAGGAGAGATGTTACTCTTCTTTTATTCGAAACTGAGAGAATTTGCTTAACGAGTTCACTTCGTGACATTTCTGCATTCCATTAGCTAGTTACTGTTGTTAGGATCTTAGTTAGAGATATTACGAATATTATTAACAAGAATATATGAAATATTTTGCCATATATAACTTTTCACATTTACTAAATATTCATATTTATAACCATTTAGTTAGTTTTATTTATAACATTCGTATATTATAATTAAATTATTCAATTCATTTCGTCCCAACAATGTAAATTAAGTCGTTTACAATTATATTTTTCATTTTCTACAACAACAAATTTCTCCCACACATAAACACTACAATTAATACATAAATAGGAATAGAATTGGAATAGAAAAATCTAAAATTACTGCTGTGCCAACTGCATAGTCATTTGGAGGCACTTCTTAACCAACTACAATCGACCCCGCTTAATAAAGTCACCTCGGGACCAGGTTACTTTGCCCCGATTAAGCGGAGTAATCTATTAACCAGTGGCTCTATTAAGCGGAGTCGATTGTATATTATAAATGAACTGATTTAATAATTGCTAATCCAAAGAAAGAATCAAATGTTATTGTTTACATAATTTCTAATAATGAGGACATTTTTCTTCTCCCAATCGATTGAGTGCTTTTGTTGCTCTGTAGAGCCTGCTTATATAATCAGGAATTCCTATAGCAATATTATGTATAGTAAAACCTCGTTAGCACGAACACGGTTAATTAACACGAACACTATTTCAGTTCCCTTCAAAGCCTTTTCAATAAAAACGATTTTGCTTATACGAATTCCGGATAAGGCGAACGCATTTTGACGGTCCCCTGGTGTTCATACTAACGAAGTTCTACTGTATATATATTATACAAGTAATTACAAAACCTTTTCTATTGTAATTTCAGACAGTGGAAAAGTAATATAACATCAAAATTCACTTTTGCGAAGCCGGGTTTTTATACTAAAAAGGTGTTAGCCGATATTTTAAATACAATTCCAGGTCCAGTTTAGAGAGGTTGTTTGTATTCATATCTTGTCACCTGAAGTGATTGTGTAGTTGGTGAATCTTTGTGGAAGAATTGTTTTCGGATTGTCAACACTTGTCAGGTGAAAATCGAATCCGATCTAAATAAATGTAAGATATACCATATACCTTATATAAATTATGCCGGTTATAAGCACATTAAGTGCAGTTCCCGACGATGTGCTTATAACCGGCATCCACTGTATTTGTTGTTGTTTACTAACCTGGTCTGTATTTGTGTGGGGGAATAACAACATATTGGAATAGTACTCGTCTACTCTAACACTGTTGGTATTAGGAGGCCAGTTACTGTGAGCAGTTGTCCTGAAGTGATTAGCAATTGATAATTAGTGTATTATTCAATCTGTATACTCTCCTTATGGGTTTATAATGAGGCTGAAAATTGTGAAAATATAGTAGAGCCTCGTTAGTAGGAACACCAGGGGACCGTAAAAATCAAAAAATGTGTTCACCTTATCCGGAATTCGTATTAACCAATATCATTTGTATACAAAAGGCTTTGAAGGGGACTGAAATAGTGTTCGTACTAACGAGGTTATACTGTATTTCTTTGTTCCCAAAGCATGTACTTATTACCAGTATCGACTGTATACAATTTGTCTAAAAATATAATAACATTATTACCTTGTTAATATTCCCAATCTATTTTTATCTCTGTCTACCTACATAGAAATAGAATCATTAAATTATTCCTAATTTGGTACAAATTCCTATCAAGGGTCATTCAAACGTTACCAAACACAAAATTCCGAAAATAAACACGCTTTTTTGACCATTTTTACGACAAAAAGGATGATTTAGTTAAATCGCGTTACGTAACGTTTGAAATTACTGTTTTGACAAAAACAGGACTTTTAAACCTTTTTATAAACTTACAAATGTTCTACGGACAAGCAGATAATCTCTTGACATCATTGGGTACTAAAATAGATTCAAACTAACATAATTAATTAACAACAATAACAACAACACACCACACTTGTTTGTATACAGTAAAAACTCAAATAGCATATCTATGTATATATATCGTAACTAAGCAGTTTTGGTATTTTTCCCTTTTTGAAACTCAAAAAAATCGTCAAATAAACTAGGCCAAGCATCTGTGTCGTCATAATTAGAAAAATCCGCTTGTACGGTTTCCAAAAAATGATAGAACATATTCCAAGTATCCTTGCTTATAAATTTGGCGCTTGATTCTTGTAGAAAACCCAACCATTGGTCCATTAATTGCGGTTTTTCAGGAGCACCTATAAATAGGCATTGCCAAAGTGGTACAGCCATTTCAATAGGTAGAACACGTTGACCTAATTCAAGGCCAAATTGAAATGTGAAATAATACAACTTTTTGAAAATATCTTTTTGTCCAACTTGTGTTTTCAAGTCTGGAAGAGCATTTTTAAAATCTCGAATATTGAATGCATTCATTGCAGTGCAACCATTCATGAATTGTTCGCGTGTAAATAAACACATTTGATCCGCGTTGAATTTCCATGCAATTGCAAGAACTATAAAATCAGTTGGTTCCACATTCAAATCGATACAAAACTTCTCAACACCCCCAGCCATTATTTGGTCACTCAAAGGATCTTTATAAGTTTGGAAAAAAGCTTCTAATTCTTCTTCTGGTGTACTTTTCACTGTTGGTGACGTTGATTTCGATTTTACCGGTATTTCCATTACTTTTTCAATAACAGGTTCGGTTTTCTCGGTAATTTTAGGATTTGTAGAATGTTCTTGTTTCGGTTGTTTTTGTTTAGGAGCTTTATTTGGTTGTTGGCCCATGATTAATTATTTCGATAATCCTTATTAGTAGGCTCGTATGCTTTCAGTTGATTTATACAATTATGGGTGCACTGAATTTAGTACAGATTGTCTTATCAAATTTCATTGCATCATAATTAGCTATACAGTTGTTGTAAGAGATTAGATAAGATTATAGGAGTTTGAGTTGCAAATTGTACGTATAATGTTTTGGGAATTTATGGTCAATTTGTGGTGGTATTGTAATGACCCTTTTAAGGCACTTATTTATTCCATAATTTCACATTTTTTAGGTCAATTTGGTATTTCAACAGATAAATACAGTCAGGTTATTTTATTATGAACATTCAAGGGACCAAAAATTGTGTTCATAATAGAGACTTTATAATAAGCGACTCAACTTAATACAAACTCTATGTAAGTTGTTAAATTGGGACCATAGGGCTTGTTCATAATAAAAAGTTTCTTAATAAACAGACGAAAAATTGTTCACAATAAGCAGACCTGACTATATTTTATACATACCAAATTGTTATATCTTAGTAACGCATCAAGTACATTGGAATGTCGGGAAGGAGACAAGCTTTAGCTCTGAAAGAGAATGACGTAGCCATGATGCTCTTGGCCAAAACACACCTCGGAAAAGTAAACATAAACTTCCAAATGGAAGAATATATACATATAAAACGCCCAGATGGTATCCCTATAATAAACGTGAAGAAAATATGGGAAAAGATATTACTTGCAGCACGTGTAATTGTGGCAGTAAAAAATCCCGAAGATATTGTAGCCGTAAGCGGTAGCGAACAATGCCAAAGAGCAGTTTTGAAATTCTGTACACATACAGGTATTGTTGTAGGGTCGGAAAATTTCCTAGGAAATTTCCAAAAAAATGCCAAATTTCCGGAAATTTTACATGGAAAAATTATTATATATACCTAGTTTTTTTAATTTTGATAAACGATTTCTATAATGTAGAGTTGTTACTGTGCGCTTGTTATTTTTCCTCATGACAGTCTAACTTAAGTAGCACAAAAATTTTGGCAATTTCAAATAAAGTTCCTAAGCATAATTTGAAATAGTATGTAATCTTTCCAGAAATTTCCAGAAATTTCCATAGGAATTTTTTTTTTGGAAATTTTACTTTTTTTTTTACAAACTACATACAGGTACAACACCTATAGCTGGTAGATTCACACCTGGTACCCTAACCAACCAGATCACGAGCTCATTTCGAGAGCCACGGTTGCTTATAGTCTCCGACCCAATAGTAGATCACCAACCTATTTCAGAAGCAAGTTATGTCGGAATTCCGGCTATTGCCTTCTGCAATACAAATGCGAGTCTCAAGTATATTGACGTTGCTATTCCCTGTAATACGGAGTCTAATCATAGTATTGGACTCATGTGGTGGTTGCTAGCCAGAGAGGTAAGGAATGTTATAAATATGTAGTGAACTCCCGTTATAACCAAGTCGGATATAACGAAATGGATATTTTTCCCCAGAGCACTAAATGTATTATTTATTATCCGCTTATAACGAATATCCGGATAAAACGAAGGGATTTACAGGTCCCAAGCACTTCGTTATAACGAGAGTTCTCTGTAGATTAATGACTTATAGTACAGTAGAACCTCGTTAGTAGGAACACCAGGGGACCGTTAAAAAATGTGTTCGCCTTACCCGGAAATCGTATTAACCAATATCATTTGTATTGAAAAGGCTTTGAAAGGGACTGAATAGTGTTCGTATTAACCGAATTTCGTATTAAGCGTGTTCTTACTACTAATCACCCAACACCTTTTCAATATAAAAACCCGGCTTCGCAAAGGTGAATTTTGATGTAGAAAAACTACATTAGAAAAGGTGTTGGCCGATATATAAATACAGCAGATTCTACGAATTCCGGATAATACGAACTTATTTGACGGTCCCCTGGTGTTCCTATTAACGAGAATTTACTGTATATAACTGTATATATCCCATTAATATTGCTACATTCCATGTACCCATATGTGTATCCAGGTTAGGAGAATTAAGCTACTGTATCTCATTAAATACAGTTGACTCCGCTTAATAGATTTCTCCGCGGAATCGGGTCAAAGCGACCTGGCCCCGAGGTCACTCTATTAAGCATAGTCGACTGTATTCTCTACATTCCATGTACCCACATGTGTATCCAGGTTAAGCGTATGCGTGGCGAGCTCAAGCGAGACGAGACGTGGGACGTTATGGTGGATCTCTATTTCTACAGAGATCCCTTAGACGTAGAGCGACAGGAACAAGATGTGACCACTCCACACGAAGTAGAGTATGATCAGACTTGGGCAACCGATGTAGACCCTCAATCCAAACCACAACAACCAGGACAACAACAACAACAACAACAACAACCTACAGAGTGGAATCAGACTCAAGAGAAGCCGCCGGCTGAAACTGATTGGGATGAGCCAGCAGCGGCAAATGGGTTGCAACCGATTCCGACGCAATCTTTCCATGCGACGTCTGCTGATCCCGAGGATAACCAGAACTGGGGTGATGATACCTGGAACTGAAACTGAAACTGGAACTAACTAGTTAGATATTAGAGATTGTATTAGTGTAGTTGTTAGCTTAGGTATTAGGTATGTAGAGGCTTATTAAATGATATGTTTAGGTTATGATATGTGTCTCAACATTAGATATCAACAAAATATTGGGTTTAGATAGAAAAAGGAATTATTATTGGACTGTTTTCAGTTATTTGCATGGATTAGAAAAATAATAATTAGTTAGAACAACCTACAGTATAACCTCGTTAATAGGAACATTATTTCAGTCCCCTTCAAAGCCTTTTCAATACAAATAATATTGGTTTATACGAATTCCGGATAATACGAACGCATTTTTACGGTCCCTTGGTGTTCCTACTAACGAGGCTCTACTGTAATTCCTTTAAGAAAACCCCGATTTTTGTACATACAGTCGACTCCGCTTAATAGAGCCACCGGTTAATAGATTTCACCGCTTAATTGGGTCAACATTTCGCAGGATTTATAGGACGGAATGACAGTTTGGCTTGAAATATTTTCGGTCAATAGATTTCTCCGCTTAATCGGGTCAAAGCAACCTGGTCCCGAGGTGACTCTATTAAGCGGAGTCGACTGTATTTGTTAGATTTTAAGGTCCCAAAAGAGATTCTATAAATAGCAACAACTAACCGGATACTTTACTACCCAGTACAGGAGCTCTTGTTTCGTGTCTTCGCTTTGGTCGATACAGATTATGTCCGACACATATCTGTCCCAGCTCTTCCGGTAGCTGTTGTCCACCTGTAAACAACAACAACAACAACAACAACAACAACAACATAGATATATAATAACTACAGCTACTATGGCTACAGTTATAACAACAACAGCAATAAAACAATGACAACAAATAAAAACTACAGCTACTACAACAACAACAACAACAAAATAAATAAACAACAACAAATATTAACTACATCAACAACAACACAATAAGAACTGATAATAACAAAACAAAAGGGCCTATATTTGTTTAGGCGTCTAAAATTTGTAAAAATCCCCATATAATGCAAACCACTTTTATACGTACAATTTCTGTCGCTTAGAATAAAGGAGCGTTAAACTATAATTAATTAAAAGTCCCAAAATCGTTGAAAAACCTTTGGGCCACATTTCCCTATATCATGGATTTTATAAATTTTGTAATTATATTATTATTCTTACCTGTGTAAAGAAGAAATCTGAGGCTGATATATCTGTATACCTTCCGAACACTAAATACAAACATTCCTAACTACCAATTGGTTGTCAAGCCGAGTTAATAAGTTACCTTTATAGATACAAGCTGTTGAATTCGGTTTCGGTTTTCTGAAAATAACCAAATCGGTTTTAGATACCAAACATTCCCAACCATTTTCACAGAATTTCTTTTTTGTATCATTTGACACTAAAGCGCCTTTCCACCATTCATTGTTACTATTTTTAGATCTCAATTCTTTGGTTGAGTTTTCAGCTGTATTAGGTTGAATATTAGGATGTTGATCTTCAAAAACACTAAAATATTAATGTTGTTGTTGTTGTTGTTGTTTTCATAATATAATTAACAGTCAGGTCTGCTTAATATGAAAACTTTTTATTATGAACAAGCCCTATGGTCCTAATTTAACAAATTACATAGGGTTTATATTAAGTTGAGTTCGCTTATTATAAAGGCTATCAATTCTGAATTTTTGATCCCTCGAATGTTCATGATAGAATAACCTGACTGTACAATGAAAATAAAATGTTAAATTTGAAGAAAATATGTTCATAAGGTATAAAGTTAAGGTATAAAAGACATTTTTTAAAGCAACTTTATATTAAAAATAAATATTTAAATTCGTGAAAATAGAACTAAAAAAAATGGCTGAATCAACCGACAAAGAAACACTACAAAAAATCTTCAACTTTTCAAACGAAAAATGCGATGAAACCATAAGAAACAAGTCCCTAACAACCGTTCTACTAAAAGTTGCTCAGGAATGCAATTCCCAACTTAATACAAAACCGATTCCTATAACAGCACCAACCCTCCTATACACAATAGCCGCTAAACTAAAAGGACAAGACAAACATATCCCATTTATAATTAGCTACATAATAAATGAGAAAATTAAAACAGATACTAAATTGAATGCTGCAATTCAATATCTGAAATCTAATGTAAATGTAAATGCAGAGGAATTCGAGTTGTCATGTGGTATTGGGATTGAAGTTTCTGTGGAACAAGTTGAGACAACTGTATTGGAAATAATTGATGCTAATAAAGAGGTTATTTTGGAGAAAAGATACAGATATAATAAAGGTGTGAAAATGTTGTTTATGAGTTGCAAAATACAATAAATTATAGTTATTATAAGCACCATAGAATTATTTTCAATTTTCATAAATATGTAATAACCGGAACTTAAATAACCGTGTTCTAATAACCAGAGTTATATATGTATACTATTTTCGATTGAATTTCTATAACTTGTTTGTTGCAAATATTTTTAAAATCTCTTTCATTGATTTGATTGCGCCATCTTGCAAATATAAATTCAGGCGCTTAAATTAAAATAATAACATTGCTAGCCAATGAAATTTCGTTCTATTGAATAGGCATTCTACTTTAATATAAAAGAGTTTTGAGTTCCTATATTTGTGTATAATTTATAATTTCCGTTTGTAGGAGAATTGATTGGGAAGGTGCGTGGTGTATTGAAATGGGCTGATGGTAGAATAATAAAGGAAGTTATTGATTCTAAAATAGAATCTTTGTTGGGACCGAAAACGGTTGAAGATGAAGCTCCGCAACAGAAATATACTAAAATTCAAGCGAGCAAAGTTTCTGCTCCGAAACAGGTTTTTATTCAAGATTTGAGGAATGGTGTTTAAATACAGTATAACTCGGTTATAACGTACTCCCTCGGGAAAGGAAAATAAGTCCGTATTATCCGAGTGTAACCAAGTTTACTCTACATACAAGCAGTGTATTATACAGGCATTTGTAAATACGCTCCTAATCCTTGTTTGATCCAATTTCCATACTCCTAAATCACAAATTAATGTTACGGTATAGGAGAGGATTCCAAATTTTCGCGCTCCTAAATCCAAATTTTCCCAAATCATACTCCAAAAGGAGCGTCTGGCGCTCCTGGATAATTCCTTGCATACAAGTATATACTGCTTTATAAACTTGGTTAATTAAACAAATTAATACGTACTAACCCAGGTATGTTATAACCAAGTTCTACTGTATAATAAGTGAAAGTTATAATTACAAGGTATTTACTTTGCTTTTTAACACACTGTATGATTATATGTAGGTCCCAAACCCCGAAGAGATTACGCCAACCGACAACTATGAAGTTTCAGGAGACGCGCTATGTTTCCATATCCCAGGAGAGAACTACAAAACAGAGGGATATACAGTAACACCGTACACTATGGAGCTAATTAGAGAGCATTTAAAGGAGACAGGAGGGAAAGTTATAACCAGGTTCCCACCTGAACCTAATGGGATATTGCATATTGGTAATAATAGTTGTAACACGTACAGTCAGGTTCTTCTATAAGAGATAATCAAGGGATCAATAATTGTGTTCATAATAGAGAGACTTCATAATAAGGGAACTCAACTTAATACAAACTCTATGTAAGTTGTTAAATTGCGACCATAGGGCTTTGATATTAGGAACACGAAATAGTGTTCACAATTAGCAAACCTTACTGTAGTTACATAATCCGAAACATCTTTCTAGAATGGTTTAGCACCTGTACATGTATATAAAAGTCTAAAATTCAAAAATTACAGCTGTGCCAACAACAAAGCCCCATGGTCCCAATTTAACAACTTACATAGGGTTTCAAACTTTGTATTAAGTTGAGTTCGCTTATTATAAAGTCGCTCTATTATGAACACAATTTTTGGTCCCTTGAATGTTCATAATATAATAACCTGATTGTATTTGGTTATTTTAAGAAACCAGTATTAGTTAGAATTAGTTGCGATTATGGAATAATACTAATATACTTGATAGGTCACGCTAAGGCAATAAACTTTAACTTTGGGTATGCCAAAGCACTGGGTGGGTTAACTTATCTGCGATACGATGATACGAACCCAGAGAAAGAGGAGGAGAGATTCTTCAGAGAAATTATAGAAATGGTAGAATGGTTGGGACACAAACCCTACAAGGTATTGTAATATAAACTAATACAATTCCAGTTACATTGTATTTGTTAAAAGCTCTAACAAATGTGATTACTTATCGGCCAACACCTTTTCTAATGCAATTTTCAGGCACTCGTAAGGTCATTTTTAGATAAAAAATGCTTTTTGAAATAGAGTGTTTATTGAAAGGTTTTGGCCGATATATAAGTAAGCACTAACAATTGAGAGAAACACCTATATGGACACACCAATGGACCTGAAAAATTGTCCCTTTAAAGACATAGATGCCCTGGGGTCCAAGGTATAAATAGAAAAAAACTTTCAATTGAAATTCAATTCAATTTCACTTTTACTTTCACTTTCAATTGGCAACTAAGAGATTATTAACTTAACGAGAGTTTAAGTCAAATGTTAAAGTATATATAAATAGGGGTCCCCTATAATTGTATCTACTAATTAGGTGACTCATGCAAGTGACAACTTTCAGAGATTATACGAATTGGCCGTCCAACTTATATTGTCTGGAAATGCGTATGTGGATCATCAGAAGCCTAGCGAGATACAAGGCGTTAATGTAGCATATTCTCAATGGAGAGATAGACCCGTAGAGGAGAGTATTGTTCTGTTCTCAGATATGAAATGTGGAAAGATAGAAGAGGAGAAGGCAACCCTAAGAATGAAAGTATGTTTGTTTGTTTGTCTGTCTGTTTGTTTGTCTGTTTGTTTGTTTGTCTGTTTGTACGTCTGTTTGTTTGTGTGTTTGTTTGTTTGTCTGTCTGTTTGTTTGTTTGTTTGTCTGTTTGTTTGTTTGTTTGTTAGATGGCTATTTGGTTCATTGTACTACAGTCGACTCTCGTTAATAGGAACACGAATAAAGGAAATATCGGTTAAGGAGTACAAGGTTTAATTCCCCTATCCTATACAAATGCATGCAAGTGACTCCGATTAATACGAATTCCGGATAATACGAACATATTCGACAGTCCCCTGGTATCCTATTAACGAGAGTTGTTTGATAGTTATTACTAGTTTATTGTTGTTTATTTAGTTCGTCATGGAAGATGGGAAAATAGACCCAGTGGCCTACCGTATAAAGTTTACACCTCACCCTAGGACAGGGGACAAATGGTGCATATACCCCACATACGATTATACACATTGTCTGTGTGACTCTATAGAAAACATAACACACTCTCTATGTACTAAGGAATTCCAAGCAAGGAGATCCGCTTATTATTGGCTGTGTAATACTCTGAAGGTTTATTGCCCTGTCCAATGGGAATACTCTAGACTCAATTTAACACATACTGTTGTATCGAAACGTAAAATAGCGAAGTTGATACAAGAAGGGATTGTGAAGGATTGGGACGATCCAAGGTTGTTTACTCTCACAGCTCTTAGGAGAAGAGGAGTGCCTCCAGAAGCTATCAACCGATTCTGCGCAAAGGTATGTCAGATTATGCAACAGAACCATGCCAATTGAAACTAGTCGAAGTACGAAACAGTAACATTAGTAATACAAATAGTCTTGACATGCCAATTGAGTATAAGTAACTACTAATGGTGACTCATGATGGTGGGGACATGTGATTTTTGGCCAAATTATCACTACAGTCGACTCCGCTTAATAGAGCCACCAGTTAATAGATTTCTCCGCTTAATTGGGGTATTACAAGGAATTATCCAGGAGCGCGAGACGCTCCTTTTGGAGCATGATTTTTTGAAAATTTAAATTAGGAACGCGAAAATTGGGAATCTTCTCCTATACCGTAACATTAATTTGTGATTTTAGCAGTATGAAAATTAGATCATATCAGGATTAGGAGCGTATTTACAAATGGCTGTATAATATCCAATATCTCTATATCCGTTATGTACTGTAACTACAATAATACAAACAGGTTGGAGTTACTATGACACAGACAGTGATAGAACCTAGCATGCTGGATTCCTGTATTTCTGAAGTGTTAGACGTAACCGCAAAACGGGCTATGGGTGTATTCAATCCTTTGAAAGTTGTTATTATTGACTTCCCTCAAAATGAGCCGATATTCATAGCTGTCCCAGATTACCCAAGAAATGATAAATCTACTTACCATAAAGTGCCTTTGGAAAAGTGAGTTCAAATTACATTAAATAATAGGCAACTCTATACTATACGTATAAAATGTGTGTCAGCAATTATTGATGTAATAGTATAGGAATTGCTTAAAAAGTAGAACCTCGTTAATAGGAACACGGTTTAATAATACGAACACTATTTCAGTCCCCTTCAATCCTTTTCAGTACAAATTATATTGGTTAATACGAATTCTGGATAAGGATAACACATTTGTACTAATCCCATTTGTTTTATGTATACTATACCCCCATAGAGTTGTGTACATAGATCGCAGTGACGTATCAGAAACACTTCTACCTGACTTTAGGCGATTAGCGCCAGGTCAGCCAGTAGGCTTAAGTCATACATGGTATCTCATAGCGCTGGAGAGTATAACTAAGGATGATAATGGGTCTATCACGGAGATTAGTGTGACATGTTCGTTATCGAAAGAGGCTGATAAACCTAAGGCTTGGATCCATTGGGTTAGCCAGCCTATACAGTGTGAAGTTAGATTGTATGAGAGGTTGTTCCTACATGCAAACCCCGAGGATAGCAAGGTTAGTGCTGAATACTATTCAACCAAGTTATAATGTATAGGTTAAGGAATTATCCAGCTCCTTTTGGAGTACGATCTTTGGAAAATATTAATTAGGAGCGCGAAAATTTGGAATCCTCTCCTATACCGTACATTAATTTGTGATTTAGGAGTATTAAAATTGGATCAGACCAGGATTAGGAGCGTATTTACAAATCGCTGTATAATACACTGAATACAGTAGATGTGGATATAAGAACACCGGTTATAAGAACATTCTACTGGAAAACGGTTGCCATATACCCTATATAATTTATGCCGGTTATAAGAACATGTCGAATATACGTAAGAACATTATATGCAGTTCCCGACGAAGTTCTTATAACCGACATAAATTATATAGGGTATATGGCAACCGTTTTCCAACATAGTGTTCTTATATCCGATATGTTCTTATATCCGACATCTACTGTATAATCTCCCTTAGGTTGTGCCAGGTGGTTTCGTCACTGACTGCAATACGAATACTCTCAGTGTTATAACTGCATTGATGGACAGGAGCGTTGAGGGAGCTCAACCGATGGACAGATTCCAATTTGAGAGAATAGGATTCTTTGTGGTAGACTTTGATTCTACCGTCGATAAGCTAGTGTTTAACCGGACCCTGTCTCTTAAGGAGAGTGCTGGTAAGGCAGTGAACTAGATATACTGTTTGTAGATTGTAGAGAGACATTAGTTAAACGATAGTTCTTATATAATGCAGTCTGTTTGTAAAGGGAGATGTTAATTGGGTCTTTTCACTTGGGGTTTAATATTCTGAGTTTTGGTAAAAATAGTTAGAATCTATGCCAACAATTCCTAACTGTCCTAATTACACATACAGTAGACTCTCGTTAATAGGAACACGGATAAGGGAAATATCGGTTAAGGAGTACAAGGTTTAAATCTTCTAGCCTATACAAATGCATGCAAGTGACTCCGGTTAATACGAACGGTCCCTTGGTGTCCCTATTAACGAAAGTCTCCTGTATGTTTAATTAGCTATTGTTCGATGTGTGAAGTATTTCCTTGGATAATTCGGTCAATTTTTTCAATTTGTTCCCCTAATTGCAACTCCTCTCCTTTTAACAGCAAAAATTTAGCCGTAGTCAAAATGGACCCCGAATTAAGCTCCTTGATTGACAAACACAATCTCTCTCACAAAAGGCATACATTCACTACAATGGGAATAAAAACCTTCAAACAAATGGCCCAAATACAAAGTTCAGCTCTGAAAGAAGATCATTTATTCAACTATGCAGATATTCGAGCTTTTGACACTTTTCGAGATATTTGTATACAAAAATTGGAAGAAAATGAAAATTTACAACAAAAAGTAAAAAAACGTGCTTCTACTACAACATCACCAGGTAGACAAATACTTACAGAAATCGGAGTTGCAAGAAAACCAGAAATTCCTGGGATGATCCCACCTCCACAAATGACAAATCCTCCTATGATTGATCCCATTACCCTTCCAATGTACCCACAATCAATTAGTGAGAGACCTAATATATACATGGATCAACCTCATTCAATGCATATTGAAGCTCAATACAGTCCACGTATAATTGCTCCTCCATATTCAATGTTTTCACCACCCCCTCAAACTCAAACTACATTTCAAACATACGAACAATGTTTTCATACAATGCAGCCAGAAGAACACCACTATACGATTGGCCCTGACCACCAACAAAGATACCAATCACTACCAAGCTCCCAAAGGATATATTACCCAGAATTGAGACCTCAAATTCATCCACAAAGGCCCCCAATTTGTCCATTGACCTCAGATTTATTCCAATCTACTGGAGAGCCTAGAATTCACTTTCGTGATTATCAGATTTATCATGGTGACAACTTACACGGCATTGGACTAATCTTTACAAATGAAACATTTACAAATCATCCCAAGAGAGATGGTGCTAAAAATGATGAAAATAATTTTCAATCTTTATTTATGATGATGGGACTTAGAATCTATAAATATCCTGAAAAAACAACTGATGAAATACTTAATATTTTGTCGACTTTTGCCAGAGATGACTTATCAAATATTGAATTGTTTGCGGTTGCTTTTAGCACGCATGGCGACAAAGGAGATTTCCTATACGGTAGTGACAATAAGCCTTTCTCCCTCTATAAACAAGTTATAAATATATTCAAAATAAGCAACTGTGTAACACTCAGGGGTAAACCTAAGCTTTTCTTCATTCAAGCATGCCGTGGTGATAAAACTGATTCAACAATATCATCACAAGGTATACAAGCAGATTGCGATGAAAGGGTTAGTG
Source organism: Hexactinellida sp. DTS-2022 (assembly GCA_028753945.1). Taxonomy (NCBI): domain Eukaryota; kingdom Metazoa; phylum Porifera; class Hexactinellida; species Hexactinellida sp. DTS-2022. The sequence goes on from JAPNXP010000014.1 coordinate 323,240, forward strand.
TAACTCTTGAATCAGATTTCCTTGTAGCTCACTCTTCTGTGGAAGGTTATAAGGCTTATCGACATGTAAACGAAGGTTCTTGGTTTGTTACACAATTGAAACGAGCTTTTGATATGTATGCAGATGAGTGTACAATGTTAGAGATTCTGTCATTGGCAAATCAACTTGTAGTTGAGAAATCGATAATGTCAAGTGATGGCAGTGATAGGTATATACAAACTTGTCAGTTTGAGTCAACACTCACAAAACTACTAAGAATAAAACCTGTTAGGTTAAACTAGCAAGTTTAATACAAACTGAATTTTATACTTTTACATACATAGCTCAATTGTTTACATTTTTACAATTCTTTAATAATTATTTTTGTATTTAGCTTCTGATTTATATATTTGACTTTCTAACTACAATCAACTCCAGTTATATCGTAATGGTTCGGAATTTAATTCAATTGAAGGTAATTTAAGAGCATTCTACTATTTCGATATAACGAGAGTTGACAGTCAAGTTCAATTTAATTTCCCGCTTAAAATAAGAGTATAACTATCTGTTGGAAAAACAAGCGCTGATTAACAAAAAATCCTTAAAATTATATTTCATATGTTAGATTATCAAATGGGGGAAAAAAACAAAAGTGCCAATCAACAACAAAATTCCTAAATTGTATTTTATATGTTAGATTTATTATAAGCAGAGTCAAATGGCAAACAGATATCCATCATATTGTCCCATAAACCACCCTGGTTTTCAATTCCCACAAAATATAGAACAAATTCCATGGACGTATTTCAACCCAAGAACACCACCACCCAGCAGACAAGTTCATATTTATTGCAGTACGAATTCAACATATAATAATTACAATCCAGATTATAACCTTGATGTGTCAAATCAACGAGAATTGAGCCGTCAAAGCTCGAAATTGTACAAAAGTGTATTTCCACTTGCGATGCAAGGAAATATTCAATTTGTGACATCAACGCCGCCACCTTCTTCCTATTCTGATTCCTATGATGATTGTGATGAAATTTATAGCGACAAACTTTCGTATTCAGATAAACGAATTTTGGATGCAAATCTTGAGTATTATATGCCAGAATCTAATAGGGGCATTGGTGCTGTTTTTATAAATGAATCGTTTCCAGATCGACCCAAAAGGCCTGGGGTTGGAAAAGATAAAGAATATCTTAATAACATTTTTTCAATGATGGGTCTGAAATTTGAAATTTTTCTCGATAAAACGAGAGCTGAAGTTTTAGCTGAGTTAGAAAAATTAGCAAAATTTGCAAAACATTCGCATTTTGTGCTTTGTGTTGCATTCAGTACTCACGGTGATACCAATGATACCATATATGGTAGCGACGGTAGGGAAATATCTTTACGAACAGACATTACACCTATTTTTAAACCGATTAATTGCAGAGCTTTGGAAGGAAAACCGAAAGTATTTATCATACAAGCGTGTCGTGGTGATAAAATTGATTATATAGGACCTAATGTATATTCGGACGCTTGTGAAAAAGATGAATTAGTTTCATCCGAAACCGATTTTCTAATTTCCTATGCCTGTGCACCAGAATACATGGCATTTCGTACTGAGAGAGAAGGCGCTTGGTTTTTAAGCGAATTATATAACGCGTACAAAATATATTCAGAAAAGTACCATTTTATGGATATTCTAACTTTAACTAATCAACGCTTGATGTTGCGAGCTAAAAATAGCAAAGAATTCAACAAAAATATAGCGCAACCTTCTCATATAGAGTCTACTTTGAAGAAATTTTTGTGGCTCAAATTCAACAGTTCTATTACCTGGAACCCTTTAGGTTTGTAAGTTTAGTATTATTTTGATGTAATTTAGGACAAGTATAAGGTGAGTTTTCTTGAGACAAAACATTAAGGGACAAAATTCTTAAAAACTAGACACACCTTCAGACTCTTTTAAACACCAAATTTTGCAGTTTTGTAATACAAAAATAAGGTCTGTCACGTATTAGTTAACTTTCCTTTTGAAAGCGTTATATAACGTTTGAATGCCCCTAACATTTTTAGACAAAATTTTTACCATCTTAAAAGAAGGATGATAAAAAATGCCGAATTTGAATACTAAAATAATTCAATAATTCTGTATTTCTAGTTAATTCTCAAGACTTGCCAGCATTTGACCAATCAAGTTTTTATCGATTCGACGGTCCCCAAGCATTAAGGTCCATTTCCAGGCCAGAAAGCCCAACACTTTTGTTCTCTTCAAGTGATGATACTCCCATAAATTCCTTGAACAGCGAAGTGTACGATTGGAACAACAAAAATAGGTTTATAGGCACACTAGTGCAAGAAAATGATAAACGCTACTTAAAATTCGATAGTCCTATGATCGATTGTTTGCCTGTTTACAATTTGGATAAAGGAGAGTATACTGGGTTGGGGATAATAATAGTCAACCATGCTTGTGGGAAAATAAAGCGTGCAGGTTCAACCTTGGATCTTGCGAATTTTATATACATTTTTGAAGGTTTGAAGTTGAAAGTAGTTGTCATGGAAAATATTAAAAATATGATATATTCAGGTGAATTGGGTTTGGAGGGAGAAATAAAAAAAGAGATTGAAAATAACCTCGAAATGAACAGTTTTTTCCTAGCAATATCAACGCATGGGGATGGAGAGTGTGGTTTAGCTGGCTATGATGGAATTTCTGTTGAATTATGTTCGATTCTTTCGCTTTTTAGAGTAAAAAAACTTGCTGGAAAACCTAAAATTGTGATCATACAAGCTTGCCGTGGTACAAATTCGGATATTCAAGTTAGAGTTCAGGCTGATAGTGTCCCAAAAGTTGCCACACTTGAAACAGACTTGTTAATAGTGTATTCATGTGCACATGGTTATAAAGCCTGGCGTGATGACGTAAATGGTTCTTGGTTTGTCGTTTCACTACGGAAATGTTATGAGAAATTAAAGGGACGATCGAATATTCTAGAATTATTTACAGCCACGACAAATTATATGCTTAATGAATTCGAGTTTCAAAATCAAATGGGGATTTGTTATAAACAGCCGGCAGAAATTAGATGCACACTTAGTGCACTGTTAAACATATAGAAAAGTATTTTTATAAGAAATTAACTGAAAATATAAATTATTTATAAATGCCTTTTTGAATATTTCTTAAGGTGAAAGTTTTTTATTTTTATTATATATTATTTCTCTATTTATTTTCCTATTTACGTGTTATTATGGTGTGAAGTTAAATTGCTCTTTGCAAAAGTCAACAAGGCAAATTATTTTATTTCCCGACACCTTTTCAATATAAAAACTCGGCTTCGCAAAAGTTAATTTTTGATGTTTAAAAAATTCATTAAATGTGTTGGTCGAGATATAAGTAATTCATAAGTAACTCCTTAGTAATTCCTTAATCTGATGGAAAGTTTCACCTAGTACTGACGATACAAAGTGCATGACATCAGAGTGGATCAACATTTGTGACCCATCGATCCATGGTCTACTATAGGGGTTTATCTAGGTGCCTGGCCGGCACTTTTAGGTTGCAGCCAGGCATCGGTTGAGGTGCAAAAGTGCTTGCAGTGTAAATGTGTAATTCCATTTTGGTGCCAGACCTCTAACAAGATTTTTTGGCAATATAAATTCCTAGATAAATCCCTGTTTGGTAGCTTACATATTTAGCTCCTTTAAATAATGCCTCAACATTGAATTATACCGATTATCTATATCGGCTAACACCTTTAGGGTGCCATAAATATTAACTTTTATAAAAAAGGTGCCAACCAATATATCCTAGATCTGTAATTAAATTAAATATATCTCACTAATTCTAGCCTCTACACAGATGGATGCCCATATTATACATCTACTCGAAAAGTACAATCTTCAAGCGTTTCAAGAGAAATTCCAATTGAATGGAGTTAATACTTTGCAAGATTTAGCAGAGATTGATAAAACAGCTCTCCGATCACGATTCTTAATGCTAGAAGCGGACATTAATAAATACGAGAAATTACGAGATGAATGTATCCTATCTACCAAGTTGCCACCAGCAGGTTTTCTTCCCCCTTCTATGCCAATAATCCATTCTTTGCCTTCAATGTCATCTTTGCCAACAATGTCATCTTTGCCAACAATGTCATCTTTGCCAACAATACCTTCAATGTCTACAATGCCATCAATGTCATCATTGTCTGTTAGCCCTCCTATTGCTACTGCTAGTAACATATCTTCACAGTCACCGATTATTATGGATAGAAGCCTTGAGGCCATTGGACATTCCATTCGACCTGACTCGTTTGTTGTTGTTGACTCTGAAACTCACAATCCTATTGGCGAGGTTCATGAGCAGGGAGGTGCTTATTTTATGAAACGTTTTGAAACTGGTGGATTAAAGCAACAAACTAAGATTCAAAAATACGATTTGGAAACATCAAGTGGGTGTAAAGGATTAGGCCTCATTTTTGTGGTAAAACTTTTTGATAATGGTCACGTTAGACATGGAGCTGTTGAGGACGTTTCAAACCTTGAAAACCTTTTTCTTAAAATGCATTTAAAAGTAATTAAATTCTTAAATCCTTCGCGAGAAAAAATATTGTATGAGATCGCCAACCAAGTTGCAATTAATTGGGAAAGTAAAAGTTTTTTCATTGCAATCTCAAGTCATGGGAAAGAAGGAAACCAAATTATATGTGCAGATAATAAACTAGTGTCCGTAGCCGAGATCCTTGCATCCTTCCAAATACCCCCGTTACTAGGGAAACCAAAGGTATTTATAATAGAAGCTTGTAGGGGAGATAAACACGACTCAATAATCCTAACAGACAACTATTTTCCAGATAAGATTAATACTTATCCGGCTGCAACGAAAGAAAGTGATATTTTAGTGGTGTATGCTTGTGTGCCTGGATATGTAGCTTATAGAGAACCAAATAAAGGATCTTGGTTTATAACATCGCTTTGTCAGGCGTATGATCTGTTAGAAGATGAAAAAGTGGATTTCGTTGGAATATTAACCTATGCTAATTATATTATGTTGCAAAAGAATTATGGGAAGGAAGAAAATATAAATAAACAGCCAATGCACTTAGAATCAACCTTAAGTAAACTCCTTATAATTTAAAACAAACAAACAATATTTTTGAATTCGTAATTTCTTTATTCGCATTTTATATACTAACTTATTATTGAAAATACAACTAACTTTTCTATTCAAATTATGGGGTAAAGATATACAGTTAGCGTTTACAATCCCGGACTATTTTAACAATCCCGGGATTTCGGGATCTGATTTTTCAAAATCCCGGGATCCCGGGATTAGAAATACATTAATAATATATTGTCATGACTCAAGAGTATAAAAATATAGTAGATTTACAGACAACTCCCAGTTATAACGAAGCCGGATATTATATCTAGTATTTTGATGAATTATTTAATTAAAAATGAATGAATAATGAATTAAGATGAACAAATATTGAATTATTTTCTTTCTTAAGATTGTTTCGGATAAAAATAGATCGCCAGCCTAGTTTTCAAAACGCAATACGTATCATGTTAGAGATCTAACATAGAATAATGGATTATTAACCTGGTGGTCGGGATCCCGGGATTGGAAAATCAAATCCCGGGATTCAATCCCTAGTGAAATAGCATCGGGATCCCGGGATTAAAAACCCTATATACAGTATATACTCTCGTTAATAGGAACACGGATAAGGGAAATATCGGTTAAGGAGTACAAGGTTAATTCCCATAGCCTATACAAGTGCATGCAATTGACTCCGGTTAATACGAATTTCCGGATAATACGAACATATTAAGACGGTCCCCTGGTGTTCCTATTAACAGAGTATATTGTATATAGTGTTTAGTGTTTCCTGTTAGATAATGGCTACCAAAGAAGAGCCTAGTTTAGGGGAAAACGAGTTAATCGAAATAACTTCAGATTGGGAGAGAAATCTCTTGGAATTGTTGGACAGATTACGCATTAAGACGGTCGGTTTGATAATGTACCTTAACATGCGTGGCATAAAAACACTAGAAGATTTCTACAATGAAAAACCAGACAATATGCAAAGGTTTCTCAGCCCAGTTCAATTTGAGAAATTGAAAAATAATTCAACGAATAATATGGATAGAAGCCTTGAGGCCATTCTACATTCCATTCGACCTGACTCGTTTGTTGTTGTTGACTCAGAAACTCACAATCCTATTGGCGACGTTCATGAGCAGGGAGGTGCTTATTTTATGAAACGTTTTGAAACTGGTGGACTTAAGGAGAACATAATTAAGCAACAAACTAAGATTCAAAAATACGATTTGGAAACATCAAGTGGGTGTAAAGGATTAGGCCTCATCTTTGCGGTAAAACTTTTTAATAATGGTCACGTTAGACATGGAGCTGTTGAGGACGTTTCAAACCTTGAAAACCTTTTTCTTAAAATGCATTTAAAAGTAATTAAATTCTTAAATCCCTCGCGAGAAAAAATAATGTCGGAGATCGCCAACCAAGTTGCAATTCATTTGGAAAGTCCAAGTTTTTTCATTGCAATCTCAAGTCATGGGAAAGAAGGCAACCAAATTATATGTGCAGATAATAAACTAGTGTCCGTAGCCGAAATCCTTGCACTCTTCCAAATACCTCAGTTACTAGGGAAACCAAAGGTATTTATAATAGAAGCATGCAGGGGGGATAAACACGACTCAATAATCCTAACAGACAACTATTTTCCAGATAAGATCAATACTTATCCGGCTGCAACGAAAGAAAGTGATATTTTAGTGGCGTATGCTTGTGTGCCTGGATATGTAGCATATAGAGAACCAAATAAAGGGTCTTGGTTTATAACATCGCTTTGTCAGGCGTATGATCTGTTAGAAGATGAAAGAGTGGATTTCTATGGAATATTAACCTATGCTAATCATATTATGTTGCAAAAGAATTATGGGAAGGAAGAAAATATAAATAAACAGCCAATGCACTTAGAATCAACCTTAAGTAAACTCCTTATAATTTAAAAACAAACAAACAATATTTTTGAATTCGTAATTTCTTTATTCGCATTTTATATACTAACTTATTATTGAAAATATAACCAACTTTTCTATTCAAATTATGGGGTAAAGATATACAATATATATACTCTGTTAGTAGGAACACAGATAAGGGAAATATAGGTAAGGTCACTAAGGAGTACAAGTTAAAATGTTAGTTACTAATGCTTTGGATTTGTGATAAATAATTTGATAAAGTAGGTCACGCTTTTTCGAGCATTTGTAATATAAAAAGGATGGTCTGTCACACATTTATAAATACTTTTTAAAAATCATTTTATTTCAAATGTAACATTTTATTAGGATAGTATGGCACAATATATGGACACTCCAATGGACGACCAAATTCGCCATATTTTCATCAAACACGAATTGCAATCCAGATATGAACTAATATCAGAATTAGGTGTCAACACACTGTTGGACGTCACAATTGTAAGTACAGAAGATATGAAAAAAGTCTATAAATTTACTTACATAGAGCAACGTAAACTACGAAACATACAAATCGAATGTGCGGAATTATTGGGTATCGATCCATTAAAATCCGATATTAATATTGCCACTCCTATACATACACAAACTACACAGTCATTTCTATTAGAAAGCTCGCATTTCAATATCAGCGAAGATACTGAATCTATTGACGATGTTTATCAATCTTTGTTAACTAACTTACCAGATTTACAACAAGAACCAGTTAGTTTAACTGGATACGAAACCCCACCTACACATCAACCTATAGACCAGTATCCTATTGTAAAGAATAAAGATGGTTTTATCGGGGTTGGCATGTTGATTATAAACAAGGATTATTTGGGAGCTAAATCTACCAGATTAGGTGCTGAACAGGATATGAGCATGATAAAAGAAGTTTTCACCGACATTGGACTTTACATTGATGAATCTCTAGTATTGATTAATGAAAATGGTTCTAATCTTTTGAAAAAAATCGAGAAAATTTTGGAGTCTCTTAGTCAATTACTTGAAGATACGTGTTGTATTTTCGTAGCTATTTCTTCGCATGGAAATGAGGACTCGATTTGTTGTGTAGACGATACAGAAATTTCAATCATAAACGAACTTCTACCACTCTTCAAAAACGATCGTTGTAAAGCACTCCTTGGAAAACCTAAAGTTTTCTTAATACAAACATGTCGAGGAGAAGAAATTGATCATGAAGTAGTAAAAGCTGATCATATTGGTGAAAATCCTTTCTGGCAAAAGCAACTAAGGAATGTATCTACTATAGAAACGGATATTGTACTTGGGTATGCATGTGTTTATGCCTATACTGCACTCAGGGATGTGGAGAAAGGTTCTTGGTTTATTCAAGCATTCAAGCAAGCTTATTTCCAAATGAAATATAGGGATTTTTGTGATATTTACAGCATTTTGACACTCACAAACCATTTAATGGTTTCAGAATTTGAACACAAATTACGTAAACAACCAAGTCAGTTCACTTCAAGCCTTACTCGCTCACTTATTTTACCAAAAAATGATAAACAAATTTGACTCTTTAGTTTGAAATGAACTTACACGTATATATATTTATATTTATAATTGCACTATTAATAATTAAATATTGTAAAAAAATTCCGTTTATATCTAAATCTCTGTAAGTTTTGCAATGAAAGTACCATGGATACGCTATGGACTATCTGTATTACAAACTCTCTAATGTTACTGTCAGGCCTTTACACAGTGGTTGTCTTGTTAATATAATTTATGCAAATTCTATTGAATAAAAACAAAATAGGTCCACAAATATGTGTATAAAAAGGAAAGAAATTTAAAACTGTATTTGCCAATAATTAGCATATAAACTGAGATGATAAGTGAAGAAGATTTCGTTCGAGAAATTAAATATTTCCATTCAATTTCCGAAAAAATCAACGACCAATGGCAAATCCATAAACCAGACAAAAATGCATTTTACCAAACACCTTGGCTTTCTAAAAAGTACCTAATTAAACTGAAATCAGAAAAGACAATAGTGAAAACCGTTGATGATATCCCGTGTGATTCTTCAGAAGCAATAAAACCAATGACAGAATATATTAACGGAGATTATCACTTTGTATTCAGTCATATTTATAAAGTACCAGTTCTGTTCTTTAACCTGTCGTATCCTAATGGTGTTAAACTGAAACTGGAAGAAGTATGGGAGCTTAATAAAGAGGTGATTGGGAATTCTGATAAATGGTCATTCATTACAGAAGACGAACACCCAATTTTATCGATTCCTTATTTCTGTTTGCATCCTTGTAACACGGGAAAATTAATGGACACAATATTACAGCCAAATGAAGGGCCAACGTCCTATCTGTTAATGTGGTTAAGTGTAGTAGCCACTGTGATGAAATTAGAAATTCCAGTAACCCTATACTGTAGTTACTATAAAATATGAGTTAATTTGAATAGCAAATATTATACACGTATAGTCATATTGAATTTGTATATTATAACATTTGTTGAATATAATTGGCATAAAGAAATGGTTAATTGGGAGACATAAATATTAAATAAAATTAGCTTTCAGCTCTTAACTTAGAACTTTAAAATTAATTTTATATAATAATACAGTGGACTCTCATTAATATCGGTTAAGGAGTACAAGGTTTAATTCCCCTAGCCTATACAAATGCATGTAAGTGACTCCGGTTAATACGAATTCCGGATAATACGAACATATTTCTACGGTCCCCTGGTGTTCCTATTAACAGAGTATACTGTATATAGTGTTTAGTGTATCCTGTTAGATAATGGCTACCAAAGAAGAACCTAGTTTAGGGGAAAACGAGTTAATCGAAATAACTTCGGATTGGGAGAGAAATCTCCTGGAATTGTTGGACAGATTACGGATTAAGACGGTCGGTTTGATAATTTACCTTAAAATGCGTGGCATAAAAACACTAGAAGATTTCTACAATGAAAAACTAGACCCTATGCAAAGGTTTCTTACCCCAATTCAATTTGAGAAACTGAAAACGGAAATCGAGGATAATCAAATGAACTTGGCGTGTAAAAGTATCGACATTTGCAAGCATAGGATGTCCGTTTCTGACTATGATAAAAAAGTAGTTTTGACCAAGCCTGATTTTCCAAAACAGAAATTGGGAAAGGAAGACGGTTTTTTCAACTATGATATGAAAAAAGATTTCGAAGGTTACATTGGCAGAGCAGTTATAATCGTAAACAAATATTTCAACGGTTCGACACGGGAAGGCGCCGAGAAAGATCGAGAAAATCTCCAAAATATGTTCACCAGTTTACATGTAGATTTCACAGTATATGAAAATAAGAGATCAGAGGAGATGAAAAATATTCTGAAAGATTTTGCCAATTTGGCGAAGGAAACTTCGATTGTGTTTGTAGCCATTTCAACTCACGGAGGGGAGAATAATTCGATCCAAGGTGTTGATAATGCGTCAATTAAAATCGATGATGTAATCGATTTATTTCAGAAAAATGAAAAATTACGGGGGAAACCCAAAGTATTCTTAATCCAGGCTTGCAGGGGAACTTTAGTAGATTTCTCTTCGGCACATTCTTCAGATAATTATGAATCCGGTGCCTACGAATGCGATGCTCAACCAACAGAACAAACTTTTGCTTCTAACACCAGTGACGTATTAATTGCATACGCAACTTCTAACAAACATAAAGCATGGAGAGATAAAACAAATGGGTCTTGGTTTATTACGGAGCTCAAAAAAACATTCGATAATTTCCCGGATAATCATTTGATTGATATACTCACGTTATGTGCCCATAGTGTTATTCGTAACTATCAAATTGTGAATAACGGTCAGATAGCCACTGAAGCTTGTAATTTTCACTCAAGTCTTACAAAATTTATTTACTTTTGAATTACATTCTAACTTGTTTATCTCTATTTTTGAAGTTTGAAAGTATGTTTTTGCAAATAAAATGCTCAATTTTATTAATAACAAATTGTTTATATATAAATTTTGTTATGAACATTCAAGGGACTACAAATTGTGTTCATAATAAATATAGACTTCATAATAAGCGAACTCAACATAATACAAACCCTATGTAATTGTTAAATAGGGACCATAAGGCTTGTTCATAATAAAGTCTTTATAGTAAGCAGACCTGACATAAATTAACAAATTTACTAGCAACTTTATTATACAACTTACGTAGTTTAAAACAAAATAGGACAACTTACTGTTCTAATTCTTCATCTTTAATCCCTTGCTTTTCAAATGTGAAAAAAGCTGCTCCTAACAAACTTCCACCTTTCCAAAGCCCCCATCTTTGTTCTCTCATTTTCAACAAACACCTCATCCATTTTTTCCTTCTCTGTTGCCACAGTTGTGCCCAAGTTAGAATGTAAATAACATTCCGAAGTGACCATGATATAGACTTCAATTGTATGAAATTTGGGAATATATTTATCTTGGAAAACGAGTGAAAAAGGTTTTTCTTGAAGATATTGTTTGAAATAATACGTGTTGTTGTTTGTGAAGTCATCTAATGTAAGTACAGTAGACTCCGCTTAATAGAGCCACCGGTTATTTGGGTCAACTTTTCACATTTTCGGTTAATAGAGCCACCGGTTATTTGGGTCAACTTTTCACATTTTCGGTTAATAGGGTTCTCTGTTTTTGGGTCACACTCGGACCAAAAACCAAAGTGAATTTAAAAGTGACCCAATTAAGCGGTCAATAAACACTATCCAATTATTTTGCAACATAGTATTCAATTCAAGTAAAGGAATTATCAACGGAAAACACGGTCGGTTAATAATCGGTAATAAAGTGATACTGTATTTGTAAAATCTGGTTCTATTTTAAAAGAATAATTTGAAGGAATTTCAGCTGACTTATAGAATTAACAAGAAAGGAAAATAAATAACTTACACAAAATAGCAAACAAATACCTGAATTATCTAAATGCGAACTAAAATGTAAATTCAAATTCAATAATAAAATGAACACATCGAATTTGGATTCACAAGGACAAGTTAACTATTATTGTACGCAACTATCTAAACCAGTGGTTCCGTTCTTTTACGAAAGCGAAGAAGTTTCTTCAAAGTAGATTGATATGAAACAGTTTGAGTTATATTTCCTTTACAAGTCTTCGTTACTGGACATTCCTTTCTAATAACCAAATCGATGCATATGGTCAGGATATCTACAAAATGCATATCCTCATAAGGCTTGTAATGTACGCAAAGACAAAGTAATTTGACAAACCAAGACCCATTCACAGAATCTCGCCAGGATTTACAACCTGCACCAGTTGAATATGCAATCAGCGTATTACTCATGCCAGTGGCTATATTGGAAGTTTCTCGAATTTCTTGTGAGAGTGAAAAAGACATTTTTTCAACAATTCTCTCTTCAGTTTGCCCCCCTCTACAAGCCTGTATCAAGAATACTTTAGGAACATTCGATAAATCACCAAAATCAAAAAATTTAAAAATGTTTCGAAGAGAAATCATTATCTCATCTGTCCCATAAATATCACCCTGTTCGCCCCCATGAGTAGAAATAGCTACCATTAGCACGGAATAACGTTCTTCAGCGCACAATTTAGCAAACTTTTTTAATTCTTCCCACATTTCTTCAGCTTTCAAATTAAAATGGCTCCTATCCTTATAATCAATTGCACATTTGTCAAAAATTGCTTGGAAATTTTCTTGATCCTTTTCAGCACCAGCTCTTTTTAGTTTTATATCTACAAAGTCTTTATTTACAATTATTATGCCTAAACCTGCTTTGCCTTCATCAGAATAGGTTAGTTTGTAGTCAGTTTCTATAAGAATATGAAATTTAGATTACTAGACATCTATGAAAAATGTATAAGTTGAGTCAATTGAATAAATTTCGTTGGAATCAAGATGTTGACCAGAATTACAAAAAATATTATACATAGCAAAGTAATAAACTAACTTTCCAAGGCAATTACTTTAATAGGTCAAATAGACAGTATAAACTTACTCTTTTGAATGTCTTCAATGGGTTTTGATTTTGGTGAATTTATGAAGGGTTTGTGATCTGACTCAGGAGCGAAAGGCTCTACTGGCTCTTCATTGGAACACATATTGAATTAAGAATCTGGGTTAATTAATGAGGAATATTGATGGGATATATCCCTATTTATAATGTAATGAGTCTCAACATAATACGTATATTACTGTGACCTTTTGGAAATAATATCTCAAATGACTACAGAATCAAATGACATTACTTAAGTTAATTAATTCTATTTTAATATCGAAATATTATTTAACAAATAATATATGAGAATTAAGGCAATCTGCATAAATTAAAACACAAGGCTAGCTGTATGCATATATACGGTATATATATTGTCTGTATGTCCCGAGTTGATTGAACTCCATTTCTTAATAGAAAATGGCTACTAATGATAGTATTAAAGGTGAGTTAATTAATTTATGTCCAACGATTATAATGTGTCGGTATTTTCCGTTTTATCGTGGAAAATATATAATTTTTAAGATATTGAGAAACATAATTAAGTTTCAGACAACTGATTATTGATTAGTTTGTAATTAATAGAAACTGGTTGGAAAAAAAGGTTATCAAACAGAATAAAAAGTTCTTTCCACAGGAGTACTGATTCTCCAGCTACAGCCACAGAAAAGGAACCAGTAATGCAATCTGACACAAGACCACCTACAGAATTCGCGACAAGAACCAAAATACAACCAATAGACATTGATACTATTGCTCAAAGTAAGTTAAATTAATTTCCATTGATTTTCTATTCAGAGACATGGAGAATTTGAATTTTTATTTTTTATTTCAAGCCAAATCAGTTAAATTAGGCCAGTTCAAATCACTGTCTTTGTTATTTTTCCATGCAAGAGAATTTCTATGTAGGTTGATTCGGTTAGTACAGTGGTTCCCAACCTGGGGTCCACGGATGTCAATAAGGGTCCACAAAATCTCCAGATTTGGGATGGGAGGGGGTTCATTATAGAATGTGTGATATTTGCTATAGGGGGTCCACGGTTGAAAAAGGTTGTGAATCGCTTGGTTATTACGTAGAATGGAATCACACGTGTTCACCAATGAACCGAAATTTTTGTTCTGTATATGTTTAAAGCATTGATGTAAGTAATGTAATTATTCTTATTCTCGCTTAGGTGTTGATTCACTATTCTATCCTCTCAAACGAAATGAATCGAAAGTAGGAAAAGGCATAATTATTGTCAACGAATCATCTGAGAATCATGATGAAGAGTCAAGAGTAGTAGGTGCTGAAAAGCATAAAGAACAATTTGAAGAAATTTTTGATAAACTAGGAATTGATTATAAAGATAGGAGTTTCCTTAACCTCACAATTGACAAGATGTGGAAGGAATTAAAGGAATTTGCCAATAGTGAAGTACCAGAAGATTGTGTGTTTTTCGTCGCCATCTCTACTAATAGTGAACAAATGGGAGAAATAACTGGTGCAGACAATTTTGTGATTCCTCTCGAGCATATTTATAATTATTTCTACAAAAACATAAATCTATTGACCATACCCAAAGTGTTTCTGATAGATGCTAGCAAAGTTATCCCGATCCCGAAAAGTGAGTTAGAATCAGACATGTTACCACCTAAAGCAACAGCAATAATAGACCGTTTTAAAGTACAAAGTTTTATTTCTGCTACTTCGATTAGCGATACTCTAATTGTTCAATCGTATTTAGAAATTTGTGAAGAAGAGACAGGTTCTGGGTTTATACAAGAGTTACTTAAGACCATTGAAAACCCACTATATGAAAACTTACATTTTGTCGAAATCCTGACCTTGTGTAATGGATCTATAATGGAAAAATTTCCAGGTTTTTTTACATCGATTCACTCAACTCTTAGGTTGAAACTCAGCTTTAAACATTTTCATTAATTAAAATAGCTATAATTCAGGGCTTTTTAATCAACTTTTGGATTAGTATTCAGGCTATACTTTGATACTGTGTATTGTGTTTATATCTGGAGGAATTGTTATGTTTGTAATTATTCATAGTTATTGTGTGAATTATAGCAGATTTTGGAAATTATTATGCAAATTGATAAAACAAATTCAAAAGTTATAAAAGGAGTGGACCCCAGTTTAGTGTAAGATAAAAAAACTTTCCATAAATGTTTACATTCCTACATTTATACGTACATAAATAAATAAATATATTAAATTACTTACTTGAGTCCAAAATTTCTTGAAGAGAAAAATAATTTGTGTAAATATAAAAGAACAGTTTACATTTCAAACAATTATAATTCTTTTATACTTGTCGTTCTGCCTATTGTTCTACCCGACCAATCAAATCGCTACCTCTCTGACGCATTTCTCAACCCACTCAAAAGAAATTCTATTTATTGACATTTCCCAAATAATATTTTCGTTTATAGTTTAGCTCATTTATTATAAATTTGTTTATTAATTTATTAATTAAATAAATGATTACAATTTACAACCCCTGCCAAATTTCATTTTGACAATTTTTACGAAACTATTACTAACTAGATTCGTATTATCCGTATTTTATTATCCGTATTTTCAGAAAAAATCTGGATGATATACAATTTATTTATTTTACCTCGTTTACAAACTAGATTTGGATTATACAATGGGCACAGGTTGTTCTGTAGCAAGAGACATACAACCAACAATTCAACACACGAATAACAGTATTAGTTGGAGACTAGTCGAACCAATTCAGACACGTAAAATCACCATACTTCAATCATTGCCAACTTCCCCTATCAAACTCTCATTATCAACAAACGATTGTGTTCTATGGACATTCAACCATGGGCTGGTAAATAAATGGAGAATTATAGAAGTATTCAAAAACGGTTCAAATTATCTACCTATTGAAGGGGGTATGAATATTGTATTGGACAATGAAAATAACGAAATTGAGACGATATTCCATTTCCCTATAAAAATGATATTCGCTGTTATAGAGGAAGGAATTGAGTTCGATTCAAGTCTCAATATTTTTTATTTTATTAGAATTATTGTCGCTACTAGAAACCCAATTCGTTGTCCCATCACTGAAAGTGGATTCGAATTCCCGCATCTAATTGGTCAAATTGGTTTGCCTGTCGTATTTAGTTGGAAAAATCTGAGTTTTCCTATTTCAATAGCTCGAGGCGAAATCGATTTACAACTCCAATCTTTTCGCGTTTTCACACATTATGATTCTGAGCTTGGTAGGTCTGGCCAGATTATTTTCACACCTAACAGATCAGGAATTGCTACTTTTGCGATTTTAGGTGGAATCGATGAGGTTTTAGGAATTTGTAGTATTCGTAGTTATACACAAACATTATCGCATTTAGTGGAAATCGGAAATGGCTCAATAAACCCTTTAGTTTCAGAAATAATAAGTGGAACCCCGGTTTTATTCCATCTTTCAGACACTGACATATCTTTCACAGATAAAACAATCGATTCTTCATCGCATTCTAAAATAAAACGCCCGTACTTATACAAAACATTTACTCAACAAGGCATTTATAACTTTATGACCAGGGATGAAACAACAACAACAACAACAACAAGTGTGTCCGGTTTTATAATGGTATTACCCGCACCAAGGCGCCACCAAATACAGTATTCATCTCATGGATTCGATACTGTATTACTCAAATGCAAAGTTGGAGATTTTATATGTTTCAACAGTCAATTTCTTATGGACCCGCCGGTAATCAGTGTAATCTCAGCTCAAGCGAGCCAATCAAATGACCGCGATCTCTTTGTTCTAAGCGGTAGGCTTATAGAAACTTGTTTTTCATGTGGTTATGTTGAATATAGAGTTTCTAATATGGGCGTACATTTATTTAAAACAAGCCAACATTTAGTTGTAGTCGCCTCTAATTCACCACAAACACATAATATTTTAATCACCCATAAAGGTTTTCATCCATTTACAAATGAAATATTACAAGGTGACAGTGTGCTATGGTATTGGGGTCGAGATACCTCACCACATAATATAATACAAGTGTCATTTGGAGGCGAACGGATTCAAGATGATTTAACCCCATTTCATAGCGGCATTCCAATGTCCAACTATGGTTTCTACCATCAGTTTGATAAAGTTGGGAATTATTATTACATCAGTGAAGGTCATGATGAACCAGTGAGAGGTGAAATCGTTGTTTGGCCGCAACGAAAAATGCATACAATTGTGTGTTCGCCTTCAATCGTTTTAAAGCCTATTCATTCACAAATCTCCGTTAATGATTGGTTGGTTTGGGTGAGTCCACCTCATTTACAAATAAATATTGAATTTGAAAGTGCCTTGTTTGATATCGGTGATTATTTAACTCATCTTAGTCCAAATTGTTGTGCGTTATTTGTCCCAGTGAAAGGTTTGATACAGTTAACCTTGAATTTAAGGTTTATTGAAATAGAAAATACTACATCTATTCCAGTCCCATATTTTATTGTTTGTGATGAAATATTGGTTCATAACACAATAAATTTACCCTTGTTTCTATCTAAAAGTGAACGGTTTTTAAACCCAAGTGATTTCATTCTTTTAAATTCAAACTGCGACACACAAATTACAGTTTTTCTCAATTCAGTGACCGTCGTTGAAACCCAACCGATTGCAATACCCTTAGGCCCTCTCGATCATATAATGATAACTTTCTGGAAAGAAGGTTTATATCAAATCGAATTCATGAACCAGATTATTATGATTCATATTTCACTCCAAACTCCAATTTGCCAGGCCCCAAGTATGCCTATCATCGAATGGAATGAGACAACCGTTCAAGATTCAGTTATTTTCGAAACGGGACAAAATATACTTTACACTCTTGATAGTTCCTATCCGATTATAAATTCCCCAAACACTCACATTATGACACAAAATACTCTGAAATTTAACAATGAAGGATTCGTTATTTTACGAGTAATAGCAATTCAAGAAAACACTCGTTTTAGCAAAGTACATACATCACCACCAATTCATATTTCCAACAGCGTAGATAATTTCTGTTTTCGTCCTACCTTTTCTTACGAAATTATTTCCCACACAAGTGTTAGTGTAAATTGGAACTATAGTCGCCCTTGTTTTGAAAATATCTACAAACATACTCTGTTTCATCTGGGAGACAAAGTTGCTCTTGAAACTCAAAATTCTGTCATTTTGGATAATCTTAGCCCAGAAAGAGATCAACTTATAACTTTAGAAATTTCAGATTTCGAGAGTTGTACTCTACTCGAATCGATTGGTTTCAAATTCTATTTTCCATTTTACAAAGACACGATTGCACCGGAAGTTCTCATAGACAAAGATCCGCCAATGAATTTAGCGCGTATTATATGGGAGCGACATATAAACACACTTCCAATTGTAAACGAATACACTTTATATGTAGACGGTCAACTCCATTGTACAATCCCGGTTGTTTATAAAGAAGGACCTATCGATAAAGGTGATAAATACCAGTGTATAGTGTTGCTAGAAGATTTAGAGGAAAGCGAAGTTTATAATATACAGGTATCAGCAATGGCTGTAACTATTGAGGGAGAAATTCGGGCATTTAAATCACCTCAAATTCGATTCCATAATTTGCATAGTAAAAGTAATACAACAGAATCTCCTAAGGTTTCTACTTCTGATGTGGAAAGTGGAGCGTTTAGTGTTGAAAGCGACGAGGCTAATGGGACAGCTGATAATATAGGCAAACTGGAACTTAAACTGGAACCTAGAATAGAAACACAATTCGTTGAAGAGGGCAAACAGATAAATTTAGGGAATTTGGAAGGAAAAAAAACTGAGAATGAAATCAAAATTTTAGGCCATACACATGAAGAAAAAACCGAAACTTTTGTGACAGGATTTTTCCCTGAAATAGAACAACCACTAACTGTTAATTATAAGGACGAAGTTTCCCATGATAGTTTAACAGAATCTACTCTCACTAGCAAACATTCAGTTATTATAGATAGCGAAAAGATAATAAAAAGATCTGTGGACAGTAACTTCAAAGTGGAACTAACAGTTAATGAATATGGAACTAACTTTATAGAAGTCTCCTGGTGTACTCGAGATGAAAAATTGGAAATAATTGAAGCAAATTTTGATAGTATTGTCCTTGAACTTAATGGGGATCGTATTTATACAGGCACCCAATCAAATGGTGAGTTTAAGGTAGAAGGTTTTGAAGATGGGTACATTAATTGTTTGTGTTTAATCGCTTTTGTTTACGAATATAGTATTAACCCAACCAGACATACGAGTAATATTTTCTTTGCAAAAGTTGGTAGGTTACCCGAATCGCTTACATTTCAGCAAAATACCAATCCATTGAAGAATAAAATGGAATTTTATTTTGATGGGCAGATAAATATCCCATTTTCGTCTTTGTCTTTGTTTTATACGAATCAAACTGAATTTTTGAAGCAAGAATTAACCACAAAATCATCTATTATACAAAGTGATTTTCTCAAATATGAAATTACAGAAATATCGACTAACGGACAACAAAACATATTTTCAAACTCAACTTTTCTACATACAGATAATGATGCTATAAATAGTAACAATGACATCCCTTATATTTCATGTCAAACCGATCATAATCTGATGACTGTCCATAACACCAAACCCGGATATTCGTATACTATTTCATTGACAATGGTATACTCAAAATCTATTATTAACACCTCTCAAAATACTTTAGACATTCTTCCAGTGGAAACTGTTGCTGACGAAATTCAGTTTATTTCACCAGCCCCACCTAATGTATCAAAGCCAATTCTCAAATCCATAAATCGGTCAGGAATTACAATTGAATGGAAGGAAGCTACCTTGGTTACGGCACTGGTCATTGGGTATGTTGTATTTATTAAC
Source organism: Hexactinellida sp. DTS-2022 (assembly GCA_028753945.1). Taxonomy (NCBI): domain Eukaryota; kingdom Metazoa; phylum Porifera; class Hexactinellida; species Hexactinellida sp. DTS-2022. The sequence continues at coordinate 343,161 of JAPNXP010000014.1, forward strand.
GACACTGCTCACGACGAAATATTCACAATTTCACACCTACACTTCAAATTAGATAATCCAGAACCTGGCACAAGTTATTCATTTACAATTCTAGGATTGACCAATCATCCTTGTGGGAATTCTGCTGGCATTTTATTTGAGGAAATTCGACCAATCATTGCTTATGATTCTTGTCATTTTAGTCCACCTTTAGTAGTGGAATTTAGTGGAATTTTGCCTTTACCCTCCATTAAAGAAATAGTACCTTGTTTTGGTACAAGTGTAAAAATAATTTGGGAACTAGAAATGAAAGTTGGGGTATTTCTGAAACCAAATTGTTTCGCTTTGCTATGGAAACCAGTTCATGCCCCTTTGGAATGTGATACGAAACAAATTGTGCACAAACCAGCAAACACGTATTCTTACAAACTCCTGGGTTTGTTACCATGGACTGAATACGAGTTGGAAATAACTGTTCACACAAATGATCCGAATGGAAAGGGAAAGTCAATTGAAACCTATACTGAAACTTGCATTTTTATTTCCCCTGGCCCCCCCTTGCCGCCAATGAATCTCAATTCTGAAATTGTATGGTTCGATAAAATCCGTGTTAGTTGGGAGCCAATGAGAAGAGAGCTTTTTAAATTAGTTTCATTTCATATTTGGGCGTTTGTTTATTACGAAAATAGAGTATTTGTTCGTTTTGAGAAAGTAGTTTTCGAGAATTCTTACTTTGAAATGGATGGGTTAAAATCGGACACTGCTTATATAATCGAATATTACAGCGTCAGAGATGATTTAAAGCTTTTATACGAAAAGAGTGTCGATGCAATTGAGGCGTACGAAGTTAAATCTAGGATAGTTTTATCCCTGCACACCTGTGTGAGATATAATGTGAGAACTTTGTCATTGAATATCGATGTTAAATTACAAGTTGTTGCTAATGTACAAAGTGAATTAGAAGTATTTTGGGGTGAAATTATTTTTCCAGAAACAATGGAATTGTATTCATATACACTTGAATGTGGACTTTGTAATAAAATAGAAAATATTGTTTGTGAAGAATCATCAAATTGGCGACAAAATTTCACTTTAAATCCGGAACAAACTAATTATACCATTAACAATGTTGTCACTGGATTATTGTACCAAATACAGTTAAAAGCCAATTTTCTACAACCAAATGGTAACGAAAGACCTGTTCCATTCACAGTTCTACTCAAAGAAAGTTCTTTTCGCTTACCTGCGCCACCGGAAAAACCGGTTTTATTTATTTCAGAAATAAATCCAACAACGTTAACTATTTCCTGGAACAAATCCTTGACACACCATTCAGCCGACTCAAATATTAAAACTTGCTTCAAAGGTTACAATTTTTATTTGAACGACTTTTCACAACGCATTTTGCAGCGAGGTGCGACTAAATACAGTGTCTGTCTAAATCGATCAAAATCAGATTCACCGAATATATATAAAATTAAATTAGTAGCGCTTGGTAATACATTATGTAAAACGAAGGACGAAAAAACTTTGACTTTTGAAGAAACAAATGAATCAAAAGTCCTCGAAATTGATTTTGCTTTTTTTTGTGAATATTTCCGTTTTTGTACGATGCATTACATTGACCTCAGAGACTGTACTAGCCAATCAGATTCCATTAAAGGCTGTGTGACAGTATCATGGTGTTTGAATCCATCAATTATAAGCGAGGTTCTTACAATAAAGATAATTTGGTGGTACAAATGTGAAGAAACGAAATATGAATCCATGCTCCTACCAACACAAACAGAATTCCAAATACAAAATCCTATTCCAAAACTTATTTGTGTCGCTCAAATTTCACTCAATTTTGCTGAAAATACAATTTGTTCGCCGATTTTTGAATGTCAAATACCATCATCCCCTGATGCGCCATTTATTTACAAGTCAGATGACACTAATTCCAAAGGTGTGATTGTAAAATGGCATGAACCACGACAATATGGGGACATACTAATCTTAGGTTATCAAATGTATAGCGACGACATTGTTATAGGCTCAGTTCTAGAACCAATCAGTTTTGAAGCTTTCCTTCCAATCACATCTACAGAAGATTACAATTTGAAACTACAAGCTTTGACAAAACATCAACTTCCAAAGAGAATATTTTCAAACACCTTAAGTATTATTTATAAACCAAAAGAATCCACGAAAATAAGCATAAAACACAGGTCAATCGAAGCATTTTTAAAAGAAGTTAAAAGCCAATCGATTGAGATACGTTGGATTTACACACCATCAGGTGACAAAGTTCCTAACCATTTCCGAATTGAATGGAGTTGCGTTTCAAATCCAGTTCCAAAAGTCTCCATGTTACCACATACCCTCTCTTCTCACACAATCCGAGAGTGTGTTCCTGGTGTGAAATACTTTATACACGTCAAAGCAATGAGTAAGTTCCAGAAAGTTCTTTCTGTGTCAGCTCAAATAATTATACAAACCCCAGCACAACCTTCTACGCCACAAATCGAACTAAACCACTCAAATTCAGAAAAAATAAATTTGGAATGGAAAACTCCTATTCATTATGGTGAAGCTAAAATTAGTGGTTTTATCCTATTTGTAGATCAAACTAACAAAATAAAAATCGACAGGAATGCAAATTCCTATGAGTTTGATGCGTTGCCATGTAGAGAGTACACTTTTCGACTGCAGGCTTTGACAAATCATATTGTCGGAAATTCAAAGTTGTCGAATATTCTAATTATATCTACTACAGGTCTTAAAGTACCCTTGCCCAATCAAATTTCATCCGGCAAAGTAGATTCTATTGCCGTTACCTGGGATACCATTGTGGGTATTGGAAATGTGAGAGTGAATAGGATTGATGTATTTTGCGCGCCAAAGAATGATTATATAGACAATGTAGAAAACTACTTATTGCATCCAGATTGCATTTCACATGTTGACTTGAAACCTGACACTTTTGAAGACACATTCCATTCACTCAAGAACCAATCAAAATATCATGTTTTCTTACGAGCAATTGATATTCAAGGCGCCAATTATTATTCCGAATTAACTGAAATGTCAACTGCTATGAGGCCCGAAGCGCCAATAGTTACATTCACAAATCTTAGTCTCAACAAACGAAATAAGTGCATTGAAGAACTCATGTTTGCGGTTAACGAAAGAGATTGTTTGTTGTTAAAACTGTGTTGGCAACAAACAAAGACAATAGATATTCGGACACCAAAGGGACAGAAAATATGCCAGGAAATCGCCGATCTTTCAGGGGACCTTCTCCTTATAGAAAAAAGTATTTTAGTGAAACTTAAATACCTTTATTCACATTCCAGCATCATTTCTGTGTTGCTACGCTGGGAACAAGTTATGGATACACCGGAAGTAGTGATAAGTGGATATGAGGTGTTAGTAAATGGAACCAAACATTTGATCCTGTCACAAAAACAAACAAATTGTACTGTTGAAGTAAACAGAAGTAAATTTCCTAAATGTGTGTCAATAAGTTTACGAGCGCTAACTGACCATTTAATTGGAACTGGTAAAGAATCTGAAAAGTTGATATTCGATTGGGAGCAAAATTTTCCAACTTTTTCCTTGTTTTGTTTGACTAATTGTCACTCAGAAGAGTCATCTTGTTGTTATTTACCTTCTTTTGAGGCTGAACGTTCGAATACAAGGTTTACAAGTTTGAAACAATTGATAACTCGTGGCCATTTCGATTCCCAGGATACGCCATTAATTTCAAAAATTTGGAATATTTTTGAAGAAAAGATCGAAAAATTTCCACTCAAAAGTCATTTTGGGTCACAAAGCATTGCAATTTTCTGGACTTTTTGGTGCGAATCTTCTCGAAAATCGGTTGAATTATTTGCTAAATTTGCTGAGTCACATTCTACAGAAATGAATTTCGTTTGCATTTGTGTAAACAGCAGCGATAGTTGTACGAAATCTGAACATATTTCTTGTGTCAGGGATTTCATACATTCCCAATCTTTTGACACAAATGCTATCGAATTCTTGTGTGCATGTGGGGACAAAATTTCCCCAAATCCTTCGGAAATATATTCCATAATTGGTGTACCTACTTTGGCTATTTTCTATCCAAACGGATCACTTGGTTGGTTAGGTCGCCATGCTTCCAAAGATTTTTCAGATTTTGAAACTTTCTTAGTTCACACGAGTAAAAAGGTGTTAGAAAACAAATGCACAATCAAAACATGCCATTATTGTGTCCCTAAATCTCGCCCAGTTTCATCATCTTTTTCAATCGCAAGTGAAGGGAAATCTAGATTGATAAAATCAGGTGACTCAAGTAAATCTTTTTCTACAAATCCCACTGTGAATTCAAGACAAGGCTCTCCTAGAAAAGATCATTCGTTTGGTGTTTATTCCGCACTAATGAAACCGAAATATTACGAAAACCCTGTCGCTTATGAAAAAAAATAACTTTATTATTTTTATATAAATTTCCTAATTTATATCCTACAAATTTATATTTATTAAATTGAGTTGAGTTTGTAATGCATATTATTTCATTATTTCTGGCGCGTAAATGTTCTTGAAATTAGAGGCAATACTATTCAATCAAATTACTTCGTGGCTGAATGGAAACCATTTTCTATTAGGACCTATTTCTACTGAAAGCGTACAAATTAGGCAAATAATGCAATCCAATTTATGAATAATAAATTGGCAGATGCCATATGTACAATACATACCGTAACATATATAAATATAAGTTTATATAACGTCCTTTTATCATTGAAATCTAATTTCTGGTTTACAACATTTGTTTGGTAATTAACTGTTTATGTGGTTGTATTTCAAGTTACGGAGACAAATAATTATACTGAAGATTACTACACATTATGTGTACACAATTTAGTAATGAGGTCAATCATTTTTCTAGGAAATTATTATAAATTTTTATTTCACACGCAAGTTTACGGTGGCAAGTTTCACATATAAATATAGAATTAATTGCTTGTTCAATAATAAAAATAATGGATTTATTTGTTCTAGATATTTCTAGTGAAAATTAGTTGAGCTTCCAACTACATTAATAGTGGTTTTCTCAATTCAATAGGCCATAACATTAAATTATATAGGAAAATATTTCATTTTCTTGCACTACTTTTTGAATATTATCTATTTATCTTTCGGTTAGTAGTTCGATAGGTAATGACCAAGAATATACAACAGTCACGACGGAATACTAAAGGAAAACTTAGTAAGAATAAACTCAAGTCGAAATCTACTCAAAAACAATTTAGAACGAAAAGGTTCGATCGTAAGAAGACCAAAAAAACTATTTCTAACAAACGAAATTCTTCAAAATCTAATAATCTATCTCTGCAATCTACTGACATACAAGAACGAACTCCAAAAGTTACCAAAAAACCTATAAAATCTCCTTTGCCGAAGAAAAAAACGAAATTGAATGAAGAAGGGAACAAAACCATTACTAAAATCCCAAAATTACGAACTCTTCCAAGGAAAAAACGCAAGCTAATTCGCCAACAATTAAAACCAAATTTTGAATTAGCAAAAACAAGCAAATCTGCTTGGGAAAAATTACGTTTGAAAAAAGGCGATCCTACAAAACGTGAAGCGTTGATAGGTCAATTATTGACCAGTTTGGAAGGCAAATTACATTTATTTGCGTTACGTCACGACACAAGCCGGGTTATACAAACAATGTTGAAGTATGGGAATCAAACGCAAATGGCGCTAATTCTTGAAGAACTAAAAAAGCACATCATTCCAATTTGTAAAACACGATATTCGAAATTCCTAATCACAAGTTTTCTAAAGAACGGGACTTCACAAATACGCGCTGAAATTATTTCTGAATTATTGAGTCATGTCCGTGAGTTATTACGTCATACTGAAGGCGGGCAAATTCTCGAATTAGCTTACAACGATTACGCAAACAAGGAACAGCGAAGGGAAATACATTTGGAAATATTTTCTCCTGAATTCAAACATTTCAAACCCGATTTGTATTCTCTCAAAGAAGTTGTCGAGGGTGATGAAACGAAACGAACGAAAATATCGAAAAATCTGAAAGATTTTATCGTATCCATGGAAACCAAGAATGTATGGAGGTATTCGCTAATCCATCGTGTTTTAGTTGAATTTTTTTCGATCGCATTGGATCAAGATAAAACCGATTTAGTCCAAATTTTGTCTAAAAAATGTGTTGAAATGGTACATACCAGAGATGGTGCGCTTTCAGTAATGCATTTTATTTGGAACGGAACTGCCAAAGATCGTAAAAATATCGTAAATTCATTCAAACCGTATTTGAAGAAAATATGCATTGAGGACCATGGATATCTACCTATTATTTCAATTTTCGATTCGGTTGATGACACTGTTTTAGTTGCAAAAGTTTTTCAAAGTTTGTCTCCAAATGAATTTACTGAAATTCTGGCTCATCATCACGGTAGGAAAATATATTTATATTTAGTAACACCTCGTGATCCGAAATTCTTTCATCCAGATATCTTAAAAATATTGAAATTAGGCGACGGTAATACCAACAGTAAGAAACCGAGTAATTTGAGAATTTCAGAATTACAAGAAAAACTTCTTCCTTCCTTCATAACCTCTTTAGCTGTCACGCTTTCGGATTTTATTCAGAATAAATCCAATTCTCTTCTTTACTTATCTGCTATTCAATCTCAAATCCCGTTACAGGAATTATTCGTATCCATGGTTCAGGCTATTAGAAACTCCCCAGAATTAGTTGAACACGACAGTGCACATATCGTTATTATTTCCGCCTTCAAGCGACACAATTCTAACACCTCCAGCCTGCTAGAATTATCAATCGAGTCAATTGGAATTCCGGAAATGGCAAAATGGGCAAATTCAAATCGTGGCGCTTTGGTTTTGGAGGCTGCAATGACAAACGCCGATTCTAAAATAAGAAATGATTTGTATGAAGAAGTTTTCGGTAGAGATTTACGCGTGGGAGAAAACAAAGGTATTTCTCTTCTACTCGCGACTCTGCAACCTGATTCGTCAATAGGCCTTGCGTTAGTATAAAAGCAGATTCATTCTGTTCGAACGATAACTAATTATAAAATTTAGGTCCAATTTTTGGCTGAATTTTAGAATTTCGTTCGAAAATTAGTTTTTTCTTTTTCCTTCCAAATTTGAAATAAGTCGATACCGCTTAATTGGAATTAATTTCCATAAACAGACTATAATTAACTCCCGTTATAACGAATTCTAAGGGCCTTCATTTAACTTCGTTATAAGCGGAGTAAATCACTTACTTTATCCGTCTGGGGAATATATATAACTTCGTTATAAGCGGGTTTTTGGTTATATCCTACTTCGTTATAACGGGAGTTTACTGTACCCAAATTTTTGCTATTTAATCGGCAAAATTTCAACCAACATCCACAATTGAACAGAGTATACTATGAAATATACATATGTGACTCTATGGCATTTAAAATGAATAGGAGACTATACATTTCCCACACACTCAACATTATCTGCTATATAGCAATATAATTGTTTATGCCATATAATGGTTTATGCCTTATATAGCATATATAACAATATAAGGGTTTATGCCTCAAATATTACAGTAGAACCTCGTTAATACGTACACCAAGGGACCGTCAATATATGCACTTTGTATTACAGTCAGGTCTGCTTATTATGAACAAGATTTCGTCTGCTTAATGTGAAGATTTTTATTATGAACAAGCCCTATGGTCCCAATTTAACAACTTACATAAGGTTTGTATTAAGTTGAATTCGCTTATTATGAAGTCTCTATTATGAACACAATTTTTGGTCCCTTGAATGTTCATAATAAAAGAACCTGACTGTATTATTATCATTTGTATTGAAAAGGCTTTCAAGGGACTGAAATAGTGTTCGTATTAACCAAATTTCATATTATAACCGTGTTCATACTAACGAGGTTCTACTGTATTTAACTACGAATTTCTGATAAAATTAGATCTCAAAATGGCGCATTCACAAGATGCCAACCAAGGCATTCACTCGGGACCCTCTATTTTATGTCGGGCGGGCTGTGGATTCTTCGGCTCACCAAATACGGACGGATTTTGCTCGAAATGTTTCAAAGATCACACAAAATCTCGTGAGGACATAGCTGCAGCTGTAGGTGTTACTCCCATACCGGATTTAGGCGCCAATAAACCGGTTAACAAACCGGTTTACGGCCTTGGTGCGAACCCCCCAGCACTTGATGCTTGTCAGAAATTCGATCTTATAGAAGATGACGTCATCGATAACGAAGCTCCGAAAAGCGACAAACAAACGGAAGGCGCGTCTCGACTCATTATGGAACTAACACCTGAGTCTCAGAAGAAGAAACGAAATCGCTGCGATATTTGCCATAAAAAAGTCGGTTTAACCGGTTTTACGTGTCGCTGTAAACGTCTATTTTGCCCTGAACACCAATACCCTGACGAACATAACTGTGAAATCGATTACAAACAATTAGGACGAGACCAACTTAAAAAGGCAAACCCTGTTGTTGTAGCAGAGAAAATTAAAAAACTTTGACTGTATTTCCAGCGTGTATCACAAAAACTGTATATGCATCACGTCTGTTTGTGTTCTTTAAAATACTGTTAAATTACCAATAATATTATATGTGCTGTGATATGTGTTGTGTACTCATTTAATCTTTTCTCTCACGAAATCGTAAATCGGGTCAAATCGAATATTGGTTTTCAAAGGGACTGTTCAAACGTTATTACCTGATAATTTTTGGTATAAAATGGTAAAAAGGCTTTCATATGTGACGCTTTTTACCATTTTACAGTGAACTCCCGTTATAACCAAGTCGGATATAACCAAATGGTGATTTCCCCCAGAGCACTAAATTAATTAATTATTATCCGCTTATAACGAATATCCGGATATAACGAAGGGATTTACAGGTCCCAAGCACTTCGTTATAACGAGAGTTTATTGTATATACAAAATTTTTGGTTTGTCACACATTGGTTAACCCTCCTTGGAAGCGTTGTGTAATGTTTGAAATATATTTTTGGTGGAGTATGATTTTGTTTGTTATTTAGGACAATTTTTAGGTGCATGGGTTTACCAAATAAATAGGTTTTATTAAAGGGCTTACTTATATATCGGGCAAATGTGAATTTCAAAAATGACCTTTCAAGTGCCTGAAAATTGCGGTAGAAAAGGTGTTGGCTGATATTGGATAAGTGATTTATTAAAAATAGTTCGCTTATTATGTACATACTAGAGCGTGCTTATTTTAGCGCCTAAAATACAGGTTTTCTATTTAATCAAAGGATTTCTTTTCGCGCGCCAAACACAATAAAAGCCATTTTTCGCGTGTTTCGAAATCAGGATTTAGAGTGGTAAATTTAAAATTGGTTAACAATTGTATAATGAAAATACAGTTGAACCTCGTTAGTAGGAACACCAGGGGACCGTCAAAATGTATTCGCCTTATCCGGAATTCATATTAACCAATATCATTTGTATTGAAAAAGCTTTGAAGGGGACTGAAATAAAGTTCGTATTAACCGTGTTCGTACTAACGAGGTTCTACTGTATAATCCTTATTGTTTATGTAAACAGTTATTTATCTTCGCGTTTGTTTGTATTCCCATAAGGACAGCCACCACACTATTCATGCATGAATCGAACTTTAAATTACACTTGTTTAAAGAGCCAGAGTTTCATTTAAACTGGCTTCCATTTGGTGACATAATATGATATATGGTATCTCACTTTAATTTCACAACTTTATATACAGTTACTCTGGAACAAAACTGGCCTTATTAAGCGGAGTCAACTGTATTTAGATTTATGTTAAAACATTACGTAACACAAATTCCCGAAAATTAGATACTCCTCCTAATGTCACGCTTTTTAATAATTTTGTAATTCACAAAAAGATGGTCTGTCACACATTGGTTAACCCCCTTGGAAGCGTTACGTAACGTTTCAACAGACATTCAAATATTGGCATAGCGATTCAATTAAGTTAATTATAAACCTTGCTAATACGCGCCTAAATATACTCATTTATTCGATTTTCGCGCGCCTAGAAAAATTTCCTTTCGTCACAAGAGTTGTAAGAATCCTTGCTCGCAAAAACAGATTGTATCTTTGGTTAAAACAATTAACTTTATAGTTTCAGTTATTATGCAATTATTAACTTAGTTTCAGTTCCAATTATACAATAGAACCCATTCTTATTGGCTAAGGATATACATTAATTCATGCATTTTATAGGGTTTCAACCGAATAGTTCAATATTCGGTTATAGTTAAACTAATTGAGTACTAATTGGCAAATGTTAACTTTATTAGCTAAATATTAAATTGAATAACTATTCAGTTAAACACTATTCAATTAAACAACGATCTTCCTTATATGTAGACGGTATATAAAGTTTGTGAACTAAAATCTCTGCCGTCTATGGTAATAGTATTTAAATAAAAACCTGGTCTAGAAATAGAGGGTCACATTTAAGTTATTTCTAAAAACATCTACAGTCAAAAGCGGTTTTTTCTAACCACTTCTTTCCTAGAAATAAAGTAAGAAAAATTCGATAGTTAGAATAAACCGAATACAGTCGACTCCGCTTAATAGAGTCACCTCGGGACCAGGTTGTTTTGACCCGATTAAGCGGAGAAACCGATTAACCGAAAATATTGTAACCCAAACTGTAATTCTGTCCTATAAATCCTGTGAAATTTTGACCCGATTAGGCTCTATTAAGCGGAGTTGACTGTAGTTAGAAAAAACCGGTGTTGGAAAACCGGTTTCAACTGTATTTGATTAAATAAGTACTTATTTAGTTGCCACGGTTTCACTCCTGATGGCTGGAATATCCATGGTTATAATAATACAAGGTAGTTAAACTGTCATACAACAGTACTATTACAATACGGTTAATACTGCTATTTACTAACCAGTAGCTATCACCCATGAGTCGTACAGAAGGCATATTCCTCCCCAGACTCCCTACCTCCCACATGCGTGTGGGCACCCTCCCCGTAACGGCCCAGAGCTATTCCTGGCTGAGAGAGCAAACCCGGGAGTTACAAACCGACCCCCTAGGGGCCCTTATACCCCCCGAGCCGGCACACAAGGGGTACCTAGGGTCCCCTAGATATGACCTGCCGCCTAACGTGTATACAGACCCTGTCATGTATGAAGAGGTGTTCGTTAAAGAGGTCCCTCCCATTAGGAAGTTAGTGTGTATCCATAGTAGTAGTAGTGTGTTCTCGTTAGTAGGAATACTAGGGATTATAGGGTATTCGTATTAACCGAGTCACTTGCATGCATTTGTATAGGCTAGGGGAATTAAACCTTGTACTCCTTAACCGATATTCCCTTATCCGTGTTCCTAATAACGAGAGTATACTGTAGTTTTATTCCTGGTATTTTAACTGATACTTATTTACAGTCAGGTACTTTTAATTATGAACATCAAAGGGACCAAAAGTGTGTTCATAATAGAGACTTCATAATAAGCACTCAACTTAACACAGTTGTTAAATTGGGACATAGGGCTTGTTCATAATAATAGTTTCAATAAGCAGACCTGACTGTATATGTATATTCATGGTCATATTACTGATCCTAACTATATTATACGGAAAGTTAACGACTCATCCCTAACTGTATTAATTATGCACTATTCCCATTTATACTGTCTATATATGTACATTATAACCTCGTTAATATGAACACCAACGGACGGTAGAATTTGCATCGTCTTATCCGGAATTCGTATTAACCCGATTAATAACAATTGAATAGCCATTGTAGGGACCTGATTTTGTGGAACTGTTTGTTCCTATTATCCGGAAATTCGTATTAACCGTGTTCGTACTAACGAGGTTCTACTGTATATATATATAGAGCCCTATTTATACTGTCTAAATATGCCTATTACTAGGCTGTAATCTAATTGGTTGTCTCCCACAGAATCCCAGAAGGCTCACTAGAGCGCCCATTGGCCTACAATTCATACGACATACATTGCCGTCCCTGTATTAATACAGTGGAAGCCGCTTAATCGGGAAATTCGGTTATATGGGACGAGGCTTTGGAAACCAATTCGTATCAAATAGTATAATGTATATCGGTTAATCGGGAGAACCGGATAAAGGGGACTAAATGCCTACTTCCGACCGAGCCGTCCCGATTAAGCGGCTCCCACTGTAATTGACTATTTCCTTTTATACTGTCTAAATACGCCTATTACTAGGCTGTAATCTAATTGGTTGTCTCCCACAGAATACCAGAAGGTTCACTAGAGCGCCCGCTAGCCTACAACTCTTACGAGAGTCTACACGACACACATTGTAGGCCCTTCCTCCTAAGGAGCCGCGTGTTCCGCAGACACCTGGAGCGACAGGGGCTGGTTACCTCCGACATGCGAGTGGTGGCAGCTCCCTGCGAGCAGCGACAGCGGGTGAGGGCACATGAGCTGCTGGAGAGAAGGGAAATGCTGATAGAGAAGGTAACTTATTAGTTATAACTATTCCAAGGTAAATAGTAATTTCACTTTAAAAAAAATTCCTCACTATTCCAAGGAACTAGTATTTTCACTTTAAAAAATATATTTACGGGAAATGCTAGTAGAGAAGGTAACAAATTAGTTTATAACTTTTAAGACTTGTAATGTTATAACATAATATTATTTCCACATTTTTCCACTTTTGCTAATAGAGAAGGTAACTTAGTTTATAACTTTTCTAAGGTAACTAGTATTAATTCCTCACTTTTCCAAGGTAAATACAGTAGAACTCGGTTTTAACGTACCCCTCGGAATAAGTACGTACTAACCAAGTGTATGCACACTCGAAAAATTCGCTAGGGGAATTTCTGATTGCCTAGGACCTAGGCTATAAGCTATCAAATTTATATTAGTTTACACTGTATGTATAGTAATACTGCTTACCCAATCAATTTGTAGAGCTTATGCATATTTATGTGGAAATTAAAGTTGAATTCTTGTTAAGTATTTAGTTCACTAGAAAACTTTTTTCACTCATAATTACTTACAACAATTCTGTTTACAGTGATGTTCGCCTAATCGAAAAATTGCTCTATTAGAAAGTTATTTTAGTCCCCAAGCGAGCATTTAATGTTAATTCAGTTCCTCTAATAGCAAGTTCGCCGTTTAGCAAGCAAATTTCGTGCAAAATTCGACTTAGGCAAACACTTTTGTATTTTAATACCTCTCAAAATATATAATTATTTCCTTTAAATATATCCTAAATAGCTCCGGGAGAGGAATGAAGATAGGAAACTCCGTTTGAGGGAAACCCCGCCTAAACTTCCCAGAATATTAAAGTGGACAGCGGAGAGAACCGAGGCGAGGGAGAAACAGAAAGAGTTCAATCTCGGAAAACTCAAGAGCGAGAAGAGACTCAAAGAAATAGAAGATAAGAAAGCTAGCAAGGATTCCGCAATGAGAGAAGGTAATCCATAGTACTTTTGTATATACAGTTCTATTAATAGCCATAGCTACTGTATTAAGGCTCTGTCGTAACATTAAGAGTTGGTAATACAGATTGTTAATTAATTAATTAACTTCAAATAAGCGCCCTGCGCTTATTGTTTTCGTGGGCCAAAATTATCCTGAAATCTTTTTGAAAAGTCCATAATATAATAATATTTAGGTCGGTTCTAATGGTTTCCACCAACAGTATACATACCGAAGTTGCCAAAATCAATGGAATTACACTCCAGTGATCAACTAATGTGTTTAAATTTTATCATACAAATGTCATTTTATTGACCCGGCGCTTATTCGGGAAATACGGTAACCATATATAGCGTATCCATGGTACTTTGTAGATAATGTAAAATGTTACTTTTATTGTTTGTGTATTTGTAGCGAATAGGCTGAAAGCCCTCCTTAAAGATTTGGGAATTGAAAGAGAAAAACAGAGAATTGAAAATGAAAGCAAATTCAATAGACGAATGAAACAAGAATATGAGGTGTTAATTCATATACAGTAGAACCTCGTTAGTAGGAACACCAGGGGACCGTAAATATGTGTTCGCCTTATCCGGAATTCGTATTAACCGATATCATTTGTATTGAAAAGGCTTTGAAGGGGACTGAATAGTGTTCGTATTAACGAGGTTCTACTGTTATTATTAATTTATTGATTAATTTAATACAATTTTCAAATATCTTTTAGCGACGGTTTGCCGACAAAAAGCGAGGGAAAGATATCGCCTTTTGGCGGATGGAATCTGACAGAATTCATAACAGAATTATTCACATGACTCTACTCAAGTGGGGAGATAGGATACCTCAAATACCTTCTGCATTCCAAAGGGACACTATTGTATCCAGGTAAACAACCATAGTACATACACTATTCAATACATATCAATAATTATATACCGTGTTTTAATTCTAATTCCAAATACGTAATTAGTATATGTATTACTCCGTTTAATTGGGTTTCATAGATTTAATTTAATTTATAAAGCATTTAAATTTAAATTAAATACAATACTTACTCACCAAGGAATGTCATGTTTAATTTCTCCAAATTTGTCACAAAAGTTCGAGAAAGAGTTAACATAACACACGAGTACAATAAATAATAATTTTAATATAATTAAACTCCTTTCTATTTATATAAATCACCTTTAATAGTGTGAACACCTGCATCAACTTTTCTACTAGTATAAGTTAAATACCAATTCTGTTGCCTAAATTAATATTTATAATTTATTCTTTTGAATTCTTTTGCAAACACTGATCCTCTGAAATACGAAATATCTAAGTGTACTTATAGTTACCATACAATATAATTTGGAATATGGGTACATTTGATCCCCTAGGGGTAAATTATATTATCGTTAATATCCGTAAATATATTTCCTTTTCTTTTGACAATATATTATGTAAATAATTATTTTATATTAAATCAATTTCATTTCTATTTATTAGTGACTATTTATGTTACTAGTATCTTTAAATTACACCAATTAAATTACAGTCTCAGTTAGGCATTCTATAATGCACACTTAAAACCGATAAAGACACTAAAATCAATTTACATATACTAATTGAATGAATTCGCTTATTATGAAGTCTCTCTACTATGAACACAATTTTAGTCCCTTGAATGTTCATACAATAACTGACTGTACTTTAACTATTGAGTATATATACAGTAGAACCTCGTTAGAACACGGTTAATACAAATTTCCGGATAAGACAGTTCCACAAAATCAGACCCCTACAATGGCTATTCAATGGGTATACTCCGATTAATACGAACTCCGAATAAAGCGAACAATTTTTCCTTCCGTTGGTGTTCGTATTAACGAGTTCTACTGTAATTATATTAGTAACAATTGAATTTACATTTGTGTTAAATTTTATCACATACATACAGTAAAACAAAATGAAATGAACACAATTTTGGTCCCTTGAATGTTCATAATAAGAACTTGTCTGTACATAACTAACGGTATCTATATTTAGTTACATTTCCGAGGATCAGTTCCAAGGCCTAATAGAGCCTCTAAGCGATAAGAGAGAATCACAGATGTTGAAGGACGAATCAGATGCTCAGGTTAACAGACAGGAAATTATTGAAAGAATTATCTCTGGTAAGTTTATTAGGCGCACGAAAAATTTCATATATAAAATGCAAATTAATATTTTAGGCTTATAAGTTATAATACAGGCTAGGCGTCAATAATATTGCGCTTTCAATTACTGCAATTTGGTTCTTTAAAGGTACTTAATAATTTCTAGGGTACTTAATAACTAGCAAACTCTACTGTATACCAAGGAATTATCCAGGATCGCGAGACGCTCCTTTGGAGTCTGATTTTTGGAAAATTTTAATTAGGAGCGAGAAAATTGGAATCCTCTCCTATACCGCAACATAAATTTGTGATTTAGGCGTATGGAAATTGCATCAGGCCAGGATTAGGAGCGTATTTACGAATGGCTATATAATACACTACTGTATACAATAACCATATTTCTATGTAGATATATCAGTGGAAGTGGCTACACCGTTCGTAGAAGAAAAGATAGAATTAGGCACAGGTGATGACGTCATTAAATCTCCAGCTGTTTCAGACCGAGACTACGAAGTTATAGAAATAGTGTACACACCCACTGAGCAAACGGATTTGGAGCCGGATAGTAGAGGCGAGACAACTGATGGTGAGTAGAGTATAAACAACAACAACAACAACAACAACAACAACAATAACAACAACAACAAAAGTAGACTCGTTAATAGGAACACGGATAAGGAGTACAAGGTTTAATTCCCCTAGCCTATACAAATGCATGCAAGTGACTCCGATTAATACGAATTCCGGATAATACGAACATATTAAGACAGTCCCCTGGTGTTCCTATTTACTAGTCAGTCAATTAGTTAGTTTATTAGTTACAGTAGAACCTCGTTAAAACGAACACCAACGGACGGTAAACATTTGTTCGCTTTATCCGGAGTTCGTATAACTGGTGTAATACCCATTGAATAGCCATTGTAGGGACCTGATTAAGTGAAACTGTTTGTTCGTCTTATCCAGAAATTCGTATTAACGAGATTCTACTGTAGTTAGTTAGTATTAGTTAGTTAGTTAGTTAGTTAGTCAGTTAGTTAGCTAGTCAGTCAGTTGCTAGTTAGTTAGTTAGTTATTAGTTAGCTAGTTAGTTAGTCAGCTAGTTATCTAGTTAGCTAGTTAGTTAGTTAGTTAGTTAGTTACTACATATATCCTGTTTAGACGACATAGGTCACAAGCTATCATTAGAGACTCGGGTTTACGAAGACACAACCAGTGACCTAGAGAGGCCTTCTGAGACAGACGCCTTATCTGGAGAGGAAGAGAGATCCCAAGTGGATATGTACCACTTGTCACCTATCGAGAAATTCTATTACGTCATGAATGAGTCTCTGAGATCTGTGGATCCCGAAGAGACAGGAACTGTTGTGTTGGAAGGTCTCTTGCAAGTATTGAGACAGCCAAACTTAGGTAGCTAATAGCTATGGTAACTTATGCTTAGCGTTTGTAGGAGAGGGTTGAGTTATACCAGCGATTCCCAACCTTTTTCAACCGTGGACCCTCTATAGTCATTCTGTGGACCCCCTCCCATTGACCGTCAACCAGCACCAGATTATTACCTAAGTTCCACTCTGTTGTGGACAGGCCAAGGTTGTTCTTCCCTCTTTAGCTACGCCGCCTGACCTGCTTGCTATAGTTGTCTCTGCAAGTATGTATTGATACAGCCAAACTTAGGTTGCTGCAATTTGAAGAGCAGTTTGGTAACCCTCACTTGCAAGCAGTGTATTATACAGCCATTTGTAAATACGCTCCTAATCCTGGTCTGATCCAATTTTCATACGCTAAATCACAAATTAATGTTACGGTATAGGAGAGGATTCCAAATTTTCGCGCTCCTAAATGAAATTTTCCAAAAATCATACTCCAAAAAGGAGCGACTCGCCTCCTGGATAATTCCTTGCTTGCAAGTATTTGAAGAGCAGTTTGGTAACCCGGATTTGCTTAGTATCTGGTGCCTGTTATAAAATAATCAAATCAAATTACACTTTTAAGACAGAGCTAATGATTCGAAATAACTACAGTCAGGTCTGCTTATTATGAACAAGATTTCGTCTGCTTAATATTAACATTTTTATTATGAACAAGCCCTATGTATGTTCCCAATTAACAACTTACATAGGGTTTGTATTAAGTTGAGTTCGCTTATTGTGAACACAATTTTTGGTCCCTTGAATGTTCATGATAAAAGAACCTACTGTATTTTTCAGCGCTTAAGAAATATGCTGGCACAGGTGTAATTTTTGATTTTTCTCTAAAATTACAACAGATTCAAATTCAAGTAAAGATTTCTCTGTTTCCGCACAAAAATTTAATGATTTTATTTGTAACCAAGTTAGGTTCTAGTTCCATAGTACGGCACACCTTATAAATAGTTCTAAATATAGTATATTATCTTAATAGTCTGTAAATACTAATACGTATTCAATAATAAGGGCCATTTGAATCTAATTGAGTGAACACTTTTATTGAATCAATGAATAAACTAATAATAAATACTACAAATTAGAAACATTGCAAAGGATAATTAGGATTATTGGACACGACACAAATAGTTCCTAAGTTGGAAATACAAACTCCAAGGGGCCCAATAAACTCTCCCCTTCCCTCCCCTTTCCTTCCCATGGTGATAATATGCTTTCCAGATTCCGTATATATTATGATGGTATTACTCGCATAGCAGCTAATGATAATATTGCCAGCTGAGTCCAAACAGAAGAAGTAAGGTTTAGCGACCAAACTGTCCTCTGTCCCTTGAGAGACACAGGAACTGAGGGGGTGTCCTTCTCGAGAGAAGAAATGGACACATTTGGGACTCCTGTCTAGCACCACGATTCGATCAGCTGACAGCTTAACGTCTCTAGGGTGAAGCAGCTGTCCTATTCCGATGCAGGACTTGAATTTAAGGAGTTTCGAGTAAACGCACACTCTGTTGTTGCCCCTATCTGCAACTAACACATCTCCGTTAGTGTCGGTACAGAGTCCACGGGGATAGTTAAACTCTCCTTCCTTGTTGCCTTCAGTTCCAGTTCTGTTGATGAGTTTGGAATCTTTCTTTCGGAACTGTAACAATGCATGGTGCCATATGTTGGTTACGAATATTGACTCTTTGTTAACAGCTATTCCCCATGGACACTCTAGCTTATCATTTCTGAATTGTGCCACAAACTCTTCCTTTAAAGACACTATTTGCACACGATCGTTCCCAGTATCTGCTATGTATATTAGCTCAGTGGATTCATCGAGTGCTATTCCTGTGGCATTCAACTCATTAGCACCTGCACCATACTTCCCAGCTGTTAATACCGGTTCTCGCTTGAGAGAATAGTCCGGTATCTCACACGGGACTATCTCTCCTAGCTCGGATATCAGCTGTCGGATTGTGTCCGTATTTTGACACCTTAAGACGGGACATAGGAATGTGGCAGATGGTCCCAGTTTCTTAATGCCCTGTTGGTAGACTTGTTTGGCCTGTTCATGGAACTCTAGGTTTGGGTTAACCTTTATGCTCATTTCCATCATTTGTTGCTGTACCCTTTCGAGTTCTTCTATGGCAGCGATACGAGTGGCCTCTTTGTTCCTGTGGTCCTCTCGCAGCTCACGGACCCTCTGGAGGAGAGCGTCCCTCCTCGCGATCAGCTGATCGATTAGGGGATCAAATGTTTGGTGGATCATAGTGGCGACATTGTCGAAATGTGCCATTTTATCGGAAATAACATTTGTAGGCATATTAGTGGCCATTTTAGTTTCAGTTACGAATTGAGTTTATTCAAATAATATAATTAATCTAATACAGATCTACCTTATACTTGTGTAATTTGAGAATACCAAAGTACGTCAATGGTTACTATGGTGATATCTGGAAAGTTAGGGAATTTTTATTTGGTTATCTAATATCTTACAGTATCTTGTGTAATTTGAGAATATCAAAGTACGTCAATGGTTGTTATGAATTAACTGGAAATTAAGGGAATTTTATTTGGTTAATTGTGTCTACTGTGGCACAATTGCATAGTACAGTAAACTCTCATTTTCGAACACGGATAAGTGAAATATCGGTTAAGGAGTACAAGGTTTAATTCCCCTAGCCTATACAAATGCATGCAAGTGACTCCGGTTTATACGAATTCCGGATAATACGAACATATTTCGATGATCTCCTGGTGTTCCTATTAACAGAGTATACTGTACATTGCATTTTTGCGCCAAATTTCAAGTAACTAATATTCTCCCTTTAATTCAGGGCCATATCATAAAACACAGTTGTTATTCATTGTGTGTTTAGGCCTATACCTAACTGATGAAGAACTGCATTTCATTGGCGCTCAGTTCGGCACCAACAGATTCCAAACGGTTAATTACAATACAATTCTACCCGCGTTGCCTCAACTATTATCTTCGCTATACCATCAGAGGTCCCAACAACAGCTAATTAACTACAGCTATTCATTTGAGGAAGTGTGGTGTCAACTGTTCCATCCCAGTACAGGATACATATACTTTAACAAGTTCTCTAAACAGGTATTTGAGCTACTACAGTAGAACCTCGTTAGTACGAACACGGTTAATACGAACTCCGGATAATACGAACAAACAGTTCCACTTAATCAGGTCTCTACAATGGCTATTCAAAATGTCTTAATCTGGTTAATACGAACTCAGGATAAGACGAATAAACAGTTCCACTTAATCAGGTCCCTACAATGGTTATTCAATGGGTATTACTCTGGTTAATACGAACTCTGGATAAAGCGAACAATGTATTATAGTTAAAAGCAAGCGGTTACATAATACAGTAGAACCTCGTTAATACGAACACCAACGGACGCTAAAAATTTGTTCTCTTTATCCGGAGTTCGTATTAACCGGTGTAATACCCATTGAATAGCCATTGTAGGGACCTGATTAAGTGGAACTGTTTGTTCGCTTTATCCGGAGTTCGTATTAACGGATTAATATTCATTGAATAGCCATTGTAGGGACCTGATTAAGTGGAACCGACATTTTTCTCTAACCGACATTTTTCTCTTATGCAGGTTCTACTGTATTTGCTATTTAAATGAAGAGTTTACTTATACAGCGATCATCGGCGTTTGTATTAAAAAACCTGGCTAGTTTCTACCGATTGTTTTTTTATGTTTATATGAACAATCGGTAGAAAGTAGCCAGGTTATTTAATACAAACGCCGATGATCCCTGTATAAGTAAATTCTTAAATGAAATACGTTGAATGTCATTATTAACCTGTTAAATATAAATCACTTCAAGTAGGAGTTGTATTATAATTTATTCTCTATGCATATTATGTAGCTGCTGGCTTTCATTGTCAATTTTGAATGAAAACTTAGTTATTTGCATTAACTAATTCCGTTGGCTAAATCTGAACTAATTCACAAAGCAAACCTTTGTTAGTTAAAATTAGTTACCGTACTTAGAAAATAGTCTAAATTTAGTTCGAATTTTCTTTATTTTTAAAACAAAGGAAAAGTTAAGTCTTAGTAGACATTATTAACTGTTTATTTCATCCTGTAGGCAATAATTTAATTTAAGGAAATATACTTGGTTACAATGGTTAGTATTTATCGGCCAACACCTTTTCAATATAATTTTCGGATAATTTTTTTACATCAAAAATTAACCTTTTTATCAACAACAACATTAACAACAACAACAACATCAACATCAACAACAACAACAACAACAACAACAACAACAAGCCTAGCAAGTCTACTGTATAAGTAAACCTAAATTAAAATATCTATTTTCAGATGACAGACATTCGTCCCGAAGATTTCAGGCCATCTCTTCGAGACGATTTATTTGAAGAAGTTATAATAGAAATGATTTTCCTAACAGACACACGAAAAGACGGTGTAATAGACCAAGACGAATTCAACAATTTCCTATCTTTACAAACAGCAACACCTTTAACAAGCAACCAGTTATTAGAGCTACGAGACAAGTTCACTAATATATCTAGTGTTACCCCTGACGGGGCTTTCTATATACACTACGGAGAATTCGTGTCTTTAGCTCATCAGCTGATTATGTACTTGTATCAGAATATGGTGCCGGGCAAGTCTGTGTGGGTTGAACTGCCAAGCACAAAGGTAAATAGGGAGAGGTGTTACATATGTATGTTTAGGTGTTTTATATGTACTACACTTACTGTGGAGTTCGCTTAATAGCAACCCGTGTTTGCCACTAAATCAGGTTGCTAATAGAGGAATGAAATTAACAGTAATATCACGATTGGGACCCGAAAATCGGTTGCTAATAAATAAAGCAATATATTTATATAGCTAATAAGGGAGTTGCTAATAAGCAAACACCACTGTATACACTTACTAACATCGTTGTAAATAGAGAAATACAGTCTTTACTACTGTATGTTTGTATTAAGGTTAAGTCCTTCTGGTTTAACAAGCAGACGGGAGAGACCAGTCTAACCGCTCCCAAGCGAGAGGACAGTCCGGATAAGCGGACCGCTATGGGCTCCCGTCCCCAGGTCCTGCCTGCCATAGAGGAAGTGCCTAGTAGAGCCAGCTCTGCGGTACCTGCTGCTCTTATAGGGCCCGAGGGGGTGACCCCCACCCCGCCCTCTCTCAAGAGGAGAGAGACACCTAGGCACTCGTCCAGACACTCTATAAGGGAGAGGGAGATTGCACAGGTATATAGTACAGTGGATGCCGGTTATAAGCACATCATCGGGAACTGCATATAAGGTGCTTATAACCGGCATGTTCTTATAACCGACATAAATTATACAGGTTATATGGCAACCGTTTTCAAACATAGTGTGCTTATATCCGATATGTTCTTATAACCGGTGTGCTTATATCCGACATCTACTGTATATAGTAATCTGTAGATATGTAGTAGATCCACTAATATGTACCTTATTTCCACTAAAAATGACCGTATTTCCACTAAATTTACCGTATTTCCCTAAAATTTACCGTATTTTCCCTAAACTCGGTTATAACGTACCCCTCGGGAGAGAAAACTAACCGAGTTCTACAGTACGGTATACGGCCATAGAGGAGGCGCCCAGTCGAGCTACCTGCCCTTATAGGGTCCGAGGGGGCAAGTATAATTATGGGGGTCATTGCATCATGAGCCTATGGAATGGAAATTGGAACTATAGAGCCAGTTGGTACCAATTTGTTTAGCATTTAAAGGAACTGACAATATTTTGTTCATATTAAGTAGCTGTTGTAGTCGGAACAAGATGCACTAATATGCACAGCCAAAGTTTTAGATTTGTAAGAATGCTTAATTAACCACAAGCATTAGAAATGCCGTTATAACGAACTACAGTAGACTCGTTAATAGGAATACAGATAAGGGAAATATCGGTTAAGGAGTACAAGGTTTAATTCCCCTAGCCTATACAAATGCATGCAAGTGACTCCGGTTAATACGAACATATTTCTACGGTCCCCTGTCTATAATATATTTGTTTACAGGTTGTTGACACCAAATCGGAACCAAGAACAGAATCTGATATTGAAGTTAAACTTGCCAATAAGCTCTCTTCTCTCTCCACCAGCCCTCAACCAATCAGTGAAGAGAATACTTTCCATACCGATAATTTAGGCGCAATCGATATACAATCTGTTTCTCTAGCAACACAAATTGTTTAATGGAATTTCGGTAACCCAAACACTTATTATTTTTGTCGCGAATTTTATTATTTGATACTTATATTATTATTTGGTATTTATAACTACAAGTATTCTTATATTTACAAAATTTATTTGTTTTTACATTTGTTGGTTAATTTGTTTATCTCAGATGTTTGTTGTTTACAGAAAATTAGTTGTTTACCCTTTGCGAAATACTTTCACACATTTCTCAACTTTACTAACGAAACCCCCTTCCCCTTCAAGGGACCGAATCCGATTATTTTTAGAAAACTTTCCACCAAAACAAATACAAAATTCACCTATAAAAGCACCAAAAATACGCAAAATACAAATATTAAATTCTCAAATAAAAGACTATGAATCTGAATTAGAAGAATTAAGAATTTTAACCGAATCCAGCCCAGAATTATCCCAATTAGGCCAACAAGATTTACACACAATCACCCAACAAATTAACACTTTACACACAGTAATACTAACTATGCTATACAAGTTAGTACAAAATACATTTCCTAACGAATGTATTATGGAAATACGTTCAGCAACCGGCGGGGCTGAATCTGCGCTTTTCGCGCGGGACATTTATAACATGTATGTGCTAATGGCTAACAAACGTAAATGGGTGTTAGAAGAATTCGATGTGAACACGACAGAATTGGGAGGTGTCAGATTTGTGTCGTTTTGTGTCGCGGGAGATAAGTGTTTCGATTCGCTACGATTTGAGGCCGGGGTACACAGGGTACAGAGAATACCGTACACCAGTGGCGCCGGTAAGATTCATACGAGCACAATTACAGTAGCGGTTCTGTCTGTGCCGAGAGATGAAGAGGTCAGTTAGTATCCATGGTTTATTCGATGTGTTGGAAAAGGTGTTGGCTGATATATAAGTACAGTAGACTTTGTTAATAGGAACACCAGGGGACCGTCTTAATCTGTTCTAATTATCCGGAGTTTGTATTAACCAGAGTCACTTGCATGCATTTGTATAGGCTAGGGGAATTAAACCTTGTACTCTTAACCGATATTCCCTTATCCGTGTTCCTAATAACAGAGTTTATTGTATGTAGTTATCTGTTAGTAAGGTATTTTGTGTGTTAGCTAGTTTGATAGCTAGTTAGTTAGCTAATTAGTTAATTACTTAGTTAGCTAGTTAGCTAGTAAGTTAGTAAGTTAGTTAGTTAGTTAGTTAGTTAGTTAGTTAGTTAGTTAGTTAGTTAGTTAGTTAGCTAGTTAGTTAGCTAGTTAGTTTGCTAGCTAGCTAGCTAGTTAGTTAGTAAGTTAGTTAGTTAGTAAGTTAGTTGATTAGTTAGCTAGTTAGTTAGTAAGTTAGTTGATTAGTTAACTAGTTAGTTAGTTAGTTAGTTAGTCTCTCTATAGGTAGTGTTGGACCCTGGAGAGTTACGAATCGAGGCGGTCAGAGCTACGGGTGCCGGCGGTCAATACGTTAACACAACAGACTCCGCTGTTCGTATAACTCACATTCCAACCGGCATTATAGTATCCTGCCAAATGCGATGCTCTCAAATACAGAATAAAGAAAAAGCTTTGGAAATGTTGCGCGCTAAATTATACGATTTAAAGAACAACGAATTTAAAAACGAGCGTGTTACGATTCGTAGGAACCAAGTTGGGTATGGAGATCGATCTGAGAAAATACGGACTTATAACTTTCCATCTGATCGCATTACAGATCATCGTATTGGTGTAACTATAAAAGGTGTTAGTTCCTATTTAGCTGGTAATATGAGTACCGAGTTTAATTCGGAACTTTCAGAAGTAACAAAAGAGATTCTATTGGATGAGTTACTCAATTCTGTTGCCAGTTAGTTATATGGTCTATGGGGCAATAATTCAATAATTGTACCCCTAACTAATCCAATTTATAACTAACGAAAATACATTTATTTACGCTACTAATGCCAAATCCTTTTAAACAAAGAAATTGTTGTTTTAGATACAGTATACTCTCGTTAATAGGAACACGGATAAGGGAAATATCTGTTAAGGAGTACAAGGTTAAATCCCCTAGCCTATACAAATGTATGCAAGTGACTCCGGTTAATACGAACATATTTCGACGGTCCCCTGGTGTTCCTATTAACAGAGTCTACTGTTTATACCGAATACAGTCAATCTCCGGGATTTATAGGACGGAATTACAGTTTGGCTTACAATATTTTCGGTTAATAGATTTCTCCGCTTAATCGGGTCAAAGTAACCTGGTCCCGAGGTGACTCTATTAAGCGGAGTCGACTGTATTTACAGAATATTTATTATTCTACCACAAATTAGCTCCCAAATGCGCTTACTCTCCCTGTTTCTATTCCTACTATTCGTTCTGAGGTGTCACGCTTGGAGGTGTGAAGGCACCTGTAGTGGCATGGATCAACTTGGTTCACAAATAGGCGCCACTTGTGTCAAATCCGGTGACTGTCTTATTCTCACCTGCGACACCCCAACAAGGGCCAGTCGCTATGGGGCAGTCGCAAAGCCAAGGTTTCAAATATATCCATGCACTAATCCAGTTACAGTTAACTTACAAATTAAAGGAAGCTTTTTCGGGCAAACTATTAATGAAAACCGGAATTTTACAGGTGATTCCAGTTTTCCTGAATCGATGACATTTTTCGGGAGACGTTATACTGTATATGTTCATGTTACACTCAAGCAAATGATAGGACATATTAAATTAGGCATGACTGCCACTTATGGGTCTAAATCATACACTGTTATTCGACAAACTGACATTCCTATTGACAAAAGCAGTTGTGAGGGAGTGTCATCTACAACCCATAACCCGCTTTGTATTATAGCAACACCAACACAATTGGTGACAACTTTAACTACAAAGGAATCCACTCATTCAACACTGCATACAACCAAAAGTAATACCGTAACAACAAAATCCATTGTTATTCCTATTACAACAAAATCCATGATTGTTCCTATTACAACAAAATCCATTGTTATTCCTAATACTACAAAATCCATTGTTATTCCTATTACAACAAAATCCATGATTGTTCCTATTACAACAAAATCCATTGTTATTCCTAATACTACAAAATCCATTGTTATTCCTATTACTACAAAATCCATGATTGTTCCTATTACTACAAAATCCATGATACAATCTAATACAACAAAATCTATTGTTATTCATATTACAAATGGGACAAATAATGAGAATACTACTATAACAATTTCTCAAAATAATCAACAATTGGTTAATGGTGTTATTTCTGGAAGTGTTGTTGTTGTTGTTGTTGTTGTTATTTTAATCATATCAATAATCTCGACTTTGGTTATTGTTTATTTTATCATGCAAAAGCGACGAAAAATAATGTCTAATGTCAGTTATTCTAAAATCAAGGAAGAACTCGCTTTGTAAAGCTTTTATTTTCATTATTTTTTCAGGATTTTATCTGTGTACAAAAGGATTTTTTGTAAATATTGCTGTTTTATACATTTGTTTCATTTCAATCTTATTTTTGGGTATAGTAGAACCTCGTTAGTAGGAACACGGTTAGTACGAACACTATTTCAGTCCCCTTCAAAGACTTTCCAATACAAATGATATTGGTTAATACGAATTCCGGATAAGGCGAACGCATTTTGACGGTCCCCTGGTGTTCATACTAACGAGGTTCTACTTTATTTTTAATGGGTAGTATATAAACAACTTGTTGTTGTTTACTTATAAGAAGACTTATAACTTAGAAAATGGCTACGGACGAAAAACCTAAAAAGACCGAAAATAAAATGCGAGATATTTTCATAGAAAAGTTGTGTTTGAATATCTGCGTTGGAGAGAGCGGAGATAAACTCACAAAAGCCGCAAAAGTTTTAACCGCAATTTCTGATCAGAAAAAACTTGTTTATTCCAAAGCCAGGTTCACAGTTCGTTCGTTTGGAATTCGTAGAAATGAGAAAATCGCGGTTCACTGCACTGTTAGAGGCCCGAAGGCCGAAGCGATTCTCGAAAATGCTCTTAAGGTTAAGGAGTACGAATTAATTCAGGGCAACTTTTCTGATGGTGGAAATTTCGGTTTTGGGATAAAAGAGCATATCGATTTGGGGATAAAATACGACCCAGGAATTGGGATATTTGGAATGGACATTTTTGTTGTTTTAGGTCGCGCGGGTTTTAACGTTTCGAAGCGGAAAAGGTGTCAATCTAGGGTAGGTCGTAAACACAGGATTGCGAAAGATGAATCTATGAAATGGTTTCAAACTAAATACGATGGAGTAATTCTGCCTGGAAAATCTAGGGGAAAGCGAATGCCATCTGGGGGTAAGAAAGGAAAGAAATAGAATCTTTGTAATAATCAGTAATAGAATAGTTGATTAGTAGTCATCTAGTGATTCGTGTTGTTGTTGTTGTTTTATTGATGTTAGAAATAATATTATTCATTAGGAAATAGTTAAATTATTTGTGTTTACTTTTCTTTTAATTTGGGACAATTCGTTTAGTTAGCTTTCAAACGATTCAAAAATATTTGTTGTTTACTCTTGTTTTGATAAAAACAATCCCTTAATATACAACAAAATTACAATTCATAATACAGTAGAAGGTCGTTAGTACAACACGGTTAAAAATACGAAATTCCGTTTAATACAAAAACTATTTCAGTCCCCTTCAAAGCCTTTTCAATACAAATGATATTTGTTAATACTAATTCCGGATAAGGCGAACACATTTGACAGTCCTGGTGTTCCTACTAACGAGGTTCTACTGTATTACGTAACTATTAACAAACAAATAGGATAGTTAGTTATAGTTCCATAATGAAGAAGATAATTGTCCCGAAAACTAAGTCTAAGAAAGAACAGACATTTTGTACCCTCTGCAACACAATTGACCTGAAAGCACATAAATCGGCTATGCTAGGACATGTCCCTTGTCTGGAGATTTCTCTCAAACAGAAACCCAAACTATTCAAGCTGCAAGATGCAAACGGTGCCACTCCTATACACTTAGCGGCGAGGGAAAATCAGATCAGGGCTTTCAGGTGGATTCTCACCAACACTGGTATGCCACTTGTGACACTTAATAAGGAATACAAATACAACCCATTACTAATCAAGTATCTAATGCATTCCTAAATCCTGAAATAAATACAGTATAACTCGGTTATAACGTATCCCTTCGGGAATTGAATAAGTACGTACTAACCGAGTTCACCCTACATAGAAATACATACTGCTTTATAAACTTAGTTAGACAATTAGTACGTTATAACCGAGTTCTACTTTTAAAAAGTGGTCTGTCACATAGTATTTCCCCTTATGCCTTATACAGAAAAACACGGTTAATACGTACCCTATTTCAGTCCCCTTCAAAGCCTTTTCAATACAATCGAATTTCCTTTTAATAAGTACAAATTGATGGCCCCTTGGTGTACGTTTTACCGAGGTTCTACTATAGTTAAACAGTTACTAATGTATCTATTTATAGAACTGACTAATACAAAAATATATTGCTCTATTAGCTTATTATCAAGCAAATTTCGTGCCAAACGGTTTTACTATAGTTAAACACTTAACACTGTATCTATTCTATTTATAGAACTGACAATATCCTATCTATTTATAGAACTGACAATATCCTATCTATTTATAGAACTGACTATATAACACTGTATCTATTTATAGAACTGCTTATATAACAGTGTATCTATTTATAGAACTGACTATTTACGAGCGCGCTAAGAACGGAGAGACCCCCAGTCACGTAGCGGCTGCCCAGGGTAATCTGGACATGCTTAAGCTCGTTGTTAACTACGATCTTAACCACAGACTTGAGGTCGCTACGCTATACGATAAACTCGGTTTCACACCTCTCAAGCTAGCTATCCTTAGAGACCATCCTGGTATATTGGAATGGCTCCTAGAAGAGTTCGGATCTGCGGCTTTTGGGGATCCCTCTAAGTCCGAGGAGAGCGATGTGCATATATGCTCAGCGCTGGGACACCTGGCCTGCTTAAAGGTACTTAGTTACTATTGGAACTAACTTAGTTCTTATTGGAACTAACTTGGTTCTTATTGTAACTAACTTAGTTCTTATTGGAAATAACACTTAGTACTAATTAATTCCCGAATATAGCATAAATTGTGGGATTACTTTATACTTATCGACCAACCCCTTACATCAAATGTTCACCTTTGCGAAGCCAGGTTTATATATTGAAAGTTGTTCTCAGATATATTAATAACCTCTTAATAGTGTCCTTATTGTGTCATATAAAGATGTTGAGCAATATATGAGTAAGTCTTTAATTGTGTCCCTATAAAGTGTTGGCCTGTTATAGCATATAGTGGAAATTTTTGTGCCCCTATTGTGTCCTAAGGTGTTGGCTTTAATACTGTCCATATTATGTTCCTATTATCTCCCTATAAGGTGTTGACCTGTCATGTTATATGGTAAGCCTATAGTGTTATTATATCCTTACTGTGTGCTAATACTGTTCATATTGTGTCCCAATTCTGTCCTTATTATCTCCTTATTATGCCCTTATAAGGTGTTACTGAAGCACTCGCCCAGTCTGGCCACTCTGTCGGTTGACGACGGCACCACTCCGGTGTACTACGCGGCGCAAGAGGGGCGGATAGGAGTCCTGGAGCACTTGGTGGGACAGCTGGGCTGTAGTGCCAGCTCCAGGGCCAGGGACGGGATGATGCCTCTGCATGCGGCCTCCCAGAACGGACACACACGAGTGGTCAGGTATCTCGTGGAGACTCAGGGAAGAGAGGCCATACTCGGGCAGACCGGTTAGTGTGTATGGAACTAATGCTTGCATGTACTATATTAATTCAGGAATGGTAAAATAATGATTTTTTTAAATAAAATCAAAAGCAAAATCAATTGATTTAAAGTTGATTTTACTATTTTAAAATGGTGAAACCTATTTCAATCGTAGTTATTTCGACGTAATATTACAAAGTATACTTACTGCGAAATTTGCAATTGAATACCTATTATATAATTCGAGTTATGTTCATTCAAATCAATGATTTAAATTTCCAAAAAAAAATAAAAAAATCATAAATTTTCCTAGCCTGTGACAATGAGTCACTACTATTCCTAAGGAGTGTAATTGGAACTGACACTAACTTGGTTCCAATTAGGTGACGGTGCTACCCCTATCCACTTCTCGGCTAGCAAGGGGCACGTGGACACCCTTAAGTGGCTGCTTGACCACGACACGAGTGGCACAGCTGTTAAAGTGACAGACGAAGTCGGGGGGACCCCTGCTCACGATGCCGCCGACAACGGAGAGTTGGAATGTTTGAAACTTCTCGTGGACAGAGGGGCAGATGTGTTCGCAGAGGATCTCAATAAGGCGACCCCTTATCTGCTGGGACTCGAGTCAGGGAATGATGCGGTTAA
Source organism: Hexactinellida sp. DTS-2022 (assembly GCA_028753945.1). NCBI lineage: Eukaryota > Metazoa > Porifera > Hexactinellida > Hexactinellida sp. DTS-2022. The sequence continues at coordinate 373,794 of JAPNXP010000014.1, forward strand.
GTCGTATCTGCGGACTCTTGCTATCAGTCTGGGTACACAGTTATATAGTTATATATTAGTATTGTACTATGTATAGTCAAGGTTATTTTATTATGAACATTCAAAACACCGAAAATTGTTGACAATAGAGCTTTTTCATAATGAAAAAGCTCATATTAAGCAGACGAAAATTGTTATAATAAGGCAGTGAATACGCAGACCTGGCTGTATTGTAAATTGAGTAGTAAACTCCATTTAATTGAGTCAAACTACACTCTAACTAAAGTGACCCACATTAAAATGAGTAATACAAATTTGGAATTAGAATATATTAGCGATTTTATAATCCATCCTATAATTTGTATTTTTATTCGGTTATGCATACATATACCAATTGTGCCGCGTTACCCAGTGTATAACCGGAACTAACACCAGTGTATAACTGGAACTAACACCAGTGTATAACTGGAACTAACACCAGTGTATAACTGGAAATAACACCAGTGTATACCGGAAATAACACCAATGTATAACTGGAACTAACACCAATGTATAACCGGAACTAACACCTCCCTCCCCAGGCAAGTACCCCAGCAGCAGAGCTCTCTCCGCTAAGGGCTCCCGACGGGGGAGTGTCACTCTGGACCCTCGAGAGGAGACACACGTGTCCGGTACAGCCACACCTCGGGAGAAGGGTACAGCCACACCTCGGGAGAAGGGCACAGCCACACCTCGGGACACTAGAGAGATAGCTAGAGATATAGCTAGAGACTCCAGGGATATAGCAGCAAGAGACACAGAGGAGAGTAAGACTGCCAGGGTATCATTCGATGCTATGAAGTATGCTACTAGAGTAGAGGAGAGAGTAGAGACTGTTAGTTGTTGTTGTTGTTGTTGTTTGTATACAGTAGACTCTGTTAATAGGAACACGGATAAAGGAAATACAGTAGATGCTGGATATAAGAACACCGGTTGTAAGAACTTTATTATATGCAGTTCCCGACGATGTTCTTATAACTGGCATCCACTTTATCTGTTAAGGAGTACAAGGTTTAATTCCCCTAGTCTATACAAATGCATGCAAGTGACTCCGGTTAATACGAATTCCGGATAATACGAACATATTCGACAGTCCCCTGGTGTTCCTATTAACAGAGTCTACTGTACTTATACACTTGTTTGTTTGTCTGTTTATTTATTTATTTGTTTATTTGTTTATTTATTTACTTTGTTGTTTACCTTGTTGTTTACCTTTTAACTTAATTTTCTACCTATATATATCTCCTAGAAAGAGGACTCTCTAAAGGACTCAGAATCGGAATCAGACCCGCAACCCGCATCACCCGCTATCCTCCCCACCCTGCGAGAGGTGCCCAGCAAAGAAAACATAGATTCCGACAAGAAGTCCCTCTCCTCAGCTGGCGACGCGGCTAAAGAGGAGGTGTCAAAGGACCCCAAGCGGGCCCCAGGGGCACCCGGTGATCCCGTGAGGACCCCCTCTCTCTACACCTCACAAGACCTGTCCGGGGACGACTTCTTCGATCTGGAGAAACTCGAGAAGGAGATAGATGATCTGAATAAGCAGTTTAACGAGATGCAGTATAGCTGGCAAAATGTAAGGAGTTTAATTACAATTATAGTGTACAGTGGATGCCGGTTATAAGCACATCGTCGGGAACTGCACTTAATATGCTTATAAGTTATAACTGACATAAATTATATATGGTATATGGCAACCGTTTCATTACAAGTGTTTGTAGTATACACTCGTTAGGTAACTTTGTATACCGAAGAGTTTATATACAGTAGAACTTCGTTAATAGGAGCACCAGGGGACAGTCAAATTAGTACTCCTTAACCGGAAATTATTGTATTATTAGTATTATTTGTTAACGAGGTTCTACTGTACTATTACAAACAAGTTTCTACTTTATTATACTAACGACGTAATTCTGTGTTATTGTTGTTGTTGTTGTTGTTGTTGTTTCCAGACTATATCCACATCGCTGGACCCGCCCCAGGAGGCAGACACCCCCAGCAGGAGAGAGTCCCGACACATTCTCAAGAGTGTCATTCCGCAGTTTGCTCCGATCCATAGTCCCCCCGCCCCCAGCGACAAGAGAGCTGCCAAACCTGTTGCTAGTGCTGTTAGTGCTGTTATTGCTAGTCAGGACACACAGATACAGGAAATACAAATAGAGGTTAGTAGTATATGTAGGGTATAGGGTATAGTGAAACTTATAGTGTATACTGTATTGTCCAAAGTATGAACACTTTTTCTCGGTCCCAATCTTCCCCATTGATTTAGACGCACGTTATGATAAATCGTGAAAAGTGAACACCGCTCAAAAGTGAACATTTGGCTGGTCCCCAGAGTGTTCACTTTCTAAAGGTTTACTGTAACTAACTAACTACGGTGGAACCTCCTTAGTACGAATACTGTTAATACAATCACTATTTCAGTATATTTAGTATCTGAGTATGTAGTGTGTATGTATAGGGAGAATAATATATAGACAAACTAGCCAATAAACAAACTAATTAGCAAACAAACAACAAACAAGCGTAACGATACAACCACTTTAATTACCAAACTAACAACACATACTAACTAAGTATCCTTATTATTATCGCTATCTCCACTGGTGTCCAGTGGAGGCATCATATACTCCAGATCTCCGTACCCCTCTCCCTTCCTGGCTCCTTTCTTTCCCTCCTCGCTCCGCAGATATTCCTTCTGGGTCTCTATCACGCTAGAGCCACTATCGCACTTAGTGTATCTATATAGGTACACACAGTTTCAATATATAGTGTGTTCTATATATACTGTGTTCAATGTATACAGTGTTCAGTTTACAGACAGGTTCTTTTATTATGAACATTCAAGGGACCAAAAATTGTGTTCATAATAGAGAGACTTTATAATAAGCGAACTCAACTTAATACAAACCCTATGTAAATTGTTAAATTGGGACCATAGGGCTTTGTTCATAATACAAAATCTTCATATTAAGCAGACGAAATATTGTTAAGTTGTTCATAATAAGCAGACCTGACTGTATACAGTGTTCAATATACACTAAACCTCCAAAAGTGAACACCTTCAAGAATTGAACTCCAAAATATGTACACTTTTTCGGTCATAAATTATTCCTATTGCTTTAGATGCACGTTATGATAAATCATGAAAGGCGAACACCTCTCAAAAGCGAACCTTTTGGCTGGTCCCCAGGGTGTTCACTTTCTAAAGGTTTTACTATACTGTACCTGTTAATACACAGTGTTCAAATAGACACTGAAAATACGGTATAGTACCTGTTCAATGTGCTTATAACCGGCATGTTCTTATAACCGACATAAATTATATAGGGTATATGGCAACCGTTTTTCAACATAGTGTGCTTATAACCGATGTCACTATACCTATTTACTGTACCTGTTCAATATATCTCTATTGAGAGACAAGAAGGAGTGTCCCCATTTGAATTTGTTAAGCAGGATCTCTCCTTCCCCTCTCATTCCCAGGATTATCAGTCCGGCCGCCAGCGCCTCCACACAGGAGAGCTCACAGGACCGGCCGTACTTAACCGGGTTTGCAGCAACTACATACACACCGTTATAATGTTATAAACTGTTATACGTTACACTGTTATACAGTCAACTCCGCTTAATAGAGTCACCTCGGGACCAGATTGTTTTGATCCGATTAAGCGGAGAAACCGATTGACCGAAAATATTGTAAACCAAACTGTAATTCTGTCCTATAAATCCTGTGAAATTTTGACCCGATTAAGCGGAGAACCGATTAACCGGTGGCTCTATTAAGCGGAGTTGACTGTATGTTAAACTGTAGTCACTAAATACACCGTTATAAACTGGTATAAACTGTTATACTTATACCCTGCCATCTCAAAAGTATTTGTACTCCAAAATAACTCATTGAATAGTACTGTAGTATTTTATTATTAACGTGTGTATTATACAAAATATATGGGGTATTGCAATTTTAATTTCAGATTCATATTCTTTCAACTAATTTATATCTGTTGATTAGGTTGAAAATTCTCATCCCCATATAATATAGTTTTTTTTTTATTCCCTATATTACGCTTTTTTTTAACCAATTTGTCATAGAAAAGCTGACAGCATGTCTGTATTTAACCGAGTTTGTAGAAAACTAAATAAACCGTAGGAATATCAAATTTATTTCCCTTCCGGAATTAAATATGTTCAACGAACGATTGTATTTTGTTATTGAAAGCTAATATTCTTTTTAAAGAGTAGAAAAATATAATTTAGTGGTTCAAAGGAATTTGTTGGAATTGCAGAATTTAGTTATTTCATTGAAATCACAACCACAATTAATACAGCCACTAGTCTAAATATGCAATAAGTTCAGAGTTAAAGTATTGTCTTACAAACACAACTAATATTAACTGTGTTACTCAGAAATGAGAGTAGTTATTTAATGGAAGTATAAATTAAGATTAAACTGTTAAACTGAAACAAACAAACAAACACAAATATATTTCAAAGATACACAAATGGCGACTCAAATACCTGAGCTAATCCCAGTGCCAATCGTAGACCCCGTGTCGATACAAATCAATGAATCGATAGACAGGTTGATACGCTCTCTCGAGCAGAGAAGGCACCAGCTGTTGACCGACTTAAGGGACAGACGGGAGGAAATGGGAGCCAATCGGGTGGCGCGACAACAAATAGAACAACAAATAACCGAAACCCGCGCATTTTTAGAAGGTCAAATGACGCACAATTTCCTAAATTCCTTTCAGGAGAAAATGCTCACAGAATTGGAAGTGAAAATGGCAGAAATGCAAGTGGCAGCACCACCTCAAGAAGTGAGCTACCTCTGCGACACACGGGACCTAGAGGAACGTATCTCCCGTCTGGGAGAGATTCTACAGCTCGAGACTCCTCCCATCCCTCCTGTGCCAGCGATACCAAACTATGCCACATTCCAACAGCCCATTGTTGCTGTTGGGAAACAAGGATCAGCTCCTGGGGAGTTTAACAGCCCAAGAGGTGTCTCAATCGATACGAAATCCGGACACATTTATGTGGCGGATTTGAGCAACAAAAGAATTCAAATATTCTCTGAGACAGGAGTCTATCTCAACGAATTCGGACAACAACACCTGACAAAGCCATGGGGCATATTAGTCCATCAGGATAATATTTATGTCACGGACGTAGACAAATGCGCTATCTTCCTCTTCAAGCTTCCAGATCTCAAAATGGTAAAGCGAGTAGGGAAGGTAGGATCTGGAAATGAAGAGTTCAATTCTCCGAAACAACTCGCTATCTCTCCCAATCAACGCCTCTACGTGGCAGATCAATCCAACAACAGAATCCAAATCCTGTCCACAGATCTAGCTTTCCAAGCCTCGCTAAAACATCAAACAATGACACAACCTGTTGACGTTAAGTTCACAAGCAAGGAAATGTTTGTTTTAAGTCATGTAAACAATCCCTGTATGCACGTCTTTACACTATCAGGAGAGAAGTCCCGCTCCATAGTTACCGCAGGAGGAATAGGAATGCAAGTTGAAGGGGCATACTTCTTCTGTTTGGACAAACGCAATAACATCGTCATTAGCGACTTTTCCGCACACAGTATCAAGGTATTCTCTCCAGAAGGAGACCTACTACACACCTTAGGAAAACAAGGACATGAAGCTGGCATGTTTTATCGCCTTACTGGCATAGCAATCAACAACAACAAACTAGTTTGTGTTTCTGAAAACAACAAATTTGGACTACAAATATTTTCTGCTATTTTGCTTACTGTTTTGCTCAATTAATTAATATGGAAAGTTAAAATTTTTGATCGCTCGTTGTTCATTAAAATTCGTTAGTACGAACACCAAGGGCCGTCAAAATGTATACTCCTTATCCGGAATTTGTATTAACGGGTATCATTTGTTTGACAAACAAATAAATAAACAAACAAACAAACCAACAAACAAACAAACAAACAAACAAACAAACAACAAACAAACAAACAAACAAATAACAAGATACCCTGTATATACTAGTACCCAAACATTGTCTAAAATAGAACAATAATGAAAAAGTATATTGGAATCTAACTTATTAAACAAATATAAATACAAACGTATGTGTACCTAAATACGGGATTCGTCATAAAAACGAAGTACAGTGGAACCTCGTTAATACGAACACCAACGGACCAGGTCGCTTTGATCCTATTAAGCGGAGAAATCTATTAACCGAAAATATTCTAAGCCAAAATGTAATTCCGTCCTATAAATCCTGCGAAATTTTGACCCGATTAAGCGGAGAAATCTATTAACCGGTGGCTCTATTAAGCGGAGTCGACTGTATTGGATAATTAGTACTAATGGGTGAACTTACTATATCACTGTAGGGGCTATAAACATTGTAGTATACCTTATTTAAAACAGATATAAATACAAACGTGTGTGTACCTAAATACGGGAGTAATCTTATTTCTCCTGATTTGAGTTTGTGTGCCGGAAGAGAATCTACCTTAGCCCATGAACAGTCAATGACCCCTAGCCCTTTTGTCCGGACAATATCACCATCTGCAGGAGAGAGAGTACGAGTCGCAAATGGGGACAGGACTAATCCAGGGATCCTCTTTGAAACCGGTATTTGCCGGCATAATTTCAAACGTACCAGTTTCTTTCCGGTACATTTCTTTGGGTCACATTGGTTGAAATCCCAAAGGAATAATTTTGTTGTTAGTTCGACTTGTTCTTCTTCTGATGATGAATCTGTGCTAATTCTGCTAGCCATTCTATTTATAAAACTAATACAGTAGAACCTCGTTAGTAGGAACACCAGGGGACCGTCAATATGTGTTCGTCTTATCCGGAATTCGTATTAACCAATATCATTTGTATTGAAAAGGTTTGAAGGGGACTGAAATAGTGTTCGTATTAACCGGATTTCGTATAAACCGTGTTCGTATTAACTAGGTTCTACTGTATATACGTTTGTTAATTGTGTAATTTCTTTTACTGAGCGCCAAAATTGTATGCCCGATTCTATGGAATCGTTCGAAAAATTGCTCTTAAAAGAACAGCCAAATTACCTGCAAGAATTTACAATATCGGTCAATCGATGAACTTCCAATTTAGGCAATCGTATTTCCCTTCAGACTAAATAAGCAATAATTGCAACTCTTTTAGTTTCAGTTCTCAATCGACATTCGTAATGAGCTAAATAACACTTGTGGGTGGATTGAATTATCCAATAAATCAATTAAGTGTAACAATACACCGTATTAGTCACAAACTGTGCTATTTATTGACTGAATATATTATATGGGCTGAAATTTATTGCCAGTCAAATCCTATAAGATATACAGTAGAACCTCGTTAGTACGAACAAAGTTAATACGAAACTCCGGTTAGTACGAACACTATTTCAGTCTCCTTCAAAGCCTTTTCAATACAAATGATGTTGGTTAATAAGAATTCCGGATAAGGCGAACACATTTCGACGGTCCCCTGGTGTTCCTATTAACGAGGTTCTACTGTATTACGTAACTGTTTACAAACAAATAGGATAGTTAGTTAAAGTTCCAAAATGAAGAATGATAATTGTCCCAAAACCCAAATTATTTATTCAATATATTTTGTACTGTATTCTACTGTATATTCTCTCTAGAAAGTTAGTAGGACTGTACTTATATTTGCTCTAAGTTTGTTAATATTGTGCCTCCAAAGGACATGCTGTCGGCACAGCTATAATTTTAGATTCTTTAAAAAGTTATTTTTACAGCATTTTCTTTTGGAACAAAGGACATGCAGTCGGCACAGTTATAATTTTAGATTTTCAATCGGTTATTTTTACAGCAATTTCCAAAATATAGTGCCTCCAAAGGACATGCTGTCGGCACAGCTATAATTTTAAATTTTCAATCAGTTATTTTTACTATAGTAAAGTTGGAATTTCTTACGAAAGTGTGTATTACTAATAGATAGAATAAACTGATAAGTTAGAATAACCCGAGTTAGAAATAAACCGGTTTCGACTGGAAATAACTTATAGGTAGAGTTATTGTAGACCGTCTATTTCTAGACCAGGTTTTCTTACATATACATTAGTACAGGTAAACCTTCCAAAGCGGCACAAAATCATTCTCCCGATGGGTGCCGCTTTGGGAGTTTTACCTTACGAGCAACCTCCCAAAGCGGCAACCTCCGAGAAGCGGCACAAAATCATTCTCCCGATGGGTGCCGCTTTGGGAGGTTTACCTGTATTACCCATAGACGGCAGGGCTTTTGGTCTACATAATTTATAGACCATCTACAAAATTTTGGCTTATTTGTATGGGCTTTTTAGACCGTCTAGAGATATACAGTCTACATCAGGGTGTTATCCAGGCGTCTGGGCGCGCCTAAAGGAGCGTAATTTGGCAGGATTTTTATCTAGGCGTACAATAATCGATTCTAGGCCTACAATATCAAAAGTTGCTGCCATAGACTTAATACAATATGACTAATCTAGGCGTACAAAATGAAAACTGAACGAGCTCTAACAAAATTTAGGAGCGGGGTAATTTTTTCCTGGATGAAAGCCTGGTCTACATATAAGGATGCTCTTTCGACTGTAGTATATTTATAACTTTTATTTCCACAGTTCTCTACCCCTACTGGCCCAGCTACTTCCCGAAGAGAACAGAGTCGGAATCTAAAGAAGAAATTGGGAGAGGGAATACCCGGCATATCTGACTATCTGGAAGATTCTAACTCCGACAACGACACGGTTACACCACAGGATTCTGAGGACAGCAAACACAGCTCTCAGGTGGATCTAGCTGAGCATCCGTTGCTGCCGATCAGTGAGGAGATATCTCCTTATGAGAAGAGGGAAAAGGTAGTATACTGTAGAACTATTATATTACAAGATTAGTCGTATTATCCAATACAGTAGAACTTACTGTAGAACTTATAGTGAACTCTCGTTATAACAAAGGTGGATATATGGAACTACATTGGTTAAATTATTTTTTGGGAGGAAGGGAAAGGTAATACATTGTTTTATATTGGTTCAAATTCTAGTTTATAAGCAGTAGCATTAGTACAGTGACTCTCGTTATAACGAAGTGCTTGGGACCTGTAGATCCCTTCGTTATATCCGACTTTATTATAACGGGAGTTTACTTTAAAATTTGACAAATGACACTAGTAATTACTACCAGGTACAATATGTAAAACCAGAACTATTTACAGTTAGTTCCAATAGGTACCGGAACCGTTTATGGTTACGCAGCGCACCTCGTTCGTAGGAGAGATTTCGCAGGCGGAAGTCCGTCTCGAGAAAGAGCTGACAGAGGAAGAGCTCAAGGAGAGAAGCGGGAAAGGAAAGTTTGTTATTTTCTCCGACACGAGTATGCCTAAGGAGAGGCGACCCATTAGTACCGGGCAAACACTGGAGGGATTCGATGTCGGTAAGTGATATACAGATTAGTACACTGTACACAGATAGATATGTAAACAAACAAACAGACAAACAAACAAAGAAATAGATATTTAACCAAACAAAGAAATAATATGACAAACAGACAAACAAACAAATAGATATATAAACAAACGAATAATGAGACAAATGATAACGTGATTCGTGAATATACAAATAAAAAACAAATTAGCTAACAAGCTAACAAACAAACAAACAGGCAAACAAACAAACAAACAAACAAACAAACAAACAAACAAACAAACAAACAAACAAACAAACAAACAAACAACTAACTAACTAACTAACTAACTAACGAACTAACGAACTAACTAACTATTTAACTAAACTAATAAACTAAAGATAAACAAACAAGCTTGCAAATAAGCATTTGTAAACAAAACTACCTACCTAACTAACTAGTGCTCTTACAAACACACTTATAATACTCTCCCTATACCTTACACTAGGTCATACTCATAACTAACTAACCAACTACCTAACTAACTAGTGCTCTTACAAACACTGTATATACTCTCCCTATACCTTACACTAGGTCAGTTATCTGACGAGGCTATTATGGGTCTGTACGCTAAGATGGATCCCAGCAAGAAGAGACAAGTGTTACAAGCCTTAATTCAGGAAGCCAGGGAAGCAGATGATACTGAAGACCTGGCTAAGGAAAATAAAATAGTCCAGGAGCTAAAAGCTAAAAGCTAAGATAGTATCTTGTAAAGTAGCTACTGTTGAGACAAATGTACCTCTTACGAACTAATATATTATCCCTATTCACCTTATATGCCCCTTGTACTCTTGTATACTCACATCCATTCAATTGTTTATATTTATAGTTATATAGATAAAAGTTTTGTTCTGTATACAATGGATTTTTGTTTAGGAATGTAGATGGTTAATGGTATTTGGTTTTTGATAGTTTGTTTTTTAGTTTTTTAGCTTTTTATCAATTTTAATGAAGTCGCACCTTTCAATCAAAGTGAGCTATATTTAATAAATTATATTTTTATTTTAAGCCAATTTATTATTGTTGTTATTGTTGTTTTTTCTTTTAGATATGAAGTTTTTAACAATTTTAATCGCACTTTTACTCTTCCAATACTCGAATGCAGGTAACACAACTCGATACATTTAATTTTATTAAGAAATAACTTAAATACTATTACCCATAGACGGCAGGGGCTTTTGTTCTACATAATTTTAGCTTAGTTTGTATGGGCTTTTATATACCGTCTACTTATAAGAAAGCTCTTTATTTATATATCAACCAACACCTTTTCAATATAGCACCCCGGCTTCGTAAATTGTTGAAATTTGGATGTTAAAAATAAAATTACCTTTAAAGTGCCGTGTTGGCCGCTATTAATTACTCTATTTCCCTATACTAACTATATACTCAATACACTATGCTATTTCCCTATACTAACTATATACTCAATACACTATGCTATTTCCCTATACTAACTAATACTCAATACACTTATGCTATTTCCCTATACTAACTAATACTCAATACACTTATGCTATTTCCCTATACTAACTAATACTCAATACACTTATGCTATTTCCCTATACTAACTAATACTCAATACACTTATGCTATTTCCCTATACTAACTAATACTCAATACACTTATGCTATTTCCCTATACTAACTAATACTCAATACACTATGCTATTTCCCTCCTAACTAACTAACGCTGCTATACAGATTGTGTGGCACCGCCCCCACTGCTTAACGGGAGTTCGTTCGGCTGCTTATCGGAGGGAGGACAGTACCAGTTCTTCTGCGAGGAGGGGTACGCACTGGTGGGACCCGCCTCCCGACTCTGTGTCTCTGGGGAGTGGACAGGGGCAGAACCCAGCTGTCAAGCTAGTCTGGGTAAGTACTAGGAATTGAGGAGTTAAGTGAGAAATTAGGTAAGAAATTAAGGAAATTAAGTAAGAAATTATGTAAGAAATTTGTCCTTTCAAATTACATTATAAAATATGTTGGCCGATATATAAGTAATTTCCATTGAAATACAGTGGTCTTCGCCTAATAGCAATCGTTCTAATAGCAATATTGCTCTATTAGCAAGTTATTTTCAGTCCCCAAGCAAGCATTTAATGTTAATTCTGTTCCTCTAATAGCAAGTTCTCCTATTAGCAAGAAAATTCATGCAAAAATGCGACTTCAGAATGCATTCGCCTTCCTATTAACCAATATCATTTGTTTTAAAAGGCTTTGAAGGGACTGAAACAATGTTTCTACTAACGATGTTCTACTGTACATATTGGCAAACACATAATTTTTTAAAATGAACATTACCATAACAATTACCCTGTATACATAAGCGGACTTTATCCATTATTTCCAATAGGAGGCGCTTACTCCTTTGCAGACGTTAGATTCGACATAGAATACGGGATAATCCCTAGTTTCTACTTGCAAGGGACTTTCTACCACACTTGCTATACACAGGATGTCCCGTTCGAATATGCTCACATCCTCTGTCGCCAGACCGGAAGTGACGGAGCCCTGTCTATCCATAGGGTCGATATTGAGTTCGGACTCGCGGTTAAGGGTCCGTATGTATTCGCTGTTAACCTGTCTTGTGTGGGAAATGAGTCTCATATATCGCATTGCTCTGCTGATAAGGTGGGGCTTGAGAAGAGCTGTGGGAACGGAGTGCTGGGGGTTACCTGCAAACCTTGTGAGTTGTGTTCATAACTTCGTATTTATTTATTTGACAAACAAATAAATAAACAAGATACCCTGTATATACCCAAACATTGTCAAAAATAGAATATATATATATAGCTGTTATTCTCAACCATTTCAACCGAAAAATGTTAGACCTCCCATTGACTCAGTGTATTATACAGCCATTCGTAAATACGCTCCTAATCCTGGTCTGATCCAATTTTCAGACTCCTAAATCACAAATTAATGTTATGGTATTATATAGGAGAAGATTCCAAATTTTCGCGCTCCTAATTAAAATTTTGCAAAAATCATACTCCAAAAGGAGCGTCTCGCGCTCCTGGATAATTCCTTGTTAATACAGTTCAATTCTTTATTATGAACATTCAAGGGACCAAAAATTGTGTTCATAATAGAGAGACTTTATAATAAGCGAACTCAACTTAATACAAACCCTATTTAAGTTGTTAAATTGGGACCATAGGGCTTGTTCATATTAAAAAATCACGAGCAGACTCATTAATAGGAACACGGTTAAGGAGTGCAAGGTTTAATTCCCTAAGTAACCTATACAAATACATATAAATATACATATAAATAGCACAAATTACGGACATACAAATGTCAACTGTCCCCTGGTGTTCCTACTAACGAGGTCTACTGTACTATTTCCTATATTTATATCTACAGATATAAGAGTTCGTTACAACACAGTATTGGACCGAATGCAGTTATTATTCGGGAGTTGGATCGACTTATGTGCAAACAGCATGCAACAAGAAATAGCAGATAATTACTGCAAACTAGAAGGAAAACTTGGGGGGGCAATTATCACCTCTGTTAATGGTAGCAGAGTAGGGAATGATACCATATCGAGTGTAAAGTGTTCTCAGGAAATGAGGAATTTCGAAGATTGTGTTATAACTGTGGTTAATAATACGCAGTGTAGTTATCTGAAGATTGATTGTCTGGACACCAAACGTAAGTTATAGTTTCATATTGTAACACGTTATAGTTCCATATTGTAGTTACTTACATGTATAGCGGCCAACACCTATTCAAATTGAATTTTTGGACACTGGCAAAGTCATTCTTAAACATCAAAAATTAATCTTTTGCGAAACAGGGTTTATATTGATTTTTTCTTAATTGTCTTTTAATTGTGTCCTTTAAAAAGTGTTGGCCCTTTGACAGAAAACTCAATTCGTATTAAGCGGATTGTGTTTAAAATTGATTAATTTTAGTACACGTTAATTCTACCAAATTTGTTTTCCCTTATAATTAACGGATGTTGACTGTAGTACCGTATTAACTGTATTAATTATCTACTGTATTTATTGTTGTGTAGGTAGGTATAAACTATATCTACTGTATTAATACTACTGTTTAGTTATATTTACCATATTTTCTGTATTAACCGTATCCACTGTATGTAGTTATAAGCTTTATTAACCGTTGTATTTATATCTACTGTATTTACCATATTTTTCTGTTACTATTAACTATCCACTGTATCTAGTTATAAGCTAAATTAACCGTATCCACTGTATGTAGTTATAAGCTAAATTAACCGTATCCACTGTATCTAGTTATAAGCTAAATTAACCGTATCCACTGTATGTAGTTATAAGCTTTATTAACCGTTGTATTTATATCTACTGTATTTACCATATTTTTCTGTTACTATTAACTATCCACTGTATCTAGTTATAAGCTAAATTAACCGTATCCACTGTATGTAGTTATAAGCTAAATTAACCGTATCCACTGTATCTAGTTATAAGCTAAATTAACCGTATCCACTGTATGTAGTTATAAGCTTTATTAACCGTTGTATTTATATCTACTGTATTTACCATATTTTTCTGTTACTATTAACTATCCACTGTGTTAACTATATATACCGTATTAACCGTATCCCCTGTATCTAGTCGCTAACTCGCTCCGCCTTCGGGGGGCGCGGGACCTGCACACGGGAAAGCTGCAGATCTACAGAGAGGAGGGCTGGGGGGACATATGTCACGAGGCCTTCTATCCCCCCGAGGCTAGCGCAGCCTGCAAACAGCTGGGGTACCAGGGGTACCTGGGGTACCCTAGGGGGGTATACGGGGAGAGGGAAGGAGACAGGTATAAGGTGGAGAGGGTGAAGTGTCCGATAGGGGCGGGTAACTTCAGTTCCTGTGAATTCCTGGATGAGAGGAGGTGTAATAGTGATAATACGGACACTGTTGCCATTTGGTGTGTTGATAATAAAGGTAAGTATATAGGTAATACACTTAGTAGTGTATAGTTATCGTTACCATGTAGTATAACTTTTAGTGTAATTAATATGGATTTAGTCAAGATAAATTAATTTTGATCTAAAAGTGAGTTTTTGATCTGAAAATGAACTTTTGATCTGAAAATGAGGTTTAGGTATATATTGATTTGAGTTGATCGATTTACAATTTTTTTTGAACTGATTGAACTTCCCTTGTATTTATGATTGATCTGAAAATATAATGAACTAAATAGACTCATTAAATGATCTGTGACCGTTCACTGACTGTCTGCAGAATATACTGTATTTGCACTAATAACTATAATAAACCAGGCAGTTAAATTAGAACTGGGCCAATACAAGTAACCGAATTCGTACCAATATCAATGGTTCATTTTCTCTGATAAATACAGTAGACTCTCGTTAATAGGAACACGGAAAGGGAAATATCTTTTAATGAGTACAAGGTTAATTCCCATAGCCTATACAAATGCATGCAAGTGACTCCGGTTAATACGAATTCCGGATAATACGAAATATTTAGTCGGTCCCCTGGTGTTCCTATTAACGAGAATCTACTGTATTTATTCGTCAGTTAGTTATTAGATCGTTCGTTCGTTAATTAGTTAGTTAGTTTGTTTGTGTTTGTTAGTTAGTTAATTTGTTTATTCATTTATTTATTTGTATGTTTATTTATTTATTTATCTGTTGTTGTTTAGCTTGTTGTTTACCTGACTTTAACAACACCTTACTGAGGATAAACTCTACAAATCCTGGTAAGTTCAACCACGGAGAAGTTGTGAGGTTTTACTGCAAAGGAAAAACTGTTATTTCAGGAAAATCTAATTTGCAATGCGAATCTGGAAAATGGATTGGCGACATTCCAACCTGTATCCAAGCAACTGGTGAGGTGTATATATATGTTGTTACTTTATGAGCTTGTTATTTGTTGTTGTTTACAAGTGTACTACAGTAAACACCCGTTATAACGAAGTCGGATATAACGAAATAACCGCTTATAACGAAATTGATATTTTCCCCCAGAGCACTAAATGCATTAATTATTATCCGCTTATAACGAATATCAGGATATAACGAAGGGATTTACAGATCCCAAGCACTTCGTTATAACGAGAGCTCACTGTATTTAATAGTTTTAGTATATTTACATTTAATGTCATATTCTGACTTTGTTTATTTGTTGTTGTTTACGAGTGTGTTTACATTGTTTGTTTTAGAGAATTCAATTCGCTTAATTGACGGACCTACATCTAGCGAAGGAAGTATTCAAATATTCTTGCATTCAAAATGGAACTTTGTTTGTGACAGAGTTTTCACACTTGAAACCGCAACAAAAAATTGTGAAAATTTAGGTTACGCCGGTGCTTTACAAGTGACAAAGTTTAATTTCTATAATTCAACTTCTGAGCAACCAAATTCCACTCTGGAATGTAACAAAGGTGCTTGTAACGAATTAAATTGCTCAACCAATGAAATAGCAGGAATAGTATGTGGTGACCTAAGTAAGTTATTATTTACAAACATTTCCCAATTAATTTGAAGGTGTTAAAATATGAATATATCCTAGAGTTTGAAGTCAAGTTTGTTGGAGCACAACACAATCATACGTCAGGAAGAGTACAAGTTTTCTATAACGGAATTTGGGCAGAAATTTGTTCTGGTTTCAATTCATTTTTTGGTCGAAACGGACAAACAGTTTGTGGTCAATTAGGATATACATATCATAGCGAGTATGGCTATGATGAGGGTCAAGATAAATATGGAGAACCGAATTCCAATGTCACACTCACGTTCTCATGCTATGGAAATACTGATAATATTGGAGGATGCATATATTCTATAAATCCTTGTTCTAAACCTGGTTTCTATTTAGCCTGTACACCTCCTGGTAAGTACCTTTTTAACACCTAACTTAGTTTCAGTTCCTATAATAACACAGTAGATGCCGGATATAAGAACATACTGGTTATAAGAATATCATATTAGGAAAACGGTTTTCATATACCCTGTATAATTTATGTCGGGGTTATAAGAACACTATATGCAGTTCCCGACGATGTTATTATAACAGTAATATTAATAAGTTATAGTTACTGTATTAAGGCAGTAACTCTCGTTAATAGGAATACCAGGGGACCGTCTTAATATGTTCGTATTATCCGGAATTTGTATTAACCGGAGTCACTTGCATGTATTTATATAGGCTAGGGGAATTAAACTTTGTACTCCTTAACCGATATTTCCCTTATCCGTGTTCCTATTAACGAGAATCTACTGTATTTAGTTAGTTAGTTAGTTTATTTATATATTTATTTATTTATTAGTTAGTTAGTAAGTTAGTTACTATAAATGTATATTGTACAAATGTGAGTTATAACAATGTATTTTCAGATAACGGGACATTAAGGTTGGTTGGTGGCACAACTAAGTCTCAGGGAATTGTGGAATATTACAAGGACTTTGCTTGGCAAAGTATTTGCATGGCAGATTGGGGTTTAAAAGATGGATTTGTAGTTTGTAAGGAATTAGGTTGGAGGGGTGTTAAATCTGTGAATACCAGTTTCGGAAATGCTATTTCTAAAATCGGATTCGCTTTTACTAGAGTTGGTTGCGATGGTAACGAGTCTTCTCTAATGGAATGTGAGTCTATGGCAGATACAGACTTGTGTAGGAGAGATAGTCCAGCTACTGTTGTTTGTAATACTCCAGGTGAGCTGTTTAGAGGTGTTATAATGTGATTAATCTACTTACTTATTAACTACAGTCAGGTCTGCTTAATATTTAAACTTTTTATTATGAACAAGCCCTATGGTACAAATAACATAGAATTTGTATTAAGTTGAGTTCGCTTATTATAAAGTCTCTCTATTATGAAAACAATTTTTTGGTCCTTTGAATGTTCTTAATAAAAGAACCTGACTGTACTATAACGTATAACCTGATTAATAAATAACCTGACTGTATTTCTAATAACATGTATAATAATTAAGATTTATTAACATTTAAGTGTTAAAATTTCACTTTTATATGAATTACATTTCACACATTTTATAAGTCTTATCAAATTAGAGTAATATACTGGTTTTAAATATGCATATTATAGATATAGAAATAGTTAATAATGTATTAGTTATATAAGTTTAGTTATATAAGTTATCCCTATATTGTTTAGCCCAATACGAAGTTCGTCTAACCCAGAGAATTGAGTTCGATAAGAACACGAGTGGCCTGGTAGAGGTTTATGTCGGAAACGAATGGTTAGGTGTTTGTGATGACGATTGGGGAATCCCGGATGCCAATGTGGTGTGTCGGTATCTAGGGTACGACTATACTATTGAGGCTATTAAGAACTATTATCTTATAGCAGCGAATAATGGTTGGAATTATGTTAACTGCTTTGGTAACGAAACCAACCTTGGGGAATGTGAATACAGGAATACGACTGTTGCAAGTTATTTCTTTGCTTCGTGTTATCGAACTGAAGGAGCTGGTGTTACGTGTGGGAACTATGGTATGTTGTTGTTGTTGTTGTTGTTGTTGTTGTTTGTTTGTTTGTATGTTTGTTTGTTTGTTTGTTTGTTTGTTTGTTTGTTTGTTTGTATGTTTTGCTGTTTGTTTGTCTGTATTTTTAGTTGTTTGACTATTAGTCTGTTTGTTTGTTTGTTTGTTTGTTTAATCGTTTGTATATTATATGTTTATTGTCTGTTTGTTTAGTTGTTTGTATATTTGTTTATTTATTTGTTTGTTTGTCTATTTGCATATTAGTCTGTTTGTCTGTTTGTTTGTCTATTTGTTTATCTGTTCGCCTATTAGTCTATATGTTTGTTTGCTTGCTAGTTATCTTAATATATAATATCAATCTCACTCTCTCTCTCTCTCCTATACCCAGTTGACTATGACGTACGGATCAGCCCTGACACACTATCCATATCTGATACCATCAGTGGGCTTGTGGAGGTTCGGATAGGAAAGGAATGGTTCCCAGTATGCTTTCAAGGGAATGATGTTTCTCCGGTTAGTTACCACCTGTGATATTTGGAATGTATATAGTACAGTCGAAACCAGTTTTTTCCTACATCCGGGTTTTCTAACTAACTATTTATTCTAAATAACTAAGAAATTCGAAATTTATTTTATTTTCATTGGTTTATTCTAACTATCGGATTTTTCTTATTTAATCTCCATATAAAGTATTGGTTAGAAAAAACCGGTTTCAACTGTAGTATTTTCTTTATTTGTTACGTGAGATATTTCCCTATACAGTAGAACCTCGTTAGTACGAACACTATTTCAGTCCCCTTCAAAGCCTTTCAATACAAATGATATTGGTTAATACGAATCCCGGATAAGGCAAACTCATTTGACGGTCCCCTGGTGTTCCTACTAACGAGGTTCTACTGTATTCTCTTCCTTTAGTATTTCTGTTCAGAACTTAACTACGGTAACTCTACCGGCGTATTAACCTCAAGACATCTAAACATTTCCCAATCTATAAATAACTTCAATTGTTCGGATACAGGAATTTCCCTCAAGGATTGTATGCCTACTCCTGATGATGCCAACGACTGTGTTAGCGGCCGATTTGTAGAGATTAACTGTGTTAATCTAGGTTAGTATTAAAGCTCATTTATCGACAGTATAATTCATACAGTAGAACTCGGTTATAACGCACCTAGGTTATTTAACCAAGTTAATAAAGCAGTATGTATTTCTATGTAAGGTAAACTCGATTAATAACTACATTAGATTCTGTTAATAGGAACACCAGGGACCGTCTTAATATGTTCGTATTAACCGGAGTCACTTGCATCGTTTTGTATAGGCTAGGGGAATTAAACCTTGTACTCCTTAACTGATATTCCCTTATCCGTGTTCCTATTAACGAGAGTATACTGTACTTAGATATTTGTTAGTTAGTTAGTTATTCGTTCGTTAGTTAGTTAGTTATTCGTTAGTTCGTTAGTCTCATTAGTAACACGGATAATCATTAAGTCCCATATAACATAGTTCTGCTTTACATTATAACCGAGTTCTACAGTACAGTATATGTCGGATATAAGTACACCGGTTATAAGAACATATCGGATACACTATGTGGAAAACGGTTGCCATATACCCTATATTATTTATGTCAGTTATAAGCACATTAAGTGCAGTTCCCGACGATGTGCTTATAACCGGCATACACTGTATAACTAACTACGGAATGCAGTATAACTGTTGCTATCGCTTAGAGGGGCGGGTTCGCCTGGTGGATGGTAACGCCACGTCCGGACATGTGCAGGTGTACTTCTCTGGCAGGTGGGGAGATGTCTGTGACGATCTGTGGGGAATAGCCGATGCTAATGTGGTCTGTAGACAGCTGGGAATGAGATCTGCTCTCAGGGCTATTTCGTGAGTTATTAGTTAATTAGTTAATCTCTATAAGGCCGGGTTTTAAAGCACCTTAGATATATTTATATACAGTATAACCTTGTTATAACGAAGTGCTTGGGACCTGTAAATCTCTTTGTTATATCCAGATATTCGTTATAAGCGGGTAATAATTAATGCATTTAGTGCTCTGGGGGAAATATCCATTTCGTTATAAGCGGTTATTATTATTACTAACGAGGTTCTACTGTAATTTTTAGAGAAATTATTGCAGGCCTTAATACAGTAGTTATGGCTTGTTAATAGAACTGTTATCATAGGAACTAAAATAACACTTAAATTCCTAAATCCTATGATTCGAATTTACAATGTCATTGTTTTCAATTCAATTGTTATTATTTACAGATTTTGTAACAAATCTATATTCTGTATACAATCTTCAAAACAATCACTTGATTTTGTCAACAAACTTTCCACACTTTTTTCAGGTATAAGAGTTATACTACTTTCTGATAACTCGATTGACTCATCAAATATTATCAGAGTTTCAATTGGATCTGTCATGATTCCTTTATGCCCGATTATTCGAGCTCTTTCAGCTAGAATCTCACATTGTATTCCTGTGTCCCTCAATTTCTTTTTGCCACGCATGGCTCGTTTTTCAAGATTAACCATATGCATGACGTCATCATCTGTTTGTATTGCTCTGTTTTTATATTTCGGAGTTGAACCGAAAAGATTTTTAAATAAACGGAGTTGTTCTCGTCTTGTGCTCTCTAATTTTCGTGTTTTGTTAATCAGAGAAATAAAATTTCGCCTTAAATGTCGGTTCTTTTCTTGTAACTCGGTTATTTCTCTCAAAACTGAGGTATTATCGTGAATAATTTCTTCGTTTTTGCATCTACCCCAAAGCATGAAATCCTGAATTTCGCAGATTTTTGTTTGTTTTTTCAAGTTTTTCTCCAAAAGTTCACGACGTGTCTCTTCCAAATAATGAATTTTCTGTATTTCCTTATCGACCCAGTGTTTCAGGTCTTGTTGGAGTTTGTCCGACTCGAAATGAATTTCGCACTCGGCTATAAATAACTTATTATCTATCGAGTTAATCACATATTTTAGTTTTTCGGTTGTCAAGGAAAGTAGATCTTTTCCCTTAAATTTCGAGGACGGTTCCAAAGATATTTTATTTGAAAACAAACTAATTAAATTCTGCATTTTTTAATTGAAATGTCACCGTTCTATTTATACTTTTTGCAGTAGTCCTATTTCCTGTTAGCCAATGGAATCCCACTCTTTAAGGAGTACAAGGTTTAACTTTAATTGCCTCACCCTATTATTCCCCTAATACTCCTTAGTCCTTAACCAGTACAGTAGATGTCGGATATAATAAGCACACCGGTTATAAGAACACTATGTTGGAAAACGGTTGCCATATACCCTATATAATTTATGTCGGTTATAAGAACATTAAGTGCAGTTCCCGACGATGTGCTTATAACCGGCATCTACTCTATCTATCCGTGTTCGTAAAATGAGTTTACTTTACTATGCAAATTGTGCCACAGTAGACACAATTAACTTGAACAATTAACAATTAATTGTACAATTAATTAATTAATCAACCAAATAAAATTCCCTTAATTTCCAGTTAATTCATAACAACCATTGGTGTACTTTGATATTCTCAAATTACAACAATAATACTGTAAGATATTAGATAACCAAATAAAAATTCCATAACATCCAGATATCACCATAGCAACCATTGACGTACTTTGGTATTCTAAAGTTACACAAGTATAAGGTAGATCTGTATTAGATTATTAGATTATTTGAATAAACTCAATTCGTTACTGAAACTAAAATGGCCACTAATATGCCTACAAACGTTATTTCCGATAAAATGGCACATTTCGACAATGTCGCCACTATAATTCACCAAACATTTGGTTCCCTAATCGATCAGCTGATCGCGAGGAGGGACGCTCTCCTCCAGAGGGTCCGTGAGCTGCGGGAGGACCACAGGAACAAAGAGGCCACTCGTATCGCTGCCATAGAAGAACTGGAAAGGGTACAGCAACAAATGATGGAAATGAGCATAAAGGTTAACCCAAACCTAGAGTTCCATGAACAAGCCACACAATTCTACCAACAGGGCATTAAGAAACTGGGACCATCTGCCACATTCCTATGTCCCGTCTTAAGGTGTCAAAATACGGACACAATCCGACAGCTGATATCCGAGCTAGGAGAGATAGTCCCGTGTGAGATACCGGACTATTCTCTCAAGCGAGAACCGGTATTAACACCTGGGAAGTTAGGTGCAGGTGCTAATGAGTTGAAAGCCGCAGGAATAGCATTCGATGAATCCACTGAGCTAATGTACGTAGCAGATTATATGAACAGTCGTGTGCAAATAGTGTCATTAAAGGGAGAGTTTTGGCACAATTCGGGAATGATAAGCTCAGGTGGCCACATGGAATAGCTGTTAACAAAGAGTCCATATTCGTAACCGACGCAGGGCATCATGCATTGTTACAGTTCCGAAAGAAAGATTCCAAACTCATCAACAGAACTGGAACTGAAGGCAACAAGGAAGGAGAGTTTAACTATCCCCGTGGACTCTGTATCGACACTAACGGAGATGTGTTAGTTGCAGATAACAACAACAACAGAGTGTGCGTATACTCGAAACTCCTAAAATTCAAGTCCTGCATCGGAATAGGACAGCTGTATGACCCTAGAGACGTTAAGCTGTCAGCTGATCGAATCGTGGTGCTAGACTTGAGTCCCAAATGTGTCCATTTCTTCTCTCGAGAAGGACACCCCCTCAGTTCCTGTGTCTCTACAGGGACAGAGGACAGTTTGGTCGCTAGCCCTTCCTTCTTCTGTTTTTACTCAGCTGGCAATATTATCATTAGCGACCATGGGAGTAATGCCATCAAGGTATATACTGAATCGGGTCAGCACATTCACACCTTGGGAAGGGAAGGGGAGGGAAGGGGAGAGTTTATTGAGCCCCTTGGAGTTTGTATTTCCAAATTAGGAATTATTTGTGTTGTCTCCGATAATCCTAACTATCCTTTGCAATGTTTCTAATATGTTTGTATTTATTATGCAATTAAACAAAGTCACTAACAACATCTCATTGAGGTTTGAAACTCGCATTTTGCACAAAATTTGCTTGCTATGACAGTAGAACCTCGTTAGTACGAACACCAGGGGACCGTCAAAATGCGTTCGCCTTATCCGGAATTCGTGTTAACCAATATCATTTGTAACGGCTTTGAAGGGGACTGAATATTGTTCATATTACCGTGTACTTACTAGGTTCTACTGTCAGTAGATGCCGGTTATAAGAACATCGTCGGGAACTGCATATAATGTTCTTATAATCGGCATAAAATATCCAGTCGAATGTTTTTATAACCGGTGTTCTTATATCCGACATCTACTGTACTTACCCAGTTCTATTTATAGCTTATCTTCATATTTCATATTGATAGTGTTCATATTACCGTGTACTAACGAGATTCTACTATACTTACCCAGTTATATTTATAGCTAGTCTTAATATTTCATATTGATAGTGTTCATAATCTTCATATTACCGTGTACTAACGAGGTTCTAGTGACTACTCTGTTCTATTTATAGCTACTCTGGGTTCGGCTCTCGGGATTACTACTTCTGGTTGGATAACGTTAAGTGTGTGGGGACAGAGAGCCGATTGGTGGACTGTCCCAGCAATGGTTGGGCGCAGCACAACTGCGGTAGATACGAGCTAGCCGGCGTACAGTGTCTGCCTACAGGTAATAGTAATAGTATTAGTAATATTAGTACAGTCGAAATAGTAGTATTAGTACAGTCGAAACGAGTTTTTTCTAACCAATTATTTGCATGAAAATAAAGTAAAAAGTAAAAAAATCTAAAATTACAGCTGTGCCGACAGTGTCTACCTATCGGTAATATTATTACTAATATTATTACAGTCGAAACGGGTTTTTCTAACCAAATTATTTGCATGAAAATAAAATAAAAATCTAAAAATCTAAAATTACAGCTGTGCCGACAGTATCTGCCTACAGGTATTATTAGTACAGTCAAGTATAAAATATAAAAAATCTAAAATTACAGCTGTGCCGACAGTGTCTGCCAACAGGTATTATTAGTACAGTCGAAACGTTTTTTTCTAACCAATTATTTGCATGAAAATAAAGTAAAAATAAAAAAAATCTAGAATTACAGCTGTGCCAAAAGTGTCTGCCTACCGATAATATTATTAGTAGTATTATTAGTACAGTCGAAAAAAGTTATTTCTAACCAATTATTTGCATTAAAATAAAGTAAAATAAAAAAAATCTAAAATTACAGCTGTGCCGACAGTATATGCCTACCGGTATTATTATTAATGCCATTGATACAATCTGCTAGTATTATGTGTCTATTGTCTATGTCCCTCTAGTTAATTATATATAAGTTAGGAATAATTAGAATATGACTAAAAAAATCTAAAATTACAGCTGTGCCGACAGTATCTACCTATCGGTAATATTATTATTATTATTATACAATATGCTGGTATTATGTGTCCATTGTCTGTGTCCCTCTAGTTAATTATATAAAAAGTTAGGAATAATTAGAATATGACTAAAAAAATCTAAAATTACAGCTGTGCCGACATGTCTGCCTACTGGTAATATTATTATTGCCATTGATACAATCTGCTGGTATTATGTGTCTATTGTCTATGTCCCTCTAGTTAATTATATATAAGTTAGGAATAATTAGAATATGACTAAAAAAATCTAAAATTACAGCTGTGCCGACAGTATCTACCTATCGGTAATATTATTATTATTATTATACAATCTGCTGGTATTATGTGTCCATTGTCTGTGTCCCTCTAGTTAATTATATAAAAAGTTAGGAATAATTAGAATATGACTAAAAAAATCTAAAATTACAGCTGTGCCGACATGTCTGCCTACTGGTAATATTATTATTGCTATTGATACAATCTGCTGGTATTATGTGTCTATTGTCTATGTCCCTCTAGTTAATTATATATAAAGTTGGGAATAACTAGGATATGACTAAAAAATGTAAAATTACAGCTGTGCCGACTGCATATTCATTTGAATGCCCTTTGTTAGACAAATATAATCTACTCCGCTTAATAGAGTCACCTCGGGACCAGGTTACTTTAACCCCGTTGAGCGGAGAAATCTATTAATCGATAGTATGATCACTTCAATGTTATAGCAATTGTGTCTGTCTGACTGTCATAAACCATTTGTGGCATAATTACAGAAAAACACCCTCGGGACCATTAATCATATGTTCATATTACAATTCATGAATAATTCGGCCAAAAACTTCTATTTATTATATCGTGGTGTTAATTATAAAGAGGTTTGACTTTTGTTTATTATATCGAGCCTATCGAGGTGTACATTTAAAGATACTTAATTCACTTTTACCAATTATATAAGTACGTATAACGTTTGTAAGAAATTATAAATATAGTTTTATTTGAAATAGTAGCATAATAGGGCAACTCATTCAACTTCCGTTATAGAGCTGTGAAATTATTTATTGAATGTTTGTTCAGATTTATGTTTGGTCACATTTGTGTTTGTTTACGTCCTTCCACTCTATAGATTGTCCTCTGCTATCAGTGCCAGCTAACACCTCGGTTAGCCAGAATGTGACACACGGCGGCTATGCCACCTTCTCCTGCATCGGAGGTTATAAGCTGGAGGGGCTCCAGAGTCTGAGGTGTATGTGGAGTAATTGGACCGGAGACATTCCGACCTGTGTCGTTGCTAATGGTACTATACACTAGTATATAGTAGCTCTAGTTATTAGGCAGTACATTAGTTAATGGTATACTATACGTACAGTACACTATAGTTTTTAGTCTGAACATTAGTTAATTAACTTCGTATATGCGGAGTAAATCAACTCAATATGCAGTAGTGTTTACCAATAGAATTATTGCTCTATTAGCAACTTATTTTCAGTCCCCAAGCGAGCATTTAATGTTAATTCTGTTCCTCAGTTCTCCTATTAATATTGCTATTATACAAACACCACTGTATAAGGCTATATATTAATAGCGCCTATTTGTAGAGGGAGACATCCAATTGGTTGACGGACCTACCAGCTACGAGGGACACCTGCAGGTATTCTCTTACGGAGAGTGGGGATATGTCTGCGATAACTCCTGGGGCACTCAAGAGGGCGCTGTGGTATGCAGATAAGTTGTATATGCGTAGTGCAGTGGATGCCGGTTATAAGCACATCGTCGGGAACTGTACTTGATGTGCTTATAACCGGCATAAATTATATATGGTATATGGCAACCGTTTTCCAACATAGTGTTTTTATATCCGATATGTTCTTATAACCGGTGTGCTTATATCCGACATCTACTGTATTAGGAATCTGGAGAAATATATAGTGTAAATACAGTCGACTCCGCTTAATAGAGTCACCTCGGGACCAGGTTACTTTGACCTGATTAATCGGAGAAATCTATTAACCGAAAATATTTTAAGCCAAACTGTAATTCCGTCCTATAAATTGTGTGAAATTTTGACCCGATTAAGCGGAGAAATCTATTAACCGGTGGCTCTATTAAGCGGAGTAGACTTTATATAGATGGTGTTATTATTATTGTTACAGCTAACATATTTATTGCTAATTCCCTTTACATTACTTTAGCATTAAGTCTTTCATAATATGACAACCTTAGTATAATACATATTATACGTGGACTAATTTTATGCATTAAACAACTTAGGTATGCAGACAACTTGGTTTCGCACCAAATCTCAGAGGGATTTCTACAAGCACATATTATCCTATTACAACTAATGTTAGTGTTATTTGGCTAGAAAGCATAGATTGTGTGGGAAATGAATCTAAGCTGTATGAATGCCAAGGAGCCAATCCGGTTGCTAGTCTGTGTGATTTGAAGGAGTTAGCTGGAGTAGAATGCTATGCTAATGGTAAGCCAGGTTTTGTGTATTGTTTGGAATGATTATGAATTTATATTTTAAAAACCAGATTTTTTGTTGTCAGAAGTAATAAGGGATCATTCCCGTCCAAAACACCTCTGAAATGGTTTAACACCGTTAGAAAACAAATCTAAAATTACGGTTTTGCCGATAGCATGTTCTTTTGGAGGCACTACCAACCATCAAAAGGTAGTGCCTTCAAAGGAACATGCTGTCGGCACAGCTTTAATTTTAGATTTTTTATTATAATTATATTTTCCGAGATATTGTTACTATATATTATTCTTGTTTCAAAAATGTTCATAAAATTTGGGTAATTGGAACACCAGGGGACAGTCTAAATATGTTCGTATTATCCGGAGTTCGTATTACCGGAGTCACTTACATGCATTTGTATAGGCTAGGGGAATTAAACCTTGTACTCCTTAACCGATATTTCCCTTATCCGTGTTCCTATTAACGAGAGTCTACTGTATTTGTTGTTGTTGTTTATGAATTTTTCAATATTTGTAGAAGGCAGTCTTCGTCTGTTCGGGGGAGAAGAAAGAGAATTCGATTTCAATGGATTATTACAGATTTATGAAAACGGGACTTGGCACTACTTCTGTAACTTTGAGTTTATTGGCGGAATAAGGCCAGCTTGTTCCCAACTGGGATACCAAACCACAGGGTTAGTTGCTAAGCTGTAGAATGTTACATACGTATTTATTGTTCGCCTAATAGCAATTCTAATAGCAATATTGATCTATTAGCAAGGAAATTTCGTGCAAAATTCGATTTGTTAAATAATTTAATTCCAAATTTCAAGTCTGTAGCTCTTACCAGTTCCTCAATCAATTCGGAACAACAACAACAAAACCATTGCAATTGAATATATATGATCTATAGTAGAGTAGAACCTCGTTAGTAGGAATACGGTTAATACGAACACTATTTCAGTCCCCTTCAAAACCATTTCAATACAAATGATATTGGTTAATACGAATTCCGGATAAGGCAAACATATTTTGACGGTCCCCTGGTGTTCCTACTAACGAGGTTCTACTGTACATACTACAGTCGAAACTGGTTTATTCTAACTTATCGGTTTATTCTAACTATTAGTGATACAAACTTTCGTAAGAAATTCCAACTTTACTAGTATTTTTAATCTGTTTTTTTCTAACAATCGGTTTATTCTTACTATTTTTATCTGAAAAGAAATGGTTAGAATAAACCGGTTTCAACATTTTTTTTTAATTAACAATATATTTCACTTAGGCTTGTTTCCTCCCAAACTATAAACACAACGGATTTCAAGTCTGCTTTCTGTCTCTTCACAATTGGGTACCTCTTCCCTAATTGTGAGATCGGAGACACTCCTAATTGCTTCAAGAACGCAGCAGTTAATTTAACCTGCACAATCAATGGTAAGAATATAGTTGATGCCGGTTATATATATGAACATTCTACTGGAAAACGGTTGCAATATAGCCTATATATTTATGCCGGTTATAAGAACATTATATGAAGTTCCCTACGATTTTTTATTACTAATAAAATACCCTTTAGTACGAACACGGTTCATACGAACAATATTTTAGTCCCTTCAAAGCCTTTTCAACACAAATGATATTGGTTAATAGTTATTACTAATTCCGGATAAGGCGAACACATTATGACGTTTCCTATTGTTCGTACCAACAAGCTTCTACTGTACTATATATACAGTGGATGCCGGTTATAAGCACATCGTCGGGAACTGCACTTAAGGTGCTTATAACCGACATGTTCTTATAACCGACATAATTGTACAGGGTATATGGCAACCGTTTCCCAACATAGTGTTCTTATATCCGATATGTTCTGTACTATATAATACTATGCTTACTATACTATACTAATGTGTACTAATGTGTAGACAGATGCATGTCCCGACTGAGTGGCAACACCTACAAAGGCATTGTTGAGTTCTGGCTTGACGGCAGATGGGGGGGCATCTGCAAGGAAGGTTTCACTTTTCGAGAAGCGGATATATTCTGTAACCAGCTCGGGTGGACCGGGGGGGCAGCTATACTAGGATATGACGTCACCACACTAGGAGCTATTCCGTTCCATTTCCAGTCTGTTGCGTGTGATGACTCTCAGACAGATATATGCAACTGCACTAAGGACCTTAATGTCAATTCTAGCTGTATACGTGATGAGGCGGTGTACATACAGTGTGTAGTGCCAGGTAAGTACTGATAATGGTTCGAAAAACAAATATCGGAAATATTTCAAATAACCATTTCCGCATTACCAGTACGGATAATGGAGTAGGAATATACATAAATACATTCGGTGAAATATACACACAGTAGACTCCGCTTATTTTGACTTTGGGGGCCAGGTAAGTACTGATAATGGAGTGGATATATAAATACAGACATTCGGGCAATTTGACTTTGTTCCGAGGGTAGTTTGACCCAATTAACCGAAGATATTTCAAACATTAAAAGTTGTGAAATTGTAAATTGTAAAATGTTGTAAAATTGTTAATTGTCTTGTGAAATGTTGGCTTAACTAATAACTAATAACAAACCAAGCAGTTAAATTAGAACTGGGCCAATACAAATAGCCGACACAATAAAAAAAGTTATCTTTAGAATTCGTACCAATATAAATAGTTCGGATAAGGAAATATCGGTTAAGGAATACAAGGTTTTAATTCCCCTAGCCTATACAAATGCATGCAAGTGACTCCGGTTAATACGAATTCCGGATAATACGAATACATTAAGACGGTCCCCTGGTGTTCATATTAACGAGAATCTACTGTATACATTAGAGGAATATAATTACCCTATTAACGAGACTGACATTACTACAGTCCCCTGGTGTCCTATTAACTACTAACGAGACTACTGTACATATATAACGAGACTATACATTATCTAGCTGACGGATCTCTCCGCTTGGTTGGCGGCTCCACGGCTGCCAGTGGAACCCTGGAGATATTCCACGAGGGTTACTGGGGGTCTGTTTGTGACGACTCCTGGAACGGACTAGCTAGCACAGTTGCCTGCAAGCAGCTAGGATATAGGGACTATAATGCGTATTCTACGAGGAATAGAGTAACGACAGATATCTGGCTAGATGACGTCATTTGTAAGGGGAATGAGGAGTATTTGTCTAACTGCTCACATAGTGGTTGGGGGACGCATAACTGTGGGAGTTTGGAAGGTGTTAATCTTGATTGTATACCCTATGGTGAGATTATATTATATTATTATTCTGTATTTACTGTTTTATTGTATATACTGTAAAGTGAACTCTCGTTATAACGAAGTGCTTGGGACCTGTAAATAGTATATATGTAAATAGTACCTTAAAATATATATATT
Source organism: Hexactinellida sp. DTS-2022 (assembly GCA_028753945.1). Taxonomy (NCBI): domain Eukaryota; kingdom Metazoa; phylum Porifera; class Hexactinellida; species Hexactinellida sp. DTS-2022. The sequence continues at coordinate 403,989 of JAPNXP010000014.1, forward strand.
TAATGTTTCTATTTACTTTTCGAGTTATTTCTTGAAGAATAACATTATTTATACTCATATTGCATATTTAGAATAATTTTCAACAATTATAGTGCTATAAATCCCTAGGGTTGGTTGGTAAGATGTATTTAATTTATATTTTCATATTTCACAGCTCAAATATTATTAATCTATTGTTGTTTATAGCTGACACAGAATTGCTATTGACAGACAAACAGTACTCAAACGATGACGTAACAGCTAGAATACAAATCCGTTATAGCGATACCTGGCACAACATATGTCCAGACCAAATAACCAACGCATTTGCTAACCAACTTTGTCTACGATTTAATTACGAGGACTCACCAAATGTTAGTATGGCCCTTGAGCTAGAAAGGCCAGTAGGATCTTCTAACAATACAGTCAGTTTGCAAGGGTGCCCTATACAGTTTGTAAACTTAACTGAGTGTATTGAGAGTGGGGATTGTCAGACTGATAAAGTGCTGGGGATAAAGTGTAGGAGTTTAGGTGAGTTCTCATTAGGAATTAAATGAATATTCGAAATGTAACGAATATTAGTACAGTAGATACTGGTTATAAGAACATTATATTGGAAAAACGGTTTGCCATATTTATGCCGGTTATAAGATCATTTATGCCGGTTATAAGAACATGTCGGTTATAAGAACATTATATTGGAAAACGGTTGCCATATACCCTGTATTATTTATGCCGGTTATAAGAAACTATATGCAGTTCCCGACGATGTTCTTATATCCGGTATCCACTGTATTCGAAATGTAACGAATGAACCTTTTTCTAAAATACTACAGTGGTGTTCGCGTAATAGCAAGTCACAATTTGCATGAAATTTGCTTGTTAAAAGGCGAATTTGCTATTAGAGGAACATAATTAACATTAATGCTCGCTTGGGGACTGAAAATAACTTGATAATAGAGCAATATTATTATATTGATATTAGGCGAAACACTACTGTACAGTAAAACCTCGTTAGTACGAACACGGTTAATACAAATATTAATTCAGTCCCTTGCCTGAAAATCACATTAGAAAAGGTGTGGCCAATTCTTATATTTAGTGATCAAATAAGTAGTTTATATTGGAACTGGAACTAATTAAATATCAGCCGTTTGATGACAACATAGCTAGAATACCTGTTGTGTATTTACGGCTCTGTTTACCCACTATTAGCACAAATTGTTAGGCAACAAAATGCAACTCTGTATGGGAGACCTTGCTATCTCCCTTCTAGCTTTGTTAGCTGAGTAGTAGCTAATGTTAATGCTATGGGTGTATTATAAAGATCAGTTAACTGGTAGATATAGATAGACTCTCGTTAATAGGAACACCAGGGGACCGTATTAATATGTTCGTATTAACCGGGATTCGTATTAACCAGAGTTTGTATAGGCTAGGGCAATTAAACCTTATACGCCTTAAACGATATTTCCCTTATCCGTGTTCCTATTAACGAGAGTCTACTGTACTTTTCCACACATTTTATCATATTAAACTATGTTTAGAAAATCAGACAAGACTAATATCTACAAACGGGTTTTCTGGTTTTATCGAGATCAATCACGCGGGCATTTGGAGGGGCATTTGTGACGATGGTTGGGACCTGAATGACGCAACCGTTGCTTGTGTCCAGCTTGGGTTTGCGGGGGCAATCCGCCCTCTACAGGGTCTCGTTAGAGATAAGAGCAGTTTCTGGATAACTAATGTTAAGTGTGAGGGGTATGAGAGGTATCTGGATCATTGCGAGTTCGTTTCTTGGGAAGTTACTAACTGCTATAGGATTGAGTATGCAGGCGTGGTGTGTATTCCTCACAGTAAGTTATATTGTTGTTGTTGTTGTTGTTGTTGTTGATTTTTGACATGTATATTTTAAATTTTTCGTGTTTAGTTGTATATTTTTTGATTCGTTCTTATGTTGTTTGTATGTTTTTTTGTTTTTTTGTTTTTTTTTGTTGTTTGTTTGTTTGTTTGTTTGCTTGTTTGTTTTTTTTTGTTTTTTTTGTTTGTTTGTTTGTTTATTTGTTTGTTTGTTTGTTTGCTTGTTTGTTTGCTTGTTTGTTTGTTTGTTTATTTGTTTGTTTATTTATTTATTTTGATCATATTTTCCTATTTATTTATCTGTGTTTATTTAGACTGCACTACTCTACCCGCAGTAGCAAACGGATATTTCGTTGGAAACACCTCTCACGGTTCTGCAATAGAACTGGTATGCGACACTAACTACATAGTGATCGGAACCAGGAGTTTGGAGTGTGTGAATAGTAACTGGATTGGAGTTATGCCATCCTGTCAACCTCCTCAAGGTGAATATGGAACTATAAAGTGGAACCACCTATAAGGAGCTATTTTACAAACTACAGTAGACTCTGTTAATAGGAATACGGATAAGGGGAATATCGGTTGAGGAGTACAAGGTTAATTCCCCTAGCCTATACAAATGCATGCAAGTGACTCCGGTTAATACAAATTCCGGATAATACGAACATATTTCGACGGTCCCCTGGTGTTCCTATTAATGAGAATCTACTGTAACTTAAAACAACAAATTTGTTTTTCTCACCAATTAATTCATAGAATTCGCTCTGCGATTGGTTGACTTCGATGAAGGAGATTTTCACACGGGCCACGTACAAATATACCACTTGGATAAATGGGGCTATATTTGTGATACTAATTGGGGCAACACGGATGGTGCAGTGGCATGCTCACAACTCGGGTTTGAAGGATTCCAACAAATAACGTTACAGAGTTACCATAGCAATGCGTCAGGAATGTATTGGACTCAGAATGTGAACTGTCATCAGACAGATAAGAGTTTCGCAGAGTGTGGTATTACATTCGATAATTCATTGAATTGTAATGGGAAAATAGCTGGAGTTAGATGTGTTAATTTAGGTAAGCAAACTAATTCCCTAATACTTTATATATACAGTCAAGTTGTGAGCAGAATATATGGTCTTATTGCCCTATTCTAATTACAGTCGACTCCACTTAAGCCACCGGTTAATAGATTTCTCCGCTTAATGGGGTCAAAGTAACCTGGTCCCGAGGTGACTCTATTAAACGGAGTCGACTGTATAAGAAAGTGCCTCCAAATTACTATGCAGTCGGCACAGCTGTAATTTTAGATTTTTTACAGTCATATTCTAATTATTCCTAACTTTTTATATAATTAACTCGAGGTACATAAACATAGACACATAACACCAGCAGATTGTATCAATGGCATTAATAATATTATCTGTAGGCGGATACTGTCGGCACAGCTGTAATTTTACATTTTTCATTAAAAAAATTGATTTTTACAGTCATAGTATTCTAATTATTCCAAACTTTCTATAATCAACTAGAATCTAGATAGTAACCTGGTCCCGAGGTGACTTAATTAAGCGGAGTTAACTGTAGTTATTTAAAAAGTGCCTCCAAGTGAATTTGCAGTCGGCACAGCTCTAATTTTAGATTTTTCGTCATATTCTAATTATTCCTACTTTTTATATAATTAACTAGAGGTACACAGACAATAGACATATAACACTAGCAGATTGTATCAATAGCATTAATAATATTACCGGTAGACGGACACTGTCGGCACAGCTGTAATTTTAGATTTTTTCATTTAAAAAAAGAAATTACTTATATAGAGCTCAGCTCTAGTAGAGTTCAGTTTTTCAGTATGTATATTCAGGCACTGAGAAAGGTCAGTTTTTTTCCAGAGTTTGAAATTGACCTTTAGAAAGTAAGCCTGGGCTTTTAGTATGGGAAAAAATCTTAACTCTACAAGCTCAGCTCTATATAAGGATTCTCTTAAAAAAATTGATTTTCTTACAGTCATATTCTAATTATTCCTATCTTTTCTATATTTAACTAGAGGGACATCTCAAACTCATTAACGGCACAACTAACAACTCAGGTTGGGTCCGTATTTACAAGCAGGGTCGCTACTACCCGGTATGTTACAGTACGTTTGGCCCTGAAGAGGTGGCCGTGGCCTGTAGACAGCTAGGGTACCCAAGGGGGGAGAGACTCAAGTCGGGCACGCCAGGGGTTACCCACTCGGAACTCACCGTAGACTGTACGGGAAATGAGGCGTCTGTTAGCGAATGTACGGAGTTTGAATTGGAAGGGTTTAGCTGCTATATATACGATGCTTTTATTAACTGCTCCCGTGAAGGTACGTTATATGGGTGTATTATACAGACATTTGTAAATACGCTCCTAATCCTGGTCTGATCCAATTTTCATACGCCTAAATCACAAATTAATGTTACGGTATAGGAGAAGATCCCAAATTTTCGCACTCCTAGATTCAAATTTTCTAAAAATCATACTCCAAAAGGAGCGTCTCGCGCTCCTGGATAACTCCTTGAATTTATATGGGGTGTCTTAAAAAATATAATTTTAGAGAAGTTATGGCGATTTAAAAGTGTCATAAAATGACTCTAGAAAATTTCGGGTAATTCTGAAGTGATTTAGGGGTCCACAAAGGCTATTGAAATATATATATATATTTTCAATTTGAAATACTTCGGTATAACAAGTTTGTTATATCCGATTTTTTGTTCGTCTTATCCGGAAATTCGTTATAACTGTGTTCGTACTAACGAGATTCTACTGTATAAATATGTTAGTTTATTGTTTGTATTTCGATAGTTGATTATACAGTTCGATTGGTTGATGGTAAATACGGTTACGAAGGACAGTTGCAAGTATTTCTGAATAGCGGTTGGTTGTCTGTGTGTTCAGCTGGAATTAACCTGGCAACCGTATCGGGTATATGTTATGTGTTAGGTTGGGAATACGGTGCTAAAAACGTAAGTTTATGCAATTTGTATTGTGTATATATTTAAGGGCTTATTTATATATTGTAATATTGACCCAGACACCTTTTATATATAAAAACATGAATTTTTGATGTTAAAATTGACCTTGCCAATTTCTGAAATTAAATTAGAAAGGTGTTTGCCGATCAGGTTTTCATCTAGGCAAAATTTATGCGCCTAGATTTAGTTTGAACTCGCTTATAAGCGACTAAAATACTAAATTATATTATGTTTATGGGAGCATCTCTCGATTTTCGCGCGCCTATAAAGTATTTTTCAAAATTACGTGCCTAGATGAAACCCTGTGCCCGATATACAAATAATTCCTTTATTTAACTATTCTGTAATAATTCCTTATTTATTACTATTCTGTATAATTATTTATTTATTACAATTATGTAATAATTCCATTATTTCTTACTATTCTTTAGTTATCAAACGTAACCTCCTTATCTAATCTCGGAGTACAGATTAGCATAACTTATTGTCCGTATCAGCCTGATACTATTTCCAACTGTACGATAAATACAAATAGTAGCGGTAATTGTACGAGAGAGCAGGCTGCTAGTATTGAGTGCAAAACCCCACGTAAGGAAATACTTATCTATATACTATAATTATAGTTTGTTTGCTTGTTTGTTTGTATGTTTACTTATTTATTTGTTTGTTTGTTAGTTAGTTAACTAGTTAGTTAGTTAGTTAGTTAGTTAGTTAGTTAGTTAGTTAGTTAGTTAGTAAGTTTGTTTCTTTATTTGCTTGTTTGTTGGTTTATATATTTATTTATTTGTTAGTTAGTTAGTTAGTTAGTTTATTTATTTATTTTGTAGTTTGTTTGTTTGTTTGTTTGTTTGTTTGTTTGTTTGTTGGTTTGTTTGTTGGTTTGTTTCTTTATTTGCTTGTTAGTCTGTTTATTTGCTTGTTAGTCTGTTTGTTTGTTTATTTGTTTGCTTCTTTATTTTCTTGTTTGTTTGTTCATTTATTTATTTGTTTATTTATTTGTTTGTTTGTCTGTATGTTTATTTGTTTGTTTGCTTGTGTCTTGGTTTACTTGTTGTTGTCTGTCGTTTGATTATTATCTACTTCTGTTTAGCTGAGAACACCCTTAGAAGGGGCTATAACGAAGCACTGGAAATATACCACGAGAACAAATGGGGGTACATTTGTGACGATCTATTCGACCAATCAGATGCCACTGTAGCCTGTAAGCACTTAGGCTACCCAGGAGCTGTCAGCTTCAAATCGAGAGTAAATGTGTTGAGCGACTTTTTCTGGCTGGACAACTTGCTTTGCACAGGATTTGAGTTCTCACTTGCAGATTGTAGATCTAATAACTTTGATTTTGAGAATTGTTATGCGAGTGAAGGTGTTACTGTAGAATGCAATCCCAACTGTAAGTTGTACAGTAGAACCTCGTTAGTAGGAACACTAGTTATGTACAGTATAACCTCGTTAGTAGGAACACAGTTAATACGAACACTATTTCAGTCCCCTTCAAAGCCTTTTCAATACAAATGATATTAGTTAAACGAATTCCGACGAAATTGTTCCCTTATCAGAATTCGTATAAAGTAGAACCTCGTTAGTACTTAGTAGGAACACCAGGGGACCGTAAAATGTGTTCGCCTTATCCGGAATTCGTGTTAACCAATATAATTTGTAAGAAAAGGCATTGAAGGGGACTGAAATAGTGTTCGTATTAACAGTGTTCATACTAACGAAGTTCTACTGTAATTACTAAGTAATAAAAGATTGGAATCGAGTACTTATTAACGGGAATATTTTAGATGAAGGATTTATCACATTCAAAGGAGACATTCCACAGATATATATTGACAACGCATTTTACTACATTTGTACAGATGGGGATCTATTTTCCATACATTCCGGAATGGTTATCTGTATCCAAGAAGGTTTGGTAGAAGTTGATAGTGTAGATATGACGACTCTTGATTACGGATTTAATTCACAGTACATGCGTTGTATTGGAACTGAAACTAATGTTGCAGAATGTAATTACACACTAGCGGCCCATTGTGATAATGTAGCTACAGTCAAGTGTATTGACCCAAGTAAGTTGTATGCATAGAACAGTGGTTCCCAACCTGGGGTACACAAGATGTATTATGGTCACATTAAAAAAATAAAAAACACAAAAAATTTTATGGTCAATGGGAGGGGGTCCACAGAATGTATTATATTTACTATAGGGGTCCACGGTTGAAAAAGGTTGGGAATCGCCTGTCATAGATAGTAGATACAAAAGGGAACTTAAACGGGTTCTTGATATGGAATTTCCGTTTGTCCCGTTTTTAAATTGTTCCGTCCTAAATTATTCTTTCAATTGGTTTATTTGTTAGCTTACAAATTTGTATACCAGTTTGTTTATTCGTGTTTACATGTTTGTTTACCAATTTGTTTACATGTTTGTTTATTCATTTGTGTATTCATTTATTTACAAGATGGTACAGTTTGTTTACTACTATATAATCATATTGTTTACCAACAGCGGGACTAATCAGGCTAGTACAAGGCACTGACACAAGTGGCATTATTCAGATCCACAATGGCACAAACTGGTTATACATCTGTCCAGTTAGATGGAGCTATAATGATGCAGAAATAGCTTGCGAACAATTGGGATACAATACTGTTAGACAAGTGTCGTATACTACTAATGTTATAGGCAGTATAGTGTACTATGGGAGTATGTTTGATTGTTATGGAACTGAGAGTAAACTTATTGAATGCTTGCATGTTAAAACAGAGGTTTGTGATGATCCTGGTGTCGCTACACTGGCTTGCGAGCAATGTGAGTTGTTTGTAGAAATATAATTAGTAACAGTGAACTCCCGTTATAACCAAGTCGGATATAACGAAATAACTGCTTATAACGAAATGGAGATTTCCCCCAGAGCACTAAATGCATTAATTATTATCTGCTTATGACGAAGGGATTTACAGGTCCCAAGCACTTCGTTATAACGAGAGTTCACTGTAGTTATTTTAGTTATTAATCAGATAGTTTAGTTAGGAATATATTTACAAAATCATGTTGCTGTCCAAAAGTAAGTATGTAAACGAATATTCGTTTCAATCTATTATTCGTTCAATCATTTCGAACGAATATTCGAATATTCGTTTCAGCCCTACTTGTTTTCTATTTACATTTAAGTCAATATTCCCTACATTTATATCCAAGGATTTTTCCAATATCAAGTAATTATCCAATACACTGTAAATATAACACTTCTATTAATAGTAACATGTCCTAACTACGCCACAATCAGGAGCTGTGGGAGTAGCTGTAGTGAGGTTTGTAACGAGACTACAGATGTGCCTACATCGTGTGGATGTGAAGTTAAGTGTGAATGCTATTCAAATTATATTTGGGAAACAAGGCCTCATCAGAATTGTATTCACAAATCGAATTGTCCAAGTAAGTTTATACAGTAGACTCTCGTTAGTAGGAACACAGATAAGGGAAAATATTCGTACCGTACAAGGTTAATTCCCCTAGCCTATACAAATGCATGCAAGTGACTCCGGTTAATACGAATCCGGATAACACGAACATATTAAGACGGTCCCCTGGTGTTCCTATTAACGAGAATCTACTGTTACGTCTCATCTTTAAATATAATATTTAACACCTTGAATTTAGCCCGGAACAAATATCAGGCACACCTATAATTTTACATTTATTGCCTATAGCGTACTGTACTGAGAACGAGTCATACCAATGTGTACCGGCCTGTCAATACAACTGCGCTAACTACAAACAGCGACAGCCATTGTTCTGTGCAACCTTATCCTGTACTATGGGCTGTGGATGTAAAGACGGGTTTGTGAGGAAGAGTGGTATAGCGGGAGAGTGCGTCTTGAAACCGGATTGCGAACGTAAGTACATAGGAACATACATAGGAATATACATACAGTGGATACCGGTTATAAGAACATACATACGAACATATATACGTACAGTGGATGCTGGTTATAAGAACATACATAGGAACATATATACAGTATATTATAGAGCCATTTGTAAATACTCTACTAATCCTCATCTGATCCAATTTTAATACCCCTAAATCACAAATTACTGTTATGGTATAGGAGAAGATTCCAAATTATCCTAATTAATAATTTCCCTAAAATCACACTCCAAAAGGAGCGTCTCGTGCTCTTGGATACTTCCTTGTTCGCCTAATAGCATTGCTCTATTAGCAAGTTATTTTACGTCCCTAAGCGAGCATTATTGTCAATTTTGTTCCTCTAATGCAAACGGTCATTTTATACAGTACCTTATATGGCCGTTATACCAAATTCTACAGTATATATATCCCAATTTGTCGCGAGTTATCAAGGCTTAATCTTAAATGTCTATTCTTAACATTTTGATCTGTTTACATTATATCTCCAATAGCTCGTACAACTCAACCAACAACTATAAGCACAAAAACACAAACCATCACCCCTGTACTAACGAATACTACCTCAATGCCTACACCTATTGCATGTCCGATTAATTCGCACTATAGTGACTGCGCTTGCCCTCTCAACTGTAGCTTTATAGTTCCCGTTCCAGTTCAGTGTGCCCTGCAATGTGAGAGAGGGTGTGAGTGTGATGACGGGTTCGTATTGCTGCAGGGAGCATGTATTGAACAGGCCAGCTGTCCTTGTGAGTTATATGCAATCGCATTGCTTAATTTGTATATAAATAGTACAGTCGAAACAGGTTTTTTCTAGCTAATCGGTTTTTCTAACTAACTATTATTCTAAATGTGTAAGAAATTCCACTTTTGTTTTATTTTCAATCGATTTTTGTAACTATCGGATTTTTCTTGCTTTATTTTCTTGCAAATAATTGTTTAGAAAAACCGGTTTCAACTGTAACTTTAATGGTGCTTATTTTAAGCGCCGAAGTTAATATTATTCATTTGCCGCTTATTTATTGTCTAAATATAAGACTTACTTATTATAAACAGGCAAACACCTTCTAATGAATTTTCAAGCACTGGCAAGGTAATTTTTAACAATCAAAAATTCACTTTTGCAATCCGGGTTTTAATAGTGAAAAGTTTTTGGCCGTTATGTAAACAAGCCTTTAAATATATACTTTATTGTTAGAGTTTAAATATTGGAATTGCTTATTATAGACCAACACCTTTTCTAATGTAATTTTCAGGCACTGCAAGTTGCAAGGTTATTTAAAAATAATTTAAAAATAATTTAAAAATTTTAAATTAAAAAGCCGGGTTTTTCTATTGAAAAGGTGTTGACCGATATATAACTAATCCCTTCATTAATCCCTCTATTTGTTAGTGGCCGGGTCAGTTGAGTTCCAGAGAGACACAACCCAACCTGAAAAGGTGTCAGGCCCCCTGCGGTTATTCACAAATGGGAATTGGTACAATATATGTTCGGACGGAATTAAATCTATTTCAAATGACTTACACGAATTCTCCTGTGAATATCTCAACTTTCCAAGCTTAACTGAGAGTTATTACGAAACCACTTACAAATCCGGGTTACAGACTGTGCAATTGGAATGTGGAGATGGAGCTATGGCGGTTAAACAGTGTAATTACACACAAACTGACACCTGTCGATCTATTCTAAATATAGCTTGCTTAGAGCCAAGTGTCACAAGTTCTATTGTTGGTATTGTTACAGGAGTTGGGATTATATTGGCATTAATCGCAGTTGTTCTTGTCGTCCTTATTGTTGTTGCTGTCATAGCAGTAATGATGTAAGTACAGTAATAAGTAAAATATAGGAATTATTAGAATAGGACTAAATAAATCTAAAATTACAGCTGTGCCGATTTCATATTGACATGGAGGCACTTTCTTAAACAACTACGTATACTTAATAAGCAGACCTGACTGTATTTTAGACATACCCAATTTTACGTCATACAGTCAGGTCTGTTTATTGTGAAAAATCTAAAATTAGACCTGTGCCGACAGCATGTTTATTTGGAGGCACGACCAACCTCCAAACTATATTTTGTTGGTTGGTCGTTTGATCGTGTCTCCAAAGGAACGTGCTGTCGGCACAGGTGTAATTTTAGATTTTTCACAATAAGCAGACCTGACTGTATAACGAAAAAATATAATATTTCCCTCTTGGAAAGTTACCTAAAGTTTTACCGGCCCACAAAACCTCACAGTAATAAATACCGTGAAAATTAGTACGAACACTATTTCAGTCCTTTCAAAGCATTTTCAATACAAACGATATTGGTTAATACGAATTCTGGACAAGGCGAATGCATTATGACGGTCCCCTGGTGTTCCTACTAACGAGGTTCTACTGTATTTCTCTTTATTAGGATTAGAAGGAAGAACCAAGCTAGAAGCTACAAACAATTCGATGCTAGATTATCTGTAGTTTCAGATCCCACTGATCCTATTGACGAACGTAAGTATTTGTTGTTGTTTACAAGTTAGTTTACTTGTCTTTATGAACACTATATTTGTAGCTGCTGGAATCGCTAATCCGATGTATCAAACAAAGAATCTGGAAACCGAACAATTAAGTAAGTTTTTTATATCAAATCTTTAAAAATAACAAATTTCTGAAATATCAGTTTAGGAGTACAAGGTTAATTCCCCTAGCCTATACAAATGCATGTAAGTGACTCCGGTTAATACGAATTCCGGGTAATACGAACATATTTCGACGGTCCCCTGTTGTTCGTATTAACTCCTATTAACAGAGTCTACTGCATTTGAGTAATATTTAACCTGGCGTATTAAAAACACCTACAGTCGAAACCGATTTATTCTAACTCGGTTTATTTGACGATGACACTACAAAAAATCTAAAATTACGGTTATGCCGATAGCATATTCTTTTGGAGGCACTACAAACTACCAACCACCAAAAGATAGTGCCTTCAAAGGAACATGCTGTCGGCACAGCTGTAATTTTAAATTTTTCTTACTATTTTATCTGAAAATAATGGTTAGAATAAACCAGTTTTAACACCTAAATTGTATATTTTGTATTAATAAACAATATTCTATTTATAGTATCAGATGACGATGATGTGCTTACAAACTAACAAAATACTTTCTATGTACATAATCAAGTGTATATACTTTTTCTCCTTTTAGTTGTGTTTATTTTAGAGAAAATATGATGTCAATAATTGTAGATTTTAGGATTTTATTTTGTTTGTCTATTTTGATCTCTGCATTGTTCTAAAACTATATTTTCTTCACAAAAGTATTTTTAGTAAAAGTTTCGTAAAATTCATTCATCTCATTCGTGATTTGTGGTTTCAAACTTTTCACTGCTTTTTCCAAGTGTGTCTTTTGAATATATTTGTTTTCAATATTTTCTTGCAAACAAATCATTGCTGCTTCTTCGCAAACGTTAACTATTTCGGCACCTGAAAATCCATCTGACAGCCCAATCAACCAATCATAACTCAAGTTTGGTTCACACGACATTTTCGATAGCTTTATCCGGAATATTTCCTTCCTAGTTACTGCATTTGGGATTGGGATATATATCAGTCTGTCCATTCTCCCGGGCCTAAGCAAGGCTTTATCCATTAAATCCGGTCGGTTGGTAGCGGCCACTACAGTGACACCTTCCAGCCTCTCTAGACCATCCATCTCTGTTAGCAGTTGGGTGAGAACTCGGTCCGATACACGGGAACCTTGTCCTAACGGGATTATAAGATTATATACACTCTGTATACACTCGTTATAGGAACACGGATAATACGAACCCCCTCGGGAGAGAAAAACAAGTACGTACTAACCGAGTTGACCACTACATAAAATTGACAAACTTTGTTTATATAAGCTAGTACGTACTAACCGAGCTCTATTGTATTATATGATATGCTGTATACTCTCGTTATAGGAACACGGATAAGGGAATATCGGTTAAGGAGTTCAGTAGAACCTCGTTAGTACGAACACTATTTCAGTCCCCTTCAAAGCATTTCAATACAAATGATATCGGTTAATGCGAATTCCGGATAAAGCGAACGCATTTGACGGTCCCCTGGTGTTCGTACTAACGAGGTTCTACTGTATGTCGTTGGTTAATGGAATTTAAAATTAAGAGAATTCCATTTGGCACTTACCTTCTCTCTCAACAGCTAATGCGTCTATTTCGTCAAAAAATATAATAGCAGGAGACGCCATCTTAGCTTTCACTGAAAATACAAATTATAACATTCGACTCAGTTTAATGGGAGTCAATTATACTGATATACTAATTGTAAAAAGAATTACTTGTATAGTATATCGGCCAGTACCTTTTCTAATATAATTTTCATTTTTTTAACATTTCGAATTATTTCAATCAACTGCTTTGGGTATAACAATCTTGAATCTTCTAATTTTTAACTGCTTAATAGAGCCACCGCTTAATAGATTTCTCTGCTAAATGGGGTCAAAGTAACCTGGTCCCGAGGTGACTCTATTAAGCGGAGTCGACTGTATTTGTTTAAGAAAGTGCCTCCAACTGAATATACTGTCGGCACAGCTGTAATTTTAGATTTTTTATTCCTATCTTTTTACTTTTACGGATTTAACAAGCCCTATGGTCCCAAACTATAAGGTAACTTCATTAATAGAACACTTGTACATAGTTGTTTAAGACAGTGCCTCCAAATGAACATGGTGTCGGCACAGCTGTAATTTTAGATTTTTCCTATTCTAATTATTTTTATTTGCGATTCGCTAACTCACTGAATATGTCCCTTATAGCCTTTTCAGAGTCCCCTACCCATTTGCTGAATATCTCCGGTCCCTTAACAGCCAGGAAGTTTAGCCCGCTCTCAGTGGCTATTGCTCTGGCTATCATAGTCTTACTGCAGCCTGGGGGTCCGTATAACAGGATCCCCTTTGGGGGCCTTAGGCCCAATCGGGTGAAAGCCTCGGGATGTTGTAGTGGCCATTCAACTGTCTCCTATGAAATAGTAATACAGTGGAGCCTCCCATAACGGACACTCCAAATAGCGGACAACCTCTAAATATCGGACAAGCCTCGTGGCACGGATTTATTTATTTAGCATACTATGTCTAATAGAAAAGCAACCTCTAAATAGCGGACAACCTCTAAATAACGGACAACTGTTCCGGTCCCAAGGTGTCCGTTGTTCAGAGGCTCTACTGTAGTATAATAACTTATGTACAATATTATACGTACATACCATGGCTTCCAAAATTCCCGAAATTTTGATAGCCCCTCTCAGTGTCACACTTTTTTGCCCATTTTTTTAATGCAAAAAAGGATGTCGGTAAAGTTTTGGGAATTTTTCGTTACGTAACATTTGAACGGTAGTAAACGGTCGATTGGGTTAAAACTTAAAAGTATTTGTTTGCTAATATTCACTGTTGTAAGTAATCTTACCCTAATCTTCTGTATAATATCTTCCATTCCTCCTATGTCATTCCATTTCACCCTCGGTACTTCTAAGATTACGTCACGCATTGCACTCGGCCTTACCTACAAATTGATTTGTATAAGGCCTGCACACATTTATAGTAGAACCTCGTTAGTACGAACATGGTTAATACACACTATTTCAGTTCAAAACCATTTCAATACAAAAGACATTGGTTAAGGCGAATGTATTTTTACGGTCCCCTGGTGTTCCTACTAACGAGGTTCTACTGTAGAACCTCGTTAATACGGACACCAATGGACAGTTCGCTTAATCCGGTGTTCGTATTATCCGGAGTAATACCCATTGAATAGCCATTGTAGGGACCTGATTTTGTGGAACTGTTTGTTCGTCTTATCCGGAAATTCGTATTAACCGTGTTCGTACTAACGAGGTTCTACTGTATACATATATATTTTATTGAACCGTGGATATGTCTCACTTTCTTCAGTCCTTCTTGGATATCTTGTATTTCGAGTTTAGCATCATTCAGATTGTTTCCCAGCCTCCTCAGCATATTTAAGGTTCCCTCCCTAACAACCGATCTAAGGTCCCCTGCCACATACCCGTGAGCTCTCCAACTCAGCTCCGAGAGATCTGGAACTGAAACCGAGTTTGGTGTCAGTTCCAGAATGGATTGTAGTATCCGGAGTCTCTCCTCTGAATTGGGTGATACCAAATCGATCTCTTTTTCCAACCTGTGTTATATTACAATCTTATATATACAGTCAGATTCTTATATTATGTACATTCAATAATTGTGTTCATAATAGAGACTTTATAATAAGCGAACTCAACTTAATACTAACCCTATGTAAGTTGTTAAATTGGGACCATAGGGCTTGTTTATAATAAAAAGTTTTCATATTAAGCAGACGAAAATCACAATAAGTAGACTTGACTGTAAATTGTAATTTATTGGCAAATTTGACCGTCCTGAAAATTAGAAAATTATTTTATGAATATAAATTCAGGATTTTGTCGCGTTTACTTATCTTACTATAAAACCATATTGGAACTAACTATAGTTCCATATTCAACCAATGAACTGTTAACATCTCACTCCACTAATTAAGAGAACCTAAAGTTAATTATTCTAGACAAATTCAGATACCATTAAACCACTTTACATTACTCTACTATATGTATGCATAGAAATACAACTATATTAGCCACTTTTAGCTGAAATAATATAATTATACAATCATGAATAAAGATGAATTTCTAACAACAATGGAAGAATATTCAGAAAAATTCTTGCGTCACACGAAATTCATTCTTCCTTACGTAGCGCGCGTTTGTGTCATAGCAACGTTTTTCGAGGATGGAATTCGGATGTGGTTTCAGTGGTCAGAACAGAGTGACTATGTTAGCAACGCTTGGAATATGCCAGTTTTCTTCGGTCACATATTTGTGATTTACAATTTGTTAGTACAGTTAACAGCTTGTATAATGGTTATAGCCAGATACAAAATACAAATTGCTGTCGGATTATTATTCTCAATTCTGGTATTACAAACGTTCGCTTATCCTATTTTATGGGACGGCAAATTCTTTCTACGAAACTTTGCTTTAAGCGGCGGTTTAGTATTACTATTAGCGGATGCACAAGCCCAACATAAAGATATTTTCGCTGGAATCCCAATGGTTTACGCTAACAAGAATAAAGAGTACATGGTATTAGCAGGGCGAGTCCTTATAATCCTTATGTTCCTTACAATAATACGATTCAATTTCACATTTCTGAATGTCATTGAAATTATTATAGGTGGTCTACTTATAACACTTGTTGCAATCGGTTATAAAACTAAGTTGTCTGCATTAATCCTTGCGGGTGCTCTTTCTATTATAAATTTGTTCCTAAACCCATTTTGGATGTATCAAGCAACTCTACTACACGATTTACACAAATATGATTTCTTTCAAACCGTTTCTGTTGTAGGTGGACTCCTATTTATAGTTATCCTGGGCCCCGGGGGTGTGAGCATTGATGAACACAAGAAGAATTGGTGAATTGCTAGGTGATGGAAAGGGACAATAGGAATTTACTAGAAATGTTGAATATTTATGTCAATGACTCTCTATTTTGATTGATTGATTGGTATATATATTACAGCTAGCTAGATTTATATTTTGATTATTTAGAGATAATTATATAATGGGATAGTTAGACAAAAAATTTCGGATGAAAATTTATATTTTCTGACCTTTTCTATAAGATAAATACAGTAGAACCTCGTTAGTAAGAAGTACGAACACCAGGGGACCGTCAAAATGCGTTCGCCTTATCCGGAATTCGTATTAACCAAATCATTTGTATCGAAAAGGCTTTGAAGGGGACTGAAATAGTGTTCGTATTAACCGGAAATTCGTACAAACGAGGTTCTACTGTAAATTTACAGTTAAATTTAATATAATTTATTATATTAGCTATGTGTGCAGAGGAATCTCAATCGAATTTCGATTTAGACAAATACTTAATACCAGGAGTTCCACATAAAGCGTATTACATTCCAAACTTCATTTCCGTAACCCAGCAACAAGAGTTAATAGATAATATTTACGCAGCTCCAAAGCCTAAATGGATTAGCCTATCAAATCGTCGCTTACAGAATTGGGGAGGGTACCCTCATCCGAAAGGAATGATTTCAGAAATAATTCCACTTTGGTTAAAACGACAAATTGAAATGGTCACAAACACTCAATTATTTGGGGATAAAACACCTAATCATGTCTTGATTAACGAGTATTTGCCTGGACAGGGTATTATGGCACATTTAGACGGTCCCTTATATACACCTATTGTTGTTAATATTAGCCTTTGTTCGCATACAATAATGGATTTCTATGAACCAATTTCGGATCAAAGTGAAGATACTAATTTGGAGAAAAGATATAAGTTTTCATTTCTTTTAGAACCACAGAGTTTATTATGTTTACAACAAGATATGTATAAAGGTGTTTTACATGGGATAGAGGGTAAATTTTGTGATGAAATAAGGTGTGAAAATATTAAAAATATGGATATAAAACATGGGACAACCCTTGTAAGAGAAAAGAGAGTTTCATTAACTATTAGACATGTCGAAAAGATTCTAAAAGTAAAACTGAAATTATAGTTTCAAGTTACATTGGGTAGGTATTGGTTAACATCTTGACTACCAAAATGTATTTAGGAATGCTCATCTTATAACAGAGAATGGTATACATTGGAATTTAAGAATATTTATTTGTATTCAATTGTATTTAATGCATGATTTGTATTAATTATAATATATGATAACAGTACCATATAATAAATCTCTATAAATTATAGGTTTTCAAAACTTTTATAATGCGACCCCTATTCAAATCTTAATATCTTCAGAAATATTAAAAGTTCGATCTATTATATTTTTAGGTTTCTCTATACAATTGATAATACAGTATACTCTCGTTAATAGGAACACCAGGGGACCGTCTTAATATGTTCGTATTATCCGGAATTCGTATTAACCGGAGTCACTTGCATGCATTTGTATAGGCTAGGGGAATTAACCTTGTACTCCTTAACCGATATTTCACTTATCCGTGTTCTTATTAACGAGAGTCTACTGTATACGGACTAATTACTACTGTTAGGCCTTTAATACAGTAGTTAATTAATAGAACTGTTATTATAAAAATTATAAGGTTCTATAGAGTAATATACCTTCCTGGTCTTTTTAAATTCCTGTCCACTTCATCTCGCTTTGTACAAGTGGCCACTAACACCCCTCCCTCTGCCTGTAGATAGTCCAGCAACTGACATATGGAACTAACTAAGGTGTTAGTTCCAGTTACGTAATCCTTGTGTGTATGTAGGCTGTCAATGTCATCGAGTAGTACAACTGCATTCCGATAGTTAGATAGCGTAGTTAGGTCTCGTAACAGATCTAAAAATAGAATATTTATTTCATAAATAATAATTAGGGTCGCTTATTTGGGGTCTTTTTCGTGCCTAATTTGTGTATATTTATGTTTTCCTGTATAAGTGATTGGTCAATTTGTTTGTATCGTGTTTTATATAAATTTTCGATATTTTGTAGTTTCGTACAATAATTTTCAATTTTAGTGATTTCATTTATTCAAATTCCCATTTCAAAACCCCACTATTATTAACTAAATAACTAGCATTCCATTGCCACACTTGGTATCTAAGCTGCTCCTATATCCCGTTAGAATGGAGGCAATCGCCAAACACGATTTCACACCTTCCTCCGAAGACGAACTGGCTTTCAGAAAAGGAAGTATTATTAAAGTTCTAAACGTCGACGACGACCCAAATTGGTGGAAAGCTGAGCAAAATGGAGTCGAGGGTCTCGTGCCTAAAAACTACATTCAAACCAAACCACATCCATGGTACGTAGGGCGAATTACGCGACAACAATCTGAGGATATTCTCAAGAAACAAGGTTTCGATGGAGCTTTTTTGATCCGAGAAAGTGAAAGTGCCCCTGGCGATTTCAGTTTGTCTGTCAAGAATATTGAAGATGTTTTGCATTTCAGAGTTCTTCGTGATGCAAGGGGAAAATACTTTCTTTGGATGGTCAAATTCAATTCCTTGAATGAACTAGTTGATTATCATAGGACTTCATCTGTTTCACGTACACACCTAATTTGCCTTAAAGACATGGCACCTGAAATTGTGTGTGCGGTTTTCGATTTTGAGCCACAAGAACCTGGTGAGCTACGTTTACGTCGAGGTGAGAAAATAACCGTCATCGATAAATCGGATAGTAATTGGTGGAAAGGTGTTAGTAATGGAGAAGAAGGACTTTTCCCTGTGCCCTATGTGAAACCGTATTCAGCTAGTTGAATTCACAATCTATCTTATAGTTATGTTATTGTTTGTTTTGGATACTAATTTGAACATTTTAACTTTTGCTATCTACAAATTAGTAGAGTACTATTACCCTGTGTATATGTGTTTGTTTTATTTACTGTTAATAGTGTAACTTACATTGGTTGTTGTTGACAAACAAATTTGAAGTCTTGTTTATTAATATTTAAAGATTTTGGGTATTTTTACAGTAGAACCTCGTTAGTACGAACACCAGGGGACCGTTGAATTTGTTCCCCTAATCCGATATTCGTATTTAAAGGTGTTAAAATGGGTTTTAAGGATCGAAATCCTGTATTAGAAATAACTTACCAGTATTCGCTATTAATAATTCTGTTTGTATAAATTTGACATTTGTCTTCTTTTCGAAATGTGACTCTAAACTCTTCAAAAGTGTCGTTTTCCCAACACCTACATTTCCACATACTAATAACCCACAAGGAATATTCATTCTGAAATTCCTATGCGCCTGTTCTGTTGCTATAGATACATCTATTATATCTTGTATTTCTCTGGCTTGCCTTTCTACTCCAGCTATATAGATAGGCAAATTCAAAATATTATAATTTTCAATTATATATACAGTCAGGTTCTTATATTATGAACATTCAAGGGACCAAAAATTGTGTTCATAATAGAGAGACTTCATAATAAGCGAACTCAACTTAATACAAACCCTATGTAAGTTGTTAAATTGGGACCATAGGGCTTGTTCATAATAAAAAATCTTCATAATAAGCAGACCTGACTGTATATCTATTTGTATATATTTTATAAATTTACATTTACTTTATCACAAGAAATTTGTTCAAAAAGGTATTTCAGATTACTTAAAACTGAAATTGAAATTGGGATTATTATACAGTCCCAATTATAGGTGTTTGTATATAATTTCAGTAATGTTTGATGAATTAATTTAACCCAAATAAATTTTAAGAATATAATATAATACCATACCTTGTTAGGAATTACTTATACAGTGGTGTTCGCCTAATAGCAATTGCTCTATTAACAAGTTATTTTCAGTCCCCAAGCGAGCATTTTATGTTAATTCTGTTCCTCTAATAGCAAGTTCGACTATTAGCAAGCAAATTCATGCAAAATGCTACTTTATATTAAGCATACACCACTTATATATCTGCCAACACCTTTTCTAATGTGATTAACTAAATTTCAGGCACTGACAAGGTCATTTTTAGCATCAAGAAATTACATTTGCGAATCCGGGTTTTTATATTGAAATGGTGTTGGCCGAAATATTAGTAAGCCCAACTTATTACTATAGGAACTAAACTGAAATATATTTCCGAATTTCGTATGTTTATAACTCAATTGATATACGTATACAGTGGATAACGTTTATAAGAATATCGTTAGTAATAGAAAAGTACAGTAGACTCCGCTTAATAGATACACCGGTTAATACAGTTATTGCCAAAATTTCAACCGTGTACCCCCTATAGCAAATATTAAACATTATATAGACCCCCTCCCATTGACCGTAATAGAAATTTTGATATCTTGTGGCCCCCAGGTTGGGAACCACTGTGTTAATTGATTCAATATTTCACAGCATTTACGAAACGTAATGTTTACAGTAGAACCTCGTTAAACTTAATACGAACACCAAAGGATGGTAAAAATTTGTTCGCTTTATCCGGAGTTCGTATTAACCGGAGTAATACCCATTGAATAGCCATTGTAGGGACCTGATTTTGTGGACTGTTTGTTCGTCTTAACCGCGTTCGTACTAACGAGGTTCTACTGTAGTTTGAATTATTTTCGCTTAATTAGGTTAAACTAATGTATTTCTTATAACCGGTATAACTTACCTAAATCCTTAAGTTGAATAGTATTCGGTTTATTTATATTGGAATCTAACTTATTCGATTGTTCTATATTTAGAACAGTTTTGTTACTAATTATAAATACATCAGGTTTATAACAGTCATCAATTGGAGGTGTTAACTGTCTTGTGTCAGTATTTAATTCTTGAGAAAATTGAGAAGTATTGTATAGCGACAATTGAGTAAATTGTTCTTTTATATTTTCTGTTTTCAAGCCTTCTACAGCTGATACCTCTAATATAGTATCCACACTCTTGTACGATACCTAAATATACCATGGGTAATCATATAACTACATAATGACTTTGTAATATAGTACTTGTTTGTTTGTTTGCTGTTTGGTTGTTTGTTTGCTAGTTTACTAGTTTGTTTGTTTGTTTGTTTGTTTGCTAGTTTGTTTGTTTGTTTGTTTGTTTGTTTATTTGCTAGTTTGTTTGTTTGTTTGTTTGGTTTGTTTGTTGTTTGTTTATTTGTTTGTTTGTTTGTTTATTTGCTAGTTTGTTTGTTTGTTTGTTTGTTTATAATACTTTAACTTACCTGACACCTGGAGCCACTGAACACATATTTCCCATTAAGTTGCGTTGCCAGGTAACTAATATCTTCCTTATCAAATAAATCGGTTGTTTCACTCAAACTTTTGAAATTAACCGAAACTGCATTTGGGATTCTAAACTCTATTTTTAGAACTTTAACAAAATCTCCTTCGATAATTCCCATTGTTTGCAATCTCGATTTTAGAAGCGACGCACAATTTCTATTTATAGTACCAACAGGCCATGGGTGACACACAATCGGAAATGATTGGTTAATCGGTTTGTCAATAGGTGTCAATAGAACTGGTTGCCCAATCAATATGTCGTGTTGTTTGAGTGTGAAATTATTCGCGAAAAAATAATCTTTTTGTGTAGGTAAATCTGTTTCGTTTGTGAGAACTATTTTTAGTATAAAAGGTGTGAATTCTTCTTGTGGAGTTTGTGAGGATTTTTTCTTGTGTTTTTTACGAGGTGTTATTTCTCCAGAATCCATTCAGTAAATAATCTAATTATAGAAATACAGACAACTCTCGTTATAACGAAGTGCTTGGGACCTGTAAATTCCTTCGTTATATCCGGATATTCGTTATAAGCGGATAATAATTAATGTATTTATGGGGGAAAATATCCATTTCGTTATAAGCGGTTATTTCGTTATATCCGACTTCGTTATTACTGGAGTCGACTGTATCAATATCATTTCTACTAACCATAATTAATTAATTAATTTTAACATTCAAACATACTCCCATAATACACTATACTATGACTTTATTTCTATGAGATCACTGTAAGTTTTTTAAAAACACATTTACTAATGTAATTTCAGGCACTAACAAGGTTATTTTGTAACATCAATAATTTAATTGCGAAGCCGGGTTATTTAATTGGAAAATGTTAGCCGATTTTATGTTATAAATACAGTTGTATTTCAGTTGGTTTCTGTTTTAGGCAAAATCTAAAATCAAATTTGATTGTTAGTTATAGAAAACTGAAATTAATTGTTAACATTGTATTAATCTGTTATTATATTTAATAAACACAGTTAATTATTCATATTATAAACAAGTGTTTACAAATATTAGTATCTAAAATGACGAATGTCAAATACATATCTTCAAAATTATTGAATTTGAAGTTCGACGCTTAAACGATCTTTCTGTTTACTTGTTTGTTTTGCCAAAAAATCAAAAATTGATTGTTGTTTATAAGAAATGCAAGTGACTCACTCCGTGAATGTTTTTCCGAACTTTCAGATGTCGCAGGATTTCTCTTTACAGGAAACTTTCAGATTTCACTCCGGAAACCAGAAAAAAAAGCGTGAAAATATTGCTGAAATCGAAAAAGCTCAAATTATTAAATTCACAGAATTGGAAATAAAAGGTCCAATTAGACATTTATCTCCTGACGTTTTCAAGGTAATGTTGTTACCCATGGTTTTATAATGTATTGGATTATACATAGTATTCAGTTTAATAAATAAACCGTGGATATTTAGTTATATTAATCAAGGGAGTTTACTTGTACAGTGGATACCGGTTACAAGAACATCGTCGGGAACTGCATATGATGTTCTTATAACCGACATAAATTATATAGGGTATATGGCAACCGTTTTCCAATATAATGTTCTTATATCCGGCATCTACTGTATATCGGTCAACACCTTTTCTAAAACATTTTCATGCTCATTTAGCATAAAAATTTACTTTTGCCAAACCGGGTTTTTTTAATAAAAATGTTGGCCGTATAAGTAAGCCAGTTTTTATATAAATTAATTACTGGAAAAAATTTCCGAGTTAATATTTTGATTTTTTATAATGTTGTTGTTGTTTACTTTAGTTGACACATCTCACATCTCTATTTCTCGGAGGAAACTACCTCACAGACTTACCACCCGAAATATCCCGTCTAAAATGTCTTCAACACCTCGATTTATCCGACAACAAACTTACCTCACTTCCTCCAGAAATCGGGGAAATGATTCAACTCAAAGAATTATTGCTCACAAATAATAATCTCAGAATTATACCTTATGAATTAGGGAAACTTTTCAAATTACAAATATTTAATTTGTCAGGAAATCCCTTGCCCCAAGAGGTGTTACATACCGTTAATGACACAAATGGAGTCCCACAGTTGATCACATTCCTGTTAGACAACTTGCCTTGTGAGTAATATTACTATAACACACTCAATAGTACCATGGATACGCTATATACAAACTGTATTACAAATTAGTGGTGTTCTTCTAATAGCAATATTGATCTATTAGCAAGTTATTTTCAGTCCCCAAGCGAGCATTTAATATTAATTCTGTTCCTATAATAGCAAGTTCTCCTATTAGCAAGCAAATTTCGTGCAAAATGCGACTTGAAATTACGCGAACACCACTGTAATTAGAACTTCGTTAATAGGAACACCAGGGGACCGTCATAATGCGTTCGCCTTATCCGAAATTCGTATTAACCGATATCATTTGTATTGAAAAGGCTTTAAAGGGGACTGAAATAGAGTTCGTATTAACTGTGTTCCTACTAACGAGGTTCTACTGTACAATATTAGAACTGTTATTATAGGAACTGAACCTAAAGCAGGTTTTAAAATACAAACTTTATAACACAAATATTTCTATATTTAGGTACACACAAACCACCTGACAGAGAATGGGTTAGAACCCCTAACTACAAAGACCATTCAGAGGAATGTAAGTTAAATTCCTATGGTTTTATATTGTAATGAATTATCCATAGTATTCTGTTTAGTAAATAAACCGTGGATATTAGTTATTTTAATTAATGGAGTTTACTTATACAGTGGATGCCGGTTATAAAAACATCGTCGGGAACTGCATATAATGTTCTTATATCCGGCATCTACTATATTCCTTTACTTATATCTGACTTCGTTATAAGCTGTTTTTACTGTATGTATTGTTACTTGTTATAACTACTATATTTACTGTATGTATTTACTTCATTATAAGCTGTATTTACTGTATGTATTAACTTCGTTATATCTACTGTATTCAGTGTATGTATTAACCTGTTATAAATACTCTGTTTACTGTATGTATTTACTTCGTTATAACTACTGTATTTATTGTATTTACTGTATGTATTGTTACTTGTTATAACTACTGCATTTACTGTATGTATTTACTTCGTTATAACTACTGTATTTATTGTATTTACTTGTTATAACTAGAGGTAGTAATTACTAATTACTGCATTACCCTTATAGTTAACTTCAGCGTGATGTGCTACAATTTGCTTAGCGACAAATACGCGACTCGACAGGCCTACGGCTATTGTCCCACGTGGGCTCTCAAGTGGGGATACAGAAGGAATAATATATTCGGAGAGATGAAGGAGTCGAGGGCTGATATATTCTGTCTACAGGCTAGTTGGTGTTGTTGTTGTTGTTGTTGTTTTGTTTGGTGGGCTTACTTATACGTATATCAGCCAACACCTTTTTACTGTAAAACCCTTTTTTCAAAGGTAAATTTTTTGATGTTGAAAAAATAACCTTTGCATTGCCTGAAAATTATTTCAGAAAAGTGTTTGATAAGTAACTCCCTGTTTGTTATTTGTTTTTGCATTTTAGCTTTTGTTTGTTTGTTTGTTTGTTTGTTTGTTTGTTTGTTTGTTTGTTTGTTTGCTTATATGTCTCTTTGTCTCTTTGTTAATTCCTTGTTTGTTAGTTTATTAACCTGTTTGTTTATTGCCTTGTTTATTTGTTCATTGATCTACTTGTTTACTTGTTTACTACTTGTTTACTACTTGTTTACTACTTGTTTACTACTACTGCTGCCCCCAGGAGGTGGAGACTGAGCAGTTTAACACATTCTTCCTACCCCAGCTGAGAGAGTTGGGATACGACGGAATATTCACACCAAAGTCCCGCGCTAAAACAATGCAGGAATTCGATAGAAGATTCGTAGACGGATGCGCCATATTCTTCAATGCTGCCAAGTCAGTTCTTATACAGTATTAATAGTACAGGATACTCTGTTAATATGTTTACTAATGACATAGGAGACTCTGTTATACGTACAGTATTAATAGTATAGGAGACTCGTTATAGGGAGTGTAATTCCCCTAGCCTATACAAATTTGTTTACTACTGTACGATTTTCTTTAAGAATTTAAGGGGAAAGGAAGTTTTACCTCTCAGTAAACAAACGAACAAACTAGCTAGTTAGCTAGCTAACTAACTAACTAACTAACTAACTAACTAACTAATGAATGAATGAACAAACGAACGAACGAACAAACGAACTAACTACTTAATAACTAACTAACTAACTAACTAACTAACTAACTAACTAACAAACAAACAAAACAAACAAAACAAACAAACAAACTAACTAACTAACTAACTAACTAACTAACAAACAAACAAAACAAACAAAACAAACAAACAAACGTTCTAACTAACAAAAAAAAAAGTAACTAACTTACGAACAAACAAACAAACTAACAAACTAACAAACAAACAAACAAACAAACAAACAAACAAACTAACTAACAAACTAACTAACTAACTAACTAACAAACAAACAAAACAAACAAAACAAACAAACAAACGTTCTAACTAACAAAAAAAAAAGTAACTAACTTACGAACAAACAAACAAACAAACAAACTAACAAACAAACAAACAAACAAACTAACAAACAAACAAAACAAACGAACTAACTAACAAACTATCTAACTAACTAACAACTATACTATACTACTATACTATTACTGTATCACTGTGTATAGGTTCGGGTTGGTTGAGAAGTTCAGTGTTGAGTTTAACCAGCTGGCAATAGCCAACTCGGAGGGGGCAGACGACATGCTAAATAGAGTTATGCCTAAAGACAACGTAGGATTAGTGGCCCTGCTAAAGCTCAAGTCAGCTGATCGAATTGAGAGCTATAAAGTCAAAGACAAATACCTGTTGGTGTCTAATGCGCATATGCACTGGGATCCGGAGTATTCTGATGTTAAGCTAATTCAGGCTGTGCTATTCATGAACGAACTTACTGGGATTGTAAAGGGATTAGTTGAAGAGAAGAATCTAGGTAACGTGATGGTGAAATGGAATGTGGCACCTTTGTAGCTTAAATTGTATATTGTCGGGTATAACTTATTTATTACAGTCGAAATCGGGGTTTTTTGCCCCCCAAAATGCATGGAAAAAGAGGCAAAAAAACCCGTGGCAAAAAACCCCGATTTCGACTGTATACCTAAAGTAAAAAAAGTAAAAAGATAGGAATAATTTGAATAGCACTTAAAAAATCTAAAATTACAGCTGTGCCAACTGCATAGTCATTTGGAGGCACTTTCTTAAACAACTACAGTCGACTCCGCTTAATAGAGTCACCTCGGGACCAGGTTGCTTTGACCTCATTAAGCGGAGAAATCTTTTAACCGGTGGCTTATTAAGCGGAGTCAACTGTATATAAATTATATCGAATACATAATTAGAGTAGAACCTCGTTAATAGGAACACCAGGGGACCGTCAAAATGTCTTCGCCGTATCCGGAATTTGTACAAACCAATATAATTTGTTTGAAAATACTTTGAAGGGAACTGAAATAGTGTTCGTTCTAACTGCAATTTCGTATTAACCGTGTTCCTACTAACGAGGTTCTACTGTATATGCTTACTTATTATACTTAATACATGGACTAATTTACGTATTATAAACTCTGCTATCTACTGTTATTATTACTGTATTATAAACTCTATTATTATTTAGGTTACTCGGTTGGTAACGATGCGCTTCGAAGCATCCCAATGGTTTTCTGCGGAGACTTTAATTCCCTGCCCGAATCGAGTGTAATGGAGTTTCTATTAACGGGCAGAATATCCGCCGATCATCCGGAATTAAAGAATTTCGGTTATGAAGGATTTGTAACTCGATACTGCGCTCAAATGCGAAATGGAACGAATGAATACAAACACCAAATTTCACACCCTTTTTCATTCACCTCAGTTCACGATTCAACTTTCCCGTTTACAAATTATACATTTAGCTTTAAAGGCAAAATAGATTATATACTCTACAGTTTAACACATATTCAACCAACCTTATATTTATCCCCACTTAGTGAAGAATGGATAAAAGATTCAAAAGTAATCGGTTGCCCAAATGTTCATGTGCCTTCAGACCATATTCCATTAGTCGCTCATTTTGAAATGTCCTTAAATACCAATTAACTACTTGTGAATGCAGTATTTGAACTCAATGTCTGTATATAATGACGTTTAATACTCTCGTTATTTGTTACTAATATTAGTTGTGTGTACAATTGAATGTTTTGTGTTGCTTCTGTTCATTGAACTGATGAATTATACAAGAACTTTTATTTTTCCGATTTTTTTCGCTTGAGACTTTATTAACAAGTGTTTGTTATGTTTGTAAACAAAACAACAAATCAAATTATTAAATTAGGACTTAGTTACATCGGTCAACACCTTTCTATTATAAAACCCGGCTTCGAAAAGTGAATTTCGATGTTAAAAATGACCTTTCAAGTGCCTTAGAAATTATTATAAAGTTAATATTTTAATAGTTTGAGAATTATTAATAAGAGGAATTACTTATATATTGGTTAACATATTTTCTACAAATAAAAATCACTTTTTTGATACATGTTTTATATTGAAAAGGTGTTGGCCGATATATAAGTAATTCCTTTAAAAAATAAACAAACAAACAAATACATAAATTCTAACATAATTCAATATTTAACACATCTCTCAATTTATCTAACAATACATTACTAACTTCATTAACACTTATTAATCTCCCACAAACCATTGACAAACTTGTCATTTTCTTTCCAATAATGCCACAAGGTTCAATTGATTCAAACCAACTGAGATCAGTGGTACAATTTAAAGCCAACCCATGGGTGGTTACACCTTTTTGTATATGTACCCCTATGGCACATATTTTCTCACCTTTTGTCCAAACACCAACATTTTCGCATTTATATGCATTCACACCAAAATAACCACAAGTTTCAATAACAGACTTTTCTAACGAATTCACATACCAACGAACACCTTTTTTCAGTTTTCTTAAATCGAGTATAGGATAGCATAGCAACTGTCCTGGCCCATGGAATGTTGATAAACCACCTCTGTCTGTTAAAATTGTGTCTGCTCCAAATGGTATGTTTCCTACAACAACTTTTTGTCGCCTGCCAAACGTATAAATAGGAAAATGTTGACAAAGAATAATTCTATTTATTCCTCCATTTTGTACTTCTTCGCTAAGTTTGTATTGAAACTTTAGAGCTTTTCTGTAATGTATTAATCCAAGATTTTCTATTTTAACTAATAAACTCATTTTAATTGAATTATTAGCGAGATGGTA
Organism: Hexactinellida sp. DTS-2022; assembly: GCA_028753945.1. Classification (NCBI taxonomy): domain Eukaryota; kingdom Metazoa; phylum Porifera; class Hexactinellida; species Hexactinellida sp. DTS-2022. The sequence goes on from JAPNXP010000014.1 coordinate 432,864, forward strand.
GCAGTTAGCAGTTATTTCGTTCTAATTGGATTTATGGTAAATGTTAATATTTGTAACTAGCATTTATATTAAATCTCGTTAATAGGAACACCAGGGGACCGTCTTAATATGTTCGTATTATCCGGAATTCGTATTAACCGGAGTCACTTGCATGCATTTATATAGGCTAGGGCATGGTTCCGCAAACTAGGTTTTTCAGGCCGCATGCGGCCTGAAACAACCTTATGTGTGGCCTGATAGCCCAATGGAAATTTGTATCATGTGTGGTCTGAGAGACATTTCTAATTTTAATCTGGCCTGTATACATTATACACACTGATTAATGTACTACTAAACAGTAAATTGATGACTTTTTGCTTAGAAATTCGTAGTTCTGTGATGAGACTCCACAACGGGATCTCACAACCATCAGGAGTAACTCGTGATGGGTAGTGCTTTCGTCCTATTACAAGGACTCATCAGGAGGGTAACCCTCGACCACCTAGACCTTAGCCGGTCCGTCCCTAGTTACCACCGTACTGCCGGGAGCCTCTACCATTGGTACGCTGATCCCCGTACTGGCGATACACTAGACTCCCTCTAGTGTACTCCTGTCACCCGCCGTCACAGTTCTAGTATTACAACAACATAATAGTTTTGTTATTAATTTCTAAAAATTTCTCGATATCGTTTGCGGCCTGAAGAAAATTTTGTTAAGATTTTGTGGCCTGATATAAATGAAAGTTTGCGGAACCATGGGCTAGGGGAATTAAACCTTGTACTCCTTAACCGATATTTCCCTTTATCCGTGTTCCTACTAACCAGGGTTGGGTTCAAGTACAATGTACTTAAGTACTTCTGTAATTAAGTACATTTTTTGTGTACTTGTACTTGTACTTAATTACTTTCCTCATTTTCTAAAGTACTTGCACTTGTACTTGAGTACTTGTTACTCGTGACTTTTTTATCATTCAATATATTTCCAACACACATCATTGATGTTCCTCAAATCCCATCTCAAATAAAGTAGTGTTACTTAATACTTAGTATATTAGGAATTGTGTTCGTGTCAAGGACTACTGCTAAATCAATTAAATAGATTTGAATGATACTATATAAACTATGTATTTAGCAATTTCTACTATTAGTACGAGAGATTTATCATAAGAGCTTGGGAAGTACTTGTACTTGTACTTAAGTACTTTCGTAAATTTTTCATTGTACTTGTACTTGTACTTAAGTACTTTAAGTTTACCTGTACTTGTACTTGCATTGTACTTAAATATCTGAAAAGTAGTAGTACTTGTACTAAAGTACTTTCAAATGTACTTGAACCCAACCCTGCTACTAACAGAGTCTACTGTATACGAACTAATTAATAGTTAATAGAACTGTACTAATTATAGAATTGTACAATATTATTTGTTGTTGTTTACTTTATACGAATGTTTGTATAGGATATGTGCAGTGTCTCGATATTTATTCCTTACATGAGTCAGTTCGGGAGACAGTTAGGTTCTACACCCAAATGGACTGGATTAGCAGGTTGTATAAGAATGTACAGTAGAACCTCGTTAGTAGGAACACCAGGGGACCGTCAAATGTGTTCGCTTTATCCGGAATTCGTATTAACTGGTGTTATTTGTATTGAAAAGGCTTTGAAGGGGACTGAAATAGTGTTCGTATTAACTGTGTTCTTATTAACGAGGTTATACTGTACTTTCATAAATACAGTGGAAAAAGTCAAAATATATTTTTTTGAAATTTAGGTGTACAGTGGAGCCTCCCATAACGGACACTCCAAATAGCGGACAACCTCTAAATAACGGACAACGGTTCCGGTCCCAAGGTGTCCGTTGTTCAGAGGCTCTACTGTATTTATTTACTAATTATATGTAGTATCATTTGTCAAATGGGGTTAATTAACCAATGTGTGACAGATAATCCTTTTTGTATTTACAAACAGGTCAAATAATCGTGGGATTTTCCTAGAATTATGTGATAAATAACGTTTGAAAGGCACCTAACAATATTTTTTTATGTTTAGGTTCTTTCTATGGATTATTTCAAGTGATATCTTCTCCAATTGTAGTGAGTTAAACAACAACAACAACAACAACAACAACAATAATAATAATAATAACAACACAACAGTTATCATATATACTTTGTCAGTTTTGGGAGTCTTGGATATAAATATTTGTTTGTTTATTACCCCATACACTTATAGAAATTATGGATTTTAATTTTTAATACTAACACCCATTATATAATTACCCAAGGGATTATTTATATATCAACCAACACCTTCAAAAATATAAAAACCCGGCTTCGCAAAGGTGAATTTTGATGTTAAAAATTACTTTAAAAGTGCGCCTGAAAATTGCATTTCAAAAGGTGTTGTCCGATATACATTAATTCCTATATTAATTAACACATATTATTTACCTAATTAGCTAATACAAACAGTACCATGAATGTTGTAGCACTGATTAGTGGCGGCAAAGACAGTTGTTATAACATAATGCATTGCATTAACCGTGGACATCGGATTGTCGCTTTAGCAAATATAAAACCACACACACAAGGCGAAATAGACAGTTATATGTATCAATCAGCTGGTAATGAAGCTATAGGGATAATAGCAAAAGCAATCGACATTCCATTGTACCAAATCGAGACACAGGGAATTGCGAAAGTTAAAGATTTATTTTATACACAAACAGAGAATGATGAAATAGAAGATTTATACCAAATTTTGAAAATTGTTATAAACAAACACCCTTCAATTCGTGGTGTTTCTAGTGGTGCAATTTGGTCAAATTATCAGCGTTTGAGAGTTGAAAACATTTGTTCGCGTCTCGGTATAATTTCTCTATCATATTTATGGAAATTCGACCAAAGTTTTCTATTACGAAATATGATCGAATCAGGTCTAGATGCTATAACAGTTAAAATAGGGTCATTAGGCTTAATACCTGAGAAACATCTAGGGAAACACCTTCATGAATTGGAACTGGAACTAATTCGTTTAGGGAGAGATTGCGGATTGAATGTTTGTGGGGAAGGAGGTGAATATGAAACTATAACTTTGAACGCTCCTTTTTTTAAAAAGAGAGTTGTAATTGATAAATTCGAGACTGTAATAGCCTCCAAAGATCCTTATAGCCCAGTTGCTTTTATAAAAATTATAGAAATGCATTTGGAGGATAAAGTTACAGACGAATTTCCTATAATTGTAACCCCGAATCTTTTGAAAAACCCGTTTTTAGAATCAAATGGGAAATCTGAATTACTGTTTAATCGGTCTATTAAATGTGTGACAGATTTTGAAGCTAAACATTCAGTGGAAAATGTAAAAATATGTTTTGGAGAAAAATATTTTTGTTTGAGTGCAATCGCATTTTCAGATACAACAGATATTGAAAAAGGTGTCAAAACAATGTTCCAACAAATAGAAACCGAATTAACAAACTACAAACTTAATTTCTCACAAATTATAAATACAAACCTACTACTTTCTAATATGAATAACTTCACAATTATTAATACTATATACTCAAAATATTTCCAAATAAAACCACCATCAAGAGTATGCATACAAACTATACAAAACCCAAGCATTATTTTAAAACTAGAATTAATCGGTGTATTAAGCGAAGCGACTTTATATTGTATGCACGTACAATCCTATAGTTATTGGGCTCCAGCAAATATTGGGCCATATGCACAATGTTATACCGTCAACCAATGGGTATTCATTGCTGGGCAAATAGGCCTTATTCCGTCACAAATGGAATTAACAGAAATTAATATTCAACCACAGTTAAGTTTGGAGCATTGCCAAACTGTGTTAGCTGCTAATAATTCTGATGTAACGTGCTATTTAACCGGAATTTGTTATGGAACTAACTGGAATGTTCTAGAACAATCTCACTATATATTTAACACACTGTATGGAGTTGAAGTGGCACATCATATGGCGTATATTATTATTCCGGCATTGCCGAAAAATGCGGTTTGCGAGTGGCATTTGACAGCTGTGACAAGTGAAACATTTGACACCTTTAAAAAGCAAACTTTCCAAATTGAGAATGAAACTTTAAAATCGAATGTTACTATATTTAGCTCTGCAAATGATGCCGCTTTTACAATTCACTTTTGTTCTCAAAAAGAAATTAGCGAATTCCAATTCGAAACTTTAGAGAAAGAAATTCCTTTTGTTTTGCGAGAAATAAAATCTGAAATCGATTTTTCTAACCACAATTTGGCGGTTATTCGTGTATGGACTGTATTAACACATTCCAATATAGATATTATGTTGTCAAGCTTGCTACAGAAAGTTTGGCTCAAACATACATGCACAAAACAAGTGAATGTTAGTGTTTACCAAACAGAAGGAATTGTTTACAAACTACCTTGTTTCCTAATTATGCAAGTGTTGATATTGCCATAAAATATATTCACATATTTAGTTGTATTAAACGAATGTAGTTTTGAATGCTTTTTACTGTTGTTATTAGACAAACCTTGAGGTGTGAAAATATCAGAAATTACTGGTGAAATATATTTAGACATACAGTAGACTCTGTTAATAGGAACACGGTTAAGGGGAATGAATATACAAGGTTAATTTCCCTAGCCTATACAAATGCATGCAAGTGACTCCGGTTAATACGAATTCCGGATAATACGAACATATTAAGACGGTCCCCTGGTATTCCTATTAACAGAGTCTATTGTATATCAATTAAGATACCATTCAATATACTATCCAGATGTTATATTATCTCAAATTCCTATGTGTATATAACGTTGCTATGGGTTCTATAGGGGCGACTGAGTGATAAGTATGGAAGGAAACCCGTAATGATAGTTTGCTATTCGATAACTTCTCTTGGTTATGGGATATTAACTGTTACAGCTAGTTACACTGGGTTTGTGATAGCTAGGATTATATCAGGTAAGGGACATTCATTGGTGATTGGGTTATAATCAGTGTATCATACAGCCATTTGTAATTCTAACTTATCGGTTTATTCTAACTATTAGGAATGCAATATTTTGTAAGAAATTCCAACTTTACTAGTATTTTTCATCGATTTTTTCTAACTATTTTTATCTGAAAAGAAATGGTTAGAAAAAACCAGTTTCAACTGTAATAAAAGTCATTTTGTAATATCGGCCAAAGTCATTTTGTAATATAGAAATTATAAATTGAATATATGTATGCCTATATAAAACGCTATAATTTGATTGGGCCGCTATAACATTCCATGTACCCCTATAGGTAGCTTCAAACAAGGCATACTTCTCTCTAAGGCCTATCTATCAGACGTGACAGCTGCCAATTCATTCACAGCAGTTATGGGTAATTTCGCTTCGAGTGTAACCGCAGGTTCTGCCGTTGGCGTTGTTATTGGAGGACATTTGGCAACTTTCGATCCAACATTCCTTACTTCTGCTGTTGCTATAACAATCACTTTTCTATTTTTAACAGTTTTCATGTTTTTCATTCCAACATCGCAAACTCATTTATCCGTTGATGTTAAATCGAAGAATCCTTCATTTCATGACATTCCAAATCTCCTTATTCGTTACTGGGATGTGTTGCTATTGAGATTAGCTCAGCAATTTGCTGAAATAGTATACTACACAAACTTGATTCTATTTTTAGAAGAAAATTACTCATTTTCTCTAAAGGAAGGTGGCTATATTTTGGCTTTCAACAGTATTTGTGCGATTTTTGCCGCGCGTTCAACAAATATGATTCTTACGAAAATATACAACAACAATAATATAACTCTCATTTTACATTTCACATTTTTATGCGCCTTTGGTTATTTAATGATACTATTATTAGACGTCTCAATTCTATTTTTATCCTTGTTCTTTATTGAAACTTCTTCTATGATTTTCCGTTTAGCCCATTTGAATTTGTTAATGGAGAGAGTATCAAATGATGACAAAGGAGTTTCTATTGGTCTTATTACGGCGGTTGGTTCTATTGCTAAAATAATCGCACCTGGTTTATCCGGATATTTATATGAATTAGATTATAAATATCCTATGATTGTGTCTTGTTGTTGTTGTTTATCTTCTTTGTTTGTGTTGTTTATTGTCGCGAAAAATAAAATTACAAATACAGAAGAATCACAAGTAACGAATTGATACTTTTATTTATTGTTGTTGTTGTTGTTATTGTTGTTTTAAATCTGTAAATATAAACATATTATTTTATAAGAATTACTTATATATCGGCCAACACTTTTACTATTGTAATTTTACACTTAACACAATTGACAAAAGTTACAAACACTTATTTTATTATTTTAAAAAGTTAGATTTGTTACAAATTTACAGATTCCAAGATGGTACAAGGCATGTACATAGTTACACTATGTGTATTTTGGTATGCATTCGCTACTGGCACAAACTTATTTTCAAAACAAGTCCTTGATTTATTCCCTTATCCCTTCACAATTTCCTTAACTCACTTCACAGCTATAATACTGTGTGTTCGTCCCATCCTATTAGTAACTGGAACTAACGGGTTTAATGGTTCCGGTGCACAAAAGAGAGTTTATTACAGACGATTAACCGGACTTTCTATTGGCAAAATATTCTCGAGTGTTTCATCACATATTTCAATACTTCATATCCCAGTTTCTTATTCACATACGGTTAAAGCTACTATGCCAGTTTTCACAGTATTCTTTTCAAAATGTTTGCTAAACGAAAGTCATTCATTATTAGTGTACCTAACTCTAGTTCCTATTATTGGTGGTGTTTTAATGGCAACTGTGTCTGATATTATAATTGACACTTTGGGTATTGTAAATGCACTTTTGTCAACTGGTGCCTTCACACTACAAAATATATATTCTAAAAAGGTAATGCGTGATATTGAAATACATCAATTACAATTATTAGAACATATGACTATTATTGCATTGGTATTTTTCATTCCTGTATGGGCGATTGTTGATGGACAGATTTTTCTATTTGGAAATGCAGATTTTGAGAACGAAAATTTATTCCGAATAATAACCTTACTTATTCTAGCCGCCTTATGTAATGTTGGACAAAATATTTTCGCGTTTTTTGTCATATCAACCGTAACACCGCTTAGTTATTCAATTGCAAACGTTTCTAAAAGAATTGTTATAATTTCAGTTTCTCTATTATTCTTTAAAGATCCATTTACCCTGACAACCGTTTTAGGAATGTGCATTGCTATTACAGGAGTATTTCTTTACAACAGAGTTAAGCTAGTTAGAATCAGGGAAATTACAAAACCGATTCTCCCACTTACAAAGGATTTCTCTCCTATTTCTGACAAAGGAAATCTCTTTACTGCTTAACTGATAATCTAGTTGTTATTTCATACATTGTTGTTGTTGTTGTTGACAAATTAGATCATAATTATACATATCTGTTAGATTAATTTAAATTCATATTTATATACAGTCAACTCTCGTTATAACGAAGTGCTTGGGACCTGTAAATCCCTTCGTTATATCCGGATATTCGTTATAAGCGGATAATAATTAATGCATTTAGTGCTCTGAGGGAAAATATCCATTTCGTTATAAGTGGTTATTTCGTTACATCCGACTTGGTTATAACGGGAGTTCACTATATAGGTAAATAATTGAGTTTAATTAATAAGTTATCTCTCAGTTAGTTATAATTGCTTTTGCTTAGTTAGAAGCTGTATAACTCGTGAACGAATCCATCATTTAATATAGAAGAATAGAAGTCACATGTTAATCATGATAAGATAGGAATTTGAACAGATAAATTCATTTATGTACATCAAATTATATTTATTTAGTTGATTCATTAATGCCACTAATTAAAACCAACATAATACATAGGTACCATTCAAACGTTACGTAACGCTTCCAAGGGGGGAGGGGGTCAACTAATGTGTGACAGACCAACCTTTTTGAATTACACAATGGTCCAAAAAACGTGTAATTTTCATGGAATTTTGCGGTACGTAACGTTTGCACAGTATGTAAATACTTATGGGAACTGTTAATTGGGATAATAGGTGTATTTAATAAATGTTATTATAATATTCTTGTAATATTTCCATATTAGCATTCTTAAATTATTTTCGGTCCCCTTCAAAGCCTTTAAACACTTAGTGACACCTGTTAATACGAATTCGGATTAGAGGAACAATTTCCCACTCCCTTTGGGTTCCTACTAACAATAATTCTGTTTATTAACCAACTTATTTTCCTATAGCAATATGAATATACATTATATTGTATGCATATTTTCCATATTTTGTTTGATTTCTCAATCGGAAACTGGGTTTATTCGCCCAGCGAGAGATGTGCCAGCTGATGAAAATGCAGATTTGAAAAATGTTTGTGACCGATTTAACACACATAATGACGTCATAACTAATATGCTGAGGGGATTCTCACAAATGGAGTGCGTTGTAACAAACAAACAAACAAACAAACAAACAACAAACAAATAACAAATAAACGAGCAGAAATACAAACTAAACTAACAAACAAACTAACAAACAAACAAACAAACAACACAAATACAGTATACTCCGCTTAATAGAGCCAACGGTTAATAGATTTCTCCGCTTAATCGGGTCAAAGTAACCTGGTCCCGAGGTGACTCTATTAAGCTGAGTCGACTGTAGTTGTTTAAGAAAGTGCCTCAAAATAAAAATGCAGTCGGCACAGCTGTAATTTTAGATTTTTTAGTCCTATTCTAATTAATCCCAACTTTGTATATAATTAACTAGACTAGAGGGACATAGACAATATACACATAATACTAGCAGATTGTATCAATAGCAATAATAATATTACCAGTAGGCATATACTGTCGGCACAGCTGTAATTTTAGATTTTTCAGTCCTATTCTAATTATTAATAACTTTTTCACTATACTACCTATCTTAATTAACACACAACCAAACAAACAAACAAACAAAGACTGTAGTTGTTTATGAAAGTGCCTCCAAATGAATATACTGTCGGCACAGCTGTAATTTTAGATTTTTCAGTCCTATTCTAATTATTCCTAACTTTTTCACTATACTACCTATCTTAACAAACAAACAAACAAACAAACAAACAAACAAACAAACAACAAACAAACAACACAATATATATATATATCCTATATAGCACTATACTACCTATCTAATACGCTACATTCCATTAGGGAGGTTATCTTGCTACCAACGGGAGACTCCACAGATCTCTACAGATACACTCTTACAATCTGTAACACTCTCGGGACCGTGGATGGTATTCCCCACTGTGCGATTAGGCAGGACAAGAAGTATGCGGACGGGGTGTACCAGAATCTCAAGTGTCTCGGGACAACTGATGTCATGCAGATTGCCCCTAGTTAGTTATTGGATAGCATAGTTAGTTATAGCATAGCATAGTTAGTTATTGCATAGCATAGTTAGTTATTGCATAGCATAGTTAGGTATTGCATAGCATAGTTAGTTATTGTACCGTTTGGGAATGGAATAAGTACGTATTATTGACACTACGTACATAGTCATAGATATACATATAATTGACAAAATTTGTTTATACAAGTTAGTACGTACTAAGCCGAAGTACGTACTAACCGAGTTTATCCTACATAGAAATACATACTACTTTATAAACTTGGTTAAAAATTTAAAAACTTAAATAATTATATAATATAAAAAAGGTTAACTTTTGATATTGAAATTGACCTTGCTAGTGCCTGAAATTACAATAGAAAAGTGTTGGCCGATATACAAGTAATTCCTTTTATAAAATCCCAAAATTTACTTATGAACACAGTTCTAATTTGAAAAATTGAATTTCAAATCCATGCGAAAACCAGAAAGATTTAAGTATTAGCTTTTGGGGGATTTATTAATTCTACTGTTATTCTAATTTGTTACTATTTAGGTTCTAAACAAGAGGTCAAGGTTGATTGGGCAGAAATATGGTTCTTTAACGGCAGCAAATACAACACGCATTGCGGTAGCATAAATAGAACGGCCAGGATTGTGTTCGTGTGTGATCAGAATCAGGGAGAAAATGTTAGTGTACTATTGTATTAGTGGACTATGGATATTAATATACAGTAGAACCTCGTTAGTAGGAACACCAGGGGACCGTTAAAATGCTTTATAGAGCTTCCTTATATGTAGACGGTCTATAAAAGCCCATATAAATTAAGCTAAAATTTGTATACCGTCTATACATTTTGTAGATGGTTAATACGAAATTCCGATTAATATGAACACTATTTCAGTCCCATTCAAAGCCTTTTGATAGAAATTATATTGGTTAATACGAATGCTTTCGCCTTATCCGGAATTCTTATTAACCAATATCATTTGTATTAAAAGGCTTTGAAGGGGACTCAAAAATTGTTCGTATTTACTGTGTTCCACTAACGAGGTTCTACTGTATTACGATTGTCCCCTGGTGTCCCTAGTAACGATATGAGAATAAGGAATTCGGTTACACAGGTGTATTTAGGTTAACTTTCAGTTCGTTGAGGAGGACAATGAGGACGGAAAGCTATGCAGCTATCTGTTCATAGCAGAGACTGGATTAGTGTGTGTTCCTAAAGTGTACAGCATTAACGGGATATGGATATTCATTATGCTGTGAGTGGTAGAGTATGATAGTAGTGTGATAAGTAGTATGTATGTTAGTTTGTTAGTTTGTTTGTTTGTTGTTTGGTTGTTTGGTTGTTTGTTTGTTGGTTTGTTTGTTGTTTGGTTGTTTGTGTTTGTTTGTTTGTTTGTTGGTGTTTGTTTGTGTGGTTGTTTGTGTTTGTTTGTTTGTTTGTGTGGTTGTTTGTGTTTGTTTGTTTGTTTGTTTGTTTGTTTGTTTGTTTGTTTGTTTGTTTGTTTGTATGTTTGTTTGTTAGTTTGCTTATTTGTTTGTTAGTTAGTTAGTTTGTTTGTTGGTTGTTTGTGTTTGTTTGTTTGTTTGTTGGTTGTTTGTGTTTGTTTGTTTGTTTGTTTGTTTGTTTGTTTGTTTGTTTGTTTGTTCATTTGTTCATTTGTTTGTGTGGTTGTTTGTGTTTGTTTGTTTGTTTGTTTGTTGGTTTTTGTTTGTTTGTTGGTTTGTTTGTTTGTTTGTTTGTTTGTTTGTTTGTTTGTTTGTTGGTTGTTTGTGTTTGTTTGTTTGTTTGTTTGTTGGTGTTTGTTTGTTTGTTGGTTTGTTTGTTTATCTATTTGTTTGTTTATTTATCTGTTTATCTGTTCATTTATTTGTTTATTCATTTGTTTATTTATTTGTTTATTTATTTGTTAGTTTGTTTATCTATTTGTTGGTCTATCTGTTTATCTATCTATCTATCTATCTGTATGTTTGTGTAGAGTGCTATCAGTGCTTATAATCGGGATACTGGTGTTGCTCGCTGGAATAACAATAAAGAGATTTGCAATGGGAGCGAAAGGTTGGGAGCAAATTCCCTTCATTGGATTTTGGAGATTTATTGGAAACTATCTATCAGTAAGTATTTATGTAACTCTTTATACATAATATAGTAGATACCTGATTTATGAACATCGGATATAAGAACATTATATTGGAAAACGGTTGCCATATACCCTATATAATTTATGTCGGTTATAAGAATATTATATGCAGTTCCCGACGATGTGCTTATAACCGGCATCCACTGTATTAACATTTTGCTCATTTCTTTATACAGAAATTAGGACAGTATTTCGATGGATATTTTATTTCTTTTAGGACGGTTGTGATTTTTTTTGTCGTTGCGGAGGTCGTAATCCAACAATGCCATCTTACATGGTGAGTAAACAACAACAAACAAACAAACAAACAAACAAACAAACAAACAAACAACAACAAACAAACAAACAAACAAACAAATGAACTACAAACAAACAACAATAAACACTCTAATATAACCTTATAATATAACACAACAAACAAACAAACAAGTATATACAAACAAACAAATAAACAAACAAACGAATAAATAAATACAAATATACAAACAAACAAACAAACAAACAAACAATCAATCAACCAAACACAGTCACAAACAAACAAACAACCAACCAAACAACAAAAAATAAACAAACAAACACAAACAAACAACAACACAAATAAACAAACAACAAACAAACAATCAACCAAACAACAACAAACACAAACAAACAAACATTCACAAACAACCAACAACCAAACAAACAAACAAACAAACATTCACAAACAATCAAACAAACACTCTAATAAGTTTTATCTAATATAACCTTATACTATAATTATCAATATAATAAGTTATCACTCTCCTATATATAACCTTATACTATACCAATACTATAACACTATCACTCTAATATAACCTTATACTTATTATACCACTATATACCTTTTATACTATAACACTCTACCCTATAGCCCACTAAGACTACTGCTATAACCTTATACTATACTATAATACTCTACCCTATAATACTATACCATCACTATATATAATACCACACTCTACCCTATAGCCCACTAAGACTACTGCTAGCGCAGATAAGTTTGGCGTAGAGAGCTCCGATGACGACACAGATCGTCCCAAGGAAGACGAACATATTTTGCCGATGTAACTCCTGTCTCCAGCTGTATATATGTTATGTGAGATGTGTTAGCTAGTTACACAATATGTACTTAGATATGTATTCTATTCTACTCTACTAGTATTGATAGAATGATTGTGTGTACTTGAATAATACACAGTTTAAATTATACCGTTTGCGAATTGGTTAAACCTTATTGGAACCATAAACGGTATAGTTCCGATAGGTACATATTTATTAACTATAAATACAGTAGAACCTCGTTAGTACGAACACTGTTAATACGAAATCCGGTTAATACGAACACTATTTCAGTCCCCTTCAAAGCTTTTCAATACAAATAATATTGGTTAATACGAATTCCGGATAAAGCGAACGCATTTTGACGGTCCCCTGGTGTTCGTACTAACGGTACTACATTCCATCTACACCATTCGGTATCCATGCATTAGAATGGATGGAGTAGGTTAAAGAATGCCAGAAGATTCAACAAAAAACCCGAAAAAAGAAGATTTAATAAAACTTATAAAAACGTCACCAAAAGACATTACTCCTTTTCTACAAATATACACAGTATGTGGTGGACTATGGATAAAGGAAACTCAACAAGAATCTAATAATAGGAACATACCAGCTAATCAGAAGTTCCTTATAAACACAAATAACGGACGGAATAAAGTTGGAAATTTCTATCTTAAAACAAACATTGCATATCCTTCTACACATAAATGCATTGGAATACAATTTGTATTGTTCTCTATTAGTGTAAGTTTAATTGTGTTAATAATAGAGAGACTTTATAATAAGCGAACTCAACTTGATACAAACCCTATGTAAGTTGTTAATTTGGGACCATAGGGCTTGTTCATAATAAAAAACTTAGTATTAAGCAGACGAATATTGTTCATAATAAGCAGACCTGACTGTATTATGAACAAGCCCTATGGTCCCAATTTAACAACTTACATAAGGTTTGTATTAAGTTGAGTTCGCTTATTATAAAAGTATCTCTATTATGAACACAATTTGTAGTTCCTTGAATATTCAACATTACTGTATAAATTAAGCCCTTTATTCTAATACAGTAGACTCGTTAATACGAACACCGTCTTAATATGTTCATATTATCTGGAATTTGTATTAACCGGAGTCACTTGTATGCATTTGTATAGGCTAGGGGAATTAAACCTTGTACTCCTTAACCGATATTTCCCTTATCCGTGTTCCTATTAACGAGTTTACTTAAGTTACTAATACTCAATCAAACTGTATACTGAAATCATTTTACACACACATATTATATTACGAACTAAATTTGTAGGTAAACAATCAGAAACTGAGTGAGAGAGAGAGGGAGGCCTGTACACATCTGTATGAGAGAGCTAATGGGATATTGGCACCCTATGCTGGAGTACGAGCCAAGTTCATTATGGACACAATTAAATGTAATACCAATTGATAAATAGCATAGATAATAGATATATACCAAGCCATTAATGACACAATAAAATGTAATAACAATTGATTAATAGCATAGATAATAGATATATACCAAGCCATTAATGACACAATAAAATGTAATAATAATTGATTAATAGCATAGATAATAGATATATACCAAGCCATTAATGACACAATACAATGTAATACCAATTGATTAATAGTATAGATAATAGATATATACCAAGCCATTAATGACACAATAAAATGTAATAATAATTGATTAATAGCATAGATAATAGATATATACCAAGCCATTAATGACACAATACAATGTAATACCAATTGATTAATAGTATAGATAATAGATATATACCAAGCCATTAATGACACAATAAAATGTAATAGTAATTGATTAATAGCATAGATAATAGATATATACCAAGCCATTAATGACACAATAAAATGTAATAATAATTGATTAATAGCATAGATAATAGATATATACCAAGCCATTAATGACACAATACAATGTAATACCAATTGATTAATAGCATAGATAATAGATATATACCAAGCCATTAATGACACAATAAAATGTAATAATAATTGATTAATAGCATAGATAATAGATATATACCAAGCCATTAATGACACAATACAATGTAATACCAATTGATTAATAGTATAGATAATAGATATATACCAAGCCATTAATGACACAATAAAATGTAATAATAATTGATTAATAGTATAGATAATAGATATATACCAAGCCATTAATGACACAATAAAATGTAATAGTAATTGATAAATAGCATAGATAATAGATATATACCAAGCCATTAATGACACAATAAAATGTAATAATAATTGATTAATAGCATAGATAATAGATATATACCAAGCCATTAATGACACAATACAATGTAATACCAATTGATTAATAGTATAGATAATAGATATATACCAAGCCATTAATGACACAATAAAATGTAATAATAATTGATTAATAATGCAATTTGTTATTAGCTTATTACCCTAACACTACTGTAATTACTTGAATTGTTATCAAATGTGAAATACTTTAGAACCTCGTTAATACGAACACCAACGGACGGTCAAAATTTGCATATTTGTTTCATTTATCCTGAGTTCGTATTAACCGGAGTAATACCAATTGAATAGCCATTGTAGGGACCTTATTAAGTGGAACAGTTTGTTCGTCTTATCCGGAAATTCGTATTAACCGTGTTCCTACTAACGAGGTTCTACTGTACAATTGTTATCAAATGTAAAAATATTTATATTTTGTATTTATAGCAAGCGAAAATAGAAATTCAGAGGAGAGTATTTTCTCAAAGAAGTTTGATAGAATAACTCATTTAACGACGCCTAACAACAGTTTTCTGTTCAGCAAAATAGGAGAAATTCTTAAACTTGTCAGGAATTCGTACAGTAACCTAGATTCAAAAGGTGAGTTATTTGTATTGTAAAGAATCATGAATTGTTAACAAAATAATTTGTTTATAAGGGCTGTTAAAAGGTTGTATAACGCAAAAACTAGGGGAATTATACACACACTCTTAATTAAATCTTGCTTTTGCAATCCAAAAAGGATTCTAGGGAAATTAGAAAAAAATTAGAAAAAAATTCTAGGGAAATTTGTAAAAGGATGGTTTGTAACACTTTGTTTGAGCCCCCTTTGGAAGCGTTACGTAACGTTTTAACGGCCCCTTATTATTATTAAAATCCGATTTTAGATTTAATGAGAAGAACTAAAGTTTCCTTTGAAAATCATTTAAATTTCCATTATGAAAACCTGAAAAATTTTCATCCAATCGATTTAACAAAACAAGTAAGTTAGTTTGTTGTAGTATCTTTATTTGAAATTATTAGACCTAAAAACGAATTTTTTCCAGTTGAGAAACATTTTAATATTATTAAATTTGTTTTTTTTTAGACTCTAAAATTCATCATAAAGACTATTCAAGATATTGTCAATAAGAAGGAATAACGATTTTTTGCATTTCGTATTACAAACCTAATTAAATACGTCCGTAATATAATTTGGTATAAATAGAGTCAATTCATTCATTATTTATTTATTTATAAGAAAACAAATTAGCAATGAATTCTCCAATCAACAGATATGGTACTATTCATGATGAAAACTTTGATGAAATGGTTAGTTTGTTTGTATATTTTGTTTGTATATTTTGTTTGTATATTATACAGTAATATAATTCAATTTACTCATGAAATGCAAATAATTCAAATTACTACAGTAGAACCTCGTTAATACGTACACCAAGGGACCGTCAAAATGTATATTATCCGGAATTCGTATTAACCAATATCATTTGTATTGAAAAGGCTTTGAAGGGGACTGAAATAGTGTTCGTATTAACCGGATTTCATATTAACCGTGTTCGTACTAATGACATTCTACTGTATTATTCACTAAAACTTTCCCAATTTAGGATACAAGTCCAACTGATAAATTACAACACAGAAATCTTACACTTACCGATTCTTTCATAAACAACTACAAATCAAGAAGAATGAAAATGTACTTACAAACATCTTTATTATTCCTTCTATATTTCTTCCTTATGATAGTCGCATTTGCTTATTCCTACATAACAGTAGCCTCTTTAGTGACGTCATATAGACAGCCAGTTCGCTCAGTTATGTATATTTATAAGAAATCTTATGATCCACCTGCTATAATAATATATCCTGAAAGTGCTGATACTTTTATTGATTGTTATTTCAGTGTAAAGAAGAATACTAGTAGTGATGAAGTACCGATTTATAATAATAATAACTGCTCTAAACAAGAGTATTCGTACTACTCCAATATTCATAATGAAAGTAGGATTGTTTTAGTTTTTAGAGGGCCGGCAAATGTGAGTATTGGTGAGAAAAATCGATTTCATTTCCGATTGAATTTGGAAAACCGAACTTATTCTAATTTGGATTATAGAGTGTATGATACATTTGATAATTTCATGTCTAAAATCGGACAAAAAAATATACAGAAATTTCTTTTACAAATAGAATTACTGTATCCACTATATAGGTTAGCCGGTGATTTTGTAAACTTTGTAAAACTCGATAAAACCATTGATAGGACTATGAATAACGATATTCATGTTACATTTCAAGTTGAAATTAATCTCGCTAGGCTTATACCAAGGGCTAATGATAGTGAAAATGATGATGTGGTCGCATTTTTCGAATGGGGGGACCCAATTTTAGAGGAGAGTCAACAAATACTTTCAACAACAATTTGGAGTACTTTGGGTTCGCTTTGTGCAATGTTTTTAGCTCTGGCCAAAGTTTGGAGTTTTGGGAAAAATTGGATTTCAAATGTTTGGCGTACGTTTAAAAAAGATGTTAAATACAAACGAATTCATTCTGAAAGGCAAGAGTTTTTAAAGACAATAGAAGGAAAAGAACCAAATGAAGATAAAAAGGAGGATATGTGAATTTTCGTTTTTTGAAAAAGTATTTTTGTAAATATTTTGTTCTTGCAAATAGTCATTATTTGTAGATATGTAGATAATTTAATCATGTATCAAATTAGAATTAAGGCTTTTAAATGGCTTTTGAATATATTATTACATATTAACATTCCACGTGTGCACATACGTAACTATGATATCCGAGCTATCTTTTTTTGCTCCGAATTTGCAACTTAAGCAGAAATATAAATTAACCATTTGCAGACATAAGACACTATTTACGTCAATACAATAGTAAGAATTGCTATAAATCATTTTATATTGAACTTTGAATGAGGAGGCAAATTCTATGATTTATTAGTATATAATATTACTAATAAGCCAGTATTGTTTAAAATTTATGATTACTCAATTTCTTAATAATTTCAGTTACGTATTTTGTAAGAAAAATGGCGCACTAAATTAAAACATGTCAACTAAGTTTCATCAAGGCGCGTGATTTTGAAAAGAATACTTTCATAAGCGAGAAAATCGAGAGATGCTCCCATAGACAAAATACAAATTGAGTATTTTAGGCGCTCAAACTAAATCTAGGCGCGCATATAATTTGCCTGTATGAAAGCCAGATGCCAACTGTACAGGGATTTACTCCGTTTGTACACAGATTATTAGTTGGAACAAACTTACTGTGTTTTAACTTTATAATAACCTAATTAGAGATTATAATATTCATAGCATAATTATACATTTTGTTCGTGCAAATTGCTGTAATTATTCATGCGATCATACAATTGTATCACAAATAGAAAATTGTCCCGAAAATTACTGTACAAGTTTGTAGTATTGTAAACCGTGTTAAACTAATGTTATTTAATATTAAAATATATAATGATAGATAAAATACACTTAAAATACCAAACACTGATAAAAAGAAGTTAAAATAAACACAAAAAAACTACACAAAGTTCCTTAAACTAATTAGGTGGGTATTAATATATCCGACAATAGTTTGTGATATATTAGAAGGACTTGGATCGGCGAATATTAAACAAGTCAGTCCACTTTGAATCGGGATAACAACAAGTAATCCAAAACAATTTACGTTTGAAAACTTTTCAGTTCCACCGGTTTCTACAATATCAACTTCACCACTCCATTTAATACCCGGACATAATGCCGCGAGGGTAACTTGTCTCGGCGAAAACTGTCGCGAACCAAAAGACTTCTTATCGATATCTCGAATTGTAATTCCACTTTTCGCAGACACCTTTATTTCGACTAGAATCGAAAGTGATTTTATAGCAGTGCTTAGTTTAACTGCTACCTCCTCCATTTGTACTTTGGTGCCTTTCCCAGCTATACTTAGTCCCCCTAAATAAACTGCTTTTGCAGATATTTCAATATTCTTCAATTCACCCCTAGGTGAGGGTTCAGGTGGTTCACCTTTGCCTATTCTTAATCTACATGGCAACGCCATTGGTTCACTGCTATGCTGAATAACAAACGTAGTTAGGTTGTCAAACGGTGGCTCTTCCCAACCTTGTAGCCGAATTCCGCGATGATGCGGAGCGATTAAAAAGTGACGAACACAATCTTCTGGGTTCCTTGGAAGAGGTTCACCTGTGTCTTGACTTTTCTGTAGAACGAAACTATCCGGTACTTTTAGTGATAAAGCATACCCACCCATAACCGTTTGACTGTCTCTTATAACAAATGAACCAACTGGTAAAGGGATTAATTCACGAACGGATGCCTCTCTTGTTATAGTCGATTTATACCAATCTTCAATTGAATCTGATACGAGACGGGTTTTCTTTTCTTGTAGCTTTCGTAGTAAACTTAATGTTTCTTCATCGTTTTTATAATCGTTGTCTTTTATTATTCGTTTTTTACCAGATTTTCCTTCCCAATCCATTTGATCAATTTCAAGACATTTCTGAATTCCTTCTAAATTCAAGCCTTCGAGTGTTGTATCTGTTAAAGTATTGCTACGACCTTTATCAGGGATTTTACAGATAATTATGTCATCGAAATTAATTCGTATTTCTTTCTGTGAATTTTCGCGAGACACGGCATCCTCCGCATCGATACTAGAACGGGTTGATGGAATGCGATCGATTTTCTCGACTTTCCTTTTACTTCTACTTCGGTATTCTTTAACTGTTCTGTTTATAAACGCTACGCTATGTGCTGAGGTTCGAGCCTCGGTATTTGCAAAAACGCTTTTTTCAGGATCACCGGGCAAATCGTCCCCTCTATAGGGGACAACTTCGGGTGGAGTACCAAATGTGGAATCGGTTTCATTTCGTTTTCTGTGAGGAATCGCGATTTCAACCGGTAAAGACTTCTTGTTATAATCAACCGGTGTATAAGTTGACATTTTAAACAATTCTTCTTGGGTAAGTTCGCTGAATTTCCTTAAATCTTCGCTATCAGGAACCAACGGGTTGAAATCCGGTCTAAAATTACTGTACGTGTCCGATTTTAAGCTAGAAGATACCGCTTCTTCGGTTAGGATTGTTATTGGACTTATGCTTACTGTTCTCCTTGAAGTGACTTGGTTTGAAAACAATAATTCTACAATTCCATCATTTGGATAACGTTTGTCTTTCCATGCATCGTCCAATTCGTTTTTATCGAAAACAAGTTGCTCGGTTTCGATTACGTAACTAGGGAATTGTACGCGAAATATGCAATCTCTTTTACCGGGCACACTTTTCTTGTTATAACATTTGATTAAAACGTCGCCCAATAATTGAAGCCCGGGGGAAAGTGGGATTTTTAAAACACCCAAATTATGAGTTGCTTCATAAACAGGTGTTGTGTATAACGGTTTTAAATTCTGATAGAATTTAAAATATACTTTACAACCACCTTTTCCATCGCAATTCGGAATGCCTTGTAAAGTTATCCGTGTAATTACAACCGGTCGATTATGTGCTATTAACTGTCCGGCTAATAAATCTGCAAAATAATACACATACCTACGTTGTGAGGGTTGATTAACGCCATGTTTTTGATTGAAGAATCTTTGCATCGCGAATTTATCAAGGGCGGATTCGGGAGTATTACAAATGCTACTGTAATGCAGATACGCGGCGATAACAACACCAGTTCTACCTTTTCCACCCACGCAATGTACAACTGCTACATGTCGAGAATCCGAATCCAGCCAAGATGAAATAGATTTACAAATACTACACAAACGGTCTAAAGAAGGTGCCAAATGGTCCGGCCAACCAAAATCTAAAACTTGATTATTGAGTTTAGAAATGTCATAACGTCGCTCGCTTAAGTTGAATACTAAGTAGTTTTCGCCGTGTTTGTTCATTAGCATTTTCGCTACATCTCTAAGACAATTTCTATAAACGGATTCAACTCCAGTGGCTGGAAAAGACATGGCTATTATTCTCTCGGTTATATAAGTTAGATCTAAATCGAAACCTTCTTCCGTATAGCGGTCAGTTCGCTTCGATAAAACACGTTTTATGATTCCTGTTAGTCCTAATTTTTCACGTTTTTCACGGAAACTAAAGTCCTTTCCTTCATACAAACGCATGTCTTCTTGAATGGTTATTTTCCGCTCGCAATCACCGATTTCAGTTAGGCATTTAGGGTGACAAGCCATATTACACGATACACAAATGTAACAGACAGAAAATATAATATTTTCACAAACCAGGCACATACCAGGACGATGTAAATTTGCCGGTTCGACTGTATGTCCGTTCGTGTTCTCTAGTACGGCGAAATCAACTAATTCAGTTGGATTATAATTCAAATCTATATGAGTTACTTGTTCATCATCACTTTGTGTTCGTTTTTTTTCGGGTGAACGTATCGGTGAACTTGGCAAAACGTGTTCTGACATGTAATGTTCTTGTAAAGGGTCTGGGGTAGCGAATTCTTGATGACACTCGGGGCAAATAAAACCCTCCCTTACACTAGTAATATCAAAATCTTCTAATTGAGCCATTTATTTAGATTAATTCAGTGAAAGTTTTGATTGATAATTTCACCTTTTATATTCAAACTTTGCATGTAGGATTTAAGCCTAATTTAGCCTTGTTAGACTGTCTCGAGATATAATTAACTAGAATTATTCTAGTAATTAATGAGATCAAATATCTCTCTATTAGTCATTAATTAATTCACTTTTGAACTTTCCTAATTTGGAAGAGTTTAAGTTTGTAATTTAAGATAAATTTATGCGTTATTGATTTATATGATTACAGTCAGGTCTGCTTATTGTGAACAATATTCGTCTGCTTAATGAATAACTATTTATGAACAAGCCCTATGGTCCCAAATTAACAACTTACATAGGGTTTGTATTTAGTTGAGTTCGCTTATTATAAAGTATCTCTATTATGGACACAATATTTTGTCCCTTGAATGTTCATAATAAAATAACCTGACTGTAATCTAATTACAGTGAACTCTCGTTTAATATAACGAATTCCAATCGAACTTTGGTTTACTTCGTTAAATAACAAACTTCTTTATCCGTCTGGGGAATATAGTTATAAGCAGGTATTTCGTTTAATATCCGACTTCGTTATAACGGGAGTTTTACTTGTATAATACAATTAGTTTTCACAGGGTTCATTTTAGCAAGTAAATATAATCTTTTGATGAAACAATGGTTTTGCCTAATATAATTGCTATAAGATTTCTCAACTTTTTTAAGGCCCATAGAACTTTTGTATTAAATTCGATTTAACAATGGATAGGCTATAACATCTATTTATTGCAGTTATTATATTTTACAATAGAAATCGGTTTTTTGTAACTAACTATTTATTATAATTGTGTAAGAAATCCCAATTTTGTTTTATTTTCAATCGGTTTATTCTAACTATCGGATTTTCTTACTTTATTTCCATGCAAATAATTGGTTAGAAAAAACCGGTTTCAACTGTATTAGATTTGATGCGGAAACAAACTTCAGTTATTAGTGGCGGTATAGGAGAACGTACCCCTTTTTATGGGTTCCAAATTCCACAAGAAATAAAGTCATTTTTCACGATTAAAAAGGCGCTAGAATTGGATAAACCTGCCTGGAAAAATATTCTAACTTTCGTGAATTTATATTTACAAAATCAAGATTTTGACAATGATAAATTCAACGAACTCCAGTCTACAATTCCTTTAACCGAAGACGAATTAAAAGGTGTTATTTCTGCTATAATAATGATAGCTAGATGTGTGTTTAAAAACCCGATTATTAGACAAGAACATTTTGAAGAAGATCTAAGAAATTTGAAAATTCCAGACAATTGCATCTCGATTCTAAACAAAATGTTATTCGGTCCAAACCGTACAATTATCGACAGTAGTATTGTGAATTCCAGAGTGTCTCTTCCTAGATACCTAGCCTTTAAATGGCGCGTTGATGTAACTATTTCTAACACCTTTTTACAGCGAGCTCTCACACCAACTGTATTAGGCGAATTGTTGTTAGCAAACGGAAAATCGGCCTTATTTGAAATGTCGATTGAAAAATTTCACGAATTGAGGTTTAACGTTGCGTTAGTATTAAGGGATATGGGAGAAATTGAGAGCCAACATAACGCATTGAAAATTGCATAGTTGCTATTTATATAACAATTTTATTTGTCTATATTATTAGTGTATTGGAATAGTATTGGTATTAGATTGTAATGGAATATTTGATACTAATATGTTGAATAGTTATTCTATATAGGAATTGCAAATACAGTAGAACTTCGTTAGTAGGAACACCAGGGGACCGTCAAAATGTATTCTCCTTATCCGGAATTCGTATTAACCAACATTGTTTGTATTGAAGAGGCTTTGAAGGGGACTGAAATAATATTCGTATTAACTCAATTTCATACCAACCGTGTTTGTACTAACGAGGTTCTACTTATATTGGCCAACACTTTTCTTATACAATTGTTGTTATTATAACCGGTGTGCTTATATCCGATATGTTCTTATATCCGATATGCTCTTATAACCAGTGTTCTTATATCCGATATGCTCTTATAACCAGTGTGCTTATATCCGATATGCTCTTAAACCAGTGTGCTTATATCCGATATGCTCTTAAACCAGTGTGCTTATATCCGATATGTTCTTATATCCGATATGCTCTTATAACCAGTGTGCTTATATCCGATATGCTCTTATAACCAGTGTGCTTATATCCGACATGTTCTTATAACCAGGTGCTTATATCCGATATGTTCTTATAACCAGGTGCTTATATCCGACATGTTCTTATAACCAGGTGCTTATATCCGATATGTTCTTATAACCGGTGTGCTTATATCCTACATATAATAGCCTAGGCCTAGGGTACAATGGGTATAAAGGAAATGAGTCGGGGCATGAAGCTAGTTCGCTACATGCGCAAGGCCCGCATCAAGGCGCTAGCAAAGGGATTCCGAGGAATGGCTAAGACGAGCTACAGAATAGCTATAAGGAGAGTGCATAGAGCTCTGACGAAGTCGTATACGGGCAGGAGACTCAAGAAGAGAGACATGAGACAACTCTGGATAACCAGACTGGGTTTGTAGTTGTAGATAGCTATAGTAGTTAGTAGTTAGTAGGAACACGGTAAATACGGAACTCCGGTCAATTCTGGACAATAATTAATAGCAGAGTAGTATACAGTATAACCTCGTTAGTAGATATTACGAACACGGTAATACGAACACTTTTCAAAGCTTTTCAATACAAATGATAACTAACTAACTGAATAACGAACTATACAGTAAAACCTAGTTAGTACGAACACGAGTAATACGAACACTATTTAAAGCCATTTCCTATAAGATATACTATACAGTAGACTCTCGTTAATAGGAACACGGATATTCCCCTAGCCTATACAAATGCATGCAAGCGACTCCGGTTAATACGAATTCCGGATAATACGAACATATTAAGACGGTCCCCTGGTGTTCCTATTAACGAGGATCTGCTGTATATTATATTATTATATTTATAGAAGCTGGCACTTTCCAACACGGACTTCCTTTCTCTCGGTTTATGAATGGAATCTACGAATCTCGAATTCAGCTCGACAAGAAGATAATGTCACAGCTGGCAATTCACGAACCTTTTACTTTCCAAGGAATTGTCAAGATTGCTTCTAAGCATTTCGAGTATATAGCAGAGCGATGGAGGAAAATATACTGAATTATTCTATTGATTTATAGCGAAATTAGTGTCACTTGTTTCTTATTAATGCGATTTGTTATTAATTTTAATAGTAATTACGGTACTTATATATCGGCTAACACCTTTTCTAATGTATTTTTTTTTCAAAACATCAAAAATCATTTAAAATTTATTTTCGAAGTCGGGTTTTATATATAATGAAAAGGTGTTGGCCAATATACAAGTAAGCGATTTCAAAATGGATTTACTAATGTGGGCAAATTTTAAATTAAAAGTTAATTCCTAAATGTAAAAAAAACTAAGAAAAACTGATAATTTAGCTGTCGCTATATAAGTACATATCTCATTATGATTAAATAATTCCCCAAATATCATAAATAAACAACAACAACAACAACATCAACAAGCCTATTAATCACCAATGAATAGCAGTAGGCAATCAACCAATAAATTAACTCGGTTTTTCTTTCTGAGTTAAAACATCAAATCTCTTATAAGTGTAATACAAGAAAACCCAATCTTTTTCTTCATCACTTTTTATATCAAAATTAGTCGTTTCACTGAAATCATCAAAATTACTTGTGTCATGCATCGATTTTACATTTATAGGAATTGCCGCTGGTCTGTCCCTTATATGTTCCCAATCAATATCCCTGAAAAACGGGTGTATTTTTAATTCTTCAATTCCATTTTTATATCCTAATCTTTGTTCCACATCACATAGTAATTTACGTATAACATTTTCCGCTTGAGCACTAATTGCGATTTCAACTGGAAAAACTAATGTTTGTCTCCAATTCATAATTTTATGGTAGGTATCTTGTGGTTTATCCGAACAAAATGGTGGATAACCGAATAACATTTCGTATAAAATCACACCTAAAGACCACCAATCACACGTATTTGAATAGCCCGTTTGCTGAAAAACTTCGGGTGCAATATAATCCGGTGTACCAACCGTACTATAGGCTAAAGTTCGTCTATTTTTCTTCCAAGTAAAAGCCTTATGTCTCGAGTCAACAGAGTATTTATGCATTAAATCATAAGTTGCTATTTCCCTATAGAAATCAGTTCGATGCGCTTTTTTAAGACCAGTACATAAACCAAAATCTGACAACTTAATATGCCCTTTGGAATCTAATAACAAATTATCAGGCTTTATATCACGATGAATAAACTCTAATTTGTGTATTGAATCAATAGCTAAAGCTGTTTCTGCTATATAGAATTTCGCTTCTTTTTCCTGTAAAATATCTCTTTTTATTAACAGCGCCATCATATCGCCCCCTGGTAAGAATTCCATTACCAAATACAGATTATAAGTATCCTGAAATGAGTAATACATTCGGACAACCCATCGATTATCAGCTTCCATTAATATATCCCTTTCAGCCCTCACATGAGCTATTTGTTCTTTCTCATGCATTTCCGCTTTTCGGAGTATCTTCATTGCATACACGTGGCCTGTGTCGTTTTTCTGGACTAACCGCACTTCTCCGAAAGCCCCTCTGCCTATAACCTTAACGGAAGTGAAATCCTCTTTTCCCAATCTATAATATATAGTAGTGTATAGTTATAGTGAGATACAGTATACTCCGTTAATAGGAACACCAAGGGACCAGGTTGTTTTGACCCGATTAAGCGGAGAAACCGATTAACCGGTGGCTCTATTAAGCGGAGTTGACTGTATTACAAATATATAGTAGCACTTGTTAATAGGAACACGGATAAGGGAAATATCGGTTAAGGAGTACAAGGTTAATTCCCCTAGCCTATACAAATGCATGTAAGTGACTCCGGTTAATACAAATTCCGGATAAAACGAACAAATTAAGACGGTCCCCTGGTGTCCTATTAACAGAGTCTACTGTCGTGAGATTATATGAAAGAATATACAGTATACTCTGTTAATAGGAACACCAGGGGACCGTATTAATATGTTCGTATTATCCAGAATTCGTATTAACCGGAGTCACTTGCATGCATTTGTATAGGCTAGGGGAATTAACCTTGTACTCCTTAACCGTGTTCCTATAACGAGACTACTGTGTATATAACCTAGTTACTATGGCAGGACATAGGAATGTACCTTGCCCTCTTGAGCCTTAGGAACTCGGTTTCCCTGTACACCAGCTGTTTGATCAGCTGTTCCTTATCCTCCTTGCTGAGGTTCGGAGACTCGAGAGCTGACTCCAGTCTCACTCTCCGTCTCTCTCGCTCCTTGCACTGACTCATCAGGTTATAGTAGTAGCTGTCTATAGTAACGGTATAGTATAGTAGACCTCGTTAGTAGGATATTGTTAGTAAGAACACTATTCAGTCCCCTTCAAAGCCTTTTCAATACAAATTATATTGGTTAATACGAATTCCAAATAAGGCGAACGCATTTTGACGGTCCCCTGATATTCCTACTAACGAGGTTCTACTGTAATTGTAAGTTCTAAGGAATTATCCAGGAGCGCGAGACGCTCCTTTTGGAGTATAATTTTTGGAAAATTTGAATTAGGAGCGCAAAAATTTCGAATCCTCTCCTATACCGTAACATTAATTTGTGATTTAGGCGTATTAAAATTAGATGAGACCAGGATTAGGAGCGTATTTATAAATGGCTGTATAATACACTGTTTGCAACGATAATTTATCTCCTGGATAATATCTAACTTTATCTAAACATAACTGTATGGTTGCTATGGTACCGCTATATATGCATAACTCGCCTATGGTTGCCCTCGCCTTGGCGGCCTTATGCAGAGTCTGAGAAGAGAACTTATTTACGCTGTAGGGACCCCAGCAGGGATCCTCTGAGGGGTCCGCTTGTAAATCTGTTTTAGAGGTTTCTGGTGTGAAGAACTGCTGACTGAGAAATGAACTGGTGCCCTGTGCCATTATTTATAGCTAAGTTGAATGATTCATTGAAAATAACAAGCATTATTGTTACATATTTTATGATTGTTTAATGTGCTCACAATCACTATAATTTATAAGAATATCTGTTTAATAGAAGCAAGGAATTATCCAGGAGCGCGAGACGCTCCTTTTGGAGTATATTTTTTGGAAAATTTTAATTTAGGAGCGCAAAAATTTGGAATCCTCTCCTATACCGTAGCATTAATTTGTGATTTAGGCGTATGAAAATTGGATCAGACCAGGATTAGGAGCGTATTTACAAATGGCTGTATAAATATAATACACTGAATAAAAGCTAGTATTATAAAGTAAGAACTTCCTGATATGTAGACGATTATAAAAGCCCATAAAAACTAAGATAAAATTAGTAGACCATAATAATGCCCCTGCCGTCTATGGGTAATACTATTTAAGTCAATAAAACCTGATCTAGAACTAGACGGTATTCATGAAGTAAACTCTCGCTAATACGAATTTGCATAAGGCGAACAAGGTTAATTCCCCTAGCCTATAAAAGCCATGCAAGTCACTCCGTTAATAGGAATCCCAGATAATACGAACATATTAAGATGGTCCCCTTTGTTCCTATTAACAGTCTACTGTATGTCGTTTCTAATTAACAGGCGAAATATTTTAAACATAATTTTAATTCCTTTACACGAAGCGGTTTTGATATACAGTCAGGTTCTTTTATTATGAACATTCAAGGGACCAAAAATTGTGTTCATAATAGAGATACTTCATAATAAGCGAACTCAACTTAATACAAACCCTATGTAAGTTATTTAATTGGGACCATAGGGCTTGTTCATAATAAAAAATCTTCATATTAAGCAGACGAAATCTTGTTCATAATAAAGAGACCTGACTGTATATCACACATTAATTCATTCAATATTCCAACAAAACTTGCTACATTAAACATCGTTGTTATAAGCTATAAACAATAATAAACTATAAACAATAATAAATCCAAATCCAAATCCTACGTAAATACAAAACCATTCCAGCCATCAGTCAGTGGAATATTGTGAATAAAAAGGATCAGTTTCATAAATTGTTTCTCTGCTATGATAATTAATAACAGATTTCTCGATAATGTCTTTAGTATGTAAGGCCACACGATGAGTTTCAACCATACGAACACCAGGATGGGATATGTACACAATTCTCGCTATAATGGCTGCAATTAACATTAGCGATATTGTTATAAAGGAATGGATTTGGTTCGTAACATCAATAGCTGTAAAGGGAGGGTGACATTTGATAATATCAAGCGTGACGAATAAACTTAGAATAATTCGTAGGGTAAAGACTGAATTTAAAACACTGTGTAGTAAAAGGAATTTCGAAAGAAAATGTGTTCCACCAAAATATTTCCAATTAGATTGTACCATACGCATTAAGCTTGAATTTCCGATTAAGAATGAAGTTATTCGTACAATATTCAAATATAAATAAGCTGTATCTGGTGAGAAAGGGGCATGGAAATTGTACCAACTTTGGTTTTCTGTGAAGATTATTATTCCAAGGAAATCAACTCCAGGTACCACAACAACCATTTGGGCAATTAAAATGTTATAAATGACTAATCGTCTCTTATTGACACTCCTGTGAATACACCAATTACACCAACAAAGTGGAAATAAACTCACAATTATACCGTCAATGTGAGTAAGCATAGCGGTCTTTCCACCATGCATTATAACGATTAAATTCAGAAATTGGTAAACGGCAAAAGCTAGCATCATTTCTGCCATTAACTGACAAACAATGGCCGCGCGTAAGAATACTATCATTAGTAAATATACAATTGAAACTGCAAAGAATAGAGATACATTCCAAAAAATAGAATATTTCAATTCATGGTCAAAATTTTTCATGCTTTTTAGAAGTGTTATGAAGTTTAACACGGCGATTACACCAATAATGAACACCAAACATAATGCTATGGATATTAAGATTATGTATGGTAAAGTAGTATCGAGGGAAATTGGATATAAAGTAGTGTTGAAGATCTGATTGAGATCTGGAGTTGTTGATGGACAAACTAAAGAATTGTTAGCCATCTCTTCAGAATTATCTAATTACTTTAATTACAGTAGAACCTAGTTAATACGAACACCAACGGATGGTAAAATTTGTTCGCTTTATCCGGAGTAATACCCATTGAATAGCCATTGTAGGGACCTGATTTTGTGGAACTGTTTGTTCGTATATCCGGAAATTCGTATTAACTGTGTTCGTACTAACGAGGTTCTACTGTATAAGGAATTAGTATATATCGGCATTACCTTTTCTATTGTAATTTTAGGAAATTTCCTAAGATCAATAATTCATCAATAATTCAAGTGGAGTTTTATATTGAGGTGTTGGTTGATATAATAAGTAAGTCTTATTTTAAATCTCTTTCAGTTTTGAGCGGGAAAGAAATGTTTTACAAGTTAGTAACGGAATTATAACTTTGGAATCTTTAATTATTATTTGAAGTTTAAATAGAAAATTCCAGTTTGCCTAATAATTTTAAGTTGGTTATGAAACTTGTATATAGTAATGTTATAGACATTATGCTTATATTTCTATTTATTCATTTTACGAAGTATTCAATTTATGAGTTTACT
The DNA here is from genome assembly GCA_028753945.1 of Hexactinellida sp. DTS-2022. NCBI lineage: Eukaryota > Metazoa > Porifera > Hexactinellida > Hexactinellida sp. DTS-2022. The sequence continues at coordinate 463,025 of JAPNXP010000014.1, forward strand.
TATACAGCGATCATCGGTATCACCGATCATCGGCGTTTGTATTAAAAAACCTGGCTACTTTCTACCGATTGTTTTTTAATGTTTAAAAAACACCATCGGTACAAACTAGCCAGGTTATTTAAAACAAACGCCGATGATCGCTGTATAAGTAAATTCTCAATTTATTAATTTCAAAAATACTCATACGTATAATTTAATTTTCTTTTTACAATCTTTCTATATTTTTGTATCTTTAGGAATGTTTTGAAGATAACAACAACTACATTTCGCAAAAAGGTACGTATATATTATATTTGTATAATCAATAGGTTATATTTCGGCTTGAAATTATCCTTGTAAGTAATAAATTGATACAAACGGGTTTGTTACATCAAGTTACATAAAGTATTAAATTCGTTCACAATAAGAGGCCTTAAATTTTATATGGGATAGTAAACTTAATCTGTGGCTATTAAATTATAATAATATTCAATATACTACGTATATAAATGATTAACCAGTTGGCTCATAATATAATATCATATTCATATTATACTCAGCAAAACTTATTTTATAAATATGTAATTGAGGAGCAGTAATTTGAACCTTTGCATTGCACAATCACTTACTTACCTCTCGATAGTAGTACACTTGTATTACTTAATTACATAGGGATAGATTATATTTAATTACAAACCTAATTTAACCTTGTTATAATTACCCGTATGAAGGTAACAGCGTACATAAATAACAAATTACGTATATTTTGTCACTCTATAATTTATAGTTTAATTTATCAGCTCACACTAGTATAATACACCAAATGATCCAATTTTGCAGATAATTACTGACAAATCAGTGATTTAAACAATTTCAAAACTAAGAGTGGGTAGCAAACTAGCAATAGTTATGCAAATTAATTTTCAACCACATATGAAAAGTATAATCGAAGACATTGATTCAATCTAGCCTATACTAAACCTATACAATTCACAACTATGTTAATCTCTACTTTTTTGGTTAGAGTTAACTCAAACGAAAGACTAATTTCAAAATAGATCGATTATCTAAGTGAATATATAGTATGATATCAAGCAAAAAGCTCTGTGATTTTAAACTGGAAGGGGTAATTGTATAAAATAATATCAGTTCAAAATGAAGACCTTAATAATTGTATTAATTTCAACCTTGTTTGTTTTGACTAATTGTGTTGGACCAGAAAACTTTGTTATTGAAGGAAATGATAACTTTGTTGAAACTGAAGTTCTAGCCTATGCGTTCAATTTCGGTTCAAACTGGCGTGGCCCGTCTGCTAGTACAGTGTGTATAACGTACGAATATAATAGGACTGAAGTCGAACAGTTTGGAGAACCATCTGAAACCTTCAATTATATTCCACCCGGCGAAATCAACCCTTTAGACCTCATTTTTAGCAACAGCTTTGAGAAATTTGAAAATGGAGAATTCACTTTCGGGATAATGGATGGTCTTGATCCGCGTATTTGCCAAAATATAAAGAAAATAATTCCAACGAATATCATTTGCATTACTGAAGGTGACCCGAGTTGTAACGGGATATACAGATACACTGTAACAGTAGGAGACAGGGTTGATTATGCTAATTCGGAAATCATCTTTATTGGCGGTCAGGCACCTCTACTCCGTGTCCTGGACCAAGTCACTTCGATAGATGCCAACACCTACGAAGGGTACCTCGGTACCACATTCCAATCTACCGTAGACGGCACTAAGACAATCAGGATTAACGCTATGGACACCCAAGGGGAGCCTCTCGGTGACATAGTCTGGACCTTCAAGGCAGAAGGCAGCAGCACCGAGATTCCGCTCCCGGGCTCGCTAGCTGGAATCACGATAACGAGTGGGGCCGCGGGCCAGAGTCAGCTTGAGATAAGCGGAGTCACGCAGGTGCACATAGGGGAGTACATAGCGGTAGCGACTAACGAGCATGGGAGCCATAGAGCCTCCGCATTCGTGACTCGAGGCGTGGCTCCCTTTATAACAGAGGGGTCGGGACAGTCAGGTTCTACCTCGTTTCGAGTTGGAGCGAGCAGAGCTGTTAACTTGGGAGAGACGATCTTAATTCGAGCGGAAGACGCACAGTCCGATCCCAGCTCCACGATAGCCTGGTTTTATTCACGAAGCCAATCGGGACCGTTTTCTGCCATCAGCTCCGGGGGTCCCTACTCTATCTCCGCTTCCGGCGGCGCTGGCAATGTCGGGACGGACTCCACGCTCACAATATCGAGTGTGCAGGCAGGGCAACTCGGGTATTACTCCGCAGTAGCAACTAACGAGTTTGGGACGCACACCAGTGGAACATCCTTAGTGGGTCGAGCTCCCCAACTGCTCAGAGGGTCAGGGATCGCGACCAGTGGCTCTGATAATATAGGAGCTTCGTTCAACGGCGTTATAGGATCCACGGTTGTTATTCGCGCTTTCGACGTAGTAGGGTTCCCAGACAGCAGCTACAGGTGGCAGAGAATTCTCGCGAATGGCGCGCTTCAAGACATCACCAGCAGTGGGAGGTTTATAATCACGAATTCTTTCTCAGCTGGCCGACCGGTATCGACACTAACCATAACCGGCGTGACACAGAGCGATCTAGGCACGTACAGGGTGACTGCCGCGAATGGACTGACGTCAGATGATATCGCGGAATCGCTAGTAGGATCCGTAAGTACATGTGGCAGCGGCTCTTCGGTTACCATAGTGACTAGCGGTCAGCAGGTAGAAAGCGCAGGCAGGTTTGACACAAGGAATGCGAATAGTTTCAGTATCATAGCGCGAGATTTGCTTGGTGTCCCTCACGGTACCGTATCATGGTCCTATTCTCGAATTCAAAATGGAGCTGTATCTCTCCCAAACAGTGCGTTTACCAGCACAAATACGCCCGCCAATAGTCCAGGTACAATTTCCTTTAACAACTTAGCTGATGCTGCTTATGGGTATTATTACGCTCGGATAACAAATCAATTCGGGAGTTCCCAATGTGAGAATTTGGTAGGCAGACAACTGGCATTTCAAACTGGAGTTGGACAAGTCGGATCGGTTACTCTCATAGATGCTGGGAGCAGTTTAACTATTACTGCTCAGTTTAGCGATGGGTTTCCAATCGGGCAAATAACATGGACCGGACCAAATGGCCAAGTTATAACACCATCTACTCCTGGGTATACGATTGCGTTAGGAAATGGTGTGAGCTCGCTTACAATAAACTCAGCAAGAGTTGGTACAGATTTCGGTAATTACATAGCATCTTCTAGCAATGTGTTCGGACCAGTAACAAGCACTTCCATAGTTGGTCAAAATTCGGTTCTCATTGCACCTACAATCGATAAGGGTGACAGTAACGTTACTAATGGCATTGGAATAATCGGGGATTCCTTTCAGGCGCCTCCAGGACAAGTTGTTAGGATATGTGCCAATGATCTCACAGGTGTTGAAGCTAGTACAATACAGTTTTCCCGAATTCCGCCTGGAGGGGGTACATTTGTATCTGTGTCAGACAGTCCACCCTTTTCGATTACCACGGAACTAAATGCAAATGGGCAAACAGAGAGTTGTTTAACTTTCACGGTGGAACCAAACACATACGGTAGTTACAGGGCCCAGGCTTCAAATAGCGCAGGTTCAGATGCCGCGATATCTGTTGTCGGCCAGCCGCCCCTTCTCGACAGTCGGTTCACTGTAAGGAAGATTACGGCGGGTCAGAGCTCTACTATTGAGGTTGGGGGTCAGGTGGACATTGAGGAGGGTGGTACCTTAACTCTGACAGCAACAGACCTTGAAGGGCAGCCGGGAAGAAGATTCGTTTGGACATACAGGAACAGTCCAACTGGCCCTTTCGTCCCCCTGCCTACTACAAGCAATATACAAGAATTCGCCAATGGAAACGTGGGGTCCTTACAGATCACGAATATCGACATGTCTTTGTACGGGGAATACAGAGTGACTGCTACCAACGAGTTTGGTGTAAGCAATGCAGTGACAACAGTAGTGGGAGCACCGCCCGTCATACGATTCTCCACCGGAACTGAAACCGACGGGGAGGGAGAAATCGGACAGAATTTCGAGATTCCCACGGACCGGCGTCTGCGGATAACTGCCTGTGTTATCGGAGGGTACCCCCCGGCCCCCGCTTCTAATTTCCAGTTCCGCGAGCTGAATGTCGTGCTAGAATCCGTGCAACAACCCGCGCCAAATGAGAACTGCTTTATCTACGAGGAAGGCGAGTTTGAGATCACCTGCGGCACCACCATCACTGCTACAACCCGAAACTTATTCGGAGATAGCAATGAGCCTAGCTCTTCCATTGTGTTCCCGGATCCTACCATAGTTGAAGGCACAGCAACTTGCAGTCAGGGCAGTAGTGTTAACAGGGCACAAATCGGGTCACAGCTGTGTTTGACTGGACAGACTTCATTCGAAATCACCTGTTCGGTGGAGAGAACTAATATTCCTAATTTCGCATTTGAGTGGCAGTTCAACGGGAATGCCATAACTGATGGTGGTAAGTATGCTATTAACAATGCAGATATAGGTAGCCAGGTACTAACTGTGTCAGGTATCAGTGTGAGTGATACTGGTAGGTATACGTGTACTGTACGTAGCACCTGTGGGGAAGTAGATGTAGCATCAACAAATGTAGATCAATATGAGTACGAGTATGTTTGTAATGAGAATGTTGGAAGGGTTGTTTGTTTCGAGAGCTTGAATGGGGGCCCACAAAGAACTGTTGCAGACAGCGTTTGTGATGGAATGGGATTAACAAGACCAGCCTGCACTACATGTGATTGGGTTATTACTCAATGGACAGTTTGTTCTGATACAACTTGTCATAGAGGAAGAAGGAATCGAGAAGTTAACTGTGAATGCAATGGAATTAATCAAGATGATGATCAATGTGATAGTAGAACAAAACCAGTTGGAATGGACAGATGTGGCCCTCTTGGCATAAGATGTAACCGTCCGTATGAATGGAAAGTATATAGTTTGACCGCTTGTTCTGCGACCTGTGGAAATTCATTTCGTTCCCGTAGAGTTGAATGTGTATCTTCTATAACTGGCAACAGGGTTAGTGATGTTGAATGCAATGAACTATTTAAACCAGATGTAAATGTGCAATGTAACGTGCCAAGTTGTACTCAATGTTCTGATCTAATGTCAGCTTCACTATGCGAGACTTTCATTGGAATTGTCGGGAACTGTAATCAACACCCTTTTTACGTCAGGAGTCAGTGTTGTGACACCTGTATTCGACTTGGGTTTTAAAAGTTGTATATTTGTGTGTTTAACTTTACTTTTTACTGTACAAGGCCCTTATGGTCAATGACACCACAGTATTATCTCTCTCTCTTTCTGTCTCTCACGTATTTAATCTCTCATTGTAATGTAACAAACAAGTTATTACTTTGTGTATACTCATAATATTGTGACTTAATTCATACTTATTGGTATTGGGGGTAGATACAAATGGTTTTAAGAACCATTGAAAAGGGGTTTGGGTATAATATTATGGTATAAGGTTAAGGCACTAACCAAAATGTTAGTTATATATAAAGTACCATCTAGATAAAATCAATTTTTTTTTTTTTTTAATTTATTAAAAAAAATTATTGTTAACCCTCGTCTGGCTAGGAATGTAAAATTGAAACTGAAAGTTAATTGAATTTCAATTTAAAGTGAAAGTGAAAGTGGGGTTTTTCTATTTATACCTTTTACCCCAAGCCAGCCGAGGGTAATCACCCGATTTTCTTAAGAATACAAATTTTATTATTTATAATTAATATTGACTAACGCTACAGTTTACAGAAAAATTACTCGGTGTTGACTTCCCAAAATAATTTTCGTTTTCGGATAACTAAATCGTAGCATTCAACTTTATCTGTTAATTCATACACAGCTGTATAAGGAAACCGAACTTCGAATTCTGTGTTTTTACCAATTTCCGTCTGTTTACACTCAAACTCTTTTGGTTGGCCATCATACTTGGTATTTCCGTTTGGAGTGAAAACGCGAAATTTAAAATTTTTGTTAAATGTACCTTCAATTACTTTACATTTCAAAGGCAATCTAAAATCAAGACTAGAGGGTGTTGATATTATTTCTGCCAAACCAATTCTTTCTTCTAAGTAATCAGGTGGCAGCATTTTGTCTAATTGTTCACTGACATAGTCAATAATCCTATACACCACATTATGTGTGAAAACTGGTATTGAATAGTGTTGTACCAATGGTTGGGCATCTCTATGTATTCCAACGTTAAAACCTAAAATGTGAGAATTTATAGCTTGTGCAAGTCTCACGTCTGAAATATTTATATTTCCAATTTTTGAATTTATTATTTCAATTGTTAAATATTCTGGAGAAGTCGAAGTAAGTATTTTTTCAATCGCTTCTTTGGAGCCTTCTGTATCCGATTTTAAAATCAGGCAGAGTGTTCTACTATCCCCTTTTATTTGGCGAACTTTTGGGACATTGTTTTCTACAGGTATTTCCTTTAGAGCTATTTGTTTCATTTTTTTACGTTTACTTTTATTTTCTTCCAACAACCATAAACTGTCTAAATCTTTTATCATTCTTTTGGCATCCTTTACCTTTCTGATGCTAATGAATTTCAACCCCGGATTTGGAAGTCCCTTTTTCCACCCAGCAATTGTACAAGGATATCCAGGAGCTATTTCTTCAACTCTAAGCCCAGATGGTAATTCTATATTTTTGACTCTACAGAAAGTTTTTCCCGATGAGATGATTAAACCTCGAGTTACAGTTCCACGTAAGGGAAGTATGGTAGCTAAATCTCCCAAATGTCTGCTTTTACTTGTTTCTAATACAAAACCGAAAGCATTCCCATTTGTATCTGCCTCCAAAGATATTTTGTCCGATTCTAAAAGTAAAATACGCATTAATTTATCTAAGTTATAGCGTTTTAAAGCGGATATTTCAATTGAAGGAATATTCCCATTAAATTTAATTAATTCCAATCCATTTTCGTGAATTTCTTCCTCAGTTTTCGCAATATTTGCCTCTTCTTTATCAATTTTATTCAACGCAACAACACAAGGCAAATTGTAATTATGTATTAACTGAATCACTTCTCTCGTTTGTGGTTGTACCCCCTCACAACAATCAACAACTAACACAGTGATGTCATTAATTTTAGCACCCCTTCCCCTAATACCTGCAAAAGCGGCATGGCCAGGTGTATCAATAAATGTTACGTCACGACCTTCGAAATTAACAACAAAAGAAGAGACATGTTGTGTTATCATTCCTGGTTCGTTTTCAGCTACATTTGTGTTGCGAAGTGAATCGAGAAGTGTGGTTTTCCCATGGTCAACATGACCCATGACTGAAATAATCGGTGGTCGTTTGTTTGTTATAATAGGGGGAATGGTAGGGTATATGCCTAATTCTTCAGTTACCATTTGTATTTCAGAATGAAATACTTTTGTAGCTAAATTGTATTCACGAATTTCATTGTTTATGAGGATGGTTAAAACTTTCTTGGGTGAAACGCCGAGTTTTTCTGCTAAATGCAAAACTCTTATGCAAGGTTTGTCGTATAAATCTTTTGGTTGAGAAACTGGTGTATTGTGGATAGATTTATAAATCCGTTTTTTAAGGAAGTTTCGTGAAATTATCAGAAATGATTTGCGATACATAAATCTATATTTTGGGAGAAATAATAAAGGGTAAGAATATTCTATGTGTAAAAAGGCATATTTTAACGCATTTTAATCATTTAATACAATTTAGATACTACACTGTTTCTATTTTATCTGGAGTTGAACTGATATTCCATTCCAAAGATTTCTTTACAGGAAAAGGCTTGTAACAATAAATCTTGTCATCTTCAAAACAATTATCGAAATCTTCAAAAGAAATCCCAAATTCGTTTCCTTTATCAATTGTTTTAATTTTAGTTTTTTTATGCTGCAATACCCTCGCTTTTCCTTCGAAAACCAAATTGTTTTTGCGAAAAATCTTGAATTTTCCAGATTTCTCAACTCGACCCGTGGTCACAACGCATCCAGATGCCTGCAATTTATTTGGAATCGCGAATAATTTCAACACATTGGCCTCACCAACTATCCTTTCTTCATAATTCGGATCAAGCTTTGATTCTAACTCTTCTTTCACATAATCTATAATACTATAGACAATATTATGTGTGAAAACTGGGAGTTTTAAGTTGGTTTTTAAGGTTTTTAATTCCCCTCCTAACTCAATGTTATATCCTATAACATGTGCTCCAATAAAATCAGCATAGATTAAATCGGATTGTATAATATTTCCAATTCCAGAACGGATTATGGATATATTAACTTCTTTAGGATTCCCACTGTTTAATAGATTTATTAAAGCTTCAAGCGTCCCAGCCGTGTCAGCTTTGATGATGAGATACAAAGTTTTAGTATCATCAGCGAATTTCCGAATAATATTCATTTTGTCTACTTTTTCTGGATTTTTTCTTGATCGTGGACTTTGATCGAAATTATCAAATAACTTCATTTGTTGAATATTACGTTTTGCTAGTTTTTCAGAAGAGATTTGTTTGAATATGATACCAGGTTCAGGTGATTGTTTCCATCCGATTACTTTGAATGGATAGCCAGGTTTTCCTCCGTTTTCGAAAATAGATTTATCAACACCCTCAGTTGGTTGGAAATGTTTCACTCTACACCATGTTTGTCCAGCTTGTAAAATACTCCCTACTTTTAATAATCCTCTTTCAACAAGAACAGTAGCCACAGTACCCCTGCTAAATTGAGTATTAACTTCCAAAATTCGACCTTTCAATTCCAGATCTTCCATAGAGTAAAGTTCAAGCTGATTTGCTAGTTTTAAAATGCAACTTACAAGTTCATCTAAATTCAATCGTTTTAGACCGGAAATAGGAACTGACATTGTGTTGCCCCCATACTTTTCCAATTCAATTCCAGCGTCCACCAATTGTTCTTCTGTTTCTTCCAATTTTGAGGTATTTCGATCGATTTTATTTAACGCTACAATAGTTGGGATATCGTTTCTCAAAATTAAATCGATTACTTCTTGTGTTTGTGGTTTAATGCCTTCATTTGTGTCAACAACTAACACTGTGATGTCATTAATTTTAGCACCCCTTCCTCTAATACCTGCAAACGCGGCATGGCCAGGCGTATCAATAAATGTTACGTCACGACCTTCGAAATTAACAACAAAAGATGAGACATGTTGTGTTATCATTCCTGGTTCGTTTTCAGCTACATTTGTGTTGCGAAGTGAATCGAGAAGTGTGGTTTTCCCATGGTCAACATGCCCCATGATTGTGACAATAGGTGGACGTAAGGGATATGAATGTAATTGTATTTTTTCACTTTTTTTGGTAATTTTTTCGTTAATGTTAATGTCCGTATTTTCTTGTTTAAGTATTGAGTAGTAAATAGGCCGTTTGAAAATATTAATTGGAAATAAATGTAGTTGAGCGAACTTCGTTGTTTGTATCATTTTGCTAAACATAAATGAACAAACATTATTTATGAGTTAGTTAAGAAAATTGTATCTGTTTACTAATTCTTATAAAAACTAAAGATTTACTAAAATTGGAATCGATACGAAATAATTTCCATTCACTTTGTACGGAATCTTAACAACTGGATATATCTTCACAGAATTACTTTTTCTCAGCACACAAATTCTTCTCGGTAGTAATCAATACACTTTCATTTACTATTAAAATCCGTATACTACATAATTTAAACCTTGGCTTCAATCGGTTTCGCTACTATATATGCCTGTCGATTATACGTTATAGAGGCAACTATTGAATATACTGAATGGAACAATTACATAATAAACAACATTTTTTGCATTTTAGTGTGGGGTCGCCTCAAGGACAAGTTATTACACCACCAACGACTTTACCGATATATTACAATAGTATTGGACTTGGTATTGAGTTTAGTCCGAAAAGTTATACCAATTTAATTGGATTTGAGAGTAGTAAAGTTCATTATATGACTTGTGGTATTTGTAATAATGAACTGGATGACCCTGTTTTGTTAAATTGTTTCCATTCCTTTTGCTCAAATTGTGTTGCTACGCGTATCCTTGACAACGAAGTGGCATGTTATACCTGCAAGTGAGTTAATAATTATTTAATAATTTATTTTATGGGATTAAGTAAGAAAAAGAGTGCTAATTAGTACAAATATATTTGTTAATTTAACTTATTATTAGAGTAATATTATATTATTGTTAGTTGTGTTTAATGTTTAATGTTTAATCGCTTGTAATTCATTTTACCCAAAAATAGATCTTATTAAAGGTAAAAATATTTAATTTATTTAAGTTCCTCTAATTACAAATATTTTTTAATTCAAACACGAACGTTTTATCGGGAATTTTACCATAAAATTTCCAGCCATTTGCCCCAATATTAATTGCTAGACAACCCTTACTAAAATTAAATTGAGATTTAATCTGTTTAAGATGGTCATATTTCACAGTTTATAATACTTTCTAACTAATTAATAATCACATTCCATTTAGATAGAATACTAATTACGTACCGTATTGTACACAAAGTGTCTCTATCGAGATCTAATTAAGGAGGCCAAATAAGGAGTTTTTCAGAAGCTTCTTATTAGATTGTCTATTTTTCTAAAAATTGGAGAAGTTACTCTAATCGAGAATTTGATAAATTCCCATTTAATCGAATTGTGAACATCTTCTGATTAAGATAACGAATTTAGATAATCTTCAACGAAATAGTCGGGTAAGTGCAAAGTTCAAATCAAATAATTTCAAAGAAATTATCTTATAAATAAAACACTTGGAAGTCAAAAAATTATAATTTCTAAGAGAGCCCCAGTTAATAGATCTTTCATTCTATAATTAACAAATTAATCAAATTAAATACAAGCCTAGAAAGTGTCAAACAAACAAATGCAGTAGACTCTGTTAATACGAACACCAGGGGACCAATCGAAATATCTTCGTATTATCCGGAAATTCGTATTAACCGGAGTCACTCACATGCATTTGTATAGGCTAGGGGAATTAAAACTTGTACTCCTTAATCGTGTACGTATTAACGAGAGTATGTATACTGTGTAAAGTTAATAGAATCACCTAAAGAATAATAATTAGTTTAATGAGAGTTTACACGTGCAATTTGACTCTCATTACCTTCTGTGTTTATAACAAAGTACAATAAAAGATAAGTTAATTGCAAATCTGTTTGCCTTGCTATGAAACAATTGGCATATGCCTGTAATTAAGGCTTTACATTGATGAAACTATTAGACCTGATTAGGGCATTCATACATTATACTTCCTCGCCATTTGCTATTAATTCGATACGATTTATCTAATTAGACACCTGGATGTATTGGTGAACTTTATTCGTAAACAATGCATTAGGATTCTTCTCATAGCAATTGCCATAATAACAAGTGATGTTTGACCCAACAAAATTTTGTACACATTCCGATTAGTGCAGTGTAATTTTAATCAGTAGAACCTTAACACGAAGTTAATACGAATACGTTAAATACAAATTTCCGGTTAATACGAACACTATTTCAGTCCCCTTCAAATCGTTTTTAATACAAATGATATTGGTTAATACGAATTCTGGATAAGGCGAACACATTTTGACGGTCCCCTGGTGTTCCTACTAACGAGGTTCTACTGTAATTTAAGAGGCGAAGTTTATTACAGTAGATGTCGGATATAAGCACACCGGTTATAAAACATATCGGATATAAGAACACTATGTTGGAAAACGGTTGCCATATACCCGATATAATTTATGTCGGTTATAAGCACATTAAGTGCAGTTCCCGACGATGTGCTTATAACCGACATCCACTGTATAATTTAGTTCTGTGACAAGATTGAATGACTCTCAATCACAAAACGATTTGACAGCAGTTGAAAGTAGACCAGATCTATTGTTACAATACCTGGTCTCTAGCAACAAACCGGAGTTAATGGAATGTGCAAATTGCGAAGAAGTAAGTTCTGTTGTTTACTACGTAGAAGGAATTACGTACTTATACGTATATCGGCCAAAAATACCACTAATGTAATGTTAATGCAGCAATGACATATTATAACATCACCTTTGCGAAGGCAGGTTTTATATTGAAAAGGTGTTGGCCGCATCTAAATCAAAACGTTATCGAAAATTCCTCGCCTGTTTGGATATAAAATATATTCCTAATCAGTGTATTATACAGCCATTTGTAAATATGCTCCTAATCCTGGTCTGATCCAATTTTCATCGTCCAAATCACAAATTAATGTTACGGTATAGGAGAGGATTCCAAAATTTCGCTTTCCTAAATTCAAAAATCCAAAAAGAGCATCTCGCGGTCCTATATAATTCCTTGTTCCTAACTTACATATTATATTATATTTCAGATGAACGCAGTAGTGTTCTGCAACACGTGTGACCAAGCTTTGTGTAACGAATGTCGTCGGTTAATCCATTCAGCTAAGATGTTCGCAAAACATGATGTTGTCCCAGTGGAGAAGCGAGCGCAAAAACAAAAGAAATTGTGTGGTAAACTCACCTTTTGTATAAATTTATTTATATACACAATCGATTCAGCTTAATTTGGTAACTTTGGTCCGAGGGTAGTTTGACCCAATTAACCAACAATATATATACAGTCAGGTTCTTTTATTATGAACATTCAAGGGGCCAAAATTGTGTTCATAATAGAGAGACTTTATAATAAGCGAACTCTACTTAATACAAATCCTATGTAAGTTGTTAAATTGTGGCCATATGGCTTGTTCATAATAAAAAGTTTTCATATTAAGCAGACGAAATCTTGTTCATAATAAACAGACCTGACTGTATTTGCTTCTACGTATTGCAGCGATTCCCAACCTTTTTAACCCGTGTACCCCCCCTATAGCAAATCCCAAACATTATTGGACCCCTTCCCATTGCCCGTAATACAAATTTGAGATCCACTGTCCTTTTGGCATGATTCTGTTCATGGGAAAAACTGATTTAATTAATCAGTGACCGAATTTAGCGGAGTCTACTGTGTATCTAAATATATTATTTTGTTAGAAAAACACGGAGAGGAGTACATAATGTATTCTTCAAACCAGAAGTACATGCTCTGTATAAACTGCTTTAGAGAATTGGAAAAGTAAGTTGAACATATAATTTTATAATTATATAAATGAACTGAAACTTGGGTTTCTATGGATAATTTCCTGTTGTAGAATAATATAAATCTGTGTGAAAATATAATTATATAAATGAACTAAAACTTGGGTTTTTCTGGATAATTTCCGGTAGGCTAGCATATTATATAATCTGTGTTAGTGAAAAGAGGGTCGAATGTACAGATTTGAAGACTGCTTATTCACAGACCAGTTCTAGTCTTATTGAAGCAATGACTGTAAGTTGATAACGTTAAATTATACAGAATTATACAAACACAATAATTGTTTGTGTGTTTGTGTGTTTGTCCGGAATTAATTGGAAACCATATACCTTAAAGAGCAAAAAAAGGTTTAGTTTGGCATAGCGACAAGGGTATATTGTTTTTAAGCGAGTAACCACTTAGAGACACATTTTAACACAATTTGAAATCTGTCTGGTATATTTAATATTGATATAATAACCATGTTCACTTTATAATTAATGAACCCCATTGGTTCGAAAAAGTAATCCTTGTTCAAATTTAGAGGTTCATCTTATAACGTCATGAAAGTTCGACTGGAAATTTTTGTTCACTCAATCGATGTGTTCACTAATCAGAGTGTTAACTAGTATATAGAGGTTTGACTATATAGCTCTATTTATATAATTTCGCTACTTAGTCATTAGAGGATCTCCAACAGAGAACCAATGAATCAATAGCCTCTATATCTGCTATGAGACAGGAAGCAATCAATAAGGCAGACATTGAAGAATCAGTAGTCCTAGATATGTATGAAAAACTAAAGGTTAGAATTTATAAATTTTGTAATTACAGTCGACTCCGCTTAATAGAGTCACCTCGGGACCAGGTTGTTTTGACCCGATTAAGCGGAGAAATCTATTAACCGAAAATATTTTAAGCCAAACTGTAATTCTGTCCTATAAATTGTGTGAATTTTGACCCGATTAAGCAGTGAAATCTATTAACCGGTGGCTCTATTAAGCGGAGTCGACTGTAAATAAATCTAGTTTTTACTGTGCCGACTATACTTTAGTATAGTGGCCCAGTATATCACTAAATATGTTTTCATCAAAATAAAATGCTGTCGGCACAGCTGTAATTTTAGATTTTCTTTGTTTATTTTAGACTGCTCTTGAAACGAGAAAAAATATGATAATCGACCAAATACAACAGTAAGTTTGTTATTAAATATAGGATCATTGATTATTATTGTTGTATGCGTAACATTTAATATCGGTATACACCTTTTCAAAATTCTCAGGCATAGGCAAAGTCATTTTTTACAAAATTCACATTTGCGAAGCCAGGTTTTATATTGAAAAGGTGTTGGCCGATATATAAGTATGTAAGCCCTTATATTATAATTATTTTCTTTCACAGACAAAAAGAGGAAAAGGAACAATTGCTAGCCCACCAATTAATCTCTCTTCAGTGCTCTCTTCCAATCTTAGAAGTAAGAATAGATTCCAATGCCTTATACAACAGTATATACTATACCGTGGTACTTGTATTGTACGAACCATGTGTCACGAGTTACACAACAATATTTCTAGCTCGGATAGTACTGTACAATAATTTTTAACCTGCGATGAGTGACTACTTGTCTTTATGACCATTTTTTTGAGAACGTCGGATGGTCGTAAATTCAGGTTTTTATTGTATCCAAATAAAATATTTTTTCAAAATTAGGCAATAATTATTAATAGATAAACGGCAAAATTTAATTTGAAATCCTTTAGACGAGATTGCTAGCAAGCTCTGAATTCGCGAAAGAAGCGAGCGTATTCGATCTCCTCAACCTCGGACATGTGAGTTCTTAAAGCGCCTTTATTTAAGCGCAGTTTATATATAGACTTACTTACAGTAGAACTTCGCTAATATACTACGTAATTTCCGGTTAAGGTGTACAAATGATGGTCCTTTGGTGTACGTATTAACAAAGTTCAAACCCCTTTTCAATATACAAACCCGGCTTCGCAAAGGTGAATTTTAAGATGTTAAAAAGATTTGTCAGTGCCTGAAATTAAGGTATTGGCCATTATATCAATACTAATTCATATTACAAAGTAGATTATTTGAAATATAAATCGCCATTTGAAGAATATAAAAGCCGCTTTAAAAAGTTATAATCGGGATTTTCAGACACACTAACTTATAAGATTTCTCACTGCTATTAACCTCAATTCAATTATTATGTATTTTTCCGGATTCACTCACCAAATACGACTACTTACAAGAATCGATTAAAAGCTTTAAATATTTTACTGTTGTAACGATAATTAATTTTTCTAATAATTTCCATTTAGCATGTGACTTCTCAAATATTACAATTATTGGACGGTCCATTTCAGTTACAGCCATACAACACAACTCAGGTTTGTAACGACACACGTGAATTATAGAAATTTAGATAATTGTCTGAAACAAAGTGACAAAATTAACGGAGTCAATTGTCTATTCAAATTATAATTTATAGATTTCAAGAGATCTTACAAGGGAATTCAAAGAGTAAGTCATTATTAATATTAAAGGTTTATTTATACAGTAGAACTCGGTTATAACGTACCTCCTTGGGAATGGAATAAGTACGTATTATCCGAGTGTACGTACTAACCGAGTTTACCCTACATAGAAATACATACTGCTTTATAAACTTTGTTAATTAAATTAGTACACATATATACTATACCGAGTCTATTGTAAATTGGCGAACACCTTTAAAATAAAAACTTTTAACATAAAAAAATGTACATTTTGATGTTAAAAAATGTCCTTAAAATTACATTAGAAAAGCAGTTGCCCGATATATATAACTAATTATTTATTATAATTATCCCATTTAATATGTTTATGAGGATCGATTATACATAAATTGGTGTTGTTGGGTATAGTTAATAGTTATAACAGAGTACGCATTAATATGCAACTGAGAAAAGTGAGATAAATATGTTAAATCAAAAGTGTCAGATAACGAATAAAACCATCAGCTATTTTCTGTGTTTTAATTTCATCTGGAAAGTGGTCGGTTTTCGGCATACTTTGAGGTGTTAAAACATTTGTGTCGTTATTTCCAGAACAGAGAATCGAACGCATTCTTGAAGGCGAAGGCGTTGCTATGGGTAATGTCTGTATTGAATTTCTGTTTGCTACCAAAACACGGGAAATATCAAAAATCAAATTTTCGCGTTCAGAATTGTCTTTAACTGTTGAAAGAAAATAAGTTAAATAATCCAATAAATTAAATGAATTTTCATTTTTAATACCCTCCCAAGGGAGTTTTTCAGTTTCACTCAAAATTCGTTTTATCGAAAATATCTCAAAATTAGTCAAAACAGGGTTTTTTAAACTAAACAACCAATCTAACAAAAGTCCCCAAATAGTGACTCCTTCCAATGGACTAATAAATACCCAATCCAATGTACTGTTAAACTCTGATTTAATTAATTGTAGTTCTTTTGTATTAAATTCAAGCGAATTTGATAGAAAATTCTTGTCTTTAATTTCAGTTTTATTGACTTTCCTTTTGTTTGAAATTAATGTTAAGTTGCTAACATCTTTCATTAATAGTTCGCAAAGATATTTCACTACTCTAGGTACATATTTATGTTCTTTCCAATCATTGCCATGCAAAAGCTGACTTTGGTTTAAAATACATTCATCGAGAGAAAATAAATCTTCTTCTGTCACTGAAAATACTTTCCATAGACAATCCATATAACTTTTATACTCCATAACAAGTTCAACTTGTTTTTCAGTTTGTAAAGCACCGGGTCTTTTTGCCCTAATAAGTGTAATAGCTCTATGTCCTTCCCATCTTCGCGAAAATACGATATAGCAAGCTATAAGTACACCTGTACGGCCTAAACCGGCGTGACAATGAATCGCAACTTTCCCCCGAGAAATCGCGAAATCTACAACTCGCACCATATCAAGTAACATCGGCATTGATGGAACCCCAAAGTCATCCCATCCGTAATTATAAAAATAAACACCAGAATCCATTATAACCTGTGGATCATAAGAAAAACCACTTAATTCAAGTTTACGTCCACAATTTGAATGTTCGCCCGGTTTTTGTACACAGAATATTGAACTAATACCATTGGCCTTGAGTTGACCAATAAAATCGTATTCCTGTATCAACTGTGTAGTTGGTCTAGACATAGCCATTACGTCATCGGTGACCCAATGTGAAAACGAACCGTTTAACACCATTTGGTCTGGTCGCCAAAAGGTCGGATCTTCGTATTTACAATTGGGACCTTTACAAAATATAGCGCAATGGTTTTCACCAACAGTAACCTTTCTTATTGCCATGACAGTATTTGAATGGTACCATTTGGAGGCGAGCGAATTCATTGTTTGTTTGTGTTTAATTCTGTTTCTAATTTCGTGATAAATGAACAGAAATAATAGCTATAGATTGTGACTTGTTAATTGAACACAAATACAATGACAGTCGACTCCGCTTAATCGGGTCAAAATATCACAGGATTTATAGGACGGAATGACAGTTTGGCTTAAAATGTTTTCAGTTAATAGATTTCTCCGCTTAATCGGGTCAAAGCAACCTGGTCCTGAGGTGACTCTATTAAGCGGAGTCAACTGTATTTGAGCATTAGTTCCTATAACAGTTCCCATCTTATACACAAGTTATTATTGCTGTATTATGTATTTAGTTGCATTAACTCAGTACTGAGAGAATACGGATGCGAGTATAATACTTGTGATGCGGAAACACAATCTGAAATTAAGAATATTTGGTAAGTTAATATTTCAACTAACTATCTAACTAACTATTATATCTACTAAAGTAAAACCTTTAGAAAGTGAATACCCTGGGGACGAGCCAAAATGTTCACTTTTGAGAGGTGTTCACTTTTCATAGTTTACGTAACGTATGTCTAAAGTAATGGGAAATTTTGTGACCGAGAAAATCTTCATATTTTGGAGTTATTCATTTCTTGAAGGTAATGCTACAAAATTCGTGCAAATGCGACTTTTTATTACACGAACACCACTGTTTATATTTTAACTTTAAATTAATAACATCAAGTGCTACAAACAAGTTACAAAATACAGTTTGTTTATGTTTATATCTCTACAGTTTAGATACAACCCCAATACACATAAACTGGCCATCACACACCAACCAAACTCTAATAAACACATCTTTATTTCCCCATTCATTCTCCCCTACAACTGGTGTATATGCGTACGCTACTAATCTAGGCACAAGCGATAGTAGAATATCCTACTCTGTTAATAACAGTTCTAATAATACGACCTTACCTGATATTGTGCCCAGGCAAGAACTTATTACGTACACGGAGAAAATAAGGGTGAGTTATAATATAATTATATAACATTCCAAACAAAGAATTATACAGGAGCGCGAAAATTTGGAATCCTTTCCTATACCGTAACATTAATTTGTGATTTAGGCGTATGAAAATTGGATTATATCAGGATTAGGAGCGTATTTACAAATGGTTGTATAATACACTGATACCAATTATCCGTGTTCCTATTAACGAGAGTAGTATACTATACAAACTTAATTACTATATTAGATTCTCAAATTAAATCTAAATCTAAAACTCAAATATTCACTTAATAACAGACAAAAGTCTTTTGTTGAACATATGACAATATAATTGCTAGAATTATGAAATTGAATGACTAAAAAAGCGAATTTGATTTATCTAATTAATGCACTATTAACTCGCGAAATTTAACAGTTTAATTTCAACGAATCTTAACTCAGAAATTAGTTGAATACTCGAAATAAAACCTTTGAAATAATTTCTGAAAAAACTGAGGATAATTACTAATCTTTGTCTGAATAAATTAACGTTTTAGATAGAGTCACAATTTGAATTAAAACTTTTCCTTTGAATAAAAGATTATATTTTACGTAGCAAAGGTTTTATCGAAATTTTAAGAAAGTTACATCACACTTTAGTTTGAATAAATTTAAATACAATTTCACTTTTAAGAGATTTAGAGGTGACAAAGTATTTTGGCTGCAAAAAGGTTGGATTATTAATATATCGGCCAACCTTCAATATAAAAACCCGGCTTTGTAAGGTCAATTTTTGATTAAAAATTTCCTTACCAGTGCCTGAAATTACATTTAGAAAAAGGTGTTTTTGGTCGAAATACAGTGGTGTTCGCCTAATAGCAATATTGCTCTATATTAGCAAGTTATTTCAGTCCCCAAGCGAGCATTTAATGTTAATTCTGTTCCTCTAATAGCAAGCCTATTAGCAAGCAAATTTCGTGCAAAATGCTACTTGCTATTAAGGAAACACCACTTATATAGTAAGTAATTCCTTTCCCTAGCAATTATATTCTTATACAAACATTTAACAAATTGTCTCACAATTATTCGGAATTATTTACTATTAATATTGTTTCAGGCAATTCAGTCTCGGATCATACACCTGAAGGAAACTGTACAGGAATTGCACGGAGACCTCACTAAGCGGAAATGCCAACCCAAAGAATCCCTCGTAAGTATTTACAAAAGTCGCATTTTGCACGAAATTTGCTTACAATATTGTTATAAGACGTACACTACAGTAGATTCTCGTTAGTAGGAATACCAGGGGACCGTCATAATATATATGTACAGTCGACTCTGCTTAATAGAGTCACCTCGGGACCAGGTTACTTTTACCCCATTAAGCAGTGAAATCTATTAACCGATGGCTCTATTAAGCGGAGTCGACTGTTATATGTCTTATCCGGAATTCGTATTACCAATATCATTTGTATTGAAAGGCTTTGAAGGGGACTGAAATAGTGTTCGTATTAACCGTGTTCCTACTAACGAAGTTCTACTGTAATTAACACAAGTATATAGCTAATATAATAAATATGGACGGATATTTAAAAAGTAGTTTTAATTGCCAAAATATTTATTTTTTCGTGTACTTATTAAAAATAAATTTAGGCTCAATCAATTAAAGAAGAGAGCAGGAAAGAAGGAATATTGATTCAAGAACAAATTAAAATACTACAATCAAATAAAGCTGGATTTGAAAAGGTAAATACAACAAATTTACATTCAATTACCTAACTCAATTTCTCTCAAATGGAATGTTAAAAATATTTATATATCCATTAAAGATTCATCTGTACTAATATTTGACTTTTTAACTTGACATTCATCGTTTTCACTTATCCTTCTTTTGCGATTATTCAGACAATTAATTGAATCATCTTTCAATATACTTTCACCAAATTTTTCTTTAATTCTTATTAAAACTTCTTCATCTTGTAACCATGGATGTGCTATTGCATCTTCAATTGAAATCCTATTTTCCGGATTAACGACCAATAATGATTTTACAAGATTTATCGCTTCACTTGACACCTGTGCCCAATATTCATTCGGGAACGAATAAATACCATTCGTAATTTGGTCCGTTAAAGTATTTTCTTTTATATCACTAGAAAAGGGAGGGTAACCAGCTAGAATTATAAATAGAATTACTCCTAAACTCCAACAATCGCATTTCGGTCCATAACCTTTAAATTCCGCGCTTAATATCACTTCCGGGGCCAAATATGAAGGTGTTCCGCAAAGAGTTTTCATTAAACTTCCTTCCCCGACAACACGGCTTAATCCAAAATCAGTTATTTTAACAGTTGAATCATTTTCGTTGGATAAAAGGAGTATATTTTCAGGTTTTAAATCTCTATGTGTTATACCCCTTGAATGCAAATATTTCATTGCAAGTAGAATTTGGTAAAAAGTAAATTTAGCATCTTTTTCTTGAAACTTACCAATTTGAACAATTTTATCAAAAAGTTCACCACCGGCTAAATATTCTAAAAGAATAAAAATATGAGTTTCAGTCTGAAAACAGTCGAATATTTGTATTATCCCTGGATGATCTAATTTCTGTAAAATCTTTAATTCAGCTAGTGCAGATTTCATAGCAGAGTTGTCTCTTTGAAAACGTTTTATTTCAATTATTTTCAATGCAAATCGTTCTCCATTTGTAATCCTAAAAGCCAAACGAACTTCACCACAGGCTCCGCGACCTAATGTTATTGTAAGCGCGTATTTCGAAGTGAATTCAATCGGGAGATTTGGAATATCACATTTAATAGATTCAATTTTATCATAGAAAATATAAGATTTATTCTTTTTCATACTCAACGATATAACCGAATGGTTTTTCAAAATTTGAGATTTATTTTTCCCGATTTTAATTCCATCAACAAATGTCCCATTACTTGATTTATCCGTTAAATATGCTAAATAAGCCATTTCTTGTCCGTCTGGGAAATATCTGTAAATTTCAAAATGAGTTTTACTAAGTGCTCCGAAATTCGGGATTGGATTTCTCGCCGGAAAATCTGTGAAACAAACAGAACAGTTTTCATCTCTTCCAAAAGTATATTTTTCTTCTATCAGCTCGATTAGGTCGAAGGGCTCGCTTAAAGGGAATAAATAAGCCCAAACCTGTCCTTGGAAATCAAAATTACATTCTTGATTAACCGTGTCTTCTGATTGAGATCCGGTAGCTAGCTGAGTGACGTCCAATGTCTCTGCCATATAATAACTAAGCTAATATATAATAGGATTACATTTTTTAAACATTTTTAGATTTTTATAGATTTAGATTTTTATTTTTAGACTTTTATATAATAACTAAGCTAATATAAATATAGTTACCGTATATACTCGAATAATGTACTTCTAGTTAATTATAGAAAAAGTTAGGAATAATTAGAATATGACTGTAAAAAATCTAAAATTACAGCTGTGCCGACTGCATAGTCATTTTGAGGCACTGTCTTAAAAATAGGATTACTATATACAGTAAACATTTTTAGATAATATTTATACTAATCGAGTCAAATTTGTAAAAGTAATAAGGAAAAGGTTATCACATTATGTCACGAAAAGACCAAATGTTTTTTTATTATTAATTCCGGACAAACACATACACAAGCGCCCATACAACAATTGTGAATAACATATAGATTTTGCCTACTATTTGACAAATAGTATTTGGTCTAACCGAATATTTTCTTTTCGGTTGCAACCTTGGAGTTACAAGTATTATGTTTTATTTGATTGTTTGTTGTTTAGGATTGGGAAGAGACGGTTATCAAAGTGAGCTATGAAAGAGAAATATTCTATGGTAAGTATAGAAACCACAATGTAGTTAGTATAATAGCAAATTTGATCCATTAACAAGTTATAGTAGAAACTCGTTAGTAGGAACACCCGTCAAATTGTGTTCACTTTATCTGGAATTCGTATTAACAAATATAATTTGTATTGAAAAGGCTTTGAAGGGGACTGAATAGTGTTCGTATTAACAGGAAATTCGTATAACCTGTGTTGATATTAACCGGGAATTCGTATAAACCGTATTAACAAGGTTCTACTGTACTTAATTAATCATATTTTAACACCTAGGGCATCTACAAGAGTTAGAGAGATTATACAACGAAAACATACAATTAGCTACGATTGTATCTTCTCTGGATCCATTCGTTAAATCTCTAAATTCAGTTTCTCAACGTCTTTCACCAATGTAAGCAGTTATTCAATTATAATTGTATTGTATTCGTAATTGAGATATTGTATTGTATGATTGGAAAAGAATAACAGTCAGGTTATTTTATTATGAACATTCAAGGGACCATAAATTGTGTTCATAATAGAGACTTAATACAAACCCTATGTAAGTTGTTAAATTGGGACCATAGGGTTTGTTCATAAAATAAAGTTTACATATTAAGCCATGGCCTACTTAATATACGGCTAGATATGTCACCGAGAAGGCCATAAAACGAGAAGGCCAGTTTCTAATTTTCATTTTAGGATAAACTATGCCTCCTATTGTTGTTATTTGGGTTGTATATGGGGTAATCAACCATTGCGAGTCCATTAGAACCACTTTTGAGAATATCAGATTTGTGGTTAAGCTGTTTAGGCGCCATTTAATGATGACGGTAACAATTTATGGCAAAATGAAAATTTTTTCAAATATCATAAATTTCAGTTTCTTCCTATTTTCTAATAATTTTATAATAGGAATACTAATATAGGGATATATTTCATACCCCAAAGACTACTAAATCACAAAATGGCGACATTTTAAAAAAATTTAAAAATTATTAAGCAACCACATGCTAAAATACAAGTAGTATCCGAATTAAAACTTACTATTTTTGTACATAAAACGTTTATAATTGCTGGTTTATATATATTCATTCTCATTATATATTCGGAAAATGTATTCTAAGTATATTAGCAAATTATTTTCATTTTCTCGCAGTTCTTTAGACTCGAATTTTACATTTTTGTATATTTGTGGTGTCATCATTAAATGGCGCCTAAACAGCTTAACCACAAATCTGAGATTCTCAAAAGTGGTTCTAATGAACTCGCAATGGTTGATTACCCCATATACAACCCAAATAACAACAATAGGAGGCATAGTTTATCCTAAAATGAAAATTTGAAACTGGCCTTCTCGTTTTATGGCCTTCTCGGTGACATATCTAGCCGTATATTAAGTAGGCCATGATTAAGCAGACGAAAATTGTTCACAATAAACAGACCTGACTGTATATTATATAGAATATCGGCCAATACGTTTTCTAGAATAATTTCAGGCACTGGCAATGATTTTTTCAAAATTAAAAATTCACCTTTGCGAAGCCGGGTTTTTATATTGAAAGGGGTTGGCCGATATATAGATAAGCCCTTAATATTAATAGCTCTTAAAAACTGTTCACAATAAAACCCCAATTTAATTCCCAAGGTTACAAGCGGCAGCTAAAGATAGAGAGAAATCCCAAATAATGAAAGATTTGATGAGTAAGATTAGCGGAATTGAATCTAATTCAAACAAACGGTTTGTTACTAGTTATAAAGTGTTAGTTATTGTTATTAATTGTACAGTCGAAACCGGTTTATTCTAACTATTAGTGATACAATCTTTTGTAAGAAATTCCAACTTTACTAGTATTTTTCATCGGTTTTTTCTAACTACAGTCAACTCCGCTTAATTGAGCCACCGATTAATAGATTTCTCCGCTTAATCGGGTCAAAACAACCTGGTCCCGAGGTGACTCTATTAAGCGGAGTCGACTGTATTTTTATCTGAAAAGAAATGGTTAGAAAAACCCGGTTTCAATTGTATATTCTGTATAGATTAGTGGCAATAGAAGAGTTGGAATACAGATTAAAAACGTGAAATTATAAATTCTCACTTCCTCTTTCTCCCTCAATCAGTATTTGAACTTTTAATTTTGTTTAGTATCCTGATATTAGCTCATTAGAACAATTGTAATTCAAATCAATTTATTGTTGTTGTTGTTGTTGTTATTGATTTATTAGCATGCTTATGATCTAATTGTGACATTTGTTTACGAATTTCGGAAAAGGCGAATAAATTTCGACGGTCCCCTGGTGTTCCTACTAACGAGAGTCAACTTTTAAAACATATTTTCTCCAACTTATGAATGTAAAATATACTTTTTAAGAACACACAACAACAAATAAATAAGTGAATATAAGTGCGAATATATAAATAAATAAATAAATAATCGATCAAATGTTATTTCGGTGAAACTTGATTTCTCTTCAAGATAGAAGGAAATCCTTTAATAATTTGATTCATAATATGTTCTGGTGATAAATAATTTCGGTCATTTACGTTCCATAAAGCAGTAATTGGACGTAAAGTATTTTCCCTGTTAATTTCAATAAAATCATCTTGATAAGTTGTGACTTTTAATATCGGAGTTTCATTATTATCATCAATACAACATTGTTCAATCGGAATTGAACAAGAATTTAGATTTACTCGCGAAATTATATTCGTACTCGAAAAATCGTCGGAAATACTTTCATCACTTGAATCATCTTTTGTCGCTAATAACTGATAAATATATTTCGCGGTTTGTAATCTATGAAATACTTTTATTAATCGCTTTATGATTACGTCACGCGGTGTATCCCATAATTTCGGCCCTGAATTTTGAAAAATTCGCATTCGTTGTACTTGAAAAACTTTATCCATATCATTCACAGTTCTGCGAATTATAATATTATCCTTTGGTAACTCATCGAGTATTCTATATAACGTTCTTTTATGGAAAACTAACAAATGTGTAAAACCAACTGTTTCGGCATTTCCTGTACGAAATCTCTCATTTGGATTTTCCGCTAGAACTTCGTGAAATCCGAATAATTGTCCTTGTTTAAGTGTACCCACATTTCTACCTTTTTCAACTAAGTTAACACTGCCCTTTGTTATTATAAATAATTCATTTCCAATATCACCTTTGCTGTAAATAACTTCTCTTGGTAAATATACTCTATTTTCAAACACTAATAATAAGCGAATAAAAAAACTTTGTGAAAGTCCCTTGAATAAATAAACTTTTTTTAGAATCTTGTTATAACATTCTTGAGCTAAATTTACACGTAATTTCTTGGGGAAATAGTTTAATATTGTATTTTCTTGCAATTCAATATGATTTTCATAACCATAATCGTAATAATCAGTTACTGCATTCTTTACCTGGCAAACATCCGAATTATTTTTATACAAAGTAAACACCCATTTAGCTCTTTCCGATTTAACGCGAAACAAATTTCTATGCCAATTTCCAACTCTTAAGGAGGATACGAAAACCGCAAATACATACGCCATATGTAGTGAGCCTATAAAGTGGCATACAATCATAAATATAAATTGTCCACTTTCATTTGGTCTAGCTTGGTTATGAATATTCGTAATAATAACAAACCCCCAGTAAAATGAAAACAATAACGGATGTAAACTACTTTGTTCAACAATAATAAATCCGGAGAAAATTCCTTCTGTTTGTTGTCCCTGTATAATATAGTATAAGAAGAATACACAACCTAAAGTGTGTGCTATAAATAGAATCTGAAATAAAACGCGAAATCGACGAAAAGCTTGTGCATAATGTAATTTCTGTTGAATCAACAAAAATAATTGGTTAAAACGATGGAATTTTAGATAGCGAGTTATACGGAAAATTGAATGATAACTTTTTGTTCCGAAATATTGTAATTCTTGTACCCAAGGGAAAATAATTGAGACAAAATCTAAATAAAAACCATACGAACAAATGTAGAATTTTATTGTTTGTTTGATATCTGTAATTTTAACACCTTGAGCATGTGATATATACTGTTTATGACTTTGTATTAATAATATATCGAAAATGTATATAAAATCCGCGATAATATCAATAGCATAATAAATTGGAGAATTCGGTATTCGGTTTATTGTATTTGTAAAGTTACCAGTTGGTATTAGTGTCCCATGGATAAAAGCCCATCTTAAAGGTATCATAAATGCATTCCAAAGGAACGCTAGGGTAACTAGGCAAATCGCGAGGAAATATGTAAGTCCGTAATCATCAATTGTGTAAGATAGAAAAGTAGTTAGTTTTAAGTCACCTTCGTAATACAAACCTAGTCTGTCAATTAGGAATAATTTAATACCGGTTTTTTCAGCCTCCATTAGTTTATACTGATTGTATACATATCTAATATTCTTAACCGATTCCAAATCTTCGAGAATTAAATTCCCTAAATTTGCCTTGATTTGATCGATTGACTCATCAGTTGTTAGTTGATGTTTCAGTATTTTTGGTTTTTCAGGAGTTAGAAAAATCTCAGGAGAATTAACTGCCATTATCGCTAATATGAATAATATTGGAATTGTACGTATTTATAGCTGTGTTTGACGTAATTTAATACTACAGTAAAATCGCGTTAATACGAATACTGTTAAAGGAATACAAGGTTTAATTCCCTAGCCTATACAAATGCATTCAAGTGACTCCGGTTAATACGAACATATTAAGACGGTCCCTTGGCGTTCGTATTAACGAGGTTCTACTGTATTTATAGCTGTATGTTAACTGAATTTGATACAGTAGATACCGGATATAAGAACACCGGTTATAAGAACATTCTACTGGAAAACGGTTGCCATATATACTTTATGCCGGTTATAAGAACATTATATTTAGTTCCCGACGATGTTCTTATAACCGGCATCCACTAATGAATTCTAACCCATAAATGAGTTAGATACTGAATTTAGCTAAATGGTATTCCTATCTTTGTTCCGAGGATTTCTACGCAGCAAGGCTAAGCGAGGTCCAATAACGAGTAAGAAAGGAAATCGGTTTTTCTACAAAGGCAGAGGGGTTGGGTCTAGAGGGGTTTTCACTGCGAAGGGAATATTCCAAATCCAACCTTGGAGAATCTATAATTTCATCGTTCCCGATTTGACGGATTGTAAATTCAAGCCTTATGTATCTAGTCGCACCTCGCTAATTAGAACTGGTGACACATATTCTGATGACCTCACTCATTTGAGTAAAGTGGAAGTTAGGTTTGAGTTGAAGAAAAGCGAAAATGCGATTGAGGAACAAACAAATAATTAGATTTGTTTTATAGAATATTAATTTTATAATTTTGACTTTGTATTACGATTAGGTCACTTATTAATTGAGAGATATTATCATAATAAATTCTGAAAATTCTTATTCTTATATAACGACGAATATTCGAATACCAAACACAATAGTACAGTAAATATCCGCTTATAACGAAATGGATATTTTCCCCCAGAGCACTAAATATTATTATCCAGAGCACTAAATATTATTATTATTATTATTATTATCCGCTTATAACGAATATCCGGATATAACGAAGGCATTTACAGGTCCCAAGCACTTCGGTATAACGAGAGTATACTGTAGGTGAATTATAGATTTAAATAAATTGATATTCAATTGTCATAGAATTACATTAAAATATTGAGACTGAAAACTTCAAATGTTTATGCCTCATGCCAACATATTTTGGATATTATTATAAAACCATCATTTTAAGGTGCATTATTAACCAGGCACTAAACAAATTATTCATAAAATGTAACCGTTTTAAATATTTAAATTCCGAAAACAATTGTAATGCGATTTTGTTAAGAATTTCTTATAAAATTATCAAAAATTGTTTTCACAGAACAGCAAATGATTGGCTCTAATTTGTTAAAAAGAACTCTACAAGTTAACATAACTGCTCACAAATATCTACATTCCTCAAAGCTGTTGGCTGGCAACAAGAAGAAAGTTATTGGAGAATATTTATACGGACTTCATCCCTGTTTAAGCGCGATTTCAAACGGACGCCGAATTATCCATAAAATATTTATTCGCAAAGAAATGGAAATCGAGGATGGCCAAGAGGGTACGGAAATTGATAAAGAACAGGGAATTAAAAAATATCGTCGTTACGAATTGTATAAGCATGCTGAATCAAATAATATCCCAATTATCGAAATTAGTTCTGCGGAAATAAATAAGATTTCTGGTAACAGACCGCATCAAGGTGTGGCAATGGATGTCGCACCGCTTTTGGTTAAAGATTTAAGTTTGAAAGAAATAGAAAATGAAGCGAATGAGTCAAAAGGTATTACACCTGTTTGGTTATTTCTTGAAGCAATTCGTGATCCGATGAATTTAGGCGCAATTTTACGTTCGAGTAAATATTTCGGAATAAACAGAGTTATTTTGAGTTCACAATGTTCCAGGCTTTCACCAGTTGTTAGCAAAGCGAGTGCTGGTGCAATGGAAACCATGGATATTCGAGGTATTGCAAACACAACAAAGTTCTTATGGCATATCGGGAAATACTGGAATATTATAGGGACGTGCTCACCGATTGAAGAAAAAGATTTATACCATACAGTACAAATAACCGATTTGGAGGATTTGAAAATTGAAAAACCAACGCTTATTCTGTTTGGGAATGAAGGTGAGGGTTTGGGTGAAAAAACAGCAGAATTTTGTCACAGTATGTTAAGCATTAAACCTTGGGGCGAACTTCCTGAGGGAATTGATTCGCTTAACGTAAGTGTTTCAGCCGGGCTTATTCTACATAAGGTTAGTCGCGTGCGACCTAACAACGAGGTAATGGAGCAAAGGAATTTAGAATGTTAGTTAGTAGTATTTTGTTTATTAGTAGTATTTTACGGATTATTAAAACTGTTAAAATCGAGTTTGCAAAACAAAATCTGAAAATTTATTAGATAATGTACAAAGAAATTTAGAATGTTAGTTAGTAGTATTTTGTGTATTAGTAGTATTTTACGGATTATTAAAACTGTTAAAATCAAGTTTGCAAAACAAAATCTGAAAATTTATTAGATAATGTACAAAGAAATTTAGAATGTTAGTTAGTAGTATTTTGTGTATTAGTAGTATTTTACGGATTATTAAACTGTTAAAATAGTATTTGCAAAACAAAATCTGAAAAATACATTATTTTATTAGACAAGAAATTTTGAATGTTAGTTACTATTTATTAGTATTTTACGAATTATTAATTAAACTTTAGAAAATAGTATTTTGCAAAAAACAAAATCTTAAAAATTAGTATTTTATTACACACTACAATTGATTGAATTTAGAACGTTAGTTAGTAATTATTGTTTAGTATAGTATTTACGATTATCATACTTATAAAAAAACAAAAAATAAATCTGAAAATGAAATATTTGATTATACAATGTTACTCAATAAAATCGGTTATCAGCTCAACTACAGTCATACATTCCAACTACCCACTTATGTAACCATGAAAGCATCAATAACATCTCCATCCTCTAAGCCATAATCCTGCAACGAATCCGACAATTCCATTGGATCGCCGTCAAATTGTAACCTGAACTTTGAAGGTGTTAGTTCTTTAGATTCACAAATTTGCGTTAAAATTCCTTTTAAATCTGCGGTTAATGGTGCCATTATTTGTACTAGCCCGCCTAAATTTTTCGCGAATTGTATTTTAATTTTGATTTTAGGTTCGTGTGTTTTTACCGGCGAAATAAATCCAGTTGAAAGTACAATTGCATCTAAAATCGCATTTTCGTCTAAATTTAAAATTGTGAGATTATCTGTAGGAAGTATGGTCTCATCTTGATGAGTTAACAAAATTTGTTTCGGACTAATTTCAAGTTTTTTCGCGAGTTTTTCAATCGTTTCCGAGAATGGTGTATCTTGTTTCATTTGAAAAGAATACACATTTCTTTCACATTTTATTCTAACTGAATATTCATTTGAAATACTCCGATTTACGATTATTTCGTCACATTCTAACAAAGATGTATCTTTCTGTATAAAATCGTATTTTTTAGTTATTTCATCGATTTCGCTTTTTTCAGTTGTATTCTTACCCGAACGAATTCGTTTTGGTGATGTAAGCAAAACCTCTAAATCGGTGTCCCCAGGTGAAAAGGTGTTGGTTCCATTTAAGAAGTCATTACTCTCAATTGTTCCATCTTCATTTAATATTTCAATTCCCAAATCATACTTGTCGATAAGTGTATTAATATTTTGTCGCTTTTTACTTCTATAGTAAGTACTTTGGTATGGATTCCTGTCGATTTCAGTCTCAAAATTTGGTTCGTTATTAATCATTTCTTTATTAATAGGAGAAATGTGTTTGTCTGAAAAGGAATTTGAAGTGTTATTATAAATAAATAAATCTTGTGTGTCAATAGAAGCAATTTTTGCTAAAGATAAAGCATTTTTTTTTGGTCGTTTCGGTCTGCTATTCGGATTTGGAACTCTTTTTGGGATAATTGTACGGGAAAATATTTCATCTTTTTGTGTTTGGGAATTTGATTGTGTTTCTTTCGGTATTTCGATTTCGTTTTTAGTACGAATACTATTTGTAGATTCCTGCTTAACTTTAAGTTGTTCGATAAGTTCTTGTTTAATTTTTAACTGTTCGTTTGTTATTGTTTGTTCTGAGTTAATTATTTCTTGTTTCACTTTTTCTTGTTTCACTTTCAAAAGGGATTGGATTTCTTCCAATTTCACTCTCTTTATTTCGTTATTTTCAGACATTAAATATACTATTGATATACAGTAGACTCTCGTTAATAGGAACACGAATAAGGAAATATCGGTTAAGGAGTACAAGTTTTATTCCCCTAGCCTATACAAATGCATGCAAGTGACTCCGGTTAAAACCAATTCCGGATAATACGAACATAATTCGACGGTCCCCTGGTGTTCCTATTAACAGAGTCTACTATATATTACAAAAATAAATATTCGATTATTCTCAATTCCTCAAACACAAATACTAATAAGCTTAAAATACTAATTTTACCTTAAAGCCGATAATCCAAAAATACAAATCTACTGTTGATTACACAGATTAGGAGATTGTGTTATCTGTGATAAATCTGGTAAAGAAGGATTGTCCACCAAACAAGAGGGGGGGTTTCCCAAACCCTGTAACTCCTGAACTAATCTCAGAACTTTCTCTTGTCTCTGTGACTGTTGCTGTTGTGAGTCTGTTTCTGAGGTAGATTCGTATTCTTTGCAGATCTCTTGCATTATAACAAACTGACGGGAATATCTAGACAGAAGGAAATATAATAAATACTGTTATAACTAGGACATTATCTACTGTATAGTGTATTATACAGCTATTTGTAAATATGCTCCTAATCCTGGTCTGATTTAATTTTCATACGCCTAAATCACTGTATAGAAACAATAGATTTGTTCTTATGGCAAATTATTCACTAAACTACTTAGACTAAGTAAAACAAAAGTAAACGAAAATGCGTTCGCCTTATCCTGAATTCGTATTAACAAATATCATTTGTAATGAAAAGGCTTTGAAGGGGACTGAAATAATGTTCCTATTAACGAGGTTCTACTGTAATTAGTTTTGTTAGTTTAAATAAAAGGCCCTGGATGTTACTATTAAATGCAAATATTAACAAATAACTAAAGTAAACAACAACAACAATTAACCTCTTTCTATCTTCCTCACTTAACACCTCCTCATCTAAATACTTTGGATACTGCAAACACAGATCTCTCATTGGTTCATACAACACTTCTTCTGACAACAAATCCCCCATTAACTCTTTAACCATTCCCAACATTTGTTGACCTCCTTCCTCCAAGCACATTCCACTTCCCTTTGCCGTTGCTAGGTTCTTATTCAAGTCCTGTATTGTATCATCCATGGTTCTTATAGT
Organism: Hexactinellida sp. DTS-2022; assembly: GCA_028753945.1. Classification (NCBI taxonomy): domain Eukaryota; kingdom Metazoa; phylum Porifera; class Hexactinellida; species Hexactinellida sp. DTS-2022. Next base: position 495,303 of record JAPNXP010000014.1, read on the forward strand.
GGCACAGCTGGGAATCTTATTGGTCGGTGGGAATTGAGGATTAAGCATAGCGGATGAACCGAATAAGTCTCCCTATTTAAATAGGAACTATAATATGGAACTATAAATCCAAATATATGATTAAAACTCTGTTTGTTTCATAAACAAATACAAAGTACAGTCGACTCCGCTTAATAGACTCACCTTGGGACCCGGTTACTTTGACCCGATTAAGCGGAGAAATCTATAAACCGAAAATATTTTAAGCCAAAATGTAATTCCGTCCTATAAATCTTGTGAAATTTTGACCCCATTAAGCGGAGAAATCTATTAACCGGTGCTCTATTAAGCGGAGTTGACTGAAGTTTAATTGATTGCTTTGTGAGAATAAATTTGAGAAGGAATTTAGAGTGTAAGAATAAAAAACTAATTCGCTGTTGTAAATTGTATATATACTCTGAGTATGTCACAGGTGTTCACATAAGTGGAACTATAGACTATACAGAGAATAACACCTGCTACAAACATCTGCTATTCTGTCTGCTGCAACAGTAGCACGAAAAGTATAAATACAGTAAAGTTGTGAGATCTAAAATAGATGCTCTTATTGAAGCGACAGTGGCTCCAATAAGAGCATTTACTTCTTAACCGTGTTCTCCTATTAACGAGAGTCTATATTTTATAAGAGAATCCTTATATAGAGCTGAGCTCTAGTAGAGTTCAGATTTTTCCCATACTAAAAGGCCAGGCTTACTTTCTAAAGGTCAATTCCAAACTCTGGGAAAAAATGACCTTTCTCAGTGCCTGAATACACATACTGAAAAACTGAACTCTACTAGAGCTGAGCTCTATATAAGTTATTTGTTTTTATAAACTTACTTCTATCCCTTGCATGTCAAACATTTCCGGCAGCTTTTGTTCTAACTCTTTTGAGAATGTTTCGTATTCCTTGATAAGGTCTTTCCCTAGGATTCCTTCCATCATAGAATTCAGCTCTTCGAGGCTGGCGGGATCTAATGCGTCTGTTAGTAAAGAGTTACATTCCTGGGGGACAGAATCGTCGCTATGCTGTGTATCTGTTTTGGGAATTGGCTTTGATGGAGTGTCATAGTCTAATAACGCATCTTCTAAGAGACCGTCTAATTCCGTATCTTCTATCAAGCCTATAATAATATATATACAGTCAGGTCTGCTTATTATGAACATTCAAGGGATCAACAAATGTGTTCATAATAGAGATACTTCATAATAAGCGAACTCAACTTAATACAAACACTATATATGTTGTTAAATTGGGACCATAGGGCTTGTTCATAATAAAAAACTGCATATTTAAGCAGACGAAATCTTGTTCATAATAAGCAGACCTGACTGTATAAATATGTGTGAAAATAATAACCGTATTTACATAGAATAAACTTGTTAATTGAACTCTCGTTAATAGGAACACGGATAAGGTAAATATCGGTTAAGGAGTACAAGGTTTAATTCCCATAGCCTATACAAATGCATGCAAGTGACTCCGGTTAATACGAATTCCGGATAATACGAACATATTTCGACGGTCCCCTGGTGTTCCTATTAACAGAGTCTACTGTAGATACAACGTTTGACAATTGGAATGTAATTATTTACCTTCTATTTTGCCTTTCTCTTGATTTCCTTCTGCCATAAAAAAACAACTCTAAATTTGTAAATATTTGTCAGTAAATAAGACATGTAAACAACTAGAAAGTATCATTATAAACACAAATATTTGCCATTTTATTAACTGAATAGTAATTAATATTTCCAATAATCAATAGTTGAAACCAGTTATTTTTATCCAACATAATTTGTGAATTTCTTAATTAAAAGGAAATTATTCCTAAATTAAACAACTTTTTAGCTTACTAAAGGTGATAACTATTTCATTCTCGAAAGCATATTTTGTTGCCTGTTAATTAACAACAAATAGCTATTAATATTAATACAGTCGACTCCGCTTAATAGAGTCACCTCGGGACCAGGTTGCTTTTACCCGATAAAGCGGAGAAATCTATTAACCGAAACTATAATTCCGTCCTATAAATCCTGTGAAATTTTGACCGCATTAAGCGGAGAAATCTAATAACCGGTGGCTCTATTAAGCGGAGTCGACTGTATATAACAAATAGTCAAATTTAATACGAAACGAATTCTCCATTAGCTCACAGCTACAGATTCTAAAATGGAATTAATTAAAAAAAGCAATTTGTTAAAATTATAATCCGTATACAAACTCAATTATTTTGAGTGAATATTTTCTTTCTTTTCAAACGTTTTAACTTCCGGTCGCGAGGTTTAACTATTTTATAAGCGGAAGCACTTTCAGTTTGTTCTTCAAACGGGTAACTATTCGGAAGCTGAGGATGATATCGAGATGAACATCCATGGTACAAAAACTCATTTTGTAACAGTGATACTCTTTCTGTAACTTTTGGTTGAATTCGTTGAGTAATCGATTCGTATTTCGGTGGAATTGGTGATTCAAATGTTTCGCCATAATTCTGATCATTATTATTGTTATTATTTACAATACTACTGCCATTGATAGGCAACCTCAAATCGATAAATTCTTGTTCAGAATTGAAATATTGTAATTGTGGCAATTCATGCCCAATTCTTCCAGTGGTGAAATGATTATATTCAACAGGTGACATCGGTTCAATACTAACACCTTTTCCTCGCAATTCATAAATACGATTAGTCGCGTCAACAAGGTTTTCTTTCAAACTACGAAATACGGAAGCAGTGAAAATAGTTAGATTGTTATAAAGATGATGGTTGCCTAATATCATTTGAACACAGTTATTACATGGAGAAGTCAAAGTATACCAAATCAAGTTAAAAGCCTGTTTTTCAATCTCATTAAATGGTAGGTCAGGAAATATTTTTCTAGGATTTTTCCACCAAAAATCAAAAAATTTCGCTTCAGGATGTGTGGCATGGGAATCGTCGTTACCATGGTTACCATTAAGAATGCGTATAGATGTGTAACTTGAGTATTCCTTCTTTATGACACAAATTAGCCAAGTCGGTTTTCCATCTCGGTTTTTCAAACGAGAGTTGATTAATTCACTTTTTATGTCTTCGTTATCACTCATTGTTGTCTAATAAACAAATAATTTATAATAAATACAAACAAGATTTGTAAACATAAAACCGGGAATTTTATTCTGAATTTCTTTTACAGTGGTGTTAGTTGTAATAACAAGTCGAAATTTGCACGAAATTTGCTTGCAATAGGCGAACTTGCTATTAGAGGAAAATATAATTAACATTAAATTCTCGATTAGGAACCGAAAATAACTTGCTAATAGAGCAATATTATATACTAATTTATAAATATATAATTGCTATTTGGCAAATACCACTGAAGTTACTTATATCGGCCAACACCTTTTCAAATAAACTTTTGACTTTGCAAAGTAACTTTTGATGTTAAAAAACGGCTTTACAGTGCTCGAAAACTGAACTAATTATGGCCCATTAAAAAATCTAAAATTACAGCTGTGCCGGCCGCATGTTCCTTTGAAGGCGCAATCTTTTGGTGGTTGGTCGTTTGATAGTGCTATCGGCACAGCTATAATTTTAGATTTTTTTGTAATGTCATCGTCACTATAAAGGTGTTAAACCTAGGGCTGAAACGAATATTCGAAATGTAACGAACGAACCATTTTCTAAACGAACGAATATTCGAATATTCGTTCGTTTGGATGACTAAGCATTAAATCAATTTCTAGAGACAAATACTAGGAAAATAGGTATTTCATAATGTTAGAATGGTATAATAATACACGTAGTTACAAAGTGTATACTACACAAGTTTACTTATAATCAGCTAGTTTAAGTGGGAATTTATATTTACGATATCTCTAAGCTATACAAAAAAAAGTCTTGTTGTTGTCCAAAATTAGTTAACGAATATCCGTTTCAATCTAATATTCGTCCAAACGAATATTCGTTTCGTAACGAATATTCGTTTGCAAACGAACGAATATTCGTTTAATCATTTCGAACGAATATTCGAATATTCGGTATATTCGTTTCAGCCCTAGTTAAACCATTTCAGAAGGTGTTTTGGACGGAAACGACCCTATGTGTTGGAAGTTTCCTTTAGCTCACTTCATTTCAGAAATATTCTAGTTTCAGTAGAATATAATAGGTTTTGAGGCAGCATTTTTTCTGTGCATGTTGCGTGTTCTCCCAACGGCAACCAACACATTCGAAATATAAAATTCACAAAAAGAAAAACACATTTTATGTAGTAATCAAATAATCATCACCTCAAGGTGTTAAGACCAATAAGTGTTCCGTAGCATTATGATCAATTGATGAATTTGAAGTTTGTTTCTACCGAAAATTAAACTAATTATGGCCTATAACATAAAAATGAATAGTGACATTGATGAAATTTCAAATTCTAATTCTACACCTTTTAGCAGTTCACAAATTTCAATTTGGCCTTAGTTTCTGCCATAATTGGGATACTAATTTATTTTATTTCCTCTTTTATCAAAACACAGTTTATTCCACTTCTCATGCACAAGTATTTTACCTAACAATTGCATATTTTATCACAAAAATACTAACAGTTAGATCATTTGAACACAGGCAAAATTATGCGCTCCTAGATTTAGTTTGAGCTCGCTCACACGCGCATAAATTACTCAATTGTTGCATTAAGTCTGTGGGAGTAATCTCGATTTTCGCAGGCCTAGAATTGCTTGCCAATAAATTAACGCGCTTGGATGAAACCTTGTTTCAAGCAGATTACTTAGTTATGACGTCATCAATTACGAAAATCATGATACAGTGGATGTCGGATATAATCACACCGGTTATAAGCACATTAAGTGCAGTTCCCGACGATGTGCTTATAACCTGCATCCGCTGTACAATTTGCAATTAACTAAGGCCTGACTTCCAACTTGTGACTCAAATAAAATGCTAAATACGAGTATTCTTTGCATTAAATCGTATAATTCTAATCATGAATCAAATTTGGAAAAACACAATATTTTGAAACTGTTGTTTGTGGCAAAAAAGGGAATATTTCATAAACTTGCAAAACACTACTTTGAACCGATAAACAATTCCAGACTATTCTATTGTATCACAGTAGACACAACTAACCAAGAAAAATTCCCTAACTTTCCAGATATTACCATAGCAACCATTGACGTACTTTGATATTCTCAAATTACACAAATATAAGGTAGATCTGTATTAAATTAATTATATTATTTGAATAAACTCAATTCGTAACTGAACCTAAAATGGCCACTAATATGCCTACAAATGTTATTTCCGATAAAATGGCACATTTCGACAATGTCGCCACTATAATTCACCAAACATTTGGTTCCCTAATCGATCAGCTGATCGCGAGGAGGGACGCTCTCCTCCAGAGGGTCCGTGAGCTGCGAGAGGACCACAGGAACAAAGAGGCCACTCGTATCGCTGCCATAGAAGAACTCGAAAGGGTACAGCAACAAATGATGGAAATGAGCATAAAGGTTAACCCAAACCTAAAGTTCCATGAACAGGCCAAACAAGTCTACCAACAGGGCATTGAGAAACTGGGACCATCTGCCACATTCCTATGTCCCGTCTTCAGGTGTCAAAACACGGACACAATTCGACAGCTAATATCCGAGCTAGGAGAGATAGTCCCGTGTGAGATACCGGACTATTCTCTCAAGCGAGAACCGGTTTTAACAGCTGGGAAGTTTGGAAGAGGTGCTAATGAGTTGAATGCCGCAGGAATAACACTCGATGAATCCACTGAACTAATGTACGTAGCAGATTGTTTGAACCATCGTGTGCAAATAGTGTCGTTAAAGGGAGAGTTTGTGGCACAATTCAGAAATGATAAGCTGGAGTTGCCATGGGGAATAGCTGTTAATAAAGAGTCCATATTCGTAACCGACACGGGGCAACATGCATTGTTACAGTTCCGAAAGAAAGATTCCAAACTCATCAACAGAACTGGAACTAAAGGCAACAAGGAAGGAGAGTTTAACTCTCCCAATGGACTCTGTATCGACACTAACGGAGATGTGTTAGTTGCAGATTGCTACAACAACAGAGTGTGTGTACACTCGAAACTCCTAAAATTCAAGTCCTGCATCGGAATAGGACAGCTGTATTACCCTAAAGACGTTAAGCTGTCAGCTGATCGAATCGTGGTGCTAGACTTGAGTCCCAAATGTGTCCATTTCTTCTCTCGAGAAGGACACCCCCTCAGTTCCTGTGTCTCTAGAGGGACAGGGGACAGTTTGGTCGCTAACCCTAACTTCTTCTGTTTTGACTCAGCTGGCAATATTATCATTAGCTGCTATGCGAGTAATGCCATCAAGATATACACTGAATCTGGTCAGCATATTCATACCTTGGGAAGGAAAGGGGAGGGAAGGGGAGAGTTTATTGGGCCCCTTGGAGTTTGTATTTCCAAATTAGGAATTATTTGTGTTATGTCTCGTAATCCTAACTATCCTCTGCAATGTTTCTAGTTTGTTTGTTTGTTGATTCTATTAAAAGGTGTGACTGAATATTTATCAAATGAAACTGTTTTTGTTTTTAAAATATCATATATATGGGACCATTCAAATTATACGTAACGTTTTCAAGGGGAGAAGGGGGGTAGCCAAAACATGTTCTTAGTTACAGAAGTAGAATAATCTAATATATAATCAGTTTATTGTAAACTTATTTTAACTCTTTTCCCCTTGTTCATTTTCCTACTCCACGCTTCTTCATACAATAAAATATTTCACATGCTAAACTACTATTTATTTTCAGTTGTTTATGCTTAAAATACGTACGTTAATACATGTTCTAAGTATAATATGAGAGAAAATTCACGTATTATGCACCTTTTCCATTAACTATGGCCTAAAATTCACTTACAACTGTTGAATCTATAAATGCTAATACAATTTTATTTGCACAAAATTCCTAAAATTAGATTACATAATACCTCAGTAAACTGAAGACGAAACCTTTTGATTGTGTACATTAATTCCGTTTAATTTCTATACATCTCAGTCAGGGTGTTATCCAGGCGTATTGGGCGCTCCTAAAGGAGCGTAATTTGAATGGATTTTAATCTAGGCGTACAAAAATCGTGTCTAGCCGTACAATATCGTGAAATGCTCCCATAGACTTAATACAAAATGTGCAAACTAGGCGTACAAAATGAAAAATGAACGAGCTCAAACTAAATCTAGGCGCGCATAAATTTTTGTCTGGATGAAAGCCTGATCTCAGTATAATGGACCACTATGAAGCAAATATATTCCATAGCATTTCTATAAGTGCAACTATCCAATTGGATACCTTTTGTCTCTGTGACTACAAAATGGGAGAGTTGTTGTTGTTGTTGTTTTTGTTGTTGTTGTTTGTTGTTTGTATTCAAAAGTTAGTTTAGTTATTGTTAAGGCATCTACTTGCACGTTTTTTATTCATTATGTAAATTCGTATGATCTACAAGATGGAAAATACCAACCGTACTTATACTTAACTTAATCGTGTGGGTTTTCCTCATTTCCATCTTCCTTATTTTGAGGTTTTCCATTTGGGAATTGCGAAACCCGCGATTATTTATTCACTAAAAAGATGATTCAAACGGACAAACTTCCAGCATGACTGAAAACAATTTGTATACGCCACACAATTAAGAAGAGACATGATATGTTAAGAGAACGACATGCGTTTGAATTGATATTCAACTTTCTACGGATAAGTTTTAGAGATATTAAAGCTAGTTGTTGTCTCGATAAGTATTTATATTTGAAATTCGAAGTGTATCATATTATACTAATGACAATATACACTTTTATTCATGTTACTTAATCATATCAGTTAATTACATCGATGGTAAGGGTATCACTAGAATTTCGAGATAACAACAAAAACAAGTTTAACACAAACAGACAGTGGACATGAGAAGGATTCATTCCTTGGTGACACATATATATGTGTTTTAGCGTTTGTGCTAATGTTCTCATATTCGCGGCTTTTATCAAGATATCGCCAGTTCGGGAAAAAATCTTCTCACGCTATTATGATCCAACATACTTCACGTCCTGCGCGAAAAGTAGATATTAAGAAATACTTTATAAAACAAATTGTGACTCTCTTATAGAAGATGCAGCTTTAGCCCATAACACTTCTAAATTCATAAGTGTATTGACACATGTAGTTATGCTGATTCTAAACTGAGACTGTACTATTATTTGAAAATTATTATTTAAAACAGACCAGTTTAATTGTCCAGAGTACAACAACAACAACAACAAATATTTATATTTGAAAATTAGAAAATCCAAATACGAATCAGCTTATGTATCCAGTTTTTATCTCAAATACACATTTTATATTTTTTAAATTTAATGTTCAGGCAACATTAGTAACCCCGAAACCAGGGAATTATCCAGGAGCGCGAGACGCTCCTCTAGGCGTATGATTTGGGTAAATTCTATGTTTAGGAGCGCCAAAATTTTACATCTTCTCCTATACCATAACACTAAATTAGTGAATTAGGAACATGAAAATTTGCTTGGATACTGAAAAGGAGCTTATCCTTAAATTGCTGTATAAGACCCTGCCCGAAACACCAGAAATGGTTAAACATCTTTATAGTAATGATGACATCATTATGGCAGATTATAACTTATATTTATTTTCAGAAGAAATCTAAAATTATAGCTGTGACGACTACATGTTCTTTTGGAGGCACTTTGAATCAACCAACCACCAAAATAGTGCCTCCAAAGGAATATGCTGTCGGCACAGCTGTAATTTTAGATTTCCCTGAAATGAATTTAATAACCGGGCATCATTTAGTAACCAAGTTAAGTTTGGGTAATTGGGTTCCATATTAATGACACCACTGGAGGTGATTCCATGCTACTAACATCGACAAATAAGTCACTTAGTGACACAGCTTAGATAAATCAAAATATTGTATTTAGACCCATATTCTGTAACAATACAAATACTGTATTCACTCGACTATTAGCCCACTCTCGTATTATCGCCTAACCCAAATGATTGCCCCTATCCCTAAGGGGTAAATTGATCGATAATTAAATATTCAATATACAGTATACTCCGCTTAATAAAGCCACCAGTTAATAGATTTCTCCGCATAAATTTTTTACAATATTAATAGGACGGAATTACAGTTTGACTCAAAAATATTTGCGGTTAGTTTCATTTGATTCTTATTCCTACTGCGACATTTAATTAATAGAACCAATCAATAAACAAAGAATGAAAACAAACAAATTAGAAGCTTTGCAGGGGATAGTTGGGATTGCGAGACATAACATAAATAGTTCCTAATTTGGAAATACAAACTCCACAGGGCCAAACAAACTCTCCCTTTCCCTCCCCTTTCCTTCCCAAGGTGTGAATATGCTGTCCAGATTCCGTATATATTATGATGGCATTACTCGCATAGCAGCTAATGATAATATTACCAGCTGAGTCCAAACAGAAGAAGTAAGGGTAAAAAATTATAATATATAATTGCTATTTGGCAAATACCACTGAAGTTTACTTATATCGTCCAACAACTTTTCAAAAAACTCTAATTAAAAAAATCTAAAATTACAGCTGTGCCGGCCGCATGTTCCTTTGAAGGCACTATCTTTTGATGGTTGGTGGTTTGATAGTGCTGTAGTATCGTATTTTGAGGCGCTGTATGGTGCACCAATATAAACCATGGATATGCTATTAAAATTATACAGTGGTATTTTGAGACGCTCAGGTAGATTGAGTTTGATACGCTACTATAAATGTGATAAATTTTTCTATAATTTTACGAGATAATTTATCGAGTTAGTCGCAAATTTAAGATAACTAATCAATTTTACATTCAATTAGCTGAATTCTCGAAATGGAAAATTGTTTACTACGCGCCTCAAAAATACCACTGGTATAATTTGTAATAGCATATCCATGGTTTATATTGGTGTATCATACAGCGCCTCAAAATACGATACAAAAGATTGCGCCTTCAAAGGAACATGCGGCCGGCACAGCTGTAATTTTAGATTTTTTTGTAATGTCATTGTCACTATAAAGGTGTTAAACCATTTCAGAAAGGTGTTTCGTACGGAAACGACCCTAGTGTGTTGGAAGTTTCCTTTTAGCTCACTTCATTTCAGAGATATTCTAGTTTCAGTAGAATATAATAGGTTTTGAGTCAGCATTTTTCTGTGCGTGTTGGGTGTTCTCCCAACGCCAACCAACACATTCGAAATATAAAATTCACAAAATAGTAAAAAAAGTTTGTTTCTACAGAAAATTAAACTAATTATGGCCATAACATAAAAATGAATGGTGACATTGATGAAATTGAGAATTTAATTCTACACCTTTTAGCACTTCACAAATTTTCAATTTGGCCTTAGTTTCTGCCATAATTGGGATGCTAATCTTTTTTTGTTTCCTCTTTTATCAAAACACAGTTTATTCCACTTCTCAAGCACAAGTATTTGCCTAACAATTGCATATTTTATCACAAAAATACTAACAGTTAGATCATTTGAACACAGGCAAAATTATGCGCTCCTAGATTTAGTTTGAGCTCGCTCACACGCGCATAAATTACTCAATTGTTGCATTAAGTCTGTGGGAGTAATCTCGATTTTCGCAGGCCTAGAATTGCTTGCCAATAAATTAACGCGCTTGGATGAAACCTTGTTTCAAGCAGATTACTTAGTTATGACGTCATCAATTACGAAAATCATGATACAGTGGATGTCGGATATAATCACACCGGTTATAAGCACATTAATTGCAGTTCCCGACGATGTGCTTATAACCTGCATCCGCTGTACAATTTGCAATTAACTAAGGCCTGACTTCCAACTTGTGACTCAAATAAAATGCTAAATAAGAGTATTCTTTGCATTAAATCGTATAATTCTAATCATGAATCAAATTTGGAAAAACACAATATTTTGAAACTGTTGTTTGTGGCAAAAAAGGGAATATTTCATAAACTTGCAAAACACTACTTTGAACCGATAAACAATTCCAGACTATTCTATTGTATCATAGTAGACACAACTAACCAAGAAAAATTCCCTAACTTTCCAGATATTACCATAGCAACCATTGACGTACTTTGATATTCTCAGGTTACACAAGTAGTATAAGGTAGATCTGTATTAAATTAATTATATTATTTGAATAAACTCAATTCGTAACTGAACCTAAAATGGCCACTAATATGCCTACAAATGTTATTTCCGATAAAATGGCACATTTCGACAATGTCGCCACTATCATCCACCAAACATTCGATCCCCTAATCGATCAGCTGATCGCGAGGAGGGACGCTCTCCTCCAGAGGGTCCGTGAGCTGCGAGAGGACCACAGGAACAAAGAGGCCACTCGTATCGCTGCCATAGAAGAACTGGAAAGGGTACAGCAACAAATGCAGGAAATGAGCATAAAGGTTAACCCAAACCTAGAGTTCCATGAACAGGCCAAACAAGTCTACCAACAGGGCATTGAGAAACTGGGACCATCTGCCACATTCCTATGTCCCGTCTTAAGTTGTCAAAATACGGACACAATCCGACAGCTGATATCCGAGCTAGGAGAGATAGTCCCGTGTGAGATACCGGACTATTCTCTCAAGCGAGAACCGGTATTAACACCTGGGAAGTTAGGAAGAGGTGCTAATGAGTTGATAGCCGCAGGAATAGCATTCGATGAATCCACTGAGCTAATGTACGTAGCAGATTGTTTGAACAATCGTGTGCAAATAGTGTCTTTAAAGGGAGAGTTTGTGACACAATTCAGGAATGATCAGCTCTGGGATCCATGGGGAATAGCTGTTAACAAAGAGTCAATATTCATAACCGACAAAGGGCAACATGCATTGTTACAGTTCCGAAAGAAAGATCACAAACTCATCAACAGAACTGGAACTCAAGGCAACAAGGAAGGAGAGTTTAACGGTCCCTATGGACTCTGTATCGACACTAACGGAGATGTGTTAGTTGCAGATCACAACAACAGAGTGTGCGTATACTCTAAACTCCTGAAATTCAAATCCTGCATCGGAATAGGACTGTTGGATAACCCAAGAGACGTTAAGCTGTCAGCTGATCGAATCGTGGTGCTAGACTGGAGTCCCAAATGTGTCCATTTCTTCTCTCGAGAAGGACACCCCCTCAGTTCCTGTGTCTCTAGAGGGACAGAGGACAGTTTGGACGCTATCCCTTCCTTCTTCTGTTTGGACTCAGCTGGAAATATTATCATTAGCTGCTATGCGAGTAATGCCATCATAATATACACGGAATCGGGACAGCATATTCACACCTTGGGAAGGAAAGGGGAGGGAAGGGGAGAGTTTATTGGGCCCCTTGGAGTTTGTATCTCCAAATTAGGAATTATTTGTGTTGTATCTTATAATCCCAACTATCCTCTGCAATGTTTCTAATTTGTTATTTGTTGATTATATTAAAGGTGTGACTGAACATTTGTCAAATGAAACTATTTTTGTTTAAAATATCATATATATGGGACCATTCAAATTATGCGTAACGTTTCCAAGGGGCGAAGGGGGGTAGCCAAAACATGTTCTTAGTTACAGAAGTAGAATAATCTAATATATAATCAGTTTATTGTAAACTTATTTTAACTCTTTTCCCCTTGTTCATTTTCCTACTCCACGCTTCGTCATACAATCAAATATTTCACATGCTAAATTACTTTATATTTTCAGTTGTTTATGCTTAAAATATGTACGTTAATACATGTTCTAAGTATTATATGAGAGAAAAATTCACATATTATGCAACTTTTCCATTAACTATGGCCTAAAATTCACTTCCACCTGTTGCATCTATAAAATGTTACAAAAATGTTTGCACAAAATCCTTAAAATTATATCACATAATACCTCAGTAAACTGAAGACGAAACCTTGTGATCGTATAAAATTAATTCCTTTTAATTTCTGTACATTTTAGTATAATGGACCACTATAAAGGTAACTATATTCCATAGCATTTCTATAGTTGCAACTATCCAATTCCTATGTATACCTTTTGTCTCTGTGACTACGAATGGGAGAGTTGTTGTTGTTGTTTGTTGTTTGTATTCAAAAGTTACTTTAAATAGTTAATGTTAAGGCATCTACTTGCACGTTTTTTATTAATTTAATATGTAAATTCGTATCATCGTATGATCTACAAGATGGAAAATACCAACCATACTTATACTTAACTTAATCGTGTGGGTTTTCCTCATTTCCATTTTCCTTATTTTGAGGTTTTATATTTGGGAATTGCGAAATCCGCGATTATTTATTCACTAAAAGATGATTCGAACGAACAAACTTCCAGCATGACTGAAAGCAATTTGTATACGCCACACAGTTTTAAGATGATATGTTTAATTAATTAAGAGAGCGACATGCGTTTGAATTAATATTCAACTTTATACGGTTAAGTTTAGAGATATTAAAGCTAGTTGTGGTCTCGATAAGTATTTATATTTGAAATTCGAAGTGTGTCATATTATACTAATGACATTATACGGGGAATTGACATGGAATTCCCCATACACTTTTATTTCATGTTACTTAATCCTATCAGTTAATTACATCGAAGGTAAGGGTATCACTAGAATTTTCGAAAGAACAACAATAACAAGTTTAACACAAACAGACAGTGGACATGAGAAGGATACATTCCTTGGTGACATATATGTGTTTTAGCGTTTGTGCTAATGTTCTCATATTCGCGGGTTTTATCAAGATATCGACAGTTTGGGAAAAAATCTTCTCACGCTATTATGATCCAACATACTTCACGTCCTGCGCGAAAAGTAGACATTAAGAAATACTTTATAAAACAGATTGTGACTCTGTTATAGAAGATGCAGCTTTAGCCCATAACACTTCTAAATTACATAAGTGTATTGACACATGTAGTGATGCTGATTCTAAACTGAGACTACCATTATTTAAAAAATTATTATTTAAAACAGACCAGTTTAATTGTCCAGAGTACAACAACAACAAATATTTATATGAAAATTAGAAAATCCAAATACGAATCAGCTTATGTATCCAGTTTTTATCTCAAATACACATTATATATTTTTTAAATATAATGTTCAGGCAACATTAGTAACCCCGAAACACCAGAAATGGTTAAACATCTTTATAGTAATGATGACATCATTATGGCAGATTATAACTTATATTCATTTAAGAAAAAAAAATCTAAAATTACAGCTGTGACTACAGCATGTTCTTTTGGAGGCACTTTAAGTCAACCAATCACCAAAATAGTGCCTCCAAAGGAATATGCTGTCGGCACAGCTGTAATTTTAGATTTTTCCTGAAATAAATTTATTGATTGGGCAACATAAGAAACCAAGTTTAAGTTTGTGTGATTAGGTTCCATATTAACTACACCAACTGGAGGTTCTAACATGTACAAATCAGTCATTTAGTGGCACAGTTTAAATAGTTCAAAATATTGTATTTAGACCCATATTCTGTAACAATACCATAGGCGTAGCACGCGGTCCGACTGGTCCGGCCCAGTTTTCATTTATTCTACTATATTATATAGGAGGGTCCGGTTTTGGCCGGATAGTTTTCAGAGCTGTGCGACGCTCGTGAATACAAATACTGTATTTACTCGACTATTAGCCCACTCTCGTATCATTGCCTCACCCGAGTTATTGCCCCTATCCCTAAGGGGTAAATTAATCGATAATTAAATGTTCAATATACAGTATACTCCGCTTAAAACTTCCACAGTATTAATAGGACGGAATTACAGTTTGACTCAAAATATTTGCGATTAGTTTCATTTGACTCTTATTCCTACTGCGACATTTAATTAATAGAACCAATCAATAAACAAATAATGAAAACAAACAAACTAGAAACATTGCAGAGGATAGTTGGGATTATCGGACACAACACAAATAATTCCTAATTTGGAAATACAAACTCCACGGGGCCAAACAAACTCTCCCCTTCCCTCCCCTTCCCTTCCGAAGGTGTGAATATGCTGTCCAGATTCCGTATATATCATGATGGCATTACTCGCATAGCAGCTAATGATAATATTACCAGCTGAGTCCAAACAGAAGAAGGAAGGGATATCGACCAAACTGTCCTCTGTCCCTAGAGAGACATAGGAACTGAGGGGGTGTCCTTCTCGAGAGAAGAAATGGACACATTTGGGACTCAAGTCTAGCACCACGATTCGATCAGCTGACAGCTTAACGTCTCTAGGGCCATACAGCTGTCCTATTCCGATGCAGGACTTGAATTTCAGGAGTTTCGAGTATACGCACACTCTGTTGTTGCCGCTATCTGCAACTAACACATCTCCGTTAGTGTCGATACAGAGTCCCTCGGGCCAGTTAAACTCTCCTTCCTTGTAGCCTTCAGTTCCAGTTCTGTTGATGAGTTTGGAATCTTTCTTTCGGAACTGTAACAATGCATGGTACCATATGTCGGTTACGAATATGGACTCTTTGTTAACAGCTATTCCCCATGGACACTCTAGCTTATCATTCCGAAATTGTGCCACAAACTCTCCCTTTAAAGACACTATTTGCGTACACGACTGTTCCCATAATCTGCTACGTACATTAGCTCAGTGGATTCATCGAATGCTATTCCTGTGGCTATCAACTCATTAGCACCTGCACCATACTTCCCAGCTGTTAATACCGGTTCTCGCTTGAGAGAATAGTCCGGTATCTCACACGGGACTATCTCTCCTAGCTCGGATATCAGCTGTCGGATTGTGTCCGTATTTTGACAACTTAAGACGGGACATAGGAATGTGGCAGATGGTCCCAGTTTCTCAATGCCCTGTTGGTAGGCTTGTGTGGCCTGTTCATGGAACTCTAGGTTTGGGTTTACCTTTATGCTCATTTCGTGCATTTGTTGCTGTACCCTTTCGAGTTCTTCTATGGCAGCGATACGAGTGGCCTCTTTGTTCCTGTGGTCCTCTCGCAGCTCACGGACCCTCTGGAGGAGAGCGTTCCTCCTCGCGATCAGCTGATCGATTAGGGGATCGAATGTTTGGTAGATGATTGTGGCGACATTGTCGAATTGTGACATTTTATCGAAAGTTACGTTTGTAGGCATATTAGTGGCCATTTTAGTTTCAGTTACGAATTGAGTTTATTCAAATAATATAATTAATCTAATACAATCTACCTTATACTTGTGTAACTTGAGAATACCAATGTACGTCAATGGTTGCTATGGTGATACCTGGAAAGTTAGGGAATTTTTCTTGGTTAGTTGTGTCACAATTAGAATAATTTTTCTTTGTTTAATTTAATACTGACTCTTTCTTATAATTGTGTAATTGTGTAACTATAGAATATCAAAGCACGTCTACGTTTGTGGTATTAATTAACTAGAAAATAATGGAATTTTATTTGTTTAATTTAATACTGACTCTTTCTTATAATTGTGTAATTGTGTAACTATAGAATATCAAAGCACGTCTACGTTTGTGGTATTAATTAACTAGAAAATAATGGAATTTTATTTGTTTAATTTAATACTGACTCTTTCTTATAATTGTGTAATTGTGTAACTATAGAATATCAAAGCACGTCTACGTTGTGGTATTAATTAACTAGAAAATAATGGAATTTTATTTGTTTAATATGATTATTTGCAGAACCTACTCAGCCATAAGATCATTTTGAATTTCTATTCACCTGTCTACCCATTTTGTAAACAACAACAACAATAAATATTATTATTATGACTTATGAAAGTCCAATTTCCAAATCAGCATCTCAATTTACCTATTATAATTGTTCCCCTTATCTAATTTCCGAAATTTAAGATCATTTAATTAACCAAATGTTTTGAATACTCTGGAATCTTATATTAGTATTGTTAATTGTTTCAGCTTGTATCAAAGGTTGGTCAAACAGAATATTCAACTTTTGATTGCAACCGTGGTATAAATTAAATTACCCATAATAAATAAGTTCTAATTTTGAATGGATGTGAAGTTAGCAGCAAGTCCAGCAGCAAAAAGTGAGCATATGATTCGAAATTTACTGCATACTGCTTACAAATAACTATTCGTACCTACAGTACGAATGGTTATAAACTCCTATAAACTATACTAGTTTATCCTAAGCTAGTTAACGTTAGTTAGTTAGTTAGTTAGTTAGTTATCTAACTAATCTCGGAAACACAAGTTAATAGTGTATTCGCGTATATGTTATGGGAGATGTTGTCGAATCGCCAACATCTCCCGCGGGAGATGTTGGCGATTTACCATTATGGCTTCAGTTGTTTATAATTATGGTTTCTATTATTATAATATATATTATTAGTTAGCAAACTTATAATTTAGTTATCTAATTTCTCATATACAGTAGAACCTCGTTAATACGAACACCAACGGACGGTAAAAATCTGTTCGCTTTATCCGGAGTTCGTATTAACTGGAGTAATACCCATTCAATAGCCATTGTAGGGACCTGAATTTGTGGATCTGTTTGTTCGTCTTATCCGGAAATTCTTATTAAATGTGTTCGTACTAACGAGGTTATACTGTACGTAGTAATTAACCTGCAAAATACAAAGGTTTATCTTCAATATCTTGTATATTTATACTCAATAAATTTTTTGTCCGGAATTGATTGAGGAACTGGTAAGAGCTACAGACTTTGCATGGGTGTCGGAAATACCCATCTATAAACAACTTAGAATATCTAAGAGAAGTATCAACGACTTTGTACATTTGTTTGTTTGTTTTGTTTTGACATATTTGTTCCGGCTGCAAATTGATTCCGGTCATAAATTGTTCGTTTAACAAATTAGTCCAGAACTATTTAGAGTATATATCAATTCTATGGCATGGCATGGGTTTGTCTATTGCATAGCAAATTCGTTCCGGTTTAATTTATACCAGTAATCACACTTAGACGGTTTCTGTATGCAACACATAAGTGGCACTTTTGTAATTACCACCCAAATTTACAATTTTCCAGATACAACTATGTACCATCATAATCACATTTGAAAAACTTTGCTTAGGTTCAGTATTAATAAAATCATGTACTCTCGGCCTCTGGGAAGCATAAATATCAAGTTTGAAACCGCTCGAACCAATATCAGTATTCATGAATAGTTGCCCTACCGAATACGAATACTGATATTCGGTTGAGTAACCGAATACTGATAAAGATAATATTCGGTTCCTTCAACTGAATACGAATACTGATGATGTTCGCTTCTTTAAACCTAGTACTAATACTGATAATATTTGGTGCCCTAACCGAATATACGAATACTTATAATATTCGGCTGCAATAACCGAATATGAATACTGATGATATTCGGTCGGGCAACCGAATACTAATAATGATATCAGGGTTGGCAACCAAATATCAACTATTCGGCAAATAATATTCGGTTGAACCAAATATATCAGTATTCGGTTGCAACCTTGATAAATACGTATTATCTGTGTGTACGTACTAACTGAATTAACCTTAGAAATAGGGTTTATAGTTTCGGGATTTCGGATTAAGATGCTATCTAATCTCGGGATTATTAATACAAGGTATGTATGATATTTTACTGGATTAATATTAAACAAGTCGTCTTTATTATACCAGCTTAGTTCTTAAACAGTCAGTATGAAAACGAATTTCGCATTTACAATTTATAATAGGAATATGGTGAACTCTAGTAGAGATGCACCGGATCCACTTTTTTGAGATCCGGTCGGATCTGGTATATCCTTAAACTATTGTTATAACGAAGTGCTTGGGATCTGTAAATTCCTTCGTTATATCCGGATAATAATTAATGCATTTAGGCGGGAGAAAATCTCCAATTCGTTGAAAGCAGTTATTTCGGTATATCCGACTTCGTTACAACGGGAGTTCACTGTATTTATTGTTATCATTGACACAAAACAAAAAATTTATTGAGTATAAATATACAAGATATTGAAGATAAACCTTTGTATTTTGCAGGTTAATTACTACGTATATGAGAAATTAGATAACTAAATTATAAGTTTGCTAACTAATAATATATATTATAATAATAGAAACCATAATTATAAACAACTGAAGCCATAATGGTAAATCGCCAACATCTCCCGCGGGAGATGTTGGCGATTCGACAACATCTCCCGATTGACAACATCTCCCGATTGACAACATCTCCCATAACATATACACCAAATTCGTACTTAACTACACATTTATATCCTGTCCCTGTACATAGGCCTATAATGTCCCTAAACGTCCCCGGGCCCCGATTGGCTAATCCCAGCCTCCACAACCTACAGCTACGCGGCTCCATGTCCCGTCTCGTTTCTTCCAGCAAATCTCTTCTCGCCACTCAGCCCTCCTTCATAAGTGGCGCTCAATCCTTGTACCAAACCGACCACTTGACACCTCTCGAGGCGTGTCTAGCCGCGACACTTTTCTCAGAATGCATACACCAGATTGCGCTTCTGCTAAACATTCTTCCGCGGCCCTCCGGTATCGATGGAAAGTCCCATTCGGTCCAGCCATTAGTGGATAAGGTGTTGGGACCCCAGTTAGCTGAGATTATGAGTGTGCAGGATAAACTGGATTCTGAGTACGACAAGCTGCTGGAAGCGAGGGATAGAGATGCCATTGGAAACTGGTTAGTTATACGTAGTACTGTGGAACCTCGTAGTAATAGTATATGGTAGTAAGAACACTATTGAGTACTGTCACTGGAAAATTGGTCCCCAAAAATAGTGGAAAATATTGGAAGATTCTATAGTTTTTTTTCATAAAATTTTCAGAATTTTCAAATATTTCAAAATTTCACAACAAAATTTCACAAATCTTTCACCAACCTTTCTATAAAGTATATCATATTATGGCTATTGAATTTTAGACGGTTGTTGTATTAGACAGGTTCTACTGGCTGTAACTATAAGGTGTAATCCTACATTCCTATTTTGACCGTATTATTAGCAGTTATTATGACATTCGATAGAACCACACTTTTTTTCACAAAATTTTCACAATTTTTTTCACAAATTTTTTACAAATTTCAAGCACTTTGTTATAACCAGAGTCTACTGTATTTCTATAACCTATAACCTGTATCCCTGTATCCCTCCAGCCCCCAGAAGACAGCCCTGCAGGGTATATTCTCCCAGCTGGGCTCCCGGAGGTCCTACCCGGACCAGAGTCTCAGTCTAACAGCTGTTCACACAGCTGAGAACCAAGCTAAGCTAATCCAGGAATGCCAGTTCCTCCTAGACACCATGGAGACGCTTGAACTGGAGCTGAGCTCAGACGGACACTACGCTAGTCTCATTGCCTCTGTTAGACGGGCCGGCGAGGAGAAGGGGAGGATTAGGGACGTGGTGCAAAAAGGTAAATAAGTTGTTATCAATTATACACTATATGCCCCCCAAAAAAAGTTAGCTAGTTAGCTAGTTAGCTAGTTAGTTATATAGTTAGCTAGTTATCTAGCTAGTTAGTTAGCTAGTTATCTAGCTAGTTAGTTAGCTAGTTATCTAGCTAGGTTGTTAGCTAGTTTGATAGCTAGTTAGTTAGTTATCTAGCTAGCTAGATAACTATATACTCAGCTAGCTAACTAACTATTCCCCCCAGAGCAAGACTGCCGCATGGAGGTGCGCAAGCTGCAGGATACGCTGCTGACTATAAGGAGACAGCACGAAGAGGAGGCCTGTCTCTGTCGAGAGGGAATAGCGCACTGCAAGGATCAGATCCAGGAGATAAAGCAGCTCTCCTCGCGAGACATTAAGTACATCAAGAAGTCCTGTCAGCTGGAGACAGCCATGCACAGTAAAGCGGCCAAGTTCGAGGTAAACAACAACAAATACAGATTTCTATAGGTCCCCTTACTTGTATAATAGACTCTCGTTAATACGGACACGGATAAGGCGAAATATCGGTTAATGTAAATTCGGTTAATACGAACATTATTTAAGTCCTCTTCAAAGCCTTTTAATACAAAATATATTGGTTAATACGAATCCCGGATAAGGCGAAAACATTTTGACGGTCCCCTGGTGTTCCTACTAACGAGGTTCTACCTTATAACATTATAACAAATATGACAAACGTGCCTGAATATGACATTATAAAAGGTGTTGGCTGATAATTAAGTAACTCGCTATTTAAGTTACCCCTTCGTTGCCCTTGGGTGAAAAGTATAAATAGAAAAATCCCATTTTCAAATCTTTTTTCCATCAATTGTTTTTCAATTTCAATTTCAATTGAATTAACTTTCAGTTTGACTTTCGCATTCCGGGGCAACGATTAACTAATGTATAATACCCTACCCAGTATAGCATTCCTATTGCCCTCCCCTGTCGCTAGGAAGAGATACTCGGCTCTACAGTGGAGAAGCGACAGGACGATTCTTGTAACGAAGAGAGAGTTAACCGAGACATAGAGAGGTTCCTAAAGGGGTCCACGGACGGACTACAGGATAAACTGGAATATTGGATGAATAAGTTTGAGACAGACAGTGAGGAGAAATCTAATGAACTGAGAGATGTAGAGGATAAGTTAGTTATCCAATGATGTTATATTATTTAGTTTAACTACTTACATAGGGTTTGTATTAAGGGAAAGTTAGTTTATTCAAAATGTTAAATTATAATAAGTTAGTTATTTCGTCCTACGATTTAATACAGTAGAACCTCGTTAGTACGTTAGTTATTCAATAATATAAATTAATCCCAAGTTAGTAATACAGTAGAACCTGCATATAATCCGACCCTCTATAATCCGGAATTCAGAAGAACCGACACTTTTCCTTAGTAAAATGAGCGTCGGACTATGCATTAGAGCTTGCATAATCCAACAATTTGGCAATCCGACATTTTCCCTATCCCATTGAGCATGGGATTAGACAGGTTCTACTGTACAGTAGACTCTCGTTAATAAGAACACGGATAAGGAAAATATCGGTTAAGGAGTACAAGGTTTAATTCCCCTAGCCATACAAATGCATGCAAGTGACCCCAGTTAATACGAATTCCGGATAATACAAACATATTTCGACGATCCCCTGGTGTTCCTATTAACGAGAGTACTGTATATGGATTTGATAGTTCTATTAAACCATGGTCTAAATAACCATTGGATTTTATAAGCCCGTTATGAATTTGAGTGTAAGTGTAATAATTTCTTTATAATCCCTTTACCACAGGCTAGCAGTTTGTCTTGGCAAGATGCAGGAACAATCTAAGAAATACCAAGAGTACCATAAGGTTGTTGAGGACAACAGGCTTGAAAAGGAACAAATACGTTTAATGGAAGAGAGAGACAAACGAGAGTTGTACGCTACTATTCAATTACAAGCATGGTGGCGTGGTACAATGCAGAGAAATCTTTTGGGACCGTTTCGTCCGAAAAAAAGTAAGAAAGGAGGAGGAAAGAAAAAAGGTGAGAAAAAGAAAAAGAAAAACTGAATTATTGGTACACAATCACTTTATATACACCCATTCCTTGTTACTTATTCGCTTATTTACTGTTTGAATATTCTTAATAAGTATGTTAACTAATAGGGAACATCGAGAGTTCCAAATATAAGTGTAAGTTAGAAACTGGACCATCGATATAGTATGTTTACCTATTTGATCCTAGGTTAATAAATTAGAGAATTTTGCTAATAATTCTTTGCCATTTGGTGAATTACTCAAGTTATATTTGATCAATATTTAGGATCCATAATTAATTGGACACTTTTAAAAGGGCTTACAATTTTTCGGTCAACACCTTTTCAATATAAAACCTGGCTTCGCAAAAATGAATTAAAATGACCTTGCAGCCTGATAATTGCATTAGAAAAGGTTTGGCAGATATTAAGTAAACCTTTTATAAAAATAGCTACAGTATAACCTCGTTAGTACGAACACTAAGGGACCGTCAAATGCGTTCGCCTTATCCATAATTCATATTAACCAATATAATTTGTTTGAAAAGGCTTTGAAGGGGACTGAAATAGTGTTCGTATTAACCGTGTTCCTACTAACGAGGTTATAAAGTATAAACTTTCTCTATCTTACACAAGTTAGAAATGGCAGAAGTATTAACAGTCCGAACCGGTAAAACAATCGACCCAGAAATAAAGTACCAACCCAAATCAGCTCTTATAACCGACTTAGAAAAACGAAGAGGAACTTCAAAATACTATATTTATATAATAGAAGTAACTACTCATGGAAATCTAAAATATAACGTGTTCAGAAGATACGCTCAGTTTTTCGAAATGCATAATAACTTAACTGAATCTTGCACTCCCGAATTAGCAAAAACAATACCACTTTTGCCGCCTAAAATATACTTTGGGAGATCAGCTGTTAGAGAAGTGGCCAATCAGCGAATGCCGTTACTAAACGATTTTATTTCCCGATTAATGCAAATGTCAGATTTAGCTAAAAAAGGGTGTGTTCGTGATTTTTTCACTCAATCAATTGGTGACGGTAAACCTTACGAATTCCAAAACCCGATTTTAAAATCTCCTCTACCACAAAGAAAGCAATCACAAGACCTAATTGAGAAATTCCCTTCGATTATCCCCCTAGTTAAGTTTCCCCGAAATAATCCTTTTATGTCAAGCCCTAAAACAGGGCCTAGGGCCCTTGTTCTCTTTGATTATTCAGCTCGCGATCAAGAAGAACTCACATTAGTAACTGGTAAAACTGTTGAGCTACTACGTCATGTAGATACCTACTGGTTAGAAGGAAAATACCTTGGAAAACAAGGCATTTTTCCTGCTAATTACGTGAGAATAATAGAACCACTTGATAAGTATATGGATGAATTCGATTTTTCTGATGAATGGGATGATGAAGAAGAAGAAACTTTTTTCACAGTTTTCTATAAAGGCATGCCAAGGCAAATTGTTATAGACCCACTTAAGGCGAATAAACCTATTTACGATGAACTTATTTCGATTGTGAGAGCTAAACTTAAGTTGACAGATATTGTGCTTAACTTTATTGACAAAGACGGAGATTTAATTGCTGTATTAAATGACGATGATGTTAGTATTATGGTTTCTGAAAGTTTTTATGTTGGAAATTCTAGTAATTATAAGTCAACCACATGGGCTTTATACGTGACAAAAAAGGATGATTATTCACAGTATAATATTGATCCCTATTCCAAGTAATAACAGGTGTTTGTGTATAATTATAGGTGTGATAATTCGCTGGATTTCAAAGCTTTTAGTTTTAGTTTTATTCTTTACTTTATTTCTGTGTGCTTTCTGTATATAACATTGCTAATTTTGTTTATTTATTAACTTTAAATACATTACGGGTATTATGATATATTTTATCGGTCAAAGGGTATTTTATACAGTAGACTCTCGTTAGTACAGTAAACTCGTTATAACGAAGTGCTTGGGACCTGTAAATTCCTTCGTTATAACCGGATATTCGTTATAAGCGGATAATAATTAATGCATTTAGTGCTCTGGGGGAAAATCTCAATTTCGTTATAAGCGGACATTTCGTTATAACGGGAGTTCACTGTACAAACACGGTTAAGGAGTACAAGGTTTAATTCCCTAGCCTAACAAATGCATGCAAGTGACTCCGGTTAATACGAATTCCGGATAATACGGTGTTCGTACTAACTAGAGTCTACTGTATATCAATAGATACAAGTTGATTCTTTGAAAGTTCAATTTAGGAGTTCACGTAAAAACTAATATATATCACATTTGCATTGATAATGGCTGTAAGAAGATTCACAGAAATCCCAACAGAGGCGGCTAAAAAGCGCAAATTAGAGAGACAACTTGAAGACAGCAAAAAGGATAAAGACGTGTTTACCATAGTTCGACCGGAAACGGTTTATGATTACCTGTTTCTACCAAAGGATTACGCGCGAAGACATAGAAAACTAATTCGTTACGAGCGATACAAAGGCCTACCGTCTGTTAGGGTATTAATGAAGGGCTGCGACGCGGCTAAATTAACCGGAGATAGTTGTCAGACTGTGCATAGAATAAATACTATTTTAGAAATAAGAAAGCAATTCCATTGTGATGCTAAGTTATCCGAAGGGTCTGTATTTGATAGCGAACGGATTTTATGGTTAAAAGCTAGACAAGATGATTTTGAATCGATACTTGAGGTTTTATTACCGTTTGTATCTTATCACGATTTGAATTTTGAGGAAAAAGAATTACAGATTTTGGTGCCACAAGCTTTTATAGGTTGTATTATAGGCTCAAGGGGTGACAGGGTTAAATCAATACGAAGGGAAGCGCATGTAAATATTACGATTTATCGCGACTGTTTACCTCATTCTAATGAACGAGCTGTTTCGATAATCGGTAAATCCGGACAAATAAAACATGCAGTACATTCTATAGTAGACTACTTATCTGTGAGAGAAGATGAACTAGGTCACGATGACCCACCGATTATATTTTACGAACCTTGCAAAACCCGTTGGGAAATCCCGGGCGAGTATGGTGGTTATACGTGCGATGACGTAAGTGATGTTATATTTGAGGATATGATGCGATGTATGGGTGGGGGTACAGGGAATAGTGAGGGGAAGAGTAAACAGGAAAATGTTAAATTAGTGGATTATACTGCAGTGCCTCCTGATGATGAAGTGAGTAAAACTTTGCATGATTTGGAACAAATTCGTTCGCAACATAATCGTGATCACAGTCCCGTTTCTAAACAAGCGAAGAGATCAAAACGCGAACACGAATATGAAGAAAGAAAGCATTGATTGAATTAATTGAATATTAATAATGTTATTAATAAATACATATAAATTAAAAGCTTACTTATATATCGGTCAACACTTTTCAATATAAACCGGTTTCTAAGGGTAATTTTTTATGTTAATAAAAATTATCCGAAATTACATTAAAAAGGTGTTGGCCGATATTTAAGTAATTCTACTAACAATCTTCCTGATATAATATTCACAAAAAAGATTGAATTTATATTTGAATTAACAAAACCTTTTGGGCTCGGATGAATGTTAATAAATACAATTGCATTTGTTATTGTTTATTTGTTGTTGTTTCTATTGACTGAGCAGCCGATAATCAATGAAGAAACGGAAGTTTACAAGAATCTAAGGTAAGTTAAACTATTTATGTTTGCAAATTTAAAATACTATACAAGTAAATTACTTATATATCAGTCAACATATTTTCTAATGTAATTTCAGGCATTGGATCATTATTTATTTACTTTACTTTATTTTAAGTCGTGTTTTTATATTACAAAGGTGTTGGCCGATATATAAGTAAGTCCTAATTATTAAAAGGTTTGATAATTTCACGCCTAATCACAAACGAATTTAATTTCCTTGCCTTTACTGAATCATGTCTCTTACACGATCTTAAATATATTCAAAACGAATATTATGAATAATTAATTCAATTTAATTTACTTCCTACTATCTCAATTGAATATAATTTCAACAAATTACAACTATACTATAAATGGTTTTACAAATGTGCTTTTGATATAATAGTAACCATTATCTACTCACGTGTTATTTCGTACAATCTGATTTATCTTACTGCTATGCCATCAACAACCTTATACTTCCAAATTGTTTTATCACTTGTGGTTGCCTTTTGTTTGCAAAAATCATACTTTCATACTGGTTAATTAAGTCACTTTGTTATAGGATATGCTAATTTGATTGTATGTAGCTTTTGATATAAAAAACAATGTTTTGTTGGAAAAGTAATTTTTATTTGGAACGCTACTAAATTTGACTTCAATCAACGTAAGTACATTTGTTGTTGTTTATCTTTAGCTCGATTGAATAATAATACGTAATTCCAATTGCCAAACTTTGTATCCATGACTTCCATAAATATTGCTTACAAATCATATTTTTTTTAAGTTTTTTAGAAAACTGTTTAGGAATTATTACGTATAACTTTATAGGATTATTTTACTGGTTTTCCTAGGAAATAATAATATGTTTACGTCAATGTGACTCGTATTATTTATGTCTACTCAATATTCTAATATTATGAGAGCTTGAATTATATTTCTAAATTGTATAATAGCAGATTAAATTCTAAAAGTAAAATAGTTAATTAATACTTTATTTAATTACGAACTCTCCATATTTTTAACACTAATAATTTCACAATAATTTGGTGGAACTTCTTCTATCAATATTTGTGAGTAAGATGGAGGTATTATATCCAGATTTTCTGTTGTTGTTGTTGTTGTTATTGTTGTTGTTGTTGTGTTTCTCAATCCTGCCTCTTGTTGTTGTCGTCGTTCACGTGGATGTACAATTACCTTGTTGACAAACAAATTCAAACACCATTTGAATGTTAGAAGTATCGTAATAACGATTGACCCTAGAAAAGTACCAAAAATACATAGTAGGGATACTGATACTGTAATAGAAGTTCTTTCCATTACAAAATGTAGAATTTCGAGTTTGAATCTTATTCATACTTTATTTTGAGACTATTTATAATTTGTATATCATTGTTATTGATACACAAGTTCTTGTATTGTATTATGTTATTGAGTTTTGATTCACTGATTTTGAATAGTTAATTAATAGTAATCAATTTCCCTCGAAAAATATATTTGCATTGGAAATTGGAATATAACTACAGTGGTGTTCGCCTAATAACAAAATTGCTCTATTAGGAAGTTATTTTCAGTCCCCAAGCAAGCATTTAATGTTAATTCTGTTCCTCTAATAGCAAGTTCGCTTATTAGCAAGGAAATTTCATGCAAAATGCGACTTGCTATTAAACAAACACTACTGTACATTGTTTATGAGACCATTAAGTTAGTGTACTTGTTTACAAATAACTGAATATGTAATTTATTGACAAACAATAGACAAATTACAGTCTAGTTTCAATGCAATCATCTTGACTGGTATTATTACTGTTCTCCAATTCTATAACGGATACATTTGGGAAAACAAAGTATTCAGGTAGCTGCTCTTCATGATTAGAGTTATTTGTTGAATTCGGAGTTGAATTATCCTCTGTTTGTACTGGTGTTGTTTCATGTATGTCTGTTGTTGTTGTTGTTGTTGTTGTTGTTGTTGGTTGAGGTGTTATTGGTGATGGTGTTGTTGTTGTTGTTGTTGTTGGTGGAGGTGTTGTTGTTGTTATTGGTGGTGTTACTGATGGAGATGTTGTTGTTGTTGGTGTTATTGGTGGTGGTGTTATTTGTGGAGGTGTTGTTGTTGTTGGTTGTTGTGTTGTTGTCCCATTTTCAATGTTTTCTATATTTGTATTTACATGCGTTTCGTTTAGATTATATTTCCCGCGTTTGAAGGTTGAATTAAAACAGAATTTTGTTAAGAACATTGGTAGGTGTATGCATTTAGACATTTTTGATTGTGGATGTTTTCTGCAGTATTTTATGCAACCAATTAGTACAAATGGAATGATGAAAAGAACAATAGCGGTCCAAGTGAAAATAGGGATAATTACTCCTGGAGGCACTTCTACACTCATTTCTAATAAAACATAAATAAATATAAAATAAAAATGATATAAAAAGATAGGAATACTATTAAATATTTGGGAAAATTAATTACTTATGTTTCGCCCAACACCTTTTCTGGCAAGGTCATTTCGTAACATAAAAAATTCACCTTTGCGAAGCCGGGTTTTATATTAAAATGGTGTTGGCCAATATATAAGTTATATTTACAGTAGAACCTGCATAATCCGGAATTCAGCAGAACCGACATATTTTCCTTATCCCAACGGGTGTCGGATTAGACAGGTTCTACTGTATTATTATATTCCCATATATGGGCATATAAATGACAATTGACAGCCAAGCGTTAATACATATCTTTAGTAGATCGTAATTAGTAAATGATGTGTTCGATAATAATTTCTATAATTAAAATTTCTAAAATTTGAAAAAGAATAAATATAATCAAAAATTATCACTTACCTATTTTTCTTGAGATATTTAATGAATTAATTTTATTAAAAAAGTTACAAACAATGTTGAGTGTATGTATAATATAAAATTTACTTTATATATACTTCAATAATTTGGATGTCATTCAGCATGGTCAGCATGTACCTACCATTAATTCGTGCTACGTTGAATAAAGGTACTTCAATCACCATTAGACTAACACACTATTAAATTCATTTTCTACCCCCTCGATTGCTACATCGCTTGTTATTTGATTGTTGTAATTTGAAACTACTTTCAATATTGTTGCACCAGTGAATTAGAGAATATTTCCTTGACTTTTTTGTGGTCATATTTTCTATTTGAGATTGTATGCATACCATTTGCCATGTTGGTTGTATAGTTGAGTAATCTTGTTATTGTTAATTAGTAAATAACGGTAGTTGGTTAATGTTATTTTTGTTGGCTGATTACTCATCTTATTATGTTTAAACTAACGATTAATCTTGTTCGTTAAATAATAATTTTTGAGTCTCTTATAATCGAATTATTTTTATACGATGTTTATATAATTGTGTTTATTTCTGTAAAACATCAAAAAAGCATATATATTTCCCCACTAATACCTAAATAGTTCAATTTCAAATTAATTCATTTGTACTTGCAATTATTTGAAGATTATTATCTGTCTCATAACTCATTAACTAAACTCAATACAGTCTAAAGTCTAGTTAGGATTCTATTCATGTTTATTCTTATTAGTTGTTTGATTTCTGGCAAGTAATGTATTGTATGCTTTTGTAATATTAATTTGAGCTGAAAAAGCAAGGGTTTTATTGTTTGAAAAAACAGTTTTTTAGCATTTTTATTGCAAATAAACAATGAAATTCATTAGTATTGTTATTATTTACAGTTGTGTATTATACTAACAAAATAATAACAATAAATAGGATACAATTCCTAATTAAATTGGATCAACAAATTCCTCAAATTTCTGTCCAAACATTCTATACTATAGTGTACAATATTGTGTCATAATTAAATACAATCATTTGGGATATACAGTCAAACTCCCGTTATATCGAAGTGCTTGGGACCTGTATACTCTTTCGATATAACCGTGTATTCGTTATATGCGGATGAAAATAAATGCATTTATTACTCTTGGGGGAAAATATCGCATTTCGCTATAAGCGGGTATTTCTGATATATGAACATTCTACTGGAAAACGATTGCCATATACTCTTATATAATTTATGCCGGTTATAAGAACATAATTTGCAGTTCCCGACGATGTTCTTATAACCGGTATCCACTGTATTCGTTATATCCGACTTCGATATAACGGGAGTTGACTGTATACAGTAGAACCTCGCTAGTACGAACACGGTTAATACGAACACTATTTAAGTCCCCTTCAAAGCCTTTCAATACAAATGATATTTGTTATTACGAATCCCGGATAAGGCGAACACATTTTACGATCCCCTTGTGTTCCTACTAACGAGGTTCTACTGTACCTATAACATTCATATTAAGCAGTTTAATTATCACTTATATCTACTATACAGCTAACAATGCATATAATCCTCACTTTCTACTCACTATCTCTATTAATCCTATTCCACACACCAAATGTGTTATCAGCTCAGATAACCCCTCAGCCTACTACAGATATGCAGTATGTGTATATACCGGAATCCGAGTATGCTCAGGGACAGTATGATTATGCCGGGGATCCTTGTACTAGCGCAGGTTAGCACATAATGTATTACATTATCATAGTAAGTACAGTAGATACCGGTTATAAGAACATATCGGATATAAGAACATTAGTATATTCAACACCGGATATAAGAACACCGGATATAAGCACATTATATTCAATATAAGAACATTAGTGGTGGAGTATAATGTATTATAACTAAGTTATTCAATAAACGCACTTGTATATGTATGTGAAAATATACAGTAGAACCTGAATAATCCAACTCTCTATAATCCGGAATTCAGCAGAACCGACACTTTTTTCTTTATCCCAATGAGCGTTGGATTAGACAGGTTCTACTGTACAGTAGACTCTGTTAATAGGAAATCATCATACAGTATATACCGGATATAAGAACATTATTTTCAAAAACGGTTCCCATATACCCTATATAATTTATGCCAGTTATAAGAATACTATATGCAGTTCCCGACGATGTTCTTATATCCGGCATCCACTGTACTTTTCAATAATGAATACACTTAGTTATAGGATATGCTGATTTGATTGTTATTCAATAAACACACTTGTAATATACAGTAGAACCTGGATAATCCGACCCTCTATAATCCGGAATTCAGCAGAACCGACACTTTTTCCTTATCCCAATGAGCGTCGGACTATGCATTAGAGCTTGCATATTGTGACAATTTGACAATCCGACATTTTCCCTATT
This sequence comes from Hexactinellida sp. DTS-2022, assembly GCA_028753945.1. NCBI lineage: Eukaryota > Metazoa > Porifera > Hexactinellida > Hexactinellida sp. DTS-2022. The sequence goes on from JAPNXP010000014.1 coordinate 526,690, forward strand.
CCAATGGTATCGGATTAGACAGGTTCTACTGTACAAAAGACTCTGTTAATAGGAACACGGATAAGGGAAATATCTGTTAAGGAGTACAAGGTTAATTCCCCTAGCCTATACAAATGCATGCAAATGACTCCGGTTAATACGAATTCAGGATAATACGATCATATTAAGACGGTCCCCTGATGTTCCTATTAACAGAGTCTACTGTATAATAGAATGTGTTCCTAATAACTGAGTCTACTGTACAATAGAATTGACAAAAGGAGTCTACTGTTTATACAGTGTATAATTGAGTGCATATATATTTGCAAACTAATATCTTGTGTCTACAGCTACATTTGATGGCGACATCGCTTGGCCTCTAATGGTTAACCCGATTACAAACACGAGTTATATCCTCCTTCCCTCTGAGAGAGAGAGGAGAGGAGCGACCGCGGATCCGAGAAAGATATGGCCAGATGCTATAGTGTATTATGCATTCAGTAGCTCTATTGAAGGCAAGTGTTACGTATACAGTATACAGTAGAACCTAAGTTAACTAATTCATTGAATAATAACCAAGAAATGAATAATTATAGTATTGTGTATAACAGTAGAACAAGGAATTATCCAGGAGCTCAAGACGCTCCTTTTGGAGTATGATTTTTGGAAAATTTGGAATTCTCTCCTATACCGTAACATTAATTTGTGATTTAGGCGTATGCTAATTGGATCAGACCAGGATTAGGAGCGTATTTACAAATGGCTGTAATAGACAGTGCAGTATAGCCCTGTTAGTACGGATATGGTCACAGTGCAACCTAGATTATCCAAACACACCTGGTTTAACCCAATGTTATTCCATAAATTATTTCAGCCTTAAATTACGAACATTTTGACTGGTCCCAACGAGTTCAGATAAGACTGTAATAAGAAATTCGGGTTAATACGAACACTATTTCAGTCCCCTTCAAAGCCTTTTCAATACAAATGGTTTTAGTTAACACGAATTCCGGATAAGGCGAATGCATTTTGATGGTACCCTTGTGTTCCTACTAACGAGGTTCTACTGTAATGACCAACAAAGCAATTTATTACAGTTATTTCACAAGATATTATTTATTTATAGAAGCTGTCCGTCTTGTTATATTACGCTCCATGCGTCATTTCGAAGACCTGACTTGTATTCGCTTCATTGCAAGGACTAACCAAAGGAATTATATAGAATTCTTCAAAGGAGTAGGGTACAATATATATGAATTTATTTATCCACCGATCATCGGCGTTTGTATTAAATAACCTCGCTACTTTCAACCGATGGTGTTTTTATAAACATAAAAAAACAATCGGTAGAAAGTAGCGAGGTTTTTTAATACAAACGCCGATGATCGGTGGATAAGTAAACTCAAAATATATATACAGCAGGGTTTATTCAGGAGCGCGCCATACGTATAGTGGCTATAAATTGGGATATGTTTGCGTTTAGGAGCGCGAAAACTGCCGAAAGTCCCCATAGAGTAATGCAAACTAACCTTTAAGCGTACAAAATTTCATACTGTAGTGACCTTAGGACAGTTAGGAGTGTTCAATTCTACTCCTGTTTAATACCCTGATATACTACAGTATACTCCACCGGTTAATTGGGTAATCCGCTTAATTAATTGGGGAATACAGTGAAAGCCGCTTTAATCGGGAAATTCGGTTAATCGGACGAGGTTTTGGAAACCAATTCGTATCAAATGGTATAATGAGTGTTGTAATGTAGGAAAATTTCCTAGGAAATTATAAAAAATTGACAGATTTCCGGAAATTTTACATGGAAAAATTATTATTACAGTATATACCTAGTTTTTTTAATTTTGATAAACCATATCTATAATGTAGAGTTGTTACTGTGCGCTTGTTATTTTTCCTCATGACAGTCTAACTTAAGTAGCACAAAAATTTTGGCAATTTCAAATATAGTTCCTAAGCATAATTTGAAATATGTAATCTTTCCGGAAATTTCCATAGAAAACAAAATTTTTGGAAATTTTACAACACTAGTATAAAGTATATCGGTTAATCGGTAGAACCGGATAAACCGGACTAAATAGCTAATTCAGAGGCGTCCCGATTTAGCGGAGGACGCCTCGGGACAGGATTTACGGAAATGTATTTATTATAGTTTGCAATATTTCGGTTAATGGGATCAAACTACTCTCGGACTAAAGTAACCCAATTAAGCGGATTTCATTAAAATATTTTTCTCTATAGAGGAATTGTTTATTTGTTGTTGTTGTTGTTTAGATGTTGTTCTTTCATCGGTCGACTTGATAGAGGAAGACAGTACATTTCAATCGGACGATATTGTAACTATTTCCCTTCTATAACGCATGAAATCGGGCATTCCATTGGATTATGGCATGAGATGAACAGGCCTGATAGGTATAGACAATTCGAGATTATAATATTCGTATATTTCCTTGCCAAAGTGAAGCCAATATAATCTGTGTATATTAAATGTAGTCATTAACTTGTGGAGATTTTGACGCCTAAAATATGGTTTCTATAATGGCTAATAGGAATGTTCATAATTGAGTGCTTCTACCTACAAATTAAGCCAATAAAAAACTGGTTTGAACTTTGTGGAATGTGGATTTGGAACTAATTCAGTTTTGTTATAAAATAATGCATTAAAATAGTAATAATTTAATGTATTATTTCTGATTGTTTTAACATATATTTACTATATCTATAATTGAAGAGATTATTACAATCTTAAGCCTTGAAATACGCTCTGAGATTATCATTAACTTATTCAAATGGTTTATATCATTTTGTTATTTATTATTACAATTGTATAGACAAAACGAAATGGAGATTTTCACCCCAGAGCACTAAATACATTAATTATTATCCGCTTATAACGAATATCCGGATATAACGAAGGAATTTACAGGTCCCAAGCACTTCGTTATAACGAGAGTATACAATATTTAATAAAAATTGCGAAATTCATTGAGATTAAAACCGAATTTATGTATATGTAATGCAATTCGATGTCTAATGGACTTTAATCTGATATTCGAGCTATTAAATTCAATCCCTTATTAATTATGTAATTGTAAGTGTCCTTTTCTGTTCAATTTCTAAGCGTAACAAACTTCTATTCAATTCAATTAAGCTGCTTTTGAATGCGTTACCCTTCTATCAATATTGGCATTAACTTGTTATGGGTCACTACAGACAATATAACAACTGTAACTTTCTGTTCCAAATTCCATTGATAATGGAGCTGTCAAAATACATCTTTTGTTTGTTAATATGACTGAGTTTGTCGTTGAATCTCGACTTGCTAAGGTTAAAGTAATTATATCAGATGATGAAGTGTATTATATGATTTCCAAATTCCAAAGCCTCAAATTGGTTACCAAATATTATATCAATCTGTCCCGACTTTTCAAGTTATTTTGATTTTCTTAATTTCTCAGGAATGCTTTTCAACTATAGACTAGATTCCAATTAATAGAAACACAACTAAAGGCATTAATTAGTGTTTTTCACTATGACAGTATATTGTAGACTGTTCTCAATTCATATAACGAACATAATTTGACTGGTTAATTGTCGAGTTCCTATAGTTTTTCATAAATGAATACGGGCAATATCACGGTATAGAAAACGATGGTTTGTATTACATTTGTGGGGAATTTTATCATTTTGAATTTTATCATCCTTGAATACTCAAATACCGTAGAACCTCGTTAGTACGAACACCAGGGGACTATTAAAATATATTCGCCTTATCAAGAATTCGTATTACCAATATCATTTGTCTTGAAAGACTTTGAAAGGGACTGAAATAGTGTTCGTATTAACCGGAATTTCGTAATTACCCGTGTTCGTTCTAACGAGGTTCTACTATATACAGTGAACTCTTGTTATAACGAAGTGCTTGGGACCTGTATATTCCTTCGATATATCATAATATCCAGATATTCGTATAAGCGGATAATAATTAATGCATTTAGTGCTCTTGGGGTCCACTTACCATATATTTCCCACGGGTTTGGGCTTATTATATATTATTCACTTACAGAGATGAGTTTATACAAATCAACTTTGAGAACATTCCTGCCTATCTACACCACAACTTTAACAAACTGCCTTCATACTACATAAACTCTCTTGGGGTTACATACGATTACAACTCAGTAATGCATTACACTGCGAAGGCTTTTAGTAATAATGGAAAAGATACAATTGAGGCGGTTGAGGATAATATTCCTATTGGACCGGAGTTTGGACTTTCTCAGCTTGATGTGGTGCAAATAAATCGGTTGTACAGATGCCACAGTTAGTTGTTATTATACTATACAGTAATATTATGATAATATACATACAGTAATATTATGATAATATAGTATACAGTAGTGTTATTATAATATACAGTTAGTTTATTCATAATACAGTGGATGTCGGTTATATGCACATCGTCGGGAACTGCACTTAATGTGCTTATAACCGCATGTTCTTATAACCAACATAAATTATACAGGGTATATGGCAACCGTTTTCCAACATAGTGTTCTTATATCCGATATGTTCTTATAACCGGTGTGCTTATAACCGACATCTATTGTATACAGTAGTGTTATGATAATATACAGTAGTGATAATTATTATAGTATACAGTCAGGTCTGCTTATTGTGAACGATTTTTCGTATACAGTAGTGTTATGATAATACAGTGGATGCCGGTTTATTCTAACCAATTCTTTGCATGGAAATAAAGTAAGAAAATCTGGTAGTTAGAATAAACCGATTGAAAATAACACAAAATTGGAATTTCTTACACATTTAGAATAAATAGTTAGTTAGAAAAAAACGGTTTAGCTGTTCTTATATACTATAGACAACAACTTTTCTATATAAAAACCTGGTGAACTTTTGATGTTAACAAATAATTTGCCAGTGCCTAAAAATTATATTAGAAAAGGTTTTGGCACTAGTATATAGTGAATACTGGAAAATTGTTTTGTAAATGAATCGACTAATTATGTCTATGGAATAAATGGTTACCCTAGGAAAATTTTGTGATTCCAAATATCTGCGATTTTTTGAAAAATATAACAAAAACCTTTAAAATAAATCCTTAAACTCCAATGTTTATTCCTTTATTCCCAGTTCGCTTTATGAATAAAAGTAAAAGAAATATTCTTAATTAATTAAGTCTCGTATGGACCCGTATTTGGATTAATAAGTGTAATGTGGTAGTAATTCAATAGGTCAAGAAATTAAAGGCTTCATTCTTAATTTAAAATAAAATATAAAATCGAATGCAAATAGAATTTTTAAGTCAAAACAGTAAAAAAATATCACAATATGTATTTATTAAAGAACCATGTTTTTTATAAACCTTTGCCAATATTGTAATTTGAATCGGAGATTCAAAATGCATTCGTCATGACTGAGTTAGCAAAACTTTTCAGTTCTTCCACCAATAAATCTCCAACTTTTGAGACATTCACACTTCCAAAAACACCCAAGTCAAAAAATAAAAATTCTAAAAAAATCTTGGAGGAAGATTCGAGCAAAATCGAAGATGATATCATCAACAAAATCGACAGAACCGAACAAGATAAATACACTATTTATATTGGAAATCTACCAAACACATATAATGCGAAAAAACTTGTAAAACTTTTCAAAAATATTGGTGAAGTAAAAAGTGCAAGAATTCGGGCAGTTTCCACATCAAAAGCGAAAGTGCCAGCTCACATGGTACTCAAGGATAAAACGCCGATTGTACGGTCGCTATACGGATATGTTGTATTTGCACAGATTGAACATACAAATATAGCTGTTGGGAAATTAAACGGACATTTAATTGATGGCCGTCATATTACTGTTGATTTGTGTAACAAAAATGATAAAAAGGATACAAAAACTACTGTGTTTGTATCTAATTTGAAATCAGAGTTGGATGAAGAAAAATTGAGGGAGTTCTTCACTGAATGCGGAAAAATAATGAAAGTTCATATTGTGAGTGATCGAATCACAGGAATGAGTAAAAACTTTGGTTTTGTAACTTTCGAGGAAAAATCTGGTTTAATTTTGGCTCTCAAAAAGCATGGAGAAGATTTGGAAGGAAGAAATATTGTAGTGAAAAAGGCAAGCGTTAGAAATAAACTCGATTCTACAAAAAAGAAAATTCGTAAAACCCCAAAAGTAGCGAAATCTGGTAAATTCAAGTCTACTTCAACGAAAAATACTGCAAAAACTAATGATAAATCGAAAGATTTGAAAATAAAGAAACATTCAGTGAAACAAGATTTGAAAGTAAATAAACATTCAGCGAAACACCCGTCTAACCCCCAGAAGAAAAGTATGCCAGGAAATATCATAAAACCTAAACAACAACAACAACAACAACAACAACGCAAGTACAAGAAATCTGCAACAAAGAAAACAAAGAAAACTAAAAAGACTGACAAACTCCGCAATCCTTTACTCCCTAAGATGCCAGGAGCTAAATACAAAAAATCTAAAAAATAAATTTATTTTTAGTAGATTAGTAGTTTGGTTGTTAGTTATAGGAAATACACATAAACATGACTAATCCTTATATTATAAAATATATTCATTATTTGTTATTAGATTTCCCTGACAGACCATCAACACTTCCACCCGATTTAACTCCAAAACCCGAAAACACATTTCACACATCATGTGGCTCACTTCTAAGTGGTGTAACTGGTACATTCAGTTACACACTCCAAAATGAAGATTTATGTCAATGGCTTATACATGCACCAGAAGGACATTATATACGTTTGGTTGTTGACATGAATATACCTGGAAGGTTCATTAATAAATCTAGCAAATACTTAATATATAAATGTCTTAAATTCAATCTATTTTATAGAAGTGGCGAGTGTGAAAACGGACTTGAGGTTATAGATGGTCACCAGTTAAAGGGATATTCACATGGGAATTATTGTGGCGTGTACAGTGATTATACGTTCCTTTCTACCTACAATTATATGTTAATTAAACTGCATATTGCAAACAGAGCTCGTACAGTTCAATTCACTGCTAATTCAGTTGCAACTGGTAAGTTATATGACAAATACAGTCGACTCCGCTTAATAGGGTCACTTTGTTACAAAGTAGTTTGACCCGATTAAGCGGAGAAATCTATTAACAAAAAATATTTTGAGCCAAACTGTAATTCCGCCCTATAAATCCTGTGTAATTTTGATCCAATTAAGCGGAGAAATCTATTAATTAACTTAACTTATAAAGCGGAGTATACTCTAATTTGAATTTGTAAGGCACTTAAATGACTTAAAAGGATTCATTATTTAGCTAATATAGTGTGCTAGTCTTTACCCAATATTTGTGTTATATAATTTGCGTATTTAGATAGAGACGAATGCTCGTTTTACGCTAGATATTGTCAGAATGGATGCGAAAATATTCCAGGAGGATTTACTTGTTTATGTAGTGAAGGATATTTCGTTTCAAGAAATAACAGAACCTGTTTTGGTAAGTTTAAATGGAATTTATAATTGAACTACTTTAGTTAAGTGCTTTTCTGATTTTGGAATTTGCAATTAAGCGAATTCCTTTGACCCTGAGTCATTTGTAGAATTCCCAATGTTTTTTTCATTATTTCCTTCCGTAAGATGATCTAATTCTTATCAAGATCAGTATCACTCCTTATCAACTGTTTGTAACCCTCTTTGACTTCACAAAACTTGAAAACAAATATTTTCAAACTTAAATCATTGATCAACTTTGATTCAAATTCTTTATGCAAATTGTACCCTTACAAGACTTATCTAGTCTGACATAATAAATACGTTTTGGCTTCTAAATTACACACATAATACCAAGTACAGGACAAAACTAGTATACCGGTATCAATACATTTCCAAGGATTAAATTTTTTTATCAATGTCCGTATTTGGTTGAAACCATTGTAAGCTACACTCAATGGAAGGTCTAACTGGTATCTCCTTAATTGATCAAGCAGGGTATCTTAACGCATGAGTATAAATACACGTTTGAAGTGGGTTATTTATCCCAACAATTCCAAACCATCAAAATGAGAGTACTTCACATTCTTCTTGGTTGTTTGGTTGCTACACTAGCCAACACGCGCCCAGTTTCCGATGAAATTGACTCGGATAAAATCGAATCGTACAACCATTTCTTTTCAATTAATGAAAATCTTTACAACCTATGGTATTTCCCTTCCACCTCGAAAGCTACAACTCCCAAACCGCTTCTAGTTTGGTTCGGAGATGGAGAAACGAGTTCTTCTGTAGACATGTTTGGGCAAGGTGGTCCTTACGAATTCCGCTTCGACGAAGTTGAAACACATGGGCCTTGTTGTCCCTGCCCCCCCTGCCCAGCCTGTCCAAACTCTATCGAGGAAACTGAACCTAATCACCCAAGACCCCACCATTGCACTAGCTGCCCTACTCCAGGTGACTCAGAAGATATCACTGAGGTGAGTGACAGTTCTTTCGAAATTCCTGATAATAAGCATCATCATCATCGTGACCATTGCTGTCCCTGCCCACCCCCTCCCCCTCCCCCTGGCCCTCACCCTGGCCCTCACACGCCCCCCTCTCCTCCCTCTCCTCCTACACCTCCTACACCTCCTACACCTCCTGGTTTCTACGAACACCCGCCACACCCCCACCCAGGGCCACACCCAGGCCCACACCCCCATCCCCATCCTGGCCCCCACCCTGGTCCTGGCCCCCATCCTGGTCCTGGCCCCCATCCTGGTCCTGGCCCTCACCCCCACCCCCACCCTGGTCCTGGCCCTCACCCCCACCCCCACCCTGGTCCTGGCCCTCACCCTGGTCCTGGCCCTCACCCTGGTCCTGGTCCCCATCCACATCCACATCCACACCCTGGCCCGAACCCTGGCCCTCATCCTAGTCCCCCTAGCCCCCCTACCCCCCCTGGCACTCATACTCCCCCAACCCCTCCGACACCAACACTTGGCGTAGCTGAATTTGACATTGAAGCTCCTGGTCATCACCCAGGACCACATCCAGGCCCAGGCCCTCACCCACACCCACACCCTGGTCCTGGCCCACACCCTGGTCCTGGGCCCCACCCTGGTCCAGGTCCCCATCCTGGTCCTGGCCCCCACCCTGGTCCTGGCCCTCACCCCCACCCCCACCCTGGTCCTGGCCCTCACCCCCACCCCCACCCTGGTCCTGGCCCTCATCCACACCCCCATCCACACCCTGGCCCGCACCCAGGTCCCCATCCTACTCCCCCTAGCCCCCCTAGTCCTGGCACTCATACTCCCCCAACCCCACACACCCACACACACACACCAACACTTGGCGTAGCTGAATTCGACAATAACGGTCCCCATGTCCAAACTCACCCCACTCCACATAGTCACACCCCTCCCACTCCACACACTCACACCCACACCCCTCCCACTCCACATCCCCATCCCGGCCCCCATCCCGGCCCCCATCCACACCCTGGGCCCCACCCTGGTCCCAAACCACATCCAGGCCCACACCCTGGTCCCAAACCTCATCCCCATCCTGGTCCCCACCCAGGCCCTCATCCTAGCGATTCCATTGATCTCGATTACAGCGACTTCGAATACGATGATGAACCAATGGAAGTATTTTCGAACCCAGAATCTTGGACGGAAGCAGTTAATGTTGTCTATTTGGATTTCGCCGCCGGGTATGCTCGTTCCGTTTCGAATTCTTTTGATTTCTCGAGTGTGATAAACAAACTGTGTCGTCTACATCCGGAACTTGTTGGTAGTGAGGTGTATGTTGGTGGTAAAAATTTCGGTGCTTTTTTCGCATCGCTTGCTTTTGAGGATATTCGAGCTTCAAATTCGTCCGAAGTTAGTTTGAAGGGTTATATTTTTAGTATGTTTGCACCCGAAATGTCTAACAAATACGAATTAATCGAAAATATATCTGAAATTGTGAATGACGAAGAGTTTCGAAATGAATTCGGTTTGGATGAAAGTGACATTTGGAATCCATATGTTTCAACTATTTTTGAACCAGACCAATATACTTATGAGCAGCTCTCAGCTTTTACTGATACTCACACTGGCAAATTTAGCACTGTTATTTCTGGCAGAGATTTAACAGTCGATGATTTGAAATTTGAGTAATCGTCTGTTCTAAATAAGTTTTCCACCCCCCCCCCCCCCCCATATTTATTCTCTATGTTTCTTTGTTTGTGTTTTGTTTATTATTTCCCCAAAGAGCTGTTCTCTATCGCTTGTTAGTTTGTTAGTTTGTTAGTTTCTAATATTGTAGTTTCTTTATTTATCTCACAGTTAAGTTATTGTGTTGTTGTTTATTTATTTAGGTTTTTGTTGTACTGAGTAATTAAATGAATTGTTGTGTCTTGAATCTTATAGTTTTTGTCTTTATTTCAAAATAAAATCACACCGTTTGAATAATATCAAACAACTACAGTAGAACCTCGTTAGTACGAACACGGTTAATACGAACACTATTTCAGTCCACTTCAAATCCTTTTCATTACAAATGATATTGGTTTCTGGATAAGGCGAACACATTTTAACTGTCCCCTGGTGTTCCTACTAACGAGGTTGTATACTCAAATACATTTCGCACAATACCCACATTCCTTTGTACCCCTTGGTATCCTTTCCTGCTTGCTAGATATTAACGAGTGTGCCTACAACAATGGGGGCTGTCAGCATAAGTGCGTTAACACAGGAGGGGCCTATAGGTGTGAGTGCGACAGAGGATACAGACTCAGTTTCGATGAGCGGAGTTGTTTCACTGGAACAGGTATTCTATATAAATTATAACTACAGTATGCCCGTTAATATGTACAGTAGAACTAGGTTATAACGGCCATATAAGGGACTAGCCAAAAATGACCGTTACATACAGGTTTTTATATAACTACAGTAAACATCATAATTGAGACTTCATAATATGCGAATTCAACTTAATACAAATCCTATATAGGTAAGTTGTTAAATTTGGACCATAGGATGTTCATTTTAGCAAAAATTCATATTAATCAGACGAAAAATTAGCAGACCTGACTGTATTAAAGAACCGAAATTTGTACTAAGCAACTCAGCATACGAACAGTTCCCCAATACATTTTTTATAATTTCCATTAATTACTGAATTTCCCTATTCTCTCAATATTTGCTTGCCTATCTAGCATCCGACCAGTGCCGCATCAACAACGGAGGCTGCGAACACACCTGTGTGGTTTCTGGGAATAACTTCTACTGTTCCTGTGACGCCGGTTATTCCGTATACACAGATGGGAAAAGGTGTGCAGGTGAGAAACTTGATATTACATGCTAGCTAAAGCCTTATTGTTAATACGAACACCAACGGACGGTAAAAATTTGTTGCTTTATCCGGAGTTCGTATTAACCGGAGTAATACATACCCATTGAAAAGCCATTGTAGGGACCTGATTATGTGGAACTGTTTGTTCGTATTAACCGGAAATTCGTAATAACCGTGTTCCTACTAACGAGGTTCTACTATAACTAATAGTGATAATTTGGCCAAATTCCCATGATACAGCTGTTAAATTGAGTTTCTGTAGACGTGAATGAATGCAACACAGCCCCGTGTCCCGGAGATCTGAGATGCTCTAACAATGTTGGATCCTACGCTTGTTCTTGTCCAGCCGGGTACACACAATCACAAGACAACTGTGTTGGTAAACACATTATTTAACTGTAATTAAACTGTAATTAAACCGTCCAGTTTCTTCAATCAACTCGGAACATACAAACAAATATATATATATATACAGTCGACTCCGATTAATAGATTTTACTGCTTAATGAGATCAAAATTTCACAGGATTTATAGGACATAATTACAGTTTCGCTTAAAATATTTTCGGTTAAGATTTCTCCGCTTAATCGGGTCAAAGTAACCTGGTCCCGAGGTGACTCTATTAAGCGGAGTCTACTGATTTACATTATTCCTAATGCTCACTTGGGTACTGAAAAATAACTTGTTAATAGCATTAAAGCAATTGCTATTAGGAGATTACTACGGTATTATACACTATACAGTATTATTTACATGTATTTAACCCAGTGATTATACAGACATTTGTAAATACGCTCCTAATCCTGGTCTGATCCAATTTTCATACGCTAAATCACAAATTAATGTTACGGTATAGGAGAGGATTCCAAATTTTCGCGCTCCTAAATTCAAATTTTCCAAAATTCATACTCCAAAAGGAGCGTCTTGCGCTCCTGGATAAATCCTTGAATTTCACCCTGTAGTTGTTGTTGTTGTTGTTGTTGCATAGACATTGACGAGTGCGGTGCGGGTATATGTGAGCACTCCTGTACCAACACGCCCGGTGGCTACCGCTGCTCCTGTAGAGCGGGCTACACTCTGTACTCTCACGACGCTAGGTCCTGCTATAAGCGGGGGTGTGAGCCTGGGGGGGATGGGTGCAGGTGTAGGTTGAGAGAGGGGAGCTGTGGATGCAGTGAGGGGTTTGGGATAGGGGCAGGGGGCGTGTTCTGTCAAGGTAGGGGTATACTCTTTGTGCTGTTTTTGTTTGTTTGTTTGTTTGTTTGTTTGTTTGTTGTTTGTGTGTTTGTTAGTTAGTTAGTTTGTTTGTTTGTCTGTCTGTCTGTCTGTCTGTCTGTTAGTTTGTTTGTTTGTCTGTTTGTTTGTCTGTTTGTTTGTTTGTAAGTAAGTTTGTTTGTAGGTAAGTTTGTTTGTTTGTCTGTCTGTCTGTCTGTCTGTCTGTTAGTTACAGTAGAACCTCGTGAGTAGGAACACAGTTAATACGAACACTTTTCAGTCCCTTTCAACCTTTCAATACAAATGAAATTGGTCGTTGATACGAATTCCGGATAAGGCGAACGAATTTTGTGTTCCCCTGGTGTTCGTAGTTAGTTAGTTAGTTTGAGCTTTGAAGGGAACTGAAATAGTGTTCGTATTAACCGGAATAATATTCCGCCTTAATCTATGCTTTCGAATATAACCTTGATGGGCTATAAGGCACAATTACTGTATGGATGAATCACATTATCACCCGATTATTTACCTTTCTCCCTGTGTGTGTTTAGATATCGACGAGTGCTCTATCAATAACGGGGACTGTCCCCTGAGATGTGAGAATACGATAGGTTCCTATGTCTGCACATGTCCGGTGGGAACTGAGATAAACCAGAGCTCTAATGCTTGTGTTGGTAAGTATAAGTATACTGTATAGTTAGTATTATATTCTCTATGGTAATGCTACGAATTGGAAGTGTAGTATCATTTATTTATTTGTTTTGTTTTGTTAATTTGTTTGTTAATTTGTTAATTTGTTTGTTTGTTTGTTAATTTGTTTGTTTTTTGTTAATTAGTTCGTTCGTTTGTTTGTTTGTTTGTTAAATTGTTGTTTGTTTGTTATTTGTTGTTTGTTTGATTGATTGTTAATTTATTTGTTTGGTTGTTATTTTTTATTTGTTTGTTTGTTTGTTAATTTATTTCTTAGTTTGTTTGTTTGTTAATTTGTTGTTAATTAATTAATTTATCTATTTGTTTGTTTGTTGTTGTTTACTCCTGTCCCCCTATAGATGTGGATGAATGCAGAGTAGGTTCGGATATTTGTGAACACGGGTGTATTAACACAGACGGTAGCTACCAGTGTTATTGCCTTACCGGTTATAAGCTAGAAGGAGACTACAACTGTAGTGGTTAGTATAACTGTATTGTATTTATTATTATTATTATTATTATTATTATTATTATAACTGGATAGTAAAGCGTAATAGCAAGTCGCATTTATATGAAAATTGCTTGCTAATAGACGAACTTTATTATTAGAGGAACATAATTAATATTTAATACTTGGGGATGAAATAACTTGCTAATAGTGCAATATTGCTATTAGGCGAACACCACTTTGAACACTTTTTATCAATACTAATACAGTACTATTCAGTTTAGCAAAGGTCTACTTACTTATACGTAGTATATTATGTTGTTGTTGTTATTTAGATATTGACGAGTGCTCTACTTCAACATTTAACTGCAATCCCAATGAGTTATGTTCTAACACAATTGGATCTTATTCCTGTGAATGCGCTACTGGTTATAGCAAGAATACAGATACAGGTTTATGCGAAGGTAAATATAGTACAGTCGAAACCTGTTTATTCTAACTCGGGTTATTCTATTAACTATTAGTGATGCAATCTTTTGTAAGAAATTCCAACTTTACTAGTCTTTTTAATCGTTTTTTTCTTACTATTTTATCTGAAAAAAATGGTTAGAAAAAACCCGGTTTCAACTGTAGCTACTTAAGATCCTTAGTTACACATAAGGGCAACTGGTATGCGTATATTTAACAGTTTTATAAATGGGAATTGTATGTCATTTTGGATCAAATAACACATCGCTATTTTGTTTATTTATGGGCTTAATTATATATCGACCAACACCTTACATATAATATAAAAACCTGCTTCGCAAAAGTGATTTTTCATGTTAAAAATGACCTTGCCAGTGACTGAAATTACATTAAATAAGTATTGGTCGATATATATAAGTATTTATTCAGATTTATTCTGTATTTATTGTATTTGTGTAGATTTGGATGAGTGTTTAGGAGCAAACGTTTGCTCTCAAACTTGTATTAACGAAGTTGGGACATATAGGTGTGGTTGTAATCCTGGATATCAATTATCTTCTATTAATCACTGCACAGGTATATTTGTTGTTATTTGTATATTTGTATATTTGTTTATTTGCTTTTGTTTGTTGTTGTTGTTTGGTTATCTGTTATTGTTTATTTATCTGTAGTAACTGTGTTTATTTGTTGTTGTTTAAAATTGTTATTATTTGTTTATTTGTTGTTGTTTGTTATCTGTAATAACAGTATTTATTTGTTGTTGTTGTTGTTGTTGTTGTTGTTGTTGTTGTTGTTTAATATGTTTACTATCCCGTTGTATACAGACATAGATGAGTGCGCTACTGCGAGATGTAGAGAGGATCACCAATTCTGCAGAAATACAGTTGGCTCTTATACGTGCAAATGCCTTTTCGGATATAAATTGAACTCAACTACAAACCTATGTGAAGGTACATTCCTTTTGAATAATCCGTAGTCAACCAGGGTCTTTATTGTATGAAAGGAATCACTTATATATTTCTGCCAACACTTTTCTAATACAATTTTCAGGCACTAGCAAGGTCATTTTAAGTTAAGATTCTAGGAATGTGAAAAAATTAAGTCAATTTCAATTGAAAGTGAAAATCAAAATAGGGTTTTTCTATTTATATCTTTGACCCAAATAATCCGTAGGTTTAATTAAAAATGGTTTAAAAATCATCTTTGAAAAGCCGGGTTTTTATATTGAAAATGTGTTGTTGGTTGATATTTAAGTAAGCTTTTATTTAATAATAATTAAAACATTGCTCTTATTTGTGTTTATAGATGTTGATGAGTGTATTCTGGGTTCTCACAGTTGCGAACAAACTTGTGTTAACTTAGTTGGAGGCTACAGCTGTAGTTGCAATAGGGGATATGAAACTAATTCGTATTACACTTGTAGAGGTAAGGAGTATGTGTAATACAGTAGATGTCGGATATAAGCACACCGGTTATAAGAACATATCGGATATAAGAACACTATGTTGGAAAACGGTTGCCATATACCCTGTATAATTATGTCGGTTATAAGAACATGCCGGTTATAAGCACATTATATGCAGTTCCCGACTATGTTCTTATATCCGACATCCACTGTATTATTGTTTTGTTTAGATTTAAATGAGTGTGCGTCTCCTGATACGAACACTTGCACTGATGAAGAGATTTGTATTAATATTATTGGGTCTCATTTCTGCTATTGTAAATCCGGATTTGCTACTATCAATAACACTTGTGTTGGTTAGTTTGTTTGTTTGTTTATTTGTTTGTTTGTTTATTTGTCTATTGTTTGTTTGTTTGTTCTTCTATTGTTTATTTGTTTAATAGTTTGTTTGTTTAATTGTTTGTTTGTCTAATGTTTATTTGTCTACTGTTTATTTGTCTATTGTTTTTTTGTTCTATTATTTATTTGTTTATTTGTCTATTTGTTTATTTGTTTGTTTACTTGTCTGTTTATTTATTTGTTTATTTGTTTACCTGTTTAGATGCTGACGAGTGTCAGTATGACCTATGTGATCACAGCTGTATTAACTCGCACGGATCTTACACTTGCACTTGTGAACAGGGATTCAATCTATATAGAGACTATAGGTCATGCTACAGTGAGTTTATATGCTACACCAATGTACAGTATAATACGAACACGGCTAATATGAAATTCAGGTTAATAGAACACTATTTTAGTCCCCTTCAAAGCCTTTTCCATAAAATTACACGGGTTAATACGAATTCCGGATAAAGCGAACACATTTTGACGGTCCCTTAGTGTTCGTAACTTCGTACTAACGAGGTTCTACTGTATTATTATTGTTGTTATTGTTGTTGTTGTTGTTGTTATTATTATTATTATTATTATTATTATTATTGTTGTTGTTACTGTTGTTGTTATTGTTGTTATTATTGTTGTTGTTGTTTACAGGAGAGGACTGCTCGCCTGGCACAGCCGGTTGTAGATGTCTGTTCAAAGATTCAAAATGTGGCTGCAATGAAGGCTATGAAATGGGAAATTCTAGAATATTCTGTCAAGGTACACAACATTATTATAAGCTAATTAATTGTAATTATTCAATTATTCACAACCGTTATAACTAAGTCGGATATAATTAAATATCCGCTTATAACGAAGTTAAATATATTCCCCAGACGGATAAAGTACCGTATTTACTCGAATCATAGACGCCGAGTATCCCAGGCCCCCCCAGTTTATTAAACCTCGATGTTTCATAGATTGATTGTTTTTTACAATGAATGCGACTATTCATTCTACAGATTCCTTCGCAAGGTGTTACAAAAACAAATTGTTAATTTATTGTTAATTGTGTAATGAATATTAATAATGAGCTATAGAGATAAACTTTTTTTGGCCCCCCCCAGATTTTGAAAGGATACCAAAAATATCGACGCCTATGACTCGAATAATCGCCCCCTAAGGAAAATTTAATATTAATAATCGCCTAGGCTACCATTCGAGTAAATACAGTAATTAACTTTACTCCGCTTATAATGAATACCTAACCTTGTACTTCGTAACAAGAATTCACTGCATTTATCATTGGTATCTCCTCAACAGATATAGACGAGTGTTCGGTTGAGAATGCCGGCTGCTCTGACACCTGCACTAACACACTGGGATCTCTACAGTGTAGCTGTCCAATAGGATTGGAGTTAGCTTGGGACAAGCGGACTTGTATCAGTGAGTATTATCTTATTCATAAGTACAGTAACATCAGTGTATTATACAGCCATTTGTAAATACGCTCCTAATCCTGGTCTGATCCAATTTTCATACGCCTAAATCACAAATTAATGTTATGGTATAGGAGAGGATTCCTAATTTTCGCGCTCCTAAATTTAAATTATCCAAAAATCATGCTCCAAAAGGAGCGTCTCGCCCTCCTGGATAATTCCTTGAGTAACATATTCGAACTCTCAAGGGAAATATACTGTACAGTCAAATAAAAAACTAATTCACTGTTGAAATTGTATACTGTATATACTTTTTGAGTGGAACTATACATAGAATAACACCTGCATACAAACATCTGCTATTCTGTCTGTGATACAGATAGCAACACCTGCAACAGTAGCACGAAAAGTATAAATACAGTCAAGTTGTGAGATCTAAAATAGATGCTCTTATCGGAGCCACCTTCGCTCCTATACGAGCATTAGATCTCTTATGGGAGAGGGGGATGTATATTACAGTAGATGTCGGATATAAGCATACCGGTTATAAGAACACTATGTTGGAAAACGGTTGCCATATACCCTATATAATTTATGTCGTTATAAGAACATGCCGGTTATAAGCACATCAAGTGCAGTTCCCGACGATGTGCTTATAACCGGCATCCACTGTATAACTACCTTATTATAGGAAATTAACGCGACATGAAATTAATAAGACGGAAATTAACGCGAATTGGAGCAATTCGCGTTAATTTCCTATAATAAGGTATAACAAATATTTACTAACTATATAATCAATGTTTAGTGAGGAGTAAGGCCGAATAGCGGTTATTAACTTGAGGTGCGTAGCACCGATCCGTCGCAAAGCGACCGAAGGGCTCGTTACTTAATATAATTAGAGTGCTCAGTATTAAAAAGCTCATTATGTATCATTATTATCAAATCCACGTGAACACATCATTGCACCTGTTTGCATTATCTCCTATAGGATTATATTAGTGTATATAATACACTCGTGAAGGGTCGCTATTAATATACAATGGGATTGTACAGTAATCTCGTACTTTTCCTATAGAAACACTTGTACACGGAACAATTAATTGATAAACATCTGCGATTTTCATTATACTAGACAGTTGAACCTCGTTAGTACGAACACGGTTAATACGAAACTCCGGTTAATTAACACGAACATTATTTCAGTCTCCTTCAAAACCTGTTCAATACAAATGATGTTATTTTCAGTCCCCAAGCGAGCATTTAATGTAATTCCGTTCCTCTTATAACAAGTTCGCCTATTAGCAAGAAAATTTCGTACAAAATGCGACTTGCTATTACGCGAACACCACTGTACATATATTTCCCAGACGAATAAAGTAATTGATTTACACCGCTTATAACGAAGTAAACAAAGCTCCCTTTGAATTCGTATAACGGGAGTTGACTGTATAGTATATACCAAGGAATTATCCAGGAGTGCGAGACGCTCCTTTTTGGAGCATGATTTTTGGAAATTTTTTATTAGGAGCGAAAATTTGGAATCATCTCCTATACCGTAACATAATCTGTGATTTAGGCGTATGAAAATTGGATCAGACCAGGATTAGGAGCGTATTTACAAATGGCTGTATAATACACTGCTGTATACCAATGACTTTATTGTGTTCTATTTATAGAGATCGTATCCTGCCTGGACTCGAATGGGGGCTGTGAGCACAGCTGTGAGGAGATTAGTCCCGGAGTCAGCTGTTCCTGTAGAGACGGATACTATCTGTCTGACGACAAGAAATCTTGTGCAGGTGAGTTCTTAACCCAACGGCGGATTCCAATTGCCCCCCCCCCCCCAGTTTTTCAACATTAGAATAACTGAAATTAATTAGTGAACAAGAAAGATATTATAATTTATTGGAAATTCAAATAGGATGAACACGTATTAGCTAGCATGGACAAATTGTAGTTTAGTATGTGTACTGTATAGTATTCTATAATGGAATCAAAAAGTAGTTCTGATAAGTTCAATTTTGCAACCCCCAGAATTTTTTAAGAATCCGCCACTGCTTATACCTAATGGAGCTTGTACCAATTGAACTGTACCACTGGATTCGTATTAACAGAATTACGATTTTTTCTAGTCATATACAATAGATTCTCGTTAATTGGAACACCAGGGGACCGTCAAAATTTGTTCATATTATCCCGAATTTGTATTAACCGGCTGCATTTGTATAGGCTATGGGAATTAAACCTTGTACTCCTTAACCGATATTCCCCTTATCCATGTCCCTATTAACGAGAGTCTACTGCATTATTATTGTTTATTGATTGATTAATTCAGCCACATATTATTAACACTTCACTGTTTATAAGCGCCTCATTATATCTCCCAGTCCGTTCTCCCTGCTACAAGAACGGAGGCTGCCATAAGGTGTGCACTGAGACAGACGGTAGAGCGGAGTGCAGCTGTCCCTCCAGCCACACACTCGGGTCAGACCTAGTCACTTGCCACAGTGAGTTGTTATA
This sequence comes from Hexactinellida sp. DTS-2022, assembly GCA_028753945.1. NCBI lineage: Eukaryota > Metazoa > Porifera > Hexactinellida > Hexactinellida sp. DTS-2022. The sequence goes on from JAPNXP010000014.1 coordinate 546,559, forward strand.
TGCTGTTATTATAACGGCTTAATTAAGTGTACAGTAGATGTCGGATATAAGAACACCGGTTATAAAACATATCGGATATAAGAACACTATGTTGGAAAACGGTTGACATGTACCCTGTATAATTTATGTCGGTTATAAGCACATTAAGTGCAGTTCCCGACTATGTGCTTATAACCGGCATCCACTGTATTATACAGCCATTTGTAAATACGCTCCTAATCCTGGTCTCATCCAATTTCCATACGCCTAAATCACAATTTAATGTTACAGTATAGGAGAGGATTCCAAATTTTCGCGCTCCTATATTAAAATTTTCCAAAAATCATACTCCAAAACAGGTTTTCATCCAGGAGAAAATCACCCCGCTGAAGTTTCCTTCTAATAATAAGCGTCATATTTATAGCAAATTATACATTATATTTTAGTTCTATTTTGAACTCATTATATGTAGACGATCTATAAATGCCATAAAAACTAAGATAAAATTTAGTAGACCGTCTATAAATATTGTAGATCAAAAGCCCCTGTCGTAAAGAAAATCTGGTCTAGAAATAGACGGTCTACATATACCGTATTCATTCGAATAGTAGCCTAGGCGATTATTGTTTTTAGGCCATTTTCTGACCAATAATTTTTGTGACTTTTCGAGAATATCACATGATGATACAATATATTTAGTATAGTCGGTTGATAATCGTATTGCGACTAATATTAGAAAAAGAAATTTACTCAGGGTACCGGTAGTAAATTTGTATTTGCTAATTTGGTGGGGCTATTATTGGAGGTAGGCGATTATTCGAATAGGGGCTACTATTAGAGTATACATATACGGTTATTATGTCTTCTACTACAGGTATTACTGTTATTTTCAGGTAATCGATTCTGCTCTTCCTCAACTAACTGCGACCACCTCTGTGATACTGATAGGAGAATATGTGTATGCAAGGAGGGATTTGGTGCCTCTGGGAATGGCTATGGGTGTGCAGGTAATGTAGCAAACAAACAAACAAACAAACTAACTAACAAGCTAACTAACAAACAAACAAACAGATAAACAATCAAACAGATAAACAATCAAACAAGTTACCTAACAAACAAACAAACAACAAACAAGCTAACTAACAAACAAACTAACTAACGAACTAACTAACAAACAAACTAACAAACAAACAAACAAACAAACAAACTAACAAACTAACAAACTAACAAACTAACAAACTAACAAACTAACAAACTAACAAACAAACGTACGGACTAACAAACTAATAAACTAACAAACTAACAAACTAACTAACTAACAAACTAACTAACTAACAAACTAACGTACTAACAAACTAATAAACAAACAAACGTACGAACTAACTAACAAACTAACAAACTAACAAACTAACAAACAAACGTACGGACTAACAAACTAATAAACTAACAAACTAATAAACTAACAAACTAACAAACTAACTAACTAACAAACGTACGAACTAACTAACAAACTAACAACCAAACAAACGTACGAAATAACTAACTAACTGACTAACAAACAAACAAACTAACTAACAAACAAACTTAGTAACTAACTAACTAACATTACTAATACTATAATACTACTATACTATACTACTATACTACTATACCTATTACTACTGTTCTATAATTAGATATCGATGAGTGCGGATACCGACAATTCGTTACACGACAATTCGTTACACGACAATTCGTTACAGACAATTCGTTACAGCGACAATTCGTTACACGACAATTCGTTACACGACAATTGGTTACTGATTTGACCACTTTGTATCCACTTAATCCACTTATATAAATATATTTTAATAGTTTGTTTATTCTATATTAATCTCTCTTTTAACAATGTAGTTTAATTAATGATATCACCGTATTGTATTATTACTCAATGTAAAATACGTCAATCGTTGTTAAGACTTGTTGAATTTCACGGAATGCAACTCAACATTGTTACTACGCTGGTGATCAAATGATCAAAAACTCCTTTGGGTATTACTTTTAAAGAATGTAGTAAGAAACATAAACAAGTCATCTGTTTAGAAAGTGATACAAAAAAGTAAAAAGCCTATTAATTAATTATCTTTAGTATTTTAACTAATTTTAACTAATTATAATTTACAAGTTTAATTTATACATATTTCAAATAATTTTTGATCAAAATCTTTGAATCGCAGTAAAGACACAACAACAATGGCGGAACCTCCCGACCAGCCGTTCAGGCTGATCAGGTCGGAGAGAGGAGGAAATAAGCTGTCGGAAGGAGGATATTTTTACGGGATGCAGAGGAGAGTAGGAGAGGTGATTCATTGGCAGTGCGAACAAAGAGGGGTCTGTAAAGCACGGATACACACGAAAGGGACGGAAATAGTGAAGCGCACTAATGACCATCTCCACGCACCTGACGAGCAGGCGGTGATTTGCCAGGAGACCAAGATAGGCATCAAGAGGCGGGCACGAGAGTCGCAGGACAGCTCGCACCACATAGTGGGGGAGAGTATGGCAACGGTATCGGAGGGCACGGCTGTTAAGCTACCCAAGCTGGACAGCCTGAAGCGGACGATACAGCGCCAGCGCGTGCAGCAGCTGGCAGCCCCGGTGCAGCCTGCCGGTCTGGAGGAGCTGGTGCTACCGGCAGAGTACCAGCAGACAGCCAAGGGGGAGCAGTTCCTCCTCTACGACTCGGGACCGGAGACGCAGAGGATCCTCATCTTCGGGACACAGCGCAACCTGGAGATGCTGCGACTGTCGGGCTACTGGATGGCTGACGGCACCTTCAAGACGGCTCCTTCCCTCTTCGCCCAGGTGTATGTGGTGCATGCACTCCGTGGAGGACCTCAAGTCATGAGGGATGGTCACCTGCTGCCGAGTCTGTTCGTGCTGCTGCCCAACAAGACGGAGGCTACCTACAGGAGGATGTGGGAGCAGATTCGCCTACTCTGTCCCCTTGCCCAGCCGAGGAAGATGCTCTTGGACTTCGAGAAGGCTGCGATTAACAGCTTTGAGGCGGTGTGGCCGGACACACGGGTCAAGTGCTGCTTCTTCCACCTCACGCAGAACGTATGGCGCAAGGTGCAGGCTGCTGGCCTGCAGGCTGCCTACAGCCAGGACGAGGAGCTGGCTATGCGCATCCGACTCCTCCCAGCTCTCGCGTTCGCCCCGATCACGGATGTGCCCGCCCTGTTTGCAGCTGTAGCGACGCTGCTCCCGATGCCAGAGGCCGCCGAGCTGATCCTGTACTTCGAGGGGACCTACATCGGGCGTACTCTCCCAGGCGGCACATACCAGGCGCCGCTGTTCCCTATCGACCTCTGGAACTACCACGTGGAGACGCCCTTCGGACTGCCTCGGACCACCAACGCCGTGGAGGCCTGGCACCGCAGCTTTAACGCCACTGTTGGCTGCCACCACCCTACCATATGGAAGTTCATAGCTGCCCTGAAGCGGGAGCAGGGCCTTGTGGAGGTGCGGCAGGCTAAGTTCACCGCAGGAGCGGCGCCCACCAAGCGGAGGAGCGCACAGGCTAACGAGAAAAAGCTGGTTAATCTAGTCACCAGTTATTATAGTCGTAGTCGTATAGAGTTCTTGAGAGGAGTAGCACATCATTTCAGTTTGGGAGCGGATTAATACCTATCACTAGGCTGTTAATCCCTCTCTACTGAAAGGGTGTGCTACGACTCTTAGGAACTCTATTCTAGTGCGATTATAATAGCTGGTTGCTAGGTTAGTCAGCTTCTCCTCGTTAGCCTGTGCGCTCCTCCGCTTGGTGGGCGCCGCTCCTGCGGTGAACTTAGCCTGCCGCACCTCCACAAGGCCCTGCTCCCGCTTCAGGGCAGCTATGAACTTCCATATGGTAGGGTGGTGGCAGCCAACAGTGGCGTTAAAGCTGCGGTGCCAGGCCTCCACGGCGTTGGTGGTCCGAGGCAGTCCGAAGGGCGTCTCCACGTGGTAGTTCCAGAGGCCGATAGGGAACAGCGGCGCCTGGTATGTGCCGCCTGGGAGAGTACGCCCGATGTAGGTCCCCTCGAAGTACAGGATCAGCTCGGCGGCCTCTGGCATCGGGAGCAGCGTCGCTACAGCTGCAAACAGGGCGGGCACATCCGTGATCGGGGCGAACGCGAGAGCTGGGAGGAGTCGGATGCGCATAGCCAGCTCCTCGTCCTGGCTGTAGGCAGCCTGCAGGCCAGCAGCCTGCACCTTGCGCCATACGTTCTGCGTGAGGTGGAAGAAGCAGCACTTGACCCGTGTGTCCGGCCACACCGCCTCAAAGCTGTTAATCGCAGCCTTCTCGAAGTCCAAGAGCATCTTCCTCGGCTGGGCAAGGGGACAGAGTAGGCGAATCTGCTCCCACATCCTCCTGTAGGTAGCCTCCGTCTTGTTGGGCAGCAGCACGAACAGACTCGGCAGCAGGTGACCATCCCTCATGACTTGAGGTCCTCCACGGAGTGCATGCACCACATACACCTGGGCGAAGAGGGAAGGAGCCGTCTTGAAGGTGCCGTCAGCCATCCAGTAGCCCGACAGTCGCAGCATCTCCAGGTTGCGCTGTGTCCCGAAGATGAGGATCCTCTGCGTCTCCGGTCCCGAGTCGTAGAGGAGGAACTGCTCCCCCTTGGCTGTCTGCTGGTACTCTGCCGGTAGCACCAGCTCCTCCAGACCGGCAGGCTGCACCGGGGCTGCCAGCTGCTGCACGCGCTGGCGCTGTATCGTCCGCTTCAGGCTGTCCAGCTTGGGTAGCTTAACAGCCGTGCCCTCCGATACCGTTGCCATACTCTCCCCCACTATGTGGTGCGAGCTGTCCTGCGACTCCCGTGCCCGCCTCTTGATGCCTATCTTGGTCTCCTGGCAAATCACCGCCTGCTCGTCAGGTGCGTGGAGATGGTCATTAGTGCGCTTCACTATTTCCATCCCTTTCGTGTGCATTCGTGCTTTACATTCTCTTCTTTGTTCCACTGTCAATGATCACTCTCTCCTCCTCCTCCTCCTCCTCCTCCTCCTCATCTCCTTCTTCTTGGGTTGCAGCTACCAACGATGTAAAGGACAGTTGTCAGATGTGGTAGCTGCACCCAACATAGTCCTAGAACTCGAAATCACATCTTATTCTTAGTAATTCATATTGGTACGTATTGTAGTTATAGTTTTTAAGTTACTATTAATTATATGCCGAATGCTATTGGTTCCTTTTATAATTACAGAGTTTAGAATTTGCAGGGAAACATGAATGCCATTGGATGGGGAATCGGACGGGACAGTTTTTTGGTGACTGCTATATACATATAGGTGGCCGCAAGTGTGGAGTTGATTAACTGTTCAGTGGCAACGGATGTCATTAATTTCTCGCTACACAATAAATATAATCGTATATAACATTTCGATTATACAGGCAACTCTCGTTATAATGAAGTGCTGGGGAGCAGTAATTTCATTCGTTATAAGCGGATAATCATTGATGCATTTAGTGCTATGGGGAAAAAAGCAATTTCGTTATATCCGACTTAATTATAGCGTGAGTTTAACTTGCTAGTGGATAAGACTAGTTGCGTAGATAAGGTTTCGGGGGCCCAGGTTCAAAACTATGCGCCGGGGCCCCTGGTCCCGCAAGTTCAAATTGAAGTAGTAAATTTTAAGGAGTGCACGCATCTGGCTAAATTTGAGTTCGGAAATGACATTTCCCGTTTTAGACCTTACTGTTAGACATAATGAATACATGGTTACTAAATTTTAATTCTTTCTACTCGTTTTGCATAACCAGATCAGAAACATCAACTCTCTTCATGTTTCACTCAATTAGTTTCAAACGAAATAAAGCTATGAAGCAAGAATACAATTTGAATAAATTGATACTGACAAACAAATAGTTACCGTATTGTCTTGAATAGTAGCCGGGGCGATTATTTATTTCAAGCCCCATTTAGGCCCAAGAAAATGTTATGATTTTCGAGAATGGCGAATATTTGTGGAATATAATCATTTGAGAGAGTCAATAATTGTAGGGAGGCGATTATTTGATATCAAAGGTTATTCTAGGCTGTGTCAAAAAATAATTAGGACATATTTTGGGGGGGCGATTATTCGAGGGGGGGCTACTATTCAAGGAAATACGGTATATATATATTAGAATACAAATAAAATAAAAATAACATAACTGTTATAATGAGTATGATTGAAGTATATCTGCAAATTGGGAATTTCGGAACCCTTGGGGGGGCCCTGGGCATTGGGGCAATGCAACTGACTGAACTGTATTACGTAATTCGCAAAGCCATAAGTAGAGTAAGTGATTCATTTCGTACTTTACGTATCTTAGATAACAATGTTGTGTAAATTGATTTATTAATGTATATTCTGGCTATATCATTTTAATTATTTTCTTATACAAGAATTAAGCAAAGAATTAACACTACTAATATTTAACAGATTTGTTGACTGGTAAATAAATTCCGTAGTTGTTAACCGATATTAACAGCGGTTAATCGATTAAGCAAATCCAGGCTTGCACTGGCCGTTTAGGCGGGTCCAATTATAATTAATAACAGAGCATGCTTTACAGTGGAGATACTTTAATAGCAACTCGGGATTAGTTTAAAAAATAGTTGCTAATGGAGGTGTTTCTAATAAGGAAATTTGTAAAAAATAGTAAAACAAGATTTACTTAATAGTTAGAATAAAAGTACACAATATTATAATCCCTCTCACGATATTTGTGATTAGACAATGGTTTCATAAGAGCATACAGTTTTCCTGGAAGCTGGTGAAAGGTGGGAAAATTGCCAACGGGCCGGGAGAGGTATATAACAGAGACTCCACTTTTGATAGTAAACATTTGCAAATAAAATCTAAATAATAGTATAAAAATTCTTTAAAGTATTGAAGATATGAAAGCATAGATTTATTGAGCAAGTCCTATCACTTTATCAAGTCAAATGAGCACCCTAAATATGTCTACACAATACGTATGTGTACGTTCATATTTCATAGCAACCTACGTATAACTATTTTTTGGCGAGTAATATAATTGTTGTGCGTCTATTAAAACTTTGAGTTGCTTTATTTAAAATGAACTTTTTTAGTCTATATTAGCAACTTGCATTTGCTTATAGGGGAACCAGGAAATAGGTTGCTAATAAACGAAGCGAGTTGCTAATAGGGGCACTTGACTTTATAGAATTCCCCATACTCTTGATCGGGACCTGTATATTGGTTGCTAATGTATTAATTTAATTAATCCGTAACCCATACGAATATTTAATTAGTCAATAAACTATAATCACGTGTTATTTTGATTGCAATACAACAGCAGTTATAATCTTCCACACTACTGCAAGGTTACATTGTAGTTTCGTCCGGTTTTAGTTTAAGCGGGGTTTGTCCACTGTCTGTCCAAAACTGGATTTGGATTAATTTATTAACTAATTAACTAACTAACTAATCTCATACTCCAGCCCAACTTCGTAATCTCTAATAGTTGACATTTCTCCGACTCTCCCTGATGTTTGCATTAAACAGAGTCTGCAGGACTAGTAAATAAACTAGATTCAGAGATACCTCTGATTAGTGAACACCCTATAATTAATATGGTAGCCCCGAGGGGGTTTACTTCCGACTTGTTGTTTATACTACTTCTGAACAATATAATATTTCTCTGGTTAGATTGAATAACCAGTAATTGCGAATTGACATGTTAATTAATTTATGTTGTTGTCTAAATACGAGTTAGTAACGTAAGGTGAATGCACTATAAATATATTCTGTGCTGTCATACTTACAATACTTGATTGAAGTGTAATGTGTGAATAGTTCTAGATCATGCAGTCTAATCAGATAAATAGATTGAATATACTAGGTGATTATTTCACGTTGGTTTCATAAAATGCCTACATTTATCAGATAACACAGTTCTCTTAGTATTTTAATTGGGATTTATTCTAAACATCATTCATTAAATTATAAATCCAGTTTTAATTAATTATAATTTATAATAATTCAACCAATCAAATCAGTAGCGAATTGTCGTGTAACCAATTGTCGTGTAACGAATTGTCGTGTAACGAATTGTCGCTGTAACGAATTGTCTGTAACGAATTGTCGTGTAACGAATTGTCGTGTAACGAATTGTCGGACTCCCCGATGAGTGTGCCCTCCCTCACGTATCCCAGTGCTCTCACTCCTGTGAGAACACAGAGGGATCCTATGTGTGTGTCTGTCCGGACGGATACTGGCTGGACTCTAACGGGAAGACATGTAGAGGTTAGTTATATTAGAGATTGTTTAGAAGTCTTGTTATTGGCGTTTGTCTTGAAAATTAGTTGAAACAGTGAAATATAACAGGTTTTTAATTTTCCCCAAATGTCAGGTTGCATAAAGCTTTCTCAGTAATTTTACATCTCACTTACGTTATTAATTAAAAAATTATGTGTGATTTATTGCTTATTAATTGCAACATAAAATAAATGTCATTTAAATGTTCTCTGACTGCCCCCCCCCCCCAGATTTTCAGGAAATTGGAAAGTTCGACGCCTATGTTATTGGATACACTTAAACCTCTCTTATCCGGGCACTGTCGTCCAGAGGCCGTATATTATAATTTGTCGGATTCCAGAAATGCAATAGCTAATTCATGTGCTATATCGAAGGTCTAATTCATATTTTCTAGATTAATTTTAAAATAAATACGTATTAATTAATTAACTTTCTGATATACTTATCATATATATTTCTTAGAGAACTCCCAGGGCTGTGGAGGCTCGCTATTCACAGGAACATCAGGCACCCTCCCGGTTATAACAGGGCCCTACCCATTAAAATGCGTTTGGAAAATACGGGTCCCAGAAGGAAATCTGGCTTTATTCCGTATGTTCTATCTGAGTTTCGGACTCACTTACTCTTGCGAAGAGTGGGGCATCGAGGTGTGGGACACACGACTGCCTAACTACACACTTGTCGCAAAGCAATGCCATGGTGCCTATGAGAAGTATGTTACTGGCATAGGCAATGAGATGCTGATTAAGATTAGAGCGGACAGGGATTTCAGGTTCTACTACTCTTTCTTCTACTACGCTGTTAACGGTAAGTAAACAACAACAACAACAACAACAACAACAACAACAATAACGACAACAGCAACAACAATTAATACAGAATACAAACAAATCACAAATTTACAACACAACAACAACAACAATTAAATTGATGATAATTTGTTGCACTTTACTTATGCCACCTTGGAATGTGTTTGTACTTTTGTGTGTCGCCTTTCGGAAATCTCTCAATTATGGAATTTAGAGATTTCAGTTTGACAATTTCCAAATAGTGCTCGTCCAATATTAGGTCTAATTCGCCAGTTTTGTGGATCATACTTTCTGCCACAAATCCTTGTGCCACTTTCTTTGATAAAAGTGTCCAAAGTGGTTTTGTAATTGTGCTCATCCAAACTATCCATCTAGCTAAGGTGTGAACATTTGATACTTAATAAGGACACATTTATTGTACAAAATTTATAAGACCCAATCAAACTACTGTCAGGTTCTTTTATTATGAACATTCAAGGGACCAAAAATTGTGTTCATAATAGAGAGACTTCATAATAAGCGAACTCAACTTAATACAAACCCTATGTAAGTTGTTAAATTGGGACCGTAGGGTTTGTTCATAATAAAAAATCTTCATATTAAGCAGACGAAATCTTGTTCATAATAAACAGACCTGACTGTATTTGTCAATAACTACTATGGTGTTGTAATTGGAACTATTTAGATTTGAGGGTCGACCCATGGGACACGTTAGTACCGGTTACATTGCCCCATAGCGGCCAACTGCTATCATGTAAATACAAACAATGCCAGGTTAATAGGAACTATAATAGGAACCAATACGTAATTACTCAATTAACTCGAAGTCCAATTATTTTTGAAAATATGAAATATGATACCAAAAGTTCTGAAATGAAAGTATTTCCTTTCACTACATTCCTGACTGGATGGAGTCACCATGTGCATCAGAAGAGGCGGCACACAAACAGATGCCACATTCCACTCAGTTCCACCACCTAGCTCTGCTATAAAATACGAGACACATTCTCTATAGCATTCTACTAACAAACTACTTTCATTTCCATAGCACTAACTAACTAGCTAACTAGTAAATAACAATAAAATGGCCGTTCGATTCCCTGACCCAATACACCCCGTAGACCCTGTCGAGTTGGAAATAAACCAACTATTCGACCGCATAATTATGTGTGTCCAGCAGCGACGAGTGGCACTCCTAACCACATACCGCGACATACGCGACGAAATAGCCGCTAGGCACATAGCCCGCGCGCGAAAAGAAGAAGAACTGATCGCACTCAAAACCGAAACCGAGCGTCTCCTCCAAATGAACGAATTGAGAGAGACCCAGGAGCGAATCCTAGCGGAACTAGAACAAGCGCTAGCAGAGGTGAGGGTACCCCAGCCCGAGACACGCGTGGTGTTCCGAGGCACCTGTGGACACCTGGAGCAGGTGATCGCAGGTGTGGGAGAGGTAGTCGAGGAGGAGGTGCCCGTTGTACCCATAGAAATGCCCGTTGTACCCATAGAAATGCCCGTTGTACCCATAGAAATACCCGTTGTACCCCGATATCAAGAAATGAGACCGATTGTAGCTGTCGGGAAGAAAGGACAAGCTCCTGGAAAGCTCTGGAATCCTCTTAGTGTCGCTATCGATGGGAACACTAATCTGATTTATGTCACAGAAGGGTTTGGTTCCTGTAGAGTCTCAATCTTCTCGGAGACAGGCGAATTCCTAAATACCTTCACAAACCAAGACATGATAGCGCCATACGGTATAGCGATCCATCGAGACAACCTGCACGTGACGGACATAGAAGTACACGCTGTGTTCCGATTCAAAATAGAGGCTGACATGCGTCTCGTCGCTAGCCTAGGGAGTAGGGGATCTGGTGTGGGACAGTTCAATTGCCCTTACGGACTTACCGTCTCTACCAACGGAGATGTGTTCGTAGCAGATTGTCTCAACCACAGAATTCAAGTCCTAGATGGCTCCCTACACTTCCAAAGATCCATAACGCACCAAACAATGCAACACCCGCGTGACGTTAAACTGACACCAGATGAGGTGTACGTGCTAACTACTAGCTACATACACGTGTTAACCTACACAGGGGATAAGATACGCTCTTTCAAAGTACAACCTTTGCTTACGGTAATTTACCTTGCTCCTTACTCCTTCTGTTTGGACGCACAGCAAAACATAATACTCAGAGACTGGTTTACTCATAATATCACAATACTAACCAAACAGGGCACACACCGACACACCATACAGACACCAGGGCACAGAGGATTATTGAGTGGAATAGCTCTAACTAATAATCTAAATATAGTAACTGTATATAAAGGTGCATCTAACCAACTAATAATATTATCTAGCTAATGAGTGATATTGATATTGTTATGACACTGTTCGTAGTAAACTTGTTTCAACTCCACTAATCGCATCATATTTGCTACCTACAGTATTGCCACATTATTATCACCTTTGTCAGACATTAACAAAAGTATTTGCAGGGAATATTACTAACATATTAATACAGTAATATAGTCGACTCTGCTTAATAGAGCCACCGGTTAATATATTTCACTGCTTAATCGGGTCAAAATTTCCACAGGATTTATAGGACGGAATTACATTTTGGCTTAATTTTTTTTCGGTTAATAGATTTCTTCGCTTAATCGGGTCAAAGTAACCTGGTCCCGAGGTGACTCTATTAAGCGGAGTCGACTGTACGTACAAACATATAACAACAACTACATTAACAATAACACGCGAATAATTGTCTAAGAACTAAAACAGTCCTATTAATACATCCCTATGTATTCCCTAGACAACGTGTTTGGCTCGTCGGAATGTCAACAGAGTATATCTCTCGGTTCCAATTTCAGTTCTCCTAATTTCCCACTTCCCTACAGCCAGAATTCTCAATGCACAACATACATATCCGGAACCGGGCTATTCATGACTCTAAAGTTCTTCTATTTAAATCTGGAGTGGAGTGAAGCCTGTGAAAGAGATTACGTGATTATAAGGGATGTGCATTATAACTATAATATATACAACCGACCTTTAGCTAAATTATGTGGGAATAGTGTGCCGGAATTGTTTTATAGCTCAACTGGTAAATTCTCTGTCACATTCCATTCTGACTCATCAGTACAAATGGGTGGTTACTATGCTACCACTATGTGAGATAGTTATGTTGTTACGCAATGTTTGAAGGTTAAACATTGCAACTTTACACTTATTTAACTGAGTTATTTTTGTAAATATTTGTGTGTTGTAAGTATTTTTATTGCATTTCATTCTGATTTCTGATAAATATTTTTTATGTTCTTACTGAATGGAAATTGAATACCATATCAATTAACTGTGCAAACTTTTTAATATTAAATATGTACGTATAAATTATACAATCACATTAAACAATACAACAAACAAACAAAACCCATAACTCGAAGAATTTCCAGGCCAGGGATTCTTGTAAAAGCAAGGTCATAGTTCCATTAAGAATCAGTTTATAGAATAGACAATATAACTAAACTAAATATAGAACTAGTACCCAATCTGCTAGCCACTATAGTCAAAGCATAAATTTGAAAAAATCTAAAATTACAGCTGTGCCGCAGAATTTTCTTTGAGGCAGCTGTTAATCAACCAACCACCAAAATATTTGCCTTCAATTGACATCATACAGTGGACATGCTGTCGGCACAGCTGTAATTTTAGATTTTCTTTATAGTATACTGGCAACCCCCCTTTGACAAATCCTTGAATTGACTAAGTTCAATAAATGCGAACCTTTCTCAATAGCTTTAGGAGCTAACTATATTTACTGACTCATTAAGATAGGGACTTGACTTGTATTATTTCCGTAGACTCTTTTTCTTGTTTGCTTGTTTGTAGAACTGTACCGGATATCCGGTTTTAATCCAGTATCCGGTAATTGACCGGTTATCCGATTTCGGCCGGATATTTATGCAGATAACAATTGTGGTTGGAAAGTAGATTTGATATTTGTAAGATGAAATAGTTTATTATATTTCACTAAGAATATGACCATATAGGAATAGGGCACTGAGAATTTAGTTAGGCGCTATCCTACATCACTAGCGAATATTTATAATTTAATAATGAGTGATTCTTCTAAAATTACATTTAGACCGATTGAGCATTCGGGGACAGAGTCAACTGGGTCTGGTTAATTCAAAAACATTTGAAAATTGTTGCAAAGATGTTCTGGCTATAGCAATAGCTGATTTTTATTTGTTAGTGTTTGACAATTTCCGGATGTGAATTCTTCATTTCATTCCACAGTGGGGAAGCACTGTATGAGAAGAATGACTAAATTCCGTTCATGCGGAATAAGGAAATAAATAGGTTGAAAGATATACAATCAAACAATATAGTCTTGAATTTAGACAATATATGCACACACAAAAATTAAACATAACTAAATATAGATGGTAACCCAATCTGCTAGCCACTAAGCTATATGAACACAAACAATACTCAAACAAGTATAACAGTATTCATTGAACTGAGAGCTAACCTAACTAATTGCATAAGTATTGTTTGTGTGTGTATAAATGGCGACACGCGTGTTGGCAGCAGGAGAGCTGCTGGGGGCTGATGGGTTGGAGAGAGCGCTAGCGGCTCTGGTTAGCCACGTGCAGCGAGAGAAAGAGAGCGTGAGGAGTAACTTCCTACAGCTACACTCTCTGCTAGCAGCGAGAGAACTCAGTCTGCTGCAAGAGATGGATGGGATAGTTGCACGAGCGAGACACGAGTTGGCAGAGAAGAGAGAGACCCTCAAGGAACTGGACACAGCCAGGGAAGGCCTAGAGAGAGATCTGACCAAGAACAAACTGAGAGATGTGCTCGAGAAGAATCTCCGTACGCTGGAAGATAGGATCGGAGAGGAGGTATCAAGGGGTGTGAGTGTGGGGTGGGTAGAGTTGGATTGGAAGAGGGAACAGCTGGAACAGTCGGTGATTGAGGTGTGTACGGTTGTGATTCTGAAGGAGACACCTATCAGATCAGAGGACTATTCTCTGAAACTGAGTCCTGTCTGGTCCCGTGAAGGGACAGGGCCTGGTGAGATTAAGCGGCCATTGCAAATAGCGATCGACAACACAACGCATAATATATTTGTTGTTGACAATGAAGCTGAAGCAATTCAGGTATTCACAGAAGAAGGCAACCATCTCTACAAGATACCAACACCTGTAGCTCCTAATGGATTAGCTCTAACAGAAGAAAATGTTTTCGTATCGGCTAGAAACCAGCTAGTGAAGATGAGAAAATCTAACAATAAATCTGTGAAATCAGTTGAAACAGAGAACCGTGTTTGTGGAATCGACATCGATAGAAACAATAACATTTACGGTTGTGAGTATGTCAACAAATCAGTTATTGTGTTTGACAACAATCTCAAATTCCTGAAGAGAATCAAACTCGAAACTTTCCAAATCAATTCCGACACAGAAACTCACAACATCAAACTCTACAAACACAGTATGTATGTAATGTTTGCTGACTCTCCTTTCCCTCTACAGATATTCTCCCTAGAAGGAGAGCTAGAAAGGTGTTTGATACCAGAAAGTGAGATTGGATGGAGTTATTTCTTCTCACTGGACCGATTGGGGAATATCATTGTAGCTGACACGGTTAATAATCGAATCAGGATATTCAGCAAAGAAGGAGTGCCCATACACACTATCGACAGTGATACGCTACCCGGAGATCAGAAGTTCGATTTTCCTATGGGAATAGCTGTTGATAGGAAGAATAGAATTATTGTAGCACATAAGAACAAGGATTGTAATCTCCTAGCTTTCTGACCAGTTATTCATAGCTGCATAACTTGTTTGTATAATTGTTGTCTTCCTGTCTATATGGAATACTTATGGAAATAATGCTGTTTATTTCCGATTGACAGAACTTCGACTGTCCGATATACTCCAGTGTGGTTCCAATGTTCTTTCATAACTAGTCCTGTATTGACCTAACCATACCTGGAGATTAATTATACTGTCTGTTGTAACTTATTTTAGCGAGTTTGATGGTAGAAGTTACACTTTAGTTACATTCCTATTTGGCTGACATATCACTAGGTGCATGTACGCTATCTCTTTCTCAATGCATTAATTAACACCTGTGTTCCGGTCTCCGAGGGGATTGAAAACTATTGGTGCACACTTATCAGATGCGGGCACCATTATTGGTCAAAAGATATGCTAATTCATTTAACCAATAATGGTGTTTAATAACAAAATTATATAACAAATACATATCTTAATACATTTAACCAATAATGGTCTTTAATGACAAAATTATATAACAAATACATATCTTAATACATTTAACCAATAATGGTGTTTAATGACAAAATTATATAACAAACACTTTTAACCAATAATTGTCTTTAATGACAAAATTATATAACAAATACATATCTTAACACATTTGACCAATAATAGTGTTTAATGACAAAATTATATAACAAACACATCTTAACACATTTAACCAATAATGGTATTTAATGACAAATTATATAACAATAGGGCATGACGCCTTGACCTGATGGTGACATGGCCAAAAATCAAAAATTGCAGTTGTGCCGACACATGTGCCTTTGGAGGCACTATCAGTTAACTAGCCAGTAGCCACCAAAAGATAGTGCCTCAAAAGTAACATGTGTCGGCACAGCTACAATTTTAGATTTTCTGTATTTATTTACTATTAATTAGTTACTGCAATTTGTATTCATAATATCCTGTGACCTATTTGTATGCTGTTCCCTTAATTAATTAATTGCAATGATTCCTATTTGTTACTTCTACATAAGAATTATACACATTATTAATACCGTATTAAAATCGTGTTCCTACTAACGAGGTTTTGCTCTAGTACACAATTAATATAACTAGCTATATTATGTCGGATGAATCTCTACACACAGATGATATATTGATAGACTTATCTTCTGATAAAAACCCTTTACTACCGACTAACAGCAATTATGACACGCCTCTAATTTCACAGAGAACCGAATTAATTCTTGAGGACCCATATTGCGAGATAGAAATAACCCCACACACACATGTAATTGACCCATTAGAAGATACGCATAGTATAGTGTGTATGTTTGTGGTTCTGTTTCATGTCACGCGGGGTCACGAGATAATTTGGTCGCTGCCTGAAGATGTTAATTTGGAGGGGGTAGAGTTTAAAGCTGTGCCCAGCGGAATGCATACTGTGGAGAGGGACTTTATTTATTTCAGAAAAGCTGGTAATATATTCAATATATGTACAGTCGAAACCGGGTTTTTCTAACACCGGTTTTTTCTAACTAACTATTTATTATAAATCTATATTATTAAATCTCGATTGTTGTGTGTGTGTGTGTGTGTGTGTGTGTTGTGTGTGTGTGTGTGTGTGTTTGTCCGGATTGTAATAAAGTGATGGGGAATAGAGACCACATTAATATATGAGATATAAACTAACTGTCAAATGTAAAAATTGGTAAACAAATGTTATAATAGGTAAACAAGTATGCTGAACACGAATTTCGCATTTATAAATTTATAATATGAATATTTGTTGTTGTTGTTTACACAAAATAGGTAAACAAATTAATGAAATTCAAAATCAACCTAGAAGTTAGCTTTCAACGGGTATTATAGGTAAACAATTATGCTGAACACGAATTTCGCATTTATAATTTATAATTTGAGTATTTGTTGTTGTTGTTTTTCACAATAGGTAAACAAATTAATGAAAATTGAAAATCATAACGTGTGAGGAGTAAGGCCGCACAGCGGCCGTTAACTTGAGGTGCGTAGCACCGATCTGTCGCAAAGCGACCGAGACCGAAGGACTCGTGTGTAAGAAATTCCAATTTTGTTCTATTTTTAATCGGTTTATTCTAACTATCGGATTTTCTTATTTTATATCCATGCAAAGAATTGGTTAGAAATCCGGTTTCGACTACCTCAATTAATTAATTGTTTATAATCTACAGTAAACTCCCGTTATAATTGGTTATAACGAAGTACCTGCTTATAATGAAATTGTTCAATGGTTCGGAAATCCTTGTATCTTATTACATTATTAAAACCTCGTTTAAACGAAATCGATATATCGAAATTCCGCTTATAACGAAGTCATTATTTACCCAGATACCCTCTAAGCTATTAATTCCCGAGCACTTCGTTTTAATTAACGAGAGTTGTCTGTATATCTATTTATTACAGTAGATACCGGATATAAGAACATCATATTGGAAAACGGTTGCCATATACCGGTTATAAACTATAAACTATAAACTATAAACTATATGTTCCTACTAACGAGAGTCTACTGTATATCTATTATAACAATTAACACTGCCTAATTACTACAGTAGAACCTCGTTAATACGAACACCAACGGATGGTAAAAATATGTTCGCTTTTCCGGAGTAATACCCATTGAATACCATTGTAGGGACCTGATTTTGTGGAAATGTTTGTTCGTCTTATCCGGAAATTCGTATTAACCGTGTTCCTACTAACGAGGTTCTACTGTATACCCTCGCCTATTATCACAATTAGCACTGCCTAATTACTGTACCCCTATAGGTTTATACGGTCTCTCCTGCTATGCCAAGCGCGCCGTCTCTTCCATCGAGGCCCCTGAACAGAGAGGTGCTCGCATGATGTCAGTTGGAATCCTATGTTTGTCTCCCGACAACTTGCCTGTACACATTAGCTATCTTTCCACTGCAATTCAGAACCTACTCGATTCTCCTTATGAATTCAGTTCGCTAGCTGATTATTATAATACGAACGCCTATAACAATAGTAACAGCTCTGAAATATCCATTATATCTAATATAAATATCCCGATTATCTCATCAACTAATAGCGGACATGATTTTGCGAGGTTTATTCAAGTCCTTGGTCCATCAGTGTTCGTTCTTTGGAAATATTTGCTTTTGAAATCGAGAGTTATTTTCTACTCAAAACCACCTATTGGTCCTTGTTGTAATTGGGTTTATTTTTCGTGTCTATTAACTCAGAATGACGTCACGAAAGTGAGCCCAAATCCGCATTTTTACGTCAGTGTCGCTGATTTGGATACTCTTAAAGAGGAAATTAGTTTTATAGCTTGTACCACTGAGCAGATTATTCAGATTAAGCGGGCCTGTTATGACGTGTTTATACCCGTTACCTTTGATAATGGTGTCGCTACTGAGGCTAAAATAACTTGTCCAGGCGTGATGATTAAACCTTTGCTGTTTATAAATAATACAGATATTAATAGGTGAGTTATCCCAACTTAACTGCATTAAAAATAAGATCTTATTTGGAGTAACAATATACAGTCAACTCCGCTTAATAGAGCCACCGGTTAATAGATTTCTCCGCTTAATCGGGTCAAAGTAACCTGGTCCCGAGGTGACTATATTAAGCTGTGTTTACCTATAATTCCTCTAGGTTCATTTTAGTTTTCATTAATTTGTCTACCTAGTTTGTAAACAACAACAACAATACAGTAGAACCTCGTTAGTACGAACACCAGGGGACCGTCAAAACGTGTTCGCCTTATCCGGAATTCGTATTAAGTTAACCAATATCATTTGTATTGAAAAGGCTTTGAAGTGGACTGAAATAGTGTTCGTATTATCCGGAATTCGTATTAACCGTGTTCCTATTAGCGAGGTTCTACTGTATATTAGCTGTTAGTATATTAATACTGTATATACTATAGATACCGTAACCTTATGAAGAGATGCGACAAATACAGAGCAATAATAGACAGAGATCAGCTTAACCTAACTTGTATTCAATATTTCCGCGAAATAACAAGTACACTATTCTCTCACTTCACAGACTATTCTCAATACGAATCTGTTATAAACCCACATTTGTTGAGGAGAGCCGGATTAGACGCGTATGGGGATTTCACATTTTTAAGGTTTTTCTGCCAAACGTATTGTCTGAGAGTAAACTTACGGAGGGAGTCAGAATTTCCTAATTTATTGTGTTGTAATCCAAGGGGATCTCTAGTTTGATATTTGTTGTTTGTTTGTTTGTTTGTTCGTTTGTTTGTTTGTTTGTTTGTTTATTTGGTTGGTTGATTGTTGTTGTTATTTGGTTGGTTGATTGTTTGTTTGTTTGTTTGTTTGTTGTTTGTTTGGTTGTTTATTTGCTTGTTTGTTTGTTGTTGTTATTTGTGACGGCAATCACTGGTTGTTTACTCTATTGATGAGCTATTGATATGTCATTGGATTATTATATTATTATCGTAATAGAAGTTGTATTTATTTGAAAGAATGGATTGATTATATTACTTTAATTAATTAAACATTTTTGTTATATGATCTCCCAAAAACTATTTTCAAAGGACTTAAAATACAATTCCTAATATAAACACACTATTTATTCTAATTATAAATTCTTTAATACAAATTTAATTTTAGATTCAGACAATAAATATCAAGTAACTCGTAAAATCAATTAATTTAACTCAAAGTTGTATATAATACAGCGTGAATTCTTAACGTTTTATGTATACAGGTCAGGTTATTTTATTATGAACATTCAAGGGACCACAAATTTATGTTCATAATAAGCAAACTCAACTTAATACAAACCCTATGCAAGTTATTAAATTGGGACCATAGGGCTTGTTCCTAATACAAGTTCTTCATATTAAGCAGACGAAAATTGTTCACAATAAGCAGACCTGACTATAACACGTAATATGTTAATTTACAGTGGATACCGGATATAAGAACATAAGAACATCGTCGGGAACTGCATATAGTGTTCTTATAATCGGCATATATTATACAGGGTATACGGAAACAGTTTTCCACTATAATATAGTATTCTTATATCCGATATGTTCTTATATCCGGTATGTTCTTATATCCGGTATGTTCTTATATCCGGTATCTACTATATCATCATTTGGATGTCTAACACGTAATATACAACTTATATTTAATTTAATTAATTAAGGCTAGATGGTAGCTATTCTTTCAGAGGCGGTTATAAGCAATGACCTCACAGAAGTAGCGCCCCTATACCATTCCCTATCAAACAGTACTTTTTCCCTAACTGAGAGCGATAATCTTATACAAACAGTGCAATATGAGATCTATGAGACCTGTCCTATTTGTTTTGAAGATTCCCCTTCAAATTCCCAGCCTTCTGACCCGATTTGTTTAGCCCCTTTACCCCATGTCCCTAAGCCTTGTTCCTCTTGTTTGTATAATTATTTTAAAACCGCTATATTGGACTATCGAGTGGTCGCCTGTCCGATTTGTGAGAATGAAATTAATTTCTCGCTAATCAAAAATGTTATGGAAAGTAATTCGGAATTAGAAGAATTCAATAAATACGATTCTCGACTTTTAGAGCAATTTTTAAAACGGAATTTGGAAGCTAAATTTTGCCCACATCCGGATTGTCCATGGGTTGCTTTAATTCCAAACTGCAAGAATTGTCCGAAACAATCCTGCCCTCGTTGCCTAACAGAATTTTGCGGCCTTTGTCAAGAAAATTGGCACCCTACAATGAAATGTAACGAGGCTAAACAACAACACAAATTACCACAAAATATCAAGGTTTGTCCAAATTGCAGTACTTGCATTGAGAAATTAGATGACGGTAGTTGTAACCTAATAAGTTGTCAAATCTGCCAAAAGAAATTTTGTTGGCTCTGCGGGAAAGAAGCTTCTGAAATTCATTTTTGGAGTCCGTCAGGTTGCACCTATTTCGGATATAATCGTTGGAACAGAAAACAAACAAATTATTGTCAACTTTGTGTACTTATTACAGCTCCGCTTATTGTTGTACTTATTACAATATTCGCTTTGTTCGCTATTATAATCGGCCTTCCAATATTAGTCGGGTATCTCCTAACAAGCAAACTCAAATGGCAATTCCGTGTTGTTAAATACACAGTTATTCCAATCGTTGTTATAATATTGGTAGTACTTGGGCCGTTAATATATATCGTATTTGTAATTTTATCTATTCCCTTGATGTATTTGTTTTTCTACCTCATTATGCCAATATATCTTTGCAAGAAAGGACTTTGTTGTCGCTGTAAAGATTCCCAAAGAAATCAAGAGGAGATTTTATGAAAAAAACAGCTTTGCATTGAACAGCTAGTAAGGCGGTGCATATTTTATACTTTGTACGTAACTATGTATTTCTTGGTTGCATTTCTTACTCACCCATATAGTAATGTTTGAGTTGTATTGGATTATTGGGGGTAGATATGTATTTTTATTTATTTTCAATTCTGATAGTTAGGGGGCTTCTATGAACCCAGGCGACAAAAATATTGAGTTTTAAGAACTTTGGATTTTTTGGAAATTCTAGTCAATCCCTAGTTCGTATTGTAATGCTAGTGTCAGGCTTTAATACGCGTATTAGAAATTCTGTTTTTATCAATATTCGCCTAATAGCAAGTTACTTTCATTAGAGAGCATTTAATTATGTTCCATTTATAGCAATATTCGCTTATTAGTGCTACGGAACATGTTGACATTTGGAACATGTTAACATCTACCGCGGAACATGTTGCATCTACTGCAAGAACATGTTGAATTCATATTTCTTAGTACCAATTTTCTATGGCTTGATTGCAATTTCTAAGTCTGTTAACTCCCTGATTATCAAATTGCTATTAGGTATCTGATCAAAATCACATTGTTACAGGTGAAATTGTAAATTTCTTTAAATCTAAAAAACACTGTTTTGACGGAAATGGACCCCCCTACAGATTTGGACCGGGGGTCCATGTAAAATATAGATAGTGTTGACGGATTTGGACCCCCCTTTAATAACATAGTAAATAACCTATGAGTTTACTAAAACTCAATTTTACTTATTGTAATCTTCATTAATTTCTCCAATTTTTGGAATTGCCTGTAATCAAGGGGCCTGAGTTTCACAGATATACAGAATTTATAAGCTTGAGTGCTCAGTATATGTTTGTTGTTATAGTCCAGCGTCATAGACATAAAATTTCACAAGATTGTTCATTTTTTTGATAAAAGCACCAAAATTTGTACACATGTACTTTGATGTAGTGCGAACATTTTTGGATATTGAGGCAATTGAAAGAGTGTCTATATCGGCCATGACAGCTCGCCAAAGTAACCACGTCCGATAGTGTTCGCCGGACGTGTTTCCCATAAAAACTTGTTCAAATTAAGTTATATCGTCTTTTTATTGTTGAATTCGGTTTCGAAGTAAAATTTCCGATAATTTGATATATCACATGACCATATTTGGAAGAATTTTTCCATAGCAACGCTGGAATGTATCAGGAATGTGTCAAAAATTCCATTCTCCAATTGTGTCCTTACCCGATCGAGTGACCCCTCTTTCGACTCCACTCAACTACCTGAGTATACTTATGCACATACTACCCTGTAAAACGTGATTTGATAAAATTATTCGATATTTATGGTAAATCACGGTGAATATTGAATAATTTTATCAAATCACGTTTTACAGGGTCGGTGTGTGCATAAGTATACTCAGGTAGTTGAGTGGAGTCGAAAGAGGGGTCACTCGATTGGGTAAGGACACAATTGGAGAAAGGAATTTTTGACACATTCCTGATACATTCCAGCGTTGCTATGGAAAAATTCTTCCACATATGGTCATGTGATATATCAAATTATCGGAAATTTTACTTCGAAACCGAATTCAACAATAAAAAGACGATATAACTTAATTTGAACAAGTTTTTATGGGAAACACGTCCGGCGACAACTATCGGACGTTGTTATTTTGGCGAGCTGTCATGGCCGATATAGACACTCTTTCAATTGCCTCAATATCCAAAAATGTTCGCACTACATCAAAGTACATGTGTACAAATTTTGGTGCTTTTATCAAAAAAATGAACAATTATATGGTTGTGCCGCTGCACTATTAGTGTATTGATAAATGACACAAATTTACAGAAATGTTTAAATAAGAGTAATATCAAGATAGTTAATATAGTTGGAAAGTAAGCATGTATGATGACAAACAGGAAGTAAAGGCTCAATAATGATGACTTGATTATCAAGTTAAAGGGGGTCCAAATCCGTAAAACACTATCTATAATTTACATATTTGACGAAAATGGACCCCCCGGTCCAATTCTGTAGGGGGTCCATTTCCGTCAAAACAACACCACCATATAAAAATATAGATTAGTTTGCTCTAATACTATTTAGTATAGATTACATCAACACTAATATCATATCTACTACGTATACAATGTCATAAGTACAAGGTAGACATGCAAAGAGAGATCAGAGTGGGTTAACTTAAGGGAGTAGAATGTAAGCAATAAAATTTACTTTGCGAACGTCAGGAAATTTGGAGTACTGTTGCATGAGAAATTGACCCCCATGAGAAAATGACCCCCCCCCCTTCATATGAACCATGGATACTGTTTAGGGGGTCATTTTCTCACGGGGGTCATTTCATTATGCAAGCCCCGTGAGAAAATGACCCCCTCATGAATTTCCGCATTGTCATTGCAATAATGTAAAGACTACTTGAACAAAACAATGATGTAGACTGTAGTGCAATTATACAAAATGACTTGGCAACTATGTTAATTAACTGAATACTTCTTCTGGCAATGTACTATTTATATTTGTTGGTACAGTCGAAACCGGTTTATTCTAACTCGGGTTATTCTAACTTATCGGTTTATTCTAACTATTAGTGATACAATCTTTTGTAAGAAATTCCAACTTTACTAGGGTTTTTAATCGGTTTTTTCTTACTATCGGTTTTTTCTTACTATTTTTATCTGAAAAGAAATGGTTAGAAAAAACCGGTTTCAACTGTACTAGTAATATGATAAATAAGAGTATTTTTTGAGTAAACTTTATTTAGCCTTATTCGAAATTAACCATTTTAATGACAAATAAGAGATAGAGCTTCAATATTAGTTCCAAGTATTTGGTAGAAAACCTGGGTAACAATATGGGATTACCAAGTTAACATATTTACCAAGTCATTTTGTATAATTGTCACTACATCATTGTTTTGTTCAAGTAATCTTTACATTATTGCAATGACAATGCGGAAATTCATGAGGGGGTCATTTTCTCACGGGGCTTGCATAATGAAATGACCCCCGTGAGAAAATGACCCCCTAAACAGTATCCATGGTTCATATGAAGGGGGGGTCATTTTTCATGGGGATCAATTTCTCATGCAACAGTACTAGTTGATTTGAATCTTTGGATTTCTCATTCCATCATAAGAAACAAGATCCTGATTTACAAATGTTTTCAAAGTGAAATGGTTTCCAAAAATGAGTGTATAACCAATATGTTTGAAAGTTAACATATTGTTGCCGTGGTCCATGTTAAAGAAGGCTTCCTTAAATGGTCTATGGCCATAATATTTATTCCAAAATTCCATGACATGACACAACAGTAGATCTTATTCTATTATGTATAAATTGTTGCTAGCTATGATTGACCGGTTTACCGGCCGGTCGGGTCGGGTCAAATTTCAAACTGCACCGGTCGGGTCGGGTCATGAAAATCCCGACCGGTTCCATCTCTGCTAGGGTGCCAGGCACCATGGCATCACATCCGCCAGGGTGCCAGGCACCCGCCGCACACCCCAAGTTTACGCCCCTGCCTAGAATGTGCTTGTCTCCAAGTTTCCCCCTGTCAACTTTAGGAATTGAAACTCTATCGTTTCACCAATTGAGACTAAAGGAAGTGACTTGCAGTATCAGAGAGCATCTTTTCCGCTTGCCTCTTTTGCCCTCTTCTTGCAACAGAGCAGATTTGGTTTTGGTTTTGTATTCTAGTGCACTGTGATTTTATGCTATAATAGTGTGATGTTTCCAAATCCTCATTGAAACAATGTTTGTGCCCAGGTGAGAAACATGAATGACACTCCACGAATACACTTCCTTATGAAAATTTGCAAATTGGACACGATTTACTCTCCGCTATGTGGTTGACTGTAGCGCCTAATTTTGTAGGACTAAATTTTAATGTTGAGTCATAATTGTCTTCAGATTCTTCAGGAATGTTAATGTCGCACTCAGAAGAATATGGCGAATGTGTTAGAGTGGTATTTGAGATACATGCGGAGTTAATTTTTTCTATAAGCTGTATATCATCTTCGTTGTCGCTTAATGTTTGAGATTTTCGAAACAGTTTACTAATATCTTCCACGGTATTGATTGAAAAGTGAAGAGAAGATGGAATATCAAAATCACGTAGTCCTCGTGGTGGATCTCTTCCATAGAGAACCTTGTAAGGAGTATTGTTTAGGACCGTATGCAGTGTGGTATTTTTCATGTATGCTACTTTGTCTAATTCCTTAGCCCAATGGGAATGTCCTTCCTTTTCCAACATGCAACACACTCTGTAAAATATTCTCAATACAACAATTTGCATTCTCCACAGAACCCTGTGATTGTGGCTTCCTAGGTTTTCCATGTATAATCTTGTTGATGACCACAAATTATTCAGTGTTTGTAATTAAAGCTTATTATCAAACTCTTTGCCATTGTCGCACTGGAAATGTTTGGTGCGCCGAGCGTGTAGAAAATTGTAACCAGAATATTTGCTACTTCTAATGCACATTTTCTAAATAGGGGTTTTAACACAACCCACTTGGTAAAGTGGTCTTGATAATTTAGAATCCATCTATAGTCATTATCAGGAATACTTCCCATGTCAATAAGATCCATCCTGACCCCTTGATCCAAAGGTAAGAGATAATATTGGATTTGTTACCAGAGATTTATGGCTTTTTTTGTTAAGCCTGGCTTGATGGCAGGGGCTAAGTTCCAAAAACAACATCACTACTAAACACTGATGTACATTCCTTGTTCCCTTATTCTGTGGTGTAAAGGTTCCACCCTGCGAATCCTGTCTGTTCCCATGCCAAATACAGCTGTTCAAACAAATCCTCGACCGCAATAACTTTGAGAGATGTTGTATTGTATGGGTCTATGTAGCGTAGCTCCTCTACTTTCGAGGCCTCGAGAACATGAACTTGTTTAAGAGAACGATTAATTCTAGGAAAAGTTCCCTTTAAATCGCAAAGTTGGTTAGTTATGACTTCTACCTCTTCGCAATTCCATATGTACCTGGCCGTCCTATCCGTAACAGATTGGGATTTACCCCAAAGCCATAGTAAATATTTACCAAACGGAAATTACTACATTTTAATTGCAATCAAGCAATAGAAAATTGGTACTAATAAATATGAATTCAACATGTTCTGCAGTAGATGCAACATGTTCCGCGGTAGATGTTAACATGTTCCAAATGTCAACATGTTCCGTAGCATTAGCAAGCAAATTTTACGAAAAATTGTGTAAAATTAGCCTACATAACGAAGTCCTAAATAACTAAATAGCAAAATATTTCTATTCAGAATTTACTGCTCAACTGAAATTCCATTTAGTAATGGAATTTCTTTTAGCAAGCAAATTTTATAAAAATGCGACTTGTTATTACGCAAATTCCACTGTAGTTATTGTTAATTAATTCCTTCAAAACACATATTAACTGCAAATGAGATTTCAATATTAGTTTTTCTTAGAGAATATGGCAAATCTTGGCGCTCAAGTTTTGAAATCAATTTCCAAACAAAACCGGACATACGAATACCTTTCCAAATGGACATTAAAACTCCCTAGTAACGTAAAGCAGGTAAAGTTATTTTTATCTTTGAGTGATAAACAAACGCACCCTCACCCTGGCGCTAAATTCTTCCTAATCGAATGCATTCCACAGCTCAAGTTCAGTAACCCTGACAACAATATAAATGTATCTGTTGAGAATCGAAATAAATCTAGCATTCTAATCGAAATGGAATCTGGAAATTCACATTTGTTACAAATTTCATCTTTGAAGAGAGACGAAATAAAACAGAAAATGGAAAATTATTGTCAACAATGGAATGATAAACAACAACAACAACAACAAATTACTTAATAGTCAACTATTACATTCAATTAGTTAATTAATAATACCCTTTGATAACTTTTATTGTTCAATTCTTTGAATTAAACAGCCCACATAAATACTTTTCTATTGAATCGCCATATCACAACTTAATGTTATATACTTCCATTCAATACATTAGCTACTATGTATTTCACGGATGTATAAATATATCTGTTCAAAACATATAATAAATTGGTCTGTAATTTGTGGGTGAAACCATTTAATTTGTTTAATTGTTAATTGATATTAGTTTCCTATTATAATTGCTTTCGTGAGGTATAAATACATACAGTAGACTCTGTTAATAGGAACACGGATAAGGTGAAATATCGGTTAAGGAGTACAATGTTTAATTCCCCTAGCCTACTAAGAATGTATGCAAGTGACTCCGGTTAATATGAATTTTGGGAAATACGAACGGTCCCCTGGTGTTCTTATTAACGAGAGTCTACTGTACCTGTTATTCTATAGAAACTTAACTATTGTAATGCTTTTGTTGAAATTCGACATTTTGGCTAAAAGATGATTTTTTTTTCTGAAATAATGTATTAGTTCAGTTCTAATCAAGTGTCCTTATTTATTGTAAAATATCCATTTTTTGCCAATAACTTAATTGAAAAATTATTATTTATAAATGATTACAATTCTGTTGACTGACTTAATTATTATTCCAAAATATACCATCAGCACTAACATAGTATATAAACAATAAATATATTTGTTGATGAACAAATTCTGTTTCTAACTTCTAAATTCCAAATTTTCTTCCAAAATACTTGGCTTTGGAACTCAGTTCCATTTGTGTTATCGGACCATGGATATGAGTTCAAACGTGACGTAACGCAAAATCCCTTAATTAGAAAATTATTTGTAACATAAGTGACTTATTGCACATTGGTTACCCCCTTCCTAGTTTGACCCCAAATGAAATCAAATATTTTGAGATATCCACGGTCCAATAATACAGTTATACCAAATGCATTACAACCTCGTTAATACGAACACTATTTCAGTCCCTTTCAAAGCCTTTTCAATACAAATGATATTGGTTAATACGAATTCCGGATAAGGCGAACGCATTTTACGGTCCCCTGGTGTTCGTATTAACGATATTCTACTGTAGTTATTTTAATTAATTAAATGTTTACTTATATTTCGGCCAACACCTTTTCTAAAGTAATTTTCAGGCACTGTCGATGTCATTTTTAACATGCAAAATTAATACTGTATTATTCTTCCTATATTACTGCATTTATACTAACGAATACTAACGAGGTTATACTGTACAGTGGATGCCGGTTATAAGCACATCGTCGGGAACTGCATATAGTGTTCTTATAACCGACATAAATTTTACAGGGTAGATGGCAAACGTTTTCCAACATAGTGTGCTTATATCCGATATGTTCTTATAACCAGTGTGCTTATATCCGATATCTACTGTATTATTGTTCCTATATAACATTCGGTCTGTTTATCTTGTTAGTTATGAACGGAACTATTCCGGTCCATAACGGAGTAGACTCAGACCACAGTTCGGTTAGTGATCACGAGGATACTCTCCCCTCCATTGACAGCATAGAAGACATTATGAGTCTCGACAATATAGAGCTCGCTATCAGCCACGTATCGCAACTATTGAGCTATGGGAGGAATAGAAACGGACTTATGGTTCATCAAGAATTGGAGGAATTAGATGAAGCGATTGGTATTGGAATCGAGCAGGTTTTTGAGAGAGGAGACCAAATGAAGAGTTTATGTCAGGAACTTGTGTTCTTGTTATCGGAGGAAGGACACGATTTTAATTTCGCTGATAGTATTGTGAGTAATGGGAGCTTCCTTATATGTAGACTGACGGTATATAAAACTATGCAAACTATGCATACAGTGAACTCCCGTTATAACCAAGTCGGATATAACGAAATAACCGCTTATAACGAAATGGATATTCCCCCAGAGCACTAAATGCATTAAATATTATCCGCTTATAACGAAGGGATTTACAGGTCCCAAGCACTTCGTTATAACGGGAGTTGACTCACTTGACTGTACTTGTATAGAGCTCAGTTTTTTCAATAGTAAAAGAGCCAGGCTTACTTTATAAAGGTTAATTTCGAATTTTTAAAAATGGACGTTTTCAGGGCCTGAATTACTACGTATTATAAAACTGAGCTCTGTGAAACTTATTTCTTTAAAAAAATGACAAAAACTAAAAACTAAAATTCAATTTTTTTAATTTCTCAATTTTTTTCGAGATATTAAATTTTTCCAACTTGCAACGATTTCTGTTCGGAGTCTCGTTTACTAAATAACTTAGATTCCTGAAGACACGGCTCGTACCCTAGTTCAGTGGCTGCTTCAATACATCCCAGAGAGCATACACAGCGAGCTAATCCATGGTACTTCCATCTCATATCACTCAGAGGGAGAGCATACCAGTATTTCACAGACCGTTAGTGAGACAGGTTTGATACCTGTTATATTAACCAAGGATATTCTGGAGAGACCAGACTCCAATGTGAGTTGTTAACCGAATATAATAATACTGATATTAAGTGGGCTTATAAAGCTTACTTACCAACTCTTTAGAAGATAAAAACCCGGCTTCGTCGCATTGGTGAATTTTTTATTATTTTTGAAAAAAAATTGTCTGAAAATTATTCGTGGCCGATATATCCAGTAAACTTCCGTTATAACTAAATCGGATATAACGAAATACCAGCTTATAACAAACTTATATTCTCCAGAAAGATAAAGTAGTTATTTACTCCGCTTATATTACGAGCTAATATTGAAGTATACAAAGGGATATAAGAACATTCTACTGGTAAACGGTTTCCTTATACCCTATATAATTATGCCGGTTATAAGAATATATCGGTTTTAAGAAGATTATATGCAGTTCCCGACGATGTTCTTATAACCAGCATCCACTGTATACGAACTTCTGTATATAAACAGAATCCAAAAGGAGCGTCTCGCGCTCCTAGATAATTCCTTGTATCCCTTTATAAGTAGCCTTTGTTCATTTGCGTTAGACAGTATGTATGTAACACAATTAACGCACAATTCTTATAACAAGATTTACCATTCACATCTCTCCCCCAGCTCTCGGACAGTGGCCCTCACATCCCGGTTATACAAACAGACTCTGACTACCCCTCTACAGCCACCTCCGCATCCGGTATGAACGAATACATACCTCAGGGCACCCGGACACAATCCGACCCCTCTGTCACCTATCTGAGCGCCACCATGCCCCGTCCCTTCCGAGGCAGAGCCGCCACCACCCCGGTTGCCAGTCTGGCGCCCGGGTATTTGTCCGACCTAGAGGACTCAGGTATTTGTTGCATTACATAACCTCGTTAGTACCAACACGGTTAATACGAACGTCGCTCCTATAATAGCATCTATTCTGCACTTAGACTCACAACTTGACTGTCAGTTGATACCGGTTTTTTCTAACCATTTATTTTCAGATAAAAATTGTAAGAAAAAACCGATGAAATATACTAGTAAAGTTGGAATTTCTTACAAAATATTGTATTACTAATACGTGTAGTTAGAATAAACCTATAAGTTTGAATAACCCGAGTTAGAATAAACCGGTTTCGACTGTATTTATACTTCTCGTGCTACTGTTGCAAGTGTTGCTATCTGTATCACAGACAGAATAGCAGATGTTTGTAAGCAGGTGTTATTCTCTGTATAGTCTAGTATAGTTCCACTTATGTGAACACCTGTGACATACTCAGAGTATATATCCGATTTACAACAGGGAATTAGTTTTTTATTCTTACACTCTAAATTCTTTCTCAAATTTATTCTCATAAATCAATCAATTACATTCTTTTCATTTGTTTATGATAGCGACAACAAACAAACAAACAACAAACAAACCAACAACAATTGAGTTTAATAATTACCGTATATACTCTAATAGTAGCCCCTATTCGAATAATCGCCTACCTCCAATAATACCCCCCCCCCCCAAATTAGCAAATACAAATATACGACTATACTATATAAATTGTATTAACACGTGATATTCTCGAAAAGTCAAAAAATTATTGGTCAAAAAATGGCCTAAAAAACAATAATCGCCTAGGCTACTATTCGAATAAATACAATCTATATACCCCCTCCCTACTAGGTCACTACAAGCGCTCCTACACTCTCCCAAAGGAGGGATTCTCACAAGCGGAGTCAATAGGGACTCTCTCTAACGAATATTCTAGAAACTTCCCTCTAGACGCAATACCGCCCCGCCCCAAAACCTGTACGCCCGAGCCGTGGCTTTCTCTGGAAGACCAAACTCCGGAATTTAAGCGCAGAGGGAGTTTGCGGAAACTAACCCGAGCAATTGGGAAGCTTAGAAAGGTGGACAGGGGCGATAAGGTTGTTATCCTTGGTTCGAGTTCCTCAGTTCTTGTTATGGACCAGCCGCACAGACGAGAGTTCCTCTCTAGAGACGCGAATGGTGTTATGGAATGGTTCGTAGCCCTCGGGTTAGAGCAGTACTCGAGTAGAATCCTGGAGGGGAGGATTAACAGCTGTTCATTGCTGAAAATGGCAATTGAAGGTGAGTTGGTTGTTTGTTGTTATTTACAAGGATTTACACTTATGTGTGAAATGTGCAATTTGATAATTAAAGACGTTCAAACGTACATAACGATAAATTTCCGAAATCACGCTTTTTTAACCATATTGTAATACATAAATGTGTGATTCTTACACTTAAGTTAACCCCCCTTGGAATCGTTACGTTTTAACTGCCCCTTTAGAAACTTCTTAATACAGTCAGGTTCTTTTATTATTGACATTCAAGGGACCACAATTGCACAAATTGTATCAATAATAGAGACTTTTCATAATAAGCGAAACTCAACTTAATACAAACCCTATGTAAGTTGTTAAATTGGGACCATAGGGCTTGTTCATAATATAATATTTTCATATTAACATACAGAAAATTATCACAATAAGCAGACCTGACTGTATAGCAATATTGCCATCATAACAACCATACTGTACTAATGTTATTCGCAATAGGAAAACTTGAGAACTCACTTTCTCTCTCCCACCCGCTCCACAGAAAGAAACTCGAGTTGGCTTTGGAAGAAACCCTAAAGTACGGAACAACAGAGCTGTCAGATCTGAATTACAAATGGGTTCTGAATTGGCTTGAAATGAACGGACTTAGTGCTATTTGTCCCAACTTTGAAAAAGCGAGAATTGATGGTAGAATGTTACATATGTTAACATTTGATGATTTAACATTGTTGAATGTTGCAGATAATTTCTATCAATTGAGTCTTAAATCTGCGATAAAAGCACTTCGTTTGACTTCATTTTCTCACAATTATTTGGATAACCGAGATTCTATTGATAATTGTCTGTATTGGTCATGTCCGCATGTCACTGAGTGGATTGGTCAAACGCTTAAAATGCGAAATTCAGAATTGTTAAAGAAATCGGGATTAAATGGCGCTTTTATGATGCTAGAAGATAGTTTTACTGGGAACACCTTAGCTGAAATTATCGACATTCCTAAGTCCAAAACGCATTTAAGAACCGTTGTCAGGGAAGAATTCATGAAAATTATAGGCCCACACTGCGCGCAACACAAACTCGATAAATCCAAAACGAAAAACTTTAATCATCTTTCACCTCCGAATATAAAAACTAAAAAAAGACTTGCATCGCGAAATTCTGATAAAAAATCGTTGTCAAGAGATGGAACAAGATTGCTTTGCCCTTTAATATTCGAGCCAAATTCCAATTTTCCTTGTTTTCAAGGCAATTTGAGTGTATTTCAAGGTTTAATTGACACTTATATTTACTCCGCAACAGATTTAGACATTCCTCAAGTAGAACAACAATCAATCGACAAAGGCTCTCTTTTTGATAGCAGCCAACTTTATCGTGTCGTAACAAATGAAGATGGAGATATATTAGTTTAGTTAACAACTCTTTTCTAAAAATAACTTCTATTTCAATCCCCTCGGAATATCAACCCTTGATTGTCGTTGTATTAATCTGTGAACTCTCTCATTGATTGCTATATTATTTTATATTATTTGGGAGTAACAATATATTGAACAGTTTAGTGATTTTGTCATTTTAACCCTAATGATTTAGGATTTAGGAAATTTGACATTAAAATACCCTTTGGAAGCTTGCCTCTAGGTTAATTTAGAAATTTCACTGTTTGTTCGTTAACAAAAAGATTATACAAATACAGTATTAATATGAATGTTCTTTTATAGATAAAATTAGTAAATACATTTGTTGAATTTGATATTTAAAATTCTGCAAAATATGACAAGTTAGGATAATGCGAGTTGGTTAATAGTTTAGTGTACCGTAAAACTTGTTTATAATTGCATTAGAAACGTTATTTGAATATTATTGATTATTATAAGATGGCTAGTCCCTTTCCAAACCCTGAAGAACTAACTATTAAAGACAGAATTTTGAAAGTTCGTAACGAAATAATTTCTAAATTCGAATGGCTCCATCAACAAATCAAAACTAGAATGGAAACTCTTTTAACTCAATTAAATAAACTTGAAACAGAATACAATAAAGACGTTCAAAGGCAACAAACTGGTCTAGACACTATCCTAAGAGTACAACAACAAATCACTGAAGAACTTAAAGAAAATACCCTTAAACCTCTCCAGGATTCAATCCTAGATAACATCAAAATACAGCTAGAACAAATAAAGGTTACTGCTAAACATGAAATTGTACTTTTTGAATTTAAGCAAAACGAAATTGAGGATTTAATAGCTAATATAGGGAAGATACAAACTGTCTATAATTATAAAGACAAAAATATTCCTATTATTGTATCCGAAACGAAATACGGACTTGGTAATAAAACTGGAGAATTTTACGGACCCAATGTGCTCGCAATTCATCCTAATTCTGGAAATATCTTTATTGGGAATTCTGATGGACAGATCCATGTGTTCAATTCGGAAGCTGAATTTCTTTATACCTTCAAAACCAATAACCAGGGCTACGGAGTGAATTCAATAGCATTTGATGGCGATTATATTTTCGTACGTTATTCTAGACATTTAGAGTGTCGTAACTTGCTTGGTAAATTAATTTATAAATCAGAAATTCTAATTCCTGGACCTAGGACTCCAATTACAATCTTAAACAAAACTCTTTATATATGTAGAGTTAAGAATTCCCCTTTCTTCAAATTTACAATTTTGAATAATGGTCTAAAATCCATTAAATTTAGTTGTCCTCCTCTCAATTTATTTTCTGATCTTGAAACTCGCGACATAAAATCAACCCCAGAAGGAAACTTAGCAATTCTTTACAATAAAACTCCCTTCGTTATAATATATTCAACTGAAGGAGATATTCTGACTAAACCATTGGTTTATTCCGCCCACTTAAAAAGCCCAGAATACTTTGCAATTGATAGGCATTGCAACTTTATTATAAGCGATGAATTTATAAAAATATTCGAGTCAAATGGGAATTTGCTACATACTATAGGAGGTCCTTCTAATCCTGAGTTAATTACTTTTGCTTTGGGTATTGACATTGACAATAAGGGAAGAATAGTTAACATTTGTGGAAAGCAAACTAATTGTCTACAAATTTTTTAGATTTTATTTATTTATTTTCCCAAATTATGATCTCTCTTATATTTTTAGATTAACTGTTTTGCTGTAATTTCATTACCTTTGATTTGTTATACTAGTATACTATCTAATAATTACTTTGTAGCATTTGTATGCGTATAAACTTATTATTCCTTGTAAGTTATTCAATTTGAGGCCCCTCTGTATTGGACGATTGAAATGAGATTAAATCGTTTTTGAGGAGTACACTATAGGTACTAGCTGCCCTGAAATATCAATCGGAATTCTAACAGTTTTGTACCAGCCCTTTGAAAATCGGAAATATATATGGCAGGACACAATTGGAAAGTCAATTTTAAAAAGCACCCTTTATTTTACAGGAAATATCTATGGTATGATAGTAATGAGTTAATAACGTTGTCTTGATTCTGTGGTTTGTTTACATAAGTGATTTTTCGTTCTAACGAAGTGCTTGGGCCTTGCGATCTGTAAATTCCTTCGTTGTAAGCGGATAATAATTAATGTATTTAGTGTTTTGGGGAGAATATCCATTTCATTATATCCGACTTTGTTATAACAGGAGTTCACTGTAGTACTTCACGATCGAACCTATAAAAGTCCAATACCGAGTGGCCTTCAATACATAAGCATCACTCATTAATGAATTTACTTATCCACCGATCATCGGCGTTTGTTTAAATAACCTGACTAGTTTCTACCCATGGTGTTTTTTATAAACATAAAAAAACAATCGGTAGAAAGTAGCGAGGTTTTTTAATACAAACGCCGATGATCGGTGGATAAGTAAACTCCTCATTAATTAACCCCTGTAATCAGTTAATAAGTTAACAGAGTATAATGGCAACAGCTAAGCCCCCTGGCCTAACTTCAACTCCAGAATGGAAGTCTCTACACACCCACTATGATACTATCGGCTCTACCATACAAATAAGAGATCTATTCAAGGACCCTGACAGATTCAACAAACTCCATTTAGTCCTAAAGAACGATATTAACGAAGGGGACTTCTTAGTAGATTACAGTAAAAACAGAGTCACACAGGATACCCTAGCCCTGTTACTGGCCCTGGCTAGGGCTAGAGGCGTGGAGGCTGCGAGAGATAGAATGTACAGAGGGGAGAGGATTAACTTTACGGAGAATAGAGCTGTGCTACATATAGCACTGAGGAATAGGAGCAATGAGCCTATTATAGTAGATGGAGAGGATGTGATGCCATTGGTCAGTTGTGTTGCTATGTTAGAATAGGGAATAGCAACTACAGTAGAACTTCGTTAATCCGAACACTAATGGACGGTAAAAATGTGTTCGTTTTAACCGTGTTCGTACTAACGAGGTTCTACTGTATATGGATATATAGTCAGGTCTGCTTATTCGTCTGCTTAATACAGTGGATGCCGGTTATAAGCACATCGTCGGGAACTGTACTTAATGTTCTTATAACCGACATAAATTATACAGGGTATATGGCAACCGTTTTCCAACATAATGTTCTTATATCCGATATGTTCTTATAACCGGTGTGCTTATATCCGACATCTACTGTATGAACTTTTTATTATGAACAAGCCCTATCCCAATCCAATTGTGTTCATAATAGAGACTTCATAATAAGCGAACTCAACTTAATACAAACCCTATGTAAGTTGTTAAATTGGGATCACAGGGCTTGTTCATAATAAAAACTCCATATTAATTAAGCAGACGAAAAATTGTACACAATAATCAGACCTAACTGTATATCAATATTGCCATCATAACATAACAAGAGCATCCTTATATGTAGACGGCCTATATAATCCCATACAAACTAAGCCAAAATTTGCAGACCGTCTATAAATTCTGTAGACCAAAAGCCCTGCCGTCTATTGGTAATACTAATGTATATGTAAGAAAACCTGGTCTATAAATTGACGGTCTACAAGTATTTCGCATAACAACCATACTGTACGTATGTTATGTCTATATACCAGGTTAACGGAGTGTTGGACAAGATGTGTGTCTTCTCCGACAGAGTTCGCTCGGGGGCCTGGAAGGGGTTTAGCGGCGCTTCTATAACAGACGTGGTTAATATCGGTATCGGCGGATCAGACCTGGGCCCCCTAATGGTGACTGAAACTCTAAAACCCTTCTCGAAAGGGGGCCCACGTATACACTTTGTTAGCAATGTGGACGGGACACATTTAGCTAACACAATTGAGTGTTTGGAGGCTAAAAGCACTCTGTTTATAATCGCGAGCAAGACGTTCACTACACTGGAGACGCTAACTAATGCGAGCTCTGCTAAGGAGTGGGTACTGAGGGCTGCTGGGGGGGACCCTAGGGCCGTGGCCAAGCATTTCGTGGCTCTCTCTACTAACGAGGATTTGGTAGGGTATATGGACTGTTGTATGACGGTTTACTTACCTCTATTACTATAACAATAATTAACCATGGATACTTTCTATCCATGACGGTTTACTTACCGTCTTTGCAATGGCTTCACACTTTATACTTCCATGGTTAATAATGGTTATAGTAATAGAGGTAAGTAAATTATCATACAACAGGGCTATGGATATTCATAGGAATTAGGAAATTTGACACGAGCATTAATTTACTCGTTGGAAACTAGCCCCTAGATTCATTTAGAAATTTCACTATTTTGTTCGTTGATATTTATGTTAGCAAGTACAGTCGAAACCGGTTTATTCTAACCAATTCTTTCCATGGAAATAAAGTAAAAAAATCCGATAGTTAGAATAAACCGATTGAAAATAAAGCAAAATGGAATTTTTACATATCTATAATAAATAGTTACAGTAGTTAGAAAAAAACGATTAGTTAGAAAAAACCGGAAGGACTTACTTATATACACCTTTCACCTTTCAATATAAAACTTTTTGACACTTACAAAGTAAGCCTGGCTCTTTACTATTAGACTAAACTAAGCTCTTTATAAATTATAAGTACAGTAAACTCGTTATAACGAAGTGCTTGGGACCTGTAAATTCCTTCGTTATAATCTAGCTTCGTTATAACGGGGATTCACTGTATATCTTAACATTATGTATACTATAGGTGACGGCGTTTGGTATCGACAGAGATAACATGTTTTCCTTCTGGGATTGGGTCGGGGGTCGCTACTCACTCTGGTCCGCCATAGGCCTTAGCATCTGCGTTAATATCGGAAGAGACAACTTCACATCTCTCCTGGCCGGGGCTCACCATCTGGATAAACACTTCAAGGAGACCCCTCTTGAGAGGAACATTCCTGTTATTCTAGCGTTGCTAGGCATATGGTACAATGACTTCTTTGGAGCTCAGAGTCACGGCTTGATGCCTTATGACCAGTACATGCATAGGTGGGCATAGCCTGACAACCGTACTGGGTAATTGGAATCTCATAAACCGGGTGGTTAAAGGATTTATAATCCAAATGCATATAATGTGGACTTGGAAATCCTTCTGAAATTCATATAGATGTTTGTTAAAAATATAAATCAAACACCGTAAAACACCTTTATTGAAGGTTTAACTTTTCTAGGCGCGAAAAATTGAGAGATTCTCCCATAGACTTAGCAAATTGAGTAATTTAGGTTTTGTGAGCGAGCCCAAACTAAATTTAGGCACAATTTTTGTGCCTAAATTGACTAAAAATGGATTTTTTATGGATTTTTAATCAATTTGGATTATTTGGATTCAAATTCAAAAGGGAAATTTCACTAAAAACTTTCCCACTAAATACGCTACAATGAATACCATAGTCCTTATTTAGCTAAATACTTATTAACTAAATACATACTTGTGACCTGAATACCATCCTCCCTATGCTCATAGGTTCGCTGCCTATTTCCAGCAGGGAGACATGGAGTCTAACGGTAAGTCCGTCACCAGCTCCGGAGTTCGCGTAGACTACTCCACCGGCCCTATTGTATGGGGGGAGCCCGGTACAAACGGACAGCATGCTTTCTATCAACTCATTCACCAGGGGACTAAGCTAATTCCGTGTGACTTCATTGCTCCTGTTAACTCGCATAACCCGATATCTAATGGGGTACACCACGAGATTCTATTGGCTAACTACTTAGCGCAGACAGAGGCGCTTATGCGGGGGAAAACGCGGGAAGAAACTCTGAAGGAATTGAGAGAGGAAGGACACTCAAAGGAAAGAATAGATGAGATTCTGCCACACAAGGTATATAGGGATTCTTATACAGTAGATACCGGATATAGGAACACCGGTTATAAGAACACCGGTTATAAGCACACCGGTTATAAGAACATTATATTGGAAAAACGGTTTCTATAAATAATTTATGCCGGTTATAAGGACATGTCAGTTATAAGAACATTCTACTGGAAAACAGTATTTATTTGACTATTTGACTTATACAGTAGAACTCGGTTATAAGTTATAGCGTACATGGGTTAGAACGCGGTACTAATTATTTTAACCAAGTTTATAAAGCAGAATGTATTTCTATGTAGGGTAAACTCGGTTAGTAATTGTAATCGAAATAAAATATTCCAATGACCTATCAACAAACGAATAACATCAAAATTATAGTATAAATTTACACTTTATATGCAGTAGAACATCGTTAGTTCAAATACGGTTAATACGAACACTATTTCAGTCCGCTTCAAAGCCTTTTCATTACAAACGATATTGGTTAATACGAATTCCGGTTAAGGCGAACGCATTTACGGTCCCCTGGTATTCCTACTAACGAGGTTTTACTGTATTTAGATATTCGAGGGAAATAGGCCTACAAACTCTATTCTAATCAAGAAAATGACTCCATTCAATCTCGGCTGTCTAATCGCAATGTACGAACACAAGATATTCACTCAGGGAGTTATTTGGGATATAAACTCGTTTGACCAATGGGGTGTAGAGCTTGGTAAGCAGTTAGCTAAGATAATACAGCCCGAATTAAGAGGGCCGGATTCTGTTTGTTCTCACGATGCAAGCACCAATGGGTTGATTGGGTTTATAAAGGCTAATAGGTGTTAGAATGTGATTAATACCCTGTGTGCTATTTAGTAGGTCGAGTGTGTATTTATATTTTAGATTGCTATTAGAGAAATCGAGTAGATTTTATTGCTATTAGTTTGTTAAGGCAATTTCAATTTGTTGTTGATTTTATTGCTTAGTTAGTTAGTAGAATTTATTTGCTTATTTCTAATTGACATCTATATTTGTTGTTAATTTATTGCTATTAGTTAATGGAAATTTGTTTATTTATTTCTTGTAGACATAGATATCTTTTGTATAAATATGAGACTATTGTTTGGTTTGGAATTTTATTGGTTAGCAATACTATACATTCAGTTCCGAACCCATTTTGTTGCAACTGTTTGTTCCGCTTAATTGTTATTGTAGGCTTTCGAGAGCTCTGTATTTATATTGGAAGTCCGACAATTCGCACCACAACAATTCGCTATATATTCTAGTTTATAACTTCTAAATATTCTAGCTATAAATATATTTGTAATACAGTAGACTCTCGTTAGTACGTACACCAGGGGACCGTCGAAATTTGTTCGTTTTATCCGGAATTCGTATTAGTGGAGCATTTGCATGATTTGTACGTATATAGGCTAGGGGAATTAAACCTTGTACTCTTTAATAGAGCCACCGGTTAATAGATTTCTCCGCTTAACCGATATTCGCCTTATAACGAGAGTCTACTGTTTCTATAAATAGGATTTAATGGCCGCCAGTCGCTTCAAGAACCAATCAAAATACAAGAATGTGTTCGGACAAGCTCCCAAACGCGAATTCTGGATACAGGATATTCTAGCGCCTAACGAGTTTAACTTTCTGGGACGGGCAATCGCTGCCAGTTGTTCCCATCTCTCTTTCTGCTGGGATTCTCCCGGTACCATTGCCCTGTATCCCCTTGGTATAACAGGGAGATTACAGGCTCCGTATTCACTGCTGCATGCACACTCTGCTGCTGTTTGTGATATGGAGTTCTCGCCATTCCTGAGTGGTATCCTGGCAACCGCGGGAGAGGATAAACAGGTAATGTATTTGATAGGAAATAGTATAAGGCTTTTTTAGGGAATATTAAAATCATAGAATTACTAAAATTATTGAATTTGGTGTAAAAAATTACCTTTACACGTCCGAAAATTGCTTTAGAAAAGGTGTTGGCTGATATATATGTAATTCCTTATTTTTAATGCGAAACTACCAAATTCTTTCTGTTAGCCTAATAGCAATTGCTCAATTAGCAAGTTATTTTCAGTCCCAAAGCGAGCATTTAATTTAATTCTGTTCCTCTATTAACAAGCAAATTTCGTGCAAAAATTTTACTTACTTAACGCAAAATACACGTAATTCCACTAAAATAATGTCCGTATTAAGTACTATTAACCGTGTTCGTTATAACGAGGTTCTACTATATATATATATATTATAACTGTATACGTATCTTATAATACATTTTATGTAGGTTAAGATATGGCGAGTAGACGGAGAGATAGCAAAGTCAGAATTCACTCTGGATAGCTCTTATCGCGTAGAGGCCGTAACCTTCAATCCGTACGCTGATAGCATAATAGCATCCTGCAATGGGAAACAGCTTACAGTTAGTGACATCAGTTCGCAACAGAGTGTGTTCTCTCGAGAGATAAGTGTTGACACGGTACAGTCGATTAGTTGGGGATTGGAAGGAGGAATATTGGGGGCTGTTGGGAAGGATAGAGTTATTAGGTGCGTGGATCCGAGAGCTAAAGAGGGGTCTGTTGTAGATGTAGGGGCATTCCCTGGGGGGAAGGAATTCCAGGTAAATAGTAGGGATTATGTATATACATTATTTAATTTTAGAGTAATTTAATTGTATAGGTAGACTTTATTATGTTGCAATTTTAATTGTCAAAATACTTTTTAGTGTGCTTCTTCTAGTAAAAAACGTTATAGTAGGGTCCTACTATAGTTTTATACTATAAGTGCACACTATTGAATTTACCTCTGTCGGACTTCCGGCCGGCCGGCCGTACGCGATGGCCTGACTAAACCATTGGTGATAGAGATTTCAAATTTGGACAGGAGATATAGAATTTCCTGGAGATGATCACCTCGAAGCCTGATTTCTCAATTTCGCTTTTGTTCGTCAGTTATATCGAAATTTGTATTCTGGTTCAGTGACTCTTTAATAATTCGAATTAGTTATTGAAAATATAGAGGTTGTATTCTCCTAAGGATGTTCTTTCTATATATCAATTAAAATTATTAGGTCGCTAATCAATTCTACGTTTTATTAACGATTATTTACATAAATCAGCCATCTTCTCCATATTGTAATTACTCTATAGTATACTCAATACAATAGAACATATTACATAAGCTTACTATCTGCTAGGATAATGACTGTTATTGATTGGTTTGTAAGTGAATATGTGTTTCATACAAGTGCAATTGAAACACTTGGAAGTTGGAATATTTTACAAGTTGATGATGATGTCAATTTATTATTCAAGATAGTAACGTAAATACTAGCACGTATTCCTAATTTCTATTTGTAATATTTAATCTTTAATTAATTTAATTAAACATTTGAAGTCTTCACAATTCAAACATTAATTAAATTGTATTACATTAAGATGAAATGTAATTTGAATATTGAAATTCTAGTTAAATTAAACATTGGGGAAGTGTAATCAGAAGGAGCACACTCCCATCCCTTCTGTGAGGGGTTTTTTAAAATTTGGTGTGCATTTTTTACTATGCAAATTTATACTTTTCGCGCTCAACTATATCGTAAATACGAAATGATTTTGGTTTTTAACTAGTATTTTATATTTGAAGTGTTCTAAGTTGTATAATATAATGCTTTATTCAATGCTTTATTGTGTTAGTAATTCTGTGGAAATCTTAAACTTTGCAAAAAGATAATTACCATATTATATCCATTTATTTAATGGCTAAAATTAAAAATTCTAAAAATTTAGCAACTTTTCTTTTGCTCCAGAAAATACTGTATATCCCTGTTAATTTAACAATCCATATTCCACTATTAGTACATTTGCATGCTAAATTACCTAATTAGTTATCTAATAATATTATGACTATCTTTTAAGGTCAAAATACAGGCATCTGGTATATGTAGTGGTTAACTTACCCAATTAATAACTTAATGAAAGTAAATACAATTTAAATTTATTCACTAGTAGAATATTCTTAAACCAGACAGGGTTCTTTTGTACGTAATTTTAAAGATACAATATTGCACCTGTTTTTGATCATTTGAGATACTTACTATACATAGAAATTATAATCTCTACTAATTTTGTATTAGTGGTTATGGACATTTGAACTCAGTTCGTTACACAATTTCCTTTCCATCGATTTGGAGTCATTTGTGTGTGTTCACACAGATTTGGACCAAAATGGATAATTAGGCTTAATTGCAAAGTCAGAAGATTTCTCACAACAAGTATAAAAGGAAGAAAACTTGTATTTCTTTAATTAATTAACTGAAATAAGTTTAAGATTTTATTTATTTGAATCCTTTTAAATTAATTTTTTTAAATTTCTACCAATTTCTGTTTAAAATACACTTTAAAAATTATTATTTTACATACAAACTATGCATGTTTTTTCTTTTATACTTTTCAGATCCAATGCCTTCCAGCGGAGAAGCTCGCCATTTCCTCTCTCAGCCAATCAAAAGACAGGGAGCTCTCAATATGGGACATACGCGCGTGCAAG
Source organism: Hexactinellida sp. DTS-2022 (assembly GCA_028753945.1). NCBI lineage: Eukaryota > Metazoa > Porifera > Hexactinellida > Hexactinellida sp. DTS-2022. Next base: position 589,973 of record JAPNXP010000014.1, read on the forward strand.
AAACTCAATAGTTTAACTTTCGGAAATTCCAATCGTACAATGTCGTTGCTATTCGATGCAGACACGAACCTACTATTTCTATCCCAAAGAGGTGAGGTGTTTATACACTGTCTAGAGGTGGCAGAAAGTTCCCCCTATCTCACAATGGGGGCTTCTTATCTCGGGAACACAGAAACCAAATCTGTGTGTTTGGTACCAAAGCGAGCTGTTGATGTCATGAAGTGCGAAATTGATAGAATTCTTCAGTTAACGAAACGCGATATTGTCCCGATCTCATTTTCCGTTACGCGAAAATCCTATGTTGATTTCCACGCGGATTTATACCCAGACACCTTTGGAAACGAGCCTGGAATGACGTCACAGGAATGGGTTAATGGATTAAATCGAGCGCCAAAATTAACCACACTTGATCCACAAAAAATTTCGCGCGCAAATGCAAAATTAGAATCACAACAAAATAAATCGGAAGTGATCACCGAACCAACTCCAGAACCTGAAGAAGAAGCATTACCTATAAAGTCTATTAAAGTTATACCTGGATTGAGGAGTACTCCTTACAAACATTTGGAAGGAAAGTTAGCTCACAAAAGCACTTTCATATTCGATTTACCTCCGCTTTGTAAATCCATTCCTTTAGACGGACACATGCTACAAGTAAGTTATATAATAAATAGTTAGTATAGCAAGTTAAATAGTTAATATAGTATAGCATACTTAATAGATTATGTTAGTAAGAACAGTTAAATATACATACTAACGAGGTTATACTGTATTCAATACTTTGAATTTTAAATACTTTACAGTAAACGCCCGTTATATATATGAATAGGGAAAATTCCCAAAATACTCAACAATAGTCAACTAATTTGTAAATGAGCATCCTTATATGTAGACGGTCTATAAAAACCCATACAAACTAAGCTAAAAATTTGTAGACCGTCTATGAATTCTGTAGACCAAAAGCCCTGCCGCCTATGGGTAATAATAATGTATATGTAAGAAAACCTGGTCTAGAAATAGACGGTCTACATATATGTTATTACTTAAATAATTACATACAGTAGACTGTCGTTAGTAGGAACACTGATAAGGCGAATTATGGTTAAGGAGTGCAAGGTTTAATTCCCCTAGTCTATACAAATGCATACATGTGACTCCGGTGAATTTTATCACTAGCAAGGTCAAAAATTCACCTTTGCGAAGCCTTGATTTTATATTTAGGTTGATTTCCCCTAATTTATACAATAGTACACGCAAATTAAATTGGTTAATTAACACGAACACTATTTCGTTACCTTCAAAGCCTTTTCAATACAAATGATATTGGTTAATACGAATCCTGGATAAGGCGAACACATTTGACGGTCCCATGGTGTTCAACTTCATACTAACGAGGTTCTTCATTACTTTGTATTTAAATACTTACTGTAAACGCGTGTTATAACGATATAACTAACTCCCTACATACTGTATATGAATAGGGAAATTCCAAATATACTCAACAATACTCAACTAATTTGTAAATACAGTCAGGTCTGCTTACTGTGAACAATTTTTCAGAATTTTTTAATTATGAACAAGCCCTATGATCCCAGTTTAATAAATTACATAGGATTTGTATCAAGTTGAGTTCGCTTATTATGAAGTCTCTCTATTATTAGCACAATTTTTGGTCCCCTGAATGTTCATAATTAAGAACCTGACTGTATACTCAACAATACTCAACTAATTTGTAAATATACTCAAGTTTTTTGAAAAAACTTGAAAAAACTTGAACATTTTTTTGGGAATTTTCCCTATATGAATATTCCTATTATTTTCAGGTTGCCATCCATCCATCCAGCTTGCTACTGGCGGCCAGTAAGGACCCCCTCTGTGGCATAGCAGCTGTTACCCTCCAGGGGGCAGGGGGACAGATTGCCCTGGTACCAATCAGCGCCTCAGGTAGGTTAATAAAAGGTGTGACCCTAGAAAACACCTCCCCTGTAATAGATATGGTGTGGGACAAGTTTGATTGTACGCGGTTAGTAGTAGCTAGTGAGGACTCGAGAATTCGGGTTTGGAATATAACAGCTGATAATTTGGAATCTGGGGTATTCACACATTCCATTCTCGATAACCATAGAGACCGGCCGTCCACTTTGGCATTTCATCCGTTCGCTTCGTCTCTGCTCGTTTCTTCTGGGCTAGATTGCCAGCTGTTGATTTGGGACTTGAATTCCTTTGCGGTTAAGCTGTCGCTAAGCTGCCCTTACCCAGTGGTGTGTCTGGCTTGGAGTCCGGACGGATCCCAGCTGGCTACTTTCGACCGGAATTCTAATATTTATCTGTATTCCCCGACTCAAGGTGTTGGCGCTGTTTGGGAGGGTATAGGGCCTTCTAGTGGCAGGGCCGGTCGGATTGTTTGGATGTCTAAAATACGGATTTTGCTTAGCGGTTTTGAGAAAATAGGTACTAAAGTGTTTTATCTGTTTGACACCTCGAAAACTGGTTTGGAATCTATTTTAAGTGTCGTGTCGATAACAAACGTATCGTCGCCATCTCTCCTAATCCCATATTTTGATTCTGATACTAATCTGGTTATATTCACTGCAAGGGGAGAGTCGACTGTATTTGTGTACGAATATCTTTCTACAGATCATCCTTACTTCTTTTCGCTTTCTCCTTTATTTCTAACTTCTCAGAATCAAGAGCTTTCCTTCTTTCCTAAAATAGTTTGTCAGGTCAGGGATTGTGAAGTGGTTAGGGGAATAAGGTTAACTCAATCCTCTTTGGAAGGTTTCGGATTTAAGGTCCCGCGTGTGCGAACTGAATTCTTTCAAAACGATTTATTTCCGGAAACCGAAGTGACTTGGTTACCAGTTTTAACCGCAGATGAATATTTATCCGGTAAAAAGCCGGAAATCGCGAAAATATCCTTACAACCGGAAGGAATGATTCCGCTTAGCAAAGCGCCGGTAAAAAGTAGCGGTCATAAATCGGCGAAATCTACTTTTGAGGAATTTAAATCTTCTTCGGATCACGAAAAGGAGTTGGTAGATGGAATGATTAGTAAAATGAAAGTTATGGAAAGTAGTAAACCTTTAAAACAGGATTTAATGGAGGGTGTCGATGACGATGAATGGGGGGATTAATTAAAAATAAAAATCTTGTGAGTTTGAGGTGTGAATTTGTATAAAATCGAGTGGTGTTTGTTTGTATATAGTGGTCTATTTATATTTATATGAATTATTATTTTGAAATTTCTTTTTCTATTTTTGTAATTGTTTAGTCAATCAATTTGTTTATTATAATGTAGTTATTTAGTAATAATTTGTTGTTTGTTTGTTTATACAAATACAAATGTATGGTTCATTTGTAGGCGAGTTAAAAATGCGACATAATTTCACACCTTATATGCCCTGCATTGTTGGTTATTGATTGTTTGTTGTTATTTACCTTTCTTATAAGCCATCTAATACGTAAGCTATCAAATTGCAATATAAATTTGACATGTCATAATGATATCTGTTTTTTGTAATTTCTAATTGATATGCTTCCAATTTGTCACTTGACCTTACATTCTTTTCTTACCCAAAGCGTGTCTGTTATTAGGAACCACAATCCTACATTGGAATTTATATTATTTTAATTTTCACACATTGCACCTGATGACTTTCTTTTATTTCAAATTAGGCTTTATTTCCGCGGCCATTTCAGTTTTGTATAAAAACTCAAATTACATCCAAAATATATTATTTTCAGGTTAGATTTCTTTCAAATTTCAAATTTGTAATAAAATGGCGACGAAAGAGGACACTCCAACTAAAACACAAACCGATAACGATAGCGAGTCCGGCGAACAAGACAAACCAAAGCTAGAGAGAGCCGGCACAATGCAAATAACCGCAGAGGAGGGAAAGGAATTTATCGGCGATATGGCGATGGAAAAGACTCGAGGCGCAACCGCTTTACTTCAAGAAAATCTCAAACAAAGCGAAAACGATAAGGAAACCGATGGCAACGACACTGACAAACCCTCGCTCACCCGCGCCACTACAATCCAAGCCACGACCGAACAAGCGAAGGGAATTCTCGGCGAAGAAATCCGCGAGAAAACACGAAAACAAACGCGAGAAGAGCGAGCGAGTGGCAGCTCACAGGAGAACGACAAAGAAAAAGTTCCGCTTGTCCGAACGACCACAATCGCCGCTACAACTCAGGAAGGAGCCGTATTACTGGGCGATGAGAATCTCGGGAAAACACGCTCGCAGACACAAAAAGCACAAACACCTACAAAAGCCGTAAAACGGACGTCAACCACTGCCCTTGCAAACATGGATTCGGATGAAATTTCTAAAAAAACTAAAACCGATAGTTCGTCTGACGACCAAAACCCTGATCAGGTTCCTTCTGAAAGCTAGATTGCCCTCTCCCCTGCATGCCTATGTCATTATGTGGTCTCTATGGACTCGTTTGTAGCTAGCTAGCTTGATTTTATTTGTTCTTGTACCTGAACTGTAGACACATTATCTCACATCTTACATTACAGTTGTGTTGTCAGTATTATAGGGGTAATTAATTCATTATTAGATTCCTTGTGGTTGTATTATATACGAGTCTTTAGCTGCCATTTATGGGTTAGAATTAATTAGTAAGGACAATTCTGAGGTATAAATACAGTGGATGCCGGTTATAAGAACATCGTCGGGAACTGCATATAGTGTTCTTATAACCGGCTTAAAATTTATTGGGTATATGGCAACCGTTTTCCAGTAGAATGTTCTTATAACCGGCATCTACTGTACCACGGTCTTTTGTTCATAAGTCGATATTCACAAAGTAAAACTAGGAAATACTTTACTTCATGATTGTACTTAGTTATTATTCAAATAATTAAGTTTTTATTTTGTTTTTAACCCCCGGTGCATAGGGGTAGAGTGTATAGATAGAAAATCCCATTTTCACTTTCAATTTGAATTGAAAGTGAATTTACTTCCGGTTTACTTCACATTCCTGGGCATTGTAGGAAGGGTTAACTAGTTTAGTAAATCAGGCCCCAATTTCCCATATAACTCGTACAAACAGGACATTCGTATAACTAAATACTGCTAGCGAATCATTGAGTACATTCATCATGTCCTGTTATTCACTAAAATTATTTCTAGCGAATCCTTTAGAAATAGTAAACCATTTCTGTAATGAAGTGTCTGTATTCTAATCAAAATAATTGGTTTGTATTCTTTCAGAATGCATCTCTCTATAATCGAGCAATTGTTATGTACAACCCTAGTTACACAAAGGAATGGGAATGACCAGATTAGCTATTATATTACAAATAAAATACTGATATATTATGCAACATTCCTACGTAATATATCTGTCTCCAAGATTCCAGCACATAAATGCTTTTGTCAGTTTTGCCAACGAAAAGTAAACTGAAATAAGCAATTATTTTGATTATAATCTATTTTAGAAAGTAGCCCTATTTTGTACAAATTAATTAATATATAAATACGCGCGATTTGTTCGCTACACAATTCCATTGATTTGCAGTGATTTTTGATTTACAGTGATTTTTCAAGTTAAAAATGGCCTTGCCAGTGCCTGAAAATTGCATTATAAAAGTTGTTGGCTGATATATCAAGGGCAATATACAGTATAAGAACCTCGTTAGTAGGAACATCAGGGGACCGTCAAAATGTGTTCGTCTTATCCGGAATTCGTATTAACCAATATCATTTGTATTTAAGGAGATAGAATATCAAATTAAATGTATATTATTCAAACATGCAAAATTCTTGTTTAAAAGGCTTTAAATTGGACTGAAATAGTGTTCTTATTAACCATAATTTCGTATTAACCGTTGTTCGCGCATTCGTACTAACGAGGTTCTACTATAGTTAAAATAGGGTTGGCCTAGAATGTTTAAACTGCAACAAAAAGTTAAAGAAGAAGCTACGAATCGAGAGGAAAATGGTGCTAAACCTACTTTTGTAAAAATGATGTCTGTTAGGAGCACACGTCTCACCAAGGGTAAATTATCCAATTTGATAGTTAGTTAGATACGTAGTTTGTTCGTTCGTTAGTTAGTTAGTTACTTTGTTAGATAGTTAGATAGTTAGTTAGTTAGTTTTATTTATTTACTTATTATTTAGAATACCCTGAGTTGGATGGGAGTCTACCAGGTAATATATATATAACAAATTATTTTCTGACCAGTTTTTACACGATTTACATTCTATTTTTAGATACTTGTACAATTGAACATGATGACGTCAACGACCTCAGGAATTTCAAATTAATCGTAAGACCATGTAAGTAATTAAAATACAATTAAACAAGGAATTTGTACAGAAATTGGAATCACTATAAACCCCAACAAAATTTTCAATAACTTTTATGCACTTGAAAAATAATTTTTTAACTTTGAAATATCACTTTTGAGAAGCCAGTTTTATATTGTGAAGTTATTTCCAGGGTTTTTATTATAAGTTATAAAGGTATTCGTTTATATATAAGTAAGCTTAGGAATTAAAACACTATAAAGTGGGTTGGTTTTAATGCACTATTATAGCTGAGGGCTACTGGAGGAACGGTGCCTTCGCATTCGAGATTAAGATCCCGATGGAGTACAATATGAGACCTCCTATATGCTCCTGTCTAACCAGACTCTGGCATCCTAACATCACCGAGGACGGAAAGATATGTCTAAGGTAACCAGTGTGTAATGCACACTGTATAGTTATTGCTATAGAGCAGGGTTTGTTTTAAGGTTGAGACCTTGGTGTAACTAAAAAAAAGTGTTTAAAAAGGTGTAACTCTAAAGCTGCCGAGCCGAATCGTGGTGTAACTCAGATAAATCTTGGTGCAAAATTTACACCAAGATTGGCCCTAAAACAACCCCTGACCTACTGTGTAATCAGGGGTTTTATCCAGGCGCGTAATTCTGAATGAAACTTGTTTGCTCTAATAGACGTAATACAAATTGGGTAATTTAGACGCTTGTGAAAGCCTGGTTGTAATACACACTGTGTAGTTACCTATTATAACAAATGGAATTCTTGTTTAGTGTTTTGAGAGAGAACTCACTTGATGCTACAATTGGTTGGTCGCCTGTTAGAACACTGAAGGTAAACTATAGAGTAGTATACCCTCGTTAATTTCTGATTCAAAATTTTCTGTTCCGATTAGTGAATTCGTTCGGATTAATGAAGTAGTATTACATTTTCTATTTTTGACATCTATAAAATGAGAACCTCGATATTCCGAACCAAAGTTATACAAACCTTTTTAGTCCGAACAAAACATTTAGCTACTACTTAAAATTTTTCCCACTTTTGTTAGAATATATATTTTGTGTCTCCCGTTCGGAATAGAGAGGGTGTAATATAGTATAGAACATTCCTTTCATCTCCTAACGTTGTTATGTTACTATATTTAGGATGTAGTTATTGGTCTGAATTCGCTTTTCACGGATCTTCTTAACTTTGACGATCCTCTCAACATAGAGGCTGCAGAGCACTATTCTAGGGATGCTGTGAGTGAATACACACTTGTTGTTGTTTGTTGTCTGTTAGTTGTTAAACAAACAACTGAATCTATAAAAAGAGTACAGTTAGAACCCGGATATAAGGACACCGGATATAAGAACATTATATTGGAAAACTGTTTCCATATACCCTATATAATTTATGTCGGTTATAAGAACATTATATACAGTTCCCGACGATGTTCTTATATCCGGTATCCACTGTAGTACGAACACGGTTAATAAACCAATATATTTAGTCTACAGTATGATGCTTTGAATATCTACACAGTAGAACTCTGTTAATACGAACACCGTCAAAATGAATTCGCCTTATCCGAAATATCTGTTAAGGAGTACAAGGTTAATTCCCCTAGCCTATACAAATGCATGCAAGTGACTCCGGTTAATATGAATTTCCTGGTAATACGAACATATTTCGACGGTCCCCTGGTGTTCCTATAAATTCCTATTAACAGAGTCTACTTTATATTTCTGTTCCCTTTTAGGATGCATTCAGTAAGAAGGCAAAAGATTATGTTCAGAAATATGCACAGGATAATTAGTTAATTAACTAACTAATTTAATTCCTATTTTTATGCTGTATAGTATATTGTGTTCCGTAAATATGTTAAAAACAATTGTTTGTTTGGTAGAATTATATGTATTATAGTGTGGATTATTCAGGTTATTATTGTGGTTTGTTTGTTACATAAGTAAGTTAGTAAGTTAGTTTGTTTTCGTGGCCAAATTTACCCTAGAATTTTGTGAAAATCCAGAAATAGTATTTAGGTGGATTATAACTTATAAGGTTCTTAGCGACAGTAAATTAACATACCAAAATTGCCTAAAGTTATCAACTATTTGGTATAAATATTATCTCATTTATATTGACTCAGGGCTTATTCGGGGAAATACGGTAAACTAGTCAATAAAATTATTTTTCATTTTTCATCCAAATGCCATTTTCCCTTTCTTGGAATCTAAATGAACTGTTAATACATATCGTAATGTACAAAATACTTACTTAACTTAATACAAATCATATGTAATTTATTAAATTTGGACCATAGGGCTTGTTCATATTAAGCATACAAATTGCTTTACACTAAACAGTGTTTACTAATGAGTTTGGGAGAGCACGTACTTAAAGAGGCAGAATCCATAGTCCATTCGTGGTACAAACGAGGTTCAATAGCGTCCGACAAGAGACCAGTTAGCAAACCTGTCGCTTCTCCCATGGATGACGTAATAACGTCTGCATTCCATCAAGCTAACCATGGCAACGTGTCTGGGGCAGTTGATGAGTTTATGAACGGACTTAGGAGTCTCCCAATAGAAGAACAGGTAATATAGTACAGTCGAAACCGGATTATTCTAACTATTAGTAATGCAATCTTTTGTAAGAAATTCCAACTAGTATACTGTATTTTTCATCGGTTTTTTCTAACTATCGGTTTTTTCTGACTATTTTTATCTGAAAAGAAATGGTTAGAAAAAACCGGTTTGAACTGTATAATAATAATTATAATTATAATTATAGAATTTACTTATCCACCGATCATCGGCGTTTGTATTAAATAACCTCGCTAGTTTCTACCGATGGTGTTTTTTCTAAGCATATAAAAACAATCGGTAGAAAGTAGAGGTTATTTAATACAAACGCCGATGATCGGTGGATAAGTAAACTCATAATAATAATAATAATAATAATAATAACAGGTAATGGCGGATGTGCAGAAATACTGGGAGAATAAGAACCGGGATCCTAGGATTGGGATCGAGAAGAGACAGCTGGAGCTGAGAGAGAAGAAGAGAGAAAAAGCTGAAAGGAAGAAACGGAAATCTGAGGTTAGGATACTAATGAATAACAGGTGTTTATATACGTATTTAGTGCGATATTGATGGAATTACTTATATAATCCGCCAACACCTTTCTAATGAAGTTTGTAACCACTGGTAAAGTCATTTTATAACATCAAAAATTCACTTTTGTGAAGTCTGTTTTTCTAATTATATGTATTGGCCGATTCGTACGAACAGAGACCGTCAAAATGCATTCGCCTTATCCGGAATTCGTATTAACCAATATAATCGTATTGGAAAGGCTTTGAAAGGGACTGAAATAATGTTCGTATTAATTAAACGTGTTCTCACTAACGAGGTTTCTACTGTATATTATTTGCAGTTATTATAACAACTTCTCTGTTATTTTTATTATATCCGGGATTTCTGTATATATTTATAACCTCGTTAATACGTACACTATTATACCCACTTATCTCTATAGGCAATAAGGGACTCTGGACTCTCATCAGAGAGGAGAGAGTCCCCTAAGGAGGAGTACCACAAGCGTCGCATAGCTGAGGCGGTGCTACGTCACCAGGTTAGCTCCTAGGGGAGTAATTAATTGGAAATAGTGTTACGTGTACGTACCTAAGTAACTAATAAATCAATAGTGCTAGTAGATAATTTAATAATAATTTGCTGTTCAAAGATGTGTTCTGGCCTATTGCTGGGAATTTGTATAATCTCTATAATCAATGCCAGAAGTCAATTTCTACCTACTATGACAGACTATGAATCAATTAACAATTATTTAGTTAAGAATTAACTCTGTAACAATAGCAAGAATTATTGATTATTTATGATTGTTCATATTGCTGACAATCAATTGTGGATCATTTAATACCAGCGCTAGCAGTAATATTTGACCCATTCCAGGTTCTCAAAATAATATCATTGCTAATTGCATACAGTCAACTCCCGTTATAACGAAGTGCTCGGGACCGTAGTTTCATTTTGTTATAAACTGATTTCGTTATAAGCAGAGTGAAATCAATAGCTTAGAGGCTATATGGGATTTAAATGACTTCGTTATAAGCGGAGTTTCGTTATATCCATTTCGTTGTAACCGAAATTTTAATAATGTAATAAGATAGAAGGATTTCCGGACCATTGATTGACTTCGTTATAAGCAGGTACTTCGTTATATCCGACTTGGTTATAACGGGAGTTGACTGTATATCCAAAAAATAGTGGACACCAGCAATATGATGAAATTAAATTTTGAGTAATTCTTGAGTAACTCCTGAATAATAACTCATGAGCTAATAAACCAGGTCAGTTCCTTCCGGAGCGAGGTGAGACGCGAGACTACAAACAGACGCGAAGAGCTGACTAGCTACTACTCAGCCAGAATGCGGTCTGTGGGCACAGCTGTGCAGTCAGCTGTGAGGAGCACGGAGAGCATTAGAGAGGCGGAGAGGATTGTAGTAGAGGGAAGCAAATGCGAAGATAATACAGGTGTGATAATATTGTAATCGTAAGTACAGTATAACCTCGTTAATAGGGTTACTTTGACCCAAATTTCTACTGTAAATGAATTTCATAATATTACAGTTGAAACCGGGTTTTTTCTATCTAATCGGTTTTTCTAACTAAGTATTTATTCTAAATGTGTAACAAATTTCAATTTGTTATTTTTTTCATCGGTTTATTATTCTAACTATCGGGTTTTTCTTACTTTATTTTCATGCAAAGATTTGATTAGAAAAACCGATTTTGAATGTATTTGCTTACTAGTTACTAACCAGGTACGTTATAACCGAGTTCTACTGTACGTATATCCATTCGTACAAACTCCCTTGTTAATATGCCTATTATTGTGTAGACTGTATAGACTCTCCATTGATAATAACCTGTGCCGAGGGGCTTATATCCGCCCGAGAATCAGCTGTTAAGCTGTCCCACTCGCGTCGCGTGCTAATGGCACAGCTGGAGGAAGCCAGTCATCTCGAGGCTAGGGATAATCTGAAGTTAATGCATAGGGTATTCAACTGCTGGCATTCTCTAGGTAATGCGGAAATTGTTATACTTACAAATAGGAAATAGTTCGACTTTAGATATAGTATATAACCAACTTACTAAGTAATTAGCTAGCTAGTTAACTAGATAACTAACTAACTAACTAACTAGCTAACTTGATAGCTAACTAACAAACTAACTACAGTATAACCTCGTTAGTACGTACACGGTTAATACGAATTCCGGATAAGACGAACAAATAGTTTCACAAAATTTGGTCCATAGAAAGGCTATTCAATGGGTATTACTCCGGTTAATACGAACTCCGGATAAAGCGAACAAATTTGACTGTTAATTATGGTTATAGTAATAGAGGTAAGTAAACCGTCATACAACAGTACTCACGAGGTTCTACTGTATTTCCTAATTTGGTTTTCCAACTATTTCCACATAACATTATTATCTAGCCGCCGAGAGTAGGATCCTATTGGCTAACGCGAGAACAGTGGATGAGTGGAAGTGTTTGTGTCGCAGTTTCTCCGCTTGGAAGGGAGTCGTGTCTCGAGTGAGGGAAATTAAATTCAGAGATAAACTGGCTGAGAAGTTGGTTCATGAAAAGCAGACGGATACAATCGCTATTGAACACTTTAGCGGTAGAATTGTGAGAAAGTGCTTTGTTTGTTGGAAGATTTGGGCGCGTAACACAGGCGAGTTGAGACGTCACGCGGATAAGATTCGCGAAAAGAGAATTAAAATGGCGATTTTCCTGGATGCAGCTGAAAAGGGGAAAATTACTCAGGAAGAAAATAAAATGTTTGAAAAGCGGAAGTTGAAAACTCACCCTTTGGACATCCCAATAAACGTTGGTGATTTGTATGATAAGAAAATCGATATTATTACTACCAAATCTGTGAAAGAAAAGTTAAACCCAAAACCTGAAAAAAAGAAAATTGAAAAGAAACCCGAAAATCCGCGACCGAATAGTACTAATCCAACCATGGATATTAGAGTTAAAGAAGTAACGAATATTCCTAAATCTATTTCTATTATAATACCAGACTTGGTTTCGAATATTCCGCTTTATATACCCCCCGACCCGCCGGCCCCTCTGTCACACCCGAAGAAGTTCACAGTTCCCTTCCCGTTAACGCAAATGGAAGAAAGGAATGCGGTTATTATTCGCCGCAAAAGAGAGCGAGAGGAGAGACGCAGACTTTTGGAGGAAGAAAAAGCAACTCGCGAATTAGAGCTGGAAACAGAGCGTGTTCGGAAAGAAGAAGAATTGAAACGAATCGAAATTGTAAAGCGACAAGATGAAAAAAGAGCCGCACGAATACGGGAAATTGAGAACGAAATGGCTCGCGAAAAAACTGCTATACAAACGCGATCAGCTGTTGCTCATTACCAGAAATATTTGTTAAGAAAATACTGTTTTGGCGCTTTGGTTAGATATAGAATTATTCAAGGTAAGAAGTATACCCGTGCTGATACTATATTTAGAATTTCTGTACAAAAAGAATTTTTTCCAATTTGGAGAGAATCTCTTAAACTTAGAGAAAAACAGAAAATCGCGAAAGCTGACACACAACTAAATATATTCAGAATTAAAAGAGTTTGGTACAAATGGCGCGTTTATATTCAATATTCCAACGAGTGTAATAACCTAGCGACCGATCTATTCACCAAGAATGTTCTCACCAAATGTTTGTCTGCTTGGAAGATATACAGACATAACGAGTTTATATTAAAACTCAGTCGTCAAATTGAAGCTGATAGATTGTACAATAGATTGCTATTAGTACGGACATTTCGGTGTTTCAAACATTTTATTCCGGCAATGGTAGAGGAGAGGGAAAGGGAAATCCGTTTGGAAGCTTTGAGAGAACAAGTTCGTGAAATTATCCCAGATTTTGGGAAATATAAGGATTTGGATATTTAATCAGAATATTGGTATATACTCTATTATTGGTAAAAGGCGAATTAATTAATCTGAAGATTCTTGTTAATAGGAATACCATGGGACCGTCTAAATGTGATCGCCTTATCTGGAATTTGTATTACCCAATATAATTTGTTTTGAAAATGCTTTTAAGTGGACTGAAATACCGTTCGTATTAACTTTGTTTGTATTAACGGGAGTCACTTGCATGCATTTGATTAGACTAGGGGATTTAAACCTTGTACTCCTTAACCGATATTCCCTTATCCGTGTTCCTATTAACCGGAGTATAATAGTATATATGTTGTTATTGTTTACTTTAAAAGTTAGAAATGGGAGACGAAATTGAAAACGATTTAGATTCCCCTATTGAAGAGCCACCTGCAAAGTTTGCCTTTCACAGACATTCCAAATACTTCGAAATGATGTCAGGGTGCCTGCCTAGTATGCTAGAGGAATATGACTCGATTCGGATCTCAATTCTGTTCTTTTCTCTTTCCGGAATGGATTTATTGGGTACACTAGACAATTACAAGGGAAAGGAACAAACAATAGACTGGTTATATAGTACACTGTTGATAGATACTAATGCTATAAAGACAGGCTTTAGAGGGTTTAATATTGGTAGTGATTTCTCCACGAATGGTTCGTCTGAATTCTGTATGTTTGATACAGGACATTTGGCAATGACTTATACAGGAATAGCCTCCCTACTAATATTAGGTGATGATTTGTCTCGTCTTAATAGAGAGTTAGTAGCTAGGACAATTGGGAATCTACAAACTGAAGAAGGAAGTTTTCTATCCTGTATAGGCGGTGGGGAATGTGATATGAGATATGTGTATTGTGCGTGTTGCGTTTGTTATATACTCAATGATTGGAGATTTGTGGATAAAGACAAAATAGTAGAGTTTATAAAAAATAGTATTTCTTACGATTTCGGGATTGGACAGGGTGTGGGTTTGGAGGGGCATGGGGGGTCAACTTTTTGTGCTCTGGCAAGTTTGGTGTTAATGGGGGAACTCGACAAATGTATCAGTTATAAAGAGAAAGAGAAAATCAAGAAATGGTGCATATTTCGACAGATAACTGGATTTCATGGTAGGCCTAATAAACGAGTTGACACCTGTTATTCATTCTGGGTTGGTGGTGCTTTGAAATTACTTGATTCCACAGAATTTATATCACAACCGGATTTAATTGATTATCTGTTTAGTACAGAGAATAGTGTAACAGGGGGGTATTCAAAATGGCCTGGCCATATGGCGGATCCATTGCATTCATATATGGCTGTTTCCGGATTATCTCTATTAGGCTATGAAGGTTTGCGGTCAGTTGATGTTAGATTGAATATTTCAATTGAAGCTGTTGGTAGGCTTAAGGTATTGCATTCTAATTGGTCACAATTGTAGAAAGGAAATTGTATTTATCAGCAGCAATTATAGTAGATTGTAAATGTTAACTAACTGTTACTGTTTTAAGGCACAAGCATGTTATTTATTACTGTTAGGATTATATATTATATTCTAAAGCGTGATTTACTATAGTACAGTCGACTCCGCTTAATAGAGCCACCGGTTAATAGATTTCTCCGCTTAATCGGGTCAAATTAACCTGGTCCCGAGGTGACTCTATTAAGCGGAGTCGACTGTATATATTTCTAATATACAGTGAACACTAGTTATAACGAATTCCAAGGGACCATCAACTACTTAAAATCACTACTTTATCCGAGAATGTACATTAAATTCCCGTTATCGCAAATCACGAAATGCCCGCTTATAATGAACTATTTATATTTCCAGATGGATTAAGTATAATACAGTGTGTTCGTGTAATAGCAAATCACATTTTTGCACGAAATTTGCTTGCTAATAGGCGAACTTGCTATTAGAAGAACAGAATTAACATTAAATGCTTGCTTGGGGACTGAAATAACTTGTTAATAGAGCAAATGCTATTAGGCGAACACTACTGTATTTGGTATTTTCGTATTAAAAATAAAGAATTACATCTATACCAGCCAACACCTTTTTATAAAGCAATTTCAGACATTGGATTTTCTACTTGCTAATAGAGCAATATTATACATCACTGTTTAAGCCTTACATCAAATTAAACTAAGGTCCCTTGCACTTGGTATAACGGGAGTTCACTGTACTTAGAACTATGCATTAAATTGTTCAGTTTGTATAATGAATATTCTATCAAACTCCCTACACATTCCTGAGGCCGGTCACGTAACTATCCTAGAGAAAGACTGTCGATTGGTGTCTCTTCCGCTCCCAACTTATTCACAGGAAGGAATAACTTCTCACGATTTATTTGACACACTTGCATTCATAAATGCACAGAAATTAGCTGCTAATTCTAACGGAAATATCTCAGATTTCATTCTACCGATTAGCTCGGTTTTAACGCAAACACAAACTCAGATTAATTCATCCTCGTTTCAGGACGCAGCTACGAACACCAGTCTCTCTCTATCAGGTTATAGAGATAGTTATAGATAATATAGATATTCATGGCAATACATTATTAATATATATATAGTAACTTAGTAAGTTATATAATTACTAGCAAGGTAACATTTTAGAAATAGTTATTGAGATAGTTATCCCATAGCTATACACTTTATATAAGTTAGCCGTTATTAATATGTATATAAGTTATATAAGCAAGGAAACATTTATAAATAGTTATAGAGATAGTTGTCCCATAGATATTAGCTATATAGTCGAAACCGGTTTTTTATATCCAGTTCTTTGCTTGGAAATACAATAGTAAGACAAATCCAATAGTTAGAATAAACCGATTGAAAATAAACAACAAAATTGGAATTTCTTACACATAGTAAAACCAGGTGTTAGGAAAACCGGTTTTGACTATATTTTTTGGTTAATACGAATTCCGGATAAGGCGAACATATGTTGACGGTCCCCTGGTCTTCGACTTAGGTTCTACTGTACTGTATAATTATGTTCATAATATATTATAATATAATTACTTATTTATTTCTTCAATCACCAGGAGCAGCAGACGCGTCTCCGTTCGTGGAGCGAGATGAGAATCCTTGGAAGCGGGCGTGGCTCGGGTTCCGGTCCGGCAGAGACCTGGTGTCCCTGCTCACCAAACTGTCCTCCTCCCTCCTCTCCGCCCCGAGACAGAGGGAGCAGCTGGCCGGCCGGACAGCCTACGGTGCGGCCCTGTGTGTCTCCTTCTGTGAGACCGTGTATCGGTTCTTCTCGCCTCAGCTGGGGTTCGGGCTGTCCGTTGGGAGACAGCTGGAGCTGTACTCTAGTCTGCCTGCTGAGACAGGCTCTGTTAGGTGCGTAGCGTGGCATCCCTATCTCTCTCTGCTGGCTATAGCTCTCTGCGATAATGTTATACAACTACAGGTGAGTATACTGTTTATGAGATAACTAGATAACAGGTGAGTCTAGCTAACAACAAACAACAACTAGCTAACTAACTAACAAACTAACAAATAAACTAACTAACAAACTAACAAATAAACTAACAAACAAACAAACAAACAAACTAACTAACTAACAAACAACATATAAACAGACAAACAAACAAACAACCAAACAACCAAACAACCAAACAAACAAACTAACTAACTAACTAACTAACTAACTAACTAACTAAACTAACTAACAAACAAACAAACAACCAAGCAAACAAACAAACAACCAAACAAACAAACAAACAAACAAACAAACAAACAAACAAACAAACAAACAAATAAACAAACAAACAAACTAACTAACTAACTAACTAACTAACTAACTAAACTAACTAACAAACAAACAAACAACCAAGCAAACAAACAAACAACCAAACAAACAAACAAACAAACAAACAAACAAACAAACAAACAAATAAACAAACAAACAAACTAACTAACTAACTAACAAACAAACAAACAACCAAGCAAACAAACAAACAACCAAACAAACAAACAAACAACCAAGCAAACAAACAAACAACCAAACAAACAAACAAACAAACAAACAAACAAACAAACAAACAAATAAACAAACAAACAAACTAACTAACTAACTAACAAACAAACAAACAGTGTCTATACAACACACTATTACACTATACATAGAATCTCCGTACGCCAGACTCTCCCCTGGGCTCGCTACGTCACCGCTACCAGAGACAGATATCCTGTCTGCAGTTCTCTAAGCTCACCGGCTCTCAGCTGGCGGTGGCCTGTCTGGGAGGGATCCTAGTTTGGTTCTTGGAGCACTCAGCGCTGCTTAAGGGCACAGGCACCTACCCCACTAAGTGGTACCCCTACTTTACCGGTAGTCCCGTCCTGTCCCTCTCTTGGTCTCCCAACCAGACTCTCCTCTCCGCCTGCAGCTCTGCCACGCGACACATCGTGCTGGTGGACACCCCCACCGGCCTCACGCAACCCGTATCCAGGTACACACATACAGTTATACACATACATATACAGTTACACATATATACACACACACACACAGTTATGCAGTGTTATAGCTGTTGCATATTGTTCTTTAGTATAACCTCGTTAGTACGTATCAGTCCGAATAATACGAACAAACAGGTCTACAATATCAGGTCCCTACAATGGATATTCAATGGGTATTACTCCGGTTAATACGAACTCCGGATAAAGCGAAGAATATATATGCAGTATTATGCACATATATTCTTTTCTGTCTAATAGTACACTTTTCTAACTATTACTCGAACTCGACTATGTCGGCAATCTATTGTAAATTTCATGCACTTGCAAGTCATTTTTAACATAAAATTCACTTTTGCGAATCTGACTTTTATATTGAAAAGTATTAGCCGATATACAGTAGAACCTCATTAATACGAACATGGCAACCGTTTTCTAGTAGAATGTTCTTATATCCGTCATCTACTGTATATAATTCCGTTATTATCATAATGTGTGTCTAGAGTTAAAGCAATGGGAGAAATTTGGGACCGAGAAAGGTGTTCATTTCTTGGAGGTATTCACTTTTGAGGTTCTACTGTATATTAATATAATCTACTACGCAGGATGCTTACTCGCGGCATCTGTCTGCTCGAGTGGTCGCCGGACGGCTCCAAGCTCCTCGCGGCTTCCTGCACGCCTTCCTTCCGCGTGTGGAGCGCAGACACCTGGACACCGGAGCGGTGGGATGGAATGTCTGACAGAATACAGACTGCTCAATGGAACCCAGACGGCACACTGCTATTATTCGCAATTAAAAACGAACCTTATTTGTACTCGCTAGCCTTTAACGGCGGAGATACCATGGATAGCAGCATAAGGGATGGCGTGGGAGGCTCGAAATCAGCTGTTAAGTGTTTGGACCTGACTCCGGTTCTCTGTACGGGGAATGCAGGGACTCAGATGGAAATAGGCGGGTTAGTTATAGGCCTATAATACCGGTCATTCTTTATCGGAAATCCCCAAAAAATATTCGCGATATTTAAAAAAAATTCTAAAAACAAAATTCTGTATCAATAAATTATTGCTAGATATAATATTGATACAGTCGAAACCGGTTTTCTAACACCAGGTTTTCTAACTAATCGGTTTTTCGTTCCAGGGTAGTTTTACCCAATTAAGCGGATAAATCTATTAACCGAAAATATTTTGAGTAAAACTGTAATTCCGCCCTATAAATCCTGTGAAATTTTGACCCCATTTAAGCGGAATCTATTGTACTTACTATTATGGACTATGGATATTAACTGTGTACTATTCTGTAGTTGCATTCATCAGATCGCGTGGGACTCCAAAGGAGAGAGACTAGCGCTTCTCTTCTCAACAGAATCCACAGAATCAGCCCAGGAGCTAGTCCTTATTCTCAGAACCAAAACGAGTCCGGTACTCAGTATTACACCGGTTGGATTCATAAGAGGGCCTCCATCTAGTGTCCCGTTGATAATATCATTCCGTCCTATTTGTGATACCGGGGCAACGCTATTGGTAGTATGGAATTCAGGTTATGTTAGTTTAATCCCGTTTGAGTATAACTCAAGGATTAACTTTGAAACGCCAGGTGATTCTAAGCGAGTTACGAGCACACCGGTTTTTCACACTTCGCAATTTCTTTCTTTCAGCAGACAGCAGAACACACCACACCCCATTCTGTTCAGTCCTGTTTTGGCAAAATCTTCCCCTAACTTCTCTTAAACAATTAGCTATTGTCTTTTGTTACGAAATTTGTTGTTGTTGTTGTTGTTCTACACGTTTGATACAAAATACTAGTCGAATACAGTCAATACTCGATACACTATATAAGAACTTTATACCGAGAAAATATTTTTATATGGTATATTCTTACAGAGTGTATGTAATGTACAGTAGAACCTCGTTAGTACGAACACGGTTAATACGAAATTCCAGTTAATACAAACACTATTTCAGTCACCTTCAAAGCCTTTTCAATATAAATGAACACGGTTATTAATACAAACACTATTTCAGTCCTCTTCAAAGCCTTTCCATAAAATTGACATTGGTTAATACTATTTCCGGTAAGGCGAACGCATTTTGAGGGTCCCCTGGTGTTCCTACTAACGAGATTCTACTGTAGAACTAACTGAATTAACAAACAAACTATACATCATGTAGACAACTAATATGTGTGTACATATATGCATGTATGTTAACTAATATGTGTATATTCCATAGCAACCGCACTGTAGGCTAGGAATGACAGCCGCTAGCCCCGGTCTGACCACCAATACCCCCAGCATGCCTCTGCTCTCAACTGACAGCGTGTGGCACTTCGCAAGCAAGCGGAAACAGCTGACTCACCTTATCAAGGACCCGCCCTGTTATTGTGGTGCTGGGCCTAATGAATTCTCGTTTATATACGAGAATACCAATGACACAGAAGCGTCGCTAGGAGACGCGACCACCAGCTTAATACCGAGTGAGTATAAGCTGTACAAACACCCTGGGGTCCTAGGGTTAGAGCCTATAGAAGATAAATACACAGTACGTACCAAACAACACCCTACACATATGACCGTATTCCCTTCTATGAAGCCTGTTAGTCGTAAGGAGGTGGTGCTATTGAGAGAGACTCTACATGATATGTTGGCTAAGCTGAAGAGAGATGGTGACAGGCAAACAGTGGCTAATGGGACTCATCTGCATGAGTTAATGGATGTGGTTAAAAAGGAACAGGATATATATAATACTGTGTTCCATGAGATCATTAGACAGGTGATATAGGGTAGCAACCAAGTGGTGTTATAGTTATTCTTATAAACCTTATGGACCAACTACAGTAGACTCTGTTGATAGGAATACAGATAAAGTATTGGTTAACGAGGTTTAAGTGACTCCAGTTAATTCGAATTCCGGATAATACGAACATATTTAGACGGTCCACTGGTGTTTCTATTAATAAGGTTTACTAGAAACACCAGGGGACCGTCTAAATTTGTTAGAATTATCCAGAAATTCGCATTAAAAGAGTCACTTGCATGTATTTGTATAGGCTAGATAATTAACGAGAGTCTATTGTATTATATGTATGTACAGTAGAACTTCGTTAGTACGAACACAGTTGATACGAATTTCCGGATAAGACGAACAAACAGTTCCACAAAATCAGGTCCCTACAATGGCTATTCAATGGATATTACTTCGGTTTAAACGAACTCTGGATAAAGCGAAATTTTTATTATCGTACGTTGGTGTTCCTGCTAATGAGGTTATATTGTAGTATGTATAAACTTAGTTCTCTTACGCATTCCATTGCACCCTATAGGTATCTATCCAGTGCCTGGAGCAGGGCCAGCTGCTGGCAGAGCTCCGGGAGCACTACTGCTGTCTCTTCTCCAGAGTCCCTAGAGAGATACGGTCTCTGCACGAGGAGCTGGTAGCACAGAGAGCTATCGACAGGAGGCTGGCAGGGGAACTGAGAGTGTTCCAGACACGCGTGTCTGCTCTCACCGGGGAGCTAGACACGCTTAAGCAACATGAGGTAGTGTGTTGTTAGTGTTGTTGTTGTTGTGTGTTTGTTGTTGTTGTTGTTTGTGTGTTTGTGTGTTTGGTTGTCTCTTTGTTGTTTATTTGTCTCTTTGTTGTTTATTTGGTTGGTTTGTTAATTTCTTCATTTGGTCACTTATTTTTTTGTTTTCTCATGGGTTTTTTCATTAGTTTTGTTTTGGTTTGGTTGGTTGTTCATTTGTTCTTCATTTGTCCATTAGCATTGTTTTTTCATGTGTTTGTTAATCTGTTTGTTTGTTGTTCATTGTTTTTAATTTGTTTACTCCATTTGTTTACCCCCTCCTCTCTCCCAGGTTAAGGTGTCAGTACAGGCTGTGTCCGCTCAGGAGGATCTCTCCCGTGCGCTGAGTGAGTCGGACAAGAACGCGGGTCTCCTCTCTGAGTACCACGAGCTATACGAGCTCCAGCGACGGAGACTGGAGGGAGGCACGCTTAAGATAAGCGCAGAGAAAGAGCTCTGGCAACAGACCTCCTACGAGCTCGCTCTTAAGGTGATACACCGGCAATCAAACTACAGGCGACTCCGCTTAATAGTCACCTCGGGACCAGGCCGCTTTAACCCGATTAAGCGGAGAAATCTATTAACCGAAAATATTTAAGCCAAAATGTAATTCCGTCCTATAAATCCTGTGTAATTTTGACCCGATTAAGCGGAGAAATCTATTAACCGAAAATATTTTAAGCCCAAATGTAATTCCGTACTATAAATCCTGTGTAATTTTTACCCGATTAAGCAATGAAAGCTATTAACCGAAAACATTTAAGCCCAACTGTAATTCCGTCTTATAAATCCTGTGTAATTTTGACCCGATTAAGCGGAGAAATCTATTAACCGAAAATATTTTAAGCCAAACTGTAATTCCGTCCTATAATCCTGTGTAATTTTGACCCGATTAACCAGTGAAATCTATTAACCGGTGGCTCTATTAAGCGGAGACTACTGTATAGTTAATACCCCTAGCTATACTTGACATGCTATCTACCAAATAAGGTGTCCGACGAGTTTAACCTGTACACAGTGGGACAGCTGCAGCTGAGAGAGAAGAACTGGCATCAGCTCGCTACACACTTTATAGTTCTGCTAACTCAGCATGATACTCAGAGGCTGTTCGATATAGAGCAACAGGTATAGGGAATATAGATACAATCAAGACTTATAATACTTATTCAATATAAAAACCTGGCTTCACAAAGGTGAATTTTTGACTTAAAATGACCTGAATTTACATTAGAAAAGTGTTGGCCGTTATTTAACTACAGTAGACTCTCGTTAATAGGACCACCAGGGGACCGTCGAAATATGTTCGTATTATCCTGAATTCGTATTAACCGTCCGGAGTAATTTGCAAGCATTTGTATAGGCTAGGGGAATTAAACCTTGTTACTACTTAACCTTTATAGCGCCTTATCCGTGTTCGTATAACCCGGAATTAACTGTAATTCTTAATTTCCTAAATCCAAGTTTATATAATGTTAATTTCCCTGTTACCAGGTGAATGAGTGGAAAGGCGAGTTCGGTATATTCGTAGCAGAGCTCGCTAGGAGAGAGACCAGTTTAATATCTGCTCTCCAACAAACGATTAGCGACATAAACGGATGGACAGCATTCCTACAGGGTTACCTGGATACGGACGGATTCCTAAGGTACCCTGAGGTTGCTAGGATGCGAGACATGTGGGAGAGCGTCAGAGAGTGGGAACAGCTGTTAGGGGAACAGGAGGACTTCTTTAACGGAGAGCCCCTCGTGACTCTGCAGGGGACACTGAAACAGGTACATTCCTAATTTCCTAGCCTCATAATGGTAGTTAGGAGGTTTCATCCAGGAGCGCGAAAACCGAGAGATGCTCCCATAATACAAATTTCAAGGAATTATCCAGGAGCGCGAGAAGCTCCTTTTGGAGCATGATTTTTGGAAATTTGAATTTTGGACCGCGAAAATTTGGAATCTTCTCCTATACCGTAACATTAATTTGTGATTTAGGCGTATGAAAATTGGATGAGACCAGGATTAGGAGCGTATTTATTTATAATGGTTGTATATATGTACACTAGACATAATACATATGGATTATTTTAGGCGCGTGTAAGCTAGCTCAAACTAAATCTAGGAGCGCATAAAATTTTGCATTTTTTGTATTTTTAGGTGCAAAAGCGAATCGAAGTTTGGACACAAATTTGTCTCCGTTTGTTCCAATTCCACCCCGGGCGTTTGGCTTCTGAACACAGTCTAATGGAGAGCACTAACCAGGAGTTCTTTAGCTACCAAAGGAATGCAGAAGTGAGAGTGAGTGGGGACAACGGAGTGGCAGATGGTTTGATGCGTGTAACAACTCCGCTCGAGAATTGGAGCCATAAACTCACTGTTATGATTGGGAATCTAGAAAAGCATATCCCAGACCTTAACTGGGTTAAGTTCCAAACACAGTTAACTGATTGGTCTAGAGAGCTAGAGGAACTGGTTAGAAAGGTTGGCAGAGGTGTTAGTGTGCCACCTGGTGAAAATACAGGTGTTAATGAGGTGTCAGCTGTTGTTAAAGCTGTTGACAAGTGAGTTAGTGTCTATACAGTCAGGTCTGCTTATTGTGAACAGTTTTCCGTATGCTTTATCTGATAGCTTTTTATTATGAACAAGCCCTATGGTCCCAATTCAACAACTTACATAGAGTTTGTATTAAGTTGAGTTCGCTTATTATGAAGTCTTTATAAACACAATTTTAGGTGCCTTGAATGTTCATATTAGTATCACCTGATTGTAGTGTATTATACAGCCATTTGTAAATACGCTCCTAATCCTGGTCTGATCCAATTTTAATACGCCTAAAATCACAAATTAATGTTACTATAGGAGAGGATCCTAAATTCAAATTTTCCAAAAATCATGCTCCAAAAAGAGCGTCTCGCGCTCCTGGATAATTCCTTGCCTGATGTATTATTTTATTAAAAAATAATTTCTACAAATGAACTGAGACTAATACTATTCCCTTGGGCTGTCTCACTGCTATTTATACTATTCCCATTCAGATGGCTCGGGAGTATGATGACGTCAGTCGACAAAGAGAATGACGGCTGTGGAGATCAGGTCACCACGCTGCATTCCAATCTAACTCACTTCATGATACGACTCCTCCTGAAGCTAACTGAGTCCATTTCTTCAGAGATCCTGCCTGCCTCCCCTAAGCAGAGTGCCTCGCATATAAACATACTATTCACAGAGGTGTTACACGAGCTAACAGCTGTGAGCGGACGGATAGTGTCGAACTGTTCCGAGCTAACAGCTGATATCAGTTCTAAGTTGAGAGAGGCGGGAGCCGAGAATCCGGACGAAGAGACGAACGAACTGAAGAGATTCCAAACAGAGACGAATGAATGGACTGACACAGCTAGGGGACTTATACAAGAATTAGTTGCTATTGAAAACGAAGAAATTGAACCTCCCAAGTTAGAGAGATCCACAAAACAGGAAACAGCTGACAATACGGAACTGAAACTAACTTCCGACAGCGACATAAGCGCTATTTGTACCGACAAGAACGCTCGTACGGTTAGTATAGAGCAGCTAACAGCTGATACCGACCTCCCGGCTATTACGTCATATCTCGAGGGGACAGAATTGCCCCCTAGTCATGCTATGAGGGGAATAAGCACAGAAGCAGTTGTTAAAGAGCTAGGCGAAGCCAACATTAGGCTTAGCGAGTTGGAGATACGGATAGCCGAACTTGAAGTGGAACTGAAATCAAGCAAAACAGCCGAAGAAAAAGCGATAGAGAAAATAACTCTTATAGAAGATTTGGTTGAGAAGAGTAAACCGAAAAGTCCGTCGAAACAAGGCTCAGGAAAAACAGCCCAAAAACGTGGTTCCTCGTCGCAAGGTAGAACTTCGGTAACCCCATCACGCTCCACGAAATAATATTATTAATAATATTAATAATTATAACACTTATCCACATACTACATATCTAGTTGGTAACATTATAATATATTCAAGTTTTAATGACATTCATATTGTCATGTATTGTTATTAAGATTATTGTTAAACCCTCGTAACAAGGGAGACCTTGGAACAGCCATCCGAGAAAAATACTTTGATAATTATAATACAGTGAACTCTCGTTATAACGAAGTGCTTGGGACCTGTAAATTCCTTCGTTATATCCGGATATTCGTTATAAGCTGTTATTTAGTTGTATCCGACTTCGTTATAACGGGAGTCACTTGTAACTAACAAAAACATAACAAATCCAATCAGTAGAACTGTGTAGAAAACACTAGGGGATCGTCAAAATGGGTTCGCCTTATCTTAAATTTGTATTAATTATATCTACACAGTTTACCTAATCATTACTGTTGCGTCAATTCAGAAAAAGGTAAGGCTATCATCATTAGTTTTATTTTGCGCTTTCGATGATATTTTCCAGCAATATTATTTGTTGCATATTTCACTGAAGATGTTATGACTTCATAGCTCGTGTTTCATGCTAAGTAAAAATATATTTATATAAATAATATATTTATAAATGTACTATTTATTTAATTTTTCAGATATTCGTACACTTCCAACTCATAACTATATTCCACTCACAAACACAACATTCCTATTCACCAACCCATCACTACAATGGACTGTCTACCGCCTAAAAAGAAGCCCAATGATTCCCCTACTTCCGACAAAGGTTCTAGTATAGCAACAACTTCTGATCTCACTAAATATTCTTCAAACAGTCGTCTCACGACCCCCCCTCCTTCCCCACCTCACAGGACTAGCTCAATAGAGAATAATATCCTGTTTAGGTTCATAGGGCAGAACACGAAGGACAGTAGTCCCCCGCCCAAACTTATCGACCTCATTCATCAGAAGATAGAGCAGCAGGAGATATTCTTCTCTTTCGAATATTTTCCGCCGCGAACGCCGCAAGGAGCAGTTAACCTGGTGGCCAGACTAGAACGTAATTAGTTATATAATTAGAGATATCTTATATGTTCACCTAGAGATATCTTATATGTAGACCGTCTAGAAATAGACCAGGTTTTATTCCCTATGCATTAGTATTACCCATAAAAAGCAGGGCAAGTGGTCTACAGAATTTATAGACGGTCTACAAATTTTTGGCTTATTTGTATGGGCTTTTATAGACCGTCTATTTCTAGACGGTCTACATATAAGGATGCTCATATAATTATATAAGTTATATAAGTTATCCCTACTATAGTTATACTAGAACGTAATTGGTCCATAGTACTCCCTACTATACAATAAGAACGTAATTACTATACTATATAATACAATACTAGAACGTAATTACCATACATACAATTTTAATGCCAGTTCAATAACCGTCGCGTATTTCAGGAAATACTATAGTTAGTATACTATGTAAGTTATATAATAATTCAGGCTTGATAAATGTCAGTTTTCTGTTTTAAAAATTGACCTAAACCTGCAGGTTACTTAGTAATTTGTAATTTTTTGTTTAATCTTGCAAATTTTTTTGCAGAAATTTCCTTTTAATATATAGTTACGTAACTCAATAATATGTACTCCTATCCCTCTGTAGGGATGACATTGTTATTAGATCAATTGCTATTATGCGAACACTACTATAGTTAATTCTGCAATACTATTATTATTCCTATCCCTCTGTAGGAATGGATATAACGAGGGATTTCCTTTTAAATAGTTAATTCTGTATATTATTATCCCTACCCCTCTATATATGGATGGATATAACGAAGGGATTTTCCCTTTTAACCTGGTTAATTACTCCCTTATAATACTACTATCCCTCTGCCTCTGTAGGGATGGCTCAAGGGAAGCCGCTGTTCATAGACATAACCTGGCACCCGGCCGGAGATCCCACGGGAGACAGAGAGACCAGCTCCGTAACCATTGCCAGCACCGCCCTCAACTTCTGCGGTCTGGACACCATGCTACACATGACCTGTGTCGGCAGCACTAGGGGCAGTCTGTTGGCAGCTCTCACCAAGGCAAAGCGACTGGGGATACGGAATATACTCGCTCTCAGAGGAGGTGGTTATATATACAGTCGAAATCGGATTATTTTGTCCAATTCTTTGCATGGATAATTCGACAAAATAATCCGATAAGACAAATAAATCCGGTGGGATATCCATACAAAATGGTATATATTTCATAATTTTCCTCGAATATTAGGACAAAATAGTCCGATAAAACAAAATAATCCGACGACAAAATAATCCGATTTCGACTGTATAGTAGTTCTCATAGTATAGGGTCCATAAGATCATTATATGCAGTTCCCGACGATGTTCTTATAACCGGCATCCACTGTAGTGGTACATGGAATGTTTGGTATTGATATACGGGGTCCATGGGTGAAAAAGGTTGGAAATTTCGTCTCTAATATATCTGCCATAAATTGCCTTTTATGTTATAGGATCGACGTATTGCAAATTACCCATAAATTAGACACCTTTGTCATGCTTTTTTTGCAGCTTGCTTTTACCATCTTTATAAAAGACAATTACATAAGTAGAAGCTCACTAGATCGAAAAAATAATTGTTACTGACCAAGAAAATTGAGTGAGTACCATTGCCTTGTGTATAGAATGCTATGACCCTGCCTTGCTAAGCTGAATTTTTTGATGATAAAACAATACCTTGTTTATTGCGCCTGAAATAATATTAGAAAAGTTGATGGCTGATATACGTAATTCCTTAAATTAACAGTAGAATGACTTTATTTATAGATTTATTATTATTTCTGTGTTTGTAGATATTCCTGAGAATTTGGATTTCGAATCTGCCTTCACTTCTGCGGACTTTCGCTTTGCGGTGGATTTGGTTAAATTCATAAGAGAAGAGTTTGGGGATTACTTCACTATTTGTGTTGCAGGTATTATATAGGGAAATTAGCTAATATAAACTTAGGTTCTACTTACAAGCTAGCTATCTCAATCATTAGTATACAGTGAACTCCGTTAAAACGAATGCAATATACGCTTAGTTTACTTTGATTAAACGGAGTAAAATCAACTACTTTAACCGTTTGAGGAATATATACAGTAGACTCTTTAAGGAGTACAAGGTTTAATTCTCCTAGCTAATACAAATGCATGCAAGTGACTCCGGTTAATACGAATTTCAATGTCCCCTGGTGTTCGTAATAACGAGAGTCTACTACAGTAGAACCTTGTTAGTACGAACACAGTTAATACAAACACTATTCCAGTCCCCATCAAATCCTTTTCAATACAAAGTAAATTGGTTAATACGAATTCCGGATAAGGCGAAAGCATTTCAACGGTCCCCTGGTGTTCCTACTAACGAAATCTACTGTATATACTATATACCGTTCGTTATAAGCTTGTATTTCCTTATAACATGAGTTAACTATTGTGCTATTACAGGCTACCCACACGGACATCCAGACTGCGCTAGCTACGAATCCGATATAAAATGTCTGAAACAGAAAGTAGAGGCCGGAGCCGACTTTATTATAACTCAACTCTTCTTTGAGAATTCCGCATTCTTCAAGTTTGAGGAAGATTGTAGAAAAGCTGGAATAACAGTGCCTATTATACCCGGCATATTGCCTATACAGGTAATGCATTATTTGTATATTGTGTTGTTTATTTATTTGTTTGTTTGTTTGCCTGTTTGTTTGTTTGTTTGCTTGCTTGTTTATTTGCTTGTTTGTTTGTTTATTTATTTGTTTGTTTGTTTGCTTGTTTGCTTGTTTGCTTGTTTGTTTGTTTGTTTGTTTGTTTGTTCAAATTGTTTGGTTGTGGTAAGATCTACAAACTTTTAAACAAGTTTATATATGTAAGAAAATTCCCTTTCAAATGGTGACAAAACATTGATTTTCTCCAAATTAAAAACTGAATTTATACATTACTAACAGAGTTACTTAATATCATGCTTCATTATTTTATAGTATTACCCAAATAATATGAAATATAATTAACAAATAATTCCTGCCTCTAACTAATCATTAACTACTAACAACACACTACAGTATAGCTAACACGAGTATACAAATTAACAAAAGAGTTAAGTTAACAACTAAACTACTCCCTTTCCCAATCGTCATTTCAACAGACATTTCCATCGCTTTGTTACTCCCAACTGACACGGATATTTCTTCGTTTATAAATCCTTCCTTTTTGAACTCAACTACGTAACTGCCTGGGTTTAAAATCACCCAGAATTCGCCGTCTTGAGTAGTTTCAAATTCAAACATTTCCCTTCCCTTAACCCTCACCGTAACCCCTGATATAGAGGTGTTAGTAACCGCGAAATAGACAATCCCTTTCACACCAGTGTGTATCTGTTGCATGTAAGTAATCAACGAATTAACATTATCATCCCAGAACTGTTCTAACGTAGAAGCCTCAGGGTATTTATCACAACTCAGTTCAATAGTTACCCCAAAGCACTTTTTAAACCACAACCCATAATCCTGTAGCGAACCGAATATCTCATACCATTCAGCTCCATTTGTAATCCCGCCGGGAAAATATTCTCGACATGCGTCCCCTTTCCACATAGTAGGATGATTGTTCGCGTAGATATGTGAAATACGTTTGAAAACGTCTTCATATTGTGTCTGTCCACTACCATTAACTATATTATCCAAAGGATAGCTAACTAATAGAGCACCACCATGAAGATTAGCACCAAGTACAAACAGTTCATTTTGAATCCAGTCAACAACTGCTTGTGTCTCAACCTGTACATCAGGTTTGATTCTATTAAAGTAATCCGGAAAGTTCCTGTTAAGATCCTTCCCTTCATCATTGTACCTCCCAACTGACCCTATGCTAGCGCCGCCACTGCTCGCCCCCCAAGGTTCCGCTACCTCAAATCCATCAGGGTTCATACTTGGCATTATGAGTATTCTAGTAGAGTCTACTAATGTCCTGATTGTACTGTTATTGTTCTTGTATTGCTCACATATGTATTTCGCTAGGTATAGTAAGATCTCTCTGCTAACCATTTCATTTCCATGCATGTTTCCGATGTAAAAGAATTCAGGCTCCATTATTTCATGGTTACCAGGATTGTTCGTTATTTCTATAGCCCATAAAACGCGGTTATTTATAGACAAACCTATATTGTGTAGTGTTGTAATTTCAGGACACATGTTAGTTACATCTTCCAGGTATTTAGTCAGGCCTGGGTAGTGGTGGTAAACATAATCAGTTTCATCAAGTGTAAACACAAACAATCGAGTTGTTATTACAAACACAAATACAAACAAAACACACTTCATATCAATTAATCAATTAAGTTTGAATTAACTCAAATTAGATTATTCAATTCACTATATATTTATACTATCTCATAGCCTATTTATATACTAAATATCATATTTCATCAGTAATAATTGTTAGAGTTATTTAGGGATTTGCTTCACTCAAGAGTTTGGTTAAGCTCTCTAAACTAGAGGTTCCCCCCTTCATACAGAATGTGATTAATCCTATTAAGGATAACGATGCTGCTATTCGGGAGTTCGGGGTAAATCTGGCTGTCGATATGTGTACTGAGCTACTGAAGTCTGGAAAGGTTTGTATGCACATTCCTATTGGTACATGTGGTTGCTATTTATAGACTGTTTGTTTAGCTTTAATTCGAGTTACAGATGGATTATTTATACTGTATATTGGCCAACACCTTTTTTATTGTAATATTCAGGCTGGCAAGGTAATTTTTTTTCACTTCAAAAAATCACTTTTTTTGAAAAGGTATATTGGCCTATGTAACAGTAGAACTTAGTTAGTAGGAACACCAGGGGGCCTTTAAATTTGTTCGTATAATCCGGAATTAGTATTAACCGGTATAACTTGCAAGCATTTATATAAGCATTATAATAGTTCCTACTAACAGAATCTACTATATACTACTATATATATAGTATTATTACAAATTTACAATACACTGCCTATAGGTGCCGGGGCTGCACTTCTACACTCTGAACAGAGAGATAGCGACAAAGGAGATCCTGGAGAGAATCGGACTCTGGTGCACGGACCCCAGCATGCGGCGTCTGTTTCCGTGGAGACAGTCAGCCAACCAGCGGAGACTAGCGGAGGACGTTAGGCCTATATTCTGGTCTACGCGACCCAAGGTATGTGTGACCTGTATGTACCTTGTTATGTAGTATGTAATCTCTAGGGGGTATCATATAGGTTTGAGAAACAACTTGATTTATTTAAGTGTAAAATGGTCATTTTGATTTTAATCATTAATTCATTACCCAAGGTATGTTGTCCCGTGTACTTTATGATATACTATTTAATCTCAAGGGGGGAATATAATTGAAAATTTTGATTATTATTTTATTTAAATCAGAAGGTGTGATTTTGATTTTAATCGTTGTTCTTGTTTCTATTTGCAGTAGAACCTCGTTAGTACGAACATCAGGGGACCGGAAAAATGTGTCCACTTTCGTATTAACCGATGTTATTTGTATTGAAAATGCTTTAAAGAGACTGAAATAGTGTTCTATAACTTCTATTAACCGAAATTTCGTACTAACGAGGTTCTATTGTATTAAACTCACTTCCCGAAAATCTTAAAAACTGAGGCAGAGCATATGTATGCATAAAATTGTGATTTAATAATTAAACATCTTGATTATCCACCATAAGGGGAAACACACTAACAGTCGAAATCGATTTTCTTAAAACCGGGTTTTTCTAAGTTATCTTTTTTTTCTAACCAACTATTTATTATAAATCTGTAAGAAACTCCAATTTTGTTTTATTTTAATTGGGTTTATTCTATCTATCGGATATTATTACCGTATTTCCATGCAAATAATTAGTTAGAATACCCCGGTTTTAACTGTATGTCCTAGTTAAACGCGTATGTTCTTATATCTACTGTATATTCTACAGAGTTATATTCACCGCACGAATCTATGGGACGAGTTCCCTAACGGTAGATGGGGGAAGTCCTGCAACCCGGAGTTCGGAGCCCTCAAGGACCACCATCTGTTCTACCTTAAGCCCACGTTCAGTCGAGAGGAGCTCAAGCGGATGTGGGGGGAAGAGCTCAACTCTGTTGAGGAGGTTAATCAGGTGTTCACCTGCTTCATTAGTGGACAGAGGAACTCACAAGGGGCAAAGGTAGTTATTGTTTGTTAACTAGTTAGTTAGTTTGTTAGTTTGTTAGTTTGTTAGTTTGTTTGTTTGTTTGTTTGTTGGTTAGCTAGTTAGTTAGTTAGTTACATAGTTGTTGTTGTTTTTTTGTTGTTTTTTGGGGTTTTTTGGTTAGTTAGTAGTTAGTTAGTTAGTTAGTTAGTTAGTTAATTAGTTAATCAGTTTGCTTGCTAGCTAGTTAGTTAGTTAGTTAATTTGTTTGTTAGTGTACTCCTTATCCAGAATTCGTATTTACAAATATCATTTGTATTGAAAAGGCTTTGAAGGGAACTGAAATAGTGTTCGTATTACCGTAAATATGTTATAACTTTGTTCGTATTATCGAGGTTATACAGTAGTTAGTGCTATAATGCATAGAGATTATCTGCTTGCTATTAGGTGGAACAAATGCCTTGGACTGAAGACTGTCTGGCTGAAGAAACACATTCCATCATCAGTTCCCTAGCTGCCATTAACCTGAAAGGAATTCTGACTATTAACTCACAGCCCTCTGTTAATGGAGCCCCCTCTACGCACCCAATCCATGGTTGGGGAATCGCTAATGGATACATTTACCAGAAGGTTGGGACTATATATACAGTATATCATAAAAGTTAACTCAGTTTAAAATATTTGTTTCTAACATTTTGAGACTTATTACTATCAGCCAACACCTTTGTTAATAAAACTGGCTTTACCACAGTCATTTTACTGTGCCGACTATACTATTGTACAAATGAAATTACTTGAAATGACTGCCCTGTTTATGTTAAAAACATTTCTTTTCAGTGCCCCTGAAATTCATTAGAAAAGTGTTGGCCAATATATAAGCGATTCGATATTTTGAATTATTTGAGTCAGAAAATAACCTTTAAATTCCTTTATTTCTATAATTATGTGTACTATTTATTTGCACGGCTTTTATAAACCTTTACTTTTAGGCTTATTTAGAGTTCTTCGCATCTCCAGACATTGTTCAAGTGTTGATAGAAATACTTCCTGAATTCCCATTGGTCACTTACCATGCCACTAACAAACAAGTAAACCTCCTTATATGTATACGGTATATTTATAGACGGACTATAAAGCACATACAAACTAAGCTAGAATTTGTAGACCAAATGCCCCTGCCATATATTGGTAATACTACAGTGAACTCCCGTTATAACGAAGTCGGATATAACGAAATGGATATTTACCCCAGAGCACTAAATGCATTAATTATAATCCGCTTATAATGAATATCCGGTTATAACGAAGGAATTACAGGTCCCAAGCACTTCGTTATAACGAGAGTTTACTGTATTTAATTCAAGAAAACCTGGTCTAGAAATAGACGGTCTACACATTATAAGTTATTTCAAACAGTTAATGCTAGACGAAAGTTCAATTAATATTTTAATACAAATTATACAATACAATTCAGTCAAACTGTAATTTTGGTAATCTTCTACTATTCAAGTTATAATATGGTCACTATCTAATTATGCTAATTACTACGTACTATTTCCATGATTTACACTCAATTCTTAACATACAATGTAATCATTTTGTGGAATTCTAGCCGAATTATTATGTCCACATCCTTGAAGGACAATTTGTGGATTGTAAAACTAATTGGGTTCATTAATTATCCGTCCACGTTTCATATTGTAAGCTAAACATAATAAAATCCCTATAATAGTCATTAATACAATACATTAACAAATTTTGTTTACTATTAACCCTAATTCATTCTACAGTAAAACCTCTAGAAAGTGAACACCCTGGGGACCAGCCAAAACGTTCACTTTTGAGAGGTGTTCACTTTTCATGATTTATTATAAAGTGTGTCTAGACTCTAAAGCAATGGGGAAAATTTGACAGAGAAAAAGTGTTCATATTTTGGAGTTATTCATTTCTTGGAGGTGTTCACTTTTGGAGGTTTTACTGTATTTATAAGAATTCGAATACATGTGCAAATGCCTAACAATATATCGAAATCCTTGAATAAGGATATGTAGATACTTGGTTGGTTGGTTGGTTGATCATACAGTTGATAATTATTAGACCGTTATATTAATTGTTCTGTTGTTAATAAACAAGAAATTTATTAGTTTGAACAATATTGAAAGTATTAAATTCCATAAACAAACAAATCAAAACAATATTCCAACTAAATACAATATTATTAATAACAACAATAATATTATTAACAACCAAATACACTAATACTATTCAGAACATTATTATCTCTTCCTACAAACGCCTATAATATGATTACAGGTCTGACACACGTGTTCTGTTTGCTTGCAAAGGTTCAGACAGAAAGGAATGAATATGAGGGGTATAAATAGAAATGGGACTATTAAAAAAATTGAAAAAATTATTATTAAATAAATAATCTTCATAGCTGTAATAGCAGATGGACCTGTTTCTCTCTGAATCTTTGATATCTAAAAATAGATTAGTTTGTAATTTACCCCTCACTTCTTCTTAGATCTATTTATTAGCCTCAATATTGATTGTTGTTTACTATACAGTGGACTCCGCTTAATAGAGCCACCGGTTAATAGATTTCTCCGCTTAATCGGGTCAAAATTTCACAGGATTTATAGGACGGAATTATATTTTGGCTTAATCGGGTCAAAGCAACCTGGTTCCGAGGTGACTCTATTAAGCGAAGTCGACTGTATTTCAAATCCTTAGGCGCTGTTCAATCGTTGCAAAACAAAAAAAACCGCAAAATTTCTGAAAATTAGACACCTACGTACATTGTGTCACGCTTTTTGTAATGCAAAAATTAAAAAAAATAGTATGTCACACATTGGCCACTCTCTCTCCTTGCCCTTGGAAGCGTTAAGTAATGTTTGACCGCCCCAAATTAAGAATAAGATTCCTATCTCTCACCTGTGTAACCTTGCAGTTTGGACATGTTAGTATCTGTGGCTCGTTTCCGAGGCCAGTCGGTTCGTGGCCATGTCCCCTCCGGACGGCTGCTTGCTCTGTTTGTGGTACCGCCTCGTATGCGGGCGGGGGTCCACTTTCGTACTGTGACATATCTAGCCTAACTCAGCTAATGTAGGCCTAACACACCTCTATAGGGACAGTGAGACCGACCATTGTTACTTATAGATTGGTGTTAATTAACCAGATTTAGTTGCACTGTTAAAATAATATATACTACTACTAGCCGAAATTTTCTTCTACTTCTTGGAGAAGCTTTTTCTGGCCTTCACAAAATTTATCCTTCACTGGTATTATTTTATTTTTTGTGGGTATATATCAGTGCTCGACAAATTAGGGCCTCGCTTGTATTCAAAGCAAATACTTTTCTAATGTTATGCTGGTTGTATTTAAATATTATAAAATGTCACGAAAATTAACGGAAAGTATACATCCTCTCTCCCTACGTCACGTTTTTTTGCCATTTTCTAATAAAAAGTAGGTCTGTCACGTTCGTAATCTTTCTTCCCCTTGGAAGCGTTACGTAACGTTCGAAGGCCTTATACACAGGTTGATTATATGATGGGGAATCACATAGGAATTCTTTTAAAGCCAGCTAGCATATGTACAAATGAACATTGGACATTTAGCAGATTCTATCCAACATCTTTCAGCTGTGGCCCCCTAAGCAGTATATTATATCCGTGGACCCAGCTTTAGGTTCATATAAGGAGAATAAATCAGAAAATACTAACCAAGTTGGCTTAAGAAAGATTTTGTTAATAGAACTGAACTAACACAATATGTTCTATTAGCACCTAAAGACATTGTTAACAGGGGAATACAACAAAATAGACATTCCAATGACACATAACTGTTACTACCTAATTAGCAAACCTTCTTGTACCAATTAGTTTGTTGCACACCGGACAATGGTGTTGTGTGTCAAAAAACTTCTTATTACACATTGGGGATATTGCAATTGGCATTAAGATTATTGGGACTATAAAAAACACTGTGTAAAGCATTACTAATACTAACATTAACAGTGCCATGCCATTTGCTGTTACTCCACGTTTCTTGGTTACCACTGTGGTCTATAGGAATGTAATATATTTGAATAAATATCGCGTGGACAAGAGACAAGAGACAACAATAGTAATTACCACTTATTATTCTACAATGTAAATGTACTTATATATTATATTGTATACAAAATAAGTAAACGAATAATTAAATAATTAAAAATTTACCTAGAGGCTAGCAATGGATATGTGGTTTATAAGTTGGCATTTATAAATGTATGATACAAATATTTATTGTTATTGTTTTTGTTGTTTACAATTTAAAAAATGAGACCGCGTAATGGTTGAGCGACCGAGACCGAAGGGCTTATATATAAATTTAGTATTTAAATATACAGTCGACTACGCTTAATACGTTAATAGTCACCTCGGGACCAAAAAAGTTAATTTGACCCGAGTAAGCGGAGAAATCTATTAACCGAAAATATTGTAAGCCAAACTGTAATTCCGTCCTATAAATCCTGTGAAATTTTGACCCGATTAAGCGGATAAATCTATTAACCGGTGGCTCTATTAAGCGGTGACTATACTGTAATAATAACATACCCTTTCCGTTCCGCAGCTATCACACATAACCCTCTGTGGCTCCTTATTCATCTGTATCGCTCCTGTGTACCCCAGCTGTTGGAAGTTGGGAGACACCATTAGAGGGTATGACCTCCTTAAGGTGCCCCCTGTTCCTATAGGGCGAGCGTACGCATTATCGTTGTTCCTAGGAATCAATTGGTCTTTCTCCATTGGTTTATTGCAATGCAGTTAGGTGCTCTTTTTACTGTGCCGACTATACTTTAGAAAAGTGGCCCAGTATTGAAATGATTTATACTGAAGATATGTAACTCTATATCTGTTAATGGAACTATAGGTGTGTTGCATTATATCTCGTGTCTCTATAGTGTCTATTTGGTATTACTAATAAAACTGAGCTCCTATTACACTACTTAATAAGTTAATACAGTAGACAACCTCTAATTTAATTGGTTTATATTTGTCACCTTTAGGGAGGGAAGATGTGAATATTTTTCTAGATATTTAAACTTGTGTCTAGATACAGTATTCCCCACCCCCCTGACAAAATTTCAAGTCTGTAGCTCTTACCAGTTCCTCAATCAATTAGAACAAACAACAACAAAATTGCTAAACAGTAATTAAACCTACACAATTGACAGCAATGGTATATAGGTCAAAAAGTTGAGATTCTAAAATGTTAAAATATAATGTTCTCAGTTTTAATTCACTTTGTGGATAAAATGAATTGAATTGAATGAATAGTTAGACTATAAAGTGTGTATAGGCTAATATATTTTAGATTTGTAGATAGAAACTTGTCTAAGAAATTATTTCTCTCTCATTTGCTATTTAACACATTTGTTCTTTGGGTTCACCAAAGTTTCCATTGAATATTAAATTATTAATGCATTTATTCGGCAAGAACACAACATTTCGTTTTTTCGAACTAACTTACTAACGAGAGAGTTTTCTGTGATTTAAAAATTGGTGTTCCAATACTTTTTTGCCCCAGGTTGGGAGTATATGCTGACCTGAGTATTTAGTATTTATTCCACTATTTTGACAAATATGATATTCTTAACTGCATGACGTGTACCTGTAATTGGAAATTTGAAATTTCAAGGAATTATCCAGGAGCGCGAGACGCTCCTTTTGGAGTTTGATTAATGGAAAATATAATTAGAGCGCGAAAATTTGAAATCTATATACCGTAACATTACTTTGTGAATTAAGTGTATGAAAATTGGATCAGACCAGGATTAGGAGCGTATTTACAATGGCTGTATAATACACTGGTTACTCGAATACTCTATAATCTACACTACGTATACGTGTAATTGGAATGCTATAACACCTTATTTAACACACCTCCCCTCTTAATGTACTCTCTAGGGAGACCCTAGCATCACTAATTCCCAGTCAACCACAACAGCTGTAACCTGGGGAGTATTCCCTGGAATGGAGATAGTCCAGCCCACCGTGGTAGATCCCGTAGCTTTTATGATTTGGAAGGTAAGTCGCAACCACTTTAGACCTATTCCCCCCTTCATTCAACGAGACAGGTACGATCTTAAAGGGACAGGTAATACCCTGTTTGTTATGCCACTTGTCACCTTTATATCGGGCTTATATTAGGATGAAGCGTTCGATTTATGGGACAAAATGTGGGCGAGTTTGTACCCAGTCGGTTCTAAATCGAGAGCAGTTATAGATGGGATTCAGAACACGTATTATCTGGTGAATTTGGTTGACAACGATTACGTGGCAGGGAACTGTCTCTTCCGCTTGTTGGACAGAATGGGGGAGAGAGTGAGTGAGGAGATTGGAGAGAGGAGTGAGTACGAATCTGTGGGAATATCCGATCTGAGGATTATGGAGCCTCGAGATGATGTGGAGTTTGTGGGAGAGCCACTTCGGGCGATGAGTTCTAAACGGGAATAAAAGGTAACTTATTAATGTTAATTATTGTTAATATACAGTAGAGTCCCAGGGACCGGCAACCTTTTGAATGATGTGTGCCAGTTTACCTATAATGTCAACATATTTATGACCTTGCGTGCCAAACATAATTTATTTTTAGAGAAAACATAATATGGTCACCACGGAAAATGTTTGGTGAATCACTTGGCGTGCCATGGAAAACACTTCGCGTGCCATAAGTGGCACGCGTGCCTAGGGTTGCCGACCCCTGCAGTAGACTCTCGTTAAAACACCAGATAATTTTATAGGAACACGGGTAAGGTAACTTATATTAATGTTAATATAGAGTAGACTCTAATATACAGTAGATGTCGTTAATATACCTAGACAACTTGGTAATAGGTATAAATAGTAAAATCCCACTTTCACTTTCAATTGAAATTGAATTAGATTTCAGTTTTCTGGGGCACCAAAGGGTTTATTACGAATACGGATAAGGGAAATATCGGTTAAGGAGTACAAAGTTTAATTCCCCTATTCTATCAATTGCATACAAATGACTCCGGTTAATACGAATTCTGGATAATACGAACATATTAAGACGGTCCCCTTGTGTTCCTATTAACGAGAGTTTAACTGTACGCGAAATGAACTTAACTTTTCATCCAGCCATGGTTCAGCTTACAAATTAACTCCGATTAATTGAATTCCTTTCTCCTATAGGCTCACCTCACATTCACTATACTATACTGTTAGCCAAAGCCCTTTGTTGTCTCTTGTTATATTAATACGAACTGCCTATTGCAGTGTATTTCAATGCATTATTGCATTTCGTTTCGACTCAGTAGAAGCTACTGGTAGATGGTAGGCTTTATATTGCTTTTTACACTAGAATAGTGAACGGTTTTATATTTGAACTGTGATTGTTTGTTTGTGATTTGTTATCACATGCTTATATTAATTTGTTTGTTTGGGTACTTATATATCAGCCAACACCTTTTCAATTTGAAACCCAGCTTCGCAAAAGGCGAATTTTTGTTGTTTAATAATTACCTTGTTATTGTCTGAAATTATTAAGTTACACTAGAAATGGTATCCGAGTAATTCCTTGTTTGTTGTTGACACTCTCGTTAAGGTGTTAAGTATTCTGAAACGTTTTTCTGAAGCAAAAAACGTGACATAGAGAGGGGGTGTATAATTTTTGGGAATTTCCGTTACATATTAAACGTTTGAACCAGTTTCTTATACAATAGCCACTGTAACACGCTTCTATAAATACTGGATTGGTCCAATTTTCATACGCCTAAATCTTAAATTAAATTACTGTATAGTACAGCGATTCCCAACCATTTTCAACCGTGACCCCTATAGTCATTCTGTGGACCCCCTCCCATTGACCGTAATACATCTTGTGGACCCCAGGTTGGGAACCACTGGTATAGTATACACTAAATTTTCGCTCTCCTTATTATAACTCTTATATTACCATTATTCCTAACGGCCCTTACTTACGCATTAGTTGCAGTTAGCAGTTATATGGCGAGTGAAGATGCACCTAGCGAAGAGAGCAAGTATTCCGCGGAATACAAGATAGTTATAGTTGGAGAGAGCGCTGTCGGCAAAACAGCTCTCCTCTACAAATACTCAGAAGGAGTTTTCAAGAACGGTCTCATATCCACTATAGGTCTAGATTTCCGTACCAAAATAGTTGATGTGGAGGGGGTGCCGGTTCGCCTACAAGTTTGGGACACAGCCGGACAAGAAAGGTTCCGAACTCTCTCAAAACAACTGTTCAGAGGTGCAAAGGGTATAGTGTTAGTATACGATATTACAAATCGGAAGTCCTTTGAGCAGCTTAATTACTGGATAAGTTCCTTCGAATCCTATGGTGTAAGAGAGGAGGGGGTACTTATTATCGGTAATAAATCTGATCTCGATGACGTCAGACAGATATCGAATAAAGAAGCAAGTACGCTCGCAACTGATCATTCGTATAACTACATTGAAACCAGTGCTAAGAATGGGACTAATGTTAATGAGGCGTTCGCGCTACTCGCTAGGGAAATACATATACAACATGGTGTGTATCGGCCTAATCGGATGAGGCCTAGTGTACGGGAGTTATCTGTATCGAAAGACCGCAGTAATAAAGTTAGCACCACAACTAATCCGTCAAAGAATCCACAGAGTAATGTTAACGGGAAGGAAACTGGGACAAATGAACATGTTTATCATGAACATCCAGATCGATCGATTCGTTTGAAATCAAAAGACGGAAATAAAGCTGGTTGTTGTACATAATAACAACTTTGGTATTTTGTAATTTTACACACAATCTAGTTCCTATTAATTATATTGGACATGTGCATTTGTATATTTTGATATTGAGCCCCTGTTTGGTATTTGTATTGTTGTCTTTTTTCAGTTTATTTGTTTATACTTGTGCCAGCAACAAATGCAAATTTACAATACATTTAGTTATACGGGATAACTAATAGGAATAATCATATGGAATAATTTATTTATTCTGCCAATAATTGAGTTGTGCTGACTTTAATTATTTTCAAATGAAAACCTCAAAATTGAGTACTTCAGAAATATAAAGTTTAGAGAGTTAGTAAGTTAGACATAATGTGTAGTTGCCAGTAAATACATTAATTATCACATCTGATAAAATTCCGTTAAGAAAAGACAACCCTCCTTTATAACAGGATTTCCCCTCGAGTTGAATTGGATTATCTTATCTATTCTTCTTGACATACAGTCAACGAGCGTTAATTCGAACATTCGCTATTCGAGCAAATTATTCTTTCCAGTATGGAACTCAATAACTGGTGTTTGACTGTATTTTAATTCTATTAGTTTCTATTAATTAAACTATGGATAGATTCCTCCATAATATATTTACACAAGTAAACCATCAAGTCCTTATAGATATACATCCATGGCTTTAATAACAGAGGTAATTAGCTACAATAAAATTGTCAGATTAGTTCGGTTTGGCCGCTATTCAATTTCAGATTAGGATAATAATAAAGCTAAGATATTCTCCAAATAAGGAATTGCCCTGATTTCGACAAGGAGGAACAAATTATGAATCTTCATTCTCTGAAAGGAATAACTGTTAATTAATTGAACTCATTTCTGAAATTCCTCGTTTGCAATTTACATTTGTTTGTATTTCTGTTTATTATGCAACTTATTTGGAACTCTGTGTACAATTTAAATCGTTTTTTTCTAATCATTTCTTTTTAGATAAAAATAGTTAGAAAAAACCGATGAAAAATACTAGTAAAGTTGGAATTTCATACAAAAGATTGTATCACTAATAGTTTGAATAAACCGATAAGTTAGAATAAACCGGTTTCGACTGTACGTGATGTTATAATACACAATGTTTGTTTACAAAGTATGCTTTTTTACATACTTTGACACCTCTGATCCTGACAGTACGATTGCAAAGCCGGACAATTAATGTGTTTATTTGGTATCAGTTTCTATAAGGTTTATTTATTGAACTGACAACTGGCAAATTATGAATCCTGTTTTCATGTTTATTGAGATTCAAAAACAATGAATATAACATCAAAATGTGCAATAGAGATTCATAGCCAATTCTGAAATACATAAATGACGAATTTTGGCACTTCCTAATCCACAATTGCTAAATTATTCATTAACTTCGATACACAGCTAATTGCAATATTGATCTACGTAAGTGAATTTATTTACTGATAATTCGTATAATTGCTGCATAATTGCTCTATTATAGCGAGCATTTACTGTACATTAGGCCCCACTTTCTTTTTATAAGTTTCGATTCAGATTTGAAATTTTTACAGCAGAATCAACTGATTTGCTGGTAAAATGCTATGAAATTGAATAATCACTTGTTTAAATGGGAATTTTTGATTTTGCAAAATTTATAATTATCTGCAGTAAATCTCTATTTTTTAATTGCAAATAAAACAACTACAGTGGTGTTCGCCTAATGGCAATATAATATTGCTCTATTAGCAAGTTCCTTTTAATTAATCCCCAAGCGAGCATTTATTGTTAATTTTTGTCAGTGGCGGCGCCAGGGGGGGGCCAGGGGGGGCACGTGCCCCCCCACGGGAAAATGGTGCCCCCCCGCCAGGGGGGGGCACACTTTTGAAAGATTCTTTGAAAAAAAAATTTTCTCAGATATTTTTAGCGAAATATGAACAATATTGAACATGAACAACAAGATCCACCAGTTTGAAATGCGAACGGCTTGCGATTCTTGGAGTTTTGGGCAAATTGGGATTAGTTTTTTATACTCTACTGGGAAAATATGTGG
Organism: Hexactinellida sp. DTS-2022; assembly: GCA_028753945.1. Taxonomy (NCBI): domain Eukaryota; kingdom Metazoa; phylum Porifera; class Hexactinellida; species Hexactinellida sp. DTS-2022. Next base: position 633,119 of record JAPNXP010000014.1, read on the forward strand.
ATTCTCGAGTCTCGACGGCAACTATGAATTCCTGCGTTTTTTCTAAAAAGGTGTGCCCCCCTGGGTTCAGGTTTTCCCACCTGGTGCCCCCCCAGCGGCGGCGCCCTGGCGCCGCCCCTGATTTTTGTTCATCTATTAATAATATTAATAATAATACAGCATTTGTTTGCGCATTATACAAATGTCTCAATGCGCTTACAATTTTGTACATGAAAATAAAAATAAAATAAATAAAAAGATTCAGAATATATACAGTGTAATAAGATTAAGTTCAGTGGTGTAAAGTACATGAAGTAATTGGACTAAGAGTGCGGGACTAATGAAAAATTAGAATATTAATAAATCTACTATTTTCGGAATGTTTCAAAAAATTAACGGTAAATTTGGCCACAAAAACAATAATGTATAAAAATATTTAAATAATATTTGTTGTTAGAATGGATGTGAATGAAGAGAAAAAGGAACAGAGCAACACAACTATTATACATTCCACACCGGTAACCATGGAGATATCTGAGCAACAAGACAAGCCACCTGACAATGACGTCACGCTTAATCAGAGATTGCCTCTCACACTGGAAACAATAAACACAGATTCACAAAATAAATCCAAAAACACTGAATTAGAACTACAACTTTTCGAAGCATGCAGACGTGGCGAAATGACCAAAATACAGAAATTAGTTGAACAGCAAGTTGATATAAACGCGAAGGATTTGCACGGCCGTAAGAGCACTGCGTTACATTTTGCAGCGGGATTCGGTCGAAGAGACGCCGTGGAATGTTTGCTTTCAAACGGTGCGAGAGTTAACACACAGGATGATGGGGGATTGATACCACTGCATAATGCATGTTCGTTCGGACATGTTGAGGTGGTCACCTGTTTGTTAGAGGAGGGAGCGGATCCTAATAGCCGCGATAAATGGGGATACACACCTCTGCATGAGGCCAGCAACAAGGGAAAGGTTAGTCATAGTGGTAGTACAGTCAACTTAATTAATTAGTCTATAGTAATAGTATAGTAATAGTATAGTAATAGTATAGTAGTACAGTCAACTTAATTAATTAGTCTATAGTAATAGTCTATACTATAGTATAGTAGTACAGTCAACTTAATTAATTAGTTAGTCTATATCTATAGTATAATATTCTAGTATAGTAGTACAGTAAACTTAATTAATTGGGTCACTTTAGTCGTAGGATAGTTTGACCTAATTTACCGAAATATGCAATTTTGATGGTACAAGTATTTATTATAGGTACAAGTATTATGTATATATGTTTAATACTAATATATACAGTAAACTCCCGTTATATATAGCGAAATACCCGCTTATAACGAAATGGAGATTTCCCCCCAGAGCACTAAACGCATTAATTATTATACTCTTATAACGAATATCCGGATATAACGAAGGAATTACAGGTCCCAAGCACTTCGTTATAACGAGAGTTCATAGTTTAATATACAAGTGATATAAATACATTAACGTACGTATGTACTTTGGCACAGTTAACCGAATACTGAAAAGTCGAATCCATATTTGACCTAATTAACTGAAATATTTTCTATTAGCATGATTTATTCCTGTAGAATATGTGAACTTTATTGCTATAATATTATGCGTATTATACGATTCTTAATCAAACGAACTTTATATGAACTGACAGGAAATATAGTCCAAACGGACTATATATACTGAACACATCAAATGATGTTATATTCCACACGCGTGTATTATATACAGTATAATAGTTGTATCTTATATCATTATATTTATCATCCTATCTCAGATAATATTCGTATATTCCTAAATGGATATACATCTGTTTTGTGAATGTTTTAATGTAGGTTGTAATATAAACTTTGTACAAAGAATGATGCCATTTGTTGTAAGTACTTATTCCATTTTAAGAGTTTTGATTTGCGTGGGAAGTTATTTCGGTTAATAATCAATTCATTTCTTCCGGAGAGGAATATAATTGATTTACAATTTTACAAAATAGAATAGAGTACAACCTCTTTAGTATAGGAACACGGTTAATACGATTTTCCGGATATGACGAACAAACAGTTCCACAAAATCAAGTCCCTACAATGGCTATTCAATGGGTATTACTCCGGTTAATACGATCTCCGGATAAAGCGAACAAATTTTACCGTCCGTTGGTGTTCGTATTAACGAGGTTCTACTGTAGTTACAGTAAAATTCCGTTATAACAAAATCGGTTATAACGAAATACCCGCTTAAACGAAGTTTATATATTCCCAAGACTGATATATTAATTGATCTTACTCCGATTTAAATTAACTTATTTCGAAGTAAACGAAGTGCCGTTCTTATAACGAAAGTAGACTAAAATAAATCGGTTTTACTTTGGACTGATAAAAGTCAGTTTTATCCAGTAAAAAGCTTACCTATATAAAAATGTATACTGTATTACAAATTAATTAATTTAGCTTACAGGCATATATTTTTCCCTAATATTTCAGTTATTATTGTATTTAAAATTATTGCTTTGGCATAAAAACATTCTTTGTTATTATGCAAAGTTTAAGTAAATATGAGACAAAAATCACTTCAATGTTTTTCCCTAGTGCAAAGTCCAATATTGCAAATCCAAATATTACTTTAAACTTATAATTTACTTCAATTAATATCTCATTTCCATTCAACTTAAATCTACAGTCTAAATAACTCTATTTTTCTGCTTATGTGTGCATCTAGTGACCTCTGTAATTCTGTCATAATGCCTAACTGGAATTTCCACGAACTTATTTGCTATTAGCTCTCTTATTTATTTATTTATTCTGTTTAATATGTTTAATATGTTGCAAAATTCTTTATACAGTCGACTCCGCTTAATAGAGTCACCGGTTAATAGATTTCTCCGCTTAATCGGGTCAAAGTAACCTGGTCCCGAGGTGAGGCTACTATTCGAGTAAATACGATTACTGTTATATTAATATAGAAATCTAGAATATTTATACACAGTAAGTTTGTTCCAAATGATCCCTGTTTAAGTAGAGTAAAGTTATTATTTGTAATTTTGTATTATACTTTAGCATACCCACTTTATAACGTTTGGTTTAAAGGTATATTAAAGGTATATTAAAATATTACACCAGTTATTTATAATACGAGTATATTATGTAGAATTCAATAGTGTTCGCGTAATAGCAAGTTGCATGATCGCATTTTGCACGAAATTTGGTTGCTAATAGGTGAACTTGTTATTAGAGGAACAGAATTAACTTTGCTATTAAGCCATCATCACCATACTTATTTCCAGATCAGTTATAATATGAGTTGTTAATACTTCAAAGTAGAAATAACAACTGGAAAATCAGTGTATTATACAGCCATTTGTAAATAAGCTCCTAATCCTGGTCTAATCCAATTTCCATACCCCTAAATCACAAATTAATGTTACGGTATAGGAGAGGATTCCAATTTTTCATGCGCTCCTAAATTCAAATTTTCAAAAAATTATATTCCAAAAGGAGCGTCTCGCGCTCTTGGATAATTCCTTGGGAAAAATGAATAATGAAATACTTAGTATTTCCATATAATTCCTTGGGAAAAATGAATCATGAAATACTTAGTATTTCCATATGACTAACCGGTATACATATGACTGAACCTAATACATTACATGATACACATATTATAGTATAATATCAGTACACACGTATATATATAAATACAAATATCGAGTCTTAAAAAATCTAAAATAAATCGTGAGTTGAAATGGCAGAATTTGCAGTTAAAGTTGTGCAGGATTTCTCAACAGAGGGAGTTGAACAAGTTTTGGCAAAGACGGGAAAGAAAACCGAGGCCGTTCGAAATCTTATTGAAAAGGTGTTTGATATTAAATTCGATAATAACGGAGATGTAACGGTGGAGACAAGACAAAGGTTGGATAGTATGTCTGTTCATAATAGTTTGGAGAAAGTTAATGAATATTTCGATAACATAAAGACATTCGAAATTTCGAAAATTTACAGAAAAGTTCTTGAACGGGTTAAGAAAATCGAAGATTTTCTTAACCGAACGAATATTTGTGATGGAAACCTCCAAAAAATGGGAAATCAACTAATGAATAATGACAAAACGGTTAAATGGTTGCAACAATTAATAACCGAAACGAAAGAAAGAATCGATAAAGGCATTGCCCTGTGTTGGGAAATTTCGTTTATAATTTCGAAAGCAAAAGAATTATTGAGTGACGCATTAAAATTGGGAGATAACGAAGCTCCTTTGAAGCGATTTTGTGAAAAAATAGATAATTTCCTTCCCCTGGATTCGCTCCCACATTCCAAAGGGCTTAGTGAGTTGCTAGGCATGGGAGGCATAGCAGGCATGATTGGTGGGAAATTGGAAATGTTGGGAAACTTTGGTTTGATGATTGGGTTCGTTTTGTGTGGCATTGGTGTTGTTCTGTTGTCTGTTGTTGTTGTTATTGTCTCAGTCGCTACAATTCTACTGGGAATCTTAGGTGCGATTACTTGTGGAATTGGTTGTATAATAAGTATTCCGATTTTGGGAGAAAGTAGGAAATTGAAACTGAATTCACTCGTGAAAGAACTTTCTGAAATACAAACTAGTCTCGAATCGGTTAATAACAACTTAGAAATCGGTTTGAAAACTGTCAAAGAAAGCAATATCGACAAAGGAATGGGATACAGCTTACTTCTACAATCGTACCATGGATTCACAACTAAAGTCAACCAAACTAAGCGAAACCCAAAGTTTGTCAATGCAAGTGAAGAAAAAGTAATCGAGTTTATCAAAGATACAGATTGTATAATGGGAGTAGTAACTCAAGATATTCAGGATAGCTATTCTATTGACCAAGAGGAAGCGTGGAAAATACTAATGTTTATCCATGGTTGCACTAAGCTAGAAGATGAAGGAAATCTCGATTATAATTCTTAAACGGAGTTGAATACTTTCGTCTTCGAATAATTGTATTTTTTGAATATTCCTGTAAATTTTGTTGTTTGTTAATACGTAATTCCAGTTTTTTGCTGATGAAGTAATTAATTTGAAATCTAAATCATTAATTAATTAAATATCCACCATGTCTACTATTCATATTACAAATCATTTTAAGGTTTGTACCTGTTTTCCTTTGGGGGAATATTCTTTTGGAAATATTTGTGAGGGAAAAAGTCAAAAATATTTTAGCAAATATTAATGACTAGCTAGCTACAATAAATAGACATGTTTGTTAATTTATAGTCTCTGCTTAAGGGACGTTCAAACGATACGTAACTTTAAACTCCAGGAAATTAAATACACCTCGCTATATCACACTATTTCAACATTTGTAATACAAAAATATGGTCTACGGTATTTACAGTGAACTCTCGTTATAACGAATTGCTTGGGACCTGTAAATTCCTTCGTTATATCCGGATATTCGTTATAAGCGGATAATAATTAATGTATTTAGTGCTCTGGGGGAAAATCTCCATTTCCAGCTGTTATTTCGTTATATCCGACTTCGTTATAACCGGAGTTTACTGTACTTTTTTTCTTTGGTAATTTAATTTAGCCAAAAGGCTAAATATTCACTCACGTTTAACCTGCCCCACATTCCTACTGCATTCCTATTGACCTGCCCTGTATCTAGGCTAGCGTGTGCACGGCTCTGCTGCAGAAGAGAGCAGACGCTACTCTTAGGAACTCAGACGGGAAAACAGCTCTCGAGCTAGCGCAGGAGGAACAGGTGTGTTCTTATCCATGGTTCTTAATTGTATACATGTACAAGTACAGTAGACCTCGTTACAAATACATAGAAGTGACTCCGGTTAATACGAATTCCGGATAATACAAACATATTTCGACGATCCCCTTGTGTTCATACTAACGAGGTTCTACTAGCTACTGTAAATATAATATCCAATACAGTCGACTCCGCTTAATAGAGCCACCGGTTAATAGATTTCTCCGCTTAATCGGGTCAAAGTAACCTGGTCCCGAGGTGAATATTAAGCGGAGTCTACTGTAACTTATATCTAATATCTGTTGACATCTAACAACAGGTTAAACTTGTGCTCGGAGGAGACCACAGCATTGACGAGCTCCTGGAGGCAGCTAAGTCCGGACAAGAAGACCTTATCTCCAAACTGCTGACTCCGCTTAACGTGAACTGCCACGCGAGTGACGGTCGCAAGAGCACCCCCCTCCACCTGGCTGCTGGCTATAACAGAGTCAGGGTCTGCGAGGTGCTGCTACAGACTGGGGCAGATGCACATGCTAAAGATAAAGGTACTTGGTATAGTTATAGTATGGTATAGTAATAGGGGATTAATGTATTGTATAAAGGTACTTGGTATAGTAATAGTATTGTATAGTAATAGGGGATTATAGTATTGTATAATAGTATTGTATAGTAATAGGGGATTAATGTATTGTATAAAGGTACTTGGTATAGTAATAGTATTGTATAGTAATAGGGGATTATAGTATTGTATAATAGTATTGTATAGTAATAGGGGATTATAGTATTGTATAAAGGTACTTGGTATAGTATTAGGGGATTAATGTATTGTATAAAGGTACTTGGTATAGTATTAGGGGATTAATGTATTGTATAAAGGTACTTGGTATAGTAATAGGGGATTATAGTATTGTATAAAGGTATTGTATAGTAATAGGGGATTATAGTATTGTATAACTCCGTTATAAGGTACCTGGGTTAATAAGTGGTAATTTCTATACACTAAGTTTATAAAACAGCATGCATTTCTACGTTCTATTAGTACGTACTTATTTCATTCTCGTAGGGGGACGTTATAACTGAGATATATGTACTGTAAAATAGAAAAAAATCTAAAATTACAGCTGTGCCGACAGCATGCCCACTGGATGATGTCCATTGGAGGCGCATAATTTGGTGGTTGGTTGATTGATAGTGCCTCCAAAAGAAAATGCTGTCGGCACAGCTGTAATTTTAGATTTTTTAGATTTTATTCAGGCACAAAAGAGCCAGTTTTTTCTCACTTTCTAAAATTGATCTTTTAGGCAAGTAAGCCTGGCTGGCTTTTTTATACAGTCATTTTTGTCTGCTTAATATGAAATCTTTTATTATGAACAAGCCCTATGGTTCCAATTTACAACTTACATAGGGTTTGTATATAGTTGAGTTCGCTTATTGTGAACACAATTTTGGTTCTTGAATGTTCATAATACAGAACCTGACTGTATTATACAAACTGTAATATAAATCCTGTGTGGTATTATACAATTAATTATAATTCAGTGTTTTATACAGGCATTTGTAAATGCGTTCTTAATCCTGGTCTGATCCAATTTCCATACGCCTAAATCACAACTTAATGTTGCGGTATAGGGGAGGATTCCAAATTTTCTCGCTCCTAAATTCAAATTTTCAAAAAATCATAGTCCAAAGGAGCGTCTCGCGCTCCTGAATAATACAATTCATTATCCTTATCCTGGTCCTATAGGCGGCTTGGTCCCGCTCCACAACGCGTGTTCGTACGGACACCTGCAGGTGGCAGAGCTGCTGGTTAACCAGGGCGCTGACGTCAATGCTATGGACCTGTGGCAGTTCACACCTCTGCATGAGGCCGCTTCAAAAGGGAAGATGGAAGTCTGTTCGTTTCTGCTGTCACACGGAGCAAACCCGACTCTGTACAACTGCCACGACAACTCTGCGCTGTTCCTGGCTCCCAGTCAGGAGATGTCTAACAGAATAGCTTTTGAGTACAAAGCCTACTCTCTGCTAGCAGCAGCCGATTCCTGGTGAGTAAGCAGGCAAGGGAAAGTTGTTTGTGAAATAGTATTCTAATTCCGAGAATTATACAGTACCTGTTTGGTGGGTCTAAAGCCCATCATACTACACGGTGCAATTGCATGAAATACGTAGTATTTTAATTCCGAAAATTATAGAGTGTCTGTAACCTCTAAATTCAGCATGATATAGTACGTATAAAGCAGTCGATTATACGGGAAAGTTATATTTTTTATTTCTGTTGTTCAGTTACAAGTAACTAATAGTAGTCCATTTTGAAATTGTTCTTAATTTTTTCACTTTACTCGCTTTTCCCTCCCTATATGAACACTTCTCTCACTTGTTTATTTTTTTGTTTGCTTATTTATTTGTTTGTTTGTTTATTAGTTAGTTAGTTAGTTAATTTTTATTTTGTTATTTAATTAGTTAGTTATTAGCTAGCTACCTAGTTAATTTTTTGTTTTGTTTGTTAGTTAGTTAGTGAATCTGTTTGGTAATTTTTTAGTTAGTTAGTTGTTAGCTCATGTACGTATGTCTCTATCTATATATTCATTGTGTATGTATATCTATAGCGATCTCTTCCAGCTGAAGAAGCTGGCCACTAACGACACTATTAACTTCCAGCATCCGCAGTCCCTCAGCTCCGCTCTGCACTGCGCCGTGGCTAGCGGCAGCAACAGACGGGCCCAGGCAGTGGAGACCCTCGTGAGGAGGGGCTCCGATCTCTGCTCGCTCAACCAACTCAAGCTGTCTCCACTGCATATCTCTGTTGCCAAGCAACACGCAGATGCCACCGAGGTATGTGGTGTGCCAGTAGTGACGTAGTTAGGAATAGAATAATACAGGCGAAACTTATGTGCGCCTAGATTTTTCTAGATTTTTGGAAACTTATGGACGTCTAGATATAGTTTGAGCTCACCGTAAATAATTGTTATAATTGAGATAACTGTCTAACGTCACAAATGCAGTAGACTCTCGTTACTAGGAACACGGCTAAGGAGTACAAAGGTTTAATTCCCCTAGCTTATTCAAATGAATGCAAGTGACTCCAGATAATACGAACAAACTTTGACGGTCCCCTGTTAATTCCTATGAATGGGATACTCTACATGGAATTAAATTTACTATTCGTATGTTTCGCCTATTCGCCTATTCGCCTATTAGCAAGTTATTTCAGTCCCCAAGCGAGCATTCAGTATTAATTCTGTTCATGTAATAGCAAGTTCGCCTATTAGCAGGCAAATATCGTGTATAACAACTAATTGCTATTACGTACGTATCTATCTACTCTATAACTCTATTGTACAGATCCTGTTGCTGAATGGGGCACTGGTTAACTCATTGGATGGAGAGGGCAACACAGCATTACACACAGCTCTATCTCTGGACTCTCCCTGCTTAACAAAGCTACTGTTGGACCATGGAGCAGACCCAGAGGTGACGTCACAGGCTGGCGTTAAAGCCAGGTCTCTAGCGGGGCCTAACACGGCCGGCTTGTTGGAGGAGAGACCCCGCTCTGACGAGAAGTTATCGACAGAGAGGGCATTCATAGAGGCTTCTAAGGTGCTATAGAGTAGATATGTCGCAGGCGAAAATGAGTTTCAGTCCAAAATGAGACTCAATTTGGACTAAAACTCATTTTCGCCTACAACATATACGTACGGTAGACATATACATGGTTGATGGCTCCTATACCACGTCACTCATTGATTAATTATAATACTTGCCAAGTAATGCCAACCTACAGGGAAAATCCATAGATTTTGGCCTTTTTCATTGACACAATTCGATATTTGTTAAAAAGTGTAAAACTACTGGTACAGTCAACTCCGCTTAATGGAGCCACCTCGGGACCAGGTTGTTTTGACCCGATTAACCGAAAATATTGTAAGCCAAACTGTAATTCTGTCCTATAAATCCTGTGAAACTTTGACCCGATTAAGCGGAGAAACCGATTAACCGGTGGCTCTATTAAGCTGAGTTAACTGTATAATCAATTATATAACAATAGACCCTTGGGGAACCATTAAATCCAAAGAAAATCCCGAGATTCACTGAAATACCGTAAGTATTCATTCACCTAAGGAACTGGCCAAAAGACCGTTTACACAGGTTGATTATAATGGGAAGTCATATGGGGACCTATTCTAAGTAGCGTTATAAACAGGGTATACAGTATACTTGTATCCGTACGTATTAGACAATGGAAAGTCCCATAAATCCTATGTTACTAAGACAGCATAATTACTATATCCGTATATATAGGCTGGAGACCTGGAGAAGATTCGCGAGCTGCTGAGTCCCATGGTGGTTAACTGCCGGGACCTGGACGGGCGTCTCAGCACTCCCCTCCACTTCGCTAGTGGCTACAACCGCATTGCCGTGGTAGAGTACCTAATACAGCACGGGGGGAATGTGCATGCTAAAGATAAAGGGGGGTTGGTGGCACTACACAACGCGTGCTCTTATGGGCACTATGAGGTCTCTAAGATCCTAGTGGAACATGGAGCTAATGTTAATATGAAGGATCTGTGGAGTTATACGCCCATGCATGAGGCAGCTGCCAAAGGGAAGTATGATATCTGCAAACTGCTGCTCGAGAATAATGCGGACAAGAGTATACAGAATAGGTTAGTTAGCTAGGTAGTTATTAGCTAGTATTAGTTCGTTAGTTAGGTAGTTAGTTAGGTAGTTAATTAGCTAGTTAGTTAGGTAGTTAGCTAGTTAGTTAGGTAGTTAGGTAGTATAGTAGTTAGTTAGGTAGTTAGTTAGTTAGTTAGGTAGTTAGTTAGTATAGTAGTTAGGTAGTTAGTTAGTTAGTTACACATTGTTCTTTCTAATAGTCCAGCAGTGGGCAATTGGCCCAAAGTGGACTATTAGAGAATATTATTACACATATATAAATAGTTGATTTGGACAAGTTAATAAGTGGACTATTAGAAAAGTGGACAATTAGAGAGAACATACTGTAGTTACGTTAGTTAGTTAGTTAGTCGGATATAACGAAATGGAGATTTTCCCCCAGAGCACTAAATGCATTAATTATTATCCGCTTATAACGAATATCCGGAAATAACGAGGGAATTTACAATAGTTCCCAAGCACTTAGTTATAACGAGAGTTGACTAGTTAGTTAATTACATACTTCACTTATAAAGGGACCATTTATATGGATAGATTGTAGCGTATTTATCATGGTTAGGAGTGTCCCGTGTGTCTTTGATGCATTCTCTCTGATCTCTTCTTGTTGCTAGTAAGAGGATTTATAGAATGCAATATATTCGTATTTGCACCAGTTCTCTCTCAACATTGGGAGCAGAATCTTGGTAAATACAACATTCCTCTCTCATAGAGAATATTCTAGAACATAGGCAGTGTTACCAGTTCATGAACAAACTTCATAGATTTGAACATTTTTAGACTTTTGTGTTTTGTAAAATTTAAGGATTTTATCATACAGTAGACTCTCTATATAACGAAGTGCTTGGGACCTGTAAATTCCTTCGTTATATCCGGATATTCGTTATAAGCGTATAATAACTAGTTCTCTGGGATAAAATCACCATTTCGTTGTAAGTTCAAGGATTTATCCAGGAGCGCGAGACTCTCTTTTGGACTATGATTTTCGGGAAAATTTTAGTTAGGAGCTGCGAAAATTTGGCATCACCTATACCGCAACATTCATTTTGATTTAGGTGTATGAAAATTGCATTAGACCAGGCTGGACCAGGATTAGGAGCGTATTTACAAATGACTGTATAATATCCTGGTTATACGGGTGTTTACTGTATCACCTAGCTCTAATTACTGTATCTCTAATTACCATACCCTTACAGAGATGGACACACGCCCCTAGACCTGGTTAAAGACACAGACACGGATGTAGCTATCCTCCTGAGAGGCGACACAGAGTGCTGTATGCTGGAGTCAGCTAAGAAGGGAGATCTGCAGGCTATAACCAAACTGCTTACTCCTGACAATGTCAACTGTAGAGACACACAGGGAAGGAATAGTACCCCGCTTCATCTAGCCGCTGGGTACAATCAGATAGAGGTGTGTTAACCTCTTAACACCTCTAGAAGGTGTCATAGAGGAGTAGATTCTATAAACGGTAGAAGTTAAAGGAACATGATATATCATAGTAGCCCCCTAAGGGGTTAAAATTTATAATCGCGAATAAGTGCTAAATATACCTACACCTATGTAGATAACTAGAAATCTAGGAATAGATTATCATAACACCACATAAGCACTTGAGGGGAGTTGGTGAATAGATTAATGATACGTAAAATATATCTTCAAATAACGATTAGTAGCTCAACTCAAATAATAGCCCCTTGAGTGCGGTTAAAACTAACAATCGCCTAGGCTGTTATGGACATGTCTGTTATAGACATGTCTGTTATAGACATGTCTGTTATAGACATGTCTATTATGGACATGTCTGTTATGGACATGTCTGTTATAGACATGTCTGTTATGGACATGTCTGTTATGGACATGTCTGTTATAGACATGTCTGTTATGGACATGTCTGTTATGGACATGTCTGTTATAGACATGTCTGTTATAGACATGTCTGTTATGGACATGTCTGTTATGGACATGTCTGTTATGGACATGTCTGTTATGGACATGTCTGTTATAGACATGTCTGTATGGACATGTCTGTTATAGACATGTCTGTTATGGACATGTCTGTTATGGACATGTCTGTTATGGACATGTCTGTTATAGACATGTCTGTTATAGACATGTCTGTTATAGACATGTCTGTTATAGACATGTCTGTTATAGACATGTCTGTTATGGACATGTCTGTTATGGACATGTCTGTTATGGACATGTCTGTTATAGACATGTCTGTTATGGACATGTCTGTTATAGACATGTCTGTTATGGACATGTTTGTTATGGACATGTCTGTTATGGACATGTCTGTTATGGACATGTCTGTTATAGACATGTCTGTTAATAGGCTAGGCTACTATTCGAGTAAATACGGCATATTTGAGTCTCATCCATAGTATTTATTTGCATCATAATTATTATAATTTATTATCAACTCGCAACAGAATACTAGTTATATTTTGAAGGCTAATTAACACTGTTCTATCATTAGGGGTTATAACCACATTTCCATAATTATTCCTTTTAAATTACAGCTGTGTGAACTAACATAATTCATCAGTTCTACTTAGGTTGATAAATATTGCTAACTTGTGACTGCGTAAACTATTTCAGCTAATAATTCGCTAGCAGGTGCCTAGTGAGTATAGCTTACTTCCAAATTACGTTATCTTATAAATCTGTTGAATTTATTGCCTAAAGGAGAATTAATTCTACATACAATCTCTATGGCGTATCTTGAGTGAATTGCTTTACATAAATAAGGGGCAGTTCAAACGTTACGTAACTCTTCTAAGCAAATATTAACCAATGTGTGACTGTGACAGACCATACTTTTACTTTTGTCGTACTAAATGGTCAAAAAGTGACATAGGAATTTTCGGGAATTTTGCATGACTAACGTTAATTAGCGGTTAACAATCCCTAATGTACAGTAAAACTCGGTTATAACGTACCCCCTTATGTAAGGAAATAAGTAAGCATTATCCGAGTGTACTTACTAACCGAGTTTACCCTACATAGAAATGCATACTACTATAAATTAGTACGTACTAAGCCGAGAAGTACGTTACAGTGGATACTGGTTATAAGAACATCGTCGGGAACTGCATATAGTGTTTTTATAATCGGCATAAATTATACAGGATATATTACAACCGTTTTCCAGTAGAATGTTCTTATAACCGGTGTTCTTATATCCGGTATCTACTGTATAACCCAGGCCAGGTTTTTTTTAAGGCCGATCTTGGTGTAATTTTTCTTGGTCTAATTATTCACCAAGGCCTTAACCTTAAAAAAATCCTGGTATAACCGAGTTCTACTGTACGTATATACATTCCATTTGCCCCTCCAGGTTGCGGAGTACCTCCTTGAGCACGGCGCCGAGGTTAACGCAGACGACAAAGGCGGGCTGATTCCTCTCCACAACGCGTCATCCTACGGACACCTCGACATAGCGTCGCTCCTCATTGACAAAGGCGGGCATGTCAACGCACAGGACAAATGGAATTTCACACCTCTACACGAGGCAGCACACAAATGCCGCACTCAGCTCTGCTCGCTACTGATCGCACACGGCGCCCAGGTTGTGCTTAAGAACCAGTATGGACAGACGCCGCTGGACCTAGCAATTGCAGAGGACACAAGGAACCTGTTGGAAGCCGCATTCCCGAAAGACCGGCCCATAGCAACCGTGCCACACCCGCGACAATCCGCGAGTGGGGCCTATACCCCTGGAGACACGAATGCCACATCGGTATTCGCCCCTGCCCTATGTCTGAATATCTGTACGACAAACAGTAGAGTGGAACCATTAGATGTAGCAGTAGGAGCCTCCAGTAATGAAGGGGTAGGCAGCGTTAATCCTGTCAGGGCGCTCAGTTCTCTCACGCGAGTTGGAGTAGGCAGTAGTCACGCACATCAGTACTTTATGCCGAAACATACCGTGTTACCTGTTAGTTCACAGGTACACACAAGTCCTGTAATAACTCCATTCAAACTGCCTGCTATACTAATAAGTGATAAACCGAGAGATTCATCCGTTCGTACTTTATTATGTGGTATTGAGATGGAAGGTTTAGCAGATCTGTTCGAGAAGGAACATGTTACGGTTGATATTCTGTCTGAAATGAGTCACATCGGTTTGAAAGAGCTCGGCGTACTAGCCTATGGGGACAGGCATAAGATAATGAAATCTGTTTCGGAACCAAGCGGACCTTTGAGTCCTGAAATAAGCGGAGAAGATTACTGTACGACTTTCGCGATATTAGATCGGAGAGACCGCGATTTCGTGTCTGTGTCCACCGAATTTGTTGATAGTATTCGCGAGCATCGCGATAACAAGGGTGGTGTGTTCGATTCGTATGAAATAATTAGAATCGAGAGAGTAGTTAACCCCCGCTTATGGAGAAAGTACTTATACCGCAGAAGTGAAATAGCAGAGTCTAATCATAATCATGCGAACGAACAGATGCTATTTCACGGGAGTCCAATGATACATGCAATTGTAGAAAGCGGTTTCGACGAGCGTCACTCGTATATCGGAGGTATGTTTGGTGCTGGAGTATATTTCGCGGAGAATTCATCGAAAAGTAATCAGTACGTGTTCGGTATAGGCGGTGGAGATGGCTGTAGTGAACACAAAGATAAATCTTGTTATTTATGTGAACGCCAGTTGTTGTTCTGTAGAGTCTCACTTGGGAAACCTTACGTGATAAAAAGCGCGTGTCGTATGGCACATTCGCCCCCTGGACATCATTCGGTCGTGGGACGACCTTCTTCTTGTGGGCTGACTTATACGGAGTATGTTATATATCGAGGCGAACAAGCGTACCCTGAATTCCGTATTACATACAGGATAACCTTGGAAACTGGGAAGTAATAATTGGAATAGTTTATACTATCACTTATGGGCAACTAAGTTGATACAGAATTGCTTGTTAAAAACGATGCATATTGTTCTACTTTTCACAACTCTAACAATTGACAATCTCTTCAATTCAATCTACTTTGTATCGATGTATTCCACTCTGTTCCTTTATAATTCAACTGATTTAATGTACAGTTACTGACAAGTTAAATCTTTATTGATTAATTTAGCTGAGATTTTATTTATTTTTATTGCTCTTGTTCTATTAAATTTGTTGCAATCTAGATTAACAGATCGAGTCGTAAATATTTTGTTATTTGAGGTAAGTAGATGTTGTTTACAGTTATCTTTTAGGACTTAAAATACATTTTTATCATCACCATTCGTCCCGATTTATTTTATTACTATCTCAACTCTCTCAAGAATGAGTACAGTAGACTCGTTAATCAAACACGGTTAACCGGAGTACACAAGGTATAATTCCCCTATCCTATACAAATGCATGCAAGTGACTTGGGTTATAACGAATATCGACGGTCACCTAGTGCCTATTAATGAGAGTATAAAGTGTATTAACTATAATGTGATTATCTAATTAAATATTTAATTTATTAATTATTAGCCGCTTATGACGAAGGAATTTACAGGTCCCAAGCACTTCGTTATAACGAGAGTTCACTGTAGTTATTTTTGATATTACATTGTTTATTTGTGTTTATTACAATTAGTTACGATCTATTTGGAATTTATTCTACAATTACAATAAACAATTTATCATTCAGAGTACAAACTTCTAATTCATTCAAACAATTATAAAGTATGGCAAATAACCTAGAATTCACAGATCCTATTGAAAATAACTCAGAACGAACAGACACATTATTTGACCCCATAGACGAATTAGATTTAGATGACCCCACCCTATTAGAGCAAGATTCTACTTTATACGAAGACGATAATTCACCACCTAAATCTAAATTAGCAATTCAAGATTTGAGTAAATTAGATGTAACTACATTACGAGTAATTACTCCAGAAGTTATTAGTAGGCAAGCTACAATTAATATAGGCACAATTGGGCATGTGGCACACGGTAAATCTACTGTAGTGAAAGCTATTTCCGGTGTACAAACTGTTCGGTTTACAATTGAAGTTAAAAAGAACCTAACTATCAAATTAGGGTAAGTTTTCTATAAAGTAAAAGTGAACACCTTCAAGAAATGAAAAAATACAAAATTTCCCCATTGCTTTAGACACAAGTTATGATAAATCCTGAAATGTAAATATTTTGGCTGGCCCCCAGGGTGTTCACTTTCTGAAGGTTTACTGTAATTATTTATGGAATATTTAGGAAATAACTTGTATGTAGACGGTCTATTTCACGACCAGGTTTTCTTGACTTAAATAGTATTACCCATAGACGGCAGGGGCTTTTGGTCTACATAATTTTAGCTCAGTTTATATGGGATTTTATAGACCGTCTATAATACAGTTTATATAAGGCAGCTCAATATTTAGTTCTTACTCGAAAACCACAGAAAAGTTTTGTAAGCTAATATTAAGTCCATTTTAAATATATCAAAAAGGTTTGAAAATAAGATTAATCAATTCTCTAGCAGCTGAGTGAACCGATATTTCCTTAGAACAGCTTATCCCAAATGGCCCGGGAATTTTGGCAGTGTTTTAAGAATTCGATTAGAGTGTAATTGTGTGGCCAAAATTAAATATTCCAATGACATTGCAACAAACGAATATCATCAAAATTTAAACTAAAATTTACACTTTATATACAGGAGAACCTCGTTAGTACGAAGATGGTTATTACGAACACTATTTCAGTCCCCTTCAAAGCTTTTTCAATACAATTGATATTGGTTAATACGAATTCCGGATAAGGCGAACGCATTTTGACGGTACCCTGGTGTTCGTACTAACGAGTTTCTACTGTATATTATATAAGTTATATAATTACTATTTACAGTCGACTCCGCTTAATAGAGCCACCGGTTAATAGATTTCACTGCTTAATCGGGTCAAAGTGACCTGGTCCCGAGGTGACTCTATTAAGCGGAGTCGACTGTATTATCTAACTGTACTATATATTATTAAGTTACTAAATCACTATCTAAGACTGCTATCTCTATTTGTAGCTACGCGAATGCTAAGATTTACAAGTGCGACAACGACAACTGCCCGCGTCCCTCCAGCTACCTCTCCGCCGGCTCTGCGAAAGAAGACACCTTCGAGTGTCCCTCCTGTCACCTGGGGCAGATGCACCTTATACGTCACGTGTCATTCGTAGACTGTCCAGGTCACGATATCTTAATGGCGACAATGCTTAATGGCGCAGCTGTTATGGACGCAGCGCTGCTAATTATCGCCGGTAACGAAACCTGTCCGCAACCGCAAACCTCAGAACATTTAGCCGCGATTGATATTATGAAGCTTAAACACATAATTATACTACAGAACAAAATAGATTTAGTGCAAGAAAAACAAGCCAAGGAACAACACAGTCAAATCCAGAAGTTTATCCATGGTACAATTGCGGCTGATGCGCCTATAATTCCAATATCCGCACAGCTGAAATTCAATATAGAAGTTATATGCGAATATATATGCAAGAAAATCCCATTACCAATACGTGATTTCACTTCGGACCCCAGGCTAATTATAATCCGGTCTTTCGACGTGAACAGACCAGGCTGTGAGGTGGAAGACTTAAAGGGGGGCGTGGCAGGGGGGTCCATTCTAAAGGGGGTACTTCGTTTGGGGCAGAAAATAGAGGTGCGTCCGGGTATCGTTAAAGTCGTGGAAGAAAAGATAGTTTGTACCCCGTTGTATTCGCGTATAATATCGTTATTCGCTGAGAATAACGAGCTACAATATGCAGTACCTGGTGGGCTAATTGGAGTCGGAACTCTTATTGATCCAATGTTGTGTCGGTCCGATAAATTAGTGGGTCAAGTTTTGGGAGCGGTTAATTCTCTACCGGAGGTTTACAGCGAGATAGAAATAAGTTATTTTCTTCTCAAGCGGTTACTTGGTGTGCGGATGGAAGGTGACAAGAGGGGCGCTAGAATACAGAGACTAACAAAGGGCGAAACATTAATGGTTAACATTGGATCGCTGTCAACTGGTGGTCGAGTAACGGGTGTTAAACTGGAGTTAGCTAAGATTGTGCTTAGTAATCCTGTCTGTACCGAAATACGCGAGAAAATAGCACTAAGTAGACGCATTGATAATCACTGGCGATTGATTGGTTGGGGCGAAATCAATAGTGGGAAAAAAATTGAAATTATTGAGGAATTTAGTTGCAAAGATGATTAGATTAGGATATTATAATTTAGAGATTTTATTCTAGTAGAAGTTACATATTGTAGGTATGTTGTTCTCAAGGTTACAAGGTTCAAATGTGTTGTTGTTGTTTATTTACATTAGCCAGACCTTTGGCTTGGGAAACATTATTAATAAGTTAATGCTCTCAAACTACAGTGAACTCCCGTTATACCTAAATAACCGTTTATAACGAAATTCATGTTTTCCCCTAGAGCACTAAATGCATTAATTATTATCCGCTTATAACAAATATCCGGATATAACGAAGGAATTTACAGGTCCCAAGCATTAATAACGAGAGTTGATTGTACGAGTACAAAATTATGACAAATGAGTGACTTTTGATTTAATCTTATTTCTATTGAATTCTTATTATAATTACTCTAGCTTCATTTCAAACTTTTTAAACCGATCTCTTATCTGTTTGCGAACAAAAGCAAGTTTACAACTTGAAGTATACATTATACAACTGACTAGACAAAGGAATTTATTCAAACAACCTTAAACTTACACTCATATTAAACAAAACAAATTCCATCATAACTATTCTATCAGCCACATTCCAACTTGGGATTTCTTAAAAGCTTTTAGCAGATAAGTTTATTCATCTAATTCGAACTTAATTCTTACAATGGGCAACCATATACGGAATGTGTTCAAGCGAAAGACAAAAGTTAAGGAAATTCATATAAAGCGACCTTTAAATTGTACCGAATTTCAAAGTGAGGAAAAACAGATATCTCCGATTTCAACGGATATTTTGCATGATCCTATTTCATTAAAGAATAATGAATTAACCCCTGAGCAATTTGAATCCCCAATTGAAGTACAATTCGACTCTGGTTATAATCTAGAAAATCCAAATCCTTCATCTCACCTCTTCGACGCTCAACAAAATCTAATTTCGAGACTCGAAAGGGAGTTAACTTCGGCACATAGTGATCTGAGTGGGTTAAAGGTATGCTACGAAAAGAAGCTTAAGAAATCTCGCTCTAACACAGCTAGCATTAAAGCTGAAACAGCATTGATAATATTCGAACTGAGAGAAAACGTTAAACAACTCGAATCTGATAAAGCGGAGTTAGTCAGTAAACTAGAAAATATTCAGAATTCAGATTCTGAAAACGATGCTAGAATACGAACTAATGCGCACACTGAATTAATATTAAATCTTTCAGAACAGTTATTGTCTGCTAACGAAAAGTTACGAGATAGCAACACTCTGGTAGAATCTCTGAGACAAAATAATAATATTAATATACTCCATTCTAACATTGTTGATATCATCACATAGTTATGTATTTGTATTGCACTCTAAAGTTATACACATATATTATACGTGTGTATGTTTGTTTGGCTGGTTGGTTGGTTGGTTGTTTTTTGTTTGTTTGTTCATTTACTTGTTGTTTGTTTGTTATTTTGTTTGGTTGGTTGGTTGTTTGTTTGTTTATTTGTTTGCTTGTTTGTTTATTTGTTGCTTGTTTGTTTGTTTGTTTGTTTGTTTGCTTGTTTGCTTGTTTGCTTGTATGTTCGTTTGTTTGTCGTTACGTCGTCATACAGTCAACTATTTTAATATTGCTCACAAAATAGTTTCCTTCATAAAAACGACTTAATGTTTACCATTTATAACTCAAAGTCTTCCATTTCAATGCAATCTGTTTTGAGCTAAATACCTACACACTCTAGCTTGTTTTACGACAGTTGAATCCGTTTAAAGACCCTTTGAAACAAGTAGCCCGAAATGGTTATCATTTAGAGTTAAAGTATGATCAACTATTATGTGAATGCTAATTAACCTATATATGAACTTATAGTAAGAAGGAATTAGTTAGTTAGTCGCTACAATATTATATATACTGTGCTTTCGATTTATATAAATTGCCGGTTTAATTAAGTTCTAAGTAGTTTAATTAGAATGGAGAAATTGAAGCAAAAAGTAGCTATCCTTCAAGAAAGTATTGAAACATCCAAAATACATATCACCAAAAGTGGATTAGATATCACTACGAAGGAAGAAAATATTGAAGAACTGATCAATACTACCGAGGGTCTTAATTTGCAGGTGCAAACTTTCGAAAATGATCTCGAAACCGCGGAGGAAGAACTCGCTTCTGACAAAGAAAAACGAAAAAAAATGACAGACGAGGAAGAAGAATTGGACCGGAATTTGCGAAAACTTAAACACGCAACGAACCAATCAAGAACAGCCCTATCCCGTCTTGAAGAAAAAATAACAAAAAACAGTGAAAAGCTAGAATTACTTACTTCTGAAATCGAGGAGAAAGAACGGCTAATCGATACCCTGGAACAAGATTTGGATATGGCAGAACAAAACAACAGTGTTCTCAAAGAAGAACTGACCACGCTAGAAACTGAATTAGTTGAATCCACAAACATATTACAGTCGATCGCTTCTAGTCACGTGTCAGCATCCGGTGCAGGTGGCAATCTAAGGAACCAGGTCGCCCAACGTGTTAAGGATCTTGATAAGAGGAAGAGAGAACATGATGAACTATCGTCAATTGTTGACGAACTACTTGAAAAAAGAGAGCTCGCTCATTTGAATTTTGATGATGCGAATGACAAATTAGAGAAAGAAAAAAATGAATGCAGTAGAGTATTAGAAGACTTGGAACTTTGAGCTGTGACAATCTTTCCATAATTTTTGATCCTAAATACCTGATCACACACTAGGATTCTTATATTTTTAGCTAATCTTATATCCTTGTTATTATTGTGTGTTTTGTCTTTTGGACTTGTTTACTTCAATTGGGCTATTTTTGATAATTGAGTGATTATACTAGCTTATAATGCCCTGAATTTGTCAACTTATTTGTGTATATTGATTGTACCTACTAGCTATTATGATAATTGTGTGTTTCTTAATTTATGTCAATAGGGGTCATAATTTAATTCAGCCGATTTTCATTTTGAATTGGGATACTATTGGATACTTATTCTCAAATCCCAAACTTTAATATACAGTAGACTCTCGTAAATACGAACACCATGGGATTGTCAAAGATTCGTTCGTATAATCCAGAAATTCTTATAAACCGAAATCACTTGCATGCATTTTAACGAGAGAATACTATATACAATCAGGTTCTTTTATTATGAACATTCAAGGGACCAAAATAGAGACTTCATAATAAGCGATCTCTACTTAATACAAATCCTATGTAAATTGTTAAATTGGGACCGTAGGGTTTGTTCATAATAAGAAATCTTCATATTAAGCAGACGAAATCTTGTTCATAATAAGCAGACCTGACTGTACTATATTTATTTTTATTGGGGTACCAGTTATAAGAATATACTACGTATTTATCCATGTGCTTATAACAGGCATCCACTGTATTTACTTTCTTCTAATATGCACTACTTTTTAGACCAAGGACTTTATTCATAATTCAAGAAAATTTGTGTTTTTATATTTACATCGAGAATAAGTAATTATTAGTGGGTAACTTATTCCCAAAGTATACAAATATTCTAAAGTAATTTATTCAAATAAACAACAACAATAATAAACAATGAAAGATTCCAAAATATACAACATAGTAGAATAGTAGAGATTATAACAGCTTACAATTCAAGATAAGAAAAGGAATTATAATACGTAATTAATCAATATACATAGTAACACATACTGCATTCAAAGTCCCATGTCAATGCATGTTTGGCAGCAATCATGACGTATATAATAAGCCGTCGCATCACAACTTAAAACTATACCTATAAACAGACGGCACTGATTATCTGGCAATCGATTGACACAAGCATTGCATGGCATAGTTAGACACTGGTTCCTTATGACCGGTCTAAACAGTGATACGCACTCAACATCGCTCACAACTGCCCCTGTTACACTAGACACACATTCAACTCTTCGATCGCGATACGATTCACCACAAGTCGCAGAGCATGCCCCGAATTGGTACGCTTTCCATTCGTACGGACGGTTGCACCTCACTCCACTCGGACCACAGTTGTCTCTGCTTTCCGGTTTTTCTGATATTCGCCTGCACCTAGTTTCATCAGCTGTCGCACCTTCACAGAAACATTCCACTGTTCGAGTTCTCCTGCCTCTGTGACAGCTTGTATCGGAGCATTGAGTCCATTCACTTGTTTCCCAACCACACGTGGCACACTCAGGCCTCGCCAAACCGAGCGTCTCGCAAACGCTGTTAGAAACCGTTTGCTTTGGTCCCCCATTGAGGCTCTCTGAACAAACCAACACATCATTCTGGTTACAAATATAAGTGTACTCGTATACACTCACATCAGTGGACCCTGCGTCTATTTGCCCACACACGCTCCTAACCGTACACGTATAGCGACCCGACTCATCGACATTAGCACTTGAAACCGTGAGAACACTGCTGCCTAAAACCGCATTGTTAATAGCATACTTCCCATCGGGTGATATGTCATTCCCATTGAACTGCCACTCAAATGAGAAATTAGGAATATTGGTTCTCTCCACCGAGCAGGTGATATCGAATGAAGCCTGTCCAGTCAAACAGAGCTGTGATCCGATTTGTGCGGAGTTAACAGTACTGCCCTGACTGCAAGTGGCTGTGCCCTCAACTATGGTAGGATCTGGGAACACAATGGAAGAGCTAGGTTCATTGCTGTCTCCGAATAAGTTCCGAGTCGTAGCAGTGATGGTGGTGCCGCAGGTGATCTCAAACTCGCCTTCCTCATAGATAAAGCAGTTCTCATTTGGCGCGGGTTGTTGCACGGATTCTAGCACGACATTCAGCTCGCGGAACTGGAAATTAGAAGCGGGCGCCGGGGGGTACCCTCCGATAACACAGGCCGTTATCCGCAGACGCCGGTCCGTGGGAATCTCGAAATTCTGTCCGATTTCTCCCTCCCCATCGGTTTCAGTTCCGGTGGAGAATCGTATGACGGGCGGCGCTCCTACTACTGTTGTAACTGCATTGCTTACACCAAACTCGTTGGTAGCCGTCACTCTGTATTCCCCGTACAAAGACATGTCGATATTCGTGATCTGTAAGGACCCCACGTTTCCATTGGCGAATTCTTGTATATTGCTTGTAGTAGGCAGGGGGACGAAAGGGCCAGTTGGACTGTTCCTGTAGGTCCAAACGAATCTTCTTCCCGGCTGCCCTTCAAGGTCTGTTGCTGTCAGAGTTAAGGTACCACCCTCCTCAATGTCCACCTGACCCCCGACCTCAATAGTAGAGCTCTGGCCCGCCGTAATCTTCCTTACAGTGAACCGACTGTCGAGAAGGGGCGGCTGGCCGACAACAGATATCGCGGCATCTGAACCTGCGCTATTCGAAGCCTGGGCCCTATAAGTACCGTATGTGTTTGATGTTACCGTGAAAGTTAAGCAACACTCTGTTTTCCCATCTGCATTTACTTGGCAGACGATAGAAAAGGGTGGACTGTTTGACACAGGCACGAAGGTACCCCCTCCAGGTGGAATTCGGGAAAACTGTATTGTACTAGCTTCAACACCTGTGGAATCATTGGCACATATCGTAACAACTTGTCTCAGAGGGGCTTGAAAAGTATCCCCGATTATTCCATTGCCATCCGTAACGATATTGGAGCTATCACCCTTATCGATTATAGGCGCAATAATAACCGAAGATTCGCTAACTCTGGAGGTGCTTGTTACTGCTCCGAACACATTGCTAGAAGATGCTATGTAATCACCGAAATCCGTACCAACTCTTGCAGAGTTTATTGTAAGCGAGCTACTGCCAGTTCCCTGTACAATCGTATACCCAGGAGTAGATGAGGTTATAACTTGGCCATTTGGTCCGGTCCATGTTATTTGCCCGATTGGAAATCCATCGCTAAACTGAGCAGTTATTGTTAAACTGCTCCCAGCGCCTATTACAGAACTCGATCCAATTTGCCCAACTCCAGTTTGAAATGCCAGTTGTCTGCCTACCAAATTCTCACATTGGGAACTCCCGAATCGATTTGTTATCCGAGCGTAATAATACCCATAAGCAGCATCAGCTAAGTTGTTAAAGGAAATTGTACCGGCAGTATTCGCGGGCGTATTTGTGCTGGTAAACGCACTGTTTGGGAGAGATACAACTCCATTTTGAATTCGAGAATAGGACCATGATACGGTACCATGAGGGACACCAAGCAAATCTCGCGCTATGATACTGAAACTATTCGCATTCGTTGTGTCAAACCTGCCTGCGCTTTCTACCTGCTGACCGCTAATCACCATGGTAACCGAAGAGCCACTGCCACATGTACTTACGGACCCTACTAGCGATTCCGCGATATCGTCTGACGTCAGTCCATTCGCGGCAGTCACCCTGTACGTGCCTAGATCGCTCTGTGTCACACCGGATATGGTGAGTGTCGATACCGGTCGGCCAGCTGAGAAAGAATTCGTGATTATAAACCTCCCACCACTGGTGATGTCTTGAAGCGCGCCGTTCGCGAGAATTCTCTGCCACCTGTAGCTGCTGTCTGGGAACCCTACTACGTCGAAAGCGCGAATAACAATCGTGGATCCTAAAACGCCGTTGAACGAAGCTCCTATATTATCAGAGCCACTGGTCGCGATCCCTGACCCTCTGAGCAGTTGGGGAGCTCGACCCACTAAGGATGTTCCACTGGTGTGAGTCCCAAACTCGTTCGTTGCTATTGCGGAGTAATACCCGAGTTGCCCTGCCTGCACACTCGATATTGTGAGCGTGGAGTCCGTCCCGACATTGCCAGCCCCGCCGGAAGCGGAGATGGAGTAGGGACCCCCGGAGCTGATGGCAGAAAACGGTCCCGATTGGCTTCGTGAGTAAAACCAGGCTATCGTGGAGCTGGGATCGGACTGTGCGTCTTCCGCCCGAATTGAGATCGTCTCTCCCAAGTTAACAGCTCTGCTCGCTCCAACTCGGAACGAGGTAGAACCCGACTGTCCAGATCCCTCTGTTATAAAGGGAGCCACCCCTCGAGTCACGAATGCGGACGCTCTATGGCTCCCATGCTCGTTAGTCGCGACCGCTATGTACTCCCCTATGTGCACCTGCGTGACTCCGCTTATCTCCAGCTGACTCTGGCCCGCGGCCCCACTCGTTATCGTGACTCCAGCTAGCGAGCCCGGGAGCGGGATCTCGGTGCTGCTGCCTTCTGCCTTGAAGGTCCAGACTATGTCACCGAGAGGCTCCCCTTGCATGTCCATAGCGTTAATCCTGATTGTCTTAGTGCCGTCTACGGTAGATTGGAATGTGGTGCCGAGGTACCCTTGGTAGGTGTTGGCATCTATCGAAGTGACTTGGTCCAGGACACGGAGTAGAGGTGCCTGACCACCAATAAAGGTGATTAAAGAATCTGCAGTATCAACCCTGTCTCCAACAGTTATTGTGTATCTGTATATCCCGTTACAACTCGGATCGCCTTCAACAATGCGAATGATATTCGTTGGAATTATTTTTTTAATTTTTGGGCAGATACGTGAATCAATGGTATCTACTAACCCAAAAGTGAATTCATTGTTTTCAAATGTTTCAAAGGTTCCTTGAAATTCGATTAGAATACATTCTGTTTCGCCTGGTGGGATGAAACAGAATGTTTCGCCTGGTTCACCAAACTCCCTAACCGCTACACTATCATATTCATACGTCATCGACACTGTACTTCCCGATGGGCCTGTCCAATCAGACCCAAAATTAAACTGATAATCTCTTATTTCAGTTGTATCCAAATTATCTGTTCCTTCAATTATGAAATCGTTCTGCCCATTACTGTAAGTAAGCGCAAGTAAGATTGCAATTAAAACAATTACAATCTTCATTTCCAAATCGATATTTTAATGCCAACAAAAAATATAGTTTTTTAACTCATAGAGACTTAGTGAAATCAAGGCATAATTATACACATAATTTCTTATCTTATTCCCAAAGAAATATAATATTAACTTAGTTAATAAGAATTTGATATCGTGAACACATTAAAGGAGTTACTTGAACTAACAGAGTCATAAGTTATATAATATATTATATACGTATTTATGTAATATAATTCTTGTTTATTTAATTTGAATATCACGTTACCGTCTCTTTTTTAAGCCCTAACTATTATGTCAGAAATTTTATAAGGAATACAATTTGCTTGTTGTTATTAATTACGGATAGTATTACGGCTAGATTTTGGTTGAATTACATTACTTTGTGTTGTTTATGTGGTCATTAATCTATTCTGTTATTCACGTATAAATTAATTAAGTAATACTTGGCTTTGAAATGCTATTTAATCGCGGGCTAATTTATATCGGCCTACGCTATATTCATTATGAAACCCGGCTTCGCGAAGGTGATTTTGAAGTAAATTGCATTAGAAAAGGTGTTGGCTGATATATCAAGGGCAAGCATAAAAACCTAGTTAGTACGAACACCAGGGGACCGTCAAAATGCGTTCGCCTTATCCGGAATTCGTATTAACCAATATCATTTGTATTGAAAAAGGTTTTGAAGGGGACTGAAATAGCTTTCGTATTAACGAGGTTATACTTGTATATAAGTAACCCATTTATCTCAAGGTAAATTTATCATTAATGTAAGATTAATGCCATATTAGCATGCCAAATAGTAAAGGAGCGTAAATTAACAACACAATAGTTTCATAAATACAGTCGACTCTGCTTTATAGAGGCACCGGTTAATACATTTATCCGCTAAATCGGGTCAAAATTTCACAAGAATTATAAGACGGAATGACAGTTTGGCTTAAAATATGTTTCGATTAATAGATTTCTCCGCTTAATCGGGTCAAAGCAACCTGGTCCCGAGGTGACTCTATTAAGCGGAGTTGATTTATGTTAGGACATTAAATTTAATAAGGCATTATATTTGGTATCCTCCTGACTTTAACAACAGAATAGCAAACTTATAGAATTCCAATGTATTTATATGGTAGATCCAGTAAAGTATTATTCTATTATTTGATTATACAATTATTGTTAATTATCGATTGAGGAATTACCATAATTATATATTGTTTGGTTTAACAAATTGGGGATATCAATTACATGATAATAGAACATTCCTGATTATAGTAAGCTAAGTATTCTATCTATTATTGATGCAACTTTATTCAAAATCTAGTCTATAATCCATTATACAGTAGACTCTCGTTAATAAGAACATCAGGGGACCGTTGAAATGTATTCGTATTATCCGGAATTCGTATTATCCGGAGTCACTTGCATGCATTCGTATAGGCTAGGGGAGTTAAACCTTGTACTCCTTAACCGATATTTCCCTTATCCGTGTCCCTATTAACGAATCTACTTTACAGTCAGGTCTGCTTATTGTGAACAGTTTTCGTCTGCTTAATATGAAAAACTTTTTATTATGAACAAGCCCTATGTTCCCAAATTAACAACTTACATTAGGTTTGTATTAAGTTGAGTCGTATAATATGAACACAAATTTTTGAATGTTCATAATAAGTTAATAACACACATTATTATGACAAATTTATCACAAATTTTTGAATGTTCATAAATCCATAAACCATCCGGACAACAAATGAGGAATTGAATATATTTATTATGAAAATAAACTTAACAGATATATGGGTAGGTAACATATTGCATAATAGAGAGTGAGTATAGTTAGTTCATTGGAGGCATTATCTTGTGGCAATTAATGCCGCGAAATGTTAGCTTAGATGGTCTTATTAACAACCCATAGTTTGGTTTGCATTTGAAATAATCTCTGATATTAACTTTCCCAATCGGTTTGGTAAACTCTACACCAATCCATGGTCCTTCCCCCAATTCTGTAGGTCCGATATACCGCACTTGTCCTGTCTCTCTCTGCACCAAATACAGTACATTCATTCCCTCTGCTAGTATTAAGTCGGGGGTTTTAGGAGCAATACTTGTGTTGACGTTCACAGACCGAGAAGTGATTAGTTTGGTTCTACGGATTGTGGTAGAATCCATGGTACTTACACGTGTTGGCCGTATGACGCCTGGAGGAATGTCGTCCCTGAATACTTTGTTTGGAGGCACGAATACTCCGTGGTTGGTTCTGCATCTGAAATACCGCATTCCGTCTACGGAGCCGTCGTGCTTACCGACTGGCTCGTTGCACTCTACACCGATCTACACACGTATTAAAGGAAATAATGCTTATACAGTCGAAACCAGTTTATAGATCCAAGTCATCCAACGGTTAATAAATCGACTATATAGAGCTAAGTATACTAAGTTATAAGAAGTCCAAGGGCCTTTGGTTTACTTCATTATAAGCTGGTATTTCGTTATATGCAACTTAGTTAGAATGGGAATTTATGTAATTTTAACCCCCCCTAAATTATTTTAACAGGATTTATTCTTTAAAACGAATCCAAAGCTAACTGGTACAGTACAAGACTCGTATAAAATTTTATAAAACAGTGGAACCTCGTTAAAACGAACATGGATAATGAAAACACTTTTTCAGTCCCCTTCAAGCCTTTTCAATACAAATGATATTGGTTAATACAAATTCCATATAACGCGAATACATTTTAACGGTCCCCTGATGTTCCTACCAACGAGATTCTACTGTATTTATTCCCATAACATTATTCCGAGGCTACATTACTAAAGGGACTGAAGTGTGGATCATACTAACGAGGTTCCAACTGTATGTATATAAACATTAAAACTCACCCACACTCCCCCCTGGAACTTGACTTCCCCTATGAACTGTATGACTCCCTTCTTCCCCCCGGCTATGGTCACGCTAGCGCCTATCTCGAGATAGGGCGACACAGCGCTGGTGCTAGCGGTGGTGGAGCTGCTAGCGGCGCTACAGGGCCGCAGGGAGGGCAGGTCCGCTAGGCCAGACTCGCTACGATTCCGAGTGTCCATGCTGCTGCTAGTGTGTTGTGTGTCCGGACTGAGGGCGTCCTTAATGGGCAGGAGCTTGGAGGGCGGACAGAATATACCGTACTTAGATTTACACGAGAAATACCTGAGTAGGGATGAATAATTATAATTTACAATAAAACGAAATAACCGCTTATAACGAATTGGATATTTTTCCCCAGAACACTAAATACATTAATTATTATCCGCTTATAACGAAGGAATTTACAGGTCCCAGCACTTCGTTATAACTTATAACGAGTGTTGACTGTATTTGATTTTTTAATATTGAAAAATATTATTTACAGTGAAGGAGTCAGTTCAAAATTTTGAGTCATGTCTCTATTGTATGTCTCTACAAAGTTATTGTAAACGCTCAAATTCTTTTTGGGCCGTGACTAGAATCCCATAAAAAGTCGTTCAGAATTTATTATTGAAGATTATATGGTATAAGATTATATGGATACGAAATGGAGATTTCCCCCAGAGCACTAAATGCATTAATTATTATCCGCTTATAACGAATATCCGGATATAACGAAGGGAATTACAGGTCCCCAGTACTTCGTTATAACGAGAGTTGACTGTATTTGATTTTTCGGGAAATTTTAAATCATTGAAATTTGAATGAACATAACTCAAATTGTATGAAGGCTATTCAATTGCGAATTGCGTAGTGAATATACAGTCGACTCCGCTTAATAGAGTCACCTCGGGACCAGGTTAGTTTAACCCGATATAGCGGGAAATCTATTAACTGAAAATATTTTAAGCCAAAGTAATTCCGTCCTATAAATCCTGTGAAATTTTGACCCATTTAAGCGGAGAAATCTATTAACCGGTGGCTCTATTAAGCGGAGTCGACTGTAGTAAAATCAACTTTAAATCTTTTGATTTTGATTTTATTGAAAAACTATTCTAGTTACCTGTATCTACGGTATAGGAGAATATTCCAAATTTTCGCGCTCCTAAATTAAAATTTTCCCAAAATTATACATATTACTCCAAAAGGAGCATCTCGCCCGGATAATTACTTACTAACCTGTAATTCCCTACGGAACCGTCGTTTCTGCCGCTGCCATCTTCGAGTTCTACGCCGGCCCACAGTCCGCTCTGGAATTCCGTTTTACCGAAAAACCTGAGTGTGCCCTGTCTGTTCCGGTTAACGACCACTTTATCCCCAATGGTTAGCCCCAGGGAATCCAGAGTAGCGAAGGAACCAGATCCCCTATGAATGAGAGGCCGGTCTTTCCTAGGACTCCCTTTCGAGTTGTGTGGGTCTTCCGATTGTCGTCTCGCTCTCGCCTGTACTACGTTTGTAGACTCAAACGCTGCGAACTCCTGGTGTATCTTCTCCACAACTTCTAGGATCCGGGACTGTGGACATTCTATGTGACTGTAGTTATGCGGCATGCATTCTACCGGTTTTAGACACCTCGAGTCCTCCAGCTGAGGGTCGCAGTCCAGCCGTAGCAGGGCCCGAATCGCTTCTAGCGAGAGAGCGCGAGCCGCGATGTGAAGCGCGTTACCGTCATCGTATTCTCGAGATAGTGCCTAATGTAATAACAGTCAATACACTATTCAAAATTTTCCTTTCCAAAGCATTCAAAACACTCCGTAAATAGACTGTCCGTATATTACAAGGAATTACTTAGATCTCGGCCGATACCTTTTCTATGTAATATTAGGGCACTAGGTGAGAAATGAAATGTAATCAAACGTTTAATATAGAAATACCCGATAAATAGATATTCCCTCCCTAAGTCACGATTTCTATAATTTGTATATCGTTTGTAGAACCTCGTTACTACGAACACCAGGGGACCGTCAAAATGCGTTCGCCTTATCCGGAATTGGAAAAGGCTTTGAAGGGGACTGGAATAGTGTTCGTATTCATAACGGCCATATGATATAAGAATGGCCGTTATGTACAGGTTACCGCTATACACAGATCATGTGGGGAAGGTTATAAAGTAGATACCGGATATATGAACATTCTACTGGAAAAAGTTTGGCATATACCCAATATAATTATAAGAACCCGACGATGTTCTTATAACCGGTATCCACTGTACTGCATTTCGTCAGTTCGCATACGAAACAAACTCACCTGTTGATCAGCATTCCCGTCTCTCACCAGAATCCCTATAACTTCCGGTGCGTTGAATAGCGCTGCGAAGTGTATGGCCGTCATATCCACCCAGGAGCACCTCGCCTCCACGTCCACAGAGCTGTGTAGGAGAGTGCGAATAGCGCAGACCACGCCCTCTAGATTACCGATTTTCTGGGACCCTGCTTTCGCACAGTAATGCAGCATCGTCATGTCAGTCAGGGAATCGCGGTCATTTACATTAGCGCCTCGTCTTATCGCCTCTTCCACTAATAGCCCGATATTTCGCTGTGTAGTAGGGGCCCATTGTCGCATAATCGCGAATATCTGAGACACAGAAGTGGACGGGGATTTGAGAATGTATTTACAAGCCTGACAGTTCATATTGAAAAACGGTGGTTCGTTTTGGCTGCACTGCTCACATAAAGGCGCTTCTGAAATAGCGTGAAACACGGCTTTCTCCCGCGTTGGTAAATTGAAATCCATCGAAACGAATGCACCTTCAGTCATTATGCTTTCTCTCTCTATTTATAACAGATTTGGAATAATTGTCATTACATGAACAGGATTTCTATCAGATGGAAATTAATCATTTGACTGGCATCACACTAGAGAAGGTTATAATTACATTATTGTTGCAATTTTAAAGATTCCCTTGCCGAATATAACAATTTTTAGTTTGAAGATGTTTAGCAAAATAAAACAAACAATTTTATATTGCTATTAGCTGGGTGACTATTTATAGTTTGAATGTTCGGTAAGAAAACGGACAATTAATGAAAACTGGAGGTAAGAAATCTTATACCCGTTGGAATAGCATACAACTTCATTTGTATTGTGGCCATAAAATATAAAACCATTAACTAATAACTAATGTTTTAAACAAACAAACACAGTAAATACTTATGCCAACTCATTTTTGGCTATTTATGCCTTTTAGATTTGATATTTTAACAATTTTCTTTTGTATTTTATTCAAAAATGCCGTTTCACGTAGTGTAATAAATTGTAAGCAATAATTTATGATTACGTTATATGATCAAAAATCTAAATTATGAACCCTTTCCAAATATATGTACATCCATTGTTTGACACATAAATATGTACTAGATCTCAACTTTTATATACAGTAGAACCTCGTTAGTATAGTATACGGACACCAGGGGACCGTAAAAATGCATTCGCCTTATCCGGAATTCGTATCAACCAATATCATTTGTATTGAAAAGGCTTTGAATAGGACTAAAATAGTGTTCGTATTTTGGAATTTCATATTAAAACCGTGTTCGTCCTAACGAGGTTCTACTACAATAGTATTTACAGACCCAATAAACCGAAAATATTGCAAACAAACCAATTTACTAACTCCCTTGTTGTATGGATCCCCGTCAATTGAAAGGGGCATTATAAAGTAAAGCTTTTGCGACTCCTACAAGTAATATAATTTCGCATTACTGTTTGGGATTACAACCCTGATTCAGTGATTCTTATGAAATGGTGAACAAAATAAGCGGAGTTCACTTGTTTACTTTAGAACTTCGTTTATACGAACACTATTTCAGTCCCCTTCAAAGCCTTTTCAATACAAATGATATTGGTTAATGCGAATTCCGGATAAGGCGAACGCATTTTGACGGTCCCCTGGTGTTCGTACTAACGAGGTTCTACTGTATTCATAAATCACTGTTTTATTATTCCAAACAAATTTTTAGAATTCCTTCTCTATCAAACTTAGATAATTTCAATTAGTTTCATAGCACTAACCATTAGGCGCGCTAATTCCAGTTCTTATAAAAGCAAAATGAATTAGTCTCACTTCTTATTTATATACGAAAACTAGATTTACTTTCGCCCACAACCGAACATGATTCCGTCTCCCCTACAAAAGATACACCAGTTGCCACAGACAACTCTAAAGGTCATGAGGGAGACTGGGATTATAGAACGCCTCATGGAGAACTACGGGTTTATAGCTTGCTGTGAGAGAGACGCGACCGTGTTCTTTCACAAATCCCAGTTCATGGGACCGGAGGCTCTGAAGGTTGGAATGGAAGTTGAATTTGAAGTCGGCACTGACAAGAAAAACGGGAAATTAATCGCGCGTCGACTAATTATGCTTCCGAAAGGCTCAGTTTCCTTCGAAATAGTTACACCCGACAAACTATTCGGTCACGTGATACAAGAAGCCGTTCCATCAATGAGCCCAACTAAAACGCTGCAAAAACGGATCCCAAATTCCCCCTACAGTCCAAAGAACGGACAAATCGTTGTAAACCAAAGCGGAGAAAGTTTCTTCATTCCTTACGATGCGTCTGATATTGTGAATAACCAGGGATTAAAGAAAGGAGACAAAGTTTCCTTTTACATCGCAGTTGATAAGCGAACGCACACTACAATGGCGAGGCGACTGATTGTAGTAGAACCTGTTTTACCACCTTTTCTTCGAGGTGTTATAAGCTCGCTACGTTCTTCCTACGGGTTTATTGATAGGGAAGATGTAGTAGACGAAGTGTACTTCCATTTCAGTGAATTCCAAGGTAACATAAATGCCGCTACGCTATTAGGACCGGTTGAGTTCGTTCCGGTTATGAGTGGAGGGAAATTACAAGCAACGCAGGTTAAACTATTGCCTCCTGAATCGGTGGTTATAAAGGAGATTTCGAAAGAAGTTTATAAGGGAACCGTCACAATGCTGCCTGTGCCGAATGGGAAACAGAAACACGTTACGACGCGAAATGGCGAAATTATTAGCGATAACTTAGCTGGAATGCGGCTAGACTTTTCGCAGAATGATATGGTGAATAAGTACACTCTCAAAGAAGGAGATTTGGTGACTTTTCACGTAATGAGCGACAAACGAAATCTTAACAAATGGGCCACACAAGTATGTTTAGAAGAAATGATCGATAGCGATACGAAAAGCCGCGAATCGGGAATAGTAGTCACGGTTAAAGACGGATACGCTTTTATCCGCTGCGCCGAACGCAGAGCCAGAATATTCTTCCATTTCTCCGAAATAATCGACCCGGAACAAACCGTACAGGTTAATTCGGAAGTTGAGTTTTCTACCGCAGAAGAGCCGGTCACCGGACGGCTGCTGGCTATTCGCATTAAGAAGCTGCCCGAAGGAACTATTATACTGGAGACATCCGATATAATGTTTGAAGGCGAAATTGTTAAGGAATTCAGGCCACAGCCTAGAGAGGTGTTAAATTCCGGAAATAACTTATCTCAGAAAGCGGTTGCCACGGACGGGTTTGGAAATATTCAATACTGGACACCTGAGGGGGAATTAGAACGCATTCTTTACTTCGAAAATGAGAGCACTCCGTTGCTAGGTGACGTGGTTATATTTCATGTGACGCAAACTAAAGGCGGAAGTGCTTGTCATGCAGTGGATCTGATTGTCTCGAAAAGGTGTGAAGATATAGAGTTCACCGGTTTTATTTCGTGTTTGAAAGACGGTTATGGTTTTATCGAGCGTGAGGATCATACTATGGAGACTTTCTTTCAATTCTCTTCTCTGAAAGAAGCTAAAACGTGTGATATTGAGATTGGTACTGAAGTCAAGTATTCTCAAATTGTTAAGAACTCAAAGATTAGTGCTGTATCTATACAGTTATTGCCAATTGGTACAATTATCCGTGAAGAAGTACACAACCACGTTTTCGAGGGAATAATAACCGCGCAATGGAAAGGAGCTGAACAAAGTTCGCACGGAAAGATAACACCTGATGAATCAAGTTTGTCATCTAACCCCTATCTCCCTACCAATCTACCTTTCTCATCCTCAAGTCTACGGGTACCTAAACTGAACCCAGAGTTGCATCAGAAAGTTAGTTTCCAGATCGGAATTCACCCCGTTAGTCGCCAGGTTAGGGCAGTTAACGTGACGGTTCCACAAGAACAGATAAAGAGGTACAGAGGATTTGTAGAACTCGTGAAGGAAAACATGCGAGGGATGTACGGGTTCATTAATATTCTTGGAGAAGAAAGTAATTTTTATTTCCAAATGAGTTCTGTTATCCATGGTGCGCCTCTGGTTGCTGGAGATGAAATCGAATGCGAACTCGTTCTCAATGAGAAAACGCGGAAATTAGTCGCAATTGAGATTATAAAGCTGCAGGGTTTATCTCGTCCTATTCGCATTAACAGCGCGACTGAAACACATAAACTTAACCGGAGTCTCGATGTAAACTTATTACGTCAGCCCACAAGCCCTATTCCATCTTGTAACGGATTTAGTTTGAATCGTACGAGTTTTTCGAGTGCGAGTTCTAGCAGGTTAAATGCCGAAGCGCACGAATTTATTCCTGAACTCTTAGCGCAGCTGAAAATACAACCAACAAACAGTGAACAGATTCCAATCGAAACTTCTACACCACTCAACTTCTCAAAACTAAGCTCTCCTTTTTTAAAATCGGAAACAGGTGTTTTCACACTAAGCAACGAATGGTAGCACATTCATAATTTCGTATACACATAAACAAACTGCAATTTGATCAACAATCGAACTTTTAAATCAGAACGTTTAGAAATTAATTCCTGAGATTGAACACTAATAATCTGACTTCATTTAAATTCATACACTGATCAAACTACTCCATAGTTACTAATATAAATATTTTTTGCTCAAAGTATTTTCATTTTCTCTCAAAACGTACTTTCTCTTGATTCTCCAGGTACTACAAAGGATACTTATTCGGTTTATCATTTGCGAATATTCTCACCAGTACATACCTTTACATTCACGAGAACTTAACAATAAGTACACTGCATTTTTGAGTGACCATTTGATCACTTCTGCTTGTGTGTTATTACAGTAGAAATTAAACATCTTCATCGAGTTATGTTCCTTCATTTAAGGGATCGCTTATTTATCAGCCAACACCCTTTTTGATATAAAAACCCGTTTACAAAGGTGAATTCTATGTAAAAATGACCTTACTAGTGCCTTAAATTACATTGCAAAAGGTGTTGGCTGTATATAAGTAATTCTTATTTTATTTGTATTCTGGGCTACAATTAGTTCATTTATATAATTTGTATTAAGTTCGGCTAAAGTATTTGTTTACAAGTTAGTCTATTGGAAATCCAGATTTAAGCATTGTTAAATACAATGTGTTTTCCACGGGTAAAATACCTCAAGCAAAATTCGTGTAGCCTATTATGATTGTTATGAAATCATTGCCTTTTGCGTAGCACAAAGACATCATTTTTGGCGGACAGAATTGCAAAATTCCTGTGCTTACATCTAATTATAACTGTTAATTTTAAGACCATATTATACATTGTGTATACTGAATACAGTGGATTTCTGTTATATAAACATCGTCGGGAACTGCATTTAATGTTCTTATAGCCTGCATTAATTATATAGGGTATATGGCAACCGTTTTCCATTAGAATGTTCTTATATATATCCGGCATGTTCTTATAATATGTGTTCGTATACTGTACTCATTCATTCGTTATACTATGTACATCTGATGCCGGATATAAGAACACAGGTTATAAGAACATTATAATGGAAAACGGTTGCCATATACCCTATATAATTTGTGCCGGTTATAAGAACATTATAATGGAAAACGGTTGCCATATACCCTATATAATTTGTGCCGGTTATAAGAACATTATATGCAATTCCCGACGATGTTCTTATAACCGGCATCTACTATATATACATTCATTGGTTATACAATGTATCGCTATGAATTCCAATGACCCGGTCCTGTAACTATAACTATAGAGGGATAGCGATATGGAGGTTAGGCAGTACTCCAGCAGCTGTTCTCCCTTCGAAGACGATCTCTGTTTCCAACCGACAGGGCCAGGTCCTGGGGACGGACTTGTTACCTTGTTATCTCCCGGCTTGTTGATACTGCCTCACTCAGTTCAGGTAGTGATTGGGAAATACAGTAATTTATGCTTATGTGAACATACAACGATCAATATGTTGTTCATAATAGAGACTTTATAATAAGAGAACTCAACTTAACCTGTGTTATTTGTATTTAAGAGGTTTTGAAAGGGACTGAAATAATGTTCATATTAACCGGAGTTTCGTATTAACCGTGTTCGTACTAACGAGGTTATACTGTACACATTAATAATACAGTCAGGTCTGCTTATTATGAACAAGATTTCGTCTGCTTAATAAGATGTTTTTATTATGAACAAACCATATGGTCCCAATTTAACATTTACATAGGGTTTGTATTTTAATACGAACACTATTTCAGTCCCTTTCAAAACCTTTTAAATACAAATAACACCGGTTAATACGAATTCCGGATAAGGCGAACACATTTGTCGGTCCCCTGGTGTTCCTACTAACGAGGTTCTACTATAATAATGCTGGGCCAACCAACTAATTGAAGACGTTTATTATTCACATCATGAATGTAGTTTTAACAGTTTTAAATTCAGTGGTAAATATCGAAAAACTTTATAACTCTGTAGATTCCTGGGAATTGGAATGAACACGACAACGAAAGCCTGGATGTGTGTTCATCTCAGAAGAATCAGGTTTCTCGAAAGAACAGATCTCAGAGATTACCCAGCATTGACCAGCCCCTGTCTAGGAACAATAGAAATAACAAAGGTATGCAACGGTTGTTATATAATAATATAATTATGGCTAGAATAACACTTGTTGCAAAATATTGGATTAATACTAATCTGTTGATTGCAATATCTCAGGGATTAATACAGTAGAACTCGGTTATAACGTACCCCCTCGGGAATGGAAAACAAGTACGTACGTATTATCCGAGTGTACATAGAGATGCATTCTGTTTTATAAACTTGGTTAAAAAAGTGGTACGTATTAAGCCGAAGTATGTACTAACCCAGGTAAGTTATAACCGAGTTCTACTGAGTTTGTATTGAATAAACAGTATACTTTCGTTAGTAGGAACACGGAAAAGGCGAAATATCGGTTTAAGAGTACAAAGTTTATTCCCCTAGTCTATACAAATGCATGCAATTGACTCCGGTTAATACGAATTTCCTGATAATACCAACAAATTTCAACAGTTCCCTGGTATTCGTATGGATACCCCTAACTTATACAAATGTACGTAAGTTAATACGAATTCCTGGATGATACGAACATATTTCAACAGTCCCTTGGTATTCCAATTAATTCCCCTAGCCTATACAAATGTACCTAAGTTAATACGAATTCCTGGACAATACGGACATATTTCAACAGTCCCTTGGTGTTTCTATTAATTCCCCTAGCCTATACAAATGTACCTAAGTTTACACGAATTCCGGATAATACGGACATATTTCAACGGTCCCCTGGTGTTTCTATTAATTCCCCTAGCCTATACAAATGTCGTAAGTTAACACGAATTTCCGGATAATACGAACATATTTCAACGATCCCCTGGTGTTCCTATTAACGAGTCTACTGCATAGTGTGTGAGACTGTGGCTAAATAGGTGCGCGCTTCCCTCCCTCCACCCGAAACACGGGAAAGAAGATACCCGGCGTCAAGAAGAAGTTTGTGGTTCGGACTCTGATATTCGCGAAACCGCGCGGGGTGTCCGAGGACGATAGCATGGCCATGGGGGACGAGTGGGGAACCGAGAGAGACCCAGGGTTCGAGGACTGTCAGGAGGAAGCGGTGCCCTCTAATAAGAAGAAGAAAAAGGATAGAAAAACAGGTTATATGTACAGTCAGGTTCTGTTTATGAGCATTCAAGGGACTAAATTGTGTTAATGATAGAGAGACTTCGTTATAAGCGAACTCAACTTAATACAAACTCTATGTAAGTTGTTAAATTGGGACCATAAGGCTTGTTCGTGATAACAAGTTTTTCATATTATAAGCAGACGAAAAATTGTACACAATAAGCAGACCTGATTGTATTAGAAAGTTAATACATTAGTGTATCCTCCGCTTAATTGGGTCAACATTTCACAGAATTTACGAACAGAATTATAGTTTGACTTTCAATATTTTTCCATTAATTGTGTCTGCTTATTAGGTCAAACTACCCTCCGAACAAAGTGACCCAATTATTATGATCCAAAAGTTTACTACTATTATCTAATAAATATTTCTAGCAACTCAAATTCCCAGTATGCCAATTGAAATCAGCCAAATCCAAAGGTAGAATTATATTTATTGATTACAAATATTTAAAATTATATCTACGTAGTATACAGTATATAACTTATTACGATATTCTTATAATAAATCCTACTGATTACAATAGG
The DNA here is from genome assembly GCA_028753945.1 of Hexactinellida sp. DTS-2022. Classification (NCBI taxonomy): domain Eukaryota; kingdom Metazoa; phylum Porifera; class Hexactinellida; species Hexactinellida sp. DTS-2022. Next base: position 672,929 of record JAPNXP010000014.1, read on the forward strand.
GTGAATTTGAAACGGATTAATTTAATATGCATTTGGGTGTACCATTTTATCAATAGCTATTTCTATATAGATACATTGGTTGTGCAAAAGTATAATCTTTTTCTTATTCAAAATTGTTCAAATTCGTTTACCAATTCTTGTGTAACTAACACTATAGCAATTGCTACAATATATTAATTGCTATACATATTTAGCAACAATCAAATTTTGTGCAATTTTTCGGTAGAACTCGGTTATAACGTACCTAGTACATACAAGTTTAATACCCAAATTTATAAAGCAGTATGTATTTCTTTGTAAGGTAAACTCAGTTAGTACGTACACTCGGATAATCGTACAGTAGAACCTCGTTAATACAAACACTATTTTAACCCCCTCAAAGCTTTTCAATACAAATGATATTGATTAATGCGAATCCCGGTTAAGGCGAACACATTTTACGGTCCCCTGGTGTCCCTACTAACGAGGTTCTACTGTATTTATTTCCATTCGAGGGGTACATTATAACCGAGTCACTGCATTACCATATTCACTAAGAAATAACTTATATGTAGACCGTCTATTTCTAGACCAGGTTTTCTTACACATACATTAGTATTACCCATAGACGGCAGGGCTTTTGGTCTACATAATTTATAGACGGTCTACAAATTTTTGGCTTATTGTATGGGCTTTTATAGACTGTCTACATATAAGGATGCTCATTATTTAACTGTTCCTACAAACAGAATCTATTACTGCATAACCATACCTACAAATAACTTGCTATTTAGGACATTTCCCAAACCGCTTCTAAACACAACCCCGCGACACACTCGCCCGCCTCACTGCCGACCTATAAAGTCTAAGAAGAGTCACAAGCGAGATTCCCATTTCTGCGGCGGAGACATTAGCACGCAGGAGACCACCACGCCCGCGCCCAACAGCTCAGACAGCTCACACTCCAGTAACGAGAATAAAGCCAATCCGGAGATCAGTAACTGTACAGAAATAGCTACCGATACTACGAATATAGGTAATAGCCAGTGTATATTGGTAAGCTTGATCAGTGGTGTTCGCCTATTAGCAATTTGCTGTCTATTTAGCATGTTAAATACAGTCGACTCCGCTTAATAGAGCCACCAGTTAATATATTTCTCCGCTTAATCGGGTCAAAATTTCACCTAATTTATAGAATAATTCTTAACTAATTAAACACATCTATTTATAGATCAACCAAGGACTAATATATACGTCAGTTCCTCCAACCAATCGAATCCCCGCCTCAACTCCTCTACAGACTCAGATCACATTATGGATATTCCTCACTCGCCGCTAAATAACGTTAATATGAAACTTAAACCGAATTATTCTGAAAACTCAAGATCTTCTTCTGATGAGGAACCAAACAAAACTACCAAAATACAAACTACAAATTTAGCTACGAATACTCCATCAACTGACTTTAATGGAGTTATAATTACCACTCCATTTTTCGCTAAACCCGTTAAGTTACAAACTTCATTCAATACTGCTCGTGGTAGTAAGTACAGAAAGCGAAGTTCCTCCGCTCCCGGAATCGAGTGTTTAATCGCTCCACCTTTGCCTCCTAAACCGGGGAGAAGTATGACTCTAAAACCCTCGCTAAGACTCGCAAACAAAAAACTATCAAGCAGCTTTAGTACAAGTGACCTCACTCAGACTATTCGCCCAACTAGACCAGCACCCTTACCCCCTAACCAACCTCAATATGCTGTCCCTTCGTCCCCTGTATCATGTGACAGCGAATTTTGGAGTCAAGCCGACGAAGGAATTTACCCTCCAATGCCTCCTAAGAGAAACGCAAACACACGAATTATGCCGAAAGAAGAGTTCGATTGTCTACAAGAAAATTGTGATAAAAAAGCTCAACTTACACGCACGAAAAGTATGGAAAATACGAATAAAATTGATTTCAGTGCAAGCTATCCGTTCTTTGGCGATGTCGCGTCACAACCTAACGACAGCGAGGAGCGAGAGGAATGTATTCCCGTTTCTGATTTGAAGAAAATTCTTAGAAAGGACGCCACGCAATTTGATCTTTCAAGAGCCAAGTCTTTGGACTTTGAGTTTATCCAGACGGAAAATTTCACTCCATCGCCAAGTAATTATTATAGAGCTAGCTGAGCTTACTTATATATAACGGCTAAAATAAGGTTTTATCCAGGCACGCGAAAATTCCTCTCATAACAATAGAGTGAACTCCCGTTATAACGAAGTCGGATATAACGAAATAACCGCTTATACGAAATAGAGATTTTCCCCCAGAGCACTAAATGAATTAACTATTACCCGCTTATAACGAATATCCGGATATAACGAAGGGATTTACAGGTCTCAAGCACTTCGTTATAACGAGAGTTCACTGTAAAACGAAATGAGTAATTTAAGCACGTAGGAGTGAGCTCATACTAAATCTATTCACGCATAAACTTTGCTTAAAATCAAAGCATGAGTCAACATCTCAATATAAAACCCGATTTCGCAAACGTGTAAAATTACCTTGCCAGTGCCTAAAATTACATTAAAAAAGGTGTTGGCCATTATACCAGTAATTATTATAAATACAGTCGACTCCGCTTAATAGAGTCACCTCGGAACCAGGTTACTTTGACCCGATTAAGCGGAGAAATCTATTACCCTGTGGCTCTATTAAGCGGAGTCGACTGTATATATAATATACAGTTTATTGGCTATTCTTATAATATTCTCTCTATTAGGTTCCCAGCCCCCCCTTACGAGCATCGGCTATCTGACAGCCAGTATGCAAGATTCGGACAACAACTCTAACAGAGTTATAGACATGATCAACAAAGTTGCTCTTGAGGTAGCTATTAGTTATTAGTTATTAGGGGTAGTCCAAACCAGGGTTTTTTTTAAGGTTGAGACCTTGGTGTAATTCAGCAGCGGCCGTGGTGTAACTCAACACTGCAGCAGCTGCGGCCGACCCGAATCGTGGTGTAACTTCCCAAAATCTTGGTGGCATTTTGCCACCAATAAGACCCTTAAAAAAAACCCTGGTCCAAACGATATATGTACTTATGTAAAATTTCCCGAAACATAAAATTCCAAATCAAGATTCCCGAAAAACCCTTTGTAATGCTTTTAGCATTCTGTAATGCACAATGGATGGTCTGTCACACATTGGTTAATTTGCCCTCCCTCCATTGGAATTTGGAAACGTTACGTAATCCCTTATTGACAATTTCGCGATTATTGTGAGCACATAGAAAGTATTAATTTTTTATTCAAATGTTCAGAATAACACATTTTGCATATTTATTTCGTAATAATATTAATTTGATAAATCGTATATTTTTTGTAGAAAAATATGAAAATCGAGGTTAGAGATGTTACATCAGAAGAATCAGAATTAACAGGTTTGTAAATAGAAATACTTATTTATGTTATATATCTACCAACAGTCCAACACCTATATAAAACCAGGCTTCAAGGGTAAATTTGTATGTTAAAAAAATTATTTTGAAAAATACATTAGAAATGGTGTTAGCATACAAGTACAGTTCAAACCGGTTTTTTCTAGCCATTTCTTTTCAGATAAAAATATTAAGAAAAAACCGTTGAAAAATACAGTATAGTTGGAATTTCTTACAAAAGATTGCATTACTAATAGTTAGAATAAACCGATAAGTTAGAATAAACCCCAGTTAGAATATACCGGTTTCGACTGTACGTAATTCCATAACAATTACAGTAGAATCTGTTAAAACGGGGCACATAAGGAACTGGCTAAAATGACCGTTATATACAGGTGACTATACACAGGTTGATTATAATATGGGAAGTCTTGTGGGGACCTATTAAGTGTCGTATAAATAGGTGACCGATTACCGCTATACAAATTTTGGTGTTACATACATATTTGTTGTTGTTGTTTACATTCAACATGTAGTTCCTCCGCTCCAAATGTGCTCGAGTGCCAACCTATCTGCTTCTAACTACGAAGACTCGAAAGGAAAGAAATACAGATTCGTTCTAACAGTTCATCAGCTGTCTCCGGCCAAACAGCGCACTGGCAAGAAGTCCCACACAACCCTACGTAGAGTAAAAGTCCCACTCTGGTCTAACCAAGATAAGGTACTAGCTAACTACACTCTCAATAAACTAATTTATAATACAGGTGCAGCCTAAGACGTACCAATATTTACAAAACCACATAAATATTCGGGCTCCGCATTTAATTAACCCACAACCATATTGGTGCGGCATAAATGGTACATGTCCCAAGATTTAATAGCTAAGTGTTGGAAATAATGCTAATTTATCTACTTAATGATCTATGACTCATAAATAATTGTGGTATATATATATATTGGAATAATTAGCCGGTTAATTCCTGTATTAATTACGGTCTGTCTGTTAATTAAGGTAATAGCTGCAGGTCTTCACAAGAAACTTTCTATGAAAGAAATAAAGAGACAGGAAGTACGTTATCCTCTTCAACAAATCCATATAAGGGCATACGTTACTATATCGGCCTACACCTTTTCAATACATATAAGGGCCGTTAAAACGTTACATTAGCTTACAATGGTAGTTAAACCAATGTGTTACATTTCTATTCTTTTGTATTATAAAATGGTCCAAAATTAGAAAAGGAAATTTTTTATTTCTTTACAAAAATGGCCTTACTAGTAGTATGTCTGAATTTACATAGAAAAGGTGTTGGCCGTTATATTAGTAACCCATTTACAGTTGACTCCGCTAAACAGGGTAAGTTTGTCCCAGGGTATTTGACTCAATTAAGCGGAGAAATCAAATAACCGAATATTTTGAGTCAAACTCTAATTCCGTCCTATAAATCTTGTGAAATTTTGACACCATTAAGCGGAGAAATCTATTAACCGGTGGCTCTATTAAGCGGAGTCGACTTATTCTAATTCTGCAACAATCAGTTGGATATAAAAGGCATTCGATTATAAAGGAATATTATTTCTAAAAATAGGCTATGTATGAGCTATACACAAGTGAAGTTTCGTATAAACTGAGTCTATCAATTCTGTTGAAATTCCGCAATGATTCACGTCTCAATCCGTTTCTCCCGGAAGAATACCGGATTTTGACACAGACAGACCAAACTCACTTATTCTCCAATTCCTGTGCTATGCTAGATTCAAGCAAAGTGTAAGTTTATACAACAATAGATATGTTTCCAATTGTGCACATGATAATTGTTCGAATTACTTATAGAGTCAAGGTCTGCTTATTGTGAACAATTTTCGTCTGCTTATTATAAAACATGAAAGACTTTTTATTATGATCCCAGTTTTATACCTTACTTAGGGTTTGTATTAAGTTGAGTTCGCTTATTGTAAAGTCTTTCTATTATGAACAAGATTTTTTGTGCCGAAAAAAAAAATCCAAAAATTGCACAAAAGGGATTAAGTTTATGTTCCCATTATAAATGCGTTATAAATCCCCAAATTGCAGCCTGTCTTTTAATTTGATTTTTAATTTGATTCATCATAATTTTTTTCTTCTATACCCAAATATTTATTGTTTTATTTAGCATTGCAAGTGAAATGAGAAACAGAGTCGACAATTCATTAATGATAGAATCTATCACTGATATAATAATAAGGAATGTAAGTACAAATATATTCAAATTATTGCATTGTTTGTATGAAACTAATTCAATTTATTATTCAGATCTCTCTATACGACTATTTCATACCTTATTGCAAGAATCAGTATTATCAGAATCTCAAATACAGAGAATTAATGTTAGTCGATATATAATATTGCTAACCTTTATATAGTTACATTTCATTACTATCAATGTTGTTCTCCTTAATAATTGTTAATGCAGTAGAACCTCGTTAGTACGAACACGGTTAATACGAATTTCCGGATAAGACGAACAAACAGTTCCACAAAATCAGGTCCCAAAATGGCTATTCGATGGGTATTACTCCGGATAAAGCGAACAAATTTTTACCGTCCGTTGGTGTTCGTATTAACGAGGTTCTACTGTAAAGTTTGTAATAGCAATTTCGCCTTAGTAATAGCAAGTTGCTTTAATACCGAAGCTAACATTTAATGTTTTAAAGTTCGCCTATTTAGCCACCAAATTTCATGCAAAATGCGACTTACTTTATACAAGAATCACTGTACTATATAGTGTCTGCTTATTGTGAACTATTTTTCGTATGCTTATTATGAAAACTTTTTAATATGAACAAGCCCTATGGTCCTAAATTAACAACTTACATAGGGTTTGTATTAGATGAGTTCGCCTATTATTAAGTCTCTCTATTATGAACACAATTCAGGTCCCTTGAATGTTCATATTAATATAAGAAAGAATTGACTGTATTTATAACTTTGTTAGGAACAACAATGCAAAGTTTGTAGAGGTCCTAACACACCTGGAGAGTGACAAGGAATGTCACAATTTGGACATAACCTCCTTTCTGATGCTGCCTGTACAGAGAATAACAAGATTGCCTCTACTTCTATCGGTATAGCATTTGTACAGTAAACTCTCGTTTTAACGAAGTGATTGGGACCTGTAAATTGCTTCGTTATATCCGGAATTTCGTTATATGCGGATAATAATTAATGTATTTTATGCTATGGGGGAAATATCCATTTCATTATAACCGGTTATTTCGTTATAACGGGAGTTCACTTTAAATGTACACTCTGATATAGAGTATTAACCTTTTTATGTCATTTCCCTTTTTGATCAGTTCCGATCCCCCTTGGATAAGGCAGGAATTAATTGAGTAATGGACCTGAATAACAAATAATTACTAAATTAAAACAATAATTAATATAAATATAAGGTGTGTAATATTTTGTTTTGCCCTAATTTTGATTATTAATATTTAATTTTAAGAACTGTTACAATAGACTCTCGTTAATATGAAACCAGGGGATCGTCGAAATTTGTTCCATTAACCGGAAATTCGTTCAACTGAAGTCACTTGCATTCAATTGTATAGGCTAGGGGAATTAAACCTTATATATACTCGTTAACCGATATTCCCCTTATCCGATTCCTACTATCGAGAGTCTATTGTGTGTTTAACTGAATTTGTTCTCATAATAATAATAATTTAATTCTAGAATATTCTTGATTATACACCTGAGAAACACGAAGATTACGCCTGTGTTAAGACTGCTCTGATAAAGCTACAAGAAGTTAGTTGGTGTCAGGGAATTAATTATCCAGGAGCGCGAGACGCTCCTTTTGGAGTATGATTTTGGGGGAAAAATTAATTAGGAGCGCGAAAATTGGAATCTTCTCCTATACCGTAACATTAATTTGTGATTTAGGCGAATTAAAATTGGATCAGACCAGGATTAGGAGCGTATTTACAAATGGCTGTATAATACACTGATTGGTATATAAGCCATATTGCTGTACTTCGTATATTATATTTGTTACACAGATTGCATTCAAATGTGACATAGAGGCGCATAAGCAGAGCTCTCTAGAGGGATTGCACGCTATATCAACATCTCTATTGTACCCTCCCCTTGTTAAGGTGAGACTATCTCTAATTAACTTGATTAGTTAGATAGTTAGTTAGTTAGTTAGCTAGTTAGTTCGTTCATTCGTTCGTTAGTTAGTTAGTTAGTTAGTTAGTTCGTTCGTTAGTTAGTTAGTTAGTTAGTTAGTTCGTTAGTTAGTTAGTTAGTTAGTATTACCTTGGTAGTACGAACACCAAGGAACCGTCAAAAATGCGTTCTCCTTATCCGGAATTCGTACAAGTGTTTGAAAAGCTTGAAGAGGACTGAAATTGTGTTCGTACTAACGAGGTTCTACTATAATAAGTTAATTAGTTAGTTAGTTAGTTAGTTCGTTAGTTAGTTCGTTAGTTAGTTAGTTAGTTCGTATGTTCGTTAGCTAGTTACTTGGCTAGTTACTTAGTTAGATAGATAGTTAGTTTGCTAGTTAGTTGCTAGTTACTTAGTTAGATAGATAGTTAGTTAGCTAGTTAGTTGCTAGTTACTTAGTTAGATAGATAGTTAGTTAGCTAGTTACTTGGCTAGTTACTTAGTTAGATAGATAGTTAGTTAGCTAGTTAGTTGCTAGTTACTTAGTTAGATAGATAGTTAGTTAGCTAGTTAGTTGCTAGTTACTTAGTTAGATAGATAGTTAGTTAGCTAGTTACTTGGCTAGTTACTTAGTTAGATAGATAGTTAGTTAGCTAGTTAGTTGCTAGTTACTTAGTTAGATAGATAGTTAGTTAGCTAGTTAGTTGCTAGTTACTTAGTTAGATAGATAGTTAGTTAGCTAGTTACTTGGCTAGTTACTTAGTTAGATAGATAGTTAGTTAGCTAGTTACTTGGCTAGTTACTTAGTTAGATAGATAGTTAGTTAGCTAGTTACTTGGCTAGTTACTTAGTTAGATAGATAGTTAGTTAGCTAGTTACTTGGCTAGTTACTTAGTTAGATAGATAGTTAGTTAGCTAGTTACTTGGCTAGTTACTTAGTTAGATAGATAGTTAGTTAGCTAGTTAGTTGCTAGTTACTTAGTTAGATAGATAATTAGTTTGCTAGTTAGTTAGCTAGCTAGTTAGCTAGTTGCTTAGTTAATTTTATGATTCAACAGACTCTCGCTATTGTGGACCCGAAGAGACACCTGGTTAGGCGCGGAGAGATCTACAGGGTTCTGTGGAGAACACGGAAGTTAATGAAACCTGAAATTAAATTCGAGAGAATACACTTAATTCTATTAACAGATATTGCCATAATCACAGCTCTACCTAAAAAATGGTAATTTTAACAAAAATAGGATTAGTATTACAGTTGGATACCGGTTATAGGAACACGGAGTAGGGAATTATAGTAGAACCTCGTTAGTACGAACATCAACGGACGGTAGAAATTTATTCGCTTTATCGGGAGTTCGTATTAACCAGAGTAATATCCATTGGATAGCCATTGTAGGGACCTGATTTTTGTGGAACTGTTTGTTCGTCATATCCGGTAATTCGTATTAACCGTGTTCGTAATAAAAAGGTTCTACTGTATGTTATTTTCAATACTAATAAATTGAACCACAATCCCTTATATTTTGAAAATAACAATATTATGGGAAACGGTTGAATGTTCTTATTACAGGTAGGGTCCCAATCTCGGGATTAGATTTTTGAATTTCGGGATTATTTCTTTCTCTGATATTAACAAAGCAATTATTATAAAGTCAAATGCTATCTTATCGCCTGATATATAATGCTATTTTAAAATATAATTTGTAAGGTTATTAATTATTTGTTGAATTGAATAATCAGACAATTACAACTTAGTTTCAGCTAAATCTAAATTATGTCCTTTCAGTTTATAATATGGTATTGTTTGTCAATAAAATATAACGAATTCACAAACGTGAAAATTTGATAACATACTATTCATATAAATATACGTAACAATCTTACCGGGATTATTTACATTGACGATTAATTATTCCTCCTTGATTCATCAATATGGCAGAACATTAGTATTAGTTAGTATTAGTTTATTACTTTACTTTGCTTTATCATCATTCTATTTAGATAATTAATAATTACTATTATACTAAAATTATCCTAAATATGCTATTAACTAAAACGGTTATATCTATTCTCTAAACATATTTATAGATCATACAAATTGTTCCATCAATCCCGAAATCCTGGGATTTGGACACCTAATTACAGGTGTTCTTATAACCGGTATCCACTGTATTACAATTGTAGGTCCCAATGAAACTATTATATTAATCAGTTCCTCTCATAACAAGTTCTTTCGCAAGCATATAGTCAACATCCTTTAATTAGAATAGTACTCGTAAATTCGAATATTCGTTAATTCGAAAAATTTACTTTCCCTAGAGAGTCTAATTTCAAGTTCTAATTTGAATACTCATGATTTCGAACATTCGCTAATTCGACCAAAATTTTTTCCTTTTGAGAATTCGAATTAACTGATGTATACTGTAAATACAAACATGACTTCACATATTATAATACGTATAACCAGTTATTTCCCATGCTAGTATGAAGAGCGAGAGTTTAACCTATCAAGTTATAGACTACTGCAAGCGACAGCTCCTAACGTATAACCCGATTGGGATTATAAACAAACAGCCGTTCCCATCTAGAAATAGGAACAACTTCTACATGATGTCACGATGGGTAGTATCCCGTAAGCTTATTCCAAACGCGTTTGCGCTACACATGTTAGAGAACCACAGAGGGAGAGACGCTTGCTATCTCCTCGTGCCCACTGACCCGTGAGTTATAGGGGCAAATTCCAAAATGCTACTCAGTTTTAAAAAAAATTCAAAAAACGCTCATCTTGAGTATTTTTGGAATTTTTAAAATTTTTGAAAAACTAGATCTTTCCTAATCTACTAAAGTTTTACAAAATAATTTCAATTCTGCTCAAGTTTTTGTCAAGAAATTCCCAATCTACTCAACTTTTCAATAAATTCACAGATCCACTCAAGTTAGCTAGTAAAATAAAGCTTGAGTATATTTACAAATTAGCTGAGTATATTTGGAAATTTTGAAAAAAATTGGAATTTTCTCGTTCTATGGGAGTTCAAACGTTACATAACACAAACTCCCTATGTCTTTATAATCAAGTTTAGCAGTATACTAATATGTGCAATACGATTATAGAACAGAAGCCACTAGATGGATGCAAGCTATATCTCCTCCTCTTATTCCCTGCATGCCAGGCGAACAGCTATACCACGAATTCGGTAGGTATTCGTATATACACAGTACTCAGCAATTACATGCATTTATCCTGTTAGACAGTTGTACAATTATTTACAGCTTGTTCGTACGGGCGTTTTCACATCTTACCACACTTGCTTTTACTCCAAACATGTTATATATTGGAGTTTATATTAGCAGTGGTGTTCCACTGTTCGCCTAATAGCAATTGCTATATTAGCATGTTGTTTTCATCCCAAAGAGAGCTGAAATGTTAATTCTGTTCCTCTAATAGCAAGTTCACTATTAGAACTCGAATATCATACAAAATGCACCTTGGAATTGCTGTAACGCATTACGTTCCTATTCTATACTCCTATCTGTATACTTTCAGTCAGTAGTTTAGTAATACTATGGCACATATACTAAATTGAAATTTGTTGCGGTACATAGACGGAATAATACTTTAATGAATGGAATTGCTGTAATACCTTATAACTTATAAGCCTTATTATATACGGTTACGTCCCTACCTGTATAGAGTGAGAGTACTTTGTGCGTGGTATTTAGACGGAATATTACTCTAATGAATGGAATAGCTATAGTGCCTTACAATAAGGTTACGCCCCTACCCTATATATCCCTATAGAGTACCCTCAGTACCAGGCCATCAGTGACTACACAGCCCAGATGCCAGACGAGTTGTCTCTGGATATCGGAGATGTGGTGGCCATACGCAGGAAGATGCCGGATGGTAGGAAATAGTAGTTATTTAGAAATAGTACACAGTAGACTCTCGCTAGTAGGGATACCAGGGGACCGTCAAAATACAGTAGAACTCGGTTAATATTACGTACCTGGTTTAGTATGTACTTCGGTTTAGTACGTACTAACTTGATAAACAAAGTTTGTCAATCTTAATGTATATCTATGTAGTGTCAACTCGTTAGTACGTACACTAGGATAATACGTACTAATTTTTTTCTCCCGAGGGGTACGTACTAACCGAGTTTTACTGTATGTTCGTATTATCCGAAATTCGTATTAACCGGAGTCACTTGCATGCATTTGTATAGGCTAGGGGAATTAAACCTTGTACTCCTTAACAAATATTTCGCCTTATCCATGTTCCTATTAACGAGAGTCTATTGTGTCTATAACTGAATATGTTCCATATAATAATTTAATTTAACTATGAGTCTATGATATATTCAACATTATGAAATCTGGCCGATAACATTAACAGATTACACTGTACTATAGCGCATTACTAATACGGTAGAGCCTCTGAACAACGGACACCTTTGGGACCGGAACCGTTGTCCGTTATTTAGAGGTTGTCCGCTATTTGGAGTGTCCGTTATGGGAGGCTCCACTGTATACTCTATCTACATTCCTTTGCACCGTTCAGGTTGGTTCGAGGGACAGCGGATGCGAGACGACAAGCAAGGCTGGTTCCCTTCTAGTCACGCAGTCGAGATTATCAGCGAAGCAACTCGCAACAGAAACGTACGGAAGGCACAGGAACTGAGGAGGATATCTACACTTATTAAGTACAGTGATATCGTATGATCACACTAGATGTCTATATCGGAGATATATATATTAAGCCAGATATGTGTTGTTGTTGTTGTTGTTTTGTTGTTGGTCAATATTTCATTATACAGTAGACTCCGCTTAATAGAGCACCGGTTAATAGGATCAATATTTCACAGGATTTACGGAACAGAATTACAGTTTCAGTTTGGTTGTAATATTTCGGTTAATTGAGTTCTCTTCAAAATACCCTCAAACCAAAATGGCCCAATTAACTGGAATTGACTTTACAGTAGATGCCGGATATAAGAACATTCTACTGGAAAATGGTTGTCATATACCCAGGCTTTCATACAGGCAAAATTTCCCGCGCGCCTAGATTAAGATTGAGCTCGCTCACATGCGCCTAAAATGCTCAATTTGTATTACGTCTATGGGAGCATCTCTCGATTTTCGCGCGCCTAGAAAAGTTTTCTTTTGAAATTACGCGCCTGGAGGCGCGTCGCATACGCCTGGATGAAACCCTGCATATACCCTATATAATTTATGCCGGTTATAAGAACATTATATGCAGTTCCCGATAAAGTTCTTATAACCGGCATCCACTGTAATTCGTTCTTTTTGGTGCTTATAACTTGTTTTGGATCACGATTTTTAAGTTTAAACACTTTCTAGCATATACCTATATAAACCAGGTACGTACTAACCGAGTTCTACTGTATAGCTAATAGCTATATACTTTGCTATTCAACAGAATGGCTTCGAAGCCTATCCATCACTTGTTGGTGGACACATCTGCCTTCATAAAGCTATGCCAGCTCCACGAATGGTCAGACAGCATTAGCACTGTATCTGGCGTGTTAGCTGAGATTAGGAATAAGGACAGTAGAGTCGCTATTGCAAGCTTGTTACCGTACAAACTGAGTGTTAATAACCCGAGTGAGGTGTCTGTTAAACATGTGATAGATTTCGCGAAAAATACCGGTGATTTCCCTGCTCTCTCGCGAACAGATTTGGAGCTTATCGCGGCTACTTATGAGTTGGAGTGCATACACGGCGTTTCTAAGGGAAATAACCTGAATTCCGAACCTAAACGCATTCTGGAACCCGAACCGATATCTTACACTAAAATAATGAGTCAACTGCCTGCGCACCAAATAGGATTCTATAATGGAAAACCAAACAGCAAATCTATAATAGAAAATCCCAGTAACATATCTATAATAGAAAATCCCAGTAGCGAATCTATGATAGAAAATCCAGATACCAAATCTATGATAGAAAAACCCAATAGCAATTCTACAACAGAAAATCAAGGCAATAAATCTATATTAGAAAATCCAGAATCTATATTAGAAAATCCAGAATCTATAATAGAAAATCAAGAAAGCAAATCCACAATAGAAAATCCAGATAGCAAGTCTTTAGTAGAAAACCCGACAGGAATGGAAACAGCTGACTCTATGGAACATTCTAGAAGCGAGTCTAACGACTCCAGTGATGATGAACAGGGTTGGATCACCCCCTCTAACTTGAGTGACGTCACGACGCGATTAGGCGGCACTCTTCTAGAGACACCTACCAACATACCGGTGGCCTGTCTCACCTCTGATTACGCTATTCAGAATGTCCTGCTACAAATGGGCCTACAGGTGATATCAACAGACGGACTAAGGGTCACACAACTCAGATGCTACGCCCTACAGTGCAGGGTTTGCACATATACCACGGTATCCATGGAGACAGAGAAGTGTCCTAAATGCGGTTACGACCTGTTAATTCGCGTGCAGGCGACTACCTGTAACGGAATGGCGACTTACCAAGCGCTGTCTGTTAAACAGTTCAGCAAGCGAGGTCTGCGGTATTCGACACCTAAGCCGACCGGCGGGCGGCACGGCAATGTGAGTGTGAACCCGCGAAATAAACCGCGATATTCACGCAAGATTGAGAAAGTTAATCCTCTCGACGCTGATTATATAGCTAGGGAATCTCCGTTTAAGCACAAAGACGTTAATAGCAGAGGAGCGAATATCGGGTTTAAAATGGGATCAAGGAACAGAAGTAGGAATCCGAATGAAGTCGCGAAAAAGGGAACCAGGAAGAAGCAAGCTAGGATTTAACTTTTAGAAATGTTAGCAATTTATATACTACAGTAGACTCGGCTTAATAGAGCCTTGGTTAATTGGGTTAATATTTTAACAAAATTTAGGGAATGTAATTACAGTTTGTATTATTTTCGGTTAATTGAATTCTCCGCTTAATTGGTTCAAAGTTCAAAATAACCTCGGACAAAAGTGACCCGATTATTTGGGGTATACTTTACTTGGAAATACAGTAGTGTTCGCCTATTAGCAACTTATTTTCAGTCCCCAAGCGAGCATTTAATGTTAAATCTGTTCTAATAGCAAGTTCGCCATGGTTCGTCTATTTAGCAAGCAAATTTCCTGCAAAATGCTGCTATTTCTTTCTTTATATATAATCTCGGTTAATACTTACACTCAGATAATACGTACTTATTCAATTCCCGTTATAACCGAGTTCTAATACTATATTCTAACACAATATAAGTGTATTGTAGTTTACCCGTGTTTGTTATGTCACAAAACAATCGAGTGGTTGCCTATTTTGATGTTAAAGGGCACACCCACCAAATCAAAGGTGTAATTGTACAGAATTTGCACCTAAAGGCATTTTCCACAGCCTACTACGAACTATACACGGATGAGCGAATCGACGTGTCTGTCCGTGGGGCAGAAGTACAATTGAAAGCTGACAGAAAAGCTGATTATTATCGGTCACTATTTGTAACCCCGGAACAATGTGCGCCCGATAATAACCCTCCCCCTTTGCCCCCTAACCATCCTCACCAAAAACAAATCGACGCAAATAAGCAATACCCGGGTATTAAAACTCGGTATCAAACAGGTGACCCTGTTACTATTCCTATAGAGGAAGCGCCAAATGCGTTGATAAATGGCGTAGTAGGATACACTGGGTTATTTAACCAGGAAGAGGTAGCCGAAGTGAAGGCTAATGAGGATACCGTTACGTCAGGATTTATTTCTAGAATCAGAGGAAAATATGAAGTGACAAACTTTCCTGATGAGTTGAGACAATTCCGGATGAAAGGGTTTTCATTGGTTGTTCCTATAGGCCTGTTAATACCAGGGGCACATATGGACTCTGGTCAGAAAGGTGTTAATGGTTCTGCGAATAAGGGAAAGACATTTTCACAAGCTGTTAGTTCGAATAGCAGTAGGAAGACTTATCCAGGTAGGTTTGTTTAGTGGGCTATAGTTTATGCTATTAAACAGGTATATTTTGTGGATCTTATATAAGGGTGATAATGCCATTTCAATTATTCCTGCTTTTCAAATTTTGAGAATATCATATAAAGGAACCATTCAAACGTTACGTAATTAAATTTCTGAAAATTCTCCTCCCTATATCACGCTTTTTAGACTACTTATACAGTGGTGTTTGCCTAATAGCAATTGATCTAAATAGCAATATTGCTCTATTAGCAAGTTAATAGTTATTTAATCTCCCCTTGGAAGCGTTACGTAACGTTTGAATGACCTATAATATGCATATTCTAAAAATACATATCATAATTCATTGTTTGAATTATTCACATTAGATACTCAATATATCTGTGTTACTAATACAGTTTGTTTTTAGCTCAGAATCCAGAGTTTGAAAATCTGCAAGTGTTGGATGAGAGACAGGACGATTTTATTATTAGTTTGGAATACAATGACCCTATATTCGTGAGTTCAGTTGTTGTATACAGTAGACTCTCGTTATAACGATCCTTTGTTTACTTCGATATAAGCGGAGTAAAATTAGTTACTTTATCCGTCTGGGGAATACAGTCGACTCCGCTTAATAGAGTCACCTCGGGACCATGTCGATTTGACCCGATTAAGCGGGGATATCTATTAACCGGTGGCTCTATTAAGCGGAGTCGACTGTATACATATATTACAGTGAACTCCCGTTATAACGAAGTGCTTGGGACCTGTAAATCCTTCGTTATATCCGGATATTCGTTATAAGCGGATAATAGTTAATGCATTTAGTGCTTTGGGGGGAAATTTCCATTCGTTATATCCGACTTCGTAAAATGTGTCAGATTAAGGCGAATTATGGTTTATAGGGTACGCTCCTCTTGGAGCATGATTTTTTGGAAAATTTGATTTAGGAGCGCGAAAATTTGGACTCCTCTCCTTTACCGTAACATTAATTTGTGATTTAGGCGTATGGAAATTCGATCAAACCAGGATTAGGAGCGAATTTACAAATGGCTGTATAATACACTGTACTCTACTCTAGGTCGTGACGGACTACGGATATCTGAATGGAGTCTACAGAGTTATATACCAGATAAGTGACGAGCTACACGTTGGCATCGAGCTATTCAATATCCCCCCTGGGTCCCCAGCCGATTGGAAGACTCCAGACGGGGTTTTGCACGACAAACGAATCTTTGATTGCCTGCCTGGTCATGGTGCACTTGTGCACATAAGCAAATGTAGAGTCACCCAATCCAGTATGAATAGGGCTGGCACACCCGGTGAATTAACCGTGTCTGAAACTTCTACTTTACAAGGACTGCCTAATCAATTCCATAACTCACATATAACTATAACACAACATAATGAATTCTTTCCTCCATTGAATACTGTGAGAGAAATAATAGGCGATAATAAGGGCATACAGGGTCATATGAATTCTTGTTATATGGACGCTTCTCTGTTTGGGATGTTCGCGTTTTCTAGCACGTTCGATTCTCTTTTCTTGAAACAAAGTATTTTATCGAGTATCGAAACTCCTAGTATACAGCGATACAACGAAGTGCGAAATGTGTTACAAACGCGAATAGTATTTCCGTTAAGGAAAACTAAATTTGTTAGAGCTGATCAAATTATGATGCTTAGACGGGAGTTGAATAACGCAGGTATTATCGACGGACTAATGCGTAATGAAAAGGATCCTGAAGAATTTCTTAAGGTTCTCTTACAACACGTTTTAAACGCCGAACCTTATTTAAAACTAAAGCGAGAAAGTGAAGAAGTAAACGCCGAGTATATTTATCAGATTTTCACAATAAAACAAGCTAACGTTACTTTGCCTACAGTACAATTCCTATTAGAACATTCATTTAAAGAGCACCGGATTATTCTCGCAAGCGCACCTCACGTGTTATTACTACAAATGCCAAGGTGTGGGAAAGATTTCAAAATGTATCCGCGGATTTTCCCAAGTCTACAACTTTCGTTGGATAATTTAACCTCGACAACTTACGGACCTAAATGCATTGTTTGTTTAGGAGATGCTACTTCTAGGTGTCCCAATTGCGAAGATATAAAACTATTCTATTACACCAATGTGTTCGTGTATTATTGCGAGAAATGTGTACATACTGTACATTTACAAAGACAAGACCATAAACCAATAAAACTATTACTTCAGAAAGGTGCCGCTAATTTGCCACCAGATAAAATGGAGTTATTCGCTATACTAACAATAGAGACTAGTCATTATGTGTGTTTTTCGCGTTGTAAGCGTACCTGGGTTATGTTTGATAGTATGGCAGATCGCGAAGGGTTGGAATTCGGTAGAAATATTCCGAGAGTAACTGAACTTCCAGATTTAGAGGAATGGTTAAATTCTCCTCAAAAGTTGTTAGATTGGATGGCAACTGATCGAACTAAAAGTAATCCTATTCCTCCTTATGTAGACCGTATTACACGAGACATGTACTTGTGTATGTACCATTCTCAACAAGTGGGCATGTTTTAACTGGTGCTAATACATGTTGACATTATCCATTGTAGTTTTTTGTTTTTTTTGAACAAACTATTTTGTTGTTTTGATTGTTTGAATCAGTAATTATGAGTTTTTATGTATTTAATTAATTAATTAATTGGTTATTTTAGTTTTGATATATTTTCACATATTTGTACACAGTTTTTAAAATAAAACTATTATGTGAGTATAGAATTATTCATATATCGTCCAACACCTTTTCTAATGTAACGATCCCTTCGGTTTCGATCGCTTCGCGACGGATAAGTCTCTATTATGAAGACAATTTTTGGTCCCTAGAATGTTCATAATAAAAGAACTTGACTGTATAAGTTGTCTTATTACACGTTATATGGAAATTATTGGTATAATTGTTATGTCAGTTTAAACAATGGAAGAACAAAGACCGTCTATTGACTAATGAACTAACCCACAACCTTTGTCAAAAGTACACACAAAAGTGACTTACTAGCTTGTATTAAATACGTATACAATTAACATGTCTGTTTGATTTATATCAATATTTGAATAGTTTCAATTTCAATAGGGATATATTATCTATAGACATTAGGCTTAGATATGTTCTATAAATATTAAGCGAATCGAGTTAGGTTAAAATGGCAACGCAAGACCCTCAATCTGAAAATGCAGCTGAAAGAGAACCTCTCAATCCTGATGGTAATAAATTAGACCCCAAGGGAGATAAAACAGACCCCAAGGGAGATAAATTAGACCCCAAGGGAGATAAATTAGACCCCAAGGTAGATAAAACAGACCCCAAGGGGGCAGAAAAGGGAGTTCTCCCTGACCCCAAGCCTCGGTCGGGACAAAAGGTATTTAAGAAGACAAGTCCGAACGGTAGAATCACTGTATATGTTGCACAGCGAGACTTCTTAGATACAGGTATATAATTATATTAGTTATAGTATAATAGCTATAGCCTATAGTATTATATTAGTTATAGTGGTTAATAGTATGACCTCGTTAATAACACGGTTAATACGAATTCAAAGCCTTTTCAATACATGATAAGCGAGTTGGTTAAGGGTATTTGAAGAGAACTCAATTAACCGAAATATTAACCGGAATCCACTGTATACCGTATCCGGCATCTACTGTATTCGAGTAAATACAGTATACACGGTATCCTATAGTATTGTAATTGCATGGTTGCTTGTTTGCTTAACATCTGCATTCCATTGACAGGTGACGTTGTCGAGGCTGTTGAGGGGGTGGTGCTACTGGACCCTGCGTACCTGAATAGAGAGGGAGACCAGAAGAAAGTGTTCTGTCAGCTGGAGGGCGCCTTCCGGTACGGGAAGGAGGAGCTGGAAGTTATTGGGATTAACTTCGAGAAGATTATATTCAACGGACTCTTCCAGGTATATTATACGTAGTATATTAGTTAGATACAGTATAACCTCGTTATAAATACAAACACAGTTAACTTAATACGAACACGGTTAATACGAACACTATTTCAGTCTCCTTCAAAGCCTTTTCAATACAAATGATATTGGTTAATACGAATTCCTGATAAGACGAACACATTTTGATGGTCCCCTGGTGTTCCTACTAACGATGTTATACTGTAATATATTATAACTCATTTGGTTTGTGTTAAACGTTACGTAACGATTCCAAATGGGGGTTAACAAATGTGTGGTGACATACCATCCTTTTGTCTTACCAATTGGTTAAAAATTAGTATTCATTTTCCTATAGTAACATTCTATTTGACTTCACTCCTATTTATAGAGCTATTCTAGGTGAATTCAAAGAAATTCAATTAAAGAGCAATTTTAGTCGAATTCAAAGAAATTCAATTAAGGTATTCCTGTATTGCTATTTGGGCAAATATGGTGAATCTCAGAATTGCATAATTTACTACTAGGAATACTCTAGATGATGTAGAGATTGACTTCTATGATTTTTTTTTTCTTAATTTTCAGTAAATGATGGTGTTTTTTAATAAAATATGACGTAATCTCCCAAATATGAAATTTTTTCAAAATTGTTGAATCTTTTTGAAATTTTCAACATATTATTAGAAGACTATTTCTTCACAGTAATAGTCTTTATTTTAATTATTTTGCAGAAGAAACGATCCTATTACGTCATTTCTAAATTCGAAAATTTTTCCAAAAAGACACTTTGGGCAGAAAAATCTAAAAAATTCAATTTTTATCCTAGAAAGTCAAACCTTTTTTTAAAATGCTCAGTATATGTAGGCGCATGTTTTCAATCGCGGTTGTAAGGGCATTATAATACAAAAAAATTGAATTAGTAAACTTTTAATGCAAAAATGTGGGGTTTTTTTGACCAATTTCACATAAATGACAATAACATAGAGTAGATGAAAGAAAAAGCACATTTAGGTCTGATTGAAAACATTGAGTATTGACTCAGGTATAATTTATAATTGACATGTTTCGGGCTAAAAACTAAAATAAAAATTTTATGTAATTCCTTGGCTAGTATGGATTAGGCCTATATTGACATTGTCTAGTTCATAACTAAGGATATATACATAGTAGAACTCTAATATTTTCAGGGATATCTTAGATATATTAGTACTATCCAAAAACGCAATAAAAACATTAGGTCGTCGGGTGTCAAAATATCAGTACAGAGTACCCTTAACCCAAAATATTACAAAACAAACTCATTTTCCTATAATAACATTCTTTTTGACTTCACTCCTATTTATAGAGCTATTATTAGTTGAATTCAAAGAAATTCAATAACCCAAAATATTACAAAACAAACTCATTTTCCTATAATAACTTTCCTATTTAATTGCACTCCTATTTATAGAGCTATTATAGGTGAATTCAAAGAAATTCAATTAACCCAAAATATTACAAAACAAACTCATTTCCCTATAATAACTTTCCTATTTAATTGCACTCCTATTTATAGAGCTATTATTAGTCGAATTCAAAGAGATTCAATTAACCCAAAATATTGCAAAACAAACTCATTTTCCTAGTATAATACCGTTTCGTTTAACTGCACTCCTATTTATAGATATACCCGCCCACAGCAGACGAGGTCCATAGCAACCTACAGCGGCGTTTGATACGCAAGCTGGGCGACAACGCTTATCCGTTCCGCTTCAACATTCCCCCCGGACTCTCGCCCTCTCTGATCCTACAGGGAATGCCCGGCGAGCCGGAAAGGCAATGCGGCATAGATTATCAACTCAGAGCATTCATAGCTAGACACGGGAATGAAAAACCTGAGAGAAAACGAATGGTGTCTCTGACGATTAAAAAGCTAACTCACGCACCTGAGAATTCAATGCCGATTCGACCCACACTGGACGTGAAGAAGGAATATATACTGAGCTCTAATCCGATACACGTAGAGGCTAATCTGGATAAAGCAGTGTATTATCACGGAGAGGAGATCAAAGTTAATGTGTCTATAACAAACTCTTCTAGCAGACATGTTAGTTACTAGATAATTTAATTTAACTGGCATTATGCTACATAAACTCCCGTTTTAATTAAGTAGTGAACTCCCGGTATAACCAAGTCGGATATAACGAAATAACCGCTTATATTGAAATGGATATTTTCCCCCAGAGCACTAAATGAATTAACTATTATCCGCTTATAACGAATATCCGGATATAACGAAGATATTTACAGGTCCCAAGCACTTCGTTATAACGAGAGTTCACTGTAATATATGTATATTCCCCAGACGGATAAAGTAATTGATTTTACTCCGCTTATATCGAAGTAAACAATGGTACGTTATAACGAGAGTTTACTGTATTATACTAAGTAGATTATCATTTTTTTGGGGACGAATTTCTTTTGGATTAGGCACTGAGTTTTTACAGTTTTAAAATAGACTTTTACAAAGTATAAGCATTGATCTTTTGCTAATAGAAAAATTGAGCTCTATAAAGTTACTGTAAGTTCATACTATAGTAACAGGATTAGCCACTAACTACTCTCTCTGTTTATAGATCCGCCGCATAAAGCTGTCGGCCCGTCAGTTCACAGAGATCTGCTGGAGCGTCTCTGCGCAATACAAACGTTCTGTCGCTGAAATAGAATCCAGCGAGGGGTTCCCTCTCCAACAGGGTTCTGCTTGTCAGCGCACTTACACACTAACGCCGCTATTTAGCCACTGTAAGGAGAAACGCGGCCTTGCGGTTGACGGACACCTCAGGGAAGAAGATACGCTCCTAGCTAGCTCCACTATTCTACCGCTTGATACCACCAAGCTAGCTGAGTTTAAAGAGAATCACGGTATCGTGGTAAGGTATATGGTAAAGGTTAGATTGGTAGTGACATTGGGTACCGATGTTAAGCTTAATCTCCCATTCATATTGACACACCCTAAGCCAATGCCTCCTCCTGAACCGGTTTGTAACACCTCTGAAAACCCGGATTTAACCGCGGAACCTGAAAAAACCGAAACACTACCACCGTCTTATGAAGCGCTTGAACCGAAACAGAAATTAAATGAACAGAATTTGATTCAATTCGGTGATGGACCTGAAGATGAAGATTTAGTTTTTGAAGAATTTATTCGTTTGAGAGTTAGTGGAGATACCGATGCGTGATTTGTTGTTATTTACTTTTGTATTTAAAACAAACAATTTGTACACAAATAAGTGAATACTTTAGTTGAATTGAATATATATACTTAGCGTACTATTAATTGGCTTTTCTAACCAATAAATTTGTATTTGTAAATAAATACTTTTGTTGTTTTGTTGTTGTTGTTTACTAATCACAAATAATTATTGGTGTGAATATTTTAAAATTATTTATTTCGGTTTTAAGATTGTAGGATGAAAAGAAGATTTTTCGTTGCCGGTAATTGGAAGACGAATGGAAATCTCAAATCTATCGATGAGCTAATATCTGTCCTCATTCAATACCACTTGCCTTCTAACACGGGTAAACTTGTTCAGTTAATATACTAATACTTACACCATGGATATATTAGAACTTTCTAAACAGTTGTCTCCGGTAAATGGGTCAACATTTACATACAGTAGAACCTCGTTAATACGAACACCAACGGACGGTAAAAATTTGTTCGTATTAACCGGAGTAATACCCATTGTAGGGACCTGATTTTGTAGAACTATTGTTCGTCAAATCCGTGTTCGTACTAACGAGGTTCTACTGTACGGTATAACCTCGATTATCCGAATTCGTTGGATCAGTCAAGTATAATTTAGGATAATTAAGGGTCGGATAATTTAAGGCTGAAGTTGAACTAATTTATTGAATAATATTGGGACCAGCAAAGTTTGTTTGGATAATCGAAGAAGTCAGTTTATCCAAGTTCGGAAAATCGAGGTTGCACTGTATTTTCGTTACGGAATTATAGTTTGTTTTGCAATATTATGGGTTATTTGTATCTTCTGCTTAAGTGACTCAATTAAGCGGAGTCGCTGTATATTCAGTCCATGGCAAAAACAGTTAATCAAATTATAAAAGTTTAGTTTTTAATGTGTCTACTTGATATACAGTTGTGTTCTTCTAATAGCAATTGATCTAAATAGCAATATCGCTCTATTAACAAGTTATTTTTTGTCCCTAAGAAAGCATTAAATATTAATTCTGTTCCTCTAATAGCAAGTTCGCCTATTAGCAAGCAAATTTCGTTCAAAATGCGTCTTGCTATAACGCGAACACTTCTGTAGTTATATTCACACAGTATTTATAATACTATTTCGATGGCAACTATCTACCATCCATAATACACTGTTATGTACGAACAAAAAACTATACGTCCATAGTCCCAAGTTTCCATTTACTATAAAAATAGTTATAAATGCGATTTAATTCGTGAATAACGCAATGGGATAATACATAGCAAAACAATTCAAAAAATGAATAATTCAATTACCCTAAGTGCGTTTGATGATATCTCCACATTCCTATTGTTATCATTCGTATCTACCTTTTTTCAATCCCAAAATATACTTGAATAGTTCATAAACCGACCAACTAATTCCAGTCGAAGGTGTCAAGTAAACAACACGTGCCCTTAAACCCCGTGTAAATCCTGAAATCCCATTTGTCCTGTAAATGAGTGTGAACGAATTCACCATACCATTTATAGGCCTATTTCCATGCTGTTTCGACATGCAAGTTTCCTGTACATTCAGAAGTGTCTTTGCGACGTCCATCGGCGTAGAAACAACAGCAGCTGCCGCACCAGCCAAACAGCCAGCAAACACATGCACTTTTGGGTTATAACGCTTGTCTGGGTTTAGGAATAAATTTGCTGTTTCGTACACAACAAAGTTAGTGCTTTGTGTTGGGATATTCATTGATAGCTGAGTTGTGAAGCTCCTATAGAACGCGTTTATGCCCTCTCTACAGTACATACCGTATATGGCGTGAAACACGGTTCGATAGGGGCTCCGGTATGTTTGCAGTCTCTGTTTCACAGCGTCCACAGGTGTCATAAATGAGTCGTGAACCAAAGTAGCGAACGCACCCGAAATCGCGAAATTCAACTGTGAATCCATTTCGCCACGTAGAATTCCTAACTGATGTTTGAAAGTTTCGTAAGTTGTGTAATAACACGCGTGCGCCGGGCCCGCCCCGGCCGCTACAAACCCTATTCCGCGGAATAAATTCCTCGGCGATTCGTGTCTAACAACCGACCGCAACCCTTCTATAATCCCTTTATAGCTCCCACCATTTAGCGGCAACTGTAGCATCATACGAGTCTTAATACAGTCCACTGGATACATCACACAGTGCTCTACTATGCCAGCAGCGGCGCCCGCGGTCATGTTGGCTAGGATCCCAGCTTTGTCGATGTGTCCGTATTCGTCGTATTCTTCTATTGTGAAGTGTTTGGAAGAGTCGAGAGCGATAATACTGTCCTTAGAGTTTGGCATTATAGACTTACGAGCGTCAGCCATACGCTACATTAGTGCTACAGTAGAACCGAGTCAGTACACACACTTAATTCATAGGAAACTCCGGTTAATATGTACAGTAGAATAACGGTTAATTAATTAATTCATAGGAAATTCCGGTTAATATATACAGTAGAATAACGGTTAATTAACGAGCATCCTTATATGTAGACGGTTTATAAAAGCCCCATACAAACTAAGCCAAAAATTTGTAGACCGTCTATAAATTATGTAGACCAAACCTGGTCTAGAAATATACGGTCTACATATAAGTTACAGTCGACTCCGCTTAGTCACCTCGGGACCAGGTTACTTTGACCCGATTAAGCGGAGAAATCTATTAACCGAAATATTTTAAGCCAAAATGTTATTCCGTCCTATAAATCATGTGAAATTTTGACCCATTTAAGCGGATAAATCTATTAACCGTTGGCTCTATTAAGCGGAGTCGACTGTATTTAATAATAAGCACATTCCATAGACGTGGTTGTGTCTCCACCCAGCCTATACCTGCAGTGCGTAGCGATTAAGCTGCAAGCGAGTCAGATAAGTGTGTCAGCTCAGAACTGCTATAAAGTCAGTAAGGGACCCTACACAGGCGAGATCAGGTGAGCGTAGCATAGATACGAGAGGGGGTAATAGGAATGTTAAGCAAATATAATAGTTAGAGATAGAAGTTTGCTTTGAAATACAATATTTTAGCAATAATTTATTAAAAAGCAAATATAAAATATTTTAGCAATATTATTAATAATTAATTAATTAATAAAACAAATTTGAATAAGCAAATATAAATATATTAGCAATATCGGTAAATAACAGAGTTGGTTTGTTATAGTCCAGAGATGGTACTGGATGTGAAGGCTGAGTGGGTAATCCTGGGTCACTCAGAAAGGAGAAATACATTCCAAGAGACAGATGAGGTATCCATAGTACCATTAATACTCAAATAAATATATCAGAACTGGTATAGAACTTAAAATATCTAAAGTTCCAGTGGTATCCATCAGAATAGTATTTTTCAAATGCAGAAATTATTCCACAATTCGCTTTATGGCATTTCTGGATAGTAGTATAACGTCTTTCAAGGATCCATAACGAATTTCATATCAAAAATCGTAAAAATAATTTCAAATGAACCACCTTTTGGGCTCCCCTAAAGTTCCAGCATAAATTGAGCTCATTTTATTAATTCCATTTATGGGCTATTCAAACGTTACGTAACACTTCCAAGGGGGTGGTAAACCAGTGTCTGACAAATCATCCTTTTTTATACAAAACGGTCAAAAATCGTGATATAGAGCAGGTTTTTTTTTTAAGGTTGAGACCTTGGTGTAACTCAACAGCGGCCGCGGCCGACCCATAATCGTGGTGTAACTCCAAAAAATCTTGTTGCAAAATTTACACCAAAGATCGGCTTTAAAAAAAAACCTGACATAGAGAGGGATATCTATTTCCCTGTAACATAGCGTTACATAACGTTTTAACTGCCCTTATTACCTCGGGCCATTACCGCTAAGTTATACAACTCTTGATTAGCTGATTAGTGAGAAGGTATCCCATGCACTTAGTGTGGGACTCAAAGTTATTATGTGTGTGGGAGAAAAGCTAGAGGAGAGAAAGGCAGGAATTATGCAGGAGATTGTCATCAAGCAATTATCTGCCTGTAAAGGTAATAAATAATGCGGTTATGATACAACCAATATACCAACACTTTCAATAAACAAGTTATGACCTTTCTTGTTCAGACAATTAGGTTTTTAGACACGTGTGACTTGATATATAGGTAATTCTGTAAATAAATACAGTACATTATAATACAGTGAACTCTCGTTATAACGAAGTGCTTGGGACATCTAAATCCCTTCATTATATCCGGATATTCGTTATAATAAGCGGATAATAATTAATGCATTTATTGCTTGGGGGGAAATCTCCATTTCGTTTTATAAATCCGACTTGGTTATAACGGGAGTTCACTGTATTTATATTATAATAAAGTAACTTCACAGATAAAATCGCTGACTGGAGTAGAGTGGTTATCGCTTACGAGCCCGTATGGGCTATCGGCACAGGAGAGACAGCTACACCAGATCAGGTATAGGTATACTACAGCAAATATACAGGTCATACGTTATGTAACGCTTTCAAGGGGGAGGGGTAACCAATGTGTGACAGACTGTCACTGGAAAATTGGTCCGGGGGACCAATATTCCATGGAAAAATGGTATTAGAACCAGTTTCCATTGGAATTTTGGTCTCGGATAAATTTTTCGGGGCCCAATTATCAAGTGACAGTCTTATTTCATAAAAATCTTTGGTCCCAATATGGCGAAAAAATCTTCTAGGCACTATTCGAGTAAATACGGTAACTAGATAAACACAAACCTCAGAAGGACCAATTTTCCAAGGGGACCAAAATTTCCGTAACATCATCATCCTTTTTGTATTACAAAATGGTTAAAAAAATTGACTAGCTAGGCCGCTAGGGGATGTCTTATTTTCGGCAATTTTGCGTTAGTAACGTTTGAATGGTACAAATATATATTTGACCATTTGGGTTTATAATAATTATAATTTCACTCTATAGGCACAGGAAGTTCACACGTATATCCGAGGATGGCTAACTGAGAAAGTATCGCCCGGAGTAGGCGACTCACAAATGATTATATACGGAGGTAATGTTTTATTGAAATAAGGCATCAGTCTAAAAGAAACTATAAAGTAGTAATGGCTAATGCCTTGACATAAATTTTAGATTTTTGGACAATATAATTGTCTCCCCATTCAAATAAACAATAATGTTTTTCCGCAATTATGACAAAAAATGGAAATCTGTGCCATAATTGGGTATATAAATAGAAATAATAAAACGATAACTTTTTCAATTAAAATGGGATAACAAGTTACCTATGCAGCTACATATTTATAAGGATTCACTGTGGCAGTTTTATTGATTTCAAGAAGAATGGTTTTATTTGTATTTAGGGTCTGTGAATGCGGGAAACTGTGTCGACTTGGCTGCGCAGAAAGATATCGATGGATTCTTGGTGGGAGGAGCCTCGCTAACGCCGGACTTTCTGAAAATAATTTCAGCGCGACAAAATGCCTAACCAGTCCATAGTGTATTCTAACGTATTGACTCGTTATTGAGTCAGTATGCATATTTATTCACTTCATAGGTTCATTTGATTGTTGTTATTAGAAATAAATACGAAAGTACCGAAATTGTTACACGTGTAAATGAATTTGGTATTTTGTACGGTATCACATAATCTAGTCATTGTGACTAGTAACAATACTTTGAAATGAAATCTTTTATATGCATATGGCGCCGTGGCTTAGTTGGTTAAAGCGCCTGTCTAGTAAACAGGAGATCGAGAGTTCGAATCCCTCCGGTGCCTTTTTGCTTAGGAATCAAACTTCAAATTGTTATAAAATAGACTAACGGCAAAATGTCTCAAATACTTTTTACTTATTTTTTGCAACGCGTTTATAATATTACAAGCTACTCGTCTTTACAATATATTATTTTTCAAATATATATATATATATGTTGTAGGCGAAATTGAGTACCAGGCGAGATTGAGTCTCAATCTCGCCTGAAACTCATTCTCGCCTAGTCGAGATTGAGTACCAGGCGAGATTGAGTAATTCTTATATAGAAAATGTTTGAATAAATATTATGGGTTGTTAAAAATTAATTATATCCAGATCTAATCCCGCTTTTGTTCACTTCCAAATGATAATACTAGATAAACAAGTATGCTGAATACGAATTTGACACTCACAAATTTATATTATGTCTATTTATTGTTGTTATTTACAATATAGTAAAGACTTACAACTGGAATTTGAAAACGATTGACCCATTTACAAATTTATATTACCTACAAATATTTATTCTTGTTATTGTTCTTGTTGTTGTTATTGACAATATAGGTAACAAGTTTGTAGAATATTATAATTGAACTAGAGACTAGCTTAAGACGGTTATTTTAAGTAAATTGCATATGCTAAATACGAATTTAGAATTAACTACAGTAGAGCCTCTGAACAACGGACACCTTGGGACCGGAACCGTTGTCCGTTATTTAAAAGTTGTCCGCTATTTAGAGGTTGCTTTTCTATTAGACATATGCTAAACAAATAAATCCGTGCCACGAGGGTTGTCCGTTATTTAGAGGTTGTCCGCTATTTGGAGTGTCCGTTATGGGAGGCTCCACTGTACTTGCAAATAAGGGCTGTTTGTTGTTTAAAGTTGGGGAATTAATTACTAAGAATAAGAGTGAGATTTTAAAATATAACTAAGTAAGCAAACTAGTATCATATAGTTACGTATATAGATTAATATTGAAGACTTGACAAAATGAATACGAGTCCTTTTGTAAGTTAATTATATTGCGTGGTAAAGTGTAAATTATACATGATAATGAATTAAGTGGAATAGTTAAGTATTCCTACTCTAAACCACGACAGAATGGACTCTGTGGACGCAATACAATTTGAATAGAAAATAATTAAATAGAGCGAACAGAAAAATTGAATTAGGAAATAATGAATAAGGAATTGAGAATAGTGAAAATGAAAGCAAATGAATGACTGTTTTTTGACCAGAGTAAAGAAAAATAGCTCTACATAGAAAAAGGGCTCTGTGTACAAAAAAGGGCTCTGTGTACAAAAAAGGGCTCTGTGTACAAAAAAGGGCTCTGTGTACAATAAAGGGCTCTGTGTACAATAAAGGGCTCTGTGTACAACAAAGTACTCCGGGTACAATATTAAAAGCTGGGGCTTAGCTAAAAGGCTCTTTATATAATAAAGGGCTCTATGTACAATAAAGGGCTCTGTGTACAAAAATGGCTCTGTGTACAATATAGGGCTCTGTGTACAATATAGGGCTCTGTGTACAATAAAGGGCTCTGTGTACAATAAAGGGCTCTGTGTACAATATAGGGCTCTATGTACAACAAAGTACTCCAGGTACAATTAAAAACTTGGGGTTAGCTAAAAGGCTCTGTATATAATAAAGGGCTCTATGTACAATAAAGGGCTCTGTGTACAATACAGGGCTCTATGTACAATAAAGGGCTCTGTGACAATATAGGGCTCTGTGACGTTTATCCGATTATTATCCGATTACTATAATTCTCTTATTCAACTTGCTCTGTAATTTCCTCACTCAAATTCTGTTTGATTCAGATTTCCATTGACTTTACATTTTTTTTTTCATTTTCGATTTAATTTCCATTATAATTCGCCTGTTGTCACAGAGCCCATTTTGACTAGGTTTCCTTAGCAAAAGCGAACGAGATTATAGGCTCGTAATAAATATTTTTCCTAATCTACTCGCGAATTCAAACCATTTCACTCAAGCCACCAGTTTAATCTCCAATACATCTAGTTTTCAATACATTCACTACATAAACAGAACATAATTAATCGCGACACATTCTCAAATTAATGTTGAGTTTATTGATAGTTGGTTGTGTTGTTAGTTGGTTTAATTAATAGCTGGTCTTGCTGTTAAATCAGCTAATCAATATCACTAAGTTGAGAATGTATAGCGAGTAAATGAGTAATTACTAATTACGTTCTAATTATGTAGTAAATGTGTTTAAAACTTTAAATGTGCATCTATAAATTAACAATTACAAAGGCGTAGGCTCTGGTATAGTTGGTAGGGCCATGGCCATACAAATTTTTGCCAACTGAATCACTAATGTGCAATGGCCTCCCAATGTCACCGTAATGGACTAACCTATGGGCCCTACTAATCCCATTCCGAGACTACGTCAAACTCCGTATCTGGGAATTCTCCGAATCTAAGATGTTGACATTTTTCAGACTACTTTCTCAATATTGGAAAAATAGTGTAAAAATAACAATTGTTATAATATGCAACCAGAGATGGGGCCAAATCCCTAGGGAATTAGAGTATTAAAGATTTTAAGATTAATCCCAGTCCATTCAGAAGGGATTGGGAATTAATCAGAAAATCTCAAACTCAAGGTCAGTGTGTGGGAATTAAGGAACTTCTAAATGATATTATTTCGAAACTGCTCTGAATTGGTGAATGACAAATAGGACATGTTAATCCAAGTTATTTTATTTAATGCTGCAATCTACACAAATTTGCATGTCTACAGGGTCTGAAAGTAATTTCGTTTCTCGTACCTTCAAACAAACATACAAATGTGTATTGTAATTATATGTAATATAAATTATATTATTGATAATAAATAATTATTTAGAAGCTTCATTATACTTTACTTTCACTAAGTAATATAATCTTTGGACAGGTGCGAAGTCAGCCCTAACTATAGTGGGTGTCAAGTGCGTAGGAGTAAGTTATAGCCAGCGACCCTAATGGGGGCTCAGCAGAAAACCTCTTACACACTAAGAGGCCTTGTTAAATGTTAATTCAGGAGCACTTTCTATAAAAAAGGTGCTATGTAACAACTGAAAAAGAAATAGCACAGTAACACATATTGACTGTGAAAGCTAACTAATATGATTACATTCTTGAGCTTAGCTGTGGACGCAATTGCAATTGCATCTCTTACGAAAAAGAGCACAACCCTTAGTATATTGATTATCTTTCTTTTGGATACAAACAACTTGTGACCTTCAGATGTTCTATATTTTGAACAGCGATTTTATTTATATTGAGTCAAAGTAAAATCCATGTTAATTAAATATCTATTACTAAATAGCATTAATAATATTTCTAATACGTATTCTATTATTAGCTAATACATCATCATGTTTAAATAAAACACAAGATCTGAAAAGTACATACAGTCAACTCAGCTTAATAGAGCCACCTCGGGACCAGTTTGTTTTGACCCGATTAACCGGTGGCTCTATTAAGCGGAGTTGACTGTATATCAACAAATATTGTGTTGAGTGAAAACATAAATATATTACAACTGTTATTGAATACTCACATTAGACACTACGATAATTACTCACATTAGACACTACGATAATTTTTGTGAGTATGTGTCACACATACTCACAAAGAACTATTGTGCTTTTAATATAGAGATTATACTACAGTGTAGGACTTAGTATTATAAAGTATTACTCCATAAGTAGTCATTAACTAATACATTTCGCAATTTGGGCAAGTAGAAACAGTGTAGTTACAGAAAATATATAATGTGATCATTGTGGTGATGAGAAATGGATTTATGATAATCTTTTCCAACAAATTCAGATATTTTTAATTAGCTTACAGTACTTCCTCGCTAATCCCAACAAGAGGTGTTCCGATTCAAAAAATTCTGTTCCGATTAGTGAATTCGTTCGGATTAGTGAAGTGTAAATACATTTTCTATTGGCCTCTATAGC
Source organism: Hexactinellida sp. DTS-2022 (assembly GCA_028753945.1). NCBI lineage: Eukaryota > Metazoa > Porifera > Hexactinellida > Hexactinellida sp. DTS-2022. The sequence goes on from JAPNXP010000014.1 coordinate 705,237, forward strand.
ATGAGATTCCAATAATTTGGATCAAACTTGTGCAAACCTTTTTAATCCAAACTAAACATGTAGTATACTACCTAAATAATTGTCTGAGACTTATTAATTTATAATTCCATTGTAATAATCGTTGGATCTCCTGTTCGGACTAGCGAGGATGTACTGTAAGATAATTTCCAAATAATACTGCTGATTATCAACAGACCGGCTAACTGGTTACGAAATCTGGAACAGTTAACTGGATTAGCGGCTGTTAACCGAATCCAGCCTTGATTTAATATTTTCTGAAGGACGAAATGTAGGTAAGGAATAAAAACAAGCTGAACCTTACTAATTATGTAGTATAAATAAATGTTCTACTGTATTGATCAGCATGGACGGTTAACCGTGGCGAGAAATTGAATCGTAACCTTAGCCCCAGAATTTACCATTGAATAAAATATTGGGAACAACAAGATACTCTCCCCTGACTTGAGGGTGGGGTCGACACCTCCCTCCTGACGCTATACAGTAAGTGCATAGGCGTCGTAAATGCAAAGTCAACCCTTCGGGCAGCCAGGAAATTCCGGGTAATGTCCGGGTAAACTCCGGGTATAGTATTAGTGCATAGGGGCAACCCTTCCGGGCCGCCCGGGCGGGTTACGACGCCTATGAGTAAGTGGCTTAGAAATTAGTATGTATCTCAAATATAAGTGTCACTAAGTGTCTCTTTAACAACAAACAGCCCTTATTTGCAAGTACATATGTAGTTAATTCTAAATTCGTATTCAGCATATGCAATTACTTAAAATAACCATCTAAAGCTAGTCTCTAGGCCGGTAAATTCTAATATTTTACAAACTTGTTTACCTATATTGTCAATAACAACAATAAATAGACATAATATAAATTTGTGAGTGTCAAATTCGTATTCAGCATACTTGTTTACCTAGTATTATCATTTGGAAGTGAACAAATAGCGGGATTAGATCTGGGTATAATTAATTTTTAACAACCCATAATATTTATTCAAACATTTTCTATATAAGAATTACTCAATCTCGCCTGGTACTCAATCTCGACTAGGCGAGAATGAGTTTCAGGCGAGATTGAGACTCAATCTCGCCTGGTACTCAATTTCGCCTGCGACATATATACTGGATGAATTTAATGTTTATCAATTAATTGATTGAGGAGTAAATAAACAGAAATAACATTCAAGCAGAATATATTTGGAGACAAAAGTTATTGTTAAAAGACAAACAAATAAGTTTGTTGTTGTTTATTGCAATGCCAGTAGGGTAGATAAACATTCCAGCTTGGTGTCCTTGTTGTCCTATGGTGTGTAGGAGGTCTCCTTCTGGAGAGAATACTTTGATATCGCCAGTTGAGAAGTCGCTAATGACAATGTTATTGTGTCCGTCCAAACAGAAGAAGCATGCTCCTTTAACTTGCATTCCTATCGCTCCTCTGGTAACTAGGGAGCGGGACTTCTCTCCTGAGAGTGTAAACACGTGTATGCAGGGATTGTCGTTATAGCTTAACACAAACATTTCTTTGTTTGAGAATTTAACATCAAAAGGTGTTGTCATAGTTTGGTGTCGTAGCGAGCCTTGGAAAGCTAGATTTGCAGACAGGATTTGGATTCTGTTGTTGTTTGTATCTGCTACATAGAGGTGTTAATTGGGAGAGATGGCGAGTTGTCTCGGATAATTGAACTCTTCATTTCCAGATCCTTGCTTCCCTACTCGCTTTATCATTGTGAGATCTGGAAGCTTGAATAGGAAGATAGCGTGTTGATCTGAGTCCGTGACATAAATATTATGCAGGTGGATTAATATGCCCCATGGCCTATTCATTTGTTGATGGCTGAATTGGTTTAGAGAGTCTCCTGTTTGGGAGAATATTTGAATTCGACTATTGCCCCAATCTGCCACATAAATGTGTCCGAATTCAAATTCGATTGAGACACCTCGTGGATTCTTTAACTCTCCAGGAGCTGATCCTAGTTTCCCAACAACAGCAACAATGGGTAGTTGGAATGCAGCGTAGTCGGGTATTGCTGGCATAGGAGGGATGGGAGGAATCTCGAGTCGGACAATCTATCCCAGACGGGCGATGTGTCCCTATAGGCCCCATGTGTCACACAGGAACCTCACTTCTTGAGGGGGTGGCGCATTGGCTTGTAGCTCTGCCCGTTTGGCTTCCAATTCTGCCACCATTCTCTCCTGCATTGAATGGAGCTCATTATGGATCATTAGGCCTTCTAGCATTCGGCGGGACTCGACTAGCTGCTCCTCCTTCTGTTGGAGAGCCACCTGAGTGTGTCCCATTTGTTCCCGTGTGTCCCTAAGAGGGTTAGGAGATGGACTCTTCTCTGCTCGAGAGAGAGTATCAACCTGTCGATCGATTCGTTTATTGCTGTGGCTACGGGGTCGACGAGTGGCACTGCGATTGGCTCAGGAAATTGTGTCGCCATTTCAGGTTATTGGAATTGTATTTGTATTAGCTTAGTTAGTTTCAGTTCTAAATGAATCCTATTTTATATTTGTAAGACTAGTTTGTGTCGTGTGTCCTCTTCTATGAACTCTGGTAGTGTGACACAATTTTGGTTGTTGTTTACTCGTGATTTATAGTTCTGTGTACTTATGCCTTACACGATATTATTTGTGAATTTATTGTTGTTTACTCGGGATCTTATAGTTCATATAAAGTAATTACACAAGCTTGAACTTTCAATAGACCGATTGGAATTGAAAACTTTACTTAGAGGTTCCCATATACCCTATATAATTTATGCCGGTTATAAGAACATTAATGCAGTTCCCGACGATGTTCTTATAACTAGCTTACCGTATTACCGTATTTCCCCGAATAAGCGCCCCGGCGCTTATTGTTTTCGTGGGCCAAAATTATCCTGAAATTTTTGTGAAAAATCCAGAATATAATATTTAGGACGGCTCTAATGGTTTCCACCAATAGTCTACCTACCGAAGTAGCCAAAATCATTGAAATTACGTTACAGTGATCTATTAATGTGTTTAAATTTTATGATACCAATATCATTTTTATTGACCCGGCGCTTATTCGGGGAAATACGGTATTTCCATTCCCGAGGGGTACGTTATAACCGAGTTCTACTGTGCTTATAATAACGAAGTTAGACATTCTATGAATGGACAGCTATGCCTGGCAAGAACACACTAAGGTACGTTCAGGAGCCAGCAGCCCCTGTACAGACCTAGACCTACTACAGGACAAGTATTACAGACAGTTTATTCAGGGAATCGATAGCGCTAGAAGCGAGTCGCATAGTCCCGATAACTTATCCATGGTTAGTGGAAGTACAGGGGTTTCTTACCCGAAACAACAGACATTGAGAGACTCGGTATTCAAGCCAATTAGAGAAGTTAGTTTGTTCTCATTCGTAATTCAATTATACTAAAGCATATATAATATTGATATTAGGCGAACACCACTGTAGTTTACTTATACTATATCGGCCACACCTTTTCAATATATAATTTTGACTTCTGACATAATTGTCAATCAAGTAATTATCCAGGAGCGCGAGACGCTCCTTTTGGAGTATGATTTTAGGGGAAAAATTAATTAGGAGCGCGAAAATTGGAATCTTCTCCTATTCCAGTGTTTCTCAAACTTTTTTAGTACAGAGCCCCCTGTCAACAATTTACCCTCGATACCGCCCCCCCCCCCCCCCCTTCCACAAAATCTCAATATTACATTTTGTATTTGTTTAACAAATCCGTATTTGATTTAATCCAAAATTGCAGCTGTGCCGACAGTATTTTCCTTGGAGGCACTATCAATTACCCAACCAGTAGCCACCAAAAGATAGGCCAACAAAGGGAAATACGTCGGCACAGGCTGCAATTTTGGATTTTTTTATATGGCCTCATCACAATTCTCTAAAATTACAATTTATTTCAATTTAATAATTTGACATTACTTGTGGATAAATTACAAAACCATGCATTGTTTTAGAACTAATTCATAATTCAAGTTAGTTTGTAATTCGCTTTGGTCACAATAGAGGGAATCTAAGCCGTTTAAATTTGCCCAATTGCTCGTTATCTGCTGTCAAGTGTAGGCATACCGTGTATATATTTTATATATATTTTGCATACCGTTATTACCGTATATATATTTTGAACTCCAATGTAAAGTGTGTGGTGTTGTTAACACCAAGACGCTACATCTCTCCCACTGCAAGAGCAAGAAATATATATTTATTAGCATATCCTTCAAAAGGTACCAAGCAGACAAACATTACAAGCACCTAAGGAACTGCACTAATTCTGAACTATATGCTACTGCCAATCTCTATCAAATAATGTAAGACACAACACAGAACAAGCAAACTAATTAACGCAACGCAGTATAATACGAGCTGAGGTAGGAAGAGGGTTAGGCCCAGTACATGAGTCCATTCCGGATAAGCAATGGCTTTCTTTTCTCGTCCCAGTTGACCGCTTCCCCGCTGCCGCCGCTGCCGCCGCTCCTAACAGACGAGGTGTCGTCCTCAAAGTTTGTAGACATCATAGCTCTGAAGGCCACCCAGTGTGCGTAGTACACCGGGGCCGGGATGGAGACGGCCTTGGTGCACCTCGCGTAGAGATGGCAGAGGTGGTAGGTGAGGGCCTGGAGAGAGTTTGAGTTGAAGTCGTTTTCGTCCCATAGCACGTGGTAGTGCGTGGGGCGACTGGTCCCCTGCAGACCGAAGTGGCTGCAGAGATAGAAGTCGAACTCCACGGGGTGAGTCACGTCACTGTCCAGTACGCAGCCCGGAGGCACATTGTTTCCCTTTCCGACCGCGTCTCTCCTGTCCTTGCAGAACATCCTCAGGTGGTGTCGCTTCTGCACGCACACAATCGTAATAGCGGGCTGGTAGTCGGCGGAGAAGCGCCCACAGGCTCTCCTCATTGACGTCAGTTCCCTGTTGAGCACCTCGCGGAACTGCCCCTCCGAGACCCCGTCGCGGTAGTATATGATCCGCTCGGGCAGCTTCCCCCTGCAGTTCTCGCGGAACGCAGAAATAAGCTCGTAGCACATGTCGTCGAACTTGTCTATCATCTCGAGTCGCTCCTTTCTTTTCGGCAGTCCGGGCTCCTGCTCCTTCTTCTCCACGGTGCGACTGTGCTTCTGGAAGCGCACACTGCTCACGTACTTGGCCAGCTTAGATTCAATGGACCCGACGGCCGCGGCTATGGAGGGCATCACCTCGTCCATCCCGACGTGAGGGTGGTTCACGTCTGCTCCGATGAACATTATCGGTTTCTTGAAGAGGTCCGCGAAGTTCTCAGCGAACGAAGTTGTCGATCTGTCGATTATGTGGTTAATTCCCCCCAGTTTGGCGTTGATCTTGAGACAAATGTTAGCGATTGTACTTGTGTTGGATTTGAATACGTTTTTGTCCTTTATGCACTGTGAGAGAACCCCAAGCTCGTAGTCGCATATAGACTTGACGTGTCTATACATGTCCTTATTAGGGAGTGGGAACGGCTTCTTCTCGTTTAGAAACACCATGAACATGACTGGATTGTACTTCTTGTGCATGCTCTCGAATTCTTGTCTAATAGCACCAATCTTCCTGAACTCATCGTCCCTGGGGTTTATCCTGGGGGAGACTACAGCACGGGGTTCAGATATAAAAATCCCACTGTTGCGTCCCACGCCTCGCAGCTCATCCAAGAACTTGTACAGGTTGTCTTCTCGGACTTCCACGAAGTCAATGATGACCCAATTATCCAGCTTCATTCCCGAGTAGAACTGAACTCCCTGCAAGTTCCAGGTCCCATTTCTGGGAGTAAGCTCCTCCTTGTTGGAATAGGTTATTATAGGCGGCTCTAGAACCCTAGCCGATGTCTCGTACATCCTATTATCCACGTCTATCCCGTAATACTCCATTAGCGGAGTGGAAAAGAGTTCCTTCTTCGCTATCTCCTCTATCCTGTGCATCCGCTCGTGGGCTGGCTTAGCAGCTGACCGGATCATCTCCGAGGTCTGGTCAGCTGTTAGCTTCCCCTTCCGGTGCTGTCCCCTCACGATAGTGCAGAGCTCCATGGGCAGCTGCGTGGTGCCCCTGCTGCCCACGACAACCATATTCAGGCCCGGGAACTCCAGTCTTATCTTGTACTTCTCCTGGTAGTACCTCTCCACACTGGTGAACACGCCGTCCCCAAGCTGGAATTGGAAATCTCGGGCCGACTTCCCCAGGACCTTCCGCTTGTCGTTGTTCAGTTTGTATACTCGCTTGTACCCCATATGGTTGGTGGAGACCTTCAGACCGCAGAGCTGGCTCTTGACCTCGCCCAGGTTCCGCCCCCTCAGAGCGTCCCCGGGGTACTTACACCCTGAGAGCTCGCAGATGAACTTCACCAGGTTGATGTCCTGCATTATCGCCGTGAATGTGACGTCGAGGTTAACGAAGGGCTTCCACTGGCCCGGGCGGATGGATTGGTAGTAGCCCTCCCAAATGTCGCAGCCCTGCCCGAGACTCACCTGGTTCCTGCCAGGGTCGAAGTAGTGGCTCCGGCCGATCGTGTTGTAGAGGGACTTGGGCAGCTGGCTGAGTATGACCTCTATAGCCTGGATAGCAGAGCGGCCAGAGTCGAACTCATTCTGTCGGGTGGTGGCGGTCTCGTAGGGCTTCTTCCGGTTTATGAATTTCTGCAGCAGAGACAGGTCCACGCTGCCGGTGTGGGAGATGTGCACGCTGTGCGTCCGCTTCCTGTCTCCGTCCTCCGAGTCCTCCCAGTCTATCTTGAATGTCCTGGCGCCGCCCCACAGGAGCTCCTTCGCGTAGAGAGTAGACCGACCGTCGTACACAGGGAACTTCCCCTTCAGCTCTTCTGCGTACTTCTTCAGCAGCGCCTGCCACACACTCAGACAGACGTGCTTCTGTATCACGACCCTCTCGTCGCCGTGGTCCCGGTCCTGCGTGATGTCAACTCGGTACTGATTGATTATGCTCTGCGTCGGGAGCTTCATCTCGAAGAAGTTGAGTTTAAGCGCGATCTTCCTGCCTCGGGTCCCGTATCCGGTGGCGGGTCTGGGGGGAGGGAACAGCGCGCGGGACTGGTGGGAGCTTCCTCCTATGCTGGAGCCAAAATGGAAATCTCCGTTTCCCACAGACTCGTGGCTCACGGGAGGAAGTGAGACTACCTCTGGAGAGTAGGTGGCGCCGGGGGACCCCCCGCTACTGGAGGAGGGCGGAGAGGGCGTGGTCTGTAGACCGGAGGAGGGCGGAGAGGGCGTGGTCTGTAGAACAGAGGAGGAGGGCGGAGAGGGCGTGGTCTGTAGAACGGAGGAGGGCGGGGCCTGTAGAGCCTCTCGCTCTGGGGTTCGAGACCGCTTCTCAGGAGAGGAGTCCGGGGGGCTGGGCTGGTGGGACCTAGACGGAGCAGTGGTCGGTCTCTCGTCGAGCCTCATAGCGCCCAGCGACTCAGAAACGTTCCTTTGACCCCTGCCTGCACCCCTGCCCCTGCCCCGACCCCGCCCCCCGCGGCCTTTGTTACCTCTTCCGCGATCAGACATTTCGAAGACTTCTGAGATACAAGTACAGTATTAGAAGAATAGAGTTCAGTTGTGTGTTAGGATTATGTAATCCAATCAAAGCTAATATATTTTGTAATATAGTATAAATAGTAATTACAGAAACGAAATATAGGGTATTAAGGTATTTCATTCGTCGGCAATTATGTTTCATTATTACCCACCTTTACCCCGAATTCAGAAACTATATTGATAAACACAAAGAACAAGCTGTTTCATTTATAGACGAGACAACCTGAGTAAAATTACTGAATTTAATTCTATTCCAGAGATGCAGCGGTCCGGAAATTTCATGGACCGGACCGGACCGTCATGATTTTTTCTGGACAGTCCGGACCGGTCCAGACCGTATGATCAAAATATTGGATCGGTCTGGACCGGTCCAGACCGATGAACCGGTCCAGACCAATGAACCGGTCCAGACCGATGTACTGGTCCAGACCGTTATATCCCTTATTTGGACCGTTACAGACCGCAAAGTAGGGTGGATAATTATATCCACTTGTGTTTATAAGATACTTATTACTTATGTGCTTGTAAACAATAGGTAATAACGGATTTGAGCCCGATCGCTTGTCCAATCTAGGATGAGTCCAGACCGATGAACGGTCCAGACCGATGAACGGTCCAGACCGTTATATCGTTAATTTGGACCGGTCCAGACCGCACTTGAAAACAAGCAGACCGGACCGACCTGAGACCGGTCGGTCCGGTCCGGTCCCGGTCTGGACCGCAGTCCGGTCCAGACCGCTGCATCTCTGTGAATCTGTTCTTAGTATGTCTAATTGGCTAAAGTGGCACTTGCTACCCAAATAATATCAGCAAACTGTGGCTGTATTGTGACAGTTGACATCTTATATCGCTTTCCAGATAGGTATTGTTTACCCCAGAAAACCTGAAATTACCCCTAATTGCCGACCACTGGGGTATTTGGACAGACTAACGGATAATTATTTGTATTCTAAATATGCAAATTTTATGTTAAATATAGAATATTTGTACCCACAAACTGCAACATATATTCCAAATATCAACCGAGGCGGAACTAGACAGAAATTTCGAACACAATCATCAATATATACAGACAATATGAACTCGAACGCATAAAGCGAGTCAATATTATTAGTTATAAGCTGCAGAGTAGATATCGCCCTCGATCTCAGTTATTAAATTATGAAAAGAAACACCTAGATTACCAATTATAGCAACAACAACTCCATTTTGCCTCATTTTCCTGCGAAAACGGACTTCCTAAACTTCTCTTGGGGGGGGCGAGAAGTACTTTTGGGGGGGCAACCCCGTAGCGTAGCTACGTACCTGATTATCATACATTATACTAAAGGCAACATATTCTCTTTGAAAATGCGGACTAATATGAAATACAAGTACGAATTATTACAATTAAAATTTGAACATTTAAATACACAGCAAATAGTGCATAATGGGATGAGAAACCCTACTTTATATATCAGAATACACACTAAGTATATATTAAAATTTAAAATATCTCCTTATTGGGCTTCAAATTTCTATTAGCTACTGAGGTTATTTCTAAAGTTTTCTAAAGCCCACCATACACGATGCAACTTTGTTGCATCGTGTATGTTGATTGTTGCACGCAATATTGTTGCATGCAACAAGTTGCATGGAAATTGGACATGTTCAATTTTCTTGCAACATTGTTGCACGAAAATATGGAAATTCAGTACATATTTTTCAGATTATTTTCGTTCGCATTCATCAAAACAATTGAAAAATTCACATGTTCTTCTAGTGTATCTATTTAATTTACTACTTACTTTATCAGTACCCTTAATCACCTATGATGCGAATACAAATGTATATATTATAATTTTGAGCACGGTTTTAAAAACACTGATCGTATTGCTGCATATTATTTTCCTAGAAATACTAAACATCTAAAATTATCCACGACTCGTTAACGACGTTTTTTGATTTTTGAATGAATTTAGAAAATATGGATGAGACACTTTGGGATTGCACATGTACTACATTGTATTTCTAAGATCCGGGTAAATTCTAGTTACGGGCAGCCTCCGGACGACAGTGCCCGAATAAGGGAGGTTTGGATGTATATATAAATATTCAGTTCTAACTAAGAATACCAAAATGGCTATAGCTTATTACTGTACAGACGATCCATCCTTACAAATTTCTATAACTTGATGTGTCAACTAAAAATTTCTTCATCAATAGATGAAATGCACTTTGCGACTCTCGATTTTGATCCAATCCTTAACCCATGAGATTCTCAATTTGCATTGCGGGTCAATTGCAATTTCCTCCGGCGAAGTATAATAATTTGGAATGCGGAAACGACAACGTGTATTTTATCTACAATATTGAATTGGGAAATAACAATTCCATTGGATTATACGTATAGCACTGATTTAAAATACTATTTTTCCATGTGTAATAGAGTAATTTCCATGCAACAATGTTGCACGAAAATAAATGTTGCATGCAACTTGTCGCACGAAAATTGTGTTGCTTGCAACATTGTTGCACCGTGTATGTTACCTTGTGGCATGCAACTTTGTTGCATCGTGTATGGTGGGCTTAACAGTTACTTCGATATCTAGTTATGGCTAAAAAGGGCAAGCATAACTCGCAAGTTTTCATGATCTAGGGTTTAAAGTTGAACGTCGATAAAACAATTTATATTGTATGGGTGTATAACTGTATAAACGCAAATATGCAGCCTGGCAGTAACTATTTCTAAATTTAATGTTTAATTAAAGAAAAGAAATGCTGATTCGAAGTTAAGTGCGAGTATCATTTCAATATAATTGTATAAAATAATTAGCATTATTTACCGCGGGAACAAATTGGTCCTTTCAAGAATCAGGAGTATCATCAGTGAATATAACAAAGTTTTGTAATAGATTACAATTACAATGGGCATTTATAGATAATCAGAAAACCATGTAATACCTGTAATTTCCGAATCGTTAAAAATAGATTATTTTGTCTAATATTAATTGGGAAATTACAAATTAAATATGACCTAATAAAGTACTTACTCATATTAAGGATAAAATTAGATGCTTATTTAAACTTATTATCAAGACAAGGGCAGAAAATATCCCAGTCACTGCAAAAAGACATGTTAGTCTGCTGCGTAAGGTCTTGTGCAATCAGATAAGAAACGAAGCGGGTAAATTAACAACCACTTATTCGTGGGTACCGTATTTCCCCGAATATAAGCGCCGGGTAAATAAAAATTACATTGGTATGATAGCATTATTAATTAAACACATTTGTTGATCACTGGAGTGTAATTCCATTGATTTTGGCAACTTCGGTATGTATGTTGCAACTAATGTTCTCTAATACACTGCAACAGGCAGAGGCGGCGCGGCTTTTTGGGGCCCCCGGGTGATCGAATATTTGCACACAGGCAAATTTGGGGCCCCCGGGTGACCCCTTTGTCAGGGCCCCGGGGGGCCTGAACAAGGGGACCCCCCTTTGTAATCGGTTGAGGGGCCCGCGGGTGAATCACCCGTGCGGGGTGCGGCCGCGCCGCCCATGGCAACAGGTATACTCTGAGTATGTCACAGGTGTTCACATAAGTGGAAGTATAGACTATACAGAGAGTGACACCTGCATACAAACATTTGCCATTCTGTCGGTGATACAGAATGCAACACCCTCAACAGTAGCAGGAGAAGTATAAATACAGTCAACAGTGGCTCATATACGAGCATCGGATGCACTTATTGGAGTGACAGTGACTCCTTTAGGAACATACCCGTTGAAAGCTAACTTCTAAGTTGATTTTGAATTTTCATTAAAATTAATCCTTTATCAAAATAGAAACACAGTTTATTCCCTCCCATGCACAAGCATTTGCCTCACATTTTGCATAATTTGCATATTTTTCACAAAAATACTCTGGACTTTAAAATATTTGCACACAGGCAAATTTCTGCGCGTCTAGATTTAGTTTGAGCTCGCTCACACGTGCCTAAATTATTCATTTTGCATTAAGTCTATGAGATAACTCTCGATTCTCGCGCACCTAGAATTTCTTCCAAAAACATTTACGCGCTTGGATGAAACCTTGTTTGCTAGCAAATACTTAGCTATGACGTCATCAATTACGGAGATAATGATAATGAGATGCCCCCCGTAACCTTGGGACAATTTACAATTAAGTATTGACTAACTCGACTTCAAACTAGTGACACAATAAAATGCTAATACAAGTATCGTTTGCATTAAATCGTATAATTGAAATCATTCACTAACTATGGTTTAGCAAAACGCATTATTGGTCTGTAGGATAAGAATTGAAAATGTTGTTTGTGGCAAAAAGAGAATTTTTCAAAAACTTATAAAACACTACTATGAACCGATAACAATTCCAGATTATTCTAATTGAGTCACAGTAGACACAACTAACCAAGAAAAATTCCCTAACTTTCCAGATATCACCATAGCAACCATTGACGTACTTTGGTATTCTCAGGTTACACAAATATAAGATAGAGCTGTATTAGATTAATATATTATTTGAATAAACTCGATTCGTAACAGAACCTAAAATGGCCACTAATATGCCTACAAATGTTATTTTCGATAAAATGGCACAATTCGACAATGTCGCCACAATCATCCACCAAACATTCGATCCGCTAATCGATCAGCTGATCGCGAGGAGGGACGCTCTCCTCCAGAGGGTCCGTGAGCTGCGAGAGGACCACACGAACAAAGAGGCCACTCGTATCGCTGCCATAGAAGAACTCGAAAGGGTACAGCAACAAATGCACGAAATGAGCATAAAGGTAAACCCAAACCTAAAGTTCCACGAACAGGCCAAACAAGCCTACCAACAGGGCATTAAGAAACTGGGACCATCTGCCACATTCCTATGTCCCGTCTTAAGGTGTCAAAATACGGATACAATCCGACAGCTGATATCCGAGCTAGGAGAGATAGTCCCGTGTGAGATACCGGACTATTCTCTCAAGCGAGAACCGGTATTAACAGCTGGGAAGTTAGGTTATGGTGCTAATGAGTTGAATGCCAGAGGAATAGCATTCGATGAATCCACTGAGCTAATGTACGTGGCAGATTTTGAGAACAACCGTGTGCAAATAATGTCGTTAAAGGGAGAGTTTGTGGCACAATTCAGGAATGATAAGCTAGAGTATCCATGGGGAATAGCTGTTGATAAAGAGTCCATATTCGTAACCGACACGGGGCACCATGCATTGTTACAGTTCCGAAAGAAAGATTCCAAACTCATCAACAGAACTGGAACTAGAGGCAACAAGCAAGGAGAGTTTAACTCTCCCCGTGGACTCTGTATCGACACTAACGGAGATGTGTTAGTTGCAGATTGCCTCAACCACAGAGTGTGCGTATACTCTAAACTCCTCAAATTCAAGTCCCGTATCGGAATAGGACTGTTGAAATACCCTAGAGACGTTAAGCTGTCAGCTGATCGAATCGTGGTGCTAGACGGGAGTCCCAAATGTGTCCATTTCTTCTCTCGAGAAGGACACCCCCTCAGTTCCTGTGTCTCTAAAGGGACAGAGGACAGTTCGGTCGCTAGCCCTACCTTCTTCTGTTTGGACTCAGCTGGCAATATTATCATTAGCGACCGTGCGAGTAATGCCATCAAAGTGTATACTGAATCTGGACAGCATATTCACACCTTGGGAAGGGAAGGGGAGGGAAAGGGAGAGTTTATTGCCCCCTTTGGAGTTTGTATTTCCAACTTAGGAACTATTTGTGTTGTATCTCGTAATTCCAACTATACTCTGCAATGTTTCTAGTTTGTTTATTTGTTGATTCTATGTGACTGAATCTTTGTCAAATGAAACTTTTTTTGGTTAAAATATCATACATATATGGGACCGTTAAAACGCTACGTAACGCTTCCAAGGGGCGAAGGGGGTAGCCAAAAACATGTTCTTAGTTACAGATGATTTGTGTGTATAATAATCTAATATAATTGGTTTATTGTAAAAGCGCACTTATTTCACAGTTATTTCTGGGACTCGTAGTTTTTCCCTCAATTTTGTGAAAATAAACAAACACACAAAGAAGAATTGTGTTTTTAATATTGAGATAATACTCTTCCCTAGTCTGTTTTCATTCTCCATGCTTCATAATACAATAAAATATTTAGCATTCTATGTTACTTTATATAATTATACGTTAATACATGTTACAATCCCCTGGAGCTGATACAAAACATTATGTGGACCACTCCCATATTTTATAAATAGAATCCTATCGATAAATGAGCCCTTCTGTCTCGTTCGCTTCGCGACGGATAATTCAACAGTTCGCGGTCTCGCTTTTCAATATACAATATATATATTTATATTAGAATTTACTTATCCACCGATGATCGGTAGCACCGATGATCGGCGTTTGTATTAAATAACCTCGCTAGTTTCTACCGATGGTGTTTTTATAAACATAAAAAAACAATCGGTAGAAAGAAGCGAGGTTTTTTAATACAAACGCCGATGATCGGTGGATAAGTAAACTCTTTATATTAAAATCTGAAAGAATTTAATTCGAAATCAGCACACTTGTTTTTGGAAGGACTACGAGTAACATAAATAACTGTAAAAATAAGTTCGCTTTTACAATAAACTAATTATATTAGATTATTATACACATAGATCTTCTGTAACTAATAACATGTTTTGGCTACCCCTTCGCCCCTTGGAAGCCTTACGTATAATTTGAACGGTCTCATATAAGTATTTATAACCAACAACAGTTTCATTTGACAATTACTCAGTTCACACCTTTTAAAAGATCAACAAATAAACAAACTAGAAACATTGCAGAGGATAGTTGGGATTACGAGATACAACACAAATAGTTCTTAAGTTGGAAATACAAACTCCAAAGGGGGCAATAAACTCTCCCATTCCCTCCCCTTTCCTTCCCAAGGTGTGAATATGCTGTCCAGATTCCGTATACACTTTGATGGCATTACTCCCATGGTCGCTAATGAGCATATTACCAGCTGAGTCAAAACAGAAGAAGGTAGGGCTAGCGACCGAACTGTCCTCTGTCCCTGTAGAGACACAGGAACTGAGGGGGTGTCCTTCTCGAGAGAAGAAATGGACACATTTGGGACTCCCGCCTAGCACCACGATTCGATCAGCTGACAGCTTAACGTCTGTAGGGAATTGCAGCTGTCCTATTCCGATGCAGGACTTAAATTTGAGGAGTTTCGAGTATACGCACACTCTGTGGTTCCAGCAATCTACAACTAACACATCTCCGTTAGTGTCGATACAGAGTCCATAGGGCCAGTTAAACTCTCCTTCCTTGAGGCCTTTAGTTCCAGTTCTGTTGATGAGTTTGAAATCTTTCTTTCGGAACTGCAACAATGCATGGTGCCCCGTGTCGGTTACGAATATGGACTCATTATTGACAGCTATTCCCCATGGATGCACGAGCTTATCATTACCGAATTGCGACACAAACTCTCCCTTTAACGACACTATTTGCACACGCTTGTTCTCAAAATCTGCTACGTACATTAGCTCAGTGGATTCATCGAATGCTATTCCTGTGGCTTCCAACCAGGGTTGCCAATCCAATCCAATCCAATCGACAATCCAATCCAATCGAGCCAAATTTGGACAATCGGCAATCCAAATTTGGACAATCGATTATTCGGATGACAATCCAATCGCAATCGACAATCCAAAATATCATCGATTCTTTTGGATTGTTTCTCCGATTTTTTTCGATCGTTTACTGTTCAGTATTATATAAAAAAAGAGTTATGTTTCATCATATGTTCAAACTTAAAACATATATTATTGGGTTTAATTGACGAGCAATTGAGCTTTTTAAATTTTGGCATTATTTAGATATTGAAAAAACAAACAATCAGAAAAATCGATGAAATTCATCGATTGCAATCCAATCGATAATCCAATCGATGAAAAATGCAGCAATCCAATCGTCAATCCAATCGATGAAAAATGAAGCAATCCAATCGACAATCCAATCGATGAAAAATGCAGCAATCGGCAATCGAAAATATTCTCGATTGGATTGGATTGGCAACCCTGCTTCCAACTCATTAGCACCTCTTCCTAACTTCCCAGCTGTTAATACAGGTTCTCGCTTGAGAGAATAGTCCGGTATCTCACACGGGACTATCTCTCCTAGCTCGGATATCAGCTGTCGGATTGTGTGCCTATTTTCACACCTGAAGACGGGACATAGGAATGTGGCAGATGGTCCCAGTTCCTTAATGCCCTGTTGGTAGGCTTGTTTGGCCTGTTCATGGAACTTTAGGTTTGGGTTTACCTTTATGCTCATTTCGTGCATTTGTTGCTGTACCCTTTCCAGTTCTTCTATGGCAGCGATACGAGTGGCCTCTTTGTTCGTGTGGTCCTCTCGCAGCTCACGGACCCTCTGGAGGAGAGCGTCCCTCCTCGCGATCAGCTGATCGATTAGGGGATCGAATGTTTGGTTGATGATTGTGGCGACATTGTCGAATTGTGCCATTTTATCGAAAGTTACATTTGTAGGCATATTAGTGGCCATTTTAGTTTCTGTTACGAATCGAGTTTATTCAAATAATATAATTAATCTAATACAGCTCTATCTTATACTTGTGTAACCTGAGAATACCAAAGTACGTCAATGGTTGCTATGGTGATACCTGGAAAGTTAGGGAATTTTCTTGGTTAGTTGTGTCTATTATGACTCAATTAGAATAATCTGGAATTGTTTATCGGTTCAAAGTAGTGTTTATAAGTTTTTGAAAAATTCCCTTTTTGCCACAAACAACATTATCAATTCTTATCCTACAGACCAATAATGCGTTTTGCTAAACCATATTTAGTTCATGATTTGAATTATACGATTTAATGCAAACAATACTTGTATTTAGCATTTTATTGTGTCACAAGTTTGAAGTCGTGTTAGTCAATACTTAATTGCAAATTGTCCCAAGGTTACGGGGGGCATCTCATTATCATTATCTCCGTAATTGATGAGGTCATAGCTAAGTATTTGCTAGCAAACAAGGTTTCATCCAAGCGCGTAAATGTATTTGGAAGAAATTCTAGGTCCGCGAGAATCGAGAGTTATCCCTTAGACTTAATGCAAAATGAGTAATATAGGCTTGTGTGAGCGAGCTCAAACTAAATCTAGGCGCGCAGAAATTTGCCTGTGTGCAAATATTTTAAAGTACAGAGTATTTTTGTGAAAAATATGCAAATTATGCAAAATGTGAGGCAAATGCTTGTGCGGGAGGGGAATAAACTGTGTTTCTATTTTGATAAAGGATTAATTTTAATGAAAATTCAAAATAAACCTAGAAGTTAGCTTTCAACGGGTATGTTTCTAAAGGAGTCACTGTCACTCCAATAAGTGCATCCGATGCTCGTATATGAGCCACTGTTGACTGTATTTATACTTCTCCTGCTACTGTTGAGGGTGTTGCATTCTGTATCACCGACAGAATAGCAAATGTTTTTATGCAGGTGTCACTCTCTGTATAGTCTATAGTTCCACTTATGTGAACACCTGTGACCCTACTCAGAGTATATATACAATTTACAACAGTGAATTAGTTTTTATTATTGCACTCTAAACTCCTTCTCGAATTTTTTCTCACAAAGCAATCAATTAAATTATTTTATATGTTTGTGATAGCGATTCCCCAAACCTTTTTCAACCTTCGATCCCCTCCACTGCTAATGCCAAACATTATGTGGGCCCCTCCCATTGAGATCTATTAATAATATGTAAGGTATAACCTGTAATGAACTAACACCTCTCTATATGGAACTACGCATGCTATTGTCCCAAATAGATAGGTGTCGCTCATTTAATTCTAATGGAATACTTATACTTTGGAGGGCAGAGCAATCTTTAACATATTTTAATCCAAGTTTTAGATAACTCTTTCTCTGTCTGGTCTTTCTTTTTTCAATAAACAATATATTTATATTTATTATTTGAATTTTTTAAATTCGAAATCAGCATATTTAGGTAGTATAATACCCTTTGGAAGCCAGCCTCAAGGTTCTTGGTTCATTTTGAATTTTCTTTATTCTGTTTACCTATTTTTGTAAACAACAACAATAAATATTCCTATTATATTTGTATATACGAAATTCGTGTTCAGCATACTTGTTTACGTACCGATTATAACATTTGGAATTTAGTTTATATCTCAATTGTAAATGCGGTTTCTATTCCCCCATCACTTTAATGCAATCCGGACAAACAAACAACAATCGAGTTATAATAATATAGATATTATCAACATTGTCTATATCTCTATAACAATGTACAGTGGTGTTCGCATAATTATCATTTTTGCCCAATATCGCTCTTAAATAGCAAGTTATTTTCAGTCCCCAAGCGAGTTTTTAATGTAAATTATGTTCCTCTATTAGCAAACAAATTTCGTAATCGTTAATATAAAATTTGACTACAGTCAACTCCGCTTAATAGAGTCACCTCGGGACCAGGTCGCTTTGACCCGATTAAGCGGAGAAATCTATTAACCAAAAATATTTTAAGCCAAAATGTAATTCCGTCTTATAATTCCTGTGAAATGTTGACCCCATTAAGCGGAGAATTCTATTAACCGGTGGCTCTATTAAGCGGAGTCGACTGTATTTATATCCATTATAATCACTGTATTTATATCCATTATAACCACTGTATTTTACTTAACAGTTTGGGAATATAATTACTTCATATAAGCGGGCATTTCGTACTTTCGTTATAACGGGTTATTGTATAGGTACTGTCTGATCATAACACTGCACATAAAGACTTGTACTCAGTTGGAAAGGAAGACACTAGTGGAGAGAGTATACAGTCCCACGCAATGATAGAAGCGCTGAAAGCTCTGCAGAGCAAAATAGCTCGCCTCGAGACAGAGAGGGCTGCTGCTGCTGAAAAGTTCGAGTCTCTCTCTTCTCGAACTAACCAGAGACAGCTGGACTTGTTGGATGGACCTGTTGCGACAGAGAATGTTCTAGAACATTCTAGAATAGAGCCTGTGTCTACAAGCGAGCTGAGAACAGTCTCTACTCACGATACACTGGCTCACAAGGTTAATAGGGATTTGTATACAGTCAACTCCGGTTATAACCAAGTCGGATATAACTAAGTATTTGCTTATAACGAAGTCGTTCAATGGTCCGGAAATCCTTCTATCTTATTACATTCTCAAAACTTCGTTTACAACGAAATGGATATAACGAAATTCTGCTTATAACGAAGTGAAACTATGGTCCCGAGCACTTCGTTATAACAGGAGTTGACTGTATATGTATCGTATTGCTTCGAATAAGCGCCCCGGCGCTTTTTGTTTTCATGGACCAAATTTATCCTCAATTTTTTTTGAAAAATTCAGAAATAATGTTTTGGTAGGTTCTAATGGCTCTCAGTTACAGTATACTACGAAGTTTCCAAAAATCAAAGTAATTACACTCCAGTTATAAACTAACGCAGGGTTTTTTTAAAGGCCGATCTTGGTTTAAATTTTGCACCAAGATTTTTTGGAGTTACACCACGATTCGGGTCGGCCTCGTCCGCTGCAGTTTTGAGTTACACCAAAAAAACCCCTGAACTAACGTGTATTAATTAGTGTAACAAATTCCATTTTATTGACCCGGCGCTTATTTGAACCAATACGGTATATATAATCTGGATATGTTCCTATATTAATTACTATCTATTGTGTAGTATGAGAGTGCTAGCCATTATGAAGTAGAGCGTAGGTTGGATTCTATCAATGACAAGTGTTGGCAGCAAGCTCACGAGTTGGAGACCACGAGAGAAATGCTCAGAAGAGCAGAGTTAGACAGGTACATACATACGTACTAGTAATGTCTCAAAAAAGAAGAAAAAAAATGTCTCTAATATAATTTAATTAAGAGCATCCTTATGTGTAGACGGTCTATTTCTATACGGTCTATAAAAGCCCATACAAAATAAGCAAAAAAATTGTAGAGCGTTTATACATTCTGTAGACCAGTGGTTCCCAACCTGGGAGGAATTCCTCCCTGGGGAGGAATTTGGCCATCCTCGGGGAGGAATTCGACATAGGTATACTTATAAATATTAATGAAATTTTCTGGATTGCTTTGTCTCACTGAATGATTTAATCACTGAGTAATTAAAAATACCTAGTATTAATAATATTGACAGTTCTCATTGACAGTATTATTTATATTTCACTTATTTCAATACCAAAATTCTACATTGTAGTGCTGGGGGGAATTATAGCAAAAATATAGGTTAGGGGGGTAATATCGTGAAATTTTTTGGAAAAGGTTGGGAACCACTGCTGTAGACCAAAAGCCCTGCCGTCTATGGGTAATACTAATGTTATGTAAGAAAAGGTACATACATACTAGTCACATTACTGTAGACCTAGTTAATACCAACACATACCTAGTATATTTCAGTCCCTTTCAAAGCCTTTTTAATACAAATGACATTGGTTAATACGTTTTTCGGATATGGAGTATGCGAGTATGCGAGTACACATTTTGACGGTCCCTGGGTGTATGTATTAATGAGGTTCGACTGAATTTATATTCTCCTATTGTCTGATCTCATCATCTATTGACTCCACTTATACATTCTAGTTCCTTATTTGTTAACTCCACTTATAACTATTAACTTATATCTGCCTATTGGTTAACAAAATTTATAACTACAGTAGAGCCTCTGAACAACGGACACTTTGGGACCGGAACCGTTGTCCGTTATTTAGAGGTTGCTTTTATAATAGACATTTGCTAAATTCAATCCGTCCGTGCCACGAGGGTTGTCCGTTATTTGGAGGGGCCGTTATGGTAACTTATGGGAGGCTCCACTGTATTAACTTATATCTGCCTATTGGTTAATAACTCCAACTTATAAGGAGCCTGTAGGAAGTACACAGAAGAGCAGATGTCCAGATTAGAGCGCAAGTATGACGAACTGAGAACTGACTCGGAACAGATGCTGCCCCAGTTCCAGGTAGCAGGGATTGAAATTACGATTTACAGTCAGTCCGCTTAATAGAGGCACTGGTTAATAGATTTCTCCGCTTAATGGGGTCAAAGCAATCTGGTCCCGAGGTGACTCTATTAAGCGGAGTCGACTGTACTTGAATTTTTCGAGAAATATATATATCATTGATTTGAATGAACTTAACTCAAATTTTATAAAAAGTATTCAATTGCTATTTTGGCAGTGAATATAGTATGAAATATCACGTCGAATTAACTACGATTGTATATGTTTCGCCCTTTCATATACAGTGGATGCCAAATCTGGTTGCTAATAGGCGAAGTTGCTAATAGGGAATGAAATTAACAGTATGTATCACGCTTGGATTCTGTAAAGCGGTTGCTAATAAAGTAACATAATTGCTAATAGGGGAGTTGCTAATAAGCAAACTCCACAATATTTAAATATCATAATGTTACTACCCAGTGTATTATACAGCAATTTGTAAATACGCTCCTAATCCTGTTCTGATCCAATTTTCATACGCCTAAATCACAAACTAATGTTACGGTATAGGAGAAGATTCCAATTTTTCTCGCTCCTAATTAATTTTCCCCCTAAAATCATACTCCAAAAGGAGCGTCTCGGCTCCTGGATAATTAATTCCCTGCCAGGTATCCCCGGAGCTGGTGCCTGCGGGGGCCTCTGACGCGGCGGTTGCTAGAGTGGACAGAGTGGAGGAGCGACAGAGAGAGATGGCGGAGTCCCAGGAACAGACGGAGGGTCAGGTCAGAGAGCTGCAGCACGAACTCAAGCTGGAGAGACACCGCAGGAAGCTCCTACAGGTATCAACTGTAGTCATATACTGTAGTTGTACTGTAGTTATATACTGTAGTTATACTGTAGTTATATAGTGTAGGTATATACTGTAGTTATACTGTAGTTATATAGTGTAGGTATATACTGTAGTTATATACTGTATCAATTAATCTGCTAAAATACTAGGAATGAAACGAATACAGTAAACCATAGCGTTCTATATAAAAAATGCTATGAGTAACATTGGATATAGCGAAAAATCGCTAATAACGACTTTTTGTTATCCGTTGTTTTCTTAAATTATCCGAACATGTTTGACTTGTCCCAACGAGTTCGGATAATCAAGACCTGCAAATCCCTTCGTTATATCCGGATATTCGTTATAAGCGGATAATAATTAATACGTTTAGTGCTCTGGAGGAAAATCTCCATTTCGTTATATGCAGTTAACTTATTTCGTTATATCCGACTTGGTTATTACTGGAGTCACTGTATAGTATAGTTGGCACAGTATAAACCTAAACTACTACAAATACTACGGTTGAAACGAATACGTATTTACTCTACTCTGTGTGTGTAGGAGAAAGCAGCAGAGCTGCAAGCGGCACAAGACACCAACCTGTGTCTCACTCGCGCGACTTCTCTCAGCTCCCAGGCCGCCTCTTCACACCTGCGAAACCGCGGGAAGAGAAAGAAGCTAGTCAGCGGCAAGCTGAGTAAGCACAGACATTCAAACAGCGCTGCTCGGACAAACGAGAGGGCAGATCACTACAGAGTGCAGCTTAAGGATATTCCCTTCGTAGTGGGCACTTCCACTGCCCAGTCCCACTCAGTGGCGGCTAACTACCAACAGCTGATCGCTATGCTGAAGAGCCACAACACAGTCGTGTGTGGTAGGGGGCCTCACGGGGCACAGGGGAGACACAAGGGGGCACTGCCGAAAGAAGATTCTAGAAGGTGCGAGATCATGGTTAATAATAACTTAGTATAGTAGAACCTCGTTAGTACGAACACCAACGGACGGTAGAAATTTGTTCGCTTTATCCGGAGTTCGTATTAACCGGAGTAATACCCATTGAATACCCATTGAATAACGAGGTTATACTGTATAATGTTTGAAGTAAATGTACAGTAGTCCATGGTTAATATAGTACAGTAGATTCTCATTAATAGGAACGACCGTTTAAATCTGTTCTCATTTATATAGGCTAGGGGAATTAAGCACCTTATAATCGTTTCCGTGTTCATACTAACGAGAGTCTATTGCAGTGGTTCCCAACCTGGATCCATGGACCCCTTGGGGGTGCACAGGATGTATTACGGACAATGGGAGGGGGTCCACAGAATGTCTAATATTTACTATAGGGGGTCAACGGTTGAAAAAGGTTGGGAATAGCTGGTCTACTGTATATCTAGCCTATTGATTATATAAGTTATCCCCTGTATATCTAGCCTATTGATTATTCCCTGTATAGCTATTATCTAGCCTATTGATTATTCCCTATATAGCTAGCCCATAGGCGTCGTTGCAGGGGGGGCGGGGGGGGGGCAGCATAGGTCTCGCCCCCCCCCCCCCCCCAGATTTCGCCCACTCAGCTGGCGTTTGTCTTGAAAATTAGTTGAAACAGTGGATGATAACAGGTTTTTATTTTGCCCAAAATGTCAAGTTGCATAAGCTTTCTCAGGAAATTTACATCTCACTTACGTTATTAATTTAATAATTATGTGTGATTTTTGCGCATTAATTGCAACATAAAATAAATGTCTTTTAAAAGTTCTCTGGCTGCCGCCCCCCCCCCCCCCAGATTGTCACAAAAATTGGAAAGTTCGACGCCTATGAGCTAGCCTATTGATTATCCCCTGTATATCTAGTCAAAAGGCACTTTTTACTGTGCCGACTATACTAAGTATAGTGGCCCAGTTCTAATCTTAGTGCCTTTATTTTGAATGGTTACAAATTATTGAACAGGATTTTCCTGTAGAAATGGAATATTACAAAACCAATATCAAAAGGCAGAGGAAGTTTTAATAATTAAATCACTATATGGAACTGAAACTAAGCATAACTAGTTACAGATCTTGTTGCTATGGAGAGATTAGTGGAATGTGGTTATGCGTAGCATAGCAGCCATATGGTTGCCAGGCTGTGTAGCGAGCAGAGAGCTCTGGGATTGCCTGATAGAGTTGTGTGGTTAGTGGTGTAACGGGATAGCTAGCAGAGAAGTGGCGTGTTGCGTGGTGCGAGCTGTGTGAGTATAAGAAGAGCAGCCAGCAGAGATAGGACAATGCAACTGTGTTAAAGGAACTGAAACTAATCGAGAGTAGAATGGCAACTGAGTTAGTAGCGGACATGCGAGAAGAGACAGCCAGAGAGCTGGAACGAATTCGAGGGGAAGTGGTGATAGCGAAAGAGGAGTTACGTGTCCGATTCGAGTATTATTTCCAAGTGCTACGTGGCAGACACTTCGAACTGGTGGCACAGCTGGATGAAGTGGTCCATGTGGCAGAGACACAAGTGGAGGATAGACAGGTGAAGCTGAATCAGTTGAAAGTGACCAAAGCTGAAATGTCACACAATCTCCAACATAATGAGCTCAATGAGACTCTAATAAATTTGTCCCGAGAGTTGGACGAGAAGATACGGGGACTAGAGGCGACTGTGGATCGGATTCCATCTGTGTGGCTCGAGTGGCATGACGGGTGGTTGGAAGGTGGCATGGCTGGATTGTGTCGCTTGTGTGAGGGTGTATCCTACGTGAACAGACACAACCCAGTGTGGTCTGGTGTCAATAAAGGAGAGGGACATATGGAAATATATCTACCTTCTGGTCTGTCGATAGACAGAGACAATGGAGATATATTTGTGTGCGATTATTGGGTTAATAGGATTCAGGTGTTTAGCAAAGAAGGCAATTATTTTAGAACAATTAAGCCACAAGGAATGTCCTATCCTATTTCCATAACTGTCTCACTCCATCACATGTTTGTCAGTTGTTATTATCCACTTAGTATCTGCAAGCTAGATAAAGTATCTGGGGACATTCTGTGTCGTGTTGAAACAGAGTATATCATGCATGGTCTGTCAGTTGACACAGACACACTGTATGCAGGAATGTGTGATACTAATAGCATATCTCATTTCAGTGTTGAGGATTTACGGTCTGTCGATAGGACTCCACTTAACTCTCCACATATAACAGAGGACACTATACTATTCGACCTAAAACTAACTCCCTCTCTATTTATAGTCCTGTTTGGTGAGTGTCCCTTTCCTGTCCAATCATTTACCAGAGATGGGAACCTAATGCATTCGATTGTGTCACAGGAACAGCTGATTGATGCTTACTATTTCTGTCTGGACAGACACATGAATATTATAGTTAGTGACAAGGGAGCTCATAATGTTAAAGTATTCGACAGAGAGGGACAGCTTGTCGGTACCATGGGACACGAAGGGACAGGACCTGGAGAGTTCCTATTTCCTCGAGGGATAGATATCAACGAGGGACTTGTTGTTGTTGTTGTTGATTGTAAGCCGTCTCATATACTACAGTTCTTCTAATCTCCTATTTATTTGTGTTTGTTTATTCATTAAAATAATAGAATAAACGCAATCTTGACTTAAGTCAATAGTTCTTATTATAACTTGGGGAGTGTAAATGTTTTCTTAATTAAATTTGTTCCACCAGTTCTCTATTAGTATTCACTAAAACAAATAAACAAACAAGCAGACAAACAAACAAACAAACAAACAAACAACAGTCATCCCTCTAAGCCAATTAACTTTACCGTATTCAATTGAATAAATAAAACTAAATAAATAAAAAACAAACAACAACAATTTATATTATTGAAATCCCAGAGCCATCTTCACTTCCAAAATCCACCAA
The DNA here is from genome assembly GCA_028753945.1 of Hexactinellida sp. DTS-2022. Lineage (NCBI taxonomy): Eukaryota > Metazoa > Porifera > Hexactinellida > Hexactinellida sp. DTS-2022. The sequence goes on from JAPNXP010000014.1 coordinate 730,478, forward strand.
AACCTTTGACACTTCATCATCAGAGAAATCCACCATAGAATTAACAGCGACACTAACACCTCCACTTTTGTCATCAAACAAATCAACAACAGATTGCAAACCCCCTAAACTATCAAAATCTTCAGAAAATAATTCCATAGTTAATTCCTGTGATTCATAACGTAAAGAAGCTGGCTTTTCGAAAAAAGATGAATTCTGATAAGGACTTATATAAAGTGGATTTGTGAGTGAATGTAATTCGGTTGGTGACGAAATATTGCTCTGGGATGGGAAATAAGTTGAAAGACTAGCGTATGATTTGGCATATTGTTGTTTACGTTGACGTAGCCTATAAATGCGTACCATTAACATACACAGAACACAACTACAACAAGCTATAAATAGAACTAGTATAGTTGATAGGATTATTAGAGCTAATTCAGTTGAAATTAAAGTGGTGTCTTTTAGAATTTTTTAAGTGTAAATGATCAACTGTTTCTCTATCAATATTTGCAATGGCTATTGTCAATTCAGCCGTTTGTTCATTCATTGCAAATGTTGTTAATCCAGTGATTGGGTTACTGTCTACTAGTCTATAAGTTAGTTCCATATTGGTGTCAATATCCACATCTGTGGCAGGGGTATTGACTATCACCTGACCGAAATTGTGTCCTCGCCAATGAAAAGTGTCGTTTGAATAGAGCCATCAAAAATAGGTGGATTATCATTAGCATCAGTTATGTAGATATTTAATTAAGTTTATTTGATTAGAAAGGTTTGGGGATCCATTGTTATTTATTATTATTGTTAGTTGGACGAAATCTAAATTTTCTCGGTCGAGAATTTGTGACACCTCTAATAACCCAGTTATAGAATCTATCTTGAACAAATTGGAACCAGTAAGTGTGAAAGTTATAGTTCCATTTTCACCGAAATCAGGATCACTCGCGGAATACTGTACAACTGAAGTAGCAATCGATGTGTTCTCTGGAATGCTAATATTAGTAACAATAGGTGTGACAAATTGTGGCGTGTTATCGTTAACATCTAGAATACCAATTTGGACAATAAGTGGATCATAATCCAATTGAGGAACCCTTGATCTACACCCTTAATAGCGACACTATATGAAGAGATTAATTTAGTAATATTAAAGTATAGTAATAGTATAATACAGTAGAACCTCGTTAGTACGAACACTATTTCAGTCCCATTCAAAGCCATTTCAATCATTTCAATTCCAAAAATCTAAAATTACAGCTGTGCCGACAGCATGTACTTTGGAGGCACTATATTTTGGTCGTTGGTTGATCAATAGTGCCTCCAAAAGAAAATGCTGTAAAATAACTGATTGAAGAAATCTAAAATTATAGCTGTGCCGACAGCATGTCCTATTAACTATTAGCTAGCCTATTGACTATCCCCTGTATAGCTATCCTATTGACTCCCCCCTGTATAGCTATCCTATTGACTCTCCCCTGTCCCTAGACTTATAGAGGAGCTAGAGGGAGAGCTGGCGGCGCTGCAGATCCGGCACCAGCAGCTAGCCAGAGAGCTGCAGACCTCTCAGGAGAGTCCGACTCGGGATTCTCAGTCGATAGAGCGGGCGCTGAGAGAGCTGCTGGAACAGATGGATGCTAAGACACAGCATGTGCGGCTAGCTAAAACAGTAAACAAACAGGTTAGATACATTAAAGACCCTAAATTTCCTTTCCTTTCTAAATATTTGGACTTTAATTCCCATTCTAAATCATTGATTTTTGAGATTTAGGCTAAATTTTTATCCATGAAAATTTTTCTGCACACGCACGTCTAAATTTAGTTGAGCTCGCTCATACGTGTCTAAATACTTCATTTGTATTACTTCAATGGGAGCTTCGCTCGATTTTATTTCAAAATTAATTACGCGCATGAAACCCTGAGTTACATCTCATATTTTATAATGAGATGTATATGTAAACTATTTTATGAAGTAAGTCTGCTTTTAAGATACTGAAATAGTGTACTATCACTAGAAATTTGTATTAACCTGTGTAATTTGTATTGAAAAACCTTTGAATAGGACTGAAATACTGTAATGCATAATGTTCGTATTATTTAATCGTGTTTGTATTAATGAGAACCTACAGTACATACTGTACATCCTACTGTAGTAACTCAGGAATTTATCCAGGATCGCGAGGCGCTCCTTTTGGAGTATGATTTAGTGGAAAATTTGAATTAGGATCATATTTACAAATGGCTGTAATTACTTTGCTGTAGTTATTAACAGTACTAGTGTAAGTAATATTATTAATCTGAATTTCGTATTAACAGTGTTCATGCTATCTTCTACGATCTACTGTATAGCTATCCTATATTAACAGTTCCCTACAGGTCCGTTCTAATCAGAAGGAGCCCCCAGAAAGCTCCCCCAGCTCGCGTAACGACACCAGAGGACTGCCCAACAGTCCTCCGGTTAATCTATACAGCACTGCTCCTCTGCCCGCCTCTAACATAGCAACGCTAAGGACCGTTAGGAATCTACAGAATACACTTAAAGAGGAGGATTTGCACTGGAATTAATCAATACTACCGCAACCCGTACGCTTATTGTATTATTGTATTATCATTTCTTGATAAACTCTAACTGTAGACATACTTAATATTCAAACCAATATCCGTATTTATACTTTAACCGCTTTAATTAATCGATGATAAATCTAAAAGAATGACTAATAATATGACATCCCATAATTGAATGACACCTTATGGCAAGAAAACTACTTATATATACAGTAGAACCTCGTTAATACGAACACCAACGGATGGTAAAATTTGTTCGTTTTACCCGGAGTTTGTATTAACCGGAGTAATACCCATTGAATAGCCATTGTAGGGGCCTGATTTTGTGGAACTGTTTGTTCGTCTTAACCGTGCTCGTACTAACGAGGTTCTACTTATATATAGAACAATTTACCATGTTAACTGGCATATACAGTAGAACCTCTTTAATATGAACACGGTTAATACGAATTTACGGTTAATACGTACACTATTTCAGTCCCTTTCAAAACTTTTTCAATACAAATGACAACGGTTTATACGAATTCCAGATAAGGAGTACACATTTTACCGGTACGTACTAACGAGGTTCTACTGTATGTCATTACTTATAAAGTGGTGTTCGCCTAATAGCAATATTATATTAGCAAGTTATTTCAAGTCTCAATATCCAATCTCAATCATTGCTACCCTACTAGAAGTGTTCCTTTAGTTGAAATCATTTTTCATTTTAGAATCATTTTCGAATTTTAGACATAAATGGAAGATAAATCAGATATTCCTAATTCCAACTTACGAAGCATTTTAGCTAAAGTCGGTCACAAAAACAACCAAATCCGTTCTGCAGCTTTGAAGAGAATTGTATTTAAACTCGACAGCGACCTGATCACTCTCTCGGACCTGATACACGAAAGAGACTTTATTCTCAGTTTAATGGAATGGTTTAACCAAACAGAAATAACACAGGAACATGACGTATTAACTTTGTTACTCAGAATAAGCGAGCATGCAATCCCAGCTCGCTACATTAACAGTATAGGAGGCATAGCCTATTTGTCTCAGTTAAGACCGGATATAGAAGAGCAGCATCGCTCTATTATAGATAGTATTACTGACAACTTGCTACATACAAGTAACTTCGATGTGCCTGCAAATAACGAAATTCTAATTAGTAAATACACAGAATTGTATGGGAATGAATCCACTATTAATTACCCATTAACTCCTAATACTAGTGTTACAAGTTACAACAGTATACCTCTACCGATTGATATAACACAACTATCTGTCACAAACAAGCCCATACACATAAATACACCAATTATAAAGCACGATTTATCTATCAACTCACCAACTAACATTCTAACTCAATACGATAGATCTGTAATACAAACATTCATTGTGAAGTCACGAGATAATATAGAAGTTAAGCATGATGTGCTATTGTCTATGGAACGTATATTCTCAGAATACAACCTCTCTAGTTTGATTAATTTCCATAATTTATCTGATTCTCTTATGAATCTCATTTCTTCTCTGCCTAACAATGAAAGCACACTAATTACAGTATACTCTCTTAATCTCATTAATTGTATTCTATCTAACTACAAATTGCATTCAAATCTATCAAACTTTATGTCACAACAAACCACTGGAGCCCCAATTGATATAATACATTTCCTTAACAACTTTATTAGCTGTTCTAACTCAAGTTTAGTTAGTTTATTTGCAAAAGAATGCAGTACAACACTTCTCAATGCAATCTCGATTCAATTAAATATAATCACAGAATGTATTGAATCTCTAACTTATACATTCAATAAATCGAATGAGATTCTCGTTGAATTGAAGTTAGACACTTTTGTACGTATTACAGCTTGTATACAAATAATACAGACTGGTATTATAAATGAATCTGACACATATTTGCTAGTTATACTATTGACAGGTTTGGTATTAATCACAGATAAATTCAGTTTATTTATACGCTATATTGAGCCAAACACCTTAATTGGGACTGAAGGGACTTGTTTATACACACTACTAGATCTCGCGTGCTCTCCTATGTTAAACCTATGGCTCCCTAAATTACGCACTTATACCAATCCATTTCTTAGCATTATTACACCAGACACACCATGGATATACGAGCGTTATTTAGAAGTTGAGGAAAAGTATCGAATTAGCATGGATCTAATAAAACTATTGAACAGAATCCGTCTTAAGAAGTCTATTGCAATACACTATCCAACTGTTTTGAATATCTGCCAAGAAAGCTTAACAGTTATTCTCTCACACAACGACAGTGGTATTGTGGAATGCATAGTAGAACTCTGTTACTGGTTAACACACGAGAAAAGAATGGGAATAAATAATGACGTAATTAATGTGTTGAAGGCACTATTGGACGGTTATAGGCTTGACCAATCAATTTCTGTTACAGCTTTCCATAAACTTGGGAGTTTATTGAAGCTAGAATTAACTGGAAAAGAAGTTAGGGATTTTCCATTAGAATTTGTTCAGATATTATGCTCTTATAGTGTAATACTAAACGAAATGGATTCTACCATTTGGAGTACAACTTGGGATCTAGTTTTCTTCATGGTAACGCGTGTTGATAATGGAATGTTGTTTGAAAGTATTACTAAATGGATTGGCGAGTTTCAAATGAAAGCGAGTAACCCAGAAATGGTTGAAGATATTTTCAAAAGGTTTTCTAACAGTAGTGAAAAAATAAATCTTGAAATCACAAAAGTTTATATAAGATACTGTTTTCATAGAAATGACGAAATACGCGAAAAAGCTATCGAATTCCTTGGAACTAATCTAATCGAAGGTGTGAAATTTCGCGAGGAATCTCTACTGAGCTGTAGACCACCTCTAACAGAACACAAAGTCGGTTTGAGAATACCTTTCCATTCTGAGGATGTTCAAAAGATATTAAATATTATGACATCATCGTTATTGGATGAGAAAATAAGATTATCAGCATTTGAACAATTGTCTGTTCTGTTACAAGATCCCAAACTTCATTCATTGATGAGTCAATCTACTTATTTATCGCTGCTAACTGATAATATAAATACAAACATTCCTGAAAATGTAGATTTCGCACATGCGAGTATTTACTCTCTGCGGCTTTTAGCACAGTTCAACCGAAAATTAACACTACAACTCTCAACAGATCCAAAGCTATTTTATTCGCTTTTATTTTGGACGCAATTCAGTGTAGATCCAATACAAACTTATAATTTATCAAAACTCTTATTTATGATGGTATTTATACATTCCTTAAGTTACAATGACAACCTACAACTATCCCAACATATCTACAATACACTAATCATCCCATTCGAAATCCAATCTACCCATTCAAATCAACCTGTCTCTATATTGGATTCGTATAAAGACCTATTTGAATACAGACATATAAGACAAGCGCTGATTTATTCATGGGAATTCGAGTTAACATTAAACAGAAGTGAATACTCAAAGCTTACAAGGAAACAGGTTATAACGCGTTACAAATGTGTGCTGCCACAAACAATGAATGAGTTACTACAAGAATTCAATAGCGATGGAGACTCTAATAAAGAACAAATTTCAATAGCATTAATGGCGATAATAGAATTATGTTTGTCTTACAATAAATTGGAAGCTAATTCAATCCCAGATTTAATACACAATCTGTTATACAACGAAATATCAACTAAAATGCAACTAATTACATTCAAAATTAGTTTGAAATTGGCACAACCACAGATAGAATATTCTAAAGATTTAATTTACATAACTGAAACAGCTTGCTCTACAAAACACGAATTTAGCAACCGATTCAAATCCCTTCTTGAAATGGTGACACATTCAAAAATAAGTCCCTCTTTCCTGCTGGAATATCGCGACTATTTACACCTCTACAACCAATTAGCTGCCTCTCTCGCTTCTCTACCGAACATACACTGCCATATTGTATATTTAACATTTTTCGCTAGTGTTATAACATCGTTAAAACATGACGTCATAAACCATTACAGCGATATTCAAATTCTGCAGAATTCAATTGGTAAGCTAATTAGGCCAAATGGACAAGCTAAGAAATTCCTTTGTTATAAAACAGACAAACTCTACATTACTTTGATAAGTAGAGTTAAATTAGTCACAGAGGATATTCTCATTTCGTGTATCAATATTACACATTCCTCAACCAATACCCTAGTTACCGACTCGCTATACAATCTACAGTGTACACTCAATGTGTTAGATTCCGCGAAACAACCTTATACAATAACACCAGAGTTAATTAAAGGTTTAACTCAGTTATTAGCAAAGGGAGAAGAAATACAAACTTTAGTATTAAGTTCGCTATCAGTTATAGCTAATAATAAACCAAACATACAAGCACTTGATAAAGAGCTAATGACCATATATGGTAATGGGTTATTAGGTCTCTGTACTTGTCTGTTACTCGATGAACAAAATCGTTCTTGTTTAGTAAAGGAGCAAGCTTCATACTTATTATCTGCTATAATTATTTATATTGAATTAGATAGAGATTCTGTTGAGGCAATAATTTCAATATTTACAAGCCAACATGATTGTGTACAGTCACTTTATTCACAAAATAAAGTTAAGAGCCCTTTAACTGTTAACTTATCGTTACTAGCGAGTTTAACTAACCTAATAAGCGTATTAATTACCTCAAAACAACTTCAAATCGAGCAAATTTCAGTTGAGGATATACTATATATGTTTATCGTTTACTCAGACACAGAATTATTGTGTAGAATTAAGCTGAGCTCTGCTATAAGAGCTCAATACGAATTGATACAAACTTTGTCTACACTTATTATCCTGGTTATAACTGCCAAATATACTATTAATTCTGAGTATACAGTTATACTGTATAGAGCTTGGTGCTTAATTGAGTTTACAAATACGAACTCTCCTAACTACTTATCTAACTATAAACACGCGTATTCATTAATTTTAAAATTAATTTCCCACCAAACATTATTCCTATGTCAGTTCATTCAACTTATACACTCAAATAGCTCAATTCTACTGAATTCATTGCAATTATTGTTGGACAGTCAATTAGTGTCTGTTAATGAGGCATTAATGCCATTGACAATTCTCTCAATTGTAACAGAGAAAATTGGAAACTTAATCGAGCAGAATACAAATGAATTTGAGGTCTATGGACAAATTCTAACTGAGTTCTTTGATTCACAAAAGTTAGCAAACAAATCTAAACAGATTAATAAACCGGAAATGCCTTTGACAAATGGAGCTAAAATTACAGAATTTATTTTACAAATAATTTCAAAAACTCATCCTATTTCAAAAGTATTCACTCCTAACGATTTTAATAATATTGAAAATGAATTATCTGTTTTTATTCACTCAAGCAATGAGGTTTGTCAAACATTGGAAAAATGTGGATTTCTATCATTACTAATTGACGATTTTGAACAACTTACAACAAAGTTATACAGAATTAACGATAAATCGAATGAACATAAAGAGATTACTCTCGCAATACAAACAAAGTGTTTATTGCTTGCTAACATATTTAGCAAACTAACAGTTGGTAAAGAATTAGTATTAAAACAAGGGTTAGTTGAAATTATCTGCAAATTATGGCCATTCACAAGAGGAGTAGAATCATTTGAAAAATCAGTTATTCGTTTATTGACTGTTTTAACAAACGAGAATGAAAATATTTGTAAATTAATGTCACATCCGCAAGGAGCACCTAATTTACTGAGTGACGTCATTAAACGTGTTACGTATCTTCTCAAGCATTTGAGAAATGATAAAGTTGAGTGGAAACTAACTTCAAGTTTATTGATTTTGATTGGCAACACTTGTGTTGCAATGGAATGTAGGAGATTCTTACAGAAAATAGGGTTTATAGGTGAGTTACTTACTCTGTTAGATACAACGCGAGAAAAACGGTGTAAAATTCCGCGATTATTAATCTCAAATACTCTACTTTTGTTAACAAAACTAAATTCTTATGATGACGGACGTAAAATTATATTCCAATACAAAGACCTGTTAGAAATCGCGAGTGAAATCGGTCAAGAACATTTCAAAGATAAAGAAATTCTCATTCGTGTTCTCTTCTTAATCCATAACCAATCTTTCCATCACTCTTCAAAATCCTATATTTTATCTAGTGCTTCAATCCTCTCTTTGTTAGATAATGCATTACAGACTCAAGAAACGCAGTGTATGGATTTAATAGGCAACACTATATCAGCCCTGCTATGCAAATTCAACAAAGGGAAATTTATTTTAAAGAAAACTAAGTTAATACAAACTCTACGTGAAACAACTATTCTACTGAGTGAGTGTAAACGGGAAAATAAATATTTATCTCAGGCGATGTTGTATGTAGATACTCCCCAATCGGAAGTGCAGTATAATTGAGATTATTCGTATGTTGTTGTTTGTATCTGAAATTTTGCAGGCTTTATTCTATGCAGTATGGGCAGTTCAAACGCTACGAAAGGCAAAATTACAGGAAATTAGACCCACCTTCAAAGTCACGCTTTTTGACCATTTTGAAATACCAAGGATGGTCTGTCACACATTGGCTAATCCCTCCTCCCTTGGTAGCGTTACATAACGTTAGTACGGCCAATTACAGTGGTACCTGTATTGCACAATTCATATCACGATCGACCACTTTCCTAGCATAAATAGTACTGTATTACAATACTTTTGACTTGCGATGAGCGAATGTAATTGGTTATTATTTAATCATGGTTGAAAGAATTAATTAAGGGGCCGATCAAAATTTACTTCACGCTTCCAAGGGCTATAGCTATTAACCATCCTTTTTTGTTGCAAACAGTTGGAAAAAGCTTGACATAGGAAGGGGGTTGTCTAATTTCCTGTAATTTTGCGTTACGTAACGTTTGATCGGTCCCTAATTAGGATTAGAGCTTTTTAATTGGTAAAGGAAACATTTTAGACTAATATCAATACTAGTATTACACACAGGTTAGATTTATACTAAATATGGAGAGATTGAGAACCTCGCAGATACTCAATGAAGCTAAAAAATTCTATGAAGAGAAGGACTACACCACAGCACTTACACTATACTCAGAAGGAATTGAATTGTTGTCGTCAATTCTCAAAGGTAACAGACTAGTATACAGTAGAACCTCGTTAGTACGAACACTATTTCAGTCCTCTTCAAAGCCTTTTCAATACAAATGATATTGGTTAATACAAATTCCGGATAAGGCGAACGAATTTTGACTGTCCCCTGGTGTTCGTACTAATGAGGTTCTACTGTAGTTTGTATTAATTTAATACATTAATTAATGTGAATTGTAGAAGATACAATTTCAACCGATAGAGATATAATTCAGAAGAAAATCGATGAATATATGAAACGAGTTAGCGAGATAGAAGAGACTCTAAAGAAATTAGGTAAGTAAACAGTAGTTAAATAACGTGTACGTACTCTATAATATAGGCAAGTGTTCAAATAATGCGTTTTTTCGTCGTCGTCCGGAGGGTGCCCGTAACTGGGAATTTTCCCGGACCTCAGAAATACAATGGCTAGTACATGTGCAAGGATAATTTAGAATATGCATTTTGTTGTTTATTTTGTCATTAAACTCCATTATATGAATACATATTTTAGTTTTGGTTTACACCAATAAGGGTGCCCGGATCTGAGAGGTTCGGATCATGGACGTAGCCAACCGAAAATTTTTGGGGGCCATTATTTAGATGAGTCATTACAATAAAGTGAGCGTAAGCTCAATCTATCCTTATTCAAAGTTATTGTGAAATTTTTTTTGGGGGGCAGGCCCCCCCCCATGGTCCGGATATCGGAGGTTTGAGTGTATTATAATTCTGTGTATTTAGAACGGGAGAAACATATGGTTTGCATAAAGATAGCGGACGGAGATATAGGCTACAGCTATGGATCTCTCTTCGGGAAATATCTGGACACGAGTATACAGAGAGTAGAGATAGATGATCCCTACATACGGGCCTCTCACCAAGTGTGTTACAAGCTAAATACACTGTATAATACATGGGCCATAACCAATCCCTAAGGCATTAGATTAGATATTTGAGATTTAAACCAAGTCCCTTGTAGAATGGGATACAATGGAATTTGGTTATAACGTACCCCCTCGGGAAAGGAAAATAAGTACGTATTATCCGAGTGTACGTACTAACCGAGTTTATCCTACATAGAAATACATACTGCTTTATAAACTTGGTTAAAATACGTAAACTAGTACGTACTAACCCAGGTACGTTATAACTTATAACCGAGTTCTACTGTTTTATAAAATTAATCCGAAAATCTCAAACACAAGGAATGGGAATAGGAATTTAAACCCAAATTAGGAAGGAAATTAAATATTTAAATTTTCTATTTCGATTTGAACCATTTCTGGCCCTTAATGTATAATTGATCACAAATCATATCAACCTGTTCATATGAATGGCTTTGGTATATATTCTAATAATACAAAAAGTGCTTAACAGATTTTGCCTGACTGTATTTACTATAGAAATGTTAAATTGATTATAATTATATATTGAATTATTTCCTCTTCTCAATTTAATTGACAACAATTAATGAAATGGTATATTTAATTAGGTGATGAATCTAGTTAAACTGTGTGAGCTATTAATCCACAAAACTTCGATAAAGCAGATTTCTATAACAACTACTCGTGATACCGTAAGTTCTTAATTTAATTTAAATATTAGTTTTAAATTCTTCAACTTAAATTGAACAAATGTTTTACACACGGCAGAATTATCTGGTCAATATCTTCTTAATATAAAAACTGCTTCGCAATGGTGAATTTTTGAGATTTAAATTTCTTTGCCAGTGCCTGAATTGAGATTAATACTGATTATATTAGAGATAGTTGACCGATATATATAATTAATTTGTATATTCCTTGAATTCTCCATCGCTATTAACTTATTATTAACGCATAAATAACAAAATTGCGCTATTTAAAGGTGAAATGTTTTATTTAATTTTGTGGAAAATATATTATTATCCATATAAATATGTTAGCTATCGTATTTCTTAAAATATGGTGATTTGATCCTTGAGAAATACTGGAAATCTAGGTTAATATGAATTATCAATTTGGTTTGCAGCTGTAAAGTATACAGATATAGTATATTAGTATTCATGTTATAAAACAGCGAAATGTTACATTCTAGAATGCAATGTTCTGAGAAATTCGACTAGAGTGTAATGCTCGAAAATTATAGTTTAATGGTAAAAATATTCCCATATAACATAGCGAATAGCACCAAATTAGACTGTAATGCAGTAAACACGAGTGTAAATTTTACACTTTTTATATACAGTCGACTCCGCTTAATATAGCCACCGGTTAAATAGATTTCTCCGCTTAATCGGCTAAAAAATTCACCGGATTTATAGGACGGAATTACATTTTGGCTTAAAAATATTTTGGTTAATAATTTCTCCGCTTAATCAGGTCAAAGCAATCTGGTCCCGAGGTGACTCTATTAAGCGGAGTTGACTGTATATGCCTTTAAAACAATGAATTGATAAACATATTAAACTATTAAACTTCAAAACAACTAACTATAGACTTGTCATTGATTTGCATCTCTAATTATATTGTGTCTAGGGGGAGAAAGAGAGAGACCAGCTTATTAGATTGGGAGACTTGAAATGTGATCTCTCCTCACACGGAATTACTCTCGAATTTAACTTCTCCCAAACTCTTCACGATAGAGAGATAAGGTTGTTGTTATTATTAATTTATTATTACTGGAAATATTTATCTTTAAGCTAGACATCGCATCATTATTATTTGTTTGTTATTCGTGAATTAAATTAGATTCGATAACGGTTGGATCATAAAGATTGGAAGAGGATTAGACTACTTCAAGCCTATGAAAGTAAGCAACACGGTTATGTTACAAATGATCAATCGGCCATTTTGTATTTCAAAGTACAAATAGTAAATGTAGGGTAGAGAAGGATCTTTCGACCCATAATCGTACGATCCTAATCACGATTCTTTCTGAAATGGTTTAACACCTTTATAGTGATGATTACATGACATAAAATCTAAAATTAGAGCTGTGCCGACATTTTTGGAGGCACTATCAATCAAACAGCCACCAATTTATAGTGCCTCCAAAATAAAATGTTGTCGCCTGTTGGCACAGCTGTAATTTTAGATTTTATGATTATTATAGGTCAATTTATATAATATCAAAAATAATTTCTTCTTAAACAATGATGGACGACCAATTACTATCATATATTTTGATATTTACGAGTCCTTTTGGCTCAAGTTTACATACTATCAATATCTGTCTGATTTAATAATCAAGTTATTGTAAAAAGTGATAATTATGAGGATTTATATTTATATCTTCTAGTCTCAGTTTCAGATTGGATTTTGTGATATGGACCTCAGACCTTGTCAGGCTACTAGTGTTGAGATATACAACTCAAAACACGTAACAACATAACAACAACAACAACAACAACAACAGGGTAACCTACATACTATATAAATCCTGAATGCCTTATGAATAGAGTGCTATTTATATATGTAGAGTTATTAATTAATTTGCTTTGTGATTTATCATTAATAATACAATCCTATTCTTACAAATCGGGCAAAAATAAGGTATCCTAATGGAAATGAGTATAAGGGCTATATTTGTGAACCTTAATATACAGTCAGGCCACCAGGTTTTTATATTATGAACAATTCAAGGGACCAAAATTGTGTTCATAATAGAGACTTCATAATAAGCGAATTCGCCACAATACAATTTATACCTATCTAAGATATTAAATCGGGACCATAGGGTCATAATAAAAGGTTTCATATTATGCGAATTCAACTTAATACTAACCCTTCTAACTTGTTAAATTCGACCATAAGGTTTTGTTCATAATAAAGTTATTTATTTAAGCTGATGAAAATTGTTTACAATAAGCAGACCTGACTGTAACAGTGTTTGTAAGCAGGTTTCCATTTTTATTAACTTAACTTTTAATTAATTTTAAAGACATAGATGCCCTGGGGTCCCAAGGTGAAGGTATAAATAGAATAAAACCCACTTTCATTTTCACTTTCTATTGAAATTAAATTAAATTTCACTTTCACTTTCAATTGGCAACTAAAAGACATAATTATATAACTTATTATTCCGGGGATGACTTGGGTCCAAGGTATAAATAGAAAATACCCCATTTTCACTTTCACTTTCGATTGAAAGTGAATTAACTTTCAGTTTCACTTTCACTTTCCCAGGACCACCAAGGGTTAATACATTATAACTTAAGCGGGGGTTTAACGTTTAACACAGTACGAATGAGTGGAGCAGAGTACGGTGGTGACGAGGTGGGCGCTATTGTATTGGACGTAGGGAGCTATAGCACCCGAGTGGGGTATGCCGGAGAAGATTCTCCCAAAGCAGACTTCCCAACTCTTATAGGCATCGCACCCAGCAAATCCGATGATGACGTAATGGAGACATCTAGTGCTGAGGATTCAAATAAAATAAAGTATCAGAATAAGTTAGACTATGTTGTTGGTACTAATTATATAACAGCTGTGAGGGAAGGGCTTGAATTACAGAGTCCGATACAAGATGGTTTGATTGACAATTGGGATTTGTTTGAGCATTTGCTGGATTATGTGTACAATAAAGTTATAAAGTCAGAAAGGGAATATCATCCTCTAATGATGACGGAACCTGCTTGGAACCCCAAAGCGAAGAGAGCTCAACTAACTGAATTAATGTTTGAGAAATATCAAATCCCAGCTTTCTATCTCGCTAAAAACGCTGTATTGTCTACATTTGCGAATGCTCGTTCGACAGCATTAGTTGTAGATTCTGGTTGGGAGCAAACTTCTGTTGTACCGGTGCATGACGGTTATGCCCTGACACAAGCCATTGTACGGACACCCTACGGGGGAAAATATACCTCTCTTAGATCGCGGAATCTACTGGAGCGAATGCAAATTGATTTGACACCTGCTACGCATATCGCGGCTAAACAGGCTGTGAAAGATTCCGTGAAACCTATTTATACTCTCAGGAAGATGCCACCCCTCACACTTAGCTATATGGATTATATGAAGGATCAACTGGTGTCTGACTTCAAAAGCATAATAACACAGGTAAATATACAGTAGATGTCGGATATAAGCACACCGGTTATAAGCACACCGGTTATAAGAACACTATGTTGGAAAACGGTTGCCATATACCTACCCTATATAATTTATGTCGGTTATAAGAACATAAGTGCAGTTCCCGACGATGTGCTTATAACTGGCATCCACTATAGTATATTACTTTACGTTGTGTAACAAGCAGTGTTTTATGTTGCGTATTAGAGTCTCAAATAAACCGATTATTTCTTCGACCGAATTACTTGTGTATCGGCCAACACGTTTTCAAATGTAAATTTTATTTTCGTGAAAAAGCGCCCTGGCACTTATTGTTTTCGTGACCAAATTTACCTCATATTTTTGAAAAACAGAAAATAATACAGTCACTCCGCTTAATAGAGCCACCGGTTAATAGATTTCTCCGCTTAATCGGGTCAAAGCAACCTGGTCCCGAGGTGACTCTATTAAGCGGAGTCGACTGTATTTACCTGGATTTCAATGGTTCTCAGTGACAGTAAAAACCGTACGTAATATTAACAAGGGTTGAATTGTATTTATGAAATAAAGGAACTGTTTAACAAGCTGTATCTCTAAACAGGTATCCGAAGATAAATACGACTCAAGCGAGATTAGAACTCTACCTTCTGTAGACTACGAATTCCCAACGGGCTACACATGCAGTTTCGGAGTTGAGAGATTTGAATTGACCGAACCTATGTTTTGTAAGGATGAGACAGGAATGACATTAGACTCACACCAACCTATACCAGAGGTAGTGTTATCAGCCGGTAATGCGTGTGACACGGATATTAGATCGGCACTATTCTCGTCATTAGTTGTAGTGGGAGGGAATTCACTGTTGAAAGGATTTACAGATAGACTCATAACTGAAATCAGGTCGAAAAGTTCAACTTCGAAAGTACATAAAAGTGTGACAAATAACACGACTGTAGAACGGAGATTTAGTTCATGGATCGGAGGGTCTATTTTAGCCTCGCTGGGAACATTTCAACAAATGTGGATTTCTAAAGCGGAGTATGAAGAGCATGGTAAAATGTATGTTGAAAAAAAATGCCCTTAGTAAGCAAAGGGATTTATATTTTATAGGAAAATAGTTATAATTTGTGTGTGTTTATAATACTTTCATTAAATGCATACAGCTACAAATGTTTCCTTATGGGCTGTTCAATTGTATTAACAAATTTTATTAATCTATCAAACAATTGAACAGTCCTTATCTTAAAATTTATCAAACAATTGAACAGTCCTTATATTAATACCTAAAACTTGAATTAACTAATTCTAATAAAACTAATTAGAAATATATACCAAAACTGAATTAAGAAAATTAATGTTATTTCAATAGAATCAGTTCAAATAAAGCTTTAACATCAAATGTACTTCTATCAAAACATTTGTCAACAATAACAACATTAATATAGAAGTTAATACAGGTCAATATCAATATCACTATCGCTCCAATCATCTATATTGTCTGCAAAAGGTACCATCCTTTTACCTCCAAAAATATTTTCTCTTGGTTTCCAAAATAAAATATTCCCATCCCTCCCACCGCTATACAGAATTTCTTCAGTAGAATGCGCTTGACACACATTAACTCTATTATAGTGCCCCTGTAGTGACGTAATTTGTTCGCCTGTGTTTACATCAAAACCCACAATACTGGCATCAAGAGGCACGAATACTATTTGCGTTTGGTTAAAGCTAGGAGTTAACGTTAATCTCCTACAGAAATCAACTCTAGATTTTACCAATGGAAATACTTGTTGTTCCATGCTACCATTTACTGCATTCCAAACGCGCACTTCGCCATCTACGCCACACGTTACGAACCTCGACCCGCAAGCTAAAAACTTTAACATAGGAACAACGGAACAACTGTATGCACGTCTCCCCTTATAAAACGAATTTCTATTCAAATAATCGAATTCAAATACGAATTGTTTCGGCTGTCTTATATCCCAAAGGTATACTCTCCCATTATCGCCGCTGCTTGCTAGTAACTCGCTACAAACAGGCGACCATTCGACCGCACTCACTCTATGCTCGTGTCCTTTCAACACGTGTGTTAAGGCCCCTGTTTTTATCGACCATATTCTTATTTCTGGAGGCGAGCCACCCATCGCTACCAAACACGATTGCGAAATGCTATGCGATAGAATGTACCCTGTTCTTCTATGGTGACTCGATTCGAATTTAAATTTTTCTGCAACTTTCATTAGTTGTGTGTCCCATACGAATAAATACGCGTCCATCCCTGAAGAAGTG
Source organism: Hexactinellida sp. DTS-2022 (assembly GCA_028753945.1). NCBI lineage: Eukaryota > Metazoa > Porifera > Hexactinellida > Hexactinellida sp. DTS-2022. The sequence goes on from JAPNXP010000014.1 coordinate 747,475, forward strand.
AACATTCCTGTGTCATGAGGGTACCAATGAACATCAGTCACTGCTTTGTTATGAGCAAGTGATTCACTCGACTCAATCGAGTTTGCTAGTAATTGTGCTGTTTTCATTCCAACACCTTTCCTATACAACACTTCAGTCAAATCGTGTATAGTAATTAATCCGTTATTAAATCCGCTAATAAAATAACGCCCAGATACACATTCAGTGTCAATACAGTTAAAAGCAGCTTGGTTTAGTCTATCCATTTCACAGGTTGTATCTACTGCAAGGCTCTCCCATCTCTTGAGTATTTTAGCGCCAATTATTCTTGTCGGGTCTTTAGAGCAACCACTTGACCTGTCTCGAAGCTGTTTTATGATCGATCGCTTCTTCATTGATACGGCTAAGTTATAATCGCATCAATTTGTTAAGTAACGTAATAAGAGCCATAGTATCTCATTCGTACTTGCATATTTTATAAATGGTTAATGCATAGCCTACGGTTAATGTTATTCTGAACTTTTGCAAAATAATTACATTAATAATTCATTCAAACCAAACAATTGTCCCTTTGCAAATTCTTTTAATTCAAACGTTTACCATTAAAGACTCGAGATTATTTGTGAACTGAATAATTGGAATATCCACAAAGTATAGAGTATGTGTTATCAAATGATCGAAACGTCTTTGGCACAAACAGTGAAGAAACTTATATAAATAAATTCATAAATTCATAAACACCTACATGATAATGGCATTGAATAAAAGCTCATTGAATGCTACTCAATTAGCTCTCTCAAGCTCTCATACAAAAATACCTTGAGACCTTTGTAATACACTAACCAGACAAAAGTACCGTATTGCTTCGAATAAGCGCCCCGGCGCTTATTGTATATTCGTGAACCAAATTTATCCTGAATTCTTTTTGAAAAATCCAGAAATTAATATTACTGTACTGTTCTCACCGACAGTACATACCGAAGTTGCCAAAATCAATGGAATTACACTCCAGTGATCAACAAATGTGTTTAAATTTTATCACACAAATGTCATTTTTATTGGCTCGGCGCTTATTTTTCGGGAAAATACGGTATTTGAACAATAGGATATCTAATGCAGACACAATATTAGTCTGGTATCTTATTAACGGCTGTTTAAACTATGAATCTTATTTGTGGAAGCCTTATTACTGCAAATGTTACCAGAAACCTTATCAATGCTACATAACTGGAAACCTGCTAAGTGCTGCGGTTGACTGAAACCTCATTAGTGCTGAAGAAAAGCAATACAAATTACCCGAGCCACCATCTACCGTAACATATTGATTGATGTATTTCCCAAAATGTTGGTCTAAATTTCACAGTTATTTAGGAAATAGCTTTCACTTTTATAGAAATTTGATACCAATTAAGTCGAATATCAAAATTTATTGTTAATAAGAAGGTAGAGATCATTTGAAAAGTGCGGTGCAAATATTTAATTAAACAAATTTTAGCAATTGAAGATAATTTACACATCTCAAGAGTCAAGACCATCAGACAATTCAATAACTAAATTTAAATAGTCACCATCTGACTGATTTCCAGGGTTGCCGTGAAAGTGGAATTTCCATTGTAAACGCCAACATCTTCCGTATTGGAAGATGTTGGCTCGGGAATTACAAATATAATTACTGTAAATCCCTTCGTTATATCCAGATCTAACGAAGGAATTTTCAGTTCCTAAGCACTTCGTTATAACGAGAGTTCACTTTATATTCATGTTCACTTCTTGTATTTACATATTATCTATATTTCAGATCAATAATTATATTTGTAATTCCCGAGCCAACATCTTCCAACACGGAAGATGTTGGCGTTTACAAAACTTTATTTGTGGAAGCCTTATTACTGCAAATGTTACCGGAAACTTTACCAATGCTACATAACTGGAAACCAGACCAGTGTTATGGTTAACTGAAACCAAGCCATACAAATTAACCGAGCCAACATCTTCCAATCGCCAACATCTACCGTAATATCTGTTTTACTTTTTATTTTTTGTGGGTTTCAAAATTTTTCTAATACAAATCTCCCATAGGGGACTTCCCTTAAGTGGTGGTCGTAAATAGAATAAATTTTGCCAATGTGGCTATCTATGTTTGTTCTCAGAATCAATATTTAAAGATTATAAGCGTACGGAGTAGGTAGTCGGTTTACATTTTTGAATTATGACACAGTATTTTTTTTTCAAACATTTTATAGATATACCACACAAAAAATTACCTTTTATTCATTTTTTGCGTACAAAAGTTCACTATTTTTTTTATTAGGTTGAATCAAAATTCTAAACCAGTCACCTTTCGCCCATAACGATGATCTATGTGATACATAGCTCAGAATATGCCTTTAGCAAATAGAGATTCTCAAATCCACTTTTCTATCAGGTGGAGTCTGAAGAAATCCCCGGCCCCTATGGTACTTTTGTATTAGCTTAAAAGTGCACGCCCCATATAGAAGATAATTGATTTCGTTTTCAGTTTGGATCTAGCTATAATGTCTTCTATCATATATGTGAAAATCAAAAACCTAACTTCAAAACGAAATTTATGTGTTTTTTTGGCTGAATCTGCCGTAATTTAACCTTAAGGGACTTTATGAGGAATATATTTAGCACACCACAGAGATTTAGAATTCTAAATGAATAGTTTCAAGGCGTAGTAAGGCCTCGCAACGGTCGTCAATTGAGGCGTGAAGCGCCGAACAGTCGCAAAAAGACGGACCGAAAGGCTCGTAAATATCAAAATATAATGGACTTAATTCAATAGGGCAACAAGTGAGTAACGAGTGGTTGATGAATATAACCAAAAGGAGCAAATGCTCTATATAAATCTAGTTTCTTTTGATTGCTAAGTTATTACTCAAACAGCTATTACCTTGAAGTTATACTTGCAGATAAATAAAAGAAGTCCTCAACTATGCTGACTTTGAAAATATTGTTAATAATATTACTTACAGGAACATTGGTATCAACAATAGCTATTCAATCTTCCAGTAGTCTACCTGGTGCGACCTTGTCATCTTCAGTGGTTTCCAGCTTTGCACCTATTTCTAGCAGCTCAATAGCTACTCAATCTTCCAGTAGTCTACCTGGTGGAATCTTGTCATCTTCAGTGGTTTCCAGCTTTGCACCTATTTCTAGCAGCTCAATAGCTACTCAATCTTCCAGTAGTCTACTTGGTGGAATCTTGTCATCATCAGTGGTTTCCAGCTTTGCACCTATTTCTAGCAGCTCAATACCTACTCAGTCTTCCAGTAGTCTGCTAGGTGGAATCTTGTCATCATCAGTGGTTTCCAGCTCTGCACCCATTTCTAGCAGCTCAATAGTTACTCAGTCTTCAAGTAGTCAACTTGGTGGAATCTTGTCATCTTCAGTGGTTTCCAGCTTTGCACCTATTTCTAGCAGCTCAATAGCTACTCAATCTTCCACTAGTCAACTTGGTGGAATCTTGTCATCATCAGTGGTTTCCAGCTCTGCACCTATTTCTAGCAGCTCAATAGTTACTCAGTCTTCAAGTAGTCAACTTAGTGGAATCTTGTCATCTTCAGTGGTTTCCAGCTCTGCACCTATTTCTAGCAGCTCAATAGCTACTCAATCTTCCAGTAGTCTACCTGGTGCGACCTTGTCATCTTCAGTGGTTTCCAGCTTTGCACCTATTTCTAGCAGCTCAATAGCTACTCAATCTTCCAGTAGTCTACCTGGTGGAATCTTGTCATCATCAGTGGTTTCCAGCTTTGCACCTATTTCTAGCAGCTCAATAGCTACTCAGTCTTCCAGTAGTCTGCTTGGTGGAATCTTGTCATCTTCAGTGGTTTCCAGCTTTGCACCTATTTCTAGCAGCTCAATAGTTACTCAGTCTTCAAGTAGTCAACTTGGTGCGATCTTGTCATCATCAGTGGTTTCCAGCTCTGCACCTATTTCTAGCAGCTCAATAGCTATTCAGTCTTCAAGTAGTCAACTTGGTGCGATCTTGTCATCATCAGTGGTTTCCAGCTCTGCACCTATTTCTAGCAGCTCAATAGCTATTCAGTCTTCAAGTAGTCAACTTGGTGCGATCTTGTCATCATCAGTGGTTTCCAGCTTTGCACCTATTTCTAGCAGCTCAATAGCTACTCAATCTTCCAGTAGTCAACTTGGTGCGATCTTGTCATCATCAGTGGTTTCCAGCTTTGCACCTATTTCTAGCAGCTCAATAGCTACTCAGTCTTCCAGTAGTCAACTTGGTGCGATCTTGTCATCATCAGTGGTTTCCAGCTCTGCACCTATTTCTAGCAGCTCAATAGCTACTCAATCTTCCAGTAGTCTGCTAGGTGGAATTTTGTCATCATCAGTGGTTTCCAGCTTTGCACCTATTTCTAGCAGCTCAATAGCTATTCAGTCTTCAAGTAGTCAACCTGGTGCGACCTTGTCATCTTCAGTGGTTTCCAGCTTTGCACCTATTTCTATCAGCTCAATAGCTACTCAATCTTCAAGTAGTCAACCTGGTGCGACCTTGTCATCTTCAGTGGTTTCCAGCTCTGCACCTATTTCTATCAGCTCAATAGCTACTCAATCTTCAAGTAGTCTACTTGGTGGAATCTTGTCATCATCAGTGGTTTCCAGCTCTGCACCTATTTCTAGCAGCTCAATAGCTACTCAGTCTTCCAGTAGTCTACTTGGTGGAATCTTGTCATCATCAGTGGTTTCCAGCTCTGCAACTATTTCTAGCAGCTCAATAGCTACTCAGTCTTCAAGTAGTCAACCTGGTGCGACCTTGTCATCTTCAGTGGTTTCCAGCTTTGCACCTATTTCTATCAGCTCAATAGCTACTCAATCTTCAAGTAGTCTACTTGGTGCGATCTTGTCATCATCAGTGGTTTCCAGCTTTGCACCTATTTCTAGCAGCTCAATAGCTACTCAATCTTCCAGTAGTCAACTTGGTGCGATCTTGTCATCATCAGTGGTTTCCAGCTTTGCACCTATTTCTAGCAGCTCAATAGCTACTCAGTCTTCCAGTAGTCAACTTGGTGCGATCTTGTCATCATCAGTGGTTTCCAGCTCTGCACCTATTTCTAGCAGCTCAATAGCTACTCAATCTTCCAGTAGTCTGCTAGGTGGAATTTTGTCATCATCAGTGGTTTCCAGCTTTGCACCTATTTCTAGCAGCTCAATAGCTATTCAGTCTTCAAGTAGTCAACCTGGTGCGACCTTGTCATCTTCAGTGGTTTCCAGCTTTGCACCTATTTCTATCAGCTCAATAGCTACTCAATCTTCAAGTAGTCAACCTGGTGCGACCTTGTCATCTTCAGTGGTTTCCAGCTCTGCACCTATTTCTATCAGCTCAATAGCTACTCAATCTTCAAGTAGTCTACTTGGTGGAATCTTGTCATCATCAGTGGTTTCCAGCTCTGCACCTATTTCTAGCAGCTCAATAGCTACTCAGTCTTCCAGTAGTCTACTTGGTGGAATCTTGTCATCATCAGTGGTTTCCAGCTCTGCAACTATTTCTAGCAGCTCAATAGCTACTCAGTCTTCAAGTAGTCAACCTGGTGCGACCTTGTCATCTTCAGTGGTTTCCAGCTTTGCACCTATTTCTATCAGCTCAATAGCTACTCAATCTTCAAGTAGTCTACTTGGTGGAATCTTGTCATCATCAGTGGTTTCCAGCTTTGCACCTATTTCTAGCAGCTCAATAGCTACTCCATCTTCCAGTAGTCTGCTAGGTGGAATCTTGTCATCATCAGTGGTTTCCAGCTCTGCACCTATTTCTAGCAGCTCAATAGCTACTCAATCTTCCAGTAGTCTACTTGGTGGAATCTTGTCATCATCAGTGGTTTCCAGCTCTGCAACTATTTCTAGCAGCTCAATAGCTACTCAGTCTTCAAGTAGTCAACCTGGTGCGACCTTGTCATCTTCAGTGGTTTCCAGCTTTGCACCTATTTCTAGCAGCTCAATAGCTACTCCATCTTCCAGTAGTCTGCTAGGTGGAATCTTGTCATCATCAGTGGTTTCCAGATTTGTACCTATTTCTAGCAGCTCAATAGCTACTCAGTCTTCCAGTAGTCTACTTGGTGGAATCTTGTCATCATCAGTGGTTTCCAGCTCTGCACCTATTTCTAGCACCTCAATAGCTACTCAATCTTCCAGTAGTCTGCTAGGTGGAATCTTGTCATCATCAGTGGTTTCCAGCTCTGCACCTATTTCTAGCAGCTCAATAGCTACTCAGTCTTCCAGTAGTCTACTTGGTGGAATCTTGTCATCATCAGTGGTTTCCAGCTCTGCACCTATTTCTAGCACCTCAATAGCTACTCAATCTTCCAGTAGTCTGCTAGGTGGAATCTTGTCATCATCAGTGGTTTCCAGCTCTGCACCTATTTCTAGCAGCTCAATAGCTACTCAGTCTTCCAGTAGTCTACTTGGTGGAATCTTGTCATCATCAGTGGTTTCCAGCTTTGCACCTATTTCTATCAGCTCAATAGCTACTCAATCTTCCAGTAGTCTACTTGGTGGAATTTTGTCATCATCAGTGGTTTCCAGTTTTGCACCTATTTCTAGCAGCTCAATACCTACTCAGTCTTCTAGTAGTCTACTTGGTGCGATCGCTAGCAGTACAATGCCTTCAACTATTCCTCCACTAGGTAATAGCCTTGTTAGATTAGTGTTTATGCATTTTATCCATTTAATTTTTTAAGTGTAGAAACAACTTCTTAGTATCTGTGCTGATAGAAAAGCAAAAAAGCATTTCCTTTGGAGGCACTACTAGTCACCCAACCACCAAATGTAGTGTCTCCAAAGGTAAATGCGTCGGCACAGGCTGCAATTTTGGATATTTAGTGTAGAAACAAACTTGTTATCTGTACTGATAGTAAAGGCTCCATTTATTACCTCTTTTATCTCGTTTAGTTCCAGCTCTTCAACTTAACTTGACCATCTTCACAACTAGCCAAGGTTCACCTGAGCAAGTGACAGTATCATGTGTGTTGAACAATCCACCAAATTCATCCATCACTCCCAATTGGGTGAACAACAATGGGACCGTGGTAAGTGACACTCAATTCCTTACCTTGAGTGCTGCCCTTTTTCCGACTTCCAACAAGTTTATCTGTGTAGTCCAGTTAACTAACACAACAATGTTAGAAACTACTTTCATTTATACGGTACTAATCCCAGCTGATGTTATTTCCGAAACATGCAACTTGAATGAAACAATTAATGGGTCAATTTCTGTTGATTGCACTGATCAACTGGCTATCATCGCTACTGCAATTAATTCTATAGATTTGTCTGTAAATGAGATATTATCAACTTTGGAAAACATTTTGGGACTGACCAACGTGAGCACATTAAATGAAGTTTCAATCGTTGGGTTAGCTACTAATACACTAACTATTGTTAGGAGTGTATTAATCGTATCACCAATAGAAATGACAGAAAACACCGTCATTGGCATTTTGGATGGATTAATTGATGTGTTCAGCGAATTGGAAACTATAAATAATGCCACGTTTTTGATCGAGGGTGATGGATTTATGATACAAAGTCAGGTAATACAAAATACTGGATTCTTCTCAATTCGTGTTTTAAATTCAAGTGAAACTGTAAACATAAATGTGTCACAAAACATCATTGGCATTAACCCCCGTGTAACGATTATTTCTTCAAACGTTGCATTAGGTCGCTCTGTTATCGGTGTGTCAGTAAGTGGAGCCATCAGGAGTTCTGTGTTGAGTATAGGCATTAGTGGGGTTCCCAGAGGCACTGTGTTCGACCCACCTCTTGAGCTGGAGTTTACTCTCCCAGAGTCAATCGATAATGCAACCTCACAACCAGTCTGTGCATTCTTCAATAATGTCACACAGCTTTGGGATATCACGGGTGTGCAAACTGTTGTAACTGATGGTAAAATAGTCTGTCTTGTTTCGCATTTTACAAGTTTTGCTGTTTTGGAAATGTTGATAAGAACTGAGAACATAGCACTAAGGGTGATTTCCTATATCTTCCTAGCGCTGTCTTTAGTCGCTCTTTCTATCTCTCTCATCCTATTCATTTTAAGCGGGAGACGCTTTTTCGATGTGGAAATGAATCGTATGTTCTTCAACTTCGCACTGGCACTTTTCCTAGGGATAGCCACATTCGTATTTGGTGTCAACCTTGGTGTACTGGACGAAATATTTTGCACAATTGTATCTCTCCTCGTGAGCTACTTCTGGCTGGCTGTGTTCACATGGGGTCTGGCCATTGCTATCCTCATTGCATACATGGTTACTTTTGGTTTTATCGAAAGGAGGAAAATGTTCTGGCCTCTCTTCGCTTTCGCGTGGGTTCTTCCCTTACCGATCGTTTTGTTAACGTTTATCTTTGGAACGGTTCGAAGAGAGTACGCGAGACGAGATGAACATTGTTTCCTAACACTGGGATACATTTGGAGTTTGCTTGGACCTATATTTGCAATAATAGCACTGAACACGATTTGTTATGTGATAGTTATTGTCAGAATGATAATGATTTCGGTGAGCAGGGTTAGAGGAACGGTGGATTCTTCAATGTTGAAGCGTGCATTGTTCGGTGGAGTTGTTCTTCTGCCAGTGTTGGGCGTGCCTTGGATTGTAATTCTAATCGATTTCATATTCGCGCAGTATGGCGTTACATCTCCCGTATTCGAATGGGTATTCTTGATCCTCATCGGACCCAGTGGTGTCATTTTCCTGATCGTATTCACACTGATGAATAAAGCAGTGCGTCGAACGCTCCGTGGTAAGATATGCGGGCGAGATAAACCAGCGGCAATGACAGCAACCACAGTTGAAGGGGAGGTCATAACTAACCCAATAAGCAAAGAATTCGACAAAAAACCTGAAACTAGTATCGAACTTCAAAATATTTACTCGGAACCTCGAGACATATTATACTCGAATAAGTCTGCTGGATCTGGAGAAGGCAGTAATACAGAGGGTACTAAGAATCTAGAGCCAATCGGAGAAGTGTTTCCAGAAAACACTCGTGTAGACGATCAACCGATGGAAACAACCATGATATAATTGGGTGTACTTTAAGTAATTTTCATGGTACTCTTTAGTTAGTATCTTATCTGTAACATATTCAACCAGACTAAATTAGTTCTTTGATTATTAGTTAACCCTTTGAGTTTGTTTAGCATGATTACTGTTTGTATATTTGTATTATTTCGTTTAATTAATGTGTGATTGAGTAAAACATGTATTTTTAGTGTTCCCACTATACTATACTATAGTGGCCCAGTATTGAATGACTGCATTTTATATTATTATTTTACTGTGCCGACTATACTCTAGTATAGTGACCCAGTTCTAATCTCACTGCCTTTATTTTTACTGTGCCAACTATACATACTATAGTATAGTGGCCCAGTTCTAATCTCACTGCCTTTAATTATAATTATAAAAATCCCAAATTGCAGCCTGTGCCGAAAGTATTTCCCTTTGGAGGCACTACTACTTTACCAACCACCAAATGTAGTGCCTCAAAAGGAAATGCGTCGACACAGGCTGCAATTTTGGATTTTTATAATTTATGATGGTTGTAAAACTGTTGTGAAATTATTTAGCAATACTATTGACATATTATCCTACCTATTAATAGGCTCATTTCGCAGGTCTACTGTCTCTACCCAATAAAGACACCCGTAACCCCTGTAAGGTATATTATATCAACCAAAAATGCTATTATGCAACAAATCCATTCAACAACACTAAAAGGTATTATTGTGTATCGGCCAACACCTTTATAATGTATTTTCAGGAACTTGCATGGCTATTTTTACATTAAACATTCACCTTTGCGAAATCGGGTTTTATATTGAAAAGTTGTTAGTTAATATATAAGCATATCTTGAAATGTAAAATTACACCCAAAGCTTCGTAAAAAATTGGGAATGATAGCAAAAGTAAATTAAATAACAAACTATTATACAGTTATTCATAATATAGTATCATTTATATAAAATATACTATATATACATATGTATATTTAGGAAGGGTATAATAAATAACGAACTTAACATTACAGTTTGTATATAGTTAATTTAACGTTGGTTACATGTACTTTCTATTGAGAGATTGAGAATACCGGATTCTCAAATGCGTTTTCATCTTGAGGGATCGGAGAGGCTGGGGTGGAGCTCACTGATGACATCAAAGGTTTTTTTGCCCTGGGAATAGAATCGGGTAGCGGGAAAGATTGGCGAGATGGAGAAGGGATCATGGTTGGGGAACTTACAGTATTTTGTGAGGTGAAAATGTTATGCTTAAATAGTCCTTTCACTTCTTTAGAATGTATTGTGTATGCAAAGAAGAATACTACACCGATCGGTGCGTTTAATACCAGAAACAACCACTCCATTATTGAAGACAGTGTATCGCTCCCAATTAAGTAACTACATACTGCATTCACAACTAAAAGCATCCAAGGTAATCCCAGTATTGAAGTTATAGTTAGGAATCCTATATAGAGATTGCGAAATTGTATTCTAAACGCGTTCTCTTTATTAGACTGTTTATGCTTCAATTGACAGCAATGTTTAAAATTGTGATTCGTACGCCAACATATCAACAAACTTAGGTAGATTAGAGCGATTATTTCGAGAGAAAGTAGGATTAGTACTGTCCCTAAAAGTCCCCATTTTATGTATCTCTCATTTGACAGATAACAGGTTAAATTATCTCTCATAGGCTCATAGTAGATATAATCTGTAAAATTAGGTGTCGTGACGAACAGTGTTATTGTACAGGGAAAAATAGGGACACCCCAACCGAATGCACAATAACAAATGAATGGTTTTATATTTCGAACTTTTATCAGCTTATCAACTCTGAAAAAGTATATTAGCATGACACTAATACAAAAGCTCCATGTAAATACAGCAGTCCATACATACTGTGTTACGAATACAGCGGCCACACAGTAGTACTCGCTTAACACGGCAGTTGGCAATAGAAACAGAAAACATGCACATCCTAAAAGCAGTGCGATTGCGTAATTGAAATAGATTAGATTTGGTAGGTTTAGGAAGAATGTTTTACCAGCTAAGCAGAATAGAATTAATGACATTGAGAGAGCGAAAAATGAAAATGAAAGCAAAACGTAACTCACAAATTTAGAGGCGAGGAATTCTATTCGGCTAATAGGATTTGTTCGTTTACGAAAGCTGACAATTGCCGCAAATGTAGTGACATGGTTTGTACCGCATACAATCGACTGATTATCGTAACTCACCAGTTTCAAACCAGTTGAATTCACGCTAGTTTCACTTGCGAAATATATGCACCTTGCATTAATTACGTCATCAATGTTATGTGTGAACGTAATGTTAATCGCATCTGAAAAAGGATTATTGCTTTGTGGCTTTAAATTAAAGTTGAGTGATAAAAACCGCGTTGTTTGAGCATCATTCACGAAAAATACATTTATATTGTATGATATTGTTGATATGTATAGGGATGATGCATTATTTTCCTGTGTTATTTGGTTCCATATGGAATATGGAATTGTTGCTTTTGGGGACCAGGAATGAGAAATTCCTGTTATATCAGGCGTTATAACAGGATTAGTATTAAACTCTGTGTTTACATATAAAATGCTGATAAGAATTATATCGGTTTTGATTATTATTGAATCTGTATTGGGTTGAAGTCCCTGAACCTTTTTTCCAACGAAACTTTCCAAACTGTTTATCATACGTAACAAAGTAGGAGATATCTTATTTGAACTGGAATGGTATTCTTGCACTATATTTAGAGATTTAATGGCATTGAGAATATCAGTAGCAATTTGGATTATTTTATCTGTTAACTCTTCATTTTGAGCCAATATCTGATCGATTTGGTTCGTAATATTTTCGAATTGTATACTTGTGATTTCAATTGATTCTTCGTTATCTAAGCTCGAGTTAATATTGTTAAATAAGTCATTAACAGTTTGTATTAGAGTATGAGAGGTAGGGGTAGAAGTGATGAGTAATTGCGGAGTTGTGGGCAGAGTTGGAGAAGTTGTGAAGATACCTATAATTATCTGTGTTATTTGAATGCACTGTATTACTAAGTCAAAATAACCGCTTATAACGAAGTTATGTATAGCAGAACCTTGTTAGTATGATACTATTAATACCAGGGGACCGTGAAAATTCATTCGCCTTATCCTGAATTCATATTAACCGGTGTAATTTGTATTGAAAATACTTTGAATGTGTGAAAACTGAACTACTATTCGTATTAACAGGAAATTCGTATAAACCGTGTTCGTACTAACGAGGTTCTACTGTATAATAGTGTGTATATACAGTAGAACTTTGTTAGTAGAACACGATTTATACGAATTTCCTGTTAATACGTATACTATTTCAGCTCCCTTCAAAGCTTTTTCAATACAAATGAACCTGTTAATACGAATTTCAGATAAGGAGTACACATTATTACGGTCTTAGGTGTACTCCACTTATATCGAAATAAATGAAGGGCCCTTGAAATTCGTTATAAGAGATCATTATATGCAAATATGAACAAAAATTGCTCTATTGAACCAACTCAGCTAACTTGTTCTAAAAAAAATTAATTATAAATTTGTAGGGATTTTTCGAGCAGAATTGCAGAATAACCTAATAGTAGTATGTTGTTATGCTTCATGGTGATCATAACATAAATCCAGGTAGTGGCCATAATATATATAGTTTCTATTATATTGATATTTATGTATCTACAAAATAAAAATACCTTCTTTCAGGGCAAAATCTGTTAAAATATTTCTGTCTCCTTCACCCAAACTGATATTCATGTTGTTCTCCAAATAAATAAGTGACGTAAACAAGTAAACAAATATCTCCTTGAAATCAGTGTCATTTTCACTGATAATTTCTGTGGCAATTTCAGAAATTATTCTCCCGCTCTGATGAATGTTGTCGCCGAAATAAGGATTATAAATAATGTAATTTGTACTGTTTTTGTTCACAATACACATAAATTCATAGAAAATATGAATAAAATTCGTGAGAGTTGATAAATCAGTTATTTCCCTTTGCTGTACAATCAACAATGACAAAAGAACTTCGGATTCTCTCGCAATATATTCAATACTCAAACTAGTGAGACTGCATTGAATATTCCCATAATTATTCAACGACAAGTTATAAGCATGGCTCGTATTTTGGAATTGAAGTATTATTCCATACAAACGAGAATAACTCTCAAAATAGGCACTCAAATAACATCTCTCTACTCCATGCTTATTACGAGCTGTGCAGAAAAACAACTCGCTATTAACGTAACTAAATTCTATAGAAACAGTATTATCTGTGGGCTCTATTAGGTTATTAATGCTGTACCAACTTATGGTCGGTTTAGGATTTCCCAAGCCTGTGCAGGATGCACTTATTTCTCCTCCGTTAACTGCTCTGTAGCGGTCTTGAATGGGAGGAACGCATCTCACGCTCAAATCTAGTTATAACACAGTTGTATAAAGTCATACAAATAGTATAAATTACTTTTTAGGCTCGTTTAAACGTTACGTAACGCTTCCAAGGGGGGGGGGGCAACTAATGTGTGAGACCATCCTTTTTGCATTGCAAAATGGCCAAAAAAGCGTGAAATAGGAGGGGGTGTCTAATTTTCCTGGAATTTTGCGTTACATAACGTTTGAACAGCCCCTGATCCAGATTATTTTAGACAGGAATTATTTTGGACAACTTTTCTAGTGTAATTTTCAGGCATTGGCAAGGTCATTTGCAAATTAATCTTTGCAAAGCCGGGTTTTAGATTCAAAACGTATTGGCAGATATACGTATAATTAAGCCCTTTTAGATGGACGGCTCCAAGAATTTTTATTTTTAATAACAATAAAGATTACTATTTTGTGAAATAAAGAAAATTACAAGGCGATGCCAAATACAGTAGACTCTCGTTAGTACGAACACCAGGGGACCATCAAAATGTCTTCGCCTTATCCGGAATTCGTATTACCAATTTCATTTGTATGTTGAAAACGTTTTGAAGGGGACTGAAATAGTGTTCGTATTAACCGGAATTTCGTATTAACCGTGTTCGTATTAACGAAGTTATACTGTAGTATATTAAATTGGTACTATGATTCACAATCAAGTTTATAGCAAATATTTAGTAAGAGGAATAAATTGAATGCGGACGATCAAAACTCTTTTTATTGTATTTCCAGGATGTACGTCTATAACTCACCTTGGCATTCTATTTGTAAAATTAATTCGAAAACAAGACATACGAACAGAATAATATATTTCATTCTAAATTTAGTGATTGTCCCTAACATTGGTGTAATTATATATTTTAATAAAACTATTTTCAACCAGCCCACTTGGTATATCATATATCAACAATGTAGACACTAAGAGGTACCATGAATTCATTCAACTGAATTCTCTAATTTCAAATTTATCTTCGTTCATACGTACAGTAAAACCCCGTCTGAATTCGTATTATGATTAACCAATTTTATTTGTATTGAAAAGGTTTTGAAGGGGACTGAAATACAGTGGATGGTGGATATAAGGACATCGTCGGGAACTGCATATAATCTTCTTATAACCGACATGTTCTTATATCCGGCATAAATTATATAGGGTATATGACAGCCGTTTTCCAATATAATGTTCTTATATCCGGTGTTCTTATATTCGGCATCTACTGTAGTGCTAATATCAACCGGAATTTTGTAATAACCGTGTTCGTACTAAGTAATGATTAAAAAATCCCAACATCTTGGAGTAAAGTCAATTTTGAAAGTGTATTTTTATCGATTAATTTGGTTGATTGGTACAAATGTATAATCCGAATTCTACTAAATCCCGATTCCCGAGTAAAGCTAAAAATATTGAAACACATTTAAACATGGATCATTTAGATTAATACAACAACACACATATACACACCTAATAATAATATACTAACTAAATTAATGATCAAGGACAGTTGCTATTATTTACAAACTATTTCACTTGAGTATATTCTGCTTGTTTATACGTCAACTGCATCACCACCTTCAGCCGATCTATTTGAGAATATGACGTCACGGACTGCAGGTTTAGGCTGCACCTGTTCTAGCTCTATGTTAGGATTCGTAACCACTTTATCTGCCTTGGGAGATTCTGTATCATCTTTACGGAGTATTTTAGTCCAAATATGTTGAACTGCTTTATTTGGGAGAGTGTATACCACCAAGAATACAACACCAATTGGTCCGTTTAAAAGCAAGAACACCCAAACGTATA
Source organism: Hexactinellida sp. DTS-2022 (assembly GCA_028753945.1). Classification (NCBI taxonomy): domain Eukaryota; kingdom Metazoa; phylum Porifera; class Hexactinellida; species Hexactinellida sp. DTS-2022. The sequence continues at coordinate 762,737 of JAPNXP010000014.1, forward strand.
TCGGAGAGTCGGCTACAAAGTTTGCCAAAATGGATTTTAATAGAATGACAATCCAAGGAACAGCTAATACGGGAAGAAGGATAATACCACTAATTAGAGATCGTTTTAAATCCGAGGAAATGTCATCGCAAACCTTGTTGATTGCAAACATAATTATTCTAATAATGCATATTATGTAGGCGATCGTATTCAGTATAATTATAACCCAAATCGGCCCAAGCAAACTCCACAAATACTCGACTGACAAGAAGCAGTTTTCATCCCGTTGCACGTAATCTCCTCTAATGACCCCGACTACAAGCGTTATTATAACGATTGGTATTGGCAATCCCCATGCGATAGCGAATAAAGGCCAGAAAAGCTTAGCACTCTTAACAACAAAAGTTAACATGTATGTGATTAGGATAGCGATGGCTAAACTCCACGAGAACATTGCCAACCAAGTATAGTGGAACCAAAGTGATAGTATAATGCAAAGAATATTATCCAAAACCCCTATGTTAACACCGAATAGGAGAGTACAAACTGATAATGCGAGTGCAATTGCGTAGTTAAAATACATGCGATTAAGGTCAACCTTGAAAAAGCGTTTCCAACTAAAGATGAATAGAATAAGCGAAATAACAACCGCGACTAATGACACCGAAAGGAAGACATATGAGATAATCCTCAGGGCTAAATTCGGAGTGGCTATGGGTGCTATTGGAACCACTACAACTGAAAAAGTTGTCAAATGCGAAGCTAAACATATGACTTCACCATCAACAAATCTTGTTTCGACACCTGTGCTATCCCATATTTCCTGATCTTCATCCCAGAACACACAAAGTGGTTCAGACGTTGAAGTATCAATCGGTGTAGCGAGAGGAAAAGTCAATTCTATAGGTGGGGCAATGACAGTATCTCTCCCAACTCCTGGGATCCCAATACTAACTATAGGACTGCTAATAACACCAGCAACTGACAAACCCAGACTAGCTGTGCCACCAACTGTACTAGCGGAGATTATCAAGGTTACGCGTGTAGCCCCACTAAGTAAATTCTGAGGCAAAGTCAAGCCAAGCGGTTCAGAAGCATTCGATGTGCTAATAGAAAGTTGTACTGGATTGGCTGTAGGTTGTATCACACGACTTTCAACAGTAGTTTCTCCATTTCGGATAACAATCGGTTCAGTAACGGTATTTGGCAGTCCACTAAGCACATCAGTTAATCGACCCAATAAATTAGTGACAGCGTTATCTACCATTTGGTTGGCACCGTTTGCATTTACACTAGCGGCACTAGTGGCTGCAACTAATGAATTCGAGGTTAATTGAGTAGCTAAGTCTTGATCTAGTGTACTTGGGTCGGTTAAATTGAGTAGGTTTTCGAAAGTATCCAATACATTTATTGCAGCATCTGGGGTATCTACCGAGGCTGCCACCGCGGTCAGCTGATCAGAAAGCTCGGCCGCAACGGAACCATCAACGGTTGTATTGAGAGATTCTATCATATTTAGAACGACTTGTGCGTTTATTATCGTATAATTGAAACTTATTTGTAAGCCTAAATCCTTGACATCGCACAAGAATTCCGTGGAAATTGGGAAAAGTTCAATGCTAAGTGTAAGAAAACCGTTGTTACTTACTGAAGTTCCGTTTGCGAAGAGCCAGATAGGAATGATACCAGATTGTGGAGGATTGTTCAACATACAGGATACAGTGAATACTTCATTTGATTCTGCGGTTATTATGAAGTTTGTTGCATTCAGCTCGAGCATTGGAGGAGCTAGAAAAAGTCGCATATAAACACTTGACTGACAAAAATTATATAATTTTATCATACAGACTAGACTGGTCAAATATAATAATTAAAAGGAATAATTAAAGTAGACAAAATACTTACGTGAGGTAATGGTGGGTGTGGTAGAGGTGGGTGTGGTGACCATTGTTGCTATGGGTGCTATTGGAACCACTACAACTGAGAAAGTTGTCAAATGCGAAGCTAAACATATGACTTCACCATCAACAAATCTTGTTTCGACACCAGTGCTATCCCATATTTCCTGATCTTCATCCCAGAACACACAAAGTGGTTCAGACGTTGAAGTATTAATCGGTGTAGCGAGAGGAAAAGTCAATTCTATAGGTGGGGCAATGACAGTATCTCTCCCAACTCCTGGGATCCCAATACTAACTATAGGACTGCTAATAACACCAGCAACTGACACACCCAGACTAGCTGTGCCACCAACTGTACTAGCGGAGATTATCAAGGTTACGCGTGTAGCCCCACTAAGTAAATTCTGAGGCAAAGTCAAGCCAAGAGGTTCAGAAGCATTCGTTGTGCTAATAGAAAGTTGTACTGGATTGGTTGTAGGTTGTATCACACGACTGTCAACAGTAGTTTCTCCATTTCGGATAACAATCGGTTCAGTAACGGTATTTGGCAATTGACTAAGCACATCACTTAATCGATCAATAAAATTAGTGACAGCGTTATCTACCATTTGGTTTGCACCGTTTGCATTTACGCTAGCGGCACTAGAGGCTGCAGCTAATGAATTCATGGCTAATTGATTAGCTAAGTTTTGATCTAGTGTACTTGGGTCGGTTAAATTGAGTAGATTACTGAAACTATCTAATACATTTATGGCAGCATCTGGGGTATCTACCGAGGCAGCCACCGCGGTCAGCTGATCAGAAAGCTCGGCTGCAACAGAACCATCAACGGTTGTATTGAGAGATTCTATCATATTTAGAACGACTTGTGCGTTTATTATCGTATAATTGAAAGTAATATTTAAGCCTAAATCCTTGACTATGCACAAGAATTCCGTGGAAATTGGGAAAAGTTCAATGCTAAGTGTAAGAAAACCGTTGGTACTTACTACAGTTCCGTTTGCGAAGCGCCAGATAGGAATGATACCAGATTGTGGAGGATTGTTCAACATACAAGATACGGTAAATACTTCATTTGATTCTGCGGTTATTATAAAGTTTGTTGCATTCAGCTCGAGCATTGGAGGAGCTAGAAAAAGTCGCATATAAACACTTGACTGACAAAAATTATATAATTTATCCTACAAACTGGGTAATTATAATAATTAAAAGGGATAATTAAAGTAGACAAAATACTTACGTGAGGTAATGGTGGGTGTGGTAGAGGTGGGCGTGGGCGTGGGCGTGGGCGTGGGCGTGGTGCTAGTTAGATTAACAGTTTGAGTAGACATTAATGTGAAACTGCTCGATGACTGCATAGGAATTGCACTGCTGGAAATGGGTACAACACTTGAGACCATTGTTGAGGATATATTTCCGCCTAAAATACTGGAAGACATCATAGGAATTGCACTGCTGGAAATGGGTACAACACTTGAGACCATTGTTGAGGATATATTTCCGCCTAAAATACTGGACGACATCATAGGAATTGCACTGCTGGAAATGGGTGCAACATTTGAGACCATTGTTGAGGCTATATTTCCGCCAAAAATACTTGAAGACACCATAGGAATTGCACTGGTGGAAATGGGTGCAACATTTGAGACCATTGTTGAGGCTATATTTCCGCCAAAAATACTTGAAGACATCATAGGAATTGCACTGCTGGAAATGGGTACAACACTTGAGACCATTGTTGAGGATATATTTCCGCCTAAAATACTGGAAGACATCATAGGAATTGCACTGCTGGAAATGGGTACAACACTTGAGACCATTGTTGAGGATATATTTCCGCCTAAAATACTGGACGACATCATAGGAATTGCACTGCTGGAAATGGGTGCAACATTTGAGACCATTGTTGAGGCTATATTTCCGCCAAAAATACTTGAAGACACCATAGGAATTGCACTGGTGGAAATGGGTGCAACATTTGAGACCATTGTTGAGGCTATATTTCCGCCAAAAATACTTGAAGACACCATAGGAATTGCACTGGTGGAAATGGGTACAACACTTGAGACCATTGTTGAGGCTATATTTCCGCCAAAAATACTTGAAGACACCATAGGAATTGCACTGGTGGAAATGGGTGCAACATTTGAGACTATTGTTGAGGCTATATTTCCGCCAAAAATACTTGAAGACATCATAGGAATTGCACTGCTGGAAATGGGTACAACACTTGAGACCATTGTTGAGGCGACATTTCCGCCTATGATACTGGAAGAAGGAAGAACGACTTGTGCGTTTATTATCGTATAATTGAAAGTTATTTTTAAGCCTAAATCCTTGACTGTGCACGTGAATTCCGTGGAAATTGGGAAAAGTTCAATGCTAAGTGTAAGAAAACCGTTGTTACTTGCTAATGTTCCGTTTGGGAAGAGCCAGATAGGATTGAGACCAGACTGTGGAGGATTGTTCAACATACAGGATACGGTAAATACTTCATTTGATTCTGCGGTTATTATAAAGATTGTTGCATTCAGCTTGAGCATTGGAGGAGCTAGAAAAGTCGCATATAAACACTTGCTGAAAAAATTATATAATTTTATCCTACAAACTGGGTAATTATAATAATTAAAAGGGATAATTAAAGTAGACAAAATTCTTACGTGAGGTAATGGTGGGTGTGGTAGAGGTGGGCGTGGGCGTGGGCGTGGGCGTGGGCGTGGTGCTAGTTAGATTAACAGTTTGAGTAGGCATTAATGTGAAACTGCTCGATGACTGCATAGGAATTGGGCTGCTGGAAATGGGTACAACACTCGAGACCATTGTTGAGGATATATTTCCGCCTAAAATACTGGACGACATCATAGGAATTGCACTGCTGGAAATGGGTACAGCACTTGAGCCCATTGTTGATGCTATATTTCCGCCAAAAATACTGGACGACATCATAGGAATTGCACTGCTGGAAATGGGTACAGCATTTGAGACCATCGATGATAAACTTCCGCCTAAAATACTGGACGACATCATAGGAATTGCACTGCTGGATATGGGTACAACACTTGAGACCATTGATGATAAACTTCCGCCTAAAATACTGGACGACATCATAGGAATTGCACTGCTGGAAATGGGTACAACACTCGAGACCATCGATGATAAACTACCGCCTAAAATACTGGACGACATCATAGGAATTGCACTGCTGGAAATGGGTACAACACTCGAGACCATCGATGATAAACTTCCGCCTAAAATACTTGAAGACATCATAGGAATTGCACTGCTGGAAATGGGTGCAACATTTGAGACCATTGTTGAGGCTATATTTCCGCCAAAAATACTTGAAGACACCATAGGAATTGCACTGCTGGAAATGGGTACAACACTCGGGACCATTGTTGAGGCGATATTTCCGCCTATGATACTGGAAGAGACCATAGGAATTGCACTGCTGGAAATGGGTGCAACATTTGAGACCATTGTTGAGGCTATATTTCCGCCTAAAATACTGGAAGACATCATAGGAATTGCACTGCTGGAAACAGGTACAGCACTCGAGACCATTGTTGAGGCGATATTTCCGCCTATGATACTTGAAGACATCATAGGAATTGCACTGCTGGAAATGGGTGCAACATTTGAGACCATTGTTGAGGCTATATTTCCGCCAAAAATACTTGAAGACATCATAGGAATTGCACTGCTGGAAATGGGTGCAACATTTGAGACCATTGTTGAGGCTATATTTCCGCCAAAAATACTTGAAGACACCATAGGAATTGCACTGCTGGAAATGGGTACAACACTCGGGACCATCGATGATAAACTTCCGCCTAAAATACTGGAAGACATCATAGGAATTGCACTGCTGGAAACAGGTACAACACTCGAGACCATTGTTGAGGCGATATTTCCACCTATGATACTTGAAGACATCATAGGAATTGCACTGCTGGAAATGGGTGCAACATTTGAGACCATTGTTGAGGCTATATTTCCGCCAAAAATACTTGAAGACACCATAGGAATTGCACTGCTGGAAATGGGTACAACACTCGGGACCATTGTTGAGGCGATATTTCCGCCTATGATACTGGAAGAGACCATAGGAATTGCACTGCTGGAAATGGGTGCAACATTTGAGACCATTGTTGAGGCTATATTTCCGCCTAAAATACTGGAAGACATCATAGGAATTGCACTGCTGGAAATGGGTGCAACATTTGAGACCATTGTTGAGGAAATATTCGCGCCCAGAATGCTGGAAGACATCATAGGAATCGCAGTACTATAACTTGGTGGTATGTTAGCAGATATTTCCCTCCATGACAACATGAGAGCCAATAATAATAAATATTTTAGATCCATGTTTAACTTGCTGTTGCAATTTATTTATCACAGTATGATTTTAGTAGTATATTTTAATGGCAATTTGCTTTCTATATATACTACTCATACTCACTACTCCAGAGATATGAGTCATAAGGTCTGGCATTGTTTATGTAGAATAGTATTATATTCTTTAATATATTGGAACTGGTCAGTCCAATCTGGCACATAATGAATATTAGCACCCGTTTTGGATCTGAAAATGGTCTTTTGATCTGATTAAAAACTATCAGTTGATTGAGTTGATCGATTTGCAAAAGTTAAATGGTTGATCTAATTGATCGTCACTTGTCATGTATGAGATTATAATGAACTAAATCAACTCAATTAAATCTGTGACCGTTCACTTACTATTAGGACAGTATAATATTATATACAATGTAAATTCCTATGGTGCACGAATACATTTGATGGGGTGTGTCATGCCCTACTATAATACGGCTATACATGCTGCCGAATCATAGTAGAAAATAAGAGTCCAGTTTTGTAATTTTTTTCTAAGGTAAACTATGCTTCCTATTGGCATAATGGCGCCTAAATAGCTTAAACACTAACCTCATATTCTCACAAGTGGTTCCATTGGACTCGCAATGGTTGATTACCCCATACACAATGCAAATTATGCCAATAGGAAGCATAGTTTAGCTTAGAAAAAAATTACAAAACTAGACTCTTATTTTCTACTATGATTCGGCAGCATGTATAGCCGTATTATAGTAGGCCATGCCATGGGTGTGTACATTACAATTTAGGGCATATGGAGAGCAGATGCCCTATGGTCCGTATTCAGTAGAATTCGTTAGTACGAACCGTCAGGGGACTGTCAAGATGCGTTCAGAATTCGTATTAACCAATATCATTTATTAGGGCTGAAACAAATAATTGAAATGTAACGAACGAACCTTCTTCTAAAGCACAGGTGGGCAAAGTGCGGCCCGCGAGAGTTGTTTCAAATTATACTGAATGCGGCCCGCTGAACTTTACATAGCACTTTTAGAATCAATCCCTCATAACTGATGCGTTCACTACGCACGTATAACATGAAAGATAACAATTTCGGTACACGGTTAATACTTAGTGTTCAGACATGCTAAATTTGTCATCTATTTCACCTACTACAATGAATAGTTCGTGATGAATAGTTTATAATCAATTGTCACCTACGATTAATTGGTTGTAATGAATTGTTCGTGATTCATTTTATTAATTAATGTTCCGAAAGATGATCTGAGTGACTTAGCTAGTAAGTGCTTTTTATAATAAACAGTGAAACAAAAGATAAAAATCATCTGCCAAGTTTAAATACTAGACTTTAAATGTATAATAGTAGCAGAATATACCCTCAAATGTTTGCGGCCCGCTAAGTTAGACTAAAATTTTACAACGGCCCTAAACAGATTTTTTTCCCCGAATTTTTTCGAATTTTCGTTCGTTTTGATGATCAAGCATTAAATCAAATTCAAGTCTAAAATACAGTGTAAAATAGTTTCTGTTAATGTTACAATAATGTAATCTTAAATACAAAATGTATTACACACGAGTTAGCTATAATCAACTAGTTTAGATAGGAATTTATATTTACGATCTCCAATCTGTACAAAAATCAGTTGTTGCCCAAAAGTACCAAACGAATATTCGGTATATTCGTTTCAGCCCTATTTAACCTTATTTAGTATTCACTAGCTATAATTAATAATAAGTATGCATATTTTGCCAAAGAAGAGTTTCCACGTTTTAAATAAAGACAATGTTGCGCGAGTTAAAAAAGACGAACGAGATGCGAACGAGAAAGCAAAGCATTTGAAAGAAAGATCTCTAAAGGCAGAACAAGAATGGAGATTGAGATCTCTAAGGAATGAACCTACTGAAAAATTTAACTCGATGGAGCTACTAAACGATTCGAAATCCCAACTATGCAATAAAGAGAGCAATGAAGAAAAGGAGAAAGAAAAGACTAAAAAAGAAATGAAAATGGGTTTGTTAACTTTCCTAGGGGGATCAGAGTGGGATCCTGTTAACAAACGTTCGCGCCCACCTTGGTACACTCAAAAATCCGGTAAAGATATAGGGAAACACGAAGAAGGAAGCAAAGATGAAGCGATCAAGTGCAAAGATGATCCTATGGTAATGATGAAAGCAATACTAACTCCTCCGAGCAAACCACAAAAGTACGGAACTGGGGTAAACTTAACAATGCAGAGACATAAGGATAAATATCAAAATTACAATAGAGACAGGCAATCATTCGAACAGTTAAGAAGAGAAAGACATGATGTCGAAATATATAAAAAGAGAGAGAAAAACAAAAGCCAAGTAAGGCATTGATCCATTAAGCTAATTACTATATAATTATGAGATTGTTAATGTATTGATTGCAGTAGTTCATTATTTAACAATTTTGTGGGTTGGAATTTATTTGAAACAAGGTAGGGTTCGTTAGATGGGCGACATTTGTAATATATACTGGCTTGCCACGCCCCATTATACATCATGCTTTATTATATCTACAAATAATTAGATACTTTGATATTTGATACCAGGTCAAACCTAACTAGATTGTTACCTATGATCAAAAAAATTCTTCTATTATTAACGCACAGTAATTTTGATAAATGATCTGAAATATATATTTCACACCAAATGTTAAATAGTAGCTATATTATATCATATTATGACTAACAAAGCGATATCTTAAAATCAATTTAATTACATGTATTTAGTAAAAAGACCTAATACAGTCGACTCCGCTAATAGAGTCCACTATTCTCAGTGCATTATACGTATTTTATTTATTTAATTAATACTCATGACCTGGTCAGAACCTGGTCTGGAAAATTCTGCCCAGGTTTGACCTGGTCAGTTTGTATTAGTGGCACGGCCCTGCCCATTTTGCAAACAAACAAGTTTTATTAGGCGTCGACACCATTCATAATGTCGTGAAAACACCTCATTACAATGTTGTTTAATTTCTGCTTGAAAGTGTAACGTCGATCGAATTATGTCTACATTGTCCATAGCATAAAAATTGTAATAGAATAGCTTCATTTATCCTTGAGTATAATTACCTCACCACATTCTCTGGTTCAATAATCAAACATTCAAAATGGATACTAGTATATACGTAGTGTAGTACAAGGTTAAAAAGAGATGACTATTTGATCAAATATATTAGTTTCCAAATTATTTTATTGAGATCATTAACAAGTAGTTGCGAGCACCTTGATCGTTTTAGGAATCAGCACAATATTGAAAGAAACAGTGTTATTTCTACTGTTGTATAATTTCAGAAAATTTAGTTTTCCATGGAAATTTCTGGAAAGATTACATACCGGTATTTAAAATTATGCTTAGGAACTTTATTTGAAATTGCCAAAATTTTTGTGCTACTTAAGTTAATTATTTCCGAGGAAAAATAACAAGCGCACAGTAACAACTCTACATTATAGATATGGTTTATCAAAATTTCAAAACTGTAGGTAAATATAAGAATTTTTCCATGTAAAAATTTCCGGAAATTTGGGAATTTTTTGGAAATTTCCCGAGCTTACAACACTAGTTATTTCAATGGTCAATGGAGCGAATCAGCGATTAGATAATGGCTGTTCCGAACTTTAATGGGTTACCGATACCTCTGAATATGAACATCAGAGGACAGTTTAAATTTGTTCGTCTTATCCGAAATTCGTATTAACAAGTGACATTAAGTATTAAACAAGACGAGCCCTTCGATCTCGCTCTTTTCAATAGGCAATAAATATTTAAATTTTCATTTGAAAAAATTGAAGATACCTGACTCTAATATTGTGTCTGCATTAAAATTCCTATTGTTCAAATACCGTATTTACCCGAATAAGCGCCGAGCCAATAAAATTGACATTGGTATGATAAAAATTTAAGCACATTAGTTGATAACTGCAGTGTAATTCCATTGATTTTAGCAACTTCGGTATGTATACTGTCGGTGAGAACCATTAGACCCGACCTAAATATTAATGAATTATTATAAGTTTCTTCATTGATTTTGGCCTAATTTGATAACACATAATCTATAATTTGTGGAGATTCCAATAATTCAATTTACAAATAAACTCGAGTTGTTAATGGTAAACGTTGGAATTAAAAGAATTTGCAAAAAAGGGACAGTTGTCCGGTTTGAATGATTTATTAATGTATTTATTTCGATTAAATTAACATTTTGGAAATATGCAAGTACGTATGGCTCTTTTAGCGTTACAAACATATTGATGCGATTATAACTTAGCAGTGTCAATGAAGAAGCGATCGATCATAAAACAACTTTTAGACAGGACAAGTGGTTGCTCTAAAGACCCGACAAGAATAATTGGCACCAAAATACTCCATGTGCTTAATTATATATCAACTAACAACTTTGAATGTTTGATGTAAAAATAACCATGCAAGTTCCTGAAAATACATTAGAAAGGTGTTGACCGATACACAATAATACTTTTAAGGTTGTTAAATGGATTTGTTGTAGAATAGCATTTTTGATTGATATAATATAGCTTACAGGGGTTACGGGTGTCTTTATTAAGTAGTAGACCTGGCCCCTGGGAAATGAGCATATTAATAGGTAGGATAATAATATGTCAATAGTATTGCTAAGTAATTTCACAACAGTTTTATAACCTTTAGAAATGATAAATACATGTATTTACTCAATCACACAATAATAAAACGAAATCTATATGTCTCGGTCGCTTTGCGACGGTTCGGCGCTTCACGCCTCAATTGACGACCGCTGCCCGGCCTTACTATACTTTGAAACTAATCATTTAGAATTATACATCTCTGTGGTGTGTTAAATTTTCCTCATAAAGTCCCCTTAATAAGAATGCTACACAATGCAATTTGTAATTCAAATACTCCCATTAATAACTCAATAAATTTCAGTTGCATCATAAGGAAGCTCGAATCCAAATAATAGTAAAAGAAAAACATGCAATAGAATAGACAAATGATTGATTAGTTAATTTAATTTATATTAAATCAATCAAATTGCAGCCTAAGAAATCTTTCTATTATGCAGTCTATATATACTAATTGATGAAGTCTGCTAATCCATACTAACAAACCCTCGAAATTAATTGGATAACATATTTTGTCACCTTCAAATGTAAATATTTCTCTTCAAAAACGAATAAATCGTCTTCGCAGTACCAAATTACCCCTGTATACAAATTTTCAGCTTTCTGGGACTCGTCTTTCCAATGAATTCTGGACAAATACACAAACACACACACACACAACAATTATGATGCTTGTCAATCAATTAATTTTGGTAGACTTCTAATACAGTAGATGTCGGATATAAGCACACCGGTTATAAGAATATATCGGATATAAGAACACAATGTTGAAAAACGGTTGTCATATACCCTATATAATTTATGTCGGTTATAAGAACATTATTGAGTGCATTTCCCGACGATGTGCTTACAACTGGCATCCACTGTACCAAAGAAATACCCTGTAATGTTTCTGGGTAAATTTGATTCGTACTATAACTTGACATCAATTTAAGTGACCCATCTGACCCATGACCCATAGTCCACTCTGCTCTGCTTATGAACATCAGAGGACAGTTTAAATTTGTTCGTCTTATCCGAAATTCGTATTAACAAGTGGCATTAAGTATTAAACAAGACGAGCCCTTCGGTCTCGCTCTATTCAATAGGCAATAAATATTTAAATTTAAATTTGAAAAAATTTAATTTGTGTTCAGCATACTTGTTTACCTATAGCACCCGTTGGAAGCTGGCTTCTGGGTTCATTTTGAAATTTACTTAATTTTGTTTACCTATTTTTATAAACAACAACAATAAATATTCATATTGGAAATTTATAAATGCCAAATTCATGTTCAGAATATTTGTTTACCTATTAGAACATATTGAAGTTAGTCTCTATCTCAATTCTAAATGCGGTTTCTACTCCCTACAACAATACTGCAAAGAAAATGCTTAAACGTTCCAAATATAAAATACTAAACTAAACCAAACGGGGTGATTAAATACAGGTTTGGTTTGACAAACAGTTAATATTAATAGTTCCTAGGAAAGGGAAGAACAAAAATAAATTCACATCAGTGTTCCTTAAATCGGTCCAGTAAATCAATTATTTTCTGGAAACACTTCTCCAGTTGGCTCTTGATCCTTAGTACTCTCTGTGTCTATCTCGTCTCCAACTCCAGCAGACTTATTCGAGTATATTATGTCTCGAGGTTCCGAGTAAATATTTTGAAGTTCGATACTAGTTTCAGGTTTTTTGTCGAATTCTTTGCTTATTGGGTTAGTTATGACCTCCCCTTCAACTGTAGTTGCTGTCATTGCCGCTGGTTTATCTCGCCCGCATATCTTACCACGGAGAGTTCGACGCACTGCTTTATTCATCAGTGCGAATACGATCAGGAAAATGACACCACTGGGTCCGATGAGGATCAAGAATACCCATTCGAATACGGGAGATGTAATGCCATACTGCGCGAATATGAAATCGATTAGAATGACAATCCAAGGCACGCCCAACACTGGTAGAAGAACAACTCCACCGAACAATGCACGCTTCAACATTGAAGAATCCACCGTTCCTCTAACGCCGTTCATTGAAATCATTATCATTCTGACAATAACTATCACATAACAGATCGTGTTCAGTGCTATTATTGCAAATATAGGTCCAAGCAAACTCCAAATGTATGCCAGTGTTAGGAAACATTGTTCATCTCGTCTCGCGTAATCTCCTCGAACCGTTCCAAAGATAAACGTTAACAGAACAATCGGTAAGGGAAGAACCCACGCGAAAGCGAAGAGAGGCCAGAACATTTTCCTCCTTTCGATAAAACCAAAAGTAACCATGTATGCAATGAGGATAGCTATGGCCAGACCCCATGTGAACACAGCCAGCCAGAAGTAGCTCACGAGAAGAGATACAATTATGCACAATATCTCGTCCAGTACACCAAGGTTGACACCAAATACAAATGTGGCTATCCCCAGCAAAAGTGCCAGTGCGAAGTTGAAGAACATACGATTCATTTCCACATCGAAAAAGCGTCTCCCGCTTAAAATGAATAGGATGAGAGAGATGGAAAGAGCGACTAAAGACAGCGCTAGGAAGATATAGGAAATCACCCTTAGTGCTATGTTCTCAGTTCTTATCAACATTTCCAAAACAGCAAAACTTGTAAAATGCGAAACAAAACAGACTATTTTACCATTTGTTACAACAGTTTCCACACCCGTGATATCCCAAAGCTGTGTGACATTATTGAAGAATGCACAGACTGGTTGTGAGGTTGCATTATCGATTGACTCTGGGAGAGTAAACTCCAGCTCAAGAGGTGGGTCGAACACAGTGCCTCTGGGAACCCCACTGATGCCTATACTCAACACAGAACTCCTGATGGCTCCACTTACTGACACACCGATAACAGAGCGACCTAGTGCAACGTTAGAAGAAATAATCGTTACACGGGGGTTAATGCCAATGATGTTTTGTGACACGTTTATGTTTACAGTTTCACTTGAATTTAGAACACGAATTGAGAAGAATCCAGTATTTTGTATTACCTGACTTTGTATCATAAATCCATCACCTTCGATCAAAAACGTGGCATTAATTGTAGTTTGCAATTCACCGAACACATCAATTAATTCATCTAAAATGTCAATGACGGTGTTTTCTGTCATTTCTATTGGTGATACGATTAATACACTCCTAACAATAGTTAGTGTATTAGTGGCTAACTCAACGATTGAAACTTCGTTTAATGTGCTCACGTTGGTCAGTTCTAAAATGGTCTCCAAAGTTGATAATATCTCATTTACAGACAAATCTATAGAATTAATTGCAGTAGCGATGATAGCCAGTTGATCAGAACAATCAACAGAAATTGATCCATTTATTGTTTCATTCAAGTTGCATGTTTCGGAAATAACATCAGCTGGGATTAGTACCGTATAAATGAAAGTAGTTTCTAACATTGTTGTGTTAGTTAACTGGACTACACAGAAGAACTCGTTGGAAGTCGGAAAAAGGGCAGCACTCAAGGTAAGGAATTGAGTGTCACTTACCACGGTCCCATTGTTGTTGACCCAATTGGGAGTGATGGATGAATTTGGTGGATTGTTCAACACGCATGATACTGTCACTTGCTCAGGAGAACCTTGGCTGGTTCTGAAGATGGTCAAGTTAAGTTGGAGAGCTGGAACTAAACGAGATAAAAGAGGTAATAAATGGAGCCTTTACTATCAGTACAGATAACAAGTTTGTTTCTACACTTAGAAATCCAAAATTGCAGCCTGTGCCGACGCATTTCCCTTTGGAGGCACTACATTTGGTGGTTGGGCAACTAGTAGTGCCTCCAAAGGAAAATGCTGTCTGCCCAGCTGCAATTTTGGAGTGGTTACTCTTGTTATTTGTTTATCCTATAGTACATGGCTACGAGTCCCATATCACGATTCACTATGCAAGTTCGCCATGTCATCAACGGTTCAAGCAGTTTAGACAAATTTATCAAGTTATCACGAGACAAAGGAACGATTCATTAATTGGAGTTTGTTTCTATCTTAAACCATTATCATAAGAGTTTAATGTCATTCATTAATTATGATTAGATAATAAATTATATAAATACAGTAGAACATCGTTAGTACGAACACGGTTAATACGAATTTCCGGATAAGACGAACAAACAAATCCACAAAATCTGGTCCCTACAATGGCTATTCAATGAGTATTACTTCAACCCCAATTTGTGGCATGAATTAAATCCTTTATTAAAATCTTTCTTCTTCCATCAGACGCAGAATTTTATGGAGAATCCAATGGTGAAATAAAAATTGGGAGTTTAGTATAACATTTTTTGAGTTATGGCTCGAGATGCACATCTGTAACATATTGGACACCGATGCTAAGATTTGAGCTCCGGGGCAATCAAACTCTGGCCTGTAGAGCGGATACGGGCTAAAAAAAACCAAGGTAGTAAGATTAGAACTGGGCCAATATACTAGTATGGTCGGCACAGTAAAAAATATAATGGATAAAATGCATAAACACCAATCTACAAGAGTATTACCTAATGGAGGAATAGTTGAAGGCATTGGGCTGCTAGAAGTAGGCATAAAAATCACTGATGATGACAAGATCGCACCAAGTTGACTACTGGAAGATTGAGTAGGTATTGAGCTGCTAGAAATAGGTACAAAGCTGGAAACCACTGATGATGACAAGATCGCATCAAGTAGACTACTGGAAGACTGAATAGCTATTGAGCTGCTAGAAATAGGTACAAAGCTGGAAACCACTGATGATGACAAGATCGCACCAAGTAGACTACTGGAAGATTGAGTAGCTATTGAGCTGCTAGAAATAGGTGCAGAGCTGGAAACCACTGATGATGACAAGATTCCACCTAGCAGACTACTGGAAGATTGAGTAGCTATTGAGCTGCTAGAAATAGGTGCAGAGCTGGAAACCACTGATGATGACAAGAACACACCTAGCAGACTACTGGAAGATTGAGTAGCTATTGAGCTGCTAGAAATAGGTACAAAGCTGGAAACCACTGATGATGACAAGAACACACCAAGTTGACTACTGGAAGATTGAGTACGTATTGACCTGCTAGAAATAGGTACAAATCTGGAAACCACTGATGATGACAAGATTCCACCAAGTAGACTACTGGAAGACTGAGTAGCTATTGAGCTGCTAGAAATAGGTACAAATCTGGAAACCACTGATGATGACAAGATCGCACCAAGTTGACTACTGGAAGATTGAGTACGTATTGACCTGCTAGAAATAGGTACAAATCTGGAAACTATAGATGATGACAAGATTCCACCAAGTAGACTACTGGAAGACTGAGTAGCTATTGAGCTGCTAGAAATAGGTACAAATCTGGAAACCACTGATGATGACAAGATCGCACCAAGTTGACTACTGGAAGATTGAGTACGTATTGACCTGCTAGAAATAGGTACAAATCTGGAAACTATAGATGATGACAAGATTCCACCAAGTAGACTACTGGAAGACTGAGTAGCTATTGAGCTGCTAGAAATAGGTACAAATCTGGAAACCACTGATGATGACAAGATTCCACCAAGTAGACTACTGGAAGATTGAGTAGGTATTGAGCTGCTAGAAATAGGTGCAGAGCTGGAAACCACTGATGATGACAAGATTCCACCAGGTAGACTACTGGAAGACTGAGTACGTATTGACCTGCTAGAAATAGGTACAAATCTGGAAACCACTGATGATGACAAGATTCCACCAAGTAGACTACTGGAAGATTGAGTAGGTATTGAGCTGCTAGAAATAGGTACAAATCTGGAAACTACAGATGATGACAAGATTCCACCAGGTAGACTACTGGAAGACTGAGTACGTATTGACCTGCTAGAAATAGGTACAAATCTGGAAACCACTGATGATGACAAAATTCCACCAAGTAGACTACTGGAAGATTGAGTAGGTATTGATCTGCTAGAAATAGGTACAAATCTGGAAACTACAGATGATGACAAAATTCCACCTAGCAGACTACTGGAAGACTGAGTACGTATTGACCTGCTAGAAATAGGTACAAAACTGGAAACCACTGATGATGACAAGATTCCACCAAGTTGACTACTGGAAGATTGAGTACGTATTGACCTGCTAGAAATAGGTACAAAACTGGAAACCACTGATGATGACAAGATTCCACCAAGTTGACTACTGGAAGACTGAGTAGCTATTGAATTGATTGTAGTGTGCACTGTACATGAAGTTGTCTTTATTACAGACGATAGGATTATACATATAATTATGGTTTTTACCCACATCTCTCCAATGTTTTGTTTCGTTTATCAAACACGATCAGGATTGGAGGTTTAATTGAAAAATAGATAGACATTAGAAGTTTTAGATATTTATATACTAGAGTAGTTATAACAACTTCGGTTATTAAATCGATATTGTAATTTGCTAAGTTCTGTGTTTTACTACCGCCAACTTGTTAGATCCATTTTTGATATATCGAGTCTATCCATTATAATCTGTCAATCTACTCGAGGAATTAATTAATAATTGATGTTAGGACAGAAAGTACTCCTAATGTATCAATTTTTAATTATTCTTGCATTTTAGAGCAGTACTTTAATTATTTAAGCATTGTCATGTGATTTTCAATTTTATAAAAAGATTAATATTTATTGTTTTGCATAGGATAATGTTATTTGCATATTAATGGAAATAAAAAATAAGAATAAAATCCCGTTCGCCGTCCGTATTATGAAAATATATTGTTGATAAACAGTTAATTTATTTTACCTGGCCTTATATATTAAATGACAAAGATTTTTGATTTTTGTTTTTTGTTTGTTTGTCCAGAATTGATTGAGGAACTGGTAAAACTTGAAATTTGGCAGGGGAGTGGGGATTGGGAAATAGTGTATCTAGAAACGAGTTCTAATATCTAAAAAAATATTCACATTTTCCATCCTAAAAGGTGACAAAACTTTTAGCTAATTAATTTCGAGGGTTGTCCCAGTATGTATTAGCAGCTAGCATTCAATTCGTATAAATTGATTTTAGTGTCTCTATCAGTTGTTAAGTGTACATTATAGAATGCATATCTGAGACTGTAATTTAATTGGTCGAGAATAATTCATGCATCTAATCAGTTATTTGTGTTCCCTCTGTCTACCCATACATTTGTAACATTCCAGTGTCTATTTGATATCCAATAAACACGAATCAATACAATAACTTCTCCAGAACACAAAGTTGTACAGTTCCTTAGTGTTATTTTATTTTATATCTCGAGTTGTATAGTATTTACAATTTATTTACTCTGTGATCATATAAATTTATAACTAGGGTCCACGGATATAGACTGCTTTGAAAAGGAACATGCTTGTAATATATAAATATACTAAAGATCTTTTTGTTATTCACAATCAAAAGATTTGGCCCATAAATTGTACCTAATAGAACTATCTAATAGCAAGACAAAGTTTACTAAATGATGATATTTTTGTCACCACCCCTTATATAACATTTGAACTGTCTATTTAATCAAGTTTATTTCACATTTTTGATTAATATGAAAGCTTTTTGATTACTCTTACTAGAAATTATTAATTATATTGTAAACTGGTAACAATTGGATTCACAAATCAATAATATACTATTGTTTAAAACTTGAATGATTTAATCTTTTTACTTGACTTGGTTGTTTCAGTTTGTGACTTCTTGCGTTTGCCCTAAAAAAACAAAAGTTCACATATTGTATCAATAAAATATTATATTTTAGAGTTTATTATTAATATACTACCTTCTTCACATCTGATGCGTCATCATCGCGATCTTTCAATTTCTGTTCATATCTATTCGTGGATTAAAATAGTAGAACAAGTCTCAAGAAAATCAAAACAGTATTAAAATCTGCCTTCCTACAGTCTCATTCAGATATTCAAATAAAATTGTCTAGGCCTAGGTTCCTGAATATCGTTGGATGGAAAGAACTCTCATAAAACCGATTAACGTTCGATAAACCGAATTAACCGAGCATTAAATTAAATTATCGAACATGTTTGACTGGTTTACTATGACATGTTTGACGAGTTCGAACTAGCAAGAGTGTATAATAGGTGTGTTTATAACAATTATCTATGTACGTATTACGAATAGTTGGCATACCTTGCTTGTAGTGTAGAAGGCTCCATGTCTAGCTCGCTGGGGTCTAACATTAGTTCCACTCCTTCTTCCGAGCCCATTGCGGGTGTGGGAGCCTATTAATTGAGACTATAATAAGGGGTATTTCAGAAAAAATTATATTTTTCTTTGAGTTTCTAATCAAATCTAGTCTCAAATACGGACTGAAAGTTGTATATGTCTTAATGGAGTACTCACCTTTGCTAAATGCCCAGGAATTCCCTATAGAATAAAATAGAATTTAAAAATCGGCCAACACCTTTTCAAATATAATTTCAGGATTGGCAAGGTAATTTTTTGCATAAAAAATTCCTTTGCAAAACTAGGTTTATAACTTTTTAAAGGTGCCTTTTAGCCGAAATATAAGTGAGCCTAAATTTCAAAAGGACACACAGTATACTCCGCTTAATAGAGCCACCGGTTAATAGAATTCTCCGCTTAATGGGTTCAAGATTTCACAGGATTTATACGACAGAATTACAGTTTGACTCAAAATATTTTCGGTTATTTTATTTCTCCGCTTAATTGGTTCAAACTACCCTGGAACAAAACTGACCCTATTAAGTCAACTGTATATAGTTTTATTAAATAAGAGTTATAAATAATATGCTTACCCCTGATATGTCATAAGTATGGGTAGTTAGGAATGTGCCAGTAGACTTTTGCTTTTCTGGAATTAGTGTATAGAGAGAAGGGGTATCTCCTCTAAAGCACAAATAATCGATAAACTCGACTGTTAAATTAGCTGTAACATCACGAAATAGATGTTATGTCCAGACAAATTTGTAGTCTAATTATTCCTGAATATTAATTCGTACTAATGTGCCAATTTGTACTCAGTATCCAAATTTCTTATCTCAATTAAACCCAACAATGAATAAATTTAGTATTTATGTCGATTCGTATTTCAAGAATTGTAATAGTCGCCTCTACATTAGTATTATGATTCTAAACACTACAATTATTCATGTAGTAACGAGAAATTAATACTTTATTAAAACATAAGATTGCAATTATTGTTTACAATAACTATACCCTTCATTGCCATCTTCTGTAGTCCGTTTTCTAAAATAAAATAAATTTAAATATTTGCTAACTAAGGTAGCAAAATATTTCCTGATTTAGGCCAGTGTTTTAATTAACTTTATCAGCGCAAACGAAGTTTTTAATCTGATTATAGTTATTTCATTATTGATGACTTAATAATTAAATTGTTGTATTATTCGCTTTGCAAATATTATAATACAATTGCTAGGTAATATGCTTGTCATAATTTCTGGTTGTGTTACTACTAATAATATGAATTTAAGATGTCCATAATAGCGATAAAATTCGGAGGAAAATATAATGTGGGCTGTAGAACTTAAACAAGTTAATACCGAATAATACGAAGTCCTAATATATATAGTCAACATCCGTTAAGTCGAACGAACACTCAAGGGAAAATAAATTTGGTCGAATTAGCGAATTATCGAACGGATATTGAAAGGGCTTCCAAGGGAAAATAAATTTGTTTCAATTAGTGAAAGTTTGAATTAACTGTTGTCGACTGTACTTTCAATATACAAAATATTCTGAATAAATCTACCTTAGCTCTATAGATCCCGGTGTTTCTATTCCTCTAGCCACTGAACTGATTCCACTGGGAGTAGTAAACCTGCAGAATACATATACACATGTCAAGGGTTTATTTTAAACTAAAAATTCACGTACTGTAGAAGGATTTACCATTATTGTTGTTCATGTCAAGGAATTATTCAGGAGCGCGAGACGCTCCTTTTGGAGTATGATTTTTGGAAAATTTTAATTTAGGAGCGAAAAAATTTGGAATCCTCTCCTACACCGTAACAAGTGTGAAAATTGGATCAGACAAGGATTAGGAGCGTATTTACA
Organism: Hexactinellida sp. DTS-2022; assembly: GCA_028753945.1. NCBI lineage: Eukaryota > Metazoa > Porifera > Hexactinellida > Hexactinellida sp. DTS-2022. The sequence continues at coordinate 783,631 of JAPNXP010000014.1, forward strand.
AATGGCTGTATAATACACTGGTTCATGTCTATGTATATCGTATTGCTTCGAATAAGCGCTTATAATTTTAGAGGGCCAAATTAATCCTGAATTTTTTTAATCCAGTAAATAATATGTTTTGACTTTTGGGTTCTAATGGTTCTCAACGACTGTATATAAACCGTAGTTGCCAAAATCAATGTACGTACTACATAATTACACTCCAGTTATCAACTAATGTGTTTAATTTATCATACAACCGTGGACCCCTATAGCAATATTAGACATTCTGTGGACCCCACCCATTGACAGTAATACTAATTTTGAGATCTTGTGGACCCAGGTTGGGAACCACTGGTCTAAGGGTTAGAACTTAGAACCTTTAATAATTGGGCCAATTTGCTAATTGCATAGCAAACAAATTAAATTTACAATGCAAAATATAGTATATTTCTACAAACATAATATTTAATTAATAATGTTTTGACAATGGTACAATGAATTATAATTCCTGTTAATTAACCGTACACAATTATAACCCTTTATTTAAAATTGCTGGTATACATTTAGCTTTATACAATCGACTCGTTAGTATGAACACATGTGGATCGTAGGAATTTGCTTACCTATTCAAATACACTAACCTGCCAAAAAGTATTTGAACAGCAATAAATTGTATTCATACATCCAAGCTTATAGTAGCATAATAACATTAGTAAATGCTTCAACATGGCTATTTAGTAGCGCCACTTGTGCCACAACGATTATGCGTATTTTAAAATAAATATTAAACCCAAAGCTGGCTCTGGATGTGAAAACTGAAACTGAAAGTTAATTCAATTTCAATTTCAATTGAAAATGAAAACTGATTTTTTATATTTATATTTCGACCTCACGCCAGCTTAGGGTTTAACAATATATTCAGACACATATTAGCACACTTAAGTTGCAATTAAATGGCAATGGATATGACAGCTGACAGTCTATTCGACACCACTCAGAAAGACATTGGTAGGAGTGGGCCCTCCTTCGTAGGCATTCAGTTCTGCCAGGAGTGCAACAACATGCTGTACCCAAAGGAGGACAAAGCTAGGAAAGCGCTCTTCTACGAATGTAGGACCTGCCATTTTAAAAAGGCAAGTTCATACATACACATACAGCAATTATATGCGTTTGTCCAGTTAGACAGTTATCTCGATTGTATCAATTATTTACAGCAGTTCGTTACGTGCTACGGGCGTTGCACATCTTACACTGGCACTTACGGCATTCGTTTATAAACTTATTAAATATTGGATATATATGTGGTTAGGTAGACGGAATAATTGCTGCACACCATATACCTTAATACTCCATAACGGAAGATAAACATTTTGAGGGCCAATCAAATAACCATGGGAAAAATAGGTCTTTATAAACTCAGGAATATTTAGTACAGTACGTAGTATACGAGTTCTATTGGAATTATATCAATAGAACCTCGTTAGTACGAACACGGTTATACGAAATTCCGGTTAATACGAACACTATTTCAGTCCCCTTCAAAACCTTTTAATACAAATGATATTGTTTAATACGAATTTCGGATAAGGCGAATGCATTTTGACGGTCCCCTGGTGTTCGTACTAATTAAGTTCTACTGTACTTAATACTGCGTATTGGGAAACAAACATTTTAAGGACCATTAAATAATCAAGGGACAAAATACAAGCTTTATAAACCTATTGAATTATATACAGTAGTAGCTCGTTAATATGAACACTATTTCAGTTCCCCTCAAAACCTTTTAATACGAATTCCTCATAAAGCAACACATTTTGACGGTCCCCTGGTGTTCGTACTAACGAGGTTCTGCTGTAATTTGTTTGTTAATACGAATTCCGTTAAAATAATGCATTTGACGGTCCCCTGGTGTTCGTACTAACGAGGTTCTACAGTAATTTGTTTGTTAATACGAATTCCTGATAAAGCGAATGCATTTGACGGTCCCCTGGTGTTCGTACTAACGAGGTTCTACAGTAATTTGTTTGTTAATACGAATTCCTCATAAAGCAACACATTTTGACGGTCCCCTGGTGTTCGTACTAACGAGGTTCTACAGTAATTTGTTTGTTAATACGAATTCCTCATAAAGCAACACATTTTGACGGTCCCCTGGTGTTCGTACTAACGAGGTTCTACAGTAATTAGTTTGTTAATACGAATTCCGGATAAAATAATGCATTTGACGGTCCCCTGGTGTTCGTACTAACGAGGTTCTACAGTAATTAGTTTGTTAATACGAATTCCGGATAAAATAATGCATTTGACGGTCCCCTGGTGTTCGTACTAACGAGGTTCTACAGTAATTAGTTTGTTAATACGAATTCCTGATAAGGCGAACACATTTGACGGTCCCCTGGTGTTCGTACTAACGAGGTTCTACAGTAATTAGTTTGTTAATACGAATTCCTGATAAGGCGAACACATTTGACGGTCCCCTGGTGTTCGTACAGTACTAACGAGGTTCTACAGTAATTAGTTTGTTAATACGAATTCCTGATAAGGCGAACACATTTGACGGTCCCCTGGTGTTCGTGTTCCTACTAACGAGACTCTACAGTAATTAGTTTGAGAACTGAATTTGTAGGAAGCAAAGAACATGGAGCTGAGCGAGCAGGAATCTGCTTGCATCTACGTTAACAAGATACGTCACGAGGTCGACGAGTTGACTCGCATAATAGCAGACGTGGCACACGACCCGACGCTGCCTCGAACCGAGGAGTCGCCTTGTCCGGTCTGCGAACACAGAGAGGCGGTGTTCTTCCAGAGCCAGTCTACCAATGCGGACGAAGGAATGAAGCTATACTATGTGTGCTGTAATGATGAGTGTGGCAACCGATGGACTGATTAGGAATGTTTGGAATGATTAGTAGTATTATATGAATGGGAATTCATTAGATTGAGAAGTTATATGTTATGATAATTATCAATACACACTGTTCTCTCTATATTCCACCAGTGGGCAATTGGCCCAAAGTGGACTATTAGAGAATACGTATGGACTATTACAGATATATAAATAGTTGATTTGGACAAGTAAATAAGTGGACTATTAGGAGAACAGTCTGTACTACGTATACTAGTTGTATTGCTTAATAAATACAGTCGACTCCGCTTAATAGAGCCACCGGTTAATAGATTTCACTGCTTAATTAATGGGGTTAATACAGGCTTTCATCCAGGAAAAAATTACCTCGCTCCTAGATTTTGTTAGAGCTCGTTCAGTTTTCATTTTGTACGCCTACATTAGTCATCTTGTATTAAGTCTATGGGAGCACTCTCGATATTGTAGGCCTAGATAAAAATCCTGTCAAATTACGCTCCTTTAGGCGCGCCCAGCACGCTTGGATAACACCCTGGGTTAATATTTCACAGGATTTATAGGACGGAAATACAGTTTGGCTTAAAATATTTTCGGTTAATAGATTTCTACGCTTTATTGGGTCAAAGGAACCTGGTCCCGAGGTGACTTTATTAAGTTGAGTCGATTGTATATAACAAGATTCTAACAATAAAACAGATGTACTTCTTAATTGACTAGGAATTTCATTAGATTATCACTATACTAATCATATTGCTTTCGATTTAAATAATGTATAGTGGTGATCGCCTAATTGCAATATTGCTCTATTAGTAAGTTTATTTCAGTCCACAAGCGAGCATTAATATTAATGCTGTTCGCCTGTTAGCAAGCAAATTTCGTGCTAAATGTTACACGAACACCACTGTAAACCAATAAATTTATAGTTTAAATTAACATTAATCCTACTCACCCAGCTGGAGTTCTTATCCCAGTCTCCTCTGGCAAGGGAGGTTTCCCTAGCTCTTCTTCTGACGCGCTATCACTCTATAAACAAATGTCAGCGGTATTCGCATAACAGCAATATTGCTATACAGTAAACATTGGATTTAACGACACTAGTTTGATAACTTATAACTAATAAGGTAATTATTTCCGAAGTAGCTTCAAATACTGCTACGGACCTTTGGCAAAAGAAAAAGTTGTTATTAGCGATTTGTCGCTAAATCCGATGTCGTTAAATCCAATATTGCTCTATTAGCAAGTTATTTTCAGTCCCAAGCGAGTATTTAATTAATGTTAATTATGTTCATCTAATCACAAATTCGCCTATTAGCAACCAAATTTGTGCAATATGTGACTTGCTATTGCGCAAATACTACTGTATTGAATGTTTTGCACAATTCAAAGGGGCTGTTCAAACGTTATGTAATGCTCCTAAGGGAGGGTTAACGAATTTGTGACAAAACATCCCTTTTGTATTACAAAATTGAAAAAATCGTGACATAAGTTGGGAGGTAGGGATGTCTAATTTTCAGGAATCCATGTCACAGCCACCCGTTCCCTGAATGCGTTACATAACGTTTGAAAGTTCTCGAATTTAAATAAGATTCTGGTTAATTGGTCAAACTACCCTCGGACAAATTGAACAGAGTTTGCCTATTAGCAAGTCGCATTTTACACAAACTAGCATATAAACGTATTATTATCATAGAGGAATTGAGTTAGCCTAGAAAAAAACACTGCCATTTTCATACTTCAAACAATTATAAGTCAAACTAATCAGTAATTACCAGTTTACACTTACAAATCAAACTAATCATTAATTACCACCAGTTATAAATCAAACTAATCAGTAATTATACTACCATTCAAATATAGTAATACAATACTTATAGTATAGAGAATAGTGTATTTGTAATACAACCTCATCAGTAGATTCATCCTCTGACTCTAGTTCTCCCCACAGACTTTTGTCGATATCTGCATCATCTCCCTTGTCTTCCTACACAAATACACAAACGCTATATTTGGTCACATTGTCACGTTGCTATCTCATACTGTGAGTTGGGTTTATCATTTTATATTTCTATTATTTATTATACATTATTTTATATTTCTAATATTTATTATTTATACATTTTTTTATATTTCTAATATTTATATTCTTATTTGAGCTTCTTTTTAGTTTAGTTTATTCCATGTGTGATTATTGCATTATACAATGGGGCTCCCATACAAATTCCATCATTAGGCCTGTTATTCGACAAAGCACTTGATAATAATTCTACAGTAGAACTCGGTTAGTACGTAGTAGTCCAGGCATGGGGCCAAGCCCTTTGGACTTAAGCCCATTTTTTGAGAGGGCTTCAATCCGGACTTAAGTCCTCCTTTAATATAAGGGCTTAAGTCCGGACTTGGACTTAAGCCCTTTATAGCTAGATGAGCTTCAAGCCCTTTTCAAGGCACTTATTCAATACAATCCCTTGGGAGAGAAAAATTAGTATGTACTGTATTATCCGAGTGTACGTACTAACCGAGTTGACACTACCTATACATATAGATTGACAAACTTTGTTATATAAGTTAGTACGTACTAAAGCCGAAGTACATAGTAACCGATTTTTACTGTATTAGGTTATTTAACTTCATTGTATTTGTTTATATCCCCGGGGCCGTTCAATTGTAACGTAACGCTAAATTCCTGAAAACTACACACCCTATGTCACACTATTCTAACCATTTTGTATTACAAAAAGCTGGTCTGTCACACATTGTTAATCCCCCTTTGGAAACGTTACGTAACGTTTGGACGGTTTTACTTAGTTTAGGAATAGAATAGATGCCGGATATAAGAACATTCTAATGGAAACGGTTGCCATATACCCTATATAATGTATGCTGGTTATAAGAACATTATATGCAGTTCCCGACGATGTTCTTATAACCGGCATCCACTGTATTCTCTTAATTAATATCGATACATTAAATTAATTATTAGGAGTTTTGCCTATAAAATGCCTATTATTTAGATATGTTATATTATTTATTGTATCTATTATAAAGTGAAATTTGGGCTACCAGCTCTTTGATCAAACTCCCTTCAAAATGTCTTATACGTATTAGGTTGGCAGTCTGTTAGTGGCAGCCCCAGGGGGTTTAGTACAGAGGTGTTTGCGTAATAACAAGTCGCATTTTGCACAAAAATGTCTTGCTATTAGAGGAACAGATTTGCTCGCTTGGGGCTCAAAATAACTTGCAATTAAAGCAATTGCTATTAGGCGAACACCACTGTATGTAGATATTGTTTTCCATCCAATTGGATGTTTGTGCTATACAAGTCCAATTCCTACATTGAAAATAAACAAGTCCCTTGACTGCCACTGGTTATAAGGAAAATATTTATTTATCGGGTAATTTGTATAATCCTAAGAGGTGAATATGGATACTCGTGTTGTTTTTTTTTTTGGAATTTTTTTTTTGCAAATTTTTGGGACTAATACCAGCTACAATAAATCGGTTTTGATAATCACTTACGAAATCGTATTTATGCAACTAGTGTTATGAATACCAACAGCATTAAACAAGTGGACCGGCCATACCTATTTACTGGAATAGTAGCTTAGGATTTATTATATTTACTCTCCCTCAAGGTCAAGGGGGCTATTATTTGAATTGAGCTACTATGAGCTACGTTAAAACCCTTAACCTGTTAACCAACTCTCCTCAAATGCTTATGTGTGTTGTTACTGTTGTATGTTAATTTATTCCCGGATATTCTTAGTTACCTACTTAGGTGTAAGTATGCTTAGCATTTATTCGCGATTTTACTTTTAATTTTACCCTCATTCGAATAAATATGGACATATGGTACATACTATAATTCACTATAAAATGACCTCAAAAAGAGGAAAACTGATAATTCCTACATTATTTTATCAACATTTCCTCAAGAATCGGTAAATCCGTCTATTCTGTATGAATGACTACCTTACTTAGTACCATGGATAACCTCTTAATTAATTCACTAGGCAGATGACTCGATGTCGATGACGTCAGTCAGGTGCTGCTTAACTACTTAATTTGATGTATTTTCTGTTGGTACACCACTGGTGTGTTTGCGTGTGCGGAGCTGGTGTTTGATGTAAATACTTATCTTTGGTTTTGTGAGGATTGAAGCCCACAGTGCAGAACTACTACATAGTGTTCGGTGTATAATTAAGGGTCGGTAATATAAGGGATTTTCCATTTTAGTTGACAAGTGAAAGTTAATTGAATTTCAATTTAAAGTGAAAATGAAAATGGGGTTTTTCTATGTATACCTATCCATGTCATCCACGGTTTAAAACTCTTAGTTGCCAAGTGAAAGTGAAAGTTGATTGAATTTCAATTTAAAGTGAAAATGAAAATGGGGTTTTTCTATGTATACCTTGGACCCCATGTCATCCACGGTTAACTAAGGTTTGGAGTCTTGAAGGCCAAATAATCAGGACAAACTGAATGGTAATTTAGAGAAGGAATAATAATTATTAATAGTTATACTCTAGTTGCCAATTGAAAGTGAAAACGAGTCTTTTTTTCTATTTATACCTTGGACCTCAGGGCATCTATGTCATATTATTAATTAAGTTAAATCATACGTGGTATTTAACAGGTCATCATTATAGATGGGTTAAGGTAAGTGATGTGAAATATCAATTCCATGTTATTGTTTTTGTATATGTATATGTATATGTTGTTGTTGTTGTTGTGTGTTTTGATGTGTGTCGGTTTATTACAGAGATGACGAACAGAGTGTACATCGGGCGGCTGAGTCCAGCGGCTCGCGAGAGAGACGTGGAGAGATTCTTCAAGCCCTACGGTCGCATTAGAGACATCAACCTCAAGAACGGATTCGGGTTCGTAGAGTTTGACAGCGTACGCGACGCGGATGAAGCGGTATATTCCTGCGACGGAAAAGATCTTTTGGGGGAGCGAGTGTTGGTGGAACTCGCGAAAGGTGGCTCGAGTTACGGACGTAGATCGTCGCCACCGGTTAGTGCTAGCGCTAGTTTCCGGTCGGGTTACCGCGGGTATTACTATTCGCGAGGCTACGCTAAATACGGGCCTCCTGTGAGGACAGAATTTCGCGTTATTGTCGAGAACCTGTCGAGCCGCGTGTCCTGGCAAGATCTGAAGGACTTCATGCGGGTCGCAGGTCGGATTTCGTATGCGGACGCACACCGCAAGCGAGTTGGAGAGGGAATAGTTGAGTTTATGTCGTATGACGATATGAAGACAGCTCTGCGGAAACTAGACGGCCAGGAGTTGCACGGTAGAACAATCCGACTGTTCGACGGTAGACACAGCCCAAAGCATAGTCGGTCTAGGAGCCGTAGTAGATCGCATTCCAGAGAGAGACATCGGTCGCGAAGCTATTCACGCAGCAGCAGTAGCCCTAGTCAGTCTCGCGGTCGCGACCGCTATAGAGAGAGAGAAAGAGATCGGAGTAGAGATAGAGACAGAAGTAGGGAAAGGGAAAGAAGCAGGGAAAGGGACCGAGATCGTGAGAGAGAAAGAAGCAGGGAGAGAGATGGGAAGAGAAGAGAAAGTCACTCCTCCACTGATGATAGAAAGAAACGGCGTATGAGAGACTCGCGTTCTAAGGAAAGCAAATCCGAATCGAGGTCTCCTACACCGGACAAGAAGCCGCCTGCCAACGATAAGTATTCTCACAAATTAGAAGCGGAAAGTCCGGAGCGTGAGAGGTCAGCTTCCGCCTCTCCTATGAAAGAGCAATCTGGAGATGAAGACATGAGGGACTAACTCTCTAACAATCTATAGCTTAGTATACTACATTCCTTAGCTTTACCATAGATACTGTCAGTTATATGTCCTTGTTTTCAATCAACAGTTAGTTTATCTAAATAGCTAGTTGTATCCAATATACGTATATCGGATCAGGGATCATGGGTATTGGGAATTTTGGGTGGACTTTTTGACATTTATCGTATTGAGACTATTTTGATAGAATTTATTGAAGTGGGAAAGAAGAATTTGATTTTTAGCTAACTTTGACATGTTCTTAGTACAGAAGATATATCGAATAGGTATACAGTAAAACCTCAATACAAACACAGTCCCCCTACAAAGCATTTTAAATACAAATTATATTGGATATTACGAATCCCGGATAAGGCGAACGCATTTTGAAGGTCCCCTGGTGTTCCTACTAACGAGGTTTTTTCTGTATCCGAATAGTATTTATTTGGAATAGCTCAATCTTTCAGTTGTCCTATTTTAATATGTGCGTGTAATACGTTAATAACTTATTAAGTACAACTTTGCTTTAAAGCTTTTACATCGTAAATATATGTTTGCGAAAATTATTAATAAGTGAATTCACATGATTCTCGAAATGTGACAATGACGTAATAACTTGATGAGGTGTGAGAAATTTCGAGTGGAAACCTTAACATGTTGTCGGGGGCCAAAAGTTACCACTATATGCCAAAAATTAGATTTGGAAACCGTCCAGTTTCTTCAATCAACTCGGAACATACAAATATATAAATATATACATCCTAGTGTTTTAATACCATTAACAATTTAACAACTTACACACGTATTCAGTTGTTGGGTCCCGAACACATCTCCGTACAGAGCTCTCCCATACTCGTCTACCGGCGGCTTACCCCATCCTCCCAAATGGTACCCGAATAATGCTCCCTACAGTATAGCATACAGCATATCAAGGAATTATCCAGGAACGCGAGACGCTCCTTTTGGAGCGTGATTTTAGGAAAATTTGGAATCTTCTCCTATACCATAGCATAAATTTGTGATTTAGGCGTATGGTAATTGGATCAGACAATGGGAGCGTATTTACAAATTGCTGTATAATACACTGCAGTATATACTACACAGTCAGGTTTGCTTATGTGAACTAGTTTTCGTCTGCTTAATATGAAGAACTTTTTATTATGAACAAGCCCTATGGTCCCAGTTTACAACTACATAGGGTTTGTATATTGTGAACAATTTACAACAATTCCTAACGTAATTTGCATGCAGTGGCAAGATTTAAACATCAAAATTCACTTTTGCGAAGCCGGATTTTTATATAGAAAAGGTGTTGGCAGATACATATACGTACTATAAGCAAGCCTTAAATTAATTTTTCAAAATATATTGTTTTTCAAAAATTCCCCATAAAAAGAGAGTTCGAGACGATCCTTTTGGGGAATGATTTTTGCAAAATGTTAATTAGGAGCGCGAAAATTTAGGATATCTTCTCCTATACCGTAACATTAATTTGTGATTTAGGCGTATGAAAATTGGATCAAACCAGGATTAGGACCGAAATAATATACTAATTTGGTATAATTAATATACTACTAAATATATAATCGGTATACACATTAACTTGATTAGGAGCGTACAGTAGATCTCGGATATAAGCACACTGGTTATAAGAACACTATGTTGGAAAACGGTTGCCATATACCCTATATAATTTATGTCGGATATAAGCACACCGGTTATAAGAACATATCGGATATAAGAATACTATGTTGGAAAACGGTTGCCATATACCCTATATAATTTATGTCCGTTATAAGAACATGACGATTATAAGCACATTAAGTACAGTTCCCGACGATGTGCTTATAACCGGCATCTACTGTATTTACAAATGTCTGTATAATACACTGCTTTATAGTTTACACATTTACTTGAATTTAGGAGAGTATTTACAAATGTGTGTATAATACACTGCTTTATAGTTTACACATTTACTTGAATTTAGGAGAGTATTTACAAATGTGTGTATAATACACTGCTTTATAGTTTACACATTTACTTGAATTTAGGAGCGTATTTACAAATATCTGCATAATACATACACACTGATAGAGTACTACATACCTCTGGAATGGGGGCGTTCAGCCCGGGAATGCTCAGATTGGGATAGGAGGGCGGAGGTCCGTATCTCTGCATTGCTATCAGCCAGGGAGGAGGGCACTTGTGCTTATCCTAAGAACGCAGAAATGTCAGATAATATAATAGTGCAGTAGAACCTCGTTAGTAGGAACACGGTTAATACGAATTTCCGGATAAGCTGAACAAACAGTTCCACAAGATCAGGTCCCTACATTGGCTATTCAATGGGAATTACTCCGATTAATACGAACATATTTCTCCGTCCGTTGGTGTTCGTATTAAAGAGGTTCTACTGTATATTATGAAGGGCGTATCCAAGTACGGTAGTGTTTGCGTAATAACAAGTCGCATTCTGCATGAAATTTGTTTGCTAATAGGCGAACTTGCTATTAGAGGAACAGAATTAACATTAAATTCTGGGGACTGAAAATAACTTGCTAATAGAGCAATTGCTATTAGGCGAACACCACTGTAGCCAAGTAATCCGATTTGTCAAATACATTTGTGCTTTTGAGGAACAAATCACCGTAATTTTTATTTGGTAGAAATTTGTTAATTTAAATGCCGGGAATATTTATCCTGTGAGGAATACCAACATTTCGATACAAGAAATGGGTTCTATTTATTTATTTATTTTGTATTCGATCCAGCGATCTTAGGCGTTAATATTAAATTCCAATCGAACTTGAACTGAAATCTTCGCTATAAAAAGAGAAAATATCGGTATAAATTAGACAGGAAAATAGCAGAAACATCAATGGTCGAAGGATTAGTTCTTTAAAAAGTAGACTCCGCTTATTGGGCCACTTTGTATCGTGTTTTTACCCAATTAACCAGTGGCCCAATAAGCGGATTCCATCATATAACCAACGCCATTCATACTATAGTAGAACCTGCATAATCCGACCCTCTATAATCCGGAATTCAGCAGAACCCACACTTCCTTATCCCAATTAGCGTCGGATTATGCATTGGAAAATTTGAATTTAGTAGCGCAAAATTTGGAATCCTCTCCTATACCGTAACATTAATTTGTGATTTAGGAGTATTAAAATTGGATCAGACCAGGATTAGGAGCGTATTTACAAATGGCTGTATAATACACCGGTTGGCATATACCCTATATAATTTATGCCGGTTATAAGAACATTATATGCAGTTCCCGACGATGTTCTTATAACCGGCATCCACTGTATTTGAAACACATCTACCTTTAATCTGTTATATTGCTTAATGTGAATTTATATTTGTATATTTCTATACTTTTGCTTATTAAACATATTTAAACTGCTTTAATATATTCAAACTTATAGCAAGGGCTTATTTCTTTCTATCTACCTAGTTACCAACCTGGCCGATAGGCATGGATAAACCTTGTCTCAGCTCATCACTCAGCTCTCCAGGCTTCTTTTCTCTTAGCTGAGTTTCAAATTCTTTTCCCTGAAACACCAAACAAATATAAATTGGTAGAGGATACTTAAGAAAATAGCAATTCCATTCCCTTTTGAATTAAATGAGATTTCCATATGATAGCAAAGGACTAATAATTAACCAGAAATATACAAAAATACAATACAGTCGACTCCGCTTAATTTAGCTACCGGTTAATAGATTTCTCCGTTTAATCGGGTCAAAGTAATCTGGTCCCGAGGTGACTCTATTAAGCGGAGTCGACTGTATTTATCACTGGGGCGAGCATGATTATGTTAATTACGCCACTACATAATATTATATACCATACTAACCTCATAATATAGATCTCCGTGTATTGTCATGAAAGGTTTGGTTTGCCACCTATAAGAATAAAAGTATATTAAGTGTGTATTAATTCCCAGTTTACTTCATGGTTCACAACTTTCGTATCGAAAGCTGTGAAGTTTGGACTAATTTAGAAGGTCCCCTTGTGTTCATATTATCGAGAATCGATTGATACGTGTTAAACAAGGAATTACTTGCAGCCAACACCTTTTTACTGCGCCGACTATACTATAGTATAGTGGCCCAGTATTGAAATGACTGCCTTTATTACAGGGGGGTGGGGGGGGTGTCAATCGGCAGATACTTGACCCATAGCCAGGTGGTGGGTCCCATTTTGAAAGGAATCAATATTATTACGAAATTTTGCACCAAATTATCAACAATTTACACTAAGGGTAATTTTTAAAATCTTATAACACCTAAAGGTGAGAATTGCTGACTAATTAGAATTGTAAAAAAATTAAAAAGTGTGTTTTGGGTAAAAATGCTCATAGGAGGACTTCAGGGACCAGATGTAATTAACTTCGTATCAATTATTAAAATGCTAATCTGACACAGGTGACAACTCCAGAGTGTCACTGAATGGGTGTAGGGGTCCAAAAGCAATAAATTCGTTAAGGAATAATAGGAACGCGAGACGCTCTTTTTGGAGTAAGATTTTTGGAAATTTTATGTTTAATATACTGAAGAGTAGCAAGGCTGGATTCGGTTAACGATTACGGATTTTATTGATCAGTTAACCGATATGTTAATACAGTCGAGTTATACAAACAGTTCCACAAAATCAGGTCCCTACAATGGCTATTCAATGGGTATTACTCCGGTTATACGAACTCCGGATAAAGCGAACACATTTATCCGTCCGTTGGTGTTCGTATTAACGAGGTTCTACTGTATTTAAATATACAACCAATGCAGTTATTTCTGTACAATTCCGAATGTTCGTTTCAGCCCTAGTATATTTTATATAAATCGAGTTATAGAAACAGTTCCTATATAAAATCGATAAATCGAGTTATTCTGTATATTTGATATAAATCGAGTTATACAAACAGTTCCTATATAATCGATAAATCGAGTTATACTGTATATTACTCGGTTAGGTCAGCAATGCTAGCGGCAGATTGTGTGTTGAGGAAATAGCAGATTGTGTGTTGAGGAAATAGCTGATTTTGTGCAAGAAGATTTAGTTCAAGATGACGTCATGATTCTAGATACGTATGATGAAATATTCGTTTGGTTCGGATTAGGAGCAAATGTTGAAAAGAAGAAAGGGTCTCTCCAAACAGTTAAGGAGTATATGAAAACTGACCCCTCTGGGCGAAATGAAGAGGAGACCACTTTACTACAAATTAACCAGGGAAACGAGCCGCCAAATTTCACCGCACAGTTTATAGGATGGAATTATGATTTGTGGTCTCAGTCGAGAAATATTCTTCAAGTTCGTGCGGAAATTAATGCTGAATATTCCGGGATTTCAGTTGACGTATCTTTGGCTAATTATGGTAAAAATATACTTACGAGGAACTTAGAAATGTGTCATTTGAAGGTGTTGATTCAACGCGAAAAGAAGATTTTCTGTTAGACGGAGAATTCAAACAAGTTTCCAGGATGTCTCGTACAGAATTTGCCAAATTACCAATTTGAAAAAACTCGATGCGAAAAGAAAACTGGACCTATACTAGTGTCAGTTACAATTCTATATTTATGCATATTTATACCTAAGTTAGGTTGTTAGGTAACTTCTAGCTTGTATACTCGATATATTTATATTATATCTTTTTGTACTAATTATATTTCTATTTTATTAGTACATTCAAATTCCTATGAGGCCATTTGGTTGCTATGAAATTTACAGGAATCATCATGTGGGCAACAAGAATTGTATAGATGGTACTTTTTTTTTGTCACCTTTTGAAAGGGGGCATTTTCTCTCCCACGGGCCTCATCTTATATGTATAGAAAGTTTGAACATATTGGATGATATCTGAATTGTCAGTTCTAATACCATGGGGTAAATACCGTATTTACTCGAAATATAGCAAATAAATACTCCAGTGGGAGTGTTCCTCTTATGGAACTGTGTATCTATTAATCGGAACTTAAATATATTCAACGAACGAAAGTTTCTTGTTATTGAAAAGTCAATATTATTTAAAGAGTAGATTAATTTAATTTAGTGGTTCTAAGGAATTTGATGGAATTGCAGAAATTAGTTATTTCATTGAAACAACAACCACAATACAGCCACTAATCTAAATATGCAATAAGTTCAGATTAAAGTATTGTCTTACAAATACAACTAATATTAACTGTGTTACTCAGAAATGAGAGTAGTTATTGAATAAAACTATAAATTAAGATTAAACTAACAAACATAAAACTCCAATAAATTTCAAAGATACACAAATGGCGACTCAAATACCTGAGCTAATCCCAGTGCCAATCGTAGACCCCGTGTCGATACAAATCAACCAATCAATAGACAGGTTGATACTCTCTCTCGAGCAGAGAAGGCACCAGCTGTTGACCGACTTAAGGGACAGACGGGAGGAAATAAGAGCCAATCGGGTGGCGCGACAACAAATGCAACAACAAATAACCGAAACCCGCGCATTTTTGGAAGGTCAAATGACGCACAATTTGCTGCATTCCTTTCAGGGGAAAATAGTTACAGATTTGGAAGCGAAAATGGCAGAAATGCAAGTGGCAGCACCACCTCAAGAAGTGAGCTATCTCTGCGACACACGGGACCTAGAGGAACGTATCTCCCGTCTGGGAGAGATTGTACAATTCGAGACTCCTCCCATCACTCCTGTTCTAGCGATACCAAACTATGCCAAATTCCAACTGCCCATTGTTGCTGTTGGGAAACAAGGATCTACTCCGGGAGCGTTTAACAGCCCAAAAGGTGTCTCAATCGATACGGAATCCGGACACATTTATGTGGCGGATATGTGCAACAAAAGAATTCAAATATTCTCAGAGACAGGAGACTGTCTCAACGAATTCGGACAACAACACCTGATATTGCCATGGGGCATATTAATCCATCAGGATAGCATTTATGTCACAGACATAGACCAACAAGCTATCTTCCTATTCAAGCTTCCGTATCTCATAATGGTAAAGCGAGTAGGGAAGAAAGGATCCGGAAATAAAGCGTTCAATTCTCCGAGACAACTCGCCATCTCTCCCAATCAACGCCTCTACGTGCCAGATGAATCCAACAACAGAATCCAAATCCTGTCCACAGATCTAGCTTTCCAAGACTCGCTACGACATCAAACAATGACATCACCTGTTGATGTTAAGTTCACAAACAGTGAAATGTTTGTGTTAAGCAATGTAAACAATTGTATCCACGTGTTTACACTATCAGGAGAGAAGTCCCGCTCCATAGTTACCAAAGGAGGAATAGGAACGCGAGTTTCAGTAGCAGTATTCTTCTGTTTAGACGGACGCAATAACATTGTCATCAGCGACTGCTTAGCTCGCGCTATCAAGGTATTCTCTCCAGCAGGAGACCTCCTACACACGGTAGGACAGGAAGGACATCAACCTGGAATGTTTGTCTTCCCTTCTGGCATTGCTATTCTCGATAACACTAAATTAGTTTGTGTCTCTGGTAACCATTCATGTGCATTTCAAATATTTTCATGAATTTTGCCTAATTTCTTTTTGTAAATTTTGTGCGAAAAAATAAAAATATCCGCGAATATTTAAGTTAGGAGTTTACTTATCCACCGATCATCGGCGTTTGTATTAAAAAACCTCGCTACTTTCTACCGATTGTTTTTTTTATGTTTATAAAAAACACCATCGGTAGAAACTAGCCAGCTTATTTAATACAACGCCGATGATCGGTGGATAAGTAATTTCTTAAGTTATTATCTCACAAAATTTAGATCCATTTAATTTGTCTGAGGACCAATGTGATGGAGATTCAAATTGAATCCCAGCTGTCTCAGTAGCTACAATATAATCTGTAAATAATTTGTATATTTAGATTCTGGTTACAGATCATGTTCCCGAGTAAGCAAAAAAAGCACTAAATACATAATCCTGCATAAATTTGTGCCCATATAATTCATGTTTTCTGCAATAACCTGTGTTTAGTTCGTTAGACAGTTATCTCGATTCTATCAACTGCTTACAGCTGTTTGTTCCGAGCTAAGGACGTTTTCACATTTTGCAGTAGGACTAATTCCCTCGCTTATACGCCTAACATATTATACAGTAGACTCTTGTTAATCTGTTGCTATTGGTTACACTATATTAGATTTTTTTTGGGGCTCTATCGAATGCAAATACAAATGTTAATTACACCAGTATATAATTTGTTTGAACTATTTTAATTGTTCGTAATGGATGAGTTACTACATTAGTCTGCGATTGGTAGCTAATGTAGCACACTGATTTATAGTCAATGCAAAAATAAAAATCTAAAATTATAGCTGTGCCGACAGTATGTCCATTGGAGGCACTATATTTGATGGTTGGTTGGTTGATTAAAAATGCCTCCACAAGAAAATGCTGTTGGCACAGCTATAATTTTATTATTATTATTACTGTGCCGACTATACTATAGTGGCCCAGTTCTAATCTTAGTGCTTTGGTTAGTTATTATTATTATTATTACTGTGCCGACTATACTATAGTATAGTGGCCCAGTTCTAATCTTACTGCCTTGGTTTGTAATTATTACTGTGCCGACTATACTATAGTGGCCTAGTATTGGTCTTAGTGCTTTGGTTTGTAATTATTATTACTGTGCCGACTATACTATAGTATAGTGGCCCAGTTCTAATCTTACTGCCTTGGTTAATATTATTACTGTGCCGACTATAGTAGTGGCCCAGTTCTAATCTTACTGCTTTGGTTTGTAATTATTACTGTGCCGACTATACTATAGTATAGTGGCCCAGTTCTAATCTTAGTGCTTTGGTTAGTTATTATTGTCCGTATCCTCTCCACAGAACAGAGTTTCATCAACTAAGAGCCCAAATTTTCAGGATATGTGTCTCATGGGTTACAGATGAAAATGCTGATCATCACCTATTATATTCTACTCAAACCTGGATATCTTTGAAATGAAGTGAGCAAAAATGAAACTTCCAACTTCTAAGGGTCGTTACATTCCGAAACACCTTTCTGAATTAATTTAACACCTTCACAGTGAAGATGACATGTCAAAAAAAATCCAAAATTGCAGCTGTGCAGGCAGCATTTTCCTTTGAGGGTTTGGTCATGGGGGTCAGGGCCAACATGGCACAAACCCAACTTCCACCAATGTAGAACCAATGTAATATTATAACTAGAAATGTTTTTGTGAACACCAGTCAAATGAGTCATGAACGTTACTTTGAATACTTTCCAGTCTTTCCATATGAATGGGGTCCGACTACAGTTATGATCGACATTTGAAAACAACTCAATTGGGTTAATTGACCATTGTTTCAATAAATAAATATTTACTAATGTCATCCCCTTATTCGCCTTCCGGTTCAGACATCAAGAAGTCTAAGCTGCAGACCCAGGACCAGCAAACCCTAATGACGAAGTGTTTAGTTCTGATTTGTGGTTGAGATAGTCAATAATACGATATATATACGTAGTACATTCATATACATATTATAGAAAATCAATGCTCCTCGAAATTAACGTGAATTTTCTCCAAATCGCGCTAAATTCCATCACCTTAATTTCTGGGGCGTTAATTTACACAATCTATGTTTCCTCCAAATTCATACTACGTATTAGCAAATTATACGATGAATGGAAAATTTCCAATGTGAAACTGGGTTGAGACGATGCCATGTCTCTCAAGTAGATTGGAAGCCGTTTTTGAGACAATAAATAGTATTTAATCTGGAGGTTAATAACCTTGAAATTAAAATTAAATTATTCGCGTAAATTTCATGTATTTAAAGAGTTAGCTCCAAATAGCGTTAATTTCCTTCGGGTTGATCTTCGATAATAAGGTATGCTACATATTTGCACAAGTGGCACTAACAAGCATTATGTTAGCAAACACATTGGTCGATATATAAGTAAGCCTTCAAAACAATATACAGTAGAACCTTGTTAGACGTCAGTACGTACACGGTTAATACGATTAAATACAAATAACACCGGTTAATATGAATTCCGGATAAGATGAACACATTTTGGCGGTGTTCTACTGTAGTATTTTAGTTGAGTAAATTCCATAGTTCCACTCTTGAAACTATGGAAATTATACAAATATACTTACTTGAAGAACGCGTCATGTAACTTCTGATACTCAATAGTCATCTTTCCGAGTTTTGGACGTACTTTTTCTCTCTGTTTGCTTTTGAGAGATTTAATATCATCCTAATAGGAATAGTAATACAACTATGATATATACTATACAGTATAACTCGGTTATAAGGTACCTGGTTAGTACGTACTTCGGCTTAGTAAGTACACTATTTTTTGACGAAATATATAAAGCAGTATATATTTCTATGTTGGGTAAACTCGGTTACTACTTACACTCAGATAATACGTACTTATTTCAATTCCCGAGGGAGTACGCTATAACCGAGTTTTAATGTAAAATGAGTTACATATATGGCCAACACCTTTTCTAATAATTTTCTGACACTTTTTTTATATGTAAAATTCACCTTTGCGATGCCGGGTTTTTTATTAAAAAGATGTTGGCCGATATATAAGTAACCCGTATTATAAGAATATTATATATAGATAACTTGCTTTTTCTTGCAAAACTTGTCTCATTTCTTGAATCCCAGTTGCCTATAACGATACCATTAGTAAAGGTATGTCTGGAATCATAAAATGAATTTGTGCATATTACCTTTATAAATGCTGGTAATTTAAAAGGACATTTCTCAATTCCTCTCTTTCCCTATATTTAGATACAATATTTCAAATATGTAATACAACTTGGTTAAATGATAAGTAAATAAATATGCTGATTTAGAATTCTAAATTTACAAATCTACTATAATATGAGTGTTTGTGTTGTTGTTTACAAAAAATAATGAAAATTCATAATAAACCTAGAGATTAGCTTCCAACGGGTATGATATGTAATGAATATACTCATTTCGAATATCATATTTTCAAATGTTTAATTTAATCTTTATTTTATAATTGGTGACAAAAGCAAACCGAGTTTATGAAATAAAGTGGAATACAGTTATACAAACACACTAAGGCTAACAGGGTTTATTTCCCCTAGCCTGTACAAGTAAATGCATGCCAAATTACTCCGGTTTATACGAATCGACTCAATTGAGGATCATACGAACAAATTTCGTTGGTATTCTGGTGACAATTAACAATTAAGACAGTCTACTGTATTATAATTCATGTAGTCTAGTATTCAACGGTTATAATTGGTAAATCAGAATTTAGTATTGTCTATTGCAAACAAATAATATTGTTTTAGGTTATATGTAATACTTAATAAGAAGTGATTCTACAATAGGATTATAATATGCATAAATATTCAGTTGTACCTGTAAGTATTTTCTCTTAAAACACCAGTGCCTTGGCACAGTGACAGTATTCCTATAGGACTATACCTCACATAATAATATACACTACTCTAGCTATAAGCTAAGGGATATAATATACAGTAGATACCGGATATAAGAACACCGGTTATAAGAACATATCCAATATAAGAACAATATATTGAAAAACGGTTTCCATATACCTTATATAATTTATGCTGGTTATAAGAATCCGGTATCCACTGTATTAGAATAAATAGATCGAATAACTATATAGACAGTATACTCCGCTTAATAGAGCCACCGGTTAATAGATTTCTCCGCTTAATCGGGTCAAAATTTCACAGGATTTATAGGACGGAATTACAGATTGAGTCAAAATATTTTCTCTTATTAGAATTCTCCGCTTAATTGAGTCAAACTATCCTGGAACAAAACTGACATTATTAAGCGGAATAAACTGTATTCTAGAGATATTCATTTACAGTAGATCTCCCGTTTATTATAACCAAGTCGGATATAACGAAATGGAGATTTTCGCCCAGAGCACTAAATGCATTAATTATTATCCGCTTATATTATAACGAATATCCGGATATAACGAAGGAATTTACAGGTCTCAAGCACTTCGTTATAACGAGAATTCACCGTAATACGCGACATATTATACAACTTACCGTATTGCTTCGAATAAGCGCCCGGCGCTTATTGTTTTCGTGGACCAAATTTATCCTGATTTTTTTGAAAAATCCAGGAATTAATATTTACTGTAGGTCGGTTCTAATGGTTCATACCTTATTTGCCAAAATCAATGGAATTACACTCCAGTTATCAACTAATGTGCTTAAATTTGATCATACAAATTCCATTTTTATTGACTCGGCGCTAATCAAGCCCCCGTCGCTTAATTATTCGGGGAAATACGGTAGTTAGAACTTTTCAACAATTAAATATGGTATTTGAACAATTCACGTACAGTGGATGCCGATTATAAGGTCGGGAACTGCACTTAATGTGCTTATAACCGGCATGTTCTTATAACCGACATAAATTATACAGGGTATATGGCAACCGTTTCCCAACATAGTGTTCTTATAACCGATGTGCTTATATCCGACATCTACTGTACTATACAACTTAGTTGGAATATTATCCTGGTATGTACTTTAAGATATACGAGCAGTCTCGGATCCTGTGCGGTGACGTCATGCATCTCCACGACATCCGGTCTGTCGACCAGCTGTTTGAGCTCCGCTACCGTCAGTCTGTTCATCTTACGGATCTTCTTCTTGGAGAGCTTAGGCTTCTCTTTCTAACGTTCAGGTTGTAAAAATAATATTTAATTTATTTAGAAATAACTTATATAGAGCTCAGCTCTAGTAGAGTTCAGTTTTTCAGTATGTGTATTTAGGCACTGATAAAGGTCAGTTTTCCCCAAACTTTGAAATTGACCTTTAGAAAGTAAGCCTGGGCTTTTAGTATGGGGAAAAATCTGAACTCTACAAAGCTCAGCTCTAATAAGCATTCTCATTTATTTATTAGTTATTAACAGGGGTTTATTTAGGTGCCAGCCAGGCATCGGTTGAGGTGCAAAAGTCCTTGCAGTGTAATAAGTTTATTATACAGACATTTGTAAATACGCTTCTAATCCTGGTCTGATCCAATTTTAATACGCCTAAATCACAAATTAATGTTAGGTATAGGGGAAGATTCCAAATTTTCGCGCTCCTAATTAAATTTTTCCAAAAATCAAACTCCAAAAGGAGCTTCTCCTGGATAATTCAATTTAGGTACCAGGTGTCTGGTCAGATTTTCGGGCCCAGGAATTCCTGGATAATCCCTGTTTGGGTTCTGTACAAATTTTACTTCCTTCAATTAATACCGATTATGTATTATGGCTAACACCTTAAGGGTGCCGTAAAATTTTCCTCCATAATAAAGTGCCGGCCATAATATCCTATATAAACCCCTGATTAGTTATACAAGCTACCTCTCCATCTTCATCGGAATCCTCTTCTATCATAACATCTCTAGCTACCTACACAGTAGTACAAACGTTATACAAATACATTAGTTTAGTACAACGTTATACAAATACATTAGTTTAGTACAACGTTATACAAATACATTAGTTTAGTACAACGTTATACAAATACATTAGTTTAGTACAACGTTATACAAATACATTAGTTTAGTACAAACGTTATACAAATACATTAGTTTAGTACAAACGTTATACAAATACATTAGTTTAGTACAAACGTTATACAAATACATTAGTTTAGTACAACGTTATACAAATACATTAGTTTAGTACAACGTTATACAAATACATTAGTTTAGTACAACGTTATACAAATAAAGTAGTTTAGTACAAACGTTATATAGTCAACATCCGTTAATTCGAACACTCAAGTTAAAGAAAAAAAATGTGGTCGAATTAGCGAACGGATATTGTATGGGAGGGGCTTCCAAGGGAATTCCGTTCAAAACAGTGTGATATTAAATAATTTAAAAATATAGTTAGGTCTGCTTATCGTGAACAACTTTTATTATGAACAAGCCCTATGGTCCCAATTTAACAACTTACATAGGGTTTGTATTAAGTTGAGTTCGCTTATTATAAAGTATCTCTATTATGAACACAATTATATTCTGGGAAAATCAGTATCCGCGTTGCGACTCCAATATAACATTTCGCCTGTATTGCTATTGGTGAAGCATAAGAACACTTATAACTATATACTATAGTGTGTGTATACTAACCTCTTGTTTCTTAACTTCAGGAACTGGTATAGCCATCTCTTGTATGCGCGGATCTGGCAACTGTTAAACACACAAAACAGAAATAATAGATAATAATAATATCAGGATTTATCCAGGAGCGCGCCATGCGCTAGAGGCGTATAAATTGGGATATGTTTGCGTTTAGGAGCGCGAAAACTGTCGAATTACAAAACTAACCTTTTAGGCGTATATTATAAATTCATACTCTGACCTTAGTGTTCGATTCTAGTCCTGTATAATTCTCTGGATATAATGAGTTTTAGGAATACCCAATTCAAGGGGATATCGTACTATTCATGGTATAGTTAGTATTAAAGTAGATTCTCGTTAATAAGAACACCAGTCGAAATATGTTCGTATTATCCGGAATTCGTATTAACCGGAGTAATTTGAATGCAATTTTTTGCATTGGCTAGGGAAATTAAACCTTTTACCTTTAACCAATATTTCGCCTTATCCGTGTTCCTAATAACGAGAGTATATTGTAATTACAGCCGACTCCGCTTAATAGAGTCGCCTCGGGACCAGGTTGCTTTGACTCGATTAAGCGGAGAAATCTATTAACCGAAAATATTTTAAGCCAAATGTAATTCCGTCCTATAAATCCTGTGAATTTTGACCCATTTAAGCGGAGAAATCTATTAACCGGTGGCTCTATTAAGCGGAGTCGACTGTTTATAATTAATACGAGTTGACTGGGATATGTATTGAAATACTCACTTTGAAATGTTGGAATATTTTATGATAAGTGTAGAATAGCGGGTCTCGCGGTGTCAAAATCGGTTCTGAAATATATCTAATCATAATAATAATATTATTATTATACAATATAAGAATAGAGTGTATCAATATACGTACAGTAGAACCTCGTTAGTAGGACACCAGGGGACCGTCAAAATGCGTTCGCCTTATCCGGAATTCGTATTAACAAATATCATTTAAATTGAAAAGGCTTTGAAGGGGGCTGAAATACTAGTGTTCGTATTAATCGGAATTTCGTACTAACAAGGTTCTACTGTACCTTACCATATAACTCCAATATATAAGATGTTTGGAGTATAAGCAAATGTGGTAAGTCCTATTGCAAGATATGAAAACGCTCGTACGAACAAGCTGTAAATAATTATACAATCGAGATAACTTTCTAACGGGACATATGCATGGAATCGCTGCTATAGAGTATATAACTTACTCAATATCAATTTCCTGTGTCTCAGATTTGTATAAATCTGACTTTAAATCATTCTTTCTATCTCGCTTCTTCTTATGTCTCTTCTTTTGCTTTTTCTAACAAAATATAAATATAACTCTGGTATTTCCAAATAAACCTATAATCTAGGAATCCATTTATATTCAATCTTTAAAAAAACTGACATAGTCAGGCAGAGTACATGCAAAAAACTCAAAAAAGCGAAAAAGTGCCAAAATTCACCCGTTATTTTTAAAGAAGTAGAATAACTATTCCTAAAACTACAAATAATGCAAACAGGTTGAGGGGAAAATGGTATTTATTTGGCGAAAAACACAATTTCAATAATTGTCACCCCCTTCTATAAAAAAGTTCCGGTCAAGAAAACCCTAGATAAAATGGTAACGACTGGTTTAATTAATATGACTGACATAAGGTTTGCTATCCTTTTCAGGCCCAGTTTCCTGTTCTCTGTTAGCTAGCGAGATTGCATCGATCTGAGATTGGATTCTCTTCTTTTCCGCTTCAATAAATCTTATTTCTTGAAGTCTGGAGTCCTGACTCGTTTGGAGTCTCCCGAACTCTGTATTCGCAGATTCTATAAAAACACAATAATTCCAGGTATAACGAAGTCGCCCCCCTAAGGTGTTTAAAATTAATAATCGAGAATAAATGCTAATATACCTAAATTTAAGTAGGAAAATCCGGGAATACATTATCATACAACACCACATAAGCACTTGAGGGGAGTTGGTTAACAGATTAATGGTATTTTAACGTATTTCTTCATTCCTTGGACTTGGTTATAACGGGAGTTTAATGTACGGTGAACTCTCATCATAACGAAGTCAAAGGTACCCTTCATTTACTTCTTTATAAGTGGAGAAATATCAGTCTGGTAATAAATATAAATTTGTTAATTGTTATGACGAGTATTTCGTTATATCCGACTTTGTTATAACGGGAGTATACGTAATACAGTCAGGTCTGTTTATTGTGAACAGTTTTTTGTCTGCTTAATATGAAGATCTTTTTATTATGAACAAGCCCTATGGTCCCAATTTAACATCTTACATAGAGTTTTTATTAAGTTGAGTTCGCTTATCTCTCTATTATGAACACGATTTTTGGTCCCTTGAATGTTCATAATAAAAGAACCTGACTGTATTACTATATCGGTCATTTTCAGGAAATGCTAAGGTCATTTCAACATCCATAATTCATTACATTGAAAGGTATTGGTCGTATATTAGTAAGCCCTTTGAGTAATTACAAAAGTATAAATAACAGAATATTACCTCTAATATCAGGTTGTTGTGTCTGTACAACTAAAATAGAGTTTTCTGTCATTACAGCTAGATACAGAGCATAATCAGTAAATACTTAGTTTGAAAAAATTAGTTATCAAACGTTACTTAATCGATGGCCGCATATACTGTTAGTGAGTTTTACTGTGCTGACTACTACGTACTAGTTCAATTCTAAAACAACTGTCTAGGTTTATTGGATTAAACCTAATGTTTAAGCAATATTGCATTGATAAAAAATCTAAAATTACAGCTGTGCCGACTGCATGTTCCTTTGGAGGCATCATATTCTTTAGTTGGTTGATTTATAGTGCCTCTAAAAGAACCTGCTGTCGGCACAGCTGTAATTTTAGATTTTTTCGCCATGTCATCAACACCAAGGTTTTAAGACCCATTTTTCAAGCGGTCACCACCCACAAGGATAATAAAGTTAATTATATGATTGTAAATTAAGTGAAGACTAATAAAGTTGATTAAAGTTGATACTATCATTCTAATTAGATAATGCCAGATTAATTCCTAAATAAAAATCTAAAATTTGAGCTGTGCCAACTGCATTTTCTTTTGAAGCACTATATTTTGATGTTTGGTTTGATAGTGTCTCCAAAAGAAAATGCCGTCGGCACAGCTTAAATTTTTGATTTAAATGATTGTAGAATAGGTGATTTAGATTTTTTCGTCATGTCATATTCACTTCTAAGTGTTCAGACCCATTTTATGAAGGTGTTACCTGAAATAAGGAACAATTGATAACAATTCGCCAGGGAATCGTCTACGGAGAAAGAATAATAACATAAACAAAGGCATTGATTTCAATACTGGCCCACTACAACTACATAGTAGTCGGCACAGTAAAAACTAAGCAAGGCAATGAAATTAGAACTGGCTCGCAGTCGAAAGCTCATTGACTCATTGACCCATTATTAAAATATAAAAAAAAAATACCTAGCTTAAAAGATGAACTCATTGATTTGAAAATCAAATATTGAGGAAATATAACAAATCGATTAGAAATAACGCTAAAAGTATAGCAACATATAAATGAACTATCGGAGTTAGAACATTTGTATACAATGCATTGGGTTCCTAGAAACTACTACGATCCTCGCTTCACAGTCGATAGCTATTCCTCTCGGTTCTATAAATTCCCCTTCTGCCTCCCCTTTTCTTCCGAACTTGTGCATCAACACACCGTCATGGGAGAATACACATACACAATGAGACTCGCTATCACAAATAAGAATGTTAGAAGCAGCGTCTAGGCATATATAGTATGGCTGTACCACCAGACACCCTTCTCCTATAGCTACCATATGTCGGATGGATTGGTGTGAATAGTTATACAGAGATATACAGGGACTAATGCTGGACAATACTACTATGTCAAAAGATGTCAGTTTAACATCAAAAGCTCCAAATATATCTATAATGAAAGAATTAAATGTCAAGTCTAGGTTCAAACATTGTACACGATCATTTTCACATTCAGATATATATATTCTGTTCAAATCTGTTGATACATCTAGTGCAGTTGGATCATCGAACTCTAATTCTTTATTCCCTTTAATGCCAACTGAATGCAATATGTCTCCTTTGGTAGAATAGACATTCATACAACCACCAAAATACTGTGTCACATAGACCCTATTCTCCTTAATGCAAATACCATTCGGCCCGTTCATGTTCTCATTAAACAAGAATAGAAAGTCAAAAGATTTATCGAACACCTGAACACGACTCCATCCTACATCACAGATATAACTGTAGTTACTCACAGGGTCAATAGCTATGTCAGCAGGAACCCTAAACACACCAGCTGACACATCATCCTCGCTACACCTCCCAAACGCCCTAACAGGTCTATCTACCCTACAGTAGTCTGGCACCACCGTCCTGTCGGCATTAACCCGTATCTCCCCCGCCCCACTCAGTGTCTGCTCTGTCCCCTCGCTCCACAGCAGTGACACGCGCATGTAGCTATATTTAGCTCTCTCATGCTTGTCTAACAACGCTTGCATCCTGGCATCAAGCGGCGCCAGGGTCAGATCGAGTGTCTCTCTGCTCTGGTTAGCCCTCAGTGTGGCCAACAGAGCGTCCCTCGAGTCTGAGATTTGTTGCATCTCTTCTCGCACGCCGGCTCCAGTGTACTCATCCACTAGTCGCTGCAACTCCGCTTGCAGCTCGGCTTCTCTGTTCGCTAGAAGCTGATGAGCTCTAAGGAACCTGTGCTTTATTTCCTCTCGCACTCTCTCCGCGTGAGAGAGGAATATGTCTGCTGCGGTTACATTAACACGAGCCATTGTAAACGCCAACAAACGAATAGGAATAGAATATTTTCAAATAAAAATTATATCCCAACTAGCTTCTTATATGCAACCTATTGAAAGCAAACTCGCCTAACAATACTATAATCTAGTCCTTGCTCTCGATGAGAGTTCATAGTTGAGGTTTATACACCTGATGATATGTTGTTCGTATTTGAAATATATATCATTTAATTAATTAAGCAGAATCTCTAACAAATTATTCAAAAATATTTATTTGAATAGTCAAATAGATAATTCGAAATTTCTAAATATAATTAGTAGAAAGCAGGTTTTTCTCAATGTCATTTGTTGCTAACCAATGTTCCTGCACATAATATTTAATCATTATTTTAGTAAGACTTATAAATTAATATGGTTTTTCATGCAACAGTAGACTCTGCTTATTCCAGCCTCCGGTTAATTCAATCAACATTTCACAGGATTTACTGAACCCTCGGACCAATGTGACCTAATTTAGTTTGTGTATTTATGTTGTAAGAGTTTGTGTATTTATGTGTATTTATGTTGTCTTCTATAGTTAGCAGATTAGTAAGATGGCAAAATGTCAATAGCAATTTTATTGTAAGAGCATATGATGCTCTTAAAGGAGCCACTGTCGCTCCAAAAAGAGTATATGATGCTCGTATAGGAGCCACTGTCGCTCCAATAATAGCATATGATGCTCGTATAGGAGCCACTGTCGCTCCAATAATAGCATATGATGCTCGTATAGGAGCCACTGTCGCTCCAATAATAGCATATGATGCTCGTATAGGAGCCACTGTCGCTCCAATAAGGCATCCGATGCTCGTATAGGAGCCACTGTCGTTCTAATAATAGCATATGATGCTCGTATAGGAGCCACTGTCGCTCCAATAATAGCATATGATGCTCGTATAGGAGCCACTGTCGCTCCAATAAGGCATCCGATGCTCGTATAGGAGCCACTGTCGCTCCAATAATAGCATATGATGCTCGTATAGGAGCCACTGTCGCTCCAATAATAGCATATGATGCTCGTATAGGAGCCACTGTCGCTCCAATAATAGCATATGATGCTCGTATAGGAGCCACTGTCGCTCCAATAAGGCATCCGATGCTCGTATAGGAGCCACTGTCGTTCTAATAATAGCATATGATGCTCGTATAGGAGCCACTGTCGCTCCAATAATAGCATATGATGCTCGTATAGGAGCCACTGTCGCTCCAATAAGGCATCCGATGCTCGTATAGGAGCCACTGTCGTTCTAATAATAGCATATGATGCTCGTATAGGAGCCACTGTCGCTCCAAAAATAGCATCCGATGCTCGTATAGGAGCCACTGTCGCTCCAATAATAGCATATGAGCTCGTATAGGAGCCACTGTCGTTCTTATAAGAGTATATATTCTGCTCTTAGCTCTCACAACTTGACTGTATTTATACTTCTCGTGCTATGTTGCAGGTGTTGATATCTGTATCACAGACAGAATAGCAGATGTTTGTATGCAGGTGTTGGTGTCTACTATAGTATAGCAGTAGCAGGTGTTATTCTCTGTATAGTCTATACTGCCACTTATGTGAACACCTGTGACCCTACTCAGAGTATATATACCATTTACAACGGAATTAGTTTTTTATTCTTACACTCTAAATTCCTTTTCGAATTTATTCTCACAAAGCAATCAATTAAATTATTTTTATGTTTATGATAGCGATTCCCAACCTTTTTCAACATTCGATCCCCTCCACTGCTAATGTCAAACATTCTGTTGACCCTCCAATTGAGATTCTAACAAAGATGCTGCTTTTTGCTACTTATGTATGCGATGTGAAACTGAGAATAAGTTCTTAGCCAGTACAAAACGTGATCCAGCGTTTATCATCAACGGTTTTACATCTTGGAAAATATGGCCCAGGTTTAAGAAGCACCAAATAAGTGATTTTCATTGTAAGGCCATATAAACTTTTGTAATTCTTCCCCAATGCAATACAAGTCTGTCACAGGCGCAATACAAGTCTGTCACAGGCGCGGCACATCCATTTCAAAATTGGTACGGTGGTAGATTTATAATATTATAATGGTACGGTGACGACGGACTACCAAGATTCAAAATCGTAATCAGCTATTAAATCGACATTGTGCCAGTGTTTGTCTACACCGTTAACCTTTCAATTGATGGTCGTAGCATCCGCATCCGTTTCACCACACATGAATTTGTACTTGTTTTTAGCTGTTTCAGTCCATTTTATTTTAGCATTGTGTGATAAAGCCCCCGATATTTGGAAATCTTTTGAAAATGAGGTACGGCGGTTGCCGTACCTGCCGCACCGGGTATACCGCCCATGCAAGATGTTGGTGAGCAACTGAGCACAGAACATGAAGCAGAGAAGGCCCACAATCGAAAAATGCTATTGCTAATACAGTCAGGTCTGCTTATGAACAAACCTTACGGTCCCAATTTAACAACTTACATAGGGTTTGTATTAAGTTGAGTTTGCTTATTATGAAGTCTCTCTATTATGCACACAATTTTTGGTCCATTGAATGTTCATAATAAAAGAACCTGAACTTCAAAACATACGATATCTTCAAAGGCAAGGCTTACCCTTAATAGGGGATGGTGATGAGTCGTATTCAGCCACTTTGTTTGAGAGGTGTGGATCATGAAGTTATCGACTTGTGGTTGAAAAGAATAGTAACAAATATACTTCTCCGGAATCCAGAATAAATGCTTGAGAATAATGGCTCTACATATCTCCAAGAAATAAGTCATAACATTGTTGAAAGTCACTGTTTCAGCATAATGGCAGATGATTGTACGGGCTGTTCAAACAAAGAGCAGTTCACCATCAACATCCATTGGGTTGACAAGATCTTAACGAGCACGATTGATGCTAGGAATTTGGCCTATGTCATCAGAGATGTTTTGTTGCGTATGAACAGTGTATTATACAGCCATTTGTAAATACGCTCCTAATCCTGGTCTGATCCAATTCTCATACGCCTAAATCACAAATTAATGTTACGGTATAGGAGAGGAATTCCAAATTTTCGCGCTCCTTGATTCAAATTTCCCCGAAATCATGCTCCAAAAAGGAGCGTCTCGCGCTCCTGGATAATTCCTTGCCTATGAAATGTTATCTTTCTGATTGCCGTTGGCAGTGTTACGATGGAGCATCGAACATGAGAGGGCGAAGAAATTCTACACTCACTGCTATGGAGATAGCCTAAACCTTGCATGGCTTACAGTAAAGCAATCTAGTCTAATGAGACGCATATGCATAGCTTTCGAGATAACTCGGCTTATCAAGTTCTCCCAAAGAGAAATGAACCATTTTATGGGATCAAGTCAGTAATGAGAATTATGGCTACCCTAGCGTGATTGGAATTCGCACTTTCTGGTATATTCGGTGGACAGTTCGCTGTGATGTCATTGAAAGAATTTTAGTCAACTACAACAACATTATTGAACTTTGGGAAGAACATGGCCTACTATTATAATACGGCTATACATGCTGCCGAATCATAGTAGAAAATAAGAGTACAGTTTTGTAATTATATTCTAAGCTAAACTATGCTTCCTATTGGCATAATTTTGCATTGGGTATGGGGTAATCAACCATTGCGAGTCCAATAGAGGGTGTTATCCAGGCGTATTGGGCGCTCCTAAAGGAGCGTAATTTGGATGGATTTTAATCTAGGCGTACAAAAATCGTGTCTAGGTGTACAATATCGAGAGATGCTCCCATAGACTTAATACAAAAAGTGCAAACTAGGCGTACAAAATGAAAAATGAACGAGCTCAAACTAAATCTAGGCGCGCAGAAATTTTTGTCTGGAAGAAAGCCTGGGACTCCAATAGAACCACTTGTGAGAATCTGATATTTGTGGTTAAGCTGTTTGTATAGCCGTATTATAGTAGGCCATGGGAAGAATGTTTAGAGTCGACAACTTATCTTCAACCTGATGTTAAAGCCCGAATTATTGGCATACAGTACCAGATGTCAACCTACAAACTCCTATTTGCCTTGAAGTTATGCGAGAAAATTTTGAAGATTTCAGACAAACTTAGCAGAACTCTGCTAAGCACAACACCTTGCCTCTGTAGACACTTTGTGCAAAATGTGTACTGAGGAATCATTCCGGGCCTTTTCAACCTGGTTGAATGTTTTCGAAATTTATTTATTGTTGAAGATTCTTCCTTTCCTCGAAGGAAAAAGTTCCCAGGCGGTTTAAAGAAGAAAATTGTTGACTCCTTGATTGAAACAGTGGAAGAGCATTATAGTTATATAATTAGTACTCGGATGCCGGTTCTAAGCACATCGTCGGGAACTGCCTTAATGTGATTATAACCGGCATGTTCTTATAACCGACATAAAAATATAGAGTATATGGCAACCGTTTTCCAACATAGTGTGCTTAGATCCGATATGTTCTTTTATCCGGTGCGCTTATATCCGACATCTACTGTACTTTGGAGCAGTAGAACTGGCTGAAACATCGATTAAAGACAGGTTTGATTAGCCAGGATATGCCAGGTACCCCAATCTTGAAGAGATATTACTCAGAGGAATAGCTGGCAACGAATCTGGGCTCGGAGAGCGGCTGAAACAAGCGCGAAGTCTATCACGAGCTTGATGCCAGTAAGCTGCAGCTGTCCAAATTAGCCACTTATTCCAGGACTGTATACAGTAGAACCTCGTTAGTACAAACACGGTTAATACGATTTCCGAATAAAACGAACAAATAGTTCCACAAAATCAGGTCCCTATAGTGGCTATTAAATGGGTATTACTCCGGTTAATACGAACTCCGGATAAAGCGAATATATTTTTACCATCCGTTGGTGTTCATATTAACTAAGTTCTACTGTAGTATCATTGGATGAATGTCTTGGGTACCTAAGGACCTCTCTCCAGTACATACTTTATATAGTGAAGTATGTACCGTGGTTCGGTGATTATAGTAATGCCTGCAAGCAATGGTATCAGTGAGCGGTCCTTTTCAGTTATGCGGCAGATCAAATGCTATCTAAGGAGCACTATGGGCCAAGTAGGCTCAATCATTTAATGGTTCTTAACATCTACAAGGAACAGCTAGATAATTATATTTATCGTCAATTGCCAATGAATTTATTAGCAGAAGTGACATCGCCTGAAGTTCTTGGCAAGTTGGGTGTTAAGAAATGTAAGAAAGATGCAGGACCATTAAATGGCGCCTAACCAGCTTAACCACAAATATGAGATTCTCAAAAGTGGCTCCATTGGAATCGCAATGGTTGATTACCCCATATACAACCCAAATAATAATAATAGGAAGCATAGTTTATCCTATAATGAAATTTATAAACTGGCCTTCTATTTTTTGGCCTTCTCGGTGACATACACGGCCGTATATAAAGTAAGCCATGGTCGCACCAATAAATGTTAGCGTGCTACGGGCCTAAACACGGAATCTCACCAAACGTATGGGATCTTATAATATTTGTTATACACACAGTTTGTATAATGTAATAAATGTTACGTAACGCTTTCAAGGGGTGTGGTTAATGTGTGACAAACCATTCTTTTTGTATTACAAAAATCGTTACATAGGTCATATTTTCGGGCATTTGCCTTACAAAGGTTTGATATTCGATTATACCCATCTTTTGTTATAACGATATTTTACTATAATTCACTATTCACTGGCAATAACAAACAACACATTTGCTTAACTAATTACCCTACAATACTCAATGGCATATACTACGTAATCTTCTCAACAGAGAATTACTTTTTCTTCTTCTTTCCCTTTCCCTTCTGCGCTAATCCCTTTTCAGCTCGCGCCGCCTCTCTGGCCTCCTTCCCTACATTTCTTTTCTCCATCTTAGCCTGGCGTATAACCCCGTACACGTGCACGCGCTTCAGACTATCCGCGATTTTCCGCGGTTTTTCTCTGTGTAGGGTTTTCTTCAGCGGCATCAGTCGCTTGCCCTTTAGCTGCAGAGCTGTGTCGCACTCGCTCTGACTGCTGTCCCCTGGCCGAGGCTTCTTGTTGTTGATTGGGAACAGAATTAGACGGCCTTTGTACTCCTTCAATCTCTACAGCGATATAAGGGGAGGGGTCAACTAATTTGTGACACGATTTTTTTTGGAATTTATTTTTGGAATTAGGAATTAGTTATTTAGGCGTATGACACCATTCTTTTTGTATTACAAAATGGTCAAAAAAGCGTGATAGTGAGGGGGTGTCTAATTACCCTGGAATTTTACGTTACGTAACGTTTGAACGGCTCCTATCTATAGTTAGTAGTTAGATCAGTTTGGGCCACCATAATTCATTGCGGATTAATTATGGCTTAAGAGTGACAATAAATGCCACTGGTCATAAGCCTCATCTATAATTGCTGACATTTTCCCACTTAGCTATTATTCATATTGAATTAAACGCACACCAAATGTCATATGAAGCGATAGTATAGTAACCGGTAATAAACAAATTTATGGAAATTCTATAGACCGGAATACCGACATTTCGATACTTGAGATAAGTTTAGTTGTGTAATGAAATGTAGCCTAGGTATAGTACACACTCGCTAATCCGAACGGAAGAGCCAAAAATATATATTTTTTTAATAAAGGTTAGAAAAAATCTAAAATCTACTATGAAAGTAAAACTAATGTCTTTTTTTCGGAATAAAAAGGTTTATAAGTTTGGTTCGGATTATAGAGGTTTTCATTTTATAGATTCCTCTAGAAAATGTATTACTTCACTAATCCGAACGGAAAAATTTTAATCAGAACACCGCTGTTCGGATTTGCGAGGGCCTACTGTATTAGAGAAATACCATATTTATTAACCAGTACTGTAGTATTGTAGGGACTGTCACGGAAATTTTGGTTCCCTTGGAAAATTGGTCGGGGGAACCAAGATTTTCATGGAAATTTGGTCCTTCTGTGGAAAATTGGTCCCTCTGAGGTTTGTGTTTATTTAGTTACCGTATTTACTAGAAAGTAGAGTAGCCTAGGCGATTTTCGCCATATTGGAACAATAAAATTTATGAATAAGCCTGTCACTGGAAATTGGGCACCAAAAAATATACCATAATAGGTAGAACTAACCTGTGTATTCCTCTGTAGCGACTCCAGAGATCTGTTCTTACGTCTGTGGTCCACGGAAATGCCAATAGTCGGAGCAAACTTTTTAGAAATTCCAGCCATTTTGAGTTCGTCCAGAGAGAACCCTCTCCCCAGCCGGAGTCTATGGTTGTATTTTATTGTTTGGCAGTGGACTGTGGGGCGAAACAGCCCCGACACAGGCCTGGGGGCGATGCGAATAGCTCTCTTCTGTCGGACCTTGCGTCGCCGTTCCTTCCTACCCGCCTGGTTGAACCATGTACGGATATGAGACTGCCAATCCTTGTGGAAATGACCGTTTGGTATCATGCCATTCCTCTTACCACCCATTTCTCAATAGTCTGAATTATAACTAGCTAGCACTGAAATAAAGATGTGAAATTAACAGTCAAAAGAGAGAAAATGTTATCAGAATTTGTGAATGATTTATTTTGAATCTTGATGCTGCCTAAATAATATAAGCCAAAGTTTAGCTAAAGAGTGGCAGATCCCTACATTACATGGGATAAATGGGTTATTTACAAATGAGGGAACCTACTACGTACATATACAGTCAACTCTCGTATAAGCGGGTATTTCGTTATATCCGACTTCATTATAATATAACGGGAATTCACTATACGTAGTACGTATACATAAACTAGGATATTTAGGTAGTGTTCGCCTAACAAGTCGCATTTTGTACGAAATCTGCCTCCTATTAGCAACTTGCTACTAGAGGAACATTATTAATTAACATTGAATGCTCGCTTGGGGACAGAATCCGACAGATCATAACTTGCTATTCGAGCAATTGCTACAAGGCGAACACTACTGTATTAGATCCCTTTCTAAGTACTATAAATAGCAATTAGAAAATAGAACAAAATTTGGAATCTGCAGGAAACAGTTTTTCGCATTCGATGAAAAATTAAAAATATATACGTACTGTACTTAGAAAGTACACAAAAGGGACCTAAAACATTCCATTTCTTCTACACGAGTTCACTATCCTTTCAAGAAACAAATCTATCAATTACTTTGGGACTCGAATAAAGTTTAATTTAGAGGGAAATACGCACACTAAGAACTTTAGCTTATGAAAGCAATAGTTACCCAAAAGTTCAAAACAGATCTAAATTCTATTTATTCTTACTTCACATTTGTTGAAAGTATAAAGTTCATAATTAGGATTACTCATAATACACACAATTCTTATCATTATCTTCTAATGGGATAAAAATTAGAAATAAGTTATTATTCTAGAAATAGTTGCAATATCCACAAGTAGTGTTCGTAAGAGCGGCATCATTTATTATCAAAGTAGTCTATAACGCTCCAAATCAAATCACATTTGACAATGAACGTTGTAACTTTTCTCACCAAAAAGAACCAAGATTTCTCAAGAGTTTCATGAAAAGTATTCATTATTAAGTCTTGGTATATTAAATATGCCTCAATAGTTCTAAACAGTATTATATTGATACTTTCAATGTAAACTATAAAATTCAAAAACCATGGCTATGGTTTTTAAAAGAAATAAAAAGCCAAATCGAATATTTTGAGAAAATAGAACTTCCTGCAAAATTTGAAACT
Organism: Hexactinellida sp. DTS-2022; assembly: GCA_028753945.1. Taxonomy (NCBI): domain Eukaryota; kingdom Metazoa; phylum Porifera; class Hexactinellida; species Hexactinellida sp. DTS-2022. The sequence goes on from JAPNXP010000014.1 coordinate 819,907, forward strand.
TTAGTGTTGCTTGAAATTTAAATTTGCTGATTGATTCTAAAATTAATCAGATTGTTCAAATTGGTAGCATAGTTATATTTATATATCTTCTATTTGCTTAACATTTTGTTTATTGAATAATTTTTCTGCAAGAGATACAGTTTTGAACCACCATAATACCAATGTGTACATAATAAGACTGATTGAATAGCATCGATACATATTTCTTTATACAGTGGTGTTCGCGTATTTAACAAGTCGCATTTTGCATGAAATTTGTTTGCTAATTGGCGAATTTGCTATTAGAGTAACAGAATTAACATTAAATGATCGCTTGGGGACTGAAAATAACTTTATCTCAATTAACCGTTGGAGTCTCCTGTATTATAATATTTAATACAATGGTGATATTTATTTAGATACTTTTGATAACTACAGTAGAACTTCGTTAGTACGAACACAAGGGGACCACCAAAATGCGTTCGCCTTATCCGTAATTCGTGTTAACCAATATAATTTGTATTGAAGAAGGCTTTGAAGGGGACTGAAATAGTGTTCGTATTAACGAGGTTGTACTATAATATGAACATAGTTTAGGGGAAATATGGTTTAAGAGTACATGGCTTAAGTCCCCTAGCCTATACAAATGCATGCAAGTGACTCCGGTTAATACGAACAGATTTAGACTGTCCCCTGGTGTTCGTATTAACGAGACTCTACTGTACCATTTCAATATAATTTTATTTGTTACTGTCATAATAACAATACAGTACACGTTTGGTTTGTCTATTATTAATATTATAATAATAATATAATTGCAGGAATTATAAGGTTGTGGCAATGTGGCTCCATTATTTGTGTTTAGTCAGGCGTTTATAATACCCTAGTCACAAGGACGAATATATGTAATACCATATTTGCAAAGTATTAATATATTAGTTATAATACATCACACAATCACGAGGAAAACCACACCATATCACAAGCAAGAAATATAATATGCTGCTATTTAAATTGTTTTAATAAATTACATGAGTTAAACCTCATTGCCCAATCATCTAAATTGTATTAAAGCAATTGCATGGACCCATTTCCAATGTAATAGTTAACATGAAAATACTGTTTAGTTTATATTTGGTGCTAATTGCGAGCTTCGTTTTCAGAGCAGATGAAAACGCGACTTTTATTGAAACTCTGAACTTCGATTCGGATCCTGATGACAATATAATAGAAGTTACAGAGCTCTACTCAGTTTCGTTCGGTTGTGACGTAAAGGCAATTTCTGGTTTAGAAAAGGCGACGGATATAGACCATATGAGACCGACGGATGTGAGCGTTATAGGCGCGATAGGGGATTCAATGACAGCTGCAATGTTCGCAAAAGTAAAAAATGTATTAGGTTTAATTCCCGCGTTTGTGGATAAGTACAAGTTGGAGTACAGGGGTGTGTCTTGGAGTATTGGCGGGGATTTCGGGGTCACTACATTGCCGAATTTTATCCGAGAATACAACCCGGATTTGAAAGGTTTTAGTGTGGGTACAGGGAAGGAGGGTAGTTCGAATGCGGGCTATAACTTTGCAGTTAGTGGAGCAGTAGCATCTGGGCTCTTAGAACAAGCAAATAACATTGTAAGTAGGATAAAATCGGATAATTTAGATGATGAATGGAAGGTGATCACGCTGTTCATAGGTGGTAACGATCTCTGTGCAATTTGCAATGACGAAGTCAAATATTCACCAGAAAACTTCTACCTTAATGTCAAGGTGGCCATTGAAAAGATAGCTGAACTTAAGAAAATATTCATCAACCTAGTGCAAACAGTTGAAATTACGCAAGTTTCACTTCTAAGCAGTAACTTTGGGTGTAGCATACTTCAGGGTCTCATGAAATTTTTAAATAAGTGCGGTTGTATTAGCGCAGCTGGGGTAGCGGAAAAACACCAGGCATACAAGGATATGATCGATAAACTCGAAGTTTTTTTCCGAGACACACCGGTTTACGAAAAGAGAGACGATTTCGCAGTGGTTGTACAACCTTTTTTCGGGATAACCACCATCCCGAGTAAAAACCCGTTGAGTTATTTCGCACCAGATTGCTTCCATTTGTCACAATTGGGACATGTGAATGCAGCGACAGATCTATGGAACAACATGCTACAACCTGTTGGTTCTAAGGATGATGAGTTGCTTGTTGGTCAACAAGTAATCTGTCCTACATTGGAACATCCTTATATCTACACACACCAAAACAGCGCAACCTTTTCTGTAAACAGTCAAGTAAATGAGGGCACACCTGAGGAACAAAGAAAAGCATTATCGACCGGGCAAATAGCTGGAATAATAATCGGTACATTGGTAGTACTAGTAGCTGGCATAGGGTTGGCTATAGCTGGAGTATTGGGATACTACGTGAAGTATAGGAAGCCGAAATTCTCTGAGTACACTTCTCTGAATAAGAAAATCCGTTATTAGAGAACAGAGAAGTAATTCGTTAACATTACATGCATGAATATAGTGTGTTGTATTTATCGCCCAGAATTGGTCTAGTTAAGTTTAATTTCATATTTTATTTTTGCCATTCTTTTTAATTAATTTGTTTATGATAATTTAGTAAATACAAACTTCCATTCAATATGTTTAAGGGCATAATAGAATATCGGATAATACCTGTTTAATAGAGAAAACGGGCATCGAAAAGGTGAATTTTTGATGTTGAAAAATGACCTTGCCGCTTTTTAATCAATTTCTATGTTCAAACTCTAAATACAATCAGGTTCTTTTATTATGAACATTCAAGGGACCAAAATTGTGTTCATAATAGAGAGACTTCATAATAAGCGAACTCAACTTAATAAAAACTCTATGTAAGATGTTAAATTGGGACCATAGGGCTTGTTCATAATAAAAAGTTCTTCATATTAAGCAGACGAAAAACTGTTCACAATAAACAGACCTGACTGTACTTACATAATACGAATTTAAAATTAGATACCTCATGAGTTAAATCTAATATTGTATTAGTTCATTACTTGGAATAATGCGCCTGACATTGTGTAGTAGTAGCACGAGTCAGTAATGATTGTATTTTTTATGAACTCTCGTTATTACGAAGTCAAAGGGTAAAATAAATTACCATATCTGTCTGGGGAATTTACATACCTAACTTCGTTATAAGAGGCTCAGTCATTATTATAACTTAGAACGGGATTTACTTGTACATATTAACCAAGGAAAGTTTCAGTATATTAGTTAATTAACAGATCATTAGTTAGATAGTAATTTATTCTTATTAGCAATTGCTGTTGTAATGCGACCATGGCTGTAACTGAACACTTTGAAGTAGATACAGCATTAATAATCTCTCTACTAAAAGACACCCATTATTTATCTTTGTTTATATTTATTTATATACCACTTTTAGACTACTATATTATAATATATGATGCATAATTACTTGAGTAATTTACGAGTGGGAAATTCAGGTTGTTTCTTGCAAAATAGAATAATTACTATGAACTCCAGCCAAAAGTAGACGACCCTAAGTTTATGGCAAGTGTGAGTAAAATCAATTACTTTATCTTTGCTGACTTCCTTATAATCATGGAATTACGGAGTTACTATAGATCAAACTTTGATAATTTTAACTAATGTTATGTGTAAATAACAAAATATTGCAAATAATATACATATATGAACAGCTATTATCATCAACGAATACACTGTAAAAGATACCCAAACTATGTACTACAAGAAAATTGTATCAAAACTCTTGTGAATACACACACCTTTCTATAACAAATTTTTCCTGTACAATGGGGCTCGCGTAATAGCATGTCTCATTTAGAACGAAATTTGTTTGCGAATATGCGAATTTGCTATTGGAGGAACAAAATTAAAACATTAAATGCTCACTTGGAATGAAAAGTAACTTGCTAAAGAGCAATACTTTTGCAATTTATTGGTATTCCAGATACATTTAACTACAAGTATAATGACATTTATTCCCAGAAAAAGCTATTTACTAAGAAAATTATTATGTTTTGTAGAACCGCCAAATGTCCGAATCAACCCAAGTACTCTACCCTATGTGGTACTCATTATACAGTGCATATCTGTACAACTTGATGTATACGGACCAAGCCAATAAACTATGCAAAGAGGGAAGCACTCAAATACTCTCGCCTTCAAAAGTTGATAAACAAATAATTCAACAAATGAAAAATGTTAATTCGCAAAAAGCTGACTTGACACCTCAACAAAGGCCAAACGTGATGCGTCGAATTGGCTACAAAACAAAGCGAGCTGGCTTCGTAAGAAGATTGATAGCCGATCTGATTGATCAGTTTTTCGTCTCATTTATCCTAATAGTTTCCATTAATTCATTTGATGTTGCCATTGTAGATATTCTCAATGAAATGCATGAATCTTCAGAACGAATTTTTGGGGATCTCTCCTTAGATACCGATGGTATGCTGTTTAGTGATGTGTACCTCTTCCATATAATGTTTGTGTTATCGATTTCGAGTTTGTTTATTCGTTTGTTTGTGTTTGTTTACGAGTGGATATCTATCTGGCTTTACGGAACAACAGTTGGGAAACTTGCAACTGGTCTGCAAGTGGTGACATGTGACGAAGTTGTCTCGCAAATCAGAGATTTTATTATCGTCAAACCCGGTTTGAAAGTTGGATTCTATTCCTCACTCAAGAGATCAGCTGTTAAGAATATCCTGCGGCATTTCATACCTTTGGTGCTCTGTTTCGTGACCACGAGAGGAGGTAGGACGCTGTATGACGAAACTACGCACACAGCGGTTGTGTTGAAGAGAGCTTGTTGGGAGCCGAAATTTGTACAGGCAGAGCAATGAAATATTTCGATATTTATGTTGTAGCTATTAGAACTATATGATGTGATGTGATATTATAATAATCCCATTTAGGTTATTAAATTTGTTAATTCAAGAGTGGTCAAAAATCTTAAATTGCTATAGCAAATTCTGAGACAACAATAACAAAACAACATTTTGTTTGTAAACAAGAATGGAGTGACCTGAAAAATTATTCCATATCACGATATTTGTTGTATTAAAACTCGATGCCTTTTCACAAGAATAAACTTCCTATGAATAATATGGAATGAGTACAATGATTTAATAAATGTCTAAGCAAATAATTTCAACTAGTGCTAGAAAAAAAGATATTTCTCAAATTATCGACCACAATTAAAGATCAATAATTTCCTATCAGTTTAGTGAGGTTGATTATCCCATTCCCTTCCAACTGTGAAATGAGGGGGGAAAGTACATTCAATGATGCATCGACAAAATATACATGTCATCCATATTAATATAATAGTTCGATAATCATAATAGGTGCATATAAACCAGGTGCATTGTGTAATTTTGAATAGGTTTCTTATTCAAACGAATGAATCAGAATTACTATTTTAGTATATTATTTCTTGATATAATTTAACTTCTAAATCAGGTAATTTTCGTTTCGCATTTAGTTGTCACATAATTTGGTTTTGTAAAGATAGTATTAGTAGTACACAAAACCTATGTTTATTCCAGGACAACACAAACCTATTAGCTCATCCCATTTACAGTCAACTCTCGTTACAACGAAGTGCTTGGGACCTGTAAATTCCTTCGTTATATCCGGATATTCGTTATAAGCGGATAATAATTAATGCATCTAGTGCTTTGGGGGGGAAAACCCATTTCGTTATAACGGTTATTTAGTTATATCCGACTTGGTTATAAACATATAACGGGAGTTCACTGGATTTCATTTTTCATGAGCCATTTGTGATCTTTGGAATTGATTAGCTGCACCCAGTGTTACCATACTATAAGCACTGTTTCCAAAGGTGATTTTATAAAATCATAAGATTTCGCATCAAAAACCAAAGGCTCCAAGATATATCTAAAGTCACATTTTAGTCAGCAATGGATTAGAGAAATTTGGACCCTGACAATTATCAAATCGGGAGATTATTATAGGTATTTCTAATCAATGGCTATGGTTGAATCCCAGATGAATATTGCCTATTTGGGAAAATAAATAAGCAATATAAAAATATAGTCAGGTTCTTTTATTATACACATTAAAGGGACCAAAATTGTAATCATAATAGGGAGATTTTATAATAAGCGAACTCAACTTAATCATACCTGCCAACCTATTTGAGTCGTATCCCTGTACGGAGCTCCAATTTCCCCCTGTACATTGGCAAAAATCCCTGTACACACAAAAATTTTTATCTCGCTCATGTAGGGAAATTTCCCTACATGAGCGAGACAAACACTATACGCTTGATTAGGAATTGTTACGTAAACAAAATGCTACATTTGAGAGTAAAGACATTTTTTAGGTGTATTTGACCTACAATCATTAATTTTGTCCCGACTTAAAATCCCTGTACAAATGTAATAATTCCCTGTACAGAACAACAAAATGGCTAAAATCCCTGTACTGTACAGGGAATCCCTGTACGGTTGGCAGGTATGCTTAATACAAACCCTATATAAGTACTATATTTTATTAAAAAACCCGCAAATCTTAGAAAAAAGCCTAGAATTCAAATTATCTGATTATACGTACTAAATGAAGTGACTTTTCCTTGCATACAATTGATACAAATATAGTTACGTATTTGGGAAATTGGTCTGAAAAAATCAGTATGCTACTAATTAGCCCTCCCTGGGTTTTCTGTAGATTTATGGGTTTTCCCTGGATTCTTATTGCAAATACGTGTATCTGAAATAAAATACAGTGAACTCCCGTTATAACGAAGTCGGATATAACGAAATACCCACTTATAACCTAAGTTGACTAATTCATGAATTATTCAAGATTACTCAAAACTTATATAGTAAATATCAGTGGTGCCCACATTTTTTTGGATAAAATTAGCAATGGAATTATTGTGAGAACCTTAGATGGGTCAAATATTACTGCTACCGCTAGTATTAAATGATCCACAATTGACTGGGAGCACATTGAATTAGTCAACTTAGCTTATAACGAAATGGATATTTTCCCCCAGAGCACTAAATGCATTAATTATTATCCGCTTATAAGTTATAACGAATATCCGGATACTGTACATAATGGATATAGTGATAATGGTGGGGACATGGGAATTTTGGCCAACATATCACTATATCTACAATATCCATTGTATAACTGCATCTAATAAATGACTAAATACATTGTCAATAAATATATTCCCATAAGTATAATCAAATTCCTTATCGAATTCAACTGGTAACGATATTTATACTGTAAATATAAATATTTAATTTAATTAGAAAATCACTTGTCAATGCCCAAATAATTAAAGTAATCAACTAAAATACAAGACTAATTAAAAATTGATACATTAGGAGCAGGGTATTATACAGGAGTAGAATTGAAGACACCTAACTAGTTAACTGTCCTAAGTTCACTACAGTATGAATTTTGTACGCCTAAAAGGTTAGTTTTGTATTAGGACTTTCGGCAGTTTTCGCGCTCCTATCCCAATTTATACGCCTCTAGGCGTATGGCGCGCTCCTGGATAAACCCTTGATTAGGAGTATTTTACACAAGTTTATAGATAATATCTGACTGTTATGTTCATAAAATAATAATAATAAATCCGGACGGGGTGTAAAATTGGGACTGATGGGGATGATAAACAAGTTATTGATTTTATATAGCCTAACGAGTTTACTGTACATACTACGTACCGTGAACTGAGGCGACTTAGCCTGTAACCTGTGGCCCAAACTTAGCTAGAGCATTTTATAACATATTATATCGAGGTTAAGATGATAGGAGAAACATAGGTTTGTTTCTCTTCTGACATGGGAATTCAAATGTATTATTTATGAATATTTATAATATTGATAATTAATTTGGTTCAATGGTCAAAATAACTCTTGCTTTGAAATTTCACTGTTTAATAATTATGCTCAAAATGCCCATATAATTATCATTATAGTATCTTAGATAAATATTATCAATTAATGTTGGAAGTATCTACTTTGGCATATGATTGATTACAATAATATCCATAATTTACTAACCCTTGGGCCAAACTAAAACCCATGGGCCAAGTCGCCCAGTTTACGGTATAGTTAAATAGTTTCTATAATACTTTTCGAGTTATTTTCTTGATTAAATAATAATGCGAATTAATTAATTAAAATGTCATAATAATTATTGACTGGTCTCAATTGAAAGGAAATTTTAGTCACATACTATAAATTCTTCAAATAACATCATTTAATTAATAAGTCAAGTGACAAAAATACATATTTTTAATAAGATAAATTAATAATGCAAACGATTATTACTTTCATTGCGTAGACAGGCGACATCCTGTGAAACAAAATACAGCATTCCTAAGAAATGCTCCTCTCATTGATATCCCAGACATCTTCAACACATACCAAATTCTCAATGTGTTGTCAAGATATAACTTATTCGTTTCATGAAAATGTAATTATTAACATACAGATTATGACTCAGCAAACATTTTAGTTTCATAAATGACGACTAATCCTAGGTTGTAGTACACGATTGGAACGATTTTGATTGCACACCTTGATCTATTTATTTAGTCGCTTTATCAGATAAATGAAACTATATTATGAAATAACTTGTATTTCATGTTTTGGGAGAATTTCTCACAGTTTATGGACAATTCTTTGATTGGACACATTTGACGGTAAGATTTATAAACGATAATATTCTTAAATATAACTAGAGGGCGTTGACACAGATGACCCAATATTTGACTTCTTGGGGCGAAATAATTTTTATTTGGAGAGTAGTTCGATATGGAAAATTTTAGTGCAACAAACTATACTATAAGTTTATAACTAATATTTTGAATGATCGAAACATTATAAACTTGATTATATACCTATCGATTCAATTCCTTGTGAACAGGAAAACAATAATAATATTAATAAATTAAAATCACCGACAATGCATAGTTTCTGCGTGACATTTAGTTTAGGCGAAAAGGAATAAATTCCCAAAATATTCAAGTTTTTTAGAAAATTCAAAATCTACTTTTACTGGTACATACTACGTATATAAAACTAGATCTTCTCGAATCTACTCAAGTTTTACAAAATAATTCCAATTCTGCTCAAGTTTTTGTAAATAAATTGCAAATCTACTCAACTTTTCAATAAATACACACATCTACTCAAACTTTTAGAAAGGCTATAATTGCACTGTATACTAATAAATATTTGTGGTTGGAACACCATTTTAAGTTCCTATAATCCAATAAAACTTGAGCATTTATGAATAATTCAATAAAACTTGTTGGGTTGAAACAAATATTCGAAATGTAACGAACGAACCTTTTTCCTCAACGAATGAATATTCGAACATTCGTTCGTTTTGATGAAAGCATTAATAAAATAAAATTCAAGACTCAAAATACAGTGGAAAATAGTTTTTGTTAATGTTAGAATAATTTGGAAAAAATATTTACAAAGTGTATTAGGCACAAAATAGACACAAAAAAGGTAGGAATTTATATTTACAATCTCTCCAACTATACAAAATAATGTTATTGTCCAAAAGTAGAAAACAAAAAGTATTCATTTCAATTTAATATACGTTCAAACGAATATTCGTTCAATAATTTGAACAAATATTCGTTTCAACCATAAAAACTTGAGTAGATTTATAATCATCCAATAAAACTAGAGTATAGTAGTATTTGGAAAATTTGAAAAAACTTAGTATTTTTGGGAATTTTTTCGGAGAAAAAAGCCACACAATTGGAGTAAACACTATAATAGAAATATCCCAAATAAAACATTATATATTGAAGTTACTACAACATTTGTGAAGCTTTAAATAGCTACGAGCCCTTCGGTCTCGGTCGCTTTGCGACAGATCGGTGCTACGCACCTCAAGTTAACTTACTCCTCACACGTTATGATTTTGAATTTTCATTAATTTTTTTACCTATTTGTGTAAACAACAACAACAACAACAACAAATACTCATATTAGAATTTTATAAATGCGAAATTCGTGTTCAGCACACTTGTTTACTTATAATACCCGTTGAAAGCTAACTTCTAGGTTGATTTTGAATTTTCATTAATTTGTTTACCTATTTTGTGTAAACAACAACAACAAATATTCATATAATAATTTATAAATGCGAAATTCGTGTTCAGCATAATTGTTTACCTATAATACCCGTAGAGAGCAAACTTCTAGGTTAATTTTGAATTTTCATTAATTTGTTTACTTATTTGTGTCAACAACAACAAATATTCATATTATAAATTTATAAATGCGAAATTCGTGTTCAGCATAATTGTTTACCTATAATACCCGTTGAGAGCAAACTTCTAGGTTAATTTTGAATTTTCATTAATTTGTTTACTTATTTGTGTCAACAACAACAAATATTCATATTAAAAATTTATAAATGCGAAATTCGTGTTCAGCATAATTGTTTACCTATAATACCCGTTGAAAGCTAACTTCTAGGTTGATTTTGAATCATAAATTTGTTTACCTATTTTGTGTCAACAACAACAACAAATATTCATATTATAAATTTATAAATGCGAAATTCGTGTTCAGCATACTTGTTTACCTATAATACCCGTTGGAAGCTAACTTCTAGGTTGATTTTGAATTTTCATAAATTTGTTTACCTATTTTGTGTCAACAACAACAACAAATATTTATATTATAAATTTATAAATGCGAAATTCGTGTTTAGCATACTTGTTTATCTATAATACCCGTTGAAAGCTAACTTCTAGGTTGATTTTGAATTTTCATAAATTTGTTTACCTATTTTGTGTCAACAACAACAACAAATATTTATATTATAAATTTATAAATGCGAAATTCGTGTTTAGCATACTTGTTTACCTATAATACCCGTTGAAAGCTAACTTCTAGGTTGATTTTGAATTTTCATAAATTTGTTTATCTATTTTGTGTAAACAACAACAATAAATATTCATATCATAAATTTGTAAATGCGAAATTCGTGTTCAGCATACTTGTTTACCTATTATAACATTTGTTTACCAATTATAACATTTGAAAGTTAGTTTATATCTCATATATAAATGCGGTTTCTATTCCCCCATCACTTTATTACAATCCGGACAAACAAACAAACAAACACACAAACACACACACACACACACACACACACACACACACAACAATCGAGATTTAATAATATAGATTATGGACCATGAATTTACAACTGGCTTGAAATGCTGAAAAAAATATGACTTGTTTTTCATAATAAATAGATAACACCACAAACCCTATTACAAAACTTAATATAATTACACTGATTTTGCCCCCGTTAAATAGAAATATGCATAATTAATTAGTATATATTGTAAATGGCATCAATACGTATTTAGTTAGTAGGAAAATAACTACAAAGCAACTTTGATTATCCGAACTCGTTGGGACCAGACCGAGCCCTCCCGATTAAGGGACTTCCAGTGTATTATAATATTACAGTATACTCCGATTAATAGAGTCACCGGTTAATAGATGTCTCCGCTTAATTGGATCAAAATTTCACAGGATTTATAGGAAGAAATTACAGTTTACTCAAAATATTAATATTTTCGGTTAATAGATTTCTCCGCTTACTGCTTATTGGGGTCAAAATTTCACATTATTTATAGTACGGAATTACAGTTTGACTCAAAATATTTTCAGTTAATAGATTTATCCGCTTAATTGGGTCAAACAACCCCCGGACTAAAGTGACCCTATTAAGCGGGATCGACTGTATATATTGTTTGTGTGTTTGTGTGCTTGTCCGGATTGTATTAAATTTGTTGTTGTTGTTTACACAAATAGGTAAACAAATTAATGAAATTCAAAATCAACCTAGAAGTTAGCTTTCAAAATCAACCTAGAAGTTAGCTTTATAAGTAAACAAGTACAGTTGAAACCGGATATTTTTAACACATTCTTTACACGAAAATTTGTTAAAAATATCCGATTGTTAAAAATACCCGATTTTATAACAACAACAATAATTAATTATTTACAAGAAAATGTGTTAAAATATCCGGTGTTAAAAATATCCGGTTTCAACTGTATGCTGAACGCGAATTTCGCATTTATAAATTTATAATATGAATATTTGCTCTTGTTGTTGTTTACACAACAAATAGGTAAACCAATTACTAATTAAAATTCAAAATGAACCTAGAGGATAACTTTCAACGGGTATTATAAAACTATGGAAAATGGTAGAAAGGGTGAGGAGTAAGGCCGCATAACGGCTGTTAACTTGAGGCAGGGGCGTAAACTTGGGGTGTGCGGCGGGTGCCTGGCACCCTGACGGTTGTGATGCCATGGTGCCAAAGGTGTCCGGCACCCTGGCATTTTCAAACCGAAATTAACCCCACAAACTTAATTTAGCAGATGGCGAGCTAAATAATTTTTTAATTAAGACACAAAAACACAAAATGAATAGTTATCCAGAAAAATATATAACTAGGGGATAAACAAAGTGTCGTGGCACCATGAGTATTTTGATGAAGTTTACGCCCATGACTTGAGGTGCTAGTACCGATCCGTCGCAAAGCGACCGAGACCGAAGGGCTCGTAATTATAATTTATAATCTATTAATAATAAACTAAATAATCCATAAAAGTAAAATAAGATAGCAGAATTGAGCAATAATAATAATTTGAAACAATCACTTTCCAATGTTTTGTTCCTTTTTAATATTTCTAACAGATGAGAGTTGATGTGAGAAGTTAAGAAAATGCTGAAGTAACGATTACGAGATATTATACGTTATTTTCGTGGGCATAAGAATTCAATGTTTTTTTTAATCCATCTTAGTCATATGGCTTATGAAGGAAATCAAAGTATGACTAACTTTACAAGAAAATATTCAATCTAACCAACAAGTTAAAATTTTGGAAAACACGGTGTTTGATGACCTAAATTTTATTCTTTGAGGCAGGTAAATTCGAAAGGAAACTTTTTCTAGGCACTCGAAAATCGAGAGTAACTCCCATAGACGTATTACAAAATGAATAATTTATGCGTGAGTGAATGAGTTCAAACTATTCTAGGCGACCAGTAATTTTGCTTGGATTAAAGCCTGATTCAAACAAACTATTTAACTCATCCATTCAATACACTAGTTATTGTATTATCGAGACAAACTATAAACTGATTAGCAAATATTCATAACATACATATAGTTTTAATAAAATGTAGTATTTTAATGGATTTCCCTCTTGCTAATACAGATTGTATATAAGATTTTTTAAAAAACTCAACCAAAGAGTTATTCAGGAGCGCGAGACACTCTTTTTGAAGTATGATTTTTGGAAAATATTAATCAGGAGGGGGGAAATTTGGAATCTTCTCCTATACTTTAACATTAATTTGTGATTTAGGCGTATGAAATTGGGTCAGCCCAGGATTAAGAGCGTATTTACTAATAACTGTATAATACACTGAACTTAACAAATATTCTAACGATGACCCAAAAAACTGAAAGAGTCTATTTTCCATTTAGTTCAATTCCTGACGCTTTCTAAATGTATATATGTGCCCCCTTGACAATTGGTGGCTATATAAGACATTATTTTTCATATTATTCTTTACACTATTTAATTAATGTGTCAATTCAACTCGATACCATGTGGTTTACATGCTACATACCCAGGGCAGGATTTACCCTCGAGTGGCCTGAAGGCTGAACCACACAAGTGGCCCGAACATGATCGACATTGGTCGGTAGTGGTCCTGTAGTGGCCCATTGGTCCTGTAGTATCCTGTACATTGGTCCTGTAGTGGCCCGAAGGCTATAGCCTACTTAGCCTAATGGTAAATCCGGCCCTGTACATACCTTACATGTGTAGGAATACATATAGCAATTAGTAACAATGTAATATAATGAGATTGTATTATTACATTAATATTTTTATCAAACCATGCTATGACTAGCAGAGTAGAATATTAATACCATTAACTGAACTATAACTAATTCTAATTTTAGCCTAGACTTGTATTAACCAACCGACAAATCAAAAACGCTTGATTGTCATGAGTTAAATAGGATACCTCTAAACTACACCAAAATTAGGCTGCTAGCTATTCAAATTATTAAATACTTTATTCGTTCAATTTTCAATTCAGTCATAATGACTGTGTCTACCAACTTGGTTGATTATAATTTAAGTTTGTTTTGTTTGTTTTATTTGGATGGGAAGATTCAAATACGTGAAGAAGTCAATCTGTAAAACTTGCGTCATAAATATTGTAACTCTTGTATTGATCAAATTGTGAAATAGTAACTTTTTGCCTCATTTTTTAGAAAATATTTGAATACGAAAATATTAGTTATTGACATATTGTTATTATTCATATTTTGCTGTTTACTTTTTATCGATTTATAGGAATATGATTAGTATAATGTTCATAGGCTTTTTAAGGCAGATTATTGTTGATATTGATGATATTCGATAAGTATTATTCGATTTATTTTGTTTAGATTCTTATAGGTTACAGACTTACAGTGTCAATAACAACAACAACAACAACAAGAAAAGTAAGTTTAACAATTCCGCATTCTTTGTAAACAGTGTATTATACAGCCATTTGTAAATACGCTCCTAATCCTGGTCTGATCCAATTTTCATACGCCTAAAATCACAAATTAATGTTACGGTTAGGAGAATATTATAATTTTTCGCGCTCCTAATTAATTTTTACTAAAATGATGCTCCAAAGTGAGCGTCTCGCGCTCCTGGATAATTCCTTGTTTGTAAATATAAATCCAAATTGGATAAACAATTTATAAAAGACCTGCCTTGATTTTTGTGATACATTTAAAATATAAATATTGTTTACATAATTTGCTGAACATTTAATTTGTTGACAATTAACTGTGGACTATGGGGTTAATTTTAGGAAAAGTGAGGCCTGAAATTAGTTAAATTTGTTTCACCTAAAGCATACAAATGAGATGTACTGTTATAAGAAAACCCAATAATTGTATGGAAATACTTATATGTGGTTGAGTTACGGTAAAAAAGTTTCCTTATAAAGAGAGTTTTTCATTTTTAAAGAATCACTAGCTGAGAAGTAAATTTAGATATAAAATATGAACCCTCAGTTACTCTCAGTTATTTCCATATAAACCAATGGATCCACTTTTCATTATCAATTTATTTCAAAATATAATTAGCAACATTGGCCGTTTATCATGTAGAGTTTTAATTTAGTGTAAATTTTTACACCTAAGATTTAGCGAATATAATTTCCTGAAAAACCAGATTGATTACAGTTCAGCTTATCATTTTAGCCTATTGTAGGTTAATGATTAATGTTATTATTACGCACGTATGCTATTCTGTATTATTACAACCAAGGTTTAATATCGGGATTTAGTACTGAACTTGCTTAAAATTATAGTGTAAAACGTATTTGAGAATGAAACTGATTTTTCCCACACAAACGCAAATTTATCCCATTTACACGTTACTGAGTCAATAACAATAAAATGATAGAATAAATATTATATAAATAGTATTGTGTCAGACAATCTATATTCGATATAATTAGTTAGGTTCGGCCAACAATATAAAAACCGGCTTCGTAAAGGTGCATTTTTTATTTTTATTAATTAAATCAATGCTAAAAAATACCCTGTCAGTGCATAAAAATTACATTAGAAAAGTTGTTTAAGTTATTCCTAATAAGAACAATTTAGTTTTATATTTAATACAAAGTGAAATTTCCAAAATGTAGAGTACTAAAGGTCTTAACTTTCTACTTATCTCGAGCTTGTCCCTTGTTTCCATTGAAGAGAAATCATAGACGCCAAGTTTAAAACTGACAAGTGCTTGACACACCTTAAGTTAATATATTGGACTTTGAACTACAGTATAACCTCGTTAATACGAACACCATCGGACGGTCCAAATTTGTTCGTCTTATTCGGGGTTTGTATTAACCGGAGTAATACCAAATGAATAACCATTGTAGGGACCTGATTTTGTGTAAATATCTGTTCGTCTTATCCGGAAATTCGTAATAAACGTGTTCGTACTAACGAGGTTCTACTGTATATATAAGATGTAATTCCTAGTCTTTATTATTATACGTATACTATGGTCTATGGAATGTTTCCGATTAATGGTCGAAATAAGACAATTATTATTTAATGGTTTAGTAATTGACCCTCCACAGTTTTTGAAGAGATACCGAAAATGATAACAGAGATTGCAAATTTGCAATATTCGAGTAACTAAAGCGAATAATGGGTATTGTGTATGGGATTAAATGGAATATTTTTTAGACAGATGGCAGAAATAAAGTCCAATTCCACTGGACAAGCAAACTCTTCCCAAACTCAAAAGCCAGACATTGATAGCTTCAGAAACGCATTCGACTCGCTTCTAACACAAGTATTTCTAATAATCAACAACTGCAACAGAGAAACAAAGGAGAGCGAAACTGTAAACCAAAACGAAATGATTTCTAATTTCAGTCGGCAGCTAAACAAGTGTCATGACATGGTAGAACATATCGAGGGATTGGATGTTACACCCAGAGAGCTTGAGGAGAGTATCAGTCAGGTCAAACAACAAATCGAACAGAGAATGGAAGTGGTTAAACAATGCAGGGAAGAAGGCTTGTTTACACCACAAGATAAGTAATGGTACGAACTGCAGTAGTTTGCAAATACAAATACAATAGAACTCTTTATATAACTAATGGTTAATTGCAGTTAATTTATACATTGAAGCATAGGCTATGATTGAAGTTATATTGTTATTCTCATTGATTTATGAGTGCAGTAAAATAGTGTAAACAAAATTTATAAACATTTTATACTGAATTAAGGCGAACCATTTTTCTTCGAATAAGCGCCGGGTCAATAAAAATAGCATTTGTACGATAAAATTAAAACACAGGAGTATATAAATACTTTGAATTTGGAAACTATGGTATGTATATATTATCGCTGAGAACCATTAGAAACCACCAAAGTATTATTTTGTGATTTTTCAAAAAAAGTGAGGATAAATTTGGGCCACGAAAACAATAAGCGTCGGGGGTTATTCGAAGCAATACGGTATGTTGGTATCATGACATTTTATCTCCAGGAACCATAAACTTACTTAGATAGTCTCTACTCATATATAAACTGATGTGATGATAACTGGCTGCCCCTTGGCATATATTATTCAAAGGGACAAAAACCATTCCCAAAAGGTGTATTGCAAAATCGTAATTAATTATATTATATTATATTGCTTTATTAGCAACTGCTTTTCGGGTCCCAAGCGATAATACTGTTAATTTCACAAATCTATTAGCAACCAGATTTAGTGGCAAACCCGAGTTGCTAATAAAACAACTCCACTGTATATTAATAATTTCAATTTAAAACAAAGTTAAACAATCAAATGATAAAGTATTTGTAGAATGGTAAACTTTTTTCCGCTTATACATTAATTAACTGTTATTTACATATTTCGTTGTAACATAGTGATCGTTATATAAACAAGGTATGTAAGCTACGTAGTTTGAAAATATTAACCGCAATGGTTTTACGCGAAAAAATAATGATAAGTCGAGGGATTTGTACTAATATCGCTTTACAACTCAATTTTGAATTAATTTTGATGACTTTGTAATATGGAACCAAATCTATTTTTAACTTTTGAAAAATTGCTTTCATTATTTTCTTCGTTTTTAAAGACCAATTGGAATGTAGATCTCCAATGCGCGCCATTAATTAACACATAAATTCAGTTTAAATGAGATATGTACATAGTTGTTTTCATAATTCCCATTGTAACGTTGATAATCTACTTGCAAGCTTGAAGGTATGTTTTTATGAAAATTTTATAACATAAATTGTGAATATTTATTTAGAACAGGGATTCCCAACCTTTTTGAACTTTTGTAGATCCCCTAAAGGCAACTAATTTATGTTTGTCATAAGGACAAGTTCATTCTTAAATAATTACAGAGGATTCCGGTTATAAGAACATCGTCGGGAATTGCCAACCGTCGGGAAATGCCAACCGTTTTCCAGTATAATGTTCTTATTAGGGCTGAAACGAATATTCGAAATGTAACGAACGAATATTCGTTCGTTTGGATGACTAAGCATTAAATCAATTTCATGAGACAAAATACATTGGAAAATAGGTTTTTGATAATGTTACAATGGTATAATAATAGTTACAAAGTGTATTATACACAAGTTAACTAATAATCAGCTAGTTTAGGTGGGAATTTATATTTACGATTTCTCTAAGCTAAACAAAAGTCTTGTTGTTGTCCAAGTAGTCAACGAATATTGGTTTCAATCTAATATTCGTTCAATTATTTCGAACGAATATTCGGTATATTCGTCTAGTTCTTATATCCTACATCTACTGTACTCATTCAGCGATCGTTGATTTTGTGTTATATAAATATTTTGAATAAAATATTGATAATTTGAATATATATGTTGTTTTATGTACCATAGAGATTGCTGTATGTAATACCAATGATTGATGTATACAATCATATAAAATGTCATTTCTTACCAGATTACAGCTAAACCCTTACTTAATACAAAATCTGACCAGCTAAATTGTTCATTGACATTTTAGTACTACAATAGAACCTCGTTAGTACAAATACGGTACTAATAAGAAATTCCGGTTAATACGAACATTATATCAGTCCCCTTCAAATACATATGATATCATATTGGTTAATACGAATTCCGGATAAGGCAAACATACTTTGACGGTCCCCTGGTGTTCAATACTAACGAGATTATATTGAAACAACAACCGTAATATTTCAATGTATTTACGCTTAATTAGCAAATATTTGTATAAAAAACGAATCAATTTCATTTTTCTACAAATCATTTATTTTATTTTTTAAGTTTCAGTTCTGTAATAAAAAAAAACTGAAACTGAGGCAGGCAAAATGCGAAATTACATTTACACTACGACAACAATAATTTCAGTTCATAATCTTAACAATTTCAATGTAGGATTACTTGCGTGGGTTCAAGCTAGTCTTATTACTACAGTAGATTTAATCAAGAGCTCAACTCAGTATTTATTAAACATATTAACGTAGTTATGTTAGAAGATATTAATCGTATGCTCTGTCCCAAGTAATGAAATGTGAAACCCATAAGTCTGCCTGTTAACTTATTAACCAAACTCTATATATGGCATGCCAATCATAATGATACATTCTCAATATGCATAGTTACTTATAATCATAACAATAATTATAATTTGTAATAGTAGGGTGTAGCTGTCATAAATTGATGTTTCTGCGAAAAGTAAGTTGTGATTGCCGCGGTGAAATGATCATTGAGGTCTGCTTATTTGCACGATTTACATATTGGTTTACTCCTAATTTTAACCGGATTTTATTGCTGAACATATTTACAATAAGTGGCCGTACATAATCCGAAATCTAAAGTATAAATTATATTATTTCAATTCATGAATTAACTTCCTTCCATATTAACTATAATGGATAATAATTCCGGTTATCTGATATTATTCATTGATACTATTATCTTTTTATTTTAACTCCTTTCAGATGTGCATTTTCTTACTTCAACATTTGTTAACATTTCCACTCATTTAATGAAATAACGGAGGAAATATCTTAACTTTCTTAGAAAAATATCGTGTTCTTTTGTAACTACACTGAAAGCTGTTTAATTTGGCTGAAAATCCGATTTCGCTTTATAGGGGAATAAACTTTTTATTCTATTTAACTGATGTAGATTTGTTCTACAGAAAAAAACTCATTTCACTTTTAATACAGTAGAACTCTGTTATAACGTACCTGGATTAGTACGCACCCTATTTTTAACCAAGTATATAAAGCAGTATGTAATTCTATGTAGGGTAAACTACGTACTTATTTTCCATTCCCGAGGGGGTACGTTATAACCGAGTTCTGTATTTAAAATCTCATATTTTGATTCAATTCAAATTACATACAATCACCGAAAAATCCACATTCCAAATAATCCTGATTGAGAATCCCTTTTCACATAAACATATCAATCGACAGAATTCTAGACACAATGTCTATATAGAATACATCTACAGTAGATCACCGTAGACTCGTTTTATTTGAAGTTAATAGAGATGTTAATTACTTTTTCTTAGAAGAAGCCCTCACGCTCCACTGTGTCTTTATTAATTACTTAAATTTAACTGAAATTGGACAATAAACAAGTATCAACATGCTTAGTAATTATTGTGTTTTTCAGAAGTTATATCGCATGCTACATGTAAATTTAACCATTCCAATCATACCATTCGGTTACTAAGACTGTAATATATGAGTGCCACCAATTAGTTTGTACAGTATTAAAAATATGATAAATCCTGACTCACTAAGTTCAAGTATTAAGTGAATTAATATATTATCAATTCACCTCAAAATTCTTTTTATAGGCTTCTCGATTATGCGCACTCGGTACTTATCTTCTATTGTGGCTGAAAAGTATCTTATTAGTACAACTTGCCTTCATTATAAACATTAACCATTTTGTTATTTTAGTGAACTCTCGTTATAACGAAGTGCTTGGGACCTGTAAATCCCTTCGTTATATCCGGATATTCGTTATAAGCGATAATAATTAATGTATTTAGTGCTCTGGGGGAAAATCTCCATTTCATTATATCCGACTTCGTTATAACGGGAATTCACTATAGGTTATTGATCAACCATTCTGTATGTAAGTAAATATATTCTTACGTCATTTGTTATTATTTATTATAATACAATTCACTATAAATGCCTGTGTATTATAGATAGACAGATTCCCACACAGTTATTAGTTTAACTACCCACGAACATGATTAATGCGAAATTCTATTAAATACTTACATAGTTTGTTTCCATTCGAGCCCTTTTAACATTTAAAATAACACCTGTTAATACGAATTTCGCAAAAAGCGAACAAATTTCGCAGTCCCCTGTATACTAACGAGAGTTGCCAATAAGTGGAGTAAGTAGGATTGATAAGCTCTTTCAATTCAAGTGTGAGCGAAACAGTTTACTAATACAGTCAGGTCTCTTTATTATGAACAAGCTTTCGTCTGCTTAATTAATATGAAGATTTTTTATTATGAACAAGCCTTATGGTCCCAATTAAATAACTTACGTAGGGTTTGTATTATGTTGAGTTCGCTTATTATGAAGTCTCTATTATGAATACAATTTTTGGTCCCTTGAATGTTCATAATAAAAGAACCTGACTGTATTAAGTATAGAAATTATTTTAGAACAGACATACTATATGCTAAATATAGAACACCACCTGCCCATTATGAAATCATCACTACTTTAGCAATCTATTAAATAGTGTCATAAAGTATATTTTAAGACATATAATATGCTTATTGTGTGTTGTATTTACGCCATCGAGCAATTCAATGTGGTCTACGAAATCTATATTTTATGCCAGATATGGAGTGTTTGTTAATAACAACTACATACAATCAAAGTTAATTATGCCCAACATACTATTGGATAACTGTTTAGAAAAGCCATTTGGTTGTAATTGGTACTAGAAAGTCTCGTGATATCTTATCTGATATTATTTTACAATAAAATATTTGAATTTTCCTTATCTAACAAATGTGTTACGTGGTATTGCTTTTATCTTAAGATATATTATATTTGATTATCTTAGGGGATTAAATGATCCTATCTGTGTAGTAAAGTTTAAGAATTTCAGATTATTTCTTGAGAAATATAGTCACAATAAGAAATATTAGAAATTACAAGCAAATTATAGACAATGAATTCCCGTTAATACGAACACGTATAAGGTGAAATATCGGCTAAGGGGCACAAAGTTTAATTCCCCTAGCCTATACAAATGCATGCATGTAACTCCGATAATGCGAATTTTTGGATAATATGTACAAATTTCGACGGTCCCCTGGTGTTCGTATTAACGAGAATCTACTGTAACTACAGTTGATAATCTAAAATCTACATGTATACTAAAACCTCGTTAGTACGAATAATACGAACACTATTTCAGTCCCCTTCAAACCTTACCGAATCAAATGATATTGGTTAATACAAATTCCGGATAAGGTGAACGCATTTTGATGGTCCCCTGGTGTTCGTACTTACGAAGTTCTACTGCCAATTAATTACTCTGTATACATAACGGGGAAGTGAGATCTGCTAAGTTAGCCCTCAGGAGTCTGGGAATAAATGTGCTCTTTTAAAATACTTCAAAAGCTACTGAGCAAATGCATTTCCCGTGGGAATTGTTATCCAGAGCTTTATTCCTATAATAATAATCAATTATAATTGTAAATGCTAAGATCAATCATTTGAAAGTGTCTTTGTAGAACAAAGATTTGACTTTTAAAAATTATTCTAGTTGCATATGTTAGTCGTGTAATTTGTGAGCTTAGAGCACTAAAGCATTCATTACAGTTTCAGTCACGGGGCTTAGGAATGTAAAGGCTTCGACACATTTGTATACTGGAGTAGAATAATACAGATGGTTAATCACGTGGTTTGCTTATATAAAATATGAGCTTAGTGCATGCAAGCCATTTGAATTTTTAAGGTAATCTTTGTAGAAATATGAATAATTTTATTTAAATTCAATTCTCGAATTGTTGTAATTTTTAAATTTGCGAGTAGATTTTTAGTTGTTAATGATGTTGAAAACTTCCTTTCATGCCTAGAATAAAAATTAAACTTAAATAAATGTTGATGGGTGGAAAAATCAACTTTTTTCAAACTGAATATATTGTTACGCCCCAAAGCGAGCAATTATAAAGTGGTTTTCAATTCCAAGGATTAATAAGTAATTCAGTCGACTCCGCTTAACTGTTATAACTGTCCACAAATCTATTAGTAATCTTAATAACTATTTAAATTAAGTCACATTTATTTGGGACAAATTGTCTAGAGCCAACGTGTCTCAATTAAGCGAAGACGACTGTATTCACAATACTTCCTTTTAAGCAAACAATCTTTTGAATAAGACAGTTATAGGAATATACGTAGGTAATTATTTTCTGCATCCTTATGTGGACATTTGAACACCAAATTATCAGATCGATGGCCATTTTAATTAGAATAGGATAAATTCCTTTATAGTTGCATTAAAAGCACGCTTAAAATAACGGTTTTGTAATACGTACGTAAGAAATTTCGAATTTCGCATCCAAAAATGATAAATAAGCTAGTTTTAAGTGACTGATTCATAATCTAGGGGTTTAAATGGTCCCTATATCATTTGTATACCAAAGTCCCTTGAAGTTAACTCGTTTTATACCCGATCCAAATTAATATACAACAGGCTACGGATTGTTGTTTGCTTAATTAACCACATAACACATCAAATATTGTAATTAGTTCAAACATTATTAATTTATAATTATATAAAGTTGAAAAGGCCAAAATTAATGTGACATGCTTGACATTTGACCTCCACCAATTTGTAGGAATATCAGTGTAAGTTGTAATTAGGACAATTGTGGTTATTGATATACTGACAAACTGATTATTTATTTAATGCAATTAGGCTTATCAGGAAATTATGCAAATTGTATTGTCTATATCTCCAATTTCTTTACAAAAAGTAGAATTGACTTTTTTATCAATTTCACGCTTTTT
This sequence comes from Hexactinellida sp. DTS-2022, assembly GCA_028753945.1. Taxonomy (NCBI): domain Eukaryota; kingdom Metazoa; phylum Porifera; class Hexactinellida; species Hexactinellida sp. DTS-2022. Next base: position 843,586 of record JAPNXP010000014.1, read on the forward strand.
GTCGTAATAAGAACCATTACAACAATAAAGCTGTAAATCTAAACAATCATAATAATATCCAAAATAACGAATTCCTATTACCAGTCAGGGTAGTGAGATCTTGGTAACAAGGCAAGCTTACTGGAATTTAAACAGTTGGCTTCAATGTGGTAACTTATGTATAAATAACACAATCTACCAATTATAGGCTTTCACGGTATACTTTTATTACCAAGCAGTTCATTTCAAACTAGCAAAATTCTGATAAATAGTAGTGATATATTTCGCGATGGCATCCGGACACAACACACCTACTTTAAAACCGATTTCGGTAAATCAGGGATTGCAACCAATCGTGACCTCGCCTGCCTCGCCCACGCAGCAAATTAAAGTCCCAATTACTCTCCTGAGAGAAACCCAAAAACCGATTTTGATCGAACAAAATCAATCTAGTCCGATTCAACCCCTATCTCCCCAATCACAAACACGTTTACTTCAAACAACAAATTCGCATTTGGTAAACAAACGAAATTTAATTGTTGTCCTTGACAATGAAGACCAAAACAAATCAAAACAATTAAAACTTGAAGCTAAACCTGAACTCTCAGCCACAAATATAGAAAGTCTCAAGAAACAAATCGAGGAAGAAGAGGCAAAATTAAAATTGATGATTCAAATGCAATCACAGAAACTACCAACCACCCAGACCATCCCCAGTACCTCCTTCATTAATTCGTCGCAAAATAAAATGCGTTCAAAACCAATTATCATACACGGCGCAAATGATACAAACAAAAACATAAACACACTAAAACCAACCATTCTAATAAATCCAGACAACCACATCAAACACAACAATATAATCATAACACGTAACGACACCTCTCATGCTAAACACTCGCGGTTGGAAACAAAACCGACTATAATACACGGGACTTTACAAGCGGACAAAATGCATCCGAGTATGTCTATGCTTACAGATACGCTCAGTCCGAATGGACTGGAAACAGAAGAGTTCAAAGAGTTACAAGAGTTACAATCTCGCGTCAAGAGTATAGTACAGAGATATTCCATTCCACTCCCAACTTCGAAACATCCAAACTTATTCCTCTCGAAACATAACCACCCGCGAAAGCATCTCGCGAAAATGATAGAACGGAAACTCATCAAGGCGCCCCTACCGCCTTCTAACAGGCAGGTATGGCCAGTCATCCCCTTCGCGGATAACAATTTCCAATACGCTTTAGGATTGGAAGAAGCGGTTCTCTACGTGGCAGGCGACACAGACGAGTCGTCAGCTCTTCACAGGAAGAACAGAGTAATGTGTTCTGCTTGTGGAAGCGATTTCGGGTCCGGATGGCAAGGCTCTAAGCCAGATTTCTATTGCGAGGCTTGCGACTCGGCACAACAGTTGAAAGAACAAAGGAAATCTATTGTAACACATTTGACTTCGCTTATAAATGAAGTTGAAACAGACGAACGAGAGTTTAATCGTTACAGCGAATTATTAGCAAAACAACATACAGTACTGCAACAGACTCAACCGCAACAACAACAACAACAACAACAGGAAACGTTTATAATTTCACAGTTTGATGGTCAATACCATATGCCCACAAACGCTATTACACTATCTAACGCGACTGGAAGGTTACCCCAAGGTACAGTCATACACCAAAAGCAAGACGTACAATACGTCACGATAAGCGCATCAGATGCTAACAAATTACAGCCTGTACCAAGTTACTTCGTTCCTCACAGTGATGATAAAAGCAACGGTCAACCTAATCCTATAATCCGTAACATAGTGTATGCCCAGATAGACCCAAAGACCACAATCAATAGTACTATGAAAAAGTAAAGATTCGAGGGTATATATTATACACACACTGTATAATTACACAGCAAATCTAAGCAGTCACTTCAACTGTAGAAAGCAGCTTATTCTACGTAGATTTGCATTACTATTTAGCTTATCGTTAGCATGAATTGATAATAAATGAAGAGGGAATTTTGAGAGCTGTAAATAAGTTTGTTGTTTAGGTGGAATTAACAAATGGTGACTGCTTTATTTAAGTATGCATGACAGACCAATTTATTCTCATCCAAGTCAAAATATACATCTTTGTATAAATTGCGCAATCATAATTGGAACTAACAGCATAAGTATGTTCATTCAGTTTCAGTAACGTAACTCTCAAATTACTTTTATAATTCACACTAGCTTTGTCGATTTAGTTCCTATTCATTAATAATGTAACTATAGTGCTAATATTGCTATTCGAGTTATTTGGATGTTCGGACATAATTTCCCACAATTAAGTCAAAGTTTCATAGAAAAATAATTTTAATTCTTCAAAAAATTAAATTTTGTTGCGTTGGCGTGATAGGGATTATATCCGCTTAGTACAAAGTACTCCAGAGGTTAATTCATTAAATAATTAACAGAAAGATGATGTCAGCTTTTTACAAACTTAATTTCAGAGAAATTATTCTAGACCAAATAACAAGATTCGTATTAACTTAATTCCTATATTCGTTAATACGAACACAAGGGCACCGTCGAAATTTGTTTGTATTAACCGGAGTCACTTGCATGCATTTGTATAGGCTAGGGGAATTAAACTTTGTATGATCAAAATAAGTCAGGTCTGCTTATTGTGAACAGTTTTTCGTCTGCTTAATACGAAGAACTTTTCATTATGAACAAGCCCTATGGTCCCAAATTAACAACTTACATAGGGTTTGTATAAAGTTGAGTTTGCTTATTATAAAGTCTCTCAATTATGAACACAATTTTTGGTCCCTTGAATGTTCATGCTGTAAACATATTTGTACAAACCTAGGGACTTAAAAATTGCTCTTTGGGAGATAAATTTAGTATACTTAGCCAATAGAATATGAATCATTGTATATTCATTCACATATAAACTCATTAACTATCACATGATCATTAAATCTAATTATAAATTAGAATTTAATATAAATGAAGTAATGTCCTCTAATAGTATCCTAATTCTGAATAAATTGAGATAGAACTATGCAAGATCCTGTCCTTTATTTAATATTACAATTGCATTAATTCGATCAGAAAAATAGTCTCATCAAAGGGTCACCTCTATTTCCTACTAACATTTGGCTTCAAAAATGCATTAGCAATGGCTATAATGTATAATAGAGTTCGAAATACGTGTCAAGCATCTAGGTCTGTAAATTTGAATTTGTGGCATTTCAAACTTCAAACGTTAAGTAACGCTTCCAAGGGGTTTGATCAATATTTTACAAACCATATTTTTTATAATACAAAATGGGCAAAAACGTGACATAAGGGTATTAATTTTCGGAAACATTGTATTACGTAATGTTTGAAATGCACTTTTATTAATATAATACAATCATCATTTTAGAAGTGTAAAAGCCATAATAATTCTACGTTCCCTCATTTCTGACCCTAGATAAAATCCCTTCATTAGATCAAAACAAAATGAAATAATAATACATAACTATTGATAACAAAATACTAATAAACAAACTCAAACTGGAGAAAGATAATATATAAAATAAACATAAACAAAACAAAATAATAAATTCTTCTTCTGTTCGAGCCACATTCCTGAGACACAAATAAAGTTGTCTAATCAAACATAAAACTATGATTTCATTTTAACATTAACAAATTAAGTTTTCTTGTTATCAGGATTTCAATGAATTGCTAATACACAATACACGTGTATAAGTTTGTCAATTAATTGATCTGAAAACTAACAAAGGTTATCTGAAAGAGTTCTATTGATACTATAAACACACTCTAATAGGATTAGAGTCGGTCATACTGTGAAATAGTTAATTGAGACACCCTACGGTGTATTTTGTCATTTCTCACAAAGAACTAATGCGAGAATTTCATAGAATATAATTAGTGCAGTTGGCCGCAAATTTAATAGCGGTGAACCCATTTTTGGGATTCTTCTTGTATTTTAGAAACTATCTAAACCAAAACGTGAAATATATCAATGAAATTTGTAAATAATTACAGTAGTCTGCTTAAAATAATACTTTCTCCCCGAATGACATAATGTTATCTTGATTTTCTATGTATAATTGCCTCTCGATAATATGGGAGTTGTATGGGATAATTATTAATTTGGTAACTTTGGATCGAGAGTGTTTTAACCCAATTTAGCGGAGAACCAATAAACCAAACAATTGCTGCCAAACTGTAATTCCGTTCCGTAAATAAGTGGGATATTGAACGAATAAAGTAATTAAACAGGCTTGTGTCATTCGGGGATATAGTAATTTATATAAGTAGATAATGCTTTCTATAATAAATGTTGTGACTGAGTTAAATATAAGCAAGTAAACACTATATGCTATCTAATGAATATTAGATAAAAAGTATTTCTCCCATAACATCGTCAATAAAATGTAATTACCACAAATATTATCGATAAAAATCAGATTTAATGGATTTTCCTTTTTGAACAAATGTTGTTCATATCCTCAGCAGCTGATTTTACTGGTAAAGTTGACAAAAACAGCTGTGTAGCAAACTAATAAGTAATCAATTAACTAATCAGACAATTCCACAGTCGTCTATTTTACGTACAGATGATTACTGCAATTGCTCGAATGTTCGATTATTTTCAATACAAATTATCACGAAATGTTATTAAAAATAAGTAATGGACACAATTTGAAAAGCGTTTACTTTACTTATACATTGGACAACCCTTTTCAATATAAAAACCTGTTCGCGATTGAAATTTTTGTGTTAAAAATGACCTTGTTAGTGCCTTAAAATTCATTAGAAAAGGTGTTGCCCGATATCTAAAGTAATTCGTGCCTAATTCTTATTAAAATGGTGATATTAAGCAACGAAATAATGCTTACATTGAGAGGTTGAATGTGTTTGTTTCCAGATGCCTGATCTAAAGTTTCAACGAATTCGCTTGGAATGATTCCCTCCATGTGATGTTTTCCTGTCGAACGTATTCTAACTTGTATTTGTTTTCCCATTAAGTCTTCTCTCATGGGGAGAAGCACCTGAAAACAGGTACAAAATATTCAATATGACTATTGATGTCAGAGTTCAATAGAGACTACAATGAATTGGAATAGTTACACCTTATAGTAGAAAGTCTTAATCAAGTTAGCTAATTTCTGCTTTTGAATCGGTGGTATAAACTACATAGTTACGTATATTGGTGTGTGCAATGTATCAACCAGAAATGAAGAAAGGTCAAATGATTATCAATGAACTTATATTGAAGAGGAATTTTCTTTAATTAATTATATTTTCTAAGCTTTCCTTACAATGTCTAAACTCAATAATCTACTTTGTAATTAGTGCATGTTATGTCTACAGATACTTACCTGTTCGTAATATTTGTTGTGTCCAACATAATGACGTTTGTCGTGTGCAATCTCTGTTACGAGAATAGTTTGTATTTCTCCAATCTAATAACGGTAGGATTAACTCCATTAACCAAACTGTAAATTGAGATAGCAAACACATCCCGTTAATCCGAGGACGGATAAGGCGAAATATCGGTTAAGGAGTACAAAGTTTAATTTCCCTAGCCTATACAAATGCTACAAATGGATTCCAGAATACAATAAAATTGACGGACCCCTGGTATTCCTATTAACCTATTAACAAGAGTCTACTGTAGAAATGATCATTCAGCGATCATTGGCGTTAGTTTAACATCCTAGTTCATACGTTTATAACAAATGATGTATAAAGTCGATAATAAAACCCTTACACACTTACTGGAAAGGATTAAATCTACAAATCCAATAAAGTGTATGGTAGCAACAAGAGTGTAGGGATGGAATTCAGAATTGCGCAATCGGTGCTAAATACAAATTTTCAAATTATCTATACATACGTGGTTGTACGAATCGATAATAATTCATAATTCATAATTAAACATTCTTATTGGAATGATTGCGTTAGCAATTCATAAAATGTATGATATTGATAAATGGATATTGAAATCATATTATCGGTAATAAGTCAATAATTGCTCTATAAAACTAGAGATAATTAACCAAATTGTGTTCTATTAGGAAGGAGAAATATCTTCGCATTACAGTAGACTCTCGTTAATACAAACACCAAGGGGCCATCTAAATTTGTTCGTATTATCCGGAATTCGTATTTTTGTATGCGTTTTACAGGCTAGGGAAGTTTAACCTTGTTCGTCTTATCCATATTTGTAATAACGAAATCGCGAGAGACCACTGTATTTTTTCATTGAAAAGTAAATTGTGTTAAAACATCACTTATTAACAGAGAATATTTTATCTTGCTATCAAGACAATAATTGTATAAATAAATTAAACCCTCGTCCTATAAATCCTGCGAAATTTGACCCGATTAAGCGGAGAAATCTACTAACCGGTAGCTCTCTTAAGCGAGTCGACTGTATTTGGGTTTTAACAAGGTATATCATGCAGGCGCGTAAATTAAATTTGAAAGGAAATCTTTCTAGGCGCGAAAAATTCGAAATATGATATACTCCCATAGACTTAATACAAATTGACTAATTTAGGCGCGTGTAAGCGAGCTCAAACTAAATCCAGAAGAAATTTGCCTGGATGAAAGCCTGGGTTTTAGTTTGGAAGAGTAGAAAATTTTGGATAATTAATAAATAAATAAATAATTAAGAAAACCAATATAAATACATACGATGACACATTTCAAAATGTGATATCGGTTCAACCCGCTGTTCGATTAGCGAGGGTGTACTCTAATGTAATATTAAATGTTATTAGGGCTGAAATGAATATAGTACCGAATATCATAAATCGTGACCACGCATAAATATAAATTTCTGCCTGTTTGTGTCTATATTGAGTCTATTTTTGTGTCTAATACACTTTTGTAATTATTATTAAAATATTGCAACATTAACAAAATCTATTTTCCACTATAATTTGAGTGTTGAATTTGATTTAGTGCTTAGTCATCAAAAAACGAACTAATCAATATTCGTTCGTGTAGAAAAAGGTTCGTTCGTTACATTTAGTGATTTAGAATATTCGTTTCAGCCTAATTGCTATCGTAATGTCTAACAGTCTCTAATTATCAGACTCCCAACCTTGTGGTTATATGGCGTATATGAGTTGAATAGCTCTGTTAGTTGTTTGGACCTCTTCTTAACCTGAAAATACAAACCTACATTGAATATATTCATACTTACCAATTATTCACTGGGTATATGGTTAAATTCCCGATTTTGGTAGATTTAAGGGTTTTCCTTAGATTTCCATTGCTAAATACCTTAAAATAATATCATTGATTCAATTCAATTAATCGGAACAAACGCTTGTAAATAATTGATATAATCGAGATAACTTATTATAGGAATTAACGCTCCATTAAATTAACGTCAAGGAAATTAACGCGATTTGGAGCTAAACGCTTTCAAATACAAGAAATTAACGAGAATAAATATTAGCGAAAAAATTCTAAAATAAAAATATATTTAATAAGGTTTAAAAAATTTTATACCCTGTAAGGTCTCTAGATTAAGGAAATCCGTATCTCTATTTCGGGCATTCGCTTTTCGGAAGTAATCCCTGAAATATGACCATAATGCTTTGACAATATGTAGATTGGAAGTTCGCCCATCTATTGTATAAAGTTGCTGGAAAATAACGCTCAAGGAACTTAACGGTTAAGGAAATTAACGCGATTTGGAGCAATTTGCGTTAATTTCCTATAATAAGGTACTGTCTATGGAACAAATCCATATATTTTCCTGATCTACTATAGTTTTATTGCATTTTAAAGGTATGTTCTTGTAGAATAACATTATTTAAATTAAATAATAATATATATCCGGACGGGGGGTAAAAATTGGGACGGACGGGGATGATAAACAAGTTATTTATTTTATATGGCCTTAATTTGTAGTCATATTGCAATTATTTAAATAACTATAAATAAATAGAAATACCGTATATACTCTAATAGTAGCCCCTATTCGAATAATCGCCTACCTCCAATAATAGCCCCCCCCAAATTAGCAAATACAAATTTACTACCGATACCCTGAGTAAATTTCTTTATCTAATATTAGTCGCAAACTCGCAATACGATTATCAACCGATTCTACTAAATAAAGTGTATCAACATGTGATATTCTCGAAAAGTAACAAAAATTATTGGTAAAAAATGGCCTAAAAAACAATAATCGCCTAGGCTACGATTCGAATAAATACGGTACTCTAAATCCCTTGACAATCCTGGGATGCCTAAAGGCTTGGCATATATAATCTATCTATTTAGCGCAGTTAAAGTGAGATTATTAAGTTAACCTCTTGTGTGGGCAGTCGTTTCATTCTAGCAGCAACTGTACCAGGTCTGGGGTAGAACTGATTTATGAAGAGACTTGAAAATTTATATTTTTCACACAAAGAAAGAGTTTCAGCGAAATCCTACACAAACCAAGGAATTAAATAAATAATAACAATTTATCCATAATTAACAACAAGGAACAAATAAATATCAAATTCAGTAGACTTCACTCAATTTAACCACCGGTTAATGAAATTACTTAAATAGTATATCGGCCATAACCAATCCTAATGTAATTTTCAAGCACTGACAAAGTATTTTTTTTCATCAAAATTCAACTTTGCGTTGCCGGGTTCTTATATTGAAAAGGTGTTGGCCGATATATTATTAAGTCCCCGGTTAATTAGGTTTCCATTTATTGATTTTCACAGGAATTTCACATTTTTTCTAACAACGGTTTTTTTCTAACTAACTATTTATTCTAAATGTGTAAGAAATTCATATTTTGTTTTATTTTATATCGGTTTATTCTAACTATAGGATTTATCTTACTTTATTTCCATGTAAAGATTTGGTCAGAAAAACCGGTTTCATTGTATCAAATATTCAAACAAATCACAAAACTCACTTCTTCAGTCTCGGTTGGGAATCCACAAATAATATCTGTAACAATGTTAATGCCTGGAATTCTATTGAAGAGAAAGTTATGGAATCACGTGGAAATACGTAATCTATTTGTTCTCAATGGAACGTGGTAAATTGAATAGAAATATTAATATATATTAATTGGGGTATTCGTATAAATTCATATGAAATGTATGGTATGCACTATGCAGTGTATTATACAGCCATTTGTAAACACACTCCTAATCCTGGTCTGATCCAATTTTCATACGCCTAAATCACAAATTAATGTTACGATACAGGAGAGGATTACAAATTTTCACGCTCCTAAATTAAAAATTTCGAAAAATCATGCTCCAAAAGGAGCGTCTTGCGCTCCTGGAAAATTCCTTGATGGTATGTATGTAAATAGTTTAATTTGTTTGTTTTATAATGTAATTACTTCATCATATTTTGGTTAAATAAACACGTAGATAATTAATATGGGCTTACTTATACTATATCGGTCAACATCATTCACTATAAACCTGGCTTCGCAATGGTGAATTTTTGATGTTAAAAATAAACTTGCTAGCGCCTCACTTTGCTGAATAACAATAGAAAAGGTATTTGGCGATGTAATAGGAATTTTAAATACAGTGAACTCTGGGTGTAACGAAGTGCTTGGGACCTGTAAATCCCTTCGTTATATCCGAAAATTTGTTATAAGCGGATAATAATTAATGCAATTAATGCTCTGGGGGGAAATCTGATTTCTTATACGCGGTTATTTCGTTATATCCGACTTCGTTATAAGGAGAGTTCACTATACTATTTCGTAATTTTCCTTTTATAACTACTGCAATTCATACAATAATTAATGACAGTACAATAAACATAAATCCCAATTAACCTATCTTTGAGATAATCCACGGTATAAGTGAAGTCGTACACTGTGTACTCTCTCTTCATGTCTGACAGAACTGCGTCAGAGCCTGCCTGCACTGGAATGTGCAGAAAGCTGTATACTCTCGGATGCTGAAGGATAGCCGACATTTCCTAACAAACGTACAGTATAGTCTATTTTGGATATACAGTATAACTATATTTTGGATATACAGTATAACTCTATTTGGATATACAGGAAAGTTTATTTTGGATATACAGTATAACTCTGTTATAACGTACCTGGTTAGTACGTACCACTATTTTTCAAAGCAGTATGTTTTTTGTATTACGAGGTAATAATATTGGTATATAACGTTATATAGTGGCAGTGGCGCAAACAGGGGGAGCGTGCGCCCCCTCGTAAAAAGTTGAAGCGGGCAACATTAATGGTGCGGAAAATATATTAGGAAAAATATATATTAGGATATTTACATTATTTAGTATGGACTTGTTACTCAATTGGTTCCATGAATGGTTACAAATCGATATCTGGGTATCTCACAATCAAATTTTTTCAGGGGGGCTCTGCCCCCCTGAATCCCCAAAGGCTCGCTCGCAGAGGCGTAGCTAGGCCTGCATGAAGGTGCGGCACTGGTGGATTATGGTTGCGGCATTTCCGCACTATAGTATTATACTAGTGGGCATTCTTGTGGGCACAAACTTTTTGGGTGCGGCCTGTGCCCCTAGTGCCGCACCCTGGCTACGCCTCTGCTCGCTCGCTACACTAGCTCCGCGCGCTCCCACCTGCAACCTCATACTTGTGAAACTTTGCGCCCATGTGTAGTGGCGTAAAACATACTAACTCTAGTGATAACTAGTATATTTGGATATAATGTAAATATTGGATTTAACGACTTCGCCTATAGTGACAAATCGCTAATAAGTAATAACGACTTATTTCTTTTACATAAGGTCCGTAGCAGTATTTGGAGCTACTTCGGATATAGTGGTATTTTGGATATACGTAGAGACCTTTTTAGCTGCCCAAACGAGTGTCGTTAAATACAATGTTTAGTGTAGAAGCAACAAATAATAATGCAAAGGGCTTACTATATATTGGCCAACAACTTTTCAATTCAATATGTGTTGCCACTTACTTGCCAGTGCCTGAAATTTACGTTAGAAAATGTGTATTACAAAATATAATCCCTATATTAAAGAGAAACAAAATAATACTACAAAATTTTGTCCTATATTTAGGGCAACATTTTAGAAAAAGTAGCTTGCAAGGTTCACAGATAAAGTTCATTAATATTTCGCGATGCAAAGTTGAAATTCCGCTAAATTAAGTCAAATTAAAATGGTCAATAAATATTGGAAAATTTATTCGCGGATTATTACTGTGCCGACTATACTATAGTATAGTGGCCCAGTATTCTATAAAAAGCAGTGGTTGGATAGATTCAATATTATTTTAAGTAACATCAATGTCACAACATTTCCAGAACTAAAAATCTACTTTTATTAACAAGTAATCAGGAATTCGTCCTGGCTAAATTTCCGCGCGCCTAGATTTAGTTTGAGCTCGCTCACACGCGCCTAAATTACATATTTTGTATTACGTTTATGCAAGCATATAATATCTAGATTTTCGCGCGCCTAGAAAAGTTTCCTTTCAAATAACGCGTCTACATGATACCCTGTATATAACTACCTTGAGGTGTTCCTGTATGTATGGAGGGTTAGTCATTCCCAGTCGCATCATACACCCGTCAGGAATAACTTCAACCAGTTGCCATAGCAACTCAGGTAGAGTTATGCCTATGTCGTGTCCGTACGCTCCCAGATCCTCGCTAGTCAGCCACAGCTCCACCACGCCATCTGTCGTATAACATTAGTACACTCTGTTCTCTCTAATAGTCCACCAGTGGGCAATTGGCCCAACGTGGACTATTAGAGAATATGGACTATTACACATACCGTATAGACTCTAATAGTAGCCCCTATTCGAATAGTAGTCTACCTCCAATAATAGCCGCCAAATTAGCAAATACAATTTACTACCGGTACCCTGAGTAAATTTCTTTATCTAATATTAGTCGCAATCCGATTATCAACCGACTATACTAATTAAATTGTATCAACATGTGATATTCTCGAAAAGTCACAAAAATTATTGGTCAGAAAATGGCCTAAAAACAATAATCGCCTAGGCTACAGTACTATTCGAATAAATACGGTATATAAATACTAGTTGATTTGGACAAGGTAATAAATTGACTATTAATAAAGGGACAATTAGAGAGAACAGACTGTAAGTCAATCCCTATACACAGTAGAACCTCGTTAGTACGAACTCCGGATAAAGCGAATAAATTTTTAACATCCGTTGGTCTTTGTATTAACGAGACTATACTGTAGTGTATACAGTGAACTCCCGTTATACCCAAGTCGGATATAACGAAATAACCGCTTATAACAAATGGAAATTTTCCCTCAGAGTACTAAATGTATGAATTATCATCCGCGTATAACGAATATTCGTATATAACGAAGGAATTTACGGTCCCAGCACCTCGTTATAACGAGAGTTGACTGTAGTAGATTCTCGTTAATACAATCACCAGGGGACCCTCGAATTATACAGTAGACCATCGATACCCAACCTGGTCCTGGGGTATACAATATCTCAAATTTGTATTACGGTCAATGGACGGGGTCCAGATAATGTTTGGTATTTGTTATAGGGGGTCCACGGTTGAAAAAGGTTGGGAATCGCTTAATTATACAATTGAACAGCAATTCCCAAACTTTTTCAACGTGAACTCCCTATAGCAAATTACCAAACGTTTGTGGATCCCTCCCATTGCCCGTAATACAGATTTAGAAATCTTGTGGACCAATATTGCCGTTCGTGGAGCCCAGGGTAGGAACCACTAAAGTATACTCTCGTTATCACGAACACCAGGGGACCGTCGACTTGTTCGAATCATCCGGAAATTCGTATTAACCGGAGTCACTTGTATGCATTTGTATAGGCTAGGGAAATTAAACCTTGTATTCCTACAGATATTTTTACCGATCGGATACTTTATATGACATGAGAAATTGTTTCACCACAAAAACAGTAAACTCTCGATATAACGAAGTGCTTGGGACTTGTTGTAAATTCCTTCGTTATTTCCGGATATTCGTTATAAGCGGATAATAATTAATGCATTTAGCGTTCTGGGGGAAAATCTCCACTTCGTTAAAAGCGGTTATTTCGTTATATCCAACTTCGTTATAACGGGAGTTCACTGCATTATTACAGTCGACTCCGCTTAATAGAGCTACCGGTTAATGAATACTAGATTACTCCGCTTAATCGGGTTAAAATTTCACAGGAATTATAGGATGGAATTACATTTTGGCTTAAATATTTTCGGTTTATAGATTTCTCCGCTTAATCGGGTCAAAGCAACCTGGTCCCGAGGTGACTCTATTAAGCGGAGTCGACTGTATCTACTACAAATATAGTTCACTGTACTATATATTATGTATTCTAACTAACCAGCAAAAGCTTCCACAGCTCTGGCTACTATCTCTCCCGGTTGATAGCTACCCAGGTCTCCTCTCGCTAGCTTAGTCTTACAGTACGTGCAGTTGTTAAGACAACTAGATGAGCACAAGGAATGGTAATGATATTAGCTATGACCAATGATTATGAGCTTCCTTATACATACAGTAGATACCGGTTATAAGAACATCGTCGGGAACTGCATATAATGTTCTTAAAACCGGTGTTCTTATATCCGGTATCTACTGTATGTAGGCAGTCTATAAAAGCCCATACAAACTAAGCTAAAATTTGTATAGTTTATAAATTTTGTAAACCAAAAGCCCCTTCCGTCTATGGGTAATACTATTTACGTGAAGAAAACCTGGTCTAGAAATAGACGGTCTTTATTTGTTAGCTTATATATATCTATTCTAGCAAACGTTCCTTGGATATAAAAGCCCATAATTTCCCTGGATGTTGGGATTTTGGCGGATTTATGGATTTCTCTGGATTTTATTTGCTAAATTCTTGAAAGTATATATAATCTACTTTTTATTACACTTTTCGAGTTATCTTCTTGAAGAATGGCATTATATGTACTCATATTGCATATTTATTAAAATAACTCTAAGCTAATATATGCTCAAATCCCTGGATAATCCTAGCATCCTGAATAGTTGGCAAGTATGGAATTCTATAAATGAAAATACGTACTCGATTCCAAACATATTAAATTGATTTAATATTAGCATAAGACAATAATTATTGAAATAACGTATTTGTAGTATATTATAATATCTAGAGTACGAACCCTGTATTAATTGCAATTATTTCGATTAATGGATTTTTTCGTATTTTCGGGAGATCGAGCCTTGCGCCTCCAATCTTCTTTCCATCCAATTTCTTAGTTTTAAACAGTCTAACTGAATTCCCTGCAATAATCAGTGATCAATAAAACAACAATAATCAAATATTTTAGAGTATTTATACCTTTCAGAGTCTCCTCGACAACTTCAGCAACTCTGTCGATCTGTTGTACCTATAACCGTTCTGACAAAAGTTATAGCTCAGTTAAGGAATATATTTGTTCATTAATTGGGAAGGTTGCAAAATATTCCTGCAAATCTATATTATTAAAACTCGATTGTTGTTTGTTTGTTTGTCCAGATCATATTAGATTGATGGGGGAATAGAAACCGATTTATAATTGAGATATACCTAAACAAACTTCCAAATGTTATGCTAGGTAAACAAGTATGCTGATTACGAATTTACATTTATTTTTTGTTGTTTACAAAAAGAGGTAAATTTAATTGAATTTCATGAAAATGAATTTAGTGAAAATTGAAAATATAAATACCATTTATAATATTGATAGAGATTATTTTTCAAACATTACAATAGGTAATGTTGAACACGAATTTCGCATTTACAAATTCATAATATGAATATTTTTATCCTGTAGATATTTTTACACCCGTAACAAAATGATGTAAACAAATTGATGATTCCAAACTGGTCTTAGACTCTAGGTTCCAACTGGTCGACATGGTCTAAATGGGTAAACAATTGCCTGATTTCGAATGTAATGTTTACAATATATTATACAGTCGAAACAGCAGGTGTCAATGATTTAAATCAATGATTTTATTAATAAAAATCATGATTTAAATAAAAAAATCTGATTTTTTTAATTTAAATAAGATTTTTTATGTCTATTGTTTTTTCCGAAAATAATAAATTACATTGATAATGAGTCATTATCAATGTAATTAATCTAACCTACATATCTTCCACAATACCAAGTGAACACTTCCATAGTTCTGATGTAATTAGGGTCGATATGCTAAAAGGGTATACAAACCTCAAAGGCATTGCTCGTAATTCTGATTCAAGTACACGCACTCTCCTTACTAATTCAGTGGAAGGAATGACTGCAGAATGTATTAACAAGTTGCCTAAACTTGATTCTGTTAAGAGAATTATTAGAAGGTGTAAGAGAGGAGAAGAAGAATACTATGGGAATCCAAGTTCTTGTGCTGAAATAATAATTCCTGACAGATATAAATTCACACTCAATGGTAACAGCTTCCTACTGTTTGATTCTGGAGAAGATGATCTGTATAGAATGATGCTCTTTGGAACTACAAAGTTTCTATCGATACTTAAAGAAAGTAATAACTGGTACTGTGATGGTACATTTAAATTGGTTCGGAAACATTTTTTCCAACTCTACACTATCCATGCACAAAGAGATGCATATATATTCCCTTGTGTGTATGCCTTGTTACAGACTAAGACTGAAGTCACTTTGCTCTCTAAACTACTCCAGCTAGAACCAGAATTAACCCCACATCAATAATGGTGGATTTTGAAAAGGCCGCGATTAATGCTTGGAAAATAAGTTCATTGCCTGTGTTTTGGATGTTTCTTCCATTTATCTCAAAACATTTACCGGAGAATTCAAGTTGATGGATTAGCTACCGCGTATCAACAAGATGCTGATTTAGCTTTGAAGCTGAAGATGCTGGAGATTGATATAATTGATTGTTTTAGTATTTTGATGGAAGAATATCCCCAATCTGGGATGACCTTAGCGAAATATTTGAAGACAACTATACTCCCTGGCCAAAAGTATTTGAACAAGAGGTATTGGACTATATTGGAAAACAACTTCCAAATGGTTCTCGCAGGTCGCCATTATTTCCCATAAGAATGTGGAACATGCATCAAAGAGTGATGGATCAAATGCCTGGAACAAATAATAGTGTAGAGGCTGGAATAATGCATTTAGACATGACATTAGTCATCCACACCCAAGTTTTGTCAAACTCTTAAGTTTTTTGCAAAAAGAGCAATCGATTCAGGATGCAATTTATGCAAGTGGGAAGGAGGAACTATTAAGAAACGTTCGAAATTGAGTGTTGAACGTGAAAAAAGAATCTATAATATCGTTAGCAAATATAATAACGCGAAACCTTGGAATATCTTCGAGGGTTAGCATATAATATGGAATTTTGATTATAGCTATTTTACTAATTTACACTATATACTACTTTCCATTTATTTACCTTAATTGTTTTTCCTTCCTCATACCCATATATTAACCACTTCATTCATTAAAAATATAAATAAGGTATGTATGTGCGCTTTATATTTAACAACATCTTTGAGACTAATTTTCTATGCGACGAATTAATTAACTACGAATTAACTCTGTAACAATTCCAATTGGAACCAGTGTAAAAGAATAAACAATATAACCAAAACTAAATATAGACCTGGTAACCCAATCTGCTAGCCACTAAGCTATATGAACACAGACAATACTCAAACTATTCATTCGAACTGAGAGCTAACCTAACTAACTAATTGCATAAGTATTGTTTGTGTGTGTATAAATGGCGACACGCGTGTTGGCAGCAGGAGAGCTGCTGGGGGCTGATGGGTTGGAGAGAGAGCTAGCGACTCTGGTTAGCCACGTGCAGCGAGAGAAAGAGAGCGTGAGGAGTAACTTCCTACAGCTACACTCTCTGCTAGCAGCGAGAGAACTCAGTCTGCTGCAAGAGATGGATGGGATAGTTGCACGAGCGAGACACGAGTTGGCAGAGAAGAGAGAGACCCTCAAGGAACTGGACAAAGCCAGGGAATCAACACAAAGAGATCTGACCAAGAACAAACTGAGAGATGTGCTCGAGAAGAATCTCCGTACGCTGGAAGATAGGATCGGAGAGGAGGTATCAAGGGGTGTGAGTGTGGGGTGGGTAGAGTTGGATTGGAAGAGGGAACAGCTGGAACAGTCGGTGATTGAGGTTTGTACGGTTGTGACTCTGAAGGAGAGACCTTTCAGATCAGAGGCCTATTCTCTGAAACTGAGTCCTGTCTGGTCCCGTGAAGGGACAGGGCCTGGTGAGATTAAGCATCCAATGCAAATAGCGATTGACAACACAACACAGAACATATTTGTTGTTAACAATGATGCTAATGCAATTCAGGTATTCACAGAAGAAGGTAACCATCTCTACAAGGTACCAACACCTGTATCTCCTATAGGAATAGCTCTAACAGAAGAATATATTTTTGTATCGGTTTACTGCCAGCTAGTGAAGATAAGAAAATCTAACAATGAATCTGTGAAATCAGTTCAAACAGAGAAGCGTGTCTGGGGAATCGACACAGATACAAACAAGAATATTTACGGTTGTGAGGTTAACAACCAATCAGTTATTGTGTTTGACAACAATCTCGAATTCGTGAAAAGAATCAAACTCGCAATTTCCCAAATTGGATCCAACACTTTAACTTACAGCATCAAACTCTACAAACACAGTATGTATGTCATGTTTGTTTTATCTCCTTTCCCTCTACAGATATTCTCCCTAGAAGGAGAGCTAGAGAGGTGTTTGATACCAAAAAGTGAGATTGGATGTAGTTATTTCTTCTCGATAGACAGATGGGAGAATATCATTGTAGCTGACTGGGGTAAGCATCGAATCAGGATATTCAGCAAAGAAGGAGAGCCAATACACACTATCGACAGAATTACGCTACCTGGAGATCACAAGTTCGATTCTCCTATGGGAATAACTGTTGACAGGAAGAACAGAATTATTGTAGCACATATGAACAAGGATTGTAATCTCCTAGCTTTCTGAACAATTTAGTTCCAATTTACCAGTTATTTACAGTTATTCATTTTTGAGAGCTACAGTTATTCATTTATGTGCTATTGTATTTTATTACTTTGGGTTAAAAGTTGGTTATATACAGTCGAAATCGGGGTTATTTGCCACGGGTTTTTTTGCATCTCCGGGTTATTTTGGCTCCTTGCTTCTCCTTGTTTCTTCATAACCTCATAGCACTGTATAATGTTAAATACGGGGTTTTTTGCCACTTTTTCCATGCATTTTGGGGGGCAAAAAACCCGATTTCGACTGTATAATCTTTAAGTTTGGGCGTAGCTATCAAAAAAATTTTATGGGGGGGGGGGCATTATTTAGATAAAATTTCCAAATTTCCAATCGATTTATTCACCCCCAAGAAGGAGAGATTTTGAAGACAACTATATTGGAAAACAACTTCCAAATGGTTCTCGCAAGACGCCATTATTTCCTATAAGAATGTGGAACATGCATCAAAGAGTGATGGATCAAATGCCTGGAACAAATAATTGTGTAGAAGGCTGGAATAATGCATTTAGACATGACATTGGTCATCCACACCCAAGTTTTGTCAAACTGTTAAGTTTTTTGCAAAAAGAGCAATCGCTTCAGGATGCAATTTATGCAAGTGGGAAGGAGGAACTATTAAGAAACGTTCGAAATTGAGTGTTGAACGTGAAAAAAGAATCTATAATATCGTTAGCAAATATAATAATCGCGAAACCTTGGAATATCTTCGAGGGTTAGCATATAATATGGAATTTTGATTATAGCTATTTTACTAATTTACACTATATACTACTTTCCATTTATTTACCTTAATTGTTTTTCCTTCCTCATACCCAGGGCCGGATTAAGCTGGTGGCCGGCCCCCTCGTGTTTTTGTTTTTGCAAAGTAAAATTAATTATTACATAATTCCTTTATTTATTATAAAGAAACTGTAGATTCAAGTAAATTTAAGTGTTCCTGCATAGGAATAACAAACACATTTTCTGTAAATGAAATCAATATCAAATACACATTGACCATTGAATGCATTTTAGCAACAAATTTGTTGACACATTAATCGACAAACAATTACTATATACTCATAAGATAGTTAAGATTACCATAATGTGAATAAGCTCTTCTATATCTCAACAAAAGATGCAGTGAGAGTAATTTGAGACCAATTCATGTTAGGCATGGCGGTCAGGGTGTCCAGATCTACATGCCAAAAAGAAGGACTTTTTCATATTCAACATTTTCTGTTTAATAATATTGTTATATTTGTACTTGTATTATGAGATACAATTATCTATTATGAGATATTTTGGCCATATTTAAAGGTTTAGGTAATTTAACAATGTAAATAAGGACAAATAAGGACAATAAGAAAAAGAAGGACAAAAAAAGGATGCAAAAAAAAGAAGGCAATTAGTCTAAAAGAAAGGAATGTCCTTCCAAAAGAAGGACCTCTGGTAACCCTGATGGCGGTCCCTGTTCAGCTGAACATTCCGAACGTGTCTTAATCCGGGCCTGCGAGTCATTTTTCATTAAAATACAAATAAGGTATGTATGTGCGCTTTATATCTAACAACATCTTTGAGACTAATTTTTTATGCGACGAATTGTCCGCCATTCCTTATAACGAATAGACACAAGGGCTCGTTAATACAGCTTGATATATATATAAATATATGACCAAGAATTATAACAAATTAAATTATAAAAAGCAATACACAAGGCTCGTTAATAAGATTGATCACTTACCCCTACAACAGATATTCCCTGTATTTCCTTGTTTCTGCGATCTGCCTGTGGGACACAGCCCGCTACTACAATGTATTTATCTTTTGATTTTGCTTCTTTCACGAAATTCTTAAAACCATCTTCCGAGGGAGTTTTCACGGTACAACTGTTTAGCAGCCACAAATCAGCATTTTCTTTATCCTCTGTTGAGATAAATATTATATTACAGTCAAGTTCTTTTATATGAACATTCAAGGGACCAAAAATTGTATTCATAATAGAGAGATTAATAAGCGAATTCAACATAATACAAACCCTATGTAAGTTGTTAAATTGGGACCATAGGGCTTGTTCATAATAAGCAGGCGAAAAATTGCTAACAATAAGCAGACCTGACTTTATATAAATTAAATTGTATTGAGGGCATTACATAATAAGTGAGTCACAAATAACGAATCTAAATTTGTTGTTTGCTAACATAATTACTTTGTCATATATGAAGAATCAATTGAAAGTGTATCTATATATACAGTATACTCTCGTTAATACGAACACGGATAAGGCGAAATATCAGTTAAAGAGTACAAAGTTTAATTTCCCTAGACTATACAAATATATGATATATATGATATCATAATCACTCAAATGGCTCCGGTTAATATGTTTTTCCGGATACGTAATATGAACAAATTTCGACGGTCCCTAGTGTTCGTATTAACTAGAGCCTAATGTATATTATACGTATACAGTATAACCTCGTTAATATCAACACTGTTAATACGAAATTCCGGTTCAAATGAACACTATTTCAGTCCCCTTCAAAGCCTTTTCAATACAAATTATATTGGTTAATACGATCGCATTTATACGGTCCCCTGATGTTCGTACTAACGAGATTTTACTGAATATTATAAAGTAGAACTTCGTTAGTACGAACACGGTTAATACGAATTGCGGATAAAGCGAACAAATTTTTACTATCGATATATATAGCTATCCTTTGGTGTTCGTATTAATTATTAATTAATTAATTAACCCTAGGTGGTCCCAGGAAAGTTAAAGTTGATTCAGTTTCAATTTAAAGTGAAAATGGGATATTTTCTATTTATACCTTGGACCCCAAGTCATCCCCGGGTTTTAACGAGGTTCTACTGTATATAACAATACACAATCTTGACTAATAATATTAATGTTATAATCCATGGTTACAATAGCTATATTACCTGTGATGTGGTACCCATTGTAAGCCAGCTGTCCGGCCATATACTCAGTGTCGCTGTGGTTATGCGAACAGCCCCAGGTCTTAAGGAATATGGAGCCCACACCAGGGATATTAGAGTTATGCAATTCTCTGAGCTTAATTTCAGTGTCTCCGTTATTTAAGATTTTGTCAGGTTTGACTATTTGGCCGGTACTGTTAATATTTCGCCGTTTTAAACTCATTTCAGCTCCAATCGCGAAATCCTCAATATCCATAACCGCGCAGGAAGCCATCTCTATTAACTGAAACACAAGAACAGAACAGAAAAATAATAATTCAAATTGCTAATTAAATTCCTAATAATTAACGTTTAAGAATGGACGTAATATATATCGGCCAACACCTTTCAATATAAAAACTCGGCTTTGCAAAAGTGAATTTGATGTAAAAATTACCTTGCCAGTGCCTGAAAATTATATTAGAGAAAGTCTTGGGAAGTATTTAATTCAGTAATTTTTTAAACGATTTATTTAAAAACAGCCGTCGTAATTGTCACCAGTTTTTCATATGAATTTTAATGCTCTATAAAGTGAGTTTGTCCTTTGCAAGACTTACAGTAGAACCTCGTTAGTACGAACACCAGGGGATCACCAAAAATTCGTTCGGCTTATCCGGAATTCGTATTGAAAAGGTTTTGAAGGGGCATAAGTGTTCGTATTAAGTTAACCGGAGTTTTGTATTAACTGTGTTCATACTAACGAGGTTATCCTGTAGTAGTATATTGATTCTTAATACAATAATAAAGTAAATCTAATAAAAACTACTTACACAACTATTTAATTAATATCAATTAAATATGTGAAAGTACAAATCCTTCGCTATCAAGATGTGAAGAATCTCGATCCATAATACAACTCACGCTTAATAATTTTGGGTTTTTTTCTTGACTAATTTTCAATACAAAAGTAGTTACAGATGTGTTTTCAATAGGTTTTTCATTTGCGAGCAAAACATCCAATTTTTTATCATCTTTAAAATGTTTCAAAACCACAGATATAACTCCGCCATGAGTCACCACCAGAACATGCGGCATTTCTCGCGATTTTTCACACTTAGAAGCCATTAATGCATACAAATCATTCAGGAAAGATTTAACACGTGCAAACACATCACTCCACCTTTCACCACCTATTCTTGGTATCCCAAATGTTTCATTAAACTTCCTTCCTTCCCAACTACCAAACGACCGTTCCATTAATCGCCCGTCTATTTTAACAATATTTTCATGTTTATTGAGTGAGAGAGCGTATTTCATGGTATCACGAGTTCTCTGTAAGGGACTACATATAACGTGAGTGTATTCCACAGTTGCTATTCGGTTTGCTAATCTCTTCGCTTGCGTCACGCCCTCATCCGCTAGCTTGGTATCTAGCTGACCCTGGTAAATACTCATTTGATTTTCCTTCGTTACTCCATGTCTGATTAAGCTGAGCTTAAAGCTAACTGTCTTGCTAGGATGTGAGGATGCCATTTAATGCTACATTAGACAAGCAAACTACAGTAGAACCTGGTTAATTAATATGAACACCAACGTACGGTAAAATGTGTTCGCTTTATCCGGAGTTCGTATCAGTGTATTATACAGCCATTTGTAAATACGCTCCTAATCCTGGTCTGATCCAATTTCATACGCCTAAATCACAAATTAATGTTACAGAATAGAAGATTGAAATTTTTTCGCGCTCCTAAATTAAAATTTTCCAAAATCATACTCCAAAAAGGAGCGTCTCGCGCTCCTGGATAATTCCTTGGTTCGTGTTAACCGGAGTAATACCCATTGAATAGCCACTAAAGGGACCTGATTTTGTCGAATGTTTGGTCGTGTTATCCGGAAATACGTATTAACCGTGCTCGTACTAACGAGGTTCTACTGTATTATACAAAACAGAATTCAATAAACAATAGCTCTATAGTCTAGTATGTAAATTTCACAATAATTAGTCAACTTTCTCCGGTCGTCAATATATGAATATTCCAACTTTAAAATGCAATAAAATAGAATGGAAGAGAACAAGAGCAGTATAACTATTTACTAAAGTTGAGACTCGTATCGTATGTACTAATAGTCTGTGGAAACTTGGAATCTACTGAATTGTAAGAATAACGAGAGTTTGCCGTAAGTTAGCCTTAATAACTACTTAGCTAGCATTGATAGTAGTAAGATTCGATTACACTACACCTCGCTAATCCGAACTGGAGATACAAAATAGATTTCTATTAAAGTGGGGAAAATCTAAATATATATATCACTATTGAGCCGTAGAGGCGTAGCTCGGCGCCAATGGTGGGGCACAGCCTACCTCAGGAGGGGCGCACTAACATTAATGCCGCAAAGTTCCAGAAAATTATGTCACGCTTTTAATACAAAAAGGATGCACACATTGGTTAGCCCCTTGTAAGCAGTAATTACTTATTTATAATATTTCCCCGTTGTATTATATACTATTTGAAATTGGAAACATTGTATGACATTTTGACTGGGAATATGTATTGTTGTAGGGCTTACTAATATTTCGGTTAACAGAAACTATTCAATATAAAACCTGGCTTTACAAAGGTAAATTTTGAATGCTGAAAAATTAGTGAAAGTTACTTAAGAAGAAAAGGTGTTGGCCCACTGAAGTGTTACAGTTTGTACAGAGAGTGTAGAAGTAGTTCCTTATAATAAATTATTGCTAAATTGCACAATAAAAATTATAAGAAAATCTACATACGTACAAGGAACTCCCGTTATAACCAAGTCGGATATAACGTAATAACCGCTTATAACGTTTCCCCCCATAGCATTAAATGATTAATTATTATCCGTTTATAACGAATATCCGGATATAACGAAGGAATTTAGAGGTCCCAAGCACTTCGTTATAACAAGAGTTCACTGTACTATCATTTTGGAATTATTATCTACATACAAATTATGGCCAATCAATTGATGTATTTTCCGGCGTATCTCTAGTTGCTCGCTCAGCTAGATTCGAGATACAACTTTGATTAAGATTTAGTTTATATTGGGACATATAGGAATACGGGATATTTATATATCAGAAAAATTACTTCTTTATCAAAAAGGCATCATTAGTTTTTACGGATTCTTATACTATAATAATAAATTCAGAAATCGTATTTATACTATTTTAAATAATACACGTAAATCGTTATCCAGCTATCATCAGATTATCTGTTAACTCAATTATACTTTAGGCCACTGTTTGTTGGAATCTTGTTTCAGCTCCACCGCCCGCGTCAGATTTCACTCCCGCACGAATATTGTCATTATTGTAATTATTTCCATTATTACATCTACATTTCAAAGTAAGGCCACTGTTCGTTGCCAATTTTATTATAGGACACACTCTAAATTAGCCATAATTAGCTAGTAACAAAATCAGAACCTATGACAAGCGTTATTACAACGATTTCAAATTTAATCAATAAGCAGTCACAAATTAGAATATTTGCTTAGATAATTATTAACTATATCGTCATCAAATAATGAGATAATGATAATGAAATGCCGCCCGCCCGCATCCTTTGATGGATTTCGTGTGGAGCTGAAACAACATTGTCATTAACAGTGGCCTTATATAGATGGGTTTCTATCATATTGGGCATACTTATATAATGGCCAACACCTTTTAATTATAATAACCCAGCTTCGCAAAGGAGAATTTTTATGTTAAATTGAATAAATTATAACAAGTGACTCATTTTATAATTATAGAGAGGTCATTAGTTAGTAAATAGGAATTTTTATAAATATCTCTTGAATTAGAGTTATTCCCAAATAGAAACGTAGCTAATACTCCATAGTGTATTCCTAATTTTGCAATAGTATAAATAACCGACGCTTATCAGAGCAATAGTAATGCATTTTAAATAAACCTCAAGTTTGTAATAAGTTGGTAAATCGTAGAATTACATGTGATAGGATGAGAACGCATTATCATACAGAATAATGTATAATCTAATAGGCTTTGAACTCGGTTCAATTTTCAAACAATATTTCTACTGATGCGTATACAATATTGCATTCAATGAGACCACAATTGCATACACTATCTCTCATCTCGTATAATAAATACAGCCATTAGAGTCTCAGATTTGTAAAACATTCAATGATTGAGTCAACATATAAGATTCCTATTACAGATGGATTTTCGCCCCCACCATCGATCTTGTCTTTCCAAAGAAATATATTAGGTTTGTTAGCTATATTATTGTTACTATTTGTATAAAGTAGAACCTGCATAATCCGTCCGACAATTTGGCAATTTGCAATCCTACATATTTAGACAGGTTCTACTGTACAATACTAGTGAATTCTCACATTTGAGATGATTTTGAACTGCAAGTCCGAAAAGCAAGATATTTTGTAATTCAGTTACTCTAACTGTAATCTGGCTTTTTAGCAAACTTATTCAGAGCAAACACAAATGTATTATAGTTAGTAGGTGTGTGTCGTGAAAATCTTCCAAAATATTAGAATTGCTTTAAAAAATAATGGAAATTTCACAAAAAAAATACTATATACAGTGAACTCTCGTTATAACGAAGTGCTTTGGACCTGTAAATTCCTTCGTTATATCCGGATAACGTTATAAGCGGATAATAATTAATGTATTTACTATTTAGTGCTTTGGGGAAAAATCTCCATTTGTTATTAGCAGTTATTTCGTTATATTCCGACTTGGTTATAACGGGAGTTTACTGTAGTATAGTCGGCACAGAATAAACTGAACATAATTTACTCTAAGCTAAATGAGTTCTCTAAATTTGCTTATTAATACACAACAATTTTGTTATTCAGAATATAATCCAGTAAATTAAAATTAATTCATTAATTATCAGACAAAACAACAAGAATTATTGATTGAGTAAAGTTTTAAATTTCAACTTTTCAATAAGCTAATATTACAAGTTTTGCAAAATGATTGCAATATGCTATCACGAGTATTCTGGAACAAACAACTCATCAAAAATAATTTCTTTGAGAATAAATGAATTTAGCATTACATAAGTTTATTAAATTAGTGTAGATTTGCTATCTCATATCAAGACTGTGAGAAATAAACTCAAATAATCAAACACTTATTCTCAATGAAAGTTAGTATATCACTATGATTCATAAGAATGCGATTTCTGAAATACATTCTGTAACTCTTTAAACCTCAATGACTTCGTTCTTTGGAATTTAATGATTTGAATGATACTACAAAACCTTGTCCTGTCCACTAGATTCTATTAAAAATTTCTAATTTTGATAAAAAATTCACAAATTTTTTAGGATTTATAAGGAAAAAGTTGTAATTTATATCTGTAATTATGAGCTAATTATATTTGCAATATAAGTTTTGCATCAAACTAACTATTTGGTAGGCAGCTCTAAAGTTAGCTCGTGATTATGAGGGCGTTTTAATAAGGAATTAAATCATTTAATGTATCAATGACATTTTGTATGAGAATTAAGTTAAATAATCAATTTCGTGTGACCAATTAAGATCAGGCGAATTAGATACTTTAGTACAAATCCATAAAATCAACTTTCACACAATATAAAATATCCATTCAGTTCCATTTAATAAAGAAACATACTTAGTTCTACTTGTACCAATTATTGGTATCTCAATCGACTATGTAATGAACACAAATATTTAGAATTTCATTAAAATTCAAACTTTAACTCACGTGAAAAATGTAGAATTCAAAACATCACAGAAAGGAAATATTTTTAAAAGCATTGACAAACAAACGAGTGTCTGAGTATACCACAAAATACGATTTGTACTAAGTAATGTTGTTTATTGCTATGAGAAGGCCAGAAATATATATGTCACGTAATAACATGCAAATATAAACAAAATAGCTTTCTAATATAATTGTAGCTAACTGTATTGACGTGGATTCTGATTTACATTTATGGCTAACTGTATTTCACAATAATTATTATAAAATTATACGCTAATGTAAATATTATTAATATTACGAAAGCTAGTAGCATTTAGCTAACTCAGCTTTAGTTTATTCAAGGATTTATTGTATTGTATTTACAGTCAGTTATTTATTATGAACATTCAAAGGACCAAAAACTGAATGTAGTATATTAATAGAGACTATAATAAGCGAACTCAACTTACAGTAAGCCCCATTATAACGAATAACTGTTTATAAAGTATAAAATAACAAAGTTATAGTACATACTGTATTACCCAGACGGATAAGTAGTTTATTTGACTCCGCTTATATCGAAGTAAACAAGGGTCTCTTGGACTTCATTATAACGGGTGTTCAATGTAATACAAACCCTATGTGAGTTGTTATATTTGGGACCACAGGGCTTGTTTTTAAAAAGTTTTAATATTAGCGGTTAACAATAAGCAGACCTTACTTGTATTATAATATTGTTATATTTCTTCTTGTAGCAACACATAACAGTGTACAGTTCCCAAACTACAGAGCAGCTTTTAAACTTAACGAACTGAGAGAGAGAACTCTATGTGAGTTGATTTTATCGTTTTATAAATAAAACAATGTGTACAGGAGTGTTCGCCTAATAGCAAGTTATTTTCGATCCCCAAGCAAGCATTTAATGTTAATTTTGTTTCCCTAATAGCAAGTTCGCCTATTAGCAAGCAAATTTCGTGCAAAATGCGGCTTGCTATTACGCTACTGTATTACAAAGAACAATCATAATTATATTTAATAAGAAATATGATCATGATTAACCCATAGTTTCTTAGAAAATTCAATGCACAACAAATGCAATTATTATAGCTTTCATAGAAAATGTAATAAAATTGAATTACAATTCAATTGAACCAAATTGAATGAAATTATCAGTATCTATACTATAAGAAATAATATTCGAGTAAAAGAACAAAAGTATATTTTGTCATGGTGGTTATTTGTTTGTGAGGTGAGCTAATCAAACATAAATTAAAACAATAAACAACAACAAGTTAGCTTTTGAAACTTATGAAGGTCACAAAGTTCGAAGTATTAGTTACACAACAAAAATATTTCTTAATTATTATGGCTAAATATTGTGATTTTAGTTATCTAATTAGCTAATTCAGTTAACTATTAAGTTAAATCGATTACTAATTCAATTCAGTTGAATTGCAAATATATTTTGTAACCTAAGGACTTATAAGAAGCAACCTTGAAGATATTTAGTGTTAATACGAACACGGATAAGTAAGGGAATTATCGGTTAAAAGGAGTACAATGTTTAATTCCCCTAGCCTATACAATTACAAATTCATGTAAGTAACTTCGGTTAATACGAATTTTCAGGAATACGAATAAATTTCGATGATCATATTAACGAATCTATTGTATAATTTGTATAATTAATGAATCTATAAAATATATATATATTAGTCATATTAATTTATATATTAAGGGTTTTATATAAAGTTAATGAAAACATTTCCAGCTTTAAGAATCCCCTTGCTTTAGTATACCACCTTGATATTCACGGATTCGCGATAATATGGCATAATTTCGAGGAGGAAATGGAAAGATTGTTTACTCTTAAACAGCTGGCTCCTTCGGAAGCGCTTCTTTTCAGCTCAAACTTTAATCACAAACAAGAAGCAGAATTGACATACAGCAATGTGAATCTATTTCTTAGGAAAACTTATAAATATATTCAGGAGAGATCTCTGCAAGAACTCAATTACTCGGAAGCGAAGCAGTTTTTGTTCGACTTTCTAGTCTACTGTTTCGACAGGTCAGATATTTAATTATTTTAATTTATACAGAAAACCCTGTAATCACAAATCCAAGGGACCCTTTGTTTAATTCGATATAAGCGGAGTAAATCAACTACTTTATCCGTCTGGGGAATAAATATATAAATACACTAAAACTCGGTTATAACGTACCCCTCGCGAATGGAAAATAAGTACGTATTATCCGAGTTTACACTACATAGAAATACATACTGCTTTATAAACTTGTTAAAATAAATTAGTACGTACTAGTGCCAAACTAACCCAGGTACGTTATACGGAGTTCTACTGTATGTTATTTTGATATATTCTACTTCGTTATAATGTAAGTTTACTGTAGTCAAAACAAAGTCTGTGTAAATACGGTATCAGTTAGTTGTCACAATATTTGGTAGCTAATAGGAACATACTTTTCACTTGTTCCTATTCCAATGTCTAAATATAGCTATATGGATTACGCATTGTATTTATTTAAGATCCTATACAGTAGACCTCGTTAGTACAAACACGGTTAATATCAAATTCCGGTTAATACGAACACTATTTAGCCCCTTCAACGCCCTTCATATAAATTGATATTGGTTAATACGAATTCCGGATAAGGCCAACACATTTTAACAGTGGTGTTCGTACTAACGAGGTTCTACTGTATTATGAATTATAATTCAGGACAAAATACATTATTTACTGGATTCGTATATTAATTATATCTGTAATACTCTCCTATTAGACCTGTGGAACATACTATCAGAGCAAACTCCCTACAAACACTACTTGTATTGCTGTGTGGAAATAAGCTGGTCGACAGAGCGAGATGTGAGTTGTAAAGTAACCAATACAGTAGACTCTGTTAGTAGGAACACCAGGGGACCGTAAATATATGTTCATATTATCCAGAAATTCGTTTTACCCGGGGTCACTTGCAGGCATTTGTATAGGCTAGGGGAATTAAACTTTGTACCCCTTTACCGATACTTTGGTTTATCCGTGTTCATATTAACGAGAGTCTACTGTATATATTCAATACCCAATTTATTTTGTATAATTGGCAGTTTCCAAAAGTTACTTTTATTAGCAATACGGTTCATGATAGCTAAACTGATTCGTATATTGACTGTAACAACTAAATTCTAGTTATTCTAAAGCACAATTGCATGCCAGGGTATATAATTATACTTTCTATGAATATTGTATCAATATACCACTTGTCAATGTACACAAAACAAATTAACCTAAAGTGCAAATATTTCACGAAAATATTTCATTTTCCAATCCATCAATCTTAACACTATCACCAGTTGGTATATAAATTAATTCAGTCAGTAATTAGTGGAGAAATTAAACTGGATTTATACTTAGAAATATTAAATTAAATTGGATAAATTATTTCTAGCTATCTCAATTAATAATAAACATTAATTCACCTCAATCAAATACTGGACAATCTAAACCACTTTTAATTTTGTTAATTAGAAAACAGTTATTTTGGTTTAGGAATTAATTTAATATTAACTCAACAGTAATTAATTATGTTTAATATGGAAGTTATATTATTAAGCTTTGAAATCAATCCACTAAATGTAAGGAACGAAATTACAGTTTGACTTGCAATATTCTCGGTTTGTTGGGACTTTTATTAATTGGGTAAAAGTTAAAAACCTAATTAAGCGGAGTCTACTGTAATTAATTAAATAAAACTTAAATATTTCTACACGAAACATAACAATGTGAGATCTTATCAACTACAAATATTTAATTTTTACTAAAGACATGTCTTTTACAATTTGACTTGGATTCGTAATTACATTCGTAAAGATTCAGAATTAATATACTTACAATAGAATTATAACAATAATAAACACAGACATAAAAATTACAAAACTTGTAGTATTACCCATCATTATAATTTTATAAAACTAATTTGCAGATTTCTGTCGAAGCCTTGCCACGCCAGACGGACGAATTCTCCTAGACTCGCTACCCTTCTTCCTATGCGATTTATTCCAGGTATGTGAACTTAGTTCAAAATAATTATAAATTATCAGAGTAAAATTTATAGATTCAGTCTTTATTGATACAAACTTTCCAGGAATTCTGATTAATTAGAATTTAATTATAAAGAGATATCATCAATTTAAATTATTCAAAATTAACATTTAGCAGAGCTCGTTTTCAACAATTATTGGAATTACGTTTGACGAATTGATTGAATACATATTATAACGAGTCAAACATTAACAATCAAATGATTATAAGGGACATACAATTACAGTAAGACTACTGTTATAACGAAGTCTAATATAACAAAATACCTGCTTAATTTGTCCACAGACAAGTAAAGTAATTGATTTTACTCCGCTTATATCAAAGTAAATTAAGGGTCCTTTGGACTTGTTGTTATTGGAATTCACTCTATTACGTTTGCAATTTATTTTTAGCAAGGTTGAACCGAATATTATTTGCCTAATAGTTGATATTTGGTTGCCAACCTGATATCACTATTTGGTACTATTATCAGTATTAGGGCAACTATTCATGAATACTGATATTCGGTTCGAGCGGTTTCAACCTTGATTTTTAGTAAATAAATAAATAAATAAATTTATATTTTTATGTTTTGCAGATTTTGGACGGGTTAGGAGAGGGCCCTAGCTTCGGATCTTCTCTCGCTGACATAGAAAAGTTCCGTTTACAATGTCTGGGGAGACTCGCTTTGCACGCTAAGGTAAGAATATTAAGCTAATCTATAAATAGAATACTTATATAGAGTGCAGTTATTTTATAAAAGTAAAAAGCCAGCTTGTTTATAAGGTCAGTTTATAGTGTAAAAACTGACCATTCTAGTACTCAGGTTAAAATCTAAAATTTTACAGCCAAAAGTACAATATTCTTCTCATACAAATGTCTTATATTGTCATTAAAGACAATCTTATTTTATTAAACTACCGATTATTTTAACAAAATTAAATATTACCAATAAACATAGTTCGTTCAACCTAAATATAACTGTTGTATTTCATGCATTGGTGGAGACTAGCTATTCACACATAATAATTTACAAATAACTTATATAGAGCTCAGCTCTAGTAGAGTTCAGTTTTTCAGTATGTGTATTCAGGCACTGAGAAAGGTCAGTTTTTCCCAGGGTTTGAAATGACCTTAGAAAGTAAGCCTGGGCTTTTAGTATGGGGAAAAATCTTAACTCTACTAGCTCAGCTTATATAAGCATTCTCAATTTATTTAGGCAATATTGATAAGAAAATATAGCTAGATGAGTCACATGTTATATGATTTGTAATTTCAGTGAGAAAGAAAGTGTGTGAGAAAAATGATAATTGAATGAATTATTTATTAGGAATGTTATATTTATACATTCTGACATTACAAATTATTGACATTCCTATAGTATAATTAATTACCGAAACCCTATTGATGTATAAAGGAATTACTTATCTGGCCAACATATTTTCTAATGTAAATTTTCGGACATTTTATTAACCTCAAAAATTCACCTTTGCGAAGCCGGGTTTTATTGAAATCTGTTGGCCGATATACAAATTATACTTTATATAATCTCTTTGATAAACATTATAATTATAGTGTGCAGATAGAGAGTGGATAAGTCAGAACGAGTTTCTAACCCTGTTAGTGCATGAACCGATTCCTGACTGTTTGGAGTGGTTAAGTGTTTGGGACAGAGTTGATAGAACAAAGAAAGGTGAGTTCATAATTGTAACCAGGTTTATAAGTGCTTTGGGGAAAGGGTTCTAATTTATCGATCAACATCTTTCCTAATGTAATGCAAGGCACTGGCAAGTTAATTTTAGCATCAAAATACACCTTTCGAAGCCTGATTTATACTGAAAAGGTGTTGGCCGATAAATAAGTAAGCCTTTAGGAAATTCAAAGAGAGAAAAATTTTTATTCGATATTTAAAACTGTTAAAGCTACATTTGTGAATATTAAACGCCTTCAATTAGCTGTTTGGCCCAGCATCAAACTTTGTATCTAACGAATTACAGTAGAACCTCGTTAGTACAAACACAATGGGACCGTCAAAATGCGTTCGCCTTATCCGAAATTTGTATTAACTGGTGTCATTTGTATTGAAATGCTTTGAAGGGGACTGAAATAGAGTTCGTACTAACGAGGTTCTAATCTAATGTATAATAAATGCTTACACTCCTTTATAGCTTCTGGTAAAATAATATCTGTTTGGAGCAATTTGGTGGTGTTTCTACCTTTGTCATAATATTAGCATAATTATCTTACAACCTGTTTGAGTAGATTATATTATATTGCATAATTCAACAGCTGTTTAGTATTGTTTTATATTAAACTTGAATAATTGTTTTACTTTTCTAGATCGTCATAAAATCAAATGTTCTGGTTGCAGACAAACACCCATTATTGGTTTGAGGTAATATTATGCTTGCTATTACTTACAAAACTTTTTTGCATATTTATTAATTATAATTGTATAGTAATTGATACAAAACACTAAAAGTGTTTGTATATGAAACTAATTAAACTTACATATGTAACTATGCCACGACAGTTGTCGAAACCTACACTTTTGCATTCCAGAGAGATTCCTAACTATCCACTGCAGAGAATAATAAAGAAATTTGAGAGACTTTAAGTCCTGAATTAATTTGAATTATTATTATGGTTTCCAATAACGTTTACAAACGGCGAAAAACGAATTTATTTCTTGTGAAATTACATGAAGTCCTGTTATATATCACATTTTCCCTACAACATATTTCCATTAATATCTACACAATGTATGCACTGATTCAACAACTCTATTAATTTTCGCTCTAATACATTTTAGACATTTCTTGTGTTGTTATACTAATACGTATATCATCTGTTGACTTAGCTTCTTATTAAACCACACTTTTATATTTTATCAGTTTAATCCAACTCCGCCCTTTTATAAATACTATACAGACTAATAGCAAGTTACGTAACACAATACTATTTACGTATTATGACCTCTAGATTCAAATGCTCCAACTGCAGGAACTACAATCTATGCCAGGTAAACAACTATACTGATTAGCTTATATAGTTTGTAATTAATTATAGAGCATCCTTATATGTAGACCGTCTAGAAATAGACGGTCTATAAAAGCCCATACAAATAAGCCAAAATTTGTAGACCGTCTATAAATTCTGTAGACCACTTGCCCTGCTTTTTATGGGTAATAATAATGCATAGGGAATAAAACCTGGTCTATTTCTAGACGGTCTACATATAAGATATCTTATCTCTTAATTATACTGTTGCTAGTTAGTGAAAATATTTGAAAAACAGTGGTGTCTCCTAATAACAATTGGTAATACAGCTTAATATCAACTTAATTTCCATCCCCAAGAGCATTTAATTTAAGAGAATACTTATCCACCGATCATCGGCGTTTGTATTAAAAACCTCGCAACTTTCTACCGATGATGTTTTTTTATAAACATAAAAAAACAATCGGTAGAAAGTAGCGAGGTTTTTTAATACAAACGCCAATGATCGGTGGATAAGTATTCCCTTAATTTAATTATGTTCCTCTAATAATAAGTTATCTATTTTCAATCAAATTCATACGAAATGCAACTTGCTATTACGAACGTTAATTATATACTCTGTTTTATAGAACTGCTTCATGATCAGAAGAACGACTGCAAATCACAGACCAAATCACACAATGAGAGAAGTGAGTTGTGAATATATTGATATTTTAAAGCAGTTATAAAAGTATAGTTCTTTGGTACAAATATGCAAATTCAATAGAAATTAAATAGAACTAATCAATGCATTTATTAACTATTGTCTGTAAAATTCTGGAAGTTAAACGTATTCAATTGAATTGAATACATTGTAAGTATACTATTAAAATTAAATTATCAAAAAGATTGTAAATAATGCATTTCTGTATTAGATTAATAAGTTAGATAATAAATAATATATCGGGTAATATGTCTTCTGATGTATACTACATTATTATCAGGAATCCATACATACATATGTATCACATTTCAGTATGTCCATTACACAGTTATCTTCGATTGTATCAATATTTACAGCAGTTAGTTCCACGCTACGGGCATTTTCACATCTTGCACTAGGACTTATTACCACCCTCTCTAATTCTCAAAAACAAACATATACGTACAGTATAACCTCCAAAAGTGAACACTTTCAAGAAATGAACAAGTCCAAAATATAAACACTTTTTCTCGGTCCCAAAATTTCCCCATTGCTTTAGAGTAGACACACGTTATGATAAATCATGAAAAGTGACACCTCTCAAAAGTAAAGATTTTGGCTGGTGCCCAGAGTGCTCACTTTTGAAGGTTTTACTGTTTACTGAAGTTTATTATAAGTAGAAGGAATAATGTTTAATTAAATGCAATTTAACGGGATTCTATTTGTAGAAACCAGCCAAAGGAACAAGTAACAAGTTTAACAAAAGCAATCTAATATGCACCACTGCGGCACAAGACGAAGCTAACTACAAACAGAGAATCGTAACTGAGAATCCGCAGCCTCACGTCAGGACCCCTGTCGTAGGACCCACTCTGTGAGTAGTGTATTATACAGACATTAGTAAATACGCTGGTATGATATGTGCGAATATGTATTATACAGACATTAGTAAATACGCTGGTATGATATGTGCGAATATGTATTATACAGACATTAGTAAATACGCTGGTATGATATGTGCGAATATGTATTATACAGACATTAGTAAATACGCTGGTATGATATGTGCGAATATGTATTATACAGCCATTAGTAAATACGCTGGTATGATATGTGCGAATATGTATTATACAGACATTAGTAAATACGCTGGTATGATATGTGCGAATATGTATTATACAGACATTAGTAAATACGCTCTGCGAATATGTATGAGCACAGATCCGTAATACGTACAGTCGAAACCGGTTATTTCTAACACTGTTTTTTCTAACTAATCGGTTTTTTCTAACTAACTATGTATTCTAAACGTGTAAGAAATTCTTATTTTGTTTTATTTTCAATCCGTTTATTCTAACTATCGGAAAAAACCGGTTTCAACTGTAGTACTTATGAGGACAGATCCGTAATACGTAGTACTTAGAACCTCGTTATAACGAAGTGCTTTGGACCTGTAAATGACTTAGTTATATCCGGATATTCTTAATGCATTTAGTGCTTGGGGGGAAATCTCCATTTCTTTATAAGCGGTTATTTCGCTATATCCGACTTTACTGTATATACTTATGAGGACAGATCCGTAATACGTAGTACTTATGAGGATAGATTTAAGCAAGCTAGGGAGGTTGCTTAAGTAATTTAAGTAACTTAACTCTTACTGAATACGGCTGCAGAACTGACAAGGTTATTTCTTAACATCGAAAAATGCACCTGAGGTGCATAATTTGAATGGAAACTTTCCAGGCGCGAAAATCAAGAGATACTCCCATATACTAATACAAAATGAGTAATTTAGGCGCTTGTGAGCGAGCTAAACTAAATCTAGGCTTGCAGATAATTTTGCTTGACTGTACATTTCTATTATGACTGCTATGTCACTTCCCTTCTATTTATAGTTCTCGGAGTGTGACTCGCTCTCAGAGCAGCTTAACACCCAGCTCTTCGCAGTTCAGTGTACAGAGCACTCCCAGCAGCATTCTCACGTAAGTATTCAATAAGCCAATAAAACTTGAGTATATTTTGGATAATCCTATAAAACTTGAGTATATTTGGAATAAGCCAATAAAACTTGAGTATATTTGGAATAATTCAATAAAACTTGAGTATATTTGCAATAATCCCATAAAAATCGAGTATATTTGGAATAATTCAATAAAACTTGAGTATATTTGCAATAATCCCATAAAAATCGAGTATATTTGGAATAATTCAATATAACTTGAGTATATTTGCAATAATCCCATATAACTTGAGTATATTTTTCCTTAATCGAATAAAACTTGAGTATATTTGGAATAAGCCAATAAAACTTGAGTATATTTGGAACAATTCAATAAAACTTGAGTATTTTTGCAATAATCCAATAAAACTTGAGTATATTTGCAATAATCCCATATAACTTGAGTATATTTTTCCTTAATCGAATAAAACTTGAGTATATTTGGAATAAGCCAATAAAACTTGAGTATATTTGGAATAATTCAATAAAACTTGAGTATTTTTGCAATAATCCAATAAAACTTGAGTATATTTGGAATAATCCTATAAAACTTGAGTATATTTACAAATTATTTGAGTATGTTGAGTATATTTGGAAATATTAAAAAAAGTTGAGTATATTGGAATTTTCCCATTTAATATAACATATTATCTCTAGTCTTGTGTATTCCCGATTATAAATCTATTCATTCTTAGGAATACATCATCTCGAAGAGCTGTGAGTTAACTATAGGAGTTCATAACTTTTTTTATCAATAATAATATGTGTGTATGTATATATAGGTAGAACAATAATTTCTTTGTATATATCATAGCTCGTGTATTAATTCTCTCTCTCTCTATTCTCCTACTACACACAGGCCAAAGATTTCAGGTAATTACCATAGATTTGTACATAATAAATCAATTACAGTCGAAACCGGTTTTTCTAACTAATCGGCTTTTTCCTAACTAACTATTGATTCTAAACGTGTAAGAAATTCCAATTTTGTTTTATTTTCAATGGTTTATTCTAACTATCGGATTTTTCTGACTTTATTTCCATGCAAAGAATTGGTTAGAAAAAGCAGTTTCGAATGTACAAGTAACTGAATTTTTTTCTACGTCCGCTTAATTGGGTTACTTTGGTCTGAGGGTAGTTTGACTCAATTAACCGGGCTCTATTAAGCAGAGTATACTGTAGTACATTAATACACATGTTTAAGAAACTTGTACCTCATATTGTGGTTATAATACATTATAGTCAATCAGTCATTATTTCCTCAAATTCAAATACACTAGAAATCTCTTTAATGACTTGAATGCAATAATGTTTTCTGTATTTATGTAGCAAACTCCGTTCGAATTTGGTGTTTTCGAGAAAATGAAGTGTAA
Source organism: Hexactinellida sp. DTS-2022 (assembly GCA_028753945.1). Taxonomy (NCBI): domain Eukaryota; kingdom Metazoa; phylum Porifera; class Hexactinellida; species Hexactinellida sp. DTS-2022. The sequence goes on from JAPNXP010000014.1 coordinate 881,374, forward strand.
TTCCGAACTTTTTCGTTCAAGGATTGATTGCATTAGTTTCGGTTACAATGCAATATTTATATGCAACCAAAATCCCAGGAAATTTCCCTTCTAAAACCAATAGAAACGTCCAATAAACAACCACAAATTCCATCCTATAACAACAATACACGTATACTAATCTAGATTCTATCTTATAACAAAACATTATAGTAATTACCACTGTAACAATACTATCCTATAGTAATACTAACCTATAACAAACTATCCTATAGTAATACTAACCTATAACAAACTATTCTATAGTAATACTAACCTATAACAAACTATCCTATAGTAATACTAACCTACTAATCGAGAGCGACTATCTTGGTGGAAGTATGCAGACTAATCTCGATGACGTCATAACATGCTCGCCTGAATGGGAGCTGAAACAGAACGTTATAATTCCTCCCACGATAGACGAGGGGGACAGCAGCAGTCCGACAGGTGTGTCTGACTCGAGTGCCTGGACCAGTGCCAACGAGTTCGCGTTTGATACCATTGTGAAGGACCTGGAGTCCTGGCTGGATGACATTAGCAAGGATGAGAGTCCGCTTTTGGAGGAACCGACCTGTAACCCTCTCAGGGGGGTGGGAACTAAAGTAGCTTTCATTCCATGCAATGATGATCATCTGCCGAAACTCAGTGACTTGTTGATCACGGGTGAGTATTCAAGGATAAAAAATTTAATATTAAAACATGCATTATTTCCACATCAATTATATTTGTACAGATTGTATACAACACGACTTATAGAACTAGTTTGGGTGAATTTGAATTAAATCTAAATCAATTTTACCATAATTAATAATTCAAATTTAGTTCACAATCCATAATACAGTAGACTCGTTAAAGGATAAAATTCTATAACAAATACATATCTTAAATTATCCACAATCAGTTAAAACAAAAGAATCTAGAAAATATGGATTATACACTTTGGATTTGGACATGTACTAGCCATTGTTTTCTGATATCCGGGTAAATTAAATTCCAAGTTACGGGCACCCTCCGGACGACAGTTCCCGGATAAGGGACGTTTAGTGTATGCAGTTCCCGACGATGTTCTTATAACCGGTATTCACTATACATTCTACAGAACCAATCCATTCAGACAGTCCCAAACCTAAGAACGGACCTCGCTCCCCCTTCCTCCGAATCGACTCTTCCTACGAGACCAGCAGAGGCACCCTCACCTCCTCAGTGCAGGAGCCCATAGAACCCATAGAACCCATAGAGCCCATAGAGCCCATAGAGCCCATAGAACCCATAGAGCCCATAGAGACAGAGGATAGCAAGACAGAGACAGAGGGGCCTGTTGTTATCAGGAGGGACAGCGGGAAGGTCATTATACAGGTCAACAAACAGAAGAGGTCAAAGGTTAGTATACATATATACATAACAGTTATTAAGTGATATATTAAATCCTAATCGGGACACAAATTGAAAGATATGTGACTTTCCTAGATTATATGACTAATATATAAATCCCAAAATTTACCAGAATTCTCAATATAAATCTACATATATCTACAATTTTATATTGAATCCAATCGTATTTATTTCCTCAAAGCTGATTCTAACAAAATACTAGCAAATCCTGATAGATAAAAATTTTGTTCGACTTAATTTTTGATTTTTAATTAAAATTTTAAATCTATGCAATAGACTGAAAAGGGCCGAATCTTGGCTTTGAAAAAGTCAAGATCCAAAATTTTAATATTTGGAGAAAAACTCCTACAATGCTTTTTATACAGATTATATCACCAATAGTAACATTATTACCCACATTCCTTGCCCCTTAGAGCACCAGTGACGAACAAGAAACTACAGAAACAAAGAGAGACCCCTCCCCCGCTAAAGTGTACAGGAGCGTATCTGCTATCAGATCAGGCAGCGGCGCTGCAGATAAGAGCGATTCACATAGAACTTATATAAGATTCCATTCCAGCAAACTCGATAGCACCAGCACTGGGAAAGGCGTTTTCAGGCCAGAAGAGTCTACTCAGAAGCAAACAGCAGAATCTGTTGTGAAAATGAGGAGAGAAGAGCCAAAGGATAATGTCACTACTAACGTATGTTTATATACAGTATAATCTCGTTAGTACTAACGTATGTTTAAGATACAGTAGAATCTCGTTAGTACGAAATTCCGGTTAATACGAATACAATTTCAGTCCCTTTTAAAGCCTCTCAATACAATGACATTAGTTATACGAATTCCGGATAAGTCGAACACATTTGAAGGTATTTAGTCGTCCGAAAAGGTTTAAATTAATAAAAAGTTTTTCATATTAATCAAAGAAAAACCGTTCACAATTAGCAAACCTGACTGTAATTTATTTTATATTGCATAAAATTTGAATCTTTACTGTAAATAGGAACAATTACTAATCCAATACAATCAACATCCGTTAATTCGAATACTCGCTAATTCGACCAAATATATTTCCCCTTGAGGATTCGAATTAGACTGTACGTATATATATTAACATATATAAATAGACTCTGCCAACTAAGTCCGTATCAAAACCTGAGTTGAGCTCTGAATCAGAGGTCACCAGTCCCCTGGCTGTCCGTCTCATGGCTTACGGACTAGAACAGGATTCCACAGTAGCCACACACTCCGCAATAGCTAGATCCAGCTCCGCCCACCTATACGAGCACCACAGGATTAAGATGGACCCCTATCCTATAAGCCGGGCCCTGCTGAGAACGCTGAGTCCACAGGAACAGCGCAGGTCCCTGGGCTACGTGGGGAGTGCTGTTCTAAGGAAACCTTCTGACCGCTCCCTCTCGAGTTCTCTCAGCTCTCTCTCTAACGAACTCACAGACTCCTCTGCCAGTGCGGAGAGGAGACCCGCGTACGATAGGAGAGGAGCGAAACAGCTGAGTGGGTCCGCACCCGCGTACAGGCTATGTGAGTACTCTTGTAACAGGATAGTATTCTTACAGACTGGTACACAAAGTCTTTAAATGTGTATTTATTCTTAGAAACCTGGGCACACAAAGTCTCTAAATGTGTACTCTACCCGGCCAAAAGTTTTTGTAATATAGTAAACATTGGATTTAACGACTTCGCTAATAGGGTCTTTTTAAGTCCGTAGCTGTATTTGAAACTACTTCGGATTTAGTGACATATCGGACCTATTTAGCCTGCCCAAACGAGTGTCGTTAAATCCAATGTTTACTGTGTAGGAATTTGTGCCACAAGTGGCTCATGTAGGGACACAAATACCACTCGAATATATCGACATAACATGACATGAAAACACTAGGTTTTCAAGTTTATACCAGTAGTACGATATTTTAAGCCATTTAATATAATTTCAATGTAGTAGTATTTGTGTCCTTGTCATGAACCACTTGTGGCACAAGTGGCACAAAAATTCCAGTTGTTCAAATTCTTTTGGATGGACAGCTATACAGTATTACAGGCAATGGGAGGAGGTCCATAGAATGTTTGATATTTGGTATGGGGGGCCAGCCAACATTTGTTATAATATAAGTTTATTTATATGTTATATATCGTGTAGCGCTTATAAAGGCAGAGCGGAATTACGTAGAATCAGACAGCAACACGTTACCCAAGAGACGGAAAGAAACAACCTCTCAACAACCAGGTCAGTTAACACAGGAATAGCATTCCATATCCCACATATGTTGTCATGTAATTAATAGTCAACTCAGCAATCCATTAATTCATATATTAATACTCTACAGTAGAACCTCGTTAGTATGTAGTAGGAACACCAGGGGACCGTCAAAACGTGTTCACCTTATCCGGAATTCGTATTAACCAAAATCATTTATATTGAAATGCTTTGAAAGGGACTGAAATTGTGTTCGTACTAACCGAAATTTATACTAACCGTGTTTATACTAACGAGGTTCTACTGTACCTGGCCTAGCACATATACATTTCAATTTGTAATATATTTTGGAGTATAAGCAAGTGGTAAGTCCTAACAGCTGTAAATAATTATACAATCGAGATAACTGTCTAACGTTGAGACAAATACATGGAATTGCTAATGTATATTTGTAGTATTATAATACTCTTCCTGATAGATCAAATCTTAAGCAAAAGCTCAAGCTTTACATATAAACAAAGACAACTCTCAGGTTTGTATTAATAACTAAAATACCATATTTCCCCGAATAAGCGCTGGGTCAATAAATTGGCATTTGTATGATAAAATTCATTCCCATTAATTGATAACTGAAGTGTAATTACATTGATTTAGGTAATTTTGGTATGTTTACTATCTTTGAGAACCATTAAAATACACCTAAATATTATAATCTGGATTTCCAAAAAATTGAGGGTAAATTGGCCCACGAAAACAACATGCGCCGGGGCGATTATTCGGAGAAATACGGTAATGATCCAACAAAATTTGTTCAACTTTTAAATTATTTTGTTAAACCTGTTGAATGACGGTTTACTTATCAACTATCGCTATAGAAATTTATTAAGAATTTTATAAAAGAAAGAGTACTGATAATGGTGATATACAAACCTTACAGGAAAATTATGTGAATTCATTTAGAACAGTTAACCACCAATAATTGCCTTGTAATAATATTACATAATATTAATTAGAAATTAGATTAGTATATATTATCTTTAGAATTATTACTTATTTTCATTATTAATCGATTCAGCTTTAACCCAGAAAATTATCGCAAATTAGTTAATACTTAAAATTTGCTTTAACAGTACAAGTACAGTTCCATTATGTAATAATGCAGTAGAATATTGTAGCAAGAACACAGATAATTTATACACTATTTCGTTCCACTCAATCCCTTTGAACAAACTATAGACTCCACTTAATTGAACAAATTGTTAATTGACCCAATTAAGTGGAGTCACCTATAATTTGTTCGTTACTTACTTAACCAAACACGAAATTATTTCACCTGAAACATGTTTGGTTATACTTATAGTGAATATGTATAACCAACACATTTCAGATAAAAAGTAGCTTTCTCTGAATGATATACAGTGGATATACGTACTGGGAAACGGTTTAATTTATTAGCATTGAAAAATATTGGTTATAAGAATATAATACTCTATTTCCAAACATGTTTTTATAATCTGTATCCACTATATAATAATAGTCAGGTTCTTTTTTTATGAACATTCAAGGGACCAAAAATTATGTTCATAATAGAGAGACTTCATAATAAGCGAACTCAACTTAATACAAGCCTTATGTAAGTTGTTAAATTGAGACCATAGGACTTGTTCTTAACGAAAAGTTTTTCATATTAAGCAGACGAAAAATTGTTCACAATAAGCGGACTTGACTGTATATTATAATTTAGGACTGAATTTGGCTCAACAATCGAACTCAACAGTAGCTATCGGCCTTCAAGGAAGAATCGACGCTCTTTTAACCGAAGCTCAAAAACACAGAAAACCAGAACAAATATCACTTCGCAAGGAAAGCCCAGTTCTACGCAAAATACGCCAACTTGAAAACCAACGAAAAAGCGTAGAACAAATATAATAATCCCTTATTTCAAGCTTCATAAAAAGGAAATTAGCACCAATTTTAACAATCCCATATACTCTTCATAATGTATATGTGTATTTCTATTTCTATGCTATAGTTTTAATGACCCATCATATGCTATCAGAACACACATATGTAGTCACTTTATTATGTATGTGCATGTAATTATTAAATAATAAAATACTGAAATTGATTCATTAAAAGTATAGACAAATGTGTTACAGTAAACCAGAGTGGGCCATGGGTCAACATTAGCGACCCTGACCCATCACACAATTGTAAATATCCATATACTATACTGTAACATTAACAGAATAACAGAATAACAGTATCAATTATCTCAACAAACCTACTTGATACAATGTCGATTATGTTTAGTATTTCAATGCACATCAATGTTATTATAATATTGATGATGATGTGTGATTCGTATTTTAACGCGAGAATACATTGAAATTTCAAATGGGTCATGGGTCACGGAGCCATGACCCATGACCCATCGACCCATCGACCCATGGTCCACTCTGCAGTAAACTCGGCTTAAAATAGAGCCATCTGTAATTGAAATCTCCGTTTAATTTATTCCACAGGATTTAAAGTTAGGACTGCAATTTTTTGGTTAATTGGGTCAAATACATTCGATCCTAACCTCCTAAGTGTCAATAAAAAGTTTTGAAAACAATTGTGTTCGCTTAATAGCAAGTATAATTTTGCACAAATTTGCTTGCTAATAGGCGAAATTGCTATTAGAACAGAATTAACATTAAATGCTTGCTTGGAGACAGAATAACTTGCTAATAGAGCAATTGCTATTAGGCGAACACCACTGTATCATAATGTTACGAGTTATTTGTAAGTTAGTCGTCGATATTCTTAAGAAATTTGAAGACATTGATAAGCACTTTTTGACTAGTAAATTCACTTTTTCGAGCGAGTCAGTTTTTTAGTTAAAAAAAAGCCCTAAAAGCGCGGATAAATAGTGTAAATTTCGAAGACACGTCAATTAGCAAGTTATTAATTAACTGCAATAATAATACAGAAATAGAAATCTGTTAATTGAGCCTGAGAGTTTGATCATAACGCATAACGCATGAATACTCGTATTAATTCAGCGTGTGATAGACAAACAGCAAACTCAATTAATAAATTATAATACCATTTAAGTGTGTAATATATTCAACACATAAAAGATGGAAAAAACCTGTAAGAAGCTCTGAAATAATATATAAGAAAACTCACACGCAGTATATTTAAAGGTTTTAGTTTATCCTTGTATTTCTATCAATTATAAAATTATGATAAGGCATACTCTCGTTAATACGAATACGGATAAGGCGAATTAACGTTTAAGGAGTACAAAGTTTAATTCCCCTAGCCTATACAAATGCATGTAAGTTACTCCGGTTAATACGAATTCAGGTAAATATGAACGAATTTAGTCGGTCCCCTGGTGTTCGTATTAACGAAAGTTGACAGTATTAAACTGTCAAAATGACAGTTTATTAATAATAGCTTACAAATGTATTCATATAACCAACCATACGTGTGACTATAATCTAACCTAAATAAGTTCAAGGAATTATCCAGGAGCTCGAGACGCTCCTTTTGGAGTGTGATTTTTGGAAAATTTGAATTTAGGAGCGCGAAAATTTGGAATTCTCTCCTATACCGTAACATTAATTTGTGATTTAAGCGTATGAAAGTTGGATCAGACCAGGATTAGGAGCGTATTTACAAATGGTTGTATAATACACTATATATATAACTAAACAATAAAATGAATAAATCTAATATCATCCTACTGAGCATAAGTGACAGGGAGCGAATACGGATTAGCTATTAAGATCTGTATGTTAGCTATTTCTCTCTCTCTTTTCTGAATTCTGTCAATTGGTGTCCAGGACCTGTCTGCCTCCAGTCTATACGAGTCTATGTGTTCGTACGGACACCTGTCTCCCCAATCCTATGGTACAGTAAAACAGTAAGAAAGTGAGGAAACCAGCCAAAATGTTCACTTTAGAGAGTTTACTGTTCATGATGTGTCAAAAACAATGGGAAAATTTTGGGACCGAGAAAAAGTGTTCAATTCTGGAGGTTTTATTGTATACAACTTCATATTCATATCAAGCTATATACTACAGTATACAGTAGAACCTCGTTAATACGAACACCAACGGACGGTCCAAATTTGTTCGCTTTATCTGGGGTTTGTATTAACCGGAATAAACCAATTAAATAGCCATTATAGGGACTTGACTTGTGTAAATATCTGTTCGTCTTACCCTGACCGTGTTCGTACTAACGAGTAACGAGGTTCTACTGTAGTTTTGTTAGTACGAATGTGTTCAGGGTTAACTTAATAGCAATTTCCTGTGAATAAGTACACTATTTCAGTCCATTTCAAAGAGGGGAATTAAACCTTATACAGTCAAACAAATTATAAAATTTCAAAACCATGGCAATGGTCCCTTAGCTTTTTAGAGAAATACAAAATCGAAAATCGAAATATTTTGAAGAAAATAAAACTTCCTCCAAAATATGATACTACAGTGAACTCCCGTTATAACAAAGTCGGATATAACGAAATAACCGCTTATAACGAAATTGATATTTCCCCCCCGAAATGGAGATTGAGAGCACTAAATGCATTAATTATTTTCCGCTTATAACGAATATCCGGATATAACGAATGAATTTACAGATCCCAAGCACTCCGTTATAACGAGAGTTCATTGTACTCCATAATATATATTTCGGCTTATCCGTGTTCGTAATAACGAGAGTCTAATAGTATTGCAGTGGATACCAGTCATAGGAAAACTGTTATAATCATATTTATATGGAAACAGTCTATTTATTATTGAAAAGTATCGGTTGTAAGAGTATACTCTCTTATCTACTCCCAAAAGGGGTTTATGGGCCGGCACTTTAGATAGAGGTAAAATTTGTACAGCGCCCTAAATGTGCTAATCGTAATAAATGATCGCCCATGATCAGTAACTTTCAATGATGCGGCACTATTAGATGGAGGAAGAATTCGTACGGTACCCAAATGGGGGTTTGTATATCGAGGAACTTATGGGAAGCAAAATCTGGCCAGACACCTGGCACCTAAATGGAATCATACTGCAAACACCTTGGCTCCTTAACCGAAGCTGGGCTGGCACCTAAATGTTCCGTCCAGGCAAATCCCTGACTCCCAATCATATCCATATAACATGTATCCACTGTAGTAGTTCATGCAATTAGTAAGTTTTAAGCGAAGAGCGCTAGTATATTATAAAACATTATAAACCATGGATAGAAGCTTAAAAGTAGTACACCAATTTATAAATACAGTATACTCCGCTTAATAAAACCACCGGTTAATAGATTTCTTCACTTATTAATGAAGTCAAAATTTCACCGGATTTATAGGACGGAATGACAGTTTGGAATAAAATATTTTCGGTTAATAGATTTCACTGCTTAATCGGGTCAAAGCAACCTGGTCCCGAGGTGACCTATTAAGCGGAGTCGACTGTATCTTATGACTAACTTTAGGAGACAGCATAGAGAGCACATTCCCAACAACAGATCTGTACAGATGGTATGTGTTCCCAGGTACTTTCTTAAAGTTACACTTAGTGTGGTGCAGCTCGTTATCTCTATGAGCATCTTCCAATATCTCTTTTGCCTATAAAGTATACTGCTATAACATTATCATTAGTACAGTGGATGCCGGTTATAAGCACATCGTCGGGAACTGCACTTAATGTGCATATAACCGGCATGTTCTTATAACCGACATAAATTATATAGGGTATATGACAACCGTTTCCCAACATAGTGTTCTTATATCCGATATGTTCTTATAACTGGTGTGCTTATATCCGACATCTACTGTATACCGTATTTGGTAAGATTAAGTGGAGGGTAATATACAGGACTAGAATTGAACACTCCTAAGGTCACTAGAGTATGAATTTTGTACGTCTAAAAGGTTAGTTTGTATTACTCTATGGGACTTTCGGAAGTTTTCGATCTCCTTAACGCAAAAATATCCCAATTTATACGTCTCTAGGCGTATGGCGCGCTCCTGGATAAAACCCTGATTAAGTGCTATAACAGTCTGATTAGTATACCGTATTTACTCGAATAGTAGCCTAGGCGATTATTAATTTAGCCACCCGGCTATTATTTGAGCGAGCTACTATTTGTTATTTGAGGAAATCCGTTACACACCATTAATCTGTTAACCAAATCCCCTCAAGTGCTTATGTGTGTTGTATGCTAATTTATTCCCGGATTTTCCTACTTAGATATAGGTAACTTTACCATTTATTCGTGATTATTAATTTGAAACCCTTAGGGGGGCGAATATTCGAGTAAATACGGTATCTGCCTAAGGAACATCCATCGTACCTGAAAATTTTCGCCTATATACAGTCACGTTCTTTATTAGGAACATTAAAGGGACCCAAAATTGTGTTAATAATAGAGTTCATAATAAGCGAACTCATTTCAATACAAAAGTTCTAAATTGGGACCAGGGTCCAGGTTGTCTATAATATAAAAATATCATATTTACCATACTAATGTGTTCACACAGTAAACCTTATTATAGTAAATTAACGCGCCATGAAATTAACGCGAATTAGAGCAATTCGCGTTAATTTCCTATAATAAGGTATATACAGGTAAAACTCCCAAAGCGGCACCCATCGGGAGAATGATTTTGTGCCGCTACTCGGAGGTGCCGCTTTGGGAGGTTTAGCTGTACTTGCTAACTGAATAATTACCTTTTCAGTGAGTAGTTTAACTTGTTCTGCGATTATTGTTAATTTGTTAGTTGCGTTTGCTCGTACGAGCTCATCAGCCTAAGATAATCATTCAACGTCAATTAACACAAATGTTAAGATAATCTCTTATACGTAGTAATAAACCCTATATTAATTAATAATTAATATAAAACTTGTTTTATTTAAATAAATACTTGCGTAAATATATTCTCAAGGCTAACACATCAAATGTGTATTATAACAAATTTGATTATTTAGAAATTCATATTAACAAAGTACAATAGAACCTCAATACATAATACGAAATTCCGGTTAATAAGTACATTATTTCAGTCCCCTCCAAAGCCTTTTTCAATACAAATGAAACAGGTCAATATTACGAATTCCGAAAAAGGCGAACGCGTTTAGATTGTCCCCTGGTGTTCGTACTAACGAGGTTCTACTATATTATAGGCTTTGTAGGGGACTTGTGACTTATCAATATTAACCGTGTTGTTACTTATGAGTGTGATTAGTATAGAGTGTAACCTGTTGAATCTGCATGGCGAGATCCACTAAGTCGGTCGGATTGTGTATTTTCTTTGTGGCTCTCGGGTCGACCAGATCTTTAAGCGTCTCATCAGAAGAATCGTATAAATTAGCTACACACGAATAATAATAATATTTGTTGTCGAATGATAATGCAATTAGAGATACAGTCAGGTTCTTTTATTATGAACAACCAAATATTACGTTAATAATAGAGATACTGTACTTCATAATAAGCGAACTCAATTTTATACAAACCCTATGTAAGTTGTTAAATTGGGACCATTAATTAACCCCACCATACACGATACAATATGTTGCTTGAAAGTAGGACACTGCTCGACTTTCATGCAATATGTTGCATGGAATATTGAATTGGAACTTTCAAATATCTGATTACAGTCGACTCCGCTTAATAGAGTCACCTCGGGACCAGGTCGCTTTGACCCGATTAAGCGGAGAAGTCTATTAACCGGTGGCTAAATTAAGCGGAGTTGACGAATATTTGATAAAAATATTTGATAAGGTAAGCAAATTCCTAAGGTCCATATGTGTTCATACTAAGTTACTAACGAGTCAATTGTATTAAGCTAAACGTATACCAGCAATTATTATAAAGGGGTATAATTGTGTACGGTTAATTAACAGGAACTATAATTCATTGTCCATTGTCAAAACATTCTTCATTACAAATTCTGTTTGTAGAATTATACTATATTTTGCATACGTAATTGTAAATTTAATTTGTTTGTTATACAATTAGCAAATTGGCCCAATTAGTAAGGTTCTAAGTTCTAACCCTTAGACCAGTGTTCGCAACCTGGGTCCACAAGATCTCATAATTAGTATTACGGTCAATGGGAGGGGTCCACATAATGTATACTATTGCTATAGGGGGACACGGTTGAAAAAGGTTGGGAATCGCTGCAATAATTTATACTTTTCGGTAGATGAAAGAGATAAATGGCATTAGTAAGATAAACACATTAGTTGATAACTGGAGTGTAATTACATTGATTTAGGCAACTATGGTATGTATACTGTCGATGACTGTATTAAGTTGGACAAGTTAGTTAATTAAATAAGAATTATATACCTTGTGAAGATATCTGTTCTTTCTGCAATAACTCTTTTGTAGATAGCATTATGTATATAATCTGTAATTCAATAGCTCTCTACAAATATAATCGAGTATGTCTATGTATGAATGAATAAATAAAACTAATTTACCCTACATATTAAATTGTTACTTGGGTGGTTGTTTGTTCGACAATAATTGTTCCCTACAAAATTTTTCCAAGGGTGTGATTTTCCAGCAATTTTTGTAGGGAACAATATTGTACTTTTACACAGAAACTACGCAGTGAAATCAATAGTTTGGAATAATTGAAAATATCAGGATTAGAATATTGTCTCGAGTAGTCGAATCTACGCATTCTCCGAAGAGCTAACACTTGGACTCTGTTGTTATTATAATCTGAATTTGTACAGCACGAATTTCAAGTATTCCATTAAAGATTGAAATGTATGAGATAAAATAAATTGAACACCTTAACATTATGATCTCTCAAGTCACTACTTATAATATTAATTTGTCTGTCCAGACAGAAATAGTAAGCTTCAATCAGCTGTGACACATCAAATGCATTAGGTTCCCATCTCTGGAAAATGATTGTACATAATGAAACAAACACGAAACAAGACTATAAATAGAGATCGAGTTAATTTCAGGTCGCGAGGCCTAGTGCCCTATGTTATATGCGGACAGTTAAGTGGAGTCGTATCGACAGACCTCAAATCCTCAACACTCAAATGGGATATGCTATTAGTTTCACCATGGCCACTTAATAAACTGCCGTGTATGTCACCGAGAGGCCAAAAAAATAGAAGGCCAGGTATAAATTTCACTCTAAGCTAAACTATGCTTCCTATTGTTATTATATATACAGGTAAACCTCCCAAAGCGGCGCCCATCGGGAGAATGATTTTGTGCCGCTTCTCGGAGGTTGCCGCTTTGGGAGGTTGCTCGTAAGGTAAAACTCCCAAAGCGGCACCCATCGGGAGAATGATTTTGTGCCGCTTCTCGGAGGTTGCCGCTACTCGGAGGTGCCGCTTTGGGAGGTTTACCTGTATATATATATATCCCTATTTTAGTATTCCTGTTATAAAATTATTAGAAAGTAGGAAGAAAATGAAATTTATGATACCGGTATTTGAATTTTTTTCATTTTACCATTAATTGTTACCGTCACCATGAAATGGCGCCTAAACAGCTTAACCACAAATCTGAGATTCTCAAAAGTGGTTCCATTGGACTCGCGATGGTTGATTACCCATATACAACCCAAATAATAACAATGGGAAGCATAGTTTAGCTTATAATGAAATATATAAACTGGCCTTCTAATTATTTGGCCTCTCGGTGACATACACGGCCGTATATCAAGTAGGCCATGGTTCCACGCATTCCTACATACAGTGTATATGTGTCAACTGACAGACCACACAAGCCATACTCTGTTTCAACACGAAACAGAATGTCCCCAGACACTTTATCTAGCTTGTAGATATAATGCGGATAATTACAGTTGACAAGTTATGAAATTAGGAAGAGACATCCGAATAATTACATACTTTGCTGAACACCTGAATCCTATTTGCACAAAAATCACACACAAATATATCTCCATTGTCTCTGTCTATTGACAGACCATGAGGAGTATATTTAAATCTGTATTATTCCTCCATTGACACCAGACCACACTGGGTTGTGTCTCTCACACAAGCGACACAATCCAGCCATGCCACTCGAGCCACACTAATGGAATTCGATCCACAGTCGCCTCTAGTACCCGTATCTTCTCGTCCAACTTCGGGACACATTTATTTGAGTCTCATTGAGCTCAATATGTTGGAGATAGTGTGACACATCAGTTTTGGTCACTTTCAATTGATTCAGTTTCGCCTGTCTATCCTCCACTTGTGTCTCTGCCACACGGACACTTCATCCAGCTGTGCCACCAGTTCGAGGTGTCTGCCACGTAGCACTTGGAAATAATACTCGAATCGGACACGTAACTCCTCTTTCGCTATCAGCACTTACGCTACAAACTCAGTTGCCATTCTACACTCGATTAGTTTCACTACTTTAACACAGTTGTACAAAGCATTCCCAGAGCTCTCTACAGCATAGCAACCATATGGCTACTATGCTACGTATAACCATATTCCATTAATCTCTCCATTACAACATTTGTATGTACAGTTGAAACCGGATATTTTAACACCGGATATTTTTAACAATCGGATATTTTTAACACATTTTCTTCTAAATAATTAATTATTGTTGTTGTTATAAAATCGGGTATTTTTAACAATCGGATATTTTTAACAAATTTTCGTGTAAAGAATGTGTTAACAATATCCGGTTTCAACTGTACTTAGTAACTATTATGATTAGTTTCACTTATTACCACTAACATGAATAATTACATACTGTTACGGGTTTGGCAGACTATAATAAATTGCAAATACAAATATAAGTATGGAAACTAAAGACTGTTACAAACTCTAATCTAATAAGTAATCAAGATACTAAAGCCGATGGTTCGATCTAGAAGTCTTGTCAATAACATACTATAAGTTCAAAATACAATTACAGTCAACATCCGTTTATTAGAATTTCGCTAATTCGACAAAATTTATTTTTCCCTCCTTGCGAGGTCGAATTAACGGATGTTGACTGTAACTAAATATATAAATTAATTGGATTGGTTTACTCACAGCTAACTACTCTGAATACTATACCAGCTTCCAAACTCTGATCAAACGCTTGAACGATTTAACAACGAGACTTATTGTCCCTCCACAGAACTAAGCTCGATCCTGATTATTAAATTATAATAATACTAATCAAAATATTAAAAACACAATGTTCTTTGTTTGATTATGTGTGTGTGTGTGTGTGTCCTCACTAATGGCCAATTATCCAGGGATTTTCACGATTCACTTGGTTGACTCGGTCATACGAGTCACCGAATTCGACACGAGAACATGCATATATGCATGTCTACTGAAACATGCATATCTCTAAAATAAAGTGAGCTAAAAGGAAACTTCCAAAACGCTAAGGGTCGTTTCCGTCCTATACACATTTCTGTAATGGTTTGACACCTTTGCATTGAGGATGACACGACAAAAAATCTAAAATTACAGCTTTGCCGACAGCAATCACAGCATTTCTTTTGGAGGCACTTTAAACAACCAAGCACCAAAATATAGTGCCTCCGAAGAACATGCTGTCGGCACAGCTTTAATTTTAGATTTTTAATATTGATCTCACGTCCATATAGTATAGCATATATATATATATATATATCCTTTAGTATACATACGTAACTTTATAATATACTTTGAGTGACCTTCAAAGTTCACCACAGAACAATTTCGTAGCTGGGAAGGGGTGGAGTTATTATATCTAAACGAGAGTATTCCCATACAGTCAATTCGCTGGGCGATCGGAGAAGAAACAGCGGACACTACAAGCTTCTTAATGGAATATTCCAACCCAGTCAATATTGGTGAAGTATTTAACGACGTTGGTAGTGGAACATAAACCATTCTGAAAGTGGTATTTGGATGATGAATTTAGAATATATTTTCTTTGATGTATAATAAATATATTTCAACTTTCTTGATAGATGGTTTCTCAGTGCTTAAAAAAAAAACGTCCTAAACTGGCACAGTTGACCCGCAAGGCTTCCCACAGAGTCTATAATTTTAAGGCCCAATCCTGGGCATTACACCCCCCAGATTTTGTGCTGATCCATCCCTGTATATGATAGCAGTGATTGTCCTATTATGTATATTATTATATTGTGTTGTTGCATTTCATTTATCCTGTATTGAGAAGAATTAAAGACACTCGTTTGAAAGATTTATAAAACTTGAGTAGATTCGGAAAGATCTAGTTTAATATTTGAGTATCAGTAAAGTTTAGTATATTTGGAATTTTGAAAAAGCTTTACTATATTTTGGGAATATTACCATATTAAATAATTATAGTATGTATAGACAATGGATTATTGCAAACTTAATTAGTAAATCTAAACACAGTTGTAGTGTAATAATGGAGGAAATTAACTCGCCATGAAATTAACGCTCCATGTAATTAACGCGAATTAGAGCAATTCGCATTAATTTCATGTCATGGCGAGTTTTGCCCATTGTCAAAAATAAATTGTACCCGAAAGAATATTCACGATTAATATCAATGCGACTAAAATCAGTAAAGCATATGTAGAAACCAATTAAACACGCAGAAAGGGATTAGACTAAAGGAAAACTTCACAGTATAACATGTAGAAAATAGATAGAACTGCAAGCTAAAGAATTCAATTCAGTTAATAGAAAGGAAGAAATAAGAATCAAAATATCTGTATACAGTTCTTAACAGCTTGAGTAACTACAATGACTCTTCCTTCTTTATCCACTGTAATACCTGTAGGATTGTTAGAGGTAGATATTGTATGAATCTTCTGGAATTGAGGGCTGAAAATATGAATAGAGTGAGAATTGTAATCCGAAATGAGAATATTATAAGTTTGGTCAATGAAGAATAAATACGGATCATTAACTTTCATTCCTTGGCCACTAGATATAACACTCTTCTGTAGAATGTGAATATAGTTGTAGAGATGGAGACAAGGATTAGATTCATCGAGAACATAAATGTATTCTTTGGAGAGTTTAACATCATTAGGGTGTTCGAGTGTTTCTTTTCCAAACTGCGACTTGAAAGATAAATCACTATCGAGTATCTGAATACGATTATTAAAACGATCACAAATGTAAATGTCTCCATTAGACTCATTAATCGTTAGACCAAAGGGATTGTTAAATTCTAACTCTCCTCTTCCCTGTCTACCGATTCTAGAAACAAACTTCCCATTGAGTTGATAATTGTGAATACAGTTGTTACCTTGAGAAATAAAGAATTGCAAAAGAATTGCAGTTTATGAGACTGCTTTCAATCCATAACAACAACAATAAGTCCCTCCTTGTTGATATCTATACCTTGAGGACAATAAACTCTTGTCCCTTCGTGTCCAATGGTGGTAACAAGTTGTCCCTCTCTATTGAACACCTTAACATTATGATCTCTAAAGTCACTAATTATAATATTTATTTGTTTGTCCAGGCAGAAATAGTAAGCTTCAATCAGCAGTTCCTATGACAATGCATTAAAAATTCTTTAATTTGGTGAAGTAAGGTAGATTCCTTATCAAAAATATATATACAATAGTTGCCAAAATCTGAGATAATAAAGTTACCAGCTCCATCTATCTTGAATGCAATGGGGCGGCTTAAGTGTTTGGATATTGAGGTAGAAATAGTGTTCTGCAGGTATTGGTAGTTGTAATTGAAATGTATAGGAAAGGATTTTGATGAGATAAGACGTAAATATCATCTTTGATAAGCTGTATGTGAGAAGGATAGTTAATTATGGTATTACCAAACTGTGATTTGTATGAATAATCTTTGGAGAATATTTGTATTCTCTTGTTGGAAACATCGCAAACATAAATATCTTCATTAAATTCATTAATAGCAATGCCACGAGGGTTTTTGAACGTGATTTGATAAATTATTCGAGATTCACCGTGATTTACCATAAATATCGAATAATTTTATCAAATCACGTTTTACAGTGTCGGTATGTGTATAATTATACTCAGGTAGTTGATTGGAGTCGAAAGAGGGGTCACTCGATTGGGTAAGTACACATTTGGAGAATGGAATTTTTGACACATTCCTGGTACATTCCAGCGTTGCTATGGAAAAATTCTCCTAAATATGTTCATGTGATATATCAAATTATCGGAAATTTACTTGGAAACCGAATTCAACAATAAAAAGACGATATAATTTAATTTGAACAAGTTTTTATGGGAAACAAGTCCGGCGAACACTATCGGACGTGTTAACTTTGACGAGCTGTCATGGCCGATATAGACACTCTTTCAATTGCCTCAATATCCAAAAATGTTCGCACTATATCAAAGTACATCTGTACAAATTTTGGTGCTTTTATCAAAAAAATGAACAATTGTATGGTTGTGCCGCTGCACTATAGTACTTTATTGAATCCCAGGAGAAAATGTATAGGGATTGCAAACCCTAGGTACAACCCCCCTGAACCCCTCCGATTGATCCATCCCTGATTTCTGTGTTTCTGTAATGGTTTGACACCTTTACATTGATGATGACATGACAAAATAATCTAAAATTACAGCTTTGCCGACAGCAATCACAGCATTTCTTTTGGAGGCACTTTAAACAACAAAGCACCAAAATATAGTGCCTCCGAGGAACATGCTGTCGCCACAGCTTTAATTTTAGATTTTTAACAATGATCACACGTCCATATAGTATAGTATAGTATAGTATATCCTTTAGTATACTTAAGTTACTTTATATTATACTTTGAGTGACCTCCAAAGTTCACCACAGAACAATTTCGTAGCTGGGCAAGGGTTGAAGTTATAATATCTAAACGAGTCAATTCGCTGGGCGATCGGATATCGGATAAACCAGATATGACAATGGGTTTCATATGTCTATTCCTCCAAGTCTTTGAGTGAGCAATCTGGCAGATTATGTTTCTGCCCTGGTTAGAGATGTAACGAACATCTATTGCGGCTATTTCAGAGCAACGGGTAGCCGTGGTGATAGCAATCAATGTTGCTGTTTTCTTTGTGAGGTATTTGAGCTCAGTGGGATCCCCTTTTGGGATTTCAGATAATCTAGGAGGACATTCAGGTCCCAGGCACTTGAGTATCTTGTCTGTTTGGGATTATGTTGTCTATACCCTTAAGCAGCCTTGGTATTAGTGGATCATTGATGTTAGCGGGATTCCCGGAAATTGTCAGTATAGTGACCACAGCGATGGCAATCCAGCTAGAGGATTTTCCGCGTCAAATGTATCGTCAAGAAGGTCAATATGCTGTTTGTAGATGGGTCCAAGGGATCGGCTGACCACTGAGACACCAACGTGACCATGCGTTCCACGCAGATTTGTAAGATTTCTTTGTGGAAGGCACCACGATTTGAGAATGATCTCAACAGGCCTGTCCGGAATTCCTCTGTCTCTGAGGAGTTCCCGGATATGACACAGGCCAGTAGTCTCATCTGTTGGTGGCTGGAGTGGGGCGATAGTTCCCCAGCGGATCGGTGAGTAGTGTTTGGCTCTGAGGCAACTGCACTGGTGGTTGGATTAAGGACTCCAGAAGAAGGGGCCACCAAGGCCTGCTAGGCCAGAATGGGGTTATAATGATCGCTGTTGTGATCTCCTCCCGTGTCAACTTGGAGAGAGTCCGGCCCATGAGGATTGGCGGGGGGAACATGTATAGTATTCCCAGGTCTTCCATTTCAGTACGAAGGCGTTCACTGCCCAGGCCTCCGGTCTGGACGCCAACTCACAAATTTCGCCACCTGGTTGTTCAGGCGTGAGGCGAAAAGGTCCACGTGCGGGTATACCTGGGTCTGGTAGAGGATTGCTCCGAAAACTATCGGACAGATACGCCATTCGTGTTGGTGTGAGTTCAACTGGCGGGATAGAGCGTCGGCAGTTATATTCTCCTTCCCTGGATATACTCCGCAGTCAGAGTAATTAGAAGCTGCATCGTATGTGTCAGGAGCTGAGTTGCCAGCTGGCACAGAGGGAGGGAGTGAGTGCCTCCAAATCTGATGACGTAGCGAATTGTAGTGGTATTGTCCGTCTGCACCAAGCCGTGCGTTGTGGGAGTGGCAAATAACTTCAATTCTAAGAGGTTGATGTGAAGCGTGTTCTCTAGGGTGACCAGCTCCCGAGGCTCGTTTCTCCTGGCAAGAGGCTCCAGCCTGTTAGCAGACGTAGGTTTGGATAAGCAGGCTTATCTCTGCCTCAGAATTTGGCTGGAATTCCAATCTTCCGCCTTTGTCATCCATCAGGTGATGTTCGCCTGGGATGGTTGGGAGAGATGGACATACTGACTGTAGTTGTTCGACGACAACTGGAGCGTTGCTATTAGGTCGAACTGAAGTGCTCGATAGGATAATGGAGCAATTGGAAAAGCTATTTTGGTAAAGCTCAGCAATCCGACCAGTGCTGCCAGTTCTCTGGCTGAGCAGTCGCCCCTGTGTGCTATTCTCCGACACTGATATTAGATCTTCGTCAGAGTTCGTTGGGTACTCGTAGGAGCATCCGGCGTGTGTCCACTATAATTCCTAGGAATTCTATGGTTTGTTGGGGCGTGAGAATTGACTTCTCCCAATTCACAATGAATCCCAGGTTCTGTAACAGGGAGATGGTAACATTGATATGAGCCGTCAGCATTGCCTGGCTGGGTTCGTTAGCAGCATGTCGCTAGGTATGCTACTATCTTGATCCCTTGGGACCGGAGATAGGAGAGGGTCTCTTCAGCAGTTTTGTGAAGATGTATGGTGCCATGCTCAGGCCGAATGGCATTGCCCGTTACAGGAAGGTTTGTCCCTGCCAGAGAAACTGGAAGAACTTGCGAGATTCCTTCCGAACTGCCACTGCAAGATAGGCATCCTTTAAATCTATTTGGCTAACCAGTTTCATTGGGAAACTGTGTACTGTATACAATGCAGGCCCTCCATCTTGAAGTGGGGAGGGTTGAGATGTTTGTTCAGGGCTTTGAGATTTAGTATTAATCTCCATTGCCCCGATCTCTTGAGCCGGTGTCGGAGTGCCAGCGGTCCCCCCGTGTCAGATGTCCCCCTTAGGGTCAGATGTCCCCCCCTCGGACTCCTCACCCTAGGGCCAGCTGTCCCCCCGGACCTGTGGCCCTAGTATCAGCTGTCCCCCCTCAGGGTTAGATGTCCCCCAATCGGACTACTTTATATGTAGAATATGAAACTATAGTGATGTGCATTGTGAAATTTATTGTTCTGGGACCCTAGTGTGAGGTTTCTGAGGGAAGACATACGATCCTGATGGGGGACAGCTGACTCTTGGGCCACAGGTCCGGGGGACATCTGACCCTAGGGCCACTGGTCCGGGGAGATATCTGACCCTAGTGCAATAGGTCCGGAGGGACATTATTTAGGGGGGACCGCTAGCACTATGACACCGGAGAAAGAAGGGGTTAGGAAATATGGTTTTCCCACTGTCTCTATGGCTCCCATGACCAATAGGTTGTCAGCTCGTTCACTAGAGAGGATTGATTCCTCGCAGTGCTTGCTTCCTGCGTATGCGGATCGTGCTGGTGGCGGCTGAGCCATGAGAATAAGAGAGGCAGAATATACTCTATAAGCTGTGCCGCTGGGACCGGCTCATCTGTTGTGAGCTTACCCAGTAGCTCAGAGAGGGGCCTACTGCATACAGAATAGACCGTTGTATGTCTCTATACGTTTCATCTCTAGCTCTTAATAGTGCATAACAGGTTTTCCAGCTTTTGTACCCTCATTGAAGGGATATCGGGCGTTTGTAACGCTTGATCACTCCAGCCTCTGTCCGGCTCGAGGCCGGATGTGAAGTACTTACCAAGGTAGGAACAGATCTCTTTCGAGGACCCAGCGAAAAACTTTCGCTCCACTCAGTGGCGTATCCAGGATTATTGTGAGGGGGGTGCTTTGGAGCGAGCTTAGCGAGCGATGGTAAGGGGGGCTCTTGGGGGGCAAGTTCCCCACAAATATACCATATATCCATTTTGGAAACCAGTTATGAGGGGGGTGTTTGAACACCCAAATGGCAGTGGCGTACCCCCCTGGATACGCCACTGCCACTAAAGTGGACGGGTCAAAGAGAGCGTGTCCCGAATCGGGATTTTGGTCGGTGGTAGGAGCCACAGTTAGAGCATTCATTGCAACAGGAATTTCCTGACTGGCGCCCAGTGGTATCAGGTAACGTAACAAACGTCGGCGGTGGCGCATTTGTAGCGAGCTGGGGCTCTGCTTGCGTGGCTTCCGGACGTTGGCCGCGCATGGAAAGTTACATATGTCGACACACGTGGTGATCGGGCTGGTCGCTGTCTTTTCCCACCCCCCTGCCGAATTAAATTATGTAGCTCTTCCAGTTCCTCAAACAATGGTGAACAAACAAACAAACAAACAAACAAAACACATTGTGAATTAATATAGAAGATAGATCGAATATGGCCTTTCTAAAACTTGAGTAGATCTGTCAATTTAATTAATCAATTTATTGAAAACTTGAGTAAATGTGGAATTTTTCGACAAAACTTGAGAATTGGAATTAATTTTATAAAACTTGAGTAGA
Source organism: Hexactinellida sp. DTS-2022 (assembly GCA_028753945.1). NCBI lineage: Eukaryota > Metazoa > Porifera > Hexactinellida > Hexactinellida sp. DTS-2022. The sequence goes on from JAPNXP010000014.1 coordinate 903,516, forward strand.
TTCGGAAAGATATAGTTTAATATTTGAGTATCAGTAAAAGTTTAGTATATTTGGAATTTTGAAAAAGCTTTACTATATTTTGGGAATTTTACCATATTAATTAATTATAGTATGTATACTAGTATGTATAGACAATGGATTATTGCAAACTTAATTAGGAAATCTAAACACAGTTGTAGTGTAATAATGGAGGAACAATCTTGCCCATTGTCAAAAATAAATTGTACCCGAAAGAATATTCACGATTAAATATCAATGCGCCCAAAATCAGTAAAAGCATATGTAAAAACCAATTAAACACGCAGAAAGGGATTAGGCTAAAGGAAAAATCTCACAGTATAACATGTACTAAATAGATAGAACTACAAGCTAAAGAATTCTATTCAGTTAATAGAAAGGAAGAAAAGAGGAATCAAAATATCTGTAGACAGTTCTTAACAGCTTGAGTAACTACAATGACTCTTCCTTCTTTATCCACTGTAATACCTGTAGGATTGTTAGAGGTAGATATTGTATGAGTCTTCTGGAATTGAGGGCTGAAAATATGAATAGAGTGAGAACTACGATCTGAAATGAGAATATTATCAGTTTGGTCAATGAAGAATAAACAAGGATTAATAACTTCCATTCCTTGGCCTCGAGATATAACACTCTTCTGTAGAATGTGATTATAGTTGTAGAGATGGAGACAAGGATTAGATTCATCAAGAACATAAATGTATTCTTTGGAGAGTTTAACATCACAAGGGTGTTTGAGTGTATCTTTTCCAAACAGAGACTTGAAAGAGAAATCACTTTTGAGTATCTGAATACGATTATTATAACGATCACTAACATAAATGTCTCCATTAGACTCATCAATCGTTATACCAAAGGGATTGTTAAATTCTAACTCTCCTCTCCCCAGTTTACCGATTCTAGAAACAAACTTCCCAATGAGTTGATAATTGAGAATACAGTTGTTAAATTGAGAAATAAGAATTATATCTCCACAAATAGCTACACCACTCGGGAAGTTCATCTTTCCTTCACCTTCATTGTCTCCAAATTTGAACAAATACTTGCCAGTACTATCGAATACTTTCACACAGTGATTATCTTGATCTGCTATGTAAATATTGCCCGTTTTATTATCGACTGCTACATCACGTGGCCTATCAAGTTGTTCCATTCCATTTCCTTTCTCACAAACACTCACAAGAGGTTGTTTCTTGCTTTTATAGACAATTTCACTTCTCACTTTCTCTACCAACTTACCCAACTTGTTCAATTCAGCTAACATTTTGTTGCTGTCACACTCAAAACTAACCATTTTAGGTTCTATGGGAGTTTCGATAGCTTTTAGTTCTGTGTTCAATTGTGAAATAATGTTTTCATGAATAGACTTATTTGGGGAAGTTAGAAGTTGATTTTGAAGAAAAGATTTTGTTGTTTCAAGATCTCGTTTCTTTTCATTAACATTCTCCAATTCGCTTCTATAAGAGAGATAAGAAGCTAGAATATTATCCAACTCTCTCAACAGCTCACTTTCTCTAGCTTTCAAGCAATCAGTTAATTCAACAAATTTATTTCTAATATTCTCTCCCATTCGATGTAATTCTAATTCGTAGTTATCTTCACTCAATGGATTAACAGTAGCCATTCGTAAATCTTAGGAAATTTAGAGATAGTTTTCTGAAATATAAAATTTATATATTTAAAGTTCATATGCTATAAGATCATCGTATTTAGCACGTATTGAAACCTAATCTGTTTTCTTATCAGTTAGAATATCGACCTTATCTATATAAGGAAATAATAATTTCTTTAAAAAGCTCAACTATTTATTATGGTTAATAGTAACTTAATACACAAAAAATAAATGCAGGGAAATATAATATAGAATCTACAAATAATTACAAACATCTAAATTAGCATTTAGAATATCTGTAGACAGTCCTTATCAGCATGATTAACTACAATAACTCTCCCCATATTGTCAACAGATAATCCCATTGGATGCTTGGGTACTACAGTCCTATGTACTAATTCGAACTGTTGATTGAAAATCAATATGGGATTTGCATCTACGTCAGATACCAAAAGGTTATTCGTGTTGTCGAGGTAGAAACAGAATGAATCGATCTTTTGCATTCCAGGTCCTCTTGAAAGAAATTTGTTTGTCGTTGGTAGTTGCAGTCGAATAGATGGACACATAGATTTGAGACATCTAGAACATAAATAGAATCTTTTGACAATTTGACGTCACGAGGTGAAATAAGATATGAATTACCAAATTGTGATTTAAATGTGTAATAATTCGCGAGTAATTTCACACGATTATTGTTGCAGTCACAAACGTAAATTTGTCTCATCAAATGCTATTCCGGAAGGAAAATTATATTCACTCTCGCCTTTTCCATTTCTACCAAAGTTAAATAGAAAATTGCCTTCAATATCATAAACTAAAATTAAATTAGGTTTCCAAACAAAGGTTTTGCGTTATAACTGTACGATTGCCGTAAATAGCTATTCCTCTTGGATAACACATCTTTCCTTCACCTTCTATATCACCAAACTTAAATTTAAACTCACCAAATTTATCAAATACTTTAATACAGTTATTTAATTGGTCCGCAATGTAAATGTTTCCATTAACCATATCAACAGAGATACCATGAGAACTACATACAGTAGAACCTCGTTCCTTAATTTTTCACGTCACTCCTTAATATTTACTTTTCATGACTTATATTTTGGCTTTTTCGTTTATCCTACTTGCTATACTTTTAGCTCATTAATTAACCATAGAAGAGACAATGAAATTCCAAAAAATTCTTCACGATGGACTCTTTCAAAAAGCTGGATTTATTATCGAACCCAATAATCTAACAGAAGCCATCAATAAGGACCCAGAAAGAGATGTTTTGAGACTGATAGCGATATTGACGAACTTTGATTATATAGTACAACATTCAGTTGATAAATATACATAAATTATAGGATCTAAATCTTCTGGATATTTTGTTGATATTAGGTGTTATAAATCTATCAATATTCAATGGAAATCCATGGATATCCACAAAAAAAGATCTGGATATGGATATGGATATAGATATGGATATGGATGCGATTTTTCATCTCCACGGCAAGCCTGTTAACATCTCTGTAATGTACAGGGAGCAAATAACTGTAAGAAGAGCCTTTTTATACAATTCTGGCATGAAGGTACTCTATTGAAGACTTGTTGTTTCTAACAATAAATTATAAATAATGTAGGGGTAAGGGTTTTGTACGGAGTTGAGAAATGACTAACACAATCATAAATCTCTTGGCGTATAAATCCTGATTTGGAAAAAAAATACTATTAATTAGTAACAAGTAAAATAAAAACAAAAACAAATATTCATATCATAAACTTTCAAATGCGTGAGTCGTATTTAGCATACTTAATCGATTATCTATTATAACATTAGAATTCTCAATTATAAATATAGACAGTATTCTATAAATGAATACTATCAGACTCTATAACAAAGTAAATTTTAGCCTTCAGATCGTCACAACAAATAACATTGTAAGTTGTAACTATGCCCAGCATTTAACAGAATGTTCAAATAAAATAAGGGATGCCTCATAAAGTTACACATAATATTTATTGAGATTTTGAAGTCCTTATACCTACCAATTTACCAACCGTAAGGGATTTTAACCATTTTGGTTGTTCTGTATCGGAATTATCACAGGGAGTTTGGCCAATTTACAGGGGAAATTCGAGCACCGATATGACTCAACTAGGTTGGCAGGTAGGTTCATTAGGCATGTGGCCCTGACCCCTGGATACCCACATAAAATCCAGCACTGCATAGTGTAAATAATTATAGAAACTAAATACAAAAAGAGAAAACTGATTAATTCTTGAGAAATATCAAAAAGTATCCGCGAATAAAGTAATAAAAAATTAATTACATGAGGTAAAGAAATATATTAATAGATTATTTTCAGGATAATCTAACAACGTCTGGTATCCAACAATTAGATTAACAGAAGGACATTGGTATCTTCAGAAAGAGTTAACAATTAGAATTCATCTGACGCATGTATGCAGATGGCGAATATAGGTTGTCAGTAAATGAGAATACGGTGATTGTGCCCAGCAACAATGATTCTTCCATTGGAATCAATAGTAACTCCAGTAGGTGTAGAAATTTCTTCTTTAATTTGGTGAAGTAAGGTAGATTCATTATCGAAAATATAAATACATTTGTTGCCATAATCTGAGATAATACAGTTACCAGCTCCGTCTAACTTGAATGCAAAGGGGGAGCTTAAGTGTTTGGATATCGAGGTAGTAATAGTGTTCTGCAGATATTGGTGGTTGTAATTGAAAATGTATAGGAAAGGATTTTGATGAGATAAGACGTAAATATTATCTTTGGTAAGCTGTATGTCAGAAGGATAGTTAATTATGGTATTACCAAACTGTGATTTGTATGAATAATCTTTGGAGAATATTTGTATTCTCTTGTTGGAATGATCGCAAACATAAATATCATCATTAGACTCATTAATAGCAATGCCACGAGGGTCTTTGAATTGTCCATCTCCACTACCTTGTGTTCCTATTTGTTTCAATAAAGTTCCATTCATATCAAATACTGAGAAACATCCAAGTAAATCCTGACTAACAAACACTTTCTCTTTAGAGATTGCGATACAGAGTGCACCTTTAATCGCTCCAAAATTAGACAAATAATTAAAATCTTTGTCATAGATTTTTACTCTATTGTTCGAATGATCGGCAACATAAATATTACCAGTTCTATTGTATACTTCAACTCCCCATGGACTATTAAACTGTCCCACACTATTACCTGCTACATCTCCTATACTCACAACTGGTCTCACTTTATCTTTATACCTCACCACAGGCAGACATGAGTCGGTTGAGTTAACAACAGTAATATTACCGAAACATTTTATCGTATCCAATAGTGTAATTTCGAATTCAAATAAGATACGTTTTGAACTAAATTCATTCTGTATTTCTTTCTGTTTCTTCTGTATTGCTTCTATGAATAAACTCTGAGTGTCTTTGAGGTCGCCAGTTGAGAGAATATTTTCCTGATTAAATTTCAATGCTCTGTCAAGTTCAATTATAGAATCCTCTTTTTTCAATTTCCCTTTTTGGTAATTGTCATTAATTTCTTCTAACTTTCTCAAAAGTTCTTTCTTTCTTTCCTTCAAACAATCAATCAATTGATTGAATTGAGTTTCTATATCGGATTTAATTTGACTCAATTGAGACTCAAAACTGTTAGCCTCAGGATTACTGGCTGTTGCCATCTAATGATATTTCCCTTAACTTAGCTACAAATACAGAAACTGAAAAACAATGCTATCATTGAGAAAAAAGAATACTTCATCGATCATGGGCGTTACTAATATTTCCTACATACTATTGATTGTTGTTCTCTGTATACATGAAGCTAATCTGTGGACGGTCAATAGGAAGTTTAGTAGTAAAGCCGATTTTTAAACTAAATATATATTGAGGAATTATTCAGGAGAGCATGATTTTTGGAAAATTTTAATTTAGGAGCGCGAAAATTTGGAATCTTCTCCTATACTGTAACATTAATTTGTGAATTAGGCGTATGAAAATTGTATCAGACCAGGATTAGGAGCGTATTTACAAATGGCTGTATAATACACTGATTGATATTCTTGTGTGTTAAAATTATTAAATTGTTAAACTATCCATAAAGCAAATGTATCAAGGGCGGAAGTGATGAAAGAAGTGATAGATAGGAACACTTTTTCTGCCGGTACCAGGTTATTAAAACCACAAGGGTGTATGTTTGTATGTGTGTAGTATTTAACTGTATTGCTTTTGTATGCATAGGCGCCGAACCCGGGGGGGCGAGGGGGGCTCTTGATTCATATACGTACAGTTGAAATCGAATTGTTTTGCCTCTTTTCTCATGCATTTAGGGGGGGGGACGATTTCGCCTGTACTCTCAATTTGATAGAGAATGAACTTTCCTTGAGTTCCCCTTGATTCTGCCTTGTGAATCGAGTATACTGACTTAAAATAATATCATCCACAATTTTATCTACAGTCAACGCCCTGCGCACCAAGTCGGAAAGCTTGTAGGATCATAAATGCAATTTTGTCGGTTATACGAAGTCCCAAAAGTACTGGAAAAATTGATAGATTTGGGGAAGTCACCCTCAAACTTGGGGGGTCCCCCCCAAATGAATTTGATAATTCGCAGACTTGGGGGGTCCCCCCCAAATTTGGGAGGACCCCCCCAAATGAAACGAAAGTTGGGAAATTTGGGGGGGTCCCCCAAAATATATTTGAAAATTAGCAGATTTGGGGGGTCCCTCCCAAAATTGGGGGACCCCCCCCGAAATGAACAGCGAGGGGGGCTCTTGATGGGGGGCCAGAGGGATGGACGGTTCTATCCAAAGGACCAGAAGGACAGTCCTTCTCAGACTAACTGCTTTCTTATACTGTGTCCTTTCGTAGCTTTTTAAAAATTGTTTACAGTCTGTTCTGTCTAATTATCCACTCCTCTACCTGTCTAAATAACTTTGTTGTTCAACCATACTCAGAATTATTAAAGTAAACTAGCCCATGTCCTTGTACAAATGCCTTTATTGAAAAGCTTATTCTCAAATATTTACTAATCTAATAATACTGGGTTTCTCAACCTGCGATCTCTTTAATTTTAAACGTGTCCTTCTTTTAAAGTAGTCATGGTTACCCTGCTGGAGAGGCACCTAACTTTGACAATTAACCCAAAAGGAATTTTAAATAAACAAATTGGAAAATTACCCAATGAGCCGTTTTTTCTTCAAAATGTTGAGAGATATCACCCCTCGAGTAGAATAGATAACCCCAACCCAAGTATTTAAAGGATCTGGTCTATCTCGAATACAAAAATTAAATGAAAGGCAGTTATCAAATTTACAATAAACACGATAACTTGTCGAGGAGTGAGAAATTTCGAGTGGAAACCTCAACCTTGTGTTTTAATAGTATGCATAGATAACAGTCATTATCAAGCCCATTGTCAAAAATAAATTGTACCCAAAAGAATATTCACGAATAATATCAGGTTACTAAAATCAGTAAAAGCATATATAGAGACCAATTTAAACACGCAGAAGGGGATTAGACTAAGGGAAAACTTCACAGTATAACATGTAAAAATAGATAGAACAACAAGCTAAAGAATTCAATTCAGTTAATAGAAAGGAAGAAAAGAAGGAATCAAAATATCTGGAGACAGTTCTTAACAGCTTGAGTAACTACAATGACTCTTCCTTCTTTATCCACTGTAATACCTGTAGGATTGTTAGAGGTAGATATTGTATGAATCTTCTGGAATTGAGGGCCGAAAATATGAATAGAGTTCGAATTGTAATCCGAAATGAGAATATTATAAGTGTGGTCAATGAAGAAGCAAAATGGATTAATAACTTCCATTCCTTTGCCACTAGATATAACACTCTTTTGTAGGTTGTGATTATAGTTGTAGAGATGGAGACAAGGATTAGATTCATCGAGAACATAAATGTATTCTTTGGAGAGTTTAACATTACGAGGGTGTTTCAGTGTATCATTCCCAAACTGAGACTTGAAAGAGAAATCACTATTGAGTATCTGAAGACGATTATTAAAAAAATCGCAAATGTAAATGTCTCCATTAGACTCATCAATCGTTAGACCAAAGGGATAATTAAATTCTAACTCTCCTATTCCCTGTCTACCGATTCTAGAAACAAACTTCCCATTGAGTTGATAATTGAGAATACAGTTGTTACCTTGAGAAATAAGAATTCTATCTCCACAAATAGCTACACCAATCGGGAAGTTCATCTTTCCTTCTCCTTTATTGTCTCCAAATTTGAACAAATACTTGCCAGTACTATCGAATACTTTCACACAGTGATTATCTTGATCTGCTATGTAAATATTTCCTGTTTTATTATCGACTGCTACACCTAGTGGATTGTAAAGTTGTTCCATTCCCTTTCCTCTCTCACAAAGACTCACTAGAGGTTGGTTCTTGCTTTTATAGTCAATTCCACTTCTCACTTTCTCTACCAACTTACCCAACTTGTTCAATTCAGCTAACATTTTGTTGCTGTCACACTCAAAACTAACCATTTTAGGTTCTACCGGAGTCTCAATTGCTTTGAGTTCTGTGTTCAATTGTGAAATAACGTTTTCGTGAATAGATTTGATATGAGACGATGTAATTTCATTTTGGTGATAAACTTTAGTCTTTTCAATTTCTCGTTTCTTTTCATTAACTTTCTCCAATTCGCTTCTATAAGAGAGATAAGAAGCTAGAATATTATCCAACTCTCTCAACAGCTCACTTTCTCTAGCTTTCAAGCAATCAGTTAATTCAACAAATTTATTTCTAATATTCTCTCCCATTCGATGTAATTCTAATTCGTAGTTATCTTCACTCAAAGGAATAGCAGTAGCCATTCGTAAATCTTAGGAAATTTAGAGATAGTTTTCTGAAATACACAATTAATATATTTAAAGTTCATATGCTATAAGATCATCCTATTTAGCACGTATTGAAACCTAATCTGTTTTCTTATCAGTTAGATATCGACCTTATCTATATAAGGAAATAATAATTTCTTTAAAAAGCTCAACTATTTATTATGGTTAATAGTAACTTAATACACAAAAAATATATGCAGGGAAATATATATAGTATCTACAAATAATTACAAACATCTAAATTAGCATTTAGAATATCTGTAGACAGTCCTTATCAGCCTGATTAACTACAATAACTCTCCCCATATTGTCAACAGATAATCCCATTGGATGCTTTGGTACTACAATCCTATGTACTAACTCGAACTGTTGATTGAAAATCAATACAGCATTTGCATCTACGTCAGATACCAAAAGGTTATTCGTGTTGTCAAGGTAGAAACAGAATGAATCGATTATTTGCAATCCAGGTCCTCTTGAAAGAACATTTGTTTGTAGTTGGTAGTTGTAGTCAAATAGATGGACACATGGATTTGAGACATCTAGAACATAAATAGAATCTTTTGACAATATAACGTCACGAGGTGAAATTAGATATGAATTACCAAATTGTGATTTAAATGTGTAATCATTCGCGAGTACTTTCACACGATTATTGTTACAGTCACAAACGTAAATTACTCCATTAGTCTCATCAAATGCTATTCGGGAAGGAAATTATATTCACTCTCGCCTTTTCCATTTCTACCAAAGTTAAACAGAAAATTGCCTTCAATATCATAAACTAAAATCAAGTTAGGTTTTGCAAACAAACAGTTTTGCGTTATAACTATACGATTGCCGTGAATAGCTATTCCTCTTGGATAACTCATCTTTCCTTCACCTTCTATATCACCAAACTTAAATTTTAACTCACCCAATTTATCAAAAACATTAATACAGTTAATTAATTGGTCCGAAATGTAAATGTTTCCATTAACTTTATCAACATACCATGAGAACTACATAGTTGTTCTTTTCTTATCCAATTTCACACTTACTCAGGAACGGTTGTAGTTTGCAACTATAATCAATAGCAACTACTTTTTAATGAGTTTGCCTTGTCACTTAATTCTTCCATTATTTTACCATCTCGCATTCAAAACTAACAATTTTCGCTTCAATTGAAATATAAATCGCGTTGACTTTTGCCATGGATATGGATATCCATTTCAAAATATTTCAAACCAGGTTCTAAAAAATGAGTGTGAAAATTAAGTAGCCTTAGTTTTTTTTTGTTGTACCCCCAATTAATTACACACCTAATTTATTTCATCTAATAAAATTATTTACTAGCCTTATTATTCTAAAAGAAGGTGATTTTGACCTTTAGTGATGTCAAAAAGGTCAAAATAGTATCCGAATCGAATTTTCTTTCTCATTTGGAAACCTTGCATGTCAAAGTATATTTGGGAATGCTATTACAAGAAATGTGGACTTTGTTATATTTCCTGAGATTGACCTGTCTATCTCCTTAATTGTATCACGTCACTCCTGAATATTTACTTTAACATGATTTTTATTTTGGCTTTTACGTTTATCCTACTTGCCATACTTTTAGCTCATTAATTAACCATAGAAGAGACAATGAATTTCCCAAAATTCGTCTCGATGGACTCTTTCAAAAAGCTGGATTTGTTATCGAATTCAATAATCTAGCAGAAGCTATCAATAATGACCCAGAGATGTTTTGAGGCTGATAGCGATATTGACGAACTTTGGGTAAATAGTAGTATAACATTCAGTTGATAAATATACATAAATTATAGGACCTAAATCTTTCGGATATTTTGTTGATATTAGGTGTTATAAATCTATCAATATTCAATGGATATCCACAAAAAAGGTCTGGATATGGATATGAATGCGATTTTTCATCTCCACGGCAAGCCTGTTAAAATCCCTGTACTGTACAGGGAGCAAATAACTGTAAGAAGAGCCTTTTATACAATTCTTGCATGAAGGTACTCTATTGAAGACTTGTTGTTTCTAACAATAAATTATTAATAATGTAAGGATTTTGTACAGAGTTGAAAAATGACTAACACAATCATAATTCTCTTGGCGTATAAATCTTGATTTGGAAAAAAAATACTATTAATTAGTAACAAGTAAAATAAAAACAAAAACAAATATTCATATCATGAACTTTCAAATGCGATAGTCGTATTTAGCATACTTAATCAATTATCTATTAGAACTTTAGAAATCTCAATTATAAATATAGACAGTATTCTATAAATGAATAATATCAGACTCTAGTACAGGGGTGGGCAAACTTTTCAGGCCGCGGGCCAAAATGGATAAATGTCATAGTGTTGCGGGCCTGAGAGTGAACATTTCTTATTTAACACATTTTTTATTTTATTTCAAGTTGCATTAATGGAGAAATAAACGATGATACTGAGGAAGTATAAACTAATCTAATCACATATTAGGAAGTATAAATAACTAGTGGGAGTTGTGCAGTTAATCCTGCGTTTTTATTAGCTTATCAAAATTTGGTTCTCTTGCTGAAGTAGCAATACACATAAGCTGAGAAATGTCAATGCTGATCTTGACATATTTTTGATAAACTTCATCATACCTGCCAATCGTACAGGGATCCCTGTCCTGTAAAAGAATTTTAAACATTTTGGCCATTCTGTACAGGCGTACAGGAATTTTTAATTACTAATTATGTGTAAATATTGCCTAAAATGTCTACAGATGTGATAGTAAATTCTGCCATGCATTCTGCATTGACTACATAAGGCACAACTTTGTTTCTATATTTATTCAAGTGTATAATAATTCCCTGGACGAGCGAGCGAAGCGAGCGAGATATTTTGGGAGGAGATTGAACTGTAATCTCGTTTTCTGCTAGAACTCGCCATTTCAATTTAGGTTCTGCCTCCTACGTTTTCTAATAATATCTAATAATTGATAGAATTCGTAAATGCAATCTATAGTTACAAAATACTGTATTCAAACTAGGAACATTGATGCATTTGTAGAGTATATATAATTGAAAAGAAGCGAATTATCCGCGGGCCACGGTTTGAGCACCCTTGCTCTAGTATAACAAAGTAAATTTTAGCCTACAGATCGTCACAACAAATAACATTGTAAGTTGTAACTATGCCAAGCATTTAACAGAATGTTCAAATAAAATAAGGGATGCCTCATAAAGTTACACAGAATATTTATTGAGATTTTGAAGTCATTATACCTACAAATTTACCAACCGTACAGGGATTTTAACCATTTTGGTTGTTCTGTACAGGGAATTATCACAGGGAGTTTGGCCAATTTACAGGGGAAATTCGAGCACCGATATGACTCAACTAGGTTGGCAGGTAGGTTCATTAGGCATGTCCTGACCCCTGGATACCCACATAAAATCCAGCACTGCAATAGTGTGAATACTTATAGAAACTAAATACAAAAAGAGAAAACTGATTAAGTCTTGAGAAATATCAAAAGAATTTACTTATCCACCGATCATCGGCGTTTGTATTAAATAACCTGGCGAGTTTCTACCGATGGTGTTTTTTTTATAAACATAAAAAAACAATCGGTAGAAAGTAGCGAGGATTTTAATACAAACGCCGAAGATCGGTGGATAAGTAAACTCATATCAAAAAGTATCCGCGAATAAAGTAAATACAAAATTAATAAAATGTGGTAAAGAAATATATTAATAGACAATTTTCAGGATAATCTAGCAACGTCTGGTATCCTAGAATTAGATTAACAGAAGGACATTGGTATCTTCCGAAAGAGTTAACAATTAGAATTCATCTGACGCATGTATGCAGATGGCGAATATAGGTTGTCAGTAAATGAGAATACGGTGGTTGTGCCCAGCAACAATGATTCTTCCATTGGAATCAATAGTAACTCCTCTAGGTGTAGAAATTTCTTCTGTAATTTGGTGAAGTAAGCTAGATTCCTTATCGAAAATATATATACATTTGTTGCCACAATCTGAGATAATAAAGTTACCAGCTCCGTCTAACTTGAATGCAAAGGGGCGGCTTAAGTGTTTGGATATCGAGGTAGTAATAGTGTTCTGCAGGTATTGGTAGTTGTAATTGAAAATGGATAGGAAAGGATTTTGATGAGATAAGACGAAAATATTATCTTTGGTAAGCTGTATGTCAGAAGGATAGTTAATTACGGTATTACCAAACTGTGATTTGTATGAATAGTCTTTGGAGAATATTTGGATTCTCTTGTTGGAAACATCGCAAACATAAATATCATCATCAGATTCATTAATAGCAATTCCACGAGGGTTTTTGAATTGTCCATCTCCACTACCTGGAGTCCCTATTTGTTTCAATAAAGTTCCATTCATATCAAATACTGAGAAACATCCAAGTTCATATTGAGTGACAAACACTTTCTCTTTAGAGATTGCGATACAGAATGCACTTTTAATCGCTCCAAAATTAGACAAGAGGTTAAGATTTTCGTCATAGATTTTTACTCTATTGTTCAACTGATCGGCAACATAAATATTACCAGTTCTATTGTCTACTTCAACTCCCCATGGGTGATTAAACTGTTCCACACTATTACCTGCTACATCTCCTATACTCACAACTGGTCTCACTTTATCTTTATACCTCACCACAGGCAGACATGAGTCGGTTGAGTTAACAACAGTAATATTACCGAAACATTTGATATTATCCAATAGTGTATTATCGAATTCAAATAAGATACGTTTTGAACAAAATTCATTCTGTATTTCTTTCTGTTTCTTCTGTATTGCTTCTATGAATAAACTTTGAGTATCTTTGAGGTCTCCAATTGAGAGAATATTTTCCTGATTAACTTTCAATGCTCTGTCAAGTTCAATTATAGAATCCTCTTTTTTCAATTTCCCTTTTTGGTAATTGTCATTAATTTCATCTAACTTTCTCAAAAGTTCTTTCTTTCTTTCCTTCAAACAATCAATCAATTGATTGAATTGAGTTTCTATATCGGATTTAATTTGAATCAATTGAGACTCAAAACTGTTAGCCTCAGGATTACTGGCTGTTGCCATCTAATAATATTTCCCTTTACTTACCTACAAATACAGAAACTGAAAAACAATGCTATCATTCAGTAAAAAGAATACTTATCCAGCGATCACGGGCGTTACTATTATTTCCTACATACTATTGATTGTTGTTCTCTGTATATATGAAGCTAATCGGTGGAGGGTTATATTAATAGGAAGTTTAGTAGTAAACCCGATTTTTAAACTAAATTATATATTGATGTTCTTGTGTGTTAAAATTATTTAATTGTTAAACTATCTATAAAGCAATTGTATCAAAAGCGGAAGTGATGAAAGAACTGATAGACAGAGAACACTTTTTCTGACGGTACCAGGTAATTAAAACCACAAGGGTGTATGTTTGTATGTGTGTACTATTTATACTGTATTGCTTTTAATAAGCGCCCGGAGATTATTTTTTCGTGGATTCTGATGGTTCTCAGCGACAATATACTACAGACCGTAGTTGTCAAATTAATGTAATTACACTCCAGTTATCAACTAATTTGTTTTAATTTTACAAACGAATGCCATTTGTATAGACCTGGCGCTTATTCGAAGCAATACGGTATATTTGATTGTATGTTCCCAGTCGATACGGTTTCCAAATTTGATATTTGGCATTCAAGTGTAACTTTTTGCGGTCTTCAAAAAGTTGAAGCTTCCAATAATAATTTTCCGATTCTCACAAAGTTATGACGTCATTATCACATTTTGATAAGCGACATTAATTAATTAATCGCACTTAGTTCGTGAACTCTATGCTATGCCGAGTCTATGAGATAAAATCTGAATTTTAATAAAACATGTACAATAATCATGCGGACATGTTGGTTAAACCAGATTAAACCGCATTACTCATTACCGCATATGTAATAATTAAATCAGTAAATTTAACATTGTAAAATTTATCCCTACTTACCTTATTATAAGAAATTAATGCTTCATGAAATTTATGCGAATTGTCAATTTCCCTCGGTTAATTGCCTTGAGCGTTAATTTCCAACAAATTTATACAAGGAATGGGAAAACTTCCAATCTATATATTTATCAAAGCCGGATGGCCATATTTAGGGATTACTTACGCAATTACAAATGCCCGAAATGGAGATTCCTTAATCTAGATCCTTACAAGGACATATTTACCTTATTTTTATATTTTTATTTTAGCAGGGTTTCATACAGAGTACACTTACGTTATTTATATTATTACTTTGAGTGACCTTCAAAGTTCACCACAAAACAATTTCGTAGCTGGGCGAAGGGGTGAAGTTATTATATCCAAACGAGAGTATTCCCATACAGTCAATTCGCTGGGCGATCGGAGAAGAAACAGCGGACACTACAAGCTTCTTAATGGAATATTGTAACCCAGTCAATATTCGTGAAGTATTTAACGACGTTGGTAGTGGAACATAAACCTTTCTGAAAGTGGTATTTGGATTATGAATTTAGAATATATTTGACAGTTGACCCCCAAGCGCTTCCCACGGCGTCCATAATTATAAGGTCCAATCCTGGGCATTGCACCCCCCAGATATTTTGTGCTGATCCATCCCTGTATATCAGGGGTTCTTAACCTTTTTATGTAATTTCCCCTTTTGGCCTGTTCACTCTACCCTATTTCCCCCTTCATTTGTATAAGGAAAAAAGTAGCCATGAACAAACAACCTATTGGATGTCTGCTGGTTGCATATTTAGCAAACCATAGTGCATACCATCAATATGATTGGTGATTGGTGATCAGTACTTTTGAAATGACCTATGTAGATAAAATATATGGTTTGTAATATTTTATTTAATTAAGTTTTATTATTATTATTAATTTTGTCTAAATTGATTTCCCCCTTATATTCCTGAAATTTCCCCCCAGGTTAAGAACTCCTGCTGTATATGATAGCAGTGATTGTCCTATTATGTACACTAGTCAATTGCCCGTCGCTTTGCTGACGTAATATGGAAATATTTTCATGATACATTTGATATGGATATTATATAGCGGGAATATATACTAAGAGGTGGCCTATGTACAGATTACTGATAACTTATATATATCAGTCATTATCGCAAGCCCACCTACAAAACCTCTTTGTATACTACATTTCGGGTTTATTTTACATTAGTGCTCCCTATCTGAGACATTTTCAGCTGCGAGAACTTCAGGATGAAGGCGTCTCTTTTTCTGATTATTTCTATTGGAGGCATTATCTGCTCGCGAACTTCGGAATTAAGGCGTGTTTTTCTTTTCAACATTTTATTGCGTCATAAACGCTTTATGGCACACGTTGCCTTAGGTAATGTGGTATTTTCGATGAGTTGCCCTGATTTGTAAAAACTTCCATTAAATATTTAACAAATTTGAAAATGATTTGTTTCCATATGTGGTATTTATTCAAAAAATGAATGTCAACAATGCATATTAGGAGATAAATATTAGTGGTTGAATTGGGCCAATCAAAATGCGATTTGAGATCGGTTTCGGACACACAGACACTGCTCTATTAATAGTATAGATTATTAGAGCATCGAAATGTATTATCATTGAATAGGAAGTTGATGACGGGCAATCAATTGGATCCATTGAGTAAGCTGTAACTATATTTCTTCTCGAGATATGACCTCAATCATTCAAATCACGTTTCCATAGCAACAGAGGAATGTGTCAACATTCCATAATTGATTCTGAGATATTTATATAAAATTACTCCTATATGGGTTAGTCAAAGCGATTTGTTTGAAAAAGCGAAATTGAACATTGTAAATGAGTTCAAAGTTTTGGCATATTTCAATTTTGGACTATTAGACAAAACGGTGACGTAATTTCGACATAAGTGCTAACTCAAAAATATGCGCCTTTATAAAAACAATTCATAAGTAGAAGCCCCCTGGAATACTTATTTCGAAGAATAATTGCATTGCTTATATTTAGTTACTATACTAACCAATCCCTGGTCCAGAAATTTGAGTGTGTGCCATTGCCTTATGTATAGAATGCTATGTGCAAACTTAATTAGTAAAAATCAAAACACAGTTGTAGTGTAATAATGGAGGAACTATCTTGCCCATTGTCAAAAATAAATTATACCGGAAAGAATATTCACGATTAAATATCAATGCGACTAAAATCAGTAAAAGCATATGTAGAAACCAATTAAACAAGCAGAAAGGGATTAGACTAAAGGAAAAACTTCACAGTATAACATGTAGAAAATAGATTGAACAACAAGCTAAATAATTCAATTCAGTTAATAGAAAGGAAGAAAAAAGGAATCAAAATATCTGTAGACAGTTCTTAACAGCTTGAGTAACTACAATGACTCTTCCTTCTTTATCCACTGTAATACCTGTAGGATAGTAAGAGGTAGATATTGTATGAATCTTCTGGAATTGAGGGCTGAAAATATGAATAGAGTGAGAATTGTAATCCGAAATGAGAATATTATAAGTGTGGTCAATGAAGAATAAATATGGATCAATAACTTCCATTCCTTGGCCACTAGATATAACACTCTTCTCTAGAATGTGATTATAGTTGTAGAGATGGAGACAAGGATTAGATTCATCGAGAACATAAATGTATTCTTTGGAGAGTTTAACATCACGAGGGTATTTGAGTGTTTCTTTTCCAAACTGCGACTTGAAAGATAAATCACTTTTGAGTATCTGAATACGATTATTATAACGATCACTAACATAAATGTCTCCATTAGACTCATCAATCGTTAGACCAAAGGGATCGTTAAATTCTAACTCTCCTCTCCCCAGTCTACCGATTCTAGAAACAAACTTCCCATTGAGTTCATAACTGAGAATACAGTTGTAACCTTGAGAAATAAGAATAATAGCTCCACAAATAGCTACACTTTGCGGTTGGTACATCTTTCCTTCTCCTTCATTGTCTCCAAATTTGAACAAATAATTGCCAGTAGTATCGAATATTTTTACACAGTAATTACATTGATCTGCTATGTAAATATTGCCCGTTGTATTATTAACTGTTACTCCTAGTGGACTGTTAAGTTGTTCCATTCTCTTTCCTAAATCACAAACACTAACTAGAGGTTGTTTCTTGCTTTTATAGTCAATTCCACTTCTCACTTTCTCTACCAACTTACCCAACTTGTTCAATTCAGCTAACATTTTGTTGCTGTCACACTCAAAATTAACCATTTTAGGTTCTACTGGAGTCTCAATTGATTTGAGCACTGTGTTCAATTGTGAAATAATGTTTTCATGAATAGACTTATTTGGAGAAGTTAGAAGTTGATTTTGATGAAAAGATTTTGTTGTTTCAAGATCTCGTTTCTTTTCATTAACTTTCTCCAATTGACTTCTATAAGAGAGATAAGAAGCTAGAATATTATCCAACTCTCTCAACAGCTCACTTTCTCTAGCTTTCAAGCAATCAATTAATTCAACAAATTTATCTCTAATATTCTCTCCCATTCGATGTAATTCTAATTCGTAGTTATCTTCACTCAATGGATTAACAGTAGCCATTCGTAAATCTTAGGAAATATAGAGATAGTTTTCTGAAATATAAAATTATTATATTTAAAGTTCATATGCTATAAGATCATCCTATTTAGCACGTATTGAAACCTAATCTGTTTTCTTATCAGTTAGAATATCGACCTTATCTATAGAAGGAAATAATAATTTCTTTAAAAAGCTCAACTATTTATTATGGTTAATAGTAACTTAATACACAAAAAATAAATGCAGGGAAATATATATAGTAACTACTAATAATTACAAACATCTAAATTAGCATTAGAATATCTGTAGACAGTCCTTATCAGCCTGATTAACTACAATAACTCTCCCAATATTGTCAACAGATAATCCCATTGGATGCTTTGGTACTACAATCCTATGTACTAACTCGAACTGTTGATTGAAAAACAATACAGCATTTGCATCTACGTCAGATACCAAAATATTATTCGTGTTGTCGAGGTAGAAACAGAATGAATCGATTATTTGCATTCCAGGTCCTCTTGAAAGAACATTTGTTTGTAGTTGGTTGTTGTAGTCGAATAGATGGACACATGGATTTGAGACATCTAGAACATAAATAGAATCTTTTGACAATTTAACGTCACGAGGTGAAATAAGATATGAATTACCAAATTGTGATTTAAATGTGTAATCATTCGCGAGTACTTTCAGACGATTATTGTTGCAATCACAAACGTAAATATCTCCATTTGTCTTATCAAATGCTATTCCGGAAGGAAATTATATTCACTCTCGCATTTTCCATTTCTACCAAAGCTAAACAGAAAATTGCCTTCAATATCATAAAATAAAATTAAATTAGGTTTTCCAAAAAACAGTTTTGCGTTATAACTATACGATTGCCGTAAATAACTATTCCTCTTGGATAACTCATCTTTCCTTCACCTTCTATATCACCAAACTTAAATTTAAACTCATCAAATTTATCAAAAACTTTAATACAGTTATTTAATTGGTCCGCAATGTAAATGTTTCCATTAACCTTATCAAACAGAGAGCCATGAGAACTACATAGTTGTTCTTTTCCTTTCCCAATTTCACACACACTCAGGAACGGTTGTAGTTTGCAACTATAATCAATAGCAACTACTTTTTCAATGAGTTTGCCTAGTTCACTAAATTCTTCCATTATTTTACTACTGTCGCATTCAAAACTAACAATTTTCGGTTCAATTGAGATAGAAATCGCGTTTATTCCAGGCTTGCTGTGGATATTGTGGATATCCATTTCACATTTAACTTCGAAAATATTTCAAACCAGGGTTCTAAAAAATGATTGTGAAAATTAAGTAACCTTAGTTTTTTTTGTCCTACCCCCAATTGGTTTTCACACCTAATTTATTTCATCTAATAAAATTATTTACTAGCCTTATCATTCTAAAATAAGGTTATACTAGAAGAAGGTGATTTTGACCTTTAGTGACGTTTAAAAGGTCAAAATAGTAACCGAATCGAATTTTTCTCTATTTGGAAAGCTTGCATGTCAAAGTATATTTGGGAATGCTAATACAAGAAATGTGGACTTTGTTATATCTCCTGAGATTGACCTGTCTATCTCCTTAATTGTATCACGTCACTCCTGAATATTTACATGCCATGATTTATATTTTGGCTTTTTCGTTTATCCTACTTGCTATACTTTTAGCTCATTAATTAACCATAGAAGAGACAATGAAATTCCCAAAGATTCGTCTTGATGGACTCTTTCAAAAAGCTAAATTTGTTATCGAACCCAATAATCTAGCAAAAGCCATCAATAATGACCCAGAAATGTTTTGAGGCTGATAGCGATATTGACGAACTTTGATTATATAGTACAACATTCAGTTGATAAATATACATAAATTATTATTATTTATAGGACCCAAATCTTCTAGATATTTTGTTGATATTAGGTGTTATAAATCTATGAATATTCAATGGATATCCATGGATATCCACAAAAAAAGGTCTGGATATGGATATGGATGCGATTTTTCATCTCCACTGCAAGCCTGTTAAAATCTCTGTACTGTACAGGGAGCAAATAGGAACCTATTTATACAATTCTGGCATGAAGGTACTCTATTGAAGACTTGTTGTTTCTAACAATAAATTATTGATAATGTAGGGGTAAGGATTTTGTACAGAGTTGAAAAATGACTAACACAATCACAATTCTCTTGGCGTAAAATCCTGATTTGGTAAAAAAAAGAGATTTATCTGAAAATCTTCAATTTTAGGTATTTCTCGAATAATCTCGTCAAATCCCATTTTAGAGGGTCGATATGTGTTTAATTATACTAGTGGAGTTGAACGAGGGGTCACTAGATTGGATAGGCCCACAATTTGAGAATGAAATGTTCGCACATTCCTAACATACTTTTTGATACATTCCAGCGTTGCTATGGAAAAATCCTCCAAATGTGGTCATGAGATATATCAAATTGCTGGAAATTTTACGCTGAGTACAAATATGGTGATTATAAGTTGATTAGATTTGATTTGAGAAAGTTAGTTACGAAAATGTCGACGATTTACTATGAAATGGCCGACACTGCCACCCGTGTAAAATATTTTCCCCAAAGCGGATTTTAGCGAATTTTGGATATGTTATTCTACGAAAAATTCCGCTTCTAATGAAACTAAAATACGCTTTGTATGAATTTTTTCTAGGTATGACCCATTTTGGGATTTCAACGACCAGATTATATGCTGAACACGAATTTCGCGTTTATAAATTTCTCATATTAATATTTGTTGTTGTTGTTTACGCAAAATAGGTAAACAAATTAATGAAAATTCAAAATCAACCTAGAAGTTAGCTTCCAAAGGATATTATAGGTAAACAGGTATGCTGAAGACGATTTTCGCGGTTATATTTTTCTAATATGAATATTTGTTGTTGTTGTTTACACTAAATAGGTAAACAAATTAATGAAAATTCAAAATCAACCTAGAAGTTAGCTTTCAACGGGTATCATAGGTAAACAAGTATGCTGAACACGATTTTCGCGTGTATAAATTTCTCATATTAATATTTTTTGTCGTTGTTTACACAAAATAGGTAAACAAATTAATGAAAATTCAAAATCAACCTAGAAGTTAGCTTCCAACGGGTATCATAGGTAAACAAGTATGCCGAACACGATTTTCGCGTGTATAAATTTCTCATATGAATATTTTTTGTTGTTGTTTACACAAAATAGGTTAACAAATTAATTAAAATTCAAAATCAACCTAGAAGTTAGCTTCCAACGGGTATTATAGGTAAACAAGTATGCTGAACACGAATTTCGCGTTTAAAATTTATAATATGAATATTTGTTGTTGTTGTTTACACAAAATAGGCTAACAAATTAATGAAAATTCAAAATCAACCTAGAAGTTAGCTTCCAACGGGTATCATAGGTAAACAAGTATGCTGAACACGATTTTCGCGTGTATAAATTTCTCATATTAATATTTTTTGTCGTTGTTTACACAAAATAGGTAAACAAATTAATGAAAATTCAAAATCAACCTAGAAGTTAGCTTCCAACGGGTATCATAGGTAAACAAGTATGCCGAACACGATTTTCGCGTGTATAAATTTCTCATATTAATATTTTTTGTCGTTGTTTACACAAAATAAGTTAACAAATTAATGAAAATTCAAAATCAACCTAGAAGTTAGCTTCCAACGGGTATTATAGGTAAACAAGTATGCTGAAGACGATTTTCGCAGTTATATTTTTCTAATATGAATATTTGTTGTTTTTGTTTACACAAAATAGGTTAACAAATTAATGAAAATTCAAAATCAACCTAGAAGTTAGCTTCCAACGGGTATTGTAGGTAAACAAGTATGCTGAACACGAATTTCGCGTTTAAATTTTCTAATATGAATATTTGTTGTTGTTGTTCACTCAAAATAGCTAAACAATTTAATGAAAATTCGAAATCAACCTAGAAGTTAACTTTCAATAGGTATTATAAGTAAACAAGCGTGCTGAACACGAATTTCGCATTTATAAAATTCTAATATGAGTCTTTGTTGTTGTTGTTGTTTACACAAATAGGTAAACAAATTAATGAAAATCAAAATCATAACGTCCCTATCTATCCATTTCCATGGTAGAAAATGTGAGGAGTAAGGCCGCACAGCGGTCGTTAACTTGAGGTGCGTAGTACCGATCTGTCGCAAAGCGATCGAGACCGAAGGGCTAGTATAAACTAAATACAAAAAGAGAAAACTGATTAATTCTTGAGAAATATCAAAAGGTATCCGCGAATAAGTGAAATATATTAATAAATTAATTTCAGGATAATCTAAACACGTCTGGTATCTAATAATTAGATTAACAGAAGGACATTGGTAACTTCCGAAAGAGTTAACAATTAGAATTCACCTGACGCATGTAGGCAGATTACGAATATAGGTTGTCAGTAAATGAGAATACGGTGGTTGTGCCCAGCAACAATGATTCTTCCATTGGAATCAATAGAAACTCCAGTAGGTGTAGAAATTGCTTCTTTAATTTGGTGAAGCAAAGTAGATTCCTTATCAAAATATAAATACATTTGTTGCCATATTCTGAGATAATAAAGTTACCAGCTCCATCTAACTTGAATGCAAAGGGGCGGCTTAAGTGTTTGGATATCGAGGTAGTAATAGTGTTCTGCAGGTATTGGTAGTTGTAATTGAAAATGTATAGGAAAGGATTTTGATGAGATAAGACGTAAATATTATCTTTGGTAAGCTGTATGTCAGAAGGATAGTTAATTACGGTATTACCAAACTGTGATTTGTATGAATAATCTTTGGAGAATATTTGGATTCTCTTGTTGGAATAATCGCAAACATAAATATCATCATCAGATTCATTAATAGCAATGCCACGAGGGTTTTTGAATTGTCCATCTCCACTACCTTGTGTTCCTATTTGTTTCAATAAAGTTCCATTCATATCAAATACTGAGAAACATCCAAGTTCATATTGAGTGACAAACAATTTCTTTTTAGAGATTGCAATACAGATAGGACCTTTAATCGCTCCAAAATTAGACAAATAATTAAAATCTTTGTCATAGATTTTTACTCTATTGTTCAACTGATCGGCAACATAAACATTACCAGTTCTATTGTCTACTTCAACTCCCCATGGGTGATTAAACTGTCCCACACTATTACTTGCTACATCTCCTATACTCACAACTGGTCTCACTTTATCTTTATACCTCACCACAGGCAGACATGAGTCGGTTGAGTTAACAACAGTAATATTACCGAAACATTTTATCTTATCCAATAGTGAAATATCGAATTCAAATAAGATACGTTTTGAACTAAATTCATTCTGTATCTCTTTCTGTTTCTTCTGTATTGCTTCTATGAATAAACTCTGAGTGTCTTTGAGGTCTCCAGTTAAGAGAATATTTTCCTGATTAAATTTCAATGCTCTGTCAAGTTCAATTATAGAATCCTCTTTTTTCAATTTCCCTTTTTGGTAATTGTCATTTATTTCTTCTAACTTTCTCAAAAGTTCTTTCTTTCTTTCCTTCAAACAATCAATCAATTGATTGAATTGAGTTTCTATATCGGATTTAATTTGAATCAATTGAGACTCAAAACTGTTAGCCTCAGGATTACTGGCTGTTGCCATCTAATGATATTTCCCTTTACTTAGCTACAAATACAGAAACTGAAAAACAATGCTATCATTGAGTAAAAATAATACTTATCCAGCGATCATGGGCGTTACTATTATTTCCTACATACTATTGATTGTTGTTCTCTGTATATATGAAGCTAATCTGTGGACGGTTAATAGGAAGTTTAGTAGTAAAGCCGATTTTTAAACTAAAATTGTATATTGATATTCTTGTGTGTTAAAATTATTTAATTGTTAAACTATCCATAAAGCAATTGTATAAAAGGCGGAAGCGATGGAAGAAGTGATAGACAGAGAACATTTTTTCTGCCGATACCAGGTTATTAAAACCACAATGGTGTATGTTTGTATGCATAGGCGCCGAACCCGGGGGGGAGGGGGGTCAGGGAGGGTGTCACCCCCCCTGGCCGAGGAGCAGTCAGGGAAGAAAAATGGAAAAATAATGCTTCCATAGTGAGTTTGTATAAATATCAGTGGATGATGCATGTATCTATAGTTTCTATACAATTAAACCCGTCCAACATTGATTCTATTCCCCATAGGTGTAGTTTTTTGAACTTTTAGATTAGAATATCCCCCCCCCCCTAGCGTTGGAGAGTTTCGGCGCCCATGTTTGTATGTGTGTACTATTTATACTGTATTGCTTTGAATAAGCGCTCGGAGGTATCTTTTCGTGGATTCTGATGGTTCTCACAATATACTAACCGTAGTTGTCAAAATTAATGTAATTACACTCCAGTTATGAGTTATCAACTAATTTGTTTTAATTTTACAAACGAATGCCATTAGTATAGACCTGGCGCTTATTCGAAGCAAAACTGTATATTTGATTGTATGTTCCCAGTCGATACGGTTTCCAAATTTGATATTTGGCATTCAAGTACAACTTTAGCGGTTATGTTGCAGTGCAAACGCGAGATTGGTGTGAACGCGTGTACACCAGTGTACACGCGTTCACACCAACTTGTCTGGTGTACACGCGTTCACACTGGTGTAAACGCGAGATTTTATTAAGTTTAGTTAATCTCGCGTTTACACCAGTGCAAACGCGAGATTGGGGATTTATTATACCTGTGGTTCATTTATATTAAATAACTAACGTGGTATTTGTTGACCATGCTAGGCAGGATTATTATGGGAATCAGGGAATGGGAATCATTTTATTCCCTGTGGGATTCTATTATAAGTGTGTGTGAACTATTTATTATACGTAGACCCAAGTGCACTATATACACAGCTCTCATTTTTGTCGGTATACCCTTTGAAATCTTGTGTAATTGAATGGGTCTGAAGTATTTTCTACAGTTACGATACCCTGAGTATTATTTGATAAGAAATAGTATGTATTGCATCTCGTTCTTGCCAACTGTACCAGTAATTCTTTTAAACTGTCAACGTCAAGGAATATATTATACATACCAACTCGCTCATTAATTTCCTTATCTTAATTATTTTCATTTAGTACTAATTATAAATGTTGGTACAAGCTATAAATGTTGGTACAAGCTATAAGGGTTGGTACAAGCTATAAGGGTGTTACCTGGATCAATAAATTTATATTTATCAATGAATAGAGATAACGAACATTTATATATTCTATTACGACCAGTGGCGTATGTTGTAATTTGTGTGCGAGAAAAAGCACTCGCGTATTCTCTTGGTGGGTTTGCTTATTGGCATAAAACCAAAATACTTATAAGCGGTAAAATCTCTTGGCATGTTCAATGTAAGCCATCGCTAATCCGAACGGGAGAAATAACATTTTTTTCGTTTAAAGAGAGAATAATTTTCAGTTGGAATTGGAAACTTTCTAATTGTACGAGTAATAGTTTCGTTTGGATTAATGAGGTTCGGATTAGCTAGGGTGTACTGTACTATTATAGTATAAGTCTGTTATATTATATTATTACTGTGCCGACTATACTATAGTATAGTGGCCCAGTATTGGTCTTAGTGCCTTGGTTATTATTACTGTGCCGACTATACTATAGTATAGTGGCCCAGTTCTAATCTTAGTGCCTTGGTTATTATTATTATTACTGTGCCGACTATACTATAGTATAGTGGCCCAGTTCTAATCTTAGTGCCTTGGTTATTATTATTATTACTGTGCCGACTATACTATGGTATAGTGGCCCAGTATTGGAATCACTGCCTTTAATATATTTTTTTTCTCCGTAGCCGGTGCCCTGGCCACACCTGTATACATTGAGGGCTGAAATTTGGCATGCAGTTGCGGAGGGACCGTCTAATTTGCACTTGGGGTTACGATTTTTTATCAAATGATTTCAACACCTATTTAAACTAATTATAGCTCATAACATGAAATAATTAATATTGAGCTTGATAAAATTTACATGTACGGATAGAGAATTAAATTCTAAACCTTTTCACAGTGCACGAATTTTTAAATTGGGTTTCGTTAGTGCCACAATAGAGTTGCAAGTTTCCTTTCTTTACTAACACTTCAGTTCCATTGAAAGTGTTAAATCTAATTCTATTGTTTCAACTTGTAATAATTATATTGATTTGACTTGTTAAATCTTATTCTATTGTTTCAACTTGCGATAAATATATTGATTTAACTTATAAATTCCAGCTGGCTTCTATTTAATTGTAGTATTACTAGACAATGGATTAAATAAAATAATATATTATAAGGAATTTGTTGACTTAATTCAACTCAACCGTGGATAACATTGCTAAAAAAATTAACTAATAATATAATTTATTATCAATACATAATGAATGAATGGCATTAAACTCAAGATGGTTTATGATAGAAACAAACTTCAAATTTATCTACCGTTCCTTGTGGCTCGGATCAATTAACAAATGGATCATGACACCTTGAGGCGTTGATGACTTGGCGAAAAAAAATCCAAAATTGCAGATGTGCTGACAGCATGTTCTTTTGGAGGCACTATCAATAACCCACCAACAAAATATAGTGCCACCAATGGAACATGCGTCGGCACAGCTGCAATTTTGGATTTTTTTATTTTCCTTCCGTATCCTCTCCACAGAACAGAGTTTTATTAACTAAGAACCCAAAATTTCTGGGTATGTGTCTCATGGGTTACAGATGTGCACCTGGGGTCACGATTTTTGATTAAAATTTTTTGGACACATTTTTGCACCTGTTTAATATTAAAACAGGAACAATAAATAGTGCGCGAATATTTAAATTATATGCATTCGATAGAGAATTAAATTCTACACCTTTTCACAGTGCACGAACTTTTAAATTGGGTTTCGTTTGTGGCACAATTGAGTTGCAAGTTTCCTTTGTTTACTAACACTTCAGTTCTAATGAAAGTGTTAAATCTAATTCTATTGTTTCAACTCGTTATTATTATATTGATTCAACTTGTGAGATCGAGTAGGCTTCTATTTTCCAATTGAAAAAAAAGATTATATATTTCACAACAACGACAGATTATGTGATTATATTTACTTCTGCGAGAATATTATTGCACTGTTAATATACTGACGTAATTAATTATAATTATTTCAGCCAGTATATTACTTATATAAATGCTTATAATTAGTTTATTAGGGGTTATCGAGTGTGCAGAATTGAAATTTAATAACCAAATTAATTAATTAATTATTCATGACAAAATAATTTAACTTAATAATTGTAAGTTGACGCATGGCCTACTTAATATACGGCTATATATGTTCCCGAGAAGGCCAAGAAAGAAGAAGGCCAGTTTCTAATTTTCATTTTAGGATAAACTATGCCTCCTATTGTTGTTATTTGGGTTGTATATGGGGTAATCAACCATTGCGAGTCCAATGGAACCACTTTTGAGAATCTCAGATTTGTGGTTAAGCTGTTTAGGCGCAATTTAATGATGACACCACAAATATACAAAAATATAAAATTTGAGTATAAAGAACTGCGAGAAAATGAAAATAATTTGCTAACATAATTCGAATACATTTTCCGGATATATATTGATAATGAATATATATAAACCAGCAATTATATACGTTTTATGTACGAAAATAGTAAGTTTTAATTCGGATACTACTTGTATTTTAGCATGTGGTTGCTTTATAATTTTTCATTTTTTTTAGAATGTCGCCATTTTGTGATTTAGTAGCCTTTGGGGTATGAAATATATCCCTATATTAGTATTCCTATTATAAAATTATTAGAAAGTAGGAAGAAACTGAAATTAATGATATTTGAAAAAAATTCATTTTACCATAAATTGTTACCGTCATCATTAAATTGCGCCTAAACAGCTTAACCACAAATCTGAGATTCTCAAAAGTGGTTCCATTGGACTCGCAATGGTTGATTACCACATATACAACCCAAATAACAACAATAGGAGGCATAGTTTATCCTAAAATGAAAATTAGAAACTGGCCTTCTTCTTTCTTGGCCTTCTCGGGAACATATATAGCCGTATATTAAGTAGGCCATGGTTGACGTTGAAATTGGTGTTAAATTATATATAATATTAATTATTATTTATACTAATTAATTAAATATCATAAATCTCAGAAATCAAATATGATAGAAACAAACTTCCAATTTATCAATTGATCCTTATGCCACGTAACACCTCTACAAATGGGTCTTGACACCTTGAGGTGATGATGACATCGTCAAAAAAATGTGTTTTTACAATTTCGTTAATTAAATAATTCGCATGGGTTGGTTGATGTTGGGTGATGACCCAACACTCACATAAAAAATGCTGAGTCATCAGCTATTATATTCTACTCAAACTTGAATATCTCTAAAATGAAGTGAGCTAAATGGAAACTCCCACCACTCTAAGGGTCGATGCCTTCTGTAACACCTTTTTGAAATAATTTAACACCTTCATAGTGATGATGACATGGCGAAAAAAAAATCCAAAATTGCAGCCTGTGCCGACAGCATGTTCCTTTGGAGGCACTATCAATAAACCACCACCAAAATATAGTGCTTCAAAAGGAACATGCGTCGGCACAGGCTGCAATTTTGGATTTTATTTTCCTTCCGTATCCTCTCCACAGAACAGAGTTTTATTAACTAAGAGCCCAAATTTTCAGGATATGTGTCTCATGGGTTACAGATGTGCACCTGGGGTCACGTTTTTTTATCACATTTATTTGGCCACATTTTTGCACCTGTTTAATATTAGAAAAAGAACAATAAATATCCGCGAATATTTAATTTATATGCATTCGATAGAGAATTAAATTCTACACCTTTTCACAGTGCACGAATTTTTAAATTGGGCTTCGTTTGTTCCACAATTGAGTTGGAAATTTCCTTTGTTTACTAACACTTCAGTTCAGTTGAAAATGTTAAATCTAATTCTATTGTTTCAACTTGTGATTATTATATTGATTCAACTTGTGAGATCGAGTAGGCTTCTATTTTCCAATTGAAAACTAAGATTATAGATTTCAATAACAACGACAGATTATGTGATTATATTTACTTCTGCAAGAATACTCTTGCACTGTTAATATACTGACGTAATTAATTATAATTAATTAAGTCAGTATATGACTTATATAGATGCTCCCAATTTGTATATTAGGCGTTATCGAGTGTGCGGAATTGAAATTTGATAGCCAAATAAATTAATAAATTATTTATGACAAAATAATCAAACTTTATAAATATAAGTTGACATTGAAATTGGTGTTAAATTATAAATAATATTAATAATTATTTATACTAATTAATTAAATATGATAAATCTCAGAGATCATAGAAGATAGAAACAAGCTTTCAATTTATCAATTGGTCCTTATGGTACGTGCCACCTATACAAGTGGATCTTGACACCTTGAGGTGATGATGACATCGTTAAAAAAATGTGTTTTTACAATTTTGCTAATTCGATATTTAAAATAGGTTAGTTGATGTTGGGTGATGACCCAACACTCACATAAAAAATGCTGAGTCATCAGCTATTATATTCTACTCAAACTTGAATATCTCTAAAATTAAGTAGGCTAAATGGAAACTTCCAACACTCTAAGGGTCGTTGCCTTCCGAAACACCTTTTTGAAATAATTTAACACCTTCATAGTGATGATGACATGGCGAAAAAAAAAATCCAAAATTGCGGCCTGTGCCGACAGCATGTTCCTTTGGAGGCACTATCAATAAACCACCACCAAAATATAGTGCCACCAAAGGAACATGCGTCGGCACAGGCTGCAATTTTGGATTTTTAGTCTTATATACAACACATTATCTGGCAAAGTTGTTGAGATATAAAACCCAGGGCCCGTATTCACTAAGAAGTTAAGTACGTACTTAGTACTTAAGTATATACTTAGTACTTAAGTACTAAGTAATCTTAGTGAATATGGGCCCAGGACTATTTCCCAATATTGAACGAACATGATTGATATACGTTTTATTACTATATTTATTATAAGTTACGCGAGGTAGCAGAACTTTTTATTACTACTTATAATAGCTACTTATTAGCTAGCATACCAATACATCAAAGAATATCAATCGATATTTTGCTTTTATTAGGAGCAATGATACACTTAACGGATAAACTTCCAACTATTAGCACTACGAAATCCTACTAAGGATTAGATGCTTCAACATATTTGTTAAGACATACGTGTCCCCTATGACACTTGGTATTGCAGCTTCGACCTGATTTCTTGCAGGGACACCTCTGAGTCTTGCAATGCTTACATCTGCAAGCTGAGCTGCTAGAAATACCGAGAGAAGCACTCTGCATTGCCTCTGTCTGGGTAATTGTTACAGGAGGAACGGAATCCAACGAGAGAATGTTAGCTGGACATAATTCGAACTGTTTACGACTATAATTAACGGCCAGTGTTCCTTGAGTCGTACCGATGGAGTATGTAGATTCATCTCTACTCGTAATACATCCAAGGATGTTACGAGGACCCAATGAGTGCATTTTATCAGGCCAGGAGATAGGGATTAATACTGAATCTCCCACTACAGCATCCTTGAATTTCTTCGAGGCAGTATTAAGCATTCTGTCTTGTTGTTTCTCCTGACAGCGCTTGATACCAGCCCTCATCTTATTGCACTTTTCTTTTCTGGATGAAAAGTCACATGCGGGACACACTACACTGCTTCCGTAGCCTTCTTCTCCCTCAGACCTTCCAAATATGATGTGGATGAAGCCAAAACAGCGTGGACATGTGTGTGCACCAGAAGTTACTTCTCCACAAACAAAACAGTCTAGAGTGGAAATCGAACAACTAACCTGAATAGGATCTGGTGAAGTTAACGGAGATCTTGTAGATGTGTAATAATTAGATTCAAGTAATTCATCTGAAATCTGGTTTTCGGAGACAAAGGAACTTAATAGAGGTGGTGGAGCAGTGATATTTGAATGGAACGACACCAAATTGTCACTGACAATTGTCCCAACTGGGATAGCTGTCAAAATTTCATTCTCGTACTCGTCGATTTGAGTGGGAAATTTCGAAAGAGGAGATGGAATAGACGAATACGATTGATACTCGCTTACTTCTAACTCTGCGTTTAGAACCTCTGCAAGACCAGGTTGTACAATGTTCCTCTGGAAGACTTCGATATCATCTTCAGTATTAATGTCTGGCCAGAATTCATGGGGTATGCCAATATTCGTTAGTCCCATTGGCGGCTTCTTGTTATAGACAGCTTCATAAGGAGTCATCCGGATAGCAGTATGATAGCTGGTGTTATGATTCCACTGTACCCACCTTAGGTACTTCACCCAACAATGGTCGTTGCTGTTATCTCGCATCATTCCGAAAAGGCCGTCTTTGATATCGCGGTTAGCTCTTTCCACAGCACCCTGAGACTCTGGGTGTCTGGGTTTTCCGTGGACTATTTTTATTGTTGGCCATTTCGTTGCTAGAGTAGTGAAGAGGAGATTGTTAGAGAACTCCCTACCATTGTCTGAGTGGAGAATGTGTGGCGGTCCAGAGTCACAAAAGATATCGAGCAAACTCTCACATACCTCTTCAGCCGACTTACGTTTAAGCGGAACCAGGTTGATCTTCTTGGTAAATGATCCAAATAGACCAACAGATATTTGTAGGGTGTAACCCCATCAGCGGACAAGTTGACCTCGAGATTTTGATCGCTCATATCGATCAAGTCCATCTGTGCCCTGCTGAGGAAATCGGTGGATGTGATGGGTTTCACAACTACACTCTTAAGAGACTTCTTGGCTTTCTTTAAATGACATACATGGCAAATTTTGACAAAAAGACCACAAATCTTTTCTGTAACGCCATGATATTTCAGAGCAGCGTGCTTGTAGAGCTTGGTCCCATTGATCTATTTATAAGCAACTTTGCAATTTTGTTTACAGTTACAGTTTATGT
Organism: Hexactinellida sp. DTS-2022; assembly: GCA_028753945.1. Taxonomy (NCBI): domain Eukaryota; kingdom Metazoa; phylum Porifera; class Hexactinellida; species Hexactinellida sp. DTS-2022. Next base: position 935,599 of record JAPNXP010000014.1, read on the forward strand.
GATCACAAACCAGCGCATAACATCAAACAGATGTCATCTTCAATTCTATTAGGCAACAATGCAATAGCAGGAAATACTTTGAACATTCTGATGCAATCACTATTTGTTTATGCTATCATCATACAATATTTTAAAAGTGATAATCGTCATTATTTATAATCCAGTTTAGATTATTAAATAATACTGGCCAAATACAATTATAGAAAAATAAATGACACTCAATCAATAAAATGATTCCCATAATAATCCTGCCTAGCATGGTCAACAAATACCACGTTAGTTATTTAATATAAATGAACCACAGGTATAATAAATCCCCAATCTCGCGTTTGCACTGGTGTAAACGCGAGATTAACTAAACCATAACATTCTAATATACTAAGGCAATGGCACTCATCTTTTTTTTTTGACCATTGACTGGCTAAACGAGTTAAGTATCTAGTTCATTATATTCAAGATATACTATACTAAACGGCCCCGCCAGTGAGACAGTACATTGTTGATGCATTTATTTCATTCATCTGGGACCTTCTTCTTCATATTTAATTAAAATCCATAAAAATCGTTATAGATAGTGAAGATTTGAACAATATCTCATGAATAATTAATTCATAATAATAACAAATTAAGACATAAAAACTATCACAAACAATAAGCAAAACTATACGTACTTTTATATCTTCCTAGAGGAAAGTCTCTCCCGTAAGTATTCTTCAGAAGAATTCGTTTCTTTAATTAAACTTCTGATAATGGTTACCTAGAATAAAAGAAAAATTAGTTATTATCATTTTTTTAAAGCTTCGAATTGTCGGACTTCACCACCATGTTATTATAATTCTTAACTCTTTTTGAGAGAATACAATTAGACACAGTTAATATAATCTTTTTTAATACATCCCACCGCCAGACTTTGCAATCACAGCATTCTCTCCATGTATTAATAAGCTCATCTTCAATAAACTTCATGCTTATTTGTATTAAAATAGTACGACATGGACCGACAAAAAATTTTTTACTGAGTAATTCACAGCTATCAATTTTCATAAAAGTTTCGTAAACAATATTAACACAATCGATCATAGGCGTCGTTGCAGGGGGGGCGGGGGGGGCCTGCCCCCCCACGGAAAAATGTCGGGGGGGGGCAGCATAGGTCTCGCTCCCCCCAGATTTCGCATACCTGCCAACCTATTTGAGTCATGTCCCTGTACATTGGCCAAAATCCATGTACACCTCCCAAAAATCTCTCGCTCGCTGCGCTCGCTCGTCCAAGGAATTACTATTCACTTGCATTGCTAAATTAGTACTTGGAAAGGAGAAAGCATTTAATTATACATTGTACAGGGAATCCCTGTACGCTTGAATATATATTTATATATTTATATATAAACCAGTTGTGCCTTTATGTGGTCAATGCAGAATGCATGGCAGAATATACTATCATCACTGTAGACATTTTTAGGCATTATTTGACACATAATTAGTAAATTAAAAATCCCTGTACGCCTGTACTGAACCGCCAAATTTTTTAAATCCCTGTACTGTACAGGGAATCCCTGTAGGTTTGGCAAGTATGATTTCGTCCCCTCAGCTGGCGTTTCTCTTGATAATTAGTTGAAACATTGGAGGATAACAGCTTTTTAATTTGCCAAAAATTTCAAGTTGCATAATGCTTTCTCAGTAAATTTACGTCTCACTTACGTTATTTATTTACTATTTATGCGTGATTTTTGCGTATTAATTTCAAAATAAAATAAATGTCTTTTAAATGTTCTCTGGCTGCCCCCCCCAGATTTTCATAAAAATTGGAAAGTTCGACGCCTATGCAATCGATAACTGCAATAGATGGATATTTAAGAGAACCCCTGTCTAATAATTCAATGAGAATAAATTGAGATCCCATATCATTAACTACTTCCATTTGTTTTTCAGTAGTTAAGAAATTATGACAATTATCACACGAATTAGATTTTTTAAGGTATGAAAATACGGCATACCCAGCAACATAAGCAAGACATTCAACCTGGGATGAATTAATATGAGGTCTTGGAATTAATTCAAGTGTTTCAACAAATAATTGAAAATCAAAATAAGAATCTGAACTCTCCCCACAAACATTTTCCGCAAATTTTTTAATATAATTCTCCAATGTTAAAGGCTTGACAAATTCATCAGATTTTAATTTAGTTGAAAACAATTTCAGAATATTAGAAAGTTGGAGTCTTCTTTCACTTTCTAATATTTGACAGTAGGTAATATGGTAGTGAGCTCCAGACATTTGTCTATATAATCCGAAGTGGTGTTCTAACGGGTCGTTTTGAATTCTAGCTGATAGTACATATTTAAAATTGCATTCACAAGTAAGTCGATCAACTAGGAAAGGTAGTGCCATACAGGTGTGCCTAAAACTCTTAAACGTTTGTGGTGTCAGTTTACCATATCTACATGGTAGAATTTTCCAACAATTCAACCATGCAACCACTTTTCGAATAAAGCTCAATCGAGAATCGTTTTGACATAATGGAGCTGAGTAGTCATTTTTAAAGCGGATATCTCTTCCAACCCAACTAACATTAAATACATCCCAAATATGACTAATTAATTTCAAAAATGCTACTGTTTGATTATTTTCTACAATTTTCTTCTCAATTTTGAAAGTTAGCAGCCCATTGTATGTAGAATCGTGAAATATCTTGAGTGCCAAGTTTACATTTTGCCTTTCTAAATTGGATGGCCAACATGCCTTGGAAGATAATTTAGGTGCCCTCTTCAAAATATTGTACACGTCTGATTTGAATAAAGTTCGTATGTCATCAAAAGAAGCTGTACATACTTGTGGATAGAGCGACGGGTGTTTACTATGATTAACGGTAATATTTTTGATTTGAATGGACACACAGAGGCTATTAGATGGAGTCACATTGTTTGAATAGCCTTCAAAGCAATCTTCAAACATGGGAAAAACAAATGTCTTGTCATGATCGTGCAAATTTAGCCAATTATTACGAATTGATTTTATTATATGGACAATATCAAAAAGTAATATTAGATTTCTAGAGGGATCACATGGATGTTTAACTTTAGGATGCAAAGTTTTTGAGTCATTTGAGAATAATTTAAACAAACTAACATTCAGGGGATAGTTATCAGTACACATCGCTTCAACAAACAAGTTGCAACTTTCAATATCAGAAATAGTATTTCTGACAATTGGGAAAAGGACCTCTGCTGACGAAGATCCGAGAGGTATCAAACGGACAATGGTTGAATACTTTTTCGCTAACCTGGATACCATTATAGAAAAAACTGTGGTTGGGGGGTCTTCAGGATTCTCAATGGATCCAATAATTCTACCCCCTTTGTAGCTAGCAGCACTACGGATGTGCACTTCATCCATTTGAATAATTACATGGCGATCTAGCTGGCTAAAAGTTGTGGCTGTTTCTTTGAGAACGTTTAGGTACTCATTTTCTAATCCAATGGAATTTTTCATTCTCAAAATATTCCTCTCGTGTGGCAAAATTAAACAATCCGAAGAGAGAATAAGCCGATAACCAGCAGGCGATATCCCATGAAGTTTTAATGCAAAAACTTGAGAAATAATATTATAGCGGCGACCATTTTTTTCAGTTATTGAATTTCTCAGTTGGTCTATAAGGAAATGGAGTCGAATTTTCATTGAATTAGAGTCTTCCATTCCAAAATCGCTTTCGATATTTTCACTAAGTTCTAATTGATTAATTGCACAGCTGATATCACTAATTGCATGTTCTATATTAGTTTTTACTGTAATACTCTTGATATTATAATTTTGGGGTAAAGATTCTAAAGAATAACAATTAATATCACTCAGATGTGATTCAATTTGACGAATATCATTTATCACCCTTGTCGGCAAAGGAATTTGATGTTTTCCCCTATAAAATGCTTGAGCATTTAAGTCATGGTCAATCATGAGTGTCCGTTCAATGGAAGGTGCGTTATCCAATGTTACAATCTTCAGGAAATATAAAGAATCTGTTCCTGGATTGTAGGTAACCCAACCATTTTTTAGATCGATTAAATCTAACTTAGTTAACAAATCAGCAAATGAATTAACTTGGAACTTAACACCTGTAATATTGTCATCAATCCGGCTCATCCTGAATGCTTCTCGAAAGCATGGTGTCATCCTTGTCATCTCTTGACACCCTTTTACACTTTTCTGTTTTGTCAGTTAAATAGCTTGGGCAGTTGGGGAAAATACTGGGTATCGCTGTCTTTTTCAGAGTCATCTTGTCTCGGGGCATCTCGATAATCTTTTCTCCATCAAAATACTCAAGTGTCCTTACAGTATCTTCATCTTTGAAGTGGTGGATACATACCTAAGATCGAAGTTGGTTGAAATGTATTGTTTTGACAAAAAATGTCCGGGCGAACAGTTTTTGTCAAAACAATATAAATAAATTCAGAATGCATATAAACTACACACCTGTAAGTATTTGTTCTCCTCGTAGTGCTCTCTTGGTCTTGGGATAGCCCTAAACCACTCCTCACGAAGTTCTTTATCTTTCGGAAATGAAAAAGAAGCTGTACGTTGTAATTGGATTTACACCCAGGAACTACGCAGGACATCTTCGTTTCAGTAAGATATCAACAAAAATTTATAAAATGCGTATAGATAAATTGAAGTAAAGTCGAGGAAGTAGTAAAATAACAATTTAGTAATGTCTAATAATTATTATACTAATCGTATCGTGACCAAATACAAACATAATGGGTGTACAATAAACAAATTGAACATAAATATAACTTGTGGTTGTTTAAGGGTGTCCCTTATAGGGAAAAAATCGGAAATTTCGCTCCAAAAAACAACTTAAATTAATTTTTTTTTTTGTACCAAACACTGCCGAAGGACCAAAACTAACGTTTGTATATGGTTTTGAGCCACGTCCACACGTATTTTCAGAGTTATGATCTATTTTGTACAGCGTATCACTGGTTTCAACACTTTGAACTATTATCAGTACTGTATTCCTCAACAATGGTAAGATTGGTGGTATCATTACTCTATCCTAGCAATCAATGACGAAAATAAACAACAATTGATCAAAAAAAATTCGCAAAAAGTGAAAATCTAAACATTTATGGTCTATAATCTCATTCGAGGGTACGTTTTCTTGTCCATTTTCTATCTCAGGTACCCGAGCAGCTAGAATCAACATATACGTCTCAAAATGCTCGCAATACCCAACTTCCTATACGTACATAATACATTTTGGGAGCCTAACACCCTCCGTTTTCAAAATGATCCCTATATGGGCATGTAATGTGCCCAATTTTGATGACACAGCAAAATTTATATCAACGAAAGTATAAACTCTAGAGTTTAGCTCTAACCATCTATTCACATCAATATCCTACTGCAAACTCATTGGAAGTACAAATGAGACTCATAACCAAATGGTCACTCTTCTATAAAATTACATACCCATATATGGAGGTGTCATTTCAGAAATGAAACCATGAACTTTGTAATTAAATAATGAGCTAGAGCTTAGTTCCAACTTCCTAGTAACATCATTAATCCATTTTAAGTTAGATGGTATAGTTATCGAATACTACTTCATAAATTTAATCGTGCGGGGATTCTTTACGGTCTTTCTCTCAATATAATATAAATGCCGGTGTTTGGGGACTAATGTCACGGAGTGTGACGAAATCAAGATAGGTTAAGAGCTCAAATTTTTTCTACAAGTTTTATACCACTAAAATTTAAAAAGCATAGATTGTATAACCAAAAAACACCAAAATTCTACTAATAAGAGAGAAACAATCTCAAAATAAAAAAAACAATCAAAAAACCTTACCTTTAGACGCTCTCCCCTTCATATTCATTGATGGAATTTCGAAATCCGATGTTGTGGGTCTTTGGTTGGAAAGATTAGGCCTTTATATAGTTAAATTGAGCTAGAGAACATTCTAGAACAATTCAGAAACTATATACAAGCTTGACACTATCTATGTTATATTGAATAGACGCACATAACTGCATATTAAAAGAATCCATACCTAGACAAAACAATTCCATATTCACTTGAATGAATAAATTCTTCGCTATTTTTATCCAGACCAAGTTCTGAGGGTACTTAGAAGTATTCAGAGAATCTATAGACATGTTCTGTAGTGATTTATCAGTTTGCTATAAGGGATACCCTTAATATATTCCCATTCCACTGAATTCAGGTTCAAAAATTTCATTCGATTGTTTTGACAAAAAGTGTCCGGCTACAAAAACTGTCCGGCCGGACAGTTTTTGTCAAATTTAGCAAAAAATGTTGTTGTGACAAAAAGTGTCCGGCTACAAAAAATGTCCGGCCGGACAGTTTTTGTCAAATTTAGCAAAAAATGTTGTTTTGACAAAAACTGTCTGGCTACAAAAACTGTCCGGCCAGACAGTTTTTGTCACATTTAGCAAAAAAAAATTGCCTACAAAAACTTAATATTTTTCTTATATTTTTCAGCATATTACGCAAGAAAGAGAATCTGTGATAATACAGTAAATACGTATACTAGAAAATGACAAGTGAGAATCTAACTTTGTTTTAACTCCTCTAATAATCTAATACAGTATAACCTTGATCATCCGAACTCTTTGGGATTACTCAAAACAAGTTGGGATAATTAGGATAAACACATTGTATTAAATTAACCAAGGGTTCCCGGATAATCGAAAAATCCGGATATTCAGGATTGTATTTAGTGTTTGACAAAAACTGTCCGACCGGACACTTTTTGTCAAAACAACGTTTTTTGCTAAATTTGACAAAAACTGTCCGGCCGGACAGTTTTTGTAGCCGGACACTTTTTGTCAAAACACGATGACATGATTATGGTTTGAAATAATGATGCTAAACAATATACAATATAGAGGGGATCTTTCGGAGCCTAAAATTTTTCTATTTAAATGCGTATGAAAATGACTCGTTTAGCCATTCCATGGTCCAAAAAAAAACATGAGTGCCATTGCCTTAGTATATTAGAGTGCTATGGTTCAGTATATTTGGAATTTTGAAAAAGCTTTACTATATTTTTGGATTTTTACTATATTAAATAATTATAGTATGTATAGACAATGGATTATGGCAAACTTAATTAGTAAATCTAAACACAGTTGTAGTGTAATAATGGAGGAACTACCTTATTATAGGAAATTAACGCGACGGAAATTAATACGACGGAAATTAAAGCTCCATGTAATTAACGAGAATTAGAGCAATTCGCATTAATTTCATGGCGTGTTTTGCCCATTGTCAAAAATAAATTGTACCCCAAAGAATATTCACGAGTAAATATCAATGCGACTAAAATCAGTAAAAGCATATGTAAAACCAATTTAAACACGAAGAAAGGGATTAGACTAAGGGAAAACTTCACAGTATAACATGTAGAAAATAGATAGAACTACAAGCTAAATAATACAATTCAGTCAATAGAAAGGAAGAAAAGAAGGAATCAAAATATCTGTAGACAGTTCTTAACAGCTTGAGTAACTACAATGACTCTTCCTTCTTTATCCACTGTAATACCTGTAGGATAGTAAGAGGTAGATATTGTATGAATCTTCTGGAATTGAGGGCTGAAAATATGAATAGAGTGAGAATTGTAATCTGAAATGAGAATATTATAAGTTTTGTCAACGAAGAAGCAAAATGGATAAATAACTTCCATTCCTTGGCCACTAGATATAACACTCTTCTGTAGAATGTGATTATAGTTGTAGAGATGGAGACAAGGATTAGATTTATCGAGAACATAAATGTATTCTTTGCAGAGTTTAACATTACGAGGGTGTTTGAGTGTTTCATTCCCAAACTGAGACTTGAAAGAGAAATCACTTTTGAGTATCTGAATACGATTATTATTAAAATCACAGATGTAAATGTCTCCATTAGACTCATCAATCGATAGACCAAAGGGATAGTTAAATTCTAACTCTCCTCTTCCCGGTCTACCGATTCTAGAAACAAACTTCCCATTGAGTTGATAATTGTGAATACAGTTGTTAACTTGAGAAATAATAATAAAATCTCCACAAATAGCTACACCAATCGGGCAGTACAACTTTCCTTCTCCTTTATTGTCTCCAAATTTGAAAAAATACTTGCCAGTACTATCGAATACTTTCACACAGTTATTACCTTGATCTACTATGTAAATATTTCCTGTTTTATTATCGATTGTTAAACCTAGTGGATTGTTAAGTTGTTCCATTCCCTTTCCTTTCTCACAAACACTCACAAGAGGTTGTTTCTTGCTTTTATAGTCAATTCCACTTCTCACTTTCTCTACCAACTTACCCAACTTGTTCAATTCAGCTAACATTTTTTTGCTGTCACACTCAAAACTAACCATTATAGGTTCTATGGGAGTCTCAATTGCTTTGATCTCTGTTTTCAATTGTGAAATAAGGTTTTCATGAATAGACTTATTTGGAGAAGTTAGAAGTTGATTTTGAATAAGAGATTTTGTTGTTTCAAGATCTCGTTTCTTTTCTTCAACTTTCTCCAATTCGCTTCTATAAGAGAGATAAGAAGCTAGAATATTATCCAACTCTCTCAACAGCTCACTTTCTCTAGCTTTCAAGCAATCAGTTAATTCAATAAACTTAGTTTTAATCTTCTCTCTCACTCGACTCAATTCTAACTCGTAGTTATCTTCTCTCAATGGATTAGCAGTAGCCATTAGATAAATTAGGATAATTCAGAGATAGTTTCTAAACATAGATTCAACTTATATTTCAAATAATAGACTCGACCATAGCATTCTAATATACTAAGGCAATGGCACTCATGTTTTTTTGGACCATGACTGGTTAAACGAGTTAGTATATAGTATTCGATAATATACCTAATACGTTATGTATAATAAAGATTGTCATTGTTTATATTCAGGTTACATTGTTGATGCATATTTCTTAGGTTTTTCTTATATCTTGTTCCCCTTCTGATATTAATTAAATCCCTAATAGTAGTTAGTGAAGATTTGAACTAACACTACATAGTTAATTAATTCATGAAATAAATATACAAGACACAATGTGCTAAGTGTAACATTAAACAACAATAGAGTCTCTCTGTAAAGTAATGAGATTAGGAGTGAAACTTGTATTTGCAGTAGAATTCGTCAGAGGAACTCTTCACTTAACAAACATCTGATAGAGCAGCGTTTCTCAAATTGGACCGCGGATGGAAGTAGAGGGTCGACAAGATCTCTATATTTGTATTACGGGAAATGGGAGGGGGCCTGTCACGAAAAAATTGGTCCGGGCCAAAACTGGTCCGGTCGGACCAATTTTGGCTCGGCCAAAAATGGTCCGGGACCAATTTTGGCCTGCCATAAATGGTCCTAGCTTGCTAAAATAGGTCCGGCCTAAACTTTTTGCTAGATCGCACTAAAGTTGCTATAACAAACCTCCCACTAGTGCGAAATTGTAAAGGACGATCAATTATTAAATTGAAAATGGATCTTTTTCTAATTGTCTACTATGGATCAGGGGAAAAAGGAGTCCCTTGTAAGTATGTATGAAGGCATGAATAATAGTGAAAAGAATTGGTTTTGTAATTGTGATATATGGAGACATGGAGTTACGGTGTAAAGAATCAACTTTGTAATTGTGTATTATTGACTATTGTGAAAACATTTGCATCTCTATGTATTCTTGTATTGATGAATGATAAAAAGCTCTATGATTATTGTCTTGGAATGGCTGCCAAAAACTGGTCCGGCGGGGACCACCTTTGGCCAATGGGGACCGCCTTTGGCGACCAAAACTGGTCCGGCCGGACCATTTTTGGCGACCAAAGCTAGTCCGACCGGACCATTTATGGCCGGCCAAAATTGGTCCCGGACCACTTTTTACCCGGACCAATTTTGGCGTGACAGGCCCACAGAACGTTTGGTATTTGCTAAAGGGGATCCACGATTGAAAAAGGTTGCGGTTCGCCTTTATAGTCTGTATCTAGAAGCAAATAAGAATTAATTAAAAGTTAAAACTCATTAAACTAGTTTGATTTTACAAAAATTGATACAGGCCTGTAGCCATAAAGGGATAGTGAGTGGGGCTATGAGACTTGCAGGAGGGCTGAGTCTCAAAATATTCCAAATGTTAATCCAAAATTTAGATATACTATCACAAAGTTAAGAAAACAAATTTCGCACAAATTTCGCATGGGGCAGGCGCAATACCTAATGGAATCACAAAACTCGATCTTAATTAATTCAGAAATATACTAATAACTAACTTGAAAATCTTTGCAAAGCCTTTTCAACACAATCATATTGGTTAATACGAATCCCGGTATAAGCGCGCTTCGGGGACCCCAGCGTTCTAGGGCCCCTGTTCGTAAATCCCGAACGTTTTAGGAACCCCGTCCCCATATCGCTAATGTTTTAAAGCCCAGGGGGCCCAAAACGCTGGGGTCCCCATAACCCGCTTACACCGGATAAGGCGAACGAACGCATATTGATGGTCCCCTGGCTGGTATTCGTACTAACGAGATTCTACTGTATATTACTTTACCCGGCCAAAAGTATTTTGAAAATCCGAAATTTGTGCCACAAGTGGATGATGATAGGCATAGGCGTCGTAAATGCAAAGGTCAATCCTTCGGCCCGCCCGGAAATTCCGGGTAATGTCCGGGTAAACTCCGGGTAAACTCGGAGTTTAGTGTTAGTAGCATAGGGACAATCCCTTCGGCCCGCCCGGACATTTCCGGGCACCCGGGCGGTTTACGACGCCTATGATGATAGGGATACATATACCTGTTCAAATATCGACATAACATGACCTGTAAACACTAGATTTCAAGTTTATAACGATAGTAATCATAGTATGAAATTATAACTAACTCATATCAATTTAGTGGCATTTGGGTTTCTGTCAATGGGCCACTTGTGACACAAGTGGCGCAAAAAACCGCGTTGCTACACCGATGCAGGCAGAGAATATCCTACAACCCACTTATTTATCGAAAGTGGAGAATACACCTTACACTGGCTTGAACAGAGATCAAATTAACTAACAAGTAGCCCCTACCATGATGCTATAGTATTCTATACGATTGCCAGTCAACTCGTACCTATTTCAACTCGTACCATACGACCTAATCAACTCGCCCCAAATATCAACTCGTCCCAAATACCAACTTTTATTTGTACTATATGTCAATGGTCAACAGGGGTTTGACTAGTTAACCAAATTTAGGGGATGGTTAAAAACTTGGATATATAAGAGGGGTAAATAAATATCAAGCCATAGTGTTCTATACATATATAATGCAATGATCAAGCCTTCTTTTTTATATAAATTTAAGTTTACCTCTCAAAATCTTTAGAACATGAATAATTTGTGGGAAACAACACCATTCGGTTAATCGATGAAATTTTCTGATACTTGAGATTAAAATGGAGCTTCCCTAATTCACGGAACCGAACGGACAAGTTTTCGAGAAGAAATTTCAAATTTGTTGCTTCTTGCATTGCACATTTGGCCTTATAAATCACGGAATATTGTATCATGACGGTTTTCAAGCATTTGTTATGACATTTCACGTCGATGGTAATCAATATATCAAATTTGTACAATGTTAATTAAGTGATTTTCAGGGTTCTCGAAATGTGACAATGACGTCATAACTTGTCGAGGTGTGAGAAATTTTGAGTGGAAACCTCAACTTGTTGGCGGGTGCCAAAAGTTACCCCTATATGCCAAAAATCACATTTGGAAACCGTCCACTTTCTTCAATCAACTCGTAACATACAAACAAATATATACCGTATATACACACACATATATATACCACCCCAGGTGGTGGTTACTAAAACCCGGGACGGGACGGGACGGGATAGCGGCGGGACATCCCGTTAAATGACTAAAACACGGGACAGGGCTTTTACTTCCTAAATAGTCCCAGGTTTCATGGAAAATTTAATTTCGCGAGTTGAAATGGCATTCTAATGTTATTTGCATAGTATTAATTGTTAATTGTTAGTATATAAAATAGTCTAAAAACTAGTACTACTACTATATAGGAATAGACAGATCTAATACTACAGCAAAACTATATTAAATTCGCAGCTAATAAAATAACTATTCACAAAACAGCTAGGACAGAGCCACTTTGCTCCAGGTAGCCAGGAATCATCTATTACCTTCAGGCAGTGTTTACCATGGTACCACAATTTACAAAGAAAGCATTGTATCATTGGTACTTTCTTCATCTCAGGCAGACGACAAATGCAGTGAACTGAAACAATCTCACTAGCTTTGATCTTCTTTCCTTGCCGACGTTCTTTTGCGATCGGGAACATAGTGAACTGTTCATTCTCCAAGCATACAACCAAATGACTCCTCATACGTTGCTGATCGAAGTGGAAACTCCCTGGTGAATGCCCAAAACAGATAGCTACTGCAAATGCCAGTGAGAAAACACCACAATCGCTTTCTCCTGATTGCATCTGGACATCTGCGAATGCTAGTGTCAAGTTCAGCTCCTCAACCCTCATCAAGCATGCAATTTGAATTTTAGTAGCTAGTCCTGCAGATGGATACAAGCTGTCATAGGCAAACAATTGATTTGGAGTGGCTCCTACTGAACTAATAGTGAGCCAGTGATCATGACCATCATGCAAGATTTGTAAAAATTCATCTTTCTCAACCGCAAAAGCGTAAGTATTCCTGAATTGTTTAGCCAAAATTATTTGACATGCGTCAATGATATTATCTGTCAGCCAATTACCTGACTCAATTCGTCTTTTCTCAGTTTCATCTAATGTTATGAAGTCACATTGAATCCATGGAGTTTTCAAAGGCGGATCAGCTATATAACATTTATCAATATCTATCATTTCGTCAATCTGGGCGTTGTTCGCAGATCTTGTTATTGCATACTGCTCTTCTCGTAAAGAGAGCATCAATTCGTAAGCTATTTGGTTGTATGCTTGGAGAATAAACAGTTCACTATGTTCCCAATCGCAAAAGAACGTCGGCAAGGAAGAAGATCAAAGCTAGTGAGATTGTTTCAGTTCACTGCATTTGTCGTCTGCCTGAGATGAAGAAAGTACCAATGATACAATGCTTTCTTTGTAAATTGTGGTACCATGGTAAACACTGCCTGAAGTTAATAGATGATTCCTGGCTACCTGGAGCAAAGTGGCTCTGTCCTAGCTGTTTTGTGAATAGTTATTTTATTAGCTGCGAATTTAATATAGTTTTGCTGTAGTATTAGATCTGTCTATTCCTATATAGTAGTACTAGTTTTTAGACTATTTTATATACTAACAATTAACAATTAATACTATGCAAATAACATTAGAATGCCATTTCAACTCGCGAAATTAAATTTTCCATGAAACCTGGGACTATTTAGGAAGTAAAAGCACTGTCCCGTGTTTTAGTCATTTAACGGGATGTCCCGCCGCTATCCCGTCCCGTCCCGGGTTTTAGTAACCACCACCCAGGCTTGTGGTTTAATAGTATAGATATGAAAATTCTACTTCGTTATTACATTAAACTAATCGTATCGTGACCAAATACGAACATAATGGTGTACAGTAAATAAAATTGACCATAAAAATAACTTGTGGCTGTTTAATAAGTTTCCATTCCACTGAATTCAGGTTCAAAATATTATTCGATTGTGAGGCGTGACAACAGCATGCTATGACATAATGATGCTAACAATATACAATAATGAGGGGATCTATAGGGGACTAAAAATTTGCAAATCAAAGGAATATGAAAATGACTAGTTTAACCAGTCCATGGTCCAAAAGAAAACATGAGTGCCATTGCCTTAGTATATTAGAATGCTATGACTCGACTATGTACGTATATATATACTGTAAAATAACTTTCAAATGCGAAAGTCGTATTTAGCATACTTAATCGATTATCTATTATAACATTAGAAATCTCAATTATAAATATAGAAAGAATTCTATAAATGAATAATATCAGACTATTACAAAGTAAATTTTAGCCTACAGATCGTCACAACAAATAACATTTTGTAACTATGCCCAGCATTTAACAAAATGTTCAAAAAAAAAAAAGGGATGCCTCATAAAGTTACACAGAATATATTGAGATTTTGAAGTCATTATACCTACCAATTTACCAACAGTACAGGGATTTTAACCATTTTGGTTGTTCTGTACCGGGAGTTATCACAAGGAGTTTGGCCAATTTACAGGGGAAATTCGAGCACCGATATGACTCAACTAGGTTGGCAGGTAGGTTCATTAGGCATGTGGCCCTGACCCCTGGATACCCACATAAAATCCAGGTCTGTAATAGTGCAAATACTTAAAGAAACTAAATACAAAAAGAGAAAACTGATTAATTCTTGAGAAATATCAAAAAGTATCCGCGAATAAAGTAAATAAAAAATTAATTACATGAGGTATAGAAATATATTAATAAATTAATTTCAGGATAATCTAGCAACGTCTGGTATCCTAGAATTAGATTAACAGAAGGACATTTGTATCTTCCGAAAGAGTTAACAATTAGAATTCATATGACGCATGTATGCAGATGACGAATATAGCTAGCTTTATAGGTTGTCAGAAAATGAGAATACGGTGGTTGTACTCTACAACAATGATTCTTCCATTGGAATCAATAGTAACTCCTCTAGGACTAGAAATTTCTTCATTAATTTGGAAAAGTAAGGTAGATTCCTTATCAAAAATATATATACATTTGTTGCCATAATCTGAGATAATAAAGTTGCCAGCTCCATCTAACTTGAATGCAAAGGGGCGGCTTAAGTGTTTGGATATCGAGGTAGAAATAGTGCTCTGCAGGTATTGGTAGTTGTAATTGAAAATGTATAGGAAAGGATTTTGATGAGATATGACGTAAATATTATCTTTGGTAAGCTGTATGTCAGAAGGATAGTTAATTACGGTATTACCAAACTGTGATTTGTATGAATAATCTTTGGAGAATATTTGGATTCTCTTGTTGGAAAAATCGCAAACATAAATATCATCATCAGATTCACTAATAGCAATGCCACGAGGGCTTTTGAATTGTCCATCTCCACTACCTTGTGTTCCTATTTGTTTCAATAAAGTTCCATTCATATAAAATACTGAGAAACATCCAAGTTCATATTGAGTGACAAACACATTCTCTTTAGAGATTGCAATACAGATAGGTCTTTTAATCGCTCCAAAATTAGACAAGTAGTTAAGATTTTCGTCATAGATTTTTACTCTATTGTTCAACTGATCTGCAACATAAATATTACCAGTTCTATTGTCTACTTCAACTCCCCATGGGTGATTAAACTGTCCCACACTATTACCTGCTACATCTCCTATACTCACAACTGGTCTCACTTTATCTTTATACCTCACCACAGGCAGACATGAGTCGGTTGAGTTAACAACAGTAATATTACCGAAACATTTTATCTTATCCAATAGTGTACTATCGAACTCAAATAAGATACGTTTTGGACTAAATTCATTCTGTATCTCTTTTTGTTTCTTCTGTATTGCTTCTATGAATAAACTCTGAGTGTCTTTGAGGTCTCCAATTGAGAGAATATTTTCCTGATTATATTTCAATGCTCTGTCAAGCTCAATTATAGAATCCTCTTTTTTCAATTTCCCTTTTTGGTAATTGTCATTTATTTCTTCTAACTTTCTCAAAAGTTCTTTCTTTCTTTCCTTCAAACAATCAATCAATTGATTGAATTGAGTTTCTATATTGGATTTGATTTGACTCAATTGAGACTCAAAACTGTTAGCCTCAAGATTACTGGCTGTTGCCATCTAATAATATTTCCCTTTACTTAGCTACAAATACTGAAACTAAAAAACAATGCTATCATTGAGAAAAAAGAATACTTCATCGATCATGGGCGTTACTAATATTTCCTCATGCTACTATTGATTGTTGTTCTCTGTATATATGAAGCTAATCGGTGGAGGGGTAATAGGAAGTTTAGTAGTAAAGCCGATTTTTAAACTAAAACTGTATATTGATATTCTTGTGTGTTAAAATTATTTAATTGTTAAACTATCCATAAATCAATTGTATCAAAGCGATGAAAGAACTGATAGACAGGCAACACTTTCTGACGGTACCAGGTTATTAAAACCACAATGGTGTATGTTTGTATGTGTGTGTACTATTTATACTGTATTGCTTTGTATAAGCGCCCGGAGGTTATTTTTCGTGGATTTTGATGGTTCTCAGTGAAAGTATACTACAGACCGTAGTTGTTGTAAAATTAATGTAATTACACTCCAGTTATCAACTAATTTGTTTTAATTTTTCAAACGAATGCCATTTGTATAGACCTGGCGCTTATTCGAAGCAATACGGTATATTTGATTGTTTGTTCCCAGTCGATACGGTTTCCAAATTTGATATTTGGCATTCAAGTGTAACTTTTTGCGGTTACACTTGAATGTCAAATATCAGAAATGAAATAAATAAAACTAATTTACTCTAAATATTAAATTGTTACTTGGGTGGTTGTTTGTTTGACAATTATTGTTCCCTACAAAAATTGCCCAAGGGTGTGATGTTTCAGCAATTTTGTAGGGAACAATATTGTACTTTTACACAGAAACTACGCAGTGAAATCAACAGTTTGAAGAATTGAAAATATCAGAAATAGTATATTGTCTCGCGTAGTACGAATCTACGTTTTCTCCGAAGAGCTTACAACTTGGACTCTGTTGTTATTATAATCTGATTGTGTACAATCACGAATTTCAAGATATCCATTAAAGATTGAAATGTTTCAGAATAATAAATCGTATTACAGTCAACTCTCGTTATAACGCAGTGCTTGGGACCGTGAATTCCTTCGTTATATCGGGATATTCGTTATAAGCGGATAATAATTAATGCAGTTAGTGTCTTAATCTCCATTTCGTTATATCTGACTTCGTTATAACGGGAGTTCACTGTATTATATTACGGATCACTCTCAAAACCAACAGATCGTTGTCAGCGTGCAAAATTTTAAATCTCTACAGCATATGATCAACTTTACTGACGCATTTTCTTATGAAGCCACCATTACTCAACCACAATATTTAGTTTCTTCACAGTAATGTTGTCGGCAGGGGCGTCAGGTTTCGGGGGGGCGGGGGGGCTCGCCCCCCCTGTTTTGAAATGAGCCAAAAACCGGAGGGGCCGCCCCCCCAGTTTCTTTTCAAAATTATGCTCACTTTAAAGGTATTTTAATTAATTTTAATCCTAGTTTACTCAATGTGCTGTGAATAAATATACAGTGCGTGATTGCAATACTAGATACTACTGATTATATATTATTTATTTATGTATTTGAAATGTATACGTGTAATATATCCAATTAATATTATCATAAACAAATTAATGCATTAATTTGTTTATGATAATATTAATTGGATAAATAAGTTAATGACATTATAATGTCATTAACTTATTTTAAGAATTCCTCAAGCTATCTTCACTTAGCTTGAGGAAATGCAGACATTGAATGCAGACATGGAAGGATTCAAAATATAATTGATATTACTATTCATTTTTATTTGTGTATTTGACATATTGAATGAACTAGTACAACGGCCCCCCCGCTTTTTTGGTCAACCTGACGCCCCTGGACTTGTCGGCACAGCTGTAATTTCCTTTGTTTGGCAATGGATTGTCTATCCCTAAAGTCTTATGATTCCTCATTCCAAGGCAACGCTGTTAATTAATGCAGATTAACATTCGCAGTTAGATACACGTTAAGACGTTAAGGCATTTTAAGCAAAAGAACAAGCCCAAAAGAATTGTAGTTTATGAGACTGCTTTCAATGAACAACAACAACAATAAGTCCCTCCTTGTTGATATCTATCCCTTGAAGACAATAAACTCATGTCCCTTCGTGTCCAATGGTGGTAACAAGTTGTCCCTCTCTATTGAACACCTTAACATTATGATCTCTCAACTGAAGTCACTACTTATAATATTAATTTGTCTGTCCAGACAGAAATAGTAGCTTCAATCAGCTGTTCCTGTGACAATGCATTAGGTACCCATCTCTGGAAAATGATTGTACAGAATAGAAACAATCACGAAACAAGACTATAAATAGAGATCGAGTTAATTTCAGGTCGCGAGGCCTAGTGCCCTATGTTATATGCGGACAGTTAAGTGGAGTAGTATCGACAGACCTCAAATCCTCAACACTCAAATGGGATATGCTATTAGTTTCACCATGGCCACTTAATATACGGCCGTGTACGTCACCGAGAGGCCAAAAAATAGAAGGTCATGTATAAATTTCATTATAAGCTAAACTATGCTTCCTATTGTTATTATTTGCATTGCATATGGGGTAATCAAACATCGCGAGTCCAATGGAACCACTTTTGAGAATCTCAGATTTGTGGTTCCACTCGATTCCACTATTCAGTAAAATTCCACTAGATTCCACTCGATTCCACTATTCAGTCAAATTCCACTCGATTCCACTATTCAGTCTAAGATTCCACTCGATTCCACTCGATTCCACTGTTCAGTCGGTTTTTAGAAAATCCACTCGATTCCACCGTTCAGTCAATTCCACTAAAATTTAGTAATTCCACTAGACTCCACTAGATTCCACCATTCAGTCACCCTAGATTCCACTAGATTCCACTAGATTCCACTGGATTCCACTAGATTCCACTAGATTCCACTATTCAGTCAGCCCCGTATTCAGTATACTATAGAGTAATTACAATATGGAGAAGATGGCTGATTTATGTAAATAATCGTTAATAAAACCTAGAGTTGGTTAGCAACGGAGCAACCTATTCATTTTAATTGATAAATAGAAAGAACATCCTTAGGAGAATACAACCCTATAATTTCAATTGATAATTCGAATTATTAAAGTCACTGGACCAGAATACAAATTTCGATATAACTGACGAAGAAAATCGAAATTGAGAATTCGGGCTTCGAGGTGATCATCTTCAGGGAATTCTATATCTCCTGTCCAAATTTTAAATCTCTATCACCAATGGTCTAGTCAGGCCATCGCGTACGGCCGGCCGGAAGTCCGACAGAGGTAAATTCAATAGTGTGCACTTATAGTATAAAACTATACGTAGTAGGACCCTACTATAACGTTTTTTACTAGAAGAAGCACACTAAAAAAATATGCAGGGAAATATCATATCTACAAATAATTACAAACATCTAAATTAGCATTTAGAATATCTGTAGACAGTCCTTATCAGCCTGATTAAATGACTTTCACACGATTATTGTTGCAGTCACAAACGTAAATATCTCTATTAGTCTCATAAAATCATAGACTCCTTAAGGAGTCTATGCATCAAATGCTATCCCGGAAGGAAATTATATTCACTCTCGCCTTTTAGTTTCAAAACCTTAGCACTTTGACTTTTCTGGGGATCTCACATGGGGGTGACGAAGCAAAAAAATTGATCCATAATTGTTTTACTCGGCCACTTTATATATATATAATTATCACAATTTTTACGTCATTTGACTGGATTTTTTAATTTTTGTATAGTCAAAGTGGTAAATTTGGGTCTATTACCGAGATTTACATGGAGACATACTACATAGCGAGTTAGACGGTTATTGCATGTATATAGGATGAGATATGCTTCAAATCCCTTAAAAAATAGTAAAAGAACCTCCCATGGTGACAAATGACGTAGGAATCTTCAAAAGGTTATTACATTAAAGTATAGTCCCGATTGAGTTGAAATTTTCAGTGCAGCTATTTATTGTATACTATTCAAAAACACTATAATCTCAATTTATAAAATGTTCAGATAGGAGGATTAATTTTTCAAAATGATTGCCGGAGGCCCTTTGAATTTGTCGCTATAAAAAAGTTTGCCCAAACTTTCCAGAGCGGCATGGGAGCTTAAATCGCGAGATATATCCTAAAGTATCAGAATCAGGCATAAAACTTAACTAGCCAGAGGTTGGTTAACGGAATCATAATTTTTGACCCCACTATTTTCCATTTCTACCAAAGTTAAACAGAAAATTGCCTTCAATATCATAAACTAAAATCAAGTTAGGTTTTCCAAACAAACAGTTTTGCGTTATAACTAACTATACGATTGCCGCAAATAGCTATTCCTCTTGGATAACTCATCTTGCCTTCACCTTCTATATCACCATATTTAAATGTAAACTCACCAAATTTATCAAAAACTTTAATAGTTATTTAATTGGTTCGCAATGTAAATGTTTCCATTAACTTTATCAACAGAGATACCATGAGAACTACATAGTTGTTCTTTTCCTTTTCCAATTTCACACTTACTCAGGAACGGTTGTAGTTTGCAACTATAACAATAGCAACTACTTTTTCAATGAGTTTGCCTAGTTCACTTAATTCTTCCATTATTTTACCACTCTCGCATTCAAAACTAACAATTTTCGGCTCAATTGAAATAGAAATCGCGTTTATTTCAGGCTTGCCGTGGATATGGATATCCATGGAGATCTCCATGGATGGATATCGAGTTTTTGTCATATCCATGGATATTGTGGATATCCATTTCAAATTTAACTTCGAAAATATTTGAAACCAGGGTTCTAAAAATGAGTGTGAAAATTAAGTAAACTTAGTTTTTTTTTGTCCTACCCACAATTGGTTTACACACCTAATTTATTTCATCTAATAAAATTATTTACTAGACTTATTATTCTAAAAGAAGGTGATTTTGATTAGGGCTGTACCGGATATCCGCTTCTAATCCGGTATCCGGGATATCCGGCCAGTTACCGGATATCCGGCCAGAACCGGATATGAACAACTATCCGGCCGGATAACGGTCCCAATTGTATTTATGTATGAATTAAAGAATAACTATCTCTCCGAATATCAAGTGAATTTCCATAGCTCAAGGGTCATTAACTGTCCATTTCTTCTGTCGTTGTAATGTCTGGTACAGGTTTTCTTGTATATATATTCTTGGAGTAGAATTTAGATAATGTGTACTAATAGCAGAACAAGTTGATGAAAAATACTATGATCACCTTGTTGTGAATTTCTACAATAGGATTTTCATGTATTGTTTTTTTTATAAATTTCTGGATGTGAATGTTTTATGTGGTTCCACAGTGGTGACGTGCTATATGTTTAGGAATTTTACCACGTGATATATGTATTGGCATCACATTCATTATAGAGTGCTCTGAAAGAATCGTTCTTAGATAGTGAGAAAAATGCCAAATTTCACTCATGCTGGGATTGATAAAAAATGCAACCATTCAAGCTCATAGGAAAAGCGATCACAAAAAATATATAGGAATCGAAAATAAATATGTTATTGAAAAATCTTATTTACCAAAAGGTGAATGCGATCGAAAGTATGTATATTCATATACTGTATCAAATTATCAATTGTGGAATCACATAAATAATTTTAGAAGCCTCCCTAAAAACATAAGCTTAGTATATGTACAAATTAATTATGAATAAGCAGAACTTGTTCTTATGTGATATTATGGTTTCATTTGTCAAATACATATTTAGCCGGATAACCGGATAATTGAGCACCGGATATCCGGAACCGGCCGGAGTAGAGAATCTCTAATCCGGTACAGCTCTAATTTTGACCTTTAGTGACGTCAAAAAGGTCAAAATAGAAACCGAATCGAATTTTTCTTTCTCATTTGGAAACCTTGTATGTCAAGGTATATTTGGGAACGCTAATACAAGAAATGTGGACTTTGTTATATTTCCTGAGATTGACCTGTCTATCTCCTTAATTTTTTCACGTCACTCCTGAATATTTACTTTCCATGATTTTTATTTTGGCTTTTTCGTTTATCCTACTTGCTATACTTTTAGCTCATTAATTAACCATAGAAGAGACAATGAAATTCCCAAAAATTCGTCGCGATGGACTCTACAAAAAGCTGGATTTGTCATCGAACCCAATAATCTAGCAGAAGCCATCAATAATGAGCCAGAAAGAAATGTTTTGAGGAATATTGTCTCGCGTAGTACGAATCTACGCTTTCTCCGAAGAGCTAACACTTGGACTCTGTTGTTAGTATAATCTGATTTGTGTACAGTCACGAATTTCAAGTAATCCATTAAAGATTGAAATGTATCAGAATAATAAATTGTACATACAGTCAACTCTCGTTATAACGAAGTGCTTGGGACCGTAATTGCGCGTAAATTCCTTCGTTATATCCGGTTATTCGTTGTAAGCGTATAATAGTCAATGCATTTAGTGTTCTCAATCTCCATTTCGTTAATTAGGATACCGAGGCTAATTTTGGCTAATTTTAACATTTTTGTATGGGATTTCTGAACAAATTTATTCAGAACGCTCCAATTGCAATTGCACCGTGACTGGACGTTGATAATACGCCTTTTTAAAATTTACTCGGGAACATTCTAAATTATAGTCTCTTCAGGATAGTTCAAAAACCTTGAAATCCAGCACACAGGGGTCAAAAAATGTGCCACAAATACAAGTCCCTCAAATTACTTCATATTCGACATCCAAAAATGGATAAAGACATTTTAGAATGTCTATCAACAGTAGATCCACTAAATTTTGCAATTTTGCAAATTTAATTTTTATGACTATATATGGGCATATGGATGTGACAATTTTTGATGACGCAGCAAATATTTATCTCACGAATGACAAGTCGTGGCGACTAGCTCTAACCATGTAATGACATCTATTTGCCAAGACAAATCCATTAGGCCACTATGTGGAACTCCAAATCTGAAGATTTACGATATAAGATACTGAATACCATATATGGAGGTGTTTTTGGGACAATTTGATGACGCAAGCAAAATTGAAAAATCTCCTAGAGCTTAGTTCTTACTTCCAGGTATTATCAGCGACATATTCAATAACTCCTCAACATGATTACAAGTATAGTACAAGCTTATTTATATCCGCAATAAATAACGGCTGCCAGGGGGTTTAGTGGCTTTTTGTCCGATTTTTAAGCATATTTTGAGACGTTTCGACTGTTCCTGAAGAGACTATAATTTAGAATGTTCCGATGTAAATTAAAAAAAGGCGTATTATCAACGTCCAGTCACGGTGCAATTGCAATTGGAGCGTTCTGAATAAATTTGTTCAGAAATCCCATACAAAAATGTTAAAATTAGCCAAAATTAGCCTCGGTATCCTTAGTGTTCTCAATCTCCATTTCGTTAAATCCGACTTCGTTATAACGGGAGTTCACTGTATTATATTACGGATGACTCTCAAAACCAACAGAACGTTGGTAGCGTGCAAAATTTCAAATCTCTACAGCATATGATCAACTGTAGTACTGACAGTATTTTCTTATGGAGCCACCATTAGTCAACCACAATATTTAGATTCTTCACAGTAATGTTGTCGGCAGAGCTGTAAATTTCTTTGTTTGGTAATGGCTTCTCTATCCTAAAGTATTATGAATCCCTTGTTATGCAGATTTTCATCAGTTAAATTCATATTAAAAATACAATACAAACATTTTAAGCAAAAATGAACAAGTCCAAAAGATTGTAGTTTATGAGACTGCTTTCGATGAACAACAACAACAATAAGTCCTCCTTATTGATATCTATCCATTGAAGACAATAAACTCCTGTCCCTTCGTGTCCAATGGTGGTAACAAGTTGTCCCTCTCTATTGAACACCTTAACATTATGATTATAATGTTAAGCTGTATTATTAATGTGTCTGTCCAGACAGAAATAGTAGCTTCAATCAACTGTTCCTGTGACAATACATTAGGTTCTCATCTCTGGAAAATGATTGTACAGAATAGAACCAATCACGAAACAAGACTATAAATAGAGATCGAGTTATTTTCAGGTCTCATTTTACCATAAATTGTTACCGTCACCATGAAATGGCGCCTAAACAGCTTAACCACAAATCTGAGATTCTCAAAAGTGGTTCCATTGGACTCGCGATGGTTGATTACTCCATATACAACCCAAATAATAACAATAGGAGGCATAGTTTAGCTTATAATGAAATTTATAAACTGGTCTTCTAATTTTTTGGCCTCCCGGTGACATACACGGCCGTATATCAAGTAGGCCATGGTTCCACGCATTCCTACATACAGTGTGTATGTGTCAACTGACAGACCACACAAGCCATACTCTGTTTCAACAGAACACAGAATGTCCCCAGACACTTTATCTAGCTTGTAGATATAATGCGGATAATTACAGTTGACAAGTTAGGAAATTAGGAAGAGACATTCATTGTGCCTTAATTAACTGTTCCCGAATAATTACATACTTTGCTGAACACCTGAATCCTATTTGCACAAAAATAACATACAAATATATATTATCTCTCCATTGTCTCTGTCTATTGACATACCAGAAGAAGTATATTTAAATCTGTATTATTCCTCCATTGACACCAGACCACACTGGGTTGTGTCCATAGGCGCCAACTTCCCTTTTTTTCGGGGTCCGATCTCATTAGGACCACACCAATTTCCAATTAAACCCGCTAACCCACCCAATTTTCAATTAGGACCCCCCCAACTTTTGGTGTCCGGCGTCAAAAGTTGGCGCCCATGGTTGTGTCTCTCACACAAGCGACACAATCCAGCCATGCCACTCGAGCCACACAGATGGAATCCGATCCACAGTCGCCTCTAGTTCCCGTATCTTCTCGTCCAACTCTCGGACACATTTATTATAATCTCATTGAGCTCATTATGTTGAGATTGTGTGACACATCAGCTTTGGTTACTTTCAATTGATTCAGCTTCGCCTGTCTATCTTCCACTTGTGTCTCTGCCACACGGACACTTCATCCAGCTGTGCCACCAGTTCGAGGTGTCTGCCACGTAGCACTTGGAAATAACACTCGAATCGGACACGTAACTCCTCTTTCGCTATCAGCACTTACGGTACAAACTCAGTTGCCATTCTACACTCGATTAGTTTCACTTCTTTTAACACAGTTATACAAAGAAATCCCAGAGAATGTCTACACAGCATACAACCATATGGTATCTATGTTATGTATAAGCACATTCCATTAATCTCTCCATTACAACAACTTTTGTATGTACTATTATGATTAGTTTCACTTATTACCACTAACATGAATAATTACATACTATAAGTTCAAAATATAATTACAGTCAACATCCATTTATTTGAACTTCAATAATTTGAGAAAATGTATTTTTCCCTCCTTGCGTGTTCGAAATTAAATTAAATTTTAGAGCACTGCGCGGGGCGGGTTAATAAATGCGGGTTGCGGGACCCGCAACCCGCGGGTTCTTGCGGGTCAAAGAATCAGAATATTTGCGGGGCGGGTCGGGTGCGGGTCAGAGATTCTTACTGCGGGTTGATGCGGGTTTGCGCAAGAGTTCTCGCTAAGGATTATTTGGGGGTGCAGTGTCCACTAATTGTAACAATGTACCCCTCTATAGTTCCTAAACAAAATTAATGATCAATATAATCTTAGATGGCAGAAGTCTTGCGATGGAACGAATTGTACGGTGAATTATTTCGTATTCCCGAATAATAAACACGTAATTCTATGTTCAAATTTCCGCCCAAAACATATTGCCGTCTTCTTTATTCCTTAATGATGTAAATATTTTTGTGCCCGCATTGTGCGCCGAGTGTTTACACCCTATTATATAATCCTAGCGATAATACTGGTCAACGAGTTTTGGTGCGGGTTGAGCGCGGGTTAATGTGTGTTAGTTGCGGGTTCATTTGTTTATATTGTCGGATTTGCGGGGCGGGGGCGGGTCAATTACTAATAGATGCGGGGCGGGTGCGGGTCCCGCATATGACCCGCGCAGAGCTCTAGGACTCAACTTCGAATTAACTGATGTTGACTGTAACTAAATATATAAATTAATTGGATTGGTTTACTCACATCTAACTACACAGTACACTGAATACTATACCAGAGCTCTTCCAAACTCTGATCAAACGCTTGAACGAATTAATAACGAGACTTATTGTCCCTCCACAGAACGGTATGCTGGAAATGGTTCGAAAAACCAAAACCGGAAATTGTTCAAAAACCAAAATAGGAAATAGTTCGAATTTTTTAGTGTTGCTAAACCATGGATTTGAGAAAATCCCGGCTTGAATCCATGGTCCAACAATACAAAATGAAATTCGAACTATTTCCTTTTTTATTCGAACTATTTCCTAATTTGAAAAATTCGAACTATTTCCGTATTACCCACAGAACTAAGCTCGATCCTGATTATTAAATAATAATAATACTAATCAAAATATTAAAAACACAATGTCCTTTGTTTGATTATGTGTGTGTTGTGTGTGTGTGTCCTCACTAATGGCCAATTATCCAGGGATTTTCACGAGTCACTTGGTTGACTCGATGACACGAGTCACCGAATTTCGACACGAGTCACATGACTCGGAACCAGGGTTTTATACAGGACTCAAAATGAACGCTCCTAATTGTCCTAAGGTCACTATAGTAGAAATTTTGTACACTTAAAAGGTTAGTTTTGTATTACTCTATGGGGACTTTAGGCAGTTTTCGCGCTCCTAAACGAAAACATATTCCAATTTATACGCCTCTAGGCGTATGGCGCGCTCCTGGATAAAACCCTGCTCGGAACTCATGAAAAACCCTGCAATTATCCGAGTCTCTAAAAACCCGGAAAACAAAACTTTAGGATAAATAGACAAAACCCGGGATATAAGCACATAGGTTTGGGTGTGTGTTTGTTTGTCCAGAATTTATCACAAAATTTTGTTGTAGTTAGATATAATTCAGAAATTTAATTTTTAAAGGTGTGTAATTTTTGGCCAAATCCTACTGTAGGAAGGGCCTCAAATTTGGATTTGATCTGCTAAGTTGAATACTGCGCCGACTTTACACTCGTCTAAATTCAGTTTGAGATCAATCATGCACATACATTAATCAATTTGCACTACTTCTAATGGGGTATGTATTTAAAGGGAATACTTATCCACCGATCATCGGCGTTTGTATTAAAAAACCTCGCTACTTTCTACCGATTGTTTTTTTATGTTTATAAAAAACATCATCGGTAGAAAGTAGCGAGGTTGTTAATACAAACGCCGATGATCGGTGGATAAGTATTCTCGTATTGTATTTAAATACAAGCGGCATTTAATTTTGAAAAGGCATGTGTTTGAATACAAGCGAGGGCCGTAGGCCCGAGTGCAAGTTGTAAGAACGCGCGTAGCGCGGACGAGCAGCTTGTAATGGATAAAAACTGAAAATTATGAATTTTTTGTGTGATGAATATTCAATTATCCTTATGCACGTAACACCTCTACAAATGGTATTGACACCTTGAGGTGATGATGACATCGTCAATAAAATGTATTTTTTACAATTTTGTGAATTCGATATATCGGAAGTATTGGTTGGCGTATAGTGATCACTCAACATGTAGTGGGAAATGATGACACATCACCTATTATATTCTACTGAAACATGCATATCTCTGAAATAAAGTGAGCTAAAAGGAAACTTCCAAAACGCTAAGGGTCGTTTCCGTCCTATACACATTTCTGAAATGGTTTGATGCCTTTTCATTGATGATGACACGGCAAAAAAAATCTAAAATTACAGCTTTACCGACATAAATCACAGCATTTCTTTTGGAGGCACTTTAAACAACCAAGCACCAAAAGATCGTGCCTCCGAGGAGCATGCTGTCGGCACAGCTTTAATTTTAGATTTTTAACAATGATCTCACGTCCATATAGTATAGTATAGTATATCCTTTAGTACACTTACGTTCATTATAATATACTTTGAGTGACCTCCAAAGTTCACCACAGAACAATTTCGTAGCTGGGCAAGGGCTGAAGTTATTATATCCAAACGAGAGTATTCCCATACAGTCAATTCGCTGGGCGATCGGAGAAGAAACAGCGGACACTACAAGCTTCTTAATGGAATATTCCAACCCAGTCAATATTGGTGAAGTATTTAACGACGTTGGTAGTGGAACATAAACCTTTCCATAATTCTAAGGCCCAATCCTGGGCATTACACCCCCCAGATATTTTGTGCTGATCCCTGTATATGATAGCAGTGATTGTCCTATTATGTACATTATTAGAGCATCGAAATGTATTATCATTGAATAGGAAGTTGATGACGGGCTATCAATTGGATCCATTGAGTAAGCTGTAACTATATTCCTTCTCGAGATATGACCTCAATCATTCAAATCACGTTTCCATAGCAACAGAGGAATGTGTCAACATTCCATAATTGATTCTGAGATATTTTATGTAAATGACTCCTATATGGGTTAGTCAAAGCAATTTGTTTGAGAAAGCGAAATTGAACATGTTCAAAGTTTAGCATATTTCAATTTTGGCCTATTAGACAAAAAGGTGACGTTATTTCGACATAGTGCTAACTCAAAAATATGCGTCTTGTACATCATGAGTCATGACTACCTTTATAAAAAACAATTACCTAAGTAGAAGCCCCCTGGAATACTTATTTCGAAGAATAATTGCATTGTATATATTTAGACTATGCTAACAATCCCTGGTCCAGAAATTTGAGTGTGTGTGCCATTGCCTTATGCACAGAATGCTATGTGCAAACTTAATTAGTAAAATCAAAACACAGTTGTAGTGTAATAATGGAGGAACTATCTTGCCCATTGTCAAAAATAAATTGTACCCAAAAGAATATTAACGATTAAATATCAATGCGACTAAAATCTGTAAAGCATAAGTATAAACCAATTTAAACACGGAGAAAGGGATTAGACTAAAAGAAAACTTCACAGTATAACATGTAGAAAATAGATAGAACTACAAGCTAAAGAATTCAATTCAGTTAATAGAAAGGAAGAAAAGAAGGAATCAAAATATCTGTAGACAGTTCTTAACAGCTTGAGTAACTACAATGACTCTTCCTTCTTTATCCACTGTAATACCTGTAGGATAGTAAGAGGTAGATATTGTATGAATCTTCTGGAATTGAGGGCTGAAAATATGAATAGAGTGAGAACTACGATCTGAAATGAGAATATTATAAGTGTGGTCAATGAAGAATAAATAAGGATTAATAACTTCCATTCCTTGGCCTCGAGATATAACTCTCTTCTGTAGAATGTGATTATAGTTGTAGAGATGGAGACAAGGATTAGATTCATCGAGAACATAAATGTATTCTTTGGAGAGTTTAACATCATGAGGGTGTTTGAGTGTTTCTTTTCCAAACTGAGATATAAAACGAAAATCCTGAGAAAGAACCTGAATACGATTATTGAGACAATCACTAACATAAATGTCTCCATTAGACTCACCAATCGTTAGACCAAAAGGAAAGTCAAATTCTAACTCTCCTCTTCCCGGTCTACCGATTCTAGAAACAAACTTCCCATTGAGTTGATAATTGAGAATACAGTTGTTAACTTGAGAAATAAGAATTATATCTCCACAAATAGCTACACCTCTCGGGCAGAACAACTTTCCTTCTCCTTCATTGTCTCCAAATTTGAACAAATACTTGCCAGTACTATCGAAAACTTTTACACAGTTATTCCATTGATCTGCTATGTAAATAATTCCTGTTTTATTATCGACTGTTACTCCTAGTGGATTGTCAAGTTGTTCCATTCCATTTCCTTTCTCACAAACACTCACTAGAGGTTGGTTCTTGCTTTTATAGTCAATTCCACTTCTCACTTTCTCTACCAACTTACCCAACTTGTTCAATTCAGCTAACATTTTGTTGTTGTCACACTCAAAACTAACCATTTTAGGTTCTACTGGAGTCTCAATTGATTTTAGTTCTGTGTTCAATTGTGAAATAATGTTTTCATGAATAGACTTATTTGGAGAAGTTAGAAGTTGATTTTGAAGAAAAGATTTTGTTGTTTCAAGATCTCGTTTCTTTTCATTAACTTTCTCCAATTCGCTTCTATAAGAGAGATAAGAAGCTAGAATATTATCCAACTCTCTCAACAGCTCACTTTCTCTCGCTTTCAAGCAATCAGTTAATTCAACAAATTTATTTCTAATATTCTCTCCCATTCGATGTAATTCTAACTCGTAGTTATCTTCACTCAATGGATTAGCAGCAGCCATTCGTAAATCTAGGAAAATTTAGAGATAGTTTTCTGAAATATAAAATTAATATATTTAAAGTTCATATGCTATAAGATCATCCTATTTAGCACGTATTGAAACCTAATCTGTTTTCTTATCAGTTAGAATATCGACCTTATCTTAGAAGGAAATAATAATTTCTTTAAAAAGCTGAACTATTTATTATGGTTAATAGTAATTTAATACACAAAAAATAAATGCAGGGAAATATATATAGTATCTACAAATAATTATAAACATCTAAATTAGCATTTAGAATATCTGTAGACAGTCCTTATCAGCCTGATTTACTACAATAATTCCCCCCAAATTGTCAACAGATAATCCCATTGGATGCTTTGGTACTACAATCCTATGTACTAACTCGAACTGGCATTGAAAATCAATACTGCATTTGCATCTACGTCAGATACCAAAATATTATTCGGGTTGTCAAGGTAGAAACAGAATGAATCGATCTTTTGCATTCCAGGTCCTCTTGAAAGAACATTTGTTTGTAGTTAGTAGTGTAGTCGAATAAATGGACACATGGATTTGAGACATCTAGAACATAAATAGAAACTTTGGACAATTTGACGTCACGAGGTGAAATTAGATATGAATTACCAAATTGTGATTTAAATGTGTAATCATTCGCGAGTACTTTCACACGATTATTATTGCAGTCACAAATGTAAATATCTCCATTTGTCTCATCAAATGCTATCCGGAAGGAAAACTGAGAAGAATTAAAGACTCTCGCTTGAAAGAAAGCAAACAGATAAATCTACTGAAAAGTCAAGTCGTGGTTTGGGTGTTTGGGATACAATCCATTGACACTTAAAATTGATAATCCTGTATTCAATGCTGAAATAATTGAATCAACAACTGACAATTCATCACTTGCAGACAGGGTCTTATACAGCAATTTGAGGATACGCTCCTTTTCAGTATCCGAGCAAATTTTCATGCTCCTAATTCACTAATTTAGTGTTATGGTATAGGAGAAGATGTAAAATTTTCGCGCTCCTAAACATAGAATTTACCCAAAACATACGCCTAGAGGAGCGTCTCGCGCTCCTGGATAATTCTCTCCTTGCAGAATCATCAAATTATATGAGACATCCATTGTACCTCTGGAAATAGAGGGAGCTGATGCAAGACACCCATATTATTCAAATTTCGCGAGAAAACCTATAACAAAACGTCAGTATGAATCAGGCCTGGGGTAATAGTAATATGTAATTGTAATTGTATTAGTAACGATTGCATTTTAGAAGTACGTAATAGTAATAGAAATAAGTGATAGTGATTCAAATATGATTTAATAGTAATAGTATGTAATAGTAATAGAATCTATTATATTGTAATAGGAATGATCTATTACAATTCTACAACTTCGGACTGGCTTATTTGATTTTTCGTGAAGAAATAGGAAGTTGTTTAAATAAATTTATGAAGAATACACACCAATGTATCCTATACAAAATAAATTGTAATATTTTCCAAAAGCTATTCCATCAAAAGAATTCCCTGCAACTAGTGATCGACCGAATATTTCGGCCGAATATACGGCAAACCGAATATATGGCAAATGACGCCGTATAATGGTTTCGGCATTATATTGTATTTTAATGATTTGCATTCCTTAAGATCAAAACTAACAAAAATGTTATGTTATGCATTCAATGCCTGCATTGAATAACCTTTTATTACATGGTTTACATTTGACACGATACATAAGCTTTCTACTAAAATATTGTGTCTTGAAGTAAAGGTAAATTAAATGATGATATTCCTCACATCTATTATAATAGGTATTAATAGGTATTAGTATTTTGCCGAAACCAATATTCGGCACAAACCGAATATTCGGCGAAAAACAGTTTCGGTCGATCACTACCTGCAACATACAAACAGTATGCAGAGTCTGGAGTAGGCCAGGATTATTTGTTTAAGGAAGAATTTGATCTGTTAAATGAAGATTTAGAACAAAACCATTAAATTCGAGTCAAAAGTAAAATAATATTATCCCGTTTGATGAGAATAGAGTTGTATTGAATTCTCCATCAATTGATTCTGACTATTTGAAGTTGGATGGAAAGTTACCAGTTTACATCTACCATCCATCCAACTAGAGACTCACTTCAATGTTTTCTACAAATGATATACCAAGCTGAGACAGTATGGTGATTATGCTGACAACATGAAAGGAGAACGCAAAGATAATAAGTGGTATTTCCAAACCAGAGTGGACCATGGGTCAACATTGGAGACCCATGATCCATCTGACCCATCCCATTTCTGACCCATCACACAATTTTAAATATCTATATAATATACTATAACATTAACAGAATAACAGAATACCAGTAAATTACCTCAACAAACCTACTTGTTGCAATGTCGAATAAGTTTAGTTTTTCAATGCACATCAATGAATATAATAATAATGATGATGATGATGAGTGATTCGTATTTTAACTGCAGAATACATTGAAATTCCAAATGGGTCATGGGTCACAGAGCCGTGACCCATGACCCATTACCCATCGACCCATCTGACCCATCGATTTAGGTGACCCATGACCCATGACCCATCGACCCATGGTCCACTCTGTTCCAAACGCGAGTGTGTCTACTGCAGAATATACCAATAATACCATGGGTCGATGGGTCATGGCTCGGTGACCCATGACCTATTTGGAATTTCGATGTTTGTCTAGTTATAGTACGAATCACTTATGATTATCATCATTAGTTTGCGCATAGAAATACTAGAATAATGCAAGGAACATAATCATCCTATGAGAAACTAAATTAACCAGAAACAAGTACAGGCAATTTCTTTGGTATTAGAAATCTATCCAAATTAATTGATTGACTAGCATCATACATACGTATATTGCATATCGTATTGTGTCACAGAATGTCTAGATATTTAAAAGGTCAATGGGTAACATGAAGGGTCAATTATCATTTGATTTTATATTTTTTTGTTCCACATTTCTTTCAGTAGCAAATCCAATAATAGAAACAATGGTGTTGTGAACATATAATTTAAATATACTTATATCTTTTAACTTACGGATTATCCAGATATTTTTTAGTAAATTATATTACACAGCTTGTGATTAGCTGAATCTTAAAAATTCTAAAATTCCCTTATATTTTAGTGGAACTAGAGCTATAGAGTCCCTAGACCATTTAGTCCCGATATTAAGATAATTAAGGAATTTAAACATAAAGAGTTGCGCAAAATGATAATAATTGAGGTTTATAATTTGTGTACCAGCAAACAAAGCAGTAAGAAATATTAGAAATAATTCAATAATAGAACGAATGGGGAAACAAATAACGAGTAGTAGAATAGTTAGTAAACAATACAAGAAAGAAGAAGTTTATATAGTTTACTAAAATATCTGTAGACAGTTATTGTTAGCCCGACACACGACTATAATTCTTCCTCTGTTGTCCATTGTAATTCCCATAGGCTCGCGAGACACAGAGAGCTTATGAATCAATTTGAATTCAGCAATGAAAATATGTATAGAGTTTGAATCCCGGTCTGAAATTAGAATATAATCAGTTTTGTCAACGAAGAAGTAATGAGGATTAATAACTTCCATTCTTTGGCCTCGAGATATAACACTCTTCTCTAGAATGTGATTATAGTTGTAGAGATGGAGACAAGGATTAGATTCATCGAGAACATAAATGTATTCTTTGGAAAGTTTAACATCACGAGGGTCTTTGAGTGTTTCTTTTCCAAACTGAGATATAAAACGAAAATCCAGAGATAGAACCTGAATACGATTATTGAGACAATCACTAACATAAATGTTTCCATTTGACTCATCAATAGTTAGACCACTAGGCCAGTTAAATTCCAATTTTCCTTTTCCCAGTTTACCTATTTTGGAGATAAACTTCCCATCGAGTTGATAATTAAGAATACAATGGTCACCTTGTGAAATGAGTATCCTGTCTCCACAAATAGCTACGCTTAACGTGCTGGAGATATTTCCTTCTCCTTGATTGTTTCCAAATGTGTACAAATACTTGCCAGCATTATCAAATACTTTCACATAGTTGCTAAAATCTGAAACATAAATATTTCCTGTTTTATTATCAACTGTTACGTCACGTGGCAAAGCAAGTTGTTCCATTTCCTCTCCTTTCTCACAAACACTCACAAGAGGTTGTTTCTTGCCTTTATAGTCAATTTCGGGTCTGAATTTCTTTACCAACTTACCCAACTTGTTCAATTCAGCTAACATTTTGTTGCTGTCACACTCAAAACTAACCATTTTAGTTTCTATGGGAGTCTCAATTTCTTTGAGTTCTGTGTTTAGAATGGAAATAACGTTTTCGTGAATAGATTTGATATGAGACAATGTAATTTCATTTTGGTGGTATACTTTAGTCTTTTCAATTTCTCTTTTCTTTTCATTAACATTCTCCAATTGGCTTCTATAGGAGAGATAAGAAGCTAGAATATTATCCAACTCTCTCAATAGCTCACTTTCTTAGGCTTTCAAGCAATCAGTTAATTCAATAAACTTAGTTTTAATATTCTCTCTCACTCGACTTAATTCTAACTCGTAGTTATCTTCTCTCAAAGGAATAGCAGTAGCCATTCGTAAATCTTAGGAAATTTAGAGATAGTTTCTGAAATATAAAATTAATACGTATATAAAATATTTAAAGTTCATATGCTATAAGATCTTCCTATTTAGCACATATTGAAACTTAATTTGTTTTCTTATAATGAATATTCTCTGTTAGAATATCGACCTTATCTATAGAAGGAAATAATAATTTCTTCAATAAGTCAAATATTTATTATAGTTAATAGTAACTTAATACACAAAAAATAAATGCAGGAAATATATATAGTATCTACAAATAAATACAAACATCTAAATTAGCATTTTAGAATATCTGTAGACAGTCCTTATCAGCCTGATTAACTACAATAACTCTCTCATATTGTCAACAGATAATCCCATTGGATGCTTTGGTACTACAATCCTATGTACTAACTCGAACTGTGATTGAAAATCAATTCAGCATTTGCATCTACGTCAGATACCAAAAGATTATTCGTGTTGTCAAGGTAGAAACAGAATGAATCGATCTTTTGCATTCCAGGTCCTCTTGAAAGAACATTTGTTTGTAGTTGGTAGTTGTAGTCGAATAGATGGACACATGGATTTGAGACATCTAGGACATAAATAGAATCTTTTGACAATTTACCGTCACGAGGTGAAATCAGATATGAATTACCAAATTGTGATTTATATGTGTAATCATTCGCGAGTACTTTTACACGATTATTATTGCAGTCACAAACGTAAATATCTCCATTTGTCTCATCAAATGCTATTCGGAAGGAAGATTATATTCACTCTCCCCCGAGTACAAGTTGTAAGGACGCGCGTAGAACAGACGAGCAATTTGTCCTAATAAATATTTATGGTTGGAGAACCAACTAGTTTCAATAATCCAATAAAACTTGAGTATTGTACCAGTACCTATTATGTCTATTATTTTGTTGCATTTCATTTATCCTGTTACTGAGAAGAATTAAAGACACTCGTTTGAAAGAAAGCAAAAGGATAAATCGACTGAAAGTCTTGTCGTGGTTTGGGATACAATCCATTGACCCTTCAAACTGATAATCCTGTATTCAATGCTGAAATAATTGAATCAACAACTGACAATTCATCACTTGCAGAATCATCAAATTATATGAGACATCCATTGCACCTCTGGAAATAGTGTGAGCTGATGCAATCTACCCATATTATTCAAATTTCGCGAGAAAACCTATAACAAAACGTCAGTATGAATTAAAGAAACAGGATTTAAAAAATATATATGCTGTACTAGGTGAGAATGTGCCTTATGAAGAATACACACCAATGTATCCTATACAAAATAAATTGGAATTGCTGCAAAAAGCTATCCCACCAAATGAATTCCCTGCGCATAACGATAGCCTGGGTGCCGTACGATGGAAGAGACGTAGCACGGGAGATATTCCGGGCTGGTGCGGGTGGCGAGACTGGCGTGGGTGGGTCGGCGGTGGCGCATTTGTAGCGAGCTGGGGCTCTGCTTGCGTGGCTTCCAGAGGTTAGCCGCGCATGGAAAGTAACATATGTCGACAAAAGTGGTGATCAGGCTGGTCGCTGTCTTTTTCCACCTCCCTGCCGAATTAAATTATGTAGCTCTTCCAGTTCCTCAAACAATGGTGAACAAACAAACAAACAAACAATACACATTGTGAATTAATAGACAAGATAGATCGAATATGGCCTTTCTAAAACTTGAGTAGATCTGTGAACTTAATTAATCAATTTGAGTAAATGTGGAATTTTTCAACAAAACTTGAGAATTGGAATTAATTTATAAAACTAGAGTAGTTTCGGAAAGATCTAGTTTAATATTTGAGTATCAGTAAAAGTTTAGTATATTTGGAAATATTAAAAAAAGCTTTACTATATTTTTGGAATTTTACCATATTAAATAGTTATAGTATGTATAGACAAGGGATTATTGCAAACTAAGTTAGTAAAAATCTAAACACAGTTATAGTGTAATAATGGAGGAACTATCTTGCCCATTGTCAAAAATAAATTGTTCCCGAAAGAATATTCACGATTAAATATCAATGCGACTAAATTAAGTAAAGCATATGTATGAACCAATTTAAACACGCAGAAAGGGATTAGACTAAAGGAAAAACTTCTCAGTATAACATGTAGAAAATAGATAGAACTACTAGCTAAAGAATTCAATTCAGTTAATAGAAAGGAAGAAAAGAAGGAATCAAAATATCTGTATACAGTTCTTAACAGCTTGAGTAACTACAATGACTCTTCCATCTTTATCCACTGTAATACCTGTAGGATTGTTAGAGGTAGATATTGTATGAATCTTCTGGAATTGAGGGCTGAAAATATGAATAGAGTGAGAACTACGATCTGAAATGAGAATATTATCAGTTTTGTCAACGAAGAAGCAAAATGGATTAATAACTTCCATTCCTTGGCCTAGAGATATAACACTCTTCTCTAGAATGTGATTATAGTTGTAGAGATGGAGACAAGGATTAGATTCATCGAGAACATAAATGTATTCTTTGGAGAGTTTAACATTACGAGGGTATTTGAGTGTATCTTTCCCAAACTGAGACTTGAAAGAGAAATCACTATCGAGTATCTGAAGACGATTATTATTAAAATCGCAAATGTAAATGTCTCCATTAGAAACATCAATTGTTAGACCAAAAGGATAGTTAAATTCTAACTCTCCTCTTCCCGGTCTACCGAATCTTGAAACAAACTTCCCATTGAGTTGATAATTGAGAATACAGTTGTTACTTTGAGAAATACTAATTCTATCTCCACAAATAGCTACACCTCTCGGGCAGTACATCTTTCCTTCTCCTTTATTGTCTCCAAATTTGAACAAATACTTGCCAGTACTATCGAATACTTTCACACAGTGATTATCTTGATCTGCTATGTAAATATTTCCTGTTTTATTATCGATTGTTAAACCTAGTGGATTGTTAAGTTGTTCCATTCCCTTTCCTTTCTCACAAACACTCACTAGAGGTTGGTTCTTGCTTTTATAGTCAATTCCACTTCTCACTTTCTCTACCAACTTACCCAACTTGTTCAATTCAGCTAACATTTTTTTGCTGTCACACTCAAAACTAACCATTATAGGTTCTACTGGAGTCTCAATTGCTTTGATCTCTGTGTTCAATTGTGAAATAATGTTTTCATGAATAGACTTATTTGGAGAAGTTTGAAGTTGATTTTGAAGAAAAGATTTTGTTGTTTCAAGATCTCGTTTCTTTTCATTTACATTCTCCAATTCGCTTCTATAAGAGAGATAAGAAGCTAGAATATTATCCAACTCTCTCAACAGCTCACTTTCTCTAGCTTTCAAGCAATCAATTAATTCAACAAATTTATTTCTAATATTCTCTCCCATTCGATGAAATTCTAATTCGTAGTTATCTTCACTCAATGGATTAACAGTAGCCATTCGTAAATCTTAGGAAATATAGAGATAGTTTTCTGAAATTAAAATTAATATATTTAAAGTTCATATGCCATAAGATCATCCTATTTAGCACGTATTGAAACCTAATCTGTTTTCTTATCAGTTAAAATATCGACCTTATCTATAGAAGGAAATAATAATTTCTTTAAAAAGTTCAACTATTTATTATGGTTAATAGTAACTTAATACACAAAAAATAAATGCAGGGAAATATATATATAGAATCTACAAATAATTACAAACATCTAAATTAGCATTTATAATATCTGTAGACAGTCCTTATCAGCCTGATTAACTACAATAACTCTCCCCATATTGTCAACAGATAATCCCATTGGATGCTTTGGTACTACAATCCTATGTACTAACTCGAACTGTTGATTGAAAATCAATACATCATTTGCATCTACGTCAGATACCAAAATATTATTCGTGTTGTCGAGGTAGAAACAGAATTAATCGATTATTTGCAATCCAGGTCCTCTTGAAAGAACATTTGTTTGTAGTTGGTAGTTGTAGTCGAATAGATGGACACATGGATTTGAGACTTCTAGAACATAAATAGAATCTTTTGACAATTTACCGTCACGAGGTGAAATTAGATATGAATTACCAAATTGTGATTTAAATGTGTAATCATTCGCGAGTACTTTCACACGATTATTGTTGCAATCACAAACGTAAATTACTCCATTAGTCTCATCAAATGCTATTCGGGAAGGAAATTATATTCACTCTCGCCTTTTCCATTTCTACCAAAGTTAAACAGAAAATTGCCTTCAATATCATAAACTAAAATCAAGTTAGGTTTTGCAAACAAACAGTTTTGCGTTATAACTATACGATTGCCGTGAATAGCTATTCCTCTTGGATAACTCATCTTTCCTTCACCTTCTATATCACCAAACTTAAATTTTAACTCACCCAATTTATCAAAAACATTAATACAGTTAATTAATTGGTCCGAAATGTAAATGTTTCCATTAACTTTATCAACATACCATGAGAACTACATAGTTGTTCTTTTCCTTTCCCAATTTCACACTTACTCAGGAACGGTTGTAGTTTGCAACTATAATCAATAGCAACTACTTTTTAATGAGTTTGCCTTGTTCACTTAATTCTTCCATTATTTTACCATCTCGCATTCAAAACTAACAATTTTCGCTTCAATTGAAATATAAATCGCGTTGACTTTTGCCATGGATATGGATATCCATTTCAAAATATTTCAAACCAGGTTCTAAAAAATGAGTGTGAAAATTAAGTAGCCTTAGTTTTCTTTTGTTGTACCCCCAATTAATTACACACCTAATTTATTTCATCTAATAAAATTATTTACTAGCCTTATTATTCTAAAAGAAGGTGATTTTGACCTTTAGTGATGTCAAAAAGGTCAAAATAGTATCCGAATCGAATTTTCTTTCTCATTTGGAAACCTTGCATGTCAAAGTATATTTGGGAATGCTATTACAAGAAATGTGGACTTTGTTATATTTCCTGAGATTGACCTGTCTATCTCCTTAATTTTATCACGTCACTCCTGAATATTTACTTTAACATGATTTTTATTTTGGCTTTTACGTTTATCCTACTTGCCATACTTTTAGCTCATTAATTAACCATAGAAGAGACAATGAATTTCCCAAAATTCGTCTCGATGGACTCTTTCAAAAAGCTGGATTTGTTATCGAATTCAATAATCTAGCAGAAGCTATCAATAATGACCCAGAGATGTTTTGAGGCTGATAGCGATATTGACGAACTTTGGGTAAATAGTAGTACAACATTCAGTTGATAAATATACATAAATTATAGGACCTAAATCTTTTGGATATTTTGTTGATATTAGGTGTTATAAATCTATCAATATTCAATGGATATCCATGGATATCCATGGATATCCACAAAAAAGGTCTGGATATGGATATGAATGCGATTTTTCATCTCCACGGCAAGCCTGTTAAAATCCCTGTACTGTACAGGGAGCAAATAACTGTAAGAAGAGCCTTTTATACAATTCTTGCATGAAGGTACTCTATTGAAGACTTGTTGTTTCTAACAATAAATTATTAATAATGTAAGGATTTTGTACAGAGTTGAAAAATGACTAACACAATCATAATTCTCTTGGCGTATAAATCTTGATTTGGAAAAAAAAGACTATTAATTAGTAACAAGTAAAATAAAAACAAAAACAAATATTCATATCATGAACTTTCAAATGCGATAGTCGTATTTAGCATACTTAATCAATTATCTATTAGAACTTTAGAAATCTCAATTATAAATATAGACAGTATTCTATAAATGAATAATATCAGACTCTAGTACAGGGGTGGGCAAACTTTTCAGGCCGCGGGCCAAAATGGATAAATGTCATAGTGTTGCGGGCCTGAGAGTGAACATTTCTTATTTAACACATTTTTTATTTTATTTCAAGTTGCATTAATGGAGAAATAAACGATGATACTGAGGAAGTATAAACTAATCTAATCACATATTAGGAAGTATAAATAACTAGTGGGAGTTGTGCAGTTAATCCTGCGTTTTTATTAGCTTATCAAAATTTGGTTCTCTTGCTGAAGTAGCAATACACATAAGCTGAGAAATGTCAATGCTGATCTTGACATATTTTTGATAAACTTCATCATACCTGCCAATCGTACAGGGATCCCTGTCCTGTAAAAGAATTTTAAACATTTTGGCCATTCTGTACAGGCGTACAGGAATTTTTAATTACTAATTATGTGTAAATATTGCCTAAAATGTCTACAGATGTGATAGTAAATTCTGCCATGCATTCTGCATTGACTACATAAGGCACAACTTTGTTTCTATATTTATTCAAGTGTATAATAATTCCCTGGACGAGCGAGCGAAGCGAGCGAGATATTTTGGGAGGAGATTGAACTGTAATCTCGTTTTCTGCTAGAACTCGCCATTTCAATTTAGGTTCTGCC
The DNA here is from genome assembly GCA_028753945.1 of Hexactinellida sp. DTS-2022. Lineage (NCBI taxonomy): Eukaryota > Metazoa > Porifera > Hexactinellida > Hexactinellida sp. DTS-2022. The sequence continues at coordinate 976,752 of JAPNXP010000014.1, forward strand.
TCCTACGTTTTCTAATAATATCTAATAATTGATAGAATTCGTAAATGCAAACTATAGTTACAAAATACTGTATTCAAACTAGGAACATTGATGCATTTGTAGAGTATATATAATTGAAAAGAAGCGAATTATCCGCGGGCCACGGTTTGAGCACCCTTGCTCTAGTATAACAAAGTAAATTTTAGCCTACAGATCGTCACAACAAATAACATTGTAAGTTGTAACTATGCCAAGCATTTAACAGAATGTTCAAATAAAATAAGGGATGCCTCATAAAGTTACACAGAATATTTATTGAGATTTTGAAGTCATTATACCTACAAATTTACCAACCGTACAGGGATTTTAACCATTTTGGTTGTTCTGTACAGGGAATTATCACAGGGAGTTTGGCCAATTTACAGGGGAAATTCGAGCACCGATATGACTCAACTAGGTTGGCAGGTAGGTTCATTAGGCATGTGGCCCTGACCCCTGGATACCCACATAAAATCCAGCACTGCAATAGTGTGAATACTTATAGAAACTAAATACAAAAAGAGAAAACTGATTAAGTCTTGAGAAATATCAAAAGAATTTACTTATCCACCGATCATCGGCGTTTGTATTAAATAACCTGGCGAGTTTCTACCGATGGTGTTTTTTTTATAAACATAAAAAAACAATCGGTAGAAAGTAGCGAGGATTTTAATACAAACGCCGAAGATCGGTGGATAAGTAAACTCATATCAAAAAGTATCCGCGAATAAAGTAAATACAAAATTAATAAAATGTGGTAAAGAAATATATTAATAGACAATTTTCAGGATAATCTAGCAACGTCTGGTATCCTAGAATTAGATTAACAGAAGGACATTGGTATCTTCCGAAAGAGTTAACAATTAGAATTCATCTGACGCATGTATGCAGATGGCGAATATAGGTTGTCAGTAAATGAGAATACGGTGGTTGTGCCCAGCAACAATGATTCTTCCATTGGAATCAATAGTAACTCCTCTAGGTGTAGAAATTTCTTCTGTAATTTGGTGAAGTAAGCTAGATTCCTTATCGAAAATATATATACATTTGTTGCCACAATCTGAGATAATAAAGTTACCAGCTCCATCTAACTTGAATGCAAAGGGGCGGCTTAAGTGTTTGGATATCGAGGTAGTAATAGTGTTCTGAAGGTATTGGTAGTTGTAATTGAAAATGGATAGGAAAGGATTTTGATGAGATAAGACGTAAATATTATCTTTGGTAAGCTGTATGTCAGAAGGATAGTTAATTACGGTATTACCAAACTGTGATTTGTATGAATAGTCTTTGGAGAATATTTGGATTCTCTTGTTGGAAACATCGCAAACATAAATATCATCATCAGATTCACTAATAGCAATGCCACGAGGGTTTTTGAATTGTCCATCTCCACTACCTGGAGTCCCTATTTGTTTCAATAAAGTTCCATTCATATCAAATACTGAGAAACATCCAAGTTCATATTGAGTAACAAACACTTTCTCTTTAGAGATTGCGATACAGAAAGCACGTTTAATCGCTCCAAAATTAGACAAATAATTAAAATTTTCGTCATAGATTTTTACTCTATTGTTCGACTGATCTGCAACATAAATATTACCAGTTCTATTGTCTACTTCAACTCCCCATGGATGATTAAACTGTCCCACACTGTTACTTGCTACATCTCCTATACTCACAACTGGTCTCACTTTATCTTTATACCTCACCACAGGCAGACATGAGTCGGTTGAGTTAACAACAGTAATATTACCGAAACATTTGATATTATCCAATAGTGTACTATCGAATTCAAATAAGATACGTTTTGTACAAAATTCATTCTGTATTTCTTTCTGTTTCTTCTGTATTGCTTCTATGAATAAACTCTGAGTGTCTTTGAGGTCTCCAGTAGAGAGAATATTTTCCTGATTAAATTTCAATGCTCTGTCAAGTTCAATTATAGAATCCTCTTTTTTCAATTTCCCTTTTTGGTAATTGTCATTTATTTCTTCTAACTTTCTCAAAAGTTCTTTCTTTCTTTCCTTCAAACAATCAATCAATTGATTGAATTGAGTTTCTATATCAGATTTAATTTGAATCAATTGAGACTCAAAACTGTTAGCCTCAGGATTACTGGCTGTTGCCATCTAATGATATTTCCCTTTACTTAGCTACAAATACAGAAACTGAAAAACAATGATATCATTCAGTAAAAAGAATACTTATCCAGCGATCATGGGCGTTACTATTATTTCCTACATACTATTGATTGTTATTCTCTGATATATGAAGCTAATCGATGGAGGGGTAATAGGAAGTTTAGTAGTAAAGCCGATTTTTAAACTAAAATTGTATATTGATATTCTTGTGTGTTAAAATTATTTAATTGTTAAACTATCCATAAAGCAATTGTATAAAAGGCGGAAGTGATGAAAGAAGTGATAGACAGAGAACACTTTTTACGGTACCAGGTTATTAAAACCACAATGGTGTATGTTTGTATGCATAGGCGCCGAACCCGGGGGGGCGAGGGGGGGGCTCTTGATGGTTACAAAGGATCAGAAAAAGGTTCTATCCAAAGGACCAGAAGGACTGTCCTTCTCAGGCCAACTGCATTCTTACACTGTGTCCTTTCGTATCTTTTAAAAAATTGTTTACAGTCTGTTCTCTCTAATTATTCACTCCTCTACCTGTCTAAATAACTTTGTTGTTCAACCATACTCAGAATTATTAAAGTAAACTAGCCCATGTCCTTATACAAATGCCTTTATTGAAAAGCTTAATCTCAAATATTTTACTAATCTAATAATACTGGGTTTCTCAACCTGCGATCTCTTTAATTTTAAACGTGTCCTTCTTTTAAAGTAGTCATGGTTACCCTGCTGGAGAGGCACCTAACTTTGACAATTAACCCAAAAGGAATTTTAAATAAACAAATTGGAAAATTACCCAATGAGCCGTTTTTTCTTCAAAATGTTGAGAAGATATCACCCCTCGAGTAGAATAGATAACCCCAACCCAAGTATTTAAAGGATCTGGTCTATCTTGAATACAAAAATGAAATGAAAGGCAGTTATCAAATTTACAATAAACACGACAACTTGTCGAGGTGTGAGAAATTTCGAGTGGAAACCTCAACTTGTTGGCGGGTGCCAAAAGTTACCCCTATATGCCAAAAATCACTTTTGGAAAACGTCCACTTTCTTCAATCAACTCGGAACATACAAAGTTTACAAACAAAATATATACAACCAGCCTTGTGTTTTAATAGTATGTATAGATAGTAACAGTCATTATCAAGCCCATTGTCAAAAATAAATTGTACCCAAAAGAATATTCACGAATAATATCAATCTTACTAAAATCAGTAAAGCATATGTATAAACCAATTAAACACGCAGAAAGGGATTAGACTAAAGGAAAACTTCACAGTATAACATGTAGAAAATAGATAGAACTACAAGCTAAAGAATTCAATTCAGTTAATAGAAAGGAAGAAAAGAAGGAATCAAAATATCTGTAGACAGTTCTTAACAGCTTGAGTAACTACAATGACTCTTCCTTCTTTATCCACTGTAATACCTGTAGGATTGTTAGAGGTAGATATTGTATGAATCTTCTGGAATTGAGGGCTGAAAATATGAATGGAGTTATAATTGTAATCTGAAAAGAGAATATTATAAGTTTGGTCAATGAAGAAGCAAAATGGATAAATAACTTCCATTCCTTGGCCACTAGATACAACACTCTTCTGTAGGTTGTGATTATAGTTTTAGAGATGGAGACAAGGATTAGATTCATCGAGAACAAAAATGTATTCTTTGGAGAGTTTAACTTCATGAGGGTGTTTGAGTGTATCATTTCCAAACTGCGACTTGAAAGATGAATCACTTTTGAGTATCTGAAGACGATTATTATTAAAATCGCAGATGTAAATGTCTCCATTAGACTCATCAATCGTTAGGCCAAAGGGATAGTCAAATTCTAACTCCCCTCTTCCCGGTCTACCGATTCTAGAAACAAACTTCCCATTGAGTTGATAATTGTGAATACAGTTGTTAACTTGAGAAATAATAATAAAATCTCCACAAATAGCTACACCAATCGGGCAGTTCATCTTTCCTTCTCCTTTATTGTCTCCAAATTTGAACAAATACTTGCCAGTACTATCGAATACTTTCACACAGTGATTCCATTGATCTGCTATGTAAATATTTCCTGTTTTATTTTCAACAGTTACTCCAAGTGGACTGTCAAGTTGTTCCATTCCATTTCCTTTCTCACAAACACTCACTAGAGGTTGGTTCTTGCTTTTATAGTCAATTCCACTTCTCACTTTCTCTACCAACTTACCCAACTTGTTCAATTCAGCTAACATTTTGTTGCTGTCACACTCAAAACAAACCATTTTAGGTTCTACAGGGGGCTTAAATGCTTTGAGTTCTGTGTTCAATTGTGAAATAACGTTTTCGTGAAAAGATTTGATATGAGACGATGTAATTTCATTTTGGTGATAAACTTTAGTCTTTTCAATTTCTCGTTTCTTATCATTAACATTATCCAATTCGCAACTATAAGAGAGATAAAAAGCTAGAATATTATCCAACTCTCTCAACAGCTCACTTTCTCTAGCTTTCAAGCAATCAATTAATTCAATAAACTTAGTTGTAATCTTATATAAGTTATCTCTCACTTGACTCAATTCTAACTCGTAGTCATCTTCTCTCAAAGCATTAGCAGTAGCCATTAGTTAAATAGGATAATTCAGAGATAGTTCCTATACATAGATTGAACTTATTTTACAATAATAGACTCGAATATGTATATAGTACTGTAAAATAAAATTATAGACATTAATCTGTATTCTACAGATAACAAGATTCAGCCACAAATTGTGAAAATCAGTATTATCTATAAGTATTGATTTAAACTAAGGTCAATAATTCAATGAATAATGGAAAAAAACTTATTTTTGTGATGAATATTAAATTATTGATTGTTCAGAACTACCGGGAGTAGCAATATCTATATTATTAAAACTCGAATGCTGTGTGTGTGTTTGTTTTTTGATTGTCCGGATTGTATTAATGTGATGTGGGAATAGAAACAGGAATTATATATGAGATATAAACTAACTTCCAAATGTTATAATAGGTAAACAAGTATGCTGAACACGAATTTCGCATTTATAAATTTATAATCTGAATATTTGTTGTTGTTGTTTACAAGAAAAGGTAAACAAATTAAATGAAAATTTAAAATCAACCTAGAATTTAGCTTTCACCAGGTATTATTGTTAAACAACTAAAAACTATGGAAAATGGAAGAAAGGATGTATATAACTCCGCCATTGTAGAAAGGGTGAGAAGTAAGGCCGAATAGCGGTGTTAACTTGAGGTGCGTAGCACCGATCTGTCGCAAAGTGACCGAGACTAAAGGGCTCGTGTATTTTAAACCTCAATATTTAATTAATTAAGTTAAGTTTAAACTCGGTAATGAGCTCATCTCATCTTTCTTTCAATTCGTCCTTATAAAGTGTTTACAAATGAAAATGTATTCTCACGAATCAACCCCAATCCCAAGTGATTTTACGACCATCCCATATTTTGTCTAATGGTGAACAAAATATATACAAAGTGTATACAACGTTGTGAATTAAAAGCTTAATTAAATAAACATAATTCATATTAAATAGATATTCTAAAATTTCGCCCATTCGAATATTGTTAATTGGAAAGTCGAAAGTATCAATTATCCACTCCATCACATATAATATTCCTCGTCCAATTAAACCCAATTAGTATTTTTGGCAAATCGAGGCCCCTGAAAATTTAGGTTTAAAAACATAGAAGTCTAAAATTACAGCTGTGCCAAATCATTTATTATAGAAGCCACCAAATAATGTGCCTCCAAAAGAATACTGTCAACACAGTGATAATTTTAGAATTTTTAGGTAGTGAAACAAATGAAACCTAATCACTATAGTGTCATTATAGTAAAATGTGTTGACCAAAATACTAGTAGGTCCTATTCTGCAGTGACTGAAAAACAGAATTTAATTAGTCAAGAGTTGAAATATAAGTAAATCAAGAAGTGAAAGAATGAAATACAGGAAATATTCAACAAACATAAATAATCAGTAATAGACATTTCATCAAGAAATACAAATGTAATAATAGAATAAACCAAAAAATAATAGCAAACAGGGTAAAAACAAAAATGAAATATAAGAATGAGCAAACACAGCAAACAAAAATTCGATACGCAAAGAAAAAAATTAAAAATTAAAAATATTTGCAAAATGACTAACACAATCACAATTCTCTTGGCGTATAAATCCTGATTTGGAAAAAAGTCTATTATGTAATTAGTAAACAAGTAAAACAACAACAACAATAAATATTCATATCATAAACTTTCAAATGCGAAAGTCATATTTAGCATACTTAATTAATCGATTACTATCTATTATAACATTAGAATTCTCAATTATAAATATAGACCTTATTCTATAAATGAATAATATCAGACTCTATTACAAAGTAAATTTTAGCCTACAGATCGTCACAACAAATAACATTGTATGTTGTAACTATGCCAAGCATTTTACAGAATGTTCAAATAAAATAAGGGATGCTTCATAAAGTTACACAGAATATTTATTGAGATTTTGAAGTCCTTATACTTACCAATTTACCAACCGTACAGGGATCTTAACCATTATGGTTGTTCTGTACCGGGAATTATCACAAGGAGTTTGGCCAATTTACAGGGAAAATTCGAGCACCGCAATGACTCAACTAGGTTGGCAGGTAGGTTCATTAGGCATGTGGCCCTGACCCCTGGATACCCACATAAAATCCTGCACTGCAATAGTGTAAATACTTATAGAAACTAAATACAAAAAGAGAAAACTGATTAATTCTTGAGAAATATCAAAAAATATCCGCGAATAAAGTAAATAAAAAATGTATTACATGAGGTATAGAAATATATTAATATATTATTTTCAGGATAATCTAACAACGTCTGGTATCCAAGAATTAGATTAACAGAAGGACATTGGTATCTTCGGAAAGAGTTAACAATTAGAATTCAACTGACGCATGTATGCAGATTACGAATATAACTTGTCAGTAAATGAGAATACGGTGGTTGTACCCAGCAACAATGATTCTTCCACTGGAATCAATAGTAACTCCAGTAGGGCTAGAAATTCCTTCTTTAATTTGGTGAAGTAAAGTAGATTCCTTATCAAAAATATAAATACAATTGTTGCCAAAATCTGAGATAATAAAGTTACCAGCTCCATCTAACTTGAATGCAAAGGGGCGGCTTAAGTGTTTGGATATCGAGGTAGTAATAGTGTTCTGCAGGTATTGGTAGTTGTAATTGAAAATGTATAGGAAAGGATTTTGATGAGATAAGACGAAAATATTATCTTTGGTAAGCTGTATGTCAGAAGGATAGTTAATTACGGTATTACCAAACTGTGATTTGTATGAATAATCTTTGGAGAATATTTGGATTCTATTGTTGGAATAATCGCAAACATAAATATCATCATCAGACTCATTAATGGCAATGCCACGAGGGCTTTTGAATTGTCCATCTCCACTACCTTGTATTCCTATTTGTTTCAATAAAGTTCCATTCATATCAAATACTGAGAAACATCCAAGTAAATCCTGACAAACAAACATTTTCTCTTTAGAGATTGCAATACAGAGAGTTCTTTTAATCGCTCCAAAATTAGACAAGTAGTTAAAATTTTCGTCATAGATTTTTACTCTATTGTTCAACTGATCTGCAACATAAATATTACCAGTTCTATTGTCTACTTCAACTCCCCATGGACTATTAAACTGTCCCACACTATTGCCTGTTACATCTCCTATACTCACAACTGGTCTCACTTTATCTTTATACTTCACTACAGGCAGACATGAGTCGGTTGAGTTAACAGCAGTAATATTACCGAAACATTTGATATTATCCAATAGTGTACTATCGAATTCAAATAAGATACGTTTTGAACAAAATTCATTCTGTATTTCTTTCTGTTTCTTCTGTATTGCTTCTATGAATAAACTCTGAGTATCTTTGAGGTCTCCAGTTGAGAGAATATTTTCCTGATTAACTTTCAATGCTCTGTCAAGTTCAATTATAGAATCCTCTTTTTTCAATTTCCCTTTTTGGTAATTGTCATTAATTTCATCTAACTTTCTCAAAAGTTTTTTCTTTCTTTCCTTCAAACAATCTATCAATTGATTGAATTGAGTTTCTATATCCGATTTAATTTGAACCAATTGAGACTCAAAACTGTTAGCCTCAGGATTACTGGCTGTTGCCATCTAATGATATTTCCCTTTACTTAGCTACAAATACAGAAACTGAAAAACAATGCTATCATTGAGTAAAAAGAATACTTATCCAGCAATCACGGGCGTTACTATTATTTCCTACATACTATTGATTGTTGTTCTCTGTATATATGAAGCTAATCGGTGAAGGATTATATTAATAGGAAGTTTAGTAGTAAAGCCGATTTTTAAACTAAAATTGTATATTGATATTCTTGTGTGTTAAAATTACTTGATTGTTTATAGAACAATCTATTGAATATCATATTATTCAAACTCGATTGTTCTGTGATTGTTTGTTTGTTTGTTTGTTTGTTTGTCCGGAAGGTATTAAAGTGATGAGGAATAGAAACGGCATTTATAATTGAGATAGAACTAACTTCCAAAAGTTATACTAATAGGTAAACAAGTTGCTGATAACGAATTTCGCGTTTAGAAATTCTAATATTTATATATAGTATTGTTGTTTACAAAAATAGGTAAACAAATAATGAAAATACAAAATCAACATAGAAGTATGCTTTCAACGGGTATTATAGGCAAACAAGTTAAAACTATGAAAATGGTAGAAAGGGATGTATATAACATCCTCCATTGTAGAAAGGAAGTAATGCGCATAGCGGCCGTTAACTTAAGGTACGTAGCACCGATCCGTCGCAAAGCGATCGATACCGAAGAGCTTGTAGTATTATAAGGTTTGTGTTGATTGGACAAATTTCCTGAACCGAGTGTAGTAGGTTCTCCAGTATTCCGCAGAATGTAGATGTTTGTACTAACAAGCGAATATCTGCTAAACGGCTAACAGTATTTGGTCTGATCAAATATTTAACTATTCAGATGCAACACTGAAATTTGAATAGAACTTACGTCTGCTAAAATAATAAGCAAGTTATAAAATATAGTCAAGTCTGTATTTGATAAAAACAAAGGGTTGCCAAATATAAAAAAGTTCAAAAAAATAATGCATGAAAAATAATTAATTGAAAGCCATCAAAGAAGAATAAATTGAGATAATCAGTAAATAACGGTTAACAAAATGTTTCACACAACAGTATATGGGAAAAGAAAAATAATAAGAAATAGAAGAAGGAAAGTTTAGGAAATAATATAGTTTAGAATATCTGTAGACAGTTCTTATCAGCTTGACACACTACTATAACTCTTCCTTGTTTGTCTACTGTAACACATGTTGGTTGGTTAGAGACTGGAATCTTATGAATCAATTGGAATTCAGAGTTGAAAATATGAATAGAGTTAGAGCTACGATCTGAAATGAGAATATAATCAGTTTGGTCAACGAAGAAGAAACAAGGATTATTAACTTCCATTCCTTTGCCTCGAGATATAACACTCTTCTGTAGAATGTGATTATAGTTGTAGAGATGGAGACAAGGATTAGATTCATCGAGAACATAAATGTATTCTTTGGAGAGTTTAACATCACGAGGGTATTTGAGTGCATCTTTTCCAAACTGCGACTTGAAAGATAAATCACTTTTGAGTATCTGAATACGATGATTATAACAATCACAAATGTAAATGTCTCCATTAGACTCATCAATCGTCAGACCAAAGGGAATGTTAAATTCTAACTCTCCTCTTCCCGGTCTACCGATTCTAGAAACAAACTTCCCATTAATTTGATAATTGAGAATACAGTTGTTACTTTGAGAAATAAGAATTATATCTCCACAAATAGCCACACCTCTCGGTAAGAACAACTTTCCTTCTCCTTCATTGTCTCCAAATTTGAACAAATACTTGCCAGTACTATCGAATACTTTCACACAGTGATTATCTTGATCTGCTATGTAAATATTTCCGGTTTTATTATCGACTGCTACTCCAAGTGGATTGTTAAGTTGTTCCATTCCATTTCCTTTCTCACAAACACTCACTAGAGGTTGGTTCTTGCTTTTATAGTCAATTCCACTTCTCACTTTCTCTATCAACTTACCCAACTTGTTCAATTCAGCTAACATTTTGTTGCTGTCACACTCAAAACTTACCATTTTAGGTTCTATGGGAGTTTCGATAGCTTTTAGTTCTGTGTTCAATTGTGAAATAATGTTTTCATGAATAGACTTATTTGGAGAAGTTAGAAGTTGATTTTGAAGAAAAGATTTTGTTGTTTCAAGATCTCGTTTCTTTTCATTTACATTCTCCAATTCGCTTCTATAAGAGAGATAAGAAGCTAGAATATTATCCAACTCTCTCAATAGCTCACTTTCTCTAGCTTTCAAGCAATCAATAAATTCAACAAATTTATTTCTAATATTCTCTCCCATTCGATGTAATTCTAACTCGTAGTTATCTTCTCTCAATGGATTAAGAGTAGCCATTCGTAAATCTTAGGAAATTTAGAGATAGTATTCTGAAATATAGAATTAATATATTTAAAGTTCATATGCTATAAGATCATCCTATTTAGCACGTATTGAAACCTAATCTGTTTTCTTATCAGTTAGAATATCGACCTTATCTTAGAAGGAAATAATAATTTCTTTAAAAAGCTGAACTATTTATTATGGTTAATAGTAATTTAATACACAAAAAATAAATGCAGGGAAATATATATAGTATCTACAAATAATTATAAACATCTAAATTAGCATTTAGAATATCTGTAGACAGTCCTTATCAGCCTGATTTACTACAATAATTCCCCCCATATTGTCAACAGATAATCCCATTGGATGATTTGGTACTACAGTCCTATGTACTAACTCGAACTGTGATTGAAAATCAATACAGCATTTGCATCTACGTCAGATACCAAAATATTATTCGGGTTGTCAAGGTAGAAACAGAATGAATCGATCTTTTGAATTCCAGGTCCTCTTGAAAGAACATTTGTTTGTAGTTAGTAGTGTAGTCGAATAAATGGACACATGGATTTGAGACATCTAGAACATAAATAGAAACTTTGGACAATTTGACGTCACGAGGTGAAATCAGATATGAATTACCAAATTGTGATTTAAATGTGTAATCATTCGCGAGTACTTTCACACGATTATTATTGCAGTCACAAATGTAAATATCTCCATTTGTCTCATCAAATGCTATTCGGAAGGAAGATTATATTCACTCTCCCCCGAGTACAAGTTGTAAGGACGCGCGTAGAACAGACGAGCAATTTGTCCTAATAAATATTTATGGTTGGAGAACCAATTAGTTTCAATAATCCAATAAAACTTGAGCCATAGCCTACTCTATATATGGCCTGACAGTAGATTTACCAGGGATACACAAGAAGATGGGAAATTTTAATTTTTTAATGTTTTCTATATTGAACTACTAAGTTCTATATACGTCTCTAGGTCGTAAACATAACTCAGCCCTGCTAGCCCGTGATTAGTATTAGTTGTAATGACAACGGTGATTGGATTTTCATAATTTAATAGTAATAATAAACACAAACAGTACAATTTCTAATATTAATATACAGTAAATACTACACAATTATTTGCTTTCTTTCCTCTCTCCTCTTTCTCTCTCTGGCTCTAGCAGTGACACACGACACACTTAACTACATAATAGAAATAAGAATAAACAGAGTAATACAAATCATGGTAAATACAAATAAGTAGACACATAATTAAGAGAATTTCTTAAATTTACGCTTTTTATACTTTTTGAAAGAACCAGCGAGTTATAATTCTTAACTTTGATTGCAAGAAAGCAATTCGCTGCAGTAAGCTTCGATAATATGTTACAACTAAAGTAAAACACACCACAGCTAATACAAGTAGACTTCCAAATACTTGGATCACGATTATCGCTATCTTCCAAAATCCAAATACATCAACGTGAGTTCAACTAGTATTTTCCTAGAAGGTCCAATTACAAGCTTTGCCATCAGCTCTTTATTGTTTTCGATGGACTAAAGGTCTTCCATATAACAAATATGGATTTCAAAACTGGCTCAGATGGATATTTAAGTCCGCCACGGTCCGTTAGCTGCAGAAGTTTATACTGAGAGTGCAGGTCTAAATAAAGGAGAAATTCTTTATCAACTGTTAGCATATGTAGACAGACATGACACGGTTTTGTTTGTTTCAGGTACTGATGGACAGTATAGCCTGCAATAAAGGCTAATGATTGAAGCAACTGTGAACCACAATCAATTGTTGATAGATCATTAATCTCATCAAGAAATGGCTCCAAATTGAACTCACCATCAGTAGTGGAATACGCTATACGGAGAAGAAAATGACTTAACAAATGACTGAATAGATTGAAAGGAAGTGTCTTGTTGGTCAGTAAATATGTTTGATTATGCTAGAAAGTTTAAGACGACGCTCGGTTCAAGGATTTGAAGATAGATGTGATAATTAGAACCCGACATCATACGGTATAGACCGAAATGGTGTTCCAAGGGATCCGTCTCTAGAAAGGAGGACAACACATATGTAAAGCCTGCAAGATTGAGTCAAATGATTGGTAATTTGTGGTAAGGCAATACAAGCATGTCTAAAACTGGTGTATGTTTGTTTACTCAGTTTGCCAATTTTTTCTGGTAAAGTTTGCCAAGCATCGAACCAAAACTACACGAGTCAAAAATAGAAATCGCTCGTCATTAAAATTCAAAGGTCTAGAGAAATTATCGTTCAAACGTATTCCTTTATATGGTGTGGTCACATTGAATAATTTCCAAACAGTAAGAAGGGTATCAACAAACTCAGGAGTATTCTTTCTATATTCTGGATAACGCAATTCGTTCTGGATAGTTAGCGCAGATATTGTTAATTCGTTAACGACTTTCAAAACCAGTTTGACATTTTGACGCTCATTGCTAGACGGAAAACATGACTCCATACTCAAATGAGGAGCTAACTTGGATAAACTTGTTCTTTCTGAATTATATAATTGGCATACATCTTCAAAGGATGCACAACCGAACTTAAGGGGATAATCACAATAAGAACTAGAGTTGTATTCTAAAGCAAGTTCCTGCAAAACAGATTCAATTTCTCGGATGTCACTAATTGCAGCAATGGAAACGGAAATACTTTGTGGAATCAATGTGGATAAATAAGCATTGATTTCAAGGTACAAATCTACGGAGATATTTTTTCAGCCATTTTAGCGAGAACAAACGTTATGTTGCTCTCATTAAGGAACCACACCAACCAACTATTAGGTAAATAAATCAAGGTTTTAACTTATCTTTCAAGTCCTGTGGAGAGTTACCACAAACTTCTCTTTCTCTTGACTCTCGGATCTCAAGCTGAGTTGTAGTGTTTGGTTCATCAATTCTTCCTCTTTTGCATCGTATGAGAAGCGATTCCGTTTGTTAGGTTTGGATGAGTAATATGCTGGGCAGCGAGTTAGTAAACTTGGTACAGCGCCTTCCTTCAGGTTTGGCTTCGCCCGCGGTACTTTAGTAAAGTACTATCTCCTCTTGGGATTTGGAAAGTGTAGTATATGTCTTCTTTCTGAAAATGGTTAATACATACATAGACCACCTTCAGGTCACCGATAATGATTCAGGATTGGTATGAATAGAAGCTAATATTAATAAAATACCTAAGCGAAATTGAAAGGAGGAGATTTTACGTGAATAGAAGAGTTTTGAACAAAATCTGATCAATAATTGTATATATTTCAAGTATATTTCTAATTAATGTGGTTGATTATGATTATTATTTTAGATATTAAATATTGTGGTTGGATAAATACTACCATCTTCTCCTTCATCCTTGGTCCACATTTTCTCGGTTACTGTCAGGCCATATATAGAGTAGGCTATGCTTGAGCATATTTGGAATAACCCAATAAAACTTGAGTATTGTACCTATTATGTCTATTATTTTGTTGCATTTCATTTATCCTGTTACTGAGAAGAATTAAAGACACTCGTTTGAAAGAAAGCAAAAGGATAAATCGACTGAAAGTCTTGTCGTGGTTTGGGATACAATCCATTGACCCTTCAAACTGATAATCCTGTATTCAATGCTGAAATAATTGAATCAACAACTGACAATTCATCACTTGCAGAATCATCAAATTATATGAGACATCCATTGCACCTCTGGAAATAGTGTGAGCTGATGCAATCTACCCATGTTATTCAAATTTCGCGAGAAAACCTATAACAAAACGTCAGTATGAATTAATGAAACAGGATTTAAAAAATATATATGCTGTACTAGGTGAGAATGTGCCTTATGAAGAATACACACCAATGTATCCTATACAAAATAAATTGGAATTGCTGCAAAAAGCTATCCCACCAAATGAATTCCCTGCGCATAACGATAGCCTGGTGCCGTACGATGGAAGTGACGTAGCACGGACGATATTCCGGCCAGGTGCGGGTGGCGAGACTGGCGTAGGTGGGTCGGCGGTGGCGAATTTGTAGCGAGCTGGGGCTCTGCTTGCGTGGCTTCCAGAGGTTGGCCGCGCATGGAAAGTAACATATGTCGACAAACGTGTGATCAGGCTGGCCGCTGTCTTTTCCCACTCCCCTGCCGAATTGAATTATGTGTAGCTCTTCCAGTTCCTCAAGTAAATGTGGAATTTTTCAACAAAACTTGAGAATTGGAATTAATTTATAAAACTTGAGTAGATTCGGAAAGAACTAGTTTAATATTTGAGTATCAGTAAAAGTTTAGTATACAGCGCAAACTCGAATATCCGGACCCATTGGGACCTAACGAAAATATCCGTATAAGCTAAAGTCCGGAAAATCGAGGTCATTATATATATAATAGTACAGGATTCAATCATTGGGATTTGGACCCATGTCCGGATAATCGAAGATTCCGGATAATCAAAGTCCGGATAATCGAGGTTGCACTGTATTTTGAAATTTTGAAATAGCTTTACTATATTTTGGAATTTTATCATATTAAATAGTTATAGTATGTATAGACAATGGATTATTGCAAACTTAATTAGTAAAAACTAAACACAGTTGTAGTGTAATAATGGAGGAACTATCTTGCCCATTGTCAAAAATAAATTGTACCCGAAAGAATATTCACGATTAAATATCAATGCGACTAAAATCAGTAAAAGCATATGTATGAACCAATTAAACACGCAGAAAGGGATTAGACTAAAGGAAAAACTTCTCAGTATAACATGTAGAAAATAGATAGAACTACAAGCTAAAGAATTCAATTCAGTTAATAGAAAGGAAGAAAAGAAGGAATCAAAATATCTGTATACAGTTCTTAACAGCTTGAGTAACTACAATGACTCTTCCTTCTTTATCCACTGTAATACCTGTAGGATTGTTAGAGGTAGATATTGTATGAATCTTCTGGAATTGAGGGCTGAAAATATGAATAGAGTGAGAATTGTAATCCGAAATGAGAATATAATCAGTTTGGTCAATGAAGAAGAACCAAGGAATATTAACTTCCATTTCATTACCTCGAGATATAACATTCTTCTGTAGAATGTGATTATAGTTGTAGAGATGGAGACAAGGATTAGATTTATCGAGAACATAAATGTATTTTTTGGAGAGTTTAACATCATGAGGGTGTTTGAGTGTATCTTTTCCAAACTGCGATTTGAAAGATAAATCACTTTTGAATGTCTGAATACGATGATTACTACGATCACAAATGTAAATGTCTCTATTAGACTCATCAATCGTTATACCAAAGGGATTGTCAAATTCTAACTCTCCTGTTCCCTGTTTACCGATTCTAGAAACAAACTTCCCATTGAATTGATAATTGAGAATACAGTTGTTACCTTGAGAAATAAGAATTCTATCTCCACAAATAGCTACACTTTTCGGTAAGAACATCTTTCCTTCACCTTAATTGTCTCCAAATTTGAACAAATACTTGCCAGTACTATCGAATACTTTTGCACAGTTATTAGATTGATCTGCTATGTAAATATTGCCCGTTTTATTATCGACTGTTACACCTAGTGGATAGTTAAGTTGTTCCATTCCCTTTCCTTTCTCACAAACACTCACTAGAGGTTGTTTCTTGCTTTTATAGTCAATTCCACTTCTCACTTTCTCCACCAACTTACCCAACTTGTTCAATTCAGCTAACATTTTGTTGCTGTCACATTCAAAATTAACCATTTTAGGTTCTATGGGAGTCTCAATTGCTTTGAGTTCTGTGTTTAGAATGGAAACAATGTTTTCATGAATAGACTTATTTGGAGAAGTTAGAAGTTGATTTTGAATAAGAGATTTTGTTGTTTCAAGATCTCGTTTCTTTTCAATAACATTTTCCAATTCGCTTCTATAAGAGAGATAAGAAGCTAGAATATTATCCAACTCTCTCAATAGCTCACTTTCTCTCGCTTTCAAGCAATCAATTAATTCAACAAATTTATTTCTAATATTCTCTCCCATTCGATGTAATTCTAATTCGTAGTTATCTTCACTCAATGGATTAACAGTAGCCATTCGTAAATCTTAGGAAATTTAGAGATAATTTTCTGAAATATAAAATTTATATATTTAAAGTTCGTATGCTATAAGATCATCCTATTTAGCACGTATTGAAACCTAATCTGTTTTTTTATCAGTTAGAATATCGACCTTGTCTATAGAAGGAAATAATAATTTCTTTAAAAAGCTCAACTATTTATTATGGGTAATAGTAACTTAATACACAAAAAATAAATGCAGGGAAATATATATAGTATCTACAAATATTTACAAACATCTAAATTAGCATTTAGAATATCTGTAGACAGTCCTTTCAGCCTGATTAACAACAATAACTCTCCCCATATCTTCAACAGATAATCCCATTGGATGCTTTGGTACTACAGTCCTATGTACTAACTCGAACTGTTGATTGAAAATCAATACAGCATTTGCATCTACGTCAGATACCAAAATAATATTCGTGTTGTCGAGGTAGAAACAGAATGAATCGATTATTTGCATTCCAGGTCCTCTTGAAAGAACATTTGTTTGTAGTTGGTAGTTGTAGTCGAAAAGATGGACATATGGATTTGAGACATCTAGGACATAAATAGAATCTTTTGACAATTTAACGTCACGAGGTGAAATAAGATATGAATTACCAAATTGTGATTTACATGTGTAATCGTTCGCGAGTACTTTCACACGATTATTGTTGCAGTCACAAACGTAAATATCTCCATTTGTCTCATCAAATGCCTTCTCGGAAGAAAATTATACCACTCTCGCCTTTCCATTTCTACCAAAATTAAACAGAAATTTGCCTTCAAATATCATAAACTAAAAGGTTTTCCGAACAAACAGTTTTGCGTTATAACTATACGATTGCCGTGAATAGCTATTCCTCTTGGATGACTCACTCAACTCATCTTTCCTTCACCTTCTATATCAACAAAACTTAAATTTAAACTCACCAAACTTATCAAAAACTTTAATACAGTTATTTAATTGTTCCGCAATGTAAATGTTTCCATTAACCTTATCAACAGAGATACCATGAGACTACATAGTTGTTCTTTTCCTTTCCCAATTTCACACTTACTCAGGAACGGTTGTAGTTTGCAACTATAATCAATAGCAACTACTTTTTCAATGAGTTTGCCTAGTTCACTTACTTCTTTCATTATTTTACTACTCTCACATTCAAAACTAACAATTTTCGGCTCAATTGAAATAGAAATCGCGTTTATTTCAGGCTTGCCGTGGATATGGATATCCATGGAGATCTCCATGGATGGATATCGAGTTTTTGTCATATTCATGGATATTGTGGATATCCATTTCAAATTTAATGTCGAAAATATTTCAAACCAGGGTTCTAAAAATGAGTGTGAAAATTAAGTAAACTTAGTTTTTTTTTGTCCTACCCACAATTGGTTTACACACCTAATTTATTTCATCTAATTAAATTATTTACTACCCTTATTATTCTAAGAGAAGGTGATTTTGATTAAGGCTGTACCGGATATCCGCTTCTAATCCAATATCCGGCTGAATCCGGCCAGTTACCGGATATGAACAACTATCCGGTCGGATAACGGTCCCAATTGTATTTATGTATGAATTAAAGAATAACTATCTCTCCGAATATCAAGTGAATTTCCATAGCTCAAGGGTCATTAACTGTCCATTTCTTCTGTCGTTTTAATGTCTGGTACTGGTTTTCTTGTATATATATTCTTGGAGTAGAATTTAGATAATGTGTACTAATAGCAGAACTAGTTGATGAAAATTACTATGATCGCCTTGTTAGGAATTTCTACAATAGGATTTTCATTTATTGCTTTCTTTTTATAAATTTCTGGATGTGAATGTTTTATGTGGTTCCACAGTAGTGACGTGCTATATATTTTAGGATTTTTACCACGTGATATATGTATTGGCATCACATTCATTATAGAGTGTTCTGAAAGAATCGTTCTTAGATAGTGAGAAAAATGCCAAATTTAACTCATGCTAGGATTGATAAAAAATGCAACCTTTCAAGCTAATAGGAAAAGCGATCACAAAAAATATAGGGATCGAAAATAAATATGTTATTGAAAAAGTCTTATTTACCAAAGGTGAATGCGATTGAAAAGAATATTCATATACTGTATCAATTGTGTAATCAAATAAATAATTTTAGAAGCCTCCCAAAAAAACACAAGCTTAGTATATGTACAAATTAATTATGAATAAACAGAACTTGTTATTATTTGATATTATGGTTTCATTTGTCAAATACATATTTAGCCGGATAACCGGATAATTGAGCATCGGATATCCGGAACCGGCCGGAGTAGAGAATCTCTAATCCGGTACAGCTCTAATTTTGACCTTTAGTGACGTCAAAAAGGTCAAAATAGAAACCGAATCGAATTTTTCTTTCTCATTTGGAAACCTTGTATGTCAAGGTATATTTGGGAACGCTAATACAAGAAATGTGGACTTTGTTATATTTCCTGAGATTGACCTGTCTATCTCATTAATTTTTTCACGTCACTCCTGAATATTTACTTTCCATGATTTTTATTTTGGCTTTTTCGTTTATCCTACTTGCTATACTTTTAGCTCATTAATTAACCATAGAAGAGACAATGAAATTCCCAAAAATTCGTCGCGATGGACTCTACAAAAAGCTGGATTTGTCATCGAACCCAATAATCTAGCAGAAGCCATCAATAATGAGCCAGAAAGAAATGTTTTGAGGAATATTGTCTCGCGTAGTACGAATCTACGCTTTCTCCGAAGAGCTAACACTTGGACTCTGTTGTTAGTATAATCTGATTTGTGTACAGTCACGAATTTCAAGTAATCCATTAAAGATTGAAATGTATCAGAATAATAAATTGTACATACAGTCAACTCTCGTTATAACGAAGTGCTTGGGACCGTAATCGCGCGTAAATTCCTTCGTTATATCCGGTTATTCGTTGTAAGCGTATAATAGTCAATGCATTTAGTGTTCTCAATCGCCATTTCGTTAAATCCGACTTCGTTATAACGGGAGTTCACTGTATTATATTAGGGATGACTCTCAAAACCAACAGAACGTTGGTAGCGTGCAAAATTTCAAATCTCTACAGCATATGATCAACTGTAGTACTGGCAGTATTTTCTTATGGAGCCACCGGGAAACCTGAATAAGACCGAATGGAATAAGACCGAATGGAATAAGACCGAATGGAATAAGACCGAAAAAAAATCAGTACTGGAATAAGACCGAATGGAATAAGACCGAAAGGAAATCAGTACTGGAATAAGACCGAATGGAATAAGACCGAAAAAAATCAGTACTGGAATAAGACCGAATGGAATAAGACCGAAAAAAAATCAATACTGGAATAAGACCGAATGGAATAAGACCGAAAAAAAATCAGTACTGGAATAAGACCGAATGGAATAAGACCGAAAAAAAATCAGTACTGGAATAAGACCGAATGGAATAAGACCGAAAAAAAATCAATACTGGAATAAGACCGAATGGAATAAGACCGAAAAAATATAAGGGCTGCTTTTCACCCTGATCAATATTAGACACTTAGAAAGGCGAGCGTTTTAACCATTCTCCATAAAAGACAATTAGAGTAGCCAGTGTTTTCTCCATGATACATATATCACACTTAAAAAGGCGAGTATTTTCTCCATTAATCACATAGTCGGGTGTTTTCTCAATGAACCATAATTCACGCTTAGAAAGTCGAGGTTTCACTTTTATTCTTACCAATAGACACGTATTTCAGAGTAGTCCTTATATTATTCGGTCTTATTCCAGTACTGATTTTTTTCGGTCTTATTCCATTCGGTCTTATTCCAGTACGGATTTTTTTTCGGTCTTATTCCATTCGATCTTATTCCAGTACTTATTTCCTTTCGGTCTTATTCCATTCGGTCTTATTCTAGTACTGATTTTTTTTCGGACTTATTCCATTCGGTCTTATTCCAGTATTGATTTTTTTCGGTCTTATTCCATTCGGTCTTATTCCAGTACTCATTATTTTCGGTCTTATTCCATTCGGTCTTATTCCAGTATTGATTTTTTTCGGTCTTATTCCATTCGGTCTTATTCCAGTACTCATTATTTTCGGTCTTATTCCATTCGGTCTTATTCCAGTCCTGATTTTTTTTCGGTCTTATTCCATTCGGTCTTATTCCAGTCTTAAAAATCAGATTTTCTGCCTAGATTTTCGGTCTAATTCAGTCAACTCGAGCCACCATTAGTCAACCACAATATTTAGATTCTTCACAGTAATGTTGTCGGCAGAGCTGTAAATTTCTTTGTTTGGTAATGGCTTGTCTATCCTAAAGTATTATGAATCCCTTGTTATGCAGATTTTCATCAGTTAAATTCATATTAAAAATACAATACAAACATTTTAAGCCAAAATGAACAAGTCCAAAAGATTGTAGTTTATGAGACTGCTTTCGATGAACAACAACAACAATAAGTCCTCTTTATTGATATCTATCCATTGAAGACAATAAACTCATGTCCCTTCGTGTCCAATGGTGGTAACAAGTTGTCCCTCTCTATTGAACACCTTAACATTATGATTATAATGTTAAGCTGTATTATTAATGTGTCTGTCCAGACAGAAATAGTAGCTTCAATCAACTGTTCCTGTGACAATACATTAGGTTCTCATCTCTGGAAAATGATTGTACAGAATAGAACCAATCACGAAACAAGACTATAAATAGAGATCGAGTTATTTTCAGGTCTCATTTTACCATAAATTGTTACCGTCACCATGAAATGGCGCCTAAACAGCTTAACCACAAATCTGATATTCTCAAAAGTGGTTCCATTGGACTCGCGATGGTTGATTACGCCATATACAACCCAAATAATAACAATAGGAGGCATAGTTTAGCTTATAATGAAATTTATCTAATTATTTGGCCTCTCGGTGACATACACGGCCGTATATCAAGTAGGCCATGGTTCCACGCATTCCTACGTACAGTGTGTATGTGTCAACTGACAGACCACACAAGCCATACTCTGTTTCAACACGACACAGAATGTCCCCAGACACTTTATCTAGCTTGTAGATATAATGCGGATAATTACAGTTGACAAGTTATGAAATTAGGAAGAGACATTCATTGTGCCTTAATTATTTGTTTCCCGAATAATTACATACTTTTGCTGAACACCTGAATCCTATTTGCACAAAAATTACACACAAATATATCTCCATTGCCTCTGTCTATTGACAGACCAGAAGAAGTATATTTCATCTGTATTATTCCTCCATTGACACCAGACCACACTGGGTTGTGTCTCTCACACAAGCGACACAATCCAGCCATGCCACTCGAGCCACACAGATGGAATCCGATCCACAGTCGCCTCTAGTCCCCGTATCTTCTCGTCCAACTCTCGGGACACATTTATTAGAGTCTCATTGAGCTCATTATGTTGGAGATTGTGTGACACATCAGCTTTGGTTACTTTCAATTGATTCAGCTTCGCCTGTCTATCCTCCACTTGTGTCTCTGCCACACGGACACTTCATCCAGCTGTGCCACCAGTTCGAGGTGTCTGCCACGTAGCACTTGGAAATAACACTCGAATCGGACACGTAACTCCTCTTTCGCTATCACCACTTACGCTACAAACTCAGTTGCCATTTTACACTCGATTAGTTTCACTTCATTCAACACAGTTATCAAAGAAATCCCAGAGCTCTCTACACAGCATAGCAACCATATGGTATCTATGTTATGTATAACCACATTCCATTAATCTCTCCATTACAACAACTTTTGTATGTACTATTATGATTAGTATCACTTATTACCACTACCATGAATAATTACATACTATAAGTTCAAAATACAATTACAGTCAACTTCCGTTTATTAGAACTTCGCTAATTCGACAAAATTGATTTTTCCCTCCTTGCGTGTTCGAATTAACGGATGTTGACTGTAACTAAATATATAAAATTAATTGGATTGGTTTACTCACAGCTAACTACACTGAATACTACACCAGCTTCCAAACTCTGATCAAACACTTGAACGATTTAACAACGAGACTAATTGTGCTCCACAGAACTAAGCTCGACTCTGATTATTAAATAATAATAATACTAATCAAAATATCAAAAACACAATGTTCTTTGTTTGATTATGTGTGTGCGTGTGTGTGTCCTCACTAATGGCCAATTATTCAGGGCTTTTCACGATTCACTTGGTTGACTCGGTGACACGAGTCACCGAATTTTGTCACGAGTCACATGACTCGGTGACTCATGAAAAACCCTGCAATTATCCGATAGTCTCTAAAAAACCCGGGATATAAGGACATAGGATTGGGTGTATGTTTGTTTGTCCAGAATTTAGCACAACATTTTGTTGTAGTTGGATATAATTATGAAATTTAATTTTTAAAGGTGTGTAATTTTTGGTCAAATCCAATTGTGGGAAGGGCCTCAAATTTGGATTTGATCTGTGCTCAGTTGAATACTGCGCCAACTTCACACTCGTCTAAATTCAGTTTGAGCTCAATCATGCACAACATTAATCAATTTGCACTACTTCTATTGGAGTATGTATTTAAATACAAGCGGCATTTAATTTTGAAAAGGCATGTGTTTGAATACAAGCGAGGGCCGTAGGCCCGAGTGCAAGTTGTAAGAACGCGCGTAGCGCGGACGAGCAGCTTGCAATGGATAAAAACTTTAAATTATGAATTTTTTTGTGATGAATATTCAATTATCCTTATGCCACGTAACACCTCTACAAATGGTATTGACACCTTGAAGTGATGATGACATCGTCAATAAAATGTATTTTTTACAGTTTTGTGAATTCGATATATCGAAAGTATTGGTTGGCGCATGGCCTACTATAGTATACGGCTAGATAAGTCAAGTATTTGCCATTTTATTTCCAGGCCAGTGTTTACTTTCTAATTGCTCCTAAAATAAATCACCTATTGTCATGGAATAAACTAAACTTAGGTTTTCAAATATGCCGGAAACATCTAAAATACTTTTGAGAATGATTTCTCATCGGATTTAACCACAATGACGTAATCAAATATACATACCCATATATGGTAATTAATACTAATTATGAAGTAGAGATTTGAAGTAGAGATTGAAGTAGAGATTTTGTGAACATTAGCTAAATAAGTCCCAAGAACGGTCATTAAACTGAAGGGGGCAACATGTACGTCGTCAAACAGCACTTTTAAGACTTAGATTAAAATCTAACTATACATTTCAAAAAAAATACAAAACATATGGTTTGATAACAATAGCATAATTATTTACTTACATTGACGTTGAAAAGAATTTGAGTGAAAGGAATGACATAATTTGTTAATGTAGTTAGTTTTTTTACAAGAAAAATGCATTAGGATAAAAACGGCAAAGTTAGATTCCCAAATTATCTAAAAAATTAACATTTATTTAACATGATTGCCATATATGGGTATGTATATTTGATTACGTCATTGTGGTTAAATGAACTTAAATCCGATGAGAAATCATTCTCAAAAGTATTTTAGATGTTTCCGGCATATTTGAAAACCTAAGTATAGTTTATTCCATGACAATAGGTGATTTATTTTACGAGCAATTAGAAAGTAAACACTGGCCTGGAAATAAAATGGCAAATACTTGACTTATCTAGCCGTATTATATAGTAGGCCATGGTTGGCGTATAGTGATCATTAAACATGTAGTGGGAAAATGATTACACATCACCTATTATATTCTACTGAAACATGCATATCTCTGAAATAAAGTGAGCTAAAAGGAAACTTCCAACAAGCTAAGGGTCGTTTCCGTCCTAAACACATTTCTGTAATGGTTTGACACCTTTACATTGATGATGACACGACAAAAAATGGTTAACGCGACGAAATAAACGCGAATTGGAGCATTTCGCATTAATTTCATGGCGCGTTTTGCCCATTGTCAAAAATAAATTGTACCCGAAAAAATATTCACGATTAAATATCAATGCGCCTAAAATCAGTAAAGCATATGTATGAACCAATTAAACACGCAGAAAGGGATTAGACTAAAGGAAAACTTCACAGTATAACATGTAGAAAATAGATAGAACTACAAGCTAAAGAATTAAATTCAGTTAATAGAAAGGAAGAAAAGAAGGAATCAAAATATCTGTAGACAGTTCTTAACAGCTTGAGTAACTACAATGACTCTTCCTTCTTTATCCACTGTAATACCTGTAGGATTGTTAGAGGTAGATATTGTATGAATCTTCTGGAATTGAGGGCTGAAAATATGAATTGAGTGAGAATTGTAATCCGAAATGAGAATATTATAAGTGTGGTCAATGACGAAGCAAAATGGATTAATAACTTCCATTCCTTGGCCTCGAGATAAAACACTCTTCTGTAGGTTGTGATTATAGTTGTAGAGATGGAGACAAGGATTAGATTCATCGAGAACATAAATGTATTCTTTGGAGAGTTTAACTTCATGAGGGTGTTTGAGTGTATCATTTCCAAACTGCGACTTGAAAGAGAAATCACTATCGAGTATCTGAAGACGATTATTATTAAAATCGCAGATGTAAATGTCTCCATTAGACTCATCAATCGTTAGGCCAAAGGGAAAGTTAAATTCTAACTCCCCTCTTCCCGGTCTACCGATTCTAGAAACAAACTTCCCATTGAGTTGATAATTGTGAATACAGTTGTTAACTTGAGAAATAATTATAAAATCTCCACAAATAGCTACACCAATCGGCCAGTACAACTTTCCTTCTCCTTTATTGTCTCCAAATTTGAACAAATACTTGCCAGTACTATCGAATACTTTCACACAGTTATTACCTTGATCTGGTATGTAAATATTTCCTGTTTTATTATCGACTGTTACTCCTAGTGGACTGTTAAGTTGTTCCATTCCATTTCCTTTCTCACAAAAACTCACTATAGGTTGGTTCTTGATTTTATAGTCAATTCCACTTCTCACTTCCTCTACCAACTTACCCAACTTGTTCAATTCAGCTAACATTTTGTTGCTGTCACACTCAAAACTAACCATTTTAGGTTCTACAGGGGGCTTAATTGCTTTGAGTTCTGTGTTCAATTGTGAAATAACGTTTTCGTGAAAAGATTTGATATGAGACGATGTAATTTCATTTTGGTGATAAACTTTAGTCTTTTTAATTTCTCGTTTCGTATCATTAACATTATCCAATTCGCAACTATAAGAGAGATAAAAAGCTAGAATATTATCCAACTCTCTCAATAGCTCACTTTCTCTAGCTTTCAAGCAATCAGTTAATTCAATAAACTTAGTTTTAATCTTCTCTCTAATTCGACTCAATTCCAACTCGTAGTTATCTTCTCTCAAAGGAATAGCAGTAGCCATTAGTCAAATTAGGATAATTCAGAGATAGTTCCTATACATAGATTGAACTTATTTTACAATAATATAATCGACTATGTATAATACTATAGTACAGTATAATAATATTATAGACATTAATCTGTATTCTACAGATAACAAGATTCAGCCACAAATTGTGGAAATCAGTATTATCTATAAGTATTAATTTAAACTAAGGTCAAAAATTCAATGAATAATGGAATAAAAACTTATTTTTGTGATGAATATTCAATTATTGATTCTTCAGAACTGCCGGGAGAGCAATATCTATGTGTATTATTAAATCTCTATTGTTGTTTGTTTGTTGTTTGTGTGTTTGTTTGTCTGTTTGTCCGGATTATATTAAAGTGATGGGGGATAAGAAACCGCATTTATAATTTTGATAGAAACTAACTTCCAAATGTTATAATATGTAAACAATTGTTATAATAGGTAAACAAGTATGCTGAACACGAATTTCGCGTTTATAAATTTCTAATATGAATATTTGTTGTTGTTGTTTACACAAAATAGGTAAACAAAATAATGAAATTCAAAATCACCCTAGAAGTTAGCTTTCAACGGGTATTATAGGTAAACAAGTATGCTGAAACGAATTTCGCATTTATAAATTTAGAACAGGAAAAATAAGTTAAAACTATGGAAATCTTATAAAGGGGTGTATATAACGTCCCTTTCTACCATTTTCCATGGCAGAAGGGTGAGGAGTAAGGCCGAATAGCGGTGTTAACCTGAGGTGCGTAGCACCGATCTGTCGCAAAGCGACCGAGACTAAAGGGCTCGTTTATTTTAAACCTCAATATTTAATTAATTAAGTTAAGTTAATTAAAACTCGGCAATGAGCTCATCTCATCTTTCTTTCAATTCGTCATTATATATTGTTTACAAATGAAAATGTATTCTCACGAATCGACCCCAATCCCAAGTGATTTTACGACCATCCCATATTTTGTCTAATGGTGAACAAAATATATACAAAGTGTATACAACGCTGTGAATTAAAAGCTTAATTAAATACTCATAATTCATATTAAATAGATATTCTAAAATTTCGCCCAATTAATATTGTTAAAGGAAAGTCTAAAGTATCAATTATCCACTCCATCACATATAATATTCCTCGTCCAATTAAACCCAATTAGTTTTTTTGGCAAATCGAGGCCTCTGAAAATTTAGGTTTAAAAACCTAAAAGTATAAAGTTAAAGCTGTGCCAAATCATTTATTATAGAAGCCACCAAATAATGTGCCTCCAAAAGAAAATACTGTCGATATAGTGATTTGTAGCGAGCTGGGGCTCTGCTTGCGTGGCTTCCAGACGTTGGCCGCGCATGGAAAATAACATATGTCGACAAACGTGTGATCAGGCTGGTTGCTGTCTTTTCCCACCCCCCTGACGAATTAAATTATGTAGCTCTTCCAATTCTTCAAACAATTCTGAACAAACAAACAAACAAACAAAACACATAGTGATTTAATTTACAACGACCCCTTCGGTCTCGGTCGCTTTGCGACAGATCGGTGCTACGCACCTCAAGTTAACGGCCGCTGAGCGGCCTTACTCCTCACATTTTCTACCATCGAAATGGTAGATAGCTATCTAATTTTCATTAATTTGTTCACCTATTTTGTGTAAACAACAACAAATACTAATATGATAAATTTATAAACGCGAAATTCGTGTTCAGCATACTTGTTTACCTATAATACCCGTTGAAAGCTAACTTCTAGGTTGATTTTGAATTTTCATAAATTTGTTTACCTATTTTGTGTAAACAACAACAATAAATATTCATATCATAAATTTGTAAATGCGAAATTCGTGTTCAGCATACTTGTTTACTTATTATAACATTTGTTTACCTATTATAACATTTGTTTACCAATTATAACATTTGAAAGTTAGTTTATATCTCATATATAAATGCGGTTTCTATTCCCCCATCACTTTATTACAATCCGGACAAACAAACAAACAAACAAACAAACACACACACACAACAATCGAGATTTAATTATATAGATATAGATCGAATATGGCCTTTCTAAAACTTGAGTAGATCTTAGAATATAATTAATCAATTTGAGTAAATGTGGAATTTTTCAACAGAACTTGAGAATTGAAATTAATTTATAAAACTTGAGTAGATTCGGAAAGATCTATTTTAATATTTGAGTGTCAGTAAAAGTTTAGTATATTTGAAAATTTTGAAAAAGCTTTACTATATTTTTTGAATTTTACCATATTAAATAATTATATGTATAGACAATGGATTATTGCAAACTTAATTAGTAAAATCTAAACACAGTTGTAGTGTAATAATGGAGGAACTAACTTGCCCATTGTCAAAATTAAATTGTACCAAAAATAATACTCACGATTAAATATCATTGCGACTAAAATCAGTAAAGCATATGTATGAACCAATTAAACACGCAGAAAGGGATTAGACTAAAGGAAAACTTCACAGTATAACATGTAGAAAATAGATAGAACTACAAGCTAAAGAATTCAATTCAGTTAATAGAAAGGAAGAAAAGAAGGAATTAAAATATCTGTAGACAGTTCTTAACAGCTTGAGTAACTACAATGACTCTTCCTTCTTTATCCACTGTAATACCTGTAGGATTGTTAGAGGTAGATATTGTATGAATCTTCTGGAATTGAGGGCTGAAAATATGAATAGAGTGAGAACTGTAATCCGAAATGAGAATATTATAAGTGTGGTCAATTAAGAATAAATAAGGAGTAATAACTTCCATTCCTTGGCCTCGAGATATAACACACTTCTGTAGAATGTGATTATAGTTGTAGAGATGGAGACAAGGATTAGATGAATCGAGAACATAAATGTATTCTTTGGAGAGTTTAACATCATGAGGGTGTTTGAGTGTATCATTCCCAAACTGAGACTTGAAAGATAAATCACTATTGAGTATCTGAAGACGATTATTATAAAAATCACAAATGTAAATGTCTCCATTAGACTCCTCAATCGTTATACCAAAAGGATTGTTAAATTCTAACTCTCCTGTTCCCAGTTTACTGATTCTAGAAACAAACTTCCCATTGAGTTGATAATTGAGAATACAGTTGTTACCTTGAGAAATAATAATAATATTATCTCCACAAATAGCTACACCAATCGGGCAGAACAACTTTCCTTCTCCTTTATTGTCTCCAAATTTGAACAAATACTTGCCAGTACTATCGAAAACTTTTACACAGTTATTCCATTGATCTGCTATGTAAATATTTCCTGTTTTATTATCAACAGTTACTCCAAGTGGACTGTCAAGTTGTTCCATTCCATTTCCTTTCTCACAAACACTCACTAGAGGTTGGTTCTTGCTTTTATAGTCAATTCCACTTCTCACTTTCTCTACCAACTTACCAAACTTGTAGCCATTCGATAAATTAATATAATTCAGAGACAGTTTCTAAACATAGATTGAACTTATATTACAATAATAGACTCGACTATATATATAGTACTGTATAATAATATTATAGACATTAATCTGTATTCTACAGATAACAAGATTCAGCCACAAATTGTGGAAATCAGTATTATCTATTAAGTATTAATTTAAACGAGTCGCCGGATTAAGACCTAATTTATTGTTGGAATAATACCTAAAACTTGGTAGCTTAGGAATAAGGCCCAAATAAGTTTGATTTGATAAGATTGTTTATCTTTGGATTACTTCAAACCTAAAATATTAATGATTTCCACATAATATTGTCAATGGCTCATGTATAATGAATGTGACCAACAAGGTTCAGAGTGACTGGCGAATACAAATAAACCTAAATAAATACAGTCAACTCCGCTTAATAGTGCCACCGGTTAATCGGTTTATCCGCTTAATCGGGTCAAAACTACTTGGTCCCGAGGTGGCTCTATTAAGCGGAGTTGACTGTACTTTATAAATCAAAATATAAGATCTAAAAATCATCATTGAAAGACTTTCATAAGCCATTGATTTTCCCCCGGCAAATTGGGCACTCATGGTTCTGAGGATTCAATTTATTTGCACATCTTTCACAGAATCCAGCGTGGCAAAATCCACATGCATAAGTGCAAAATTATCTTTCCTTTTCTGGAGGCATACGTGGCATCGTGATTCAATAGGTTCTTCATCACTGGATAAATCTGATTCTTCTATTTCTGAGTTTATTTGATCTGTTGATGTACCTTAATATATTTTTGTTCTCGCTTCCTATTGTTAGGGAAATGCAATTTATACACTCAAAGGGGCTATATATCTTATTCAAATATTTTGTTTTGTATTTGGTTCGTAGGTCAGCATTAAACGAGTTATTAGTTTTGTCCCCCTAGTAGTTTCTAACCCATTATCCAACCTTTTGATTTCCAAATCATGATCTGATAATACGTTATTCATGACCGTCATGAATTTCCAGATGTTTGGATGGTTTGTTTTAATGCACGACTTTAACGGTTTGTGGTAGGATTCAGCCCCATTGTTTGTATTAATCTCGTAGTAAAATACAGATAAACTTACACTCCCATCTATCCATGTTTTAGTAAAATATTTCTTAAAAGAATTAATAAGTTCCAATTCAAAACAATTTAACCCATTTGTCGGTAGATTTATAGTTGAACGAGCCCTTCGGTCTCGGTCGCTTTGCGACGGATCGGTGCTACGCACCTCAAGTTAACGGCCGTATGCGGCCTTACTCCGCACCATTTCTTCCATGGAAAATGGCAGAAAGGGACTTATATACATCCCTTTAGAAAATTTCCATAGTTTTAACTTGTTTTTCAATATTCTAAATTTCTAAATGCGAAATTCGTATTCAGCATACTTGTTTACCTATAATACCTGTTGAAAGCTAACTTCTTGTTTGATTTTGAATTTTCATTAATTTGTTTACCTATTTTGTGTAAACAACAACAATTATTAATATTAGAAATTTTTAAACGCGAAATTCGTGTTCGGCATACTTGTTTACCTATAATACCCGTTGGAAGCTAACTTCTAGGTTGATTTTGAATTTTCATTAATTTGTTTACATATTTTGTGTAAATAACAACAACAAATATTCATATGAGAAATTTATAAACGCGAAATTCGTGTTCGGCATACTTGTTTACCTATAATACCCGTTGGAAGCTAACTTCTAGGTTGATTTTGAATTTTGATTAATTGTTTACCTATTTTGTGTAAACAACAACAACAAATATTCATATTATAAATTTGTAAATGCGAAATTCGTATTCAGCATACTTGTTTACCTATTATAACATTTGTTACCAATTATAATATGTGACAGTTAGTTTATATCTCATATATTAATGCGGTTTCTATCCCCCCGTCACTTTAATACAATCCGGACAAACACACACACAAACACACAAACACACACACAACAATCGAGATTTAATAATATAGATATGTAGGTTGAATATCCTCTTCTACTAAAAATGGCTAAGCCATTAGTTTATGAATCCATGTTTTGGATACTTTATTAATCTTGTAGAGTTTACCAAGACCCAACTTTTGTACTTTCTCGTAAAGAGCCTTAGTATAATGAAACCAACATCCTACCAGCATTATGTTGGGGAAGATCGTTGTAAATGCATTGCGTGACGCTTTTTCAAAATCACACAATGCAAAGGTTGGTTTGAAATTAAGAATAAATCCATGAACTGCTGATAATACGGCTCTATATAGCTGTTCACTTTTTACAGTCATCAATATGTGTATTGCTGGGATTGCATGCCCTTTGTACCGGGTAAAAATTGTAAATAACTGGTAGAAAAGTCGCGGAACTACCTTAAATGTAGCATCGAAATGAATAGTTTGGTCATCAATAAGCTTTGATATCATGAGATCAGTTGCAAAAACTACAGCTGTTTCATTGCATTCTCGAATTGTTAATCTGTAATTCATGGAATAAGAAGAAATCTACAAACTCTTCAGGAGATGATGGCAATTTTGGTATCTCTAACCTCCTTCTCTTCAACAAAGTGCTCTCAATTTTCTTATAGGTTAGTGAACATGCTCCTGAAGAATTGCGAGATTCATTGTTAAACATTTCTCGTAAA
This sequence comes from Hexactinellida sp. DTS-2022, assembly GCA_028753945.1. Lineage (NCBI taxonomy): Eukaryota > Metazoa > Porifera > Hexactinellida > Hexactinellida sp. DTS-2022. The sequence goes on from JAPNXP010000014.1 coordinate 1,008,974, forward strand.
TTATCAGTTCTGATAGCTAGAACAATGCTGTCAGATGTATATTCATCTTTGGAATGATTTTGCTCTCTTGTTATCTCCAAAAGATTGACAGCGATATCAACTTTCGCCAATCCCCCGCATGTAACCTGTTTAGCTAATGTGCATCTAAGATAAACACTTCCATTCGATTCGCGATACTTTGTAATAATGAAGTTTGTATATCTATATCCCCCAGATGTAAATTAAAAGAATGTAATCTTTTGCCTTCAACAATCGAAAATTCCATTAATTAAAAATTGAGAGAAAATGTTTGGACAAATAACAGTGAGTATATATAGTAATAGTAATAGTAAACTAGTCACATAATTAATAAGTGGACAAGTGAATCACCAGACATGGTATTATGTAATGTTATGTTATTAAGCTCATTATACAGACTTTACAGATATATTATGGACTAGTATCAATTTCAAAGGCTTTAGGTGTTAAATAAAAATTAATCTTATTCCAACAAAATATGTTTTAGGTCTTATTCCAACTTCACAATATTTTAGGCCTTATTCCTACTTACCAATCAAAAGTTACCATGTTTAGGTCTTATTCCAACTTCAAAATATTTAGGCCTTATTCTTACTTACCATGTTTTAGGTCTTATTCCAACAAAATATGTTTTAGGTCTTATTCCAACTTCAAAATATTTTAGGCCTTATTCCTACTTACGAAGTTTTAGGTCTTATTCCAACAAAATATGTTTTAGGTCTTATTCCACCTTCAATTTTAGGTCTTATTCCGCATTCCCATTTAAACTAAGGTCACTAATTGAAAGAATAATGGACAAAAACTTAAAAATTATGAATTATTTTTGTGATGAATATTCAATTATCCTTATGCACGTAACACCTCTACAAATGGTATTGACACCTTGAGCCTTGTGGTGGTGATGACATCGTCAATAAAATGTAGAATTTACAATTTTGTGAATTCGATATATCGAAAGTATTGGTTGGCGTAAAGTGATCACTCAACATGTACTGGGGAAAGATGACATACCACCTATTATATTCTACTGAAACATGCATATCTCTCAAATAAAGTAAGCTAAAAGGAAACTTCCAAAACGCTAAGGGTCGTTTCCGTCCTATACACCTTTCTGCAATGGTTTGACACCTTTACACTGATGATGACACGACAAAAAATCTAAAATTACAGCTTTGACGCAGCATTTCTTTCGGAGGCACTTTCGAAAAACCAAGCACCAAAATATAGTGCCTCCGAGGAATATGCTTTCGGCACAGCTATTAATTTAGATTTAAACAATGATCTCACGTCCATATAGTATAGTATAGTATAGTAGTATATCCTTTAGTATACTTACGTTACTTTATATTATACTTTGAGTGACCTTCAAAGTTCACCACAGAACAATTTCGTAGCTGGGCTAGGGTTGAAGTTATAATTTCTAAACGAGTCAATTCGCTGAGCGATCGGATATCGGATAAACCAGATATAACAATGGGTTTCTTCATATGTCTTTTCTTCCAGGTCTTTGAGTGACCAATCTGGCAGACTATGTTTCTGCCCTGGTTAGAGATGTAACGAACATCTATTGCAGCTATTTCAGAGCAACGGGTAGCCGTGGTGATAGCAATCAATGTTGTTGTTTTCTTTGTGAGGTATTTGAGCTCAGTGGGATCCCCTTTTGGGGATTTCAGATAATCTAGGAGGACATTCAGGTCCCAGGCACTTGAGTATCGTGGCTGTTTAGGTTTTATGTTGTCTATACCCTTAAGCAGCCTTGGTATTAGGGGATCATTGATGTTAGCGGGATTCCCGGAAATTGTCAGTATAGTGACCACAGGGATGGCAATCCAACTAGAGGATTTTCCCGCGTCAAATGTATCCGTCAAGAAGGTCAATATGTTGTTTGTAGATGGGTACAAGGGATCGGCTGATCTCTGCAGACACCAACGTGCCCATGCGTTCCACGCAGATTTGTAAGATTTCTTTGTGGAAGTGCACCACGATTTGAGAATGATCTCAACAGGCCTGTCCGGAATTCCTCTGTCTCTGAGGAGTTCCCGGATATGACCAGGCCAGTAGTCTCATTTGTTAGTGGCTGGAGTGGGGATGATAGTTCCCCAGCGGATCGGTGAGTAGTGTTTGGCTCTGAGGCAACAGCACTGGTGGTTGGATTAAGGACTCCAGAAGAAGGGGCCACCAAGGCCTGCTCGGCCAGAATGGAGTTATAATGATCGCTGTTGTGATCTCCCGTGTCAACTTGGCAGAGTCCGACCGATGAGGATTGGCGGGGGAAACATGTATAGTATTCCCAGGTCTTCCATTTCATTACGAAGGCGATCACTGCCCAGGCCTCCGGTATGGACGCCAACTCACAAATTTCGCCACCTGGTTGTTCAGGCGTGAGGCGAAAAGCTCCACGTGCGGGTACACCTGGGTCTGGTAGAGGATTGCCCCGAAAAACTGTCGGACAGAGACGCCATTCGTGTTGGTGTGAGTTCAATTGGCGGATAGGGCGTCGGCAGTTATATTCTCCTTCCTGGGATATACTCCGCAGTCAGAGTAATCTGAAGCTGCATTGTATGTGTCAGAAGCTGAGTTGCCAGCTGGCACAGAGGGAGGGAGTGCCTCCAAATCTGTTGACGTAGCGAATTGTAGTGGTATTGTCCGTCTGCACCAAGACGTGCGTTCTGGGAGTGGCAAATAACTTCACTCCAAAGAAAATCGCTTTCAATTCTAAGAGGTTGATGTGAAGCGTCTTCTCTAGGGGGACCAGCTCCCGAGGCTCGTTTCTCCTGGCAAGAGGCTCCAGCCTGTTAGCAGGCGTCGGTTTGGATAAGCAGGCTTATCTCTGCCTCAGAATTGGGCTGGAATTCCAATCTTCCGCCTTTGTCATCCATCAGGTGATGTTCGCCTGGGATGGTTGGGAGAGATGGACATACTGACTGTAGTTGTTCGACGACAACTGGAGCGTTGCTATTAGGTCGAACTGAAGTGCTCGATAGAATAAAGGAGCTATTGGAAAAGCTATTTTGGTAAAGCTCAGCAATCCGACCAGTGCTGCCAGTTCTCTGGCTGAGCAGTCGCCCCTGTGTGCTATTCTCCGACACTGATATTAGATCTTCGTCAGAGTTCGTTGGGATACTCGTAGGAGCATCCGGCGTGAGTCCACTATAGTTCCTAGGAATTCTATGGTTTGTTGGGGCGTGAGAATTGACTTCTCCCAATTCACAATGAATCCCAGGTTCTGTAACAGGGAGATGGAAACATTGATATGAGCCGTCAGCATTCCCTTGCTGGGGTTCGCTAGCAGCATGTCGCTAGGTATGCTACTATCTTGATCCCTTGGGATCGGAGATAGGAGAGGGGTCTCTTCAGCAGTTTTGTGAAGACGTATGGTGCCATGCTCAGGCCGAATGGCATTGCCCGATACTGCAAGAGAAACTGGAGGAACTTGCCGGATTCCTTCCGAATTGCCACTGCGAGATAGGCATCCTTTAAATCTATTTTGGCTAACCAGTTTCCTTGGGAAACTGTGTACTGTATACTGTATACTCCATCTTGAAGTGCGGAAGATTGAGATGTTTGTTCAGGGCTTTGAGATTTAGTATTAATCTCCATTGACCCGAGCTCTTGAGCCGGAGAAAGAAGGGGTTAGGAAATATGGTTTTTCCACTCTCTCTATGGATCCCATGACCAATAGGTTGTCAGCTCGTTCACTAGAGTGGGATGGATTCCTCGCAGTGCTTGCTTCCTGCGTATGCGGATCGTGCTGGTGGCGGCTGAGCCATGAGAATAAGAGAGGCAGAGATATACTCTATAAGTTGTGCCGCTGGGACCGGCTCATCTGTTGTGAGCTTACCCAGTAGCTCAGAGAGGGGGCTACTGCATACATAGACCGTTGTATATCTCTATACGTTTCATCTCTAGCTCTTAATAGTGCATAACGGGTTTTCCAGCTTTTGTACCCTCACTGAAGGGATATCGGGCGTTTGTAACGCTTGATCATCTCCAGCCTCTGTTCCGGCTCGAGGCCGGATGTGAAGTACTTACCAAGGTAAGAACAGATCTCTTTCGAAGACCCAGCGAAAAACTTTCGCTCCACTAAAGTGGACGGGTCAAAGAAACGTGTTCCGAATCGGGATTTAGGTCGGTGGTAGGAGCCAGTTAGAGCATTCATTGCAGCAGGAATTTCCTGACTGGCGCTCAGTGGTATCAGGTAACGTAACTCAGAAAGCGTCTCAGTGAGCAGTGAGTGTAGCGTAGAGATTGTGTTAGCTTGCTGCCCTGGGGCAGTCGTTATATGAACAGGCACTGGGCCAGGAGCTGCTAAGGTAACGTCGGCGGTGGCGCATTTGTAGCTGGCGTGGCTTCCAGACGTTGGCCGCGCATGGAAAGTAACATATGTCGACAAACGTGTGATCGGGCTGGTCGCTGTCTTTTCCCAACCCCCTGCCGAATTAAATTATGTAGCTCTTCCAGTTCCTCAAACAATGGTGAACAAACAAACAAACAAACAAACAAACAAAACACATTGTGAATTAATATAGAAGATAGATGGAATATGGCCTTTCTAAAACTTGAGTAGATCTGTCAATTTAATTAATCAATTTATTGAATAATGATAATGAGATGCCGCCCGCCCGCATCCTCTGATAGATTTCGTGTGGAGCTGAAACAACATTGTCATTAACAGAGGCCTAATATATAAAATCCAAAATTGCAGCCTGTGCCGACGCATGTTCCTTTGGTGGCACTATATTTTGTCGTTGTTTATTGATAGTGCCTCCAAAGGAACATGCTGTTGGCACAGGCTGCAATTTTGGATTTTTTTCGCCATGTCATCATCACTATGAAGGTGTTAAATTATTTCAGAAAGGTGTTTCAGAAGGCTACGACCCTTAGAGTGGTGGAAGTTTCGTTTTAGCTCACTTCATTTCAGAGTTATTCAAGTTTTAAGTCAATGTAATAGGTGATGAGTCAGCATTTTTTATTTGCGTGTTGGGTTATCACCCAAAAACCACCGACCCATTTGAATTATAATATTCACAAAATTGTAAAAATACATTTTTTTGACGATGTCATCATCACCTTAAGGTGTCAAGATCCACTTGTATAAGTGGTACGTGCCATAAGGACCAATTGATAAATTTAAAGTTTGTTTCTATCTTATATCATTTCTGAGATTAATGAAATTTAGATAATTAGTATAAATGTTTAATTAATCTATTAATAATTTAACACCAATATTATGTACATCAAAATATATTATTTCAATCTTTTGCAATAATTATTCACTTAAATTGAATTTCACTATCATATTTGAATTCAGCGCACTCGATAATCCCAATAATCTATTTGGAAGTTGGAACCATCTCTATACATTAAACACAGAGCTAATTAATTAGAATTAAATATGTCATGTATCCATTGTGCAAGAATATTCTAAGCAGAAGTAAATATAATACATAATCTGTCGTTGTTGTGGAATGTAAAATCTTAGTTTTGAAATAGAAAATAGAAGCCTACTCGATTTCACAAGTGGAATCAATATAATTATCGCAAGTTTAAACAATAGTGTAAGATTTAACAAGTTTAATCAATATAATTATTACAAGTTGAAACAATGGAATTAGATTTAACAGTTTTACTGAAATTGAAGTGTGAGTAAATAAATAAATTTCAACCCCCATTTATGGCAGAAATTAAACCCATTACTAAAAATTTCTTCACCCATCAGACGCAGAATTTGAAGATGAATCCAAAGATGAAATAAAAATTGGGGGTTTAGTAAAACATTTCTTGAGTTATGGTCCAGACAAATTTTGAAAGGTGTTAAACATGTGTCCAAAATTTGTTAATCAAAAATCGTAACCCCAGGTGCACATCTGTAACCCATGAGACACCCATCTTAAAAGTTTGGGCTCTTAGTTGATAAAACTCTGTTCTGTGGAGTGGCTACGGAAAAAAATAATAATAATAATCCAAAATTGCAGCTGTGCCGACGCATGTTCCTTTTGTGGCACTATATTTTGGTGGTGGTTTATTTATAGTGCCTCCAAAGGATCATGCTGTCGTCACAGCTGCAATTTTGGATTTTTTCGCCATCTTATGAACGCCTCATAGTGTTTAGACTTATTTAACAAGTTGTATGGTACAAAGGAACGATTGTTGATTTTAAATTATTTCTATCTTGAACCACCTTGAGTTTAATGCCATTCATTCATTATGTATAGATAATAATTTATATAAATAGTTAATTATTTGAGCAATGTTATCCACTGTGATTTGAGTTAAGTAAACAAATTCCCAATATAATTTACTTTGCTTTAATAAGGCTTCGCGTCCCTGAGATTATGGCCACAGGACCCCTGGCAAAAATATTCTGTTTAATATTGATTAATCTAATTTAACATATTAGCTATCTTATTGTAACAGAGAGCTAGTCTCTAGCTCACCTACTTTTCTTATTTCAACAATTATTGTGTAATCGGAACCAAAAGGCTTCTATGAGAAAACAATATTGAACTCAAATCAGGCGATTAGTATACATCATAGCTCAATTAGTTGAAATGCGTTGATTTGAAGTTGATTTGAGCCTATACTAACTTAGTCCATATTAGTTTACATTGCGTGACAGACTTCGATTAGCGATATATAATTTAAAACCAATAGGAATGCTTGAGTAATTTCGAAATGTCATGATAATCATAAATTCCAACTAGTCACTCCCGTAGTATTGAAAGTAAATATGAATTCAACTAAGGGAGTCTGTCACGCAATGTGCAATAGTATGTACTAAGTTAGTATAGGCTCAAATCAACTTGAAATCAAAGCATTTCAACTAATTGAGCTATGATGTATACAAATCACCTGATTTGATTACAGTATTGTTTTCTCATAGAAGCCTTTTGGTTCCGGTTACACAATAATTGTTGAAATAAGAAAAGTAGGATAGCTAGAGACTAGCTCTCTGTTACAATAAGATAGCTAATATGTTAAATTAGATTAATCAATATTAAACAGAATATTTTTGCCAGGGGTCCTGCGGCCATAATCTCAGGGACGCGAAGCCTTTTAATCCATTGAATATTAATATACTGTTAAAAATTGGAAATAAGCATACTTGTTTACTTAGAATGACAAAAGGATTAAGTTTATATTTCCATTATAAATGCGTTATAATTATCCCCCCCCTATCACTCTAATACAATTCGGACACCAAACACGCACACAGACGAATAGTCATTTAATAGATATTCCATTTCATTAATCCATTGTTTGTATATCTGTCATCGTTTTAAAATTGAAATCAGCATACTCGCTTACTTTGAATGATATATGGGGATTAAGTTTATATTTCCATTATAAATGCGTTATAAACCCCCCTTAGACTCTAATACATTTCGGGCACCAAGCATACACATAGACAAATATTTATACAAATAGATATTCCATCTCATTAATCCATTGTTTGAATATCAGAATCGTTCTGAAATTGAATAACTGTTGAGTTAAATTGAATTTTCTTATAGGAGAAAACTTTAATACAACTATTGTATTAGAAATCGATTTATATATTGAATCAAATTGAATTATTCATATACACTAGAATACTTTATTGTAACTATGATATCAGAAATTGATTTGTATAGTAATAGCTATTGAATGTAAATTAACTATTCATATATTCTAGAATTCTTTATTGTAATTATGATATCAACAATAACTTGAATCGAAATAACACTGAATCTAATTGAATTATTCATAAATATAGTTATTCATTGAAACCACGAAATAATTGCATAATTGAATATTAATGAATTTATGATTTTAGAAAGTTAAGGGTGAATTGTGGCAACTTTGAGCCTAATTATTGGGAAAATGAGGACAGATTAAAAAAATCGTGAAGAGCTATCAGTTGCAAAATACTTTTCTGATACTAGTGATTCTAAATTTTTTCTTGTTATTGCATTTATTTTCTTATGGGACAAAAAAAGCTAAAAGTCCCGTTAAAAATTTTCCCAAGTCGAAATTAATAAATCGTGACCCCAGGTGCACATCTGTGACCCATGAGACACACATTCTGAAAATTTTGGCTCTTAGTTAATAAAACTCTGGTCAGTAGAGAGGCTACGGACCAATAATAACCAAAGCACTAAGACCAATACTGGGCCACTATTCTATAGTATAGTCGGCACAGTAATAAAATCCAAAATTGCAGCTGTGCCGACGCATGTTCCTTTGGTGGCACTATATTTTGGTGGTGGTCTATTGATAGTGCCTCCAATGGAACATGCTGTCGACACAGGCTGCAATTTTGGATTTTTTTCGCCATGTCATGAACGTCACATGGTGGTTACACCCATTTATCAATTTGTTACGGGACAAAGGAACGTTTGATAAATTTCATGCTTCTTTCTATCTTAAACCATCTTGAGTTTAAGTTTATATTGCCATATTAAATGCATTTTAGACCCCCTATCACTCTAATACAATTCGGGCACCAAACAAGCACACAAACGAATAGTCGTAAACAGGGACGTTGCCAGGATTTTTCGCCTAGGGGGGGCACAGAAATTGCCAGGGGGGGGGGAACATTATATTGGTTTTATTTCTAGCAGTTGACGTTACCAAAACTAGGCGATTAAGATGAAGCTTTCTAGTTTAATGTTCTGCAAAGTATGAAAATGCTATCGTTAGTGTAATTCGTTTCAATATAAGTGTAGATTTACATTTTAGACGAGCGAGCGAAGCGAGCGAGAAAAAAATTTGAGGTGTCTAAGGATCTTTACCACAATATACAGGGGAAAAATTGGAGCCTCGTACAGGGATATGACTCAAATGGATTGGAAAGTGTGAACTCATTAAATTGAATTCAATAGCATCAATGAATCAGAGGAATAGAATAGTTCAATATATTTTACCAGGGGGGGCATTGCCCCGGGGCGAGGATTTCTACCAGGGGGGGCATTGCCCCCCTATGCCCCCCCCCCGTGGCGACGTACCTGGTCATAAACTAGAAATTCTATCTCAATAATCCATTGTTTATATATCAGTTATCGTTTTGAAATTGAAATCAGCATACTTGTTTACTTAGAATGACATATGGGATTAAGTTTCTATCTCCATTATAAATGCGTTATAAATCCCCCCTTACACTCTAATACATTTCGGGCACCAAGCACACACATAGACAAATATTTATACAAATAGATATTCCATCTCATTAATCCATTGTTTGAATATCAGAAATCGTTCTGAAATTGAATAACTGTTGAGTGAAATTGAATTTTCATATAGGAGAAAACTTTAATACAACTATGTATTAGAAACCGATTTATATAGTAGCAGCTATTGAATCAAATTGAATTATTCATTTACAACATAATACTTATTGTAACTATGATATCAGAAATTGATTTGTATACTAATAGCTATTGAATGTAAATTAATTATTCATATATACTAGAATTCTTTATAGTAAATATGATATCAGCAATACTTGAATCGAAATAACACTGAATCTATTGAATTATTCATAAATAGTAGTTCTTCATCGAAACCACGAAATATTTGCATACTTGAATATTAATGAATTTACGATTTTAGAAAGTTATGGGTGAATTGTGGCAACTTTGAGCCTAATTATCAGGAAAATGAGGACAGATTAAAAAAATCGTGAAGAGCTATCAGTTGCAAAATACTTTTCTGATACTAATGATTCTAAAGATTTTCTTGTTATTGCATTTATTTTCTTATGGGACAAAAAAAGCTAAAAGTCCCGTTAAAATTTTTCCCAAGTCAAAATTAATAAATCGTGACCCCAGGTGCACATCTGTGACCCATGAGACACACATTCTGAAAATTTCAGTTCTTAGTTAGTAAAACTCTGTTCAGTAGAGAGGATACGGAAGGATAACCAAGGCACTAAGACCAATACTGGGCCACTATACTATAGTATAGTCGGCACAGTAATAATAACCAAGGCACTAAGACCAATACTGGGCCACTATACTATAGTATAGTCGGCACAGTAATAACTAACCAAAGCACTAAGACCAATACTGGGCCACTATACTATAGTATAGTCGGCACAGTAATTATAGTATGTATAGACAATGGATTATTGCAAACTTAATTAGTAAAATCTAAACACAGTTGTAGTGTAATAATGGAGGAACTACCTTATTATAGGAAATTAACGCGCCATGAAATTAACGCGACGGAAATTAACGCACCATGTAATTAACGCGAATTAAAGCAATTCGCATTAATTTCATGGCGCGTTTTGCCCATTGTCAAAAATAAATTGTACCAGAAAGAATATTCATTAAATATCAATGCGACTAAAATCAGTAAAAGCATATGTATGAACCAATTTAAACACGCAGAAAGGGATTAGACTAAGGGAAAACTTCACAGTATAACATGTAGAAAATAGATAGAACTACAAGCTAAAGAATTCAATTTCAGTTAATAGAAAGGAAGAAAAGAGGAATCAAAATATCTGTATACAGTTCTTAACAGCTTGAGTAACTACAATGACTCTTCCTTCTTTATCCACTGTAATACCTGTAGGATTGTTAGAGGTAGATATTGTATGAATCTTCTGGAATTGAGGGCTGAAAATATGAATAGAGTGAGAACTAGGATCTGAAATGAGAATATTATAAGTGTGGTCAATGAAGAAGAAACAAGGATTAATAACTTCCATTCCTTGGCCTCGAGATAAAACACTCTTCTGTAGAATGTGATTATAGTTGTAGAGATGGAGACAAGGATTAGATTCATCGAGAACATAAATGTATTCTTTGGAGAGTTTAACATCATGAGGGTGTTTGAGTGTTTCTTTTCCAAACTGAGATATAAAACGAAAATCCTGAGAAAGAACCTGAATACGATTATTGAGACAATCACTAACATAAATGTCTCCATTAGATTCATCAATCGTTAGACCAAAGGGAAAGTCAAATTCTAACTCTCCTCTTCCCTGTTTACCGATTCTAGAAACAAACTTCCCATTGAGTTCATAATTGAGAATACAGTGGTTAGCTTGAGAAATAATAATAATATCTCCACAAATAGCTACACCTTTCGGGAAGAACATCTTCTCTTCTCCTTTATTGTCTCCAAATTTGAACAAATATTTGCCAGTACTATCGAATACTTTTACACAGTTATTCCATTGATCTGCTATGTAAATATTTCCCGTTTTATAATCGACTGTTACTCCTAGTGGGTAGTCAAGTTGTTCCATTCCATTTCCTTTCTCACAAACACTCACTAGAGGTTGGTTCTTGCTTTTATAGTCAATTCCACTTCTCACTTTCTCTACTTACTTACCCAACTTGTTCAATTCAGCTAACATTTTGTTGCTGTCACACTCAAAACTAACCATTTTAGGTTCTATGGGAGTTTCGATAGATTTGAGTTCTGTGGTGATTTGTGCTAACATATTTTCTTGCATACCCTTTACCGGGGAAGTGCTTACGACTCCTTTCAATGCATTTTGCATGTTTTCAAGATCTCGTTTCTTTTCATTAACTTTCTCCAATTCGCTTCTATAAGAGAGATAAGAAGCTAGAATATTATCCAACTCTCTCAATAGCTCACTTTCTCTAGCTTTCAAGCAATCAATTAATTCAATAAACTTAGTTTTGATCTTCTCTCTCACTTGACTCAATTCTAACTCGTAGTTATCTTCTCTCAAAGGATTAGCAGTAGCCATTAGTCAAATTAGGATAATTCAGAGATAGTTCCTATACATAGATTGAACTTATTTTACAATAATAGACTCGACTATGTATAATATAGTATACTGTATAATAATATTATAGACATTAATCTGTATTCTACAGATAACAAGATTCAGCCACAAATTGTGGAAATCATCATTATCTATTACAGGTTTTTAAAAATTAAGGTTGAGACCTTGGTGCAACTCAGTGCGGCCTTGGTGTAACTCAACACTGCATCGGCCGCGGCCGACCCTTAATCGTGGTGCAACTCCAAAAAATATTGGTGCAAATTTTACACCAAGATCGGCCTTAAAAAAACCCTAAATTCTATTAAGTATTAATTTAAACTAAGGTCACTAATTCAATGAATAATGGAAAAAACATAAAAATTATGAATTATTTTTGTGATGAATATTCAATTATCCTTATGCCACGTAACACCTCTACAAATGGTCTTGACACCTTGAGCCTTGTGGTGATGATGACATGGCCTACTATATCATACGGCTAGATAAGTCAAGTATCTGCCATTTTATTTACTGGCCAGTGTTTACTTTCTAATTGCTCGTAAAATAAATTACCTATTGTCATGGAATAAACTAAACTTAGGTTTTCAAATATTTTTCCTTGGTGGCACTATATTTTGGTGGTGGTTTATTGATAGTGCCTCCAAAGGAACACGCTGTAGGCACAGCTGCAATTTTGGATTTTTTTCGCCATGTCATGAACGCCTCATAGTGTTTAGACTCATTTAACAAGTTGTATGGGACAAAGGAACGATTGTTGACATTAAATTATTTCTATCTTGAACCATCTTGAGTTTAATGCCATTCATTCATTATGTATAGATAATAAATGATATAAATAGTTAATTATTTTAGCAATGTTATCATCCACTGTGAGTTGAGTTAATTAAGTAAACAAATTTACAATTTAATTTAATTTGCTTTAATCCATTGAATTTTAATATACTGTTAAATATTGGAAATCAGCATACAGTAGAACCTCGTTAGTCCGAACACGGTTAATACAAATTTCCGGATAAAACGAATAAACAGTTCCACAAAATCTGGTCCCTACAATGGCTATTCAATTAGCATTACTCCGGTTAATACGAACTCCGGATAAAGCGAACACATTTCTAACGTCCGTTGGTGTTCGTATTAACGAGGTTCTACTGTACTTGTTTACTTAGAATAACAAAAGGGATTAAGTTTATATTCCATTATAAATGCGTTTAGACCCCACCCTATCACTCTAATACAATTCGGACACCAAACAAGCACACAAACGAATAGTCATAAACTAAAAATTCCATCTCAATAATCCATTGTTTATATATCAGTTATCGTTTTGAAATTGAAATCAGCATAATTGTTTCCTTAGAATGACATATGGGATTAAGTTTAAATTTCCATTATTAATGCATTATAAACCCCCCCTTACACTCTAATACATTTCGGGCACCAAGCACACACATAGACAAATATTTATACAAATATAGATATTCCATCTCATTAATCCATTGTTTGAATATCAGAAATCGTTCAGAAATTGAATAACTGTTGAGTGAAATTGAATTTTCATATAGGAGAAAACTTTAATAAAACTATTGTATTAGAAATCGATTTATATAGTAGCAGCTATTGAATCAAATTGAATTATTCATTTACAATATAATACTATATTGTAACTATGATATCAGAAATAGATTTGTATAGTAATAGCTATTGAATGTAAATTAATTATTCATATATACTAGAATTCTTTATTGTGATTATAATATCAACAATAACTTGAATCGAAATAACACTGAATCTAATTGAATTATTCATAAATAGTAGATCTTCATCGAAACCACGAAATAATTGCATAATGAATATTAATGAATTTACGATTTTAGAAAGTTAAGGGTGAATTGTGGCAACTTTGAGCCTAATTCTCAGGAAAATGAGGACGGAATACAAAAATCGTGAAGAGCTATCAGTTGCAAAATACTTTTCTGATACTAATGATTCAAAAAAAAATTTTGTTATTGCATTTATTTTCTTGTGGGACAAAAAAAGCTAAAAGTCCCGTTAAAAATTTTCCCAAGTCAAAATTGAAAAATCAGGCCACGAAGTGCACATTAATCAACAACCAGACACCTATCCTGAGAATCTCAGAGCTCTAGCACTTATGGTTTAGCCTGGGGAGGCGACACGGAGAAAACAAAAAAAAAACATCCAAGGCAGTAAGATTAGAACTGGGCCACTATACTATAGTATAGTCGCACAGCTGCAATTTTGGATTTTTTTTTCACCATGTCATGAACGCCTCATGGTGTTGAGACTCATTTAACAAGTTGTTACGGGACAAAGGAACGATTGTTGAATTTGAAGTGTATTTCTATCTAGAACCATCTTGAGTTTAATGCTATTCATTCATTATGTATTGATAATAAATTATATTATTTAGTTAATTATTTTAGCAATGTTATCCACTGTGAGTTGAGTTAAGTAAATAAATTCCCAATTTAATTTAATTTGCTTTAATCCATTGAATATTAATACACTGTTAAAAATTGGAAATCAGCATACTTGTTTACTTCGAATACAAAAGGGATTAAGTTTATATTCCTATTATAACCCCCTATCACTCTAATACAATTCGGGCACCAAACACGCACACAGTCGAATAGTCATTTAATAGATATTCAATTTCATTAATCCATTGTTTGTATATCAGTCATCTTTTTAAAATGGAAATCAGCATACTCGCTTACTTTGAATGACATATGGGATTAAGTTTATATTTCCATTTTATATGCGTTATAAACCCCCCCTTACACTCTGATACATTTTGGGCACCAAGCACACACATAGACAAATATTTATACAAATAGATATTCCATCTCATTAATCCATTGTTTGAATATCAGAAATCGTTCTGAAATTGAAATACTGTTGAGTGAAATTGAATTTTCATATAGGAGAAAACTTTAATACAACTATGTATTAGAAATCGATTTATATAGTAGCAGCTATTGAATCAAATTGAATTATTCATTTACAATATAATAACTTATTGTAACTATGATATCAGAAATAGATTTGTATAGTAATAGCTATTGAATGTAAATTAATTATTCATATATACTAGAATTTTTTATTGTGATTATAATAACAACAATAACTTGAATCGGAATAACACTGAATCTAATTGAATTATTCATAAATATAGTTATTCATCGAAACCACGAAATAATTGCATAATTGAATATTAATGAATTTACGATTTTAGAAAGTTAAGGGTGAATTGTGGCAACTTTGAGCCTAATTCTCAGGAAAATGAGGACGGATTAATAAAATCGTGAAGAGCTATCAGTTTCAAAATACTTTTCTGATGCTAATGATTATAAAATTTTTCTTGTTATTGCATTTATTTTCTTGTGGGACAAAAAAAGCTAAAAGTCCCGTTAAAAAATTTCCCAAGTCGAAATTGAAAAATCAGGCCACGAAGTGCACATTAATCAACAACCAGACACCTATTCTGAAAATCTCAGAGCTCTAGCACTTATGGTTTAGCCTGGGGAGGCGACACGGAGAAAAAAAAAATCCAAAATTGCAGCTGTGCCGACGCATGTTCCTTTTGTGGCACTATATTTTGGTGGTGGTTTATTGATAGTGCCTCCAAAGGAACACGCTTGTGGCACAGCTGCAATTTTGGATTTTTTTCGCCATGTCATGAACACCTCATAGTGTTTAGTCTCATTTAACAAGTTGTACGGGACAAAGGAACCATTGTTGATTTTAAATTATTTCTATCTTGAACCATCTTGGGTTTAATGCCATTCATTCATTATGTATAGATAATAAAAGATATAAATAGTTAATTATTTTAGCAATGTGAGTTGAGTTGAGTTAAGTAAACAAATTTCCAATTTAATTTAATTTGCTTTAATCCATTGAATATTAATATACAGTTTAAAATTGGAAATCAGCATACTTGTTTACTTAGAATGACAAAAGGGATCTAGTTTATATTCCTATTATAACCCCCTATCACTCTAATACAATTCGACCACCAAACACGCACACAGACGAATAGTCATTTAGTAGATATTCCATTTCATTAATCCATTGTTTGTATATCAGTCATCGTTTTAAAATTGAATCAGCATACTCGCTTACTTTGAATGACATATGGGATTAAGTTTATATTTCCATTATACGTAAATGCTTTATAAACCCCCCCCCTTACACTCTAATACATTTCGGGCACCAAGCACACAAATAGACAAATATTTATACAAATAGATATCCCATCTCATTAATCCATTGTTTGAAAATCAGAAATCGTTCTGAAACTGAATAACTGTTGAGTGAAATTGAATTTTCATATAGGAGAAAACTTTAATACAACTATTGTATTAGAAATCGATTTATATACTAATGAATCAAATTGAATTATTCATATGAATAGAATAAATTATTGTAACTATGATATCAGAAATAGATTTGTATAGTAATAGCTATTGAATGTAAATTAGTTATTCATATATACTAGAATTCTTTATTGTGATTATAATTTCAACAATAACTTGAATCGAAATAACACTGAATCTAATTGAATTATTCATAAATATTAAATAGTAGTTATTCATCGAAACCACGAAATAATTGCATAATTGAATATTAATGAATTTACGATTTTAGAAAGTTAAGGGTCAATTGTGGCAACTTTGAGCCTAATTCTCAGGAAAATGAGGACGGATTAAAAAGATCGTGAAGAGCTATCAGTTGCAAAATACTTTTCTGATACTAATGATTCAAAAAATTTTTTTGTTATTGCATTTATTTTCTTGTGGGACAAAAAAAGCTAAAAGTCCCGTTAAAAGATTTTCCAAGTCGAAATTGAAAAATCAGGCCACGAAGTGCACATTAATCAACAACCAGACACCTATCCTGAAAATCTCATAGCTCTAGCACTTATGGTTTAGCCTGGGGAGGCGACACGGAGAAAAAAAAAAAAAAAAAAACATCCAAGGCACTAAGACCAATACTGGGCCACTATACTATAGTATAGTCGGCACAGTAAAAAATCCAAAATTGCAGCTGTGCCGACGCATGTTCCTTTGGTGGCACTATATTTTGGCGGTGGTCTATTGATAGTGCCTCCAATGGAACATGCTGTCGACACAGGCTGCAATTTTGGATTTTTTTCGCCATGTCATGAACGTCACAGGGTGTTTAGATTCATTTAACAAGTTGTTACGGGACAAAAGAACGTTTGATAAATTTCATGCTTCTTTCTATCTTAAATCATCTTGAGTTTAAGTTTATATTTCCATTATAAATGCGTTTTAGACCCCCCTATCACTCTAATACAATTCGGGCACCAAGCACACACATAGACAAATATTTATACAAATAGATATTCCATCTCATTAATCCATTGTTTGAATATCAGAAATCGTTCTGAAATTGAATAACGGTTGAGTGAAATTGAATTTTCATATAGGAGAAAACTTTAATACAACTATGTATTAGAAATCGATTTATATAGCAGCTATTGAATCAAATTGATTATTCATTTACAATATAATACTTTATTGTAACTATGATATCAGAAATTGATTTGTATAGTAATAGCTATTGAATGTAATTAATTATTCATATATACTAGAATTCTTTATTGTGATTATAATATCAACAATAAATTGAATCGAAATAACACTGAATCAATTGAATTATTCATAAATAGTAGATCTTCATCGAAACCACGAAATTATTGCATAATTGAATATATAT
Organism: Hexactinellida sp. DTS-2022; assembly: GCA_028753945.1. Lineage (NCBI taxonomy): Eukaryota > Metazoa > Porifera > Hexactinellida > Hexactinellida sp. DTS-2022. The sequence continues at coordinate 1,026,504 of JAPNXP010000014.1, forward strand.
GAGTTTACAATTTTATAAAGTTAAGGGTGAATTGTGGCAACTTTGAGCCTAATTCTCAGGAAAATGAGGACGAATTAATAAAATCGTGAAGAGCTATCAGTTTCAAAATAATTTTCTGATACTAATCATTATAAAATTTTTCTTGTTATTGCATTTATTTTCTTGTGGGACAAAAAAAGCTAAAAGTCCCGTTAAAAGTTTTCCCAAGTCGAAATTGAAAAATCAGGCCACGAAGTGCACATTAATCAACAACCAGACACCCATCCTGAAAATCTCAGATCTCTAGCAGTTATGGTTTAGCCTGAGGAGGCGACACGGAGAAAAAAACAAACCAAAGCAGTAAGATTAGAACTGGGCCACTATACTATAGTATAGTCGGCACAGTAAAAATCCAAAATTGCAGCTGTCCGACGCATGTTCCTTTGGTGGCACTATATTTTGGTGGTGGTCTATTGATAGTGCCTCCAATGGAACATGCTGTCGACACAGGCTGCAATTTTGGATTTTTTTCGCCATGTCATGAACGTCACATGGTGTTTACACCCATTTATCAATTTGTTACGGGACAAAGGAACGTTTTATAAATTTCATGCTTCTTTCTACCTTAAACCATCTTGAGTTTAAGTTTATATTTTCATTATAAATGCTTTTAGACCCCCCTATCACTCTAATACAATTCGGGCACCAAACACGCACACAGACGAATAGTCATTTAATAGATATTACAATTCATTAATCCATTGTTTGTATATCTGTCATACAGTCAACTCCGCTTAATAGAGCCACTCGCTTACTTTGAATTACATATGGGATTAAGTTTATATTTCCATTCTTAATGCGTTATAAACCCCCCCCCCTTATACTCTAATACATTTCGGGCACCAAGCACACACATAGACAAATATTTATACAAATAGATATTCCATCTCATTAATCCATTGTTTTAATAACAGAAATCGTTCTGAAATTGAATAACTGTTGAGTGGAATTGAATTTTAAAATAGGAGAAAACTTTAATACAACTATTTGTATTAGAAATCGATTTATATAGTAGTAGCTATTGAATCAAATTGAATTATTCATTTACAATATAATACTTCATTGTAACTATGATATCAGAAATTGATTTGTATAGTAATAGCTATTGAATGTAAATTAATTATTCATATATACTATAATTCTTTATTGTGATTATTATATCAACAATAACTTGAATCGAAATAACACTGAATCAATTGAATTATTCATAAATAGTAGATCTTCATCGAAACCACGAAATAATTGCATAATTGAATATTAATGAATTTACGATTTTAGAAAGTTAAGGGTGAATTGTGGCAACTTTGAGCCTAATTATCGGGAAAGTGAGGACGAATTTAACAAATCGTGAAGAGCTATCAGTTCCAAAATACTTTTCTGAAGCTAATGATTTGAATTTTTTTCTTGTTATTGCTTTTATTTTCTTATGGGACAAAAAAAGCTTAAAAGTCCCGTTAAAAATTTTCCCAAGTCGAAATTGAAAAATCAGGCCACGAAGTGCACATTAATCAATAACCAGACACCTACCCTGAAAATCTCAGAGCTCTAGCACTTATGGTTTAGCCTGGGGAGGCGACACGGAGAAAAAAAAAAAAAAACCAAAGCACTAAGACCAATACTGGGCCACTATACTATAGTATAGTCGGCACAGTAAAAAATCCAAAATTGCAGCTGTGCCGACGCATGTTCCTTTTGTGGCACTATATTTTGGTGGTGGTTTATTGATAGTGCCTCCAAAGGGACATGGTGTCGGCACAGCTGCAATTTTGGATTTTTTTCGCCATGTCATGAACGCCTCATAGTGTTTTAACAAGTTGTATGGGACAAAGGAACGATTGTTGATTTTAAATTATTACTGTGCCGACTATACTATAGTATAGTGGCCCAGTATTGGTCTTAGTGCTTTGGTTTGTTTTTTACTGTGCCGACTATACTATAGTATAGTGGCCCAGTATTGGTCTTAGTGCCTTGGTTATTATTATCCTTCCGTATCCTCTCTACTGAACAGAGTTTTACTAACTAAGAACTGAAACTTTCAGGATAGGTGTCTCATGAGTTATAGATGTGCACCTGGGGTCACGATTTATTAATTTTGACTTGGGAAAAATTTTAACGGGACTTTTAGCTTTTTTTGTCCCATAAGAAAATAAATGCAATAACAAGAAAAAATTTCGAATCATTAGTATCAGAAAAGTATTTTGCAACTGATAGCTCTTCACGATTTTTTTAATCCGCCCTCATTTTCCTGAGAATTAGGCTCAAAGTTGCCACAATTCACCCTTAACTTTCTAAAATAGAAATTTAATTAATATTCAATTATGCAATTATTTCGTGGTTTCGATGAATAACTACTATTTAATATTTATGAATAATTCAATTAGATTCAGTGTTATTTCGATTCAAGTTATTGTTGATATTATAATCACAATAAAGAATTCTAGTATATATGAATAACTAATTTACATTCAATAGCTATTACTATACAAATCTATTTCTGATATCATAGTTACAATAATTTATTCTATTTATATGAATAATTCAATTTGATTCATTAGTATATAAATCGATTTCTAATACAATAGTTGTATTAAAGTTTTCTCCTATATGAAAATTCAATTTCACTCAACAGTTATTCAATTTCACTCAACAGTTATTCAATTTCAGAACGATTTCTGATATTCAAACAATGGATTAATGAGATGGGATATCTATTTGTATAAATATTTGTCTATTTGTGTGCTTGGTGCCCGAAATGTATTAGAGTGTAAGGGGGGGGGGGGGTTTATAAAGCATTTACGTATAATGGAAATATAAACTTAATCCCATATGTCATTCAAAGTAAGCGAGTATGCTGATTTCAATTTTAAAACGATGACTGATATACAAACAATGGATTAATGAAATGGAATATCTATTAAATGACTATTCGTCTGTGTGCGTGTTTGGTGGTCGAATTGTATTAGAGTGATAGGGGGTTATAATAGGAATATAAACTAGATCCCTTTTGTCATTCTAAGTAAACAAGTATGCTGATTTCCAATTTTAAACAGTATATTAATATTCAATGGATTAAAGCAAATTAAATTAAATTGGAAATTTGTTTACTTAACTCAACTCAACTCACATTGCTAAAATAATTAACTATTTATATCATTTATTATCTATACATAATGAATGAATGGCATTAAACCCAAGATGGTTCAAGATAGAAATAATTTAAAATCAACAATGGTTCCTTTGTCCCGTACAACTTGTTAAATGAGACTAAACACTATGAGGTGTTCATGACATGGCGAAAAAAATCCAAAATTGCAGCTGTGCCACAAGCGTGTTCCTTTGGAGGCACTATCAATAAACCACCACCAAAATATAGTGCCACAAAAGGAACATGCGTCGGCACAGCTGCAATTTTGGATTTTTTTTTCTATCTTGAACCATCTTGAGTTTAATGCCATTCATTCATTATGTATAGATAATAAATTATATAAATAGTTAATTAATTTAGCAATGTTATCCACTGTAGTTGAGTTAAGTAAACAAATTCCCAAATTCATTTGATTTGCTTTAATCCATTGAATATTAATATACTGTTAAAAATTGCAAATCATCATACTTGTTTACTTAGAATGACAAAAGGGATAAAGTTTATATTCCCATTATAACCCCCTATCACTCTAATACAATTCGGGCACCAAACACGCACACAGACGAATAGTCATTTAATAGATATTCCATTTCATTAATCCATTGTTTGTACATCAGTCATCGTTTTAAATTGAAATCAGCATTCGCTTACTTTGAATGACATGGGATTAAGTTTATATTTCCATTATAAATGCGTTATAACCCCCCCCCCCCCCCCCCCCCCTTAATACATTTCGGGCACCAAGCACACACACATAGACAAATATATATACAAATAGATATTCCATCTCATTAATCCATTGTTTGAATATAAGAAATCGTTCTGAAATTGAATAACTGTTGAGTGTAATTGAATTTTCATATAGGAGAAAACTTTAATACAACTATGTATTAGAAATCGATTTATATAGTAGCAGCTATTGAATCAAATTGAATTATTCATATAAATAGAATAATTTATTGTAACTATGACATCAGAAATTGATTTGTATAGTAATAGCTATTGAATGAAAATTAATTATTCATGTATACTAGAATTTGTATTGTAATTATGATATCAACAATAACTTGAATCGAAATAACACTGAATCTAATTGAATTATTCATAAATAGTAGATCTTCATCGAAACCACGAAACGATTGCATAATTGAATATTAATGATTTTCCGATTTTAGAAAGTTAAGGGTGAATTGTGGCAACTTTGAGCCTAATTATCGGGAAAATGAGTACGGATTTGACAAATCGTGAAGAGCTATAAGTTCCAAAATACTCTTCTGAAGCTATTGATTTAAAAAAAAATTTAGTTATTTCTTTTGTTTTCCTATGGGACAAAAAAAGCTTAAAGTCCCGTTAAAAATTTTCCCAAGTCAAAATTGAAAAATCAGGCCACGAAGTGCACATTAATCAACAACCAGACACCTATCCTGAAAAATCTCATAGCTCTAGCACTTATGGTTTAGCCTGGGGAGGCGACACGGAGAAATAACCAAGGCAGTAAGATTAGAACTGGGCCACTATACTATAGTATAGTCGGCACAGTAAAAACATCCAAGGCAGAAACAAAGAAAGGTAGTGTTTAACCCAGGTAGTATTGCTCAGTACGGCCCTCCTGACAGAGTTTCTAACTTTGTTTCTGAGAGTAAAACAAAAGCACCAAAACGGTCCTTAGCTAAATCCAGCACTCTAATCAGACAGAAAATCTAATCAGGCTGCCATGTATCCAGTATGGATTAGCACCAGTATGGATACCAGTATGGATTAGCAGCCAAATCCATACAAATCCATACTAGCTGCTAATCCATACTGGAAAACCCTCGAATTTAATAGGCTAAAAGTTTTGTCACCTATACGGAGGGAAGATGTGAATATTTTTCTTAGTATTTGATTGGACAATTTAAATTTGATTTTGACTAATTCGGGAGCCAATTAAATAATTTTTCAAAACGCCAAATTAACAGAGTATTATTTGATTGGGCAGGTTAACGAAATTGAAACAACATTACATTTATGTATTACCTCTTTCTTATAGTGATCTTGTAGTCGGCGTTTTGAAAAATTATTTAATTGGCTCTTAAGGTAGAGACTGCCGCGAAGCGACCTAGCAAGCGAAGCGCGCTAGTTCTTATACAAATATGAATTAATTTCTATTTCAGTCAGGTTTTTTTATTATGAACATTAGCCAACAATTGTGTTCATATTATAGAGAGACTTCCGAATAAGCGAACTCGACTCAATCACCTGTAGGTTTTAAATTTGGATCATAGGCTGTTCATAATAAAAATGTGCTCATATTAAGCAGACGAATTATTGTTCACAATAAGCAGACCTGACTGTATTGTTCTATGTTAGCAAACCGATCACTTAAATGCGTCGATACAGAAAAACATTTGAATGCATCAGGTGTGAAGGACTGGTTCTAAAAACAGGCGCGCAAATGATATCTCATTTCCGTCTGATACATTCCATAAAGCCGGAGACTTTCTCTCCCGAGAAGAAGCGGGCATTCTATGACACATTCAGAATGGGTTATATGGAGTACTGTAGGGACACTGATGAAGAGAGGGGAGATACGGAATCAGAGGGTCCCTCTCCCGCAGATGAGAGCATTCACAGGCGCTATAACTCTCTAACTCCCAGTAAGTATAGTGTATACACATTCTAGGCCATAATTATACAAACAAACAATACAAATACAACAGTAGACTCGTTTTGCAAACAACCGTCTAAATTTGTTCCTATTCTCCGGGAATTCGTATTACCGGAGTCACTTGTATGTACAGTCAACATCCATTAATTAGAATATTTTTTAATTAACTGTATTGATTTCCGATCCCACTTAATTGACTCTGTGTAGTTTGTACATATTATTGCTTTCTTATAGCAGGGGCGACTGGACGTTACTAACTTGTATTTAGGAAGAGGTGTTCATCCTCTCGTTTAACTGCTTAGTTCCACCTTCTATTGTATTCGCCTCTTTTTTTAAGCGAGATTACAATCCTTGGTTCCTTTCACCGGTATTTTTAGTTACACCTATAAAACTCATTGGGTAGGGCCTCCGACACTCATTTAGCTTAGGGGCCTCAACATACCTTGCTTAGTCCGGCCTTGCATACAACAGTATAAATTTCCGGTTGTTTCATTGTAGGTACCCTATTTCAGCCCCCTCGAAAACTTTTCATTCAATTTACATCGGTTAATACTAATTCGCGATAATGAGTAAAACATATTTTTTACTGTCCACTGGTGTCGTATTTAGTCTGGTCGTTGGAAGGTTGAAGAAAAAATTCATACAAAGTGTTTTTAGTTTGAATAGAGCGCAATTTTTCGTAGAATAGCATATCCAAAATCCGCGATATCCGTTTTGGGGAATTTTTTTATTTGGGTGGCAGTGTCGGCATTTTCATAGTAAATTGCCGACATTTCCGTAACTAACTTTCTCAATCAAATCTAGTCAGCTTATAATCACAATAGTGTACTCAGCGTAAAATTTCCAGCAATTTGATATATCACATCACCATATTTGTATTTGGATGAATTTTCCTTAGCAATGCTGGAATGCATCAGGAATGTGACAACATTCCATTTTCACTTGTATAATTATGCACATAACGACCCTCTAAAACGCGATTTGACGTGATTATTCTAGATATACCTTATGATTGAAGATTTTCAGATAAATCACGTCTAGAGGGTCGTTATGTGTATAATTATACAAGTGGAGTTGAATTCCAGCGTTGCTAAGGAAAATTTATCCAAATATGGTGATGTGATATATCTCATTGCTGGAAATTTTACGCTGAGTACAAATATGGTGATCATATTCAGGGGTGTCGCACGGATCTGGTAAGTGGTCCGGCCAAACAATTAAAGTGTTCCGGCCAAACTGGACGCTCCTATATAATGTAGTCACAGCAAATGAAAACTGGTCCTGACCAGCCGGACCGCGTGCTACGCCTATGATAAGCTGATTAGATTTGATTTGAGAAGGTTAGTTACGGAAATGTCGGCGATTATTATGAAAAGGCCGACACTCCCACCCACATAAAATGTTTACCCAAAACGGATTTTAGCGGATTTTGGATATGCTATTCTACGAAAAATTTCGCTTAAAAACGCTTTGTATGAATTTTTCTAGTATGACCCATTTTTGGATTTCAACGACCAGATTATAGCGGGATTCTACTGCATAGTATTGATGTTTAAGAATTAATATGAAACTCAATTTCTTGCTATCTACAGAAAATCCAATGAGCAGTGGCAGTTCAAACATGCTGACACCAAAACAAAGTATGGATGTAACAAAATCTACTTCCACGATAAATTACACAATACAGTCGCCTAATGATTTGGTAATTCATGAAGATAAAGCTCCTTATTATTGTCCTGACTGTGGCAGATGTTTAGGCTTTTCTATTAATAATCCCAAACATCATATTGGGATGTATAAGGGAAATTGCAGGAATGATGTTGGCAGACCTTTGTACGGCTGTAAGATTTGTAAACAAGAATTTCTTCAAATCTGTAGCCTTGAAAAACACTACAAAAAGTTTGGCAATTCTTGTAAGGCAAAGCAAATCTCAATCTCAATTGATAGAGAGAAATATGACTCTAGTAAGTTATTACATTATAGTTGTGTTTGTTTGAATTATATCCTTTTTATATTACTTAAATATGGGCCAACACCTTATTTAATGTATTTTCAGACACTGAAAATACATTAAATCATATATACATCAAAGATTCACCTTTGTGAAGCCGGGTTCAAATTTCAAATTTGTTGGCATATATATATATTTTGTGTTTGTTTGTCCGAATAGTATTAAAGAAGGGTCATTTAAAAATAGCCCTTCATTAATTTAGTAATCTAAGGACATTCTGTTTGCAATTGCATCTTATTTCCTTCATTTTTTGTCATTTATTTGAGAGAAAAGTCCTTAGACAAGTTAAACTTTCACTGGTGGCATAAATGTTATGTACATATATTAAATATTCTTAACAAGAGTAGAAAGTTTAATCATACACTTGATAATTATAATATATACAATTAATAAGCCTTGGTAGAATGACAAAACACTGTAGATATACACTGACATCAATCAAATGGATTATAATTTCAGAAATAACCTAATATCTTTTCAGGTGCACACATACCACAGCGAGTTCAAAGCATCAATGATACAATTCCTGTGTCTACGAGAAATACTGAACAGGACAGTACTCCTTACTATTGTCCTTGTTGCAAGAGAGCATTAGGGTATTTCTATCACGCTATCCAGAGTCACACTGCGAGGTATAAAGGGAGTTGCAAGGAGAGATTTGCTGGAAGAACATTATATACTTGTAAGTACTGTACGAGAGAATTTACTGATCTTCGGAAACTCAGAAGCCATAATAAACTTTTCGGAGACACTTGTAAGGCCAAACAGATTTCTAATAATAAGAAGCGCGGTAGGTGTCCGCTCTAGTATAGTACTATTAGCTATCTAAATAACTAAATTATGAACATTCTATTTAGTGAATGAAAATTTGTTGCTTTTTAATTTTCACTTTATTTTTGCGATTCAAATGACCATATTTGTTATTTATTAACCACTGTATTCTCTTAAACGAGTCATTTTCATATGCATTTGATTTGCAAATTTTTAGGCCCCGATAGATCCCCTCTATATTGTATATTGTTTAGCATGATTATGTCATACCATACTGATGTCAGGCCTCACAATCGAATGACATTTTTGAACCCGAATTCACTGGAATTGGAACTTATTAAACAACCACAAGTTATTTTTATGTTCAATTTTACTTCATGTACACCGATTATGTTTGTATGTGGTCACGATGCGATTAGTTTATTGTAGAAACGAAGTAGAATTTTTATCTAAATTCTGTTTTTACGAATCATTACACTCTTGTTTGTCATAATTGTATTGATTTCTTATGGTTATGCTAGCTACTAAGTGAATATGCCACTACCAGGGCAGTGCCAGCCTATTTTTATCTGACCAGGTCAAACCTAATTAGAGTAAACATCTGTGCTCCCCATGAGTCAATGAGTTCCTCATTAACATATTTTTAGCAAACTTTAGTAAATCTTCAATAATTTTGATAAATGATCTGAAATATACTTATTAGAATGCAATTTCTGAATTCCTCTTAGTATAAGTGTACAGGGATTTCCAGGACGAGCGACCGCAAAAGAAAATTTGGGAGTCTCTGTATTTAGGCCAATGTACTTGGGAAAATTGAAGCCCCGTACTGGGAATTGATTCATATATGTTGGCAGGTATAATTATAACCAATTTAATTAAATGAACATTTTTGACCTAATTTCTAGATTCTAGATGAAGTCCCCTATTAAGTGCTTTACATGTATATTATTTATTTGATCTCATAACAATAATAATTGTTTTGAAACTCATCAGTTAGTGAGAACCTGTTTAAATGACCAGGTTGACCTGGCTATATGACCAGGTTGACCTGGTCAAAACCTGGTCTGGAAAAATTCTGCCCAGGTTTAACCTGGTCAGTTTGTATTAGTGGCACGGCCCTGCCACTACGTAGTTGTTCGGCTCCAAATTGTAAGGGTAACTACAAATCAAATGACCGGTTCGCGCATTTCAAGATCCACCAGAAAGCTTTATTCGGGCAATTTGCAGAGAAGAGACACACCGGTTCCCAATGGAGGCGATACATTTCGCAATATTGCACGTGTGAATCTAAAGCTGAAAGATATTATTCACAAGTTTATCTACCAGGATTTCCCTCCTACTATTCTTAATTTGTCATATGCACAGTAGTCTCGAATCAGAGGAAGATGAATAGTTTTCTCAGCTCTATCACTTATCCTGAGTCATACAAAGAAGTAAAGGATTTCCATGAAATGCAAGGTAATTTCTCATTTCTTTCCCTCCCTGAAAATTGGTCATAATCAGGGTTTCATACAGGGGGCATATGCCCCCCCCCCTGCGCCAAGAAGTGCCCCTCTAGAAAAACTACTTACACTACGAAGTTTAATTAATGCCCCCCTAAAGAGCATACATATCCCAGAGTGCCTCCCTTGCATGCAAATCCTGTATGAAACACTGATAATGGTATCCCGATGAATATAGCTTGATACGTCCGCGTATATAATACTATAGCATCATGGTAGTGGCTACTTGTTAGTAAATTTGATCTCTGTTCAAGCCAGTGTAGGTGTATTCTCCACTTTCGATAAATTCTCTAAGTGGGTTGTAGGATATACTCTGCCTGCATCGACGTAGCACGCGGTTTTTATTGCCACTTGTGTCACAAGTGGCACATTGACAGGAACACAAATGCCACTACATTGATATGAGTTAGTTAAAATATTATACTTACTATCGTTATAAACTTGAAAACCTAGTGTTTTCAGATCTTGTTATGTCGATATTTGAAGAGGTATATGTATCCCTGTCATCAGTGATCAGCCACTTGTGGCACAAATTTCGGATTTTTAAAATACTTTTTCCCAGCCAGGGGACCATCATATGCGTTCGTTCGCCTTATCCGGTGTAAGCGCGATGGGGACCCCAGCGTTTTGGGCCCCCTGGGCTTTAAAACATTAGCGATTTGGGGACGGGGTTCCTAAGACGTTAGGGATTTAGGGACCTAAAACGCTGGGGTCCCCGAAGCGCGCTTACACCGGGATTCGTATTAACCAATATGATTGTGTTGAAAAGGCTTTGAAGGGACTTTATTAACCGTGTTATTACTAACGAGCTTCTACTGTATTATACGTACGTATATTAAGTTCGAAAGTTCAATATAGGGGGGGAGGGGGCCCTGGCGCAAATATTTTCAAGTTATTTATTTATTAGTATATTTCTAAATTAGTTAAGATCGAGTTTCTGTGATTCCATTAGGTATTGCGCCTGCACCATGCGAAATTTGTGCCCCTGAGATTTTTCTTAACTTTGTGATGATATATCTAAACATTGGATTAACATTTGGAATATTTTGAGACTCAGCCCTCCTACAAGTCTCTTAGCCCCACTCACTATCCCTTTATGGCTACAGGCCTGTATCAATTCTTGTAAAATCAAACTAATTTAATGAGTTTTAGTTAATTATTATTTCTAATTTCTAGATACAGACTATCACAGCGAACCCCAACCTTTTTCAACCGTAGACCCCTTTTAGCAAATACCAAACGTTCTATGGACCCCCTTCCATTGCCCCTAATACAAATTTGAGATCTTGTCGATCCCCTTCTTCCATCCGTGGACCCAATTTCAGAACCTCTGCCCTATCAGGTGTTTGTTAGTGAAGAGTTCCTCTGACGAATTCTACTGCAAATACAAGTTTCACTCTTAATCCCATTACTTCACAGAGATACTCTATATTGTTGTTTAATGTTAGCTCATTGTGTCTTAATGTTAGCTCATTGTGTCTTGTATATTTATTTCATGAATTAATTAGCTATGTAGTCTTAGTTCAAATCTTCACTAATTAGTAGGGATTTAATTAATTAAAGAAGGGGAACAAGATATAAGAAAAACCTAAGAAATATGCATCAACAATGTAACTTGACTGTAAACAATGAAATTTTTTATTATACATAATGTATTAGGTCGAGGTCACGATTAGGTATATTATTGAATACTAAGTACCGTATTTACTCGAATAGTAGCCTAGGCGATTATTGTTTTTTACTCCATTTTTCGACCAATAATTTTGGGCAATTTTCCAGAATATCACATTTTATTACAATTTATTTATGATAATCGGTTGATGATCATATTGTAAGTTATATTAGATATAAATGTTTACTCTGGGTAGCAGTAATAAATTTTTATTTACTACTTTAGGGGGGCGATTATTGGAGGTAGGCGATTATTCGAATAGAGGCTACTATTCGAATAAATACGGTATATACTAACTCGTTTAACCAATCCATTGTCCAAAAAAAACATGAGTGCCATTGCCTTAGTATATTAGAAATTTAGAATGCTATGGCCACGTGATAGATCACGTCGAGACATGAAGATTGAGCTAAAGATCACTAAAATCGGTCAAGAAACAAAAAAGTTAAATTTTTTCTAGCTCATAAGCCAAACCCTATGGGAAAAATTGAAATCATCACTGATGCCAAATATACTATAAAATAGTATTGTAGTAGCATAGTTATGTGCATACAATCCAATTTACATGTCTAACACTTCGATTCGTTATTAGGGTGCACCGGTGCAGATTCATTTTATTAGATTCCTATTCTAAATTTCAAATCTCCAGTTTCAAATTATTCTACAAAATGCTAAGCGACAATATTCATTATTTCAACTGGTAATAGATTCTTATTCAATTATTCGTCTGTATCAGTGGTTCTCAAACTTTTTACAGCGCGGACCACTTCAGCAAATATTAGTGTCTCCGCTTACCACCATAACAAGCCCGTTGTAAGCCAATTATTATTGGTGCGGCCAACTGACGTCACTTAATTGATTCGCAGTGTATAACCAGAATTTTGATGCGGGCACCTAAAATATTGGTGCGGCCTAGGCCGCACCTGCCGCCCGTGTTCCTACGGCCCTGCATAATGACCGATATTTATATCAGGGTGGGGTTCAATTATACGCTATCCTTAGAATTTCAACTACAATTCCAATTACAATTATAGGGATTGTTGTTTTCCGATTCCAATTACAATTATAGGGATTTGTGTTTTTCAATTACAATTACAATTATTTCAAAAACGTAATTAATTGTAATTGAATTAATTACAATTATAATTGAACTCAACCCTGATTTATATACTCCCCTGAAAACGACGTACAGTATAACGTGCTATAAAGTACAATTGCATTGTGTCTAATAACATTTCAATTTTGATATATTAAGTAAAATGAGATACCTCCGCGTACCACTAGAAGGAGCTACGCGTACCACAGTTTTAGAACCACTGGTCTGTATAAAATTGAAAACCGATAACTTGAGACGCGTACCGCCATACTGTAGCTAGCTACGACGATGCGTTTAATTTAGGCGTACCAAGTTTAAATTGCTTCATCTGCCCCTCATTATTGTACCTGATCAACTGAAAAGTAGTACTATTTGGTCAACCGAATATATCTGGTTACCAACCAAATACCAAATACTGATATTCTGCATCAACCCGAATATTGAACTAATAGGTTTCAACATTGCCTATTACTAGTTATTAGCAACTTTTCTCATTATCAACTAATTTTCAGACACTGATCTATTCAGTGTCGGCGCCAGGATTCCAGCTCTTGGGGGGCACAGGGGGGCTGAAAAATATTCGGAAGGGCACAAATTTAATTAAATCTCCGCCAAACATTGATCTATGTTTTTTATGTGCCCCCCCTCAGAGGGGGGCACATAAAATTCAAGGGGGGGGGCTCACCCTGGCACCCCAATCCCGATCCGCCGCTGTCAATCTCCATACGAACTCAACTCGTCTCCTATTCAGCTCAATGGGAGATTGGGACTCCTCATGCGAGGGAGAAATCATCCCGTCACTACATATAGAATATGTAGTGACGGGATGATTTCTCCCTCGCATGAGGAGTCCCAATCTCCCATTGTACACTCGCCCATAATAACAAAAAGGAAAACTCCGGCGAAGAAGAAGAAGCCAAAGTTACCAAGAGTTAAGATATATCATGCGAAGACTGCTGATAAGAGAAAGACCGCGAAGATAGCTGTAGCCGCGGTTAATAGCGCAGCACCTGAAGATGCATCAGCAGAGGAGGTGTGACGAGGCTCCTCTCCCCAAGAGGAGACTCATCCAAGAGAGTGCCAGCAAGAGGAGAGGGGGAGAGTCGGAAGTGCGGACTCGTGAATTTGGCATATGAGTAAATTCGGCCTGAAGAATTTGGTGACCCGTGTTGGTAAAACCGGCGCTTTAAATTGAGTAGTATGATGTCAAGTGTGCTCCAAAGACACAGTAACTAAGCGATTAATAGAATACTACTATAATTTTTCTGACAATTAAAATAACTGGAAATCTGTTTGAAAATACCGTAGGCCGAATTCACCGGTGGCCCGAATCGCCCGGTTACCATTCAGTTAGTAGCATTGGCGTAGCAACATGGTTTTGCGATGGAGGGGCGATAGCGAGCGAGGAAAAAATTAGGGGGTCTACCGTCTACGGTCTACCCCAGGAAAATTTAGGTAGTCATTCAGCTGCCTGCGTATAATCAAAACGTATTTGAGAACCACAATGTCACAAGAGCGCCTAGACCACGTAGCCGGAATCCACATACACAAACAGGAGATGGACAAAATCAATAGACAAGAGTTATTCGATTAGTTTGTGTCACGAAATTAGTTTAGAAAAAATGTTTTATAGTTTATACCAATATTTAATTTGTGGAATATATCACCTTCTCTAATGAATACACTATTTCGTTGAATATATAGGGGGCGCTTGAGCGCCCCCTAACGCCCCCTAGTGTGCGCCACTGTTGATTACCTATTATATCATTTAAAAGTTAGTTTATATCTCTAACTCAATTATAAATGTGGTTTCTATCCCCCATCACTCTAATACAATCCGGACAAACACACAACAATCGAGATTTAATAATATAGATAAGCATGTTTCACTGCAAAATTTGGCCCGGAAAATTTTTAAAAATTCCATGGAATTTTCCCATGTTGGGACAAAAAAATTCTTGCTAGGTCCATTTCTCCATGGAACATTGTTCCCCGAACCAAAATCCTTCTATCTTATTACATTATTAAAACTTCGTTTACAACGAAATGGATATAACGAAATTCCGCTTATAACGAACTCCTGTTACAATAAACTCCGCTTATTACGTAATGAAACTACGGGCCCCAAGCACTTCGCTATATTTCGGGAGCTGACTGTTGTATCAATGCTGTAATGTTAGCAAACTATCAAACAACATGTCTATGAACGTTCTAATTTGGAGGCAATTTAATTTATAGGGGGAAAAACGTTCGGCACAGCTTTAATTTCAGATTTTTTATTTTTTATAATCAATTATATAACTACTACCTTATTATAGGAAAATAATGCGTGGAATTTCTCCAAATCGCGTTAATTTCATGGAGCGTTAATTTCCATGACCTTAATTTCCTGCTATTTAGCAAAATTATACAATGGATGGACAAACTTCCGAGCTACATATTTTCAGATGTGCAACTAGTTTGAAAGGATATACCATGTCTATCAAGTAGATAGGAAGCCTATTTGGGCACAATAATAGTATTCAATCTGGAGATTAATAATACTGAAATTTTTTCTAAAATTTATTCGCGTTAATTTCATGTATTTGAAAATGTTCAGCTCCAATTCGCGTTAATTTCCTATAATAAGGTAGTACATTTAGAATACTGTATATCCATGGTCATAATCTATTATAATTCTTAGTGACCTTCCTTCGGTCTCGATTCCCCTCACAATCGGGGGATTGACCAATCACCTGTCAGAGCTGTCCCCGTTCGGAAATCTAAATATAGAACTTTCTGGAACTAACACCTACGCTGGGTTCCTAATGGGTAACACCTCTCCTTGACTACACGGGGGCTCTGAGGAATTTGAGTGTAAATGGACAGTTAGTGTCCGTCTCAAGAGCTACTTCTCTCAGCGTCAGAAAGTTTTTGTCAACTTAGGAATATACAGTAGAACCTCGTTTGTACGAATTTCCGGATAAAGACAAATATCTCCATTATAAATGCGGTTTCTATTCCCCCATCACTTTAATACAATCCGGAAAAACAAAGAAACACACACACACACACACACACACACACACACACACACACACACACACACACACACACACACACAACAATCGAGCTTTAATAAAATCAATTTGTGCTTTTGAATTTAAGTAATGCTCAAGGGGGTAAGTGTTACAATCCGTCCTTTTTACTACAAAAATGACAAAAAGCGTGATGTAGGGAGGGGTTAATAATTATATAATTTTTTCGTAAATTTTTCGCTCCATAATTGAAAGACTTTTATAATAGTCCAGCCGCTTACAACATTAATCATGCATTTTTATATAGAATGTTCAGACTTTGTAGGTTTGTTCCTTCATGCAAAGAGTGTATTTTTGGATATAGTGCCAACTCCAAATTCCAATGTGTCGGCCACAATTGACCACTTAAGGGACACATTTTGGAGGTGTTAGATCTCATCTAACTTCCTCAAATCAAGTCCAATCCAATTTTTATGCCGATATTCGTAATCAACACTAAATTTGGCGTCATTTAAGTGGTCACCTGAGACAATTTTTCCTTGACGACGCAGGAATGTTGTAGGAATTTAACAACATTCCATTCTCAAATTTTATTCTAACCCTATCGAGTGACCCCTTGTTCGACTCCACTCAGCTTCCTGAAGCTAGTTAGACACATGCGGACCCTCTCAAAAGTCATTTGGTGCAATTGTACTGTTCTGACATATTTGTCCGGCTGCAAAATGGTTCCGGCCGGTACCAAATTGTCATAAATTGTTCATTTAACAAATTAGTTCCGGGCTAAATTTAGAGTGGTAATCATTTCTATGGGTTTGTCTATTCCATAGCAAATTCGTCCCAGCTTAATTTATACCAGTAATCACACTTAGACGGGTTCCTTATGCAACACTTAATACACTTCAAACCAAGTTTACTAAATAGAAGGCAAATACAAATATATTTTTATGTAAATAGGGGTTAGAATCCCGGGACCGGATATATTTCTGGGATTGAATCACGGGAATTCTTTCTAAATCCCAGGTTTCAATACTTCATTTGTTAATAGTTTTTCTGTTATACGATATATAAGTACATATATACGTATATACGTATATACGTATATACCCCTTCGTTGCCCCAGGTATGTGAATGTCAAACTGAAACTAAATTCAATTTCAATTGAATTGAAATGGGATTTTTCTATTTGTACCTTTTACCCCAGGCAACGAAGGGTTTAATTGACCTAACAATAGTTAGAATATTGAATAAGTATTCAAAATCTCAATTGTAAGATCACTCAACCTCTACGCGCTCTCGTTTATTCATCAAAATATGGCTCATTATTAGTTGTTTCAACTTAACAAATGGAATAAGTTTAACGTATAACGGTTACTGTGTTACGGTAATAATGGTAAGAGTAACTAATTAAAGATACGGTAACTAGTTAAAAGTAACGGATGTCCGTTACCGTTACTCCACGACCCCCGTTACCGTTACTTGTCGACACCCGTTACCGTTACTCCGTTACTAGTAACGGAGCACATTACTAGTTGTACAGTGTGGCCCCCCTACCTGAAATCCTGGCGCCGCCTCTGATAACAAACCTGCCAGAAAACAAGTTCTATTCAGGAAATGTATTAACCAGTTTATTTGTCGAAGGCTAGTCTTTAGGCAAGTATAATACTTGACAACTTTTTTCCTATTTACCACAAGAGAATGCTTAATAGAGCTGAGCTTTGTAGAGTTCAGATTTTTTCCCATACTAAAAGCCCAGGCTTACTTTATAAAGGTCAATTTCAAAGCTTGGGGAAAACTGACCTTTCTCAGTGCCTGAATACACATACTGAAAAACTGAACTCTACTAGAGCTGAGCTCTATATAAGTAATTTCTTACTACAAAGTGTCAAAGACAACAATAAATATTACCTCAGAAATATTCCGATTCTAAATTGGAAATCATCATCCTTGTTTACCTATTAAACCCGTTGGAAGCTGGCCTCTATGTGCGCATGTGCATTTCGAATTTATCAACTTTTTGCTTATTTTGTAACGGCAACAATAAATACAGGTGAACTCCGTTATAACGAACTCGGATATAACGAAATACCCGCTTATTAACGGAGCACTAAATGCATTAATTATTTTCCGCTTATAACGAATATCCGGATATAACGAAGGAATTTACAGGTCACGAGCACATCGTTATAACGAGAGTTTACTGTATTCATATTAGAAATTTGTAAATGCGGAATTCGTTTTCATACTTACTGTTTAAGAACAAAGGTAGTATAATATATACGACTATGTTTAACATTAATCCAGTAAATATCATACACAGGGCCGGCAGAAGCGGTCAGGCCAATAGCCTAACCACTCTTACATCACTAGTTAGGAGTTTGGCCGGTCAAGCCATGGCCTGACCACTATAACTGCTTCCACCGGATCTGATACATACCTTGTATTAATAATCACGAGATTGGATAACATCTAATTCGAAATCCTGAGACTATAAGCTCTATTTCTAAGGTTAATCCAATTAGTACGTAGGATAATGCACATATTTACTACTTCCCAGAGGCCGAGGGTACATGGTTTTTAATTATAATGTACCTAAGCAAGGGTGGTGATTATGTAAAAGTAAGGAACCCGTCTAAGTGTGATTACTGGTATAAATTAAGCCGGGACGAATTTGCTATGGAATAGACAAACCCATAGAAATGATTACCAATCTAAATTTATCCCGGAACTAATTTGTTAAATGAACAATTTATGACAATTTGGTACCGGCCGGAACCATTTTGCAGCCGGACAAATATGTCAGAACAGTACAATTGCACCAAATGACTTTTGAGAGGGTCCGCATGTGTCTAACTAGCTTCAGGAAGCTGAGTGGAGTCGAACAAGGGGTCACTCGATAGGGTTAGAATAAAATTTGAGAATGGAATGTTGTTAAATTCCTACAACATTCCTGCGTCGTCAAGGAAAAATTGTCTCAGGTGACCACTTAAATGACGCCAAATTTAGTGTTGATTACGAATATCGGCATAAAAATTGGATTGGACTTGATTTGAGGAAGTTAGATGAGATCTAACACCTCCAAAATGTGTCCCTTAAGTGGTCAATTGTGGCCGACACATTGGAATTTGGAGTTGGCACTATATCCAAAAATACACTCTTTGCATGAAAGAACAAACCTACAAAGTCTGAAAATTCTATATAAAAATGCATGATTAATGTTGTAAGCGGCTGGACTATTATTATAAACTAAAGTATGAATATTGAAAATTTAATTAATTAGCTATTGCTGTCCAAGAAATTAAAAAAATTCTGAAAGAAATGACTAGCGATCCCTTTTTTTATTCTGGGGATAGAATAATAATATATCAGAGAAAGTACCTGTAAAGTTTGAATCGATTCTGATTCAATTTTATCTCGGAAAATTGAGCTCAAAGTTTGAAAAGATAAAACATAAAAACAGAGATTTACGCCATTTTTAAAGGAGTTATTTATCTGTTATAAAGGGAATATTCGAGAATCTAATGGCATTGAGGTAAACCTCCGTGTCTCCTCTAACGAATGATACCAAAATAAATTAGATTCAGGTTGATATTGGATAGGAATTGACACTTTGTACTAACCCTACTCAATGGACTTTTCAAAATTCTACTTCCACTCTTTTTCCCAACTTCAAAGTTTGAATGTTTATAACTCCAAAATTTTTGGGAAATTTTAAATAAAAATTAAATCACATAAACCTCCAACTCTCCAAAGTATGATAACAAATTTTCAGAATTGTAAACAAATTTTGAGAATGTGATTTTTGATGAGATACCAGTGCGGCTTTGTATGATAAAAATAACCAACTGAAAGTTAAAAAATTAAATAATAAATAATATCACGGGAAATCTCCGTATCTCCTCTTTCGAACGACACTAAATTTATTCAAATCTGATAACTAGAAGTGAGTCAAATATCTGACTGAAGTGAGCCTGGTCGAATACTAAGCCAACTTCACAGTCATATCATAAACCATGTGTGGGATTCGTAGACGTAAGCGAGGATGTAGAGTTTTTTTCTTGCCCCCCTGTAGCCCTCGTAATGTAACTTCATTGACTGAATAACTGTTACCACATTACATTTTTACACACTATTACTATTTATTGTAATCAAATATAAATTTATATTTATTAAACTTTTGGTTTACTAGAATTAAAACAAGCCAGGAAATATCTTGTCGTGAAAAAGACGTTTTCTACACGCATATAAGCAATTTGAGTTGATATCCTTCTAAGTGAAGAGAATAATTGTTCACAAACTTGTGAGTTAATTTTCTTCATCTCTTCTGTGTGAATATTTCTCATTGAGTAGGACGGACAACACTTGTGATTTGTTGAGTGAAAACGATCGATGAGAAAGGTAGTCTTCATAAATAACTTTGGATCTCTATAAAGAAGAGAGAAAGGTAATTCCTACAATTTTGAAATAGACTGCAAATAATTTCAGTCAGTGAGCTAAACACTGAGGTAATACAAATTACCTTTTCATACATGTATTATGTAAGTTGCAAGCGTTATCATATATTATCACTTTCGGCTGCACTTTGAATATTCTGAGTAGTAAGTTATAAACTAATACAGTTGATTCATGTTTTCTAAGAATCTGAAATCCGTAGCAAACTCTATGTTTGCAGGTGATAGCCATCAGTCCTGGAGAAAACTTGTGATGCTTTGGAAATCTTTTTGAACAGTTATCCACCGACTCGACGGTTGCATTCTCGTACACTGGTATCCTGTGGAAAACATATAAAATATTACAGTATATACTATGTAGTCACATTTTAACAAGAGGATTATACTTACTTGTAGTTTTTATCAAAAGCCGGGAATTAATTGTAGTACCCTTCGGGTTGGTTTTCTGGATAGGGAATCGATTTGAGTCATTATTTTCTTCAATAATGAGGCAACAACTGGGTCTAACGTGACATATCCGGTTATGTCTATGGATGGTTGTATTGACTTGATCAAACACTCAAGCGGATACATTTTCTGATAGATCAGGTTTAAGGATTCTTCCTTGGCCGATCCCCCATCAGACAAGTGAACTATAGTTTTTCTCTCGCTTGCATCCAAAATAGAGAATTGAAACAATCCTGTTATCGGCTCGTTACGACACAGAAGTTGTATCACTTTCCTAACCTTCTCATGATTTTCACTTATTGTCACCCAGTTATCCAACTTTCAAGAAGTGGAAGTTATGTAGTCACAAAACGTATCATGAATGTTTACCAGTTCATTGGAATTATCTTCTGCTAGGCCTTGCAGGCTGTATGTAGTTGAAGATTTTTTTTCGAAGGGTTGAATCATGAATAAATACTCAGTCAGAGATTGCAATCATAGAGTATTTTTGTTCGTAGTCTTCTGTTTCAATAACTTATGGTAGTGATCTCATGGTCCCCATAGCTATTCCATCTAGAATTACTATGTTTGGCTGCAGCTTACATTGGGGGCAGGTGTAAAGTGAGGGGTAATCAAGGTCAACTAATCTTAAATATGCGTTCCAGGCACGATAAACTATGTGATACTTGAAGGTACTCTTTCTTCGAGGTATTAGAAAGTACATACAACATGTAATATAAGTACATACAACATGTAATATAAGTACATACAACATGTAATATAAGTACATACAACATGTAATATAAGTACATACAACATGTAATATAAGTACATACAACATGTAATATAAGTACATACAGAGGCGGCGCGGCTTTTAGGGGCCACCGGGTGATTGACCTACTAGTCCCCTTTGTCCAGGGCCCGGGGGGCCTGAACAAGGGGGCCCCCCCATTGTAATCGGTTGAGGGGCCCGCGGGTGAATCACCCGTGCGGGGTGCGGCCGCGCCGCCCATGAGTACATACAACATGTAATATAAGTACATACAACATGTAATATAAGTACATACAACATGTAATATAAGTACATACAACATGTAATATAAAAATACATACACATGTAATACTGGTTTTTTTTAAGGTTGATACCTTGGTGTAACTCAGCGGGGCCTTGGTGTAACTCAAAACTGCAGCGGCCGCGGCCGACCCGAATTGTGGTGTAACTCCAAAAAATCTTGGTGGAAATTTTACACCAAGATCGGCATTAAAAATCCAAAATTGCATCCTGTGCCGACGCATGTTCCTTTTGTGGCACTATATTTTGGTGGTGGTCTATTGATAGTGCCTCTAATGGAACATGCTGTCGACACAGGCTGCAATTTGGGATTTTTTTCGCCATGTCATGAACGTTACCAGTGGCAGATCTAGACATGTTGAAAAGGGGGGGCTCAAGAAATAATGCGAGCGTAGTGAGCAACTTATAAGGGGTATGGGGGGTAACCCCCCAGATTTTCTTTGGGTTATATACACTCAGAAGTCATTTTAAACGCTAATTTCTTTATAATGAGCCATAATTCAAACTTGAGGCTGAAGTTTCTTAATTATTTTGTCATTTTCAGCTAAATTTCAGTCAATTTCATTTTTGAAGGGTGGGCCCAGGCCCCCTGGATCCGCCCCTGGTCACATGGTGTTTACTAGGGCTGAAACGAATATTCGAAATGTAACGAACGAACCTTTTTCTAAACGAACGAATATTCGAATATTCGTTCGTTTGCATGACTAAGCATTAAATCAATTTCTAGAGACAAAATACATTGGAAAATAGGTTTTTCATAATGTTACAATGGTATAATAATAGTTACAAAGTGTATTATGCACAAGTTAACTAATAATCAGCTAGTTTAGGTAGGAATTTATATTTACGATATCTCCAAGCTATACAAAAGTCTTGTTGTTGTCCAAAATTAGTCAACGAATATCTGTTTCTATCTAATATTCGTCCAAACGAATATTCGTTTCGTAACGAACGAATATTCGTTCAATCATTTCGAACGAATATTCGGTATATTCGTTTCAGCCCTAGTGTTTACACCCATTTGTCAATTTGTTACGGGACAAAGGAACGTTTGATAAATTTCATGCTTCTTTCTATCTTAAACCATCTTGAGTTTAAGTTTATATTTTCATTATACATGCGTTTTAGACCCCCCTATCACTCTAATACAATTTCGGGCACCAAACACGCATACAGACGAATAGTCATTTAATAGATATACCAATTCATTAATCCATTGTTTGTATATCAGTCATCGTTTTAAAATTGAAATCAGCATACTCGCTTACTTAGAATGACATATGGGATTAAGTTTATATTTCCATTATTAATGCGTTATAAACCCCCCCTTATACTCTAATACATTTCGGGCACCAAGCACACACATAGACAAATATTTATACAAATAGATATTCCATCTCATTAATCCATTGTTTGAATATCAGAAATCGTTCTGAAATTGAATAACTGTTGAGTGAAATTGAATTTTCATATAGGATAAAACTTCAATACAACTAAGAAATCAATTTATATAGTAGCAGCTAGCGAATCAAATTGAATTATTCATATAAATAGAATACTTTATTGTAACTATGATATCAGAAATTGATTTGTATAGTAATAGCTATTGAATGTAAATTAGTTATTCATATATACAAGAATTTTTTATTGTAATTATGATATCAACAATAACTTGAATCGAAATAACACTGAATCTAATTGAATTATTCATAAATAGTAGTTATTCATCGAAACCACGAAATAATTGCATAATTGAATATTAATTAAATTTCTATTTTAGAAAGTTAAGGGTGAATTGTGGCAACTTTGAGCCTAATTCTCAGGAAAATGAGGGCGGATTAAAAAAATCGTGAAGAGCTATCAGTTGCAAAATACTTTTCTGATACTAATGATTAGAAAAATTTTCTTGTTATTGCTTTTATTTTCTTATGGGACAAAAAGAGCTAAAAGTCCCGTTAAAAATTTTCCCAAGTCGAAATTGAAAAATCAGGCCACGAAGTGCACATTAATCAACAACCAGACACCTATCCTGAAAATCTCAGAGCTCTAGTACTTATGGTTTAGCCTGGGGAGGCGACACGGAGAAAAAAACTAACCAAAGCACTAAGACCAATACTGGGCCACTATACTATAGTATAGTCGGCACAGTAAAAATCCAAAATTGCAGCCTGTGCCGACGCATGTTCCTTTGGTGGCACTATATTTTGGTGGTGGTCTATTGATAGTGCCTCCAATGGAACATTCTGTCGCACAGCTGCAATTTTGGATTTTTTTTTCACCATGTCATGAACGCCTCATGGTGTTGAGACTCATTTAACAAGTTGTTACGGGACAAAGGAACGATTGTTAAATTTGAAGTGTATTTCTATCTAGAACCATCTTGAGTTTAATGCTATTCATTCATTACTTATTGATAATAAATTAAATTATTAGTTATTTATTTTAGCAATGTTATCCACGGTGAGTTGAGTAAAGTCAACAAATTCCTTATATAAATTAATTTAATTTAATCCATTGTATAGTAATGCTACAATTAAATAGAAGCCAGCTGGAATTTATAAGTTGAATCAATATAATTATCGCAAGTTGAATCACTAGAGTAGGATTTAACAAGTTAAATCAATATAATTATTACAAGTTGAAACAATGGAATTAGATTTAACACTTTTACTGAAACTGAAGTGTGAGTAAACAAAGAAATTTCAACCCCCATTAATGGCAGGAATAAAACCTTTTTTGAAGGTTTTCTTCTCCCATCAGACGCAGAATTTTATGGGGAATCCAAATATGAAATAAAATTTTCGGGTTTAGTAAAACATATTTTGAGTTATGGACCAGACAAAATCTGAAAGGTGTTAAAGATGTGTCAAAAATTTCTTAATAAAAAATCGTAACCCCAGGTGCAAATTAGACGGTCCCACCGCACCTACATGCCAAGTTTCAGCCCATCAACTATAGAGCTCTGGCCAGGGTACCGTCTACGGAGAAAAAAAAAAAAATCCAAAATTGCAGCCTGTGCCGACGCATGTTCCATTGGTGGCACTATATTTTGGTGGTGGTTTATTGATAGTGCCTCCATAGGAACATGCTGTCGGCTCAGCTGCAATTTTGGATTTTTTTTCGCCATGTCATCATCACTATGAAGGTGTTAAATTATTTCACAAAGGTGTTTCAAAAGGCAACGACCCTTAGTGAGTTGGAAGTCTCCATTTAGCTCACTTTATTTGAGAGATATTCAAGTTTCAGTAGAATATAATCTGTGATGATTCAGCATTTTTTAAGTGCGTGTTGGGTGTTTACCCAACTCCTACCAACCCATGCGAATTATTTAATTCACAAAATTGGAAAATTCATTTTTTTTACGATGTCATCATCACCTTAAGGTGTCAAGATCCACTTGTTTAGGTGGTACGTGTCATAAGGACCAATTGATAAATTTAAAGTTTCTTTCTATCTTGTATCATTTCTGAGATTAATGAAATTTAGCTAATTAGTATAAAAATTTAATTAATCTATTAATAATTTATCACCAAAATTATGTACATCAAAATAAATTAAGTTCAATTATTTGCAATAATTATTAATTTAAATTGAATTTAATTATCATATTTGAATTCAGCGAACTCGATAACCCTAATAATCTATTTAGAACCGTCTCTATATATTAAACACAGAGCGAATTAATTAGAATTAATTACGTCAGTACAGTAATTGTGCAAGAATATTCTCGCCGAAATAAATATATTCACTTAATCTGTCGTTGTTGTGGAATGTAAAATCTTACGGTTCTATCATAAACCATCTTGAGTTTAAATTTTAAAGCCATTCATTCATTATGTATTGTTAATAAATTATAGTATTAGTTATTTATTTTAGCAATGTTATCCACGGTTAAGTTGAATTAAGTCAACAAATTCCTTATATTATAATATTTTATTTAATCCATTGTATAGTAATACTACAATTAAATAGAAGCCAGCTGGAATTTATAAGTTAAATCAATATAATTATCGCAAGTTGAATCACTAGAGTAGGATTTAACAAGTTAAATCAATATAATTATTACAAGTTGAAACAATGGAATTAGATTTCACAGTTTTACTGAAATTGAAGTATGAGTAAACAAAGAAATTTCAACCCCCATTTATGGCAGAAATTGACCACTTTATTGAAAAATTTCTTCTCCTATCAGACGCAGAATTTTATGGCGAATCCAAATGTGAAATAAAATTTTGGGGTTTAGTAAAACATTTTTTGAGTTATGGACCAGACAAATTTTGAAAGGTGTTAAAGATGTGTCAAAAATTTGTTAATACAAAATCGTAACCCCAGGTGCAAATTAGACGTCGACTCCGAATCTACATGCCAAGTTTCAGCCCTCTATGTATACAGGTGTGGCCAGGGCACCTGCTACGGAGAAATAATAATAATATAAATAAAGGCAGTGATTCTAATACTGGGCCACTATACTATAGTATAGTCGGCACAGTAAAAAAAAAAATAAAGGCAGTGAGATTAGAACTGGGCCACTATACTATAGTATAGTCGGCACAGTAAAAAATAATAATAATAAAGGCAGTGATTCCAATACTGGGCCACTATACTATAGTATAGTCGGCACAGTAATAAAGGCAGTGATTCCAATACTGGGCCACTATACTATAGTATAGTCGGCACAGTAATAATAATAATAAAGGCAGTGATTCCAATACTGGGCCACTATACTATAGTATAGTCGGCACAGTAATAAAGGCAGTGATTCCAATACTGGGCCACTATACTATAGTATATAGTCGGCACAGTTAAAAAAAAAAAAATCCAAAATTGCAGCCTGTGCCGACGCATGTTCCTTGGGGGGCACTATATTTTGGTTGTGGTTTATTGATAGTGCCTCCAAAGGAACATGCTGTCGGCACAAGCTGCAATTTTGGATTTTTTTTCGCCATGTCATCATCACTATGAAGGTGTTAAATTATTTCAAAAAGGTGTTACAGAAGGCAACGACCCTTATTGAGATGTAAGTTTCGTTTTTGATCACTTCATTTCAAAGATATTCAAGTTTCAGTAGAATATAATAGCTGATCACTCAGCATTTTTTATGTGTGTTGGGTCATCACCCAACATCAACTAACCCATTTTAAATATCGAATTAACAAAATTGTAAAAACACATTTTTTTGACGATGTCATAATCACCTCAAGGTGTCAGGACCCACTTGTATAGGTGGAACGTGGCATAAGGACCAATTGATAAATTGAAAGTTTGTTTCTATCTTGAATCATCTCTGAAATTAATGAAATTTAGCTAATTAGTATAAATATTTAATTAATTTATAATTATTTAACACCATTATTATATACAGCAAAATAAATTAAGTTCAATTATTTGCAATTATTATTAATTTAAATTGAATTTCACTATAAAATTTGAATTCTACGTACTCGATAACCCCAATAATCCAATTGGAACCGTCTATAAGTTAAATACAAAAGGAATTAATTATAATTAATAACGTCAGTACATTAATTGTGCAAGAATATTCTCGCCGAAATAAATATAATCACTTAATCTGTCGTTGTTGTGGAATGTAAAATCTTAACGGTTCTATCATAAACCATCTTGAGTTTAAAGCCATTCATTCATTATGTATTGATAATAAATTATATTATTTTTAGTTATTTATTTTAGCAATGTTATCCACGGTTAAGTTGAATTAAGTCAACAAATTCCTTATAATATAATATTTTATTTAATCCATTGTATAGTAATACTACAATTAAATAGAAGCCAGCTGGAATTTATAAGTTAAATCAATATAATTATCGCAAGTTGAATCACTAGAGTAGGATTTAACAAGTTAAATCAATATAATTATTACAAGTTGAAACAATGGAATTAGATTTCACAGTTTTACTGAAATTGAAGTGTGAGTAAACAAAGAAATTTCAACCCCCATTTATGGCAGAAATAGACACCTTTATTGAAATATTTTTTCTCCCATCAGACGCAGAATTTATGGCGAATCCAAATGTGAAATAAAATTTGGGGGTTTTGTAAAACAATTTTTGAGTTATGGACCAGACAAAATTTGAAAGGTGTTAAAGATGTGTCAAAAATTTGTTAATAAAAAATCGTAACCCCAGGTGCAAATTAGACGGTCCCATCGCACCTACATGCCAAGTTTAAGCCCATCAACAATTAAGCTCTGGCCAGGGCACCGTCTACGGAGAAAAAATAAAATAAATAATAAAAATCCAAAATTGCAGCCTGTGCCGACGCATGTTCCTTTGGTGGCACTATATTTTGGTGTGGTTTATTGATAGTGCCTCCAATGGAACATGCTGTCGGCACAGGCTGCAATTTTGGATTTTTTTCCGCCATGTCATCATCACTACGAAGGTGTTAAATTATTTCAGAAAGGTGTTTCAAAAGGCAACGACCCTTAGTGAGTTCTAAATTTCGTTTTTGCTCACTTCATTTCAAAGATATTCCAGTTTCAGTAGAATATAATAGCTGATCACTCAGCATTTTTTATGTGAGCTTTGGGTCATCACCCAAAACCAACCGACCCATTTGAATTATATAATTCTCAAAATTGTTAAAACACATTTTTTTTACGATGTCATCATCACTTCAAGGTGTCAAGACCCACTTGTATAGGTGTTACGTGGCACAATGACCAATTGATAAATTGAAAGTTTGTTTCTATCTTATTTGATTTCTGAGATTTATGATATTTAATTAATTAGTATAAATAATAATTAATATTATTTATTATTTAACACCAATTTCAATGTCAACTTACAATTATTAAATTAAATTATTTTGTCATGGATAATTAATTAATTATTTTGTTATCAAATTTCAATTAAGCACTCTCGATAACCCCTAATAAACAAATTATAAGCATCTTTATAAGTAATATACTGACTGAATTAATTATAATTAATTACGTCAGTATATTAAGAGTGCAATAATATTCTCGCAGAAGTAAATATAATCACATAATCTGTCGTTGTTGTGAAATATATAATCTTTTTTTCCAATTGGAAAATAGAAGCCTACTCGATCTCACAAGTTGAATCAATATTATAATAACGAGTTGAAACAATAGAATTAGATTTAACACTTTCAATTGAACTGAAGTGTTAGTAAACAAAGGAAACTTGCAACTCAATTGTGGCACAAACTAAGTACAATTTGAAAATTCGTGCACTGTGAAAAGGTGTAGAATTTAATTCTCTATCGAATGCATATAAATTGATTATTCGCGCACTATTTATTGTTCTTTTTCTAACATTAAACAGGTGCAAAAATGTGTCCAAAAAAATGTGATATAATATCGTGACCCCAGGTGCACATCTGTAACCCATGAGACACATATCCTGAAAATTTCAGTTCTTAGTAATTACAACTCTGTTCTGTGGAGACAATACGGACCAATAATAATAATAATAATAATAAAAATCCAAAATTGCAGACTGTGCCGACGCATGTACCTTTGGTGGCACTATATTTTGTTGGTGCTTTATTGATTGTGCCTCCAAAGGAACATGCTGTCGGCACAGGCTGCAATTTTGGATTTTATTTTTCGTCAAGTCATCAACGCCTCAAGGTGTCAAGAACCATTTGTTAATTGGTCCGAGTCACAAGGAATGGTAGATTAATTTGAAGTTAGTTTCTATCATAACCCATCAAGAGTTTAATGCCATTCATTCATTATGTATTGATAATAAATTATATTATTAGTTAGTTATTTCAGCAATGTTATCCACGGTGATTTGAGTTTAGTCAACAAATTCCTTATATTATTATATTTTATTTAATCCATTGTATAGTAATACTAGAATTAAATAGAATCCAGCTGGAATTTATAAGTTGAATCAATTTAATTATCGCAAGTTGAAACAATAGAGTAAGATTTAACAAGTTAAATCAATATAATTATTACAAGTTGAAACAATGGAATCAGATTTCACAGTTTTATTGAAACTGAAGTGCGAGTAAACAAAGAAATTTTAACCCCCATTTATGGCAGAAATTAAACCCTTTATTAAAAATTTCTTCTCCCATTAGACGCAGAATTTTATGGTGAATCCAAATGTGAAATAAAATTTGGGGGTTTTGTAAAACATTTTTTGAGTTATGGACCAGACAAATTTTGAAAGGTGTTGAAGATGTGTGCAAAATTTCGTAATCAAAAATCGTAACCCCAGGTGCAAATTAGAAGGGCACTTCGCATCTACATGGCAAGTTTCAGCCCTCAATGTATAAAGGTGTAGCCAGGGTACCGTCTACGGAGAAAAAATAAAAATAATAATAATATAAATAAAGGCAGTGATTCCAATACTGGGCCACTATACTATAGTATAGTCGGCACAGTAATAATAACCAAGGCAGTAAGATTAGAACTGGGCCACTATACTATAGTATAGTCGGCACAGTAATAAAGGCAGTGATTCCAATACTGGGCCACTATACTATAGTATAGTCGGCACAGTAAAAAAATCCAAAATTGCAGCTGTGCCGACGCATGTTCCTTTGGTGGCACTATATTTTGGTGGTGGTTTATTGATAGTGCCTCCAATGGGACATGCTGTCAGCACCAGAGTGGACCATGGGTCGATGGGTCATGGGTCATGGGTCAGATGGGTCACCTAAATCGATGGGTCAGATGGGTCATGGGTCACGGCTCCGTGACCCATGACCCATGACCCATTAGGAATTTCAATGTATTCTTCAGTTAAATACGAATCACTCATCATCATCATTATTATTATAACATTTAAGTGCATTGAAAGACTAAACATATTCAACATTGCAACAAGTAGGTTTGTTGAGGTAATTTACACTGTTATTCTGTTATTCTGTTAATGTTACAGTATAGTATATAGATATTTAAAATTGTGTGATGGGTCAATGGGTCACTCGATGGGTCATGGGTCAATGGGTCAATGGGTCATGGGTCAGAAATGGGATGGGTCAGATGGGTCATGGGTCACCAATGTTGACCCATGGTCCACTCTGGTCAGCACAGCTGCAATTTTGGATTTTTTTTCGCCATGTCATCATCACTATGAAGGTGTTAAAATATATCAAAAGGTGTTACAGAAGGCATCGACCCTTAGAGTGGCGGAAGTTTCCATTTAGTTCACTTCATTTTAGAGATATTCAAGTTTGAGTAGAATATAATAGCTGATGACTCAGCATTTTTTATGTGAGTGTTGGGTCTTCACCCAACTTCAAATAACCCATTTTAAATATCGAATTCACAAAATTGTAAAAATACATTTTTTTGACGATGTCATCATCACCTCAAGGTGTCAAGACTCACTTGTATAGGTGGTACGTGGCATAAGGACCAATTGATAAATTGAAAGTTTGTTTCTATCTTGTATCATCTCTGAGATTAATGAAATTTAGCTAATTAGTATAAATATTTAATTAATAAATTAATAATTTAACATCATTATTATGTACAGCAAAATAAATAAAGTTCAATTATTTGCACTTATTATTAATTTAAATCGAATTTCACTATCATATTTGAATTCAGCGCACTCGATAACCCCAATAATCCAATTGGAACCGTCTATAAGTTAAATACAAAAGGAATTAATTATAATAAATTACGTCAGTACATTAATTGTGCAAGAATATTCTCGCGAAATAAATATAATCACTTTATCTGTCGTTGTTGTGGAATGTAAAATGTTAACGGTTCTATCATAAACCATCTTTAGTTTAATGCCATTCATTACTTATTGATAATAAATTAAATTATTAGTTATTTATTTTAGCAATGTTATCCACGGTGAGCTGAGTAAAGTCAACAAATTCCTTATATAAATTAATTTAATTTAATCCATTGTATAGTAATGCTAGAATTAAATAGAAGCCAGCTGGAATTTATAAGTTAAATCAATATAATTATCGCAAGTTGAATCACTAGAGTAGGATTTAACAAGTTAAATCAATATAATTATCGCAAGTTGAATCACTAGAGTAGGATTTAACAAGTTAAGAAGATATTCGGAAAGTCGTTTCTGAATGAATTTTCTGAATAGCTTTGAATTTTCCTTGGTACTAGGTTTAATATTCTCAATCGAATGTCGGATCAGATCGGGAATTTTTTCATTTCCCCTACGGCATTGCTTCCAATTGAGATAAGAAAATATGTAATGTATACATTCTATTGCTGATGATCTTGCTTTCTTGTCCAGTTGAACCTCTTAAATCCACAGAAGAGAACATGTCGGCTGAGATTTCAGAGAAATTAGGTAATATTTGAATTAGTTTCTTCAAAAATTCATCGTTAATGGTCGTATCTTCATCAAAACCTTGTAAATCGGCCGATGCTGTCTCCGGTTCACTTTCATCCATATTAAAATTGGGATATTTCGATACAATTTGAATACGTTTTATCATTATAAATATATTATACAGTATATAAGAGCATGCAAATAGCGGTAGGCATAAATATAAATGAAGGAGTCAATATATATTTGACAAATCGCATACAACATTATATAAAATATTTACAAGTACTAAATATTATCAAATTCATTTGCAATTAATACACGTATATCACTCTTAATTATGGAATCCTTAATAAATACTGCTTACTACTAGTATGCCATCAAATTTATAAATTTAATTGCTAGTAGTGCCCAAGAAATCATTAGTTTATCTGAAAATTTCTTAATGCCACAGCACGCCCCAAACAGCAACTTCTAAATCATCCTAATTTCCAATAAACGATAGAACAGCGAAAAATTTAAGGCCGATCATCCGAACTAAGGTACACAAAAGCCTTTTCAACAGTCTACATTAATTATCCCAGACTTAACACAATCTCTGTAAGTGTATCATATTTCATATAATTGTTGCTATATTCAACTATTATTTTTATGTATCCTCGCTAAAGAAAATCACATTCACACACTAAAAATACCAAATATCCCTACTTCAAGGCCTGAAAATGACCACTTGCCCCTATACAATCTTGAAATGTGAATATTTGTAAACCTAAAATTGTTGAATAAGCCTCAATAAGGACGAGTAGATTTGATACAAAGTTTTCCAGCAGGATAACAAGTTTGGAGGGGGCCTCCTCAAAATTTGAACTAGTGTACAATTCAAATGGGGAGGCCCCCATAAATTTGGGGGGGCCCTACGAAATAGATTACACTATTCAAATTTGGGGGAGACCCCCCCAAATTTGAAGGGGCCCCCTAAATATAATAACAAGATTTTCAATTTGGGGGGGGCCCCCTCGAATCTGGGGGGCCCCCCCCAAACGAACCCCTACAGGCGCTACGTGCGTTATGCGCTTTTGCAGGGACTCCAGCACCGGCTTCATGCCCTCCGGCTTGTCGAACGCCCGCATGCAGACGGGACACGCGTGTCTCTGCACTATGAAGCTGAGACAGTCCTTGTAGAACTGCTTCGAGCTGGAGACGGACATCAGCTTGTCCTGCTCGGCCTGCTGCTCCTGCTTCAGCTCCTCCAGCACCTCAGAGTGCTCCCGCTCCCCGCAGAGCTCCCGCTTGCGGCTGTTGAACCTCTCCAGGCTCTCCCGACACTGGCCCGCCTGCTGCTCGCACATGTTCCTCTTAGCGGCCGCCTCGCTCAGCTCCAAGTTGAGACCCTCCAGTTTGGAGCTGGCCTTGCTCCGCTCGCCCTCCTTGTCCGCCTTGAGAGCCAGCAGCTTCCCTTCCAGCTCCGAGAGGGGCGGCCGCCACACGAACAGAGACTCCAGCTCGGGGTTTATCCTGTCTAGCGCTCGGACACAGACCTCTTCTTACCCGCCCTCTCCCGCTCGTAGCTCTCCACCGTCTGACACACGAACTCCTCTCTCTCCAGCTCGTTGTTCTCCCGCTCCAGCCCCGGCACCTGTCTCTCCCGCTCCTGCCTCCTGTCTGCCAGCTGCTGGAGCTCGGACTCGGTCTGCTCCGGGTCCCGACTGCCCCGCAGAGCCGCCAGCTCCTCCCCCGCCAGCTCTATGCTCTCCTGGATGTCCTCCAGCTCCCGCCCCGGCTCCTGCTCCTCTCGGACACTCACCAGTCGCTGCTCGGTCTCGCGCTGCTCCTCCTCGCGGATCTTGCAGGTCTGCTCCTGCTTGGCCTGCTCCCTCAGCAGGTCCTCCTTCCGCGAGACCAGCGCCCGCTCCTGCTCCTCCACCTCTGAGGTCACGCTCCGCAGCTCCGACTCCAGCAGCCGCAGGTGCGACTTTCCGCGCGAGAGCGAGTCTCTCCCGAGGGACCCCGGGGAGGAGAGGAGCGGGGAGCTGGAGGAGGACATCACGGCGGTCAGCTCGTCCATCATTTCTTTAATTATTATTTTCTTGTTTTCCAGAGACTTTCTGTTCTCGTCCAGTTTCCCGAGTCGCTGTTGCTGCTGCCTCAGCTGTTTCTCGGCCTCCCCCCGGTCCCCCTCCGCCTCCCTCAGCTCTCTGTCTCGCGACTTCTGACACCTCTCTTCCGCGCGCATCCGCTCCGCGTGCTCCTCCTTCTCCCGCCGCAGAACCGCCACCTCCCGGCTAGTGTCGATGTGAAAGAACTTTCCTTCGAAGCTCGCGATATTCTGTTCCAGGTGTCTGCGGGTGTTCAGCTTGCTCTTGTGCTCGCCCTCCCGCCGCTGCGCCGCTTCCAGCAGCTCGCTGCCGCGGGAGAGCTCCCGCTCCTTCTCCCCGACGCAGGCCTCCAAATCGGAGGACTCGCCCTCCTTGGCTGCTACCGCCTTCTCGAAGGAACTCAGCTCGAACTTAAACTCGTCCACCTGGTTCTTCTTGTCGCCCATGTGCTTGAGGTCGTTTTCTAGCAGCTTCCATTGGCTCTGGTATTCGCTCTTGAGTTTCTTCAGATTCTCAAGTGCTTTCGTGAACCTCGTAATCTCGAAAATGTTATCGAATCTCCTCTTCAGCTCCTTGCCCTCCTCCAGCGGCCAGTGCGACTCCTCCTGGTGGCAGAATATAACGGAGGAGAGCACGTACTTGGACACGCCCTGCAGTCGCACCATCTCCCTGTCGAAGTCTGTGCACTTTGAGGAAATGGAAGTCTTCACCTCGCCCCCCCTGCTCAGACTGGACTCCAGTGACTTGGTGGTTATCTGTCCGTTCGGCTTCAGAGTGGAATGCAGCAGTCTGGTGGCACAGAAGTCTTCTCCCGTGTGGTTCTTTAAGTGGAGCATAACCTTGCTTATCACCTCGCTCCTGCCCAGGAGCTTGGGGTCTGTCACGAACACGTTTCCTGGCTCGTTGGGGGGGTAACAGCCGGTTGCCATAAACCGCAGACACTCTATTATAGAGGTCTTGCCGGCCCCGTTCTTCCCGGCTATTATAGTGATTGGAGACTCGAACTTTATGTTCCTCTCCTCAGTCTCCTGCATCGGGTGGAAGCTGCGGATACCCATTATCTGCAACTTGTTGAGAGTAGTCATTCCTATTGCTATTAGTGCTAGCCCAACAAACAGTAATATGTAGTAGTAAGTATACTGTAGAGCTAGTTAGGTATCAGGGGACCGGGAAATTTGTTTGTATTAACCGGAGTCGTTTGTATAGGGTTAATTAATTATATTTATATCTGGATACAGAAAGAGAGCAGACGATAAATTTATCGAATAGTGCAAGTACAGTTTTAATTTTAAGATAATCAAGGTATTATCTAGACTCTAGAGGCTCATACAATAGCACACCCCAGATATAGTATAAACTTTGATACCATTTGGTAACAAACTACAGTAGAACCTCGTTAATATGAACACCAAAGGACGGTAAAATATGTTTGCTTTATCCGGAGTAGTACCCATTGAATATACCTGATCTTGTGGAACTGTTGTTCGTATTAACCGTGTTCGTACAAACGAGGTTCTACTGTACCGTATTACTAACCAAATTAAGTTTGCATACTAAATAACAGATCGGTTCAATAACTTATATCCCTAGATTGAGTCAAGTTAATGATAAGCAGAATAGGTATATCCATAGCATTCTATAGACCAGGGGTGGGCAAAAATGTTCTGTCTCGGGCCGTTTTGAAATTTTAGGTTAACTTAGTGGGCCGCAAAAATTTGAGGGTATATTCTGCTACTATTATACATTTAAAGTCTAGTATTTAAACTTTGAAGATGATTTTTATCTTTTGTTTCTCAATTTATCATAAAAGCACTTACTACCTAACACTCAGATCTTAAGTAACATTTATTAATAAAATGAAAAAAATAAGTACTATTTATGTTATATTAACAAGGTCGGTTTAGTCGGTTATTTATGCAAATATATCGACCCAACTTTAGCGTAAGCAAGACCATTCATCACGAACATATCATTACAACCAATTAATCGTAGGTGACAATAGATTATCAACTATTCATCACGAACAGTTCATTGTAGTAGGTGACAGTAGATGACAAATTTAGCATGTCTGAACACTGAGGATCAACCGTGTACCGAAATTGTTGTGTTTCATGTGATGCGTGCGTAGTGAACGCATCAGCTATGAGGGATTTATTCTAAAAGTGCTATGTAAAGTTCAGCGGGCCGCATTCAGTATAAGTTGAAACCACTCTCGCGGGCCGCAGAAATTTGTCCAGCGGGCCTCATGCGGCCCGCGGGCCGCACTTTGCCCACCTGTGCTATAGACTAAGGCAATGGTGGTCATAAAAAAATTTGGACCAGGGATTGGTTAAGTACTTCAAACCAATATTTTCTATAATGGTAATTTGTTCAATTTTTCCATAAATTTTAGCTACCCTCATCACCCTGACAACATATTATTGTCAATTAAATATCATATTATAACGATTGGAAAATATAAGGAGTTTTAATCCGGAATATGACTAGTCCAACAATTGGAGAGGTCAATCAATGTACGACAATTTATCAATAATATCAGCAATTAATGAAATTGAAAACTTAGCTGTTGTGGTTGCACTCTCTTCTCTGATTAGTTTCATTGCTGTTTCAGTCAGGGTTACTTCTTTCTGTTCTCTTGAGAATCTCCTCGGTCTTTCATTGGTGTCAGAGAGGTAGCTGGGACAGTTTGGAAAAATGCATGGTATCGCAGACTTAGATACGGCATATTTTTGGCGAGGTACATCAACATATTTACTTCCATCAAAAGATCTTATTGATTTTTCGATATCTTCCTCTTTAAAGTGGAGTATGCATATCTAGATGTATACAAAAATAGAGTTGAAGTGGAACCTTGTTAATCAAATATTACCTACACGGTAAATAAGGTGTATTTGAGGTCAAACTTAAGCCCACCATACACGATGCAACAAAGTTGCATGCAACTTTGTTACATCGTGTATGTTAAATTTTCCATGCAACAAAGTTGCATACAACAATGTTGCATCGTGTATGTTGAAATGTTGCGTGCAACTTAGTTGCACCGTGTATGTTGACTGTTGCACGCAATATTGTTGCATGGAAATTGGACATGTTCAATTTTCTTGCAACATTGTTGCAAGAAAATATGGAAATTCAGTACATATTTTTCAGATTATTTTCGTTTGCATTTTTTCACCTACTCAAAACAATTAAAAAAATCACATATTCTTTCTAGTGTACCTATTTAATTTACTACTTACTTTCTCAGTACCCTTAATCAAGCCACCTATGATTATCCACGACCCGTTAACGACGTTTTTTGATTTTTAATGAATCTAGAAAATATGGATTAGACA
This sequence comes from Hexactinellida sp. DTS-2022, assembly GCA_028753945.1. Taxonomy (NCBI): domain Eukaryota; kingdom Metazoa; phylum Porifera; class Hexactinellida; species Hexactinellida sp. DTS-2022. The sequence continues at coordinate 1,064,040 of JAPNXP010000014.1, forward strand.
CTTTGGGATTGCCATGTAGCATGTACTAACCATTGTAACTCTAAGGTTCGGGTAAATTCTAGTTATGGGCAGCTTCCGGATGACAGTGCCCGAATAAGGGAGGTTTGGATGTATATATAAATATCCAGTTCTAATTAAGAATACCAAAATGGCTATAGCTTATTATTGGACAGACGATCCATACAAACGAAATTTCTATAGCTGGATGTGTCAATTAAAGAATTTATTTCATCAATAGATGAAATGCACTTTGCGTCTCGCGATTTTTACCCAATCCTTAACCCATGAGATCTCAATTTGCGTTGACTGGTCAAATGCAATTTCCTCCGGCGAAGTATAATAATTTGAATGCCGAAACGACAACTTGTGTTTTATCCACAATAATGAATTGGAAATAACAAATCCATTGGGATTATACGTATATACTGATTTAAAATAATATTTTTACCACGTGTAATAGAGTAATTTCCATGCAACAATGCTGCAGGAAAATAAATGTTGCATGCAACTCTTCGCACGAAAATTGTGTTGCATGCAACATATTGCTTGCAACCTTGTTGCACCGTGAATGTTACCTTGTTGCATCGTGTATGGTGGGCTTAAGGAAAATTTCAATAACGAGGTTCAGATTGCATAATTAATACTTGTACTTTTAATTAATAAAATTATTATAGTAACTGAATCAGAGTTTCGATGAAAAATTAATTATTACTGTGCCGACTATACTATAGTATAGTGGCCCAGTATTGGTCTTAGTGCTTTGGTATATTATTACTGTGCCGACTATACTATAGTATAGTGGCCCAGTATTGGTCTTAGTGCTTTGGTTGGTAATTATCCTTCCGTATCCTCTCCACAGAACAGAGTTATATTTACTAAGAACTGAAATTTTCAGGACAGGTGTCTCATGGGTTACAGATGTGCACCTGGGGTCACGATTTTTGATTAAATTTTTTGGACACATTTTTGCACCTGTTTAATATCTAAACACGTACAATAAATAGTACCCGAATATTCAATTTATATGCATTCGATAGAGAATTAAATTCTACACCTTGTCACAGTGCACGAATTTTTAAATTGCGTTTCGTTAGTGCCACAATTGAGTTACAAATTCCCTTTGTTTACTAAAATTAATTCAATTGAAACTTTTGAAAGTGATAAATCTAATTCCATTGTTTCAACTTGTAATATTTATATTGATTCAACTTGTGAGATCGAGTAGGCTTCTATTTAATAATTGAAACCTAAGATTTTACATTCCACAACAACGACATTAAGTGATTATATTTATTTCTGCGAGAATATTATTCCACTGTAAATATAATGACGTCATTAATTATAATTAATTCAGTCAGTATATGACTTATAAAGATGCTTCCAATTTGTTTATTAGGGGTTATCGAGTGTGCGGAATTGAAATTTGATAGCCTAATTAATTAATTAATTATTTATGACAAAATAATTTAACTTAATAAATATAAGTTGACATTGAAATTGGTGCTAAATTATATATAACGAGCCCTTCGGTCTCGGTCGCTTTGCGACGGATCGGTGCTACGCACCTCAAGTTAACGGCCGCTGTGCGGCCTTACTCCTCACCCTTTCTACCATGGAAAATGGCAGAAAGGGACTATATACAACCCTTTAGAAAATTTCATAGTTTTAACTTGTTTTTCATATTCTAAATTTCTAAATGCGAAATTCGTGTTCAGCATACTTGTTTACCTATAATACCCATTGAAAGCTAACTTCTAGGTTGATTTTGAATTTTCATTAATTTGTTTACCTATTTTGTGTAAACAACAACAACAAATATTAATATGAGAAATTTCTAAACGCGAAATTCGTGTTCGGCATACTTGTTTACCTATAATATCCGTTGGAAGCTAACTTCTAGGTTGATTTTGAATTTTTATTAATTTGTTTAGATATTTTGTGTAAACAACAACAACAAATATTCATATTAGAAATTTATAAATGCGAAATTCGTATCCAGCATACTTGTTTACCTATAATACCAGTTGGAAGCTAACTTCTAGGTTGATTTTGAATTTTCATTAATTTGTTTACATATTTTGTGTAAACAACAACAACAAATATTCATATTAGAAATTTATAAATGCGAAATTCGTATCCAGCATACTTGTTTACCTATAATACCCATTGAAAGCTAACTTCTAGGTTGATTTTGAATTTTCATTAATTTGTTTACCTATTTTGTGTCAACAACAACAACAAATATTCATATTAGAAATTTATAAATGCGAAATTCGTGTTCAGCATACTTGTTTACCTATTATAACATTTGTTACCAATTATAATATTTGACAGTTAGTTTATATCTCATATATTAATGCGGTTTCTATCCCCCCGTCACTTTAATACAATCCGGACAAACACACACACAAACACACAAACACACAACAATTGAGATTTAATACTATAGATATTAATGATTATTTATACTAATTAATTAAATGTCATAAATCTCAGAGATCATAGAAGATAGAAACAAACTTTCAATTTATCAATTGGTCCTTATGGCACGTGCCACCTATACAAGTGGGTCTTGACACCTTGAGGTGATGATGACTTCGTTAAAAAAATGTGTTTTTACAATTTTGTGAATTATATATTTCGAATGGGTTGGTTGGTGCTGGGTGATGACCCAACACGCACATAAAAAATGCTGATTCATCACTTCTTATATTCTACTGAAACTTGAATATCTTTGAAATGAAGTGAGCTAAAACGAAACTTCCACCACTCTAAGGGTCGTTGCCTTCCGAAACACCTTTCTGAAATGGTTTAACACCTTTATTATCCTTCCGTATACACTCCAAAGAACAGAGTTTTATTAATTATGAGCCCAAATTTTCAGGATAGGTGTCTCATGGGTTACAGATGTGCACCTGGGGTAAACATTTTTTATTCCATTATTTTTGCCACATTTTACACCTGTTTAATGTTCCAACAGGAACAATAAATAGTACCCGAATATTCAATTTATATGCATTCGATAGAGAATTTAATTCTACACCTTTTCACAGTGCACGAATTTTCAAATTGTCTTCGTTTGTGCCACAATTGAGTTGAAAATTTCCTTTGTTTACTAACAAAGTGTTAAATCAAATTCTATTGTTTCAACTCGTTACTATTATATTGATTCAACTTGTGAGATCGAGTAAGCTTCTATTTTCTAATAGAAAACTAAGATTCTACATTTCATAACAACGGCAGATTATGTGATTATATTTCCTTCTGCAAGAATACTCTTGCACTGTTAATATACTGACGTAATTAATTATAATTAATTCAGTCAGTATATGACTTATATAGATGCTCCCAATTTGTTTATTAGGGGTTATCGAGTGTGCGGAATTGAAATTTGATAGCCAAATTAATTAATTAATCATTTATGACAAAATAATTTAACTTAATAAATATAAGTTGACATTGAAATTGGTGTTAAATTATTAATAATTATATATACTAATTAATTAAATATCATAAATCTCAGAGATGATACAAGATAGAGACAAACTTCCAATTTATCAATTGGTCCTTATGGCACGTGCCACCTATACAAGTGGGTCTTGACACCTTGAGGTGATGATGACATCGCTAAAAAAATGTTTTTTTACAATTTTGTTAATTCGATATTTAAAATGGGTTAGTTGATGTTGGGTGATGACCCAACACTCACATAAAAATGCTGAGTCATCAGCTATTATATTCTACTCAAACTTGAATATCTCTAAAATGAAGTGAACTAAATGGAAACTTCCACCACTCTAAGGGTCGATGCCTTCTGTAACACCTTTTTGAAATATTTTAACACCTTCATAGTGATGATGACAATGCGAAAAAAAATCCAAAATTGCATCCTGTGCCGACAGCATGTTCCTTTGGAGGCACTATCAATAAACCACCACCAAAATATAGTGCCACCAAAGGAACATGCATCGGCACAGGCTGCAATTTTGGATTTTATTTTTATTTTTTTCTCCGTTGACGGTGCCCTGGCCAGAGCTTTATAGTTGATGGCTGAAACTTGGCATGTAGGTGCGATGGGACCGTCTAATTTGCACCTGGGGTTACGATTTTTGATTAAGAAATTTTTGACACATCTTTAACACCTTTCAAATTTTGTCTGGTCCATAACCTAAAAATTGTTTTACTAAACCCCCAAATTTTATTTCACATTTGGATTCGCCATAAATTCTGCGTCTGATGGGAGAAGAAAACTTTCAATAAAGGGTTTAATTTCTGCAATAAATCGGGGTTGAAATTTCTTTGTTTACTCACACTTCATTTTCAGTAAAACTGTGAAATCTAATTCCATTGTTTCAACTTTTAATAATTATATTGATTTAACTTGTTAAATCCTACTCTATTGTTTCAACTTGCAATTATTAAATTGATTTAAGCCCCGGAGTTTCATGCGCACGAAAAATAGGGCCCGTGTGCATGGGGGTAGCCACCAATAATTATATGTAGGGGCCGGATATATCTTTGGAGGTGCAATGAGATCAGCGAATCCTTAAACTATATCCTTATTTAAAGTTATTGTGCAAAATTTGGGGGGTCTGGGGCTGATTACTAGTGGGTGATTACGATTACGTTTACGATTACATCCTACCTCAAAAAAAGCTTGATTATGATTACGATACGATTACAGGAAAAGTTGTAATCGATTACAATCGATTACGATTGTAATCGTAATCAGCCCCAAGCCTGGCTGGTACATATGTATTAAATTATTAATGCATTCTTATACCCAATTTGGCCACTTTCTATTGTATTCGCCTCATTCTTTTAAGCGAAATTACTAGGATGCTTTGAATGGCAACAGGCAAGACATACAACTCAATAGACTCGAAAGAACAACTGACACTGGTACAGACCGGTAGAGGGAAGTTCGGAGGATACAAACAAGACTTGTTAGTTAACACATTGAATGAAATGGTAATAGAATTCTATGTCTGCACTCAATGCAAAGGAGTTATGCGTAACGCTTGTCAGGTAGGAGAGGAACAGATTCCTAATTGCGAGACTTGTGTAGGGAATAAGGCGAAATCTCAACCAATGATGATAGCAAGACAGAAAATATCCCAACTTAAAGCAACCTGTCCCCTAGCAACAAGAGGGTGCAAATGGAATTCCACTTTATTTGAGGTAGAGACACATCTAGATGCGTGTCAGAAATTCGTAGTTAACTGCGAGAATGCCTGTGGAGTTATTATCAAAAGGTGTGAACTGAATAACCACTGCATTAAAGAGTGTTTGAGCCGAGAAGTCAGCTGTGAGCATTGTCTCAACAAGACAGTGTACAGAGACCTGAAGCGACATTATGAAGCGTGTCTGGAATTCCCACTTTTGTGTCCGAACAGCTGTGGAGCTAATCTCAGACGGAAACAAACGGATTCTCACATCGAGACAGACTGTCCCAACACAGTAGTGAGGTGTCGCCATGAGAGATTTGGATGCAAAGAAGTGGTTTCAAGGTGTCAAATGGAGGAACACAACAAGACAAACAGAATAGAGCACCTGGCAATGACTACACTATTTGCTGTGTCTAAAATAGAACAATCGGAGGAGACAAATACTAAACTATTGAAAGAGGTAAACAGATTAACTGATAAGTTGGAACAATCGGAGGAGACAAATACTAAACTATTGAAAGAGGTAAACAGATTAACTAATAAGTTGGAATATTCGGAGAAGACAATCACTAAACTATTGAAAGAGGTAAACAGATTAACTGATAAGTTGGAACATTCGGAGGAGACAAACACTAAACTATTGAAAGAGGTAAACAGATTAACTGATAAATTGAAACAATCGGACATAAGAATGAGAAAACTCGGACAACGTATCGAAGACTTGGAAGTAGAGAAGAAATCACCCACAATAGACAGTTTAACATATCCAGTCGTGCTACGAGATATAATAAAGCAGAGTGAGTATACTCAGATGAGAAGTTGTGAATTAGGTATTATATTCGGTAACTTTGCCAGATTTGAAATTTCGTGGGCCTTCATTAATCTGAAACTCATATTTGTTAATTCAAGTCGAGAAACCATACCCGTATATATCAACATAGTTAGCATGTCTCGACTAGCAAAATGGTTTTTTGAAGGAAGATTCAAGCTAACAATAATAGATATAGTAGACACAAAAAATTGTCCTGTCTATGAATCACCTGTTGTGAAACTACAACCCACACCAAATTCAGAACATGGATTGTATATGAAAGAATATCACCCCAATCAACTCAAAATAGCTACAATACCTAGAGACCTCATCCGAGGTGGACAGATTCAGAACAGAGAAAGGAGAATTAGAATTCAAACTACAGATACAAGAACTGAACATGTAGGATTATACGTAGGTACAATCACAGATCGAGTAAGAAAGAACTTCCCTAACGTTAACTGAATAACTATTTAGTTATCTGAATACGTATAAGATTAGTAGATTACCCCTAGGTAATGTCTGATCATAGTTTGTTTATTTCTTGCGCTAAAGTACTCTCAATTTACTTATCACGAGCCCTTCGGTCTCGGTCGCTTTGCGACAGATCGGTGCTACGCACCTCAAGTTTACGTCCGCTACGCGGCCTTACTCCTCACTAAACAATTGATTACATAGTTATTAATATTTGTTATAGTTAAATACTTATGATACCCGTTGAAAGCTAACTTCTGGATTGATTTGAATTTTCATTAAAATTTGTTTACCTATTTGAGTAAACAACAACAACAAATATTCATATTAGAAATTAAAAAATGCGAAATTCGAATTTAGCATACTTGTTTACCTATAATACCCGTTGAAGGCAAACTTCTAGGTCGATTTTGAATTTTCATTAAATTGTTTACCTATTTTGTGTAAACAACAACAACAAATATTCAAATTTAAATTTAAAAATGCGAAATTCGTCTTCAGCATACTTGTTTACCTATAATACCGGGTGAAAGCTAACTTCTAGGTTGATTTTGAATTTTCATTTATTTGTTACCTATTTGTGTAAACAACAACAACAAATATTCATATTAGAAATTTATAAATGCGAAATTCGAAACAGCATACTTGTTTACCTATTGTAACATTTGTTTACCTAGTATAACATTTGCAACTTAGTCTATATCTCAATTATAAATGCAGTTTCAATTCCCTCGTCACTTTATTACAATCCGGACAAACAAACAAAATAACACACAACAATCGAGATTTAATAATGTAGATTTTGGGATTATAGATAACACAATGTGGTATTTTAGTAGCATCACAGCTGGCAATTTATTACTATTAATAATTAGAAATTAGTCTAACGAAAATACAAATGTAGTATATTTACCGAATTTACCCTAATAATCGGAAATTTGTATCCATATTAAATATACTTACACCTAAGTAGGAGACTAGGAAAATCCGGGAATTGAAATGATCATACAACACCACACAAGAACGTTAGGGCAGTTGGTGAATAGGGTAGCAGTCTTAACTTATTTCCTCAAATAGCAAATAGTAGCTCAACTCAAATAATAGCCGGGGTACTATTGGAGCAAATACGCTATTTACAAGATACTTAAGTACAGTCTGAAGAATCAAACAACAAAAATAAAGCATAAATAATGTAGAATAGGATGTGAATAGCATTACCAAAAGTGACACAAGGGGACTGTGTAGCTGGTACATATTAATGCATTCTTATACCCGATTTGGCATTTCTAACTTTTATTTAGGAAGAGGTGATCATCCTCTCTTTTCAGTGCTTACTACTTAGCCTCCACTTTCTATTGTATTCGCCTCTTTTTACTGTGCCGACTATACTATAGTATAGTGCCCAGTTCAAAAATCACTGCCTTTATTATTTTTAAGCGAAATTACTACCTTGGATTCTCTCACCGGGATATTTAGTTAAACCCTTAAAACTCATTGGGTAGGGCATCCGACACCCATTTAGCTTAGGGCCTCAACATACCCAGGGGCGGCGCCAGCCTTGGTGACCTGGGGGCGCCGAGGGGACTCCACATATTTCTATAATTTGTGACATTATTTAAAATTATCAGAGCATTAAGCGCTCCTCATTTTTTGGAGCGCGCTCCCGCTCCGCTATCCTAATCATAAAAAGGAGCGCACTCCCGCTCCCGCTCCTGAAAAATTGGATCACGCTCACTAATCGCTCCTTCATTTCTTATGCCAAAATGTGTTAATAAACAAAGATATTTCTCTAGTTAACTAACTCTGATTTTCGCTTAAAAAATGCGGAAACCTCATGAAACTTATATTATTACACCATCTATGAATATTTACGTACCTAATTATGCGTGCCCTAGTTTATATAATGTAATTATATATGTAAGTTAACGATTTAGTCATTTGTAATATTTGAAGGCGCACTCCAGCTTCCGCTTCTCAAATATAAAAGGAGCGCGCATCACCTTGCGCTCCTGAAAAATGGAGCGCGCACCTTAATGCTCTGAAAATTATGCCAGTGAATACATTGGTAGAGGTTAGTTTTAAAGTTATATTGTATGGTTGTTATGATTGTTCAAACACCCAGGGTTGTGACTTCTTTTAGTCAATTGTTAGCTGTCCTAAATATATTATAAATCTGTTTGTTATCTTAATCAAAATTGATGTTCATAATATTTTGATGTTGAATTAATTGAAAGATGGCGCCCCCTAAGGGGGCTCCAATATTTTCACAAGGGGCGCCATGGAGCCCCTTGGCGCCCCCCTGGAGCCGCCCCTGAACATACCTAAGTCCGGCTGTGTTGGTGCCCTATAGACTCATCGTATTTGTGACCCATGACCCATTGACACATCACACAATTTCAAATATTTCCATCTCAAATATGTTCAGTATTTCTATGCACATCAACATCATGATGATGATGACGATGAGAGATTCGCATATTAACTGAAGAACGCAATTTAAGTCCAAATGGGTCAAGGCTTGTTAACTTTACGACCCATCGGTTTAGTTAACCCATCTGACCCATGACGCATGGTCCACTCTGAAGGGTAGGCCTCGCTCTAATGGAGTCTAATCATAGAAATTATATCATCTCTATTGCAGTCTCTATTGCAGTGTATCTGGTTACCACAAGCATATATGCATAAATAGAGACACAACACAGATAGGATGCTTTGAATGGCAACAGGCAAGACATACAACTCAGTAGACTCGAAAGAACAACTGACACTGGTACAGACCTGTAGTGGGAAGTTCGGAGGATACAAACAAGACTTGTTAGTTAACACATTGAGTGAAGTCGAAATAGAATTCTATGTCTGCACTCAATGCAAAGGAGTTATGCGAAATGCTTGTCAGGTAGGAGAGGAACAGATTTATGTTTGTGAAATGTGTAGGGAACGGTCGAGGATGAAATCAAGTCCAATGATGAAAGCAAGACAGAAAATACCTAAGCTCAAAGCAAACTGTCCCCTAACAACAAGAGGGTGCCAATGGAATGCTACTCTTTCTGAGGTAGAGACACATCTAGATGTTTGTCAGGAATTCGTAGTTAAATGTGAGAATGACTGTGGAGTTATTCTCAAAAGGTGTGAACTGAATAACCACTGCAGCAACGAGTGTTTGAGCCGAGAAGTCAGCTGTGAGCATTGTCTCAATAAGACAGTGTACAGAGACCTGAAGCGACATTATGAAGCGTGTCTGGAATTCCCACTTTTGTGTCCGAACAGCTGTGGAGCTAACCTCAGACGGAAACAAACGGATTCACACATCGAGACAGACTGTCCCAACACAGTAGTGAGGTGTCGCCATGAGAGATTTGGATGCAAAGAAGTGGTTTCAAGGTGTCAAATGGAGGAACACAACAAGACAAACAGAATAGAGCACCTGGCAATGACTACACTATTTGCTGTGTCTAAAATAGAACAATCGGAGGAGACAAATACTAAACTATTGAAAGAGGTAAACAGATTAACTGATAAGTTGGAACATTCGGAGGAGACAAATACTAAACTATTGAAAGAGTTAAACCGATTAACTGATAAGTTGGAACAATCTGACAGAAGAATAGAAGACTTGGAGGGACAGGCTATGAAGCAATCAGCAATAATATACAGTTTAACATATCTAGTTGTGCTACGAGATAGAATAACGGAGAATGATTTTAATCGAATGAGAACTAAGTTTTTATTTCTAAATAGTTCATTCAGATTTGAAATTTCGTGGCGCAGTATTAATCTGATACTCATGTTTGGTATTCTAAACCGAGAAAGCATACCTGTATCCATCACTATGGGATTTAACAAAGTGATGTCTTCACTAGCAAAATGGCCTTTTGAAGGAAGATTCAAGCTAACAATAATAGATATAGTAAACACAAACAATTCTCTTATTTTGAATCAGTTAACCTGTTGTGAAACTACAACAACACCCCAATGAAATCGAAATAGCTACAATACCTAAAGACATTCTCCGAGAGGACAGATTCAGAACAGGGAGAGGAGAGTTATAATTCACACTACAGATACAAGAAGCAGAGCATGTAGAATTATAGATCCAATCACAGATCTGAGTAAGAAAGAACTTCCCTAACTAACTAACTTAGTTAACTTGATACGTATAAGATTACCCGTAGTTAGTATTTGATCATACTAGTTTGTATATTATTTAGCGTTAATTAAAGTATTCTCAGTTTAACTTTACATGCATGTATTATGGATTAGGGAGAGATAAATTTCTTCACAGTTTCAATCTCATTATTGAGAGTTATATTTTAGTCACAAAAGGGCATTTTGCTTTCCAACGCTGTTAGTTTGGTGTCAATAGCTGTTACCTGAGTTAAATCGCATTTTTTCGATCCGAATGCCGAACTATTACAAACTATATTTAGTTTGTGACCATAACCCGACTTGTTTGCACGAGTATAAAAGAGAGCAGTTAGCTATTATGAAACTATTCCTATCCACATACAATGGCAGAATCTGGAGAAGGCAAATCCTTCAACACAGTAGACAACAAGGATCTACTGATGCTCGTCGAGATTAAAGATGGGAAATTCGGTGGTTACAAACAGGAGTTGTTGCATGATAGCTTAACTGCGTTTGAACTGAAATTCTTTCAGTGCACAGGTTGTAGCGGGTTGAGTAGAGACGAGTGTAGTGTAGGAGAAGATCAGAATATATTATGTGCCACTTGTTCCCAGAGGGTTCTGAAAGCATTCTTATGAAAATAGCGAGGGAATCTGTTCCGATTATACCATCAAAGTGTCCACTGTATACCCGAGGTTGTATTTGGAAAGATTTGCTTGGCAGTGTGACTACGCATTTGGATGAATGCGAATACTTTGTTGTGAGCTGCCCGAACAGCTGCCATATGATCCTACAGAGATTGGAACTGGAACAACACCTCAGATCTGACTGCACACACCGCAACGTTACCTGCGAGCACTGTGGCGGCGCTGTTCTGTTCAAGGACCTAACCAAGCACTATGAGGACTGTCCGGAATTCCCTCTCGTGTGTCAGAACGAATGTGGAGGCACTTTCAAACGTAAAGAGCTACAGAGTCACATCAACACAGATTGCCCTAACACCATTATTAGCTGTGGGTACAAACTGTTTGGTTGTAGTGCGGAAATGAAAAGGTGTGAACTCCCTGACCACAACAACAACATTCTAGCACACTTGAATGCAACTAAAGAATATGTATCCAATCAAACTGTCCGTGTGGAGGAACATAAAAGCCTCAAAGAACAATTGGATACGCTAAGCAAATCCCATGAAACTCTAAAAACTGAATTTGAGGCCTTCAAGAAGGAAGTCAAAGATAAAACCACTTAACAACCTCATAGCAGATAGCTAGCACATCATACCATATTACACAATATATTACGTAGTGTTATATTAGGATTTGGTATAATGATAGAGATTAGGATTTTAGCCCATTAAAATTTGAGATTTTTCTTCATCACTTTGCAAAACACTAACCATCATGTAACGAAGTAGTCACTATTAACAACCAGAGAATTCATGTAAATCATTGTCATAAAATGAACAGTGAAAATGAATTTACTTGTTTGTAAAATAAGTGAAAAAATCTAAAATTACAGCTGTGCCGACTGCATATTAATTTGGAGGCACTACATTTTGTGGTTCAATGATAATAGTGCCTTAATAAGAAAATGCTGTCTGCACAGCTGTAATTTTAGATTTTTTCCCTTAGTGGGAATGTAATTATAAATGTAACGAGCCCTTTGGTCTCGGTGTAGGGTATGCCTTGGCAGCTCCACTTTTAGGAGCTTCCGATGATATCGGCTTTAATGTCTCTATGTTAGTCTAGAATATTCCTTTAGGACTGGCACATCATAGAAAAATTTGCACGCCGAAAAGTTCGGGAAAAGAAATTTGTAAGCATGCAAGGTCTTAAGTAAAGTATTGATGTCCGTTCAGACTTAAGTGACACTGTGTAGCTTGTACATATTATAGCATTCTTATACCCAACTGGGCGTTACTAACTTGAATTTAGGAAAAGTTGTTTATCCTATATTTTCAGTGCTTCACATCCACTTTCTAATGTATTCGCCTCTTTTTTAAGCGAAATTACTATCCCTGGATCCTCTCACCGGATTTTAGCTACACCCTATAAAACTCATTGGGTAGGGCATCCGACACCCATTTAGCGTAGGGGCCTCAACATACCTTAGTCCGGCCCTGTTGGTGCCCTATTGACTCATCGAATTTGTGACCCATGATCCATTGAGGATTGACCCATCAAGTGACCCATTGACACATCAAGTGACCCATTGACACATCACACAATGTCAAATATGTTTAGTATTTCTATGCACATCAACATTATGATGATGATGACGATGAGAGATTGTATTTTAACTGAAGAACACATTGAAATTCCAAATGGGTCAAGGCTTGTTAACTTTACGACCCATCGATTTAGGTAACCCATCTGACCCATGACCCATGGTCACTCTGGCTACTAGAATTGAAGGGGGGGAGGGCTTAACCTCATATACTTCAAACTAGGCATATTCAATGAAGTTAAATTGGACAGGAATAGTGACACAAGGGTAGGCCTCGCTCTAATGGAGTCTAATCACATATATTATATCATCTCTATTGCAGTGTATGTAGGTATCTGGTTACCTGAGCATATATGCATAAATAGAGACACAACACAGATAGGATGCTTTGAATGGCAACAGGCAAGACATACAACTCAGTAGACTCGAAAGAACAACTGACACTGGTACAGACCGGTAGAGGGAAGTTCGGAGGATACAAACAATACTTGTTAGTTAACACATTGAATGAAATGGTAATAGAATTCTATGTCTGCACTCAATGAAAAGGTGTTATGCGTAACGCTTGTCAGGTAGGAGAGGAACAGATTCCTAATTGCGAGACTTGTGTAGGGAATAAGGCGAAATCTCAACCAATGATGATAGCAAGACAGAAAATACCCCAACTTAAAGCAACTTGTCCCCTAACAACAAGAGGGTGCAAATGGAATTCCACTTTATTTGAGGTAGAGACACATCTAGATGCGTGTCAGGAATTCGTAGTTAACTGCGAGAATGCCTGTGGAGTTATTCTCAAAAGGTGTGAACTGAATAACCACTGCATTAAAGAGTGTTTGAGCCGAGAAGTCAGCTGTGAGCATTGTCTCAACAAGACAGTGTACAGAGACCTGAAGCGACATTATGAAGCGTGTCTGGAATTCCCACTTTTGTGTCCAAACAGCTGTGGTGCTAATCTCAGAAGGAAACAAACAGATTCGCACATCGAGACAGACTGTCCCAACACAGTAGTGAGGTGTCGCCATGAGAGATTTGGATGCAAAGAAGTGATTAAGAGGTGTGAACTGAATAACCACTGCAGCAACGATTGTTTGAGCCGAGAAGTCAGCTGTGAGCATTGTCTCAACAAGACAGTGTACAGAGACCTGAAGCGACATTATGAAGTGTGTCTGGAATTCCCACTTTTGTGCCCAAACAGCTGTGGAGCTAATCTCAGACGGAAACAAACAGATTCACACATCAAAACAGACTGTCCCAACACAGTAGTGAGGTGTCCTCATGAGAGATTTGGATGCAAAGAAGTGATTAAAAGGTGTGAAATGGAGCAACACGACAAGACAAAGGAAATAAAGCACCTGGCAATGACTACACTATTTGCTGTGGCTAAAATAGAACACTCGGAGGAGACAAACACTAAACTGTTGAAAGAGGTAAACCGATTAACTGATAAGTTGGAGCAATCTGACATAAGAATGGAAGAGTTGGAGAGACAATCTGTGATAACTATAGAAAGTTTGGAGTGTCGGATGAAAGAAAGAGAAAAAGTAAATAATAAAGAAATAGAGAAGCAATCAGCAATAATAGACAGTTTAATATATCCAGTCGTGCTACGAGATAGAATAACGGAGAGTTATTATAAACGAATGAGTTGGGGTTTAATAGATAACAGATTTGAAATTTCGTGGCGCAGTATTAATCTGATACTCAAATTTGTTATTCTAAACCGAGAAGGCATACATGTGTCTATAACTATGGAATTTAACAAAGTGATGTCTCCACTAGCAAAATGGCCTTTTGAAGGAAGATTCAAGTTATCAATAATAGATAGAGTAAACACAAACAATTCTCTTATTTACGAATCACCTATTGTGAAACTACAACCCACACAAGAACAAGGGTTGAAATTGAAGGAAAAACACCCCAATAAACTCGAAATAGCTACAATACCTGTAGCTCTCCTCCTCGAGAACAGATTCAGAACAGAGAAAGGAGAATTAGAATTCACACTACAGATACAAGAATTTGAACATGCTAGGCTTATAGATCCAATCACAGATTTGAGTAAGAAAGAACTTCCCTAACTGAATAACTATTTAGTTATCTTAATACGTATAGATTACCCCTAGATAGTGTCTGATCATAGTTTGTTTATTTCTTGCGTTAAAGTATTCTCAGTTTAACTTTACATGTATTGAAGATTAGAGATAAAATGTAGTTAATGTTTTATTCAAAGTTTCAATTTACATTTTGAGAGTTTTATTTTCAGTCACAGAATAGAATTTTGCTTTTCAAAAGCTGTTAGTTAAGTTAAATAGAATTTTTTCGATCCGAATTCCGAACTTTTACAAACTATATCCAGTTTGTGACCATAACCCGACTTATCTGCACGAATATAATAGAGAGCAGGAGTTATCATGAGAGAGGTAAACAGATTAACTGATAGTTGGAACAATCTGACAGAAGAATAGGAACTGTCACACAACGTATGGAAGACTTGGAGAAACAGTCTGTGATAACAGAAAGTTTGGAGTGTTGGATGAAAGAAAGAGAAAAAGTAAATAATCTCAATATAGTGGAGAAGCAATCACCCATAATGGACAGTTTAACGGGTAGTATTCGAGCAAATACGCTATTTCCAAGTTACTATAGTACAGTATGAAGAACCAGACAAACAACAATGGAGCAAAATAATGTAGAATAGGATGTGAATAGCATTCCAATAGTGACACAAGGGAAGCAGAGTAGACCATGGGTCAACATTGGTGACCCAGGGTCGTATTACCCTATAAGCTAACTAAGCTATAGCTTGAGGGCCTCACAAGTTTGGCCCACAATTGCTGTCAAGGCCATCGGTGAGGGTATGCCTTGGCAGCCCCACTTTATAGGAGCTTACGATGATATTGGCTTTAATATCTCTATGTTATTCTAGAATATTCCTTTAGGACTGGCACCTATTATGACATCATAGAAAATTAGCACGCCGAAAAGTTCGGGAAAAGAAATTTGTAAGCATGCAAGGTCTTAAGTAAAGTATTGATGTCCGTTCAGACTTAAGTGACACTGTGTAGCTTGTACATATTATAGCATTCTTATACCCAACTGGGCGTTACTAACTTGAATTAGAAAAAGGTGTTTATCCTATATTTTCAGTGCTTAGCCTCCACTTTCTAATGTCTTCGCCTCTTTTTTTAAGCGAAATTACTATCCCTGGATCCTCTCACCGGGATGTTAAGTTACACCCTATAAAACGGATTGGGTAGGGCATCCGACACCCATTTAGCCTAGGGCCTCAACATACCTTAGTCCGGCCCTGTTGGTGCCCTATTGACTCATCGAATTTGTGACCCATGATCCATTGAGGATTGACCCATCAAGTGACCCATTGACACATCACACAATTTCAAATATTCCCATGCCAATTATGTTCAGTATTTCTATGCACATCAACATGATGATGATGATGACGATGATGACGATGAGAGATTCGTATTTTAACTGAAGAACACATTTAATTCCTAATGGGTCAAGGCTTGTTAACTTTACGACCCATCGATTTAGGTAACCCATCTGACCCATGACCCATGGTCACTCTGGCTAATATAATTGAAGGGGGGGCTGAAGCTCATATACTACAAACTAGGCATATTCAACAAGTTAAATTGGACAGGAATAATTCCAAGAGGGCATTACCAATAGTGACACAAGGGTAGGCCTCGCTCTAATGGAGTCTAATCATAGAAATTATATCATCACTATTGCAGTGTATGTAGGTATCTGGTTACCTGAGCATATATGCATAAATAGAGACACAACACAGATAGGATGCTTTGAATGGCAACAGGCAAGACATACAACTCAGTAGACTCGAAAGAACAACTGACACTGGTACAGACCGGTAGAGGGAAGTTCGGAGGATACAAACAAGACTTGTTAGTTAACACATTGAATGAAATGGTAATAGAATTCTATGTCTGCACTCAATGCAAAGGAGTTATGCGTAACGCTTGTCAGTTAGGAGAGGAACAGATTCCTAATTGCGAGAATTGTGTAGATAATAAGGCGAAATCTCAACCAATGATGAAAGCAAGACAGAAAATACCTAAGCTCAAAGCAAACTGTCCCCTAGCAACAAGAGGGTGCAAATGGAATGCTACTCTTTCTGAGGTAGAGACACATCTAGATGTTTGTCAGGAATTCGTAGTTAAATGTGAGAATGACTGTGGAGTTATTCTCAGAAGGTGTGAACTGAATAACCACTGCAGCAACGAGTGTTTGAGCCGAGAAGTCAGCTGTGAGCATTGTCTCAACAAGACAGTGTACAGAGACCTGAAGCGACATTATGAAGTGTGTCTGGAATTCCCACTTTTGTGCCCAAACAGCTGTGGAGCTAATCTCAGACGGAAACAAACGGATTCTCACATCGAGACAGACTGTCCCAACACAGTGGTGAGGTGTCGCCATGAGAGATTTGGATGCAAAGAAGTGATTAAGAGGTGTGAAATGGAGGAACACAACAAGACAAAGGAAATAAAGCACCTGGCAATGACTACACTATTTGCTGTGGCTAAAATAGAACAATCGGAGTTGACAAATACTAAACTATTGAAAGAGGTAAACCGATTAACTGATGAGTTGGAACAATCGGACAGAAGAACGGAAGAGTTGGAGAGACAATCTGTGATTACAAAAGAAAGTTTAGAGGGTTGGATGAAAGAAAGAGAAAATGAAAATAATTTAAAACTGGATGCAGAGAAACAATCGGAGGAGAGAATCACTAAACTATTGAAAGAGGAAAACAGATTAACTGATAAGTTCGAACATTCAGACAGAAGAATGATAACTGTCTTACAGCGTATCGAAAACTTGGAGAGACAGGCTATGGCAACAACAGAAAGTTTGAAAGAAAGAGCAAATATAAATAATCCCACTAAAGAAGTAGAGAAGCTATCAGCAATAATAAACAGTTTAACATATCCGGTCGTGCTACGAGATAGAATAACGGAGAGATATTATAATCAGATGAGAAGTAGTGTATTCGGTTTATCCGGTAACTTTGGTAGATTTGAAATTACGTGGCGCAATATTAATCTGATACTCTTATTTGGTAATTCAAGTCGAGAAACCATACCCGTGTATAACAACATAGTTAGGATGTATCAACTAGCAAAATGGCCTTTTGAAGGAAGATTCAAGCTAACAATAATAGATATAGTAAACACAAAAAATTCTGCTGTCTAGGAATCACCTACTGTGAAACTACGACACCACCCCAATGAATTCAAAATAGCTACAATACCTGTAGCTCTCCTCCTCGAGGACAGATTCACAACAGAGAAAGGAGATTTAGAATTCACACTACAGATGCAAGAAGCTGAACATATAGGATTACAGATCCAATCACAATCAAGACTTATAGTAGGAACGAAAATGCCTAAGGTTAACTGACTAACAATTTATGAATATTATTACCCCTAGTTAGTGTCTGATCTTAGTTTATTAATCTATATTATTAAATCTCGATTGTTGTGTGTTTGTGTGTTTGTGTGTTTGTCCGGATTGTATTAAAGTGACGGGGAGATAGAAACCGCATTAATATATGAGATATAAACTAACTGTCAAATGTTATAATTGGTAACAAATGTTATAATAGGTAAACAAGTATGCTGAACACGAATTTCGCATTTATAAATTTCTAATATGAATATTTATTGTTGTTGTTTACCCGAAATAGGTAAACAAATTAATGAAATTTCAAAATCAACCTAGAAGTTAGCTTTCAACGAGTATTATAGGTAAACAAGTATGCTGAACACAAATTTCGCGCTTAAAAATTTGTAATATGAATATTTGTTGTTGTTGTTTACACAAAATAAGTAAACAAATTAAATTAAATTCAAAATCAACCTAGAAGTTAGCTTTTAACGGGTATTATAGGTAAATAATTATGCTGAACACGAATTTCGCATTTATTAATTTATAATATGAATATTTGTTGTTGTTGTTGACACAAAATAGGTAAACAAATTAATGAAAATTCAAAATCAACCTAGAAGTTAGCTTTCAACGGGTATTATGGGTAAACAAGTATGCTAAACACGAATCTCGCGTTTAAAAAATTATAATAGGAAAATTTGTTGTTGTTTACACAAAATAGGTAAACAAATTAATGAAAATTCAAAATCAACCCAGAAGTTAGCTTTCAACGGGTATTGTAGGTAAACGAGTATGCTGAACACGAATTTCGCTTTATAAATTTAAAATATGAAAACAAGTTAAGCATGGAAATCTTATAAAGGGATGTCCCTTTCCACCATTTTCCATGGTGGAAAGGGTATAGAGTAAGGCCGCACAGCGGCCGTTAACTTGAGGTGCCTAGCACCGATCCGTCGCAAAGCGACCGAGACCGAAGGGCTCGTGTAGTATATTTACCGAATTTACCCGAATAATCGGAAATTCGTATCCATATTAAATATACTTACACCTAAGTAGGAGACTAGGAAAATCCGGGAATTGAAATGATCATACAACACCACACAAGAACGTTAGGGCAGTTGGTGAATAGGGTAGCAGTCTTAACTTATTTCCTCAAATAGCAAATAGTAGCTCAACTCAAATAATAGCCGGGGTACTATTGGAGCAAATACGCTATTTCCAAGTTACTTAAGTACAGTCTGAAGAATCAAACAACAAAAATAAAGCATAAATAATGTAGAATAGGATGTGAATAGCATTACCAAAAGTGACACAAGGGGACTGTGTAGCTGGTACATATTAATGCATTCTTATACCCGATTTGGCATTTCTAACTCTTATTTAGGAAGAGGTGATCATCCTCTCTTTTCAGTGCTTACTCTTAGCCTCCACTTTCTATTGTATTCGCCTCTTTTTACTGTGCCGACTATACTATAGTATAGTGCCCAGTTCAAAAATCACTGCCTTTATTATTTTTAAGCTAAATTACTACCTTGGATTCTTTCACCGGGATATTTAGTTAAACCCTATAAAACTCATTGGGTAGGGCATCCGACCCCCATTTAGCGTAGGGGCCTCTACATACCTTAGTCCGGCCCTGGTATCCATGGTTAATTATGGTTATATTAATAGAGGTAAGTAAACGGTCATGGTAAGTAAACCGTCATACAACAACTGTATTAGTTATTTCCCAATTAACAATTCAAATAGAAAATGTATTCGAGTTCGTATATTATTAAATTTGTGTATAATGAACTCAATCCATACTGCTGACAGCTATCCTCACATAGGAGGGAACTCTCCTATCCCGAATTGTATTAGAGTGATAGGGGGGTCTAAAACGCATATAGAATTCACAAAATTGTAAAAATAATTATTTTTGACGATGTCATAATCACCTCAAGGTGTCAAGACCCACTTGTATAGGTGGTACCTGGCATAAGGACCAGTGGATAAATTGAAAGTTTGTTTCTATCTTGTATCATCTCTGAGATTAATGAAATTTAGCTAATTAGTATAAATATTTAATTAATTTATTAATTATTTAACACCATTATTATATACAGCAAAATAAATTAAGTTCTATTATTTGCATTTATCATTAATTTTAATTGAATTTCACTATAAT
The DNA here is from genome assembly GCA_028753945.1 of Hexactinellida sp. DTS-2022. Lineage (NCBI taxonomy): Eukaryota > Metazoa > Porifera > Hexactinellida > Hexactinellida sp. DTS-2022. Next base: position 1,084,441 of record JAPNXP010000014.1, read on the forward strand.
ATTTGAATTCCACGCACTCGATAACCCCAATAATCCAATTGGAACCGTCTCTATAAGATAAATACAGAATGAATTTATTATAATTAATTACGTCAGTACATTAATTGTGCAAGAATATTCTCGCAGAAATATATATAATCACTTAATCTGTCGTTGTTGTGGAATGTAAAATCTTATGTTTCAATTACAAAATAGAAGCCTACTCGATCTCACAAGTTGAATCAATATAATTATTGCAAGTTGAAACAATGGAATTAGATTTAACACTTTCAATTGAATTGAAGTGTTAGTGAACAAAGGAAATTTCCAACTCAATTGTGGCACAAACGAAACCCAATTTAAAAATTCGTGACTGTGACAAGGTTTACAATTTAATTCTCTATCGAATGCATATAAATTGAATATTCGGGTACTATTTATTGTTCCTATTTAAATATTTAACAGGTGCAAAAATGTGTTCAAAGAAATGTAATAAAAAAACGTGACCCCAGGTGCACATCTGTAACCCATGAGACACTTGTGCTGAAAATTTAAGTTCTTAGTTAATTATGCTCTGTTCTGTGTAGACGATACGGACTAATAATAATAACTAACCACTTTTGAGGCAGTAAGATTAGAACTGGGCCACTATACTATAGTATCGGCACAGTAATAATAACCAAGGCAGTAAGATTAGAACTGGGCCACTATACTATAGTATCGGCACAGTAATAATAACCAAGGCAGTAAGATTAGAACTGGGCCACTATACTATAGTATCGGCACAGTAATAATAACCAAGGCAGTAAGATTAGAACTGGGCCACTATACTATAGTATAGTCGGCACAGTAAAAATATTAAAGGCAGTAAGATTAGAACTGGGCCACTATACTATAGTCGGCACAGTAAAAACGTTATAGTAGGGTCCTACTATAGTTTTATACTATAAGTGCACACTATTGAATTTACCTCTGTCGGGCTTCGGCCGGCCGGCCGGCCGTACGCGATGGCCTGACTAGACCATTGGTGATAGAGATTTAAAATTTGGACAGGAGATATAGAATTCCCTGAAGATGATCATCTCGAAGCCCGAATTCTCAATTTCGCTTTTGTTCATCAGTTATATCGAAATTTGTATTCTGGTCCAGTGACTCTTTAATAATTCGAATTATCAATTGAAATTATAGGGTTGTATTCTCCTAAGGATGTTCTTTCTATTTATCAATTAAAATGAATAGGTCGCTAACCAACTCTAGGTTTTATTAACGATTATTTACATAAATCAGCCATCTTCTCCATATTGTAATTACTCTATAGTATACTGAATACTATAGATTATAGAACATAGTAGTATTACATAAGCATACTATCTGCTAGATAATGACTGTTATTAATTGGTTTGTAAGTGAATATGTGTTTCATACAAGTGCAATGAAAACACTTGGAAGTTGGAACATTGTTGTTGATGATGTCAAATAATGAATTCTATTATTCAAATAGTAACGTAAATACTACGTATTCCTAATTCTACGTATTTGTAATAATTAATCTTTAATTAATTTAAACATTTGAAGTCTTCACAATTCAAACATTAATTAAATTAAATTACACTAAAATGAAATGTAATATGAATATTAAAATTCTAGTTAAATCGGGAAGTGCAGAGGAGCACACTCCCATCCCTTCTGTGAGGGTTTTTTTTTGTGTATTAAGTTACTATTAACCATAATAAATAGTTGAGCTTTTTAAAATTTTTTTATTTCCTTCTATAGATAAGGTCGATATTCTAACTGATAAGAAAACAGATTGAGTTTCAGTACGTGCTAAATAGGATGATCTTATAGCATATGAACTTTAAATATATTAATTTTATATTTCAGAATACTATCTCTAAATTTCCCAAGATTTACGAATGGCTACTGTTAATCCATTGAGTGAAGATAACTACGAATTAGAATTACATCGAATGGGAGAGAATATTAGAAATAAATTTGTTGAATTAATTGATTGCTTGAAAGCTAGAGAAAGTGAGCTATTGAGAGAGTTGGATAATATTCTAGCTTCTTATCTCTCTTATAGAAGCGAATTGGAGAATGTTAATGAAAAGAAACGAGATCTTGAAACAACAAAATCTTTTCTTCAAAATCAACTTCTAACTTCTCCAAATAAGTATATTCACGAAAACATTATTTCACAATTGAACACAGAACTAAAAGCTATCGAAACTCCAATAGAACCTAAAATGATTAGTTTTGAGTGTGACAGCAACAAAATGTTAGCTGAATTGAACAAGTTGGGTAAGTTGGTAGAGAAAGTGAGAAGTGGAATTGACTATAAAAGCAAGAAACAACCTCTAGTGAGTGTTTGTGAGATAGTAAATGGAATGGAAGAACTAAACAGTCCACTTGGAGTAACAGTCGATAATAAAACGGGCAATATTTACATAGCAGATCAAGTTAATAACTGTGTAAAAGTATTCGATAGTACTGGCAAGTATTTGTTCAAATTTGGAGACAAGAAAGGAGAAGAAAAGATGTTCTTACCGAAAGGTGTAGCTATTTGTGGAGATAGAATTCTTATTTCTCAAGGTAACTACTGTATTCTCAATTATCAACTCAATGGGAAGTTTGTTTCTAGAATCGGTAAACAGGGAAGAGGAGAGTTAGAATTTGACTTTCCCTTTGGTCTAACGATTGATGAGTCTAATGGAGACATTTATGTTAGTGATTTTAATAATAATCGTATTCAAACACTCAATAGTGATTTATCTTTCAAGTCTCAGTTTGGAAATGATACACTCAAACACCCTCATGATGTTAAACTCTCCAAAGAATACATTTATGTTCTCGATGAATCTAATCCTTGTCTCCATCTATACAACTATAATCACATTCTACAGAAGAATGTTATATCTCAAGGCTAAGGAATGGAAGTTATTAATCCATTTTGCTTCTTCATTGATCAAACGTATAATATTCTCATTTCAGATCGTAGTTCTCACTCTATTCATATTTTCAGCCCTCAATTCCAGAAGATTCATACAATATCTACCTCTAACAATCCTACAGGTATTACAGTGGATAAAGAAGGAAGAGTCATTGTAGTTACTCAAGCTGTTAAGAACTGTCTACAGATATTTTGATTCCTTCTTTTCTTCCTTTCTATTAACTTAATTGAATTCTTTAGCTTGTAGTTCTATCTATTTTCTACATGTTATACTGTGAAGTTTTCCTTTAGTCTAATCCCTTTTTGCGTGTTTTAATTGGTGCATACATATGCTTTACTGATTTTAGTCGCATTGATTTTTAATCGTGAATATTCTTTCGGGTACAATTTATGTTTGACAATGGGCAAGATAGTTCTTCCATTATTACACTACAACTGTGTTTAGAATCTTTAGATTTACTAATTAAGTTTGCAATAATCCATTGTCTATACATACTATAATTAATTAATATGATAAAATTCCCAAAATATAGTAAAGCTTTTTCAAAATTCCAAATATACTAAACTTTACTTGCACTCAAATATTAAACTAGATCTTTCCGAATCTACTCAAGTTTTATAAATTAATTACAATTCTCAAGTTTTGTCGAAAAATTCCACATTTACTCAAGTTTTCAATAAATTGATTAATTAAATTCACAGATCTACTCAAGTTTTTGAATGGCCATATTCGATCTATCTTGTATATTAAATCACAATGTGTTTTCTTTGTTTGTTTGTTTGTTCACCATTTTTTGAGGAGCTGGAAGAGCTACATTATTTAATTCTGCAGGGGGATGGGAGAAGACCGCGACGAGCTGATCACCACGTTTGTCGACATATATTACTTTCCATGCGGTCTGGAATAGGGGTTACAATCCCGGCCATATTTGTAATCCCGGGATTTCGGGATTGACCTTTTTTTCTAATCCCGGGATTCGGGAATCCGGGATTATAATTTGTCTAATCCCGGGATCCCGGGATTTCGGGATTAGACAAAGAAACCCAAGGGTGCCTAATAAACCACCTTCACACTTTAATATTTTGTTATATGCTTTGTATTGAGCCAGCTTACCACATACAGATCTCAGAAAATGTTTCCATATTTCTGCAACAGTAAATTTTGAAATTTAGTACTTTCAGCCATAGGTAGATAATTTCATATTTATGAATTCTCTAAGATTAGTCATAATTTATTAAATAGGAATCTTCGATTCATCGTTTGTTAAATTTTAACAACTATGATCACAAAGATTATCATTTAACACTGAATTCAAATAAGAGTTGATAAGAAATTATATGCATCCTACAAGTGGATGATTGTTTGTCTAGCTAGGGAATCTAATTAAATATGTTTGGATCATACAAGCAAACCTGTCCCATTCTTTGACTGCAATTAAAGCCATTAGATACCAAGTTCGGAATCCCGGGATTGAGAAATAATCCCGGGATTGGAAAACGGGATCGGGATTAAAAAAACAATCCCGGGATATAATCCCGGAGGTGAAATGGATCGGGATCCCGGGATTGTAAGCCCTAGTCTGGAAGCCACGCAAGCAGAGCCCCAGCTCGCTACAAATGCGCCACCGCCGACCCACCTACGCCAGTCTCGCCACCCGCACCAGGCCGGAATATCTCCCGTGCTACGTCTCTTCCATCGTACGGCACCCAGGATATCGTTATGCGCAGGGAATTCTATTGTGGAATAACTTTTTGCAGAAATTCCAATTTATTATGTATATGATTGATACATTGGTGTGTATTCTTCATAAGGCACGTTCTCACCTAGTACAGCATATTTTAAAAAATATCCTGTTTCATTAATTCATACTGACGTTTTGTTATAGGTTTTCTCGCGAAATTTGAATAATATGGGTATCTTGCATCAGCTCACACTATTTCCAGAGGTGCAATGGACGTCTCATATAATTTGATGATTCTGCAAATATGAATTGTCAGTTGTTGATTCCATTATTTCAGCATTGAATACAGAATTATCAATTTTAAGTGTCAATGGATTATATCCCAAACCACGACTTGACTTTCAGCAGGGTTGCCGCTTTTTTGCCTTTTTTCTATACAGTGTAACCTCGCTAACCGGGGCCTCGATAACCGGGGAGCGGGGATTTTATTTATTTATTTCGTCGTTTAATATACAAATGACTCTCTCTAACCGGGGGATTGCCCTAAGCGGGGAATGGGGAATGTGATCTGGTTACGACTTCGTATATTACTTTAAATCCTAACCTCGCTAAACGGGGAATTTATAACATAAGTCGAGGTGAATATGTATATTATAGTGTCTTACTAATAGTATTTACATAATACAAACAATGCAATCTACTAGTTTCTCTAAATCTGAAAGTTTCTAGAACACAAATAAGCTACACGGCTAATTAGAATTTCCGAAAAAGTATGTGATGCTTGCCTGCTTAAGTGACTAAAATATAAGTTTTAATATAAAGTCAAGACCATAGGAAAATCAATAAATAGAGACACCCTCTAACCGGGGACTGGGGAATAACTTCAAAATCTGTAGTCCCAAATTCCCCGGTTAGCGAGGTTACACTGTATTATTATTTTATGATATAGTACAGGGCCGTAGCCACTGGTCAGGTTTCAACCTGACCACTTTTAGTTGGTTGGACAGGTTAACCTGAACCCTTGGCCCTGTTGGTACTGTATCCAGCCCGGTCTAACCTGACCACTTTTAACTGGTGGCTACGGCACTGTAGTATAAGTAAATAACTGGATTTTTTTGCTAAAATTAGTCAAGATACGAGTACCAAGTTTTGTTCTACTCATGTATACTTGTAAGTAGTTAAGATTCTTTAGCCAATTATTAGTACACTGTACTATTATGTTTTAATTCTAATTTGGAAGAAATTCTTTAAAATATCCCGGATGGCCTTGCGCCTACATCCTCCAGAATGTTGTTATACTAGATTCGATGCTGAATCTTTTTCTCCGTTTAGTTTATATGTCGATCTATGCATTCAATGCAACCACGTGTGGATTAACTTTACAACATGTCTTTTTACAATTTTGTGAATTATATAATGCGAATGGGTTGGTTGGTGTTGGGTGATCACCCAACACTCACATAAAAAATGCTGACTCATCACTTATTATATTCCACGGTAACTTGAATATCTTTGAAATGAGGTGAGCTAAAACGAAACTTCCAACTCACCATGGGTCGTAGCCTTTTGAAAAATCTTTCTGAAATAATTTAACGCCTTCATAGTGATGATGACATGGCGAAAAAATCCAAAATTGCAGCCTGTTCCCACAGCATGTTCCTTTGGAGGCACTATCAATAAACCACCATCAAAATATAGTGCCACCAAAGGAACATGCGTCGGCACAGGCTGCAATTTTGGATTTTTTACTGTGCCGACTATACTATAGTATAGTGGCCCAGTTCTAATCTTACTGCCTTGGTTATTTCTCCGTGTCGCCTCCCCAGGCTAAACCATAAGTGCTAGAGCTCTGAGATTTTCAGGATAGGTGTCTGGTTGTTGATTAATGTGCACTTCGTGGCCTGATTTTTCAATTTCGACTTGGGAAAATTTTTAAGGGGACTTTTAGCTTTTTTTGTCCCACAAGAAAATATATGCAATAACAAAAAAATTTAGAATCATTAGTATCAGAAAAGTATTTTGCAACTGATAGCTCTTCACGATTTTTTTAATCCGTCCTCATTTTCCTGATAATTAGGCTCAAAGTTGCCACAATTCACCCTTAACTTTCTAAAATGTTAAAATCATTAATATTCACTTATGCAATTATTTCGTGGTTTCGATGAAGATCTACTATTTATGAATAATTCAATTGATTCAGTGTTATTTCGATTCAAGTTATTACTGTGCCGACTATACTATAGTATAGTGGCCCAGTATTGGTCTTAGTGCTTTGGTTTGTTTTTACTGTGCCGACTATACTATAGTATAGTGGCCCAGTTCTAATCTTACTGCCTTGGATGTTTTTACTGTGCCGACTATACTATAGTATAGTGGCCCAGTATTGGAATCACTGCCTTTATTTTTATTATTACTGTGCCGACTATACTATAGTATAGTGGCCCAGTTCTAATCTTACTGCCTTTAATAATATTATTACTGTGCCGACTATACTATAGTATAGTGGCCCAGTATTAGAATCACTGCCTGTATTTTTACTGTGCCGACTATACTATAGTATAGTGGCCCAGTATTAGAATCACTGCCTTTATTTATATTATTATTATTTCTCCGTAGCAGGTGCCCTGGCCACACCTGTATACATAGAGGGCTGAAACTTGGCATGTAGATTCGGAGTCGACGTCTAATTTGCACCTGGGGTTACGATTTTGTATTAACAAATTTTTGACACATCTTTAACACCTTTCAAAATTTGTCTGGTCCATAACTCAAAAAATGTTTTACTAAACCCCAAAATTTTATTTCACATTTGGATTCGCCATAAAATTCTGCGTCTGAGGCGAGAAGAAATCTTTCAATAAAGGGGTCAATTTCTGCCATAAATGGGGGTTGAAATTTCTTTGTTTACTGACACTTCAATTTCAGTAAAGTGTTAAATCTAATTCTATTGTTTCAACTTGTAATAATTATATTGATTTAACTTGTTAAATCCTACTCTAGTGATTCAACTTGCGATAATTATATTGATTTAACTTATAAATTCCAGCTGGCTTCTATTTAATTTTAGTATTACTATACAATTGATTAAATTAAATAATATAATATAAGGAATTTGTTGACTCAACTCAACCAACCATGGATAACATTGCTAAAATAAATAACTAATAATATTATTTATTATCAATACATAATGAATGAATGGCATTAAACTAAAGATGGTTTATGATAGAACCGTTAAGATTTTACATTCCACAACAACGACAGATTAAGTGATTATATTTATTTCGGCGAGAATATTCTTGCACAATTAATGACTGACTTAATTAATTATAATTAATTCATTTTGTATTTAACTTATAGACGGTTCCAAATAGATTATTGGGGTTATCGAGTGCGTGGAATTCAAATATTATAGTGAAATTCAATTTAAATTAATAATAATTGCAAATAATTGAACTTAATTTATTTTGCTGTATATAATAATGGTGTTAAATAATAAATAAATAAATTAAATATTTATACTAACTAGATAAATTTCATTAATCTCAGAGATGATACAAGATAGAAACAAACTTTCAATTTATCAATTGGTCCTTATGCCAGGTACCACCTATACAAGTGGGTCTTGACACCTTGAGGTGATTATGACATCGTCAAAAAAATGTATTTTTACAATTTTTTTAATTCGATATTTAAAATGGGTTAGTTGATGTTGGGTGATGACCCAACACACACATAAAAAATGCTGAGTCATCAGCTATTATATTCTACTCAAACTTGAATATCTCTAAAATTATATGAACTAAATGGAAACTTCCACCACTCTAAGGGTCGATGCCTTCTGTAACACCTTTTTGAAATAATTTAACACCTTCATAGTGATGATGACATGGCGAAAAAAAAAATCCAAAATTGCAGCCTGCGCCGACAGAATGTTCTTTTGGAGGCACTATAAATAAACAACCAACAAAATGTAGTGCCACCAAAGGAACATGCGTCGGCACAGGCTGCAATTTTGGATTTTTTTTATTATTTTTTTCTCCGTAGACGGTGCCCTGGCCAGAGCTTAATTGTTGATGGGCTGAAACTTGGCATGTAGGTGCGATGGGACCGGCTAATTTGCACCTGGGGTTACGATTTTTCGTTAACAAATTTTTGACACATCTTTAACACCTTTAAAAATTTGTCTGGTCCATAACTCAAAATATGTTTTACTAAACCCCCAAATTTTATTTCATATTTGGATTCGCCATAAAATTCTGCGTCTGATGGGAGAATAAATTTTCCAATAAAGGGGTCAATTTCTGCCATAAATGGGGGTTGAAATTTCTTTGTTTACTCACACTTCAATTTCAGTAAAGTGTTAAATCTAATTCTATTGTTTCAACTTGTAATAATTATATTGATTTAACAAGGGTGCCCTGTACTGATATTTTGACACCCGACGACCTAATGTTTTTATTGCGTTTTTGGATAGTACTAATATATCTAAGATATCCCTGAAAATATTAGAGTTCTACTATGTATATATCCTTAGTTATGAACTAGACAATGTCAATATAGGCCTAATCCATACTAGCCAAATATTTAAAAAAAAAAATTATGTTAGTTTTTAGCGCGAAACATGTCAATTATAAAATATACCTGAGTCAATACTCAATGTTTTAAATCGAACCGAAATATGCTTTTTCTTTAATCTACTCTATGTTATTGTCATTTTTGTGAAATTGGTCAAAAAAACCCAACTATTTTTCATTAAAAGTATACTAATTCAATTTTTTTGTATTATATTGCTAAAACTGCCCGCTTTTAAAACATGCGCCTACATATACTGAGCATTTTTAAAAAAGTTTGACTTTCTAGAATAAAAATTCTCTTTTTTACATCCATATGCCCAAATGGTCTTTTTTTACTCCTTCATAATTAGCATTTAATTAATTTGTGTCGAAGTGGCTGAGTCTAGAATATGAAAGTGCGAAGAAAAGGAGTTCCTAAACTGCATAAAATAGATAATGTCATTTGAAATTGAATTAGACTATATTTAGCAATTTAGAGCTAAGCTCTATCTCATTTGGATCAGAAGTTGGATTTTTGTCACCCTTTTAACATATTGCCACTTTGACACCACCATATTTGGGCATTTGAAATCAGAACACATCATTCGATTTATAATATAATCCCAAAGTTTATCCAATGAGTAAGAAATAGTATCATGATGTGACTAGAATTTTAGAGCTAGTCTCTGCTGTCCAGAGATCAAGAGTTACAAAAATTTGCTTCGTCATCAAAATTGGGCACATCAAATTGCCATATATGGTCATGTTAAAAAGTGTGACACCTAGAGTCCTAAAATGTATTATAAACGTATAGAATGTCAGGTATTTACAGTATTTTCTAATGCCTATGATCATTTTATCTCAAAGCGTTTCTGAAATATCAACAGGTGTGAAATGTCAGATTTTTTGCCCCCTTCTGTGGCCCAAAAGTCCATAACTTATCGAATAATGATTGGATCGTGTTGTGTAACGTCTCATTTTGTGCGCAAATGCTATTTCCATATTTGTATTACCAAATTGGTGTTTTATATAATACATTATTGTATATTTGAGGGCCTTGAGGTGTGAAAATATGACAAAACAGACAAAACCATAGTCATAAATTGGTCATAACTCATGATATATTATTGTAAAAGTGTTGAAAACAAATGCTACGCATAGATAAGAAGCTGGCGCATTTTTATGAAGAATAACAGAATTATTCTGCTGTCCAATTTCCCACAGTAATATATGATCACCGGGTACTTGCATACCCTTCATATTCTTTTATGCCCCTAATTCCCTAATTTTTGACATATTCCTGAACTTTTTGACGTGAACCTTTATATTTTGACCTGTAGATTCCGAATTTTTTAATTTTGGGAACAATATATGGCAGTGCAGAATTTTTTCACCTCTTCTGATGTTGAAATTCGGAAAAATTCGTGGGCCGCAGCCTTAGAATGCTTATAAAACCAAAAATAATTATCAGAAAGTCAAAAAAATTCTCTGGGGTAACACATGATACATCCTCAGACCCTTGAACTAGAATTGAAATTTTTTTCTTCTAACATTTTATAACGATAGTTTAGTGCACGACTGCGTTTTATGATTATTTTGAAAAAATGCCCTTTAGCATCGTTTCTTCTGCAAAAATAAATAAAATAAAAATTATTACTGAGAGGAAATAGTCTCATAATAATATGTTCAAAAATTCAAAAAGATTCAACAATTTTTGAAAAAATGTCATGCCCATATAAGGAAGTCGACGTCTTATTAAAAAACACCATCTTGATTGAAAATTAAGAAAAAAAAAAATCATAGAAGTTAATCTCTATCTCATCTAGAGTATTCCTAGTAGTAAATTATGCAATTCTGAGATTCACCATGAACGCCCGAATATCAATACAGGATACCCTTAAGGTTAGTTCATTATTTAAATTATGTTTAGTCATTTAAAAATATTATATTCTGCTAATGCTCAATCGTGATGTAATTTCTAATTATCTGATCTAGCTTCAACCTTTCTTTGCAATTTCTCCGTTTGAAATCTCCTTATATTATTTTTAGTGAAAATACTCAACTTTGACTTCACTGGTAAGTCTGGTTGAATATGTCACAGTCATTGAACATTTTTTTAAAATTAAGTACGTATATAATGAATTAACCAGATATGGGACATCGATACGATTAGGAACGTAGGTAAAAATCCATGATGTGTATCCTAGCAAAGATTTAAATGAAACTAGATATTTAAATTAAAAACGAGGTATTCTGCGCATAGCTCAGTCATAAATTCGGATTTTGTTTAAATCCATTGCATCGAATCAGTGTAATTCTATAACTCTCACTAGCTATTGTCTTTGAACGAGTGCAAATAGATCTCACACAGATTGCATTCGATAGTCAAGATATTCTTTCTAAAAAAGGTTTTAAATGGATTTTGACAATAATTGACTGTTTTTCAAAATATGCATGGACCTTTCCATTGCAATCAAAGGAAACAAACCCAATCTGTAGGATACTCTGTGATTTGTTTCACAAAGAAGGTGTTCCAACGATTTTACAAAGTGACAATGGAGGGGAGTTTATATCGAACATAATCAAGTTTGTAATGCCTAAACTTGGAATCAAATTGATAAATGGTTCGCCATACTCTCCTACATCTCAAGGGCAAATCGAAAGATTTAATAAAACACTAAAGAATTTACTTAAGAAAGAAATTCAAATTGAAATGTCCAAGTCTAATAAATTAAGAGTGGAAAATTGGCCATGGGATTTATTACCTAAAGTAATGGATATATATATTCATAACAAACATAGATCTTTATCTAGAACGCCATGGGAAATATATTATGCAAGATCTTCACCTCACCAATTAAAATATATCACACAGCTGGAATCTTTTACGCCAAATTTTGTTGAATCATGCTCGAAACCAAATCCTGAAATAATGTATAATATAGAGAGGTACAATCTAACTAATGAAATGAGAGTTCATGCGGATATGGGAGAAAGACTGAAAGTCCATACTTTAACTCAAACACGGAAAATCCAAATCGAAAACTATCGCAAGATAACGCGAAAACAAATTTCGAAGACAAAATTAAAAGTAGGAATGATTGCATACATGCGAAATCCGAATAATTCAGGTAGAAAGAAGAAATGTCTTCAGCAAACCTTAAATGTTAAAACCAAAATATTGAAAATTAATTCAACATCAAATCAATGCTATGTTGAATATAACACAATTCAAAAAGGTATTAACCCTTTGACTGCCATGTCAGTCACCCATGACTGACACTAAACTATCCACTCAAGTGGTGTCAGTCATATGTGACTGACAGCTAAATATGCTGTACAGTAAAATAACTTGCTAATAGAGCACTATTGCTACCACAAAAACTGCAAAAAAACTCCAAAAAAAAATTTTTTATTTTTATTTTTATAAAACAAAATTCAGTTTTTTTGGCAAAAAAATCCACAAAAACTGCAAAAAATAAGTGGTGACGATTGTTTAGCAAAACATTATCTCTGAGTGTGCAAAAAATGGAACGATCCAGAAGAACAAGGCCTAACAATCGAATAGTTGAAATTATGGCACAAACATGTAATATAGTGGCATTCTATGCTTAAAAAAAGAACGTCCAAAAACTGGCACAGTTGACCCCCAAGCGCTTCCCACGGCATCCATAATTCTAAGGCCCATTCCTGGGCATTGCACCCCCAGATATTTTGTGCTGATCCCTGAAGACCATCCCTGAATATGATAGCAGTGATTGTCCTATTATGTACATTATTAGAGCATCGAAATGTATTATCATTGAATCGGAAGTTGATGACGGGCTATCAATTGGATCCATTGAGTAAGCTGTAACTATATTCCTTCTCGAGATATGACCTCACTCATTCAAATCACATTTCCATAGCAACAGAGGAATGTGTCAACATTCCATAATTGATTCTGAGATATTTTATGTAAATGACTCCTATATGGGTTAGTCAAAGCAATTTGTTTGAAAAAGCGAAATTGAACATTGTAAATGAGTTCAAAGTTTTGGCATATTTCAATTTTGGCCTATTAGACAAAACGGTGACGTCATTTCGACATAGTGCTAACTCACAAATATGCGTCGTGTACATGACTACCTTTATAAAAACAATTCATAAGTAGAAGTCCCCTGAAATACTTATTTCGAAGAATAATTGCATTGCATATATTTAGTTGACTATACTAACCAATCCCTGGTCCCGAAATTTGAGTGTGTGTGCCATTGCCTTATGTATAGAATGCTATGTGCAAACTTAATTAGTAAAATCTAAACACAGTTGTAGTGTAATAATGGAGGAACAATCTTGCCCATTGTCAAAAATAAATTGTACCCAAAAGAATATTACGATTAAATATCAATGCGACTAAAATCTGTAAAGCATAAGTATAAACCAATTTAAACACGGAGAAAGGGATTAGACTAAAGGAAAAACTTCTCAGTATAACATGTAGAAAATAGATAGAACTACAAGCTAAATAATTCAATTCAGTTAATAGAAAGGAAGAAAAGAAGGAATCAAAATATCTGTAGACAGTTCTTAACAGCTTGAGTAACTACAATGACTCTTCCTTCTTTATCCACTGTAATACCTGTAGGATTGTTAGAGGTAGATATTGTATGAATCTTCTGGAATTTAGGGCTGAAAATATGAATAGAGTGAGAACTACGATCTGAAATTAGAATATTATACGTGTGGTCAATGAAGAATAAATAAGGATCATTAACTTTCATTCCTTGGCTACTAGATATAACACTCTTCTGTAGAATGTGAATATAGTTGTAGAGATGGAGACAAGGATTAGATTCATCGAGAACATGAATGTATTCTTTGGAGAGTTTAACATCATTAGGGTGTTCGAGTGTTTCTTTTCCAAACTGCGACTTGAAAGATAAATCACTATCGAGTATCTGAATACGATTATTAAAACGATCACAAATGTAAATGTCTCCATTAGACTCATCAATTGTTAGACCAAAAGGATAATTAAATTCTAACTCTCCTCTCCCGGTCTACCGATTCTAGAAACAAACTTCCCATTGAGTTGATAATTGAGAATACAGTTGTTACTTTGAGAAATAAGAATTTTATCTCCACAAATAGCTACACCACTCGGTAAGTACAACTTTTCTTTTCTTCTCCTTCATTGTCTCCAAATTTGAACAAATACTTGCCAGTACTATCGAAAACTTTCACACAGTTATTAGATTGATCTGCTATGTAAATATTTCCTGTTTTATTATCGACTGTTACACCTAGTGGATTGTTAAGTTGTTCCATTCCCTTTCCTCTCTCACAAACACTAACTAGAGGTTGGTTCTTGCTTTTATAGTCAATTCCACTTCTCACTTTCTCTACCAACTTACCCAACTTGTTCAATTCAGCTAACATTTTGTTGCTGTCACACTCAAAACTAGCCATTTTAGGTTCTATGGGAGTTTCGATAGCTTTGAGTTCTGTGTTTAGAATGGAAACAATGTTTTCATGAATAGACTTATTTGGAGAAGTTAGAAGTTGATTTTGATGAAAAGATTTTGTTGTTTCAAGATCTCGTTCCTTTTCATTAACTTTCTCCAATTGGCTTCTATAAGAGAGATAAGAAGCTAGAATATTATCCAACTCTCTCAACAGCTCACTTTCTCTAGCTTTCAAGCAATCAGTTAATTCAACAAATTTATTTCTAATATTCTCTCCCATTCGATGTAATTCTAATTCGTAGTTATCTTCACTCAATGGATTAACAGTAGCCATTCGTAAATCTTGGGAAATTTAGAGATAGTATTCTGAAATATAAAATTAATATATTTAAAGTTCATATGCTATAAGATCATCCTATTTAGCACGTATTGAAACCTAATCTGTTTTCTTATCAGTTAGAATATCGACCTTATCTTAGAAGGAAAAATAATTTCTTTAAAAAGCTGAACTATTTATTATGGTTAATAGTAATTTAATACACAAAAAATAAATGCAGGGAAATATATATAGTATCTACAAATAATTACAAACATCTAAATTTGCATTTAGAATATCTGTAGACAGTCCTCATCAGCCTGATTAACTACAATAACTCTCCCCATATCTTCAACAGATAATCCCATTGGATGCTTTGGTACTACAGTCCTATGTACTAACTCGAACTGCTGATTGAAAATCAATACAGCATTTGCATCTACGTCAGATACCAAAATATTATTCGTGTTGTCAAGGTAGAAACAGGATGAATCGATCTTTTGCATTCCATGTCCTCTTGAAAGAACATTTGTTTGTAGTTAGTAGTGTAGTCGAATAGATGGACACATGGATTTGAGACATCTAGAACATAAATAGAAACTTTGGACAATTTGACGTCACGAGGTGAAATAAGAGATGAATTACCAAATTGTGATTTAAATGTGTAATCATTCGCGAGTACTTTCACACGATTATTATTGCAGTCACAAATGTAAATATCTCCATTTGTCTCATCAAATGCTATTCCGGAAGGAAAACTGAGAAGAATTAAAGACACTCGCTTGAAAGAAAGCAAACATATAAATCTACTGAAAAGTCAAGTCGTGGTTTGGGTGTTTGGGATACAATCCATTGACACTTAAAATTGATAATCCTGTATTCAATGCTGAAATAATTGAATCAACAACTGACAATTCATCACTTGCAGAATCATCAAATTATATGAGACATCCATTGCACCTCTGGAAATAGAGGAAGCTGATGCAAGATACCCATATTATTCAAATTTCGCGAGAAAACCGATAACAAAACGTCAGTATTCTCATACAGTCAATTCGCTGGGCGATCGGAGAAGAAACAGCGGACACTACAAGCTTCTTAATGGAATATTCCAACCCAGTCAATATTGGTGAAGTATTTAACGACGTTGGTACTTGGTAGTGGAACATAAACCTTTCTGAAAGTGGTATTTGGATTATGAATGTTTAATATATTTCTTTGATGTATAATAAATATATTTCAACTTTCTTGAAAGATGTTTTCTCAGTGCTTAAAAAAAAAAGAACGTCCAAAAACTGGCACAGTTGAAAACTGGCACAGGTAACGTAACTAACGTCGGCAGTGGCGCATTTGTAGCGAGCTGGAGCTCTGCTGGCGGGGCTTCCAGACGTTGGCCGCGCATGAAAGTAACATATGTCGACAAACGTGGTGATCAGGCTGGTCGCTGTCTTTTCCCACCCCCCTGCCGAATTGAATTATGTAGCTCTTCCAGTTCCTCAAACAATGGTGAACAAACAAACAAACAAACAAACAAACCAAACACATTGTGATTTAATATATAAGATAGATCGAATATGGCCTTTCTAAAACTTGCGTAGATCTGTGAATTTAATTAATCAATTTGAGTAAATGTGGAATTTTTCAACAAAACTTGAGAATTGGAATTAATTTATAAAACTAGAGTAGTTTCGGAAAGATCTAGTTTAATATTTGAGTATCAGTAAAAGTTTAGTATATTTGGAAATATTAAAATAAGCTTTACTATATTTTTGGAATTTTACCATATTAAATAGTTATAGTATGTATAGACAATGGATTATTGCAAACTAAGTTAGTAAAAATCTAAACACAGTTGTAGTGTAATAATGGAGGAACTATCTTGCCCATTGTCAAAAATAAATTGTACCCGAAAGAATATTCACGATTAAATATCAATGCGAATAAAATAAGTAAAGCATATGTATGAACCAATTTAAACAAGCAAAAAGGGATTAGACTAAAGGAACTTCACAGTACAACATGTAGTGCTGCGAACTGGAATTAAATTTGATTCAATTCAGTTACAGTTACAGTTACAGTTTTAGTTTCATTTCAGTTACAGTTTTAATTCAGTTACAGTTACAGTTTTCATTTCAGTTACAGTTTTAATTCAGTTACAGTTTTCATTCAGTTACAGTTTTCATTTCAGTTACAATTTTCATTTCAGTTGCAATTTTACCACAGTCAGTACAATTTCGTACTTAGTTAGGTATTCCAAGGTCTGCAGACAACATAATCTAGTTTCATTTTTTCTAATTTCATTTTGTGCCGCCTACTTGTGCTGCAAACCGGAATTGAATTTGAAAAAATTCAATTTCAGTTTTAATTTCAGTTGGAGAAAAATACATTTCAGTTACAGTTACAGTTACAGTTTTATAAACGAGTACATTTCAGTTACAGTTACAGTTACAGTTTAGAAAAATCGCTAAAACTATTTCAGTTTTAATTCAGTTACAGTTTTAATTCAGTTACAGTTCGCAGCACTAACAACATGTAGAAAATAGATAGAACTACAAGCTAGAGAATTCAATTCAGTTAATAGAAAGGAAGAAAAGAAGGAATCAAAATATCTGTAGACAGTTCTTAACAGCTTGAGTAACTACAATGACTCTTCCTTCTTTATCCACTGTAATACCTGTAGGATTGTTAGAGGTAGATATTGTATGAATCTTCTGGAATTGAGGGCTGAAAATATGAATTGAGTGAGAATTGTAATCCGAAATGAGAATATTATAAGTGTGGTCAATGACGAAGCAAAATGGATTAATAACTTCCATTCCTTGGCCTCGAGATAAAACACTCTTCTGTAGGTTGTGATTATAGTTGTAGAGATGGAGACAAGGATTAGATTCATCGAGAACATAAATGTATTCTTTGGAGAGTTTTACATCATGAGGGTGTTTGAGTGTTTCTTTTCCAAACTGAGACTTGAAAGATAAATCACTTTTGAGTATCTGAAGACGATTATTATTATTATCACAAATGTAAATGTCTCCATTAGACTCATCAATCGTTAGACCAAAGGGAATGTTAAATTCTAACTCTCCTATTCCCTGTTTACCGATTCTAGAAACAAACTTCCCATTGAGTTGATAATTGAGAATACAGTGATTAAGTTGAGAAATAAGAATTCTATCTCCACAAATAACTACACCACTCGGTAAGAACATCTTTCCTTCTCCTTAATTGTCTCCAAATTTGAACAAATACTTGCCAGTACTATCGAAAACTTTCACACAGTTATTAGATTGATCTGCTATGTAAATATTTCCTGTTTTATTACCGACTGTTACTCCTAGTGGACTGTCAAGTTGTTCCATTCCATTTCCTTTCTCACAAACACTCACTAGAGGTTGGTTCTTGCTTTTATAGTCAATTCCACTTCTCACTTTCTCTACCAACTTACCCAACTTGTTCAATTCAGCTAACATTTTGTTGCTGTCACACTCAAAACTAGCCATTTTAGGTTCTATGGGAGTTTCGATAGCTTTGAGTTCTGTGTTTAGAATGGAAACAATGTTTTCATGAATAGACTTATTTGGAGAAGTTAGAAGTTGATTTTGATGAAAAGATTTTGTTGTTTCAAGATCTCGTTCCTTTTCAATAACATTTTCCAATTGGCTTCTATAAGAGAGATAAAAAGCTAGAATATTATCCAACTCTCTCAATAGCTCACTTTCTCTAGCTTTCAAGCAATCAATTAATTCAACGAACTTAGTTTTGATCTTCTCTCTAATTCGAATCAATTCCAACTCGTAGTTATCTTCTCTCAAAGGATTAGCAGTAGTCATTAGTCAAATAGGATAATTCAGAGATAGTTCCTATACATAGATTGAACTTATTTTACAATAATATAATCGAATATGTATATAGTACTGTAAAATAAAATTATAGACATTAATCTGTATTCTACAGATAACAAGATTCAGCCACAAATTGTGGAAATCAGTATTATCTATAAGTATTGATTTAAACTAAGGTCAATAATTCAATGAATAATGGAATAAAAACTTATTTTTGTGATGAATATTCAATTATTGATTCTTCAGAACTACCGGGAGTAGCAATATCTATATTATTAAAACTCGAATGCTGTGTGTGTGTTTGTTTTTTGATTGTCCAGATTGTATTAATGTGATGTGGGAATAGAAACAGGATTTATATATTAGATATAAACTAACTTCCAAATGTTATAATAGGTAAACAAGTATGCTGAACACGAATTTCGCATTTATAAATTTCTAATCTGAATATTTGCTGTTGTTGTTTACAAGAAAAGGTAAACAAATTAAATGAAAATTTAAAATCAACCTAGAAGTTAGCTTTCACCAGGTATTATTGTTAAACAACTAAAAACTATGGAAAATGGTAGAAAGGATGTATATAACTCCTCCATTGTAGAAATGGTGAGGAGTAAGGCCGCACAGCGGCCGTTAACTTGAGGTGCGTAGCACCAATCTGTCGAAAAGTGACCGAGACTAAAGGGCTCGTTTATTTTAACCTCAATATTTAATTAATTAAGTTTAGTTAATTAAAACTCGGTAATGAGCTCATCTCATCTTTCTTTCAATTCGTCATTATAAAGTGTTTGCAAATGAAAATGTATTCTCACGAATCGACCCCAATCCCAAGTGATTTTACGACCATCCCATAATTGGTCAAATGGTGAACAAAATATATACAAAGTGTATACAACGTTGTGAATTAAAAGCTTAATTAAATACTCATAATTCATATTAAATAGATATTGTAAAATTTCGCCCATTCGAATATTGTTAATTGGAAAGTCGAAAGTATCAATTATCCACTCCATCACATATAATATTCCTCGTCCAATTAAATCCAATTAGGTTTTTGGAAAATCGAGGCTCCTGAAAATTTAGGTTTTAAAACCTAAAGTCTAAAATTACAGCTGTGCCAAAGCATTTATATAGAAGCCACCAAATATAGCACTCCAAAAGAAAATACTGTCGACACAATGATAATTTTAGAATTTTTAGGTAGTGAAACTAATGAAACCTAATCACTATAGTGTCATTATAGTAAAAGGTGTTGACCAAAATATAAGTAGGTCCGTGACCTACGTTATAATAAGGCCTGTTCACTAGTGTTAAATTTTGGCCCATGGATGTCGTTTAAGTCCATTGATTCTTTTTAGAATAAATGTTATAGTCAGAGATAATTAACCAAGTAGTAATCCAGGATGCCCTCTGGATGCCCGCAAAAAATCCAGCACTGCAATAGTGCAAACACTTATAGAAACTAAATACAAAAAGAGAAAACTGGTTAATTCTTGAGAAATATCAAAAAGTATCCGCGAATAAAGTAAATAAAAATTAATTACATTAGGTATAGAAATATATTAATAGATTATTTTCAGGATAATATAACAACGTCTGGTATTCAACAATTAGATTAACAGAAGGACATTGTATCTTCCGAAAGAGTTAACAATTAGAATTCATCTGACGCATGTAGGCAGATTACGAATATAGGTTGTCAGTAAATGAGAATACGGTGGTTGTACTCAGCAACAATGATTCTTCCATTGGAATCAATAGTAACTCCTCTAGGTGTAGAAATTCCTTCTTTAATTTGGTGGAGTAAGGTAGATTCCTTATCAAAAATATATATACATTTGTTGCCACAATCTGAGATAATAAAGTTACCAGCTCCATCTAACTTGAATGCAAAGGGGCGGCTTAAGTGTTTGGATATCGAGGTAGTAATAGTGTTCTGCAGGTATTGGTAGTTGTAATTGAAAATGTATAGGAAAGGATTTTGATGAGATAAGACGAAAATATAATCTTTGGTAAGCTGTATGTCAGAAGGATAGTTAATTACGGTATTACCAAACTGCGATTTGTATGAATAATCTTTTGAGAATAGTTGTATTCTATTGTTGGAATAATCGCAAACATAAATAACATCATTAGATTCATTAATAGCAATGCCACGAGGGTTTTTGAATTGTCCATCTCCACCACCTTGTGTTCCTATTTGTTTCAATAAAGTTCCATTCATATCAAATACTGAGAAACATCCAAGTTCATATTGACTAACAAACACTTTCTCTTTAGAGATTGCGATACAGAAAGCACTTTTAATCGCTCCAAAATTAGACAAATAATTAAAATTTTCGTCATAGATTTTTACTCTATTGTTCGACTGATCTGCAACATAAATATTACCAGTTCTATTGTCTACTTCAACTCCCCATGGGTGATTAAACTGTCCCACACTATTACCTGCTACATCTCCTATACTCACAACTGGTCTCACTTTATCTTTATACCTCACCACAGGCAGACATGAGTCGGTTGAGTTAACAACAGTAATATTACCGGAACATTTGATATTATCCAATAGAGTATTATCGAATTCAAATAAGATACGTTTTGAACTAAATTCATTCTGTATTTCTTTCTGTTTCTTCTGTATTGCTTCTATGAATAAACTCTGAGTGTTTTTGAGGTCTCCATTTGGGAGAATATTTTCCTGATTAACTTTCAATGCTCTGTCAAGTTCAATTATAGAATCCTCATTTTTCAATTTCCCTTTTTGGTAATTGTCATTTATTTCTTCTAACTTTCTCAAAAGTTCTTTCTTTCTTTCCTTCAAACAATCAATTAATTGATTGAATTGAGTTTCTACATCGGATTTAATTTGAACCAATTGAGACTCAAAACTGTTAGCCTCAGGATTACTGGCTGTTGCCATCTAATGATATTTCCCTTTACTTAGCTACAAATACTGAAACTGAAAAACAATGCTATCATTGAGTAAAAATAATACTTATCCAGCGATCACGGGCGTTACTATTATTTCCTACATACTATTGATTGTTGTTCTCTGTATATATGAAGCTAATCGGTGGAGGGTCAATACTTAATCTGATGGTTCTCAGCGACAATTTACTACAGACCGTAGTTGTCTAAATATATGTAATTACACTCCAGTTATCAACTAATTTGTTTTAATTTTACAAACGAATGCCATTTGTATAGACCTAGCGCTTATTCGAAGCAATACGGTATATTTGATTGTATGTTGATATGTTCCCAGTCGATACGGTTTCCAAATTTGAGTGCAATGCACAGGGTTGGGCCTTAGAATTGTCGACGCCGTGGGGACTGGGGAGAACCCGCGGGTCAACTGTGTCAGTTTTTGGAAGTTCTTTTTTTAAGAACTTCATTTTAGAAAGCATCTTTCAAAGAAAGTTGAAATATATTTAATATACTTCAAAAGAAATCTATTCTAATTAATATTCCAAATACCACTTTCAGTTCAGAGAGAACTCAGTATATATTTTTGTTTATCTATTTAGTTCTGAATTTGGAGGTTTCCTGATATTTGATATACAATCCCAAAAGTATTCACAGAACAGATAGGGAAGAGACTTTCAACAAATCTCGGAAATTGTGTCAGTCCCTAGATATAATTTTTGGATTATAACATCATATTCTCGGGGGGGGGGGGGTTTGCACTCCTCCTGGGCCATTTTTTGGGGGGTATAACCCAGGAATGGTAAATAATGATTTTTTAAATAAAATCAAAATCAAAATCAATGATTTAAAGTTGATTTTACTATTTGAAAATTGTGAAACCAATTGCAATCGTATTTATTTCGACGTAATATTACAAAGTATACTTACTGCGAAATTCGCAATTGAATACCTATTATACAATTTGAGTTATGTTCATTCAAATCAATGATTTAAATTTCTTAAAAAAATCAAATAAATCATAAATTTTCCTAGCCTGAAATTTATATCATGACCCCCCTAAACCCCTCCGATGGATCCATCCCTGATTTCTGTATTTCTGTAATGGTTTGACACCTTTACATTGATGATGACATGACAAAGAAATCTAAAATTACAGCTTTGCCGACAGCAATCACAGCATTTCTTTTGGAGGCACTTTAAACAACAAAGCACCAAAATATAGTGCCTCCGGGGAACATGCAGTCGGCACAGCTTAAATTTTAGATTTTTAACAATGATCTCACGTCCATAAGTATAGTATAGTATAGTATAGTATAGTATAGTAAAGTATATCCTTTAGTATACTTACGTTACTTTATATTATACTTTGAGTGACCTTCAAAGTTCACCACAGAACAATTTCGTAGCTGGGATAGGGTTGAAGTTATAATTTCTAAACGAGTCAATTCGCTGGGCGATCGGATATCGGATAAACCAGATATGACAATGGGTTTCATATGTCTTTTCTTCCAGGTCTTTGAGACTAATCTGGCAGACTATGTTTCTGCCCTGGTTAGAGATGTAACGAACATCTATTGCAGCTATTTCAGAGCAACGGGTAGCCGTGGTGATAGCAATCAATGTTGCTGTTTTCTTTGTGAGGTATTTGAGCTCAGTGGGATCCCCTTTTGGGATTTCAGATAATCTAGGAGGACATTCAGGTCCCAGGCACTTGAGTATCTTGTCTGTTTGGGATTATGTTGTATATACCCTTAAGCAGCCTTGGTATTAGGGGATCATTGATGTTAGCGGGATTCCCAGAATTTGTCAGTATAGTGACCACAGGGATGGCAATCCAGCTAGAGGATTTACCGCGTCAAATGTATCGTCAAGAAGGTCAATATGCTGTTTGTAGATGGATCCAAGGGATCGGCTGACCTCAGCAGACACCAACGTGACCATGCGTTCCACGCAGATTTGTAAGATTTATTTGTGGAAGTGCACCACGATTTGAGAATGATCTCAACAGGCCTGTCCGGAATTCCTCTGTCTCTGAGGAGTTCCCGGATATGACCAGGCCAGTAGTCTCATTTGTTGGTGGCTGGAGTGGGGGTGATAGTTCCCCAGCGGATCGGTGAGTAGTGTTTGGCTCTGAGGCAACTGCACTGGTGGTTGGATTAAGGACTCCAGAAAAGGGGCCACCAAGGCCTGCTCGGCCAGAATGGGGTTATTATAATGATCGCTGTTGTGATCTCCTCCCGTGTCAACTTGACAGAGTCCGGCCGATGAGGATTGGCGGGGGAAACATGTATAGTATTCCCAGGTCTTCCATTTCAGTACGAAGGCGTTCACTGCCCAGGCCTCCGGTCTGGACGCCAACTCACAAATCTCGCCACCTGGTTGTTCAGGCGTGAGGCGAAAAGGTCCACGTGTGGGTATACCTGGGTCTGGTAGAGGATTGCTCCGAAAACTATCGGACAGAGACGCCATTCGTGTTGGTGTGAGTTCAATTGGCGGATAGGGCGTCGGCAGTTATATTCTCCTTCCTGGGATATACTCCGCAGTCAGAGTAATTTGAAGCTCCATTGTATCTGTCAGGAGCTGAGTTGCCAGCTGACACAGAGGGAGGGAGGGAGTGCCTCCAAATCTGTTGACGTAGCGAATTGTAGTGGTATTGTCCGTCTGCACCAAGACGTGCGTTCTGGGAGTGGCAAATAACTTCACTCCAAAGAGGTTGATGTGAAGCGTCTTCTCTAGGGGGACCAGGCTCCCGAGGCTCGTTTCTCCTGGCAAGAGGCTCCCAGCCTGTTAGCAGGCGTCGGTTTGGATAAGCAGGCTTATCTCTGGCCTCAGAATTTGGCTGGAATTCCAATCTTCCGCCTTTGTCATCGACCAGGTGATGTTCGCCTGGGATGATTGGGAGAGATGGACATACTGACTGTAGTTGTTCGACAACTGGAGGGTTGCTGTTAGGTCGAACTGAAGGGCTCGATAGAATAGAGGAGCTATTGGAATAGCTATTTTGGTAAAGCTCAGCAATCCGACCAGTGCTGCCAGTTCTCTGGCAGAGCAGCCGCCCTGTGTACTATTCTCCGACACTGATATTGATCTTTGTCAGAGTTCGTTGGGGACTCGTAGGAGCATCCAGCGTGTGTCCACTATAGTTCCTAGGAATTCTATGGTTTGTTGGGGCGTGAGAATTGACTTCTCCCAATTCACAATGAATCCCAGGTTCTGTAACAGGGAGATGGTAACATTGATATGAGCCGTCAGCATTCCCTTGCTGGGGTTCGTTAGCAGCATGTCGCTAGGTATGCTACTATCTTGATCCCTTGGGACCGGAGATAGGAGAGGAGTCTCTTCAGCAGTTTTGTGAAGACGTATGGTGCCATGCTCAGGTCGAATGGCATTGCCCGATACTGCAAGGTTTGTCCCTGCCAGAGAAACTGGAGGAACTTGCGAGATTCCTTCCGAATTGCCACTGCAAGATAGGCATCCTGTAAATCTATTTTGGCTAACCAGTTTCCTTGGGAAACTGTGTACTGTATACAATGCAGGCCCTCCATCTTGAAGTGCGGAGGGTTGAGATGTTTGTTCAGGGCTTTGAGATTTAGTATTAATCTCCATTGACCCGAGCTCTTGAGCCGGAGAAAGAAAGGTTAGGAAATATGGTTTTTCCTCTCTCTCTCTATGGCTCCCATGACCAATAGGCGGTCGATCTCCTGAGGTTGTCAGCTCGTTCACTAGAGTGGGATGGATTCCTCGCAGTGCTTGCTTCCTGCGTATGCGGATCGTGCTGGTGGCGGCTGAGCCATGAGAATAAGAGAGGCAGAATATACTCTGTAAGTTGTGCCGCTGGGACCGGCTCATCTGTTGTGAGCTTACCCAGTAGCTCAGAGAGGGGCCTACTGCATACAGAATAGACCGTTGTATGTCTCTATACGTTTCATCGCTAGCTCTTAATAGTGCATAACATGTTTTCCAGCTTTTGTACCCTCATTGAAGGGATATCGGGCGTTTGTAATGCTTGATCATCTCCAGCCTCTGTTCCGGCTCGAGGCCGGATGTGAAGTACTTACCAAGGTAAGAACAGATCTCTTTCGAGGACCCAGCGAAAAACTGTCGCTCCACTAAATTGGACGGGTCAAAGAGAGCGTGTCCCGAATCGGGATTTAGGTCGATGTGAGGAGCCACAGTTAGAGCATTCATTGCAGCAGGAATTTCCTGACTGGCGTTCTGTGGTATCAGGTAACGTAACTCAGAAAGCGTCTCAGTGAGCAGTGAGTGTAGCGTAGAGATTGTGTTAGCTTGCTGCCCTGAGGCAGTCGTTATAGGAACAGGCACTGGGCCAGGAGTACCCGGAGGTACTATTGCACCTTGTTCCTCCGGAGAGGTGGGCGTGACGCTTCAAAGGCAAGCGGACTTGCCCCGTCAAGTCTGTACATCAGGTCAGTCTGTCTGACCTGTGCATAGGCCTAACTGACTTTAGAGTTTCTACCTGGGCAGATAAAGTCTGGGTATGAGGCCGCAGTGGAGATAAGAGAAGTGATCTCCGCTCTCAGAGTAGGCTGAGATCGGGGAATCGGTTCATACATGATTCGAGTAGAGTGTAATTCAATTGCGCTAGAAGCTGGATAAGGGTAGTATACCTACTCTATATACGATTTGTTAACCGCTGTGTGTGTTTTATCACACGCACCCATCGAAAGTATTTAAAAATATAGAGTGTTAAAATCGGTATGCAAGCACTATCCAAAGATACGTCATTGTCTGGTGGAGCCACGTAGAAGAATTCAACACTGTGCACTTATAAAACTATAGTAGGACCCTACTATAACGTATTTTACTAGAAGAAGCACACTAAAAAGGTCAATGGGGAACACGAAGGGTCAATTATCATTTTAATTTATATTTGTTTGTTTCACATTTCTTTCAGTAGCAAATCCAATAATAGAAACAATGATGTTGTGAACATATAATTTAACTTACGGATTATCCGGATATTTTTTAGTAAATTATATTACACAGCTTGTGATTAACTGAATTTTAAAAATTCTAAAATTCCCTTCTAGTTTAGTGGGACTAGAGCTATAGAGTCCCTAGACCATTTAGTCTCGATATTAAGATAATTAAGGCATGCTATTAAACATAAATAGTTTGCAAAATGATAATAATTGAGGTTTATAATTTGTGTACTAGCAAACAAAGCAGTAAGAAATATTAGAAATAATTCAATAATAGTATGAATGGGAAACAAATAACAAGTAGAATAGTTAGCAAACAATGCAAGAAAGAAGAAGTTTATATAGTTTACTAAAATATCTGTAGGCAGTTATTGTTAGCTCGACACACGACTATAATTCTTCTTCTGTTGTCCATTGTAATTCCCATAGGCTCGCGAGACACAGAGATCTTATGAATCAATTTGAATTCAGCATTGAAAATATGTATACAGTTAGAGCTACGATCTGAAATGAGAATATAATCAGTTTGGTCAATGAAGAAGTAATAAGGAATTATAACTTCCATTCCTTTGCCACTAGATATAACACTCTTCTGTAGGTTGTGATTATAGTTGTAGAGATGGAGACAAGGATTAGATTCATCGAGAACATAAATGTATTCTTTGGAGAGTTTAACATCACAAGGGTTTTTCAGTGTATCATTTCCAAACTGAGACTTGAAAGATAAATCACTTTTGAGTATCTGAAGACGATTATTATTAAAATCGCAAATGTAAATGTCTCCATTAGACTCATCAATCGTTAGACCAAAGGGAATGTTAAATTCTAACTCTCTTGTTCCCTGTCTACCAATTCTAGAAACAAACTTCCCATTGAGTTGATAATTGAGAATACAGTGATTAAATTGAGAAATAAGAATTCTATCTCCACAAATAGCTACACCAATCGGGCAGAACAACTTCGCTTCATCTTTCTTGTCTCCAAATTTGAACAAATACTTGCCAGTACTATCGAAAACTTTCACACAGTTATTCCATTGATCTGCTATGTAAATATTGCCCGTTTGATTATCGACTGTTACACCTAGTGGATTGTTAAGTTGTTCTTTTCTCTTTCCTTTCTCACAAACACTCACTAGAGGTTGGTTCTTGCTTTTATAGTCAATTCCACTTCTCACTTTCTCTACCAACTTACCCAACTTGTTCAATTCAGCTAACATTTTGTTGCTGTCACACTCAAAACTAACCATTTTAGGTTCTATGGGAGTCTCAATTGCTTTGAGTTCTGTGGTGATTTGTGCTAACATATTTTCTTGCATACCCTTTACCGGGGAAGTGCTTACGACTCCTTTCAATGCATTTTGCATGTTTTCAAGATCTCGTTTCTTTTCAATAACATTCTCCAATTCGCTTCTATAAGAGAGATAAGAAGCTACAATATTATCCAACTCTCTCAACAGCTCACTTTCTCTAGCTTTCAAGCAATCAGTTAATTCCACAAACTTAGTTTTAATCTTCTCTCTCACTCGACTCATTTCCAACTCGTTGTTATCTTCTCTCAATGGATTTGCAGTAGCCATTAGTCAAATTAGGATAATTCAGAGATAGTTCCTATACATAGATTGAACTTATTTTACAATAATAGACTCGACTATGTATATATAGTACAGTATAATAATATTATAGACATTAATCTGTATTCTACAGATAACAAGATTCAGCCATAAATTGTGGAAATCAGTATTATCTATTACAGGGTTTTTTTAAGGTTGAGACCTTGGTGCAACTCAGCGCGGCCTTGGTGTAATTCAACACTACACTGCATCGGCCGCGGCCGACCCTTAATCGTGGTGTAACTCCAAAAAATATTGGTGCAAATTTTACACCAAGATCGACCTTAAAAAAACCCCTGATCTATTAAGTATTAATTTAAACTAAGGTCACTAATTCAATGATAATGGAAAAAACATAAAAATTATGAATTATTTTTGTGATGAATATTCAATTATCCTTATGCCAAGCAACACCTCTACAAATGGTCTTGACACCTTGTGGTGATGATGACATCGTCAATAAAAATCCAAAATTGCAGCCTGTGCCGACGCATGTTCCTTTGGTGGCACTATATTTTGTTGGTTGTTTATTGATAGTGCCTCCAAAGGAACATGCTGTCTGCACAAGCTGAAATTTTGAATTTTTTATCGCCTAGTCATCATCACTATGAAGGTGTTAAATTATTTCAGAAAGGTGTTTCAGTAGGCAACGACCCTTAGAGTGGTGGAAGTTTCCATTTAGCTCACTTCATTTGAGAGATATTCAAGTTTCAGTAGAATATAATCTGTGATGACTCGGCATTTTTTAAGTGCGTGTTGGGTATTCACCCAACTCCAACCAACCCATGTGAATTATTTTATTCACAAAATTGTAAAAATACATTTTTTTGACGATATCATCATCACCTCAAGGTGTCAAGACCCACTTGTATAGGTGGTACGTGGCATAAGGACCAATTGATAAATTGAAAGTTTGTTTCTATCTTGTATCATCTCTGAGATTAATGAAATTTAGCTAATTAGTGTAAATATTTAATTAATAAATTAATAATTTAACACCAATTTCAATGTCAACTTATATTTATTAAGTTTAATTATTTTGTCATAAATAATTAATTAATTAATTTGGTAATCAAATTTCAATTCCGCATACTCGATAACCCCTAATAAACAAATTGGGAGCATCAATAATAATATAATTTATTATAAATACATAATGAATGAATGGAATTAAACTCAAGATGGTTCACAACTAATAATATAATTTATTATAAATACATAATGAATGAATGGAATTAAACTCAAGATGGTTTATGATAGAAACAAACTTCAAATTTATCTACATTTCCTTGTGACTCGAACCAATTAACAAATGGTTCTTCACACCTTGGGCGTTGATGACCTGGCGGAAAAATATCCAAAATTGCATCCTGCGCCGACAGCATGTTCCTTTGGAGGCACTATCAATAAACAACCAATAAAATATAGTGCCACCAAAGGAACATGCGTCGGCACAGGCTGCAATTTTGGATTTTATTTTACCTTTGGATTCATCATAAAATTCTGCGTCTGATGGGATAAGAAATTTTTTAATATTGGGTTTATTTTCTGCCATAAATGGGAGTTGAAATTTCTTTGTTTACTCACATTTCAATTTCAATAAAACTGTTAAATCTAATTCCATTGTTTCAACTTGTAATAATTCTATTGATTTAACTTGTTAAATCTTTCACTATTGTTTTAACTTGCGATAATTAAATTGATTCAACTTATAAATTCCAGCTGGCTTCTATTAAATTGTAGTATATTACTATACAATGGATTAAATTAAATAATATATTATAAGGAATTTGTTGACTCAACTCAACCAACCGTGGATAACATTGCTAAAATAAATAATAAATAATTTAATTTATTATCATAGATAATGAATGAATGGCATTAAACTCTAGATGGTTTATGATAGAAACAAACTTCAAATATATCTACCGTTCCTTGTGACTCGGACCAACTAACAAATGGTTCTTATTTATGTGCGTGTTGGGTGATCACCCAAATCCAACCGACCCATTTGATTTATATAATTCACAAAATTGTAAAAACACATTTTTTGACGATGTCATCATCACCTCAAGGTATCAAGACCCACATGTATAGGTGGTACGTGGCATAAGGACCAATTGATAAATTGGAAGTTTGTCTCTATCTTGTATAATCTCTGAGATTAATGTTATTTATCAAATCAGTATAGATAATTATTAATTTAGCAATAATTTAGCACCATTATTATGTGCAGCAAAATAAATGAAGTTCAATTATTTGCAATTATTATTAATTTAAATTAAATTTACTATCATATTTGAATTCAGCGCACTCGATAACCCCAATAATCTAATTGGAACCGTCACTAAAAGTTAAACACAGAGCGAATTAATTAGAATTAAATATGTCATGTATCCATTGAATATTCTAAGCAGAAGGAAATATAATCACATAATCTGCCGTTGTTATCGAATGTAAAATCTTAGTTTTCAATTGGAAAATAGAAGCCTACTCGATCTCACAAGTTGAAACAATAGAATTAGATTTAACACTTTCAATTGAACTGAAGTGTTAGTAAACAATGGAAATTTGCAACTCAATTGTGGCACAAATGAAGCGGAATTTGAAAATTTGTACACTGAGAAAAGGTGTAGAATTTAATTCTCTATCGAATGCATATAAATTGAATATTCGTGCACTATTTATTGTTCCTGTTTTAATATTAAAGAGGTGCAAAAATGTGTCCAAATATTTTTAATCAAAATCGTGACCCCAGGTGCACATCTGTAACCCATGAGACACATATCCAGAAAATTTGGTCTCTTAGTTACTCTGTCCTGTGTAGAGGATACGGACTAATAATAACCAAAGCACTAAGACCAATACTGGGCCACTATAGTATAGTATACTCGGCAGACTCGGCACAGTAAATAGTATTTTTTACAATTTTGTGAATTCGATATATCGAAAGTATTGGTTGGCGTATAGTAATCACTCAAAATGTAGTGGGAAAATGATGACACATCACCTATTATATTCTACTGAAACTTGAATATCACTGAAATAAAGTGAGCTAAAAGGCCCATTCGCTTTCCTTGGCATTGCACCCCCAGATATTGAGCTGGATCCATCCCTGTATATGATAGCAGTGATTGTCCTATTATGTACATTATTCTATTGTGTTGTTGCATTTCATTTAACCTGTACTGAGAAGAATTAAAGATACTCGTTTGAAAGAAAGCAAACGGATAAATCTACTGAAAGTCAAGTCGTGGTTTGGGATACAATCCATTGACACTTCAAACTGACAACTCACCAATTACAGAATCATCAAATTATACGAGACATCCATTGCACCTCTGGAAATAGTGTGAGCTGATGCAAGATACCCATATTATTCAAATTTCGCGAGAAAACCTATAACAAAACGTCAGTTGAATTAATGAAACAGGATAAAACAAAATAATATGCTGTACTAGGTGAGAACGCGCCTTATGAAGAATACACACCAATGTATCCTATACAAAATAAATTGGAATTTCTGCAAAAAGCTATGCCATCAAAAGAATTCCCTGCGCATAACGATAGCCTGGTGCCGTACGATGGAAGAGACGTAGCACGGGAGATATTCCGGCCTGGTGCGGGTGGCGAGACTGGCGTAGGTGGGTCGGAGGTGGCGCATTTGTAGCGAGCTGGGGCTCTGCTTGCGTGGCTTCCAGAGGTTGGCCGCGCATGGAAAGTAACATATGTCGACAAACGTGGTGATCAGGCTGACCGCTGTCTTTTCCCATTCCCCTGCCGAATTGAATTATGTAGCTCTTCCAGTTCCTCAAACAATGGTGAACAAACAAACAAACAAACAAACAAAAACACATTGTGATTTAATATATAAGATAGATCGAATATGGCCTTTCTAAAACTTGAGTAGATCTGTGAATTTAATTAATCAATTTGAGTAAATGTGGAATTTTTCGACAAAACTAGAGAAATGGAATTAATTTATAAAACTTGAGTAGATCTAGTTTAATATTTGAGTATCAGTAAAAGTTTAGTATATTTGGAAATTTTGAAAAAGCTTTACTATATTTTTGGAATTTACCATATTAAATAAGAGCATCCTTATATGTAGACGATCTATTTCTAGACGGTCTATAAAAGCCCATACAAATAAGCCAAAATTTTGTAGACTGTCTATAAATTCTGTAGAACACTTGCCCTGCTTTTTTATGGGTAATACTAATGTATATGTAAGAAAACCTGGTCTAGAAATAGACGGTCTACATATAAGATATCTCATTAAATAATTATAGTATGTATAGACAATGGATTATTGCAAACTAAATTAGTAAAAATCTAAACACTGTAGTGTAATAATGGAGGAACTACCTTATTATAGGAAATTAACTCGTCATGAAATTAAAAAGACGAAAATTAACGCTCCATGTAATTAACGCGAATTAGAGCAATTAGCATTAATTTCATGGCGCGTTTTGCCCATTGTCAAAAATAAATTGTACCCAAAAGAATATTCACGATGAAATATCAATGCGACTAAAATCAGTAAAGCATATGTATAAACCAATTTAAACAAGCAGAAAGGGATTAGACTAAAGGAAAACTTCACAGTATAACATGTAGAAAATAGATAGAACTACAAGCTAAAGAATTCAATTCAGTTAAAAGAAAGGAAGAAAAGAAGGAATCAAAACATCTGTAGACAGTTCTTAACAGCTTGAGTAACTACAATGACTCTTCCTTCTTTATCCACTGTAATACCTGCAGGATTGTTAGAGGTAGATATTGTATGAATCTTCTGGAATTGAGGGCTGAAAATATGAATGGAGTTAGAGCTACGATCTGAAATGAGAATATTATCAGTTTTGTCAACGAAAGAAGCAGAATGGATTATTAACTTCCATTGCTTTGCCTAGAGATATAACACTCTTCTCTAGAATGTGATTATAGCTGTAGAGATGGAGACAAGGATTAGATACATCGAGAACATAAATGTATTCTTTGGAGAGTTTAACATCACGAGGGTATTTGAGTGCATCTTTTCCAAACTGCGACTTGAAAGATAAATCACTATTGAGTATCTGAAGACGATTATTATTAAAATCGCAAATGTAAATGTCTCCATTAGAAACATCAATTGTTAGACCAAAAGGAAAGTCAAATTCTAACTCTCCTGTTTCCTGTTTACCGATTCTAGAAACAAACTTCCCATTGAGTTGATAATTGAGAATACAGTTGTTACTTTGAGAAATAATAATTCTATCTCCACAAATAGCTACGCTTAATGGTAAGTTCATCTTTCCTTCACCTTCATTGTCTCCAAATTTGAACAAATACTTGCCAGTACAATCGAATACTTTTACACAGTTATTAGATTGATCTGCTATGTAAATATTTCCTGTTTTCTCATCGACTGTTACATCACGTGGCCTATCAAGTTGTTCCATTCTCTTTCCTTTCTCACAAACACTCACAAGAGGTTGTTTCTTGCTTTTATAGTCAATTCCACTTACCAACTTACCCAACTTGTTCAATTCAGCTAACATTTTGTTGCTGTCACACTCAAAACTAACCATTTTAGGTTCTATTGGAGTCTTAATTGCTTTGAGCTCTGTGTTTAGAATGGAAATAATGTTTTCATGAATAGACTTATTTGGAGAAGTTAGAAGTTGATTTTGAAGAAAAGATTTTGTTGTTTCAAGATCTCGTTTCTTTTCATTAACATTCTCCAATTCGCTTCTATAAGAGAGATAAGAAGCTAGAATATTATCCAACTCTCTCAATAGCTCACTTTCTCTTGCTTTCAAGCAATCAGTTAATTCAACAAATTTATTTCTAATATTCTCTCCCATTCGATGTAATTCTAACTCGTAGTTATCTTCACTCAATGGATTAACAGTAGCCATTCGTAAACCTTAGGAAATATAGAGATAGTTTTCTGAAATTAAAATTAATATATTTTAAGTTCATATGCTATAAGATCATCCTATTTAGCACGTATTGAAACCTAATCTGTTTCTTATCAGTTAGATATCGACCTTATCTATAGAAGGAAATAATAATTTCTTTAAAAAGCTCAACTATTTATTATGGTTAATAGTAACTTAATACACAAAAAATATATGCAGGGAAATATATATAGTATCTACAAATAATTACAAACATCTAAATTAGCATTTAGAATATCTGCAGACAGTCCTTATCAGCCTGATTAACTGCAATAACTCTCCCCATATTGTCAACAGATAATCCCATTGGATGCTTTGGTACTACAGTCCTATGTACTAACTCGAACTGTTGATTGAAAATCAATACTGCATTTGCATCTACGTCAGATACCAAAAGATTATTCGGGTTGTCGAGGTAGAAACAGGATGAATCGATTATTTGCATTCCAGGTCCTCTTGAGAGAACATTTGTTTGTAGTTGGTAGTGTAGTTGAATAGATGGACACATGGATATGAGACATCTAGGACATAAATAGAATCTTTTGACAATTTGACGTCACGAGGTGAAATAAGATATGAATTACCAGATTGTGATTAAAATGTGTAATCATTCGCGAGTACTTTCACACGATTATTGTTGCAGTCACAAACGTAAATATCTCCATTTGTCTCATCAAATGCTATTCCGGAAGGAAAATTATATTCACTCTCGCCTTTTCCATTTCTACCAAAGTTAAACAGAAAATTGCCTTCAATATAATAAACTAAAATTAAATTAGGTTTCCAAACAAAGGTTTTGCGTTATAACTGTACGATTGCCGTAAATAGCTATTCCTCGTGGATAACTCATCTTTTTTCACCTTCTATACCATTTAAAATCACTAAATTTATCAAAAACTTTAATACAGTTATTTAATTGGTTCGCAATGTAAATGTTTCCATTAACTTTATCAACAGAGATACCATGAGAACTACATACAGTAGAACCTCGTTACATAATTTTTTCAAGTCACTCCTGAATATTTACTTTCCATTATTTTTATTTTGGCTTTTTCGTTTATCCTACTTGCTATACTTTTAGCTCATTAATTAACCATAGAAGAGACAATGAAATTCCAAAAAATTCGTCTTGATGGACTCTTTCAAAAAGCTGGATTTGTTATCGAATTCAATAATCTAGCAGAAGCTATCAATAATGACCCAGAAATGTTTTGAGGCTGATAGCGATATTGACGAACTTTGGGTGAATAGTAGTACAACATTCAGTTGATAAATATACATAAATTATAGGACCTAAATCTTCTGGATATTTTGTTGATATTAGGTGTTATAAATCTATCAATATTCAATGGATATCCATGGATATACACAAAAAAGGTCTGGATATGGATATGGATATGGATGCGATTTTTTATCTCCACGGCAAACCTGTAAAAATCCCTGTACTGTACAGGGAGCTAATAACTGTAAGAGCCTTTTTATACAATTCTGGCATGAAGGTACTCTATTGAATACTTGTTGTTTCTAACAATAAATTATTAATAATGTAGGGGTAAGGGTTTTGTACAGAGTTGAAAAATGACTAACACAATCACAATTCTCTTGGCGTATAAATCCTGATTTGGAAAAAAAAGCCTATTAATGAGTAAACAAGTAAAACAACAACAACAACAAATATTCATATCATAAACTTTCAAATGTGAAAGTCGTATTTAGCATACTTAATCGATTATCTATTATAACATTATAAATCTCAATTATAAATATAGACAGTATTCTATAAATGAATAATATCAGACACTATAACAAAGTAAATTTTTGCCTACAGATCGTCACAACAAATAACATTGTAAGTTGTAACTATGCCAAGCATTTAACAAAATATTCAAATAAAATAAGGGATGCTTCCCTCATAAAGTTACATAGAATATTTATTGAGATTTTGAAGTCCTTATACCTACCAATTTACCAACCGTACAGGGATTTAACCATTTTGGTTGTTCTGTACCGGAGAATTATCACAAGGAGTTTGGCCAATTTACAGGGGAAATTCGAGCAACGATATGACTCAACTAGGTTGGCAGGTAGGTTCATTAGGTATGTGGCCCTGACCCCTGGATACCCACATAAAGTCCAGCACTGTAATAGTGCAAATTCTTAAAGAAACTAAATACAAAAAGAGAAAACTGATTAATTCTTGAGAAATATCAAAAAGTATCCGCGAATAAAGTAAATAAAAAATTAATTACATGAGGTATAGAAATATATTAATAAATTAATTTCAGGATAATCTAGCAACGTCTGGTATCCTAGAATTAGATTAACAGAAGGACATTTGTATCTTCCGAAAGAGTTAACAATTAGAATTCATATGACGCATGTATGCAGATGACGAATATAGCTAGCTTTATAGGTCGTCAGAAAATGAGAATACGGTGGTTGTACTCTACAACAATGATTCTTCCATTGGAATCAATAGTAACTCCTCTAGGACTAGAAATTTGTTCATTAATTTGGAAAAGTAAGGTAGATTCCTTATCAAAAATATATATACATTTGTTGCCATAATCTGAGATAATAAAGTTGCCAGCTCCATCTAACTTGAATGCAAAGGGGCGGCTTAAGTGTTTGGATATCGAGGTAGTAATAGTGTTCTGCAGATATTGGTAGTTGTAATTGAAAATGTATAAGAAAGGATTTTGATGAGATAAGACGTAAATATTATCTTTGGTAAGCTGTATGCCAGAAGGATAGTTAATTATGGTATTACCAAACTGTGATTTGAATGAATAATCTTTGGAGAATATTTGGATTCTCTTGTTGGAAAAATCGCAAACATAAATATCATCATCAGATTCACTAATAGCAATGCCACGAGGGCTTTTGAATTGTCCATCTCCACTACCTTGTGTTCCTATTTGTTTCAATAAAGTTCCATTCATATAAAATACTGAGAAACATCCAAGTTCATATTGAGTGACAAACACTTTCTCTTTAGAGATTGCAATACAGATAGGTCTTTTAATCGCTCCAAAATTAGACAAATAATTAAAATCTTTGTCATAGATTTTTACTCTATTGTTCGACTGATCGGCAACATAAATATTACCATTTCTATTGTCTACTTCAACTCCCCATGGACTATTAAACTGTCCCACACTATTACCTGCTACATCTCCTATACTCACAACTGGTCTCACTTTATCTTTATACCTCACTACAGGCAGACATGAGTCGGTTGAGTTAACAACAGTAATATTACCGAAACATTTGATAGTATCCAATAGTGTATTATCGAATTCAAATAAGATACGTTTTGAACTAAATTCATTCTGTATTTCTTTCTGTTTCTTCTGTATTGCTTCTATGAATAAACTCTGAGTATCTTTGAGGTCTCCAGCTGAGAGAATATTTTCCTGATTAAATTTCAATGCTCTGTCAAGTTCAATTATAGAATCCTCTTTTTTCAATTTCCCTTTTTGGTAATTGTAATTTATTTCTTCTAACTTTCTCAAAAGTTCTTTCTTTCTTTCCTTCAAACAATCAATCTATTGATTGAATTGAGTTTCTATATCGGATTTAATTTGAACCAATTGAGACTCAAAACTGTTAGCCTCAGGAATACTGGCTGTTGCCATCTAATTATATTTCCCTTTACTTAGCTACAAATACAGAACTGAAAAACAATGCTATAATTCAGTAAAAAGAATTCTTATCCAGCGATCACGGGCGTTACTATTATTTCCTACATACTATTGATTGTTGTTCTCTGTATATATGAAGCTAATCGGTGGAGGGGTAATAATTGGAAGTTTAGTAGTAAAGCCGATTTTTAAACTAAATTATATATTGATGTTCTTGTGTGTTAAAATTATTTAATTGTTAAACTATCCATAAAGCAATTGTATCAAAAGCGGAAGTGATGAAAGAACTGATAGACAGAGAACACTTTTTCTGACGGTACCAGGTAATTAAAACCACAAGGGTGTATGTTTGTATGTGTGTATTATTTATACTGTATTGCTTTTAATAAGCGCCCGGAGATTATTTTTTCGTGGATTCTGATGGTTCTCAGCGACAATATACTACAGACCGTAGTTGTCAAATTAATGTAATTACACTCCAGTTATCAACTAATTTGTTTTAATTTTACAAACGAATGCCATTTGTATAGACCTGGCGCTTATTCGAAGCAATACGGTATATTTGATTGTATGTTCCCAGTCGATACGGTTTCCAAATTTGATATTTGGCATTCAAGTGTAACTTTTTGCGGTCTTCAAAAAGTTGAAGCTTCCAATAATAATTTTCCGATTCTCACAAAGTTATGACGTCATTATCACATTTTGATAAGCGACATTAATTAATTAATCGCACTTAGTTCGTAAACTCTATGCTATGCCGAGTCTATGAGATAAAATCTGAATTTTAATAAAACATGTACAATAATCATGCGGACATGTTGGTTAAACCAGATTAAACCGCATTACTCATTACCGCATATGTAATAATTAAATCAGTAAATTTAACATTGTAAAATTTATCCCTACTTACCTTATTATAAGAAATTAATGCTTCATGAAATTTATGCGAATTGTCAATTTCCCTCGGTTAATTGCCTTGAGCGTTAATTTCCAACAAATTTATACAAGGAATGGGAAAACTTCCAATCTATATATTTATCAAAGCCGGATGGCCATATTTAGGGATTACTTACGCAATTACAAATGCCCGAAATGGAGATTCCTTAATCTAGATCCTTACAAGGACATATTTACCTTATTTATATATTTTTATTTTAGCAGGGTTTCATACAGAGTACACTTACGTTATTTATATTATTACTTTGAGTGACCTTCAAAGTTCACCACAAAACAATTTCGTAGCTGGGCGAAGGGGTGAAGTTATTATATCCAAACGAGAGTATTCCCATACAGTCAATTCGCTGGGCGATCGGAGAAGAAACAGCGGACACTACAAGCTTCTTAATGGAATATTGTAACCCAGTCAATATTCGTGAAGTATTTAACGACGTTGGTAGTGGAACATAAACCTTTCTGAAAGTGGTATTTGGATTATGAATTTAGAATATATTTGACAGTTGACCCCCAAGCGCTTCCCACGGCGTCCATAATTATAAGGTCCAATCCTGGGCATTGCACCCCCCAGATATTTTGTGCTGATCCATCCCTGTATATCAGGGGTTCTTAACCTTTTTATGTAATTTCCCCTTTTGGCCTGTTCACTCTACCCTATTTCCCCCTTCATTTGTATAAGGAAAAAAGTAGCCATGTCAGTACTTTTGAAATGACCTATGTAGATAAAATATATGGTTTGTAATATTTTATTTAATTAAGTTTTATTATTATTATTAATTTTGTCTAAATTGATTTCCCCCTTATATTCCTGAAATTTCCCCCCAGGTTAAGAACTCCTGCTGTATATGATAGCAGTGATTGTCCTATTATGTACACTAGTCAATTGCCCGTCGCTTTGCTGACGTAATATGGAAATATTTTCATGATACATTTGATATGGATATTATATAGCGGGAATATATACTAAGAGGTGGCCTATGTACAGATTACTGATAACTTATATATATCAGTCATTATCGCAAGCCCACCTACAAAACCTCTTTGTATACTACATTTCGGGTTTATTTTACATTAGTGCTCCCTATCTGAGACATTTTCAGCTGCGAGAACTTCAGGATGAAGGCGTCTCTTTTTCTGATTATTTCTATTGGAGGCATTATCTGCTCGCGAACTTCGGGATTATGGCGTGTTTTTCTTTTCAACATTTTATTGCGTCATAAACGCTTTATGGCACACGTTGCCTTAGGTCTATGTTGTATTTTCGATGAGTTGCCCGGATTTGTAAAAACTTCCATTAAATATTTAACAAATTTGAAAATGATTTTGTTTCCATATGTGGTATTTATTCAAAAAATGAATGTCAACAATGCATATTAGGAGATAAATATTAGTGGTTGAATTGGGCCAATCAAAATGCGATAAGCAGTATCAAAAAAAATGAATGTCAACAATCCATATTAGGAGATAAATATTAGTGGTTGGATTGGGCCAATCAAAATGCGATTTGAGATCGGTTTCGGACACACAGACACTGCTCTATTAATAGTATAGATTATTAGAGCATCGAAATGTATTATCATTGAATAGGAAGTTGATGACGGGCAATCAATTGGATCCATTGAGTAAGCTGTAACTATATTTCTTCTCGAGATATGACCTCAATCATTCAAATCACGTTTCCATAGCAACAGAGGAATGTGTCAACATTCCATAATTGATTCTGAGATATTTATATAAAATTACTCCTATATGGGTTAGTCAAAGCGATTTGTTTGAAAAAGCGAAATTGAACATTGTAAATGAGTTCAAAGTTTTGGCATATTTCAATTTTAGCCTATTAGACAAAACGGTGACGTAATTTCGACATAAGTGCTAACTCAAAAATATGCGTCGTGTACATGACTACCTTTATAAAAACAATTCATAAGTAGAAGCCCCCTAGAATACTTATTTCGAAGAATAATTGCATTGCTTATATTTAGTTACTATACTAACCAATCCCTGGTCCAGAAATTTGAGTGTGTGCCATTGCCTTATGTATAGAATGCTATGTGCAAACTTAATTAGTAAAAATCAAAACACAGTTGTAGTGTAATAATGGAGGAACTATCTTGCCCATTGTCAAAAATAAATTATACCGGAAAGAATATTCACGATTAAATATCAATGCGACTAAAATCAGTAAAAGCTTATGTATGAACCAATTTAAACACGCAGAAAGGGATTAGACTAAAGGAAAACTTCACAGTACAACATGTAGAAAATAGATAGAACTACAAGCTAAATAATTCAATTCAGTTTATAGAAAGGAGAAAAGTAGGAATTAAAATATCTGTATACAGTTCTCAATAGCTTGAGTAACTACAATGACTCTTCCTTCTTTATCCACTGTAATACCTGTAGGATTGTTAGAGGTAGATATTGTATGAATCTTCTGGAATTGAGGGCTGAAAATATGAATAGAGTTCGAAATGTAATCCGAAATGAGAATATTATAAGTGTGGTCAATGAAGAATAAACAAGGAGTAATAACTTCCATTCCTTGGCCTCGAGATATAACACACTTCTGTAGAATGTGATTATAGTTGTAGAGATGGAGACAAGGATTAGATGAATCGAGAACATAAATGTATTCTTTGGAGAGTTTAACATCACGAGGGTATTTGAGTGTTTCTTTTCCAAACTGAGACTTGAAAGATAAATCACTATTGAGTATCTGAAGACGATTATTATAAAAATCACAAATGTAAATGTCTCCATTAGACTCCTCAATCGTTATACCAAAAGGATTGTTAAATTCTAACTCTCCTGTTCCCAGTTTACTGATTCTAGAAACAAACTTCCCATTGAGTTGATAATTGAGAATACAGTGGTTACCTTGAGAAATAATAATAATAATATCTCCACAAATAGCTACACCAATCGGGCAGAACAACTTTCCTTCTCCTTTATTGTCTCCAAATTTGAACAAATACTTGCCAGTACTATCGAAAACTTTTACACAGTTATTCCATTGATCTGCTATGTAAATATTTCCTGTTTTATTATCAACAGTTACTCCAAGTGGACTGTCAAGTTGTTCCATTCCATTTCCTTTCTCACAAACACTCACTAGAGGTTGGTTCTTGCTTTTATAGTCAATTCCACTTCTCACTTTCTCTACCAACTTACCCAACTTGTTCAATTCAGTAACATTTTGTTGCTGTCACACTCAAAACGAACCATTTTAGGTTCTATTGGAGTCTCAATTGATTTGAGTTCTGTGTTCAATTGTGAAATAATGTTTTCATGAATAGACTTATTTGGAGAAGTTAGAAGTTGATTTTGAAGAAGAGATTTTGTTGTTTCAAGATCTCGTTTCTTTTCATTAACTTTCTCCAATTCGCTTCTATAAGAGAGATAAGAAGCTAGAATATTATCCAACTCTCTCAACAGCTCACTTTCTCTAGCTTTCAAGCAATCAATTAATTCAACAAACTTAGTTTTAATCTTCTCTCTCACTCGACTCAATTCCAACTCGTAGTTATCTTCTCTCAAAGGAATAGCAGTAGCCATTCGATAAATTAATATAATTCAGAGACAGTTTCTAAACATAGATTGAACTTATATTACAATAATAGACTCGACTATATATATAGTACTGTATAATAATATTATAGACATTAATCTGTATTCTACAGATAACAAGATTCAGCCATAAATTGTGGAAATCAGTATTATCTATTAAGTATTAATTTAAACGAGTCGCCGGATTAAGACCTAATTTATTGTTGGAATAATACCTAAAACTTGGTAGCTTAGGAATAAGGCCCAAATAAGTTTGATTTGATAAGATTGTTTATCTTTGGATTACTTCAAACCTAAAATATTAATGATTTCCACATAATATTGTCAATGGCTCATGTATAATGAATGTGACCAACAAGGTTCAGAGTGACTGGCGAATACAAATAAACCTAAATAAATACAGTCAACTCCGCTTAATAGTGCCACCGGTTAATCGGTTTATCCGCTTAATCGGGTCAAAACTACTTGGTCCCGAGGTGGCTCTATTAAGCGGAGTTGACTGTACTTTATAAATCAAAATATAAGATCTAAAAATCATCATTGAAAGACTTTCATAAGCCATTGATTTTCCCCCGGCAAATTGGGCACTCATGGTTCTGAGGATTCAATTTATTTGCACATCTTTCACAGAATCCAGCGTGGCAAAATCCACATGCATAAGTGCAAAATTATCTTTCCTTTTCTGGAGGCATACGTGGCATCGTGATTCAATAGGTTCTTCATCACTGGATAAATCTGATTCTTCTATTTCTGAGTTTATTTGATCTGTTGATGTACCTTAATATATTTTTGTTCTCGCTTCCTATTGTTAGGGAAATGCAATTTATACACTCAAAGGGGCTATATATCTTATTCAAATATTTTGTTTTGTATTTGGTTCGTAGGTCAGCATTAAACGAGTTATTAGTTTTGTCCCCCTAGTAGTTTCTAACCCATTATCCAACCTTTTGATTTCCAAATCATGATCTGATAATACGTTATTCATGACCGTCATGAATTTCCAGATGTTTGGATGGTTTGTTTTAATGCACGACTTTAACGGTTTGTGGTAGGATTCAGCCCCATTGTTTGTATTAATCTCGTAGTAAAATACAGATAAACTTACACTCCCATCTATCCATGTTTTAGTAAAATATTTCTTAAAAGAATTAATAAGTTCCAATTCAAAACAATTTAACCCATTTGTCGGTAGATTTATAGTTGAACGAGCCCTTCGGTCTCGGTCGCTTTGCGACGGATCGGTGCTACGCACCTCAAGTTAACGGCCGTATGCGGCCTTACTCCGCACCATTTCTTCCATGGAAAATGGCAGAAAGGGACTTATATACACTGACCAGCCAAAAGTATTTGAACAATAGGGATTTTAATGCACACACAATAATCACCCGGTAACTTATTAACGGCTATCTAAACTACTCTGAAATGACTATAAATAACTTATTATAGATATACATATGAAATATTGAGATTTCAATTAAATTTAGAAAATATTCACGAAGTGGCATAAGTGTTTCTGCCACGTGCCACTTGTGGCAAAAGTGGCACAAATGGAAATGTGGCTGTATCACAGTAGAAAATATTCGGATTGATTTGAAATTATGCACTTAGAGTAATTTAACTATGTGGAATTCAAATCTGCTATCAGAATTAATATATAAACATTGCATCTTAATTTTCACAAATTAATTATTTAATGAGCTAATTATATATTTAATGAGTTCAACGCCTCCATAAAAATGTAAATTCGAAAATTTTGCTGTTTTAATATACTTTACATATTGTTTCATGTAAATAGTCATTTTGTAGAATCTACTATTGTTATAATGCTGGTATAAGCTC
This sequence comes from Hexactinellida sp. DTS-2022, assembly GCA_028753945.1. Classification (NCBI taxonomy): domain Eukaryota; kingdom Metazoa; phylum Porifera; class Hexactinellida; species Hexactinellida sp. DTS-2022. Next base: position 1,128,639 of record JAPNXP010000014.1, read on the forward strand.
AAATGTCTGAATACAAATTATTGCTGTTCAAATACTTTTGGCCGGTTAGTGTACATCCCTTTAGAAAATTTCCATAGTTTTAACTTGTTTTTCAATATTCTAAATTTCTAAATGCGAAATTCGTATTCAGCATACTTGTTTACCTATAATACCTGTTGAAAGCTAACTTCTTGTTTGATTTTGAATTTTCATTAATTTGTTTACCTATTTTGTGTAAACAACAACAATTATTAATATTAGAAATTTTTAAACGCGAAATTCGTGTTCGGCATACTTGTTTACCTATAATACCCGTTGGAAGCTAACTTCTAGGTTGATTTTGAATTTTCATTAATTTGTTTACATATTTTGTGTAAATAACAACAACAAATATTAATATGAGAAATTTATAAACGCGAAATTCGTGTTCGGCATACTTGTTTACCTATAATACCCGTTGGAAGCTAACTTCTAGGTTGATTTTGAATTTTGATTAATTGTTTACCTATTTTGTGTAAACAACAACAACAAATATTCATATTATAAATTTGTAAATGCGAAATTCGTATTCAGCATACTTGTTTACCTATTATAACATTTGTTACCAATTATAATATGTGACAGTTAGTTTATATCTCATATATTAATGCGGTTTCTATCCCCCCGTCACTTTAATACAATCCGGACAAACACACACACAAACACACAAACACACACACAAACACACACACAACAATCGAGATTTAATAATATAGATATGTAGGTTGAATATCCTCTTCTACTAAAAATGGCTAAGCCATTAGTTTATGAATCCATGTTTTGGATACTTTATTAATCTTGTAGAGTTTACCAAGACCCAACTTTTGTACTTTCTCGTAAAGAGCCTTAGTATAATGAAACCAACATCCTACCAGCATTATGTTGGGGAAGATCGTTGTAAATGCATTGCGTGACGCTTTTTCAAAATCACACAATGCAAAGGTTGGTTTGAAATTAAGAATAAATCCATGAACTGCTGATAATACGGCTCTATATAGCTGTTCACTTTTTACAGTCATCAATATGTGTATTGCTGGGATTGCATGCCCTTTGTACCGGGTAAAAATTGTAAATAACTGGTAGAAAAGTCGCGGAACTACCTTAAATGTAGCATCGAAATGAATAGTTTGGTCATCAATAAGCTTTGATATCATGAGATCAGTTGCAAAAACTACAGCTGTTTCATTGCATTCTCGAATTGTTAATCTGTAATTCATGGAATAAGAAGAAATCTACAAACTCTTCAGGAGATGATGGCAATTTTGGTATCTCTAACCTCCTTCTCTTCAACAAAGTGCTCTCAATTTTCTTATAGGTTAGTGAACATGCTCCTGAAGAATTGCGAGATTCATTGTTAAACATTTCTCGTAAATTATCAGTTCTGATAGCTAGAACAATGCTGTCAGATGTATATTCATCTTTGGAATGATTTTGCTCTCTTGTTATCTCCAAAAGATTGACAGCGATATCAACTTTCGCCAATCCCCCGCATGTAACCTGTTTAGCTAATGTGCATCTAAGATAAACAATTCCATTCGATTCGCGATACTTTGTAATAATGAAGTTTGTATATCTATATCCCCCAGATGTAAATTAAAAGAATGTAATCTTTTGCCTTCAACAATCGAAAATTCCATTAATTAAAAATTGAGAGAAAATGTTTGGACAAATAACAGTGAGTATATATAGTAATAGTAATAGTAAACTAGTCACATAATTAATAAGTGGACAAGTGAATCACCAGACATGGTATTATGTAATGTTATGTTATTAAGCTCATTATACAGACTTTACAGATATATTATGGACTAGTATCAATTTCAAAGGCTTTAGGTGTTAAATAAAAATTAATCTTATTCCAACAAAATATGTTTTAGGTCTTATTCCAACTTCACAATATTTTAGGCCTTATTCCTACTTACCAATCAAAAGTTACCATGTTTAGGTCTTATTCCAACTTCAAAATATTTAGGCCTTATTCTTACTTACCATGTTTTAGGTCTTATTCCAACAAAATATGTTTTAGGTCTTATTCCAACTTCAAAATATTTTAGGCCTTATTCCTACTTACGAAGTTTTAGGTCTTATTCCAACAAAATATGTTTTAGGTCTTATTCCACCTTCAATTTTAGGTCTTATTCCGCATTCCCATTTAAACTAAGGTCACTAATTGAAAGAATAATGGACAAAAACTTAAAAATTATGAATTATTTTTGTGATGAATATTCAATTATCCTTATGCACGTAACACCTCTACAAATGGTATTGACACCTTGAGCCTTGTGGTGGTGATGACATCGTCAATAAAATGTAGAATTTACAATTTTGTGAATTCGATATATCGAAAGTATTGGTTGGCGTAAAGTGATCACTCAACATGTACTGGGGAAAGATGACATACCACCTATTATATTCTACTGAAACATGCATATCTCTCAAATAAAGTAAGCTAAAAGGAAACTTCCAAAACGCTAAGGGTCGTTTCCGTCCTATACACCTTTCTGCAATGGTTTGACACCTTTACACTGATGATGACACGACAAAAAATCTAAAATTACAGCTTTGACGCAGCATTTCTTTCGGAGGCACTTTCGAAAAACCAAGCACCAAAATATAGTGCCTCCGAGGAATATGCTTTCGGCACAGCTATTAATTTAGATTTAAACAATGATCTCACGTCCATATAGTATAGTATAGTATAGTACACTAACCGGCCAAAAGTATTTGAACAGCAATAATTGGTATTCCGACATTTGAGGTTATACCAGCATAATAACATTAGTTGTTGTTACAAGTGGCTATTTACATGAAACGATGTGTAAAGAATAATAAAACAGCAAAGTTTTCGAATTTACATTTTTATGGAGGTGTTAAACTCATTAAATATATAATTAGATAATTAAATAATTAATTTGTAATCATTAAGATGCAATGTTAATATATTAATTCTGATAGCAGATTTGAATTCCACATGGTTAAATTACTCTAAGTGCTTAATTTCAAATCAATCCGAATATTTTCTGCTGTAATACAGCCACATTTCCATTTGTGCCACTTATGCCACAAGTGGCACGTGGCAGAAACACTCATGCTACTTCGTGAATTTTTCAAAATTGAATAGAAATCACAATATTTTGTAATTTATATATATAATAATATATATATAGTCATTTCAGAGTAGTTTAGATAGCCGTTAATAAGTTTTCGGACGAGTAATGTGTCTGCATTAAAATCCCTATTGTTCAAATACTTTTGGCTGGTTAGTGTATATCCTTTAGTATACTTACGTTACTTTATATTATACTTTGAGTGACCTTCAAAGTTCAGCACAGAACAATTTCGTAGCTGGGCTAGGGTTGAAGTTATAATTTCTAAACGAGTCAATTCGCTGAGCGATCGGATATCGGATAAACCAGATATAACAATGGGTTTCTTCATATGTCTTTTCTTCCAGGTCTTTGAGTGACCAATCTGGCAGACTATGTTTCTGCCCTGGTTAGAGATGTAACGAACATCTATTGCAGCTATTTCAGAGCAACGGGTAGCCGTGGTGATAGCAATCAATGTTGTTGTTTTCTTTGTGAGGTATTTGAGCTCAGTGGGATCCCCTTTTGGGGATTTCAGATAATCTAGGAGGACATTCAGGTCCCAGGCACTTGAGTATCGTGGCTGTTTAGGTTTTATGTTGTCTATACCCTTAAGCAGCCTTGGTATTAGGGGATCATTGATGTTAGCGGGATTCCCGGAAATTGTCAGTATAGTGACCACAGGGATGGCAATCCAACTAGAGGATTTTCCCGCGTCAAATGTATCCGTCAAGAAGGTCAATATGTTGTTTGTAGATGGGTACAAGGGATCGGCTGATCTCTGCAGACACCAACGTGCCCATGCGTTCCACGCAGATTTGTAGATTTATTTGTGGAAGTGCACCACGATTTGAGAATGATCTCAACAGGCCTGTCCGGAATTCCTGTCTCTGAGGAGTTCCCGGATATGACACAGGCCAGTTTCTCATTTGTTGGTGGCTGGAGTGGGGATGATAGTTCCCCAGCGGATCGGTGAGTAGTGTTTGGCTCTGAGGCAACAGCACTGGTGGTTGGATTAAGGACTCCAGAAGAAGGGGCCACCAAGGCCTGCTCGGCCAGAATGGAGTTATAATGATCGCTGTTGTGATCTCCCGTGTCAACTTGGCAGAGTCCGACCGATGAGGATTGGCGGGGGAAACATGTATAGTATTCCCAGGTCTTCCATTTCAGTACGAAGGCGATCACTGCCCTGGCCTCCGGTATGGACGTCAACTCACAAATTTCGCCACCTGGTTGTTCAGGCGTGAGGCGAAAAGGTCCACGTGCGGGTATACCTGGGTCTGGTAGAGGATTGCCCCGAAAAACTATCGGACAGAGACGCCATTCGTGTTGGTGTGAGTTCAATTGGCGGATAGGGCGTCGGCAGTTATATTCTCCTTCCTGGGATATACTCCGCAGTCAGAGTAATTTGAAGCTGCATTGTATGTGTCAGGAGCTGAGTTGCCAGCTGGCACAGAGGGAGGGAGTGAGTCCCTCCAAATCTGACGACGTAGCGAATTGTAGTGGTATTGTCCGTCTGCACCAAGACGTGCGTTCTGGGAGTGGCAAATAACTTCACTTCTAAGAGGTTGATGTGAAGCGTCTTCTCTAGGGAGGACCAGGCTCCCGAAGCTCGTTTCTCCTGGCAAGAGGCTCCCAGCCTGTTAGCAGGCGTCGGTTTGGATAAGCAGGCTTATCTCTGGCCTCAGAATTGGGCTGGAATTCCAATCTTCCGCCTTTGTCATCCACCAGGTGATGTTCGCCTGGGATGATTGGGAGAGATGGACATACTGATTGTAGTTGTTCTTCAACTGGAGCGTTGCTATTAGGTCGAACTGAAGTGCTCGATAGAATAAAGGAGCTATTGGAAAAGCTATTTTGGTAAAGCTCAGCAATCCGATCAGTGCTGCCAGTTCTCTGGCTGAGCAGTCGCCCCTGTGTGCTATTCTCCGACACTGATATTAGATCTTCGTCAGAGTTCGTTGGGGTTGTCGTAGGAGCATCCGGCGTGTGTACACTATAGTTCCTAGGAATTCTTGGTTTGTTTGGGGCGTGAGAATTGACTTCTCCCAATTCACAATGAATCCCAGGTCTGTACAGGGAGATGGTAACATTGATATGAGCCGTCAGCATTCCCTTGCTGGGGTTCGCTAGTAGCATGTCGCTAGGTATGCTACTATCTTGATCCCTTGGGACCGGAGATAGGAGAGGGGTCTCTTCAGCAGTTTTGTGAAGACGTATGGTGCCATGCTCAGGCTGAATGGCATTGCCCGATACTCCAAGGTTCGTCCCTGCCAGAGAAACTGGAGGAACTTGCGAGATTCCTTCCGAATTGCCACTGCGAGATAGGCATCCTTCAAATCTATTTTGGCTAACCAGTTTCCTTGGGAAACTGTGTACTGTATACTGTATACTCCATCTTGAAGTGCGGGAAGATTGAGATGTTTGTTCAGGGCTTTGAGATAGTATTAATCTCCATTGACCCGAGCTCTTGAGCCGGAGAAAGAAGGGGTTAGGAAATATGGTTTTCCCACTCTCTCTATGGCTCCCATGACCAATAGGTTGTCAGCTCGTTCACTAGAGAGGGATGGATTCCTCGCAGTGCTTGCTTCCTGCGTATGCGGATCGTGCTGGTGGCGGCTGAGCCAATGAGAATAGAGAGGCAGAGATATACTCTGTAAGTTGTGCCGCTGGGACCGGCTCATCTGCTGTGAGCTTACCCAGTAGCTCAGAGAGGGGGCTACTGCATACAGAATAGACCGTTGTATATCTCTATACGTTTCATCGCTAGCTCTTAATAGTGCATAACAGGTTTTCCAGCTTTTGTACCCTCACTGAAGGGATATCGGGCGTTTGTAACGCTTGATCACTCCAGCCTCTGTTCCGGCTCGAGGCCGGATGTGAAGTACTTACCAAGGTAAGAACAGATCTCTTTCGAGGACCCAGCGAAAAAATTTCGCTCCACTAAAGTGGACGGGTCAAAGAGAGCGTGTCACGAATCGGGATTTTGGTCGGTGGTAGGAGCCACAGTTAGAGCATTCATTGCAGCAGGAATTTCCTGACTGGCGCTCTGTGGTATCAGGTAACGTAACTCAGAAAGCGTCTCAGTGAGCAGTGAGTGTAGCTTAGTGATTGTGTTAGCGTGCTGCCCTGGGGCAGTCGTTATAGGAACAGGCACTGGGCCAGGAGTACCCGGAGGTACTATTGCACCTTGTTCCTCCGGAGAGGTGGTGCGTGACGCTTCAAAGGCAAGCGGACTTGCCGCGTCAAGTCTGTACATTATCAAGTCAGCTGTGCTGACCTGCCGATAGGCCTAACCGACTTTAGCGTTTCTACCTGGGCAGATAAAGTCTGGGTATGAGGCCGCAGTGGAGATAAGAGAAGTGATCTCCGCTCTCAGAGTAGGCTGAGATCGGGGAATCTGGGTCGTAGGGTTCATACATGATTCGAGTAGAGTGTAATTCAATTGCGCTAGAAGCTGGATAAGGGTAGTATACCTACTCTAGATACGATTTGTTAACCGCTGTGTGTGTTTTATCACACGCATCCATCGAAAGTATTTAAAAATATAGTGTGTTAAAATTGCGGTATGCAAGCACTATCCAAAGATACGTCATTGTATGGTGGAGCCACGTAGAAGAATTCAATACTGTGCACTTATAAAACTATAGTAGGACCCTACTATAACGTTTTTTTACTAGAAGAAGCACACTAAAAAGGTCAATGGGGAACAAGAAGGGTCAAAATTATATCATTTTAATTTATATTTGTTTGTTTCACATTTCTTTCAGTAGCAAATCCAATAATAGAAACAATGATGTTGTGAACATATAATTTAAGGAGATATACTTATATCTTTTAACTAGGGATTATCCTGATATTTTTTAGTAAATTATATTACACAACTTGTGATTAACTGAATCTTAAAAAATTTTAAATTCCCCTTCCTTTTACCTAGACCATTCAATCTCAATATTAAGATAATTAAGGCATTTAAACATAAATAGTTTGCAAAATGATAATAATTGAGGTTTATAATATGTGTACTAGCAAACAAAGCAGTAAGAAATATTAGAAATAATTCAATAATAGAACGAATGGGGAAACAAATAACAAGTAGAATAGTTAGCAAACAATACAAGAAAGAAGAAGTTTATATAGTTTGCTAAAATATCTGTAGACAGTTATTGTTAGCCCGACACACGACTATAATTCTTCTTCTGTTGTCCATTGTAATTCCCATAGGCTCGCGAGACACAGAGAGCTTATGAATCAATTTGAATTCAGTATTGAAAATATGTATATAGTTAGAGCTATTATCTGAAATTAGAATATAATCAGTTTTGTCAACGAAGAAGCAAAATGAATAATTAACTTCCATTCCTTCGCCTCGAGATATAACACTCTTCTGTAGAATGTGATTATAGTAGTAGAGATGGAGACAAGGATTAGATTCATCGAGAACATAAATGTATTCTTTGGAGAGTTTAACATCATGAGGGTGTTTGAGTGTATCATTTCCAAACTGAGACTTGAAAGAGAAATCACTATTGAGTGTTTGAATACGATTATTATTATGATCACTAACATAAATGTCTCCATTAGACTCATCAATCGTTAGACCAAAAGGAAAGTCAAATTCTAACTCTCCTCTTCCCTGTTTACCGATTCTAGAAACAAACTTCCCATTGAGTTGATAATTGAGAATACAGTTGTTAAATTGAGAAATAATAATAATATCTCCACAAATAGCTACACCAATCGGTAAGAACATCTTTCCTTCTCCTTCATTGTCTCCAAATTTGAACAAATACTTTCCAGTACTATCGAATACTTTCACACAGTTATTCCATTGATCTGCTATGTAAATATTTCCTGTTTTATTATCGAATGTTACACCACGTGGCCCATCAAGTTGTTCCATTCCATTTCCTTTCTCACAAACACTCACTAGAGGTTGGTTCGTGCTTTTATAGTCAATTCCACTTCTCACTTTCTCTACCAACTTACCCAACTTGTTCAATTCAGTAACATTTTGTTGCTGTCACACTCAAAACGAACCATTTTAGGTTCTATTGGAGTCTCAATTGATTTGAGTTCTGTGTTCAATTGTGAAATAATGTTTTCATGAATAGACTTATTTGGAGAAGTTAGAAGTTGATTTTGAAGAAGAGATTTTGTTGTTTCAAGATCTCGTTTCTTTTCATTAACATTCTCCAATTCGCTTCTATAAGAGAGATAAGAAGCTAGAATATTATCCAACTCTCTCAATAGCTCACTTTCTCTAGCTTTCAAGCAATCAGTTAATTCAACAAATTTATTTCTAATATTCTCTCCCATTCGATGAAATTCTAACTCGTAGTTATCTTCACTCAATGGATTAATAGTAGCCATTCGTAAATCTTGGGAAATATAGAGATAGTTTTCTGAAATATAAAATTAATATATTTAAAGTTCATATGCTATAAGATCATCCTATTTAGCACGTATTGAAACCTAATCTGTTTTCTTATCAGTTAGAATATCGACCTTATCTTAGAAGGAAATAATAATTTCTTTAAAAAGCTGAACTATTTATTATGGTTAATAGTAATTTAATACACAAAAAATAAATTCAGGGAAATATACATATATAGTATCTACAAATAATTATAAACATCTAAATTAGCATTTAGAATATCTGTAGACAGTCCTTATCAGCCTGATTAACTACAATAACTCTCCCATATTGTCAACAGATAATCCCATTGGATGCTTTGGTACTACAATCCTATGTACTCTTGAAAGAACATTAGTTTGTAGTTGGTAGTTGTAGTCGAATAGATGGACACATGGATTTGAGACATCTAGAACATAAATAGAATCTTTTGACAATTTAACGTCACGAGGTGAAGTAAGATATGAATTACCAAATTGTGATTTAAATGTGTAATCATTCGCGAGTACTTTCACACGATTATTGTTGCAGTCACAAACGTAAATATCTCGATTTGTCTCATCAAATGCTATCCCGGAGGGAAAATTATATTCACTCTCGCCTTTTCCATTTCTACCAAAGTTAAACAGAAAATTGCCTTCAATTATCATAAACTAAAATCAAGTTAGGTTTCCAAACAAACAGTTTTGCGTTATAACTATACGATTGCCGTAAATAGCTATTCCTCTTGGATAACTCATCTTTCGTTCACCTTCTATATCACCAAACTTAAATTTAAACTCACCAAATTTATCAAAAACTTTATTACAGTTATTTAATGCGTCCGCAATGTAAATGTTTCCATTAACTTTATCAACAGAGAGACCATGAGAACTACATAGTTGTTCTTTTCCTTTCCCAATTTCACACTTACTCAGGAACGGTTGTAGTTTGCAACTATAATCAATAGCAACTACTTTTTCAATGAGTTTGCCTAGTTCACTTATTCTTCCATTATTTTACTACACTCGCATTCAAAACTTAACAATTTTCGGTTCAATTGAAATAGAAATCGCGAAGTGGATATGGATATCCATGGAGATCTCCATGGATGGATATCGAGTTTTTGTCATATCCATGGATATTGTGGATATCCATCTCAAATTTAACTTCGAAAATATTTCAAACCAGGGTTCTAAAAAATGAGTGTGAAAATTAAGTAGCCTAGTTTTTTTTTGTCCAACCCCCAATTGGTTTGCACACCTAATTATTTCATCTAATAAATTATTTACCAGCCTTATTATTCTAAAAGTAGGTGATTTTGACCTTTAGTGACGTCCAAAATGTCAAAATAGTAACCGAATCGAATTTTTATTTCTCATTTGGAAACCTTGAATGTCAACGAATATTTGGGAATGCTAATACAAGAAATGTGGACTTTGTTATATTTCCTGAGATTGACCTGTCTATCTCAGGAAAAAATTTCACGTCACTCCTGAATATTTACTTGCCATGATTTGTATTTTGGCTTTTTCGGTTATCCTACTTGCAATACTTTTAGCTCATTAATTAACCATAGAAGAGAAAATGAAATCCCAAAAATTCGTCGCGATGGACTCTTTCAAAAAGATAGATTTGTGATCGAACCCAATAATCTAGCAGAAGCTATCAATAATCACCCAGAAAGAGATGTTTAGAGGCTGATAGCGATATTGACGAACTTTGATTATATAGTACAACATGCAGTTAAATATACATAAATTATAGGACCTAAATCTTCTGGATATTTTGTTGATATTAGGTGTTATAAATCTATCAATATTCAATGGATATCCATGGATATCCACAAAAAAAGGTCTGGGTTAGGATATGGATATGGATGCGATTTTTCATCTCCACGGCAAGCCTGTTAAAATCCCTGTACTGTACAGGGAGCAAATAACTGTAAGAAGAGCCTTTTTATACAATTCTGGCATGAAGGTACTCTATTGAAGACTTGTTGTTTCTAACAATAAATTATTAATAATGTAGGGGTAAGGGTTTTGTACAGAGTTGAAAAATGACTAACACAATCACAATTCTCTTGGCGTATAAATCCTGATTTGGAAAAAAAGCCTATTAATTAGTAAACAAGTAAAACAACAACAACAACAAATATTCATATCATAATTGCATAAACTTTAAAATGCGAAAGTCGTATTTAGCATAATTAATCGATTATCTATTATAACATTAGAAATATCAATTATAAATATAGACAGTATTCTATAAATGAATAATATCAGACTCTATAACAAAGTAAATTTTAGCCTACAGATCGTCACAACAAATAACATTGTAAGTTGTAACTATGCCCAGCATTTAATTAACAGAATGTTCAAATAAAATAAGGGATGCCTCATAAAGTTACATATAATATTTATTGAGATTTTGAAGTCCTTATACCCACCAATTTACCAACCGTGCAGGGATTTAACCATTTTGGTTGTTCTGTACCGGGAATTATCACAAGGAGTTTGGCCAATTTACAGGGGAAATTCGAGCACCGATATGACTCAACTAGGTTGGCAGGTAGGTTCATTAGGCATGTGGCCCTGACCCCTGGATCCCACATAAAATCCAGCACTGCATAGTGTAAATAATTATAGAAACTAAATACAAAAAGAGAAAACTGATTAATTCTTGAGAAATATCAAAAAGTATCCGCGAATAAAGTAATAAAAAATTAATTACATGAGGTAAAGAAATTTATTAATAGATTATTTTCAGGATAATCTAGCAACGTCTGGTATCCAACAATTAGATTAACAGAAGGGCATTGGTATCTTCCGAAAGAGTTAACAATTATAATTCATCTGACGCATGTAGGCAGATGGCGAATATAGGTTGTCAGTAAATGAGAATACGGTGGTTGTACCCAGCAACAATGATTCTTCCATTGGAATCAGTAGTAACTCCTCTAGGATTAGAAATTCCTTCTTTAATTTGGTGAAGTAAGGTAGATTCCTTATCAAAAATCTAATTACAATTGTAACCACTATCTGAGATAATAAAGTTACCAGCTCCATCTAACTTGAATGCAAAGGGGCGGCTTAAGTGTTTGGATATCGAGGTAGTAATAGTGTTCTGCAGGTATTGGTAGTTGTAATTGAAAATGTATAGGAAAGGATTTTGATGAGATAAGACGAAAATATAATCTTTGGTAAGCTGTATGTCAGAAGGATAGTTAATTACGGTATTACCAAACTGCGATTTGTATGAATAATCTTTTGAGAATAGTTGTATTCTATTGTTGGAATAATCGCAAACATAAATAACATCATTAGATTCATTAATAGCAATGCCACGAGGGTTTTTGAATTGTCCATCTCCACCACCTTGTGTTCCTATTTGTTTCAATAAAGTTCCATTCATATCAAATACTGAGAAACATCCAAGTTCATATTGACTAACAAACACTTTCTCTTTAGAGATTGCGATACAGAAAGCACTTTTAATCGCTCCAAAATTAGACAAATAATTAAAATTTTCGTCATAGATTTTTACTCTATTGTTCGACTGATCTGCAACATAAATATTACCAGTTCTATTGTCTACTTCAACTCCCCATGGGTGATTAAACTGTCCCACACTATTACCTGCTACATCTCCTATACTCACAACTGGTCTCACTTTATCTTTATACCTCACCACAGGCAGACATGAGTCGGTTGAGTTAACAACAGTAATATTACCGAAACATTTTATCTTATCCAATAGTGTACTATCGAATTCAAATAAGATACGTTTTGAACTAAATTCATTCTGTATTTCTTTCTGTTTCTTCTGTATTGCTTCTATGAATAAACTTTGAGTATCTTTGAGGTCTCCAGCTGAGAGAATATTTTCCTGATTAAATTTCAATGCTCTGTCAAGCTCAATTATAGAATCCTCTTTTTTCAATTTCCCTTTTTGGTAATTGTCATTTATTTCTTCTAACTTTCTCAAAAGTTCTTTCTTTCTTTCCTTCAAACAATCAATCAATTGATTGAATTGAGTTTCTATATCGGATTTGATTTGAATCAATTGAGACTCAAAACTGTTAGCCTCAGGATTACTGGCTGTTGCCATCTAATGATATTTCCCTTTACTTAGCTACAAATACAGGAACTGAAAGACAATGCTATCATTCAGTAAAAATAATACTTATCCAGCGATCACGGGCGTTCCTATTATTTGCTACATACTATTGATTGTTGTTCTCTGTATATATGAAGCTAATCGGTGGAGGGGTAATAGGAAGTTTAGTAGTAAAGCCGATTTTTAAACTAAAATTGTATATTGATATTCTTGTGCATGTTAAAATTATTTAATTGTTAAACTATCCATAAAGCAATTGTATAAAAGGCGGAAGTGATGAACGGGATATTTAGACCTGGCGGAATATTTGGATCTGAACGGGACGAATGGACTTAATAATAATAATAATAATTAGTGCAGGTTGATACAAGAATGAAGTTCAGGAAATAAAGTACTGCCCAGTAAGTGGGCTTATGCATATCTAATCTAATCTTAATCTAATTTTAAGGTTTGTAACAGGAGCATGGGGGAAGTTTTTTGGGGTCTTCCCAATGACTGTCCAGTCTACCCTTGAATGTGGATATAGACGGAGCTGTAACAATTTCATTTGGTAGTTTGTTCCAAATACTCACAATTCTTTCAGTGAAAAAGTTACTCCTTATTATTGTGTTAGGCGGCCGGTTTGAAGGTGTTAATAAAGTTAAAGAATTACCACGGAGATAACCGCTTAAATGATTGAATAGATTCGGTTGACTAAACTTAATGCCGGATGTGCCATTTATGTATTTCCACCTAAGAATTAAGTCATCACGTTTCCTTCTTATCTCTAGACAAGTTAATCCTAATAATTCTAGTCTAACACGGTAGGGAAGATGTTTCATGCCCTGGACACATTTAGTGGCTCTCCGTTGGATTTTTTCTAGTTTCTGTATATCTTTAATGAGGAAGGGTGACCAGATCTGACTAGCGTATTCGAGTTTTGGACAAATCAGAGATCTAAATACTATTTTAAATATATTTGGCGTTATGCAGGCAAAAGTCTGCTTAACTAAACCCAATGCTCTATTTCCTTCAAGTGATATTTTAGCAATATGCGCTGTGAAGGTGAGCTGGTCATCCATCAATGCACCCATATCTTTTATTAGTGAAGTCTGGTGAAGAGTAATTGTGTCGATAGAGTATGAGTAATTTTGGTGTAGTCTTTTACCAAGATGAAGTAAGTTACATTTATCCATATTGATAGACATATAATTTCTTTGGGACCAATTCAGTAGTGAGGTTAATGTAGATTCGAGTTTAAGGCAGTTGTTATCCAAGTGCGCATCAGTATAATACTTGGTATCATCAGCAAAGGAAGAAATATAAACACTGTTATCAAGCGGAGGTTTGCTATATAAAGATTTAGATGGGATGTCAAATGTGTATATTAAGAAAATGATGGGCCCTATACTGATCCTTGTGGAATTCCACTAGTTAAAGTAGACCATTTAGAAAGAGTTTCCTGTAATTTAACTCTCTGTTTCCTGTTTATCAGAAAACATTCAAGCCAGTTAAAAAGTTTACCTCTTATGCCTACAGAATCTAGTTTATCCAAGAGAATACTATGCAGTACCTTGTCAAAGGCCTTTTCGAAGTCAATATAGACAATATCTACATCTAACTTGTTATCCAGGGATAATGTCCAATTTTCCAGGGCTTCTAGTAGGTTAGACACAGTTGATCTGCCGGGAACAAACCCATGTTGGTCAGGATGGATAATGTCATTCTTTATCAGATGGTCAACAATGTGTGGTTTAATGATAGATTCTAATATCTTTATAATTGCTGAAGTGATTGAAATGGGCCTGAAATTCTTTGCATGCTGCTTGGAAAGTTTTTTATGAATTGGAATTATGTAAGCATTCTTCCAGTCACTAGGTAGTACACCTGTTAGGATACTGTTTGAAAACAGGATCGTTAGTAGGATAGAAAAATTATTGGAGAAAAATTTCAGTAATCTGGGATGTATATTATCAGGACCTGGTGATTTAGAAATATCTAAAAGTTCCAATTTCTGAAGTAGTATCTGTTCTGTGATTATTACATCGTCCAGTGATGTTAGAACTCGAGGCAGAGTGTTTAGGTAATTCCCACGAGCTACAGGTCTGTTATAGACTGTTTCAAAATGTTTGATAAAAGTATCTGCCGTTTCTGAGTCAGTGACAGTTAGGTTTCCAGAATCTTTAAGTAAAGATATAGCAGAAGTATTGGAATTTCTGTATTGTTTGGCATGTTTAAAGAACTTGCGGACCGAAGAGGGGGATTTAAAATCGTTCACAAGTTGATTCTCATAATCCAGTCTCAATTTTTTTGAAAGTTTAGATACTGTATCCCTTGTTTTCTTATATGCGGATAAACTGTGTAGATTTGGACTATTTCTATACTTGGACCAACACGAAAATTTCTCTGTCAGAGCAAGCTTGAAGGTTATTGATCTTAAATATGATGGTTTACGTCTTTCCGATTAGTAGTAGGGACTAGGGTAAGCAGACGAGAGTATAGATCTAAAAATTTATTCCATAATGTATCTAAAGAATGAGCAAGTGTGAAGGCTGGTAGCGAGTCCTTGAAAAGTTGCTCAGCTAGGAACATGTCTATTTTGTGGTATAGGTACACTTTTCCTAGTCTTTTCGGAACTGCGTGCGGTGTTGTAGTTGAAGAAGATAACATCGTGGTCGCATCCACTGAGAGGAGGTCTATATACTAGTTTGCTGACCTGATACTGATTATTTGTAAATACTAAATCCAGTATGGCTTTATAGGAAGCAGTATTAAAAATAGGATGAAACTTCTTACGTGTAGGTTCGGTAATATGTTGATAGAGGAATAGGTCATCAATAGCATTTAAGAATTCAGTTGCAACCGATTGATTTTGGCAACCAGAAGCTAGGTGAGAGGACCAATCAATCCCGGGTAGATTTAAGTCACCCAATAGAATAACATTTTTACCTTCAAAGGTTTTGATGTAATCGCACAATAATTTTGTATCTTGGGTCGAAGAGTTTGGAGGTCGATACACTAAACAAATGTAGGTAGACTTGATGAATTCCACCATGATGACTAATATGTTAATACGGTTAAATTATTTAGATTCTATCGGATAGTGCTTTATTGTCATTTTGTCATTTATGTAAAGCGCTACACCTCCTCCTCTATATTCTTCTCTTGAGCAGAAAAAGCCGTGGTATCCATGTAATTGTAGTTCATAACAAGCTTGAACCAAGTTTCAGTAATGGCGGCAAAATGAATTATTTCTGCATTTATTAACTGCTCAAATTCTAAGTACTTATTGCTGAGTGAACGGCAGTTTGTGTAGTACATTAAATTAATTCCATTTGGATTAGTGGAAAATTGTGAATCGCTTACAAAGTCTGGTAGTAATGATAAAGTCGGATCAAGAGAATGGGGTGGAGTGTCATGTGATAATATCCCAACCCCTGGGGTAGTTCAATCTACATTAGGTGATATTTCGACTACATTGAGGATTACTAATGTAGGAATCTTTTAAATCAATCATATGCCAAAGAGATAGGCACAATATTAAATTGATAAGATATTTAAGATTCTATAATGATACTTCAATAGGCATTTTGAGCTTATTGAACAGCGAAATTTCAAAGGCAGAGTTCTTTTGCGATATTGTTTTGATCATTGAGCCAAATGCATTTTCAATATTATACATATCAATTCACGAAAGACATATTAATTCCCATGTTCAGAAGAGAAACAAAACTATAATTCTAAGATCATCTTAGCCTGAATCAATCAGTCAATACGTATATGTTCTACATAAATTAAGCTAGTTTGGGCCAAACTTTATGGGTCGACTCAGTATACGATAAATATTTAGTTTTAGTCATAACTAAGTAAGTAAAGAGTATTAAATTTAAGTAGAAGAAAAATGAAAAAGAAACTAAGCTAAAACAGGAAAATTATATATAGATAGAGATATAGCTCAACAACTATATGAAATATTCACATATTTCGCAAGTTGGCCCGAGTCAAAGTGGAGGCTTAGTTCTTAGCTGGGAAAAAACATTTGTAAATTCATCGAATATAAAATTGCAAACAAAGTTATAAAGACTAAGGAAGTTGTGAAATGGATACACACTCTATATGTAGTAATGCAGAATAAAAAGAAAGCCTATATAGGTGTATTGGGGAAGTAGTCGGAATTTTCACATCCACACAAAAAAGAACCCCTTACTTAGGATCCCCTCCAATTAAAAGGCATAAATTGTTGGATTTTGTATAAATAAAAACAAGGAGTGTACATAAAATGCTCTTTTAATTAAGACATTACACTCGGAAAAACTAATCCAAAATGTTGAGGCCAAAGAGTGTGAGCGAAGTGTACACAACCAAATAAATAGATTTGAAAATTTGCGATCTCTATAAAAGAATAATAGGGTTTTCGTTTGAATATGGCCCACGTATTATTTTGAAATAAAGAAATATGAAATGGTAATGAATGCAATAAACACAAGACG
Source organism: Hexactinellida sp. DTS-2022 (assembly GCA_028753945.1). NCBI lineage: Eukaryota > Metazoa > Porifera > Hexactinellida > Hexactinellida sp. DTS-2022. Next base: position 1,145,726 of record JAPNXP010000014.1, read on the forward strand.
TCACATGTAAAAATAATAGAATAACAAATAACGAAATAGAGCGGACCTATACGTCCGCTCAGAGGGAGGAATTCTATTCAATTACAACCCCTGGAAAACAAACAGAAACAAAACCACATCAAAAAGATTAGTTCTTGCATTTTTTACGATTATTCCTCCCAAACGTCCTGATCTTGTCTGTGACCTTTTCAAGGCTAAGGATTCTCCAAATTTAACGACCAAGTGATCCCACAAAGGGCGAAATTGATCAGATTTAGAAGCTAATATTAAAACTTCACTACTAGAAACAGGCTGAATGTGCATTGTGTTATCGATCAAACCATCAAATGTTGAAAAAAACGTATCTTCCTGGCATTGGTCAGCGAAAATGCTCTTACCATTCAATTTACTTGAGTACTGAGAGGGATTGGTGTGCTGAGAGGGCACCAAGTCATGTGAGTGAACAGGAAACCTTGGAACAAGATCAATAGCCACAGTTGAGCTGGATGATTCCTTTGTGTTTACCCTGAAATCTGTAGTTAGACACGCCTCCTCAGAATCAATACTTACATTTACAGAATTCTCGAATCTACTTGCAATCGTGTCGTCCAAATCGTTCTCAGAATCTACAAGTTGATCATTTTCTCCAGTATCATAATCAGAGAAAATAACTAACTGATCATTAGCCACAGTGGAAACAACACCATGGGGCTTCTCAGATGAAGTAGCCCCTCCATCTTCATTAGGCATTGTTTGACATCTCGCCAGTTCATTGAATACTGAAGATAATCCTCTGTGAGACATGTGATGGCGATAATGCCGCTCAGTTGTAGAACGAGGATGGCACATAAATTGACTAAGAGATTCTTGCATTGAAGGTTTGTACATACTGATTAATGTGGAGGCAGCTTTGCGATAATTCGTTGGACAGCCATTGGGATCGTGAATGTCAAAAAGTTTCAATCCCGCACGCAAGCAATTGCTTATAGTATTCGTACGTAGAATATGCGAAGCCCAAGTCTGAAACGCATGGCAATCAGCATCAGTCCGCGACTGCTGGATGCACGGCAACAATGGAAGTATTATTGTAACAAAATAGCAGATGTAATTATAGATTTCGGCTTCGAGGTAAATAATAGCAGGTTGTATATATCCAGTTTTATGATTTTTAACATATACGAGCCCTTCGGTCTCGGTCGCTTCGCGACGGATCACTCTCTCACAAAGGTCGCTTCGCGACCTTTGTTCGTTCGTGTTAGGCACTACGCGATGCAATTAACGGCCGCTTCGCGGCCTTTCCCTCCTCTAAAAGACAGTAATATTAATAATAAATAAGTTAACCTGTGGCTAGTATATTACACACACTACTTAACGCGAGCTTAAATTCATTCTGGGTTGTGATTCGTTAATGTAATCTGTTTGGGAAATGATGTGTTATGTATGTTATTCTCATTACTTATTAGTTATTAATTATTAGTTAATAATATATGATATTGGCTCAATAATTCTTAATTAAGGTAGCTCATTTCAGCTGCATTAAAAGGTTAGCTTGTTAGCTCAAATAAATTTAAACCCGTGGCTGATAAATTATACCCAATTAATTATTTCAGATATTGTATTGCAAAGTAATTTACTTAGCCTGGATTAAATCCAGTGGCGGCGCCAGGGCGCCGCCGCTGGGGGGGCACCAGGTGGGCAAACCTGAACCCAGGGGGGGCACACCTTTTTAGAAAAAAACGCAGGAATTCATAGTTGCCGTCGAGACTCGAGAATCCACATATTTTCCCAGTAGAGTATAAAAAACTAATACCAATTTGCCCAAACTCCAAGAATCGCAAGCCGTTCGCATTTCAAACTGGTGGATCTTGTTGTTCATGTTCAATATTGTTCATATTTCGCTAAAAATATCTGAGAATATTAGTTTTCCAAAGAATCTTTCAAAAGTGTGCCCCCCCTGGCGCCGCCACTGATTTAATCTCTGCATAATAATGGTTTAAAGATGAGAATAAGACCGCTTCGCGGTCTTATTCTCACCATTAAACCATTATTATGCAGAGGTTAAATCCAGGGTTGTAAAATATTTGATTTAATTGATAGTAATAATAAACATATCAATCTCATAATTAGACAGATCCTAAATCCTTGATGAATCAACTACTTAATTAATTTCATAATTTTAGTATAGGTTAGAAATTACGTAATCCCATTAATTGTCTTATTAATAGGAAGCCAATATAGGTGTAATAAATAAACAATGCATCAGAGAAGTTAACTACTCGAGTGCATTCTTGTTAACCAAACAAATCAGATCACCCACATAGTGCTAAGAATGATATGATACATTTGAACTAATAACTTTCGTTAATCACTCTTACTTGAATTGTTTGCAATAGAACACAATCGAAAATCGATTTTGTACTTTGCTATACCTGTGTTGGTACGATACACTATTTATGGTTGATTAGTGCAGGGACTAATTAATTAACTGTGTCACAATCAGAAGAAAAATGGGAATTCGTGAACTGCTATCAGGTGTAGAAATTTAGTGTACGTCTAATGATTTGAATTTTCTACAGATCGGAGCAAAATTGGGAAGCTAGTACAAAATATCTGTTTTTCGAAACTGTGACGTCATAATCCCGTTATTTTGTTTCAAAAACCAATAGATCGTTGTCGCAGTACAAAATAACCCCTGTATACAAATTTGTAGCTTTCTGGGACTCGTAGTCTTTCCAATTAATTACGGACAAACATCCCCACAAACACACAGACAACAATTCCGCTTTTAATATACGAGCCCTTCGGTCTCGGTCGCTTCGCGACTTTTGTTCGTTCGTGTTAGGCACTACGCGATACAATTAACGGCCGCTTCGCGGCCTTTCCCTTCCCAAAAAGCTATAATATTACTAATGAGTTCACCTGTGGCTAGTGAATTACACACTATTACTTAATAACGCGTGCCTAAAATTCATTTTGGGTTGTGATTACTGTAATTTGTTTGGGGAATTATGTTGAGTAAGTTATTCTCATTGCTCAATAGTTATTAATTATTAGTTAATTAATAGCTCAATAATTCTTAAGGATAGCTCGTTCAGCTATATTAAAAGGTTAGCTTGTTAGCTCAAATAAATTGAGACATGTGGTTGGTAAATTATACGCAATTAATTATTTCAGTAAATTGTATTGCAAAGTAATTAACTAACTCTGGGTGTAATCTCTCCATAATAATGGTTTACAGATGAGTTGCAAAATATTTGATTTAATAATAATAAACATTTATACATCTCACCATAAACAATTCATTTTGCAGGAGCTGGGTTAGTGATTTTTTAATTTAATTGATAGCAATAATTAACATAATAAATCTCATGGTTTAGGCAGAACCAAAATCCTAGATTACTTAACTTAATTCATTTCTAGTAGAAATCCTAGGTTCCATTGATAGTCTTCAGGGCCGCCGAGAGGATTACCAGAGGCTTTGCGGGCCCCGGGGCAAAACAATAATGATGGGCCCCTCTGGAACCTTTCCCAAACCCAAATGTTCATTTTTACACGATTTCCTTATTTTCACGGGCCCCTCAGATCCACGGGCCCCGGGGCAACTGCCCCCCCCCTACCCCCCCCCTCTTGGCGCCCCTGATAGTCTTATTATAGAAGCCAATATAGGTGTAATAAATAAACATTGCATTAGAACTGTTAAAATAAGCGCATTCTTTGTTAACCAAACAAATCAGATTGATAGTAATATTATGCATACTTATGTCATACTTATGTCATTGACGTAAGCTAAATACATCATGAATAGAAATAAACTGATGGAAGCCAAACTGGATTAATCAAGTATGCAATTTCGGAAATAATGTAGGTGAAGATTAAATCGTCAAACCTCAATATGCGCAATGACGCAGCAATTGTAGGTTACATTTTTGTTATTGCCTGGCTCAGATTAAAAGCGAAAATTATAAAAATTTCCAGAGACATGCAATACATTCTGTTTTATAATGTGACAAAATTATTTGTCGATTGAACCAAAAGTGTAAGAGCTGAATCAAAATTAGTTCCCACGTGACGTCACATTCCCATAAATCGGAACACCTGTGTCTCATTGTATGTTGTGTTATTATCTAAAATTGTGGGCGAATCGAATAAAAACTGAAAGAGTTATTCCCAAATATGTGCCTTTATGACGTCATAATCCCGTTATTTCGCTTAGAAAACCAATAGTTCGTTGTCACAGTACAAAAATACCCCTGCATGCCAATTTTCAGCTTTCTAGGGCTCGTAGTCTTTCCTATTAATTCTGGACAAACACACAGACAACAATTCCGCTTTTAATATACAGATAGATATAATGAAGATTTTCACTATTAACATTACTTTTCGCCTGTAGGATTTCTTTTATGAACATTCCTTCTATAATTCCAGAACGTTGAGCATTTGCTAAAAGAACTTCAACTATCAAGTAATTGCGCATCTGCCGAAACAACAACTCAGTTATCACTTTCGTGCTCTCATCAAAAAGCGCAAAGTATTTTTTTATTCCTATATTAGTACGACCGGAACGCCATGATCGCAAAACATCAAACGATACTGGCATCCGTTCTCGACTAACAGCCATCGTATGTTTGCTTCTTAAATGACAATCTTTACCAAGGGCTTCTTTCAGATTAGACAGCATTGAATCAATTCCTTTCATTCTTTCTAAGGATGGAAGAAAAGAGGGAGCCTGCATCCTAAGGAAGTGGATAAATCTCTCGTATACATGTAAGCGGCAATATAACGTTGATGGACTACATGTAGCTGTGCTGATATAGTGATTCAGTTTATTGGGATCCCATAAATTATCCCAACCCAACTCTTTGATCATTGAACGAAATGAACTTACATCTCCTTTAATAGGAGTATTTCTTCTACCTTTTGTGAGCAAAAAAGAGCGGAATTCTCGAATTAACTTCTCACTGTCAAATGTCAATAAACATGAAACTTGCATTATGCCTACTTGAGGTATCATTATTAGAGTAAAACTGAGGAAGTGAGTTAATTAACACGATTGGACACTGGGAAAGCAGCTTCCTCTATTTCCAATTCATTTTCCGTAATATACTCTGAATCAGTGTCATCAGGAAAGTGGTAGGCACCAGAATAGAGGTTATGATTCACAGGCTGAGTGACAATATAAGGATCTACAGAACTCAGTGTGTGTGGAGTATTCAATAGATGTATCTGATTGGTCAATGGTATTGTTTACTTCGCTCACACGGGACCTGTTGATTCTAGAAAGACGTTTCAAGGGTATTTCCTTTAATACTTCCATCATCATCTCTCGAAATTTCAAGCTAAATCTGTTCAACTTGTGCACAGAAACAAGATGGCGTCCAAGATTTAGAACAATTCGCTTGCACTCTATATTGAACTCATTGAAGTAATGACACATGTATCCTTCCTGGGTAATAGAAGTATTTCTATTCTTTATATCACAACTAGGGTTGCGAACTTTGAAGAGTACCTTTTGAACATTTTCTAAAGTAATGTCTCCATTCTTGGCGTGAGCTAATAGATGTCGTTTATATTTTGCGTAGCTTCGTGATTTCCTACAAACTGTGCATACAATTTTATAATATTTATGGTTCTTTAAACCTTGAGGCAAAGATTGGTGATCAATTAGTGACATATTTTCAGACTTTCTGGTATAATCCAACAAACTAGAAGATTACTCACTGAATTATTTCAATTGAGAGTTCAAAGTAGAGTAAAATATAGAATAGGATCTCAAAATAATTAAGATCTAATTGATTGAAACAAATGTAACAAGAAATGTAACAATCAACGTCTGCTGAATAAGAAACAAACTTAGAACCTTAATATAATAGACCCCTCTTTACACTTATGAATTTTTCTTGAATTACGTATAATCTATATTATTAAATCTCGATTGTTGTTTGTTTGTGTGTGTGTTTGTGTGTGTGTGTATTTGTCCGGATTATATTAAAGTGATGGGGGAATAGAAACCGCAATTAATATTGGGATATAAACTAACTTTCAAATGTTATAATAGGTAAACAAGTATGCTAAACACGAAATTCGCGTTTAAAAATTTCTAATATGTAAATTTTGTTGTTTACACAAAATAGGTAAACAAATTAATGAAAATTCAAAATCAACCTAGAAGTTAGCTTTCAACGGGTATTATAGGTAAACAGGTATGCTAAACACGAATTTCGGGTTTAAAAATCTCTAATATTAATATTTGTTGTTGTTTACACAAAATAGGTAAACAAATTAATGAAAATTCAAAATCGACCTAGAAGTTAGCTTCTGACGGGTATTATTGGTAAACAAGTTAACTATGGAAAATGGTAGAAATGGTTGTATATAACGTCCCTTTCTACCATTTTCCATGGCAGAAAGGGTGAGGAGTAAGGCCGCACAGCGGCCGTTAACTTGAGGTGCGTAGCACCGATCCGTCGCAAAGCGACCGAGACCGAAGGACTCGTTTTTATGACATTACTAGTTATCAAGAACAAAAGGTAGGGTTGCCGGGAAATATATATTAAGCAATTTAACTAACATACAGTGGCTTCTTGTTAAAAGAACATAGAAGGAGAAGAAAAAATGGTATTATACCATTTTATGCATGTCCTACGAACCAATAAATCTCTAATACTAATGAACAACACCGTAGGTATTCTTATAATAGGCACCCACTGTATTACAAAAATAAGGTTTTGCTTAATGCTCAAATGTAGAAGGTGGACCCAGCTAGAATGATAAGGAAAACAATGGGTTACAATCTTGTGAACCTTGAGGCCAAGCAGGTGTGAGTCAGGAGGGAATTTTGGTAGGATCAAAAAAATTCAACTGTATTCAAGTGCCAACTATTTGTGAACTAATTAAGAGTGAAAAGATAACATAGTTCATGTGTTATTATAGAAAAAACACATACATGCAAATGAAGCGAACCTAACGTTCGCTTCTAGATGTTAGTCCTTAACGACGTAACATCTCACATATATACAATATTACTGTAACCTAGCATACGTGTCTAATTAAGCATATGTAACAATGTACTCAGGATAAATACCTTGATTGGTATACATCACAAATAATCTGCCCCAAGGATGAATTCCAGTAATAGTTGTGTATCTTTCATTCTTGAAAGCAGCTAAGTGATCAGGTACAAGAGGAGGAATTGTTAAGGTTTTGTCTTGTTCCAAGTCGACAATCTTGCCAGCAAGAATTTTAAAAATAATTATTTGGCGAAAATTTGATTTGGGGACCGGGTATGCAAAATGATTTGCCATGGAAACATTTTCGCCAAAATAATTTCCCTTACCCCAAAACCCCTCTTTAGCAAACCTAAAATCCAAACCCTCACTACCATTATAGATTAGTGCCGGATCCGTATCACTTGTCCCATGATAGACATACATCTCATTTGGATCCTGCTTCAGAGCAAGGAATCGTTCTTTTGTTTGAGTATATTTTAGCCATTGATAATGATTTTCGATATGTTCCAATTTTAACACACTGTAGTGATTTTTATTTAAAAGTCTAGAAACTTCATCCCATTTCTGAGATGCAGGATTAATTTCTTCCAGTACAGTATTATTCTCTTTAACTTCCTTACTCCAATCAGTGGGGTACATCAATTTTCACTTCGGGAACATCCTAGAATTGTAAGTATTAGAGCAACAATCGAAAATAAAAGGAAAAATGATCAAAACACAGTGACAAAATATATTATTTATAGCTGTTTAAATTGAAGGTAAAACTTCATTTTAAAAGGTCAAAATATATCTATACATACACTATAGTTTGACACTTATTTCAAGAGTAAAAACCTAGTAGGACTTCTAATAATTATTGGTCCTCTCTGTTGTATGCCCAACATGTTAATAATAAGTTGTATACTATATAAGTAGAAATATGTTATGCATTTATTGAACATACACTTTTAGTATGTTCTATTCAATCGATTGTATCAAACAATATTGGGTTCAAACTCCAAAAGGAATTAAAATTCGCAATTCCCATCCCTTATTATAAATTTGGGATCAAGCCCCATTCTCATTCCATGGCTGAGAATTTAAGTCCCCTTGCTATTCATCGGGATTTTAAGATTTTAGACTATTTTCCAATCTCATTCTGAATGGGACTGGAATTTAACCTTAAATCTCAAATTCCCTAGCGGATTTTTGCCTATCTCTGGTATCAAACAGTCGTTTGTTCCTTTGAATATTTAACAAGTTGAAAAAATAGAATAAGATTTAACACTTTCAATAGATCTAAATTAAGGAATGGCGGAAATAAGGTCGCGGGGAAAATTGGTCGCGGAAAAATTGTCGCGGAAAATTGGTCGCAGGGAAATTTAGTCGCTGGGAATTTTCGCCGCAGGGAATTTTAGTCGCGCAAGAAATAATGGTACTGAACATTTGGGGTCCAAATTACAACAAGACGTCCACAATACTCCAATATGTCGATTAATAATATTAATTTATTGAAGAAATAAATGAAATATAAATGTTGAAGGAATTAAATATAAATGTTGAAGAAAGAGAAAAAATGATATACGTCTTAAAATTCGAAATTATATGCAATTAATTCCCTTCTGAAAAACCAATGTTTCACGGTTTTCGTAATCGGCTACAAGGGATAAGATGCGATTATCACGTGTGATAATAGCTTTTGAACTTTTTTTTACTTCTCCACCCTCCCATTTTGCAAGAACGGCCTCTTGCATAGACTGTTCCCTTTGAAGAAACATAGAAAGTTTGCAAAAACTTGGATGCGAATATACAACTGTAGATCTGAATGCATTGTGCCAACCCTAAACGTTATTATTTGTCCTGGCTAGACGGCTGTTGACCCTCGTGTGAAGATTCCAAATTGTTATTGGGAACAATGGAACCCTTCTAGTCAAATCGGGTAATACTTTTCCTATGTATGTTTTTTCAAAATATTTAGCTATTTCTATAGCCTCTTCTGGAAACTGTTGCATTAAAATTATGAAACTGTCTATAACGTCGATCTCTGGAACAAAAGCCAAACTGGCAAGCATCTTAATACTAATAGCGAAATCGTTATCCTCTTGATATCGTACAGCCAACCCTTGTTCATGAACGTGCCTGAATATATTTTGCGAGAGGTGAAAAAAGCATCCCGTAATTACAGAAATAAAACTCTCCTCCAGGGCATTAATTGCAGCCTTCTCAAAATCGACCATAATTCTTAAAGGGTTTAATGATGGCTCTATTTCTAATAATTTCTTAAACAATCTGTCATATGTAGCTTCAGTTTTATTTGGAAGTAGTGCATAGATACAAGGGAAATTACACCATCCTTTTCTGCATGGATTGTATACAGTTGTGTAAATAGATCAGGAACAACTCTAAATGTTCCGTCGCAAAACCAGCTATCACAGTTTCTTAGGAAATCAATAAATTTAAGTGTACCATATATAATGATCCTTTGCTGATCCCCAAACCCTGAATCATACAGTAAAAAGGTTTCGCCTTTCAGAGAGTTTTTATATTTTTCAGGGATGATAATTTCAGCTGCACAAGTGGGATTGCCACAATTTTCGATACTTATGCTTTTGTAATTACGAATCGTTCGTTTCACGGATTCCAATTGTGGTAGCTTACTTACAGTACTTGGATGCATTTTTTCTAAACCAGAGGATAATATACCTCTAGTGCTCTGCTCGGAATTAGATGCTGTGTCTTTCATTTTTCTATAATCCTTTAACATCTGTATACGATCCTGTGAAGGGGTGTGCGTATGGGCTTGCTCAACTTCGGATACTAGAACAGGCTTGATTATAATATCATTTCTCGTATGAATTCTAGCTTTGCATGTGCCACGTTTTTCACATGCCCAGTATAATATATCATCAGATACTCGGTTTAGCGTATAGATATATCCCATTAGCGAGGCTTTGTCTTTATTTTTGTTGCTCTTGATTCTTTCAATAAGTAATTCAGAGGCCATTAGAGAAACAAGTCAAAACGTAAAAATGAATTGAAATTACAATATACTGTATTATTTTCCTTAAGTAACCAAATAGTGTAGTGTCAAGAATAATCGTGTGTGTTGAGATAATAACAAATTAACCCCGAGTGACATTTGGATAACAATACATTCGTGACTGCGATCAAGCGCAAAATTGTGGTTTCATATCACATTTTTGGAATTATGCCCTAGGCAAATTTTCGAAAGTGTTAAGATGTGTCGTAAAACTCTTCGTGACTCCAGGTCTACATCTTGAACCCATAGGACACCTGACCTGATAATACAGCACTTAATCATCTATGCTCTGGCATACAGTTAATACCAAAAAAATCTGAAATTACAGCTGTGCCGATAGCATATTCTTTTGGAGGCACTATATTTTGTTGGTTGATTGATTGATTGATTGTGTCCCCATATGAAAATGTTGTTGCCCAACTGTAATTTTAGATTTTTTCGTCATGTCAATATCGTCATGTCCATAAAGGTGTTAAACCATTTCCTATAGGTGTTTCATAGGCAACGATTTCTGTCAACCACATATAATTTGATAGTTAGACTAGTTTGAGTATTACTATGACATTGTTTGGTATTACCAAAATATCAAGAATGCAGAAATATAATTTTTTAGGATGTCATTAAGACCCATTCGTATAAATAGGAAGTTCCTTCAATAGTGCACCAACTTTAAAATATTTCACAAATAATATATTATAATAAATGTTCATTTAATTAATTAATTAATTAATTAACTACAGTAAATAAATTAAGACAAAGAAATTCCTCTTTTAATTTAGTTAGCTTTTAATCAATTATATAGAAATTCAAGAATTCGATAGTGGCCAACTTAAATTCACAAGTTAAAACAATAGAGCAATATTTAACAAGAGTATAGAATGCTATGGTAATACCAATGGCATTTCTACGTGAAATAAATTTTAAAACCTGTGGCACTTAAAGTTTTAGCTGGAGAGCCGTCACGAAGAAAGAACAAATAAACAATAACTAACAAGGGCAGTGAGTTAGAACTGTGCCACTAAGTATAGTCGGCGCAGTGAAAAACCTTTGTTACCAAGGAATGTTATCAGGACCTCAGAGCAAGGAGTAATTGTCAATAAGAGTAATAGGAAAAATTTTTTGAATAGAGAAATGTTTCTGAACAATGAGTAGAATAAGATAGCAATGCTTGACAGAGATAGAAGGAAGTAAAGTCCCAAACCAGATATATAAAAAAATAATTATGGGCTAGAATAGAATAAATGTAAGTGGTAACATAGATATAAAACATTCAGAAAAAGCGTTTATCGTGCTCAATGGAATTTTATTATGATAAAATAGAATGGTGATGGAATTTGAATTCCTTACTCGTTTATAATATTTATCAAATCACGTGTTGAGACTCAGTTGCCAGAAATAGGTATTTCTTGACATCCCACATTGACTAGTATTCGGCAATATATATAATCAAGCCGACTAGAAAATTCCTAAACACTATGCAAGCGCATATAATTGATCTGCAGCGAACTAGTCAAGGTGACTAATAATTCGGACACACTAAGGGTGCTCCATGATGCCATCACTGCGGCTAAAGCTCAGGCCCGCGAGAGGCCCGACAGAGGACAAGAGCCATCCGAGAACAGGCCCGTCAAATACGGCGCCAGAATACTTCGCGGCTCCAGAATAAGCATAGTCGTGTGGTGTGGCGAAACCTCAACGACATGCGGGTAGAATCCCAGACCTCCATCAATCTCTTGCCTGGAATCGGCACCCAGGACACCAGGGAAGGATACCTGGACTCCCACTGGGAAGGGCAGCGACAGCACCCGGACGTGAGTTCAACTGTTGTCTAGTTATGTGTTAGTTACTTGTGGTGTAGTATTCACTATGACGGATTTCGATCCCGACCTCAGAATACTACACAATGTTTGTGTTGTAAAGTGCTGTTCGGTGTTGTTACTACACTGCTGATGAGACCTAGAAAGGTCGAAACAGCAAATATTTGTTATTAGAGATAATGTAATCAGATTGAGTATAGCGGCCATGCAATTTATTTAGGTGCAACACAACCATCAAGCTTGATGATGTGCAAAGTCGCTAAATGAAATTTTTAGTGCGTCCGGGAAAACTTTTAGTTGACCGAAAAATATAATAAAATTTTGAACGGATAGCTGTAGAAATATAATTCTTTTAGTAGTGGGGGCGAAGGGTATAGGTGCCCGTATGAATATAAATCCAATTTTGGAAAGGATAACTCGCTAAATGAAATTTTTAGTGCGTCCGGGAAAATTTAAAAATTTCGCGCTCCTAAATTAAAAAAATCCAAAATTGCAGCCTGTGCCGACAGCATGTTCCTTTGGAGGCACTATCAATAAACCACCAACAAAATATAGTGCCACCAAAGGAACATGCGTCGGCACAGGCTGCAATTTTGGATTTTTTTAGTACAGCGCCCCCTGTCAACAATTTACCCTCGATACCGCCCCCTCCACAAAGTTTCAACATTACATTTTGTATTTGTTTAACAAATCCGTATTTGATTTAATGAATCAGCACTATAGTCTACATTTCTTTCACAATTCATTTATTCGATCGAGTTTATCAATTCTATTCGGTTTAGATTTGTGCGTATTTATATTGAAATTATAGAGAGGACTGGCTTTCGTTAATCAATACAATAGTAATTACCACTGTTAAGGCTCTGATCCTTGCAATTTTATATAGTTTTTGTTAGTTACTTAAAATATTTAGGAACATGTTATCGCTGTTTTGACATGAGATCGTATTTCTGTTTCGCGTTCTATAACCCCTTAGCGCCCCCCAACGCCCCTTCTGCATCGCCGCTTCCCAACAACATTTCAGCGCCCCCCGGGGGGCTCTACGGCCCACTTTGAGAAACACTGTTCTACAGTATCAGTATACTATAGCGTAATTACAATATGGAGAAGATGGCTAATTTATGTAAATAATCGTTAATAAAACCTAGAATTGATTAGCGACCTAATAATTTTAATTGATATATAGAAAGAACATCCTTAGGAGAATACAACCTCTATGTTTTCAATAACTAATTCGAATTATTAAAGAGTCACTGGACCAGAATACAAATTTCGATATAACTGACGAACAAAAGCGAAATTGAGAAATCAGGCTTCGAGGTGATCATCTCCAGGAAGTTATATATCTCCTGTCCAAATTTTAAATCTCTATCACCAATGGTTTAGTCAGGCCATCGCGTACCAGCCGGAAGTCCGACAGAGGTAAATTCAATAGTGTGCACTTATAGTATAAAACTATAGTAGGACCCTACTACAGTGGAAGCCGCTTAATCGGGAGACGGTTAATCGGGAATTTCGGTTAATCGGGACGAGGCTTTGGAAACTAATTCGTATCAAATTGTACTATGCATATCGGTTAATCGGGAGAACCGGATAAACGGGACTAAATTCCTACTCCCGAGGCGTCCCGATTAAGCGGCTTCCACTGTATAACGTTTTTTACTAGAAGAAGCACACTAAAAATACGATATAACTTAATTTGAACAAGTTTTTATGGGAACAAGTCCGGCGAACACTATCGCACGTGTTAACTTTGACGAGCTGTCATGGCCGATATAGACACTCTTTCAATTGCCTCAATATCCAAAAATGTTCGCACTACATCAAAGTACATGTGTACAAATTTTGTTGCTTTTATAAAAAAATGAACAATCTGTTGAAATTTTATGGCTATGCCGCTGGACTAGATATAACCTTGAGTATGACGAAACTTTTCTACATTATGATCTAACAGTCTGTCTTTGGATAGTAATCGTACGATGTTTATTGAAATAATGATTACGACAATTATTGATGGATGTGAAGTTAGCAGCGCGAAAAGTGAGCACGACATAACTGGTCATAACTTTTCACTTAGGCTGAATATCCAGTTCAAATTTGTTACACAGCTTTATGAGAGAGGTAGTTTTGCATCATTCCAATTTTTTGTCCCTCTCTTCAAAAACCACTTCACAATGACTTTGCAAAAATGCCCGATTTTCACTATACAAACTCATATACGATTTGAGTTGCATATTTGTACTCAGCCGGCCGCAGGGTTTTACACGCCTTAATTTTTTTACTCGCCATAAGCCTTGTTTTTTTTTAATTTTAAGAAAAAATAGTATGGCGAGTATGATAAATGAAAAAAGCGAAAAATAAAAATTAAGGCGAGTAAAATTAGTCATTGGGTGCCAGAAAAAAAATTAAGGCTAGTAAATAAATTTATTAGATTCGAAAAAATTAAGGCGTGTAAAACTTAAGGAAAGTAAATTAAGGCGTGTAAATATTTAGTGAACAAGAGATATTCGAAACAAGTGCTTTTTGAAAGTCTTAATTAATTAACCCAATTAATGGCAAAGGTGAATATTTTATTAAAAATCTCTAATAAGGAAAAAGCTAATAATGGTGTTTTACATATAGTAAACAGTAATTGTGCAAGTATAATTTGAAAAACTGTGGCTAATCAACATTTATTCATATACTTAAATGGATTAAAGGTTGTTACATGATGAGAAAGCAATTGAGCTATGACTGAAAAAAAAAGTAAGGCGAGTAAACCAATTGGGGTAGGATCGAAAAAAAAACTAAGGCGAGTAAACCTAGAGGGGTAATTCTGAAAAAAAAAATAAGGCTAGTAAATCAATTGGAGCTCGGACGAAAAAAAAATATGGCGAGCAGATATGAGTGACCAAAATTAAGGCGCCTTAATTTTTACACTCATTTTTTAGAACCCTGATTTGTAGTACACAGTAGAGTTAGGTATAAAATGCTATTGTCATATATTGTTAATTGTCGTCATTTGTAGTTAATTTTGGACGAATGTTTTGCCGTATTCATTCTTTTGGCTTCTGTGACTATAGCATAATATTCTGATAAATACAATATATATACTTAATAGTTAATACGATTATTCTTTGGTTATTGGATAATATTGAACTTATTCGAATTTCACGCCTATAACATTTCAGTTTTGCATTTACTAATGGGAGTTGATCTTTGTACATTGCGCAACCACATTGGCATATTCAATTCACGGAAATCTGCAAAATCAAGATGCTGCAAAATGATAGATATTCCTGGATTTGTTACATGCAACATTTTGATCTCCATCTTAACAATTATATCTCTATTCCTTATTATTTGCGGAGATGTAGAAGTGAACCCAGGACCAAGATATAATGGTTAGTTATTTTACATGTACTACATATGTATTATTATTGATGTTTCATATAATAAGCGATAATAAATTTGATTCAAAGAATTTATTATAGAAACTGGTGATGTCAAGCAAAGTAACGAGATTGTCTCAAAGATGACCAATGCCTTATCCAAGTTAACTGGACATAGTTCATTAATTTTGAACAATCTCGAATTGCTTAAAACACGAAATTGGCGGAATGCCTCTTCTATCTGGGGTAAACTGGCAAAATCTGTATATAGAAGAAATCGCTTGCAACTAAGAGCGAAACTTATGAACATCTGGCGAAACAACCACTGGAATATCAAATCTCAGGTAACACAAGCATTGACACTACCTAAAGATAAATTTACTCTACCTATCAGTATCAACATTTCTGAATTACCAGATATTCGTAATCATAGCGTGATTTTCTCCAAATCTGATAATTCACTAGAATCAGACATGAGCTCAATTATTACCATTGAATCCACTGATCAGGTATCTAGTAAAATGCACATAGTTCAAGTCGACAAATCGAGGTGAATTTGGATTGACAGGCCAAGAATGGAAAAGAATTTTTCCAAATTTTTCAGAAAGTGCTCTAAAGTCAGCATGGACAACCTTATTTAATGAGAAAATTTCCGTTTACTACCCGTTTTGTGTTCTAAATTTTTTATACCATCGAATTAACAAAAGCTATTCAAGACGTGGATGTGCATTTCTTATTGCAGCAGCAATTTGCAAGTTTAGCAATTGTTTTACCTTCAAATTTGAAATGGAAACACCTCAAACAAACGCAAGCAATCTTTATCTCGTTAATTATACTGCTACTGGATCAATCTCTGAAGAACATTCATCTAATTTAATTTCGCACAGCCGACATTTATCTGGAGACAGAAGAGAAGCCACTGCGAAACAGCTGGAATTTTCCAGTCCTTCTAATCTTCATTATTCCCTCTTTGTTGATTCACAAAATTTATCCGTTGCCAAAAAAGGAAACTTCAATTATTTACACTCAACCGATGTCATTAGAAAGGTCAAGTCACAGCACTTTGAAAAAAGTCGATTTAATAATGATATGTGGCAGGACATCATTAGCACCCAAATGTCATATATGAGCACAATCATCGGGAATACTCTTAACGGCTACATTCAATTCATAAGTCATTCCCCATTCATCATTCACTTGTATAGTGAAGAACAGATAATGTTGTTAAAGAAATTGGAAAAAGAATCTTTTACATTACATTTAGATGCCACTGGTTCGGTTATCAGGAATTTAGAACATTTGAGAAAAAGAATCCTCTATTACGCTATCTCAGTAAAGCATCCTCTATCACATGTAAGCCCAATTCCACTTGCTGAGATGGTATCTAGCGAGCAGACAAACATAGAAATTTCACATTTGCTTAACCGATGGTTATATGACGTAAAGAAGGTGACGAGAAGTGAGATATTACCAAATAAAGTTGAAGTAGACTTTAGTTGGGCCATGCTACACGGTGTCTGCAATGCCTTTAACAAACAAAACTTAGAATGGTATTTAAATAAATGTTGGGAAACTATTCACAAGAGCAATTCTACTAATTCAATAAAAGTAATAATACACATATGCTCGGCACACATAATGAATCGGTTTAGCTATAAACTAAGTTCTAAGTTCAGGATGGATAAACAGAGGAAACAAAAGATCATGTTCATAATGGCTCGAATGACGAGTTGTACAACGATGGATGAAATGAATCAGTTATTTGGCGCATTGAGTATGGTATGTTTATCAAAAAAGATCTATCCAAAAATTGAAAAATCTTTTGATAAACTTAACAGCTCAATTTGTCTTGATAAGGAGTTCGATTTTGATCTCGAAAATATCATAGAACTAGATGAATCATTACCCAATGAAATGGGAGATAGCAAAACATACAAATCAAGATCTCCATTTGGTATATATTTTCAGAATGAATTAATGAACTGCAAGTTGCTTGTTGGTACATTTGAAATGGAAGAACAACATGAAAGCACTCCTAAAAACAACTACTACTTTCCAGATTTACCATCATTTCTTGTAACTCATTACATGCCAGTTTGTCCCCTCTGGTCAGGTCTTATACTAGGCCCATCCTTGTACCCAGATCAATATCACGTGACATCCACGAATGCAATTGCAGAAAACTGGATGAGAATTGTAAAGATAACAATTTTGCAGAAACAATGCAAACTAAGACCGGGAGATTTCATTCGCAAATTAAGGGAAGGTATTGTTGGTAGAATAAAGGCATTCGAATTTGCATTCAATCCATTGAGCCTTAAAGTTCTCAAGAGACAAAAAACACAACAACCAAAAGATTATGATCAAATTGATGAAATGTGGAAGAAGAAGAAACCAAGACAGACATACTTCAAACCAGGAAAGCCAATGAACTCTAACAAACAAGCTTCCCTGAAAAAGTTCAAGAATCAAACACAGGGAAAACTAATTCATTTGCCTTCCATAATGGTCACTAGCCCTCAGGTCAACTCAAAGGCAGTAACATTGTACAGTGATTTGTCTAATGACGATTCTATTCCAGATGAAACTCTCTCTATAGTAGATGTCAAATCCTATTATCATGGAGAATTCAAGACTGTAACTCCGAGTTGGCAAAGGGAAAAGTGCAAGGTGATAAGACTAACATTTACAACAGGAATACTATATGCAAATGAAGCCGCTGATAAATCTCTTGAAATTCGACAATTAATTCCTACAAAAGAAAAAAGGATTTCACCTGATGGGAATTGCTTGTTTCGCTCTTTATCATACATAATTACTGGAACAGATTACAATCATAAAGAAATACGGGAGTTAATAATTGATCAAATGAAGGGAGAATATAGAAAATTAGCCACCAATTACGTTCAAGCTCGAAAAGATTTATTGCCAGAGGAACGCTGCAATTCTATTGAAGATTATCTGAAAGCAAGCAAAATGGACCGAGTAGGTTCTTGGGGTACAGACCTAGAAATATTTTTAGCAGCTATCATCCTGAGAACAGATATATTTGTCTACAATGATGAGGACCAATCCTGGTTGAAATTCTCAGGACATGGATTCAATGATGCTAAGTCTACACATGATTTAACAGAACACAGAGTTTATTTGAGATTAAACACGAGCCACTTTCAGCCTGTCATCAAGGTTAATACCAGAACTCAAAGGCTTCCAAAATAAGAAGTTTAGTTCCATAGTAAGTATACTATCTATGAAGTTAGTCACATAGAATTTTAGAACTAGTACACAATTAGATTCTGATTTAGCGGTGTCAAGAAAATTAAATATTAGCATATTGATAAATTTGTATAGTGAAAATCGGGAATTTTTGCAAAGTCATTGTGAAGTGGTTTTTGAAGAGAGGGACAAAAAATTGGAATGATGCAAAACTACCTCTCTCATAAAGCTGTGTAACAAATTTGAACTGGATATTCAGCCTAAGTGAAAAGTTATAACCAGTTATGTCGTGCTCACTTTTCGCTGCTAACTTCACATCCATCAATTATTGAATGAAGTAAGTAAACGACATTTGTGTTCTAAGTGAGTAACACTGAGTATGACCAGTGGCGTCGTGTTCTATGGGCCCGGGGGGGCCCGGGCCCCCCCAAAATTTCCTGTGCCCCCCCCCCCTTTTTTTAGAGGCTTGTCCCGAATAACATTGATCTGGTCACTAACTACGACACTCTGTGACCCCCATAATGTATTCAAGCACGACGCCACTAAGTATGACCTAACATTTTCTACACTATGATCTCACAGTCTGTCTTTGGATAGTAATCGTACGATGGATGGTAATCGTACAGTGGATTGTAATCGTACGAAACAGGCCTGATATAATGTTATAATATTAATTAATTATATACAGTATAACATCGTTAGTACTGTTGTATGACAGTTTCACTACCATGACAGACTTACTACTTTATATTACAGTGACCATGGATGTACTAGCCATGACAGTTTTACTACTTTCCATGACAGAATCACTACCTATGACTTGAATATTAATCACGCGTTTCTTAGTTCCATTAAAGCCCACCATACACGATGCAACAAAGTTGCATGCAACAAAGTTGCATGCAACTGTTGCATGCAACTTTGTTGCATCGTGTATGTTAAATTTTCCGTGCAACAAAGTTGCATGCAACATTGTTGCATGCAACTTTGTTGCATCGTGTATGTTGAAATGTTGCGTGTAACTTTGTTGCATGAAACAAAGTTGCACCGTGTATGTTGATTGTTGCAAGCAATATTGTTGCATGCAACATGTTGCATGAAAATTGGACATGTTCAATTTCCTTGCAACATGTTGCACGAAAATATGGAAATTCAGTACATATTTTCAGATTATTTTCGTTTGAATTTTTTCACCTACTCAAAACAATTGAAAAATTCACATGTTCTTTCTAGTGTACCTATTTAATTTACTACTTACTCTCACTACCCTTAATCAAGCCACCTATGATGCGAACACAAATGTATATATCAGAAATTTGAGCAATGTTTTAAAAACACTGATTGTATTGCTGCATATTCTTTTCCTAGAAATACTACACATCTAAAATATCCAGGACCCGTTAACGACGTTTTTTTATTTTGAATGAATCTAGAAAATATGGATTATACACTTTGGGATTGCACATGTACTAACCACTATATTTCTAAGATCCGGGTAAATTCTAATTATGGGCAGCAGAGATGGAACCGGTCGGGATTTTCATGACCCGACCCGACCGGTGCAGTTGGAAATTTGACCCGACCCGACCGGTCAATCATAGCTAGCAATAATTTATAAATAATAGAAAACAAATTATGATATTATGATATCGAATAGATCATATAGAGATCTCGACCGGCCGGTCAGACCCGACCGGTTCCGTATCTGATGAGCAGCCTCCGGACGACAGTGCCCGAATTAATGAGGTTTGGATGGATATATAGATATCCAGTTCTAACTAAGAATACCAAAAATGGTAATTATTAATTAATTAACACTGGAGAGACGATCGATCATCCTACGAAATTTCTATAACTTGATGTGTCAACTAAAAAATTTCTCTCATCAATAGATGAAATGCACTTTGCGTCTCTCGATTTTGATCCAAGCCTTAACCCATGAGATCTCAATTTGCGTTGACGGGTCAATTGCAATTTCCTCCGGCGAAGTATAATAATTTGGAATGCGGAAACGACAACGTGTGTTTTATCCACAATAATGAATTGGAAAATAACAAATCCATTGGGATTATACGTATAGTACTGATTTAAAATATTATTTTACCACGTGTAATAGAGTAATTTCAATGCAACAATGTTGCACGAAAATAAATGTTGCATGCAACTTGTCGCACGAAAATTGTGTTGCATGCAACATTTTGCTTGCAACATTGTTGCACCGTGTATGTTACCTTGTTGCATGCAACTTTGTTGCGTGCAACCATTGCATGCAACAATGTTGCATCGTGTATGGTGGGCTTTACACAAGTGATGTGTTTATTTCATCAAACTTGTCTGATCAGATATACTCAGCTACATTGCTTTATCATGCCATTGAGTCCGGGATTATTTTATTACTAGCGCGCTTGGCTTGCTAGGTCGCTTCGCGGCAGAACACAACCACACACCAACCGCTTCGCGGTTAGTGTGTGGTTTATATACTCCTAAAATTGATTATAAAGCGTAAATAGGCCTAAATAATCAAATTTAACAATGTGAAATTTTAATGATTACGTCATCATGCGATAATGAGTAAGCATATTTGCAATCTGGTGTGACCACCATGTCCGCATCATTAATGTGCATGTTCTATTAAATTTTCAGATTTTTATCTCTTAGAGGGCGCGAATTATTGCGATTAAGTGAATTTTCATGCTTCTCGAAATGTGACAATGACGTCATAACTTGTCAAGGTGTGAGAAATTTTGAGTGGAAACCTCAACTTGTTGTCGGGTGCCAAAAGTTACCCCTACATGCCAAAAATCACATTTCGAAACCGTCCACTTTCTTCAATCAACTCGGAACATACAAACAAATATATATATATACCCACACACCCACCCAGGCTTGTGTTTTAATAGTATAGATATTTGTAGGTATGTATTACTTTGAAAAATATTTAGCTATTGTAATTAGTTAATTAAGTTGTATATCAATACGTATAACAAATAATTAATTGGTACCTTATGATTTCTAATATCATAAATATTTAATCCTTATTGTTTGGATAAAAAAAAAATTTGCTTCATTGAATTGTAACAACTTTACCATTTTATTTTACATGGCTAAGGAGTATACGTATAAGTAAATTTGACTGATTTCTGTTCTAACAATGACCCCGAAGGGCTCGTATTATTTCATTGATTAAAGATACGCTAAAGAGATGCATTTCAAAATACGTACAACCAAAAATAAAAGTAGTGTATACTAGTAATAATGTATGTAAAAGATTATAGGTCAATTATTCAATTACGAAGGCTTCACTAAAACTGTCTGTATGGAAAAAAGATGAGGTACGAGTGTTGATTAAATCAATCACTGGTTCGTAGTGATTATCATAATTCGATAAATAAATCGCTGGATTTGTGTAGCAAATTAGCAATCATTAATAGAATGATACCGATACCATCTTGATCCACTAAATCTATTCTTAAGTTCACTGTGAAAATTGGAAACAAAGATGTCTATCCCGAGCATAGAACACAGAGTTACAATCTCAATATCTGCACCCCAAACCTCGTTAACGTCCATCTGAGAATTTAAGGCAAGTTACTCAATGCGAATATATTTAGAATACTTACTGTAGTGTAGAGAACATGGTACACATAATCGATAGGAACTAGTAAGGGTGGAACATCCATGAGCGAGAAAGCTGTTGTGACCCACTGCACCAAATTGTAGATTATCTCTTCTCGCTACATTAATATTAAAACAATTAAAATATATCAAACATCGTTGTGTCAAATTTTTTTATTACTATTTCGGTTGGAGTGCAATCCTTCAGAACAAAAACACGCACTGATCGTGGAGTCATTATATCTTTGCCATGGGTGTTAGCTAGCTCCTTGTGTAACTCAGAAAGGTAGGTGTGATTCTTTATATGTTCGATCACTACATCCTAAATGTAGAATATATATACTAGATGCAAAGCTAATTCTGCTATAATTTTGGAAGCTCACCTTCAAACTCAACATTTCATATATTACTGTTTTCTTGTGTACCCCGTAAGTATATAATTGTTCATTGCCGTCAGTCTAAGTGTGAAACATATGGTTAGGATTTTAATCATTATTAAAATTAAGAATTTCCTATGACAAAAAGAGATTACCTTAGTACGTTTTATTCTATTTGTATTGGTGCTCCCAAGTGTTTTCGTAACACATCTCTTACGAATGTTACTGGCGTAGAGTTAAGGAATGGATAGATTGTCTGCCTATATTTAAAAAGTACATATTAATCAATTTGTAAAGTTAGGAAATAACTTACTAACTTCTTGGCTGAGTGTATAATATCTCCTAGAAAGATGAATAGGGTACTTCTTCTCCTTGCCATTAGATGAAGTAATGAGATTACCCTCTGTTGCCCTCATAATTGTAAATGGACCTTTATAAATAGGCTTATCTTTTGTTCCCTTCATCTTTTTTTCTTTGGCCTTATCAAGAAATAAAAATGAATCTCCTTCATTGAAAAGAGGTCTACAGGGCACATTATCAGAGAGTTAATAAGCCTCGATTTCGTACACGCAGACTAGTGGATTTTTAAAATTTTTCTTTCAAATCAAATCAAATCCTTTGAAAAATGATTCGTAAAATTCACTAGTAAGCGTACATACATTCCGAAATATAGCGAAGCGTGCTTGTTACATTTAAAAGAACAGATTTACCTGTTGGCTTGCACTTTCTTGTCATAGTCTTTCTTTTGGCCGCATTGTTCTTTTTTTATGTTGGCTTGGGCATCATCTCTTTGCATGTTCCTGAGGTGGTCTAAATCAAGCTTCCAGTTTGTAGAACCAAGATCTTCAGCAGTGTATTCTTCAATATTATCCTCATTATCGCTCTCTACCTCTATTCGATCTTCATGAGGAAAGTTAAAGTAACCGAGGAGTGGAAGATGGTTAAACTCTCGTCCGAACATTAACTGAAAGGAACTATAGTTGGTTGCCCGTTTACGATGTATATTGGCTGAAAGACAAGCCATCTGTAGTTTGTTGGGCCATTAAATATCTTTATCAGATATTAATTTTGCAATTTTCCTAGTATAAGATATTAATTGATAGCTGATTGATATTGATATAATATTAAATTGGTTCACAGAAATAGATTACCTCTTGATGATTATATTGTGTGCTTCGACCAATCCATTACTTTGGGGATGGTATGCTGTTGTCGAACGATCATCAACATCAAGAGCAATATGAAACTGTTTAAACTCCTATAGGAATAATTAAGTAATTTTTAGAAGTTAACGGTGTCCTGATAAGGAATATTTTAAATATACACTTTTATGTCGCCGAGGCCTTCAAAAATATATGGTCGATGATATTTAGACTTACCTTGCTTGTAAACTCTTTACCATGATCGTGTTGTACAATTTTGGGAACACCATAAGTAAGTAAGATAAATTACTGTTAGTGCCTCAAGAACAGATTTCGTGGTCTTTGTAAAGAGAGGCCGGGCAGTTACGAATTTGCTTAGATAACAAACAACAACTATAATATGTTTGTATCCTAAAGAGTTTGTCGAAATCTGTGACTAAATCCATCCCCACATGATACCAAGGTTGTTTAGGAGGTATTATGGGTTGAAGTTTACGCTGGGGCTGCGGTGGAAGAGATGCTGCCATCTGACATTGATGACAACTTTGAATCTAAATGATAGAAATAGTTCAATCAAATCTGAAGTAGAATGAAACCCTTTTTGGTATACTTACATATTCACGAATGTCTTTTTGCATTCCCCGCCATGTAAACTCCTTAATGATCATTTCAGTACTATTAATACCGCAATGCTCAGGATCATGATACATATGGAGTATATTGGGGATCTCTCCGATAGCGAAGTAAACAGTTATTTCCATCTGATATGTGTTTCTAAGTGTTTTACAATAAATAAATACAGTTGACTCCGCTTAATTGGGTCAATTTGGTACGAGGTTGTTATTTCTATGTTTTGCAATAGTAAACCATAAAAATAATGAAGTAAATATCAAGGTGACCCAAATCTATTTTTATTAAAAGATGATTGAACTCTTGAACATAGAGTTTTGTACCCAAGAGAAATTTTATCAAAAATTTCTTGGATATTTAACCATGTTGGAGAATGTTAATATAATAAGCAGAAATTAACCCAATTAAGCGGTTGATCCAGTGTCAGAGACTCAGAGGAGATCCTGTTCCCCAGTGAAAATTGTTCCCCGAACAACATTTCCTAAGAGAAATTGTTCGGGGGAACAATATTTCTAGAAAATGTGCATCCGAGGTTTAATTAATTAAGAGACGCAATATAAAAATGCCTTGTTTATCCAGGGCAAATATTGTTCAGAGGAACAGTATTCCTTAGGAAATATTGTTCGGGGGAACAAAAAGATCAAGGAACAGGATCTACTATGACACCGGTTAAATTAAAGCACAGTAAATAGGCTAGATAGAAAACAAAAGCAGTTCTAGAGAGGTTCCCTCCAAAAAGGGGGGCTTGAGGCCCCCCTGGCGCCGCCTCTGCCATGCGCCCCTTTAGGTCCACGTGCGGTGATAGGATTCCACAGGATAAAAAATGGTATTAGGGTCTATAGGGAGGGGATCCACAGAAATGAAGGGATTTGCAAAGGCTGAAAAGGTTGGGAAGGGATGCATGAATATAAATATATTTGCAAAACATCCATATAAGAGGAATCAGACAAACCTTGTATAGTAGACCTTTTCCATCCAGTTGAAAAATAGACGAACGTTTCTTGAAATATTGCCTTTTAGATTTTGAGGTAGCAAGTTCAATAGGGAGATCACCGGTAGTAAGAAAATGTACCAAATTCCGATACTCCACATCCTCCATTTTGCGTTGCAATCAGAGTGATTGATAATCTACTGTTCAAATATCTACTAATCAAATAAACTGCAATTTACTGCAATTTAACTATAACAAGTTTGATCAAATAAACACATCACTTGTTGTAAATGGAACTAAGAAACGCGTGATTAATATTCAAGTCATAGGTAGTGATTCTGTCATGGAAAGTAGTAAAACTGTCATGGTTAGTACATCCATGGTCACTGTAATATAAAGTAGTAATTATGTCATGATAGTGAAACTGTCATACAACAGTACAAACACGGTTAATACGAATGTTATTTCAAGCCACTTCAAAGCCTTTTCAATACAAATGATTCGGTTAATACGATTCCGGAAAAGGCGAACGCATTTTGACGGTTCCCTGGACTGTTGGTATTAACGAGGTTCTACTGTATTATTATTATTAAATAATCATAAAAATTATATGAAATACCTCAGTAAACTATAGTTCACGATTCATAAATTTCAAATGTCTTAACTTTACATACTTAATCCAAATTAAGCATTTTCAAATTCCATTCAGCATTATCCACCGGAAACCTGGCATAGTGAGCATTTTGTCCTGAAAGACATCTCTCATCCCAATTCCATGTGTGATCTTCAAATTCGAACAGAGACTCTTGTAGAGAATTCGCATCAAATTCCTTACATAAGTCAGGCATCAAATTGAAACCTCCTGAATAACAATAACCCTCTTTCATGAGAATATCTCTTGTATTCAAATTAAAAGTATTCGCGCCAAATACCGGATCTCCCTTCATAGCAATAGAATAGATGTATTTATAATGGATACTATACTTGGGATATGGAATTCTCATTTCTGCAGTGATATTAACAGATTCAGTTATTTCTGGATCATCAACATTTTTATTATCCAAACGTTCTTCCATGTGCCACACATATTCTTCCCTATGGAAATACCAAAGGTAGGTAGCAATAACGTTAAATTGGGAGTATTGAGGTTGAGAACAAGCAATAGAACAAAACACATCGTCAAACGACTTTTCGTGCACTGTAGAAATATAGTTACGCACTGCTTGGAAATGTTTTACTTTAATAATTACAGGAAAATAGTTCATTGCTTTCATCACTTCTTCTAACTTGAGAAACAGTTTAGTGTTATACCTCACTGTTTCCCACCAAGAATTTCCTGGTTTACCGAATTCTCCCCAGATACGGGGCTTATCGCCATCAAACAACATATCTTCATTAACTAACGTTATAAACAGTGTGTCTGTATCTATGAACCCTATATACTCCCCAGTTGCATATTTGTCTGCCCAGAACATACCCCACTGCATTCTACTGTGGCCATAGTCTCCATAGAATGAATTGGGTTTCTCATAGAAAACAGTTGGGTATGGAAATTCATTGACGCTTTTTTGACCAAATGAGTGATCGTCTTCATTATCATCATCAAGGATTAACAAGAAATCAGTTTTATTCTGCCAGAAGAACTTATAACTTGTCAATAGAATATCATCATACAGCTTTACTAATCCAGGACTAGTAGTCATTCTTAGAAACAGTTCTAGCTTACCCCTCGTAATATTATTAGAGCATTCTCGTGTCTCAAAGGAGCTTTTACTATAATCTTTAAATACAGGAAGAACGGCTGGAAACTGGTATCCAGTTGAGATAAGATCAGTAATCCAATTCTGAATGCTGTACACCTCTTCAATTTCCCAAAAGTGTCTCTCGTATAACTCAATGGCCAATTCTTCCATTCTCTCTTCTAAAGTATTTGAATCGCTTAGCCAGCCAGTTAGCAATGAAATAACACGACTTGAATAATCACTGTTATCTTCAGTCGGGTTAGATTGAGGTTGTAACCTATTTAATATTGGATTTGTGAACCCCATGTTGAGACCCACATCCCACATTAATCTTTGGGAATAATAGCTTCTCACTGAATTTAGGCTTGGGTTTCTTTTATCATAGGAATGGTGTAGTACAAAGAATGCGGAATGGTAAGTTAGCAATCCATAACTACTGAATGTTGCTAGTGTACCTATAGAGAGCAAGAATAGATAAACTAGACATAGATAATATACACTACCCGGACAAAAGTATTCGACCACCAAACATTTTCCCATTGAAAATAGTACTATAGTGGGGTTAACAATGGAAGATGGTGTTTTAAATTTACATGAGATATCGCTATTTCGATTACATATTCGTATTCTGCACATTCGAATTAACAATTGTAGGAGCTTTCAATTCAATCCCTTTTTGATTTGGTTAAAAATATAATCCTGTGCCACTATGCACCACTTTTCCCAAATTGCCACTATGGGAGAGATGGGAACAGGTGGCACATGTTGCCAATTGATCATAATTTTCAACACAATTAATATGTAGTCAATTTGAAAGGATCTACAATGGGTAATTCGAATACTTAGAATACGAATCTGAAATCTAAATAGCAATATGTCATAAAGTTTTAATACATTGAACAATATTATTTGGCCTACTATAGTACTATTTTCAATGGGAAAAGGTTGGGTGGTCGAATACTTTTGTCCGGGTACTGTATATTATATTCACGGGCGGTCGCAGGATTTGATAAAAGGGGGTCTAATTTTACAAAACCCCAGAAATAATTTCTGAAATCTAATTTTTGTACAGGCATAATTTCATTAGTCCAGAAAAAAGGGGGGGTCCGGACCCCCCCCTGGGACCGCCTCTGATTATATATCACTATTTATAGCAGACAATCCCAAACTGATAGATATTACTTTTATTATGAACGAGTGTGAAATTAGCAGCGATAAATCGAGCACACTATAAGACAATATAAGTCAGGAACCAACGGGTCAATGTAGATGTCATCAAATCATTTCATAATGATCTGACACCTGTACTGCTTACAGTGACTTTGCCATACAGGTGTCTGATCAGGATGAAATTCATTGAAAGAAAGTACCTAGGCTAGTGTTAATATCATACAAATGGCATCTACATTGACCCGTTGGTTCCTGACTATCGTGTCTTATATAATGTGCCCGATTACTCGCTGCCATTTCTCTGCAAACTTCACATTCTTTTGTATGCTAACTTATATCATACTAGCCGAAAAGCCGCCAACCGGGCGGCGCTTTTCTGCTAGTTTCTACAGAAGGCTTTTTCCGGAGCTTTTGGCTTTCGGGGATTCCTTCACAAAATTATCGTTCACTGGTATAATATTATTTTGTGTCCGTATATATATATGATAGACAGTATAGCTGCATTAATATGAGTATACTGACTTTATTGCAGAACTTTGGGATTTACAACGCAACCTGCTCCCAGGCACAACGCGCGTCCTTGTATAAAAAGCAAATAATTTTTTCTAATGTTATGCCGGTTTTATTTAAATATTGTGAAATGTAACGAAAAATTACCGAAATTATACATTCCCTCACTCTTAGTCACGTTTTTTACCATTTTGTAATAAAAAGTACGGTCTGTCACATTCGTAAACCTTTTCCTCCTTCGAAACGTTACGTAGCGTTCGAAGGCCTCATACATAGGTTGATTATATGATGGGAAATCACATAATAATCTTATATATTAATAGAGCAATTGTTGTTTGTTTGTTTGTTTGTGTGTTTGTGTGTTTGTCCATAATTAATTGGAAAGACTACGAGTCCCAGAAAGCTGAAAATTTGTATACAGGGGTAGTTTTGTACTGCGAAGACGATCTATTGATTTTTGAAGAGAAATATTCACATTTGAAGGTGACAAAATATGTTAGCCAATTAAATTCGAGGGTTTGTTAGTATGGATTAGCTAACTTATTCAATTAGTATAAATAGCCAGTGCATAATAGAAAGATTTTATGAGGCTGCAATCTGATTGATTGATTGAAAATAAATTCATTTAACCAATCAATCATTTGTCTATTCTATTGCCTGTTTTTCTTTTAGTATTATCTTGATTCGAGCTTTCTTATCGTGCAACTGAAATTTATTATTGAGCTATTAAAACTCATTATTAATGTGATTGCTTTTGGGGAGGGAAAGGCCGCGAAGCGGCCGTTAATTGTATCGCGTAGTGCCTAATACGAACGAACAAAAGTCGCTTCGCGACTTTTGTGAGAGAGTGATCCGTCGCGAAGCGACCGAGACCGAAGGGCTCGTCTCTATATTAAAAGCGCAATTGTTATGTGTGTGTTTGTGTGTTTGTTTGTTTGTCCAGAATTAATTGGAAAGACTACGAGTCATAGAAAGCTGAAAATTTGTATACAGGGGTAATTTTGTACTGCGACAACGATCTATTGGTTTTTGAAAGAAATATTTACATTTGAAGTTGACAAAATATGTTAGCCAATTAAATTCGAGGGTTTGTTAGTATGGATTAGCTAACTTACTCAATTAGTATAAATAGATTGTGCCTAATAGAAATAATTTACGAGGCTGCAATCTGATTGATTGAAAATAAATTCATTTAACCAATCAATCATTTGTCTATTCTATTGTCTGTTTTTCTTTTACTATTATTTGGAATCGAGCTATCCTTATCGTGCAACTGAAATTGTATAGCATTCTTATTAGGGGGACTTTATGAGGAATATATTTAATACACCATAAAGATGTATAATTATAAATGATTTGTTTCAAGGGGTAGTAAGGCCGCGCAGCGGTCGTCAATTGAGGCGTGAAGCGCCGAACCGTCGCAAAGCGACCGAGACCGAAGGGCTCGTTATTTTAAAAGCCCTATGTAGAAATGACCGTTGTAATATAATGTACTGCTTTAGGTTTAGAAAATACTAAACTAGTACGCGCATGAATATTGATGCTAATATAAACAATAAAATTATAGATAAGCTTGTCCGTCTGTAATATACCGAATCCAATTATTAAAAATTAACGATAATTAAGGAACTATACAACTCCTTGGACCAGTTGGGAAATCAAATAGACACAATGGATTGTTAGAAATGTATGACTAGACAGAGGGAACACAAGTAACTGTTTGGGTGAATGAACTTCCTCTCGACCAATTAAATAACAGTCTCAGATAGGCTTGATATAGAGACTAAAATCCTTTTATAGTAATTGGATGCTAGCTGCTAATTCATACTAGAAAACCCTTGAATTTAATTGGCTAAAGTTTTGGCACCTTTTGGGAGGGAAGATGTGAATATTTTTAATGTTAAAAAT
Organism: Hexactinellida sp. DTS-2022; assembly: GCA_028753945.1. Taxonomy (NCBI): domain Eukaryota; kingdom Metazoa; phylum Porifera; class Hexactinellida; species Hexactinellida sp. DTS-2022. The sequence continues at coordinate 1,176,160 of JAPNXP010000014.1, forward strand.
TCCTTATTCAGGGTGGGTGGGTAACTCCTAAGTGACAATCCAAATTTGGTTCAGATATGTTGAGAACTCTCAGAGGAGATGTGAGGAACACAAACACACACACAAACACACAACTTTATATATATATAGACATTCACAAATACATTCAGGATAAAAGATAGTTCTGTTTTTATTTGTCGCAATTCTGTATTATAAGTCGGACCGCCAAGATTGGGAGGTAGGTGAGGAGGTTGTCCCAGGGCCATGACTAATTGATCTATATTAATATACTTTTGAGTAGCTTTCTACTAGGTGTAAATTTTGCCTATACACATACAGTTCACTTTCATTAATACGAACACGGATAAGGCGAAATTTTGGTTAAGGAGTACTATTCCCTTAGGTGCCAACCTATGCAGACACATGCAAGTGTCTCCCGTAAATATGAATTTCCAAAATACGACAAGTTTCGCAGGTCCCTGGTGTTTATGTTATGGGCAATATGCGAAATTTGGCATTGTGCATAATGCCTAGGCAATATGCATAATGCTGGTTTTTGTGGCAATTTGCAAACTCTTTGGCATTTTGCAAGATGTCTCCTTCGTGGCGCGAATTTGCATAATGCCATCATACCAACCAGACAATTTGCATAATGTCCAGCAATATGCATAATGTCCAGACAATTTGCATAATGTCAGCAATATGCAAAGTAACTTTCAAAGTAACTTTTTCACATAGTGATAGTTTTTTTGAGAATTGTTGTTTGTTCGTTCTTAACTGAAAACAAATAAATGTCTTCTAAGGGGGGGACCCATCTGAAATTGTTGTATTTTACTATCCTGCTATTTCATACCCGCCAACCGTACAGGGATTTTAACCATTTGGCTCTTCTGTACAGGGATTTATTCCATTTGTACAGGGAATTTTAATTTAATAATTATGAGTCAAATAATGCCTAAAATGTCTACAGTGATGATAGTATATTCTGCCATGCATTCTGCATTGACCACATAAAGGCACAACTTGGTTATATATATATTCAAGCGTACAGGGAATCCCTGAACAGTATATAATTCAATGCTTTAACTGCATAGTAATTCCCTGGACAAGCGAGTGCAGCGAGCGAGAAAAATCTTTGGGAGGTGTACAGGTATTTTGGCCAATGTACAGGGGGAAATTGGAGCCCTGTACAGGGATTGACTCAAATAGGTTGGCAGGTATGTAATTTGAACATATCTATATATTAAAAGCCCAATTGTTCTTTGTTTATTTGTTTGTTTGATGTTTGTCCGTAATTAATTGAAAAAACTATACTACCTAGAGAGCAGAAATTTCGTGTATAGGTGTAGTTTGGCATAGCGACATGGGTCTATTGGTTTTATAAGCGAAATATTGTGAGTATGACATCTCACGATAACTTCCTTAATAACTTTTGCAAATTTGACTCGGTTAGTATAAATTTTATATTAAAATAGACAACGCGTAATGGAACTACCTATAGACAACACATAATGGAGCTACATATAACAAGACTATCAATGGAATTACGTAATTTCTAACCTAGGATTTCTACTAGAAATGAAATTAAGTTAATTCATCTAGGATTTTGGTTCTGCCTAAAGATGAGATATATAATGTTTATTACTACCATCAATTAAATCAAATAATTTGTAACCCTGGATTACCTCAGCATAATAATGGTTTAATGGTGAGAATAGGAAGCGGTCTTATTCTCACCTTTAAACCATTATTATGCAGAGGTTAAATCCAGGGTTAGTAAATCTCTTTGCAATACAATTTACTGGAATAATTAATTGCGTAGAATTTACCAACCACAGGTTTCAATTTATTTGAGCAACAAAGCTAACCTTTTAATATAGCTGAACGAGCGAGCTACCCTTAAGAATCATTGAGCTATTAACTAATAATAAATAACTACAGTCGACTCCGCTTAATTGGGTCACATCGGGACCAGGTCATTTTGACCCTATTAAGCGGAGAAACCGATTAATCGGTGTCCCGATTAAGAGGAGTCTACTGTATTGAGCAATGAGAATAACTTATGTAACATAATTCCCAAACAAATTACAACTAATCACAACCCAAAATGAATTTTAGGCACGGGTTATTAAGTAATAGTGTGTAATTCACTAGCCACAGGTGAACTCATTATTAATATTATTGCTTTTTTTGTAGGGAAAGGCCGTAAAGCGGCCGTTAATTGTATCGCGTAGTGCCTAACAGGAATTTTTGTGAGAGTGATCCGTCGCGAAGCGACTGAGACCGAAGGGTTCGAATTAATAATACAGAATATTCTAATCAATCCAAGTATACTAGACTTTGGGCGTTCTCTAAGCTACATAATATCTTTTGATTTCTATTTATTGCTGCAAACTCTATCAATTTAACAGTAGGAAAGAGACACTTTAAACAGTAGAAAATGAGGAAAATTACTGAATAGACAATAGTAGACAACAGTTAATAATGTTATTAGAATTTACAAACTGACCCTTCATATAATATGTGTATAGTATGTTTGGAGATATTTTATCTAAAGCTCAAATATGAAAGCGTGTTTGAGAAAAACTATCACTATGTGAAAGTTACTTTTGTCATTGTATCAGAATGTAACAAGTATCATTTGCATATTGCCAATTTGGTGTGACAGCATTATGCATATTGCTGGACATTATGCAAATAGTCTGGTTGGTATGATGTCATAATTGGCATTATGCAAATTTCCCAACGAAGGAGACATCTTGCAAAATGCCTGAAGAGCTTGCAAATTGCTACAAAAACCAGCATTATGCATATTGCCTGGGCATTATGCAAAATTCACAATTTCGCATATTGCCCATAACATTTATATTAACGAAAAGCTACTGTTATTGAGAACACATTTATAACGTTCTAATTGAATGACTTTTATAATTCGATTATAGAAGTAGCTGGTAGCATTATGCAACAAACCTTCGTCTAGGACAATAGTACTTGATGTTGTAGATCTTTTATTGAAGTACCTTGCATTTAGAGTTTGCTGATCAACCAATATCTGAATGACACTTAGATTTATTCCATTATTTAAGTTACAGTTATCATCAATTCTCACATACTCATAGTAGTCGGACATCCCCAATTCACCCTTTGGTAGGGAAGAAATATTTGATTCAACACTGATATTGGAATAATGGTAATAGTATGGATCGTATACACGATCTTTACTGGACACCAATACGTAATTACGAACTATTTCAGTAGATGGTACTCCACCTTCAGTGCTATAATCCTCATGAGCATCATATATAACTAGTGCACCATGATTAATAGCGTAGATATAGCCAATTTTCTTAGATACAGAGTTATCGGAACTTATTTGAGAAAGAAATCCAGTATTTCGATTGGTGAGACGTGATTGAACTTCTCTATTTAGCACAATGAACTTTGTGCTTTCCAAATATGAATATTCCTTTTCAACTTTATTATCAGTCAACAGGAGTATCACAACACAACACCAATCTGGTTTGTTTTCATCTACAAGCCACTTATATTCCATGATAACTTTCCCAGGAGAATGTGTTGCAGTTATGACGATCCATTTTTTACAAACAGTTCCAATGGTGACTTGAGATTTTTCCATTTCTACTCTGTTATCATCTTTGAATTTTCTCGAACCTTCAAAAACTCGATATTCTCTATATGATGAGAACATTCTTATAATCAGGAAGATTAGCAAACCGAACAAGCAGAAAAAGTAAAGATTTTTTGCTTTTTTTTTCATCTAATGTGATTCAATGAAAATTATATAAAATACGTACGTTGTATACGTAATTATCTTTATAATACAAAATATAAGTAAATAATATAATCTATCTATCTAGTATATGTTATGGGCAATATGCGAAACTGGCATTTTGCAGCAATTTGCATAATGACCAGCAATATGCATAATGTCCAAACAAAATGCATAATGCTGTCACACCAAATTGGCAATATGCAATTGATACTTGTCACATTCTGTATTATTAATACGAGCCCTTCGGTCTCGGTCGCTTTGCGACGGTTCGGCGCTTCACGCCTCAATTAACGACCGCTCCGCGGCCTTACTACGTCTTGAAAGTAATAATATATAATTATACATCTCTGTGGTGTATTAAATATATTCCTCATAAAGTCCCCTTAATAAGAATGCTACACAATGTAATTTGTAAATTCAAATCCTCCCATTAGTAGCTCAATAAATTTCAGTTGCACGACAAGGATAGCTCGAATCCAAATAATACTAAGAGAAAAACATGCAATAGAATAGACAAATTATTGTTTGGTTGAATGAATTTATTTCAAACAATCAAATTGAGCCTCAGAAAATATTTCTATTATGCACAGGCTATTTATACTAATTGAATAAGTTAGCAAATCCATACTAACAAACCTTCGAATTTAATTGGCTAACATATTTTGTCACCTCTAAATGTGAATATTTCTCTTCAAAAACCAATAGATCGTTGTCGCAGTACAAAATTACCCCTGTATACAAATTTTCAGCTTTCTAGGACTCGTTGTCTTTCCAATTAATTCTGGACAAACAAAGAAACACACAAAAATGGCGCTTTTAATAAACGAGCCCTTCGGTCTCGGTCGCTTTGCGACGGTTCGGCGCTTCACGCCTCAATTGACGACCGCTGCGCGGCCTTACTACGCCTTGAAACTAATCATTTATAATTATACATCTCTGTGGTGTATTAAATATACGAGCCCTTCGGTCTCTGTCGCTTCGCGACGGATCACTCTCTCACAAAAGTCACTTCGCGAATTTTGTTCGTTCGTGTTAGGCACTACGCAATACAATTAACGGCCACTTCGCGGCCTTTCCCTCCCCAAAAAGCAATCACATTAATAATGAGTTTTAGTAACTCAATAAATTTCAGTTGCACGATAAGAAAGCTCTAATCAAAATGATACTAAAAAAAAACAGGCAATAGAATAGACAAATGATTGATTGGTTAAACGAATTTATTTTCAATCAATCAGATTGCAGCCTCATAAAATATTTCTATTATGCACAATCTATTTATACTAATTGATGAAATCTGCTAATCCATACTAACAAACCCTCGAATTTAATCGGCTAACAAATTTTGTCACCTTCAAATGTGAATATTTATCTTCAAAAACTAATAGATCGTTGTCGCTGTACAAAATTACCCCTGTATACAAATTTTCAGCTTTCTGGGACTCGTAGTCTTTCCAATTAATTATGGACAAACACACAAACAAACAATAGATAAATTCAAATTAGCCGGATAGTAAATACAACAATTTCAGATAGGCTCCCCCCTTAGTAGACATTTATTTTTTTCAATTAAGAATGAACAAACAACATTAAACAATTCTCAAAAAAACTATCACTATGTGAAAGTTACTTTGCATATTGCTGGACATTTTTGCAAATTGTCTGGGCATTATGCAAATTGCTGGACATTATGCATATTGCTGGACATTATGCAAATTGCTGGACATTATTCAAATTGTCTGGGTGGTATGATGGCATTATGCAAATTGCTACAAAAACCAGCATTATGCATAATGCCCAGGCAATATGCAAATTGCTACAAAATCCAGCATTTTGGATATTGCCTGGGCATTATGCAAAATGCCCAGTTTCGAAATATTGCCCATAACATATAGATAATAAATGATATAATAGTTAATTATTTTAGCAATGATATCCACTGTGAGTTGAGTTGAGTAAACAAATTCCCAATTTTATTTTATTTGCTTTAATCCATTGAATATTAATATACTGTTAAAAATTGAAAATCAGCAAATGTACTTGTTTACTTAGAATGACAGAAGGGATTAAGTTTAAGTTTATATTCCCATTATAAATGCGTTATAACCCCCCTAATATCAGAGACGGAACCGGTCGGGTCTGACCGGCACCGGTCGACCGGTAGGGTCGGGTCGGGTCGGGTCGGGTACAGGTCGGAACCTTGACCGGCCGGTCGAGATCTCTATATGATCTATTCGATATCACAATATCATAGTTTGTTTTCTATTATTTATAAATTATTGCTAGCTATGATTGACCGGTCGACCGGCCGGTCGGGTCGGGTCAAATTTCCAACTGCACCGGTCGGGTCGGGTCATGAAAATCCCGACCGGTTCCATCTCTGCCCCCTATCACTCTAATACAATTCGGGCACCAAACACACACATAGACAAATATTTATACAAATAGATATTCCATCTCATTAATGATTAATCCATTGTTTGAATATCAGAAATCGTTCTGAAATTGAATAACTGTTGATGTAATTGAATTTTAATATAGGAGAAACTTTAATACAACTATATATGTATTTTAGAAATCGATTTATATAGTAGCAGCTATTGAATCAAATTGAATTATTCATAAAAATAGAATACTTTATTGTAACTATGATATCAGAAATTGATTTGTATAGTAATAGCTATTGAATGTAAATTAATTATTTATATACACTAGAATTCTTTATTGTAACTATGATATCAGCAATAAACTTGAAGAGTAATAACATTGGATCTAATTGAATTATTCATAACTAGTAGATTTTCATCGAAACCACGAAACGATTGCAAACTTGAATATTAATGATTTTACGATTTTAGAAAGTTAAGGGTGAATTGTGGCAACTTTGAGCCTAATTATCAGGAAAGTGAGGACGAATTTAACAAATCGTGAAGAGCTTTCAGATCCAAAATACTTTTCTGAAACTAATGATTCGAAATTTTTTCTTGTTATTGCTTTTATTTTCTTATGGGACAAAAAAAGCTGAAAGTCCCGTTAAAAATTTTCCCAAGTCGAAATTGAAAAATCGGGCCACGAGATGCACATTAATCAACAACCAGACACCTATCCTTAAAATCTCAGAGCTCTAGCACTTATGGTTTAGCCTGGGGAGGCGACACGGAGAAATAACCAAGGCAGTAAGATTAGAACTGGGCCACTATACTATAGTATAGTCGGCACAGTAAAAACATCCAAGGCAGTGAGATTAGAACTGGGCCACTATACAATAGTCTATAGTATAGTCGGCACAGTAAAAACCAAGGCAGTAAGATTAGAACTGGGCCACTATACTATAGTATAGTCGGCACAGTAAAAAATCATACTACAAAAGGAGCGACTCGCGCTCCTGGATAATATTATGGCTTAATTATATCGGACACACATTTTCAATGTAAAATTCGGCTTCTCAAAGGTGAATATTGATGTTGAATATAGCCTGGCCTTGTCAGAATTTAATATACTTCTTATTTAAACTAATTTTTGAGAGACATTAATTATTTTATGCACCATTAGAGGATATAATTATTTTGGCGCTGAAGTTTCATTCCAATTTTGCCCGCCATATTTTTTATATAAAAAGTTAGACATTATATTTTGTTCTATTTTGAACTCCCTTATATGCAGTGGCGTCGTGCTTGAATACATTCTGGGGGGGCACAGAGTGTCGTAGTTAGTGACCAGATCAATGTTTTTCGGGACAGGCCTCTAAAAAGGGGGGGGGGGGCACAGGAAATTTGGGGGGGCCCGGGCCCCCCCGGGCCCATAGAGCACGACGCCACTGCTTATATGTAGACAGTCTATAAATGCCCATAAAAACTATGCTAAAATTTTGTAGACCGTCTAGAAATCTCATACAACAGGTCTAATTCCCCAGTTTTGTGGATCATACTTTCTGCCACAAATCCTCTGCCACTTTCTTTGAGAAAAGTGTCCAAAGTTGTTTTGTAATAGTCCTCATAGAGGAACTGTGCCACTAACCGTGACTACTCCAAACTATCCATCTAGCTTAGGTGTGAAAATTTGATACTTAATAAGGACACATTTATTGTTACAAATTTATAAGACCCAATCAGATTATTTGTCAATAACTACTATGGTGTTGTAATTGGAACTATTTAGATTTGAGGGTCGACCCATGGCCCACGTTAGTTCCAGTTACATTGCCCCATAGCGGCCAACTGTCATCATGTAAATACAAACAATGCCAGGCTAATAGGAACTATAATAGGAACCAATACGTAACTACTCAATTTACTCGAAGTCCAATTATTTTTGAAAATATGAAATATGATACCAAAAGTTCTGAATGAAAGTATTGCCTTTCACTACATTCCTGACTGGATGGAGTCACCATGTGCATCAGAAGAGGCGGCACACAAACAGATGCCACATTCCACTCAGTTCCACCACCTAGCTCTGCTATAAAATACGAGACACATTCTCTATAGCATTCTACTAGCAACTAACTAGCTAACTAGTAAATAACAATAAAATGGCCGTTCGATTTCCTGACCCAATACACCCCGTAGACCCTGTCGAGTTGGAAATAAATCAACTATTCGACCACATAATTATGTGTCCAGCAGCGACGAGTGACACTCCTAACCACATACCGTGACACACGCGACGAAATAGCCGCTAGACCCATAGTCCGCGCGCGAAAAGAAGAAGAACTGATCGGACTGAAAACCGATACCAAGGCTCGTCTCCAAATGAACGAGCTGAGAGAGACCCAGCTAGAAATATTGGCAAAATTAGAACAAGCGCTAGCAGAGGTGAGGGTACCCCAGCCCGAGACACGCGTGGTGTTCCGAGGTACCTGTGGACACCTGGAGCAGGTGATCGCAGGTGTGGGAGAGGTAGTCGAGGAGGAGGTGCCCGTTGTACCCATAGAAATACCTGTTGTACCCATAGAAATACCCGTTGTACCCATAGAAATACCCGTTGTACCCCGATATCAAGAAATTAGACCGATTCTAGCTGTCGGGAAGGAAGGACATGCTCATGGAAAGCTCTGGGATCCTCATGGTGTCGCTATCGATGGGAACACAAATCTGATTTATGTCACAGAAGGGTTTGGTTCCTTTAGAGTCTCAATCTTCTCGGAGACAGGCAAATTCCTAAATACTTTCACAAACCAAGATATGAGAGCGCCATACGGTATAGCGATACATCAAGACAACCTGTATGTGACGGACACAGGAGTAGACGCTGTTTTCCGATTCAAAATAGAGGCTGACATGCGTCTCGTCGCTAGCCTAGGGAGTAAGGGATCTGGTGTGGGACAGTTCAATTACCCTAACGGACTTACCGTCTCTACCAACGGAGATGTGTTCGTAGCGGATTATTACAACCACAGAATTCAAGTCCTAGATGACTCACTACACTTCCAAAGATCCATAACGCACCAAACAATGCGATACCCACATGACGTTAAACTGACACCAGATGAGGTGTACGTGCTAACTGGTACTTACATACTCGTGTTAACCTACACAGGCGATAGGATGCGCTCTTTCAATGTACAACCTGGGCATACGGTAATTCCCCTTGTTCCTCTCTTCTTCTGTTTGGACGCACATCAAAACATAATACTCAGAGACGGGTTTACCAATAATATCAGAATACTAACGAAAGAGGGCACACTCCTACACACCATACAGAGACCAGGGGACAGAGGAAACTTGTTTGGAATAGCTCTAACTAATAATCTAAATATAGTAGCAGTGTATTGCGATGCACCTAATCAGCTAATAATATTATCTAGCTAATGAGTGATATTGTTATTGTTATGACACTGTTCGTAGTAAACTTGTTTCAACTCCACTAATCGTATTGCCACATTATTATCACCTTTGTGACATTAACAAAGTATTTGGATTTAATGGATTTAATTTGCAGGGAATATTACTAACATATTAATACAGTAATACGTACAACTTTGACTGAAGTGCTTTTGCTTTATGCACTTTTTGCTTAGAAATTAGTATAGTTCTAGTATTACAGCAACATAATAGTTTTGTTATAAATTTCGAAAAATTTCTCGATATTGTTTGCGGCCTGAAGAAATTTTTGTTAAGATTATGTGGCCTGATATAAATGAAAGTTTGCGGAACCCTGAACTAGAGAATAATACTCTGTAACATTGCATTAATTCATTAATGTTCAACCCACATAAAAGAACACCTATTTTGAATTCACCTAAAGCTATTGTACTTCACAAGGAAGATCGAAGTGATATATCTTCTTTCAAACTACCTATTCATCTCATTGCGAAGCATGACTTGATCGCTTTCTGTATTTTAGATGTCACTTTTCCTCTATTGACACGTTCTCTGGCTCTGGCAAGCTCTCGTTGGATATTATCTTTGGCTATCTCGTGAAGTGAAGCCTTGACTACAGCATACTAGTACTAACTCCATTCATCCAGTTACACCATTATGGCAAAGTAACATGTGTAAAGATCTTAATTAAGCACAATATGGTAAATGGTATATAATAGTATATTTCAAACATTGATAACAAAAATATTAATCCACAAGAATGTAGTCCTTGCAGGTACAGTACATGTCGAATATAAGCACACCGGTTATAAGAACATGTCGGATATAAGCACACCGGTTATAAGAACATGTCGGATATAAGCACACCGGTTATAAGAACATGTCGGATATAAGCACACCGCAGAGGCGGATCCAGGGAGGGGCCTGGGCCCCCCCTTCGAAACTGAAATTGAGTGAAAAATTTAGGCAGAAATTGAAAAAATAATTAAGAAACTTCAGCCTCAAGTTTGAATTATGGCTCCTTATAAAGAAATTAGCGTTTAAAATGACTTCTGAGTGTATATAACTAAATATAATCTGGGGGATACCCACCAGACCCCCTTATAGTTGCTCGCTACGCTCGCATTATTTCTTGGGCCCCCCCTTTTCAATATGGCTGGATCCGCCACTGCACCGGTTATAAGAACATATCAGATATAAGAACACTATGTTGGAAAACAGTTTCCATATAACCTATATAATTTATGACGGTTATAAGAACATGCCGGTTATAAGCACATAAAGTGCAGTTCCCTACGATGTGCTTATAACCGGCATCCACTGTTTAAAACAATTGCGGGAGATGGGAATTGTCTATTTTCATCATTATGTTATTGGAATAACTGTAGTGTTGATGATGCATATTATTACTTTAGTATCTATTATCATTATTAGTTAATATTCTTATTAAATGTTGTCTAATATGAATTAACTTACTATTTCAAATTGTATCGAATGGCATTAATATATTCTGAAGGTCTTAGATTTACAATTGTAAGTGAATAAGTAGAAAAAACTAAATTAAACTTTAAATTATCATAAGTAGTTGGAAATACTGATCTATTCATGACATTTTGAGATCTATAATTCACTGTTACATAAATTTGTCGGCTCAAATAAAAAATTGACAATTTTCTAAATTATTTTTAAAAAAATTGGAAATTTTATGTAAAAGTTTCAAGTAAAAACTTACACCTTTTTGTGTAATATATGGGATATTCCTAAACCACTTTATCCCCTCTTTCAAGCAAAACAAAGATCAAGTCAATCGAGCATGTAGAAGTGGGTCAAATTGGCGTTTGAAGTGTGCTCGTTTGAATCTTTTGGTAACTTCACTAGATTATACATGCACAATTGAGTACATACGTGTGTGGTGTAATTTGCAGGGTTGCCAATCCAATCCAATCGAGAAGATTTTCGATTGCCGATTGCTGTATTTTTCATCGATTGGATTATCGGTTGGATTGCTGCATTTTTCATCGATTGGATTGTCGATTGGATTGCTTCGATTTTTATCGATTGGATTGCAATCGATGAATTTTCATCGATTTTTTTGATTGTTTGTTTTTTCAATTTCTAAATAGTGCCAAAATTTAAAATACTCTTCAATTAAACTCAATAATATATGTTTTAAGTTTGAACATATGATGAAACATAACTCATTTTGATATAATACTGAGGAGTGAACGATACAAAAAAATCGGAGAAACAATCCAAAAAAATCGATGATATTTTGGATTGTCGATTGCGATTGGATTCTCATCCGAATAATCGATTGTCGAAATTTGGATTGCCGATTGTCCAAATTTGGCTCGATTGGATTGGATTGGATTGGATTGGCAACCCTGGTAATTTGCATGGTAAACCGTTGCCAAAAGGGGTGATAGCATAAACATAGCGTACATAGTAACTATGGAAACATAACTGTGTCCAATCTTCATAACAACTGCATTGTACAATGGTATGTTAGTTGTATTACTAAGAACTAAGACAGGACAGTGAGTATCTAAGCTTATATTACAGAAAATAAGAACGTGTCAGACATACATAACTGTGTAAGCTGCTACACATAACTACGGTAGAGCGAGATTGGAATTAGTACGGAGAGCGATCTCTGAAAGATTTCTTTGGGGACCGCATAGGGGACCGACCGTACCGGTTTTTATCACCGTTCCTGGATCCCCCGTAGTAATCATTGCGGTTGTATCCTCTGTCGTTGTCGTAGCCGGAATCCTCGCGAAAACTGGGCGCAGATCCCACGTAGCCCCTGGGCCCACTTCCGTAGCTGTAGTCATCTCTTCGCGGCGAATGATCGCGAAATTTGTTCTCATATCCGCCGAAAGAGCGGTTGCCGCCTCCGCTGGAGCGATAGGAACTGGTTTCGTAGTACGGATCGGAGCCGCGGGGACCCTCGTAGTCGGAGCGCCGGTACGAATCGCCGCGGGAAGGGGGCGTGTACGCGTCTCGCCGCGAACCGATGTAGTTGTCAGCTCTGTTGTAGTCGCCGCCGGACCGCGAATGGTCGCGATCGGAGTACCCTACGTCACGATCGCGAAACGAGGAGCCGCGGGGCCCGCGGTCGTCCTTGCGGCTTCGCGAATACGGAGAGGGCGAGTTGCGGCGGTAGGGCGTGCGGGGGTAGAACCCGCGGCCTCTGCCACCTCTGCCGCGCCGACTGTCCCTGGCCATCTCAACGCGAACCTTACAGCCACACACTATAGTGCCGTCTAGCTGTTTGATAGCGGAAGTCGCATCCTCAGGGTAGTTGAACTCAACAAACGCGAATCCTTTCGGGTCTTTCGCGATCCAAACCTCTTTGAGGCCTCCGAATTGGTTGAACGCGTCTTCTAACTCCTGTTGGTTTCCGTTGTCTCCCAAATCCCCAACGTACACTCGAGTGGCCATCTAGCTAATGTTAGTATGTCTGCCGGATTATCAAATACGTACGTACAATCCATTGTGTGGCTGTATGAATTAATAGGTTACGCATAAGGTGCAATGGTATGTGGTATGCGCTGTGGTCGATTGGAATTTATCGGTTTTAACGGTAATATACGAGGTTAATTGGTAGGTGATGTTTATACGAGAAAGGAATGGTATATTATGAAGCGTATAAGAATAAGCGAATGGTAATTGGATTGGATATTAGCGTACGTATACTTTGATTGGGAAATCGATTTGAGGATCGTAATAAATTGAATTTGGAAGTAAAAGGAATGCGGTTTTGCGATTTTAGTTATAGGGCGATATAAGGGAGAGTTAGGCTGGTTAGGTTTGCGAAAAAACGCGCGCGAAATGTGAGGAAATAGGTGTTAAAAAACGCGATATTTGGTATGCGTGAAGCTGGGAATAATATTACGTATAGGTCGGTATGTAGAAATGGATTGGTAATAAATACTTGAAAAGAATAACCGATAAAGGAAATAAAAGCGCGTCAATTCTAAGACGTTGGGCCTTGGTAACAGGTAGTAGACATAGGAATGTTAACGCAGGTGTGGTTGTTAGTTCTGTCAATTAACGTGGATTATTGTTACGAAAGGAATTCGAAAGGAATTAAATCGTATAGGGTGATTCCATTGCTCTAATACAATTCTAATAAAGTATCATTAAAATATAAAGTTAATATGAATACAAATGGTTTGCCTATTATTCAATGTAATTATTTAACCAGTGTAATATTGAGCATCCTTATATGTAGACCGTCTAGAAATAGACGGTCTATAAAAGCCCATACAAATAAGCCAAAAATTTGTAGACCGTCTATAAATTCTGTAGACCACTTGCCCTGCTTTTTATGGGTAATACTAATGCATAGGGAATAAAACCTGGTCTATTTCTAGACGGTCTACATATAAGATATCTCTGTAAGATTCTCAATTATATAATTATATGTCAGCTTATACTAATTATAGACATAATACCAAAGACAGTTGAATTCAAATAACGTATATGATCGCTCTCGATTGCATAAATAAGCATTATTTATATATTCTTTATTGCTAATAAATTAATGATTAAATCAAACAAGTAAGGGATGTGTTTCGTGAATTGAGAATTCTAAAATTCGCCACGAAGAAGAAGGATCGTAATTCTCTAGGTCTCGAGATAACGCCCAAATGTAACGTACCTTTTCCAACTGTTCAGTACGAATATTGCCTTTAAACTTAGTCAAAACCTGTTGCACATCAAACATAAGAAATAGGACAGGAATAGAATCTAGCATTTTAGCAGTTAGAACGTCCGTATTATAAATCTCTAGAATACGAGCCTCTTTAACGTCCGTGTAGTTCTGCTTGAAATAAGCAGACAGAACATTGAATGCCGCCTCGTGACACCAGGTCCGTAACACTTCCAGGTTTCCCTTAAGGAACGCTTCTAGCACGTTCGGTATTATATCGTGCTGGCACTGCAATAGGAACTCCTCCATTGTGAAGCGAGGCTCAACTGACTGGATAGCTGTCATTACCTGGATACGGGAGTGGTATAATGGAATCTAAGACATATAGACCCCACTTAAACAATTATAATAGGATTTGGGTTTCAAAAGCCATGGGGAAAATTTGAAATTAAGGTAGATAAATATATTGTTTAAGGGAGAGAAGTTTATCAGAAATATGTACTCTGTAATTTATTCGGAATTTAAAAAAAATTACAAATAAAGTAGAACCTCGTTAGTATGAAGTTACTATGAACATCACGGGACGGTCAAAAATGCGTTCGCCTTATCCGGAATTAGTATAAACCAATATCATTTGTATTGAAAGACATTGAAAGGGACTGAATTAGTGTTCGTGTTAACCGGAATTTCGTATTAACAGTGTTCGTACTAACGAGGTTCTACTGTATTCCAATAGAACCAATTAATTAGTTTTGAGATTATTGAATTGCATACCTTTATCATATCCGTTTGAGAGAAACTTGATTTGAAAAAGTCTCCAATATTCTCAGTAACAGTGCGCGCACCACGGATAACAAGATTATCACTCTCGTCGTATTGCATTTTGTAGTGAGTGAAGAAGTTAACAACGGGATTGTCTCTTAGGAATTTAGCAATCTTCTCCTTATAAATCGACTGTTTTGTAAGCGTAATGCTGGTTGTCTGTTCATCTACGGGAATTCTCTCTGTTTGAGAGTATTTCTTATAGCGAGTAGGGTCAGTTCGCTTTCTCAGAGAATCAGGATGTTTGTAAGGAGCGGATTCTGATAAAATGTCATCTACCAAGTCTTCTTTAACTATATTAACCCCGGTTGATACTTTCTTATACGCTTTTGTTTCTTGTATCTTCTTAGTTTGATTCGAGATCTATTAAACAGAATACATTTGTTAGTTTAGATAGATTTGTACACTATTACAGTAGAACCTCGTTAGTACTAACACGGTTAATACGAATTCCGGTTAATACGAACACTATTTCAGTCCCCTTCAAAGCCTTTTCAATACAAATGATATTTGTATTTTGTAATACGAATTAAGGATAAAGCGAACACATTTTGACGGTCCTTTGGTATCCGTACCAGAAATCTAAAAATGAGTGTAAAAATTAAGGCGGCTTAATTTTGGTCATTCATTTCTACTCGCCTTAGTTTTTTTCCGTCCTGCTCCAATTGGTTTACTCGCCTTAGTTTTTTTTCCGGTCATACGAATTGGTTTATTCGTCGTATAAATTATAACCTTTAATTAATTTAGTCAAGTATAGATATATGTTGATTAACCACAATTTGTTTCTGTGTTTAAAACCAAATATTTACACGCCTTAATTTACTCGCCTTAGTTTTTTTGCATTTAATAAAATTATTTACTAGCCTTAATTTTTATATTTCGCTTTTTTCATTTATCATACTTGCCATACTATTTTTTCTTAAAACTGAAAAAAAACAATTAGGGCGTGTAAAACCCTTGGACTCCGTACTAACGAGGTTCTACTGTAATTTGTTTCTAATATTTATTGGACTATCTAATAAGTAAGCCCTATAAATAAATATATATACCTGTCTCGGAATATTTGGTCCGTGTTGTTTATGGTCTGGACGGACCAAAAAACAATAAGGACCAAATATTTCAGACATTTTTGGTCCGTGTATATATTATTGTGTTCTATAGGATAATATATTGTAGATGATGAGAGCAATACTTTAAAAATATGCATATTTTCGAAAACAGTTAAATTAAGTTTAATTTACAACAATATTATCCTATTAAACACAATAATATATACCCGGACCAAAAAGATTGAAATATTTGGTCCGGCCGGGCAAACACAACACGGACCGAATATTTCGTGATATACCTTTTCTTGAGCGACACTTGCAGAGTATTTGAGTTTCAAAGCGTAGTCTTTCGACATTTCAGCCCCTTTGGAGGATTTTAACTTCTCGAATGCCTAAAGTGATAATATAGTCCTTTAATAGTAATATTGTATAGTAATTAGATAATTATTTATTGAGTATTAATTAGAAATAATAATTAATTAATTAATAGTTATTTTATTAAACAACAATAAAGTACAGATTATCCGCTTAATAGAGCCACCAGTTATTAAATTATACGCTTAATTGACTCAAATTATTTGATCCAATTAAGCGGAGAAATCTATCAACAGAAATAATTTTGAGTCAAACTGTCATTCCGTCCTATAAATCCCTGGAACAAAACGGACCCGAATTAAGCGGAGTCAACCATATTGTCTATTGAAAAGTCCGAAATTTATTTCAGGACTTATCCATGGTATTTTATTGCATTAGTTTACAGAGTACATTGCAGGCTGTATTAACTCATCAAATGAATGTGTTGGTTGAGAACCAAAGTAGCTTTAGAATACAAAACAATAAACCAAGATGAATTTCCTAAACTCCGATATTATTCGTACAATTACGTATCCAACAATTTATTTACAATTAACTGTATTTAATTTCAGGCTCAATCATAAAAAAGTGTAAAAAATGAGTCGGAGTTGGAAAATTAATTATCTAAAATGAGATTTTGCACTGTGATTAAAAAATTAAAAATATTAGAAAATAATTTAGAAGAAAGTTGTAGGGCTGAAACGAATATACCGAATATTCTAATATTCGTTCGTTTAGAAAAATGTTCGTTCTTTACAATTCTAATATTAATTTCAGCCCTAGAAGAAGGGTAAGTTAATTAGAAGAAAAGTAATTATATATTTTATGTTTCTCACCTCTGCTGAAGCAGTTCTCACAAATTCCGATTTTTCTCCAACAAATTTACTTCCAGACTTGATAGACTTATCCGCTAACTCTTTTGTGTTTTTCAAATGTTCTTGCATTGTCAACAAAATCTTGGATTGTTTTAATTTTTCAGTTTCCTCTTCAAGACCTTTCAAATCTGTCTGAAATTCCTTAGCTTGCATGCCCTCCTTAATATTGTCGATAAAGCGACGAACAAAATTTTTCCTTTTAGGGGGTCCCCTGAAGTAGTTCTCTTCTTGAGAGTAAAACCGAATTTGGTAAGAATAACTGAGCACACTTCTACGTAGAGGGTATATAGAGTTGTATTTAGAATATATATTTGATTGGAGTAGAAGTCGTAATAAATGATTTGTGAAAGGAAATGATTGTCTAGCGGCTCTCATTTTCAAATATTTCTAATAATAATAATACAGTAGACTGTAGAGTCTCGTTAGTGAACAATGTTACAAATGCAAATGTTACAGTCAGGACTACTTATTGTGAACTATTTTTCGTCTGTTTAATATGAAGAACTTTTTATTATGAACAAGCCCTATGGTCCTGTCACGGAAATTTTGGTCGCCTTGGGAAATTGGTCCGGGGGGACCAAAATTTTCATGGAAATTTGGTCCATCTGTGGAAAATTGGTCCCTCTGAAGTTTGTGTGTATTTAATTACCGTATTTACTAGAATAGTAGCATAACGCTGGTTCCGCCCTGTTTCGCCCAAAGTAAAAAATGTTCAAATGTTTTCAATATTTTTACACACACTGCGGAAGGATGTTATCTTTCGATGGGACTTTGGTTTTCATTGATTCGACGATTATTTCAAGAGTTATGAACGTTTTAGTGGAGCGGCCAATTCATTTTCTAACTAGGTTTTATTACACCAATGGTCTTGAACACGGTAAATTAACTACAGTCGAAATCGGGGTTTTTTGCCACGGATTTTTTTGCTTATTGGGTTTTTTTGCCTCCTTTTGTCGTGCATTTTGGGGGGCAAAAAAACCCGATTTCGACTGTAGTAATTTTGATAACATTGTTGATGACAAATGCAAATTTGTATCTCCTAAACGGGAGACTCTAGAGTCTAGAGCTTAGCTCTAAATTACTAATCACGTTGATATATCATCTCTAAATCATTGCAAAGTCAAAAATCACTCAAAACCAAATGGTTCCCCTTGCTATAAACTCGAATGCCCATATATGGAGGTGTCATGTGACCATCAAAAGAGAGAAAATCAAAATTCAAAAGTGAACTAGAGCTTAGTTCTAACTTTCAGACACTATCAGTGATTGAATTCCAGCTAGATGGCATATTTTAAATCATCCCCGAATCAATATTCGTCGCTGTAGACGTGTCGAAAATCCTCCCTGCCACCTGAAAACCACCATATCTAATTATAGACTGCCACATTTTTAAAGCTTAGTTTGGGGAACTTTTTGAAGTTATAACGCTGAAATTTGGAATATAGCACTATAATAAGTAAACTAAGACCTGTTACAGCCCCGATTATCCAAATTTGTCCTTAATTAAAATCTGGACACATTTGTGAGCAAAAATGTGGCTCAATTAAAAAAAAATCGTCCGTTTCGTCGAATATTGCCAAATTCTGATGAAAAAATTCACTTTTCGCTATGGTCACACACCTGGCGTGTGTAAAGGGGACATGGTAGAATGGATTTGTCCGATTATTTAATCTGTACCCTTTTTCAATTTCCCAGAAATAAGCTTTTAGTGCTATATTATTCTCTATGGGAGTTTAAATCTAGAATTTCAAAAAAAAACTGTGCTTAGAAGGCTATTATTAGAGCGCTGATAGTCTTAAAATTGCTTATACATATCTGCAGTCCCAAATTGAAAGAATTAGCATACTAGTATAAACGGTTAGTCTGTTGTAGATACTCACTAATGCAAATAGGACGGAACCAGTTAGCATAAGCGATTCTTCGGCATATTGGGACCAAAAAATTTATGAATAAGCCTGTACTGGTAAATTGGGCCCCGAAATATTGGTCCGGGGGACTAAAATTCCATGGAATATTGGTCCGGGGGACCAATTTTACCCGAAAAAATTGGTTCGGGGGGAGCAATATTTCATGGAATATTGGTCCCCCGGACCAATTTTTTCGGGGACCAATTTTCCAGTGACAGTCCAATTTAAAACTTACATACGGTTTGTACGCATTAATTTGAGTTCGGATATTATGCAGTCTCTCTATTATGAAGACTTGAATGTTCAAAATAGAAGAACCTGACTGTAATTAAACTCGATTGTTGTTTGTTTGTCCGGATTGTATTTAAGAGATAGGGGAGTAGAAACCGCATTTATATTTGAAGCGACCGAGACCGAAGGGCTCGTAATAATATAATTACACTCAGGTCTTTTATATAATCACTCAAGGGACCAAAAATAGTGTGTCCTTATCTGAAATTCATATGAATGGGGTCATGAAATAGTGTTCGTAACTTCGTATTACCGGAATTGCGTATTAATCGCAAGGACAGATCAAAAACTCAATTACAATTCAAAATATCATTTTTAGATCAAAAAGTCATTTTCAATTCAAAAAGTCATTTTCAGATCAAAAATTAAAAAAATCATTTTAAGATAATTCTAAATTGCTAGCAGCTAGCAAATCATCAATCATATTCTATTGACAAACTGAATCAAATCAATTCTAAAAATGATTTATTGTTCAGATCATTATGATTGGACTTCATCCTGCCGGCGGGTGCGGCGGGTGGGCAGCGAGTAACGAAGCTCTGCTATACCACTACTTAACTTAGATATGTTAACAACGAATGTTCCCCATCCCACCTATTGACCTAGGGCGGATCGTGTACAGTAACTATACAAGGATGGAAAGTTGGGTGGAGATGGAAGTTTACAGCTGCGATAAAATGTGTTAAGTCAGTGCCAGGTTCCCGCGTAAATACACATTCCATTTGTGCTTTGTGTTGTCCTGACCAGTAGCGCCTATATCAACTAACGTGTGTGTATTGCCTATGCAAAGTTTTACAAATATCGATATCGAGAAAAATCCCCGATATCGATAAATATCGCGATTTTTTTTTTAAATATCGAAACATATCGGATATTTTTCGATATTAAAAAAAAATTGCGATATATTTTTGGGGATTTCCGATATCGATATTTCCGATAAATATCGGAATTTCCGATATTTTTGAAGACCGATATATCGATGTCAATCCTTGGCCTATGTATATAATGCGATGCGGGATGTATTGTGGAATGCAAATAGCGAGCTCATTCACTAGCATCTGGCACCTACAAAAATACACCATAGAAACGTGCATGTTGTTCGGTTAGGATTTCCAATGGAAATCAGATACAGTGGATGCCGGTTATAAGAACATCGTCGGGAACTGAATATAATGTTCTTATAACCGGTATAAATTATATAGGGTATATGCAGGGCCGGATTTACCCTTGCGTGGCCCGAAACATGACCGACATTGTTCTAGTCCCCAAATTTAAATTGTTTAACAAACTAAAAAGTGCCATATTGTATAGTGCAGGGGTCTCTGTTAATATTTTGTTTATGTTCGAATGACAAATATATTTATAATATATAGAAGTAATAAATTTTAAGCTTTCAATCCTAAAGAGCGACACTTCATAAGTGTCCGTCACCTGGTGTGGCCCTAAGGCTATAGCCTACTTAGCCTAATAGTAAATCCGGCACTGGGTATATTCCAACCATTTTCCAGTAGAATGTTCTTATAACCGGTTTTCTTATATCCGGCATCTACTGAATCTGATTTAAGCGATTACAGTTGAAACCGGATATTTTTAACACCGGATATTTTTAACAATCGGATATTTTTAACACATTTTCTTGTAAATAATTAATTATTGTTGTTGTTATAAAATCGGGTATTTTTAACAATCGGATATTTTTAACAAATTTTCGTGTAAAGAATGTGTTAAAAATATCCGGTTTCAACTGTATTAATTTTTTTCTATTATTTGAGTTGAGCTACTATTTACTATTTGAGGAAATACGTTAATACCATTAATTAACCTGTTAACTAACTCCCGCAAGTGTTTATGTGTGTTGTATCATATGATAAAGTATTCCTGAATTTTCGTAATTATCTACGAATATTTAGTATTTTATATAGCAATTATTATATTTTAAATGACTTAGGGGACCATTATTCGAATGGGGATAGTAATTGAGTAAATACGGTATATTTTGACTAAATGTAAACAAACAAACTGTGACATAAATTATAAATGTATTTAAGGCTGAAACGAATATACCGAATATTCGAATATTCGTTCGAAATGATTGAACGAATAATCGTTTGGACGAATATTAGATTGAAACGGATATTCGTGACTACTTTTGGACAACAACATGACTTTTGTTTAACTTGGAGAGATCGTAAATAGAAATTCATATCCAAAAATAGCTGATAATTAGTTAACTTGTGTCCAATACACTTTGTAACTATTATTAAACCTTAACTAAAACCTGTAACATTATTAAAACATATTTTCCAATGTATTTTGTGTCTTGAAATTGATTTAATGCTTAGTCAAAATAGTCATCCAAACGAACGAATATTCGAATATTCGTTCATTACATTTCTAATATTCGTTTCAGCCCTAATGTATTAGTGTGCTATGACTGTGGTTAATGTGACCAGAATAACAAAACCAGCGATTCCCAACCTTTCAACCGTGGGCCCCCTATAGTAAATATTAGACATTCTGTGGACCCCCTCCCATTGACCGTAATACCACTGAATTATACAAACATTAAAACTGTTGATAATCAGTACCCGACTGTCTTAAAAAACAGGAAACAAAAAAAAACACTCCAATATTTTCCTTATTTAGAAATCTATTACAATAATTCAATTACTGTACATGTACAATTATCCGAAATAATAAATTTGTCAACTGAATCTTTAAATTGGTAGAAATTGAAAATAATTAATTAACTTTATCTGGAAATATGATTACAGATACATTTTTTCCCGAATCAGATTTTAACTGAAGTAAATAATAAAGTAGTAAATAATAAATTAGAATTTTGGATGCAGTATAAATGTTGAGCAGAAAATACGAGAACTAGGCTGTATATAAAAGATAATGGCAAAGACAAATTGGAAACGCTAAACTATAATAAATCATCATCGAATGATCATCAAATAGATGAATATAGTTACCGTAAAGGATTGTACACTGTACTGCACAATCCTTTATCACAGCATAATAGTATTATCATTTTTCTATGTATCCTTACTTGTAAATACAATTGTAAAATTTATTTATAAATTGTTATATCTAACAAATACACTCTAAATCTAGGACAAATTAAAAACAAAATGTATTTAGTTAATTAAGTTAATCAATCTCTGTATTAGTTTGATTCAAGTAGGCTTTTACTAAAATCTTCCCTGTTGAATCGGGTTTTATACTTCCGAATATAGTTTGTGTAGACTAAATTTATCATGCGTACAATCGTCACGATAAGGTAGGGGAGTCCAAATATCACTGCAATTAGTATACCTAGTACTACTTTAATGAGAGTCCCATAGAATAGGACTTTGAATAGTATTAGCTGATGGGCGACTGAATTTAGGATCGGAGTGTATTGTATGTGAAATGTGAGATAAAAGTAGCATTGTCCATAGTATAGAAAGATTGTTGCGATTACATTTACTTTTTGGTATGTTATTCCGGCTGCCAATAGGACCAAACCAATCCAAAGTACCTTTGAAAATATTTTGAACCTTAACAATTGAATCTCCTCTTTCTTATTATTTCTGAATTGTACCAATCTCTCTCTTGAATACTGTCCTAATGCAGCTTGTAACTTGGAAGTCTCTCTTAGGAATTGTGCTATATAAACTAACAGTAGAGGTATACTTATTAGCCTACCTATTAACCATGTATACGAGATTACTGTTAGTATTAGCACCATAGCGCACAAACACACGCAAACTGTTGTATTCCTCACGGCGCTTTTCTTGGTTCTTTCCCATGGGTTGTCGAACTTTAATTCTGCAATTATCAACTTCATTAGTGCAACGCCAATGGCACAAGTCAATATCAAACATAACTGAGACGATTCTGTAAATAGTCTGGTGAAATGAAACCATGAATAATTTGACAAATTCTTGTATTCTGTTAAATTTGTTCCACTACAAATGTTCAGTTTAATCTGAGTATTATCTGTATACTCAAGAATGATGTCACTCGAAGGCAGGATTATCTGAATGATGTATGCAACTCCGCTATAAGTTTCCAACAATAAACTCGTCATTAAGATTATATTCTTTATATACTGCGTCTTGTACTTTGCAATGTAATAATGTATCTCAGTGTTTCTATCTGTTTGAGAGATCTTAATTGCGTGTAAATACCTTCTATACATTTTCTTAGCCTGTGTGTATGTATAGGCAATCCAAAATATGCCACAGAACATAATCAATGTTATCGGAATGCATTCTATTACTATGCGCGCTATTCCCATTAGAACAATCTATTTAGATGTTTTTCTAAATTTATTTGTTTATAACGATACAAAATGCACCTTATATACTGTATAGCTATAGGTTATTGTATATGTATACCTTATATAGTTAGAAATGTATAGTATAGTAACAGTTCTACTTTCAAGTTAATCTGATTCGGGCAAAAATGTGTCTAATCATATTTCCAGATAAAGTTGATTAATTAATTTCAATTTCTACCAATTTAATGATTGCTGAAAGTCTTCAGTTGAATTAATTTATTATTTTGGATAATTGTACAGTAATTGAATTATTGTAATAGATTTCTAAATAAGGAAAATATTGAAGTGTTTCTTTTGTTTCCTGTTTTTTAAGACAGTCGGGTACTGATTATCTACAGTTTTGATGTTTGTATAATTCAGTGGTATTACGATCAATGGGAGGGGTCCACAGAATGTATAATATTTACTATAGGGGGTCCGGTCCACGGTTGAAAAGGTTGAGAATCGCTGGTTTTGTTATTCTGGTCACATTAACCACAGTCATAGCACTAATACAATTATAATTTATGTCACAGTTTGTTTGTTTACATTTAGTCAGAATATACCGTATTTACTCAATTACTATCCCCACTCGAATAATCGCCCCTAAGTGGTTTAAAAGATAATAATCGCTATTTATAATACTAAATATTCTTATACCTAGTAGATAATTAAGAAGATTTAGGAATACTATATCATACAACACCACATAAGCACTTGACGGGAGTTAGTTAACAGGTTAATGGTATAATTCGGATTTCCTCAAATAGTAAATAGTAGCTCATGGCTCAAATAATAGCAAAAAAATCAATAATCGCCTAGGCTGCTATTCGTGTAAATCAGATTCAGTAGATGCCGGATATAAGAACACCGGTTATAAGAACATTCTACTGGAAAACGGTTGACATATACCAGGGATGCCAACCTCTGAAAACCAAAAAGCGGGAGATTTTGCCATTTTGGAGGGAGTTTTACCAAAAAAGCGGCAGGTCGAAGGTGAAAAATCGGGAGAAAAGCGGGAGACTCAAAATATATGCTATTTCTCTGAATTTATCATGAATAGAACGATACAATCTGATTAATTTTTACGTTTGAATATCTACAATTAGCAAACGCTTATTTTTCAAGTTCTATCTATCAAATTTCTTCTCGCGTATCTCGTATTCACCCAATGTATGCAATAACACAACAAAACGAAATAGTAGATTATTGAATTATAATTTTTTACAAAGTAGTTTTTTAGTAGATATACTTATATGTAGCAGATTTAAATATGTTGAAAAGTTCATGTCATTTATGGACATTTATCTCGAGATTTCAAGGAATTTCATGACGATTAGGCCATCAAATTTGTAAATGTGTTGTAAAGCTTATTCCACCCGTGGTTGCATTGATTGAATATAAACTAAACGAGAAAAAATTCAGCATCGTATCTGGCATAACAACTTTCTGGAGGATGTAGGCCATCCGGGATATTTTTAAGAATTTCTTCCAAAATCGAATTAAAACATAATCGTAGTGTTTTAAGGGGGCTAAAAAAAAAAAATTAACTTACAAGTATATGAGTAGACAAAACTTGGTACTCGTATCTAGACTAATTTTTGCAAAAAAATCCAGTTATTTACTCCTATATCCATTTTCACGTCTAGAATAAGATATTATTAATACGATCTTACTGCAGCACTCTGACACCTTAGGTATAGCTTCATCTAAGAGATCAGTGATTGTACTACATTAGATCAATATCAGATTAACAATAGGTCGTTCATATTCTAGACGTGAAAATGAGCAGAATACACACCAAAAGAGCCTGGGTTTTTATCATGAGCCATAATACACACCAAAATAGCCTGGGTTTTATCATGAGCCATAATACACACCAAAAGAGCCTATCTTATTCTAGACGTGAAAATGGGTCGATCTTATTCCGGTCGATCCTATTCCATTAGAGGTTGATCATATTCCAGTCGATCCTATTCAGTCAACCCAATTTGTTTGGCGTAGATTAGACCTCTTCGCTGGGCGGGTTAATAAATGCGGGTTCTTGCGGGTTGCGCCGTGCTTAATCGCGAGTCCCATTCGAGATCTATCGAAAACCGATGAGTATTTGAAAATCGGACTAGTGGTTCAGATTTTCTCGGCGCCAAGGGGAAAAAACTTTGTATGGCAATATGGGAAGAAATAGGGGGGGTACCCCGCGCGGCGACTCTCCCTCAAAAAGTCACTTGATAGGCGATTGTAGTACATATAGATAAAACTAAGCATTCTAATTAGTAGACTTGTGACGACTTGTGACTCTGTATCTGGTCCATTACAGATATAGCATTATACATAACATATGGACACAAATTAAGGTTTGCAGACCGTGTGAGGTCAAAAATATTTCCCAGGAGTCCCAGTAGTCCCAGGTCCCTCATGATTTTGGGAGAAAGGTATTTTTTGGGGGGATGTCTTTTAATCGGGGCAGTTTAACATTTAAATCAGCATCAAGTATGTTATATAACATATGGCATATATATACCAAACAGAATGGAAATCGACAAAATTGGTTGTTTTATCTAATTTCCTACTCACCCCTTTTATTGTAATTAGTCACAAAGATATTTATTGCGTTTGAAGCTTTACTGGTATTTAACATGAAGAGAACTATTACTTGTATATTAATTATAGATACATTTCTATTTATTAAATTTTTCGTGTATTTTTATTCTTATATTATTAATTTGATAAATTATCAGATGTAGTATGTAGTGCTGCGAACTGGAATTAAATTTGATTCAATTCAGTTACAGTTACAGTTACAGTTTTAGTTTCATTTCAGTTACAGTCTTAATTCAGTTACAGTTTTAATTAAGTTAAAGTTTTAATTCAATTACAGTTTTCATTTCAGTTACAATTTTTACCACAGTCAGTACAATTTCGTACTTAGTTAGGTATTCACAACTTTCACCTATTTTACGACTAAACCCTAGTTAATTATTATTAACTAGTGCTGCAAACCGGAATTGAATTTGAAGAAATTCAATTTCAGTTTTAATTTCAGTTGTAGAAAAATACATTTCAGTTACAGTTACAGTTACAGTTTTATAAACGAGTACATTTCAGTTACAGTTACAGTTACAGTTTAGAAAAATCGCTATAACTATTTCAGTTTTAATTCAGTTTCAGTTCGCAGCACTAACATCTACTAGCGCAATTAATCTTACAAGATATTGGATTTACAAAAGGCAATTCTAAGATATTACAAATATTAATCTGACCTAAGAGTGAGAGTTGATTAAAAGGTGGTAAGATAAATGTCAATTGTACCAAGCGCAATTATATCCAAATCAGTTAAAATCTCAATCTCCTTAGCTTTTATCGGTAGATGTTCTTCTAATTTAATTCTCTTTTGTAAAAGAATTGATTCTTCATGGATAACCAGAGGATTCTTTATTCTGGAGATCTCCAAATTTGAATTCTTAAATTTTTTAGTGCTCACTCATAATTTATAAATTTATTACAAATAATAAAAATTATAAGTTATTTATCCAGAATCATAAACATCCGTGTCTCTTCTTCAAGGTGTGTATTTTTTGCCCAAATCCAATCGTGGGAAGGGCATCAAATTTCAATTTGATCTGTGCTCAGTTGAATATTGCGCCAATTCACACTCGTACCGTAGTCTGTCAATTAAATTCTAAGAACAAAATAATTCCATTTCCCATTCAATTCTATTATGCTGTAATCACATATATTGAATTAGAACTGTAATATTATCTTATAAGTAAAGGCATGTGTTCATATAAATTAATTGTTCAAATAGACGAGACTTTTCTTTATGAGATAAATTATGAGAATCCCACTAAATTATTTTTGGTCAGAAATGGTTTATGCATAAATACAATTCTAAGATCATTAAGGATAATCTTCCAATGCTACAATATTATTGTATTTATATTATATCGATTTTCTTCGTCTTTACGTTTTCTATCAGAATATTAGTCAAACCAGAAATATTTGATCGTTATTGGCCTTACACGACAAACTTAAACTTCTCAAAAGATTGGTCAGATGAATGTGATGTACCTTGCTTGTGGACAATTGATACAGATAATATAGATGGTGTATTTTATATAATAAAGAATAGTATAGAGGCAAGACAAGCTTTTGAAGATAAAAAAATTATTCCAATTTCTATAGGAGGTTCTTCTGAAGGTGCACACTACTATCCTGAACTGACAAATGAAATGTTTCGAAAACATTTCACAGCTAGTGCGCTACTCACCACTGGATCAGATATTCCATGGCTCACTAAAATCTCAAGTTATGAACAGGTGCAACAAGTTAAGAAAATTCAAAATCCAATTAGAAGAGGAGTGATTGCAAATACTAATTGTGCATCTGTGAATAATCGTGAGAATATTGTACTGGAGATGAGAAATATTTTTCCCATTGATAGCATAGGAAATTGTTTGAGGAATCAGCCATGGCCATTGTGTGGTGAACAAGTATGTACGAAAGAGGAAGCCCTCAAGAAGTACATGTTCTGCTTGGCATTTGAGAATGGTGATAGCCCGGGGTATGTGACTGAAAAGATACACGAGTGTTTCAGGGCAGGTTCTCTCCCAGTATACTATGGGACGGAATATGTTGCTAGTTTTGTTCCACTAGGATCCTACATTGATTTGAGAGATTTTGAGTCTCCTAAACACTTAGCCTACTATTTGGTTAATGTAATGAATAATTCGACCCTCTATAACAGTTACTTTGAATGGAAGAATCATCCTCTTGATCGAAGTTTCATTCTAAAGAATAAACCTTTTTGGGACTACAAACTTCAATGTAGAGTGTGTCGGTATGTTTGGATCAAACAGAGAGGCCTAACGTGGGAGAAACTAACACAGAATTATACAATAATTAAGAATATACATTATGGACATAATGATTCTCATGATATGCAGTATGTTAGAAATAAGTTAGTGATGATACTTAATGAAGAAAACAAAATATTAGCGTCTGAAAGAATTTTGTCCATTTTGATTTATTTTTTCTTTATCCTTGTGTTTTCATTGTTGTTGTATGCAAAATTGATTCTTAGGATGATGAAGGGCAGGCGTAGTGCTACATACGCTTAAACTATCTATTAAATAATCGTAGAATAAAGTTATATACCCTATCTCGGAAACAATTAATTAGCATTTGTTAATGAATGCCTTCTAGACACACTTCCTGCGATTAAAGACATCTTAAGTAGTGAAAGTAAATACAACTTACCACAAATTCTATATAGTCCCTGTAGATATCTAGTAGCAGTAACTAGTTGGGTTAATTCTCTTGCTGATTTCATTATTATCTCCATCTCCAGATAAATAGATCAGAGTTAGTGTATAACTAAAGTTACTAAAATTCATTCAGGGAGGTTTAAAATGAGGTTTAAAATACCTCTTAACTCCATGCTAAGTGTAAAATTTCGTTCAAGATTTGAACTTGTCATAGCCAGCCCAAAAATATTCTGTATATCAAATTTAGCTAGCTATATATATATAATTCAATTGTATCTTATAAACTATTGGACAGGTACCATTTCATTGATATAGGAGAAACCATTTATGAAAAATAATCATTTTGAGAAAAATGGGCTATTCCAAAAGGGCGCCTGCATAAGTTCAAATTTAATTGTTGGCATTAGATCGAATTCTTAAAACATGCATAACATCGAAATTGTATGTTGCATTTAGATCGAGTACTTTGAGTTACATTCATAAGATCGAAATTATATTTTGATATTACTTCGAATTTAATTTGTCTGCATTACATCGAACTATCAAAATGCAAAGATTCTAAATGTTTAGTATTAACTGTGTATGAAATATGACAGTAAGAGAATATTAGAGACAATAAGACTTGTCTACTTAGAAACTAGGGTTAATCAGGAAATATTTGAAACATCAACATTATAACGCTCCTACATGTAGGATAAAAGTTGTTTTCGATTCAATCTTATTTCTACTATCTCGCTACAATGTGTGCAGCAATATGTATTCCTGCATAGCAACTTACAACCATCTTATGGTTGTAAGTTGATCAATGATATGTTGCACTGTCTGAACGAAAGATTTTCTGAACACAGAATACCATTAGATCTCCACTCTGTGCACTACAACCGAAAACTCCCACAAGGAATAATAATACTAGATTCCTTAATTGGAACAACGTCAAACCTCTATATGAA
Source organism: Hexactinellida sp. DTS-2022 (assembly GCA_028753945.1). Lineage (NCBI taxonomy): Eukaryota > Metazoa > Porifera > Hexactinellida > Hexactinellida sp. DTS-2022. The sequence goes on from JAPNXP010000014.1 coordinate 1,206,229, forward strand.
AGGTACAAATATTTATTCCAGATTACGCTTTAAAGGTTGAGATGGAGCTAAACCTTATTAAGATTCTTGAGACACTTCCTGAAGCAGAGGGCCTAGGGCGTGAAACATTCTGATGCTCGAGATGTATGGAATTATCTGAAACACCAGGGCTCACATTTTCCGTTCAGTCTTGGTTTTGCATCAAATTGCCCATTCGCTCCCAGTAGTCACATTATCAGCTGAGAGGACCATATCGTGCCTGAACCTGGTCGAAACATTTCTCCGATCAATGAGGGCAGACGAAAGACTGGGCCCACCAACACTATTGTATTTTTTATTTTTGAAATATGGGAAATAGTAGATGATTTTGCCAAAGCAAACAACAGGTGCCCAAGGGTTTCATCCAGGCGCGTAATTTTGATAGGAAACTTGTCTAGGCGCGCGAAAATTGAGAGATGCTCCCATAGACGTAATACAAATTGAGTATTTTAGGCGCGTGTGAGCAAGCTCAAACTTAATCTAGGAGCGCAGAAACTTTTGCTTGGATGAGCAACAGGTGCCTACAATAATCTTAGCTTATTTTCATCGTGTGTTAGTCGCATAGTGTATATACCTTAGGTTAGCATATACCTCACGTCACAATGTTCGGGAGTGACTGTATTTTCAATCTATTGCAATATTATTGTACGTTCGGTAAAACCTAGGTTCAACATACGTATGTTATTATATAATAATGAAATATACAGTATGTATATTATAATAAAACCAAGTTTAATTGGTAGGAATATTATTGTATGTTGCGTTGGTTAAATCCTACACTGAAAAGATATTGTTATCTAATAATGAAGATATATAGTAGGTGTATCATAATAAAACCGAGAAGAAAATCCTGAACCAGGGTTGAACTATTAGCCCCGCCAAAGCCCGTGAATACCAGATCCTGGGATCAGTCGTGCACTTGATGACTCACAAGAGAGGACATGCTTCTGCAAATGAAATAACAATTTCCTCTTGACTGCCTCAACATCAAGGAGCAAAAATCATCAGATATTGACACAATCAGGGAATACTTGTACAAGAACATGGTGTGAAGTAACAAGTGAAGAAATAATTGCATTATTAGTGTGATCTAGCAGTTGGTTAAACCCTGCACGAGTATATTTTAAACGAGATTCAGAGGGCTGATAAAATACATGAGAAACTTCATCAGCATGAGTATACTTAAGGCATATAATTGGTGTCGAGTTGGCTCTAAATATCTTAGAAAATTTTCCTGTAACATCTTCATAGTAGTATCCAACGTTCTTGTAAAATATGAAGGTAAGAGATCGTGCTCAAAACAAAGGAAAAGGAATTGAAATATGACATTCAACGATAGTTTTAATAGCCCTCTTAGTTCACGACAGTCTTCGAGGCTTAATGAAGGATTAACGATCAGATCCTTGCCAACCAGAATAACAACCTCTGTCCTTCTGAGGAAGATACTCTCTGAGAATAGAGGGGAAATTGCAAAATAAAGTGTGATTGACCTAAAGAAAAGAAAACATAATCAATAGAAGTAAACGTTTTCTAATTAAACCGCAGATGATTGTTACCAACAAATAGAGCGCTTCGCTTAATCGGCCGTTCCGCGGTGTGTTACGCAATTGTTTAAGAAATCATGATGAGCAGTATCATGAATCCAAGATTGTATAATAAAATCAATAATAAGCAATCAAGTCTGCATGCAGAGTACAAACGGTTATATCAATATTAGGTTGTAAACTTTCAAAAGGGCAAACAATGAATATAAATCCATAATGAACATAGAGGATAGTTTCAAAAGGGCATACCTAATTTGAAGCTTGAAACCAAATACTGATATATTTGATTGAACCGAATATTATTTGCCAAATAGTTGATATTTGGTTGCCAACCTGATATGAGTATTCGTATTCGGAAGGGCAACTATTCATAAATACTGATATTCGTTCGAACGAGCGGTTTAAACCTTGCTAATTTGTTACTGATACTGATTGAAATAAATTAAACTGCATCTAAGAGGGAAAAGAAAAAAATCAATTACCTGTTAATAGGATAACAATAAAAGAAGGACTGAATTACGCTATTCATCACTGAATTGACTATTTCGACTAGTCCAACGATGAGCAGAGAATAGTGTCATTATTAAGTTTGTATATAATCTTGTTAATAGAAGCGAATGGGTTGCAAATAGCCACAATTTGGAAGTAAGAATCCGAAGTAAGAATGGCTCAGTCGATGCTGATAATTCTAGCATTTGGCTCTGACACCTATAAATAATTGTACACACAATAAGTTAAGTAGTTAACATGCTTATAGGATAAATGTGTAAATTGGTGAACGAACACGGAGTCGCAATTAACATAATTTCCATTTAAGCGTATTCAGGGGCCTGATAACGGCCTGATAACGAGATGGCATTTTTCGGCAGCAAATCGAAGATCTTACATATTAGATACAAGCAAGGAATTATTAGAAATCTATATGAATATGAATATTCATATCTAAATTTCATAGATAGTTCAAATAAATTGTTGTAGTTACTAAATCCAAGTATATATCGCCGTGAAAAAATCGGACATAAAAACGTGGAGGGGAATCAGCTCACCCAATTAAAGCTTCTTTGAACAGACTCCGGAATTGAAATTATTAGATAATATACAATAAATTAAGAGAAAGTGTTATTCGGAAAAGAGATGCATACAAATAATTAACCTGTGACAGCATAGTTGACTCAAATTGTCGGAAGAAATGTGGGTGATTAATTCCGAGTGGAAATCTGAATTGGTCAGGGATGTAAAAGTATCGTCCATCGCATAACAAAAAGTTTTCCAATAAAATTGAATAGCAACTGGGACATATTAGTTGATCCACTCTTAGAATGAAAAAGAAAAACTATGCAAATAAATATTCGAATTGATTAACAAAGAAATACAAGTATACTCACATGGTGATGAAGAAAAATGAATGGGTCTGAGAAATAATGAAATAGAGAGAAGGTTAAGTGAAGAATTGTCCAAATAAGACAAAAAATAGACCAATATATAAGCCAACAAATTGGCAACAATGAACTTCAATCTTTTCTCTGTTTCCTTGTTGAATGTTAACTTTGTTAAATATGAATGAAGCTTTTCTTCGCTCGTCTTCTTTTAATGCTTTACGGAGATAGGAGCGTTCCCATTGTTCGGAAACCAACTCATGAATCTTGGCTAGCATGTTATGAAACTCCGTTTATGTATACCGTATGATCGCCCACTCTCATTCATTCAAGGGAGGAGCCTTCTCTCATCTGTATAGAGCTATGTCGAGTTTGACAGTCATGGTTGTTGGGTAACTGGCTTAAAACGAAAGACCTTGCATGAAATCTTGTCGGCGCGTAGCTTAACCTGTTCTGGAAGGTTCAGTTCTCCCAGGCCAATAGCAGTTCTGGTCAAGAGAGCTTGTGTCATTGTCTCACGTAGGCGTTTCATGAGCCGTTTAGCTTCGCCGTTTACAAAGACATCTCCGTTATTGAGTACGGCTATTCTGTGAAATTTATCAAAAGTAGGTACCGTATTTTCCCGAATAAGCGCCCCAGCGCTTATTGTTTTCGTGGGCAAAAATTATCCTGAAATTTTTGTGAAAAATCCAGAATATAATATTTGGGTCGGTTCTAATGGTTTCCACCAACAGCATACCTACCGAAGTTGCCAAAATCAATGGAATTACATTACAGTCATCAACTAATGTTTATAAATTTTATCATACCAATGTCAATTTCATCGACCCGGCGCTTAATCAAGCCCCCGGCGCTTATTCGGGGAAATACGGTATTTCTAGATTATATCTTGCGCTCCTTCGAAATATTCTAGGTTCAAGTATTTTTCCTCAGGAAAGGCATTAATTTCCTCGACAATTTCAGTGAACCATTGTCGTTGTGCGCCAGAAAGAATGGAAGTCATCTGAGAGCATATAGATACGGAATGATCGGTCTCGTTTTCTTTGAGCTGTCTAGCATTGACTAACAATTTATTAGCGAATTCTATCTTAAATTCATCTCGGTCGCGTGTACGATGTCTTCGATTGACAATCTCTCTCTCTGCGTCGTTGATCCAACCTTTTGGAATGATAGCTCTCATGCGAGCATACTCGCTATCGTCGTCATGAGAATTGATACCGACAGCAGTAGTCCAGGCTTCAATATATTTGATAGATTTGTCAATTCTATCTAGTTTGTGAGCGGCTGAGAAAATCTGAAAATGTTTCTCTTTGATTTTCTCCTCACAGCGTTGCAGTATTCTATAATTAGTGGTTCCAGATCTGTCAGCGAGGAAGGATAGCAGAGTCACTGGTGCTTTATCCGCCTCCTTCCTCATAGTGAACACATCGCCTAACACCTTCCCTATAACACCAGTATGAAAAGTATCACGCTTGGTATCCTCAGCATAATCCAAATATGAGGTGGTTCCTAATTCGTCGACTCCAGGTTGGCTATTTTGGGCAGGGAAGGAGTTGATCTTAAGAATGGAAGGCTTATCTCCGACGTCTATCGCGTTAGAAGCGAAGGAATTAGGGAGAGATCGAATCATTCGATTAAGGAGATCTCCTAGTTCCTCAGATAATTCATTTCCAGCACGAATAGAGTCAATTTGGTCTATAGTTTCTCGCAGATAGATTGGAATCTTGGGAGGACGCTCACTGTCCACCTCAAATTCAGGTGCTAGTGGATCAACCATCCTTCCTCGGCTTGTACGATTTCGGTGAGCTTGTTAGCTTCGAAGCGGACGCTTTTTGGTTGGTCCGACGCGTCCATTCGACCGCTTGATGTTGACATGGATTGCGGTCGTTCACGCAACTTGCTGACTCTTCTTCAGAAGGAGCCGCAAATAATCCAGCGGCATGTGCCATAAAGAAGGCGACACTGGATCCGACGTCGACCGAGCTGCCTTCGATCCGCTCGAGGATTGGGCGTGGCACTGACAGCTTGTCCCATACTGTTGTGCCTTTGTCGATGTAGGTTGAGTAGCAAGCATAGGAGTTAGCATTAGCAACGTTTCCGAGATTATTTTCACCTCGGGAATATTCAAGGTCCAGATCTCTGAGAACTCGTCTAGCTGTCTCTCTGCTATTGCCACCGAAATATAGTTCAAATTGGTCGTCGTTCCAATGGTTGGAGACGTCAAGAGGTCCAGCTGGTAGTCCGCGTCAGAGGGGACTCCGTATCTACCGAGATCTTCAATGTCGTCGTAGATTCGTCGATGCATGTTGGTGAAGAAATTGAATTCATACAATCCATAGATTCCGCGAGGAGTAAGCACATCCGATAGGTCAGGAGGATTATTACGGTCTGTGTAAGACAACGGAAAGGCAGCTGAAAGGGTTATAACTTTACTTTCTGGGGATGAGTGTGTTGCGGGATGCTATGAGGTAAATAAATAGTCTCAATGTAATGCACACTAATAGAAAAATCTAGCAAAGTATTCGTATACAAAACAGGGGCGTCGGAAGCGTGTAATCGGGGAGGGGGCAATCAGAATTTAGGGGGGGGGCACAGACCAAAACTAATTCTTAGTAGTATAAAACCCCACGTGATTTTATGTCTTTTTTGATAGTTTCACATCGAATAAGAGCAGTAGTATCATGACATTTGAACTCATGTATATCACTGGTGTTGTTATTTCATCTATTAGGACAGGGGAAGGGGGCACAGGCGAGGGGATGCACAGATGAGGGGGGCACCGTGGGGGGGGGCACCGAGATTTTTGAGGGGGGCACGTGCCCCCCTGTGCCCCCCCCTTCTGACGCCCCTGATACAAAAGCCTAATCTAATGTATAATCCTAATTGTTTAAGTTACTAATGGTTGGGTAAGATCTACTAATATCAATACCCGTAACATCACCCTCTTAGTCCCGATCTCCATGCCTGCACGTTTTGCTGGTGATCGGTAACGTCTTCTCTCGAAATCCACCTGAAATCTGACTCCATGGAACAAAGTCGCCATAATACTGCTTGGGCTTCCTGACCCGGCTGGGGTATCGCTTACTATCAGTTGAGTCAGCTCTTATTGTTTCGTTGTGGTGGTGCGTGGTATTCGTTGTGGTGGTGTGCGGAATTAGCTCCTTGGTTTCCTGAACTTCGGGTTCTTCTTGGATCAGGCTTTCATTTAGACAAAAATTTTTGCGCGCCTAGATTTAGTTTGAGCTCGTTCATTTTTCATTTTGTACGCCTAGTTTGCACATTTTGTATTAAGTCTATGGGAGTATCTCTCGATATTGTACACTTAGACACGATTTTTGTACGCCTAGATTAAAATCCATCCAAATTACGCTCCTTTAGGAATGGATGTGAAGTTAGCAGCAAGTCCAGCAGCAAAAACTGAGCACGATGCATCTGGTTATAACTCCACTCTCACATAGGCTGTCGGGGTAAAATTGATACCACAATTCTATCCACCATGTAGGTTTATGCTATTTCAATTTTTAGTCTCTAACATCCAAAACCACTTGACAATGACAGTGCAAAAATGACCCATTTTCACTAGATAATTATCCCACATCCAATTTGAGTGAGCACGATGCACCTGGTTATAACTCCACTCTACCATTGCTTGGCGGGCTGAAATTGATACCACAGCTCTATCCCCTATGTAGGTTTACGATATTTCAATTTTTAGTCTCTAACATCCAAAACCACTTGACAGTGACAGTGCAAAAATGACCCATTTTCACTAGATAATTATCCCACATCCAAATTCAGTGAGCACGATGCAACAGGTTATTATTTCACTCTACCATTGCTTGGCGGGATGAAATTAATACCACAATTCTATCCCACATGTAGGTTTACGCTATTTCAAAAACATTGAATCCATTTTCATCCCATAATGACTAATCATATTAACGAGTGTGAAGTTGGCGCAGTATTCAACTGAGCACAGATCAAATCCAAATTTGAGGCCCTTCCCACAGTTGGATTTGGCCAAAAATTACACCCCTTAAGGCTGAGACAGTCCGCTTTCCAATTTGCACTTGAATCACCACCGCATCTTCCCCGGTTCCCACCACCAGGACGTTATCGGAGTCTCTGCGTCTAAAGTTGCCAGGCCTTCCCTCTTGTTTGGGTTTGTATCTCTAACAATTGATAGTTTTATGACCTCGTTTACCACAGATACTACAACGTTCCGGGCATGTTAAATAACCATGTCCCCTTCTCCCACATGCGAAGCATTCACCAGTATTCCTTGGACCTAGTATATGTCTTGGTTTATCTCGTGTTACGTTAAGTTTCTCTCTTTCCGAGAACTCCTGTTCGCTTCACTTGTTGAATATTGTCCCCGTCTCCCACATGTGAAATATTCACTAGTCTGCTTTGGACCTTGTAATGTCTTGGTTTATCTCGTGTCACGCAGAGTTCGTCTTTTTTTCCCGAGAGCTCATGTTCGCAAACAGCCTCCGTCTCAAGCATTGGGGATTTGATTTGAGCGATAGCCTGTCGCCTGGACTCACGACAGTGCTGCCAAGTGAGTTCAGATAAATTCCTGGAGATTACCATAAAATTTACGGAGAAACAAAAGTTTTTACGGAGCATGCTAAAATTCCCTCTGCGACCCAATAGTTCTTAATTAATTTGCTTTTTCAAATCATATAACTAACTATGTATTTTGTATGAATAATCATTTATAAAGGTAGATATATGGACGATTTCGCGCTTGTAAACAATAAGATATACCGTATTTCCTTGAATAGTAGCCCCCCCTCGAATAATCGCCCCCCCAAAATAGGTCCTAATTATTTTTTGACACCGCCAAGAATAACCGTTGATATCAATTAATCGCCTCCCTACAATTATTGACTCTCTCAAATGATTATATTCCACAAATATTCGCCATTCTCGAAAATCATAACATTTTCTTGGGCCTAAATAGGGCTTGAAATCAATAATCGCCCCGGCTACTATTCAAGGCAATACGGTACTCACTAATAGTATGTATCAAACTATCAAAGTAAGATTTAATTTAAATAATTTTTAATTGTGCAACTGTTTTGAATCAAGAGTATTCTGCGATTGGAATAATTCATCACTATGATATTATTTAACATATTATAAAACATAAATAATGATATGGTGGTTCACTAGTAAAAACAAAACGCAGTTATATGTTAAACAAGAAGTCTTAAATATATTTCGCTAGAAATACGTAGAAATAAGTTTTCATACGTAGACACGTAGATAGGGGTATATTTTACTGACTCACGATATCCCAATGTTTTTTCACTGGAATTCCCTTCCGCAAAAAAGTCCTCTTTTCTTCACAGCGAAAGTGGTACCCTCAGTCTCTGTGAAATCTCCCTCTATGCTGTGAATCCAGTCTTTAACCGCTTGCTGTGTTTCGGAAGGTAATTGAGTGGTCATGAAACCACACGATTGCTTTGGGGTAAGTCTTGCCTTAGTCCCCTCCTCCAAGTAGCGTGTAAAAAAAATCGTGTACTGGTTCTCCAACAGGCCATAGTAATTGACGAAACCTATCGGTTGCCTCAAAAATGTCAATAGCTGGATCTAACTTATTCTTCAAAAGCTGGAATGCATCGTCGAGCGTCTCCTTCTTTATTGCATCTAGTACGACTCGTTCTTCCAACCTCCCACGGTTAACAGTTACTCAATTTTATCGCTACACTTACTTATTCTTTTTAGCATGTCTGAAACTAAGATATATCTCCTATTACATCTACTCGTGCTCATTTTGCTGCCGATGTGTGCATCATCCGATGCCGAGATCACCAAAGGGAGGAACTCCTATCTCATCTTGAGAGTTAATACCGAGGACGAATCAGACAGGGCCAATTGTATGTTGGGAGCCTTCTCCCAACTCAACGACACATTGGCTTCCTTCCTCGCCCTCAAGTTTACAGTCTGCCACTACCAATCCACTCAGAGAGGACTGCCCCCCGAATGCACTGACGCTCTCCCAACTCCCGAATTACTGCACCAAAGCCCTCTCGGATTACGGACTCATTATCTACTACACTCAGTTCCTCACACACACACTGGCATCTTGCCACTTCCTGAAAGCTGACAAGATAGAGATGTCGCTGTCACAAAGCGCAGAACTTAAATATTAGAAGTCAGACCATTCTGCAGACCAAGGCTTCTCAGCTTAACGACATGCACGATAGTCTGCACGGGAAGATAGACCAGAATCATCAGAAGATGGATCAGCTCTCAAAGACAATCAATGACTACAGTCGAAATCGGGTTTTTTTGCCACGGGTTTTTTTGCTTATTGGGTTTTTTTGCCTCCTTTGTCGTGCATTTTGGGGGGCAAAAAAACCCGATTTCGACTGTACTACACGATGATATCTGTGATGCGCAGGACTCAAGGAACTTGTAAAGGTTTAATAAATAGAAATACAAGTAGTTCAGTTGATACCATAGACTTCTTAAGTAAAGGACTGGAACGTCGCGATCTCGGGGCTTTTAACTTGAGTCTGAGAGGCTCTAATTATAAAAATTGATAAAGCATTAAGTTTCCGGTCTCCAAATGTGATTTTTGGCATATAGGGGTAACTTTTGGCACCCGTCAACAATTTGAGGTTTTCACTCAAAATTTCTCACACCTCGACAAGTTATGACGTCATTGTCACATTTCGAGAACCCTGAAAAGTCACTTAATCGCACATAATTCGCGCACTCTAAGAGATAAAAATCTGAAAATTTAATATAACATGCACATTAATGATGCGGACACTTTGGTAACACCAGATTGCCAATATGCTTACTCATTATCACATGATGACGTAATCACTAAAATTTCACATTGTAAAATTTGACTATTTAGGCCTATTTACGCTTTATAATCAATGTTAGAAGTGTATAAACCATACACCAACCGCGAAGCGGTTGGTGTGTGGTTGGGTTCTGCCGCGAAGCGCGCTAGTATCTATATAGATTGATTCTACAGTATATCTATATATACTAGTGCGCTTCGCTTGCTAGGTCGCTTTGCGGCAGAACCCAACCACATACCAACCGCTTTGCGGTTGGTGTATGGTTTATACACTTCTAACATTGATTATAAAGCGTAAATAGGCCTAAATAGTTAAAAAAAAGACTCAAGTTAAAACCCCCGAGATCGCTACGTTCCAGTCCTTTACTTAAGGAGTCTATGGTTGATACTAACATAAGCCTAATTCTAGTATACTAAGGGAATATAAACTAAGGTTATAAGTGGCGACTGTGGTTGACTAATAATACGCTATACTCTACATATCTGATATTCTGCTCAGCCTGTCTCTCAGCTCCACTCGTCTGGAACAGCTGATTAATCTGGTCCTGGGGGAGACCCAGCAGCTGTCTTCGTTCCTATTCTACGTCTGCTTAACAGTAACCACCTTTGTTCTCACAGTCCCCTCTAGGACCAGTGCCGCCCGGTTGAGAATACTGTCTGTTGTTGGTTTCTACTTTCTGTTTGAAAGGCTGCTGTTCACTGTCACCAATTTAGTTACTCCTGAATTCCACCCGATATTCGCTGGCACTACTACTTACTAGTTACTACACACGGCTATTCCTAGTGATTATATCCCTAGTCCTCCTAATGCACACCGAATACCACTACAGGGACACTAGTCACACTACAGAGAGAATCGCGAGAACGTCCGAGAGAACACCCCGCAAGGACCATCGCAAGAACGCATCCAAAAACGCCCACAAAACGCATCCAAAAACGCATTCAAGGACCCCCGTAAAACCCCCCAAGAGCAGCCGGATCAGATTGGTCCCCCCTCTGTCCCTCTCCAGCTCCCGCTCTAGCTCCCGATACCAGCTCAGAGAACGGAAGTAGAAGCAACAACCCAATCACTTCCAGAGAACTTGTTAGAGCTGTTCTTTAGTAATTTATAGTCCTGTTGCGTATGATTCTCGCTCGCTGTATGATTTTCGCTCGCACCATGGATACTGCATTAACGTCTGATTCTCGCTCGTTAATTAATGATTACTTACTGATTACTTTACTATATAGTAGACTATAGAGGATATACAAATTCATTCAGTACTTATATATTTTGATCAATAACTAGTTCCTTTTCAATTTACTCTATTTTGTCACATTGTTTACTCTTTCTTTATTTTTCGAAATGTATTCTGAGGAATACGATCATATTTCACAATATTTATCTGATAATGTCTATCCTCAATCCATTCTGCAACTCAAGAATTGTCGACATGTCAAGAAGACCTTTCGGGTAAAAGCTTCCCAATATCAATTAGGAGAGAATGACAAAATCTTCAAGGTAATCTCTAATAGTATTCTCAATTGCATGTATATGCTACGGTAGATGTTGACACTTGGAACATGTTAACATCTACCACGGTAGATGTTGTATTCGACTTCACTTTTAATTTTATAATTATAGAATGGCTTCCTGATTACTTACAGTAGATGTGATTTGTGTTAACATTAACTACAATAATTAATTAATATTATTACTAAACACTTATGAATAATTAATTAATACCAGAGGCGGAGCGAGGGTGGGGCCTGTGCCCCAACTCATTAACGTTGGTGTGCCCCAGTTTAATAGACTGTGCCCCACCAGTGACGCATTTGTGTCCCACTAGTGGCGGCCGTCTAGCGCCTCCACTGATTAATACTAGTACTAAACACTTATGATTGATCCTAAGTCTAAGCAGCAAGCATGATCAATCTAGCACTAACATGTAAGCGACGAAATTGATTTTAGAGGATTCTGGGAACTTTGACGGAAGTTCTATCTAAATTTTCGGGTTTCTAATCCCATCATATGACACGAGCTGTTCTTTTATGAATGTATTTAGTGTGAAATGATTGCCATAGATAAGTGCATGACCTATGTGTCTGAAAGTTAGGATATCGTGCCCATGCCCCAGTTTTATATAGGGACCAATCAATTTCTCATTTACTTGCAAGTTTCCTCCTTCAATAAACAGTTAAGGACAAAGTTGAGGAAATTTACTTGACGCTCTTTCTTTTGGCATAATTTGCACTTTTTCGGAATCAGTTTAGACTCGCTAGTTGTTTGAAATTTTTTGGAAAGAATAGATAAATAGTTAATGCGTTCTTTGATGGTAATATTCCTGGATGATTAATTCAACATTAATTAGTGCGTTAACAAGTTGTATTCTCACCCAAAGAAATTAAGTTCATTATTTTCACATTCTACATTCATTTTCCTTGCTAACCAAAAGCGTAGGGAATCGAACTTCATCGTGTGAATATGAGCTAGAGTTTTCCCTAAGTAATCTTTGACCGCTGTTTCCGGCCCTTCAGAAGTCTTTGTAATTGGTAAAGATGGAGGCAAATCGGAGTTAACAAGTTATCAATATGCAGGGTTCTATCTAGGATATTAAATTTGGGGGGGAAGCTTCCCCCCCAGTATATAGAACCCTGGTCATTAATAGTACATTTTATGAGATTTTTGTGGGGGAAGCTGAAGTGTTTGGGGGGGAAGCTTCCCCCCCACCCCCCCCAGTAGATAGAACCCTGATATGGAGGCTAATCAGAGTTAAAAATACCAGATCAGAACTATCAGTATCTAGCTAATCTAGTAAGCTTTTATTCTTGGGACACTCGTTCTTGGATATTTCTATACAATTACCTGCTTTATTGCTGAGATCTGCACAGTTGAAATAGTGCCATCTTCAGCGAATATTTTTTCCGCTTGGATCACACAGTTGATCAATTATAAGTTGTACCTCTTCTTTATTCCAGATACGAGATTTTGGTTCCTGTTTTTGGCCAAGACTTCATTCTCGAACTTAAGACAGTGATACTTTAACCGATTGTCAGACATACAATATGAAGACGTGAAATTATATAAAACTATAATATTAATATTATATATCTATTTGTTTACTCCTCTTACCATAATTATCCGTCCCATCAGTATCAAACTGATAGTAATCAGGAAGCCATACTATAATTATAAAATTGAAAGTGAAGTTGAATACAACATCTACCGCGGTAGATGTTAACATGTTCCAAGTGTCAACATCTACCATAGCATATATAACTCATAAGACAGTGGAACATTATGGGCACTTTGTTCTTTTGACAGTCCCGGGAAATGTCATGCTAATTAAATTGGTTTCAGAGCCCACATTACCGTATGCTCGAATAGTAGCCCCCCCAAGTATCAAATAAAATTTGTTACCTCTTCCCGGAGTCAAGAAGTACACCATCCAAATTGTCTTTCGCCATATTGGGAGCAAAAAATGTATGAATTGTCGAGAATATAAGAATTTATTATTATTTATTTATTTACGGTATTTATAATTGGTTGTTAATCGTATTGCGACGTATTAGATCAGGGTTTTTTAAGGTTGGGACCTTGGTGTAACTCAACACTGCAGCGGTCGCGGCCGATCCGAATCGTGGTGTACTCCCCAGAACCTTGGTGCAAAATTTACAATAAGATCGGCCTTTAAGTTGAACCACGATAGCGCTGTTGCATCATATTACCGATAAATACCGATAAAATTTTGAATAGGACAAAATTGAGGTGTTGCGTGAAGATGGAGTAACCGACGCGCTGAAACTGTACCATGATAGTGCAGCCCATCCCGGGATCAATGCCACTATAAGATCCATCAGACAGAAATATTTTTGGTCAGGCTTGAACAAAGATGTAACTCAATATGTAAGTTACTAATCTAACAATCAACAAAGTTCATTTGTAGATAACATATTTAGTACGTAATTATTGCAAAAAATATTATTCTTTACAGATACCCTCTCAATTAATTAATTAAGTAATTAATGACATGTACAAATTATTAAGGATATAATTTATTCAAATTTTAAGTGGTGAAGGCATATTATCAGGATACAAATCCAGTCGAGAATCCTCAAACTGCAAATAATGAAATTATGATTTCATAATTTGCTTGTAATCATTATTTGCAAAATACTCACCACCCAAAAAGCGAAGGAATTTGTTAGCCAGAATAAAGCTTTGAAAACTTCATAATGGACACCTGTTATTGGAACTAAAATAGAGTTATAATTACGCAAAAATGCAAATGTATTGTAAACATCCTGTGTTGCCTAATTGATCAATTCTTTTATTTTGAGGCCAAAACTTGTCATGTTTGTCAAATAACATCAGCCTTACCTCCTCAACCACAAAGGAAACTGCAACCAATCCCTCCACCAGCTCAGCCTTGGTACCACATTGGTATAGATCTGGTCTGTGATTTGCAGGAAAACAGTGAAGGCTACAAACACCTCCTCGTCACTACCTGCTATCTCTCAAAGTTCTGCGCAGTACGCCCTTTGAAAAATAAGACCACTAAAGAGGTTTTGACGCAACTAGAGGTTATCTACCTTACACTGGGTGTCCCCAAAATAATTCAGCATGATCAAGGCCCAGAGTTTGTCAGCAAGGTGCATATAATAATTAGTAGTAAAGTGATAAGGGAATAAAATATAGTTGTATATGCCCACTATAATATAATTATCTACTGGCATATATTATAATTTATGTTGTTGTTGTTGTTGTTGTTAAGTTGAAGTAACTAATATTTAATAAGACATATTTATTGAATACATCTAGTCTAGACCGCGTAGTTATGAAGGGCTCGTTTATTATATATACATGTATAATTTTAAATTATTACCAATTTATAATAATGTAATTATTCCTCTAATTTGGATAGGAATTCCAGAAATATCATGAAAGGTTGGGAGTAGATAATAGAGTGAATGGCGGACATTTCGTCCCCGGACACTTCGTCCTCGGACATTTCGTCCTCGGACATTTCGTCCCCGGACATTTCGTCCCCGGACATTTCGTCCCCGGACATTTCGTCCCCGGACATTTCGTCCCTGGACATTTAGTCCTTTGGACGTTTCGTCCCTCGGACATTTCGTCCTTTACACATTTTATCTCATAATGTGTGTTATTTAACAGTTATTCTATTGCACTTATTGTTGTTGTTAGCAGGTTATTGTTATTTCTTTGGAATGTCTCCTGATGGTTTCCATCTGAAGTATCAAAGGACAGTACTTTATGTGGATACAGTATATATAGAGTGGTATAATGGTGAAAATTTATTTATTCTACAAATCCCATGGCCACTCCAGATCCAGATATTGTCGTTGACGGAAAGATGGTCGCGGGGAAAATTGGTCGCGGGGAAAATTGGTCGCTGAAAATTGGTTGCGGAAAAATGGTCGTGCGGAAAATAGGTCGCCGGGAAAAATGGTCGCGGCGAAGTTTAGGCTTTGAAAATTGTTTAAACCTAAATGACATTAACTTCTATATTTAATTGCTATTGTGCTATTAATTAACTTTATTGAAGATGTAATATTGAATAATAGAGAACTGTATTAAGAATAAGGGTATAGATTACTTTAAAACTCAAAATTGTATGCGATTCCCTTCAGATAACTCAATGTATCACGAGATTCGTAATCTGCCACAAGGGCTAAGATACGAGCATCACGTGCAATACTGTGCTTTGATCGCTTCTTAGTTTCTCCAGCCTCCCACTTTGCCAGAACCGCCTCTTGCAATGACTGTTCCCTTTGTAGAAACAGCGATAGTTTACAAAAACTTGGATGTGAGGAGACTACTGTTGATTTAAAAGCGTTATGCCACCCCTCAACATTGTTGTTTGTTCTGGCTAGACGACTATTCACTCTTGAATAAATATTCCATATTCTAATTGGAAACATTGGTGTCCTTCTACTAAGATCGGGTAAGACTCTACCAATGTATGTCTTTTCGAAGTATTTCGCTAGAGTTATGGCCTCTTCTGGAAACTGTTGCATAAGAATGTTAAAACAAATTAGAACGTCATTTTCTGGAACAAACGCTAAACTAGCAAGCATTTTGATATTAATAGCAAAATTGTTGTCCTCTTGGTAGCGTATAGCCAACCCTTGTTCTTGAACTTGTCTGAATATATTCTGTGACAAATGAAAAAAACATCCTGTTATTACAGAAATAAAATTCTCCTCCAGTGCATTCATCGCAGCTCTTTCAAAATCGATCATAACAGTCACAGGGTTTAACAATGGTTCAATTTCTAATAATTTCTTAAACAACTTGTCATATGTAGCTTCACTTTTGTTCGTGAGCAGCGCATAGATACATGGAAAAATGTTTCCATCTTTTTCTGCATGAATAGTATATAGTTGTACGAACAGGTCCGGAACAACACTAAACGTTCCATCATAATACCAGTTGTCACAGCTACTTAGACAGGAAATGAAATTTCTTGTACCATAGACAATAATCCTTTGCTGGTCACCAAATCCAGAATCATAAAGCAAAAATGGTTCGCCCTTCAAAGTGATTTTGTATTTGTCTGGAATGACGATTTCAGCAGCGGTGGTAGGGTTACCACAGCTCTCTATGCTAATACTTTTGTAATTCCGAATCGTTCGTTTCACAGATTCTAATTGTGGAAGCTTGTTTACAGTGGATGGATGCATTGTTTCTATACCTGAAGATAAAATACCCCTGATACATAACTGATATGCACATAACAAACACCAAGTGAGAAGTGAGAAACATGTGGAACCTGAGAAATCAAAAATATAAAATCCCCCGCGACCAATTTTCCGCACGACCATTTTTCCGCGACCAATTTTCCGCGACCAATTTTCCGCCATTCGATATTGTAATTGAAATTTTAAAATCGAGTAAAGGCAAAGAAAAGGCTTGCATTGACGGTTTTTTTATACACTCTAAAAAGGTCTTGTCATCCCCACTTACATTGGATCTGCGAAAAACGTGCAATCTGCAAAGCCCGCCTTGCCACAAAAGATGGAGTTGTGATAAATCCTCCAAACAAATCTGACATCAATTTATCCCATACTCACGGTCCAGAACCTATGCGAGTCGAAATGATAAAAGGCATCACTAAAATGAAAGATCGTGCTTTAAATTCTGAAGACACTCCTAGGTCCATACTTGCTAATGGATTAGGATTAATGACTGATCCAAGTATAGCTGCACTACCTAAGTTTGATTCTATAAAACGTACAATTCGTCGCCAAAGATCTTGTGCAGAAAAGTTCGATAATTCAGCACCGGCTGATCAAATTATACTCCCTGAAAAATATAAATTTAATATAAAAGGGGAACCGTTTTTATTATATGATTCAGAAATTAACGATACTAACAGACTTCTAGTATTTGGGACTCGTCAAATGCTGTCGCTTTTGCGTGAATCAAGCAGCTGGTATGCAGATGGTACTTTTAAAGTTGTACCCTGTCAATTTTTTCAATTATACACAATTCATTGTGAGAAAGACGGATACATCATCCCCTGTGTCTACGCACTGATGACAAATAAGCGCCAAGCAACATACGACAACCTATTTAAAAAATTGATAGAAATCGAACCTGGCTTAAATCCGTCACATATTATGGTAGATTTTGAAAAAGCTTCACTTAACTCCTTAGAAGAAAATTTCATAGCTGTTGTTTCTGGATGTTTTTTTCATTTGAAGCAAAGTATTTATCGTCAAATTCAGTCCAAAGGGCTGACAATCCAATATCTCCAAGATCAAGAGTTTGCAATCAGGATGAAAATGCTACCGAGTCTAGCTTTTGTACCTGAGCATGATGTTATCGACTGTTTTACAATACTAATGGGTGACTTTCCGCAATCAGCTAAAGAGATTGCTGAATATTTTGAGGCCAATTATATTGGTAAGATACTTGCAGATCAAAGCAGACGAGTACCACCCTTTCCAATTCGAATTTGGAATATGCATACGCATACACGAGTGAGATCTAAACTATTCCGAACCAACAATTCAGTAGAAGGCTGGCATAACGGCTTTGCATCAGGAATTAATTGTTCACATCCAAGTTTTATTAAACTTTTAATACATCTGCAGCGTGAGCAATCACTACAGGAGGCCCATCTAGTTAAATGGGAAACGGGAGAACTTTCAAAAACATCAAAACACAGTGAATCAAGAAATACACGAATCTTGACACTGGTTGAAGATTATCATAATAGAGAAATTCTTACATTTTTAAGAGGAATAGCACATAATTTCGAATTCTAATCTCACATCATATTCCTACTCTTATTTATAATACTACGTATATTATTTTACTGCACTCACAATAAATTATCATTCTTTTACTGTACTATTTTTCATATTAGAAATTTTCGGGGACGAAGTGTCCAAGGGACGAAAGGTCCAAGGGACGAAAAGTCCGTGGACGAAGTGTCCGGTACGAAATGTCCGAGGACGAAGTGTCCAAGGGACGAAGTGTCCGTTTCCCATTTAAAATATTATTCTATGTTGATAATATTTGGAAACGCATCTATTGGTTTAATATGTGTTACTATGAGAATAGACCGTTTTTTTACGCGATTTCGTTTTACGCGGGCTTTTCAAGGAACGCATCTACCGCGTAAAAAGAGGGATACCTGTATATCAATTCAAGACTCTAAATTTAAGTTACAATAGTTAATCTTAGCAATAAAGTATTATACACAAGTTAGTAATTACAAAGGTTAGTTTAGGTAGGAATATATATTGACGATCTCTCCAATCTAAACACAAGTCATGTTGTTAACGAAAAGTAGTAGTTGTTAACAAATGTCCATCAATCTAATATTCTTTCAAACGAATATTCAAATATTCGTTGAATCATTTCGAACGAATATTCGAATATTCGGTATATTCGTTTCAGCCCTAGTTTAAATACAGTCGACTCCGCTTAATTGGGTAACTATGATCCGAGGATAGTTTTACCCAATTCAGCAGAATCGACTGATGTATGTGTTTTGTATTGTATGTGTCTGGTTTATATAGTTTAGTATTATAATTACAATAGTTACGCTATATATGAGTACCTGCTATCTGGAATTCACCACCAGCTTAGGGTTAGGAGAGTATATCAGCTAGGATATAGCGGTACTGGTATAGTGTAGCTATTGTATTGTATGTGTCCTGTCTAAGTTGTGAGTGTGTATTTATAGGCTAACTAATAATTCTTCCCTCTAGCCATTTATTTAGTATATACTTTTGTAAATTGTATCATAAATATAGTGTATTTTGTAAACATTTCTACTAATTTTGCATTCCAAACCCTGTTATAAATATATGTATAATAAATATGATATACGTATATAGTTATGTTAGTTTTGAGTTTGGGTTTAGTAATCAACATTTATTTTAATTTAATCGGATCGTATATAATCTTTCCTCATAATGATCAATCATGAAGTATAGATTTAATTCGCTTCAATATTTAGTATAATAGAATTTAACAGTAGACATGTTCATACCGTTGGGACAGTGCATTACAATAAGTTGGAGATGCGAGGAGCAGAAAGAAATAAAATCTAGAATAATCTAAATGATAATGATCAAAATTATATTATACAGAATCCAATTAAACAAGATTTAATGACAAAAAGGTTTAGAAAAATAAATTAAAATGAAGGAAAATTAGCTATTGGAAAAGAACTAGTTGTTGATCAAAATGTATAAGTTTGTATATCCTCTATATGTATAATAGTAAAGTAATCAGTAAGTAATCATTAACGAGCGAGAATCAGACGTTAATGCAGTATCCATGGTGCGAGCGAAAATCATACAGCGAGCGAGAATCATACGCAACAGTCCCTATGTTTATAGTTTTTTTGTATTGTTTTTTTAAAAATAGTCTCTATGCTATTATTATAGTCCCCTTCTCGAACGGACGGTTTATAGTACAGACAATGACATAGTCAACCTTTTTGTTTGTTTTTTATTATTACAAGCTGCTCGTCCGCGCTACGCACGTTCTTACAACTTATTCTTGAGCCTTCGGCCCTCGCGTGAATTTACAACAATTTTGATTCCTTAATTAGAATAGACAAATTTGTTATTTCAGAAAGAAAGACTTTTAGACTAAATCATAATAATGTATGCTCATGATCCTCGGTAAATTAATACATTAATTCATGCTAAAAAAGTCATTGATACGAAATTTATTCCTAACTAATAAATATATCTTTTTTCGGGTTTATGAGTAGCAAATCTGAAATCTAATTGATTAATTAATCAAAAGTTTGGAAATGAAGAGTTTATAAGGTGGAATGAAAGGTTTGAGTTTAACTTTTGCTAAATAGACTATTTATGCGATTAATGGGACTATTGAAGTAATATTATTATATAACTTATAGCATAAAATTTATTCGTCAAATGTATTGACCCATAATTATTTGTATTTATTTTTTCAGCCAATTAAATTGCAGTCTCGTTTAGACTTTCTATAATGCATACTTAACAGTTGATAGTTTTGACACCTTTTGAGAGGGAAGACATGAATATTTTTCTTAGATATTAGAACTTGTCCTAGAAACATTATTTCCCACCCCTCTGCCAAATTTCAAGGCTGCAGCTCTTACCAGTTCCTCAATCAATTCCGAACAAAAAAGAAAAATCCAAAATTGCAGCCTGTGCCGACTCATGTTCCTTTTGGTGGCACTATATTTTGTTGGTGTTTATTGATAGTGCCTCCAATGGAACATGCTGTCGGCACAGCTGCAATTTTGGCTTTTTTATCCCCTTAGCGGAATTTGATTAATTCAAGCTTAATGTATTTTGTTAAGTATGCTATAGTACAAGCTCTTCGATTTCGTTCGTTTCAAGATAGAGTGCAAAACCGATAGGCGGCAGTTGACGTCCGCTTACATCTAAATTTCCATTCATTTCTATAATTATTTCCAAACAACAACAATAAATATACAAATTAATAAATTTGTAATCAGTAAAGTTGTTTACTCATTATACCAATAAAAGTTATAAAACTATTGGGAGATAGTTTCGACTCGTAACTTAAAAGTTTATCACTTTATAGAATTGATTGTGTTAGAGCTTTGAGCCAATTTTCAATTTCATCTAACCAATCAATCATTTGTCTATTCTATTGCATGTTTTACTTTTAGTATTACGAGCCCTTCGGTTTCG
The DNA here is from genome assembly GCA_028753945.1 of Hexactinellida sp. DTS-2022. NCBI lineage: Eukaryota > Metazoa > Porifera > Hexactinellida > Hexactinellida sp. DTS-2022. Next base: position 1,227,174 of record JAPNXP010000014.1, read on the forward strand.
GTCGCTTCGCGACGGATCACTCTCTCACAAAAGTCGCTTCGCGACTTTTGTTTGTTCGTGTTAGGCACTACGCGATACAATTAACGTCCGCTTCGCGGCCTTTCCCTTCCCATAAAGCTATAATATTACTAATGAGTTCACCTGTGGCTAGTGAATTCACACTATTACTTAATAACGCGCGTGCCTAAAATTCATTTTGGGTTGTGATTACTGTAATTTGTTTGGGGAATTATGTCAATTTCACTTTTAAAGTTTTCTCCTATATGAAAATTCAATTTCACTTAACATAAGCAGGGAGAAGCCTGACTGCAGCACGTTCTTCTAGGGAAATTACGCTAGCCCTGAACTTAGGCTCCCAATCTGCAATCTTCTGTCCATCGCGTAAAGGGGGAATAGACACTGTTAATGGTGTTGCCATAGCAATGAGTACTTGCTAGATTTATGTGCGGGATGCTACGAGGTAAATAAATAGTCTCAATGTAACTAATAGAGAAATCTAGCAAAGTATTCGTATACAAAGTTAAAGCCTAATCTAATGTATAATCCTAATTGTTAAGTTACTAATGGTTGGGTAAGATCTACTTATATCAATACCCGTAACAACAGTAGACACAATTAACTTGAATTAACTTGAATTAACCAAATAAAATACCAAATAAAATTCGTAATATCCGAAATTCGAATTATTAAACTGAAGTCACGCACTTACATGCATTTGTATAGGCTAGGGGAATTAAACCTTGTACTACTGATATTTCACTTATCAGTGTTGGAAAATGAGATTCTACTTTACTATGTAATTGTGCCACAGTAGAGACAATTAACCAAATAAAATTCCCTTAATTTCCAGTTAATTCATAACAACCATTGATGTACTTTGATATTCTCAAATTACACAAGATACTGTAAGATATTAGATAACCAAATAAAATTTCCCTAACTTTCCAGATATCACCATAGCAACCATTGACGTACTTTGGTATTTTCAAGTTACACAACACGAGTATAAGATAGAGCTGTATTATGTGAATTATAATATTTGAATAATCTCAATTCGTAACTGAAATTAAAATGGCCGTCAATATGCCTACAAATGTAACTTTCGATAAAATGGCACATTTCGACAATGTCGCCACTATCATCCTCCAAACATTTGGTTCCCTAATCGATCAGCTGATCGCGAGGAGGGACGCTCTCCTCCAGAGGGTCCGTGAGCTGCGAGAGGACCACAGGAACAAAGAGGCCACTCGTATCGCTGCCATAGAAGAACTCGAAAGGGTACAGCAACAAATGCAGGAAATGAGCATAAAGGTAAACCCAACTCTACAGTTCCATGAACAGGCCACACAATTCTACCAACAGGGCATTAATAAATTGGAACTATCTGCCACATTCCTATGTCCCGTCTTCAGGTGTCAAAATAGGGACACAATCCAACAGCTGATATCCAAGCTAGGAGAGATAGTCCCGTGTGAGATACCGGACTATTCTCTCAAGCGAGAACCGGTACTAACAGCTGGGAAGTTAGGAAGAGGTGCTAATGAGTTGAAAGCCGCAGGAATAGCACTCGATGAATCCACTGAGCTAATGTATGTAGCAGATTTTGAGAACAATCGTGTGCAAATAGTGTCTTTAAAGGGAGAGTTTGTGGCACAATTCGGGAATGATAAGCTAGTGAGTCCATGGGGAATAGCTGTTCACAAAGAGTCCATATTTATAACCGACATAGGGCACAATGCATTGTTACAGTTCCGAAAGAAAGATTACAAGCTCATCAACAGAACTGGAACTGAAGGCAACAAGGAAGGAGAGTTTAACTATCCCCGTGGACTCTGTATCGACACTAACGGAGATGTGTAGTTGCAGATAGCAACAACCACAGAGCAGTGGCGTATCCAGGGGGGGTGCTCAGGGTGCTAGAGCACCCCCCTTAGCTGGGTGATCAAGCACGGCTGTATTAATAGTCAGATGGGCTTCGGTGCAGGCCTAAGTTTCAACACCCATAGCACCCCCCTTAAATTCGGCCCTTAGCACCCCCCTTATGAAAATCCTGGATACGCCACTGCAGAGTGTGTGTATACTCGAAACTCCTTAAATTCAAGTCCTATATCGGAATAGGACAGCTGCGTTACCCTACAGACGTTAAGCTGTCAGCTGATCGAATCGTGGTGCTAGACTGGAGTCCCAAATGTATCCATTTCTTCTCTCGAGAAGGACACCCCCTCAGTTCCTGTGTCTCTCTAGGGACAGAGGACTGTTTGGTCGCTTACCCTTACTTCTTCTGTTTGGACTCAGCTGGTAATATTATCATTAGCGACCATGGGAGTAATGCCATCATGATATATACGAAATCTGGAAAGCATATTCACACCTTGGGAAGGAAAGGGGAGGGAAGGGGAGAGTTTACCAGGCCCTTTGGAGTTTGTGTCTCCAAATTAGGAACTATTTGTGTTGTCTCTCGTAATCCTAATTATCCTCTCCAATCTTTTTAATATGTTTGTATTTATGTTTGTATTTAATTAAACAAAGTCACATACAACATCTCATCGAGGTTAGCGTCACTCGCATTTGCTCAAAATTTGCTCTCTATACTTTAGAACCTCGTTAGTACGAACACCAGGGGACCGTCAAAATGCGTTCGCCTTATCCGGAATTCGTGTCAACCAATATAATTTATAAAGGCTTTGAAGGGGGCTGAATAGTGTTCATATTACCGTGTACTTACTAGGTTCTACTGTCAGTAGATGCCGGTTATAAGAACATCGTCGGGACTGCATATAATGTTCTTATAATCAGGATAAATTATATAGGGTATATGGCAATCGTTTTCCAGTCGAATGTTCTTATAACCGATGTTCTTATATCCGGAATCTACTGTATTTACCCAGTTCTATTAATAGCTAGTCTTCATATTTCAAATTAATAGTGTTCATATTACCGTGCACTAACGAGATACTACTGTGTTAACTGTTCTATTTATAGATACTCTGGGTTCGGCTCGCGGGAGTACTACTTCTGGTTGGATAACATTAAGTGTGTTGGGACAGAGAGCCGACTGTCAGAGCAATGGTTGGGCACAACACAACTGCGGAAGATACGAGCTAGCCGGCGTACACAGGGCCGTGCGAGCCTATTTTTACCTGACCAGGTCAAACCTAATTAGAGTAAACATATAAAACATCTGTGTTAATGAGTTTCTCATTAACATATTTTTAGTAACTTTAGTAAAAATCTTGTATTATTAGTGCACAGTAATTTGGATTAATTATCTGAAATATACGTATTTGAATGCAATTTCTTAATTCCATAAGTGTACAGAGAATCCCAGGACTAGCGAGCGCAAACTAAAATTTGGGTCGTTCATGTATTTAGTCCAATGTACACGTTTCCCAACCTTTTTCAGCCGTGGACCCCTATATAAATTCCCTCAGTTTTTGTGGACCCCCTCCCATAGACCGTAATACATTCTGTGGATCCCTACTAGAGCTCGTGGATCCCCAAGTGGTCCATTGACCCCAGGTTGGTGACCACTGTTCTAGATGAAGTCCCCTTTTCAGTGCTTTATACGTATATTATATATTTAATACTCAATAGTCAATAATAATTGTTTTGAAACTCATCAGCTAGTGAGAACCTGGTTAAATGACCAGGTTGACCTGGTTCAATGACTAGGTTGACCTGGTTAAATGACTAGGTCAACCTGGTTAAATGACCAGGTCAACCTGGTTAAATGACCAGGTTGACCTGGTTATATGACCAGGTCAACCTGGTCAGAACCTGGTCTGGAAAAAATCTGCCCAGGTTTGACCTGGTCAGTTTGCATTAGTGGCACGGCCCTGGGCGTACAGTGTCTGCCTACCGGTAGTATTATTAGTAGTATTATTAGTACAGTCGAAAAAGTTATTTTCTAACCAATTATTTGCATGAAAATATAGTAAAGAAATCGATAGTATATAAAACCGATTGAAAATCGGTAACTTGTTGATGCTATTTTTATAAATAATTAATATTTCAGACAATCTAGTTGAAACCAGTCATTTTTATCCAACAAACTTTTTTGAATTTTTTAAAAGGAAATTATTTCTAAATTGACAACTTTTTAGCTTATAATAAGGTGATAACCACCAGGTAATATTATTAGTATAATTATAGCAAATATTATGTAGCTATTGTCTATGTCCATCTAGTCAATTATATAAAAAGTTAGGAATAATTAGAATAGGACTAAAAAATCTAAAATTACAGCTGTGCCGACTGCATATTCGTTTGAAGGCACTTTCTTAGACAAATACAGTCGACTCCGCTTAATAGAGTCACCTCGGGACCAGGTTACTTTGACCCCATTAAGCGGAGAAATCTATTAACCGATAGTATGATCACTTCAATGTAATAGCAATCGTGTCTGTCATAAACCATTTGTGGCATAAATTACAGAATAACACCCTCGGTACCATTAATCAGATGTTCATATTATAATTCATTAATAATTCGGCCGAAAACTTTTATTTATTATATCGTGGTGTTAATTATAAGAGGTTTGACTTTGTTTATTATATCGAGGTGTTAATTATAAAGAGGTTTGACTTTTGTTTATTATATCGAGCCTATCGAGGTGTACATTTAAAGATACATAATTCAATTTTACCGATTCCTTCCAATCTATAGATTGCCCTCTGATATCAGTGCCAGCTAACACCTCGGTTAACCAGAATATAACACACGGGGGCTATGCCACCTTCTCCTGTATCGGAGGTTATAAGCTAATTGGACAGGAGACATACCAACCTGTGTTATTGCTAATGGTAATGGTACTATACGTACAGTAACTCTAGTTATTAGTCAGTACACTAGTTAATGGTGTACTATACAGTAAACTCCCGTTATTAAGCAGTCCATTAGTTAATTAACTTCGTATAAGCGGAGTAAATCAACTACAGTATAAACTCTTTAGTACGAACACCAGTGAAAATGCGTTCACCATATCTGCGTTCACCATATCCAAGCACTTCGTTATAACGGGAGTTGAATGTAAATGGTGTTATTATTAAACATTATAGGTATATTGTGACAGATAATATATGTATTGCTAAAGTAATGTAATTCCCTTTCATCCAATTATTCATCCAATTAAGTCTTTCAGAATATGGCAACCTTAGTTTTTTACTTATACGATAATACGTACAGTTTAAACCGGTTTTTTCTAGCCATTTATTTTCAGATAAAAATAGTTTTTAAAAACGATAGTTAAATGTCCTGCAATATGCAAAGTTCCAGCAATATGCAAAGTAACTTTCAAAAGTAACTTTCACATAGTGATAGTTTTTTTAGAATTTCTTAATTGAAAACAAATAAATGTCTACTAAGGGGGACCCATCTGAATTTGTTGTATTTTACTATCCGGCTAATTTGAATTTAATTTATATTAATAATACAGAAGGTAACAAGTATCAATTGCATATTGCCAATTTGGTGTGACAGCATTAAGCAAATTGCTGGACATTATGCAAATTGTCTGGTTGGTATGTTGGCATTATGCAAATTGTCTGGTTGGTATGTTGGCATTATGCAAATTGTCTGGTTGGTATGTTGGCATTATGCAAATTGTCTGGTTGGTATGTTGGCATTATGCAAATTGCTACAAAAACCAGCATTATGCATAATGCCCAGGCAATATGCAAATTGCTACAAAAACCAGCATTTTGCATATTGCCTGGACATTATGCAAAATGCCCAATTTCGCATATTGCCCAGAACATATATATATATCTGTTCTACTATACATACATAATACTATCTATGGTACTTTGAAACCAGGTCTTATAGAGATTAATTAACTAACTAATTACTTACGAAATAGCTTCGTTATACTAACGAGGTTATACTGTATATAAATATACTATATATATGTTATGTCGATTTTGTCAAATAGTCGATTTTACAAAATCAACATCCAAAATGTCGATTTTGTAAAATCAACATACAAACTTAAGTTTAATTTGTAAAAAGTTGATTTTATTAAATCGACATTTTTAATTAGTTGATTTTGTAAAATCAACATTTCAGAATGTCGATTTTACAAAATCAACTAATTAGAATTGTCGATTTTACAAAATCAACTAATGAAAAATGTTGATTTTATAAAATCGACATATTTTATTCGTTGATTTTGCAAAATCACCCTGGAATATTTTTTTATTCTAGTAAAAGAATTTCATTTTGGTAAAATTTTCTTCATGCAAGTTGGTATATACTTGGATGAAGCGAATTCTGGACAAAATGCAATAAAACCTAGGCCTATCCGAGTAATATAGCCAAAGTCGAACACTTGTTTTTGTTCCGTTGATTCATGTTGATTTTGTAAAATCAACATTTGACAAAATCGACATAACATATATATATGTTCTACTATACATACATAATACCATCTATGGGACTTTAAAACCCGGCCTTATATAGATTAATTAATTAACTAATTACTCACGAAATAGCTTCGTTATAACGAGGTTGTACTATATATAAATATAAATATATATATGTTCTACTGTATATACATAAAAATCCAAAATTGCAGCTGTGCCGACGCATATCCCTTTGGTGGCACTATTTCTTGGTGGCTACTGGTTGGGTAACCGATTGTGCCTCCAAGGAAAATGCTGTCGGCACAGCTGCAATTTGGATTTTTTTCACCTGTCATCATCATTATGAAAGTGCTAAATATTTTCAGAAATGTGTATCGGAAGGCAACGACCCTTAGAGTGGCGCAAGTTTCCTCTTAGTTCACTTCAAATTAGAGATAGTCAAGTTTCAGTAGAATATAATAGAACACTTTCAGTAAACAAAGGAAAAATTTCAACTCAATTCTGACACAAAGAAACCCAATTTGAAAATTCGTGCACTGTGAAAGGGTGTAGAATTAAATTCTCTATCGAATGCATACAAATTGAATATTCGGGCGATATTTATTGTTCCTGTTGCAACATTAAACAGGTTTAAAAATGTGTCCCACAAATGTAATCAAAAATCGGTACCCCATGAGACACCTATCCTGAAATTTTGGGCTCTTAGGTACCTAAACTCTGTTCTGTGGAGAGGATACGGATAAAATAGAATAATAGAATAGAACTGGGCCACTATACTATAGTATAGTTGGCACAGTAAAAATCACAGGTTTCAGCATGACCACATGTAATACGATCTGTTAACCAATTATCCGAAATGTTTGTATTTAATTAACAAAATGTCGATATCTCTTCTAAAAATTAAATACAACTGTACCCAATCAAGAAATGTAAATCAGCTTAAAACATCCATAAGCTGGGAGGGAGGTTAGAAACATTTCCTGTGGTGAATGCTTGGGCCGGACTCGTCGTATTTCTCTTTCGAGATACACATCTGATGGAAGGTGGTCTTGGAAGCTAGAATAGATCCGCCGATCCATACGGAGCACTTCCTCTCGGGAGGTGCGAGAATCTTTATCTTCATGGTGGTAGGAGCTAGGATGGTGATCTCCTTTTGCATTCGGTCGGCGATACCCGGGTACATGGTGCTGCCCCCGGAGAGGACAGTGTTAGCGAAGAGGTACTTTCGGATATCAACGTCACATTTCATGATCGAGTTATAACACATCTCATGGATGCCTGCAGATTCCCTCCCAAGGAAAGAAGGCTGAAAGAGAGCCTCGGGACAGCTGAAGCACTCGTTACCGATGGTAATCACCTGTCCGTCTGGGAGCTCGTAGCTCTTCTCCAGAGAGGAGCTGGAGGCGGCAGTGGTCATCTCCTGTTCGAAGTCAAGCGAAACGTAGCACAGCTTCTCCTTGATATCTCGCACGATCTCTCGCTCAGCAGTGGCGGTGAATGAGTAGCCGCGCTCAGTAAGGATCTTCATGAGGTAGTCGGTCAGGTCGCGACCGGCCAGATCCAGACGGAGGATGGCATGGGGGAGGGCGCACCCTTTATATATTGGAACAGTGTGTGACACGCCGTCACCAGAGTCGAACACGATACCAGTGGTACGACCGGAGGCGTACAGGGAGAGCACGGTCTGGATGGCTACATACATGGCGGGGGTGTTGAAGGTTTCGAACATGATCTGGGTCATCTTCTCACGATTGGCTTTCGGGTTCAATGGAGCCTCGGTCAGCAGGACGGGGTGCTCCTCCGGAGCCACACGCAACTCATTGTAGAAGGTGTGATGCCAGATCCTCTCCATGTAGTCCCAATTGGTGACAATTCCGTTCTGAATGGGATATTTCAGGGTGAGGATGCCACGTTTACTTTGAGCCTCCTCTCCCACATACCTCCACTGATCCAACCCTATCATTACTCCCGGATAACGGGGGCGACCTACGATGCTAGGAAACACTGCACGGGGGGTGTCATCGCCAGCGAAACCGGCTTTGCACATGTCAGAACCGTTATCTATGACCAAAGCTGCAAAAGCATCGTCTGCCATTGTGGCTAGGTTAATATGAACTACAATGAAGACTCGGTTTAGTGATTAGTAAATGTTGTTATCTCAATATACTACAATGTAGATAATTCCGTACGTAATTGAATTTTTGTAACTTGTAAAATTAGATAATTAAGAAATGTAAGTAAGAGAATTATTGACGATTTTTAACAACTACAGTAGAACTGAGTTCAGACATACCAGCCTGGGAAACAAGCAAAAGCATGTACTAACTGAGGTACATCTTATCCATAGGCATAGGCGTCGTAAATACGAGGGATGGACCTTCGGCCCGCCCGGACACTGAAATATTTGGCCGTCCCCATTGGCGACGTAAAATGAAGGTTGGCTCTGCGGGCCTTGCGGCCAATAAAATCCTGGGGCGTAGTTCGAACTAATTCTAGGTAAGTGTATTATCATTAATAATTGCCGACTGTACAGGAATTTTTAAAGGGACTATTTTTGCAGTTCTGTACAGGCGTACAGGGATTTACTAAATTTGTACAGGGTTTTTTGTTTGGACAAAATGACTGATTGTGAGTCCTTTCCAAAGAGATCAATTAGATTTATGTCAACCTTACTAAATATAAATAGCATTATTGTATTTCTTGCCATGCTGTCTGCATTGACAACATGAATGCATGGTCTTAGTGTAATTCCTCTTAGTTAAAGTGTAAAAGATTTCCCAGAAGAGCGAACGTAGCTGGCGAGAAAAACTTTTGGGTTGCCCATAGATTTTTTGCCAACTAAAATAGGTTGGCAGGTATGACTTTTACCCGAAGTTTACCCGGACTCCGGGTAACTCCGGGTAGCTCCTCTGAGCCGCCCGGACATGTCCGGGTGCCCGGGTGATTTATGACGCCTATGTCCCTATGCATAATCCACGAGTCGAAATACTGACATATACAATAATGTAATTATGATGTAGGGTATACAAGTCTCCAACATTCTTAACGATAAGCTAAAATTTATTAGTTGTCACGTACTCAGACAATCAAAACACTACTGAGTTCTGCTGAAAGTTTCTAGAGTCCGTACTAACCGAATTTAAATGAATACACTTAATTTAGTAGGGAATAGAAATTAGTACGTCTCATTCGAGGTATGTCTTATCCGAGTACGAATGAACCGAATCAATTATAATTAATCAAATAGGAGAAAAAATCGGTTATTAGAGAAAAGTACGTATCATCCGAGAGTACGTCTTAAGCCGAGTACGTAGTAAGCGATGTTATCCAACAGAATCACTGATAAGCCTGAGGATTTTTGTGTCAATGTAAATTTTAACCTAAATAGTTTTACCTATATTTGTATAAGAATACATTTTTTAGCTACATTTATGATGACGCCAAATTGAGGATAACTGTCTTCTTCGAGTTCTAATAAGCCCTGCTAATTTGAATGAAATATCGCGACCTCAGTTGCACATCTAGAATGCATGAGACACCTATCCTAAAAATTTGAAGCCTTAGTCAATCAAACTCTGGTCTGTAGAGACGATTATGGACCACAAACTATAATGCAGTCATTTCTATACTGGCCCGCATCATAGTCGTTGGCAAATTATAATTGGCAAGGTAGCTTTAATAATTTAAGGCAAAATTTGAAATGGCAATTTTCTCGGTTCCAAGTTGAAATCGAAAATGCTGATATTTAACTCGCGTGTAGATATAGCTCATTAATTAAGTGTCGTGCTGGACAGACTTCATGATGTTGAAATTCTTCAAAAATATTGTGAACGAAATTTAAGGTAGTCTGAGGGAAGCCAGATCCTCTATATTAAGATACTCGTATGAGAATCCGAAAGAGTGAAATAAATAAAGTAGAAAAGAATATTAGATCTTTCCGGTGTTTTTCATACAATTCCCCTCATTGTAGTTTCAGTTAAGAGTTTAAAATTGGTAATCAACACATTAGTATCATTCACGAAGATCTCATTACCGTAAACCGCCGATAATGAAGTACAGTCTAAGAATAGCAACTAACACGTGCAGAATATATAACAAGACCCACTTTTTGAAAAAGTACATGACTGTGGTGCACGAAATTAGCATAGAACATTCTTACTCACTAATTATATTCGATGGCCTAAACTCATCCGGGAAATCAATACATCTTACATTTATTGACCAGCACTGTGTGGTCAACATGGTCAAAAGCCTTTCGGTAGTCCAATAGGACTACGTGAGAGGCCATACTTACATCTGCAGCGACGAGCCAATTATGAATCATGTCAACCAAAGCATAGCATGAGTGGTGGACAGGACCTTCATACCTCGATATTGAAAGACGTTTAACTCATCAACTATGATATATAATATCAACCCGCCTACAATTCTCTCTAATTGCTTAGATAGCACAGCAGTGAGCGAGAAAGGTCTCAGAACTTCTATCTTACGAGCGGGGGTAACTGTGGCACATTTCCAGAGTCCTGGAATATACCCTTCTCTAATCGAAGCAATAAATATGGTACATATTGGAGGTACCAAATTAATGGCATGGTTTCTTAAATTCCAATTAGGTAGATCATCAGGGCCTATAGTTTTGTTGATTTTGATGGCATTTAGTTACTGTTATTGTATAATAATAAATTGCTTTCAGTACAGAAATACTAGCAAGTGAATCAGTAATCTAAGACGAGTTGATTATAACTATGGTTTGACTACTAACTATAACTAAATAATAACAAGAACAAAAACAACCGAATTCAGTAGAAATAGAAACTAAACTTTCTGTTTTATAGTCCCTTTTACCATGTCAAATGAATTCCCATCTGGTTGTAAGCTGAATACTTTATCATCTTTCTTGGACTTAACAGAGAGATATCCATACTCATCCAGACTCTGAATAACAAATGTATCTTCTGAGTTCCATATTGTTATCTCGGCATTAGAATGTAACCAGTATTTATAGTAGAGTTTTAAAATGTCACTTAAATTCCCAAGTTCAATTTCATGGATATATACTTCTAGTAAACTAAGCGATTTTGCCAATATATACTCTATCTTCAGGTGAGGAAGAGAATGCTCATTATTAGAATTGAAATCATCAATCACAGAATTGAGAGAGAACAGTTTTTCCGTTGCAATATTCATCCCAACAGAAATAATACATTTATTTATAGTTCCCATTGAAAAGTTATGCACTAGAATGCCCCCCAATTTCTTTTTATTACCAAAATAAATGTCATTTGGCCATTTTAACTTGAGATTTAGCTGCTCATACTTTGGTATTGATAATATACTGTGTACAATAGCTACAGAGATTATGTGCTGTAATAATGTTATGGATTTAGCTAAAAATGAGCCCTGCTTGAAGCAGATAAGATGAGAGAACATGAGACAACCAGTTGGAGACACCCACTGATTAGAACCCCTACCTTTACCCTTTGTCTGTCTGCTGCAGATCACCAACAGAGATGATTGCTCAGGAAGAGAGAATATGAATTTTGTATTGAGAATATCAAGTGTTGAAGTAGTTACTTCTGTATAAATTAACGATTTGCCTAGATAATTAGTGTTGAGAGTATCAAAGTATGTTTTGGTATCAAACAGATCGGAGGGTGGAAACTTGTCCACATAAATTGGCAAAAATGTACTAGAAGGTTCTTTAATTTGTGTATTGGAGGATTTGATAAAAGCTATTTTCAGATCTTTCTCTTTGAATTGTTTACATTCAAAATTAGTATGAACTAGATCTAAGAAAGAATCCTTAGACGCCTGATTCTCTAAGACGAAGTACCCTGCAGTAATATTGGCACTGTTAATAGGGTCAGTTAGAGTTGTGAGACCACAACTGGCCATCATATGCTTGAATAGTGCAAGCTTTGAGATCATATCATCCTCTCTAGCTAAGATTAATAATATTTGTTCGTCACACAAAACAGCTATGCCATTATATACGGTATAAATAGTGTACAAATCTCCTATTGTTTTAGGTAAACTTAAACTATAATCTTGAAAATCTGAAATACATGATTCATCAGTGCTGACAGTATTACTCACACAGAAAGAACTCAAGTTGAGAAGTGGCTTACAGTAGATTGAAAACTTTAATTGACAAAAACTATTATAATTCTTATTAAAGCTCACTACGCAACCATTAAACTGTTCCTGGAAATCAATTAACTGGTCTGTTATCCGAGAACTGCTATTAGCCGCTTCATCTCTGTCCACGAATATAACATCTGTGTGCTCCTTCCAACAGGTAGTTATGAGATCGGTGGGATTAATGGTATGCGTTACGAAACTGGTTGATTCAAGAGCTAAGGATAGGAGCTCTTTAATAGGAAGAAGAGGGAAATGAGAATCAACAGGCAAACAGAATACTAGCGTGATCAAGTTTGTAATTCTAGCCATTCTATTAACAAAGTTATTTATAAATAATTCAAAAATAAATTCAATGTTATTACGATCCAAGTTTATAGCTGAAAGCCTGAAACCATAGATACAATAAAGATTTCTACTATATATGAATAATTCAATTAATTCAATTGGTATGTTAACTAGAACATTGTATTATATATTTCCAGTTGTACTTGCTTTACATAAGGGGAAGTTTATGATTCTAGTATTTTCAACATTTATTACTATTGGTTGTTGTTTTCGAAAAGTTTCTGTTTTTTCAGTCGATAATATTCCCTCTGCTCCTCTATTAAGCTTAATTGAGCTGAGAAAACCTCCATTTGTTTGCAGAGAACTTTTTGCTGTATTGCTGTAGAGGAAGTAGACCAGAGGATGGCAATGACCTAACTGAAGATTTTTCGGCGCTCCTCATATGTTTTCGGGTACGTATTCCACAGTAGAACTATTGTTTACAAGAACTTCTGGTGCATCGAGGATCATGGAACTTTATTCAATAACAAGTTCTTCAGGTAGGGAATTTGATGGTCCTTCGAAATTCGAATAAATCTGTACTTCCCAAATGCCACTAAATACTGGTGTACCCTCTAGCATCTCTGTTACCTACTCCGTTGCAGTGGTTGACAAGTATTTGTCATGAGCAAGGATAAGTATAGCCTCGTCATCTATTTCTCCAACTGCATTTGGTCCTCCTCCTATCTGTCTTGCTTCTCGACGACTACTGTCCACATGAAACTTTGCAGCTCCCTTGAGATTATTCCATTTTTTCTTAAAGTCTTTAACATCCCTATTGTTTCCATGTATCGAATTAACCTTTCCTACCATATCGTTCCACAGTAACCTCTTCTCACTATTGAGGTCAGCACAGTGCCCAGTACCAGAGTAAATCACCAGCGGATGGAATCGCGTCAATGAGTGTATACTCTTCCTCTTTGGACCAGTTACCTTTTCAAGGTTTTTCCATTTTCTTTAGCTGAAATTCAAATATTCACTTTAATTTAAACTTTTTCAATAACAACAGCCGAAGATGCAACCCAGTTGTACTCGACGATAATTATCAAGCACGCAAATTGCAGGAACTCCAAAATATTATTTTTAAAGTTAAAAGAATACAGTAAGCTATTACATTAGCATTCCATACACTAATATGCTCAGGGTGTGCTGGGTCCAAGGGGCCCAGGCGGGATTATCTTCCAGAAGGGCCCGAAATTTTTCGTGGGCCCTACGGGCACACGGTAAGCAACTTTCCGGGTGGTCCGGGCGGGATTCCCGCCTGCCATATATGGCCAGCACGCCCCTGAATATGCTATGCTATTACATTCCCATATTGCATTACAATCCCTAACTCAATATCAAATGCGTTTAGAGTCACCTCGGGACAGGGTTAATTTGACCCAATTAAGCGGTTAAACCTATTAACAGTGGATCTGTCATGGAATTTTGGTCCCCTTGGAAAATTGGTCAAGGGGAGCAAAGTTTTCATGGGAATTTTGGTCCGTCTGTGTAAAATTGGTCTCTCTGAGGTTTGTGTTGATTTAGTTGCCGTATTTACTAGAAATAGTAGACTAGGCGATTTTTCGTCAAATTGGGACAAAAATTTTTTATGAATAAGCCTGTCACTGGAAATTTGGGCCCGAAAAATTGATCCCGGACGAAAATTCATGGAATATTGGTCCCATTTTCACTTTCAGTTACAATTGTAAATGAATTTACATTCAGTTTAAATTGAATTTACCTAGTCGTCGAAGGGTTTAAATCTATGATCAACCAGGGATGTTTTCGCTGCAGTGTTGAGTTACACCAAGGCCGCGCTGAGTTACACCAAGGTCTCAACCTTAAAAAAAAAACCTGAACTACGGTGAACTACTATATAGTATAACTAAGACCTATATCAGCGTTTCTCAACCTCTTTCAGTCTGTCGCCCCCTTAACGAATCGGGGCACTTCCAATCGACCCCTCCGATTGTATTCTACTGCCCTGACCGGAGAGCGGGTCCCATTTCTAAGTCAAACCTCCGTTTTATCGCCCCTAGCCCCAGGGGCGATATTTCCCATGTTGAGAAACACTGGCCTATATGATAATCGCTGTCTGTGCTGCACGGCTAGATAACTAGCAGCCCTAAACTATTTCACATCACTCTTCCTTCTAATCGTCGGATCGTCTTCCAATTCCAATTCGCCGTACCAATTGGGTGCACGTTTCTGTCTAGTAGACCTCCTCAAGGATCATGATCTGTGTACTTCCTAAGGATCATGATTTGTGTACTTTTTGTTATCTCCAAGTTTTGGTCACTGATATGTAAGTTGCCATCTCGCCTTTCTACCACTACCCAAGGACCTTTAAAGAGGGCAGCGAGGGTGTTGGGTTGGCATTCATCCTTGACTAAATATCATGTCCCGGACCTACCTCAGACTCTTTAGCTCCTCTATCGTAATACCTTTTTCATCCTACCTGGTCCTTGTGAAATGTCCGTGTTCTCTTCCTCGTATAGTTTCGCATTATCCCGTTGCATTGTATCAAAATAGACATCCATTTCTGGGTAGTCGTTAGTTTCCATGAGTGGGATGGGAGTGTCAACCCTAGTCCTAAGCCGTGATCCGTACATTATCTGTTTTGGTGAGAATCCGGTACTCGCATTAAACTGTGCGTTGTGCGCAAAGGAAACTTCTTGCAGTATCTGAGGCCAGGCCGCATAGTCTAACCTCTTCTGTGCAAGCAAGCAACGCATCGTTTATTTGAATGATTGTATGCACCTCTCTGCTTCCCCATCCCCCTGAGGATGGTAAGGGGATGAGTGTAGCTTTTGTATGCCCACCTTCGCATGCCTCTTGGATGATCCTTCCATCAACGTTTCGTCCCTGATCTGACAGAAGGGCGATAGGGTATCCATGTCGATGAAACCACCCTTTCTCGAGGGCTGCAAGTACGGTACTCGCATCTTGGTCCTGCATTGCTATTGCTTCTGCATACTTCGAGAACAAATCGACTACAAAAAGCATGTATCTGTAGTTGTCTCTTGACCAAGGGAGGGTGGCTTTTATGGGTAACTGGCCATTGGTATTAATTACGTGATGGGCCACGTGCGTTGTGTTAGGGCTCTTGGGATTTATAGCAAATACGTCAGAATACTCTACCAGGAGTTCTAGGAGCGCTGCTTGCAGATCACGATCCAAGTTTGGGTTTATATTCCACTGTGACTCTCTCTGGTTAGCTCCTGCTGTGATGCTACACCTTTCGCTGAGGTTGGCCTCCGAGGATACTTGCCTCCGAGCCTATCCATTCGCAGCCTAACCTACCTCTATGTCCGTCCCAATCAAATTCCGTAGAGCTGAACTTTCTCAGGAAATCTCTTCCTAAGATGATAGTAAATTCTGTGCTGTCGAGGATCAAAAATGTGTGCTTTAGTTCGTGCGTCTTTCCAATGTTCACAGTAATTTCGGCACTACATAATATAGTAACGGGCGAGTGAAGTGAAACTTGTATTTTCAGTAGAATTCGTCAGAGGAACTCTTCACTTAACAATATGCCAACGGTTCGATAATTGGGTCCACGGATGGAAGTAGGGGTCGACAAGATCTCTAAATTTGTATTACGGGCAATGGGAGGGGGTCCACAGAATGTTTGGTATTTGCTAAAGGGGTCCACGGTTCAAAAAGGTTTGGGTTCGCTGTGATAGTCTGTATCTCGAATAAAATAATAATTAATTAAAACTCATTAAAATTGTTTGATTTTACAAGAATTGATACAGGCCTGTAGCCATAAAGCGATAGTGGGTGGGGCTATGAGACTAATAGGAGGGCAGGCGCAATACCTAATGGAATCACAAAAACTAGATCTTAAATTAATTGAGAAATATACTAATAACTAACTTGAAAATATTTGCGCCAAAGCCCCCCTCCCTAAATTGAACTTTCAAACTTATACGTACGTATAATACAGTAGAAGCTCGTTAGTAATAACACGGTTAATACAGCCCCTTCAAAGTCTTTTCAACACAATCATATTGGTTAATACGAATCCCGATGTAAGCGCGCATTGGGGACCCCAGCATTTTAGGGCCCCTGTCACTAAATCCCTAACGTTTTAGGAACCCCGTCCCCATTTCGCTAACGTTTTAAAGCACAGGGGGCCAAAAACGCTACGATTTAGGGACGGACCCTAAAACGCTGGGGTCCCCATAACGCGCTTACACCGGATAAGGCGAACAAACGCATATTGATGGTCCCCTGGCTGGTATTCGTACTAACGAGATTCTACTTTATAAATGTATTACTTTACCCGGCCAAAAGTATTTAAAATCCGAAATTTGTGCCACAAGTGGCTGATGACAGGGATACATATACGGTACCTCTTCAAATATCGACATAACATGACCTGAAAACATTAGGTTTTAAAGTTTATAACGATAGTAATCATAGTATGAAATTATAACTAACTGATATCAATTTAGTGGCATTTGGGTTTCTGTCAATGGTACACTTGTGACACAAGTGGCGCAAAAAACCGCGTGCCACGCCAATGCAGGCAGAGTATATCCTAGTAGTCCTACCACACTTAGAAAATTTATCGAAAGTGGAGAAATACACCTTACACTAGTGCTGCGAACTGGAATTAAATTTGATTCAATTCAGTTACAGTTACAGTTACAGTTTTAGTTTCATTTCAGTTACAGTTTTAATTCAGTTACAGTTACAGTTTTTATTTCAGTTACAGTCTTAATTCAGTTACAGTTTTAATTCAGTTACAGTTTTAATTCAGTTACAGTTTTCATTTCAGTTACAATTTTCATTTCAGTTGCAATTTTACTATAGTCAGTACAATTTCGTACTTAGTTAGGTATTCCAAGGTCTGCAGACAACATAATCTAGTTTCATTTTTTCTAATTTCATTTTGTGCCGCCTACTTGTGCTGCAAACCGGAATTGAATTTGAAGAAATTCAATTTCAGTTTTAATTTCAGTTGGAGAAAAATACATTTCAGTTACAGTTACAGTTACAGTTTTATAAACGAGTACATTTCAGTTACAGTTACAGTTACAGTTTAGAAAAATCGCTAAAACTATTTCAGTTTTAATTCAGTTACAGTTCGCAGCACTACCTTACACTGGCTTGAACATAGATCAAATTTACTAACAAGTAGCCCTGTCACGAAAAAATTGGTCCGGGCCAAAACTGGTCCGGTCGGAACAATTTTGGCTCGGCCAAAAATGGTCCGGGACCAATTTTGGCCTGCCATAAATGGTCCTAGCTTGCTAAAATAGGTCCGGCCTAAACTTTTTGCCAGATCGCACTAAAGTTGCTATAACAAACCTCCCACTAGTGCGAAATTGTATAGGACGATCAATTATTAAATTGAAAATGTATCTTTTTCTAATTGTCTACTATGGTTCAGGGGAAAAAGGAGTCCCTTATAAGTATGAAGGCATGAATAATAGTGAAAAGAATTGGTTTTGTAATTGTGATATATGGAGTTACGGTGTAAAGAATCAACTTTGTAATTGTGTATTATTGACTATTGTAAAAACATTTGCATCTCTATGTATTTTTGTGTTAATGAATGATAAAAGCTCTATGATTATTGTCTTGGAATGGCTGCCAAAAACTGGTCCGGCGGGGACCACCTTTGGCCAATGGGGACCGCCTTTGGCGACCAAAACTGGTCCGGCCGGACCATTTTTGGCGACCAAAGCTAGTCCGACCGGACCATTTATGGCCGGCCAAAATTGGTCCCGGACCAGTTTTGGCAGTCAAAAGTGGTCCGGCCGGACCACTTTTGACCCGGACCAATTTTGGCGTGACAGCCCCTGCCATGATGCTATAGTATTCTATACGAGGATGTATGAAGCTATATTCATTGGGATACCATAATGACCAATTTTCAGGGAGGGAAAGAAATGAGAACCTACCTTGCATTTCCTGGAAATCTTTAACTTCTCCTTTTCTTCTTTGAATGACTCAGGCTAAGTGATAGAGCTGAGAAAACAATTCATCTTCCGCTGAGTAGACTACTGTGTATGAGACAAATTGAGAATAGTAGGAGGAAAATCCTGGTAGATTAACTTGTGAAGAATATCTATCAGCTCTAGATTCACACGAGCAATGTTGCGAATTGTATCGCCTCCATTGGGAAACGGTGAGTCTCTTCTCTGCAAATTGCCCGAATAAAGCTTGTCTGAATGATCTGGTTTCTGATTCATCTTGAAATGCGCAAACCGGTCATCTGATTTGTAGTTACCCTTACAATTTGGAGCCGAACAACTACGTAGTGGCATATTTCACTTAGAAGCAAGCATAACCACAATAAATCAATTCAATTATGACAAACAAGAGTGTAATAATTCGTAAAAACAGAATTTAGATGAAAATTCTATTTCGTTTTTACATTGAACTAATCGTATCGTGACCAAATACAAAAAACCCCTCACAGACGGGATGGGAGTGTGCTCCTTCTGATTACACTTCCCCAATGTTTAATTTAACTAGAATTTCAATATTCAAATTACATTTCATCTTAATGTAATACAATTTAATTAATGTTTGAATTGTGAAGACTTCAAATGTTTAATTAAATTAATTAAAGATTAAATATTACAAATAGAAATTAGGAATACGTGCTAGTATTTACGTTACTATCTTGAATAATAAATTGACATCATCATCAACTTGTAAAATATTCCAACTTCCAAGTGTTTCAATTGCACTTGTATGAAACACATATTCACTTACAAACCAATCAATAACAGTCATTATAGCAGATAGTAGGCTTATGTAATATGTTCTATTGTATTGAGTATACTATAGAGTAATTACAATATGGAGAAGATGGCTGATTTATGTAAATAATCGTTAATAAAACGTAGAATTGATTAGCGACCTAATAATTTTAATTGATATATAGAAAGAACATCCTTAGGAGAATACAACCTCTATATTTTCAATAACTAATTCGAATTATTAAAGAGTCACTGGACCAGAATACAAATTTCGATATAACTGACGAACAAAAGCGAAATTGAGAAATCGGGCTTCGAGGTGATCATCTCCAGGAAATTTTATATCTACTGTCCAAATTAAAAATCTCTATCCCTTATGGTTTAGTCAGGCCATCGCGTACGGCCGGCCGCGGCCAGCCAGCCGGAAGTCCGACAGAGGTAAATTCAATAGTGTGCACTTATAGTATAAAACTATAGTAGGACCCTACTATAACGTTTTTACTAGAAGAAGCACACTAAAAACTTGTTACTCGTAGGTTGACTAATTTACCTCGAATAATTTAAACAAATCCCGTTATTTACTTTTAATAATTATCATAAAATCTAAATATATAAACAATTTCCAAAAAGCGGGAGTTTTAAAAGTTTGGCGGGAGGTCGGGAGGATGGGACAAAAAAAGGCAAAAAAGCGGGAGGGTTGGCAACCCAGATAAATGAACTTCCTCTAGACCAATTAAATCGCAGTCTCATATAATAAGCATTATATATTATATAATGCACATATAACAATCACAATTGATACAATACTAATCCTTTTATACTAATTGAATGCTAGCTGCTAATCCATACTGGAAAAACCCTCCAATTTAATAGGCTAGAGTTTTGGCACCTTTAGGAAGGGAAGATGCGAATATTTTTCTTAGATATTAGAACTTGTTTCTAGATATACTATTTCCTACCCCCTGCCAAATTTCAAGTCTGTAGATGTAGCTCTTACAAAAAAATCACTGTGATTTAATATATTAGATAATCTATTCTGTGGTTATCAGTACTTATCACATTCCTATTGCCCCACTGCGTAGGTGTCGGTTGCTATGACTCCGCAGAGCAGGGAGCTCTCCTGGAATATCTCCTCTATCTCGTCGGCCCTCAGCCCCTTCGTCTCCGGCAGGAACGCCACTATGCACACACACGACACAATATTCACACCTCCCAGCACCAGGAAAGTGTACCCATTCCCTATGGCCCCTGCTACGAATGGGAACCCCGTTAGAACCGCTATAGCGTGTGTGTTAAGCGCCACTTGGAGAATCCCGGAAGCCAGCTCCTTGGTCCTAACGGGGAATATCTCTCCCGCTATCACATACACCACCGATCCCCATCCGATCTGGAACCCGAGGCTCCCCGCCCCCAAACTAGCTCCCGCCCACACCGCGCCCCACCCACACATTCCACACGTACCGTTCTGTTGCCAGGCCAGCTGTTCCTCTGCTATGAAGTAGCTCGCAAGAGACAGGAGCGACGCCGTAACGAGCACAGCTGAGCTCAGAAGCAGAGGCTTCCTACCACACGTCTCCAGGAGCAACAGCGATAATACGGCCCCCATAAGCCCCATTAGGGGTACCCCTAAGGCCAGCACATCGGGGTCTAGGCCACTTGTCCCCTCCAGGAGGGGCGAAGTGTAGGCTAGCATTATGTCGGTCCCTGTGTTTATGAATCCTATTCCCAGAAGCACCCCCACGGCAGTGGCTTTGAGTCTATACCTGGCCAGAGCCGTTCTGCAGTAGTGCTTGTTGTCTCTGTCTGTCTCGAGAGCTCTGGCGATAGCCCCGCATTCCTCTAGCCCGTCTCCGTCTCTAAGAAATTCCAGTACTATCCTGGCCCTCTTCTCCAGGCCGCGTGAGTAGAGCCAGGTAGGACTGAGTGGCACTAGTGGCAACAGACAGGTGTGAAGTAGCGACACAGCTATGCCCACTATGCAGAGCCATCTGAATGATAGGAAACTCCCGAATACGTATACCACCAGTGTTCCTGTCACATCGTAGACCCCCTGGAATCCGGACAGAAACCCCCTGGCCCCCGGGGGGCAGAGCTCCCCGAGATAAACCGGTGTAATCGCCAGGATTAATCCGGCACCTATCCCGTGGAACAACCTACCGGCCAATAGAAACGCGGGGTTTGTCGCAGCTGCTATTAGCAGGAGGCCAGCTGACACCGAGAGAGAGCTGGCCATAGCAACCAGTTTGCGACCTAGGTATTTGGAGCCTGGGATGGATAGCACATTCCCGAGTGCCATTCCCACTACGAAGAGGGATATGAACACCGGATAGGTTGAGTCGTCTAGTAGTCTTAGGGAAAGCAGCTGGGATAAAGTGGGGGAGGGAAATCCTATACCGAACCCTATTTGCAGTAACCCCATGGATACTAATTGGGAGAGAAGGAATTCTCTTCTCGTAAAGTTCAGTTTCAGTTTCTTCTTTAGAGATTCCATTAGTCCTCTGGTGTGTTAAGTTGACATTGAAATTGGTGATAAATTATTATTAATATTAATAATTTTAATACTAATTTGCTAAATACGATTAATCTCAGAGATGATACAAGATAGAACAAACTTCAAATTGATCAATGATCCTTATGCCATATAACACCTCTACAAATGGGTGTTGACATCGTCAATAAAATTTCTTAGTACATAGCCTACTCTATATATGCAGGGACGTCGCCAGGATTTTTCATCTAGGGGGGGCGGCAAAATTACCAGGGGGGGCATGCCCCCCCTCCCCCCCCCCCTCACAAAATTCGTATCAACGAGAGTCGATTATAATATGAAATTATCAAGTTTCTATCTTATATATTAAATCTAAATGGTTTTTTTGTTTTGTTTGTTGTTTGTTTGTTCGGAATTGATTGAGAAACTGGGTAAGAGCTACAGACTTGAAATTTGGCAGGGAGGTGGGTAACTACGTATCTAGAAACAAGTTCTAATATCTAAGAAAAATATTCACATCTTCAATCTCAAAAGGTAACAAAACCTTTAGCCAATTAAATTCGAGCGTGGCACAGTATGGATTAGCAGCTAGCATTCAATTAGTATAAATTGATTTAGTGTCTCTAACATTTGTTAAGCGTGCATTATAGAATGCCAATCTGAAACTGCAATTTAATTGGGCGAGAGAAAAATACTAAATCCAATCAATTATTTGTAATTTACATTTTTTAAAGGATCGTGGCCGCTTACTTCCAACGACTATATATGGAGTAATTAAGTAGGAAGTCCGACAATTCGTACCACGACAATTCGTACCACGACAATTCGTACCAGACAATTCGTACCAGCGACAATTCGTACCACGACAATTCGTACCACGACAATTGGTACCACGACAATTCGTATCTAATTTGATTGGTCTAATTATTTATAAGAGTTGTTTTGTTATTCTAATGAAAATATGATTGAATTGGTGAATTTGAATGCATATTTTATTCTTTTACGATGCAATCTAATAATTGACGAAATAACGTTACAAGATCAAGAATTCCTTTTACTTGGTAACTAATCATTGTGTGACTATTTATTTAAAGTAGATTAAATAAGTTTATTCTGCGAGTGTTGAGTAATTACATACTCTTACTTGCTTTGATCCATTCTGAATTTAACCTCAATTACGAGATGTTTAAAAATATCATTAATATATGCTTTCATTCTATTGAATGATTATTAGTTATGAGAAACGTTTATGGAACCAGTACCGAATGCCCTTTGTAAGTTGTAGCGAACAGTCTCACTTTCTTACTATATCATAATGGCAAGGATTCAATCTTTTAAAACACTCAACTTTCTAAGCGTCTAGTTGTATATGCCCTAACTTATAAATTTCAAGTTTCAACATACAATTTAATGAGTCATTGATAGATATTATCAGTGTAGATTCTACCCCTGGTAACAAGATTAACAGTGGTTTATCCGAAATTAATTAATAAACTTCAAATTGACACGGAAGATCTCACTTTATATTAGCCTAATATTAAATAAAGTTACAGTGCAGTGTTGTTGTCTAGAATGGTTCTGGTGAGAGCTGTTGTCTATTTAATGAATTTAATGAATATACTTTTAAAATAGTATGGATTATTTGTCGATTCCTTGGGAAAACAGAAGGATGTGGAATAGTATCAAACGCTTAAGTCCAGACTCCAACCCAAATTACCTTTTGATTGATTTCGAGCAGGGTTCGATTAACCTTTCAGAGAAGTGTTGGCAAATGACATACAGTGGAATTGCTTTATTAGCAACTCCCCTATTAGCAACATTGCTCTATTTGCAACATATTTTAATATCCCAAGCGAGCTTTTAATGTTATTTCTGTTCCCCTATTAGCAACCAAATTCCATGCAAAATGCGAGTTGCTAATAAAGCAATTCCACTGTATTTCAAGGGCTGATTTTCCACTTATCGCAATCAGTGTATAGGAAAGTACAATAATTATGTCTACAAATTCGGTATTTGAACGATCCAGATTTCGCACTAATTTGTAGAAAGTTGCCTACTTTGGCATATTTACTTACCCCCGCACCCCCGCAGTATATATTAACAGCATTTGAACAGCTTAAATCCCAATTTCCAACTGAAGCATTGCCCTTTTTTCTTATAATAAGAATACATATGTCGGGGAAAAAGGATCAATTCGGATACTGTGATTTGCCTTTATTCCCAATTCCAATGTGGAATGAAATCAGTTTAGTTACATACGGATTACCTATAACCACGAACGCTGTAGAAACATGGCATCGTGCATTTTCAGTTACTGTTGTAAACCATTATCTCACATGTCTCAAATTCTGTGGTTCGCTAATTGTCGAGCAATCAGTTCCTCCTCTACGACTCGGGACCGGAGACGCAGAGGATCCTCATCTTCGGGACACAGCGCAACCTGGAGATGCTGCGACTGTCGGGCTACTGGATGGCTGACGGCACCTTCAAGACGGCTCCCTCCCTTTTCGCCCAGGTGTATGTGGTGCATGCACTCCGTGGAGGGCCTCAAGTCATGCGGGATGGTCACCTGCTGCCGAGTCTGTTCGTGCTGCTGCCCAACAAGACGGAGGCTACCTACAGGAGGATGTGGGAGCAGATTCGCCTACTCTGTCCCCTTGCCCAGCCGAGGCGGATGCTCTTGGACTTCGAGAAGGCTGCGATTAACAGCTTTGAGGCGGTGTGGCCGGACACACTGGTCAAGTGCTGCTTCTTCCACCTCACGCAGAACGTATGGCGCAAGGTGCAGGCTGCTGGCCTGCAGGCTGCCTACAGCCAGGACGAGGAGCTGGCTCTGCGCATCAGACACCTCCCAGCTCTCGCGTTCGCCCCGCTCACGGATGTGCCCGGCCTGTTTTCAGCTGTAGCGACGCTGCTCCCGATGCCAGAGGCCGCCGAGCTGGTCCTGTACTTCGAGCAGACCTACATCGGGCGTATTCTCCCAGGCGGCACATACCAGGCGCCGCTGTTCCCTATCGGCCTCTGGAACTACCACATGGATACGCCCTTCGGACTGCCTCGGACCACCAACGCCGTGGAGGCCTGGCACCGCAGCTTTAACGCCACTGTTGGCTGCCACCACCCTACCATATGGAAGTTCTTAGCTGCCCTGAAGCGGGAGCAGGGCCTTGTGGAGGTGCGGCAGGCTAAGTTCACCGCGGGAGCGGCGCCCACCAAGCGGAAGAGCGCACAGGCTAACGAGGAGAAGCTGGTTAATCTAGTCACCACTTATTATAGTCGTAATCGTATAGAGTTCTTGAGAGGAGTAGCACATCATTTCAGTTTGGGAGCGGATTAATACCTATCACTAGGCTGTTAATCCCTCTCTTCTGAATTGGTGTGCCACGACTCTTAGGAACTCTATTCCAGTGCGATTATAATAGCTGGTTGCTAGGTTAGTCAGCTTATCCTCGTTAGCCTGTGCGCTCTTCCGCTTGGTGGGCGCCGCTCCCGCGGTGAACTTAGCCTGCCGCACCTCCACAAGGCCCTGCTCCCGCTTCAGGGCAGCTATGAACTTCCATATGGTAGGGTGGTGGCAGCCAACAGTGGCGTTAAAGCTGCGGTGCCAGGCCTCCACGGCGTTGGTAGTCCGAGGCAGTCCGAAGGGCGTCTCCATGTGGTAGTTCCAGAGGCCGATAGGGAACAGCGGCGCCTGGTATGTGCCGCCTGGGAGAGTACGCCCGATGTAGGTCTGCTCGAAGTACAGGACCAGCTCGGCGGCCTCTGGCATCGGGAGCAGCGTCGCTACAGCTGAAAACAGGCCGGGCACATCCGTGAGCGGGGCGAACGCGAGAGCTGGGAGGTGTCTGATGCGCAGAGCCAGCTCCTCGTCCTGGCTGTAGGCAGCCTGCAGGCCAGCAGCCTGCACCTTGCGCCATACGTTCTGCGTGAGGTGGAAGAAGCAGCACTTGACCAGTGTGTCCGGCCACACCGCCTCAAAGCTGTTAATCGCAGCCTTCTCGAAGTCCAAGAGCATCCGCCTCGGCTGGGCAAGGGGACAGAGTAGGCGAATCTGCTCCCACATCCTCCTGTAGGTAGCCTCCGTCTTGTTGGGCAGCAGCACGAACAGACTCGGCAGCAGGTGACCATCCCGCATGACTTGAGGCCCTCCACGGAGTGCATGCACCACATACACCTGGGCGAAAAGGGAGGGAGCCGTCTTGAAGGTGCCGTCAGCCATCCAGTAGCCCGACAGTCGCAGCATCTCCAGGTTGCGCTGTGTCCCGAAGATGAGGATCCTCTGCGTCTCCGGTCCCGAGTCGTAGAGGAGGAACTGCTCCCCCTTGGCTGTCTGCTGGTACTCTGCCGGTAGCACCAGCTCCTCCAGACCGGCAGGCTGCACCGGGGCTGCCAGCTGCTGCACGCGCTGGCGCTGTATTGTCCGCTTCAGGCTGTCCAGCTTGGGTAGCTTAACAGCCGTGCCCTCAGATACCGTCGCCATACTCTCCCCCACTATGTGGTGTGAGCTGTCCTGCGACTCTCGTGCCCGCCTCTTGATGCCTATCTTGGTCTCACAGCAGCTCACTGCCTGCTCGTCAGGGGCGTGGAGGTGCTCATTCGTGCGCTTCACTATCTCCGTACCTTGGGTGTGTATTCTAGCATTACAAATCCCTCTCTTCTCGCACAGCCAATGCGTCACCTCTCCTACTCTCCTATGTTGTCCGTAAATATATCCTCTCTCCACCAGCTTGTTTCCTCCTCTCTCTGTCTTCAGTAGCCTAAAAGGCGGAGCCAGAGGGGGCTCCATTTGATTTTTTCTTTCCCTTGAGTTACGATATAGGTATTGGAATAGTACTATAATTGATAAATTTTGTCTCTATTTTTATTTATAGCTGTATAATTTTATTTTGCAACCAGTTAATGACGAAGTTACTGAGAACAATCAAAGTTACTCGGGTGAATAGAAGCTGAATAGAAGCATGACGAAGCTACCTGAGAACAATCAAAGTTACTCAGATGAATAGAAGCTACAGCTATTGTTTAGTTTATCATTTTAAAGATAAATTCCATCTTCATAGAAACGATTTAGTTGATCACAAGATATTATAATTCTAATCTTACTGTAGATACAGCAATTTATTCCTTAATTTAATACTCAAATAAAAATACAATAATTTATACCTAACTTTTATAAATAATTAGACCAATCAAATTAGATACGAATTGTCGTGGTACCAATTGTCGTGGTACGAATTGTCGTGGTACGAATTGTCGCTGGTACGAATTGTCTGGTACGAATTGTCGTGGTACGAATTGGGGTGGTACGAATTGTCGGTATCCGAATTAGGAAAGCTGATTCCAAATATGATGTTGTTAACAACCCATGTGTATATATTTGTTGTTTAGATGTAGACGTTATAAGGAATTTACAAACGTTACTTCTATTATTTGTTGGTTGGTATATATGAGGCACCAGAAGGGTGCTTTCTGCAGCCGCGCAGCGAAAGCAAGCGAAGCGCGCTTGTATACATAATAATAATAATAATAATAATAATAATACGTACACATACAACGTTATTTGGCAATAATTTAGCAGGGGGGTATGTCCAGGGGCACGAAATTTTACCAGGGGGGGCATTGCCCCGGGGCGAGGATTTCTACCAGGGGGGGCATTGCCCCCCTATGCCCCCCCCCGTGGCGACGTCCCTGTATATATGGCCTGACAGTAACCTAGAAATGTGGGTACAATTGCACAATCTTACACCCCCCTACTTTTTCAAAGATGGTCAAAATCACTGTATGCCACGTGATAGAACCCGTCGAGACATGAAGATTGAGCTAAAGATCACTAAAATCGGTTAAGAAATAAAAAAGTTAAAATTTTTTTAACTCATAAGCCAAACTCTATGGGAAAAATTGAAATCATCACTGAAGCCAAATATACTATAAAATAGTATTGTAGTAGCATAGTTATGTGCATACAAGCCAATTTACATGTCTAACACTTCACTTCGTTATTACGGTGTCAGATTCATTTTATCAGATTCCTATTCTAAATTTCAAATCTCCAGTTTCATATTTATTCTACTAAATGCTAAGCTACATTATTCATTATTTCAACTGTTATTAGATTCTTAATTGTAGTGGGTCAGTTTTCAAATGACTGACTTAGGTAGTTTATATTTTATGTCCGTATCCTCTCCACAGAACAAAGTTTCATTTTGAAACTAAGAGCTCAAAATTTCAGGATATGTCTCACAGGTTATAGATGTCACCCTGTATTTTCAATCCCAATCCTTTTTCCTGATTTCTCTTACTTTTAACCAAATCCCATAAATCCAGTCAGTCTTAATAAATTAACCAACAGTATGGCAATTTCTGAGTTGTTAATTCCTTTCCATTCTAATTAAACAAGCTGAATATACATTTAGAATCAAACCAAGTTATTTGTTGTTAGTTTTATTATCTATTAACCAGGGGCCTTATTCACTATCATTTCATAAACTTAAACTAAGTCTAAACAAAGTTTTGAATTAGTTTAGGCTAAGTTTACTTAACTTCGCAAAACTTATCTGCAAACTTAGTTTTGTATAAACTTAAACTTAACTTAAATTATTATTTCCTCGCAATCTACGAACATTTTTACTTGATCAATCTATTACCTTCTTTAATTGCAAATTATTTTCCAGTGAAATATCAAAACACGATTCCACCACCCAAAAATTAGGATATAGTACAGTAGTGTTTATATACTACAAGAATGTGAGGTACGTATAATAAATGAATTAATAAAATAATTTTCAAATAGTACAAGCATATTAAAATGAAAAAATCATATAAGTCTGGTAAGAACTAGACTTAAATTTTTAGTTCAGTGGTTCCCATTGTGCCAACCTGGGGTGCATGAACCCCTTGGGGGTGCACGGGACAAGGAGTGAGTGAATATTGAGCATTTTAAAGTCAACTATTTTTTATTATAATCTGCAAGTGCATTCTGACTACTTGACTATATTGATTGATTACTATTGTGTTCTGTGAGTAGTGAATATTCTCCTGTCTATTATATTAATTACATAAAATAGTCGGGGTCAATAGAGTCATTCAGACTTAGGTATCTCCTGGGGGTGCACAACCAAACTTTCATGTATCAGGGGGTGCACTAGTAAAAATAGTTTGGGGAACACTGGCTTAGTTTAGCACAAACTAAGTTGATAAGTTTAGAGAATAAATGCAACATGATACTTAGTACAGTCGAAACCGGTTTTTTCTAACCAATTCTTTGCATGGAAATAAAGTAAGAAAAAACCGATTTATAATAGTTAGAAAAAACCGGTGTTAGAATAAACCGGTTTCGACAGTAATTCGTTGGATTGTAGGTAACAAATTATAATCGTGTATGGTGAACTTTATCTAATCGATTAACAATTTAGGAAATGGAAGCCACTGCATCGTGGATTATCAATTGTTTAATAATATAATTTAACAATTACCAAATTACAGGAAGTACAATTAAACTACTGGGTATTGATCCCTTATTTCTTTAATTAAATTGGAGAAAGTAGCTTCTATATATTTTTTTCTCCAACATATTTCGGCCAGATAGGTGTCCAATAGTTCCGGATTTGTAGTCATGGAGTTCCTCATCCTTTTTTTCGCTTGACCCCAAGTACTTTCCACAGTTTGGGTATGTACACCAGTGCTGGGATTTACAAAATTTACGCTATGGTTAACGGTTAAGTGTTGGAATGTGCTAGCAGGAATTAAATTATACGAGGCCCATTCATCAGAGTAGATAGTAGTCCCAGGGAGAATATACTGCTGTATGATCGGGACTAAAGTTGCTGCTGTCCGATTAAGTACAGGGATCATAAAAACCTCCTTTGTATCTCTATCAATTCCTCCAAATACCCATTGACCTGAAAGTAAACGACCTCTGGAATATTTTCTGTGACCGAATTTTGATTCATCTATTTCAACGATATGTCCAGGTCCGCCAATTGGTTTGGGATTAGTTAAAAATACTTCAACACACAAGTCACGAATAAAGTTCTTCCAATCAGTGATTGTATGTTCTCCCCAACCAAGATTCTTGTGTAAAAATGCCGTTGTTTGCAGATTATCAGCCCAGAAATAGAGAAATTCTACCAATTCGGGTAATGGTACATTGGAACCTTCGAAAAATGAACCAATCCTCAGTGATGCGAACTTTTTACAGTTTTTTTCCGGACATCTCCACCCCTTTCCTTCTGATATACCCGAAAATGCACCAGGACGCATCATGCTACCGCATTTACATAGCATCCCTCTAGCTAAAAGTCCATTAGTCTGCAACCACGTGATACAGGTATTTTCATCACTAGTAACAGCACGAAAAAGTTGCTTTAATGTCATTTCATTATCAGTAGGGAAGATTGTAGGAACCATCAAAGGTTGGAATGAAGGAGCAATTGCCATCAATGATCAATGAAAGAATAATTACGTGTGATATGTAAATGTGAAATTTTAGAATTGTCTTCTCTGAAACTCTTTTATATTAATATAAGTGGTGATTTGTATGCCATTTTGGAATTTAAGGTATCTAAGGTCTTTACTACTTGTGGTTTGTATGAAACTTTTATGAAACCAACCATTGCTTAACAATTATCATTCCAATTGTAATTTTAAAAAGTTAGTATGAACTACAATTGACTAATTTAGAGTGCTTCCAATTGGATTGAGGGTTTCTTATTGAATTAAATTATAATCATTCATTACTGCATAAAAACCATTGAAATGATTGCAAATACGTATACTATGTATAATTCTGTTTCATAATAACACAAAACAGAACATTATTATAATAACGTACTTCGAATTTCAGGAGGAACCTACTTTGTATTTGGGGAGCAGGAGTCGGCGCGGCGCTCCAAATTTTGAACATTATTCATTTTTATGAATTATTACAATTCCTTCAGGTAAATCACTAATGCCAATCCTAATTGATTTCCCTAAGAAGTACTCCAACCTAATGATTCATGTATCAAAGAATCTCTTAAATAATTGGTTAAGAAATTTAAACAATTTTTAGGAATCAAGAATCGTGATAAAAGCTTTTAATTTGTGAAAATTTATGTTCAATTGTAGTTAATTTGGTAAAAGCTCTTCGGAGTCTGTCGTTTCGCGATAGTACACTCATTAATATTGACTATTAAGCATTAAGCAGGATTTATTAATTTAAGAAATAAATTCACAACAGATTAGAATCATTTTAGGCTCAAGAAGTTTGCAGAAATAATGGTCGGTAAACATATACGATTTATTTTTTAAATTATCCTCTGAGTAGTTAAAAGCAACTCCATATACACTCATGAAGTTTGTTTACTCTGTATGAAATAAAAATAAATGTATCAGTTGCATGGCTGTAAATAAATCATTTTTCCCAAAATCAAATCATTTGAAATAATTGGTTTGATTTAAAACCCTGATTGAGATGTTTTAGAATTGTTTATTAATGATGTAATTCATGTAGATGATGTTATTTGATATGAAGAAGTTGTGAAGAAGTTTTAATTAATGAATGTGAACCTTCTGGAATTTCTAAAATCCGCCAACGCTTCTCATATTATCTAAGTATTTCTAGACAAACTAATATGTGGATACCTCTTTGGGGGTAACAGACAACTCTGCTTGAAATGATACAAAGGCGCATAGGATTCTGATTTTATTTCCATTCTAGTATTTATTGATAGGAATTTCAACACATGTAAGAATATTGCAGTAATCTGGAAGGGGCTTATTTATAAAATATTATTAATGTTGACAATTTATCTCCAAGATTACTATTGTAGGTGGTCATTTGGTAAAACAGTATAATAATAGCATGTGTTATAAAACAGGCATTAAGCAACTAGTATATATTTGATTCTTTCAAACTCAGTCTATTCAAAATAGGGGTACAATCGAAATTCGGAAATACGGTGCTCTCATATTTGACATTTTTGGATCCAAATTTCCTTCAAATCTTTTCTGAAGTTAATGGATAAGCACATTTAAATAAATATACATTCAATCGAGTTTCAATAAATTTGTAAATTTGTTGTTACTAAGAGAACTTTCTAAAATAGATCATGTCTGAAAATTAGTTGATAATGAGAAATGTTGCTAATAAGCAATGTTGAAACCAATTAGTACAATATTCGGGTTGATGCAGAATATCAGCATTTGGGATTTGGTTGGCAACCAGATATATTCGGTTGACCAGATAGTACTTTTCAGTTGATCAGGTACATAATGAAGGGCAGAGGAAGCAATTTAAACTTGGTATGCCTAAATTAAACGTATCGTCGTAGCTAGCTACAGCATGGCGGTACGCGTCTCAAGTTATAGGTTTTAATTATTATACAGACGAATAATTAAATAATAATCTAATAACAGTTGAAATAATGAATAATGTACGCAAGGGTGGGGTTGGCTAACCGATCTGAGTCAAAATTTTTAAATACTTTATACATTAATTTCCCAATAACTCTGCTGTTATTCAACAGACCGGCTAACTGCTTAATAAAATCTCTAACCGTTAACCGATGTCAGCAACGGTTACCGAATTCAGCCTTAACCTTAAATGTAGCTTAGCATTTAGTAGAATAAATATGAAACTGGAGATTTGAAATTTAGAATAGGAATCTGATAAAATGAATCTGACACCGTAATAACGAAGTGAAGTGTTAGACATGTAAATTGGCTTGTATGCACATAACTATGCTACTACAATACTATTTTATAGTATATTTGGCTTCAGTGATGATTTCAATTTTTCCCATAGAGTTTGGCTTATGAGTTAAAAAAATTTTAACTTTTTTATTTCTTAACCGATTTTAGTGATCTTTAGCTCAATCTTCATGTCTCGACGGGTTCTATCACGTGGCATACAGTGATTTTGACCATCTTTGAAAAAGTAGGGGGGTGTAAGATTGTGCAATTGTACCGTTAACTAACCTTGATCTCTTTACCTAGTAGTTGGTTGGTGTGGTTTCCTTAATGAGAGCAACATAACGTTTATTCTCGCTAAAATGGCTGAAAAAAATATCTCAGTAGATTTGTACTTTGAAATCATTGCTTATTTATCCACCTCAGCCTATTTTAATGGGCTGAGTTTATCCGTTCCCATTGCTGCAATTAGTGACATCCGATAAATTGAATCTGTTTTACAGGAACTTGCTTTAAAATACAACTCTAGTTCTTATTGTGATTATCCCCTTAAGTTCGGTTGTGCATCCTTTGAAGATGTATGTCAATTATATAATTCAGAAAGAACAAGTTTAGCCAAGTCAGCTCCTCATTTAACTATGGAGTCATGTTTTCCGTCTAGCAATGAGCGTCAAAATGTCAAACTGGTTTTGAAAGTCGTTAACGAATTAACAATATCTGCGCTAACTATCCAGAACGAATTGCGTTATCCAGAATATAGAAAGAATACTCCTGAGTTTGTTGATACCCTTCTTACTGTTCTGAAATTATTCAACGTTAACACACCATTTAAAGAATAACTTTGAACGATAATTTCTCTAGACCTTTTGACTTTTAATGACAAGCGATTTCTATTTTGACTCGTGTAGTTTTTGGTTCGATGCTTGGCAAACTTTACCAGAAAAAATTGGCAAACTGAGTAAACAAACATACACCAGTTTTAGACATGCTTGTATTGCCTTACCACAAATTACCCATCATTTGACTCAATCTTGTGGCTTTACATATGTGTTGTCCTCCTTTCTACAGACGGATCCCTTGGAACACCATTTCGGTCTATACCGTATGATGTCGGGTTCTAATTATCACATCTCCTATCTTCAAATCCTTGAACCGAGCGTCGACTTAAACTTTCTAGCATATTAAACATATTTACTGACCAACAAGACACTTCCTTTCAATCTATTGTCATTTGTTAAGTCATTTTCTTCTCCGTATAGCGTATTCCACTACTGATGGTGAGTTCAATTTGGAGCCATTTCTTGATGAGATTAATGATCTATCAATAATTGATTGTGGTTCACAGTTGCTTCAATCATTAGCCTTTATTGCAGGCTATACAGTCCATCAGTACCTGAAACAAACAAAACCGTGTCATGTCTGTCTACATATGCTAATAGTTGATATAGAATTTCTCCTTGATTTAGACCTGGACTCTCAGTCAGGGGCGTCGGAAGCGTGAAATCGGGGAGGGGGCAATCAGAATTTAGAGGGGCAGACAAAAAGCTAATTCTTAGTAGTATAAAACCCAAAGTGATTTTATGTCTTTTTTGATAGTTTCACTTCGGATAAGAGCAGTGGTATCATGACATTTGAACTCATGTGTATCATTGGTGTTGTTATTTAATCTATTTGGATATGGGAAGGGGCTCAGGCGAGGGGATGCACAGATGAGGAAGCACCGTGGGGGGGCACCCCGAGATTTTTGAGGGGGGCACGTGCCCCCCCCCCCCCCCCTTCTGACGTCCCTGCTCTCAGTATAAACTTCTGCAGCTAACGGACTGTGGCGGACTTAAATATCCATCTGAGCCAGTTTTAAATTCCATATTTGTTATATGGAAGACCTTTAGTGCCATCGAAAACAATAAAGAGCTGATGACGAAGCTTGTAAGTGGACCTTCTAGAAAAATACTAGTTGAACTCACGTTGATGTATTTGGAAGATTGTGATTATCGTGATCCAAGTATTTGGAAATCTACTTGTAATTGCTGTGGTGTGTTTAGTTGGAACATCTTATCGAAGCTAGTCTTTCCCGCTGCGAATTGCTTTCTTGCAAACAAAGTTAAGAATTATAACTCGCTGGTTCTTTCAAAAAGTATAGAAAAGCGTAAATTAAAGAATTTCTCTTAATTATGTGGCTACTTATTTGTATTTACGATTATTTGTATACTCTGTTTATTCTTATTTCTATTATGTAGTTAAGTGTGTCGTGTGTCACTGCTAGAGCCAGAGAGAGAAAGAGGAGAGAGAGGAAAGAAAGCAAATAATTGTGTATTATTTACTGTATATTAATATTAGAAATTCTACTATTTGTGTTTATTATTACTATTAAATTATGAAAATCCAATCACCGTTGTCATTACAGCTAATACTAATCACGGGCTATGCTAGCAGGGCTGAGTTATGTTTACGACCTAGAGACGTATAAAGAACTCAGTAGTTCAATATAGAAAACATTAAAAAATTAACATTCCCATCTTCTTGTGCATCCCTGGTACATCTACTGTCAGGCCATATATAGAGTAGGCTATGCTTAGTACAATTTTGTGAATTATATATTTCGAAAATGTTGGTTGGTGTTGGGTGAACTCCCAACACGCACATAAAAAATGCTGACTCATCACCTATTACATTCTACTGAAACTTGAATATCTCTGAAATGAAGTGAGCTAATACGAAACTTCCACCACTCTAAGGGTCGTTGCCTTCTGAAACACCTTTCTGAAATAATTTAATACCTTCATAGTGATGATGACATGGCGAAAAAAATCCAAAATTTCAGCTGTGCCAACAGCATTTTCTTTGGAGTCAATTACCCAACCGGTAGCCACCAAAAGATAGTGCCACCAAAGGGAAATGCGTCGGCACAGCTTTTATTTTGCATTTTGTTATTGTTCTATTTGCAGTGTATTATTCAGCCATTTGTTAATACGCTCCTAATCATGGTCTGATCCAATTTTAATACGCCTAAATCACAAATTAATGTTGCAGTATATGAGAAGATTCCAAATTTTCGCACTCCTATAGTCAAAATTTCCAAAAATCATGCTCCAAAAGGAGCGTCTCGCGCTCCTTGAAAATTCATTCTGTACTTGTTGTAGTTGTCTTGTTATTGTTGCTGGTAGGACTAGGCTGCCCCCAGCAGCGAGGCTGCGATAGCAAATGTATTCGCCTTATCAGAATTCGTATTAACTAATATCATTTGTATTGAAAAGGCTTTGAACAGGACTGAAATAGTGTTCCTACTAACGAGGTACCTAAACTTAATCCTTATCAATTAAAACTGTGAAGGAATCAAATAGATTCGTGAAACGTTTAAAAGTGGATATGCTGTAGAAATAATTTCAGGATATATTTTTGGCACCATAATTCTTTTGGGGGGGGGGGTATATTGGAATTGATACCTTTCCATATTAGTGTCAATGGGATAGCTATGTTAATAATCCTCTACACTAATTAACAGTAGCTTATAACACTAAATATAAGCAAACAGCAAACATTAAGTAGGGATCAAATATAGTATTTCTGATAGTATTTACGCCGCTGTACTTAAGAACATAACTATGCTATAATATAATTACAATACACAGTTCGTTATCAATTAAACTATTAAACTGTGTAGACAAAGACGGTAACATTTAATAATATAATGCACAGTATAAATTAGGATCACAAATATGTTAGAAACTTAGAACAGAGATACTAAATATATAAATATAAATTAATTCGATATTGGTATGCGATACATACTAATCTTTATTATCATAATTTCGATTGTATAAAATCTTACTAAAGTAAATATACATCTCTATAGGTAAATGTAAATTAAAACATTTAAAGAATAACAATGCCAGGAGAATTCCCGCCTTGAAAGCTCATCACAATGTTTCCATCCCTGGTTACACAAACACCGTAGGGTTGGTCTAGTTTGAAAGTTTTGAATAGAATAGAATGGAGTAAATTACCATCTGGTGATAAAATGAACAAACAGTTCTTGTCAGAATCCGAAATAAGGAAATTCTGTTCAAAATCAAAGTTGAAATGGCAAATTAAATTTGAGAAAATTGGGTTCTTCTTGATAGTATTCAGCAGTTGACCAGTTTTAGAAAACAGTTTAATCCTACCTGTTCGCTCCATAATATACAATGTATTATCCCAAACTCGCAGAGCGTTGGATTCGCAAATAGCATTGTTAGCTATCGTCCTCAGGAACTGAAGATCCAAATCAAACACAGAAACACGATTGTTCCCATACTCCACTACGAATATCTCTTCATTATCAACAGCTAGGCCTGACGGTTTAACCAGCTGACCAGGATTAGAGCCTTTAATTGTGCGAGAATGTTTCTCCATAGAGAACTCTTTGAAGTGCCATTTCGTTAAAAAATTCCCTTTCACGTCTGAAACAAATAAAAAATTATCCCACTTAACTATCTCCCATGGCCAAATTAATTCTTTCTTGCCAAATTCATCCACATTTTCTCCTTCTAAGGTAAATACTTGTATTCTAGAATTGCTCATATCAGCAATGAATATTCTATCTTCTTCTACCAATACACCTCTCGGATTATTGAACTTTCCTTTGCCAGTACCAAACTTTCCAAATCTTTCCAATGGTTTATGGATGAGATCATAGTTTTTTGTAGGAATTTTTGTTCTCTCTGCTGAGTCTGCTCTATTCAATACACCAAGGTTACAAATTAACCATTCTATTTGATTAGTCTCACAGTTGAATGTTATTCTTGGGAGGTTCACATCTTCATCCTTTTCACTGATTTGTCTCGTCAGTTGTGTTATTCCCTCTAACATACATTTTTTGGAGGTTTGAGCTCTCGCTCTAGTAAATAACATTTCCAACTCAACTTTCTCGGATTTCAATTCCTCAAGGGATCGGACAATTTTGGACTGACTACATGAGTACTCCTGTTCCCATTCGTCTAGTTGTTGTAGCAAGGACAGTTTCCTATCGATTATATTCTGAACGATGCAACTGAATTTCTCCTCGATTCTTATTCTAATCCTATCAAACACATTGCTTCTACCTGCTTGGATGAAGTTATCTAGTTGGTTCGTAGCCATTTTAACTAGCACAAAGGTGAATACTTTAAAGTAAGGTATTTGAAAGGAATAACACAATTTATCACACGAGAGACCAGAAAAAAATCCAAAATAGCAGCTGTGCCGACAGCATCTTCCTTGGAGGCACTGTCTTTTTGGTGGCAACTGGTTGGTTAATTGATAGTGCCTCTAAAGGGAACATGCTGTCGGCACAGCTGCAATTTTGGATTTTTTTGCAATGTCATCTTCACGTCAAGGTCTTATGACCCATTTGTCAAATGGTCACGAGCCACACAAGGAACGATTGATAAATTGGATATTTGTTTCTATCTTATACCATCGAAGGGTTTAATGAGATCTATTAAATACGTATGTATAAATCAACAATTATTTATGAGTATAAATTGTATAATTAGTTAATTATTTCGGCAATATTATCCACAGTTAATTTAATTAAGTTTAAACAAATTGCTTTATTTTATTTTATTTACTTTTATCCTTGTATATAGCTACTACAATTAAATTGAAGCCAGTTCAAATTCCTAAGTAGAATTAGAACTGGGCCACTACACTATAGTATAGTCGGCTCAGTAAAAAATCGCTAAGTACTGTCCTACAAAGGAATATTTAGAGCCCAAGAAAATAAAGAACCGATAACGAACTTTGAGACTGAAATTGACAAAATAAATAAGGAACTTCAGCCTCAAGTTTGAAGTATGGTTCCTTATAATTATACAGTACATAATGGATATAAGTGGTATGGTGGAAATGGTTCGAAAAACCAAAATAGGAAATAGTTCGAATTTTTAGTATTGCTGCACCATGGATATGTGAAAAATCCGGCTTGATCCAACAATACAAAAATGAAAGTCAAACTATTTCCTATTTTGGTTCGAAATATTTCCTATTTTGGAAAATCGAACCATTTCCGCATTACCGATATAGTGATAATGGTGGGGAAACGGGATTTTTGGCCAAATTATCACTACATCCACTATACAGTCAGGTCTGCTTATTATGAACAAGATTTCGTCTGCTTAATATGAAGATTTTTTATTATGAACAAGTCCTATGGCCCCGATTAAACAACTTACATAGGGTTTGTATTAAGTTGAGTTCGCTTATTATGAAGTCTCTCTATTATGAACACAATTTTTGGTCCCTCGAATGTTCATAATAAAAGAACCTGACTGTAGCTATATCCACTGTATCACTACATCTAATATATGATTGTATACATTGTCAATACATATATTCTCATAAGTATAATCAAATTCCTTATCGAATTCAACTGGTAACGAGATTTATACACAAAATATGAAATTATGGGGCTAAGGAATTTCAAAGATCCAATACTCTTGGATAATCTGTGCACAAATTACCACTATATCCAATAATGATATAACAATAACCAATAAAATTTTTATGGGATTTGCTCGGTGACACACCAAAAGGGGCAAAATCATCACTATATCCAATATATCACTATATCCATATCATTATACAGTAGAGCCTCGTTAATACTGTTATGACCCAATTAGGATAATCAGTAAAGAATATACAAGTAGAGGATAATGAATTATCAACTTTAAGAGTGAACAATGGGTGAATAAATAAAGACTAAACTAAAAGAGTATATGGTTAATCTTGGACATACCTAATTTCCGGAACGGGACGGTATGGAACGGTACCATTCCGGAAAATCAAAGTACCTAAATTACGGAACGGGATAGACCCCCAAGTTATCGGTTAATTTGGTTATTATAGACTTTAACAACATTTGGTTTTGCATTCTGATATACTATTTTGTACTAAATGTGCTAAATTATCAAGATAAAATGAAACAAACCAGTGTAAGGGCGTTTAGGGACCCAGGGGCCGAAATAGCTAACCTATTGTGTTCTAGGGGTGCCCTAAATCGCTAGCGATTTAGGGACCCCGCGTTTTGCATAGATTGAATATATTGTTATAGGTTTAATTAATCAATCTTTAGTTGATCTATCCCAGCTCAAGTACCTAAATTAACAATTTAAATACTAGAACCCTAACTATAAATAAATTACAGGAGTGGTATTAGTTGGACTTTCAATTAGGTAGTAACTCAGATTTCATCAGTATGTAATGTGTACGTGCGTGAGAACATTTGGTGATGGTGGTGCTCTACACCACCTTGTCTACAGTCTACACGTCCGACACGTGTCACTTATACATAGGGTGACCGGAGGATTTTGGGCCAAAACCTGGACATTTCTCAAAATTTCGACAAAAATCCTGGACACAGGTTATAAAAAAGTGGACACTATTAGTTTATTGTGTGCGAATCGGAGACAATTGGATGATAATAAAAAATAACTGGAAATAAAACCTGGACAATTTAGAAAATTACTGGACATCGCATATTAATTGTAAAAAACCTGTGGACTGTCCAGGCTAAAAATTGGAACATGGTCACCCTACTTATACATACTTAGTGTTTAGGGACTTACATACGTTTTTAATTAATGATAACTCTCGTTGTAAAATGCACATTGTATCACTGCCCTCCTTCCTGAGTGCGACACTTAGTTAGTATGACTAATAATATTGTAATATTTTAAGAAGTCCTCTGCGCGGGTCGTATACGGGTGCCGCCCCCGCCCCGAAAAATATTCAGATCCTTTGTTCCGCATGAACCCGCGGGTTGCGGGTCCCGCGACCCGCATTAATTAACCCGCGCAGAGGTCTCGTCTCTATCACTGGACTGGTCCCTACATTTAGCGATTTCGGACTAATCGGGCCCTAAAACGCTAATGATTTAGGGCCGGGGGTAAAAGAATAAAAAATAGGAATTTTAGACGGGAAAGGAAGATTGGAAATAGGAATCACTATTTTGGTTTACTCGGGGTCTCGGTAGGGCATCCACGGGGTTGCATATCTTTCGATCGTGGGTTAAGTGAAAGGAGGTATCTTTGTTCTGGAAATTAGGGATCAAAATTAACGGAATCGTATATTCCGGAAATTAGGTATTCATATTTTCCGGAACCGTTCCGCGGAATTCCGTAATTTAGGTACTTTGATTTTCCGGAATGGTACCGTTCCGTACCGTCCCGTTCCGGAAATTAGGTATGTCCTTAATCTTACTTAGTATAGTTCTAACGATACTACGATAGTGCCTATTCAGTAGTGATCGACTAGGGAGGTAATAATCACTTCACAACATCACCCCCACCTCTACAAACTCTCTTCGTCAAACTGTCATCAGAGAGGTCTTCTAGCCATTCTGATTCGATCAGTTTCCTGGATGGCTTCCTTATCCTGTTTGATGTGCGAGGTCCTACGTCTGATACGATTTCTTCGAACTCTGGGTTCTGCACCGGGACGATTGTGTACTCTTCCTCGCTAAGATCGTATCTTTCCAGTAGGCCAATGTCTGCAGGTTAGGGAAGTAGCAATTAGGGAAGTAGAGTTTTGGAAGGTAAGGTTTGAACCTATTTAGATGTATCCACTTTTCTAGAGACCTTTCCTTCCCTACCCTTTGTTTGATCAAAACATTAGGTCATTTTCAATGTATTACTGCCTACGGCCCGTCAAAATTTTGGTCTAGACTACTCTTTCTATTCTGGTTCTTCAGTAGTACTAAATCTCCTATACCTATCTTGGAATTGACTTTCCCTTGTCGAAGTAATTTTCATATTGGCCCTAGCTTGGGTAAGATTTTCTCCCACTTCGTCGTTGATCATATCTTCCATGAGTTCCAATTCCGTTACCCAATCGAGTATAGAATCATATCCCTCTCGAGTACTAGTTTCCAAAAAGGCAGTCAACAAAGGTTTGGGATCGATTCCATACATAACCCTGTAGGGTGTAAAACCTGTACTCTTATTAGGTATAGAGTTCATTATGTAAGTCATTTCGGGGAGGATGGTCGGCCACCTATCTTTCGCCACCTGTCTCTCCTCAAGCATACACCGCATGATCTGTTTTATTGCCTGAATACCACGTTCGCTTTGGCCGTCCCCTTCTGGATGGTAAGGCGAACTTCTTTTCTTCTTAATTTCGTGTATTGCTTTTGCGTTCCTTATTTCGCTCCCGTCCACGTTTGGACCCTGATCATAGGCGCCGAACCCGGGGGGCAGGGGGGGCCCGAGCCCCCCCCTCGTGTCAAACCCGGGGGGGCGAGGGGGGATCTTGAGGGTGGGCCAGGGGGATGGAGGGTTTTGGCCAAAGGACCTGACGAGCAGGGTGACCAAATGTCCTATTTTTAGAAGGACAGTCCTTCTCAGGCAGTCATGCTACCTGCTTTCTTACACTGTGTCCTTTTGTATCTTTGAAATTTTTTACAGTCTGTTCAGTCTAATAATCCACTCCTCTACCTGTCTAAATAACTTTGTTG
Organism: Hexactinellida sp. DTS-2022; assembly: GCA_028753945.1. NCBI lineage: Eukaryota > Metazoa > Porifera > Hexactinellida > Hexactinellida sp. DTS-2022. The sequence goes on from JAPNXP010000014.1 coordinate 1,269,321, forward strand.
TTCAACCATACTCAGAATTATTAAAGTATACTAGCCCATGTCATTGTACAAAAGCCTTTATTCTCAAATGTTCTACTATACTGGGTTTCTCAACCTGCGATCTCTTTAGTTTTAAACGTTTCCTTCTTTTAGAGTAGTCATCTGGTTACCCTGATGGAGGAGCACCTAACTTTGACAATTAACCCAAAACTCCTTGGAAAATTTTATTGAAGTTTAAATAAACAAATTGGCAAATTACCCATTTTGTGAACTTTTTTAATTCAAAACTTGCGTATGCTGATTTGTTAATTAATATGTATATCATTTATCATTTTATGAATTTTTCAGCGTTTATATCTCGCAGCATTTATAATTTATATCTGTATCCTATGAATGATCAATACCCTCGGAAATCAATGATGTTCCCGGTTATTATTTGGAGAAAAATACAGTGCATAATTTTAGTCTTAGCATCAATTATGCATTGTTGTTATTAAAACTTCTATAAAGTTTTATTAAAGGTTTCGAGCCCCCCCTCAGTTTTGGAATTTTTTAAAAGTTCGGCGCCCCTGACCCTGATCACTAAGTATGTAGTTTGGAGGGCCATGTCTAAAAACCCAACCATCGAGTATTCCACTCATAGTGGACGACTCTTGGTCTGCCATGGGATACGATTCTACAAATTTGGAAAACAAGTCCACCATGAGTAAAAAAATAACGGTGGTTTGATAATGCCCACGGTAAAGTGGTCACGTCGAAGGAAATCATCTCTCGAGACCTCTTGGAAACATTAATTGGGATAAGCTTTTCTTTCGGGTTGCTGTTGGGTTTATTCTTGTGACATATGAGACACCCCCTGCAATATTCATCAATATCAGAATCCATTCGCTACCAGAAGAATCGGGTTCTGACAAGGCGTGTCGTCTTGTCGACACCTGGGTGACCCATACTGTGCACTATCGAAATTGCTTCTTGTCTCATAACCCTTGGTATAACGACTTTACTTCCTCTGCACAGTAATCCTTCCCCTAAGAATATACCTATCAATTTTTAATATAATAAGATTAATTCAATATTGTCAATATCCTCTTCGAAATATGTATAATCAATTATGTAACGGGGTAGTTAGTTTTTTTTGTAAGAAAATAAGGAACCGACAAGAAAATAAGGAACCGATAAGGAACTTTGAGGCTGTAATTGACAAAATAAATAAGGAACTTCAGCCTTCTAGTTTGAATTAGGGTTCCTTATAAAACAAAAACGTGTAGGTAGCCTTTCGTTTCAGGAAGAAGAAATATTCCCCTATGTCTTGGCCAAGTTGCCAATGTAATCGGCTGACTTCCTCATATATTAGAAAGTACTGGGCGCATAATACCTCGACTTCCTGCATGGCTATGAAAGTGTCCATCGGGGGGTCTATGGTTGCTATGGTGATATCTGGAAAGTTGGACATACCTAATTCCGGTACGTAACGGTATGGAACGGTACCATTCCGGATAATCTAAGTACCTAAATTACGGAACGGGATAGCCCCCCAAGGTATTGGTTATTATAGAACATTTGGTCTTGCATCCTGATACAGTGGAACCTCTATAAGTGGGGGAGCATGGGACGGGGAAAATTTCAATTGCCCCCCATTCCCCGGTTATAAAATTCAATTGGAAAAACATTACATATGCTATATTATACAAAATTTTCATATAACACACACATTAATGCACGTTCTAGTTCTTATTTGTATATTATGACAATTTAGTTAACTGCTGATCTACACTAGGTGATTTCTTCTAAAAACATCAGAGTAGATCAATCGAAAATATTTTTTCTTTAGAACTTTAGAGTCGATTTATTGGAAATATTGTATTATTTTATAAGAATCATGTTAGGATTTGTCCATTCCCCCCATTTATGGAGGTTGTTTTGTATGGAGATAAAAACTCCTTGAAATTTATGGTCCCGCAATCCGCATGCCCCACTTCCCCGCTTATAGAGGTTCATTTGTATGGATATAAACGAATATGGTAAAAAGATTCCCCACTTATGGAGGTTCCCCATTTATAGAGACCCCACTTATAGAGGTTGCACTGTATACTATTATCTTTGAGATAATGAGATAATTAACTAGTTATGGGCATACTCATGTTCCAATTTTGAACAATTATAACGCGTTTAACTATGATAAAAGCAGGTTATTAAAACACGATATTTCGCACCCAGAATAGCGATTACGTAATCATATGGTGATATAGCACAATTCTGAAGGATGCTATGCATACCTTGATACTAAGGTCCTATATAGTTATACAGTGGAGTCTCCGAATAACGGACACGTTGGGGAAATGGCTTCTGTCCGTTGTTTAGAGTTGTCCGCTTCTCGGAGACTGGTCCATAATTTTATCATATCACACAATATCTATATTATTAAATCTCGATTGTTGTGTGTGTGTGTGTGTGTGTGTGTGTGTGTGTGTGTGTGTGTGTGTGTTTGTTTGTTTGTCCGGATTGTATTAAAGTGATGGGGGACTAGAAACCGCATTTATATATGAGATATAAACTAACTTTCAAATGTTATAATTGGTAAACAAATGTTATAATAGGTAAACAAGTATGCTGAACACGAATTTCGCTTTTACAAATTTATGATATTAATATTTATTGTTGTTGTTTACACAAAATAGGTAAACAAATTTATGAAAATTCAAAATCAACCTAGAAGTTAGCTTTCAACGGATATATAGGTTAACAATTATGCTATACACGAATTTCGCATTTATAAATTTATAATATAAATATTTATGTTGTTGTTGTTGACACAAAATAGGTAAACAAATTTATGAAAATTCAAAATCAACCTAGAAGTTAGCTTTCAACGGATATATAGGTTAACAATTATGCTATACACGAATTTCGCATTTATAAATTTATAATATAAATATTTATGTTGTTGTTGTTGACACAAAATAGGTAAACAAATTTATGAAAATTCAAAATCAACCTAGAAGTTAGCTTTCAACGGATATATAGGTTAACAATTATGCTATACACGAATTTCGCATTTATAAATTTATAATATAAATATTTATGTTGTTGTTGTTGACACAAAATAGGTAAACAAATTTATGAAAATTCAAAATCAACCTGGAAGTTAGGTTTCAACGGGTATTATAGGTAAACAAGTGTGCTTAACACGAATTTCGCGTTTATAAATTTCTAATATGAATAATTGTTGTTGTTGTTTACAGAAAATAGGTAAACAAATTGATTAAAATTAAAAATCAACCTAGAAGTTAGCTTTCAACAGGTATTATAGGTAAACAAGTATGCTGAACACGAATTTCGCATTTAGAATTTAGAATATGAAAAACAAGTTAAAACTATGGAAATTTTCTAAAGGGATGTATATAAGTCCCTTTCTGCCATTTTCCATGATAGAAAGGGTGAGGAGTAAGGCCGCACAGCGGCCGTTAACTTGAGGTGCGTAGCACCGATCCGTCGCAAAGCGACCGAGACCGAAGGGCTCGTACATAATTTAAATGCAGTTTTACATTTATTAAGGTTGAATAGTTTATAGGAGAGATTCAATTTAATTCGATTCGTTATTCGTTATTCAAATCGTATTTTACTGTGATAAAAATAAGAAGGTTATAAGTATCCAAAAAATAACTAGCATACTTGATGATTCCAAAGTCTAAACTAATGAGGTGCTAAAGCAATCTGAGAATTTCAAAATGGCCGCCCTAGGCGCATAACGAAAGTGCATATCCTTTGGCATATGCACTTTCGTGGATATTTTGAAGTATTGCATGTTAAAGGGCACATAGTTTACTTACCGCCCGGGGCCCCCAGTGTCCGTTAAGTGTTTTAAATGAAATATATCGAAATTATAAATGGAATGTTGACACATTCCTCGGTTGCCAGGGAAATGCAAATTTATTAAAATGAGCCATAACTTTTGTTCTTTTTTTTCAAATCTCATTCACTAATAGACAATAAAGGAATAGTAATTATTGCTGGGACAAATTCATCAGTTGTTCCACCTGGTCACAAGAAGCGTATTTCGACACAGACAGCTCATTAAAGAAGGCATGCTGGACGAGACTAGACGCAGTAGAGGTTTCTTCTAAAATATTTAAAACGAAATTTAATGTAATTTCAGGGAGGCCAGACTCCTTATCAAATCTTCGACATTTAGAGTGCTCGTCTGAGAATCAAGAAAATTTCTTTCATAACACCGAAATAGTGAAAGGATTAAAGTGGAAAAGTTAACTATATTTTAATAACTCCTCACTATATATTTCATGGAATGGATCATATCCGTCCTTGTTGTTGTTCTTGTTGTTGTGTATATAAGGTGAGGAAAGCTGAGGAAGCACAAAGATTTAAATTAGCTGCCAGCAGTTCCTTAAAATCACAAATTGAGGTGGAGAGTTGAGGTCTCCAAACGAAAAAGCCTCAAAAAAGATGTCAAAGAAATGCGGGCAGAGATCGCAAAATTAAAAGCCCTTGTGGAGAGAAAACCACACCTCCCAACCCCCACCTCATATTCTTCCCATATTTAATTTTAATTATGTTAGTTCCCCTAGTTAATTATATTTGTATCCCTAGTTAATTATGTTTGTACATTATGTATGTATGTTCCCCTATTTAATTTAAATGAATAAATAATATCTCTCTCTGTCAACTATAATTAGGAACTAGGGGATATGACTAGCAGAAATAGTAAGTAACAAAGAGACAAATAATGTCAAAAACGGGATAATTAATTTCTAACAAGCGCACAATTAATTAATTAATTAATTAATTAGGAACTGGGAGTTATAATTAGCCGAAAATAATAACAAACTCTCCCAAATAATGTCTAGTACAGGATAATGAATTTCTAACAAGCGCACAATTTCTAATTTAGACGTGGGAGATATAACTAGCCGCAAATAATAACAAACTAGCCCAAATAATGCTAATACGGGATAATGAATTTCTAACAAGCGCACAGTTAAATTTAAAACACAGTCAACGGCCAAAGGAATTCGACCTCCATTTTCTTGACCATTCATTGGCCATAATTGGTGTACCTTTTCCAGGGTAAAGAATTGAACACTCCTCTAAGGGCAATATAATTATAATTTTGAACGCCTAAGAGTTCAGTTTTGTATTCTCTTTGGGGACTTTCTGCAAATTTCCCGCTCCCAACGCAAGCATATTCCAATTTGTACCCATCTAGGCGTGTGGCCCGCTGCTGGATAAAATTATGTACCACTTTTAGTTTACTAGTTAATAAAATATGGAAAATTCCAAAAATACTCAACTTTTTAAAAACTTCCAAATATCTTATATATTAAATATATAAGATATTTGGTTTGGTTTTGTTTTGTTTTTGTTTGTTCAGAATTGATTGAGGAACTGGTAAGAGATACAGACTTGAAATTTGGCAGAGGGATAGGAAATACTGTATTTAGAAACAAATTCTAATATCTAAGAAAAATATTCACATCTTCCCTCCCTAAAGGTGACAAAACTTTTATCCTATTAAATTCGAGGGTTTTCCAGTATGGATTAGCAGCTAGCATTCAATTCGTATAAAAGGATTTTAGTGTCTCTATCAATTGTTAAGTGTGCGTTATAGAATGCCTATCTGAGACTGTAATTTAATTTGTCGAGAGGAAGTTCATTTATCCAATCAGTTATTGTGTTCCCTCTGTCTACCCATACATTTCTAATATTCCATTGTGTCTATTTGATTATTACCAATCAATACAAAAACTTCTCACATCCCAAAGTCAGGGGTCCACAGAGTTGTACTGTTCCTTAGTGATATTTTTTTTCTATTTGGAGTTAGTTTATTAATATATACACGGACATGCGTTAATATCTAGAAAACTGTCAGTTCTAAGTTCTAACATTGATTATAACGCGTAAGACCCCACTGTAATCAATATGTCATAATGAGATCAGTTTATTTTTGGATTGTACCCTATAAAGTATAGCTGCACAGAAATCTCTGGTGAATCTTCCTCTAGTTTTGCTGTAGCGACCATTTTAAAGTCTAGGAATGTGGGAGTTATCATGAAAGGTCAATTTTCAACTGTTTTAAAGGTTTCTGGAGAATAACTGTCGAAATTTGCTAGCGATAACGTTGAAATTAATACAGTAGCATGTTTGCATATGTAATTTGGGAGTGAATCTAAATTCACACCTTTACAATACAAACTTTTAAATTTACAGCCCTTAGAAGTCAGACTTTGACTGCCAACCTACGACATCATTTTGTAGGTTTTTCCCAAAAATGAGCTTCGTCACCCTCGTTTGAGGTCCCCAGGTCAGTTAGATTCTAAATTTAGGTTTTAGTCCCGAGATATATATCTTTTCATGCTATAATATTAATTTAAACGATATTTATAAGACAGCACAGCATGCATTTGACATTTGTATGCCTAAATAGTGATCATATTTAATACTTCATTTTAAGAGTTGAAGTCGAAGTCTGACTTCAAAGGGATGTAATTTTAAATGTTTGTATTGTAAAGGTGTTAATTTAGGTTCACTCCCAAATTACATATGTTAAGTGAATTTCCATGATTCTCGAAATGTGACAACGGCGTCATAACTTGATGAGGTGCGATAAATTTCGAGTCAAAACCCAAACTCATTGTCGGATGTCAAAAGTTACCCCGATATGCCAAAAATCATATTTGGAAACTGTCCAGTTTCTTCAAACAACTCGGAACATACAAACAAATATATACACCGACCCACCCACCCTTGTGTTTAATAGTATGGATAAATTCTAAATTCTAATCTACACAAAAAGTTGCCACACATGAATTCATTTGGTAAACTATATCAACGATTACGGTACCAAAAAGTGAATTTTTCACACTGGACTGCCCGTGTAGTATTCTTTCTACCTGAGGTATCAGATACAAATTCAGATAGTTTGCAGTCGCATATTAATTCAATTCTAAACACATGGGGATGCGGGAGTTTCCCGCCACGCAGTCCGCGTGTTCTGTCAGGTAAAGGAGATGCGTGCTCATTTTGGATGCACTCTATACAATGCGCTCTCATTTCGTCTAGATTCCATGTTTGCGAAACTGGATCAATTTCTGCAGCATAATACGTTGCTTTATCCGATGCAAACAATCCGCAATCAAACATTCCATTTTGCCTTTGAATTTTTGGGAACAATCTATATATTACAAGCACCATTGTTGTTTGTGTGTTTGTGTGTTTAATTATTGTGATCAGAGCCGATACAATTAATTGTCCAGAATTAATAGGAAAGACCATATGGTCTAGAGATCTTAAAATTTGCATACAGGGGTAATTTCACACATCGACAACGATCTATTGGTTTTCTAAACGAAGGGAATAACTCTTTCAGTTTCTATCCGATTCGTACACAATGTAGATGGCAAGACAACATGAAATGAGACACACGTATACCGATTTTTGGGTTTATGACGTCACGTGGGAATAAATTCACTGCACATATTGAGGTTTGGTGCATGCTTGGACCGGGGCAAGATTTCATGACCCGGTGACCCGGTCGACCCGGTAAGCTCAGACCCGGTAGATTTTGACCCGGTGATCCGGTTGACCCGGTAAGTAAGTATACAGTGACCAGCGATACCAAAGAAATTTCAATTGAAGTACTATGTCTCATAAATATTAAACGACTTACTATATTAAATGAATCTTTCTAAGTTATAATTCTACAAACCAATAAAATTTATTTAGCATTACTTTGAAGAATCGGGTAAAATCAAAATTAAGTGACCCGGTTGATCCGGTAATCCGGTGACCCAGTCCAAGCCGGACCCGGTAGTGACCCGGAGTTTTAGCGAATATTGTGACCCGATTGATCCGGAGACCCAGTTGACCCGATGACCCGGTCCAAGTCTGAACTTTTGTGATTATCTGCATGACTCAACCTGCATGATTTCAGTTTAGTTAGTTCTATAAGTGATGTATTAATTGCATACAAATATGCATAAGTTTAGATCTCTATTCTGTTTTCCACCACACGTTGGGTAAGGCTGCGAAGCAGCAGTTAATCGTTTTACGTAGTGTCTACCACGAACGAACAAAAGTCGCGAAGCGACCTTTGTGAGAGAGTGATCCGTCGCGAAGCGACCGAGATCGATGGGCTCGTTACAGTAAATCTTCAGAAAGTGAACATCCTGGGGACAAGCCAAAATGTTCACTTTTGAGAGATGCTCACTTTTCATGATTTATCATAAGAGGTGTTCGCTTTTCATTATTTATCCTGTCCAGATTCTGCCTCCAATAGTAACTTCTAAAGTTATCACAAAGCCACATCATGAATTATCTGTGCATTCTCACACAAGTGTGAAAACATAGCTGTCAGTTAAAATTATTTGATTGTAACTATTGCTAGTTGTATTTTTATAACATATTATCATTCTACTTCTAAAGATAAATAAAATAAATTTCAAATACTGCTACTAAATTCAGCCATTACTTTGCATTTGACCATGACCACTGGTTGAAAATTACTCATATACAACCTCAAATAAATCATGCTTTCCTGTGTTAAAAAACCTGGCTACTTTTCTACCGATTGTTTTTTTATGTTTATAAAAAACACCTTCGGTAAAAACTAGCTAGGTTTTTTATTTAATACAAACGCCGATGATCGCTGTATAAGTAAATTCTAAAGATAATTCTAAATCAGTCCCCCAAGATCCATTGCGATCCATCATGCTAATTCTAGTATTCATCCACTGACTGGCATTGGCCTTCAGGTAATAAGTCATTATGAGCATTGCAATATTTCGAAATTTGTTCTCTGTATTCTCCCTTAATTTTGTTAACTATAAGTTCCCTTATAAGTTTATGATTGTAATCTGTTCCTTTGATGACAAATGATAAGGATCTAAATGAGCAATTGCCATCTGGGGATATTCCTTTTCCTCTACCAGGCACTAGACGTCTAGTTTAAAGACTTTGTTAATAGCTTCATTTTCATTAATAATCCCCAATATATAGTTCAACACGAGATTTTTACATTCTCTCTCTGCCAACATGAACTTACTGGGTTGAACTCACCATGATAATGGAATTTATTCCCATAATCGAAGGAAAGTGGAGCTTCCGATTCCTTCATGAGGAGAGAATTACCCTCATCTTTCATTGTTGGCTTTGCTAGTGAATTGGAGCATTTTGAGATTTTTCTTGAAATTGAGAGAAATTAATAATTTTATATTTTGATTTTTATGTACAACGCTTCCCATTTCCTACTGGATTTCGCCACTATTCCCAGAAGGCGAGCAGTTTATATTTCACACTCTGGAGTAGGATACATTGTCTCTGAGAGCTGGAGTCTATCTGGAATGCATACAAGTGGTTATTAGGTTGATAATTGGAGAAAGTGACGTCCACAAATTGCCTCAAATATTGTGATGTGTTTTCTAAAATCTAATATTTCCTGGAAACTCTACAGATATTCCCATTTCCCCGCCTGGAGACTCGTTAGATATTCCTATTTCCCCGCCAGGATATTCGTTAGATATTCCTATTTCCCCGCCTGGAGACTCGGTAGAAATTTCTAATTTCCCCGCCAGGAAATTCGTTAGATATTCCCATTTCCTCACCAGGATATTCGGTAGATATTCCTATTTCCCCGCCTGGAGCCTCGGTAGATATTCCCATTTCCCCGCCAGGATATTCGTTAGATATTCCTATTTCCCCGCCAGGATATTCGTTAGATATTCCTATTTCCCTGCCAGGAAATTTGTTAGATATTCCTATTTAGTCACTAGGATATTCGGTAGATATTCCTATTTCCCCGCCAGGATATTCGTTAGATATTCTTATTTCCCCGCCAGGATATTCGTTAGATATTCCTATTTCCCCGCCTGGAGACTCGGTAGAAATTTCTAATTTCCCCGCCAGGAAATTCGTTAGATATTCCCATTTCCTCACCAGGATATTCGGTAGATATTCCTATTTCCCCGCCTGGAGACTCGGTAGATATTCCCATTTCCCCGCCAGGATATTCGTTAGATATTCCTATTTCCCCGCCAGGATATTCGCTAGATATTCCTATTTCCCCGCCAGGAAATTCGTTAGATATTCCTATTTAGTCACTAGGATATTCGGTAGATATTCCTATTTCCCCGCCTGAAGAATTTCGCGAGTCGGAAGCTTCTAGCCAGAGTACTGAATTTCAATTCACCTTTTGATTTCCAACCAACAACAATAATAATAGCCCATGTCCAGTTTTGGAAATAGGAGGCGAAACAACAACAACAACAAACAACTCTAACAACAGTCCACTATTAGAAATACCAGAAATAACTGCAAAACAAACAGTGAATGAATTAGGAGAAACAACAACAACAACAACAACAACAACAACGGGCCAATCCTCTCCATCTCCTCTCGGTTCCCCGTGGTATCACGAAGGAGAAGAACTCAGCACCACCAGCTTCCACAAGGGTTGCCGTGGGTATGGGAATTCCCATGGGGGTCCCCATACCCATGGGAATGGAATGGGAATCAGGTTTTCCCCTGTGGGGATCCCATGGGGATTCCCACAGGATTCCTATGGGAATGGGATGTGGAATGGGAACGGAAATTCCATTCCCAAGGCAACCGTGGCTTCCACTCCTCACAGAGGGTTCTGAGCTGGCGCGACTCGGGTTTTATGAGGAAGAGGAGGCGATCCAGCCTACTTCCTCTGCCTAGTAATAGAGCAGGCTGGAGATGTGGAACGCAATCCTGGGCCTGTCTGCGCTGGCTGCCAAACGGAACTGTTACCAACATGGTGCCACAAACCCTTCCATAAGATATGCACGAGACTAACCAGAAGTCCACAGCAGAAAGTGACTGAGCAACGAAGAGAGTGGAGCTGCCCAGGCTGTGCACTCTTATCCTGTCAAACAAATCCCTAAACCAACCGAATCAGCATGTGCACCCCCAGGTAGTATCTGGCGGGGTGATAACCGGGAAAACATAGATTCGCCAGAGAAAACTACCGAAACAAGCCGATGCTGCGTGTGCAAAAAGAAAAACCGAGCAGTCAAGCAACAGATGAAATGCCGCGCATGCAAGGATATATGTCATAAACAGTGCAGTAAACACACAAGAGCTGAATAACAAATGAATATCGAGCACAATAGCTGGTGGTGTCCTAACTGTATTAATAATGAGGAACGTGAGAAGCTGCAAATGGAAGTAGCAGCTAGCAGGACCCCAACTTAGTGAGCAAGACCAACTGAGATCGAAAAAACGGGATATACGAAACCAGAGCTCAACGTTGTCCAATGGAACTGTGATACTCTAAAAACTAAGATGGCAGTGTTGGAGATATTTATTCACAATGAACAAGCCGATATCATCATGTTACAGGAAACCAAGATTAACTACAAAGAGAAACTTCAGTCCTACCCGAATACAGCACAGCTAGAAGAGACCGCGAGACGATACGAAATTATGAATATAGGAGAGGTGGGGGGCTGGTTATGTTCATCATAAACTCTATTCTGTACAGAGAATTAAAGGATAGGAAGACTTCCGAGGCTATAACGGAGATATTGGGCTTAGAAACTAGTGCTGTCAAAAGGAAAAGACTGCAGCTATGGAATGTGTACATTCCCCCCATACGGAGGTCCAGGAGAGAAAACATAACTGATGAAAACTCACTTAACAACCTTCCACATTGGAACAACACCATCCTTGTAGGAGACTTCAATTGCCACAGATAAGGAGATGGTATCAGTGAATAACGATGGGAAAACAAGAGTCGAGCGGAAGTTGGACAACACCTGACCTCGCGATAACCCATAGTTCCATGGCAGACGCAGTTGACTTCAAAATTATCAATGAGCTCGGATCAGAATACCTGCCAATTAACACCGATAAATGGTATGGTGGAAATGGTTCGTAAACCAAAACCGGAAAGAGAAACATCCAGGCTTTAATCCATGGTCCTAGAACACTATTTAAAAGTCATACTATTTCCTATCTTTGAAAATTCAAACCATTTTCGAATTACCCGATATATTTATCGAATCATCATTTTGACAATGATGTCATCAAAATTAATTTTATCTCATTTGATGAGATAGAGGTGTGAAATGTATTATTTGGGTATGGGAAGTTGGGGGCGCCTAACATTCTGCCGTTTAAATCAAAGCTCTATCGAATTGGTGGAGTGAGTTATCCAATTATGTCACAATCATTCATGGTTTTTATTTTTGAACCATGGATTAATGGGTTGAATCGTTTTGCTTACATTTGGTATTAGACTATTCATAACTATTTGTTTGACGCACACGCAGATATATCTTTTTGAGCAACTACTTATTTACATTTTCAGCGTCATCTCAAAATAAAAAAAGGACCTTCATCAGTTTTCGTTTCAATTTATTTCCTCTAAAAATATTACTATCCGGAAGCGTTAAATAGATCTCTCCGGTGTTTTTCAAACAATTCCTCCTCTTTAGTCTCAGTTAGGAGTTCAATACTGGTAATCAACACATTAGTATCATCCACAAAGATCTCCGTTTCGGTTAACCGCCGACAATGAAGTCCAGAACTGTGAATACCAACTAGCCCCTGCAGAATTAGTAACAAAACTTGTTTTTTGGATAAATCCGGTGGCGCACTAAAATATTGGAGAAGATTCTTACCCACTATTGTGGAGTGTTTCAGGAAAGCTTTCTTACCAGATTTGCTGAAGAACATTCCATCACAATTCAGAACGGAGTCACATTTGATTTTGGAAAAAGCATTCACATTCTTAATGAAAATCAATTGGTGTTCGCTACTTACCAATTTAAATTCTCTAAGCAGGCATTGCTCTTCGTTGAAAGTTGTTAGAAATGTAGACTCAGGAAAAAGCGAAACTTCCTTAAGGTCCCCAAATAGTCTTCTTCCCATGAGGGCATGTAAATCGGTCCAAATTCAATCTGACGTTGTAATGCCAGATTTGGGTAGATGATTGGGAGTTCTGAAAAATGCGAGGCCAATTCAGAGACACTCAAAAGCTACTCGTGCTCTCTCAGCAGCAACTTATGGAATTTGCCTAGAAGCGAACTAATATTGGTCTCGATTGCAGACACATATTGTCAAAGTCTGAATCTTCAACTGCCTCTTGCAGATCGACTCGCAGATGTCTAAGGTCAGTTCTCATTTTCTTACATTCTTCTTCGTCACCTGTAGCTTAGTCAGGGAGGGCGGGTTCGACTCGTACAATTGTAGCAATTCCAGCTCATTGAGCAGCTCTGGAACGAGGGTGCTCTTTTCCGATAATTCTCTCTTCAACTCGTAGGTGCTTTGTCTCTCGGACTGTTCACTACCAGATGCCCGAATAATCTTGTGTATAAGCACGCCAATACCCTCCCCCTCTCCTCCACAATTTCTTCATTCGGGTCAAGACTCAACAATTGTTGATAGAATATTAAGGAGCCTTGTAGCTTAGGACATAATTCACCAAGCCCTATTTCCTGTTCCTGGCCGATTTTGGATAAGGTTTCGATTAGATTGGAGATGCTGAGAATTAGTTTGGCTCTGCACTCGTTCCTTAGAGCTACGATCCGGGAGAGCTCTTCGCCCAAAGAGCAGCACCGGATCTGACCTATCAGATTTGCAAGCTGTTCCCGATTAGAGCGGACCTCCACCACTTCTGGCATCTGGCTGAGGGAAAACCTACTCCTGTTGGACAGGACTTCTTTCTCGATATCGCTGAGGGAAGTAGCCTCCTGGCCGGAGTAGAGCTGTTTCTTGGCGCTAATAAATGTTTTAAGTTTTTCAGCTAATGTGTCGAACAGCTGCTGACACCTGACAGCACTCTCTAATATTTCTAATTTGGCTTTCAGCTCAAAATTTTGAGATTCGAGAGAGATTAAATGCCCACTTGTGGCCTTCATCCTCTCTTCCATGAACTCCAGCTCATGCATGTACCGAGTTGTAATTTCGGGTCCATGCAGCGGATCGTATTGTTGTTGCTGTTGCTGTCGCTGTCGCTGCTGTTCTTGTTGCTGCTGTTCTTGTTGCTGCTGTCGCTGCTGTTGCTGTCGCTGCTGTTCTTGTTGTTGCTGCTGCTGTTCTTGCTGTCGCTGTTGGGAAATGGATTTATGATAATCTTTTCCAACAAAATTCACATATTTTTAATTATTTATATGTACTTCCTCGCTAATCCCAACAGAGGTGTTCCGATTCAAAAAAAATTATGTTCCGATTAGTGAATTCCGATAATTTGGATCAAACTTGTCCAAACCTTTTTAAACCAAACTAAACATGTAGTATACTACCTAATAACCAAATAATTGTCTGAGACTTATTAATTTATAATTCCATTGTAATATACGTTGGATCTCCTGTTCGGACTAGCGAGGATGTACTATAAGATAATTTCCAAAGGGAACGCGGAATTTGACCTACGGCCTACTAGGAATTTGACCTACGTATGATGTAGGAATCTGACCTACGCAAATTCCGAAGTAGGAATTTGACCTACGTATGATGTAGGAATCTGACCTACGTAGATTGCGAAGTAAGAATTTGACCTACAGTACCCACAATTAAGACTTAGATCAACAAAAGTGATTACATTAAGTACTATTCTTAACGCAGACATTTGCTAATGTACAAATTATAACAAAGATACACATTTTCAGTGATTATAATGTATTTTATTATATTGTAGATAACGAAGTAATTACGAATGAATTAAGTCCTAAAACTTGCGCTTACTTCCAGATTTCCTGGGTGAAATGAAACCAGCAGCCAGTGATCTGTATTCCTGGGAATAATCGTTTGAAAACATTCCTAGGTGCCTTTTCGAAATCGCTGATGGCCATTTTTGGAGAAAATTCCAGAATTATTTCGAGTAATTTCACGAGAACTGTAAAGTATAGCTCTTCGGTCTTATTTTGCATCAAAATGTGAACAGCAGGAACACTGGTCGATTAAATGATATGAAAATTGTGAATAGCTGGTAAAATAAACGCGGTACTGTGTAGAATGTGCCATCAAATTGAATTTGTTGAGCTACCTTTAGCTTCTCGAGCATGAAGTCTGATACTAGAATAACTGCTGACCCTCCATTTATATTAACAGTTGCCTTATACAAATGGGAATATGGAGTTTCAATAATTAGTTGGCAGAAATCTTGAATATCCTTTGGGAGAGGTGGGAGTAATTTTCTTCTTCTTTTGCACATGCTACTTTCTATTTCTTGAAATGATACCAATGTGCTAGCAGGATCTCCCCGACATGTATTATTGAAAACTTCGCGTAATTTTCTGAGACACATTCAGCGGCTCTTTTCAACTGATTCCGTAAAGCGATTTCGGGACGTTTGTATGCATTCTCATCATGGTGGTGTTCCCGTGTTAACCTTAAAGTATTAGCAACATGATCAATATGAGCATATCCTGGACATCCTGAGGCTCTATTGAGTGTGCATTTAACGTAGGAGCAACTTTGGGAGGAGCGAACTTTCACGTATAAATAACCTCCTGATTCGTAATTAAGAGGATTAACCTTTTTCCCTTCAACCATAGAATATTCCATTTGGCAAACAATAGTAAACAATAAATATCCAATATTTTTCCGTTGAATATGAGTATACTATATGTACGTATATATCGCATATATATATATATAAATGACATGCAGCCATTCTAAGAAGTGGTTAAATGTTATTATTTCCCACTTCACTTGAACAATTGAAGTATTTTTTATCACTCTTCTCGATTTGTTTAATGCATTATTGTTCGCCATCTACTTTTAACAATTGTGTGAGAATAAATTCGTACCTCAAAAGTGCAAAGGTTTCTCAATACTTAGATCAAATTCCCACGTTGGTCAAATTCCAACATAGGAATATATGTAGGTCATATTCCTACTCCTTATGTAGGTCATATTCCTACACCGGTATATATGTAGGTCAGATTCCTACTCCTTATGTAGGTCATATTCCTAAATCGGAATATATGTAGGTCATATTCCTACTCCTTATGTAGGTCATATTCCTACACCGGTATATATGTAGGTCAGATTCCTACTCCTTATGTAGGTCATATTCCTAAATCGGAATATATGTAGGTCATATTCCTACTCCTTATGTAGGTCATATTCCTACTCCTTATGCAGGTCATATTCCTACACCGGTATATATGTAGGTCATATTCCTACTAGAGGTGAGCGTCGTGTTGAAATTTGTCTTTTACACTAACACGACACGAAACATATGACATGAACACGACACGAACACGAAATTCGCCACACAAACAGAACACGACACGAACACGAACACGAAACACGAAACACGAAACACGAACACGAAACACGAAACACGAAACACGAATATCAATAAAAAACTCGAAACTCGGACACCGAATACATAGTTTTGAAAAATCAAATTAATATATATAAATTAAGAAATCATAACATTCATAATTATATTTGAATGTAAATAAGTCGAAGCGTGGACCACGGTCTATATTATGAACGCAATATGGAAGAATTGTCTCAAATACTAGTGACAATATAAGAAAGCAATTGTGGTTGAACAACAATTTAACGGGAACACAAAAGTGAAATAGGAATACAATACAATAACTTGAATACCACAAGTATTGTATAATTTTAATAACAAAACCTCGATGAATTTTAACCCAACACCATACGAAGACGATCAAGATACATGAACTTTGAACACGAAAACGACACGAACACGAAAGTTTTGGCACAGCACGACACGAACACGACACGAGACATAAACCTTGAACACGAACACGACACGAACACGAAAACTTTGGTCTAACACGACACGAACACGAATTCGTGTCGTGTCGTGTTCGTGTTCGTGTCGTGTTCGTGTCTTGTCGCTCGGCTCTAATTCCTACTCCTTATGTAGGTCATATTCCTGATTCAAAAAATGCGTAGGTCAAATTCCTATAATCTTAGAGTAGGTCAAATTCCTACTTCGATGTAGGTCAAATTCCGGCGTCGCCTTTCCAAATAGTACTGCTGATTATCAACAGACCGGCTAACTGGTTAACGAAATCTGTAACCGCCAGGGCCGGCGGAAGAGGGGCGGTTGGGGCGGCCTGGGCCGCCCCACTTTTTCTGTGATTTGTATGGTACTTTGAAATTTCGCGGGCGTGGTTCGTAATACTATTATACAAGGCTGCCAGACATCTCACAAGGCCGCCCCACCTCTCACGAGCTTCCGCCGGGCCTGGTAACCGCTAACTGATATTTAATAGCAACATTTTAAGCGGTTAGCCCCGGTTAACAAATCCAGCCTTGTATAAACAATAGCTAAGGGTGGGGTTGGTTAACCGTTTGGGCCACGGTTACGATTGTCTTCACACTACGGTTAACCGGTTAACAGCCACTGAAAGTTAAATCAAAATATAGAGACATTTTCAGAAAATATTTAAATTTTTAGTACCGACAAATACATTCTTTTTACCAAGTACTCTATAAGTACAATTAACATAAGCACAAGTTTATCAGTTCAGGTTACTTCTACAATGCTGTCAGGACAACTTGTCACCAAAATACATCGTGTTCTATGGGTAATAAGATAAACAATTATTATATTCTGAACAAAATGCGTGCAAATTAACAATTTTATCCTAAAATTTGTACTTCTAATTGTAATATTAACATATCGGTTAACTGATCACTAAAATCCGTACAGTTAACCGGTATTAGCGGCGGTTAACCGAATCCAGCCTTGATTTAATATTTTCTGAAGGACGAAATGTAGCAGTAGTAAGGAATAAAAACAAAGCTGAACCTTACTAATTATGTAGTATAAATAAATGTTATATTGTGCTGATCAGCATGGGCGGAAATTGAATCGTAACCGTAGCCCCAGAATTTACCATTGAATAAAATATTGGGAACAAGAAGATACTCTCTCTCCCCTCCCCAACTTGAGGGTGGGGTCGACTCCTCCCTCCTGGCGTTATACAGTAAGTGGCTTAGAAATTAGTACTTATCTCAAGTGTCACTAAGTGTCTCTTTAACAACAATCAGCCCTTATTTGCAAGTACGTAGTTAATTCTAAATTCGTATTTAGCATATGTAATTACTTAAAATAACCGTCTAAAGCTAGTCTCTAAGTAAATTCTAATATTTTACAAACTTGTTTACCTATATTGTCAATAACAACAACAAGAACAACAACAAAAATAAATATTTGTATTATAAATTTGTAAATGGGTCAATTGTGTTCAGCATACTTGCGTACATATCAGAGACGGAACCGGTCGGATCTGACCGGCACCGGTCGACCGGTAGGGTCGGATCGGGTACCGGTCGGAACCTTGACCGGCCGGTCGAGATCTCTATATGATCTATTCGATATCATAATATCATAATTTGTTTTCTATTATTTATAAATTATTGTTAGCTATGATTGACCGGTCGACCGGCCGGTCGGATCGGGTCAAATTTCCAACTGCACCGGTCGGGTCGGGTCATGAAAATCCCGACCGGTTCCATCTCTGGTACATATAACTCCCGTTGTAAGTTAGGCTCTATGTTAATTTGGAATATTCATTAATTTGTTTACCTATATTGTCAATAACAAGAAATAGACATAATAGAAATTTGTGAGTGTAAAATTCGTATTGAGCATACTTGGTTACCTAGTATTCACATTTAAAAGTGAACAAATAACTGGATTAGATCTGGGATATAATTAACTTTTAACACCCATAATATTTAGTTAAACATTTTCTATTAGTATGACTCAATCTCGCCTCAACATATATAGTATCAATCGGTACCTCTTGTTCTCGCCACTTGTCGTGGGGCCACTCTTTTTGCCGCCGCCTCCGCCACTCCTGCCGCCACTTCCGCCACTCCTGCCGCCGCATAAATGCGCCAGGATAATCTAAACATTAGGTTTGTTTAGGAACTATAGCGGAGTACACTATGTCTATTTAGGTACGATCGAGGGGTGCATAATCGAAATAAGGGGGTACTGCACCCCCCAAAAGAGGCCTAGCGAGAACACTGATATTACTATTATAAGTCTTAATTCCTTACTTCATGATTGCTTCTCCGCCTGCAGACGGGCAGCTCAGGAGTATCAGGGACAGAGACAGGTCTGAGGGGGCCCTTCTCAGCTGAGAAGGCCCCCCTCAGACCCTGTCTCTGTCCCTGATACTCCTGAGCTGCCTGAGTGACACTGAGCTCAGTGTCACTCAGAGTCAAAGCGTCTAATTTGAATGCGGTGAGTTCATCTCCAGAAGATTTGGAGTCTAACTGATCGCTGTTCTCAGGAGTGGTGAGTAATTCGGTCATTCTAATTTTGATGAAAATGTAGCCACAAATATAGCAATGTTGAATAATATAAAATCATTAGTTTTCAATAGCGACCATTGAAATAAGCTGTTGAGACAGAGATGGGCTATAGGAAATTCCTATAGCCCATCTCTGTAGCCCATCTCATGTTGTATTTATTAAATCTGCATTCCTATTAGGAATGCAGATTTAATAAATACAACATGCAATAGTTTGGTCTGATTTCCTATTATTCTCCCACACAGCACTGCTTGACCGCACAACATTATATTTCTTCTTTCTGATATCTAACATTATTTTCAACAGTTCGACCTCTTCCAAGGGGAGACACACCTCTCTCTCTCCTGCCCCTATCGTCACATAGCTCCTGCCCTTTCCGCCCTCTTTCTCAATCTAATCTCAATCTAATACGATAGCGCCTCAAAATACCACTGTATAATTTGTAATAGCATATCCATGGTTTATATTAGTGTATCATACAGCGCCTCAATATACGAAAGCGCCTCAAAATACGATACAACAGGTTAATA
Source organism: Hexactinellida sp. DTS-2022 (assembly GCA_028753945.1). Lineage (NCBI taxonomy): Eukaryota > Metazoa > Porifera > Hexactinellida > Hexactinellida sp. DTS-2022. Next base: position 1,289,129 of record JAPNXP010000014.1, read on the forward strand.
CACCACAGAGATAGGTACAATTTCACTATCTTACCTCACCTAGATATTTTTGTGTTTTGTTAGAGGTTTTTTTAAAATTGTACCTACTAAGGTATAGTCGGCACAGTAAAAATATTAAAGGCAGTAAGATTAGAACTGGGCCACTATACTATAGTATAGTCGGCACAGTAAAAATATCAGGCAATAGGAACTAAGAAGTTTTGAATAACAATTTGAGTTTAGTGAAAGTATTTATATATTATAGATACACAGTAGCACAGGCGTAGCACGCGGTCCGGCTGATCCGGCTTTGGCCGGACCAGTTTTCTTTTCTTGTACTATATTATATGGGAGGGTCCGGCTTTGGCCGGACCACTTTAACTGTTGGGCCGGAGACTTTTCAGAGCCGTACGACGCCCCTGAGTAGTGCTATAATGTCATAACGGAAATGAGGGTGGTCTTATTCGTTATAAATATAGATGCACTTATTGCGTCTGAGACTCTGAGTGATAAGAATAGCATCATTATGACATAATGAAATCTGGGCATCCGCAGATTTCAAAATAAAAAGTGCATCAATGTTAGGGTACCATTGTCCAGTTTTTACCCTGGACAGTCCAGTTTTTTGGGCAAAATTTAGAAATTGTCCAGGTTTGTGATTTGTCCAGTTTTTCCCCCAAAATTTGGAATCTGTCCAGTTTTTGTCCTTTTTTTGACCACCCGGTCATTTTATATAAGTAATAAGACTAATTTTGTCTTATATTCCTTTATGTAACGATTCTAATTGCATGTGATTGCGGTATATTCGGTTATCGATAATTTTGTACAGGACGGTCATTTTATATGGAACCATAACCCAACCTGAATTTCAAGTTTCATATTTGTATTCTGAAAATTATATCTTGCAAGTCTAATTGTTCATTATTTTTCGTATCATATATAATCCTGGAGTGATATCAAAATATTATTTTCCTAATCTCCAAAAAAATTCATAGTTGGTCTCATTTGTATTCCTCATTTATCATAGAAATTTGTCAACTTCATTTATTTGTATCCTTAATTTCAACATTTGTATTTATATTTTCATTTATTTCACATGATATATCAGAATATTTAAAGTTCTTATTTAGTAATATTGTAGTAGTTGGGCTATAAATTATATGGAATAAGCTCACGGTACAAATTGGAAGGTAATACAGACAAATTTTGATAGTCGCCTGATTTAGATATTAACGAGAGTGCTTATAAACTGAGGTATATTTTCTATATTACTAAAGTAGAATAGAGTATAAGCAATGGCTTATCGTGAATTTGAGTGAACAATTTTAACTTGAAATTATATACTCTTATATATCAGAGTATGGAATATACAATTTTAGCACTCCTACGCTCATGATGTGAGATTTATCGCGGTTTTAGATTTGTCCAGGTTTTGGATTTTACGTGTCCAGGAATGTCCAGTTTTTTTGGACAAAAAATGGAAAATGTCCAGGTTTTCGGTCAAAGCCATCTGGTCACCCTAATCAATGTTGGCAAACAGTATGAAAGGAACCATTATTATTGTAGATAATTCACATCTAAAATTAGTTATTGAAGGGCCCAAGGGGTGAATTACCAGATGAAGGAACACCCACGAAGTTATTCCTCTATATACATAAAATTTAGTCTACTCGTTGGTTACTACGTATAAATAGATACAATTATTGAATAAAAGTAGTTTATTCGAATATTACATATAATTTTAGCAGTATTATTTTGAAAATGACGAATTCTATAAGATTTGATATCTGTTGGATGAGAAGCATCCTGAGGAAGTCTCCTTCGGCAAGGACAATGAATTGCCTCCAGCGAAATATCGACATGCTAGTCAAAGAGAAGCTCAGGAGTATTGTGAGCATCCGCGGCCAGGAAGCAGGCAAGGAGGGCTCTGAGGATTATTAGGCGGAAGTGCCTAAACTAAAGAGAGCGACTCTGGATGGCCTTAGTTCATTATTAGGTAATGACTCACTATCTCAAAAATTATCAAAGTTAGGCATAGAAAATGTATTATCGATGAATAGGAAGTTACCTATTCCGGACAGATCAGTACCAGTCTAGTTTATATAACATTGATAGTTTTTGAGTTATGGCACATTTTAGGAAATATACATTTTCCATGGCAACCGAGGAATGTGTAATATTCCATTTATAATTTCGATATATTTTATTCTACTAGTACTTCTGGGTATAACCATGTTCCAATTTAGAACATTTATAACGCGTTTAACTATGTTAATAACTATGTTAAGTATGCTAGAAAGCAAGATAATTCGCAACCAAAATTACCATAACGTCATCAGATGATGACATATCACAATTCTGGAGGGTGCTATGTATACCTGGATACCATATTCCTATATAGTTAATACAGCTCTTTTCAGCTCTATCATTGCTAATTATAGGAATAAAGATCAATTCTCCATTTCTCAATGCACTTTAAGTAATCCATGGTACACAAATTTTCGCTTAAAACTCAAGCCTTTTATATCGAAGGTCACGGCCTACTATATAAAGGCCATTTCACTGCTTTGGACCAGGGATAAGATAAAGGCGGGTTTATTTTTCTAACTGTAACAAATTATCTGATTAATACTATTATACTAGACTCATTATATCAACTATACATATCAAAGTAGTATATTTGGTTCATAGTTGTCTCCCAACATTAATTCAAGCTCAAGTATAGTAGTAGAATTATGAAAACTAAGCAAATATTTAGAGGAATTTCTTGATAAGTTTCTTTGGGGCAGGTAGTAGGAACAATATGATTATTTGCCTTGTTGCTGTTAAGTAACAATTGGCTACTGTTGTTAAAATTTAAAGTAATAAATTGATTTTCCTTCTGTACTAAGCAATCTATATGTTATGTCGATTTTACAAAAATTCAACTCCCAAAATGTCGATTTTGTAAAATCAACATACAAACTTAAGTTTAATTTGTAAAATAGTTGATTTTATAAAATCGACATTTTTAATTACTGTAGTTGATTTTGTAAAATCGACATTTCACAATGTCGATTTTATAAAATCAACATTTTTAATTAGTTGATTTTGTAAAATCGACATTTTAGAATGTCGATTTTACAAAATCAACATATTTTATTTATTGATTTTGTAAAATCAACATTTCAGAATGTCGATTTTACAAAATCAACTAATTGGAAATGTCGATTTTATAAAATCAAGGCTTCATTCTTAAGGTGTTAATACTTGAATCCTCTAAGGAGACGTTATGACCCTATTTATCAGGCTGTCCCTCCACAATCCCGTCTTTCAGGCTAGCGACCTTACCAAAATTTCTGACCCCGATACACGTTTTTTATTATAAGGAACCCTAATTCAAACTTCAGGCTGAAGTTCCTTATTTTTTGCCAATTTCAGCCTCAAAGTTCCTTATTGGTTCCTTATTTTCTTGGGCTCGAAATATTGCTTAGTAAGAAGGTACCTACGTATTCAATTACTTAATTAACTGATTATTAACATTTTAACAGTAGGCTTGATGAGTTTAAAGTAGTATTTGAAAATGATACAATTGATTATATATCAAAGAAAGATATAGACGATGTTGAATTATTCTTGATAAATTAATAAATTATACTATGATAGGTATATTATTTATGGTTTTATCTCAGGCTGGGCAGTTCCTTAAGAGTTCCTTAATTTATTGCCAATTCTCAGCCTGGGGTTTCTTATAAAGGTGTTCCTTATTTTAAAAAAAACGTGTAAGATGTATTAAGCGTTTCTAGTCTTCAGTGTTGTGTACACCCTAAGGTCCCTTATCCGGGCACTGTCGTCCGGAGGGTGCCCGTAACTGGGAATTTCCGGGTCTCAGAAATACAATGGCAAATACATGTGCAAACGAGTGTCTAATCCATATTTTCTAGATTCATACAAAAATCAAAACTGATGGTTTTAACGCGCGACGGGTTGTGGATAATTAAGATATGTATTTGTTATATAATTTTGTCATTAAATCTAATTATATTGATTCAACTTGTGGTAATTATATTGAGTCACTTGTGAGATCGAGTAGGCTTCCATTTCACTAGTTACATTTATCTATTATATCACACAATTAGACGATTAAATCACATAACAGGTTTCCCCTTAGGCATTCGTTGCTAATTACTATATAAACTAAAGACTTGGGTTTAATTAAAATTACATCTAATTTATCGATTATTAAACTTGCTTATACTCGTTAAATATTTGATATTTTTATGATCTTGCGATAGCTCACACGTTTCGAATGTAAGTACAGTGGAACTTCGCTTAGTGGGTACTCGGCTTAAGACGTACTCTCGGATATTACGTACTGTTCGCTAATAACCGATTTTTCCTACTATCAAATCCATCATAAATGATTCGCAGTGGCGTAACTAGGATTTTTGAACTGGGGGGGGGGGGCAAGACAAAATTCTGGGGGGCTCAGGGTGGGTCGGTCGGATGGATTAGTAAATTTAGCTAAGTATATATCCTAAAAAAGTGGGGGGGGGCAAATGGGGGCAAGCTAAAAAAACAGGGGGGTGGGGGGGGGAGGTCGCTCCCCCTTGCCCCCCCCCCCATCTCATTGAGGTTTTTTCTAAATACAAATGACTTGTTTATCCAACTTATACTACACTATATTCTTTTAGATACTATGGATATTTCAAATCAGGGACCAATTGATATTACTTTCCGAGAATTGAGTCCAATACAGTTATGCTCACAAGGAGAGACTAACGAAGATTCATTATCTGAAAAGAGAGCTGATCTAAGTCAGGACATTCAGTGTACCCTGATTTCTTCTCAGGTTGTCCCGATTAATGATCTCGAGCTGTCTAGTCAGTGTTCCTCTAGCTGTGCTATTCCTAGCAAGGGCACACCGATCTCTACTCCCAAGACTCGGAAGAGGAAAGGGTATAGAGCTACTAAGGATAGAAAGAGAAATGCTATGAAAAAGAGGAGAACGGATGATGCAGAGTTTCGTATTAAAGAAAACGAAACAAGACTTGCGAATGTCAAGAAAGCTCTGGAAGAGCCTGAAATAAGAGCGAGACATAATAGTGATGAGTCGAAGAGAATGACAAATAAGCTCAAGGATCCGGATGAGAGGGTAAAACATAGTGAACGCCAGATGAAGCTTATTATTATTGTGCCGAGTATAGTGGCCCAGTTTTAATCCTACTGCCCTTGGTTAGTTATTACTGTGCCGACTATACTATAACGCTAAACATATAATACATAGTATATGTTGTACATACAATGCTACATTCTTTCTTTTTGCGTTCTGATACATCTACCTATCTATCTATTTATCTATCTATCTCTATATTAAAAGAGGAATTGTTGTGTGTGTGTGTGTGTGTGTGTGTGTGTGTGTGTGTGTGTTTGTCCAGAATTGATTGGAAAGACTACGAGTCCCAGAAAGCTGAAAATTTGTATACAGGGGTAATTTTGTACTGCGACAACGATCTATTGGTTTTTGAAGAGAAATATTCACATTTAAAGGTGACAAAATATGTTAGCCAATTAAATTCGAGGGTTTGTTAGTATGGATTACTAACTTATTCAATTAGTATAAATAGATTGTGCATAATAGAAATATATTCTGAGGCTCCAATTTGATTGATTGAAAAAAATTCATTTAACCAATCAATCATTAGTCTATTCTATTGCCTGTTTTTCTTTTAGTATTATTTTGATTCGAGCTTTCTTATCGTGCAACTGAAATTTATTGAGCTACTAAAACTCATTATTAATGTGATTGCTTTTGGGGAGGGAAAGGCCGCGAAGCGGCCGTTAATTGTATCGCGTAGCGCCTAACACGAACAAACAAAAGTCGCGAAGCGACTTTTGTGAGAGAGTGATCCGTCGCGAAGCGACCGAGACCGAAGGGCTCGTATATTAAAAGCGAAATTGTTGTTTGTGTGTTTGTGTGTTTGTTTGTGTGTGTGTGTGTGTGTTTGTCCAGAATTAATTGGAAAGACTACGAGTCCCAGAAAGCTGAAAATTTGTATACAGGGGTAATTTTGTACTGCGACAACGATCTATTGGTTTTTGAAGAGAAATATTCACATTTGAAGGTGACAAAATATGTTGGCCAATTAAATTCGAGGGTTTATTAGTATGGATTAGCAGATTTCATCAATTAGTCATATATTAAAAAGTACACTGGACATGTCCATTAGGTACACTGGACATGTCCGTTAGGTACACTGGACATGTCCGTTAGGTACACTGGACATGTCCGTTAGGTACACTGGACATGTCCGTTATGTACATAGTGATAAGATGTTTGTGGTTTACAAACTGTGAGAAGATTTTGTTGTTTATCATATTTAATTAGGACTATAAATAGATCAAACTGAGCCTATATTGTGTCACTATACTTCATATATTAATAATTTCTTGCTATATTGACTAATAATCAAATTAAAAATTTGAACCTTCTTATTCATCGAAAACAAATTTCTAAATTCAGTCAATCAGAATATTTTCGGATGCCTCGTATAACCAAGGGTAACGCAAGGGAACATTTATCAGAAGCAATCCAAAGATTCCAAAAGGTTACAGGAGAATCCATCGGCGTAGTCTACTCCTGGAAGGGTGCATTATCAGTAATTGGTAACAATTATTTACGGGAACATATTTCTGAAACCAAAGAAATAGTTTGGAGATCTTTGACTTTCGAGCGATCAACAACACTAGACGACGCATCGTACATTTTAGATAAAGAAGATGAAATGATGCATCTTCTAAAACAAGATCTAAAATCACTCAGTGTCTCGGTATTGAGGAAGATTTTGTCGTGGGCTACTCAAAAGGCACCCAGTGAGTTTTCCTGTTTTTCCAACATGCACGATTCAACTGTGTTGTTCAACAATATTACATGAAACTAAATTAGTTGATGATCATATAAAGTTGCAACAAAGTATATCGTGCAATTTATATAATTACGAGCCCTTCGGTCTCGCTTTTTTTAATAGCCAAAAAATATTAATTCGTAGTCTGCATACTTGTTTACCTTATAGGCTTATCCAACAAATGGAAGTTAGTCTCTAGTTCATTTCGAATTCTCCATAATTTGTTTACCTATTTTTGATAAACAACATCAGTAAATATTCATTTTTGAAATTTGTAAATGCGAAATTCGAAATCAGCATACTTGTTTACCTATAATAACATTTCGAATTTTTTTTCTCATATACGTATAAATGCGGTTTCTATTCCCCATCACTTTAATAGAATCTAAGCAAACAAACACACAAACAAACAACAATCGAGTTTTAATAAAATTACTTTTCCTAATGGAATATTTCAAATCAATTGGAATGGTAAAATCGTAATTCTAAAATACTCGACTAGAATTAACTTAAATGACTTAATTATTGTAGGAAAACCGCGTAATTTTTGGGGGAACAGCGAATTTCAGCCTATATTTTGGCCTAAAGATTTACCTTTTCTGAAAAAGTCAAAGAATTTGGACAGATCTACATTACTCATTGTAGTCCAATCAATACGCGAATATCTATACCCAGAACTTTGTGAGAGAGCTTTAACTGAGAGTTTTAGAGACAGGTCACCTATTCATTTAAAAACAAATAAAGATCCATTGGAAACTGAAATTAACGATGAAATTTTTACAAATCCAACTGCTATTCCTTCAGTGATTTCCAGCCAGCAACAATCTCAAAATAATTCTCCCGGACCTAATTCTCTTGATCTTAATTTCAATTCAATTCCTTCTACTCCCATTGTCTTATCTGGACTGCAACTCGATCACCCACGCTCCCCAGCTTTACTTATCCCTTTTTCGGATACTTCACCAGCTTCAATTATAAAACTATCTGGTGCAATTCCGTTAAGCCCTTTAAATGTAAAATTTATAACAATTTTAGATGAAAAAGTGAGGAAAGAATGTCTTAGAGAACTCTCAAATCCCAATACTTTCCTTAGTGATGTAACTATCAATGCTTTTGGGGTGAGTTTAATTAGGATAATGTTATTTTAAATAGCAATAATGGAATTTCTATTTCGTATTTTAGGTTCTAATGAAAAACAACTACCCACACATTCTCGGACTTCAGGATACTATATTATCAGAGGTAATTATCGCTTTTTGAATGTACTTATACTACTAATATAATTAGAAATGATACTTCATTTAATTTTATAGAATCGCCAGTTCATCAAAGCACCACTAACAAGTTTTCAAATCCATCATGATGGTGGATTACACTGGGTGTGCTCAAGGATTGATGATAAAGGAGATGTATCTGTTTACGATTCGATGTATCACCAGCACACTAGCGAAAAACTAGACATCCAGCTTGCACTTCTCTACCGTAGAGAATCTGGAGATTTAAAAGTAACTGTGGAACCCCTACAACAACAAAGAGGTGTATCGGATTGCGGAGTGTTTGCGATCACTGTTTGCATCGCATTGGCGAATGGTTTAGAACCTGACCAAATGAGATGGCGCCAAGCAAATATGAGAAAACAGCTCCAGAGTTTTATCAATTCGGAAAAGATATCACCCTTACCTACGCTTTCAAATCGACTGGCTTCAAATGTGAGTAGTACAAAACACGTTTATACCATCAAGTTATGGTGTCTGTGTCGGTTACCCGAATTCGCTTACAAAAACATGGTCATGTGTCCAAGCTGTCATATATGGTTTCACAAACCATGTATTGGACTCAAGGATACTAGTCAAAAGGTACTCTCGTTTATATGCAGAAAATGCCAAACTACAAAGATGAAAGAGTAAACATGTGATCAAGTTATTTATTTAATGATTTAGTGAACTAAATTCAATTTATTATAATTTTTCTAATTCTTGTTTATTCAAACAATACAAAAAATATCGGACATTGTAAAATACGTTTTCAATCCGCATGAAAGATACTTGAGTAGATATTCTTCTGAGCGTAGAGAATAATTGCTCGCAAACTTGAGAATTAATTCTCTTGAAATCTTCACTTTTGACAGATTTCAAAGAATAAGATGGGTTGCAGCAATGATTCTTCCAGTGAAAGCGGTCAACCAGGAATGTTGTATCTTTGAAAAGTTGAGGATCTCTAAAATAACAATTGATTCATACAGTAAAACTAGGTGATAACGTACCACCAGGGGAAAGCAAAAAGTACGTACTAACTAGTTCTACTAATATTAATAGAATTGGACATCCAACTGAAAAAAATTGCATAACTTATGCCTAAATGTTTTAGAGATAGTTTTCTCATCTGTGAGGGAACTTATTATTTTGATCTAGGTTCTAACCTGATAATGCATGTGGTATGTAAATTACACGCATTGTCGTATATAATTATACGTGGGGGGGTTTGAAATAACGTCAGCAATAGATTGAATACTGTTGTTGTGGACTCTTTAGAACGAAGAATTTCAAATCCGTAGCATACTTTATGCTTACAAACTAGAACTAACAGTCCCGGTGATAGCCTTTGGTGTTTTGGATATACTTTTGTACATCTTTTAATACTTTTCTCTTCATTCTCGTCTTCATAAATAGGTAATCTATTGGATAAATCATTTAACAGGAGTTCATACTTGTATACATTAACATATAGTAAGATACCTGTAACGTCTTGCTATTGCTGGAAAGTATTGAATAAAATTATTAGATGATGCTGCCTCAACTAATTTCCTTCTATCTCTATGAGAATTGAGTGCCTCAATTTTGAACAGAATTGACTTTAACAAACCAGCTAGAAGAGGATTAAGAGTCAACGCCGTGTTCAGTTGTTCATTTACTTCAGAAAACGAATTAATGAGAAACTTGAAAGTGTAAATTTTGCCGCAAATCTCGAATAGTATTCCTGGATTAATTGGTGTTCCATCAGAAAGCTGGACAATAGCTTTCATTTCTTCATCATCGAGAATTGAAATAGGAAATAGGCCAGTAATCGGCTCGGATCGGGACAAGAGTTCGATGACAACTTTGGCGTTGGGATAACTATAGTTAACTGCATAAATCTCTTCTCTAACACTATTAGCAAAGATTAAATAATCGCTAAATTCTTTGAACTCTAGAGAACTTATCATGGCATGAAATGCGCCTTCTAACAATCCATTTTCACAATATTCTCTGAGATTTTTTCTGTTTTTTAGATCAGAAATGAATAATCTTTTTGACATAGGGACTAATGGGTATCTCTGATTCTCATCATATTCTTGTTGTGAATCAGGAAGTTCTTTGATTGTCCCCATTGTGATTCCATCTAAAACCAATATTTCCGGAGCATCTCTACACCTGGGGCAAATAAAGCTGTTTGTGTAGTTAATATCTAACATTCGTAAATATCCATTCCATCCGTGTTGCAAAATGTGGTAACTAAAGCTGAGTTCTCTGCCCATCCTGTGGAATTTATTATTCTTTGCTCTAAAATTATAGGAAGATGATATTTAACCTTTAAATTACGTACATAGACTTTATGAAAATACATACCTCATGTATCCATGAAGTGTATTCCTTGACATAGTCATAAATTCGCTGTATTCGTATAGGACTCCGTAATGGATAAAGTACCGATTGTTAACATTGAGTAATAAATATTTATCACCCTCAAAGACAACTTTGCAATTACACTTCCCTTCGCAGGTTGTAGTATACACTAAATATATGACAAATTAAGTCTGCATATCGGAAAGGTAAACAACATAAATTATACATACCTGTATGTTCTTTTAAGTCAAGTATATCATTTTCTGTGTAAACAATGATGCCCTTCTTTACTGCAACTAAATTTTTCTCACTATATTTATGGCCTTGCTCGCAAAAAGAAATATCCGATTTGAGATTTATGGGTAGCATGATTCCTTGTGTAAGCTGTTCATTATAAATATTTGCTAAGTTCTTACTTAGTTTAAATGGAATTTCTCGAGTAGATATTGTTGAATAGTCAAGAGCCTTCGGGGCTATAGGTATTTGATCTATGTATTCAGAAAGAATCTTCTGTAAAGTTGACTTTTGTTTGCACATTCCGCTACAGTTATCGCAATACCACTTTCTTTCTTTCATATAAAAGCAGTGATATCCATTCCTAATGAGAAAGATTGTATTAGCATCTATTGTAAAATAGGTACTGTCTGCGTGTGATTTGGATTCTGCTAAAGCCAAACTTTGGAACTCTAAGCACATGTTATATGCTTGATAATGTAAGTATGAATTTAGGTGACAAGATAAACATATCTCCAAACTTGTTTCAATCAAAACCCTCTTCTTCGTTAACAATACTTCACCTAACATAGGAAAATAAAGTAATTAAAAAAATCACAGAAATTCAGTGAACTTATTTACTTATATTACCATTAGTGACATCAAAATCTGACATAAATATGACTGAGGAATCCTGCAAACGCCAGGCCTTCTGTTTGTCGGATAGAATATGTACATATTGGTCTAGTATTGGAATATTTAATATCAGCTCTCCTTGTGAACATATCTCAGTACTTTCTTCTTCTTTATGTTCTCCTAAAAATAAAAAAAAGTTAAGTGTATTTCTTACTTGAATTATTTAAATAATTATATATACGTACATGTTTTGCCTGGAAAGAAATAACATTCGAAATGACATTGAACAGTTATAATAAATTCCTCATTTTATTTTTCAAATTAGAATTAGAATTAGTCCTCAATTATGAATTAATTAAACCCGAAAATCGAGCTTGTTAACTCGACCCAGTTGATTGGGCCAAGTAGACTTGTATTAATCATCTTAGATAATTATTCCTTGAAAAATGGCAAGCCAACCAATTTCATGGACTCATCAGGGGGTAACTCTCTTGCTGAGTCCCTGAAATTGGATGCAGAGCAACCAGTTTCACACTGGGTCGTTGTTCACATAACATTTTGATCTACAATAAAATCAAAACTCGTATATGAAACTTACTAGATGCAATTGCAAATTGCTGTTCAGATATTGTAGTCATATTTGTGGATTTAGAAATATCAATTCTTTCGATATAAAGGGTTGCTGGAGTAACGTCAAATTTCTCCTCAACTAGTCTTCGTTTTCTCGGGTGGTTAATATCAAACGTTGAGGTAGAGAGTTTTTCAGCCATTTTGATTTGTATCGATGTCAAATAATACTTATGAATAGAAATACAGAAATTTTCATTTATTTATATACTTTACGCGATTCAAATTAAAACATGTGACTATTGATGCTTTGCCTTGAGATTGGGGGGTCGACTGTCTACCTAACGGACATGTCCAGTGTACCTATTGGACATGTCCAGTGTACCTAACGGACATGTCCAGTGTACCTAATGGACATGTCCAGTGTACCTAATGGACATGTCCAGTGTACCTAATGGACATGTCCAGTGTACCTAATGGACATGTCCAGTGTACTTTTTAATACCTCCAATTAGTATAAATAGATTGTGCATAATAGAAATATTTTCTGAGGCTCCAATTTGATTGATTGAAAATAAATTAATTTAACCAATCAATCATTTGTCTATTCTATTGCCTGTTTTTCTTTAAGTATTATTTTGATTCGAGCTTTCTTATCGTGTAACTGAAATTTATTGAGCTTTTAAAACTCATTATTAATGTGATTGCTTTTGGGGAGGGAAAGGCCGCGAAGCGGCCGTTAATTGTATTGCGTAGTGCCTAACACGAACAAACAAAAGTCGCGAAGCGACTTTTGTGAGAGAGTAATCCGTCGCGAAGCGACCGAGACCGAAGGGCTCGTATATTAAAAGCGCAATTGTTATGTTTTTGTCAAAACATGCGAAAATGAGAATATTGGCAATCTGGTGTGACGAGTCCGCATCATTAATATACATGTTCTATTAACTTTCAGATTTTTATACTCTTAGAGGGCGGGAATTATGTGCGATTAAGTGAATTTTGAATTTTCAGGGTTCACGAAATGTGACAATGACGTAATAACTTGTCGAGGTGTGAGAATTTTGAGTGGAAACCGCAACTTGTTGGCGGGTGCCAAAAGTTACCCCTATATGCCAAAAATTACATTTGGAAACCGTCCAGTTTCTTCAATCAATTCGGAACATACAAACAAATACAAGCTGCCCGTCCGCGCCACGCGCGTCCTTACAACTTGCACTCGGGCCTGCGGCCCTCGCTTGTATTCAAAACACATGCCTTTTCAAATTAAATGTCGGTTGTATTTAATTACATACTCCAATATACTTAAACTGATTCTAGGCTCTATAAAATCTTTCGATTATGGAACGAAAATTGACGAAAAACTTAGATACCCCCTCCTACTTCACGCTTTTTGTCATTTTTGTAATAAAAAGTACGGATTGTAACACTTACCCCCTTGAGCATTACTTAAATTCAAAATCACATATTGATTATATTACGGGAATCATTTGGGTAATATTATATTTAGGTGACCGCTAGTGACCCACATAACAGTAATGCTATTGTTTCAGAGTAGGGCTGTGCCCCCCTAAGCTGTCTATTTATCCGTGGGCCCCAGCCATAGGTATATACGTTTAATGACATAAAAAATAATTGGGAAATACTAATCAGCGCCTGTATTGTTGAATATTTATGCTAGTTAGAACTGACAGTTTTCTAGATATCAACGCATGTCCGTGTATAACAGTGTTTCTCAAACTTTTTCGGACAGAGCCCATTAGCTACCTCGAGTCGCGTGGCGTTAGTGCGGGCGACATAAAGTTTCTAGAAGAAGTCGGATTCCACACAGTAGAATCAATCGCTTTTGTATCCAAGAAACAGCTGATTGTAATCAAAGGCATCAGTGAAGCGAAAGCCGACAAGATTCTCTCCGAGGCGAGAAAGCTAATCCCGATGGGATTCACAACAGCGACTGAGGTTCATCAGAAGCGGTCTGACATTGTGCATATCTCAACTGGCAGCTTTAACCAAACAAGCAATAAATCATCACAATAGTTTGTGTTGTATAAGCAGTGTAACAGTTATAAAAAATATAATAAATTAGTGAGAAGTAAAAAAAAAAAATCTGTTGTGTAAAAAAAATTTAAAAAAAAAATCTGTGACATCGCCTATCCCTCCCGGGAGGATGGCAAACACAGTTTCGCCTTCCGGGAGATAGGGCGAAGCGTTAATTTGGCATAGTCGAGATTCTTCCCTGCCTTTTCTGAGATACAGCCTTGTGGTGGAGGCGTGTGCTATTATGTTACCGCCGATCGGTATATTCGGATCCACAGAGGTAGATCTAGCAGCGCCATCAACCTGCGCCACCACCTGGTTTGTTATAACAACCGAAATTCCGAATTCGTCGGCCATTCTTTGCAACACGCGTAAAAACTTGCCCAGGAGCGTTTGTCGGGCGTATAGCTCTCCCCTCCCCGAGTAATCTGTCCGGAAGAGACCAGTCGCGCTGTCCACCACCAGAAGCGGGTATCGGCTCTTTTTTGACATGATATTGCAAGCCTGCACTAACAGCTGGAACTGGTGGTCCGTGTTGTAGGCCCTGGCGTAATCTATGTTCTCTAGTACTGTTGTGCCGGTGTCAGAGGAGATCCTGTTCCCCCGTGAAAATTTTTCCCCCGAACAATATTTCCTAGGAAATATTGTTCGGGGGAACAATTTTCACGGGGGAACAGGATCTCCTCTGACAGGTGTCATAGTAAATCCTGTTCCCCCATCTTTTTGTTCCCCCGAACAGTATTTCCTAGCAAATCCTGTTCGGGGGAACAAAAAGATGGGGGAACAGGATTTACTATGACACCGGTCAACTTGAAGCGGGCTGCAATTGCCAGCACTCGTTCCGAACGGAAAGAAGAGTCTGTGCCGATGTATAGACATTTCCCCGCGCCCCCGCCCATGTTAGTCGGGAGCTGACACGTGACCGCCAGCGTGTGGCATATCTGGGTCTTACCAGTACTGAACTCGCCAGCAATTTCAATAATGGAGCCGGGCTCGATTCCGCCGCCAAGAAGTTTGTCTAGCTTAATTCACGACTTTTGAGTCAACAATTTTCCCTCGATACCGCCTCTTGCACAAAGTCTCAATATTAGATTTTTTATTTGTTTAACAAATCCCTATTTGATTTAATGAATCAGCACTATTGTCTACCTTTCTTTTTACTATTCATTTATTCGATCTAGGTTCATCAATTCTATTCGGTTTATATTTGTTTTATATTTAAATTAAAGAGATCACTGACTGTTAAAAGAACAAGATTCTGCTTTATTCGATTAGGAAAGTCAGTGACAGTGTAAAAATTGTATTGCTCATTCATTTTTAAAGGGCTGACTTTTTGTTAATAATGACCAATGCAATAGTAATTACCACTGTAAAGGATTGATTTTTGATTCTTGAAGTTTTTTGTTAGCACCCATTGCTAATTAATATTTAGGAATATATTATCGCTGTTTTACGTGAGGTTCAGAGGTTGTATTTCTGTTTCGAATTCTAAAACCCCATAGCGCCCTCCCAGCGCCCCCTTGCTGTATGGCCGTCCCCAAACAACCTTTTTACTTTTTTTCTTATTGTTATTTTTTCCTATTTTGTGTATTTTCCTTTCCTCTTCGTCGGGGCTTCTGTCTCACAGGTGCTATCTGGTTAAAAACTACCTGGTCAGATAGCTAGTTGACTCTTTTCAAGATCAACGCAAACGCTCTAGGGGACCAGAAGCATGGCTAACAGATCAGCCACCATTTTACTATTATCTCATATTTTCCTTTTTCTTAAAACTATTTTTGTGAGGGCAATTTAGCCTAAGGGCTACAAATAAACTATTTTTTCCTTTTTCCTATCCTTTTCCAAATACGCCCCTGTGAGGTTGTATTTCTGTTTCGGAATTCTAAAACCCCATAGCGCCCTCCCAGCGCCCCCTTGCTGTATGGCCGTCCCCAAGCAACCTTTCAGCGCCCCACTGGGGCTCTACGGCCCACTTTGAGAAACACTGGTGCATATTTATAAACGGACTCCAAATAGAAAATAAATATCACTAAGGAACTGCACAACTCTGTGGACCCCTAACTTTGAGCTGTGGAGAAGTTGTTGCATTGATTGGTAATTATTGGATATCAAATAGACACAATAGAATGTTAGAAATGTATGAGTAGACAGAGGGAACACAATAACTGATTGGATGAAATGAATGAACTTCCTCTCGACCAATTAAATTACAGTCTCAGATAGGCATTCTATAACGCACACTTAACAATTGATAGAGACACTAAAATCCTTTTATACGAATTGAATGCTAGCTGCTAATCCATACTGGAAAACCCTCGAATTTAATATTTGTCACCTTTGGAGAGGGAATATATGAAAATTTTATTTAGAGATTTTAGAATTGTTTCTAGATACAGTATTCCCTAGAATCCCTACTCTCCTGCCAAATTTCAAGTCTGTATCTCTTACCAGTTCCTCAATCAATTTTGAACAAACAAAACCAAACCAAAAATCATTGTGATTTAATATATACGAGCCCTTCGGTCTCGGTCGCTTTGCGACAGATCGGTGCTACGCACCTCAAGTTAACGGCCGCTGTGCGGCCTTACTCCTCACATTTTCTACCATGGAAATGGTAGATAGGGACGTTATGATTTTGATTTTCATTAATTTGTTTACCTATTTGTGTAAACAACAACAACAACAAAGACTCATATTAGAATTTTATAAATGCGAAATTCGTGTTCAGCACACTTGTTTACTTATAATACCTATTGAAAGTTAACTTCTAGGTTGATTTTGAATTTTCATTAAATTATTTAGCTATTTTGAGTAAACAACAACAACAACAACAACAACAAATATTCATATTATAAAATTTAAACGCGAAATTCGTGTTCAGCATACTTGTTTACCTACAATACCCGTTGAAAGCTAACTTCTAGGTTGATTTTGAATTTTCATTAATTTGTTTACCTATTTTGTGTAAACAACAACAACAAATATTAATATGAGAAATTTATAAACGCGAAATTCGTGTTCGGCATACTTGTTTACTTATAATACCCGTTGGAAGCTAACTTCTAGGTTGATTTTTAATTTTAATCAATTTGTTTACCTATTTTCTGTAAACAACAACAACAATTATTCATATTAGAAATTTATAAACGCGAAATTCGTGTTAAGCACACTTGTTTACCTATAATACCCGTTGAAACCTAACTTCCAGGTTGATTTTGAATTTTCATAAATTTGTTTACCTATTTTGTGTCAACAACAACAACAAATATTTATATTATAAATTTATAAATGCGAAATTCGAAATCAGCATAATTGTTAACCTATATATCCGTTGAAAGCTAACTTCTAGGTTGATTTTGAATTTTCATTAATTTGTTTACCTATTTTGTGTAAACAACAACAACAAATATTAATATGAGAAATTTATAAACGCGAAATTCGTGTTCGGCATACTTGTTTACTTATAATACCCGTTGGAAGCTAACTTCTAGGTTGATTTTGAATTTTAATTAATTTGTTTACCTATTTTGTGTAAACAACAACAACAAATATTCATATGAGAAATTTATAAACGCGAAATTCGTGTTCGGCATACTTGTTTACCTATAATACCCGTTGGAAGCTAACTTCTAGGTTGATTTTGAATTTTAATTAATTTGTTTACCTATTTTGTGTAAACAACAACAACAAATATTAATATGAGAAATTTATAAACGCGAAATTCGTGTTCAGCATACCTGTTTACCTATAATACCCGTTGAAAGCTAACTTCTAGGTTGATTTTGAATTTTCATTAATTTGTTTACCTATTTTGTGTAAACAACAACAAAAAATATTAATATGAGAAATTTATAAACGCGAAATTCGTGTTCAGCATACTTGTTTACCTATTATAACATTTAGTTTATATCCCAATATTAATTGCGGTTTCTATTCCCCCATCACTTTAATATAATCCGGACAAACACACACACACACACAAACAAACAACAATCGAGATTTAATAATATAGATATAAGACAAGCTGCTCGTCCGCGCTACGCGCGTTCTTACAACTTACACTCGGGCCTGCGGCCCTCGCTTGTATTCAAACACATGCCTTTTCAATATTAAATTCCGGTTGTATTTAAATACTCTAATAGACGTAATGCAAATTGAGTATGTATGTGCATGATTGAGCTCAAACTGAATTTAGTCGCCTATAAAAAAATGTCGGTTATGTAACGAAAAATTAAAAATATATATACCCCCTCCCAACATCTCGCTTTTGCCATTTCTTTATAAAAAAAGGACGGGCTGTAATACTTACCCCTTGGCAGTACTTAAAATTCAAAGGCCATATGACAGGTTCATTATATTACGGGGAATCAATTGGGTAATATTTAGGTGACCGCTAGTGACACACATAACAGTAATGCTACTGTTTCAGAGTAGGGCTGTGCCCCCCTAAGCTGTCTATTTATATCCGTGGGCCCCAGCCATAGGTATATACGTATAAGGGCAATAAAAATATGGGGAAATACTAATCAGCGCCTGTACTGTAAAAAAAATCTTTGTGATTTAATATATAAGATATCACCCACCCTTGTGTTTTAATGGTACTAGCGCGCTTCGCTTGCTAGGTCGCTTCGTGGCAGAACACAACCACACACCAACCGCTTCGCGGTTGGTGTATGGTTTATATACTTCTAACAATGATTATAAAGCGTAAATAGGCCTAAATAGTCAAATTTAACAATGTGAAATTTTAGTGATTACGTCATCGTGCGATAATGAGTAGGGATGGGACGGATGCGAATTTTTCCACATCCGCGAATACGGATGTGCATGCGGATGCCAAATTTTTAACTCCGCGGATTCGGATGCGGATGCGGAGCTCAAACCTATTGGCTTTCATTTTTACAATATTTTATTTAGTACTATTACTATACAGTGGACTCTCGTAATACGAAACAGGGATTAGGCGAACAAAGTTTAATTCCCACACAAATACATGCAAATGAATGCACAGCAGACTATTAGGGAGTATGAACTGTGTAAGTAGAAAGCATATCTGGCCTTTCTAAGAGTCCACCTGTAGACAAAGGGTCCCCATTTAGACATTAACTGAAGTAGACTATAAGAGAAATGGACTTAGAGAATGGATAATTAGAGAAGAACAATATTGCATACAACTGTGCAATTAAACTAGTACCGAATAACAAAATTATGTTAGACAATTAAGGAAGTGGTCTATTAGGTAAGTGAAGAAGTGGACTATTAGAGAGAACAGACTGTAATTGGGAGGGGACGGATGTGAAATTCATAAACTCCGCGGATGCAAGATTTTTAAACTCCGCGGATGCAGATGTAAGGCGGATGCGAGATTTTTAAACTCCGCGGATTCGGATGTAAAGGCGTAGTTGATAAATCATGCGGAGCTCCGCGGATACGGATGCGGATGCGGAGCTCTGTCCCATCCCTAATAATGAGTAAGCATATTGGAAATCTGGTGTGACCAACGTGTCCGCATCACTAATGTACATGTTCGAATTAAGTGGACATACAAACAAATATATATACATATACACACATACACCCAGCCTTGTGTTTTAATAAATTGAAGGTGTGGAGATGAGTGTGTAGTTGGCAGCGAAATTTGACAAAAAAATCGAGCACAGTTTCACACGCCATAATTTTGTGTCCAGGGCACATAGAGGTGTCATTTGGAATATAACAATAACAGCCTAGGAGGTTTCTGTCATTTTAATTTCATCTCAATCTGACACCTCAGTGACACAGGGTGATATTGCAAAAATTTGCAAATTTTCTGTTATTCTAACGACATTGCCCCCACCCAAAGTATTGCATAACTATAGTTTTCCAACACAAAAAGTCATGTCTAATAAATACAGCCTTATACAGGTATTCTAGATTACTGATATAAAATTACCATATAAGCGATAGCTTAATTCAAACCGATTTCTAAACTCTACTGTCTATATAAAAGTGAAAAGTATCTTATTGAATTGGATCAAATTCTTATATGTAACTATCAGTCATCACATTCTCTACTGTATTGACTTTTGTCACTGGTTGAAAATGACTGAAATATAAACGCAAATACAACCTTCTCTCAGTTAAATCATGTACATTTTGTTTGTCATTGAACCCATAGCCTGAAAATTTGTTCCAGCAACGATTTACATCTTTGAATACGAAAATATCCTTTTTAAGGAGTTGTGCTGCTAAAAACAATTCTAAGTCTGTCCCCCACGATCCTACTCGATCCATCATACTTGGGTAAGAGTCCTTGATTGTGACGTCGTTTATGCTCCGGTATCTACAGCGAATCTGAGGGTTTGGTCCTTCTTCCTTCTAGAATGACTCTACTAGCCATGGCAATGCAGATGGTCTAATAATTCCGTTGGATAGCATCTGCTTTACTTGCACGTTGATCTCGCGCTCTGTTTGGGGGCGATACTCGAATGTTCTTCGCTTTAAAGGTAACTGGCCATTGGTATTAATTACGTTATGAGCCACGTGCATAGTGTTAGGGCTCTTGGGATTTATAGCAAATACGTCAGAATACTCTACCAGGAGTTCTAGGAGCGCTGCTTGCAGATCACGATCCAAGTTTGGGTTTATATTCCACTGTGACTCTCTCTGGTTAGCTCCTGCTAGGCTGCTACACATTTCGCATAGAATATCGCGCTTTTTACAGACTCAGTTCTAGCAAGAGGTTGGCCTCCGAGCCTATCCATTCGCAGCCTAACCTACCTCTATGTCCGTCCCAATCAAATTCCGTAGAGCTGAACTTTCTCAGGAAATCTCTTCCTAAGATGATAGTAAATTCTGTGCTGTCGAGGACCAAAAATGTGTGCTTTAGTTCGTGCGTCTTTCCAATGTTCACAGTAATTTCGGCACTACATAATATAGTAACGGGCGTCGCTCCTAATCCGTACACACAGCTATGATTTGTTGCATAATGAGCCCCGGTAGAGCGGAGAGATTGTGAATCGACTATTGACGGATTCGCCCTGGAGTCCAGTAATGCCCACTTTGGCTTGTGGAAGAGTTCTCTCAAATCTGTAACGAAGTCCTGTATTTTGTTGTTCTTGATGTTGTGACTCTTGCACCAATAGCGAGCATTTCGGAAGATGTGATTCCAGCAACGTAGCCGAGTTGCATTGGAAAGATATTTTTCAATTGAAATTTACTATACCCTTTTCTTCATCCGTGACCATTGGAAACGTCTTGTTGTTTTTAATGAGCGATGGAACTTTAATTGAGGCTATGTGAAAAAGTTGCTCATGAGCTGTCTGAAACTTCCGTCGTGAATTAGAAAAAGTATGGCGTTATTGGTGATTATTTGAATAACGTGTGGCGGAAGAGGAGAAGGGATACATAAAAATCTCCAAGCTGGAATGTGGTGTCGTAATATAATAACTGAGGTGAAGGGGAATCTATTAAAACAAGGCGATCTATTTGGTTCATAATATCCTTCATTCCACAGGCGCAAATTAGATCGGGGTAGGTTTGAATAGTCCAGATAAACTCAGGAATATCAAAAGCAATTTCATGAAGAATATACGTATAGTGCGTCTTGGGATATCTTTCGTTGTTTGTTTCCCCATACGTAATGTTACGGATCTGTAGAAAATATAATGTTAACTAATAATTCTTCACCTGTAAGAAAAAACTATGCTATTAATAGGTAATCTAAATGACGCATGGAATATTTTATCGACAATATATAGATATATTAGCACAATTTGTCTGCACGAAACATTAGAAACATATATAATAATTCAGGGGCAGACCCTGTAGGCAGGGCCGTAGGAAACGCACCCCGAACCGGGGGGCCCCGCATATAGGGGGCCCCATAATTTCATATAACAAAATTATATTACTTACCGTATATACTCTAATAGTAGCCCCTATTCGAATAATCGCCTACCTCCAACAATAGCCCCCAGATTAGCAAATACAAATTACTATCGGTACCCTGAGTATCTAATATTAGCCGCAATTCGATTATCAACCGACTATACTAAATAAATTGTATCAAAATGTTCTATTCTCGAAAGTCACGTAAATTATTGATCAGAAAATGGCCTAAAAAACAATAATCGCCTAGGCTACTATTCAAATAAATACGGTATTCATTCCTATGTAGGGGGCCCCAGGACACATAGATACGGCCCTGCCTGTAGGTGTAGGTACTTGAGAATTATTGGAATGGCACCAGTGTTTTTTTTAAGCCAAATTAGAGGCCCAAAATGGCCCTCTAATTTTTCTCCATGGCCCTCTAATTTTTAACGTGCAAAGTACTTAATATCATGAAATGTTGGGTGAGGGCCTCTAATTGTTGGCATGGGCCTCTAAATATTGGCAGGGCCCTCTAAGCAAAAATCCTTAAAAAAACACTGAATGGCACTATTAATATACTTGATAGGTCAGCTTTTGTAAATTTGATACTCGCGAAACAGCTATCAATCGATTTACATGCGCTTCCCTTACGCCTCTAATAAAAATACTAACCTGTTTTATGTCTCTTGGCTTCAAGACTCTCGATATATTTGGTAACAGTCAATTGCTGCTATTTCTGCCTTGTAGAGTTTAGATGGGGTAGTTGTTAACAAATGCTCTTTAGTTATTGTTCGCGTTGAAGGACACTGTTGGCAATAGTTTTGCGAAGTGTTTTTCCTCTGGTTACCATGAAGAAACTCAAGTGCCGCCTTTTCATCTCCAAGATAATGTATCAGCACTAGTATCGGGGGGGGGGGGGGGGGTAACTTGATAACTCAGCATCCGAGTGCAAGAGTACGTATGTGTGCCTTCTGAAATCGTAGGAGAGCCCCTCAGGTGTGTCTATTACGAAATAGGTTTTCCTAACTATGGGTTTAGCTCTTGGTAGTTGCACGGATCCATTGTTGACCCACCTATATTGATCACATTTCTAGTCATTTGCATAATTCTCATTGGATATATATATGAACACATCACCTGCTCGGGTTTCACAGAGGGTACTTTCGAAATTAAAGGATCATCTTGTACTACAGTGCGTAATAAGCTGGCTGCTTCTTGGGAGTATACGCTGTCGAACGTGTAGAATAAGGTTGATTCATTTCATAATCAATTGTGATTTAAATCTATGGATTGTTTAATTAATACTACCATGCTAGAGCCTATAATAACCAACACCTTGGGGCCGTTCCGTAATTTACGTACTTAAATTTCCCAAATGGTACCGTTCCGTAATTTAGGTACTTTGATTTTCCGGAATGGTACCATTCCATACCGTTCTGTTCCGGAAATTAGGTATGTCCCTTTATTTGTTGAAAACCTCTTATTTTAACTAGCTGTATCTGTAGAATTGTGGCATTCGAAAGGAAACAATGACTTTATAGGTATGGTGTTGTCATTTATTGATCCTTTAACTTTTGATCACACATTTATGACCATTGGCGTTATAGAATTTACAGAATCTCATTCAGGCGAAAATATCATCAATAAAATTAATGATATTGTAAAATAATTCCAAATACCTGGAATTTGTCATATAAATGATATATTCTACTCCATTTCGCATGACAATTGCCGTAAGATAGTAAAAGGAGTTCGTGCTACACATCTGTGTTATCTACACGTTGTGGTTGTCACACTGTTCAACTAATACTTTCACATGTGTTAGATCGAGGATTGTCTAAAAATCCGCGTACAAATTTGTCCGAGAAGCAAGTGAAGTGATCCAAAAAGCTCGAAAGATAGTTGGACACTTCCACCATAGTGCTGAAGCAAAATAAAATTTACGAGAGATTGCTGCTGGGATTAATGAATCACAAATGAAGCTCATTCAAGACAATGAGACAAGGTGGAATTCAAATATCGATATGATTTGAAGTACTATTAACAAATTAAATCATTAAAGATTTACTACTCATTGAAGATCCAGGAAAAATCAAGGATTTCCGCCCATCTGAAGAAGAATGTCCTAATTCATTGTTTTGGTATCCGTTCCCCGTTTAAGTGGCTTATCAAAATGCTACAGGGTGATTATCCTACCATGTCAATTTATTACCCTTGTATCAAGTCAGGATTTACCCTTGAGTGGCCTGAAGGCTGAACCACACAAGTGGCCCGAACATGATCGAAATTGGACGGTAGTGTTCATGTAGTGGCCCATTGGTCGTGTAGTGTCCTGTACATTGGTCCTGTAGTGGCCCGAAGGCTATAGCCTACTTAGCCTAATGGTAAATCCGGCCCTGCCTTGAATGAAGCTTTTGTTAAATCGCTAAACGAGCTTCATCCTGTATATATTTATTCAGATTCCGGGAGAAGAAGATAGCCTAAATATCAGGCTAAAAGTCTAGATCATTTAGAACTAAACATTATCGCTAAGCAGGTACGCGAAAATTTGCTTTGTGATTTACAGGAAATATACGTAGATGCGAAATTTACGAAAGAACAAAAGAAGTTTTCTTGACCCAAGATGGAAGACTCTCAGCTTTCTTGAAGAATTAAAATGGGGTTAATAAATTATTTATGGCGCTTATGGAATGGTGAAACATATCTTAAACATTTATTAGAAGATACGGACACTAGTTCCACACCTGTTTGTCAACCAAATAAGATTCCAAAGCGTTATTAAGAATTCGTTATTTTCATGATGTCACTCCTAGAGGACTCCGGTTTAGTTGACACCGATAATGATAATATAATTAATACAGAAACTCTAGGATTGTTTGCAAGTCTAGAAGAGGAAGTAAAGTTTCACAAAAGATTACCTCATGTTGACATTAAGGCTAAATTTAATTGCTATCGTGGTGGGGAGAGAAAGGTGTTAAATTGTACCGACTAGGTTATATGACTACCATTGCTCATAGCAATAATGACTCCAGGTCTACGGTTGAGCGACTGTTCAGTACAGCGGGCAGGATAGATACTAGGGACAGAGCAAATATCAGCCCTCATCGATTGGAAACTATCCTCTTAATTCATAAAAATCAAAATTTATGGCTGAAAGATTCTTGGGAAAATACGAAGAAATATTTTGTAAATAACCTTGAATATTTATAATATTATGTTATGGAAAAAGCTTCCAAGTCGGCTAAATGAAACCAAATCCAAAATTGTAGCCTGTGCCGACGCATTTCCCTTTGGAGGTACTATATTTTGTTGGTTGTTTATTGATAGTGCCTCCAAAGGAACATGCTGTCGGCACAGCTGCAATTTTGGATTTTTTCGCCAAGTCATCAACGCCTCAAGGTGTCAAGAACCATTTGTTAATTGGTCCGAGTCACAAGGAACGGTAGATAAATTTTAAGTTTGTTTCTATCATAAACCATCTTGAGTTTAATGCCATTCATTCATTACTTATTGATAATATAATATATTATTAGTTATTTATTTTAGCAATGTTATCCACGGTGAGTTGAGTAGAGTCAACAAATTCCATATATTATTTTATTTTATTTTATCCATTGTATAGTAATACTACAATTAAATAGAAGCCAGCTGGAATTTATGAGTTAAATCAATTTAATTATCGCAAGTTGAATCAATAGAGTAGGATTTAACAAGTTAAATCAATATAATTATTACAAGTTGAAACAATGGAATTAGATTTCCCAGTTTTACAGAAATTCAAGTGTGAGTAAACAAAGAAATTTCAAACCCCAATTATGGGAGAAATTAAACCCTTTATTGAAAATTTTCTTCTCCCATCAGACGCAGAATTTTATGGTGAATCCAAATATGAAATAAAATTTGGGGGTTTAGTAAAACATCTCTTGAGTTATGGACCAGACAAATTTTGAAAGGTGTTAAACATGTGTCCAAAATTTGTTAATCAAAAATCGTAACCCCAGGTGCAAATTAGACGGTCCCATCGCACCTACATGCCAAGTTTAAGTCCATCAACTATAAAGCTCTGGCCAGGGCACCGTCTACGGAGAAAAATAGAAAAAAAAATCCAAAATTGCAGCCTGTGCCGACGCATATTCCTTTCGGTCGCACTATATTTTGATTGTGGTTTATTGATAGTGCATCCAATGGAACATGCTGTCGGCACAGCTGGAATTTTGGATTTTCTTTTCGCCATGTCATCATCACTATGAAGGTGTTAAATTATTTCAAAAAGGTGTTACGGAAGGCATCGACCCTTAGAGTGGTGGAAGTTTCCATTTAGTTCACTTAATTTTAGAGATGTTCAAGTTTGAGTAGAATATAATAGCTGATGACTCAGCATTTTTTATGTGATTGTGGGTTATCATCCAACATCAACTAACCCATTTTATATATCGAATTAACAAAATTGTAAAAACACATTTTTTTGATGATGTCATCATCACCTCAAGGTGTCAAGACCCATTTGTAGAGGTGTTACGTGGCATAAGGATCAATTGATAAATTGGAAGTTTGTTTCTATCTTATTTGATTTCTGAGATTTATGATATTTAATTAATTAGTATAAATAATATTTAATATTATTTATTATTTAACACCAATTTCAATGTCAACTTATATTTATTAAGTTTAATTATTTTGTCATAAATAATTTTAATAAATAAATTAATTTGGTAATCAAATTTCAATTCCGCACACTCGATAACCCCTAATAAACAAATTGGGAGCATCAATATAAGTCATATACTGACTTAATTAATTATAATTAATTACGTCAGTATATTAACAGTGCAAGAGTATTCTTGCAGAAGGAAATATAATCACTTAATCTGTCGTTGTTGTGCAATGTAAAATCTTAGGTTTCAATTATTAAATAGAAGCCTACTCGATCTCACAAGTTGAATCAATATAATTGTTACAAGTTGAAACAATGGAATTAGATTTAACACTTTCAAAAGTTTCAATTGAATTGAAGTGTTAGTAAACAAAGGGAATTTGTAACTCAATTGTGGCACTAACGAAACCCAATTTAAAAATTCGTGCACTGTGACAAGGTGTAGAATTTAATTCTCTATCGAATGCATATAAATTGAATATTCGGGTACTATTTATTATACGTGTTTAAATATTAAACAGGTGCAAAAATGTGTCCAAAAAGATTTAATCAAAAATCGTGACCCCAGGTGCACATCTGTAACCCATGAGACACCTGTCCTGAAATTTCAGTTCTTAGTCAATATAACTCTGTTCTGTGGAGAGGATACGGAAGGATAATTACCAACCAAAGCACTAAGACCAATACTGGGCCACTATACTATAGTATAGTCGGCACAGTAATTAAAAAAATCCAAAATTGCTGCCTGTGCCGACGCATGTTCCTTTGGTGGCACTATATTTTGTTGGTTGTTTATTGATAGTGCCTCCAAAGGGACATGATGTCGGCCCAGGCTGCAATTTTGGATTTTTTTTCGCCAAGTCATCAAGGCCTCATGGTGTCAAGAACAATTTGCTAATTGGTCCGAGTCACAAGGAACGGTAGATAAATTTGAAGTTTTTTTCTATCATAAACCATCTAGAGTTTAATGCCATTCATTCATTATGTATTGATAATAAATTATATTATTAGTTATTTATTTTAGCAATGTTATCCACGGTTGGTTGAGTTGAGTCAACAAATTCCTTATATTATATTATTTTATTTTATCCATTGTATAGTAATACTAGAATTAAATAGAAGCCAGCTGGAATTTATAAGTTAAATCAATTTAATTATTGCAAGTTGAATCAATGGAATTAGTTTTAAAGTTTTATTAAAATTGAAGTGTGAATAAACAATTAAATTTCAACCCCCATTTATGGCAGAAATTAAACCCTTTATTGAAAAATTTCTTCTCCCATCAGACGCAGAATTTTATGGTGAATCTAAATATGAAATAAAATTTGAGGTTTAGTAAAACATTTTTTTAGTTATTGACCAGACAAATTTTGAAAGGTGTCAAAAATGTGTCCAAAATTGGTTAATCAAAAATCGTAACCCCAGGTGCAAATTAGACGGTCCATACGCACCTACATGCCAAGTTTCAGCCCTCAATGTATACAGGTGTGGTCAGGGCACCTGCTACGGAGAAAAAATAAAAATAATAAAAATAAAGGAAGTGATTCCAATACTGGGCCACTATACTATAGTATAGTCGGCACAGTAATAATAATATTAAAGGCAGTAAGATTAGAACTGGGCCACTATACTATAGTATAGTCGGCACAGTAATAAAAAAATCCAAAATTGCACCCTGTGCCGACGCATGTTCCTTTGGTGGCACTATATTTTGTTAGTTGTTTATTGATAGTGCCTCCAAAGGAACATGCTGTCGGCGCAGGCTGCAATTTTGGATTTTTTTTCGCCAAGTCATCAATGCCCAAGGTGTGAAGAAGCATTTGTTAAATGTTCCGAGTCACAAGGAACGGTAGATAAATTTGAAGTTTGTTTCTATCTTAAACCATCTTGAGTTTAATGCCATTCATTCATTATGTATTGATAATAAGTTATATTATTAGATATTTATTTTAACAATGTTATCCACGGTTGGTTGAGTTGAGTCAACAAATTCCTTATATTATATTATTTTATTTAATCCATTGTATAGTAATACTACAATTAATTAGAAGCCAGCTGGAATTTATAATTTAAATCAATTTAATTATCGCAAGTTGAATCAATAGAGTAAGATTTAACAAGTTAAATCAATATAATTATTACAAGTTGAAACAATGGAATTAGATTTAACAGTTATACTGAAACTGAAGTGTGAGTAAACAAAGAAATTTCAACCCCCATTTATGGCAGAAATAAAACTCTTTATTGAAAGTTTTCTTCTCCCATCAGACGCAGAATTTTATGGTGAATCCAAATGTGAAATAAAATTTAGGGGTTTAGTAAAACATATTTTGTGTTATGGACCAGACAAATTTTGAAAGGTGTTAAAGATGTGTCAAAAATTTGTTAATCAAAAATCGTAACCCCAGGTGCAAATCAGACGTCGACTCCGAACCAACATTCCAAGTTTTAGCCCTCTATGTATATAGGTGTGGCCAGGGCACCTGCTACGGAGAAATAAAAATAAAAAAAATAAAAATAAAGGCAGTAAGATTAGAACTGGGCCACTATACTATAGTATAGTCGGCACAGTAATAAAAAAATCCAAAATTGCACCCTGTGCCGACGCATGTTCCTTTGGTGGCACTATATTTTGTTAGTTGTTTATTGATAGTGCCTCCAAAGGAACATGCTGTCGGCGCAGGCTGCAATTTTGGATTTTTTTTCGCCAAGTCATCAATGCCCAAGGTGTGAAGAAGCATTTGTTAAATGTTCCGAGTCACAAGGAACGGTAGATAAATTTGAAGTTTGTTTCTATCTTAAACCATCTTGAGTTTAATGCCATTCATTCATTATGTATTGATAATAAGTTATATTATTAGATATTTATTTTAACAATGTTATCCACGGTTGGTTGAGTTGAGTCAACAAATTCCTTATATTATATTATTTTATTTAATCCATTGTATAGTAATACTACAATTAATTAGAAGCCAGCTGGAATTTATAATTTAAATCAATTTAATTATAGCAAGTTGAATCAATAGAGTAAGATTTAACAAGTTAAATCAATATAATTATTACAAGTTGAAACAATGGAATTAGATTTAACAGTTATACTGAAACTGAAGTGTGAGTAAACAAAGAAATTTCAACCCCCATTTATGGCAGAAATAAAACTCTTTATTGAAAGTTTTCTTCTCCCATCAGACGCAGAATTTTATGGTGAATCCAAATGTGAAATAAAATTTAGGGGTTTAGTAAAACATATTTTGTGTTATGGACCAGACAAATTTTGAAAGGTGTTAAAGATGTGTCAAAAATTTGTTAATCAAAAATCGTAACCCCAGGTGCAAATCAGACGTCGACTCCGAACCAACATTCCAAGTTTTAGCCCTCTATGTATATAGGTGTGGCCAGGGCACCTGCTACGGAGAAATAAAAATAATAAAAATAAAAATAAAGGCAGTAAGATTAGAACTGGGCCACTATACTATAGTATAGTCGGCACAGTAATAATAATATTAAAGGCAGTAAGATTAGAACTGGGCCACTATACTATAGTATAGTCGGCACAGATAAAGGCAGTGATTTCAATACTGGGCCACTATACTATAGTATAGTCGGCACAGTATATAAAGTCAGTGATACAGTTGACTCCGCTTAATAGGGTCAGTAGTGTTCAGGGTAGTTTGACCTGTATAAATTAAAGTTATGGTATTCTATTCACATTTATGTTCAACTGCAAGTAATTAAATCTAATTCTATTGTTTCAACTTGTGGTAATTATATTGATTCACTTTTGAGATCGAGTAGGCTTCCATTTCAACTAGTTACATTCAACTATTATATCACACAATTAGACAATTAAATCACACATACAGGTTTCCCCTTAGGCATTCGTTGCAAATTACTATATAAACTAAAGACTTGGGTAAAATTACAACTAATTTATCGATTATTAAAACTTGCTTATACTCGTAAATTTATATTTGATATTTTACTAGTCTTACGAAAGCTCATACGGTTCGAAGGTAAGTAGTATTAATTATTAATTTTGTCACTAAATCATCACGTCTATAGTCTTAATAAATTAATACATAGTTCAATTAATGAATCAATATTAATCGTTTTCTAAACGCTTAGTATGTCAGGGCCGTAGCCACTGGTCAGGTTGGTCAAGTTAACCTGACCACTTTGATTTTGGTAGCTACGGCCCTGATGTATGTAGTATAGTAAACATAATAACAAAGATTCTAATCTGATCACGATTGTTGATAATTAATTTAGCTATGAGAGGAATAATAAATTATTTAATGTGATGCCGCGACTCTTCTATAATTCGAATTACCAATTTAAAATACAGAGATTGTATCGCCTAGGGATGTTTTTTAATTAATTAATTAAAATGAATACATCGCTAACCAATTGTAGGTTCTATTAATTAATAAGGGTTTTTATATAAACGAGCCCTTCGGTCTCGGTCGCTTCGCGACGGATCACTCTCTCACAAAAGTAGTTTCGGGACTTTTGTTCGTTCGTGTAGACACTACGCAATACAATTAATTAACGGCCACTTCGCGGCCTTACTCTCCTCAAATATAACTCATATTAAATAAGCTAAACCTGTGACTTGTAAATTACAAGTACTCAATTCAGTATGCTGCTATATGGAAATCGGAGCAAAATTGGGAAGCTAGTACAAAATATATGTTTTCGCAACTGTGACGTCATAATCCCGTTATTTTGTTTCAAAAACCAATAGATCGTTGTCGCAGTACAAAATTACCCCTGTATACAAATTTTCAGCTTTCTAGGCTCGTAGTCATTCCAATTAATTCTGGACAAACAAACACACAAACAAACACACAAACACTGTCAAACAGACAACATTTTACAGCGATGATCATGTCAATTATATTATATTCTAATTAGTAACGTAAATACTACGAATACGTATTTCTATTTGTAATAATTATATTACATACTTATACTTTAATTAATTAAAAGCCGATTCTTGTTTGAATTCTTTACAATTAAAAACATTAATTAAGAAATTATCCCTAGTGTATTATACATCCATTTGTAAATACGCTCCTAATCCTGCTCTGATCCAATTTTCATACGCCTAAATCATAAATTAATGTTACAGTATAGGAGAGAATTCCAAATTTTCGCGCTCATAAATTCAAATTTTCCAAAAATCATGCTCCAGAAGGAGCGTCTCGCGCTCCTGAATAAATCCTTGATATTTATTTTCCCCTGTACCTACAATACAATACTATTGGAGGTTTAGTGGGACAAAAAATTCGGTGCGGACTGTGCCAACCAGAATAGGCACACTCCTATCCCATCTTTGAGGTTTTCTATAAATACAAATTACTTCTTTATCGGCCATTTATTTTTCAAATAAGACGCTGTGCGGAATTTATTTTTGAATAATATACTGACTAGCATTATCCTAAGTCACACAATAAATATTACTTTTATATTCCATTCAATAAAAGAATCTCAAGGCAACCTCCAATATCCAACTTATGCTACCCTATATTCTTTTAGATACTATGGATATTTCAAATCAGGGAACAGTTGATATTACTATCCGAGAATTGAGAATGGAAGTACAGTTATGCTCACAAGGTGATCTAAGTCAGGACATTCAGTGTACCCTGATTTCTTCTCAGGTTGTCCCGATTAATGATCTCGAGCTGTCTAGTCAGTGTTCCTCTAGCTGTGCTATTCCTAGGAAGGGCACACCGATCTCTACTCCCAAGACTCGGAAGAGGAAAGGGTATAGAGCTACTAAGGATAGAAAGAGAAATGCTATGAAAAAGAGAAGAACGGTTGATGCAGAGTTTCGTATTAAAGAAAACGAAACAAGACTTGCGGGTGTCAAGAAAGCTCTGGAAGAGCCTGAAATAAGAGCGAGACATAATTGTAATCAGTGGAAGAGTATGCCAAATAAGCTCAATGATGCGGATGAGAGGGTGACACATAATGAACGCCAGCTGAAGCTTATTATTATTGTGCCGACTATACTATAGGATAGTGGCCCAGTTATAATCTTACTGCCTTAGTATATTTTTATTAGCATTGGTCTGTATCCTCTCCACAGAACAGAGTATTAATAACTAAGAACTGAAAAATATCAGGACAGGTGTTTCATGGGTTATAGAAGTGCATCTGGGGTCACGATTTTTGATAAACAATTTTTGGACACGATTTAACACCTATTTAATCTCACAATAGAAAAAAAAATCCAAAATTGCAGCTGTGCCGACACAGGTTACATTGGAGGCACTATATTTTGGTGGTTGGTTAATTAATAGTGCCTCCAAAGGAAAATGCTGTCAGCAAAACTGCAACTTTGGTCGATATCATCAAGGCCAGTTTAGAGTGGTCACGACTCACGAGCCAAACAAACGATTGATAAATTGGAGATTAGTTTCTATCTTAAACCAGTTTCGAGATTAAAGAGATTCATTAAATATGAATAAATACAAAATAGCAGCCTGTGCCGACGCATTTCCCTTTGCAGGGGCGGATCCAGAGTTTTTAAAAAGGGGGTTGTTAATACATATGCGAGCATTTCCAAGGGGGGTCTGGGAAAAAAATCGACCCTTATACATCTGGAGATGATTTTAGATGCCATTTATGTCTAGCAAACATACTATTATTATCCAATTTTATTACGTTGTTCAATTGATTCTTTTACTACTATCACAGCGTTATTGCGAAAGTTAGTTATCTTATCCAAATACTAGTTAGTTATATGAATATGAATCTAATGTTTGGTTAAAATTAATAGCACAAGATCATACACAATATAAACATACATCCTATAGCTAATCGGTGGACTTTGTAGGAGTGTGTTTCTTATCATGAGGTGCAGCACAAGTATCTGTGGTAGAATGGAAACTCACAAAGTAAAGCGATAAAGTTACCACTCAACACAAAAGGGGGGGGTTGCAACCCCCTAAACCCCCCCCCCTGGATCCGCCCCTGCTTTGTAGGCACTACATTAGGTGGTTGGGTAACTAGTAGTGCCTCCAAAGGGAAATACTTTCGGCACAGGCTGCAATTTTGGATTTTTTCCGCCATGTCATGAGCGGCTCATGGTGTTTAGACTCATTTAACAAATTGTTATGGGAGAAGGAACGATTGATGAATTTGAAGTTCAATTCTATCTTAAACCATCTTGAGTTTAACACCATTCATTCATTAGCTCCTACTCCTCAGGTGGATCAATTAATTGAGTACTTCAAGAGGACCTATATAGGACGAAGGTTACCTGGTACGTACCAACAGCCATTGTTTCCAATTGGTATATGTAACTACCATTAGGGCATTAGTCGATCGCCAAAAAATTGATCGCGATCTCGATCCCGATCTTCACTTAAAATAGTATCGCGATCTCGATCCCGATCGCATTTTACAAATGATCGCCGATCCGATCCCGATCATTTTTGCGATCATTTCTTATTTACCGTAGTAACTATTCAGGATGCTCAGGTTTTAACTTGACCAACTTTTAGAAACAGTGAAGTTGATTTTCAACAACCTGAAAAATATTTTATTGTTACGGGCCTGTTTTATGGATAAATTGAATTGATAATCGTATTCAAATTAAATACATAAGTGTTAAATAAATTAGAAATTAGGTAGGTGGTAAATTATTAATGAATTTTATTTGGCAACCTTTTCTAAAAGATCGGAGTGTAGGATCGAAAATTTATGCAAAAAATGATCGCGATCTCCATTTCGATCGTTCTGTAAAATACGATCGACGATCCTGCTTCGATCGTCAAAAAATGATCGCGATCGTGATCGCGCGATCTTTGATCGTTTGATCCTAATGCCCTAACTACCATTTGATACAGTCCTATGGACCCCTCGAACAACAAATGCGGTGGAAGCATGACATCGGACCTTTAATTGCATTGTGGGTTGCCACCATCCCACTATTTGGAAATTTATTTCTGCACTCAAGCGGGAACAAGGATTAGTAGAAGTGAGGCAAGCCAAGTACCTTGCTGGGGACCAACCAGTAAAACGGAAAGCAGTCAAGATAATGAAAGAGCCCTGAAAAATCTAATTCGTAGTTATTCACACCGCCCCAGAATGGAATTTCTAATAGGAGTATCATACCACTTTAGTATTGGATCAGACTAATTTATCTTCCACTACATTAAACTACTTAATAATAAAGTACTAGCTATTTAAATTAAGTAATAGAATGAGTAATCAGGTACAGTAGAACCTCGTTAGTACGAACACATTTAATACGATTTTCCGGATAAGACGAACAAACAGATCCACAAAATCAAGTCCTAAAATGGCTATTCAATGGGTATTACTCCGGTAAATACGAACTACGGATAAAGCGAACAAATTTTTACCGTCCGTTGGTATTCGTATTAACGAGGTTCCATTGTATATCTAAAGTTACGAATTGTCGGTATTCCGAAATTGAAGTGTGAGTAACAAAGAAATTCAACCCCCATTTATGGCAGAAATTATACCAATTATTAAGTGTTCTTCTCCAATCAGACGCAGAATTTTATGATAAATCCAATGGTGAAATAAAAATTGCGGGTCAGTAAACATTTTTTGAGTTATGGACCAGACAAATTTTGAAAGGTGTCAAAAATGTGTCCAAAACGTGTTAATAAAAATCGCAACCACAGGAGCAAATTAGACGGTCCATCCTCACCTACATGTCAAGTTTCAGCCCATAAACTATAAAGCTCTTTCCAGGGGACCTTCTATGGAGAAAAAATAAAAAAATCCAAAATTGCAGCTGTGCCGGCGCATTTCCCTTGGTGGCACTATCTTTTGGTGGCTACTGGTTGGGTAATTGATAGTGCCTCCAAGGAAAATGCTGTCGGCACAGCTGCAATTGTGGATTGTTTATTTTTTCTCCGCCATGTCATTATCACTATGAAGGTGGTTAAATTATTTCAGTAAGGTGTTTCAGAGGGCAACGACCCCTAGAGTCGTGGTTGTTTCCATTTAGCTCACTTAATTTAAGAGATATTCAAGTTTCAGTAGAATGTAATAGGTGATGAGTCAGCATTTGTTATTTGCGTGTTGGGTGTTCAGTGCAGAGTTGCCGTGGGAATGGGAAAAAAAATTGCAGCCTGTGCCGACGCATGTTCCTTTGGTGGCACTATATTTTGTTGGTTGTTTATTGATAGTGCCTCCAAAGGAACATGCTGTCGGCACAGGCTGCAATTTTGGATTTTTTTCTCGCCAAGTCATCAACGCCTCAAGTTGTCAAGAACCATTTGTTAATTGGTCCGAGTCACAAGGAACGGTAGATAAATTTGAAGTTTGTTTCTATGATAAAACATCTTGAGTTGAATTCCATTCATTCATTGTGAATTGCTAATAAATTATATTATTAGTTATTTATTATAGCAATATTATACACGGTGAGTGAGTTAAGTCAACAAATTCCTTATATTAATTATTTAATTAATACTACAATTAAATAGAAGCCAGCAGGAATTTATAAGTTAAATAGATATAATTATTACAAGTTGAAACAATAGAGTAAGATTTAACAAGTTAAATCAATATAATTATTACAAGTTGAACAATGGAACTAAATTTAAAGTTTTATTGAAATTGAAGTGTGGGTAAACAAAGGAAATTTCCAACTCAATTGTGGCACAGACGAAACCCAATTTAAAATTCGTGCACTGTGACAAGGTGTAGAATTTAATTCTCTATCGAATGCATATAAATAGAATATTCGGGCACCATTTATTCTTCTTTTTCTAACATTAAACAAGTGTAAAATATGTCCACATCTGTAACCCATGAGACACATATCCTGAAAATTTGGGCTCTTAGTTAATTAAACTATGTTCTGTGGAGAGGATACGGACTAATAACAACTAACCAAAGCACTAAGATTATAACTGTGCCACTATACTATAGTATCGTCGGCACAGTAATAACCAAGGC
The DNA here is from genome assembly GCA_028753945.1 of Hexactinellida sp. DTS-2022. NCBI lineage: Eukaryota > Metazoa > Porifera > Hexactinellida > Hexactinellida sp. DTS-2022. Next base: position 1,325,497 of record JAPNXP010000014.1, read on the forward strand.
ACTAAGACCAATACTGGGCCACTATACTATAGTATAGTCGGCACAGTAAAAAGAACGTCTCAGAGTGAAAAAAAGGTATTTTTAAGGGATTTGAAGCATATCTTACCCTATATACATGCAATAACCTTTTAACTCGCTATGTAGTATGTCTCCATGTAAATCTCGGTAATAGACCTAAATTTAGCACTATCGGAATAATAACATTATCACCTTGGCTGAATATTGAAGCAACCGTTTATGAAGCTTCTGTTGGTTTCGTTTGACTCCTGCTCTAATGAATTAGCTTTCCGTTACTGAGTTTTACAATCGCACTTCGGGCACCATACAGGAATGCCAAATCCTTCCCTCTTGCTTCTACCACAGAATGTGTCGAAAAAACTTTTGCACCTAGGACAAGAATGGACCCCAATCGTTAACTCACAACACATTCTAGTGACTGTTGCGGGCAAAAAGAAGTAGGTTCGAAAACACGGATCTCATCGGGTATCGGTTGCGATATATCTTAGAGGTAGGGATCTGAGAAGGGAGATTAATATGCAGAAACTAGTCCTTTGTGTATGGACGGTTCGACTCTAGGGTAACTTTGAAAATGTACCAGAGATAAAGACTCACAGTTGAACTATCTAGAATCGCTTCTGCATCTGTAGCTGCTGCATTTATTATGCACTCTAGATCCTCCTCCGTGTAAACATCAGAAGCAATCTCAGAAGGTATCCCTAATCCGAAAGAATGGTTTGTGACTAAAAAGTGCTTCAAATGGAGTACAGTAGAGCCTTTGAACAACGGACACCTTGGGACCGGAACCGTTGTCCGTTATTTAGAGGTTGCTTTTCTATTAGACATATGCTAAATAAATAAATCCGTGCCATGAGTGTTGTCCGTTATTTAGAGGTTGTCCGCTATTTGGAGTGTCCGTTATGGGAGGCTCCACTGTAATCCCAATGGTGGAATGATGGGTTGTATTCCTTTCAAACTGGATTCTTGACAGGTACTTTATCCAACAAAGATAGCTGCCGTTTTCCCTCATTTTAGATCCAAGCGCGATTCTTATTTAACGGATGTCGCGCTCAACAGAGCCTTGGCTCTCGGGACGTCGTGGCTTCCCGTGGACAACTTTTGTAGATGGCCATTTCTGATTATGAGAGAAGAGTGTCGTATTACAAAATTCCCCCCATTGTCTGATTTAAGTATGTGAAGTGGTCCATATTCACAAAAATGGATATCCTAGGTATCGGCTACTGCATCAGGATTCAGCGGATTACGTTTGAGAGGTCGGAGCAAAACGAACTTGGTAAAGTGATCTTGGTAAACAAGAAGTCACTTAAATGGGATGCCTGCTTTTGACTTGTTGTGTTCCTCTGACATGTCGCAAAAGTCAATGAGGTCTACCTGATAACGTGAAAGAAATCTAGTCGACGAAATGGGTTTGACTACAAGTGACTTGATGGAATTTTTGGATTTTCTTAGATGCCATTCTTCACAGCTTTGTAAGAAATGTTGCAAGCCTTTTCTGTCACTCTGTGATACTCACTCGACAAATGCTTATAAAGACCCACTTTTCTAACATGATTATGCTCGACGTGTGTGCGAAGCATAATATCATAAAGCTCTTCAAAGGCTAAAACACGCTTTCCTAGAGAATCTGCAACATCTCCTTTCAGATAGAGTACCATTACCGCCTGGTAGGCTACGATTTCACAACGAATGTGCAATCTCTGCCATCGAATACGTTCAACTTTGCCGGATGGGGTAGGGGAAGACATAAAATCCATATTTTCTGTAATCTCAGAACTTTTGTAATATGTGGAACGATTGTTCGAAGGTAACGACAACAAGGAATCAATCAACGATTGTTTGGCCATAGTTTCGAATGGGTATGAAATCTTGCTAATTTGAAAACTGCAAGAACTTTAACAAAATATGATTTATCTAGGTTCAGGGCGCCAATCTAGATTTCCAAATCCAAGAACGCATAAACAATCTACGGAAGTTACGATAATCATTTTCACTCTCGAAAACTTCATAATAAAAGAACAATTTCAAGTCACCTGCAAATCAGAGCTACTTGATTTGATCAAAGCAATCATAATTCGTTAAATCGTAATCAATACATTCCAAATGAAAGTTGTAGTTACTAATTAGAATCTGTTACTTAGGTTTAGAATCTGTTACTTAGGTTTAGAATCCCTTACCTAATGAAAAATTATTCGAGATTCACCGTGATTTACCATAAATATCGAATAAATTTATCAAATCACGTTTTACAGGGTCCGTATGTGTAGAATTATACTCAGGTAGTTGAGTGGAGTCGAAAGAGGGGTGACTCGATTGGGTAAGGACACAATTTGAGAAAGGAATTTTTGACACATTCCTGATACATTCCAGCGTTGCCATGGAAAAATTCTTCCAAATATGGTCATATGATATATCAAATTATGGGAAATTTTACTTGGAAACCGAATTCAACTTTCAAAAGACGATATAGCTTAATTTGAATAAGTTTTTATGGGAAACAAGTCCGGCGAACACTATCGGACGTGGTTACTTTGGCGAGCTGTTATGGACGATATACACTCTTTCAATTGCCTCAATATCCATAATTGTTCGCACTACATCAAATTACATGTATACAAATTTTGGTGTTTTTATCAAAAAAAATGAACAATTATATGGTTGTGCCTCTGCACCAGGCTTGGGGCTGATTACGATTACAATCGTAATCGATTGTAATCGATTACAACTTTTCCTGTAATCGTAATCGTAATCATAATCAAGCTTTTCTTGAAGGATGTAATCGTAATCACCCCCTAGTAATCAGCCCCAGGTATGGCACCAGGCCCCCCAAATTTTCCACAATAACTTTAAATAAGGATATAGTTTGAGGGTTCGCTGATCTCATTGCACCTCCAAATATATATCCGGCCCCTACAAATAATTCTTGGTGGCTACCCCCATGCACACGGGCATTATTTTTCGTGCGCATGAAACTCCGGGGCTTAATCGAAACAATCGTAATTGCATCGTAAAGAAAATGAATTGTAATCGATTGTAATCGATTACAACATTTCCTGTAATCGTAATCGTAATCATAATCAAGCTTTTTCTGAAGGATGTAATCGTAATCGTAATCGTAATCACTCACTAGTAATCAGCCCCAGGTCTGCCTGAGTCTGCACTATTACTAAATATAAATGAGCTTAGAATCCCAGAATATTTAAAATATAATAGGATGAAAACAACCCATAACATGAAAGTTACTCTAACACACAGATTACATTTAGTGAGTACGCGTACACCAACTTAAATGTGTGTACGCGTGCTCACTAAGTTCTCTAATACACTGTAACAGGATTCAGAATATATAGAATAAAAAAGTAAGCTGATAGCAAAGTTAGTTAAGTTAGAATTCTGGTCCCTAGTCCTCAGCCTCTGGAGGCACTGTTAAGAATAGAGTCTGCATTGTACACACTTCTTCCTGTGAGAAATCCAGCTGGTGGTTGTACTCAGCCACCAGGCCATTCTTCAACTCGACAGCTACAGAATAACAAGGTTACATTGGATATAATGGAAGCGTAAACCTTTAGAATACAGAAGAACCTCGTTAGTACGAATACCAGGGGACCGTCAAAATGTGTACTTATCCGAAATACGTGTCATTTGTATTGAAAGGCTTAAAAGGAGACTGAAATAGTGCTCGTATTACCTAGAATTGCGAATTAACCGTGTTCGTAAGGAATTATCCAGGATAGGAGGCGCTCCTTTGTGAGTATGATTTTTGGAAAATCATATTCACAGGTATCTTCTCTTATACCGTAATATTAATTTCTGATTCGAGCGTATCGTATTGCTTTGAATAAGCGCCCCGCCGCTTATTGTTTACGTGGGCCAAAATTGACCTGACATTTTTTTGAAAAATCCAGAAAATAATATTTTTGTGGGTTCTAATAGTTCTCACCGACAGTATACTTACCGTAGTTGCCAAAATCAATGAAATTACACTCCAGTGATCAACTAATGAGTTTAAAATTTTTATCATACCAATGCCATTTATATTGGCCAGGTGTCGGAGTGCCAGCGGCCCCCCGTGTCAGATGTCCCCCGGACCTGTGGCCCTATGGTCAGATGTTCCCCAGGACTTGTGGCCCTAGGTTCAGATGTCCCCCCTGACTTGTGGCCCTAGGTTCTGATGTCCCCCCTCGGAATCCTCACCCTAGGGCCAGCTGTCTCCCCCAGATATGTGGCCCTAGAGTCAGATGTCCCCCTTAGGGTCAGATGTCTTCCCTCAGAAACCTCACACTAGGGTCCCAGAACAATCAATTTCACAATGCACATCACTCTAGTTTCATATTCTACATTAAAAGTAGTCCGATTGGGGGACATCTAACCCTGAGGGGGGACAGCTGACACTAGGGTCACTGGTCCGGGGGGACATCTGACCCTAGGACCACAGTTCTTTGAGGACAGCCTGCCCTAGTGTAATAGGTCCGGTGGACATTATTTGGGGGGAACGCTGGCACTATGAGTCTATGATACCGGCGCTAATTCGGGGAAATACGGTATTTACAAATGGCTGTATAATACAGTGCGTGTTCATACTAACGAAGATCTACTATACTACTACTTAACTAACATATGTTAACAACGAATGTTCCCCATCCCACCTTTGTGACCTCGTAGGGCGGATCGTGTACAGTAACTATACAAGGATGGAAAGTTGGGTGAAGATGGAAGTTTACAGCTGCGATAAAATGTGTTAAGTCAGTGCCAGGTTCCCCGCGTAAATACACATTCCATTTGTGCTTTGTCTTGTCCTGACCAGTAGCGCCTACATCAACTAACGTGTGTGTATTGCCTATGTATATAATGCGATGCGGGATGTATTGAGGAATGCAAAGAGCGAGCTCCTTCATTAGCATCTGGCATACCTACAAAAATACACATAAGAATGTACGTGTTGTTTGGTTAGGATTTCCAATGGAAATCAGAGACAGTGGATGCCGGTTATAAGAACATTGTCGGGACTGAATAATAACGTTCTTATAACCTGCATAATTTATATAGGGTATATGTCAACCATTTTCCAGTGGAATGTTCTTATAACCGGTGTTCTTATATCCGGAGTTTATTGTATTAAAATTACACGAATAGCAGCCTAGGCGATTATTGAATTTTTTGCTATTATTTGAGTTGAGCTACCTACTATTTGCTATATGAGGAAATCCGTTAAATATAATTAACCTGTTAACTAACTCCCGTTAAGTGCTTTATGTGCTGTTGTATGATAAAGTATTCCTGAATTTTCGTAGTTATCTACTAGGTGTAGGTATATTTTGTATTTTAAATCGCGATTGTTATATTTTAAACCCCTGATTCAAATGGAGCTACTATTCGAGTAAATATGGTATTTTCTGACTAAATTTAAACAAACAAACTGTGACATAAATTATAATTGTATTCAGGGCCGGATTAGACACAGCAGCGGCCCTACGCCAAGATGAAAATATGGCCCCCTATTTATGAAGTGGTATAGTAAACATAATCAAGTTAATAAATTTAATGTAAAACAGAAGTCGTATTTTGTTAATTAAATATTACATAGGTTTTTTGCGCGATTTTAAACAAGAAAACTTGTTAATGGTATTTTCGAATGACATCGTGCTGGCTACGTCATTTTCTATTGACATAATAGCAAGCGCATTTAAGCGATTTTGTCCCATGGTACGTACTTCTTAAATTATTATTGATCTGACAGTGTTAATTTTGAAAATAAGCGTTCGCCTTCACAAACGGTGACTGGTAGTGTCAAAAATAAGCGTAAAGCTGAAGATACATTTGGAAACGTAGATTCGAGAAGTTTGTCCCTGCGTAGATGTTACATTAATATCCTTGGGTCTCTGTCGAGTTTTAAATGTGTCACAAAGGAATGTCTGATGCTTTAATAAAACTTGTAGTGTTATTAATATACAATCTAAATAACCTATTGCTTCTGGGTGACGAATCCTAATGTAGTCGTAACAAATTAATAATAAAGTATCACTTAAGATGTGTTATTATTGATTAATGATTATATTTATCTACCACCATAGCATTAGCATGACAAAGGAAAGAAAATTATTATTCAATTTGTGTTAAAATAAATTATTGATGCACAGTGTATATACTTGTGTAGGGTTAGTTTGGAATGGGCCCCTGCCTTGCACTAAATACAATAATATTTATGGGCCCCCAAATGTACGGGGGCCTACGCCCAGGCGTAATTGGCGTATGGGCTAATCCGGCCCTGATTGTATTAGTGTGCTATGACTGTGGTTAATGAGACCAGAATACCAGCGATTCCCCAACTTTTCAACCGTGGATCCCCTATAGTAGATATGTTGACAATCAGTCAGGCGCGGATTTACCATACAGCAGATGCGGCATATGCTGGGGGTCCCGCGCTTTTGGGGCGCCGCGCGGTAGGTAGTTTTCGTTTTTTGAAAAAATATTCGTAATCGATGGACTAACTTTATGTGCCATAATTTGAGTATTACTACATAGTCTCTTTGTCCCGCGTCATGAAGGAATTTGCGCATTGTAGAACGTTGTAATCACTTTGCGCATTTACCTATGCCTCATGATTTCTAATTGTTCTGGTGAGCTTTCGTTCTCTAAACTTAGTGCAATAAAGAACAAGTTTCGATCGTAGTGACACAGACACGTTTGAACAATCAACTCTAGAACACAGAGTTCTTCGTGAAATAGATTTGTCAACGCTCATTCATAATTTTGCTCTTGTGAAATCCCGTAAACATAACTTTTAGAAAGGCCTACAGTAAGATTTATTATTCTTTCAATAATCAGCCAGATTTGAGCTAATTTGTAACTAGTATGTAGATTAACTAGAAAACAGTATATTTTTACTGTGCCGACTATACTATAGTATAGTGGCCCAGTTCTAATCTTACCAATTTAATATATTATCCTTCCGAAATCCTCTCCACAGAACAGAGTTTTATTAACTAAGAGCCCAAATTTTCAGGATAGGTGTCTCATGGATTACAGATGTACATCTGGGCTCACGATTTTTGATTGCATTTTTGGACACATTTTACACCTATTTAATGTTAGAAAAGGAACAATAAATAGTGCGGGAATATTCCATTATATGCATTCGATAGAGAATTAAATTCTACACCATTTCACAGTGCACGACTTTTCAAATTGTCCTTAGTTTGTGCCATAATTGAGTTACTAATTTCCTTTGTTTACTAACAGTTCAGTTCAATTCAAAGTGTTAAATCTAATTCTATTGTTTCAACTTGTGATAATAAATTGATTCAACTTGTGAGAGAGTAGGCTTCTATTAACTAATTGAAAACTAAGATTCTACATTCCATAACAACGACAGATTATGTGATTATATTTGCTTCTGCAAGAATACATATACATTGCACTATTAACATACTGACGTAATTAAGTATAATTAATTCAGTCTGTATTTGCGTAAATAGATGCTTCCAATTTGTTTATTTAGGGATAACTTATCGAGTGTGAGGAATTGAACTTTGGTAGTCAATTAATTGTATTTACTATTTATAACAAATAATTAAACTTAATAAATGTAAGTTGATAATAAAATTGATGTTAAATTATTAATAATATAAATTATTATTATACTAATTAATTAAATATCATTAATCTCTGAGATGATACAAGATAGAGCTGTGTATGACAGTTTACTACCATGACGGACTTACTACCTCTATTACTAGTACCATGGATGTTCTCTATCTATGACACATTTACTGCCTTACATGACAGAATTACTACCCTTTGATCATGACTTGAGTTCTCATCACGCAACTCTTAGTTCTACTTTCACTATTACTATGCACTTTTAATGGTTTCTTTCTTTCTTCTACTCGACTAAATACAAACAGCATGCATTCAAATTATTAGGAAATGGTAATTCATTTATATTATTTATTCTATTCAACAATTTAAGAAAATACACAAATTATAGTCTTGATTCAAGAAATCACATACAATAATGTATATCTCTGAATATTCAAAGCTTGTGAAGAGAACATCCATGGTACTAGTAATAGAGGTAGTAAGTCTGTCATGGTAGTAAAACTGTCATACAACAGAACATACTTCCAATTTATCAATTTATCTTTATGCCACGTAACACATCTACAAATGAGCCTTGACACCTTGAGGTGATGATGACATTGTCAAAAAAATGTGTTTTACAATTTAGTGAATTATATATTTCGAATGGGTTGGTTGGTGTTGGGTGAACCCCCAACACGCAAATAAAAAATGCTACTCATCACATATTATATACTACTGAAACTTGAATATCTCTGAAATGAAGCTAGCTAAATGGAAACAATTCAATACAATCATGGTGATGATGACATGGCGAAAAAAAATCCAAAATTTCGGTTGTGCCGACAGCATTTCCTTGGAGGCACTATCAATTTCCCAACCAGTAGCCACCAAAAGATAGTGCCACCTTAGGGAAATGCGTCGGCACAGCTGCAATTTGAGATTTTTTAAATTCTATATTCGATATTATTAGGCATGTGTCATACACTAGATAAGTGTATTGAATTTCAAACTAAACTCTGATGTATATTTCGTTATTCGTAAGCATATGCTACGGTAGATGTTGACACTTGGAACATGTTAACATCTACCTCGGTAGATGTTGTATTCAACTTCACTTTCAATTTTATAATGATAGTATGGTTTCTTGAATACTTTAAGTAGATGTGATTTGTGTTAACATAAATTACACTAATGAATTCATACTACAGTGGATGCCGGTTATAAGCACATCGTCGGGAACTGCACTTAATGTTCTTATAACCGACATAAATTATACAGGATATATGGCAACTGTTTACCAACATAGTGTTCTTATATCCGATATGTTCTTATAACCGGTGTAGTCTGGTCGTTGGAAGGTTGAACCTAGAAAGAATTAATACAAAGCGTATTTTAGTATCATTAGAAGCGGAGTTTTTCGTAGAATAACATATCCAAAATCCGCTAAATCCGTTTGGGGAAAGTTTTTACACGTGTGGCAGTGTCGGCCATTTCAAAGTATATCACCGACATTTTCGTAACTAACTTTCTCAAATCAAATCTAATCAACTTATAATCACCATATTTGTACTCAGCGTAAAATTTCCAGCAATTTGATATATCACATGACAACATTTGGAGGATTTTTCCATAGCAACGCTGGAATGTATCAAAAATATGTCAGGAATGTGCGAACATTCCATTCTCAAATTGTGGGTCTATCCAATCTAGTGACCCCTCGTTCAACGCCACTAGTAGAATTATACATATATCGACCCCCTAAAATGGGATTTGAGGAGATTTATTTTTTAGGTTTATCTCGAATAATCTCGACAAGTCCGATTTTAGAGGGTCGATATACGTATGTATAATTCTACTAGTAGATTGGATAGGCCCACAATTTGAGAATGGAATGTTCGCACATTCCTGACATATTTTTGATACATTCCAGCGTTGCTATGGAAAAATCCTACAAATGTTGTCATGTGATATATCAAATTGCTGGAAATTTTACGCTAAGTACAAATATGGTGATTATAAGTTGATTAGATTTGATTTGAGAAAGTTAGTTACAAAAATGTCGGCGATTTACTATGAAATGGCCGACACTGCCACCCGTGTAAAAAATTTTCCCCAAACGGATTTTAGCGGATTTTGGATATGTTATTCTACGAAAAACTCCGCTTCTAATGATACTAAATACGCTTTGTATGAATTTTTTCTAGGTATGACCCATTTTGGGATTTCAACGACCAGATTAGTGTGCTTATATCCGACATCTACTGTATTATTAAACACATATGATTGATCGTAAGTCTAAGCAGCAAGCTTGATCAATCTAGCACTAACGACGAAATTGATTTTAGAGGATTCTGGGAACTTACGGAAGTTTATTCTGAATTTTCGGGTTTATAATCCCGTCATATGACACGAGCTGTTCTTTTATGAATGTCTTTAGTATGAAATGATTTCCATAGATAAGTGTACGACCTATGTGTCTTAAAAGTTAAGATATCTTGTCCATGCTACCGGTTATATAGGGATCAATTAATTTTCCTGCTTCAATAAATAGTAAAGGACAAAGTTGAGGAAATTTACTTGACACTCTTCGCACTTTTTCTGGATCAGTTTAGACTCGATAGTTGTTTGGAGATTTGTGGAAAGAATAGAGAAATAGTTGACGCGTTCTTTGATGCAAACAGCTCTGAGCAATTGGTACACTTAAATGTACATCCAGATTCCTGGATGCTTAATCCAACATTAATTAGTGCGTCAACAATGTTGTATTCTGACTCAAAGAAATTAAGTTCATTATTTTCAATTCTACATTCAATTTCCTTGCTAGCCAAGGGCGTAGCGAGTCGAACTTCATCGTGTGAATATGAGCTAGAATTTTTCATAAGTATTCTTTGACCGCTGTTTCCAGCCACTTCAGAAAATCAGAGTTAAAAAGATATCAATACTACAGGTGCTACACATATAAACGCCCTTGTAGCAACCTCCCGAGTCCCAACTAACACAAAACTGTTCAAGATCAGCGAATGAAGCATTAGCCCTTTCCCTATCCATCATACCAACAGTATAATCGTCCAAATACTCGCTATCAGAACTATCAGTATATAGTAAGCTTTTATTCTTGGAACACTCGTTTTTGGATATTTCTATACAATTACCTGCTTTATTTCTGAGATCTGCAACAGTTGAAATAGTGCAATCTTCAGCGAATATTTAATATTTCCTCAGAATTTTTGCAAGAACTTAGAGGCAAAGTAGGAATACATTCTCTAGGAATATTGAGGATCTTAATTGGCGGTTTCTGAGGAGATATGTGCTTTGGATACATTCCGCTTGGATCACATAGTGGATCAATTATAAGTTGTATCCCTTCTTTATCCCAGATACGAGATTTTGGCTCCTGTTTTTGGCCAATACTTCATTCTCGAACTTAAGACAGTGATACTTTAACCGTTTGTCAGACATACATTAAGAAGACGTGAAATTAAATAAAAACTATATTATTAATAATATATATCTATTTCAGGGTTCCGCAAACTTTCATCTATATCAGGCCATATAATCTTAACAAATTTTTCCTCAGGCCACAAACAATATCGAGAAATTTTTCGAAATTTATAACAAAACTATTATGTTGTTGTAATACTAGAACTATACTAATTTCTAAGCAAAAAGTGCATAAAGGCCACACATGATACAACTTTCCATTGGGCTATCAGGCCACACATAAGGTTGTTTCAGGCCGCATGCGGCCTGAAAAACCTAGTTTGCGGAACCCTGATCTATTTGTTTACTCAGCTTAACAAAAATTTTCGTCTTATCTGTACCAAACTGAAAGTAATCAAGAAGCCATACTATCATTATAAAATTAAAAGTGAAGTTGAATACAACATCTACCGCGGTAGATGTTAACATGTTCCAAGTGTCAACATCTACCGTCACAAGTGAAATGTTAATGTCTTGGGACAAGTTGGGGGACAAAAGGAACTGCGTTTAATCTTAAATATTTTCTGAGTAAGGCAAATTTACCCTTGCACCCTTGCACCTTACACGCCCACCAAAACTCAGTATTCCGTGAGCCAAAGGACGGAAATTTTAATCGTTTGCAATATAAGCAAGAGCCCCCCGCGGAAAATATGCCGTGGGCCCCGCACAGCCTAATCCGTTCCTGTTAAACAGGACTATAATTTACATTCCTAAGGTCCTAGAGTATGATTTTGTACGCCAAAAAGGTTAGTTGGTATTACTCTATGGGGACTTCGGCAGTTTTCGCGCACCTAACGCAACATATTCCAATTTATACTCCTGTAGCCGTATGGCACGCTCCTGGATAAAACCCTGGTATGATATGTATTTCTAAACTTATGTATATATAAAGTTTGTAATTATGGGTACTTTAACAACAAGTTGGTATTTGTATAAAACTCACCAAATCTGTTTTACCAAATATTCTAAGAGTAGCTGACTTATCCATCTCAGTTTTCTGTAAATTAACAATCACGAGTTTCCCACCCGCTTTAATTGTCTCCTCTGGAATATCATTAGCCGGACTAACTCGCAGAGAAGAGCCCAGTACAATAATTAGATCAGATTTCTTTCCATTCTCGTAGGCCAACTCAAGAGCAGTTGTAGGGAGATTCTCACCAAAATGTATTATGGAGTCTTTCATAGGGATTTTACATTTAACACATTTGTGTACTGTACAATGACAAAAGTGTGGCACTCGCTTCAAACAGGATTTACATTTTCCGTTCATTGAGTTCAGTTTTTGTCTCACCTCTTTATGTCTCAGCTGTTCAAAACCGCAGCTCCAACACACCTCGAGGTAGCAGTTACCTTCAATGGATTACAATAATCAACAAGTGTATTGTATTATACAATAATCAACAGTGTATTGTACACGTTTTAAACAATAATCAACAGTGTATTGTACACGTTTTAAACAATAATCAACAAGTGAATTGCACTATACATTAATCAACAGTGTATTGTATTATACATTAATCAACAGTATATTGTATTATACATTAATCAACCGAGTAATGTATTATACGTTAACTAGCGCGCTTCGCTTGCTAGGTCGCTTTTTGTGCCACAAGTGGCTCATGGTAGAGACATACATACTACCACTCAAAGAATTCGACATTACATACCAGATATCAAAATGTGTTTAAACAATAATACAGTACACTCTCGCTAATCCGAACAGGTGTTACGATTCAAAAAAATCCGTTCCGATTAGCGAAGTAATACATTTTCTATAGGCCTCTAAAAATGGGTCAAAATAAAAACTGAAACTGCACACTCTTTAGTAGGAACACCAAATTTGTTCCCCTTGGAGAACTGTGTATGTATTAACCGGAGTTTAAATATGTTCAACAAACGAAAGTCTCTTGTTATTGAAAAGTTAATATTTCTTTGAAGAGTAGAATAATTTAATTTATTGGTTCAAAGGAATTTGATGGAATTGCAGAAATTAGTTATTTCATTGAAACAACAACCACTATACAGCCACTAATCTAAATATGCAATAAGCTCAGAGGTAAAGTAGCATTGTCTTACAAATACAATAAATACTAACTGTGTTACTCAGAAATGAGACTAGTTGTTAAATGGAACTATACATTAAGATTAAACTGAAACAAACAAACAAACAAACTCAAATAAATTTCAAAGATACACAAATGGCGACAAAAATGCCGGAACTAATCCCAGTGCCAATCGTAGACCCCGTGTCGATACAAATCAACAATTAATAGACGGATTGATACGCTCTCTTGGGCAGAGAAGGCACCAGCTGTTGACTGACTTAAGGGACAGACGAGAGGAAATCAGAGCCAATCGGGTGGCTAGTCAACAAATGGAACAACAAATAACAGAAACCCGCGCATTTTAGGAAGGTCAAATAACACATAATTTGCTGCATTCCTTTTAGGGGAAAATGCTAACATATTTGGAAGCCAAAATGGCAGAAATGCAAGTGGCAGCTCCACCTCAAGAAGTGAGCTACCTCTGCGACACACGGGACCTAGAGGAACGTATCTCCCCCTGGGAGAGATTGTACAACTCGAGACTCCTCCTATCCCTCCTGTGCCAGCGGTACCCAACTATGCCACATTCCAACAGCCCATTGTTGCTGTTGGGAAATAAGGACCAGCAGCTGGAGAGTTTAATAGCCCAATAAGTGTCTCAATCGATACGGAATCTGGACACATTTATGTGGCGGATATGCACAACAAAATAATCCAAATATTATCAGAGACAGGAAACTATCTCAACCAATTCGGATATCAACACTTGAATTGGCCGTGGGGCATATTAATCCATCAGGATAGCATTTATGTCACGAACATAAACCCAGGGGCTATCTCCCAATACAAGCTTCCAGATCTCACAATGGTAAAGCGAGTAGGGAAGAAAGGATCTGGAAAGAAATAATTCGATTTTCCGGGGCAACTCGCCATCTCTCCCAATCAACACCCTTATGTGCCAGATGATAACAACAACAGAATTCAGATTATGTCAACAGATCTATTTTCCGACCCTCGCTAAGCATCAAAACAATGACAAGACCTATTGATGTTAAATTCACAAACAATGAAATGTTTGTGTTAAGCTATGTAGACAATCCCTGTATCCACGTGTTTACACTATCAGGAGAGAAGTCCCGCTCCCTAGTTACCGCAAGAGGAATAGGAATGCAACTTACAGTAGCATATTTCTTCTGTTTTGACGGATTCAATAGTCTTGTTATCAGCGACTGCAAGTCTCACGCTATCAAGGTATTCTCTCCAGCAGGAGACCGCCTACACACGGTAAGACAGGAAGGACATCAAGCTGGAATGCTTAGCTACCCTTATGCAGGGCCGGATTTATCATTAAGATAAGTAGGCTATAGCCTTCGGGCCACTACAGTACCAATGTACAGGACACTACAGGACCAATGGGCCACTACAGGACCACTACCGACCAATGTCGATCATGTTCAGGCCACTTGTGTGGTTCAGCCTTCAGGCCACTCAAGGGTAAATCCTGCCCTGCCCTTATGGCATTGCTATCCTTAACAACACTAAATTAGATTGTATCTCTGAATACTATTCATTCGCCATGCAAATATTTTCCTAAATTTTGATAGTATTTTGTAAAATTTGTGTGAGAAATGTATATATCTGCAATAGTTAAGTTGAAATCTCACAAAGTTTAGATCCGTGTAATCTGTCGGGCCACCAAATGTGATGAAGATTCAATTGAACCTCAGCTATCACAGTAGCTACAATATAATCTGTAATGATTTGTATATTGTGATTCAAGTTACGGACCATCTTCCCGAGTTAGACAAGCACTAAAGAAATAATCCCGCATAATTTTGTACCCATAGCATTCAGGTCTTCTGCAATAACGTGTCTTTAGTCCAGTTAGACAATAATCTCAATTGTATCAAGTATTTACAGCTGTTCGTTCCGCGCTTCGGGCGTTTTCACTTCTTGCACTAGGACCTAAACACTTCTTATACTCCACAGTCCACACATACAGTATAGTAGACTCTACCATGGCCTACTATATATACGGCTATACATTCTACCAAGGAATTATCCAAGAGCGCGAGACGCTCCTTTTGGAGCATGATTTTTGGCTAATTTTTATCAGGAGCGCGAAAATTAGGAATCCTCTCCTATACCGTAACATTTATTTGTGATTTAGGCGTATGAAAATTGGATCTGACCAGGATTAGGAGCGTATTTACAAATAGCTGTATAACACAATGCATGCATGGAATGAAAGGTTCACGAACGGACTGAATTGACACAATTCAGTTCATCTTAAATTGACGCACGTTCAGTTCGTTCAAGTTAACCCCTAACTTCAGCTCTACCAGCGTTAGTTCAGTTCGTTCACGGGCTAACCCGCGTTCGTTCAATCCGTTCAATTATGTTCGTTCAATCCGTTCAATTCGTTTAGTCAGTTCGTTCAGTGTACAGTGAGTGGGTCGAACTATTCCGTTTATGATAGACTGTTCGATCCTCCAAGCTGTTTTAAGTTCAGTCTAAGAAGCTAGAATCTAAGCTAAGAGACATGAGTCCACTAGGGATGTCCGGACTTAGCACTTTTGCAGTCACCTATTATATTTAATGGATTTATTTTTATAATTTATCTCTATTCAGTTTAGTTAGTTCAGTTCAGTTCGTTCAATTGCCGTTCGGAAACCGTTGGCATTCGTTCAGTTCGTTCACCGTGAATGCTTCAAAAGCCCTGCGTTCAGTTCGTTCAGTTCAAGTTCAATAGGTTCGTTCGTGAACCTTTCATTCCCTGAATGCATGCTACCGAATCATAAGAAAAAAATAAGAGTCCAGTTTTGCAATTTTATTCTAAGCTAAACTATGCTTCCTATTGGCATAATTCGCATTGTATATGGGGTAATCAACCATTGCGAGTCCAGTTGAATCACTCGTGAAAATCTGAGAATTGTGGTTAGGATGTTTAGGAGCCATTTAATGGTGACCGGAACAATTAATGGTAAAAAGATTTTCTTTCAAAATATCATAAATTTCATTTTCTTCCTACTTTCTAATAATTATATAACAGGAATACTAAAATAGGGATTTATTTCACACTCCAAAGCTACTAAATCACAAAATGGCGACATTCTAAAAATTATAGAGCAAGCAAATGCTAAAATACAAGTAGTATCCGAGTTACAACTGACAAATCGCTGGTTTATTTATATTCATTCTTTATATATTAGAAGACAGTACAGTGTAACCTCGCTAACCGGGGAATTTGGGACTACAGATTTTGAAGTTATTCCCCAGTCTCCGGTTAGAGGGTGTCTCTATTTATTGATTTTCCTATGGTCTTGACTTTCTATTGAAACTTATATTTTAGCACACTTAAGCAGGCAAGCATTACAGACTTTTTCGGGAATTCTAATTAGCCGTGTAGCTTATTTGTGTTCTAGAAACTTTCAGATTTAGGGAAACTAGTAGAATGCATTGTTTGTATTAAGTAAAGTACTATTAGTAAGACACTGTAATAATACTATTCATCTCGACTTATGTTATAAATTCCCCGTTTAGCGAGGTTAGGATTTAAAGTATTATACGAAGTCGTAACCAGATCACATTCCCCATTCCCCGATTAGGGCAATTCCCCGGTTAGAGAGAGTCATTTGTATATTAAACGACGAAATAATAATAAAATTCCCAACTCCCCGGTTATCGAGGCCCCGGTTAGCGAGGTTACACTGTATATAAAATATATTAGTCAAATATTTGCATTTTCTCGTAGTTCTTATAGACTCGAATTGTATATATAGTATATTTGTGGTGTCATCATTAAATGTCGCCTAAACAGCTTAACCACAAATCTCAGATTCTAAAAAGTGATTCCATTGGACTCGCAATGGTCGATTATCCAATGCAAATAATGCCAATAGGAAACAGAGTTTAGCTTAGAATAAAATTACAAAACTGGATTATTATTTTTTCTTATGATTCGGTAGCATGTGTAGCCGTATACATAAATAGTAGGTCATTTTTTTGAAAGTATTAAAAGAACAGTAAAATAATTGATACAAATATAATAGCGAATATAACATCTCTTAATCGGGATGCGTTGTTTGACAAGATTAATCAGTAAATCTTAATGCAACCAGTAAAAGGGGGATATTTGTCCTGATTAACCTGGTATCCAATTAACTGAACATTATAGTTTGGAAGTATGGCTGGGAACAATAGCAATATTCCCTATAGAATAACGCGCATACGAATAGTAATCCTTAAAGTAGTAGAAACTGTTACTAAATTCAGGATTAGAGTCATTATTATGAGATAACTTTGCTTATAAAACACTTGCTATTAGGAGAACCAATAGAATATATTATCAGTGAAATTATCGGATTGTGATGTACAGTTTGTTCTCCCTAATAGTTCACTTCTTTACCTGTCAAAAAAAGAACTACGTATTCCTATATTCTCTAATACAGCAAAGTAGAGTTTTGGGAATGTGAGGGGGCGGCGGCTTCAGCTTTTATCAATGTATTTTTTCAAATCCCAAGGGGGGCACATAGGATCCAAGGGGAGGGGGGCAAATGCCCCCCTCGCCCCCCCCCCCCTAAATAAAACCCTGACAGTAAATGCCGGATATAATAACATTATACTGGAAAACGGTTGCCACATACCCTATATAATTTATGCCGGTTATAAGAACATCATATGCAATTCCTGACGATGTTCATATAACGGGCATCCATTATAGTTTATATTCTCTAATAGTCCACTTTGGGCCTTTTGTCCACTGGTGTATTATTAGAGAGAACATAATATAGCATTATCATTAACAGTGTAGTACCATGTAGCTCAGAAATGCATTCCTTACGAATGCCAGAGCGCCTATGCATTCCATCCACATTCTGGGACACCACATACTTTAGCATCCCCTGCTCCTGTAGCTCTTTAAGAGCCATGTGGCAGGGTGTCGGTATTGCGTCATCGAAAGATATTCTACTCTTTGGCTTTTTTCCCTGTGCCTTCAGGGTCCAGACACCATTCGGTCCCCTGAAATCTGGGATCGAGGCTGACGTGCTAATGCCAGCTCCTGTGAATGCTACGAGATGCTTGCTGCATCGCACCATAGCAACCAACTGCTTAATCTTAGCATCGAGCTCAGCTGGGGCATCCTCAAACTCCTCTATTGCGTCTAGGTCTACTGTGGTAGCCATCCTATACTACCGATAGGGACAATAGCAATGTTATTATTATAGTATTGTATTAGCCATCCTACAATACTGTTTGGGGAATAGGAATGTTATTAATATAGAACTGTATTAGAATTCCTATACTATTGATATAGAAATAGGAATGTTATTAATATACTATTACCAACAGAAATTATTATAACAAACGAGCCTTTTACTAAGCCAGGAGCCCAATTATTTGTAAGTATAAATATATGTGGTGTGTAAAATATATGCCCCACCAAATCCCCTTTGTAGCTACGTTCGTTCGTGAATACGCGCCTCAGTCAAGTTATAGTACTTTTCGCGACTCAGCTTTACTATTCACTTCACTACCAATTTATTCTGCATATTTTTACCAATTTCAGTAATAATTGAGATATTTAATCCACACCTGCTATTCAGCTATTACGTATGCCACTTAAAAAACGTTCGCGTATTCGTAATGATTGTAAACAAACGCCAAATACAGCGAGAAATCGAATAAAACGTGAAAATGAATTTACCACCAAAAACAACCTCAGAACCTACCTGATCGGACAATTATCAGAAGAAATTTTTTCACCGAAAGAGTCAGAAAGGTATGGAATCAACTGACAGAAGAAGTTGTATCTGCTTCCTCCCTATCTACGTTCAAGGGTAGACTTGATAAATTTTGGAATGACGACCGCAAGTTGAGCAACCTACCACCTTGGGGATGTGAATAATCATCATTTATTGTATTCCTATTATTTAAGTTTTCCCGTTTACCTACTCTTAGACTTCTTTATTTACTCATCTGTTTCTTATTGGTACTGTATTTAGTTTTTGAAGTACCTAAGCCTTTTCAGGCAGTACTTTCTGTTATTGTACTACTTGTTTTCTTGCACAATTATTATTATTATCATTATTAGAAATATGTTCCTTTTGTAATACAAAAAAGTTCAAAGGAGAGACAGCAGGCTTATGCTTAATAACGGAAAAGCACAACTGCCCAATCTGGAACATCCACCTGAACTGCTGGAATATTTAATGCTGGGAGAGACTGCTGATTCAAAACATTTATTATAAAACATCCGGAAGTATAATTCTTGCTTCCAAATGATATCTTATGGATATGAATTAGAAAGTCCGGATAACATTCAAAATTCAGCGCCAAGTTTACCATACAGTCCAGGGGTTCATGCAGGCGTGCGCAACGCCATCAGGCGCGTAATTTTGAAAGAAAGCTCAAACGTGATCTAGGCGCGCAGAAAATTATTGCCTGGATGAAAACCTGATACAGTCGGATCGTTGCTTCCTCTACCAAATGAGTACCCTAGATATCTTCAGATATATTTCATGGGGGATGATTTTGCAGAAGCCATTCAGATCCCTGGAGTTAGAAATGAAATACAGTAGATGTCGGATATAAGCACACCGGTTATAAGAACATATCGAATATAAGCACACTATGTTGGAAAACGGTTGCCATTACCCTGTATAATTTATGTCAGTTATAAGAACTTGCCGGTTATAAGCACCTTAAGTGCAGTTACCGACGATGTTCTTATAACCGGCATCCACTGAGTTATCTCAAGATATGCTGCACAACAACAACAACAGTCAAATCATCTATTGAAATAATGTCTAACGAGGAATACAGAATTGTAGTGAAAGCTGATAAGATCCCAGAGGGTGAACATGAGTGAAGATTTAATGCTCGTCACAAACGAGGTAGCCATATTGATTGTTGGACAAGAAATCGAAAAACGTGACATTGTCTTAGAAAAGAGAAGCAGTGGCCTAATAAGAATTGGTGAAACCCATCGTTCTTATGATAGCCTTCAATATCCTTTAATTTTCTGGCATGGATCTGGATACAACTTTAAAATTCTGCAACAGGATCCCATTACCAAGGCTAAAAATCCTGGGAAAAAGTTTCCTCGATGAACTTCTATGCATATCGTTTCATGGTTCGTGATGACAACTTCAACATCATTCAACGCAACAGGAATTTATTCCACCAGTTTGCTGTGGACATGTATGCCAAGGCTGAGACAGAACGGCTCACATTTATTCGACTAAATCAGAAGCAGTTACGTGTGGATGATTACATCCATCTAAGAGAGTTGTAGCTGGTGATGGAAATGCACTCGATATTGGCCAATTAGTTATTCTACCTTCATCTTTCACTGGTGGCCCGCGCTACATGCATGAAAGAACTCAGGATGCTATTCTTATGTCCGAAATTATATGGCAGATCAGATTTATTCATAACATTTACCAGCAACCCGCTTTGGCCTGAGATTACTGAATCATTAATAGTGGCCCAGAAATCGCACGACCGGCATTATAGTATTGCAAGAGTATACCGGAAAAAAGTGATCAAGTTGATGGATCTTCTTACAAAAGGAATTGCTTTCGGTAAACCACTATGCCAAATGTACACTATCTAGTGGCAGAAACGCGGTCTCCCACATGCTCACATATTGATTTGGCTTAGCGAAAAATCCTACCAACTATGATAGATCATAATCAGTGCAGAGTTTCCTGACCCCGAATAATATCTCGAGCAATACAAAAAAGACAAATGGTTCATACACCGTACGGAGCTCAACAAAAATTCACTATGCATGAAGGATGGTCGATGCACAATTTTTTTTCCAAAACGCTTAGTCGAGGAAACACAGTGTGGTGAATATGGATATCCCAAGTATCGAAGAAGAGCACCTGGTGAAGGTGCTTTCTCAACAGCCGTGCGACAAGGACAACTGGGAGAGGTGTCTGTTGATAACAAATGGGTAGTCACTGGTCAGTTACAGTCCTTTGCTGTGCAAAACCTTTAATGCCCATATCAACGTAGAGTTTTGCAACTCAATCAAATCCATTAAATATGTTTGCAAATATATCAATAAGGGTATGCGCACTTGAAAAAGAAGGAAGAGATTAAATAACTGAATTTCAACAAGGACGTTACATTTGCAGCAACGAGGCATTGTGGAGACTCTTCAGCTTTCTGATCCATGAGTGATATCAAACAGTTATATATCTCAGCGTTCATCTAGAAAATGGCCAACGTATCTATTTACAGAGAAGACATTACATCAACAAATAGAAGTTCCCCCCAATACCACAC
Organism: Hexactinellida sp. DTS-2022; assembly: GCA_028753945.1. Lineage (NCBI taxonomy): Eukaryota > Metazoa > Porifera > Hexactinellida > Hexactinellida sp. DTS-2022. The sequence goes on from JAPNXP010000014.1 coordinate 1,346,916, forward strand.
TAACTTTGCCAAGAAGATTACTTTTCCCGAACTATACTCTATGTGGAAGTCCCAAAGTACTATACCTGGGGACAGAGTAACAAAAGTTGAAACGACGTACCCAAGGAGCAGCGGTAGAAGGATTTCACGAAATCAAGGCAAGTGATATATACGTGATGCACTTGGGAGAGTTTACACAGTACACTCCAATAACTTTGAATGTTTCTGTTTGAGGCTGCTTCTACATCATGTTCATGGTCCAACCTCATTTCAACAATTGAGAACTGTGAGTGGTCATGTTTATCCGACTTACAGAGCAGCATACAATGTGTTGGGTCTGTTGGAAGATGATTCTCATTGGAATGATACCTTATCAGAAGCTACTACTACCGATTCTTCGGCAAAGCTTACATACCTATTTGCCATCATGTTAGTAACATGTGGACTATCAAACCCAAAGCAACTATGAGAAAATCATAAGGACAGCTTTCAGAAGATGTACACCGTCAAGTGCAGGAGAAAAATCCCACTGATGAAATAAACTAGACTGATAAACATCTACAACAGGGCTTTGATATTGCTAGAAGGTTTGTTCTGTCCATGAATGGCAAAGTCCTGCAAGACTTTGATTTACCTTGTCCAGTCCGCACCAAAGTCTCAATTGCCAATCGAGAAATCTTGAGAAACAAATTACTGCATTGACAATATTGGAGTCGTACAATTCAAGACAATTAACCTCAGTTAGTGCCAAATCAAGCCGCTGCATATGACAGGATGAGAGTAATTGTTCAAGAAAAGAGTGGAGGCATAATATTTTTCGATGCCCCAGGTGGAACTGGCAAGACGTTTCTCATCAATCTTCTCTTGGCAAAGATAAGCCAGAACTAGATAGCGCTTGCAGTAGCATCTTCAGGCATTGGAGCAACTTTGTTGGAGGGAAGACGAACTGCTCATTCTGCATTTAAATTGCCTCTAAACCTGTCTCACACTGAAACTCCAATGTGCAGCATTAAAAAGGGATCTGGTTCTGCAAAACTCCTGGAAAATGTCACCTTATAGTTTGGGATTAATGTACCATGACACATAAGAGTGCGTTTGAGGCTTTAGACAGAACTTTGCAAAACATACGCAACAACAACCTTTTGCTTGGTGGTGTGTTTTTGGTGATACTAGCAGGAGACTTTCGCCATCATTGCCAGAAATCCCACGAAGCACGCCAGCAGATGAACTCAATCCATGCCTGAAAGCATCTTACCTTTGGCAACATGTCGAAAAACTAAGCTTGACAACAAACATGCGAGTATACTTGCAATGTGATGTTGGTGCTGTGCACTTTTTTGAACTTCTCTTGCAAATTGGGAATGGTACTATACCACTTGACCCTAATGGTCCAATTATCCTGCCAGTAGGTACAGGTTGTGGACTTGTGGTAATATTGTCCATACCGGAGAAGAGCTAAATAATGTGGTTTATCCAAACATTATCCAACACTATCAGGATAATAAATGGCTGTGCGAGAGGACAATTCTTGCACCAAGAAATTGAAACAATAAACATCTCTTTACTAAAACACTACCCGGATCAGAAATATAGTAGAAGTCCATCGATACCGTTGTTGATGCGAATAATGCTGTCCAATATCCAGTAGAGTTCCTCAATTCTTTGGAGCCACCAGGATTACCACTACACCATTTGGTATTCAAGATTGGACCACCAATAATGTTACTTCGAAAGTTATATGCACCAAAATTGTGCCTCACGTAATTGAAGCCACAATTCTAACGGGGATAGCCAAGGGAGACGTCCTCATCCCAATAATTCTACTCTACCCAGTGGATATGCCTAGTGTTTAAGGTCGGAAAATTTCCAAGGAAATTTCCGGAAATTTTACATGGAAAAATTATTATATATACCTAGTTTTTTTAAGTTTGAAAAACCATATCTATAATGTAGAGTTGTTACTGTGCGCTTGGTATTTTTCCTCATGACAGTCTAACTTAAGTAGCACAAAAATTTTGGCAATTTCAAATAAAGTTCCTAAGCATAATTTGAAATATGTAATCTTTCCAAAAATTTCCATAGGAAACAAATTTTTGGAAATTTTACAACACTAGATATGCCATTCGAATTCAAAAGGCTTCAATTCCAGAATAAATTAAGTTTTGCGATGACCATCAACAAGTAGCAAGGTCAGTCTATAAAGGTAGTCGGTCTCCACCTTGAATCGGCATGTTTTTCCCATGGCCAACTATATGTTGGGTGCTCTCAAGTTGGATCCAGCCCAAATCTCTACATATTAGCGAAGGATGGCAAAATGAATCATAAATGATTAATGTTGTATCTCCTAAAGATCTGCAATAAAGTCAATATACTTAAATTAATGCATCTATACATGTATCTATCATATATACCCACAAAATAAATTATACAAGTGAACAATAAATTTTGTGAAGGGACCGAAGGCCTCCGGAAAAAGCCTTCCGGAGGAACTAGCAGAAATGCGCCGCCAGTGTGTTTCGACTAGTTAGATATGAACCCAATAAATTCATCATTTAGCGCATCATAACATGATAAAATTAGCTCGTTAACTCAATAAACACTATTAATAAATAATTTAAACCAGTGGTTATTAAATTATACAGTACTTACTTACTTAATTCAGTAAATAGTAACTGGAAAGCTAGGTAGTTGTAATTTAAATAATTTAATAAATTTATTACACAGAATTTAGCTTCTGCATTATAAATTGTTTATGAAGATAATCATATTCACTTCATTAAACCATGTATTTTGCAGAAACAAAATCCTGTGAATAAATTATTGGTAGTATATTATAGTTAATTAACCAAACAAATCAGATCACCCATATATCAGACTTTCTGAAAATAAGTGTAAATGATAGACCAACATTAAATGAAATCGAAATAATAGAATAACAATAAATTAACACGAAAATAATAGAATAAAAATAAATTAACTGGAAATAATAGAATCAATAAATTAACTCGAAATAATAGAATACAATAAATTAACTCGAAATGACCGAAAATAACTAATATACGTAAGTATGTATAAGTAAGTGACTAGATAATATAATAGGCTAACTGTAATTCGTACAGAGTAACTAAGACTTAGCTTGCAAGACGGTTAGAATCTTATCTATCTTCCTTTCCAGAGAATTAACTTTAGTCTCAATCCCTGTAATCCTCGCGAAAATAACCGGATCACTCGCAGAGCTCTTCTTAACCTCACCAACTCCACTCGCTTCAGAAATGCAGTCACAGATCTTAGATATTTTCTCCTGTACCCATTCGTGATTATAACTAGCTTTTTGAGCTTCCTCCCTTATTATTAGTTCGCTACCTTTGAGCTTTTCGTTTATTTCCTCCACTTGTTGTTCCATGCTTTTTCCCGGACATGATATTTTCAGATCTTCCCACATACTCAATGGGATATCCAATGAATCGATAGTGTTATATTTACGGAAAAGTTTTCCAGTAATAAACGCTAGATTTGATTTAAGTTCTAAATTAACGACAAGCTCCATTTTATAATGCGACTCATTAGTCTTTATTATCTCGCTGTATGTCTCTGAGAGCTGAGCAATTAGGATATTCAATAGCACAACTATAATAGTGAATGCAAATACGATATAGAGTATAACGAATACAAAGTTGACATTAAGAAGATCATCCTCTACATTACCAGGCCCTCCGTCCAATAGAAATATAATACTTGAAATAAGCGGCTTCCTAAGGTCATAGTTCATTGTTTTCATATCATTAAACCAAAACAGTTGTGAGCGACTGGCATTCGTACAAACCTCGGAATTAAGTGAAACGGTTTGCGGTAAGGAATTCGGTTGTTGTCGAGCCGCAAGATGGATTCCGCCGAGATATGAAATACTCAGTATTAGGACAATAACGATAAATCGCGGAATATCATGCACAAACACGCGAAACACACTTCGCACATAAGCACCTAGAGCTGGGATAATTCGCGTGTATTTGAAAAGACGCAATGCAAATAGAATAAATGTAAAAGAAGCAAAAGTCCATTGGAAATAAGAACGAAAAATCCTCAAAATAAAAAGAATAACAAAACAAATGAGAGCACCGGAATCAACAATATTAAACCCGATCCAATAGTTGAGTACCGCGCTTGGGAAATAAAACAGATTGCGATCGAGGAAATGGAACATTTTCGAAACATTACATATTTCCTGAATTAATTTTAAAGCTTTATTTCCTTCAGATTTTGTTATACTAATATGTTCAATGCCATCTTTGTCTGACTTCTCATGCCTTATCTGCACCCATTCTATTATAAACTCTATTACTTCGTCTATAAGGAACAAGAACCAACACAAAACACAAAATAACTCACATAGCAATCTAACAATATTGAAGGGCCCGTTGTAATCCAATAGTTTATCATCACACAAGAAAGAAGCTTGTAAGAGCGCATACGATAAAGCCAGTAGGAAAATAACATAGAAAATAAATGACATTATATACCACCAACGATATATAACCAATTTCTTGCTCACAACAACGCTTACGATCGGATGGTATTTGAGTGTAACTTCGGGACATGAAAGCAGTTTGTGTAGCAGAGAAGGAATCATATGGTTATAGCCAGTATCCTCTGGATACTGACCTGCCGCATTGGAATCTAGGAATTTAACAGTTACATTCATACCACCGTCTGCTTTAACAGCCATTAGATCAAATATAGCTTTTAGAGTTTGGTACATTTTACTATCAAACATCTGATGGAGACACTTGGCATTTGTAACGAAGAAATCATCAGGAGCGTATTTGATGAAAATCGCGAGAACTGACTCTTGTTTCAATTTCAAAGCTATATCGAAAGGGGTTTTTTTGTCTGAATTAGTATTTTTGAATATTTGGAATTGTTGTGTGACACCAGACATTTTCGCAATCCGCTTAACAAGATAATCCACACAGTTAACCGCTCCATTAGTAGCTGCATGATGCATAACAGTATTCTTATCATTATCAACTTTAGCTATAGCAATGCCATAGGACATAATGAGTGGGATAAGAGAGGCGTGGTCTTCTTTAGTTGTCAGCATTAGCGGAGTGATACCGTCTGTATTAGACTCTTCAGGACGAGATCCGTGCTCCAATAGCATCTTAGCCATTTGAATCTCGCCCTTTTCAACAGCCATGTGTAGCGGGGTGGACTTCTTTGTGTCTACGGGTGTGGTTAGAATGGCGTTGTATTCGAGCAGTAGCTTGAGACAGTCCGGCTGGTTCTCGCCTATAGCCTGGAAGAGCGGCGGCCGGCCCGCGTTGTTGAGGATGTCAGGACTCATGCCACACTCCTTAAGGAGGTATCTAGGGAGTGCAATAGTGGCGTACAATGGCATTTATAGAGATACAGTCGATTCCGCTTAATTAGGTCGCTGGTTAATTGGATTATTTTTCCCAGGAACAGAATAATGCCAATAGAACAAACATAAAATATTTTCGGTTAAATGGATCAAATTTCGTTATTCTGGCCAAAATTGGGTCTTAATTAATTAATTGGCTCAATATTCGCTTAATCAAATTAATATTTTCGTTAATAGGGTCAACATTCTGTTGCGTTCATATCCAGGGGCGTAGCTAGAGTTTTTGAACTGGGAGCGCACAACCGGCGCACAACATTAACTGATGGCGCATTTCTTATAATGTTTAACATAGTATATTTTATATCCCGGGATCGTTCTTTTAGGCTCTGATGGATTTATCACTTCATATCATTTCACAGTGTAATAATGGTTATTCATTGATTGCAAACATTGTTCCACATATCACAAATTTATTACAGCTTCACACCAAATAGGCAATAGAGACAATAATTATGAAATTATATCACTGAATATTTAATACCTTAAATAAAACTTGCAAAGCTTCCAATATATTTATGGATGCCACTTCAAATTGTAAATGTGTCATATTATTTATTTAAATATCAAAAACATATCTATTGAATCTATTGATATATCTCAATTCCAAGTGGGGGCGCCAAAAGGGGCGCCCCCAGGCGCCCCCCTGGCCGGCTACGCCCTTGTTCATATCACGTTGTAATAGAGTAAATATGTTCGTATTAAATAAATACATACAGTGCAGTAGAACCTCGTTAGTACGAAGTATGAACAATAAGGGACTGTCAAAATGCATTCACCTTATCCGTAATTCGTATTAGCCATATCATTTGTATTGAAAAGCTTTGAAGGGGACTGAAATAATGTTCGTATTAACCGTTTCTTACTACCGAGGTTCTATTGTACGTATATAATAAATACAGTCGACTCCGCTTAATAGAGCCACCTCGGGACCAGGTTGTTTTGACCCGATTAAGCGGAGAAACCGATTAACCGAAAATATTGTAAGCCAAACTGTAATTTAGTCCTATAAATCCTGTGAAATTTTGACCCGATTAAGCGGAGAAACCGATTAACCGGTGGCTCTATTAAGCGGAGTTGACTGTAGTTAGATCCTCAAAATAGCAAATTTCGCTTATTTGCGCTTAATTAGTTCAGACTACCCTTCTGCACTATAGTATTATACAAGTGGACATTTGTGGTGATAAATTATTTTGGGTGCGGCCTGTGCCCCAATTGCCGCACCCTGGCTACGCCTCTGCCTATATTAGAACTGATAATCCGGAATTCAGCAGAACTGACACTTTTTCCTTATCCCAATGAGCGTCGGATTATGCATGAAACCTGCATAATCCGACAATTTGCCAATATGCAAGCCGAATTTTTTCTTTATCCCAACGTGCCGGATTAGACAGTTTCTACACTATCCTCAAAATATAATATTTTCGGTTCACTGGGTTCTCCGCTTATCTAGATCAAACTACCATCGTAACAGTAACCCGATAACCTGAGTCTACTGACCACTGATATCTGCCTGCTTACCTCACAATATCCGCTTGTCCTCCGTACACGGCTGAGTGGAGAGCTGTGTTAGTCATAGACTCGTGAGAGAGTTTAGCTTCGTTATTAACCAGCACTTTAACCGCCTCAAGCTGTCCGTACTGGGCAGCGTTGTTAAGCGCTGTGAAACCCACATCCTTACCTGACAGAGAGAATATACGTATATATAGACATGCTATGGGACATGTACGTAGATACCGAATTGCTTCGAATTGTTCCGTAGAACAAATTTATCCTAAATATTGTTGAAAAATCCAGAAAATCCGTTTTAATGGTTCTCACCGACACTATAGATACCGAAGTTGCCAAAATCAATGGAATCACACTCCAGTGATCAACTATTATGTTTTAATATTATCATACCAATGTCATTGACCCCGGCGCTTATTCGGGAAATACGGTATTTGGATCTTAAAATCCATTGATTTTTGTTGTTTGAAAGTGATTCAATTGTTAAAATATCTACTTCATATTCATATCACAAAGTCAATTAACTGTTCAAATAGAAACTTAATAGAGTTTAACGTATATTTTGCATTATGATCATTAAATCAATGATCTATACCAACAGTACATTAATGTTAATTCCCTGGCCCTGCGACTTACAGACCGGATTTTTAGTATTAAGAAATGGTCAAAAAGCTTGACATTGGAGGGAGTGTGTCTAATTTCGTGTTTCTGCATTAAATAAGTTATCGTTTAAATAGCCATGGTAAATCATAACAATTAACCTATAAAGTTTGGATCAGCCCCTCCCTTGAGCAGAGCCTCTACAATCCGCGCGAATCCTCTCTTCGCGGATATCTTGAGGGGACTAAACCCTTTCGAGTTCTTCTTATCCACTTTAGCTGGAGAGGGGAGGGACAGCAGAGCGGAGACCAGATTGAGTTTGTCGTAGCCAGACGCCCAGTGTAGGATAGGCCCCAGCTCGTCTGAGACAGCCTTCTCTATCTCCGCGTGCTTCAATAGGATCTGTGTACACAGTAGATAATAGTAGTACTAATAGAACTCGGGTATAACGTATCCCTCGGGAATAGTAAACAGCGAACTCCCGTTATAACGAAGTCGGATATAACGAAATACCCGCTTATAAAGAAATGGAGATTTTTCCCCAGAGCACTAAATGCATTCATTATAACGAATATCCAGATATAACGACGGGATTTACAGGTCCCAAGCACTTCACTTTATAACGAGAGTTCACTGTAAGTACGTATTATCCGTTTTTACGAACTAACTGTTACCCCACACTGCAACTGCCACATATAAATACATAACGTATTTACTCGAATAAACACAACCTCGAATCCGGGAATACATTATCATACAACACACATAAGCACTTGACGGGAGTTGGTCAACAGGTTAATGGTAATTAACTTATTTATCAACTCAAATAATTTCGGGAGCCTAAAATAAATAATAGTCCCTCTTACTATTCGAGTAAATACGGTATTACTGTTATACTAGGTTACACAAATTAGCATAGACTCAAATTGCTAGTTTTTAAAAATAAAATTAATTGAGACATAATTAAACAAATCAGAAAATATCGTCGACATTTTTGTTCGATATTTTTGTCACCCCCCGATATATCGAATCTTTTAATACCGTAATGCTTCGAATAAGCGCCCGGCGATTATTTTTCGTGGGCCAAATTTATCCTGAATTTTTTTTGAAAAATATATAATATCCATGTCGGTTCAAATGGTTCTCAGTGACTGACAGTATAGATACCGAAGTTGCCAAAATCAATGGAATTACACTCCAGTGATCAACTAATGTATTTAAATTTTATCATACCAATGTCATTATTATTGATCCGGTGCTTATCAGAGAAATACGGTAATAGTAAAATAAGAATACTCACTTGTAATGTTATACAAAATCACTTTAAACTAGTCAATAAAATATATATGATAAACCATGGATAACTAGATTACCTGAATACAAGCACTATCCTCTGTTAACATGACAGGAATCATTTTCATCTTATTCTTAGCCATCAACAGTTTCTTCCACTCTTCAACAGCTCCTTCGTTATCATACATAGCCTTGAGACAAGCCACGCTGTTTAGCTTAGCGGCTAAATGCACTGCTGTGTTCTTATCTACGTCTTGTCCATGGTCCTGCATAAGAGAGCCAGCTGTTATAAGCTTAATTACTGAGTTGGGACAGTCCTCGGTTATGGCTAGCAACAGTGGAGTTAGATTGGAATGGTTAGTCTGTGTGAATATGTTTTTTGAGTCGTCAGTGCTGTCAGTGCTGTCACTGCTGGTATCTTTGAATGCAAATATATTAAATAATATATTAATACGTAGAAACAAAGGTTTACGAATTGTGTATGGGTTTTCAATTTCAAGCGTTTAGAATTGTAAGAACACAAAAATCAGCATTTTTTTCCAACCCCCTGAAATTACCACATTATCAAAAAGTAATTCAGCATATCCATAGAGCATACACGTACTTAAGCTCAGAAATTCTCAAAAATAATACATCTATTTTATTATTTTAAAAGCAATAATGACTATTTCAATACTTTGGTAAAACGTGTTGCTCTCGTTAATACGACCATGGATAAGGGGAAATATAGTCTATATAAATATAAATGCATGCAAGTGATTCCAGTTAATACGAATATCCGGATAACATATTAAGTGGAGTCTACTGTGAGCGAATAATTTTGTGCTCCACAAAGTGTGCTAAAACAATTTATATGACGGGTTACTATTCTAAAAAATTAAGTAAATAAACATTCCAGGATGCCATTACCGTCTCTAGCAGACATCTCGTGAGTATTCGCATTAAGCACCATCTCCAGAACCTCTACATTAGCCTTGTTAGTAACCGCAGAATGCAGCAGGTTGTTCCCGGCGGAGTCTCTCTCCCTGACGTCATGCTCCGGGTACTTAGCCATCAGATACGTTAGCGTGGCGCCGCTGCCAGCGCTAGCCGCCAAGTGGAGGATGTGTACCTTCCTGCAGAGAGTAAATAACAACGGTATTGTACAGTAGATATCGGATATAAGAACACCGGTTATAAGAACATGCCGGTTATAAGAACATTATATGCAGTTCCCGACAATGTTCTTATAACCGCCATCCACTATACTAACTTCGCCTTGTCCAGTATGCCCTGCTTATACGCTGCAGAGAACAGCTGATCGCTCCCTATCCCAATCAGCTGATTTAAGAACTTAGCCAGGCTGAGAGGAGAGTCCGACTTTAGCAGGAGAGAGTTCTTCTCCAGAGCAGCTACCTTATCCTTAGAGACGTCTCTCTTCACAGAACTGTCTGAGAGAGAGCTTATCTTAACGAGATCAGCTGAGGGGAGCATGAGTACGAATTGATCCTTCTTGAAGGGGAGACAGGGCTCAGTCATGTACCCCAGTGATGACGTCATTGTTAGATCCAACTGTTAGACAATATAATTAGGGCTGAAACGAATATACCGAATATTCGTTAGAAATGATTTAACGAATATTCGTTTGGACGAATATTAGATTGAAACGGATATTCGTTGACTAATTTTGGACAACAAGACCTTTGTATAGCTTAGAGATATCGTAAATATAAATTCCCACTTAAACTAGTTGATTATTAGTTAACTTGTGTATAATATAATACACTTTGTAACTATTATTATACCATTGTAACATTATCAAAAACCTTTTTCCAATGTATTTTGTCTCTAGAAATTGATTTAATGCTTAGTCATCCAAACGAACGAATATTCGAATATTTTTTCGTTCGTTTAGAAAAAGGTTAGTTCATTACAGTTCGAATATTCGTTTCAGTCCTAAATATAATTATACACAGCCATGAATTATATTATATTGTGAACACCGTATTTCCCCCGAATAAGCATAGGGTCAATAATAATGACATTGGTATGATAAAATTTAAACACATTAGTTGAACACTGGAGTGTAATTCCATTGATTTTGACATCTAGAACCGAACTAAATATTATTTTCTGGATTTTCAATATCAGGATAAATTTGATCCGCAAAACAATAATTGCCGGGGCGGTTATTCGAAGCAATACGGTAATTATACAGATTAAATTATTTAATTTGTGGACTTTTAGGAATTTTAAGGCAAAAATTTTGGCAAAAAAATAATTTTTAAATGGTTTGAAATTCTGAATTAGTTCATAATGTATTAATGTATTAAGTACTGTATTAAAATCCATAATTCCAGTAATACTAACAATCGTCTAATGACGCAATTAGACGGGTTAATTGATAACAACAAACAATAACAACAATAACAAATATTAATATTACTTATAATGTAATTAATAGAATGTAGTTCTCCATCCAACTCATAAATGAATCAACAGTAATAACACTTAAGGCCTATTCATATGGTATTTGTATGAGCTTACAACAAACAACAACAACAACAACAACAACGAAAATAACATATTTATAGTAGTTAGAGGGTAAATGTATAAATCAACTGATATTCAGTTGTGCTTGGAAATATTCCTGTTGCGAGGCCGCCATTACCGCAGCTATTATACTATCGTCTCCCCAGTCAGAAAACCCGAACGAAGGCGCGTCTAACATAGAGCTGTACTCGAATGGATATACTGGGTCTATGGGGTATACTGGGTCTATGGGGGGGCATTGGGATTTCTCTGCCACGTGTTCAGGGGACAGCGGGTTAGATAGAAGAGGGGAGGTCGAAGGAGAGGTTTGTTTGGAGTTGTTAGGAGAGGATTTAGGGGAGGGGTAGGGCACAGCTCTTAGGTTAGAAGCGCTGCTTGAGAGCTTCTTGTGTCCGTGTTTGTGTGTGTGTTTGGGACGCGAGAAAGATATGCTGCTGTCGGAGAGAGAGGGACTGAGGAGCTTAGCGAGACTCGGAGAGGAGGCCTGGCGCTTGAATGCGACTGGTGACACCTTTGCGGGGTAGGGCAGCGAGTGGGTGGGGACCTGAGAGGGGGAGGGGGCCTGGAGAGGGGGGGACTGCGGTTTGAGGAGAGGGTTGAGACTGGTGAGGGACTGGCTGCGGAGCAGAGGGGACCTTGGGGGGCTGTTGGAGGGGGAGAGGTCGTGAGAGGGGGAAGAGAGAGACTGAGTTATTATGGAAGAGCTGGTCTCTTTATACTCGTGTCTCTTACGGGTCTCTTCCAGCCAAATGAGATAGGATTCCCTAGCAATCGCCTCTTCGACAGCCTCGTTAGTAGCTTCTATCTCAGTGGCGTCTAGCTTGTCTTTCAGCATGCTCTGCTCTATCGTGAACTCCTCAGACTCCTTTATAGCGCGCTCTAGCACTCGCTTGTCTTCCTCAGAAGGTTTGTAGCCAGGGATACCGAGACCCACACCAACAGCCGGTCTCTTAGGATCGACGATAGAGTTGTAGTGGATCTGTCCGTGATATGATAAGCGCATTGGGTCATTATCTGTCGCGTCCGGACTGTAGAACACGATTGGTGGCTTTTTGAATTGGTACACTTCAATGTTACGATTGAACATTTCTGAGAGAGCTTGCATTTCTAAGTGGTTACCATAGCAACAATCTCGTCTCTTACGACAGATATATTTCGAGAAATCTTCGGTTACAAACTGAGCGAAGTAGTCATTGTTCTTCATCATGTAGTCCATACACATACCGCGAACCAGGGATTGCATTTCCTCGTCACCGTATATCTGATCCGCAATGCTACGGAATAAGCAGTTACCGTCTAACTTCATTTGCTTTATAATGTAGCCCCATTCTTTCCAGAGGTACTCCTCGAATCTCTGCTCGCGCTCGCTGTCGGTTTTGCCGCGAGACGCGTCGTCGTATTCTTCCGCGCTATTGCACTCGTCGCTGCTGTACCCCGCGGCGATAAGCGCAGGGATTTTTCGCGGTTTGGTTACGCTGGTGCCGCTGGACTGCGGCGAGGAGGAGGCGGCCGAGCAGGTGGGGAGGGTCAGGGAGAGGGGCGGCTGGATCGGACGCGTGGAGACCGAAGCGCGCAAGCGGCGCTTGCTCCTCGCGACTGAACAAGCCGTGGACTGAGAGGAAGAATCGTAATCCTCGTTTAGACCCGAGGCCGTATGTTGGTAGGCGTCCCTCGGCTTAGGAGAGCGACGCGCCTTCGTACTGTTATTAGAGGAGTTCGAACCGTCAGAATCTGAATTGTCAGATTTATCTTTTTTCGGGAGAATAGTCATGGCTTAGTTCAATAGTACTCTAGTAAACTATATTCGTTATTAGTATATATTTTAGAAATAAATGCAACCTCATATTATTGGCACACATTTCACTAAAAACAATTCTAGATAATTCTATTCTTCCAGAATTGTCCACAAAGCCTAATAGAAATCCGATGAACAAATCAGAGAGCTTATTACGTTATAAGGTATGCCAGATTGGTATAATCTACTAAGTTTAATAAAATTTGATTGCTAAGGGCGAAGTAATGGAAAAGTGTGAATTTCTCAGGTTTCAATTGACCATGGGTTGATTCTAAATTACAATTTCCTTTTTTAATTAATCTATGGTGTTCGCATAAATAGCATTGCTTCTAATAGTATATATTACGGTGAATATAACGAAGTACTTGGGACCTGTAGATTATTTCATTATACTATCCGGAAATTAGATTTTATAAGCAGATAATAATTAATGCATTTAGTGCTCTGGGAGCACTAAGCACTAAATGCGCTCAAAAGTAATATATGGTAATATTTAGTAACAAAAGTAAAATTTAGTGCTCAAAGTAATATATGGCCAGTTTCTATTATATGTCTCTACAAAGTTATCAGAACGCTCCAAATTTTTTATGCTATTGACTGGAAGTCCATAAAAAGTCATCAAATTTTTTTCTAGAAGATTATATGGTATATTCTTGTCAGGAAAGGTCAAAACGTCCCAATATCCGTATGAAATTCGGACAAAAGGACACTAAACCCCGTGGCACCGGTAATTTATAACGGTTATAAATACATTTGTTATATACTAGTGATCCTGGTGAGGCCGTCTAAAATCAGCCGCTGTTAGTATCCGGAAGTTAGAACTAAGCTCTAACGCTATTTCAGCCCAAAATAATAAGGAATTAAATGTTCACCGATTTTTACGAAATTTTTACAGACACTGCGGAAGGATGGTATCTATCGATGGGACTTGGGTTTTCATCGATCCGATCATTATTTCCAGAGTTATAACTGTTTTAGTAGAGCAGCTTTTAATATTATAACGCGGTTTTATAACTCCAAAGGTGTTGCCCACGTTAAAATAACTATTTATTGTATTTACAACGATTCAATATTCAGACATATGATAGTCTGACAAAATTTTTGCACAACTCAACAAAAATTTTTAGATAAAAGTGGAAATTGCAAAAGTTATAGCCCTTCGGCGGTCTTCAGGGTACGGATTCTTAACTAATTTGTAACTCAGAGAGGAAAAGAGATAAATTCAAGTTAGACTAGTGAAAATGATCAGAACACATGGTTTCCCATATGTGAATAATACATTTTGTGAGCCTAGGACGCACCGTTTTCGAGATTGCCCTATATGGTAGTGTGAATGTGACCAATTTTGATGACACATGCAAATTTGTATCTCCTAAACGGGAGACTCTAGAGCTAAGCTCTAAATTCCTAATCACATTGATATATCATTTCTAAATCATTGCAAAGTCAAAAATCACTCAAAACCAAATGGTTACCTTGCTAATAATCTCGAATGCCCATATAAGGAGTGTCATGTAATCATCATAATTGAGAAAATCCAAATTCAAAAGCTAACTGGAGCTTAGTTCTAACTTTCAGACACTATTAGTGATTGAATTCCAGCAAGATGGCCGATTTTAATTCCTTCCCGAATCAATATTCTTCGCTGTAGACGTGTCGAAAATCCTCTCTGCCACTTGAAGACCACCGTAACTAATTATAGCATGCCACTATTTCAAAGCTTAGTTTTGGGGAACTTTTTGAAGTTTTATCGCTGAGATTTGGAATATAGCACCATAATAAGTATACTTAGACCTGTTACAGTTCGGATTGTCCGATTTCGTACTTAATTAAAATCTAGACACCTTTGGGAGCAAGAATGTGGCTCAAATGTGGGAAAACCGTCCGTTTTTTCTAAAATGGAGCAATCCCGACGAAAAATTTGACTTTTTAATATTAGGACTTTCCTAGCTAATCTCAAGGGGATGTAGTAGAATGGATTTGAGTGATTCAGATCCTTGTAATCTTTTTCAATTCTTCAGAACTAAGCTTTTGGTACTATATTATTCTCTTTGGGAGCTTAAATATAGAATTTCAAAAAAAATCAGTACTTAGAAGCCTTATTTTAGAGCGCTAGCAGTCTTAAAATAGCTTACATATATAGCCGGTATAGAACTGAAAATATTAGCTTACTAGGATCAGCGTGTAGTGTGTTGTATATACTCACTCCATTCATTTTGGCGGAAATAGCGAAAATCAGCCGCTGTTAGTATCCGGAAGTTAGAACTAAGCTCTAAGGAAGTTTTTTTGCTTACGTCATCTAGTCATTAAAAGTGGCACATCCATATGACCATATATGGTTCTACAAATTAAAAATTTGCAAAATTTGAATTTTTTCTCTCAACTGTTAGAGTCATTCTAATAGCTAAATCCAAATTTGCTAAGGAATATGATTGAATTTGACGGACTTATAGCTGATGGCCATTTTTTGCCCTTGTAGGGGTTGGATTTACGACATTTTGATCCAACCTGACAAGAATATTATACCATAGAATCTTCCAGTGTAAATTCTGAATGACTTTTTATGAACTTCCAGTGAGGAGCATAAAAAATTTGGAGCCTTCTGA
Source organism: Hexactinellida sp. DTS-2022 (assembly GCA_028753945.1). Taxonomy (NCBI): domain Eukaryota; kingdom Metazoa; phylum Porifera; class Hexactinellida; species Hexactinellida sp. DTS-2022. The sequence continues at coordinate 1,362,646 of JAPNXP010000014.1, forward strand.
ATACTTTGTAGAGACATACAGTGTTACGATATCCCTGGTCCTCAGGATACACTAGGTTTTGGAGCCCTGGGTAGTTAGCAGTACGGGCACCGTTCCCTCGGATCGCCGGCAGTACGAACGGGTAGCCGGTGTGCGACACTAGTACGGAACGTGGTCGAGGGTTGATGAGTCCCTGCAATGGGACGAAATCACTCACATAACATCCCTATGAGCAGGGTTGCCAACCTCTGGAAACCAAAAAGCGGGAGGTTTTTGCCATTTTGGCGGGAGTTTTACCAAAAAATCGGGAGGTCGAAAATGAAAAAGGTGGAGACTCAAAATATATGCTATTTCTTTGAATCTATCATGAATAGAACGATGCAATATGATTAATTTGTATGTTTGGATATACAATTAGGAAAACGCTTATTTTTCTAGTTTTATATATCAAATTTCTTCCCGCGTATCTCGTATTCACCCAAGTATCTAATAGTACAACAAAAACGAAATAGCTAGAATAATGAATTATAATTTTTTCTAAAGTAGTCTTTTTAAATTAGATATACCATAGCATTCTATACATAAGGCAATGATACGCACTCAAATTTCTGGACCATGGATGAACTAGTATAGTAAACTAAATAGATGCAATTCAATTATTCTTCTAAATAACTAATCCAGGGTGCTTCTACTTATGTAATTGTTTTTTATATAGGTAGTCACGTACAAGACGCATATTTTTGAGGTGCCACTTGGGCGAAATGACGTCACTGTATTGTCTAATAGTCCAAATATGCCAAAACTTTGAACGCATGTAAAATGTTCAATTTCGCTTTTTAAAACAAATCGCTGTGACTAACCCATCTAGGAGTCATTTTACATAAAATATCTCAGAATCAATTATGGAATGTTGACACATTCCTCTGTTGCTATGTAAACGTGATTTCAATGCTTGAGGTCAATTTTCTAAGAATTGTGATTATTGTAATATACATTCAAACGGTTATACACATTTTGCGCAAAATTGGTCTGAGATAGAGCATCGAAATGTATTATCTTTGAATAGGAAGTTGAGGATGGGCTATCAATTGGATCCATTGACTAAGCTGCAACTATATTTCTTCTCGAGATATGACCTCAAGCATTGAAATCACGTTTACATAGCAACAGAGGAATGTGTCAACATTCCATAATTGATTCTGAGATATTTTATGTAAAATGACTCCTAGATGGGTTAGTCACAGCGATTTGTTTTAAAAAGCGAAATTGAACATTTTACATGCGTTCAAAGTTTTGGCATATTTGGACTATTAGACAATACAGTGACGTCATTTCGCCCAAGTGGCATCTCAAAAATATGCGTTTTGTATATGACTACCTATATAAAAAACAAATTACATAAGTAGAAGCACCCTGGATTAGTTATTTCGAAGAATAATGGAATTGCATCTATTTAGTTGACTATACTAGTTAATCCCTGGTCCAGAAATTTGAGTGCGTACCATTGCCTTATGTATAGAATGCTATGGATATACGTAGATGTAGCTGATTTAAATATTTTCAAAAGTTCTCGTAATGTATGGATATTTTTCTTGAGATTTCATTGTAATATTTAATCCACCCGTGGTTGCATAGATCGACATATAAACTAAACGAGAAAAAAATTCAGCATCTTATCTAGTATAATAACTTTCTGGAGGATGTAAGCGAAAGCCCACCCGAGATATTTTTAAGAATTTCTTCCAAATTTGAATTAAAACATAATAGTACAGTGTATTAACAAGGGACTAAATAATCTTAACTAACTTACAAGTATACGAGTAGAACAAAACTTGGTACTTGTATCTTGACTAATTTTAGTAGAAAAATCCAGTTATTTACTTATTTATCATTAAATATAAGTATAGAAACAATTTCCAAAAATAGCGGGAGTTTGAAAAGTTTGGCGGGAGGTCGGGAAGATGGGAGAAAAAAGGCAAAAAAAGCGGGAGAGTTGGCAACCCTGCTATGAGTTGGGGTCGGAAAGAGCGTTTAGTCTTCATACTATGATGTGGTCTCATCTCATAACAACAGTATAAACTGGCCATATATTACTTTGAGTCTCCTTATATGCAGATAATAATTAATGCATTTAGTGCTCTGGGGAAAATTTCCACTTTGTTATAGGCATGACCTTCGATATACAAGGCCATACCACTGAGTATATTTTTCTGGAACATGGATTATTAAAGTCCATTGATAAATAGGTTATTTATTATATTTATCTCCATAACTAGTAATGATAGACGTCATAAATGTACTATAACTAGTATATAGGAACTTGGTAGTATCAAGGTATGCATAGCATCCTTCAGAATTGTGCTATTTCACCATATGATTACGTAATAAAATGACCATAACACAGACTATCAATTTTATGTAAACTGGGTAGTTCTGATCTATCCGGAATAGGTAACTTTCTTCCATTTATAATACATAATTTATGCTTAACTTCATTAACTTTTGAGATAATGATATAATTAGTTTAGAAAAATAATTTGCTTAGAACTGCCTCCAACAGAAAATGCTGTCTGTCGGCTTAAAGGTGTTGAACCATTTCAGAAAGGTGCTTCGGAAGGTAACGACCCTTAGTGTGCCGGAAGTTTCATTCAGCCCACTTCATTTGAGAGATATTCAAGTTCAGTGGATAATAGGTGATGAGTCAGGATTTTTTTCCGTGCATGTTTAGGTGTTCACCCCAACGCCAACAACACTTTCGAAATATAAAAATCACAAAATTGTAAAACACATTTTTTGACGATGTCAATGATATGATATCTCTGGTCCTCGGGAGTAAGTAGGGTTGGTAGCCCTGCGTAGGTTGGCAGTACGGACTAACTCACCTGGTGAGGCTAGCGGCCAGTAGTACGTCATGGGCGACGTAATGCGTTGTCGAGGGTTACCCTCATGATGAGTCCCTGCAATATGACGAAACCACTCACATAACATCCCTAACAGAGTCTACTGTATATTATTCCAAAAGTTAAAAAAAATATATTTTAATTTTATAAATTTCAATTCGCCTGTTCAGCTACTCTGAATCTGATTGTTTGAGATGAGGGGCCGGTGTAGGAGTGCCAGCGGTCCCCGTGTCAGGAAGTAAGTGGCGGGCACCGGAGCGAACGTAGCGAGCAATCCTAAGAAGGGATCTGGGGTGTATCCCGCGGAAATTCTTTTAGATTAGACAAACAAATAACATATTTAGACAAGTGTAGTAACGGAGACTACGACGATGGGCAACTGTAGACTAGTAGTAGGGCATTAGGATCGCACGATCAAAGATCGCGCGATCACGATCGCGATCCTTTTTTGACGATCGAAGCAGGATCGTCGATCGTATTTTACAGAACGATCGAAATGGAGATCGCGATCATTTTTTTGCATAGATTTCGATCCTACATTCCGATCTTTTTTTGAAAAGGTTGTCCAATTAAATTCATTAATAGTACAGCACTTGTCAATTCTCAGTATGGATAAGAAAGCTTTCCTTAAATTTCGAATTACTATATCCCAGAAAGACTTTGGTGGCTAACGTCACCAAACCACCTAATTTGTTGAATACAGATGTATTTAATTTGAATACAATTATTAATTCAATTTATCCATAAAACAGGCCGGTATCAAGGCATTAAATATTTTTCAGGTTATTTCAAATCTAACTTCACAGTTTCTAAAACTTGGTTAAGTTGAAACCTGAGCATCCTGAACAGTTACTACGGCAAATATGAAATGATCGCAAAAATGATCGGGATCGGATCGGCGATCATTTCTAAAAATGCGATCGGGATCGAGATCGCGATACTATTATAAGTGATGATCGGGATCGAGATCTCGATCAATTTTTTTGCGATCGACTAATGCTCTAACTAGTAGCGTACATAAACTACTAGTGGGGTTTTGTTCCATTAGAGGAACTCATCAGGAGGGTGACCCTCGACCCCATGACTCCACTCACCCCTGTGGGTGGTCACGCTTCCTTATTGCCACGGTGTCTCCATCACGACACTCGTGCCTCCTGCCCGCTGTGTCTCCATAACAACACTATCCCGGCCCCGATACTACAGCAAGCTTTGTAATAATCACTAGCCCGCTTCGCTTGCTAGGTCGCTTCGAGACAGAACACAACCACACACCAACCGCTTCGCGGTTGGTGTGTGGTTTAACCGTTTATACACTTTTAACATTGATTATAAAGCGTAAATAGGCCTAAATAGTCAAATTTAACAGTTTTGTTAAATTTTAGAGATTACGTCATCATGCGATAATGAGTAAGCATATTGGCAATCTGGTGTGACCAACGTGTCCGCATCATTAATGTACATGCTCTATTAAATTTTCAGATTTTTATCTCTTAGAGGGCGGGAATTATCTGCGATTAAGTGAATTTTCAGGGTTCTCGAAATATGACAATGACGTCATAACTTGTCGAGGTGTGAGAAATTTCGAGTGGAAACCTCAACTTGTTGGCGGGTGCCAAAGGTTACCCCTATATGCCAAAAATCCCATTTGGAAACCGTCCAGTTTCTTCAATCAACTCGGAATATACAAACAAATATATATATATACTAGCTCGCTTCGCTTGCTAAATCGCTGCGGCAGAACACAACCACACACCAACCGCTTCGCGGTTGGTGTGCGGTTTATATACTCCTAATATTGATTATAAAGCGTAAATTGGCCTAAATAGTCAAATTTAACAAAGTGAAATTTTAGTGATTACGTCATCATGCGATAATGAGTAAGCATATTGGCAATCTGGTGTGACCAACAATCTGGTCGTCCCAAAATGGGTCATACCTAGAAAAAATTCATACAAAGCGTATTTTAGTATCATTAGAAGCGGAATTTTTCGTAGAATAACATATCCAAAATCCGCTGAAATCCGTTATGGGGAAATTTTTTTACACGGGTGGCAGTGTCGGCCATTTCATAGTAAATCGCCGACATTTTCGTAACTAACTTTCTCAAATCAATTCTAATCAACTTATAATCATCATATTTGTACTCAGCGAAAAATTTCCAGCAATTTGATATATCACATGACAACATTTGGAGGATTTTTTCCATAGCAACGCTGGAATGTATAAAAAATATGTCAGGAATGTACGAACATTCCATTCTCAAATTGTTTGTCGAGATTAATCGAGATAAACCTAAAATTTAAGATTTTCAGCTAAATCTCGTCAAATCCCATTTTAGAGGGTCGATATGTGTATAATTATACTAGTGGAGTTGAACGAGGGGTCACTAGATAATTTTTGAGAGAATAAGTTAATTAGCACTTAATTCCTTATGAGGTAATACACTCATTATCTCAAAAATTATTGTAGTTAGGCATATATAATGTATTATTAATGAATAGGAAGTTACCTATTGCGGATAGATTAGTACTAGCCTAGTTTACATAAAATCGATAGTTTTTGAGTTATGGCTCATTTTAGGAAAAATACATTTCCCTGGCAACCGAGGAATGTGTCAACATTCCATTTATAATTTCGATATATTTCATTCAACTTGTTATGGGCATCATCATGTTCCAATTTTGAACATTTATAACGCGTCTAACTATGTTAAAAGCAGGCTATAAAAACACGATAATACCCACCAAAATTAGCGATTGCGTAATCAAATGATGACATAGCTCAATTCTGAAGGGTGCTATGTATACCTTGATACCATGTTCCTATATAGTTATAGAAAATTTATGAGGTATATCACTACTAGTTATTTAGATAACGATAAATAACCTATTTATCAATAGCCTTCCTTTAATCCATGGTCCAGTTTCAAAAAGTTGGCGCATAGGCCTTATATAACGTAGGTCACGCGTAGAGATTACTCAAATTACCTTGAACCTGCCTTTGTAGATGAAATTATACAGTTTGCTGCTCTCTGGAACAAATATCTCTACTGGAGACAGAAAACAGAGTAAAGAAATCCACATGCTTAAGTTGATTACAAGTAATCAGTGCTCGACAAATTAGGTGGTTTGGTTTCGTTAGCCTCCAAAAATCTTTCTTAAGCCACCAAATTTAAACCTTGGTGCTTAACTAATGCACCATTAATTGTCGAATAATTTGATGTTGTGTTGATTATATTGTTCGTTGCATTATTGGATATGAATTTAGTGTTATTTTACGGCATCAAAAGTTTGTCAAGCCATCAATGGTTTGTTAAACCGGTTGTAGTTTATTCTTTAGCCTCCAGAAAAAGTGAGGTGGTAGCTTAATTAGCCACAATCAAAATCTAAGTTTGTCGTGCACTGGTAACAGTCGACTCCGCTTAATAGAGCCACTGGTTAATTAATGGGATCAAAATTACACACAATACATAGGACGAATTACAGCTTGACTTAAAATATTTTCGGTTAAATGGTCTCTCCGCTTAATCCTGTAAAAATAACCTGGTCCCGAGGTGACTCTATTAAGCGGTGTCGAATGTATATCAAAGTTGTGCTAGCAGAAATCTTAGCTTAAAAATAAATAAAAGCTCAATTTAAAGCACTTTTATGTGTTTTTAGAGAAAAAGGTGATTTTGTTGTTGTTTGTATAATATAGATTAACGTTAACGGTTTATCGTTATCTTCCGTTACATTGTTAGCGAATTAACGGATTAACGGTTAACGGAGTTAACTTTTTGGTTAACGGATTAACAATTAACGAAGTTAACTTTTTGATTAACTGTGCCAACCTTGGTAGGCAGACCAAAATTATTCAGCTCTAGATCGACTTAGATACTCTTAACAATGAAGAAGTCACAAAAGTATTCACCATTTTAAATGCTCTCGTATTCCTTGGAATGTTCTTGTTAATCTTTCCAATGGTCTTCATTACGATTGGTATTGGACACGTTCAGTATACAGAATGATTAGAAGAAAGTATTCAGCACAATTTAGATACAAAAATGCTAGCGGGTTTGAAGGAAATCTACTAATTTATCCAATAGTCTGTCTTCAGAAGTTATTTTCGATTGATTAATCACCCCTTCTTAATTTAACATGTAATTAATCATATTCTCATTATGGTACTGTAGGCTTTTGCATCTACTTTGTTCAGCACTATATTTATAATTTTTCAATGAATTGAAATTTGATTATCTATTTTATCTATTTTATCTATTTTAACTAAAACTGAGCAAGCCATTTCAACCTAACAACAACAAACATTATCTAGTTTGGAAGGGACAATAGTACAAGTATTTTATTAATTAATAAGATAAGTCACTGATATTTCATAATAGCTTTCTAGCACAGTCTACTAATCTAATCTAGTTATTGACGGCAATTTCAATACAAAAATAGTCACTATTACACTGAGAACATCATTTGAAATATAAGTTAGGTAATATTTATAAAAAGTACACGTATGTGCTTTCTATTAACTTATTGCAAATTAAGGAATTGTATTGGATTACAAAACTATACGAGTTCGTTGATTATAAAAACGAATTAGTTAATATAGTATATTCATAATTACTTAAATGTTTTCAGTCGTATTATATGCAACGTTTGGTACACTCTTCTTAATATTGAGCTCATTCTGGTTAATCGTTTTTGCCAGGCGTATTTACCAATTGATACATTACAGAAAGGGAGTGTTTAGACATATTATAGATGAGGAATCAGGGTTTATATATCGACAATACTACTACCATTATCAAACTGAAATATGGAAATATATATTTCTTATTCTGATTAATATTTTCCAGGTTTCCGCTACAGTTATTGATTTAATTAAGTCGAATCTGGCAAAGTTTTGTTTCCCAATTAGCAGGAACATAAGTGTTCACACGAAAGGATTGGAATGCTGCGTTCAAGTTAACAACTCAATACTGTTTCAGTTTCAATTTTCACAATCAACAATTCCAGAATTGACAATACTAGAAGCCACAGGCCAGAGTTTAGAAATAATTGTTCTAACACTAATTGCATGTCTAATGCTGTACTTAATAAAACGGATTAAAAAAATCAAACACAGCATAGTTAATAAGAAAACAAAATTATATCTTATAATAGTATATATCTCGCCTTTGCTAATTATAAGTTTCGCAAGCGTTACATCATTAATCATCATAAGCAACGTTCTTTTCTTCGTCGCAGTTAGTGTATCTTTTTATTTTCTTATAAAAGTATTTAAACAGTTCTTATCAGCTTTACTTCAGCAAGCTTACCAAGCTCAATACGGTTCCAACAAACATGAGTTAAGACAATACAAATACTTCAAGTATACAATGACTGTCATACTAAATGGATACTTTATTATCCTGTTAGCAACGATTCTCACAAAATTCCCCTCCATTTTCACGAGTATATTTTTCTACGGAAAATGTTATTTTCCTTTAAGTTTGATTCCACAATACAAGCCAATAAATATTTCTGACAAATCTATAGAAGATTTTCTCAAAATTATGAAGCTAGTGAACATTGGGGGAAAATTCTTGAGTTGCATTGGACTATTAGTTGTCCTATTACCAATCCTTGTTCTAACTGTCTTTATGTGGGCGAATTTTTTCTCCAAGTTTGTTAGAAGAGGGAGAACTAATCAGTACAGGTATAATATGGAGACTATAAATAAACGTCTGATAGAAAAATGAAATGAAATTCACTACCTCACAACTTCCATTATACTACATTGATTATTTGTACGTATTTACTTTTTATCATGAAATACTTGACAATCTTTGAATGTATTGATCTTATTCTGGTGATTACGTAATATAATTTCTAATAAATTGTTTGACTTTTAATATTTAATCTATACGAGCCCTTCGGTCTCGGTCGCTTCGCGACTTTTGTTCGTTCGTGTTATTCAGTACGCGATACAATTAACGGCCGCTTTGCGGCCTTTCCCTTCCCAAAAAGCTATATAGTATTACTATTCAGTTTCACCTGTGGCTAGTGAATTACACACTATTACTTAATAACGCGTGCCTAAAATTCATTTTGGGTTGTGATTCCTGTAATTTGTTTGGGGAATTATGTTGAGTAAGTTATTCTCATTGCTCAATAGTTATTTATTATTAGTTAATTAATAGCTCAATAATTCTTAAGGATAGCTCGTTCAGCTATATTAAAAGGTTCAGCTTGTTAGCTCAAATAAATTGAGACCTGGGGTTGGTAAATTATACGCAATTAATTATTTCAGTAAGTTGTATTGCAAAGTGATTTACTCACTCTGGGTGTAATCTCTCCATAATAATGGTTTAAAGATGAGAATAAGACCGCTTCGCGGTCTTATTCTCACCATTAAACCATTATTATGGAGAGGTAAATCCAGGGTTGCAAAATATTTGATTTATAAATAGTAATAAAGTTCTACATCTCAATAAACAATTCTTTTTGCAGGAGCTGGGTTAGTGAATTATTTAATTTAATTGATAGTAATAATTAACATAATAAATCTCATCGTTATAGGCAGAACCAAAAATCCTAGATTACTTAACTTAATTAATTTCTAGTAGAAATCCTAGGTTAGAAATTACGTAATCCCATTGATAGTCTTATTATAGGAAGCCAATATAGGTGTAATAAATAAACAATGCATCAAGAAATTAACTACTCTAAGCGCATTCTTGTTAACCAAACAAGTAAGATCACACACATAGTGCTACAAATAAAAGGACACATTTTAACTAATAACTTTTGCTATGTAAGTTCGTAAAAATTGATAATTTTCACAAAGGTGTTCCATTATGTGTTGTCGATTTTCATATAAAATTTATACTAACGGAGTCAAATTTGCAAAAGTTATTAAGGAAAAAGGTTACCGTGTCATGTCATGCTCACAATATTTCGCTTAGAAAACCAACAGACCCACGTCGCTATGATAAACTACTCCTATATACCAAATCTCAGCTTTCTAGGTAGTATGGTCTTTTCAATTAATTACGGACAAACATCCCCACACACACACACACACACACACAACAATTCCGCTTTTAATATACGAGCCCTTCGGTCTCGGTCGCTTCGCGACGGATCACTCTCTCACAAAGGTCGCTTCGCGACCTTTGTTTGTTTGTGTTAGGCACTACGCGATGCAATTAACGGCCGCTTCGCGGCCTTTCCCTCCTCTAAAAGACAGTAATATTAATAATAAATAAGTTAACCTGTGGCTAGTATATTACACACACTACTTAACGCGAGCTTAAATTCATTCTGGGTTGTGATTCGTTAATGTAATCTGTTTGGGAAATGATGTGTTATGTATGTTATTCTCATTACTTATTAGTTAATAATATTATATGATATTGGCTCAATAATTCTTAATTATTTAGATCATTTCAGCTCCATTAAAAGGTTAGCTTGTTAGCTCAAATAAATTGAAACCCGTGGCTGATAAATTATACCCAATTATTTATTTCAGTATATTGTATTGCAAAGGAATTTACTTAGCCTGGATTTAATCTCTGCATAATAATGGTTTAAAGATGAGAATAAGACCGCTTCGCGGTCTTATTCTCACCATTAAACCATTATTATGCAGAGGTTAAATCCAGGGTTGTAAATATTTGATTTAATTGATAGTAATAATAAACATATCAATCTCATAATTAGACAGATCCTAAATCCTTGACGAATCAACTACTTAATTAATTTCATAATTTCAATATAGGTTAGAAATTACGTAATTCCATGAATTGTCTTATTAATAGGAAGCCAATATAGGTGTAATAAATAAACAATGCATCAGAGAAGTTAACTACTCGAGTGCATTATTGTTAACCAAACAAATCAGATCACCCACATAGTGCTAAGAATAATATGATACATTTGAACTAATAACTTTCGTTAATCACTCTTACTTGAATTGTTTGCAATAGAACACAATCGAAAATCGATTTTGCACTTTGCTATACCTGTGTTGGTACGATACACTATTTATGGTTGATTAGTGCAGGGACTAATTAATTAACTGTGTCACAATCAGAAGTAAAATGGGAATTCGTGAACTGCTATCAGGTGTAGAAATTTAGTGTATGTCTAATGATTTGAATTTTCCACAAATCGGAGCAAAATTGGGAAGCTAGTACAAAATATCTGTTTTTGCAACTGTGACGTCATAATCCCGTTATTTTGTTTCAAAAACCAATAGATCGTTGTCGCAGTACAAAATTACCCCTGTATGCAAATTTTCAGCTTTCTGGGACTTGTAGTCTTTCCAATTAATTCTGGACAAACATCCCCACACACACACACACAACAATTCCGCTTTTAATATACAGATAGATATATAAAATACAATGTCTGTCTGTCTGTCTGTCTGTCCTCACATCTCCTCTGAGATGCCTGAACCGATCTGTACCAAAGTTTGCATATTATCTAGAAATTACCTGACCACTCCAGATAAGGAATTTTTAAGAAAAATATTCACATCTTCCATCCCCAAGGTGACAAAACCATTAACCAATTAAATTTTAGGGTTGTCCAAGTATGGATTAGCATCTAGCATTCAATTAGTATAAAATGATTTTTATGTCTCTATCAATTGTTAAGTGTGCAGAATAGAATGCTTATCTCTGATACTGCAATTTAATTGGTCGAGGTTAAATTAATTCATCCAATCAGTATATTTGTATTCCGTTTGTATAGCTGTTGTATTCCTATACGATTTCCCATAATATAAACAACAATTGAATATACATATAGACCAATAAGATTCAACCTTACATTTGTGTTGTTGGACAATTTAATAGTCATACCTATTGCTATATATAGATTGGGTTGACATAGTATTTTTGCCAACTTCAGTCATAATTGACATATTAAATCCAAACCTGTTATTCAACTATTACGTATGCCACTTAAAAAACGTTCGCGTGTTGGTAATGATTGTAAACAAATGCCCAATACAGCGAGAAAGCGAATAAAACGTGAAAATGAAACTTACCACCAAAGACAAAGCGTAGAAAAGCGTAGTTAACTAGCAGAAAAACGCCGCCCAGAGGGCGGCTTTTCGGCTAGTAATTCATAAATCCCGTTAGATTGGTACTTTTTTTCTTCAGACACAAATGGATTGATTTGAAATATGGAATGAAAAAATTACTTTTCGTAAACTCAGTATGATACAATAATGTAGTTAATGTTGTTTTAAAGGAAATTACATTATGATTTGATGGCAGAGTTAATTAAAAGGGACAGGGTACTACAAGACAACAAGAATGTAGAATCTATCTTATATATTAAATCACAATGATTTTTTGTTTGTTTGTTTGTTTGTTTGTTTGTTTGTTCAGAATTGATTGAGGAACTGGTAAGAGCAACATACTTGAAATTTGGCAGGGGGGTGGGGAATAGTGTATCTAGAAACAAGTTCTAATATCTAAGAAAAATATTAACATCTTTCTCCCTAAAGGTGACAAAACTTTAGCCTATTAAATTCGAGGGTTTCCCAATATGGATTAGCAGCTAGCATTCAATTAGTATAAAAGGATTTAAGTGTCTCTATCAATTGTAAAGTGTGCATATAGAATGCCTATTCAGGCTAAAATTTTATTGGCTTTAAAAATAAGCACAAATAATACTGGCCAATATATTCGACCAATGAATATTACCCTACACTTTACTATTATTAATCGCATAAATAGCATTTTTTTTAAGGAGTCTAACCTTTCTTACTTTCATTTTCATTTTACACTTCCAACTCTATCAAAAACTTGAACAAGCTTCATTATGCCCGAAATACAAAACGCGGTCCTCAATGCAAATCACGTTTTACTAAAAACGATGTATTGAGAATGGATATTTTGAAGACTAATGAAATATTGGAAGCTAAACAAGCCAGGCTTGAGAAGCAAAAAGAGTATCAACTGGCATATTATGTAAAACAGAGTGATGAAGATCGAGCTTCCCGTCTCGGTCAACAACATAAATATCAACTATATTACCGTGATAATCAGAGTTCAGATGATCAAGCTACCCGTCTTGAACGTTAGTTAGAATATCAGAAAGCTTACTATTTAAGTGAGAGCAGCGAAGAACTAACTAGCCGCCGCAAGGGCCGGCTAGATTATCAAAAGGCTCATTTCAAGGAGCAGAGTAATGAGAGGCGAATTGCCCGTCTAGACTATCAAAGAAAGTACCAATCCTTAAGGACCAAAGGTCATAGTAATGATAGTTATCTCAATATTGCGCGTTCAGTTCCTGCATCTGAATTTAACGATAGTCTAATCAACGAAAATTCTTTTGGTGCAATGGAATTTATTTGTCCACTTTGTGGCGCGAAGTTTTTGGAGAGCGAAAAGCTTACCAGTATCACTAAGAAATGCAACAAGTTCCCCCTCTGTTGTGGACAGGGGAAGGTGGTTCTACCCCCTTTAGTCTCACCGCATGAGATGCTACTGCATCTGCTGACTGTGCTGACAAGCGAGGCAGAGAGTTCAGAGATAAAATTCGAGCCTACAACTCAGCTCTGGCCTTTGCTTCGCTGGGAAGAAACATCGATAAGGAACTTGCTAGCGCGAGACGTGGAGTATACACCTTCCGTATTAGAGGTGAGCGTCGTGTTCAAATTTGTCTTCAAGACTAACACGAACACGAAACATGTAACACGAACACGACACGAACACGAATTCCACCACACCAATATGTCACGACACGAACACGAACACGAAACACGAACACGAACGCCAACACGAAACACGAACACGAAACACGAACGCAAACACGAAACACGAACACGAACACGAACACCAACGTCAACACGAAATACATAGTTGTAAAAATTAATGAATAAATATAATGAATTAAGATCATAACATACGAATATTATACAAAAACTAGTATACCACAACGGTCCACAAGTAGTGTATAATATTTATAACAAAACCCCCATGAAACTTTAACCGAACACGACACGAACACGACACGATACATGAACTTTGAACACGAACACGACACGAACACGAAAGCTTTGGCCTAACACGACACGAACACGAATTCGTGTCGTGTTCGTGTTCGTGTCGTATTCGTGTCTTATCGCTCGGCTCTATTCCGTATCCAGGGAGTTGTACACCGTTATATCGGACAGCTGACACCCAGAGAGGGAGAGGCTCCCTCCTTTGCCCAGATATACATCCATGATGGGACAGCTGAGGGCGAGATAGAAAACCGCCAGCGGCATCTGAGAGGCATCTCTTCCAGAACTGAAAGCACTACAGGCGCTAATGCACGAGGTCAATCCTTATGTGCAGTACTCCAGGCACGGAATAGAGCTAATGAGAGCGCAAGAAGGAACTGACGTTAGGATGATCATCCGGGCTGATGGTGTCCCAGATCCCGGACTCTTTAACGCCCCTGCTACCCCGAGGCAGCCGTTATCATGGCCGGAGACGGTATTCAGAAGGCGTAGCCAGCAGAGACATAGTGCTACATACGTACAGGGGGTTTACAGCGTATAGCCGAGTGCATTTTCGCGTATGATTCTTTGCATTATGTACTTTGGTTCCCCTCAGGAGATAATGGCTGGCATCTGAAAATTCCTCACAGCAGAGGGAAAGGAGATGTGACTGCATTGGAGGGAGTATTAATCTTCCCGTCTGATGGTTAGAAGTGATTTGAGCTATCTACACATGTTTGGCAGACTCTTTCATCAGTACTTGGTGGATATGTTTGCTAAAGTGGAGCAACAGCGACTGAACTATATTATTAAGTGCAATCAGCAAAAGATTAGAGTAGATCTATACAGTGGCCTTGCTGATGCTATTTCTGCTGGCGATTCTAATCCTAGAGATTTGGGACGTAAATTGATATTGCCTTCTTCCTTCACAGGTAGTCCTCAAAAATGTTTGAGTTATACCAGGGCCCGTGTTCACTAAGGTTACTCAGGGCCGGATTATGGGCCTAGTAGGCCTGGAGCTGAATAATTTTGATGGGCCTATCACGAAATATTATGTCCGTGTTGTTTATGGTCCGAATGGACGTAATCTGGACGAAATATTTCAGACACCGATAAAAAAAGGAGCCGATAAAAGAGGATAAAAAGGATAAAAAGGAGAGTAAAAAGGGTCACTAGTTTACAAAAAGTAGCGCTCTCTCGCTCTCGCTCCTGAAAAATTGGAGCGCGCTCACTTTCCGCCCCTTATTTCTTGTGAACCAAATATACTAAATATACAAATATATTTATTTAATTAATTAATTCTGATTCGTGCTTAAAAACTGAGAAACCTCATGGAAACTTAGTTAGGTTCATATTATCAAATTATCTATAAATATTTAATATCGGCTAAGCGCACCTCTGGAATTTGAAAAACCTAACTATCTTCCTTAGTTTGTATTCTATTTACTCTCTATATTATCTATCATTTAAAACAAAGTTTGACTCTCTAGCTCATATACATTCCGAGTTACAGTCAGGTATTTGAATATGGAACATTTAATATCAAACTATACGTGCCCTTATTAAATATGTTGTAATTGTACATTCTTCCTGCTCTAATTTCCAATTTATCGATGTTTCGTGATTACTCTATTATTTAGGTAATTTGTATTGGATTAGTGATATATATTTGAAAAATGAGTGCGCTCCACCTATAGGCTATAGCTCTCCTGAAAAATGGAGCGCACTCCTTTAATGCTCCTCATATTGAACACAATAATATATTGCTTATACCCGGAATGAAATAATTAGTCCTGGGGATCAAAAATGTAAACCGGGGGAACAAAATGTAAACCCGGACCCTTAATGTATGAAATATTTGGTCGGAGTTAATATTTGTCCGGACGGACCAAATATTTCGTGACAGCCATACCTACTTGACAATTCCATACACGACAAAACAGATTTTATTTATTTTGTACCTATATATTTTTTGTACATCATAAAGTCACTTTATGTGCTTTTCTACTTGCAAAATCTCTAATCGTAGACTCCACATCGATTTGTTGCAAATAAGGCAATGAAGTAAATTATAAATACAAAGCACGTATGCTGGTGGATCACATTGTTTTCTGATATTTAATAAGATACTATACCGTCTAATAGAAGAAGAAATTAATCGCACAATGAAAACCTAAACGTATAAACGGCTTGTTAGTCAAAGATTTATTGGACACCTGTAGAGGGATTAGAAGTTTAGTACATTCATATAAATCATTGACATTTTTCAATGAAATAGTCGACTTAAAATCATGAAAATTTGACTAGGTCTACTTGAAGCCTGCATATGAAATCCGGGTGCTTCTAGTGCCCAACCAAAACAGACTATTGGCTAAGCCTTAAGGGCCTATGGCACAAGCGGTGGGCCTATTTTCAAGATGGGCCTGGGGCTGGAGCCCCATCAGCCCCCGCCTTAATCTGGCCCTGAGGTTACTTAGTACTTAAGTACTAAGTATATAATTAAGTACTAAGTACGTACTTAGTTAAGTACATACTTAAGTCGTATTCACTAAGAAATATTGTTGTACTTAAGTACATACTTAACTAAGTACGTACTTAAGTACGAAATTGAATTATATTTATTGAATTATATTTAATAGCATAGCATATTAGTGTATGGAATGCTATTGTAATAGCTTGCTGTATTCTTTTAAATTAAAAAAGAATATTCTCAATGAAGTTCCTGTGATTTTTGTGCTTAGAAAAAACAGAACTTTTAGAAAACAACAACCAATTGTAATAAATGTTGAAAATAGAATCATAAACTTCCCCTAAAGTAAAGCAACTACTAGAAATATAATACAATGTTCTAATTAAACACCAACGTCTTAAGAGTCAATAAAAGAAAATTCTTATAAGTTAAGTCAACTTAGTAGGTTACTTTAGTTTTGTACTTAAGTATGTACTTAAGTACACACTTAAATCTTAGTGAATACCAATCTTAGTGAATACGACTTAAGTACATACTTAGTACTTAAGTACTAAGTACGTACTTAACTTCTTAGTGAATACGGGCCCAGGACAGTATGTCTATAGTCAGAAAATATGGTAAGCCAGACTTATTCATTACATTTACATGCATCCTAAATGGCCGATCGTCCTGATTTAATTGTTAGAGTGATTAAGATTAAATTGAAAGAATTACTTAATGATATCTGTAACAAACACGTATTAGGTAAACCGTTGGCGGATGTTTATACAATAGAATTCCAAAAACGGGGCCTCCCCATGCACACATTTTGGTGATTTTATGTCAGAGCGATAAACCTAGAGAACCATCAGATGATGACAAAATTGTATGTGCGAAAATTCCCGACCCAATCCATAATCCTAGGCTTCACGATATTGTTAAGCGTTGTATGATGCATAGTCCATGGGGATCTACTAGGAGAAACGCTCCTTGCATGCGCAATGGTAAATGCACGAAAAAACACCCAAAGCTTTTGCTGAATGTACCACAACAGGCAACGATAGCTATCCTATATATACCAACGTCGTGATAACAAACGAACTGTACAAGTAAATGGTATTGAATTAGGCAATCGTTCAGTTGTTCCATACAATCCTTATTTACTTCTGGGCCCGTATTCACTAAGGTTACTTAGTACTTAAGTACTAAGTATATACTTAAGTACTAAGTACGTACTTAGTTAAGTACATACTTAAGTCGTATTCACTAAGAAATATTGTTGTACTTAAGTACGAAATTGAATTATATTTATTCAATTATATTTAATAGCATAGCATATTAGTGTATGGAATGCTATTTGTAATAGCTTGCTGTATTCTTTTAACTTTAAAAAATATTCTCAATAAGGTTCCTGTGATCTGTGTGCTTGAGAAAAAACAGAACTTTTAGAAAACAACAACCAATAGTAATAAATGTTGAAAATAGAATTATAAACCTGAAGTAAAGCAAGTACTACTAGAAATCTAATACAATGTTCTAATTAAACACCAAAGTATAAAGAGTCAATAAAAGAAAATTCTTATAAGTTAAGTCAACTTAGTAGGTTACTTAAGTTTTGTACTTAAGTATATGTACTTCAGTACACACTTAAATCTTAGTGAATATGACTTAAGTACATACTTAGTACAGTTGAAACCGGATATATTTAACACATTCTTTTCACGAAAATTTGTTAAAAATATCCGATTGTAAAAAATATCCGGGCCCGTATTCACTAAGAAGTTAAGTACGTACTTAGTACTTAAGTACTAAGTATGTACTTAAGTCGTATTCACTAAGATTGGTATTCACTAAGATTTAAGTGTGTACTTAAGTACATACTTAAGTACAAACTAAAGTAACCTACTAAGTTGACTTAACTTATAAGAATTTTCTTTTATTGACTCTTTAGACGTTGGTGTTTAATTAGAACATTGTATTAGATTTCTAGTAGTACTTGCTTTACTTTAGGGGAAGTTTATGATTCTATTTTACATTTATTACAATTGGTTGTTGTTTTCTAAAAGTCTGTTTTTTCTCAAGCACAAAAATCACAGGAACTTCATTGAGAATATTCTTTTTAAAGTTAAATGAATACAGCAAGCTATTACAATAGCATTCCATACACTAATATGCTATGCTATTAAATATAATTCAATAAATATAATTCAATTTAGTACTTAAGTACGTACTTAGTTAAGTATGTACTTAAGTACAACAATATTTCTTAGTGAATACGACTTAAGTATGTACTTAACTAAGTACTTTGTACTTAAGTATATACTTAGTTCTTAAGTACTAAGTAATCTTAGTGAATACGGGCCCCGGTGTTAAAAATATCCGGTTTCAACTGTACTTAAGTACTAAGTACTTAAGTACGTACTTAACTTCTTAGTGAATACGGGCCCTGAAATACAATGCGCATTTTAATGTTGAGATTTGCAGTACAGTTAGTGCAGTTAAATATCTATACAAATACGTGTACAAGGATATGATAGAGCCATTGTAGAGTTCCATACTGCCGACAGTAGTGAAAGTAGTAAGACTAAGAAAGTATATGAAATTGTAAACTACATGTATCTAGAAGCTCGATATGTGTCTGCTACTGAATCTTGCTATTGTCTCTTTGCATTTGATCTCCACGCCAATTTTCCACATGTGATGAGACTAGCTTTGCATCTGGAAGATCAGCAGCCTGTAGTATTTGCTTAAAGTGCTTCTATAGAAGATGTCCTCAGTAGGCAGAGACACACTACCCTCACTGGGTGGTTTGTTGCTAATATAAAATTTGCGAGTGCAAGGGATCTTACTTACACAAATTTCCCCGATAAATTTGTGTGGGGTAAGACTGATCGTGAATGGAAGGAGCGGGTTAAAGGGTATGGCACTGTGATAGGCAGTTATAGATCTAGACTAACCTCAGGGGGGATTAACAAAGTCCAATTAAAGTTAGGGGGGGGGGGTAATTAACAATTCGCTAAAGTTAATTAAACCCCCTCCCCCTGAGAGGGGGTCAGAAAAATCTCTGGGGTCCTTTTTCTCAAAAAGAATTTTCAGGGGGGTATAGATGAAACCCTAGTGATAGTCCGTGTCTATTCAGCTCATCCAGGTTATTTCTTAAGAATGCTTCTTATCTGTCTCGGGCTGTACCAGTTACCAGGAAATGTATATTTGATTACGTAATTGTGGTTAAATCCGAAGAGAAATCATTCTCAAAAGTATTTTAGATGTTTCTGGCGTATTTGAAAACCTAAGTTTAGTTTATTCCATGACGATAGGTAATTCATTTTACGAGCAATTAGAAAGTAAACACTGGCCTGGAAATGAAATGAGCAAATACTTGACTTATCTAGCCGTATTATATAGTAGGCCATGGCTAAACTAATACAATCTGCCAAGTTATTAGTATAGGATGAAGCCCCAAAGATACATAGGAATGCTGCTGAGTGTATAGATCGGAGTTTGAGAGACCTTTGTTCATGTGACCGACCTTTTGGTGGAAAGTTTATCGTATTTGGAGGTGACTTTCGTCAAATTCTACCAGTAATTAGGCACGGAACTAGATCAGAAGTTGTATCTGCCTGTTTAAATAGGTCACCACTTTGGCGTTGTGTTAAAGCAGGGGTGCCCAACATACGGCCTGGTAAAATTTAATCCAATTAATATTTTTTATGTAGTCTGTCATGATTTTGGATGTGTTTCTTAACCTTTTCTGTTCCATTTCCGCTTGGATACCCCAACCTATCTCTCCCTAAATAAATTTAAATTTATTAATTAGCCTATATATATGGCCCACCTAAATAATTTTGGAATCCTGTGTGGCCCGGGATTAAATCGAGTTGGGCACCCCTGTTTTAAATTGATGAAGTTAACGATCAACATGCGTCTTCAGCGATAATCTTCTCAGGATTCTGTTGAAGTGAGCGAATTCTCAGACTTTTTGCTAAGAGTAGGTGATGGTACTGAACCTCAAAACGATGATAATATGGTTAATATAATTTGATATAAATGAGAAATTTATAATACGTGGTGAAACTTTCGTAGACTTGGCCACAACTATCTACTCTGATATTAAGGAAAATTATCAAAATCGTGATTATATCACTTCCCGCATAATTATGTGTACTAAGAACGACACAACAGATCAAATTAATGAGTTTGTGATGAATAAAATACCCGGTATTGCTAAAGTATTGTTGAGTGCGGATTCTGTAGATTCTAATCAGGCTGCCATGTAATCCAACTGAGTTTTTAAATTCCATTACGATTGCTTGCTTACCTCCGCATCGCCTCTACCTTAAGAAATACGCCTCAGTAATACTTTTGCGTAGTATAGATCCCACTCAAGGGATGTGTAATGGCTCTCGCTTAACAGTTATTGAAATGTCAAGCAATGTTATTGATGCTGAAATTGCAACTGGCACACATCGTGGTAAACGAGTGTTCATACCTCGCATAGTGATGATACCTTCTGAGACAGACTTCCCGTTTGTTCTCAGGCGAAAACAATATCCAATTTGTCCTACATTTGTATTACTATTAACAAAGGTCAGGGCCAGAGTCTTAATTCAGTTGATATATTTTTACCTACTCCGGAGGCTATATTTAGTCATGGACAATTATATGTTGCTCTTAGCAGAGTCCAGAATCGTCGCGGCTTGAAAGTAATGGTATGTGGACTTGTGGAGGAACTTACTCTGCTTCTGGTGGAGTTTCGGTACGGAATGTAGTTTATAAGGAGGTATTTCAATATCATCTGGAAAACATTTCTCCCTCCAACCAAAACTCTGGATATTGTTCCCCAATGGATTTGTCATTCGAGAATGCATTTTCTGATTCTGAGCCAGACTCGGTTCCAGGTAATACTGAAAAAGAGAGAAGTTTGCCTACCTCTCAAGTTCGACAAACTGAATTGATAGAATCTCTAACAGGTTCTGTTAACCAATTTTCCCTACTCATGCGTAATATAGCAATGACTCTTAATATGGAAATACAACCAATACTATCCATCCGACATATGGAATGGTTATTATCGATATAACTTTAAAAGATTACTACGCATCGCTTGAAGCAAGGCTATCACATTTGTTTGGTCACAATTTTGAAATATGCCCTGTAACTGGAGATGGTAATTGTCTTTACCGAGCCTTAGCGGATATTATTTTTGGTTCAGAGGCAATATACGAACATCTAAAATTTCAATTGATTCGTAAATTTCGAAACATCCCTCTACAGTGTCTACACTGTTATAATGTAATGAAAATGTTAGATTATAGCTGTGAAGAGGATTTGAACAATCATTTAGACCTCAATAAGCAATCCAAATGGATGGGGGAACTGATGTAGTATAGCTATATTGGGTTCTCTAGCGGAGATAGATGTATTAGTAATCAATGCTACTCAAACTAATCCTAGTATGTATAGAGTAGATACTATCTATGCTCATGACACATTGTTATCTACAACACAGTGTAATCCTGTGTTTAGCGGCCAGAAACTTGGTGTAGTGCTGCACCGATTACACAATGTCGAAGAGCTCTATCACTTCGATCCATTTTATTATAAGTAGCTCCTAGGAATATATCGGCGACACTTTAAGTACTCTTTCGGACAGGGCCCGATTAAGCTAGATGGGGGTCTGAGGCACAGCTCAATTTGGGTAGACCTCCCGATAGAGGCTGGGGGGCCTTAGACCTCCCGAAAGAGCCCCTAGAGGCTGGGGGCCTGAGGCCTGTGCCTCAGGTGCCTCATGGTTAATCGGACACTGCTTTCGGAGTACTGCTCCACCATGCTACTCCAAGATCTAATCCGTTGCGCCTCTGTCAACGCATTCTGGAGTTTCGGAACTTTTTTGAGAGTTTGTAGCGCTTATAGAATTATTTGAGCAACTAATAAAATGGTTTTTGAACTACGATTTCCACAATATTAATTTGGTAAATGTGCTTATGAATTAATAATTTAATTATTTATATGTAGATATATCTCAGTCAATGTACTGATATGAATATAGACTTCCGACAAATACTTTATGTAGTAAGACAAGGAAATGCAGAAACTGTTTTTTTGTTCAAAGGGTAAGCGCGTCTGTCAACAATGGACAAGTTGGGTGTAGTCTAACATAAATAGGTAGTGAACATTTTGATCCGATTTACTTAATAGTTCAACATTGTCTATACGTATTACGTATTTAAAGGAGATCTTAACAGTTTTCCTCTATGATATTTTTATTCTATATTATGATTTGCATCACTTACTAAAGATAGCTCTTACGAATCGTGAAAGAATGCTTTCGGATAGTGTCACTGTTACGTGTAATTCCTGAGTAATTGCATTATAAAGATTCTACTTTGAGCTGCAAATTATATAACAGTCTCAATAATAACGCATAGGAAGATTTTATGATGTATGTATAAATACATTAAGTGTCCATTTCAATACTTTTTTTACACAAAACGTGTTTATTGTTTCCATATTTTCTTTGAGGAAACTCACACCACACAAAGCGAAAAACATCCTATTATACCAGCTCTACGGACTGAGAAGATCAATATCTCCAAATTAACAGAAATATACGTAGAAGCAACAACAAGATAACTTGAAATTAATAGTCCAACGGCATAGCCATAAAAGTTCAACAGATTGTTAATTTTCTTGATAAAAGCACCAAAATTTGTACACATGTACTTTGATGTAGTGCGAACATTTTTGGATATTGAGGCAATTGAAGGAGTGTCCATATCGGCCATAACAGCTCGCCAAAGTAACCACGTCCGATAATGTTCGCCGGACTTGTCTCCCATAAACAATAAAACAATAAAAAGATAATATAACTTAATCTGAACAAGTTTTTTGTTCAGAATTGATTGGGGAACTGGTAAGAGAAACAGATAACATATTCCTAAATATGAATTAGCAATTGGTGCTAACAAAAACTTCAAAGGTCAAAAAGCCATTAACAGTGGTAATTACTATTGCATTGGTGATTATTAACAAAAGCCAGTCCTTTAAAATGAATGACCAATACAATTTTTACACTGTCACTGGCTTTCCTAATCGAATTAAGCAGAATGCTGTTCTTTCAATCAGATATTAACTTTACAACAGTCAGTGATCTCTTTAATTTAAATATAAAACAAATCTAAACCGAATAGAATTGATGAACTAGAGTCTAGATCGAATAAATGAATAGTAAAAAGAAATGTAGACCATAGTGCTGATTCATTAAATTAAATACGTATTTGTTAAACAAATAAAAAATCTAATATTGAGACTTTGTGCAAGAGGCGGTATCGAGGGAAAATTGTTGACAAGGGGCGCTGGCCCGCGCTGCACGAAAAAAGTTTGAGAAACACTGTTATACACAGACATGCGTTAATATCTAGAAAACTGTCAGGGCCCATATTCACTAAGAAGTTAAGTACTTAAGTACGTACTTAGTACTAAAGTACTAAGTACTTAAGTCATATTCACTAAGATTGGTATTCACTAAGATTTAAGTATGTACTTAACTAAGTACGTACTTAGTACTTAAGTAGATACTTAGTACTTAGGTACTAAGTAATCTCAGTGATACGGGCCCAGTTCTAATTAGCATAAATTTCAATAATACAAGCGCTGATTAGTATTTCCCAATTAATTTTTTTTGTCCTTATACGTATATACCTATGGCTAGGGCCCACGGATAAATGCTTAGGAATGCACATCCCTACTCTGAAACAATAGCATTACTGTTATGTGGGTCACTAGCAGTACCTAAATATTGCCCAATTATTCCCCGTAATATAATCAACCTGTGTATAGGGCCTTTGAATTTTAAGTAATGCTCAAGGGGTAGGTGTTACAGCCCGTCCTTTTTATAAAGAAATGGCAAAAGCGTGATGTAGAGAGGGGGTAAATAACTTTTGCTATTTTTTCGTTAAATAACCGACAGTTTTTTTATAGGCGCCTAGATTCAGTTTGAGCTCAATCATGCACATAAATTACTCAATTTGCATTACCCCTATTGGAGTACAATCGGCATTTAATTTGAAAAGGCATGTGTTTGAATACAAGCGAGGGCCGCAGGCCCGAGTGCAAGTTGTAAGAACGCGCGTAGCGGGACGAGGAGCTTGTGTATATTAAAATGCGATGAATTTTTTTGTTTATTTGTTTGTTCGAATTGATTGAGGAACTGATAAGA
The DNA here is from genome assembly GCA_028753945.1 of Hexactinellida sp. DTS-2022. Classification (NCBI taxonomy): domain Eukaryota; kingdom Metazoa; phylum Porifera; class Hexactinellida; species Hexactinellida sp. DTS-2022. Next base: position 1,387,166 of record JAPNXP010000014.1, read on the forward strand.
TCTACAGACTTGAAATTTGGCATGGGGGTGGGGAATACCGTATCTAGAAACATGTTTGAATATCTAAGAAAAATATTCACATCTTTCATCCCAAAAGGTGACAAAATCATAAACCAATTAAATTCGAGATTTGTCCCAGTATGGATTAGCAGCTAGCAAGGCATTCAATTAATCTATCAGTTGCTAAGTGCACATTATATAATGCCTATCTGAGACTTCAATTTAATTGGGCGCGAGAAAGAAAATCCAAAATTGCAGCCTGTGCCGACGCATGTTCCTTTGGTGGCACTATTTTGGTGGTGGTTTATTGATAGTGCCTCCAAAGGAACATGCTGTCGTCGGCACAGCTGCAATTTTGGATTTTTTTCGCCATGTCATCATCAACGCCTCATGGTGTGAAGAACCATTTGTTAATTGGTCCGAGTCACAAGGAGCGGTAGATAAATTTGAAGTTTGTTTCTATCATAAACCATCTTGAGTTTAATGCCATTCATTCATTATGTATTGATAATAAATTATATTATTTGTTATTTATTTTATCAATGTTATCCACGGTGAGTTGAGTAAAGTCAACAAATTCCATATATTATTTTATTTATTTAATCCATTGTATAGTAATACTACAATTAAATAGAAGCCAGCTCGAATTCACAAGTTAAAATCAATATAATTATCGCAAGTTGAAACAATAGTGAAAGATTTAACAAGTTAAACCAATAAATTAATTACAAGTTGAAACAATAGAATTAGATTTAACACTTTCAATTGAACTGAAGTGTTAGTAAACAAAGGAAACTTGCAACTCTATTGTGGCACTAACGGAACCAAATTTAAAAATTCGTGCACTGTGAAAAGGTGTGGAATTTAATTCTCCATCGAATGCATCTAAATTAAATATTCGCGCGCACTATTTATTGTTCTTTTTCTAACATTAAACAGATGCAAAAATGTGGCCAAAAATTTGTAAAAAAAATCGTGACCCCAGGTGCACATCTGTAACCCATGAGACACCTGTCCTGAAATTTCAGTTCTTAGTAAATATAACTCTGTTCTGTGGAGAGGGTACGGAAGGATAATAATATACCAAAGCACTAAGATTAGAACTGGGCCACTATACTATAGTATAGTCGGCACAGTAAATATTATAATAGATCCAAACAATTATTTTTATTTTTACATGTTGTTTCGATGTAACAACATAAGTTGTAGACGCTTGGCAGTTTCCACCGAAATAATGGGATATCGTATCATATATTATTAATTAATCTATTATTTAATAAATAAATAATATGAAATCAAATTAGTTTACAATAATCGTAATCTTTTGCTATCTGTCAGCTCATTCAGTTTGACTAACACATCTTATTAGTCATAATATAAATATAATTTATTATTTTACTTCTATTACTTAAACTTCAAAAATATCTGACAGATCTTTTGCACTGCAGGATGCCTCGGAAAACTAAACGTGGCCGAAAATGCGATATACTTTAGACTGATTCTACTTAGGCAGTTTCTATTGTATATACAGGGGAGTGTGGGTGTAACTTCTTGGTTTTACCGACGAATATACACTGCTTTATACATGGAGGCAGATAGATCATTTATTTAATTTTATTCCACCATGAACCTTAACAAGAAATTACTCATAAATCCATCAGTTTACCAAAATATCTATATTTGTTTACATTTAGAAATAAAAACAAATTTAAATCGTATCTTCTGTTTAATAAACAATCGTTATTAGTTGATTGGGATATACGAGGCTCCCGAAGGGTGCCTTTTGCGGACACGAAGTGTTCGCACCTGCGTAGCGCAAGCAAGGGAAGCGTGATTGTTGATTTATTAGAGTTATTGATTATTAAGTTAGTTTGTTAGTTAGTTTTGAGTCAGATTCTTTTTGGGGAAAAAAATGACCGAAGCAATGGGTGCACCGTGCCGCCGGCGCCCTAGAGCTTAATTTTTTTCGTCACTCCTGAATATTTTTACTTGTCCTGAGTTTTATCTTGGCTTTTTCGTTAATCTTACTAGTTATACTATCTAGCTCATAATTAACCATAGAAGAGACTATTAAATTCCAAGAAATTAGTCGCAAGGGACCCAATAATTTAGCAGAAGCCATCAATAATGACTCAGAAAGAGATGCTGTGAGGCTGATAGCGATATTGACGAACTTCGATTATATAGTTGTACCAAGGTCTATCCAGGCGTGCTGGGCGCGCCTAAAGGAGCGTAATTTGGCAAGATTTTTATCTAGGCGTACAAAAATCGATTCTAGGCCTACAATATCGAGAGTTGCTGCCATAGACTTAATACAAGATGACTAATCTAGGCGTACAAAATTAAAACTGAACGAGCTCTAACAAAATATAGGAGCGGTAATTATTTCCTGGATGAAAGCCTGAGTTGTACAACATTCAGTTGATAAATAGACACAAATTATAGAACCTAAATCTTCTGCATATTTTGTTGATATTAGGTGTTAGAAATCTATCAATATCCAATATCCATGGATATCCACAAAAATGGTCTGGATATGGATATGGATGCGATTTTTCACCTCCACGGCAAGCCTGATCTATTCACAATTATTTGCCATTTTTCAATGAATTAGTACGCATTTAGTTATAAAAATTAAAACCACATAATATAAAGTTGTGGTGGGTTTTTCTGTTCAATCGTAATTCGAAATACTACATATTTGGTAACCTACTACTACTGTTCCGTCCCGAAATTGGGTATCTGGATTTTCCGGGACTGTCCCGTCACGTTCCCAAAATTAGGCATACCCAATAAGAGAGGAATATAATCTGGGCTAGAGGGGGTATATTTTGGACTAGCCCACTTCATATCCGGAATGTTTTAGGCTAGGAGCCTAGGACAGAATATATCCTTGGTATATTCTGTCCTATGCCAGATTATACCCGGGTATATACTGGTGGGGGGTCATCTGGGCTGCTACACCGGCATCCATTGTATTATGATTTGAAAATTGTTCAATACTAATTTAAACTTTTGTTCTATTTATGCTAAGTACCTATCTAATATTTTCTGAGTATATAGTAGAAACTTCATTGCTTAGTAGGATATTTGGTCTCCAAACCACTGATATTAAATTTCCCATTTTAATATGCTTAAAATCATCCGATATAAGTACGGAGAACTATACATACTATAGTAGTGCTTTATTCAATAGATTTGAATACAGCTCTGGTAGTATAAGCTATACATTCGTGGCTGGGAATTGCAATCCAATGAATAATCGTATTGACTATGTGAAGGCCCTTGATAAGTTGATTGGCGTGGTAGCAATGAGCAGTTGTTATCATAATATCACACCATGGCCACAATGTGAGGGAATAGAGCAATTCGAGGCTATAACATCCATCTTGCATTTGAAGATGGCGACTCACCAAATTTTGTCACTTACAAAATCTACCAAGCATTTGAGGCTGGAGCACTGCCTGTATGGATGGGCACTCGAGACATTCCATAGGCTGTGCCTATACGTTGGGCTCTACAGAATGGTTGGGAATGGGACCAAATAAGCAAGTATCTATTATTCATGAAGGTACTCGATTTAATATTGTGAAAAGAAAACTCCAATGGAAAATAGCGAAGTGAAAACTCCAATTGGAACAAAATAAATCAAAAATATAGCATACTTAACAACCATCCAGGAACCCAGGTCAGGGAACAAGGATTTATGGAAAATCCAAGGATAGTACCAAAATACTGAAATATATCTACGTATATCTATATTATTAAACCCCGATTGTTGTGTGTTTGTCCGAATTTTATTCAAGTGAGGGAGGGAATAGAAATCGAATTTATAATTGAGATAGGCACTAACTTCCGAATGTTATAATGTGTTAAAAACAAGTATGCTGATTTCGAATTAAAAAAATTAATGTAAATATATATTATATATTAAAAATGCGAGACCGCGCAGCGGTTGAGTTATCCGTCGCGAAGCTATCGAGACCAAGGAATTATCCAGGAGCGAGACGCTCCTTTTGGAGCATGATTTTTGGAAAATTTGAATTTAGGAGCGCGAAAATTTGGATTCCTCTCCTATACCGTAACATTAATTTGATGATTTAGGCGTATGGAAAGTGGATCAGACGAGGATTAGGAGCGTATTTACAAATGGCTGTATAATATACTGATCGACCATAGGGCTCGTTACTATATTTACTAGATTCATTTACTCAAAAAGTGAAGATTTTAAATTATTTTATTCGACTGTCGAATAAGATATTTAATATATCTAATGAGATATAATTTGTACATGTTCATTAATTAATTAATTAAATAATTATAAGGAAATTCCAAAAATACTCAAGTTTTCAAAAATTCCCAAATATACTCAACTATACTCAAGTTTTTCCTAATACGTATACTCAAGTTTTATAAGTTTATCCCAAATGTGCTAAGTTTTATTGGATTATTTATTGAAACTAGCATTGTATTCCAAGCCGAAATATTTATTACTACGTATAACCATAGCATTCTATACTCTAAGGCAATGCCGCGGTTGAATGGACTTGGACCATGGATGAACTAGTATAGTCAACTAAATATATGCAATGCAATTATTCTTCGAAATAAGTATTCCAAGGTGCTTCTACTTATGTAATTGTTTTTTATAAAGGTAGTCATGTACAAGACGCATATTTTGAGGTGCCACTTGGGCGAAATGACGTCACCGTTTTGTCTAATAGGCAAAATATGCCAAAACTTTGAACGCATGTAAAATGTTCAATTTCGATTTTTCAAACAAATTGCTGTGATTAACCCATCTAGGAGCTATTTTAAAGAATCCAAGGAGGATGCAGGATTTGTTACAAGTGGGTCGTGATTTTATAAAACAATGGCAACCCTAGTTGGGGTCCTGAGGGGCGAGGTAATCCCCCAGGGCGGTCTTGGGGCGGATCCCCTGGAATGCTGATACAATACTATAGTGCCACTATCCCAATTTCCAATACATTACCAGTGTGACTTAATAGGTTATTCTAGACATTTCGAAATTCAAGGGGCCATATGACACATTGTACCACAAAGAGTGGACATCTAACTAACCAAATAAGTTATATCAGTCCTGGCCCACTACATAGTAGTCGGCACAGTAAAACTATGCACTAACTTTTCTAGTCACATAAAATGATTTCTAATTCTAAAATGTATACTAATTATTTTTTGGGTTTAACTACACCTCGCGTAATCACTGCCTTAGAGTATAGAATGCTATGGTATAACCAAATATATCCTTTCTAAAACTTGAGTAGATCTGTGAATTTATTGATAGGTTGAGTAGATTCGGAATTTCTTGACAAAAACTTGAGCAGAATTGAAATTATTTTGTAAACTTGAGTAGATTCGGAAAGATCTAGATTATTTTTGAGTGTCAATAAAAAGTTGAGTATATGTGAAAATTTGAAAAACTTGAGTATGATTTGATTGGGTTATTAATATTAAATAATTAACCCTACAAATAATTACTCCCAAAATTGAATATTTCAGCAGCTTCAGTATTGGGCATTTTAGCAAACAGGAAATAGTTAGCGATACTTGGCTGTATTGAGCCATCGTCAAAATGCCTTTTAGACATTCTCGGAGAGCAGGTTGGACACTAACACCTGTAAGCAGTGTTTTATACAGCCGTTTGTAAATACGCTCCTAATCCTGGTCTGATACAATTTTCATACGCCTAAATCACAAATTTATGTAACGGTATAGGAAAGGATTCTAAATTTTCGCGCTCCTAAATTCAAATTTTACAAAAATCATACTCCAAAAGGAGCGTCTCGCGCTCCTGGATAATTCCTTGCCTGTAAGGTATATAGCAAGTAACTACAATACTAACAAATAAGGTTTATGCAATTGAATGAGAAATTCAATAATGTGCATTATAGTAAATTGATAATTCGATCCAAAATCCACCCGGGCCGCCGGGGCTACTTCTACGCCTATGCGGCCGGACAACCCTCTCTTTTAATTGGTGTGTGGTTTGTCACCTTTTTGGGAGGGATTATGTAAATATTTTCTTAAATATTTAAATTACTTTCCAGATAAAATAGAATGTCGCCATTCCCTTACAAAAGTTAATGTCTTTAGCCCTTACCAGTTCCTCAATCAATTCTGGTCAAACCAAGATAGTGTTTTAAGAAATAAGCAAACTGAATAATGAGAAGGCTACAAAGCCTAAACTAACACAACTCTTAAAATAGAGTCAACTCAACACCTAGCCTAGGCACTACTGAATACTAATAACTAAGAATGAATAGAATGCTACAGTGACTCCAGATGTGTACTCTCCCTGAACCCAAGCATGAAGTCTCTTAGACAGACCGTCTCTTCTAGAGATATAGCGTTGAACAGGGACACCCTAAGGCCCCCCACGGACCTGTGTCCCTTCAGAGACAGGAGTCCTCTGCTCTCCGCTTTCTGCAGGAAGCTGGTCTCCAGGCCGGCGCTGCCGTCCGGCCCTGAGATACGGACAGGAATGTTGATTCGGGAGCGAGACCTCTCCTCCACTGGACTCCAGTAGAATCCATTCGACTCATCTATCACCTGAGAACAGAGACACATGTACACAGGGGTTATATAGGTGCCTGGCCGGCACTTTAGTGACAGCCAAGAATAGGTTGCAATACGGTTCGATTTAGGTGCCGGCTTGCACTTAATTTAGGTGCCATGCTACTGGCCAAATTCCTCTATAAACTTCTATTTCGGTCCTATACGAATTTTATAGTGCTATATGACTGAATTATACCGATTATGTATTATGTCTAACACATTATGGGTGCCGTACGAATTTATCTCATTATAAAGTGCCGGCCCAGAAAATCCTATATAAATCCCTGTATGTACCAGGGTTGGGTTCAATTATAATTGTAATTAATTAATTACGTTTTGTACATAATTGTAATTGTAATTGTAATTGATTATTGAAAAACTTCGTAATTGTAATTGTAATTGTAATTGAATTTTTTGACATAATTGTAATTGTAATTGGAGTACATAATTGTAATTGAGGAACTCATGTTTGTTGAGGAAATAAGCACTTACAATAATTATTACATCATTCTACTTAAGTATAATTTGGTTATTTAGTTAGAATAAATATATGCACTCGTTAATCACCATATTAATAGGGTAGATCCAAATAATACTTAAGATAACAAACTTTACATTAATTATATTGAAGATATATATGAATATAGCATCAGTTTTGTAATTGTAATTGGGAGTAACTTCCCAATTATAACTGTAATTATAATTATAATTGGAAATTAAAGTTGCTTGTAATTGTAATTGTAATTATAATTACAAATTAAAACTAGTTGTAATTGTAACTGTAATTAAATATAAAAATATAATTGAACCCAACCCTGGTATGTACCCACTGATCCCATTGGTATCAGTTAGGTAGAGTTGCCAATGGGAATGCAAGTGAGATCTTACTTTGTAGATGATCTCTGACTTCAGTTTGGAGAGTTTCTCCATTTGCAATACTCCGCCGCTCTCCCGTATCCACTTTAACACCTCTCCCATCACAAACACATTCCACACGGGGGGCGTGTTGTATACGGACTGGCTGTCGGCCTGGGACCTGTATTCCAGCACCACGGGGCACATGGGGGAGGGGGCACTGATGAGGTCGTCTCTGACGATAGCGAGGGTAACCCCCGCACAGCCGATGTTCTTCTGAGCCCCCGCGTAGATAACACTAGCAGGGTGATAACAACAACAACAACAACAACAACAATAACAACAACAGCAACAACAGCAACAACAACAGCAGCAACAACAACAACAACAACAACAACAACAATAAATAAATAAACAAGAAACAAACAAACAATAAAGCCAACAAACAAACAAATAATACACAACAAAACAACAACAACAACAACAACAACAACAACAACAACAACAACAACAACAACAAGAACAATAATTACAACAACAAACAACAAATAAACAAACAAATAAACACACAAATAAACACACAACAAAACAACAACAAACCCGAATTTAGAGATATCAACTCTCCGAGTGAATAGGTTGGAGGACATATCTGCTACTATAGTAACGCCCTGTGTATCTGGAATGTGGTTAAACTCTACCCCATGCACTGTCTCGTTATCGCAGTAGTACAGATAGCAGGCACCGGGGTCCATGGTCCACTTGTCAGTGGGAGGAATAGAGTTGTGCGTCTCGAGGGGAGGGAACACTCTGTTTACCTAACAAATAAATACATTTAATTATGTGCTGTAATTAGCAAAAATTAGCAATAAAATTTTATTGTTGTTGTAATTAACAAAGATTAATGTCACTTCATGTAAATATGCCGCCTAAATTCAATTAGGAACTACAAATTATACTTTTGACGCTCAGCTATCTATAAATATAACTTTGATATTATAGAACCATAATACAGTCAGGTTCTTTTATTATGAACATTCAAGGGACCAAAAATTGTGTTCATAATAGAGAGACTTCATAATAAGCGAACTCAACTTAATACAAACCCTATGTAAATTGTTAAATTGGGACTGTAGAGTTTGTTCATAATAAAAAAAATCCAAAATTGCAGCTGTGCCGACGCATGTTCCTTTTGTGGCACTATATTTTGGTGGTGGTTTATTGATAGTGCCTCCAAAGGAACACGCTTGTGGCACAGCTGCAATTTTGGATTTTTTTCGCCATGTCATGAACACCTCATAGTGTTTAGTCTCATTTAACAAGTTGTACGGGACAAAGGAACCATTGTTGATTTTAAATTATTTCTATCTTGAACCATCTTGGGTTTAATGCCATTCATTCATTATGTATAGATAATAAATGATATAAATAGTTAATTATTTTAGCAATGTGAGTTGAGTTGAGTTAAGTAAACAAATTCCCAATTTAATTTAATTTGCTTTAATCCATTGAATATTAATACACTGTTAAAAATTGGAAATCAGCATACTTGTTTACTTAGAATGACAAAAGGGATCTAGTTTATATTCCTATTATAACCCCCTATCACTCTAATACAATTCGACCACCAAACACGCACACAGACGAATAGTCATTTAATAGATATTCCATTTCATTAATCCATTGTTTGTATATCAGTCATCGTTTTAAAATTTAAATCAACATACTCGCTTACTTTGAATGACATATGGGATTAAGTTTATATTTCCATTATACGTAAATGCTTTATAACCCCCCCCCCCTACACTCTAATACATTTCGGGCACCAAGCACACAAATAGACAAATATTTATACAAATAGATATTCCATCTCATTAATCCATTGTTTGAAAATCAGAAATCGTTCTGAAATTGAATAACTGTTGAGTGAAATTGAATTTTCATATAGGAGAAAACTTTAATACAACTATTGTACTAGAAATCGATTTATATACTATTGAATCAAATTGAATTATTCATATAAATAGAATAAATTATTGTAACTATGATATCAGAAATTGATTTGTATAGTAATAGCTATTGAATGTAAATTTATTATTCATATATACTAGAATTCTTTATTGTGATTATAATATCAACAATAACTTGAATCGAAATAACACTGAATCAATTGAATTATTCATAAATAGTAGATCTTCATCGAAACCACGAAATAATTGCATAATTGAATATTAATGAGTTTACGATTTTAGAAAGTTAAGGGTGAATTGTGGCAACTTTGAGCCTAATTCTCAGGAAAATGAGGACGAATTAATAAAATCGTGAAGAGCAATCAGTTTCAAAATACTTTTCTGATACTAATGATTATAAAAATTTTCTGTTATTGCATTTATTTTCTTGTGGGACAAAAAAAGCTAAAAGTCCCGTTAAAAATTTTCTCAAGTCGAAATTGAAAAATCAGGCCACGAAGTGCACATTAATCAACAACCAGACACCTATTCTGAAAATCTCAGAGCTCTAGCACTTATGGTTTAGCCTGGGGAGGCGACACGGAGAAAACAAAAAAAAAACATCCAAGGCACTAAGACCAATACTGGGCCACTATACTATAGTATAGTCGGCACAGTAAAAAAACAAAAAAAACATCCAAGGCACTAAGACCAATACTGGGCCACTATACTATAGTATAGTCGGCACAGTAAAAACAAACCAAAGCACTAAGACCAATACTGGGCCACTATACTATAGTATAGTCGGCACAGTAAAAATCTTCATATTAAGCAGACGAAATCTTGTTCATAATAAGCAGACCTGACTGTTTATGTTACCATATAGTGTATCCTCGCATTCAAAAATATACACATACACACACAAATTATGTTGTACTATTACATCTGCATTGCATTTGTTGTTGTTGTTGTTGTTGTTGTTTACCTGCTTTCTCAGTGGGTGCAGTCAGGAAAGGGGTTAGTTTCAGTTCTGGTACTAGGGGACCTCGGTCACTCCCCCCGAATGCAGAACCATGTTTCCTGTCTTGTTGCGCACGGAATAAAAGTGGATTTCATTGGATATCTGGAGTCGGACGTTCCTAGTCAAATCGCCGATTCGAAATTAGTCAGAATACGACCCCTCATGGCTTTGCCGCAAATAATAAACAAACTTCCAAGAACGCTAAGATACCTCGCTAAGTTCGCATTCCAGACATTCCATTTGCTACTCGTGTTGTTATGCAAGGTACCAAAGAGCCGTTATCTGTTGGTACAGTCGCCCCCAGCGATCCCAACTCTGTTAGTGGCCCTCATAGCTAGTTACCTTAGAGGGAGTATGGTATGTGTGGACTGGCATAACTACGGCTACACACTAATGGCATTACAGTTGGGAGAAACACACCCCATTGTTAGAATAGCGCGTGTACGAACACTTTTTCGCGCGGGCGATACAACATAGTTTCTGTGTAACCCAGGCAATGAGGAATGACCTGAATTATTCTGGGGTGTATCAGCTGTTACTCTTTACGATAAACCGAATCCTCAGCGGTTCAAAGGTCGCGCCACGAGTGCACAGGCTCATGAACTCTTCGGTAGACTCCCAGGGAACCATGGGCTAAGTGGGGCAGTGTGTTCACTTGGGAAGAAAGGGGAGTAGCTAGTTATAGGAGGGACAGACCCCTTTTGTTAGTTAGTGGAACTAGCTGGACTGAAGACGAGGATTTTGAGATTATATTAGAAGCGCTGAAAGCGTATGACGTCATTTGTAGCAGAGACAATAAGCTGCCTTGTATAGTATGTGCAATCACAGGTAAACATTGTGACAACTCTATTGGAACTTAATTAGAAGGAAACAGTTTGTTGTGATACGTGGGGGGGGGGGGGGGGGGGCAAAGTTAATTCGACGTTATTTGCCACTGGCGGAAACTTTAATTCGTGACAGAACATCTATTTAGACCTAACTATAGTTAATTCCAACATCTATTTTGACCTAACTATAGTTAGTTCCAGTACCTAACACTCTCCAGGTAAGGGCCCGCTGCGTGACTACTACGAGAGGGAGATAGCAGAGCTGTCTCTCGCGGGTGCGCATAGCGACGCTCTGGCTGCAGGTGCGGGACTACCCGCTGCTGCTGGCGACTGCGGACCTAGGAGTCAGTTTGCACTGCTCATCCTCGGGGCTGGACCTGCCTATGAAGATAGTGGATATGCTAGGGTCCGACCTGCCAGTGCTAGCTAGGAGATACAGGGTTCATTCAGGTTAGTACAGGGTTTCATTCAGGTTAGTACAGGGTTTCATTCAGGTTAGTACAGGGTTTCATTCAGGTTAGTACAGGGGTCATTCAGGTTAGTATAGGGGTCATTCAGGTTAGTACAGGGGTCATTCAGGTTAGTACAGGGGTTCATTCAGGTTAGTACAGGGTTCATTCAGGCGTTTTGGAAAGAAACTTGTCTAGGCGCGCGAGAATCGATAGATGCTCCCATAGACGTAATACAAATTGAGTTTTTTTCTAACTATCGTTTTTCTTACTATTTTAACTGAAAATAAAAGTTTCTAAAAAACCGGTTTAAACTGTAGGTGCATAGGAGAGCTGGTTAAAGATGGCACAAACGGATTCCTATTCAGCTCGAGTAATCAGCTGTGCGATCAGCTGATACAGCTAGGGAGAGGGTTCCCGGACAATATGGAACTAACTAGGTTCCGGTCGCTAATAAGCGCGAGCAGACAGAAAGACACCTGGCAACAAGTTTGGAACAGAGAAGCGGCCTTGTACTTCACACGGCGAACTAAACCCTGGACATTATACGCCGCTCGGTTGAGTATTCTGTTAGTAGGCATAGCAGTAGTTATTTGGGTACTGAGACAATTTGGTATGGGATATATATTAGATGCTCTGATGGCAGATATATGATATTAGTAAGATAGTATGTATATTTGTTGTTGTTGTTGTTGTTATTTGGGTACTGAGACAATTTGGTATGGGATATATATTAGATGCTCTGATGGCAGATATATGATAGTAATATATGTATTTTTGTTGTTGTTGTTATTGTTTAGTAAACTTTAGTTACTAATTATACTCCGCAGGTCTGATTATTATGTGAAAACTTTTATTATATATATTTACAACTAACCTTGTGAAATATGCAATAAAACACAATGGCATAATGATACTATATTTAGAACAAACTACAGTCAGGATCTTTTATTATGAACATTCAAGGGACCAAAAATTGTGTTCATAATAAAGAGACTTCACAATAAGCGAACTCAACTTAATACAAACCCTATGTAAGTTGTTAAATTGGGACCATAGGGCTTGTTCATAATAAAAAAATGTTCATATTAAGCAGACGAAATCTTGTTCATAATAAGCAGACCTTGACTGTATTGTGAAATATGCAATAAAACCCTGGGCATAATGATACTAGTATATTTAGAACAAACCTTGAGGTACTTTTCCGCTTCCTTTGCAGCTTTAGCAGACCAGGTCCCAGTAATGACGTAATCAGCCTTTGGGTTGTCCCCTCTCATTAAGTTGAGTGGCACTCCAGAAAACTGTCCTGTCCCTCCACCGGATAGGAACAACACCTTATAGTTGTCGGGTACCTCTAATAGATCCCTTACTAATTGTTCGGTGTCTGTATTTATTTGCGAATAGAGTTTTCCTCTGTGACTTATTTCCATAACACTAAGGCCGGTGCCTTTGTAGTTGTCGATTCCTTCTTTGCAGATTGCAAGAACCTCACTGGGGATTTTCGCTGGGCCAGGACCGAAGTTAATTATCTTATTGTTTCCATTCATCATGTTGTTATCTTCTATAAGAATAAATAGTAACAACAACAATTCAGATGGGGTTTGCAAAAGAATAAATAGTAAACAACAATTATAATGAAGTTTGCAAAAGAATAAATATAATACTACTAACCTTTTGAGTGTTGACTTTTGTTGGAATTTGTGAATGAAGTCAGAATCGATTTATATACAAGCCTCAGACTGCATATCAGTGCCATTACAATTGACCTTTACCTTTGCTGTTCAACTCATAGCATGATAGGTGCATGCTGGTCTGATAAAATAACTGAGTTAATGAGTTTGTTGCTATGCAAATGTCAGATATGTAGGGTGACTCGGTAATAACTTAGGGAGATTCAATTAGTATAAATGAGATAACGATATCGTTATAAGACAGACGGACACCCCAATGATATTAGGATATTATTATTGCAGAGTTTCCACTGTCTAATTTCTAAATTATATTTGTCGCCAAAAGTACAAGAAGGCCTGTGTTAATGGTAATATTATTTCAGCTCCACACGAAGTCTATCATAGGATGCTCGTTATAATTTTCTCATTAGGCCATATAAAATAAATAACTTGTTCATCATCCCCGTCCGTCCCAATTTTTACCCCCCGTCCGGATATATTTTATTGTTATCTTATGAACATAATCGTACAGATATTAGCTATAAACTTGTATAAAGTACACTAATGCATAATTAGTCATGTGTTTAGGGAATTTCTTTAATTATTTGGGGATTATCATGTGATTTTCTAATTTATTTAATAATAATATTTATTGTTTGGCATTGGATAATGTTATTTGCATAATAATGGAAATAAAAAATAAAAATAAAATCCCGTCCGCCGTCCCTATTTTCTGAAAAAATCCGGATGATAAACAATTAATTTATTTTACATGGCCTTATTTGATGAGATTATGATAATTATATGTTTTGACATAGTAGTTTAACTCTAACTGAGCAATTAGTCTAATCTAGTTAATGACGGCAATTTCAACACAAAAATAGCAACTACAGTAGAACTCGGTAAAGACGTACCACCCTGGGAAACAAGAAAAAGTACGTACTAACCGATCACTACTCATATCTACTTCATTGCTTGCCCTACCTAATAACCCCTACCACCCACTCATCTGAACTGAACGAACGAACTGAATGAATTGAACGAACGCAGGTCATCCTGTTGAACGAACTGAACGAACGCTGGTGGTGTTGAAGTTAGGAGGTCAACGTGAACGAACTAACCGTGCGTCAAATTAAGATGAACTGAATCGGGTTTATTCAGTCCGTTGGTGAACCTCTAATTCCTGATGTTTACTTGTAATAACATTTGGAATTTAGTTTCATAGAAATGCGGTTTCTATTCCCCTATCTCATTAATAATAAAATCTGGGCAAACAAACGAAAAATTAAACAAACAAACAAACACACATACTGTATTAATCGATTTATAATAGTATGGATGAATATGAAGAGGAAGCTATAATTTGGGAAACTGCTATTTATTCATAAGAGGCTTATCAGATTAGCAGTAGTAGATTTAATTATCAGATTTGATGTACATCGAAATGGTTGATACCAAAGTGTAGTTTTCTGGCGTACTCGATCAGATTATTACCGAATTGTTAATTTGAAACCGCATAATTTGAACTGTAATAGATTATATCCCTGTTTATGATTTTTACTGTGCCGACTATACTATAGTATAGTGGCCCAGTTCTAATTTTACTGCCTTGGTTAACTAAATAAATTATTACTGTGCCGACTATACTATAGTATTGTTATGAGATGAGGCCACGGCTCAGTATGAAGACTAGCCGCTGTCTCCGACCTCATCCCATACTAGCAGAGTTGCCAACCCTCCCGCTTTTTTGCCTTTTTTTCTCCCATCCTCCCGACCTCCCGCCAAACTTTTCAAACTCCCGCTTTTTGGGAAATTGTTTCTATTTTATTATTTTATGATATACTGTATAAGTAAATAACGGGATTTTTTTGCTAAAATTAGTCAAGATACGAGTACCAAGTTTTGTTCTACTCATGTATACTTGTAAGTAGTTAAGATTATTTAGCCAATTATTAGTACACTGTACTATTATGTTTTAATTCGAATTTGGAAGAAATCCCCTCCAGAAATTTGTTATACTAGATCCGATGCTGAATTTTTTTCCCGTTTAGTTTATATGTCGATATATGCAACCACGTGTGGATTAAGTTTACAACACAATTTACAAATCTGATGGCCTAATCTTCATGAAATTCCTTGAAATCTCAAGAAAAATGTTCATAAATTACGAGAACTTTCGAAGATATTTAACTGCTGCTACATCTACGTATATCTGAAAAAAAACATAATATTTGTAATTTTTTTTATAATTCATTAATCTAGCTATTTCGTTTTTGTTGTATTATTGCATACATTGGGTGAATATGAGATACGCGGGAATAAATTTGATAGATAGAACTATCAAAATAAGCGTTTCCTAAACTAGATATCCAAACATAAAATATAATCATATTGTATCGTTCTATTCATGATAGATTCAAAGAAATGGCATATATTTTGAGTCTCCCGCTTTTCTCCCGTTTTTTCATCTTCGACCTCCCGCTTTTTAGGTAAACTCCCGCCAAAATTGGCAAAATCTCCCGATTTTTGGTTTTCAGAGGTTGGCAACCCTGCCCATAGGGATGTTACGTGTGTGGTTTCGTTCCATTGCAGGGACTCATCAGGAGGGTAACCCTCGACCTACCAATTGCTCCGCGCACCAGGTACCTTTACGCATACCAGTTACCAGTCCGTACTGCCGGCCTGTGAATACATCACTAACTCACTCTGCGTGAGTCTGCCCGTACTGGAAACCTACCCAACTTCCCACGCTAGGTACTCCCGAGGACTCCAGGTAATGTCTATAACAGTATAGTGGCCCCAGGGCCAGACCTGGGGCTGATTACTAGTGAGTGATTACGATTACGATTACGATTACAGGAAATGTTGTAATCAATTACAATCGATTACGATTGTTATCGTAATCAGCCCCAAGCCTGCCCAGGGCCGGATTAAGGGCCTAGTAGGCCTGGAGCTGAATAATTTTGATGGGCCTATCACGAAATATTATGTCCGTGTTGTTTATGGTCCGAATGGACGTAATCTGGACGAAATATTTCAGACACCGATAAAAAAAGGAGCCGATAAAAGAGGATAAAAAGGATAAAAAGGAGAGTAAAAAGGGTCACTAGTTTACAAAAAAGTAGCGCTCTCTCGCTCTCGCTCCTGAAAAATTGGAGCGCGCTCACTTTCCGCCCCTTATTTCATGTGAACCAAATATACTAAATCGTGACCTTCGATATATAAGGCCTGAGTGTTAAGCGAAAATTTGTGTACCATGGATTACTTAAAGTGCATTGAAAAATGGAGAATTGTTCTTTATCCCAATAATTAGCAATGATAGAGCTGAAAAGTGTATTATAACAATATAGGAATATGGTACCCAGGTATACATAGCACTCTCCAGAATTGTGATATGTTATCATCTGATGACGTAATGGTAATTTTGGTTGCGAATTATCTTGTTTTTCTAGCATACTTTTAACATAGTTAAACGCGTTATAAATGTTCAAAATTGGAACATGGTTATACCCATAACTAGTTGAAAAAAATATATCGAAATTATAAATGGAATGTTGACACATTCCTCGGTTGCCATGGAAATGTATATTTCCTAAAATGTGTCATAACTCAAAAACTATGAATGTTATGTAAACTAGGCTGGTACTGATCTGTCCGGAATAGGTAACTTCCTATTCATTGATAATACATTTTATATGCCTAACTTCAATAACTTTTGAGATCATGACATAATTAACACTTAATTCATTATTAGGTAATGACTCACTATCTCAAAGATGATTGAAGTTAGGCATATAAAATGTATTATCAATGAATAGGAAGTTACCTATTCCGGACAGATCAGTACCAGCCTAGTTTACATAACATTCATAGTTTTTGAGTTATGACACATTTAGGAAATATACATTTCCATGGCAACCGAGGAATGTGTCAACATTCCATTTATAATTTCGATATATTTTTTTCAACTAGTTATGGGTATAACCATGTTCCAATTTTGAACATTTATAACGCGTTTAACTATGTTAAAAGTATGCTAGAAAGACAAGATAATTCGCAACCAAAATTACCATTACGTCATCAGATGATGACATATCACAATTCTGGAGAGTGCTATGTATACCTGGGTACCATATTCCTATATAGTTATAATACACTTTTCAGCTCTATCATTGCTAATTATTGGGATAAAGAACAATTCTCCATTTTTCAATGCACTTTAAGTAATCCATGGTTCAAACCAGCACTCAGGCCTTATATATCGAAGGTCACGACTAAATATACAAATATATTTATTTAATTAATTAATTCTGATTCGTGCTTAAAAACTGAGAAACCTCATGGAAACTTAGTTAGGTTCATATTATTAAATTATCTATAAATATTTAATATCGGCTAAGCGCTTCTCTGGAATTTGAAAAACCTAACTATCTTCCTTAGTTTGTATTCTATTTACTCTCTATATTATCTATCATTTAAAACAAAGTTGACTCTCTAGCTCATATACATTCCGAGTTACAGTCAGGTATTTGAATATGGAACATTTAATATCAAACTATACGTGCCCTTATTAAATATGTTGTAATTGTACATTCTTCCTGCTCTAATTTCCAATTTATCGATGTTTCGTGATTACTCTATTATTTAGGTAATTTGTATTGGATTAGTGATATATATTTGAAAAATGAGTGCGCTCCAGTAGGCGCGCTCCACCTATAGGCTATAGCTCTCCTGAAAAATGGAGCGCACTCCTTTAATGCTCCTCATATTGAACACAATAATATATTGCTTATACCCGGAATGAAATAATTAGTCCTGGGGATCAAAAATGTAAACCGGGGGAACAAAATGTAAACCCGGACCCTTAATGTATGAAATATTTGGTCGGAGTTAATATTTGTCCGGACGGACCAAATATTTCGTGACAGCCATACCTACTTGACAATTCCATACACGACAAAACAGATTTTATTTATTTTGTACCTATATATTTTTTGTACATCATAAAGTCACTTTATGTGCTTTTCTACTTGCAAAATCTCTAATCGTAGACTCCACATCGATTTGTTGCAAATAAGGCAATGAAGTAAATTATAAATACAAAGCACGTATGCTGGTGGATCACATTGTTTTCTGATATTTAATAAGATACTATACCGTCTAATAGAAGAAGAAATTAATCGCACAATGAAAACCTAAACGTATAAACGGCTTGTTAGTCAAAGATTTATTGGACACAGAGGGATTAAAAGTTTAGTACATTCATATAAATCATTGACATTTTTCAATGAAATAGTCGACTTAAAATCATGAAAATTTGACTAGGTCTACTTGAAGCCTGCATATGAAATCCGGGTGCTTCTAGTGCCCAACCAAAACAGACTATTGGCTAAGCCTTAAGGGCCTATGGCACAAGCGGTGGGCCTATTTTCAAGATGGGCCTGGGGCTGGAGCCCCATCAGCCCCCGCCTTAATCTGGTCCTGTACAGGGGTTCATCTAAGGTTCCTGGCCGGCACTTCTGGCCAGCCAGGCATCGGTTGAGGTGAAAAAGTGCTTGCAGAGTGATTCCATTTAGGTGCCGGGTTGGGATAGATACAACATCTGTTTCTGGAGTGCAATCAGTGCAGTCAGTGATCAGCTGTTTCTGTAGCTGCTGTATATAGGAGTGTTGTTGGGGGTTGAGTCAACCGAATATATTCGCAAACAAGCAAATACTTATATTCGGTAATTAATCCAATATAACTTCAGTAGACTCGTTAATAGGAACAGGTATAAGGTTTAATTCCCCTAGTTTATACAAATGTATGCAAGTGACTCCGGTTAATACAGATTCCGGATAATACGAACATTTAGACGGTCCTCTGTTGTTCCTATTAACAGAGTATACTTTATTTGGCAAATCGTATTTCGTCAAACATAATAGTAAAGTCAACTACAGTGGAGCCTCCCATAACGGACACTCCAAATAGCGGACAACCTCTAAATAACGGACAACCCTCGTGGCACGGATTTATTTATTTAGCATATGTCTAATAGAAAAGCAACCTCTAAATAGCGGACAACCTCTAAATAACGGACAACGGGTCCGGTCCCAAGGTGTCCGTTGTTCAGAGGCTCTACTGTATTCGGTTGCAGCCTTGCTATAGGAAATAATTGAAAGTTAATTAATTAAATTGATCATATCTTATTTTTAATTATGTAGAATGCTCTTGGAACAAATGAATCCATTAGCAATAAATAGCAAAATAATGTTACAATTGTGTCTCATAGTTATGTAATGTGTTTTTCAGAATTCTGCAATTCCATCAAATTCCTATGCACCACGCTGCAGACTATTTGGTTGCAATGAAATGCTTTCACATAAAACTAAGATTAGAAGTATTCTCCCTTCCATAGTGACGTCCCTGGGTTGCATTTAATTATTAATTTAAGTGTTTATTATTGCAATGGTTTGTTTAATTTCACTTATTGGATATTGAGGTTCAAACAGAGTTGAAGTAATTATTTTGGGTATACGTATAACTCCAGCAAATAATTTAATTTTTAAATTTAGAACAACGAGCCCTTCGGTCTCGGTCGCTTTGCGACGAATCGGTACTACATTAGATTGTATTACTTAACAGGGCCGGCGGAAGCAGTTTTAAAGTGGTCAGGCCATGACTTGACCGGCCTAACTAGTGACGTAAGAGTGGTCAGGCTATTGTCCTGTCCTGCTGTCCATTTGATAAAAGTGGTCAGGCCATGGCCTGACCGGCCTGACCGCTTCCGCCGCCCCTGCTTATTGTGAACTGTCGCTGTATGCACTTTCTACTATGAATATAAACATGGAATCATGGCAGTAGGGGGATACACAAGATGGCCCGAAATAAATCAGTGACCAATAGTTTCGGTTTGATGTTTTCTCTATTTTTCTCTATGTATATGCTAGACAGCTAGAGCATCGTATTCTCAGATTCAGCAGGGTTGCCAACCTCTGAAAACAAAAAAGCGGGAGATTTTGCCAATTTTGGCGGGAGTTTTACCAAAAAGCGGGAGGTCGAAGATGAAAAAGCGGGAGAAAAGCGGGAGACTCAATATATATGCTATTTTTAAAAATATATCATGAATAGAACGATATAATATGATTATTTAGTATGTTTTGATATCTACAATTAGGAAAAAAACTTGGTACTCGAAAAAAAATTGAAAATTAAAAACTACAACTAAAAAAACTTGAAAAAAAAACTAAAAAGAAAAAAACTTGTTGCTCGTAGGTTGACTAATTTACTTGAATAATTTAAACAAACCCCGTTATTTTACTTAATTATCATAAAATCTAAATATATAAACAATTTCCAAAAAGCGGGAGTTTTAAAAGTTTGGCGGGAGGTCGGGAGGATGAGAGAAAAAAAGGCAAAAAAGCGGGAGGGTTGGCAACCCTAGATTCAGAATAATGTACATTGTATTAGTGCTGTACGTTCGAGTACATGTAAGAAGCGTATTTCAAGTACTGTAAATATTATTATTATTATTATTATTATTTAAAAGGAATTTTACATTCTCCATAAAAGGATACGGCGATTCCTGCTCGAATTTATTTAGTTTTTGGGATAAAAGTATTATTGAAATTCGCCAATTCTGAATCTTTTGGAATATAAAACTTCTGTGAAAGTGCATACTGGCTGGTTAATGATAGTGCCTCCAAATGAAATGCTGTCAGCACAGCTGCAATTTTGGATTTTTTCGCAATGTCATCTTCACCATGAAGGTGTTAAACAATTTCAGAAAGGAGTTTCGGAAGGCAACGACCCTTTATGAGTTGGAAGTTCCATTTAGCTCACTTCATTTTAAAGATATTCAAGTTTCAGTAGAATAAATATGTGATGACTCAGCATTTTTAAGCGTGCGTGTTGGGTGATCACCCAACACTAACCAAACCATTCGAATTATATAGCTTATTATAGGAAATTAACGCGAATTTCTCCAAATCGCGTTAATTCCTTCGCGATAATTCATGGAGCGTTAATTTCCATGACCTTAATTTCCTGCTATTTAGCAAAATTATACAATGGATGGACAAACTTCCGAGCTACATATTTTCAGATGTGCAACTAGTTTGAAAGGATATACCATGTCTATCAAGTAGATTGGAAGCCTATTTGGGCACAATAAATAGTATTCAATCAGGAGAATAATAATCCTGAAATTTTTTTATAAATTTTATTCGCGTTAATTTCATGTATTTAAAAATGTTCAGCTCCAATTCGCGTTAATTTCCTATAATAACTTAATAAGGTAATTCACAAATTGTAAAACACATTTTTTTGGCGATATCATCATCACCTCAAGGTATTAAGACCCAGCTGTATAGGTGGTACGTGGCATAGGGACCAATTGATAAATTCAAAGTTTGTTTCTATCTTATATTATTCTGAGATTAATGAATAACTAATTAGTATAAATATTTAATTTATTTAATAATAATTTAACACCATTATTATGTACAGCAAATTAAATGAAGTTCAATTATTGTAATAATTATTAATCTAAATTTAATTTCACTATCATATTTGAATTCAACGCACTCGATAACCCCATTAATCTAATCGGAACCGTCTCTATAAGTAAACACAGAGCGAATTAATTATATCAGTGTATCCATTGTGCAAGAATATTCACGCAGAAGTAAATATAATCAGATAATATGTTGTTATGGAATGTAAAATCTTAGTTTTCAAAAAGAAAATAGAAGCCTACTCGATTTCACAAGGAGAATCAATATAGTTATCGCAAGTTGAAACAATAGAGTAAGATTTAACAAGTTTAATCAATATATTTATTACAAGTGGAAACAATGAACTGTTTTACTGAACTGAAGTGTGAGTAAACAAAGAAATTTAAGCCCCAACTAGTGGCATGAATTAAACCCATTATAATAATTTGTCTTCTACCATTAGACGCAGAATTTTATGGTGAATCCAATGGTGTAATAATAATTGGGGATTTAGTATAACATTTTTTGAGTTATGGACCAGAAAATCTTTGAAATAAAAAATCATAATCCTAGGTGCAAATTAGACGGTAACACCGCACCTATATACCAAGTTTTAGCCCATGAACTATAAAGCTCTGGCCAGGGCACCATCTACGGAGAAAGAAAATATATAAATAAAGGCAGTGAGATTAGAACTGGGCCACTATACTATAGTATAGTCGGCACAGTAAAAAGAAATTGCAGCTGTGCCGAAGCATATTCCTTTGGTGGCTGCTGATTGGTCAATTGAATAGTGCCTCCAAAGGAACATGCTGTCGGCACAGCTGCAATTTTGGTTTTTCGTCATGTCACCATTACGTCAGGGTGTTATGACATAATTGTCAAGTGGTCGCGAGCTACAAGGAACGATTGGTAAATTGGAAATTTGTTTCTATCTTAAACAATCTTGAGTTTAATGCCATTCATTCTTTATGTATAGATAATATATTCCATAAATAGTTAATTATTTTAGCAAAGTTATCCACGGTGAGTTGAGTTAAGTCAACAAATTCCTTATATTATTTTATTAAATTTTATCCATTGTATAGCAATACTAGAATTAAATAGAAGCCAGCTGGAATTTATAAGTTAAATCAATATAATTATTACAAGTTGAAACAATGGAAATTGATTTAACAGTTTTACTGAATCTGAAGTATGAGGAAACACAGGAGATTAGCACCCAAATTATGGCACAAACCTCTGACAAATTGAACATTTGTGATTTGCCAAAAGGTGTAGAATTAAATTCTCTATCCAAATATGTAAATCTTATCAAGTTCACTATTAATGTTATGGTTAATGATTTGTCATTTAGTTCCATATTCACATACTTTGCTGTAACTCGGAAAGTATATAAGCTAGAGAGTCAAACTTTGTCTTAAATTATAGATAATACGAAGTGGTATTATGGGACAAACTAACGTGCCCAAATACACTTTAGATTTCCAGGGGATACTTGGCCTAAATATTTCATGTCAAGACCAATAATTAGCTTAAATAGGTGTTAAAATTATTTGATCAAAAAACGTAACCCCAGGTACAAATTAGACGGGCACTCTGTACCTGCATGCCAAGTTTCAGCCCTCAATGTATACAGGTTATGGGCCGTGTGGCCAGGGCACCTGCTACGGAGAAATTAATTAGTATAAATATTTAATTAATTTAATAATAATTTGACGCCATTATTATGTACAGCAAAATAAATTAAGTTCAATTATTTGCAATAATTATTAATTTAAATTGAATTTCACTATAAATTTAAATTAAGCGCACTCGATAACCCCAATAATCTAATTGGAAGCGTCTCTATAAGTTAAACACAGAGCGAAATAATTTGAATTTAATATGTCAGTGTATCCATTGTGCAAGCATATTCTCGTTGAAGTAAATTTAATCACATACTCTGTCGTTTGTTATGGAATGTAAAATCTTAGTTTTCAATCAGAAATACAGCCTACTCGATCTCACAAGTTGAATCAATATAAAATCACGAGTTGAAACAATGGAATTCGATTTTAACACTTTCAATTGAACTGAAGTGTTAGTAAACAAAAGACTCAATTGTGGCACAAACGAAACCCAATTTAAAAATTCGTGCACTGTGAAAAGGTGTAGAATTAGATTCTCTATCGAATGCATAATTTGAATATTCGGGCCATCTATTGTCTTTTTCAAACATTAAACAGGTGTAAAAATGTGTTAAAATAAATTTAATAAAAAATCGTGATCCCAGGTGCACATCTTTAACCCATGAGACACCCATCCTAAAAATTTGGGCTCTTAGTTGATAAAACTTTGTTCTGTGGAGTGGCTACGGAAGAATAATATATCAAAGTAGTAAGATTAGAACTGGGCCACTCAGGACCAGATTAAGGCGGGGGCTGATGGGGCTCCAGCCCCAGGCCCATCTTGAAAATAGGCCCACCGCTTGTGCCATAGGCCCTTAAGGCTTAGCCAATAGTCTGTTTTGGTTGGGCACTAGAAGCACCCGGATTTCATATGCAGGCTTCAAGTAGACCTAGTCAAATTTTCATGATTTTAAGTCGACTATTTCATTGAAAAATGTCAATGATTTATATGAATGTACTAAACTTTTAATCCCTCTGTGTCCAATAAATCTTTGACTAACAAGCCGTTTATACGTTTAGGTTTTCATTGTGCGATTAATTTCTTCTTCTATTAGACGGTATAGTATCTTATTAAATATCAGAAAACAATGTGATCCACCAGCATACGTGCTTTGTATTTATAATTTACTTCATTGCCTTATTTGCAACAAATCGATGTGGAGTCTACGATTAGAGATTTTGCAAGTAGAAAAGCACATAAAGTGACTTTATGATGTACAAAAAATATATAGGTACAAAATAAATAAAATCTGTTTTGTCGTGTATGGAATTGTCAAGTAGGTATGGCTGTCACGAAATATTTGGTCCGTCCGGACAAATATTAACTCCGACCAAATATTTCATACATTAAGGGTCCGGGTTTACATTTTGTTCCCCCGGTTTACATTTTTGATCCCCAGGACTAATTATTTCATTCCGGGTATAAGCAATATATTATTGTGTTCAATATGAGGAGCATTAAAGGAGTGCGCTCCATTTTTCAGGAGAGCTATAGCCTATAGGTGGAGCGCACTCATTTTTCAAATATATATCACTAATCCAATACAAATTACCTAAATAATAGAGTAATCACGAAACATCGATAAATTGGAAATTAGAGCAGGAAGAATGTACAATTACAACATATTTAATAAGGGCACGTATAGTTTGATATTAAATGTTCCATATTCAAATACCTGACTGTAACTCGGAATGTATATGAGCTAGAGAGTCAACTTTGTTTTAAATGATAGATAATATAGAGAGTAAATAGAATACAAACTAAGGAAGATAGTTAGGTTTTTCAAATTCCAGAGAAGCGCTTAGCCGATATTAAATATTTATAGATAATTTAATAATATGAACCTAACTAAGTTTCCATGAGGTTTCTCAGTTTTTAAGCACGAATCAGAATTAATTAATTAAATAAATATATTTGTATATTTAGTATATTTGGTTCACATGAAATAAGGGGCGGAAAGTGAGCGCGCTCCAATTTTTCAGGAGCGAGAGCGAGAGAGCGCTACTTTTTTGTAAACTAGTGACCCTTTTTACTCTCCTTTTTATCCTTTTTATCCTCTTTTATCGGCTCCTTTTTTTATCGGTGTCTGAAATATTTCGTCCAGATTACGTCCATTCGGACCATAAACAACACGGACATAATATTTCGTGATAGGCCCATCAAAATTATTCAGCTCCAGGCCTACTAGGCCCTTAATCCGCCCTGCCCCTGTATACACTGACATTATTGTTAAAGAATTTCAAAGGATCCTAGGTCCAATTATAATTATATAGGATTGGGATTTGATCATTTTTCAGAAATATTTACTGTCAGGTTCTGTTATTTTAAACATTCAAGTGACCAAAAATTGTGTCCATAATAGAGACTTCATAATGAGCGAATTCAACTGATACAAAGTAACCCTATGTAATTTGTCAAATTGGGACAATAAGCAGACCTGACTGTATTTACCTATTCAAATGACGAAACTTTTGGTATATAGTGTTACAAATATATCATTTAATAATTATTACACAAACGACCATTATTGACAAGAATATATTTGTAGTGAGTAGTTATTATTCTCAGACACAATTATTAATTTTAGATTTTTAGTTAGAACTATTCCATGAGGGCTATAAAGCATTCCTACTTCATGTCCTTGTTCCCCAATAGTGTGGAGGTGTGTCCCTTCTTTCGAGAATATTAGAATTTGACCATTCTCATAGTCACAGATCAGCAAATTCTGTTTTCTGTCCAAACAGAAGAAGTAAGCGAATCCTAAATGCACTCCTGTAAGCTGTGTGATTAGGGTGCGAATCTTCTCTCCTGCGTGAGAGAACACGAGTATGCAGGGAGAATCACAACAGAGCACGTACACCTCATCTGGTGTCAGTTTAACGTCAAGCGGGGATTTCATTGTTTGATGCGTTATGGATCTTTCGAAGTGTAGGGAGTCATCTAAGATTTGGATTCTGTGGTTTTCACAATCTGTTACGAACACATCTCCGTTGGTAGAGACGGAGAGTCCGAAAGGGCAATTGAACTGTCCCACTCCAGATCCCTGACTCCCTAGGCTAGCAACGAGACTCATGTCAGCCTCTATTTTGAATTGGAACACAGCGTGTACTCCTGTGCCCGTCACGTACAGGTTGTCTCGATGGATCGCTATACCCCATGTCGCCCCCATGTCTTGATTTGTGAAAGTATTTAGGAATTCGCCTGTCGCCGAGAAGATTGAGACTCTACAGTAACTCAATTCAGCGACATAAATTAGATTTGTGTTCTCATCGATTGCGACACCACGAGGTTTCCAGAGCTCTCCAGGAGCTTGTCCTTTCTTCCCGACAGTTACAATCGGTATAATTTCTTCATATCGGGGTATAACGGACACCTCCTCCTCGACTACCTCTCCCACACCTGCGATCACCTGCTCCAGGTGTCCACAGGTACCTCGGAACACCACACGTGTCTCGGGCTGGGGTACCCTCACCTCTGCTAGCTTTTGTTCTATTTCAACTAACAGTCGCTCTTGTAGCTCTCTCAATTCGTTCATTAGGAGACGAGCCTCGGTTTTTGTTTTCAGTCCGATCAGTTCCTCTTCTTTTCGCGCACGGGCAATGGTTTTAGCGGCTATTTGGTCGCGTGTGTCGCGGTATGTGGTTAGTAGTGCCACTCGTCGCTGCTGGAGACAATTAATTATGCGGTCGAATTGTTGGTTTATTTCCAACTCGACAGGGTCTACGGGGTGCATCGGTTCAGGAAATCGAACGGCCATTTGTTGTTGTATGCAAGTTAGCTAGTTAGTGCTATTGAAAAGAAAGTTGTTTGTTAGTAGAAATGCTATAGAGAATTTGTCTCGTATCTTATAGGAGAGATATTGCATGGATTATGTTGTTGTTAGTATAATAGCTAACCATGGATGCGTCACCTTTTAATTTGGGGACTCTGCATTAGATCGAATTCTTTAGTTGTCGATAGATCGAAAATGAACAATTGTCGATAGATCGACTCCATTTCTAAGGAGATTGTCGATAGATCGACTCTTTTTTTAATTGAGGTTTTTGTAATTGAAGTTAAATAAATTAAAAATGAATAAGAAATAATATATGAAAGATTAATGCTTGGAAGAAAAAAATAGTTGAAAGAATAGATAATTAAATAAATATCTGAAGTCTGTTTTCAATTGGAGCTCGACAAACTGGACATGGTTGTTCTAAGTCTACTATTCTTTGGCTGCAGGTCGAGCAACAGGTAGCGTGTCTGCAAGGCATAAATAACCAAGTTGTTGTGCGAACTGTCAAACAAACCGCGCAGGTATGATCTGTAATTTGATCGGCAACGTCATTCTCTAAATCCGATTCAATGTCCGAAAATTCTGTCTCAGCTGTCACAACACTTCCAACCGTATGGCTAATTGCTTGTATATACAGTCAGGTCTGCTTATTATGAACAAGATTTCGTCTGCTTAATATGAAGATTTTTTATTATGAACAAATCCTACGGTCCCAATTTAACAACTTACATAGGGTTTGTATTAAGTTGAGTTCGCTTATTATGAAGTCTCTCTATTATGAACACAATTTTTGGTCCCTTGAATGTTCATAATAAAAGAACCTGACTGTATACTGCCAAGGAGTGTATGTTCCACTCCGTAGTTTTTCCTTGCAGGTTTCCCGCCTTTCTTCTAATATGACATTCTTATTCTTCCTTGGCCTTGATATATCTTTTCCCAGTCTTAATCTCCCAATTTCATTATCAGTGTCAGCTATTATATCATTTAATGTTGACATAAAATTCCAAATTCTTGGATGAGAAATCTTTATAATTGATTTAAGTTTCGCATGGTAGCTTTCTGCGCCATTGTTTGTTGTCGCTTTAGCTTCGTATATAGAGAGTTCCTCAGGGGTTGTCTGGAACAACCAACGTCTTTTAAATACTTAACAAGTTTATCCATTTTCATAGATTCTGTTGCAGACAGATCCGGAGCTTGAATGAATACGTAGGTAAGTTGGACTTATTAGACTTGCAGGTAAAAAAGGGATTGCCATCAGCTGCTTTACAAATTTAGTAATTTCACTGTTCTTATGGAAACTTTGAGTGAGACCGAGCTTTTGTACTTTTGCCCAAATGCGTTGGGTAAAGGAACCAACAACCATTAATCTTGATATTAAGGTATATTTCCTTGAAACTATTTCTAGGCGCTGATTCCCAATCTGATACAACCGTCATAGATTTAAAATTTGGTAAATTAGAAAAAATTCGATCCAATATTGCAATGTACAGCTCCTGACTTTTGGATGTCATCAAACAATGTATTGCTGGCAGTGTATATCTATCAACTACAACAAAAATTGTCCACAGTTGATAAAAC
The DNA here is from genome assembly GCA_028753945.1 of Hexactinellida sp. DTS-2022. NCBI lineage: Eukaryota > Metazoa > Porifera > Hexactinellida > Hexactinellida sp. DTS-2022. Next base: position 1,416,011 of record JAPNXP010000014.1, read on the forward strand.
TGAACAGGAACGGTATAAATGTTCTGTCAAATTGGATGTCTGTGATTTTGGGCAATAAATTTATCATAGTTTCAGAGTAGAATATAACTGCAACTTGAGTATGTAGAGATATCGTAAACTTATGGTGTTTTCCATAGGTCGTACCTGGTAACATTTCAGAAAATTCTTCAGCGCTAAGAGGAATCTTTGGTTTTGTTTTCCTTCGTGATATGTGCATAGAAGAATCACATTCGTTGAATGAAATTCTACATGCGAAAGGGTCCGTTCTAGTTTCATCATCAAATAATTTTCTTAAACTACCTTGTGAATTTCTCGCGATCTTCTTGCATCTGTTTTTCAAATCAATACTTCTGATTCATATGCATCGATATCATGGTTATGAATAGAACATGGATGTATAAAATCAGATTCAAGATTCAATTTACCAGTCCCTTTACAACCATTTTTCCATAAAACACATCTCAAATATGCTCTTGTCTCCTTAACCTTGTATTTCACGTATTTGAAACCATCGCTTGTTGTATATATTTTTCCACCATTGCGCATATAACTTCCTAAGGTGTGTTCCATGATTTCGAATTTTTTTAGATATTAATTTGTTGATGAAATTATCAAGTAACTAGCTTTTTATAAAGTCGATCAAATCGATTGATGTTTTGATATAACATGAAATGTGATAGAATAAATATGATAAATTGTATCAAATCATTAGTTTATAAATATCTGTATGTCATGACTATTTTATGTATTCAAAAACCACAAACAATCGATCGACAATCTCCTTAGAAATGGAGTCGATCTATCGACAATCTCCTTAGAAATGGAGTCGATCTATCGACAATCTCCTTAGAAATGGAGTCGATCTATCGACAATCTTCTTAGAAATGGAGTCGATCTATCGACAATTGTTCATTTTCGATCTATCGACAGCTAAGAATTCGATCTAATGCAGGCGCCCCTTTAATTTCTTTAATTTAGCTACACTATCCTACTACAGGTTTCTTTAATGCATTTAATCAACGTAGTTGGGTATTAACTCACTTGCAATAGTACAAAATCTTCATTGAACCATTCATAAGACGAGTCCTTCGGTCTCGGTCACCTCGCGACGGATAAATCCACCGCTACTCAGGCTTGTTTTTTGTCAATAGACAATAAATTATCAACATAAAGATTTGAAATAATTGCATTCGTATTCAGCATACTTGTTTACCTTTTCCAGCATTTGGAAGTTAGCCTCTAAGTTCATTATGAATTTTCCTAGATGTTTGCTTTTGTGATCAACAACAACCACAAAAGTTTAATTTTGAAAATTGTACAGTATTTTGTGATCGGTAATATAAACAAAATAAAATGGAAACTATAGCTGTGCCGACTTTTTGGAGGCAGTACTAATCAAGCAACCGCCAAGATTTAGTGTCTGAAATGGACATGCTGTTGGCACAGCTGTAATTTTAGATTTTGGTATATTATTATTGGCCCGTAGATCCTCCACAGAATTAACTAAGAACCGAAATTTTCAGGACAGGTGTCTCATGGGTTACAGATGTGCACCTGGGGTCACGATTTTTGATAACATTTTTTTGGACACATTTTTTCACCTGTTTAATGTTACAACAGGAACAATAAATAGTGCCCGAATATTCAATTTATGTGAATTCGATAGAGAATTAAATTCTACACCTTTTCACAGTGCAAGAATTTTCAAATTAGGCTTAGTTTGTGCCACAATTGAGTTGCAAATTTACTTTGTTTATTAACACTTCAGTTCAATTGAAAGTGTTAAATCTAATTCTATTGTTTCAACTTGTAATAATTATATTGATTCAACTTGTTAAATCTTACACTATTGTTTCAACTTGCGATAATTATATTGATTTAACTTGTGAATTCGAGCTGGCTTCTATTCAATCCAGAGTGGACCATGGGTCGATGGGTCAGATGGGTCATGGGTCACGGCTCTGTGACCCATGACCCATTTGGAATTTCGATGTTCGTCCAGTTATAGTACGAATCAAATTAACCCAGAAACATTACAGGGTATTTCTTTGGTATTAGAAGTCTACCAAAATCAATTGATTGACAAGCATCATACATTTATTATAAGTTTAATTGTGTTACATAATGTTTAGATATCAAAAATTAGATATTTAAAAGCTCAATGGGTACACGATGGGTCAAAGCGTTACTTGATGGGTCAATGGGTCACTCGATGGGTCATGGGTCACAAATGCGATGGGTCAGATGGGTCACCAATGTTGACCCATGGTCCACTCTGATTCAATCGTAGTAATACTATAGGGAACGCTGCATTAGGTCGAATTCTGATTTTGTCGATAGATCGAAAATAGCTTGTTGTCGATAGATCGGAATTATTTTAGTAATGTTGTCGATAGATCGAAATTAATTTAGCTATGTTGTCGATAGTCGATAGGTGGAATTTAATTTAACGACTGAATAATAAATAAATGAAAAAAAGAATAAGTAAATGAATAATGAATAAGTAAAGAAAACCGTCTAAATAAATCAAAATCTGAATAAATGAATGAAGTGGATGAAATAGTAAATATCTCTCAAAAATAAATTTGGAATCTACTTTCAATTCTACAACGACACAATGGACAGGATTGGTCTAACTCTTCAATCGTATTACTGCAGGTTGTGCAAAAGGTTGCGTGTTTGCATGGCATAAATATCCACGTTTCTATGCGTGGTCCCCGGCATACTGTGCAAATTCCTTGATTTACCGTAATTTCATCATCATCACCATTATCATCTTCGTCATCATCTGAAATATCCGAAAGCTGAGCTGTGTCTCAAGTGAAAGTATGCTACTAGTTCCAATAGTTCTACTGATTGCTGCCAAATATTCTAGAGGTATAAATATGCCATCTTGTAGCTATTGTTTATATTCTTCGAGCTGCTTTGATTTTAGAATATATTTTTTCTTTGTATGCCTGGATATAGTTTTACCAAGTCTTATTCGGTCCACATCATTATCTGTTCGATTACATTATTCAATGTGGAAAGGAAGTTCCAAATTCTTGGATGAGAGGTCTTTACAATTGACTTCAACTTTGCGTGGTAACTTTCAGCAGCGTTGTTTGTCGTCGCTTGAGTGTCAAAAACAGAAAGTTCTTCAGGATCTATCTGCGATATCCATCTTTTTTTGAAATACTTAATTAGTATTTCAAGTTTTGGTCTTTCATGTTCTGAGACATCAGGTTGTAGTAGAAGATTAAATATAGAATGGATAAGTGACGCAGGAAGGAAAGGAATTGACATCAATGATCGTATATATTGGGACACTCCAGCATTAGATTTAAAACTATGTGTTAACAGTTAACACGTATATAAATTGTGACAGTTAACACGTATATGAAATCATTCGAATCTAGTTTTGCTGATTATATAATCAATAGAAAATTTTCTGTAGTTTAAGGTGACGACTTTGTTTGGATAAATTTCCCTTAAAGCAACAAGAAAGAGATATTTATGGAATTTAGAAAGTTTAAGTACTTCTGTAGCCATCATATAATAGTTTGTTGTTAATGCACGATGTGGTAATTTTTCTCTAATTGTTCTATATTTATTTTACACAGGGCAACAAATCTGTTACCACCTTCTAGGCATTTAAACAAAATTTACTTGCATATAACAAGAACACTCCCTTATTATGAGAGCTTACTAAAGTCATAGTTGCCAACCTGGCGTCTCACTAAGCCGTGAGATTTCTTCTTAAAAGGCGTGAGATTTGGAATTTCTGCATCAAAATATACTGATGAGAAGTAAAAATGTCGTGAGATTGGATTTGCGAAAAACCATGAGTCTACCAGCTAACCTGTGAGAGTTGGCATCTCTGTAAAGTAATAAACATGAAATTTGAAGCAAAATATAGTAAATGTAAAAAACAACAAGTACAAGTTAATTTATCGAAGCTGGGGTATAATTGGAGGGGAACCACCCTCAAATGTAGCTGAGGCTTCATGAAGTCATCCCAAAAGCACTGGAAAAATTGATAGATTTGGGGAAGTCACCCCAAACTTGGGGGGATCCCCCCAAATGAATTTGATAATTCGCAGACTTGGGGGGTCCCCCCCAAATGAAACGAAAGTTGGCAAATTTGGGGGGGGGTCCCCCCGAATATATTTGAAAATTAGTAGATTTGGGGGGGGGGTCCCTCCCAAAATTGGGGGGATCCCCCCAAATTAAACCCTCCATGTATAACAATTTATTTATTTATTTCCTGTTATTAAATACAAAATATTTAATTTAATCTCTTTATTTATTTTTCCGATCGTAAAATAAACTCTTGATAAGCTCACTTTCTTAGTATTATAATTATTATCCATATCGCATTTCCAATTGTGGGTACCCCTTTGTATTTATTTTAGTACAGTCAACTCCGCTTAATAGAGCCACCGGTTAATCGGTTTCTTCGCTTAATCGGGTCAAAATTTCACAGGATTTATAGGACAGAATTACAGTTTGGCTTACAATATTTTCGGTTAATCGGTTCAAAACAACCTGGTCCCGAGGTGGTTCTATTAAGCGGAGTCGACTGTATGTTTTATCCGAGCAATATGTGATTAAACATGTAACTTACTCTACTAAATTATTCTATGTAATCACATGAAGTGCTGACTGTATTGTGTTTTATAAGTAGTAATATTATATCCATTGGCTGAATTTGGCCATTAATTAAGCAATAATTGTGAGGAAGCAAGTTTATTTTATCTTTGAATATAAAATAATATAAAATACACTAAGCTATTCTGCTAACAGGTAGCAAGTAACACTTTCTTTCAAAAATACTAAATAAATGTCTTTTTCGGTACCACAATTTAGATATTTTCTGAGAAATATCTATATGTTATGGGCAATATGCGAAATTGGGCATTTTGCAAAATGGCCAGGCAATATGCAAAATGCTGGTTTTTGTAGCAATTTGCATATTGCCTGGGGATTATGCATAATGCTGGTTTTTATAGCAATTTGCATAATGCCATCATATCAACCAGACAATATGCATAATGTCCAGCAATTTGCATAATGTCCAACAATATGCATAATATCCAGCAATTTGCATAATGTCCAGCAATTTGCAAAATGTCCAGCAATATGCAAAGAAACTTTCACATAGTGATAGTTTTTTTGAGAATTGTTTAATGTTGTTTATTCGTTCTTAATTGATAACAATTAAATGTCTACTATACGGGGGACCCATCTGAAATTGTTGTATTTTACTATCCGGCTAATTTGATTTATATTAATAATACAGAATGTGACAAGTATCAATTGCGTATTGCCAATTTGGTGTGACAGCATTATGCATATTGTCTGGACATTATGCATATTGTTTGGACATTATGCATATTGCTGGACATTATGCATATTGTTTGGACATTATGCATATTGCTGGACATTATGCAAATTGTCTGGTTGGTATGATGGCATTATGCATATTGCTGGACATTATGCAAATTGTTTGGTTGGTATGATGGCATTATGCAAATTGCTGGACATTATACAAATTGTCTGGTTGGTATGATGGCATTATGCAAATTGTTACAAAAACCAGCATTATGCATAATGCCCAGGCAATATGCAAATTGCTACAAAAACCAGCATTTTGCATATTGCCTGGGCATTATGCAAAATGCCCAGTTTCGCATATTGCCCATAACATATATATATTTGTCTTAACTTTCAGTGGCGGTTAACCGGTTAACCGTAGCGTGAAGACCAATCGCAACCGTAGCCTCAAAATGGCTAACCAACCCCACCCTTGATATTAAATTGACGCACGTTCAGTTCGTTCAGTTCAGATGGGTGGGGGGTGATGGTTATTAGGTATCGCAAGCAGATATGAGTTGTGATCAATTTATATTCTACTTTTGTGTGATGTATTTATATTTAAGTACAGATTAATGATTCAGTAATTATAATTTATCGATATTCAGTTTAGTTCCTTCGTTCAGTTCGTTCAGTTTGTTCAACTGCCGTTCAGGCAACCGTTGGAATTTGTTCAGTTCGTTCGGCGTGAATCCCTTAAAAGTCCTGCGTTCAGTTTGTATAGTTCAAGTTCAATAATTTATTTCGTGAACCTTTCATTCTCTGATAACAATATACAAACCGATTAAGTGGTAACAGAACCTTTAGTTCCCCTATTAGATAGCTCATCTGACAGATCCCTAATCTGACAATATATATGTTGCAGTCCAAGTGCGTTTCAACGCCAAACGCGTTTGGCGTGTTTATATACGCCATTCGCGTTTCTAACATTATTTCTTTTTATTTGGTGTTATTTAATTAATGCTAGTTAGATTATTCACAAACAGAGCAGAGTTATCTAATTAAAATTAAAATATCTGTTCTACAATATTTACTGTTAATTTTAATCTCTGCAGTGAGCTCTGTACCAAAATAATACCATTGCGACTTATACTAAATATTTAAAACCATTGTGAATTAAAAACAATTCACGTTCAAAACTAAGTAGTTGAACAATATGTACCTTTGAAACGCACTTGGACTGCAACATATACATCAGAAACACTGCTGATTGCACTAAGTAAGGCTAAAGTGGATTATCTATCCTTTAACTCGATTCATTTATAATTATTTTCTGTCGCACAATTTTATAATTTCATTCGAAACTACTGTTACCGTTATACACGTACTTTCTGAAGTCGCTTTGTAGAAAGTATCGATTTGGGATTCGACTCCTCAGTCAAATCCCAAATCGAGAATCCAATTTTCGATTTATTGGCTGATTATCAAGTACATTTAAAATATAGAGCTGAACAAAGTAGCTACCAAATCCTACCATAATGAGAATCTGAATAACTACATGTTAAATTAAGAAGGGGGGATTAATCAATCAAAGGATAACTTCTGAAGACAGACTATTGGATTAATTAGTAGATTCTCCTTCAAATCCGCTAGCATTTTTGTATCTAAATTGTACTGAATACTTTCCTCTAATCATTCTGTATACTGAACGTATCCACATACCAAACGTAATGAAGACCATTGGAAAGATTAGCAAGAACATTCCAAGGTATACTAGAGCAGATGATAGATTATCAATATCGTTGAAAATGGTGAATATTTTTGTGACTTCACCATTGTTAAAGGTTTCTAAGTCGATCAGTTGTGGAGTAATGCTTGTAGGAAATACACATTTTCCAAAAAAGATTAAGGATATCATAATACGTGCTATGATACCCAAATAAGTAGCTACAAGTGAGAAATATATACCAAAACAAAAACAATTAATGGTATAAGAGAAGTATCTGTATTGTTTCATTTCTCTGTCATTAGATCCGTGTTGTATTAGACGTTCTATTGCTGCTTGCAAGAGAACTTGTTTGAATCTCTTTACATATATTAGAAACAACATGCAATTAAAAGTCGTAACCAGGAGGTATACTGATTTACATAAGGGGTTTAGGAATGTATAATAAGATGATAGAAATATGGTCACACTTATGATGGAAATAATGCAAACATATCTTCTGATATTAATATGACCAGATTTCTTCATTCTACCTATCAGGTAACTCATCAAACAAGTTATTAGTGCAACAAGAAATAATTCAGCAACATCTCTTAAGGCTCTTAATATGACCAATAATGGAATTGAAGATTCTACAAGTTGGAATTCTATAATAATTGAGTTGTTTATACTGGTACATCTCTCTAACGCTTGTCTATAAATACTAACATCTGTAAAGGGATGATGATGTTCTAATACGATATGTGCGTAGGATAGAACAGCTACTGAACCCTCAAAAAAACTAATAAAAAAGAATAGTACATAGTTACATATCTCAGTTTGATAATGGTAGTTGTATTGTTCGCTAATATAATCTGAAGGATCATATCTGAGATTTCTTTCAGCAGCTCTCTTGTACTTTCTGGAAAGACAAGTTCTCTTAACAGAAACCACAGACCAGTATCCATTTATTGTTAGGAAAATAATTCCGAAAATGGCATAGTAAATTAAATCACTGTTCATCCTTTCTAATTTTTATTATTTCTGACTTCTGACTACTTAATGAAATGAACTTTATTTATACTTATTGTTTGCCGAGTGCACATGGTTTTACAAACTAGATAATATAGGGTTACACCATAGCATTCTATACATAAGGCAATGGTACGCACTCAAATTTCTGGACCAGGGATTAACTAGTATAGTCAACTAAATAGATGCAATTCAATTATTCTTCGAAATAACTAATCAAGGGTGCTTCTACTTATGTAATTGTTTTTTATAAAGGTAGTCATGTACAAGACGCATATTTTTGAGGTGCCACTTGGGCGAAATGACGTCACCGTATTATCTAATAGGCAAAATATGCCAGAACTTTGAACGCATGTAAAATGTTCAATTTCGCTTTTTAAACAAATCGCTGTGACTAACCCATCTAGGAGTCATTTTCCATATAATATCTCAGAATCAATTATGGAATGTTGACACATTCCTATGTTGCTATGGAAACGTGATTTCAATGCTTGAGGTCATATCTCCAATTTTGCGCAAAATGTGTATAACCGTTTGAATGTATATTACAATAATCACAATTCTCAGAAAATTGGTTGGAGATAGAGCATCGAAATGTATTATCATTGAATAGGAAGTTGAGGATGGGCTATCAATTGGATCCATTGACTAAGTTTTAACTATATTTCTTCTCGAGATATGACCTCAAGCATTGAAATCACGTTTCCATAGCAACATAGGAATGTGTCAACATTCCATAATTGATTCTGAGATATTATATGGAAAATGACTCCTAGATGGGTTAGTCACAGCGATTTGTTTTAAAAAGCGAAATTGAACATTTTACATGCGTTCAAAGTTCTGGCATATTTTGCCTATTAGATAATACGGTGACGTCATTTCGCCCAAGTGGCACCTCAAAAATATGCGTCTTGTACATGACTACCTTTATAAAAAACAATTACATAAGTAGAAGCACCCTTGATTAGTTATTTCGAAGAATAATTGAATTGCATCTATTTAGTTGACTATACTAGTTAATCCCTGGTCCAGAAATTTGAGTGCGTACCATTGCCTTGTGTATAGAATGCTATGGTTACACATATTAGAAATACTCGAAGCAGTGGCGGCGCTAGCCGGCCGCCACAGGTGGGGCACAGGCTATTAAACTGGGGCTACTTACGCTAATGAGGTGGGGCACAAGCCCCACTTAGCCCCACCCTTCGCGCCGGCTCTGACTCGAAGCAAGTATATATATATCTATGTTATTAAAACCGAATGTTGTTTGTTATGATGTTTGTTTGTTTGGCCGGAGCAGAAACTTGCTGGACTAAAGTCCACGTTTTACAAGGCGAAGAACAGGCGCTACTACTAGGACGACAGTTTCTCAAAGCGTTTGGACGCGCGACGTTTAACTGGGAAGGTGGAAGTATCACGTTGGGCAAGGCGATCATCTACACTGCACCGAGACCGATTTGACTAATGAACAACAACCTAGGTTCATTGAATTGTTGAAGGAATTTGAAGCTTTGTTTAGTGACAACCCTGGACGGACTACAATGTGCGAGCATGCTATTGACACAGGAGATGCCACTCCGCGAAAGTCAAGACCAAGAAGGTTACCGCCACAATGGGAAGAAGAAGTCAACAGTCAGTTAGACGAGCTATTGAACCAGAAGTTGTGCAAGTCTTCTAAGTCACCGTGGGCAAGCAATGTGGTGCTCGTCACCAAAAAGGATGGTACGATACGTTTCACCAGACTACCGCGGATTAAATGGAGTGACTAAGAAGGATGCATATGGAATACCTCAGGTTCAAGCGATCTTGGACAGATTACATGGTTTTCGGTACTTTTCGGTTATAGATATATCCGCCGCATATTGGTGCGTCCCGATGCGTGAAAAGGATGTGGAGAAGACTGCCTTCAATACGCCCAGAGGTCTTTACGAAATGACAGTGATGCCGTTTGGCTTGGTGAATGCGCAAGCCACGTTTCAGCGGCTCATGGACAATACACTTCAGGGGCTCAAACGTACAGAATCCGACATTGACGACTGTATAATTTTTTCCAATAGCTTCGAACAACACCGAACAGCAGTGTTTCGAACAACACTGCTGTGTTCACTCGTCTGCTTCACGCTAAGCTCCATGTAAAACTAAGGAAATGTCAGTTGGGGCGTAGGGAAGTCGAGTTACTAGGCCACTTAGTGTCTAAACATGGACGGAGCCCATTAAGCTCTGCAGCCGTGAAATTGTCCAAGCTTCCTAGGCCTCACAACGTAACTGAACTGCAACGATTTTTGGGAAGCCTGAACTTTTACCGTTCGTACATCCATGAAATAGCCCAGCTGGCAGCTCCCCTGTATGAGTTAATGAGGAAAGGGTCGATTTGGACATGGAATAACAAATGCGAGGAAGCCTTTGATACATTGAAGTATAAGCTCACGCGTGAGCCAATCATGTTAGCATTCCCGAATTGGCAAGAGAAATTTGTAATTGAAGCAGATGCTAGTACGAAAGCGGTGGCCGCAGTGTTATCCCAGCGAAACAAGCACACAGGGCAGTTACATCCCATCGATTTCTTTTCGTCTGCACTTAGTAAGGCTCAAAGAAATTAGTGCTGGACAACTGGAGGCTTGGGCCCTAGTGTCAGCATGTCTGAAGTGGAAAACCTATTTGGGAGCTAGAGGCGAAGTAGAACTTATAACGAATCATTCCCCATTGAAGTGGCTCAGGAATCAGAAGGATCCTCGAAGAACGTATGCAAGATGGATTTTGGAATTGGAGGAGTACTCTTATGATATCATCCACCGACCGGGCAGGGAAAACAATCTACCAGACTACCTTAGCCGGGCAACCGACTTAGAAATCGACGCAGAAGTCCAGGACGAATGCACCTTTGAGGACAAAATATTTACAGTGACTTCGCACCAAAAGAAAGAGTCCCAATGGAGCATGGAACAAATTCGGACGCAACAGGAACGAGATGCCGTCACACGTGATGCTCGTGAACAATTATGCTCGAAGGGAAGAGTAGCTACAGGGCAGTTCCGTAATGTCGCGGAACACTTGGGGATTTCGAGTGGAGTGTTGTTCTTCCAAAATCGAGTGGTTGTACCTAGCGATTGTCAGGATGAAATACTAGCAAAAGTACATGTTGCGGGCAGACCTGGGGCTGATTACTAGTGAGTGATTACGATTACGATTGCATCCTTCAGAAAAAGCTTGATTATGATTACGATTACGATTACAGGAAAAGTTGTAATCGGGTCGCCGGAATAAGTCCGAATTTTAAGTAGGAATAAGTTAGAAAACTTATGAAGTAGGAATAAGTTCGATTATATTTGTGAAGTAGGAATAAGATCGAAAGGCCTGTAAGTAGGAATAAGTTCGAAAACTTATGAAGTAGGAATAAGTTCGAATCCCTATTAATTTGGAATAACCCAGAAAACCCATGCATGAATTATCAGATTTAGAAGTAGGTATTTAATAAATATGATGTATTACTGGACAAAAAGATATGGAGTGAATATAGACTAACAATATATTATATTTATAAATAGTAGGGCAGCTTAAGCCCATATTTTGAAAGGATGTGGACATCCCGGACCAAAGCACCAAATTTTTTCCACATATAGACCATTGCTTGGGCACTCGATTTTTGGTAGGATCCACTTCCGCCGGATACATTATGACCTCCATCATGCATTTTCAAAATGACCACTTTAATATTATTCGGACAAAAGCCCACATTCCGAACTCATGTCAAATCACTTCGTATAAGGTTATTATATGCATAGTCGTTATCAGAACAGTGTGCGCTGTCGAAAGATGGGTCACTTGGTAGGGTTGCTATCATATTTGAGAATGGAATGTTCAACATTCCACCGTTGTCAAGGAAACTTTTTAATCTGAATATGGTCATGTGACCCCTATAATTAATGGAAATTCCATGCTGATTACGAATATCTTATTTCCAGATTGGACTAAATATCACTTGAAAAGTTATATTACATTTAGTGGTTAATGATTAGCTAGCTTAAGATGAAAAGTGGATATGCCATAAATTTATCTATCATGTCCCTTCGTTTCAATTTTCTATGTAGCCCAAATAAAATAATTCGGACTTTATGCTAATCAAGTATTTGTCCCATAATAGGCGCCAAGTTTGGGGTTTGGGGGGACGACGACTATATTTTATATGAAAGTGGTCATTTTGATCGACCAAGGGATGATAGAGGGTGAGAATCACGTTTGTTTACTCATTACATCCAGATTTAGTTTCTGAAGAAACAAATCTGGAAGTGGAAATATTTAGTAAACCTCCCGGTGGCCCCCCCCAGACCCCCAAGTGGTCCCCCATCTTTGATTATATTTTCCAAAACTTGACGCCTATGTGTCCCATACATCATTAACCAACTATCAAACACCAAAAGAGTTGATATAGTATTAGTATGGGACATATACACCCTCAGGAGCATCAAAGAATCTACTAGAAAAAGAGAGGTAAAGGTTACGGAAAAAGGTTGCAAGTAAGAAATAAGCTCTCAAGAAATTGGACATATTTCTTACGTGATCCATAATAAACAAGAACTGTTGCATTTCTTTCCAACAAAATTGTCCCGAAAGCAAGGAAATAATCATCACGACTGGTGTCACAGCTATTCTTCGAGGAAGTGATCGTTCTATGGCACTATGTGATCATGGGAAAGCTGACACTAGACTTCTGATCCATTTACAGGATGCCATGATCCATTTACAGGATGCCATCCTCAATAACTATACTAAATGTCTAGTGCGCGCAGTTGACATGGAAAGTTACACCACTTGATTACCATATGCAAAGATGTGAACATTTGGGTTAGCTTTGGTACAAGAAAGAACTTTACATACTATTATATCATAGCAATCTACGAAGAACTAGGAAGGGAGAAATCTCTGGCCCTTCCTGTTTTTCCATTGTTTCACGGGATGTGATACTACATCTGCATTCTTTGGGAGATGCAAGTGGTGAGCATGAGAGGTTGAAACTGTTATCATGATGTGACATTTGCCTTTACCTACATGGCACTAAACCCTTATATAAAAGTAGAATTCGATGCTCAGCATTTTTAGCTGCTGGAACGCTTCACATATATTATTTATGATTATTCGGTTATTCGCTTATTCGGGGAAATATGGTATTCGTAATCAGCATGGAATTTCCGTTAATTAGAGGGGTCACATGACCATATTCAGATTTAAAAGGTTTCCTTGACAACGGTGGAATGTTGAACATTCCATTCTCAAATATGATAGCAACCCTACCAAGTGACCCATCTTTCGACAGCGCACACTGTTCTGATAACGACTATGCATATAATAACCTTATACGAAGTCATTTGACATGAGTTCGTGAATGCGGGCTTTTGTCCGAATAATAGTAAAGTGGTCATTTTGAAAATGCCTGATGGAGGTCATAATGTATCCGGCGGAAGTGGATCCTACCAAAAATCGAGTGCCCAAGCAATGGTCTATATGTGGAAAAAATTTGGTGCTTTGGTCCGGGATGTCCACATCCATCAGCTAATCTGCCCTACTAAAAGACTAGAGTGTATTTTTGAACTAATTCGACTTTTCGTGAATATTTTATTTTTATTAGAAATAGCTTAAATTTAAAATTTAATAGATCGTAAAAACGATCTAGATCTGATCGCAGTCTTTTTTTTAGTAATCGACTAAAGCTCTTAGTATATAGCATAGTATATATATATATAATTAATTTTACATAAAATAATAGAATAACATACCTAGACATGATCATGGCAATCTTAATTAAGAAAAGAGTCCTTGACAAATCAGACAACAGAAATTATCAACATTTCAAGTTAGAATAAAAACAGTTGACATAATGTGTACATACACGCATGCTTGTAAATGGAAAGAAAACTATAGAGAGTTTACATGCAATATAAATTAATAATAAATCCTATGCTGTATTGGGTTTCATATATGGCAACAATTGCTAGAGCCTGTCTATTGGCTTGAAATTTACAATAAAGTCGAATATCATTTTTCTCCATTCTTCAAGCGATAAGTCTGCATCCTTGGTTGGATCAATGTAAATCGGCCCAGTAGGCTCGTCGGTAGGATCAGCGTATTTAGACAGGTAGGGATGTGCGAGTGCGTCTTCAACCGATATTCTCTTGTTCGGATCGAAAATAAGTATTTTTTCTAATAAATCAATTGCTTCCGGGTTAGCTCCTTGGAAGTAGACTTGGAAATGTTTTCGCGCGTGTACAGGGAGGGTACGGATGAAATTTCGCGCGCTTTCAGAGGTGATTTGATTGAGATACTCCTCGTTGGGTGTCCCCAGGAGTTCTAGCATTAGACTCAATAAGTTCACATGGTCTACACCTGGAAATAAAGGTCTACGAGTTAGCATTTCAGCCATTACACATCCAACGCCCCAAACATCGACCTTATCGTCATACTCAGTCCAGGAAAGCATTACCTCTGGGGCTCTGTACCAACGCGTAGCGATGTAACCGGTCATAGCTTCATCTTTCTCCCGTGCGAGACCGAAATCTAAAATCCTCAACTCACTGTTTTCGTTCACAGCAATGTTATTCGGCTTCAAGTCGCGATGTACAATCTTTGCTGAGTGGATATATTTGAGTCCACGGAACACTTGGTACACGAAGAACTGAACGTGATCATCCCCCAAAGCTTGGTTCTTCAATAGACTGTGTAAGTCGCTGGACATCATTTGCATGACGAGATAAATGTCGAAGTTCTTTTCGGGATCCGCTCCTGGAGACGCAAATATGTCAAGCAAGCCAACTATATTCTCGTGGTTACAATGGTTGAGTAAATGCATTTCACGAAAAGCTCGCTTGGCATGGTCTTTAGAGCCAAATGGTTCTATCATCTTCTTTATCGCTACGCGTCGGTTCTCGTTCCTATCGAATGCCGAACAAACCGTGCCGAATGCGCCTACGCCGATCGGTTGTAAATCACTGTATCTCGCCTGCGGGGTCTGCCAAGTGGTTTTGTGGATACAAGTGGTTTCCCAGCCCTCCGCGAGGGGCTCTAGATCCAAGGGGAGAGTCGGAATCTCATCTTCAGCCATCATATGTCAAATCGCTTTAGTATAATTTAGAAATAATATATACAGTGAACTCTCGTTATAACTAAGGGGATATAACTAAATACCGCTTATAAAGAAATGGAGATTTCCCCCCCCCCAAGAGATAAATGCATTAATTATTATCCGCTTATAACGAATATCCGGATATAACGAAATGATTTACAGGTCCCAAGCACTTCGTTATAACGAGAGTTCACTGTAGTGTACATATACAATTTCTCAAGAATTGATAAAAATTCTAGATTTATTCTATAATAATATAATGAGTAGGCATATCAATGGAAATTAATTAAATAGTTATTTCTCTATTACTTAGGTTCAAAGATAGCATAACAAGACATGAGGGCGATTTGAATAATAGGAATCTAAGTCGGTGAACATAATATAAATGTATTATACGCAATGGTCAGGGAAAAATATAGCGATAAATATGGTTCTACAAGGTCGCCTTGAATTGTAATAATATTACCAAGTTTGTAAGTTAATAAATTATGTGATAAATGTATAGAATAATGTGTGCGTGAGTTGTATAATTATCTCATTCAACCAAATATATAAACGACAGACAGATTAGGAGTCATCGTGAAAAGAGTGAGAAACAATTAGGAATTTATTATAGATATATTGTATAGTTGCGATTATCTAATGTAATAAAATAAGGGACACGCCTAATGGATTTTCCGGGACGGGACCGACCCAGAAATCCAGATACCCAGAGTACGGACTGACCTTGTCCAGCCTCCCTTGTAGTTATAGAGTACAGCCAGACAATCTTAATTTTGTATGCATTTTTGAGCAGAATAACTATAATTAATTAATATGTTTTCTTTTATAGGAACCCTAACTGAAAGTTGAGGCTGGTGTTTCTCATTAATTTGTCAATTTCAGTTCCTTATTTTATTTGGTATCCTAAATATTCCATCATAAGATAGTACGTAACTAATACAGTCATGTTCTTATATATGAATATTCAAGGGACAAAAATTACGAGTGTGAAGTTAGCAGCGAAATCCGAGCACACTTCTGTAGCTAATAAAATGGAAACTAAGACAAATATCAATTAGTCCTTCAAGATTTATAGAGCCTACTTGTGGTACATTGGCCCATTAAATTTTCAAAACATTTTGAGATTGGGTCACCCCATGATGAGTTTGCATAAAATGTATATATTCATAAATTTTGGCATTTAAGTTCTATACTGAGCACACTTGTTAACGTTATACAATGCAAACCAAGTCACTTATATAGTTCTCCTTTGGCATACTTTGAGACTAGTAGCGGTATATTAGCTCAGGAAATTTTCAAACTTATCCGAGATCTGCTTATGACATGATGACCCTGCTGACACATGCTGATTCCCTCTTCCAAACATACATTTTGTTTATTAACATTCTAATACTAGAGAAATGTTAATTCTAAAGTTTCTAATAAACTTCTTTCTAAAACTAAACTGTGTTCTATTCTATTCTACTGTTGCTCCATTTAAAAACGCGGTCATCATGTTTCATATTGACAACCTTAAGATCAAATAAATGACTGATGATCACCAGCACAAAACGTTAGTATTATTTCATAGACAGAAATGAAACCTAACTTAGGTGTCATTTTAAAGAACAATCAAACAATTCAAGCCTGCAAATATTAAAATATCAGGCCCATAGCAAGACAAATACTATTGGTGCACGAAGTGATGTCACGTTAGTGTGATTAAATTATGGTACCGAATATTTATGCGGCTACCTAAATATTGGTGCGAGCTAACCTGGTCCTACGGCCATGGATAATATATTTAATACAAAAAATATATTATGTTAATTCCTTAATCTTAATGCGGCAACACTAGATTAATAGAAAACTTATATTTGGCTCTCGGATGAAAAAGGTTGAAGATCCCTGATCTAGACTCTGTCTGATCGCTTTTTCAAATAATTCAGCCTCTTTCTCATCGCGAGAATAACGAACTGGTTTTGTTTGAATTGAAGTAAGGTAAGATGGACAGTTAGGATAAATGCATGGTACCGCAGCGTCAGATAATTTGCATCTTTTACGAGGTATACTACGATAGTACCGTCAGACTGCAAGACGTTATAATTTCTAATTACATCTTCACGAAAATGCTTTAAACAAACAAATACATTCTTTAAAGTCAGAGATGTATTCACGATGAATCGCTCGTAGCCATGCATGTACACGCTCTGGAGGACTCGTAGGCGGTGTAAATACTGGAACATGGGGTGGACTAGGAACATGGGCGAATCTGTAATTGCTTGTACAACCCGGCACTGAACATTTGTTAGGTATGTAATACAATATTGATTAGCTAATAAGTTGGCAAGAGAATAATATACTACAAGCAAGAGTAATGGATTAAAAGATCTTGAAAATCAATATATTTGTACATTCATAATAAATAAATTGTGGAGCATGGTAGGGAATATGTGTGTAAAATAATTGTGATAGTAACTCAATATATAGTAAACAATATAAAAATGTGACAGTAGACATAATGCAAAGACATTGATAGAAATTATTCTTGCACATTATGGTTACTCAAAAAGGTAATTAACAAGCATTTTTTATAAACCCATAACAAGACATTCAACAAAAAATATATTACATCCAATCTTCGTTCAATATAGGGTCGGCCTGGTAACATATCCTTAGTCCAAATTTCACATCCTGTGCCATGGCCTTATATTACGTAGGTCACGACTACACGTATTCCTATTTCTATTTGTAATAACGATAAAAATTTGTCTTTTCCCATGGGACGCAGAGTAAAAATGTGTCCAAAATTCGTAACCCCAGGTGCACATCTGTAACCCATGAGACACCTGTCCTTAAAATTTGGGCTCTTAGTTAATAAAACTCTGTTCTGTGTACGATCTACGGAAGAATAATAAATTCCAAAATTGCAGCTGTGCCGACGCATTTCCCTTGGTTGGCACTATCCTTTGGTGGGTACTGGTTGGGTAATTGATAGTGCCTCCAAGGAAAATGCTGTCGGCACAGCTGCAATTTTGGATTATTTTTTGCCATGTCATCATCACTATGAAGGTGTTAAATTATTTCAGAAAGGTGTTTCAAAAGGCAACGACCCTTAGCGAGTTGGAAGATTTCGTTTTAGCTCTCTTCATTTCAAAGAGTTTCAGTAGATACCTCATTCATACTATAAATCGCTGAGAAACAAATGATAATGTAACTAACACATCAAAGTAGTGCTGCCAAGTCTCCGTAAATTTACGTAGACTACGTAAATATACCCCTATCTACGTGTCTACGTATGAAGACTTATTTCTACGTATTTCTAGCGAAATATATTTAAGACTTCTTGTTTCACATATAACTGCGTTTTGTTTTTACTAGTGAACCACCATATCATTATTTATGTTTTATAATATGTTAAATAATATCATAGTGATGAATTATTCCAATCGCAGAATACTCTTGATTCAAAACAGTTGCACAATTAAAAATTAGTTAAATTAAATCTTACTTTGATAGTTTGATACATACTATTAGTGAGTATATCTTATTGTTTACAAGCGCGAAAGCGTCCATATATCTACCTTTATAAATGATTATTCATACAAAATAGTTAGTTTATATGATTTGAAAAAGCAAATTAAGAATTATTGGGTCGCAGAGGGAATTTTAGCATGCTCCGTAAAAACTTTTGTTTCTCCGTAAATTTTATGGTAAATCTCCAGGAATTTATCTGAACTCACTTGGCAGCACTGAATTCATAAGACCCTATTAGAAAGAATGCGTCATCATGCAAAATAGGACTACAAGTTGAGGAAGTCATACAAAGAAGTTGTAGAATTGTCATTGGTAGTTAAACCATGGCCTACTATATTATACGGCTAGATAAGTCAAATATTTGCCATTTTATTTCCAGGCCAGTGTTTACTTTCTAATTGCTCGTAAAATAAATTACCTATTGTCATGGAATAAACTAAACTTAGGTTTTCAAATACGCTGGAAACATCTAAAATACTTTTGAGAATGATTTCTCATCGGATTTAACCACAATGACGTAATAGAATATCCATGGTTATAATAATACAAGGTAGTTAAATTGTCAGCCACCAAAACTTAAGATGAGTTAATTATTGATTATATTTATCTACCACCATAGCATTAGCATGACAAAGGAAAGAAAATTATTATTCAACTTGTGTTAAAATTTTTTATTGGTGCACAGTATATACTTGTGTAGGGTTAGTTCGGAATGGGCCCCTGCCTTGCACTAAATACAATAAATTAATATTTATGGGCCCCCAAATGTACGGGGCCCTACGCCCAGGCGCAATTGGCGTATGGCCTAATCCGGCCCTGTGCCTGGCCGGCAGCTAAAAGTGCCGGCCAGGCACCTAGATAAACCCTGAGTGCCCCCATGGGTAATGCGTCGGCACAGTTGCAATTTTGTATTTTTTTGTAACAATTAACCGGACCTGTAGCTAGGGGGATCATGAATATTTTCTTAATTCTCATATACGTATCTAACATTTGGATGTGTTGTTGGATTTGTTATTTACAATTGATTGATTATTGCTGACTTAGTAGTTTATTAATTAGTTAGTGTTCTTACTGTTTTATTTAGGGAGATACAATGGTACATTTTCGACACCCGATAACCCCCAATTATTATCGCGTTTTTGAACAGTACAAAATATTCTAAGAAGGACGTAGAAGCTCAGAATTTCTAAATTCGAAAAATTTCAATTAGATATCAATAGTTTAAAATAGCCTAATAGTGAATCCATACTAGTCATTCTAAATTCTAGCTATTTAAACTCAGTTGCTACCTAGTAGCTAGCATAGATGCATTATATGATTATACCTTATACGTTTGGGGAGCGTATAATGGACCTTATATACATTAAAATCGTTATACGTTATACGTCGTATGATGATTATACGTTACGTATGATGGCATTATACGTTCACCTATCGTATAATGGTACCATATATACGTTATACGTTACGTATAATGCAACTATGGTATCTAGCATAGGCGTCAAGTTTTGGAACTTATAATCAATGATGGGGGGGGCCCACTTGGGGGGGGTCTGGGCATCTGGGGGGGGAGCCACTGGGAGGTTTGCTAAATATTTCCAGATTTGTTTCTTCAGAAACAAAATCTGGATATATTGAGTAAACAAACGTGATTCTCACCCTCTATCATCCCTTGGTTGATCAAAAGGACCACTTTCATACAAAAATTAAATCCACCGAAAGGTCCGGGAGGTCGCTCCCAGTGACTCCCAGACCCCAAAAAAACCCAAACTTGGCGCCTTATGGTAGCTAGCACCTATTTAAAAAATTATCAGTTCAACTGTGAGGAAGAAATAACGACGGTTCAAATCCAATAATTGGTTAATATACAACTTTCTTCTGAAATATCCTAATTTATGGATCCTCTCGTATTCCTAAATAACACTATTATCCAAACTGCAACAAAGGGTTGTTTGGTACTAGTTATCTAGTTAAGAACAGGCCTGTAGTCAGAAAGTGATCGTGGGGAGGGGCTGCCTGAATCTCATATTATATTATGAAAATTCTAGCTAAATACAACGAGTTAATGTACTTGTATCATAATCATAATTAGTTTAAGTTTCACGAAAATAAGGTGTATCCATAGCATTCTATACATAAGGCAATGATACGCACTCAAAATTCTGGACCATGGATTAACTAGTATAGTCAACTAAATAGATGCAATTCAATTATTCTTCGAAATAAGTAATCCAGGGTGCTTCTACTTATTTAATTTAATTTTATAAAGGTGGTCATGTACAAGACGCATATTTTTGAGGTGCCACTTGGTCGAAATGACGTCACTGTATTGTCTAATAGTCCAAATATGCCAAAGCTTTGAACGCATGTAAAATGTTCAGTTTCGATTTTTAAAACAAATCGCTGTGACAACCCATCTAGGAGTCATTTTACATAAAATATCTCAGAATCAAGTATGGAATGTTACCACATTCCTCTGTTGCCTTGGAAACGTGATTTCAATGCCTGAGGTCATATCTCGAGAAGAAATATAGTTACAGCTTAGTCAATGGATCCAATTGATAGCCCGTCCTCAACTTCCTATTCAAAGATAATACATTTCGATGCTCTATCTCAAACCAATTTTGCGGAAAATGTGTATAACCGTTTGAATGTATATTACAATAATCACAATTCTCAGAAGAAAATTTATTGCAACAAATGACATGTTTTTAATGAATTATACGTATATTTACTATCCTAAATTATATTGAACATTTTATTTTTTATCCAGGGGCACGGTAACACCCGCACCATTAATATTGCCCTCTTTCAACCCCCCCCCCCTGTTTGCGCCACTGGGTGTATCGATTGCTAGTTGTTGTGAATTAGTTGATCTTCTTGGTATAATAATTAAGAATATTGTCAAGGTTGAGTAATGTTAGTTAATAACAATTATCTTAGTTAAGGTTCAGGTATACTCTACAAAATTCGAAAATTTAGATAAAATCCAAATCATTGTCTATCTCTCTTTTATTGCATTTTTGGATTGTATTGATACCAATAAGTACTCTCAAGAGATTTCTAAGAAGAATTCCTATAATTTTTCCAGTTTAACACACTTTGGTCACCTCAATCTAGGAATAATTGATGTAAATTTTTTTTTTCAAAACCCGCTATCGCAAAACTAACATTTTCAGATTTGTGTAGATAAGAAACTTTTTCAGTTTTGCACGTAGAATCGAAATCTCAACGGTTTCGGATAGATCTCGTATAGATCCATCCTGTATCGTTTGCGATTTATTAAATTAGAAATATTTGCAGAGCTTTGCGGATTTTGGATAGGAAAATTTCGATTATAAAGTTGACATCACGTAATAATCAAGAAAATTAAAAATATATTAAATTTGAACAATCCCAGACGATGCAGGATAAACAAGATATAGATAAACGCATTTAAACAGTATTTACTATTGTAAGGTTCATTATTACTAAAAAATCTCTTACACAAATGAGTAAAATTTGAAAACCTAAAATTCCCAGTTACTTGTCATTGAAATATTATTGCATTTTTGCAAATAGAAGGATGATTCAAATCCGCAGTAAAAATTTCAAGTAAATGAGGTAAATATTTTTGGTAGAAGTGCTCTAGAGTATACCTGAACCTTAAGAATGTCTGGAAAAAAATACCATTTCTGTTTTGTTTAGTTAATTTGAACGCAAGGCCTTTTCATATTCTATTTGTATATGGTCTTTATAGGCTTTGAGTTATTGGGCTTGCAACAGTATATAATATATATTCATGAGCCGATAATTTGAACAATAGGATTAGATATTACTACTTTACTGCTCTGGAATTCTAGTAATTAATATTTTTGATAATAATGGCAATGATGGGAAAACGTAGATTTGAGGTGGCCAAACATGACAGTCTCTTCCGACAATCTTTCCTCTGCTTCACAGGCATATTCAACTATTTGCCTTATGCGAAAGATTGTATGATTACTCTAATATTTCCGAATGGATTGAGAGCAAATGAACCTGTTTTAGCTTACTGGCAATGGGATAAAGATGCGAGTGGAAAACATTCAAAGTGCGAACTGAAGGGGACTATTAATGTTTTGGGACAAGAAAGCAATCCTCCTTTTATAAGGATTCTGAAAGGAAATGCTTTCTATTGGTTTGAAGGGGAAATATTTGAAGGTGAAAAGACTATTAAACTTGTTATGTGGGATGAACCACACAATGAGCAAAGTCGATTTCAAGTTGGTCTGAGTTACTCAAAATAACAATTCAAATATCCTCCCAGGTTCGAAACATGCCTATCTAATAGTATTTTTATATAATATATTTATTTATTTATCTCTATTTCTATATGATATACGTATTTAGTAATAATTTATTAACTATTAAACCTTATCCCCTTTAACTCATGACATGAATAGGAATTGTTGAATTCATTAACAACTGTTTTAGGATTTGTATTAAAAAAGTTATTAAAGTCTAGCCGCTAGCGCCTATACTATCAGGACACTTATTCACTAAACTACTTATTAATAACGCGTGCCTTAAATTCATTTTGGGTTGTGATTAGTTACTGTAGTTTGTTTGGGAAATTATGTTTTGTAAGTTATTCTCATTGCTTAATTATTATTAATTATTTAATAATTACTAGCTCAATAATTCTTAAGTAATCAGTCTAGGATTTTGGTTCTGCTTAACTATGAGATTTATTATGTTAATTTATTGCTATCAATTAAATTAAATAATTCATTAACCCAGCTCCTGCAAAAATTAAATGAATTGTTTATGGTGAGATGTATAATGTTTATTACTATTAAATCAAATATTTTGCAACCCTGGATTTACCTCTGCATAATAATGGTTTAATGGTGAGAATAAGGCCGCGAAGCGGTCTAATTCTCATCTTTAAACCAATATTATTCAGAGATTAAATCTAGAGTGAGTAAATTGCTTTGCATACAATTTACTGAAATAATTAATTGCGTATAATTTACCAACCACAGGTTTTAAAGACCGAAGGGCTCGTTACATTAAAATTTATGCTTATTTAATTTATGTCAATTATCTCAGAGGTGGTGCAAGATAGAAACTACTTACAATTTATCAATGGATCCTTATGGCACGTAACACTTTCTCAAATGGATCTTTACACCATGACGCAAAAGTATAAAATTATCGCTTTTCCGACATCATTTTCTTCTGGAGGCGTTATCTATCAATCAACTACCAAAATATTGTGTCTCCAAAAGACTGCTGTCAGCACAGCTGTAATTTTAGATTTTTATTTTAAATGTTATTTGTTCCATTTGTTACGTAGTTTCCTTTACCTTTTTAATGTTAGCTGGATATTACAATAGTCATAGTGGTATTCCTATTTTTCAAATTCCTTATGAACCACGAGCCATCATTCATAAATGGAACGCTTTCTCCATAGAGATAGAGAGAAATTATTTATGTTTCAGATAACTATCCTTTATACGTAATCCTTTCAAGTTGCTTGGAAATAGCAAATAACTTTACCTTGTGTAGTATGTACCACGTCCAACTCATAATAAACGCTTGCTCTGCCTAGTCTTTATTTCGTACACATTATCACGTTTTTTATTAAGAATATTGGATCAATCGAAAGATAACAACTGTACAACCTTTATGCAAACTTCGAAGATTTTTTCCGATTCTAAAATCCCAGTACGATTATAATGAGGTATTATTCAAATTAATTGTATTCATTGTACTTGGAATTTGAAGCTACAATACAGATCAGATCAGTTTTCTGTCGCAAAACTAGCTCAAAATTATCTTACAAATCATGCTGGCCTCCGAAACTTTGAGTGCACTATTATAGCAACCAAGTTTTCATCCAGGCACGTAAATTCGAAAGAAAATATTTCTAGAAACGCGAAAATCGAGAGATCCTCCCATAGACTAAATACAAATTGAGTAATTTAGGCGCGTGTAGGCGAGCTCAAATTAAATCTAGGCGCACAGAAGATTTTTCCTGAAATGAAAGCTTAGTAGAAACCAGGGGTTTATCTAGATGCCTGGCCGGCCCAGCTTCGGTTGAGGAGCCAACGTGTTTTCAGTATGCAGGAGTGGGTTCAATTATAATTGTAATTAATTCAATTAAAATTAATTACGTTTTCGATATACAGGTAAACCTCTAAAAGCAGCAACTCTGAAATACGACAACCTCCGAGATACGGCACAAAACCATTCTCCCGATTGACTTTTCAATATAAATAATGCATGTGGGGCAACCTCCGAAATGCGACAACCTCCGAATATCCGGCACAAGCGCTGCTCCCAAAGGTGTCGCATTTCGGAGGTTTACCTGTAATTGTAATTGAAAACACAAATCCCTATAATTGTAATTTAAATTGTAATTGAAAATTATAATTGAATTCAACCCTGGTAGTATGATTCGATTTAACTTCCGGCTTGGCACTTAATTAGGTGCCGGGTGTCTGGCCAGATTTGCTGGCCCAGGAATTCCTCGATAAATCCGTATTCTGGGTTCCTTACGAATTTTACCTCCATAATACCGCATCATTGAATTATACCAATCATGTAACACCTTTAGGTGCCGTACAAATTTGTTTTCCTTATAAAGTGCCTACCCCGGAATTCCTAGATAAATCCCTTGTAGCAACCCTTACAATTCGTGCAAAAAAAGGTTCAGAAAGTAGGTGGTCGCAATTAGTTGATCCCGGAAAGAATCCCGGTCCCGGTTGATCCCTACTGTACATAGTAAATGTTTCGTTTGGATTAACGAGATTCCTGTTATATCTTAAGTACGTACCAAAATGTGGTTTATTTCACATAGTACTAATATTTATTCCAATATATATATTACTTCATTAATCCGAACAAATTTACTCTTCGGAACACCTCTGTTCGGATTAGCGAGGGTGTACAGTGTTTATCATAGTTTTATTCAGGTATAGGTAATCTCAGTTTATCACTACCTAGATAGAAATATACCATTTTCCCTTTATTATTCATCAACCGATTCCCTCCATTGTAATCCATGGTATCACACACCCCAGCAAGTAAGGCAATGTGGGAATGTATTTTCCCTGAATAATAGTATAAATAATACTATTCCGCCTCAATGAAGAGATATTATGGTTTGACTCTTTTCTTAAGACAAATGGTTTTAATGATTTTTTAATCCAATTGTTTTATAAAGAAATAACATATAATTATAAGTAGGTAATCTATCATAAGACAAGGTTTTCTTGACTTAAATAGTATTATCCATAGACGTCAGGGGCTTTGGTTTACAAATTTTATAGACTGTCTACCAATTTTTAACTTAGTTATATGGGCTTCTATAGACCGTCTACTAAGGAAGCTCTATAGGAAAATCTAATTTCCTACTATTTGTATTTTCTTATTATTTTTCTATAATTATATTTCTTTAATTCGAATAAGGATTGATTTAGTTTCTCCAGGTTCGAATATACATTAACTACTTCAGTCATAGGCGTAGAATTCGGGGGGGGCGAGGCCGCGAGGGGGGCACGCCCCCCTAGATTTTTAAGCTGGGGGGGCGGTCCATACTACCGCCCCCCCACTATTTGGTTCTTTTCTCTCCAATGTGTTGTAAAATATTAACACGAATCCTCAGTATTTGAAGGAAACTAACATAATCAAAAAAATAAGTGATGCCAACCCATTAAAATACCCCAATTAAGTTGAAACCTTTTGAACGAAGGTGTTATTTCGGTAAAAACCTAATTGGTTCTTTGTGAATTGTATATTATCCGACCAGTTCGGATAATCGAAGTTGTACTGCATAAACACTAGGTATCTCAGCTTTTTTTTTTAGATATTGAAATTAATGAAAATCGTTATTAGAAATATCTTATCTCCCCCCCCCCAGACTTTTGCGATTTTATGATAAATTCTACGCCCATGACTTCAGTTATTATATACACAATTCTTATGTCCCTGATATGCTTACTAGGTACATTAGAACATACACCAAAGGACCGTCAAAAGGTGTACACCTTATCCGAAATTCGTTTTAACAGGTCTCATTAGTACTGAAAAGGCTTTGAAGGAGACTGAAATAGTGTACGTCTTTGACCGGAATTTCTTATTAACCATTTTTGTATTACCGAGGTTCTACTGTATACTGTATTTTTATTTAGGAACCT
Source organism: Hexactinellida sp. DTS-2022 (assembly GCA_028753945.1). Classification (NCBI taxonomy): domain Eukaryota; kingdom Metazoa; phylum Porifera; class Hexactinellida; species Hexactinellida sp. DTS-2022. The sequence goes on from JAPNXP010000014.1 coordinate 1,442,838, forward strand.
CTAACTACCTTATTTAATATTAAGTAGTATTGGTGTGCGATGTCACTACAATCTCAGTTACTAATTTAATATTTTAATGTTTATTGTGAATCCTTATACGTGTTCCTGTATCATAGACGAACTGAAGTTTATGCTAGTCTGTTTGGAACTGTTATTGATTGTTCATAATAACAAACACATAAAACATGTTCATAATAACAAACACATAAAACATGTTCATAATAACAATCACAAAAACATGTTCATAAAAACGAGACTGATTTACATATTAAGTACGTACTACTGTATTTCTTCGAATTGTATGTGAATATCTTTTATTGACATAAGCATTCTTAGTTAAACATCAATCTGATATCTACCTAGATATAATCAGAATAATCAGATAATCAACTAATACTCAATTGAATCCATCTCTATTTCGCTATTCACAATCACTGACTTTATCAGAATGAATTACGTCCTTCTACTCGTCCTATTTTCCTTCTTTCATTCTTTCTCTGCTCAGTCCTACTCGTCCTGTTATAGTTATTCTTATTCTTATTATTATTACTTCTACAACTCGAACGGTGCACTCTGCTGCTATAGAACATCCTATACAGGTTCCTACCATGACACCTACTATGTCTACTGTCCTTACTACACATCTACCACTTCTGCTCCAGCTACTACTACCGCTCCAGCTACTACTTCAATATCTAACTACTGTAATTATTATTACTACAGTTATTATTATTCCAGCAGCTGCTGTTATAAGAATGTAGAAGCTTACAATCCCTACTATTCATCTAATTATTATTACACCACAAGTGACTGTAGTACCAATACCACGCCAGTTCCTCCATCACGCATATGCAATACATACTACTATAGCTCTTACTACGGTACAACTTGCTGTAACTTCCTAACTTACTACTCACACTATGCCTATTACAACCAATACTGTCCTAGTAAATATACTCTGGATAATCTCTGTAGTTCATCTTGCTGCACTGCTGATGTCCCAGTGAATAACGGGTCTGACGTGTTCTATTTCTCTCAGTACTACTGTCCATACGAGCAAGAGATTGATTACTACTGCGGGATTTTATGTAGAATGGCTATTATATTTGGTTTGATAGGCTCTTGCAGCTGTATCTGTGGACTTGGCTTTGCTATTGTCTTTTTTATATTCTTTGGGTTAATCATGAAAGACAAAGTTAGGAAACATATAAATAATTCGGCTTACACTGTAGAACAACATACACCCCCTGGCCCTGAGCTCTCCGACGGCTTACAAGGCCACACGAATGAGTATCGACAGGAGTGGGAACAACGAGAGGACCTGCCCCCAGAATTCCGTGGGTACACCTACGATCCTAACCCAGTTAACGTACCTGACATAGTTCCTTACCCGCCTCAGCTCGCTGGCGCTACCAACACACAGGTGATAATCAATCCAACTACTGTCCCAACCTACAGTGAGGCCAACGAACCTCTGAAAACTAACGAATATTTTTAACTTTTTCTTACTACCCACTCTCTTATATTTCGTATCACTACCCTTTACTACTTTCTTACACTTATTAATATTCGATTTTAGATCAGAATCATTCGCAATTGATTGTGTGAATTTCAAAAAATCTCTTAATTAAGTCAAAAGGAATGTTCGTTCTTTACATCATTTCATTTATATATGTGATATTCAATTACTATTATAACACAATGTTGTATGTATATGTATCTGAGATGGGTTAAATCAGTGGCTGTGGTATATTACCTCGAGCCTCTTACAGGGCGAAAATCAAAGATTTTGCGGCTATGAAAACAAGAAAAGTTAATTAAACAAATGTTAAATCATAGGCTATGGTTCAATTTATTTAACAATACGTAGCTAAATATTATATCAAGCCTAACCGGGGACGGCATTTTCTAGCGGTACGCCACTGGATGCAATTCGAATTAAAACCATTAATTCCCATTCCTTACAATAAATCTGGGATTTAAGTCCCATTTTCATTCCCTGGCTAGAAATTAAATCCCATTCTCATTCGCCAACATCTCCCGATTGACAATATCTTCCATATCAAATATACTCTAATGTTATTTTACTTATTTACGTATACTATTTCTTATGATCACTGAGAAGCATATTTTGAATGAAATCTTATACCCTTCGAATATAAATAACCTACATAAGAGGCACATCATCAACTATAGATTATATTTCAATTATATGCATAATATGTGCAGCATAAATTCATCTAAAATAAAATCTAATTCATACAATCACTCTCCTCTTATCAAGTTAGATATATGTATCGAGATAGTCTAATTGAACATTCCATTCAGTTGATCGACACGGTTTATCAAAGTAATTCTACGGATATATCCCAAACATTTGATGCTGTACATGATTCTGTTGTTAGATTATTCAGAATGTTTGTTTGCAGAGTGAAGTTATTTAATTTGTCTTGAGTATTATTTATTACAGTGAACTCCCGTTATACCGAAGTCGGATATAACGAAATGTTATTTTTCCCAGAGCACTAAATGTATTAATTATAATCCGATTATAATGAATACCCGGATAAACGAAGGAGTTTACAGGTCCAAAGCACTTCGTTATAACGAGAGTTTACTATACGTATAGTAAACCCAGAAATGTGTTCATGTCATCAGTACATGAGATATATATAGTATTTACTCGAATAGTAGCCTACCCCGAATAATGACAATAATAATCCCTCTCTAAGTGGTTCAAATATCATAATCGCGATTAAATATTAAATATACCTGCACACACGGATGGAGTTCGTGAACCGTTTTGAGACAAGCTTACGATTTTATTTCTCGCCACGGTTAACCGGTTAATTGCCAAAATAACCTATACTTATAACATTTTGTTTATACTACAGTTTATAATTATAGATTTACGAGCCCTTCGGTCTCGGTCGCTTTGCGACAGATCGGTGCTACGCACCTCAAGTTAACGACCGCTATGCGGCCTTACTCCCCACCGTTGCTACCATGGAAAATGTTAGAGGAAGTTATATACAACTCTTTCTACCATTTCCATAGTTTTAACTTGTTTACGAATAATTCCCGTCGGAAGCAAACTTCTAGAATGATTTTGAATTTTTCGTTAATTTGTTTACATATTTTTGGTAAACAACATAACAACAACAAATATTCATATTAGAAATTTATAAACGCGAAATTCGTGTTCAGCACACTTGTTTACCAATAATACCCGTTGAAAGCTAACTTCTTGGAAGATTTTGAGTTTTGTTAATTTGTTTACCTATTTTGTGTAAACAACAACAACAAATATTAATATTATAAATTTATAGACGCGAAATTCGTGTCCAGCATACTTGTTTACCTAGAATACCCGTTGAAAGTTAACATCTAGGTCGATTTTGAATTTTCAATAATTTGTTTACCTATTTTGTGTAAACAACAACAACAAATATTAATATTATAAATTTATAGACGCGAAATTCGTGTCCAGCATACTTGTTTACCTAAAATACCCGTTGAAAGCTAACTTCTAGGTTGATTTGGAATTTCATCAATTTGTTTACCTGTTTGTGTAAACAACAACAAATACATATTAATATTATAAATTTATAAATGCGAAATTCGTGTTCAGCATACTTGCTTACCTATAATACCCGTTGAAAGCAAATTTCTAGGTTGATTTTGAATTTTCATTAATTTGTTTACCTATTTTGTGTAAACAACAACAACAAATATTAATGGGGCCAAAATTTCACAGGATTTATAGGAAATTTAAATAAACCATGTACATTAATGATATGGACATGGTGGTCCCACCAGATTGCCAATATGCTAACTCAGTATCGCATGATGGCGTAATCACTAAAATTTCACATTGTTAAATTCGACGTATTTAGGCCTATTTTCGCTTTATAATCAATGTTGGAAGTGTATAAACGATTCACCAACCGCGAAGCGGTTGGTGTGTGGTTGTGTTCTGCCGCGAAGCGACCTAGCAAGCGAAGCGCGCTAGTAAGAATAATATTGAATAATGATAATATAGACTAATAATATGCATATAACTATATAAACTATACAAATCCCCACTAAGTACTTATTACATAATTCATTTGCTAGAGTAAGTACTAACAGGCACGTAGCTAGAGTATGTAATTCAGGGGGGAAAGTTTTATGTTGGGGGGGCAAGTGCAGGGAGTCGGGGGGGCAAGGGGGGGACGAATCACTTATTTACTATAACGAACACTTCCTAAATTCTCTTGGGAGGGGGGGCGAGAAGTACTTTTGGGGGGGGCAGTCGCCCCCCCCGTAGCTACGTGCCTGAGTACTAAGTAGTAACTGCTTTTACTACTCCCAGATGGGTTCATAATGATTTTCTGTGTAATGAATGTAAATACAGTCGAAACCGGTTTATTCTAACTCGGGTTATTCTAACTTATCGGTTTATTCTAACTATTAGTAATGCAATCTTTTTTAAGAAATTCCAATTATACCTTATTTTTCATCGGTTTTTTCTAACTATCGGTTTTTTCTTACTACTTTGTATTTTTATTTGAAAAGAAATGGTTAGAAAAAACCGGTTTGAACTGTACTGCCTAAATAGTTAGATGGTGGTGATTGCATCACTTCACCTATACTTTTCCCTGACCCTGTGAATATTTCCCATTTGTTTACAACAGAATATATCCAAATATCAGTTTGGAAAAATTAAGTCCGCGGAAAACAATTCAGTATCAGTTCCATGGGCGTGGCTATGGGGGGGGCCTGGGGAGGCCGGGCCCCAGGGCCGGATCACCCAATAGGCTAAGTAGGCTGCAGCCTAGGGGCCCGTCGATTCTGGGGGCCCGATATAATCTGCTCGTCGTAAGTTTTTACATTAATTAATACATTGTTGATCTATCAAAACGTAATTATTGGCCTACTAATAAGTAATTAAATTACAATCTATATATTAAAAGCACGATTGTTTCTTTGTTTGTGTGTGTTTGTGTTTGCCGGGTGTATTAAAGTGATGGGGGAATCGAAACCGCATTGATAATTGAGATAGACATGACACTAACTTCAAAATTTTATAATAGGTAAACAAGTATGCTGATTTCAAATTTCGCAGTTACAAATTTCTAATTTCAATAATTGTTGTTGTTGTTGTTGTTGTTAGTGTTGTTGTTGTTTACACAAATAGGTGAACAAATTAATTAAAATTCAAAATCGACCCAGAAGTAGGCTTTCATTGGGTTTTACGTAACATATTGTGAGTATGCAAAATGCTTGAAGGGATGGGATGTATATGACTAAGACAATTATTAACAAACTATGTAATTTATTGTTTGATCAGGAGTAAGGCCGCGTAGCGCCAGTTAACTTGAGACCGAAGGGATCGTGATCATACAATTAAATATACTAGTTATTTTGTGATCCATATTTTGATTGAAGGGGGGAGGGGCCCCCTAATTTTACCCAGCCTATGATCCCAGAGACCCATGATTCGGCCATGCCGGGCCCCCCAAAATTATACCTTAGTATTACCTTCGGAATCTGTTAAAGTAATATCTTCTAAACTTAAATTAAATTGACCATATTCATTTATTTACAATTCATGTAATGACAACAAATTTGCAGAATTTGAAGAAATGTTAAAGCTACATAAAGAGGTATGATCATCTTGGTTAGAGATTTCTACGCGTGAATCATTACTTTCATGATTATATAAATATATGAACTTTGATTCGGAAGATCCCAGGAGAAACCAGAGTTATTATTGAATTTAGTAATAATTTCAGTATTCGCGAATCCAGACACTCCATTTGACACAAAGAAAACTATGGAATTTATCCAAACTATCTCGTTGAGCAGTGATGAAGTAACATCCTTGATCTCAAAGCTAAAAATATTAAAATTTTGCAAGCAAACTGGGTCTACATGCGGTTGTTCACACCTAGCTCAACTAATATATGATAATATTTTGGAATTTTTGCAGCAAAATGGTAACAAACAGGAAATGTTACACTTCACTGTATTCCTATTTGGGTATTATTTGGAGCTAACTAATAGTGAGTTACTACAAAGTCTCTGACTCCAGTTGTATTAGAGAACATGGAGAATCCATTAGTGGAGGAGTATTACGTGCAAGAGGAAAAATGGATTGTAGAATTCTATCATTATTTTCTATCAACTTTCCAATTGAATCAGCAAATTCTGATCTAATTCATAGTTTGCCCAGGGTGTCAAACACGAATACTAGATTTATATATCTCTATGCACATATATAGAAAATCTCATTTTTCTCTCTTAGTCCATTTATCCATCCAATAAAGTTAGCTATTTCAGATTGCGTGATCCAGATATAATATTTACCCCATAAAATAAACACAATGAGGATTATCTGTGTTTTTGTGCATTAGCCATAATGGCATTATTTGAGATCTTTCTAATAGCTTCGATTTATATTTTCCAGTAAAGATTTACAAAATTATGTATTACATCGAAAATGTAATCTTTCTTGAATCATATGAAACCATTGTCGAAATGAATATTTTCTTCATTGTACATTCGAAATGTTTAATACCGTAGAACCAAATTTGGTTATCGCAATTATTAAAATAGGCAAGATTATCGCCATGATCTACGTATCTCTCTTTCGCTAAGGCGCTTTTATTTAACAGATTCCAAATATGAATCTATATCACATGATCTTGATGCCCATAAAGTTAAGAGATGATCATTTGTTAGCTCCGATTCTACAGATTTTGTCTTTTTACGAATTAATTGGGTAAAATTTGATACAAAATTCAAATTAGAATTAACGGTAGTGGAATTAATATCCTTTAATAAACGTTTAGAAATAGAGATGTTCTAAAGTGTACAGTTAATTGTTCGAGTTTTTTAGATGAATTTCCTTATACGTATGTCGGCGAGATTTGCTTATATGTCGGCTATCCGACGTTATAGGCGGCCGGCGGCTGCCTTATAAGTAAGCCGTTATTCTTTATAATAAATAAATTTATAAGCTCAAATTGAAAATTTACAATTTCCTAAACAAACCAACCTTATGGAAAAATTGAGAATATTATGTAAATTTTCAAGTACAAATTTCACACCTTTTGTGGTGAAATGTGGAATATTCCTAATCCACTTATCTCCTCTTTCAAGCAAAACAAAATTCAAGTCAATCGAGCATGTATGTGTAAGTGGGTCAAATTGGCGTTTGAAGTGTGCTCGCTTGAATCTTTTGCTAATTTCATTATTTGTATTTGAAGAAATACGTTAAATATCATTAACCTGTTTTAACCTACTCCCCCTTGTGTTTATGTGGTGTTGAATCACAATTTATTACTGGATTTTCCTAATTCGGTGCAACAAAGCTGGATTCGGTTAACCGGATAACCGATAACCGTTGCTAATATCGGTTAGCTGGCACAGATTTCGCTAAACAGCTAACCCAGTCTGATTTTCCGGAAAATCAGCAGTATTATTCGAAATTATTGTATAGATAATTAAAATTATCTGAATTTTGTTAGAAAATGATAATCATAAATCCATTTCCCATCACCACATAATTATTTTCTGAAACTAGGTACGAGGGAGGTTAAATCATTAAATTAAGATGGAACAAAAACATTAATGTATATTTATTTTTCACTTTTTCTAACTTACCCAAATTACGAAAAGTATTAGTTAATATACTATTTATACGGTAGTATCTATATTATTAAATCTCGATTGTTGTTTGTTTGTGTGTGTGTGTGTTTGTTTGTTTGTCCGGATTGTATTAAAGTGATTGGGGGAATAGAAACCGCAATTAATATTGGGATATAAACTAACTTTCAAATGTTATAATAGGTAAACAAGTATGCTGAACACGAATTTCGCGTTTATAAATTTCTCATATTAAGCGGATTCGACTGTATTTCAGCAATAAATACCTTAGTTAAGATTCAATTAATATGGCGAATTGAAATTCGCCAAATAAAGGTTAATTAATTAATTAATCAATTATAAAGCTTGTGTTAATGATCACATTGTTTCAGCTCCATACGAAGTCGATCTGAGGATGCGGGCGGGCGGCTTCTCATTAGCTTCTCATTCCATGGGATCCCATGGATATCCCATGGGGATTCCCATGGGAATTCCTATGGGGATTCCTTATGAATGGGATGGAATGGGAAAGGAAATTCCATTCCCACGGCAACCGTGGTGGACTACACTGGGAGGTAACTATGTAAGTAACGCTGAGCCCTAACAATATTATAACTTTTTGAGGTTTAATTCCTCCTCAAATTCCTTATTCGATAATCAGTAAGCATATTGATAATCTTGTGTGACCATTGATGGACATGTTCAATTAAAATCAGATTTTTTATCACATAAAGGGTGTTAAATATACCTTATTATAAGTAAATTTCACGATTCTCAAAATATTAGAATGACGTCATAATTTGGCGAGGCCATGACCAGGATATTATACAGCCATTTGTAAATACGCTCCTAAAATCCTCCTTACAAATTTGTACCTAGGGCAGGGACTGGGACGTAGCCAGGGTTGTCATTGGGGGGTTTCCAATCAGCTATAACCAATATTAGTGGGGTACTTAGACTACTGTTTCGTTACTTTTGTAAAGTTAAAGGGGTTCCGGGCAACTGAATTCAGTTCAATTGAACCCCCCCCCCCCTGTCTACGCCCCTGGGCCCGTGGCAAGTTAATGTGATAATTAACTATCATTACTATTTTTAATGAGTACCCCAGATTCCCAATTTACTGCTAATTAGCCTCAGAAGTGTATCAAAACTCAAAATGAAGTACTTGCTTCTTATTTCCCTATTTGCGTATCTTTATTCTCTCTCTGCTCAGTCCTACTCGTCCTGTTATAGTTATTCTTATTCTTATTCTTATTACTTCTACAATTCGAACGGTGCACTCTGCTGCTATAGAACATCTTATACAGGTTCCTACCATAATACCTACTATGTCTACTGTCCTTACTACACATCTACCACTTCTGCTCTAGCTACTACTTCAATATCTAACTACTGTAATTATTATTACTACAGTTATTATTATTCCAGCCCCTGCTGTTATAAGAATGTAGTAGGTTACAATCCCTACTATTCATCTAATTATTATTACACTACAAGTGACTGTGATCAAACTACCGCTACCACCTCACCTACGACTTCCTGTTATTACTATTATTATAGCAGTTATTACAGAACCAAATGTTGTTCCTTCCGTGACTACTCATATTATTCTTCTAACTACGACCAATACTGCCCTAGCACAAGCACTCTATCATCTCAATGTGGTACAGGCTGCTGTACAGCATATATCCCAGTATACAATGGTTATGAGACTTTTTATTACTCCCAGTACTTCTGTCCTGACTCCTATTCCTATCACTGTGGGACTTTATGTGGAATGGCTGCAGTATTTGGTACATTCGGTGTTTGTTTTTGTATCTGTGGACTGGGATTCACTATCGGTTCCGCTATATTTTTAACTCAAATATTTAAAAGGAAAAGGAGTGTAGCAGCTAATCAGATTAGATCTGTCCCCACTAACCAACCTACCACAGCTGGACAACCAGATAACACCATTGAAATGAAGCAGAATTGGAACCGGGAAACTCTCCCTCCCCAAATCCCTGGTTACACACACATTCCTAACCCCGCTAACACAACCAATGCACCCCAATACCCAGTTCAGCTGGGAGGAGCGACCAACATACCTCCGAACCCTGTCTATGTTCCTTCCGTTGAAACCAATAGGGCCGCTGCCTATCCTGCTTTCCCCCAACCTGTACAGACACATGCTAATGATGAGACTTATGCCACTATTAATTAGCTGTATCCATTGTGGTACTTTTTAGACCTGTTACTCTCTCCCCTATATTAATATTTAGTTTTTTTAAATAGCATTCCGACTGTGCGTTAATATACCTACTGTTGATCTGATTCTTAAATTTTAATGTTACCTATATTTTCTATTTTGTCTCCAACCTTAATTCTAACTTAATGAGTTATCATCAATGGGAATTTTTTATTTTAATAATCACTTAAGAGACTTATATGTTATTTAAGCTGGCGTGGGGTCTGAAGTATATAAATAGAAAAACCCAGTTTCACTTTCACTTTCAATTATAATTCAACTAAGTTTCAGTTTTCACATTCCGTTCTAGCTTTTAATTAATTAACTAATTAGTAAACTGAATAAAATTATCTTATTTGAGATAATGTTACTAATTACGTAAAACAACTACTAGTACTTGAACCGTGTAGTATCCTTAGTCCTGCTAGAATCTCTTGTAATTGTGTTATCGTCTAATGTTAGTAGTAACCGTAGTAATTTGTAAACGTCAGTGTTGACGTACTATTTATATAGGATTATCTTTTGTATGCTCTGGAATATAACAAACCGTTTAAGAGTTAATTGTATATCTTCAATACTGGACTTGGACAGGGTTGTCCAAGCTCTTGAATTTTGATATTGCATTCTGCACAACAGTTGGCGTGTCTGAGCCAAACGTGGAATGCTTGTTCCTGCACCTGAGATAGTCGAAAATGCACTCATACCTTATACAAATAATTTACAACCGGGGCTTCCAAGTCAATCTAGTACGAGCTGCAAACCGCGCCAGACAGGCTATTCGACCTCAAGATCCCGTTGATTTAGACTTCGAAGTTTTAATATTGACTATATTCCTGGAACTACGTGGAGACATCAAGGTTGATGAACGAAGACATCTCCTATTTGCTACTGACCAAATGCTAAATATTTATGCTGGGCTAAAAGGTGGTATTTGGACGGAACATTTAACATCGTTAAGGAACGATTTACCCAACTATATTTTATTCATGCTTTCGTGAAATCTGAAAACTCAATTAAGCAGCTAACATTAGTGTTTGTTCTAATGTCGGGAAAGTATTGAATAAGGTATTATAATCTCTTCCCGGTGCACCAGCTGTTAGAAGTGCAGTGATAGATTTTGAATTGGCTTTATGGAAAGTTTTCCAAAAGTGTACCCAGGAGTGGCACTCAAGTTGTTCCTCCCATTGGATACAGGCAGTATGGAGAAAGATTAAACTCTTGGCTTTGCAGTCACAATACATGATTAACGGTGTCCGGACAGGGCTAATTACAGAAATTCTTTTATTCCACCGGAATTTTTTTTTTAAATAAATATATACTCAATGACATAAATATTTGTCCTCAAATCTTAATTTTGATTTTGTCATTCATAAGTGTCACAATATGACGTTGCAACACCTCCATATATGGTAAAGATTACAAATTTTGCCGATATCATTGAAATTTTACAGTAGAGTATGAGTAATAGTAGACATTATCTTGTTTTTTCTAGAAGTAATATATTGGGGGGGAATACTAAGACACTTTAGAATCAAAATGAAATGTTAGTAAGTGACTATATTGAGAAATTAGAACAAATAAACACTTAATTTTCAAATGCTTGTTTCAAAGAATAATAAAATTGATTTAGAAAGCTTAGTTTTGATGAAATGGATTGAGTTATCTTTACAAACTCAACTGCATTGTCAATAACATAACTATATCGAAAAAAAATAGTAAGTAGAATGAGTAATTTATGATTTGGGATTGAATATAGGAACAGAATGTGTGAAATTTCCCAATAAATTGAAGAAATGTGGACTTTGAATCGAAAACTGTAAAAAAATCGAGGAGAAAAAATTAAATTCATTGTTATCGCTAGTTCGATAGGTTTCTAAGAAACTCAATTTCTTATACAACAACTAGTTAGAAGTTGGGAAGTGCTTCTACAAAAGATTATAGACTATTAGACTATGTTACGGTCAATTAGAAGCCATTTTTAGAAATTCTATTTATAATTTCCTACATTTTGAAATTTGAATTTTTAAAAGTGCAGTTATTCTTAGAAATGCCTTCGAAGATACTTGTTATGAATCACAAGTAGTTATGAAGAAGCAATACAAATTTACCATTGTAATTTGTCTGAATCCCTATCCGGACACCGTTAACGATTATACCCATGACTCGACTTTTGTCGAAGATTAATGGCTCTACCATTTCTTCCATGCGAGCATATAGAACCTGCCTTCAGAAATCTAGAAGAGCGCGCCAGTAATGAAATAGAACATCAATTGACAACTTATATAGACAATACATGGATCGATGGACAGTGGTAACCGAAAGATTGGTGCATATTCAATCAAACTGTACGTACCAATAACGACGTCGAAGCATGGCATTTAATTATTTTAATAATAGAGCTCGAGCCTCGAAGAGGTCAATTGTAGTTTTATGTTCTGATAGTTTTTTTATGAAGAGTCTCAAATACTCACACTACAACTACATCTAGTATCTCAAAATAAATTGAAAAGATATCAAAGGTTAACTTACAGGAAAATGCAGGCTGCAATATTCACTCTATGGGGAAAATATTCACAAGGGACAGTATCAGCTAGTCAAATGTTACGCGCTTGCTCTAGGCTTAATGGACCTCAATTATAACAAATCATAGTAATAGGTCCTTTTATCTATTTTATATTTATATTCACTATTATTAAGTCTCATTTTGTTATTTCCTTATTAATAATAATTACATTGTTTTACTGTCCCGAACTATACTTCAGTATAGTGGCACAGTATTGAAATCACTGCCTTGGTTTGCTAGCTAGGTAGTTAGCTATTGAGACTGTGGCGATTTTGGTTTGAGGCCGTTTTGAAAACTAAGAAACTTTTCGTTTAAGATTATGGAACTATTATTTGAGATATTAGTAGTTATGTAGTGAACTGATATTGACAACTGTTAATGTGCTGAAACATCTGCTGACTCGTCAGCTAAAATAGAAAAAGGGACACTTCACTTTTCATGAAAAAAATTCTATAATCATTGATCCACAAATATTAATGATTTTGTTTTGGCTATTTGGGCTTAAATATGTAGCATTTGCTACACTAGACATAAGGTGTACATTTAATACAGAATCTCCCGCTCTTAGATGTAAACGAAGTGCATCACGAAAATTGCCGTAGTTTTCATTTGGTTCTGCAATATTTAATTCTGTAGATTCTCCCCTATGTCCACGGAAGGCTAATTCCTGCGACCAAGAAAAAGAATAGTTTATACTAGTCTATCACGATTAGTTTGTTTCTGAATCATTCGCTGTTGGTTTAGCTGGTCACGAATATCCAACCCAGAAGTCTGAGGTATCCGTCTGAAGCAGGCCTGGATTTGGGTTGCGCGGGGCCCGCGGCATATTTTTCCGCGCGGGGCCCCTTGATCATATTGCAAACGATAAAAATTAGCTTCCTTTGGCCCACTGAAAACTAATTTTTGGTTGGATCTATCATGGAGTGCCAGGGAAAATATTGCCTATTCATAAAATATTTAAGATTAAACGCAGTTGCTTTTGTCCCCCATGCCATTAACATTTAACATGTGTATTTACGAAATTAAAACTCGATTGTTGTATGTGGAAATGTTTGTCCGGCTTGTATTAATGTGATAGGAGAATAGAAACCGCACTTATAATTGAGATAGAGGTTAGCTTCCAAATAGTCATATAGGTAACCATTGTATTATACAGCCATTTGTAAATACGCTCCTAATCCTGGTCTGATCCAATTTTCATACGCTTAAATGACAAATTAATGTTACGGTATTGGAGAACTTTCCAATTTTTCGCGTCCTCCTAATTAATTTTTTCTTAAAATTATACTCCAAAAGGAGCGTCTCGCGCTCCTGGATAATATCCTGACTGGTAAACAAGTATGCTGATTCCGTAATTTCGCATTTAGAAATTTCTAATATGATATATCAATATTTATTGTTGTTGTTTTTAATAAAGTAAACAAATTGCTGAAAATTCAAAATGAACCCAGAAGCTTTTCCAGTTGGTGTAATAGGTGAACGAGTGAGTATGCTGATACCTATTCTCGCATTAAAAAATTCAACATGAATATTTATATTATGGAGTCATATAATGATGGTTTAGGGAGGGGTAAGGCCGCGTAGCGGCCGTTAACTTGATGTGTGTACACCGATCCGTCGCAAAGCTACCGAAACCGAAGGGCTCGTGTTTACGAATAAGGAAATATACATTTGAATTTAGTCTGAAATCAATACCCTTGCAGAGCCGAGACACGAGATTAGAACCTATCTGGCTAGGGAGTTTCCGAGCGAGCGTAGCGAGTGATTAATTTCGGGATCTGGGGGCTTGCCTCCCGAATTTTAAAAAAATTTAATACTTGTTAAATTCTCAGGACAATTAGTAGAATCTCGATTGATTATTAATATTGGTAAATAAATAAAATAAGACCCTAGTTCATTTAGTCGAAAATTCAAAGAATTATACCACGTTGGTATGGTAATTACTTCATTGAGCGGGACAAAGAGACTATATAGTAAATACTCAAACTATGGCACATAAAGTAGGTACATCGAATGTGAACATTTTTGTCAAAAAAATAAATCTACCCACTGGAGGTTCCCAAGCGGAGGGCCCCCGGCATATGCCGCATGGTAAATCGGGCCTGGTCTGAAGCTTCGCTCTTCACACAACAATCTTTATGGTAAGCAAGCTGACTATGAGTGTTAATTGTATGTATGGCCTTTTTACTGTGCCGACTATACTATAGTATAGTGGCCCAGTATTGAAATCACTGCCTTTATTATCGATATTATTACTGTGCCGACTATACTATAGTATAGTGGCCCAGTATTGGAATCACTGCCTTTATTCTATATTATTATTTTTTACTGTGCCGACTATACTATAGTATAGTGGCCCAGTATTGATCTTACTGCCTTTATTATTATTATTATTATTTTTACTGTGCCGACTATACTAGTGGCCCAGTACTGGTATCACTGCCTTTATTTTTTTTATTTTTACTGTGCCGACTATACTATAGTATAGTGGCCCAGTATTGATCTTACTGCCTTTATTACTGTGCCGACCATACTATAGTATAGTGGCCCAGTATTGAAATCACTGCCTTTATTACTGTGCCGACTATAGTATAGTATAGTGGCCCAGTTCTAATCTTAGTGCTTTGGTATATTATTTTCCTTCCGTATCCTCTCCACAGAACAGAGTATTATTAACTAAGAGCCCAAATTTTAAGGATATGTGT
Organism: Hexactinellida sp. DTS-2022; assembly: GCA_028753945.1. Taxonomy (NCBI): domain Eukaryota; kingdom Metazoa; phylum Porifera; class Hexactinellida; species Hexactinellida sp. DTS-2022. Next base: position 1,457,965 of record JAPNXP010000014.1, read on the forward strand.
CTCATGGGTCACAGATGTGCACCTGGGGTTACGATTTTTAATTTTTGGACCCCTTTTTACTGTGCCGACTATACAATAGTATAGTGGCCCAGTATTGGTCTTAGTGCTTTGGTATATTATTATTATTACTGTGCCGACTATACTATAGTATAGTGGCCCAGTTCTAATCTTAGTGCTTTGGTTAGTTATTACTGTGCCGACTATACTATAGTATAGTGGCCCAGTTCTAATCTTAGTGCTTTGGTTAGTTATTATTATTCTTCCGTAGCTCATCCACAGAACAGAGTTTAATTAACTAACAACCCAAATTTGCAGGACAGGTGTCTCATGGGTTACAGATGTGCACCTGGGGTCACGATTTTTTATTAACAAATTTTGGACTTTTTTTTGACACCTTTCAAATTTTGTCTGGTCCATAACTCAAAGAATGTTATACTAAACCCCCAATTTTCTTTTCACCATTGGATTCACTATAAAATTCTCCATCTGATGGAAGATGAATGTTTTTACTAATAGGTTTGATTCATGCCATAAATTGGGGTTGAAATTTCTTTGTTTACTAACACTTCAGTTCAATTGAAAGTGTTAAATCTAATTCTATTGTTTCAACTCGTTATTATTATATTGATTCAACTTGTGAGATCGAGTAGGCTTCTATTTTCCAATTGAAAAAAAAGATTATATATTTCACAACAACGACAGATTATGTGATTATATTTACTTCTGCGAGAATATTATTGGACTGTTAATATACTGACGTAATTAATTATAATTAATTCAGTCAGTATATTACTTATATAGATGCTTATAATTTGTTTATTAGGGGTTATCGAGAGTGCTTAATTGAAATTTGATAACAAAATAATTAATTAATTATTCATGACAAAATAATTTAATTTAATAATTGTAAGTTGACATTGAAATTGGTGTTAAATTATAAATAATATTAATTAATATTTATACTAATTAATTAAATATCATAAATCTCAGAAATAAAATAAGATAGAAACAAACTTCCAATTTATCAATTGATCCTTATGCCACGTAACACCTCTACAAGTGGGTCTTGACACCTTGAGGTGATGATGACATCGTAAAAAAAATGTGTTTTCACAATTTTGTGAATTATATAATTCAAATGGGTCGGTTCGTTTTGGGTGATGACCCAGAGCTCACATAAAAAATGCTGAGTCATCAGCTATTATATTCTACTGAAACTTGAATATCTTTGAAATGAAGTGAGCATAAAAGAAATTTACAACTCACTAAGGGTCGTTGCCTTTTGAAACACCTTTCTGAAATAATTTAACACCTTCGTAGTGATGATGACATGGCGGAAAAAAAATCCAAAATTGCAGCCTGTGCCGACAGCATGTTCCATTGGAGGCACTATCAATAAACCACCACCAAAATATAGTGCCACCAAAGGAACATGCGTCGGCACAGCTGCAATTTTGGATTTTTATTATTATTATTTATCCGGAGCCACTCCACAGAACAGAGTTTTATTAACTAAGAGCCCTAATTTTTTGGATGGGTGTCTCATGGGTTACAGATGTGCACCTGGGGTCACGATTTTTTATTACATTTTTTTGGACACATTTTTGCACCTGTTTAATATTGAAACAGGAACAATAAATAGTACCCGAAAATTAAATTTATATGCATTCGATAGAGAATTAAATTCTACACCTTTTCACTGTGCACGAATTTTTAAATTGGGTTTCGTTTGTGCCACAATTGAGTTGCAAGTTTCCTTTGTTTACTAACACTTCAGTTCAATTGAAAGTGTTAAATCTAATTCTATTGTTTCACCTTGCAATAATTGTAGTGATTCAACTTGTGAGATCGAGTAGGCTTCTATTTTATAATTGAAAACTAAGATTCTACATTCCATAACAACGACAGATTATGTGATTATATTTATTTCTGCTTAGAATATTCTTGCACAATGGATACATGACAAATTTAATTCTAATTAATTCGCTCTGTGTTTAACTTATAGAGATGGTTCCAAATAGATTAGTGGGGTTATCGAGTGCGCTGAATTCAAATATGATAGTGAAATTCAATTTAGATTAATAATAATTACAAATAATTGAACTTAATTTATTTTGATGTACATAATATTGGTGTTAAATTATTAATAGATTAATTAAATATTATACTAATTATCTAAATTTCATTAATCTCAGAAATGATATAAGATGGAAACAAATTTTCAATTTATCAATTAATCCTTATGGCACGTGCCACCTATACACGTGGGTCTTGACACCTTGAGGTGATGATGACATCGTTAAAAAAATGTGTTTTTACAATTTTGTTAATTCGATATTTAAAATGGGTTAGTTGATGTTGGGTGATGACCCAACACTCACATAAAAAATGCTGAGTCATCAGCTATTATATTCTACTCAAACTTGAATATCTCTAAAATGAAGTGAACTAAATGGAAACTTCCACCACTCTAAGGGTCGATGCCTTCTGAAACAACTTTCTGAAATAATTTAACACCTTCATAGTGATGATGACATGGCGAAAAAAATCCAAAATTGCAGCGTGTGCCGACAGCATGTTCCTTTGGAGGCACTATCAATAAACCACCACCAAAATATAGTGCCACCAAGGGAACATGCGTCGGCACAGGCTGCAATTTTGGATTTTTTATTATTATTCTTCCGTAGCTCATCCACAGAACAGAGTTTGATTAACTAACAACCCAAATTTGCAGGACAGGTGTCTCATGGGTTACAGATGTGCACCTGGGGTTACGATTTTTGATTAACAAATTTTGGACACATGTTTAACACCTTTCAAAATTTGTCTGGTCCATAACTCAAAGAATGTTATACTAAACCCCCAATTTTTATTTCATCTTTGGATTCATCTTCAAATTCTGCGTCTGATGGGTAAAGAAATTTTTAGTAATGGGTTTAATTTCTGCCATAAATGGGGGTTGAAATTTATTTGTTTACTCACACTTCAATTTCAGTAAACTGTTAAATCTAATTCCATTGTTTCAACTTGTAATAATTATATTGATTAAACTTGTTAAATCTTACACTATTGTTTAAACTTGCGATAATTATATTGATTCCACTTGTGAAATCGAGTAGGCTTCTATTTTCTATTTGAAAACTAAGATTTTACATTACACAACAACGACAGATTATGTATTATATTTACTTCTGCATAGAATATTCTTGCACAATGGATACATGACATATTTAATTCTAATTAATTAGCTCTGTGTTTAATGTATAGAAATGGTTCCAACTTCCAAATAGATTATTGGGATTATCGAGTGCGCTGAATTCAAATATGATAGTGAAATTCAATTTAAGTGAATAATTATTGCAAAAGATTGAACTTAATATATTTTGATGTACATAATATTGGTGTTAAATTATTAATAGATTAATTAAATATTTATACAAATTATCTAAATTTCATTAATCTCAGAAATGATATAAGATAGAAACAAACTTTAAATTTATCAATTGGTCCTTATGGCACGTACCACCTATACAAGTGGATCTTGACACCTTAAGGTGATGATGACATCGTCAAAAAAATGTATTTTTACAATTTTGTGAATTAAATAATTCGCATGGATTGGTTGGAGTTGGGTGAACACCCAACACGCACTTTAAGAGATGCTGACTCAGCACATATTATATTCTACTGAAACTTGAATATCTCTCAAATGAAGTGAGCTAAAACGAAACTTCCAACTCACTAAGGGTCGTTGCCTTTTGAATCACTTTTCTGAAATAGTTTAACACCTTCATAGTGATGATGACATGGCGAAAAAAAATCCAAAATTGCAGCCTGTGCCGACAGCATGTTCCATTGGAGGCACTATCAATAAACCACCACCAAAATATAGTGCCACCAAAGGAACATGCGTCGGCACAGCTGCAATTTTGGATTTTTATTATTATTATTTATCCGGAGCCACTCCACAGAACAGAGTTTTATTAACTAAGAGCCCTAATTTTTTGGATGGGTGTCTCATGGGTTACAGATGTGCACCTGGGGTCACGATTTTTTATTACATTTTTTTGGACACATTTTTGCACCTGTTTAATATTGAAACAGGAACAATAAATAGTACCCGAAAATTAAATTTATATGCATTCGATAGAGAATTAAATTCTACACCTTTTCACAGTGCACGAATTTTCAAATTGTACTTAGTTTGTGCCACAATTGAGTTGCAAGTTTCCTTTGTTTACTAACACTTCAGTTCAATTGAAAGTGTTAAATCTAATTCTATTGTTACTGTGCCGACTATACTATAGTATAGTGGCCCAGTATTGGTCTTAGTGCTTTGGTATATTATTATTATTATTATTATTATTATCCTTCCGTATCCTCTCCAGCAGTACAGAGTATTATTAACTAAGAGCCCAAATTTTCAGGATATGTGTCTCATGGGTTACAGATGTGCACCTGGGGTCACGTTTTTTATCACATTTTTTGGCCACATTTTTGCACCTGTTTAATGCTAGAAAAAGAACAATAAATAGTCCGCGAATAACTAATTTATATGCATTCGATAGATAATTAAATTCTACACCTTTTCACAGTGCACGAATTTATAAATTGGGTTTCGTTAGTGCTAGAATAGAGTTGCAAATTTCCTTTGTTTACTAACACTTCAGTTCAATTGAAAGTGTTAAAGCTAATTCTATTGTTTCAACTTGTGATTATTGTATTGATTCAACTTGTGAGATCGAGTAGGCTTCTATTTTCTGATTGAAAACTAAGTATTTACATTTCATAACAACGACAGATTATGTTATTATATTTACTTCTCCGTGAATATTCTTGCACAATGGATACGTGACATATTTAATTCTAATTAATTCGCTCTGAGACGGTTCCAATTAGATTATTGGGGTTATCGAGTGCGCTGAATTCAAATATGATAGTGAAATTCAATTTAAGTGAATAATTATTGCAAAAGATTGAACTTAATATATTTTGATGTACATAATATTGGTGTTAAATTATTAATAGATTAATTAAATATTTATACAAATTATCTAAATTTCATTAATCTCAGAAATGATGTAAGATAGAAACAAACTTTAAATTTATCAATTGGTCCTTATGGCACGTACCACCTATACAAGTAAATCTTAACACCTTGAGTTGATGATGACATCGTCAAAAAAATGTATTTTTACAATTTTGTGAATTAAATAATTCGCATGGGTTGGTTGGAGTTGGGTGATCACCCAACATGCACATAAAAAATGTTGACTCATCACTTATTATATTCTACTGAAACTTGAATATATTTGGAACGAAGTGAGCAAAATGGAAACTTCCACCACTCTAAGGGTCGTGGCCTTCTGAAACACCTTTCAAAAATAATTTAACACCTTTATAGTGATGATGACTTTGCGAAAAAAAATCCAAAATTGCAGTCTGTGCCGACAGCATGTTCCATTGGAGGCACTATCAATAAACCACCAACAAAATATAGTGCCACCAAAGGAACATGCGTCGGCACAGGCTGCAATTTTGGATTTATTACATCTGTTTAATATTAGAAAAAGAACAATAAATAGTGCGCGAATATTTAATTTATATGCATTCGAAAGAGAATTAAATTCTACACCTTTGCACAGTGCACGAATTTTAAAATTGGGTTTCGTTTGTGCCACAATTGAGTTGCAAATTCCCTTTGTTTACTACACTTCAGTTCAAATGAAAGTGTTAATTATAATTCTATTGTTTCAACTTGTAATAATTTTATTGATTCAACTTGTGAGATCGATTAGGCTAAGATTTTCCAATTGAAAACTAAGATTTTCCATTTCATTACAACGACAGATTATGTGATTATATTTACTGCAGGAATACTGATGCCCTATAAATATACTGACGTAATTAATTATAATTAATTCAGTCAGTATATGACTTATATAGATGCTTCCAATTTGTTTATTAGGGGTTATCGAGTGTGCGGAATTGAAATTTGATAGCCAAATTAATTAATTAATTATTTATGACAAAATAATTTAACTTAATAATTGTAAGTTGACATTGAAATTGGTGTTAAATTATATATAATATTGATAATTATTTATACTAATTAATTAAATATCATAAATCTCAGAGATGATACAAGATAGAAACAAACTTCCAATTTATCAATTGATCCTTATGCCATGTAACACCTCTACAAATGGGTCCTGACACCTTGAGGTGTTGATGACATCGTCAAAAAAATGTGTTTTTACAATTTTATGAATTCTATTTTGCGAGTGGGTTGGTTGGTGTAGAGTGATCACCCAACACGCACATAAAAAAATGCTGGCTCATCACTTATTATATTCTACTGAAACTTGAATATCTTTGAAATTAAGTGAGCTAAAACGAAACTTCCAACTCACTAATGGTCGTTGCCCTTTGAAACACCTTTCTGAAATAATTTAACACCTTCATAGTGATGATGACATGGCGGAAAAAAAATCCAAAATTGCAGCTGTGCCGACAGCATGTTCCTTTGGAGGCACTATCAATAAACCACCACCAAAATATAGTGCCACAAAAGGAACATGCGTCGGCACAGGCTGCAATTTTGGATTTTATTATTATTATTATTATTTCTCCGTAGACGGTGCCCTGCCCACACCTCTATAGATAAAGAGCTGAAACTTGGCATGTAGGTGGGTATGGACCGTCTAATTTGCACCTGGGGTTACGATTTTTGATTAAGAAATTTTTGACACATCTTTAACCCTCGTCTGGCTAGGAATGTAAAATTGAAACTGAAAGTTAATTGAATTTCAATTGAAAGTGAAAGTGAAAGTGGGGTTTTTCTATTTATACCTTTTACCCCAAGCCAGCCGAGGGTTAACACCTTTCAAATTTTGTCTGATCCATAACTCAAAAATTATTTTACTAAACGCTCAAATTTTATTTCACATTTGGATTCGCCATAAAATTCTGCGTCTTATTGGGGAAGAAACTTTTTTATAATGGGTTTAATATCTGCCATAAATGGGGGATGAAAAATCTTTGTTTACTCACACTTCAATTTCAATAAAACTGTTAAATCTATTTCCATTGTTTCAACTTGTAATAATTATATTGATTTAACTTGTTAAATCTTTCACTATTGTTTCAACTTTCGATAATTAAATTGATTCAACTTATAAATTCCAGCTGGCTTCTATTTAATTCTAGTATTACTATACATGGCCTACTTAATATACGGCTATATATGTCGCCGAGAAGGCCATAAAACAAAGAAGCCAGTTTCTAATTTTCAAAATGGAGAATTGATCTTTATTCGAATAATTAGCAATGATAGAGCTGAAAAGTGTATTATAATTTATAACCATATAGGAATATGGTATCCAGGTATACATAGCACCCTCCAGAATTGAGAATAAAATATATCGAAATTATAAATGGAATGTTGACACATTCCTCGGTTGCCATGGAAAATGTATATTTCCTAAAATGTGCCATAACTCAAAAACTATGAATGTTGTGAAAACTAGACTGGTACTGATCTGTCCGGAATAGGTAACTTCCTATTCATCGATAATACATTTTATATGCCTAACTTCAATAATTTTTGAGATAATGAGATAATTAAAACTTAATTCATTATTAGGTAATGACTCACTATCTCAAAAATTACTGAAGTTAGGCATATAAAATGTATTATCGATGAATAGGAAGTTATCTATTCCGGACAGATAAGTACCAGACTAGTTTTCACAACATTCATAGTTTTTGAGTTATGGCACATTTTAGGAAATATACATTTTCCATGGCAACCGAGGAATGTGTCAACATTCCATTTATAATTTCGATATATTTTATTCTACTACTTCTGGGTATAACCATGTTCCAATTTTGAACATTTATAACGCGTTTAACTATGTTAAAAGTATCGTAGAAAAACAAGATAATTCGCAACCAAAATAATCATAACGTCATCAGATGATGACATATCACAATTCTGGAGGGTGCTATGTATACCTGGATACCATATTCCTATATGGTTATAATACACTTTTCAGCTCTATCATTGCTAATTATTCGAATAAAGATCAATTCTCCATTTTGAAAATTAGAAACTGGCCTCTTTGTTTTATGGCCTTCTCGGCGATATATATAGCCGTATATTAAGTAGGCCATGTACTATACAATGGATTAAATAAAATATTATACTATAAGGAATTTGTTGACTAAACTCAAATCACCGTGGATAACATTGCTAAAATAAATAACTAATAATATAATTTATTATCAATACATAATGAATGAATGGCATTAAACTCAAGATGGTTTATGATAGAAACAAACTTCAAATTCAACAATCATACCTTTGTCCCTTATCAACTTGTTAAAAGAGACTTTAAGAGTGTAAACACCATGAGGCGTTGATGACATGGAGAAAAAAATCCAAAATTTCAGCAGTGCCGACAGCAAGTTCCTTTGGAGGCACTATCGATAAACCACCACCAAAATATAGTGCCACCAAAGGAACATGTGTCGGCACAGCTGCAATTTTTTATATTAAACCAGGGTACCTTGATTGCATGCGCTATAATTCGCAATGCATTGACCCAAACGCATTGAATTGGATAACATAAACTGAGTTGTATAATAAGTTATACACTACAGTGTAAACTTATAATACTGACTGTGTAAATTGTTTATCATTACGGCGGGAAGCGATCAAGCTCGAAGAGGTTGATGACTATAAATACAATAATTCGCGTTTAGTCCATTAGTTTTACAACTTGATATATAGAAAAGATGGCTACTATTAATGAATACCTCGAAATTTCATATCTTACGGCCACTTCTGCACAATCAGAACTAGATTTTTCACTTACCGGGATGTATAATTACAGCAATATCTCTTCTTTCGTCCAAATACCTGTCAGCATTATAATTTATTGCTTCTTCTCATCGAGCTGGAGTCTGCTAGAGTCAGCTAGACTTATCTAATGAAATTATTTGGCTAAAACACTTATCGGCTTTGTAAATTTTAGGGGCAATACACAAAAAGGCTCGTACTATGGGTGTGAGTAGCCTAAAGGGTCCGCATGCAGTGGAGGAATTGTTCAACAGGTTTAAAACTGAAGTTGTTGTAAATCGCTACTAGAGATTTACGTAAATTTTTTCAGTTAATTTGGAACTCCGCTTAATTGGGACAAGAGTTCTGAAACAAACGTGTCCCAATTAAGCGGAGTATACTGTATATAGATAGCGTTACGTAAATAGGCCTAAAATAGTCAAATTTAACAATGTAATTTTACTGATTACTTCATCATTTGGTAATGAGTAAGCATATTGATAATGTTCACATCATTAATGTACATGTTTTATTTATTTTCACATTTTTATCAGTGCGAACTATGTGCGATTAAATGAATTTTCAAGCTTCTTAAAATGTGACAATGACGTCATAACTTAATGAGGACGAAAACCTTTTTGCTTGGCAACCTAAACTTGTTGTCGGGTGCCAATAGTTATCCCTATATCCCAAAAGACAGATTTAGAAACCGTCCAGTTTAGGGACGTCGCCAGGATTTTCATCTAGGGGGCAGGCCTGGGGTCAATTACTCTAAAATGTAATATATTACTATTACTATTATTTATATTTCTTCCTATTACTATTACTATTACAATTACATTATAATAATATGTAATATATTACTAGTATTACTATTACTATTACAAATTACTAGACATTTACTAAGACTCTGCTATGATTCAGAATGTATGAAGTTTATTATTTTAATTGATTATCCCACACAAACAAAACATATTATCTAACCTAAGCAAACAACTGATTTTAATAAAACAACAAATTTCAATAAAGTGACAAATTCAAAACGATAATCATCTTGCCTTAAATATATTTTAACAACTTCCTATTTCTTCACGAAATTCAAATAAGCCAGTCCGAAGTTATAGAATTGTAATAGATAATTCCTATTATAATAGGTTCTATTACTATTACTATTACTATTACATCCTATTTGAAACACTATTACTTATTACTATTACTATTACTTCTAAAATGTAATCGTTACTAATACAATTACTATAACATAATACTATTACCCCAGGCCTGCTAGGGGGGCATATAAATTGCGAGAGGGAGCAAACATTCTATTTGTGTTTGAACTAACAGTGACGTCACCAAATACTTAGTTATTAAGATGAACCTTTCTAGTTTAGTGTATTCTGAAGTATGAAAAGTAGCCTACAAAAATCAAAAACATTGATCCCGCAAATACTACAGAAAAAATACCAGCCATAGTGAAAGGTAAAAGTCAATTTTACAAGTAAAAGTTCTTATATTGGGTTGTAAATTAAGAGCTGAATCCAAATTAGTTCCTACGTGCGTCACAATTCCATATATCGGTATACGTTTGTCTCATTGTATGTTTTATTATCATCTAAAATTGTGGGCAAATCGGATAAAAAGTTATTCCCAAATATGTGCCTTTATGACGTCTTAATCCCGTTATTTCGTTTAGAAAACCAATAGATCGTTGTCAGCGTGTAAAATTACTTCTGCATGCAATATTTCAGATCTCTAGCTAGAGCTTATGATCTTTCCTATTAATTCTGGACAAACACACACACAAACAAACAAACAAACACACAACAATTGTGCTTTAATATTCGAGCCCTTCGGTCTCGGTCGCTTCGGATCACTGTCACAAAGGCCGCTTCGCGACCTTTTTTCGTTCGCGGTAGACACTATGTAATACAAATAATGGCCGCTTCGCGGCCTTAATTTAAAGCAATAATGATAATAATAATAATGATAATTCACTTGAAAGTCTAACAATCTTTCTTACAATTTCAAGATTACAGAGTTAAGAAAAAAGTTAAGAATTATTATGAATAAGGCCCAGTGGCAGTTGGGTTAGTGGATTACTTAAAAATAACTACATATTTATACCAATTTTGGCTTCGAAACATTTAAATCCGTATAATTTTATAGCTACAAGTTCAATCACTTAAACAGATCGTAGTTGAAATGCATGTAATTAATAATAGTTTTTGAGCTATGGCTTCAATTATAACTTATACTGAAATATTTTCCAAAGTAACATAGGAATTTATTCACATTCCATTAAAGATCCAAATTTCGAATCAATGAACTAATTCATCCCATATTATGTTTTGTCTTTATTATTCATGCTCTCCTCATTATCCTCATCTGATGTTATTTCAATTAATCGTTCGAGGTAACAATTTCTATACAACCTAAATTCTCAAATTAACAAATCTAGCCAAACAAACTAACTCAAACTAAGAAATTATCTCAATACGTAATTGTCTACCTAAACATCTAACCAACTAAAAATAGTAAATAGTATTTGATTCGACACGATCTTTGTTTTTCTGCTCACATTCACTGACATCAGAATGAATTACATCCTTCAAGTTATACTTGTCCTATTCTCTTTCTTTCATTCTCTCTCTGCTCAGAGCTACTACTATGAATGCTATCGTAGTTATTATTCTTCTTCTTATCACTTCTACAGTGTCAACGGTGCACTCTGCTGCTACAGATATTCCTATACAGGTTCATACCATGACACCTACTATGTATACTGTCCATACTACACATATGCTACCACTGTTCCAGCTACCACTTCCATATCTAACGATTGTAATACCTACTTTTATAGTTATTATTATTCCAGCAGCTGCTGTTATAAGAACGTAGAAGCTTACAATCGCTACTATTCATCTAATTATTATTACACTACAACTGACTGTACTATACCTGCCAGTGCTGCCACTACCACCCCAGCTCCTACTACCTGCTATTACTATTATTATAGCAGTTATTATGGAACCAAATGTTGTACCTTCTATGATTCTTCTTCTTCTTCCAACTACGACCAATACTGTCCTAGCACAAGCACTCTGTCATCTCAATGTGGTACAGGTTGCTGCACAGCTTATGCCCCAGTATACGATGGTTATGAGACTTTCTATTACTCTCAGTACTTCTGTCCTGATACTAGTTCTTTTTGTGGATCTTTTTGTGTAATGACTGTATCCTTGGGTATTCTCGGTCTTTGCTTTTGTATCTGTGGACTGGGATTCACTATAACTTTCATCATTCTCACTGTTGTAATTGTAACTAAGAAAACAGAGACAAAAGTTCAAATAACACAACCCAATCACTACCGTTCCGTCTCAGTTAGGGATCCTATGTCAGCCGGACTGGAATATAGCACTGTTGAACTACAGCAAGTTTGGCGCAAAGAATCTCTCCCTCCTAATATCCCTGGTTATTCATACAAAGTTATTCCCGCTATCACAACTGACATACAGTGCTCTCCTCAGTCTGCAGGAGCTACCAATGTACTTCCCAACCCAGCTTGTGTCTCTTCTTCTCACATCGAGACTTGAAAACTAGAATAGATTATGGCAAAAACCGATCCCATACTACGCTTAGAATTTAACCACTAACCATAGTTTTTATTATCTAGTTATTTATCTCATCCTTTTCTATTTAATTTTATTACATTTAGGAAATTAAATATATTCATTTATTTGAATTAATTATATATCGGCCAACACCTTTAGTCCACTATTCTTCAGTATAAATGTTGCACTTTTTTAGAGAACTTAGTGAGTACGCTTTATTTAGATATTTTATTTTATTTTTTAATTTTTTTTAATTAATTTCTTAATTTCTTAATTATTTATTTATAATAATATTATTTATTTATTTTTATATTAATAAATTAAATTAAATTAAATTTTTGAAAGGGCTTTACATAAATCATTGATTTTGATTTTAAATCAAAATCATTCAAAATATGTTATGTAAAAATCAATCAAAATCAAATCATTCAAAAAGTGAGATTGAAATATTAAAATTAAACGCGAAATTCGTGTTCAGCATGCTTGTTTAGCTATAATATCCGTTGAAAGCAAACTTCTAGGTCGATTTTGAATTTTCATTAATTTGTTTACCTATTTTTGTAAACAACAACAATAAATATTTATATTAGAAATTTATAAATGCGAAATTCGTGTTCAGCATACTTGTTTACCTATAATAACATTTGTTTACATATTATAACATTTGGAAGTAGTTTCTATCAAAATTATAAATGCGGTTTCTATTCCACCATCACTTAATACAATCCGGACAAACACACACACAAACAAACAAACAAACACACAACAATCGAGATTTAATAATATAGATATAATAGGTAATGACTCAGCATTTTTAATGTGCGTGTTGGGTCATCACTCAACACCAACCAACCCATTTGAAATATATAATTCACAAAATTGTAAAAGTATTATTTTAACGATGTCATCATCACCTCAAGGTGTCAAGACCCATTTGTAGAGGTGTTACGTGGCAAAGGGATCAATTGATAAATTTGAAATTTGTTTCTATCTTCTATAATCTCTGAGATTAATGATATTTAATTAATTAGTATAAATAATTATTAATATTATTTATAATTTAACACCAATTTCAATGTCAACTTACATTTATTAAGTTGAATTATTTTGTCATAAATAATTAATTAATTAATTTGGCTATCACATTTCAATTCCGCACACTCGATAATCCCTAATAAACAAATTGGAAGCATCTATATAAGTCATATACTGACTGAATTAATTATAATTAATTACGTCAGTATATTAACAGTGCAATAATATTCTCGCAGAAGTAAATATAATCACATAATCTGTCGTTGTTATGAAATATATAATCTTAGTTTTCAATTGGAAAATAGAAGCCTACTCGATCTCACAAGTTGAATCAATATAATAATCACAAGTTGAAACAATAGAATTAGATTTAACACTTTCAATTGAACTGAAGTGTTAGTAAACAATGGAAATTTGCAACTCAATTGTGGCACAAATGAAGCGGAATTTGAAAATTCGTGCACTGTGACAAGGTGTAGAATTAAATTATCTATTAAATGCATATAAATTGAATAGTCGCGCACTATTTATTGTTCCTTTTCTAACATTAAACAGGTGTAAAAATGTGTCCTAAAAAAGTGATAAAAAATCGTGACCCCAGGTGCACATCTGTAACTCATTAGACACTTGTCCTGAAAATTCAGTTCTTAGTTAGTAAAAACTCGGTTCTGTGAACCATCTACGGACAAGTAAAAATAATAAAAATAATAAAATCCAAAATTGCAGCTGTGCCGACACATATTCCTTTGGTGGCACTATATTTTGGTGGTGGTTTATTGATAGTGCCTCCAAAGGAACATGCTGTCGGCACAGCTGTAATTTTGGATTTTGTTCGCCTTTTTCATCAACGCCTCAAGGTTTGAAGAACCATTTGTTAATTGATCCGAGTCACAAGGAAGGGTAGATAAATTGTTTCTATAATAAACCATCTAGAGTTTAAAGCCATTCATTCATTATGTATTGATAATAAATTATATTATTAGTTATTTATTTTAGCAATGTTATCCACGGTTGGTTGAGTTGAGTCAACAAATTCCTTATATTATATTATTTTATTTACAATTAAATAGAAGCCAGCTGGAATTTAAAGTTAGATCAATATAATTATTATAAGTTGAAACAATGAATTAGATTTAACAGTTTTACTGAATCTGAAGTGCGAGGAAACACAGGAGATTGGTACCCCAATTATGGCACAAACCTAGGCCAAATTGAACATTTGAGATTTACAAAAGGTGTTTTAATTAACTATCCAAATATGTAAATTTAATCAAGCTCACTATTTATTATTTAATGTTATGAACTATTATTAGATTAAATAGGTGCTATAATTATTTGATAAAAAATCGTATCCCCAGCTGCAAATTAGACGGTTACTCCGCGCCTGCATGCCAAGTTTGAGCCCTAAATGTATACAGGTGTGGCCAGGGAACCTGCTACGGAGAAATATAAATAATAAATGCAGTAAGATTAAAACTGGGCCACTATACTATATTATAGTCGGCACAGTAATAATAATAAAGGCAGTGATTTCAATACTGGGCCACTATACTATAGTATAGTCGGCACAGTAAAAATATAAATAATGGCAGTAATTTCAATACTGGGCACTATACTAATGTATAGTCGACTCGGCACAGTAAAAAAAAATCCAAAATTGCAGCCTGCGCCGACAGAATGTTCCTTTGGTGCCACTATATTTTGTTGGTTGTTTATTTATAGTGCCTCCAAAAGAACATTCTGTCGGCGCAGGCTGCAATTTTTGGATTTTTTTTTCGCCATGTCATCATCACTATGAAGGTGTTAAATTATTTCAAAAAGGTGTTACAGAAGGCATCGACCCTTAGAGTGGTGGAAGTTTCCATTTAGTTCATATAATTTTAGAGATATTCAAGTTTGAGTAGAATATAATAGCTGATGACTCAGCATTTTTTATGTGTGTGTTGGGTCATCACCCAACATCAACTAACCCATTTTAAATATCGAATTAACAAAATTGTAAAAATACATTTTTTTGACGATGTCATAATCACCTCAAGGTGTCAAGACCCACTTGTATAGGTGGTACCTGGCATAAGGACCAATTGATAAATTGAAAGTTTGTTTCTATCTTGTATCATCTCTGAGATTAATGAAATTTATCTAATTAGTATAAATATTTAATTTATTTATTTATTATTTAACACCATTATTATATACAGCAAAATAAATTAAGTTCAATTATTTGCAATTATTATTAATTTAAATTGAATTTCACTATAATATTTGAATTCCACGCACTCGATAACCCCAATAATCTATTTGGAACCGTCTATAAGTTAAATACAAAATGAATTAATTATAATTAATTAAGTCAGTCATTAATTGTGCAAGAATATTCTCGCCGAAATAAATATAATCACTTAATCTGTCGTTGTTGTGGAATGTAAAATCTTAACGGTTCTATCATAAACCATCTTTAGTTTAATGCCATTCATTCATTATATATTGATAATAAATTATATTATTAGTTATTTATTTTAGCAATGTTATCCATGGTTGGTTGAGTTGAGTCAACAAATTCCTTATATTATATAATTTAATTTAATCAATTGTATAGTAATACTAAAATTAAATAGAAGCCAGCTGGAATTTATAAGTTAAATCAATATAATTATCGCAAGTTGAATCACTAGAGTAGGATTTAACAAGTTAAATCAATATAATTATTACAAGTTGAAACAATAGAATTAGATTTAACACTTTACTGAAATTGAAGTGTCAGTAAACAAAGAAATTTCAACCCCCATTTATGGCAGAAATTGACCCCTTTATTGAAAAATTTCTTCTCTCATCAGACGCAGAATTTTATGGCGAATCCAATTGTGAAATAAAATTTTGGGGTTTAGTAAAACATTTTTTGAGTTATGGACCAGACAAATTTTGAAAGGTGTTAAAGATGTGTCAAAAATTTGTTAATACAAAATCGTAACCCCAGGTGCAAATTAGACGTCGACTCCGAATCTACATGCCAAGTTTCAGCCCTCTATGTATACAGGTGTGGCCAGGGCACCTGCTACGGAGAAATAATAATAATATAAACAAAATTGCAGCCTGTGCCGACGCATGTTCCTTTGGTGGCACTATATTTTGGTGTGGTTTATTGATAGTGCCTCCAATGGAACATGCTGTCGGCACAGGCTGCAATTTTGGATTTTTTCCGCCATGTCATCATCACTACGAAGGTGTTAAATTATTTCAGAAAGGTGTTTCAAAAGGCAACGACCCTTAGTGAGTTCTAAATTTCGTTTTTGCTCACTTCATTTCAAAGATATTCCAGTTTCAGTAGAATATAATAGCTGATCACTCAGCATTTTTTATGTGAGCTTTGGGTCATCACCCAAAACCAACCGACCCATTTGAATTATATAATTCTCAAAATTGTTAAAACACATTTTTTTTACGATGTCATCATCACTTCAAGGTGTCAAGACCCACTTGTATAGGTGTTACGTGGCACAAGGACCAATTGATAAATTGAAAGTTTGTTTCTATCTTATTTGATTTCTGAGATTTATGATATTTAATTAATTAGTATAAATAATAATTAATATTATTTATTATTTAACACCAATTTCAATGTCAACTTACAATTATTAAATTAAATTATTTTGTCATGGATAATTAATTAATTATTTTGTTATCAAATTTCAATTAAGCACTCTCGATAACCCCTAATAAACAAATTATAAGCATCTTTATAAGTAATATACTGACTGAATTAATTATAATTAATTACGTCAGTATATTAAGAGTGCAATAATATTCTCGCAGAAGTAAATATAATCACATAATCTGTCGTTGTTGTGAAATATATAATCTTTTTTTCCAATTGGAAAATAGAAGCCTACTCGATCTCACAAGTTGAATCAATATTATAATAACGAGTTGAAACAATAGAATTAGATTTAACACTTTCAATTGAACTGAAGTGTTAGTAAACAAAGGAAACTTGCAACTCAATTGTGGCACAAACTAAGTACAATTTGAAAATTCGTGCACTGTGAAAAGGTGTAGAATTTAATTCTCTATCGAATGCATATAAATTGATTATTCGCGCACTATTTATTGTTCTTTTTCTAACATTAAACAGGTGCAAAAATGTGTCCAAAAAAATGTGATATAATATCGTGACCCCAGGTGCACATCTGTAACCCATGAGACACATATCCTGAAAATTTCAGTTCTTAGTAATTACAACTCTGTTCTGTGGAGACAATACGGACCAATAATAATAATAATAATAATAATAATAAAAAATCCAAAATTGCAGCTGTGCCGACGCATGTTCCTTTGGTGGCACTATATTTTGGTGGTGGTTTATTGATAGTGCCTCCATAGGAACATGCTCTGGGCACAGGCTGCAATTTTGGATTTTTTTTTCGCCATGTCATCATCACTATGAAGGTGTTAAATTATTTCGAAAAGGTGTTTCAAAAGGCAACGACCCTTAGTGAGTTGAAAGTTTCGTTTTAGCTCACTTCATTTCAAAGATATTCAAGTTTCAGTAGAATATAATAAGCGATGAGTCAGCATTTTTTATGTGAGTGTTGGGTCTTCACCCAACTTCAAATAACCCATTTTAAATATCGAATTCACAAAATTGTAAAAATACATTTTTTTGACGATGTCATCATCACCTCAAGGTGTCAAGACTCACTTGTATAGGTGGTACGTGGCATAAGGACCAATTGATAAATTGAAAGTTTGTTTCTATCTTGTATCATCTCTGAGATTAATGAAATTTATCTAATTAGTATAAATATTTTATTTATTGATTTATTATTTAACACCATTATTATATACAGCAAAATAAATTAAGTTCAATTATTTGCAATTATTATTAATTTAAATTGAATTTCACTATAATATTTGAATTCCACGCACTCGATAACCCCAATAATCTATTTGGAACCGTCTATAAGTTAAATACAAAATGAATTAATTATAATTATATAAGTCAGTCATTAATTGTGCAAGAATATTCTCGCCGAAATAAATATAATCACTTAATCTGTCGTTGTTGTGGAATGTAAAATCATAACGGTTCTATCATAAACCATCTTTAGTTTAATGCCATTCATTCATTATGTATTGATAATTAATTATATTATTAGTTATTTATTTTATCAATGTTATCCATGGTTGGTTGAGTTGAGTCAACAAATTCCTTATATTATATTATTTAATTTAATCAATTGTATAGTAATACTAAAATTAAATAGCAGCCAGCTGGAATTTATAAGTTAAATCAATATAATTATCGCAAGTTGAATCACTAGAGTAGGATTTAACAAGTTAAATCAATATAATTATTACAAGTTGAAACAATAGAATTAGATTTAACACTTTACTGAAATTGAAGTGTCAGTAAACAAAGAAATTTCAACCCCCATTTATGGCAGAAATTGACCCCTTTATTGAAAAATTTCTTCTCCCATCAGACGCAGAATTTTATGGCGAATCCAAATGTGAAATAAAATTTTGGGGTTTAGTAAAACATTTTTTGAGTTATGGACCAGACAAATTTTGAAAGGTGTTAAAGATGTGTCAAAAATTTGTTAATACAAAATCGTAACCCCAGGTGCAAATTAGACGTCGACTCCGAATCTACATGCCAAGTTTCAGCCCTCTATGTATACAGGTGTGGCCAGGGCACCTGCTACGGAGAAATAATAATAATATAAATAAAGGCAGTGATTCTAATACTGGGCCACTATACTATAGTATAGTCGGCACAGTAATTATTTATAATTAATTACGTCAGTATATTAACAGTGCAATTATATTCTCGCAGAAGTAAATATAATCACATAATATGTCGTTGTTATGAAATATATAATCTTAATTTTCAATTGCAAAATAGAAGCCAGCTTGAATTCACAAGTTAAATCAATATAATTATAGCAAGTTGAATCACTAGAGTAGGATTTAACAAGTTAAATCAATATAATTATTACAAGTTGAAACAATAGAATTAGATTTAACACTTTACTGAAATTGAAGTGTCAGTAAACAAAGAAATTTCAACCCCCATTTATGGCAGAAATTGACCCCTTTATTGAAATACTTCTTCTCCCATCAGACGCAGAATTTTATGGCGAATCCAAATGTGAAATAAAATTTTGGGGTTTAGTAAAACATTTTTTGAGTTATGGACCAGACAAATTTTGAAAGGTGTTAAAGATGTGTCAAAAATTTGTTAATACAAAATCGTAACCCCAGGTGCAAATTAGACGTCGACTCCGAATCTACATGCCAAGTTTCAGCCCTCTATGTATACAGGTGTGGCCAGGGCACCTGCTACGGAGAAATAATAATAATATAAATAAAGGCAGTGATTCTAATACTGGGCCACTATACTATAGTATAGTCGGCACAGTAATAAGATTAGAACTGGGCCACTATACTATAGTATAGTCGGCACAGTAATAAAGGCAGTGATTCTAATACTGGGCCACTATACTATAGTATAGTCGGCACAGTAATAAATCAAAATGAAGAGTCGAATGTCAAAAACTAATTGATCTTTATTTAGCGTTTATATTTCATCATAAAATTCGTGATACAGTATACGAATTTTATCAAATTTTTTATTTTTAGTGCAATCATTGCTCTGTAAGCATAACAGCCACCTTCAAGGTTTTGCGTAATACATTCCAAATGAAAGTTGTAGTTACTGATTAGAATTTTGTCACGTAGATTTAGAATCCCTTACATAATATTTCACTTCATGATTTTTATTGAATCCAGCTTCTTAGCTATATTAAGAGGTTTACATTTATAAATTAAGTTATTGATTGAGACAATAATTATTACTAAATATAAATGAGCTTAGAATCCCAGGATATCTAAAATATAATAGTATGAAAACAACCCATAACATGAAAGTTACTCTAACACACAAATTACATTTAGGGAATACGCTTACTCACTTCACAGTTTAGAGCACGCGTACTAAACACCAAACTTAAATGGTGTGTACGCGTACTCACGAAGTTCTCTAATACACTGCACCATAAATACATTACTATACAGTCAGGTTCTTTTATTATGAACATTCAAGGGACGAAAAACTGTGTTCATAATAGAGAGACTTCATAATAAGCGAATTCAACTTAATACAAACCCTATGTAAATTGTTAAATTGGGACCGTAGGGTTTGTTCATAATAAAAAATCTTCATATTAAGCAGACGAAATCTTGTTCATAATAAGCAGACCTGACTGTACTTCTATATTTACCACTAACATTTCTTTGTTTCTAGATTTGTTAAATATAGCAGTGTGGTCTGTTAGTATAAAAGTGCGGTCTGTTAACATAACAGTGCGGTCTGTTAATATAGCAGTGGGGTCTGTTAACATAACAGTGCAGTCTGTTAGTATAACAGTGCGGTGTGTTAGTATAACACTACGGTCTGTTAACATAACAGTGCGGTGTGTTAGTATAACACTACGGTCTGTTAACATAACAGTGCGGTCTGTTAGTATAACAGTGCCGTCTGTTAAATATAGCAATGCGGGATGTTAAATATAGCAGTGCAGTCTGTTAAATATATAGTGCGGGCTGTTAATATAGCAGTGCGTTCAGCGTTCTGTTAATAAATAAATGGAGAGGACTTGAATGTGGCTGTAGGGGAGGAGGTTACATATAACTTATTTTGTTTATAGATTATATGTCCTGTACCCATATGGGTTATGGGAATTTCAACTAAAAGATTAGCTCACAAAGCCAATTATCGTTCACTAAGAGAGTTGGATGTAATTATGGAGAGGATGTTCGTGTGGTTAAGCTACCTAGGCAAACAACACATTCGTTCTATTTGACTTTGTATAATACTTATTTAATTAATACGGTTTAATGATTATTCAAACGAATCGATTTTTTATTATTAATACCAAATAACCGTACATATTTATACTAATATTTATAAATAGAATGGAAGCCAATCTGTTGATTGATAGCAAAACAACAACTGAAAACAATTAAAATACATACGTATTTAGACTTGTTATGAATTATCAAATTGACAAAGGATAATATCAAAAGAAAATGAATAGTTTTCCATTACAATCCTTAGGAAATCCATTCTGACAAAGTCAAAACTCGATAAAAAACCATTCTGACAAATGCCAGTGATGAAAATTCTGACAAATGACAACTTCCAAATTCTGACAAATGCAGCGCCCCCTATCAAAGATCGTTGGATTTTGACTCGTAGTATAAAATTATAATAGCAAATCCAAGATGCGGGTCAAATTCCCACGGTATCAAAGATTGTTGGATTTGACCCACATTGATATTGTATTGCAAATAATTCTATATATTCTGTTATCTTTAATTAAATAATTGAAATAGCTAACAAATCATAAAAAAACTTTTGCTTATCTAATTAGTAGAGTCGGTTTTCAACGTATACTAATGGTTTGGAGATATTTCTATTTCAGATCACCGAATCTCTTTTACTGAATACCCTTGGCAAGGTAGTGATCGTATTCCCATCGCTTTGAGTAGATTATAGTGTCCAGTTATAAAGTTTAATAAAATAAATAATACAAAATTATGTGAAAAGAGAATTAGTATTACACGACTTTAAGCTAATTATTACTAATCCTAATGCAATAAATAGGTAAATTAATGCTACTCTACATGGTAGGTAGTTACACTCTAAGGTGTAGCTACGCTATAGGTCTTTATCCGTCATATCTCTAGCGTTATCCGTTACCTGAAAGTCCCAATATTTCACTGGCCTTAGCCAGGTGACAGTTTGACCCGTTGAAGTTTCAAATTTACAAAGCCAAGAATAATTTTTCATCACCCCTTGATCAAATAGCGCCCTCAAAAGTTATAATCTAAATTGGTTTCAGTCCTGATTTTGGTAATGGCGTAATTGTATCGATTAACAATTTATATACAACCTCAATTCTAAAACAAACATGTTGAGCCTGTCATTTTTTCTAACTCACCTACCTAGTAGAAGATCTGACCAACTAATTACTACAGACAAGTATTTTATTCCATCAATCTCCATTTCGCTGTTCACTTTCACGCACTCAGAATGAATTACATCCTGCTAATTGTCCTATTTTCCTTCTTTCATTCTCTCACTGCTCAGAGCTACTCTTCTTGCTATGCCTATTCTTCTTCTTATTATTTCTACAATTCTAACGGTGCACTCTGCTGCTACAGAAGACAATATTATTATTACTCAAATTATTACAGCTACAATTACTATATATACTGTCCATACTACACTTATGCTACTACAACTATTCCAGCTACTACTTCCATATCTAACAACTGTAATTCTTATTACTACAGTTATTATTATTCCAGCAGCTGCTGTTATAAGAATGTAGAAGCTTACCATCCTTACTATTCATCTAATTATTATTACACTACAAGTGACTGTGATTTACCTACCACTACTACCCCACCTCCTACTACCTGTTATTACTATTATTATAGCAGTTATTACGGAACCAAATGTTGTACCTTCTATGACTATTCCTATTCTTCTAACTACGACCAATACTGTCCTAGCACAAGCACTCTATCATCTCAATGTGGTACAACTTGTTGCACAGCTCATATCCCAGTTTACAATGGTTATGAGACTTTCTATTACCCGCAGTACTTCTGTCCTGATACTATTAACTCTGATTCGTATTGTGGAACTTCCTGTGGATTGGCTATAGTTTTCGGTTTCCTCGGCTTCTGCTGTTTTATCTGTGGACTGGGATTTACTGTGACTGTCTTTATCCTCATTTCTTTAAGTAAGAAAGCTGTGACAAAAGTCCAAATCGCACAACCCAATCACTATCATTCTTCCTCAATTTCCCAGCCTAACTCACCTAGACTACAATTTCGCACTGTTGAAACGAAGGAAGTTTGGCAAAAAGAATCTTTACCTCAAAGCCATGGTTTCACATATGTTAACCCCACTAACACAACTGGTGCGTATCCCAATCCGGTTTTCGTCTTTTCTTCTAACATCGAGACCTGAAACTCATCATGGATTCTATGATTTTATAATAACGACAAACGCTTAAACTAATTATATTCCACTAATCATGGTATTTATTTCTATTTATCTATTTTACCTATTTGTATTAGTTTTTAGTGAATTATATTTATATTTTATATTTCCTATTAGGTTTAAATCATTTTAGAGTTGGGATAACTGTATTATAGTAAGTAGATAAAACTACGCCGCTATTCCTGCAATTAACATGCTATAATGAAGGAATATTGGTCACCTTAATTAATTATAATTGTTATTTCGAACAGATCTCGTTTGGGGCCGTTGAAACGTACTTCCAGTAATTGACACCCCCCCCCCCCCCTAAATGTGGTAATTCGATGATATAAAAAATATTATCTTTATACTACATCGGTTATCCCCACCCTCCCTTGGAAACATTAAGTAAAGTTTGAACTGCCCCGTGGATCGACAAGTCATTGTTAACTATATTTATCTTGAACAAATTTTTTATAAATGAAAGCCCGGATTTTGTGTGTTTGTGTGTTTGTCCAGAATTAATAGGAAAGACCTCAAGCTCTAGAGATCTGAAAATTTGTATGCAGGGGTAATTTTACACTCTTACAAACACAACATACAATGAGACAAACGTATACCGATTTTTCGGATTGTGACGTCACGTAGGAATTAATTTGGATTCAGCTCTTACAATTTCGATTCAATCGTCAAACAATTTTGTCACATCTATACTACTACAGTGGAACCCCGCGTATCGGGGCACCTCCGTCCATCGCTCAGCGCCCCGATACGAGGGAGTGCCCCGATATGCGGGATTCTAAGAGAACTCCAATATGTTTGGTTATAACAATTAAGTTAGCACCTACACAACAAATCATACACATATAGTCAAAACCTAGAGTTAAGGTTGATATTTAAGCAGTACTACACATTACAATTTCACATTATACTTTACCTACACTAGGAGTCACAAATTAAATGAATTTTCAGGGTTCTCGAAATGTGACAATGACGTCATAACTTGTCGAGGTGTGAAAATTTTTGAGTAGAAACCTCAACTTGTTGGCGGGTGCCAAAAGTTATCCCTATATGCCAAAAATCACATTTGGAAACCGTCCAGTTTCTTCAATCAACTCGGAACTATGTAAAATATGATAACAAAAGATCAAAAATTCAAAATGCCCCAGAAGCCAGCTACCAACTGGTATAATAGGGAAAAAAGTATGCTGATTTCGAATTTCGAAATTAATAATTAATTATAATAATATTTATTTATTTAGTTTACAAAATAGGTAAACAGATTAATTAAAATTCAAAATGAAGCATTAAGCTAGAGGCTAGCCTTCAACGGGTATAAATTAATATTTAACCAAGTATGCTGATTATGAATTTACAGTTCGTACATTAAGTTCGTACACACGTACATTATTAAGTTCACATAGTTATTATTATTTTTAGTTTTCCCCCATTAACTTTGCAAACAAACAAACTAACAACGTTGTAAAAAATAATTATAATTATATTTAGATATAATGGACTCTATGTTCCTGTAACACTTTCAAAGTTAATGGACCCTCTGGAGGAGAGAGAGTCCCTTCCCGCGAACATTTGCAAGATTAGGGGTCAAAATTCTAGTGGTTTTTATTTCCGAATTGTTAATTTATATTAAAGTAGCACTATTTGACTGATTATTTTGAAATTTGTTTTGATTTGTGTATTTAAATTACGAGCCCTTCCGTCTCGGTCGCTTTACGACGGATCGGTGATACACGCCTAAAGTTAACGGCCGCTGTGCGGCCTTACTCTTCACCCTTTCTGCCATAGCAAATGGTAGAAAGGGACGTTATATACATCCCTTTATACCTTTCCATAGCTTAACTTGTTTTTCATATTCTAAATTTATAAATGCGAAATTCGTGTTCAGCATACTAGTTTACCTATAATGCCCGTTGAAAGCAAACTTCTAGGTTGATTTGGAATTTTGGTTAATTTGTTTACATTTTATGTAAACAACAACAATAAATATTAATATTATAATTTTATAAATGCGAAATTCGAAATCAACATACTTGTTTACCTATTATTACATTTGGAACTTAGTCTCTATCTCAATTATAAATGCGTTTTCTATTCCCCCATCACTTTAATACAATCCGGACAAACATACACACAAACACACAAACACACACACAACAATCGAGATTTAATAATATAAAATATAGATATATCTGTCATAAGCTCTTCTAAGGGAAAATTATATGAACATGCATTCTAAATTTATATGGAAACTTTATAGTTTATTTCGGATATGATCGAAACACTAATTTTATTTAATAAATTATCAACAATCCTATTAAAAGGATAACTTAAGGCTAGGGATAGCACAAATTGAACAGGTTGTTTCAAGTTGTAATAAATTTATTGATTTAACTTGATAAATCGTTCACTATTGTTTCAAATTGCGATAATTATATTGATTTAACTTGTGAATTCGAGCTGGCTTCTATTTAATTGTAATACAGGTAAACTTCCCAAAGCGGCACCCATCGGGAGAATGATTTTGTGCCGCTTCTCGGAGGTTGCCGCTTTGGGAGGTTGCTCGTAAGGTAAAACTCCCATAGCGGCACCCATCGGGAGAATGATTTTGTGCCGCTTCTCGGAGGTTGCCGCTACTCGGAGGTGCCGCTTTGGGAGGTTTACCTGTATTACTATTTAATGGATTAAAGCATATTAAATAAAATAAGGAATTTGTGAGCTTAAATCAAACTCACCGTGGATTACATTGCCAAAATAAATACTAATAATATAATTTATTATCAATACATAATGAATAAATGGCATTAAACTCAAGATGGTTTATCATAGCTACATGGACCCTTTCCACACATATTCGTTGACTATTATATAATCATTCTGGAAAGTTGAGGTTTTATCCAGAGATGTTAGTTTGTACATCTCAGATAAATAGATGAGCTAAACCCATCCATCCCTTAGCACTTGCACATGGTTGATCATTGACTATTATTAAATCAAGTTAGAATGTGTGTGTTATACAAATATAATAGTGTATATATTATGTCGATTTTTTCGAATGTTGATTTACAAAATTTCGACATCCAAAATGTCGATTTTGAAAATCAACATACAAACTTGAATTTAATTCTAAATTATTTGATTTTGTGAAATCGATATTTCAAAATGCCAATTTTACAAAATCAACTGCTAAAATTTGTTGATAAAATTAAATCGACATAACATATACAATATCTCAGATAGTTAAATGAAACGACACCCATTACTTAGGAAGGAAACATATTGGTTAATACACAGTCGAAACCGGTTTTTTTCTAACTAATCGATTTTTCCTAACTATTTATTTATTCTAAATTTGTTGGAATTCCGATTTTGTATCATTTTACATCGGTGTATTCTAATTATCCCTCCAACAAATTTCGAAAAGATTAATTGCAGTTACATAGCTCGTTCTTCTCGCAATAATTATTTGACTTTTATCTGTTCTTCATTAAATGCGTGAGGTTATCTTCAAAGATATTAGTATACATAAGTCAGATTAATTAATGAAACGCCACACAAATCTTTTAACCAAAACCTTTTCGTTTGTCTCAAATAAATAGAGCTAATCTAAAGATTATTTCAGTTACATAGACCCTTGTCGCCCGCTTTCATTGACCATTATCTATTCTTGTTTGAAACGTGTGGTTACATCCAAAGATATTAGTTGTCTCTCTTTGTTGATGTTGAGATGTTTCAAGGTGCATGCAAATAAGTATTTATTATCTTTCTCCAATAAATACACTATATTGATATGTATCTATTCAGCCATAAAATGTTCCTTTAAGCTCTATCAAATAAGCTTTGTAATTCTGTATATTGCAGTTACATAGATCCTTTTCCCCGTTCTTGTTCAGTCATGTTTGCTGATATGTGAATGTTTGAAGCTTTTGGCAAAGATTATTTTTCTACCTTCCCCAAAGATGATACCACGTGTATTGATATCTAATTAGTTACCGATCAAAAGTTTCCAGTGAATTCTGTTCACTCTTCCACCAGATCCCACGCTACCTTTATGAAACTCTTGTTCTTCAATATCATCATGAACTAACTATGTCTCTAAGATCTGGAAATACTAGGCGATTTCAGTTAAAATATCCAACAATAAATTTTATGGCGGAAGAGCGTACTCAGTTATTGCTCCAAGGCTATGGAATGCAATCCCTCCGAGCATTAGAAATAGTAACTCGATTGAGATTTTTGAGAAACGTTTGAAGACTCTCTTATTTAGATCTGACGAACATGTATTTTGGACTTGTTGAAGACTATTACTAATTTACTACTATATCACCCGTATTATTTCCCTTTTTACCAGTAATATTTTATTATTCCTACAACATTCAAGTAACTTTAAACTATCTAGATGTACTTATATTATTTACTGTGCTATACGTAGATTATTTTCACTTTGATCTGGTAAAGCGCATTGAGACTTTGTGAACTGCGCTTAAGAAATGCTGTATTATTATTATTATTATTATTGTTATTATTATATTATTTATCTAATAATATTTTAATTAAACTAAATTGTTTGGATAACATCCTGCATTTCAACAAGAATAGATAGTAATTCGATGTACATTCAATAGATTTGTTTAGACAATTTTCTAATTAAGTAATGTCAAAATTAGTCTAAGAGAGATGCGCCAACTTTTCTTCTCAGTTTAGTTGCTCGCTTTCTTGTTTCCAGTTTTGAATACATTTAAGTACTTATTCATGCTGTACATAGAGGAAAACTTTTCCCTTTCCTCTCTCTTTCTTCCTTTGTACTTCTTTTCCTTTTTGTGGTTGAGAGTTGAATGAATATAAGTCCAATCTCCGTTACAAGTAGTAGCTGCAAGTTGATCAACACAACCTCCTGCTTGAGTGGAAATATCGATCTTGTCCACATTGTTGGTATCTTTGGTAGTTTGAGTGGAATTTTCCATTAATGGATAGATGCAATAGGATGTCTGGGTTGAATTCTCCTTCAAAGAAACCGGGAACATATTTTCCACATTTGATGTGAAGAGTTGTTTAGGTGTTGACAGAAAGGCATCGTTTAAATTTTCGGAGGAAGAATTCTCCTGCGGATAATTGGACTGATGCATTGCAGATGTAGTTTCTGAAACAAAAGATAGGTTGTCTGTTGCGGTATAAAAGGTACTTTGATCCTTTGAAGAGTTAACAGCGTCATTTGAACTCAGCTCTGCAAACCCACTCCATTGATCATTTTCTATTGGTTGGTTTAGCAAAGTATGGTGTTCTTGTATATAATCGTCTCGTAAGGATGGAAGAGGAGGAACAAATGAGCTTAATGTGTCCACTCGTAAAGTGTTCTCTCCTAAATATCCAGGAGCATTTTGTTGTAGAACTGTCTAGGATGCAGAGTTGAGGATGTTGCAACAGCAAAATTATCCGTTTGAGATTCCCCGTGATGTGTCGATTTATCTTCTCCATTTAGGAATTGGCCGTGAGAAACAGGAAAGGAATGCTTCTTTGCAGCTGTCATGAGGCGCTTTCCTTTGGAGGATTTGGTTGACACATTGTGTGTTAGTAGCAGGTGCTGATTATATCTATAATGCAAACGGAAGATGAATATACGTGTTACGAATTGTTTCCTGCGTTCATAATAAATAATCATTTACCTTTTCTCCAAAATGCTTGAAAGATATTTCGCTCCATGTTTGTTTTTTAGGGTGCACGTGATGCATAGTTTAGGATCTGTGGAGGCGTGAATTGCTGCATCTTTTCTTGTTTTCTTATTCGACAGTATCACTTGCGTCAGATAGCTGGAGTCAAGTTCTGGATGTGCTGAGATCGCGGAAATATCAATGAATAAGCTTGGTGGTAACTAAAGTTTGCTAAATTGAAGAGGAAAGAAAAAAACCTGAGTGAATTTAGTCAAAGGTTTCTAGTATTTATACTAACTTCAGTTGTGCTTGTGTTCAAAGTATCATTGTACTGTTGTGTATTGGCTGTGTGCTGTGCCAGAAGCTAGTTATTGGTATGACGCGTTGGTTTGGACAGTATATATACTGGTGGCAATTGTTAGTTTGCACTTGCATTTGGTTTGCACTGGCCAGTTCGACTGCTATTGAGTGTACTGTGCTTGATGTAAATGCTAATGCTTTGTGTAGTATAGCTCTTATAGTGTAAGCTTCGCATTGCTCCTAGTTGGATTATGCTGTTACTTATGCTGTAGTAAGCTAGTTGCGTTAGAGTTTGCTGGTACTGTGGCATATGTTTCGCGTGTTGGTATTTAGGGGGATATATATATATATACGTATATATATATATATATTTCAAGTATTGTTTGTAGAATTTGGTTCTGTGTTTGTATCGACTTCGAGTTGTTGGTTTGCGTTAGTCATGAGTATATAAATCGTTGTGTAGGGATACCGACAATTCGTAACACGACAATTCGTAACGTGAGATAATAAATATTTTGATTCCATTAATTCTGCTATATGTCATCATCCTTTTGATTAATTTGGATATCTATATTGTGTATAATGCGTAAACAAACCTGTTATATAAAACATTTTGAGGTGCCTAATATAAACCTCTGTAAAATTCTATAAATAAGTTGTTGTTGTGATCAATGTAATTTTATTTTCCAAACAACATCATGGCACAATCTCATCATCAGTCTTTCAGACTAAGTATGTATATCTCAGAGAGGCGCAGAGAAGCTCATAGAAGGGGGATACATTTATGGAAAGCATAGAAGAATTGGAGAAACAACTCACTGGCTGTGTGTTCAACGAGGATTGTGTAAAGCAATTGTACACACACAAGGATTTGAAACGAACAAACCAACACTTACATCCTCCTGATGAGAAAGCTATTAGCTGCAGTGAAGTAAAAATAAATATTAAAAGAAAAGCAAAGGGATCCCAATATAGTTCACATTATATTGTGGGTGAATGTGTCCAAACAGTAAATGAGGGTATTGCTGCCAAGCTGCCCAAATTGGATAGTCTTAAACGTACTATACAACGTCAACGTGTTCTAACAGCACCAGTTCAACCTACGACTCTGGAACAACTTATAATACCAAATAATTTATGCGGACATCAAAAGACGAGCTTTTTCTCTTATATGATTCAGGTCCAGAGATCCAGAGGATACTAATTTTTGCTACTCAGAAGAACCTAGATATGTTGCAATTTTCCAGGGTATGGTTAGCTGATGGTACTTTTAGGACGGCTCCTCTACTTTTCACACAAGTATATGTAATACATGCCTTCGAGGAGGCCCTGATTTGCTGAAAGATGGCCATTTGTTGCCAAGTATTTTTATTTTACTCCCCAACAAATCGGAAGCAACATATAAAATAATGTGGCAACAGGTGCAGCTTCTTTGTCCGCAAGCCCACCCAAAAGATATGCTGATGGACTTTTAGAAGGCTGCTATTAACAGTTTTCAGCAGACATGGCCTAACTCTACTGTTAAAGGATGCTTTTTCATCTCACCCAGAATATATGGCGGAAAGTCCAAGCAGTAGGGTTGCAGACACTATATTCGAATGATCAAGAATTCGCTATAAGTATTATAATGATAGCTTCTCTGGCATTTGCAGATCCTTTCGGTTTCCCCAGCCTGTTTGCTGAAGTGGCATCCCAGCTCCCTACTCCTCAGGCGGATCAATTAATTGAGTACTTCGAGAGGACCTATATAGGACGAAGGTTACCTGGTGGGGCATACCACAGCCATTGTTTCCAATTGGTATATGGAACTACCATTTTGATACAGTCCTAAGGATCCCTCGAACATCAAATGCGGTGGAAGCATGGCACCGGAGCTTTAATTGCACTGTGGGTTGCCACCATCCCACTATTTGGAAATTTATTTCTGCACTCAAGAGGGAACAAGGATTAGTAGAAGTGAGGCAAGCCCAGTACCTTGCTGGGGACCAACCAGTAAAACGGAAAGCAGCCAAAGATAATGAAAGAGCCCTGAAAAATCTAATTCTTAGTTATTCGCACCGCCCCAGAATGGAATTTCCTTAAGGAGTATCGTACCACTTTAGTATTGGATCTGACTAATTTATTTTCCACTACATTATACTACTTAATAATAAAGTACTAACTATTTAAATTAAGTAATAGAATGAGTAATCAGATATATCTAATGTTACGAATTGTCGTGTTACGAATTGTCGTGTTACGAAATGTCGTGTTGCGAATTGTCTGTTACGAATTGTCGTGTTACGAATTGTCGGTATCCCGTTGTGTCGGGTTCGTTGTTTTCCGTTTCGTTCATTTTTCATTGCTTAGATTACTTTTGTCTCACTAACATCGTGTGGGCATGGGTTGGTGATCCCCAAAGATGTTACTACGTTGTATTGTAAAGGGATCAATGTATATTAAAGGGCACTCTTTACAATAAAGGGCTCTGTGTACAATATAGAGCTCTGTGTACAATAAATGGGTCTATCTATACTAATAAAACAAAAAGCTGGGTGTGTATATATTTGTTTGCATGTTCCGAGTTGATTGAAGAAACTGGACGGTTTCCAAATGAGATTTTTGGCATATAGGGGTAACTTTTGGCACCCGCCAATAAGTTGAGGTTTCCACTCGAAATTTCTTACACCTCGACAAGTTATGACGTCATTATCACATTTGGAGAACCCTAAAAATTTAGTTAATCGCACATAATTCCCGTACACTAAGAGATAAAAATCTGAAAATTTAATAAAACAAGTACATTAATGATGTGGACACGTTGGTTACACCAAATTGCCACTATGATTACTCATTATCGCATGATGACATAAAGCATTAAATTTCACATTATTAAATTCGACTATTTTAGCTTATTTGCGCTTTAGAATCAATATTAGGAGTAAATAAACCACACACCAACCGCGAAGCGATCGGTGTGTGGTTCTGTTCTGCCGCGAAGCGATCTAGCAAGCGAAGCGCGCTAGTGTATATCATAGGCGCAAAGTTTTACAATTCTGAAGTTAAAGTTGGGGGGGCGCGGAGTGAGTGTAGCGACCGACTTAATGGGGGTCTGGGGGGCCCCCCTGAAAAAATTTGATTGCAACAAATGACATTTTTTGAATGAATTATACGTATATTACTATCCTAAATTATATTGAACATTTTATTTTTTATCCAGAGGGTACGGTAACACCCGCACCATTTATGTTGCCCCCTTCAACTTTTACGGGAGGGGCGCACGCCCCCCCGCGTCCCCCCCTGTGTGCGTCACTGGTGTATATTAAGGAGCTCTATGTACAATAAAGGGCTCTATGAACAAAAACGGACTTTGTGGACAATAAAGTGCTGTATGTACAATAAAGGGCTCTGTGAACAAAAATGGCTTTGTGACGTTTATCCGATAATTATCCGATTTATATTCTCTTATATTCAAATTCCTCTGTAATTTTCCTCTCTCATTTTCTGTTTGATTCAGATTTCCTTTGACTTTACATTTTTATTTTTTATTTTCGATTTCATTTCCATTATAATTCGCCTGTTGTCACAGAGCCCATTTTGAACTAGGTTTCCATTGCGAAGACAAGTTTCACTCCTAATCCCATTACTTTACAGAGAGACTCTATATCGTTGTTTAATGTTACACTTAGTTCATTATGCCTTTATATTTATTTTCTGAATTAATTAACCATGTACGCAGTTTTATTCAAACCGTTACTAACTATTCCAGTGGATGCCGGTTATAAGCACATCGCCGGGAACTGCACTTAATGTGCTTATAACCGGCATGTTCTTATAACCGACATAAATAATATAGGGTATATATGGCAACCCCAGCTCCTGCAAAAAGAATTGTTTATTGAGGTGTTGAATTTTATTACTATTTATAAATCAAATATTTTGCAACCCTGGATTTACCTCTCCATAATATTGGTTTAATGGTGTGAATAAGACCGCTAACTTTAGAATTACCACATTATTGAAAACCTAGATAATTTGGTTAATATTTATGGTTATTCCAGTTACATTGACCCTTTTCCCGGCTTTCGTTGACTTTATCTGTTCTTGTTTCAATGCGAGTGATTATATCGAAATGGACTTATTTATACATCTTATCAGTTGAATCAATGAAAAACCACAAAAAATCTTAGAACCAAAACATTTACGTCAATTTCTGATAAATAGAGCTAATGTACCAAAAACTACCAAAACATTTTGGTTTTATTTCAGTTACATAGACCCTTTTTCCCACTTCGGTTACTCTATCTGTGGTTGTTTAAATTTATAAAGTTTTATCCAAGTAAATACTAGTTTGCACATCTACTCAGATTATTCATTGAACGACGCCCAACTCTTAGAAATAACTCATTGTTGTGAATCTATAATTAATATAGTTAATTTTGATGTTTATTCCAGTCACATAGACCTTTTTCCCAGCTTTCGTCTGTTCTTCTCAATGTGTGCGGTTAAGTATAAAGATTTAAAGTTATGCATCTTCTCAGAGTAAAAAATGAAACGACCCCAACTCTTACCGATATTATTTTGTTGTTTATCTCCAATAAATTTCTTAACAATTCTGCATATTGCAGTTACATAGACCCTTTCCCCCTCATTTGTTGAATTTTATCGGTTCTTGTTAAAATACGTAGATTATATCCAAAGATCTTGTAAAAATTATTCTCAGATCAATAAAAGAAACGCCACACAACTCTTAGAACTATCACTATGTTGTGAATCTCTTTTCAATTAGCCAAAAGAAAGGGTCTATTTCAGTTACATAGACCCTATCCCAATTCCCAACATTGGTTACACTTATCTATGGTTGTTTGAATGTGTGAGGTCTATCTAAATATACTAGTTTATACGTACATATTTTCAGCTTTTTCTAAGAACGTTACCCAACTACAGTAGATGTTCGTTATATGCACACCGGTTATAAGAACATATCGGATATAAGAACATTATGTTGGAAAATGGTTGCCATATATCCTATATATTTTATGTCGGTTATTAGAACATGCCGGTTATAAGCACATTAAGTGCAGTTTCCGACGATGTGCTTATAACCGGCATACACTGTATTAGAACTAACTCAGTGTTGTGACTCTATGATAAATAGAGTTTATGTTGATGTTATTCCAATTTCCAGTTACATAAACCCTTTTACCGCTTTCGTCGACTGTTATCTGTACTTGTTTGAATGTGTGACTGAGGTTATATCCAAGTTATAGTCTATAATTCTCAAATCAATAAATGAAACGAAACACAAGACTTAGAACGAAGACATTGTTGGGAATCTATAATCAATTGGCTTAATGTAAGGGTATATTTTAGTTAGATAGGCCATTTTTCCTGCTTTCGTTGGCTATTATCTGCTCTTGTTTGAATGTGTGAGGTAATATCCAAATATATTTTTATATACTTCTTCTAAGATCAATAATTGAACGCCACACAACTCTTAGAAATAACACTTTGTTGTGAATCTCATATATCAATTAATGTTAAGGTATATTTCAGTTACATAGACCCTTCTCCTCAATTTGTTTACTTATTGCTGGGTAGTTTAAATGTGTGAAGTTCCGTCCATGTTTATTTGTATATTGATCTTCTCAGATTAATCAATGCACGACACACAAATCTTAGAACTAACACGTGATCTGAATCTATAATAAATAGTGTAAATGTTGATTTATATTCCAGTTACATTGACCCTTTTCCCCGCTTTCGCTGCCTATTATCTGTTTTTTGTTCTAATGTGTGGGGTTTTATCTATTGATTTTAATTATACAGATCAATAAATGAAACGACACCCATCTCTTGCCAATAGGACTTTGTTCTTTTGAATAGTCATTAATAATTTCATTTTTCTAAATTTCCAGAATCATTCCGCTATCTATTTCACTTCTATTAGCTTATTTAGTTTTACTTAATTATCTTCTTTTGACTACTCTTAGAGCAGTGGTTCTCAACCTTTAATGGTCCGTGGACCCCTACCGAGAGCCCCCCGGCGAAGGCCTCGTGGTCCCCCAGGGGGGCCACGGGCCTCCGGTTGAGAAACACAGTCTTAGAGAATTCATTTCTTTTATTACATGCACTGTTAAATAATTTTAGTTAAGTATTTCGTAAATTTGATTCATTTTTATCTATCAGCCTTAAAATAGATTTTTCTTTAATTGAGAATTCTTTCTGGATTCACTCACCCTAGTTACAAATTCCCGCAATTCGTTCTCGTGCATTCCTTTACGATTTTATTTTTAATCCTTTTAACTTTCTTAATTCAAATTTAGAATGTTTCAAATTAATGGTTCTTGTTTGATATTTCTTAAATTAGAATTTTTTATCCATCATCATTAAATTAGAATTTTTTATCCATCATCATTAAATTAGAATAGTTTCAATTTTAGCTTTATTCAGTTTACATTTGTCACTTCTTATTTTATAATTTTATATTTTTAATGAATGCTAATTATAAATTCCCAATAGCCTTTTTCCAAGAAGCTTAAGTTATAACGGTTTATATACGAAACAAACTCCAAATTTATCTACCGTTCCTTGTGCTCGGACCAATTAATAAATGGGTCTAACGAAACAGCTTGAAGCGTTTATTTAATGGAGAAATAAATCCAAAATTGCAGCTGTGCGACAGCATGTTCTTTTGGAGGCACTATCAATAAACCACCACCAAATATAGTGCCACCAATGGAACATGTGTCGGCACAGCTGCAATTTTAGATTTTTTCTCCGTAGACGGTGCCCTGGCCAGAGCTTTATAATTGATGGGCTAAAAAATGGCATATAGGTGCGGTGTTACCGTCTAATTTGCATCTGGGGTTACGATTTTTAATTAACAAATTTTGGACACATTTTTAACACCTTTCAAAGATTTTCTGGTCCATAACTCAAAGAATGTTATACTAAACCCCCAATTTTTATTACACCATTGGATTCACCATAAGATTCTGCGTCTAATGGGAGAAGACAAATTTTATAATGGATTAAATTCATGCCACTAGTGGGGGTTTAAATTTCTTGGTTCACTCACACTTCAGTTTCAGTAAAACTGTTAAATCGAATTCCATTGTTTCAACTTTGTAATAAATATATTGATTTAAACTTGTTAATCTTACTCTATTGTTTCAACTTTCGATAATATATTGATTTAACTTGTGAATTCGAGCTGGCTTCTATTTAATTGTAGTATTACTATACAATGGATTAAATAAATAAAATAATATATGGAATTTGTTGACTTTACTCAACTCACCGTGGATAACATTGATAAAATAAATAACTAATAAAATAATCTTTTATCAATTCATAATGAATGAATGGCATTATACTCAAGATGGTTTATGATAGAAACAAACTTCAAATCTATCTACCGTTCCTTGTGACTCGGACCAATTAACAAATGGTTCTTGACACCTTGAGGCGTTGTTGACTTGGCGAAAAAAAATCCAAAATTGCAGCCTGTGCCGACAGCATGTTCCTTTGGAGGCACTATCAATAAACCACCACCAAAATATAGTGCCACCAAAGGAACATGCGTCGGCACAGGCTGCAATTTTGGATTTTTACTGTGCCGACTATACTATAGTATAGTGGCCCAGTATTGGAATCACTGCCTTTATTCTTATTACTGTGCCGACTATACTATAGTATAGTGGCCCAGTATTGGTCTTAGTGCTTTGGTATATTATTACTGTGCCGACTATACTATAGTATAGTGGCCCAGTTCTAATCTTAGTGCTTTGGTTAGTTATTATTATTATTCTTCCGTAGCTCATCCACAGAACAGAGTTTGATTAACTAACAACCCAAATTTGCAGGACAGGTGTCTCATGGGTTACAGATGTGCACCTGGGGTTACGATTTTTGATTAACAAATTTTGGACACATGTTTAACACCTTTCAAAATTTGTCTGGTCCATAACTCAAAGAATGTTATACTAAACCCCCAATTTTTATTTCATCTTTGGATTCATCTTCAGATTCTGCGTCTGATGGGTAAATAAATTTTTAGTAATGGGTTTAATTTCTGCCATAAATGGGGGTTGAAATTTATTTGTTTACTCACACTTCAATTTCAGTAAACTGTTAAATCTAATTCCATTGTTTCAACTTGTAATAATTATATTGATTAAACTTGTTAAATCTTACACTATTGTTTAAACTTGCGATAATTATATTGATTCCACTTGTGAAATCGAGTAGGCTTCTATTTTCTATTTGAAAACTAAGATTTTACATTCCACAACAACGACAGATTATGTATTATATTTACTTCTGCATAGAATATTCTTGCACAATGGATACATGACATATTTAATTCTAATTAATTAGCTCTGTGTTTAATGTATAGAAATGGTTCCAACTTCCAAATAGATTATTGGGATTATCGAGTGCGCTGAATTCAAATATGATAGTGAAATTCAATTTAAGTGAATAATTATTGCAAAAGATTGAACTTAATATATTTTGATGTACATAATATTGGTGTTAAATTATTAATAGATTAATTAAATATTTATACAAATTATCTAAATTTCATTAATCTCAGAAATGATATAAGATAGAAACAAACTTTAAATTTATCAATTGGTCCTTATGGCACGTACCACCTATACAAGTGGATCTTGACACCTTAAGGTGATGAATAATTCGCATGGATTGGTTGGAGTTGGGTGAACACCCAACACGGACTTTAAGAAAGGCTGACTCAGCACATATTATATTCTACTGAAACTTGAATATCTCTCAAATGAAGTGAGCTAAAACGAAACTTCCAACTCACTAAGGGTCGTTGCCTTTTGAATCACTTTTCTGAAATAGTTTAACACCTTCATAGTGATGATGACATGGCGAAAAAAAATCCAAAATTGCAGCCTGTGCCGACAGCATGTTCCATTGGAGGCACTATCAATAAACCACCACCAAAATATAGTGCCACCAAAGGAACATGCGTCGGCACAGCTGCAATTTTGGATTTTATTATTATTATTATTATTATCATCCTTCCGTATCCACTCCACAGAACAGAGTTATATTTACTAAGAACTGAAATTTTCAGGATAAGTGTCTCATGGGTTACAGATGTGTACCTGGGGTCACGATTTTTTATCACATTTTTTTGGACACATTTTTGCACCTGTTTAATATTGAAACAGGAACAATAAATAGTACCCGAAAATTAAATTTATATGCATTCGATAGAGAATTAAATTCTACACCTTTTCATAGTGCATGAATTTTCAAATTGTACTTAGTTTGTGCCACAATTGAGTTGCAAGTTTCCTTTGTTTACTAACACTTCAGTTCAATTGAAAGTGTTAAATCTAATTCTATTGTTTCAACTCGTTATTATCATATTGATTCAACTTGTGAGATAGAGTAGGCTTCTATTTTCCAATTGAAAACTAAGATTCTACATTCCATAACAACGACAGATTATGTGATTATATTTCCTTCTGCAAGAATACTCTTACACTGTTAATATACTGACGTAATTAATAATAATTAATTAAGTAAGTATATGACTTATATAGATGCTCCCAATTTGTTTATTAGGGGTTATCGAGTGTGTGGAATTGAAATTTGATAGCCAAATTAATTAATTAATTATTTATGACAAAATAATTAAACTTAATAATTGTAAGTTGACATTGAAATTGGTGTTAAATTATAAATAATATTAATAATTATTTATACTAATTAATTAAATATCATAAATCTCAGAAATCAAATAAGGTAGAAACAAACTTCCAATTTATCAATTGATCCTTATGCCACGTAACACCTCTACAATGGATCTTGACACCTTGAAGTGGTGATGACATTGTCAAAAAAATGTGTTTTACAATTTTATGAATTATATTTTGCGAGTCACCCAACACTCACATAAAAAATGCTGACTCATCACTTATTATATTATACTGAAACTTGAATATCTCTCAAATGAAGTGAGCTAAATGGATACTTCCACCACTCTAAGGGTCGTTGCCTTCTGAAACACCTTTCTGAAATAATTTAACACCTTCAAAGTGATGATGACTTGGCGGAAAAATCCAAAATTGCAGCCTGTGCCGACAGCATGTTCCTTTGGAGGCACTATCAATAAACCACCACCAAAATATAGTGCCACCAAAGGAACATGCGTCGGCACAGGCTGCAATTTTGGATTTTTTAATTTAATTGATAGCAATAATTAACATAATAAATCTCATCGTTTAGGCAGAACCAAAATCCTAGATTACTTAACTTAATTCATTTCTAGTAGAAATCCTAGGTTCCATTGATAGTCTTATTATAGAAGCCAATATAGGTGTAATAAATAAACAATGCATTAGAACTCTTAAGCGCATTCTTTGTTAACCAAACTAATCAGATTGATAGTAACATTATGCATACTTATGTCATTGACGTAAGCTAAATACATTACGAATAGAAATAAACTGATGGAAGCCAAACTGGATTAATCAAGTATGCAATTTTGGAAATATTGTAGGCATGGGCGCCAACTTTTGACGCCGGACACCAAAAGTTGGGGGGGTCCTAATTGAAAATTGGGGGGGTTAGCGGGTTTAATTGGAAATTGGTGTGGCCCGACCCCGAAAAAAAGGGAAGTTGGCGCCTATGATTGTAGGTGAAGATTAAATCATAAACCTCAATATGTGCAATGATGCAGCAATTGGAGGTTACATTTTTGTTATTACCTGGCTCAGATTAAAAGCGAAAATTATAAAAATTTCTAGAGACATGCAATATATTCTGTTTTATAATGTGACAAAATAATTTGTCTATTGAACCAAAAGTGTAAGAGCTGAATCCAAATTAGTTCCTACGTGACGTCACAATCCCATAAATCGGTATACGTGTGTCTCATTGTATGTTGTGTTATCATCTAAAATTGTGGGCGAATCGAATAAAAACTGAAAGAGTTATTCCCAAATATGTGCCTTTATGACGTCATAATCCCGTTATTTCGCTTAGAAAACCAATAGATCGTTGTCGCAGTACAAAATGATCCCTGTATACAAATTTTCAGCTGTCTGGGACTCGTAGTCTTTTCAATTAATTCTGGACAAACACACAAACACACACACAAACAACAATTGCGCTTTTAATATACAGATTCATTAATTATGTATTGATAATACATTATATTATTAGTTATTAATTTTAGCAATGTTATCCACGGTGAGCGAGTTAAGTCAACAAATTCCAATATATTGAGGAGATTGGTACCCCAATTATGGCACAAACCTAGGTCAAATTGAACATTTGTGATTTTCTAAAAGGTGTAGAATTTAATTATCTATCCGTAAATTTAAATTTTATCAAGCTCAATATTAATTATTTCATGTTATGAGCCATAATTAGGTGTTAAAATTATTTGATCAAAAACGTAACCCCAGGTGCAAATTAGACGGTCAATCCGCACCTACATCCCAAGTTTCAGCTCTTTATCTATAGAGGTGTGGGTAGGGCACCGTCTACAATAATAATAATAAAGGCAGTGATTTCAATACTGGGCCACTATACTAAAGTATAGTCGGCACAGTAATAAAGGCAGAAGATTAGAACTGGGCCACTATACTATAGTATAGTCGGCACAGTAATAATAAAGGCAGTGAGATTAGAACTGGGCCACTATACTATAGTATAGTCGGCACAGTAAAAATTGACAATAATACTCCTGTTATTGTAATAATGCTAACAATACATTTTATGTTACATATGCAAATTTGATGCATTTGGGCAATAAGCGAGATTGATATTGAAAGACTATAAGATACAATTGTATTCAACAGTTATACTGCTCTTCATATTAAAGCCTTATGTGGATTTCTCTTTAACAAATTCTATAATTAACTAATAATTTCTGATGGTTAACACGGGCTGTAACGTAACCGTTGAAGTGCTCTCATTTCTAGTAGTATTGTATTTAGTTTCTTTCTTCTATAATCATTTACAGGTTATTATAATCCTAAAAGTTCATTTATAACTATTTCAAGGTGAGAATTTATGTTTAAAATTTATAATAACAGAAGATATGTGATATTTATTGTTGTTGTTTACAAAATAGCCAAACAAAATTAACAAATGTATAAAAATTCAAAATGAGCTTAGAAACTACTCCAAATGTTAGAAAATGTAAACAAGTAGTATGCTAATTCGGAATTCATTTTTTCCAGTTAATATTTACTAGCGCGATACGCTTGCTCGGTCGCTTCATGACGTGTGGAATTTGTTTGTATTATCCGGAAGTCGTGTTAATCAAAGTCGTTTGCATACATTTGTTTAGGCTCGGGTAAGGCCACATAAAATAAATTACTTGTTTATCATCCATATTTTTCGAGAAAATTGGGACGGCGGACGGGATTTTATTTTTATTTTTTATCTCCATTAATATGCAAATAACATTATCCTATGCCAAAAAAGAAATATACAAATTTAATTTAATCAGAAAATAACATGACAATGCCCAAATAATTAAAGTAATGCTCTAAAATATAGGACTTATTAAAAATTCAGGCATAGTAGGTACTTTACACAAGTTTATAGCTTATATTTTGTACGATTATGTTCATAAGATAATAATAAAATAGATCCGGACGGATAGTAAAAATTGGGGCGGGCGGGGATGATAAACAAGTTATTTATTTTATACGGCCTAATTAAACCTTGTAGCGATATTTCGCCCTATCTGTGCTCGTATTAACGAGAGTCTACACACAAATTTAAATTTTACAGTATAGTAGTATACTACACGTATAGTAGAACTGCATCTAAATAGAATGCCAGGATATCGTCTAACTCATTATTAAATATCCACTTTAACCGATGTAAATAATATACAGGGCTTTTCACAAGTCACTTGATTGACTCGATGACTCGCGAGTCACCACGAGTCATTGAGTCAGACTCGGTGACTCGAGTCACTGAATTTTGTCACGAGTAAAATGACTAGGTGACCTCGGTGACTCATGAATAGCCCTGATAATATACAAGTGTATTACAATGTAGCCTGAACCTTCACTATCTCCATTATAGTATACTGTAACAATAATTTTGGATAAGGGTACAAATTTAACAACAGACAAAAGTTACTCAATTTTATGTTAATAATAATGATAATATATGAATAATATATTTTTTAACTCAATTATTTACTATACTAATAGTATAATATTTTTACATTTAAATTTTAATAAATTGTTAAACTACAGTTTGTTTTCCTTTGATAGTTATGTAGGGAGGTGGAAATGGTGTATTAGCACATAATTCAATACTTAATACTGCATCTTGTGAAGTTATAGATTCCTGACTGTTTTGAGGAACTTCCCCTCCGGTTGATAGGATAGCACCGTTGTTAGTATTCACAATGTTAGCATGGTACGTGTATCCAGGAATGTATGGAGGGAGAGAGTCGATATTAACTACGTCATCATAGTTTAACACAGGCTCACAGGCTGGTGGATCAGCTGGATTAGCAGCAATATGATTGCAGTGAGTGCCAATTTCTACATCATTTCTATTACTCCCAATATTACTATTAGTCATATCATTATTCCCGAAAAACCGTTTATAATTCAAAGCTACGATAACACAGCAAGTGAAGCTTATACAAATGATGCTAAAAAAACCAACCGTTGTGAACATACCAACAACACAGTGAAAATTACAACTCTCATCTCCTATGTTCGATAATCCCCCACAATATGTATGTGTAATCTGTAGGAAAACAATTAGGACAGCTACTTGTATGGCAATAGATGTTAGGCATCGCATGTTTGAACAAATAGTGTTCCTTCTAGAGTATGACTTTAAATTGGTTATACAACTATTTTTTCAGAAAATGATATTTTCCAAATTTATATTCAATTTAAGTTGATTCATTGCATTATTATTCCTCTTTACTGAAACCTCACTGCATGGACAATTTAATATAATGACTGTACTATTTCCAAATCAATTAATTGTACAAGTAATTACTTACTGAGACACTTTACTACATATTCACCAAATGGACATTTCAATACTGTATAAATGTACCACAAAGAGACTCGATAATTTTGATTAATTTAATTATTACTTGTATAATTTGTTTAATTTAACCAATATAGCGAATCTTATTCATATGAGAGCTCCTATTGATGACAATTATAATTTTCTAATAGACGTAAGTTGATACTATTGGTAACAGCCCTAATTAGTATTTAATTATGTGGTAGAAATGATTTGATGTAATGGTAAATGTGTTGTGTTCCTTCTAACGCAAATTTTGAATGTTCTATAGAATTACAACTTATCCAAATATCTGTGTTTTGATTTTCGGATACTAAATGAACTTTAATGAAGTATCTCCAGTTTCAATGTTATTCTAGTTTAATGTAGGAAAATATCATTCAATACGGTTACCATCCTAAAATGTTAATCCAACAAATGGCAATCCAAACCAAAATATAATTAAATCAAAACATCATAACTTTAGAATCTTGTTACTATTCCGATACTACAATCTAACCAAAAGCATACTACTAGTATACAGACTTGTTTATTGCCATAATCTAATTCAAATTATCATAATGCTATCTCAATTTGATTTCATATTTGATAATACGCCTTAAGTAAAAAATAACGAGCAGTTTAGCTTAGCTTCACCAATGTAACTTTACATTATCATACCAATAACTATTTCTGAATTATACAAATATCTAGATATATCTCTCATATTTTATATATAATACCTACCTCTATTAGGTTAGTAAATTTGTAGCCGTATGTATATATTCTATTATCTGTTACAAAAATCAA
This sequence comes from Hexactinellida sp. DTS-2022, assembly GCA_028753945.1. Taxonomy (NCBI): domain Eukaryota; kingdom Metazoa; phylum Porifera; class Hexactinellida; species Hexactinellida sp. DTS-2022. The sequence continues at coordinate 1,502,311 of JAPNXP010000014.1, forward strand.
CTATCAACATTTCTATTATTCCATTGAATATTGTTGACTATCACTTTTAATGTACAAACTCTCTCTAATAGTAAGCAAGTTTAATAGCAAACTTTTCCATAGTATTTATACAATTTATAATAGAAATAACCTAGAAAGGTTATTCTTATACATTTTCAATTTATTGCATAATTATCTCTTGTATCTGAATAGGGAGGAGGAAATGTTGTAATAGCATAAAATTCAGTATTAAACACTGCATCTCCTGAGGTTACAGACTCCTGACTGTTTTGAGGAACTTCCTGTGTATTGAGATTTATGGTTTGTTCCCCTCCAGTTGATAGGATAGCACCGTTGTTAGTATTCACAATGTTAGCATTGTATGTGTATCCGGGAATGTATGGAGGGAGAGAGTCGATATTAACTACGTCATCGTAGTTTAATACAGGCTCACAGGCTGGTGGATCATCTGGATTAGTGCCAATTTCTACATCATTTCTATGATTCCTGATAACACTATTGCTAATATCATTATTGCCACACAACTGTTTGAATATTAGCACTATAGAAACACAACAAGTGCAACAAATGCATATTGTCAAAACAGTCCCAAAAGATGTGATGATACCTGAGATGCAATATAAACCACAAGAGTAATCTTCTGTCTGAAATCCCAAAACAAGACTTGATACATTCAAAGCTAATAACACTGATAATAGTGTGTTCTTCATTTAAAAGTATTTTAATATTCCTTCTTGAGACATTTCTATTATATAATAAATCTCCATTTGCTATTGTCATCAATTAGTTTTGTTTAATAATAATTTCATTGCATCGACGATTTTCAGTATACTGCAATTTGAATAGAGAATTGTAGATGGACATATTGTCATACTGATTAGTGATTATGAATCCAACTCTCTACAAAGCAAATTTATATTAATTTATTGATCTACAATAATGGTCAGTACAACTGATACTTATTTACTAATCAGAAAGTACGGTTCTATTTTGGCTGATAGTATGGTGAGGAAGAGGATAAATTGGCTTGTATTGAGTACAGTCGAAACCGGGTTTTTTCTAACCGATTCTTTGCATGAAAATAAAGTAAGTAGCTTCTGGAAAATATATGGAATATTGATGAGATATAAGGGAGCAAAATAATTAAACCATTTATTATGTAAATTTACTTAATTGCTAACATACCCTGGCTTCCAAATAACAACAGACTGAATGGAATTAATAAATAGAGTCGACCCCGCTTAATAGAGTCACCTCGGGACCAAGTTGCTTTGACCCTATTAAGCGGAGAAATCTATTAACTGGTGGCTCTATCAAGCGGTGTAGACTGACGTATAATTTACTAGCCACCGAATAATGTAGTTGATAAAACAGGAATTAAAGTGAAATTAGCACAAAACAATGATACTTCCTGACAACATTGTATAAATACATAAATACGTAGAAGCAAGTAGTGTACATCAAAGAGATCGCTTAAATAGTGATAAAATGGGTTTCTTAAAGATGAGGATTAGAATTAAAATAATGAGTGAGAGTATCATGTAGAAGTATACACTACTTCCGTCACTTAATTGAGATTGGTATGAGCCAATTAATAATTGAGAGATGGGTTGCTGCTGAATGTGGGGTTTAAGTTGTTCTAATTTAGTTCCAATATTTTTAATAGGAGTTGGCTGTTCGATATTTTGGATTGGAGCATTTTCTTCATTATATTGTTTTGGAGCTCCTTCTTCATTATATTGTTTTGGAGCTCCTTCTTCATTATATTGTTTTGGAGCTCCTTCTTCATTATCTTGGATTGGAGCTCCTTCTTCATTATATTGTTTTGGAGCTCCTTCTTCATTATATTGTTTTGGAGCTCCTTCTTCATTATATTGTTTTGGAGCTCCTTCTTCATTATATTGTTTTGGAGCTCCTTCTTCATTATATTGTTTTGGAGCTCCTTCTTCATTATATTGTTTTGGAGCTCCTTCTTCATTATATTGTTTTGGAGCTCCTTCTTCATTATCTTGGATTGGAGCTCCTTCTTCATTATCTTGTTTTGGAGCTCCTTCTTCATTATATTGTTTTGGAGCTCCTTCTTCATTATCTTGGATTGGAGCTCCTTCTTCATTATATTGTTTTGGAGCTCCTTCTTCATTATATTGTTTTGGAGCTCCTTCTTCATTATCTTGGATTGGAGTTCCTTCTTCATTATATTGTTTTGGAGCTCCTTCTTCATTATTTTGGATTGGATCTCCTTCTTCATTAATTTGGATTGGATCTCCTTCTTCATTAATTTGGATTGGAGCTCCATCTTCATTATTTTGGATTGGAGATTTCTCTTCACTATTTTCATTTGGAGTATCTTCAGGAATAATAGCTAGTTGTTTTATTTGGTCCCATTCCCAACCATTCTGTAGAGCCTCAATGTATCTACACAATCTGCACTCAAACGGAACTGTCCATAGAACTCTAAACCTATCCTCAAAATCCTTATCAAAAGGTTTCCCCTTCCATTCAAAGTAGCTCCGATAGAGATCATCATCAGACAGAACCTTTACAAGATAGTGAGCTACTTCATCAGGGGAAGCAAAGTTAGCTACGTTGATGTAGGAGCCTTTAGGCACAGCCTCTGCGATGTCTCGAGTCCCCATCCACACAGGCAGTATTCCAGCTTCAAATGCATGGTAGATTTTCGCGGTCACATATTTGGGTGAGTCGCCATTTTCAAATGCGAGATGGATCTTATAGCCTCGAATCGCTTCTACCTTAGTGCATTCTCTTCCCTCACATTGTGGCCATGGTATGTTATGATAACAACTGCTCATTGCTACTACGCCAATCAACTCATCAATGGCCTTTACATAGTCCATACGATTGTTCAGTGGATTGCAATTCCTAGCCACAAATGTAACTTTTGGTGCTGGATTTTCTGGCATTTCAACCGTCTTCACTTCATCCATATTATGCATCATGAGCCATGGTACATCTGATGTCCAATCAAGGAGTGCTGTGCCCTGAAAGAACTGGTTCAAATATTGAATTTTGTGCAATGAGTAGTAGTGTTGACCTTCCCTGGAGCCCAGGATTTTTATGATGCTGGTTTCATATTTTATGGCTTCGAGAACATTCTCATTACCCATTGACAGGAAGTATATGGCATCTGGTTGAGATTGATTCTCTGCTAACACACATGACATATTACACTTGTCTGTAAAATCTCCTCCATGGTGAAATCCCCAGAAATATTCAGGAACCATCTTGACTTGTATGGGATGTACTGTCCATACACAGTAAGCCAAGAAATATAACAAGATATTAAACTTAAACATCATCTAATTATTTATATAATTAACAAATCGCTAAAATATACTGGATTGTAAGGAGTGGGTGTGTATGTCATTTTAAATTAATTAAGTATAATTATTGTCATAATAGTAAATAAAATTTATTTGGCTATGAAATTTCAATTCCGCACACTCGATGACCCTTAATAAACAAATTGGAAGCAACTATATAAGTGAAACTAGCGCGCTTCGCTTGCTAGGTCGCTTCGCGGCAAATCACAACCACACACCAATCGATTTGCGGTTGGTGTGTGGTTTATATACTTCTAACCTTGATTATAAAGCGTAAATAGGCCAAAATAGGCCAATTTACAATGTGAAATTTTATTGATTACGTCATCATGCGATAATGAGTTAGCATATTGGCAATCCGGCGTGACCAACGTGTCCGCATCATTAATGTGCATATTCTATTAAATTTTCTGTTGATAATCTCTTATAGGGCGGGAATTATGTGCGATTAATTAAGTGAATTTTCAGGGTTCTCGAAATGTGACAATGACGTCATAACTAGGCGAGGTGTGAGAAATTTTGAGTGGAAACCTCAACTTGTTGACGGGGGCCAAAAGTTAACCCTATATGCCAAAAATCATATTTGGAAACCGTCCACTTTCTTCAATCAACTCGGAACATACAAACAAATACAGTCGACTCCGCTTAATAGAGTCACCTCGGGAGCAGGTTGTTTTGACCCGATTAAGCGGAGAAACCGATTAACCGAAAATATCGTAAGCCAAACTGTAATTCTGTCCTATAAATCTTGTTAAACTTTGACCCGAATAAGTGGAGAAACCGATTAAGCGGAGTTGACTGCATATATATATATATATATATATACAGGTAAACCTCCCAAAGCGGCACCTCCGAGTAGCGGCAACCTCCGAGAAGCGGCACAAAATCATTCTCCCGATGGGTGCCGCTTTGGGAGGTTTACCTGTATATATAAATATACACCCACCCTTGTAATTGTGTTTTAATAGTATAGATAAAGACTGATTAATTGTAATTAATTACGTCAGTATATTAATGGTGGAAGAGTATTCTTGCAGAAGGAAAAATAATCACATAATCTGTCGTTGTTATGGAATGTAAAGTTATAAATTGGAAAATAAAAAATCCAAAATTGCAGCCTGTGCCGACGCATTTCCTTTTGGAGGCACTACATTTAGTGGTTGGGTAACTAGTAGTGCCACTAAAGGGAAATACTTTCGGCACAGGCTGCAATTTGGATTTTTTCGAAATGACATGAACGTTTTAAGGTGTTTACACCAATTTATCAAGTTTTACGGGACAAAGGATAGATTGATGAATTTGAAGTTTATTTCTATCTTTACATATAAACTCTCGTATACAGGATAGACGCTAAAATTCTATTTTTAAAATAATCAATCTTTAGACAAATAATTTACTTTCACAATGAATTACAATATTTCTAATAACAGAACACTGCCGTAGGAGTAGTAATGTAATGCACATTAGGAGTTCGTATAGGAATGAAAATATTAAACCCACCGACACCGTTAAGGAAATACAGGTATACTCTGCAAAAAGTAATTCTACACTTCTAATCGTCACCTTATATTTTCTGGTATCTAGCAACTTGTTCGGGGGATACGTACCACTAACTAAGGTTTTCACTTCATAACATGTATAAATTGATATACAGTCAACTCCCGTTATAACGATGTCGAATATAACGAAATACCAGCTTAGAACGAAATGGAGATTTCCCCCAGAGCACTAAATGCAATAATTATTATCCGCTTATAACGATTATCCGGATATAACGAAGAAATTTACAGGTTCCAAGCACTTAATTTCATTATTCTCGAGTGATAATTCATTAAATATATTATGAACTAATTAAGCCTTCAATTTCAGGTTATCACAAAAGTAATTCGAGTCATGGAATTCTTACTCTAGATTTGGTTCTATACGTCCTAATTACTTTGTTATTTTCGATATTTGTTTTGTTTATTGTAATAATATAATTAATACACAGTTTAAACGGGAAAGCGGAATATGTCCTACGAAAATATCGGAATATGTCCTACAAACAATGTAGGAATATGTCCTACACCAATTTCGGGATATGTCCTACATTATTTCTGATGTAGGAATATGTCCTACACCAATTTCGGGATATGTCCTACATTATTTCTGATGTAGGAATATGTCCTACACCAATTTCGGAATATGTCCTACATTATTTCTGATTTAGGAATATGTCCTACACCAATTTCGGGATATGTCCTACACAATTTCAGTTTCTGATTGATATAATTGCTAGTTTATTTATTGAAACTGAAATATAATTGGTAAAATAAAAAGAATAAGACTGAAATATAATTAATAGTACAATGGGAATTAAAAATAGTATTAATATATATGTATGACTAAAGTATAATTGGTAGTAGAGTAAAATGGATGAATATAAATGAAGAGTATAGTGAGAATGAATCTGTTATGAACTTATGATAAGAAACGACTGACTAATCATTCATTGAAAGATTTCTAACACACCATTTATTTTGTTTCTACAAATTGGGAAATTTGCGTTTAGTTCTAAAAGACGAGTTGAACATGATTCACAAAATCCTCCGTGAACGTACTGGTCATGCAAGAGTGCAAAATTTTGAGTTCTAGGTAAAAGACAAACATGACATCGATCACCATTGATTTCTTCTTCATCTGCTGAAAGGTCTGAAAAGTCATTAGAAATATCCAAACTATTTGTTGGTACTTTGGTAATGTCTGAGCAAAAGTTCCCATGGCCAATTGTTAGTGCCATTGCATCAAGAAATTCAACTGAACTAAATGAGTTATTCAAATATTTTTCTTTATATTCGTTTCTTCGAGCTGTTTTGTATTTAGTAATGGAATTAGGTCCTCTGGTAGTTTCGTGATTTTCGAGCAATCGCTGTAGTTCTATGTCGTAATCTGTTATAACGTTATTCAAAGTTCCCATAAATTTCCGTATGTTAGGATGGGGTGTTTTAAAGTAAGATTTTAGGCATTTATGATAGGTCCACTGGAATTTGTTGACAAGAAACACAAATGTATGTAATTGCAGTTGTTTCAGATTGTTGAGGTAAGGACGATGCGTTTGCAGGAATGTTTGTTGAATAGGATCGCTCTTATCGTTGAAAGCTTCTGCCAATTTTTCTTCTGTCTCTAGGATACAATATTTCGTTAGGTAGAGTGGCAGAAACTACTCCAAGTTTAGGTTTCATCCCGAAAACTGCTTCATAAGGAGTTCTTCCAATCCCAAAAGTTGGCTGTAATTACAAATTCTATGTGATTTACTTATGTATTATAGAAAGCTAAGCTTTGTCTAGGTGTTAATTTGGATAATAAATACCTGTATTCATTCAGTCGTGTATTAATTTCCCATTGAACAAATCGAAGTCCTTCTTACCATTTGGTTGAACTATTGTCGCGCATCCAACAAGCGAGTATTTCCTGAATGCTCCTGTTTGCCCGCTCTACTGACCCTTGTGACTGGGAGTGTCGAGGTTTTCCATGAGCAATTCGACAATCAGGCCAGAGACCTACCACTTCCTTACAATCTTGAAGATATAAATTGAATTTAATTAATAACCATTTGAAATTTCGTATATTTGAATATTAGCTTTCGAGTTTTTGCTAGATGGATTATTATTACTAGTATTGATAAAGCCTAATTATTTCCTATGACCATTTGAATGAAGTTAACTTACTTGATTTGCAAATTCACGTTAGGTTATTGGAATGAAGAATGTTGGGTGCTCCTTTATAACAAAAAATATCCAGAAGATTATAAGCTACTTCTGCAGCACGTTTAGACTCTAGTGCTCCAAAGGAGACGAATTTTGTGAGGTGATCTTGGTGTGACATGATATGTTTGTACTTGCTGTCTGGTTGGCTTGGCATATCAATGAGATCAACCTTGAAACAAACAATAAAATATATCCAAACAATTAATCTGTTGTATAATATGCCAGTTATACACCTACAACAAAAATCCACAATCGTTTGATGTTAAAGATTATCTATCTATCTATATATTAAAAGAGGAATTGTTGTGTGTTTGTTTGTGTGTTTGTTTGTGTGTTTGTTTGTTTGTTTGTCCAGAATTAATTGGAAAGACTACGAGTCCCAGAAAGCTGAAAATTTGTATATAGGGGTAATTTTGTACTGCGACAACGATCTATTGGTTTTTGAAGAGAAATATTTACTTTTGAAGGTGACAAAATATGTTGGCCAATTAAATTCGAGGGTTTGATAGTATGGATTAGCAGATTTCATCAATTAGTATAAATAGCCTGCGCATAATAGAAATATTTTTCTGAAGCTCCAATTTGATTGATTGAATATTAATTCATTTAACCAATCAATCATTTGTCTATTCTACTGCCTGTTTTTCTTTTAGTATTATTTTGATTCGAGCTTTCTTATCGTGCAACTGAAATTTATTGAGCTATTAAAACTCATTATTAATGTGATTGCTTTTGGGGAGGGAAAGGCCGCGAAGCGGCCGTTAATTGTATCGCGTAGTGCCTAACACGAACAAACAAAAGTCGCGAAGCGACTTTTGTGAGAGAGTGATCCGTCGCGAAGCGACCGAGACCGAAGGGCTCGTTATATTAATTCTTCAATTGATGATACTCTAATTACAGTAGATATCGGATATAAGAACACCGTTATAAGAACATACCGGATATAAGAACATTATATTGGAAAACTGTTTCCATTTACCCTGTATAACTTATGCCGGTTATAAGAACACTATGTGCAGTTCCCGACGATGTTCTTATATCCTGTATCCACTGTATTGGTATTGTTGGAATTACCTAACCTTTGAATACATTTGTAACACCTAATATTACAATAAATCAGGGAGTTATACAGGTTCTTTGGAGAACGCACTTAACACTCCTACCGTGAAATTTTCATACGTCTAAACAGTCAATGAATGTTATTGTATAGGTAGAAATCCCAATTTTTACGCTTCTTTGGATTTATTTAATTAATTAACCGTATTTTGGGTGAAAATCATATGTCTAGAGGAGCGTCCAGCGCTCCTAGATAAGTACCTGCAATCAATATATTATGGAACAATAAACTGACCTGACATCTGGAGTTGAATTGATCGCTAATGATGGGTTTAACAACAAGAGATTTTCTGATCTTTGTTTTCTTTAGCTGACATTTCTCACATAATTGTAAATAGATACGATCTGTTCTCTAGTTATATTCGCATAGTCCTCTGACAATTTATGTTCCATTAAGATTTTCCAGTGTGTCCGGTCGAGTGATGAGCCGCGAGTATGATTTCGAATAGTTCTTCAAAATAAATTACTTGTTTGTTGTTTCCTTGTTTCCTGAGCCTGCTTACTTTTTGATCATCTACCTGAGTTTCCAAAATTTCAAAATTATTCACCAACCGATAATCTTTTAATCTTAATTAATTTAATCTCATTTTTTTGACGGTTTTGTATTCTATCTATTATTATTTAATATTCTTCTTTCGTGATAAAAGTAGTGTTGCCAGCTTTATTCTTCATATTGGCAACAATTTTACTCATGAATATCTCTCTGATATTCATTTGATGCTATTAATTTAAACAGTAGGAAAGAGACAATTTAGACAGTAGAAAATGAGGAAAATTACTGCATAATAGTAGACAACAATGAATAATGTTAATATAATTTACAAACAGACCCTCATAACGAGTGTTATCTTAGCAGCGGATTCAGCAGCGGATTCGCAAACCTCACTTTTAGGCTAATAAGAGAAAAGTTGGGACATTCCATACACCATCCCCAAATGCACAAATTCCTGAAGATGACTTAGCAATTTTCGCTCAAATTTTGACCTCGATTTTTCCATAAAACTCAAAAACTATTCATTTTATCAAATTTTCCTTTTAACCACATTCAGGGTTGTATCAACTCATTTTGAGTTGGCAAAACAACTCATTTTTTGTCTACCAACTCATTCAAATTTCCTTCACCAACTCATTCAACTCATTCATTTTGCTGTTACCAACTCATTCAAGAAATGAGTTGATTCTGCCAACTCATTTTTTATTAAACTAATTGTAACTAACGTATATCTTAATTCTTCAGTTTACTAATACATTTACAGCTGCGTAGGTCGGCTCTCAAAAGTGATCCGGCCAAATTTGGATCTTCCTACTCATTAATGTTACGACAAAGTGAAAGTTGTCTGGCCATGGTCGGAAGTAGGGTTGTATCAACTCATTTTGAGTTGGCAAAACAACTCATTTTTTGTATACCAACTCATTCATTTTGCTGTCACCAACTCATTCAACTCATTCAAGAAAATGAGTTGATTCCGCCAACTCAAAATGAGTTGATACAACCCTGGGTCCACATATATATCTCACTTGGGACATCGTGTCATCTAAATTTCAAAGCAGAATATTCATTTTTGAAAAAAATAGGAATAACATAAATTTCACTAAAATAAGCATTCAGTGAGCATTTGCATACTTATTACCACGACTGTACTTTACTTATTCATATTACTATACATTGTATAGTAAACTCTCTGTCAATAATTACTTTATACTATGTCCTTTGTTGATTATTCAAGAGTTCTCACTATATATATAATATAATATAAGGAACACCCCATTCTTCTATTAGATTTTTCAGCAACTTTATCACTTCTTTCAAAACACAACAATACTTTTACATTTTTCGTTTCTTTTACATCTTCACTTCTTTCACACTCACATCTTTTTCACCTGATTTGTTATTTCGCATTTATTTTCGGCTCAGTTCCTTGATTTTTCAAAGTCGATACTTCCAATTCAAGTAAGTTTATCCATTTTATTACCAAACCGAAGGTAACTTAATAAATTGTTAATTGTATGGCTGGTAGTATCAGTATACATTATGTAACTCACATCTAATATATAATGAGTATATCAAACACCCAAGACCCTCAAGGATTGGGGTACTGTGATCCCAAAGTTGGCCAGACCAATAAAAAGTTTCTTCCTCAGGCCCTGAATTAATAAAAGGCATAATATTCTTAAAATATTACTTATTATAATGATTATCGTTTTCATCTAGTAATGACTTCAATTGAGCAATTCGTGGAAGCTCTCCACAAACTCGGGTATGATGACTTCAAAGTTATACAAGATGCCTTGAACAAGGGAGACAGGCGTAAACCGAAATCTGTTTGGGGAAAGCTGTCAATTACCCTTTTCGGAAAGAACAAGGCTACTAAGCGTGATTCCCTCTGCGCCAAATGGAGATTGAATCGAGGAAATTTTCAATATCTCGTAAGGCAAATGATCAGTGCGCGCAAGTCGATCAGTCCTAATGATGTACCCCAATTGGCAGTAGAGCACATCACTACTCAGTTTGAAATCGCAAGTTCTTATGCTATTGATGTAGAGCTCAGTAAGATGATCAGTTGTAGTGAGTTTGATTTCAGTATGCCTAGTTTACAGCGAGACATAATGAATAATGTATTACTAACTTTATTGGAATCTGGTAGCGAATCTAGCGATGACTGCGAACTTAATTAACGGTCTTATGTCTAAGTTGGCTTCTTCTCCTCCTCATACAGGGAAGACTGATAGCCATTTTTGGTTGTTCATAAACTGTGATAATAGTCTATGGTTAGATGCAGTAAAATATTTCAGCTTACAGTGTCCCTTTATTAGTGGTCAGTTCATGTTAGTGGATGACAAACTCAACGATCTGTCTAAAAAGTTTAGTTACTGTCTAATGGAGTCAATGCAATGGACTAGACTAATTAGGAGAAATTGTAACTTAGTGGAAACATGGATTGTAGTTGAAACTATTAGTTGTAGGATATTAGAGTTATTTGGGAATTCCTATGTAGCGTTCACAGCCCAACAACTAGATTCGTTCATTGGCTTTATCCTATCTTGTCGAGAAAATTTAGATATTCTAAGGTCATTTCATGAATCTCTATCCCAAAAATTGCATGATACTTCTTATTGTTGTTCTACAGTTCACCAAGTCCCTGTATTGTCATCTACTGATGGCCCACAACCTGAAATTGAAATTATTAAGTCTCATTTCCCTGATTCCAATTTGTTAGTGGCATCAGTAGATGACAATACTTTGGGGACTGAAGTTATAGTTGAACACTCCATGCTTAGGGAAGAAGTTTGTGGTGACTTTTTGATAAGTGGAATGGAATGGAAATGCATTACACAAATTCACGGAGACTCTTTAGTATTTTCTAAAGATTGGACAAATTTATTTACTTCAAAGACAGAGGAAAAATTTGTTTGCGTTCTTTCTTTTAAATACAAAAAGTTTAATAAACTTAATAGTAGAAAACAAAACAGCTGTTTTTTTAGAGCTAAAGCAGTGTGCAAGTTTCAAAATTGTTTTGAGTTTAGATTCGTAATAAAGAAAGATCCGTCAGAGTGTAAAATTGATGAAAATATTATTGTAGAGTATGTAGCTTGTGGAACCTTATCTGAACAGCATTCCGATAATACAACTGTGCACTCACGAAAATGATCACATTTGCATAGGTTAGAAGTTGCAAAAGATGTAGCAGATAAATCTGTAAATGCTTATTTCTATGATCAATTTGATTCCGTAGAGAACACAAATTTAGCTCTTAATTATGGCAACCTAAGTAAGATTAGAAGTGCTGCAGTTCTGCGAAAAGCGAAATTTGATTTGTCTAGTTTACAGAGATATTCTAATGATAACTGGGCTGAGTTAATTAGCTTACAAAATATTATCGAAATAGTGTTATTGGCCTTCATGTTAGAGGTTACATTCAGTCATTAAGTCATAGTTCTTTTATTGTACATCTGTACTGAAGATCAAATCAAAATATTGAAATTGTTTAAAGATACAAGGATTGTTCTTCACTTGGATGCCACAGGCTCAATTGTAAGGAAAATAGAACCCTCACTGAAGAAAATATTCTATTACGCTCTTACTGTAAGACATCCTACCTACTCCACTAGTCCAGTTCCACTTGCAGAAATGATTAGCTCAGGCCACACTAGCGCTGAAATAAGTTATTTTTTGCACAAATGGTCGCTAGATGCAAAGAAAATACTGGGAGATCTAAACATTTCACAAGTTGAAATAGACTTCAGTTGGGTTTTGATTCACAGTTCTTGCAGTATTTTTCTCAAGTGTGATATAGAATCTTATCTTAATAAATCTTGGAATATGGTAAATGTAAATTCTGATGTTCATAAAAGAGATTTCAAAGTCATTATTCACTTATGTTCAGCACATTTAATGCACAGTATAGGATTTCATATAAATAAGAAATTTAAATTAAACAAAGATGCAAGAAAACTGTTTTTACATTGTATCGGATTTATAGTACGCTCTGTTGAAATTACAAGTATCAATAAGTTGTTCCAATCTTTATGCTATGTATTTATGAGTCGTTCTTTGAGTGCAGAGGTAAAGGCACATATTCATTTGTTAGAGACATGCATAAGTAATGAAAATGTAGATTTCTTAGAGACTAGTGAATATTTGGAGGAAGAATATATGGACGATAATAATCCCATTGAAAATAAAGATAGTAAAACATTCAGAGAAAAATCCCCTTTCGGCAAACATTTTGTAAATATTGCAAAAATTTGCAAAACTTGGATCGACAATAATCATGGAAGAAAGGAAGATCCAAATCCTTGTTATATTCCTGAACTTATAGAGTACTTGTTAACATATTACTTACCAATATTGCCTTTATGGAGTGGAATCGTAATAGGACTTACTAGTGTATCAGGTAAGAATAATAATAATAACATTTTTAGTATCGCCATTGTGGAGAATTGGATGCGTATTGTTAAGTTAAATATCTTGGAATCGAAAACTAATTTGAGCCTGGAGATTTGATAAAATTGTTGTATCCGAGTATATTAAGTAGGCTATCAAATTTCACTTTGCCTTTCATCCGCGAGCGAAGAAGATATTTAAAGGCCATAAACGAGTGAGAGATAATTTGGAAGAGCAATGTGTTGAAGAGTGGTCTAGGAAAAAGAAACTGTATTGTGGCTATTTACAACCAAAATCATATGAATTTCCGAAATTAAAGAAACCAAAGCTAAATAGTAAAAGTAACGTATGTAAAGTTAAAAGTAAATTTGTCCCACGGAAATGTGAAAAGTTATCCAGGTTACGTACGCAAAGTGCATCACAGGTAACTCGAGTGGCCTCTATAATAACAGATGAAGAAATTGTTGAGACGGGGATAATACGGTATGTTCTGCCAAGCTTTCGTCCTCCAACTATTGACTGGCAGATATATACGTGTAAAAAGTGGAACTTTCAATTTCGCGAGGCGGTACCGTACTCTTATAATATTATTTTAGATAACGAGGAAAGTTTATTTAATTATGACCCAAATAGTACTAAAGATATAATAGGTGATGGAAATTGCTATTTCTCGACAATTTCTTATCTCATGACTGGCAGTCAAATTTTCCATGCAGAGTTTAGGGATATACTAATTGATAACATGCTAGGCAACCTGAGCATAAGTTGCAACAAATATTTAAGAACAAAATATGTATACGTATACGCAAGGTAACTATCGAAATGTACAGGACTGGGTTAACAAAACTGGAATGAGGAAGAGTGGAAAATGGGCTACAGATCTTGAGGTGTTTGCGACTGCTTTGTTATTTAAAATTGACATCTGGCTATTCTTAGGTCCATCGGGAATACGTTGGGTTGGATTTTCAGGGAATGGATCCACTTTTGATGAATTAATCAAGGAACCAACCCCGAATGGCATTTATATACAGAATGTTGGAAATCATTATGAGCCCATTATTTCTGTGAAATTTGAAAATAATAATTAATTATTATTGGAATGTGGCAATCCTTCCTTCTATTATTCCCTCTTTTAACTACAATTAAACTATTTCTCAATTCTCTTTCTATTTTCTATCTTGCACTTTGGCGTTTTTAAAATGACGCGAAGGCCTATTAACCAACTCGATCAAATCAATTCAAAGTATTTTTCAGATCAAAATAAATTAACTCAACCTTGCCGGCCCGCCACTGACACCATAGTTTGTTGTAAGCGCATATCACATAGTGGCTGTGTTTAATAAAAGCGAGTAGGTCGAGGGTTAGCCTCCAGTTGAGTCCCTGGAATGGGACGAAACCTGCCGGATGACCGCTTAAGAAAGTAAACAAGTCTATTTTGGGGAAAGAAGGAACATAAAGCATTCAGAGTCAGATAAAAGTTACGCAAGTTATTATATGGAAATGATATTTGAACCCTTATTGGAGTTGTTTAAAACACCGAACATTGTTATAGTAAGCAGAATAATCATTGTGTACTGATATTGCATCCTAATTATTAATTTGTTTGTACTATTATGTAGAGCTAAGTGTGTTTAAACTGATTCATTAATAATGATTAAGTGATTATAATATATCAATCTATCAATCATATTATTTATGTTAAATGAAACTAAAAGGAGAAGGATGAGTTGTGTTTACTTGATGTAAGTATAATTACTCGGTGTAATTATGAAGTGAAGTAGTGAATTCAATTCCTCAGAGGTTGACTAGACAATTCGGTTCCTGTGAAAACAGTGACGCAAATCGAAGCAATGCGTTTCAAAGACATTTTCAATGCTGAATTGAACAAATATAGTGAAAATTATAATGTTGCTATTGAAGATTTGCGCTAAGGCCATTTAAAATTCAGTTTATCATCCTGATTTTTTTATAAAATACGGCGGGCGGAATTTTATTTTTATATAATATCTTTTCATTAATATACATCAAACATTATCTTAATTTAGTCAAACAAAGGAATTCTATTCTATGAGATAAGAAAATCACAAGGCAATGGCAAATATATTAAATTATTATTATTAAATCTCGATTGTTGTGTGTTTGTGTGTGTGTGTGTTTGTTTGTTTGTCCGGATTGTATTAAAGTGATGGGGGAATAGAAACCGCATTTATATATGAGATATAAACTAACTTTCAAATGTTATAATAGGTAAACAAGTATGCTGAACACGAATTTCGCGTTTATAAATTTCTCATATTCATATTTGTTATTGTTGTTTACACAAAATAGGTAAACAAATTAATTAGGGCTGAAACGAATATACCGAATATTCGAATATTCGTTCGAAATGATTGAACGAATATTCGTTCGTTTGCAAACGAATATTCGTTACGAAACGAATATTCGTTTGGACTAATACTAGATTGAAACGGATATTCGTTGACTAATTTTGGACAACAACAAGACTTTTGTATAGCTTAGAGATATCGTAAATATAAATTCCCACTTAAACTAGCTGATTATTAGTTAACTTGTGTATAATACACTTCGTAACTATTATTATACCATTGTAACATTATCAAAAACCTATTTTCCAATGTATTTTGTCTCTAGAAATTGATTTAATGCTTAGTCATCCAAACGAACGAATATTCGAATATTCGTTCGTTTAGAAAAAGGTTCGTTCGTTACATTTCGAATATTCGTTTCAGCCCTAAAATTAATGAAAATTCAAAATCAACCTAGAAGTTAGCTTCCAACGGGTATTATAGGTAAACAAGTATGCCGAACACGAATTTCGCGTTTATAAATTTCTCATATGAATATTTGTTGTTGTTGTTTACACAAAATAGGTAAACAAATTAATGAAAATTCAAAATCAACCTAGAAGTTAGCTTTCAACGGGTATTATAGGTAAACAAGTATGCTGAACACGATTTTCGCGTGTATAAATTTCTCATATTAATATTTTTTGTTGTTGTTTACACAAAATAGGTAAACAAATTAATGAAAATTCAAAATCAACCTAGAAGTTAGCTTCCAACGGGTATTATAGGTAAACAAGTATGCCGAACACGAATTTCGCGTTTATAAATTTCTCATATTAATATTTGTTGTTGTTGTTTACACAAAATAGGTAAACAAATTAATTAAAATTCAAAATCAACCTAGAAGTTAGCTTTCAACGGGTATTGTAGGTAAACAAGTATGCTGAACACGAATTTCGCGTTTAAATTTTATAATATGAATATTTGTTGTTGTTGTTGTTGTTGTTTACTCAAAATAGCTAAACAATTTAATGAAAATTCAAAATCAACTTAGAAGTTAACTTTCAATAGGTATTATAAGTAAACAAGTGTGCTGAACACGAATTTCGCATTTATAAAATTCTAATATGAGTCTTTGTTGTTGTTGTTGTTTACACAAATAGGTAAACAAATTAATGAAAATCAAAATCATAACGTCCCTATCTACCATTTCCATGGTAGAAAATGTGAGGAGTAAGGCCGCATAGCGGCCGTTAACTTGAGGTGCGTAGCACCGATCTGTCGCAAAGCAACCGAGACCGAAGGGCTCGTATTAAATTAATGCTGTAGAATACACCTGTTAACCTATTCAAATTGACAAGAATCTATAGCTAACATTTAGTCTGTACATATTCACGAGACAGTAATAAAATAAATTCGGATTGAAGGGGATGATATACAAGTAATTATTTTACATGGCCTAAAGTTCCAAGTAATTATTTTTATCCGTTTGTCTTAACAACTATGTTGCCAAATAGAAAGAGCCTTATAATATAGATTGGGACAATTATTCTTACCTACTACTATATCTCTCTTACTTTGTTTAAGTCTACACAATTTTACATGCACATTATAGCAGTCACTATCGGTTTTCATCACTTTTTTAATACTCTTCCTTTCAAAGAAATGGTAGAAAAAACGGGTCCAAGTGTACTATTATCACCAATTACAAATTATATGGGAGAATAAATACATAAACTTTAAAGAGTTTACTATACAATGTATAGTAGTATTGAATAAGTAAAGTACAGTCGTGGTAATAAGTATGCAAATGCTCACTGAATGCTTATTTTAGTGAAATTTATGTTATTCCTATTTTTTTTTTAAAAATGAATATTCTGCTTTGAAATTTAGATGACACGATGTCCCAAGTGAGATATATATGTGGTTAAAAGGAAAATTTGATAAAATGAATAGTTTTTGAGTTTTTATGGAAAAATCGAGGTCAAAATTTGAGCGAAAATTGCTAAGTCATCTTCAGGAATTTGTGCATTTGGGGATGGTGTATGGAATGTCCCAACTTTTCTCTTCCCGATAATGTGATCACTTTTCATGTGCAACTTATACTTTTTGAGTTATTAGCCTAAAAGTGAGGTTTGCGAATCCGCTGCTGAATCCGCTGCTAAGATAACACTCGTACCCTCATATAATCTGTGTATAGTATGTTTGGAGATATTTTCAGGTCTAAAGCCTAAATATGAAAGCGTGTTTGAGAAAAACTATCCCTATGTGAAAGTTACTTTTGTCATTTTGAGTGGAAACCTCAATTTGTTGGCGGGTGCCAAAAGTTACCCCTATATGCCAAAAATCAAATTTTGGAACCGTCCAGTTTCTTCAATCAACTCGGAACATACAATCAAATATACAGTCGAAATCGGATTATTTTGTTTTATCGGAATATTTTGACCTAATATTCGAGGAAAATTATGATATACGTATATACCATTTAGCATGGATATCCCTCCGGGTTTATTTGTCTTATCGGATTATTTTGTCGAATTATCCATGAAAAGAATTGGACAAAATAATCCGATTTCGACTATATATATATATATACGAGCCCTTCGGTCTCGGTCGCTTCGCGACGGATCACTCTCTCACAAAAGTCGCTTCGCGACTTTTGTTTGTTCGTGTTAGGCACTACGCGATACAATTAACGGCCGCTTCGCGGCCTTTCCCTCCCCAAAAGCAATCACATTAATACTGAGTTTTAATAGCTCAATAAATTTCAGTTGCACGATAAGAAAGCTCGAATCAAAATAATACTAAAAGAAAAACAGGAAATAGAATAGACAAATGATTGATTGGTTAAATGAATTAATTTTCAATCAATCAAATTGGAGCCTCAGAAAAATATTTCTATTATGCGCAGGCTATTTATACTAATTGATGAAATCTGCTAATCCATACTAACAAACCCTCTAATTTAATTGGCTAACATTTTTTGTCACCTTCAAATGTGAATATTTTGTTTCAAAAACCAATAGATCGTTGTCGCAGTACAAAATTACCCCTGTATACAAATTTTCAGCTTTCTCGGACTCGTAGTCTTTCCTATTAATTCTGGACAAACAAACAAACAAACACACAAACAAACACACAACAATTCCTCTTTTTATATAAAGATATATATATATATATATACGAGCCCTTCGGTCTCGGTCGCTTTGCGACTGATCACTCTCTCACAAAAGTCGCTTCGCGACTTTTGTTCGTTCGTGTTAGGGACTACGAAATACAATTAACGGCCGCTTCGCGGCCTTTCCCTCCCCAAAAGCAATCACATTAATAATGAGTTTTAATAGCTCAATAAATTTCAGTTGCACGATAAGAAAGCTCGAATCAAAATAATACTAAAAGAAAAACAGGCAGTAGAATAGACTAATGATTGATTGGTTAAATGAATTTATTTTCAATCAATCAGATTGCAGCCTCAGAAAATATTTTTATTATGCACAATCTATTTATACTAATTGATGAAATCTGCTAATCCATACTAACAAACCCTCGAATTTAATTGGCTAACATTTTTTGTCACCTTCAAATGTGAATATTTCTCTTCAAAAACCAATAGATCGTTGTCGCAGTACAAAATTACCCCTGTATAAAAATTTTCAGCTTTCTGGGACTCGTAGTCTTTCCAATCAATTCTGGACAAACACACACACAAACAAACACACAAACAACAATTCCTCTTTTAAAATACAGATACGTACATGCATGGCCTACTATAATACGGCTATAGTACATGCATAATTAGATTATAAAAATTATTTGCTTTTTCTAAGCTAATTATCTCATTATCTCAAAAGTTAATGAAGTTAAGCATAATTTATGTATTATCAATGAATAGGAAGTTACCTATTCCGGATAGATCAGAACTAGCCCAGTTTACATAAAATCGATAGTTTTTGAGTTATGACTCATTTTAGGAAATATACATTTCCCCTGGCAACCGAGGAATGTGTCTACATTCCATTTATAATTTCGATATATTTTATTCAACTAGTTATAGGCATCATCATGATTCATGTCCCAATCTTGAACATTTATAACGAGTCTAACTATGGAAAAAGCAGGTATAAAAACACGATATTTCGCACCCAAAATATCGATTACGTCATCACATAGCACAATTCTGAAGGATGCTATGTATACCCGTGAACTACGTAGTTCACGGTATACCTTGATACCAAGTTCCTATATAGTTATACAGTCGAAATCGGGGTTTTTTGCCACGGGTTTTTTTTGCTTATTGGGTTTTTTTGCCTCCTTTTGTCGTGCAAAAATGTGATATCTTAATGTGTTTTCCATCGGGTTTTTTTGCTTATTGGGTTTTTTGCCTCCTTTTGTCGTGCATTTGGGGGGCAAAAAAACCCGATTTCGACTGTAGTACATTTATGACGTCTATCATTACTAGTTATGGAGATAAATATAAATAACCTATTTATCAATGGACTCTTATTTCCTACTATGATTCGGCAGCATGTATAGCCGTATTATAGAAGGCCATGGTACATGTTATGTCGATTTTGTCAAATGTTGATTTTACAAAATCAACATGAATCAACGAAACTAAAACAAATGTTCGACTTGGCTATATTACTCGGATAGGCCTTAGTTTTATTGCATTTTGTTCAGAAATCGCTTCATCCAAGTATATATCGACTTGTATGAAGAAATTTTATTACCAAATGAATTTTACTAGAATGAAAAAGTATTCCAGGGTGATTTTGCAAAATCAACGAATAAAATATGTCGATTTTATAAAATCAACATTTTTTATACGTTGATTATGTAAATCGACATTTCTAATTAATTGATTTTGTAAAATCGACATTCTGAAATGTCGATTTTACAAAATCAACTAATTAAAAATGTCGATTTTATAAAATCAACTATTACAAATTAAACTTAAGTTTGTATGTTTATTTTACAAAATCGACATTTTGGATGTTGATTTAGTAAATCGACTATTTGACAAAATCGACATAAAATACACACATACACACACACAGGTTTGTGTTTTAATAGTATACATAATCACTAGTTAATTACTCTAGTACGTATATCAATTTCAATTTAACAACTGAATCCTTAATAATAGTGTAACAAATAGATTCCTACTGTAGAGCTGTTAATTAGGGACAAATTATAAAGTAACTATAATAATACAGGATAAGATAAAATAACCTCGTTTCGATTATTTCGAAATTTGATTTGATGGACAATAAAGACTCTGATTCTGATACTGATGTTTCCGAAATTATTGATTCTCAGCATATTACCGAAACTACACTTATACCAAAATTGATTAACCTTATTCCTGCAATTTCTGATATTAATGCAGCTGCGTTTCAGATTCAGATCAAAGTGGAAATACCCGATCATATTTATGCTCTTCATTTTGCTTATTAACACTGGAGAAAGTATCGGTAGTTTAATGATCCAAATTCCAATCCCTCTGATTATTCGAGAAGCGATGATACTTATTAAACCCCAAATCGCTGATGATCGTAAAATGATTCGTTCTTTTGTTCAGAAAAGATTGACAGAATATGCACTTAAGGTAGTTACTCTAAATAGTAGTCTGTACAACGAATTTTCAAGCACACACCTTACACTTAAATAAATTTCTCATTATCTAATTTTCAATTGTTAGTGCCTGAAGTATTCTTGTAAATTTACCAGTAGAATTTATAGTTAAAAAATATTTATATTATTTTACACTGGAGTGTGGAACATTTTACACTTGAGGTAAATCACACATGAAAAATGTTAGCTAAAACTAATGAATTAGAAACACGTTCATTACTACATATACTCGACTCCGCTTAATAGAGCCACCTCGGGAGCAGGTTGTTTTGACCCGATTAACCGAAAGTATTGTAAGCCAAACTGTAATTCTGTTCCATAAATCCTGTGAAACTTTGACCGAATAAGCGGAGAAACCGATTAACCTGTGGCTCTATTAAGCGGGGTTGACTTAACTTTTTTATAGGAAACAAATAATGGGTTATTGCTCATTAAAGGGGATAGAATCGTGTTATCTGCCGGAATGATGCAAAGAGTTATAGAATGGTATCATAAGCAATTAAACCACCCAAATTTTACTATACAGTAGATGTCGGATATAAGCACACCGGTTATAAGAACATATCGGATATAAGCACACTATGTTGGAAAACGGTTGCCATATACCCTGTATAATTTATGTCGGTTATAAGCACATGCCGGTTATAAGCACCATAAGTGCAGTTCCCGACGATGTGCTTATAACCGGCATCCACTGTATTATGCAGATCACTTAAATTACACTTTTATATATGGGGGTTAGAACAAGACAAATTGAAGAAAATATACACAGATTTGGATTGCGATATTTGTGCTCAACTGTTTTGCTTCCTAAACGACCTCATTCAAGTCACATAAAAGTTTGGAAATATTTGAAAGAATATAAATTGATTTGACACAAGTTGCCTTCGGAGTTCACGGAGAAATTCTTTCAAAAAGAGGATATCGATGGGTGTTAACTGTTCTTGACTGTTTTACCAAGTACGCATGGGCTTTCCGCTAAACTAAAGAAACTGATCACATTTGTATGTTACTATTGGAATTGTTTTCTAATCGAGCAGTTCCACAATATTACAGAGTGATAATGGAGGAGAGTTATTTCACACCAATCAAAAATATAATGCCAAAACTTGGAATAAAACTGATAAATGGTTCACCATATACTCCTACTTCACAAGGACAGGTGGAAAGATTTAATAGAACATTAAAATGCCTTCTTAGAAAAGAAATCCAGATAAAAATTTCGAATGAGAACTTGATTGTAGTAGAAGATTGGGCAAACACATTAATTACAAGAGTATCGATACATATAGACACAAAATAAATAGATCTTTGTCTCTAACACCTTGGGAGCTTTACAACAACAGAACTTCTCCACATCCTTTAAAACAAATGTACTGTCATTGCGATCAATATCTACTGAAGAAATCGAAGAATGTTGCAAATTTCCAAATCTAAGTTTGGACTCTTGTCTGACTTCGGGTCATTTGGGCCTGAAAGAACCAATTAAAAAACACTCAGATGTTAGAGAAAGGCATCATATATCGACTTTTAACCAAACTACGAAATTGCAAATTGAGAATTATAGAAGATTTAACAATAATATAGAAATATACCTAGAAATCGGGACAATAGCATATACGAAAAATCTGACAGTCTCGAGGATTAGAAAGAAAAAGCACTTTCTTGAAGCTAATAATATTAAAGTTAAGATCCTAAAACAACATTTACGGGGCTGACTGAATAGTGGAATCTAGGGTGACTGAATGGTGGAATCTAATGGAATCTAGTGAAATTACTAAATTTTAGTGGAATTGACTGAACGGTGGAATCGAGTGGATTTTCTAACGTTTGGCACTCTTCGATCATCCCCCCGACTCTTCAATAAAGTATAAATAATTTTGGTTAAAATGTACAATCTACGAAAATTAAAACTCTAGATGTTTGTAAACTCGCATGATGAAAGAAATTATGTGCATTTATAATCATTAAATCTTTAAGTCTGAGTGCATATATACTTCTCCCCACAAATTACAACGCAATGATGAAACTGGCATGGTGTTCCAACCACAAATTATTATTAGCATAGACCAAATATATATAGCCTTTAAAAACTTGAGTAGATCTGTGAATTTATTGACTAGTTGAGTAGATTTGGAATTTATTGACAAAAACTTGAGCTGAATTGGAATTATTTTGAAAAACTTGAGTAGATTCGGAAATATCTAGGTTTATATTTGAGTGTCAGTAAAAGTTGAATATATTTGGAATTTTCCCCTAGTTTTATACTATACGTGCACACTATTGAAATTATTCTCATTCCGGCCTTCCGTCGTACGCGATGGCCTGACAGAGATCATTGGTAATAGAGATTTGAAATTTAGACAGGGGATAGAGAATTTCCTGGAGATGATCACCTCGAATTATGTCTTTGTTCGTCAGCTGTATCGAAAATTGTATGCTAGTCTAGTGGATCCTTGATAATTCGAATTAGCAATTGAAAATATAGAGGTTGTATCCTCCTAAGGATGTTCTTTCTATATATCCATTAAAATGAATAGGTCGCTAAACTAATTCAACGTTTTATTAACGGTTTTTACGTAATGGCATAACACATTCCAGTCTGGCATTTCTATTCATCATCCAAGTTTGCCTAAATTGATGAATTACTTGCTACGGGAACAATCGCTTCAAGACGCTAAATATGGAAAATGGGAGAGTGGAGTTATACCTAAACAATCCAAATTTAGATAAGAAAGGACTGAAAGAGTATCAAAATATCAAATTTGAGATACCACAACGTATTTAAGAGGCATCGTTCATAATTTTACATTCTAAGTTATATTTGCATTTTTCTAATTATTCTAATTATATTTCCTGTTTAATTATTATATCCTCAATTCCTATCTAGGTAATTATTATACAGTTCACTGTTTCCCTCACTAAATTTGTTAATTACACTAACAAAACATTAGGCGACGAAAGTTCCGTGCGACAAAGCTGAAACAATATTACCATTATACATTAACACTAACTTAAATTATCAGAACATATTTGACTGATTCCATAAGTTCAAATAATCAAAGTTGCAATATACATACCAATCCCTAGGGGGTCTTTTGACTTAAACAAGTCTTACTTTTGCTGATTCGAAATAAAATTCGCAAAAGAGACATACCCATTAGCAAATGAGCAATCATATGAAATAATTAACTAATATAGCATGATTCTTAGATATTTAATAAATCATTCAATTCAAAAGGGATACTTTTACATATTTTAGAAATCGCGTTGTAGTTCAATACGGAGTTAAATCTGGGATTAGAAATTCCGCAGTTAATAGGGTTAATCTGATTCAGAAGTCCTATGGAGATTAATGTAAGTATCTGAGCATAGAGATTTGTTGAAAATGGAATGTTTTCTCCTATAATTCGATAGAAAATAGCCAATAATCTGTCCAAATCAAAATTCCCAAGAAAATTGGACTGACTTTTTGATTTTTGTGGTGTGCGATATTTTTTAAGAGACCGGGTTGAAAATAACTTCGCATCAAATTTTGCCTGATTATGAGTTGCGAGAAAGGCAGATATCAATATGTATTTGCTGTAATAAGATAGTTGTGAGAGCGAAGAAGAAATGTGAATGCAGGAAGGAATAAATGCGTTGGTATTCCATTTATTTTCAAGTAAATCTTTAAGTTTTGAGTCTAACATTTTCAATAATTGCTTGGAGTTAGGTCGATCAGTCTCAGATACCGTATACTCAGAGTAATAAAGGAATAGCTCACAACAGATTCTAACTAATTCAGTGTTGTTTTGACATAGAGAAATCAAAATAGTCCAGACATTATGAAAAAATGAACTCAGTAATTGTTGAGAATAACTCGAACCAGATTTTTCAACGAGCAAACATAAAATATCTTCTTTAGTATAAGGAGGTATATAGAGTTGAATTGGTTCTCTAATTGAAATGTTCGCATTAAACTTACTGAATGGCAGCTCAGATATAAGAATAGTACAAACGTTTTTAGAAAAGTACTCTCCCAAACAAAATAAAGAGGAAATAATATGTGAATCCAATGTACGCAGGAATTCAGCTTTATCACAAACAATAAATAAAGGTCTATCATTCTGTTCTAAAGAATTACTAATCAGATTAATTAACTTGGAAATACTATCCATTTCAGACGAATTAATAGATTTTGATATTGAATTATAGAACAATCTTTCTGAATAAGTTTCCAAACAGTTCACATAAATATATTCAAAATTGACTGTTTTAAGACACTCCTTAACTAGCATAGTTTTACCACTACCTGACTGTCCGTATATAAACAATGCATTGTAGCATTTAGCTGTGTTACCTGCTAATAGTAGCAAATCGATGAGATTCTGTGTGATATGTTGCCTTCCATATTTGTGTAAATAATCCATATTGCTAACCAGGGGTGTCTTCACTAGATTCATAGTTTAATTGTCTAAATGAATTCTAAACAATGGATAATAATAATCAAGAGTCATTAAAAGTTAAAACCAAAAATACCTGTTTGTTGGAATTGAAATAACCAATCATGAGCGAGTGCTCATGGAAAGATTTTATATCAAAAACTCACCTTTGCAAACCCAGGGGTTTTAAAAAATGTTGGCTGATATATAAGTAGGGCATTAGGAATTTTTGGTCAATGTTCATTTTTGTGGATCGTCATCGGATCGTAGATCATTTATAAATAATAATCGTGATCTGATTAGACTTTATAGCAAAAGATTCCGACACAGGTACATTTTTCATAATTAAAAATGGGGAGGGGGGGGGGCTGCCCCCCCTCTGACGCCGCGCCTGATTATTATATAACTATAAGTATATAACTATGACAAAAATATTACTAACTATGCAATTAATTGTTTAGTGAAGAGCAAGGCCGCATAGCGGCCGTTAATTTTAGATGCGTAGCACCGATCTGTCGCAAAGTGACCGAGACCGAAGGCCTCGTATATAAATAAGTCAAATTGAATTATTGACTGTCTTAGTAGGTTTAATTCCCTCTCGTACAAACATAATTTGAATCTATCAAAAAGACAGCACAGTGCAACCTCGATTAGCCGAACTCGTTGGGACATGTCAAACATGTTCGGATAATTTATGGCTAAATAAATCTAATGAATAAAATAGGGACAAGCAAGGTTTGTTCGGATAATCGAAGTTGCACTGTAGTGGTGTTCGCGTAATAGCAAGTCGCATTTTGCTCTATTAGAGGAACAGAATTGACATTATACTCGCTTGGGGACTGAAAATAACTTGCTAATAGAGCAATATTGCTATTAGGCGAACACCAGTTACACCACTGTATTGCGTTAATGAAGTTTTATTATTAATCTATAAATTCAATATTTTTAAACACCCAAGGAAATGTAATTCAACCAAACCGATCTGAACAGATTAACTAAAATATGTTCAAAACCTTAGAGTAATATATTACCACATACTAACACCATATACTATTAAACCTAAACAACAATTAATTAAGTCCAGAATTGAAGAGCATATTGATATGGTCTATTAGCCTGATAGACTTTCGATAGAGTAAATGAGGTATAGTACAAAAGATGGGGATCGATTTGTGTTCAGTTTGGTACACAAGATGAAATATAATTCTTTTTCTCTCTCTCTGTATAATCTATCGGCATTCCCAAATTTTCGCAGAATAATCTACACTTCCAGTTAGGACGAAAGGGTTTTTGTGATGACAATCGAGACAGCTTACAAAATGGTCATGAGCTTGCAATGATTTATGAATTCTCTGATTTTTGTAGTCCCACATTTTTAAGGTTTTATCATCAGAAACGCTAAGAATGTATTTCCCTCCCGGGTGGAATTTGAGGCCGCGAATCCAATCATCATGTCCCCTGAGCTCGCACAGACATAGACCGGTCGCCACATCCCACATTCGGATGGATTTGTCTCTCGACCCGGACACGAGATAGCGACTGGGCTTTCCTTTCTTAGTCGCGGCGTCCAAACTAAGCATGTCGGATTCCTTCTGGTGACACAAGTTAACGGAAATGGAGTGAAAAGCCGTATCTGGCGCCCATTCCAAACACTCAATCACGTGGTCATGCCCAGTGAATTCATTCACACACTCGGTTGTCGACACCAGCCATATCTTAACTGTCTTATCGTCCGAACAGCTGGCGATGTACTGACCATCAGGTGACACCTTTACACAGCGGACCCACTCCTTATGAGCTCGAATTGTCTTTTGGCAGTAGCCAGAGGAGAGGTCCCATAGCTTGATACACGCGTCGCGAGATGCTGACACCAGTAGACCGCTTGGTGTGTATGTTAGCGAGTGTATACTGTGCTCGTGTCCCTGTAGCGTCTTAGTGCACTGCAGAGCTGTTATGTCCCACAGCTTTATGCTCATGTCGTTAGAACACGAGGCAAGATATTTCCCACTCGGGTCGAATACCACGTCTTGTACACTGTCAGTGTGTCCCTTCAGTGTTCCGTTAATCTCACCAGTCTCGGAGTCCCATAGCTTTATCTGAGCGTCATCAGAAGCAGTAGCGACCAGCTGGTACAGCGGATGGAAACGTACTGCATTTATAACATTCCTATGTCCCACTAGTGTTGTCCGCTCAGGCGGTCGCGGTATCCACTCTGAAGGATCTAGCTTCTTGCGTGAAGGCAGATACTGTTCGGTTGATATTTCTTTCAAGCGCTTCGTCAGTTCTTCATTCTTCATAGTCAATCTAACGACAGCAACCCATTTCTTCTCCAGAGCTCCTTTGGTAGCTGCAGAGGAGTTATTGTTAGGAATGCCCACTTCTCGAGTGAAGACTTCGTGTGTTTCACTGAGGCCCTGGGACTTTAAATACTCTGCGAGAGCTAAGTGCAGCTCTTCCCGCTGTTTGCCTGATAGCAGGGACTTATCTACCATTCTAATGGCATTCGTAACAAGTTAAGAAATATTACAGTAGAACCTTGCTTAGTGACTTTAAGGATTCGATTACGTGTGATCTTAGATTGGAAATTAGTGTGAGTGTAGCAAATTAATTAATTAAAGCGATTAAAGCGTAAATTTGACACTGTAATATGCCTTAAAAAACCACTCGATAATCCGAAAGGAAAATTTTCTGATAAGTGAAAACCAACCTATTATAATTGAGCATTAAATGTTAATAGCCAATCTAAGTATGAACATTTGAGGGAAAAACCTCGCTAATCCGAATTATACGTATTTAGAATTTAGGGTTGATTAAAAGCCAATGTAAAGTAGACTCTATTAATACAAACACCAGGGGACCATCTATTTTTGTTCGTATTATCCGGAATTCGTATTAACCGGAGTCATATGCAAGCATTTGTATAGGCTAGGGGAATTAACTTTGTTAATCTTAGCTGCTTAGTAATAAAATAAATTATATATATTATATAATAATTAACGATAATATATTCTGCCGTAAATACATACAATGACATATTTCAATGTGAAATCTGGTCGAACCGCTATTTGGATTAGCGAGGGGGTAATGTAACTATCTTTTAATGGTTGAATAAAATCGCTGAGATTAAAAAATACTATGAATCTGACTCGCCTGATCAAAAAGCCGAATTTTTAAGCTTTGTATAAACTCGTCAACACGTCAACTGCCGTGAAATAGGAAAATCGTTTAGAATATTATGGAGAATAAATCGAAACTAATTATCGAACGTACCAAATCAAAATTTTGATAATAACACATATACAAGTCTTAATAAAGCCACCGGTTAACAGGGTAAACATTTTAGAGGATTTGCTAACTGAATTACTGTATGGTTGGTAAAATTTAGGGTTACCCACCCCAGATAAAGTAACTAATTTAAGCGGATGTCCGTATTCCATGTAATATCAAGCGACACTTATTGCATATACATAGAATTAGCAGCGTGATGGTTACAGAAATAACATATTTCAGGACACGATTGAAATGAAATTTCGGTATACAATATATGTGCTTACAATATAATTTCGACTTTTTCTGTAGTTTTTCATACTTAGTGACATCAATTAATACGAATTTCGAAAAAAGGCCAAACATTTATACGATCCCAGTGTTCGTACGTAATATAATTCATTAAAATCGAGATCCTATACAATAATGAATTTCGTTTATAGAAGCTTCACTTAGTGATATTATCTGTAAGCGCAATCAACTATAAAATAACCTTTTTAGAATTTTTTGTGATATATTACGTCCTTAGCACGGCAGAGAATTTCAAATTACTAGTATAGTATAACCTGTTAATATCGATAACGGTCACCCAATGGATTGGCCAAAATGACCGTTATAAACAGGTGATCGCTATACACAAGTAGATTATAAATATGAGTAATATGGGAACATATTATAAGTGCCGTTATAGACAGGTGATGCTAGGCGCAAGTTATAATATAGATTCTAATTTAAACCGATTCAGCGTTTAATATAAATGAGTGTGCTTAGTTGGGAATAGATACAGTAGAACCTCGTTAGTAGGAACACCATAAATGCGTTCGCTTTATCCGGAATTCGTATTAGCCAATATCATTTGTAATGAAAAGGATCTGAAAGAGACAGGAATAGTGTTTGTATTCAAGGGTGTCGATCCTGAGGGGCGAGAGCACCCCGACATTTAGTGCACCTCATATTATTATCTCCCATAGAATCAGTAAATATTGTTGTCTTTTAATTTTTTAGTGAAATTCAATGATATTTGAAAATAATCTTCACCCCAAAATTTTTATTAGATTAACTTTGTGAGTACGTATTATTAATAAATAATTAATTCATAATTACAATTATTACATACTGACGCCTTTCATCAAAATGAGACCATATGATGTTCGCCTCCGCCAGTTTGCTTTTCAAATCGACGCTCTGTTTGCATTAACCATGTTCGTAATTCGTACTAACGAGGTTCTACTGTAGCCGGAATACCAATAAATTGGGGCACTCGGAAAATCGGCAAAATTTCCATATTTATATGGTTAGTTGGGATAAATGGAACCGATCAGTTTAGTAGATCGTATAATTCTAATGAAACTGACCATACATAATAAAAATAAATTTACACAACAGACACAGGAATCCAGAAAATAGTATACCTACATTGATTCCTGGACTCTTAGAAGTGAACTAGGATTTAGATGGCATAAATACGGATAACTATCATTACATACATTTCTTCAGTTCTGATTTGAAATAAGTATTCATTCCATCGATAATTCAATGTAATGCTAGAAGCGTAAAAGTAAGAAATACGTCAAATATAAATTTTATAGATTAGGCCAGGTAAAATAAATAAATTGTTTATCATCCGGATTTTTCGAGAAAATACGGACGGCGGACGGGATTTTCGTTTATTTATTATTTCCATTAATATTAAAATTATCATGCCAAACAATAAATATTAATATTTGATTTAATTAGAAATAACATGACAATGTCCAAATAATTAAAATAATGCCCAAATACAAGACTAATTAAAAATTGATACATTAGGAGTACTTTACACAAATTTATAGTTAATATCTGTACGATTATATTATAAGATAATAATAAATATATCCGGACGGGGTAAAGTTAGAGACGGACGGGGAAGATAAACAAGTTGTTTATTTTATATGGCTTAAATTCATTACAGTCGACTCCGCTTAATAGAGCCAACCGTTAATAGATTTCACAGCTTAATCGGGTCAAAATTTCATAGGATTTCTAGGACAGAATTACATTTTGGCTTAAAATATTTTCGGTTAATCGGTTTCTCCGCTTAATCGGGTCAAATCGACCTGGTCCCGAGGTGACTCTATTAAGCGAAGTCGACTAATTAAGGAAGAAAAAATTAGTTCTGAAACAGAATTTGAAATAATTTAAGATAAAAATAGAAAAAATAGTTTAATTATTCATTTTCAAACTAGAAATATAATTTCGATAGTTCTACATCTTCAATGGATCATTTGAGTGAGGTTGATCAATCAAAAATAAAAGTTACCTCATAATTAGTCCATGGTTCAGAAAACTTACTGCTATTCATCAATTTGCTTTGACAGAGCAGTCTATAGGGTAGAGGGTGACCAGATGGGTTTAACGAAAACCAGGACATTTTACAATTTTTTGGCCAATAAACTGGAAGTTACTGGACAGGCGAAATCTAAAACCGGGACAAAAAAATGGACTAAAGTAAATCAGAGTTAAATTTCATATTAAAAGCGTAGGAGTCCCAAAATTGCAATAAATAATTTTATGATAAAATTGTTCACTCAAATTAACGATAAGCCATTGTTTATACTATACTTTATTAAGTATTTATACCGCAGTTTACATGCACATACAATAATACATTAGATTTTCGTTAATATCTAAATTAGATGACTATCAAAAAAAATATTTGTATAAATCCCTAATTCGCCTCTTCTTGCAGCTCCACCAAAATTAGTATTTATATTATGAGCACAGATTGCCACTATTTTTGATCTAGATTAAATCTTTTTAACGTTCATAAATGGATTCTCTTAGAATATCAGATGTTTCCCCTGGGATAGATTAATTCTATGAGCTTGATAGAAATTCCATTACATTTTGAAAAATACCGAACTAGTATTGGAAAACACTTCATATCAAGAGGGTTAGATTGGTCAGTATAGATAAAAACAAATTTAGAATAGTGTAATTCTTGTAAGCATTGAGAAATGGAATATGAAGAGAGAAAATTTCGAACAATTGCTTCAGTCTTTGTTCTGGTACATCTAAAATCTGAATTAAATAAATTAGGAATTAATACAGAATAGCAGTCCATAGATCTAAAGATTTGGTGGTGTTTAACGGTGTGATATGACCATGTTGCTTCCGTCGCTGCCAAGATGCACTTCTTTTCGGAAAGCACACTATATGATTCTAGCGACGTTGAGTTCTAATAAATTCTAAAGTGTCTAGATGTTTCTTAGACGGCATATGTGAAAGAATCGCTTATCTTCCCTCATTCTTAATAAAAAATGTGCTCCTGCACCTGGCGCACTTAACTTGTAATCATCAATGTTGTCTAAAAACGGATACTTCGCATTTAGCAGGATAAACTTTCGTTAGTCTCCTCTTTGAGGCCTCAGTCTGTGAAGTTACAATCAATTCAGATTCGACATTATCAATATCGAAATTAATTTCTGGGAAATCTGAAACGTCTGAAACTTGCGATTGTTGGAACGGTCGTACAATCAATAGAAAACTTAAACTGCTTTCAGCTCCGCAAAAATCTCTTCTCTTAGACACTTTATGAAAATCTTCGATATCTATGAAATCTGCAGATGTACTTTTGAGACACAATTGAATAAGAATATCGTTTAGCAACCAGCAAATAAATAATCCGCAATCAAAGCCATTCTTCTGTAATGGCAAATGATCATACCAAATAATAAAACAATTAGAGGAACGAACCCAGTTATATGATTTATCATGTTCCAAACCATGGCATTGGAAGGAAGTGAAGAAAAATGTAGTGAAACAAAAAACAATTTGTGGATCAATACCTCTAAAAAGTTCATAATAAGAATTAATTATCTTTTCATTTAAATGTAGTACAGTAGAACCCCGCATATCGGGGCACCCCTCGTATCGGGGCAGTAGGTTGAGAATTTGCTTTTTTCCCTTTAAAAATAACCCCGCGTATCGGGGCACTCCACCGAAGATTATTTTCTCTTGACATGCTTTTTACTTTTGAGCAGCTTAGTATTATTTGTAATGGCCGCTAAGCGTCACCCACTCACGCGCTGAGGTAAAAAAAATATTCCGTGAATATGATAGATTTGTGACTCCTAGTGTAGGTAAAGTATAATGTGAAATTGTAATGTGTAGTACTGCTAAATATCAGCCTTCACTCTAGGTTTTGACTATATGTGTATGATTTGTTGTATAGGTGCTAACTTGATTGTTTTAACCAAACATATTGGAGTTCTCTTAAAATCCCTCGTATTGGGGCGCTGAGCGCTTGGACGGAGGTGCCCCGATACGCGGGGTTCCACTGTAGTAGTATACAATATGGAATAAAGCAAATTAAATTAAATAAATAAGGAATTTTTGACTTAATTTTGTATTGATAATAAATTATATTATTAGTTGATTATTTTAGAAATGTTATCCACGGTGAGTTGAGTTAATGAATGGTTTAAACTCAAGATGGTTTAATGACTTTAATTAAGATAGAAATAAACTTCTAATTCATCAATCATTCATCTCCCCAGTAACAGCTTGATAAATGGGTCTAAAAATTGCAGCTGTGCCGAAAGCATTTCCTTTGGAGGCACTATCAGGGGCGGCTCCAGCGCCGTAGCCTCGGGAGGCGAACGGATGTGCTGGGGGGGCGGACATACAGTTATAATGATAATTTACCGACCTCCTTGCTTGGGAACGGCCGCCTTTCTAACGTAACACTGGATTTTCGCCCCTCCCCCGTGCCCCCCCCCCTCGCGCCGCCTTTGGGCACTATAGTATGTATTTCTTTATAGTTTAAATTCGATTAGTAAGTACAATCGGATAAATACGTACATTCCCTATAGTATTCCATTACTGGTTACGTTGTAATGGAGTTTTACTATGACAACTTTTTTTCATCGATTCCTAGCTTCTGGCTTGAGGAGTGCATGAACATTCTAAACAGACTTATGATGGTACCTACGTGTGTGATTGAGAGGAAAAACGATTTCACTACAAATGGAAATTTCCCAACAGATTGATTAACCCCGAATACGAGGAATTAATGAGCTCGTAAATAGAACGAAAGTTAGAGAAGAGGAGTCCAATCCAGATTTCAAACAGTTATTATATTAGTTAATAGGGCAGTTGATAGAGATATTCCAACTGGAGATATCCGTTGTCCCGAGTTATTAACTGTCGCAATTCTAACGGAATCTTACCGATTGGTCCTATTAGAAAGTACTGAATCCCTTATTGGCAATAGTTCTCAATTCACTTGAAGTTTAGAATATTAACTTAGTTGATATTTGGAAGAACCACTGTGAATAAGGGACTCAATACTTTCTAACCGGCCACAATTCAATGGTAATTCCATTGTGGATCCATTGTCACAAATATGTATGTAACAGCTCTTTACAGGTTAGGAAGATAGGAATGTGGATAATTTAGTTCTCTTCACAGCCGCGACAAACCGATCACTCAATACGTACCTAGTGACATCAAACTAACAAATAATGTATCTACTAACAATCCCTCATCAATTCACTCATAAAACTTCTCATTGAACGACCTATAAGCTTCATAATATCATAAACTATTCACTAATAGTGGAATAATACCCACTCGAAATAAATTAGGTTTTATAGTACTGGAATATCTAATTAATCTAATTCTGTATAAGATTAATTTGTGTGACTATATATTGTTCGGTATTAAATTTCTTTGGCGATACTCTCTGGAAATTCATTGATCTGACAATGCACTTATTTTATTCAACAAATATTCAGGTTCACTTAATAATATTTTTGAATATAGTATTTGTTTATAATTAACAAATTGGTATTGTTTGCTCATAGGCGCCGAAGTTGGGGGTTCTGGGGAGGCCCTGGCAAGTGGGTACTGGAAGGAAAACTTATTTAGCTCAGCTGGAGCAAGTGGGTGAGGGTAAATTTACTTTTAGACCCATCAAAAAAAGGACTAGATTCAAGTTATTTGTTATTTGGAAAATTTATGTATCGAATCCTGACGAAATTGTCGGCATCCAATACCAGGTTTTTTGTAGGCCAGAAAAATTTGATCATACTAATTATTTAGAGTTTAGACAAATTTGCATGAGTCTATATTAACCAAACCTAGTGTCAAGACTGTCCCTCTTTAAGCAGAATGCCCCTTCGATCGGACCAAATAATTAAAAAATGTTCAAATAAGGGTTGTACCTGTGCAATTATACATCCATGTGTTAAGGTGATAGCACTTTGAAAAAAAATCCAAAATTGCAGCCTGAGCCGACGCATGTTCCTTTGGTGGCACTATATTTTGTTGGTGGTTTATTGATAGTGCCTCCAAAGGAACATGCTGTCGGCACAGGCTGCAATTTTGGATTTTTTTTTCGCCAAGTCATCAACGCCTCATGGTGTCAAGAACCATTTGTTAATTGGTCCGAGTCACAAGGAACGGTAGATAAATTTGAAATTTGTTTCTATCATAAACCATCTTAAGTTTAATGCCATTCATTCATTATGTTTGATAATAAATTATATTATTAGTTATTTATTTTAGCAATGTTATCCACGGTGAGTTGAGTAAAGTCAACAAATTCCTTATACTAAATTACGTTATTTAATTTAATCCATTGTATAGTAATGCTACAATTAAATAGAAGCCAGCTCGAATTCACAAGTTAAATTATTACAAATTGAATTAGGAATACGTATAGTATTTACTTTACTATTTGAATAATAGAATTCATTATTGACATCATCATCATCAACTTGTAAAATATTCCAACTTCCAAGTGTTTTCATTGCACTTGTATGAAACACATGTTCACTTACAAACCAATTAATAATAGTCATTATCTAGCAGATAGGCTTATGTAAATGTTCTATAGTATTCAGTATAGTATAGAGTAATTACAATATGGAGAAGATGGCTGATTACTTAAAAAACCGTTAATAAAACGTAGAATTGATTAGCGATCTAATAATTTTAAAGAGAGTTGCTACTTGCTAAATAATGTAATGGTTACAAATACGATATATTATAATGGTACCGAACAGTTTGGCGGTTGCAGCAGCACCTATACCACACATGTAGCAGTTTTGTTTACCGCACCTACCGCACCTGCTCCTACGGCCCTGCATATATATACAATTTTGTGTTTAATAGTATAGATTTTCTCATATTCAATCTAATTTTGTGTGAAAACCAGGGTTGCCGTGGGAAGGGAATTTTCATTCCCATTCCCATCCCATTCCCACAGGATTTCTGTGGGAATTCCCATAGGATTCCCACAGGATTCCCACATGTGGGAATTCCCATAGGATTCCCACAGGATTCCCACATGTGGGAAATCCCATAGCATTTACAATTTTACACAGGATTCCTACGTATGGGAATTCGCCTATATAGTGTTCATGAATCATTATGGTTTGTCTACAACCATAATGTACACTATGCTTTATTGGTAATATGATCTATATGAATGTGTGGAAATTCTATTAATAATCCTATGGGAATTCCCATAGGATTCCCACATGTGGGAATTCCCATAGGTTTCCCACAGGATTCCCACATGTGGGAATTCCCATAGGATTCCCACAGGATTCCCACATGTGGGAATTCCCATAGGCTAAAAAAATTTCCCATTCCCATACCCACGGCAACCCTGGTGAAAACTCTAGGAAACCGATATTTACGTCATTTAGCACCTCCATATATGTCAAAAATTATTTTATTCTGGATTATTCAAATGGTTTTATCTCAAAATAATAAAAAAACCATTTTGGTCATACAGAAACCTTAGTTTAAAATAAATAAGCATGAACAATCGAAGCGGCATACTTTTCAATATACTTAGAGGAACAAAAAATCGGAAGTAGAATATGCAATTAGGGATTTGATAAAGTTTGATGATTATAGAAAATATGCACTATATTGAAGAAAACTAGACATAATTTCGAAAATTGTAAAACAAACGAAGAGCAAAAATTAAATTCAATGTTATCGCTTGTTTAGAATATTCAAAAGTAATTCAATTTGATAAATAACCATTAGATAGAAGTTGGGAAGAACTCCTACAAAAGTTAACTTAAAACTTAATTGAGCATATTCTACTGTGTTATAGTCTATGGGAAGCAGTGGCGTAGCCAGGCCCGGGCCTGGAGGGCAAAGGCCCGGGCAACTTCTCTCTGTGCCCGGGCAATCACTTGGGGCTGGCTACGCCACTGATGGGAAGCCATTTATAGAATTATCATTATTTTAGTTTCATAATGAAATTTTAATTTTTTAAAGTTAAAAGAAAAATCGCGTTTCTAAAAACCGTTAATAGCAATATAATTTCTCTTTTAACTTTTCAGTCCCCTGCCGAGCATTATGTTCTTCAAATTGCAAGTTCGTATTTAGCAAGCAGATTCCGTGCAAAGTGCGAATTGTCATTACTCAAACACCACTGTTTGAACTAAAGTATTAAAACTAGAGACATTAAACATGTAATTTTGATTAGTTATTTGAATTGAGTAAATATACACATACCTGCCAACCGTACAGGGATTCCCTGTACAGTACAGGGATTTTAGCCATTTTGCTGTTCTGTACAGGGAATTATTACATTTGTACAGGGATTTTTAGTCGGGACAAAATTAATGATTGTAGGTCAAATACACCTAAAAAATGTCTTTACTCTCAAAATGTAGCATTTTGTTAAAGCAACAATTCCTAATCAAGCGTATAGTGTTTGTCTCGCTCATGTAGGGAAATTTCCCTACATGAGCGAGATAAAGTTTTTTGGGTGTACAGGGATTTTTGCCAATGTACAGGGGAAAATTGGAGCTCCGTACAGGGATACGACTCAAATAGGTTGGCAGGTATGTATACTAGAAATAATATTGACCGTGATCATAGGCGTCGTAACCCGCCCGGGCGGCCCGAAGGATTGACCTTTGCATTTACGACGCCTATGACCGTGACCTACGTAATATAAGGCCTAGGCACAGAAAAACAATGGATAGTCTAAAAGGGTAATTTTATATTGAACCACCCCGAGTTTATTATAATTTTCATGTCCACTACCCACTCTTATTTCTTTTCTTTCTCACTTGAATATTAGCCTGTTTTTTTCTTCTTCATTATCAATGCCCAATACATGTTCAGTTCCCAATTGCAGAAGCAACTACAAGTCAGAAGTTATACACCTGTTTTTTCTTTACCTAAGTCTCAAGAAATAGCGGACAAATGGCGACGAGTTATTTATAGAGAAGGAGCACCCTCTATGTCTGTATTAAGCATTTTCGCGAGGAAGATATCCTACGAACATTTGAAATTCATCAAGCGGACGGCTCAATACAGCATATTGCATTGAACGTTTCAAAACCCAAACTATTAGACACTGCAATCCCTTGTATCCTACCTGAATGTCCGAAATACTTCTCTTCCACAGCTAACAAACCTGCCCTCCTCTCGTATGAGTCTAAGGAATAAGAATTCTTTGATCAAGCGGTGTTATCTAGCATTGCCGAACGACTTGCTGAAGAAGAAAATTCAAACTACGTGACTTTAATTAATTAAGGACCTGATAGAAAAGCTTCCCTCATTATCTTTACCTGACAACTGCATTCAATGGTACTCTGATAATGATATCCTTCATTTAATTAATAGACTTTCGTTTACTGAGCCCTCTGTATCAATCGACTCAACTGTGACCATTAACAGTTCTCTTAACGTCGAGGCCTTTCGCAGGGGGTAGTTATAAAGATTTTACGGAGGTTATTAATGATATCAGACAGATTGAAACAATTTTTCTTGAAATAAATGACAAACAGAGAGTTCTAGAAGTTCCATCCAACAACGCGTATCAACATATTGCTAAGGCCTCAGATTACATCGAGCAGTCTATAGAATTGCTTGAAGAAGCTCTTAATCGAGACACAGATTTAGTAGAACCCAATTCTATGTCGACTGATTCGTCTGATACACGTTCACACATTTCTCGTTTACAGTTTGTTTTGTGTCGATTAAAGATCGCAATTTTTCCCAAGAAAAGACGGAGGTATAATATTATCACACAGGTAGTCGCATTAAAATCTCACCTCATCTCACCAATTTGCTACAATTATCTACAATCTCTAGACTGTTTATCCCTTCCCCACCATAGGAATATCCAAAAATTATTCTCAAATGACGGGGTAGATGATGACTATATGGTATACCTCAAGCAGGCTACAACACATTCTACTCCACAGCAACGTAACGTCATAGTACAGATGGACGAGATCCACGTAAATCTGAATTAACCTACAAAACAGGAAAAGTTATTGGTTCTTCGAGGAATTTAACGAACCAACTCGTACAGTCTTGGCTCTAATGGTTTCAAACTTACACAAGAAATGGTCCACCATTGTTCGTCTTATTCCCTGCTCTACGTTATCAGCTGAAACTTTATTCCCTCTGGTTAAGCGAATTATCTGTGATATCGAACTTTGTAACCTTCAGGTTAAAGTGCTGTGTACTGATAACTACCCTCTGAACGTTAGTATCTTCAAATTATTCTCAACTTCTAAACTTTGGATGCTGCAGTCCCACATCCAAGTGATTCTAGTCGTTCATTATTTATAACGTTTGATTTCGTTCATATCCTGAAATCTATTCTTCGCACCAACTGGCTAAACCTCAAAGACTTCAATAAGATGTTAAGATACCCTAAGTTTGAAAATTTTGACATTACGGATATTGCATGATTCGAAGATGTACTTTTACTGTACAAATCTGAGCAGAACAGCATCATTAAGTTTGCTCCACGCCTTCCGATTTATCAGGTTAATTAGCAACGTTTGGAAAATATTTAATGTAAATACTCCTGTGAAAGGAATACACTTAAAAGACAAATACTCCCTACTACTTGCCAACAATGATGCCAGATTTAGTTTTATTAATTACCTTGTCGCATGGCTTGATCACTGGGAAAATTTTCCAGAAAGTGGAAAAGTCAGCAAACAAACATTCATTTTCTAAAATAATTTTCTTCTTCTGTCGAAGAGCATTCAGAGGCCTGCTTTAATTTAACTGATTACACAGAAGACCTAAATGATTTATCGAACATTCACCTTGATGTAACTACTTTGCAAAGTTTAGCTTTTGTTGCTGGCTACTCAGTCTATTCTTATTTGAGACACTCGAAGTAAGACTCATGTCTTAAAATATTATCTGAAGCTAAAACCTTTGAAATCGAAGAGAATGTGGACAGTAAGTACACGCTAATATCATTGCTTGACCGAGGCTCTCTTATATGGCCCTCTGATCGCGTCCTAGAGTCTACTATCTATCTCTGGAAAATTCTTGTTAGAATTGAAGAACAACAGTACTTAATGGAAAAATTGATATCTGGACCTTCTCGTAAGATCCTCGTTCAACTAGCTCTACAGTTAATCGACGAAAATGTAAGCGAGGCATGGAGAGAGAGATGTCTAGAATGTGTTGCGAAAGTTGCTTACTTCAATCACTAATTGCTTACTATCTAACAAAGTCAAAAACATGAACGCTTTAATTAGATCGAAAGGAGAAGAAAAGCGAAAATTAAGGAAATTAAGAATAGATTAACTTGTAGTTATTAGTTATTCTCTGTGCATAAATGTACCATACATTGCTGTAGGTAGTGTACAGCGTACATATGCCATTCTCACATAGTTTTGTACTACCTCAAATAATAACTGTTCTCGTTAGTAAATTGATTGATCTTATAACTCTGAGTGATTTTAATGACATATGATTGCTAAGTAAGATCAATAGGAATTATAGGAATAAAAAAACCCTCACAGACGGGATGGGAGTGTGCTCCTTCTGATTACACTTCCCCAATGTTTAATTTAACTAGAATTTCAATTTTTCAAATTCCATTTCATCTTATGGAATACAATTTAATTAATGTTTGAATTGTGAAGACTTCAAATGTTTAATTAAATTAATTAAAGATTAATTATTACAGATAGAAATTAGGAATACTTGCTAGTTGGTAATTTACGTTACTATTTAGAATAATAGAATTGACATCATCATCAACTTGTAAAATATTCCAACTTCCAAGTGTATTAATTGCACTTGTATGAAACACATATTCATTTACAAACCAATCAATAACAGTCATTATCTAGCAGATAGTAGGCTTATGTAATATGTTCTATTGTATTCAGTATACTATTAGAGTAATTACAATATGGAGAAGATCGTTGATTTATGTAAATAATCGTTTATTAATAAAACGTAGAATTGATTAGCGACCTAATAATTTAAATAGATATATAGAAAGAACATCCTTAAGAGAATACAACCTCTATAATTTCAATAGATAATTCGAATTATTAAAGAGTCACTGGACCAGAACACAAATTTCGATATAACTG
Organism: Hexactinellida sp. DTS-2022; assembly: GCA_028753945.1. NCBI lineage: Eukaryota > Metazoa > Porifera > Hexactinellida > Hexactinellida sp. DTS-2022. Next base: position 1,543,413 of record JAPNXP010000014.1, read on the forward strand.
ACGAACGAAAGCGAAATTGGGAAATCGGGCTTCGAGGTGATCATCTCCAGGAAATTCTATATCTCCTGACCAAATGTGAAATCTCTATCTTTAATGGTTTAGTCAGACCATCGCGTACGGCCGGCCGGCCAGCCGGAAGTCCGACAGACGTAAATTCAATAGTGTGCACTTATAGTATAAAACTATAGTAGGACCCTACTATATCGTTTTTACTGTGCCGACTATACTATAGTATAGTGGCCCAGTAAAGATGGTTTATGATAGAACCGTTAAGATTTTACATTCCACAACAACGACAGATTAAAAGTGATTATATTTATTTCGGCGAGAATATTCTTGGACAATTAATGTACTGACGTAACTAATTATAATTAATTCCTTTTGTATTTAACTTATAGACGGTTGCAATTGGATTATTGGGGTTATCGAGTGCGTGGTATTCAAATATTATAGTGAAATTCAATTTAAATTAATAATAATTGCAAATAATTGAACTTAATTTATTTTGCTGTACATAATATTGGTGTTAAATTATTAATAGATTAATTAAATATTATACTAATTATCTAAATTTCATTAATCTCAGAAATGAATAAGATAGAAACAAACTTTCAATTTAGCAATTAGTCCTTATGGCACGTGCCACCTAGACAAGTGGGTCTCGACACCTTGAGGTGATGATGACATCGTTAAAAAAATGTGTTTTTACACTTTTGTTAATTCGAAATTTAAAATGGGTTAGTTGATGTTGGGTGATGACCCAACACTCACATAAAAAATGCTGAGTCATCAGCTATTATATTCTACTCAAACTTGAATATCTCTAAAATGAAGTGAACTAAATGGAAACTTCCACCACTCTAAGGGTCGATGCCTTGTGTAACACCTTTTTGAAATAATTTGACACCTTCATAGTGATGATGACATGGCGAAAAAAAATCCAAAATTGCAGCCTGCGCCGACAGCATGTTCTTTTGGAGGCACTATCAATAAACCACCACCAAAATATAGTGCCACCAAAGGAACATGCGTCGGCACAGGCTGCAATTTTGGATTTTATTATTATTATTACTGTGCCGACTATACTATAGTATAGTGGCCCAGTTCTAATCCTACTGCCTTTAATATTATTATTATTATTATTATTACTGTGCCGACTATACTATAGTATAGTGGCCCAGTTCTAATCTTACTGCCTTTAATATTATTATTATTATTATTACTGTGCCGACTATACTATAGTATAGTGGCCCAGTATTGGAATCACTGCCTTTATTATTATTATTACTGTGCCGACTATACTATAGTATAGTGGCCCAGTTCTAATCTTACTGCCTTGGTTAGTTATTATTATTACTGTGCCGACTATACTATAGTATAGTGACCCAGTATTGGTCTTAGTGCTTTGGTTAGTTATTATTATTATTATTATTATTATTATTACTGTGCCGACTATACTATGGTATAGTGGCCCAGTTCTAATCTTACTGCCTTTATTTTTATTACTGTGCCGACTATACTATAGTATAGTGGCCCAGTATTAGAATCACTGCCTTTATTATTACTGTGCCGACTATACTATAGTATAGTGGCCAAGTATTGGAATCACTGCCTTTATTATTAGTATTATTATTATTATTATTTTTATTTTTACTGTGCCGACTATACTATAGTATAGTGGCCCAGTGTTGGAATCACTGCCTTTATTATTATTTTTATTATTATTTCTCCGTAGCAGGTGCCCTGGCCACACCTATATACATAGAGGGCTGAAACTTGGCATGTAGGTGCGATGGGACCGTATAATTTGCACCTGGGGTTACGATTTTAATTAACACATTTTGGACACATCTTTAACACCTTTCAAAATTTGTCTGGTCCATAACTAAAAGAATGTTTTACTAAACCCCAATTTTTATTGCATATTTGGATTCACCATAAAATTCTGCGTCTAATGGGAGAAGAAAATTTACATTAAAGGGTTTAATTTCTGCCATAAATGGGGGCTGAAATTTCTTTGTTTACTCACACTTCAATTTCAGTAAACTGTGAAATCTAATTCCATTGTTTCAACTTGTAATAATTATATTGATTTAACTTGTTAAATCTTACTCTATTGATTCAACTTGCGATAATTATATTGATTTAACTTATAAATTCCAGCTGGCTTCTATTTAATTCTAGTATTACTATACAATGGATTAAATATAATATGATAATATAAGGAATTTGTTGACTCAACTCAACCAACCGTGGATAACAATGCTAAAATAAATTACTAATAATATATTTTATTATCAATACATAATGAATAAATGGCATTAAACTCTTGATGGTTTATGATAGAAACAAACTTCAAATTCAACAATCGTTCCTTGTGACTCCGCCCAATCAACAAATGGTTCTTCACACCTTGGGCGTTGATGACTTGGCGAAAAAAAATCCAAAAACACAGCCTGCGCCGAAAGCATGTTCCTTTGGAGGCACTATCAATAAACCACCAACAAATATAGTGCCACCAAAGGAACATGCGTCGGCACAGCTGCAATTTTGGATTTTATTTCTCCGTAGCAGGTGCCCTGGCCACACCTGTATACATTGAGGGCTGAGAATTGGCATGTAGTTGCGGAGGGACCGTCTAATTTGCACCTGGGGTTACGAATTTTTATTAAGAAATTTTTGACACATCTTTAACACCTTTCAAAATTTGTCTGGTCCATAACTCAAAATATGTTTTACTAAACCCCCAAATTTTATTTCATATTTAGATTCATCTTAAAATTCTGCGTCTGATGGGAGAAGAAAATTTGTTAAAATTGGTTTAATTTCTGCCATGAATGGGGTTTGAAATTTCTTTGTTTACTCACACTTCAATTTCAGTAAAAGTGTTAAATCTAATTCTATTGTTTCAACTTGTAATAATTATATTGATTTAACTTGTTAAATCTTACTCTATTGTTTCAACTTGAGATAAATATATTGATTCAACTTAAAAATTCCAGCTGGCTTCTATTTAATTGTAGTATTACTATACAATGGATTAAATAAAATATAATGATATAAGGAATTTGTTGACTAAACTCAAATTACCGTGGATAACATTGCTAAAATAAATAACTAATAATTTAATTTATTATCAATAAGTAATGAATGAATGGCATTAAACTAAAGATGGTTTATGATAGAACCGTTAAGATTTTACATACCACAACAACGACAGATTATGTGATTATATTTACTTCTGCGTTAATATTATTGCACTGTTAATATACTGACGTAATTAATTATAATTAATTCAGTCAGTATATGACTTATATAGATGCTCCCAATTTGTTTATTAGGGGTTATCGAGTGTGCGGAATTGAAATTTGATGGACAAATTAATTAATTTATTATTTATGACAAAATAATTAAACTTAATAAATATAAGTTGACATTGAAATTGGTGTTAAATTATAAATAATATTAATAATTATATATACTAATTAATTAAATATCATAAATCTCAGAGATCATAGAAGATAGAAACAAACTTTCAATTTATCAATTGGTCCTTATGCCAGGTACCACCTATACAAGTGGGTCTTTACATCTTGAGGTGATGATGACATCGTTAAAAAAATGTGTTTTTACAATTTTGCTAATTCGATATTAAAAATGGGTTAGTTCATGTTGGGTGATGACCCAACACTCACATAAAAAATGCTGAGTCATCAGTTGTTATATTCTACTCAAACTTGAATATCGCTAAAAGGAAGTGAACTAAAACGAAACTTCCACCACTCTAAGGGTCGATGCCTTTTGTAACACCTTTTTGAAATGATTTAACACCTTTATAGTGATGATGACTTGGCGAAAAAAAAATCCAAAATTGCATCCTGTGCCGACAGCATGTTCCATTGGAGGCACTATCAAGAAACCACCAACAAAATATAGTGCCACCCAAGGAACATGCGTCGGCACAGGATGCAATTTTGGATTTTTTGTATTATTTTTTTTCTCCGTAGACGGTGCCCTGGATTTAGCTTTATAGTTGATGGGCTGAAACTTGGCATGTGGGTGCGATGGGACCGTCTAATTTGCACCTGGGGTTACGATTTTTGATTAACAAATTTTAGACACATCTTTTACACCTTTCAAAATTTGTCTGGTCCATAACTCAAAATATGTTTTAATAAACCCCAAAATTTTATTTCATATTTGGATTCATCTTAAAATTCTGCGTCTGATGGGAGAAGAAAATTTGTTAAAATTGGTTTAATTTCTGCCATTAATGGGGGTTTGAAATCTCTTTGTTTACTCAACACTTCAATTTCAATAAAACTGTGAAATCTAATTCCATTGTTTCAACTTGTAATAATTATATTGATTTAACTTGTTAAATCTTTCACTATTGTTTCAACTTGCGATAATTAAATTAATTCAACTCATAAATTCCAGCTGGCTTCTATTTAATTCTAGTATTACTATACAATGGATTAAATATAATATAATAATATAAGGAATTTGTTGACTAAACTCAAATCACCGTGGATAACATTGCTAAAATAAATAACCAATAATATAATATATTATCAATGCATAATGAATGAATGGCAGTGAACTCAAGGTGGTTTATGATAGAAACAAACTTCAAATTTATCTACTGTTCCTTGTGACTCGGACCAATTAACAAATGGTTCTTGGCACATTGAGGCGTTGATGACTTGGCGAAAAAAAATCCAAAATTGCAGCTGCGCCGACAGCATGTTCCTTTGGAGGCACTATCAATAAACCACCAACAAAATATAGTGCCACCAAAGGAACATGCGTCGGCACAGCTGCAATTTTGGATTTTTACTGTGCCGACTATACTATAGTATAGTGGCCCAGTATTGGAATCACTGCCTTTATTTTTATTATTACTGTGCCGACTATACTATAGTATAGTGGCCCAGTATTGGAATCACTGCCTTTATTTATATTATTATTACTGTGCCGACTATACTATAGTATAGTGGCCCAGTATTGGAATCACTGCCTTTATTATTATTATTATTATTTATATTATTATTTTTTCTCCGTAGACGGTGCCCTGGCCAGAGCTTTATGGTTGATGGGCTGAAACTTGGCATGTAGGTTCGGAGTCGACGTCTAATTTGCACCTGGGGTTACGATTTTTTATTAACAAATTTTTGACACATCTTTAACACCTTTCAAATTTTGTCTGGTCCATAACTCAAAAGTTGTTTTACTAAACCCCCAAATTTTATTTCACATTTGGACTCGCCATAGAATTCTGCGTCTGATGGGACAAGAAAGTTTCGCATAAAGGGGTCAATTTCTGCCATAAATGGGGGTTGAAATTTCTTTGTTTACTCACACTTCAATTTCAGTAAAACTGTGAAATCTAATTCCATTGTTTCAACTTGTAATAATTATATTGATTTAACTTGTTAAATCCTACTCTATTGATTCAACTTGCGATAATTATATTGATTCAACTTATAAATTCCAGCTGGCTTCTATTTAATTGTAGCATTACTATACAATGGATTAAATTAAATTAATTTATATAAGGAATTTGTTGACTTCACTCAACTAACCGTGGATAACATTGCTAAAATAAATAACTAATAATTTAATTTATTATCATTAAGTAATGAATGAATGGCATTAAACTAAAGATGGTTTATGATAGAACCGTTAAGATTTTACATTCCACAACAACGACAGATTAAGTGATTATATTTATTTCGGCGAGAATATTCTTTTTGCACAATTAATGTACTGACATAATTTATTATAATTAATTCCTTTTGTATTTAACTTATAGAATTTTCCAATTGGATTATTGGGGTTATCGAGTGCGCTGAATTCAAATATGATAGTGAAATTCGATTTAAATTAATAATAAGTGCAAATAATTGAACTGTATTTATTTTGCTGTACATAATAATGGTGTTAAATTATTAATTTATTAATTAAATATTTATACTAATTAGGTAAATTTCATTAATCTCAGAGATGATACAAGATAGAAACAAACTTTCAATTTATCAATTGGTCCTTATGCCACGTACCACCTATACAAGTGGGTCTTGACACCTTGAGGTGATGATGACATCGTTAAAAAAATGTATTTTTACAATTTTGTGAATTAAATAATTCGCATGGGTTGGTTGGAGTTGGGTGAATACCCAACACGCACTTAAAAAATGCTGAGTCATCACAGATTATATTCTACTGAAACTTGAATATCTCTCAAATGAATTGAGCTAAATGGAAACTTCCACCACTCTAAGGGTCGTTGCCTACTGAAACACCTTTTTGAAATAATTTAACACCTTCATAGTGATGATGACATGGCGAAAAAAAATCCAAAATTGCAGCTTGTGCCGACAGCATGTTCCTTTGGAGGCACTATCAATAAACCACCAACAAAATATAGTGCCACCAAAGGAACATGCGTCGGCACAGGCTGCAATTTTGGATTTTTTTTATTTTTATTTTTTCTCCGTAGACGGTGCCCTGGCCTGAGCTTTATAGTTGATGGGCTGAAACTTGGCATGTAGGTGCGTATGGACCGTCTAATTTGCACCTGGGGTTACGATTTTTTATTAACAAATTTTTGACACATCTTTAACACCTTTCAAAATTTGTCTGGTCCATAGCTAGAAAAATGTTTTACTAAACCCCCAAATTTTATTTCATATTTGGATTCACCATAAAATTTGCGTCTGATGGGAGAAGAAAACTTTTAATAAAGAGTTTTATTTCTGCCACAAATGTGGTTTGAAATTTCTTTGTTTACTCACACTTCAATTTCAGTAAAACTGTGAAATCTAATTCCATTGTTTCAACTTGTAATATTTATATTGATTTAAGTTGTTAAATCTTACACTATTGTTTCAACTTGCTACAATTATATTGATTTAACTTGTGAATTCCAGCTGGCTTCTATTTATTGTAGTATTACTATACAATGGATTAAATAAAATATTATAATATAAGGAATTTGTTGACTTAATTCAACTTAACCGTGGATAACATTGCTAAAATAAATAACTAATAATATAATTTATCATCAATACATAATGAATGAATGGCTTTAAACTCAAGATGGTTTATGATAGAACCGTTAAGATTTTACATTCCACAACAACGACAGATTAAGTGAATATATTTATTTCGGCGAGAATATTCTTGCACAATTAATGTACTGACGTAATTAATTATAATTAATTCCTTTTGTATTTAACTTATAGACGGTTCCAATTGGATTATAGGGGTTATCGAGTGCGTGGAATTCAAACATTATAGTGAAATTCAATTTAAATTAATAATCATTGCAAATAATTGAACTTAATTTATTTTGCTGTATATAATAATGGTGTTAAATAATTAATACATTAATTAAATTTTTATGCTAATTAGCTAAATTTCATTAATCTCAGAGATGATACAAGATATAAACAAACTTTCAATTTATCAATTGGTCCTTATGCCAGGCACCACCTATACAAGTGGGTCTTGACACCTTGAGATGATGATGACATCGTTAAAAAAATGTATTTTTACAATTTTTTTAATTCGACATTTAAAATGGGTTAGTTGGTGTTGGGTGATGACCCAACACTCACATAAAAAATGCTGACTCATCACTTATTATATTCTACTGAAACTTGAATATCTTTGAAACGAAGTGAGCAAAATGGAAACTTCCAAGACTCTAAGGGTCGTTGCCTTCTGAATCACCTTTCTGAAATAATTTAACACCTTCATAGTGATGATGACATGGCGAAAAAAATCCAAAATTGCAGCTGTGCCGACAGCATGTCCCTTTGGAGGCACTATCAAAAAACCAACACCAAAATATAGTGCCACCAAAGGAACATGCGTCGGCACAGCTGCAATTTTGGATTTTTTTTTTCTCCGTAGACGGTGCCCTGGCCAGAGCTTTATAGTTGATGGGCTTAAACTTTGCATGTAGGTGCGATGGGACCGTCTAATTTGCACCTGGGGTAACGATTTTTGATTAAGAAATTTTTGACACATCTTTAACACCTTTCAAAATTTGTCTGGTCCATAACACAAAATATGTTTTACTAAACCCCCAAATTTTATTTCACATTTGGATTCACCATAAAATTCCGCGTCTGATGGGAAAAGAAAACTTTCAATAAAGAGTTTTATTTCTGCCATAAATGGGGGTTGAAATTTCTTTGTTTACTCACACTTCAGTTTCAGTATAACTGTTAAATCTAATTCCATTGTTTCAACTTGTAATAATTATATTGATTTAACTTGTTAAATCTTACTCTATTGATTCAACTTGCGATAATTAAATTGATTTAACTTATAAATTGCAGCTGGCTTCTATTTAATTTACCATACAATGGATTAAATAAAATAATATAATATAAGGAATTTGTTGACCTAATTCAACTCAACCGTGGATAACAATGCTAAGATAAATAACTAATAATATAATTTATTATCAATACATAATGAATGAATGGCATCAAACTCAAGATGGTTTAAGATAGAAACAAACTTCAAATTTATCTACCGTTCCTTGTGACTCGGACCAATTAACAAATGCTTCTTCACACCTTGGGCGTTGATGACTTGGCAAAAAAAAATCCAAAATTGCAGCCTGCGCCGACAGCATGTTCCTTTGGAGGCACTATCAATAAACAACCAACAAAATATAGTGCCACCAAAGGAACATGCGTCGGCACAGGGTGCAATTTTGGATTTTTTTTTTTTTTTTTTTTTCTCCGTAGACGGTGCCCTGGCCAGAACTTTACAGTTGATGGGCTGAAACTTGGCATGTGGGTGCGATGGGACCGTCTAATTTGCACCTGGGGTTACGATTTTTGATTTACAAATTTTGGACACATCTTTAACACCTTTCAAAATTTGTCTTGTCCATAACTCAAAATATATTTTACTAGACCCCCAATTTTTATTTCATATTTGGATTCATCTTAATGTTCTGCGTCTGTTGGGAGAAGAAGATTTTTAAAAATTGGTTTAATTTTTGCCATCTATGGGGGTTGAAATTTCTTTGTTTACTCACACTTCAATTTCTGTAAAAGTGTTAAATTTAATTCCATTGTTTCAACTTGTAATAATTATATTGATTTAACTTGTTAAATCCTACTCTAGTGATTCAACATGCGATAATTATATTGATTTAACTTATAAATTCCTGCTGGCTTCTATTTAATTGTTGTATTACTATACAATGGATAAAATAAAATAATATAATATAAGGACTTTGTTGACTTAACTCATTCACCGTGGATAACATTGCGAAAATAAATAACTAATAATTTAATTTATTATCAATAAGTAATGTGAATGGCATTAAACTAAAGATGGTTTTTAATAGAACCGTTAAGATTTACATTCCACAACACCGACAGATTAAGTGATTATATTTATTTCGGCGAGAATATTCTTGCACAATTAATGTACTGACGTGACTAATTATAATTAATTTCTTTTGTATTTAACTTATAGACGGTTCCAATTGGATCATTGGGGTTATCGAGTGCGTGGAATTCAAATATTATAGTGAAATTCAATTTAAATTAATAATAATTGCAAATAATTGAACTTAATTAATTTTGCTGTATATAATAATTGTGTTAAATAATTAATTAATTAATTACATATTTATATTAATTAGCTAAATTTCATTAATCTCAGAGATGATTCAAGATAGAAACAAACTTTCAATTTATCAATTGGTCCTTATGCCAGGTACCACCTATACAAGGGGGTCTTGACACCTTGAGTTGATTATGACATTGTTTAAAATATATTTTTTTACAATTTTGTGAATTAAATAATTCGCATGGGTTGGTTGGAGTTGGGTGAATACCCAACACGCACCTAAAAAAAGCTGACTCAGCACATATTATATTCTACTGAAACTTGAATATCTCTCAAATGAAGTGTGCAGCATCTTAGCCGAATTTATTGGCAGCCCGGATAGCGTATCGAAGATTTCTTCTTCTCCACCAAGCGCAAAGCAGTTGAGGCGAACGTGGACATGAAGTTTGTCGCTCCGCTTATAGCATCCCAATTACCCAGGGACATAGAATCTAAAATCAAAGCAACGATCGTAGGGATTAAACCCGAACTGGATGTGCCAGATGGCAGAAAATTGCTGATAGCTATCTAGAAGGAACTCCAAGAGAAATGCTACAGCCCCGACTGCGGCAGTAGAAAATGTGATGTGAGGCAATTGAAAAAGTGGCAGTTATCGAAAAGGAACACACAGACTCCTCGCCTAACACTAGCTTTGAGGGACGGAGCGAAACGTTCGATATGGAAAGTACTGTCTACTCTACCAATTATCAACCGAGGAATACGTACCCACAAAGAAACAGACCACAGCGGGATTGGAATCAACCACAGCGGGATTGGAATCAACCACAGCGTGAAGAAACATAGTGCTATTTATGCGGAGCAAACCACATTATGCGGTACTGCCCCGAGCGAAAATGTTCAATCTGCGGAAACAAGGGACACATCGTACCAAATTGTTCAAATAGGTACAGAGGGAAGAACAAACCTTCACGTCACACGCAGACCAAACGAATCCTCCATCGCCATTACCGCCAAGATTAACAACACTGCAATAACCATGCTAATAGACTCCGGCGCTGGCCCCAGTGTTATTGACATTGGAACAATCCGAAGCCTAGGATTAGAATCTAAAATACAGAAAAGGGCCACGAGAATATACGGAGTCGGAAAAGAACCTATACACGTAGTTGGGAACATATCCCTCACTGTTCATCTGAGAGACGACCAAAGAGTATCGCATCCATTTGGAGTGCTACAGGAGACATCCACCATACGGATCCTCGGCCGCGATTTCCTAAGTAAATTTGGACCAACCGAATTCGACTGGGATGCACGAAGAATCCCACTTGGGCGTGTATGGAAAGCTAGCGAGGCTGTACTCGAAGGTGGAGACGTATTTGGACGGTCCCACGTTGCTAGCTTAGATGATGATTTAGGTACTAACGTAACTGGACTTAACCAACAGATACCCACCCGTTAAGATAAACCCAAGATTGCCACTACCAGTGCAACAAAAGCTAACGGAACTATGCAGCGAATTTTCAGAAATCTTTTCAACAAATCTCAAGTCACCACGCCTAACTCAACTTACGAAACATAGTATTGACACGGGATCGTCTCAACCGATAAACACAAAATTCGACGCGTCTCACCAAAGGTTCAAACTGAAATAAACAACCAAATTGACGAAATGTTACAGAACGGAATATGCCGGAAATCCTAAACCCCTTGGAACAGTCCGGTTATACTCGTCACAAAGAAAGATGGAGGAATATGATTCATAGTAGATTACCGAACATTAAACTCCATGACCAAGAAAGACGCCTACCCATTGCCAAACCCACGAGATATAATAGACAAATTGTCAGGAGACCAAGTGTTCTCCAAACTGGATTGCTGCTGCGCGTACTGGGCTGTCGCATTGGAAGAAAAAGACATTCCCAAGACAGCTTTCTCTACACTTCGTGGACATTTCGAAATGGAAAGAATGGCATTTGGGCTATGTAATAGCAGTGCTGCCAACCCTCCCGCTTTCGGCGGGAGGGTCCCGCTTTTTGATGTTTCCTCCCGCTCTCCCGCCTCCCCTCTCAAACCTCCCGCTTTTTGGATGATTGTATATGTAAATATTTAGAATCTGAATTTTATAATTACAAGCAATATATTTAGAAGTCTTCACTTAAATAATTTACAATAACCCCAGAAACAAATTTGTCTATTTTAAAATACCATAATTCTGTATATTATCTTGTATTTCCAATTTTCCATTCTGACACATCATTTGGGAAATTTTTACAACACATCATTTAGGAAATTTTAATTTATTCAAATATGTTATAATAATAAAAAAATGCTCACTGCTACCTTATATTTCAATATGAGAGGGTAGATACTAATTGATAGGTAGAGAAATGTTTTTATAATGCCTTTTATTCTGGTATTCTTGCTAATTTAACTAAAATACTGACCTCCCGCTTTTCTCCCGCTTTGAATGTATCAACCTCCCGCTTTTAGATGAAACTCCCGCGGCCCGCCACAGGTCCCACTTTTGATATATATGATATATATATATATATATATATCCAGAAAGTGTCTTTTATTACACGATTTAGGGACATATTTTAAAAGTTTAGCTTTTTTTACAACACAATTTAGATAAAAAAAAGCTCGATTCCCTATAAGGAAATTCACCATAAAAGTGTGTTTTATGGAGTATTTTCCAATATTAAGGGACATGTTCTGGATATATATATATACGAGCCCTTCGGTCTCGGTCGCTTTGCGACAGATCGGTGCAACGTTCCTCAAGTTAACGGCCGCTGTGCGGCCTTACTCCTCACCCTTCTGCCATAGAAAATGGTAGAAAGGGACGTTATATACACCCCTTTATAAGATTTCCATAGTTTTAACTTATTTTTCCTGTTCTAAATTTATAAACGCGAAATTCGGGTTCAGCATACTTGTTAACCTATAATACCCGTTGAAAGCTAACTTGTAGGGTGATTTTGAATTTCATTAAATTGTTACCTATTTTGTGCAAACAACAACAATAAATATTCATATTAGAAATTTCTAAACGCGAAATTCGTGTTCAGCATACTTGTTAACCTATAATACCCGTTGAAAGCTAACTTCTAGGGTGATTTTGAATTTCATTAATTTGTTTACCTATTTTGTGTAAACAACAACAATAAATATTCACATTAGAAATTTCTAAACGCGAAATTCGTGTTCAGCATACTTGTTAACCTATAATACCCATTGAAAGCTAACTTCTAGGGTGATTTTGAATTTCATTAATTTGTTTGCCTATTTGTGTAAACAACAACAATAAATATTCATATTAGAAATTTCTAAACGCGAAATTCGTGTTCAGCATACTTGTTTACCTATAATACCTGTTGAAAGCTAACTTCTAGGTTGATTTTGAATTTTCAATAATTTATTTACCTATTTTTGTAAACAACAACAATAAATATTCACATTAGAAATTTGTAAATGCGAAATTCGTGATCAGCATACTTGTTTACCTATTATAACATTTGGAAGTTAGTTTCTATCAAAATTATAAATGCGGTTTCTTATCCCCCATCACTTTAATACAATCCGGACAAACAAACACACACACAAACAAACAAACAACAATCGAGATTTAATAATATAGATTTTAGGTTGGCAGCGGACATAGGGATTACGGAGTCTTATTGATGACATCCTCGTCCACTCAAGTCGAATAGATCAACATATAAATAGCCTCAGACAGGTTTTCAAGAGACTGAGAGATGCAGGAATCCAGCTACGTGCTGACAAGTGTCACCTCGGTTTCCAAGAAGTAGAGTTCCTTGGACACATTATTACCCCTGACGGGCACAGACTCCTATCAGGAACGGTTTCACGTATTTCGAACTATCAGCCCCCAAGAGACAAGAAAGGAGTCCAAAGATTCTTAGGGCTGGTAAACTTTTATAGAGAGTATATACCAAACTTCTCTGACAATGCAGAACCTATCTACCGCCTCACACGCCAGGACACCAACTGGAATTGGGACAAGTCAGTTTCTGAAGCTTTCTCCCTTCTCAAACGATACCTGACATAGTCCCCACTAATGCTGGCATATCCAAACTGGGAGGCACCTTTCTATCTTCAAACCGACGGATCTAAAGTAGCTGTGGGGGGCGTCCTATCCCAGAAGGATTCTCAAGGTCGCCTTAAACCTATTGCTTACTTCTCCTCGGGTTTAAACCCAAGGCAAATACAGTATGCGGCCGGGGAAATCGAATGTTGGGCTATAATCGCCATGTCACGGAAATTCAACGACTATATAAAAGCAGCACGCAAGGTATATTTCGTTACCGACCATAATCCACTACATTAGCTACGGAAGCAACGTGATCCAAGGGGAAAGTTCGCCCGATGGATACAAGAGCTAGAGAGTTTGGACTATGAAATAGTATACACAAAGGGTAACCAGAATAACGCAGCAGATTTCCTCTCCCGCATTGAGAGTGACATAGATAGTCAAGTAAACAACGAATTCGAATATTTTGAGAGATTCGTATACCACCTAACTATGTCATACCCCGAGCTAGTCGAAATGATCGAAAAAGAGCAGTTAAAGGATCATGCGATAAAGTACGCACGCGAGCAGGTGTCGGAAGTCCGATATGCAAGTAGAGGACGTTACAACTACCAACACTTAACAATATCTGATCGTCTGCTTCTACGTAACGGGAAGATTTTGGTACCAGAAGTCATGAGAAACTCTGTACTTACCATATTGCACAATCAAGCACATCCTGGGATTAAACGCACAACGTTTATCGTGAAAGAAAACTTCACATGGGATGGTCTATCAGTTTCGTGCGACAGTTTTGCAAGAAGTGCGAAATATGTCACAAGAACAAACACAAGACTGGATCGAGAGAACCCATCACCCCAATCACCATTGCGTCGTCCCCTCGTAAAGTGGTAGCGTATGATGTCGCTACCCTCCCGTGGGGTAATGGGTACCGATATTTCCTCCAGATTACAGACATGTTTTCGAAATGGATTTAACTGGTCCCTATGAGAAACTAAACATCCCACAAAATCGTTGAAGCTCTAGAATCTTCCTGGATATTAAGACACGGACCCCCTGAGATCTTCCTTAGTGACCAAGGGCCTAATGTTGACGGTACGGAGATAAGGGACGCTTTACGAAAGTGGGGAATTTAAAAACGCAGATCGTCTCCTTACCACTCAAAGGTGACGGACAGTCCGAACGTGGAATACAAACCACTAAACAAACATTGCGATGCATGTTAGCCGAGAAAAAGTTAGAGAAAGAATCCTGGCATCAAATATTACAGGAAGTCGCCTACTCGCTGAACACAATGCCAAACGCTGGGACTGAAATCACCCCATTCAAAATTATGTACGGTGAGAACCCCAAGCGTTTCCCATTCTTGGACTCAAATATCCAGGATCCTACACGGATTGTAGATACGAGCCGTTGGTGCGACGAGCTAACACATTCAGTTACTGACGCTAGGAGTGATAGTCTTGACCCCAGGTTCACTGGACCATACCCTATAACCAAAGTTAGAGGACCGAATATGGTAGTCGATATGGGACAGTCCCGCCAAGGAGTTGTTCACCTAGACCGATGCAAAGTGACCACGCCTTCCAGCTACCAACCTTCTCCTCTTGAACGCGAGAGTGGTGAAAGCGTACCAGAGTCACACCTACCTTCTGACGAGAACTACGACCTGATTTTGGAAAATCCAGATTCAACCCCCAGGCGTAGAGATAGTTTCATAAATGACCCTCTGCTGCAGAAGAACTCTACCCCACGTAGATACCATCGACCCAAACGCAGTACGAGACTACCGATCCGGTATAGAGACGACAACTCCCCATGAGGGAGGGTATATACGGGGGAAGTGATGTTAGGTAACTAAACGAGATTAGCAACTAAACGAGATCATAACAATCAATCCCCGCTCACACGAGAGATTATGCGCATTCATTTATTAGTAGATATATATAGACTTACAACTAATTTACTAGTATACTGCTATATCTAATCGTTATTATTCATAATTGTTCGTGTACATATATTTACTTATCAAACGTATAACTTGGGCACAACAACTATAATGCTATATAATTAATAATCATCGCGGACGCCCTACAAGCTCATTGCGTAAATATTGCGTGTACATTACACATGCGCACTGCACTTTTAAGTTCTTGCAAAATGTCCACACAATATACGCATTTATATGTAGATAATTTAAATATGTTTTGACTTAGGTCTCGGTAAATTATAACGATTTTATGTAAATTTCTCGGAACATTACGCGACCTCCAGGTTGAAAACCCATGCTTTAGTGTCTGTAAATGTGTGCATTATAAAATACTGAGATAGTAATCTAATTGGTCGAGAGGAAGTTCAGGCATCTAATCAGTTATTTGTGTTCTGTCTGTCTAGCCCATACATTCTAACATTCCATTGTGTTATTTGATATCAAATTATTATCAATCAATACAATAACTTCTCCATCCCAAAATAGGGGTCTACTGGTACCAGTTTCTTAGTGTTATTTAATTTTATATTTGGAGTTGGTATATTATTATACACGGACAAGCTTTAATATCTAGAAAATTATCTGTTCAAATTTGCATAAATATCCAAATTATTTTCTCTGTCCTTGTATAAACCTATAGCTAGGATCCACGGATATAAATAGACAGCTAGAGGCCACTCATCAAGAACGACATTTAATTTGAAAAGGAACATGCTTGAAATACAAGTGAGGGCCGCAGGCCCGAGTACAAGTAAGGACGCGCGTATAGCAGACGAGTAGCTTGTACTAATAAATATTTGTGGTTTATCCTGGTTGGAGCACCGTACTAGGAATAATCCAATAAAACTTGAGTGTATTTCGAAAAACTTGAGTATATTTACAAATTAGTTGAGTATTGTTAAGTATATTTGGAAATTTTCAAAAAAATTGAGGAATTTTGATAAGAGGATATTGATTTCACTTCACCCAAAATGTTTGGTATCATATTCAAAAGCTCTGACTTGTCTAAACTTTCAATACAAATCACGATTTTTCCCAGGGTTGGGTTTTGTCCTGTCCAAAACTGGTTTTGGACGGACAGTGGGAAAAATCCGGTTTTACCGGTAAAAACTGGTAAATACTGGTCAATACTAGCTATATCCTTGAATAATAAGAAAACATATAAAACTAAGATATATTATTTCGATTTGGTTATATACTATTGACACTAGTTTACAATGGAACAGTAAAGTAATCATAAAATGTGTGGTTTCACCGGGCTTCAACCAATTAAATACTAATTAGTACTAAAGTATTCGTACATATGTACTTTATAAGGGGGGGATAATTACCAAAGCATTTGTGATATTATATAATTTGAATACTATCGTGCAGATTTGTATAACTCACTTACTTAAATTAACCAATTTGAAATGGCACAAGGAGGAAGGCCCATTGATTCAGTATGGAAATTTTACATCAAAGTTGAAGATGGTGGAAAAATAAGAGCTAAGTGTATAAAATGTAGTGCTATGATCAGTGCAAAGGCTGGAAGGCTTAGAACTCATCTTGAAAAATGTTCTCAAAGCGAACAACAACATAATTTTCCTAGAGATCTTCCTGAAATTATAATACCGATTAACAGTAGTGATTCAAATAAGCCACCTGAAAAACGTTTATGTCATAATGTCATCCAGCCGAAGTTGAATGACTTCACAATAAAGACCAACTCTCACCAGAAAGAAATTCTCGACGATCAAATTGCTCGCTTATTCTATGCGTGTAATCTTCCTTTTAGCCTCGCTGAGAATGACGTATTCAAAAAGACAATTTCTATGCTCAGACCTGGTTATACACCGCCTACAAGGAAAAGTCTAGCTGGAGGTCTTCTTGACAAGATATTTAATGAAGTAACCACCATGACTGCTTCAGCTCTGGAAGGCACGGATGTACTCTAGTACAGGATGGGTGGAGTGACATACACAACTCCCCTGTAATTGCCCATTGTGTACATACAGGAGAAAGATCTTATTTTCTGAATTCTGTTGACACTGGATCAAACAAGAAAACTGCTACCTATTGTACTTCTTTAGCTATCGATAAATTTGGGTGTAAAGTTGTTGCTGTCGTTACTGACAATGAACCCAAAATGCAGTCAATGCGCTCCAAGTTGAAATTACTTGATAGCTCACTTTCAGTATACGGCTGTGCTTCTCATTTATTGAACCTGTTGGGGAAGGATATCACCCCTTCGCAAATTATTTCTCGTATTACAGAGATAAATAAATATTTTCGCAATCATCACAATCCTGGATCCCTCCTATCTGCACAAAAAGGATCTCTTAAGCCTCAATTACCAGTTGTGACACGGTGGAATAGTCAATTGGAGTGTATCAAGACATACCTAACAAATAGGCCTTTCCTTTTGAACATTCTGGCACAACATGAAGATGTTATCGACTTGTCAATTGTAAACCTAATAAACAACGTTGGCCTTTATCGTGAGGCTAAAAATCTTTATGACCAACTTAAACCGATTTCAATATCTTTGGACAGGTTACAAGGAGAAAAGTCTAATATTGCAGACTCTTGCGAAGAATGGATGAAATTACTCCAGTTAGACGAGCTGAAATGTCATCAAAGCAAAATTCAGCAACGATTCAAACAAGCAATTACACCTACTCACTTACTAGCCAACATGGTCAATCCAAAGTACATGGGACAGAGGCTTTCATGTGAACAACAGGAAGAAGCGAGGGGTTTGCTTATTCTACTAAATGCTTCTCTTTTGCCGCAACTTTATCAATTTCAGGCAAAGGCAGCACCATTTCCCGCATCTATATTTGAATGTACAGATGCATTAGATCCGGTAACGTGGTGGAAGACCATTAAAACATCGAAAAACTTAGTAGCTCATGAGCTTTGCGATATAGCTATCAATTTATTAATCTTACCGTCAAGTTCAGCAAGTATTGAAAGGATTTTCTCGAATTTTGGTTTAATTCAAACCCAACTAAGGAACAGATTGGGAATCGACAAAACCAGCAAATTAGTAGCTTGTTACAGAGAATTGAGAGGACGTCAAGAATTAGATTGGTAACAAGAATAAAGGTTAATTAAACATCAATTTACTGTCATATTTTTCATCTACATATATCATTTCAACTAGTATTTATTCAGCATATTTATTATATACATATATACAAGTTACAACTTATTAAATATACAAGTAATATGCACGACTCAGCACGAATATAACAATTAGGTATTGACCAGTTTTGACCAGTTTTGTCCAGTCAGGAGGTTTTGGACAGGACGGTTTTTACCGGTTTTACCACTATGGTTTTTACCACATGGACAAAACCTGCCAACCCTGATTTTTCGCATATGTACGCAAATTGATCGTCCCGAAATTACGTATGTCGTAAATAGTCAAATTTAACAATGTGAAATTTAATGATTACGTCATCCTGCGATAATGAGTAAGCATGGTGACAATCTGGTGTAAGTTGACCGTGTAACCAACGTGTCCGCATCACTAATGTACATGTTCTATGAAATTTTCAGATTTTTATTTCTTAGTGGGCGCGAAATATGTGCGATTAAGTTACTTTTCATGCCTCTCAAAATTTGACAATGACTTCATAACTTTATGAGGTATGAAAATTTTCTGATGGAAACCTCAACTTGTTAGCGGGGGCCAAAAGTTACCCCTATATACGTGCATACACACATACAGGTTTGTGTTTTAATAGTATAGATTGATAGATAGATTATAATATGTCTATTTACACAATCTAGCAAGGTTATCTCCCACCTGCAAAGTTTGCCAAACAAGAATAATCTAATTCCTGAATTTGTTGGGGTTACAGTGTCCACTCATTGTAGTTCTAAATCTACCTCTGCCAAATTTGCTTATTTAACTATTTATCAGAAATTTTTTTAATGAAGTTACATTCTCGACAAATATAGTGGTTAGTGTTGGCAATTGGCAATTGCCATCAGGAAATTCATCAGAGTACTATGGTATCTAAGCCACTAATGACTAATGAGACAATTAATTTATACATATAATCCAGGGTTGTATTTAGCCACCGGAGTTAAATGTCGGTGGATCCTTTTGCTGCTAACAAATTTTATCTGTCAAGATACCTTAACATACTTGATAACAAACCAATTTGTTTCCATTTAAGCAACAAATTCAATAAAATAAAGGATTAATGTTGCAGTGTATTAGAAACAGGGTTGGGTTCAAGTACATTTGAAAGTACTTAAGTACAAGTACTACTACTTTTCAGATATTCAAGTACAATACAAGTACAAGTACAGGTAAACTTAAAGTACTTAAGTACAAGTACAAGTACAATGAAAAAATTAGGAAAATACTTAAGTACAAGTACAAGTACTTTCCAAGCTCTTATGATAAATCTCTCGTACTAATAGTAGAAATTGCTAAATACATAGTTTATATAGTATCATCCAAATCTATTTAATTGATTTAGCAGTTGTCCTTGACACGAACACAATTCC
This sequence comes from Hexactinellida sp. DTS-2022, assembly GCA_028753945.1. Classification (NCBI taxonomy): domain Eukaryota; kingdom Metazoa; phylum Porifera; class Hexactinellida; species Hexactinellida sp. DTS-2022. Next base: position 1,563,572 of record JAPNXP010000014.1, read on the forward strand.
TAATATACTAAGTATTAAGTAACACTACTTTATTTGAGATGGGATTTGAGGAACATCAATGATGTGTGTTGGAAATATATTGAATGATAAAAAAAGTCACGAGTAACAAGTACTCAAGTACAAGTGCAAGTACTTTAGAAAAATGAGGAAAGTAATTAAGTACAAGTACAAGTACAACGGAAAAATGGTGAAAGTACTTCAGTACAAGTACAAGTACTCAGAAAATGTACTTAATTACAGAAGTACTTAAGTAAACTGTACTTGAACCCAACCCTGATTAGAAACTTCTGTGTGTTCACGAACACACATGTGTATTCGCGAACACACATGTGTATTCGCGAACACACAATATTTGCTGTGTGTTCACGAACACACAGTTTCAAACTTTGTGTGTTCACGAATACACAATATTATTGTGTGTATTGGAGTTTTTCTTGATTATGGGAGCACAAAAAAACCCCTTTGATCAGCAATAACATTACCTCAGGGAACTAATTTTATCAGCTGTAAACAGATTATAATAGGCAAAAACAGAGTACACCTATAATATTGCAAAAATTATATAAGGAATAAAGTATACAAACTAACAATCAGTCAAGTAAACTTCTAATGGCGAAACAGGAGTTTCTTGACACAATCCGGTCTTTTCCAATGACGAACAGATCAGAGCTGTTTTCATCTGGTGACATTATGGAGAAGATCAACATTATGTCAGGTCCTAAACCGACAGAACATTCCTCTCTATTGCGTTGGCAAAGACTCCAAGCAAGGTTTAAGATCTTAACTTATCAGAGTGTAAGAGTACTGTATCTTAGGAATAAGGAGAGCGATATGCCAGATAAGCGAGTACTCTCGGTTGAGGAATTGTTTTATGTCATTCAGAGGATTCACTTACAGTTGAATCATGTAAGAAGGATTGGCTTCTATAAGCGTATATCTCAGGAGTACCACGGTATCACTGAAAAAGCCTGCAAAATCTATTTGCAAGGGTGTGAAGAGTGTCACCTCAGGAAGGCTAGAAAGAGCATTAAGTCTTTAGTCGTGAAACCTATCTCTTCCACAAGATTCCTTTCCCGATATCAAGTGGATCTTATTGACTTCAGGGATATGTCACAAGAGCACAACATGTCAGAGTCTGGAGTTCCATACCGGTGGCTTCTGGTTTATCAAGACCACTTCACTAAATTTATACGTCTTCGTCCCCTGAAACATAAGTCTGCGGAGGAGGTATCTGAGGTCTTAGAAGATTTCTTTTGTGAACTCGGCCCTCCTCATAACCTTCAAAGCGACAATGGAGGTGAGTTCAAAAACAAATCCTATTCTCTCTCCTGAACAAAAACTGGCCGGATACCAAGATTGTCCATGGAAAGCCTCGGCACCCTGAAAGTCAAGGTTCGGTAGAGCGCGCTAATCGTGACCTGAAAAATGCTCTGGCTTCGAAGATGAGAGACAATTCGAATGACTTAGGATGGGTGAAGTATGTCAGACGTCTTCAAATAGAAAAGAACACCACCTTTCATTCGACGATAGGGATGACTCCGTATGAAGCCCTCTACAATCGAAAGCCATCTTTTGGTCTCTCAGATTTGGGAATTCCCATTGAGTTAGCATCTGAAATTCACGAGGAGGAAGATCTGGAACGAATTATAGATGAAATCAACCATCCACCTAACTCTGAGTGTTCTTCCATCGATCACTTGAATATCAACACGCGTTTTGACATTCTTGATAATGAATTCACTCAACCCAATGTGTACAACGTAATCGATGAGGTTGAATTGCCATTTGAGAGTGCACGCGTACAAAAGGAGAACTTCATACAAGATTCCTATTTAGATGAAATCTCGCAGCCACTGCCGGAAGGAACTCGTATCTTCTCTCCTTCCACTTCCGCTTCTTCATCAAGCAATAATCTTGACTGTGTTGTCTGCAATCTTCAGACAAGTGGTGTACATAAATGTCCTGAATGTTGTTGCCCAATTCACTTGATATGTGGTCGTATAGACGTGTCGCATGACCACGTTGGTTATAGGTTCGAGGTGTTGAAACTTCTTGGCAAAGGAAGCTTTGGACAGGTGATGAAGGTGTACGACCACAAGACTCAGACTCATATGGCGCTTAAAATGGTTCGAAATGAGAAGCGTTTCCACAGACAGGCTCAAGAGGAGATCCGGATCCTTGACCACGGATCCAGTGTGTGGTGTCCCAAGTGCGACATTGAGGCAAATAGGGATCAACGTGAATCGATGAGGAGGGGCATCAAGAGAAAGCAGGAGCAACTCCACCAACGCATGGTGAATTCTGCTGCTAAAAGATTTGAGCCTGCACATGTTGGAGATAATGTCATCGTTCCCATCGAAAGGCCAGATCAGATGAATTCCTTAGGGCAACAGAATATGTTAGGAGTGGTATCTAGCATTTCTGATGATCATTACACAATAGGAACTAAATCCGGAACCCTTAAGAGCAGCTACACGAGAAACCAATTTGATTTGTGTTCTTCTAACAGGTTTCTTCAAACATCGGATATTCCAGAATCCACTGTTACACAAACATGTGCAATGAGGAGTGCCTCTTTAGGAATACAAGAAGGTTCTTTCTGTAGGTGTACCAACTGCAAAACCAACCGATGTCCGTGTAGAAAATCGTTCCGCACTTGTAACACCAAGTGCCATCTTGGAAAGAAGTGTTTTAATAAGTAGTCTCAGATATAACCTCTAATTAGTATTCGTTTACAGATTAGTTTCGTTGCCTAACTAAATTAAACTTTGGTTCCAATCTTTACTTGGGGATTTATTTACAAACATTTTATCAAATTATTTGCTCAATTCTAAGTCTAAATTTTAGAATTAGTTCAAGATGTTTTCGTTAAAAATTCTTAATTTCAAAATACTCGGGGATTCTTAGGAGATTTCTTTGATCTAATTAATTTCTATTTTAATCTCAAACTATTAATAATTGAATTTGTCAAGCAAAATATTAATTAAAAGCCATTTTGTTTTATACGGAAATAATTTTAATACTCCCTTCTCTTACCGCTAACCTAGTTAGGATCTGTGGTACATAAATAGAACGGTCATATACATATAGGCTAGCTCCAACTAAAGATTACGGGAATGATTCTCGTAAAATAATAGGCCTGTCTATGGGACCTTTGAACGTTGAGTAATGCTATCAAGGGGGATAAGGACTACTCATGTGGCAGACCATCCATATTGTTACAAAACGGCAAAATCGTGACACAAGGAAGGGTGTGTATAAATTTCGGTCATTTGAACGGCCCTAAAGCAGTCACCAGTACATAACGACAATTTTAGGCCAGTCATAACTAAGAGGTTCCATAGTATTTAAATAAAATATTGTATTTAAACATATTCAGTACAAAATATAAGAACACGCGTAGCGCGGACGAGCAGCTTGTTTTATAAAATGACAACCCCCCTTTAAATAATTCCTGCATCCGCCCCTGCGGCTATACTAGAGTACGGATATAAATAGATTAGTAGGGCCACTGCTCAAGAAAGACATATAATTTAAAAAGGAACATGCAAGAAATACCGCGTCCCGAGTGTAAGTTGTAAGGACGAGCGAAGCGGACGAGCAGGTTGTTATAATTTAAGTAGCTATCGTCAATTCTAATAAAAGTGGTCCTAATATATATTCCCTTACCATACCTAAGTCCGAGTCACGACTCACAAGAGCCCTGTCAATCCCCATTCCTAATACACGAGTACAAAGGCGCCCACAGACCATACCTGCCAACCTATTTGAGACATATCCCTGTACGAGGCTCCTATTTCCCCCTGTACATTGGCCAAAATCCCTGTCACCCAAAAAATCTTTCTTGTAAAGGTGAAAATATTAGTTTATATAGACTGTACAGGGAATCCCTGTATGCTCGAATAGGAACAGATTATTTACACAAAACAAAATGCTATATTTAGATGGTGTAGACATGTTTAGGTATTAATAGACTCACAATCAATAATTTTTCCATAGCTAAAAATCCCTGTATAAATTTAAAAATCCCTGTACGGTCCAGCCAAAATGGGTCCCTGTACTGTACAGGGAATCCCTGTACGGTTGGCAGGTATGACAGACCCCAAAAAAAGTTACGGACATTGTTGTAAGGAAATATTTACAAAAATTATGATGCCATATGATTGCATAACTAATGAATATAAATTAACCATAATCAAGCAAAACTCCAATACACACAATAATATTGTGTATTCGTGAACACACAGCAAATATTGTGTGTTCGCGAATACACATGTGTGTTCGTGAACACACAGAAGTTTCTAATACACTGCAACATTAATACCATACAATGATACATACTTTGATGTCAAGTTAACTCTAATATTAGTGTTCCAAAGAGATTTTCAATTACTGGCAAGTTTTCACACCCGTTATTAACTTTAACACCTAGTTTGTATATGTATACAGAGTTCTCGTTTCAATGAAATCTGCTTTATCATTACAAAAATGTTCGTTACATACAAAATTTCTTCGGAATTTCACGATTTCCTCGAACAGTTCTCATAAATTATTCGATAATCGCGTCAAACGAATACAACGGGCCCGAGCATTCAATTTACCGAATCGTAAGACCTATGACTACATCCGCGAATCTACTGCCGCGAATTTAGCAGACAGACTGTTCGATATAAATAAAGAATTCGATTTCGGTTTGGAAATTGGTTGTGCTAGGGGAGACCTTCTCACCTCGTTGATTGACTCGGATAAAATACGAGTCCTATCACAAATGGATAACTGTATAGGAGCGCTAGTTAACCCAAATGCACAGTACCCTCTGTTAATGGACTATAGTCCGGCAATTCTGAAGAAAGGATCGTTTGATATCGCAATTGCTAACCTCAGTCTCCATTGGATTAATGATTTGGAAGATTTCTTTTGTGGAATATGTAATTTGCTAAAAGCAGATTCTCCTTTTATCCTTTCAATGTTTGGTGAATTTACGCTTTGCGAACTCGCGGCTTCCCTTAGGGACGCTGAAATGCGAATTTTAGGCGGGTTTTCTCCTCGTGTATCCCCCTTTATAAAACTATCAGATTTAGCTAGCCTATTCAACGTAGCGGGTTTTCAGCTTATAACTGTGGACCAAGACTACATGACGGTTAGTTACCCGGGAATGCTAGAGCTAATGCAAGACCTGGGTAGGATGGGAGAATCCAACTGCACTTCTGGGAGGAAATCCCATATCCGTAGAGACGTTATTCGGCTAGCAGAGGAGGAGTACAGGAGAAGATACGGTGAGAGGGAGGGATCTGTGTCTGCTACTTTTGAGATTATTTATGGGATAGGATGGACTCGTAGTAATGTGTCTGATTAATTCAGTTTATTAAAATGTTAATTGTGTTTATTGGTTAAATAAACTGGTAGATAGGATTACATAAACCATTGTTATTCCAAATCAAATGCATTTTGCAAAACCAAACACAATTAGTGGTATTTTGAATAAAAAAGTTGGAAACGTCCTTATAATTATTAATCACTAATTGCATTTGATATGCTGACCAATAATGGTTAATCCAATTAGTACTTTATCTAATAAAAATCTCAAAGGTCTCCAACGTTACATTGAATTGAAAAAATAATGAACTATGAACTATGAACTATAACTATATATAGCAGAGAAGGAACCGGTCGGGTCGGGTACGGGTCGAAACCTTGACCGGCCGGTCGAGATCTCTATATGATCTATTCGATATCATAATATCATCATTTGTTTTGATTGAATCTGGCTCCAATAGCCCTTGAGAGCTTAGTAGTCTTAAAGGAGGCTTTCTTAAATGGTCTATGGCCATAATATTTATTCCTAAATTATATGACATGACACTACAGTAGATTCTTAATCTATTATTTATAAATTATTGCTAGCTATGATTGACCGGTCGACCGGCCGGTCGGGTCGGGTCAAATTTACAACTGCACCGGTCGGGTCGGGTCATGAAAATCCCGACCGGTTCATCTCTGCTATATAGTAGTTACTAATGGATGTATTTATTATAGCAATATCCTCGCTAATTTGAGGACTTCATAATTTACACGATTGTAACATTTAGCTATTAATCATATTTATTCGGAACTTAGTTAACCAGACATATTCCAATACAAATATCGACTAGTGATTTAGTCACTAGTGATTTAGTTTTAATCAATTATTAAGATCAAATATTACACATCATAATCACAATCAGCATCCTGTGCATTACAGTTAACATTAGCATACGTTACAGAATTAGTATCGTCACCAGCTAATTCTATCTGTTGGTGAACATATAGAGAATTAGCACAAGTGGTGTTCACGATTTTAGCATCGAATGTATAACCAGGAATGTGCGGAGGTACCTCTATTGACTTCATAACTTGTTCATAACTGGGCACACTCTCTTCCAATCCAGATGATATTCCATCCTGCTCGTTGCTATAAACTGTAGCTTCAGATTGACTGTCTATTCTCTTTTGACTGTATTTGTTGATTAGAACAATGGTTAAAACAATGGCACTGATTATACCCACCCCAGTTGCTATCACGATAGCACTAATGTATGCACACTTGATAGAGAGTGAGTGATCAGCTTTGCTCGTGGAATCAGGACAGAATCTATGTCCGTAATAGAACGTGGTACCGGCTACAGATACAGGCACATTTGCTGTACAGCAGCTTGTTGCACCGGGGCACAGAGAAGCGAGTACCTTAGTAGTAGGGCAGTACTTGCTATAGGAAGTGTGTTGCTGTATAGATGGATATACACAGCTTTTGGTTGAATAAGTGGAAGAATACGAGTAGTAAGAACAACTTGTAAAGGGGTATGGAGATACAGTGTTATGCTGTGTTTTGGTAGGACAGTAGGAAATAGGATTATCAGCTGTTCCCTTGATGCAGCATAGGACACCTCTGGAGTAGTAGTATCTGGTGCAGCCGGAGTAGTTCTGAGCTTTTGAGAAAAGTATCTGATAAGCGAGGTACGCGAAGAGTAATGGTAAGTACTTCATTTTAGTATTTCAGTTCAAAAGCTATAAGCTATAATGTAAATAAGTCTAATCTCGTTAGTACGAATCTAGGGGATTGTCGAAATTTGTTCGCTTAAAGAGAAAGAGAGTATTTATTATCTGGAATTTTGTACTGAAGAGTATATACTAGTATATTGCACTTTTATTGTATAAATCTATTTATATACAATAAATTTTCGTTAATAAGACCGAACATGGATAAGGCGAAATATTGGTTAAATAATACAAAGTTTAGTTACCCTACACCAAAACAAGGAATTCAAGTGACTCCGGATAATACGATTAAATCTCGACGGTCTCCTGATTGTTTTTTTTACATCTAAGTTGTTGAATTTGACAGAATTTATCATCTTTATATATTACCTATACATAGTCAAATACTTGCAGATATTGCTTATCGACAAAATATGTTGCCATCTACTTTTACAGTAAATTAAATGTATTATTCCTTACACATTTGAAATTAAAACGTTGCATAAGTTGCAATTGAATTCCAAACATTTATGCTAAGATACTCTTATTTAGAAATCTGCTCAATGAAGAATTTTGGGTTAAATGCTAACCTCTGGTGTATAATAATAATTATAAATTTAATTTTTAGTTGATAAGCTTTAATTAATTGAAGAATAATTCATTGAATATATACTATTAATACACAAGGCTGGGTGTGTATATATATATATATACGTGTACGTATATATTGTTTGTAACTTTGTATGTTCCGAGACGAGTGTTATCTTAGCGGCGGATTCGCAGACCTCACGTTTATGCTAATAACGCAAAATGTTTACGCTTACATGAAAAATTATCACATCAGCGGAAAGATGAAAGTTATGACAACCCATATATCATCCCAAAATGCCAAATTCCTGAAGATGACTTAGCAATTTTCGCTCAAATTTAGACCTCGGTTTTCCATAATAACTCATAGATTATTCATTATATCAAATTTTCCTTTTAATCACATGTATATCTCACCTATGACAACCTGTCATGTAAATTTCAAAACAAAATATTCATTTTTGAAAAAATATGATTAACCGTATTCGTACTAACGAGGTTCTACTGTAGGTAGTATATATGTATTGATAAATAATAATAATTTTTATTTCATCTAGTAATGACTTCAAAATAGAGCAATTCGTCAAAGCTCTCCTGAAACTCGGCTATGAAAGCTTCGATACCGTAGCTGATGCTTTGAACAAAGGAGACAAACATAAGCCAAAATATGTCTGGGGAAAATTTCCAATTACTTTTTTTGGAAAAAACGAGGTTACTAAGCGCGATTCTCTCATCTCCAAATGGAGATTGAATGGAACAAACTTTCAGCATCTCGTAAAGCAAATGATCAGTACGCGTAAGTCTATCATTCCCATTGATGTATCCCAATTGGCAGTAGAGCATATCAGTACTCAGTTAATATCTTCTAGCTCATATCCTGACACTGTAGAGCTCAGTAAGAGGAGTTTGAAGGAGTTCGATTTCAGTTTTCCTAGTTTACAGCGAGACGTAACGAATAACAGTTTGAAGAGGAGTTTGAAGGAGTTCGATTTCAGTTTTCCTAGTTTACAGCGAGACGTAACGAATAACAGTTTGCTACGTTTATTGGCATCAGGTTGCGATGACTGTCAACTTTACGGTCTGATTTCTAAGATAGCTTCTTCTCCTCCCCAAACAGGGAGGACTGATAGCCTGTTTTGGTCATTCATAAACTGTAATAATAGTCTATGGTTAGATGCAATAAACAATTTCAGCTTAGAGTGTCCGCTTGTTAGTGGTGAGTTAATGCTAGTGGATGACAAACTCCACAACCAGTCGAAAAAGTTTAGTTGCTGTCTAATGGAGTCAATGCAATGGATTCGACTAATCAGGCGAAATTTTAACTTGATTGAAGCATGGATTTTAGTTGAAAACATTAGTTGTAGAATATTAGGCTATTCGGGAATTCATATGATATAGTATAGCTATCACAGTCCAACAACTAGATTTATTCACTAGCTTAGCTTTATTCTATCTTGTCGATAAAGTTCAGATACTTTAAGCTCATTTCATGAATCTCTGTGCCTAAAATTGCATCATACCTCTTCTTCTTCAGATCAACAAGTCCCGATATTGTCATCTACCGATGATCCGCAACCTGAAATTGATATTACCTCCAATATCCTGAGTCCAAATTGCTAGTGCCATCAGTAGATGACAGTACTCTGGGTAATGAAGTCATAGTTGAACAATCCGTGTTTAGTGAGGAAATCTGTGGTGAATTTTACTAACTGGAATGGAATGGAAAAGTATTACACAAATTCATGGAGACTTTAGTATTTTCTAAAGATTGGACCAATTTATTTAGTTCAAAAATCGAGGGAAATTCTATGTGTGTTCTTTTCAATAAAAAAGGTTATTAATAAACTTAATAGTAGAAAACAAAATAGCTGTTTTTAGAGCTAAAGCAGTATGTAAGTTTAAAGATAGTTTTGAATTTACATCTGTAATAAAGAAAGAGCCGTTAGAGTATAAATTTGGTGATAATATTATTGTGGAGTATGTAGCTTATGGAACCTTATCTGAACAGCATTTCGACAATACAAATGTGACTCACGAAATTTATCACATTCGCATAGGTTAGAATACCTATAGGGGTTGCAAATACATCTGTATATGATCAATTTGATTCTGTAGAGAAAACAAACTTAGCACTTAATTATGGTAACCTAAGTAAGGTTAGAAGATCTGCAGTTCTGCGAAAAGCTAAATTTGATTTGTCTAGTTTACAAAGGTATTCTAATTATAACTGGACTGAGTTAATTAGCTTACAACAGTATTATAGAAATAGTGTTATTGGTCTTCATGTTAGAGGTTACATACAGTCATTAAGTCATAATCCTATTATTGTACATACTGTGTACACTGAAGATCAAATCAAAATATTGAAATTGTTTAAAGATACAAGAACAATTAATAGAAAAATACAACCCTCACTAAAGAAAGTACTCTATTACGCTCTTACTGTAAGACATCCTACTTACTCCACTAGTCCAATTCTACTAGCAGAAATGATTAATTCAGGATACAACAGTGCTGAAATAAGTTATTTTTTGCACAAATCGTCCCTTAATGCAAAGAAAATACTGGGCGATTTAAACATTTCACAAGTTGAAATAGATTTCAGCTGGGTTTTGATTCACAGTTCTTGTAGTATTTTTCTCAAGTGTGATATAGATACTTATCTCCATAAGTGTTGGAATATGATAGATGTAAATTCTGCAGTTAATGAAACGGACTATATTTCACTTAAGTTCAGCTCATTTAATACACAGCATAGGAATTCATATAAATAAAAAATTTAAACTAAAAAAAGATGTGAGAAAATTGTGTTACATTGTATCGGATTTATTGTACGCGCTGTTAAAAATTACAAGTATATCAATAATTTATTCCAATCTTTATGCATTGTATTTATGAGTAGTTCTTTAAGTGCAATAGTAAGACACATACTCATTTGCTATAGTTAGGCTGTTAATCATAACTATTGTGCATTTTTTCCTAAAAGCATAAATTTTTTTACACATGTTAAGTGACCAATAATGATTATTTTTTGATGTGGACCCCATTCATAAGTGCCCCATGTTGGCTGAAAATTAGGGTTTTTTTGTTTGATCCATTTTTTATATTGAAATACTAAAAATCCTTCCAAACTCTACTATTTTGAATATGTTTAACCATGTAATACGTATAATATTCATCTATAATAAACTCCCTTTAAATTGTGGTTTATCATGGCATACATTTTGTCGCCTATTTTATAGTCTGTATGCAAACAAAAGTGAAATTTGAATCAATTCGATTGCTTTATCATTCAAATTAAATGAAGGTGATTGATTTAATTGTTTATTATGATTCTAGATTTATATAGATCTACTATAGTGTTTTCTGGTTACTGCTATAATGTAAAAGCAATACAGATGTATTACTAGCTCGGCAAACAGGCCTTGCACAGTACAGTCAGACCAAATAATTTGGAAACTATGTATTCTATGTCAATGTGATACAAAAGAGCAATTGCAGATTCCTTGTCCATCAACAAGGACTAATGATAGAGGATTGTTGTTTGTGTGTTTGTTTGTCCGGATTGTATTAAAGTGATGGGGGGAATACAAACCGCATTTATATATGAGATAGAATCTAACTTCCAAATGTTATAATAGGTAAACAAGTATGCTGAACACGAATTTCGCGTTTAAAAATTTCTAATATTAATATTTGTTGTTGTTGTTGTCGACACAAATAAGTAAACAAATTAATTAAAATTCAAAATCAACCTAGAAGTTTGCTTTCAACAGGTATTATAGGTAAACAAGTATGCTGAACACGAATTTCGCGTTTATAAATTTGTAATATGAATATTTGTTGTTGTTGTTTACACAAATAGGTAAACAAATTAATGAAAATTCAAAATCAACCTAGAAGTTTGCTTTCAACAGGTATTATAGGTAAACAAGTATGCTGAACACGAATTTCGAGTTTAAAAATTTCTAATATTGATATTTGTTGTTTGTTTACACAAATCGGTAAATAAATTAATGAAAATTCAAAATCATAACGTCCCTTTCTACCATTTTCATGGTAGAAAATGTGAAGAGTAAGGCCGCACAGCGGCCGTTAACTTGAGGAGCGTAGCACCAATCTGTCGCAAAGCGACCGAGACCGAAGGGCTCGTTAGTAATGAATCCGTAACCTCCTTAGAGACTAATGCATATTTGATGGAAGAACATATGGATGATAATAATATTGCTAGTGATAACAAGGATGTAAACATACAGGGAAAAATCCCCTTTCGGCAAACATTTTGTAATTTTTGCAAAAAATTGCAAATCGTGGATCAACAATAATCCAGGAAATAATGCAGATCCAAATCCTTATTATAATCCTGAGCTTATAGAATACTTGTTAACATTCTACCTACATATATTGCCTTTGTGGAGTGGAATAATCTTAGGACCTATTAGTGTAGCGGATAAGACTAGCATCTTTAGCAACGCTATTGTGGAGAATTGGATGCGTATTGTTAAGTTAAATATTTGGAATCCAAAACTAATTTGATTATTTGAGGCCTGGAGATTTGATACAATTTCTATATCCTGGTATAGTGAGTAGGTTATCAGCGTTTCAATTTGCCTTTCACCCGTGAGCGAATAAGGTATTTAAAGGTCATAAAGGAGTAAGAAATAGTTTAGAATAGGAAAGTGTTGAAGAATGGTCACGAAAAAAGTAAGTGTATTGCGGTTGTTTACAAACTAAATCATTTGAATTTCAAACATATAAGAAAAAAAAAGTTGAGAATAAAACAAAATATGTAAAATTTAAGCGTAAATTTGTCCCACAAAATGTGAAAAGTTATCTAGTTTACGTACACAAACTGCATCAGGTTATGCGAGTGGCCTCTATAATTACAGATGAGGAAATAGTTGAGACGGGGATAATAAGATATGTACTACCGAACTTTCGTCCCCCACATACAGACTGGCAGATTTCTGCGTGTAAAAAGTGGAAATTTCACTTTCGCGAGGAGTTACCGTACTCTAATGATGATATTTAGATAGTGAAGAAGGTTTATTTAGTTATTCGCCAAACTAGACTCAATATATAATTGGCGATGGAAATTGCTATTTCTCGACAATTTCTTATCTCATCACTGGTAGTCAAGATTTCCATGCAGAGTTTAGGGAGCTAATAATTGATAATATGCTAGGTGACCTAAGTATGAGTTGCAATAAATATTTACTCACAAAATACGTTGATCCGCAGGGTTATTATCGAAATGTACAAGACTGGGTTAACAAAACAGGAATGAGGATTTGTGGGAAATGGGCTACAGATCTTGAACTCTTTGCAACTGCTTTGTTATTTAATATACAGTATCCGGACAAAAGTATTCGACCACCCAACATTTGCCCATTGAAAATAGTACTATAGTGGTACTAATAATATTGTTAAATGTATTAAAACTATATGACATATTGATTTTTCGATTGCAGATTCGCACTCTACGCATTCGAATTACCCATTGTAGATGCTATCAAATTGATTACATATTAGTTCGAGTTAAAATCATCATCAAATGCCAACGTGTGCCACCTGTTCCCATATCTCCCATAGTGGCAATTTGGGAAAAGTGGTGCACAGTGACACAGGATGATAATTTTTAACCAAATCAAAAAGGGATTAAATTGAAAGCTTCTACAATTGTTAATTCGAATGCGCAGAATACGAATTTTTAATCGAAATAACAATATCTCATGTAATTTGAATGCACTATCTTCCATTGTTCAACCTCCTATAGTACTATTTTCAATGGGAAAATGTTGGATGGTCGAATAATTTTGTCCGGGTACTGTAAACGAGCCCTTCGGGCCCGGATCGCTTTGCGACAGATTGGTGCTACGCTCCTCAAGTTAACGGCCGCTGTGCGGCCTTACTCTTCACATTTTCTACCATGAAAATGGTAGAAAGGGACGTTATGATTTTGAATTTTCATTAATTTATTTACCTATTTGTGTAAACAAACAACAAATATCAATATTAGAAATTTTTAAACGCGAAATTCGTGTTCAGCATACTTGTTTACCTATTATAACATTTGGAAGTTAGTTTCTATCTCATATATAAATGCGGTTTGTATTCCCCCCATCACTTTAATACAATCCGGACAAACAACCACACAAACAACAATCGAGATTTAATAATATAGATATCTGGGTATTCTTGAGTCAGTTGGGAACACGTTGGATTGAATTTTCAGGGAATGGATCAACTTTTGAAGAGTTAATGAAGGCGCCAACCCCAAATGGGTTCTATATACGAAATATTGGGAATCATTATGAACCTATTATTTCTGTTAAATTCGAAAATAATAGTTAATTAATTTTTTTATTAAAAAAGGCAGAGTTTTAGAAGAGTTGCAATAGTTTTACCACAGGAGCCATAATTAATGGCATCCTTTTAATATCGTATCAGTGAAAGGAATTCATGCATATTATCATTAATGTGTTAAATCCTAAACCAATTAACTAGTTCTCTCTTTATTTTCATGTTCTACTAAGTAGTTCTCTACCTTTTAAAAAATAACTTTGGTTATATCGATCTTTCTTATCTCATATAAGCATTACTAATATTTGTCACTATTTTAATATCATGCACTCGTTGGTAAGTCATATTCTGAGATAATATGTTGCTTTACATTTATATGAGTTTCATCCTCTTTAAAAGGCAAATACGTATATTTGGAGAGAAGGAACATCGGGCACAAGTAAGATCATTCAGATAGAAGTATGGAAATGAAAAAACCCCTTGAATTGCTTAAAATACCTAACATTGTTGTAGAAACCATAATATTGTTTATATGTTTGATTCTATTCTCTCAATTTAATGAATATTGCATTCCAAATACTTGTATATTTGAAGTTCTTTGTATTATGTAAGGTATTACAATCGTGTTTACAGAAAATAATCACTAATACTGATATTAATTAGGAAGTGCAGTCATTAATTATTCTTCAGAGGTACCAAAACTTTAGTTTCTGTGCACTGGGTCGCAAATCAAATATATTCTTATCAATAGTATTATTAGAGTTGACAACATATTCTATTACTATGGATATTGGATAAGTATGCAAATCATCATTGTAGCCGATTTTAGTGAAATTTATGTTAATCATATTTTTTCAAAAATGAATATTTTGTTTTGAAATTTACATGACAGGTTGTGTCATAGGTGAGATATACATGTGATTAAAAGGAAAATTTGATATAATGAATAATCTATGAGTTATTATGGAAAAACCGAGGTCTAAATTTGAGCGAAAATTGCTAAGTCATCTTCAGGAATTTGGCATTTTGGGATGATATATGGGTTGTCTTAACTTTCATCTTTCCACTGATGTGATAATTTTTCACGTACAGCGTAAACATTTTGCGTTATTAGCATAAACGTGAGGTCTGCGAATCCGCCGCTAAGATAACACTCGTATCATTCACAGTTGCGTACAATGTAATATAAATTTGACAAGTTCAGTATAGCTGCAATAGATAAATAAACTAACCGCACTTATATTTATAAGTCTATAGAATGGATTGGATAATACAATATTTTATCAAAACTTACCAAAAATGGCTATTAATAATGATAGAATCCTCAGAATTGTCAAATTTTGCAAGGGAACTGACAAATTAACCCATGACGGGTACTTATATATTTTCCTCCGGGGAAGTTCGAAAAAGGAATGGAGGTGTGACGTGCGAGGATGCAAAGCCAGAATACACTCAATTGATGAGTTAATCGTTAAAAAGTCAGGGGAACATTCTCATCCACAGGAATATGGTAAATATGAATTTGCAGTAGTGAAAGATCTACAAAGGAAGCGAGGAAGAGAAACAAAGGACATCCTCATGTTGCAGTAGGAGAGGTAACCAGCTCATTATCTGAATTTGCGAAGTCTTTGCTCCCAACGCAACACGCTTTAAAAATGATGTATAAAATGCAACGTACTGCTCCGCCTAATCCTATAACTATCGCTCGAACAACTTCAATTAGATGATAATAACATCAAAACATTCTCTGACAGGAATTTTCTATTTTACGAGTCTGATGATGGCCCGAACAGGACAGTGATATGTTTTACCAAGGAGAATATAGAATACTTGTCTATGTCAAGCATCTGGCTAGCTGACGGCACATTCAAAACAGTCCCTGCTCTTCGTTTAAATTAATTTGGCTATTATCTCAAGTGAAAGCTTGTTTTTTTCCATATTTCACAGTCAATTTATAGGAAACTTCAATCCCTTGACCTGCAATCTCAATACCACAATGATCCAGATTTTGCATTAACCATGCTTATGCTACCAGGTCTAGCATTCGTTCCACCTGAACTCGTCGAATGGTCTTTCCAGCAACTTGTTATTGCTTTCCCAGAAAATGCACATCCTCTCTGCAAATATTTTGAAGAAAATTATATAGGCCTTCTAAACTTGAATGGAGAAAGGAATACTCCAATCTATCCTATATCTCTTTTGAACAATTTCCATCTGGTTTCACAAGGGTTGCCGAAAACAACCAATATAGTAGAAGCTTGGCATCGTGGATTCCAAAGCACATGTGGGTGTCATCAGCCTACAATCTGGAAATTCATTGAATGTCTCAAGACAGAGCAGGGCAATGTCGAGCTGAAGCAGATGAAGTTCATCCAGGATGAACATCCAAAAAATAAATATGTTGGGGGTTTACTAAATATGTTTTAGTAAACCCCCAAATTTTATTTTACGATTGGATTCATCATAAGATTCTGTGTTTGATGGGAGAAGAAATTTTTTAATAAACGGTTTAATTCATGCCATAAAAAGGGGTTGGAATTTCTTTGTTTACTCACACTTCAATTTCAGTAAAACTGTGAAATCTAATTCCATTGTTTCAACTTGTAATAATTATATTGATTCTACTTGTGAGATCGAGTAGGCATCCATTTTCTAATTGAAAACTAAGATTCTACATTCCATAACAACGACAGATTATGTGATTATATTTACTTCTCCGTGAATATTCTTGCACAATGGATACATGACATATTTAATTCTAACTAATTCGCTCTGTGTTTAACTTATAGAGACGGTTCCAAATAGATTAGTGGGGTTATCGAGTGCGCTGAATTCAAATATGATAGTGAAATTCAATTTATATTAATAATAATTACAAATAATTGAACTTAATTTATTTTGCTGTACATAATATTGGTGTTAAATTATTAATAGATTAATTAAATATGGAATTACTTAATTGTAGGCCGCCTACAATGTCGGCTAGCCGACATATAAGCAAATGTCGCCGACAAATAAGGATTTGGCCGAGTTGATTCGCGAGCTTTCCTCTAATACTCCATAATACTCACTTTTAAAAGTTCAGGCTTTTGGTTCGCTCCCAATTTATTGTCGATTCTTACTAGCTAGGTTATTTTTCCTCCATAAAGATTATTTATTTTCAATCTGCCGGGGACTTTAGATGAATTCCTTATATGTCGGCGAGATTTGCTTATATGTCGGCCAAATCCTTATATGTCGGCGAGATTTGCTTATATGTCGGCCAAATCCATATTTGTCAGCGAGATTTGCTTATATGTCGGCCAAATCCTTATTTGTCGGCGAGATTTGCTTATATGTCGGCTAGCCGACATTGTAGGCGGCCGCCATATAAGTAAGCCCATTAAATATTATACTAATTATCTAAATTTCATTAATCTCAGAAATGATATAAGATAGAAACAAACTTTCAATTTAGCAATTAGTCCTTATGGCACGTGCCACCTAGACAAGTGGATCTTGACACCTTGAGGTGATGATGACATCGTTAAAAAAATGTGTTTTACACTTTTGTTAATTCGATATTTAAAATGGGTTAGTTGATGTTGGGTGATGACCCAAGACTCACATAAAAAATGCTGAGTCATCAGCTATTATATTCTACTCAAACTTGAATATCTCTAAAATGAAGTGAGCTAAATGGAAACTTCCACGACTCTAAGGGTCGAAACACCTTTTTGAAATAATTTAACACCTTCATAGTGATGATGACATGGCGAAAAAAAAAAATCCAAAATTGCAGCTTGCGCCGACAGCATGTTTCTTTGGAGGCACTATCAATAAACCACCACCAAAATATAGTGCCACCAAATGAACATGCGTCGGCACAGGCTGCAATTTTGGATTTTTATTATTATTATTACTATTATTACTGTGCCGACTATACTATAGTATAGTGGCCCAGTATTAGAATCACTACCTTTATTACTGTGCCGACTATACTATAGTATAGTGGCCCAGTTCTAATCTTACTGCCTTTAATATTATTACTGTGCCGACTATACTATAGTATAGTGGCCCAGTATTGAAATGAGTGCCTTGGTATATTATTATTACTGTGCCGACTATACTATAGTATAGTGGCCCAGTATTGAAATGAGTGCCTTGGTATATTATTATTATTACTGTGCCGACTATACTATAGTATAGTGGCCCAGTATTAGAATCACTGCCTTTATTATTATTTTTAATGTGCCGACTATACTATAGTATAGTGGCCCAGTTCTAATCTTACTGCCTTTAATATTATTTTTACTGTGCCGACTATACTATAGTATAGTGGCCCAGTATTGGAATCACTGCCTTTATTATTACTGTGCCGACTATACTATAGTATAGTGGCCCAGTATTGGAATCACTGCCTTTATTATTTTTAATTTATTTTTTACTGTGCCGACTATACTATAGTATAGTGGCCCAGTATTAGAATCACTGCCTTTATTATTATTATTATTACTGTGCCGACTATACTATAGTATAGTGGCCCAGTATTAGAATCACTGCCTTTATTATTTTTATTATTTTTACTGTGCCGACTATACTATAGTATAGTGGCCCAGTATTGGAATCACTGCCTTTATTATTACTGTGCCGACTATACTATAGTATAGTGGCCCAGTTCTAATCTTACTGCCTTTAATATTTTTACTGTGCCGACTATACTATAGTATAGTGGCCCAGTATTAGAATCACTGCCTTTATTTTTATTTTTATTATTTTTTCTCCGTAGACGGTGCCCTGGCCAGAGCTATATAGTTGATGGGCTTAAACTTTGCATGTAGGTGCGATGGGACCGTCTAATTTGCACCTGGGGTTACGATTTTTGATTAACAAATTTTGGACACATCTTTAACACCTTTCAAAATTTGTCTGGTCCATAACTCAAAATATGTTTTACTAAACCCCCAAATTTTATTTCACATTTGGATTCACCATAAAATTCTGCGTCTGATGGGAGAGGAATATTTTCAAAAATATGTTTAATTTCTGCCATAAATGGGGTTTGAAATTTCTTTGTTTACTCACACTTCAATTTCAGTAAAAGTGTTAAATCTAATTCTATTGTTTCAACTTGTAATAATTATATTGATTTAACTTGTTAAATCTTACTCTATTGTTTCAACTTGAGATAAATATATTGATTCAACTTATAAATTCCAGCTGGCTTCTATTAAATTGTAGTATTACTATACAATGGATTAAATAAAATATAATGATATAAGGAATTTGTTGACTAAACTCAAATCACCGTGGATAACATTGCTAAAATAAATAACTAATTATTTAATTTATTATCAATAAGTAATGAATGAATGGCATTAAACTAAAGATGGTTTATGATAGAACCGTTAAGATTTTACATACCACAACAACGACAGATTATGTGATTATATTTACTTCTGCGTTAATATTATTGCACTGTTAATATACTGAAGTAATTAATTATAATTAATTCAGTCAGTATATGACTTATATAGATGCTTCCAATTTGTTTATTAGGGGTTATCGAGTGTGCGGAATTGAAATTTGATGGACAAATTTATTTATTTATTATTTATGACAAAATAATTAAACTTAATAAATATAAGTTGACATTGAAATTGGTGTTAAATTATAAATAATATTAATAATTATATATACTAATTAATTAAATATCATAAATCTCAGAGATCATAGAAGATAGAAACAAACTTTCAATTTATCAATTGGTCCTTATGGCACGTGCCACCTATACAAGTGGGTCTTGACACCTTGAGGTGATGATGACATCGTTAAAAAAATGTGTTTTTACAATTTTGTTAATTCGATATTTAAAATGGGTTAGTTAATGTTGGTTGATGACCCAACACCCACTTAAAAAATGCTGAGTCATTACAGATTATATTCTGCTGAAACTTGAATATCTCTTTAATGAAGTGAGCTGAATGGAAACTTCCACCACTCTAAAGGGTCGTTGCCTTCTGAAACACCTTTCTTAAATAATTTAACACCTTCATAGTGATGATGACATGGCGAAAAAAAAAATCCAAAATTGCAGCCTGTGCCGACAGCATGTTCCTTTGGAGGCACTATCAATAAACAACCAACAAAATATAGTGCCACCAAAGGAACATGCGTCGGCACAGGGTGCAATTTTGGATTTTTTTTTTCTCCGTAGACGGTGCCCTGGGCACACCTTTATACATTGAGGGCTGAAACTTGGCATGTAGTTGCGGAGGGACCGTCTAATTTGCACCTGGGGTTACGATTTTTTATCAAATGATTTCAACACCTATTTAAACTAATTATAGCTCATAACATGAAATAATTAATATTGAGCTTGATAAAATTTACATGTACGGATAGAGAATTAAATTGTACACCTTTTCACAGTGCACGAATTTTTAAATTGGGTTTCGTTAGTGCCACAATAGAGTTGCAAGTTTCCTTTGTTTACTAACACTTCAGTTCCATTGAAAGTGTTAAATCTAATTCTATTGTTTCAACTTGTAATAATTATATTGATTTGACTTGTTAAATCTTATTCTATTGTTTCAACTTGCGATAAATATATTGATTTAACTTATAAATTCCAGCTGGCTTCTATTTAAATTAATTTATATAAGGAATTTGTTGACTTTACTCAACTCACCGTGGATAACATTGCTAAAATAAATAACTAATAATTTAATTTATTATCAATAAGTAATGAATGAATGGCATTAAACTAAAGATTGTTTATGATGGAACCGTTAAGATTTTACATTCCACAACAACGACAGATTAAGTGATTATATTTATTTCGGCGAGAATATTCTTGCACAATTAATGTACTGACGTAATTAATTATAATTAATTCCTTTTGTATTTAACTTATAGACGGTTCCAATTGGATTATTGGGGTTATCGAGTGCGCTGAATTCAAATATGATAGTGAAATTCGATTTAAATTAATAATAAGTGCAAATAATTGAACATAATTTATTTTGCTGTATATAATAATGGTGTTAAATAATTATAAATTAATTAAATATTTATACTAATTAGCTAAATTTATTAATTTCAGAGATGATTCAAGATAGAAACAAACTTTCAATTTATCAATTGGTCCTTATGCCACGTACCACCTATACAAGTGGGTCTTGACACCTTGAGGTGATGATGACATCGTCAAAAAAATGTATTTTTACAATTTTGTGAATTAAATAATTCGCATGGGTTGGTAGGAGTTGGGTGAATACCCAAACGGCACCTAAAAAATGCTGACTCAGCACATATTATATTCTACTGAAACTTGAATATCTCTCAAATGAAGTGAGCTAAAACGAAACTTCCAACTCACTAAGGGTCGTTGCCTTTTGAATCACTTTTCTGAAATAGTTTAACACCTTCATAGTGATGATGACATGGCGAAAAAAAATCCAAAATTGCAGCCTGTGCCGACAGCATGTTCCATTGGAGGCACTATCAATAAACCACCACCAAAATATAGTGCCACCAAAGGAACATGCGTCGGCACAGCTGCAATTTTGGATTTTTTTATTATTATTTTTTCTCCGTAGACGGTGCCCTGTCTCAGCTTTATAGTTGATGGGCTGAAACTTGGCATGTAGGTGCGTATGGACCGTCTAATTTGCACCTGGGGTTACGATTTTTGATTAACGAATTTTTGACACATCTTTAACACCTTTCAAAATTTGTCTGGTCCATAACTCAAAATATGTTTTACTAAACCCCCAAATTTTATTTCACATTTGGATTCACCATAAAATTCTGCGTCTGATGGGAGAGGAATATTTTCAAAAATATGCTTAATTTCTGCCATAAATGGGGTTTGAAATTTCTTTGTTTACTCACACTTCAATTTCAGTAAAAGTGTTAAATCTAATTCTATTGTTTCAACTTGTAATAATTATATTGATTTAACTTGTTAAATCTTACTCTATTGTTTCAACTTGAGATAAATATATTGATTTAACTTATAAATTCCAGCTGGCTTCTATTTAATTCTAGCATTACTATACAATGGATTAAATTAAATTAATTTATATAAGGAATTTGTTGACTTTACTCAACTCACCGTGGATAACATTGCTAAAATAAATAACTAATAATTTAATTTATTATCAATAAGTAATGAATGAATGGCATTAAACTAAAGATGGTTTATGATAGAACCGTTAAGATTTTACATACCACAACAACGACAGATTATGTGATTATATTTACTTCTGCGTTAATATTATTGCACTGTTAATATACTGAAGTAATTAATTATAATTAATTCAGTCAGTATATGACTTATATAGATGCTTCCAATTTGTTTATTAGGGGTTATCGAGTGTGCGGAATTGAAATTTGATGGACAAATTTATTTATTTATTATTTATGACAAAATAATTAAACTTAATAAATATAAGTTGACATTGAAATTGGTGTTAAATTATAAATAATATTAATAATTATATATACTAATTAATTAAATATCATAAATCTCAGAGATCATAGAAGATAGAAACAAACTTTCAATTTATCAATTGGTCCTTATGGCACGTGCCACCTATACAAGTGGGTCTTGACACCTTGAGGTGATGATGACATCGTTAAAAAAATGTGTTTTTACAATTTTGTTAATTCGATATTTAAAATGGGTTAGTTAATGTTGGTTGATGACCCAACACCCACTTAAAAAATGCTGAGTCATTACAGATTATATTCTGCTGAAACTTGAATATCTCTTTAATAAAGTGAGCTGAATGGAAACTTCCACCACTCTAAAGGGTCGTTGCCTTCTGAAACACCTTTCTGAAATAATTTAACACCTTCATAGTGATGATGACATGGCGAAAAAAAAAATCCAAAATTGCAGCCTGTGCCGACAGCATGTTCCTTTGGAGGCACTATCAATAAACAACCAACAAAATATAGTGCCACCAAAGGAACATGCGTCGGCACAGGGTGCAATTTTGGATTTTTTTTTTCTCCGTAGACGGTGCCCTGGGCACACCTTTATACATTGAGGGCTGAAACTTGGCATGTAGTTGCGGAGGGACCGTCTAATTTGCACCTGGGGTTACGATTTTTTATCAAATGATTTCAACACCTATTTAAACTAATTATAGCTCATAACATGAAATAATTAATATTGAGCTTGATAAAATTTACATGTACGGATAGAGAATTAAATTGTACACCTTTTCACAGTGCACGAATTTTTAAATTGGGTTTCGTTAGTGCCACAATAGAGTTGCAAGTTTCCTTTGTTTACTAACACTTCAGTTCCATTGAAAGTGTTAAATCTAATTCTATTGTTTCAACTTGTAATAATTATATTGATTTGACTTGTTAAATCTTATTCTATTGTTTCAACTTGCGATAAATATATTGATTTAACTTATAAATTCCAGCTGGCTTCTATTTAAATTAATTTATATAAGGAATTTGTTGACTTTACTCAACTCACCGTGGATAACATTGCTAAAATAAATAACTAATAATTTAATTTATTATCAATAAGTAATGAATGAATGGCATTAAACTAAAGATTGTTTATGATGGAACCGTTAAGATTTTACATTCCACAACAACGACAGATTAAGTGATTATATTTATTTCGGCGAGAATATTCTTGCACAATTAATGTACTGACGTAATTAATTATAATTAATTCCTTTTGTATTTAACTTATAGACGGTTCCAATTGGATTATTGGGGTTATCGAGTGCGCTGAATTCAAATATGATAGTGAAATTCGATTTAAATTAATAATAAGTGCAAATAATTGAACATAATTTATTTTGCTGTATATAATAATGGTGTTAAATAATTATAAATTAATTAAATATTTATACTAATTAGCTAAATTTATTAATTTCAGAGATGATTCAAGATAGAAACAAACTTTCAATTTATCAATTGGTCCTTATGCCACGTACCACCTATACAAGTGGGTCTTGACACCTTGAGGTGATGATGACATCGTCAAAAAAATGTATTTTTACAATTTTGTGAATTAAATAATTCGCATGGGTTGGTAGGAGTTGGGTGAATACCCAAACGGCACCTAAAAAATGCTGACTCAGCACATATTATATTCTACTGAAACTTGAATATCTCTCAAATGAAGTGAGCTAAAACGAAACTTCCAACTCACTAAGGGTCGTTGCCTTTTGAATCACTTTTCTGAAATAGTTTAACACCTTCATAGTGATGATGACATGGCGAAAAAAAATCCAAAATTGCAGCCTGTGCCGACAGCATGTTCCATTGGAGGCACTATCAATAAACCACCACCAAAATATAGTGCCACCAAAGGAACATGCGTCGGCACAGCTGCAATTTTGGATTTTTTTATTATTATTTTTTCTCCGTAGACGGTGCCCTGGCCTGAGCTTTATAGTTGATGGGCTGAAACTTGGCATGTAGGTGCGTATGGACCGTCTAATTTGCACCTGGGGTTACGATTTTTGATTAACGAATTTTTGACACATCTTTAACACCTTTCAAAATTTGTCTGGTCCATAACTCAAAATATGTTTTACTAAACCCCCAAATTTTATTTACATTTGGATTCACCATAAAATTCTGCGTCTGATGGGAGAGGAATATTTTCAAAAATATGCTTAATTTCTGCCATAAATGGGGTTTGAAATTTCTTTGTTTACTCACACTTCAATTTCAGTAAAAGTGTTAAATCTAATTCTATTGTTTCAACTTGTAATAATTATATTGATTTAACTTGTTAAATCTTACTCTATTGTTTCAACTTGAGATAAATATATTGATTTAACTTATAAATTCCAGCTGGCTTCTATTTAATTCTAGCATTACTATACAATGGATTAAATTAAATTAATTTATATAAGGAATTTGTTGACTTTACTCAACTCACCGTGGATAACATTGCTAAAATAAATAACTAATAATTTAATTTATTATCAATAAGTAATGAATGGCATTAAACTAAAGATGGTTTATGATAGAACCGTTAACATTTACATTCCACAACAACGACAGCTAAAGTGATTATATTTATTTCGCGAGAATATTCCTGCACAATTAATGTACTGACGTAATTTATTATAATTAATTCCTTTTGTATTTAACTTATAGACGGTTCCAATTGGATTATTGGGGTTATCGAGTGCGCTGAATTCAAATATGATAGTGAAATTCGATTTAAATTAATAATAAGTGCAAATAATTGAACTTTATTTATTTTGCTGTACATAATAATGGTGTTAAATTATTAATTTATTAATTAAATATTTATACTAATTAGCTAAATTTCATTAATCTCAGAGATGATACAAGATAGAAACAAACTTTCAATTTATCAATTGGTCCTTATGCCACGTACCACCTATACAAGTGGGTCTTGACACCTTGAGGTGATGATGACATCGTCAAAAAATCCAAAATTGCATCCTGTGCCGACGCATGTTCCTTGGGTGGCACTATATTTTGGTGGTGGTTTATTGATAGTGCCTCCAATGGGACATGCTGTCAGCACAGCTGCAATTTTGGATTTTTTTTCGCCATGTCATCATCACTATGAAGGTGTT
Source organism: Hexactinellida sp. DTS-2022 (assembly GCA_028753945.1). NCBI lineage: Eukaryota > Metazoa > Porifera > Hexactinellida > Hexactinellida sp. DTS-2022. Next base: position 1,589,059 of record JAPNXP010000014.1, read on the forward strand.
AAAATATATCAAAAGGTGTTACAGAAGGCATCGACCCTTAGAGTGGCGGAAGTTTCCATTAGTTCACTTCATTTTAGAGATATTCATGTTTGAGTAGAATATAATAGCTGATGACTCAGCATTTTTTATGTGAGTGTTGGGTCTTCACCCAACTTCAAATAACCCATTTTAAATATCGAATTCACAAAATTGTAAAAATACATTTTTTTGACGATGTCATCATCACCTCAAGGTGTCAAGACTCACTTGTATAGGTGGTACGTGGCATAAGGACCAATTGATAAATTGAAAGTTTGTTTCTATCTTGTATCATCTCTGAGATTAATGAAATTTAGCTAATTAGTATAAATATTTAATTAATAAATTAATAATTTAACATCATTATTATGTACAGCAAAATAAATAAAGTTCAATTATTTGCACTTATTATTAATTTAAATTGAATTTCACTATCATATTTGAATTCAGCGCACTCGATAACCCCAATAATCCAATTGGAACCGTCTATAAGTTCAATACAAAAGGAATTAATTATAATAAATTACGTCAGTACATGAATTGTGCAAGAATATTCTCGCGAAATAAATCTAATCACTTAATCTGTCGTTGTTGTGGAATGTAAAATCTTAACTGTTCTATCATAAACCATCTTGATTTTAATGCCATTCATTCATTATGTAGTGATAATAAGTTATATTATTTGTTAGTTATTTTAGCAATGTTATCCATGGTTGGTTGAGTTGAGTCAACAAATTCCTTATATTATATTATTTTATTTAATCCATTGTATAGTAATACTACAATTAAATAGAAGCCAGCTGGAATTTATAAGTTAAATCAATATAATTATCTCAAGTTGAAACAATAGAGTAAGATTTAACAAGTTAAATCAATATAATTATTACAAGTTGAAACAATAGAATTAGATTTAACACTTTTACTGAAATTGAAGTGTGAGTAAACAAAGAAATTTCAAACCCCATTTATGGCAGAAATTAAGCATATTTTTGAAAATATTCCTCTCCCATCAGACGCAGAATTTTATGGTGAATCCAAATATGAAATAAAATTTGGGGGTTTATTAAAGCATATTTTGAGTTATGGACCAGACAAATTTTGAAAGGTGTTAAAGATGTGTCAAAAATTTTTCAATAAAAAATTGTAACCCCAGGTGCAAATCAGACGTCGACTCCGAACCAACATTCCAAGTTTTAGCCCTCTATGTATATACGTGTGGCCAGGGCACCTGCTACGGAGAAATAAAAATAAAAAAATCCAAAATTGCAGCCTGTGCCGACGCATGTCCTTGGGGGGCACTATATTTTGGTTGTGGTTTATTGATAGTGCCTCCAAAGGAACATGCTGTCGGCACAAGCTGCAATTTTGGATTTTTTTCGCCAAGTCATCATCACTATGAAGGTGTTAAATTATTTCAAAAAGGTGTTACAGAAGGCAACGACCCTTATTGAGATGTAAGTTTTGTTTTTGTTCACTTCATTTCAAAGATATTCAAGTTTCAGTAAAATATAATAGCTGATGACTCAGCATTTTTTATGTGAGTGTTGGGTCATCACCCAACATCAACTAACCCATTTTAAATATCGAATTGACAAAATTGTATAAACACATTTTTTTAGCGATGTCATCATCACCTCAAGGTGTCAAGACCCATTTGTAGAGGTGGCACGTGCCATAAGGACCAATTGATAAATTGAAAGTTTGTTTCTATCTTCTATGATCTCTGAGATTTATGATATTTAATTAATTAGTATAAAAATTTATTTAATGTATTAATTATTTAACACCATTATTATATACAGCAAAATAAATTAAGTTCAAATATTTGCAATTAATAATAATTTAAATTGAATTTCACTATAATATTTGAATTCCACGCACTCGATAACCCCAATAATCTAATTGGAACCGTCTCTATAAGTTAAATACAGAATGAATGAATTATAATAAATTACGTCAGTACATTAATTGTGCAAGAATATTCTCGCAGAAATAAATATAATCACTTAATCTGTCGTTGTTGTGGAATGTAAAATCTTAGGTTTCAATTAGAAAATAGAAGCCTACTAGATCTCACAGGTTGAATCAATATAATTATTACAAGTTGAAACAATGGAATTAGATTTAACACTTTCAATTGAACTGAAGTGTTAGTAAACAAAGGACACTTGCAACTTAATTGTGGCACAAACGAAACCCAATTTCAAAATTCGTGCACTGTGAAAAGGTGTAGAATTTAATTCTCTATCCGTACATGTAAAATTTATCAAGCTCAAAAATAATTATTTCATTTTATGAGCCATAACTAGTTTAAATAGGTGTTAAAATTATTTTATCAAAATTCGTAACCCCAGGTGCAAATTAGACGGTCCCATCGGACCTACATGCCAAGTTTCAGCTCTCTATGTATAAAGGTGTGGCCAGGGCACCGTCTACGGAGAAAAAATAAAAATAAAGGCAGTGATTCTAATACTGGGCCACTATACTATAGTATAGTCGGCACAGTAATAATAATATAAATAAAGGCAGTGATTCCAATACTGGGCCACTATACTATAGTATAGTCGGCACAGTAATAAAAATAAAGGCAGTGATTCTAATACTGGGCCACTATACTATAGTATTTTCGGCACAGGAACAAAGGAATTAGATTTAACAGTTATACTGAAACTGAAGTGTGAGTAAACAAAGAAATTTCAACCCCCATTTATGGCAGAAATAAAACTCTTTATAGAAAGTTTTCTTCTCCCATCAGACGCAGAATTTTATGGTGAATCCAATTATGAAATAAAATCTGCGGGTTTAGTAAAACATTTTTTGAGTTATGGACCAGACAAATTTTTAAAGGTGTTTAAGATGTGTCATAAATTTGTTAACGTAAAATCGTAACCCCAGGTGCAAATTAGACGGTCCCATCGCACCTACATGCCAAGTTTCAGCCCATCAACAATTAAGCTCTGGCCAGGGCACCGTCTACCGAGAAAAAACAAGGTGTCAAGAACCATTTGTCAATTGGTCCGAGTCACAAGGAACGGTAGATAAATTTTAAGATTGTTTATATCATAAACCATCTTGAGTTTAATGCCATTCATTAATTGTGTATTGATAATAAATTATATTATTAGTTATATATTTTAGCAATGTTATCCACTGTAGTGAGTTGAGTCAACAAATTCCTTATATTATTTAATTTTATTAATTAAATAATAATACTACAATTATATAGAAGCCAGCTGGAATTTATAAGTTAAATCAATATAATTATCGCGAGTTGAATCAATAGAGTAAGATTTAACAAGTTAAATCAATAGAATTATTACAAGTTGAAACAATAGAATTAGATTCAATATAATTATTACAAGTTGAAACAATAGAATTAGATTCAACAGTTTTACTGAATCTCAAGTGTGAGGAAACACAGGAGATTGGCACCCCAATTATGGCACAAAGCTATGCTAAATTGAACATTCGTGAATTGCCAAAAGGTGTAGAAATTAATTCTGTATCCGTATATGTAAATTTTATCAAGCTCAATATTAATTATTTCATGTTATGAGCCATAATTAGTTTAAATAGGTGTTAAAATTATTTGATCAAAAATCGTAACCCCAGGTGCAAATTAGACGGTCACTCCGCACCTGAATGCCAAGTTTCAGAACTCAATGTATACAGGTGTGGCCAGGGCACCTGCTACGGAGAAATAATAAAAATAATAAATAAAGGCAGTGATTCCAATACTGGGCCACTATACTATAGTATAGTCGGCACAGTAAAAAATAAAAATAAAGGCAGTAAGATTAGAACTGGGCCACTATACTATAGTATAGTCGGCACAGTAATAAAGGCAGTGATTCCAATACTGGGCCACTATACTATAGTATAGTCGGCACAGTAATAATAAAGGCAGTGATTCCAATACTGGGCCACTATACTATAGTATAGTCGGCACAGTAAAAAGTATTTTTACAATTTTGTGAATTAAATAATTCGCATGGGTTGGTTGGAGTTGGGTGAATACCCAATACGCAAATTAAAAATGCTGAGTCATCACAGATTATATTCTACTGAAACCTGAATATCTCTGAATGAAGTGAGCTAAATGGAAACTTGCACCACTATAAGGGTCGTTGCCTACTGAAACACCTTTCTGAAATAATTTAACACCTTCATAGTGATGATGACTAGGCGAAAAAAAATCCAAAATTTCAGCTTGTGCCGACAGCATGTTCCTTTGGAGGCACTATCAATAAACCACCAACAAAATATAGTGCCACCAAAGGAACATGCGTCGGCACAGGCTGCAATTTTGGATTTTTTTTTCTCCGTAGACGGTGCCTTGACCACACTTGTATACATTGAGGACTGTAACTTGGCATGTAGTTGCGAAATGACCGTCTAATTTGCACCTGGGGTTACGATTTTTGATCAAATAATTTAAACACCTATTTAAACTAATTATGGCTCATAACATGAAATAATTAATATTGAGCTTGATAAAATTTACACATACGGATAGAGAATTAATTTCTACATCTTTTGGCAATTCACAAATGTTCAATTTAGCCGAGGTTTGTGCCATAATTGGGGTGCCAATCTCCTGTGTTTCCTCACACTTGAGATTCAGTAAAACTGTTAAATCCAATTCTATTGTTTTAAACTTGTAATAATTATATTGATTTAACTTGTTAAATCTTTCACTATTGTTTCAACTTGCGATAATTAAATTGATTCAACTTATAAATTCCAGCTGGCTTCTATTTAATTGTAGTATTACTATACAATGGATTAAATAAAATACAATAATATAAGGAATTTGTTGAATAAACTCAAATCACCGTGGATAAGTAGTGGCCCAGTATTGGTCTTACTGCTTTGGTTACCGATTATTACTATTATTACTGTGCCGACTATACTATAGTATAGTGGCCCAGTTCTAATCTTACTGCCTTGGTTATTACTGTGCCGACTATACTATAGTATAGTGGCCCAGTTCTAATCTTACTACTTTGGTATATTTTTTATCCGTATCCTCTCCACAGAACAGAGTTTTATTTACTAAGAGGCCAAATTTTCAGGATATGTGTCTCATGGGTTACAGATGTGCACCTAGGGTCACGATTTTTTATTAAACTTTTTTGGACACATTTTTGCACCTGTTTAATATTGTCAGGAACAATAAATAGTACCAGAATATTCAATTTATATGCATTCGATAGGGAATTAAATTCTACACCTTTTCACAGTGCACGAATTTTCAAATTACGCTTCGTTTGTGCCACTATTGAGTTGTAAATTTCCTTTGTTTACTAACACTTCAGTTCAATTGAAAGTGTTAAATCTAATTCTATTGTTTCAACTTGTGATAATTATATTGATTCAACTTGTGAGATCGAGTAGGCTTCTATTTTCTAATTGAAAATTAAGATTTTACATTCCATAACAACGACAGATTATGTGATTATATTTACTTCTGCGAGAATCCTCTTGCACTATTAATATACTGACGTAATTAATTATAATTAATTCAGTCAGTATATGACTTACATAGATGCTTCCAATTTGTTTATTTGGGGTTATCGAGTGTGCGGAATTGAAATTTGATAGCCAAATTAATTAATTAATTATTTATGACAAAATAATTAAACTTAATAAATATAAGTTGACATTGAAATTGGTGTTAAATTATTAATAATTATTTGCACTAATTAATTAAATATCATAAATTTCAGAGATAATAGAAGATAGAAACAAACTTTCAATTTATCAATTGGTCCTTATGGCACGTGCCACCTATACAAGTGGGTCTTGACACCTTGAGGTGATGATGACATCGTAAAAAAAATGTGTTTTTACAATTTTGTTAATTCGATATTTAAAATGGGTTATTTGAAGTTGGGTGAAGACCCAACACTCACATAAAAAATGCTGAGTCATCAGCTATTATATTCTACTCAAACTTGAATATCTCTAAAATGAAGTGAACTAAATGGAAACTTCCGCCACTCTAAGGGTCGATGCCTTCTGTAACACCTTTTGATATATTTTAACACCTTCATAGTGATGATGACATGGCGAAAAAAAAATCCAAAATTGCAGCTGTGCTGACAGCATGTCCCATTGGAGGCACTATCAATAAACCACCACCAAAATATAGTGCCACCAAAGGAACATGCGTCGGCACAGCTGCAATTTTGGATTTTTACTGTGCCGACTATACTATAGTATAGTGGCCCAGTATTAGAATCACTGCCTTTATTTATATTATTATTATTTCTCCGTAGCAGGTGCCCTGGCCACACCTGTATACATAGAGGGCTGAAACTTGGCATGTAGATTCGGAGTCGACGTCTAATTTGCACCTGGGGTTACGATTTTGTATTAACAAATTTTTGACACATCTTTAACACCTTTCAAAATTTGTCTGGTCCATAACTCAAAAAATGTTTTACTAAACCCCAAAATTTTATTTCACATTTGGATTCGCCATAAAATTCTGCGTCTGATGGGAGAAGAAAACTTTCAATAAAGAGTTCTATTTCTGCCATAAATGGGGGTTGAAATTTCTTTGTTTACTCACACTTCAGTTTCAGTATAACTGTTAAATCAAATTCCATTGTTTCAACTTGTAATAATTATATTGATTTAACTTGTTAAATCTTACTCTATTGATTCAACTTGCGATAATTAAATTGATTTAACTTATAAATTCCAGCTGGCTTCTATTTAATTTTAGTATTACTATACAATTGATTAAATTAAATAATATAATATAAGGAATTTGTTGACTCAACTCAACCAACCATGGATAACATTGCTAAAATAAATAACTAATAATATAATTTATTATCAATACATAATGAATGAATGGCATTAAACTAAAGATGGTTTATGATAGAACCGTTAAGATTTTACATTCCACAACAACGACAGATTAAGTGATTATATTTATTTCGGCGAGAATATTCTTGCACAATTAATGTACTGACATATTTAATTCTAATTAATTCGCTCTGTGTTTACCGTATAGAGATGGTTCAAAATAGATTATTGGGGTTATCGAGTGCGTGGAATTCAAATATTATAGTGAAATTCAATTTAAATTAATAATAATTGCAAATAATTGAACTTAATTTATTTTGCTGTATATAATAATGGTGTTAAATAATTAATAAATTAATTAAATATTTATACTAATTAGCTAAATTTCATTAATCTCAGAGATGATACAAGATAGAAACAAACTTTCAATTTATCAAATGGTCCTTATGCCAGGTACCACCTATACAAGTGGGTCTTGACACCTTGAGGTGATTATGACATCGTCAAAAAAATGTACTTTTACAATTTTTTTAATTCGATATTTAAAATGGGTTAGTTGATGTTGGGTGATGACCCAACACACACATAAAAAATGCTGAGTCATCAGCTATTATATTCTACTCAAACTTGAATATCTCTAAAATTATATGAACTAAATGGAAACTTCCAGCACTCTAAGGGTCGATGCCTTCTGTAACACCTTTTTGAAATAATTTAACACCTTCATAGTGATGATGACATGGCGAAAAAAAATCCAAAATTGCAGCCTGCGCCGACAGAATGTTCTTTTGGAGGCACTATCAATAAACCAACAACAAAATATAGTGCCACCAAAGGAACATGCGTCGGCACAGGCTGCAATTTTGGATTTTTTTTTTTCTCCGTAGACGGTGCCCTGGCCTGAGCTTTATAGTTGATGGGCTGAAACTTGGCATGTAGGTGCGATGGGACCGTCTAATTTGCACCTGGGGTTACGATTTTTGATTAACAAATTTTTGACACATCTTTAACACCTTTCAAAATTTGTCTGGTCCATAACTCAAAATATGTTTTAATAAAGCCCAAAATATTATTGCATATTTAGATTCGTCTTAAAATTCTGCGTCTGATGGGAGAAGAAAATTTTCAACAAAGGGTTTAATTTTTGCCATTAATGGGGGTTAAAATTTCTTTGTTTACTCACACTTCAATTTCTGTAAAACTGTGAAATCTAATTCCATTGTTTCAACTTGTAATAATTATATCGATTTAACTTGTTAAAACATTCACTATTGTTTCAACTTGCGATAAATATATTGATTGAACTTATAAATTCCAGCTGGCTTCTATTTAATTGTAGTATTACTATACAATGGATTAAATAAAATAATATAATATAAGGAATTTGTTGACTCAACTCAATCAACCGTGGATAACATTGCTAAAATAAATTACTACTAATATATTATATTATCAATACAAAATGAATGAATGGCAATAAACTCTAGATGGTTTATGATATAAACAAACTTCAAATTCAACAATCGTTCCTTGTGACTCCGACCACTTAACAAATGGTTCTTCACACCTTGGGCGTTGATGACTTGGCGAAAAAAAATCCAAATTTGCAGCCTGCGCCGACAGCATCATGTTCCTTTGGAGGCACTATCAATAAACCACCAACAAAATATAGTGCCACCAAAGGAACATGCGTCGGCACAGGCTGCAATTTTGGATTTTTACTGTGCCGACTATACTATAGTATAGTGGCCCAGTTCTAATCTCACTGCCTTTATTTTTTTTATTATTTTTTTTTCTCCGTAGACGGTGGCCTGGCCAGAGCTTTGGAGTTGATGGGCTAAAACTTGGCATGTAGGTGCGGTTGGACCGTTTAATTTGCACCTGGGGTTACGATTTTTGATTAACAAATTTTGGACACCTTTCAAAATTTGTCTGGTCCATGACTAAAAATATGTTTTACTAAATCCCCAAATTTTATTTCATATTTGGATTTACCATAAAATTCTGAGTCTGATGGGAGAATAAATTTTTCAACAAAGGGGTCAATTTCTGCCATAAATGGGGGTTGAAATTTCTTTGTTTACTCACACTTCAATTTCAGTAAAGTGTTAAATCTAATTCTATTGTTTCAACTTGTAATAATTATATTGATTTAACTTGTTAAATCCTACTCTAGTGATTCAACTTGCGATAATTATATTGATTTAACTTATAAATTCCAGCTGGCTTCTATTTATTGTAGTATTACTATACAATGGATTAAATAAAATATTATAATATACGGAATTTGTTGACTTAATTCAACTTAACCGTGGATAACATTGCTAAAATAAATAACTAATAATATAATTTATTATCAATACATAATGAATGAATGGCTTTAAACTCAAGATGGTTTATGATAGAACCGTTAAGATTTTACATTCCACAACAACGACAGATTAAGTGAATATATTTATTTCGGCGAGAATATTCTTGCACAATTAATGTACTGACGCATGGCCTACTTAATATACGGCTATATATGTTCCCGAGAAGGCCAAGAAAGAAGAAGGCCAGTTTCTAATTTTCATTTTAGGATAAACTATGCCTCCTATTGTTGTTATTTGGGTTGTATATGGGGTAATCAACCATTGCGAGTCCAATGGAACCACTTTTGAGAATCTCAGATTTGTGGTTAAGCTGTTTAGGCGCAATTTAATGATGACACCACAAATATACAAAAATATAAAATTTGAGTATAAAGAACTGCGAGAAAATGAAAATAATTTGCTAATATAATTCGAATACATTTTCCGGATATATATTGATAATGAATATATATAAACCAGGAATTATATACGTTTTATGTACGAAAATAGTAAGTTTTAATTCGGATACTACTTGTATTTTAGCATGTGGTTGCTTTATAATTTTTCATTTTTTTTAGAATGTCGCCATTTTGTGATTTAGTAGCCTTTGGGGTATGAAATATATCCCTATATTAGTATTCCTATTATAAAATTATTAGAAAGTAGGAAGAAACTGAAATTAATGATATTTGAAAAAAAATCATTTTACCATAAATTGTTACCGTCATCATTAAATTGCGCCTAAACAGCTTAACCACAAATCTGAGATTCTCAAAAGTGGTTCCATTGGACTCGCAATGGTTGATTACCACATATACAACCCAAATAACAACAATAGGAGGCATAGTTTATCCTAAAATGAAAATTAGAAACTGGCCTTCTTCTTTCTTGGCCTTCTCGGGAACATATATAGCCGTATATTAAGTAGGCCATGACTGACGTAATTAATTATAATTAATTCCTTTTGTATTTAACTTATAGACGGTTCCAATTGGATTATTGGGGTTATCGAGTGCGTGGAATTCAAACATTATAGTGAAATTCAATTTAAATAAATAATAATTGCAAATAATTGAACTTAATTTATTTTGCTGTATATAATAATGGTGTTAAATAATTAATACATTAATTAATTTTTTATGCTAATTAGCTAAATTTCATTAATCTCAGAGATGATACAAGATATAAACAAACTTTCAATTTATCAATTGGTCCTTATGCCATGTACCACCTATACAAGTGGGTCTTGACACCTTGAGGTGATGATGACATCGTTAAAAAAATGTATTTTTACAATTTTTTTAATTCGACATCTAAAATGGGTTAGTTAGTGTTGGGTGATGACCCAACACTCACATAAAAAATGCTGACTCAGCACTTATTATATTCTACTGAAACTTGAATATCTTTGAAACGAAGTGAGCAAAATGGAAACTTTCACGACTCTAAGGGTCGTTGCCTTCTGAAACACCTTTCTGAAATAATGTAACACCTTCATAGTGATGATGACATGGCGGGAAAAAAATCCAAAATTGCAGCCTGCGCCGACAGCATGTTCCTATGGAGGCACTATCAATAAACCACCACCAAAATATAGTGCCACCAAAGGAACATGCGTCGGCACAGGCTGCAATTTTGGATTTTTTTTATCCGTAGCCTCTCCACAGAACAGAGTTTTATTAACTAAGAGCCCAAATTTTCAGGATATGTGTCTCATGGTTTACAGATGTGCACCTGGGGTCACGATTTTTTATTACATTTTTTTGGACACATTTTTGCACCTGTTTAATATTGAAACAGGAACAATAAATAGTACCCGAAAATTAAATTTATTTGCATTCGATAGAGAATTAAATTCTACACCTTTTCACAGTGTTCGAATTTTCAAATTGTACTTAGTTTGTGCCACAATTGAGTTGCAAGTTTCCTTTGTTTACTAACACTTCAGTTCAATTGAAAGTGTTAAATCTAATTCTATTGTTTCAACTCGTTATTATTATATTGATTCAACTTGTGAGATCGAGTAGGCTTCTATTTTCCATTTGAAAACATTCCATAACAAAGACAAATTATTTGATTATATTTATTTCTGCTTATAAATTCTTGCACAATGGATACATGACATATTTAATTCTAATTAATTCGCTCTGTGTTTAACGTTTAGAGATGGTTCCAAATAGATTATTGGGGTTATCGAGTGCGCTGAATTCAAATATGATTGTGAAATTCAATTTAAATGAATAATTTTTGCAAATAATTGTTCTTAATTTATTTTGATGTACATAATATTGGTGTTAAATTATTAATTGATTCATTAAATATTTATACTAATTATCTAAATTTCATTAATCTCAGAAATGATATAAGATAGAAACAAACTTTAAATTTATCAATTGGTTGTTATGGCACGTACCACCTATACAAGTGGATCTTGACACCTTAAGGTGATGATGACATCGTCAAAAAAAAGGAATTTTACAATTTTGTGAATTAAATAATTCGCATGGATTGGTTGGAGTTGGGTGAACACCCAACACGCACTTAAGAAATGCTGAGTCATCACAGATTATATTATACTGAAACTTGAATATCTCTCAAATAAAGTGAGCCAAATGGAGACTTCCACCACTCTAAGGGTCGATGCCTTCTGTAACACCTTTTTGAAATAATTTAACACCTTCATAGTGATGATGACATGGCGAAAAAAAATCCAAAATTGCAGCCTGCGCCGACAGCATGTTCTTTTGGAGGCACTATCAATAAACAACCAACAAAATATAGTGCCACCAAAGGAACATGCGTCGGCACAGGCTGCAATTTTGGATTTTTATTTTTTCTCCGTAGACGGTGCCCTGACAGAGCTTAATTGTTGATGGGCTGAAACTTGGCATGTAGGTGCGATGGGACCGTCTAATTTGCACCTGGGGTTACGATTTTTCGTTAACAAATATTTGACACATCTTTAACACCTTTAAAAATTTGTCTGGTCCATAACTCAAAATATCTTTTACTAAACCCGCAAATTTTATTTCATATTTGGATTCATCATAAAATTCTGCGTCAGTTGGGAGAAGAAAACTTTCAAAAATGGGTTTAATTTTGCCATAAATGGGGGTTGAAATTTCTTTGTTTACTCACACTTCAATTTCAATAAAACTGTTAAATCTAATTCCATTGTTTCAACTTGTAATAATTATATTGATTTAACTTGTTAAATCCTACTCTATTGATTCAACTTGCGATAATTAAATTGATTCAACTTATAAATTCCAGCTGGCTTCTATTTAATTGTAGCATTACTATACAATGGATTAATTTAAATTAATTTATGTAAGGAATTTCTTGACTTTACTCAACTCACCGTGGATAACATTGCTATAATAAATTACTAATAATTTAATTTATTATCAATAAGAAATGAATGGCATTAAACTAAAGATGGTTTATGATAGAACCGTTAAGATTTTACATTCCACAACAACGACAGATTAAGTGATTATATTTATTTCGGCGAGAATATTCTTGCACAATTAATGTACTGACGCATGAACTACTATAGATAAGGACTGGAAACGACAATAAAAAATTGGACCATGGACGAACTAGAAGTGCATTCGATATTTTTGCCTATTACAATAGGTTATGAACTTTACACATGAATTATGTTGTTTTTACCTGGATTCGACACTAAAAATGGACTGGAAATGCATTTTAAGTGTCTAGATTTAAGGTATTATTAATGACCCATAAACATTGAAACTATATTTGAGTATATATATATTTGTTTTTGTATTATGTGTATGAATGTAAATTTTGTACGGGATTTTGTAAGCGATAATTGTTACCCAATTCTTTTATGCATTTACTCCTTATTTCTTTACTTTTTCTATATTAACTAGTTTATATGAGTCAAACGCGTTGTTGTGCTTAGCACACGTTCTGTATTTGGAAGACAAATTACAGAGGTTACCTTAGTACCACTGTTTTCAGATTGCCTAAGTTTCACGTGATATCAAAGCCAAATGGAGTAGAGCTCTCCATGGACTGATATCTCCAAGAATGCAAAATATTATTTGTATCCACAACCTTAGAGCGGAAGAATACATTACTTCCTCAAGTTCCACACCCAACTTGTCCAGAGAGAGCTCTATATATTGTTTGATTGGACACAATAAAGTTGATAAGAAACAATTGGCTAAACTTGGACATTGAATCATTGGTGTTACGTTACTCTATCCTTCACTCATTTGACTACTAAACTGAATGAAGCTAAGTTTAATGATATTCGATTATTGTACAAAGAAGAACGACTTTCTACTATAAAGTAAGCTCACTACCTCAGTAATGTATGTTGGTCCACAAGTTTAGTTCTGAAATTTATCTAGCACTTGGCGTATTCAACGATAAATACCCCTCTTAAGCATGTGCGATTGAATGAAGAGTATTCTATACATCATAGCGTTTGGGTTTCTTGAATTAGTTTGTAAATTGCTTGAGGGATGGAGTTCAACAATTGGAAAGGATGATATACTTAGCTCACAAAATTTCAAAAGTTATAGTTTTTCCCAATCTTGTATTGCTCTGCCATTAACCATTTCACAACTCACTCTAATTGTGGTTATGAGAATATTCTTAACTATAACTCCAGAATACCCAACATGGGCGCCGAAACTCTCCAACGCTAGGGGGGGTGACACCCTCCCTGACCCCCCCCCCCCCCCTTTCGGCTCCTATGATACCCAATAGAGCACCTATTTGGGATTTATATTGAATGATGAGCGATGCTTAATATCACATGACCTAATCTATAGTATTAAAGAGTCAACTTGGCCTAAACCCAGTTATGTATTTGATAAATCCATCTACTCCACAGTTCTGCTTAAACCTATAATTTTTCTTAATCAATTTATCCACACTTTTTTTCAACAACAGATGGAAATAATTCATTTTCTTGTGACCAGGATATTGAAGTTATTCATGATCTAAGCTAGATCGACCTTAACATTCATGTTCTCTAATCTGTTGTGGTTGCTCTTATTATCTTGAAACCACTAACTGCCATCATTGTATTCAAAGATCAACTACTTTCTGAAACAAGGATATTGAGATTACAGAGGCTACGAAATATGACCTTGTAAGATATGTATATATTGATCGTGGTTCTATTTAAATGACCTTCAGATATTGAAACTGAATCAATTGTGGTATTGTGGGAGATATCAATCAAGTTGATTAAAATCAAGCTTTAAAAAACAATCATATCCCCCGCCTTCTAGAAAAGTGTTAATTCGACTAGCTCAAAACGTATTCGTTGATAAATCTTGCTTAGAGGAATATCTCTCATAGTTGTAGAGTTCGGAGGATATTTAGTACTAATACCCACTAAATGCACATTACCTAAAGATATTCGGAAGAAAATTGAAATCAATTATTTAATAACAAATACTGTGCATAGTAATTCTGTTTTCATTTCACATTTTGTTATTTGAGTACTTACAATATTGCTTGCATGTTAATGGATAACTTATTTCTACAATGAATGGATGTCAAATATATGACAATAGTACATACTTAGTTTACAGAGTCAAATCCAGGTAAAAACAACATAATTCATGTGTAAAGTTCATAACCAATTGTAATAGGCAAACATATCCAATGCACTTCTAGTTCATCCATGGTCCATTTTTTATTGTCGTTTCCAGTCCTTATCTATAGTAGTTCATGACTGACGTAATTAATTATAATTAATTCCTTTTGTATTTAACTTATAGACGGTTCCAATTGGATTATTGGGGTTATTGAGTGCGCTGAATTCAAATATGATAGTGAAATTCGATTTAAATTAATAATAAGTGCAAATAATTGAACTTAATTTATTTTGCTGTACATAATTATGGTGTTAAATTATTAATTAATTAATTAAATATTTATACTAATTAGCTAAATTTCATTAATCTCAGAGATGACACAAGATAGAAACAAACTTTCAATTTATCAATTGGTCCTTATGCCACGTACCACCTACACAAGTGGGTCTTGACACCTTGAGGTGATGATGACATCGTCAAAAAAATGTATTTTTACAATTTTGTGAATTAAATAATTCGCATGGGTTGGTTGGAGTTGGGTGAATACCCAACACGCACTTTAAAAATGCTGAGTCATCACAGATTATATTCTACTTAAACTTGAATATCTCTCAAACGAAGTGAGCTAAATGGAAACTTGCACCACTCTAAGGGTAGTAGCCTTCTGAAACACCTTTCTGAAATAGTATAATACCTTTATAGTTATGATGACATGGCGAAAAAAATCCAAAATTGCAGCCTGAGCCGACAGCAGGTTCCATTGGAGGCACTGTCAATAAAATACCAACAAAATATAGTGCAACCAAAGGAACATGCGTCGGCACAGCCTGCAATTTTGGATTTTATTATTATTATTATTATTATTATTACTGTGCCGACTATACTATAGTATAGTGGCCCAGTATTAGAATCACTGCTTTTATTACTGTACCGACTATACTATAGTATAGTGGCCCAGTATTGGTCTTAGTGCTTTGGTATATTATTACTGTGCCGACTATACTATAGTATAGTGGCCCAGTTCTAATCTTAGTGCTTTGGTATATTATTATTATTATTGGTCCGTAGATTCTCCACAGAACAGTGTTTAATTAACTAAGAGCCCAAATTTTCAGGATATGTGTCTCATGGGTTACAGATGTGCACCTGGGGTCACGATATTTTATTACATTTTTTTGGACACATTTTTGCACCTGTTTAATATTGAAACTGGAACAATAAATAGTACCCGAAAATTAAATTTATATGCATTCGATAGAAAATTAAATTCTACACCTTTTAACAGTGCACGAATTTTAAAATTGTACTTAGTTTGTGCCACAATTGAGTTGCAAGTTTCCTTTGTTTACTAACACTTCAGTTCAATTGAAAGTGTTAAATCTAATTCTATTGTTTCAACTCGTTATTATTATATTGATTCAACTTGTGAGATCGAGTAGGCTTCTATTTTCTAATTGGAAACTAAGATTGTACATTCCATAACAACGACAGATTGTGTGATTATATTTCCTTCTGCTAGAATATTATTGCACTATTAATAGACTGACGTAATTAATTATAATTAATTCAGTCAGTATATTACTTATATAGATGCTTCCAATTTGTTTATTAGGAGTTATCGAGAGTGCGGAATTGAAATTTGATAACCAAATTAATTAATTAATTATTTATGACAAAATAATTTAACTTAATAAATATAAGTTGACATTGAAATTGGTGTTAAATGATAAATAATATTAATAATTATTTATACTAATTAAGTAAATATCATAAATCTCAGAGATCATAGAAGATAGAAAAAAACTTTCAATTTATCAATTGGTCCTTATGGTACGTGCCACCTATACAAGTGGGTCTTGACACCTTGAGGTGATGATAACTTCGTTAAAAAAATGTGTTTTTACAATTTTGTTAATTCAACATTTAAAATGGGTTAGTTGGTGTTGGGTGATGACCCAACACTCACATAAAAAATGCTGAGTCATCAGCTATTATATTCTACTCAAACTTGGAATATCTCTAAAATTTAGTGAACTAAATGGAAACTTCCACCACTCTAAGGGTCGATGCCTTCTGAAACACCTTTTTGAAATAATTTAACACCTTCATAGTGATGATGACATGGCTGAAAAAAAATCCAAAATTGCAGCTGTGCCGACAGCATGTTCCATTGGAGGCACTATCAATAAGCCATCACCAAAATATAGTGCCACCAAAGGAACATGCGTCGGCACAGCTGCAATTTTGGATTTTTTTATTATTATTATTGGTCCGTAGCCTCTCTACTGAACAGAGTAATACTAACTAAGAGCCCAAATTTTCAAGATATGTGTCTCATTGGTTACAGATGTGCACCTGGGGTCACGATTTTTGATTACAAATTTTGGCCACATTTTTGCACCTGTTTAATGTTAGAAAAAAACAATAAATGGTGCCCGAATATTTAATTTATTTGCATCCGATAGAGAATAAAATTCTACACCTTTTCACAGTGCACGAATTTTTAAATTGTACTCAGTTTGTGCCACAATTGAGTTTCAAATTTCCTTTGTTTACTAACACTTCAGTTCAATTAAAGTGTTAAATCTAATTCTTTAGTTTCAACTTGTGATTAATATATTGATTCAACCTGTGAGATCGGTTAGGCTTCTATTTTCCATTTGAAAACCAAGATTTACATTCCATAACAACGACAGATTATGTGATTATATTTATTTATTCTTAGAAAATTCTTGCACAATGGATACATGACATATTTAGTTCTAATTAATTTATTCTGTGTTTAACTTATATAGACGGTTCCAATTAGATTATTAAGGTTTTCGAGTGCGCTGAATTCAAATATGATAGTGAAATTGAATTTAAATTAATAATTATTGCAAATAATTGAAATTAATTAATTTTGTTGTATATAATAATGGTGTTAAATTATTAATTATATTTATAATTATTTATACTAATTTGCTAAATTTCATTAATCTCAGAGATTATACAAGATAGAGACATACTTCCAATTTATCAATTGATCCTTATGCCACGTAGCACCTCTACAAATGGGTCTTGACACCTTGAGGTGTTCATGACATCGTAAAAAAAATGTGTTTTCACAATTTTGTGAATTATAGAATTCAAATGGGTCGGTTGGTTTTGGGAGATCACCCAACACGCACATAAAAAATGCTGAGTCATCACATATTATATTCTACTGAAACTTGAATATTTCTAAAATGAAGTGAGCTAAAACGAAACTTCCACCACTCTAAGGGTCGTTGCCTTCCTAATCACCTTTCTGAAATAATTTAACACCTTCATAGTGATGATGACATGGCGAAAAAAATCCAAAATTGCAGCCTGTGCCGACAGCATGTTCCTTTGGAGGCACTATCAATAAAACACCACCAAAATATAGTGCCACCAAAGGAACATGCGTCGGCACAGGCTGCAATTTTGTATTTTTTATTATTTTTTACTGTGCCGACTATACTATAGTATAGTGGCCCAGTATTGGAATCACTGCCTTTATTATTATTATTATTATTATTATTACTGTGCCGACTATACTATAGTATAGTGGCCCAGTTCTAATCTTACTGCCTTTAATCAGGGTTGGGTTCAATTATAATTGTAATTAATTAATTACAATTAATTACGTTTTGTACATAATTGTAATTGTAATTGTAATTGATTATTGAAAAACTTCGTAATTGTAATTGTAATTGTAATTTAAATTTTTTGACATAATTGTAATTGTAATTGGAGTACATAATTGTAATTGAGGAACTCATGTTTGTCAGAGGAAATAAGCACTTACAATAATTTTTACATCATTCTACTTAAGTATAATTTGGTTATTTAGTTAGAATAAATATATGCACTCGTTAATCACCATATGAAAAGGGTAGATCCAAATAATACTAAAGATAACAAACTTTACATTAATTATATTGAAGATATATTTGAATATAGCATCAGTTTTGTAATTGTAATTGTAATTGTAATTGGGAGTAACTTCCCAATTATAACTGTAATTATAATTATAATTGGAAATTAAAGTTGCTTGTAATTGTAATTGTAATTATAATTACAAATTAAAACTAGTTGTAATTGTAACTGTAATTAAATATAAAAAATCCAAAATTGCAGCCTGTGCCGACAGATGTTCCTTTGGTGGCACTATATTTTGTTGGTGGTTTATTGATAGTGCCTCCAAAGGAACATGCTGTCGGCGCAGGCTGCAATTTTGGATTTTTTTTCGCCAAGTCATCAACGCCCAAGGTGAGAAGAAGCATTCGTTATTTGGTCCGAGTCACAAGGAACGGTAGATAAATTTGAAGTTTGTTTCTATCATAAACTATCTAGAGTTTAATGCCATTCATTCATTATGTATTGATAATAAATTTTATTATTAGTTAGTTATTTTAGCAATGTTATCCACGGTGATTTGAGTTTAGTCAACAAATTCCTTATATTATTATATTTTATTTAATCCATTGTATAGTAATACTACAATTAAATAGAAGCCAGCTGGAATTTATAAGTTGAATCAATTTAATTATCGCAAGTTGAAACAATAGTGAAAGATTTAACAAGTTAAATCAATATAATTATTACAAGTTGAAACAATAGAATTAGATTTAACAGTTTTACTGAATCTCAAGTGTGAGTAAACACAGGGGATTGGCACCCCAATTATGGCACAAACCTAGGCTAAATTGAACATTTGTGAATTGCCAAAAGGTGTAGAAATTAATTCTCTATCCGTATGTGCAAATTTTATCAAGCTCAATATTAATTATTTCATGTTATGAGCCATAATTAGTTTAAATAGGTGTTAAAATTATTTGATCAAAAATCGTAAACCCAGGTGCAAATTAGACGGTCATTTCGCAACTACATGCCAAATTTCAGCCCTCAATGTATACAGGTGTGGTCAAGGCACCGTCTACGGAGAAAAAATAAAATAAATAATAAAGGCAGTGATTCCAATACTGGGCCACTATACTATAGTATAGTCGGCACAGTAAAAATATAATTGAACCCAACCCTGCATTTAATATTATTATTTTTTATATTTTTCTCCGTAGACGGTGCCCTGGCCATAGCTTAGTAGTTGATGGGCTGAAACTTGGCATGTAGGTGCGATGTTGCCGTCTAATTTGCACCTGGGGTTACGATTCTTGATTAACACGTTTTGGACACATTTTTAACACCTTTCAAAATTTGTCTGGTCCATAACTCAAAAAATGTTTTACTAAACCCCAAATTTTATTTCACTTTTGGATTCATCATAAAATTCTGCGTCTGATGGAAGAAGAAATTTTTGAATAATGAGTTTAATTTCTGCCATAAATGGGAGTTGAAATTTCTTTGTTTACTGACACTTCAATTTCAGTAAAACTGTTAAATCTATTTCTATTGTTTCAACTTGTAATAATTATATTGATTTAACTTGTTAAATCCTACTCTATTGATTCAACTTGAGATAATTATATTGATTTAACTTATAAAATCCAGCTGGCTTCTATATAATTGTTGTATCACAATACAATGGATTAAATTAAATTATATAATATAAGGAATTTATTGACATTACTCAAATCACCGTGGATAACATTGCTAAAATAAATAACTAATAATATAATTTAATATCAATACATAATCAATGAATGGCATTAAACTCAAGATGGTTTATGATAGAAACTAACTTCAAATTCAACTATCGTTCCTTGTGACTCCGACAACTTAACAAATGGTTCTTGAGACCTTGAGGCGATGATGACTTGGCGAAAAAAATCCAAATTGCAGCCTGCGGCGACAGCATGTTCCTTTGGAGGCACTATCAATAAACCACCAACAAAATATAGTGTCACCAAAGGAACATGCGTCGGCACAGGCTGCAATTTTGTTTTTATTTCTCCGTAGCAGGTGCCCTGGCCACACCTGTATACATTGAGGGCTGAAACTTGGCATGTAGTTGCGGAGGGACCGTCTAATTTGCACCTGGGGTTACGAATTTATATTACGAAATTTTTGACACATCTTTAACACCTTTCAAAATTTGTCTGGTCCATAACTCAAAATATGTTTTAATAAACCCCAAAATTTTATTTCATATTTAGATTCATCTTAAAATTCTGCGTCTGATGGGACAAGAAAATTTGTTAAAAATGGTTTAATTTCTGCCATAAATGGGAGTTGAAATTCCTTTGTTTACTCAACACTTCAATTTCAATAAAACTGTGAAATCTAATTCCATTGTTTCAACTTGTAATAATTATATTGATTTAACTTGTTAAATCTTTCACTATTGTTTCAACTTGCGATAATTAAATTGATTCAACTTATAAATTCCAGCTGGCTTCTATTTAATTGTAGTATTACTATACAATGGATTAAATAAAATATAATAATACAAGGAATTTGTTGACTAAACTCAAATCACCGTGGATAACATTGCTAAAATAATTAACTAATAATATAATTTATTATCAATACATAATGAATGAATGGCATTAAACTCAAGATGGTTTATGATAGAAACAAACTTCAAATTTATCTACCGTTCCTTGTGACTCGGACCAAATAACAAATGCTGCTTCACACCTTGGGCGTTGATGACTTGTCGAAAAAAATCCAAAATTGCTTCCTGCGCCGACAGCATGAACCTTTGGAGGCACTATCAATAAACCACCAACAAAATATAGTGCCACCAAAGGAACATGCGTCGGCACAGGCTGCAATTTGGGATTTTTTTATTATTATTACTGTGCCGACTATACTATAGTATAGTGGCCCTTTTTACTGTGCCGACTATACTATAGTATAGTGGCCCAGTTCTAATCTCACTGCCTTTATTTTTTTTTTTTTTTTTCTTTTCTCCGTAGACGGTACCCTGGCCAGAGCTCTATAGTTGATGGACTGAAACTTGGCATGTAGGTGCGGTGGGACCGTCTAATTTGCACCTGGGGTTACGAATTTTTATTAAGAAATTTTTGACACATCTTTAACACCTTTAAAAATTTGTCTAGTCCATAACTCAAAAATTGTTTTACTAAACCCCCAATTTTATTTCATATTTGGATTCGCCATAAGATTCTGCGTCTGATGGGAGAATAAATTTTCCAATAAAGGGGTCAATTTCTGCCATAAATGGGGGTTGAAATTTCTTTGTTTACTGACACTTCAATTTCAGTAAAGTGTTAAATCTAATTCTATTGTTTCAACTTGTAATAATTATATTGATTTAACTTGTTAAATCCTACTCTAGTGATTCAACTTGCGATAATTATATTGATTTAACTTATAAATTCCAGCTGGCTTCTATTTAATTTTAGTATTACTATACAATTGATTAAATTAAATAATATAATATAAGGAATTTGTTGACTCAACTCAACCAACCATGGATAACATTGCTAAAATAAATAACTAATAATATAATTTATTATCAATACATAATGAATGAATGGCATTAAACTAAAGATGGTTTATGATAGAACCGTTAAGATTTTACATTCCACAACAACGACAGATTAAGTGATTATATTTATTTCGGCGAGAATATTCTTGCACAATTAATGACTGACTTAATTAATTATAATTAATTCATTTGTATTTAACTTATAGACGGTTCCAAATAGATTATTGGGGTTATCGAGTGCGTGGAATTCAAATATTATAGTGAAATTCAATTTAAATTAATAATAATTCAAATAATTGAACTTAATTTATTTTGCTGTATATAATAATGGTGTTAAATAATAAATAAATAAATTAAATATTTATACTAATTAGATAAATTTCATTAATCTCAGAGATGATACAAGATAGAAACAAACTTTCAATTTATCAATTGGTCCTTATGCCAGGTACCACCTATACAAGTGGGTCTTGACACCTTGAGGTGATTATGACATCGTCAAAAAAATGTATTTTAACAATTTTGGTAATTCGATATTTAAAATGGGTTAGTTGATGTTGGGTGATGACCCAACACACACATAAAAAATGCTGAGTCATCAGCTATTATATTCTACTCAAACTTGAATATCTCTAAAATTATATGAACTAAATGGAAACTTCCACCACTCTAAGGGTCGATGCCTTCTGTAACACCTTTTTGAAATAATTTAACACCTTCATAGTGATGATGACATGGCGAAAAAAAAATCCAAAATTGCAGCCTGCGCCGACAGCATGTTCTTTTGGAGGCACTATAAATAAACAACCAACAAAATATAGTGCCACCAAAGGAACATGCGTCGGCACAGGTTGCAATTTTGGATTTTTTTTTTCTCCGTAGACGGTGCCCTGGCCAGAGCTTAATTGTTGATGGACTGAAACTTGGCATGTAGGTGCGATGGGACCGTCTAATTTGCACCTGGGGTTACGATTTTTCATTAACAAATTTTGGACACAACTTTAACACCTTTCAAAATTTGTCTGGTCCATAACTCAAAAAATGTTTTACTATACCCCCAATTTTTATTTCACTTTTGGATTCTTCATAAAATTTTGCGTCTAACGGGAGGAGAAATTTTTAAATAATGGGTTTAATCTTTGCCATAAATGGGGGTTGAAATTTCTTTGTTTAAACACACTTCAATTTCAGTAAAACTGTGAAATCTAATTCCATTGTTTCAACTTGTAATAATTATATTGATTTAACTTGTTAAATCTTACTCTATTGATTCAACTTGCGATAATTATATTGATTTAAATAATAAATTTCAGCTGGCTTCTATTTAATTCTGGTTTTACTGTACACTGGATTAAATAAAATAAAATAATATAAGGAATTTGTTGACTTTACTCAAATCACCGTGGATAACATTGCTAAAATAAATAACTAATAATATAATTTAATATCAATACATAATGAATGAATGGCTTTAAACTCTTGATGGTTTATGATAGAAAAAAACTTTAAATTCAACAATCGTTCCTTGTGACTCCGACCAATTAACAAATGGTTTTTCACACCTTAGGCGTTGATGACTGGGCGAATAAAAAATCCAAAATTGCAGCCTGTGCCGACAGCATGTTCCTTTGGAGGCACTATCAATAAACAACCAACAAAATATAGTGCCACCAAAGGGACATGCGTCGCCCCTGGCTGCAATTTTGGATTTTTTTTTTTTTTTTCTCCGTAGACGGTGCCCTGGCCTGAGCTTTATAGTTGATGGGCTGAAACTTTGCATGTAGGTGCGATGGGACCGTCTAATTTGCACCTGGGGTTACGATTTTTGATTAACAAATTTTTGACACATCTTTAACACCTTTCAAAATTTGTCTGATCCATAACTTAAAATATGTTTTACTAACCCCCAAATTTTATTTACGATTGGATTCATCATAAGATTCTGTGTTTGATGGGAGAAGAAAAATTTTAATAAACGGTTTAATTCATGCCAAAAAAATGGGTTGGAATTTCTTTATTTACTCACACTTCAATTTCAGTAAAACTGTGAAATCTAATTCGATTGTTTCAAATTGTAATAATTATATTGATTCAACTTGTGAGATCGAGTAGGCTTCTATTTTCTAATTGAAACCTAAGATTTTACATTCCACAACAACGACAGATTAAGTGATTATATTTATTTCTGCGAGAATATTCTTGCACTGTTATTAGACTGACGTAATTAATTATAATTAATTCAGTCAGTATATGACTTATATAGATGCTTCCAATTTGTGTATTAGGGGTTATCGAGTGTGCGGAATTGAAATTTGATAACCAAATTAATTAATTAATTATTTATGACAAAATAATTTAACTTAATAATTGTAAGTTGACATTGAAATTGGTGTTATATTATAAATAATATTAATAAGTATTTATGCTAATTAATTAAATATCATAAATCTCAGAATTCAAATAAGATAGAAACAAACTTCCAATTTATCAATTGATCCTTATGCCACGTAACACCTCTACAAATGGGTATTGACACCTTGAGGTGATGATGACATCGTAAAAAAATGTGTTTTTACAATTTTATTAATTCGATTTTTAAAATGGGTTAGTTGAAGTTGGGTGATGACCCAACACTCACATAAAAAATGCTGAGTCATCAGCTATTATATTCTACTCAAACTTGAATATCTCTAAAATGAAGTGAACTAAATGGAAACTTCCGCCACTCTAAGGGTTGATGCCTTCTGTAACACCTTTTGAAATATCTTAACACCTTCATAGTGATGATGACATGGCGGAAAAAAAAATCCAAAATTGCAGCTGTGCTGACAGCATGTCCCATTGGAGGCACTATCAATAAACCACCACCAAAATATTGTGCCACCAAAGGAACATGCGTCGGCACAGCTGCAATTTTGGATTTTATTTTTTTCTCCGTAGATGGTGCCCTGGGCACACCTTTATACATAGAGAGCTGAAACTTGGCATGTAGGTGCGGAGTGCCCTTCTAATTTGCACCTGGGGTGACGATTTATGATAAAATAATTTTAACACCTATTTAATCCAATTATGGCTTAGCCAATTAAATTCGAGGGTTGTCCCAGTATGAATTAGCAGCTAGCATCCAATTAGTATACAAGGATTTTCTATCAATTGTTAGTGTGCATATAGAATGCCTAACCGAGGCTGTAATTTAATTGGTCGAGACTAAGAAGATTTAACTTATTACTAAAAATATAATTTATTATCAATACATAATGAATGAATGGCATTAAACTCAAGATGGTTTATGATTGAAACAAACTTCAAATTTATCTACCGTTCCTTGTGACTCGGACCAAATAACAAATGCTTCTTCATACCTTGGTCGTTGATGACTTGGCGAAAAAAATCCAAAATTGCAGCCTGTGCCGACAGCATATTCCTTTGGAGGCACTATCAATAAACCACAATCAAAATATAGCGCCACCAAAGGAACATGCGTCGGCACAGGGTGCAATTTTGGATTTTTTTATCCCTATCCTCTCCACAGAATTGAGTTATACTATTAATTGAAATTACAGGATTTGTGTATAATGGGTTACAAATGTTCACCTGGGGTCACAATTTTTTGGTTTAATTTTGGACACATCTTGACACCTATTTAATGCCACAACAGGAAAAATAATTGTGACGAGTATTCAATGTATATGCATTCGATTGCTAATTTAGTTTTACTCTTATTAGTAGGCACGAATTTCAAATTGGGCTTAGTTTTAGCCATACTTTATTGAGTTGCTGTATTTCCAGGCAAATTCCTGGTTACGAGCACCCTCCCGACGACAGTGCCCGTATGGGAGGTATGAGATCTTTTGCAAGAATATTTAATTCTAATTATTTCAGTTTGAATTTGACATATGAGCCCTTCGGTTTCGGTCGTTTCGCGATGGATCACTATCACAAAGATCGCTTTGCAACATTTGTTCGTTAGTGTTAGACAATACGCAACTCAATTGAACGGAATTACACGCACTACTTAATTCTGTTTAGCATGTTGCTATTTGGGATCCAATACTAACCCCAGGATTTTATTTCTGAATAACAATTAGTGTATATCTCCTGGTTGCTCGCTTCATAAAATATATACAGTCGAAACCGGTTTTCTAACACAGTTGCAGGAGGCGGAGGGCGAGCTCACTCCCGGAAAGGAGAGGAGGGCCAGTCATGATTTCGTTCTGCCGAGTTTTTCTAACTAACCTTTTTTTTTTCTACTAGCAGTACACCCTCCGAACAGGAGATTCCAAAAATATTTTTCTTTAAAAAGTGGGAAAAATCATAAATATTTCAATTATATTTGTATATTACATTGGAATTATACAAAAATCAGTCTCAGACAAGTATTTTGGTAGTATACTATAAGTTTTGTTGATTAAAAAGATTTGGACAAATTTGGTTCGGATTATCGGGGAATCATTTTATAGATGCCTATAGAAAAGGTATTATTCACTAAGCCGATCGAATTCACTTATCGGAATAGAATTTTTTGAATCGGAACACCTCTGTTCGGATTAGCGAGGGTGTACTGTATCTATTTATTCTAAATGTCTAAGAATTCCAATTTTGTTTTATTTTCAACTTGTTGATTCTAACTATCAAATTTTTCTTACTTTATTTCCATTCAAAAAATTGGTTAGAAAAAAAACAGGTTTCGACTGTAGTATTACGCAGGATATTAATTCTGGGTTTTGTAAATAACTCAATTAACGTAATATTTTTCATATTTATGTGATTGACGCGTATGCTAATGATATATCACAAATATAAACTGATAGGGGGTCAAACTGGGCTAATCCGAGTCTATATTATCGGATACCATGTTTATAGATGTGAAGTGATGTAGCAATAGGAATTTACATTTTTTGTTAATAACTAGTGGAGATTCAAACTGAAAATTATACAAATTTGAAAAACATGCGATGTAATATATTTTATAGTGGACAGAATTTTGTGTCGACCAGCAATTTAGTTATTCCATTATTAAGAAATTCCTTTTATTTTTAAAAATGAGTAAATATTCGCTGTACCAATCTGCCTATATTTGTGCTACATATTCTATACGGATTTTGTCCTAGTTATAGCAAAAATATGCATTGACCAGTTTTTATAGATTCTATACATAATGTTTTTGTCCAAATATCAATTTTTTTCGGGGGCCAGTCAAGGTGTACCAAATACCAACTTGTCCTAAATATTACTGTCATACCGTGCATATTTTATTGAACCCTTTTTATGATTATACTAAAGTAGATGTCGGATATAAGCACACCCAGGCCCTACGAGAGGGGGGGGCAGACGGGGCGGTGCCCCGGGGCCCAGGGCTAAATAGGGGGCCCAGGGCTAGAGAAGGGGCAGGGCTAGATATGGACCTCGTGGCCTAGGGAGGCCCAAGATCTGGGTCATTAATGTCCTAAGTCCATGAATTTGATTATTATTGTTTCTGACTAGACCTATATTTTGCATAGAGGCGTGAAATTCGAAATTTAAATGTATTATTATCTTTTGTCATCGTTCTTGTTCTTCACTTAAGGTTCAGGTATACTCTACAAAATCCCAAATTTCGATAAAATCCCAAACTATTGTTAATCTCGTTTTATTGCATTTTCAAATTGTGTGGATACCCTTGTGGACTCTCACGAAATTTCTAAGAAAAATTCCAATTATTTCTCCAGTTTGACATTTGCTTAATGAAGGTCAATTAGTAAGGGGCCCAGAATTACTCTGCCCCAGGCAAATAATTTCTCTCGGCGGCCCTGAGCACACCAGTTATAAGAACATATCGGATATAAGAACACTCTGTTGGAAAACGGTTGCCATATTCCCTATATAATTTATGTCGGTTATAAGAACATCCGGTTATAAGCACATCAAGTGCAGTTCCCGACGATGTGCTTATAACCGGCATCCACTGTATTACAAACTAATCAAATTTCTACATTAAAAGATGAAGTGAAATTCTCATGGGGATCTTAATTACAGGTTAATATAGGCAACAATTTGAGTAATCCTGATGCGAGTCACTTGGCAGCAGGCTTTTTCCAGTCAAATGTTGCAAGCGCCAAAATTACAAAAGTCATGGCAATCATTTTTCCCTTGTGGAATCCCATATTAAAATCCATGTGGGGATCCCACTTAGTAAAATATGATTCCCATTCCACACCCACGGCAACCCTTGTGTCTACGCCCCTGGTTTATTTTGGACGAATTGACTTAGTACAACTTGTAATAGGTATAAGTTAACTAGTAATCGATATTTTTAACATTTGCTAAAAAAACTTGAGTATAATTATTTCATGCCAAAAGGGTACTTAATAACTTTTCTTCAACAAGGAAATAGAATACATCAGTTATCAGATGTAGGTAACGAAGTTATTTTAGGAAACTTGTTTATTAGTTAACTACCAATATCAGAAGTAACAACAAAGTCAGTTTAAATGAGAAAAGTTAGTGAGAAAAGTTAAAGTATTAAGTTATAAACTATTTCTTCACTTGACAACAGAAGGGGCTGCGTCGTAGTAAAGCTTTTCGTTTTCCAAGTCTTGAATAGGCAGAGTTAAGTCTTGGGAATTGAGTGTTTGGAAGGGAACAGAACTGGTTGGAACATCTGGAGATATTTCTTCTAGTATTATCTCACGCTCTTCATCTCGTCCAGCTCTCGAATACCTATTCTGTCTATCGCGAGCTTTCTTAATGCTATATAGTACATTTTCACTATTACTCTTTATTAGCATATACACGACAATAGCTAAGCTGACTGCTCCTAAAATACAACCTATGATACAACATAGACTGCCTACTATTACAAAAACTATCATGGATATACAATAGGATCCACAGACACCAACTCCAATATTTGGAGGACAGAAATACTCGGTGGTGTAGCGAGGTGTAGGATTTTCATAGTCAGTTGGAACATTTCGCACACAACAACCTCTGCTATAATAATACGTACAGTATGGGGCTGGGGGGCCTATAGAATTTGTGCTAATAGTAGGACAGTATACATTAGTTGCGTTTGAGCTTGTGTTGTGTTGTATGCAGCATGTTGTTCTGTATGTATATGAATAGTAGCAGTTGGTTGTATTATCGCTCAGAGTTATTTGGAGATTGTAGAGGAGAATAAGTAAGACGATGTAACTCATGATAAACTAAACCTGTAGAAAAGAACATAATAATAATTCGAGGCACATATTTCTGAAAAGATACAATCAGCATCTGAAATTTTTATAATTTCTAAACTTAATACATACATATAGCTTAGAAAGCTCCTCACGCAGGGTCTGTATATGTTTAGGCGCAAACTAATCCGAATGTATGCGCAATTAAGCATATGCTTAATTGCGCATTCATTCGGATTAGTTTGCGTCTAAACATATTCTCCATAGACACGTTACCATAATCATTACACAGTTAGGCACTATAATTTTAGATGCTTCCTATTAGTGTGCTTCTTCTAGTAAAAAACGTTATAGTAGGGTCCTACTATAGTTTTATACTATAAGTGCACACTACTAAATTTACTTCTGTCGGACTTCCGCGCGATGGCCTGACTAGACCATTGGTGATAGAGCTTTCTAATTTAGATAGATATAGAATTTCTTGGAGATGATCACCTCGAAGCCTGAATTCTCAATTTTGTCTTTGTTAGTCAGTTATATCGAAATTTGTGTTTTGGTCTAGTTACTCTTTTATAATTCGAATTAGCAATTAAAAATAGGTACGTTGTATTCTCCTAAGGATGATCTTTCTATTTATCAATTAAAATGAATAGGTCGCTAATCAATTCTACGTTTTATTAACGCTTTTTAACATAAACAATCATCTTCTCCATATTGTAATCATAGGCGTAGCCAGGAGTAAAGGATTACCCGGGCAAAATTTTCTATTTAAAATCCCAAATACCATACATAATTCTAAATCAACCAGTTGTTATTGAAACACTATCTATATTTCTTATAATCTTTTCACTTCCATTATCCCAAAAGTCTTTAATAGCACGTTTCATTGACGCGCAAATGCTAACAAATATAAATTACTACGGTAGAACTCGGTTAAGACTTACCACCTTGGGAGACAAGAAAAAGTACGTACTAACCGAGGTACGTCTTATCCGTATGGATATTCCACAAGTTGAAATACTGACTTGTTCAATGATATGAATAAGATGTATGGTATACAAGTACATAAAATACCTAACGATATGATTGAAGTATTTTAGTTGTCACCTGCTTACTTAAACCAAATAATAACCGAGTTCTGCTGATACTTTTCTAGAGTACGTACTAACCGAATTAAAATACATACATTTTGTTTACTTGGGAATATAAACTGGTACGTCTTATCCGAGGTACGTCTTATCCGCAGGGTTGCCGAGGGAATGAGAATTCCCATGGGAATGGGATGGGAATGGGAATCGTATTTATCCTATGGGAATTCCCACAGATTTTCCCATGGGAATTCCAATATGGGAATCTTGAAATTCCTTATGGATTCCCATGGGAATTCCCACAGGTTTTCCCATCATTTGTGAAGCCATCAAAATCAAAAGTAGATCATATAAAGTATCCAATAGGATTTGGAATTCTCATAGGATTTCGACGGGAGATTTGCCATGTGAAAACCACTTAGGATTCCCACATGGGAATTCCCCATGGGAATTCCCATGGGAATTCCTACGGAAACCCTGTGAGAATGGGATGGGAATGGGAATGAAAATTCCCTTCCCACGGCAACCCTGCTTATCCGAGTACGTATTAACCGAATCATTTATAATGGATCAGATAGGAGAGAAAATCGGTCATTTGCGAACAGTACGTAATATCCGAGAGTACGTCTTAAGCCGAGTACGTACTAAGCGAGTTCCACTGTGTATCAAAACTAATTAATTGGAAAGAATTACCTAAGTGTTTTGTTGATATAAGTACCTTATTATTGGAAATTAACGCGCCATGAAATTAAGGTGAAGGAAATTAACGCGAATTGGAGCTGAATATTTTCAAATACCGTATTTATTCGAATAGTAGCCTAGGCGATTATTGTTTTTTAGGCCATTTTCTGACCAATAATTTTTGTTACTTTTCGAGAGTTTCACATGTTGATACAATTTATTTAGTAGAGTCGGTTGATAATCGTATTGCGACTAATACTAGATAAAGAAATTTACTCAGGATAAAGGTAGTAAATTTGTATTTGCTAATTTGGGGGGGGGGCTATTATTGGAGGTACGCGATTATTCGAATAGGGGCTACTATTAGAGTATATACGGTATATGAAATTAATGCTTTACTTTTGAGTAGCTTAGTATTATTTGTAATGGCCGCTAAGCGTCACCCACTCACGCTAGACACTCGTGCTGAGGTAATCGAGGGATTTTTTCAAAAGAAAATTCCGTGAATATCATAGATTTGTGACTCCTGGTGTTAGGCAAAGTATAATGTGAAATTGTAATGGTGTAGTACTGCTTAAATATCAGCCTTAACTCTAGGTTTTGACTATATGTGTATGATTTGTTGTGTAGGTGCTAACTTAATTGTTTTAACCAAAAATATTGGAATTTCTCTTAGAATCTCGCATATCGAGGCGCTGAGCGCTTGGACGGAGGTGGCCCGATAGGCGGGGTTCCACTGTATTGTGCCCAAATAGGCTTCCAATCTACTTGATAGACATGGTATATCCTTTCAAACTAGTTGCACATCTGAAAATATGTAGCTCGGAAGTTTGTCCATTCATTGTATAATTTTGCTAAATAGCAGGAAATTAAGGTCATAGAAATTAACGCGAAGGAAATTAACGCGATTTGGAGAAATTCGCGTTAATTTCATGGCGCGTTAATTTCCTATAATAAGGTATACATAAATATAGACACAATTAGGAAAATAGGGATTTAAATAAAAGAACGATAATTATTCCTAGCCAGTACATGGTTCAGTCTAGGATGTCTATGTTGCAGTCCAAGTGCGTTTCAACGCCAAACTCGTTTGGCGTATTTAAATTCAGCCAAACGCGTTTGGCGTGTTTATATACGCCATTCGCGATTCTAACATTATTTCTTTTTATTTGTTGTTATTTAATTCAAATGTTGTTCAACAATACAAATCATTTTGAATTATTCGGAATTATATTTCCCTCTAACGCGAGGTACATATAGTTCAATTACTTAGTTTGAACGTGAATTGTTTTTAATCCACCATGGTTTTAAATATTTAGTATAAGTCGCAATGGTATTATTTTACACAGATTAAAATTATCAGTAATATTGTAGAACAGATATTTTAATTTTAATTAGATAACTATGTTTGTGAATAATCTAACTAGCATAATTAAATAAGAACAAATAAAAAGAAATAATGTTAGAAACGCGAATGGCGTATATAAACACGCCAAACGCGTTTGGCGTTGAAACGCACTTGGACTGCAACATCTACACGGGCATTGCCCGGGTATGCCCGGGTCTATCTACGCCTATGATTGTAATTACTCTATAGTATACTAAATACTATAGAACATATTACATTACTATCTGCTAGATAATGACTGTTATTGATTGGTTTGTAAGTGAATATGTGTTTTATACAAGTGCAATGAAAAACACTTGGAATTTGGAATATTCTATAAGTTGATGATGATGTCAATTCTATTATTCAAAAGAAATTACTTATTTAGAGTTCAGTTTTTCAGTATGTGTATTCAGGCACTGAGAAAGGTCAGTTTTATTGCCAAACTTTGAAATTGACCTTTAGAAAGTAAGCCTGGGCTTTTAGTATGGGAAAAAAATTTGAACTCTACAAAGGTCAGCTCTATATAAGGATTCTCTATTCAAAATAGTAACGTAAATACTAGCACGTATTCCTAATTTCTATTTGTAATAATTAATCTTTAATCAATTTCGGATACCGACAATTCGTTACACGACAATTCGTTACAGACAATTCGTTACAGCGACAATTCGTTACACGACAATTCGTTACACGACAATTCGTTACACGACAACTGGTTACACGACAATTCGCTACAGGTTTGATTGGTTGAATTCCACTTTGTATCTGTCGCAGGCGAAATTGAGTACCTGGGGCCTTATTCACTAAACTACTTAAACTTAAACTTAAACTTAATTTAAACTTAACTTATACTTAAACTAAGTAAATACTTAGTTTATGCTAAGTTTTTTCATTTTTCTTATACTTAATTTAATACTTAGTTTTTACTTAGTTTTGACTAAAACTAAGTAAAAACTAAGTATATACTTAGTTTAGTATATCATGATTAATGGTTTGAATATTAACAGATTTTATTATGCCTAGCGGATATTTAATGAATAATTACCAAATTCGCAGATTCTTGAAGTATTTGAGCTTCATCATAGAAAAACGGCTTAATATATTTTATATACTTTGAACTATTTTGAATGGCACTTGCACTTTTTCTACTTGAACTCGATACAGATCACAGTTTAGCCCTTCAGAGAGTGTTCCGAGATAGATTAAATCCTCTCGACTCATACAACGATACAGAATTTATCAGTCGATATAGGTTTACTCGATGTATTTTCATAGAACTACATGACAAAATTGTCGGACGCATTCACCGATCTACTATTAGATCACATTCGATTCCAACCATAACTCAATTGGGTGCTGCCCTACAATTCTTGGCAACAGGATCTTTCCAGACTGTCATTGCAACTACACATGGTATTTCTCAACCTTCCGTGTCAAGATGTGTTGCTGCAGTATCTGATGCTCTCTGCTCATTTGCCAAGGATTATATAAATTTTCCTACTCAACAAAAACAAATACAAGTGCAACAAGCCTTTTTAGAGAAGGCTGGATTCCCCTTGGTACTGGGATGCATTGATTGTTCACATGTGCCTATTCTTGCACCATCAAATAATGAAGAAATTTATGTAAACAGAAAAAACGAACATTCGATCAACATCCAAGCTATTTGTGACAGTGATTGGAGATTCATCGATGTTGTCGCAAAATGGCCAGGATGCACACATGATGCATTTATCTGGAGACAGTCTGGGATTAACAATAAAATTTCAAGCGGGGAAATACCAATCGTCAACGGGTGGTTCCTCGGAGATAGTGGGTATCCTTTACGCCCTAATTTATTGACACCGATCCATTCTCCAACAACACCTGGCGAAAGAAGATATCAACGTGCATTCCTGAAAACTCGCCAAACAATTGAATGTGCATTTGGCTTATGGAAGAGCCGCTGGAGATCTATGGACAGGAGTGGAGGTATACTATGTTACGCACCAGAGAGAATCTGTAAACTAGTCATTGCAACGATGATATTACATAATATTTGCATTGATCATGGGTTGCAATGGGAAGAAGAATCGCTTGTTGAGATAGAAGAAGATGAAGAGATCCTACCTCTTGATTCCATGACTAGCGGACATGCAGTTCGCCTAAAAGTGATTGCTGATTACTTTAATTGAATATAACTATCAATTAATTAAGTAAACTAAATAGCAATGGGTCCTAACTCTCCTAGTTTGAAATAAATACTTAGTAAGTAAACTATTGCTATGCTAGTCTTTATCAGGATAAAATGGTGGTAGTTGTGGGTAATAATTTGGCTGGAATCCATGTGGAATGTGTGTGGAAGAGGGAGCTTGAAAACAAGGTAGTGGCTGAGGTTGCATCGTCGAGGATGCATTAGAAACTAACAGCTTATTTTGGTTTGAGACAAGTCGCTCTAAGAGATCCACAATCCTACCCGTATTGGCATGATAACTCTCAACAAACTTGCCCAGTTTGCAATCTATGCTCTTTAGAATATTGATTTTCTCTTCTTCATGTTCCAATATTTTCTGTTTGACTGAATCGGGTGCGATTAAAGTATAATCTAATAATTTTCTTTTCCTTGTTGCCTTTAACTCTAATTCCGACGCTGAACTTTGAGATGGAATCTCAAAAGGAGTAGGGCTAATAACCATATCACACGCACTAAATGGACTGGCAGGTGGTTCCATGAAAAGATCTAATCCGCCAGTAATTCCTTCAAATATTTCTTTCCCCTTGATTGACTTTATCTTAAGTTCAAACTCCGTTAGTCCGGCTTCTGCAGGTCCACCACCTGTTTTCCTTATAGATTCTAATTTGTCACTGATAATCGGCTTGTATTTGACCAAGATATTACACCACTTTTTATATACATCATCCTTCGTCCTGACAGTCTCATGCTGTTGAGAAATGGATCGAGCTATTTCTTCCCAGATAGTGTTTTTATCATCGAAAGTTAATGACGAACTGAACGAACCAAAGAGTTTAGATTTATTGTCCAAGACCAAATCAACTAAAGTGGTAATTTCTTCGTTTGTAAAGTTCTTCGCTCGGGTTTTGATCATTGACATTTTTCTTTACGAATATTAATTATATTTTAATGTAGTATGTAGAATCGATTAAATTCAATGTAAATTATATTCAAATTTATACTCACAACTAGGTTAATGATTCGCTATTATCATCATGTTTAATTACATAATTCGTAGTTTATTACACGCTGAAACTAGAAACCACCATTCCTTTACGTACGAGATTCACTATTACCACAATCACCTTCAATTTTCGTAAACTATAGTGCGCATGTTGCAGAATATGTGAAGCCAAATTATATACTGTTATGAGCATTTGTATTATTAGCAAATAGAAACCATAATTGATATCTTAGTTAATAACAGTAACAACAAGACAACCTAGTGTAACCCTAATTAATGATTGTTTATCAGTCTGCATCTTTAGTTTCCAATGAAATTATTTGTAGTAATACCAATATATCCCATGATTTATTGAGTTAAGTCACCTTCCGATTCTACTCAAGTAAATCCATAAAAAACTAAGTATTGAGACAAATACTAAGTAATACTAAGTGAATACTTAGTTTTTGACTGAAAACTAAGTAAAAACTAAGTAATTACTTAGTTTTGCTTTGTGAATACCAACTAAGTTTTCGCTATCTAATCAGGGGAAATACTAAGTATTTACTTAGTTTTCAGTCAAAAACTAAGTATTTACTTAGTTTAAGTTAAGTATAAGTTTAAGTAGTTTAGTGAATAAGGCCCCAGGCGAGATTGAGTCTCAATTTCGCCTAGTCCAAATTGAGCTCATTTTGGACTAGTCCAAATTGAGTCTCATTTTCGTCTAGGCGAAATTGAGTCATACTTATAGAAAATGTTTAAATAAATATTATGGGTTGTTAAAAATTCATTATATCCCAGGTATGAATCCAGTTATTTGTTCACTTCTAAATGTGAATACTAGGTAAACAAGTATGCTGAATACGAATTTGACACTCACAAATTTCTATTATGTCTATTTGTTGTAGTTATTGACAATAGGTAAACAAGTTTGTAAAATATTAGAATTACATAGAGATTAGACGGTTATTTTAAGTAATTGCATATGCTAAATACGAATTTAGAATTATCTACTTGCAAACAGAGGCGTAGCTAGGCCTGCATGAAGGTGCGGCACTGGTAGATTATGGTTGCGGCATTTCCGCACTATAGTATTATACTAATGGACATTTTTGTGGGCACAAATTTTTAGGGTGCGGCCTGTGCCCCAAATGCCGCACCCTGGCTACGCCTCTGCTTGCAAATAAGGGCTGTTTGTTGTTAAAGTTGGGGAATTAATGACTAAGAATAAGATTGAGATTTTAAATTATAAGTAAGTAAGCAAACAAGTATCATATTGTTACGTATATAGATTAATATTGAAGACTTGACAAAATGAATACGAGTCCTTTTGTAAGTTAATTATATTGCGTGGTAAAGTGTAAATTATGCATGATAATAAATTTAGTGGAATAGTTAAGTATTCCCTAGCAAAAGCGAACGAGATTATAGGCACGTAATAAATATTTATCCTAATCTACTCGCGAATTCAAACCATTTCACTCAAGCCACCAGTTTAATCTTCAATACGTATAGTTTTCAATACATTCACTACATAAACAGAACATAATTAATCGCGACACATTCTCAAATGAATGTTGAGTTTATTGATAAGCTGGTTGTACCGTTGATAGTTGGTTTAATAGCTGGTCTTGCTGTTAAATCAGTTTATCAATATCACTAAGTTGAGAATGTGTAGCGAGTAAATGAGTAATTACGTTCTATTTATGTAGTAAATGTGTTTAAAACTTTAAATGTGCATCTATAAATTAACAATACAAAGGCTAGGCTCTGGTATGGTTGGTAGGGCCATGGAGATACAAATTTTTGCCAACTGAATCACCAATGGGCATTGATCTCACAATGTCACCGTAATGGACTAACCTATGGGCCCTACTAATCCCATTCCGAGACTACGTCAAACTCCGTATGTGGGAATTCTCCGAATCTAAGATGTTGACATTTTTCAGACTACTTTCTCAATATTGGAAAAATAGTCTAAAAATAACAATTGTTATAATATGCAACCAGAGATGTGGCCAAATTCCTAGGCCTAGGGAATTAGAGTTTTAAAGATTTTAAGATTAATCCCAGCCCATTCAGAATGGGATTGGGAATTAATCAGAAAATCTCAAACTCAAGGTCGGTGTGTGAATTAAGGAACTTCTAAATGATATTTTTTCCAAACTGCTCTGAATTGGTGATATTAATATAATTGATATTCATTAATTATTTAGAATCTTCATTATAAAAAAACAATCAGTAGAAACTAGCCAGGTTTTATAATACAAACGCCGATGATCGCTGTATAAGTAAATTCATATTATATTTAGACAGGTGCGAAGTCAGCCCTAACTATAGTGGGTGTCAAGTGCGTAGGAGTAAGTGTAGCCAGCGACCCTAATGGGGGCTCAGCAGAAAACCTCTTACACACTAAGAGGCCTTGTTAAATGTTAATTCAGGAGCACTTTCTATAAAAAAAGGTGCTATTTAACGACTGAAAAAAATAGCACAGTAACACATATTGACTGTGAAAACTAACTAATATGATTAAATTCTTGACTGAGCTTAGGACGTAATTGCATCTCTTACGAAAAAGAGCACAAGCCTTAGTTATATTGATTATCTTTCTTTTGGATACAAACAACTTGTGACCTTCAGATGTTCTATATTTTGAACAGCGATTTTATTTATATTGAGTCAAAGTAAAATCCATGTTAATTTAAATATCAATTACTAAATAGCATTAATATATTTATTAATACGTATTCTATTATTAGCCAATATATCATGTTTAAATTAAACACAATATCTGAAAAGTAGATATACTATCAACAAATATTGTGTTGAGTGAAAACATAAATAAATTACAACTGTTATTGAATACTCACATTACGATAATTACTAAACAGTCGGAGAAATGCCAGCATAAAACATAGAGACAAAGAAGTCGGAAAATTCTAAACATTTGATATTTGGAATTTTGGACAAATGCCGACATACGGAGTCCGACAAATGCAGGCCCCTAGTTACGGTAGTTTTGATCTCAAATAGAGATGCGTTTTTTATCTCCGAATTACTTTAATGTAATCCGGACAAACACACACACACTCACAAAGAACTATTGTGCTTTTAATATATAGATTATTGTGGTCTGCTTAAGCACTGCCGGATTTGGTAGACCGCGAGACCATTGGCGGGCTAACAATAGTGCAATCTTGAGGATAAGGTTATCCACCAGTTGTATTTATAATAATTGTTTTGCTATCGCGTAACCCTCTTATTCAAGAGGTTTTGATCCGGGGTCCCGGCTGTCTATTAACGGCCACCCCAAATAATATTATGAGGGGCGAAATGATACCTATTTTAATTTGGACATACAGACTAGACTCAATTCACAGGTATAGACTGCGACTGAATTCGGTTAGCCGGGTGACCGCTTTACCGCTGCTAATATTGGTTAACTGTTACAGATTTAATTAAGTAGTTAACCGGTCTGTTAATCTAGTTAAATAATATCAATGTAATTGCGAATATAAAACACTAAATTATATAAATTTTGTTAGAATATGGTCATCTTAAATCTATGCATTTCCATACATAGTAAATTCCTAAGAACCAAGCGTGGGGTTGTTAACCATTCTGAGGCTACAGGTATGATTCGTTTTGTTTATACTACAGTGTAGGACTCAAGTATTATAAAGTATTATTTCATAAGTAGTACATTAACTAGGTCTGACTGAATGGTGGAAAATGGTGGAAAATGGTGGAAAACATCCGAGAGTGGTGGAAAATGGTGGAAAATAGTGGAAAACTACTTGACTGAATGGTGGAAAATGGTGGAAAATGGTGGAAAATGGTGGAATTTCTGAATTTTCGTCGAAATGACTGAATGGTGGAAAGTGGTGGAATTTCTAAAAATCGACTGAAAGGTGGAAAATGGTGGAAAATGGTGGAAAATGGTGGAAAATGGTGGAAAACGACTGAATGGTGGAAAATGGTGGAAAACGACTGAATGGTGGATAATGGTGGAAAATGACTGAATGGTGGAAAATGGTGGAAAATGACTGAATGGTGGAAAATGGTGGAAAACGGTGGAAAACGCCTGAATGGTGGAAAATGGTGGAAAAACGGGGGCTGACTGAATAGTGGAATCTAGTGGAATCTTTGACTGAATAGTGGAATCGAGTGGAATTTGATTAAATTGTTAAACACTACGTATATGCTATAAGCTACGTGTGTATCATATTACGTTAATTTTCGCCCATGTAAAATTGTTTGCAATGATTGAACTAGTGTTGTGCATGAAGTGGGACAATATGATACTATATTAGTATTCTTACTAATCATCTCTATTGAACTGCCCAATGAATACCAACTGGATTTGATAAGGAATTGTTGATAAATAATGTAATAAGATGTGTCTAAATAACATGGTAACAAAGCCTAACTAATAAATCCTATTGTGTCACTTCATGCACAACACTAGTTCAATCATTGCAAACAATTTTACATGGGCGAAAATTAACGTAATATGATACACACGTAGCTTATAGCATATACGTAGTGTTTAACAATTTAATCAAATTCCACTCGATTCCACTATTCAGTCAAAGATTCCACTAGATTCCACTATTCAGTCAGCCCCCGTTTTTCCACCATTTTCCACCATTTTCCACCATTCAGTCATTTTCCACCATTTTCCACCATTCAGTCATTTTCCACCATTATCCACCATTCAGTCGTTTTCCACCATTTTCCACCATTCAGTCGTTTTCCACCATTTTCCACCATTCAGTCATTTTCCACCATTATCCACCATTCAGTCGTTTTCCACCATTTTCCACCATTCAGTCATTTTCCACCATTATCCACCATTCAGTCGTTTTCCACCATTTTCCACCATTCAGTCGTTTTCCACCATTATCCACCATTCAGTCGTTTTCCACCATTTTCCACCATTCAGTCATTTTCCACCATTATCCACCATTCAGTCGTTTTCCACCATTTTCCACCATTCAGTCGTTTTCCACCATTTTCCACCATTTTCCACCTTTCAGTCGATTTTTAGAAATTCCACCACTTTCCACCATTCAGTCATTTCGACGAAAATTCAGAAATTCCACCATTTTCCACCATTTTCCACCATTCAGTCAAGTAGTTTTCCACCATTTTCCACCATTTTCCACCACTCTCGGATGTTTTCCACCATTTTCCACCATTTTCCACCATTTTCCACCATTTTCCACCATTCAGTCAGACCCTAACATTAACTAATACATTTCGCAATTTGGGCAAGTTAGAAACAGTGTAGTTGTTGCAGCGTGTACGCAAGATTAGTCCGCATGCATGCACGCTAGCGTACATGCATGCGGATTAATCTTGCGTACACGCTGCAACATATTCATTGTGGTGATGAGAAATGGATTTATGATAATCTTTTCCAACAAAATTCAGATATTTTTAATTGTTTAAATGTATTTCCTCGCTAATTCCAACAGAGGTTAGACGAAAATGAGGCTCAATTTGGACTAGTCCAAAATGAGTCTCAATTTGGACTAGGCGAAATTGAGACTCAATTTGGACTGAAACTCAATTTCGCCTACAAACATATCCACTTTATCCACTTATATAAATATATTTTAATAGTTTGTTTATTATATATTAATCTCTCTTTTAACAATGTAGTTTAATGAGTATTGTATTATTACTCAATGTAAAATACGTCAATCGTTGTTAAGACTTGTTGAATTTCACGGAATGCAACTCAACATTGTTACTTCGCTGGTGATCAAATGATCAAAAACTCCTTTGGGTATTACTTTTAAAGAATGTTGTAAGAACATAAACAAGTCATCTGTTTAGAAAGTGATACAAAAAATAAAAAGCCTATTAATTATCATAAGTGTTTTAACTAATTTTAACTAATTTTAATTTACAAGTTTAATTTATACATTATTTCCAATATTTTTGCAACCAATATTTTTCGAATCGCAATAAAGATCAAACGACAATGGCGGAGCCTCCCGACCAGCCGTTCAGGCTGATCAGGTCGGAGAGAGGAGGTAACAAGCTGACAGGAGGATATTTTTACGGGATGCAGAGGAGAGTAGGAGAGGTGATTCATTGGCAGTGCGAGCAAAGAGGGGTCTGTAAAGCACGAATGCACACGAAAGGGATGGAAATA
The DNA here is from genome assembly GCA_028753945.1 of Hexactinellida sp. DTS-2022. Lineage (NCBI taxonomy): Eukaryota > Metazoa > Porifera > Hexactinellida > Hexactinellida sp. DTS-2022. The sequence goes on from JAPNXP010000014.1 coordinate 1,630,889, forward strand.
GTCAAGCGCACTAATGACCATCTCCACGCACCTGACGCGCAGGCGGTGATTTGCCAGGAAACCAAGATAGGCATCAAGAGGCGGGCACGGGAGTCGCAGGATAGCTCACACCACATAGTGGGGGAGAGTATGGCGACGGTATCTGAGGGAACGGCTGTTAAGCTACCCAAGCTGGACAGCCTGAAGCGGACAATACAGCGCCAGCGCGTGCAGCAGCTGGCAGCCCCGGTGCAGCCTGCCGGTCTGGAGGAGCTGGTGCTACCGGCAGAGTACCAGCAGACAGCCAAGGGAGAGCAGTTCCTCCTCTACGACTCGGGACCGGAGACGCAGAGGATCCTCATCTTCGGGACACAGCGCAACCTGGAGATGCTGCGACTGTCGGGCTACTGGATGGCTGACGGCACCTTCAAGACGGCTCCCTCCCTTTTCGCCCAGGTGTATGTGGTGCATGCACTCCGTGGAGGGCCTCAAGTCATGCCGGATGGTCACCTGCTGCCGAGTCTGTTCGTGCTGCTGCCCAACAAGACGGAGGCTACCTACAGGAGGATGTGGGAGCAGATTCGCCTACTCTGTCCCCTTTCCCAGCCGAGGGGGATGCTCTTGGACTTCGAGAAGGCTGCGATTAACAGCTTTGAGGCGGTGTGGCCGGACACACTGGTCAAGTGCTGCTTCTTCCACCTCACGCAGAACGTATGGCGCAAGGTGCAGGCTGCTGGCCTGCAGGCTGCCTACAGCCAGGACGAGGAGCTGGCTATGCGCATCCGACACCTCCCAGCTCTCGCGTTCGCCCCGCTCACGGATGTGCCCGGCCTGTTTTCAGCTGTAGCGACGCTGCTCCCGATGTCAGAGGACGCCGAGCTGGTCCTGTACTTCGAGGGGACCTACATCGGGCGTACTCTCCCAGGCGGCACATACCAGGCGCCGCTGTTCCCTATCGACCTCTGGAACTACCACATAGAGACGCCCTTCGGGCTGCCTCGGACTACCAACGCCGTGGAGGCCTGGCACCGCAGCTTTAACGCCACTGTTGGCTGCTACCACCCTACCATATGGAAGTTCTTAGCTGCCCTGAAGCGGGAGCAGGGCCTTGTGGAGGTGCGGCAGGCTAAGTTCACCGCAGGAGCGGCGCCCACCAAGCGGAGGAGCGCACAGGCTAACGAGGAGAAGCTGACTAACTTATTAATTAATTAATTAATTAACTAACTAACTATTCTCATACTCCAGCACTACTTCGTAATCTCTAATAGTTGACATTTCTCCGACTCTCCCTGATGTTTGCATTAAACAGAGTCTGCAGGACTAGTAAATAAACTCGATTCAGATAAACCTCTGATTAGTGAACACCCTATAATTAATAAGTTATCACTCTGGTAGCCCCGAGGGGTTTACTTCCGACTTGTTGTTTGTACTACTTCTTAACAATATAATATTGGGAAAATTCCAAAAATACTCAAGTTTTTTAAAAATTTCCAAATACAGTGGAACCTCTATAAGTGGGGAGCATGGGACGGGGAAAATTTCAATTGCCCCCCATTCCCCGGTTATAAAATTCAATTGGAAAAACATTATATATGCTATATTATACAAAGTATTCATATAACACACACATTAACACATTAATGCACGTTATAGTTATTATTTGTATATTATGACAATTTAGTTAACTGCTGATCTACACTAGGTGATTTCTTCTAAAAACATCAGAGTAGATCAATCGAAAATATTTTTTTCTGTACAACTTTAGAGTCGATTTATTGGAAATATTGTATTATTTTATAAGAATCATGTTAGGATTTGTCTATTCCCCCCATTTATGGAGGTTGTTTTGTATGCAGATAAAAACTCCTTGAAATTTATGGTCCCCCATTCCCCACTTCCCCGCTTATAGAGGTTCATTTGTATGGATATATACGAATATTGTAAAAAAATTCCCCACTTATGGAGGTTCCCCATTTATAGAGACCCCACTTATAGAGGTTGCACTGTATACTCAACTTTTTACTGATACTCAAATATAAAACTAGATCTTTCCGAATCTACTCAAGTTTTTCAAATAATTCCAAATCTACTCAAGTTTTTCAGAATAATTCCATTTCTGCTCAAGTTTTTTCAATAAATTCCAAATCTACTCAACTTTTCAGTAAATTCACAGATCTACTCAAGTTTAGAAAGGCTATATTTAGTCTATCTTACATATATTAAATCACAATGTTTTTGTGTTTGTTTGTTTATGTGTTTGTTTGTTTGTGTGTTTGTTCAGAATTGATTGAGGAACTGGTAAAAGCTACAGGCCTAAAATTTGGCAGTGGGGTGGGGAATACTAGTATTGTATGTACAAACAAGTTCAATATCTAAAAAGATATTCAAATCTTCCATCACAAAAGGTGTCAAAACCTTTAGCCAATTAAATTCGAGGGTTGTTCCAGTATGGATTAGCAGCTTGCATTTCAATTAGTATAATCGAATGCTTTAGTGTCTGTCAAATGTTAAGTGTGCATTATGGAATACTGAGAAAGTAATCTAATTGATCGAGAGGAAGTTCAGGCATTTAATCAGTTATTTGTGTTCTGTCTGTCTAGCCATACATTTATAACATTCCATTGTGTTATTTGATATCAAATTATTATCAATCAATACAATAACTTCTCCACATCCCAAAGTTAGGGGTCCACTGGTACAGTTTCTTAGTGATATTTAATTATATATTTGGAATTGGTATATTATTATACACGGACAAGCTTATATATCTAGAAAATTATCTGTTCAAATTTGCATAAATATCCAAATTATTTAATCTGTCCTTATAGAAACCTGTAGCTAGGATGAACGGATATAAATAGACGGCTAGGGGCCACTCATCAAGAACGACATTTAATTTGAAAAGGAGATGCTTTAAATACAAGCGAGGGCCGTAGACCCGAGTACAAGTTGTAAGGACGCGCGTAGAGCAGACGAGCAGATTGTACTAATAAATATTTTTTGTGGTTGGGATTTCCATACTAGTTTCAGTAATCCAATAAAACTTGAGTATATTCGGAATAATCAAATAAAACTTGAGTATATTTGGAATAATCCAATAAAACTTGACTATATTTGGAATAATCCGGTAAAACTTGAGTATATTTGGAATAATCCGGTGAAACTTGAGTATATTCGGAATAATCCAATAAAACTTGAGTATATTCGGAATAATCCAATAAAACTTGAGTATATTTGGAATAATCCAATAAAACTTGAGTATATTTGGAATAATCCGGTAAAACTTGAGTATATTTGGAATAATCCGGTGAAACTTGAGTATATTTGGAAAAACTTGAGTATATTTACAAATTAGTTGAGTATTGTTGAGTATATTTGGAAATTTTTAAAAAACTTGAGTATTTTTGGAATTTTCCCATATAATATTTCTCTGGTTAGATTGAATAACCAGTAATTGCGGATTGACATTTTAATTAATTTATGTTGTTGTCTAATACGAGTTAGTAACGTAAGGTGAATGCACTATAAATATATTCTTGTCTGTCATACTTACATTACTTACTTGATTGAAGTGTAATGTGTGAATAGTTCTAGTTCATGCAGTCTAATCAGATACATAGATTGAATATACTAGGTGATTATATCACGATGGTTCAAAAAATGCCTACAAGCAGAGTAACACAGTTCTAGTATTTTAATTGGGATTTATTCTAAACTTCATTAATTTAATCATAAATCCAGTATTAATTAATTATAATTTATAATTATTTATAATAATTCAACCAATCAAATCAGTAGCGAATTGTCGTGTAACGAATTGTCGTGTAACGAATTGTCTGTAACGAATTGTCGTGTAACGAATTGCCGTTAATATATTCTACCTAGAAGAACGAAGGTTAGGTAGTACACCAATTAATTACCACTTGGTCACCAGGTGTTCCCTCCATTAACTTTTGGCCGGCTGAGTTAATTAATGAGCTAATTTATGACCATCTTAAAAATTCAAATTCAATTTTTTCCATAAAATTATTAATCCTAACAAACCAATGTGTGTATATCACATATTGGAAGTCCCGTTCAGAGTGTACTTCCACTGAGATCTTACGAAATGTCATGAATGCATGTTAAAAGGAACTCCTAACATTTGGCCACCCAGTATACAATCAACCAACATGACTTAATATGTAACCTGCAGAAATGGGGGTTCCAAATTTAACTAGGTTCCCAAGCCCCCCCACTCCTAGGTTACTCTCAGGGGATTTTATAAAACCCTGGCTACACTATATTAGTAAATATATAACAGCAGCATTATAACAGCATAACAGCATAGCAACAGCAATATAACAGCATTAGGGTGCAAAGTTTATTACATGTAACGCAGTTTAAAGTACGTATATCTCACTGGATTTTGTTCAACCAAAATATAGTAATATCTAACTGTTCCTATTTATTCCTTACATACTAATATATAACATATAATATATATTTTCTGGCTCTTCCTTAAGCGAAGGTTCTTCTGAGATTTCGTCAGAAAGAAATCTGTGTCCAATCCGTCATATAAACACCACCCCATTGCAGTTTGGATATTAATTGTGAAATGAAGTGTGTTGGAATTGTAAATTGAGAAATATATAGAAGTTGATGCCTACATTAAAGTGTGTGTTATGCAGGGCCGTAGCAATCAGATTTGAATTGGTCAGGTTTAAATTGTACTTGTAGACTTCGAGTTTGGTCATAGGGGAGCCAATACGCATAAACCCAACTACCAACTAGAGCCATTTGTTAGTGTATAGAACCAATGTATTATAACTTATTTTCGTGAATACCTGTCAAATGAGTAATGAACAATACTCTGAAAATTTTAACGTATTAATTGGGTCCGACTACAGATATGATCGACATTTGAAAACAAATCAATCGCATTAGTTGACCTTTTGTTTATTTAAGTAGATTTTTACTAATGTCAACCCCTTCTTCGCCTTCCGGGTCAGACAGCAAGAAGTTTTAAGCACCAGCAAACCCAATTGACGAGCTTGTTTACTTGTGATTTGTGGTTGAGATTGCCAAATGCAATATATATATATACAGTCTACTCCGATTAACTGGGACACGTTTGTTCCAGGCCTCTTGTCCCAATTAAGGGGTTGTCCCGATTAACCGGTGTCCCAATTAAGCAGAGTATACTGTAAGTACCTTAGTATAGGAAATCAACGCTCCAAATCGCGTTAGTTTCTTTCACGATACATTCCTTTAGCGTTAATTTTCATCACCTTAATTTCCTGGGGCGTTAATTTCCATCATAATACTTCCAAATTCATACTACGTATTTAGCAAATTATACGATGAAACGAAATTTTCAATGTGCAACTGGGTTGAGAGGATGCCATGTCTCTCAAGTAGATTGGAAGCCTATTTTGGGACAATAATTAGTATTTAATCAGGAGGTTAATAACCTTTAATATTTTTAATAAATTTATTCGCGTTAATATCATGTATAAAAAAATGTTTTGCTCCAAATAGCGTTAATTTCCTTCGGGTTGATCTTCTATATTAAGGTATGCTACATCTTAGCACCAGCGACACTACCATTTATTACGTCGTGGTAAGGCAACAGGAAATCATGGGGGTGCCTGCACCCCCATGATTTTCAGCCGGGGGTGCCATGCACCCCCGGCACCCCCCAAGTTTACGCCACTGCTTAGCACCAACCTGACTGTCTCCTGCTATTGGCAAGTTATGTCGTTTTTGTTGACAAATTGCGTGTTAATTCCATAAAATCGATATTCAAACATGTAGATTATTGTTTTTTTACAAAAATCAAAATTTAATTAAAATGTTTATGTTATAATATCGAGACCAACTAAAATTGGTAATAATAAATGTTGCTTAAAACTCTACACATTATATCAAAAACTAACAAAATTATCATTGTGTAACAAAGCCTCAAAGGTAACTTACTTTAAAGTCCAATTACTTGACGGGATACACATGTATTCAGAAAGCCAGCTTGGTTTTAATATTCTAAAATGAATACATAAAATTACAGGAAATGCCTTTCTTTACTGTTTTAAGTGGAAATGAGCCTTACATTCCTGTTTTGCCGATTTATATAAACATCATAGCAGGAATTGCTTCAAAGTGAGATTTTGCAAAATCTGGGACATAATTTCCTCCACATATTTGACTAAAAAGATGTAAATCACACAATCAATAAACTAGAAAAAGACGAGATAATAAAGGAGTGTAAAACAATTAGTACTAGGGCTGAAACGAATATTCGAAATGTAACGAACGAACCTTTTTCTAAACGAACGAATATTCGAATATTCGTTCGTTTGGATGACTAAGCATTAAATCAATTTCTAGAGACAAAATACATTGGAAAATTGGTTTTTGATAATGTTACAATGGTATAATAATAGTTATAAAGTGTATTATACACAAGTTAACTAATAATCAGCTAGTTTAAGTGGGAAATTATATTTACGATATCTCTAAGCTATACAAAAGTCTTGAAAGTCCAAAATTAGTCAACGAATATCCGTTTCAATCTAATATTCGTCCAAACGAATATTCGTTTCGTAACGAATATTCGTTTGTAAACGAACGAATATTCGTTCAATCATTTCGAACGAATATTCGAATATTCGGTATATTCGTTTCAGCCCTAATTAGTACATACTATAAAGTAAAGTTATAAACTTACAGTATGCATTTTTGTATGTAGAACATATACATACATCCAGCCTTACATCCGCCGCGTAAGGAAATACCTTTCTCAAGATGTATGTGAGAGACACTTATCAACGCACTAGTTACATTTCGTCTCGACTACTGCAACAGCCTTCTTTATGGTCATCCTCACAAACTCTTCACTCGTCTTCAGCGTGTACAGAACAGTGGCCAGTCTCATCTACCTTTCCCCTCGGTTCTCTCCATCATCTCCGCTCCTATAAGAATTTCACTGGCTGCCCTTCAATTATCGATGCATACTATATACGATCCTCTTGATCATCTTCAAAGCCATCCACTCTCTCGCTCCTTCCTACACCGAAGAACTCGTGAAGGTAAAGCAACATCCACATCGTGCACTCAGATCAGGTACATTTACATCTCTTGAACACCTCATCACCAAATCACCCAAGACACTGGGTGACAGATCTTTCTCCATTGCAGCTCCCACCGAATGGAATCGACTCCCCCCAAACATCCGAAACTTGTCGTCACTATATATCAGGAATTATCCAGGAGCGCGAGATGCTACTTTTGGAGCATGATTTTTGGAAAATTTGAAGTTAGGAGCGCGAAAATTTGGAATCCTTTGCTATTCCCAGGGTTGCCGTGGGTATGGGAATGGTAATCAGATTTTTCCCTGTGGGGATCCCCATATGGGAATTCCCATGGGATATTCGAATATGGTTTCATTAGGTCATCGTTAATTTATATAGGCTTTACTATTGATACGAATCTGCTTTAGTAATTAAATTCGTTTTTATGTATACGTACATATATACATGAGTGTGAAGTTGGCAGCGAAATTGGACAAAAAATTGAGCACACTTTCACACGCCATAATTTTGTGTAAAGGGCACATAGAGAGGTGCCATTTGGAATATAACAATACCAGTCTAGGAGGTTTATGTCATTTTAATTTCATCTCAATCTGACACCTAAGTGACACAGGGTGACATTGCAAAAATTTGCAAATTTTCTGTTATTCTAACGACATTGCAGTTCGTATAGCTATTAGCCTCCCACACCCAAAGTATTGCATAACTATAGTTTTCCAACACAAAAAGTCATGTCTAATAATACAGGTACTCTAGATTACTGATATAAATTACCATATAAGTGATAGCTTAATTCAAACCGATTTCTAAACTCTACTGTCTATATAAAAGTGAAAAGTATCTTATTCAATTGGATCAAATTCTTCTATGTAACTATCAGTCATCACATTCTCTACTGTATTGACTTTTGTCACTGGTTGAAAATGACTGAAATATAAACGCAAATACAACCTTCTCTCAGTTAAATCATGACATTTTGTTTGTCATTGAACCCATAGCCTGAAAATTTGTTCCAGCAACGATTTACATCTTTGAATATGAAAATATCCGTTTTAAGGAGTTGAACTGCTAAAAACAATTCTAACTCTGTCCCCCACGATCCTACTCGATTCTGCTCGATATTCAGTTTTCATATTGGTAACTAACAACTCTCTAATTTCTTTATGATAATGATCTGAGCCAGTTACAACATAAGATAGAGAACTAAAGAGACAATTTCCATCGGGAGATACTCGCTTCTCCTTTGATGGAGCTAACTTTCGAATCTCTAAACTTTTATCAAAAGCCTCATTCTCATAAATGACACCCAGAATATATGTAAACATAAATTCTTTACATTTTTGGCGTTGCCAATCAGAAGTAACAGGAGAAAATTGTCCGTGATCATAAAAAATAACATCATGTACTATTAGATCGGAGATACTATCATCACTTTGCATATCATTGAGAAGATTTTCTGATATTTTTGTATTCTTGAACTTTCTCCCTCTTCTTATTTTCTTTTTTTGCTCAGGTTTAGTGAGTTTATTTTGTTTCGTATTTATTTCACTAAACTTTGTTTCGTGGACAATTGGCATTGTTTGAAATAACTTCGCTTTCTCTTGCGTAGTTATCCAAATTTCCTCGATTTGTGTTATCGCTTTTTATGTTTAACCATGGCCTACTTAATATACGGCCGTGATGTCACCGAGAAGGCCAAAAATAAAGAGAGAGGCCAGTTTATAAAAACTATTCCCCTTATTGTTATTATTTGGGTAGTATATGAGGTAATCAACCATTGCGAGTCCAATAGAACCACTTTTGAGAATCTCAGATTTGTGGTTAAGCTGTTTAGGCGCCATTTAATGATGATACAACAAATATACAAAATATACAATTCGAGTCTAAAGAACTACGAGAAAATGAAGATAATTTGCTAATATAATTAGTTTACATTTTCCGAATATATAGTGTGTATGAATATGTATAAACCAGCAATTATATACGTTTTATGGACGAAAATAGTAAGTTGTAATTCGGATACTACTTGTAATTTACCATGTGGTTGCTTTATAATTTTTAAAAAAATTATAATGTCGCCATTTTGTGATTTAGTAGCCTTTGGGGTATGAAATATATCCCAATTTAGTATTCTTATTATAAAATTATTAGAAAGTAGGAAGAAAATGAAATTTAAGATATTTGATTTTTTTTAATTTTATCATAAATTGTTTCCGTCACCATGAAATGGCGCCTAAACAGCTTAACCACAAATCTCAGATTCTCAAAAGTGGTTCAATTGGACTCGCAATGGTTGATTACCCCACCCCATATACAACCCAAATAATAACAATTGGAGGGATAGTATATCCTAGAATGGAATTTATAAACTGGCCTTCTATTTTTTTGGCCTTCTCGGTGACATACACGGCCGTATATTAAGTAGGCCATGGTTTAACTTGATTCTCTTCAACACCTTGGTGCTAATTGGAAGATAAGCAAATTCGAATGCTTTAATTCTACCTGAAATTCCTTCATAAATTTTTTCTTATAAAGTCACCTGGCCTCAATTTTATTTCGTCTTTCAAAATATTATGTTTAACAATTTTCATCCAATTTTCCACAATAGAGTTCGTAAAGTGACATCTAACTTTCCAGGGAATAAAGTTGCACCAATAATCATTCCGGTCCATAAAGGTTATATGGGCATGTAATGTGTTACCAAATACTCAGGCAAATCCGGTAAAAAATATCTGCTGTTCACTTCCAAGGCGTAGTTTGGCGTCGAGTTTGCAAATCTTGTACGAAGGAATTACTTTTCTGTAGAATGGAATCAAAATGTCTTCCAAAGGGAGACTTATTTTTATATGTCATACTATCTCCTAATTCATTATATAATTCCTCATCAATTTCAGACAAATAATCCATTCCGAGTTCATAATTTTCATTATCATGAAATATTGCATTCTCATTTTTTTTAATGTACTGCTCAACTTCAGGGTATCTCATTTGAGATAAACACAATATGCACAGGGATGTAAATAATTGGTCTACTTCTTCTAGAGTTGTACAACTTATAATCCGTGCCATTATAAACATCATCACTCGTTTAGTCTCTTTCGTCGGCCTTTTGGTTAATTTACGTTCAATCTTGTAGCTGAAACGGTTCATTATGTGTGCTGAACATATATGAATCGTGGTTTTAATACTGTTGATACCAATTTCTTTCTTGTTAATTCTTTTCCAGCAAGCATCCAAGTATAAGTCTAGAGTTTGTGTATTAAAGCTGTTGGAAACACTGTGTAACATAGCCCAGCTAAATCTACCTCAACATGTGTAATAATAGTATCTTTATTTAATACCTATTTACATTATAGAACCATTTACTTATAGTAGGGCAGCTTAAGCCCATATTTTGGAAGGATGTGGACATCCCGGACCAAAGCACCAAATTTTTTCCACATCTAGACCATTGCTTGGGCACTCGATTTTTGGTAGGATCCACTTCCGCCGGATACATTATGACCTCCATCATGCATTTTCAAAATGACCACTTTAATATTATTCGGACAAAAGTCCGCATTCACGAACTCATGTCAAATGACTTCGTATAAGGTTATTATATGCATAGTCGTTATCAGAACAGTGTCCGCTGTCGAAAGATGGGTCACTCGGTAGGGTTGCTGTCATTTCTGAGAATGGAATGTTCAACATTCCACCGTTGTCAAGGAAACTTTTTAATCTGAATATGGTCATGTGACCCCTCTAATTAACGGAAATTCCATGCTGATTACGAATATCTCATTTCCAGATTGGAATAAATATCACTTGAAAAGTTATATTTATAATAAAAACAACATAAATTAATTTTTTTTTTTGTACCAAACACTGCCGAAGGACCATAACTAACGTTTGTATATGGTTTTGAGCCACGTCCACGCGTATTTTCAGAGTTATTAGCTATTTTGTACAGCGTATCACGGGTTTCTCCACTTTGAACTATTATCAGTACTGTATTCCTCAACAATGGTAAGATTGGGGGTATCATAACTCTATCCTAGCAATCAATGACGAAAATAAACAACAATTGATCAAAAAAAATTCGCAAAAAGTGAAAATCTAAACATTTATGGTCTATAATCTCATTCGAGGGTACGTTTTCTTGTCCATTTTCTATCTCAGGCACCCGAGCAGCTAGCATCAACATATACGTCTCAAAATGCTCGCAATACACAACTTCCTATACGTGCATAATACATTTTGGGACCCTAACACCCTCCGTTTTCAAAATGATCCCTATATGGGCTGCAATGTGCCCAATTTTGATGACACAGCAAAATCTATATCAACGAAAGTATAAACTCTAGAGTTTAGCTCTAACATTCTATTCACATCAATATCCTACTACAAACTCATTGAAAGTACAAATGAGACTCATAATCAAATGGTCACACTTCTATAAATTTACATACCCATATATGGTGGTGTCATTTCAGAAATGAAACCATGAACTTTGAAATTAAATAATAAGCTAGAGCTTAGTTCCAACTTCCTAGTAACATCAATAATCCTTTTTAAGTTAGATGGTATAGTTATCGAATACTACTTCGTAAATTTAATCGTGTGGGGATTCTTTGCGGCCTTTTTCTCAAAATAATATAAATGCCGGTGTTTGGTGACTAATGTCACGGAGTTAGACGAAATCAAGATAGGTTAAGAGCTCGAAAAATTTCTACAAGTTCTAGACCACTAACATTTAGCTACGAGTGATTGAATAAGCAAAAAACACCATAATTCTACTAATAAGAGATAAACAATCTCAAAACTAAATAAATATTCAAATATCCCTACCTCAGACGTTGTCCCCCTTATATTCGTTGAAGAAATTTCGAAATCTCATTTTATTCGAAATAGCTCCGAAAGATATTGCTTTTATATAGTTGAATTGAGCTAGAGAACATTCTAGAACAATTCAGAAACTATATAGAAGCTTGACACTATCTATGTTATATTGAATAGACGCACATAACTTTATATTAAAAGAATCCATACCTAGTCAAAACAATTCAATATGCACTTGAATGAATAAATTCTTGGCTATTTTTAAGCTGATCAACTTGTGTTATTACTTAGAAGTATTCAGAGAATCTATAGACATGTTCTACAGTGATTTATCAGTTTCCTATAAGGGATACCGTTATTAACTTTGCGAAGGACCTCTTGGAATTTCAGGAAGTTCAGATTACCATGCTTTGCAAATTGCAACATCTAAACTACTAGATTGTTCAAATTGTTTGTAATGGATACTACTCGCATAATAATGAACCAATTTTCCAGCAACTAATTTCCTTACTTGGCCAGACAATTTTCGCGAAAATGAGGCTGGAAAACATTTTCATTAATAAAAGTATTTTCTTTTGCAGGATTAGGAATATCGCTATCCGAAATTCATATCTTAAACAGTTCTTGAATTTACAAATAGCTTCACAACAAGAAATGAGCAATTTCCAATAGTAGATTTGTTAATACGATGGTAGACAAATTTAATTACGAAAAAAGGAGAAAAAACAGAAAAAGTTTGACTAAAAATGTTCGTCCATCCGGGTTTCAATTGTTTTCCATTAATTTTTGCCAATATAATATCCCATTCACTTTTATTCATTGAGAATTCAAAAGATTTTGGACATTGAAATTTGCTCTCGTTGTTCCTTTCTGAAATTTTGCTTGTTTCAAATTGCATACGGGAGAAAACATTGCAAATTCTTTATCAAGGTAGGCGGACGAAATAGGTAAGGAGCTATGGTCTCTTTCCTCAGCATGAATATACGTAAAATTTGAATCGGTACTCCTTGTACTAAGACTCTCTAAATTGTCTAGAGCAATACTTTGAGATTGTGAAATAAGAGATCTTCCAACTGGAGTGAGAAAAATATGTTGCTGGGAATTGTAGAAAACTAATACTAATTGGTAAATCTGAAGAGGTTTATCAGATTCATCGGACATCTGAAAGCTCAGAAATTTATGATGAATTTGTGTTTGGTTTTTACGCCATATGTTCATTATTTTTGCACGTTGACAAGCACGATTTCTACCAAATATATATTTAGATAACTTACCCAAAATTGTATTTGGGTAACGCCAATTCTGGTTCTCTTTTAGATATTTTTCAACTTCAGATCATTCGATTTCCAAAGCAAACAATGCATTCACAATTAGATATTGCATATTCTTTCGAGAATTTCCATCAACTAGAAATCGTTAGCGAATAACAATTGGGTAGAAATTAGTTAATATTGAACTTCAGAAATTACTTACCTTGTGTTAAACTTAAAGGTCCAGGGTTTATTTCAATATCACCACTTCGGAGTAACAAAGAAACATCGTGGAATAATAAAAAATGCGAAAATAAAGTGAAAATAATAACATGATTCGAGAATAAATAGTATGTTAGTTATATACGCTTATGATCACGTATATGATAAAGAAGCTCTATATGTAACTACAATGGTAATTGAAGTAATTTATTAATATACTGACAGTGGCGGATCCAGACATGTTGAAAATGGGGGCCCAAGAAATAATGCGAGCGTAGCGATCAACTTCTAAGGGGGTCTGGGGGGTAACCCCCAAACTTTTTTTAAGTTATATACACTCAGAAGTCATTTTAAACGCTAATTTCTTTATATGGAGCCAGTGGCGTAACGTGGTAAAGTGCCGCTGGGGGCAAGCATCACCCGACAGGCAAAAAACACGAATTAGTTTATAAACAAACAAAGCATAAATATTTGCTTATACGTATACTTATCCAGGAGACAGTGTATTAAAAAAATGAAATACACAGCTAATATATTGCAACCTGTGTTATCTAATTCATTTGCAGTATAAAATTATATGCCAGCCCCGCTCAGCCGGTCGCGACCTTTTAACGTTTAGAGTTCATATACTAAATGTATTACTGAATTATTCAAAAAAGATTACTGTATCGGGTGACAACTACAATCGTTAAGAAAAAACCTGGAAAATTTACTTGAAATGGTTCAAAGAGATATTTATTAGCATGTAATTCGTGCAATTGTGAGGAAAAAATGGTAAACAAGATGTCAAAATGCCGCCCCCTAAGCGTACCGCTGGGGGCACGTGCCCCCCATCGCCCCTACCTAGTTACGCTACTGTATGGAGCCATAATTCAAACTTGAGGCTAAAGTTTCTTAGTTATTTTGTCAATTTCAGCCTAAATTTCAGTCAATTTCAGTTTCGAAGGGGGGGCCCAGGCCCCCTGCCCCCCCCCCCCTGGATCCGCCTCTGTGTAACTGTATACACGTATTATTAAATAGTAATTAAGAAATAACAATCTTATACGATTTCATATTGTGTGAGTTACAAAACAAATTTTCGAGCATACGCTAACAGATTCAAAGACATCTAAATATTTTGTATAACGAGCCCTTCGGTCTCGGTCGCTTTGCGACAGATCGGTGCTACGCACCTCAAGTTAACGGCCGCTGAGCGGCCTTACTCCTCACATTTCTACCATGGAAATGGTAGATAGCTATCTAATTTTCATTAATTTGTTTACCTATTTGTGTAAACAACAACAACAACAAATACTCATATTAGAATTTTATAAATGCGAAATTCGTGCTCAGCACACTTGTTTACTTATAGTACCTATTGAAAGCTAACTTCTAGGTTGATTTTGAATTTTCATTAATTTGTTTACCTATTTTGTGTAAACAACAACAACAAATATTCATATTAGAAAATTTTAACCGCGAAAATCGTGTTTAGCATACTTGTTTACCTACTATAATACCCGTTGAAAGCTAACTTCTAGGTTGATTTTGAATTTTAATTAATTTGTTTACCTATTTTGTGTAAACAACAACAACAAATATTAATATGAGAAATTTATAAACGCGAAATTCGTGTTCAGCATACTTGTTTACCTATTATCGCATTTGAAAGTTAGTTTATATCTCATATATAAATGCGGTTTCTATTCTCATCACTTTAATACAATCCGGACAAACACACAAACAAACAAACAAACAAACAAACAAACAAACACACACACAACAATCGAGATTTAATAATATAGATTTAACCGATTACTGTCTGGTGTATTTTTGCAATATCACCCTGTGTCACTTAGGTGTCAGATTGAGATGAAATTAAAATGACAAAAACCTCCTAGACTGGTATTGTTATATTCCAAATGGCACCTCTCTATGTGCCCTTGACACAAAATTATGGCGTGTGAAAGTGCGCTCGATTTTTTTGTCCAATTTCGCTGCCAACTTCACACTCATTATATATACTCCCCTATGGGATTACTTATGGGGATTCCCACAGGATTCCTATGGGAATGGGATGGGAATGGGAACGGAAATTCCATTCCACGGCAACCGTGGCTATTCCGCAACATTAATTTGTGATTTAGGCGTATGAGAATTGGATCAGACCAGGATTAGGAGCGTATTTACAAATGGCTGTATAATAATATACTG
The DNA here is from genome assembly GCA_028753945.1 of Hexactinellida sp. DTS-2022. Classification (NCBI taxonomy): domain Eukaryota; kingdom Metazoa; phylum Porifera; class Hexactinellida; species Hexactinellida sp. DTS-2022. The sequence goes on from JAPNXP010000014.1 coordinate 1,646,424, forward strand.
CTATCTATTTTCAAGAAAAAACTGAAAACACACATCTTTATAGAGGCATTCATTCCGTGATCACATGACATGGCTACACAAACACACACATTACCTATGTACAGCGCATTTGAACATATCTACTATGGAATTTTCGCTTTATAAATGATGATGATGAATTTATGATGATGATTATTATTATTATTAATGAGTAAATTTGTCCAAACTAAAATCCCTGTACGCCTGTACAGAACACTTGGCAGGTATGTAGTAGTTAGCTCAAAGAATATGATAGGCATTAGTAACATTGGTAGATTCATCATATTTTTAGGTAACTTTCTGTATACAGCTAGGTACATCTCAAAACGTATTTCTACCTACTGTATTGTTAGCAACACATCTTTGTGTGAATAATAACATATACGTATAGTATATTATTAAAACTCGACTGCTGTTTGTTTGTTTGTCCGGATCGTATCAAAGTGATGGGGGAATAGAGAGAGATGAGATAGAGACTAACTTCAAAATGTTGTAATAAGTAAACAAGTTGCTGATTTCGATTATAAATATATAAATTTCGAGTATGAATATACAGTTGCGGATCAAGGGGAGGGGGGGGGGGTTGCTTTGATTTACACTATACTGTCTTAATTAGTGTGCAGTTGTGCCAGATGCTATAATTACCTCAATTAGTGACCCCAAATACTATTTGATTATTTTCCAAATTACTAATAGCTTCATTAAATTATTATTTATAGTTTCTAATAATATAGTATGGATCTTTTTTAATTATTGGATCTCAGGACTACATATTTCCTTTAATTAACAAATCCCTCCTCGACCCAAATGGGGGGAAGGGGGGATCTTACATCGGCCCCAGAACCCAAGCTAGAAATTTGGGCCATCCTAAGAAACAATGTCCACTCCTTGGGCTGAAGTGTGGCATATGGTCTCGTGAATTTTCGAAATGTCCAGGCACTTGCTAGATATTGGAAATTGGGCAAATAGCATTCTATTTATCTGGACTGCATTGGAGGACTTACAGCTCCCAGAACCTCAGCTGGTGATGTTTTTTTTTTAAATTGACAACTCTCTCTGGATCCGCCCCTGACATATATTGCTGCTGTTTACAAAAATAGGTTAAAAAATTGATGGAAATTCAAAATTAACCTATAAGCTAGCTTTCAACGGGTATTATAGGTAAACAAGTATGCTGAACACGAATTTCGCATTTATATATGAATTTATAAAATTAATATTTATTGTTGTTGTTTACAAAAGTAGGTATACAATTTATTCAAAATCAAAATGAACCCAGAAGCCAGATTCCAACGGGTATTATTGGTAAACAAGTTGAAACTATGGAACATGGTAGAAATCATAGCCGTAGACAAGGAGGGCTTAAGCCCCCCCAAAAAAATTCCTATTAATTCAAATTGATCATACTAATTTATAGTTTGGTCATAATTTAAAGTAATCCCACACCTCAGCCCCCCCAAACTAAAAATGTTGTCTACGCCCCTGGAAATGGATGTATAACATTTCTACCATTATCCATGGTAGAATATCGAGAAATAAGGCCGCATAGCGGCCGTTAACTTGAGGTGCGTAGCACCGATTCGTTGCAAAGCGACCGGGACCGAAGGGCTCGTGTAAAATTAAGTTTAATCGAGTACTTCAACTTCTGAATAGTTTAATGTTTAATACTGTTATATATAATTCGTAAATTTCTACTAAATACATCAGGGCATAACTTAATATACCGATAATTAATAAAACACTAATCATAGTTTTGGCTTTTTATCAATTCCTTCATTTCATTTAGTGAATCATTAAGCTCCCAACCAAACTGTGTAGAAGTGATGCAATCTTCTGAGGTCTTCATCGTACAAATTGAGAAATATATGTTATCTTTTGTCGGAAGAAAAGCTACAAAATGCCCGGTTTTGCTTTGAGTTATAAATGCACCTACTACTGGCAGAGTTGAGTAAACATAACTTGTAGCGAGTTGGTAATGTGCAAAAATATTCTTAAAATAACTGCTTTTGAAAAGTTTAACATCTATTTGTTCTCTTTCTGCTAGCATTTTCAATCCTTGAAGATGTTTAACATAAACCTGACCTCGACTAACATCAGTCATTAATTCTTTATACTTCTCAATGGCCAAATTCATGAGCTTAAACTTGAATTTTAATTTCGTAGTTTTTGTAGTTATTGCTTCAATAAAAGCGTTTGCTTCACTACTGACAGTAGGAGCCTGTTCTAACCTCCCGCAATGGAACAATCGCATAGAAACAGGTTGATAGCTAGTTGTTAACTTGTTATACAGCTTGTAGTATGTCAGTTGTATAGCCAACTCTACAAAACCAAGAAAATAAACCCCATGGTTCTTAATGTATTCTTTACCGAAATCATTAAAATCATACGTCTTTACATCACAACTTTTGTACACATCTGTTAACATAGTTCTCGCTTCCTCAATTTTATTTTGAATAGCTGGGGAAATTTCCCATTTCAATAATTCGGCTTTAACATGGATTTCGTATTCAGAATTTAATTTAATATCCTTCTCTTTTTCAAAACTGAAAAGGTCATCAAAAATAGAAATAACAGATCCATCAAACATAGAATGTTCACTAATTACAGCTATATACCCATCATTAGTGAAAACAATCTCAGATCCCAAACCAAACCATCGATTGAAATACTTGAAGTTCTCAGTATGATCGCCGAATCGACATAGTTTGAGTGCATTATCCACAGTCCTAACATTCAAACTGTCAATACATATACCGAACATACTTTCTTCAACTATTTTTAGCGAATAAGCATTAACAGGAGATAGTCTCATCTCTTGCATGGCTACATAGCATTCGTCTCGTGGTAGATTTGTTAAAAGTCCAACTGAAAGATTCACCGAATCGTCAGGTGTTCTCACTTGGTCAGTTAGAATATGATAAATCATACTGTATATCTGCTGTAGACTAACTAGTTGATTGGTAGTTGTATTATAAAGTGGCAACTTGTATATGTTGCCAGCATGCATAACTATTATGTGTTTGCTGTGTGGAGAATTACAATAGGTGTCAACTTTAAATCCTGGTTGTCTATAGTGACTCATAACACGCTTGATTTGGTCCATGCAAATAGGGATATTTCCGATCTTTTCTTGAGGCAATTGATCATCGCGTATTTTCTCAGAAATATTAAGATAGAAATTGATACAGTGGGATAAGGAATTTATTTTATCCTCCAGCTTTGTTCAATTAGTTATTGTACGATATGTTGATGTTCCATTCGAGAAAAGAAGGGAGGATCTGTTTGATAAGAACCTAGTATGAACCCACACATACGAGGCCCAATTGTCCGTTTCTTCTGAAAGTTTTATCAACTTTTCCTGAAGATATGGTCCTGTTGTATTTTTAAAGGTTTCAGTCATCTGAATAGTTTGTGCAAACTCTTTTTCATTTTGTAGAGGTCGCATTGTAGCTAAGAATTTCTCAAGTGATCGAAAGAGGCTAGGAACTCCAAGTTTGGGAATCATCTTATCTAGTCTAGTGTTTCTGTATCTGAGTAAATTAAGTTCATTAGGCATTGGCCTTTCTAATTAGCAAGTTAGCAAGTAAAGTGCAAAACACGATTTTCTATAAAGGAGGGTTTCTCATCTTAATATGTACAAGCGCGCTTCGCTTGATAGGTCGCTTCGCGGCAGAACACAACGACACACACCAACCACTTCGCGGGTGGTGTGTGGTTTATATACTTCTAACATTGATTATAAAGCGTAAATAGGCCTAAATCAGGGGTTCCCAAACTGGGGTCCGCGAGGCACTTTTTATAGGACCGCGAGATATAATTAAAACAATTTTTATAGTGGGATATTTTTCAAATTTTGTACTGATAATCTTTCTTGTAAGCAAAGATTTTTAGTAATATAGGTTTAATATGTAGTATAACCATAGTTTCGCTTTTTCTGTCATAATTTAGTAGTTTTTTCCCAAGTAATTAATTACAAGCTTAGAAATTTTTGTATATTATTTCATGGGGGACCGCAAGACGTTCCCAAATGAATATGGGGACCAAAATGCCATTCTTTTCAAAAAGTTTGGGAACCACTGGCCTAAATAGTCAAATTTAACAATGTGAAATTTAGTGATTACGTCATCATGTGATAATCACAACCGCTAACGGGTGGTGTGTGGTTGTGTTCTGCCGCGAAGCGCGCTAGTATTTATATAGATTGATGCTACAGTATATCTATATAGACTAGGGCGCCTCGTTGCTAGGTCGCTTTGCGGCAGAACCCAACCACTCACCAACCGCTTCGTGGTTGGTGTATGGTTTATACGCTTCTAACATAGATTATAAAGCGTGAATAGGCCTAAATAGTCAAATTTAACAATGTGAAATTTAGTGATTACGTCATCATGTGATAATGAGTAAGCATATTGGAAATCTGGTGAGACCAAAGTGTCCGCATCATTAATGTGCATGTTCTATTAAATTTTCAGATTTTTGTCTCTTAGAGTCGAATTATGTGCGATTAAGTGACTTTTCAGGGTTCTCGAAATGTGACAATGACGTCATAACTTGTCGAGGTTGTGAGAAATTTTGAGTGAAAACCTCAAATTGTTGACGGGTGCCAAAAGTTACCCCTATATGCCAAAAATCACATTTGGAAATCTAATGCTTTTTCAATTATTAAAATTGGAGCCTCTCAGACTCAAGTTAAAAACCCCGAGATCGCGACGTTCCAGTCCTTATCTAAAGGAGTCTATGGTATAGTGATATATTGGATCAAAATACTTATATGGAGCTGAGTTACTGGTAACTGAAGTAGGTTTTTATTTATGTCTAAATTTCATTTCTGAGCTTATGGGTCTTTTAGAATTCAAACATTTCCTTATATGGCAGTTCAGTTACCAGTAACTGAGCTCCATATAAGTAATCTGATATTGGATATAGTGATACTTTGGCCACAAATCAGATGTCCCCACCATTATCACTATATCCAATCTGTACTGTAGTAGGGTCCTACTATAGTTTTATACTACAAGTGCACAGTATTGAATTTACCTCTGTCGGACTTACGGCCGGCCGGCCGTACGCGATGGCCTGACTAGACTATTGGTGATAGAGATTTCAAATTTGGACAGTAGATATAAAATTTCCTGGAGATGATCACCTCGAAGCCCGATTTCTCAATTTCGCTTTTGTTCGTCAGTTATATCGAAATTTGTATTCTGGTCCAGTGACTCTTTAATAATTCGAATTAGTTATTGAAATATAGAGGTTGTATTCTCCTAAGGATGTTCTTTCTATCAATTAAAATTATTAGGTCGCTAATCAATTCTACGTTTTATTAACGGTTTTTTAAGTAAATCAGCAATCTTCTCCATATTGTAATTACTCCATAGTATACTGAATACTATAGAACATATTACGGCACATCCATTTCAAAATTGGTACGGCGGAAGATTTATAATATTCTAAGTGGTACGGCGACGACGGACTACCAAGATACAAAATCGTCATCAACTATTTAATCGTAATTGTTTCAGTGTTTGTCTACACCGTTAACCTTTCATTTGATGGTCGTAGCATTCGTATCCGTTGCACCACATGAATTTGTACTTGTTTTTAGCGGTTTCAGTCCATTCATTTTAGCATTGTGTGATAAAGCCCCGATATTTGGAAATCTTTTGATAATGAGGTGCGGCGAGTCGGCGACGCCGGACCACTCTGAAAAGTGGTACGGCGCTCGCCGTACCTGCCGCAACTAGTATGCTGCCCCTGCTAGATAATGACTGTTATTGATTGGTTTATAAGTGAATATGTGTTTCATACAAGTGCAATGAAAACACTTGGAAGTTGGAACATTTTACAAAGTTAATGATGATGTCAATTCTATTATTCAAAGGGAAAATTCCAAAAATACTCAAGTTTTTTAAAAATTTCCAAATATACTCAACTTTTTACTGATACTCAAATATAAAACTAGATCTTTCCGAATCTACTCAAGTTTTTCAAAATAATTCCAAATCTACTCAAGTTTTTCAGAATAATTCCAATTCTGCTCAAGTTTTTCAATAAATTCCAAATCTACTCAACTTTTCAGTAAATTCACAGATCTACTCAAGTTTAGAAAGGCTATATTTAGTCTATCTTATATATTAAATCACAATGTTTTTGTGTTTGTTTGTTTGTGTGTTTGTTCAGAATTGATTGAGGAACTGGTAAAAGCTACAGGCCTAAAATTTGGCAGTGGGGTGGGGAATACTAGTATTGTATGTACAAACAAGTTCAATATCTAAAAAGATATTCAAATCTTCCATCACAAAAGGTGTCAAAACCTTTAGCCAATTAAATTCGAGGGTTGTTCCAGTATGGATTAGCAGCTAGCATTTCAATTAGTATAATCGAATGCTTTAGTGTCTGTCAAATGTTAAGTGTGCATTATGGAATACTGAGAAAGTAATCTAATTGATCGAGAGGAAGTTCAGGCATTTAATCAGTTATTTGTGTTCTGTCTGTCTAGCCATACATTTATAACATTCCATTGTGTTATTTGTTATCAAATTATTATCAATCAATACAATAACTTCTCCACGTCCCAAAGTTAGGGGTCCACTGGTACAGTTTCTTAGTGATATTTAATTATATATTTGGAATTGGTATATTATTATACATGGACAAGCTCATATATCTAGAAAATTATCTGTTCAAATTTGCATAAATATCCAAATTATTTAATCTGTCCTTATAGAAACCTGTAGCTAGGATGAACGGATATAAATAGACGGCTAGCGGCCAACCATCAAGAACGACATTTAATTTGAAAAGGAGATGCTTTAAATACAAGCGAGGGCCGTAGACCCGAGTACAAGTTGTAAGGACGCGCGTAGAGCTGACGTGCAGATTGTACTAATAAATATTTTTTGTGGTTGGGATCTCCATACTAGTTTCAATAATCCAATAAAACTTGAGTATATTCGGAATAATCCAATAAAACTTGAGTATATTTGGAATAATCCAATAAAACTTGAGTATATTTGGAATAATCCAATAAAACTTGAGTATATTTGGAATAATCCGGTAAAACTTGAGTATATTTGGAAAAACTTGATTATATTTACAAATTAGTTGAGTATTGTTGAGTATATTTGCAAATTTTTAAAAAACTTGAGTATTTTGGAATTTTCCCATTATTCAAAATAGTTACGTAAATACTACACGTATTCCTAATTTCTATTTGTAATAATTAATCTTTAATTAATTTAAACATTTAAGTCTTCACAATTCAAACATTAATTAAATTATATTACACTAAGATGAAATGTAATTTGAATATTGAAATTCTAGTTAAATTAAACATTGGGGAAGTGGAATCAGAAGGAGCATACTCCCATCCCGTCTGTGAGGGGCTTTTATTGTTATTAGAATACATATTTACATGCACCAAAGTATATTCAGAGTAGACAAATTAAATGAGTACGAATGATGTAATAAAACTGGACAGTTAAAAAATTAATGAAATTATCAAAATGCAATCTCTATGTATAGAGCTAGAAACATTTCAATGCTGTGAGATAATTCTTTTCCAAAACATTTCCAAACCTGTATCAGATCATACTCCGAAATAATATATACACTCGCTATCAAACTCTTATAAACATCTGATAACACTTTTTGTGCATCATTCACGGACTCTTCAACGTCTATTTTACCAGATATACATTGTGATACTAAATCTAGTTGGCATTTGAAGAAGTACTTTTCATTGATATTTTTTACATAATGAACGAATAAATCTATTCCTGACTGCAACTGATGATTTGTTAATAAAATATCTTCATAGTATTTGTGGTTAATACAAATCCTTGCAAGATTAATATTTAGAAGAGCACATGTTTTTATGATATGGAGTTCTTTCGGTTGATAGTGATGAGGAGCATGTGTCATGAGGTAAGAGGCAATCAAGTAATTAGCAATTGCATCACCTAGGAACATTAGTCTGTGGTAGCTTGGCGTGAATGAGTTAGTGATGTATGAATCATGTGTCAGTGCTTGTACAAGAGTATACGTAGCTTCGAGGGTCAATTCACTATCAATTTCGAGTTTTTCTTTAGCGAATAATGAATGTATGTCATGAAAATATTTCAAATATTCAGTGTAAGCTTCAACTGTCCAATAATTTGGTTTGTAATAGTTTGAATAAATATATTTAATGCAATCTTTTCCTTGTAGAAAAAAATCAAATGGATTAGCTAGAAAATCGTTGGGATTATACTTGAATTTTGTAGTGAGACCCCCAATTATTTCAGAGTCTAGTTCACGAACAACTGACATATAATCAAATTGGTAGAGAAATACGATAAAACTGGAAAGTCCATTGTTGGAAATAATAGTAGCTAACAGAGCCTCGAATGAATCAGCTATAGATTTATTGCTTAGTTCTTGGTGTGTGTAAACAGATGGGCTCAATGTCTGAGCGAAACTCGAGAAATCAAAACTATTTTCTTCATTTGTTATTGAGTCTGATTTCTTTTGTTTTTGACTATGTTTGACGATAAATCCAGGTGGCGACCAATTTGTTCTAGGATTAAATTCCCGAGCGGAAAGATAATGAGGTAATTTCAGCTCTTCTCTAAGTGAAAGTTTCAAAAGAAGTGTGTTCTTAACTCGATGTGATAACACTGCTGATAATACGCCTTGATTCTCATTTGGGAATATCAAGAAAATATGATTGGCTACAATGAATGCCAGACAAGTGTCTCCGAAGAATTCCAATCGTTCTAAATTAAATCCTTCTTCGCATCTCTTTAACGTCAATGCAGTCAGACATGAGTTTAAAGGTACATCAAGTTTAAGATTCTGACATAATTCTAATACTAACAGAAGAGACTCTACTCTACGACAAATAGAAGGAATAGCGCTATATTCTGGCGTTAATAATCCGAGGAGAGGAATAGGAGTTAGGAGCTCCGGAAATGACAGAGTTTTCAAATTGTACAGCTCTGCTCCACTCTTTACTCTTGCTTTTGTTTTCAGAATTAGATTGGGTTCGTATCTCTTCAATCGATTTACTATTTTATTTGAAAAAGGAACTAATTTTAAAGCCACCTGTTTGGGATTGGTGAGATCGAACTGATGGTATTCCTTGAAGTATTCCTTATAACTAGATGCCCTGGAAATGTCAGGAGGAGGAGAATCTATAGTCGTGTTAGGCTCTGAACCAATTACACGTAAATAATTAGGTTTGTCGGAATTACTTGTCGGAATGTATTTCTTCTTTACAATCATTCCTTTATAATAGTCACCATGTTGCTTTTTAGAAAATTCTTGTGTTAAATAAGGCCAATCTTTCAAATTATTGAGTAATTTAAAGTCAATACTAGTTTTATCAGCTCCATTTGTTGAGTATTCCAGATTAATTGGGACAATCAGATACCTTTTATTTGAGTTTTTGTAATCGTAATCTAGTGAATCGTTGTTACCTAGAATTAATTGGAAGAGAGTTGAGTTAAGGAGATAGTGGCGTGGGTTTATGTATATTATTAATTAATGCAAAATACTTGTTTAAGCTTTCCAACTGTACTTTGATACACTATCTATCGAATTCCGAAAGAAAATTTCGAATTGGACATTTTTTAACCTTTTTGAGGTCACCAAAGGTCAAAATCATAGTCTTATAAAATATTATGGCCATAGAGTAGTAAATAATTGTAAATACATGAAAAATGATATATTTTATTTTAAACACTCCTAGCTATACTTTGACATGGTATATATCCAATTCCGAAAGAAAAATTTGATTCGGAAATTTTCTTTACCTTTTTGACGTCACCAAAGGTCAAAATCACCGTCATTTTGAACAAATATATTCCGTTTGATTTTTCCGGGGAGTGACCTTTGTATAGCTCGCATATCTCAAAAAGTATAAGTCGTAGAAAAAAAAACTATCCCTCAAAAATGAGCCTTGTCAGTTGTTCTTGGGATTTTGCCGTGTCGATTTTCAACTTTAATACAAAGTTTTAGAGTTAATAATTTTATAATGCCAAATTTCCAATAAAATCGAGTGATTATTTGAAAATCTATAGAAAAAAAGAATCAAATCGATATCGAAAATTCTGTGTGGCAAAATCCCTTGTACTAATGTAGTAGAGTTAAACTTGCCCTATAATAGAACTTGCGCCAAATAGAGTAAATAGCTAGAACTTTTATTGACTAGTATGGATTCACTATTAGGCTAAACTTAGACTATGAATTTCTAATTCCAATTTTTCGATTTTTGAAATTCTGAGCATCTACGTCCTTCTTAGAATAACTAGTACTGTTCAATAATACAATAATATTTGGGGGTCATCGGGTGTTGAAAATCCACGCCTCTATCTCCTTAAATAAGTGAATATCATTCAGATCTGACTCTGAAAGAGCTACCTGTATAGGCTCTGTGAATTCAACTGTAGTCTGTCCGTAGTCAATTCGTTTGTTAATATCGTTCAGTACTATGTTTGGTAGTGTATGTAGGTTGAGTGCAATGACAGAGAGGAAAGCAAATGACTTAAATAGGAATTTTGTACTTAAGTTTAGTTCTTCTTTTAGGAAATAAGACTGTAAGAATAGAGTTTCATTGGATTGGATTTGACTGCTTAGACAGTTGGCTACATTAATGGGATACAATTGGACTTCCTTCTCATCATAATATTGGAGGGAAGATAATTTACTTTCACATTGTTTTATCCATTTAATTTTAGGGGTTAAATTCTCATTTAATTCTCCGGCTTTATATAATTCAATGCAAATATGGTATGCTGCTAAACCTTTGGCACTTAATTTCGTATTCGACAACGGTATTTCTAAATTAAGATTTCTCACCATACAAGATGACTTCGGTAGAATAATCTCATATTTGTATTTTAAATACTCGTTGCCTGTAAAAAAATTGATCCGAGGGTACGTTTGTAGTCTGTAGATAGGTCTGTAGTTTGTGTACATGTCAGAATCTCTGAAACTGACAAGAAATTGACAATACCATTCAAGTATTGAAATCGCATTTCGTTCAGTCAAAGGTCCCCAATATTTCAGTCTGTATCTAGATGTTTCTTCTGTTTCGTAAATATCACTCAATACATCTCTCGGAAGCAAATCCTTGACTAAAATATCTTTGTATGACAGTTCAATTTGCCCGTATTTTTGTACTCTTGTTATTAATTTATTCTTTTCTCGTTCACTACAGAGACACATAAATATACCATCGTTATCTACAATTCTACTACGAGTCATAGTAAAGTATGAAAAATCTGTTAGTTGATTAAATATTATTACCATAGTGGATCTTGGAAGATCAATGCCTTCCAAAAGACAATCATCAGTAATGAGCAAATTGAGTTCTCGTATTCTGAACTTTTCAATAGCGTCATAATATATATCTTGTGTCGTAAAAGCGATTGAGTTTGGGTTCAAATCTTGGCTGAAAATGTGTTGACTTTTAATACATTTATATTCAGAGCTTATTTCAGCTAGCACATTCAAATAACGAGATAACAAAACAGCTGTTGTACGACTGTTAACGAATAGTATTGCACTGAATCGATCCTGGTTGCATCGAAGTTTAAGCTCGTTAATGAGAACTGTGAATTTCCCGGAAATATCATTCAATGTTGGTTTTATTGAAGTATTTCTAAGACATTGATTGGTATAATGTTGAAGAATCGAAATTAAATTGGCTATAGCATAAATAATTATTTGATTCTGATAGTTTTCCGTTGGAATACTTTTCAACTGTTCGAGATAGATAAAAGATGTTTGAAAAGAACCCCAGTATCCAACCTCAGTCAAAACAGCATATATATCTGTCGATATGCAAATTAATGTGGTTAAGTCGGGGATTTGAAAATGGGAAATTGAATAGTTAATAAAACCGTTATTTGATTTTGCTTCAAAACCCTGTAATTTGCAGGATGGAAAAGAGCTAATGGCTTTCAAAAAAACAATAAAACCATGCAGTTTTTCTGCGAATTTAATGTGTACCTCATTAAGTTTAACGTTAGGAAAAGGAAGAAATAAGTACGTGGGAAATCTCGTGTGCTTCCAAGATTCTAATAGGCCCTCACTGGTTATTATTTTCGAATCGAATTGGTTGGATAATTTTGTGAAGTCTTCTGCCAATAACTCGATAGTTGGATTTGATATTTCACATTTAATGAGACAAGATGACAAGCCGAGTATTCTTGGGAATCTATCATTAGCATTAAGGAGTTTAGCTTCATGATACATTTCCATTATTTGATTGTAACAGTTTTCTTGTGTACAGTTGTAATATACATCATCAAACACGATTAAATTCAAGTCGGATATTTTGAGGAAAGAAGTGAGAAGTGAGTATAATGTTTGTACTGCCATTAGCAACACGTGTGCATTTTCAATTACATCCTGAAAACTCTCTAATTTCCAGGAATCAACAGATTCTGTGAGGGTCGTAATGTGAAATATCTTTGGCAAATGAGAACGTAGATAATAATAATGTTGCGGTAGTAAATGAGGCGAACAAAGGAATAACGTGCGGCGAAAATTATTGCGTGTCAAAGTGGAGCCTGATTCTCCTTCGATTCTTTGAAAAAATGGACCAATGATTTCCTGGCATAATTCTCGGATAACTAACACTGTGGTGAATATTTTCCTTGATCCTCCATCTAGGAACAAAATAGAATTGGATTGTATAATCTTAGTGACAATTTCAGTTTGGTAATGACTCTCTTCGCTGGCTGTATTCTCAATATGTCTGTGCATGTGGGAGTTTGTAAGTACAATGTGTTGGGGAACAATATCATCGATGTTGTTTGAACTGTTTTCTAACTCTTCTGGACTCGATAGTCTGTCAATTGTAATAAGACCACTAAGTCTGTCAGTTAATGGACTTTCTAAATCTAGCTCATTGTCCCAGTCCTCTGTGGGAGTGAAGTATTGCACACTTTCCATATGGTTAACTATACTAAAATTATAAATACAGTGAACTCTCGTTAATACGAACACTAAGAGACAATCGAGAAAATTTATATTTCAGGAAATTTGTATTAACCGGAATCATTTGCATGCATCTGCGTAGACTAGGGGAATTAAACGTTATACTCCTTTACCGAAATTTCTACCAAAACTATTCGTACCGATCAATAATTTCTACGTTCATTTTGTCATGCACCAACATTTCAATAGAATATCATACTAAATTGGGTTTCAATATGATGAAACTCATAAATCAGGGTTGATAATTTTATAAAATTATTGTATTTTAAATTTTTGAGGTGTTAACCAGATAATGAGCTTATTAAATATTTGTTTTTGTTTTCCAAAAATTGTGACAGCTTGAATGCAGTTTTGAATTCTACATGCCATTTGTGGCACACATTATTGATTGATACGAATATTTTTGGTAGGTGATTGTACATAAATATAAATTGAACTTTTAGAAAATAATTCTGCAGAATTATTGGTATACATTTCTTAGTTTAAATAAGTTTCAATCAACTTATGCATAATATAGCAATATAATGAATAAAATTATTATCTCAAATATCATCCACACAGAGACATTACAATCTATAATTACGTTTGAATATTACAGTGGATTATTTGTTCATTTCTATTAGCAGTCTTGCTTTTGGTTATGAACAAATTGACTTAACCTTGTATCATGTTTGTTTGGTTTATATGTGGAAGCGACTCTTTTAACGCAGTCGACTTAATTGATACACCAGTTAATCAGAGCAATCATCAAGAAACCAATGTATGCTAATATACTGTTTGAAGCCAGTGCTCCTTAACCTGGGCCCGTATCCACTAAGAAGTTAAGTACGTACTTAGTACTTAAGTACTAAGTATGTACTTAAGTCGTATTCATAAGATTGGTATTCACTAAGATTTAAGTGTGATACTTAAGTACATACTTAAGTACAAAACTTAAGTAACCTACTAAGTTTACTTAACTTATAAGAATATTCTTTTATTGACTCTTAGACTTTGGTGTTTAATTAGAACATTGTATTAGATTTCTAGTAGTACTTGCTTTACTTTAGGGGAAGTTTATGATTCTATTTTCAACATTTATTACAATTGGTTGTTGTTTTCTAAAAGTCTGTTTTTTCTCAAGCACAAAAATTACAGGAACTTCATTGAGAATATTCTTTTTAAAGTTAAAAGAATACAGCAAGCTATTACAATAGCATTCCATCACTAATATGCTATGCTATTAAATATAATTCAATAAATATAATTCAATTTCGTACTTAAGTACGTACTTAGTTAAGTATGTACTTAAGTACAACAATATTTCTAAGTGAATACGACTTGATGTACTTAACTAAGTACGTACTTAGTAACTTAAGTATATACTTAGTACTTAAGTACTAAGTAATCTTAGTGAATACGGGCCCTGGGATAAATATTAAATTTGTATAATTGGTTAAATATACCTCGCGTGTAATATATAAACTATTCGAATTAAACATCGAACAACAGAGAAAATTGAAATATTTAGAAGTGAAAGATTCAATGCATGACTGGAAAAGAGATTAATAAAACTGAAAAATATGCAGCTTTCACAATACATAAATCAATCATTGTACATTATTTTCACATAGATATATTTCACGTTATTCAATGTATATTTTCAACTAATAAGTACATATTTTTTGTGTAATACATGAAGCAAGTAACAGTATAATACGTTATATGCGAAATAACGGAGAGACAGTTGTGTAATTTGAATACACTATCTTCCATTGTTAAACCCACTATAGTACTATTTTCAATGGGAAAATTTTGGGTGTCGAATACTTTTGTCCGGGTAGTGTAGAAGACTACTATTAAATCAGCTAGATACTCTATATTAAATCAAATACAACTAACTAGTTGTGGTAGCCTACTAACTGCAGCACTTAACTATTGATCATGACTCACCCTTCCCTAATAAGATTAGGCTAGATTACCGTCCGCTATTCCTCTTCATTACAACAGCGGATCTCTAAATCGTAGGGGTTTCCTCCGGTCCCGAGTTGACCTTCTTAGAGGTGCGGGGCCTTGGTCTCCAGATAAGCTCTCCATTTGATCCCCATCGCTTGGAGATGTTTCTGATGTATCTCCAGGATCTTCCTTCCCCAGACTAGATAGTTCGTCCGAGCCCGGAAGCTCCTCTATCACGCTACTCTGAGGGACAGGAGGTATCTTCTTGCATCTATTAATGTGAACCACTGATTTGCGTCCAGTATTGGTACATTGTACATACAGGTTTACACCTTTTCTCTCCATTACCAACCAGGGTCCTTTGTACATGGGTTCGAGTGCATCCATTCGTGCCTTATCCTCGATGAGCACCCAATCTCCTAGTATTATATCACTATGTGATTTCCCTCTATCGCAAGACCTTTTCATATTTGCTTGTGCCAACTCTGTATTCTCTCGAGCCTGATCATGGAATGCACTGTTCCTCGCTGAAACCCATTGAGAATAAACTTCCTTGTCCGGTTGTCCATCTTCCTTCTGTTCTAGATAAGTCCAAGCATCCACGGGTGTACGTAAGGGTGTCCCGTACATCAGCTGATGCGGTGAAAATCCAGTGCTAGAGTTAGGCTGTCCATTGCATACAAACGTAACTTCCTGTAACAGCGCTGGCCAATTGGTTTTCTCTATATGTCTGTCCTCCAGAAGGCACCTTAGAGTTTGCTTGAAGGTTTGTACAGTTCGCTCAGCCTGGCCGTCCCCTTCCGGGTGATAGGGAGATGACCTTCGTTTTTCTATACCCATTCGATCACACCATTCCCGAATACGGCCCCCGTCTACATTTTCTCCTTGGTCTGAAAGCACTATCACTGGATAGCCATGGCGTCTACACCACCCGTGCTCGAGTCGAGTGCCATTTCAATTGACTCAGCTTCCTGGTTGTGCGTTGGGTAAGCTTCCATATGCTTACTAAAAAGATCTACCATTATCAGTACATATCGGAAACCATCTGATGACCAGGGTAAGGTAGGTATATCGTACACCACCATTGCTCTTGGGAACTGGAAAGGAACCTTAAGCGGGCATAGTGGTTCCTTAGTTCCTGAAGCGCGTTTATTTCGCTGACATACAAGACATTTCGCACAAAAGTCCCCAATCTCTGTTGATTCCCAAATATGTCCGCTGGACACCCGAATGCGTTTCGCAGTGCACCCTTGATATTATCGAGTCACGAAGAGTTGGTGTACTACTATGCATTTACACCTCAGTAGTAAGCCAACCACAATTCGCTGACTCTTTAATTGTCCACCAGTTACCACCCCGTTATCTCTCAATTGGATAACAACTCTTGAAATAACTGGGTCACTCCTCTGACCCACTCATGATATCCATATGCCCGGAGACGACAATGCATACACATGCCTCTCGAAGTACTCTTGATCGTCATCCACCTCCTGGTCCGATTCAGTAGGCATTCGACTAAGATAGTCTGCTGCCACGTTTAGCTCGCCTTTCCTATACTGGATTTCATAATTCAGACTCTCAAGTTCCATTATCCATCGAGCGAATTTACCCCTGGGATCACGCTGTCTTCTCATCCATTGCAATGAGTTATGATCGGAGAGGAATACGACCTTTTCGGCTGCATCGAGATACTTCCGCCACTTTCGTGAAGCTGCCACAATGGCCCATGCTTCCAACTCGCTCGCGGAATAGTTCCGTTGTGTCGTACTTAGCTTGGACGAAAAAAACGCAATTGGCTTACGCTTTCCACCCTGGTCTATCTGAGTTAGCACACCCCCAACTGCTACTTTCGACGCATCCACCTCCACGTAGAATGTCCGATCCCATTGTGGATATGCGAGCGTAATTGCATTGGTTGCTAGGGCATCTCTCATTGAACGGAAACCCTCCTCACACTCCGAATTCCATTGCTACTGACAATCTCCACGAGTAAGATTGTATAAAGGAGAGGCAACTTGGGCAACATTGGGGAGAAACTCACGATAGTAATTCACCAGACCAAGAAAAGCTTTCAACTGTCGTAGGGAGGATGGTCTCTCCTGAATTTTATCTTCTCAACTAGACGCGGCAATGGGAGATGACCTTCAGACTAAGACTAAGTCATTGTCATTGTTATAGGTTCTGATTTTGTTACTAGCTAATTATGGAAATTTTAGAGTGTGTCCTACCATAAAATTGGCAACGAACAGTAGCCTTACTTTTAAATGTAGGTGTAATAATGGAAATAATGACAATAATGACAATATTCGTGCGGGAGTGAAATCTGACGCGGGCGGTGGAGCTGAAACAAGATTCCAACAAACAGTGGCTATACAGTGGAGCCTCCCATAACGGACACTCCAAATAGCGGACGACCTCTCAATAAAGGACAACCCTCGTGGCACGGATTTATTTATTTAGCATATGTCTAATAGAAAAGCAACCTCTAAATAGCGGACAACCTCTAAATAACGGACAACGGTTCCGGTCCCAAGGTGTCCGTTGTTCAGAGGCTCTACTGTAGATGTATTTATTTGTCTGTTCCGAGTTGATTGAAGAAACTTGTCAGTTTCCAAGTGTGATTTTGGCATATAGGCGTAACTTTTGGCACCCGCCAGCAAGTCGAGGTTTTCACACAAAATTTATACACCTCGACAAGTTATGACGTCATTATCACATTTCGAGAACCCTGAAAATTCACTTAATCGCACATGATTCGCGCCCTCTAAGAGGTAAAATCTGAAAATTTAATAGAACATGTACATTATTGATGCGGATATGTTGGTCACAACAGATTGCCAATATGCTTACTCATTACCGCATGATGACGTAATCATTAAAATTTCAAATTTTTAAATTTGTCTATTTAGGCCTATTCACACTTTATAATCAATGTTATATTTATATAAACCACACACCAACCGCGAAGAGACCTAGCAAACGAAGCGCGCTAGTTTAATATTAAAGCAGAAGAAAATTGTTCGCAGTGTAGACCTGATCCTGCAGCCAGTTACTGTTTTCTCCCTAAAATGAGCCCTCTTCATATAACAAAAAGTACACAGATCATGATCCTTAGAAAATACACAGATCATGATCCTTAGAAAGTACACAGATCATGATCCTTAGGAAGTACACAGATCATGATCCTTATGAAGTACATAGATCATGATCCTTAGGAAGTACACAGATCATGATCCTTATGAAGTACACAGATCATGATTCTTAGAAAGTACACATATTTGGTCCGGCCTGACCAAACAACACGGACCGAATATTTCGTGACAAGCCTACCGTATAATGGTGTACGATCTGTGTACTTTCTAAGAGGATCATGATCTGTGTACTTCCTAAGGATCATGATCTGTGTACTTTCTAAGGATCATGATCTGTGTATTTTCTAAGGGGATCATGATCTGTGTACTTCCTAAGGATCATGATCTGTGTACCTGAGGATCATGATCTGTGTACCTAAGGATCATGATCTGTGTACTTTTTGTTACCTCCCCTCTTACAGAAAATTCTGCTTCGATAAGTTAGTATACATGACAATTTCCCAAACAAATTACATTATGTTGCATTAACAAGTTGAATCAATATAATAATCACAAGTTGAAACAATAGAATTAGATTTAACACTATCAATTGAACTGAAGTGTTAGTAAACAAAGGAAATTTGTAACTCTATTGTGGCACTAACGAAACCCAATTTAAAAATTCGCGCACTGTGAAAATACTAATTAACATAATTGACAATAAATTGTTGTTTGCTTATTAGTTAATTAGATGTGTGCCAACATTATTATTACCCATTTGACATCATGAACTCTAATACCCTGACTTTGCATCTTGTATACCCGTATACCAAAATAGAAATTAGTGGTATAAACGTACACCAGATAAGTTGTAGAATAAAATCTAACACTATTGCTTCAACTTGCGATAATTATATTGATTCCAAGTAGGCTTCTATATTCTAATGGAAAACTAAGATTTTACATTCCATAACAACGACAGATTATGTAATTATATTTATTTCTGCTAGAATATTCTTGTACAATGGATACACTAACATAATTAATTTTAATTAATTCGCTCTGTGTTTAACTTATAAGACGGTTCCAATTAGATTATTGGGCTATCGAGTGCGCTGAATTCAAATATAATAATGAAATTCAATTTAGATGAATAATTATTGCAAATAATTGAACTTAATTAATTTTTTTGCTGTACATAATAATGATGTTAAATAATTATTAAATATTTATACTAATTAGCTAAATTTCATTAATCTCTGAGATGATACACGATAGAAACAAACTTTCAAATTATCAATTGGTCCTTATGCCAGGTACCACCTATACAAGTGGGTATTGAGTTGACACCTTGAGGTGATGATGACATCGTCAAATTTTTTTATTTTTTACAAATTTGTGAATTAAAAAATTCGGATGGGTTGGTTGGAGTTGGGTGAAAACCCAACACGCACTTATAAAATGCTGACTCATCACAGATTATATTATACTGTAACTTGAATATCTCTCAAATGAAGTGAGCTAAATGGAAACTTCCACCACTCTAAGGGTCGTTGGCTCGTTGCCTTCTGAAACACCTTTCTGAAATAATTTAACACACTCATTGTGATGATGACATGGCGAAAAAAATCTAAAATTGCAGCTGTGCCGACAGCATTTTCCTGGAGGCACTATCAATTACCCAATCAGTACCCACCAAAGGATAGTGCCACCCAAGGGAAATGCGTCGGCACAGCTGCAATTTTGGATTTTAAAAAATAAGGAACACCGTGACCTACGTTATAATAAGGCCTGTTCACTAGTGTTAAATTTTGGACCATGGATGTCGTTTAAGTCCATTGATTCTTTTTAGAATAAATGTTATAGTCAGAGATAATTAACCAAGTAGTAATCCAGAAGAAGTAAAATATTATTGGGTTTAATACCAAGCACATTTGAAGTAAATTAATGTTGCAATAGTACAAAATATTAAAGAAAACATGAAAGTGAATATAAATTTTTAGCAAATAAACATTTGAAGAACAATAACAACTAATTGGGTTTAATTTTATTTATTTTTCGAGAATTTTCGACACGAACCGACTGCAAGGGTAGCAAGGCATTCATATTTTTTGTTCTGGATTACTACTTGGTTAATTATCTCTGACTATAACATTTATTGTAAAAATATCAATGGACTTAAACGACATCCATGGTCCAAAATTTAACACTAGTGAACAGGCCTTATTATAACGTAGGTCACGGGAACACCTTTATAAGGAACTCCAGGCTAAGATTTGGCCAAAAATTAAGGAACTCATAAGGAACTGCCCAGCCTGATATTTGGCCAAAAATTAAGGAACTCATAAGGAACTGCCCAGGCTGAGATTTGGCCAAAAATTAAGGAACTCATAAGGAACTGCCCAGGCTGAGATGAGAATTCATTAAGAATATACCTATCAATTTTAATTTACTAAATTTAATTTAGTTACAAAGGAATATTTAGTGCCCAAGAAAATAAGGAACCGAGTGAAATTGACAAAATATATAAGGAACTTCAGCCTCAAGTTTGAATTAGGGTTCCTTATAAAACACTATTCAAGGTTTGAAAATCAACCAGAAGAAGCACACTCCCATCCCGTCTGTAAGGGTTTTTTATGTCTATTTTTACCTAGCTGATAAATTGCAAACGCATAATTAGCGCTCTGAGTATAAACCAGTTCGTAATCGCGCTAGCTACAGATTAGACTTTATTTATGATTCCTGTGTATTTGTATTCGGTGGATAAGAGTAATTTAGTAACCAATTGTGGATAATTTAAGATGTGTACTATTTGTTATACGGATAATTTTGTCATTAAACTGCATTATTGGTTAAATTGATACATATTAAGCTTGGCATTGCACCAATAAAGGTAGCCCGGTTGCCCGTATCTGGGAAGTCCGTATCTCGGGGGTTTGAGTGACGTACAATAAAGGTTATAATAAAATTGCTCACTTACTTAAACTCCCTAGAAACTTTGTTTAGCTATTGTCTCTAGTGTCAAACGAATTTAGTGAGCTGAACTACAAATTTTATTAACCTTGTATATATGTATATATGTAATTGGTTTTTAGTTATTTAAATCCATTTTTTAGTATAAAATAACATTATAGAATGGCTACTTCTGATGGCTTGGTAGAAGACACTTTCCTCTGTCATGTAGAGATAGTCCGTCGTGAGATACAAGCTAAGTTCATAAGAGCTCATAAGGTATTAGTGGATAGAGAAGCTGATCTGTATACAGAGTTACAGAGACTGATAGACGAGTACACAGGAGATATCACAATTATACAACTCAATGAGCTTAAAGAGACTAAGGATGCGATGAGAAAAGGCCTCAAAGCAAATTACAACAAGGAATTCCTTGAGAATATATTGGACACTTTTGATGCGAGAATTGCGTTATTAGAAAATCAACCCCAAAACGCTCAAAATACTTACAAGAGTGTATCATTGGAATGGGATGATGGGCTAGAGAGGGAAATGAGTGTAGCTGGTGAGATACGACTACATGCTGCGAAAGGAGGAATACGAGACTACAAGGAAATAGGAGATCCTGTCGCGGGATTTGGAAATCTCAACAGACAGGAAAGTAACTCAACTGGTGTGTTCTGCTATCCTAAGGGCATAGCTATTGACCCTGCGAATGATTCTATATACATTTGTGATAGCGGTAATAACCGTGTACAAGTTTATGACAAATCCCTTGAATTTGTATTAGAATTAAGTGAGAATATGAAGTCCCCAGTTGGTATTTGTTTAAAACAGAAAAATCTATATATCACACAATACGGTTCCCATTGTCTTAATGTATATTCTGCAGAAGGGAAATATCTAGATTCTTTTGGGGAGAAAGGAAAGAAGGAATTGGAGTTTGACCAACCAAGAGGACTTGATGTTTCCATTGACAACGATAGAATATATATAGCTGAATTTGGCAATGATAGAATACAATGTTTGAATTTAGAAAATTTTAAATTTAACACTTTTATTGAAGATATTTCTGGTGCTAAAGACGTCAAGTTAACTTCTAATGAGATTGTAATATTGTCTAATCGTAATCCCTGTGTGTCTCTATACACATATTCTCATAAACTAATCTGTGAAATAATTCCTAGTGGCCAAGGTAATCCAGTTCTTACTCCCTATTTTCTTATTCTTGATGGTTCCTCGAATATTCTCATTTCTGACGTCGGTAATCACTGTGTTTGTGTTTTTACTTTTGAAGGGGATTTGATACACAAGTTCGGTAGAGAAGGAGAGAAAATAGGAGAATTCATAAAACCTGCTGGTATAGCGATTGATTCTCAAAGTAGGATCGTAATCGTATCTGATAATTCAAACCACAGTGTGCAGCTATTCTAAACTAACTTGATACCAACTTTTCTCGGAGTTTATTCAACCAGATCTCTCTTTATTTCTATAAAATTATTATCATTCCTTCTTACCTCATTCAAACATTAATTCCTATTTATTATTCATTATATTTGTATTAATGCTATAACTCTTTGTAGTAAGATTGACAAACTTACCATGAATGCTTTCAGAGCATTTTCTATTCTGTATACGTATTATTTCTTAGTTCTAGATAATTTACTGTTTTAATGCATTCAATTGACCTCAAAGTTCAAACAACAATAATTGGTGAACCTTCATTGAATCTATTTGTTCTATTCTGTTGATATACAGGCTTTAATATCTTGAATATATTTGTTCTATTCTGTTAATATCCGGGCTTTAATACCTTTTGAGCCATGACCACTTGCTTTACTAATGAACCAAATTCAAAATGCTTAAATAACAAGCCCTTCGGTCTCGGTCGCTTCGCGACGGATCACTCTCTCACAAAGGTCACTTTGCAACCTTTGTTCATTCTAGTTAGACACTACGCAACACAATTAACGGCCGCTTCGCGACCTTACCCTCCTCAAAATATCACTCATAATAAATAACTTAAACTTGTGGTTTGTAAATGAACATATAGTTGATCCAGTTCAGTTTTGTGTTATTTGGGAGCCAAGCCAAGGTTGTCAACTATTTAATTAAAATGATATTTACTAACCCAAGATTTACTTTCTGCATAATAAATTGTTTGATTATTAATTCGCTGCATTACTCTCATCAATATAACATTTATTATGAAGAATATATAGGCCGGAAAATCGTTGAATAACTTTGGTAGTAATATTATGCATATTTATGTGATTCACGTAAGCTAATAATACATCACCAATAGAAGTAAACTGATGGAACCAAAACTTGATTCATCACAGTACGCAATTTTGGAATAAGGCTCAACCCAAATCATATAAAAAAAAATCTAAAATTACAGCTGTGCCGACAACATGTTCCTTTGAAGGCACTATCTTTTGGTGGCTGGAAGTTTGATAGTGCCTCCACAAGAACATGCTATCTACTAGTAGGGCAGCTTAAGCCCATATTTTGGAAGGATGTGGACATCCCGGACCAAAGTACCAAATTTTTTCCACATATAGACCATTGCTTGGGCACTCGATTTTTGGTAGGATCCACTTCCGCCGGATACATTATGACCTCCATCATGCATTTTCAAAATGACCACTTTAATATTATTCGGACAAAAGTCCGCATTCACGATTTGATGTCAAATGACTTCGTATAAGGTTATTATATGCATAGTCGTTATCAGAACAGTGTGCGCTGTCGAAAGATGGGTCACTCGGTAGGGTTGCTGTCATTTCTGAGAATGGAATGTTCAACATTCCACCGTTGTCAAGGAAACTTTTTAATCTGAATATGGTCATGTGACCCCTCTAATTAACGGAAATTCCATGCTGATTACGAATATCTCATTTCCAGATTGGAATAAATATCTCTTGAAAAGTTATATTACATTTAGTGCTTAATGATTAATTACTAAATGTAATAAACTGAGAATTGTGTAAATAATGTAATGGTATACTAAAAATTATGGTTCGTACCATGTCACTAAAAATATTGCTTCTCACAGTTACAACTACAAAGTTCTGTGCATATCCAACGCGCTTTTCTGCACGCGCATCTACCGCCAAAGTCATTTCTACTCTTGAAGCTACATTTTACGAATTCACTGTATGCTTTTGAAGCCACAGGTAAACTGTTCCATACAGGAACCCATGATTGGGTTTTATCATCAATAGTCCAGCCCCGACCTGGAGTAGGTACCCGTTGTTCAATTTGCTCACTGGTGCACCATATCCCAGACTGATATGCAACTCGTTTTGAGTGTTGTAGTAGTGCATCCCGGGTAAGCGGTATTCTCTCCATTGTTTTGTCCTGATAAACCATTTCTTTTCTTGCTTCATCCACATACTGCAAATTACTTGCTTTATCATAAAGAATAACAGTGAAGCGTTCCACCAGATGGAAATGCTGAACATCGGATTCTACTTTTGTATAAGGGTTGAGTGCCATGTAGGTAAAAGCAAATGTCACATCATGATAACAGTTTCAAACCTCCCATGCTGACTTCTTGCATCTCCCAAATAATGCAGATGTAGTATCACATCCCGTGAAACAATGGAAAACAGGAAGGGCCAGAGATTTCTCCCTTCCTAGTTCTTCGTAGATTGCTATGATATAATAGTATGTAAAGTTCTTTCCTGTACCAAAGCTAACCCAAATGTTCACATCTTTGCATATGGTAATCAAGTGGTGTAACTTTCCATGTCAACTGCGCGCACTAGACATTTAGTATAGTTATTGAGGATGGCATCCTGTAAATGGATCAGAAGTCTAGTGTCAGCTTCCCCATGATCACATAGCGCCATAGAACGATCACTTCCTCGAAGAATAGCTGTGACACCAGTCGTGATGATTATTTCCTGCCTTCGGGACAATTTTGTTGGAAAGAAATGCAAACATTTCTTGTTAAATAGTTGGATCAAGTGAGAAATCTGTCCAATTTCTTGAGAGCTTATTTCTTACTTGCAACCTTTTTCCGTAACCTTTACCTCTCTTTTTTCTAGTAAATTCTTTGATGCTCCTGAGGATGTATATGTCCCATACTAATACTATATCAACTCTTATGGTGTTTGATAGTTGGTTAATGATGTATGGGACACATAGGCGTCAAGTTTTGGAAAATATAATCAAAGATGGGGCGCCACTTGGGGGGTCTGCCTGGGGGGGCCACCGGAGGTTCACTAAATATTTCCAGATTTGTTTCTTCAGAAACTAAATCTGGATATATTGAGTAAACAAATGTGACTCTCACCCTCTATCATCCCTTGGTCGATCAAAATGACCACTTTCATATAAAATATAAATCAACAGACAGGCCCGGGAGTCGTCCCCCCCCCAAAACCCCAAACTTGGCGCCTATGATGGCCTTGATGGCCTTGATGGGACAAATACTTGATTAGCATAAAGTCCGCTTTATTTTAATTGGGCTACATAGAAAATTGAAACGAAGGGACATGATAGATAAATTTATGGCATATCCACTTTTCATTCTTAAGCTAGCTAATCATTAAGCACTAAATGTAATATAACTTTTCAAGTGATATTTATTCCAATCTGGAAATGAGATATTCGTAATCAGCATGGAATTTCCGTTAATTAGAGAGGTCACATGACCATATTCAGATTAAAAAGTTTCCTTGACAACGGTGGAATGTTGAACATTCCATTCTCAGAAATGACAGCAACCCTACCGAGTGACCCATCTTTCGACAGCGCACACTGTTCTGATAACGACTATGCATATAATAACCTTATACGAAGTCATTTGACATGAGTTCGTGAATGCGGACTTTTGTCCGAATAATATTAAAGTGGTCATTTTGAAAATGCATGATGGAGGTCATAATGTATCCGGCGGAAGTGGATCCTACCAAAAATCGAGTGCCCAAGCAATGGTCTAGATGTGGAAAAAATTTGGTGCTTTGGTCCGGGATGTCCACATCCATCAGCTAATCTGCCCTACTATTCGGCAAAGCTGTAATTTTAAAAATTTTGTAATGTCATCGTAACTATAAAGGTGTCAAACCATTTCAGAAAGGTGTTTCGGAAGGCGACGACCCTTATAGTGGTGGAAGTTTCCTTTTAGCTCACTTCATTTCAGAAATAGTTTGTATCTTGTATCATCTCTGAGATTAATGATATTTAGCTATTTAGTATAAATCTATACTATTAAAACACAAGCCTGGGTGTGTGATATATTTGTTTGTATGTTACGAGTTGATTGAAGAAAGTGGACGGTTTCCAAATGGGATTTTTGGCATATAGGGGTAACTTTTTGCACCCGCCAACAAGTTGAGGTTTCCACTCGAAATTTCTCACACCTCGACAAGTTATGACGTGGCCCGAGATGCACATCTGTAATATATGGGACACCTATGATAAAATTTGAGATCCGGGGCAATCAAACTCTGTCCTGTAGAGCGGATACGGTCATATTGCACCTGTGCCGACTGCATGTTCCTTGGAGGCACTATCTTTTGATGGGTTACAGACAATTCGTGACAGGACAATTCGTGACAATTTTAATATACTACATATAACCAGTGGTGTTTTGCCAAAAAAATAAGTGGGGGGCGCTCCATTTTCAAATTTAGCATTTTCTTAGAAAACATAGGTGAAACGGCCCCCAATAATGAATTATATAGATAACTGATAGGAAGGAGCGCCCCCCCTGGGATATAAGCGTCCCCCCTAGCGAAAAAAGTGGGGGGGGCACGCCCCCCCGAGCCCCCCCCTCCCAAAACATCACTGCATATAACTCTCACTATAGACACGGGTAATAATGTATGCTCCCAATTGCAAATACCGTATTTGTTCGATTAAGCGCCCCGACACTTATTGTTTTCGTGGGCCAAATTTATCCTGATTTTTTTGAAAAATCCAGAAAATAATATTTTGGTGGGTTCCAATGGTTTTCAGCGACAGTATACATGCCGTAGTTGCCAAAATCAATGTAATTACTGTCCAGCTATTTATTAATGTGTTATAATTTACCATACCAATGCCATTTTTATTGACCCGGCACTTATTCAATCCCCCGGCGCTTATTCGATTCAATACGGTATTTATGTAACTGAGACAAGCATATTGTTTGTTAACTAATTGAAAAAGCTAAGTTTATTATGAATGATGTCTATATTAATATGAATTTTAATGAATTTATATAATTGGTGTCATTGTGATGCAAGTATATTAATAATGATCAAGGAATGAGTCAAAGGAATTAATTAATTAATTAATGTTTACTGTGAAGAGAATTCAAATCTGTAGCAATTCCTTTTTAAAACTCTAACTTGGGGCGGTTAGATAACCGTTAATCAGGATCTTTAGGGCCTTTTCTTGGTCTTGATATTTCTTCCTTTTAGGTGGATTTCTTCCACTCATATAAAATGCTCGTTTAATTTCAACCAGCCCTTGCTCTTTTTTTAATACGTTAATGAATTTCCAGATGGAGAATGTTGGCATGACATTAAATGGTTGAACGATCTATGCCAAGCCTCTATTGCGTTTGTGGTTCTTGGTATACCATGATTCACCAGTTGATGATTATTCCACATTTTAATTGGAAACCTGCTTGGAACATGAATTGAGCTTGAAAAGTGTCTTCCAACATAGGTCGTTTCAAAATATATCGCCAAATCATATGCTTCTGTCGGCAATTCCATAAACACCTCCGTAAATAAATCAGGTACGTCTGTAGGAGTAGCAAACGCAAGTGCTGGTAGTAATCTGAGTTTTAATGCAAAAATAGGATCTTGGGTATATCGCGACTGTAGACCAAATTCTTGGATCTTCCGCCACGCATTCTGTGTCAAATGGAAAAAACACCCTAGTACCCTTTGATTGTTGTGTGAGGAAAGTTCTCTCTAAAAGCAGTAATTGATCATTGATGCCTTTTCAAAGTCGACGATAATGTGTGAAGGACAAGCTGTTGGACATAAATCCTTTATTTTGCGCCACATTATTTTCTATATGTTCTCAGATTTTGATGGCAATAATACAAATAAGCTTGGCCGTGGCCTTCGTTATATAAAGCCTTACTACTGAGGAGATTTTGCTGGACCATGGATTACTTAAAGTCCATTGATTATTAGCTGTCATATCTTTATCTCAATAGCTAGTAATGACAGCCTTGAGAAATGCATTATAATTATATAGGAAGTTAGGAACATGATATCAAGGCATACATAACACACTTTAGAATTGTGATTTGACGTAATTTGATTACGTAATCGCTATTTTTCGTGGGAATTCTCGTGTTTTTATAGCCTTCTTTTAACATAGTTACAGGGCCGGATTAAGGGCCTAGTAGGCCTGGAGCTGAATAATTTTGATGGGCCTATCACGAAATATTATGTCCGTGTTGTTTATGGTCCGAATGGACGTAATCTGGACGAAATATTTCAGACACCGATAAAAAAAGGAGCCGATAAAAGAGGATAAAAATGATAAAAAGGAGAGTAAAAAGGGTCACTAGTTTACAAAAAAGTAGCGCTCTCTCGCTCTCGCTCCTGAAAAATTGGAGCGCGCTCACTTTCCGCCCCTTATTTCTTGTGAACCAAATATACTAAATATACAAATATATTTATTTAATTAATTAATTCTGATTCGTGCTTAAAAACTGAGAAACCTCATGGAAACTTAGTTAGGTTCATATTATTAAATTATCTATAAATATTTAATATCGGCTAAGCACACCTCTGGAATTTGAAAAACCTAACTATCTTCCTTAGTTTGTATTCTATTTTTACTCTCTATATTATCTATCATTTAAAACAAAGTTTGACTCTCTAGCTCATATACATTCCGAGTTACAGTCAGGTATTTGAATATGGAACATTTAATATCAAACTATACGTGCCCTTATTAAATATGTTGTAATTGTACATTCTTCCTGCTCTAATTTCCAATTTATCGATGTTTCGTGATTACTCTATTATTTAGGTAATTTGTATTGGATTAGTGATATATATTTGAAAAATGAGTGCGCTCCAGTAGGCGCGCTCCACCTATAGGCTATAGCTCTCCTGAAAAATGGAGCGCACTCCTTTAATGCTCCTCCTATTGAACACAATAATATATTGCTTATACCCGGAATGAAATAATTAGTCCTGGGGATCAAAAATGTAAACCGGGGAACAAAATGTAAACCCGGACCCTTAATGTATGAAATATTTGGTCGGAGTTAATATTTGTCCGGACGGACCAAATATTTCGTGACAGCCATAACTACTTGACAATTCCATACACGACAAAACAGATTTTTTTTATTTTGTACCTATATATTTTTTGTACATCATAAAGTCACTTTATGTGCTTTTCTACTTGCAAAATCTCTAATCGTAGACTCCACATCGATTTGTTGCAAATAAGGCAATGAAGTAAATTATAAATACAAAGCACGTATGCTGGTGGATCACATTGTTTTCTGATATTTAATAAGATACTATACCGTCTAATAGAAGAAGAAATTAATCGCACAATGAAAACCTAAACGTATAAACGGCTTGTTAGTCAAAGATTTATTGGACACCTGTAGAGGGATTAGAAGTTTAGTACATTCATATAAATCATTGACATTTTTCAATGAAATAGTCGACTTAAAATCATGAAAATTTGACTAGGTCTACTTGAAGCCTGCATATGAAATCCGGGTGCTTCTAGTGCCCAACCAAAACAGACTATTGGCTAAGCCTTAAGGGCCTATGGCACAAGCGGTGGGCCTATTTTCCTAGATGGGCCTGGGGCTGGAGCCCCATCAGCCCCCGCCTTAATCTGGCCCTGTTTAGAGCCATTTATCAAGTTGTTACGGGACAAAGGAACGATTGATAAATTGCAAGTTAGTTTCATCTTAAACCATTAGAGTTTAATGACGTTCATTAATTATGTATTGATAATAAATTATATAAATAGTTAACTATTTAAATAGTTAATTATTTAGCATTGTTAACCACGGTGAGTTGAGTTAAGTCAACAAATTCCTTATATAATTCAATTTGTTTTAATCCATTGTATATTTTAATACTACAATTAAATAGAAGCCAGCTGGATTTTGTAAGTTAAATCAATATACCTACGTATTTATCGCAAGTTGAAACAATAGAGTAAGATTTAACAAGTTAAATCAATATAATTATTACAAGTTGAAACAATAGAATTAGATTCAATAATATTATTACAAGTTGAAACAATGGAAATTGATTTAACAGTTTTACTGAATCTGAAGTGTGAGGAAAACAGTAGATTAGCACCCCAATTATCTCACAAACCTAGGCCTAATTGAATATTTGTGATTAGCCAAAAGGTGTAGAATTTAATTCTCTATACCATAGCATTCTAATATACTAAGGCAATGGCACTCATATATTTTTTGGACCATGGACTGGTTAAACGAGTTAGTAGATAGTATTCGATAATATACCTAATACGTTATGTATAATATAGATTGTCATTGTTTATAGTCAGGTTACATTGTTGATGCATATTTCTTAGGATTTTCTTATATCTTGTTCCCCTTCTGATATTAATTAAATCCCTAATAGTAGTTAGTGAAGATTTGAACTAACACTACATAGTTAATTAATTCATAAAATAAATATACAAGACACAATGAACTAAGTGTAAATTAAACAACAATAGAGTCTCTCTGTAAAGTAATGAGATTAGGAGTGAAACTTGTATTTGCAGTATAATTCGTCAGAGGAACTCTTCACTTAACAAACATCTGATAGAGCAGCGGTTCTCAAATTGGGTCCGCGGATGGAAGTAGAGGGTCGACAATATCTCTATATTAGTATTACGGGCAATGGGAG
This sequence comes from Hexactinellida sp. DTS-2022, assembly GCA_028753945.1. Taxonomy (NCBI): domain Eukaryota; kingdom Metazoa; phylum Porifera; class Hexactinellida; species Hexactinellida sp. DTS-2022. Next base: position 1,677,250 of record JAPNXP010000014.1, read on the forward strand.
GGGGTCCACAGAACGTTTGGTATTTGCTAAACGGGATCCACGGTTGAAAAAGGTTGCGGTTCGCCTTTATAGTCTGTATCTAGAAGCAAATAAGAATTAATTAAAAGTTAAAACTCATTAAACTAGTTTATTTTACAAAAATTGATACAGGCCTGTAGCCATAAAGGGATAGTGAGTGCAGGGGCGTCCTGGCCAGGGGGGGCCCATCGGGGAACTTTCTGTGCTTTTGTACAGATAGAATAGTCTGATAAGGCCCCAAGGGGGGCCTTATCAAACTAGGAGCCCAAATTAGGAACCCCCAAGGGGGCCCAGTGGGGATTCCCCGCTGGGTTGTATGGCCAGACGCCCCTGAGCAGAGTTGTGGATTTGATTTGGATTTGATTTGGATGGATTTGATGCATTTTAAAAGGAAAATGATTTGATTTGATTTGGATTTGATTGACTATTATTTGATTTGATTTGGATTTGATTTAATGTTTGAGTCAAATCATTTTTAAAATTTAATTTACGTACTATACAATATGTAACACAAATTATATTGATGATATTATACACTAACAGTAGACTAGTAAATCCGAATTTTGGGTAATTCGAACAGATTTTGTTGGCTGGCGTTCGTATTAACGTGAATAAATATCTGTATAATACAGTAGTATATATTATATTATATTATATCTAACTAAGTACGCTTCTCAATTAATTATCTCTGTAGTATTTGGATTTGATTTAGATGGATTTGATTTGGATTTGATTTGGATGGATTTGATTTGGATTTGATTTGGATGGATTTGATTTGTATTTGATTTGATTTGGATGGATTTGATTTGGATTGAATTTGATTTGGATTTGATTTGGATGGATTTGTTTTGGATTTGAATGAAATATCAATCAAATCCACAACTCTGCCCCTGAGTGAGTGGGGCTATGAGACTTGCAGGAGGGCTGAGTCTCAAAATATTCCAAATGTTAATCCAAAGTTTAGATATACCATCACAAAGTTAAGAAAAATCTCAGGGGCACAAATTTCGCATGGGGCAGGCGAATACCTAATGGAATCACAAAACTCGATCTTAATTAATTCAGAAATATACTAATAACTAACTTGAAAATATTTGCAAAGCCTTTTCAACACAATCATATTGGTTAATACGAATCCCGGTATAAGCGCGCTTCGGGGATCCCAGCGTTTTAGGGCCCCTGTTCGTAAATCCCGAACATTTTAGGAACCCCGTCCCCATATCGCTAATGTTTTAAAGCCCAGGGGGCCCAAAACGCTGGGGTCCCCATAACGCGCTTACACCGGATAAGGCGAACGAATGCATATTGATGGTCCCCTGGCTGGTATTCGTACTAACGAGATTCTACTGTATATTACTTTACCCGGCCAAAAGTATTTTGAAAATCCGAAATTTTGTGCCACAAGTGGATGATGATAGGGATACATATACCTGTTCAAATATCGACATAACATAACCTAAAAACACTAGGTTTTCAAGTTTATAACGATAGTAATCATGGTATAATATTTTAACTAACTCATATCAATTTAGCGACATTTGTGTTCCTGTCAATGTGCCACTTGTGACACAAGTGGCGCAAAAAACCGCGTTGCTACGCCGATGCAGGCAGAGTATATCCTACAACCCACTTATTTATCGAAAGTGGAGAATACACCTTACACTGGCTTGAACAGAGATCAAATTTACTAACAAGTAGCCACTACCATGATGCTATAGTATTCTATACGAGGATGTATAAAGCTATATTAATCGGGATACCATAATGACCAATTTTCAGGGAGGGAACTAAATGAGAACTTACCTTGCATCTTCTTTGTATGACTCAGGATAAGTGATAGAGCTGATAAAACTATTCATCTTCATCTGATTCGAGACTACTGTGCATGTGACAAATTGAGAATAGTAGGAGGGAAATCCCGGTAGATAAACTTGTGAAGAATATCTCTCAGCTTTAGATTCACACGTGTAATGTTGCGGCGCGCGATGTATCGCCTCCATTGGGAACCGGTGTGTCTCTTCTCTGCAAATATCCCGAATAAACCTTGTCTGAGTTGATCTGCTTTCTGGTGCATCTTGAAATGCGCGAACCGGTCATTTGATTTGTAGTAACCCTTACAATTTGGAGCCGAACAACTACGTAGTGGCATATTTCACTTAGTAGCTAGCATAACCACAAGAAATCAATACAAATATGACAAACAGGAGTGTAATAATTCGTAAAACAGAATTTATATGGAAATTCTACTTCGTTTTTACATTAAACTAATCGTATCGTGACCAAATACAAACATAATGGGTGTATAGTAAATAAAATTGAACATAAAAATAACTTGTGGTTGTTTAATAAGTTCCCATTCCACTGAATTCAGGTTCAAAAATATTATTCGATTGTGACGCCTGACATCAGTATGCTATGACATAATGATGCTAACAATATACAATAATGAGGGGATCTATAGGGGACTAAAAATTTGCAAATCAAAGGCATATGAAAATGACTCGTTTAACCAGTCCATGGTCCAAAAGAAAACATGAGTGCCATTGCCTTAGTATATTAGAATGCTATGTCTATACAAATATGTAAATTTTAGCAAGTTCAATATTATTTATTTCCATAGCCTACTAAACATAAGGCCATTTCACTGAGCCAAATGCCCCTGGACCAGGAATAAGATGAAGGGGATTTTCTGTATACCCATAATGTAAACATATATATTTAGATTAAAACTAAAATGCTTATCTGGTTTAGAAATATAGTTAATGAGATTCGTCTATGTAAATATTAGCTATTCTGATTATAATTTATCTATAATTCAATCATACTTTGCCTTTATAATGCTAGCTCCTTGTTTATTTATATCCTGGAACCATGCCCAACTCTTGTTCTGCTCCCAGGTGTGCTGCTGGATACTATAGTGATCATAGTGGTGTTGCAGTATTTCACATTCCTTCTGGCCCGCAAGACATCGTCCATAAGTGGAAACGTTTTCTGCATATAGATGGTGAGTATGACTTTACTAGTTGGACAAGCTAAATTAATTACTTTACCAGTTTTCCTTTAAGCTTAACATCACTTAAATACTTTAATTCATCATTACGTAATTATGTAATTATATGCTAGATCTTCACAGACTTAAAAACATCTTCGTTTGTGCTAAACACTTTGATCCTGATGATATCATTGACACACAAACTTATCTTGACACTGATGGTCAAACGAAGATACGACCAATAAAAACTACATTTAAGAAAGTCTCAGTATCTAAATACCTTCCTGGCGGCCCTGATCGTCTTAATGATCACACTATCAAGTATCAGCGGCTTGATACATACAAAAAGGAGCATGATTTACAGATCCAAGTATGTCAAGTTGTGCTAAATGTAAAAGTTTTGTATTTTAACATGTTGTACGTTATTGTATATAGGCAATGAAACAGAGTGTTGACTCGTACGAAGAGCAGAGAAAATTCACTGTATCTAAATTAGATTACATAATCACTGACATTAAGATCCCCAAGGATGTATTTTTGGCACCTTGATACCACATTTATATTGTCAATATGACATCAGATACAGTAGTTATTTTAGTAAAAACATTATTATTATTGACAAGTTTCTTCAAGTTAAGTGTTATAATCGTGAAACCCTTGCGAATCACTCAATCAGCTGTATGTTTGAAAACCGATAGATATGGACATTGATTGATTAATCAACACTCTTGGAAGGGAGTTCGTCTCAAGGACCGAGATTCTTGCCACGTACACATAATGATGCCATATTTAATTGAATGTCTACTCTAGTTCGTTGGTTAGAGTCTGGGGAAGCTTGCCAGTTCATGAGGAAAATTAACAGTTCAAACCTTCACGAGATTTCACCATTCAAGTATTGCACTGCCTAAACATTTGGAATATTGACCTGCGAATGTGGAATTACCTAAGTAGTATTGTCATCATTTATACAAATTGATCTTATTGAACACCATTTTGGATTATACAATCAGATGTAAAACTACAATGTATTGGTTTGTCAAGTCCTGGAAAATGAGAGGGCACTTAAACAGTCTAATATTCTCAAGTTGTATAATAGAAAAGATTATGTCCATAAAGATTGAGATTCGTTTATGGAATTTATCAGCAGCTTCGAAACCCATGAAGATGGTCTTTATCGCAGCCATCCTGAGAATTTTGATATCACACATTATCTGTGTGGATTGGCGGACATTTCGTCCCTTGGACACTTCGTCCCCGGACAGTTCGTTCCGGACATTTCGTTCCCTGGACTTATTGTCCCAGGACATTTCGTTCCCTATTCGGAACAAATTTGTTTCACAATATAAATATAGACGTAGCATAAACATGGAAACATATATTCTCTACAATTTTCATGGCCACTCCAAATGTTGTAATTGAAATACTGAAATCAAGCAGAGGAAAAGAAAAGGCTTACATAGATTGTTTTGTGTACACTCTAACTAAGTCTTGTTATCCACGCTTACATTGGCTCTGCGAAAACCGTGCAACCTGTAAAGCCCGTCTTTCTACAAAAGAAGGAGTTGTGATAAAACCTGAAAGTAGATCTGATATTCATTCATCTCACACCCATGGCCCAAATCCTATGCGAGCTGAGATAATTAAAGGTCTCACTCAAATGAAAGAGCGAGCATTGAATTCTGAAAGCAGCACCAGGTCCATACTTGCTAGTGGATTGGAATTAATGAATGAGTCAAGTATAGCAGCACTACCTAAATTTGATTCAATAAAACGGACAATTCGTCGCTCAAAATCCAGAGCAGAGAATTTTAATAACTTGGCTACTGCCGGAGAAATTGTAATCCCTGAAAAATATAAATTGACTTCGAAAGGACAGCAGTTCTTGCTATATGATTCAGGCATCCATGAAACGAGCAGACTGTTAGTATTTGGCACTCGTCAAATGCTCAATCTCTTACGGGACACAAGTGATTGGTATGCAGATGGTACATTTAAAGTTGTTCCCATTCAATTTTTCCAGTTATACACGATTCATTGCGAGAAAGATAGATACATCATTCCATGTGTATATGCACTGATGTCAAACAAGCTTCAATCAACATACGATGAACTACTCAAAAAATTGAAAGAAATCGAACCAGACTTAGATCCATCATCAATCATGGTTGATTTTGAAAAGGCTCAACTTAATGCTCTAGAAGAAAACTTCATAGCTGTTGTATCTGGGTGTTTCTTTCATTTATCGCAGAACATTTATCGTCAAATACAGTCGAAAGGTTTAACTGCACTATATCTTGAAGACGAAGAATTTGCAATAAAAATGAAAATGTTAGTAAGTCTAGCTTTTGTACCGGAGCATGACGTCATTGACTGTTTCACAATATTGATGGGAGATTTTCCGGAATCGGGTAAAGAGATAGCTCAATATTTTGAAGCTAATTATATCGGTAAGAGAATTGTAGATCAAAGTAGACGAATACCACCCTTTCCGATTCGAATTTGGAATATGTTTACACGATTAAGATCCAGACTACTCCGAACTAATAATTCAATTGAAGGGTGGCATAATGCTTTTAAATCTGGAATCACTTGTTCACACCCAAGTTTTATGAAGCTCTTAATGCACCTGCAACGTGAGCAATCACTACAGGAGGCAAAGCTAGTTAGATGGGAAACTGGAGAAATGCCGAAAACTTCAAAACAGAGTGAATCAAGAAATCTCAGACTCCTGACATTAGTTGAAGATTACACCAATAGAGAAATTCTGACATATTTAAGAGGAATAGCGTATAACTTCGATTTCTAATATGGAAATTACACTTCTAAGTTCTAATACAATCTATCCTTCACTTTTATCCTTCACTTTACTATCTATTACATTAAATTAACATATTATCTCACTACTTTTATCAATATTCTTGAATAATTAACACGTAATTAGACGTCAGGGTGGTCGGGGAACAAAATGTCCAGGGAACGAAATGTCCTGGGAACGAAATGTCCTGGGACAATAAGTCCAGGGAACGAAATGTCCAGGGACGAAGTGTCCAAGAGACGAATTGTCCGTTACCCATCTGTGTGTGTGGCCACTCTTTTAAAGTTTTTCCTGAATTCATACACAAGACAACCTCTAGCTTTTATCGGAGGATATGCTGCCAATCTTATTAAGGAAATTGTCTAAAATCCCATATTTGTACCCGGTTGTTGTTCAGTACTCAGTGAAAATATATGGAATTGAATGGAAATTGAAGACCCGGATTTTGTCTTTTGCCTTTTGCCTTGATTGGCCTTTTTGATCGCGGCTGCTTAAAATGGCCCTACCAATTACGTGCTAAATGTGGTGTTTCTCCTTGGAAAGTGTTTACAATAATGTTTTCAATCGGATTCAAGCAACTCCTCCTAAAACTTGATAGTGAAAAGTGCGAAGACTTCGTTGATGAGTGAATAGATTGCTTAGTACAAAAGGAAAATCAATTTATTACTTTAAATTTTAACAATAATAGCCAATTGTTACTTAACAAGAACAAGGCAAAGAACCATAATGTTCCTACTACCTGCCCCAAAGAAACTGATAAGAAATTCCTCTAAATATTTGCTTAGTTTTCACATTTCTACTATCTAGTTTGCATGTAATAATATACTTGAGCTTGAATTTATGTTGGGAGACAACTATGAACCATATATACTACTTTGATATGTGTAGTTGATATAATGAGTCTAGTATTAATCTGGTAATTGGTTACAGTTAGAAAAATAAATCCGCCTTTATCTTATCGCTGGTCCAAAGCAGTGAAATAGCATTTATATAGTAGGCTATGTTATTTCATGTAATGAGCCATAATTAGCTAATATAGCTGCCAAAATTATTTGATCAAAAATCGTAACCCCAGGTGCAAATTAGAAGGTCGTTTCGCACCTATATGCCAAGTTTTAGATCTTTATTTATTAAGGTGTAGGAAGGGCACCGTATACGGAGAAATAAAAAATCCAAAATTGCAGCCTGTGCCGACGCATGTTCCTTTGGTGGCACTATATTTTGGTGTGGTTTATTGATAGTGCTGTTGTATGAGATTCTTACTACCATGAGATTCCTACTACTTTGTATACAAGGACCATGGATGTTACATTGCTATGAGATTCTTACTACCATGAGATTCCTACTACCACTGTTATTCTTTCTCACCTGTTTTCTCATTATCTATTATCAATATAATTAAGTGTTAACCACATGAATAACCTATTTATAATGGAATAACAAGAGTTTGATTGTGATATTGTAATGGAATAAATTCCATTTGCTAATAGAATTAGTATTATTTAGTTACTAACTAAATTCTAAATTGCAAATACATACATTGCTAAAACTGTAATTCGTAAAATATGAAGGCTAACGACCATTTCTGAGTTCAGCAACAGGATGAAAATGGTGATCAAAATTTGCTGACTATATTGCTTGGCTAGTGTTTTCTCCACGTGTTCATTATATTTAAATGATAATTAGCACGAATCATCCACTAATTGTACATCGGTTGCCAAAATCTGACCAGAATTCATTTGAGAATTCTGAAAATATTCTGTCGGTGAGCATAGGCGTCAACCATGCCGGGCGGACGGGGCGTGCCCCGGCATGAAAGAATCATGCCGGGCGGCCACTGTTTCGCCCCAGCATAAATCTTCCGAAATTCGGTGATTTTTTGGTGGTGTTTCGTGATAATTTGGATGTATCTATCATGGATTGCTATTTTTTAATGTTTCTAAACTCGTTTGAGCAAATTTACTGCATGTTTGGACCCACTGCGAAAATCGCTGGAAAAGTTTCATACGTTTTTTTTGACACGAACCTAATTGGTTCGGGTGAACATATTTAGACTAAGTTAATTCGAGTGGAACCCAACAAATTTGGTTCGGCTGAACTAAAAATTCTAAATCGATCCATATCATCTCTGCTCGAAAGGTAATTAATTAACATAAATCGGTGACAGTCGAAATTCAGCCCGGGAAAGTTTTTTTGCGCCTAGTTCTGCACGAACCTATTTGATTCGGATGGATGAACCTATTTAGTTAATCTAGAACTATGCTAATTAGGTACGGCCGGACTTAATTCGAACCGTTAAAGTTAAAGAATGCTATGTATGTGTTGTGTCAGAATAGATAGCGATTTAGCGGGTAATTTTCATCAACATAAAACAGACTTTTTGGAAAAAAGTTACACAATAGGTAAACAACTTTTCGGAAAACATGCTTTATACTAGGTGAAATTTTTAAAAATTTACAACTCGCCCCGGCTCCCGGCATGATTTTCCGAAAAATGGAAAGTTCGACGCCACTGTTTGTGAGTGTCCACTAACTTGACTTCCAAGTAAGGCAAATAAATCCAGCTCCTTGTATTCCAATGAATCTGTATTTCTTTATATATAGTAGATGCTGGATATAAGAACATTAACCGTTCTTAGGGTCCGGTTGCGAATCGATTTATCGACATGGTTAACCGGTTAACCGCCCATGCTACTCAATACAACTAATCCTCTAGAAAATCCAGATTATACTACTGAATAAGACTCAGCTTTAAAAGTATTACCCAAAAATACTACATTAATTGAATGATACATTTAAAATAAATTAAATTAAATATATTATGCGGTGATGCCGTGATGGGAAATGGGTTTATGATATTATTTTCTAACACAATTCAGATAATTATAATTATTTATTCAATAATTTCCAACTAATACTGCTGATTTTCAACAGACCGGAAAACTGGCTAACGAGATCTGTAACCGCTAACCGATATTAGCAACGGTTTACCGAATCCAGCCTTGATATGCAGTTCCCGACGATGTTCTTATAACCGGCATCTACTGTAGTGTATTTTTTTCGAATACTGCAGATATTGCTAGAAAAAAAAAAACAGTTCCCATGTGGTTCAATAGACTCTGGGCGAGTGGAATAAACATTGCCAATAATTGCTGGATTTAATAATCAAGTAGGTTGCATTTTGATATTTGTCACTAATGACTCACTATAGTTACTGGAAAGTTGGAATGGAAGTTAGAGAAAGCAGTATACAGCAAGTATTTTCTTCTTTTGCTACAGTGTTTTATTCATATTTCGAATATAAATACCGAAGGGGCAAGAGAAAATAGAATTCACTTCCAATATCAGGTAGAACGAACTATAACCAGTGCCACGTTTTTATTTACTGTTTACTGATAATACTGGAGGTTGTAACATTTTATGTAACTCTATACCAGCCTCAGCTATAATCTTTTTTCCTATTAATTGTCTAAATTTCTAATTCTCGAAGAAATTGGACAATAATCAATTCTCAATTAATTAATAATTTTGTTGTGGTCATTCCCTTGAGGTCCATAAGCGGTAGTTGCACGATTGTCAACTTGAAGATATTATGATAATCTTTTAATTCCGATAAAGTGAGTATATATGATTTCATAAATGTCAAAGTATTGTGTCCTAGGCCATGTATAATTGATAAATTCATGTATAGCTATTGAAAACAACTTTATACGAACATTTTTAACATTTTGATAATAGATTCACATTTTAAAAATTTTGGGAAAAATTACCTAAAAATATTTTGGTTTTTGGATATAAAATATTATTCTATTAAATTTTTAAAGTGTTCTCATTTCTTAGCCGATCTATGTACATAGTTTAAAATAAACAAACAGATACAAAATGCACATAACGAACGATTTTAAAATATAAATTGATACTGTACAATAAGAACAAATATTGTAGTAATAATTATACGTATATTAGCAAATTGAGATATTGGCATGGAATATATTCCATCTCAATATCACAATTAAGCTCTTGTTATTCCATTATAAATAGGTTATTCATGTGGTTAACACTTAATTATATTGATAATAGATCTTGAGAAAACAGGTGAGAAAGAATAACAGTGGTAGTAGAAATCTCATGGTAGTAAGAATCTCATAGCAATGTAACATCCATGGTCCTTGTATACAAAGTAGTAAGAATCTCATACAACAGTGCCTCCAATGGAACAGGCTGCAATTTTGGAATTTTTTCGCCATGTCATCATCACTGTGAAGGTGTTAAATAATTTCATAAAGGTGTTTCAAATGGCAACGACCCTTAGTGAGTTGGAATTTTCGTTTTTGCTCACTTCATTTTAAAGATATTCAAGTTTCAGTAGAATATAATTAGTGATGAGTCAGCATTTTTTATGTGCGTGTTGGGTGGTCACCCAACACCAACTAACCCATTCGAAATATAGAATTCACAAAATTGTAAAACAACATTTCTTTGTCGATGTCATCATCACCTCAAAGTGTCAAAACCGATTTGTAGAGGTGTTACGGGTCTTAAGGGTCAATTGATAAATTGGAAGTATGTTTCTATTTTCTATAATCTCTGATATATATGATATTTAACTAATTAGTATAAATAATTATAAATATTATTTTAATATAACACCAATTTCAATGTCAACTTACAATTATTAAATTAAATTATTTTGTCATGAATAATTAATTAATTAATTTGGCTATCAAATTTCAATTCCGCACAATCGATAACCCTAATAAAGTTTAAATAAACAAATTGGAAGCATCTGCATAAGTCATGTACTGACTGAATTAATTATAATTAATTACGTCAGTATATTAACAGTGCAATTATATTCTCGCAGAAGTAAATATAATCACATAATCTGTCGTTGTTATGAAATATATAATCTATTTTTCAATAGGAAATTAGAAGCCTACTCGATCTCACAAGTTGGATCAATAGACTAGGATTTAACAAGTTAAATCAATATAATTATTACAAGTTGAAACAATGGAATTAGATTTCACAGTTTTACAGAAACTGAAGTGTGAGTAAACAAATAAATTTCAACCCCGATTTGTGGCATGAATTAAACCCACTATAAAAATATGTCTTCTCCCATGAGACGCAGAATTTTATGGTGAATCCAAATGTGAAATAAAATTTTGGGGTTTAGTAAAACTTCTTTTGAGTTATGAATCAGACAAATTTTGAAAGGTGTCAAAGATGTGTCCAAAATTTGTTAATCAAAAATCGTAACCCCAGGTGCACATCTGTAACCCATGAGACACAGATCCTAAAAATTTGGGCTCTTAGTTGATAAAACTCTGTTCTGTGGAGTGGCTACGGATAAATAAATAAAAAAATCCAAAATTGTAGGTTGTGCCGACGCATGTGTCTTTGGTGGCACTATATTTTGATGGTAGTTTATTGATAGTGCCTCCAAAGGAACATGCTGTCGGCACAACCTGCAATTTGGATTTTTTTCGCCTAGTCATCATCACTATGAAGGTGTTAAAATTTTCAGAAAGGTGTTTTCCGTAGGCAACGACTCTTAGAGTGGTGGAAGTTTCCATTTTCTCACTTATTTGAGAGATATTCAAGTTTCAGTAGAATATAATCTGTGATGACTCAGCATTTTTAAAGTGCGTGTTGGGTATTCACCCAACTCCAACCAACCCATGCGAATTATTTAATTCACAAAATTGTAAAAATACATTTTTTTGACGATGTCATAATCACCTCAAGGTATCAAGACCCACTTGTATAGGTGGTACCTGGCACAAGGACCAATTGATAAATTGAAAGTTTGTTTCTATCTAGAATCATCTCTGAGATTAATGAAATTTAGCTAATTAGTATAAATATTTAATGAATCAATTAATTATTTAACACCATTATTATATACAGCTAGACAGCAAAATTAATTAGGTTGAATTATTTGCAATTATTATTAATATAAATTGAATTTCACTATAATATTTGAATTCCACGCACTCGATAACCCCAATAATCTAATTGGAACCGTCTATAAGTTAAATACAAAAGGAATTAATTATAATTAATTACGTCAGTACATTAATTGTGCAAGAATATTCTCGCCGAAATAAATATAATCACTTAATCTGTCGTTGTTGTGGAATGTAAAATCTTAACGGTTCTATCATAAACCATCTTTAGTTTAATGCCATTCATTCATTACTTATTGATAATAAATTAAATTATTAGTTATGTATTTTCGCAATGTTATCCACGGTGAGTTGAGTAAAGTCAACAAATTCCTTATATAAATTAATTTAATTTAATTCATTGTATAGTAATGCTACAATTAAATAGAAGCCAGCTAGAATTTATAAGTTAAATCAATATAATTATGCAAGTTGAATCACTAGAGCAGGATTTAACAAGTTTAATCAATATAATTATTACAAGTTGAATTAAAGGAATTAGATTTAGCACTTTTACTGAAATTGAAGTGTGAGTAAACACAGAAATTTCAACCCCCATTTATGGCAGAAATTAAACCATTTATTGAAAATTTTCTTCACCCATCAGAAGCAGAATTTTATGGTGAATCCAAATATGAAATAAAATTTGGGGGTTTAGTAAAACATTTTTTTAGTTATGGACTAGACAAATTTTGAAAGGTGTCAAAAATGTGTCCAAAATTGGTCAATCAAAAATCGTAACCCCAGGTGAAAATTAGACGGTCCATACGCACCTACATGCCAAGTTTTAGCCCATCAACAATTAAGATCTGGCCAGGGCACCGTCTACGGAGAAAAAAATAAAATCCAAAATTGCACCCTGTGCCGACGCATGTTCCTTTGGTGGCACTATATTTTGTTGGTTGTTTATTGATAGTGCCTCCAAAGGAACATGCTGTCGGCGCAGGCTGCAATTTTGGATTTTTTTTCGCCAAGTCATCAACGCCCAAGGTGTGAAGAAGCATTTGTTAATTGGTCCGAGTCACAAGGAACGGTAGATAAATTTGAAGTTTGTTTCTATCTTAAACCATCTTGAGTTTGATGCCATTCATTCATTATGTATTGATAATAAATTATATTATTAGTTATTTATATTAGCATTGTTATCCACGGTTGAGTTGAATTAAGTCAACAAATTCCTTATATTATATTATTTTATTTAATCCATTGTATGGTAAATTAATAGAAGCCAGCTGCAATTTATAAGTTAAATCAATTTAATTATCGCAAGTTGAATCAATAGAGTAAGATTTAACAAGTTAAATCAATATAATTATTACAAGTTGAAACAATGGAATTAGATTTAACAGTTATACTGAAACTGAAGTGTGAGTAAACAAAGAAATTTCAACCCCCATTTATGGCAGAAATAAAACTCTTTATTGAAAGTTTTCTTATCCCATCAGACGCAGAATTTTATGGTGAATCCAAATGTGAAATAAAATTTGGGGGTTTAGTAAAACATATTTTGTGTTATGGACCAGACAAATTTTGAAAGGTGTTAAAGATGTGTCAAAAATTTGTTAATCAAAAATCGTAACCCCAGGTGCAAATTAGACGGTCCCATCGCACCTACATGCCAAGTTTCAGCCCATCAACTATAAAGCTCAGGCCAGTGCACCGTCTACGGAGAAAAAAAATCCAAAATTGCACCCTGTGCCGACGCATGTTCCTTTGGTGGCACTATATTTTATTGGTTGGTTATTGATAGTGCCTCCAAAGGAGCATGCTGTCAGACAGGGTGCAATTTTGGATTTTTTTTCGCCCAGTCATCATCACTATGAAGGTGTTAAATTATTTCAGAAAGGTGTTTCAGAAGGCAACGACCCTTTAGAGTGGTGGAAGTTTCCATTCAGCTCACTTCATTAAAGAGATATTCTAGTTTCAGTAGAATATAATCTGTAATGACTCAGCATTTTTTAAGTGGGTGTTGGGTCATCAACCAACATTAACTAACCCATTTTAAATATCGAATTAACAAAATTGCAAAAACACATTTTTTTAACGATGTCATCATCACCTAAAGGTGTCAAGACCCACTTGTATAGGTGGCACGTGTCATAAGGACCAATTGATATATTGAAAGTTTGTTTCTATCTTCTATGATCTCTGAGATTTATGATATTTAATTAATTAGTATAAATAATTATTAATATTATTTATAATATGACACCAATTTCAATGTCAACATACAATTATTAAGTTCAATTATTTTGTCATAAATAATTAATTAATTAATTTATCTATCAAATTTCAATTCCGCACACTCGATAACCTCTAATATACAAATTGGAAGCTTCTATATAAGTTAAATACAAACTGAATTATTTATAATTAATTACGTCAGTATATTAACAGTGCAATTATATTCTCGCAGAAGTAAATATAATCACATAATATGTCGTTGTTATGAAATATATAATCTTAATTTTCAATTGCAAAATAGAAGCCAGCTTGAATTCACAAGTTAAATCAATATAATTATAGCAAGTTGAATCACTAGAGTAGGATTTAACAAGTTAAATCAATATAATTATTACAAGTTGAAACAATGGAATTAGATTTAACACTTTACTGAAACTGAAGTGTGAGTAAACAAAGAAATTTAAGCCCCCATTTGTGGCAGAAATTAAACCCCTTATTGAAAGATTTCTTCTCCCATCAGACGCAGAATTTTACGGTGAATCCAAATATGAAATAAAATTTGCGGGTTTAGTAAAACATATTTTGAGTTATGGACCAGACAAATTTTGAAAGGTGTTAAAGATGTGTCCAAAATTTGTTAATAAAAAATCGTAACCCCAGGTGCAAATTAGACGGTCCCATCGCACCTACATGCCAAGTTTCAGCCCATCAACAATTAAGCTCTGGCCATTGCACCGTCTACGGAGAAAAAAAAAAAAAATAATAAAAATAATAATAAAAAAATCCAAAATTGCACCCTGTGCCGACGCATGTTCCTTTGGTGGCACTATATCTTGATGGTGGTTTATTGATAGTGCCTCCAAAGGAACATACTTTCGGCACAGGGTGCAATTTTGGATTTTTTTTTCGCCATGTCATCATCACTATGAAGGTGTAAATTATTTCAAAAAGGTGTTATAGAAGGCATCGATCCTTAGAGTGGTGGAAGTTTCCATTTAGCTCACTTCATTTGAGAGATATTCAAGTTTCATTAGAATATAATATGTGATGACTCAGCATTTTTAAAGTGCGTATTGGGTATTCACCCAACTCCAACCAACCCATGCGAATTATTTAATTCACAAAATTGTAAAAATACATTTTTTTGACGATGTCATCATCACCTCAAGGTGTCAAGACTCACTTGTATAGGTGGTACGTGGCATAAGGACCAATTGATAAATTGAAAGTTTGTTTCTATCTTGTATCATCTCTGAGATTAATGAAATTTAGCCAATTAGTATAAATATTTAATTAATAAATTAATAATTTAACACCATTATTATGTACAGCAAAATAAATAAAGTTCAATTATTTGCACTTATTATTAATTTAAATCGAATTTCACTATCATATTTGAATTCAGCGCACTCGATAACCCCAATAATCCAATTGGAACCGTCTATAAGTTAAATACAAAAGGAATTAATTATAATAAATTACGTCAGTACATTAATTGTGCAAGAATATTCTCGCGAAATAAATATAATCACTTTATCTGTCGTTGTTGTCGAATGTAAAATCTGAACGGTTCTATCATAAACCATCTTTAGTTTAATGCCATTCATTCATTACTTATTGATAATAAATTATATTATTAGTTATTTATATTAGCATTGTTATCCACGGTTGAGTTGAATTAAGTCAACAAATTCCTTATATTATATTATTTTATTTAATCCATTGTATGGTAAATTAAATAGAAGCCAGCTGCAATTTATAAGTTAAATCAATTTAATTATCGCAAGTTGAATCAATAGAGTAAGATTTAACAACTTAAATCAATATAAATATTACAAGTTGAAACAATGGAATTAGATTTCACAGTTTTACTGAAATTGAAGTGTGAGTAAACAAAGAAATTTCAACCCCCATTTATGGCAGAAATAAAACTCTTTATTAAAAGTTTTCTTCTCCCATTAGACGCAAAATTTTATGGTGAATCCAAATATGAAATAAAATTTGGGGGTTTAGTAAAACATTTTTTGAGTTATGGACCAGACAAAATTTGAAAGGTGTTAAAGATGTGTCAAAAATTTCTTAATCAAAAATCGTGACCCCAGGTGCAAATTAGACGGTCCCTCCGCAACTACATGCCAAGTTTCAGCCCATCAACTATAAAGCTCTGGCCAGGGCACCGTCTACGGAGAAAAAATAATAAAAATAATAATAATAAAGGCAGTGATTCTAATACTGGGCCACTATACTATAGTATAGTCGGCACAGTAAAAAAAAATCCAAAATTGCACCCTGTGCCGACGCATGTTCCTTTGGTGGCACTATATTTTGTTGGTTGTTTATTGATAGTGCCTCCAAAGGAACATGCTGTCGGCGCAGGCTGCAATTTTGGATTTTTTTTCGCCAAGTCATCAACGCCCACGGTGTGAAGAAGCATTTGTTAATTGGTCCGAGTCACAAGGAACGGTAGATAAATTTGAAGTTTGTTTCTATCTTAAACCATCTTGAGTTGATGCCATTCATTCATTATGTATTGACAATAAATTATATTATTAGTTATTTATATTAGCATTGTTATCCACGGTTGAGTTGAATTAAGTCAACAAATTCCTTATATTATATTATTTTATTTAATTCATTGTATGGTAAATTAAATAGAAGCCAGCTGGAATTTATAAGTTGAATCTATATATTTATCTCAAGTTGAAACAATAGAGTAAGATTTAACAAGTTAAATCAATATAATTATTACAAGTTGAAACAATGGAATTAGATTTAACACTTTTACTGAAATTGAAGTGTGAGTAAACAAAGAAATTTCAAACCCCATTTATGGCAGAAATTAAACATATTTTTGAAAATATTCTTCTCCCATCAGACGCAGAATTTTGTGGTGAATCCAAATGTGAAATACAATTTGGGGGTTTAGTAAAACATATTTTGAGTTATGGACCAGACAAATTTTGAAAGGTGTTAAAGATGTGTCAAAAATTCGTTAATCAAAAATCGTAACCCCAGGTGCAAATTAGACGGTCCATACGCACCTACATGCCAAGTTTCAGCCCTCCATGTATTTAGGTGTGGCCAGGGCACCTGCTACGGAGAAAAAATAAAAATAAAATCCAAAATTGCAGCTGTGCCGACGCATGTTCCTTTCGTGGCACTATATTTTGTTGATGGTTTATTGATAGTGCCTCCAAAGGAACATGCTGTCGGCGCAGGCTGCAATTTTGGATTTTTTTTCGCCAAGTCATCAACGCCCAAGGTGTGAAGAAGCATTTGTTATTTGGTCCGAGTCACAAGGAACAGTAGATAAATTTGAAGTTTGTTTCTATCATAAACCATCTAGAGTTTAATGCCATTCATTCATTATGTATTGATAATAAATTATATTATTAGTAATTTATTTTAGCAATGTTATCCACGGTTGTTTGAGTTGAGTCAACAAATTCCTTATATTATTATAATTTATTTAATCCATTGTATAGTAATACTAGAATTAAATAGAAGCCAGCTGGAATTTATAAGTTGAATCAATTTAATTATCGCAAGTTGAAACAATAGTGAAAGATTTAACAAGTTAAATCAATATAATTATTACAAGTTGAAACAATGGAATTAGATTTCACAGTTTTATTGAAATTGAAGTGTTGAGTAAACAAAGTAATTTCGACCCCCATTTATGGCAGAAATTAAACCAATTTTAACAAATTTTCTTCTCCCATCAGACGCAAAATTTTAAGATGAATCTAAATATGAAATAAAATTTTGGGGTTTATTAAAACATATTTTGAGTTATGGACCAGACAAATTTTGAAAGGTGTTAAAGATGTGTCAAAAATTTGTTAATCAAAAATCGTAACCCCAGGTGCAAATTAGACGGTCCCATCGCACCTACATGCCAAGTTTCAGCCCATCAACAATTAAGCTCTTGCCAGGGCACCGTCTACGGAGAAAAAAAAAAAATCCAAAATTGCTGCCTGTGCCGACGCATATTCCTTTGGTGGCACTATTTTTTGGTGGTGATTTATTGATAGTGCCTCCAAAGGAACATGCTGTCGGCACAAGCTGCAATTTTGGATTTTTTTTCGCCTAGTCATCATCACAATGAAGGTGTTAAATTATTTCAGAAAGGTGTTTCAGTAGGCAACGACCCTTAGAGTGGTGGGAGTTTCCATTTAGCTCACTTCATTTGAGAGATATTCAAGTTTCAGTAGAATATAATCTGTGATGATTCAGCATTTTTAAAGTGCGTGTTGGGTATTCACCCAGCTCCAACCAACCCATGCGAAATATTTAATTCACAAAATTGTAAAAATACATTTTTTTGACGATGTCATCATCACCTCAAGGTGTCAAGACTCACTTGTATAGGTGGTACGTGGCATAAGGACCAATTGATAAATTGAAAGTTTGTTTCTATCTTGTATCATCTCTGAGATTAATGAAATTTAGCTAGTTAGTATAAATATTTAATTAATAAATTAATAATTTAACACCATTATTATGTACAGCAAAATAAATAAAGTTCAATTATTTGCACTTATTATTAATTTAAATCGAATTTCACTATCATATTTGAATTCAGCGCACTCGATAACCCCAATAATCCAATTGGAACCGTCTATAAGTTAAATACAAAATGAATTAACTATAATTAATTAAGTCAGTCATTAATTGTGCAAGAATATTCTCGCCGAAATAAATATAATCACTTAATCTGTCGTTGTTGTGGAATGTAAAATCTTAACGGTTCTATCATAAACCATCTTTAGTTTAATGCCATTCATTCATTATGTATTGATAATAAATTATATTATTAGTTATTTATTTTAGCAATGTTATCCATGGTTGGTTGAGTTGAGTCAACAAATTCCTTATATTATATTATTTAATTTAATCAATTGTATAGTTATACTAAAATTAAATAGAAGCCAGCTGGAATTTATAAGTTAAATCAATATAATTATCGCAAGTTGAATCACTAGAGTAGGATTTAACAAGTTAAATCAATATAATTATTACAAGTTGAAACAATAGAATTAGATTTAACACTTTACTGAAATTTGAAGTGTCAGTAAACAAAGAAAATTCAACCCCCATTTATGGCAGAAATTGACCCCTTTATTGAAAAATTTCTTCTCCCATCAGACGCAAAATTTTATGGCGAATCCAAATGTGAAATAAAATTTTGGGGTTTAGTAAAACATTTTTTGAGTTATGGACCAGACAAATTTTGAAAGGTGTTAAAGATGTGTCAAAAATTTGTTAATACAAAATCGTAACCCCAGGTGCAAATTAGACGTCGACTCCGAATCTACATGCCAAGTTTCAGCCCTCTATGTATACAGGTGTGGCCAGGGCACCTGCTACGGAGAAATAATAATAATATAAATAAAGGCAGTGATTCTAATACTGGGCCACTATACTATAGTATAGTCGGCACAGTAAAAAAAAATAAAAAATAAAGGCAGTGAGATTAGAACTGGGCCACTATACTATAGTATAGTCGGCACAGTAATAATAATAATAATAAAGGCAGTGATTCCAATACTGGGCCACTATACTATAGTATAGTCGGCACAGTAATAATAAAAATAATAAAGGCAGTGATTCCAATACTGGGCCACTATACTATAGTATAGTCGGCACAGTAATAATGATAACTAACCAAAGCACTAAGATTAGAACTGGGCCACTATACTATAGTATAGTCGGCACAGTAACATTCGTGCACTGTGAAAAGGTGTAGAATTTAATTCTCTATCGAATGCATATAAATTAAATATTCGCGCACTATTTATTATTCTTTTTCAAATATTAAACAGGTGCAAAAATGTGTCCAAAAAAATGTAATAAAAAATCGTGACCCCAGGTGCACATCTGTAACCCATGAGACACCTATCCTGAAAATTTGGGCTCTTAGTTAATTAAACTCTGTTCTGGGGAGAGGCTACGGACTAATAACTAACCATGGCAGTAAGATTAGAACTGGGCCACTACTATACTATAGTATAGTCGGCACAGTAATAACTAACCAAGGCAGTAAGATTAGAACTGGGCCACTATACTATAGTATAGTCGGCACAGTAAAAATAATAAAAATCCCAAATTGCAGCCTGTGCCGAAATTATTCCCTTTTTAGGGCCTATATTTGGTGGTTTGGGTATATAGTAGTGCCTCTAAAGAGAAATAATTTCGGCACAGGCTGCAATTTGGGATTTTTTTGGGCATGAGCCAAAGGAACGATGGATAAATTGGAAGTTAGTTCCTATCTTAAAACATTTGAATTTAATGCCATTCAATAAATATGTATAGATAATAAATTATATAAATATAGTTAATTATTTTAGCAATGTTATCCACAGTGAGTTGAGTAAAGTCAACAAATTCCTTATTTTATTTTAATTGCTTTAATCCATTATATATTATGAGAATACTTATCCACCGATCATCGGTAGCACCGATCATCGGAGTTAGTATTAAAAATCCTCGCTACTTTCTACCGATGATGTTTTTTATACACATAAAAAAACAATCGGTAGAAAGTAGCGAGGTTTTTTAATACAACCGCCGATGATCGGTGGATAAGTATTCCCATATATTATTAGTACAATTAAATAAAAGCTAGTGGAACTCACAAGTAGAATTAATATAATTATCGCAAGTTGAAACAATAGAGTAAGATTTAACAGTTTACTGAAATTGAAGTGTGAGCAGTGGCGGCGCCAGGAGGCCATGGCCCCCCCTCTTTTGAGGCTGGCCCCCCCTAGAATAACATTGTACTACAGTGTGGCCCCCCCTGAAATCCCCCCTGGCCCCCCCAGAGCTCCCCTACCTGAAAATCCTGGCGCCGCCTCTGAGTGTGAGTAAACAAAGAAAATTTCAACCCCCATTTGTGGCATGATTTTTTAAAGTTTTCTTCTCCCATCAGACGTAGAATTATATAGTGAATCTGTTATGAAGCTTTGGGACCTCATCAAGTTGCCACAGTTCCTGACTGCGGGCGGTCCAAGTGGTGTCGCCACCACTCAAGGGTTTCGGCCTTCCAGGCCTCATCAGGAGGACGGTCTAGTCCTCTACCCTCGGTACGTTCACTACGACCGTTGTGCCTGACCACTGCTCCCTAGGAGCTCCGTAAGCGCTCACTCTAGGTCTGCTCTCGCTCCTGTCCCTCGCGGACTCTAGCAGCACTTAGGCCTCCTGGGAGTGACTCATCTTTTAGTAGCGCATCTCGCCATGCCGCTACATGACAAATCCAATGGTTAAATAATAACTGGGGAGTTAGTTAAACATTTTATGAGTTAAGGAACAGACAAATTTTGAAAGGTGTCAAAGATGTGTCCAAAATTTGTTAATAAAAAATCGTACCCAGGTGCAAATTAGACGGTCACTCCGCACCTAAATGCAAAGTTTCAGCCCATCAACTATAAAGCTCTGGCCAGGGTACCGTCTGCGGAGGAAAATAAAAAAATGATAATCCAAAATTGCAGGTGTGCCGAGTCACTGCCGACCTTGTTCCTTTGGTGGCACTATATTTGGTGGTGGTTTATTGATAGTTCCTCCAAAGGAAATGCTGTCGGCACAGCTGCAATTTTGGATTTTTTCGCCATGAAGAACGCTTCAGTGTGATTAGACCCATTTGTCCAGATGTAACTTACGGGAGAAGGAACGATTGATAAATTAGAAGCTTTTACTGTGCCGACTATACTATAGTATAGTGGCCCAGTTCTAATCTTACTACCTTGGTATATTATTGGTCCGTAGATCCTCCACAGAACAGAGTTTTATCAACTAAGAGCCCAAATTTCAGGATCGGTGTCTCATGGGTTACAGATGTGCACCTGGGGTCACGATTTTTGATTACATATAATTGGACACATTTTTACACTTGTTAAACGTTACAACAGCATCAATAAGTAGTCCCCAAATATTCAATTTATATGTATTTGATGTAGAATAAAATTATACACCTTTTCACAGTGCACGAATTTTCAAATTGAGCTTAGTTTGTGCCATAATTGATTTGCTAATTTCGTTTGTTTACAAACACTTCAGTTCATTTGAAAGTGTTAAATCTAATTCTATTGTTCAACTTGTGATTATTATATTGATTTAACTTGTGAGATCGAGCTGGCTTCTATTCAATCGCAGTAACACTACGTATACAATGGATTGAAGCAAATTAAATTAAGTAATTAAGGAATTGGTTGAATTTTACTCAAATCACCGTTGAAATCATTGCTAAATAATTAACTATTTATATAATCTATTATCAATACATAATTAATGAATGGCATTAAACCAGGCCTTCATCTGGGTGCGCGGCGCGCACCCAGGGGTGCGTGATTTTAAGGAAAATGTTGGAAGGGTGCGTGAAATTGAATTAATTTGGGTGTTCAATGCGCAACCAGAGTATTTTTAATACTAATTTTGGTCTTTTTTTTGGCATATGTATTATTTTTGGAAAATTTGGGTGCGCGATTTAAAAAAAAAACATTATCTAGGGTGCGCGGATCTCTTAGCGCTAGATGAAGGCCTGCATTAAACTCAAGATGGTTGAAGTTAGAAATAAACTAAAATTCAACAATCGTTCCTTTGTCCCGTAACAACTTGTTAAATGTGTCTAAACACCATGAGGAGTTAATGACATGGCGAAAAAATCCAAAATTTCAACTCTGCCGACAGCATGTTCCTTTGGAGGCACTATCAATAAACCACCATCAAGATATAGTGCCACCAAAAGAACATGCGTCGGCACAGGCTGCAATTTTGGATTTTTTATTATTATTATTATTATTATTTCTCCGTAGACGGTACCCTGCCCTCACCTTTATACATAGAGGGCTAAAACTTGGCATGTAGGTGCGGAGTGACCGTCTAATTTGCACCTGGGGTTACGATTTCCGTTCAAATTTCTTAACACCTATTTAATCTAATTATACTTCATAACATTAAATAATAAATAGTGAGCTTCATAAAATTTACATATTTGGATAGAGAATTAAATTCTACACCTTTTCACAGTGCACGAATTTTCAAATTGGGCTTAGATTGTGCCACAATTGAGTTGCAAATTTCCTTTGTTACTCACACTTCAATTTCAGTAAAACTGTTAAATCTAATTCCATTGTTTCAACTTGTAATAATTATATTGATTTAACTTGTTAAATCCTACTCTATTGATTCAACTTGCGATAATTAAATTGATTCAACTTATAAATTCCAGCTGGCTTCTATTTAATTGTAGCATTACTATACAATGGATTAAATTAAATTAATTTATATAAGGAATTTGTTGACTAAACTCAAATCACCGTGGATAACATTGCTAAAATAACTAACTAATAATATAATTTATTATCAATACATAATGAATGAATGGCATTAAACTCTAGATGGTTTATAATATAAACAAACATCAAATTTATCTACCGTTCCTTGTGACTCGGACCAATTAACAGCTGGTTTTTTACTGTGCCGACTATACTATAGTATAGTGGCCCAGTATTGGAATCACTGCCTTTATTATTATTATTATTATTATTATTTTTACTGTGCCGACTATACTATAGTATAGTGGCCCAGTATTGGAATCACTGCCTTAATTTTGATTTTTTTAATTTCTCCGTAGCAGGTGCCCTGGCCACACCTGTATACATTAAGGGGTGAAATTTGGCATGTAGTTGCGGAGTGACCGTCTAATTTGCACCTGGGGTTACGATTTTTGATCAAATAATTTTAACACCTATTTAAACTAATTATGGCTCATAGCATTAAATAATTAATAGTTAGCTTGATAAATTTACATATACGGATGGAGAATTAAATTCTACACCTTTTGGCAATTCGCAAATGTTCAACTTAGCCTAGGTTTGTGCCATAATTGGGATGCCAATCTCCTGTGTTTCCTCACACTTCAGATTCAGTAAAACTGTTAAATCTAATTCTATTGTTTCAACTTGTAATAATTTTATTGATTTAACTTGTTAAATCTTACTCTATTGATTCAACTCGCGATAATTATATTGATTTAACTTATAAATTCCAGCTGGCTTCTATTTAATTGTAGCATTACTATACAATGGATTAAATATAATAATATATAATATAAGGAATTTGTTGACTTAACTCACTCACCGTGGATAACAATGCTAATATAAATAACTAATAATATAATTTATTATCAATACATAATGAATGAATGGCATTAAACTCAAGATGGTTTAAGATAGAAACAAACTTCAAATTTATCTACCGTTCCTTGTGACTCGGACCAATTAACAAATGCTTCTTCACACCTTGGGCGTTGATGACTTGGCGAAAAAAAATCCAAAATTACAGCCTGCGCCGACAGCATGTTCCTTTGGAGGCACTATCAAAAACCACCAACAAAATATAGTGCCACCAAAGGAACATGCGTCGGCACAGGCTGCAATTTTGGATTTTTATTATTATCCTTCCGTATCCTCTCCACAGAACAGAGTTATATTTACTAAGAACTAGAATTTTCATGACAGGTGTCTCATGGGTTACAGATGTGCACCAGGGGTCACGATTTTTTATTACATTTTTTTTTACTCATTTTTAAACCTGTTCAATGTTAGAAAAGGAACAATAAATGGTGCCCGAATATTTAATTTATTTGCATTCGATAGAGAATTAAATTCTACACCTTTTCACAGTGCACGAATTTTCAAATTTCGCTTCGTTTGTGCCACAATTGAGTTGCAAATTTCCTTTGTTTATTAACACTTTAGTTCTATTGAAAGTGTTAAATCTAATTCTATTGTTTCAACTTGTGATTATTATATTGATTCAACTTGTGAGATCGAGTAGGCTTCTATTTTCTAATTGAAAACTAAGATTTTACATTCCATAACAACGACAGATTATGTGATTATATTTACTTCTGCGAGAGATTATTGTACTGTTAATATACTGACGAAATTAATTATAATTAATTCAGTCAGTACATGACTTATATAGATGCTTCCAATTTGTTTTTAGGGGTTATCGGGTGTGCGGAATGGAAATTTGATAGCCATATTAATTAATTTATTATTTATTACAAAATAATTTAACTTAATAATTGTAAGGTGACATTGAAATTGGTGTTATATTATAAATAATATTAATAATTATTTATACTAATTAATTAAATATCATAAATCTCAGAAATTATAGAAGATAGAAACAAATTTCAAATTTATCAATTGATCCTTATGCCACATAACACCTCTGCAAATGGGTCTTGACACCTTGAGGTGATGATGACATCGTCAAAAAAATGTATTTTACAATTTTGTGAATTCTATATTTCGAATGGGTTGTTTGGTGTTGGGTGATCACCACACACGCACATAAAAAATGCTGACTCATCACTTATTATATTCCACTGAAACTTGAATATCTTTGAAATGAAGTAAGCTAAAACGAAACTTCCTACACACTACGGGTCGTTGCCTTTTGAAACACCTTTCTAAAATAATTTAACACAGTCATGGTGATGATGACATGGCGAAAAAAAATCCAAAATTGCAGCCTGTGCCGACATCATGTTCCTTTGGAGGCACTATCAATAAAAGACCATCAAAATATAGTGCCACCAAAGGAGCATGCGTCGGCACAGGCTGCAATTTTGGATTTTTTATTATTAGTCCGTAGCCTCTCCCCAGAACAGAGTTTAATTAACTAAGAGCCCAAATTTTCAGGATAGGTGTCTACTGGGTTACAGATGTGCACCTGGGGTCACGATTTTTTATTACATTTTTTGGACACAATTTTGTACCTGTTTAATATTTGAAAAAGAACAATAAATAGTGCGCGAATATTTAATTTGTATGCATTCGATAGAGAATTAAATTTTACACCTTTTCACATTGCACGAACTTTTAAATTGGGTTTCGTTTGTGCCACAATTGAGTTTCAAGTTTCCTTTGTTTACTAACACTTCAGTTCAATTGAAAGTGTTAAATCTAATTCTATTGTTTCACCTTGCGATAATTCTAGTGATTCAACTTGTGAGATCGAGTAGGCTTCTATTTTATAATTGAAAACTAAGATTCTACATTCCATAACAACGACAGATTATGTGATTATATTTATTTCTGCTTAGAATATTCTTGCACAATGGATACATGACGAAGTTAATTAACTTAATTCTAATTAATTCGCTCTGTGTTTAACTTATAGAGATGGTTCCAAATAGATTAGTGGGGTTATCGAGTGCGCTGAATTCAAATATGATAGTGAAATTCAATTTAGATTAATAATTATTGCAAATAATTGAACTTAATTTATTTTGATGTACATAATATTGGTGTTAAATTATTAATAGATTAATTAAATATTATACTAATTATCTAAATTTTATTAATCTCAGAAATGATATAAGATGGAAACAAACTTTCAATTTATCAATTGGTCCTTATGGCACGTACCACCTATACAAGTGGGTCTTGATACCTTGAGGTGATGATGACATCGTTAAAAAAATGTGTTTTTACAATTTTGTGGAATTCTATATTTAAAATGGGTTGGTTGGTGTTGGGTGATGACCAAACACAGACATAAAAAATGCTGAGTCTTCACCTTTTATATTCTACTCAAACTTGAATATCTCTAAAATGAAGTGAGCTAAATTGAAACGTCCACCACTCTAGGGGTCGATGCCTTCTGAAACACCTTTCTAAAATAATTTAACACCTTCATAGTGATGATGACATTGCGAAAAAAATCCAAAATTGCAGCCAGTGGCGACAGCATGTTCCTTTGGAGGCACTATCAATAAACCACCACTAAAATATAGTGCCACCAAAGGAACATGCGTAGGCACAGGCTGCAATTTTGGATTTTTTTATTATTATATATTAATTTTTTTTCTCCGTAGCAGGTGCCCTTGTCACACCTATGTACATAGAGGGCTGAAACTTGGCATGTAGGTTCGGAGTCGACGTTTAATTTGCACCTGGGGTTACGATTTTTTATTAACAAATTTTGGACACATCTTTAACACCTTTCAAAATTTGTCTGGTCCATAACTCAAAATATGTTTTACTAAACCCCCAAATTTTATTTCACATTTGGATTCACCATAAAATTCTGCGTCTGATGAGATAATAAAATTTTAATAATGGGTTTAATTTCTGCCATAAATGGGGGTTGAAATTCCTTTGTTTACTCACACTTCAATTTCTGTAAAAGTGTTAAATCGTGACCTACGTTATATAAGGCCTGTTGTATGAGATTCTTACTACCATGAGATTCTTACTACTTTTGTATACAAGGACCATGGATGTTACATTGCTATGAGATTCTTACTACCATGAGATTTCTACTACCACTTGTTATTCTTTCTCACCTGTTTTCTCAAGATCTATTCTCAATATACTTACGTGTTAACCACATGAATAACCAATTTATAATGGAATAACAAGAGTTTGATTGTGATATTGAGGTGGAATATATTCCATTCCAATATCTCAATTTGCTAATATACGGTACGTATAATTATTACTACAATATTTGTACTTATTGTACAGCATCAATTTATATTTTAAAATCGTTCGTTATGTGCATTTTGTATCTGTTTGTTTATTTTAAACTATGTACATAGATCGGCTAAGAAATGAGAACACTTTAAAAATTTAATAAAATAATATTTTATATCAAAAACGAAAATATTTTTAGGTAATTTTTCCCCAAAAATTTTAAATGTGAATCTAATATCAAAATGTTAAAATGTTCGTATAAAGTTGTTTTCAATAGCTATACATGAATTTACCAATTATACATGGCCTAGGACACAATACTTTGACATTATGCAATCATATATACTCACTTTATCGGAATTAAAAGATTATCATAAGATCTTCAAGTTGACAATCTTGCAACTACCGCTTATGGACCTCAAGGGAATGACCACAACAAAATTATTAATTAATTGAGAATTGATTATTGTCCAATTTCTTCGAGAATTAGAAATTTAGACAATTAATATCGCTATTTATCTGCGTACTAGGAAAAAAGATTATAGCTGAGGTAAATGAGGCTGGTGTATAGAGTTACATAAAATGTACAACCTCCAGTATTATCAGTAAACAGTAAATAAATACGTGGCACTGGTTATAGTTAGTTCTACCTGATATTGAAAGTGAATTCTATTTTCTCTTGCCCCTTCAATATTTATATTCGAAATATGAATAAAACACTGTAGCAAATGAAGAAAATACTTGCTGTATACTACTTTCTCTAACTTCCTTTCCAACTTTCCAGTAACTATAGTGAGTCATTCATTAGTGACAAATATCAAAATGCTAACCTACTTGATTATTAAATCCAGCAATAATTGGCAATGTTTATTCCCCTCTCCCAGAGTCTATTGAACCACATGGGAAGTGTTTCTTCTAGCAATATCTGCTGTATTCGGAAAAAATACACTACAGTAGATGCCGGTTATAAGTACATCGTCGGGAACTGCATATCAGGCTGGATTCGGTAAACCGTTGCTAATATCGGTTAGCGGTTACAGATCTCATTAGCCACTTTTCCGGTCTGTTCAAAATCACCAGTATTAGTTGGAAATTATTGAATAAATAATTAAAATTATCTGAATTGTGTTCGAAAATGATATCATAAATCCATTTCCCATCAAGACATCACCGCATAATATATTATATTTTATTTATTTTATTTTAAGTGTATCAATTAATGTAGTATTTTTTGGGTAATACTTTTTAAAGCTGAGTCTTATTCAGTAGTATAAACTGGATTTTCTAAAGGATTAGTTGTATTGAGTAGCATGGGCGATTAATCGGTTAATGTCGATATATCGAATCGCAACCGGAGCCTAAGAACGGTTATTGTTCTTATTACCGGCGTTCTTATATCCAGCATCTACTATATATAAAGAAATACAAATTCATTGTAATACAAGGAGCTGGATTTATTTGCCTTACTTGGAAGTCAAGTTAGTGGACACTCACCAAACAGTGGCGTCGAACTTTCCATTTTTCGGAAAATCATTCCGGGGCGAGTTATAAATTTTCAAAAATTTCACCTAGTATAAAACATGTTTTCCGAAAAGTTGTTTACCTATTGTGTAACTTTTTTTCCAAAAGTCTGTTTTATGTTGATGAAAATTACCCGCTAAATCGCTATCTATTCTGACACAACACATACCCTGCATTCTTTAACTTTAACGGTTCGAATCAGTGTTCGGAAAAAACCGCCCTTTTCTAGAAAAGACCGGGGCAGGTGGAAAAAACCGGTTTTTTCCGGAAAAAAACGCCCTTTTCTGGACTTTTCTGCCTTTTTCTATTGACTGGCCTACGCGTAATTAATATACGTATTTCGGTGTACTTAGTGGCATTGTTGCATTATACGTAACGTATAACGTATATAAACCATTATACGATAGGTGAACGTATAATGCCATCATACGTAACGTATAATCATCATACAACTTATAACGTATAACGATTTTAACGTATATATGGTCCATTATACGCTCCCCGAACGTATAACGTATAATCGTATAATGCATCATGCTTAGTGGTTAATCCACTAACCTTTGTATAACATTAGGGATCCACTCTCAAAAGTCCTAAATTTAACAATCGTTGGTGTAGAATCTCTATAAAATATCTGTCTCTTGCATATAGAAGCTGACCATAAATGGGCCTCTAGTGTTGCCATATATGGTCATAGGCAGTGTTCCCCCTAAGCCAAGTTATGGGTCTCATTCGACCGGCCTCGTGCCAGCTTCATCGACTTATAAATTTCAAAAAGGACAATAAACGGCTGAAGAATACGACACTATTTCAAAACATGAATAAAATATATGACGCTCTCACGGTAAAAACTCTAAAAGGCGTGCTTTTAATATGCTTACATACTACACTCAAACTTTAAATTAAATAGGAACCAATCCCCCATCCCGGTAAATTGTCTTGCTTTCGATTTTGAGGGGTGAAACATACATTTTGGAAGTCATTATGAGCGACTGCATAGTCTATTTGACCGGCCGCTGGGTGATTAAATTGGCGTTTTGACCGGCCAGCCGGCCGGTCAAAAGGCTTAAGGGGAACACTGGTCATAAGTGTTTTTTTCCAAATTTACTGCCCTTTTCCGGGGTGGAAAAAAACCGGTTTTTTCCAGGGGTTTTTTTCCGGGGTGGTCTTTTCTGGCAACACTGGTTCGAATTAAGTTCGGCCGAACCTAATTAGCATAGTTCTAGATTAACTAAATAGGTTCATCCGAATCAAATAGGTTCGTGCAGAACTAGGCGCAAAAAGTTCCCCGCGGGTGAATTTCGACTGTCACCGATTTATGTTAATTAATTACCTTTCGAGCAGAGATGATATGGATCGATTTAGAATTTTTAGTTGAGCCGAACCAAATTTGTTGGCTTCCACTCGAATTAAATGACTCTAAATATGTTCACTCGAACCAAATAGGTTCGTGTTGAACTAAACGTATGAATACTTTTCCAGCGATTTTCTCAGTGGGTCCAAACATGCAGGAAATTTGCTCAAACGAGTTCAGAAATAATAAAAAATTGCAATCCATGATAGATACATCCAAATTATCACGAAACACCATCAAAAAATCACCGAATTTCGGAAGATTTATGCCGGGGCGAAACAGTGGCCGCCCGACATGATTCTTTCATGCCGGGGCACGCCCCTTCCGCCCCGGCATGGTTGGCGCCTATGCTCACCAAGACACCAACAGAATATCTTCAGAATTCTCAAATGAATTCTGGTCAGATTTTGGCAACCGATGTACAATTAGTGGATGTTTCGTGCTAATTATCATTTAAATATAATGAACACGTGGAGAAAACACCAGCCAAGCAATATAGTTAGCAAATTTTGATCACCATTTTCAGCCTGTTGCTGAACGCTGGTCGTTAGCCTTCATATTTTACGAATTACAGTTTTAGCAATGTCTGTATTTGCAATTTAGAATTTAGTTAGTAACTAAATATACTAATTCTATTTGCAAATGAATTTATTCCATTACAATATCACAATCAAACTCTTGTTATTCCATTATAAATTGGTTATTCATGTGGTTAACACGTAAGTATATTGAGAATAGATCTTGAGAAAACAGGTGAGAAAGAATAACAAGTGGTAGTAGAAATCTCATGGTAGTAAGAATCTCATAGCAATGTAACATCCATGGTCCTTGTATACAAAGTAGTAAGAATCTCATGGTAGTAAGAACTCATACAACAGACCTGTTGTATCGTATTTTGAGGCGCTATCGTATATTGAGGCGCTGTATGATACACTAATATAAACCATGGATATGCTATTACAAATTATACAGTGGTATTTTGAGGCGCTCTAGTAGATTGAGACGCTACTATAAATGTGATTTCCAATCATTTTACGAGATAATTTTTCGTAGTTAGTCAGAAAATTTAAGGTAACTAATCTATTTTACATTAAATTAACTGAATTCTCGAAATAGAAAATTGTTTACTACGCACCTCAAATTAGTAATTACTACAATATAATTTTAATAGCGCATCCATGGTTCACTTATACAGAGTCTAGAGTTCATGATATAATGCAAAATGATTGGAAATCACATTTATAGTAGCGTCTCAATCTACTAGAGCGCCTCAAAATACCACTGTATAATTTGTAATAGCATATCCATGGTTTATATTAGTGTATCATACAGCGCCTCAAAATACGATACAACAGACCTATGCACCAACTTTGTGAAACTGGACCATGGATTAAAGGAAGGCTAATGATTAATAGGTTATTTATCGTTATCTAAATAACTAGTAGTGATAGACCTCATAAATGTTCTATAACTATATAGGAACATGATATGAAGGTATACATAGCACCCTTCAGAATTGAGCTATGTCATCATTTGATTACGTAAATAATTAGACTTAATTCCTTATGAGGTAATACACTCATTATCTCAAAGATTATTGTAGTTAGGCATATATAATGTATTATCAATGAATAGGAAGTTACCTATTTCGGATAGATCAGCACTAGCCTAGTTTACATAAAATAGATAGTTTTTGAGTTATTGCTCATTTTAGGAAATATTCATTTCCTTGGCAACCGAGGAATGTGTCAACATTCCGTTTATAATTTCGATATATTTCATCTAACTAGTTATGGGCATCATCATGTTCCAATTTTGAACATGTATAACGCGTTTAACTATGTTAAAAGCAGGCTATAAAATAACGATATTACCCACCAAAAATAGCAATTACGTAATCAAATGATGACATAGCTCAATTCTGAAGGGTGCTATGTATACCTTCATATCATGTTCCTATATAGTTATAGAACATTTATGAGGTCTATCACTACTAGTTATTTAGATAACGATAAATAACCTATTAATCATTAGCCTTCCTTTAATCCATGGTCCAGTTTCACAAAGTTGGTGCATAGGCCTTATATAACGTAGGTCACGGTTAAATCTAATTCCATTGTTTTAACTTGTAATAATTATATTGATTTAACTTGTTAAATCCTACTCTATTGATTCAACTTGCGATAATTAAATTGATTCAACTTATAAATTCCAGCTGGCTTCTATTTAAATGTAGTATTACTATACAATGGATTAAATAAAATATAATAATATAAGGAATTTGTTGACTAAACTCAAATCACCGTGGATAACATTGCTAAAATAACTAACTAATAATATAATTTATTATCAATACATAATGAATGAATGGCATTAAACTCTCGATGGTTTATGATAGAAACAAACTTCAAATTTATCAACCGTTCCTTGTGACTCGGACCAAATAATAAATGCTTCTTCACACCTTGGGCGTTGATGACTTGGCCAAAAAAAATCCAAAATTGCAGCCTGCGCCGACAGCATGTTCCTTTGGAGGCACTATCAATAAACAACCAACAAAATGTAGTGCCACCAAAGGAACATGCGTCGGCACAGGCTGCAATTTTGGATTTTTTCTATTATTACTTTCTTATTCATTGATAAATGCTTATAGTTAAATTCATATTCTAAATAATCCGTCGACGAAATGTCCGTCAATAATTGTCCTGTTTTGACAAAAAGTGTCCGGCTAAAAAAACTGTCCGGCCAAACAGTTTTTGTCACATTTATCAAAAAAAATTGCCTACAAAAACTTAATATTTTTCTTATATTTTTCAGCATATTACGCAAGAAAGAGAATCTGTGATAATACAGTAAATACGTATACTAGAAAATGACAAGTGAGAATCTAACTTTGTTTTAACTCCTCTAATAATCTAATACAGTATAACCTTGATCATCCGAACTCTTTGGGATTACTCAAAACAAGTTGGGATAATTAGGATAAACACATTGTATTAAATTAACCAAGGGTTCCCGGATAATCGAAAAATCCGGATATTCAGGATTGTATTTAGTGTTTGACAAAAACTGTCCGACCGGACACTTTTTGTCAAAACAACGTTTTTTGCTAAATTTGACAAAAACTGTCCGGCCGGACAGTTTTTGTAGCCGGACACTTTTTGTCAAAACAGTCCGTTTACCATCTATTACTTATCTAGTTTAGTTTCTGTAGATTGATAAGAATACTTGGATAAATATTTAAGTCCTTCTTTAATACATACAGGCCAGATATAAGTTTGAAATGTGTTTAATTGAGTGTAAGGTTACTAATATAGATAATTAATTGGGTCAACTTTCCTCGGACCTATTCAAAGTCCACTGTATTATAATTTAGATATTGATTGCTTGTCTATACTTTGTAATGTGACTTGTCTCAAACTGTCTAAATAATACTATTATCTGGAAATTTGTTAATTAAATATGCTGACTGGCTCTCAGTTAAGTTTACCGTAGTTACTCAAATAGCAGTCGGATTGATTATTTATTATTGGATTAATAGTTTGTCCGTCCGCGTAAAAATTTAATACAGGGAGCATCATTTAGGACTATCAAATTATGACGCTAAAATCTATTAAAAATTTCTTATTTACATATGTAATTTTTGACCACATACCATTTAGACTGGAATATTTGATATGGCTGAATCAGATATACCAACAGTTGACATTCTTATGAAGCAAGAGTCATTGGATAACGATGTTGAACCTAAGTCAAAGCCTAGAGTTGAACAATCACCAGCTGCATCAACTGGTAACATTAGTGTAGTAGTGATAGGCGCGACAGGTGTGACCGGCAGGTATGTGGTGGCAGAGCTGCTGCTCTGTCCTGAGATAGCCAATGTGCGGGTAGTGACGCGTAGGAAGTACGAGGTTCCGCGGGAATACGCTAACTCTGTGATAGTGTCAAATGCTGCAAAAGAAGGGAAGCTAGTGGAGCATATCGTGGATTTGGAGACAGTGAGTGGTGAGGAGCTGAAAACTATCTTCGAAGGAGTACACACATTCTTCAACTGTTTGGGCTCTACCAGAAGTAAGGCGGGATCTAAAGAACGGTTTATCCAGATAGATATGGAAATACCAGTTCAATTTGCACAAACAGCCAAAGAGCAGGGAGTGAAGCACACCAGTCTGCTAACATCTGCTAGAGCTAATGAAAAGTCCGTCATGTTTTATTTCAAAGTGAAAGGTCTAATTGAGAATGCTTTCCGTAATCTTGAATTCCCAGCTCTTTCCATATTCAGACCGGGTCTGTTGGGCCGTAAAGAGCAGATGAAGTTTGGTGAGAAAATGTTCAGCCTGTTTCAAATCCCTCTCCAGACAGATGATTTAGCTCGTGCTATGGTACAGGACTGTTTGAATATTATCAGAGGTTTGGATACACATCTCAACCCACTGTACACTAATCCACAAATAAAAGCTATGAACACTGAACGATTGAAAGAACTACGTTCACTCACCAACCCTTATCTTGAGAATCCTGAATATAACGAAGATGATACTGGAGTGGTACCACCTGTTGTGATGGAATACTCACAAGAGCGGAATGAATCAGGCAGTATTAAAGCAACTAGAGATAATCCTATTGACTCTGTAACAACTGGTGAAAGTAACAGTTCTGAGAAACCTATAGGTGATTTCATCCCTGCTGCTTGTAATGATGTTCCAATTTTAGCTGAAAATACCAATATTGATGGAATTGATTCTGGGTTGAATAAATCTGTTGAGGTGGAATCTATCGCTGTGAAACCAGATATTGTAGAAGAGGAAATTGGTACTACTGTTGAAGTTATCACAATCACAGATCCAGAAAAGGTTACTGAACCTATAATTCGTACTATTACAGAGTCTATTGAACCTACTACAGATACCACAGAGCCTATTTCACAGGCTACTGAACA
Source organism: Hexactinellida sp. DTS-2022 (assembly GCA_028753945.1). Classification (NCBI taxonomy): domain Eukaryota; kingdom Metazoa; phylum Porifera; class Hexactinellida; species Hexactinellida sp. DTS-2022. The sequence goes on from JAPNXP010000014.1 coordinate 1,712,513, forward strand.
TATTACAAAGTCTACTATAATTATAGAGACTACTGAACCCATTATACAGAGTAATGAATCTACTACATATTTTTTTGAGCCTAGTATAGAGCCTATCCCATTGCCTACTGCACCTATTTCTGAAACTACTGAACCATGTACATATACTATTGAACCTATGATACAGACTCCTGAGTCTAATTCAGAAACTGGAAAAGTGAAAGATACAGTTACAAACGACTCCTTTTTTGCGCCAAATAAGTCAATTCATTCTGATCCTGACATAACTCCCACACCAATGTCACCTGGTTCTATCCAGGCTCTAGAGCAGGGTATATCCCCGAGCAGTGACAGGCTACAGCCAGAGGATGTAACTCTACCGGAATGTGACATTTCTAAAGATCCTAACTTCTCTGCTGGAGACACGGACGTGACCAGTCCTTCAACTAAACCGGACACAACAAATTCTTCATTTCAGACAGCTAACAGCTCTGACGCTAGTGACCCGATCACTCCTCAAGCCCCAGATACTAACAGCCCTTAGTAAGTATACTTAAATTACTTTCTTTCTTGTAATTCTGATTTAGTGAATTGTTAGTTTAGTTTATTTCAACAGTAACTCGATATTATAATCATTATCTATACTACGGTTATCTTCCTTGTATTGAAATTGTATTGAAACATTTGAGATCTAATTTACTTTGTTATTTTGTATGCAAATTACATTATTGTTCACTATTAATATTACTTGCTTACTTATTTTCCTGAGGGGTAGTTATCTGAGTTCTGCTGTTTTGCCTTATACTTTGGTCACATAAATTATTAAAATAAATTAACATGCAGTAGTTTGGAAAAATGAAATGTTCATAGTAGAACATCACTTTTTATTCACAACAGTATAACTATATTGGGTCGTGACCAGAGCTGCACGCGGGCCGAATTTTTGTAACCGCAGCCCGCCCCGCGGCCCGCCATTTAGGTTAAACTGACCCGCAGCCCACACGGCCCGCGGGCCGATATGAAAAATAGGCCCACGGCCCGCCCCGCAACCGGCCCGCAAATAATCAAGTACCTTGTGTATTCCCTTAAATTTACATAACGAAGTACATTGTAAATGCTCGGAAAGCGCAATATACTTCAATGCATACAATCATAGCATGGCCCTGGTTTAATATAATAATGATTTCATTCTAAAGTTTAGACGAACAAACAACAAACACATAACAAGGAGTTATGAGCTGAAAATAGTAATTACAGTAAATTGAGGTAAATCGCTAAAGTTTAACAAGATATTGAGTTAATTGGCCATTGAACTACTTCACTGTCCTGACCGTTGTTGAGTTAACGTATTGTGCGGGCCTATTGCGGGGTGTTGCGGGCCAACGGCCCGCAATAAAGATTATCGGCCCGCAAGGCCCGCGGAATTGCGGGCCAGTCCGCCCTGCGTGCAACTCTGGTCGTGACCTACGTTATATAAGGCCTATGCACCAACTTTGTGAAACTGGACCATGGATTAAAGGAAGGCTATTGATAAATAGGTTATTTATCGTTATCTAAATAACTAGTAGTGATAGACCTCATAAATGTTCTATAACTATATAGGAACATGGTATCAAGGTATACATAGCACCCTTCAGAATTGAACAATGTCATCATTTGATTACGTAATCGCTATTTTTTGTGGGTATTATCGTGTTTTTATAGTCCGATTTTAACATAGTTAGACGCGTTATAAATGTTCAAAATTGGATCAGGAGGATGTCCATAACTAGTTGAATGAAATATATCGAAATTATAAATGGAATGTTGACACATTCCTCGGTTGCCAGCAGGGTTGTTTGATTTAAATCAAGTGATTTAAATCATTGATTTAAATCAAAAATCTGATTTTAATCAAAGAAGTCTGATTTAAATCAATAAAGTCGGACTTTTTTGATTTAAATCAAACTTTTTTGATTTAAATCAGATTTTTTTATGTCTATTGTTTTTTGCGAAAAAGAAAGAAATACATTGATAATGAATCAAATTACATTGATAATGAGTCATTAACAATGTAATTAATCTATTAGCCAAATAATATACGCCAGTGTGATATAGATTGCAAAAAAAACAATTAAAATCAAAATTCTGATTTAAATCAAAAAAATCTGATTTAAATCAAAAAAATCGGATTTTTTTGATTTTTTTAAAAAAATCATGATTTTTATCAACCCTGGTTGCCAGGGAAATGCAATTTTATTAAAATGAGCCATAACTCAAAAACTATCAATTTTATGTAAACTATGCTAGTATTGATCTATCCGCAATAGGTAACTTCCTATTCATTGATAGTACATTCTATATGCCTAACTACAATAATCTTTGAGATAATAAGATAATTAGCACTTAATTCCTTATGAGGTAATACACTCATTATCTCAAAAATTATTGAAGTTAAGCCTAGAAAATGTAGCTCAATTCTGAAGGGTGCTATGTATACCTTGATACCATGTTGCTATATAGTTATAGAACATCTATGAGGTCTATCACTACTAGTTATTTAGATAACGATGAATAACCTATTTATCAATAGCCTTCCTTTAGTCCATGGTCCAGTTTCACAAAGTTGGTGCATAGGCCTTATATAACGTAGGTCACGATTGGGTGTATTAATTGAGACTAATTTGAGAGTAGAAATCGAGTTTATTTGCTTGCTAATAGGCGAACTTGCTGTCGAATCCCGGAAGTTTCGTCCCCGGGAATATATAATTTATTTAGAGAGTAGATATGGTTTAATTAATGAAATAGGCATATGAGGAATAATACAGTATTCAAAACTCAAAATTATATGCGGTTCCCCTAAGATAAGTTGTTATATCCCGGTTTCCATAATCTCCAACAAGTAACTGTATACGCTTATCTCGTTGAATCGACTTTATAGCAGGGTTGATAAAAATCATGATTTTTTTAAAAAAATCAAAAAAATCCGATTTTTTTGATTTAAATCAGAGTTTTTGATTTTAATTGTTTTTTTGCAATCTATATCACACTGGCGTATATTATTTGGCTAATAGATTAACTACATTGATAATGACTCATTATCATTGTAATTTGACTCATTATCAATGTATTTCTTTTCTTTTCACACAAAAACAATAGACTTAAAAAATCTGATTTAAATCAAAAAAGTCTGATTTAAATCAAAAAAATCCGATTTTTTGATTTAAATCAGACTTTTTTGATTTAAATCAGATTTTTGATTTAAATCATGATTTAAATCAATGATTTAAATCACTTGATTTAAATCAAACAACCCTGCTTTATAGTACCATCGTACTACCAGACTCCCACTTTATCAGTTTGGCTTCTTGTATTGATTGTTCTCGTTGCAAGAATTTGAAAAGCTTTGACACGCTTGGGTGCGAACAACCAAGACTAGAATTAAATACATTGTGCCACCCCTCAACAACATTATTAGTTCGTGGTAGTTGTTTGTTTCATTATTCTGATTGCAGATTTACCAGAATCTGCTCTACATGTTTGATGTTGCTACTTATTTTGAAGATACGTATATTGGTAAACGACTTCCTAATAACAGTAGAAGGATCCCACCCTTTCCTATCAGAATCTGGAACATGTATAAAAGGGTTTCATTTCCTCTCGTATGCATACGAGCTTTACACGTCCTCCGCTTTTCACATACCCAATGTTGTACACACGAAACCTTGGAAAGTAGCTTTATCTTTACCCCTTATACTTTTAACCAATTCAATTTTGAGAGGAGCAGCGGCCATCACAATGTTAAGTTTTGAGAAGATAATTCATGGATTCTTTTTGAAATTACTGAAACACTATCTTATTCTAAATATATGCATCCTTATATACTATTTATTTTTGCCAAGACAGTGGTCAGGAAGTTTACCTTTCACACCCACAATACACGGGCGTCGCACGGCTCTGAAAAATCTCCGGCCAAAACCGGACCGTCCTATATAATATAGTAGAATAAATGAAAACTGGTCCGGCCATGGCCGGACCAGCCGGACCGCGTGCTACACCGATGCAATATGACTAGTGTAAATCAAATACATCTATTATTTGCAAGACTAGTTTAGTTTCACTAAGTATAATGGGTTTTTTAGTGGTATCATACTATTTAACTTAATATAATAACATATGTCCAAAAGAATACGAATTTTCCTGGGAAGAATATTTCGGGGGACGAAACTTCCGTTACCCCTTGCTGTAGAGGACAGAATAAAACATTAAATGCTCGCTTGCGGGCTAAAAATAAGTTGCTAATAGAGCAATATAATTAATGGTATTAGAGCAATTGTTATTTAATATATAATTATTTTATGTTTGTTGTAAAATATATTTATTAAATCATTCTAATATACTATTTAAACTCTTAAGCGAAATGAATGCATGACAGGGGTTAATTATTGTAGACCCGGACAAATTGAAAAAGGTTTACTTGTGTGCTAAGCATTTTGATGTTCAGGATTTAATCGACACACATAAGTTTCTAGATATTGATAGCACATATAAAACACGACGTATCTGGCTAGATTGAAGAAAGGAGCAATTCCTAAATTTCTTCCAGATTGCCCTAAGTACTTGAATGACAACTCGATCAATAGGGACAAAAAGGAAACCGAATTACACTTTCAGGTAATTATATTGATTCCTAATATCCTATTAATTTTTTACTGTGCCAAATACTGTAGTGGGCCAGTGTTTAATTCTTATTTTACTTTGTATTTATACATTTCTAGTTCATCGATCTAAGTCAAGGGTGCTCAAACGGTGGCCCGCGAGACCATTCGCAGTGGCTCGCGCAGAGGCGTGCTGGGTCCAAGGGGCCCAGGCGGGATTATCTTCCAAAAGGGCCCGAAATTTTTTCGTGGGCCCGTAGGGCCCACGGTAAGCAACTTTCCGGGTGGTCCGGGCGGGATTCCCGCCTGCAATGTATGGCCAGCACGCCCCTGGGCCCGCGGATAATTCGCTTCCTTGCATTTATATATACTCTACAAATGCATCAATGTTCCTAGTATGAATACAGTATTTGGTAACTATAGTTTGGTAGATTTTTATGCAATGTTATTCTACTATGAACAGTACATAGTATACCCCAAATCTAGGTTTAGTACTATTGTCCACTTGCTAGAAAACAAGCTGAGTTCAAAAGAGACATCAAATTATTCGAATCCATTCAAAAGATTATAATTTAATTTTAAGTCAATAACTTGAATTTACAAGTAGAATCCATTGTTAATGCAATATGAGGTCAAATAGTATAGCTGGAAAATTGATTAAACTAAAGCCAGTGGCGATCTATGATTTGTGGCCCGTAAGGCGGAGCCTAATTTTTAAAGTGGCCCGTAGATTTAAAAGTTTGAGCACCCCTGATCTAAGTAATGAGTTCTTTGAAGCAGAACAAAAGAAGTTTTTCAGTACACAATTTTGATGACCTTACACTATCGCATCCGATTACAGTCCAAAATTATTTATCTATTGACGAATCTCTACATGTCATATCTTATCATAATGAAACACCAGTTAGTCTTCAATTTAATACAATTAATGATATTCGTCAGATAGGTAGTTTGATAGATTAATTGACAGATTACAATGCTGATAGAGTTGTTATCGGTTAGTATTTATGAATTAGTTTTGGGAAATACAGTAAACTCCGCTTAATAGTCAGTATTTTGTCACTTGTCCGAATCGTTTTTCAGTATGTTGTCACTTGTCCGAATCGTTTTTCAGTATACTGTCACTTGTCCGAGAATGTACTGATGTTTTTTATATGGGATTGATTTAAAAATGTATGTAATTTTGGAACAATTGTCCGTACTTGTATTTAATAAATTGATTACGTATTTTAAATTAACATGCATAGGTAAAACAAGGAAAATAGAATCAGAGAAAACGAAGGAAATGAAGTAGGTGTATCCCGTGTATTGAGTATGATTAATTGTATATCTTGAAAATTGAACCAATGGTGGAGCGGCACACTTATGGAAGTTTGTGCTAGATTCTCTATCTCTTGGCAGCGATCAGAGCAACAATTTCCATGCCTGCATGACATAAATACCCAAGTTTCCAGTCGTGGTCCAAGACGTACAATATATTGGTTCCCCATTGTTGGAGCATCATCGCTCTCACCTTCATCTTCAGAACTACTTGAGAATGCATCTTGAGTACTCACCAAAGCTGGGCACTAATCCGTTAATCCGTTAATCGTTAATTAACGGAAGTTAAATTTTTCGTTAACGATTAACTTTTAGTTAACTTTGAAATCGTTAACGGACTTAATTAACTTCCGTTACATTTACAAGTCCGTTAATAGTCCGTTAACGCATTTATGAATTATTGATAGTTTCTATTACAATAACCGAACAAATGTTTTTGAACAACAGGAATTTTATCCCACGCACAATGTGCTTCTTGTAGCGTATTATCGGCTGTTTAACCTACTTTGGAAGACTTTAAATATCTTGCTATAGTTATAAACTTCATAAACTTTCGATTTTAAGTATTTTTTTTCCAATATCCATGAATACGTGTCCCTCAAATGGGAATGTAACTGTATTTCAGTGGAAAAGAATCGCAATGGTTAGAAAATAAGCACCTATAGTATTCGATCATGTGGTATTCAAATCTGAAATCAGAATTTGTATATTCTAATTCTCTCATAATGATCATAAGTTGTATATTTCATTACTTATTTTATAATTAATGAGTTTATATGTAAATTTTATAATAAAATGTAAATTAAAATTGTTTTGGTCAACTTATCGTTTTATGTAAACATCAATGTTGACGCATCTACAAATGTTATTATCGTTCTAGAATGTATGAATACAATTATTCTTGTTTAAATACTTTTGACCGTTTAGTGCATTTTTAGATTTTCAATAGTGACATTCATGTGAATTTGAATCTTATATCTATATTAGTCAACATCCCTGTCTGATGAAAACTTTGACATGTTATTTTTCATGAAGGGAAACATGCGTTTCATGGAATTTTCTCAACACTCCTTCTAAGATCCCTTAAACAGCTTATTTCCCTTATTATTCGCTGATTATACGATATAAAGGTTGTGCTAGCATAAATCTTAGCTTGAATCACCCAACAAAGGAACATTTTATAGTTAGAGCACTTTTTGAGATGTCTTATAGCAAAAAAACAAATTTTGTTGTTGTTTGTATAATATAAATTAACTGTAACGGATTAACGTTAACTTCCGTTACATTTTTAACGTATTAACGGATTAACTGTTAAAGAAGTTAACTTTTTGGTTAACGGATTAACGATTAACGAAGTTAACTTTTTGATTAACTGTGCCCACCTTTGGTACTCACAACATTGCCAGTTGTATGGCTCATAGCTTTCAGAAATTATAATGGATTGTATACTCCATCTTTGAGTTTCTGTTTACATTTCATCCTATCTTCATCGTGTTTTAAGTCCTTCTTCCTTGGCCTACTGATTTCCCTTCCCTCGCGCAATCTACCAATGTCATTATCAGTGTCCTCTATTATTTGATTAATTGATTCCATAAAGGTCCATATTCGTGGATGACAGGTTTTTACTATAGATTTTATTTTGGAATGGTAAGATTCAGCTGCATTGTAGTTAGATCATATATTGATAGTTCCTGCGGTGTAACTTGCCTTAGCCAACGTGTTTTGAGATATACTTGCAACTTTTCCAATTTCGACCTTTCGGAATGATGTCTGTTGGAATTTGAAGGAGACTAGCTGTGGGATATATTAGAGCTTTTGGAAAAAATGGTATTGCCATTAGTTGTCTTATTTAAGTAGTTGTCTGTAATTCATTACGTAACCTTGGCTCAATCCAAGCTTCTGTGCTTTGGCCCATATCCGTTGAGTATAATGGAACCAGCAGCAATACATCTTGATTTCCGGGTACACAGCTTAAATTCATTTCTGGCTGCTGCTTCCCAATCAGACATCGTAGCAAGAGGTCGGAACAGAGGGACTACATTCGCAATTTTTCCCAAAACTGCTTTGTATAAATCTTGACTTTTCGATGACATTAAGCTGGATTGCTGGTAGACTGTGACGCCCAACTGGAACAAATATAGTCCATAGTTTAAAAAACTGTTTGGGTACCGTGAAAAAGTTCCATAATATTGCCGTTTGTAATTTCTGCTAAAAACATACTCATCTGATCAGAATAGAATACTGCTGCAATTTTGATCTCCAGATCTTGCAGTGAATTTGAAATATTCCTTATACTGAGTTGTAGGGAGCATGTCAATAAATTCGTTTGCTGTTAATGGGATTTTAGGCTGTATCATCCTTCTAGCTCGATACATCGATGACTCACATTCCGGAAAAGAGATATGATTCGCACCAGGATGTCTTCTAGTCACATCATCGAACACCATTCTCAAATTTGTTTGGGTACTTTTGTGAACAGATTTACATTTCGTTTTAAGTTGATAAACTTGAGTCTTGTAAAGCTCAACACTGTGATCGTGATTTTTCAAGGGAGTGATTGGATTTGTTTCTCTGTTCAACCTGTTCTTGCCTCGGCAACCGGTTCGAAATATAGCGCACTTCAGGTAGATATAATTCTCCATAGGTTTAGATTGGACATACTTGTTTGAAGTTGTTTCCATCAGGAGTATAAAAGATGTTGCCTGAGGTTCGTTTATATTCTTCTCTAGTGTATTCCATCTTGTTTCAAAGAAAACAAATTGATTTTATTTATATATGTTGATAAGTTGGTTTTAGAACCGCAAAACCATATTCAAACTTGCATTTGAAAAACAATCAGGAGTATAAATTTAATAACAATAGAATGATATAGTGTCAAAAAACAATAAGAGTATAAAATGATTTAGTGTCAAATAACAATCAACAATTCGGACAAGTGACAGTATACTGAAAAACGATTCGGACAAGTGATAACATACTGAAAACGATTCGGACAAGTGACAACATACTGAAAAACGATTCGGACAAGTGACAAAACATTCTGAAAAACGATTCGGACAAGTGAAAACATACTGAAAAACGATTTGGACAAGTGACAACATACTGAAACGATTTGGACAAGTGACAACATACCGAAAAACGATTCGGACAAGTGACGGTCCCACATTTTCGGACAAATGCAGGCACCTCAAAACCCCGGCTTGAATCCATGGTCCTACAATTCAAAATTGAAAGTCGAACTATTTCCTATTTTGAAAAATCGAACCATTTCCGCATTACCGGTCAAAACAACCTGGTCCCTAGGTGGCTCTATTAAGCGGAGTCGACTGTATCGAACACTTGCTAAATACAGTAGATGTCGGATATAAGCACACCGGTTATAAGAACATATCGGATATAAGCACACTATGTTGGAAAACGGTTGCCATGTACCCTGTATTATTTATGTCGGTTATAAGAACATGTCGGTTATAAGCACCTTAAGTGCTGTTCCCGACGAAGTGCTTATAACCGGCATCCACTGTACTCATAGGCGCCGATTTGGGCGGGTCCGGACCCGCCCAAATTTTAGAGGAAATCATAAGAAATCGGCGCCTATGGCTCAGAATCTGAGATGGACCCGCCCAAATTTTAGAGGAAATCAAAAGAAATCGGCGCCAATGACTGTACTTCATATTTTAAAATTCAATTGTATTATTTCATGTGTAAGACGGTCAATTTACTGCTTGAAGAATCGTTATCAGAGTCAGGCACGAGGCTACGAGCATAATATTTTATATTATTATTATAGATACCTTGATTACCTCTTTATTATGTACATACAAGATTCCAGAATTGTTACAACAGCTTTACTCTATAGTGGGTCAACTCGATAATTCTATTGTTAAGAAGACTTGGCGACGTTATAATATATGACTACGATGATTTTATCGCTAAATTAAATCACATTTGTTATCACATACTTATTATAAACAACTCCGTAATATGGAGTGTATATCTCTACCACACGAGTCATCTTTACGACGATTATACTATAGATTTGGATTGGATACATAATTTCTAACTTTTCTGAAAGCTGAGACGAGCGGATTTAATACGTTTGAGCGTCATCTCTGTCTAAACATCGATGAAATGCAATTAAAATCTAACATTACCTATAAAGGTTCGTTGGATATTGACCCATATTTTTAATATTCTAATATTTCTTTTATGACCTATTCTTAGGTGAAAGTTTTTGGGTAATGCTGAGTGTTTCAACTCTTCCGGTTCCGGTGAGATAGAGCCTGCCAAAACAATTCTTTGTTTTATGGTATCTAGTTTATCTAAAAGATGGTCTTCAGTTGTACGTTTTCTCCCGCTGTTGAATCCAAAAGCGTCTGATCTACTCCCTATTATTATCCAAGTGGTCAAGGATACTGAATAGTATGGCCTCTTTGTAGATGTTATAGTTTCATATAATTATCCGCTTAACGTTAATGTCTTCAAATTGCTTGGGAAAAATATGGAACTTTTATCACATGTGCCACATCCTACTAATAGTAAACGTTCCCTTTTCTTGTTATTCGATTTTGTGTACATAATAAAGTGTATTAGAAATAATTGGTTGAATCAAAAAGACTTCAAATGTACTTTCCTTTCCCCAAACTTTGAAGATATTGTCAACTCTAATTATCCAATGAGATTGTCTCAGGCAACTTTTTAGGTATATTTACATTTAGTTTCAATTTAATACCTAACTAGCGCGCTTCGCTTGCTAGGTCGCTTCGCGGCAGAACTCAACCACACACCAACCGCTTCGCGGTTGGTGTGTGGTTTTATATACTCCTAATATTGATCATAAAGCGTAAATAGGCCTAAATAATCAAATTTAACAATATGAAATTTTAGTGATTACGTCATCATGCGATAATGAGTAAGCATATTGGCAATCTGGTGTGACCAACGTGTCCGCATCATTAATGTACACGTTCTATTAAATTTTCAGATTCTTATCTCTTAAAGGGCGCGAATTATGTGCGATTAAGTGACTTTCCAGGGTTCTCAAAATGTGACAATGACGTCATAACTTGTCGAGGTGTGATAAATTTTGAGTGGAAACCTCAACTTGTTGGCGGGTGCCAAATTTACCCCTATATGCCAAAAATCACATTTGGAAACCGTCCACTTTCTTCAATCAACTCGTAACATACAAACAAATATAGCACACACCCAGGCTTGTGTTTTAATAGTATAAACTAGTCAATTGCCCGTCGCTTTGCTGACGTAATATGGAAATATTTTCATGATTCATTTGATATGGATTTATATAGCGGAAATATATACTAAGAGGTGGCTATGTACAGATTACTGATAATTTATACATATCAGTCATTATAGCAAGCCCACCTACAGAACCTCTTTGTATACTACATTTCGGGTGTATTTTACATTAGTGCTCCCTGTCTGAGCCATTTTCAGCTGCGCGAACTTCAGGATTAAGGCGTCTCCTTTTCTGATTATTTCTATTGGAGGGATTATCAGCTCGCGAACTTTGGGATTAAGGCTTGTTTTTATTTTCAACATTTATTGCGCCATAAACGCTTTATGGCACACATTGCCTTAGGTCTATGTTGTATTTTCAATGAGTTTCCCGGGTTTGTAAAAACTTCCATTAAATATTCAACAAAATGATTTTTGTTTCCGTAGGTGGTATTTATTCAAAAAATGAATGTCAACAATCCATATTAGGAGATAAATATTAGTGGTTGAATTGGGCCAATCAAAATGCGATCAGCAGTATCAAAAATGAATGTAAACAATGCATATTAGAGAGGTAAATATAAATATTAGTGGTTGAATTGGGCCAATCAAAATTTGAGATCGGTTGCGGACACACAGACACTGCTCTATTAATAGTATAGATTGGCAATAATTGTACTTACATATTTTCTATGTTTTTATGTTTCATCAAAATTATAGGATTTGATGGGGAGCACGACAACTGGCAACGCGACAACTCGCAACAAATCTGATTGGTCAATTACTGCAAAAATTGTAAGGTTAATAATATATGTTGTAAATAACAAGATCTATTTACATACGAGAATTCCTATTGACAACAAAAAATTTCTTATGGGAAAAATAGAGGTGTATGGGATGCACATCTATTGTTCCTATACTAATGTTGTTCCAACATTGTACGAGTTCAGTAATTGACCAATCAGATTTGTTGCGAGTTGTCGGTGTTGCGAATTGTCCGTTGCGAGTTGTCGTACACCCGATTTGAAGCGACAGTATAAATCTGAACAATTTTCAGTTGAAAAACTTGCGCCGAAGTTGACTTGCAATACTTGTTGGTCACATAATGTGAGCCTGGCTCTGAGGATATACGATGATTCAAATGTAGCTGCGCTTACTATCCATCAATCACATTTTTACCAAGTTGACCAGATACAAACTCATAATTTCATAAATTGATTAGTCGTGTTTGGAAAATATTTAATATTAATACCCCTTGGAAAGGCTGCCGCTCAACGCTCAACGATCTATCTTGCCATTGAAGATCATTGACTCCCGATTTCAGTTCTTATCTTCAATAATTCGTTGGCTAGAAAACCGGAGAATATTATCATATCCTCAAGGCAAATTAACACCTCAAACCTTCACCAGCTTTCGGCATTCATGTCTAGCGCTACCCAAACTGGTTGAATATTTAACTGGTGATTGTAGCTTTTCTTATGTACTTTCTTCATTTGTTCAGAATGATCCTATTGAACATCATTTTGGACTGTAGCGACATATGTCTGGATCAAATTATAATGTATCTGTTTGCCAGGTACTGAAGAGCAAAATAACGCTAAAGTTATCCAATAGCCTTAAACTTTATAAGCAGCAGACTATTGCTCGAAAGGATAGGGCTTCCTTCAAGGAATTTCTTAATACATTCGTAATAGAACAAGTTAATCCTACTGAATGTAGCGAAACTCATGACTTGACAATCTATTTATCAATCATCACAATGGACACAGTGGACCCAGATTTAGGAACACAACAGGCCTTGGTTTATATTGCTGGTTATAGACTTTTCAGCAAAACTTCGGAATTGTGCGGAATTGTGAAATCTCTGGACGTTGAAGAAATTCAACCAACTTTTCAATTATAATTCTACTTTCAGATCGTGGTGGGCTAAAGCGGACCTCGGACCAAGTTTTGAATGCAGTTATGACACTGGAAAATATTTCTCGAGAAAGAGCACTCTCCTTTTCTCTTGAAAGATTTTCTCATTTCAAACTCACGTGGTAAATTAGTACAGATCACAATCCTTAAGCTCGATGTGAAGACTGGGATTATGAGTGTTCGCAATGTTTTATTGAAGGAAAAGAAATATTACATGGAATATTAGTAACTGCAAGCTATTGTTTCTCAATAATATGGCGAAGAACATCAATTCGAGTAGGATCAAAGCCATTCGAAAGAATCTGGGAGGAAGATCCTCAAACTTAGTTCGAAATAATTATGTAATTTTGTATTTTGTTTTTGTTGTCTTATGTTTAAGGAGGAAAATGTATAATATGTACATAACAAATACTCGTGAGCTAGTTTCTGAAACCTTAACAAATTCTACTTTATCTATCCCTGGTCCAAAGTAGGGAAAAGGCCTTCTAGTAGACTATGATGCTTCCAATTTGATTATTAGGGGTTATCGAGTGAGAGGAATTGAAATATGGTAGGAAAATTATTTTTGCCTTGCCGACTATACTATAGAATAGTGGCCCAGTATTGAAATCACTGCTTTATTACTGTGCCGACTATACTTTAGTTTAGTGGGCCAGTGTTGAAATGACTGTCTTTAATTTGAGTGTGAAGACTATACTATAGTATAGTGGCCCAGTATTGAAATCACTGCCTTTATTTATATTTCTCCGTAGACGGAGCCCTGCCCATGCGCCCACACCTTAGGATATAAAGAGCTGAAACTTGGCATGCAGGTGCGGAGTGACAGTCTAATTTGCACCTATTTAAGCTATTTATGGCTCATAACATAAAATAATTAAAAGTGAACTTGATTAAATTTACATATTTGGATAGAGAATTTAATTCTACACCTTTTGGCAAATCACACATATTCAATTGAGTATATTTTATGCCATAATTGAGGTGCCAATCTCCTATATTTCCTCACACTTCAGATTGAGTAAAACTTTAGTGAAACTGTTGTTACAACTTGTAATAATTTATTGAATCTAATTCTTTTGTTTCAAATTGTACTATATATATTGATTTAACTTGTTAACATTGTTTGAACTTGCGATAATTATATTGATTTATCTTGTGAATTCAGGCTGGCTTCTATTTAATTGTAGTATTACTATACAATGGATTAAAGCAAATTAAATTAAATAAGGAATATGTTGAGAGTTAATGCAACTTACCGTGGATAACATTGCTAAAGAATTAACTATTTATAATAATTTATTATCTATACATAATTAATGAATGTCATTAAATTCAAGATGGTTTAAGATAGAAACAAACTTCAAATTCATAATCGTTCCTTTTTCCAGTAACAACCTGACAAATCGGTCTAATCATCCTGTGGCGTTAATGACATTTCGAAAAAATCCCAAATTGTTTCCTGTTCCGACGACATTTTGCTTTGGAGGCACTATCCATTAACCAATCTGTTGTCACCAAAAGATAGTGCCTCCAATGGATATGCATCGGCCAGGCTTGGGGCTGATTACGATTACAACATTTCCTATAATCGTAATCGTAATCACTCACTAGTAATCAACCCGAACCTAGGGTGGGGTTGATTACGATTACAATCGTAATTGATTGTAATCGATTACAACATTTCTTGTAATCGTAATCGTATCGTAATCACTCACTAGTAATCAGCCCCAGGTCTGGCATCGGCACAGCTGCAATTTTGGATTTTTTAATATTATTATTTATATTATTACTAGCTGTACCCTCTACACATAACAGAGTTTAATTAACTAGAAGCCCAAATATTTTGGATGGGTGTCTCATGGGTTACAAATCTGCAACTTGGGTTACGAATTTTGAAGAACAAATTTTGGACACTTTTTAACACCTTTCAAAATTTGTCTACTCCATAACTCAAAAAATGTTATGCTAAACCCCCATTTTCATTTCACAATTGGATTCATCATAGAATTCTGCGTCTGATAGGGAGAAGTTAAATCATGCCATACTGTATATGGAGGCTGAAATTTCTTGGTTTACTCGCACTTCAGTTTCAGTAAAAGTGTTGAATCATAGCCTACTCTATATATGGCCTGACAGTAGATGTACCAGGGATGCACAAGAAGATGGGAAATTTTAATTTTTAATGTTTTCTATATTGAACTACTAAGTTCTTTATGGGTCTCTAGGTCGTAAACATAACTCAGCAGTGCTAGCCCGTGATTAATATTAGCTGTAATGAGAACGGTGATTGGATTTTCATAATTTAATAGTAATAATAAACACAAACAGTACAATTTCTAATATTAATATACAGTAAATAATACACAATTATTTGCTTTCTTTCCTCTCTCTGGCTCTAGCAGTGACACACGACACACTTAACTACATAATAGAAATAAGAATAACAGAGTAATACAAATCATGGTAAATACAAATAAGTAGACACATAATTAAGAGAATTTCTTAAATTTACGCTTTCTATACTTTTTGAAAGAACCAGCGAGTTATAATTCTTAACTTTGTTTGCAAGAAAGCAATTCGCTGCAGTAAAGACGAGCTTCGATAAGATGTTCCAACTAAACACACCACATCTAATACAAGTAGACTTCCAAATACTTGGATCACGATTATCACTATCTTCCGAATACATCAACGTGAGTTCAACTAGTAATAATTATTCTAGAAGGTCCACTTACAAGCTTCGCCATCAGCTCTTTATTGTTTTCGATGGCACTAAAGGTCTTCCATATAACAAATATGGAATTCAAAACTGGCTCAGATGGATATTTAATCCGCCACGGTCCGTTAGCTGCATAAGTTTATACTAGGAGTCCAGGTCTAAATCAAGGAGAAATTCTTTATCAACTGTTAGCATATGTACAGACATGACACGGTTTTGTTTGTTTCAGGTACTGATGGACAGTATAGCCTGCAATAAAGGCTAATGATTGAAGAAACTGTGAACCACAATCAATTGTTGATAAATCATTAATCGCATCAAGAAATGGCTCCAAATTGAACTCACCATCAGTAGTGGAATACGCTATACGTAGAAGAAATGACTTAACAAATGACTGAATACATAGATTGAAAGGAAGTGTCTTGTTGGTCAGCAAATATGTTTGATTATGCTAGAAAGTTTAAGTCGACGCTCGGTTCAAGGAATTGAAGATAGGAGATGTGATAATTAGAACCCGACATCATACGGTATAGACAGTAGCGTAGCCAGCTTTTTTATTCGGGGGGGGCCAATGTAGTTTCAAATTCTAGTATAGTTAGTCTCATTAGTTACTAGAAGCTATAGATATAATTGTATCTAATCATCAAAATATTTCGGGGGGGCCATGGCCCCCTTGGCCCCCCCCCTGGCTACGCCACTGGGTATAGATCGAAATGGTCCAAGGGATTCGTCTGTAGAAAGGAGGACAAGACAACAGATATGTAATTCCACAAGATTGAGTCAAATGATTGGTAATTTGTGGTAAGGTAATACAAGCATGTCTAAAGCTGGTGTATGTTGTTTACTCAGTTTGCCAAATTTTTCTGGTAAAGTTGCCAAGCATCTAACCAAAACTACATGAGTAAAAATAGAAATCGCTCGTCATTAAAAGTCAAAGGTCTAGAGAAATTATCGTTCAAACGTATTCCTTTAAAAATGGTGTGTTAAAGCAAGTTCCTGCAAAACAGATTCAATTTCTCGGATGTCACTAATTGCAGCAATGGAAACGGATATACTCTGTCTATTAAAATAGGCTGAGGTGGATGATAAATAAGCATTGATTTCAAGGTACAAATCTACGGAGATATTTTTTCAGCCATTTTAGCGAGAACAAACGTTATGTTGCTTTCATTACGGAACCACACCAACCAACTATTAGGTAAATAAATCAAGGTTAACGGTGTCCGGGGATAGGATTTTTTGATTAATGAAAGGATTATCCAAATGAGCATTTATTTCCATTAGTGAAGTATCACTGAGGGCTGGGGTGAGCATAACTTAGAAGTCAGTAATAGACTTCTAGAACAAATTTTTGTGGCTAAGTATAGATACTTTCAATATTAGAATAAGAGCGTCTATCTATATAACATAGTTTAAATGCATTAGTAAACTGATTCATACTTGTACTATAATGTTCTAATTCAATACTTAACTTCTAATAGGTCTATTATTACCGCCCCATTGACTCAGGTAGCGATTAATTACTTTTATGAGGCAATAATTAATTATGAAGGCTCCGGAGTCCTAAAAGGATGTATTTATCAACGAAATTTCATTGTAAGCGCATTATCTCCATGAAATATTGCTGATTTCTGCGAAAAAAAAAATTCGGGCTTGAAGGTAAGTGTCATTCATTGTGTATAAAAATTTTTGAGTCTTAATCGATTGTATCTTTCTCAAAAAAGTCTGGCATTTAGTCCGGCATCTGGTCAATCCAAATATTCGTGGAAAAATGGTAAAGAGGGGTTGCAATCTTGTGGAAAATTGTTTTATACCTTATAAAACTTTACCTTCAAACTTGCAATAGATCATTGATATTTCTGGGAAGTTAGAGCTAAGCTCTAGCAAATTAATTAATTTGAGGGTTTATGGGCACAGTGTTGAGAGGACACCACCATATATGGGTATGTGAATTTATAGGAATGTAACTAATTGGATAATGGTCTCATTTGTTATTCCAATGAGTTTGTATTGGGATATTGATGTGATTATATGTTTAGTACTAAGTTCTAGAGTTTATACTTTAGGAGATAAGAAATTTGCTGTGTCATCAAAAATGGGCACATTACATGCCCATATATGGACCATTTTGAAAACGGTGCGTGTTAGGGTCACAAAATGTATTATTGACGGATAGGAAGTCGGGTATTGCGAGTATTTTGAGACGTTTAAATTGATTATAGCACCTCGGGTGTCTGAGATAGAAAATTGAGAAGAAAACGTACCCTCGAATGTGATTATAGGCCATAAAAGACTGAATTTTCACTTTTTTATTATTTTTTTTGATCAATTGTTGATTATTTTCGTCAGTGATTGCTTGGATAGAGTAATGATATCGCCACTCCTACCATTGTTGAGGAATACATTACAGATAATCGTTAAAAGTGGTGAAACCAGTGATTCGCAGTACAAAATAGCTCATAACTCTGAATATACGCTTTTTAGAGATTCTAAACTATGTACAAACGTTAGTTATCGTCCTTCTGCCGTGCTTGGTCAATAAATAAATATTTGAATTCACTGTTTTTCTTACGGATATTTCCCATTATTCTCCTTCCATGGACACCCTTAACTTATCTTTCAAGTCCTGTGGAGAGTTGACCACAAACTTCTCTTTCTCTTGACTCTCGGATCTCAAGCTGAGTTGTAGTGTTTGGTTCATCAATTCTTCCTCTTTTGCATCGTATGAGAAGCGATTCCGTTTGTAAGGTTTGGATGAGTAATATGCTGGGCAGCCGGGCAGTAAACTTGGTACAGCGCCTTCTTTCAGCTTTGGCTTTGCCCGCGGTACTTCAGTAAAAGTACCATCTCCTCTTGGGACTTGGAAAGTGTAGTCTATGTTTTCTTTCTGAAAATGGTTGATACATACATAGACCACCTTCAGGTCACCGATATCCTCGCGACGAAGAGCGCATGTCCAGGCATGATTCAGGGTTGGTGGATTTTGAGGCATCTTGAACACAAGGAACATGGTCATCAGGGTTGTAGTTGCTCTTGCATCCGGGGACAGAACACGAGTTAGGCATGAATAGAAGCTAATATGAATAAAATACCAAAGCGAAATTAAAAGGATGAGATTTTACGTCAATAGAAGAGTTTGGAATAAAATATGATCAATAATTGTATATATTTCAAGAATATTTCTAATTAATGTGGTTGATTATGATTATTATTTTTGAAATTAAATATTGTGGTTGGATAAATATTACCATCTTCTCCTTCATCCTTGGTCCACATTTTCTAGGTTACTGTCAGGCCATATATAGAGTAGGCTATGGTTGAATCTAATTCTATTGTGTCAACTTGTAATAATTCTATTGATTTAACTCAGGGTTCTGCAAATTTCATTTTTATCAGGCCACATAATCTTAACAATATTTTCCTCAGGCCGCAAACAATATCGATAAATTTTTTGAAATTTATAACAAAACTATTATGTTGTTGTAATACTAGAACAATACTAATTTCTAAGCAAAAGTGCATAAAGGACTCTAGTCAAAAGGTAATAATCAGTCTGTATATGAGTATATGTGAACAGGCCAGATGAAAATTAGAAATGTCTCTCAGGCCACACATGATGCAAATTTCCATTCGGCTATCAGGCCACACATAAGGTTGTTTCAGGCCGCGCATGCGGCCTGAAAAACCTAGTTTGCGGAACCCTGATTTAACTTGTTAAATCAAACTCTATTGATTCAACTCGCGATAATTATATTGACTTGGGAATTCAAGCTGTCTTCTTTTTAATTTTAGCATTACTATACAATTGATTAAATAAAATATTATAATAAAATGAATTTGTTGACTTAACTCAACTCACCGTGTATAACATTGCTAAAATAATTAACCTATAATATAATTTATCATCAATAAACAATTAATGAATTGAATTAAAGTGATTAAATTCAAGATGGTTCAATGTAGAAATACACTTCAAATTCATTAATTGTTCCATTGTCCCGTGACAACTTGTTGAATGAGTCTAAACACCATGAAACGTTCATGACATGGCTAAATATATCCAAAATTGCAGCTGTGCCAACAGCATGTTCCTTTGGAGGAACTATCAATAAACCACCACCAAATATACTCTATAGTGCCAACAAAGGAACATGTGTCGGCACAGCTGCAATTTTGGATTATTAAAATTCTTCTGTTCCCATCAGTCGCAGAATTTTATGGTGAATCCAATGGTAAATAACAATTTGGGGTTTTGTATAACATTTTTTGAGTTATGGACCAGACAAATTTTGAAAGAGCTAAAAATGTGTCCAAAATGTGTTGATCAAAAATCGTAACCCCAGGTGCAAATTAGACGGTCCAACCGCACCTACATGCCAAGTTTCAAAGCTCTGGACAGGGCACCGTCTACGGAGAATACATAAATATTAATAATATTAAAGGCCGTCAGATTAGAACTGGGCCACTATACTATAGTATAGTCGGCACAGTAAAAATAATATTCAATAAAGGCAGTGATTTCAATACTGGGCCACTATACTATAGTATAGTCGGCACAGTAATAATAATGTTTTGCGTCGTGGATTTTAACAGTATAGAAATTTGATGACTATATTGTGAGTTTAAGGAATATATATATAGTAAATATAATGATTGTCCTATTCAAGTTCGCACTGGAAGGTCTGTTGTATCACTTTTGTGCGATCTAACATTAATGTGCAAAAACTCTAGGCCGGACGTATTTTGGCAAGCTAGGACCATTTATGGCCGGCCAAAAATTGGTCCCGGACCATTTTTGGCCAATCCAAAATTGGTTCGACATGACCAGTTTTTTCGTGACTGGGCCATGGCCCTATCAGCCCTACCGGAGCCTACGCCTATGATTATGTATTATGGCCATAGGCGTCGTAAATGCAAAGGTCAATCCTTCGGGCCGCCCGGAAATTCCGGGTAATTTCCGGGTAAACTCCGGGTATAGTATTAGTAGCATAGGGGCAACCCTTCCGGGCCGCCCGGACATCCGGGCGGGTTACGACGCCTATGATTATGGCTAATACCTCTAGGGTGCCGGAAAATATCTACCTCCATAATAAAGTGCCATCCACGAAAATCCTAGATAAACCCCTGTCCGTTATATACCTACAGTGCAATTAATGATCAAATATTATTCAAAACTCATATGAATATTCACTATCTTTTCTTTTCGAATCTTTCTGAATTATTACTACCTTTTTTGATAAGTTATCACTACCTTGGTTCTGTTGGTTTTTGGTTTTGTTCCTGGATGCAAAATCTAACTACCCGGTTGATTATATTCCAGTTTTCAAGATGCATGAAGCCCACCAAACCTGAAACATGCTTGGACATGAACTCTATCTCGTGCGGATATAGGTGACCAAAGAACACCTGGACTATACATTCAAAGTTCCAATCCGCGCGCGAAGCCTAGGCTGAAGGAAGATGCTGTCCAATGTTTTCGTAATATCTGGCTGTCTAGCTTACTACTCAGTTAAACGTCCTACTAAACGGCATAGTGATGAATCAAACCCTGCAACTTAGTTTGAGATTGAGAGTGAGTTAATTTTGTGGTAAACTCTTTATAGTCTTGGAAGATAAGTTAGCCTTGATTTAATTGCATAATAATTGGTTAGTATGGTTTCGTGGTAATCAGTTGTTTATCTAGCCTAGCACCTTTAGGTGCCAGCCAGGCATCGGTTGAGATACCAAGGTATTTGCAGTTTGATTTGATTTAGGTGCCGGGTTCGCACTTAACTTGGTGCCGGTTGCCACCCCATATTTTCTGACCCAGCAGAATCTCCTGAATATGTTTATTATTTCTTGTGTCCAGATTGTATTTAAGTGATAGGAGGATAAATACCCCAATCATATTATAGTTAAACACACACACACACACACACACACACACACACACACACACGCAGGTAAATGTCCTCATATCCGGTTTTTGTCCTCATATCCAATTTTTGTCCTCATATCCAATTTTTTGTCCTCATATCCAAGTTTTTGTCCTCACATCTATAGATACGAGGACAAGTTTTTGCGATATGAGGACATCCTCCTGCACACACACACACACACACACACACACACACACACACAACAGACAACAATTCTGCTTTTAATTTATAAATCCATATAATATGAGGTACACGCACAATCTTTTAATACTTTATTCAAATTTAGATAGATAACATGCTTAGATTGTTTTGAAATAGAAATGCGAAGCTTAGCAATAACTGGTTGTAGCCGTATTTTCCGTTAACTAATAACAGCTTAGTTTGATTCATCCCTGAATATCAGATATATACGTATTATAAATTATAATTTTCACAAAATTAGCATTTAATTATATTGTATGAAAAGATTAACACGAATACTCTTTATTGTATGTATTTTCAGTCTTCTGAACATTCTTATCACAACAATATTCAGATCAAATACAGGAACATCAGTATATCGAGTTTTTGAAGGTACAAGAAAATTGTTATATATAAATCACAAATTCCCCATGAAAATGTTTGTCAAAAATGGATTGTCATAACTGCAACACAATCTCCTGGTAAAGTTATCCTGGAATATAAGAAAATCGTAGATGAAGACAAATCAGAATGGTGTTGTGTTGTGATTCTCCTGACTAATAAGAAAGTTGAAGAGAAATATTCAAATTTGAATAGCACAAATTTCATAATAGTAAACAGAGAAGATCAATTACGTCTCGCGAATACAAATCCTGTATTTAATTCTGTAATAAGTACTTTTCTAGATAAATCCTTCTCAAATACTTTTGGCTATCTCTACGCAATCAATCATGGTGCAATTGTCATATATGATGCTCATGAGGATTATAGCATTGAAAGTGAAGTACCATCTACAGAAATAGTACGCGATTATGTGATGGTGTCCAGTAAAGATCATGTTTACGATCCTTACCATTACTATTATTCCAATGTAAGTGTTACACAAAATATTTCTGCACTGCCAATGGGCTTTTGGGGATTATCTAACTACTATCAATTTGCGAGAATAGTTGGTGATAATTGTAACAGGAACGATATTATGAATCTAGGTGTCATTCAATTGTTAGCTAATCAGGATCCTCCAAATGCGAGATATTTTAATAGAAAAACTACTACATCAAATCATTTAGTCCTAGATAAAGGTTTGTTTTATTATGCTAATACAATATTTGGTGAATTTTTTAAATATAATTTATTAATCCGATAATAATATGACACCACAAATGTTGTTTCAATAATCGAATATGTTCGAATCTGCAATAAGGCATAGCCTACTATATACAGGTCATTTCACTACTTTAGACCAGGGACCAATAAATGCCTAATCTTGACGCGTTTCTGAATTTGGATTCACATTCTCGATTGTAAGTATAGAATTGTTGTGTATTAGGTCAATATCGTCACCTTTGTTAGAATCTAGATCAGTCTCTTGTTCAGATTCGAACGTACTAAGAAAGTGCATGAAAGAAGCTCTATCTTTGCGGATGACACTCTGCTGGTTATACAGTTTGAGAATCTTAGATAATTTCAAGACCCTTCACTCCCAATCACTAGGAAAACTGAGACGTTATAGTTTGGCCCGGACATCTGTCGATATAATCCAAAATGATGCTCGATTGGGTCATTTTGCGGGAATGAGAGAGGACATAAGAAAATCCTCCCTCACCAGTCAAATAATTAACAAGTCTTGGTAGTGCAATACATGAATGTCGAAAACTAGAGAATGTTTGAGCTGTCAACTTCCCTTATGTATTGGATAAACTCTTCCAGTATTCTAGCCTACGAATAACTGAAGATATTAGTTGAAATCTTGAATCATTGTATTCGAGGGGTGAACTATCTTGTGTCATTAAGCCGATGGCCCATCATTGGGCTTCTGACGTATAATATTTTCCAGACACGACAAATCAAAGAAAGAAAATCACAAGTGTGATTATTATCCACGCAATTGCTCTTCGATTGCAGAATGGTAAGAGCTGCTACATTCGTTTCATCGAAAATACGAAGATCTATATTCATATTCTGCCTTCTAAGCTAGATGGCCAGCAAGCTTTGAAAGATAACCTAGGGGCCAGTTTAGCAACAGAAAACTGCTCAGATGTATCAAAAGCCTCAAGTCCTACAAATTATTTAATAAAAGGTCATACTTATGTACGAGTTACAAGGTGGGTTACCTGAAACGTAGCCTTAGATAATCTTACTGGATAGTTAGAATGTAGATATATAAGTCAAGCATGATCCTTTTGATTGATCCAATTGTTCCTGATTGTCTTGATAATGTGCACGAAATCGAAAATTAAGTAGAGAGACTGCTCACAATTATTTGGTTGAGGCACCCAGGGAATAAGTTGTTTCCATCGCAAAGGAGTTTGAAAAGGTGCACATTGAGCGGATAATGGTCTGAGATAATTACATCAACAAAAAGGTCACAGTGTTCAACATCTCTAATAATGTATTGTGTAATAGGAAGTAGGTCTGAAGCTTTTGGATTTGCTATCGGGAGCAAGCGAACCACTTCTTACATAAGCTGGTTACCATAAAACAGAGGATACTCTTCGCAGGTTCTAACGAGTGAGAGGTAGTTGCGCTACAATCAGCAGTGCCAAAGAACCTCCCACCTAAGCAAAATAGATTGAATAGTGAATACTACTATATAGAAAATGATATACAACCGTCTTTTATATCTAATGTTGGCTTTACATGAATTTCATCTATATTAAGGAAGAGACGACTTTCAAATTGAGTAAAGCTACTTGTTTCAGTTTTAAGAAAAGGTAAAATTCAGTATTCAACCCAAAACTACTATACATTCGTCGTAGTGACGATTCATGCGGTAAAGAGATGCAGTCCATTTGACTAATTTATAACAGGGACTTCTTTAATATAGGGACTGTAAACTTCGTTTTACGGTAAAATTAGCGTAGTCCGAAAACAGTATTGTGTAATTATTGATATCCCGTAATCCGCTAATGCTAGACACAGGAAATGTATTATTGCGTATAGGAATTCATATTTTGGGTGTCCAACGGTCATTTTGGTTTATCAGAAATATTTGTGGAATGTAAGTTATGCGATGTTCACACAGAGGCGGCGCCGCCAGGATTTTCAGATAGGGGAGCTCTGGGGGGGGGGGGGGGCCAGGGAGGATTTTAGGGGGCACACTGTACAACATTGTTATTCTATGGGGGGGCAGCCTAAAAAAGGGGGGCCATGGCCCCCCCTGGTTCCGCCACTGTATTCACACCTTTACAAATAAGGTAATGTTGTTAAAATTTCGACATCAGTTAGCTGCAGACATTTGAAATGTATTATTGACGAATGGGAAGTCATATTTAGGTATAGAGATGCCCGGATCCTGGATCCGGCGGGATTTTCCCAATTTTGAGGGGACCCGGAATCTGGCTGGATCCAGAATGGGAATCACCGGATCCGAATTCGTATACGAATTCATAGTTAATTTGGTTACATTTACCCAATCATTAAATATACAGTCAGGTTCTTTTATTATGAACATTCAAGGGACCAAAAACTGTGTTCATAATAGAGAGACTTCATAATAAGCGAACTCAACTTAATACAAACCCTATGTAAATTGTTAAATTGGGACCGTAGGGTTTGTTCATAATAAAAAACCTTCATATTAAGCAGACGAAATCTTGTTCATAATAAGCAGACCTGACTGTATATATATATATAATCAAATTTCAATGAATAAATAAATAATATCAATGACCAGTGAACGTTATACAACACATTTTTTATAAGGAGCACCTAGTAAGGAACTCCAGGCCGAGATTTCCCAAAATTAAGGAACTGCCCAGGCTATTCATGAAATCTCAGTTCGAAACACATCGAATCGAATTGAACAAATGATTTTTGGACTGAACAAGGGATAAACTTGTCACAGTTCACTGTTGTCACCAGTGGCATTTGGATATTACCCTCCCTCCCCCATTTTCAATCGTTGCCCTCCCATTTACCGGTAAAATAGAAATATGGACTTAACTTAGTCATTTTATTTCGCCCATTTGGGAAATTTGCTAACTCCCCCCAATTTCCCATTTGCTACGAATCTAGCTGTCACGGTGCCACGTACTGTACATACATATCTAAACATTAAAAGGTAATATCCTGGAAAATATATTATTGTTATACAATAAAATTATAGTTTACATAAATTGCAGTATATTGAGAGTCAGTTTCAGGTAAAGAAAGATAACTGTTGAGAGTACCTTATACAGAGAAGGTACAATGTAAATATAACATTTCGATTAGTGATGATTGATGAATTCTATATATTTACTTTACCTACGCTCACGTTTTTAAATAATAATATACTGACAATCGCATCTGTAGGTATTGAAATTTTGGGCCGAAGGCACTCAATTGTTTCTGGCTTCAAGGGGCTTTGCTCCTGGACCCTACTGGGAAGCTAACAGAGCCTCAGACTCTAAGTTGGTAATGTAATTATTTAGAATACTACACCCCCTTCTAGAAAATCCTAGAACCGCCCAAGCCTATGTAATTTATGATAATTAGGAAAAATTCTGATAATCCATCTACTATCACTCTCGGGATCCAGTCCTATAGCGTCACTGTAGCTCTAGCATCAATAAACGTTCGCTCCCCTCTAGTTATTTATATAACCCCCGGGCCCCCCCCCCCCCCCCCTATATAAAAAATCCTGGCGACGTCCCTGATTGTAATGCATATGTATATACAATGTATTCTTAGCGGTAATGCGGAAATGGTTCGAATTTTTCAAAATAGGAAATAGTTCGAACAAAAAAGGAAATAGTTCGAATTTCATTTTTGTATTGTTGGACCATGGATTCAAGCCGGGATTTTCTCAAATCCATGGTGTAGCAACACTAAAAAATTCGAACTATTTCCTATTTTGGTTTTTCGAACCATTTCCAGCATACCCAATATTTCCGAGGCATTTCCAGGGGGGTGAATCTGCTGTTAACAGCCATTTTGGCTGTTTGCTGTTAACAGCTAACTATTTCCTGTTAACAGCTAAGAATTCGTCCCCAATTGGCATTAAACCTTAACTGCATTTAATCGCCTTTAACTTGTTAATTAACGCCAATTTAGCTGTTAACAGCCAATGTAAGGTGTTAGCAGCCAATTCAAGCCGTTCAAATTCATTAATTGTATCAGAAAAAATTAAGGAAAAGGGACAAGCAAAGAAAGTTATACTCAAAAATGTTTAAATTCTAATTGTAAATCGTATTTACATAACAGTGAAATTTGAAACTAAATGATTATATAATAATATTACAATTATTGCATTGGTCAGCATCTAGCTGTTAACAGCTTCGATTTTCATTTGCTGTTAACAGCCAGTGGCTGTTAACAGCTTGGCTGTTTCCTTCCCTGGGCATATCTAATTCGAATTTTTCTAATAAACAATATAATTATAGATATCTGAGGGGTAAGAAGATGCTAAACTACAAAAATAGGGGTTGACAACCTTTTTGTGATGAGTGCCAAATAATAATATAGGCTAATGGGAACGCCTTAGGTAAATCAATGTGATCTACTGAGTCCCTAAATATGAATTCCCATTTCCCATTCGCCAATAATATATTTCATATGTATAAAACTAACTAATCTCGAGATTTTAACAATATTACCATATATGGAAAGGTGTGAGAATCGTATAACTTACATTCCACAAATATTTTCGATAAACGAATATGACCGTTGGACTCCCAAAATAAGATTTCCTGTACGACAATAATACATTTCCTGTGTCTAGCATTAGCGGAATACGGGATATCAATAAGTAACAATACTGTTTTAGGCCTACGCTAATTTTACCGTAAAACGAAGTTTACAGTCCCTATATTAAAGAAGTCCATGGCCACTACACGTAATGATTATTAAGCAATTCCCTGACAAAGTCTTCAGTATATGCATTTATCTGTAATACCCTTTGCCCTCCATGTACATATAAATATTTCACCTTTTATGTGACTTTTTATAAACAGCAACAATGGATATTCACATGATATATCCGTACACGATAAGTTTGTTATCAGCATAGTTGTTTACCCATTCTAACAATCGTAAGATAATAAATAGCCTAAAATAGGTTCATTCTGAATAAAACCAATTTGTTACTTATTTGTAACGTCAACAATATGTAAAATAATAGTTTCGTAAAATTCGAAATCAGCATACCTGTTTACATAGACTGACAAATATGATTATGTTTATACTTCCATTATAAATGCGTCATAAACCCCCATATCACTCTAATGCATTTCGGGTACCAAACAGACATGGAGACAATATATATATAATGGGTATCTCATCTCAATTAATCCATTGTTTGGATATCAGAAATCGTTTTGAAATTTAATAACTGTTGAGTTAATTTGTATTTTCATATAGTAGAAAACTTCAAAACAACGAAATATTAGAAATCGATTTATATACAGTCAACTTAACTCCGCTTAATAGAGCCCTTGGTTAATCGGTTTCTCCGCTTAATCGAGTCAAAATTGCACAGGATTTATAGGACAGAATTACAGTTTGGCTTACAATATTTTCGGTTAATAGGTTTCTCCGCTTAATCGGGTCAAAACAACCTGGTCCCGAGGAGTTGACTGAATTAGACCGAAAATCTAGGCAGAAAATCTGATTTTCTAGAACTGGAATAAGATCGAATAGAATGAGACAGAATGGAATAAGACCGAAAGAAAATCAGTACTGGAATAAGACCGAAGGAAAATCAATACAGTAGAACGCCGCGTATCGGGGCGCCATTCACTTATCGGGGCACTCCACCGAAGATTATTTCTCTTGAGTAACATGCTTTTACTTTTGAGCAGCTTAGTATTCTTTGTAATGGCCGCTAAGCGTCACGCACTCACGCTAGAGACTCGTGCTGAGGTAATCGGGGGATTTTTTTTTTTTTAAAGAAATTCCGTGATTATCATAGATTTGGGAGTCCAAGTGTAGGTAAAGTATAATGTGAAATTGTAATGTGTAGTACTGCTTAAATATCAGCCTTAACTCAGGGTTTTGACTATATGTGTATGATTTGTTGTGTAGGTGCTAACATAATTATTTTAACCAAACATATTGGAGTTCTCTTAGAACCCCGCATATCGGGGCACTCCCTCGTATCGGGGCGCTGAGCGCTTGGACGGAGGAGCCCCGATTCGCGGGGTTCCACTGTACTGGAATTAGACCGAATGAAATAAGACCGAAATAAAATCAGTACTGCAATAAGACCGAATCAGTACTGGAATAAGACCGAATAAGATAAGGGCTACTCTATGCTTAGAAATATGTAATTGTAAGAATAAGTGAAACCGTGACCTACGTAATATAAGGCCTAGGCACACAAAAACCATGGATAGACATCAAGGGTATATTTTTATCAAACCATAATTTTCAGAAAAATATTGTTTACTACTTTTCTTCGTTACTTGTTCTAACTATTAGTCTATTTTACTACTTACGTAGGTCACGCTACTGATTATATTATTAGCAATTGTCTTCTTTACTGTTCGTTTATCTTCTCATGTTTTTTCATGATATTCTAATTATATATCTCCTTTACATTTTTTATTTTTTTTCAATATTAGCTCACTTTGGTTGCTATCTAACTCATAGTCTAATAATGCCCAATACATGTTCTGTCCCTCATTGCAGGTCTAATTACAAAGGTGAAGAGTATACACCAGTATTTTCAATACCTACATCTCCAGACTTGGCGAACAAGTGGCTACGAGCAATATGCAGGGAGGGTACTTCTGACTTAAATTCCGTGTACGTTTGTATGAAGCATTTTCGTGAAGGAGATATTTTACGAACCTTTGAAATACATCAAGCTGATGGCTCTATACAACACATTGCTCGTTCAAAGGCTAAACTTGTTGGCAATGCTATTCCTTGTATTCTACCTGGTTGTCCGTCATACCTCTCTACCAGTATCTCAAAGCCCACTCGGCTATCTTATGAATCTAAGGAACAAGAACTGTTCGATAAGGCATTAAAACTGAGTATTGCCGAACAAATTGCTGAAGAGGAAATGTTCAAGATAATTGACTTCAAGAACCTGACCGAAAGGCTCCATAGGATGACTTTACCTGACAACTACATTCGATGGAATTCTGATAGTGACACTGTTTACCTGTTACAACTCTCAGGAAATGGACATAATGTTTCAGTTGCCTCGTCTATAGTTATCAGTAGTTCACTTGGTGTCAGAGCTTTCCTTAATGGTGAAAGTATCGAATTATCTCTTGGCATTATCAGTGATATCAGACAAATTGAGACCATTATCGGTGAAATTTCTGGCAAGGATACAGTTACTGACCTCCCCAACAGCATTCACGAAAAGATTTCCAAAGCTACAGAACTCCTTCAGCAGTCTATAGAGTTACTTGAAGAAATTTCCAACCCACATCTCACTTCTGAGCCAGAATCTAATTCTCAATCTGCTGATGAATATTCTGAAACATTTCCACAAATTGCTCGTTTACAATTCATTTTGTGCCAGTTAGAGAACGTAACTGTTCATAAGAAGAGACGTAGATATAACGTTATCACACAAGTTATCGCCTTGAAATCTCATCTCATCTCTCCTATTTGCTATCATTATTTACAATCTCTAGATTGTCTTTCGCTTCCACATCACAGAAATATACAGAAATTGTACACAAATGTTGGGATAGATAGTGACTATATTACATTCCTCAAGCAAGCAACAGTAAATTTTACTCTTCAACAACGTAATGTGATTGTTCAGATGGATGAGATACACGTGAAATCTGATCTAACTTACAAGGGTGGGAAGGTGATTGGGTCATCCGGAAGTCTCAATGAACCAACTCGTACTGTTTTAGCCTTAATGGTTTCTAGCTTGTACAAGAAGTGGTCTACTATCGTTCGACTTATTCCTTGCTCTACAACAACTGCCGAATCATTGTTTCCTACAATTGAGAGGATTATTCGTGATATTGAACTTTGTGGTCTACAAGTTCAGGTTTTGTGCACGGATAACTATCCTTTGAACGTTAGTATCTTCAAACAATTCTCTCCAGAAAAAACTCTGGAGTTGTGCTGTCCCGCATCCTTGTGATTCTAATCGTTTATTGTTTCTCATGTTTGATTTCGTTCACATACTGAAATCTATACGAAATAACTGGCTCAATCTAAAAGACTTCAATAAAACTTTTCGATACCCTCAGTTTGATAACATGGACATGATCAACATTGCGTCATTTGAAGAAATTCGTCAACTGTATAGATCTGATCAAAATAAGATTATTAAATTAGCTCCACGTCTCACAGCAAAATCCTGCTGGCCCTCAACTTTAGAACGTCAAAATGTTGGTATTGCTCTAAGAATTTTTGATGAATCTACTTCAGCAGCTCTAGCTATTCAGAATTCTTCGAAAAGTAATCCGAAATATCAAACAGAAACTTCGGATTTTATAAAAAACATATGTAACGTATGGAAGATATTTAATGTTAATACCCCCTTCAAAGGAATACGCCTAAAGGACCCTTATTCCCTACCACTTACAAACAATGATCCAAGATTTTGTTTCCTCAGTAATGTTGTGACATGGCTTGATAATTGGAAAGATTCTCCAGAAAGTGGAAAGTTAAGCAAGCAAACGTTCACAAGTTTCAAACATTCATCAGTTGCTCTAATGAGAATAGTTAATTATCTAACTGAAACTTGCGGATTCGAATATGTTCTAACTTCTTTTCTTCAAAATGATCCGTTAGAGCATCATTTTGGTCTATACCGAATGATGGCTGGTGGACACTATCATATCACTTATTGCCAGATACTTGAGACTGAGCACAGATTGAAACTATCAAGTATTTTGAAGTTATTCAATACTACTGGTACTCCTGAAATAGGCTTAAAAGAATTTCTTGCTTCATTTTCTTCTTCTGTAAAAGAACATTCTGACTCCAACTTGAATCTGACCGACTACATAATTGAACTAAAGGATATATCTTTTATACAACTTGATTTGACAACTTTACAAAGTTTGGCTTTTGTTGCTGGCTATACAGTACACTCCTATTTCAAACATTCAAAATGCGAGGCATGCCTTCAAGTATTATCTGAGCCCAAAACCTTTGAATTCGAAGAGACTACAGAAAGTAAATTCGTTTTAATATCATTGCTTGATAGAGGATCTCTTACTTGGCCTTCTGATCGCGTACTTGAAGCCACTATTTACCTCTGGAGAATATTCGTCAAAATTGAACAACATCCCACATTAATGGGAAACTTGATAGCTGGACCTTCTAGAATAATTCTTATTCAGCTTGCTTTACATTTTATTGCTGAAAATGAAAGTGAAGATTGGCGAGAGAAATGTCTAGTGTGTAAGAGATTGGGATGGGATGTGTTACAGATATTACTTAAATCAACAACAAATTGCTTACTATCTAACAAGGTAAAGAACGTGAACGCTCTAATCAGATCAAGAGGCGAAGATAAACGTAAATTAAAGAAATTCAAAATAGCTTAAACATATTATCACATTGATTGTTTGTAATTTGTAGAACTCCATTATGTATCTTTACTTATGCAGATGATATTGTAACTTGTACAATAGTACAAATAAACTCAAATTACATCTAACTGATGTACTATTTTTATTAATGGTCCTCCATAGGCTTGATTAAATTCTCGATTGAGAAATAAATGATGAAAATTGAACCCTTAATATAATATCACTATTACCCTTGTTACACATCCCTGGTCCCAATATTTATTTTAGTGCCTAGGCCTTATATTACGTAGGTCACGGTGAAACCTCGACTTTCTAAGCGTGAATTATGGTTCATTGAGAAAACACCCGACTATCTAAAGGTGTGTGATGATTCATGGAGAAAACACTCGCCTTTCTAAGTGTGATGTATTGATCATGGAAAAAACACTGGCCACTCTAATTGTCATTTATGGAGAATGGTTAAAACACTAGAACTTTATAAAGCGTGAGTTATGGTTCATTGAGAAAACACTCGACTATCTAAGCGTGTGTAATGATTCATTGAGAAAACACTCGACTATCTAAGTGTCTTGTATTAATCATGTAGAAAACACTCGCCACTCTCATTGTCTTTTATGGAGAATGGTTAAAACGCTCGCCTTTCTAAGTGTCTAATATTGATCAGGGTGAAAAGCAGCCCTTATATTTTTAGGTCTTATTCCATTCGGTCTTATTCCAGTACTGATTTTCTTTCGGTCTTATTCCATTCGGTCTTATTCAGGTTTCCCGTCCCGAGGTGGCTCTATTAAGCGGAGTCGACTGTAGTAGCAACTATTGATTTAAATTGTATTATTCATTTACAACAGAATACTTTATTCTAACTATGATAACTGAAATCGATTAATACAGTGATACTTATTGAATTAATTGGGTTATTCATATATAGTAGAATTCTTTATTGTAACTATGAATGTCAGCAATAAACTTGGATCGTAATAACAATGAATCTAATTCAATTGTTTATAATAGTAGATCTTCATCGAAACTTCGAATTGATTGCATAATTGAATATTAATGAAATTGCTATTTTAGAAAGTTAAGGGTGATTTGTGCAATTGTGGCAACTATGAGCCCAATTATCAGGAAAATGAGGACGAATTTTAAAAATCGTGAAGAGCTATCAGTTACAAAATACTATTCTGAAGCTAATGATTCGAAATTTTACTATTATTGCTTTATTTTCTTATGGAACAAAAAAAGCTTAAAGTCCCTTTAAATATTTTCACAAGTCGAAATTGAATATCGGGCACGAGATGCACATTAGTCAACAACCAGACACCTATCCTGAATCTCAGAACTCTAGTACTTATGGTCTAGCCTGGGGAGGCGATACGGAAAAAACATCCAAGGCAGTGAGATTAGAACTGGGTCAATATACTATACAGTCGAAATCGGGGTTTTTTGCCCCCCTAAATGCATGGAAAAAGAGGCAAAATAACCCGATACGCAAAAAAACCCGTATTTAACAATATACAGTTCTATGAGGTTATGAAGAAACAAGGAGGCAAAATAACCCGGAGAGGCAAAATAACCCGGAGAGGCAAAAAAATCCGTGGCAAAAACCCCCGATTTCGACTGTAGTATAGTCGGCATGCCAAGGTTGTAAATAAATCATTTAATTTTTTCTCAAATCAAATCAAATATTTGAAATGGTATTTGAAAATTTCAAAACATTTTTCAAATTACGTAATTCCGAATCAATATCAAAATTTAATTCCGAATCACTATCCGAATCACTTTGAAAATTATCTTATATATTTGAAATTGATTTGGAAATGACGTGAAGAATCCGAAAGCGACTTGGAAATGATTTGAAGAATATGATTTGACAATAACCCGAAAGCGATTTGGAATGATTTGAAGAATATGATTTGAAAATAATCTGAAAATGATTTGAAAATGATTAGAAATTATATCAAATCAAATCAAATAATTGAAATATTTATTTGATTTCAACACTGGTCAGCACAGTAAAAACATCCAAGGCATCGATTTCATTACATGCCACTATGATTTTTTTACTGTGCCGACTATACTATAGTATAGTCGGCACAGTAAAAAATCATTCAAGTCAGTGATTTCAATACTGGGCCAATATACTATGTATAGTGTAGTCGGCACCGTAAAATCATGCAATGCAGTGATTTCAATACTGGGCCACTATACTACAATATTTCTAGGCTTTCAATAGTGTAGAATCGAATGTATGCATTTAGCTATGTAAAATTTGGCCTATTACCCCATGGTTTCACACTGTGTAATTCCTATGCAGAGTCGTACATGGATTACAATAAGTTGGGAACCCCTGCTCTTACAAATTTAATCAATAATCCAAGAAATAACAGTGGATTCGAGTATGAGTCTTACAGTGCTGTTTAAAGTAGTTTATAAATAAGAGTAACAAATTAGATATAATACATAATCGCGAAATCAAAAAATTGTAGCCTGTGCCGACGCATGTTCCTTTGGTGGCACTATATTTTGATAGTGGTTTATTGATACGTAGTGCCTCCAAAGGAACATGCTGTCGGCACAGGCTGCAATTTTGGATTTTTTTTTTGCCAAGTCATCAACGCCTCAAGATGTCAAGAACAATTTGTTAATTGGTCCGAGTCACAAGGAACAGTAGATAAATTTCTATCATAAACCATCTTGAGTTTATGCCATATGTATTGATAATAATTATAATATAATGTTTGATTAATTTAGCAATGTTATCCACGGTGAGTTGAGTAAAGTCAATAAATTCCTTATATAGTTATATTTTATTTAATCCATTGTATAGTAATACTACAATGAAATAGAAGCCAGCTGGAATTTATAAGTTAAATCAATTTAATTATCGCAAGTTGAAACAATAGAGTAAGATTTAACAAGTTAAATCAATATAATTATTACAAGTTGAAACAATAGAATTAGATTTAACAGTTTTACTGAAATTGAAGTGTGAGTAAACAAAGAAATTTCAACCCCCATTTATGGCAGAAATTAAATCCTTTATTGAAAATCTTCTTCTCTCATCAGACGCAGAATTTAAGGTGAATTCAAATGTGAAATAAAAATTGGGGGTTTAGTAAACCAGACAAATTTTGAAAGGTGTTAAAAATGTGTCCAAAATGTGTTAATCAAAAATCGTAACCCCAGGTGCAAATTAGACGGTCCCATTGCACCTACATGCCAAGTTACAGCCTATCAACTATAGAGCTCTGGCCAGGGCACCGTCTACGGAGAAAAAATATAGAAAAAAAGGCAGTGATTTCAATACTGGGCCACTATACTAAAGTATAGCCGGCACAGTAATAATTATAGTGGAATCCCGGAATTACAGTCACGCTCGGGACCGATCAAAATGGACGTATAATAATAATAATAGTAATAATAAATGCTGTAAATACGTATGTATCGCTATTTAATCTATTAACTCGGTTGTTTTCTACAGGTACACTGGCAACTTGCAGTACTTACGGTCTGTTAACTTACTATTCAGCATTCTTTATACTACATAATTTTATAGGCAAAAACAACTCAAACTTAAATTCATTGAGAAGCTTTTATTCACAAAGGTTGATGTGGGATGTGGGACTCAACATGGGGTTTACGAATCCAATAATGAATAGCTCTCAATCGAATCCGACTTATGCGGATGAGAACAGTTATTTTCCAATTCGTATTTTATCATTTCTAATAAGCTGGTTAAGCGATTCAAATACTTTAGAAGAGAGAATGGAAGAATTGGCTATTGAGTTATACGAGAGTAATTTTTGGGGAATAGAAGAGGTTATCAGTATTCAGAATTGGATTTCTGATCTTAATTCAGTTGGGTACCAATTTCCATCTGTTCTTCCAATATTTAATGATTATAAAAATAGCACCTTTGAAAGTCAAGAATGTCCTCAGATCAATGCTGAAGCAATTATAGACAACGGAAAACCGACTAACTCCCAGAGGGGTAAGCTAGAATTATATCTAAATGACGAGTAGACCTGCAATAGCCAAGCTGTGGGAAGAGATTCTATTGAAAAGTTATAAGTTCTTTTGGCAAAACGAGATTGTTATGCCTAATTTCTTATTAATCCTTGACGGCGAGAATGAAGAAGACCATTCTTTGGTGATAAGAGTGCAAATTAATTTCCTTACCCAACTGTTTTCTATGAGCAACCCAATTACTTCTATGGAGACTATGGCCACAGTAGAATGCAGTGGAGTATGTTCTGGGCTGACAAATATGCAACTGGGGAGTATATAGGGTTCTTAGATACAGACTCACTGTTCATAACTTTTGTTAATGAAGATATGCTATTTGAAGGCGATAAGCCGCGTATCTGGGGTCTTTTCGGTAAAGCAGGCAATGATTGGTGGGGAGATGTTAAACATAGTACAAGACAATTTCTCAAGTTGAAACAAGTATTGAAAGCAATGAACTATTTTCCTGTAATTATAAAAGTGAAACATTTCGCCTACGTACGTGATTATATTTCCACTGTGCACAAAAAGCCTTTTAACGATGTGTTTTCTTCTATCGCTCATTTACTCCTAAATACTCCCAATTCAATACTATTACTAACTACCTATGGTATTTTCATAGGGATGAATATGTTTGGCACATGGAAGAACGAATGGATGGTAAAAATTTTGATGGCCCAGATGAGTTAACAGAATTTGTTAATATTACCGCAGATATGAGGATACCATATCCAAAGTTGTGTATTCATTACAAATATATCTATTCAATTGCTATGAAAGTTAATCAAGTGTTCAACTCGGGGGATATTGTAAATTGGAATACAAGAGATATTCTCATGAAAGAGGGTTATTGTTATTCGGGAAATTTCAATTTGATGCCTGACATTTGCACTGAATTTGATGCAAATTCACTACAAGAATCTCTTTTCGAATTCGAAGATCATAATGGAATTGGGATGAGAGATGCCTATCAGAACAAAAAGCTCATTATGCCCGGTTTCAAGTGGCTAATCATATATGGAATTTTAAAATACTTGATTTGGAATAATCGTGTAAGTAGTCGAAATGCTGGAATTTCAGAAATAGAAAACTAAATTATTTAAGTAAGTCTTTGAAGCATCAACATACTCTTGAAATTTATGTAATTTTTATTAATAAATACATATATTCATCCAGGGAAGGATCCACCGGGGTTCACCCCCCCCCCCCCCCCCCCCACAAGAATATTATAATATAATCCCAAAAATATAGGGACTGGCACAATTTCCGAGGTTGGTTGAGCGAAATATATCAGAGTTATCTTCCCTATCATTTCTGTGAATAATTTGCACTATAAATATACTCACGTAGTTAATTAAAATTAATTAAGTCTGTATTTAATTTAGACGAGCCCTTCGGTCTCGGTCGCTTCTCGACGGATCACTCTCTTACAAAAGTCGCTTCGCGACTTTTGCTCGTTCCTGTTAGACACTACGCAACGCAATTAATTAACGGCCGCTTTGCGGCCTTACTCTCCTCAAATATCACTCATATTAAATAAGTTAAACCTGTGACTTGTAAATTACACGTACTCAATTCAGTATGCTGCTTTTGGGACCCAAGTATGTCAACTAATTAATTTATTTATTCATGCTATTTACTAACCCAGGATTTACTGCATAGGAAAATTGTTGTAGATAGTTGAACTTGCACTTTGCTATACCTATGTTGGTACGATACACTATTTATGGTTGATTAGTGCAGGGACTAATTAATTAACTATACAATCAGAAGAAAAATGCGAATTCGTGAACTGCTATCAGGTGTAGAAATTTAGTGTACGTCTAATGCTTTGAATTTCTACAGATCGGAACAAATTCGTAAGTTAGTACAAAATATCTTTTTTTCGCAACTGTGACGCTTTAATTTGTTAATTCGTTTAGAAAACCAATAGATCGTTGTCGCAGTACAAAATTACCCCTAGATACAAATTTTCAGCTTTCTGGGACTCATAGTCTTTCCAATTAATTCTGGACAAACACACACACAAACAAACAGACAACAATTCCGCTTTTAATATACGAGGCCTTCGGTCTCGGTCGCTTCGCGACGGATCACTCCTCACAAAAGTTGCTTCGCGACTTTTGTTTGTTCGTGTTAGGCACTACGCGATACATTTAACGGTCGCTTCGCGGCCTTTCCCTCCCTAAAACAATAATATTATTAATGAGTTCACCTGTGGCTAGTGAATTACACACTATTACTTAATAACGCGTACCAAAAATTCATTTTGAGTTGTGATTAGTTACTGTAATTTGTTTGGGAAATTATGAAATGTAAGTTATTCTCATTGCTCAATAGTTATAACTTATTAGTTAATGAATAGCTCAATAATTCTTAAGGGTAGCTCGTTCAGCTATATTAAAAGGTTAGCTTGTTAGCTCAAATAAATTGAAACCTGTGGTGGTAATTATAGGCAATTAATTATTTCAGTAAATTGTATTGCAAATTAATTTACTAACTCTGGATTAAAGTGGATTTAACCTCTGCATAATAATGGTTTAGAGATGAGAATAAGACCGCTTGGCTGTCTTATTCTCACCATTAAACCATTATTATGCAGAGGTAAATTCAGGGTTGCAAAATATTTGATTTAATTGATAGTAGTAGTAATAAACATTTAGACATCTCACCATAAACAATTCTTTTTGCAGGAGCTGGGTTAGTGAATTATTTAATTTAATTGATAGCAATAATTAACATAATAAATCTCATCTTTAGGCAGAACCAAAATCCTATATTACTTAACTTAATTTCATTTCTAGTAGAAATCCTAGGTTATAAATTACGTAATTCCATTGATAGTCTTATTATAGGAAGCCAATATAGGTGTAATAAATAAACAATGCATCAGAGAAGTTAACTACTCTAGTGCATTCTTGTTAACTAAACAAATCAGATCACCCACATAGTGCTACAAATAATAGGACACATTTTAACTAATAACTTTCGCTATGTAAGTTCGTAAAAATTGATAATTTTCACAAAGGTGTTCCATTATGTGTTGTCTATTTTCATATAAAACTAGCGCGCTTCGCTTGCTAGGTCGCTTCGCAACAGAACAAGATACTCCTAATATTGATTATAAAGCGTAAATAGGCCTAAATACTAAATAGTCAAATTTAACAATGTGAAATTTAGTGATTACGTCATCATTCGATAATGAGTCAGCATAGTGGCGATCTGGTGTGACCAACGTGTCCGCATCATTAATGTACATGTTCTATTAAATTTTCAGATTTTATCTCTTAAAGGGCGGGAATTATCTGCGATTAAGTGAATTTTCAGGGTTCTCGAAATGTGACAATGACATCATAACTTGTCGAGGTGTGAGAAATTTCGAGTGGAAACCTCAACTTGTTGGCGGGTGCCAAAAGTTACCCTTATATGCCAAAAATCCCATTTGGAAACCGTTCACTTTCTTCAATCAACTCGTAACAATACAAACAAATATATACACACACATATATACCCACCCAGGCTTGTGTTTTAATAGTATAGATTTATACTAATATAACCGAGTCAAATTTGCAAAAGTTATTAAGGAAAAGGATATTCATACTCACAATATTTCGCTTAGAAAAAGCAATAGACCCATGTTGCTATGACAAACTACTCCTATATACCAATTTTCAGCTCTCTCGGTAGCATGGTCTTTTCAATCAATTACGGACAAACATACAAAGAACAATTCCGCTTTTTACTGTGCCGACTATACTATAGTATAGTGGCCCAGTATTGAAATCACTGCCTTTATTTTTACTGTGCCGACTATACTATAGTATAGTGGCCCAGTTCTAATCTTACTGCCTTGGTTAGTTATTACTGTGCCGACTATACTATAGTATAGTGGCCCAGTTCTAATCTTACTGCCTTGGTTATTATTAGTCCGTAGCCTCTCCACAGAACAGAGTTTTAAAAACTAAGAGCCCAAATTTTCAGGATATGTGTCTCATGGGTTACAGATGTGCACCTGGGGTCACGATTTATTATCACATTTTTTTGGACACATTTTTACACATATTTAATGATAGAAAAAGAACAATAAATAGTGCGCGAATATTCAATTTATATGCATTCGATAGAGAATTTAATTCTACACCTTGTCACAGTGCAGGAATTTTCAAATTGCCTTTCATTTGTGCCACTATTGAGTTGCAAATTCCCTTTGTTTACTTACACTTCAGTTCAATTGAAAGTGTTAAATTTAATTAATATAGGCTTTACTATTGGTACGAATCTGCTTTAGTAATTAAATTCGTTTTTATGCATATATTATACTCCCCAATGGGATTCCTTATGGGGATTCCCATGGGAATTCCTATGGGGATTCCCACAGGATTCCTATGGGAATGGGATGGGAATGGGAACGGAAATTCCATTCCCACGGCAACCGTGGAAATAAGACCGCGAAGCGGTCTTATTCTCATCTTTAAACTATTATTATGCAGAGATTAAATCCAGGGTTACTAAATTACTTTACAATACAATTTACTGAAATAATTCATAGCGCATAATTTACCAACCACAGGTTTCAATTTATTTGAGCTAACCTTTTAATAAAGATGATCGAGCTACCCTTAAGAATTATTGAGCTATTAATCAACTAATAATTAATAACAAATAAGTAATGATAATAACTTACATGACATAATTTCGCAATTTCACTAACTAATCACAACCCAGAATACATTTTAGGCCCGTTATGTAATAGTGTGTAATTCACTAGCCAGGTTAACTAATTTATTATCAACATTATTATATACTAGGAGGGAAATCCCGCGAAGCGGCCGGTAATCGTGTAGTGTCCAACACGAACGAACAAAGGTCGCAAAGCGACCGAGACCGAAGGGCTCGTATATGTATAAATATTTGTTTGTATGCTCCGAGTTGATTGAAGAAACTGGACGGTTTCCAAATATGATTTTTGGCATTTAGGGGTAACTTTTGGCATCCGACAACAAGTTGAGGTTTCCACCCGAATTTCTCACACCTAACCAAGTTATGATGTGATTGTCACATTTTGAGAAGCATGAAAATTCACTTAATTCACTTTGCACTCTCTAATAGATAAAAATCTGAAAATTTAATAGAACATGTACATTAATGATAAGGACTAGACCTCTTCGCGGAGGCGGGTCAATAAATTCGGGTTCTTCCGGTCAAAGGATCAGAATATTTTCGTTCGGGGCGGGTCCGGGTTCACGGATTCTTCTTGCGGGGCGGTTGCGGGTCAGAAATTCTCCTGCGGGTTGGTGCGGGTTAGCGCCAGTGTTCTCGTTATGCCTCATTTGGGGGGTGGGGGCGTGGCGAAGTGCTCCCTATTGCAACAATGTACTCATATATAGTGCCTAAACATATTTAATGATTAATAATATCTGAAGATGGCAGAAGTGGTGCAATCGACAGAATCGTATACATAGGCGTAGCACGCGGTCCGGCCATGGCTGGACCAGTTTTCATTTATTCTACAATATTATATAGGACGATCCTGTTTTGGCCGGACCACTTTAACTGTTTGGCCGGAGATTTTTCAGAGCCGTGCGACGCCCGTGGTATAGTAAAATTATTCCGTAATCCCGTATAAGAAACTCGTAATTCGCTGTTCAAATATCCGCCCAACAACGGACTGTCGTCTTCCTGATTCATTAAGGCTGCAAATATTTTTGTGCCAGCATTGTGCGCCGAGTGTATACACCTATTATATACTCCTGCGAGAATACTGGTTAGCGGGTTGGGCACGGCATAATTATTGTGAGTTAGGTACGGGTTCATTTGGTTATAGCACTGGGTCTTGTGAGGCGGGGCGGGACGGGTTCGGTACCCGCATAAAAACCCCCGCAGAGTTCTAATGCGGACACGTTGGTCACACCAGATTGCCAATATGTTCACTCATTATCGCATGATAACGTAATCATTAAAATTTCACATTGTTAAATTTGACTATTTTAGGCCTATTTACGCTTTATAATTAATGTAAGACGTATGTAAACTGTCATGCAATATATGGTCCCCCCTACAGTTTGTTCTTAGAGTGCACTACACTACACTACCGAGTTTATGACACCGAATTAACGAATTATTATAAAATGATAATTAAAAAAGCTTGTCTAAATACGTATATGTTATTTGAGTTTTCTAATCTTTAAAAAATTCCGGGGGGCTACCCCCAGGTCCCTCCTTAATATCGCTCGCTCCGGTGCCCCCCTTACACAATCCTGTATCCGCTCCTGTTTACAATGTCAAAAGAACACGTTTCTCCTAATGAATGTACTTTAAAGCCTTGTAAAGCTGCATTTGTTGCTTTAGAATATTTTTCGCTGCACAAATAATGTTGTCATTGAGCAATGCAGTAGGACTTAGTAATACATCTCTATCAGACTTATACAGACTTATCCCCTTCCATCCAAATTTCAGGT
The DNA here is from genome assembly GCA_028753945.1 of Hexactinellida sp. DTS-2022. Classification (NCBI taxonomy): domain Eukaryota; kingdom Metazoa; phylum Porifera; class Hexactinellida; species Hexactinellida sp. DTS-2022. The sequence goes on from JAPNXP010000014.1 coordinate 1,755,326, forward strand.
CATGTTAATTCGTCACTTCACAAAATTTGCTTTGTATCTTTCGCAAGTCAAGTGTTACTTCGGGTTTAGGGTTGTTATGAGGTCGCCTCTTTGTTACCAGGTTCATAGCTGCAATAATCTGACAAGAAGACTGAAACAGCATAAACACATAAAACTTCCTATATCTATACAAAAATAAATTTGGTTGTTACCTTTTTTTTTTTTGAATATTCTGTTCTATAAACAGACACCTCTTTCGACCATTAAGACTTGGTATACTCGAAAATCATATGGAGTTTAGTCTTCATGTAGAAGAATATAGCAGTGGGATTTGAGGAGGAAAAATTCATCAATATATGATTTGTCTGAATTGGATGACCATCAGTGGCGGACATCCCGGGGGGTCAGGGGGGTCAGCTGACCCCCCAATAATTTCCCCATATATTAAATATTTTATTTAATTCCAATGGTAAATCCGTACTATTCTAATAATTTTTATAATTTATAAATCTATTTCACTAAACACTGAATGTAATGACATATGTGCTACTAAGTAAATCAACAAGGCAAAACTCTTTTCTTCTTTCTAGCCCAATAATCAATAACTTCTTCTAAATCTAAATTATCAACAAATTCCTTTTCTACTGATAATAGGATTAGATCGCTGGCCCTTTCTTTGTCAATAGAGTTTCTTGCCCAGCTAATTACTCTGTTCATTGTGGAGAAAGATCGCTCTACTGATGCTGTTGTGATCGGTATGGTATTAATCAAATGAATGATCTTTTTCAGATTTTTATACATATTAATATCAAATTGAATTCCATTTTTTAATATACCTCCCACCAAAATCACAAATATGCTTGCTCATTTTCCAATTTTTTTGCATTATCATGATGACGTAATAATTAGAAAATACTTGTGATTGGAAAATGAGCAAGCATATTTGTGATTTTGGTGGGAGATATGTAGGTGCTATTAATATACATATTGTATTAAATTTTCACGTTTCTATCTCATGGAGCGTGAGTTATAAGCTAATAGGTGGATTTTCACATTTTGGAAAAGGTGACAATGACGTCATAATTCCATGGTAGGTGTGAATTTTGGTTCAAGACTCGAACTTGTTCGAGCCATACCCAAAATATCCCTGCATGACAAAAATCAGCCCCGTGGGTCTTGTAGTTTATTCAATCAACTCTGAACATAGAAATATATACATATTTATAACGACTATTTGTGTTAAAATGACCTTTAGGTGACGTAGTAAAAGGTCAAAAGTGTAATTAATTTCTCATCCCTCAAAATCCCATGTTAGACACCAAGATTAAGGTTCTAGCATGTGTACAACCCAAGATATGATGGGACCCAAATTGAACTTGGGACCCAAGTTCCGCAATCCCAGATTGTCAGATACTAGTCCTTCTATTAAAGTAGTCTATGGCCAAGGGTGATAATAAATCCCAGTCTAGATACTGATTACTGAGTGGATTCATTGCTTCAATGCTTCGAAGTATATTTATGTTATAATCAGAAAATCTGTGATTTGATTCATTGATTAGAATGTTAATAACTTTGCTTAGCTTTTTCTCAGCTTGCTGTTCAATGTTGTCATAGAGTTTGATCTTGTTAATGAAAAGAGGGGGTCCTCGTATTCCAAAATTATCCCAATATCTTCACAAGTTTTTTTAGCATCGTTTATTATATTTTCACAAGTGAGTTCACTCAACTGCCGCTTGATAATGTTAATTTCGCTCAAAACGAAGGACCAATGAATTTGAGGTGATTGCAAATATTTACTTAGATCATGAAATATTAGAAGAACATTGTATAGAATAGTCAGCTTTAGGATAAATGTGCCTGACATAACCTTGTGATATAACCCTGCCGCACATTCAGAATAGGTATTATTATCTATAGCAATTTTCTGAAGAGAACTAATTATCGCTTTGATCCGTTTTACTACACATTGAAACACTAAAAATTTAATTTCCCATCTAACTTCCTTAATTACCTGTATCTGCATAACCCTATCAGACGAAGATGTATAAAGTTCTCTCTGTTGACATTCAAAAATAATTTTGTATTTAGAAACTGAAAATATTTCGCGAAGCTTTTTAATCACGCTAAATATGCAATCAAAAATCTTACATGATTTGAACAACCCTACAACTATAAGATTTAGCCTATGACATGCGCAATGTACATAGAGCGTACATGGATAGTCTTCTTTCAGTTTGGTAAAAACACTGGAATTACAACCCGACATGACAGAAGCCCCATCCGCACCTAAAGCAATTAACTGCGCAGATAATCCAGACTGTAAAACTGATTTAACCACATTAGCAATAGTTTCTGCATCCAGATCTCTTAACATTTTTAAACAAAAAAATCTTTCAACTGGTTTAGAATCGACAACGTATCTGAAACAAATACTCAATTCTTCTTTACCAGAATTATCTTTGGATTCATCAATTAGAATTGCATATGTCCTAGCCTGCTCAATTTCATTTTTTTTAATTATCCGCACTAGATGAGCTAGACATTTAATAAAATCATTTGAAGATGTTTTGGAGAAATAATCAATGGTGCTATAATGTTGTGTGACTTCGGTGTGGAGCTGTCTAAATTTGGGATTAATTTTCAATTCTAATTTTAAAAACTCAACCCAATTGCCTTGATTGTTAGATTCAATCGTTTCATCATGTCCACGATATGATAGCTCTTGAAGAATCGATGCATTTCAAAAAGAATTCTCAAATACTCTCGATTAGTTTGCACAATTTGTATTCGAGATGGATTTATCATCTGGTCAATTTGTATTCCAATTCCCGCATGTATTAATTTATAATCAACCCACCTCTGAATAGCTGACTTGTGATCATTTGATTTGTCGTGCTTGCTAAATCCATTGATCGTTGTGTTGGCTTTTTTCCAATTAGAATATCCATTGGCCCTGAAAGCAAGTTCGGTTTAGAAGTGGAAGTAGAGAAGTGACGACAAGCAAAACAATACGCCTTATTCTGGACAATGCTATATTCCAGCCATTCATGTTGCGCGTATACCATTCCGAATGAAAACAGCGCCCAGCTGCATTTCTGACGTATATATCCAATATTGGTCGTGATGGTCCACTATCAAGTGTTCCAAGATCTTCACTCACTTCGTTTCGGGACTCGGCACTCTTTTAGGTTCTAAAGGCTCAGATTCGCAAGAGTTATTGAAAGTAGTATCTTCTATATTTGAAGAACTGCGTACAGAGTTAAATGAATTTGAGGATTTTTTGAAAAGTAATGTCGATTGACTTTTTCTTTTCATTGGAATAGAATGTTAATTGAATAACTAACTAAAAGCAAATATGGATTGTCAAACAAAAAGTACAAATATAAGCAATGAAGATGTAAGGAATAAAATTATTTCACTATGCTCTAATAATCGAGAACTCCAGAGAGAGAAATGAAAAAATCTTGACCCCCCAATAATTTTGGAGAGATCCGCCACTGATGACCATGGGGTAGGGAGTTGTATAGCCAGAAATAAAGTAAACTCATTAGTCTTCTTGATTTACACCTTTGTTAGGTAGGTCTTCAGAAGAAAATAAAAAATATAAAAACAATTGTTCGTGATATACTTATACGTTCCCACATTATTACATTATTATTTTAAAAGTTACCCGTAAAATTGTCTGATAGTATGGCTTCAAAGTTCAAATGTTTACCATCTACCCTACTGATGATTTAGCTGGGATCATCAATCCCTTGAAGAGTATAGAGACCTCTACCTAGAGCTTTGACTATAATATATGCCCCCAGCCAATTTGGATCTAGCTTTCCTCCTGCACGTTTCTTTCGCTTGAAATCCTTCTTCAGGACAGTCAAACCGACCTCGGATATATTTGGATTGGAATGTTTTCTATCATAACATGCTTTTTGCCTCTCCTGAGCAATCAAAATGTTGGCTTTAACACCTTTATAGTGATGATGACGTAACGAATCTAAAATTACACCTATGCCTACTGCATGTTCTTTTGGAGGCACCATCAATCCACCAACCATCAAAAGAGGGATACAGACAATTCGTGACAAGACAATTCGTGACAAGACAATTCGTGACAGGACAATTCGTGACAGAGACAATTCCTGACAGGACAATTCGTGACATCCACAATTCGTAACAGGACAAAAATCGTGACAACCACAATTCGTGACAACTGGGGGCCTTGTGCACTAAACTACTTAAACTTAGCATAAACTAAGTAAGTATTTACTTAGTTTAACTGTAAGTTTAAGTTTAATTAGTTTAGTGCATATTACACTGCATAAGGCACCAGGATTCATCTACCCTTCGAAAATCTGCTCGCCTAGGGTGCGCAGATAACATTATTTCGCGCACCCAAACAATACAAAAATCCAAATTTTACCTAGTTTAAGGCCTGGAGATGCGCACCAGGGAATCTTCGTTAAAACTTGCGCACCTCTGGATGCGCATTACGTACCCAAAAGATCTGGCGACAACGACAATTCGTACTATAGTTAATTAAAAATGAACACATTTCAATATGATCATATTAGAGATAACTTATAAATAGATTATAGAATCTCTGTAAAGTGCCAAATATTTATTCATGCAATTTTAGAGTGACAAAAATATACAATTCTTTCCTAATATGTATCGTTCATGTAGTCAAGTATATATGTTTATGATTTGCTTGTTAAATACTATAGTATACGTGCAACGATATTAATTCTTATCCACTGGAAATACAATACATAAAATACTTTATTGTTGAGATATGGATTATATGGACATTCCTTGGTCTCTTTTTGTCTTTACACCCTTTGGTAGTGATTATACCAACATAAATTCAAAAGGTTTGGCCAATGAATCGAACATTGTTCAACTACGAAAGGAAATCACTGAAATGGACGCATTAACCTTCCGAGCGCTAGTTAAACGGAAGAAAACTACCCCATTATTACTGGCTAAATATTTAACTTTTCTTCAAACAAAGTCAACAACTTCAACATCAATACTGATGCTTTTAGCATACTTATTGAAATTAGCGGCAATAGTGAAGTTGTTATTCTCAGAATTGTTCAAGAAGAGTCTGGTATCATTAAGAGTGCAGATCTCTTTGTTTTTGCAATATTGCAGGGTTTTCCACTTGTTTAGAAAGATACCCATTTATTTACAGAACTGAGAACTTTGATAGACCTGTCACGAAATATTTGGTCCGGGGTAAATTTGGTCCGGCCGGACATAAAATTTCCCGGGGGGACCGAATATTTCCGACATTTTTGGTCCGGGTTTGCAAAAATGTCCTGTCCGGCCGGTCAGCATCTAGCTGTTAACAGCTTCGATTTTCCTTTGCTGTTAACAGCCAGTGGCTGTTAACAGCTTGGCTGTTTCCATCCCTGAGCACAGCACGTTCGGTATGAACCAGTGACTGTAGAAAGTCGAGACTGGTACCAAAATTGTGCAATATTTATAAACCTGTGACCAGAAAAACAGCATACTCCGCTCAAAAGATCCACCGGACGAAAAAAATAATGTTAAACTAGACAACTCTCCCGTCAATTTTCTAACGGAACACATTACATTCTGTCTAATTTCTGTTATACAATGCATATTCGAAGAATATATATTCTCTTTTCAGTGGGGTTGAATTGGGGCAATCAAATGCATGATATCTTAACATTCTAAAATAATATTAAGAATCAACTCGGACCAAATATTTCTGATACATTTGGTCCGACCGGACCAAAGTTACCCCGGACGGAATATTTCGTGACAGACCAAACTTTGATAGTTTATCTGGAACAACAAGCTCTAAATGATCAGGCTGCAGCAGTCAACTCAAGTATCATCGAAATACTAAGAGAATTGTCATCAAATGGTCAAAATGAAAAGATCATTGAAAATGTTGACATTAGCTCAGAATCTGAATCTATTTTGGAAGATTGTATAAATCAAGATGAGTCTACTTCGTATCCTTGAAACTAGATAAGAAGTTGATAATGAAACAGAAGTGAAATTTTGCAAAACAGAGCGAGGCAAACCTTGCATTCTGGAAAAAGGTTATACGTATACAAAGCATCGTGTCTCCCAAAACACATTCAATGGCAATGTGTAGAGAGAAAATCATGTAGAGCCAGGATACACACCAATGAATCAAAGGTCGTTAAAAGGTCCAATTAACATACCCATGAACCTAATTCTAAAATATTTCATTGTAATGAGGTTAAAGCCGGAATCAAACGAAGAGCAGCAGAATCTCAAGAGTCAAGAGCCAACTCATTTAATTGTTGCCAGCAAGATTTCGAAATTGGAGGAAGAATCGGCTGTTTCTCTTCCCAGGTTGGATAGTTTAAAGAGAACTATATGCCGAGCGCGTAAGAAGGCAGAAAATGTCCCTTCTGAACCAAAGATTCGCTTCAAATTCCAGAAGTTTATACAAGGACTAGTAAAGGCGAACCTTTCTTGTTATATGATTCTGGCTCTGATGCTGAAAACACAAGAATTATTATTCTCGGAACTCAATCCAATCTAGCAACACTGAACACTTCCAGTATATGATTAGCAGATGGAACATTCAAGGTGGCACCAAAGTTATTTCTTCAATTATATGCTATCGATGGATTAAAGGGGGGGCCAGATCCTTTCGAAAATGGACATATTTTGCCAAGCCGTGACCTTCGTTATATAAGGCCTTACTACTACTCCGAACCATGGATTACTTAAAGTCCATTGATTATTAGCTGTCATATCTTTATCTCAATAGCTAGTAATGACAGCCTTGAGAAATGCATTATAATTATATAGGAAGTTAGGAACATGATATCAAGACATACATAACACACTTTAGAATTGTGATATATCACCATTTGATTACGTAATCGCTATTTTTCGTGGGAATTATCGTGTTTTTATAGCCTTCTTTTAACATAGTTAAACGCTTTGTAAATGTTCAAAATTGGAACATGAGGATGTCCATGACTAGTTGAATGAAATATATCTAAATTATAAATGGAATGTTGACACATTCCTCGGTTGCCAGGGAAATGCATATTTCTTAAAATGAGCCATAACTCAAAAACTATCTATTTTATGTAAACTATTCTAGTACTGATCTATCCGCAATTGGTAACTTCCTATTCATTGATAGTACATTTTCGAGGCCTAACTTCAATAATCTTTGAGATAATGATATTTTTAGCACTTAATTCTTTATATGGTAATAATCTCATTATCTCAAATATTATTGAAGTTAGGCCTCGAAAATGTATTATCAATGGGTAGGAAGTTACCAATTGCGGATAGATCAGTACTAGCATAGTTTACATAAAATAGATAGTTTTTGAGTTATGGCTCATTTTAAGAAATATGCATTTCCCTGGCAACCGAGGAATGTGTCAACATTCCATTTATAATTTAGATATATTTCATTCAACTAGTCATGGACATCCTCATGTTCCAATTTTGAACATTTACAAAGCGTTTAACTATGCAGGGCCAGATTAAGGCGGGGGCTGATGGGGCTCCAGCCCCAGGCCCATCTAGGAAAATAGGCCCACCGCTTGTGCCATAGGCCCTTAAGGCTTAGCCAATAGTCTGTTTTGGTTGGGCACTAGAAGCACCCGGATTTCATATGCAGGCTTCAAGTAGACCTAGTCAAATTTTCATGATTTTAAGTCGACTATTTCATTGAAAAATGTCAATGATTTATATGAATGTACTAAACTTCTAATCCCTCTACAGGTGTCCAATAAATCTTTGACTAACAAGCCGTTTATACGTTTAGGTTTTCATTGTGCGATTAATTTCTTCTTCTATTAGACGGTATAGTATCTTATTAAATATCAGAAAACAATGTGATCCACCAGCATACGTGCTTTGTATTTATAATTTACTTCATTGCCTTATTTGCAACAAATCGATGTGGAGTCTACGATTAGAGATTTTGCAAGTAGAAAAGCACATAAAGTGACTTTATGATGTACAAAAAATATATAGGTACAAAATAAAAAAAATCTGTTTTGTCGTGTATGGAATTGTCAAGTAGTTATGGCTGTCACGAAATATTTGGTCCGTCCGGACAAATATTAACTCCGACCAAATATTTCATACATTAAGGGTCCGGGTTTACATTTTGTTCCCCGGTTTACATTTTTGATCCCCAGGACTAATTATTTCATTCCGGGTATAAGCAATATATTATTGTGTTCAATAGGAGGAGCATTAAAGGAGTGCGCTCCATTTTTCAGGAGAGCTATAGCCTATAGGTGGAGCGCGCCTACTGGAGCGCACTCATTTTTCAAATATATATCACTAATCCAATACAAATTACCTAAATAATAGAGTAATCACGAAACATCGATAAATTGGAAATTAGAGCAGGAAGAATGTACAATTACAACATATTTAATAAGGGCACGTATAGTTTGATATTAAATGTTCCATATTCAAATACCTGACTGTAACTCGGAATGTATATGAGCTAGAGAGTCAAACTTTGTTTTAAATGATAGATAATATAGAGAGTAAAAATAGAATACAAACTAAGGAAGATAGTTAGGTTTTTCAAATTCCAGAGGTGTGCTTAGCCGATATTAAATATTTATAGATAATTTAATAATATGAACCTAACTAAGTTTCCATGAGGTTTCTCAGTTTTTAAGCACGAATCAGAATTAATTAATTAAATAAATATATTTGTATATTTAGTATATTTGGTTCACAAGAAATAAGGGGCGGAAAGTGAGCGCGCTCCAATTTTTCAGGAGCGAGAGCGAGAGAGCGCTACTTTTTTGTAAACTAGTGACCCTTTTTACTCTCCTTTTTATCCTTTTTATCATTTTTATCCTCTTTTATCGGCTCCTTTTTTTATCGGTGTCTGAAATATTTCGTCCAGATTACGTCCATTCGGACCATAAACAACACGGACATAATATTTCGTGATAGGCCCATCAAAATTATTCAGCTCCAGGCCTACTAGGCCCTTAATCCGGCCCTGGCTCTAAAGACCTTGAGGCGTACATGACATGTCGAAAAAATAGAAAATTCCAGACTCTGCCTATAGTTTTTCCCTTTGGATGCGCTACTAGTCATTTACGCTGTTTATTTATAATGTATATTTATTTTACACAAGCGCGCTTGGCTTGCTAGGTCGCTTCGCGGCTGAACAGAACCACATTCCGCACTGTTTGTGTGAGTTTTATATTGATTGTAAAGCGTAAATAGGACTAAATACTCAAATTTAACATTTCAAATTTTGATATCACGTCATCATACGATAATGAGCAAGTATATTGGCAATCTTGTATGACCAACGTGTCCGCATCATTAATGTGCATGTTCGATTAAATTTTCAGATTTTATCTCTTAGAGGGCGCGAATTATGTGCGATTTAGTGAATTTTCATGCTTGTCAAAATGTGACTATTACGTCATAACTTGGCGAGGTGTGAGAAATTTCGAGTGGAAACCTAAACTTGTTGTCGTACGCCAAAAGTTACCCTATTTGCCAAAAATCAGATTTCGAAACTTTCCAGTTTCTTCAATCAACTCGGAACATACAAACAAATATATACACCAGGGCCGGCGGAGCTGTTATATAGTGGTCAGGCCATGCTTGACCTGCCTGACTAGTGACGTAAGAATGGTCGGGCTATTGGCCTGACCATTTGAAAAAGTGGTCAGGCCATGGCCTGACCGCTTCCGCCGCCCCTGTACACATCCACCCACCCTTGTGTTTTAACTTTTAATAGTATAGATTTCGCTTTATATTTTGACTTTAATTAGATATGATGTAATTGACGTTATAGAGCAGTGTTTCGCAACCTTTTTGAATCTCGAGGTCTGAATCTCGATAATTATCGCAAGTTGAATCAATAGAGTAAGATTTAACAAGTTAAATCAATAAATTTATTACAAGTTGAAACAATAGAATTAGATTTAACACTTTCAATAGAACTGAAGTGTTAGTAAACAAAGGAAACTTGAAACTCTATTGTGCACTAACGAAACCCAATTTAAAATTTCGTGCACTGTGAAAAGGTGTAGAATTTAATTCTCTATCCGTACATGTAAAATTTATCAAGTTCAAAAATAATTATTTCATTTTATGAGCCATAAATAGCTTAAATAGGTGTTAAAATAATTAGATCAAAATTCGTAACCCCAGGTGCAAATTAGACGGTCCCATCGCACCTACATGCCAAGTTTCAGCTCTCTATGTATAAAGGTGTGGCCAGGGCACCGTCTACGGAGAAAAAGAAAATCCAAAATTGCAGCCTGTGCCGACGCATGTTCCTTTGGTGGCACAATATTTTGGTGGTGGTTTATTGATAGTGCCTTCAAAGGAACATGCTGTCGGCACAGGCTGCAATTTTGGATTTTTTTCCCGCCAAGTCATCATCACTATGAAGGTGTTAAATTATTACAGAAAGGTGTTTCAGTAGGCAACGACCCTTAAAGTGGTGGAAGTTTCCATTTAGATCACTGCATTTGAGAGATATTCAAGTTTCAGTAGAATATAATTGCTGATGACTCAGCATTTTTAAAGTGCGTGTTGGGTATTCACCCAACTCCAACCAACCCATGCTAATTATTTAATTCACAAAATTGTAAAAATAAATTTCTTTGACGATGTCATCATCACCTCAATGTGTCAAGACCCACTTGTATAGGTGGTACGTGGCATAAGGACCAATTGATAAATTGAAAGTTTGTTTCTATCTTGTATCATCTCTGAGATTAATGAAATTTAGCTAATTTGTATAAATATTTAATTAATAAATTAATAATTTAACACCATTATTATTTACAGCAAAATAAATAAAGTTCAATTATTTGCACTTATTATTAATTTAAATCGAATTTCACTATCATATTTGAATTCAGCGCACTCGATAACCCCAATAATCCAATTGGAACCGTCTATAAGTTAAATACAAAAGGAATTAATTATAATTAATAACGTCAGTACATTAATTGTGCAAGAATATTCTCGCCGAAATAAATATAATCACTTAATCTGTCGTTGTTGTGGAATGTAAAATCTTAACGGTTCTATCATAAACCATCTAGAGTTTAATGCCATTCATTCATTATGTATTGATAATAAATTATATTATTAGTCATTTATTTTAGCAGTGTTATCCACGGTGAGTGAGTTAAGTCCACAAGTTCCTTATATTATATTATTTTATTTAATCCATTGTATAGTAAATTAAATAGAAGCCAGCTGGAATTTATAAGTGAAATCAATATAATTATCGCAAGTTGAATCAATAGAGTAGGATTTAACAAGTTAAATCAATATAATTATTACAAGTTGAAACAATGGAATTAGATTTCACAGTTTTAATGAAATTGAAGTGTGAGTAAACAAAGGAATTTCAACCCCCATTTATGGCAGAAATTAAACCAATTTTAAAAGTTTTTCTTCTCCCATCAGACGCAGAATTTTAAGAAGAATCTAAATATGAAATAAAATTTTCGGGTTTATTAAAACATATTTTGAGTTATGGACCAGACAAATTTTGAAAGGTGTTAAAGATGTGTCCAAAATATGTTAATACAAAATCGTAACCCCAGGTGCAAATTAGACGTCTACTCCGAACCTACATGCCAAGTTTCAGCCCTCCATATATACAGGTGTGGCCAGGGCACCTGCTACGGAGAAAAAAAAAATCCAAAATTGCAGCCTTTGCCGACGCATGTTCCCTTGGTGGCACTATATTTGGGTGGTGGTTTATTGATAGTGCCTCCAAAGGAACATGTTGTCGGCACAGGCTGCAATTTTGGATTTTTTTTTGCCAAGTCATCATCACTATGAAGGTGTTAAATTATTTCAGAAAGGTGTTTCAGAAGGCATCGACCCTTAGAGTGGTGGAAGTTTCCATTTAGTTCACTTCATTTTAGAGATATCTAAGTTTGAGTAGAATATAATAGCTGATGACTCAGCATTTTTTATGTGAGTGTTGGGTCATCACCCAACATCAACTAACCCATTTTAAATTTCGAATTAACAAAATTGTAAAAACACATTTTTTTGACGATGTCATCATCACCTCAAGGTGTCAAGACCCATTTGTAGAGGTGTTACGTGGCATAAGGATCAATTGATAAATTGGAAGTTTGTTTCTATCATATTTGATTTCTGAGATTTATGATATTTAATTAATTAGTATAAATAATAATTAATATTATATATAATTTAACACCAATTTCAATGTCAACTTACAATTATTAAGTTAAATTATTTTGTCATGAATAATTAATTAATTAATTTGGTTATTACATTTCAATTCCGCACTCTCGATAACCCCTAATAAATATATTATAAGCATCTATATAAGTGATATACTGGCTGAAATAATTATAATTGATTACGTCAGTATATTAACAGTGTAATAATATTCTATCATAAGTAAATATAATCACATAATCTGTCGTTGTTGTGAAATATATAATCTTTTTTTTCAATTTGAAAATAGAAGCCTACGTCCTACTCGATCTCACAAGTTGAATCAATATAACAATAACGAGTTGAAACAACAGAATTAGATTTAACACTTTCAATAGAACTGAAGTGTTAGTAAACAAAGGAAACTTGCAACTCAATTGTGGCACAAACTAAGTACAATTTCAAAATTCGTGCACTGTGAAAAGGTGTAGAATTTAATTCTCTATCGAATGCATATAAATTTATTTTTCGGGTACTATTTATTGTTCCTGTTTCAATATTAAACAGGTGCAAAAATGTGTCCAAAAAAATGTGATAAAAAATCGTGACCCCAGGTACACATCTGTAACCCATGAGACACTTATCCTGAAAATTTCAGTTCTTAGTAAATATAACTCTGTTCTGTGGAGTGGATACGGAAGGATAATACAGTGGAAGCCGCTTAATCGGGACGCCTCGGGAGTAGGAATTTAGTCCCGTTTATCCGGTTCTCCCTATTAACCGATATACTTTATACTATTTGATACGAATTGGTTTCCAAAGCCTCGTCCCGAATAACCGAATTTCCCGATTAACCGTCTCCCGATTAAGCGGCTTCCACTGTATAATAATAATAATAATATACCAAAGCACTAAGACCAATACTGGGCCACTATACCTTAGTATAGTCGGCACAGTAATAATAACCAAGGCACTAAGATTAGAACTGGGCCACTATACTATAGTATAGTCGGCACAGTAATAATAATAATAACTAACCAAAGCACTAAGATTAGAACTGGGCCACTATACTATAGTATAGTCGGCACAGTAATAATAGAGGCAGTAAGATTAGAACTGGGCCACTATACTATAGTATAGTCGGCACAGTAATATTAGTTTTCAAATTAAATGTGTATTTATAACAGAGATTACCTTTCCCCGCCCAAATTGATACACTAGGGTCTGAATAGTTACGAAATTTTTAATATAAATTCAAAGGCCTACATAGAACATCAAATCCAAAAGAGATTCTGTAAAACAAATATTTTCTTGAAGAAATTCTTCCGGCCGCAAAAAGTAATTTTCCGGCCGCATGCGGCCGGCAAAGAGGGGTTGCGGAACACTGTTATAGAGCAAGAATAAGTGGCTGGTGTGGGTGTGCTAGATGCCGTTAGCCCAGTGTCTTATCAGAAAGTCTACTAAATGTGTTGACATATCATGGTGCATTTCTACCCGCCCACAGGCCCCCATCATTAGCACCCTATTGATAATCAGTGTTCCCCCTAAGCCTTTTGACCGGCCGGCTGGCAGGTCAAAACGCCAATTTAATCACCCAGCGGCCGGTCAAATAGACTCTGCAGTCGCTCATAATGACTTCCAAAATGTATGTTTCACCCCTCAAAATCGAAAGCAAGACAATTTACCGGGATGGGGGATTGGTTCCTATTTAATTTAAAGTTTGAGTGTAGTATGTAAGCATATTAAAAGCACGCCTTTTAGAGTTTTTACCGTGAGAGCGTCATATATTTTATTCATGTTTTGAAATAGTGTCGTATTCTCCAGCCGTTTATTGTCCTTTTTGAAATTTATAAGTCGATGAAGCTGGCACGAGGCCAGTCGAATGAGACCCATAACTTGGCTTAGGGGGAACACTGTTGATAATCGGTGGGATTGAAATAAATCCCTGTCTTATTTCAACAACGGAGGAGGAAATGGAAATATGGAAATAGAGGAATGTTCCCAGTCAGATATGATTATATTATCCTCTCAAACGGTGCAACATACTCCTATATCGTCTCAAGTTGCACCTCTAAACTACCTCGATTTATCGATTTCTATTTGCCTTACTCAGAAAATATTTAAGATTAAACTCAGTTCCTTTTGTCCCCAAAGCCATTAACATTTCACCTGTATGTTTACGAATAAAGAAATATACATCAGAGTTTAGTCTGAAATTCAATACACTTGTCTAGTGTATGACACATGCCTAATAATATCGAATATAGAATAAAAATATATATTTTTTTAAAAATTCTTTAATGGATGACGTGTTTAGCTATTAAGCTATTCTTCCATACGGTCCAACATATATACATACAATCAAAAGCACAACACAGGCTATATACAAATACAATTACAATTGGATATTTACACAATGTTCAGAGTTTCAAGTTCAAAAATTGGTTTCAGTACTAAAATATATTTCATAGTAAAGGTTCTTTAGCAGTCTTTTAAATATTGTTAAAGATTTTGATTTCCTGACATCAAATGGTAGAGTGTTCCACAAATTTGCTCCCTGATACATAAAGGAATTACTCCTGCATTTAAGACGAACACGATTAGGAACATACAATAATTCTTTCTTAGCTGATCTTGTACGTGATTGCACGTTGTAAATATATTTAAACATTTCTTGTAATTTATCAGATGTTAGGTGGTTTAGGGATCGGTATACTAGGTTGAGAGTTTGTATTTTCACTATATATTCAAGAGGGAGCCAGCTTAACCTTTTAAACATACATTTTGTAGGGGTTCTTATATCTGTTATGTCTAGAATAATTCTGGCTGCTCGCTTTTGTAGTTTATAAAGCGGCTCTATATTGATCGAATTTCCCCAGATTGACATACAATACACAAATTTAGATAAGACATGCGCATTATAGTAAACTTTCCTTGTATGAAAAGGTAGGAAATGTCTAATTCTCTTCAAAAGAGCAAGATTTTTGCAGATAGAGGCATATACATTGTGTGAATGACTCTGCCAAGAAAGGTTATTATCTATAGCTACGCCAAGAATTTTGAACACGCTTACATTTTTAATAGTGACGTTGTCTATTGTTATATTCAAATTGGTGCTTGGAAGAAGTGATAGTCTTTTTTTTGTAGCAACCAACATCACCATAGTTTTAATACAATTTATGGCCATTTTATTTTCATTACACCATCTACTGAGATTATTTGCCGCTTCTTGTAAGTTAGATTCAACTTCTACTAGGGAATCTCCTTGCGTTGAAATTGTTGTGTCGTCAGCATATAATTCTGTATTGGATTTAATAATAGACGGAAGATCATTGATAAATATGATGAAAAGTAGGGGGCCTAAATAGAACCTTGAGGAACTCCTGATGAAATAAAATTAGAGTCGGATTTGGTTCCTTTGAAGATTGTTCTCTAGGTACGGTCTGTGAGATATGACTTAAACCAATTTAGAGTCGGAATACTACAGCGATAAAGTCTCAATTTCTGGATTAAAATTTCATGAGATACCAAATCGAAAGCCTTCTTTAGGTCAACAATCAGTACTCCATTTAAGAGACGGTTTTCCATTGAATTTGTCCATTTGTCAAGTAAACTTGTCAAAGAAGTCTCACAAGAGTGAAATTTTCGAAAACCTGACTGAGCAGGACATAAGAGACCATATGAGTTTAAGTATGAATAGAAGTGGATATGTACATGCTTTTCTAGGATCTTAGACATACTACACAGGATAGAAATAGGCCTGTAATTATTACATTTTTTAATGTCCCCACCCTTGTGCAAAGGAATAACACTTGCCTCTTTCCATTTCATTGGAAATATCCCTTTCGAAATAGAGAGATTACATATTTTGGTTAGAGAAGGTGCTATAATATCTGCTGAAATCTTTAATAATCTAGGACTGATAAAGTCTGGTCCAGTAGCTTTTGTTTCATTTAGCTCATATAAAAATTTTGCAACTTCACTTTTGTTTAGAGGAGGAATTTCGAAACTTGTATTGTTTTCCATTTTGGATGACACAAGATATTCGATATTATTAAAAGATGAATTAGACACAATTGTAATGTTTCCATCTATGATTGTTGATGCCACGTTAGTAAAAAAATCATTAAAAGCATTCGCAATCTGATACTTGTCAGTGATCAAATTTTGACCCACTTCCAGGATAGTAGAACTTGTGAAGGTTTTTTTTGGAGCAATTTCATTTATTAATTTCCAGAGTTTCCTAGTATCACTTGTATTCTTCTCAATCTCGCGCATGTAAAAAGTCAAACTGTAGCACATAAAGTTAGTCCATCGATTTCGAACATTTTTTCAAAAAAGAACACGACCCACCCCGCGTGCCCCCGGCATATGCCGCATCTACCGTATGGTAAATCCGGGCCTATTCCATACGAATATTCTTCCCAAAGTGATAAGATTTTTCTTGCATTTTCTGTAGGTTTTTCTTTGATCGCTTCAGTTTATTTTGTGAGACTATATTTAATTTTAGAGAGATTATTTGTGTAGAAGTTATATTAATGCATAAAACTGCAATTGACTTCGCCGGGCCCTACTATTTATTCGCAAGTGACATCCTTCAACATTGTTATTTGTTCGCACTGCTTGATTAAATATGCACCAATCGTTCGGATGCCAATTTCCGTAGATCCATGTAGAAGTATCAATGTATATTGCAAGTTCAAGTTCAGTTCCACTACTAACATGTTCTACCAGATTTTTGAATGCGTGTTCTATGTGCTCTGTTGGAAGAAAAGGTAGAGCCATTAATTTTCTACAAAATAATGTGTTGATATGTCACTCATATATTGTTGTTGTAAAACTAAGAGTTGATTCTTTCTCCAGACAGCCTGTGTCCAATGAAAAGAACAACCCTGTAGTTTTACTCTTGGGTAAATTTTAGGAAAAGCTTTCCATAAGCTAATTTCGAAATCCATTATTGCACTTTTGATTAATGGGGGATTAGGTAGAGCTTCTAAGATAGCGATTAGTACTTTTAAATAATCCTTCTTACGTTTTCCAGACATATACAAATACTAAAGGTAATTGCTTAATTCCAGAGTCCGATTTAACGAAAGCATGAATAGAGAATAGCTGTGCAAAAGGTACTTTCACAATTTTAAACGTCCCATCCAAATACCATATCTTAGCTCTTCTTAAAATATTGAGCATGTGGTCCATGGAGAACTGGTCGTAGGACCATTTTCCATGGCATTTTGGTCCCCTGGAACAATTCTTTTGGGTAAAATTGGTCCCCCGGACCAAAATTCCATGGAATATTGTTCCGGGGGACCAATTTTTCGGGACCAATTTTCCAGTGACAGGCCTTCATGTTGAGCCGGTTGCGCCAGCCCTCTACATCATTGTTCGTTCGGATGTATCTCTTGTAGACACACCAGTCTTCTGGAGACCACTGTCCCTGGATCCACGTGGAGGGAACATAATCCACCAGAGGACGAAGGTGGTCATTGGTCACGGAAGCAATCTGGTCGAACGATCGAATGATGTGGCCGACTGGCAGGTAGGGCAAGGCGAACAGCATCCGTATGTAGTCGTGTACTGCTGAAACAGAGTTATACGCCACAACTAGTCTTAGCTCCTGTACCTTCCTCCAGAGGGCCTGGCTCCAGTGAAAGTTACAGCCTCGGATGTGCGCATCTGGGAAGAAGATCCTCGCTGCCCTCCAGATGGATGACTCGAAGTCGAGAGGGACACTTTAAAGGCCCTATTGTATGTATTCAGAAGAATAGACGAAATTGTTAATTAACACTTAAGATTTCACAACTATTTGTTTGGATTCACAACCTTTTCAGCTTTTAAGTTGTCACCTGACATACCGTATGTTATCTGACACCTCCTTCATTTGGATAAGGCTGAATTTACCAAATTCTTCAGGCCGAATTCACTCATATGCCGAATTCACTCATTGGCCAAAATTGTTCTAGGCCGAATCCCCCTGTATTCCAATAGTTGACCATATTCCTTCGAATATTTATTACATAAATGTGGCCAAATTTCTCAATCAGTGTATCAATGAGTTTGTAAAATAGCCCTATAAGTTAAGGGTGCTATCAGATTAACTAACTATAAATGCTCATCAATTATATAGCTTCAGGGTGTTATCGAATAAACATAGATAGAATGGTTCATTAGTTGTATATTTCGGATTATAGACGTTTTGGTTTGTAGACGTTTTAACCTGCGCCCGATTTACTAGCCAGTGATCTGATGTGCCAATGACTCCTGAGAAGTGTATAACTACCCATAAGTATCGGGCGAGAAAAGATAGAAATCGAGCTGCAATTAAGAAGAAACGATCTGATGATTCGAATCTCTGTATCGATTCAGAGTTTTGTAAAACTGAGAATGAGTCTCGTCTTGAACGTTTTAATCGAGATTGTGAGGATTCCAATTTACTAGCTAAACATAACGAAAATCATTTGAGTGACATTACAAAGAGATTGAAAAACCCAAAGAAGCGTGCTGAGCATAATAACGCTGTGGCCGAGAGATTGAATGATCCTGAGAAGCGTGCTATTAAAATAACGCTGTGTCAGAGAGATTGAAGGACCCTGAGAAGTGTTCTGTGCATAATAACGCTGTGCCCGAGATTGAAAGATCCTGATGTGCATGAAAAGCACAACAAACATGTTCTGGAGAAATATAGAATTAATAGAGAGGAGGTTAACTTTATTTTACAGGATTTATTTTACCCAGATATCTCAAGGTCCAACCATAGCCTACTTAAATTAAATACAGCTAGACATGCTGCATAAACATCGAAAAAATAGGAGTCCAGTTTTCTATTGAAAATCTGATTTATCCCTATAATTAGCAATGATAGACCTGAAAAATGTATTACAACTATATAGGAATATGGTTTCAAGGTATACATATTACCCTTCAGAATTATGATATGTCATCGTCTGATGACGTTATCTTAATTTATGATGCGAATTATCGTGTTTTTATATAATCTTCAATCAGATGTACCTCTAGAATTATTTATTAGTTTACAGTAATAAAACCTTAGTCGTGACCCACGTTATACAAGGCCTATGCACCAACTTTGTGAAACTGGGCCATGGTTAAAGGAAGGCTATTGATAATAGGTTGTTTATCGTTATCTAAATAACTAGTAGTGATAGACCTCATAAATGTTCTATAACTATATAGGAACATGGTATCAAGGTATACATAGCACCCTTCAGAATTGAGCTATGTCATCATTTGATTATGTAATCGCTAATTTTGGCGGGTATTATCGTGTTTTTATAGTTTCATCAATAAATCCAACTATGTATTAGCTTAAGATCTGATGTCAGTGCCACGCCAAACACAGAGTTGCTGAATTGTTTAATCTCTTCTACTAGTCCTTCTTCTTGATTGAATATACTTATTTTATTAATACAGTGGATGCCGGTTATAAACCAGTCCATCTTCTGAGGTACTAAAAAGTACTCAGCGCATGCGCTGAAAGTACTCAGCGCATAGATATCTATGCGCTAGCGCATAGAGTACATAGACTGCGCAATTATACACTGGGGATACTCAATTAGATTTTCGTACACGATTTAGTTCATCTCTCTCAAAATTAATTATTTGTTATTTCTAACGTCTAATAGCTTTTGTTTTTGTTTTATTGTTCATCCTAATAATGAAACGAAATCACGTTAGCAACCTATCTTCACAAAATGAATTTCTGAGACAATTTTAAAGACTAAGAAATAAAACCACAGAATACGAATTTCAATCATGCAATCAGTTTCCAGTTAATACAGTGGCACAATCTAAATTGACACGTGGTTAAATTCTTAGCATCCTAACCGTTTCTATGACCAGTTGATATGTCAGCGGAAAGATCTAACGTGGAATAATCGCTGTCGAAATGTCTCATATAAATAAAAGAATGCGAAGACCAATTTATCAGAATGCCAAGAATCACTAAAGGAAATGCCAAAGAGCATCTCTTTGCTGCAGTACAATCGTTTACTCAACTAACTGGTGAACAAGTTGGGATCGTACTAACATGGAAAGGGAATTTGACTGTAATCGGGAAAGAACCATTCAAAGAGTATGTAAACGAACACCGGAGGGATATCCAAAAATCTCTGTTAACCACTACTCAGATAACAATACCGTCACCTCTACCACAATTATCGTAACCTCTACTACCAGTATCGTCACCTCTACTACCAGTACCACCTCCACACTATCCTAAAGAGAAGGAAGTACTAGACTTGCTCGATTCTAGACTTGATCCATCCAGCATTTCAATGGAGAGACTACGAAACTTTCTCTCTACTGCAATCAGAAATTCTACTGGTAAGTATTCATTTTCTTTAAGTAATTAATACTTAACTAATACAGTAGAACCTGCATAATCCGACACGTTGGGATGAGATATATCTACCGGATTAAGGCGAATTCCGGATTATAGTGGGTCGGATCACGCAGCTTCTACTATATAGAGTTTAATTTAATATTTATTTTTGTATATTCTAGATGGTAGGTATTGGTCAAAGAGATCATGTCCCAAATGGTGGGATCCAACTATCGAGTTTCGCAACCTTAAATCTGGTTATAGTAAAGATATGCTGATAAAACTGACTTTAGCGTACAGAGCATCTCATTTTCTTACTTCTCCGATACGGGATAGATCACCTTATTCATCCCCTGCACATACCTTAGAATCTTATCCGAGTACTCCATTATTGTCACCTCCATCTGGTTTTTCAGATGTCAACAATTCTCCGCAACGTATAACACCGGATTCCACACATTCTACTGTATCGGACTCCAGCTTATTTCAGGCTGCTGATTCTGACAGTTCAAATTTAGGCCAAGAGGTCGAGATATACGCAGATAGTTTGGATGGTAGTGACAGTAAGTGTAGCAGCGAACAACCCGAACCTTATTTTCCCGCCCGAAAGAGTATTTTTGAACCTCAAACAATAATAAGTGTAAACCGCGACGACGACCTTGCAACTGCTTTGAGTGAACTATCGGATAAAGATACTCTACTTACGGATACTACAATTCACGCGTTCATGGTATGTTAAATTTATTCTATTTCATCGGAATTCTTACGCTAGCGTCTTATAAATTGCTAAAATAGTTTGGTTATTCATTAATCTTTTTTCATAGACTATTCTCCGTAATCAATTCCCTCGTGTTCGTGACCTCCAAAACATTATTGAGAGTTATGCTGCTTATAAACTTCATCCACGAAATAGTATCCAAATTCATCATGACAACTCTAGGACACATTGGCTGGTTTCCTGTGCCGATCGTAATGGTGTGGTTAATGTATTTGATTCAATGTTTGATAAAACTACAGAGGAAGTTGATATCCAATTATCACAGATTTACCCTCAGAAACATTGGTTCAAGTATGTTAGACAGGAATTGCAACAACAAGTAGGCCCATCAGATTGTGGGTTATTCGCTACAGCTGTGTGCACGTCTCTTGTTCTTGAAGTAAACCCTTCACAATGTGTATGGGATCAAAGCCAAATGCGCTCCCATCTGTCGAAATGTTTAATTCAACAAGATTTATCTCTGTTTCCAACACTTAAGAAGGCAATTCTTGTTCAAGTTATAAATAGGAAGTCTATGTCTTTCCGTTTGTATTGTTTGTGTGACATGCCTGAATTTTTTAGTCAATACATGACCCAATGCATTGACTGCAAGAATTGGTTTCACAATCCCTGTGTCAATCTCCCTGATGCAAACCTGAAATGTAGTAACTTTACAGAAGTGTTTAAATGTCCTAATTGTAGCCCTATAGTTTGTTAATTGTAGTTCTTTTATTTGGATAATGTATTTCATTGTATATTATAATTTATCACAATTGAACAAATTTATTTAATGTTTCTCTGTTGGTTTGACTTAGGAAATAACGAGTTGTATAGAATATATTTTCCACTTTCATATAAGACAATTGTGGAGAAATACGCCGTAATCTAGAGTATAGCTGTTCACAGACTTGGGAGTTGATAGTTTTAATTTCTCTTGTTTGAATACTTCGCATTGAGTAGGCTGGATTGCACTTGTGGTTGATGGAGTGAAATCGGTCAATCAAAAAAGTTGTCTTTCGAAATTGTCTTGGATCTCTAAAAGCCCAAATAGTTTAGTTTACAAGCAAATACGTATACAAGTACATAATGGGTATACTGATAATTTGTACTGTATATACAATTAATAATTAAAGTACTTAGGTAGTTACCTTATTAGACATGTGTTGTGTAGATTACACGCATTATCGTATATAACATATTTAGGGGGTATCATAAAGTACTGCATCAAAATGTTGAAGAGTGTAACAGTCGATTCCCCTGAAGTCAGTATTTTAAAACCATAACATATACCATGACGGCAAGACATGGTTACCATTCCGGGGGATAGGATCTTATGTTTCGGATAAGTTTTCTTACATCCTTGTTTATCTTTTCGATCGTCAAGATCATAATTTGGCAATCTAAATAAATTAAACAATGGTTATACAAAACTATTAGATTAACCTAATACATTACTCACCTGTATTGTTGTTCAAAAGCTGGAAAATAGTTAAAGTAGTCCTGCTCAACGTAGACGCGAACAGGCTTTCTGGTTCTGCTAGTGTATAAATTTTCTACCTTATCAATTATTTTTATTTCAAACCGGAAACTAAAGGATGGAGACGGATTAATTCTGACGGCATTACTTGCACTTCGTAAGATAGAAAAAGAGGTTTGAAGTTGACCATTTTCTTGTACAGCAGATCAATCTCGAAGATTGATCTGTTTTCTCGGTATACCAACTGATAAATCGACAACTAATGCTAATTCTTCCTCATCCAAAATTGAAAACTGAAAAACTCCAGAAATAGGCTGAGTTGTAGACAGATAGCTAAGAATCAATGAAACATGCTTATTAATAGGTTTATAGGTCATGTTTCCTCCGCTGTTAATAACAGTGTAACTGTTGGCTACATATTCATTAAAACATCCAGGGTCAAGATCCACCATTAAAATCCCGAATGCTTGTGGCGATAACCCATCTGTTGAGTAGTGTTGTAACGCTCTTCGCAGCTTGCTATTTGTGATCCATACGCGATTTTCCATTGGTATGTGCGCTATTGGGATATCTTCTTTCGGAACAGATTCAGTGGAAATTTCTTTATTAGTACCTAAAGTGACCCCATCAAATATTACAGTCTCTGGCGCAGTTACACAAATTGGACAGGAAAAACACCGAGAATAATCAATAGCACTGAGTCTAAGGTAAGCATTCCAAGCTAAATGCATCGTGTGATACTTGAGAAAGTTGGTACTTCCCATTCTCTTCAATTTATTGTTTTTGGCACTATTAAGGATTAAGAAAGTGATTATAGTAAAAAGTTCATCAACTTATAATTGCAAAATATTGAACTAAATTACTATCTCTTTAAAATAAATACCTGACAAATGCATAAAGTGGATTTCTTGCAGTCCTCATTAGTTCGCTATACTCGTACAGCAGCCCGTAATGGATCAAGTAGTGGTCATTTAGGTTTAAGAGAAGATGTTCATGGCCTTGATAGCCTTGCTCACATTTACAAGGGCCATCACAGATTGATGTATAAACTAAATATATAATGTTAGTAACTATACTATTAAGCAGCACATAGAATGATAAATACATACCTCGGTGTTTGGGTAATAGTATTACGTCGCTTTCTGTATAAAGAATAATTCCTTTATGATGGGGTTTGCATGAACTTGAAGGGATATATTTGTGCCCATTGTTGCAATATGCGTTTTCAGAGTTTAAGTGTTCAGGAAGATTCAAGCCATCTGATAATTGGTTGATATATATTTGCTTCATTTCTGGTGTCAGTGAATGCGGAATGGGTGTGTTCGTCACCGTTTTGAAAATCATCGGATGATATTCTTTAACAGACATATTTGAGTCGGGCGCAATACTATGCTGTTACTCGCTTATGGTTTTCTTTTCTGGACAAGGACCTTTACAATCAATGCAATAGAAACAATTATCAGTTAATTTAAATGTGTGTAGATCAGTTTCGTTTAGAATACAAATGAATTTCTTCGAAAATATATGAAGGTGATGAGATCTTATGGTAATAGGACAGGAAGATGGGATACATTGGTCTTCTAACGCAATTTTATATGTTTTTATGTGTAAACAATCAACCTCTAGGCACTGATTACAAGAAACATTTTTGATAATCACAATACGACCTTGAACGAGATGAACGATATCTAAATGAACAATAATATGTAAGTTATTTTGAATGAAAAATTAGTAAGTACAGTAGAACCTCAATAGTACGAAAACGATTAATACAAATTTCCGTTTCGTACGAACACAATCTTGGACCCTTCAAAGGATTTTCAATGCTAATTTGGATAAGACGAGCAAATTTTTACTGTCCCTTGGTGTTCGTAATAATGAGGTTCTTAATGTACGTCATAAATATATCTTAATTAAAGGGTGATCCAAATTTTTAAATAAAATTTACCAGATTCTTCATTGATTTCATAATCATACATCAAGATTATTTCCGACCCGGATAATTGCAAAACTCCAGAATGTTGGAGGAGAAGTAACAAATACTTTTCTCAGGACTCGATTCTAAAACTTCCATCATCAAATCGTGCTCCTGATACGATGATTCGTGATCTGAGAAATAATCATTAATCTGAGTTCCTTCAGCAGAGTTGAGTTGAGGCGAAATTTTTCCTGGAAATAAGAAAATTTATAGTACGCACAGTAAGCAAGATAAAGTTTATACTTACCCAATTCAAATTCAAAATAACTTTCTTGTTCAGGTTCTTGTGAGGACACAGGAGACATGTTGATATCTTCCATCATGTAGTCTGCCATTTCTAATTTGATAGATCAGTTATGTGGCTCAAATTTATTTATATAAGACATTTCGACAGCGATTATTCCACTTTAGATCTTTCCGCTGACATATCAACTGGTCATAGAAACGGTTAGGATGCTAAGAATTTAACCACGTGTCAATTTAGATTGTGCCACTGTATTAGCTGGAAACTGATTGCATGATTGAAATTCGTATTCTGTGGTTTTATTTCTTAGTCTTTAAAATTGTCTCAGAAAT
Source organism: Hexactinellida sp. DTS-2022 (assembly GCA_028753945.1). Classification (NCBI taxonomy): domain Eukaryota; kingdom Metazoa; phylum Porifera; class Hexactinellida; species Hexactinellida sp. DTS-2022. Next base: position 1,780,620 of record JAPNXP010000014.1, read on the forward strand.
TCATTTTGTGAAGATAGGTTGCTAACGTGATTTCGTTTCATTATTAGGATGAACAATAAAACAAAAACAAAAGCTATTAGACGTTAGAAATAACAAATAATTAATTTTGAGAGAGATGAACTAAATCGTGTACGAAAATCTAATTGAGTATCCCCAGTGTATAATTGCGCAGCCTATGTATGCGCTAGCGAATATTCTATGTACCTATGCGCTAGCGCATAATCTATGTACTCTATGCGCTAGGGTATGCGCTGAGTACTGTTTCGTAAAAATATGTCCGGCTGTAAAAATATGTCCAGCTTTTTATATGGACACTTATTTACAAAACCATGGAAAGTTTGTAAATATATGTCCGGCTGTAAAAATATGTCCACTTACGATTAGAGTAAGAATCTCCGCATTTTAGTTTATTTTCTAGAGATTTCACGTCCTTTCTGGGTTTTGTAACAGCACAGATGTTGTGTTTATTTACGATCACTCATTTATTCAATTCCCGAATACAAGAATCAATGCTGTTTTGATTATCCGTTACCATATCTATTTCTCGTAGTCAATATAAACCATGATCTTCTGAAATTATGGCACTACATTATTAATCTCACAATGATCATTTCGTAGTTTAGGTACCTTAGAAACTAAGTTGTCTAAATTGATTAATAATTATAATATTCTGACAAATTCTGAAAAGTGTAATCTCTTATACAATAATTTCGCAATAACACTGCTAATATTTAAGAGATCTGTTAACTACTAACTAGTAAATAAATTCTGTAACCGTTAACCGATTAACCAAATCCTGGTTTGCACTGGCTGTTAGGCAGGTTCAACTGTAATTATAACAAGTCACAATTGAGCTAATTGTTTCTAATCTAGTGGAACATTTGACTGTATTTGTAGGTTAACTAATACTACAGTCCAACTTCTTATTCTCGAAATAAAAATTTGTCCTACTTTCCCCGATGCAGTTTGCAACTTTGCATTAACAAGAGTCATAGCATCTATACACTAAGACAATGGCGCGCTTATAAATTATTGGACCAGGCATTGGTTAGTTACTTAGAGAATCTACTATTACTATCGTAGTTATATAATTGTTTTGCTGAATATTCCATAATAATATCTAGGTATATAATGCATAGTATTGCATACGTTTAGTTTAGAACTATTTAGAATCAAATAAGAGACAGTTTAATGTATTTCTAAACACTTACAAGAAATGAAGAAGAAATAAATATCTATAATAATAAAACAAGTAGTAACAAATAGTGGGGGAATTGAGACTAAGTTTAGAGTCAAAGGGTCAGGGTATCGTTCTAAGCTCCCCTGTGTGCGAAGTAGTTTTGGTTGTTGACATTTTACAGTAAATGACTATGGTATATTTCGACAATGTTCATGGTGAATATTGCAAATTAACGCTGTCAATGCCACTTGGTGCTGAGTTTTTCTTAATAAATAAAAACTCTTAATAACCACTATATTTCTTAATAACCTTAATAACCACTAGGACACAGAGATCATTGATTTGTTTATACAATAACTGCTTTCTCAATAACATCCCAGAAGCCTATCGACGGATCTTTTTCTTCGAAGATTCAGAGACAGAATCTGCATAGGAATTAGATGAGATATATTGGGACTATCTGGTTATAAAATTGCTCATCCATGTCATACGAAAACGAAGAGGTGAAAATATAAATAAATAAATACATCTTCTGTGCATATGAATTAATACTAGATATAATTCTCGGACATATTTTTACAGCCGGACATATTTTTATAAACTATCCATGGTTTTGTAAATAAGTGTCCATATAAATAGCTGGACATATTTTTACAGCCGGACATATTTTTACGAAACAGTACTTTCAGCGCATGCGCTGAGTACTTTTTAATACATGCTTCTTCTTGATTGAATATACTTATTTTATTAATACAGCGTCGGGAACTGCACTTAATGTGCTTATAACCGGCATGTTCTTATAACCGACATAAATTATATTGGGTAAGTATATGGCAACCATTTTCCAACATAGTGTGCTTATTTCTGATATGTTCTTATAACCGTATGCTTATACCCGACATTTACTGTATTATAATCACTGAAAAAGAACAATTCTAAATAAAAGAGTAACTAAAGAACCATAATCCTGGCTTCCCCTTATAATGGGATAAATTAGTTAACAATTCACCGGACAAGGAATAATTGAAAATACGTGTATATGGATTCGTTTATTATCTGTTTCATTACAAATATTCACATCATATGGACTCGAAATATTCGCAGCAAACACTCTACTGTATTGTAGAACAGGGGCGCCGAACTTTTGATCAAGTATACTCGGGGCCGGGAACCCCATAATTAGAAGCCCCTAGTAAGACAACTTTTGGGCGCCCTAGAAGTAACTTTGAGACCACCAACAACACATGTCAGAAATTAGAATACAATCAATGTTAGTTTCAAACACTAGATTATTATCAAACTGTTATAAACTTTTTGTTAATTTGTTGTATATTAATTAAGCGCTAAAAGAGGGTTTTATTCAGGAATGCGCATAAGCCTAGAGGGATATACATTGGGATATTTTTCGTTTTGGAGTGCGAAAACTTTCGACAGCACATGGAATAATGCAAAACTAACGTTTTAGGCTTTGAAAATTCATAATCCAGTGACCAGTGCTCGACAAAATGAAATTTTTACGGTGGCTAACTAAGACACCACCCCACTTTTTCTGGTGGCGAAATAATAAATAGTGGCCGGTTTAACAAACCACTAATGGCTTAAATCTCTGATGCCGTAAATAACACTAATATTTATAACAAATAATGCAACGAAAAATTCAATCTACACAAAGTAAATAATCCACAATTTAAGCTGGATTAGTTATGCCACCAAAGGCAAATTTGGTGTTTAAAGAAATATTTTTGGTGGCTAACGCCACCAAACAATTTAATTTGTCGAGCACTGCTAGTGACCTTAGGACACTTACTGTTCAATTCTATTACTTTATAATATCCAGGCTATAAAATGTATTTGAAATACATATTTTATGGGTCTAGAAGGTCCACAAAAACACTAAATACATCCAATTCAGTTCGTTCAATTCAGATCAGTAGGTATGGCAAGCAAATATGTGTACCTATATTTACTTTTGTAGTGATGAAATTATATTTACGTTGGTATTAATTATTCAGTATTTATAATTTATCAATATTTAGTTTACTTCGTTAATTAAAGGCTCTTCAGCCCTAACTGAGCAAACTCGTTCTTAACTGTTATTCTATGGCTACATCATATAATGAATCTATGAATATTCTCACCTCAACTTGCGAATGCATACCTTTCCCATAGCATCAATTACAAAAATAGCACTAGATGGAATCAATACAAATATCCATATAGTTATTTATACAGGTTACTTTACGATTATTCTGCTATGGTTATATATTAATCAATTTGCCTATTGATCAATTGTATAAAGTATCCAGGTAGGGAGCTATGAAGCCAGATTCACAATAATGCTTATAACTTCTTTTATAACACGTCATCCCTTCGGAATTTTCGATAATTTGGCTATCAAACATATATCATGTGCCTATTTTATTAGTGTTACACAAGTTTATGTTTTATTTTTGGAAATAGCTCTCCATTGCTCCCTACCTAATACATTTATCTATTGATTACACTAAAGTTCATAGCTCTACTATGGACACAGTTCTTACCAACTTTTATGAATTGGGGTCAGGTTTTGCTGATCCCCGGGATTTTTCTAATGAGATTTCTTCACTATGTAAACTTTGGCTGCGCATAATTTGTTTTTTATCGAATAGAATTTGCTCAAACTTTGCAGAAGCATTTAGCCATATATTATATGCAACATTCAGGGAAGACCTCGATTTTTCGTAAAATTTGGGGTTTTTTTGATTCAGTAGGGCTGGAGAGCCTTCGTTCAGTTCGTTAAATTCCTTCAATTTCAATAAGTTCGTTCACGAACCTTTCATTATGTGAGATAACAAGGTGTTACTTAAAGTATTAGATATCTGCACTCACTCAATGGCTGAAGCAACTATAATAACTCAGCCCTATAAGCCAGACGGAAGTCCTTCTCGTGCTAGACTAAAAACCACAACCATTCCAGAGCCCACTTACGACAGCAATGCTGCTCAGTTCAGTTTGAAGAAAATTACGTCACAAGCAAATATCTTTGATAAGGTTCCTACCAAAGCGCTGAAGTCTATCGCGAGCAGCTTATTATCTCTGAGATCCAGCTGGTTGAATCCTCGGTCTGAAACGGATGAGTCTGCCAAGAATAGTGAGCATGTCGTGAGAGAGATGAGGAAATCTGAGAGCGCAACTGCAATGGAAATTTACGAGAAGCACCAAGAAGATACTAAAATCCTCAAGGAATAGTGAGTTCCAGATATTTCTATACAATCTATTCTCTCTAATTGTCCACTTCTTTAATACATAGTACACTTTTTAATAGTCCACTATTACCATGTCCAAATCAACTATTTATATATCTGTAATAGTCCATATTCTCTAATAGTCCACGTTGGGCCAATTGCCCACTGTTGGAGCATTAGAGAGAACCGTGCAGTGCTCGACAAATTACGTGGTTTGGTGCCGTTATCCACCAAAAATCTTTCTTAAGCCACCAAATTTAAACTTTAGTGGCTTAACTAATCCACCATTAATTGTGGAATTATTTGATATTGTGTTGATTATATTGTTCGCTGCATTATTGGTTATTAATATTAGTGTTCTTTTACGGCATCAGAAGTTTGTCAAGCCATCTGTGGATTCTTAATCCGGCCGTTGATTATTCTTTAGCCACCATCAAAATTTCACTTTGTCGAGCACTGGAACAGTGTGTATATAGCTTCTAAATCATAACTTATGCGCCTAGAAGCTTATATTTTCCTCGAGAGAATCAATAAAATTAATGAAATACAAGTTGGTTTAAGTACATATTTATGGTTTATGTTTCAGTAGTAATATGTCGAGGGTTTACCACCGACTAGATCAGGCCTTCCCAAATAGCGGCGCGAGCGCCATTTGTGGCGCGCGGAACATTTCCATGTGGCGCGAGAACAATTTAGTAAATGTTCAATTACCCACTAAATAGAAAGCAGGGTTTCATACAGTGTGGGGAGGCGCCCCGGGATTCCCCCCCCCCAGAAATTTGGAAAGTATGATGTTAATATTAAGATGCAGCAGCAGTTAGAATAGCTTTCCTAGTGTAAACTTAGTACATAACAATAATAATACTCCACGACTCTATTCTGTAGAACTCTATAGCACTCTATTGTTTTGGCTTACAGGAGCTTCGCCCCTGGACCCGACTGGGGGGCTTACAGCGCCCTCCAGATCCCCACCTGGCGATGGGATTAATTTTACAAAGTGGATCCACAAACATTCACCCCCAGAAACAAATTCTCTATGAAACCCTGGAAAGGTATAATTTATTGGAGTTGTAAGTCAAAATTCATTATTTATGAGAAGTTCAAGGTAGTGCATGGCCTACTTAATATACGGCAATATATGTCGCCGAGAAGGCGACATATATAGCCGTTGAGATAATGAGATAATTAACACTTAATTCATTATTAGGTAATGACTCACTATCTCAAAAATTATTGAAGTTAGGCATATAAAATGTATTATCGATGAATAGGAAGTTACCTATTCCGGACAGATCAGTACCAGTCTAGTTTACATAACATTCATAGTTTTTGAGTTATGGCACATTTTAAGAAATACAGTCAGGTCTGCTTATTATGAACAAGATTTCGTCTGCTTAATATGAAGATTTTTTATTATGAACAAACCCTACGGTCCCAATTTAACAACTTATATAGGGTTTTTATTAAGTTGAGTTCGCTTATTATGAAGTCTCCCTATTGTGAACACAATTTTTGGTCCCTAGAATGTTCATAATAAAAGAACCTGACTGTATACATTTTCCATGGCAACCGAGGAATCTGTCAACATTCCATTTATAATTTCGATATATTTTATTCTACTACTTCTGGGGTTAACCATGTTCCAATTTTCAACATTTATAACGCGTTTAACTATGTTAAAAGTATGCTAGAAAAACAAGATAATACGCAACCAAAAAACCATAGCGTTGTCAGATGATGACATATCACAATTCTGGAGGGTGCTATGTATACCTGGATACCATATTCCTATATAGTTTTAATACACTTTTCAGCTCTATCATTGCTAATTATTCGAATAAAGATCAATTCTCCATTTTGAAAATTAGAAACTGGCCTCTTTGTTTTATGGCCTTCTCGGCGACATATATAGCCGTATATTAAGTAGGCCATGGGTAGTGGCGCTTCGAACAGTCCCATTAAAGGTATATGGCCCTCCATCCAATATAATTGGGAAGCCCTGGACTAGATTCAGGGCCGGGTCGATGCAAATATTTTGGTGTATATGCACTTAGGAAAAAGAAAGTACGTACTCTCTGATAATACGTCCTTTTACTATTAACCGATTTTTTCTCCAATTTGATACATTATAAATGATTCGGTTAATCCGTACTCTGATAAGACGTACCTGGATCACACGTACCAATTTCTATTCCCAACTAAGTAAAATGCATTAATTTATATTCGGTTAGTATCAGTGTATTATACAGCCATTTTTAAATACGCTCCGAATCCTGGTCTGATCAATTTTGATATGCCTAAATCACAAATTATTATTACGGTATAGGAGGATTCCAAAATTTCGCGCTCCTAAATTCAAATTTTCCAAAAATCATACTCCAAAGGAGTGTCTCGAGCTCCTGGATAATTCCTTGGTTAGTATGTCGAAAAATTATCAGCAGAACTCAGTTTGTGTATTGATTGTCTGATTACGATACAACTAAATATTTTAATCTTATCGTTATGTGCAAACTTCTACATCGTATTTACATTATTGTACAGGTCAGTATTTCGACTCGTGGATTATGCATACGGATAATACTTACCCCGGTTAGTAAGTACTTTTTCTTGTTTCCCAGGCTGCTAAGTCTTAACCGAGTCTCTTGTAGTTAATAACTTCCAAATATTATAATTGTTAAACAAGTATGCGAATTTCGCATTTTTCACTTCTAGTGTGAATATTTATGTTGTTATTTACAAAAATATTTGAATAAAATATTAAACATTCAAAATGTACCCAGTAGTCAGCTTCCAAGTTCCAACGAGTATTATAGGTAAACAAGTATGCTGATTTTGATTTTCGCAGTTGTAAATTTCTAAAATGTATATTTCAACAGGTATCTTATGTAGTACGTATGGAAAATACTACCTATGATCCCCCTGGAAATGGTAGTATATAAATATAAAAATATTTTCTAACTATATAATCGATGGTACACAGTGTGGAACCATGGGGTAATAGGTAGGGTAACCATTTTTCAGGTTTTAGCTTGGACAGTCCAGTTTTTGTTTACAATTATTGTGCAATGTCCAGTAATTTTCTATATTGTCCAGGGTTTTTTTGCAATTTTTTTTTGTCATCCAATTGTCTCCGATTCGCTCACATTCAACTAATACAGTGTCCAGTTTTTTACTGTGCCGACTATACTATAGTATAGTGGCCCATGCGCCCAGTTCTAATCTTAGTGCTTTGGTTAGTAATTATAATAATAATTATTATTATCCTTCCGTATCCTCTCCACAGAACAGAGTCATATTTACTAAGAACTGAAATTTTCATGGGTTACAGATCTGCACTTGAGGTCTTGATTTTTATTACATTATTTTGAACACATTTTTACGCCTGTTTAATGTTAGAAAAGGAGCAATAAATAAATAGCGAATATTGATTTTATATGCTTTCGATAGAGAATTTAATTCTACACTTCTTCACAGTGCACGAATTTTCAAATTGGGCTTCGTTTGTGCCACAATTGAGTTGCAAATTCCCTTTGTTTACTAACACTTCAGTTCAATTGAAAGTGTTAAATCTAATTTATTGTTTCAACTTGTGATTATTATATTGATTCAACTTGTGAATTCTATTTGGCTTCTATTCAATCGCAGTAATACTATATTATGGATTGAATCAAATTAAATTAATTAAATAAGGAATTTGTTGAATTTTCCTCAACTCACCGTGGATAGCATTGCTAAATGAATTAACTATTTATAGAATATATTATCTATACATAATGAATGAATGGCATTAAACTCAAGATGGTTTAAGATATAAACAAACTTCCAATTTACCAATCGTTCCATGTAGCTCGTGACCACTTGACAAATATGTAATAACACCCTGACGTGATGGTGTGACATGGCGAAAAAATCCAATGGAACATACTGTGTCGACAGTATGTTCCATTGGTGGCACTATCAATATACCACCACCAAAGGAACATGCGTCGGCACAGGCTACAATTTTTTATAACCTGTGTCCAGGCAGGGGCGGTCGCAGGATCTGGCCAGCCCGGGGCAAAAGAGCAGCTTTTAGTATAAATCCGGGGCATGCTCCATGTAATTATACTACCAATTGGGCTGAAATCCGGGGCAAAATATTTTAACCCGGGGCATTTGCCCCGGATGCCCCCCCATGGGACCGCCACTGTGTCCAGGATTGTCGATTTTTGTCGAAATTTGAAAAATGTCAGGTTTTGGCCCAAAATCCTCTGGTCACCCTAGTAATAGGTCTAATTTACGAGTGTGAAGTTAGCAAAAGATTCAAGTGAGCACACTTCAAACGCCAATTTGACTCACTTATACATGCTCAATTGACTTGATCTTTGTTTTGCTTGAAAGAGGGGATAAAGTGGATTAGGAATATCCCATATTTTACACAAAAAGGTGTGAAATTTATACTTGAAAATTTACATAAAATTTCCTTTTTTTAAAAAGTTTGTTTAGAAAATTGTCAATTTTTAATTTGAGCCTACAAATTTTTGTAACAGTGAATTGTAGATCTCAAAATGTCATGAATAGATTAGTATTTCCAACTAGCTCTGATAATTTTAAATTCTACATTATTTGACTTTTCCGTAAAGTTCGATACTCAATTGTTGATTAATATATTCTTCATCACTATTAGATGATTAATGTGTTACTAATTTAACATTGTCTATATAACCGTTGACGTAAAGACATGACGATAGGTTAGTTATGATTACGATTACGATTAGGATAATAGCTAAATTGTGTGATCGATTAAAATTGATGGAGATTGTAATCGTAATTGGCCCCAACCTGATGATGATCCTTGAGTGCTATTTGTTAGTTCACAATTATCACTTCAGTTTTGAAAAATGTATATTATTATCTACAGGTAAATTGTTCTGTAGTATAAAACATGGTATACTTTGATTAAGAGGCGTGTATACTGAAATTATTACTAAGATCAATAATAACTCTGGTTTTCTCCTGGATTCTTCCGAATCAAAATGCATAGATTTAGAAAATCATGAAAGTAATGATTCATGCGTAGAAGTCTCTAACCGAGATCATACCTCTTTATGTAGTACTGACTTTGATATTTCTTCAAACTCTGCAAATTTATTAGGGTCATCAGATAAATTGGAAATCAATTAAAATGGTGAATTCATTGTAAGTTTTGAAGAATGGCAAAATATTACTTCAACGGATTCCGAAGGTAATACTAAATGTAATCAAAACTGGACCAATATTTTTGCAGAAAAATTACTAGAATGTGTCCCGTACTGTGTGTTAGTGTTTAAGATTCACTGGTTTAGCAAATTGAATAGTCGTAAACATAACTGTGCTTATTTTCAGGCTCGTGCTTATTGTAAATTTGATAACTGCCTTTCATTTCATATTTGTATTCAAGATAGACCAGATCCTTTAAATACTTGGGTTAGGGTTATCTATTCTACCCGAGGGGTGATATCTTCTCAACATTTTTGAAGAAAAAACGGCTCATTCGAGACATCTATCAGGAAATTTGCGCTGTCAGGTCGCTCAAAAATTGGATAATTTTTCCACCAGTAAGTATTACTATTCCCAATTTGGCGATCCATTTGAACTTTCTCAATATAAATACGGTAATTTAACTCGCTTAAAATCACAAACATGTTTAAGGAAAGTTAAATCGGAAACAAGATCTGCAGCACGATTTTCTACTGATCAGTTAGTTTATATTTCAGAAACACGGTCTTATTTTTGTCAATTATTACCTGGTAGCTTAATGTCAGGATATATACAATACTTTGCTCAACATCCTTTTGTAATACACATGCATACAGAAGAACAGATTAGGTTATTTAATTGTTATAAAAAAGATACGATAGTTCTCAATTTAGATGCGACTGGATCAATTATCAGTAACCCTTTTCCTGGTTCTACAAGAATATTTTACTATGCCTTAACTCTACAACACCCAAAGTATAAAATGAGTCCGGTTCCAGTTGCGGAAATGATAAGTAATGACCATACAACAGCTGAAATAACCCATTTCCTATACAGATGGTTTTTAACATGCAAAAAAGTTATTTCCAAAGACCTAAATATAGCCCAAGTTGAAATGGATTACAGTTGGGCTATTTTACATAGCGCATGTACTGTGTTTATTAAATCTAGCTTGGTTGATTACCTAGAAAAGTGCTGGCTTATTATCGTCAACAAAGAAGAACTTAATTTGGAACCAGTCCTTCATATTTGTTCAGAACACATAATGCATAGATTTTCTCATCAAATAGCTAAGAAATTCAAGGTTGACAAGAAATTAAAATCATTGATACTGTATGTTTTAGGATCAATGATTTCATATAAACAAATTTCAAAACTTGATACTTTGTTCACCTCATTATGCTATGTACTAGCTAGTGAATTTATTATTCCTTTAGTGAGTGAACATTTGATTGTCCTAGAATCATTAATACAGGGGGAGCCGGGAGTATTCCTTTGATTTGGATGTAGAGGACATTGGTAAAGAAAACGAATCCAATGAAAATGCTAAAACATATAAAGAAAAATCGCTATTTGGTCGACATTTTAGTTCCCTCTGGAATGAATGTATTAATGACATACAGAAATATGAAACATCTATCAAAACCAAATTAAATTTTAATACCTGTTTTAAACCTAATATCTTAAAACATATCCTCACTTATTACATGCCATTAGTTCCTTTGTGGAGTGGGCTAATTCTTAATATTATAAAACCTGATAATCATCCTACAGATAGTAATGCACCTGTTGAAAATTGGTTCAGGATTGTTAAATACAGTATTTTTGATGGCAAACTAAATATTAAAGCTGCAGATTTTATTCGACAAATATATCCAAATATCCAAGAGCGAATTGCGGCATTTAGATTTGGCTTTGAGGCTATAGCGAAAAAAGTCTTTGTACCTAAGAAGAGGAAGTTATCACAAGTTATCCCTGAAGAGGAAGTTTGTTATGAAAAATGGTCTAAACGAAAGAAATGCAATTCTAGTTATATATACCCTCAGATAAATAAAATTGAGAAAGCATTTGGACAATTTCCCACAAAACGACATTGTAGCAACGTGACTAAAAGGTTTGTAAAAGACCAACTAGAAAATACCTTGCAACATTGCAATAATTCATTAATGTCCAATCTAAATAAAAGAACACCTAGTTTGAATTCACCCAAAGATAATGTTCTTTCAAACTACCTATCCAAGATGTCAATATTATATCGGATTGTGATTTAGTTGAAATTTCAATTGACTATAGCATACTACCTCCATTTCATCCTGTAACACCATTATGGCAAAGTAACATGTGTAAAGATCTTAAGCTCAATATGGTAAATGGTATATAATATAATTCAAACAATGATAACAACAATATTAATCTACAAGTATGTAGTCCTTGCAGGTATAAAACAATTGCAGGAGATGGGAATTGTCTATTTTCATCATTATGTTATTGGATAACTGGCAGTGTTGATGACCAAACGACAGTACGCAATATAATAGTCAATAATATGATAGGGAAGTATAGGGATGTTTGCTATAATTATGTTAAAAACAAGTATCCAGTCACAGTCAGTGGTTTCAGAAGTACCATAGATTACGTAAATAAAATCAGAATGAGAAGAGAGTCAAGAGACAGAATATGGGGAACTGATACTGAATTGTTTTCCGCGGCCTTAATTTTCCAAACTGATATTTGGGTCTATTCAGTTGGAAACAAATGGGAAATATTCTCAGGATCAGGGAAAAGTATAGGTGAAGTGATACAATCACCACCATCTAACTATTTAGGGAGTATATACATTCATTACACAGGAAATCATTATGAACCCATTCTAGGAGTAGTAAAAGACAGTTAATATACTTACTCTAGCATCTAAATTATGTAATGGTACTTTAGTGGGGATTTGTATAGTTTATACAGTTCTATGCATATTATTAGTCTCTATTATCATTATTAGTTATTATTCTTATATTAAATGTTGTTTAATATGAATTAACTTAGTATTTCAAATTGTATCGAATGAGATCTATGAATTCTGAAAGTCTTAGATTTACAATTGTAAGTGAATAAGTTGGAAAAACTAAATTAAACTATAAATTATCAGAGGTAGTTGAAATACTGATCTATTCATGACATTTTGAGATCTATAATTCACTGTTACAAAAATTTGTAGGCTCAAATTAAAAATTGACAATTTTCTAAACAAACTTTTTAAAAAAAAGGAAATTTTATGTAAATTTTCAAGTACAAATTTCACACCTTTTTGTGTAAAATATGGGATATTCCTAATCCACTTTATCCCCTCTTTCAAGCAAAACAAAGATCAAGTCAATTGAGCATGTATAAGTGAGTCAAATTGGCGTTTGAAGTGTGCTCACTTTATGAAAAAAATTAGGAAATTTTATGTAAAATTTTCAAGTACAAATTTCACACCTTTTTGTGTAAAATATGGGATATTCCTAATCCACTTTATCCCCTCTTTCAAGCAAAACAAAGATCAAGTCAATTGAGCATGTATAAGTGGGTAAAATTGGCGTTTGAAGTGTGCTCACTTTTTGAAAAAAAAAAAAGGAAATTTTATGTAAATTTTCAAGTACAAATTTTACACCTTTTTGTGTAAAATATGGGATATTCCTAATCCACTTTATCCCCTCTTTCAAGCAAAACAAAGATCATGTCAATTGAGCATGTATGAGTGGGTCAAATTGGCCTTTGAAGTGTGCTCACTTGAATCTTTTGCTAACTTCACACTCGTGTCTAATTTTGACTTAGCTAAATGCTAAATTAAATGCATTCATTCGATTCTACAATATTGAAAGATTAGAAAACTGTTATTATCATTTGCCTGGCTAAATATATCATGCTTACACAATGTCTCAAAGTTATTCATAAAATTGGAAAATTAAATTTCTGAAAAACCACAAATACCAATTGGTTAGCATACGTTTCTCAATTTATTGTACTTGATTCTTTGTAGTCCAGCAATATGGTGCCAGATTTGGCACTGAAGTAGTATTTTAGGAATTCCTCTATTTCAGCTATGGCACATGTAGTAATTCCGCCAAAATTTTGTGATCGGAATGTTGCTACATTCCTGCGTTTTCAAAGAATTAAGAAGCACTGACCCAACAATGTTCTGCCTGATAAGCTACTCTCTTAGTGTGTTGAATTAAGGCATCACTTGTAGAAGGTACTCTCGAGAGATCTTCCTCTCTGGGAGAAGAGAACTTTCCTGGCTTCGTTGACGCTCTCACAAGGGCTTTTTCGATCTTACATTATTATCACGAATCGTTCCAGTACTGGCATGGCATCCTGAACTTGTTGTTGTGATGGTCTATTGTTCAAGTAGGAAAATACGGTAGTTAACTCTTGACATGACATCCATGGTGCCCAGGCCGTAGTTTTCCCTCGCCCATTGAATGCGGATGACGATCACAACCTGTGAAGGCGTAAAAGACTGGCAGCACCCGAGACTTCTCTTCTCCTAGAGCATTAACTATCTCGTGTATTGCAATCTATCTAAATTGCTTGCCTACTCCAAATGCAATCCACATCTCGACGATATTTAATGAACTGAAATTAGCAACACTAAGGACTACAACATCTGTGTCTACAGTTCGGATCATCAGTTTGCCATGTCCAATACTTGCACAATCTGATGCATGCAGAAGTAGTCTGGGTATCAACTTTTTCATACATGCAAGGGGATATTATGCCATTGATGCCAGTGGTGGTTGATTTTACAAGCGTATCTTGAGTAGATAGAAGAAGGTCTTTCCCTTCGGGATTGAGGTAGAATGTTCCCTCAGGTAGGTACTGGAACAATTCCGACTTGTTAGACTCTACTCTTAGAAAATCTTCCCAGTTTCCTGGAAGTTTCACATCAGGTTCAACTCTTCGGCGGATACCTGTCCCACGCTTGCTGCGAATTTGAACCTTTAAACTATGCTCGATATATCTGTCCCAAATAACGTCAACACGCTGAGCACTCAGCAGTTGTTTCTTATATATGGTAGATAGATTATATTGGCATATTCAGAAAATGTTTTACAAGCAGCAGTTGGCTTCAGCATATACACCAGAGGTGCGCCATCAATAGTATTGCATCTACGGTTGCTGGGCTTATAGATAGCTCTCGAGACATTATAGCAAGTCAGATTTGACTCCTAAAAACAATTCACCAAACTTTTGTTCACGGTCTTGCGTCTCATCCAGTCGAAGTGTGTGGAACAGCGGATGTTCAAGTGGATATCGGCGATGGACGAACTATTACTCAAAGGTTTTGCATCATTGTCAGTCCCGAATCCACTATATTTCTAGGTCGGGATTTCTTGAAAAGATTTGAAGTTACAACATTTGATTGCCAGAAATATAGGGTACGTCTAGGTGCCCATTGGCCGACTATTCAAGCGATGGTCAGTGGCGGAAAGGTGTATCAAGAGCAGCAACTCTATGTGCAATATCGGAAGAATCGGAGACGCTTCAGGAAATGTGGATCGGCATTTACAACTTGGTATGCGACAAGATGAAAAACGTGCTTTAAACGAGCTCCTCGACTCCTTTAGTGATGTGTTTGCGGTGAATTCGAAAGCCCCGTCAATTACCCCGATATCGGAACATGCAATTGATACTGGATCGGCGCTACCAATCAAAGTTAGAGGGATGCGTATGTCTCCAAATGCAGAGAAAGAAGTAACGATTCAGCTGGATCAGATGTTGACCAATGGTATTGTTAGACCATCTTGTTCCCCTTGGGCAGCAAGAGTCATTCTTTGAGAGAAAAAGTAAAGATCTCTGCGTTTTGCGTTGGATTACAGAGGATTAAATGATGTTACCCGCAAAGATGCTTACCCTCTCCCAGATATCAGAGGTATGCTAGATAAGTTGTATGGCAATACTATTTTCTCCAAATTGGATGGGGCTTCTGCGTATTGGTCTATCCCAATTAGGGATGAAGATATTCCAAAAACGGCGTTTGTAACCCCACATGGACAGTACGAATTCCTTCTTATGCCATTTGGCTTAACTAATGCCCCGGCCACTTATCAGAGAGCGATTGATTCAGTACTTCGTGACGCACCCTTAAGCGATCCATACGTGGACGATACATTAGTATATTCAAAAAATTTCAAGGAACATCTGAGTCATTACGTCAGACCCTGGAATTATATAGACAGGCTAAAATGCAACTTAGGAGGGATAAATGTATCTTTGCCGCCACTGAGCTAGAATTTGTGGGACATATTGTTTCAGCCTTACGGGCATCGTCCAACGCCTTCGTTAATTCAACCAATTAGAGAACGGACTACGCCTTCCTCACTTCGCGAACTCAAATCTTTTCTCGGATTGGTTAACTATTATCGAGATTTATCAAGAATTTTGCTGATATAGCTTCTCCTTTATAAACTTTGACGCAAAAGAATGTTCCGTGGGTATGGGGTGAGGAGCAGGAGAAGAGTTTTCATGAGTTGTGTATGGCACTAGAATCGGAGTCTATGTGTTTTATCTCGAATGTGATGCCTCAAAAGAAGGGGTGGGCGCAACTTTATCTCAAGAGGATGAGGCTGGAGAACGGAGATCCCTCGCTTTCTTTTCTAGCAGATTAAGTAGAGCTCAGAAGAATTACTCTGCCTCGGAGCTAGAGACATGGGCAATCGTGGCTTCCACACGCAAGTGGAGGAAATATGTACAGGCTGCTTACATGGTTGAGATAATAACGGATCACAATCCTTTGCAGTGGCTGAGGCGTCAACCTGATCCGCGAGGGAAGTTTTCGCGTTGGTTAATTGAACTCGAGTCTATAAATTATCACATCCAGTACCGTCGTGGAAAAGATAATGTTGTTGCAGACCATCTCAGTCGCTATCCAGGAGAAATGGATATGGATATTAACGACGAGGAAGAACAATTTGAGCGTTTCGTCTATCCAATACACTCAGTTGATTCGAGTGAGGAGATGAAGTTAAAACAATGTGAAGATTTGGTCTTAGTAAATGCTAAGAGACAGTTGGCTGCTAAAAACATTGTAACATAAGGTCCATTAAAGAATCAGTCTAGCCTAAGAGTGGCAAGGGATTTACTATACCGAGGTCACCAATTGTGTGTTCCTGAATCTATGCGTGGATCGATACTCACTATGGCCCACAAGAGGAGCCACGCAGCTATTTACCGCTCGGAGGTATTACTGGCCATCCATATGGAAAGATGTCAAGAAAGTGTCTAATTACTATCCGATATGTTTGAGAAATAAACGTTACTATAATTGGAGGGAACCCCTGCTGCCAATTTTATCCCCGTTAGCCTCCCCAGGGCACTAATTGCGCACGATTTAGCGGTCCTTCCGTGGTCTAGTCAGCGGTATCGCTATGTTCTTGTGGCAGTGGATCTCTTTTCTAAGCAAGTAGAAGCCTGGCCCATGAAAGATAAAGAATCCTAATCGGTCATTGACTCTCTAGAAAATGCTTGGTTCAATCGTTACGGTCTCCCAAATATACTATTGTCCGATCAAGAGAATGCAGTCGATGGTCGAATGATACTGGATATGTGTTCACGTCTAGGAATTCAAAAAAGACATTCTTCGGCCTATCACACAGAGGGGGACGGGCAATGCGAGAGGTTTATCCAGTCATTCAAGACAGCTTTACGTTGCATACTTGAGGACAGGCAAATACCGAGAACACACTGGCCAAGTTTGTTACAGGGAATTACATTTACTACCTTGAATTCATTGCCTAACGCGAAAACGGAGATGAGTCCACACGAAGTAATGTTCGGAACGCAGTTACGGCTTCCGTTAGATAGATGGCTACCTCTTCAACATACCGATGAATATATCGAAGTGCAGGAGTATGGTGAAGAAGCGGCTCAACGAGGTGAAAACTCTGGGATGTCGTACATAAAAACACAGTCGATTCTCAAACCAAAATGAAGCATTGGTATGACCGGAAGTTGGACAGTAGTGATATAAAAGAAGGTGATTGGATTTTATTAGAAAATATCCATGAAAAGAACGTTGTCACCTCTTTTCGTTGGCCCTTGGACGGTAAAAGCAAGATTGGGAGTGAATGTCCAACTTAGACATAATGAAAGTGGAATCAGTAAAGTTGTGCATCTGAATAAATGCAAGCATGTACCTCAACAAGTTGGGAATTATTCGGATTGGGATACATACCCACTTACAAAGGAAAAACGAGGAACATTCAGATGAAAATGAATTATTGGATGACAATATATCTGAATCAGGTACAGATCAAGAGAAGACAAATGAGATTACCTCGGCAACTCCTACCGATTGTATGTGTATTTCACTAAGCGGGACAAACAGTACAAGGGGCTTGGTTTGAAAGGAGGAGGTGAAACTGTAATGAAGTAGCCGAACTGCGCTATTCTCTCTTATGTTAGTTAGATAGTTACTTAGCTAGTAAATAGTTGGAGATTCAAGGCAAATTGTAAAACTAAACACTTCTCGTGTTTCCTGTAGTAAGATTATATTAAACTATTTACTATATTTGGTTTTATCATCACAAAATTCTTACTTGATGCTCGATATAGATCAAATCAACCTTCACGCAGTGACTGGACAAACAATATAATCCACTCCTGGAATTTGAGTGTTATTCCCAAGTATTTAAATTAGGGGCATGTTGATGACCTATGTTCCTGCCACTGGTGTAAATCCAGTTTCTGTTCATCTTCTGAGATTCCTTGCACATACATACTCGTCATATGGCTTAGACATCAGGATGTGGAGGCTGCATGCTGTCACTTGATGAGCATGTCTCGTGCGTGACACATGTGAAGCTTTAAGGAAGGAGTCAGCGGTGCCTGCTGATGCAATGTTTGCTTGGGCAATTGCACTTTTCCAACCACTTCCTTCTAGCAAATTTCCCAGTGTTCGCAGTGCTGCCATTTCTGTATTCAGTCCTCCAAGCATGATCACATACTTCTCTACACCATGCGTCTCAGGCCATTGCCATTGTATCTTTTAGCGATTGCATACTGCGGTTGGTCGCAAGCAACTACAGGAATTTGACCTGGATTAAGAACCCTATTTCCTAAGCCCGTAGAAATTTCCAGAACTCTATTGTAAGATATCGACAAACCCAAATTATTGAGTTTGTCAACAAGGCCTCTCTTCCTGGTTTCTCCGTGTAAAAGAAGGCCTATGTAGATCAGAAGTGGTGACTCGCGTTGCTTTGAATGAAATACTGTTTGTTGCGATTCTTTGCGCCTTCGAATACACGTGTTGTTTTTGATGAGCTGTGATATGGTGAGAGTCGCTTGATTCTCGACTTCATGGATTAATTGGGTCTTTATGCATGTACCATGTAAAATCATTCTAACTAAAGTTCTCAAAGATTTTGGTATAGAGTTATCTTGACAATTGTGAACATATTTCCCGTCAAATTGACTTTTCTCCATGCTAAATATATCTTGACGAATTATATTTCCAGCTTTATAATTTGTCATGGCTTGACAATCATAATTCTCATACTGTTTTTATAAGAAAGAAGCAACGTATTCAGTGTTAACTAGTACAACTTCCCGACCATCTTTGTATCATTGCAAGTTGGGATATTGCTGGGGTATGCGGTTTTTGTTCTTCCAAAAAAATTATGATATGTGCCATAGCTGAAGTTGATCAGAACCTATAATACTACAATTGTGCAAAATTTGGTACTTTTATCTCGAAAATGCACAATTCGACCATTTCCTGCACCATATTGCTGGACTATTGGTAATTCAAAACCTATATGTGTTTTCTTATACATTATTTGATAGATTTTAACTAGTTTTCAAACCAAACTAACAAATTTAAAAAAAAATAAAATAACTCGCAGCAATGTGGAAAATATTCCAACCACCCGTTGTAATAATGCAAACAATTGCGAGGTGATAGTTTGCGTTTTTATATTGTCTATTTATCTAGGCATCGATTTAAATTATTTCTACGCCGACAAAAGGTACCCAAATATATTTTTGAGCTTAAGTCAAAAGTTGGTCACAATATCGGACGGTTTTCCAAATTTTTCCAATTTTGAACATTCGTCTTAATTGACTATTTTCTGTGTCATACATAAGGGCGTTGCCTCAGTTAAAGATTGGTATTATGGGTTCTGAGTCATCATAGGCAGGGCCATTTGGGACAATTTTGATTAGGTTTAATAGAAAATACTGATTCTGTGTAAATTATTGGTATAGCCATGGCTCTACCAAACCAAACAAAGCCTACGCACATAATGCATGATCTATTTACACATTAGCATAAATTATAGAGTGATCAATATTTGATTAATATTGACTTTAAAGTATAATGATCTACCCCCTCTCAAGGGCGTAGTTATGAGAAAGTCTCTGCGCGGTCAAATGTACAATCAGCGACCGACCTAAGGGGTGGGGAGTATACCCCCAGGATATCTTTGCAGAGTTAATGTTAACTACTAATCTACCTGCAGGAAGCATAATTTGCTAACAAAAACAAAATACAATTGATTTAGAATGTGTACTCTAGCAACATTAGAGAATTGAAGGTATTGACAGTGTTGAACAGGGTTGTTTGATTTAAATCAATGATTTTTATTAATAAAAATCATGATTTAAATCAAAAATCTGATTTTAATCAAAGAAGTCTGATTTAAATCAAAAAGTCGGACTTTTTTTATTTAAATCAAGACTTTTTTGATTTAAATCAGATTTTTTATGTCTATTGTTTTTTGCGAAAAGAAAAGAAATACATTGATAATGAGTCAAATTACATTGATAATGAGTCACTAACAATGTAATTAATCTATTAGCCAAAGAATATACGCCAGTGTGATATAGATTGCAAAAAAAAAACAATTAAAATCAAAATTCTGATTTAAATCAAAAAATCTGATTTAAATCAAAAAAATCGGATTTTTTTGATTTTTATCAGCCCTGCACTGTTGAATAATATCAACTATAACTGCCTACAATTCAAATGGCTGAATTAGGGGAGAAACAAGTGCCCCCCCCCCCCCCCCCCTTTCCCCTGACTCCTCCTCTCTCCGCCTATAGCTCCGCGTAACTAGAAGGAGCTCGCGTACCACCACTGTTATGCGTACCACAATTTGAAAACCACTGGTTTAGAGTATTTAGGCTATTCTCATTACATACCTCCATTCTTTCTATGTAAATCCAATTATTTTTGGTTTATCTAATACTAGGTGTCTCTGTAACTTGCTTCTATTAGCTATAAAAAATGACTTCTACCATCAATCATAGATAGTCACGCCCTCCCCAGATTTTAATATAGTTTGTCATAACATTCCCGCAACGTGTGTTCCTCCATTTGATTACTCTGAATTTTTGGATTATATTTATACAGTAGACCACCATTAGTATGAGCACGAATAAGGCGATATATCTGTTAAGGAAATGAAGGTTTAACTTCCCTAACAAATGCAAATAATGCAAGTGTCGCTGGTTAGTAGACATAGGATTTTCTCAAAAATACAAAAAACTTGAACGATCCTGTGTTCCCCCTAAGCCAAGTTATGGGTCTCATTCGATCGGCCTCGTGCCAGCTTCATCGACTTATAAATTTCAAAAAGGACAATAAACGGCTGGAGAATACGACACTATTTCAAAACATGAATAAAATATATGACGCTCTCACGGTAAAAACTTTAAAAGGCGTGCTTTTAATATGCTTACATACTACACTCAAACTTTAAATTAAATAGGAACCAATCCCCCATCCCGGTAAATTGTCTTGCTTTCGATTTTGAGGGGTGAAACATACATTTTGGAAGTCATTATGAGCGACTGCAGAGTCTATTTGACCGGACGCTGGGTGATTAAATTGGCGTTTTGACCTGCCAGCCGGCCGGTCAAAAGGCTTAGGGGGAACACTGGAACGATCCCCATAGGCGCCGAACCCGGGGGGGCAGGGGGATGGACGGTTCTGGCCAAAGGACCTGACGAGCAGGGTGACCAAATGTCCTATTTTTAGAAGGACAGTCCAGGCTAACTGCTTTTTTACACTGTGTCCTTTTGTACCTTTAAAAAAATTGTTTACAGTCTGTTCTTTCTTTTAATCCATTCCTCTACCTGTCTAAATAACTTCGTTGTTCAACCATACTCAGAATTATTAAAGTATACTAGCCCATGTCCTTGTACAAAAGCCTTTATTCTCAAATGTTCTTCTAATCTAATACTGGGTTTCTCAACCTATGATCTCTTTAATTTTAAACGTGTCCTTCTTTTAAGTAGTTATCTGGTTACCCTGCTGGAGGGACACCTAACTTTGACAATTAACCGAAAACTCTTTGGAAAATTTTAATGAATTTAAATAGACAAATTTGCAAATTACCCATTTTGTGAACTTATTTAGTTCAAAACTAGCGTATGCTGATTTGTTAATATGTATATCATTTATTTTTTTATGAATTTTTCAGCGTTTATATCTCACAATATTTAGCATTTATAGCTGTATCCGTGACCTACGTTATATAAGGCCTATGCACCAACTTTTTGAAACTGGACCATAGATTAAAGGAAGGCTATTGATAAATAGGTTATTTATCGTTATCTAAATAACTAGTATTGATAGACCTCATAAATGTTCTATAACTATATAGGAAAATGGTATCAAGGTATACATAGCACCCTTCAAAATTGAGCTATGTCATCATTTGATTACGTAATCGCTATTTTTGGTGGGTATTATCGTGTTTTTATAGCCTGCTTTTAACATAGTAAGACGCGTTATAAATGTTCAAAATTGGAACATGATGATGCCCATAACTGGTTGAATGAGAAATATCGAAATTATAAATGGAATGTTGACAAATTCCTCGGTTGCCAGGGAAATTTATTTTTCCTAAAATGAGCCATAACTCAAAAACTATCGATTTTATGTAAACTATGCTAGTACTAATCTATCCGCAATTGGTAACTTCCTATTCATTGATAATATATTATCTAGGCCTAACTTCAATATTCTTTGAGATAATGAGATTATTACCATATAAAGAATTAAGTGCTAATTATCTTATTATCTCAAAACATAGCTCAATTCTGAAGGGTGCTATGTATACCTTGATACCATTTTCCTATTTACTTATAGAACATTTATGAGGTCTATCACTAGTTATTTAGATAACGATAAATAACCTATTTATCAATAGCCTTCCTTTAATCCATGGTCCAGTTTCAAAAAGTCGGTGCATAGGCCTTATATAACGTAGGTCAGGCTGTATCCTATGAATGATCAATACCCTCAGAAAATCAATGATGTTCCCGGTTATTCTTTGAAGAAAAATACAGTACATAATTTTAGTCTTAGCATCGATTATACATTGTTGTTGTTATAACTTGTTAAAACTTCTATAAAGTTTTATTAAAGGTTTCGAGCCCCCCTTCAGTTTTGGACTATTTAAAAGTTCGCGCCCCTGACGATCCCTAGTGTTTTTTGTATTACCGAGAAATGAGTGCCCGGCAGGACTGAATAAACTAAATTTTGAGTTGCACAATCAACTCATCTTTTTGGAGAATTTTTCGAAACATGTCTGATAAATTCCAGCATAGCTATGAAGGATCTTCCAAATATAGTCATGTGATATGTCAAATTAATGGAAATTTAACTCCGATCCCGAATTCAACAATAAATGACTATATGACCTAATTTAACAAGTTTTCATGTGGACATGTCCGGCGAACACTATCGGACTTGTTAATTTGACGGGCTGTCATGGCAGATATATGCACTCTTTCAATTACCTCTACATCCAAAATGTTCGCACTAGATTTAACTGATCTAAGTACATGTATACAAATTTAGGTGCTTTTATCAAAAAATGAACAATTGCATGGTTATCAACTAAATTTATGTAAATTGCAGTTCTGCCCACAGCATTTTCTTTTGGAAGCACTATAATTAAATATATGTTCCTCCAAAATCAAATGTTGTCGACTCGTCGGCACATCTGTAATTTTAGATTATTTGTCTTGTTATCCTCATCTCTAGGTCACAGTGGCTTAAAACTTGTTTATAGAAAATGGCATCGGTGTTGCAGTAGATACTCAAAAGTGAAATATTACAGACATATCTATATACACACATACACACAGCCTTGTGTTTTAATAGTATAGCTATACTATTAAAATACAAGGATGTGTGTAGTATGTGTATATATATTTGTTTGTATGTTCCGAGTTGATTGAAGAAAGTGGATGGTTTCCAAATTATATTTTTGGCATATGGAATTAACTTTTGGAACCCGCCAACAAGTTGAGGTTTCCACTCCGAAAATCTCACATCTCGACAAGTTCTGATCGCACATAATTCGCGCCCTCTAAGAGATAAAAATCTAGAAATTTTATTAGAACATGGACATTAATCAATTGTGTCGCTACACTGTGTGCAACAATTTGCATGATTGCAAGGCATGAATAGCCTTGTGGTGCTCCTTGTTTGTAGACAAACTACGCATTTATTTGTATCAATAGTGCCGAAAGTTTCAGGCTCCTCATGTATATCAGAATCATCTGAAATATTTCTGTCTTCTAATGAAGTAGCATTGCCTATATAGCAACTAATACTTTCGATAAATTGTATGGGAGAGTAACTCCCACTTAACAGTTTTTCTTTGCAAAGCTTTCGACGTTCCTTATTAATTACGTTCTTCTTTTTGCTTGGTCTCGTTATCTCTCTTCCTTGCTGTATCCGAGCCATTTCACAATCATAGTCAGCAATTATTTCGTTAATAACAGTCAAGAAATTCCAAATTTTTGGATGGCTTGATTTTATGATGCACATTTATTTTGCATGGTAGCTTTCTGCTCCATTGTTTGTTACATTGTCAAGGTTAAAGATTGATAGTTCTTAGGGACCAATTTTAATCAGCCACTGCTTCTTAAAATAATTCAAAAAAAAAAATCCAAAATTGCAGCTGTGCTGACGCATGTTCCTTTGGTGGCACTATATTTTGTTGGTTGTTTATTGATAGTGCCTCCAAAGGAACATGCTGTCGGCGCAGGCTGCAATTTTGGATTTTTTTTCGCCAAGTCATCAACGCCTCAAGGAGTCAAGAACCATTTGTTAATCGGTCCAAGTCACATCGAACGGTAGATAAATTTGAAGTTTATTTCTATCATAAACCATCTTGAGTTTAATGCCATTAATCTATTATGTATTGATAATAAATTAGATTATTTGTTATTTATTTTAGCAATGTTATCCACGGTTGAGTTGAATTAAGTCAACAAATTTCTTATTTAATTTAATTTGTTTTAATTCATTAAATAGTAATACAACTATTAAATAGAAGCCAGCTGCAATTTCTAAGTTTAATCAATATAATTATCGCAAGTTGAAACTATAGAGTAGGATTTAGCAAGTTAAATCAATATAGGGGAATTCCATGTCAAGTCGACCAGTCATTTCACCACTATCAATCGATTTGTCTGTAAATTGCTGTGTAACAAGCTACAAGCAAGTCTATACTTTCCTCAAAATTTTAGACTAATCGGTTGAGTGGTTTTTGATTTATGACGTCACAAATTTTGACTTTTTTGTTGATTATCCAAACATTTTTCAAAATGTTGGAGCACCATCTCACTTCAAACTCGTATTACTTTTGATATAATTATCCAATTCTTTTAAAAATTGCTATACTTATGTTTTTATATATGGAGAATTCAAATCAGATGGATATATTAAGTTATCAGTTGTTTTTATTAGTGAAAATTTGAACTGAAACCAATACCGGAAGTAGAACCGGAACCATGACGTAGCAAAAATGTATATTTTCGGATCTCTTTTATTTTTTGGTAATTTATTCTATGTAGTCTTAAGTCATTGTGTAGAAAATTTCATTATGGTTTCCATATCTTCCCATTGAGTTATTCACATTTTTGTCCTCTAAACGCTATTTATGTGATACTACAACTTATTAATGTTCTTTATAAAAATCGAATACTGGCTAGAACCTTACTCTATTTCTATCATATTGATAAATATTTCATATTTAAATAATTATTATCACCAGTGTATTATACAGCCATTTGTAAATACGCTCCTAATCCTGGTCTGATGCAATTTCATACGCCTAAATCACAAATTATTGTTACCGTATAGGAGAGGATTCCAAATTTTCGCGCTCCTAAATTCCAATTTTCCAAAAATCATACTCCAAAAGGAGCGTCTCGCGCTCCTGGATAATTCCTTGATTATCACTCATTCCAACACCATTATACAATTGATATACGTATGTATCAGAAATTTGTGGTTTGTGGTATGTTTGATCTCCGATACACTACCATGTAAATTAAGTGCATTAAATGCATTGGTATTGTTGCAATGTATAATTGGAATGCAATTGATTGAACAAATTAACTGTGAACTTACTTACGTTAACTAATGGCCGTTATCACACTGTTATTTCGGCCTAATTAATACCAATGTATTTGTTATTTACATTATTATTCAAATAATTAAGATTGCTTATAATTCATGATTTGATAATTGTCTTTGATGTAATATTCATATATACAGTACCTCCTGCTAATCCTAACATAGGTGTTCCGATTCAACTAAAATCTCTTCCGATTAGTGAATTCGTTCTGGGTAGGGATGTAATACATTTCTATAGGCATCTATAAAATGAGACCCCAATAATCCGACCCACTATTTTTAATCCATACAAATCATATAGTACACTACCTGATACTTATTTTTGTATAATTTCAATGTATTATATATACAAATATTTATGATTTACCCGCTTTTATATGAAAAATATTTTGGTATCTCCTGTTCGGACTAGCGAGGGTATACTGCATTTCCAAATGGATTCCGTACGTTTATATATTTACAATTTAATCTCTTGCTACATTTGAAAATCAGTAATTAGCTTCATGTCCATCGATGAGATTTTGAACTTCCTTGCACGTTTTGAAGAAGTTTTTGGAGTGGATATATAGCCTATTACATCATTTTAGGGAGATAACAAACGTCTTATTTTGAGTGCCAATAGAAACTATTTTCAGGACGCCCTGGTCCTTTTGGATGCATAAAGCTGACTTCTATATCACCTTCTTCCTCACAGACTTCTTTAATCACACAAATATACCAATCTTTGTCATACATACATACGACAAAATTACCTATAGTTTATTAAGTATGGCAGCTGTGTAGAATATTTAGAGTTTGTCACACGATTTCATTTAAATTCAAATGTCATTGTGTAATCTAATTGGTCACTAATTCGCTTTCCTCCTATAGATTTTGCACTTATTGGAGTGTATTTATGGTAAGTACGTGTCACTGGTATAGTTTTGATGTTATCATATCTAAAACATAATTAAGTGTACTACAAAATAATCTAAGAGCTCTACGTATATTAAACATTTGAATAAGTTATATATATTATCTTCTTTTGTCGCTGTAAACTTGCTCGGGCGGTAGCTCTTTTTACTGTACCTCCAATGTCATCACAAGTTAATTTTCAGTGGGAGGGAACAAAAAAAATTGTTTTCAAAATTCAGATTCGAAGTGATGCAAATAAATAGAATCAATAGATAATAATCAAGTTTCACAACTTTTATGCTGTAATATTAACTTCACAGCTCAATAGTTTAATAAATTGCATTCTTATTAAACATAGCAACAATACTAATGCATTATAATTTACATGGTAGTGTATCGGAGATCAAACATACCACAAACCACAAATTTCTGATACATACGTATATCAATTGTATAATGGTGTTGGAATGAGTGATAATCAAGGAATTATCCAGGAGCGCGAGACGCTCCTTTTGGCAGAGTTGTGGATTTGATTTGATTTGGATTTGATTTGGATTTGATTTGGATGGATTTGGATGGATTTGATGCATTTTAAAAGTAAAATGATTTGATTTGATTTGGATTTGATTGACTATTATTTGATTTGATTTGGATTTGATTTAATATTTGAGTCAAATCCTTTTTAAAATTTAATTTACGTACTATACAATATGTACTACATATGATATTGATGATATTGCACTAACAGTAGACTCTTAAATCCGAATTTTGGGTAATTCGAACAGATTTTGTTGGCTGGCATTCGTATTAATGTGAATAAATATCTGTATAATACAGTGTCAGTAGTATATATTATATTATATTATATCTAACTAAGTACGCATCTCAATTAATTATCTCTGTAGTATTTGGATTTGATTTAGATGGATTTGATTTGGATTTGATTTGGATGGATTTCATTTGTATTTGATTTGATTTGGATGGATTTGATATGGATTGAATTAGATTTGGATTTGATTTGGATGGATTTGAATTGGATTTGATTTGATTTGGATTTGAATGAAATATCAATCAAATCCACAACTCTGCCTTTTGGAGTATGATTTTTGGAAAATTGGAATTTAGGAGCGCGAAAATTTGGAATCCTCTCCTATACGGTAACAATAATTTGTGATTTAGGCGTATGAAATTGCATCAGACCAGGATTAGGAGCGTATTTACAAATGGCTGTATAATACACTGGTGATAATAATTATTTAAATATGAAATATTTATCAATATGATAGAAATAGAGTAAGGTTCTAGCCAGTATTCGATTTTTATAAAGAACATTAATAAGTTGTAGTATCACATAAATAGGGTTTAGAGGACAAAAATGTGAATAACTCAATGGGAAGATATGGAAACCATAATGAAATTTTCTACACAATGACTTAAGACTACATAGAATAAATTACCAAAAAATAAAAGAGATCCGAAAATATACATTTTTGCTACGTCATGGTTCCGGTTCTACTTCCGGTATTGGTTTCAGTTCAAATTTTCACTAATAAAAACAACTGATAACTTAATATATCCATCTGATTTGAATTCTCCATATATAAAAACATAAGTATAGCAATTTTTAAAAGAATTGGATGATTATATCAAAAGTTATACGAGTTTGAAGTGAGATGGTGCTTCAACATTTTGAAAAATGTTTGGATAATCAACAAAAAAGTCAAAATTTGTGACGTCATAAATCAAAAACCACTCAACCGATTAGTCTAAAATTTTGAGGAAAGTATAGACTTGCTTGTAGCTTGTTACACAGCAATTTACAGACAAATCGATTGATAGGGTGAAATGACTGGTCGACTTGACATGGAATTCCCCTATAATTATTACAAGTTGAAACAATGGAATTAGATTTAACAGTTATACTGAAACTGAAGTGTGAGTAAACAAAGAAATTTCAACCCCCATTTATGGCAGAAATAAAACTCTTTATTGAAAGTTTTCTTCTCCCATCAGACGCAGAATTTTATGGTGAATCCAAATGTGAAATAAAATTTGGGGGGTTAGTAAAACTTCTTTTGAGTTATGAATCAGACAAATTTTGAAAGGTGTCAAAAATGTGTCCAAAATTGGTCAATCAAAAATCGTAACCCCAGGTGAAAATTAGACGGTCCATACGCACCTACATGCCAAGTTTTAGCCCATTAACAATTAAGCTCTGGCCAGGGCACCGTCTACGGAGAAAAAAATAAAATCCAAAATTGCACCCTGTGCCGACGCATGTTCCTTTGGTGGCACTATATTTTGTTGGTTGTTTATTGATAGTGCCTCCAAAGGAACATGCTGTCGGCGCAGGCTGCAATTTTGGATTTTTTTTCGCCAAGTCATCAACGCCCAAGGTGTGAAGAAGCATTTGTTAATTGGTCCGAGTCACAAGGAACGGTAGATAAATTTGAAGTTTGTTTCTATCTTAAACCATCTTGAGTTTGATGCCATTCATTCATTATGTATTGATAATAAATTATATTATTATTTATTTATATTAGCATTGTTATCCACGGTTGAGTTGAATTAAGTCAACAAATTCCTTATTTTATATTATTTTATTTAATCCATTGTATGGTAAATTAAATAGAAGCCAGCTGCAATTTATAAGTTAAATCAATTTAATTATCGCAAGTTGAATCAATAGAGTAAGATTTAACAAGTTAAATCAATATAATTATTACAAGTTGAAACAATGGAATTAGATTTAACAGTTATACTGAAACTGAAGTGTGAGTAAACAAAGAAATTTCAACCCCCATTTATGGCAGAAATAAAACTCTTTATTGAAAGTTTTCTTCTCCCATCAGACGCAGAATTTTATGGTGAATCCAAATATGAAATAAAATTTGGGGGTTTAGTAAAACAATTTTTGTGTTATGGACCAGACAAAATTTGAAAGGTGTTAAAGATGTGTCAAAAATTTCTTAATCAAAAATCGTGACCCCAGGTGCAAATTAGACGGTCCCATCGCACCTACATGCAAAGTTTAAGCCCATCAACTATAAAGCTCTGGCCAGGGCACCGTCTACGGAGGAAAAAAAAAAATCCAAAATTGCAGCCTGTGCCGACGCATGTTCCTTTGGTGGCACTATATTTTGTTGGTTATTTATTGATAGTGCCTCCAAAGGAACATGCTGTCGGCGCAGGCTGCAATTTTGGATTTTTTTTGCCCAGTCATCAGCGCCTCAAGGCGTCAAGAACCATTTGTTAATTGGTCGGAGTCACAAGGAACGATTGTTGAATTTGAAGTTTTTTTCTATCATAAACCATCTAGAGTTTAAAGCCATTCATTCATTATGTATTGATAATAAATTATATTATTAGTTATATATTTTAGCAATGTTATCCACGGTGAGTTGAGTAAAGTCAACAAATTCCTTATATAAATTAATTTAATTTAATCCATTGTATAGTAATGCTACAATTAAATAGAAGCCAGCTGGAATTTATAAGTTAAATCAATTTAATTATCGCAAATTGAATCAATAGAGTAGGATTTAACAAGTTAAATCAATATAATTATTACAAGTTGAAACAATGGAATTAGATTTCACAGTTTTACTAAAATTGAAGTGTGAGTAAACAAAGAAATTTCAACTCCCATTTATGGCAGAAATTCAACCCATTATTAAAAGATTTCTTATCTCATCAGACGCAGAATTTTATGGGGAATCCAAATGTGAAATAAAATTTTCGGGTTTAGTAAAACATATTTTGAGTTATGGACCAGACAAATTTTGAAAGGTGTCAAAAATGTGTCCAAAATTGGTTAATCAAAAATCGTAACCCCAGGTGCAAATTAGACGGTCACTTCGCAACTACATGCCAAATTTCAGCCCATAATGTATACAGGTGTGGCCAGGGCACCGGGTACGGAGAAATAATATTAATAATAATAATAAAAATAATAATAATAATAAAATCCAAAATTGCATCCTGTGCCGACGCATGTTCCTTGGGTGGCACTATATTTTGTTGGTGGTTTATTGATAGTGCCTCCAATGGAACATGCTGTCGGCACAGGATGCAATTTTGAATTTTTTTTTCGCCAAGTCATCATCACTATAAAGGTGTTAAATCATTTCAAAAAGGTGTTACAGAAGGCATCGACCCTTAGAGTGGTGGAAGTTTCGTTTTAGTTCACTTCCTTTTAGCGATATTCAAGTTTGAGTAGAACATAACAACTGATGACTCAGCATTTTTTATGTGAGTGTTGGGTCATCACCCAACATGAACTAACCCATTTTTAATATCGAATTAACAAAATTGTAAAAACACATTTTTTTAACGATGTCATCATCACCTCAAGGTGTCAAGACCCACTTGTATAGGTGGCACGTGCCATAAGGACCAATTGATAAATTGAAAGTTTGTTTCTATCTTCTATGATCTCTGAGATTTATGATATTAAATTAATTAGTATATATAATTATTAATATTATTTATAATTTAACACCAATTTCAATGTCAACTTATATTTATTAAGTTTAATTATTTTGTCATAAATAATAAATAAATTAATTTGTCCATCAAATTTCAATTCCGCACACTCGATAACCCCTAATAAACAAATTTGAAGCATCTATATAAGTCATATACTGACTGAATTAATTAGAATTAAATATGTCAGTACATTAATTGTGCAAGAATAGTCTCGCCGAAATAAATATAATCACTTAATCTGTCGTTGTTGTGGTATGTAAAATCTTAACGGTTCTATCATAAACCATCTTTAGTTTAATGCCATTCATTCATTACTTATTGATAATAAATTAAATTATTAGTTATTTATTTTAGCAATGTTATCCACGGTGATTTGAGTTTAGTCAACAAATTCCTTATATGATTATATTTTATTTAATCCATTGTATAGTAATACTACAATTAAATAGAAGCCAGCTGGAATTTATAAGTTGAATCAATATATTTATCTCAAGTTGAAACAATAGAGTAAGATTTAACAAGTTAAATCAATATAATTATTACAAGTTGAAACAATAGAATTAGATTTAACACTTTTACTGAAATTGAAGTGTAGGTAAACAAAGAAATTTCAAACCCCATTTATGGCAGAAATTAAACATATTTTTGAAAATATTCCTCTCCCATCAGACGCAGAATTTTATGGTGAATCCAAATGTGAAATAAAATTTGGGGGTTTAGTAAAACATATTTTGAGTTATGGACCAGACAAATTTTGAAAGGTGTTAAAGATGTGTCAAAAATTCGTTAATCAAAAATCGTAACCCCAGGTGCAAATTAGACGGTCCATACGCACCTACATGCCAAGTTTCAGCCCATCAACTATAAAGCTCAGGCCAGGGCACCGTCTACGGAGAAAAAATAAAAAATCCAAAATTGCAGCCTGTGCCGACGCATGTTCCTTTGGTGGCACTATATTTTGTTGGTTGTTTATTTATAGTGCCTCCAAAAGAACATGCTGTCGGCGCAGGCTGCAATTTTGGATTTTTTTTCCGCCATGTCATCATCACTATGAAGGTGTTAAATTATTTCACAAAAGGTGTTACAGAAGGCATCGACCCTTAGAGTGGTGGAAGTTTCCATTTAGTTCATATAATTTTAGAGATATTCAAGTTTGAGTAGAATATAATAGCTGATGACTCAGCATTTTTTATGTGTGTGTTGGGTCATCACCCAACATCAACTAACCCATTTTAAATATCGAATTAACAAAATTGTAAAAATACATTTTTTTGACGATGTCATAATCACCTCAAGGTGTCAAGACCCACTTGTATAGGTTGTACCTGGCATAAGGACCAATTGATAAATTGAAAGTTTGTTTCTATCTTGTATCATCTCTGAGATTAATGAAATTTATCTAATTAGTATAAATATTTAATTTATTTATTAATTATTTAACACCATTATTATATACAGCAAAATAAATTAAGTTCAATTATTTGCAATTATTATTAATTTAAATTGAATTTCACTATAATATTTGAATTCCACGCACTCGATAACCCCAATAATCTATTTGGAACCATCTCTATACGGTAAACACAGAGCGAATTAATTAGAATTAAATATGTCAGTACATTAATTGTGCAAGAATAGTCTCGCCGAAATAAATATAATCACTTAATCTGTCGTTGTTGTGGTATGTAAAATCTTAACGGTTCTATCATAAACCATCTTTAGTTTAATGCCATTCATTCATTACTTATTGATAATAAATTAAATTATTAGTTATTTATTTTAGCAATGTTATCCACGGTGATTTGAGTTTAGTCAACAAATTCCTTATATGATTATATTTTATTTAATCCATTGTATAGTAATACTACAATTAAATAGAAGCCAGCTGGAATTTATAAGTTGAATCAATATATTTATCTCAAGTTGAAACAATAGAGTAAGATTTAACAAGTTAAATCAATATAATTATTACAAGTTGAAACAATAGAATTAGATTTAACACTTTTACTGAAATTGAAGTGTGAGTAAACAAAGAAATTTCAAACCCCATTTATGGCAGAAATTAAACATATTTTTGAAAATATTCCTCTCCCATCAGACGCAGAATTTTATGGTGAATCCAAATGTGAAATAAAATTTGGGGGTTTAGTAAAACATATTTTGAGTTATGGACCAGACAAATTTTGAAAGGTGTTAAAGATGTGTCAAAAATTCGTTAATCAAAAATCGTAACCCCAGGTGCAAATTAGACGGTCCATACGCACCTACATGCCAAGTTTCAGCCCATCAACTATAAAGCTCAGGCCAGGGCACCGTCTACGGAGAAAAAAAAAATCCAAAATTGCAGCTGTGCCGACGCATGTTCCTTTGGTGGCACTATATCTTGTTGGTGGTTTATTGAAAGTGCCTCCAAAGGACCATGCTGTCAGCACATCTGCAATTTTGGATTTTTTTCGCAATGTCATCAACGCCTCAAGCTGTCATGATCCATTTGTTAATTGATCCGAGCCACAAGGAACGATTGATAAATTTGAAGTTTGTTTCTATCATAAACCATCTTGAGTTTAATGCCGTTCATTCATTATGTATTGATAATATAATATATTATTAGATATTTATTTTAGCAATGTTATCCACTGTGATTTGACTTTAGTCAACAAATTCCTTATAATATTATATTTTATTTAATCCATTGTATAGTAATACTACAATTAAATAGAAGCCAGCTGGAATTTATAAGTTGAATCAATTTAATTATCGCAAGTTGAAACAATAGTGAAAGATTTAACAAGTTAAATCAATATAATTATTACAAGTTGAAACAATGGAATTAGATTTCACAGTTTTATTGAAATTGAAGTGTTGAGTAAACAAAGGAATTTCAACTCCCATTTATGGCAGAAATTAAACCAATTTTAACAAATTTTCTTCTCCCATCAGACGCAGAATTTTAAGATGAATCTAAATATGAAATAAAATTTTCTGGTTTATTAAAGCATATTTTGAGTTATGGACCAGACAAATTTTGAAAGGTGTTAAAGATTTGTCAAAAATTTCTTAATAAAAATTCGTAACCCCAGGTGCAAATTAGACGGTCCCTCCGCAACTACATGCCAAGTTTCAGCCCTCAATGTATACAGATGTGGCCAGGGCACCTGCTACGGAGAAATAAAAATAATAATAAAAAAAAAATCCAAAATTGCAGCCTGTGCCGACGCATGTTCCTTTGGTGGCACTACATTTTGTTGGTTGTTTATTTATAGTGCCTCCAAAAGAACATTCTGTCGGCGCAGGCTGCAATTTTGGATTTTTTTTCGCCATGTCATCATCACTATGAAGGTGTTAAATTATTTCAAAAAGGTGTTACAGAAGGCATCGACCCTTAGAGTGGTGGAAGTTTCCATTTAGTTCATATAATTTTAGAGATATTCAAGTTTGAGTAGAATATAATAGCTGATGACTCAGCATTTTTTATGTGTGTGTTGGGTCATCACCCAACATCAACTAACCCATTTTAAATATCGAATTAAAAAAATTGTAAAAGTACATTTTTTTGACGATGTCATAATCACCTCAAGGTGTCAAGACCCACTTGTATAGGTGGTACCTGGCATAAGGACCAATTGATAAATTGAAAGTTTGTTTCTATCTTGTATCATCTCTGAGATTAATGAAATTTATCTAGTTAGTATAAATATTTAATTTATTTATTTATTATTTAACACCATTATTATATACAGCAAAATAAATTAAGTTCAATTATTTGCAATTATTATTAATTTAAATTGAATTTCACTATAATATTTGAATTCCACGCACTCGATAACCCCAATAATCTATTTGGAACCGTCTATAAGTTAAATACAAAATGAATTAATTATAATTAATTAAGTCAGTCATTAATTGTGCAAGAATATTCTCGCCGAAATAAATATAATCACTTAATCTGTCGTTGTTGTGGAATGTAAAATCTTAACGGTTCTATCATAAACCATCTTTAGATTAATGCCATTCATTCATTATGTATTGATAATAAATTATATTATTAGTTATTTATTTTAGCAATGTTATCCATGGTTGGTTGAGTTGAGTCAACAAATTCCTTATATTATATTATTTAATTTAATCAATTGTATAGTAATACTAAAATTAAATAGAAGCCAGCTGGAATTTATAAGTTAAATCAATTTAATTATCGCAAGTTGAATCAATAGAGTAAGATTTAACAAGTTAAATCAATATAATTATTACAAGTTGAAACAATGGAATTTGATTTAACAGTTATACTGAAACTGAACTGTGAGTAAACAAAGAAATTTCAACCCCCATTTATGGCAGAAATAGAACTCTTTATTGAAAGTTTTCTTCTCCCATCAGACGCAGAATTTTATGGCGAATCCAAATGTGAAATAAAATTTTGGGGTTTAGTAAAACATTTTTTGAGTTATGGACCAGACAAATTTTGAAAGGTGTTAAAGATGTGTCAAAAATTTGTTAATACAAAATCGTAACCCCAGGTGCAAATTAGACGTCGACTCCGAATCTACATGCCAAGTTTCAGCCCTCTATGTATACAGGTGTGGCCAGGGCACCTGCTACGGAGAAATAATAATAATATAAATAAAGGCAGTGATTCTAATACTGGGCCACTATACTATAGTATAGTCGGCACAGTAATAATAAAGGCAGTGATTCCAATACTGGGCCACTATACTATAGTATAGTCGGCACAGTAATAAAAATAATATAAATAATAAAGGCAGTGATTCCAATACTGGGCCACTATACTATAGTATAGTCGGCACAGTAAAAATAATAATAATAATATAAATAAAGGCAGTGATTCCAATACTGGGCCACTATACTATAGTATAGTCGGCACAGTAATAAAGGCAGTGATTCCAATACTGGGCCACTATACTATAGTATAGTCGGCACAGTAAAAATTTTAAAAATAAAGGCAGTGATTCTAATACTGGGCCACTATACTATAGTATAGTCGGCACAGTAATACTCCAAGTTTTGTCATTTGACTCTGTTGCAATTTTGGAATTTGAAGAGGGAGTATGTTGGAAGAATCAATTCAGCTGGAAGAAACGGAATTGCCATAATCTTCTTGACGAATGATGCACATTCGGAATTTCCTCGGTAAGTCGAAGCCAAACCACACTTTTGAGTTTTTCTCCAAATAGCTTGCGTATAATGGAACCAGCACCCGTTCATCCTGATTCCAGGATAAACTCCGAGCTGCATATTCCCAATCTGACATTTCGCAACCCGGTTCTAGCTGAGGTACAAGTTCTCGTATCTTCTGTAAAACTGCCACATATAACTCCTCATCTTTATTAGTCAGCAAGCAGTGAATGGCTGGTATTGCATGTCTCCCGACTGTAAGAAAAAGAGTCCACAATTGGTAAAATTGTTTAGATACGGAGTAGAATGTACCGTCAAATTGGATATTGGTAATACCTGCGAGCAGATCTTATAATTTGTCAATAAAGAAAATTATAGCTATCCGACCATCTACAATGACAGTAGCCTTAAAATTTAAGGCTACTGTCATTGCTCTATCTCCAACCAATTTTCTGAGAATTGTGATTATTGTAATTTACATTCAAATTATTATACACATTTTGCGCCGCAAAATTGGTTCGAGATAGAGCATCGAAATGTATTATCATTGAATAGGAAGTTGAGGACGGGCTATCAATTGGATTCATTGGCTAAGCTGTAACTATATTCAGAGGCGGCGCGGCTTTGGGGGCCCCCGGGTGATCGACCTACTAGTCCCCTTTGTCCAGGGTACCGGGGGGCCTGAACAAGGGGCCCCCCTTTGTAATCGGTTGAGGGGCCCGCGGGTGAATCACCCGTGCGGGGTGCGGCCGCGCCGCCCATGACTATATTACTTCTCGAGATATGACCTCAATCATTCAAATCACGTTTCCATAGCAACAGAGGAATGTGATCATATTCCATAATTGATTCTTGAGATATTTTATTTAAAATGACTCCTATATGGGCTAGTCAAAGCAATTTGTTTGAAAAAGCGAAATTGAACATTTTACATGCGTTCAAAGTTTTAGCATATTTGGCCTATTAGACAAAGCAGTGACGTCATTTCGACATAGTGCTACCTCAAAAATATGCGTCTTGTACATGACTACCTTTATAAAAAACAATTACATAAGTAGAAGCCCCCTGGAATACTTATTTCGAAGAATAATTGCATTGCATATATTTAGTTGACTATACTAACCAATCCCTGGTCCAGAAATTTGAGTGAGTTCCATTGCCTTATGTATAGAATGCTATGGAATATCATATAAAAATGAAATGGAAGAATAATTGAATATAGAATGGAATATAATTAAGGATTTAATGGAATTCAGGGTGTGACTGAATGGTGGAAAATTGTGGCAAATGGTGGAAAATATCCGAGAATGGTGGAAATGGTGAAAAACTACTTGACTGAATGATGGAAATTGGTGGAATTTCTGATTTTTCATCGAAATGACTGAATGGTGGAAAGTGGTGGAATTTCTAAAAAACTATTGAATTGTGGAAAATGGTGGAAAACGACTGAATAGTAGAAAGTAATACATAAATGGTGTTGGTATGCACATTGCTGTTTACCAAACTTTTATTAGGCTTCGTATATAGACATAAATTGTATGTATTAATTTAAATTTCTCAGTATTCTAGTTTTCCTTTCTAATTTTATTTCATTTTGTCTTGTTATCTTTCCAGCGAAATCATTTAGTACGGTAAAGTTTAAGTATTTATGCCTCCAAAGAAAAACAATGTGTCCTGTCAATCTTGCTTAGGAGATACTGAAATGAATTTATTGATTTGTAATAATTGCAAATGTTACTACCATAAAATATGCGTACTTTCAACTAGATTGCACTTGAACAATGGGATTAAACAAACTATATTTTATTTGTGAGCTATTTATCTTAAAATCTTCTACCAATGATAACTAACTTTACGGCCTATTCTTTGAATTATTGGCATACTTAATGAAAAATACACCTGCTACTTGTTTCGCAAAATCTGCAAATTATTCTTGAATTATACCAATACTTTATTCCTGAATCTCCTTCCATTAAAACTTTTGAAACTTCTTCTGACCCAGATCTTATAGCAGTTACAATTCTTAATTAATTGCACTCTGTAATACTGAATAGTATTGTGCCCTGTTCTGTTCTTGGTGACGGAAACTGTCTGTTTCGAGCTGTATCGAAAGCGATTTATGGGCATCAAGAGAAACATTTTCGTCTAAGATTTTCAACCTTAGAAATACTGAAACATCGTAAACTAACGTACCCCAAACCCTTGATTTTCATGATTATACCAAAGACTTCAATGCTGAGTGTACTAGCACTTACCATAATATCCTCGAACAAGTTTCTACTCCTAGAGTATTTACTGGTATTATCCTTATTTATGCATTGAATAGAGTTTTGAAACAACCTATTGAATCTTATTATTCCCCAAGCTCAGGGTTTTTTTAAGGTTGAGACCTTGGTGCAACTCAGCGCGGCCTTGGTGTAACTCAACGCTGTATCGGCCGCGCCCGACCCTTAATCGTGGTGTAACTCAACACTGCAGAGGCCGCTGCCGATCCGAATCGTGGTGTAATTCCAAAAAATCTTGGTGCAAATTTTACACCAAGAACGGCCTTAAAAAAACCCTGCCCAAGCTCACATCACTTTAGAGGCATTCAGTGTTTTAATAGAATAGTCTATGCCAGGGATGTTGGACCTAAAGCCCCTGGTGCTCGCATTATATGGTCTAAACTTTGTTTTAATAAAAATGAATCATATACTCCCAATCATTTTGTACCATTTTTTAAGCGCACCAAGGATCCTTCAATAACTATCCCTGAAGAGGAAGAAACTCAGTGTGCGGTTAACAGCTTAGAAGACAAATCGCTCACTGTTTCTATCCCGGAATTGTTTCTGAGGTGATAATTGATTCTGATTATGAAGAATGTCTTCTTCCAAAAGACGATTATCATGATGGGGTCCTATCAGATACTGAAGAATCTCTAATAACAAAAGGAAATTGTCTAGAATCTACATCTTGATTTGTAACTCCTCTTTTCAAATCAAAGTATATAGATATCACCGAAATCCTTGGAATATTGAAATCTCCAAAAGAAGTACACTAATCTATTCCTAATGGTTTAAAGAATAACTTTTATTTTATACTGGATGATAAGAAAAATATTGAGAGAGGAACTTATGGGAAAGCTTCTGAATATTACGATGACTGTGCTGCATGGGATCGTAATGGTAAAGGCACACCAACTTGCTATTACCGTGTGAAAGGAGAATATGTTTCGTTAATAACGTTCAATAAGGCTGAAGTACTATACTACACTTATAAAGGTCAACAATTAAATCCTCAACCTGATCCAAACGAAATATTGATAATTAAACGATACTATCTTAAGCTGAAAGCTAACAATGGTTATGAAAGGAGAATAATACGAATTCTAGCTGCACCTCAGGTTTGATCTCTAATATACAATATGCTGTTGTAGATATAAATCTGAGTTTCCTGGACATAGATCACATGCACTCACAACAATGACCGATTCGATATATTTACGAACCCCCTCTTCTATTATGGATAACATCGGATAATTAAGTAAAATACCAAGAACGGTCTACAACGCATTTTCTTCCAGCACAAATGATAATTCCATTAACAACCTGAAACAGATTCGGTACAAGAAATATTATCTAGCACGAAAGGAATCAGAACCTACACATGTATCAATTTTTCCGACCTATTCCATTATATTAATCAACTAGCGATTAACGAACCAATGATAAAAGGAGTGAATTTGGAACCAAATTATGGTGTAATAGTGTTTAACGACTATCAGTTATTAGATATCGAGAGATTCTGTTGTTCCGAGATGACTCCTCTAGGATTTGATAAAACATATAACCTAGGTAATATTTTCTTAACTGGGAGTGCTTATAAGAATCTTGCCGTAAACAGTAGTGAAACAGGAGAAGTACCAATATTTTTATGGGGCCAATGTATTTACATAGGAAATCAATATTTTCAGATTTCCACCCATTTTTCTCATGCCTGGCTTCAAAACTGAGGGATTTAAATACCAATATATTGATTATATCTAGTGATAATGAGCGAGCATTGGTAAAAGCAAAATAGTTTAATTTTCGCACTGCTAACCATTTCTTATGTAGCAGACATTTGCTTCAATACTTTCAAAATCAAATTAGTAAATAACCAAATTATGTGAGGAAGACAGAAAATATTTTTTAAATGAGAACTTATTTGGGCCTAAAGGTTTGTCTGGGGCTGAAACACTTGAGATTTTCAATCAACGAGTCAATGTTATTTCTGACTACATTGCAGATAACTGTCCTAATTTTGCTGAATGTTATTCAACTATAGTCGTTCCTGAGCTGCAACAGAACCTCAATGTCAGCTTAACTACTGGAGTATCACCACACTTAACAAATAACAATTGTGAATCTCTTAACAATGTTATTAAACATTTAATAATTACAAACCGTAGCCAGTTCATATTCTCGTAAATACTGATAACTCATGTCGAAGATCTAGAGAAATCTTCATATGGAAGGGGTAACTACTGTCTAATTCACAGTTTTATAATTTTCGAATTAATTATACTACTTATTTAACAAAAGCTACTGCGAAAAGGAGGTAATATTTTATCAAATTCCTCAAATTTAAGGTTCAGCGAGACGATACAGAAGTTTGTTCTTCCGCGGCCTATTAATTATGAAGAAAAATCCTTGGGCGGGAAAAAGCCTCAGTCAAAGCAAAAACGCAAAAAATTAGATGCATCAGCTGCAAAAAAACAAGAAATCGGATTAATTTAGAAGATCTCTTTCATTCATATTTATTGAGTAGTACATCCTTAGTATTCTCGTCGAATTTCAAATTATATTTATCATATTATTTACTCTATATCATTGGTTCTCAAACTGTGGCACGTGTACCACTGGTGGTACGCGAGCTCCATCTAGTGGCACGCGGAGCTATAGGCGGAGGAAGAAGCTAGGAGGAGGAGTCAGGGGAAGGGGGGCACTTGTTCCTCCCCTAATTCAGCCATTTGAATTGTAGGCAGTTAATGTTGATATTATTCAACACCGTCAATACCTTAAATTCTCTAATGTTGCTAGAGTACACATTCTAAATCAATTGTATTTTGTTTTTGTTAGCAAATTATGCTTCCTGCAGGTAGATTAGTAGTTAACATTAACTCTGCAAAGATATCCTGGGGGTATACTCCCCAAACCCCCTTAAGTCGGTCGCTGATTGTACATTTGACCGCGCAGAGACTCCTCATAACTACGCCCTTGAGAGGGGGTAGATCATTATACTTTAAAAATACATCCAAATTGAAATGTTATTAAATACAATGGAAATGTACTTTAGTACGATATGCTGTACGTCGTTTTCAGGGGTGTATTTATATATCGATCATTATAGTGGTACGCGGAGACCCTTATATTTGATGAAATGGTACTCGCTGTGAAAAGTTTGAGAACACTGCTCTATATTATATTACCATCATTCTATATATATATCTTAGTATTTTTATTGCCGCTCGTATAGGGCCGGGTTTCCTTATTGTTATTGGTATGGATGATGTGCTACGTCCGTAGTTCCGTCTATCCACCCATTCTGCAAATACAGTAGGCCGATATAATTAAATTGGTTCTGGTACATAGGTACATTTGGGATGGAGGTTGCACCTGCGTAGTATGCATATCATTTAAATAGGTGCTTGATATAAGTCTCTGATGTTGAGCAGAGTTAGAAGCACTAATAAAAATTAGGATATAGATGGTTCCATCATTCAGCCATTTTCCACCATTCAGTCATTTTCCACTATTCAGTCATTTTCCATCAATCAGTCGTTTTCCTCCATTTCACACCATTCAGTCGTTTTCCACCTTCAGTCGATTTTTAGAAATTCCACCACTTTCCACCATTCAGTCATTTCGACGAAAATTTAGAAATCCTCCATTTTCCACTATTTTCCACCATTCAGTCAAGTAGTTTTTCACTATTTTCCACCATTCTCGGATTTTTTCCACTACTTGCCAATCGATACTGCTGTTTCCAACTAAATGCAATTCTAATTCACGCCATTGAAGATAGTTTGTCGATGTACTACACTTAACTCATGCTCTGGAACTCGATCATACAATTTTTTCCACCCAGACATATGAAATACCCATCCAAACTTGATAACTTTCTCGGACATCCAAATAGTCTACACGGAAAAGAAAATAACGCCTCTTTCGACTCGCTCCAAACTAACCAGTCTTTACATGTAATATCACCATTTTTTGTTTACGATTGAGAATATACTATATTGGGAAAGAACAGTTCTTAGTGTCTTTAGGGAAATGTGATGGGTGAAGTGTTGTCCTGATCTCACAGCCATTTCAATTTTTGCTCTATTTGGCTTCTCATGAATATTTTATTATTACACCAATGTCATACCCGCAGAGATGGGGCAAATTGAATTAAAATCCTTAATTCCCATTCCTTGCAGGAAATTTGGATTTAAGTCCCAGTCCCATTCCTTGATTCTTAAATTTCAAGATTCAAGTCTCATTCCCAGTCCCTGGTAAAGAAATCAAGTCCCAATACCATTCCTGATTTTGAGATTTAAGTCCCATTCCCTCCTCTCTCTAAGGACTTAATTCCCATTCCCATTCCCACTTTTATTCCCTAGAAAGATTTGGCCTTTCTAAATGA
Source organism: Hexactinellida sp. DTS-2022 (assembly GCA_028753945.1). Lineage (NCBI taxonomy): Eukaryota > Metazoa > Porifera > Hexactinellida > Hexactinellida sp. DTS-2022. The sequence goes on from JAPNXP010000014.1 coordinate 1,823,605, forward strand.
TTTAATTAAATATTCTCAAATGCAAAACTAAATGATTTACTCAATCCAGATATTAATTGTGGGAAGACTAGATTAAATTGGATTTCAAGATTTAAATCCCAGTTCGAGTCCCAGTCCCAGTCCGGCTGTCCAAATCCCAGTCCCTGACAAAGGATTTAAGTCCCAGTCCCATTCATTGATTTAGATAATTCAAGATTTTAGTCCCATTCTCTTGCGAAAGACTTAATTCCCATTCCTTGATTTTGAGATTTCAAGATTCAATTCCCAGTCCCATTCAGAATGGGAATGGGATTTACCATAAATCTCTAATACCCTGGGGATTTGCCCCCCCATCTCTGGACTCATAGTAAATATTGTGTATCGAACTAACTAGTGAGTCATCGTGTGATCCTCTTGGCGAGTATACATTTTTCTTTAGAATGGCTTCTCATCTTTGGTGAATACTTCTTTTTCAACTTCGGAAATACAATTCCCTAAGGAGTTGAATTCTACATAAATACTCATCTCCATTACTTGAAAACAAGCAATATAGGAAAAACCAGATCCATTGCATTTCTTTTTCGTTCTGCGTTGGTTTCGACGGAGAATCATCACATATTTCTTCATCATAAATCTCTAAGATATCCTCTCCCCGTAGTTCGGCAAGTATTTCTTCTTCTGATGCCATAGGTGCTTTGGCAGTAACTTCATCATTAACTGCCACTAAATCTTCCACAGTTACATTAAGTGGGACAATAACTCGATCTTTTTCTCGTAGTATATCAATTTCTTCGATGAGTTCTTTGAATGGGTCATCATCATCTTGCAATGCTTGCTCCTGTAATGCTTCTGACATGTTTGCCTTCGTAAAGCAGTTGATCACTGTCGTCTTTGTAACCATACTCCATGCCGTTACAAGCATGCTCATTGCACTGATAATATTAATATTTGGACAGACTTTGGTAATGGCATCTTCCTGTCTAATGCTCTGATGTACTTTTGGACAACCAGGACGCGGTATTTTGCTTTAAGACTGCGAATAACTCCCTGGTCCATTGGTTGAGTACTCGCGGTAGTGTTGGGTGGAAGGAAAACCAGGTCGATTGCCTTTATGTTGTCCACATGTGAATGGGCAGGACAATTATCAACAAGAAGGGCTATTTTTCTTCTATCTTCCAGGAATTTCGAATCTAGCTCTCGCACCCACTCTTCAAACAAATTTCTGCCCATCCAGCTCTTTCTTTGTCCTCGGTAACGGCAAGGTAAGTTCCTAAGTCCAGCAAAACACCGTGGCTTCTTGGATTTACCTATGATAAACATAGGTAACTTGTCTCCAACTGCGTTGGCAGCTGCCATCACAGTCAACCGTACTTTGCTGTGTTTTCCCCCAACACATTTCTCAGACTTTAAGTGAAGACTCTTACTTGGTAGACACTCATAGAACAAACCAAATTCGTCTGCATTGTATATATCTTCCAAATGGTAGTTGGATAGTAGGGTCGGCAATGATGTCTCCTTCCATGGTGCGACCATTCCAGCAGTCACAAACTTAGCTTCTCCTGATATCGTTTTGAAACTGATATTGTACCTCTTTTTCCAACGGCGAATCCAACCATCAGATGCTTGAAAATCGTCTAACCCAATCTCTTTAGCATATTCCAATGTCTTTGCTTTAAAAACCACTCCTCCAATCGGTACATCCTGGCTTCTTGCAGACAAAAACCACTTAAATATAGCTTCATCCAATTTTTCATGAATACCTGTTCGTAATTTCTTGCTTTTAGGATTATTTCCTCCATTCAATGAACTCATAATCTTATGTTTGTTCTTCACCCATGTTGAAAGAGTGTTTTTCGGGATGTTGTATTTTTTTGCAACACTCCTATTTGATGCACCTTTCTCGATGTCTTTGAGGGCATCATTTCCTTGAGGGACTTGTGACATATCTTACGTGTTGCTGCAGACGCCATTGTTTATTCAAACAAACGAAATATGTTGAGATTCAGATCTAATATTCAAACACTAATTCATAACCACATTAACTCAATATGATTGTGATTCTAATCATCATACTTCTCTATCAAAACTTAGGTTTATAGCTTAGATTATAGCCAACCACTTGTTTTCACTTTTGAGACTGATCAAGGAATTTTTAAATGAAATACATGGCCGCTGGGTTTTGCAGATACATTTAATAATTTAAGTATGGCAAGCAAAAACGAATATGTTTCTGACGAAGGAAAAGCTGTCTCAAGCGAAGAGCAACTGTCATTCGATTTGAAAAAATTCAAAATTGATACATTCGTGAAAGGTTTCCATGTTTATAAGAGTAAATGGAAACCACATGCTGGGGAAAAACTCCAAGCTGCGATAGAGCCACACAATGTCGTAGATAAATTCGCAGTTTGTGTTTTAAAGAATAATGAAGTAATTGGGCATTTACCAAAATGAACCAATGGAAAATTTGCGAAGACAATTTTTTATTTCCTTCGGGCAGAAAAGTATGGTTCATGCCATGTATTCATAAAGGACAAGGTTGTTAATCTTGGTCACGGCGACGGAATGCAAGTCCCATGCACATTATTCTTTGAAGGTTCAAGACTTCAAGTAACTTTATTGAGATTTTGCAGAGACAGTTATTAGTAGTAGATATATAATTAATAATTAGCAACAGTAATTAAAAACAAATATACGTATATTTATGACAGAAATTTTAATAAATATTGTAATGTTGCGGGCTAAAAAGGTTGTAACTAGTATATATATAAGGTGGTAGGCCAGATGTTCATAGCGGCCGGTTCGGGATTTTCAGATTGGACTAGGACTACGATCAGGTTAGAAAGAAATTGAGGGCAGTGGTTAGAATTTGTTTCTTAAAATCATTCTAAAATAGTACAAAAGTTCGAGTTAAACGGCTGTAATTTTTCAGGGGAAACCGAAAATCTGTTCGAGATAGAGAATATTCGAGATAACCGGCATTCGAGATAGCGAACGGTTTTTCTATATAAATCGAATAGTAAAACGAGGGGAAATGAAAATTCGTTCGAGATAACGAATGTTCGAGTTAACAGGCATTCGAGTTATCGGATGTTGACATGATGTGATGACATATTTCTAGTGCTGCGAACTGTAACTGAATTAAAACTGTAACTGAATTAAAACTGAAATAGTTTTAGCGATTTTTCTAAACTGTAACTGTAACTGTAACTGAAATGTACTCGTTTATAAAACTGTAACTGTAACTGTAACTGAAATGTATTTTTCTCCAACTGAAATTAAAACTGAAATTGAATTTCTTCAAATTCAATTCCGGTTTGCAGCACAAGTAGGCGGCACAAAATGAAATTAGAAAAAATGAAACTAGATTATGTTGTCTGCAGACCTTGGAATACCTAACTAAGTACGAAATTGTACTGACTGTGGTAAAATTGCAACTGAAATGAAAATTGTAACTGAAATGAAAACTGTAACTGAATTAAAACTGTAACTGAATTAAAACTGTAACTGAATTAAGACTGTAACTGAAATGAAAACTGTAACTGTAACTGAATTAAAACTGTAACTGAAATGAAACTAAAACTGTAACTGTAACTGTAACTGAATTGAATCAAATTTAATTCCAGTTCGCAGCACTACATATTTCGAAAGTATTTTCTTTCCTCTTTCTATTGATAATAACATTGTACAGATTCACCTACTAATTATACCGATTTTCCTCTTCTCCACATTTCCCTTCGTTCGAATTCATACTTGTATTGTTAGATCATCAAAACCAAAAATATACAATTGAGAGCGATTGAGAAATGGAGCATCAACATGAATCAATAGTCTTTCATCTACCCTATTAATTTTAACCATATTTAGACCCGCAGATAACCGCATACATTATTAGTTACGATTAAAGTCCCAGAAATACAAGTTACAATTTTCGAATTTTGCTCTACTAAATAATATTCGGGGGGTGGGGGGTGATGATTCTCATTAAATCATTCTATTCCTTTTAATCGTAAAATTGTTACATATTTTTTCGGCTGCGAAGATTTTCATGGCACAGTTTGGGTCTGGTGACTCTGGTTAGTAAATTGGACATCTTACAATTAACGCTTGGAGCACTATTTAACGGCCAATTACGTGGAAGATCCTAGCAAGCAGCGTGCTATTATTTTACGTTACTCTGGTGAATCGACATCAGCTTGTTCATAAAATTAAAATAAATTTGAATTGGCGTAGAGTATGTCACTATTGAATAGTTTTGTAACTAATTAGTGGTTACTTATTGATTAATAGAATCAATTAAATAGTTGATACGCATACAGATACGGATCCGGTGGATCCGGTAACCTCACCTCGGATCCGGCCGGATCCCGGATCCACCACAAATGGGGAATTCCGGCCGTACCGGTGACCTCTAATCTTGTATCAATATCTAATTTAAGTTTTGTCAAGTTTACTTAACGGGCACTTTTGAGTTTTATCAATTAAAATTTGATGATAATATAACAACAGATATATAATTTAATTTCTCAACCGACTTATTGTAAATACATTAATGAAAACAGGTTATTCGGTTTCAGTATACATTAAATGTCTGCACTAAACTTAATTTATCGTATTGGATTGTTAGAAAATGATCTCGTTCTTATTTGAAGTGAGGCTTATTTTAAAATTTTCTAGAATTTCAGCTAAATTGATCATGCATATTATGAGTGCAATTGTATTGCTTCTAGGCACTCAATTGCTTAGAGAAATGAATGAGCTTTATTCAAACAATAAGTAATCAATTGAATTGCTTAGAAACGAAATCTATTTTTTGCCAATCTATGATTTTGACTTAGCCCATGCTTATATGCAAATTAGATTACACCCTGATCCGACGGATAAAGTCAATGCTATTACAGAAGCTCCAATTCCACTAGATGTGTCAGTTACGTTTCTTTCTGGGACTTGTAAATTACTATGCTAAGATTTACCTCGACTACAGGCATATTAGCACAACGCTATCATTTAATTCAGAGCAAGGTGGACTGAAGCTGCAGAAAACCTCAGCATGCAGCATTTTCGGTAGCTAAGCAGAAATTGATTATTAGTATTATTATCGTCATGTAATGCTTTTCCTTTTGGAGTAGGGGAAGTACTCCCACATGAATTGGTGACCGTTCCGAACTACCGATTACATACGCCAGCCAGACCGTAGCTCCGACAGAGAAATATTCTCAAATTGATAAGGAAGAGCCAGCAATTATATTTGGAGTAAAAAATTCCAATTCCATCAGTATCTCTTAAGTAGAATGTTCATGTTTATTCGGATCGTAAGCCCCTCCAACATTTATCTAATGAGTTTCGCACAATTTCTACGATGGCCTCTTCCCGCATCCAAAGGTGGGCATTGATCCTAAGTACTTACAAATACAAGCCAATGCAGATCTATTTATCAGATTACCTCTTCCTGAAAGGTATTCACATATTCCAATTCCAGAAGAGGTATTTTGAAACTCTGGACCGAACGCAATCCCTTACTTTCACAAGTAAAGAGATTTGTTTGGGAGTGAGGGAGAAAACTGATTGTGACAAACTCAAACCATTTATACATACATATGCAATAGGAGCTCTCAATTCAAGATGGATGCATACTACAGGGAATTTGGGGTATAGTTCCTATACAAGGAAATTAGGACTATCAAGAATGAAGAGTTTTAGCGAAGGTGGTGGCCAAGAATAGACGGAGAAATGGAAGGAAAGTAGGAAATTGTGTGATGTGTCAGATAAATCAAAGTCTCCCGCTCTACCACCGTTACATCTTTTGGAATTGCCAAAGCGGCCCTGTAACTGTCCGTTTACTAACATTACTAAAGAGTGGTGCTTCCAGCTGTGGATGATGATGTAGATCTACCTCCGATTAATCGCGAGGTTATTAACAAGGGCCCCGAGGTTGAATCTTTCCTATCTCTGTTCTACGAAGAGCATCTCGCGCTCTGCACCACAATAGAAAATTTATTCTAGTGGCTATCAACCAGAATAAGTTTAACCCATGACCTACGTAATATCAGCCCTTGGCGCAGAACAACAATGGCTTGGTCCAGGCTAGGAAAATTTATCATTGAGCCTTGGTCACAAGGATAAATTACCTGGAGCCTTGGTCACAAGGATAAATTATAATTCAACCATAATTTTTTCATTCTAAAGTTCCTAAACGTATTATTTCAGACTTCATCTCAACTTCACTTTGTTTTATTGTATTTAGACGCCCATTTTTTCATAACTTCTTGTGTTCTTTTTCCTCTTACTCAATTTAATTATTCTCTATTATTCTGAATCAGGTATTTTTATATGTTCCGTAGCCAATTGTCGAAGCAATTGCAATTAAAAGGCGAACCTATGTATGTATGTATGTATGTATGTATGTATGTATGTATGTATGTATGTATGTATGTATGTATGTATGTATGTATGTATGTATGTATGTATGTATGTATGTATGTATGTATGTATGTATGTATGTATGTATGTATGTATGTATGTATGTATGTATGTATGTATGTATGTATGTATGTATGTATGTATGTATGTATGTATGTATGTATGTATGTATGTATGTATGTATGTATGTATGTATGTATGCATGTATGTATGTATGTATGTATGTATGTATGTATGTATGTATGTATGTATGTATGTATGTATGTATGTATGTATGTATGTATGTATGTATGTATGTATGTATGTATGTATGTATGTATGTATGTATGTATGTATGTATGTATGTATGTATGTATGTATGTATGTATGTATGTATGTATGTATGTATGTATGTATGTATGTATGTATGTATGTATGTATGTCTGTCTGTCTGTCTGTCTGTCTGTCTGTCTGTCTGTCTGTATGTATGTATGTATGTATGTATGTATGTATGTACGTACCAAGCAGGGTTCTATCAAGGATGTTAGATTTTGGGGGGATGTTTCTACTAAGAACCTTACTAGATTGAATTACCACTTTGAAACTTTCCCAACTACTATTCATCCTGAATCAGTCCCTAAGAGCTAGGCTAACAACCAACTAAATCACTTAGGCCACCAAAGGAACGTATCTTCCAGCAAAACTAAATTTCTTTCTTCAAAGAAAAATTCAGAATTTGTTAATCCCTAAATGTAGTTGAATTCCTCAGACAAGCTCCAGAGTATGTCTCGGTGAAGAAGAATTTTTTACTGCTTACGATCTCGTTGTCTGTTCTGGTGTATCATTTGTTAAGTAATTTACTTGTCACCTCATCAAGAACATCAGAAATAACCTATTGTCAAAGAAGTTTTTTGATGTCTCAGCTTTTGAATTATTTATGTTAAATTTCAACTTTCTTTTCCTCCGGGATTTGTTCGGTGGTCTCATCTACACACTATTCATGAAAGAGACCTAATTTTATCAGCACACCTCCGTGCTGCAAATAAAATAATATTTTGTGCACTACACCAGGAAATAACACGCAATATGTTGCTTTAGACCTTGCTCTATTCCACGAGACGACTATAGCAGGTATTCGTTTATACATCCTGAAGAAGAGACTATTGCTGGATTTTCACTTAATTCTTGTTCGGTGGCTTTGTGTCAATTCTAAAGTTAGGTTTCACCCTTTAAGTCGAGGAAGTGCTTTAGTTTCAAATGATTGCAAAACTGAATTACTCAGTTCTTTTAGTCATTGGCTGGATGCATGGCAAGAGTTGGCTTTACACAACAAACATTCAAAGCATTAATACAGACGAATTATGCCATACCTGAACTGTCTCTTGAATTGCTCAATGAAGGATATGGTAGCGTACTAACTGGTCGTTTTCAAAGAGATTCATTGGAACGAATGTTTTAACTGTATCAGCAGCTGAGTGGAGGACGGTTTTAGTGAGTTTGCACTAAGTGCTTTTTTGAAATTTTTCATAAAGAGAAACATCGACATCAGCTCATTATGTTCCACCAATAATTCAATTTCTTCAATCAAGGAATACGCTCATGAATACTTATAAATGATTCAGAACACTTACAATTTAATGGAGATTCCCAACAAGTAGCTGTTTACATTTCCGGTTATAATTCCTTGTCGTTAGCTGAAATATTGTTGTGTCCTGACTTTCTATGTTTCTTGCAGAATGACCATGGTTCATCTGACTACTTCAACAAAGTGAATCAGGGAGGTTTAACTCTTCCTAATACAGCTTTACATCATTATGTGTCGAGTGCATTCTACTTTTAGAACTTCCAGAAGGACAAGTTCGAGTTTCTGACTTTCCTTGGAAAACTCTAGCTCAAGAATTACTCAATCTAACAACAACTTCGTTTACTTCTCTAGAACACTCGATTAAATCAAGAGAAATCGTGAACAATATCCTTTCCAATATTTATTTTAACAACTTGAAAATTCCAATTAGTCGAACCTACCGCAAGGATCAAGTTTCCGCATTTAAATCCAACAAGCGGCAGATAAGTTAATTGTGTACCTTGACCTATTGCACTGTAGTGGATATACTGTGTTTCTTGTCTTATTAGAGAATAGAGAGTTTAATCATGAATGTTTAAATATGGTTTAAAGTCAAGGTTAATAATTAGTATTAATTACCATATATGGGTATGTATATTTGATTACGTCATTGTGGTTAAATCCGATGAGAAATCATTCTCAAAAGTATTTTAGATTTTTCTTTCGTATTTGAAAACCTAAGTTTAGTTTATTCCATGACAATAGGTAATTCCTTTTACGAGCAATTAGAAAGTAAACTGGCCTGGAAATCAAGTGAGCAAATACTTGACTTAGCTAGCCGTATAATATATTAGGCCATGCTTAATCTCACCAATCTGTTATAATTATTTTCAATCGCTAGAGTGCCTGCCTTTCACTTCCATCATATAAATCTTCAGAAGCTTTACATTTATTTCGGGATTACTACATCGTATATATTTAACAAGCAACTGCACATTTAACGTAATGTTATAATTAATATGGACGAAATTCACTTCAAATCATATCTTACATATAAAGCGGGGTGGCATGGCCCCCCCTCTTTTGAGGATGGCCCCCTTTGAATAACAATGTTCAACAGTGTGGCGCCCCCCTGAAATCCCCCCTGCCCCCCCCCCCCCCAAAGCTCCCCTACCTTAAAATCATGGCGCCGCCTCTGAACCCTTGTGACTTATCATAGTCCATTTTGGAAAATAGCACCAAGGCCTGTATCACTTAAATCACGGTTCACCCTTAGGGGGAAGGATTGTAATAATCTGCATAGTATTAAATTATTTGACTACTTACTCGAGTATTTAGTCTGTACTGTAAATTGGTAGGCTCCAAATCGAGCTGTTATTTAAGTATTACAAAAATATATGTACTCACATAATCTGTTGTTACGGAATAAATATTCTTAGTTAGCAATTGGAAAATAGAAGCCTACACGATCGTTGAATCATTATAATTATCACTAGTTGAATTAATTAGAATTAGATTTAATACTTTCAATTGAACATAAGACTCAGTGAATAATGGAAATTACCAACTCAATTATCACACAATCGAAGTCCAATTTGATTTTAAATAAATTATATATCTAATTTTTTAATTCTCTATCAAATGCATATAAATCAATATTCGGGCACCATCTGTTTTACCTAGTTGTCACAAGTAGTTATTAGCTAGTAACAGCATGATTTGTTCTCAAGAGTAACTTAATTTTTGTTAACTGCTATGATGCCATTAACAACACACTGGTTACTGTGCTGTAGCAAGTTACTAGCTGTTAACGACATTTTTAACTCATCCCTGTTTGTGTAACCACATACTTTTTTCACGTACAATTCCAAAGCATTTCTTTTTAGCCTTTTGTGATAGTAATTTTCAAATTTCCTCTTATTTATATGCGAGAATACAATGATCAAAAATTACTACAGTGGATGCCGGTTATAAGCACATCGTCGGGAACTGCACTTAAGGTGCTTATAGCCGGCATGTTCTTATAACCGACATAAATTATACAGGGTAGATGGCAAACGTTTTCCAACACAGTGTGCTTATATCCGATATGTTCTTATAACCGGTGTGCTTATATCCGACATCTACTGTATTAACAACACTGAGCTCTTAATAGCCGAGCTGTTTCCAACCTTATCATTATTCATTATTAGCAGGGATGGAAACAGCCAAGCTGTTAACAGCAAATGAAAATCGAAGCTGTTAACAGCTAGTTGCTGACCAATGCAATAATTGAAATATTGATATATTATCTAACCCAGTGGTTCCCAACCTGGGGTCCATGGACCCCTCTAGGGGGTCCACAGGATGTATTACGGACAATGGGAGGGGGTCCACAGAATGTCTAATATTTACTATAGGGGGTCCACGGTTGAAAAAGGTTGGGAATCGCTGATCTAACCAATAATCATGAAAATATTATTATATAACCATTTAGTTAAATACGATATACAATTCAATTCGAATTTATACATTTTTGAGTATAACTTTAACAGCTAGAATTGGCTGTTAACAGCTCTAATGGGCTGTTAACAGCTAGAATTGTCTGTTAACAGCTTAAAATTGGGCTGTTAACAGCTAGAATAGGCTGTTAACAGCTTAAATTGGGCTGTAACAGCACATTGGCTGTTAACAGCTTACATTGACGGTTAACAGCTTAAATTGCCGTTAAAAAACTTAAAGGAGATTTAAATGCAGTTAAGGTTTAATGACAATTGGGGACGAATTCTTAGCTCTTAACAGCGCTGTTAACAGCAAACAGCCAAAATGGCTGTTAGCAGCAGATTCACCACCCCTGGTATTAGTTTGACTTTGATTGAAATTATAGTTAATTCTTATCACAGAGGACCAGAAATGTAAGTTCATTTAATTATCTGACCTTGTCAAATCTTAATTTAAGGGGTTGGTTTGCACTCTTGCCATTGTCTAATTACAAAATGATTTTTATTTGTTTGCTCTTATTATTTTGTCTGTTTAGTGAGTTGTTGATTGATTTCTGTCCTCCCGGAGTATATACCATTCCTTCTATGAGGTCTGTGCAAGGCAAGTGTTGTTATCCTATATTCTCTATAACATTTCTCAATACCTGCAGTGTTTAAGCAGCAATGTATTAGTAAGTATCTTAAAATTAAGATTCAACTATTATCGGATTTAGGAATGATCGATATCTATCCATTTTGGACCTTTACTTAATTTAAGGATAATTATATTTATTCGGGCTTCAGACTTGTGCCATGGTCCAACCTTGAATATTCACTTATGGCCTTGTTTTTTATTAGGTTCCACAGTTATCTCTACTACACGTACATTTCATATAGTTATACACTCAACCTCCGCGACCCGGACCTCTCAGATACGGGCACTAACTCAACCGGGAAGCCTTATTGCAGTAAATCCAAGCTAGATATGTTTTAATTTACCATTAATGGAGTTTATTGATTGAGAAAATTCTATGACAAATACATATCTTATATTATCCATAACGCGTTAAATATCAGTTTTATTTTTGAATGAATCTAGAAAATATTGATTAGACACTTTGAGATTGCACATGTACTAGCCAATGGTTTTTTTCTGAGATCCGGGCAATTTTCCCAGTTCCGGTCCACCCTCCGGACGTCAGTGCCCGGATAAGGGAGGTTTAATTGTATTTTATACTATACGTTTATACAGTAGAACTCGGTTAGTAGGAGATAAAAATTAGTACATATTATGCAATTGTACGTATTGAGTTCACACTACATAGAAATACATAGAAATTGGCGAATTTTGTTTATATAAGTAAGTACACTCAAACCTCCCTTATCCGGCACTGCCTTCCGGAGGGTACCCGAAACTGGGAATTTGCCCAGATATAAGTAATACCAAAGTGTCTTATATATATTTAGTGGATTCATTCAATAATCACAGACTGATGTTCCTAACTAGTTGTGGATGATTATGGATATGTTTTTGATGTACGTATTATTTTGTCATTAAACTCCATTATTGGTTAAATGATTACAAATTAAGCTTTGCTTTACAATTACAAAGCACTTGTTGTTTATATGTGATTGAAATGCATTAGATACAACTTATGCTCTTTGATATATAAATTAGATTAATTGTATAGTTGTCGCAGGCGAAATTGAGTTTCAGGCGAGATTGAGTTCTAATATTTGTAAATATTAGAATTGACCTAGAGGCTAGCTTAAGACGGTTATTTTAAGTAATTGCATATGCTGAATACGAATTTAGAATTAACTACATATGTACTTGCAAATAAGTGCTGTTTGTTGTTATAGAGACACTTAGTGACACTTGTATTTGAGATACATACTAATTTCTAAGCCACATACTGTATAGCGTCAGGAGGGAGGAGTCGACCCCACCCTTAAGTCAGGGGAGGGGAGAGAGAGTATCTTGTTCCCAATATTTTATTAAATGGTAAATTCTGGAGCTACGGTTACGATTCAATTTCTCGCCACGGTTAACCAGTTAACCGCCCATGCTGATCAACACAGAAGAACATTATTTATACTACATAATAAGTAAGGTTCAGCTTTGCTTTATTCCTTACTACTGCTACATTTCGTCCTTCAGAAAATATTAATCAAGGCTGGATTCGGTTAACCGCCGCTAATCCGGTTAACTATTACGGATTTTATTGATCAGTTAACCGATATATTAATATTAAAATTAGAAGTACAATCTTTGGATAAAAGTGTGAATTTGCACGCATTTTGTTCAGAATATAATAATTGTTTATCTTATTACCCATAGTAATACGATATATTTTGGTGACAACAGTGTAGAAGTAACCTGAAGTGATAAACTTGTACGTATGTTAATTGTACTTATGGAGTACTTGGCTAAAAGAATGTCTTTTTCGTTACTACAATATGGATATTTTCTGAGAAATGTCTATATATTTTGTTATAACTTTCAGTGGCGGTTGACCGGTTAACCGTAGTGTGAAGACAATCGTAACCGTGGCCTCAAAACGGTTAACCAACCCCACCCTTAACTATTGTTTATACAAGGCTGGATTCGTTAACCGGCTGGCTAACCGCTTAACTGTTGCTATTAAATATCGGTTAGCGGTTCCAGATTTCGTTAACCAGTTAGCCGGTCTGTTGATAATCAGCAGTATTATTTGGAAATTATCTTACAGTACATCCTCGCTAGTCCGAACAGGAGATCCAACGTATATTACAATGGAATTATTAATAAGTCTCAGACAATTATTAGGTAGTATACTACATGTTTAGTTTGGATTAAAAAGGTTTATACAAGTTTGATCCAAATTATCGGAATCTCATGTTATAGAGGCCAATAGAAAATGTATTACTTCACTAATCCGAACGAATTCACTAATCGGAACAGAATTTTTTTGAATCGGAACACCTCTGTTGGGATTAGCGAGGAAGTACGTATAAATAATTAAAAATATCCTAATTTTGTTGGAAATGATGATCATAAATCCATTTCTCATCACCACAATGACCACATTATATATTTTCTGTAACTACACTGTTTCTAACTTGCCCAGATTGCGAAATGTATTAGTTAATGACTACTTATAGAGTAATACTTTTATAATACTGAGTCCTACACTGTAATATAAACAAAACGAATCATAACTTAGCCTCAGAATGGTTAACAACCCCACCCTTGGTTTATAGGAATTTACTACATATGGAAATGCATAGATTTTAGATTACCATTATCTAACAAAATTAATCTAATTTAAATTAGTGTTTTATATACGCAATTACATTGATATTATTTAACTAGATTGTCAGACCGGTTAACTGCTCAATTAAATCTGTAACAGTTAACCAATATTAGCAGCGGTTAAGCGGTCACCCAGCTAACCGAATTTAGTCTAGTATTGTGAATTGAATCTGAATGTCCAAATTAAAATAGGTATAATTTCGCCCCTCATAATATTATTTGGGGTGGCCGTTAATACACAGTCGGGACCCCGGATCAAAACCTCTTGAATAAGAAGGGTTACGCGATAGCAAAACAATAATTATTGAAATACGAGAATTACAACTGGTGGATAACATTAATCCTTGAGATTGTTCTATGTTAGCCCGCCTATGGTCTCGCGGGCTACCAAATCCGGCAGTGCTTAAGCAGACCACAATAATATATATATTAAAAGCACAGTAGTTCTTTGTGTGTGTGTGTGTGTGTTTGTCCGGATTACGGTAAAGTAATTCGGAGATAAAAAAACGCATCTCTATTTGAGATAAAAACTAACGAAGGGCCTGGATTTGTCTGACTGTTTATTAATTATCGTAATGTGAGTATTCAATAACAGTTGTAATTTATTTATGTTTTCACTCAACACAATATTTGTTGATATATGTACTTTTCAGATCTTGTGTTTTATTTAAACATGATGATATATTGGTTAATACTAGAATACGTAAAAGAAATATTATTAATGCTATTTAGTAATTGATATTTAAATTAACACGGATTTACTTTGACTCAATATTAATAAATCGCTGTTAAAAATATAGTACATCTGAAGGTGACAAGTTGTTTGTATCCAAAAGAAAGATAATCAATATACTAAGGCTTGTGCTCTTTTTCGTAAGAGATGCAATTGCAATTGCGTCCACAGCTAAGCTCAGTCAAGAATGTAATCATATTAATTAGCTTTCACAGTCAATATATGTTACTGTGCTATTTCTTTTTCAGTCGTTACATAGCACCTTTTTATAGAAAGTGCTCCTGAATTATCATTTAACAAGGCCTCTTAGTGTGTAAGAGGTTTTCTGCTGAGCCCCCATTAGGGTCGCTGGCTACACTTACTCCTACGCACTTGTCACCCACTATAGTTTGGCTGACTTCGCACCTGCCCAAATATTATATTACTTAGTGAAAATAAAGTTTAATGAAGCTTCTAAATATTTATTTATTATCAATTATATAATTTATATTACATATAATTACAATACACATTTGTTGTTTGTTTGAAGGTACGAGAAACGAAATGACTTTGAAAATATGGTTTTAGACTGCAGCATTAAATAAAAACTTCGGATTAACATGTCCTATTTGTCATTCACCAATTCAGAGCAGTTTCGAAATAATATCATTTAGAAGTTCCTTAATTCCCACACACTGACCTTGAGCTTGAGATTTTCTGATTAATTCCCAATCTCTTCTGAATGGACTGGGATAATCTTAAAATCTTTAAAACTCTAATTGCCCTAAGGAATTTTGCCCAATCTCTGGTTGCATATTATAACAATTGTTATTTTTAGACTATTTTTCCAATATTGAGAAAGTAGTCTGAAAAATGTCAACATCTTAGATTCGGAGAATTCCCACATACGGATTTTGACGTAGTCTCGGATTGTGATTAGTAGGGCCCATAGGTTAGTCCAATACGGTGACATTGGGAAGCCATTGCACATTGGTGTTTCAATTGGCAAACTTTAGTATGTCCATGGCACTACCAACCATACCAGGGCCTACCCCTTTGAATTGTTAATTTATAGATGCACATTTAAACACATTTATTTACTACATAATTAGAACGTAATTACTCATTTACTCGCTATACATTCGCAACTTAGTAATATTGATAAGCTGATTTAACAGCAAAAACCAGCTATTAAACCAGCTATCAACACAACCAGCTTATCAATAAACTCAACATTAATTTGAGAAATGGCGCGATTAATTATGTTCTGTTTATGTAGTGAATGTATTGAAAACTACACTAACCGGCCAAAAGTATTTGAACAATGGGGATTTTAATGCACACACAATACTCGTCTGGCAACTTATTAACGGCTATCTAAACTACTCTGAAATGACTATAAATATCTTACTATAGATATACATTACAAAATATAGTGATTTCAATTCAATTTTGAAAATATCCACGAAGTGGTATAAGTGTTTCTGCCACGTGCCACTTGTGGCATAAGTGGCACAAATTGAAATGTGGCTGTATCACAGTGGAAAATATTCGGATTGATTTGAAAGTATGCACTTAGTTTAATCAAACCATGTGGAATTCAAATCTGCTATCAGAATAAATATATTAACATTGCATCTTAATGATAACAAATTAATTATTTAATTAGCTAATTAAATATTTAATGAGTTTAACGCTTCCATAAAAATGTAAATTTGAAAATTTTGCTGTTTTATAATACTTTACATATCGTTTCATGTAAATAGCCATTTTGTAGCATGTACTAATGTTATTATGCTTGTATAACCTCAAATGTCTAAATGCAAATTATTGCTGTTCAAATACTTTTGGCCGGTTAGTGTATATGTATTGGAGATTATTAAACTGGTGGCTTGAGTGAAATGGTTTGAATTCGCGAGTAGATTAGGAAAAATATTTATTACGAGCCTATAATCTCGTTCGCTTTTGCTAGGGAATACTTAACTATTCCACTTAATTCATTATCATGTATAATTTAAACTTTACCACGCAATATAATTAGCTTACAAAAGGACTCGTATTGATTTTGTCAAGTCTTCAATATTAATCTATATACGTACTATATTATACTAGTTTGCTTATATTTTAAAATATCAATCTTATTCTTAGTAATTAATTCCCCAACTTTAACAACAAACAGCACTTATTTGCATGTACATATGTAGTTAATTCTAAATTCGTATTTAGCATACTATGCAATTACTTAAAATAACTGCTAGTCTCTATGTTAATTTGGAATATTCCTTAATTTGTTTACCTACAAACTGATCCCTGTAGTGTTTTGCAGCAAAATTCCCAGTTTCCTCAAATGCGAACGGTTCATCCATCATACTTGTATGATGATCAATAATGGAATCTTCCAGCATGGGTTGCTTGAAACTTGCTTCCAAACAATAGCCATATTATGAAGAACAGCACATGCAAGAATAATAGTACATTCTTTATCTGGAGCCATGCGGATCTCTCCGTGAAGGCAATGAAATCTTCTCATCCCCCTCCCAAAGGTTTGCTCGATTAATACACGCGTTTTTTTGTGTGAATAATTATAATTCTCTTGGACTTGTGAGGTAGGTTGCCGGTATGGAATTAATATATAGGATTTCAAGCATATACCCACTATCACCTAAGATATGCTCTCCAACCAAGAAGTTATTCTCCACATATGTTCCAACCTGAGAGAGCTTCCAAATACGTGAGTCATGTACTGAACCGGGGAATCTTGCCAATACATCGGAAAATCTACCATCAGGTAGCAGATAGCTTGACATTTATGGAGTGGTAGAAATGTCTGTTTACATAATCAGCCTCATTTTCAGAAGGATTTTGAATACGAACATGTGTTCCATCTACAAGTCCAAGAACGCCGGGTAGGTTCGCGAGCTCATAAAACTGGGACTTAATCGTAGCCTTGTCAGCAGAACCGGGCATGCTAATAAACTTTGAATATACCGATTGTAGCCCGAGTGCAACGGCTCTAATCTACTTGCAAGCTGAGGGTTGGCTCACATGAACTCCAATACCACAAATTATCTGAAAAGTCCCAGATGCAAAAATTTGTAGAGCAACACAAACTTGTACATGTGGATGTGCAGCATGCATGAGATCTATCAGTTGAATTAAGAAGATCAACTATGATCTCTTTAATCCTTAATTAATATTGCTGACCTTGAGAAGCGGTAACGCTGCACCAATTCTAGATCATCATAGAATTCCAAAGGATCGCTACGATCTCTGAAGACTCTCTCTCGAGCGAGAGAATTTTCCGATTCTTCTGCTGAGAACAATGGAATCATTCCTGCCATTTAGATGAAAAGAAAAGAGTATGATAATGATAATAGCACTAAGAAATGAAAATATGCATGTCATTTTTCATTATAAACAAATTTTATAGGAGTGGGGAATCATTCTTCTTTGTTCCTAATAATTTGACATTAATTGCCTCAACTGTTGCTCAAAAAGAAAAATTAAGAAATATATATTTTACTAGATCAATAATAAATAAACACTTACCATAACTAAATTATACATTAGTTTGTATTTATTTAGGATAATGCTCTATTCTAATCCTATTTAGCTTAAAGTTATTTTTAAGTTCGGTCTTAAGATCGATCTTAAGACTGATCTTAGTTCTTAAGTTCTTAGTGAATACGGCCGCAGGTTTGTGTTTTATTTTTATAGATTACCCCATAAATAGTACATTAACTAATACATTTCGCAAATTTGGCAAGTTATAAACAGTGTCAGTTTGCGAACCCTTGCTTTACATCAATAAGGTTCCCGGTTGAGGGAGGTGCCCGTAACTCAGAGGTCCTGATAAGGGAGGTTTGAGTGTACTACTAAACTATGCACGTGCTAACCGAGTTCCACTGTAGCCCTTTATGTGCTTGATAGAGCGAGTTTTAAAGCTTTTTTTGTCTACAGTATGGCATGGAATAATATTCGTCAGGAGTGGTATCTATGAGGGAGGAGGATTCAGATTCGATCTATTTATACCAGACGGGTAATATTACATTGCAATGCACACTACAGTACACCAATTGTAGCGACAGAATATACTAACTATATCAGGGGTCGGCAACCCCTAGCCGCCCAGATGTTGTCCGCGAGGCGAAATTATCCGGCCCGAAGCTCTCTATGAATTAGCTCATCGTGACCTCCAATTCGGTCATTTAATTTAAATCCAAATATTTATATAAATATAGTGTGGTAACATTATTAAAGATAAGTCAATACATATTTAATGATGATTGACAAGTCTACAATGGATAAATTACGAATAAGACCAAAAGGATGATATATCGCTTGGCCCCACTAATGCGGTAAATAACTCATTCTGACCCGCAGGCTCAAAGGTTGCCGACTCCGGCTGTATTTCATTGGATGCGATATATGTTTAACATCTGTTATAATGGCTCCTTCCCAACCATACCTACACTATCTGTCTTCAGATAGTTCTGTTTACGTAATACATGGAGTATAAATAATGTGTTCATCTAGATTTCCGAAGCAATGGCCGTTGGTTCGCTTCAGATCATTTGTATTCCATCCACAGATCTCTATGGTTAACGGGTATTTGGCAATCAACTAGATAAAGTTAAAAAAATTTATTTGACCGATTGACACTTTCTTTGTCTCTAGATCACTGAATGTTCCTGAAAAGTTCCAAACTTGGGTACCAGACCATTCCTCTATTTGGTATTATATTCCTAACTATTTATGTTCATGCAATGTAACTACATCACAAACTACACTAAGCCACCAAAAGTTTTTTAACAACAGGAATTTTATTCCAGACACTATTTAGTTCATGTAGTTTTTAACTGCTGTTTAAAGGACTCTGAAATGACTTAAAATATCTTGTTATACTTATAAATATCAAATCATTATGATTTTAAGTAATTTTACCCAATAACCTTGAGGTGGCATAAGTGTCGCTGCCAAGTGCCACTTATGGCACAATTGGCACAAATAGAAATGTGGCCGTATCTGTATCTCAGTGGGAAATAAATTTAATTAATAGAAATTATACACCTAGTGCAATTCGACTGTGGTATTCAATTCTAAAATCAGAATTCGTATATTCTAATTGATTCAGAATGTTCAGAAAATATATATTGAATAGCTAATTATATGGTTGATGAGTTATGAAAATAATTTATTTAATTAAATTAATGTTATTCTATGACTTTTTAATTTATTTGCCAGTTGTACTACACTTACATAACGCTTCTCTTCTCACATGATTTATTTTTCAAATAGGCAATCTTGTGATTGAATTAGCTCATGGTTCCCAACCTTTTTTAACAATTCGCCCAATTAACCAATTAGTTGTCAAATAGTTTCCCTTATATTCTAAGCAAAATATCCGATGTTTAATATTAACTTCATTATTCGTAAATGTTTGGACCAAAATTGCCCCCATAATAACCTCATCGGCCCCATTTTAATGTGAGCAGAATTTTCGTCCCCTACTCGATGGGTCATGGGTCACAAATGCGATGGGTCAGATGGGTCATGGGTCACCAATGTTGACCCATGGTCCACTCTGATATGTAGTATATCAGATACTTTGTCCATTTATTGGGATCTCATCACCCGAAAATTGAAAGTTTCCCTCTGTTAACTAAGATATATCCCTCAATTAACCGGTGATTTTATATTGCAAAAATCTGTTCCCATCAATTTGTCCCGATTCAGCAGCTTCCCCTGTACATCTGTAATGGTTATGATAATAATAATAAAAATAATAATGATAATAATAATAATATTTACTTGAACAATATCCATGGTCAATCGTATATATTTACCCATTATATTTGCACAATGGAACCTGTCTAATCCGACACCCGTTGGGATTGGGAAAATGTTGTATGCAGGCTCTAATGCTAGTCTGTCGCTCATTGGGAAGTGTCTCTTCTGCTGAATTCCGGATTATAGAGGGTCGGATTATGCAGTTTATATTGTAAACTATTACTCTCTGTGTACATTTAGGGAACTGCTTCAGTGTATTTACGATTCATTTTATGAGATAGAATTGGATAATGCGGTCAATGAGAAGGCTTCTACAATGTGAGAATTTTACAATCACTATATTTTCTTCAGAATTGTATAATATCCTATCCACTCCATTTAAACTTAGTCCAATTTGTTTCCTGTTCATCAGAGGTGTTACCTGTGGTACTTTCCCTAAACAAACAAACAAACAAACTATGCATTTACATTAGTAATTTTGGCTGGATAAGTATACTTTCAGAGGGCATTCGATACTTCAATTTGAATGATTTTATTTAGAACTCATACCAGCCAGCATTGTCCAGACAAATACATAAATGTATGCCAATAATTATCTGGACATTGTCATATCTATCTCCCTAATCAATTTCTCGAGGGCTCGAACGTTTAAAATATTTATATCTTTAAGTTTAATAGATAGTACAATAGATTGCGTATAATTGGGACACTGATTAAACGGGACTACCGCTTGATTGGGGCAACTACCCAAGAACCAAATCTTTAGAAGCTAATACTACTAATTTTCGGTTAATTGGAACAAAGTCCGCTTAATCAGGACAAATTCACCATTTTGGCTTCTTGTTACTCGCTCAATAGAAAATTCATATTAATCAGAACATATTCTAATAATATTGATCAATTTTGATAATGGTATAACAAATATCTAATAGGGTATGTTATGTTATTCATTTCCGTAAAATCGCAATTTATCGGAGAGTGTGACCTTGTGGTTCACGGATCCACAAAAATATTAAGGCTCAAATTATGGGTGTGAGTGGCCTCAAGAGTCCTCAGGCAGTGGTGGAATTGTTCTAGCGTCTAAAACTTAAATTGTTGTACAGTACATAATGGATATATTGATAATTTGTGCACAGATTTTACAACAATATTGGATTTTTGCCTTCCTTGGCCTCCATAATTTCATATTTACAGTATAAATATATATACCAATTGAATTTGATAAGGAATTTGATTATACTTCTGAGAATATCAGTCTTAACAATGTTTACAGTCATATATTAGATGTAGTGATGCAATGGATATTGTGATTTGGCCAAAAATTCCCTATCCCCACCATTATCACTTTACCCAATATCTATTGTAAATCGATACTAGTTCGCTCCTATATAGAAATCTTTCGTTTATTTGGGACAAGAGGCCTGAAACAAACGTGTCCCAATTAAGCGGAGTATGCTGTATAGTATTTCCATTCAGGTATTTCCAACATAAATCCCGGGATCCCCCATAAATCAAAGAACTACTCATATTGCTGGTTTTCCAGTGATTTTGAAGGAGTCTGTAAGTATGTAAATAGACTTAGAGTCAACTCCCATTATAGCGAGCCTAAGAGATCCTTCATTTGCTTTGATATACGTGGATTAAATTTACTCCAATTAAAATCAATTACTCATAGTTTCTTGCGATACAAAACATGATTATCAATAAGCAAACTACCATATTATAGGAAATTAACGCGATTTGGAGCAATAGATTTTTAAATACATGTAAATTAACTCGATTTAGCGGAAGAACCTTTTTAAACATCTTTAATATTTTTTACAAAAATATTAAAGATCATTAATTTGCTTATAAAAAGTTAAAAACTAGATTTTTCACCCAAAATAGTCTTCTAAATACTTGATCGACATTGTATCCTGTCTTATCCATTTGCACTTTGCAAAATGTGTGGTTTACAATTTTGAAAATCCATTGTATAACTGTGCTAGAAAAACTTGTACTAAATATAACTGCTGGAAATTAAGGTCATGGAAATTAACGTCATAAAAATTACCGCGGAGGAAATTACCCCAATTTGGAGAAATTCACGTTAATTTCATGGAGCTTTATTTTCATATAATAAGGCATAGCCTACTATACATAAGGCCTAACATCAAAATGTGGATTTTGGACCAGGGATGTGTTAGCCGATATAAACGATAAAATACAGGCAATAGCAAATTTAGAGAAGATGTATATTTTTAGTCATTTAAACCTTTCTAAACTTTAGAACCATCATATCACTGATAATACGGTTTCCACCCCATAAGCATACTACAATTGAATACAGCTGATTTAATATTAATATATAATTCAACATATATTTAATAGTTATAGACATAATTTACAATTACAGGTCACAAATACATTATAAGAGGCAACACGGTACATTCATCACTCATTAGTTTCATCAAACATCTCGCAACAGCATCGAACTTCTCATTACTATTTATTATTCTGACGGGAACATCACTAAATCTTTCTGTTACCTAGTGTAAAATGATAAAATATATTTGTGGTTCCAATTAACAATACACAAAATCAAATCAATTAAGAATACACACATGAATACGTATGCTTTAATGAAATATTTTTAACTTTCGCTTCTCAGTATTCTTGAAAATCACCATAGAATTGTAATTTTTAACCTTATTCGCTAAGAAACAATTCCCAGCTACGAATACAAGCTTCTGAAGGACATGGGAACCATTCACACTACAAGATGAACACTTCTCTCTCCATAATTTACAACCATCAGCATCTAATAATACATTCATAGATAAGTCAACAAGAATTTTTCTACAATGACCTTTCACAAATATCTCCATTAGTTCGCTATCATTTTCTATGCAAATAAAGATCTTCCAAACAGTGACAATAGATTCTAGGACTACCTCCGATGGATATTTCAAACCTCCTCGATCAGAGAGTTCTAATAGTTTGAACTTAGATATAGTATCAGATTCATCGACGAGTAAATCTCTTTCAATAGTCAAATAATCCCGGCATATACGACATGGTTGACTACGTTTCAAGTATTGATGTACTGAATAGCCAGCAATAAAGGCTAATGACTCACAGGCGTAGCACGCGGTCCGGCAGGTCCGGCTTTGGCCGGACCACTTTTCTTTTCTTGTACTATATTATATAGGAGGGTCCGGCTTTGGCCGGACCACTTTAACTGTTGGGCCGGAGCCTTTTCAGAGCCGTGCGACGCCCCTGTGACTGAAGTACCTGAAATTTACAGTCAATGGCTGAGAGGTCTGATATAGCGCTCAAGAAAGGATCAAGGTCAACTTCACTGGTAGAATCTGCGCTATCCGATGGTGAAAATGATTGAATGAACTCTTGCAAAGAAGTACTAGAATCATTCTGATTGGGAAATAGACGTAGTATATTGGATACTTTAAGACGACGTTCTGATTCTAAGATCTGAAGATAGGAAACATGATAATTAGCTCCTGACATCATACGATATAGTCCAAAATGATGTTCCAATGGATCAGTCTGCAAGAAAGATGTCAAGAGGTATGAAAACCCACAGTCCTGAGTTAGAATTTTGCTATCTGTGGCAACCAGGGTTGGCAAATTTAACCCACCCCCGGGTTAAACCCGAATTAAACCCGGGCTGGGCAAAACACTTTTTGTGGGTTAAAGTGGGTTTTATTCTAATGTACTTGTAAATCAAGTTAATTTTAGCTATGTCAATTGTTTTGATTGAAAATCCTTATTCTGCAAGTATTATATTGAGATTCCGTAATGATGTTTTTTGATAATACCTGAGGTACGAACAATGGGATTTCTTAAAAGTTACAACAATCTGAGGTGCTTCAAGTAAACAATTCCACAACATATGTTCGATGAGAATTTTCTCGAAAAAGTAAAACCATGTGTTTGGTGGTTATGCATTAAAAAAAAACATACAAAGATGTAGATCCAAAGTTGTGTGACTTAGCCCTTCTTTTACTACGGCTACCAGTAAGTTCTGCTACTATTGAGCGGATATTTTCTAATTTTAGTTTAGTCCAGAACAAACTTCGAAATAAATTAGCTTAGAGAAAACAGCAAAATTGGTAACCTGTTATCGGGAATTGAGAGTAGGGGTCTCAATCCCGGAGCCTTTTTCCAATCCCGGGATTCCGGGATTGGAATCATGTTCAATCCCGGGATCCCGGGATTGATCAAATAATTTATTGACACTTGACCAATCATGCAAATATGTTGAATTAATGTAATTGTGTATTGATTGATGACTCCATTACATAATAAATAGAGCCTAAGATCGTAGTATAGTAATAATAATATTTTAATTAAGATTTTTCTGATTATTCCTGATAGGAATTTAAATCTATATTTATATGAAATGGTTCAAGATTGTTGTTAATAAACAAAGCATCATGTTATCAAAAATTCCTCTAATGACAAAGCCACACGTAATTGAACAAGTAACGAATAATTGATTACCGAGAAATGTAAGCGATAAAAATGAATTAAAGAATATAATTACAGTCAGGTTCTTTTATTATGAACATTCAAGGGACCAAAAATTGTGTTCATAATAGAGAGACTTCATAATAAGCGAACTCAACTTAATACAACACTATGTAAGTTGTTAAATTGGGACTGTAGGGTTGTTCATAATAATAAATCTTCATATTATCAGACGAAATCTTGTTCATAATAAGCAGACCTGACTGTATATGTCATTCGAGAAGATAATATTCACATCAAGCTTCACTATCATTGCTATACTCATAATATATCTGGATCCCGGGATTGGAAAGTCTAATCCCGGGATTGAATCCCGGGCTAAAATGGACCGGGATCCCGGGATTCGGGATCCCGGATTGAGACCCCTAATTGAGAGGTTCAGTGGAGTTTGACTGGTCATTTGCTCTACATTTGTTTCAGATTTTCATTAGTGTATTAGATTTTGATATGCACCTCTTACAATAAACACGCTTATTTAATTAATTATATCGTTGAATTTGAAAACAAGGACTATAACTGGGAAAATCCGTTTCTGGAGAATAAAACCCGCTTTAACCCGGGTTAAACTAATTAAACCCGGCTTTACTCGGGTTTAACCCACTGGGCTGGGCAAAACCTATTTAACCCGGGTTAAATTCCAACCCTGGTGGCAACACGAGGCATGCTTGTTTGAAGCTGGCAAACGTCTGCTTGCTTAATTTGCCACCTTTCCCAGACAGTGACTCCCAAGCTTCTAGCCAATAGACAATCCTAGTCAGTAAGAGAAAACGCTCATCGTTAAATCTTATTGGATTAGACAATGGATCGTTCAACCTGATATGTTTATATGGCATATTGATATTGAAAATTTTCCAGAGAGATAGGAGAATCTCAACGAAATTAGAGGTATTGCATTTGAATGCAGGAGAACGCTGCTCATCCTGGATAGCTAGAGCAGCAATTGTAGATTCGTGTACTACTTTTAGGACCAACTTAACATTTTGACGTTCTAAATTGGATGGATAACAAGCCTTAGAAGTCAAACGAGGGGCAAGTTTAGCAAGGCTATCTCTCTCAGAATTATATAGTATACGGATATCACGGAAAGAAGCATGACAGATTTTCAATGGATAAGCGCATCGGTCAATAGAAAAACAGTTCAAATCAGGATAAGAAAAGAGCTTATTATCAGTTTGTTGACTCAACCAATTATTGCGAATAGTTTTCAGAATATGTACGAAGTCAAATGTAAGGAAAAGACCTCTGCGATATCACAAGTGTGTGGTACTCGAGTCTCCAGCTTTCTATTAGGGGAAAACAATTTGAAAAGTTTCACATTAAGGGGATAGTTGTCAGTGGAGATGATTTCAACGAACAAGCCACAATCTTCAACATCATGAATACAAGATTTGATAGTGTCGAATAACTTTTCAGCTGTTACAGAAGCACATGGGAGTAGACGAACAATACAAGACCATTTCTTATACAGACTCAACACCATGATAGCGAAAACTGTCTTGGTAGGATTATCTGGATCGAGGTTTGAAGCAAACAATCTCCCTCCTTTATAAGAAATATCAGATTTCACGTGAATTTCATCCATTTGAATAATGACATGCCTCTGTTCCTGAGAAAAGGAATGTGTGGATTCCTTAAGAAACATAAAGAATTCATTTTCCATAGTTTTTAACTTGTTTTCATATTCTAAATTTATAAATGCGAAATTCGTATACAGCATATGTTTATCTGCATTGATAACCCGTTGAAAGCTAACTTCTAGGTAGATTCTGAATTTCATTAATTTGTTTACCTATTTATGTACACAACAACAACCACAGATATTCATATAAAAAATTTATAAACGCGAAATTAGAAGTCAGCACACTTGTTTATCAATTATAAACAATTGAAAGTTAGTTTATATCCCAATATTAATAATTGCAGTTTCTATTCCCCCATCACTTTAATACAATCCGGACAAACAAACACACAAACAAACACACACACACACACACACACACACAACAATCGAGATTTAATAATATAGATATTAGGAGTATATAAACCACACGCCAACCGCAAAGCGGTTGGTGTGTGATTGTGTTCTGACGCGAAGCGACCTAGCAAGCGAAGCGCGCTAGTTGAATATAAAGCGTAAATAGGCCTAAATAGGCGAATTTAACAATGTTAAATTTAGTGATGACTTCATGTGGTATCTATCCACCACAATGCTGAACTTGCAATTAACATCGACAATAACGCTGCAAAACACAGAGTTTTCTTGCTAAACAGAATGGACCTCAAGCAGGGGCGGCGCTAGCCCGCCACCACTGATGGGACTAAAACGGGCTGAGTATTTCTTTACACAACTTGCTGTTCTTTTGAGTAAATAACCATTTGTACTTAATTTTTTTAATAATCAATAAATAATCATCACACCCACTGTGGACTGATGGGGATAACTGATGGGGCTGACAATGATTCAGATGTGTCGCTAGCCCCATCTTGCGCCGCCACTGGCCTCAAGGCTGTGTTTGAAAGTGTGAGATTGTGCTGACATCAAGGTCTTGCGTTACGTGGACCTCGATACGAAAACAACACTGCCAATTTGAACTGCATTGTATATTTGATTGGAAAATTCAATACAATTCTCAAGCAATATTTGAGTCTAAGAGCAAAATGAAGTATCTATTTCCAGGAATTCAAAATATAATAATGCGATCCCTAAGTTAGTCATTCCTTACGGCGGATTTTAATTAATCAAATTCATACAGAATCCGCCGGAGCTACTCAGGAACCAGTGTGTTCTATTATTTTGGACGAAACAACTGACATTAACACAAAAGAACAAGTCTCATTCTGTATTCGATTTTGCAATATGAACATGCAGAGCGAGGAGGTTATCCTGGTTTTCACCTGACCAGCCGCATTAATGCTGATAGTCACTCCATCTTGTAAAAACCTCCCTGCTAAGCTTTGTTCTTCCATTTTCTTGGCTACGGGGTCAAGGGTACGATGGTGCTTCAAACATGTAATGGTAAAAAAATGGTCTACAAGCAAAGGTTACTGCTGAAAATTATAAGGCTTTGTAGTATTTATATTACCCTGGACACCAACTAAACTTGGTTGTTCAAAATTCGCTTGCATCAATCCCGACGTGATTATTGCACTTGAACGAATGAACGCGGTGGTCCATTTCATGAAGAATTCTCCGAAAAAGCTGAATCGTGTTCAGAATATTATGGACGAGATAGGAAATAATTAAGATAAACATTTACTATGCCCACTTCGCACTACGCGCTGGGTTATGAGCTTGCCTGCCGACGCATTCCTCAGTCATTATGCGTCAGTGCTCGAGTTTCTTGAGGCGATCATGAACGATCAGACTGATCCAGGGAAGAGCAGGGGGGAAGCTGAGTTATATTTTCGTGGTCTTCAAACTTTTGAGAGCTACTTCAGCCTGCGAGTGATTCAGATGCTTTTGAAAGTTGTTCATCCGATCCATATAATACATGCTCAAGGAAGAAAAACGACAGTCAGCCAGATCAGTTCGTGGGTAAACATATTAATGCTAACCCTCACAGCTGATGGGCATAATGCAGGGAATGCAGATTATATGAATTGTCAAGATTGTAGCAATTCAAGAACTTCGCTTGGATCTTCCTAAATTGCCTAGAACAAAACGCAGCCGTTCGCTCTCGTTGTACAGATGCTGCCGTACAGGTTAATGAGGAACAGATCTAGGCTTTCTACACGGATCTGTACTTGTTTGTAATAGAAACAGGTGCAAAAGCCCTTTTAATTAGATATTCTAAGAACGATCTTAATGTTGTTGAATTATTTCGCCGATTTCTAGAGGACGACTCAATGACAGATCCAGATCTAAAGTCACAGGTTGATTTCTACACTGGACATTAAGTTGGATAACCTCCGTTTCGGAAGGAACATTTGGTTTGGCAGATGTGCAGGATTGAAGGACGAGCACACGATAGCGATTTTGAGTGAGAAACTAGTTGATGAGGAATCATTGAGGATGCACTTAAATGTATTTTTTTAAGTAGGGCTGAAACGAATATACCTAATATTCGAATATTCGTTCGAAATGATTGAACGAATATTCGTTTGGACAAATAATAGATTGAAACGGTATTTGTTGACTACTTTTGCACTACAACAAGACTTGGTATCTTGGAGAGATCGTAAATATTAATTCCTACCTAGACTAGCTGATTATTAAATAACTTGAGTCTAAACACTTTGTAACTATTATTTAACCATTGTGACATTGACAACAAAAACCATTGCATTCTATACATAATGCAATGGTGCTGATTGATGGACTTGTACTAGCAGTGTTCAGAAAAAACTGCCCTTTTCTAGAAAATACCTGGGTAGGTGGAAACAACCGGTTTATTCCGGACTTTTCTACCTTTTTCTATTGACTGGCCTACACATAATTAATATATTTCGGTGACAGTTCGGATACTACTTTACTGTCTACAGTCAATTAAATGCTTATTCCACAACTTTGTTATCTCTAGATCAGTGGTTCCCAACCTGGGGTCCACGGATGGCTGTAGGGGGTCCACAGGATGTATTACGGTCAATGGGAGGGGGTCCACAGAATGACTATAGCGGGTCCACGTTTGAAAAAGGTTGGGAATCCCTGCTCTAGATGGATATTGAATATTGGATTAGAAAAATTCTTATTACGAACTATTTAGTACTGTTGTATGACAGTTTAACTACCATGACAGTTTAACTACCTTGTATTAGTATAACCATGGATATTCCAGCCATGACAGTTTAACTACCAATAACAATTCTATTAACTTCTTTGTATGACTTCCTCAACTTGTAGTTCCTATTGCATGATCACGCATTCTTTATAATAGTATTATTTCAATCAACGCTAGTATACTATAAATCGCTGAGAAACAAATGATAATGTAACTAACACAGTCATAAGAGCCTATTAAACTTTATACGCCATGTGAAAAAGAATGCGTGATCATGCAATAGGAACTACAAGTTGAGGAAGTCATACAAAGAAGTTAATAGAATTGTTATTGGTAGTTAAACTGTCATGGCTGGAATATCCATGGTTACAATAATACAAGGTAGTTAAACTGTCATGGTAGTTAAACTGTCATACAACAGTACTATTAGTAAACATATCATATACGTATATCAGTGTATTTAGTGGTTAATCCACTAACCATTGTTTCACAATAGGGACCCAAATCAAAAGTCCTAAATTTAACAATTGGTGCCACTAGAAGTGTAGAATCTCTTTAGAATATCTGTCTCTTACATATAGAAGCTGGCTATAAATGGGCCTACAGTGTTGCCATATATGGTCATGTGTTTTTTATTTAAATTTGCTGACCTTATCCGGGGTGGTCTTTTCTGGCAAACACTGTGGACTAGGGATTGGTTAGGTCAGTCAAATTACATTTCCGTAAAGCTTATTACTGCTGGCATTTAGCATTATCCACCGTAAAGCGACCATTTTAACTCATTCTACAACAATTTGCACCATAAATGATACATAGGAAGGAATGTCGAAAACTTGTGATTATCTAATTTTTAACAACCATAAAATTTATATATTATTTACTACTTATTTAAAAAGAAGAAAAAGACACTGTTAAATTCTTTTCACGATCATCACAAGCTTTGCTTAACAGCTCAATTTATTTGAATCTTCTAAAAGCTTGTCTTGTCTTGTCCCAAGCTGCAAGTCTAATTATAAAAGCCAAGATTCATCTACTTCCGCTTTTCATTTCCCAAGAGACCCGAAGTAACTTGAAGAATAGTTGAGGGCAATTCCACGTCCACGGAAGGACTATGAAACCAACAAGCAGATTAGGGTAAGTATCTATAATTTCCATTTATTTACATTAGTTTCTTTAGGTATGCATTCGTCATTTCAAAGATGACATCGAAAGGACCATATCCTACAATGACGGGCTTCGAACTGTTACAGTTTCCAGATAGAGAATAGCTCTGAAGGAGACAGCAGTACCCAGTATTTTCCCAACTGTCCTTCCTATCTTTCTGAATTCAATTCCAAGCCAAAGAGACTATCCCTAGATAGATCAGGGTTTTTAGGGTTGAGAACTTGGTCCAACTCAGCGCGGCCTTGGTGTAACTCAACAATGCAGCAGACGTGGCCGACCCGAATCGAGGTGTAACTCAACACTGCAACGCCGCGGCCGATCTGAATCGCGGTGTAACTCCACAAATTTTTGGTGCAAAATTTACACCAAGATCGACCTTAAAAAGACCCTGCCCTAGATGACAAAGAACGACTGCTGATGGAAACTGCATACTCCAAGAACATAACTGGCAACTTTCTAAGCTAAATTTAATCGACTTACAAAATGACTGGATATCTAATGTGTCTAATAACACCCCTTTTTTAATTAAAATCGTTATTCTAGAAATCGGACCTTTCATCGACCGATCTGTATAAGTTAACGATGATTTGTACATCAAAACATTTGATGATAAAACGTCACCATTACGATCTCGCAAATTTTTATTATTGACACTCGCCAGGTTTTGAGACCATCCTCTATGAAGAGATACATTTTCACTACTACTTCAAACTTTTAACTCAAACTAATTGTTGTATTGATTAACACAACACAAAACTTGCTATCCATGAACTCGAAAGTGCAATTAAGTTTGTTGATGGTGCCTCGAAAGACCTAGACATAGATGATTTACATTGCAGTAGTGAATCTCTGAGTATTTCATACCACTTTTAGTAGGGCAACTGAGAAATTTAATAAATGATAAATAAGTCGACGGGATACTATTTTAACTCAAGTATTTTCTCTAAAAATTCATGGAATATCACCTGCTTCTTACCTACTTTTTAATCATAGAATTTTTTTATCTTGCCTCACGAGAGAAATTTGATTGGTATAACAAAACACTCTGCGTATTGAAGGTGATTACTTTCAAATTATAAAGGAAATAACTTCCAAATTTAGCCATAGGGAATGCCATGTGATACTTCCAATGGACAAAGTTCACATCCATAGTCATGCTTCATATAACGGAAGTAAAGTTTTGGGCACCATCGAGAATCCTAGCAACTCACCACAACTGTGTTTTCAATGTTGATTTCCAGTCTTATGAAAAGGTTTTCCACCATTGTTCGTCTGATTCCGTTAGGGTCTTCCTCCGCGGCTGATTTATATCCAATTATTACAAAAACAATTGTTGATATAGAGAGTTGTGATTTATTTGTTGAGTCTATATGTAACGATAATTATCCTTTAAATGCCAGTGTATTTATATTATTTTTATATGACGCGAAAATATTGCAACCTGGAGTTGTACATCCTTGTAACCCAACGCGAAACCTTATTTTATCTTTGACATAGTCCACATTATGAAATCAATTCTTAAAAACTGGTTAAATTTTTTTAAACTGGTAAAACTTTGATAAAACTTTTATTTATCCTGGTTTTGAGACTTGCACCGATGATATTCCACTACCAGTGATCATACCATCTACTCAGCTTAAAGTTTCTATACCTATTGCTTATATTCTTATGGATCCGAGGGTATTAACCAAGTCAAAGTACCCTCCAATATGCTTTGCAGCATTTACTACCTCAGAAGCTTATATAAAGCTAACAAATTTTCCATAATTAAGATAGCCCCCAAACTAACATCAAAAGCATGTTGGCCATCTCGTTTAGAGTGACAAAATGTAAACTTAGCTCTTAAGATCTTTCATGAATCTACAGCAGCGGGTTCTCTAGTTTCTATAATGAGAATACAACAAATGAAAATCGCCATATCCTCAAATTCATAAATTTGATATATAAAATCTGGAGCATTTTCAATTTTAATTGGGCGGAAAAGATATTCGCTTCAACATTCTAAATTTTGCTCCGCTACCCTTGTATGATCCGAGATTATTCTTTTTGTACCATGTAGTTAAATGACTGGATATTTGGAAATTTATTTCTATGTATAGAGGGAATCTTACATCACAAACATTCGCTACTTTTAGACATACTTGTATTGCTCTCCCTTTCTCAGTGCAAAGTTAGACCCTTGAATCAGGTTTTGAATTTTTGCTGACATCTCGAATACAAAATGACCCATTAGCACATCATTTCGGGCTATATCGTCAAATGTCTGGTTCAAACTATAATATATCTTATGTCAAATTTTGGAGAGCGAACGTTGACTTTAATTATCTAATCTAATCTTCTCAAATTTTTTAACATAAATCAACAGTCTTGTAAAATGGTAAACGGAAAATACGTCGAATGGAATATTCGTCAAAAAGGAAAATTCGTCGAAAGGAAATTCGTTGAAACAATTGAACGGGAGATGTTTTGTCTTGTCACCTTTACACACAATGGGTCGTTTTTGTTTGTGATTTCACCCACACTTAACTTTGAGAACAGACTTGTATTACAAATTTACATACATTATAAAAAAATATATTTTCGTTTGAACATAAAGTTCCACATTGCAATTACATTAACAAGCTGTCCGTTCCACAAAACTTTTGTATCCAAAGAATAAAAAGTATTCAAAACAAAGGAAAAGCTGTTGTAGAGGGTATTGGGTATATGAACAACGAGGTAGATGCAGCGCTCGAATCAATACAACAGATGATTATATTATAAATCCAACAAACTTTGAACAAATGGTGGAAGATCGCACCCATGCACCCATTCCAGGAAGTATCGAGATGCTTAAAAGCTATTCTAATTTAAAAACAGCTGCAGTACATTCAGAACAAAGCACAAGGGGTATTTTATCTACGACGTTAGATATTATGCATACAACTACAATTAATGCTTTCCCAAAATTTGAATCTGTAAAACGCACTATTCGTTCCGACAAAAGCAGAGGAATTGAAAGTTGTGGACATCCCGATAATGCTGGTGGTATAATAATTCCATAAAAATACAAAATGACTCTTAAGGGACAGGCTTTCTATTATTTGATTCCGGATTTGGAGATGAGCGAAGAATGATTATTTTTGCCAGTCGCAAATTTTTATCCATTCTAAGTGAATGTCGTCATTGGTATTGCGATGGAACATTTAAAGTTGTACCAGACTTATTCTTTCAAGTATATACAATCCATGCTGAGAATGAAGAAATGGTCATACCTTGCGTCTATGCTTTACTATTAAATAACTTATGATAGTGGAAATAGAACCTGCCTTAAACCCATTTACCGTTATGGTGGATTTTGAAAAAGCGTCTATCAATGCCTTGGAGAACAATTTTATATCTGTCATAAGTGGATGTTGCTTTCATCTTGCCAAAAATATTTATCGCAACGTTCAAACAGAGGGACTAGCGGTAAATTATCGAGGAGATAATGAGTTTGCACTCAAATTATAAATGTTACCTAGTCTTGCATTTGGGAATGTGGAATAATATTTAAAGTTGATGTTGGAATAAGACCTAAAATGAAATATGTTGCAATAAGCCCTAAAATGGGTTAAGTTGGAATAAGACCTAAAATATTGTCCAAGTTGGAATAAGACCTAAAATGAAATATGTTGGAATAAGACCTAAATAATTAGGGGTGAACTATCTGGAACTAAGACATATTTTTATAGTAAGCTCGTCAATACTTGTCTTAATGTGCATTTGTCCTGTAGAGTATCGAGAAGAATTATGAAGTAGGAACTAAATGGAAAATTTCATATGAATTGAATCAGTGTGTAGAAAGTGTAATACATATTAAATGAGGAAAGAGAATGTGGAAAATGTAATAATTAAATGAAGTATTTTAATAATGGTAACAAAGCCTATATTAACTTTATAGCAACAATTTCCACGCGGCATATTTGGCATTTCTGTTTCAACTCAATTAAAGTATTCGCACATCTCTCACAAAATCCTCCATGTCTGAACCTTTGTGTAAATGGGCAAAATTTTCACTTCGCCTTTCGAGACATACGTGGCATCGGGGCTTCCTATAAATGACTGTTATACTATAACACTATTTTTTCTATTCATTAATAGGTTATCTGTTTTGTTACTAACGCTTGAATATACTATATATGTACTGAACCACAATATGCTAGGTATTATTACTTGTCTTGAATGGAATTTTCAATTGTAGAAGGGAAAATAATAAATTCTTTCAACTATACATCAGGTGGGTATCGCTATACCAAGTACCGCGAATCAAATGGAACAATTTACATACGTTGCACTCTATTCAAGAAATCTGCGTGCCTTGGGTTGGCCAAGATTTGTAACAATAGTAATTTGTTAGATATTTATAAACCGCATAACCATTCATTTTCCGATTATAAAGCTGATAGTATCGTTCTTGCTAATCAGAGAATGCGCGTTGCAGAATCAACTACAAACAATTTAAGGGAAGTCTTTAACAATGAATGTCGTTCTTCAGTGGCAGCATCAACTATAACTTTTAAACAAATTGAAAGCTCCATGTATAAAAGGCGGAAAATGAATTTTCCTAGCCTTCCATCAACCCCCGAAGAGTTTGTCGAATTATTGCATGACTCTCCTTTCTCAACTAATCACAAATTAACAATTAAATATGGAAATGAGATCTCAGTAGCATTTGCAACAGAACTAATGATAGCTAAACTAAAGGAAGCCGAAACTATCCACTTTGACGCAACCTTCAAAGTAGTTCCACATATCTTTTATCAGCTTTTTGACAATATTTATCCAGTATATTGGACATGCTATACCAGCGATTCATATACTAATGACAAAAAAAACCGAACAGTTGTATACAGCAGTTTTGTCAGCACTTCATGAGTATATTCCAGATTTTAAGCCACTTTTTGGTATATGTGATTTTGAACAAGCATCGTGAAACTCATTTATCACAGCTTTCTTAATATAACACTTGTTGGTTGTTGATTTCATTACGCCAAGGCGGTTTACGATAAAGTGATAAAATTAGGGCTTGGAAAACTGTATATGACATCTAGAGTTTTCAGAAAATGGATATATCAATTAATGACATTACCATTTTTAATCGAGGATGAAATTCAACCGACTTACTTAGGAATGCATCTACCATTGACAGGTTTTACAGAACTGGAGATGGAACTTATTAATTCGTTTGAAAGGTATTTTGCCAAAATTGGATTAATGGAGGGAAAAATATGTCTATGTTTTACAGCAACACTAT
Source organism: Hexactinellida sp. DTS-2022 (assembly GCA_028753945.1). Lineage (NCBI taxonomy): Eukaryota > Metazoa > Porifera > Hexactinellida > Hexactinellida sp. DTS-2022. The sequence continues at coordinate 1,859,487 of JAPNXP010000014.1, forward strand.
GACGAACAATGGAGCAGAGTCATATCACAAAAATTTAAAATCATATATGAAAACAAACCACCCAAATGTCTGGAAATTTGTTATTTCTATGGATAAAGTTTGGCTGATTATGATCTGGAGTTGAAGAGATTAGAAAATGGATTACAAATCACAAGGATACCGAAACTAAAGACGCGGTTAAATGGTGATCTTCGAACACATTATAAAAACAAAGTATTTAAACAAGGAGTATACGCCCATTGAATATATTAATCACATTTCGTCAACTATTGGGAAAGAAAACCTATATTTACTGCCTATATCAACTGGACTGACCACTTTAGATGAAAATTGCACCTCAGAATTATCGAGTGATGAAGCCCCGATATCAACCAGATGCCACGTATGTCTCGAAAGGCGAAGTGAAAATTTTTCCCTTTTACACGAAGGTTTAGCACATGGAGGATTTTGTGAGAGATGTGCGAATACTTTAATTGAGTTGAAACAGAAATGCCAGTATGCAGCGTGGAAATTGTTGCTATAACGAGGCTCTTTCAGTAAACTTAATCTAGGCTTTGTTACCATTATTAAATTACATTTTCCACATTCTCTTTCCTCATTTAATATGTATTACACTTTCTACACACTGATTCAATTCATAATAAATTTTCCATTTAGTTCCTACTTCATAATTCTTCTCGATACTCTACAAGACAAATGCACATTAAGACAAGTATTGAAGAGTTTACTATAAAAATATGTCTTAGTTCCAGATAGTTCACCCCTAATTATTTAGGTCTTATTCCAACATATTTCATTTAGGTCTTATTCCATATTGGACAATATTTTAGTTCTTATTCCATCATATTTCATTTTAGGTCTTATTCCAACTTGGACAATATTTTAGGTCTTATTCCAACTTAACCCATTTTAGGTCTTATTCCAATCTCATTTAGGTCTTATTCCAGCGACTCTTGCATTTGTACCTGAAATGGACGTGATTGATTGTTTTAATTTATTAATGCAGGACTTCCCTGAATCTGCGATGAACATAGGGAAATATTTCGAAGATAAATATATAGGTAAAAGATTACCAAATGGGAGTGGAAGAATTCCAATGTTTCCAATCAGGCTGTGGAACCTGTATTCGAGAGTAAGCAATCACCAAGCTCGCACTAACAACCATGTGGAAGGTTGGCATAATGCCTTTCAGTCAACGATATCATGCTCTCATCCATCTATTGGAAAGCTATTAACATTTCTACAACGTCAACAGTCATTGAAGGAGGCTATATTGGCAAAATGGGAGGCAGGTGAAGTCATACACCCGTCTAAACTAAAGTCAAGTACGCAATGAAAGAGTTGGAAGTATCGTTTCAAACTACCATAATCATGAGAAATTAGCATGCTTAAGAGGGATAGCTCATAACTTTGATATGTGATTTCTTATTATAAACATAAATAATTCCTACTTTTCATTATCATTATCATATATTATGCATCAATTTGATTATATTCGCAAATCAAGACATTAAATTCATTATCATATATTATGAATCAATTTGGTTGTTATAGGTTATACGCTGTTTTGACAAAAACTGTCTGGTCGGACAATTTTTGTCAAACACTAAATACAATCCTGAATATCCGGATTTTTTGATTATCCGGGAACCCTTGGTTGATTTAATACAGTGTGTTTATCCTAATTATCCCAACTTGTTTTGAGTGATCCCAAAGAGTTCGGATGATCAAGGTTATGCTGTATTAGATTATTAGATGAGTTTAAACAGAGTTAGATTCTCACTTGTCATTTTCTAGTATACGTATTTACTGTTTTATCACAGATTCTCTTCTTGCGTAATATGCTTACAAATATGAATGGCGGGTTTCATTATGGATCCTGTTACCCCATATTTTTGTTGCCGTACACTATTGAAAAAATGTTTCCCCGAACATTATTCTCTAGAACATACTGTTCCCCACGACTATACGTATTTCCCTTGAATATAAGCAATGCACTTTTATGTTCATCTCTGAGGACAGTCCAAGAACCAAGCATATCCGAGTGAGGCCCTGTATGACACTTTCATGTCGTTGTAATAGTATCGTTTGGCTAGATTTGACAAAACTGTACGGGCGGACAGTTTTTGTCAAAACAACGCAATCAAAAGAAGTGCATATTCGACGAATATTCCATTCGAGTGATTCGACGAAGAGATTCGACGTATTTTCCGTCTACGAAATTTCAGTGATTCTTATAAAAATCTCTTAAAGAATATTTTTGAAAATTTTACACAGGAGGACAATGAAGAAATGCATGCATAGTTTGATTTTGAGTTTGTTAGAAGTGAAATACTTAACATTCCTAACCCTCTATTTAATAATTCACAAATTGAATGTCTAATACGTAGTTGGGTATATACCTTAAAAATTCTAAAGAAGATCGATACTGCAAAGATTTTCAAGTTTGTAACGATACCGGATTTTCAATGATTGAATTCCTTAATAGAGGCTCACTTAATTATACATCTGAAAGTATCTACCAATCTCTCATCATAATGGATTGATCTTTTTGAAAATGGATTACCATTCACATGTATTTCAACTATTTACGAGGGATCCTGCCGTCGGAATTTGGTTCAGTTGTCACTTATTATTGAAGGAAAAGTATAGTGAAATTGGACGTAATGGTAATCGTAACCACATTTCCTCCCCCTGTCGTCATTGATGTACTACTACTTAACTGCTCTTCTAGTAGAACTCAGATCACTATTCTATTAATTTTCCTTCATACTATTATCTTTGTTTGTTGCTTTTTATACTTATTTTACGTTATGATTCGTATATTTATATATATTATATATATATATTTACAATACCTTAAATATATACCTTACAATTCTTAATTTTCTTAGAAGGGTGGTGAATTATCAATTATTTCCCTTCACATTGATAGTCTACATTAATTTAGAGCTGTAATGGGATTTAGATCTCAAACTATAGTAACTGACCTCACCAATCCCTGGTCCAAGTCCATAAATCAGCGCCATTGCCTTACTATGACAAAACCCTCCTTTTCAATGTCTCTTGTGTCATGAAATTGATTTAATGCTTAATCATCCAGACGAACGAATACTCGTTCGTTTTGAAAAAGGTTCGTTCGTTACATTTCGAATATTCGTTTCAGCACTAATTTTAAGTTAAATAATAATTATATAATTTTATTAGTCAGTATTTTTTAAATATAGTGGTGAAAACACCTCTAGGTCATTCTATTAAATTAATTTTAAAATTACTTTTATTCTTTATTTTATATTTTTTATTACTTTACTATCTGAAACTTTCTTGAATTTTCCCCTATATTATTCTTACGTCTAGTATAATACAATGGTAGCACAGTTGTTTAAGGTTGACCCACTCACACTGTGGATTGATTCCAAACCCTGTTTTCTCTATTCTTCATCATGATTTACTGAATTAGTTTGATTGATTTACTGTTTAGGAAAACCTTTTATTGTTACGGTTACAAATAACCTCGCCTAACATGTTTGAAAATCAGTTTTAATTATAAATATTGCTCTTTTTATGATTCGAAATTTTATCTTGAAACTTAGAATAATTAGTTATTTAGTTTATTCCATAATTGTTCCGTTCATTTTAGTAATAAGCCACGTCTTTAATTGCTAATAGTTAATCCTTCGAGTTTTTGTTCCGACGACTCCAACATAATGTGCCTTCCACTTAGTGTTTATAATTTATCCCTGTTGAAAAGCACTACTTGTAATATTTGGGTACTCATTCGTTCTCACTTTCTCATGTTTATACACCTTTATTTTGCACACAAACAGTTACTTAGATCTCGCCTACTTGGCACGCCATGATTGAAATACCTCCGGACTCCTCCCATGGACACGAGATTAATAACCGGACTAATAAATTCCCCTCCCCAGATTCTTCAATTACCACCTTCCGGAAATTAATACAACTTCCGTTCCCAAAAAGGATTCAAAACTAATCCATAATTATACAGATCTTTCAAATTATTGGTGGTTTTTGAGCCAATCAATAGATTAACTGGTTATTCCTAACAGGGATCAAACACCAACGATTTTACCTCTGAACTATCAAATAATATTCAGTAAATCTTTGAAAGTAAATAAATTTCTCAAACACCCATTTTTTAAGACTAAAGTTCTAGGTTTATTTACTAAATACGTATTACTATACTTTTCCTTCTGAAACTTCAGATATTAACTGTTGCCCAGGAAGGTGAAAGTGAAAGTTAATTGAATTTCAATGCCACGGTTTGGAACAATCCATGGGCACAATGTCTCTAGTCCCTACCGGTTATTCTATGAGTACACTGCCACTAGATACAGAGATGATATAGCACGGTTTAAAAGGAAAGCCAGAGAGTGTGTAAATCAGTCTATTGATGAGATGCGGAATTCTTCAGATTCTGTGGATGTAGAAGGTATGATCTAACTTCTGATAATTTAGAGATGCTTGTGGATAATCAGATATATTATTTAGCCGTTTTTGTCACTTAAAAATAAAATATATCAGTGCAGTGCCAGTAATGCGAACTGCCCAGGGGCCTTATTTACTAACATTTCTTAAGATTTGCTTAGTTTTCGTTAAGAAAACTTAACGGAAATCTAGATTATGCTTAACTTTAAGCACAAACTAAAATTTTGCTTAAGTTTAATCAAAGTCTAAGAAAAATTTAAGTTTTTGCTTAGTTTTGGTTAAGTTATCTTAAAGTTAGAAAACTTAACGGAAATCTTAGATTTTGCTTGAGTTCTAGTCAAACTTAAGTTTTTTGAGAAAATAATTTTCTTGTAAATTGCATGTTTTGGGGATATATATCATATGCCCTTCGGTCTCGGTCACTTCTCTACGGATAATTAAATCGTTACGAGGTTTTGCTTTTTTCAATGGACAGTTAAGGTCATATATAATAAATACCTTAATTCCCATCCATCCCAATCTTTACCCTCCGTACGGATATATTTGAGATTATCTTAAACATAATCGTACTAAATATTAGCTATAGTTGTGTAAAGTACCCCTAATGTATCAATTTTAAATAAGTCTTATATTTTTGAACATTACTTAATTACTTAAGGATTATGAATGCAAATTTCGAAATCAGCAAACTGTTTACCTATTATACATTTTGAAGATAGTGTATTTCTCAAATGTAAATGCGGTTTTCCCCCATCCCTTTAATAGAATACGGACAAACACACAAACACACGACAATGGGTTTTTAATCATATAGATAGATATATTATTTGGTGAATAAGTTTGTATCCATGACTCCAAAGTTGAACTTATTTTAAATATTTGTACATTACTTATGCAGTTATGCCAATTAAGTCGTATTATACTTAAATTTACCTGAAGATCATAAACATCCTAATACTTCGCACTAGTTTTCTGTCTAATGATCAATAAATATTATTCTCAGAAAAATTGCAGACCCTAGACACGAATACTAAATTTTTCTCGCATGTAGTAATATGATACTTATAGGTAATTATAGAATTATATATTTATATTATTATAGGCTATAAATTTCTCAAAATAGTTAATGTATAATATCTTGTGCAGCAGCAATTTTCTGACAATTTACTCAGTTTAGGTATAGTTAACATTAAATTCTATATATTCTTAACATGGCATCTGCACTAAGTTTGATTGAGATTGAAATTGAATTTATACAAAGAAGCTTACGTAGACAGCAAGTTTTTAGAGATCGACTTAACCCCCTGGATGCACTCAGTATATGTTCCTCGAACTATTGGAAAGGATTTCTACGAAACTATATCGCACCACAGCACGTTCTTACCCAATTGGTCCTGCTACACAACTAGCAGTAGCTCTACTATTTTTAGCTACCGGTACATTTCAGACAGTAGTCGCATCCGCACATGGGATCTCCCAAACATCTGTATCCTAATGCCTAACTGCTGTATGTGAGGAATTAACAGCTATTGCTCCTACATATATTTAATTTCCAAATACATCTCGACAAAAAGTCATTCAAAGATTCTCCTCAAAAAATACAAGTTTCCACTAGTTCTCGGGAGTATTGATTGTTCACATGTTTCCGTCCTTGCGCCATATCTAATGAAGATAACTATGTTAACCGAAAGGGATTTAATTATACTAACATACAAGCGATTTGTGACCACGAATTTCACTTCATTAATGCTGTTGTTAAATGGCCGGGATGTACTCATGATGCTTTCATATGGCGACGATCAGGCATAAATCAAAAGATAAAACTGGTGAGATCGAAACTGTACATAGGTGGTTCTTAGGTGATAGTGCTTATGGATTAAAACAAAACTTAATGACTCCTATAAAATCTTCAATTCTCCTGAGCACAGAAGGTATAATCGGGCTTTTCTTAAAGCTCGCCAAACCATTGAGTGTACTTTCGGAATATGGAAGAGCCGTTGGAGATCAATGGATAAAACAGGAGGATCCTTTTGTTATAGCCCTGAAAAATGTTGCAAAATTATATTGGCTACAATGGTGCTGCATAACATGTGTATTAGCCATTGCTTCTTAGGCGATTTTGAAATGTTGATGACTGATCCTATCCCTGATATAGTCCCACCGGAACCTTCAGAAAATGGATTAATAATGAGAGGATCAATAATATCAGAATTTGTTGCTTAATTATGCTGTTGTATACTACATTGAATTTACACTAGTAGAGTAGGTAATAGTATAATTACAAAGTTATATTAGAGAATACTATTTATTGGAGAACTATTAGCGAACTATCTATCTTTGATTACTTGGTTAATTAATTAGTAGAAATCCATTAATAATCGGTAGTAGGAGGATACATTGATGGATGAGGAGGAAAATTCTTCACATAGGGATTTGAAACATAAGATCCGACTGCTGCTACAGGATGCTCTAAGCCTGGCTGGGGAACGCAGCTAACAGTCTGTTTTGGTTCGCGAGTATCTCGGGGATTCTTTCCATCATTATATCCCCAATTCGTTTCAGGTTGTACTCAATTTTCTCCATTCTAAGTTCTATATTCTTCATGCAATCCAATTTCTGCTGTTCTTTCCCGAGGAGAATATGTTTAATTTGTGTGAGATGACTTTGAGATAAACTATGTGTGGAGTATTTTCTCTTGCGATTGGGCAGTACCTCAAACTTAGGCTGGTCATCATCAGTTGAGAAGATTGGACTTATTGGCATCTGCTGGTCAGACTCAATGGAGAGCTGATATCTATCCCAGAAGCAATGCCCTCAAACACTTTTCCCTTAATACTTCTAATTTTGTCCTCCAATAGTGTTAACTCGGCCCCAGGGGGACCTCCGCCAGTTTTATGAATTGAAGCAAGCTTATCAGCGATTAGTGGTTTATGTTTGCTCTAGAGGTTAGACCACTTTTTAAGTATATCGTCTCTAGTTCTTGTTACCTCATGTAGAGATGATAACTTAGAGGTGACTTCCTTCCAAACCAAAGTCTTCTCTTCGAAAGTAAATGAAGTACCTAAGCTGCCGAATAACTGCGACTTGTTTTCTTGGATTATGTCCACCATGGAATGGATTTCTTGGGTGGAAATTTTTTTGGAACGGGTTTTGGACTTTTCGAGGGTCATTTGGTTAAGAATGCAATTATGTAGTTATTGTTACATTGTTATTTATATATCCGGTGTTTACATAGTATATGTTCGTTAGTTTAAGTTTGTGATAAGTTTGAAACAAAATAATCTCAGTCATCTACCCTTACTTAGAGATTTTTCTATTAAGCCAATGATTGAATTCATTGGATTTATTATAATTAACAGTTTATTCAACGTCCGGTATGACTTAAGTTTTAGCTCAAGTTTTAGTCAGAGTTAATAAAATTCTTAGAAAATTCTATGAATTTGCTTAAAGTTAAGCAAATTCTTAGTTTTTGCTTAAGTTTTATTTAGTGAATACCAACTTAAGTGTTGCTTAAGTACTGATTTTAGTTTAAGCAAAAACTAAGTTTGTGCTTAATTTTAAGCAAAAACTAAGAATTTGCTTAAAGTTAAGCATTTTTTAAGTTAATAAGTTATAAATAAGGCCCCAGGTCAAACCTTGGAAGATTCGACAGCCTGGCCCAATAAAAACTTTATGGCGAAATTATACTAAGTATCATCCGATCCCTGATACAAAATACGGTCGTCATTCCCCCTCCAGTCGTCAAAAAGCATCGCGATCGTGATCTGGTGATCAAAGATCTTCTGATCCTAATACATTTTCTTTTAATCATATAGTTAGGTAAAATTTATATTTACAATCTCTCCAATCTATACAAAATTTTGTCCAAACGAATATTAGTTTCAGACTAATATTCGTTCCTTCATTGCCATCGAATATTCGATATATTCGTTTTAACCTAAAAACTCCGAGTAATGGCAGTTAATTTATAATTGAATGCATCAACTCATTATGTGTTTAGCCTCTTCCATATCTTACTCGACAATGTTTATCCAAACTCTAATATAGGTAGTAGGTACTATTTAGTATTCACCTATATATAATACTGAATCTGGAAAATTATCTACATATTAACAACACAAATGGTTAGTGTTTCTTTGTTTGGATGTTGTCCGTATTTAATGTGAAATCCCATGCTACCTGGAGTGATTAAATTTGGTATATATGTGTAGTTTGTCAAAGCGACATTGCCACATAGGTGACAGGTCTATTGATTTTTATGCGAAATATTGTGACGATGATATCATACGATTAACTTTTCAAATTTGACTCGACTAGCATAAAATTATATAAAAATATGCAAATCATATTGGAACACCATTGAAATTTATCAGTTGCTTAAACACTTACTTAACTAAAGTTATTAGCTAAAAAGGTGTCCTTTTCTTTTTAACAATATTTAGTTGATCTGATTTGTTTGGTTAGGCCATATAAAATATATAACTTGTTTGTCATTCCCGTCCTTCCCAATTTTACCCTCCGTCCGGATCTATTTTATTATTATCTTATGAACATAAAAGTACAAATATTAGCTATAAATTAGTACTCCTAATGTATCAATTTTTATTAAGTCTTGTATTTTATAGCATTACTTTAATTATTTAAGCATTGTCATGTGATTTTCTAATAAATTAAATATTTATATTTTTTTTTGCATAGGATAATTTTTTTTGCATAGGATAATGTTTTTTGCATATTATTGGTAATTAAAATAAAATAAAATCTCGTCCGCCGTCCGTATTTTCTGAAAATATTTGTATGATAAACAATACAAATTTATTACCCGGCCTTAAAAGAATATATTACACTAAGATGAAATGTAATTTAAATATTGAAATTCTTGTTAAATTAAACATTCGGGAAGTGCAATCATAAGAAGTTTTTTAATGGTATCAATGTGGCTGCTTGATCGTTTCGGATGGTGTCTTTGAAAACCTTGCTCAGTTTTTCGCCTGAAGTTCTTGCCGCAGTTTACATTTAGATTTCAATTCATACAATCCTGAATCATAAAGTGAAATTGTATGATTGTGGGCATGTTTGGATTCGATCACTAATTGTATTCAAATTAGATCTAACTTGGCTGTTCCTTTACAATGATGTATATTTCGATGAAAAACACATACATAAATAGGTTACCTTATTAATTGATTTATCTTGTGTGCATTTGATACCGTCTATAGTCATGACAATAGAACCTATTTTGTACTTATAATTGTTGCAAGAATATTCCATGTTAATTCAAAAATGGAGATTTCGAATAAATCGAATTCATATTTACACACTTTATAATATAAACAACAGACTAATAATCGGTAACCAAAGCACTAAGACCAATACTGGGCCATTATACTATAGTATAGTCGGCACAGTAAAAACTAGCGCTGAAACGAATATACCGAATATTCGAATATTCGTTCGAAATAATTGAACGAATATTCGTTCGTTTGCAAACGAATATTCGTTAGGAAACGAATATTCGTTTGGACGAATATTAGATTGAAACGGATATTTCGTTAACTAATTTTGGACAACAACAAGACTTTTGTATAGCTTAGAGATATCGTAAATATAAATTCCCACTTAAACTAGCTGATTATTAGTTACTTGTGTATAATACACTTTGTAACTATTATTATACCATTGTAACATTATCAAAAACCTATTTTCCAATGTATTTTGTCTCTAGAAATTGATTTATTGCTTAGTCATCCAAACGAAGGAATATTCGAATATTCGTTCGTTTAGAAAAAGGTTCGTTCGTTACATTTCGAATATTCGTTTCAGCCCTAGTAAAACGATTGTTGATTGATTGCAAACCTTTCTACAACTCTCTATTTAGAAAGTAGACTATAAAGTAAGTTAATAATTATTGAAGATTCTACATAAAAATTGTTTAATGAAGAGAATAGAACTGCAAAACGGTATTATTCTCTTCATTATACCATTTATTATGTAGAAACAAATAAATTTGCGATAGTTAGATATGCTTAAGATCAAACTGTGGTTAATCGTGACCTTCGTTATATAAGGCCTTACTACTACTCCGAACCATGGATTACTTAAAGGCCATTAATTATTAGCTAACATATCTTTATCTCAATAGCTAGTAATGAATGACCGGAGAAATGCATTATAATTCTATAGGAAGTTAGGAACATGATATCAAGGCATACATAACACCCTTTAGAATTGTGATATGTCACCATTTGATTACGTACTCACTATTTTTCGTGGGAATTATCGTGTTGGTATAGCCTGCTTTTAACATAGTTAGACGCGTTATAAATGTTCAAAATTGGACCATGAGGATGTCCATAACTAGTTGAATGAAATATATCGAAATTATAAATGCAATGTTGACACATTCCTCGGTTGCCAGGGAAATGCATATTTCTTAAAATGAGCCATAACTCAAAATCTATCACTTTTATGTAAACTATGCTAGTACTCATCTATCCTCAATTGGTAACTCCCTATTCATTGATAATACATTTTCTAGGCCTAACTTCAATGATCTTTGAGATAATGAGATTATTAGCACTTAATTCTTTAGATGGTAATACACTCATTATCTATTTCATTCAACTAGTTATGGACATCTCCTCATGTTCCAATTTTGAACATTTATGACGCGTTTAACTATGTTAAAAGCAGGCTATAAAAACACGTTAATTCCCACGAAAAATAGCGACTACGTAATCAAATGGTGATATATCACAATTCTAAAGGGTGTTATGTATGCCTTTGATATCATGTTCCTAACTTCCTATACAATTATAATACATTTCTCAGGTCTGTCAATACTAACTATTGAGATAAATATAACACGAACAAACAAAGCTCGCGAAGCGACCGAGACCGAAGGGCTCGTATTTGTAGAAAAGCAATTGATAGTCACATTTTTGAGATGTGATAATGTATGCGCAATAGGATTGCTAAGGGAACCAAAGGCCCACGAGGCCCCTGTGGTCAGAGGCCCCTGGGCACAGGCACAGTAGGCCCGTCCGTTAATCCGGCCCTGCTTAAAGTGTGCGTTGGTACAGTCGCTTTGCTCCGGAAAATGTATAAGCTTCCGTATAGGAACATGATGTAATAGATAGTGTCCCTCATTGCGATTATCTATTTCAAAATTATCTAATTGTATCCTAATTATTACTATCTTTTTAAATATTTTGAATTTGAACTTTGTATAGACCACAGTTGGACACTTTGATCCTTTAGTAAATACATGCTAGGCTTAAGTTAATAGTTATATCATGTTCTTATGGTTACAAATTTGTGGTTGGAATTTGAATGATATATGACCCACGACCGTTCTTGGCGTTCACAAAAATATTCGCCTGTGATTCGAGGCTTTCTCGAACACCTTTTGCAAGATGCTATGATTTTTATGCCGTAATTCCTATATGACATGCTATCAGGGATTCCAAACTCTAGAAACCAAAAAGCGGGTGGTTTTGCCATTTTGTCAGGAGTTTTACTAAAATAGCGGGAGGTCGAAGATCGAATAGCGTGAGAAAAGCGGGAGCCTCAAAATATATGCTATTTCTTTGAATCTATCATGATTGGAACGTTACAATATCAGTATTTAGTATGTTTGAATATCTACAATTAGGAAACGCATATTTTTCTAGTTATTTCAATCAAATTTCTTCCTGCGTATCTCGTATTGACCCAATGTATGCATTAATACAACAAAAACGAAATAGATAGATTAATGAATTTTAAATTTCTACAAAGTATGTATTTTTAATAGATATACGTAGATTGTAGCAGACAGAAATATCTTCAAACGTTCTCGTAATTTACGGACATTTTTCTTGAGATTTCAAGGATTTTCATGACGATTTAACTTTCGTTGCCATGGGGTAAAAGGTATAAATAGAAAAATCCCATTTTCACTTTCAATTGAAGTTGAAATAACTTTCAGTTTGACTTTGACATTCCGGAGCAACGAAGTACTATTAGACAATAAAATTTGTAAAACGTGTGAAAAGCTCATTCCACCCGTGGTTCCATAGATCGACATATAAACTAAACGAGAAAGAAATTCACCATCGTATCTAGTATAACTACTTTCTGCAGGATGCACTGCAGGATGCAGGTACAAGGTCATCTGGATATTCTTAAGATTCCTTAGTCCACCTATTAATACACTACTATTATATTTAATTCGAATTTCGAAGAAATTCTTAATTAGCTAACTTACAAGTAATACGAGTAGAACAAAACTGGTACTCGTATCTTGACTAATTTAGCAAAGAATTCCGTTATTACTTATATATCATAAAATCTAAATATATAAACAATTTCCAAAAAAGCGGGACTTTGAAAAGTTTGGCGGGGGGTCGGGAAGATGGGAGGAAAAGGGCAATAAAGCTGGAGGGTTGGCAACACTGATGCTATATCTACAGGAATTTCTATTTCAACGATTATGCTCTTACAACACGGAGAACGAGGTGTGCTTGTGTCCGTCCAACAGTGGGAGGGGCCTCTAAGGACGCTGGTGCCCAGGGGCCTCCATACCCCATAATCCGTCCCTGACTTTAAGATTCAACTTTTCATCTCTAAGGGATTCATTGAGGGTAGATGTTTAGTTGTTGTTATTTCTTTAGTGTATGGCGATGAAGCCAACCTCTTGTGTTATGAGGAATATTCTGAGGAGAGAGTCAATGAATTGAAGGCACTCATGATTGCAGAGGTATCTTTTTTTAATAGTATATGTTAGAATTTTGGCAACCATTTTTATATACTATGCATAAGTTATCTCTAATAAATACTTCAGGAGCTGCCAGAATTCGACGAGAAGCCCTCTAATGGTATGTTTAGCTGGCTGGGGGAAAGCCTGAGTTTACCTCTCTCCTCCGTATTCTCAATCTGATTGGCTAATTCACTATTATTGTTGTTTCCTACCTACCTACTTGTATTTTATCTGTATTATTTGTTGCCTAATCTGGGTTTATTATTGGAATATTAATTAAAACCTATGGTGCTGAATATTTCTGTAAGTTTGGTATACGTATTTATATGGATCTTTTGGTTTACTTGAAATTCAATTGTTAACCAAATTAAGCTGAGTTACTATAATTTTTTAATTTTCACGTAGTTTAAATCTCGGTTTCGTACAATTATTTGGAAGATTCGGGTCCGATGTCCCCTCACTTGCTGTTACGTCTGAAAGCAGTGCAGCTGTTTCTCATCTACTCTATGCTTCTAACTGCTCTCTTCTGTAGCCTACTTCAAGCGGCTCTTCTCCCCCTCTCCCTGTTGTCACAGCGGTGGTGGGAGAGATTGAACCATTTGCTGGCTTACAGTCCTCTAGCTCTCGTTGTGTTTACTGCTGAGAGGTTGTGTCGAGTTAGGATTAGAGTGTCCGGGGAGTATGATAAGTGTGTACAGCTCTGCTCTGCCTCCCTCTCTGACCATCAGCTGGTGACTATGAACCACGCAGGAGAGATTGATTGGTTGATTGGATTCTGTCTCGTTGAAAGGTGTCACATGCTTGGTAGAATGCGAGCTGTCGCAAAGGAGATAATCAAATACATTCCAGGATTTGGCTGGTCGTTCTATCTATCTGGTTGGATATTCGTGAAGAGAGACGCTTGCAAGGACCTGGAGTACATATCTCAGAAAGCTAAGAAGATGTCCCAGTCTCCGGCTAGATTCGTAATAGCCATTCTTCCCGAGGGTACCAGGTACACACTGGATAAACATAAACATTCCATTGCTGTCGCCACCAAGCGAGGGCTGCCTGTGTTCACACACCACTTGACTCCCAGGGCCCGTGGATTCCACTCGCTGGTCTCCTCCCTTAGAGATGACCCCCTCCTCAAATACCTCGTGGACATCACCATAGTAACACCACACACAGCTACCGTCAGCACTGTGCTTAACGGAGATGAAGTAGTGTGTGACGTCATGCTCTCCTTCCATCCCATCCGCTCAATAGCGAGCAATAATGAACAGGAGAGTACCGAGTGGCTGTACCAGCTATTCACGGAGAAGGACCGCCTGGTGCAGTATCATAGAGACCATGGGCGGTTCCCTCTTGAGCCCAGAAACTTTCTCCTGCCGCCTCGCTGTTCATACATCTCCTTATTCTGGTTGTTGTTCTCGGTCGTCCCACCTGCCTCTGTCTGTTGTTACCTCCTATCAACGCACCAATATGTGTTACTGTTTAGTTGCTTGTTCAGCTGCTGGGGAATTAATAAGTTGTTTGAGAAATTAGTGGACATAACCAGGTTACGTAAGGCTTCACACTATGGCAAGAAGAAACAGGCCTAACCAATAACTATCTGAATTGTTATATATATTTTATTGATTGGCTATTTGACTTTACTATTTGTTCGAAAGGTTAATAAGAAATATCCTATTTAGGCCATTCATAGCCTACTATACATAAGGCCTCACAGTAACTTGTGGATTTTGGACCAGGGATGTCGGCCTAACTATTTTGTTACAAAATATATCGATATATGGTTTTAATAGGTTAATGTAGGGTATAATAACTTAATCTAGACAGTATAATTTTGTTTCGTCTCCATTTCGCATAGAATGTATACAGAAATTCAAATTTAAGATATATAATATTGACTCCTAACAGCAATAAAATACATGTAAGTGATGTGTTTATATACACGTATATATATAGTATTAATCAGCAGCAGGTGTCCAAAGGTTCTTTAGTGAAAATCAAAGTAGCCCTCCAGATAACAATCCAGTCCTCCAGATATTAAGCCAGTCCTCCAGGTGAAATCTTACAATATTCCCTATAAAGACAATACAAAGCAAGGAATACTATACAAACAGACGAATATCAAATTATAGCAATATTACTTACTAAATTTTTTCAGTTTTCGTTTGTCCATACCCTTAGAAATAACCATTGAGTAATAATTTTTAACTATATTTGCTAGAGAACAGTTAACAACTACAAATACATGTTTCTTAAGGATGTGGCAGACATCAACTGAACAGAACAAACAGCTATTATTCCAGGAATCACAGATATTACAATCCAAAACAGAATTAGTCGAGAGCTCGACAAGAATTTTCCCTGATGGTCCCTCCAATAACTTCGCCATCAGTTCATTATTATTCTTTATGGTAATAAAAATCTTCCAAACGATAACAATTGATTCTAATACGATCTCAGAAGGGTATTTCAAGGACCCGCGATCAGAGAGGTCTAAAAGCTTAAATTGAGACATAAATAGATCGTCTATAACAGTGGTTCCCAACCTTTTCCAACAAATGTCACGATATTACCCCCTAACATATATTTTTGCTATAATTCCTCCCCAGCACTACAATGTACTATTTTGGTCTTGAAATACTGTTACTCAAGGCCGCATTAAGGGTCGTCTGGGCCCTGGTACTGTCCAAATTTCAGGGCCCCTATTTGTCTTATACTGTCTGGAGGCACGCTACGCGGTCCCCTAATGGGCCCCTCAGGCCCTGGGCCCTGGTGCTGCAGCACCCATAGCCCCCCCCTTAATGCGGCCTTGCGGTTACTGAAAACTAAGTGAAAATATAAATAATACTGTTAATGAGAACAGTCAATATTATCAATACTAGGTATTTTTAATTACTCAGTGATTAAATCATTCAGTGAGACAAAATGATCCAGAAAATTTCATAATACGAGCCCTTCGATCTCGGTCACTTTCGACAGATCGGTGCTACACAATACAAGTTAACGGCCGCTACGCGGCCTTACTCCTCGCTAAACGATTGATTACCTTATTAGTAATATTTGTCATAGTTATATAAGGAAAATTCCAAAAATACTCAAGTTTTTTAAAAATTTCCAAATATACTCAACTTTTTACTGATACTCAAATATAAAACTAGATCTTTCCGAATCTACTCAAGTTTTTCAAAATAATTCCAAATCTACTCAAGTTTTTCAGAATAATTCCAATTCTGCTCAAGTTTTTTCAATAAATTCCAAATCTACTCAACTTTTCAGTAAATCCACAGATCTACTCAAGTTTAGAAAGGCTATATTTAGTCTATCTTATATATTAAATCACAATGATTTTTTGTTTTTTTGTTTATGTGTTTGTTCAGAATAAAATGAGGAACTGGTAAAAGCTACAGACCTAAATTTTTCAGTGGGGTGGGGAATACTGTATGTACAAACAAGTTCAATATCTAAAAAGAGATTCACATCTTCCATCACAAAAGGTGTCAAAACCTTTAGCCAATTAAATTCGAGGGTTGTTCCAGTATACATTAGCAGCTAGCATTCAATTAGTATAATTGAATGCTTTAGTGTCTGTCAAATGTTAAGATCCATTATAGAATACTGAGACAGTAATCTAATTGATCGAGAGGAAGTTCAGGCATCTAATCAGTTATTTGTGTACTGTCTGTCTAGCCATACATTTCTAACATTCCATTGTGTCATTTGATATCAAATTATTATCAATCAATGCAATAACTTCTCCACATCCCAAAGTTAGGGGTCCACTGGTACAGATTCTTAGTGATATTTAATTTTATATTTGGAGTTGGTATATTATTATACATGGACGAGCTTTAATATTTAGAAAATTATCTGTTCAAATTTGCATAAATATCCAAATTATTTAATCTGTCCTTATAGAAACCTGTAGCAAGGATGAACGGATATAAATAGACAGCTAGCGGCCACTCATCAAAACGACATTTAATTTCAAAAGGAACATGCTTTGAATACAAGCGAGGGCCGCAGGCCCGAGTACAAGTTGTAAGGACGCGCGTAGAGCAGACGAGCAGCTTGTACTAATAAATATTTTTGTGGTTGGGATCTCCATACTAGTTTCAATAATCCAATAAAACTTGAGTATATTCGGAATAATCCAATAAAACTTGAGTATATTTGGAATAATCCGGTAAAACTTGAGTATATTTGGAAAAACTTGAGTATATTTACAAATTAGTTGAGTATTGTTGAGTATATTTGGAAATTTTAAAAAAACTTGAGTATTTTTGGAATTTTCCCTAGTTATATACTTATAATACCGGTTGAAAGCCAACTTCTAGGTTTATTATGAATTTTCACTAATTTGTTTACCTATTTGTGTAAATAACAACAACAAAACTCGTATTATAAATTTATAAACGCGAAATTCGTGTTCAGTATACTTGGAAGTTAGTTTCAATCAAAATTATAAATGCGGTTTCTTTTCCCCCATCATTTTATTACAATCCGGATTAACGCACAAACAAACACAACAATCGAGATTTAATAATATAGATATCTAAGTAGGTGGAATTCCTCCCCGAGGATGGCCAAATCCCTCCCCAGGGAGGAATTCCTCCCAGGTTGGGAACCACTGGTCTATAAGATCTTTATCAATAGTTAAGAATTCTCGGCATATATGACATGACTTGCTACGCTTCAAGTATTGGTGTGTTGAATAGCCCGCAATAAATGCTAAAGACTGTAGGACCTGGATACTGATAGATAGGTCTGATATGGCGACCAAAAATGGTTCTAAATCAATCTCGCAGTCAGATTATAAGCTGTCCACAGAAGAGAATGATTCTACGAACTCTTGTAAAGAAGATGTGCTAGATACAGTCTAAGTGGAAAACAAGTTTAAGATGCTGGAGATGCTGGAAAACGACGCTCCGATTCCAAGATCTGAAGATAAGAAACGTGATAGTTGGAACCTGACATCATACGATATAAACCGAAATGGTGTTCCAATGGATCTGTCTGCAGGAATGATGTTAAGAGAAATGAATAGCCGCAGTTTTCAGTTAGAAGTTTGTAATTTGAGGTAATACTAGACAAGCTTGTCTCAAGCTTGTAAATGTCTTCTTGCTCAATTTTCCTCCTTTCTCTTGCAATGACTGCCAGGTATCTAACCAGTAAACAATGCGCTTTAGAAAAATAAATCGGTCATCATTAGAAATCAAAGGACGAGATATAGAATCATTTAAACGAACATGTTTATATGGCATATTAACATTAAAGATTTTCCAAAGAAAAAATAAAATCTGAACAAATTCGGAGGTATGGGATTTGAATGCTGGGCTGCGTTGTTCATTTTGAATAGCCAGACCTGCAATAGTGGACTCATGAACTACGTTTAAAACAAGTTTAACATTTTGACGTTCGAGGCTAGATGGATAACAAGACTTTAGAGTCAAACGTGGAGCGAGTTTTGCCAAGCTATCCCTCTCTGAATTATATAGCATTCGAATATCACGAAAAGAAGCATGACAAATTTCAAAGGATTGGTGGATCGATCAATGGAGATGCAATCTAAATCAGGATAAGAAAAGAGTTTACCATCAGTTTGCTCATTCAGCCAATTATTGCGAATAGTTTTTAGAATATGCACGAAGTCAAAAGTAAGAAACAGGCTAGGCTCCTGTCTATACCACAAGGATGTGTTACTCGCGTTTCCAGTTTACCAGTAGGGGAAAAGAATTTAAAGATTTTCACATTAAGAGAATAATTGTCAGTAGAAATGATTTGGACAATTAGGCCACAATCCTCAACATCACAAATACAAGATTTAATCGTATCAAACAACTCAGCTGAGACAGAAGCACATGGAAGTAAACGGTTTGTGTAGAATAATAATTCGGGCATCCGGGTAGAATGGATGGTACAGCTCCTTCTTTAAGCTTTAGGTACTTTCGTGGCATCTCTCGATATGTCCCATCGCCATTCGGTACCTTGTAGGTGCGTTCAATTTCCTCCTTAAAATGCAAGGAACAAACGTGCACAGTGTGGAGTTCATGAATATCAACTCTGTGGAGTGCTCGAATCCAAGCGTCTCCAAGTTCTTCTGGTTTGTGTGGCATCTTGAACACTGGGATTCGCTCGTCATCATCATAATTGCTTCTACATCCGGGAGCTCAACAGCGGCTAGGCATTGTAATCGTGAGGAAATAATACGTATACTGCTTGAATGTAATGCTAATTCTGAAATTAATTGGAGAAATTGTCAAATTTTTAATGTACAGTGTATATATAGTACATATATACTATAATTAACATTTATGGGTGACTAAAATTCCAATATTTCAAACTTCAAAAAGTAGATTAAAGTTTAAAGTAGTAGTTTTGTGCCTTCACTATCTAGTTACGTTATTATACCCTACATTAACCTATTAAAACCATATATCGATATATTTTGTAACAAAATAGTTAGGTCGACTCCGACATCCCTGGTCCAAAATCCACAAGTTACTGTGAGATAAGTTGTTTAATACGCGTATTGCGTATGCGTATACGCTATCCACCAGTACGTATTATACGTTAAACCTATGATCAACCTTGGATGTTTTTGAAGTAAATTCAATAGAATATTTCTAATTCTTGTTGTAAAAACAACATCTAGCAAATATTCATATTTGTACTATACAAACGAGTCAATTACGAGTTAATTAACAATAAAAGAACATCGATTAAACCAAAAGTTGTTCAAAGCAAATTTCATGAGCTCGATATTATAAGTAAGGTATACGTTTAATACGTATTACATTATACGTATTATACGTAATACGTAGCCAATAAAATACGTATTAAACAACTTAGACTGGAGGCCTTAGTTTAGTAGGCTATGGGCCATTGTTATTTGGTATCATGTTTCAGCTCCACCGCCCTCGTTAATATCACTCCCGCATGAATTATGTCATTATTGGCATTATTCCTATTATTACACCACATTTCAAAGTAATGCCACTGTTCACTGCCAATTTTCTGGTAGGATTAACTATCACCACACTCTAAATTGGCTATTAACAAAATCAGAAACTATGACAAGCATAATTACCCAACGATTGCTATTTTATCAATAAGCACTTCTAAATTAGAATATTTGCTCAGATAATTATTAACTATGTCGTCATCAAACAATGAGTTAATGATAATGAGATGCCGCCCGCCCGCATCCTCAGATATACTTCGTGTGGAGCTGAAACATTATTACCATCAATACTGGCGTTATCTAATTTTTCCAATCAATTTGAATTTCCAATGAGTATTAATAGTATTTATTATACAGTCGACTCCGCTTAATAGACCATTGGTTAATAGATTTCTCTGCTTAATCGGGTCAAAGCAACCTGGTCCGAGGTGACTCTTAAGCGGAGTCGACTGGAATAATAATAATACAGTAGAACCTGCATAATCCGACCATCTATAATCCTGATTTCAGCAGAACCGACAGTTTTCAGTTTTCTATCCCACCAACAACGGGTATCGGAGTAGATAGGTTCTACTGGTAGTACTTAACTAGAATGATTGATTACAATAGTACCATAGTTAGCTTAATAATGATAACTATGGTACTTAAGCTTAAGGCACATCAGTCCAAAATATACACTCGAAACAGGTTAAAAATAAAAAATCCCAAATTGTAGGGTATGCCGACGCATTTCCCTTAGGAGGAACTACATTTGGATGTTTAGATAACTAGTTGTTCCCCCAAAGGGAAAGGCTTTCGGCACAGGCTGAAATTTTGGATTTTTTCGATATGTCATGAACGCCTCAAGGTGTTTACACCCATTTATCAAGTTGTTACGGGTCAATTGATAAATTTGATGTTTGTTTCTATCTTAAACCATCTTACATTTAATGCCATTCATTCAATAAGTAATTTATATAATGAATTATCCAAATAGTTAATTATTTTAGCAATGTTATCCACGGTGAGTTGAGTTAAGTCAACAAATATTTTATTTTATTTGTTTAAATCCATTGTATAGTAAGTAATACTACAATTAAATAGAAACCAGCTCGAATTGATAAGTTAAATCAATATAATTATCGCAATTTGAAACAATAGAGTAAGATATAGCAAGTTAACGATATTCCCCGGACGAAAATTAATCGATTATCTAAGAAAAGAAATTATCTCGAATTTTTTTTTCTTTTTCCAAACAGTAGAGACGGGCAATATATAAAGTTTGCACACAGTTTTGACTCTTTTCCATAGTTATTTTCAGAGATATGACCTATTTGTTTAGCGATCGATTTCCATTAATTGTCCGTAGTTTATTCTCCAATATTCGAAAGACTGGAGTCAACATAACTTTTTCCATGTTTTGTCTGACAAAAGTAATCAACAATTGATCAAAAAAGATAGTTAAAAAGTGAAAATTTGAAACTTTATGGCCTATAATCCCATTCGAGAGTACGTTTTCTTGTCCATTCATTTTCTGAGACACCCGAGGTGCTAGAATCAAAATTTACGTCTCAAAATACTCGCAATACCCGGCATCCTATCCGTCAATAATACATTTTGTTACCCTAACACGCACAGTTTTCAAAATGATCCATATATGGGCATGTAATGTGCCCTTTTTGATGACGCAGCAAACTTCCTCTCTCCTAAAGTATACACTCTAGAGCAGCGATTCCCAACCTTTTTCAACTGTGGACCCCCTATAGTCGTTCTGTGGACCCCCTCCCATTGACCGTAATACATCTTGTGGACCCCCTAGAGCCATCTGTGGACCCCTAAGGGGTCCATGGACCCCAGGTTGGGAACCACTGCTCTAGAGCTTAGCTCTAACCATCTAATCACATCAATTTCCCATTATAGTCCAGCAATATGGTGCAGGAAATGGTCGAATTGTGCATTTTCGAGATAAAAGTGCCAAATTTTGCGCAATTGTAGTATTATAGGTTCTGATCAACTTCAGCTATGGCACATAGCAGAATTTTTGGAAGAACAAATTTTTCAGGGGTCAAAAATTGGTGCCCAATCGAAATCGCCGGCAGTATAAATATAGGATATCTCATTCAAATGAATTCTTAAGGACTTTATATTGTCAGATTCTTGCTCAGCACTTAATTTCCAGCATTTTGATAGGTATATTGACTATATTTGGTGAGATTATTTTTTGGTTTCCCATAGCAACGGTAAGTATGTGATAACATTCCGATCTCCCAATTTGGACTAACCATATCGAGTGACCCCTTGTTTTTCTCGGATATGCGTACTGAGTGCGAATATACTATTAGAAACACTCTAAATATTAATTTTCGATCCAAAAGTATGCATTTTCATTCCTGCTATTTGATTCGCCATTTTAGTACCTTGATCCCTCAATATTTTGTCCAAAAATAAGTGAACCATTTCAGTAATTGTATTTATGCAACTAGGGCGGTCTGAGACAGTTCCAAGGGCACTGTCGGTAGGGCCGTTTTGTTCGTGAGCTGGCCATAAGCCTGCTATTTGGAGGGATCTGCCAGCTTACTTCCATTTGTGGGGTTGCGTCACCCTGCAAATATTTATATGTGATTTTAAATAGTTACCATTTTAGTTATTAGACTGTTATAATTAGTCACAATTATGACTAGTATTTATGTTGTTGTAACACCATCAGATATTAGTGTTAAAACTGACGCAGCCGCTTCTCTCTTTTATCAAACAAATGTATTACAGTGGAACCTCCAGAAACGGGGCCTGTGGAAACGGGGAACCTCTGGAACTGGGGTAAAAAATCCAACAAATTCCTAGTCCCACACAAATGAACCTCCACAAACGGGGAATTAGGTAGAAACGTGGAAACGGGGTGATGCTTTTTTCGCCGAAATTTGATTCACACACAAATCAACCTCTACAAACGGGGAATTTTTGCATTCTTAGGTGCGATTTTTCAAAGAAACGTTTCCCAACAGAATCCAATTAAACACATACTCACCCTTTTGTAACCCATTAAAACTAAAAATCACTATAACATGCAATACAAACTGGAAATATCAATGAATATAAGCTTCTAACAGTACATATTGAATTATATCAAGGAACTATGAAGTCTAACTCTCATGAAGACTGATTGTTGACAGTGGTCAACAAGTGTCAGAAACGGGGTATTGTTCATAAACGGGGTGCCTGGAAAAAAACTTGCGTCCCTGGCACCCCGTTTCTGGAGGTTCCACTGTAGTGAGATATCTCGCTCTCTCTGGCTGCATGGGACGATAAATTTATATTATTAAAATTCGATTGTTGTGCTTTTTTTTGTTTGCTTGTTTTTTAGTTTTTTCCGATTAGATTAGAGTGATAGGTCTGTTGCATGATATTTTGAGACGCGTGAGATTCTGAGACATTGTATTAGCAAACCATGGATGTGCTATGAGAAATTATACAGTGATATTTTGAGACACTATAAAAGGAATTTTTGGCTTATTTTTACTTTTTATTATGAATTTAATTCAAGAATGAGACGCGTGAGATTTTGAGACATTGTATTAGCAAACCATGGATGTGCTATTAGAATTTATACAGTGATATTTTGAGACACTACTATAAAAGGAATTTTTGGCTTATTTTTACTTTTTATTATGAATTTAAGAATATACTATGATTTTGACATCATAATATACATAAATCCTATACTATTATCAAATTAATTAACTATATAAGAAACTTAATATCTACATTAATTGTCTTATTCATTTACAACAAACAAACAATCAAATCCTTTATTATTTTCAAATGAATCCAAATGAATATGACGAAATCATTCACTTTATTCGCGAAGAAAAATATCCTGAAGCATCTCAAGCTTCACGTCAGACAAAATGGAACTACAAAAGAAGATTGTCTTCCTATTTTATTGGAGATACCAACAGACTTTTCAAGGTAATATTGACTTCCTTATTCCCCTAGACCATTTTTAAATATCCCATGGTTTAATTGAATTCTCCCTTTAGAGAGTAAAACTGGAAGGCACAGAGACAGATTTGGCAGTTCCATTGCAGTCTGAGTTGGACAGCATCTATGAGAAGTTCCATGACGAAGTCGGTCATCCCGGAATAAACACGACCGTACATTCAGTTCAGCGAAGATACACATGGGCAGGCGTTTCCCAAGACGTTAAAGAATATGTGAGTTTAATTATTCGGCATACTTTCCTAGGTAGCACGTGGTTCGGTCATGGCCGGACCACTTGCCATTTACAGTGACATTATTATAAAGGATTGTCCATCTTTGTTCGGACCACTTCTGTATTTGTTCATACTTTATAAAAATTTCCTACCTATCTCGTTTCATTTGAACCATTATTATTTTTATTATTCAAATGGGCTATTTAATTTTGAATCATTTTAAATGTTATAATGCATTCTAACTAAATGTATACTAATAGCCAACGAAAACTATTTGAAGAACTGAATTTTTATTTCTGAATTACAATATACCGTATTGCCTTGAATAGTAGCCGGGGCGATTATTGATTTCAAGCCCCATTTTGGCACAAGAAAATGTTGTGATTTTCGAGAATGGCGAATATTTGTGGAATATAATCATTTGAGAGAGTCAATAATTGAAGGGAGGCGATAATTTGATATCAACGGTTATTCTAGGCTGTGTCAAAAAATAATTAGGACCTATTTTGGGGGGGCGATTATTCAAGGGGGGCGATTATTCGAGGGGGGGCTACTATTCAAGGAAATACGGTACTTCTCGTTTGCGTAATAAATTCTGCTGGATTAAACTACTCTCAAATGACTTAATCTTGTAATATAATTATAAATATCATAACATTATGATTTTAAGTCATGTTTATCCAATAATTTTCCATGAAGTGGCATCTGTGTCTATGTCACGTGCTACTTGTGGGACAAGTGGCACATAAGGAAATGTGGCTGTATCTCAGTGGAAAATAATCCCAAATTCATAATGATTAGAAACTACGTATTCACTTAGCTTTGTAACATAGTAGTACATATTAAATCATACAATAGTAATGACTTTCTTATATTATCAAGGTAAAGACTTGCCATATATGTCAGATGACAGCGGCCTTGCCACCTCAACCGCAAAAGAAACTCCAACCAATACCACCTCCTTCTAAAACGTGGAGACATATAGGAATGGACCTTATATGCGACCTCCCTGAGAGTGAAGACGGCTATAAACACATTCTAGTCACTGTCTGCTACCTGAGCAAATATGTTGCAGTACGCCCTCTCAAGACCAATACTTCACAAGAAGTTATTCAGAATCTGAAGGACATCTATCTCGATATGGGATTACCTGATATTATCCAGCACGACCAGGGCAAAGAGTTCACAAGCAATGTGAGTAGTATAATGTAATACTGTTTGTTAGATTGGTGTTAATTAATTAATTAATTAAAATTAAATAACTTATATAATTATCATAATTTTCTAATTTTACACACTAACATTATAGAATGTATAGTTATTTGTATTTATTTATTGTATTTAACAGATATTTAAGGAATTCAACCAGAAATTGGGAATAGACAATCGTAGCACTCGTCATGGCTAACGGCTTAGTCGAAGCGCACAACAAGATTCTGAAACAGTTAGTATTTTGTAATATAATTTTAAGACCAATTTACGAATTACCAATATAGAAAACTGATTAAAATGGAGAGCCAGATAGGGGATCATTGGTCCAAACTGCTCAAACAGGCTGTGCTTGCGATGAACTCCTGCAAGAAAAGATCCCTCGGACAAACTCCATTCAAGGTTATGTGGGGAAGAGAGTCCCGGCATCAAGATCTCTTGTCCACCATTAACGACCTGCATACCAACGATGAGGAAGACTTTGATTTGGAAGAATCGATTTTCTCTGAACTCACAGATCCACTAGATGATATCGAAGGTATAAACGACATCTTTTGCCCACCTCCTGATAATCCCCTCGAAGCAGTTAGCAACATCGATGAATCTCGAACTTCTACACAGCAATCAGCTATGGACTGCATCAGTTTTGAACAACTCAAGCAGAAGATACAATATGATAGGAAAGTTAACACTAGTCGGTTAGTTGAACTGATGACGATATTTAATTCATACATAACACACAGCCTATCTTGTTACTAATGTTCGATTCATTATTTCGATAATAATTATTTTCATAATTATTCTCTCTGTAATTAGTGCCCCTCTAAGGAAGGATGATAAGATAAATTTATACCAACATGCCCAAACTAAAACACATGCCCAAAACAAAGAAGCAAACGAAACATCTTGGGCCTTACACGGTTTCGAAAGTAACAGAAAGCCATGTTACAATTTCTCAAACAGAATTAGGAACGAAGAAGGACAAAAAGATTCCAATCCATATCACAAGACCTTACTTCGAAAGATCCTCTAGTCCCAAGAATACTAAGAAGAAAGTAAGCCTCGATACTAGCATCGGAATCAACACCTCACAGGTAAATTCATTGTGATTGAGTTGTTATTTAAAAGATAAAATAGTGTTAATAGTAAAATATTCCTTTTTTAGATGTATCAGAATCTCTTCGGATTTTCTACGGAATCTATATTTCAACACCTTAATAACTTAAAAGTAAGCTTCCCGTTTCACATCTATAGTCTAATTCATTGAGTGTAATCTTTATTGACACTCATTGTTATTTTCGCTTTACACCTTCTCTTGACGTCAATCCAGAATATTTGTAACATTCCGTAATATTTTTCTTACAATGTTGTAATTTGTAGGAAATCCTAAAGCAGAATATACGTGGGCAGACCTTCATGACTCCTCTACATGAAGAGCTGCACCACTTGCTATACAAAGCGCACAGCTACACTCCCAACACGATGTTATTCGAGTATTTGGATGGCGGAAAAGAAGAGGAAGTTGTAAGTTAATTAACAATGATTCATACGATAACTACAAATTATCATATTATCCATTTATTGTAGAAGAGAGATATTATGGAGATTATACTCGGATGGACAACAGATCTCTACCCCAGCTATACAGATACCCAACGTGCTAGATACACACACAAAGTACTGTATTTCCTGGTAAGTAATTTAATCTAACAATACAGTCATACAACTCAATTCAATTTAAATTAGTATGTTTGTTTAGTATATCAAAGCAAGTTGTGACATTAAAATAATTCTTATATTTATTAAATTGTAAACAAATTAATATTTTAGGGAATGCAGTATCTAAACACAATGCTATGGGAATCATTTCACGACGCAGTTCCGCTTCGTAATCCCTACGACACACCGATGGACCCAAGGATCACAGTGATAGATGAAAATTGGCAGCGAAGTAAATGCGATATGTTGGGGATATCATTTGAATCAGTTTGTAGACAACCATTTAATAGCGTTGGGAAGTTACTTAGCGGTTTTGAACCATGCGAAACGGAACATATCGAAGGAGATGGTAATTGTCTATTTCGATGCATATCCAAATTAATTACTGGGAGTGAAAACAGCCACCTACATCTTCGTTCCATCATCTCTCGCTTTATCGCCAGTGAAGGAACAAGGAAACTAGGATGGTATTTTCAAACCAAACGAACGACACCGTGTGAATACCCTAGCACATAAAGACTTATGAATCGTGAATCCATTTGGGGAACAGATGTGGAAATTTATGCTGCTTCTGCTATTCTTGATGCCGATGTCTACATTGCAAATAACTTCTACACAACGAAAGACTCAGTAATTCGCGAGGTGCGTTGGAGTTTACACAGAGCCACAGATAACCCTACAGCCATCCTTTATATCCAAAACTACTTCGACCACTATCAACCTGTCGTATCAATGCTGATCACGAATTACAAGACATATGGAACTATTTCAGATGATGTCCAAACGATTGAATAACAGCTCACAACACTCTATCGAAAGCGCTCAAAGGCAAGGTACATCGAACTTTGTGGGGACCTCTGCTCGAGGTTATTCAGGCAACGCAATCCCAATCATGGTGAGCCCAGAATATGGAAACGTGACCTGCAACGGCATATCCCCAGTGGCGAAAGACGAGCTGTTATCTACGATCTAGGATGCAAAAGACTGACGACTAGTATGTAGGTAAATTATCTGTGGAATCAAGTGAGTTAACATTTTTAATTATCTACTAATATACTTTATACTAAGTAATTAATTAGTTTCTATTTAGTAAGTCCACCATACACGATGTAACTTTGTTACATCGTATATTATTAAGTACAGTGAACTCCCGTTATAACGAATTGCGGACATCGATTTAATATTTGTATACACCTGAATTTGTTAAAAGCTGATTAAAATTAATTACTCAGAAATTTATGGGATAAGAAATATCTTCGTTAAAAAGAGATTACATATATCAATTTATTTGACTATAGTATAGTTAAATATAAGGATGTCCGGACTATTGAACTTTGTTATAAGCCGATTTATAGCCGACTTGGAGTTCACTGTAATAGTGTTTAATTTCATAGTTTGAGTAATTTACTGTAACTTAACCTATTTTCCTTTGAGAGTTTTTTTTGTACACTGGGAACCGCATTATCAGGGCGCATCAATGCGATGCTCATTCTGTTATGTCGTTACACACATACGAACGAAGGCTAATTAACTTAAAAATTGGGGCCGATTGAATGGATATAGCTATGCGGTTTCCACTGTATGAATGGAGAGGATAGGGCGGCTGTGTGGGGAAAAGGAGGAGGCCCCAAAAATAATAATTGGCTAATACAATCAAAACTGATTGAAAAAATAGTTTACCTTTTACTGATCTTATAAATATATGTATATCTCTTTCTAGACATTCTCCAAGTTTAAGTATGATACATTTAGAAATAAGTTAATCGTTGTGATTAATTCTTTTAGCTATTATATTGGTAGGCTAGTAACCATAAGTCGTCAGAAATCTAGGAATATATTATAGAAATTCAGGAGAAATAAAAAGGTTTAAACATTTTAAAAAAATCTTTTTATTTCGTAACAACAAAGTTTGTTAGAAATATTTTGTTTGTATTATTTTGTTAAATAAGGTAAGTGCTGGCAATTGACGTAATTGACACTGTGTATTAGAATTTCGTATGTGGGCAATACAAAGTTTACTTTAATTAAAGTAATAGTTAATTAACAAACTTACCTAACTTAACAACAAAGTTTGTTAGAAATATTTTGTTTGTATTATTTTGTTAATCGTAATCAGATAAGGTAAGTGCTGGCAATTGAAGTAATTGACACTGTGTATTAGAATTTCGTAGGTTGACTATGAAAATTTAATAACTATAAGTAATAGCTTACAAAGCTACATAATTTATATGTTACTATTTTACTTACTAATATTTTATTTGAGAAAGTGGGAAGGGGAGAGGAGGGCTTGGGAAGGGGAGAGAAGGGAATGGCGGGAGGAAAGATTTTGGAAGGAGGGGGAAATTTTGACGTTGAGGGGATTGCTGAGGGAGAGAATGAGTAGTAGGAGGAGGAGGAAGGAGGACAGGAGGAGAAGGGGGGTATTGTTGGGGATAGTATTGTGATAATTTATTTAATTAATGTTGTGTTTTTTTATTTAGTTTATGTATTTATTATTAGGTTTCATTTATATTAATTTAGTATGTTCATTCTGTTTGTTTGTAATAGTTGTTTTTGTTTTTGTTTAATTAAAGTTGTGTCTCTGCAATTGTTAGTATTATAACCATATGGTGAATTGGGAAATTAGTAGATTATGGAAACTAGTCAAATCAGATATACATTGGAAATTGGGCGTTTTAAGTTGCTATAATTATCAGTAATTTAAATTAATTTGAAAGGGATACTTATTGCAGATAGAATATAACATATAGTGAGATGTTCAAAACAGGTAATCACTCAGAAATTGTTATATACCAGCGTCTCAAAAGAATATATAATAGCACATCTATGTCTCTGGTTTATCTTTGCTATCGTCTCAAAATCATAGTATATTCTTAAATTCATAATAAAAAGTAAAAATAAGCGAAATATTACTTTTATAGTAGCGTCTCAAAATATAACTGTATAATTTCTAATAGCACATCCATGGTGTATTTAGTGTATCACTTAGGCGTCTCAGAATCTCACGCGTCTCAAAATATCATGCAACAGGTCTTTTCCCGATTATATTAGAGTGATAGTTCGATATAGAACTGATTTATTATTGAGATAGATACTCACTTCCAATGTTATAAGAAGTAATCATGTATACTGAATCCGATTTTCGTATTTACAAATTCCATTTTGAATCATAGCTGAACAACCAACCTCAGAACAACTATGAGCGATGAGAAACTTTCGGACTTTGGGCGATTCATAGACAAAGGGCCATCGCTTGAATTGGAGGAAGTTCTGTATAAAAACTAGAATTGAATCCAGAGTTAGGTCGAATTTTATCACTTCAATATATTATAAGTACAGTAGTGAAAAGAGTTTTCACTACTGTACTAATAGAATGCTTAGACATCGTTAGCTTAATAGTAATTAAATGGAGGGAAGCCAATTTGGGTCAGAGGTAGTGCCAGAGTATCTCAAGGGGCAAGGGTGTAGATCTGGGGAGCTAGGTGTCTTAAGTCCTCCAATATTTTACATAAACAACATGTAAACTATATACTCGTACTATTTATATCACTCAGCATGCGGTGTTAGCCTCATCTACAGCCCTGAAAGGGTGCCATGGCCCTAGCTAGCCTCCCCTTGGGTGCGCTTTTTTAATGCAAGTTATATTGTCTAATTAGTGTAAATGGGTCAATGTAGTTCGAATTATTGTTTGGACTGGAGTAAAGCGTCTCATACCATATAGATACTTAATAAAACAAAAAGGTCCATTTGATTCAAGAACAAAAGATGCATATGTTACAACATCCAATATTATATTGTGAGATTGTGAGTAAATGAGTGAAAATAGTAATGAAAGTGTTGGTTGGGACTGAAAGAGCTAATCATTTACCTAGAAGCAGGATCGGAATCGCCTCTCTTTGGGGGTGGTTCCATTAAGTGACTAGGGGGAGGGGCAGGTTAACAAATCACTATTACACAAGGCAGGCCAGTAGCCAGAAGTAGTAGTGGGTGAGGCTATGAGGATTGCAGGGGAGCTGAGTATAATAATTCAATATGAAGACCCTGGGTAGGGGTGCATTTAGGATTTGCTATAAGGGGGGTTGTGGTTTCTAAAATACCGCAATAATATACAATTCAACAACAAATCCAAATGTCAGATATATCACAAAAGTTAACCTAGCCTCGCGAGCCTCCCCCTAGCTACTGGCCTGACACAAGGACGAATAAATGGGGGAGCATGTGCATTGCACTATGGAACTATGGCCGGTCCAAGCAACTACTACTTTTGATCTTGGATAAATCTTGGCTTTGAGCAGGAATATGATAAATACATACTTTTGGATCAACAATTAATATTTAGAGTGTTTCTAATGGTATATTCGCACTCAATACGCATACCCGAGAAAAACAAGGGGTCACTCGATATGGTTAGTCCAAATTGGGAGATCGGAATGTTATCACATTCTTACCGTTGCTATGGAATACCAAAAAATATTCTCACCAAATATAGTCAATATACCTATCAAAATGCTGGATATTAAGTACTGAGCACGAATCTGACTCGTTAATAATTGATTTGAATGAGCTATCCTGTATTTATACTGCCGGCGATTTCGATTGGGCACAAATTTTTGACCCCCTGAAAAATTTTTCTTCCAAAGATTCTGCTATGTGCCATAGCTGAAGTTGATCAGAACCTATAATACTACAATTGTGCAAAATATGGCACTTTTATCTCGAAAATGCACAATCTTGCACAATATTGCTGGACTATTACAAACTCATTGGAAGAACAAATGAGACCATTATCCAAATGACTACAATTCTATAAATTCTCATGCCCATATATGGTGGTGTCAATTCAGTGATGTGACAATAAAATTGTAATTTAAAAAGTAGCTAGAGCTTAGCTCTAACTTTCCAGTCATATCAATGATCCATTTAAACCAATATCCTAAAACTAATGGAGATAAAATCCCCAAAGTTTCGGAAATAATAATAATAAACTTTGCAAGCTTCTTTCTCAAAATATTAGTGTTGACCATAGTGACGTAGACGGGGGACATCACTGGGACCACAATAGAGTACTTAGAGTTCTGAAAAAAATTCGCACATATTCTTATAGTGTTTTTGAACTGATCGGCCACTACGAATCCTAAATTTCAAATTTTATACCCGGAGGTGCTTGTTTAAAGTTGGATTAGAGTATAAATCCATGGTATTTCAGACAAATTTGGTAAAATAAAAATAAAAACCCATGCAGATATCTGAATTGATTAGTGAGCTATCTAACAAATTTCATTAGACTCTAAACTAGTTGTATAGGCATTACTGAAGTTAGTAAAATTAATTGATTATGAATCCATACTGATTGAAACTATGTTACCCCCCTATAAAGCTCTAAAACGTAATTCTAAAAAGAGAATCCTTATATAGAGCTGAGCTTTGTCGAGTTCAGATTTTTTCCCATACTAAAAGCCCAGGCTTACTTTCTAAAGGTCAATTTCAAAGTTTGGGGGAAAAACTGACCTTTCTCAGTGCCTGAATACACATACTGAAAAACTGAACTCCACTAGAGCTGAGCTCTATATAAGTAATTTCATCCAAAAATATCTCAATACCAGGGATGCCAACCTCTGAAAACCAAAAATCGGGAGGTTTGCCATTTTTTAGCGGGAGTTTTACCAAAAAGCGGGAGGTCAAAGATGAAAAATCGGGAGAAAAGCGGGAGACTCAAAATATATGCTATTTCTTTGAATTTATCATGAATAGAACGATACAATCTGATTAATTTTACGTTTGAATATCTACAATTAGCAAATGCTTATTTTTCAAGTTCTATCTATCAAATTTCTTCTCGCGTATCTCGTATTCACCCAATGTATGCAATAACACAACAAAACGAAATAGTAGATTACTGAATTATAATTTTTTACAAAGTAGTTTTTTAGTAGATATACGTAGATGTAGCAGATTTAAATATCTTCAAAAGTTCATGTCATTTATGGAAATTTTTCTAGAGATTTCAAGGAATTTCATGACGATTAGGCCATCAAATTTGTAAAGTGTTGTAAAGCTTATTCCACCCTTGGTTGCATTGAATGAAATATAAACTAAACGAGAAAAAATGCAGCATAATATCTGGTATAACAACTTTCTGGAGGATGTAAGCCACTCGGGAATTTTTAAGAATTTCTTCCAAATTCGAATTAAAACATAATATTAGTACAGTGTAATAATAAGGGGGCTATAGAATCTTAACTAACATCAAGTATACAGTGGCGGCGCCAGGGGGGGGCCAGGGGGGGCGTGCCCCCCCATTGGAAAATGGTACCCCCCCGCCAGGGGGGGGCACACTTTTGAAAGATTCTTTGGAAACAAATATTCTCAAATATTTTTAGCGAAATATGAACAATATTGAACATGAACAACAAGATCCACCAGTTTGAAATGCGAACGGCTTGCGATTCTTGGAGTTTTGGGCAAATTGGGATTAGTTTTTTATACTCTACTGGGCAAATATGTGGATTCTCGAGTCTCGACGGCAACTATGAATTCCTGCGTTTTTTCTAAAAAGATGTGCCCCCCTGGGTTCAGGTTTTCCCACCTGGTGCCCCCCGCGCCGCCACTGCAAGTATATGAGTAGAACAAAACTTTGAACTCGTATTTTATATTATTACGGTATATAGACTAATTTTTGCAAAATAATTCAGTTATTTACTTATACATATCATAAAATCCTAATATTGGAACAATTTCCAAAATTGCTGGAGTTTTGAAAAGTTTGGCGGGAGGTCGGGAGGATGGGAGGAATAAAGGCTAAAAAGCGGGAGACTCCCGCCAAAGCGAGAGGGTTGGCAACCCTGCAATACTTCAATTAAAACAAAGGCTTCAATCAATTTCATACTTCTAGTTGCTCAATTTTTTCTTCATATTTTGGGGATTAGTGAAAATTATGCCTAAGCTCTGGATTCTACCCATAGAAAAGGCATATTTCGTCCGGGGAATACCGTTAAATCAATATATTTATTACAAGTTGGAACAATAGAAGTAGATTTAACACTTTTATAGAAACTAAAGTGAGAGTAAACAAAGAAATTTCAACCCCCATTTATGGCATGAATTAAACCCATTATTAAAATTTCCCTTCTCCCATCAGAAGTAGAATTCTTTGCTGAATCCAATGCTGAAATACAATTTATGAATTTATTATAACATTTTTTGACCAGACAAATTTTGAAATGTGTCCAAAATTTGTTAACTCAAACATGGTTTCCCCAGGATGCAAATTAGACGGTCACTCGCACCTACATGCCAAGTTTCAGCCAATGAACTATAATAATAATAATACTAATAATAGTGCCTCCACAAGAAAATACTATCTGCACGAATGTAATTTTTTGGTGACAACACAGTGTATAAGTAACCTGAAGTAATAAACTTATATTTTAATTGTACTTGTAGGGTACTGGCTAAAAGAATTTCTTTCAGTAGTGCAATTTAGCTATTTTCTGAGAAAATTTCTATATATTTTGATTTACTTTCATTGGCGATTAACCGGTTTTAAAACCATCGTAGCCAGTGATGGATCAACCGGAGAGTCCAGGGGGTTGCCCCCCTAAGAATATGATGGTGTAATCTAAAAATTCTATCTAGGGACTGGCACAATTTCCGAGATTGGTTAAGAGAAATATATCAGAGTTCTCTTCCCTATCTTTTCTGTGAATACTTTTGGGAACGTTGTATATCAAATATCAGGAAAAATCGTTAACTAATCGTTAACTGTTGATTCATTGTGATTGTTGGTTAATGGATAGTTTAATTCATTCATTTTTATTTTATAGTTCTAAATGAATTTAGAATATATTTCTTTGACTTATATTAAATATATTTCAACTTTCTTGAATGACACTTTCTCAAATGAAATTCTTAAAAATGAAGGTCCAAAAACTGGCCCAGTTGACCCGCGGGCGCTTTCCACGGCGTCCGAGGATACCATGTCTATCAAGTAGACTTCCGTAATCTAGATCCTTACAAGGACATATTATTTGTTTAGGACCATATTTTAATTTATTTAGGTTCAGAAAAAGGAATTCTTTTTCTAATATTTATTCGCGTTAATTTAATGTATCAAAAAGTGTTCTTCCCCTCAATCGCCTTATTTCATGTATTTGAAAATGTTCTTCTCCAATTCGCGTTAATTTCTTATAATAAGGTAGTTATTCAAATACTAATGGCCGGTTAGTGCATATTTTTACTCATTAGCTAAATATCATTAATTAATCTCGGAGATTATAGGAGATAGAAACATACTTTCAATTTATCAACTGATCCTTATGCAGAATAACATCTCTACAAATGGGCGGTTTCGATAAATTGAATCTTTTGGTTGGAGCACAGTAATCACTCAACATGACTGGAAAATGATGACTCATCAGCTATTATATTAAAATAACTATGAAATGAAATGAGTTAGAAGGAAACTTCCAACGCAATTAGGGTCGTTACCTCCCGAAACACCTTTCTAAATTGGGTTAACACCTTAATAGTGATGATGACATTTAATTTTTTCTAAAATTACAGCTTTGCCACATCATTTTAATTTGGAGGCACTGTCAATTTACCAACCACCAAAAGATATTGCCTTCTATGGAAATTGCCCCCGGCACAGCCTTAATTTTAGATTTTTTAATGAGTGACGCCTCCTGCTAGACCAAGTGTGTGCAACCTCATTTAACACTGGGCCGCATTGTGCTTCTCAGATCTTTTAACGGGCCGCGATTCGGTTAGTTTTCGAATCTTCAGATTTAGATTAGAAGAAAACATTGTTTAAGTTTTGTGTTTTTTGACTATGAGAAATATTGTCACAAAATTATAATAATTGTCACAAGGTCACATATGTGTTCCTTAGTGTGAGATCTGTGATTGTTCAGGATTGCTTCGCGGGCCGCAGCACAGAGCGTTGCGGGCCGCAGGTTGCACACCGCTGTGCTAGACCATAAGTGTCAGAGATCTGAGATTTTCAGAATAGGTGTCTTGTTGTTGAATGATTTGTATGTCTTGATCCAATTTTTGAATTTTGTATTTTTTGTAAATAAGCACAAAAAAGGACAAAAAAGGATGCAAAAAATGAATGCAATTTGTCGAAAAGAAAGGACTGCCCTTCCAAAAGAAGGACATCTGGTCATCCTGGTCCATAAGTGGAAACTTTTTCTGCATAGAGATGGTGAGTATGCTTTACTAGTTGGACATACTTAATTAATTAATTACCAGTTTTCCTTTAAGCTTAACATCACTTACATATTTTAATTGATAAATAACTTCTATGTAGACCGCTATTTCTAGACCAGGTTTTCTTACATATACATTAGTAATACCCATAGACGGCAGGGCTTTTGGTCTACAGAATTTATAGACGGTCGACAAATTTTGGCGTATTTGTATGGGCTTTTTTTATAGACCGTCTACATATAAGGATGCTCTTTAATTAATCATACGTAATTATGTTACGGGTATTATATGCTAGATCTTCACACCTGAAAAACATTTTCGTTTGTGCTATACACTTTGTTCCCCGTGATATCATTGACACACAAACTTATCTTGACATGATGGCCAAACGAAGATACGACCAATAAAAGCTGCATTGAAGAAAGGCGCTGTAGCTAGATACATTCCTGGTGGCCCTGATAGTCTTATTGATCACACTATCAAGTATCAGCGGCTTGATAGAGACAAAAGGAGCATGATTTACAGATCCAAGTATGTCAATTTGTGCTAAATGTAAAAGTTTTGTATTTTAACATGTTGTATGTTATTGTATATAGGCAATGAAACAGAGTGTTGACTTGTACGAAGAAGAACAGAGAAAATTCAGTCTCTAAATAATCTGACATTAAGATCCTCAAGGATTGTTTTTTTGCACCTTGATACTACATTTATATTGTCAATATGACATCAAATACAGTAGTCATTTCAGTTTCTTCAAGTTAAAGTGTTCTAATCGTGGAACCCTTGAAAATCTCTCAATCAGCTGTTGTTTGAAAACCGATAGATATGGACATTGATTGATTATTCAACATTCTTGGAAGGGAGTTCGTATCAAGGACCGAAATTACATAACGATGCCAGATTTAATTGAATGTCTACTCTAGTTAGTTGGTTAGAGTCTGGGAAGCTTACCAGTTCATAGGAAAATTAACGGTTCAAACCTTCACGGGTTTACACCATTCAAGTATTGCACTGCCTAAACTTGTAGAATATTGACCGGCGAATGTGGAATTACTTAAATATTGTCATCATTTATACAAATTGATCTTATTGAACACGATTTTGGATTATACAAACAGATGTAAAACTACAATGTATTGGTTTGTCAAGTCCTGGAAAATGAGAGGGCACTTAAACAGTCTAATATTCTCAAGTTGTATAATAGGAAAGATTATGTCCATAAAGATAGAGATTCGTTTATGGAATTTATCAGCAGCTTCGAAACCCATGAAAATTATCTTTATGCAGCCATCCGTAGAAATTTGATTTCACACATTGAAGTTATTTCCTGAATTCATACACAAGACAACCTCTAGCTTTTATCGGAGGATATCCTGCCTTTCTTATTAAGGAAATTGTCTAAAATATCAGATTTGTACCCCGATCGTTGTTCAGTACTCACTGAAAGTATACGGAAATGAATGGAAAATTGAAGACCCGGATTTTAACTTTGCCTTTTGATTGGCCCTTTTGATCGTGGCTGCTTAAAATGGCCCTTCCAATTAATTGCTAAATGTGGTGTTTACACCTTGGTAAGTGTTTACAATTATGTTTTCAATCGGATTCAAGCAACTCCCTCTCCTAAAACTCGATAGTGAAAAGTGCGAAGACTTCGTTGACGAGTGAATAGATTGCTTAGTCCAGAAGGAAAATCAAATTTATCACTTTAAATTTTAACAACAGTAGCCAATTGTTACTTAACAGCGACAAGGCAAAGAACCATATTGAATTATTGTTCCTACTACCTGCCCCAAAGAAAATAATGAAAAATTCCTCTAAATATTTGCTTAGTTTTCATAATTTTACTATCTAGTTTGCATGTAATAATAATACTTGATCTTGAATTTATGTTGGGAGACAACTATGACCCATATATAAAACTTTGATATGTGTAGTTGATATAATGAGTCTAGTATTAATCAGGTAATTGGTTACAGTTAGAATAATAAACCCGCCTTTATCTTATCCCTGGTCCAAAGCAGTGAAATGGCCTTTATATTGTAGGCTATGGAATTTTTCATTTTTATGAAGGTGTCAAACTCATCTATATATAAAGTTATATAGTCTTGTTGTATCGTATATTGAGGCACTATCGTATATTTAGGCGCTGTATGATACACTAATATATATTTCGGATATGCTATTACAAATTATTATGTGGTATTTTGAGGTGCTCTGATAAATTGAGACGCTACTATAAATGTGATTTCCTATCATTTTGCAATATATCATGAACTCGACCTTGCATAAGTGAACCATTGATGCGCTATTAAATGTATACCATAATATTTTTGAGGCTCGTGGTAACAATTTTCCATTCCGAGAATCAAGTAATTTAACTTAATATTGATTAGTTATCTTAAATTTGCGTTCTAAGTTCTAATTACGATAAATTGTATCGTTAAATGATTGAAAATCACATTAATAGTAGCGTCTCAATCTATCAGAGGCTTCAAAATACCACAGTATACTTTATAATAGCATATCCATGGTTTATATTAGTGTTTCATACAGCGCCTCAATATACGATACAACAGTAATGTTGCATGATATTTTGAGACGCGTGAGATTCTGAGACGCCTATGTGATACAATAAATACACCATGGATGTGCTATTACAAATTAAACAGTGATATTTTGAGACGCTATAAAAGGAAATTTTTGGCTTATTTTTACTTTTTAAAATGAATTTAAGAATAATATAATTTTGAGACGCGTGAGATTTTGAGACATTGTATTACCAAACCATGGATGTGCTATTAGAAATTATACAGTTATATTTTGAGACGCTACTATAAAAGTAATATTTCGCTTATTTTTACTTTTTATTATGAATTTAAGAATATACTATGATTTTGAGACGATAGCAAAGATAAACCAGAGACATAGATGTGCTATTATATATTCTTTTGAGACGCTGGTATATAACAATTTCTGAGTGATTACCTGTTTTGAACATCTCACTATATGTTATATTCTATCTGCAATAAGTATCCCTTTCAAATTAATTTAAATTACTGATAATTATAGCAACTTAAAACGCCCAATTTCCAATGTATATCTGATTTGACTAGTTTCCATAATCTACTAATTTCCCAATTCACCATATGGTTATAATACTAACAATTGCAGAGACACAACTTTAATTAAACAAAAACAAAAACAACTATTACAAACAAACAGAATGAACATACTAAATTAATATAAATGAAACCTAATAATAAATACATAAACTAAATAAAAAAACACAACATTAATTAAATAAATTATCACAATACTATCCCCAACAATACCCCCCTTCTCCTCCTGTCCTCCTTCCTCCTCCTCCTACTACTCATTCTCTCCCTCAGCAATCCCCTCAACGTCAAAATTTCCCCCTCCTTCCAAAATCTTTCCTCCCGCCATTCCCTTCTCTCCCCTTCCCAAGCCCTCCTCTCCCCTTCCCACTTTCTCAAATAAAATATTAGTAAGTAAAATAGTAACATATAAATTATGTAGCTTTGTAAGCTATTACTTATAGTTATTAAATTTTCATAGTCAACCTACGAAATTCTAATACACAGTGTCAATTACTTCAATTGCCAGCACTTACCTTATCTGATTACGATTAACAAAATAATACAAACAAAATATTTCTAACAAACTTTGTTGTTAAGTTAGGTAAGTTTGTTAATTAACTATTACTTTAATTAAAGTAAACTTTGTATTGCCCACATACGAAATTCTAATACACAGTGTCAATTACGTCAATTGCCAGCACTTACCTTATTTAACAAAATAATACAAACAAAATATTTCTAACAAACTTTGTTGTTACGAAATAAAAAGATTTTTTTAAAATGTTTAAACCTTTTTATTTCTCCTGAATTTCTATAATATATTCCTAGATTTCTGACGACTTATGGTTACTAGCCTACCAATATAATAGCTAAAAGAATTAATCACAACGATTAACTTATTTCTAAATGTATCATACTTAAACTTGGAGAATGTCTAGAAAGAGATATACATATATTTATAAGATCAGTAAAAGGTAAACTATTTTTTCAATCAGTTTTGATTGTATTAGCCAATTATTATTTTTGGGGCCTCCTCCTTTTCCCCACACAGCCGCCCTATCCTCTCCATTCATACAGTGGAAACCGCATAGCTATATCCATTCAATCGGCCCCAATTTTTAAGTTAATTAGCCTTCGTTCGTATGTGTGTAACGACATAACAGAATGAGCATCGCATTGATGCGCCCTGATAATGCGGTTCCCAGTGTACAAAAAAAACTCTCAAAGGAAAATAGGTTAAGTTACAGTAAATTACTCAAACTATGAAATTAAACACTATTACAGTGAACTCCAAGTCGGCTATAAATCGGCTTATAACAAAGTTCAATAGTCCGGACATCCTTATATTTAACTATACTATAGTCAAATAAATTGATATATGTAATCTCTTTTTAACGAAGATATTTCTTATCCCATAAATTTCTGAGTAATTAATTTTAATCAGCTTTTAACAAATTCAGGTGTATACAAATATTAAATCGATGTCCGCAATTCGTTATAACGGGAGTTCACTGTACTTAATAATATACGATGTAACAAAGTTACATCGTGTATGGTGGACTTACTAAATAGAAACTAATTAATTACTTAGTATAAAGTATATTAGTAGATAATTAAAAATGTTAACTCACTTGATTCCACAGATAATTTACCTACATACTAGTCGTCAGTCTTTTGCATCCTAGATCGTAGATAACAGCTCGTCTTTCGCCACTGGGGATATGCCGTTGCAGGTCACGTTTCCATATTCTGGGCTCACCATGATTGGGATTGCGTTGCCTGAATAACCTCGAGCAGAGGTCCCCACAAAGTTCGATGTACCTTGCCTTTGAGCGCTTTCGATAGAGTGTTGTGAGCTGTTATTCAATCGTTTGGACATCATCTGAAATAGTTCCATATGTCTTGTAATTCGTGATCAGCATTGATACGACAGGTTGATAGTGGTCGAAGTAGTTTTGGATATAAAGGATGGCTGTAGGGTTATCTGTGGCTCTGTGTAAACTCCAACGCACCTCGCGAATTACTGAGTCTTTCGTTGTGTAGAAGTTATTTGCAATGTAGACATCGGCATCAAGAATAGCAGAAGCAGCATAAATTTCCACATCTGTTCCCCAAATGGATTCACGATTCATAAGTCTTTATGTGCTAGGGTATTCACACGGTGTCGTTCGTTTGGTTTGAAAATACCATCCTAGTTTCCTTGTTCCTTCACTGGCGATAAAGCGAGAGATGATGGAACGAAGATGTAGGTGGCTGTTTTCACTCCCAGTAATTAATTTGGATATGCATCGAAATAGACAATTACCATCTCCTTCGATATGTTCCGTTTCGCATGGTTCAAAACCGCTAAGTAACTTCCCAACGCTATTAAATGGTTGTCTACAAACTGATTCAAATGATATCCCCAACATATCGCATTTACTTCGCTGCCAATTTTCATCTATCACTGTGATCCTTGGGTCCATCGGTGTGTCGTAGGGATTACGAAGCGGAACTGCGTCGTGAAATGATTCCCATAGCATTGTGTTTAGATACTGCATTCCCTAAAATATTAATTTGTTTACAATTTAATAAATATAAGAATTATTTTAATGTCACAACTTGCTTTGATATACTAAACAAACATACTAATTTAAATTGAATTGAGTTGTATGACTGTATTGTTAGATTAAATTAACTTACCAGGAAATACAGTACTTTGTGTGTGTATCTAGCACGTTGGGTATCTGTATAGCTGGGGTAGAGATCTGTTGTCCATCCGAGTATAATCTCCATAATATCTCTCTTCTACAATAAATGGATAATATGATAATTTGTAGTTATCGTATGAATCATTGTTAATTAACTTACAACTTCCTCTTCTTTTCCGCCATCCAAATACTCGAATAACATCGTGTTGGGAGTGTAGCTGTGCGCTTTGTATAGCAAGTGGTGCAGCTCTTCATGTAGAGGAGTCATGAAGGTCTGCCCACGTATATTCTGCTTTAGGATTTCCTACAAATTACAACATTGTAAGAAAAATATTACGGAATGTTACAAATATTCTGGATTGACGTCAAGAGAAGGTGTAAAGCGAAAATAACAATGAGTGTCAATAAAGATTACACTCAATGAATTAGACTATAGATGTGAAACGGGAAGCTTACTTTTAAGTTATTAAGGTGTTGAAATATAGATTCCGTAGAAAATCCGAAGAGATTCTGATACATCTAAAAAAGGAATATTTTACTATTAACACTATTTTATCTTTTAAATAACAACTCAATCACAATGAATTTACCTGTGAGGTGTTGATTCCGATGCTAGTATCGAGGCTTACTTTCTTCTTAGTATTCTTGGGACTAGAGGATCTTTCGAAGTAAGGTCTTGTGATATGGATTGGAATCTTTTTGTCCTTCTTCGTTCCTAATTCTGTTTGAGAAATTGTAACATGGCTTTCTGTTACTTTCGAAACCGTGTAAGGCCCAAGATGTTTCGTTTGCTTCTTTGTTTTGGGCATGTGTTTTAGTTTGGGCATGTTGGTATAAATTTATCTTATCATCCTTCCTTAGAGGGGCACTAATTACAGAGAGAATAATTATGAAAATAATTATTATCGAAATAATGAATCGAACATTAGTAACAAGATAGGCTGTGTGTTATGTATGAATTAAATATCGTCATCAGTTCAACTAACCGACTAGTGTTAACTTTCCTATCATATTGTATCTTCTGCTTGAGTTGTTCAAAACTGATGCAGTCCATAGCTGATTGCTGTGTAGAAGTTCGAGATTCATCGATGTTGCTAACTGCTTCGAGGGGATTATCAGGAGGTGGGCAAAAGATGTCGTTTATACCTTCGATATCATCTAGTGGATCTGTGAGTTCAGAGAAAATCGATTCTTCCAAATCAAAGTCTTCCTCATCGTTGGTATGCAGGTCGTTAATGGTGGACAAGAGATCTTGATGCCGGGACTCTCTTCCCCACATAACCTTGAATGGAGTTTGTCCGAGGGATCTTTTCTTGCAGGAGTTCATCGCAAGCACAGCCTGTTTGAGCAGTTTGGACCAATGATCCCCTATCTGGCTCTCCATTTTAATCAGTTTTCTATATTGGTAATTCGTAAATTGGTCTTAAAATTATATTACAAAATACTAACTGTTTCAGAATCTTGTTGTGCGCTTCGACTAAGCCGTTAGCCATGACGAGTGCTACGATTGTCTATTCCCAATTTCTGGTTGAATTCCTTAAATATCTGTTAAATACAATAAATAAATACAAATAACTATACATTCTATAATGTTAGTGTGTAAAATTAGAAAATTATGATAATTATATAAGTTATTTAATTTTAATTAATTAATTAATTAACACCAATCTAACAAACAGTATTACATTATACTACTCACATTGCTTGTGAACTCTTTGCCCTGGTCGTGCTGGATAAT
This sequence comes from Hexactinellida sp. DTS-2022, assembly GCA_028753945.1. Lineage (NCBI taxonomy): Eukaryota > Metazoa > Porifera > Hexactinellida > Hexactinellida sp. DTS-2022. Next base: position 1,903,485 of record JAPNXP010000014.1, read on the forward strand.
ATCAGGTAATCCCATATCGAGATAGATGTCCTTCAGATTCTGAATAACTTCTTGTGAAGTATTGGTCTTGAGAGGGCGTACTGCAACATATTTGCTCAGGTAGCAGACAGTGACTAGAATGTGTTTATAGCCGTCTTCACTCTCAGGGAGGTCGCATATAAGGTCCATTCCTATATGTCTCCACGTTTTAGAAGGAGGTGGTATTGGTTGGAGTTTCTTTTGCGGTTGAGGTGGCAAGGCCGCTGTCATCTGACATATATGGCAAGTCTTTACCTTGATAATATAAGAAAGTCATTACTATTGTATGATTTAATATGTACTACTATGTTACAAAGCTAAGTGAATACGTAGTTTCTAATCATTATGAATTTGGGATTATTTTCCACTGAGATACAGCCACATTTCCTTATGTGCCACTTGTCCCACAAGTAGCACGTGACATAGACACAGATGCCACTTCATGGAAAATTATTGGATAAACATGACTTAAAATCATAATGTTATGATATTTATAATTATATTACAAGATTAAGTCATTTGAGAGTAGTTTAATCCAGCAGAATTTATTACGCAAACGAGAAGTACCGTATTTCCTTGAATAGTAGCCCCCCCTCGAATAATCGCCCCCCTTGAATAATCGCCCCCCCAAAATAGGTCCTAATTATTTTTTGACACAGCCTAGAATAACCGTTGATATCAAATTATCGCCTCCCTTCAATTATTGACTCTCTCAAATGATTATATTCCACAAATATTCGCCATTCTCGAAAATCACAACATTTTCTTGTGCCAAAATGGGGCTTGAAATCAATAATCGCCCCGGCTACTATTCAAGGCAATACGGTATATTGTAATTCAGAAATAAAAATTCAGTTCTTCAAATAGTTTTCGTTGGCTATTAGTATACATTTAGTTAGAATGCATTATAACATTTAAAATGATTCAAAATTAAATAGCCCATTTGAATAATAAAAATAATAATGGTTCAAATGAAACGAGATAGGTAGGAAATTTTTATAAAGTATGAACAAATACAGAAGTGGTCCGAACAAAGATGGACAATCCTTTATAATAATGTCACTGTAAATGGCAAGTGGTCCGGCCATGACCGAACCACGTGCTACCTAGGAAAGTATGCCGAATAATTAAACTCACATATTCTTTAACGTCTTGGGAAACGCCTGCCCATGTGTATCTTCGCTGAACTGAATGTACGGTCGTGTTTATTCCGGGATGACCGACTTCGTCATGGAACTTCTCATAGATGCTGTCCAACTCAGACTGCAATGGAACTGCCAAATCTGTCTCTGTGCCTTCCAGTTTTACTCTCTAAAGGGAGAATTCAATTAAACCATGGGATATTTAAAAATGGTCTAGGGGAATAAGGAAGTCAATATTACCTTGAAAAGTCTGTTGGTATCTCCAATAAAATAGGAAGACAATCTTCTTTTGTAGTTCCATTTTGTCTGACGTGAAGCTTGAGATGCTTCAGGATATTTTTCTTCGCGAATAAAGTGAATGATTTCGTCATATTCATTTGGATTCATTTGAAAATAATAAAGGATTTGATTGTTTGTTTGTTGTAAATGAATAAGACAATTAATGTAGATATTAAGTTTCTTATATAGTTAATTAATTTGATAATAGTATAGGATTTATGTATATTATGTTGTCAAAATCATAGTATATTCTTAAATTCATAATAAAAAGTAAAATAAGCCAAAAATTACTTTTATAGTAGTGTCTCAAAATATCACTGTATAAATTCTAATAGCACATCCATGGTTTGCTAATACAATGTCTCAAAATCTCACGCGTCTCATTCTTGAATTAAATTCATAATAAAAAGTAAAAATAAGCCAAAAATTCCTTTTATAGTGTCTCAAAATATCACTGTATAATTTCTCATAGCACATCCATGGTTTGCTAATACAATGTCTCAGAATCTCACGCGTCTCAAAATATCATGCAACAGTACTAACAATTATTTCTTTAATCTCGTAAATACAATATTTTTAAGTCATCTATACATAGAATTACAATTGTTCTACTGAATTTATATTTTTAATTAACTACTATGATTCTCTGTTTATAGTTGTTCCTTCCCAAATAAGCTCGACCTCGACCTGGCTATTTTTTTTATGTATGATGTTTAATCTTATACCGTATTCCTCAAATGTTCTCAAGACCTCTCTCTTTGGAGTCGGATATATCACTTGGATTTTGATTACATTTTATTCTGCTTTTAATTGGTGTATACAGTATACAAATACAATAATTCAATGGATCATAATTTATTATAATGATAATAAACACAAACAATCAGTCTCGTAGTCTACGTTTCTTGGCCTTAAATGAATCAACTTGAGACTTTCTAGCAGTTTCACTGACTTCATTGGAAAGTTATTTAAGACAAAGATTAGTTATAATCGAATGAACTCTCTTACAACCATCAGTAGCATGTAGATCGAAAACAAAACCAGAATCCCATTCAACTGATACCTAGTGGGTAGAGCATTACATGTTTATTTGGAAGTTTAGTTGCCAATATCTGCGATTCATACGATTCGAGTATACAAAATGCAGTTTCTCCATACTGATAAAGAACTATTGCTGGTAACTGGAGCCCTCTATTAAGAATCTCAATATAAGAATTATTCAATCTTTCTGAAGTAGTTCAAAACAAACTTCACAATTTGAACGTTGTATGAGCGAATGAGATATGTACCCAGCAAGGCTGGATTCGGTTAACCGGTTAACCGTTGCTGACATCGGTTAACGGTTAGAGATTTTATTAACCAGTTAGCCGGTCTGTTGAATATAAGCAGAGTTATTGGGAAATTAATGTATAAAGTATTAAAAGTTTTTTATTTTATCAGAATATGTAGACCTAAATCCATTTCTCATCACCACTTAATAAATTTTCTTAGATAACATTGATTTAAATTTACCAAAAGCACGAAATGTATCAATTAATATACTTATGCGGTTATACTTTATACAGCTGAGTCTTAATTTGTAGTATAATCAAATTTTTATATAGGATTTATTGTTTTTGAGTAGGACGGGCGGTTAACCGGTTAACCGTGGCGAGAAATTGAATTGTAACCGTAGCCTCAGATCGGTTATCCAACCCCACCCTTGTACCCAGCTACATAAGCAACAATATGTTAGAATTATCTGTTAAATAAAGTAGGCCAATAGAATCAGTCGGTAATGTGTTAAAAAATCCAAAGTCCGCTTATTTATTTCATCAGTTGAAGACACTATTAACCCACTAAAGTCGATATCGCGTTTGAGAAGGTGCTGGTAAGTTATTATTTTTTCAGAACGCAGTATCTCAGTTAAACTCACCAGAAAACTACCGCCACTCATTTGTCTAAAATGATAAAATCTCCTTTCTAATGGATCAGTCTGCAATCTTCCGGTTAATACGTAATGAAATCCATCTGTGATTAAATCATATGATAGATCAGCAATAGCGGCATTTGTATTCATTAATGCATCAAAGGTTTGTTTAGTGAGATCAGGTTTTTCGAAAGTTTCCAAGTTGATAACCAATTGTTTATTTACAGTAGAAAGGTACGTTTATCTTTAAGCGTATTTGGACTAATAGCATTTCCAAAGTGATGCAGATTAAAACGTTCTTTGGAATTAACAAGCAACCACCACATGTTTGTAAGCTCTAAGAATGGTGGATTTACTATATCTTAATCCCTAGATATTCACGAGTTGCAGCTGAGGTTTTCTATCAAAAATAGCTAGAGCTAGTGGAACCGATTGTTTGTTATTTCTGGGGTGAAGTACTTGGTAGTTTAAAGATGGAGCTTTTCGAAGATGGAAATTGAGAGAGTGGTCTGAATCATGAACTTTGTGAAGACTACGCCAAAATACATTCCCTGGTGGAACTATAAGATTTAATTCTTGAAGTTCTAATTGCAGCCGTGAAATTTGAAAAAAATGAGATTATACCGAATGTTTCTGATTAGGTGAACTGTATCAAAAAGCAAGTAAACAATTAGAGAATTATTTTGGATTGATCATTTCTTTTCAGGAACTGGATAAGTATTCATCAAATAGTTGAACGAAGAAATATTGGTTCGGTGATTATCAGAAATAACAGCACGAGGATGAAATTTTTCATAGGTTAAATTTTCCAGACAATTAAGGATACCATTACTTACAATTTTGGACGACATAGTGAATATTGGACTAGCTTTAATGATAAAGGGGATAGTATTAGTGAGAGATATCGCCATAAAACAAAGTATGCTCTTGTACATTTGGAGATCTTCATTACAACCAATAATAGTTTGTCCGTCAAATTGTACTTGTTGCTGTAGAAGCATTTCATCAAGAAGAATTACGACATCATTTCCAAAAAAAACATCTTCACGAAATTTAGGTAAAGCTTTTATACTATCAATGGAGTCGGATTTTAAACAACGTAGCAATCTCTGGCTAGGTAGCGGTGGGTATTGACCAAATATATTATAAGCTGCATTTAAAGTATAGCGCAATTGAAGGGCAAATCGATGAGTACTGGTAGAGTATTTACACTTTCCTTTCGGGCAATAGTATACGAGTCGCAACAGATCTTTAAGAGGTTCAATATCATAATTGTGAGTGATGTTTCGATAATATTTGGGTAAATTTGTTAACATATCCAAGTTGCGAATTTTGGAACCTTTTGAATTCGATATATAATCTGGTAGAGGAATAGGGAATCCTTCAAAACTAAGCTTCACATGTAAATCAGAACTGATATTTATACACTCCATAACTGTAGCTACACCTGATTGTATTTCAACCGGATAAATAGTAAGATCTGTTTCAGTAGAAGAATTAAAAAAGTCTCGATACTCGATCGCTGATTTATGTGGCGTAAGATATCATGTAAACTTTTGCATTTTGATCGAGATTGAAAAATGGGTAATTCATCTTTCTGAAAAATCCGTACAATAGATTTTTTCGAATAGATGAAGAGATATTAGCCTGCTGGCTTCAGTGGCGTATCCAGGGGGGGGGGGGGGCATTTGGGTCTTCAAACACCCTCCTCATAACTAGTTTCCAAAAGGAATATGTTATTCAGGCGCTGATCCAGGGGGGGGGATGGATGGGGTGGCTAGCCACCCCCTTAGCTCTCCATTAACAATATCCGAGTGAAGAAAAATTTAAGAAAAATGAAAATAAATAATATCTTTCGCAATGGAACCCACTGGGGGGCTTACAGTGCACCCCCAGACCCCAACCTGAGTGATTACCTTCCCCCTTCCAAAAACCCTGGATCAGCGCCTGTTGTTATTTATAATTTGGTACAACTGCACATTATTACACTCCTCCTACTATGTGACAATAATAGCTGTACATCGATGTTTGAGCGTCTAAGAAACTGGCCTCTCTTTTTTATTCGTTGGTCGGCTGCTTTCCCATCTGTATTATATACGTAGTAGTCTATGGTGTGCTTCAGAATAATTTATCCTAAAAGTATGTGACTGTTAAGTTATTGATTTCATGCGTTTCACTTAGATAGCTACCGTAAAGAATGTGCATCCTCTTCTAAATCATTTTGAAGCTTTCTCCAGAATTTTGGCTGTTATACAGAACTGTCCATTCTCTATTTCTGTAAACGTGATCTTGCAGTATGTTTACATGTACTACACGTGTTCTTCCGTCAGTATGCTTGATTCTGACATCCACAGGTCCTAGGACTCTGAATTTCGCACCTCGGTTCCCATCTGTCACTAGATTTTCTAGAAACTCCCCTAAATGGAATAGAAAGCAATTGCTGACCTGGTATAAACTTTCAAAGCCGTGATGAATTCGATGGTCCATATTTTTTGATGTTTCTGAGCTTTAACCATTTTCCTTCCAAAATTCTTTTAATTCTGCTAATTTTCCACTTAGATTTTTCATAAGAGCTAGGATTATAACCAATTTGTTCTACAAATTTTTATGGAGGATTTCGACCATATAATAGCTGAAATGGAGTAACCCCCATGCTTAAGTGTTTAGTCGTTCGATAAACAAAAAGAACAATAGGTAGATATTCTTCCAAGTCAAAGCTCCTCCCCACATAATACCTTAATATTTATAATATCGTCCTATTACCCCTTTCCACTAAACTGTTCCCTTGTGGATGGTAGGATGTCGGTGCTTTTTTTTTTTTAATCCTTAATGCTTTGCACACATCCTGTAGAAAAGTGGACTCACAATTGTTTCCCTGATCTGAATGTAAAAACTCTGGGGTTTCCAGTCTTTAAAATAACTCAATTAAAATTTTAAACTATAGATATTGTGTCGCCATTTGATCTTTCATCGGAAAAATCCAACCATTTTGAGAACGCATCTTCTACGACAAGTAGATACCGATTACCCTTATTACTTATTGGAACCTCCAACACATCCAGTTGAACCATCGCATTTTTCTTCTAATTGGTCTATTCACATAGTAGTATTTACCTGTATTGGAAGCAGGCCTTTTGACATAATTATACGATCTTTTTGTATACTGCTTGACACCCATAGCCAATCCCATCCAATATGCAAGCGTTTTTATTCTACCTAAGGATCTTTCAATTCTTTGATGCACCGCATTGTCGTGAGTTTGTTCTACATAATCAAGTTTCATGAATTCTGGAATAAGTAGTACAGTTGATACATCTGTGTATGGTTTTATCTTGTAGCTACGGACTAGCACGCCATTCATCATAAGTAGTTGCGATCGAATTTGTTTGAATATACTCAGTGACTTTTCTTCCCAATCCGAACCCTGGAAACGATCAACTCACTAACAACTTTGGATATTAACCGGTCATTTAATTTTATGTTTTCGGATATTTTTCCTATCTTGAAGATTAGTTAGTTCAGTTAGTGGCAGTGTAGCTCTTCATATATAACTGGCACACGTGTAAAGTATCTGCATTTATATTCTCCACCTCTCTATTATGCTTTATGATGAAATCATAATCTTGGATATCAACTGCCCAGCGCCATAGACGTTCTATAGTACCCTTCTGATTCGCCAATCATTCTATTGATTTGTGATCTGTAAATATCTGTAAAAATGCTTTCAATTAGATAATGACGAAAGCATTTAAGAGACTCCACTATTGGTCAGCATTCCTGCACTATCACTCTATAATTTTTCTCTGCACTTCTATAATAAGCGATTACATATCGTTTTTGCTCTAGCACTGATCCCAATCCGATACTGGATACCGATGGCATCCGTATAGAACATAAAATATTAGTAAAGTCGGGACATTTTAATACAGGTGAAGATTATAATTCGTTTTTTAATTATTTAAAGTTTTTGTATGAGATTTACTACCATGAGATTCTTTCTAGTTTTACTACAAGGACTTTAAATACGAATTCGTGCAATTGCTTTCAACTAAGATCAACATCCTTTCCAGAAAGCATATTCAGTGTACCTGCAATCCGGGAAAGTTTTGGGATATGTCTTCTATAATATCCAGACAATCCTATAAATTATTTGTTTTCATAGGTCGTGGTCAATTTACAATTGCCTCTACCTTTTGACTGTCTAGAGACATTCCCTCTTCTGAAAACGTATGACCCAAGTAAATAAGTTTCCTTTTCCCAATCGCACATCTTCCTCTTTACTTAACATTAAGTTATGTTGTCTCAAACTTCCAAGTACTTCCCATAATGCTTATCGATGTGACTCCACATTCCTCGAGAATACCAAAATATCATCCATGAAATGATCATTGATGGAATATTGTCACTCAATACATTATCCATAATTCTCTCGAAGGCACTTGGACCTCCAGTTAACCGAAAGGTAAAACGTTAAATTCATGACGATTCGTAACAATTGGCTGAATCTAAAAAATGAAAACCAAACTTTTGTGTATCCAAAGTTTGAAGATTTTTCACCTAACTGCGCTCGATTCCCTCTTAACCTACAAACAGCTTCTTTTGATGATATTCGAGCGATTCATAAGTTGGAACAAACAGTATCACGAAACTTGCACCGCGTCTTACAGCAAAAGCATGTTGGCCTTCCAAACTAGAACGGAAGAATGTTAAATTGGCTCTCCGATTATTTGATGACTCTACTAGTGCAGCTCTAAATATTTCTAATGAACCCCGACTCGAAAGGTTTAAACACCAGACTGCAGAATTCATTGATATAATTGTTATGGTGTGGAATATTTTGAATGTTAATAGGCCGAACAAAGACGTTCGTTAGAATGACGAATTTTCTAACAACTAGTACTAGATGATCCTAGATTTTGGTTGATTACTCGAATTGTTAACTGGCTATATACTTGGAGATCCTTACCAGGAAAACAAGTAAATTAACACCCCAGACTTTTACAAGCTTCAAACATACTTGTGAAGCGCTGCCCATTTTAGTCAATCACTTTACTTATCAATACGGATTTTCATATGTACTCACCTATTTCCTCTAGACAGATCTACGAGAACACCACTTCGGGTTGTATAGAATCAGGGTTGTATCAACTCATTTTGAGTTGGCAAAACAACTCATTTTTGTCTACCAACTCATTCAAATTTCCTTCACCAACTCATTCAACTCATTCATTTTGCTGTTACCAACTCATTCAACTCATTCAAGAAAATGAGTTGATTTTGCCAACTCAAAATGAGTTGATACAACCAGGGACGGACTAAGCCATGGTGAGGCCCTAAGCTATATTGACTTCTGAGGCCCCCCCCCCAATTCAATAAGGCCCCCGAAACTTGTGAGGCCCTAAGCTATAGCTTAATTAGCTTATGCCATAATCCGGCCCTGGATACAACCAGTGGCGACGGAAGCTAATAAAAACTAGGGGGGCTAACCTGTGTAACTATGTCCACCTTCAAATAGGAGAACGAAATATTTTGGCGACATGATATATACTCTACGTCTATGACTATGACTCTATGTCTATGAGTATTGTAAATCTTACGATTGGCCACAAAATCGCAAATCCCAATTAGTATTCGATCTAAATATTACTACGGTACGGGGTTAGTGATATTTCTATATTTCTTCACTACTATATATTTCTTCACTACTAGGAATAATTAATAATTTGGGCAATTACGCCTACTCAATACACAATAGACACTCTTACCATTGTTTAAATAATAAATATTCCAAGATCATAGCGAGGACTGACATTTCTTTGTCATATTATAGTTTCATGGTGAATGAAGTGATATTACAAAATTTCAATATTCAATTAATTTCTCAGATCATTCAAATTTCAAATAAATAACAAATCGTAAAATAAATTCAAAAAACAACATAAAATAATTTGAAACAATTTTCAAGTCATTTCCAGATATCTAAGTCTTTATCCAAATAAATAAAGTATTGAGAAAACAACATCAACAAATAATACGAAATTGAATATCAAGTGGCTGGTGACACTCAGTGGCGTAGGTAAGGTTTCGGGGGCCCCGGTTCAAACGCATTTTGACGAAGTATGATTGAAGTATATCTGATATCTGCATATGGATAATTTTGGAACCTTTCAGCATACCTGCCAACCGTACAGAGATTCCCTGTACAGTATATAATTCTATGCTTTCTCCTTTCCAAAGTGATAATTTTTATATACATATAAGTGTATAGTAATTCCCTGGAAGAGCGAGCGCAGCGAGCGAGAAAATTTTTTGGGAGGTGTACAGGGATTTGGACAATGTACAGGGGAAAATTTGAGCCCTGTACAGGAATATGACTCAAATAGTTTGACAGGTATGCCTTTGGGGCCCACCGAGACATCGAGGGCCCTGGTTCAATGAACCGCCTGAACCGCCTATAGCTAAGCCTCTCGTAACACTCACTAACGCAGAAGTTACTGAAATGTCCTTTACTAGTATTATTTAAATTAGTATATTGTATATAAGGGGGAAAGTAGGGGGGCTGAGCCCCCCCTGCTTCCGCCGCCCTTGGATACAACCCTTGTATAGAATGATGTCTGGATCAAACTATCACGTCTCATATGGCCAAATACTAGAAACTGAACGACGGCTCAAGATATCTAGTATATTGAAACTGTTTTCCCAGGAACCCTCTTCAAAATAAAATAATCTGGGTTCGTTTATCAAATCTTTCTCACCTAAAGAAGACGTCTGTGATTCTCCAATCATAGATTTTGCACCATTTCTCTCAAAGCTACAAGATATTTCTACTCTACTATAATCATTGGTTGCGAAACTCTTCAATCTTTGACATTTATTGCAGGTTATTGCGTGCATCAATACTTGAAGAACAAGGAATTAACGCATTGTCGTGTCTGAAAAGATTTTTTAATTATTGATAAGTACTTATTGTTTGATCCAGAAGAAGCTAAAATATATAAGCTCATTGAAATCTTGGACAGAGGATCATTGAAGTGGCCTTCAGATTCTGTCTTAGAATCGATCATCATTGTTTGGAGAATTCTAATCACGCTAAGACAAGATTTGTCACTGAAAAACCTCGGCAAATATTAATTGTCTGTCTATTAGAATCCTTGAGATGACTCTAGTGAACCCTGGCGCAACAGATGCTCAATTTGTAATCTGATGGTTGGGAGATCATACGTAAATTGTTTTTTGTAGCCTCAAACTGTTTTATCTCCAACATTGTAAAAAATCTCAAGAGGAGAAGATAATCGTAATTTAAAGAAATTAAGAGTTCAGTAATCAAGTACTTCGCAAGCAATACTTTATTGTAGCATTTTAATTATTAGCATGAATAATTAATTAACAATAGTATTAGTGTATAGTGAAAAACACTAAATACACCTCATTTTAACAAAAAATGAATACTATTTCTTTAAATTGTAAACCATTGGCTAGGCCATTGTCTAATGTAAAAATCATTGTAGCCCAACTAGCGCCTACATATGATTCTATTTTCAATTAATGATTTATGCCTTCGTTTTTATCCATGGTGTTTTATTGTCAGGCCTGAGTAAAGTAGGCTGTGGTAGTAGATATAAGTACTGTTCATGATATTTTGAGACGCTTAAGATTTTGAGACATTACTATAAATGTAATTTTCTACTTAATATCACTTTTTATTAAGAATTTAAGATTCTTACAATTTTGAGACTATAGTATAGATTATCCTGTGAGACATAGATGTGCTATTATATAATGCTTTGAGACGCTGGTATATAACAATTTCTGACTTGATTACCTGTATTGAACATCTCATTATATTTTATATTATATCTGCAATATTTTATCCCTTTTTAATTAACTTAATTACTGATAATTATAGTAAGTTATACCAGTAACCCAATTTCAAATCTATCTCTAATTTGACTAGTTTTTCCTAAATCTAATAATTTCCCAATTCAGCATAATACTAACAAACAGAATAAATATACTAAATAAATTAAATAAAACACACTAATAAATACATAAACTAACTAAAATAAAAATACAAAAAAATCTTGTAAAAACTCCAACAGCACCAGTGGGCAAACAAGTGGAAATAGAGCATTTTTCGAGCGCCTCAGATTGACTCGATATTATTGACATCGTTTTCAGTATACAGTTGAAACCGGATATTTTTAACACATTCTTTACACGAAAATTTGTTAAAAATATCCGATTGTTAAAAATATCCGATTTTATAACAACAACAATAATTAATTATTTACAAGAAAATCTGTTAAAAATATCCGATTGTTAAAAATATCCGGTGTTAAAAATATCCGGTTTCAACTGTACATGAAAACCTAAAAATCCAATTTATTGTGCTGAGAAACATTTGAGATCAAGAGTTATGTGTAATGAGATCATCATGTTATAACAATTCTAAAGAAAGCAATTTTTGTGGTTTCAGAATTGCAGTATCAAAGTCTTATAAAATTCAACAAATTATATTATGTTGATGAAATATTCAAGTTAGCTTTATCATTGTCATTGGCCTTGTATGAAATAAATGTACACGAATGCATTTTAACTTCTTATATAGTCTAAAATTATAATACATCCGACCAGAATTTTATGATTCAGTCGCATTTACTAATTTCCAATATTGTTCAAGAACTTTTGAGAGCAATCATGAGCAATTGGTTTTTACATTTTAAATGAAAGGTTATGATGATACATTCAAATTAAAAAGCATTCTAGATGCGCGAAAGGGCGCGACTGGGGTCATCTAATGACTTTATACATGATATATTAGGATTTTAACTATTTTTGAAAAATTATATCAGGTTCAAGAATTATAATCAATGATCATGGTTGAACAATAAATTTTTGTTAACAAACCTAAAATATAATTTATGACATATTTATCAATAATCGTCTAGAATATCATTTTTGATATTGCCATTCAGTTTGCAGCTACAGATAACCTACAGTATATGTCAATAATGCTTCATTAGATTCTATCTAGCATAGTTTTTCCTATTTCCACTTACACCCCTGAAAATTCCCACTGTGCTGCTCCTCCATGCCCTCCGCCTCCTGGCCTCCCCCCTCCTCCACCTCATCTCCTCCATCACCCTCCTATCCCCTTTCAACTTTTCAAATTTGTTGTTGTGAAATACAACGATTTAAAAAATGTTTAAACCTTTTTATCTCTCCTGAATTTAAATGATATAATCCTTGATTTCTTACGACTTATGGTTACTATTAGACTTAGAGTATATACGGTAATTGAACTTTATTTATTTTGCTGTACATAATAATGGTGTTAAATTATTAATAAATTTAGAATTATTTATACTGATTTGATAAATAGCATTAATCTCAGAGATTTTACAGGATAGAGACAAACTTCCAATTTATCAATTGATCCTTATGCCACGTAGCACCTCTACAAATGTGTCTTGACACCTTGAGGTGCTGATGACATCGTAAAAATGTGTTTTCACAATTTTGAGAATTCTATATTTCGAATGGGTTGGTTGGTGTTGGGTGATCACCCAACACGCACATAAAAAATGCTGACTCATCACTTATTAGATTCTACTGAAACTTGAATATCTCTGAAATGAAGTTAGCTAAAACGAAACTTCCACCACTCTAAGGGTTGTTGCCTTCCGAAACACCTTTCTGAAATAATTTAACACCTTCATAGTGATGATGACATGGCGAAAATTGCAGCCTGTGCCGACAGCATGTTCCTTTGGAGGCACTATCAATAAATCACCACCAAAATATAGTGCCACCAAAGGAGCATGTGTCGGAACAGCTGCAATTTTGGAATCTATTTAATCAGTTTGATTGTATAAACCAATTATTATATTATTTTTTTGGTTTCATCGTGTATAGTGGACTTACTTAATAGAAACTAATTAATTACTTAATATAAATTATATTATAGTTGGAGTGAATTGTTCAATTTTTGATACAAGCATGAAAATTAGCACAGACATAGATAAATATATCATAAAAAGATATGGATATGTAGGCATCACGAAATTTTAATATTTTCAAGATGGCGGCCAAAAATTGTCGGAAAGTGTCGGACAAAAGCCCGCTCTCACGATTACTTGTTAGATGACCTCGTAGAGTGTTTATATGCACATAGTTATTCTCAAATGACTGTGCGATGAAGAAAGAGGTGTCACTCGATTGGATATAAAAAATATTTGAGAATGAAATGTGTTGCATTCCAGCGTTGTCAAGGAATGTCCTCCCTCCCAAACATGGTCATGTGACCCCTATAATGACTGGAAATCTTATACTGATTACGAATATCAGCATTAAACATTGATTAAACTTCAATTTCCAAAGTTAATTTGCTTTTGTATATATATGTACTACAGTATGTCTCGGTTAGTACGTACTTCGGCTTTGTAAGTACTAATTTATTTAACCAATTAATAGTTTATATGTATCTCAATATAATGTAAAGTCAGTTAGTATGTACACTTGGATAATATGCACAAATTTTCTCTCCCGAGGGGTTACATACTAACCGAGTTCTATTTTGAGTCAAAATGCCATTCCGTCTTAAAAATCTTGTGAAACTTTTACTCGATTAAGCAGAGAAATCTATTAACTGGTGGCTCTATAAAGCGAGTCGACTACGTTTAATCGACAGATTCGACACCAATACCTATCCTATATTCAACTAATATTTCTATATTACAGTAGAATCTCGTTAGTACGAACACGGTTAATACCATTTCGCGGATAAGACGACAAACAGTTCCACAGAATCAAGTCCCTACAAGCTACAATGGGGTTTACTCCGGTTAATATGAACTCTGGATAAAGCTAACAAAATTATATCGTCCGTTGGTGCTCGTATTAACGAGGTTCTACTGTATATAGACATGCATGTAAAGATCTTATCGATGTTTTAATATAAATCAAAACTGTGTATACCAGGTTTTTTTTTAAGTTGAGATCTTGGTGTAACTCAATACTGCAGCGTCTGCGGCCGACCTCATCGTGGTGTAACTCCAAAACACTTTGGTGAAAAATTGCACCAAGATCGGCCTTAAAAAAACCCTAGTGTATTCTATTTCCTGAAAATAGTGGATCTTATACAATACGAAAAATATTGTAAAATTCTGCGCCGATTGAGGACTAAATTCTCCAGGTGAATGGCTCGATACGTCATCGATTATTAATAGTTGCAGTTATAAACTCTTCTAAGTCGTTGTTTATTAAATAGGAGCCTTCTTTCTCGGTCGCATTTGCGACGGATCAGTGCTACGCACCTCAAGTAAACTGCCGCTATGCGGCCTTACTCCTCATTAAACAATTGATGATAGAGTTAATAAAACATCCCTTCCTACCATTTCCATACTTTTAACTTGTTTAGCTATAATACCCGTGAAAGCAAACTTCTAGGGTGATTTTGAATTTTCATTAATCTGTTACCTTTTTTGTAAACAACAATAATATTCACATTCAAATTAAAAAAACGCGAAATTAGAAATCAGCCTACGTGCTGGTTTACCAAATCTAAAATTAGTTAGTTAGTTTTTATCTCGTATAAATGCAGTTTCTATTCCCCCTTCACTTTAATGCAACCTGGACAAACAAACACACACATTGGTCACACACACACACACAAACAAACAACAGTCGAGTTTTAATAATATAGATTCATCAATAGTTTCTTAAAATCCTTAGCCCCTGAATGTTCTCGCCTAAAATATTTTGAGCGCTTAAACTAAATACATCCTAATTAAATTCAAAAATTGAAATATACAATATAACCTCATTAGTACGAACAAGGATAATGCGAATTTCCGATTACTATTGAACACAATTTTTGGAGGCTTCAAAGAATCTGGAATTAAAATAACACCGGTTGATACCAATTTGTAAAATAGCCGAAAATAGAAGACACGAATTTATACAGTACTAACTGACTTTACATTATATTGAGATACATATAAACTACTAATTGGTTAAATAAATTAGTACTTACTAAGCCGAAGTACGTACTAACCGAGACATACTGTAGTACATATATGTACAAAAGCAAATTAACTTTGGTCAATTGAAGTTTAATCAATGTTTAATGCTGATATTCGTAATCAGTATAAGATTTCCAGTCATTATAGGGGTCACATGACCATGTTTGGGAGGGAGGACATTCCTTGACAACGCTGGAATGCAACACATTTCATTCTCAAATATTTTTTATATCCAATCGAGTGACACCTCTTTCTTCATCGCACAGTCATTTGAGAATAACTATGTGCATATAAACACTCTACGAGGTCATCTAACAAGTAATCGTGAGAGCGGGCTTTTGTCCGACACTTTCCGACAATCTTTGGCCGCCATCTTGAAAATATTAAAATTTCGTGATGCCTACATATCCATATCTTTTTATGATATATTTATCTATGTCTGTGCCTTCATGCTTGTATCAAAAATTGAACAATTTTATTGCTATGCTGCCCCACTATTAGTAGATAATTCAAAATGTTAACTCACTTGATTCCACCGATAATTTACTTACCCACTAGTTGTCAGTCTTTTGCATCGTGGATAACAGCTCGTCTTTCGCCACTGGGGATGTGCCGTTGCAGGTCACGTTTCCATTATCTGGGCTCGCCAAGATTGGGATTGCGTTGTCTGAATAACCTCGAGCAGAGGTCCCCACAAAGTTCGATGTACCTTACCTTTGAGCGCTTTCGAAAGGGTGTTGTGATTAGTTATTCAATCGTTTGGACATCATCTGAAATAGTTCCATAAGTCTTGTAATTCGTGTTCAGCATTGATACGACAGGTTGATAGTGTTCGAAGTAGTTTTGGATATAATGGATGGTTGCAGGGTTATCTGTGTCCAACTGAGTATTTCGTTCTGTAGACGTTATTGGCAAAGTAGACATTGGCATCAAGAATAGCAGAAGCTCCTCCTGGCCACATTAAAAAATGATGAGTAAGAATTTTATAATTCTGAACTCAACAAGAAGGGGCGCAAGTTCTGACTGATATATAGTGGGGTCAAAAATTAAGATTCCGTAACCAACCTCTGGCTAGTTAAGTTTTATGCCTGATTCTGATACTTTCAGGGCCGTAGCCACTGGGTCAGGTTGGTCAGGTTTCAACCTGACCACTTTTGGTTGATTAATTTCCCAATATGGCACCACTCGGTCAGGTTGGTCAGAATAACCTGACCACTCTGTCCTGTTGGCCAAATTAACCTTACAACTTGGTAAGGTTGGTAAGATTAACCTGACCACTCTGTCCTGTTGGCCAAATTAACCTTACAACTCGGTAAGGTTGGCCAGATTAACCTAACCACTCTGTCAAGTTGGTCAAATTTACCTGACCACTTTGATTTTGGTGGCTACGGCCCTGACTTTAGGTTATATCTCGCGATTTAAGCTCCCATGCCGGTCTGAAAAGTTTGGGAAAACTTATTATAGTGACAAATTCAAAAGGGCTTCGGGCAATCATTTTAAAAAATTAAGGCCCCTCTCTGAAGATTTCATAAATTGAGATTAGACTGTTTTTGAACCGTATACAATAAGTACTAGCTGCACTGAAAATTTCAACTCAATCGGGACTATACTTTTATTGTAATAGCCTTTTGAAGATTCCTACGTCATTTGTCACCATGGGAGGTCCATTCTTTAACCTTATTGCGCTGTGACGCCTTAAGCAGTCTATTTCTATACGTGAACCACAGCATTTTAATTGGAAATAATTATCCATGAAGCGTTGTAAATTGTAATATACCGAGTAAAATATATACAATTAGCAATCAGTAAGGATTGTACAACTACGTGAAACCCTGACTTTACAATTTTTGTATTGATTGGTAATTATTAGATATCAAATACGCAATGAAAAGCTAGGAATGCTAGACAGGCTAGATACGGAATACAAAAAACTGATTGGATAAATTACTTTACTCTCGACCAATTAAAACGCAGTCCCACATAGGCATTCTATAATACACACTTTACAACTGTTAGACACTAAATCCTTTTACACTAAATTGAATGTTAGCTGCTAATCCATACTGATACAATTCCTCTTCCATTTGGTATGGAGGATGTTAATATTTTTTTTAGATATTTAAATTTGTCTACAGATACAGTAGAGTATTCCCTTTCCGCCTGGCGAATTTAAAATTTTTCGCTCTGACCAGTTTCTCAATCAACTCCGAACAAAATAAACAAACAAATCACTGTGATTTAATATATAAGATACAAATAGACATAGATATGAATATAAATATAGAATAAATACTGGGTTGATGTCGTTATACGTAGTTTTGATTAGTAGATATAAGTAGATCTAAAAGAGGTTTGTATAAAATAATTTTATTCAAAATAAAATAATTAAAGAATGGAAAACTCACCAAATTATAAATTGATGTTTAATTTGATTTTATTGCCTGATATAAGTTTCATTACTTCTGGGTTCTAAGGTGATTAGAATTACGCACAATATATTTATATTATTAAATATAAAAGTGATTTAGGGCAGAGGCGGCGCCAGGTTTTTCAGGTAGGGGAGCTCAGGGGGGGCCAGGGAGGATTTCAGGGGGTGCCACACTAGAACAATGTAATTCTAGGGGGGGCCAGCCTCAAAAGAGGGGGGGCCATGGCCCCCCCTGGCGCCGCCACTGTTTTAGGGTAACTTACTTTAATAATATCCTTCAACAGTTCAATTTTTTTAAATTGCAATGCAATATCGGCGTTCCCTCTTTTCCGCTTCCTGGAAACTACAGAGGGCGGTTCTACTTCTGCGGGAGGTTCTACTTCAGCGGGAGGTTCTACTTCCTCGACATCTTTGTTATCAAGATGAGTCAATTCTTCCTCAGGGATTATAGAATTTATTGATTACTAATACATTTATCTCCGCTAGAGAACCCAATATAGCTAATACTACATCAGTACCCCATTCATTTCGTTTGCTTATGAGGTCTAAATGATTGTTCAAATCCTCTTCACAGCTATAATGTAACATTTCCATTACATTATAACAGTGTAGAGGGCTGTTTTGAAATTGACGAATCAATTGAAATTTTAAATGTTCATAGGTATATTGCCTCTGAACCAAAATAATATGTGCTAAGGCTCGGTAAAGACAATTACCATCTCCAGTTACAGGGAATAATTCAAAATTGTGACCAAACAAATGTCGAAAGCCTTGCTTCAAGCGATGCGTAGTAATATTTTAAAGTGCTATCAACAATAACCATTCCATTATGTCGGATGGATAAGATTGGTTGTATTTCCATATCAAGAGTCATTGCTATATGGTTACACATGAGTAGGGAAAATTGGTTAACAGAACCTGTTAGAGATTCTATCAATTCAGTTTGTCGAACTTGAGAGATAGGCAAACTTCCCTATTTTTTAGTATCACCTGCAACCGAGTCTTGCTCAGAATCAGAAAATGCATTCTTCAATGACAAATCCATTGGGGAACAATATCCAGAGTTTTGGTTGGAGGGAGAAATGTTTCCCAGATGATATTGAAATACCTCCTTATAAACTACATTCCGAACCGAAACTCCACCAGAGGCAGAGTAAGTTCCTCACATACCATTACTTTCAAGCCTCGAGGATTCTGGACTCTGCTAAGAGCAATATATAATTGTCCATGACTAAATATAGCCTCCGGAGTAGGTAAAAATATACCAACTGAATTAAGACTCTGGCCCTGACCTTTGTTAATAGTAATACAAAATGCAGGACGAATTGGGAATTGTTTTCGCCTGAGAACAAACGGGAAGTCTGTCTCAGAAGGTATCATCACTATGCGAGGAATGAACACTCGTTTACCACGATGTGTGCCAGTTGCAATTTCAGCATCAATAACATGGCTTGACATTTCAATAATTGTTATGCGACTGCCATTACACATCCCTTGAGTGGGATCTATACTTCGCAAAAGTATTACTGAGGCGTATTTCTTAAGGTAGAGGCGATGCGGAGGTAAGCTAGCAAGCGTAATGGAATTTAAAAACTCAGTTGGATACATGGCAGCCTGATTAGAATCTACAGAATCCGCACTCAATAATACTTTAGCCTCACCGGGTATTTTATTCATCACAAACTCATTAATTTGATCTGTTGTGTCGTTCTTAGGACACATAATTATGCGGGAAGTGATATAATCACGATTTTGATAATTTACCTTATTATCAGAGTACAGTGCAACCCACGTACTATAAATTTCTCATTTACATGAACCATATTATCTTCGTTTTGAGGTTCAGTACCATCACCTACTCTTAGCAAAAAGTCTGAGAATTCGCTCACTTCAACAGAATCCTGAGAAGATAATCGCTGAAGACGCATGTTGATCGTTAACTTCATAACTTTAACACAACGCCAAAGTGGTGACCTATTTAAACAGGCAGATACAACTTCTGATCTAGTTCCGTGCCTAATTACTGATAGAATTTGACGAAAGTCACCTCCAAATACGATAACCTTTCCACCAAAAGGTTGGTCACACGAATAAAGGTCTCTCAAACTCCGATCTATACACTCAGCAGCATGCCTATGTATCATTGGGGCTTCATCCCATACTAATAACTTGCAGATTGTATTATTTTAGCTAAGGCACCTGTTTAGAAATGTTACACACGGATAACTCATTCACAGGAATTGGAATCTTTAGCCTAGAATGAACAGTCCTCTCGCCTTGCAGCAGGAGAGCTGCTATCCCAGAAGAAGCCATCGCTAGTGCGATCTGACCCTGTGATCGGACTTTAGCTAATATCGTGTTGTACAGAAAGGTTTTTCCAGTACCTCCGGGTCCATCAATAAAAAATGCTCTCTGGGCAATCATTGGATCATTGATATCCTCCATTATGCATTCAAATACTTCAGTTTGATCAGGGTTAAGCCCCGGATATTTTCCTCAGCAACAGCTAATTGTTCAGTGACATTATAATCCATTTCATATCGAATGATGCTAGGTTGGTCATAGGGACTCTTGGCAAGAGACGGAAGTGGCATTCCAGGAAAATCTGATAGTGATTTACCCTGTTGTTCTAGTCGATACTGAATATCTATTAATGCCTAGTTAGTAAAGTACTCGTTCAATTCGAGATTGGGAGCTAATACTCTAGCTTTAAATAAATAGTCCTCAGACAGGGAGACTTTATGCTTATTCCACAAAGCTAGTGGTTCAGATGGCTCGTTGAACAAAAGAATAGTCACAACAGCTGGCGTAGCAGTGCTGGTGCTTCACTTATAGCAGCTGCCGTCAAGCAGTCATCAGATTCCTGATCATCCTCCAACAGGCCTCGTCTACGGGCTGCTTCCTTAAAGGTATCACACACGGTGGTATCAGATAGAGTGCGGATTTCCTGAAAACTGGTACAGCCCGTGTCATGATTGAGAAGCATTCTTAAGAAATAACGGTCACCGTCACCTGGATGAGCTGAATAGACACGACCTATCACAGTGCCATGCCCTTTGACCCTCTCCTTCCATTCACGATCAGTCTTATCCCATACAAATTTATCGGGAAAATTTGTGTAGATAAGATCCCTTGCACTCGCAAATTTTTGATTAACAACAAACCACCCAGTGAGGGTAGTGTGTCTCTGCCTACTGAGTACATCTTCTATAGAAGCACTTTCAGCAAACACTACAGGCTGCTGATCTTCTAGATGCAAAGCTAGTCTCATCACATGTGGAAAATTGGCGTGGAGATCAAATGCAAAGAGACGATAGCAAGCTTCAGTAGCAGACACGTATCGAGCTTCTAGATAGTTTACAATTTCATCTACGTTCTTAGTCTTACAACTTTCACTACTGTCGGCAGCATGGAACTCTACAATGGCTCTATCATGACCTTTGTACACGTAGTTGTATAGATATTTAACTGCACTAACTGTACTACAAATCTCAACATTAATATGTGCATTATATTTCAGAAGTAAATAAGGATTGTATGGAACAACCGAACGATTGTCTAATTCAACACCAGTTACTTGTACAGTTCGTTTGTTATCACGACGTTGGTATATAGGATAGCTATCGTTGCCTGTTGTAGTACATTCAGCAAAAGCTTTGGATATTTTTTTGTGCATTTACCATCGCGCATGCAAGGAGCGTTCCTCCTTATAGAGCCACAAGGACTATGCATCATGCAACGCTTAACAATATCGTGAAGCCTGGGATTATTGATTGGGTCGGGAATTTCCGCACATACAATTTTGTCATAATCTGATGGTTCTCTAGGTTTATCGCTCTGACAAAATCACCAAAATGTGTGCATGGGGGAGGCCCCGTTTTTGGAATTCTATTGTATACACATGCGCCAAAGGTTTACCTAATACGTGTTTGTTACAGATATCATTAAATAATTCTTTCAATTTCATCTTAAACACTCTAACAATTAAATCAGGACGATCGGTCGCTTTTTGGTTTCCTATAAGAGCAGAGGATATCTCCTCCCATTTAGGATTGCATGTAAATGTAGTGAATAAGTCTGGCTTACCATATTTCCTGACTATAGACATACTGTCCTGGTATAACTCAAACATTTGTCGAGGACTACCTGTGAAGGAAGAAGGCAATATCACTTTACGTCCCAAATCTCTAGGATTATAATCGCCAGCAGAAATAGCATCAGCAAGGCCACTGTATAGATCTACTTTAATCTTTTGCTGATTGCACTTAATATAGTTCAGTCGCTGTTGCTCCACTTTAGCAAACATATCCACCAAGTACTGATGAAAGAGTCTGCCAAACATGTGTAGATAGCTCGAATCACTTCTCACCATCAGACGGGAAGAGTATCTCCTGAGGGGAATAAAAGTACATAATGCAAAGAATCATACGCGCAATTGCACTCGGTTATACGCTGTAAATCCCCTGTACGTGCATGTAGCACTAAGTCTCTGCTGGCTACGCCTTCTGAATACCCGTCTCCGGGCATGATGAAGGCTACCTCGGGGGCAGCAGGGACGTTATATCGTATGGGATATGGGACACCATCAGCTCGGATGATCATCCTAACGTCAGTTCCTCCTTGCGGTCTCATTCGCTCTATTTCGTGTCTGAAGTACTGCACATAAGGATTGGCCTTGTGCATTAGGGCCTGCAGTGATTTCAGTTCTGGCAGAGATGCCTCTCCCAGATTCCGCTGCCGGTTTTCTATCTCGCCCTCAGCTGTCCCATCATGGATGTATATCTGGGCAAAGGAGGGAGCTTCTCCCTCTCTGGGTGTCAGCTGTCCGATATAATGGTGTACAACTCCCTGGATACGGAAGGTGTATACTCCACGTCTCTCGCTAGCAAGTTCCTTATCGAGGTTTACTCCCAGCGAAGCAAAGGCTAGAGCTGAGTTGTAGGCTCGAATTTTATCTCTGAACTCTCTCCCTCGTTTGTCAGAAGTAGTCAGTAGATGCAGCAGCATCTCAGGCGGTGAGGCTAAAGGAAGTAGAACCACCTTCCCCTGTCCACAACAGAGGGGGAACTTGTTGCATTTCTTAGTGCTAGTCGTAAGATTTCGCTCTCCCAAACTTCGCGGCACAAAGTGGACAAATAAATTCCATTGCACCAAAATAATTTTCGTTGATTAGATTATCGTTAAATTCAGATGCAAGAACGGAACGCGCAATATTTAGATAACTATCATTACTGATACCTTTGGTCCTTAAGGACTGGTATTTTCTTTGATAATCTAGACGGGCAATTCGCCTCTCATTACTCTGCTCCTCGAAATGAGACTTTTGATAATCTAGCCGGCGCTTGCGGCGGCTAATTAGTTCTTCACAGCTCTCGCTTAAATAGTAAGCCTTCAGATATTCTAGCTGGCGTTCAATACGGGTAGCTCGATCATCTGCACTCTGATTGTCAAAGTGGGATAATTGATATTCTAGTTGTTGACCGAGACGGGAAGCTCGTTCTTCACCACTCTGTTTTACATAATATGCCAGTTGATACTCTTTTTTTGCTTCTCAAGCCTGGCTTGTTTAGCTTCCAATGTTTCATTAGTCCTCAAAATTTTCATTCTCAATGCATCGTTTTTAGTAAAACGAGAATTGCATTGAGGACCGCGTTTTGTAATTCGGGGCATAATGAAGCTTGTTCGGGTTTTTGTTAGAGTTGGAAGTGAAAATGAAAAAGAAAGTAAGAAAGATTCATACAAAAAGAAACTACTATTTATAATAGAATTAATAATAGTAAAGTGTAGTATAATGATATTCATTGGTCAAATATATTGGCCAGTATTATTTGTGCTTATTTTTTAAGCCAATTAAATCACAGTTCATATAGGCATTCTAGACACTAAAATCCTTTTATACGAATTGAATGCTAGCTGCTAATCCATACTGGAAAACCCTCGAATTTAATAGTCTAAAGTTTTGTCACCTTTAGGGAAGGGAAGATGTGAATATCTTTCTTAGATATTAGAACTAGTTTCTAGATACATTATTCCCTACCCCCTGCCAAATTTCAAGTCTGTAGCTCTTACCAGTTCCTCAATCAATTCTGAACAAACAAACAAAAAATCTTGTGATTTCGTCAATTGACTGGATTTTTTAATTTTTGTATAGTCAAAGTGCTAAATTTAGGTCTATTACCGATATTTACATGGAGACATACTACATAGCGAGTTAAAAGGTTATTGCATGTATATAGGATAAGATATTTTCCAAATCCCTTAAAAAAAGAGTTTAAAGAGTGGACCTCCCATGGTGACAAATGACGTAGGAATCTTCAAAAGGTTATTACATTAAAAGTATAGTCCCGATTGAGTTGAAATTTTCAGTGCAGCTAGTACTTATTGTATACGGCTCAAAAACAGTCTAATCTCAATTTATGAAATGTTCAGAGAGGGGCCTTAATTTTTCAAAATGATTGCCGGAGGCCCTTTTGAATTTGTCACTATAATATGTTTGCCCAAACTTTCCAGACCGGCATGGGAGCTTAAATCGCGAGATATATCCTAAAGTATCAGAATCAGGCATAAAACTTGACTAGCCAGAGGTTGGTCACGGAATCTTAATTTTTGACCCCACTAATACTGAACATGAAACAGCCATCACTGCGATGAAACGTTAGTTACTAAGCAAAAAACGAAGAACAAAATGTTCATTTACTTCAAGACGGCTAAGTCTATGATGTAAAAACATACACGTACTTTATGTGCATTAAAAATTGGATCACATCCAATATAAATGTTTAACTGATTGTGTAAATAGTTAGGAATAATATTCCTATTCATTGAGTTGACATCAGTACAATCTACTAATAGTATGTCAATTCTAACAAAGGCGGCTAACATATTGAGTTTAAAATTTGTACCCCATGCATTGGGTTCAGAAATTTAGTTAATATCTTCATGGAATTCCAGCTCAGTGAGTATGCCAGATTTGCGGATAACATTATACTTTAATAACTGGAAAATGTTTTGAGTGCCAAATATAATTTGAGTTATGAGCGGTATAAACAGCTTCCATCTGGTTGAACATAATACTCTGAAACATTCTGATCAAAATAAGTAGTCAGTTGTACTTGAAGTGAGGTTTAATAATTGCTTAATGCACCTCACGAATAGGTAAATGGGAATCTAGCATAATCCAATATTATGCACAATCTTTTGCCGCATTGGGATAGTAAGATTATTGATTATACCATTGTGAAAATACTGACAAATCGTATGGATCTCGAATTATTGCATCAAATATACATTCAAAGTCTGATATTGGTGATACAATGAATCTGAACTAGCTAACTAAACGAACCTTACATTCTCTCATATAAATATTTATCATTCAAAACGACACATAATATAATTAACTCTATTTAAAATTGCTTAAATTTCCAATATTATTCCCATTGGTTAAATTTCAATGCTTACAATAATTATTAAGCCTTGAATTTAGATTTATCCGTTGTTTTAGAAAAATTAACTAAATGATGTGCAATGGGGACAAAGAATGGGTAGATAAATTACAGCTAGCAGTACTAGCAGCCAATACTCAGACTAAACGGTCCACAGGCTACACATCATTTTATCTCATGCTCGGTAGAGATTTCGATTCCTCTAAGCTACTCAATCTTATCACCTCTCCAAACAACCCCGGCTTCAAATCACGAATACAATTATTGAAACATAAACAGAATTAGCCCACCCGAATATAATATTACTCCAATGGACATTGATGAAATTACAGATCCTTACGAACTCCCAAATAACGATAACCAATGGGTAGAAACAATTGCTGCAACTCATAAGATGGACAAGAAAAATGCCAGACAAAACATCAAAGAAGAGCAAAAGGCCCGAAAGAAAACCTACGACCGCAAGGTCAAACGAAATAGGTGTTTTACTATGTTTCACTTTGCTATTGTAATTCTAATAAAAAACATTTTTTAGAATTGCTTTCATATTTCAAATGTATTGTGTTTATTGTTGTTTCCGACAAAACATCATACGAAACATAAATGAGTCAGTGATACTACGTATTATGTGATGTCTAAAAATAGTAACCTTAGGTATTTGAGTGTGATAACTATTGTTATTGCGAAAGTTCTGGTTCAATTACGCAACTTCCGAACTTCTTATTGTGCAATTCATTGAGTGTACTGCTTTATGCTTTAGGTCAGAATTTGAAGAAGGAGATCAGGTTATCGTTCACAATATCAAAAAAGCAAAGAGACTCACAGGAACAAAAGAAGCAAAGAAATACTTGGGCCCATATTCAGTAGAGAAAGTAACACCAAGCCACCTCTTAGCACGAAAAGATCCCAACAGCAAAAAAGTAACAAAATTACCTCTCCATCTCTCTCGAAAATATTACTCACGAAAATAACCGGTAAGTTAACTTTGGTTGATTGTTTACCCTCTTATTAATGACTCATTCCTAGTACATTTTAGGTTACACCAACGAAGAATCAAACGCCCGACATCACATCAACCGGATTTTCTATTTGGCATGCAATTGCTAAGTATTTTCGATTGTTTACTGCTATACTAAAATGCGATATTTATGAATCAGACAGACTAAGACTTCAGGGTTGTAAATAAATCACTTATTTTTTGCAAATCATTTTAGATTTCAAATCATTTCAAATCATTTCATTTCAAATCAAATAATTAGCCACTTATAATTCTCTTAAATCAAATCAAATATTTGAATATTTGATTTGATTTACAACACTGGTCATGATATTTCTACATACTATTCGAACTAGTCAATCCTAAAATTTTAAACACACTTTATTTGAATTCGTTTAGAACCATTTGAGGAGACCCTGACTTTGGGAGCAACTGAAGAAATCTATGAAAAACCTGAACAACGAGGAACAGAAGAAAGTATTGATGCTACACTAACCACCACAAAACCTCAAGTATTAACAGCCCTTAACAACCGTACCTATCTAACATCACAACATTAAACGCTCGCCATCAAAGCTGAATCACTAACATCACTAAATTTTAGAGTCTCCAGAAGTTGAAATCCCGACATATAAGCCATCAAAGAAAAGTCGGAAGAGGAGGCGAACTGTTGATAACCAAGATGATTCGGTCGAGTTATTGAGTGCTGTAGACTTACTTCCATTACAGCAGGAAGTTTTGTATCAACAGATGACTGTATTCTCAGCACAGCTTCAGTTGATAGAAGAGCAGAGGGAGTATTTTAGATTGAAACGTCTAAGACTGATGGAAAATCATGTAAATGATTTCCAACAGTCATGTGAATAAATTATAAATATATAAACCCTTTCTCTATGGTAATGCATATTAGAACTAGGTAGGATTATACATACATTTAAAACAATGTAGATAAGTTTATTCATACATGCAAGAATATTATGCTACGAATTATATCATGTGATACACACAAGAAACCTTTCAAAAATATTTAACCTTTATTTGAAGTAAAGGTTCTATCAACTGAAGCTGTGCTGAGAATACAGCCATCTGTGGATAGAAAACTTCCTGCTGTAATGGAAGTAAGTCTGCAGCTCTCAATAACTCGACCGAATCATCTTGGTTATGAACAGTTCGCCTCCTCTTCCGACTTTTCTTTGATGGCTTATATGTCGGGATTTCAACTTCTGGAGACTCTAAAATTTAGTGATGTTAGTGATTCAGCTTTGATGGCGAGCGTTTAATGTTGTGATGTTAGATAGGTACGGTTGTTAAGGGCTGTTAATACTTGAGGTTTTGTGGTGGTTAGTGTAGCATCAATACTTTCTTCTGTTCCTCGTTGTTCAGGTTTTTCATAGATTTCTTCAGTTGCTCCCAAAGTCAGGGTCTCCTCAAATGGTTCTAAACGAATTCAAATAAAGTGTGTTTAAAATTTTAGGATTGACTAGTTCGAATAGTATGTAGAAATATCATGACCAGTGTTGTAAATCAAATCAAATATTCAAATATTTGATTTGATTTAAGAGAATTATAAGTGGCTAATTATTTGATTTGAAATGAAATGATTTGAAATGATTTGAAATCTAAAATGATTTGCAAAAAATAAGTGATTTATTTACAACCCTGAAGTCTTAGTCTGTCTGATTCATAAATATCGCATTTTAGTATAGCAGTAAACAATCGAAAATACTTAGCAATTGCATGCCAAATAGAAAATCCGGTTGATGTGATGTCGGGCGTTTGATTCTTCGTTGGTGTAACCTAAAATGTACTAGGAATGAGTCATTAATAAGAGGGTAAACAATCAACCAAAGTTAACTTACCGGTTATTTTCGTGAGTAATATTTTCGAGAGAGATGGAGAGGTAATTTTGTTACTTTTTTGCTGTTGGGATCTTTTCGTGCTAAGAGGTGGCTTGGTGTTACTTTCTCTACTGAATATGGGCCCAAGTATTTCTTTGCTTCTTTTGTTCCAGTGAGTCTCTTTGCTTTTTTGATATTGTGAACGATAACCTGATCTCCTTCTTCAAATTCTGACCTAAAGCATAAAGCAGTACACTCAATGAATTGCACAATAAGAAGTTCGGAAGTTGCGTAATTGAACCAGAACTTTCGCAATAACAATAGTTATCACACTCAAATACCTAAGGTTACTATTTTTAGACATCACATAATACGTAGTATCACTGACTCATTTATGTTTCGTATGATGTTTTGTCGGAAACAACAATAAACACAATACATTTGAAATATGAAAGCAATTCTAAAAAATGTTTTTTATTAGAATTACAATAGCAAAGTGAAACATAGTAAAACACCTATTTCGTTTGACCTTGCGGTCGTAGGTTTTCTTTCGGGCCTTTTGCTCTTCTTTGATGTTTTGTCTGGCATTTTTCTTGTCCATCTTATGAGTTGCAGCAATTGTTTCTACCCATTGGTTATCGTTATTTGGGAGTTCGTAAGGATCTGTAATTTCATCAATGTCCATTGGAGTAATATTATATTCGGGTGGGCTAATTCTGTTTATGTTTCAATAATTGTATTCGTGATTTGAAGCCGGGGTTGTTTGGAGAGGTGATAAGATTGAGTAGCTTAGAGGAATCGAAATCTCTACCGAGCATGAGATAAAATGATGTGTAGCCTGTGGACCGTTTAGTCTGAGTATTGGCTGCTAGTACTGCTAGCTGTAATTTATCTACCCATTCTTTGTCCCCATTGCACATCATTTAGTTAATTTTTCTAAAACAACGGATAAATCTAAATTCAAGGCTTAATAATTATTGTAAGCATTGAAATTTAACCAATGGGAATAATATTGGAAATTTAAGCAATTTTAAATAGAGTTAATTATATTATGTGTCGTTTTGAATGATAAATATTTATATGAGAGAATGTAAGGTTCGTTTAGTTAGCTAGTTCAGATTCATTGTATCACCAATATCAGACTTTGAATGTATATTTGAACATACTATATGCCAATCTTGCCTTTATGGACTGGAATTATATTATCTCGAACTGGTAATCAAGAAGAAACTAAAGCAAGTAATGCCATAGCAGAAAATTGGTTTAGGATAGTTAAACATCCAATATTCGAATCTAATATACACATCAGACCTGGTGATTTTATTCGTACAATGTATAGTAATATTCATGATAGAATTTCTGCTTTCAAATTTGGATTTCATCCCTTGGCTTCTAAAATATTTAAAGCAAAGAACCTAATGAAGAAGATTGTAAGGAGGAATGGTCTCGGAGGAGCAAAATTCATAGGAGTTATATAACCCCAGATGTAGATAATGTAGATAAAGTTTTTGAAAAATGTTATCAAACTTTAAATAATAATGTACAGTCAAAAAGAGCTAAATATTTAAAGAGAATGATTTTGGACTCTGAATTTCCGCGAAAAAAGAGAATTCTAGAAAAAGAGGTCGTATCCACAGCCCCTGATGTGGTCCTCCAGGCAGCTGATGTTGATATTATCACTGACATCGATATAGTTGAAATTTGTACAATGAATTACGACCTTCCACCCTATAAGCCACTCTCCCACCCTGGTCAGATAGATATTTGTCATAATCTGAATTTTAATGTTGTAATATCGCCAGTACATAGCAAGATTAACAGTAATGTAAAGAGACCACCGAATGAGTATGTACCTAGAAAGACTTATTGTGTCCCCGGAGATGGAAATTGTTTGTTTTCTTCTATAGCATATTGGATTGCGGGTTGTTCGGATAATTGTCACGAAATACGGAAACTTATCGTTGATAGTATGATAAATAAATTAAGAGTAATATGTGTGAAATTTATTAATAATAAATACCCAAATACTTACAGAAATATCGGAGATTATGTGGCTAAAACTGGTATGAAGAGTAATGCCAAATGGGGCGGAGATTTATAATTATTTGCAGCAGGTCTCTTATTTAGGACAGATATTTGGGTCTTTTCGAAAGACACGGGTAACACATGGAATGTTTTCTCTGGAAAAGGTGCTAGTATAGATCAGGTAATTAATACACCACCCGCCAACACCACTGGATCTATTTACATTGTACATACTGGTAATCATTATGAACCAGTCTTGGAATTATCAGATAAGGAGATAGAGACGAAGTTTTAGATTATTTATTTTCGCCCGCATATTATGGTTATTCTATTTTAATTCTGTGGACAACGATTAACGATTAATGATGAACGATTAATTTATAAGTGTATTAATGATATTTGTGTACACTTTATGTAGAATTTTGAATTAGATAATCAATGCTTTGTATAATCTTTGAAATCTAATAAGTCATCCAATTAATTAAACTATCAAATTATTTATTATCTTATTTATGACCGAGGTCATCTCCTTGCAATAATTAAAACAATACTCTCCCTCCATTTGTGAAAAAGGCTATTCAGTCTACAAAATTTGGTATTAATTAATTGATGGAGTAAATTAGCCCGTTTACTATTATTGCGGGACTTGGGTGATTGATTACATGCTTTGAAATACCTCAAATTTATTAATAGAATGAGAGGCGGGAGTTGACATTATCCTCTTCATAAGGAATTATTAATACGTAATAGCATATCAGCTTGAAGCTTGTGATCTAATTTAATCACTTCTAACTGTCTACGTCAAACTGGAATTGACGCTATTGCTAGCTGTATGCATATATATAGTAGGATTTTATGGCGACTCGATTTTGACAACTTCAATATTCAAACGTAAATATTTCAAAAAGTACATTATATTTTTTGATGAAATTTCTATAACATAAACGTAGATGTCTCTGGAGTTTACATGCATAATTTCAGCGCTTGATAATTAGTATTAGTATATTAAAAAAGTGGGTCAACTGGTGCGGGTCAGGGGTCATTTATTTTTGTCGAAAATGAATTTTTTTAAAAATTGTAATGCTAATTTCATAAACGTAGGTTTCTACTCTTTCGAATGCTGTAAAAATCATTTAAATCTGATGTCAGCAAGTTAGTCAACTTATTGACTGAAGTTGTGCTGGTCGAATATTCAGCCAACTTCACACTCGTTAGTGTATCGGAGGTCAAACATACCACAGACCACAAATTTCTGATACATACGTATATCAATTGTATAATGGTGTTGGAATGAGTGATAATCAAGGAATTATCCAGGCGCGAGACGCTCCTTTTGGAGTATGATTTTTGGAAAATTGGAATTTAGGATCGCGAAAATTTGGAATCCTCTCCTGTGCGGTAACAATAATTTGTGATTTAGGCGTATCCGGTCAAGATTTCGACAGGTACCCGACCCGACCCGACCGGTTCCGTCTCTGGTACACTGTAGTGTAAACAAAATGAATCGTATCCATAGCCTCAGAACGGTTAACAACCTCACCCTTGGTTTATAGGAATTTATTACGTAAGGAAATGCATAGATTTAAGATGACCATATCCTAACAAAATTCACATAGAGTCAAGTCCCGTTATATCGAATTTGCTCGGGGACAGTGGTTTCATTTCGTTATAAGCGGAGTTTATTATAACTGGAGTTAGTTATAAGCGAAGTTCATTTCATGTTTAATTTCGTTGTAACAAGATTCATTATACCGGATTTCGTTATATCCATTTCGTTGTATCCGAAGTTTTAATAATGTAATAGGATAGAAGGATTTCTGGACCATTGAATGACTTCGTTATAAGCAGGTACTTCGTTATATCCGACTTGGTTATACTGGGAGTTGACTGTAATTTAATGTTTTATATACGCAATTACATTGATATTATTTAAAAGACCGGTTAACTGCTCAATTAAATCTGTAACAGTTAACAAATATTAGCAGCGGTTAAGCGATCACCTGGCTAACCGAATTCAGTCTAGACCTGTGAATTGGGACTGTATGTTCAAATTAAAATACGTATCATTTCTCTCCTCACAATATTATTTGGGGTGGCCTTTGATAAACAGCCGGGACCCAGGATCAAAACCTCTTGAATAAGATAGGGTTACGCGATCAGGATAGCATTAAAGTATTAGGGGATAAAAAACGCATCTCTATTTGAGATGAAAACTAAAGAAGGGCCTGCATTTGTTCGAATTCGTATGTCGGCATTTGTCCAAAATTCCAAATATAAAATATTGGAATTTTTCCGACTACTTTGTCTCTATGTTTTATGTTGGCATTTGTCCGACTAATTATTAATTATGTTAATGTGAGTATTCAATAACAGTTATAGTTTATTTATGATTACACTCAACACAGAATTTTTTTATATATTCACTTTTCAGATCTTGTGTTTGATTTAAACATGATATACTGGATACAGGGAATTAAAAGTTCACGAACGTGCTGAATAAACCCAATTCAGTTCATTTCAAATTAACGCTCGTTCAGTTCGTTCACGTTCACCTCCTAACTTCAACACCACCAGCATCCGTTCAGTTCGTTCAACGGGCAGACCGGCGTTCGTTCAGTTCGTTCGTTCTGTTCAGTTCAGATGAGTTGGTGGTGGTTATTAGGTATGACAAGCAGTTATGAGTAGACAACTATTTATATATACTTTTCTAGTGATATATTTATATTCCACGTATGGATTAATGATTCAGTATTTCTAATTTATCGATAATCTGTTTAGTTCTTTCAGTTCGTCCGTTCTTTTCGTTCATTTCGTTCGTTCATTCAGTTAGTTCAGCTCTTTCGTTCGTTCGTTCAGTTCGTTCAACTACCGTTCAGGAAACCGTTGGTGTTCGTTCAGTTCGTTCAGCCTAAATGCCATAAAGTCTTGTGTTCAGTTTCGTAGTGGATGCAATTGCGTCCACTGCTAAGTTCAGTCAATAATATAATCAAATTAGTTAGCTTTCACAGTCAATATGTATTACTGTGCTATTTCATTTTCAGTCGTTACATAACAACATTTTTATAGAAAAGTGCTCCTGAATTAACATTTAACAAGGCCTCTTAGTGAGTAACAGGTTTTCTTGGGAGCTCTCACCCCTGAGCCCACATTAGGGTTGCTGGCTACACTTGATCCCTCGCACTTGACACCCCCTAAAATTATGGTTGACTTTATATGACTTTATACGATTATATTTACTTAGTCAAATTTAAGTGTAAAGAAGCTTCCAAATAATGAATTATTATCAATTATATTACAATACACATTTGTTGTTTGCTTGAAGGTACGAGAAACAAAATGACTTTTCAGACCTGTCACCCTGTAGACATGCACACAGTGTTTGCCAGAAAAGACCACCCCGGGAAAAACCCCATGGAAAAAACCACCCCGGGAAAAATCCCATGGGAAAAACCACCCCGGGAAAAACCCCATGGGAAAAACCGGAAAAACCGGTTTTTTCCACCCCGGAAAAGGGCACTAAATTTGGAAAAAACACACTTATGACCATATATGGCAACACTGCATGCCCATTTATGGTATGCTTCTATATGCAAGAGACAAATTTTCTAATGAGATTCTACACTTCTAGTGCACCGATTGTTAAATTTTGGACTTTTGAGAGTGGGTCCCTAATGTTAAACTATGGTTAGTGGATTAACCACTGAATACACTGATAATAAGTCTGATATACGTATATGATATGTATACTAACACGAAGTACCAAAGGTGCTAGGTGAACGCTGATAAGTGTGGTATACAGGAATTCTTCGATACCAAATAATCAGACCATATGAAAGATATCAAATTGTGGAATATGCATTTACTTACTATAGACAGTAAAATAGTATCCGTACTGTCACCGAAATATATTAATCATGCGTGGGCCAGTAAATAGAAAAAGGCAGAAAAGTCCAGAAAAGGGCGGTTTTTTCCGGTAAAAACCGGTTTTTTCCACCTGCCCCGGTATTTTCTAGAAAAGGGCGATTTTTTCCGAACACTGCATGCACATAGGCGTCAGACCCATCCGGCCACCCGGCATGGGCCGGGCAGCCCGAAGGGGCTATCCGGCTCTACTCGGCGTGAATGTAGCGGCCCCGGAATCGATTGGGCCGATCCCGGAACCTTTGGGCCGAGAATCACTAGTGGATACAGAAATGTTCATAAGGGGGTGCCCAATAAAACAAAGCCACCTTAGCGAGCAACTTATACGGCGTTCTGGGGGTCAAGCCCCCAGAAATCTTTCAAACTTGTTTATATACACTAGTTCACTGATGTTTGTAGAACAAACTAGTAAACTGTACACGTTAATTAATTGTGGTTAGAGTAAAAAGTCAGTTACATGGCAATCCTATAGTATCTAGATTATAAAACAAATTTATAGCAAATTTAGAGGATTAATGCATGTTAAAAATTCCTTAAAATGTACCAAAATTCAAAATTGTCCTCGTAGAATATTTTTAGGCATTGCTGCTACCGGCCGCACCAAAGAAGCAATCCGGCCGCATGCGGCCTAAAAGGCAAGTTTGCGAATCCCTGCAATATACAAAGCACTTGTTGTTATATGTGATTGAAATGCATTAAATAAAACTTATGCTCTTTGATATATAAATTAGATTAATTGTATAGTAGCGTTTAAATACAATCATAATTCAACTAAAGTTATGAATAACAAACTGATCCCTGTAGTGTTTTGTAGCAAAATGCCCAGTTTCTTCAAATGCGAACGGTTCATCCATCATACTTGTATGATGATCAATAATGGAATCTTCCAGCATGGGTTGCTTGAAACTTGCTTCCAAACAATAGCCATATTATGAAGAACAGCACATGCAAGAATAATAGTACAGACTTTATCTGGAGCCATGCGGATCTCTCCGTGAAGGCAATGAAATCTTCTCATCCACCTCCCAAAGGTTTGCTCGATTAATACACGCGTTTTTTTGTGTGAATAATTATAATTCTCTTGGACTTGTGAGGTAGGTTGCCGGTATGGAATTAATATATAGGATTTCAGCATATACCCACTATCACCTAAGATATGCTCTCCAACCAAGAAGTTATTCTCCACATATGTTCCAACCTGAGAGAGCTTCCAAATACGTGAGTCATGTACTGAACCGGGGAATCTTGCCAATACATCGGAAAATCTACCATCAGGTAGCAGATAGCTTGAACATTTATGGAGTGGTAGAAATGTCTGTTTACATAACCAGCCTCATTTTCAGAAGGCTTTAGAATACGAAAATGTGTTCCATCTACAAGTCCAAGAACGGCGGATAGGTTCGCGAGCTGATTAAACTGGGACTTAATCGTAGCATTGTCAGCAGAACCGGGCATGCCAATAAACTTTGAATATACCGATTGTAGTCCGAGTGCAACGGCTCTGTAACTGAGGGTTGGCTCACGGAACTCCATCATCACAAATTTTATCTTTAGTCCCAGATGCAAAAAAGTGTAGACCAACACAAACTTGTACATGTGGATGTGCAGCATGAGATCTATTTGTTGAATTAAGATGATCAACTATGATGTCTTTAATCATTAATATTGCTGATCTTGAGAAGCGGTAACGCTGCACCAATTCTAGATCATAGAATTCCAAAGGATCACTACGATCTCTGAACACTCTCTCTCGAGCGAGAGAATTTCCAATTCTTCTGCTAAAAACAATGGAATCATTCCTGCCATTTAGATGAAAAGAGAAGAGTATGATAATGATAATAGCACTAAGAAATGAAAATATAAATGTCATTTTTCATTATAAACAAATTTTATAGGAGTGGGGAATCATTCTTCTTTGTTCCTAATAATTTGACATTAATTGCCTCAACTGTTGCTCAAAAAGAAAAATTAAGAATTATATATTTTACTAGATCAATAATAAATAAACTCTTACCATAACTAAATTATACATTAGTTTGTATTTATTTAGGATAATGCTCTATTCTAATCCTATTTACCTTAAGTGAATTTTCAGGGTTCTCGAAATGTGACAATGACGTCATAACTTTTCGAGGTGTGAGAAATTTTGAGTGGAAACCTCAACTTGTTGGCGGGTGCCAAAAGTTACCCCTATAGGCCAAAAAATCCCATTTGGACCCGTCCACTTTCTTCAATCAATTCGTAACATACAAACAAATATATATACACACACACCCACATATACACCCAGGCTTGTGTTTTAATAGTATAGATTGTATTATCGAGCCTATGTCGGTTTCCACAATAACATTATTGAATTGCTATACATTGGCATAGAAATATTTCGATATTTTTGCTTGTCTTACTTGGATGATTAGTAAACTAGTGAAGTCGATAATTATCCTACGTGGTTATGTGAACCAATGTTACCAAGAGATTTCTAATTTCAGGTCCATCCACTCTCAGAATTTGCTTGAAACATGAGATGCATCGATTTAATTAAACAATAGGAATACTTATTACACATTAATAAAAACTTTCACGTTAACATTGTGGGGGTCGCGAGCATTTCCAAATCTGTAAAAGGGGTCGCATGGTACAAAAGGTTGAAAACCCTGTTCTACACTATTTATCAATAACTCCAAGTGAAAGACATAATCTAGAAAGAATAAAAATCCAAAATTGCAGCCTGTGCCGACGCATGTTCCTTTGGTGGCACTATATTTTGTGGTTGTTTATTGATAGTGCCTCCAAAGGAACATGCTGTCGGCACAGGCTGCAATTTTGGATTTTTTTTTCGCCAAGTCATCAACGCCCAAGGTGTGAAGAACCATTTCTCAATTGGTCGGAGTCACAAGGAACGTTAGATAAATTTGAAGTTTGTTTCTATCATAAACCATCTTGAGTTTAATGCCATTCATTCATTATGTATTGATAATAAGTTATATTATTAGTTATTTATTTTAGCAATTTTATCCACGGTGATTTGAGTTTAGTCAACAAATTCCTTATATTATTATATTTTATTTAATCCATTGTATAGTAATACTACAATTAAATAGAAGCCAGCTGGAATTTATAAGTTGAATCAATTTAATTATCGCAAGTTGGAACAATAGTGAAAGATTTAACAAGTTAAATCAATATAATTATTACAAGTTGAAACAATGGAATTAGATTTCACAGTTTTATTGAAATTGAAGTGTTGAGTAAACAAAGGAATTTCAACACCCATTTATGGCAGAAATTAAAAAATTTAACAAATTTCTTCTCCCATCAGACGCAGAATTTTAAGATGAATCTAAATATGAAATAAAATTTTGGGGTTTATTAAAACATATTTTGAGTTATGGACCAGACAAATTTTGAAATGTGTTAAAGATGTGTCAAAAATTTCATAATAAAAATTCGTAACCCCAGGTGCAAATTAGACGGTCCCTCCGCAACTACATGCCAAGTTTCAGCCCATCAACTATAAAGCTCTGGCCAGGGCACCGTCTACGGAGAAAAATTGAAAAAATAATAATAATAAAATCCAAAATTGCAGCTGTGCAGGCGCATGTTCCTTTGGTGGCACTATATTTTGTTGGTGGGTTATTGATAGTGCCTCCAAAAGAACATGCTGTCAGCACATCTGCAATTTTGGATTTTTTACGCCATGTCATCAACGCCTCAATGTGTCATGATCCATTTGTTAATTAATCCGAGCCACAAGGAACGGTAGATAAATTTGAAGTTTGTTTCTATCATAAACCATCTTGAGTTTATTGCCATTCATTCATTATGTATTGATATTAAATTATATTATTAGTTAATTTTTTTAGCAATGTTATCCACTGTTGAGTTGAATTAAGTCAACAAATTCCTTATATTATATTATTTTATTTAATCCATTGTCTAGTAATACTGTCATGATAGTTAATACTTAGTAGTAGACCATAACGATAAGTGTACTAGCATAGTACGTTAGTTCAGATTAGTTTAGTTAACGCATTCTTAATTTGTATTTCTTCACTATTAAACCTAGCTACATTGCAAGCTCATGTTAATACCACATTAAATACAAATTAAGTCTCCTCATGGCAGAAAGGCTCATTATCCCAGAACTCAGAAAGGAAGAGAGAATCGAGAAATGGAGGCCACTATTCCAGGCAGCTACTGCAAGCATGATCGCTACGGAGGGAGGTGTACAGCGTGCATTACAACTACTCCCGGCATCTGTCGGAGCCTAGCTGAGAGGGAGTTAGTAGTTGAAATAGTCACAGAGAATCAGGCTGCTGAGACCCTCACCCCAGCGTTCGAAACGTTGATAGCGAACCTCGATCCCCCCAAGGATACGCATCGAGCCCTCAAAGACCTGTGTCGTTCTGATTGGCAGGTAGGAGAAAGTATTGACGATTTTTTCTATCGTCTTAAGAACTCGGCCACCGTAGCTACGGCACCACTCAGGATGGTGTGTAGTATATTGGTATCGCAGTTGCCAGAGAACATCCAGCCTGCCTTGCACTTGTGGTTGGACGAAAGAGAAAACGTAGAAACCAAGGAAGCGCGCGCGTTTCTCATCAGGGTTAAGACTGCCTTAGTGGACAAGAGAATCTCCCTAGATTATGGCTACAGAGATTTGAGCCGCATTGCTCTGATGAAGCTAGACGACGAACAAGCCCACCAGGGAAGCCCCAAGAGAGTTGCAAGAGAAGAAGTGGCGACACCTGACGCCGAAGATGAGAGACCCGCAGTGAATACAGTGAAGCAGGATCCTCGGAGGGCTAGCTACAGGAGGAGGGGCCCCTTCAGAGGTAGCTCGAGGAGGTACACTACTAGAGTAAGCTCAGATTCGCGTTGCTTTATATGCGACTCAACACGCCATTTTATGGCTGAATGCCCCGAGAGATGCTGCCCCAAGTGCGGTAGGAAGGGCCACGACATCCGCGAATGTCGAGGGAGGGACTCACAGCGAGATGTTTTCCAAACCTCAGCATCTTCTGTTAGTACAGTGGAGACTTCAGTAATGTTGCCAGTCAGGATCAATGGTAAGAAGATAAACGCAATGCTTGACACAGGCGCCGACCCATCCGTAGTGGACCGGGTAACAGCTCAGAGACTAGGCCTGGCTTATCACCCCATTAGTTCTAGAGTATTTGGAGTGGGTCACATCCCCATAACAGTGTGCGGAAGGGCAAGCGTTTCAATCGATATTGGAGATAACCAAGTAGTAGAGTACAGACTGGACATTTTGGACACGGAAGAAAAAACGGTGATACTTGGACGGGGCCTTTTGGCACAGTTCGGAGGTACTACCTTCGACTGGGAAGGATTGAGAGTGAAACTAGGCGATCATTGGAAAGATTCCGCAGTCGGCGCGAGAAGAGGGGACATACTGAGCAGAGCTAACGTGTTACAACAACTCACGGATGTTACACAGGCGCAACCAGGAGCTTTCGACGTTAACCCCAGCCTCCCACCAGACGAACGCTCTGCATTAATTAAGATCCTCGATAAGTATCAAAGAGTATTCGCCGAGAACCCCAAGAAACCTCACGGAATAGCCACAGCAGAACACACTATCACGCTGATAGACCCTAGACCAGTGCGCCATCGGCCTCTACGGGTCTCCCCAACAATCGAATTAGAAGTGAATCGCCAAATAGATGAGATGTTATCCAACGGGATAATTCGTCATTCCACTTCCCCCTGGGCCAGCCGCGTAATCTTAGTGAAGAAGAAGGACGGCTCCCACAGGTTCGCAATTGACTTTCGCGACCTCAACGAAGCTTCCAAAAAAGACGCATACCCCATGCCGGATATGCGAGATATTTTCGACCGGATGAGGGGTAGCGCAATATTCTCTACTCTTGACGGGGCTTCCGCATATTGGAGCGTTCCCGTTAGAGAGTCCGTCAAAGAATTAACCGCGTTCGTATCGACACGGGGGCAGTTCGAGTTTAACCGAATGCCATTCGGGTTGTGCAACGCCCAAGCTACATATCAAAGGGCCGTCGATCAAGCGTTAAAAGGGTGTCCAGGAGTGCAAGCTTTCGTTGATGACTCCTGCGTTTACTCGCCTAATATTGAGTCACACCTGCTGCATCTTGAGGAAACTCTCCGGTGTTTCAGT
Organism: Hexactinellida sp. DTS-2022; assembly: GCA_028753945.1. Lineage (NCBI taxonomy): Eukaryota > Metazoa > Porifera > Hexactinellida > Hexactinellida sp. DTS-2022. The sequence goes on from JAPNXP010000014.1 coordinate 1,943,661, forward strand.
ACGGCAGGCATTCAGCTGCGCGCATCTAAATGCAAGTTTGGCTACCAGCAGGTGGAATTCCTTGGACATTTAATCTCAGCAGAAGGTAAAAGACCACTCCCGGCTATAGTAGAGAAAATCGAGGCCTTCCCGAGACCTACTTCCAAGAAGCAGATTCGCCAATTTATGGGCCTAGTAAATTGGTACCGGGAGTACTTTCCGAATGTCGCACTTACTGCTGATAGCCTTCATAATCTTACCCGAAAGGACGTACCATGGTACTGGTCTAGTGAATGTGAATCTAGTTACCAGTACTTGAGAAAGCAGCTAGCAGCGCACACACGAGTACTCGCTTTCCCGGATTGGGGGGCACCATTCCTCATGGAAACTGATGCGTCATCCCAGGCTATTGGCGCCGTCCTGTCTCAAGAGGATAATGATGGTTGTAGGCACCCGATCGAGTTCTACTCTTCTGCTTTGAGGCAAGCACAACGAAATTATTCAGCGGGAGAGCTAGAAACCTGGGCCATCGTCGCCGCGCTGAGGAAATGGAGAGTCTACCTCCAGGCCGCCTCTCGAGTAATTATAATTACGGACCATAACCCTCTTACCTGGTTACGCCGGCAAAAGGATCCCAGGAACAAGTACGCCAGATGGATCATGGAGTTGGAGTCTTACAACTACGAAATATTGTACAGGAAGGGTGTCGAGAATGGTGCAGCTGATTTCCTGAGTAGGACCCCATGCGAATTCGATTCCGTTGTGAACGATGAGGAGGAGAATTTCGAGAGGAATATCTACTCAATAGGAGCGGCGCAAATGGGTGAGAGGATCAGGGCCGGGCAGCTCAAGGATAAATGTGTTAGGAACGCAATTGAACAGTTGAAAGCGCAGAGTAGGATTCACTCTGGCCCTTACAGGTATCAGGATGGCATGCGATTAAGTGCCGAGGGGTTACTCTACAGGAAGCGAGCTGTCGTCGTCCCTAAGGATCTACAGGAAGAGGCAACAGGAACCGCCCACAGACTTACCCACGCCGGCATCGATCGGACATATGAGTACATGAGGGACCGTTTTTTCTGGTCTGGAATGAGGAAGTCGGTAGAACAGTACTGCAATTCCTGTATAATATGCCTGGAAAACAAGAGAGCCAGCAAAAGACGGGAGCCCCTGCGGCCGATTAAGCTAGAGGTATCCGAACCTAGAAGGCTCATCGCCGCGGACGTAGCGACCCTCCCTTGGGCCGAAACAGGGCACCGATACATGCTCGTAATAGTCGACCTTTTCTCGAAGTTCTCCGAAGTAATTGCGATGCACGACCAGTCGGCGGAGTCCATTTGTGAAGCTCTAGAAACAGGATGGTTTTACAGACACGGCGTCCCTGAAGCCCTCCTCACAGACCAAGGGAGAAACATGGACGGCAACGCAGTCCGCGAATTATGCGCAAAATTGGGGATCAGGAAAAGTCACTCGTCAGCTTACCATCCTCAGGGGGATGGCCAGGCAGAGAGAACTATTGAGAGCATCAAGCAAACGTTACGTTGCCTCCTAGCTGAGCTCGACACTGGGAAATCTCACTGGCCCGCCATTCTACAGCAGGTAGCCTTCTCCCACAACTCTTTGATTAATTCTAGCACGCGATTTACCCCCCAAGAGCTCATGTACGGTGTGAAGCTTCGATCAGCCCTGGACCAGGTGACAGAAGAGAAGGGTCAGGGCTACCCATCACGAGCCCCCTCTGATAACAACAAGAGCGCATGGAGGAAGGCGGAGGTTAACATAGGCAAGGCCCAGGAACAGATGAAGAACCACTACGAGACCAATGCCGCAACCAGTCCTACGATTATGTCACGAGGACAAAGAGTCCTGCTTAAGCATTTTACCAGGAAGGATGGCCTGGATCCGATGTACAAGGGACCCTACGACGTTATCGAAGTTAGCCATCCGAACGTAAAGATCACGAGAGAGACTGGCAAGCATGTGTGGGTCCACATGAACAACTGTAAGGTTATCCCTCATGGCTCACCAGAGTCCCTAGCGCCGGAGCAGATACTTGGCGACCCAGTGATCCCTACCCCAGATGGCCAGGAGGAACCCTCAGGTGTGGCCCAGGAGGATGTAACCGACACAGAACAATCGCATACCGACGAGAGCGACGAGGTCGAATCACGCGCAGTAGTAGTGACCCCAACGCCCGGATTTAGGAGATCTACAAGAGTACGTAAGAAGACGGATTTCTTCGGCAACCCTAAAGTTTGGTGACGTTGGTAGAGGGGAGTGATGTCATGATAGTTAATACTTAGTAGTAGACCATAACGATAAGTGTAGGTACTAGCATAGTACGTTAGTTCAGATTAGTTTAGTTAACGCATTCTTAATTTGTATTTCTTCACTATTAAACCTAGCTACATTGCAAGCTCAAGTTAATACCACAATACTACAATTAAATAGAAGCCAGCTGGAATTTATAAGTTAAATCAATATATTTATCGCAAGTTGAAACAATAGAATAAGATTTAACAAGTCAAATCAATATAATTATTACAAGTTGAAACAATAGAATTAGATTTAACACTTTCAATGGAACTGAAGTGTTAGTAAACAAAGGAAACTTGCAACTCTATTGTGGCACTAACGAAACCCAATTTAAAAATTCGTGCACTGTGAAAAGGTGTAGAATTTAATTCTCTATCGGTACATGTAAATTTTATCAAGCTCAATATTAATTATTTCATGTTGAGCTATAATTAGTTTAAATAGGTGTTTAAATCATTTGATAAAAAATCGTAACCCCAGGTGCAAATTAGACATCACTCCGCAACTACATGCCAAGTTTCAGCCCTCAATGTATACAGGTGTGGCCAGGGCACCTGCTACGGAGAAATAAAAAATCCAAAATTGCAGCCTGTGCCGACGCATGTTCCTTTGGTGGCACTATATTTTGGTGGTGGTTTATTGATAGTGCCTCCAAAGAACATGCTGTCGGCACAGGCTGCAATTTTGGATTTTTTTTCCGCCATGTCATCATCACTATGAAGGTGTTAAATTATTTCAAAAAGGTGTTACAGAAGGCATCGACCCTTAGAGTGGTGGAAGTTTCCATTTAGTTCACTTCATTTTAGAGATATTCAAGTTTGAGTAGAATATAATAGCTGATGACTCAGCATTTTTTATGTGAGTGTTGGGTCATCACCCAACATCAACTAACCCATTTTAAATATCGAATTAACAAAATTGTAAAAAACACATTTTTTTAACGATCTCATCATCACTTCAAGGTGTCAAGACCCACTTGTATAGGTGGCACGTGCCTTAAGGACCAATTGATAAATTGAAAGTTTGTTTCTATCTTCTATGATCTCTGAGATTTATGATATTTAATTAATTAGTATAAATAATAATTAATATTATTTATAATTTAACACTAATTTCAATGTCAACTTATATTTATTAAGTTTAATTATTTTGTCATAAATAATTAATTAATTAATTTGGCTATCAAATTTCAATTCCGCACACTCGATAACCCCTAATAAACAAATTGGGGGCATGTATATAAGTCATATACTGACTGAAATAATTATAATTAATTACGTCAGTATATTAACAGTGCAATAATATTCTCGCAGAAGTAAAATATTCAAATATTTGATTTGATTTAAGAGAATTATAGGTGGCTAATTATTTGATTTGATTTGAAATGATTTGAAATGATTTGAAATCTAAAATAATTTGCAAAAAATAAGTGATTTATTTACAACCCTGAAGTCTTAGTCTGTCTGATTCATAAATATCGCATTTTAGTATAGCAGTAAACAATCGAAAATACTTAGCAATTGCATGCCAAATAGAAAATCCGGTTGATGTGATGTCGGGCGTTTGATTCTTCGTTGGTGTAACCTAAAATGTACTAGGAATGAGTCATTAATAAGAGGGTAAACAATCAACCAAAGTTAACTTACCGGTTATTTTCGTGAGTAATATTTTCGAGAGAGATGGAGAGGTAATTTTGTTACTTTTTTGATGTTGGGATCTTTTCGTGCTAGGAGGTGGCTTGGTGTTACTTTCTCTACTGAATATGGGCCCAAGTATTTCTTTTCTTCTTTTGTTCCTAATTTAATGAATGTCCATTGGAGTAATATTATATTCGGGTGGGCTAATTCTGTTTATGTTTCAATAATTGTATTCGTGATTTGAAGCCGGGGTTGTTTGGAGAGGTGATAAGATTGAGTAGCTTAGAGGAATCGAAATCTCTACCGAGCATGAGATAAAATGATGTGTAGCCTGTGGACCGTTTAGTCTGAGTATTGGCTGCTAGTACTGCTAGCTGTAATTTATCTACCCATTCTTTGCCCCCATTGCACATCATTTAGTTAATTTTTCTAAAACAACGGATAAATCTAAATTCAAGGCTTAATAATTATTGTAAGCATTGAATTTTAACCGTTTGGAATAATATTGGAAATTTAAGCAATTTTAATCAAACTATCTTAATTAAGGCTAGTTTTGAAGAATAAATATTATTATCAAGAGAATATAAGGTTCACGAATGGACTGAATACACCCATCTCAAATTGACTCGTTCAGTTTGTTTACGTTCACATTAACTTCAACACCACCAGCCTTCGTTCAGTTCATAAGTTCGTCCAGTTCAAGATCAATAAGTACGTTTGTGAACCTTTAATTCCCTGATTATTATAATTATTGTATTTAGTATTGAATTGGGATTATAATTTCAACATTCAATAAATTCTGTAAGTAAATAATTTGTTGGTTATTTAATTTTTAAGAATGATTAGTTAAAACAGAACTTACGTCTTCAAAATTTTATTGTGAGCTTCGACAAGTCCGTTACTCTGCGGGTGGTAGGCAGTGGTTGTTCGGGTGTCGACATTTAATTTCTTTTGGAAATCCTGAAATTCCTGAAGGAACAGTATTTTTGAAATGAATTTATCTCAGCTACTTAAGGACACGCCACCACTCAGTCTCTCACAAATCCAATGAAATTGTACTTATGTCGAAGTATTTGTATGCATTTGTAAATAAAGACATTATTTGTTCATCAAGGTCGTACATAGTTATTCATTCTATATATTATATTATTAGTAGAGAATATATTAATAACTGACGATAATATTCACAATTTGGAAAGCATCAAAACTGCATTAGAATATACCTTGATTGAGAATTCAGTTCCTTGATCATGTTGGAGGATTTTGGGTAAACTAAATGATAAATAAATATCCTGTAGAGTGTAGACAGTCCAATATTTCCCTTGATGTCTTGGTTCAGAGGGGTCGTGCGATTACAAATTTGCTCAAGTAGCATACGATTACCAAAATATGTTAAAATCCAAATGCTGTGCGGGACATATTGCAGACAAGATCTATGCCGCAGTGGTAACAGAGCGGCAGAAGTCTGGGAGGTGTGGCAAGTTTGGATCTAAATGACGAACACTAATTATAATGAATTCTATTCACAGTGGTCCAGAATGGCGATTATCTTCGAATAGGCATTTTTACACATCCTAGGTACATAGAATGTATTATTTGGGTATGGGTTATCGACCCTAAGAAAGCGATTGGTTTAATCAGAATTACTGTATGGCTTCAATTTTTTAAATTATGACGTCATCATATTCAAACAAAATGCCATTTCGTCTCTATAATTGGCTCTAAATGGACAATATACACATAGAATGTATTATTTGGGTATGGGTTATCAATCCTAAGGAAGAGATTGGTATAATCAGAAATCTTGTATGGCTTCAATATCTGTAATTATGACGTCATCAAATTTGAAAAAATTGTCTTTCATATCTAAAATGTTATTTATCTTGATAATAGAGTACCGAAATATATTAATTAGGTATATGATGACATTCCTAGGATATCGATTGGGATTATTTATTATTTTAAATATTTATAAGTTATTAAATTATACAATAACAAGACATTATTATCTTTCTGAGCTTCAACAGTTTACATAAATTTCTTATTAATTACAATCGCTACAGAAACAATTATTACTACCTATATCACAAATAATCAGTGAATTTACAAGTATATCTTGTTGTGACAACTCCTTGGATAAATTTTTGTTTCTCTTGGATTCTACTTTTGTATGACAACTTCTCTTAACCATTAGAAGAATAGGATCGCTTTGAGTACCTTATAAATATATCTCTAACGTTATCATTAAAGGATGTTTTACGAGCAAGTTTGTCTCTATAATGGCGTATATGCTTATTTAAAGCTTCGATACACTCCTCAGAGTACAACTTTAACCCGCATCCATTGTTGTACTTGTCGGTAAGTTCAGTGGAATGTGCCAAAAGTTTGTGAAGAGAAGGGGTAATGCTGATCCAGGGGAAATTGTTCACTATATACTCATAAGTACTTTTGCAAATCATTTCAAGTTTCCCGACGTCCAATTTATGGCTACTGTTAAAAACACGAAGTATTGCGCCAAGGTTTGTGTGAATAATTATGAGCTTTTCTTTATCTTCTGGAGCGATAGTGGACGTAGCCCACCTCAAGAAATCGAGTTTATTGTTAAAACAATCTCTAGCGACGTTTCCAGTGGAACTTGTTCCTCCATCACAAGAAGGTAAATCAATGTGATATGAAGTTTCCTTCAATAACAAATTGCGCATTCTGTTCGTCGATTTTGCACCTGGGAGGAAGTTGGTGACCATTTTGTAGTGCCAGCGTCTAAATGATATATAACTAGCATTAGCCACCTAAAAACGCAAAGGTAGCTATGTAGTGGAGAAACAGGTAGGATATCTTTTTCAGATATTGGAGGATGTGTTAACCCGTATCTCGATTTTAAATCCAATTTCAAGAATTCTTCGTGATTACTCACATCATTAAATAGGATCTTTGCATCATGAATGAAACGATTAATTGGAAATCCATCCCTTATTAAATTCAAGTCTTTTAATTGCGTGTGGTTAGCAGTACACAACTGGCAACTAGCTCCACCAGCACCGCTCAATGTTGCAGACATTTTTGAATCAAATAATGATCTAATTATCCTAACGTTGACATGACCACCAGTAATGTCCAAGCCAGAATCTTCTATTATTGATGTTTGAGGATTTATTAGTTCATTCATTAAAAATTGAACGTTCTGAATATTCTCTTTGAGAGATATCAGGACTACAGGTCTAGTAACATAAGGAGAATTAGGAGTATCGTTTGACCATAATATTTCACAATTTTTGGATGTTATCTTGAGGATTTTAAAAGCGAAGAGTATGAAATTTTTTGTTGAAAAATCTGTGTTAGTCTGAAGTTGATTATAGACTTTATAGCTGCCTGATCCATCTAGGCCATCTGCGACATCATGGCCTACTATAATACGGCTATACATGCTGCCGAATCATAGTAGAAAATAAGAGTCCAGTTTTGTAATTTAATTCTAAGCTAAACTATGCTTCCTATTGGCATAATTTACATCGTGTATGGGGTAATCAACCATTGCGAGTCCAATGGAACCACTTTTGAGATTCTGAGATTTGTGGTTAAGCCGTTTAGGCGCCAATTAACGATGACATCACAAATATACAAAATATACAATTCGAGTCTAAAGAACTAGGAGAAAATGAAAATAATTTGCTAATATACTTAGTATACATTTTCCGAATATATAATGAGAATAAATATATATAAACCAGCAATTGTATACATTTTATGGACGAAAATAGTAAGTTGTAATTCGGATAATACTTGTATTTTAGCATGTGGTTGCTTTAGAATTTTAAAATTTTTTAGAATGTCGCCATTTTGTGATTTAGTAGCCTTTGGGGTATTAAATAAATTCCTATTTTAGTATTCGTGTTATAAAATTATTAGAAAGTAAGAAGAAAATGAAATTTATGATATTTGAATTTTTTTTCATTTTACCATAAATTGTTACCGTCATCGTTAAATGGTGCCTAAACAGCTTAACCACAAATCTCAGAATCTCAAAAGTGGTTCCATTGGACTCGCAATGGTTGATTACCCCATACACAATGTAAATTATGCCAATAGGAAGCATAGTTTAGCTTAGAATTAAATTACAAAACTGGACTCTTATTTTCTACTATGATTCGGCAGCATGTATAGCCGTATTATAGTAGGCCATGGCGACATCTATTGTTAATGGAAATTTGGTAGTATCAATACTCAATTGTTTTGACATTCTTTCGGTTGTAAAAGTTAGAATTTTCGAGTACGCGACACCTACCCCAATTGGATAACCATCACGATGGTTCACAATTTCAATATGACTAGAGAGTGCCAGTTCGCGCCTATAAGTGGCTAGTTTATTGTATGTGGGGATTGTAAAACCTTCTGGTTTACAAATGACTCGCAATTCAGTGTATTTTCGTTTACCTATTTCCAGGATATCCATCAATGCTGCTGCCTGATCAAACTGTAATTTGTAATTCGTTTCTGCTAATACCCCAGTTTCAGCGATTTCTTTGCAAACTTCCGAAGTTTTCCTATCATAATCCTTATTTGCAATAAGCTCCAGTGACATTGCTGCTATTTGTTTTGCAGGAACTGACTCTCTTTCAGCAATAAAAGCAATATGATCTAGGAGGATATTAAGTCTGTGTTTCAGAGATTCCTTCGTTACAGTGCAGATATGTTTCATAGATTTTAGGACTTTCTCTTCAATGAAGATTTTTTACCAGTATCTATTGATTTACCGGAGATAATTGAACATTTAGACAATTCTAGGTCATCGATAAGTAATTCGCTTTGGGATTGAAAGGGAGTATCATTCCAGCTGTCCAATTTACCATTTTTCGAAATCGCACTCGCTCTGAAATTAAATCCCTAAAACGGTAGCGAAAATGTTAATACTCTGTTTCAGGTAGCTGTAATATCTCCAAAAAATCATTTGTAGCATCATTTACATTTTTATTATGTCCTTTTAAGAGCTTGTATGCTCCTAGATTATTCATTATCTTGTCTCGTTGGTTACTGTACGTGCAAAATTGATAGTTGTAAATGCAAATGTATTGATTTATTATTTATTCTATTTATATCCTCATTAAACGAATGCATTTATTATGATATGGTTATCTTATGGCTTTGAAGATTTACTGTACAATTGTGTTTCAATGAATCTTCACTGGCTTTATTCACGATCTTATTAAACTTCAATTCACAGTGGGCATTTTCAGGGGTGTAAGTGGAAATAGGAAAACTATGCTAGATAGACTCTAATGAAGTATTATTGACATATAGGTTATCGGTAGCTGCAAACTGAATGGCATCATCAAAAATGATGTACGTCGTCTCCTAAACGTAGTTCTAAACAATTCATGTTAATTCTGTCCTAAATTATATTTAGGTTTGTTAACAAAGATTTTATTGTTCACCCATGATTATTGATTATATTTCTTGAACGAGGTGTAATTATTTCAAAAATCCTAATATATATGGTTCAAAGTTATTAAGTGACCCACGTCGCCCCTTTTCGCGCGCATTTAGATACTTTTTTATAAGAATATTGCATCACCTAGGTTTTAGACAAGTCGAACACAGTTTTGGCAATATTATTGACATCTTAGTATGCAAAAAAGTATGTTTCCACTAATTCCCCGACAGTTCAGCTCCCTGCTAAACTTTAATTCACCAAATTGACACCGAATTGTTTGATATTAGTCAGATTCCAAATGATCGTAATCCATAAAGTCACTGGATTGGAAGCTTCTCTCACAAAGGTTGCATTTTGAGAAATTCAAGAGCTTCTCGATTGAAAGTGATGCTATATATTTACTGAAGTGGTTTATCCATTTATAAAATAAAGTGTTCAGTGCGCCTCCGTGCGGGGTAAAATACTTTTGTAATTTGAATATTAGTATATAAGCAACATTTTAAAACTATACAGATTTCACAGCAGGGCACAGCACTATAAGTCCCATCGCTTTTTACATGGCGGCCTAAATGATATTTTTTGTCCGAAACTGAAGTATAAGAAAAAGTCGGGACCAAAAAACAAAATATGTTGAAAGAGTTTCAATCATTTAATTGATGTAGTTATATATATAGTTATAAAATATTGTTGAAATCAATCAATCAAATTACTAATAGTGTACATATTATATTACAATGAACATACTCATTTTGATAAACCGCAAAATTAAATTCCTATTGTTCAAATGCCTTTGGCAATCATCACCATAACAACAGATTTGATAGTTAGATTTGAATGAAAATTTGCATTACTATGTTTGAAAGTATGCTGAATTCAATGGAGGAAATTATAAAGTGATTTGGGATTACAAAAAAACAGCCTATTTCCACCTAAATGCCCACTGTGCAATTATTAACCATTAATTATTAAAAGCGTATCATGTTCATGGTTTCAATAATGGAATTGAAACATTTAAATCATGATTTGAAATATTTTTCTATGAGTTCGTTTACAAATTAATACAAGCGTAGATAATCAATCCATTCGTTACTATAATGCGTGTTATTGTACGAGTATTTTACACTTCCTATTTAACCATAATAAAAAAATATTTTTAGATACATTTTTTTCTTCTTAAAATGATGTGTACCGCACTCCCTTCCAGCTGCTAAACGACCATCCGCGCGCCTCCGCGCTACCCTGAACCCTATATGATATCTTTTCAGAATATAAAGATTTTTCATATGAAATTAATTTCATCTAACGCTTTGAAACGCGTCAAAAGTTATTACACAATAAACTTCTATCGATAAACTAAATTTCTTTTTAGGTCTTCATGTACTAATATCTACTTACACTCATCCTTTAGAGCTCTGATGTTGTGTTTATCTTAAAGTACACTTAAAATTGATTTAGAAACATTCTTTCCAAATTTAAAATCCTCCAAATACGAAAGACACAAAAATAAGATAGAAAAATTTCAAAAAATATTGTTATTAAATTCTGTTTGCAAGTCAAGGTTTACCAGAGCATAGTCCAAATATATTTACGTTTGATCATCAAAAATTACGGATTCTAGGGTTTTGACTCCGCTGAAATCGATTATAATAGTTTCGAAACGATTTGACTTGGTCAATTTTTTGCCTATTCGAAGATGCTGGACCACTGTGCTAGCTATTGAATTTAATGCGAAGGATAAATGCCATTCCAATCGTATTTGTTTCGAATCCGGTCGAGAGTTGTATTGATTCCGGGGTGAGTGACATTGTGGTAGAATCCAATAATGTCATTGATTTCTGTGTCAATTGGAATCTCGAGTTATTTCAAGGTTCCGTTCTTCTTCCTCAGACTCTAAATATAATATTGATTATAAACACCAATCTGAAATTTTTTGAGAAATTATTACCTAGTCATGATCAAAGGGTAGAAATTATTTCATGTAAGGTAGTTAATCTGTCATGGATTGAGACATCCGTGGTACTAGTAATAGAGGTAGTAAGTATGTCATGGTAGTAAAACTGTCATACAACAACACAATAATTATTTACAATGAATTTCACTAGTTTGGAGAGGGATTTATTAGCTAAAAATACATTTTAATCCTATTTCGGCCACTAATATAAATATGTTTACAAATAACTCCGAAACCGTAAATCAACATTTATTATTAACATGTATAAAACACACCCAAGTATTTACATTAAGGTATGTAAATCTTGGGGCTCTCGGGTGTGCGCTTTTTACAAAATTGAAATGAGACCCATTAATTCAATGTTTGGAATCCCAGTGAAATTTCACATTATGTTTAATGCAGTATATATCAGGGTTGCCGTGGGAATGGAATTTCCGTTCCCATTCCCATCCCATTCCCATAGGAATCCTGTGTGAATCCCCATAAGGAATCCTCATGGGTTATTCAAACTGAATAGGGGAGTATAATATATACATAAAAACGAATTTAATTACTAGAGGAGATTCGTATCAATAGTAATGCCTATATTAATTAAGGATGACCTAATGAAACCATATTCGAATATCCCATGGGGATTCCCACAGGATTCCTATGGGGATTCCCACAGGATTCCTATGGGGATCCCCACAGGAGAAAATCTGATTCCCATTCCCATTCCCATGGGTATGGGGATCCCCATGGGAATTCCCATACCCACGGCAACCCTGGTATATATGATACATGTAATGAAAGTAGTGGGACAAGCGTTGTTTCAATTAAGAGGGGCGATTGTCGCAATCTATTGGTGTGTGTATGATATTTCCTTTGTTTTATTTTGAATAGTAATTACAATATTCTCGATATGGCCAAACGTTTTCCAGAATGTAATCCTACTATATCGATTTCAACTGATAATCAAGGTGATACTCTAGATTTAACTCCCATCAGCACTCCGACTATTGTGCGTGCTTCAGACAGGCCAAATAGTAGCTTGCAGAAAACAATCAAACATGGCAATCTCCGTGTAGCACCTGATGGGACTATGACTTTCAAAAAAACCGAAGCTGATGTACTAATGGCAGCAATTCAGTTAGGTATCAGTCACAGTCTTGCAAAGTTGCATCCCAAACCAAAGCGTGACCTACTTGTCCCGGATTTCCACAGCGTTGACAATATGGAATTTCCTCATGCAGGATCAGATTTTACGCCTGGTCATAAATATCATGACTTTAATTTCAAAGCTTATTCTCCAATTGCATTCCGTCATCTGCGTGATCATTTTAATATAGCACCCCAAGATTTCCTTTCTTCATTATGTTACTTTCCCTTACGTGCGATTGGAAATCCCGGTGCATCCGGTTCTCTTTTCTACATTTCACAAGATGACCTTTTCATAATAAAAACAGTTTCATCGAGAGAGGCTCTCTTTTTACAAAAGCTATTACCTGGATATTGGATCAATTTGCATCAAAATAAGCGGACACTATTGCCAAAATTTTTTGGACTCTATTCTTACAGTAGGAAAGGGACAAAGAAAATTCGGCTGGTTGTAATGAACAACCTTTTACCTTCAACCTTGGATTTTCATCTAAAATTTGATTTGAAAGGGAGTTTACACGGACGACACGCTTCGTTTAAAGAATTAGCCAAGACTCATCCCACACTCAAAGATAATGACTACCTCACACGTGTAGAAAACGGTATTGTTATTTCACCTGAAAAATATGACCTTCTGTGTGAGACCATACAAAGAGATTGTCAAGTTCTTGAAAGTTTCGCAATAATGGATTACTCACTACTTGTGGCTATACATAACATCACGCAAGTAAAACGCGAATCTAACCAAAGTAATGATTTTACATCCCCTACCTGTGATCAACTTTCAACGGCCGCTCTACGATTGTCAATGTCCCTCGATGAGAGTGATTTATTGGATCATAAGTTATTATCTATTATTCCCTTATCACAAGTAGACAGCTATATTCGCGACTATATCAAAGTTCTTCCAGAAGGGTATTTTCTAACCAGACTACCCTCTGGTGACTTAGCTGCTGTGTATTTAGGAATCATCGACATACTTCAGAGTTATGTGACGAAAAAGAAAATCGAGCACACATTAAAAGCAATTATATATGATGGAGATTCGGTATCTGTACATAAACCAAATTTCTATTCTAAACGTTTTCAAAATTTTATATTCTCAAATGTATTTACAAAAGATACATTCACAAGAGACGTTAAATATGTTAACTCTTCAATTTCTGCTCAGAGAAGAAAAGCCAAACGTTCATCTAATATTGGTAAACAAGTAAATATTCGTTCGCATAGTCTAGAATCTTACCCCACACCCCCTTCATATCCACTAGATGATCCTGTTGACCCTACCACGAAGAAATCTAACGTGTCAGAACATTCAGAGCAATTAATGCTTGCGATTAATGGCGATGACTTGATTCGTTACTCACAACTAGACATCGAAGTGCAAACTTTTCCTAAAGAAACATTTGAATCTCATGTGTTAGATAATTTTGAGTCATCACAAACACAAACGAAAGCAGATATTGATATAAATTCGAGTACACAGATTAATTCTCTAAGAACAAAATCTTCTTTGACTAATTTCGTGACTACAAACAACTATACCACACCTCACAATATGAAACCAAACACACCTACTCAAGAATCTGTACCCCAGAACGAAATTCTTAATATGACTATATAAATTGGGAAGGTGTTATTTTTACTCACCAATGGTTTCTAAATATAGTTTATATAAACCTAAAATAATTCCTATTATTTGTATATACTAATATTTAGAGCCTATTGTTATTTATACATCTTTCTCTCAGTTTAATGTTTAAGAATATAACCTCAATCTGATCCAAATCTATACGAGTCAAAAATTATTCATTATATCAAATTTCCTTTTAATTAATCACATAAATATCTCACCTATGACAACATGTCATGTAAATTTCAAAACAAAATATTCATTTTTGAAAAAAATATGATTAACCATAGCCTACTATACATAAGGCATCACAGTAAAATATGAAATCTGGACCAGGGATGCGGTCGCCGCCGGGAAACGAAAATTATGGCATTGCAATTTTAGATCAAATATAGTGACTTACTGCTTAAAAACAGCTAACTCAATAACTAGCAACTGTAATAAAGTAATACGTATACTCTCATTATACCATTAATCTTGTTACTTTGTGAGTTTGAATACAGTCACATAACATACAATACAGAAACTACTAGAAAACTTCTATTTACTCTGGTAGATATTGTTACTTCACATAAGACAAATAACTCGTATCTAAATAATCAGGAATCGAACTTTTTCAATTTCCGCTTTTCTAATCCCTTTAAAGTAAGGCTCGAAATGTAATTCTTGACAAGATTTGCAATTAGACAATTTGCTTCACTCCGAACGAGACTTGATAGAATGGTTGAACCTTTCACATTACAAGAAGGACAAGTAGTTCTCCAACCTTCAAAACCACTATCAAGACCAGTTAGGGAGCCAAAAGCAAGTGTTACTAAAATCTTTCTAGTTTGACCTTCTATCAACAGGGACATAAGTTCACTATTACTTTGGATTATAGTTAGAATCTTCCAAACAATAATTAAAGATTCCAATGCAAGCTCTGAAGGATACTTTAGACCACCACGATCAGAAAGCTGCAGTAGTTGGTACCGGAATTCGAAGGATTCATCTACTAGAATATCTTTGTCGATAATTAAAAGATCTCGGCATATTAAGCACGGTGAAGAATGCTTAAGGTATTGGTAGGCAGCATACCCAGCAATAAAAGCTAGTGACTGGAGTGTTGGGGTATCGCACTCAATGGCTGATACATCTGATAGAGCATCAAGAAAAGGATCAATGTCAATTTCTGTATCTGTATGTACGCTATAAATGGGAGAGAAAGACTGAATAAATTCCTCCATAGAAATCTGGCTGGATGGTTGAGTGTTGGTATTAGAAAATAGAGTTAATAGATTGGAGATCTTCAAACGACGTTCAGCTTCTAAAATTTGAAGGTACGAAACATGGTAATTTGATCCAGACATCATCCGATAAAGTCCCAAATGGTGCTCTAGTGGATCTGTCTATAAGAAACGTGTTAAAATGTAAGCATATCCACTGTCCAGTTAGATAATTAACTATTTGAGGGAGTACAATGCACGCGTGTCTTAAGCTTGTAAAAGTTTGCTTGCTCGATTTGCCATCTTTCAAAGAGTGTGAGTGATTCCCAAGTCTCTAGCCAATTTACTATCCTGGTTAAAAAGATAAAGCGTTCGTCATTAACTGTGAAAGGGCGACATGAAGAATCATTTAAACGAATATACTTATATGGAACATTTACATTAAACATGTTCCAAAACGTGAGTAGAATTTTGACGAAACTAGAGGTGTTTGTTTTCAACTCACTGCAACGTTGATCATTTTGGAGAGCTAGAGCAGCAATCGTGGACTCATGGATTACTTTCAGGACTAATTTGACATTTTGGCGTTCCAATACAGAAGGATAACATGATTTAAATGTCAACCGCGGGGCTAATTTTGCAAGACTCTCCTTCTCTGAGCTATAAAGGGCGCGTACATCTTGGAAAGAAGCGCAGCACACCTTTAAAGGAAATGAACAATATTCAAATCCAATATCGTCAAAATCGGGGTAGAAAAAACACTTATAACTGGACTTCAGATTTAGCCAATTGTTTCGTACAGATTTCAAAATATGGACGAAATCGAAAGTGAGATACAGAGGCCTGTTAGGAACACAAGGATGAGGTACACATGTTTCAAGCTTACCAACAGGAGAGAATAGTTTGAATAACTTTACGTTAAGAGGATAGTTATCTGTTGAGATTACATCCACACCTAAACCACAAGTTTCGATATCTTTAATACAAGCGAGTTTGATGGGGAATATATTCTCAGCGGAAAGAGAGGCACATGGTAATAGACGAACTATAGTGGACCATTTTTTTCTGGAGACTTGATACCATAATAGCGAATACAGTCTTTATTGGATCTTCTGGGCTTAGACTAGAACCATATATCTTGCCTCCTTTATATGTGACATCAGATTTTACGTGAATTTCGTCCATTTGCATAACGATATGTTTCTCAGCTTCAGTGAAAGAATTTGTCGCTTGCTTGAGGAAAGGAAATAATTCACACTCAAGTCCGAATGAAGAATACAACTCCAAAGTGTTGACATGAGGCAGAGATAGACAAGCCATTTGTTGAAGATACTTATAACATGCTGGTGAAATTAAATGTGCTTTAAGTGCCATAACCTGTGTGAGGATGTTGTACCTCCGCCTGTTTTTTGGGTACAATACTGTTTTCAAGCTGACATTGGATGAATTGAAGCCTGGATATTTCTTGGGGAATCAGTTAATTAACTCTAATTCACCATTAGAAGAAAGTACTTTGTTAATGAGTAGTTGGATATTGTCCTTCGCTAAAGATAAAGTCTCATTAACGGTCTTTGAAACAGATTCAGTGGACAGAACAGGACGAGGGGATATAGAAATCTCACAGAGAATTGATTCAAGGTGTCGTATATCGCTGATTGAGCAAATTGGAATTGGTAAAATTTCTCCATTACGATAAGCTCTAACTGATAAATCGAAGGACACTAATATATGGGTGTTGACAATGATATTGTGTTCTGTCAGTAGAGGTAGCATATAAATTAGACTATGATCATCTGGGTACCATAAAGTTCATGTTTTAGGTAGGGAAAGCAAAGGTAACTTAGCTTGGATATCCTGGAAACAATTGATCTGATATTTCTCTTTCTCTTCGCTCTCAGATGCCAGGCTAAGTGTTAATGCTTCATTGAACATTTCCTCATCTTTTGAGGTAGGTGACACACATCTGCGCATTTTGGATCTAATAGATTGAGAACAGATTGAAGGGTGTCCTGGTAGAAAAACTGGAACGGCACCATCTATTAGCTTTGGGTTGACTACACTTGGAATTTCACGATAAGTACCATCTCCGTTTGGAACTTTGTGAGTATACTCAACATCCTCCTGGCGAAAATGATTTACACACACGTAAACCCCCTTGAATGATTGTAAATCGTCTCTCCGAAAAACCTGAAGCCATCTGTGCCTTAGGTCATCTGGTTTCGTAGGTAGTTTAAAAACTGGGACACGGTGATCGTCGTTGTAGTTGATTTTGCATCCGAAAACGGCACAACTGTTGGGCATCGTTAGAAAAAAACTAATAAATTAATGGTAGTAGCATAAATCAAATTATAAGGTTAATTAATTAATAGGCAAATGGGCTCTGTAGGGGTATTGTACTAATGGGAATGACATAAATAAATAACAAGATGGATTATTTAGCTGTAGAGCGTAATAAAAGTATAAATTTGCTATGTATGTTATATACCATAAACCACTTATTTATATTATGGGTGAATAACAACACAAAATTCTAAAATTAGCTTTGTGGTTAATATGCATATTTTCGATATATATCGACTGCTAGTCACCGGAATATCTGTTTTTAAGCGGAATGTCACTAAATTTGATAAAAAATTGCAATTTCGTTTCCCGGCTGCGACCGCATCCCTGGTCCAGATTTCATATTTTACTGTGAGGCCTTATGTATAGTAGGCTATGGATTAACCATCTGGGGCGCCAGCGACCCCCCGGAACAACGGGTGAACAAGTAGAAATGATAAACCAAACCGGGGGGAGGGGCAAAGCCCCTGCACCCGCCTTCAAAAAATTGACCGGAGCAACGGGTGCACCCGTGCCGCCGGCGCCCTAGACCATAGCCTACTCTATTATAAGGCCTCCCATCAAAACACCAAAATTGTACTAGGGATGCGGTCGAAGATGGATTTGTTATTTTAACATTATTTTGTAAGTTATAAATCAACCACAATCTATAATAATATATTTTGTACTTGATGTTTCAGATGGACTTTGTCCGATAAATGGCAAATTATGGTTATTAATATTCTCTATTGACCTTTGTCGTCCAATAACACTAGCTAACGATCCAAATGCACAATATTTGTTCAGCCCTAGGTTGCAAGAGTAATTACAGACCAGATGAACGCGTCCCAATGTTATCGGATGCCAAAAGCCCCACCTGAACTAAAGCAAGCTTGGATTCGAGCTCTACGTCGAGAGCATATTGACGAACTGAAAGACGTATTCGTTTGATCGAACATTTTAGAGCAGAAGATGTTGAACATATACACAAGGTACCGAATGGAGATGGTACATTCAGAGAAATCCCTCGAGCAAGTCCTAAGTTAAAGGATGGGGCGTGACCTACGTTATAATAAGGCCTGTTCACTAGTGTTAAATTTTGGACCATGGATGTCGTTTAAGTCCATTGATTCTTTTTAGAATAAATGTTATAGTCAGGGATAATTAACCAAGTAGTAATCCAGAAGAAGTAAACATTATTGGGCTTAATACCAAGCACATTTGAAGTAAATGAATGTTGCAATAGTACAAAATATTAAAGAAAACATGAAAGTGAATATAAGTTTTTAGCAAATAAACATTTGAAGAACAATAACAACTAATTGGGTTTAACTTTCTTTGTTTTTCGAGAATTTTCGACATGAACCGACTGGAAAGGTTGCAAGGCATTCATATTTTTTGTTCTGGATTACTACTTGGTTAATTATCTCTGGCTATAACATTTATTGTAGAAAATCAATGGACTTAAACGACATCCATGGTCCAAAAATTAACACTAGTGAACAGGCCTTATTATAACGTAGGTCACGGATGGGGCAATCCCATGTTTCCTAACTGGATGTTCTTCTTACTACTCTAGCCAGTCCTCCACCAAGCGTAGTCGCCTCTTATTTGAATCAATAGAAATAGATCTAGTGAACCAAGCGATCAATCTCGGCTTACAATTAGAAAACCAAGAGAAGGAGAAGTTTACTGTCAGATCTTTCCACGATATCAAAGCTAAGTTGTCACTACTTAGTTTAACCATAGCATTCTATACATAAGGCAATGGCCCAATGGCACTCACTCAAATTTCTGGACCAGGGATTGGTTAGTATAGTCAACTTAATATACGCAATGCAAAAATTATTCTTCGAAATAAGTAATCCAGAGTGCTACTACTTATGTAATTGTTTTTTACAAAGGTGGTCATGTACAAGACGCATATTTTTGAGCTGCCACTTGGTCGAAGTGACGTCACTGTATTGTCTAATAGGATAAATATGCCAAAACTTTGAACGCATGTAAAATGTTCAATTTCGCTTTTTAAAATAAATTGCTGTGACTAACCCATCTAGGAGTAATTTTACATAACATATCTCAGAATCAAGTATGGAATGTCAAACTAATTTTGCGCAAAAGGTGTATAACCGTTTGAATGTATATTGCAATAATCACAATTCTCAGAAATTAGTTTGAGATAGAGCATCACAATGTATTATCATTGAATAGGAAGTTGAGGACGGGCTATCAATTGGATCCATTGACTAAGCTGTAACTATATTATTTCTCGAGATATGACCTGAAGCATTGAAATCACGTTTCCAAGGCAACAGAGGAATGTGTTAACATTCCATACTTGATTCTGAGATATGTTATGTTAAATGACTCCTAGATGGGTTGGTCACAGCAATTGGTTTTTAAAAGCGAAATTGAACATTTTACATGCGTTCAAAGTTTTGGCATATTTATCCTATTAGACAATACAGTGACGTCACTTCGACCAAGTGGCACCTCAAAAATATGCGTCTTGTACATGACCACCTTTGTAAAAAACAATTACATAAGTAGAAGCACTCTGGATTACTTATTTAGAAGAAGAATTGCATTGCATCTATTTAGTTTCTATACTAATCAATCCCTGGTCCATAAATTTGAGTGCGTAACATTGCCTTATGTATAGAATGCTATGACTGGACTTAATAAGAATCGACCTCAGTTTACAAATCCATGAATTTTGAGATCAACTATTGGAAAATTAGAATTCATGGTTTGAATCTTCAAAAGTCGAAGTTTTGAGCAATAGCCTTAGGTATAGCGTTCTAATATACTAAGGTAATGGGCACTAATGTTTTTTTTGGACCATGGATTGGTTGTTAAATGAGTTAGTATATAGTATTCGATAATATACCTAATACATTATGCATAATAAAATTTGTCACTGTTTACAGTCAGGTCACATTGTTGATATATATTACTTAAGTTTTTCTTATATCTTGTTCCCCGGCTGATATTAATTAAATCCCTAATTGTAGTTAGTGAAGATTTGAACTAACACTACATAGTTAATTAATTCATTAAATAAATATACAAGACACAATGAGCTAAGTGTAACACTAAGCAACAATATAGAGTCTCTCAGCAGAGTAATGAGATTATGAGTGAAACTTGTATTGGCAGTAGAATTCGTCAGAGGAACGGTATTTGCTAAAGGGGGCCCACGTCGAAAAAGGTTGGGCTTAGCTGTGATAGTCTGTAGCTAGAATGAGATAAGAATTAATTAATACTCATTAAATTAGTTTGATTTTACAAGAATTGAACAGGCCTGTAGACATAAAGCGATAGTGGGTGTGGCTATGAGACTTGTAGGAGGGCTGAGTCTCAAAATATTCCAAATGTTATTCCAAAGTTTAGATATATCCCAAAGTTAAGAAAAATCTCAAGGGGCACAAATTTCGCATGGGGCAGACGCAATACCTAATGGAATCAAACAAACTCGAACTTAAATTAATTCAGAAATATTCCAATAACAAAGTTGAAAATATTTGCGCCAACCCCCCCCTAAATTGAAATTTTCAAACCTAATATACGTACGTATAATACAGTAGAATCTCGTTAGTAATAACACGGTTAATACAGTAACGTTTTAGGAACCCCATCCCATATCGCTAATGTTTTAAAGGCCAGGGGGCCAAAAACGCTAGCGATTTATGGACGGGGCCCTAAAACGCTGGGGTCCCCATAACGCTTCAACCGGATAAGGCGAACGAACGCATTTTGATGGTCCCCTGGCTGGTATTCGTACAACGAGATTCTACTGTTATTACTTTACCCGGCCAAAAGTAATTGAAAATCCGAAATTTGTGCCACAAGTGGCTGATGACAGCTCGACAGGGATACATATACCTCTTCAAATATCGACATAACATGACCTGTTTTAAAGTTTCTAACGATAGTAATCATAGTATGATATTTTAACTAACTCATATCAATGTAGTGGCATTTGTTTCCTGTCAATGAGCCACTTGTGACACAAGTGGCACAAAAAACCGCGTGCTACTCCGATGCAGACAGAGTATATCCTCGAAAGTGGAGAAATACACCTTACACTGGCTTGAACAGATCAAATTTACTAACAAGTAGCCCCTACCATGATGCTATAGTATTCTATACTAGGACGTATCAAGCTATATTCATAGGAATACCATAATGACCAATTTTCAGGGGATACCGACTTTTCGGTACACGACAATTCGGTACATGGACTATTCGTTACACGACAATTCGGTACATTTCCAAAGTCAATGGAGCAATTCGTGCTGAGCGTTATAGTTTATTTAAAGTTACTAAAGTCATTAACAATTTTGCAGTTACAGGAATCTATTAATTGTGTATCGTTGAAATGTCATAACCTTGTTAAATTATTTTAATTAATGATATAATTGATATGGAATTAGAATAATGAGGTTAGTTTAGTGTGTTTCCATTCCTATTTGATGAGATACTCCTCCAAGAAATTCAATTTTTGGCCTGTGGAGGTACCCCATAACCAGATCCCTCAGAGCCATTTCTTTGTTTCGATATTTGCGTCTCTTGGTAGGTTTTCACCTGCAATAAATTTTGCTTGTTTAACTTCAACAAGTCCTTGTTCTTTCTTTAGAGCAGTTATAAATTTCCATATGTTTGGATGATGGCAACCGACAGTAGCATTGTAAGAAAGGTGCCATGCTTCAACCGAATTTGTTGTTTTTGGAAATCCTTGAGGCACTTCATGGTGGTGATTCCAAAATTCTATTGGGAAGAGAGGCTCACGAAAAGTACCTACTGGTAGAGTACGTCCTATATATGTTCGCTCGAAATATAGGACCATACCTTGTGCAGCAGGCATAGGGAGTTGTTGTACTACATCTGCGAATAGTTCGGGCACATCAAACGGAGAAGCATATGCAAGGGCAGGCAAGAGGCGAATCTTGAGAGCAAATTCTTCATTCTGATTATAATCAGCTTGTAATCCCTCGGCTTGTACCTTTCTCCATATATTCTGGGTCAGATGGAAAAAGCAACCCTTTACATTTGTGTTAGGCCAGTAGACTTGAAAACTCTTTATTGCTGCCAGTTCAAAATCCATTAACATACGAGTCGGTTGTACATTTGGACAAAGTAGTTGAATTTGTTGCCACATCCTCATATATGTATCTTGGTTCTTTTTCGGTAGTAACGCGAATAAACTTGGTAACAAGTGGCCGTCCTGAATAAGTTCTGATCCTCCTCGAAGTCCATGGATGACGTAAACCTGTTCAAATAGTGCCGGTGCTGTTTTGAAGGTTCCGTCATCCAACCAGACCTGGGATGCCTCTAGCATTTCGATATTGTGATGAGTCCCAAAAATTAGTATACGATGGAGATGAGGCCCGGAGTCATATAGTAAAAAATATCTCCCTTCCCAGTTTTTGTATATTCCAAAGGAATTGCTAGCTCTTCTAAACTCGTCGGTTGAGCTGGAGCGGCATTGCCCTTTTCCCGCTGCCGCTGAATAGTACGTTTCAAACTATCCAATTTTCGTAGTTTAGCTGATGTTCCCTCAGAAAGTTCCAATACACTTTCGCCTATAATGTGATGTGAAGTCTCATGAGTAGTCTGCGCTCTCCTTTTGATTCCAATTTTTGTTTCGAAACAGCTGACCTTTGTGTTGTCTGGAACGTGGAGATACTCATTTGTTCGTCTCACTATCTGATCCTCTTTGGTGTGTAGCCTTGCTTTACATTCTGATTTCTTCTCACATTGCCAATGTGTAATTTCTCCACAAACTCTCTGCTTATCGTAAATATGATTACAGGTCAAAACGGCTACAAACCAAAACGGCTACAACCAAAACGGCTACAAACCAAAACGGCTACAACCAAAACGGCTACAAACTGAAACGGCTACAAACTGAAACGGCTACAAACCAAAACGGCTACAAAACCAAATATTGCCAATCGTTATAAAGAAAGTGTTGGTCGTTCGTTTGGGAAAAGTGATTTAGCAATTAGGAATTATGCAGATATATGTTGGATTATTTAATAAATAAGTAAAGGACAATGATAAATAATTAGTAAACTACAGCTAACAAAATAAAGAGATGTTTTATTTAGACGTACTAAATTTGCGGTCCATTTAGCCTGGAGCAAGCCCGCAACATATGGTTCACTGAAATTGTGCCATCAATATATTGTTCCCATAGTGCAAAAATTGCAGTCTGAATTTTCCTATAAGTTATTCTTTGATATCGTATTAACTTGTTCTGTGATACTAAATGTAATTGAAGTGAAACTAATTTAGCTTCTTGATGTAACAGTTTGATGAGTAGATACAGTTGAACTTGTCCTCGTCGTGCCCTAGTGTTGATTCTCATATGCCAACCTTCTACGTCGTTATTTGTACGGACGGATTGGTTAAAAACAGACCAGTCTCTTGGCTGCCATTGTCCAGTGATCCACGTATTCCCTATGTAAGTTGTCAATTCCTCTTCAACACTATTGCTAGATACTTCTTGGATTTTTCTGAATGCCGTTTCTATGTGTTCAGCTGGCAAAAAAGGTAGAGCCATTAACTTTCTACAAAAGTCATGCGTTGAACTATTGTTGATATACTGTTGCTGTAATCCCAAAAGTTGAATTTTCCTCCAGACTGCCTGGGTCCAATGAAATGAGCATCCTTTAAGTTTAAGGATTACATTTGGGTAAACCTTTGCAATGGCTTTCCATAAACCCGATTCAAAGTCAACTATTGCACGTCTGACAGCTGGCACTGCGGGAAGGGCTTTTAATACCTCAATTAGTACTCGTCTGTAGTCCCTTTTACGTTTCCCTGACATTAGAACAAATGTTAATGGTAATTGCTTTACAGTGCTTTCAGATTTCACAAATGCGTGAATTGAAAATAATTGGACAAACGGCTCTTTAACGATTTTGAAGGTTCCATCTAAATACCATGTTTTTGCTCGGCATAAAATGTTTAGCATTTGGTCAGTGGCAAATACTAGATGTCGTCGTCCATCAACTTTGATGTCTGCACGCAAAAAGTTATCAGGTGTATAGGCCATATCTAATTCAAAGTCCAAATCAGTGGGATCTTGTGGTCGAAGATTTTCTCTAGCGCGGTTAGCAGCTCGTGCCAGATTGGTGATGCTGGGAAGGCCTGGATTTATATTCTCTATGCGAGATATCATAGCATTTTCAACTATCTCAGCTGCAGGTACAAATATTTCACTTTTGGCTCTCTTTAAGATATGAACCTTTAGTTCTGGCTTAAAATTTACTTCAGGATTTGCTGAATGATTGTGACCGTTGACACCACGAGTAAACATATTGCCGCGCTGAGTAACCGTTGCTAAACATGTCACAGACGTATTTCGTACGCTACAACGCCAGTAAGTAGCAATATTTCTTTTAAGTCTTATGATGTAAGAATACCCAACATTTTCTATTAGCATATCTTTACCCTTCTGTGATGAATTAGAAACAATTCGAAATCTAGGGTAGTTATTTGTTATGGTGGCTCCAGTGTCAAGAATAGATCCATCGAGTGATGATTCTTGTAGATCTTCTGGAATTAGGAAAGTTGGAATGTTATTTGTATTTTCTGTTGGTATATTGGTAGTGTTACTTTCTTCTATATCATTGTAAGCAATATTAGTGAATGAAGGTAGAGGAGAATGCGTAATACTTTGGTTTGTATCTCCGACATAAAAGCTATCTTCATCTACTGTTGCATTATTATTTTGACTAGAAAGAGTTGATTGTCGCGTGCTTTCGTGAAGTGGTAGTTGTTCAGAGTGCAAAGCAAAGTTCAAACAAGTTGCGCACTCCCACTGTATTTCCTCTTCTCCCCTTACCACTTTCCGATAAATTTCACGCGTGATACCAGTATTACATATGCGATGCTGCCAAAATGAACAATTTTCGCACTGAATTGCTTCCTGCCTGGGTCTCACAGTTTGACCACATGCCAAACATGGATCAACTACACCTACATATGACATATTATCTGACATAAGAATTTAAATGATGAATAATTTGTTAGAATTTAAATGATGAATAATTTGTTATGAATAATGAATAATTTGTTAGAATTGAATATTTATAGGATAGTTGTCAAATTTTAAAAAACCTATAGATTCAAGCCATCAATTGATAAATTGACACCTCTTGTTTTGCTAAATCACTTTATTCAAACGAAAGACGACACTTTCTTAGGTGTTAATTAATAACGGTATTTTCTTCAATTAATTTCAAAGCGCAATTCATTTAAAAAAATCGACAATATTTGGTTTTCTAGCCGTTTCAGTTTGTAGCCGTTTTGGTTTGTAGCCGTTTTGGTTTGTAGCCGTTTTGGTTTGTAGCCGTTTTGGTTGTAGCCGTTTTGTTTGTAGCCGTTTTGGTTTGTAGCCGTTTTGACCTGCGCCCGTAAATATAGCCCCCTTCTGTGAGCTTAAATCCCCCCCTACTTGATTTGATGAGTCGATACATATTGATTTGATTATGTTTAATGTATTATGTAAATATACTTGTATTTATATATTTGGGGACATATTGTTTATAGACTTAGACTATTGGCATATTTTGTTTTGACATAAATTATTTGCATTTAAGGTTTGCATGTGAACAAGTCAACAAGTCGCTAATTAGTTCCTATTTACAGGTTCTCACCCAAGGTTCAAATAATCAACATCTTTGTAAAATATAAACTTTTTCTATCAAGTTTATGTTTACTCGATACTTGTTAGTAATTTACGGTGTGTACCGAATAGTCTATGTACCAAATTGTCCGTACCGAATTGTCGTGTACCGAAAAGTCGGTATCCCATTTTCAGGGAGGGAAATGAGAACTTACCTTGCATTTCCTGGAAATCTTTTTCTTCTTTGTATGACTCAGGATAAGTGATAGAGCTGAGAATTTTTGCGGTTATAAAAAGTTAGTATGCTTTATTGCAGATGTTGAGAACACTGTTATTGAGAATGACTTACCTTTTGAATATTCTGATTGATATACATGGTTTAATTATATATATATTAGATATCATAATAACATCTCAGTATAAATCGATTATGGGATGTGGCTAACTGAAAATATACCCTTCGGGCAATAAATTCTTGCTTAGTCCCCCTCCTGCAAGGTGATGGGAAATATCGTGTCCAGTTCCGGCGGGTTTTTTAGTGTTCTTAATATAAAGTTGACATATTCAACTTCAATATAACAAAATTCGAGATGCGCCCAAATTTGCCCACAGATATTTTCTTTTAATATTATTTAATTTATTAAGCTAAGTGATTCAAGTACAAATTATACTCCTTCAATTAAAATTATTTCTTATGCATAACAAGGAAGCTTTTGAATTTATTAACTCGAATCCAGTGAGTTATGGATTACGATGAATTAGAACCTGCTAATATCAAACAATTCAGTGTCAATTTGATTAATTAAAGTTTAGCAGGGAGCTGAACTGTTGGCAAATTAGTGGAAACATACTTTTTACATACTGAGATCTCAACATTATTGTCAAAACTGGGTTCTACTAGCTCTAAAACCTAGGTGATGTAATATTCTTATAAAAGTTTCTAAATGCGCGAAAAGGTGCGACGTGGGTAACTTAATAACTTTGAACCATATATATATAAAACCATATATATATATACCTTGTTCAAGTTATATAATTAATAATCATGGGTGAACAATAAAAAATTTGTTAACAATTTCCCTTTAGAGGCAATACTAGTTACCCAACCACCAAATGTAGTGCCTCCAATGGGAAATGCGTCGGCACAGGCTTCAATTTCGGATTTTTGATTCTATTCTATAATTATTTTCATAGTCATGATCGATTTTATAGAGAGGTCCGTTGATTAAGCACTTCGGACGAATCTCCGTGCTCTCCGAAAGATAATCAGTATATTAGACTACCTAAATCAGTGATACATTTAGGCAATTTTGCCAACTTTTTTCTGGCCGTCGCATCTGTGGGCTAGAATTTTCCTCGAGATTCAAAAAGGTTACCAAACACCTACCTGTTTAGAAGCTAGTCTCTAGGTTCATTTTTATTCGAACAAATTTCTTTGACTATTTGTAAACGACATCAATAAATATTCAAATTAATGATTTGTATTGCAATATTCGAAATG
This sequence comes from Hexactinellida sp. DTS-2022, assembly GCA_028753945.1. Classification (NCBI taxonomy): domain Eukaryota; kingdom Metazoa; phylum Porifera; class Hexactinellida; species Hexactinellida sp. DTS-2022. The sequence goes on from JAPNXP010000014.1 coordinate 1,971,405, forward strand.
AACATAGAGGTTTACGTATAGTATTATTAGGGACGTTGTTTATGTCCAAGTTATACATGCGTCTTCTCCATATAATAATCCACCCGATAGCTTTAATATATTTTTAGATTACTTTAATGTTTATTCCAACTCATCGATTGTTCTCTAACTTGAGGTCCCTTTACCCCCGATCGACCATTTTTGCTTTCTCTTCCAATTTTAAACTGAAATATTATGGCACTGACATAAAAAGTTCCAACAATATGTTGGCAAAGCAACTTACTGCGTTTGGTGGTTATATTCATGAAATGATGCCCAGATTTGTTCAGCAGACTCAGTTAACTGATCAAAATGAGCTTGAATTGTTGATTCATCCAGATGGATTAATTCCAGTGCTCACATTCCTTCGCGATAATCAAAATTCTCAATATTGTCAACTTTTAGATATCACTGCTCTTGATGTCCCTACTAAAATATATCGATTTGAACTAGTTTATTTGTTACTCTCAATTCAATACAATGCCCGTGTTAGAGTCCGAACATACGCTGATGAACTGACATCTATTGATTCAGCTACACGTGTATATACATCAGCAAACTGGGCTGAAAGGGAATTGTGGGATTTATTTGGAATATTTTTCCATGACCACCCTGATTTGAGGAGGATTTTAACGGACTATGGATTTGAGGGTCATCCATTTAGGAAAGACTTTCCTTTATCTGGATTTGTAGAGGTGAGATACGATGATGAAGTTAAAAGAGTTGTTTGTGAACCATTAGAATTAAGTCAGGAGTTTAGGAAATTTGAGATAACTGCACCTTGGAAACAATTCCCTGCTCACTCAACTGATTTCTTAAATGTTAGAGCCGGGTTACAAAAAAGGACATGATTATGGCTGCCTTTCCAACATATTCAAAATAAAATATCTTAGATTGAAGCATGATAAGAATTTAGAATTAAACAACTGTTGACTTTATTGTATATCGTTTTAATTAAATACATAAGAGATAGAACTGTCATGGAAATTTTGGTCCGCTTGGAAAATGGGTACGGATGGACAAAGATTATCATGGATAAATTGTCACAACCTGAAATTTTTTGTCCCATCATGGGATGGAATTAGTATTAATTAAGTAGAGAATAAAGTGGTGAACTTTTTTAACGAGGTTTAAGCGCGTACGACTGGAAAAGAACTGATTAGTCGGGTTGGAGGGTCAGTCATGAGAGGAAGAAAGTACCAGGCCAAATATTCTCTGCAAAAATGGTGCTAGAACCATTTTTCCATGGAATATTGTTCCTAGGACCATTTTTCCATGGAATCTAGGTCTCCGGACCTATTCTTTCGTAAAATTTGCTCCGAGTGCCCATTATTCCATGGAAAAATGGTCCTATGACCAAAATTCAATGAAATACTGGTCCCATCATTGCACGAAATATTTCAGACCTGGACCATTTTTCCATCGAATATTGGCCCACCGAACCAAATTTTGCCGGTAAAATTGGTACAGGGGAGTCAGGGGACAATTTTTGGGAACAAATTTTTCAGTGACAGAAACTATGAGGATTATATTTGGCACGGAAGGTCATAAACATGTTGACATTATAGGTAAACTGGCACACTTCATTCCGAAGGTTGCCGGTCCCTGCTCTACTGTGTCGAACTATACTTTATATCTTATCTTTTCAAAATACTGTAGCACTAGCATAGCATTTCATGTTTAATACTTGTTCTTTTTTTGGATGAAGACCAATTACAAAGGTCATCCGAAAGCCACTTTCTTTAGATTACCTAAAGGCCCACCTGAATTAGTTCACGATTGGATCCGAGCTTTACATAGAACAGGAACAGAAGACTTACAGTTGGATAACATTTTCATCTCTTTACACCATTTTCGAGAGGAGGACCTGATACGAGTAGACAGATCTTACAAGCTGATGGTACTTACTCCACGTGAAAAAGACCTACTTATCGTATCAATGCTGTTCCTGTAATTTTTCAAGGTTGTCCATCTTATTTACCTCCAATTCTGCTACTTGTAAGCGTTATAGCCGAGAATCAAAGGAAGAAGCACACTTTGCTAAAAGTCTCAAGTATAGTTTAATTGAAGAAAAGCATGAAAAATTTCTTTACTCCTTAGATAGTTTTGAAGATCTCAGCTAAAAATTATCCACCTTGAAACTAAAGCAGGATTGGGTCATTTGGTATTCTTCTAATACATTACATAATACATATACTCAGGCTGCAATCTTTCGATCAGTTCGTCAGAGTTGAATCCACTCTTGCAATTAATTCAGATTTAAACGTCACAGCTAATGTTTTGAGCAACAGGTACCTTTGCCACTGGATAAAATAAATGACTTACGACAGATTGAGACTCTTATTGATTATATTATTAACTTTCAACCAGATTCGGATATATTTCAATCAGATTCTGTTCTGGTGAATATCAAGGAAGCGTCACAGAAATTACCTCAGCAGTTTCTATTCTACAAGGTACAGATCAAATGAATGAAAATAGTATGAAATCTCTAAACATACCTCACTTGCCCAGTTTCCAATTTATTATTTGTCAGCTCGAAAACTCGCTTGTTCCCATAAATCAACGGCGGTATGACATTGTTACACAGGTTAGCATTTTCTCTAAACATTTTAATTTTGACATTATTTATAATAATTAGGTCAATATTAATTATAGTTACAATTCTAGACTATTGCATTATAAGCGCACTTAATCTCACCAGCTGCTGCAAATCTCTACAATCATTAATTGCTATTCCTCCGACAAAAAATACACTAATTTGTTGAATCACTTGTTACAGATAACTATTCACATAATGTTCGTTTATTCAAACTGTTTTCTTCTGACCAAATGACATAACTTCTGCAGTTCTACATCCTGTGTCCTCCGACCTAAAATTGTAGATTCTATTTGATCTCATACACATATTCAAATCTATCAGAAACAATTGGCTAAACTTGAAGGATTATGAATATGCGTTCAAATATCCAGAAATGCTCTTATTTCCTTCAATTCACGATACTAGTAAATTGAATGAGGCATAGCCTACTCTATATAAGGCCTACCATCAAATCTAATATTTTGCACCAAGGATGAAGTAGTGTACGATATTATTATTGACCCATAATTATTTACATTTATCTTTGTACAGTTAGAAATATTTTAAATTTAATTGGATCAACTTGTTACTGATTTTTGTTAATTTTTAGTAATTAATTAATCCAATTCTCCTTCCACCGATATTTTAAGCACTTCCTAGTACTATATTTGACTTTGTTTCTTTTTAATAAATAGTTAGATATTTAATTTTTCTCAATGCCGAACTGTTCTGCCCCTGTAGGGGTAATTATACCCCAGAAGAGCGCGTCCCAATTTTTAAACTTCCAGATGGTCCACCTGAGTTAAGACATGACTGGATACCTGCTCTCCATCGTGAGGATATTTCTGACCTCAAAATGGTGTATGTGTGTGCTAAGCATTATCCGAAGGAAGATATTCAATATTTTCACACGGTACCCAGAGATGACACATCCTATGAGGTCCCGCGAGGAAGACCCAAATTAAATCCTTGCGCTGTCCCCTCTCTCCTTCCTGGTTGTCCGTCTTATTATTCCTCTACCCCTTCAATTAGAATCAAATGAACTCGGTTCTCTTACTACTCCAAAGAGGAAGATTTAATGAACCAAGCAACTAATCTCAGCTTGAGATCAGAGAACACAGAAATGGAGAAGTTTTGTGTTGACGAGATAAGTTAGCTTTGATAACAATCCCAACTGACTGGTTAGTTTGGATTCAAACTGATATTTGTGTGAGATTTTTTTGCCTATGATGGAAAATCATAATATTTGTGCAGATGTTTCTCTTGAAATATTCTTTTTTATCTGTGAACGGATATATATATGGGGAGTCCATTTCTCTCTCACTAATGTCTATCACTGATATTCGACAAATTGAAACGATGTTTACAGAGATTACTCTGAAACTTAGCTCTTCCCCTCAGAAGAAACATCCTCACCATATCTCTAAAGCCAAAGAACATATTGAGGAGGCCATATGTAATCTATTAGATAGTGGTGAAACAGAATCCAATTGTTCCGATTTGCCAAGATTACAATTTATTCTTGGCCAACTAGAGAATGTGGGTATTTACAAGAAGAGAAGGAGATATAATGTTATTACACGAATTCTGGCCAAAGAAACGTATCTGGTTTCTCCTGCTAGTTACAAATTTCTCCAAAGTTCAGAATGCATTTTTTTTCCACATGTTCACACACTAGAAAAGTTGTACTCTTCTTTTGGGCTGGAAAACGACTCTTGTACTTACCTTAGCCAGGTAACTTCTTCTTTTAGTTCTCAAGAGAAGAATGTAATTATTCAGATGGATGAGATCCACGTTAAGTCTGATATCTCATATAAGGAAGGGTGGGAAAATATTTGGTCCTAACTTATCCCCTGAAAACCCCACAAGAACTGTATTTGCTATCATGGTTTCTAGTTTACACAAAAAATGGTCCTGTATTTCTCGTTTGATACCTTGCGCATCTATATCTGCTGAATACCTTTCCTATAATTAAGTCTTGTATTTTGGATATCGAATCTTGCGGTTTGAAAGTACAGATTATTTCTACCGACAATTACCCTTTAAACGTGAACTTATTTAAGTTATTTTCTCCAACTAAACAGTTAGAGACTAGTGTACCACACCCTTCTGATAATAAAAGAAAACTCTATGTTACTTTTGACTTTGTGCACATTTTGAAAAGTATTCGAAACAACTGGTTGAATCAGAAAGATATTCGGAAAACCTTTCACTTTCCCAACTTTCAGACATTAAGCTGGATTACTGTGTGTATCCTGTTCAAGTTTACTCTGCATCTTTTAGTGATGTGCGTCTCCTCTATAATTTAGAGAAAGAATCCTTAGCTAAGTTAGCTCCTAGCTTGACTATCAAAGCTTGTTATCCTTCTGCTATTGAGCGCCAAAATATGAAACTTGTTTTGAAAGTATTCAACGAATTAACTGTTGCAGCTCTGAAGTTACAGAATGAACTCCGTAACCAAGAAGACCGAAACAATACACACGACTTTGTTGAAATGCTTCTTCAAATTTGGAAACTTTTCAACATAAATTCTCCACTTAAAGGTAAACGTTGGAATGATGATATCTCAAGACCTCTAACATACCAGGGCGAACGATTTTCATTCTTAGCTTGTGTTGTTATTTGGTTAGAGACTTGGCTGGCCTTGCCAGGAAATGTAGGAAAGTTAAGTAATCACGTTTACCAGTTCTAAACATGCTTACTGTATTGCCTCAGATAACTAACCATTTAACTTGATTTTGTGGATTTAACTATCTTTTGACATCCTTTTTACAGACAGATCCATTGGAACATCACTTTGGCCTATATCGTATGATGTCAGGTTCAAACTATCATATCTCGTATCTTCAAATCCTTGTAACTGAATGCCGTCTCAAGTTATCCAACATAGTAAAGATTTTTGCTTCACAACAAGATTGTGCCTTATATTCAATTCAGAGATTTATTGATTCATACTCATCCTTTGATACGAATAATGGCGATGAAATCGATGTCCAACTAGTCTGGGATGAAATTGATGATCTAACTTCCATTGAATGTAGTTTACAGACTCTTCACTCATTAGCTTTTATTGCTGGTTATGCAGTACATAAATATATTTTAAAAAACTCAGCCATGTCACGTTTGCATTGATATTTTGACCATTGACAAAGACTTTATCTTTGATGAAGATTCACAACCCGAATTCAGGCTTTTGCAATTAACTGACCGTAGTGGCCTAAAGTATCCATCTGAGTTTATCCTCGAATCTATAGTAACTTTATGGAAGACGTTAATTGCAATTGAAAGCAAAGACAACTTGTTGGCGATATTGATGCAATGATCATCCAGAAAAATTATTGTGGAAGTAACCTTGATATTCTTAGAAGAGACTGATGCGATTGCCAAATTGAGTTGCTTTTCTTGTGGTGTCTCTATTTTGACTATCCTAAAAAATCTTATTTTCACTTGCGCCAACTGTTTACTAGCTAACAAGGTTAATAATTATTACTCCGCTGTTGCATCTAAAGGAATAGAAAAGCGAAAACTGAAGAAGTTCTCACATTAATGAAATACACCAGAAGGCTACTCTTCTATTATTATTATTGTTATTGTTATTGTTATTTGAACCCACATTATTATTTATATATTCTTATCATTGTTGTTAAGTATGCAATAAAGACTCAATAGAGAAAATCTATTAATTTACTAGAATATTTATTATAAAACAGATTAATTTCTAAAATGAATCTCATCGTACACTACTTCATCCATGGTACATTTGATGGTAGGCCTTATATAGAGTAGGCTATGAATGAGGCTAAGTTTGAGGATATTCGTTTACTGTACAAGTCTGAAGAACACTCGATCGTTAAACAAGCCCACGGACTTAATTCTAAGGCGTGTTGGCCGACTAGCTTTGAACGCCAGAATGTTAATTAGCACTCCCCATTTTCAATGATTCAACTAGTGCAGCTCTTAAAATACGATTCACGCTCAAGGTTTAAAAACGATACTCCGAATTTCGTGGATATTATTGGTAAGATATGGAAGATCTTCAATTTGAATACTCCCCTTAAACATGTTCACTTTAATGATAAATATTCTGCCCCACTTAGGGAAGACGATTGGCGTTTCGATTTTCTTAACTTATCCCTAATTGGATTGAGGGATGGAATTATCAAATGGCAAGAATGGTAATCTTAGTGCTCAAACTTTCGTAAGTTTGCGCCATTCTTGTATTACTCTGCCACTAATAGTTTCTCATCTGATTCAAAATTGTATGTTTAAATATGTTCTTACTTTCAGGCTTCAAAATGATCCAATAGAGCACCAATTCGGATTATATCGAACGATGAGCGGAGCTCAATACCATGTTACTTATTCCCAAATATTAGAAAGTCAATGGCGTATGAACATATCGAAAATTCTTAAATAGTTTTCACAACAACAAAACAAGAGTGAACTATCCCTTAGAATATTTATTCAGTCTTTTACTCTAACACAGATGAATGCAATACGATTTGTGATGATCAACATCTTGGTGCATTACATAATCTGAACTCTATGAAACTTGAAATTCCTATTCTCCAATCTATTGTCTTTATTGTAGGTTACCCTGTTTATTCTTACATTAAAACTTCAAATGCCAACACTGTCTTGTATCTCTTACTGAGAACAAAGATATAGATTTAAGTGATGCTGTTAAATTTGACTTGATAAAGTATGTTGATCGCGGTTCTCTGAAGTGGCGGCCCTCATATCTTGTAGTTGACTCCATAGTGTTCTTATGGTAAATTTTCATAAATATTGATGATGATGATGAGATATTGACCTCCCGTTCGCGTACAATATTCATTCAGTTAGCTGAAAGAGTGCTAGTGATTGAACAGAGTGAACACTGGAGAACTAACTGCGCTCATTCCAATTTTAGGTTAGAGGATGTTACACAAGATTCTTAACATATGCGCTATTGCATATTAGCAAATAATACTAGAAATGTGAATTCTCATATAGCATCGATAAAGAAAGATACACGTAAATTCAAGAAATTTAAATCTACGTGAATCATACTCGAGTCTCCAGTTAATTATATTTTAATTATATTACTGTACTAGCATTTGACAATTGTAATCATGTTTTGTTCATTGCATTGCTTTTCTGTAGCTCAATATTCGCGAAATGAATATTATAAGGACTTGATGTCCTATATTTACTTTTTCTATCGAATTTAAATGTAAATTAGTTTACCCTTCTAACCTATCCATGGTCCAGTTTTTATTTGTCGTTTCCAGTCCTTATATCACGTTGTTCACGTCTAGCCGGGGCGCAGCATTTGTTAGAATTTCAACTGATTGCATTTGTTAGAATCAGTTTTATGATTAACTCGCATTTGTTTGATTGGTTTTATGACTAACTTGCATTTGTTAGAATTGTTTTATGACTAACTCGCATTTGTTTGAATTCTTTTATGACTAACTTACATTTGTCAGAATTGTTTTATGACTAACTTGCATTTGTTAAACAATGCAAGTCGATCATAAAACAATTCTAACAAGTAAGCTATAAGTGCTGGATACTGTAAATAATAAATGCTAAAAATTCATAAAATAAATAATGAAATATATCAACAATTTACGGATATGCCAGTTTTAACGAAATTGCGCAAAAAAGCAAATGGCTAGATTTCCAGACTGTTTTCGGCTAATTGTCAAAGTTATGTGCCTCTCCAGCAGGGTGACCAGATGTCCTAATTCAAAACAAGGACAGGTTTCAAATATAATACCGCAGTTTGAGAAACCAGTTTACAGAGAAGTAGAACATTTGAGAATCTAGGCTATAGCACAGTGGTTCCCAACCTGGGTTCCGCGGAACCCTGGGGTTCCGCGGACAATGTTTGAGGGTTCCTCGGGTTTCTTTGAAGAATAGATGTATGTGAGAAAACATTTAAATCATTTTCAAATTGTCATCAACATATTACTTGGTATATGTAATCCCAATTAACTTTTTGGTATTTCTCAACGTGACAGTATATATAGTTAGTTATGCTAATTGTAGAGTGGGATATAAATATATATGAATCAGATTAAATTTATTTTAGACATATTTTCAACATCTACTCTCATTGTTTTAGATTTTTACTTAGTTTTTAGAGATAATGAGTGTATTACCATATAAATAATTAAGTGCTAATAATCTCATTATCTCAATGATTCTTTAAGTTAGGCCTAGAAAATGTATTATCAATGATTAGGGAGTTACCAATTGCGGATAGATCACTACTAGCATAGTTTACATACAATCGATAGTTTTTGAGTTATGGCTCATTTTAGGAAATATACATTTCCAAGGCATCCGAGGAATATGTCAGCATTCCATTTATATTTTCGATATATTTCATTCAACTAGTTATGGACATCCTTATGGTCCAATTTTGAACATTTATAACGCGTTTAACTATGTAAAAATAGGGTATAAAAACACGAAAATTCCCGCGAAAAATAGCGATTACGTAATCAAATGGTGATATATCACAATTCTAAAGTGTTTTATGTAAGCCTTGATATCATTTCCTAACTTCCTATACAATTCTATTGCTTTCTCAGATCTGTCATTACTAGCTATTGAGATAAAGATATGTCAGCTAATAGTCAATGACCTTTAAGTAATCCATGGTTCGGAGTAGTAGTAAGGCCTTATATAACGATGGTCACGTATAATTGTATTAATTAATCATTCATTATAATTTTTCTTTTTGAATATTTATGAGTGGAAGAAGATACAGGGGTTCAGGGTTCCGCAGTTTGCCGCAACATGTTTAGGGGTTCAGTGATTGAAAAAAGGTTGGGAACCACTGCTATAGCATAAGGACGTGGCCTAGCATACTTTAGGAATTTTGAGTATGCTTATACAACAATAAATTTTTAGACAGGTAGAGAACTGGAAAATTAAAGAGAGCAGACTGTAAATGACTTTCAAAAAAGATAAAAAGGACACATTGTAAGAATATTGATAATCTGAAAAGGACTGTCCTAGGACACCTGGTCACCCTGCTCCAAGCCTGTAGCTATAAAGTGATAGTGGGTGACGGAGGTTTGATGTTCATAAACCCCGAGGTATATTCAACCGAGTTCAATTGGACAGTAAGAATTCAAGGACGGCTCGGGCATATGGTTCCAACCATAAAATTTATTAGCATAGACCAATATCTACTTTCTAAAGTGTATCTGGATTTATTGAAATGTGGTGTAGATTTGGAACTTCTTGACAAACCTTCAGGAGAATTAGAATTATTTAAACTGTTGAATTAGGTAGAATCGGAAATATCGGAAACACTTAAGTGTCAGTAAAAGTTGAATTTTTCCATTTACTTAGTTTACTAATTAGCCCTTCTTTGCACACGGGGTAAAAGGTATAAATAGAAAAATCCCATTTTCACTTTCAGTTTCAATTGAAAGTGAATTTACTTTCAGTTTCAATTTCATTTACCTAGTCGTCGAAGGGGTAATTACATTAAGTCACAGTTAATGCTAAGTCATCAAAACGAACGAATAGTCGTTTGTTCAGAAATCGGTTCGTTCTTTCAATTTCGAATATTTGTTTTATCCCTACTAATAGTAACAAAAATCTTAGCTCATCTAAGTTATAATTTGAAAAAATCCAAAATTGCAGCCTGTGCCGACGCATGTTCCTTTGCTGGCACTATATTTTTGTTGGTGGTTTATTGATAGTGCCTCCAATGGAACATCCTGTCGACACAGGTGCAATTTTGGATTTTTTTCGCCATGTCATCTGTATTAAGGTGTTTAATTATTTCAGAAATGTGTTACAGAAGGCTTCGACCCTTAGAGTGGTGGAAGTTTCCATTTAGCTCACTTCATTTTAGAGATATTCAAGCTTGAGTACAATATAATAGGTGATGACCAGGGAATGAAAGGTTCACGAACGAACTTATTGAACTTGAACTGAACGAACTGAACGCAGGGCTTTTAAAGGATTCACGGTGAACGAACTGAACGAACGCCAACGGTTTCCAAAAGGCAATTGAACGAACTGAACGAACTGAATTGAACGAATTGAACGGATTGAACGAACTGAACTGAACGAACTAACTGAATAAAGTTGAAGTATAAATATAGATCCATTAAATATAACAGGTGACTGCATAAATGCTAATTCCGGACATCCCTAGTGGGCTCATGTCCATTAGCTTAGATTCTAGCTTCTTAATCTGAACTTCAATAACAGCTTGGAAGATTGAACAGTCTCTCATAAACGGAATAGTTCGACCCACTCACTGTACACTAAACGAACTGAATTGAAGTTAATTGAACGGATTGAACGAACGCGGGTTAGCCCGTGAACGAACTGAACGAACGCTGGTGGAGCTGAAGTTAGGAGGTGAACTTGAACGAACTGAACGTGCGTAAATTTGAGATGAACTGAATTGCGTCTATTCAGTCCGTTCGTGAACCTTTCATTCCCTGGTGATGACTCATCGTTTTTTATGTGTGTGTTGGGTCATAACCCAACACCAACCAACCCATTCGAAATATAGAATTCACAAAATTGTAGAAACACATTTTTTTTCACGATGTCATCATCACCTCAAGGTGTCAGGAGCCATTTGTAGAGGTGTTACGTGGCATAAGGATCACTTGATACATTGGAAGTTTGTTTCTATCTTGTATCATCTCTGAGATTTATGATATTTAATTATTTAGTTTTTTATTAGTTTAATTAATTAATTAATTTATTAATAATTTAACACCATTATTCATAGTCGTAGACAAGGGGGGGCTTGGGGGGGCTTAAGCCCCCCCCAAAAAAATCTTATTAATTCAAATTGATCATACTATAGTTTGGTCATAATCTAAAGTAATCCCACACCTCAACCTCCCAAACTAAAAATGTTGTCTACGCCCCTGTTATTATGTACAGCAAAATAAATTAAGATAACTTTAAGATAAATATGATTTGAAGAGCATTATCCTAATTAATTAAATACAAACGAATCTATAATTTAGTTATGGTAAGTGTTTATTTATTATTGATCTAGTAAAAATATATATATCTTAATTTTTCTCTTTGAGCAACAGTAGAGGCAAGTAGTGTCATATTATTAGGAACAAAGAAGAACGATTCCCCACTCCTATAAGACATAACTTCTACTTATGTAGTTGTACTGCCTCCACGCCGGCTGGCGAGTCTCCTATGATATCGGTGGTGTCAATATTGTTTTAACTTGATTGGATTCTATTATGAAAATTCAATGTTTTATGTTTGCAATCTATAATAAAATGATTATACACTCAGGGGCGGCGCGGCCATACTACATATCGGGTGTCGACCGAAATTTTAGGGTGCGCCCCCCAATAGGCTCCATAATATAGCTTAGGGGCGCCCCCAACCCGTTGGACTCAGGCGGCGCCTCTAACCCGGTGGACTCGGGGTAGGGTTTCCAACCCTCCCGGAATAAGGCCGAGTCTCCCGGACAACAGCAAATCCAATCCGGGAGATTTTGATACTCTAGAAATGTTATCAGTATATTGTTGATGCCAAAGTTCAGGGATTTTGAATTGAGGTCGAATCTTATTAAGAACAATTGTGTGGGTTGTTTGGTCTTAAACTAATCACGTGCCTACTTTACCTATAACACGTTTGACAGTTCATTTATTGGATATATGTTCCTACAATTACCGTATTGCTCTGAAAAAGCGCTTATTTGGAATACATGCAGAGGGATGATGTACAATCATCCTCTCGGAAAAACAACTGAGTAGAGTTGGTAAGCCTAACTTAGGGGCGCCCTGACCCTGTGGACTCAGGGGCGCTGCGCCGCCCCTGTATACACTAGTTGGATTATATAAGACTTCCAACTGGCTAAGTAGGAACCTTAATTAAATATCAAACGAAGATAAGGAATCTACCTGAGAACCAACACATCTATTGAATGTGATTAGGATTGTACAATATAATAACTTATACTGTTGAAATATCAATGTAATCTTACTTGCAAACCAATGAAATTTACTTGAGTATAATTGTTTATAATGAAAAATGACATGTATATTTTCATTTCTTAGTGCTATTATCATTATCATACTCTTCTCTTTTCATCTAAATGGCAGGAATGATTCCATTGTTTTTAGCAGAAGAATTGGAAATTCTCTCGCTCGAGAGAGAGTGTTCAGAGATCGTAGTGATCCTTTGGAATTCTATGATCTAGAATTGGTGCAGCGTTACCGCTTCTCAAGATCAGCAATATTAATGATTAAAGACATCATAGTTGATCATCTTAATTCAACAAATAGATCTCATGCTGCACATCCACATGTACAAGTTTGTGTTGGTCTACACTTTTTTGCATCTGGGACTAAAGATATAATTTGTGGTGATGGAGTTCACGTGAGCCAACCCTCAGTTGCAGAGCCGTTGCACTCGGACTACATTCGGTATATTCAAAGTTTATTAGCATGCCCGGTTCTGCTGACAAAGTTAGGATTAAGTCCCAGTTGTATGAGCTCCCGAACCTACACGGCGTTCTTGGACTTGTAGATGGAACTCATGTTCATATTCAAAAGGCTTCTGAAATTGAGGCTGATTATGTAAACAGAAATTCTACCACTCCATAAATGTTCAAGCTATCTGTCTACCTGATGGTAGATTTTCCGTATTTGGAAGCTCTCTCAGTTTGGAACATATCTGGAGAATAACTTCTTGGTTGGAGATCATGTCTTAGGTGATAGTGGATTAGTGGGTATATGCTGAAATCCTATTATTAACTTCATACCGGCAACCTGCTTCAAATGTCCAAGATAATTATAATTATTCCCACAAAAAAACGCGTGTATTAATCGAGCAAACCTTTGGGAGGTGGAAGAGAATATTTCATTGCCTTCACGGAGAGATCCGCATTGCTCCAGATAAAGTATGCGCTATTATTCTTACATGTGCTGTTCTTCATAATATGGTTATTGTTTGGAAGCAATCCATGTTTGGAAGATTCCATTATTGATCATCATACAAGTATGATGGATGAATCGTTCGCATTTGAAGAAACTGGGCATTTTGCTACAAAACACTACAGGAGTCAGTTTGTTATTCATAACTTTAGTTGAATTATTAAGATTGTATTTAAACGCTACTATACAATTAATCTAATTTATATATCAAAGAGCATAAGTTGTATCCAGGCTTGGGGTGATTATCATTACAATTGTAATCGATTGTAATCGATTACAACATTTTCTGTAATCGTAATGGTAATCGTAATCACTTACTAGTAATCAGCCCCAACCTAGGCTTGGGGTTGATTACGATTACAATCGTTGTTGATTGTAATCGATTACAACATTTCCTGTAATTGTTATCACTCACTAGTGATCAACCCCAGGTCTGGTTGTATCTAATGCATTCATCACATAAATATTAAACAACATATAAACAACAAGTGCTTTGTATATTGTAACATGAAACAGTTCACTAAAACAAAATAAAGCATATCGACATCAAAATTTCTGCGTCATTTGCGTTACGAAAATATACAGTTTCATTAATGATTTCGTAGGTCGGCGTCTCCCGTATATATAAATTGCTGCTGAGTACTTGCATTAAGTTAACAATACCGAAAAAAATGGAAAATAAACGCAAAAACAAATTGGACCAGCGAAGAAGAATGCAGTCTCATTAATGAAATTGAATCAGCAGGTGAGATTTTGAGAGGCTCAGGAAATAGTGCTGACAATAACAAAAAGAAGAAACAAATCTGGAGAGACATTGTAGTGAAACTTAATTCAGCATATGGCAATGGCAGAGCTGTAGAAAACGTAAATAAAAAATGGACTAACATTAAGCTAAACGCCAAGTCTAAAATTGATGCAAGCTTTAGGGAAGCCAGAAAGACTGGAGGGTACAAACACTGCTGGACATGTGGAAGATGAGGATATGCTCATTATATCAGCAGATAGAGGTATTTCTGACTGTGCAGATCGGGTAACAGATGTTTCAAAACACTCATGCTTTTAGTGGAATTTCAGGTGTTGATGATCTTTTCCAAACACCAGCTGGGAACAATGAAATCCCAATAGCATCAAATAGCTTAACAGCATCAACAGAGGGTCCCGTTGAATTTGAAGTCCGTCCAATTTTAGAGTCTCCAGAAGTTGAAATCCCGACATATAAGCCATCAAAGAAAAGTCGGAAGAGGAGGCGAACTGTTCATAACCAAGATGATTCGGTCGAGTTATTGAGAGCTGCAGACTTACTTCCATTACAGCAGGAAGTTTTCTATCCACAGATGGCTGTATTCTCAGCACAGCTTCAGTTGATAGAAGAGCAGAGGGAGTATTATAGATTGAAACGTCTAAGACTGTTGGAAAAATCATGTAAATGATTTCCAACAGTATTGTGAATATTTACACTACCGGCCAAAAGTATTTGAACAGCAATAATTTGTATTTATACATTCAAGTTTCTAGCAGCATAATAGCATTGGTAGATGCATCAACACTGCTATTTACATAAAACGATATGTAAAATATAATAAAATAACAAATTTTTGAATTTACATTTATATGGAGGTGTTAAACTCATTAACTATATAATTAGCTAATTAAATAGATAATTCTGATCATAATGAGAATATAGAAGTTTTGATTACAGATTTGAATTCCACATGGTCGAATTACTCTAGGTGCCTAATTTCAAATCAATACGTTTATATTCTACTGGAATACAGCCACATTCCCATTTGTGCCACAAGTGGCACGTGGCAGATAAACTTATGCCACTTCATGGATATTGACTAAAATGACGTGAATTCAAAAGCTTTTTTACTTTATAACTATAGTAAGATATTTATAGTATTTTCAGAATTGTTTAAACAGCCGTTATTAAGTTACCAGACGACTATTGTGGCTGCATTAAAATTCCATTTGTTCAAATACTTTGGCTGGTTAGTGTATATAAACCCTTTCTATATGGCAATGCATATTAGAACTAGGTAGGATTATACAACATTTCAAACAATGTAGATAAGTTTATTCATACAAGCAAGAATATTATGCTACGAATTATATCATGTGATACACACAAGAAACCCTTCAAAAATATTTAGCGTTTATTTGAAGTCTAATATTAATCAAGGTAGATTAAATGTTCGATGGAAGTAAATTTGAACAACATTTATGAAGTAATTAGTGAAAATCGAATCAAATACAATATTTAAGACACCTCTCTATGTTGCTTAAAGTTCGGTCTTAAGATCGAACTTAAATCTTAGTGAATACGACTTAAGATCGAACTTAAGACTTAAGTACTAAGATCAATCTTAAGTTCGTTCTTAAGTTCTTAGTAAATACGGCCTCTTACTGTATTAATTATTTAGATAGATACTGCCTTGTAGTTTTTATAATATTTGTACAATTATTATTTTATTTTATTTAGCTCTCATGTCTGCTTCAACTTTACAACTAGTGCTATTGTTCTCATGCAGCTCTGGGGTTATAGCTTACGAGTACTGTGGGACATACTGTATAATGGCTAGCGTATTTGGACTTTTTGGTACGCTATTTTGTATGTGCGGACTATTCTGCTTTATTGGCATACTCACAATGCTAATATACTACCTAGTAGACTTATCTCGTAAAAACGTGAGCGCTCCCACTGTACATTACCAGACCCATTCGCCTCCTCAAGTCTACAATCCGCAACCACCTCAGACTCCCTCTATACAGATACAACCTCCCACACAGACCCTGCTTGCTATAGCTCCTTCTTTAGCCCAGAGCAGACCTACCTCCTACCCTATTGCGACAGAAAGGCCTCTCTCTCATGTACTGAATGACTCCTCTCAAGCTGCTAAAGATGTTATCCCACTCATTATAACATAAATTAATATGCAGAAATTGCATTTTATTTAGTAATTAACTTTTACCGTATATGTTTCTTTAAAAAACAACTTTATTGATTCTCTTTCTTGAATATTTTCTGAATTAACTACTCTGGTTATTGATGTGCAATGTACTTTAGGGACATATGGAATATGAAAAATTATACACTCAATGTGTCTAACCTTTACTTCCGATCAAGCGATCATTATCTAAGCCCTGTTCTATGACGATTACTTACTTTCACAGTTTACCAAGAAATTGAGATGTGAATCTATAAGTGATATGCTAATCGAATGATTTATGAAGCCGTAACAAAGACAGTTTGTAAACGGTAATGGATAGATATATTCCTGCTTATAGTAATACGTAAAGTAATATATTTACTCATAAACGGTGCGCAAAAGTACCTCTCTATAATAACATTTGTGCTTATTATGCTCCCCGACTAAGAAATATACATTTTTCATAAACGGTGCGCAAACTACCTCTCTATAATAACAACTGTGCATATTATGCTCCCCGATAAAGAAATATACATTTGTCAGAAACGGTGCGCAAAAGTACCTCTCTATAATAACAACAGTCCAGATTATGTTAACAAAAAAGTAATATATCTACTCATAAACAGTGCGCAAAGTACCTCTCTATAATAACATCAGTGCTTATTATGTTCCCAACTAAGTAATATATTTACTAACAAACGGTGCACAAAAGTACCTCTCTATAATAATAACTGTCCAGACTATGTTCCCAACTAAGTAATATATTTACTAACTAGCGCGCTTCGCATGCTAGGTCGCTTCGCGGCAGAACACAACCACACACACCAACCGCTTAGCGGTTGGTGTGTGTGGTTTATATACTTCTAAACATTGATTTAAAGCGTAAATAGGCCTAAATAGTAAAATTTAACAATGTGAAATTTTAGTGATTACGTCATCAGGCGATAATGAGTAAGGATATTGGTGATCTGGTGTGACCAACGTGTCCGCATCATTAATGTAGGAAGAAAAGGTCACTAAATAGTATAGCACCAAAATATACATATAGATGTCCGTGAATTAACATTCAAAGTTTGGCAATAGCAACCAGGAAGAAAAGTTCACTAAATATAGCACCAAAATATAAAGATGTGCGTAAATTGTCTTTCAAAGATTGACAATAGCAAACAGGAAGAAAAGATCACTAAAGATAGCACCAAAATATAAAGAGAAATTCTGGACTACTAATTATGAACTTCCAGTCATGGGGAAAAAATTAGAGCGTTCTGAAGAACTTTCTTCGGACATCCCATTCTAACCTGCCAAAAATTAGGCTACCTGTCCTTAAGGCCCGTCTTTAGAGCACTAGGCTCCTCTATGCACGTCGGGCAAAGAAAGGAAAAGCCGAGTTTAATGTCATTATTTCCTAAATTTTTCAAGTTAATCAGCCAACTCGTTTTGAAGGGGCAGCCAATTGAAATTCACCTTTGATCAAGAGTTTGGCTCTTCGATTATATTATATACAAGCCAAACTTAAGACCCTAGCCAAATCGCATATTGATTAGTAATCGATTGAATTCACATAGAATAGTTAGTATGCCTGTAGCATAGTTGTCAGAACTGATTTGCGTCACTTAGTATGCATACACGAGTCAATTTTGATTAGTCAGTCTGGAATTCCGTCATCAGAGTGGGGGTCCGTCATCAGAGAATGATCAGAATTAATTGAAACTTGAAACTAAGCTACTGTATATAGTTGTGTTGGGAGTGAGCCTATCTTTTCAAATCTAACTGACCTGGGAACCTCACAAGAGGGTGACGAATGGGCAGTCGAAGGTAGGCAGTCGAAGTCAGACTTCAAAGGGCTGTAATTTTAAAAGTTTGTATTGTAAAGATTAGATCTAGGTCTATTCCCAATTACATATGTATTCATTAGTTTACACTTGGTCTCAACCAATTTGGAACAATTTTGCAGGGCTTTTCACGAGTCATTTGATTGACTCGATGACTCGCAAGTCACCATGAGTCATCGAGTCAGACTCGGTGACTCGAGTCACTGAATTTTGACACGAGTCAATTGACTCGGTGACTCGAGTCACTGAATTTTGTCACAAGTCAGATGACTCGGTGACTCATGAAAAGCCCTGCAATTTTGTGACCTGACGCGCACCTAAACATTTAATTTCATTTGAAAGTGTCCTTTCATGATGACTAAGCCATTCCTAGACATTCAAATGGTCGCTACATCAAAACTAGAGGTCAGATTCACCGGAGATTTTCAGTGTTGCAATATTTTATAGGGTACTATCAAAAGACACTCTAAACTCAATTTCCATATTTTGTAAAGACAACTGCCTCACAGGCGGAACTGTTTTGTAACCTATAAAACGTTCAAAATATTAATACAAGAGCTAATAGTAGCGTGAATGTTAAAAAGCTAGCATTCTGAAATCATAATACTACAATAAGGAGCCAAATTTTGAATATCACAAAAATCTCTCTTTGAATCTCTTCGGCAATGAAATTCAAATTAGCTCAGTTATCGGACTTACACACGAGTAATATTTATATTTTTAATTAGTAAATAATTAATTTACAGTCACATGATCTGGCCAGCCAGTGGCTGGAATTGAGCACCTCATTAGTAGATGCTGTTTTGTATATGAAATCATCAGTATTATGAGTCCTATAAATAGGTAAATAAGTATTGATTTTCTATATTATATTACTTCAAATAGAAATAGAAAAAGCATTCCCAAATTAACAGCTATAAAAATAAAAAGTTTACATGTTAAACTAGAGGTTTTTGGGAAACAACACGATTTGAAAGCAATATGAACATTTGGTTGTTCTTAAATTTGTTTACATCAATTTAAAACAACAATTGTTAACAAACATGTAATAACCGAGTTAAAAAAAGTTTCGTAGTTATAATAACCGTTGGAAGTATGCTGATGTACCGTCGAAACCTGTTTTTTCTAGCACCGGTCATTTAATTAATCGGTTGTTGCTAACTAACTATTTATTCTGAATGTGTAAGAGATTCCAATTTTATTATATTAAAAATCTGTTTATTCTACCTTTTTGATTTTCTTACTTTATTACATGCTAAGAAAAGGTTGGAAAAAACCAGTTTTGACATGGATATGACTGAACTAAGTTGGCAGATACGAGTAAATAAACCGATAGTTTAAATAAACCAAATACCGTATTTCCCCGTATAAGCGCCCCGGCGCTTATTGTTTTCGTGAACCAAAATCATCGTGTAATATTTGTGAAAAATCGAGAATATAATATTTAGGCCGGTTCTAATGGTTTCCACCAACAGCAGTGTTTTATACAGCAATTTGTAAATACGCTCCTAATCCTGTTCAGATCCTATTTTCATACGCTTAAATCACTGATTAATGTTAGGGAATAGGAGTATATGCAAATTTTTCGCGCTCCTAATTGATTTTTCCCTAAATTATACTCCAAAAGGAGCGTCTCGCGCACTTGGATAATTCCCTGACCAACAGTATACCTACCGATGTTGTCAAAATCAATGGAATTATATTACAGTGATTAACTAATGTGTATAAATTTAATCATACCTTTGTCATTGTTATTAACCCGGCGCTTAATCGGGTAAAGACGTAGTTTTAAAAAACGATAGTAATTAATTAAGCATAATAAATAAATAATAAGTGCAGTAAAAATTCCCGGAAAATGATAGTTAGAATTACGCGCTAACAGAAAAATCCGGTTTCAACGGTAACTGGAGCAGATATAATAGTAAACAATAAAAATTTGAGTAAACCTGCAATACAATACATTTTATGTGAAAAGAAATTGTGTCGACCGAGTGAAGAGCGAAAGAAGCGAATCCCAATTAGTTCTTATGTGACGTGATTATCCCATAGATCTCTATAGATGTGGCCAAAAACGAACGCAGTATCCATTTCGATACATCGGAAAATATAATGGCCGATCTCGTATCTATCGTTAAAAAGGATCGCGATCATGATCCCACATTTATCTGTAGACTACAGAATCCATTGTGAAATTTACGCGTATTAGGAACTTATACTAGGAATCGCTTATACCGCGATAGGTTATACTTTGTAGGAGTAAGCTCACTTGTCTGGGATGCAGAAAATCCTAATTAAAATCTTGTGAATCCTCTTGACCATCTGAAACATCCACATCCACATCCACATCCACAATCACTGATTTGGTACGGAAATACCTCCCTTGCGAATAACCATCTCCATATTTTGATATTTGCTCTCTAAACTTCGCATTATTCATTTCATCTTCAGCAAAGATGTCTTTCCACCAGATTGGACTTTTTCTAGTCATGTTCCGTTTATCATCAAGCAGAAGAAATCGCTCCTTTGTGCGCATGAAAGGATTATATGGAGAAAAGCGTGGGAATATATTTTGTACAGCTTTATATCCATCTATGCACCGGATGATGGCCGAAGCAGCACCCAGTTTTAGCGCATCCAATCCAGCTTTTTCTTTCTTCGGGACCATTTGAACAGTTTAAACAAGAGATTGTGCATAGTTTCGTTATTCAAACAAGATTCATTCAAACAAGAGATTGTACATAGCTTCGTTATAATTTGTAGTCATTCCAAAAAATTTATATTGTTCGTCATTGTAATAGAATTGTGAGATTTGTTTAACGTGTTCAACTAATGCCACAGCTAGATAGTCAGAGTGGTGAGGCAAAGTAGAATTGTCCAAAAGTGCTCTTTTGTAGTCACACCAGCTATATATACCACCTGGGCATAATTGGTGTTCTACGGACGCATTGAGGTCATTAGCTCCAATATTAAATGGTAATGCATCTATTTCATCCTTTGCACCAGTAGGATTTCTCTCATTATTTTCTAGAGTAATACGATACTGGTGGCAAATTCTTCCAGATATCGAGGGAGCATGTATTTGATTTCCTTATGCTGAGATTCGACTGGTGCTTCCCCCAATAATACTTATCTGCTTTTAATTAATTCGTAATAAGATTATTCATAATGGTTCTCATAACGTGGCTTAGACAATCGATCTTCCTGATGTTCATATTAATACCCAATTGCTGATATAGATGTGTTAGGTTTTATTCAAGGATTCCACAGCATCATTATCGCCATCACTTTCGAGTGTATGAAAAACGATACCTCTCTCGTAAGCATGTTTAACTTTTCTTCACGTTGTGGTCTGCTATTATTTTGAGGGGTAATAGAGGCGTCTTTAAACTACTATGCTCTCCGCCATGTTGTATAGTTATATCGTTCAGATCTACGTTGTCTTCTAGTGATGAATCCATACAGATGCTGTTCGGAATCAACTCCTTCAAAGATCTGTTGTGATGAGTTTCGGAAGTAAGGATAGTACCCGAATTCTCTTTTCCGAACTGGGCACTTAAGTTGCACTCCTGTCTCTTACTTTGAGATTCTCCCGTAATGTTATTATCATTATTGACCGGATAGAGGTCTGCAAATTCAGCTGATAAACTAAATCGCTCTTGATCTTTACGCTGGACATGATGTTGTAATCTGTTTATATGAGTCACTTTGGTCCTCCCATCATAATGTCGTATTTGGATATCGATGATCCATCAACCTAAGAATTCATGCCCCTTCCCACTTATCCCGTAATTTCCGGTCTACTCTCTGTTGGATGGATAGTAGAACTATTATCACCCGTGTGGAATTTCGATATACATTGTACAGTGGAACTCGCTTAGTACGTACTCGGCTTAAGACGTACTGTCAGATATTACGTACTGTTCGCTAATAACCGATTTTCTCTACTATCTGATCCATTATAAATGATTAGGTTAATACGTACTGGGATAAGACGTACCAATTTATATTCCCAAGTCAACAAAATGTATATATTTTAATTCGGTTAGTACGTACTCTAGAAAAGTATCAGCAGAACTCGGTTATTATTTGGTTTAAGTAAGCAGGTGACAACTAAAATACTTCAACCATATCGTTAGGTATGTTATGTACTTGTATACCATACATCTTAATCATATCATTGAACAAGTCAGTATTTCAACTTGTGGAATATCCATACGGATAAGACGTACCTCGGTTAGTACGTACCTTTTCTTGTCTCCCAAGGTGGTACGTCTTAACCGAGTTATACTTAATTGAAAAATACGCACCTCTGTCGGCATTGCTCTCTTGCAGCATGATCCTCAACAAAATCTCTTAATTTGGCTAATTTTTAGCGCAAAAATTAATAAGTTGGATCATGAGACGCAGCCACTTATAAATTACTTGGCATGCACGAATCGCGCCATACATATGTTCGAAAGGTATAACCTTTGTACTAGTATGTGTTGTTGTACGAAAAGAGTACAACACTAGGGGAAGATATATTTCCCAATCCCAAGTGTCGTCAACATTAACACCTAAGCATTTGTAAAAGAGCTATATTGCTTCTCTCTACTTGAGAGATTCCCTGAGGATAATAAGCTGAGGTGTGTTTTACATATTCCTCACCCTCTGCATGTTCCTTTCAGCTAAGTTCATTCAGAATTGGTGCCCAGATCCGAATGAAGGAATTCTGAATGCATATTCTCGAGAATGTTTCCGTTAACAATTTTGTAATTGTTTCAGTTCTATAGTAATATTTACAAGACTTAGGGTGGTAATTACAAAGATGGAGGAGTTCATTAACAGGCTCAGAATCAAAATTATGTGTAAGTTTCTGCAAGTAAATTGGTGAGCATGTCTAAAGAGTTAATTTTAGAGTTCACTGATTTGGTAATATAATCTGGTAGTGGTATGGAAGAACTTTGAAAACTTAGCTTAACATGCAAGTCACTAGTAATGTGAATGCAATCTTTTCCCTGAGCTATTCCTGAATATATTTCGACGTGATATGCAGTGACAACACTTTCAGTTGTACAATGAGTGAAATTTAGATATTCTCTTGCTGTGTAAATATATTTTACAATGTCCTCAATATCAGCACACCTAAATTGATCTCGGAATAGAGGAAGTTGGTCAGACTGTACAACAAGTTTAGTAGGTGGTTTTCAGATGGATTTAGGAACAGTTGCTTGGCTTTTAGGAATTGAGTAATGATGAATAGTTGCTATTGGATTCATTGCCATATTGAGCCTAGTTTTGTATAAATGACGTAGAATGTACTTAGATTCGAAGTGATCGATACAAATTCTTGAAGAAGAAGTAACAGAAAAACCTTCACGGTTAATAATTGGGTGCAACTTCAGTAATAAACAACTCCAAGATTTCGTGGAGTTAGGCTAAAACGGTGTATGCACACGTCTAGAACTCGCTAAATGATGAAGATAGACCAAAAGAAACCCAAAATCGGACAATAATTGACAAAGTTACGGCCAAAATCAGTTATAAGCCAAACCCTATGGAGAAAATTGATAACATCACAGAAGCCTTTTATACTGTAAACAATGCTATTACAGTAGTTACTCTTGTGCATACAAGCTAAATTTGACTATTACAGAACACATATCTTTATATGTTTCAATTTCAACTCTCTATTTTTAACTTTTCAAATTTCTGAAGATATCAATTTATTGACAATCATATCCTAATTATTGCCTACAACATTACTAGATATTTGAAATAATTTTTAATTGCACCACCATTACTAGTTAGACTACCCGTATATTAATAAGAATATTGATCACTTACCAAAGTAACTTCGACAAATTACTAGTACAATTATTTGATGGGGGTACGCTACCTAAACGTAACAATTAAATTGAAAGTTAACTGAGGTAGGCAAGCAAGCTAATCGTCTGTAATTAATAACTGTTGGAGCTGCTAATGGCGTACTATCGTACATACAAATTCCATATATTGGTATGCGCTGTCATATTGTGCTCAACCCTCTTGGAAGCGTTAAGTAAGCTACAATTGTACATTAAAAATTAGAAATGCATTTCTCATGTAATACTTTGAGATGAATCAACTGCATTACATTTGATGTCTCTAATAGTCCACTTTTTAATACTCAAGTTCTCATCTGGTCCACTTATATAATTTTACTTTGCTCATCGTGTTTATATGAATTTAGTGATTGTATGTAGTATATGAGAGATTATATTTGAATGTACTAATACTCTGACAATACCGTATATTAGTTATATTACCTTTGATGTTACCAAGGGTGGATACGGTTAACCGTTGCTGACATCGGTTAACGGTTAGAGATTTTATTAATCAGTTAACCGGTATGTTGAATATCAGCAGAGTTATTGGGAAATTAATGTATAATGTATTAAATTTTTTTGAATCTTATCAGAATATGTAGTCATAAATACATTTCTCACAACCATTAATAAATTTTCTTGGACAACATTGATTTAAATTTACCTATAAATCACGAAATTATTCATTTAATATACTTATACGGTTATACTTTATACAGCTGAGTCTTATTCTGTAGTATAATCAAATTTTTATAAAGGATTTATTGTATTGAGTAGGATGGGCGGTTAACCGGTTAACCGTGGCGAGAAATCGAATTGTAACCGTAGCCTCAGAACGGTTAACCAATCCCACCTTGATGTTACTTAATTAAGACTAAATTCTTTATTAGTTCATGTTCTCTAATAGTCCACCTGTGTCGTTTTCCCACTGGTGGACAATTAGAGAGACAATACAGTACTGAAGTAAATAACTACTCTAGACAGTTGAGATATACGCAGTTTTTCAGATAGCCTTTGCAAATCTGCTCACCTTTGGGTTCGCAAATTCAACTTTTTCTTACCTAAACAATACTAAAATCCCTATTTACCTAGCTGAAGCTGAATGGATATGGGAACGATAACAAATTTGAAGTTTATATATATTGCACCGAGATGAAAGCCTGATAATATGATATAAATATATATATACGTATATTCTATTGTGTACTCACCCACCCTTTTTGCACTTGAAGTTTTAGCCCTTATGTGTAAAGGTGAGGGCAGGCACCTGCGACGGAGAAATATAAATAATAATAATATAGGCAGTGATTCCAATACTGGGCCACTATACTATAGTATAGTCGGCACAGTTATAACCGTAATTAAGAAAAAGTAACGGAGTAACGGTAATGGAAAAAGTTTAACGTAGGAACGGTAATAGAATGGTAAGAGTGACTGATTAAAGATATTGGTAACTGATTTTCCTTATTCTTTTTTCTCCCATTACAGTTAGTTTTTCCTTTACCGTTAATGTTTTTCTCCGTTACCGTTTCCTTTTTCCGTTACCGTTACTTTTACTTCCGTGACCGGTACTTTTTCCGTTACCGTTACTTTTTTCCGTTACCGTTACTTTTTTTTCCGTGACCGTTACTTTTCCGTTACCGTTACCGTATCAAGATGTGATTTGAGTGAATAGAGACGATTCCTCAACGCTTTAGTGGTTAGATATCCAATCGATTTTCTTTTGATGATATTGAGGTCCTCTTCAAAGCTTGTGGTGGAAGTGGTGCACAACCATAGACTAATTAAAGATAACGGCTTAAACGGTAACGGAAGAAATATAGTAATCGCACGGGAGAAAAAATTTAACGGTAACAAATGAATTAAAGTTACGGTAACGAAAGAATTATAGTAACGGTAACGGAAGAAATAAAGTAACGGTAACGGAAGAAATAAAGTAACGGTAACGGAGTAAAGGAGTAACGGAAGATTTAGTAACGGAGGCCATCACTGCTCAGAACGAAGGTGTTTCTTCCTAAGACACTTGCTACTTATCCAGTGGTGTTTTGCCAAAAATTGAAAGTTGGGGGCGGTCCCCTTTCAAATTTTTCATTTTCTTATAAACATAGGTGAAAACGGCCCCCAATAATGAATTCTATGGATAACTGATAGGAAGGAGCGCCCCCCTGGGATATAAGTGCCCCCCCCTAACGAAATAAGTGGGGGGGCGCGCGCCCCCGAGCCCCCCCCCAAACATCACTGTACTTATCTCAAAAATTACTTTGCTCTAATGAGGACCTCGACTTTAGTAGTGCTAAGGTTTGCAAAGAGATAATCGATGAGGGAAATTATTCTCATATGTGCCCACAATTATCGCTGGATAAATTTGCGTTTCTTATTGACTCCCTTAACATTGGCAAAACTAAGTATCTAGAACTCCGACGTACTTTGGGCTCAGATGATCTCAAATTACCAGGATATAAGAGGGTAGCTGTTCATCGGTCTCAAATTAACTTGGTTGATGAGGTGCGTCTGATTCATAGGGCATTTCCGATAGGAGTAGGGATTTCTTACACAAAACTACTCTCCCATACTGTTGAGCGCATTGTAATGAAGTCAATAAAGTCAAACAATAGTGTCAATAATCAAGACTTTCCTCTCAAAGTTAAAGTGTCCGATGGCCTAGTTGGATCAGGGTGTCATCGAGTGATCAACGACTAAGAAGTTATCCTGAGCTCAAAGCAATTTTTGTTATTTGGGTTTAAATTAACGCCATCCTAAATCAGTGCTGCCAACCCTCCCGAATTTTGATGTTTCCTTGCTCTCCCGCCTCCCCTCTCAAACCTCCCCCTTTTTGGATGATTGTATATGTAAATATTAGAATCTGAATTTTATAATTACAAGCAATATATTTAGAAGTCTTCAATTAAATAATTCACAATAACCCCAGAAACAAATTTATCTATTTTCAAACACCATAATGCTGTATATTATCTTGTATTTCCAATTTTCCATTCTGACACATCATTTAGGAAATTTTTATCTATTTAAATATTTTATAATAATACAAAAATGCTCACTGCTACCTTATATTTCAATATGAGAGGGTAGATACTAATTGATAGGTAGAGAAATGTTTTTATAATGCATTTTATTCAGGTATTTATGCTAATTTAACAAAATACTGACTGACCTGCCGCTTTTTCTCCCGCTTCTAGAGTATCAACCTCCCGCTTTTAGCTGAAACCCCCGCCACAGGTCCCACTTTTGGGATATTATATATATATCATATCTATCATATTTTAGGTTGTCAGCACTGCCTAAATGCAAACAACAATATTCTGTGGAAACCAAATAAACCTAATTCGCCATATTCTACTAGACCTCTGCTCTTTTAGCCATTCCGGGGAATGAATAAAATGTGAAGATCTTGATGGATTCACTAATAAATCAAGAGACTTTAGCGATTGAAGAAAGCGGGTTTAGTTTACACAATGGTCATGCCGGGGTTAATATAATTCGTTCTCATTTCGACACGAAGATGACAAAATTTTAAGCGACGCTGGTGGAGCAAGTTGCCAATTGTGTACAGCTTGATTCGCTCAAATACATGACATTAGTTTTGTCAAAACTGGATATCCTGTCAATAGGACAATTCATGAAATCTTGCTTTATATTCGGAGGTTGATGAGGATTAATTTTTGTCTTTGCCATCAAATCAGAGATTCAATTTAACACTCAAGCAATCTCAGATTAAGATATAGTTTCAGGTTCTACTCTACATGCTTATCTGAGAACTTTCAGCTGGTTCTTATTATTAGTCTCCCATTTACAGTGTGGTGCTAAAAAATGGCCACCGACTTCGTTAAAAATGGTAAGTGCTAAGAAGTTTATTAACAACCTAATCAAAGAAAAAATCAATATATCGATTGACCACCATCAGTCCAGGGTGGAGCTTCAACAACAGGAAATGTTGTTCGGAGGTGTTTCACACGTAACGATGATACAGTCAAAGATTTTCTTTATTGGGTTTTGACTGGTATCCATAATTTTTTTAATAATTTGGGTGCTATTTTCAGGCTATACAATAGCAATAGAAAAATATACACTGAAGGCCTTGACAATGTATGCCGAGAGACATATGAATCAATTTTGATGAATTTTTCATGAATACACGTCACCCCAACATTACATAAACTTCTTGCACATGCAGCTCAAATCATTTCAGATCACAATGGTGGATATGGGTTGAAATTTTATCAAAGGAATGGTTAGAAGCTTGTAATAAGCTTGTGAGACGATATCGCGAGAGGTTGTCTAGGAAATTTAGCTTTGAAGATAACGTTTGAGATGTCTTTATCAGGCTTATTTCCCATAGCGATCCCATTTTGTCTTCATTTTGTAATAATATGACAGAATTGTTGGAGGTAGATGTATCGGAGCTAAAAGCGATCAAGACATTCTCGTAAATTCACTTATTAATGAAAATCTACTGTAATTGATATCTTTAAAGTGCTTTTCCTCAAGAATTTGTACATAATATAGCAAATTTAGATAATAAGGCATTTATAGATATAATGTTCAATTGTATAAACTTTCTAATACAGATTGGGGTAACTAGAGTGAGTTAATTAGAAATTCCCAAAATATAATGTGACATTGACGTCACAACTTTCACACCTTAAGCCAACAAAAATCTAATCATACCAATAGATTCTATGGATACGATTTCCCATATGTAAATAATATAGTTTAATCCCCTATCTCATACCTAAATAGCTACTTCCAGGATTTGAACATTTCGTGCCACTGTGCACCTCATGTGGAAGAACAAGAGCTTAATTCAGAAGCCCTGTATCTTGTGGTCGGTAGATGGCTTTTTCGAAAATATTTAATTATTTGGAACACTTCTTCTTTAACTTCTGTAATTTGAACAACTTGTGCCAATAGATTTAGCAGATGGGCTGAGCATCCGTATGTTACCTTTGAACTTTCTTCTAACTGTCCATGTTTGCAGCATTGTCTGTAACACCGCTTCCGACACGACAATTAAATCTTTCTTGACACATTTTCTGCGAGCTGCGTATGGTAATAGCATAATGTTGTTAAAGTCGATTTACAACTCCTTGCATCTCCTTTTGGCACAACGTGCACTTAGCTTTCCAACCAGATAACCCAAGAGTCTCAAACTTATCGAAATGTAACGATATAGGGTCTTGTTTCCTTCCTTCCTGCCATGAATCGAAAATGATAAAATGTCCAATTATTTAGTACTGTTGTTGTTGTTATATACAAAGGGATCTGTGTCTCTATATACTCGCATGGTAATTACTAAGTAGTAAGTTTGGACTACAATTCTCTGATTTCTGGTTACAGTGTTTTCAAGATTATACATCAATTGAATATTTATATTTGGTATATTGCACGGGGTTTTTTAAGGCCGACAAAGCTGGGCACTGAACAGTTAATCGTTAATAAATGAATTTAATTTTTCATAAACGATTTAACTTTCAAGTTAACTTTAAACATCATGAACGGACTAATTAACTTCGGCTACAAAGTCGAACTTCCGTTACAAGTCCGTTAAAGCTTTGGTCGCCAAACTAATCCACCATAAATTGTGGATTATTTGACTTTGTGTATGTTGCAGTCAATGTGCGTCAAAGCGCGAAATGACAAGCCAAAACGCACTTTGACTGCAACAGATGTTGAGCCACCGGTTACTTAGTGGGATCAAAATTTCACAGAAATTATAGGACGAATTACAATTTGACTATTTTCGGTTGAATGATTTCTCCGCTTAATCCGGTCAAAATAACCTGGTCCCAATGTGAATCTATTAAGCGCAGTCCATGTATATCAAAGTTATGCTAGCAGAAATTTTTATCTCAAAAGACCCAACAAAAGCTCATTTTATAGATTAGGACTTTTAGGTGTTTTTAGAGAGAAAAAGGTGATTTTATTGTTGTTTGCAATTATAGATTAACTTTAACGGTTTATCGTTAACTTCTGTAACATTGTTAACCAAAAACGGAGTTAACTTTTTGGTTAGCGGATTAACGATTTACGAAGTTAAATTTTTGTTTAACTGTGCCTACCTTTGCAGGCCGGTTTGGTATAAATTTTGAAAACCAAGATTTTTGGGATTTGTTACCGGGGCGCTGTAGTGTTGAGTTACACCAAGGCCGCGCTGAGTTACACAAAGGTCTCAACCTTAATATACACCTGGATATTAAATGCCATTGATGAAGATTGTTGACGTTAAATTCGACAATAATAAATGAGTACTTTATATGATATAAATCATGATTATTATTAATAAAAATAATTGATTTAATTCAATGAATTACATACAACCCTGTTCCGAACTTTTAGGAACTTCTAATACAGTGGAACCCCGCATAACGATCAAGTCAGAATAGCGGCCACTCCGATATTCCGGGAACTTTTTAAAGTCCCGTCTGACTTCACATAGACATTAACATTGATTTATTTCATAAATACGGACACCCCGCTATTTCGAATTCCGGTCATTTGTTTTAGAACGAAACCATATTTTTAACCTCGGAATTACGGTCAATACTTTTAACAATAGGGAATCATTATTAAATGTTTGAACACGACACAATTTCTTGACAATTAAATAACAATGCATTGTATTATAGTGGCGTCAAAAATTAAGGTTCCGTGACCAACCTCTGGCTAGTTAAGTTTTATGCCAGATTTTCATACTTTAGGATATAACTCGCGATTTAAGCTCCCATGCCGCTCTGGAAAGTTTGGGAAAACTTTTTTATAGCGACAAATTCAAAGGGCCTCCGGCACCATTTTGAAAAATTAAGGCCCCTCTCTGAACAATTCATAAATTGAGATTATAGTATTTTTGAACAGTATGCAATAAGTACTAGCTGCACTGAGAATTTCAACTCAATCGGGACTATACTTTTAATGTAATAACCTTTTGAAGATTCTTACGTCATTTGTAACCATGGGAGGTCCACTCTTTAAACTCTTTTTTTAAGGGATTTGGAAATTTCTTATCCTATTTACATGCAATAACCTTTTAACTCGCTATGTAGTATATCTCCATGTAAATCTCGGGATTAGACCTAAATTTATCACTTTGACTCTTCGGGAGATCTTACATGGGGGTGACGAAGCCAAAGAAATTGACCCATA
Organism: Hexactinellida sp. DTS-2022; assembly: GCA_028753945.1. NCBI lineage: Eukaryota > Metazoa > Porifera > Hexactinellida > Hexactinellida sp. DTS-2022. The sequence goes on from JAPNXP010000014.1 coordinate 2,002,713, forward strand.
ATCGTTTTATTCGGAAACTTTATATATATAATTATCACAATTTTGACTTCAAATGACTGGATTTTTTAATTTTGGTTTTGTCAAAGTGGTAAATTTAGGTCTATTCCCTATATTTACATGGAGACATACTACATAGCGAGTTGAAAGATTATTGCATGTATATAGGATATGATATTTTCCAAATCCCTTAAAATAAGAGTTTATTGAGTGGAACTCCCATTGTGACAAATGACGTGAGAATCTCCAAAAGGTTATTACATTAAAATTATAGTCCCGAATGAGTTGAAATTCTCAGTGCAGCTAGTACTTATTGCATGCTGTTCAAAAATACTCTAATCTCAATTTATGAATTGTTCAGAGAGGGGCCTTAATTTTTCAAAATGATTGCCGGAGGCCCTTTGAATTAGTCGCTATAAAAAAGTTTTCCCAAACTTTCCAGAGCGGCATGGGAACTTAAATCGCGAGTTCTATACTAAAGTATCAGAATCAGGCATAAAACTTAACTAGCCAGAGGTTGGTCACGGAACCTTAATTTTTGACCCCACTATTAGTAACCTATAAATGCAAAAGCATATTACTTTGTCAGTAATTCACAAGTTATTAATGGCATCAAGCAAACGCAATCAACGGGATCTCAAACAAAAAGTTGAAATAATTAAAAATTCTTCTGGTCAATCGCATCGGCAATTGGCAGAGAAATTTAATATAGGAAGAACCCAGGTATCCTCCATACTTAAGCGAAAAACAGACTATTTGACAGCTTATGAGGAAAATCAGAGTGGAAAAAGGAAGCAGCATTGTTATTCCAACGAATATAATATTCTATACACAGTTATGTGGGACTGGTTACAATCTGCACGCTCAATAAACATACCCCCCTCTGCACCGTTGATTCAAGAGAAAGCATTAGAATTCGCAGCATCTTTAGGGATTGACGAATTTAAAGCGTCAAACGGCTGGCTAAATCGCTTTAATAAACGTCATAATTTAGTGTGTGGAAAAATAAGTGGAGTACGAGGATCAGTTGACGATGATACAGTAATAGAATAGAAGGAGAAACTGCCATCTATCATATCAGGGGGGAAGCTGCATTTGTCCGAATTTTGTTGTATTCCTTTGTCCGAATTTTGAAGTATGTATCTGTCCGACTGACGTATGCATTTGTCCGACTGGAGTATGCATTTGTCCGAATTTACATTGATGTAAGCATTTGTCATTCATATGATATTTTGTCACTAAGACACTTAGAAATGCGAGTGTTTTATCAATAATCAATACAAGGCACTTAGAAAGTTGGTGTTTTCCCAATGATTACGTAGACACTGAGATTTTCCACCAGGGCACCATACCCATACGCTTAAAAAGGGCGCGCTTTCCCCCGAAATCATATATACGCACTTAGAAATGCGTGCGTTTTAACAATAAACCATAAAATCACACTTAGAAATGCGAGTGTTTTATCAATGATCCTTAAGAACTTAATGACAAATGCTTACTTCTTTTGGACAAATGCATACAACAAAATTCGGACTAATGCATACTCCAGTCGGATAAATGCATACAACAAATTCGGACAAATGCATACTCCAAAATTTCGGACAAATGTATACCAGAAATTCGGACAAAAGCATGCGCCCCATATCAGATTTCAATTGCACAATATATTCAACATGGGTGAGACAGGTATATTTTCCCTTCCAGACAAGACTATGCATGAGCGAGCTAATGAATGTACTGGAGGAAAACGTTCGAAGGATCGAGTCACTTGCTAACTTTGTGTTAATGCTTTGGGAGACTATGAGCGGATATTGATTATTGTACACTCTCTAAATCCTAGATGTTTTAAGAACTTCCCGCCGTTTTATTTCCCCTAACATATCGTGCAAATATTAAAGCTTGCATGACTAGCGCACTATACCATGAGTGGCTAAATGCTTTTGACGCCAAAATGCGCAATCATAATAGGCATATCTCTTTGTTTTTAGATAATTCACCATGTCATCCACCAGGAAATTCTCTAACCTACATAAAATTGATATTTTACCAGCAAATACCACTTCTGTTCCACAACCACCCGATCAAGGTATTATCGAGTGTTTGAAGTTGCATTATCGAAAACTTCTTCTCCGTCGTGTGATAAGTCAAATCAATAATGGTAGCGGAGCTGAAACAGTATCTCGAAGCGTAAACATCCTAGATGCTTGTCAATGGATAGCAGCTGCAATTAAGGAAACACGTCTTAGTACTGTACAGAAATGTTTCTCCAAATGTGGACTAAATTTGAAATTCGAAGATGATATACCAAATAACGATGATGAAGAAATCGAAACAGTTAAAGAATTGCTTAATTAAGCCTCGGATCGTACATTTGTGATAATATCATTATAGATCCTGAAGCATATGTCCACATTGATTGTGAAATTCAAGTTAATGATAACTTAGAATGGGAATGGGAATCGCGTATCCTGGAAAATTCACAAGAAAATGAAACTTCCGAAGATCTCTCTGATGAAGATGAACCAATTGAGCAGCCAGAAATCAAGAAATTCACTTTCATCGATGCGTTATCCAGTATGGCGTATTTCAAGGTATTCTTAAAAGACCAGTCAATGACTGATGACCTTACCGTGATTGTCTTCTCTTGAAGATAAAGTCATCCCAATGGTCATTTCCGCACATTTTCCAGGTCATCAGAAGCAATCTGATTTAGATGCGTATTTTTATTAGTAATTATGTTATAGTATGTTCTAATTGGTATAGTATGGTTAATGTTAATGGAATATGGTTTTTATCAAAAGTTTTCACAATTACGGCCATTTTTCTCTGTCCCAAGGGTGACCGTAATTACGGGGTTCCACTGTACATTAACATGTAATATTTGCAACGATCTTGTTCAACAACTTCCCTTTCCGACATATATAACAAGAATTAACAAATTCCGTTACTGCCAGTTGCGTTCCAACCCAATATGCTTTCATTTTAAATATATCCAATGTCTTTTCTACACCTTGGTGCCCTCCTTTATCATGGGCACGTTGCAGGAATTCTGCTTTCATTTGCTCAGGAATAACGACATCACTATGAAGATTCGAATATGACTGTACCTTAAAGATCCTAATTAAAACTCCATCTACTAGAAATAGCTCTTTATTAATTAGTTTAAACCTTTTATACTCTGACATTCCACAATTTTACCGAGAACTGCTTATCTGATGGAACGACTTCAATTTCCGCGATAACTTACTAGATATCCTGTCGATAATTTGAAGCTTTCTAATCAGCTCAAAATCCAATTCCAGAAGGGAGCTCGTCATAGCACAATTTTCTACTCCATTAACACAATTCAACCGAGATAACGCATCTAGGACGGTGCGAATCAGCCATCTATAATGGAGAGCTCTGGTGCGAAAAAGCAGACTCGATAACGCAGAGTTTTGGAACCTGATGTATATTTTCCAAAGGAGAAAGAAATGTTATGGTTACCATCGGTGAGGCCAAAGCCTGAAAGTAGTCATTCCATTCAAAAGCAGAACTTTTCAGAAAATTAGTAGCAAAAACGTGTGACAACAAGAAATCTAGATATTCATTGATGTCACTGGGCATTTAGAATCGTTGAATCCAACATTCGGATACCATGCTCAAACTCGTCAAGGATTATTTGATGACCATTGGGCTTCTTTTCATATGTATTCGAAACAGGGTTACGACGAGGAATCTAATATATCTGGCAGAGAAAATGGATTGCAAGCTTAGGTTTTTACAAAAAGTCCTAAAGCCCTTTACCTATACTGCTTTGGGCTGTTGTATGCCAGAATGACTCGCATGCTAGAATGACCAACCCATGGATATTCACTTTCTATGCTAGAAAGACACACTCTAGTAATCATGATGATGCTTGTTTTCACATCACAAGTTCCTAAGTTTAATTTAGGCAATTACATTTCACTTTCTTATTGTTCTGAAAAGATAAAAAATCATAGCAAAGTATTGTAAGTTTGTCCCTTGGCTAAGTCATGATTTTACTATGCCAAAATGCCTCGCATGATAGAATGACGCACAACAAGGATATTCACTATCCATGCTAGAATGACACAAGGATTGTGTTTTCAGAACAATAAGAAAGTGAAATGTAATTGCCTAAATGAAACTAGATGTGAAAACAAGCATCATCATGATTACTAGAGTGTGTCATTCTAGCATTGATAGTGAATATCCATGGTTTGTCTAATTCTAGCATGCGAGTCATTCTGGCATACAAATGGACATCAACTCAAATTAGTTGTCCAAAATTCTTAGAAAACCATTCCGGAAGTAGCAATCGCTCTATTGCTTATGACGCTGGTTGAAATTATCAAGAACTCCCCATCTGCATTGTAATTTTGTTTACAATTTATATACTTTATGTCGAAATCAACTCCTGGATCAGCACTGCCCATCGACATAATCTACCCACAGTTTTTTTTAGGTGTGAAACCAATCCAAAGATTTGTGTTCCGTTAATATATCGATCTTCCTCCCAATCAAGTAATGTCTGAAAGTTTCAGAGATTCGACAATAGCAAGGCATTCTTGATCTATCGTGCTGTAATTTGGTTCACCAATTAATAAATTTCTACTGAAGTATGCAATTACATGACGTTCTTGTTCGAGAATTGCACCCAAGAATGTCCCACTGGCATCTGTGGCCAACTGGAACTTTTTGTTAAAATCTGGACCATAGAATTCTAACACACTACGGCAATGGCACTCATGTTTTTGGAGCATAGATTGGTTAAACGAGTTAGTATATAGTATTCGATAATATAGCTATTATACACTCCCCTACCAAAGGTATTCGTACTCCAAAAAAATCGGACAACACTGAGAAGTTGGTTACAAAATCATTGCGTTTTCCTCAGGAAATAAATCATTCAGAAATCCTATTGCTGATAATGGTAACTTCCAGCATTTCAATTACCAACAATTGTACTAAATGCTTACTTCCTTCTTCTTAATAAAATATAGCTCTCCATCTCGTACGAAAAACCTTTTAGACTTTTTGCAGATAATCCACTTCAAAATATGAGGTCATTGGGATACGTTTTCTGAGTTAGATATAGATACACTGATTCCATTAAATCTGCCTCAGAATTAAGGGATACAGTTGAACCTCCTCAATCCGGGCATCATCGTCCGGAGGGTGCCCGGATCTCGGAAATAATCATAATTTCTATTGTATAATCAACTAGTAGTATGTTCTGATGTCTCAATACCTGTTGTCTGACCTGATACGCACCTCCGACATCTAATCTTGGTATAAGTTTACCCAAAGAGTTAATAAATTTCGAATTTGAATCGTATATAAAGTAGCGAGATTACCATAAGGCCAAATCCAAACCAATATTTACCGCTCAGATAAGGGTGTAAACTATATTTGGGGCTAATTCCCAGAAAAATAGCGAATTAATTTTGAACTTATACAAAAATGTTTCCCGGTTCTGAGAGGTCCGGATCTGGGAGGTTCTACTATATATAATTCTAGTAATTAAAAAAATGTTTTTCGTCGGGATTTAATAGGATAGAAATTTGTTGACTATATTGTGAGTTTAAGCAATATACGTATTAAAAAAATGATTTTCCAATACAATTTCGCGCTAGTGGGAGGTCTGTTAGCGCAACTATAGTGCAATCTAAAAAATAATACACTTTAATGTGCAAAGGTCTAGGCCGGACCTATTTTAGCAAGCTACTACCATTTATTGGCGGTCAAAATTAGTTCCGGACCATTTATGGCGGGCCAAAATTGGCTGACCCGACAAGTTTTGGCCCGGACCAATTTTTTCGCGACACGCCAACGCATTTTGCTTTGTGTACTCTCTGCCCCAAACTGTCCTCCTCCGTAGCTTGACCCACTTACTGACTTTAGAAGTGCCTTGTCTCTGTACAGCTTGACAAGTTACATTCTTTTTCTTTCTCATAGGAAATTAGACTTATTCTTGGAGGTTCGTGAAGATTCCAACTTAATAGCAGTTTGGAAATAGACTTGTAGACCTGAAGAGGAGTTAGTCGAAAGTCATACATTAAACTGAAGTGTATTAGTAGTCCTCAGAGGCGGATCCAGGGGGACCCAGGGGGCCTGGGCCCCCCCTTCGAAACTGAAATTGACTTAAATTTAGGCAAAATTGACCAAAAATTAAGAAACTTCAGCCTTCCAGTTTGAATTATGGCTCCTTATAAAGAAATTAGCGTTTAAAATGACTTCTGAGTGTATATAACTCCAAAGAAATCTGGGGGTTACCAGGGACGTCGCCAGGATTTTTCATCTAGGGAGGGCGGCAAAATTACGAGGGGGGGCTGCCCCCCTCCCCCCCCCCCCCCCTCACAAAATTCGTACCAACGAGAGTCGATTATAATATGAAATTATCAAGTTTCTATCTTATATATTAAATCTAAATGGTTTGTTTTTTCGTAATTTATTGAGAAACTGGGTAAGAGCTACAGACTTGAAATTTGGCAGGGAGGTGGCTTTCTACGTATCTAGAAACAACTTCTATTATCTAAGAAAATACTCACATCTTCAATCTAAAATGGTAACAAAACCTTTGACCAATTAAATTCGATCGTGGCACTGTATGGATAAGCAGCTAGCATTCAATTAGTATAAATTGATTTAGTGTCTCTTTTCATTTGTTAAGCGTGCATTATAGAATGCCAATCTGAAACTGCAATTTAATTGGGCGAGAGAAAATTAATAAATCCAATCAATTATTTGTAATTTAAATGTTTAAAGGGTCGTGTCCGCTTACTTCCAACGACTATATATGGAGTAATTAAGTAAGCTGATTCCAAATATGATGTTGTTAACAACCCATGTGTATATATTTGTTTTTTAGATCTAGACGTTATATGGAATTTACAAAGGTTACTTCTATTATTTGTTGATTGCGATATATGAGGACCAGAAGGGTGCTTTCTGCAGCCGCGCAGCGAAAGCAAGCGAAGTGCGCTTGTATACATAATAATAATAATAATTTTAATAAAAAACCCCTCACAGACGGGATGGGAGTGTGCTCCTTCTGATTACACTTCCCCAATGTTTAATTTAACTAGAATTTCAATATTCAATTTACATTTCATCTTTATGTAATACAATTTAATTAATGTTTGAATTGTGTAGACTTCAAAAATTAATTAAATTAATTAAGGCCCCAAGAAATAAATTACTTGTTTATCATCCATATTTTTCGAGGAAATTGGGACGGCGGACGGGATTTAATTATATATTTTATTCCTTCCATGAATATGCAAATAACATCATCCTATGCCAAAATAAATATAAATATTTAATTTAATTAAAAAATAAAATTACAATGCCGAAATAAATAAAGTAATGCTCTAAAATATAGAACTTATTATTAATTTATGTATAGTAAGTACTTTACACAAGTTTATTGCTTATATTTTGTATGATTATGTTCATAAGATAATAATAAAATATATCCGGACGGATAGTAAAAATTGGGGCGGGCGGGGATGATAAACAAGTAATTTATTTATACGACCAAAAGATTAATTATTACAAATATAAATTATGAATACGTGCTACTATTGACGTAACAATCCTGAATAATAAATTGACATTTCATCAACTTGTAAAATATTCCAACTTCTAAGTGTTTCAATTGCACTTGTATGAAACACATATTCACTTATAAACCAATCAATAACAGTCATTATCCTAGCAGATAGTAGGCTTATGTAATATGTTCTATTATATTGAGTATACTGTAGAGTAATTACAATATGGAGAAGATGGCTGATTTATGTAAATAATCGTTAATAAAACGTAGAATTGATTAGCGACCTAATAATTTTAAATGATATATGGAAAGAACATCCTTAGGAGAATACAACCTCTACATTTTCAATAACTAATTCGAATTATTAAAGAGTCACTGGACCAGAATACAAATTTCGATATAACTGACGAACAAAAGCGACATTAAGAAATCAGGCTTCGAGGTGATCATCTCCAGGAAATTATATATCTACTGTCAAAATTTTAAATCTCTATCACCAATGGTTTAGTCAGGCCATCGCTTACGGCCGGCCAGCCGGAAGTACGACAGAGGTTAATTCAATAGTGTGCACTTATAGTATAAAACTATAGTAGGACCCTACTATAACGTTTTTACTAGAAGAAGCACACTAATAATAATAATACACATACAAGGTTATTTGGAAATAATTTAGCAGGGGGGTATGTCCCGGGACACGAAATTTTACCAGGGGGGGCATTACCCGGGGCGATGATTTCTACCAGGGGGAGCATTGCCCCCTATGCACCCCCCGTGGCGACGTCCCTGTGACTAAGCCGTGAGAGTTCTTCTTAAAAGGCGTGAGATTTGGAATTTCAGCATCAAAATGTACTGATGAGAAGTAAAAATATCGTGAGATCTGATTTGCGAAAAACCATGAGTCTACCAGCAAACCCGTGAGAGTTGGCATCGCAGTAAATTAATAAACATGAAATTTGAAGCAAAATAATATCAATGTAAAAAAAAAACAAGTACAAGTTCATTGGAGGGGTATCATTTGAGGGGAACCACCCTCAAATGTAGCTGAGGCTTCATGAAGTCATCCCAAAAGTACTGGAAAAATTGATAGATTTGGGGAAGTCACCTCCAAACTTGGGGAGATTCCCCCCCAAATGCATTTGATAATTTACAGACTTGGGGTACCCCCCAAAATATAATTGAAAATTAGCAGATTTGGGGGGGTCCGTCACAAAATTTGGGGAAACCCCAAATGAAACTCTATAAGCTTTATTAGCACAGTTGATTATAAATAAATGCTTTTGCGAACCGTTTGTGACTAATGTATATTTGTTAGTAGGGCAGCATAATAGCACAGTTGTTATTATAGATAGGTACTTTTGCGCTCAATTTATGACTAAAGTATATTTCTTTGGCGGACAGAATAATAAACACAAGTTGTTATTAATGAGTATTTTGCGAACCGATATGACAGGGCCGGATTATGGCATAATCTAATTAAGCTATAGCTTAGGGCCTCACAAGTTTATGCGGCCTTATTGAATTGGGGGGTGGGGGGGCCTCAGAAGTCAATATAGCCTAGGGCCTCACCATTGCTTAGTCCGTCCCTGGAAATGACTAATGTAAATTTCCTTAGAAGCAGAGCATATTAAGCTCAGTTGTTATAAAAGAGAGGTACTTTTGCCCACCTTCTATGACTAACGTATGTTCTTTGTCGGGGAACATAATTTTCACTATGTTTATTATATTGAGTTACTGTTGCGCACCGTCTAAGTCTAAAGTATTTCTTACTCAGGGAGCATAAGAATTACAATTAATATTCTAGAGAGGGAATTTTGAGCGCAAGTTTATGACTAATGGATATTTCTTAGTTGGACGGCATAATATGCACTGTTGTTATTATAGAGATGTAATTTTGCGCATCGTCTAAAACCAATGTGTATTTCTTAGTTGGTAAACTTTATATGCACAGTTCGTATTATTGATAGGTACTTTCCCGCACTTTCTTAGACTAATGTATATTTCTTAGTAGAGAAGCATAATAAGCACATTTTGTTATTATAGAGAGGTTCTTTTATGCGCCGTTTATGACTAATGGATATTTATCAGTCGGACAGCATAATATGCACAGTTGATATTATAGTGAGGTACTTTTGCTCACATTCTATGACTAATGTATATTCTTAGTCGGGAAGCATAATAAGCAAAGTTGATATTATAGAGATATACTTGGCGCCGTTTATCACTAATGTATATTTCTTTGTCGGACAGCATAATAAGCACAGTTGTGATTAAAGAGAGGTACTTTTGCGTACCATTTATGACAAATGGAAATTTTTGCTTGGCAGATTTATAGCACATTTCTTATTTTAGTGAGCTACTATTGGGCACCTTATATGACTTATGTATATTTGTTTTAGGGCAGCATAATACGCACATTTTGTTATTTTAGAGCGTTACTTTTGCGCAGCATTTAAGGTTAATGTAAATTTCTTAGTAGGAGAGCATAATATGAACAGTTGGTATTATAGTGACGTACTTTTGCGCACCTTCTATGACTAACGTATATTCTTAGTGGGACAGGATAATAAGCACAGTTGTGATTATAGAGAGGTACATTTGCACGCCGTTTATCACTAATGTATATTTCTTAGTCGGACAGCATAATCAGCACAGTTCTTAATATAGAGGGGTACTTTACGAACCATTTATGACAAATGTTTATTTCTTTGTGGCCAGCTTGATAGCACAGTTCTTATTGTAGTGATGTACTATTGGGCATCGTATATGACTATTGTGTATTTCTTTTTAGGGCAGCATAATAAGCACATTTTGTTATTTTAGAGCGGTACTTTTGCGCAGCATTTAAGATTAATAATGTACATTCTTTAGTTGGAGAGCATAATATGCACAGTTGGTATTATAGTACGGTACTTTAGAGCACCTTCTATGACTAACGTATATTCTTAGTCGGGAATCATAATAAGCACAATTGTTTTTATATTGAGGTACTTTTGCGCACCTTCTGAATCTAATGTATTTTCTTCCATAGGGAGCATAAGAATTACAATTGATATTCTAGAGAAGTAATTTTTGTGCCGTTTATGACTAATGGATATTTCTTAGCTGGACAGCATAATAAGCACTGTTGTTATTATAGAGAGGTAATTTTCCGGATCATCTAAAACCAATGTGTATTTCTTTGTTGGTAAACTTTATATGCACAGTTCGTATTATTGATAGGTACCTTCCCGCACCGTCTTAGACTAATGTATATTTCTTAGTAGAGCAGCATAATATGCACATTTTGTTATTATATAGAGTTTCTTTTGCGCGCCGTTGATGTCTAATGGTTATTTCTCAGTCGGACAGCATAATATCACAGTTGATATTATAGTGAGGTAATTTAGCTCACCTTCGAAGACTAATGTACATTCTTAGTCGGGAAGCATAATATGCAGAGTTGTTATTATTGTGAGGTTATATTCTTCACCGTTTATGATTAATGGATATTTCTGAGCCGGATTGCATAATAAGCACAGTTGTTATCACAGAGAGGTACCTTTTCGAGCCGTTTATGACTAACTAGCCGAGTACCCGCGCTTCGCCGCGGTATTCAAATTCACGGGATGTCTTATAATGAGTAATAATCCTATTTACATATGTCATTGATAGTAGCCGAAGTGCCGACCTCCGCCACAAAAAGGCTTCTTGGTAGTTCCTGCAAAATATAATTATGTTCCAAATAACTTGTTATATCTGTACCTCTTGAGTGGTATTACCACTTGGGAAGTACAGAAGATAACTGTATATTCGAAGTATCATTTGTCAGTATTGGGGCTTAGGGTGTTGTAAAAATGAACTTGAAATTTACGTGCTTCCTGACCTGACAGTACCCAGAATTGTGCAGGGAAAATTAATCTGTCCTGTATAGTTAGATTATTTGTAAGCTGTGAATTCCAGTTGGTTAGTATGTTGTTATGTTTTGCCTCTGTATTATGTCATGGTGTCCTAGTTCTGGCATATATTACGATCTCTGATGAATCAGATATAGAAAGTGAATTCCAGTGGGTTTAGTTAGTATGAGTGGCGTTTCGCCGCGGCAATAATTGTAATATTGTAAGGAGTAAATAATAATACTTGTGTTTAGATAACATGCTGAAGACTTAGTATAGAGCTACTGGATATACAACATTTCTCATAACCAAGGCTGGATTCGGTTAACCGGCTAACCGGTTAACCGTTGCTGACATCGGTTAACGGTTAGAGATTTTATTAACCATTTAGCCGGTCTGTTAAATATCAGAAGATTTATTGGGAAATTAATGTATAATGTATTAAATATTTTGAAATTTAGCAGAATATGTAGTCCTAAATCCATTTCTCATCACCACTTAATTAATAAATTTCTTAGACAACATTGATTTATATTAACCTAACGCACGAAATGTATCAGTTAATATGCATGCGGCTATACTTTATACAGCTGAGTCGTATTTTGTAGTATAATCAAATTTTTATAAAGGATTTATTGTATTGAGCAGGATGGGCGGTTAACCGGCTAACCGTGGCGAGAAATTGAATTGTAACCGTAGCCTCAGATCAGTTAACCAACCCATCCTTGCTCGTACATTGGTTGGGGGCTAATATACATAGTTTTTTGGAACTTCCTAATCTAGATACTGCCACGTGGAACATGCCATGAGTAAAACATGGAGAGGAGAGGTCCACCCCAATGGATTTGAATGTCTGACCCTGTGATTTATTCACCGTCATGGCGAAGCATGGTCTTATTGTAAATTGAAGGCGGCGGAACTGAAAGGGCAGCTCTGTATCGGATGGTATTAGTGGGATCCTTGGCAATAGAACCACCTCGCCTTTCTAAGGGCCGCAGGAGATAGTTGCCTCAATTAGGTTCTGGTGCAATCGTGGCACGACGCAGCGGGTGCCGTTTGTTGTCTTGGGCGGCTCCAAGGACCTGAGAACCATGATGGGGGATCCCACCTTTAGTTTGAGGATGTGGCTTGGCATCCCAGTCAGCTCCAGGGAGTTGAGGAACTCAACTGGGTACTGTACCGCCTCATTGTCGTTCATGGCACTGTCCTCAGACGCATATTCCTTTTCCTCTCCAGGAAATTCGTTCATCAGCCAAGAGTTGAGTTTGTTAACGTTAGTGTTTAATGGGGAGACGATCGCCCGCTCAGCAAGCCACTCTGGCTTGGTACTGTTGACATCCAGGTTGGATAGACTTGAGCCTTGAGTTCCTCCAGGTTGTTCACACTCTTGCACAGCTCTGTTGGGATGGTGATGGTGTCCGGCTTTGCAAACAAAGGAACACGTCCGTCCCAAATTGAAAGGAGGAGTCTGGCGAAGTCAGCAGCACCTACGTCACCACTCTGATAGGCCCTCATGTTAGTATTGAGTTTCATAATCCTGATTTGGCCCCACAGGTGAGATTTTTTCAGGCTGGCATTTACGATATTAGCCCTTGCCCCATTCTTGACAACCGATAGAATCTGCCTAAAGTCACCGCAGAGAAGGGTTGGGATGCCGCCCATGGGTATCTTGCGCCCTGTGATGTCCTGCAGAGTCCGATAGAGAGCCTCAAATGCAGACTTGTGCGTCATGGGTGCCTCGTCGACGATGATAGCAGCTCCATCACGAATAACTTTAGCCATGGGTGAGTTGCCAGTGATGCGGCAGGTGGGTTGATCCATTCTGTGCGTCCTAGGAATACTTTGAAAGTGCTGTGGAGAGTTCTTCCGCCTTGCAGGAGGGTGGCAGCAATGCCGCTAGAGGCTGTTGCCAGCACGATCTTGTCTTGGGACCAGATCTTGTAGAGGATGAGGTTGATGAGGTATGTTTTACAGTGCCACCCGGTGCATCGAGAAACATGATATTCTTGTTGTTATTGGTGGTATCGTTGTCATGCTCAAGCATTTCGAGGAATGTGTTGTAAACCTTGCGCTGGTCGTTGGTAAGGTTGTCTTGTAGATTTTCAGTCCGAATAGCCAACTCATCATGGTCGTAGTCCACTTCTCTATGGTATTCTCTTGCTAGGCGGTCTTCGGTTACTTTCTCCGGGGCAGTCAGGCCATAGACTGGAAGTGGCTCACCACCCATCATATTTACTTTGTCTTCCAGTGAACAAAGCGCCTAAAAGGTAAGAAGGTTAAGAATATGTCTTGCAGGATCAATAGATCACGCTAGGTCACTGAAAAAATTATGCTCATGGTTGTATATATCATTATTGTCTTTGGCCTCTTGATTGTTGATTCTGCGACTGTGCTGGTGGAGGAAATCCTCAGACAGCTGGTCTTTGAAGAGGATCCACAACTCTACAGGATTGCTGGGCATACATGTAGTGAGGATGATGGCCAGGAGGCTCCTTAGTTTGGCAGGAGACTGGGTAACAGTGGGCTCCTCCATTGCCAGGCTAAGGTGTTGGTCATTTTCCAGGAGTCCTCTGGCCAGGCAGGCTTCCCGATATGTGTGATTGGTATCGTTGTTGACTGTCTGAGGTATTGAAAACAAGTGGGGCCGGATACTTCGTTAAGCAAGAGCGCAGGTAGTAACATTATCCCGCCCTTCGACTAACTGTATATATCCTACCAATGGCATGCACCTTCCGTTTATCGTCACCTTGATCCTTCTCCGTCTACCAATCTTCCTCTCTTACGTCGCTGCCACTGCTTGATACACTTGTTCCAAGTGTAGTCTCGGGCAACTCTGGGTACTTCAGGATCTTGGCAAAGTTGTCCGTGGTGCACAGTTCAAAGAAGGCTGTCAGGGTAGTTCCTGGAGGTGTACTATGTGCTCTCTCCAATGCGTTACTTTCGGTGAACATTACCCTCTTGCCGTTCTCCACATGCACTGCCAGGCCAACCGCGGGTGGGAAGTGTTCGTGAGTGGGATGTTCAAGGATACGCCAGGATGCCTCACTCACCAGAATGCCAGGGCATTCTGGAAATGGTCGATCTCGTCCACTGCCTTGGACTGGGTTGTTTGCTGTCTGTTGTCCGCCTATTCGGTGTTCTGCAGTTGGAATACCGCCTGGTCCGTTCCCTTCGTGATATATTTGTGGTCATATCTTATACTGTTAATGCTGCTGCAGATTTCCACGTTGATGTGGCAGTTAAACTGGCGCAGTAGGAAGGGATTGTATGGTACTACCCACTGGTTGGTGGCCTCCTGCTCAACCTGTTTGCCATCCTGGCGCATCATTATCTTTCCTGTCCTGCCACCATCTTCTGGCTTGCGGCGGCGATATTTGGGGTAGCTGTCATTTCCTTGTTCTGTGCTTTCGAGGAACTGCTTTGGGAATCCCTTGGTGCACTGTCGGTCAACCATGCAGGGTGAGTTCCTGTTTAGAGGGCCGCATGGACCGTGTATCATGTGTGAGAGGACCATCTTGTGCAAGGTTATGTCTTCCTCCTTATCGGGGATCTCTGCAGTAATAACCAGGTCTATTTCTTCGGGCCAACATAGAAATTATATAGAATCAACATCCTAAATGTTGTCAATTTTTAGATTTCAAATTTTATGGAGTAATTAACACCCCTTATTTTTTCCTCCGGGTACAGCCAGGTCAGGATATGAGCATGAGGAAGTCCACGTTTTTGGTACTCGATTGAATAAAGTCATGCCTCTACTTTGCCGAAGGCGCCCTTCTTGATTAAGGTAATCATTTTTCTTTGCTTCTGTCGAAACACCTGGCCACTAAGTTTGGCATATCCTGGGACTTCTGGCCAATCAGCAGGTTATCCACAATCTCGGGCCACTTTGGATTGCATGTCATAGTAATGAATAAGTCCGCGCGTCCCATGCGTCTGACGTAGGACATGGCATCGCTCTGTTTTTCAAGCATGTACCTCGGTCCACCTGTGTAAGTTGCTGTGAGTACCACCCTCTGGTCGACTTGGCTGGGATCACCATCTCCAGTTAGTTGGCTGTCTCGCAGGCTCGTGTAGTTGTCCGCTCTTAGGGTCTGCTGCTCACGCCTTAGGAACTGCAAGCGCTCTGTCTCAATCTTGCAGTAGGCATCAATCAAGTACTGCTGGAGAGGCGCGCACCCTGTAGTAGGTAGTTTCCGTCCCTGACCATGATGTGGAAACTGTAGTACTGCTGTTGTGTAACCTTGCGTCCGTACTTCCCCTGCATATATATATGATAGCCATCAGTACCATGTGGGAAGAGCAACGGGTATTGTATCGGATCGTATCCTGGGTGCAGTTCAGAGATGCGCTTAAGGTGGCCATCCTTGAGGCGGATGATGATATCTCTGGTCTCTGTCGGTTCATTATCCATGAGGATTGCCACTTCTGCAGCCTTCTGGATATTATAGCGTCGCTCGTGTTCACCCTGGGGACCTCTGTCGTCTCGGATCACGATCTTACGCATTTCGATGTTGCCCTCCTCGATGACGTCCTTTGCAGTCTTTAGCTCACGAAAGTAATGGTTGTTGTGATGGAACCATTCGGTAATATTTCTGAGGATTTGTTCGTTTAATCCTTGACCCCCGCTAACAGCAGCCTGTTCAGCAAAGGAATCCAAGAAGTATACTTGTAGGAACTTGGGTTGAACTTCCTCGGGTGGAAGAATGCAACCTATATGGTGAAACACCTACAAAGTTTATATCATTATATGACTACGATCGTGAGCGTCAATATATTTGTAATAACCTGGCCTTGGATCCTGAAGCTCGGTTTCCAGCCCTGTACGGAGGCTTCCTGGTGACCAAAGCTGGTCATGGCGAAGCAACCGTTGTATTCGATAATATGTGCTAGGAACAACTTGCTTATTGGGCCTTCTCCAGAGAGCAGTTCTTGGAGTAGTGGTGGTGGTGCAGGGAATGCTTCCAAGCTCACTTTACCTCCAGAACAGCA
Organism: Hexactinellida sp. DTS-2022; assembly: GCA_028753945.1. Taxonomy (NCBI): domain Eukaryota; kingdom Metazoa; phylum Porifera; class Hexactinellida; species Hexactinellida sp. DTS-2022. The sequence goes on from JAPNXP010000014.1 coordinate 2,019,132, forward strand.
GATGCCTAGAGTCTCTCCCTCAAATTTGTTTGCCTTACAAAAGTTGCAAATTTCTACCATTGAATTGATTTGCAGAGCTGGATGGTTAGCTGAAGGCAATATGAATAAGATCTTCGGGCTTCTTAGATCTAGAGGATGCAGTAGTTGTCCTTTGTGTTTGAATGCGGGATTGTCTTTGCTCTTCCGATTCGTTGTACGAATTGATGCAGTAGCTGTTCTTTTTCTTTTGAGGCGCAGTTCTCTCTGCTCCTTGCATTCGTTGCTACGAATTGATGCAGTAGATGTTCTTTTTCTTTTGAGGCGCAGTTCTCTCTGCTCTTCGCATTCGTTGCTACGAATAGCAGCAGTAGCTGTTCTATCTCATTCAAGGCGCTGTTCTCTAGGCTCCTCGCATTCTTTGCTACGAATAGCTGCAGTAGCTGTTCTATCACTTTCGAGGCGCTGTTCTCTCTGCTTCTCGCATTCGTTGTCTCGTTTTAGACGCTTTCCTGCTGTATTGCATCTTGTTTTGGAATTGTTGGACACATGCGAACGTTTCTTGAGTGGCATTTTTTATGATTTGAAATATGACGATGTATAATGTGAAATATGTGAAATATGTGAAATGTTAAATGTGAAATATGTAAAAATATGTAAACAGTTGTATTAATATTACGGGGATCATAGGAATGAGACTATTGACAACTCAAATGCAAGCTGAAATTTTATTGGTTAAATCATATAAGCTAGCGCAGGCGAGATTCAATTGTTGTTTCTTTGACCCATTGAATTATAAACCAATAAAACTCGAGTCAGAATAATGTGAAAACTCTGCAAATCTGATAGGTCAAGGTCGATCCCCTCGCAAAGTGTGAAAAATGTGCATATGGTAAATTGCAAATTATGCATTATATGGACTTTAAAATATCATATTTGGATTCCTCATACATTAAAACCTAGATTGCACTTTTGAAATGTTTTTCTAGCAGCACTGTGAACTATTGATAATTCCCATTGAAATGTATGGAAAGTGTCAAAAAATCACATATTTTGAGTTAACTTCGCGAGGAATGTAAATATCTCTTAAAAATTCCTTATTCAGGGTGGTGGAGTAACTCCTAGATAGTATACAAATTTAGGTTCAGTTCTGATGTGAACTCTCGGAGGAGACGTGATGACAGACAGACACACACACCAACCTACTACTTTATATATATAGATGTATATTTCTTAGTCGGATAGCATTATAAGCACAGTTGTTATTATAGAGAGGTACCTTTGCGCATCGTTACGACTAGAGGTATTTCTTAGAATGTAAGCTTTACAAGAACATTTCCTATTATACAGAGCTACTTTTGCGATCCATTGTTGACAAATGTTAATTTATTTTTAGGGCAGCTAAATAAGCACATTTTGTTTTTTAGATCGGTACATTTGCGCAGCATTTAAGGATAATGTATATTTCTTAGCCGGAGAGCATATTATGCACAGTTGGTATTATAGTGAGGTACTTTTGCGCACCTTCTATGACTAATGTATATTCTTTTCGGGAAGCATAATAAGCAAAATTGATATTATAGAGATGTAATTGACGCGCCGTTTATCATTTATGTATATTTCTTAAACGGACAGCATAATAAGCACAGTTGTGATTATAGAGAGGTACATTTGCACACCGTTTATCACTAATGTATATTTCTTAGTCGGACCGCATAATCAGCACAATTGTTATTATAGAGAGGTTCTTTTGGGCTCCGTCTATGACAAATGCTATTTTCCTTTTAGGGGAGCATAGTACCCAGAGTTGTTATTATAAAGAAGTTCTTTTGCGTACCGTTTATCACTAATGTTTATTCGTAGTCGGGAACATAATATGCCTTGTTCTTAATATAGAGAGGTAATATTGCGCACCGTTTTTGACTAATGTAATTTCTTAGTTCGGAGAGTATAATAAGCACAGTTGGTATTATAGAGAGGTACTTTTGCGAACCATTGATGACTAATGTTTACTTCTTAGTCGGACAGCATAATATGCACAGCTGTTATTATAGAGAGGCACTTTTGCGCATCGCCTTTTACCAATTTGTATTGCTTAGTTTGTGAACTTTATATGCACAGTTCGTATTATTGATAGGTACTTTCCCGCTACTTCTTAGACTAATGTAAATTTCTTTGTAGAGTATCATAATAAGCACATTTAGTTATTATATAGAGGTTCTTTTGCGCATTGTCTAATTCCAATGTGAATTTCTTAGTCGGGAACATAATATGCACAGTTCTCAATATAGAGAGGTATTATTGCGCACTGTTTAAGACGAATGGATATCTCTTAGTCGGACAGCATAATAAGCACAGTTGATATTATAGTGGGTAAGTTTCGCAACTTCTATGACTAATGTATATTCTTAGTCGGGTAGCATAATACGCACAGTTGTTATTATAGAGAGGTTATATTGCGCACGGTATATGACTAATGGGTATTCCTTAGTCGGACTGCATAATAAGCACAGTTGTTATCATAGAGGGGTATTTTTTCGTGCCATTTATGTATGTATATTTCTTAGTCGGACAGCATAATAAGCACAGTTGCTATTATAGAGAGTTACTTTTGCGTATTGTCTAATTCCAATTTGAATTTGCTATTAGGGGAGCATTATACACAAAGTTGATATTATAGAGAAGTTCTTTAGCGTAACGTTTATCGTTAATGTTTATTCCTAGTCGGGAACATAATAAGCACAGTTCTTAATATAGAGAGTTAATTTTTCGCACCGTTTAAGACTAATGGATATTTCTTAGTCGGACAGCATAATAAGCACAGTTTATATTATAGTGAGGTACTTTTGCTCACCTTCTATGACTAATGTATATTCTTAGTTGGGAAGCATAAAATGCACAGTTGTTATTATTGAGAGGTTATATTGCGCACCGTTTATGACTAATGGACTTTTATTAGTCGGACAGCATAATATTCACAGTTGTTAGTATAGAGAGGTACTTTTGCACATCGTCCAAGACAAATGTGGATTTAGTAGGTAAGGTTAATATGCACAGTTGTTATTATAGAGATGTACCTTTGCGCACCGTCTAAGAGTAATGTATATTTCTAAGTAGGGGACGACAATAATCACAGTTGTGATCATAGAGAGGTACTTTTGAGTGCGGTTTATCACTAATGTATATTACTTATCCAGACAGCATAATAAGCACAGTTGATATTATAGAGAGGTTATATTGCGCACGGTTTGTGTCTAATGGGTATTTCTTAGTCAGACATCATAATAAGCACAGAGATATTTTAGTGTGGTACTTTTGCGCACCTTCTATGACTAATGTATATTTCTTATTCGTACAGCATAATAATCTCATTTTGTTTTTATAGAGAGGGTTTGTTGCACGCCGTTTATGACTAATGGATATTTATTAGTCCGACAGCATAATATTCACAGTTGTTATTATAGTGAGGTATCTTTTCGAGCCATTTATGACTAATGTATATTTCTTAGTCAGACAGCATAATAAGCACAGTTGCTATACAGTGTGGCACTTTTGCGCATTGTCAAATTCCCATGTGTATTTTTTAGTAGGAAGCATAATAAGGACATTTAGTATTTTAGAGTTGTACTTTTCCGCAGCATTTATGGTTAATGTATATTTCTCAGTAGGAGAGCATAAAATGCACAGTTGGTATTATAGTGATGTACTTTTCCGCACCTTCTATGACTAATGTATATTCTTATTCGGGTAGCATAATATGCACAGTTGTTGTTATAGAGAGGTCATATTAATCACGGTTTATGACTAATGGATTTTCCTTAGTCGGAATGCATTATGTGCACAGTTGTTATCATAGAGAGGTATCTTTTCGGGCCATTTATGACTAATGTATATTTCTTAGTCAGACAGCATAATAAGCACATTTTGTTGTTATAGAGAGGGTTTTTTGGAGCCGTTCATGACTAATGGGTATTTCTTAGTCAGCCAGCATAATAAGCACAGTTAATATTATAGTGAGGTACTTTTCAAGCACCTTCTATGACTAATGTATATTCTTAGTCGGGAAGAATAATAAGCAAAGTTGATATTATAGAGAGGTACATGACATGCCGTTTATCACAAATGTATATTAATTAGTCGGACAGCATTATAACACAGCTGTTATTATAGAGAGGTACTATCGCGCAACGTCTAATACCAATGTGTATTACTTAGTTGGTAAACTTTATGTGCACATTTCAGTTTAATGATAGGTACCTTCCCGCAACGTCTAATACTAATGTATATTTCTTAGTAGAGAAGCATAATAACCACATTTTGTTTTAATAGAGAGGGTCTTATGAGGGCCGTTCATGACTAATGGGTATATCTTAGTCAGACAGCATAATAAGCAAAGTTGATATTATAGTGAGGTCCTTTTCAAGCACCTTCTATGACTAATTATATTCTTAGTCGGGAAGAATAATAAGTAAAGTAGATTTTATAGAGAGGTTCTTTTGCATGCGGTTTATCACTAATGTATATTACTTAGTCGGACAGCATTATAAGCACAGCTGTTATTATAGAGAGGTACTTTTGCGCATCGTCTAATACCAATGTGTATGAGTAACTCATCGAATAACAAATGTTCATATTATGCTTCCCGAACTGAATACACATTATAATAGAATGTGCCCAGAAGCACCCTCTATAATATACATTGTGCATATTATGCTTGCGGACTAAGAATATACATTATTAGTTATAAAATGTGCAAAAGTACCTCTCAACTATAGGATCTATACTTATTATGCTCTCCTACTAAGAAATAAACATCTATATTATTAAATCTCGATTGTTGTGTGTGTGTGTGTGTGTGTGTGTCTGTGTGTGTGTGTTTGTGTTTTTGTTAGTTTGTTTGTCAGGAATGTATTAAGGTGATGGGGGAGTAGAAACCGCATTAATATATAAGATATAAACTAACTTTCAAAAGTTATAATTTTTAAACAAATGATATAATAAGTAAACAATATGCTGAACACGAATTTCGCATTTATAAAATTCTAATATGAGGATTTGTGTTGTTGTTGTTGTTCAATGTTTACACAAATAGGTAAACAAATTAATGAAAATTCAAAATGATAACGTCCCTTTCTCCCATTGTCCATGCCAGAAAGTGTGAGGAGTAAGGCCGAACAGCTGCCGTTAACTTGAGGTGAGTTTCACCGATCTGTCGCAAATCGACCGAAACCGAAGGGCTCGTTAGTCATAAACGGTTAGCAAAAGTATTTCTATATAATAACAACTCTCTTATCATGCTGCACTAAGAGAAAATATACATTAGTCATAGACGGAGCCCAAAAGTACATCTCTATAATAACAACTGTGCTTAGTATGCTTCCCTGAAAATATATATACACTAATCTTAGACGGAGCGCCAAAGTACCTCTCTATAATAACAACTGTGCGTATTATTCTCCCAGACCAAGAAATTACATTAGACTTAAACGATGCACAAAAGAACCTCTCCATAGAAACAACTGTGCTTATTATGCTCTCCGAATAAGAATATACATTAGTCATAGAATATGCGCAAAAGCACCTTTCTATAATAGGATCTGTGCATATTATGTTCTCTCTCATACTAAGAAATATGCATTATTCATAAACGGATAGCAAAAGTACTTCTGTATAATAACAACTCTGCTTATAATGCTGCACTACAAGGAAATATACATTAGTCATATCCGGAGCCTGAAAGAACCTGTCTATAATAACAAAATGTGTTTATTATGCTCCCCTACTAAGAAATATACATTAGGCTCTGACGGTGCGCGAAGCTACGTCTCTATTATATTAACTGAGCTTATTCAGCTAACCAACTAACAAATATACATAAGTATTAGACGATGCACAAAAGTACCTCTCCATAATAACAACTGTGCTTATTATGCTCTCCGACTAAGAAATTTCCATTTGTCATAAAAGGGGCACAAAAGTACCTCTCTAGAATAACAACTGTGATTTTTATGTTTCCCGACTAAGAATATACATTAGTCCTAGACTGTGCACAAAAGTACCTCTCTATAATATGAATTGTGCGCTTATTTAGCCTACCTTCTTAGAAATACAGATTAGTCTAAGACAATGCCGCAAAAGTATCTCTCTATATTATAATTTGTGCGTATTATGCTTCCCGACTAAGAATATACTTTAGTCATGAAATGTGCAAAAGCACCTCTCTAAAATAGGATGTATACCGTATTTATTCGAATAGTAGCCTCTATTCGAATAATCGCCTACCTCCAATAATCGCCCCCCTAAAGTAGCAAATAAAAATTTATTACCTCTACCCGGAGTAAACATTACATCTAATATAACTCACAATGCGATTATCAACCGATTATCATAATTAAATTGTAATAAAATGTGATATTTTAGAAAATTGCTCAAAATTATTGGTCGAAAAGTGGAGTAAAAAACAATAATCGCCTAGGCTACTATTCGAGTAAATACGGTACTTATTATGCTCTCCTACTAAGAAATATAAATCATTCTCTATATTTAAAGAGCAATTGTTGTGTGTTGTTTGTTTGTTTGTTTGTTTGTTTGTTTGTCCAGAATTTAATTGGAAAGACTACGAGTCCTAGAAAGCTGAAAATTTGTATACAGGGGCAATTTTGTACAGCGATAACGATCTATTGTATTTTGAAGAGAAATATTCACATTTGATGGTGACAAAATATGTTAGCCAATTAAATTCGAGGGTTTATTAGTATGGATCAGCTAACTTATTCAATTAGTATAAATAGCCTGTGCCAAATAGAAAGATTTTATGAGGCTGCAATCTGATTGATTGAAAATAAATTCATCTAACCAATCAATCATTTGTCTATTCTATAGACTGTTTTTCTTTTAGTTTTATTTGGAATCGAGCAATCCTTATCGTGCAAATGAAATTTATTGAGTTATGAGGAATATATTTACTACACCACAGAGATGTATAATTATAAATGATTAGTTTCAAGGCGTAGTAAGGCCGCGAAGCGGTCGTCAATTGAGGCGTGAAGGGCCGAACCGTCGCAAAGCGACCGAGACCGAAGGGCTCGTATTTTTAAATCTCGATTGTTGTGTGTGTGTGTGTGTGTGTGCGTGTGTGTGTGTGTGTGTGCAGGAGGATGTCCTCATATCTCAAAAACTTGTCCTCGTATCTATAGATGTGAGGACAAAAACTTGGATATGAGGACAAAAATTTGGATATGAGGACAAAAACCGGATATGAGGACATTTACCTGCGTGTGTGTGTGTGTGTGTGTGTGTGTGTGTGTGTGTGTGTGTGTGTGAGTGTGTGATTGTATGTTTGTTTGTTTGTTTGTCATGATTGTATTAAAGTGATGTGGGAAAGGAAACCGCATTAATATATGATATCTAAAATAACTTTCAGATGTTATAAATTGTAAACAAATGATACAATAGGTAAACAAGTATGCTGAACACGAATTTAGCATTAATAAATTTCTAGTATGAATATTTGTTGTTGTTTACACAAATAAATAAAGCTTTCAACGTGTATTATAACTAAACAAGTATGCTAAACACGAATTTCGCATTTATAATTTTAATATGATATTTGTTGCTGTTGTTGTTGTTCAATCTTTACACAAATAGGTAAACAAATTAATGAAAATTCAAAAGGATACCGTCCCTTTCTACGATTTTCCGTGGCAGAAAGTGTGAGGAGTAAGGGCGAACAGATGCCGTTAACTTGAGGTGCATAACACCGATCTGTCGCAAAGCGACCGAGACCGAAGGGCTCGTTAGTCATAAACGGTTAGCAAAAGCACTTCTTTATAATAACAACTCTGCTCATCATGCTGCCCTAAGAGGAAATATACATTAGTAATAGACGAAGCCTGAAAGTACAGCTCTATAATAAATCTATGTATTAAGCTAACCTACTAAGAAATATACATTAGGCTTAAATGGTGCGCGAAAGTAACTCTCCATAATAACGACTGTGGTTATTATGCTGCTCGACTTAGAAATATCCATTAGTCATAAATTGGGCACAAAAGTTCCTCTCTAGAATATCAACTGTGATTTTTATGCTACCAGACAAAGAATATACATTAGTCCTAGACCTTGCCCAAAAGTACCTCTCTATAATATGAATTGTGCTTATTAAGCTTACCTTCTAAGAAGTACAGATTAGTCTTAGACGATGCCGCAAAAGTTACTCTCTATATAAATAATTGTGCCTATTATGCTTCTACTAAGAATATACATTATTCATAGAATGTGCGCAAAAGCACCTCTCTATAATAGGATCAGTGCATATGATGCTCTCTCTCTCATACTAAGAAAATATAGATTAGTCAGAAACGGATAGCAAAAGTACTTTTATATAATAACAACTGTGCTTATCATGCTGCACTACAAGGAAAGATACATTAGTCATAGCCGGAGCCTGAAAGAAACTCTCTATGAAAACAAAATGTTCTTATTATGCTCTCCTACTAAGTATATTATACATTAGTCTTAGACGATGCACAAAAGTACCTCTCTATAATAACAACTGTGCTTATTATGCTCTCCGAATAAGAAATTTCCATTTGTCATAAAAGGGGCACAAAAGTTCCTCTCTATAATAACAACTGTGCATATTATGCTCTCATACTTAGAAATATTCATTAGTCTTTGACGGTCCACAAAGGTACCTCTCTATTATACCAACTGTGCTATTATGCAGCCCGACTAAGAATATACATTGGTACTAGACGGTGCGGAAAAGTGCCTCTCTATAATCACAACTGTGCTTATTATGTTTACCTGAAAAGAAATATACATTAATCTTAAATGGTGCGCAAAAGTACCTCTCAATAATAACAAATGTGATTATTATTCCTTCCGCCTAAGAATACACATTAGTCTTTGACGCTGCGCTTAACTACCCCTCTGTAATAACCACTGTTCTTATTAAGCTTACCCACTAAGAAATATTCATTAATCTTAAATGGTGCGCAAAAGTACCTCTCCATAATAACAAATGTGATTATTATTCCTTCCGCGTAAGAATGCACATTAGTCTTTGACGCTGCGCTTAACTACCCCTCTGTAATAACCACTGTTCTTATTAAGCTTACCCACAATGAAATACACATTAGTCTTAGAAAATGCACAAAGGTACCTCTCCATGATACAAGTGTGATTATTATGCCTTCCGTCTAAGAATACAAATTAGTCATATAATGTACGCAAATGTACCTCTCTATAATAACATCAATGCTTATTATGCTCTCCTACTAAGAAATACACTTTAGTCTTAAATGGTGCGCAAAAGTCACTCTCCATAATAACAACTGTGATTATTTTGCCTTCCGAATAAGAATAGAAATTAATCTTAATCGGTGCGCTTAAGTACCACTCAATAAATAACAACTGTGCATATAATGCCTTCCGCATAAGAATACACATTAGTCTTAGAAGCTGCTCATAAATACCCCTCTATAATAATAACAACAGTGCATATTATGCTCTCCGACTAAGAAATATCCATTATTCATAAAAGGGGCTCAAAAGTACATCTCTAGAATAACAAAAGTGATTTTTATGCTACCCGAAAAAAGAATATACATTAGTCCTAAACTTTCCGCAAAAGTACCCCTATATAATATGAATTGTGCTTGTTAAGCTTACCTTCTAAGAAATACAGATTGGTCTTAGACAATGCGCAAAAGTACGTCTCTATAAATATTATTGTGGTTTTTATCCTTCCCGACTAAGAATATTGATTATTCATAGAAGGTGCCCAAAAGGACCTCTCAATAATACCATCTGAGCTTATTATGCTCTCCTACAAAGAAACATTCATTAGTGATAAACGGTTCGCAAAAGTACTTCTTTATAATAACAACTCTGCTTATCATGCTTCACCTACCAGGAAATATACATTAGTCATAGACGGAGCCCGAAAGAACCTATCTATAATAACAAGTGTGCTTATTATGCAGTCCGACTAAGAAATACACATTAGTCTTAGACGATGCGCAACGGTACCTCTCTATAGTAACAACTGTGCTTATTATGCTTCCCGATTAAGAATATACATTAGTCATAGATGGTGCGCAAATGTCTCTCGCTATAATAGAACCTGAGCTCATTATGCTCTGATACTAAGAAATATACATTAGTCTTTGACGCTACACAAAATTACCTCTCTATAATAACCACTGTACTATTTTGCTGCCCGAAAAGAAATATAAATTAGTCATAAACGGTTCGCAAAAGTACTTCTGTATAATAACATCTGAGCTTATCATGCTTGCCCAAATAAGAAATGCACATTAGTCATAGACGGATTTCGAAAGAACCACTCTATAATAACAACTGTGCTTATTATGCTTCCCGACTAGAATATACATTAGTCATAGACGGAGCTTGAAAGAACCTCTCTAGAATATCAACTGTGATTTTTATGCAACCAGACTAAGAATATACATTAGTCCTAGATCTTGCCCAAAAGTACCTCTCTATAATATGAATTGTGCTTATTATGCTTACGAATCAGAAAATACATTAGTCATAAACGGTTCGCAAAAGTACTTCTGTATAATATCAACTCTGCTTATCATGCTTGCCCTAAGTGGAAATATACATTAGTCATAGACGGAGCCCGAAAGAACCTCTCTATAATAACAACTGTGTTTATTATGCTGTCCGACTAAGAAACATCCATTAGTCATAAGCGGCGCGCAAAATAACCTTTCTAGAATAACAACTGTGATTTCTATGCTACCCGACTAAGAATATACATTTGTCCTTGACGGTGCACAAAAGTCCCTCTATATAATAAGAACTGTGCTTATTATGCTTCCCGATCAAGAATATACATTAGTCACATAAGTTGCGCTTATTATGCAGTCCGACTAAGTAATATCCATTAGACATAACGGTTCGCAAAAGTACTTCTTTATAATATCAACTCTGCTTATCATGCAGCCCTACTAGGAAATATACATTAGTCATAGACGGAGCCCGAAAGAACCACTCTATAATAACAACTGTGCTTATTATGCTGTCCGACTAATAAATATCCATTAGTCATAAACGACGCGCAAAATAACCTCTCTAGAATAACAACTGCGATTTTTTGCTACCCGACTAAGAATATACATTAGTCCTAGACGGTCCGCAAAAGTACCTCTCTATAATAAGAACTGTGCTTATTAAGCTTACCTTCTAAGAAATACAGATTAGTCTTAGATTATACTCAAAAGAACCTCTTTAGAATAACAACTGTGCTTATCATGCTTGCCGACTAAGAATATACATTAGTCATAGAAAGTGCGCAAAGGTACCTCTCTATTATAACATCTGAGCATATTATGCTCACCTACAGATATATACATTACAGTCGAAATCGGGTTTTTTTGCTTATTGGGTTTTTTTGCCTCCTTTTGTCGTGCATTTTGGGGGGCAAAAAAACCCGATTTCGACTGTAGTCATAAATGGTTCGCAAAAGTACTTCTTTATAATAACATTTCTGCTTATCATGGTGCCCTACAAGGAAATATACAGTATTCATAGACGGAGCCCGAAAGAACTTCTCTATAATAACAACTGTCCTTATAATGCAGCCCGACTAAGAAATATACATTAGTCTTTGACGGTACACAAAAATTACCTCTCTATTACAACAACTGTGCTATTATGCTGCCCGACTAAGAAATATACATTAGTCATAAACTGTTCGCAAAAGTACTTTTGTATAATAACAACTCTGCTTATCATGCTTGCCCTACTAAGAAATATACATTAGTAATTGACGGAGCCCGAAGGAACCTCTCTATAATAACAACTGTGCTTATTATGCTGCCCGACTAAGAAATATCCATTAGTCATAAACGGCGCGCAAAATAACCACTCTGGAATAATAACTTTGATTTTTATGCTACCCGACTGAAAATATACTTTAGTCATAAACTGTTCGCAAAAGTACTTTTGTATAATAACAACTGTGCATATTATGCTCAGTTACTAAGACATATACATTAGTCTTAGACGGTGCCCAAAAGAACCTCTCTATAATAACAACTGTGCTCATTATGTTGCCCTACTAAGAAATATACATTAGTCATAAACCGTGCGCAAAATACCTCTCAATAATAACAACTGTGCATATTATGCTCAGTTACTAAGAAATATACATTAGTCTTAGAGGTTACCCAAAAGTAGCTCTCTATAATAACAACTGTCCTTAATATACTCCCCTACTAACAAATACACATTAGTCATAGACGGTGCCCAAAAGAACCTCTCTATAATAACAACTGTGATTATTATGCTCCCCTACTAAGAAATATACATTAGTCTTAGACGGTGCCCAAAAGAACCGCTCTATAATAACAACTGTGCTCATTATGCTGCACAGAACAGAGTATTATTAACTAAGAACCCAAATATTCAGGATATGTGTCTCATGGGTTATAGAAGTGCACCTGGGTTCAGAACTTTTTTATTAGATTTATTTGGACACATTTTTGCACCTGTTTAATATTGAAACAGGAACAATACATAGTACCCGAATATTCAATTTATGTGCATTCGATAGATAATTAAATTCTACACCCTTTCACAGTGCACGAACTTTTAAATTGTGTTTCGTTTTTGCCACAAATGAGTTACAAATTCCCTTTTTATTAACACTTCAGTTCAAATCCAAGTGTTAATTAAAATTCTATTGTTTCAACTTGTAATAATTATACTGATTTAACTTGTGAGTTCGAAGTAGGCTTCTATTTTCTAATCGAAAACTAAGATATTACATTCCTTAACAACGACAGATTATGTGATTATATTTACTGCAGGAATACGGTTGCCCTTTAAATATATTGACGTAATTAATTATAATTAATTCAGTCAGTACACGGTATTTAATTTATCCCAATATGATTCCTTGCTTGTAAATTTTTTCTTTGTATAGTAGGAGCAGGTTTACTAAACATTCATCAAAGTAGAAATAATTACATTCCGGAGGTCATATTTCCGGCATCTTGAACATTTCAATTTCTGTCCAAAAGTATTTGAACACATGTATTATATGAATTCATATGTTCAAGCTTCTAGCAGCATATTAACATTATCATATGCTTCAAAATGGAAGTTGACATAAAATTATATGTTAATTATAATAAAATGACAAAATATTTGGATTAAATTTGTCAGGGCTTTTCATGAGTGACCGAGTCATTTGACTCGTGATAAAAGTCAGATACTCGAGTCACCGAGTCAATTGACTAGTGACAAAATTCGGTGAATCGAGTCACCGAGTCTGACTCGATGACTCGTGCTGACCTGCGAGTCATCGAGTCAATCAAATGAATCGTGAAAGCCCTGAAATTTTTAAGGACGTGTTTGACTCATTATCTACACAATTAGCTAGTACTGATCATTATATATAATTTATGATAATTATGAGGCAATTACTATTATAAATTATGATTTCAGAATTGAATAATTCATCAGGGGCGGAATACCCGGGCGACTGGTGCGGCGTGCGCTGTACCACTTTAAGGTTGGCTAGCATTAAAATACTACCTCTATCTGTTCGAAATTACAATTCATTGATAATTTAATGATTTAATGAAAGCCGGATCGCATTCAAATACCTGGTGCAGCGTCGCCGGACCATAAACAAATATCTTGTCCGGCGTGGCCGGACCACATTGAAATACTGTAAAATTCTCTCCCGTACCACTTTTCGAAAGGATGTGCCGCAAATGTTCAGTCTAATTTCGCTAGATGCACAATTTCTAATCATTACGATCGTTTCCACTGAGATACAGTCAGATTCTAATTTGTTCCGCTTGTGCACAAGTGACTACTGACAGGGAGACATGCCACTTCATGGATATTGTAAATATTGACTTAAAAAGTTATGTATGAAGTTTAGAACTATAGTAATATATTAAAATCATTTAAGAGTAGTTTATATAACCTTAAATAACTTCTTGAAACATATTGGTCTGGAATACTATTCCTGTTTTCAATTACTTTTGGCCGGTCAGTGTATCTCTATTTACCCAGATGCAATAGTTTAATTTAACATATGTTTCTCCTTTTATCAGTTGTACACTGACACAAATGACATTTTCAGATTGTAGTGCGGTTTTTTGCACATATCCAATGGTGATCATTATATATTATCTAAAAAGTTTGTTTTCTACATCATGGCGATTTGGTCACATACACCATGGGCGAGGCATCTTTATTAGTTTAATATTTCTGGATATCCAACGGTTACTAAAAGCGTGTTTGCGTCCAAAATGTAGTACAATCTGGACATCCAATAGTTATACGTGAAAATATGGTGAACAAAGTGAACAATAATTATACGTGAAAATTTGGACTTTTGGACATCACTTCTATGTATTTTAGATGAGAATAAACTTGGTTAATGATTCAGAAATAATAGTATAATAAAGTTTCATATAATAACTTTATAATAACTTATAAACTTCAATAATGAAATATAATCAACTTAGGCATTCGTTACTTCCCTACTTTTTATTGCGATCCCCGGAAAATAATCTGCGACCCCTATGCGCCCCTAGTGAAAACACCTGGCGCCGCCTCTAGTCTTTTTTGGAGGAGTCGCAAAGGTTTGAAAATTGTGTAATTGGGTAGCGAAAGAAAAGAAGTTGAGAACCACTGCCTTAGTGTATCATTTATTTTGAAAGTTTATATAGTATATATACTATATGTTTTATTGTTCAAATAGGTGGATAACTCTACACTCCCCTACCAAAAGTACTCGTACTCCATCAACTTCCCAGGGCCGTAGGAGCAGGTGCGGCAGGTGCGGCCATGGCCGCACCAATAATTTTGGTGACCAGACAAATATTCGGGACAATTTTAACTCACCGACAACTATAGGTGCGGCATAATGGTATTGGTAAACACAACTGATACAGGTGTGGCATAGGTGCTGCTGGTACCTCCAAACTGTTCGGTACCATTATAATATATAGTATTTGTAACCATTAGATTATTTAGTGACGTCACTATGCCGCACCAATAAATGTTGGCGTGCTACGGGCCTGCTTCCCATATAAAATAGTAATATAGTGAGTCTTTAATAATGTGTATTATTACTATATATATGGGATATTGCAATTTGATGTCATATTTGTATTCTATCATAGCCTACTAAACATAAGGCCATTTCACTGAGCCAAATGCGCCTGGACCAGGGATAAGATGAAGGCGATTTTCTTATATACCCATAATGTAAATATATATATTTTGATTAAAACTACAGATGCTTATCTGGTTTAAAAAAATAGTTAACAAGATTCGTCTGTAAATATTAGCTATTCTAATTACAAATTCTCTTTAATTCAATCATACTTTGCCTTTATAATGCTAGCTCATTGTTTATTTATATCCTGAACTCATGCCCAACTCTTGTTCTGCTCCCAGATGTGCTACTGGATACTATAGTGACCATAGTGGTGTTGCAGTATTTCACAATCCTTCTAGGCCGCAAGACATCGTCCATAAGTGGAAAAGTTTTCTGCATAGAGATGGTGAATATGCTTTACTAGTTGGACATACTTAATTAATTAATTACCAGTTTTCCTTTAAGCTTAACATCACTTACATACTTTAATTAATAAATAACTTCTATGTAGACCGTCTAATTCTAGACCAGGTTTTCTTACATATACATTAGTATTACCCATAGACGGCAGGGCTTTTGGTCTACAGAATTTATAGACGGTCGACAATTTTTTGGCTTATTTGTATGGGCTTTTTATATAGACTGTCTACATATAAGGATGCTCTTTAATTAATCATACGTAATTATGTAATTATATGCTAGATCTTCACACACTGAAAGACATTTTCGTTTGTGCTAAACACTTTGATCCTGATGATATCATTGACACACAAACTTATCTTGACTTTGATGGCCAAACGAAGATACGACCAATAAAAGCTACATTGAAGAAAGGCGCAATACCTAAATACCTAAATACCTTCCTGGTGGCCCTGATCGTCTTAATCACACCATCAAGTATCAGCGGCTTGATAGAGACAAAAGGAGCATGATTACAGATCCAAGTATGTCAAGCAGGGTTGTATCAACTCATTTTGAGTTGGCAAAACAACTCATTTTTTGTCTACCAACTCATTCAAATTTCCTTCACCAACTCATTCAACTCATTTATTTTGCTGTTACCAACTCATTCAAGAAAATGAGTTGATTCTGCCAACTCATTTTTTATTAAATTAATTGTAACTAACGTATATCATAAATCTTCAGTTTGCTAATACATTTACAGCTGCGTAGGTCGGATCTCAAAAGTGATCCGGCAAATTTAGATCTCCCTACGCATTAATGTTACGACAAAGTGAAAGTTGTCTGGCCATGGTCGGAAGTAGGGTTGTATCAACTCATTTTGAGTTGGCAAACAACTCATTTTTTGTCTACCAACTCATTCAACTCATTCATTTTGCTGTCACCAACTCATTCAACTCATTCAAGAAAATGAGTTGATTCTGCCAACTCAAAATGAGTTGATACAACCCTGATGTCAAGTTGTGCTAAATGTAAAAGTTTTGTATTTCAACATGTTGTATGTTATTGTATATAGGAAATGAAACAGAGTGAAGACTTGTACGAAGAAGAACAGAGAAAATTCACTGTCTCTAATTCATCTGACATTAAGATCTCCAAAGATTGTTTTTGGCACCTTGATATCACATTTATATTGTCAATAAGACATCAAATATTGTCATTTCAGTCCAAAACATTGTTACTATTGACAAGTTTCTTCAAGTTAGAGTGTTATAATCGTGGAACCCTTGCGAATCTCTCAATCAGCTGGATGTTTGAAAACCGATAGATATGGACATTGATTGATTAATCAACACTCTTGGAAGGGAGTTCGTGTCAAGGAACGAGATTACAGATGTAAAACTACAATGTATTGGTTCGTCAAGTCCTGGAAAATGAGAGGGCACTTAAACAGTCTAATATTCTCAAGTTGTATAATAGGAAAGATTATGTCCATAAAGATAGAGATTCGTTTATGGAATTTATCAGCAGCTTCGAAGTTCGAAAACCATGAAGATTATCTTTATCGCAGCCTTCCGGAGAATTGTGATTTCACACATAATGTCTGTGGCCACTCTTTTGAAGTTTTTTTTCCTGAATTCATACACAAGACAACCTCTAGCTTTTATCGGAGGATATGCTGGCTTTCTTATTAAGGAAATTGTCTAAAATCTCAGATTTGTACTCCGATCGTTGTTCAGTACTCACTGAAAATATACGGAATTTAATGGAAATTGAAGACCCGAATTTTAACTTTTGCCTTTTGATTGGCCTTTTTGATCGTGGCTGCTTAAATGGCCCTTCCAATTACGTGCTAAATGTGGTGTTTACACCTTGGAAAGTGTTTACAATTATGTTTTCCATCGGATTTAAGCAACTCCCCCTCCTAAAACTCGATAGTTAAAAGTGCTAATACTTCGTTGATGAGTGTATAGATTGCTTAGTACAGAAGGAAAATCCATTTATTACTTTAAATTTTAACAACAGTAGCCAATTGTTACTTAACAGCAACAAGGCAAAGAACCATATTGTATTATTGTTCCTACTACCTGCCCCATTTAAAATCACGAGATATTCCTCTAGATATTTGCTTAGTTTTCATAATTATACTATCTAGTTTGCATGTAATAATAATACTTGAGCTTGAATTTATGTTGGGAGACCACTATGACCCATATATAAAACTTTGATATGTGTAGTTGATATAATAAGTCTAGTATTAAGGAGATAGAATATTGCATTAATATATATTATAAAAAATTGCAAAATTCTTATTTATGCATTTCAATTTTCCAACAATACTTTGATACTCTATCTATCCAATTCCGAAAGAAAATTTCGATTCGGACATTTTTTGACATTTTCGACGTCCCCCAAGGTCAGAATCATCGTCCTATAGAAAAATATGGCCATAGAATCCTGAATTATTGTCAATTATTGAAAAAGGATAAATTTTTGTTAAACCACTCATAGCTATACTTTGACATGCTATCTATCCAAATCCAAAAGGAAAATTTGATTCGGACATTTTTTCTACCATTTTAACGTCACTAAAGGTCAAAATCACCGCCATTTTGTACAAATACATTCCGTAAGAATTTCCTGGGAGTGACCTTGATTATGTAGGGGATATCTCAAAAAGTATAATTCGTAGAGAAAAAAAACTATCCCTCAAAAATGATCCTTATCAGTAGAGCTACCAGATCCGCAGCGTCGATTTTCAACTGTAATACAAAGTTATAGAGTTAATAATTAATCAGAGCCAAATATTGGTAAAATTTGAGCAATTATTTGAAAATCTATAGAAAAAAATAATAAAATTGTTTCTGACAAATGTACGTGGCGGATCTGATGTAACTAATAGTAAAGAGTTAAATTAGCACTAATACAGAACTTGCGCCTAATAGAGTAAATTGCTAGCTTTTACATTCGTTAACGGAAAATTCGTCGCAGGAAAATTCGTCGCAAGAAAATTGGTCGCGGAAAATTGGTCGCCGGAAAATTAGTCGCCGGAAAATTCGTCGCATAGAAAATTTGTTGCACAGACAAAAGTAAACCCAAAATTTACAACATAAGCACAAAAATCCAGTTTTAACAGTATTGATTCCCGAATCTAAAGTTATACGATTTGTCGCATGATACCTTGTATATTCTTCGTATTAAGGGCATACCTAATTTCCGGGAAGGGACGGGACGGAACCGTCCCGGAAAATCCAGGTACCTAAAGTACGGGACGGGACAGGTAGTAGTAAATTATTAATTACGATTACATGGGCTAAAACAGTAGTTCTTAACTGGTGGGGAATGGATCCTTTGTATAAAATATAATTTCTGAGAAATATTTTATATAAATTCTACGTGCTATAGTATTATTGTCGAGCCTCCTCACGATTATGATCAAAGCTAAGTTCGAAACAAATTAGAGGAAAACACTTTCACTGGTCCTCACATAGCCAAGCTTGCCCAGTAAACAAGTGCAACTATTTCATTAAGAATTTTAGAAATATACACATTAGGTGATCTATATGGAAGGTTTCGCACTGTCCCGTCCCGTACTTTAGGTACCTGAATTTTCCGGGACGGTTCTGTCCCGTCCCGTCCCCTCCCTGAAATTAGGCATGCCCGTATAAGAAGTGTATAGTTTAATGAAAGGACAATGCTAAAAAATGAAAAACTATGAATTATTATATGTTAATATTATATGCTATCCCCCTTAAGTAATCTAGAAGATTGCGATTTGAGTAGGCAGCAACTAATGTGAAGATCCTCTCTTCTCTCTTTAGGGACAGCTTGGAAATTTCTTTGTGTTCTCCCCCTTCCCATTTCGAGTAAACTGCCTCCTGAAGTGATTGTTCCCGCTTCAAATGTTTTAGTAATTTTGGTAGGCTTGGGTGTGAATGAGAAATTCCAGATCCAAAGGCGTTGTGCCAGCCTTCCACAGAGTTGTTGGTACGCGCTTGCTTGCTGATAATTTGCATATACATATTCCATACCCTGATAGGAAATGGAGGCATTCTTCTGGAATTATTAGGTAGCTTCTTTCCTATATACGTATTCTCAAAGTATTTAGCTACTCACATAGCTGATTGTGGATATTCTTCCATTATCATATTGAATGAATCAATAACATCATTCTCAGGCACAAAGGCCAAACAAGGTAACATCTTGAGTTTCAGAGCAAACTCTTTATCTTGTTGGTACCTTGTAGTTAAGCCCTCGGCTTGAACTTTTCTGTAAACACTCTGAGCTAAGTGGAAGAAGCAGCCAGATACTGAAGCATTGAAGTGATTTTCGAAAGAATTTATTGCGGCTTTCTCAAAATCTATCATAATGGATTTCGGATTTAATTCGGGCCCTAGTTCGAGTAGTTTGAGATTCATTTGATCATAAGTTCGTTCATTCTTAGCCTCAAGCAAACCATATACACAAGGGAATATGTAACCATCTTTTTCGGCATGGATTGTATATATCTGAAAGAAATGTTCGGGTACTACTTTGAAAGTTCCATCACAAAACCAGTTTGAACTTTCTTTTAGAATAGATAGAAAGTTGGGAGTTCCAAAAAGAATGAGTCTGTGTACATCGCCTTCCCCAGAATCAAAAAGTAAGAAACTATCTCCCTTGTGAGAAAACTTTAGAGAATTTGGAATGATCACTTCAGCACAACAAGAAGGATTGCCAAAATATTCTTCCGCTGTACTTTTGCAATTTCGTATTGTTCGTTTAACAGATGCAAGTTTCGGAAGTTTAACTATGCTCTCTGCAGACATGTTTTGAACTGAGTTGGCAAGAAGGTTCCTAGTACTTGTTTCTGAATTCTTTGCAACTTCTTTGAGATTGTTATAACCTCTTAACATTTCTACCCTAGACATGTCAGGGCTATGTGAATGTTGACAATATATCTCAGACGAATTGTGTGGTTTAATGATATCATTGTTAGATGTATGTATTCTAGCTTTGCAACTTCCTCGTTTTTCACAGACCCAGTATTCGATGCCATTCGCAACCCTGTTCAAAGTGTAAATATATCCGTGTGTAGTTGCCTTGTCTTTATTTATTTCGCTTTTGATCCTCTCAATAGTTAAGTCGGGTAAGGAGGTCGCCATTATTGATGAAACTTAAACCAAAATAGCCCATATTTATATGTTCTCATGAATGCATTATCCAGGAGTTTGTTAACAAACAAACACATCTTAGTAGTGCTCTGAAACATGTCAATGAAAATTAAAAGTGAAAAATGATAACAGCTTTGTCCTTCCATTAAACTATATTCACACTTCTTATACGAAGAATATACAAGGTAGCATAGGACAAATCGTATAACTTTAGATTCGGGAATCAATATTATTAAAACTGGATTTTTGTGCTTATGTTGTAAATTTCGGGTTGACTTTTGTCTGTGGCTCTGTGCACACAAATTTTCTATGCGACGAATTTTCCGGCGACGAATTTTCCATGCGACTAATTTTCTGGCGACCAATTTTCCGGCGACGAATTTTCCAAGCGACGAATTTTCCGCGACCAATTTTCCGGCGACGAATTTTCTGGCGACGAATTTTCCGCCATTCCTTACATTATCTAGTATGGATTCAAAAGCTAAACTTTGACTATGAATGTATAATTCAAATTTTTCAATTTTTGAAATTCTGAGTCTCTACGTCCTTCTTAGAGACTTAACTAGAACTGTTCAAAAATGCAATAATAATTGGGGTTCATCGGGTGTCGAAAATGCGATATTCTATCTCCTTAGTATTAATCAGGTAATTGGTTACAGTTAGAAAAATAAACCCGCCTTTATCTTATCCCTGGTCCAAAGCAGTGAAATGGCCTTTATATAGTAGGCTATGGTTCTATGCATTCGAAGTATCCATACCAAAAGATTTTAACTCTATTATCTGCTGATAGGCTGAAAATTATTATCGAATGCCACCATGTGCCACTTATTCCCATCTTGTAGCATGGGGGCAATTGGAAGAAGTGGTACATGGTGACATCGGGTGATAATTTAAAACCACCTTATTATAGGAAATTCACGCGCCATGAATTTAACGCTCCATGAAATTAACGCGAATTGGAGCTGAACATTTTCAAATACATGAAATTAATTAACGCGAATAAATTTTAGAAAAAAAATCAAGATTATTAATCTCCTGATTAAAACTATTTATTGTGCCCAAATAGACTTCCAATCTATTTGATAGACATGGTATATCCTTTCAACTTAGTTGCACATCTGAAAATATGTAGCTCGGAAGTTAATCCATCCATTGTATAATTTCATTTGTAATAAATAACTTCGCTACTTTCTACCGATGGAGTTTTTTTCATAAACATAAAAAAACAATCGGTAGGAAGTAGCGAGGTTTTTAATACAAACGCCGATGATCGGTGGATAAGTAAAGTCTTATGCTAATTAGCAGGAAATGAATGTCATGGAAATTAACGCGATTTAGAGAAATTCGCGTTAATTTCATTGCGAGTTAATTTCCTATAATAAGGTATTCAAATTGTAGTTGAGTTGAAATCTTTTACTATGGTTTTTTCGGAGGCATAGAATACGATTCTGAACCCAAAGTGGCGACATTTCATAGTATTTGCAGAATATAAGCGCTAAATATTAGACTTATATAGTACTACGTGTTACCATAGGAGATTTTTGGGTTTGTTTGGGGAGTGCAAATAACAAATTACGCATAATATAATTATAGTTTTCAAATTAAATGTGTGTTTATAACAGAGATTACCATTCCCCGCCCAAATTGATACACTAGGCTCTGAATAGTATCGGAATTTTTGATATTAATTCAAAGGCCTGTTGCGTGTAAAATTGAGGCACATGTAATTTTGAGTCAAATGCATTAGTGGACCATGGATATTACTTGACCGTGTAATTTTGAGTCAAACCAAGTTCCTTTTGTGTAATAATACATACATTCCGACTCCATCTTATTTTGACAAATATAATTTTTAAGATTGTATTAATTTGATTGAATGATTTAACAATTGACTATCAATTAAAACTCAATTCAAGAGCTCAGTTGGAACTCGTTTTTCTAGAAGTAGTCAACCAATTACCGGGGCTAATAGTAATTTCTAAATATTCAGATAAAATTGAACAAAGAAACATTTATAAATTCTATAAGTATTTATAGAATCCGCTCTAGTGATAACATTGGACTGTATGTATTATTACACAAAAGGAACTCGGTTTGACTCAAAATTACACGGTAAAGTAATATCCATGGTCCACTAATGCACTTGACTCAAAATTACATGTGCCTCAATTTTACACGCAACAGGCCTACATGGAACTTCAAACCCGAAAGAGATTCTGTAAAATAATTATTTTCTTTGAAGAAATTCTGCCGGCCGCAAAAAGTAATTTGCCGGCCGCATGCGGCCTGCAAATGAGCGGTTGCGAAACACTGCTCTAAAGAACTTTAAATGCAATTATTTGTAAAAACTTTACCCTGATATATTAATTTATGGGTCTTCCTTATCGAAACCCAAATTAGTGTGTACTTCTATTGAAATGTTGGCAAATGTACACTAACCAGCCAAAGTATTTGAGTAAAATATTTTTAGTGCATACTCAATATTCGTCTAGTAGTACTTATTGACGGCTGTTTAAACTACTCTGAAATGACTATATATATCTTACTATAGTTATACATTTAAAAATATTATGATTTATGCCATTATCAATTGTCTATTGTGTGGCATAAGTGTCTCTGTCACGTGCCACTTGCGGCACAAGTGTATTGTGACTATATCTCAGTTACCTAGAAGCTGGAAATACTGTAATAATCTGCAAATTATATTTTTATATACTATATTCCATGAATAATTCCTTAAAGTTGCTAAAGTAGACAATCTCTTGTTTACTATTGATGTATACACATGGCCCGCTTCCAGAAATATTGGCATATTATATGACATTTTTAAATTTTATCCTTATAAATCTAGGTGTTTTCAACACCCTTTGGAATATAGCTGTTAACATTTGCTATGGAAGACATCATCCTCCAACTGGCTCAGCTATTCTCTTAATGGTACTGAAATTATTTAATCCATCAGCAACTGTTTGATCACTTTCCGAACCAATGTGACCTATTGAAGCGAGGAATGCTGCTATTGCTAATACGGTATTTACTGCCGCAATTAATCGTGTAGGTACTGAAATCTTCCTAACGAATTTATTTCAGGTGATGGAAAACCGGCTCATAATGATTTGGTCATTTTTATGGTTCTAGTTACGTTTCGGCTCCTGATGGTAGTAGAACACCCGAGGTTTCTAGATTAGATGATGGGTTATTAATAACTCAATTAGATCTAAATCTCATCAGGCAGATAAAAGATAATTGGGGATTTCAAATGACTGCTCGTTATGAAATTTATGCTGATCTGCTTACACGCTACACTAAGCCCACTTTTAAGAAACATTTGAATTAATATATTTACTTGAACGATTTAGTAACTTATTAATTGGACAAGGAAATAAATTTATATTGTACTGAGTTGATTAGATCTATAATTTTGATCATCACTAAACTTTCCTTGACTTTTATATTTTTTTAACGCAATCAATTGAATTTCTTTTTTGGAAAATTATTTAAACTTTGATTAAATTGTCTCAAATATTTATGCATAGTACTCATGTCAATTCGAGGAAATCTCATGTTTGGGGAATAACTACAAATTGACCATTTGATGCTGTTGTCTTATCTTCAGGTTCAAAAATAAATCCCCCTCTACTACAAGTTAAATAGAATTCTGATATGTAACTATATTTTTATGAATTTATATTTAATTGATGATGGGAAATTGCTACCACACTTCGTGATCTTCGAATAAAAGGCCATACCACTGATTATACCATGGATTACTTAAAGTCCATTGATAAATAGGTTATTTACAGGGAATGAAAGGTTCACGCACGAACTTGTTGAACTTGAACTGAACGAACTGAACGCAATGCTTTTAAGGGATTCACGGTGAACGAACTGAACGAACGCCAACTGTTTCCGAACGGCAATTGAACGAACTGAACGAACTGAATTGAACGAATTGAACGGATTGAACGAACTAAACTGAATAAAGATAAATTATTAATATAGATCCATTAAATATAAAAGGTGACTGCAAGTGCTAATTCCGGACATCCCTAGTGGACTCATGTCTCTTAGCTTAGATTCTAGCTTCTTAACCTGAACTTCAATAACAGCTTGGAGAATCGAACAGTCTATCATAAACGGAATAGTTCGACCTACTCACTGTACACTGAACGAACTGAACTAATTGAACGAACTGAACGAACTTAATTGATCGGATTGAACGGATTGAACGAACGCTGGTTAGCCCGTGAACGAACTGAACGAACGCTGGTGGAGCTGAAGTTAGGAGGTGAACTTGAACGAACTGAACGTGCGTCAATTTAAGATGAACTGAATTGCGTCAATTATGTCCGTTCGTGAACCTTTCATTCCCTGGTTATTTATATTTATCTCCATAACTAGTAATGATAGACGACAACCAACCCATTCGAATTATATAATTCACAAAATTGTAACATTCGAAATATAGAATTCACATAATTGTAAAAACACATTTTTTTGACGATGTAATCATCACCTCAAGGTGTCAAGACCCATTTGTAGAGGTGTTATGTGGCATAAGGATCAATTGATACATTTGAAATTTATTTCTATCTTCTATAATCTCCGAGATTTATGATATTTAATTAATTAGTCTAAATACTTATTAATAATATTTATAATATAACACCAATTTCAATGTCAACTTACAATTATTAAGTAGATTATTTTGTCATAAATAATTAATTAATTAATTTGGCTATCAAATTTCAATTCCGCACACTCGATAACCCCTAATAAACAAATTGGAAGCATCTATATAAGTAATATACTGACTGAATTAATTATAATTAATTACGTCAGTATATTAACAGTGCAATAATATTCTCGCAGAAGTAAATATAATCACATAATCTGTCGTTGTTATGAAATATATAATCTTTTTTTTCAATTGGAAAATTGAAGCCTACTCGATCTCACAAGTTGAATCAATATAATAATAACGAGTTGAAACAATAGAATTAAATTAACACTTTCAATTGAACTATTAGTCAACAAAGAAAACTTGCAACTCAATTGTGGCACAAACGAAACCCAATTTAAAAATTCGTGCACTGTGAAAAGGTGTAGAATTTAATTCTCTATCGAATGGATATAATTTAAATATTCGCGCACTATTTATTGTTCCTGTTTAAATATTAAACAGGTGCAAAAATGTGTCCAAAAATTTTTAATCAAAAATCGTGACCCCAGGTGCACATCTGTTCCATCACCAACAATAAACAGTGCGCGAAAATTCAATTTATATGCATTCGATAGAGAATCTAATTCTACACGTTTTCAGTGCACGAATTTTTAAATTGGGTACGTTTGTGCCACAATTGAGTATCAAATTCCCTTTGTTTACTAACACTTCAGTTCAAATGAAAGTGTTAAATCTGATTCTATTGTTTCAACTTGTGAAAATTATATTGATTTAACTTGTGAGATCGAGTAGGCTTCTATTTTCCAAATGAAACTAAGATTTTACATTCCACAACAACGACAGATTATGTGATTATATTTACCTCTGCTTAGAATATTCTTGCACAATGGATACATGGCATTTTTAATTCTAATTAATTCGCTGTGTTTAACTTATAGAGATGGTTCCAAATAGATTATTGGGGTTATCGAGTGCGCTAAATTCAAATATTATAGTGAAATTCGATTTAAATTAATAATAAGTGCAAATAATTGAACTTAATTTATTTTTCTGTACATAATAATGGTGTTAAATTATTAATTTATTAATTAAATATTTATACTAATTAATTAAATATCATAAATCTCAGAGATCACAGAAGATAGAAACAAACTTTCAATTTATCAATTGATCCTTATGGCACGTGCCACCTATACAAGTGGGTATTGACACCTTGAGGTGATGATGACATCGTTAAAAAAATGTGTTTTTACAATTTTTGTAATTCGATATTTAAAATGGGTTAGTTGATTTTGGGTGATGACCCAACACTCACATAAAAAATGCTGAGTCATCAGCTATTATATTCTACCATGAACTACTATACATAAGGACTGGAAACCACAATTGAAAACTGGACCATGGACAAAATAGAAGTGCATCGATTTTTTTGTCTATTACTACTAATTTTGAACTTTAAACGTGAATACGTTGGTTTTAGGTGGATTCAAGACTAAACATTGCCTGGAAGTGCATTTAAATTGTTTATATTTAAGGTATTATTAACGACCCATAAACATTGAAACTATATTTTAGTATATGTATTTGCTTTCGTAGTATGTTTAGATTTACTTTTTATCCGGGATTCTGCTGGCAATAATTGTTACCCTGAACTACTACGTACTAACTTTAATTTATTCTGATTAATTTAGCTTGTCACATGCCTAACACATGTTCTGTTTTCGGGTGCAAGACTAATTACAGAGGCCATCCTAGTGGTACAGTTTTTAAACTTCCTAAAGGTCCACCTGATGTAGTCCACGCTTGGATTAGAGCCCTCCATAGAGAGAAAACAGAAGATCTGTTAACGGATAAAATTTTTATCTGCATTCACCACTTTAGAGAACATGACCTAATAAGAGTCGACAGAATTTTACAAGCTAATGGGACTTACAGCGAAATACCAAATGAAAGACCTAGTTATCGTCCTAATGCAGTACCTGTAATTTTCAAAGATTGCCCATCTCATTTCACCTCAACTGCTGAGACATCTAAACGCTTTAGTAGAGAGTCAAAGGATGAGGAAAATTTTGTTAAGAGCCTCAAGGAAAGTCTAATAGAGGAACAACGAGAAAAAGCGCGTTTTTCCTTGGATTCTTTTGAAGACTTCAAACAAAAACTATCCATGACAAATTTGAAATACAATTGGGCAATTTTGTATTCTTCATGTAATACACTACATCTCATCAAGCCTCAGTTGTCTAAACTGTCTGTCAAGATTGAATCAACAATAACGATCAATAAAGATTTAACCGTTTCAGCGATTAGTTGCGAACAGCAAGTACAGTTGCCTTTTAACAAAATCACGGACCTACGACAAATAGAACACCTTCTTGACTATATTCAAGATTTCCAGCCGAATTTTGATGTATTAGAAATTGATCCTGTTCTCAAAAACATCAGAGAAGCATCAGAGAGTTTACGATCAGCAATTTCTATTTTAGAAAGTTCACTATCCACAGATGAATTTTTTGAAGAACCTCGTAATACATCTTATTTGCCCAGTCTATATTTCCTAATTTGTCAACTCGAAAACTTGCTTGTTCCCGTGAATTTATTAATTTTAAATTTATAAATTAATTTCATTTTGTTTTCAATTTTTAGACTATTGCCTTGAAAGCACATTTAATTTCACCTGCCTGCTACAAGTTTCTTCAATCATTAGACAGTCTCATTCTCCCGACAACAAGATCTCTTCGTCTCTTATCTTGTATTGGATTGGAGAATGACTATTCAATTATACTCAAAAACTTAACTGCCAACTTTTCAGAGAGGGAGCGTCATGTTGTACTCAATATGGATGAAATACACGTTACATCAGATATTTCATACACAGGTGATTTATAATAATAGTACTCAAGACCCTGTTTACTATATACATAGTTACTGAAAACTTAGCACCTTCATCATTTGGGGGGAAAGATTATTGGAGACATAGATCCTACAGCTCCAACTAAAAAAGTATTTGGTCTAATGGTATATAGCTTATTCAAGAAATGGTCACAAGTTGTGAGACTTTGTCCCTCCAATTTTTCTACTGCAGATGAACTTTATCCGTTTGTGAGATCTATTATAATAGATATCGAAAGATGTGGTCTATTCATTGAAGTACTCATTGCAGATAATTTTCCAATGAATGTCCGTTTATTTAAACTTTTTTCCTCAGATAAAAAGACTCTAGCCCCTGAAGTTCCACATCCAATTAGTTCAGACCGACTACTCTTTATTCTTTTTGATTTTGTACACATACTAAAATCGATACGAAACAACTGGCTGAACTTGAAAGATCATGATCGTACATTTATATATCCCGACATCCTACTCTATCCCTCGTTCAGTGAAACTAATATTTTGAATAAGGCCAAGTTTAATGACATACGATTATTGTACAAGTATGAGGAACACTTACCGTTAAACAAGCTCATAGGTTAAATTATAAGGCCTGCTGGCCTACAACTTTTGAACGCCAAAATGTAAATATAGCACTTCGGGTGTTCAATGACTCAACATGTGCAGCTCTTAAGATTCAAAATGATTCTCGTTCCGGATTTAAAAATGACACTCCATATTTCGTAGATATTGTCAACAAAATATGGAAGATATTCAATGTAAATGCACCCTACAAACATGTACACTTGAAAGATGAATTCTCTAGTCCGCTTATGGATGATGATTGGCGTTTTGGGTTTCTTGATTTGATCTCTAGATGGCTTGACAGATGGAGTTCAACCATTTATAGGGATGGCAAACTTAGTCCACAAACCTTTGTGAGTTTTCGTCACTCATGTATAACTCTTCCTTTAATTGTTTCTTACCTAGTTAAGAATTTCGGATTTTCCTATGTTTTATCTTCGAGACTTCAGAATGACCCGATAGAACACCAATTCGGGTTATATCGCATGATGAGTGGTGCTCAATATCAAATTTCTTATACCCAAATATTAGAAAGTCAACGCCGCCTAAATTTATCCAATATTCTCAAATTATTCTCACACCAAAACAAAAGTGAACTCTCATTGAAAAGTTTTATTAAGACTTTTACACTTACACCAGAAGACAGCACTGAAATATCTTGTGATCCGTATCTTGGTGTCATACTTGTTCTAAACTCCATCGAACATGACATTTCTATTCTTGAGTCAATTGTCTTTATCGGCGGTTACTCAGTTTATTCTTATCTCAAAACCACTAAATGTCAACTCTGTTCTGAATTTCTCACAGAAAACAAAGATTTAGATCTAAGTGACGCTACTAAATATGACTTAGTAAGGTATGTGGATCGTGGTTCACTTAAATGGCCTTCAGATATTGTAGTTGAATCCATCGTGGTATTATGGAAAATATTTATGAAAATTGAAGAAGATGAAGTTTTAAAGAAATTATTTTACTGCTCTCCTTCACGTCAAATATTAATTCAGCTAGCTGAGAGGGTTTTAGTGGATGATTACAGTGAGCACTGGAGACGGAGCTGTCCTAACTGCACCACATTGGGTTGGAATATACTAAAGAAAATACTCACTATTTGCTCTAATTGCATTTTAGCAAATAAGATTCGAAATGTTAATTCTCAAATCGCTTCAGAAAGGCTAGATAGTCGGAAATGCAAAAAATTTAAATCTATATAGAAGTAGAACGCCAATATATTATATAATTATATCACTTCCTTGTTAATTTTCAACCTACGTAATTATTTTGTTACTTGTTCATTAATAGTGTATACAAAGATGATGCAATGCATTTACAATGTTATCTCATAGAGTTAGTATGCACTTCTATTTTGTCCATGGTCCAGTTTCAATTGTCGTTTCCAGTCCTTATGTATAGTAGTTCATGATTCTACTCAAACTTGAATATCTCTAAAATGAAGTGAACTAAATGGAAACTTCCACCACTCTAAGGGTCGATGCCTTCTGTAACACCTTTTTGAAATAATTTAACACCTTCATAGTGATGATGACATGGCGAAAAATATAATCCAATATTGCAGCCTGTGTCGACAGTATGTTCCTTTGGATGCACTATCAATAAACCACCACCATAATATAGTGCCACCAAAGGAACATGCGTCGGCACAGGCTGCAATTTTGGATTTTATATTATTTAACATTAATTGAGAAATTTCAATTCACTTTGATTTCCAGGAAAATTTTGTAGTTATCATTGCGATGTTAGTGCCAATATTGTTAGTACTAGCTAGCTACATTTACGTAATAGAGCAGGGTTGGCAAATTTAACCCACCCCCCGGGTTAAACCCGAATTAAACCCGAATTAAACCCGGGCTGGGCAAAACACCTTTTTGTGGGTTAAACTGGGTTAAAGTGGGTTTTATTCTAATGTACTTGTAAATCAAGTTAATTTTAGCTATGTCAATTGTTTTGATTGGAAATCCTTATTCTGCAAGTATTATATTGAGATTCCGTAATGATGTTTTTTGATAATACCTGAGGTACGAACAATGGGATTTCTTAAAAGTTACAACAATCTGAGGTGCTTCAAGTAAACAATTCCACAACATATGTTCGATGAGAATTTTCTCGAAAAAGTAAAACCATGTGTTTGGTGCAGTGTTCCCCCTAAGCCAAGTTATGGGTCTCATTCAACCGGCCTCGTGCCAGCTTTCATCGACTGATAAATTTCAAAAAGAACAATAAACGGCTGGAGAATACGACACTTTTTCAACACATGAATACAATATATGACGCTCTCACGGTAAAAACTCTAAAAGGCGTACTTTTACTATGCTTACATACTACACGCAACCTTCAAATTAAATAGGAACCATTCTTTCATCCCGGTAAATGGTCTTGCTTTCGATTTTGAGGGGTGAAAATACATTTTGGAAGTCATCATGAGCGGCTGCAGAGCTATTGACCGGCCGCTGGGTGATTAAATTTGCGTTTTGACCGGCCAGCCGGCCGGTCAAAAGGCTTAGGGGGAACACTGGTTTGGTGGTTATGCATTAAAAAAACATACAAAGATGTAGATCCAAAGTTGTGTGACTTAGCCCTTCTTTTACTACGGCTACCAGTAAGTTCTGCTACTATTGAGCGGATATTTTCTAATTTTAGTTTAGTCCAGAACAAACTTCGAAATAAATTAGCTTAGAGAAAACAGCAAAATTGGTAACCTGTTATCGGGAATTGAGAGGTTCAGTGGAGTTTGACTGGTCATTTGCTCTACGTACATTTGTTTCAGATTTTCATTAGTGTAATTGATTTTGATATGCACCTCTTACAATAAACACGCTTATATAATTAATTATATCGTTGAATTTGAAAACAAGGACTATAACTGGGAAAATCCGTTTCTGGAGAATAAAACCCGCTTTAACCCGGGTTAAACTAATTAAACCCGGGTTTAACCCACTGGGCTTGGCAAAACCTATTTAACCCGGGTTAAATTCCAACCCTGTAATAGAGCGTTTTAATTGATATCGTGTTTACTTTCTACACTGTCGGAATGATAAGTTGGAATTTCTCACCTTTGAAATTTTTTCCAGAAAGTCATTGGTGTAGTATTGAAAGTAAACAGATATCAATTTAACCGCTCTATAACGTATAGGTAGCTAGTTAGTACTAACTATATTGGCACTAACATCGCATTGATAACTACTCAATTTTCCTGGAAATGAAAGTGAATAGAAAATTCTCGAATAATGTTAAATACAATGATGCGTCATTTAGTTCCAGATTCACATACTATGCTGTAACTTGGAAACTATATGAGCTAGAAAGTCAAACTTGATTTGAATAATAGCTAATAGAATAAGCTAGTGGGTTTTAATATAAAAATTTAGGGGTTCAGTAGCCTATTCCAGAAGGTCCCTGGCCTTATTGTGACTGGGGACGCTGCATTTGTTAGAATTCTGAACTTGTCATTTGTTAGAATTTACTATACTGTCACTTGTTAGAATCAGTTTTTCAGTATACTGTCACTTGTTAGAATCAGTTTTCAGTATACTGTCACTTGTTAGAATCAGTTTTTCTGTATACTGTCACTTGTTAGAATCAGTTTTCAGTATACTGTCACTTGTTAGAATCAGTTTTCAGTATACTGTCACTTGTTAGAATCAGTTTTCAGTATACTGTCACTTGTTAGAATCAGTTTTCAGTATACTGTAGAATCAGTTTTTATATATGAAAAAACCTGTGTATTCGATAAACTGTAAATTTTTAGGAAATAAAAATGTTGATTTAATGAATATAATAAAGGAGACAGAACAAGGAAAAATAAATCATGTAACAAAAATAATGGATTTGAAGAACCTTACAAATTGTGAAAATAAAAATTATAAAATAACATAACGTATAAATTTAGTCAATTAGTGAATATTTGAAAGCGGCTTTCGATTATTGTATGGCATATCGGACAGGGCTGTCCAAGTTATTTTATTGTTTGGCTACATACGGTACAACAAGTAGCATGTCTACAAGGCATGAACACCCATGTAGCTGTACGATGTGCAAGACAAATAACACATTGGTTGCTTTCTACTGTTTACTCAGTAAATTCTTCGTCAGAGTATTCAGAATCACTTGTGAAATCAATCTCTTGCGATTTTATGTTGCCAATCGTATGGCTAATTGCGTCAAGGAATTCCATTGGGTTATAATCTCCACAAGATAACTTTTGTTTGCATACACTTCTACGTTCATCATTATATATATACTTTTTTTTTCGTGGTCTGCTGATTTCTCTCCCCATGTGTAAGCGTTCTATATCATTGTCTGTATCCTTTATTACTTCGTTTAGAGATTCCAAAAAAGTCCATATCCTTGGATGACTAGTTCTGATTACTGATTTTAGTTTAGAATGGTAGCTCTCTGCTCCATTGTTTGTAGCGATGTTAATTTCATGAATTGAGAGTTCTTGAGGAGTTATTTGACGCATCCAGTGTTTTTCAATATATTTTTTAAGTTTTTCGAGTTTTATCTTCTCAGTATTTTTTATATTCGGCAATAGTAGAAGATTGAAAGTGGGAATAATTAAAGGAGCTCGTAAAAACGGGATTGCCATCAGTCGTTTAGTATAAGCTGTACATCTGAATTATCTGCAAAGCTTTGTATAAGCCCAAGTTTTTGTGATTTAGCCCAAATGCGCTGGGCGTAATGAAACCAGCAGCCGAAATTTTTAGCTTGAGGAAATACTAACTTAAAAGCATTTCTGGCAGCTGGTTCCCAGTCCGACATTGATGCTAATGGCTGGAATTGAGGAATATTAATGCAAATGCATTCCAATACTGCTTGATATAATTCCTGAGTCTTGGCAGTCAATAAACAGTGAACTGCAGGTAGGGTATGTCTTCCCACAGATACAAATATTGTCCAAAGCTGGAAAATTAAGTGGGAACAGTAAAAAATGTACCATCAAATTGAATGTTGGTCACTTCATTCAAAGTTGTTAGCATCTGCTCTGAATAAAATATCACCGCTGTTTGTTCACTTCTCGTCAGGCTATACTTATAGTATTCCCCAATGTTGTTGTTGGCAACATCTCCACGAACTCAGGAGCTGATAGTGGAATTTTTGGGTGTAATTTTCGTCTTGCTCGATAGAGGGATGACTCACATTCGTTGAACGATACATCACTGGCACAAGGATCATGCCTTGTTACATCATCAAAAACTCTTCTAAGGCTTGTTTGTGATTTCCTGGCCATGGTTTTGCATTTTGCTTTTAATTCATAAACTTCTGTTTTATATTTTTCAACATTATGGTTATGCGAATGTATAGAAGTGATTAAATTGGTTTCAAGATTGAGTTTACTAGTACCTTTACAACCATCCCTAAATAGCACACATCTAAGGTACATAAGATTTCCTGTAATTTTTTATTTGATATATTTGTTACCATTTTGGGTTGTCAAAACTCTTCCGACACTACGCTTGTACTCATCTACTGTATATTCCATTCTAATACTACTATGGTAAATTTTCTATGCTGGCTTATGTCCTATGTTCATGAATATATGCGTAAACTTGATCACTAGTGTTTACATTTC
This sequence comes from Hexactinellida sp. DTS-2022, assembly GCA_028753945.1. Classification (NCBI taxonomy): domain Eukaryota; kingdom Metazoa; phylum Porifera; class Hexactinellida; species Hexactinellida sp. DTS-2022. The sequence goes on from JAPNXP010000014.1 coordinate 2,053,547, forward strand.
ATACAGAAGTGACAAACATAAATAAGTATTGTCAATCAAAAATATGAATGGGCGGATGAAGCCTTTAATGAATTGTAACTAAGATGCATGTAATAGAGAACACCTAACAATATCTTTATAACTGATTCTAACAAGTGACAGTATACTGAAAACTGATTCTAACAAGTGACAGTATACTGAAAACTGATTCTAACAAGTGACAGTATATTGAAAACTGATTCTAACAAGTGACAGTATACTGAAAACTGATTCTAACAAGTGACAGTATACAGAAAAACTGATTCTAACAAGTGACAGTATACTGAAAAACTGATTCTAACAAGTGACAGTATCTTGAAAAACTGATTCTAACAAGTGACAGTATAGTAAATTCTAACAAATGACAAGTTCAGAATTCTAACTAATGCATGCGGCTCTTGTGACTCTACGTTCCGATGCCTAATCAGTGTTCTGCACCTGGGTGTAGGATTAATTATCGAGGTGAACCATATACACCAGGGATCAAACTTCCAAATACTCCCACTGAACTTCGTGAGCAGTGGTTAAAATCTCTTCGTCGAGTGAACATGGAAATCTCAAGCATATTTACTTATGTCTCCATAATTTTGAGCCTGAAGCTATTTCACCGTAGACAAAATAATGCAAGCAAACGGTAAGTTCCCGAGAAATTACGCGAAAGGCTTCATGCAACAGCCGTTCCTATGCTCTTATCCTGATGTCTGGCCTATCTTTCAGCTGATCAAGTTGGGGGACCTACTCGATTTACACGCTAATCGAAAGAAGCAGAACAATTTACACGAGCTCTTGGCTTAAGCCTGGAACAACATGAAAGAGATAACGATGCATTTATGGTATACAGTTTTCAAGTCCTAATAGAGAAAATATCAGGACTTCTTTTATCAAATAAGTGGATGGTTTGTCATTCTGACTATGATTTCCTTCATATATATAAACCCGAGTTCTCAGATCAGGGAATGAAGATTCAAGCTTGTTTGAAGGTATCTCGCAACCTAAGAATCTTATCGTTTCCTGATAACCTCAGTATTCCGTTGACGTTAGATGTTTTATCTGATATACGACAGATCGAAGATATTATCAAACAGACTGAAGATTTTTGCATTCATTACAAAAATTCTACAAACCCGGACGAGCTTGTTTTTCATTATAATCAGGCCATTAAGCACGTTAATTTGGCGAAATAAAGGCTCATATCTAATTCTTCAGATACAATGATAGTCCAGAAACGGCTTCCTATCTTTCACAGCTCCAATTCATCGAATGCCAATTAGATAATATTCTGCCGGGTAAATTCAGTTACTCAGGTAATAGCTTTAAAATATCACCTGATCTATCCACCTTGTTACAGATACTTACAGTCTTTCGAATGCCTCTCTTTACCACATCCTAAAACTCTTCAAAAACTCTGCTCAAATTTTTGGCTAGAGCAGTGGTTCTCAAACTTATTTCCCAGCTACCCCCTAACAATTGTCAAATAAATTCACGACTCCTAATTCACTTGCTAAATTTATTTAATTAGATAAACTCAATACTACCTTTTGTTTACGAAAGTTTATTAATGAGATGGATGTAGTTGTTTTTCCTTAACAAAATCCTGAATTTTAGGCTCCGTGTTTGTGAGTGCACAACGAAGATCATCTTCTACCTTTATTTTGTTTCTACTGCTTGTTTTATTTGTAAGAGAGTTGAAAAACCTGATTCACAAAGGTAGGTGGTAGGAAATGGCAGCAGATTTGTAAAGATAGTTTTGGTTATTAGAGGATAGGAATGCTCCATTGAGCACCAAAAAATACTCAATACTTGTGTTTCAAATAGTCTCTGGCAGATTCGTCATGAATATGATCTATCAATTCTTCCTGTGCCCGATCATTGTTGTCTGAGATTGCTTGAGGAGATGTAATAAATGGATTTCTCAGTAATTTCAAATCTGTTGAGTTCATCCGCTCAGGATAATAATGAGAGAATTCTTCGTCCAGTATCGTAAGGTGTTCTGAGATTATAGCTTTTGAATGAATATCCAACTCAGTATCGATCTTTTCCAAATATTCGGATAATCTTTCAAACATACATACATTACCTGAGTAAATTTTTCTTCTCCAATTTTGCCATTTCATTTGGAAAGCTTTGAGTTTATCACTCGAATCAAATATATACATTTCTTTCCCCTGAAGTTAGAGATTCAAAGTATTGATGCGTTCAAATATATCCACGAGATACACAAAAAAAAACAGCGCTTTTGGGGTCATTGATCTGAGCCAAAAATTCATGCTTTCCATGTTGATTAAGGAATTTTGATCTCGGGAAGCAACTCAAAGACTCGTTTAAGGACGTTACCCTTAGAAAGCCACCGAACTTGAGCGTGAAAAAGTAGAGTCTGATGGCTAGCAGTCATTCCTTCCCAAAGTTCCCTGAAAAGGCGAGTGTTAAGCGCACTCGACTTTATAAAATTTACTATCTTAATGATTAATGTCATCACTGTCAAAAGCTGTGGTGGCATAGTTTTACAAGCAAGTGCTTGTCTATGGATCATGCAATGAATGCTTCTGACGTCTGGCGATCTATCCTTAACAAGCTTTTGGAAACTTGAACGTGAGCCAAGCATTGCTGGCGCGCCGTCTGTACAAACTCCACACAAATTCTTCCACTCAATTTTATTCTCTTGAAAAAAGTTATCAATAAACTCCACACAAATTCTTCCACTCAATTTTATTCTCTTGAAAAAAACTATCAATTAACTCGAACACATCTTGTGCTTTCGTTGTGGTTTCAAGTTAGCGACATAACAAAAACTCTTCCTTGAATTTTTTCTCATGTACATAACGATGTAGACCAATAATTGTGAGCACGAAGTAACATCAGTCGACTCATCAAGTTGCAATGAGAACAATTTAAATGGGCAGGATTTTAACTGTGTAACAACCTGCACCAAAATATTGTTTGACATCTCAGAAATACGTCTGTGAACAGTGTCATTAGATAACGGAATAGATGATAACTTCTTGGCCTGCTCATCGCCCAAAATAAGTCGGACCATATCCTTCGCACAAGGGAGGATGAGATCCTCTCCAATCATATGAGGCTATTTAGCTCTTGCAATTCGTAACGAAACAACATATGAAGCTTCAATGAAAGCAAACGATTGCTGGTGAAAGTCACCTGTTGTGTCCAGTCTTGACCGCTTTAAAACATCTTCCTTTCTTTAAAAAAATGAAGTATCTTTTTCTAAATACTCAGGATGACGAGTTTCCATGTGTCGTTCTAATTTACTCGGTTTCATTGATTCTCCTGAAAGAATTTTACAACATATAACACATTGGGCCTTTTCAATTCCAGAATTTCGAACAACAATAAAACCATATTCAATATAGCTGTCCATATATTTTCGCTTTTTGGGTGCTGTGGCCATAATTTTTGAATACTGATTAAATTTAACGTGACTAAAATATAAACACAATCATGTGGCGGTATTATTTATACACGAGATGCATATTGATTAAGAAGACGTAAATTACAACCTAGGTGAGAAGAAAACACTCAAGATAAAACTTTTTGACATGAAACTTTTGACATGGTTGTCAAATGTAAATATACCGAATACCGTCTTTCTCCGAATAAGCGCCTCTGCGCTTATTGATTTCATCTTCAAAATTTGCCCCCATTTTTTCATGAAATTTCCAGAAAATACTATTAAGGTGCATTCAAATGGTTCCAGCGAGAGTAAACATCCTATAATTGCCTAAATCATAACAATCCCATTGCAGTTATCATTTATTGGGAATAAATTTTATCATATAGATACCATTTTTATAGAGCCGGCGCTTTTTTAAGCCCAGGCACTTTTCCGGGGAAATGCGGTTTATAGAATATCTGTCTTAGTTACTTGGTTCTTTTTTATGTTGCAATTGGAGGGGAGCGATAAGCACTGGCACTAACTGCTAAGGGGGGCAATCGACTGAAAAAGGTTGAGAAACACTGATGTAAAATCTTGAGTCGATTATATGGGAGGAAAAATATTTGGCTACGCATTGCAACCTCATCACCCGATTAAAACTGTTTTCGCCATAATGGCTATAGAAAGTGATCGGAAATTGTCCGTTTGCTTCCATGCTCTTCTAATTCTGCTACCGAGATTTATGCAGTGGTCAAGTCTATCATCGGTGACATTGAACGATGTGGTCTAAAGGTGCAAGTTATCTGTACTTGATAACTATCCTCTAAGCGTGAACTTTTTCAAACTCTTTTCCTCTGATAAAGACTCTTGACACCTACTGCTATTCATCCCATTGATCCAGAAAGAAAAATCTTCTTAATTTTCGATTTCGTTCATATTGTGAAATCATTACGAAACTCCTGGATCAATTTGTAAGATTATGAACATAAATTTTCTTATCCAAACACACTCATTTTTCCGAACTATGAAAATAGCCAACAATTACGTACGTATTGCGAAATTTCAAGATATTCGAATGCTTTACAAAAATGAGCAGAGATTTTGATCATCAAACAGGGTCATCGTTTAACAGCTAAAGCTTGCTGGCCCACAAGTTTAGAACGGAAAAATGTCAGCTTAGCTTTAAAGATTTTCGACACATCAACACTCGCTGCATTATTTATTTACGACTCCGCACGAACAAATTCCGAAACCCAAACATTCGAGTTTATTATCATTATTATAATAGTTCGGAAAATCTTCAATGTGAATTCAACACATAAGCATATCAGAGTAATGATGATTTTTCCAAACCTCTTACGTGTGATAATTATCGTTTTATTTTTCTACGGATCATTGTTAATTGGCTTGCTAGATGGCGTTCTCGTGAAAATATACCCGGTAAATTGAGTCCCCAAACTTCACAAGCTTCTCTCACTCGTGCCTTGCCCTGATTGAAATAGTAAACATCTCACTCAAAATTGTGGATTTGATTACGTGATCACATCACAATTACAAAATGACCCAATCGAACATCATTTTGATTAGTATCGTATGATGTTTGGTGCACATTATTATGTTAGTTATTCTCAATTAATTGAAAGTGAACAATGGATCAAGCTATCAAGCATCCTCAAAATATTCTCGAAAAAGGAACAATCAGATTACATCAGTTTAAACTTTAAAGGATGTGATCGATTCCTGTTCCTCCTCATCTAACGAACTTTCCAATTATGCTTTAAACCTAGATACATACCTCATAGCATTGCAATCCTTTTCGACTATTACTTTTGATTGTTCACTTCTTCAATCAGTTGCCTTTGTCGGTGGTTATGCTGTACACTCATATTTGAAGCAATCTGACAAGTGTGATACTAGTATGTCATTGATTACACAGGACAAAGAACTAGAAATCGTTGGTACGGAAGATACTTATAAAATAATTTAACTTATTGATCGAGGTGCTCTCAAATGGCCATCTCATATTGTTATAGATGCCATTATTATTGTGTTACCGATCTTTATTACAATCTAAGTGACGAAACCTTAATGCGACGATTTTTATCAGGGTCCTCTAGACAAATCCTAATTCAGCTGACATTTATTTTAATCTAAGAAAGCCAGAGGATAAACTGGAGAAATACATGTAGTTTTTGCAATGTGGAAGGGTTGACTATCCTCCGAAAGATAACTACAATCACAGCAAACGTTATTTTGACCAATAAAGTGCGCAATGTCAATTCCGCTCCACGAGAACAACAAAAAATATCCACTCTCGCAAACTCAAAAAGTTTAAAGATTAATTAATTAATAACTCAATTTTTACAAACATTATGTACTTCTCAGTTTTATTACCTTATTATATATGGTGTCTACAATTGCAATCATCAAAGCTTTTGATTGATATTCAGGGGTTTATCCAGGAGCGCGCCATACGCCTAGAGGCGTATAAATTTGGCTATGTTTGCGTTTAGGAGCGCGAAAACTGCCGAAACTCCCCGTAGAGTAATACAAAACCAACCTTTTAGGCGTACAAAATACATACTCTAGTGACCTTAGGGCAATTAGGAGCGTTCAATTTGTGTCCTGTATAATTCCCTGTTGATATTGTTGATAATAAATTCCAATTAGGACTGGAATTATGATAGAACTTAATTACCATTCTTTTATACAACAAGATGATTGATTGATTGAGAAAATCATGAATTTCAAAATGGCACTTCTAATATATCCATGGTCCGCTTTTTCATTTCAGCACTCCGTCATTATTTCGTAGCCCACGACTGACTTAATTAATTATAATTAATTCATTCCCTATTTGACTTGTATGGAAGCTTCCAATTTGTTTATTAGGGGTTTTCGAGCAGGAGGAATTTAAATTTAATAGCCAAATTAATTTAATTTACTATGTGTGACAAATATTTAAAATTAATAAATTTAGTTGACCAGTTGACCTTGCAATTGGTGTTAAATTATGAATAATTTTTATAATTATTTATACTAATTAGCTAAATATCATTAATCTCAGAGATGATACAAGATAGAAACAAACTTCCAATTTATCAATTGAACCTTATGCCACGTAACAACTCTACAAATGGGTCTTGACACCTTGAGGTGATGATGACATCGTCAAAGAAATGTGTTTTTATAATTTTGTAAATTCTATATTTCAAATGGGTTGGTTGGTGTTGGGTGATCACCCAACACTCACATAAAAAATGCTGACTCATCACATATTAAAATCCACTGAAACTTGAACATCTCTGAAATGAAGTGGGGTAAAACGAAACTTCCAACTCACAATGAGCAGTTGCCTTCCGAAACGCTTTTCTGAAATGGTTTAACACCTTCATAGTGTTGTCAGGGCGAAAAAAATCCAAAATTGCAGCTGTGCAGACATCATTTTCCTTTGGAGGCTCTATCCATTAACCAACCAGTATCCACTGAAATATAGTGCCTACAAAGGGAAATACGTCGACACAGGCTGCAATTTTGGAATTTATTACTGTGCCTACTATACTATAGTATAGTGTCCCAGTTCTAATCTTGCTACTTTCGCATATTATTGGTCCGTATCCTCTCCTCAGAAGTGAGCTTTATTAACTAAGAGCCCAAATTTTCAGCGTAAGTGTCTCATGGGTTACAGATGTGCATCTGTACCTTTTGATTAATTTTTTTGGACTCATTTTTGCACCTGTTTAATATTTCAACAGGAACAATAAATAGTACCCGAATATTCAATTTATTTGCATTCGATAGAGAATTAAATTCTACACCTTTTTACAGTGCACGAATTTTTATATTGGGTTTCGTTTGTGCTACAATTGAGTTTCAAATTTCCTTTGTTATTAACACTTCATTTAAATTTTTTAATCTAATTATATTGTTTCAACTTTTAATAATTATGTTGATTCCACTTGAGATCGAGTAGGCTTCTATTTTCGAATTGAAAACTAAGATTTTGCATTCGATAACTACGACAGATTATGTGATAATATTTTCTTCTCAAGAATACTCTTGCACTATTACTATACTGACGTAATTAATTATAATTAATTCAGTCTATATTTTGACTTATATAGATGCTTCTAATTTGTTTATTAGGGGTTATGGAGTGTGTGAAATTGAAATATGGTAACCAAATTGATTATATTTACTTTGTGACAATTAATTAAACTTGATAAATTTAAATTTAAACTGAATTAGGTTTTGAATTATTACTGTGCCGACTATGCTGTAGTATAGTGTCTCAGTTCTAATCTCACTGCCTTTAATATATATTTTTCAACGTAGACGGTGCCCTGGCCAGAGCTTTATAGTTTATGGGCTGAAACTTGGCATGTAGGTGCAATGGGACCGTTTTGATTAACAAATTTTGGAAACATGATCAACACCTTTCAAAGATTTTAAAGTCCATAACTCAAAAGATGTTATACTAAATCCCCTATTTTTTATTTTACCATTGGATTCTCCATAAAATTCTGCGTCTGATGGGAGAAGACAAACTTTCATAATGGGTTTAATTCATGCCATTAATGGAGGTTTGAATTTCTTTGTTTACTCACACTTCATTTCAATTGAAAGTGTTAAATCTTACTCGATTGTTTCAACTTGCGATAAATATATTAATTTAATCTATAAATTCCAGCTGGATTCTATTTAATTGTAGTATTACTATACAATGGATAAAATATAAGAAAATTATATAAGGAATTTGTTGACTTAACTCTACTCACCGTGGATAACATTCCTAAAATAATTAACTATTTATATAATTAAATCTCTTTACATAATGAATGAATGACAAATTAATGAAATTTATCAATCCTTCCTTTGTCCGGTAACAACTTGATAAATGAGCCTAACAAACACCTCTAGGCGTTTATTTCATGGCGAAAAAATCAAAAATTGCAGCCTGTGCTTTATAATTTTTATTTTTAACTGTGCCGACTATACTTTAGTAAGGTGGCCCAGTTTTAATCTCACTGGCTTATTTTTATTTTTTACTGTGCCGACTATTAGTATACTATAGTATAGTGGCCCAGGATTGAAATCACAGCCTTTATTATTATTTTTCTGTCTGTAGACGGTGCACTGGCCAGAGCTTTATAGTTGATTGGCTGAAACTATCTTTGGGAGGAGGGGGGGAATTTTTTTTTGCTAACAAAAACACAAGATCTCGGATGCCGACAACAAACATTATGGTTGCCTAATAAAAATAATATATGTTGCCCAGAAAATTCAGGATTATAACAAATTTAGGGAATTAGGGGCATATAAGTGAGATGAATGTATGGGGAGTATGCTGCTATCATATATTACTGTGGAAAATTGTATTGCCGGAAATTTCTGTTATTACTCATATTAGTTAGATAGCTTCTTATCTATATGTGATATTTTGTTTTAAGACTCTAACTGTTCTAAATTTTGAGTTATGACCATATTATTACACTTTTTGTTAGTTTTGTGGGATTTCCACACTTCAGGAGTCTCAAATATAAAATAACAAATTATATATGAACGAAATTTGTTGGTAAATAGGTCCAAATAGATAAACAGCACAAAATGAGACGTTACACAACTCGATCCAATCATTATTCGATAGGTTATGGCCATTAACGCCTCATAAGGGGGCAAAATTTCACACATTTTTCATTATACATTTAGAACCACGGTTTTTAAAATGACCATATATGGTCATTTTCATTTTACCAATTTTGATGACGAAGCAAATTTCCAACTCTTGATCTATGGAAAGCAGAGACTAGCTCTAAAATTCTAATCACATCATGATACTATTTCTTACTTGTTGGAAAACCTTTGGGATTATATTTTAATTTGAATGATGTGTTCTGCATTCAAATGCCCATATATGGTGGTGACACAGTGGCAGTATTTTATTGCGGTGACAAAAATCCAACTTCGCATCCAATTGAGATAGACCTTAGCTCTAAATTGCTAAAAATAATCTAATTCAAATTCAAATGACATTAACTATTTTATGCAGCTTTGGAACTTCCTTTTCTTCGTGCTTTCAAATTCTGGACTCAGCCACTTCGACACAGTAGTTTGGGAAAAGTTGCTCGTGGGAACAATTTTTCATCCGAACACTGTCTAATCACGGGCGTCGCACGGCTATGAAAAATCTCCGGCCAAACAGTTAAAGTGGTCCGGCCAAACAGTTAAAGTTGTCCGGCCAAAACCGGACCGTCCTATATAATATAGTAGAAAAAATTAAAACTGGTCCGGCCATGGCCGGACCGCGTGCTACGCCTATGCTAATGAATTTGTCTGATATTTTAATAGAGTGTTGAGAACAAGTTAAACAGTGAAAATGATTGATGTAATTTTGATTACTTCTTTTTGACCGTGATGTGGGCACTTTAGTGCCAAAATATGTCAAAAACCATGAAAAGCGGGATTCTCCAGACATATACCCCAAAATTAAAGTTCTGCGAAATTTTTGAGTGAAGGGTAAACATGACGAGGTTGTATTGGATATTATAGCTTAGTCCCTTGAACAAAAAACATCCAATTAGTGTAGTATGAGTATCTAAAAAAATTTGGTTTTGATGTATTAAAACTTGAGTCATAGCATTCTATGCACTAAGGCAATGGTTGTCACTAAAAAAATTGGACCAGGGATTGGTTAAACGACAAAATGCTTTTTCGTTATTTTGTACATTAGTTTAATAAAATCTTTATTAAATAGTTACAATCAGCGTCGTGTATTATGGATTGTGTTCATTATACCCAATTTTGATAATATACGAACTCGAATACATTTCTATTTAAATTGTTAACTGGGAACATAACTAATAAGGCTTTTAATATTAAATAGAAATGTACAATTAATTAACTATACACTAACTGGCCAAAACAGCAATAATTTGTATTCAGACATTTGAGGTTATACCAGCATAATAACATTAGTATAAGCTACAAAATGGCTATTTTACATGAAACGATATGTACAGTATAATAAAACAGCAAAATTTCGAATTTACATTTTTATGGAGGCGATAAACTCCTTAAATATATAATTAGCTAATTAAATAATTAATTTGTGATCATTAAGATACAATGATAATGTTTTAATTCTGATATCAGATTTGAATTCCACATGGTTAAATTACTCTAAGTGCATAATTTCAAATCAATCCGAATATTTTCCACTGTTATATAGCCACATTTCCATTTGTGCCACTTATGCCACAAGTGGCACGTGGCAGAAACACGTAGGCCACTTCGTGGATATTTTCTAAATTGAATTGAAATCACAATATTTTGTAATGTATATCTATAATAAGATATTTATAGTCATTTCAGAATAGTTTAGATTGCCATTAATAATTTACCAGACGAGTATTATGTGTGCATTAAAATCCCTATTGTTCAATTACTTTTGGCTGGTTAGTGTATTTTGTTCATAATAAGCAGGCCTGACTCATTAGTAATCTATATTGGGAGTATACTTGTATTTGAACTGATGTTCAAAGGAACTAATATTGCTTGTCACCTATACATCTTGTTTTTATCCACCTTTTTTTATCCACCCATAATGAAAATTTACATTGGTGGATATTAATGGGATTCTAAAAAATTTAAATTGCCCCTTCTATTCCATTCAAATCCACTCTCACTTATTCCAAATACATACCTCAACCAGTATAATATTTATCTGAATACGATGTATTGGGTTGTGCCTGACTGTATCTCCAATTTCAGAGGAGAAGATTTCACGAAAGTTTTAATTTCCCAAAAGATGAGGATCTTCGGGAAAATGGTTCAAGGCTATTCCCAGACCCAGAGAAGACTACCAAAACAACAAGATTCCAAGGGTTAGTAATTCTTACATTAAAATAATGAATTTTTCAACGAAACTCTGATTCAGTTACTATAATAATTTAATTCCTTAAAAGTACAAGTGTGATTATGCAATCTGAACCTCGTTATTGAAATTTTCCTTAGTTTGACCTCAAATACATGTTAAGCCTGTTAGGACCAATTGGCTCAATTTAAAAGACTACGAAAAGGTGTTTATCTTCCCAAAATATACTGAATGCAAACCTCATGACTTACCAGGCTTGGGGCTGATTACGATTACAATCGTTTCGATTGTAATCGATTACAACTTTTCCTGTAATCGTAATCGTTATCAAAATCACGCTTTTTTGAAGGATGTAATCGTAATCGTTATCACCCACTAGTAATCAGCCCCAGGTATGGCACCAGGCCCGCCCCCAAATTTTCCACAATAACTTTCAACAAGGACATAGTTTGAGGGTTCGCTGATCTCATTGCTCCCCCAAAGATATATCCGGCCCTACAAATAATTCTTGGTGGTTACCCCCATGCACACGGGCCTTATTTTTCGCGCGCATGAAACTTCCGGGGCTTAATCAGAACAATCTTTATTGCATGGTAAAGAAAATGAAATTGTAATGAATTGTAATCGATTACAACATTCCTGTAATCGTATTCGTAATCATAATCAAGCTTTTTCTGAAGGATGTAATCGTAATCGTAATCGTAATCACTCACTAGTAATCACTCACTAGTAATCAGCCCCAGGTCTGATGACTACACATAAGAGTTTCCATCAATACATCAGAACTTGGTATCGATACCAGTTCATTTTCTAATTCCATTTACCCTACCATCTGCTATTCAGCCTTCAGGACATAAGAACTTTATTCTATTCGGATAAGTGCAATTTATTCAAACGTGCTCCCAGATTAACACCAAAAGCCTGTTGGCCAGTGGCGGATTCTTTAAAAAATTATGGGGGGGGCAAAATTGAACTTATCAGAGCTACTTTTTTATTCCATTATAGAATACTACACAGTACACATACTAAAACTACAATTTGTCCATGCTAGCTATTACGCGTTCATCCTATTAGAATTTCCAATAAATTATAATATCTTTCTTGTTTACAAATTAATTTAAGTTATTCTAATGTTGAAAAACTGGGGGGCAATTGCCCCCCAGGGCCCCCACGCCTCCCCCCCCCCCCAGGAATCCGCCGTTGCTGTTGGCCTTCTAGCCTGGAAAGACAAAATGTCAATTTAGCACTTAGGGTTTTTCACGAATCAGCATCAGTGGGACTGTTAGCATATAACTTGGAAATAACATTGTAGACAAAACCCAAACTGTTGAATTTTTGAAATTAATCAATGATGTTTGGAAAATGTTTAATGTGAACTGGGTAGGGAAGAATATTTGTTTTAATGACGAAATGTCTGCACCCTTATGTTTGAACGACTCGTGATTATTGTTTCTCAAAAACTTAGTTTCTTGGTTAGAGTGCTAGAGAGCTCTTCCTACAGCGAAAGGAAAATTATCTCCTCAAAGTTTTAAACAAGGCGTTACTTTACTACGTACTCGAATTGATTTGTACAAAATATCAAATATGGTTTCAAATACCTTCTGACATCAAGGATACAATACGATGCTTTAGAACACCATTTTGGTTTGTACCGGCAAATGTCAGGTTCACAGTATCACATTTCATATTGTCAAATCCTGGAGTCTGAGAGCCGGCTTCAGCTTTCTAATATTCTAAAATTGTTTCAGATCAGAAGAGAATCTGATACTTTTGAGAGACCTATTAGTCTCTTAGAGTATTTAAGTACATTTTTTCACTCAAATGACGATGAACATGCTGCTAGTTTTGATTTAGATTCCTATTTGTCAACCTTAAATGAAATCAGCCTTCCGGAAATGGCAGCATGTTAATTAAGTTGAGTGCCTCGCGTTTGTCGCTGGCTATGCTTTTTTTTCTTATCTCAAAAAATCTAGTAAATTGTATATTGTGCAGGAAATTTCTATGTACTGAAAATCCTTACAAGTGAATGATGACATGGGCAGTCAGTCTATACTGATAGAATTGCTAGATAGGGGTTCTCTCAAATATCCATCGAGCCATGTTCTTGAATGCATTAAGGTCATTTTTGATATATTTAGCAAAATTGACAGTCATAGGGAACAATTTGACAACTTTTACTCTGGCTCTTCCCGTACAAAACTTGTTCAACTGGCATGGACCACTATGGAACTAGAGCATAGCACACTTTGGAGATTCGTATGTGAATGCAATGTATCGCGGTGGGACATTCTACGAAAACTTTTTCTCACTGTTTCCAACTGTTTATTATCTAATAGAGTTAAGAATAATTATGTACTATAGTATTGAAGCGTGATAATAGTAAACTTAGTAAATTCAAGAATTAATTTTTCTTTGTTTCTTTTTAGTTTTATTCAGTCAACCTGTTGCTGTTCCTGTAGATGTATTAAGTGTGACTACTCCCTCTTTGAAGTATATCTCTATTTACGTATTGATGTCTTGAGCTCCTTTGTATTATAATAACTTTTATATCAATATCTGTGTTTGTATGAGTATACTGTATTATATATTATATATTAAACTCCTTATATTTTCTAATCGTTTTAATTGACAATAATATGTTGTCAAGATGATGAGGGTAGCTAAAATTAGTGGAAAATTGAACAAATTACCATTTTAGAAAATGTTGTTTTGAAGTACTTAATCAATCCCTGGTCCGAAATTTTTAGTGACCACCATTGCCTTAGTGTATAGAATGCTATGCTTGAGTAATTTGGAATTTTCCAATAATTTTATCTGTTATTGATGATACAGGATCGAGCTAACCTAAGGCGCAGCTGAAAATTATTTTATTTCCCTAACAAATACGATTGTGCATCATGTTTATTTATGAAATTACTTATATAGAGCTCAGCCATAGACTACTTAATACACAGACTGGCAACTCACCGAAATCGCAAATAAAAAGAGAGGCCAGTTTATAATTTTCACTTGAGGGTTGGACTCTTTATTGAAAGTTACAATTTCGATATAAGTGGGGTAAAAAGTCATGGCGAATCCATTGGGATGGTTTTTGAGATTCTCAGAGTTGCGGTTTGGGCGCCATTTATGATGATTTGGCATTATTTAACATAAAAATAAAATGGCAAATATTTGTTATTATTTAAACTCATATTCTTACATATTCACCTTTAAGTTTTAGCAAATTGCTTAGATGTGTTTATAACTCGCTGAAGATATTTTACTGAGAATATTTCACAATTTGGCAATTCTTCGAAAACGAGAATAATATATTGTAAAGCAACCATATGTCATATAAATATTAAATTTACCTTTACTGTTTACAAAATTCATCGTTTATTTTGAATGATTTTCTTTATTTTGTTTAATTATTATGTTACAGATGCACTTTGTGCCCGCACTGGCCCCGCATCTCCCCCATGCGGGAGCTTAATATCAATTATTATCCGAAATGTATTTTAATAACCTCTTATTTTCTGTTACCTTTAGTTAATTAATTAGCTGATGCCTTTTAAATGTTCTGTGGTAAATTGCCGTTCTGGTTATATTGGCAGATCTGATAGAGCAATGTTTTCATTTCCTCAAAATGCTGATCTACGACAACGGTGGATCGCATTTCTTAACCGTGATGGTTTCGAAATTACTTCTTCATCCCGAATTTGTATGGGACACTTTGACTCGAAGTATATATCGAACCATCAGCACAAAACGAGGCTCAACATGTCATTGAACCCAATCCCAACAATACATCCGACTTCAATTCGTCAGAGCCAAGCCATTATTCCAAAATCTGTCAGAAAACCGCCCGCTAAACGCGTTCTGCAACCTGATCAGCTTCATCTCTTCAAAAAACGATTCGCGGTCACTTACTTTGACGACGTTGTTAAATACATAAAATCTGCTAGTGAATACCGAAAATTCACGCATTGTATTTCTGAAGCTAGTATTACTACCTATCGTGTGGAAATTTCTTCAGGCATTGCTCAGGTGAAAGAGTGTATTCACATTACAAGTGACTTACATGTTAAGTTAAGCTTTGAAAGTTCTCCTATACCTCTACCAGAATTTATAACGAACTCAGCTAACTGCAAAATTACTTCCTTGGACATGCTCACCAATTTGCCGAATTATTGCAAGAATCCATCTCATAATTTTGACATAGATCCTGTTAAAGAACTCTTAAATATTTGTAATTATTCTCCTAAGGGCTGTACATATTCTTCGCATGTTCTTCGATTCGCTCTTCAATTACGCTACACATCTCATGCTGCATATATATTTCTACATCGCCACATGCCTCTACCTAGTGTTCGATTATTACGCAAACTCAAGTCAAACTCTATTGACAGTCTTAAAGCACTTTGTAAACTTCGAGACGAAGGATGTATTGGTAATGACGTGGTTCTTCTCTTAGATGAAATCCATCTTCAGCAGCAAGTGCAATTTGATGGCCAAGATATCATCGGTTGTAATGAAAATCTTGAAATGTTCAAGAGCATTCTATGCTTTATGGTTATTTCTCTCAAAAATACCGTACCGTATGTCATTAAAGCTGTTCCAATTGTGAAATTGTCCTCAGATATTATCTTTGATTGGATACTCAACTGTCTCAAGGTTTTAAGTGATGCCAATTTCCAGCCTCGTTGCGTGATATCGGACAATCACCAGTGTAATATTTCTGCTTTCAATAAGCTCACAAAAAAATTTCCTATTGAGAACAAAAACTATTGCATGAAAAATCCTTTTACAGAACGAATAGTTTATTTGTTTTTTGATACCGTTCACCTCATAAAGAACGTTCGTAATAATTTACTCAACAATCGTTTCTTTACCATCCCTAGAGTTGAGTTACCTCTCCTGGATTCATTGATATGTGTTCCAGACGGTCACGTACGTTGGTCTAGCCTCCACAAGGTGCATGATTATGATCTCTCATTGGGCTGTCACCTTCGTAAAGCTCCTGCACTTAACTACTCAGTACTCCATCCTGGAAATAATAAGCAGTCAGTTTCTCTTGCATTAGCTATTTTTGATTCTAAAACAACAACTGCAATGCGCCAATATCTAATGGGAGACGATTCTGTAACACCAGCATTTCTAGAACTTATGAATGCATGGTGGCTTATTGTCAATGCGAAGGAGCGGTATCACCCTAACCCGATCGGTAATGCGATCGATTCGAATACTTGTGAGAATAAAATCGTGTTTCTGCGGGGAATGAACGAATGGCTTACAACTTGGAAGCAGTCAGAAGCACTCGGTTTTTCCAAACAAACCTTTAATGCTATGATCACAACTAACAATGCTATTATCGAACTGTCGTCTGCATTGATCCGAGATGGTTATGAGTTTGTGTTAACAGGTCGATTCCAAACAGATCCTCAAAGACGTTTCTCACATTACAGACAAATGAGTGGAGGTCGTTTCCTTGTTAGTTTGACAGAGGTTCTCCGTTCAGAATCGATTATTTCTTAGCAGGCGCTGCTTAAACGCGAAATTGATTTTATTGAATTACAGCTCAATACTAAAGACGACATCAATCAGCAAATACAGGAGTTTATTTTTGGTGTTCACTCTAACCCTCTTGAGCAGCTTGTTTTTATCAAATGATACAAAAGATGTAGTTGTGTATGTTTCAGGATACATTACCCGTTCTCTCCTTAAATACTCTGAATGCCAAGATTGTTCCGAGCTTCATAAAGATCCAATTGAAACTTGTTTTATTAGCGCATTAAATAGGGGCGGCCTTCAGTTACCATCTTCAATCCTTTATAGTTACGTAGAAAGCGCGTTTTGCTGTGTTGAATATTTAGAAACAAGGATGCTTGCAACCAAGATACCATTGAAACTTCTTATTTGCAGTCTACTTAAAGAGCTATCAAACCAATGGGACACAACCTTTTCTTGTGAATTACATTATCCTGAATGCCGAAATCGAATAAATTCCATCATTGCTAACTTATACCTTACAGGAATATCAAGGGAGATTAGTGAAACTAGACGCAAAGACCAAGTGGAATCGTTCAAGGCAAATAAGCGTAAACGTGCTTTGTAATTTATATAAATTAATCTTCAATGTTTATAACTTACTATTATAAACTATTATCTCTGAACGAGTACAATTCTATTTGTGACATTATAATTCAATAATTAATGCCTAGCAATGGCCTACTTAATATACGGCCGTGTATGTCACCGAGAAGGCCAAAAAATTAGAAGGCCAGTTTAGAAATTTCATTCTAGGATAAACTATGCCTCCTATTGTTATTATTTGGGTTGTATATGGGATAATCAACCATCACGAGTCCAATGGAACCACTTTTGAGAATCTCAGATTTGTGGTTAAGCTGTTTAGGCGCCATTTCATGGTGACGGTAACAACTTATGGTAAAATGAAATTTTTTTCAAATATCTTAAATTTCATTTTCTTCCTACTTTCTAATAGTTTTATAATAGGGATACTAAATAGGGATATATTTCATACCCCAAAGGATACTAAATCACAAAATGGCGACATTCTAAAATTTTAAAAAAATTATAAAGTAACCACATGCTAAATTACAAGTGGTATCCGAGTTACAACTTACTATTTTAGTCCATAAAACGTATATAATTGCTGGTTTATACATATTCATACACATTATATATTCGGAAAATGTTAACTAAGTATATTAGCAAATTATCTTCATTTTCTCGTAGTTCTTTCGACACTAATTGTATATTTTGTATATTTGTTGTGTCATCATTAAATGGCGCCTAAACAGCTTAACCACAAATCTGAGATTTTCAAAAGTGGTTCCATTGGACTCGCAATGGTTGATTACCCCATATACAACCCAAATAATAACAATAGGAGGCATAGTTTATCCTAGAATGAAATTTCTAAACTGGCCTTCTATTTTTTTGGCCTTCTCGGTGACATACACGGCCGTATATTAAGTAGGCCATGGCCTAGCTGATCATCTCTTATTTAGAGACTTCGGCGGTTGCCAGTTGTGTATTAAGTAAGTAGACTATAACATTTTGTATTATCTGTATATAGTACATATTAAATATGATGCCAAGTCATCATAAATGGCGCCTAAACCGCAACTCTGAGAATCTCAAAAACCATCCCAATGGATTCGCCATGACTTTTTACCCCACTTATATCGAAATTGTAACTTTCAATAAAGAGTCCAACCCTCGAGTGAAAATTATAAACTGGCCTCTCTTTTTATTTGCGATTTCGATGAGTTGCCAGTCTGTGTATTAAGTAGTCTATGGCTCAGCTCTAGTAGAGTTCAGTTTTTCACTATGTGTATTCAGGCACTGAAAAAGGTCAGTTTTTTTCCAGAATTTGAAATTAACCTTTAGAAAGTAAGCCTGGGCTTTTAGTATGGGGAAAAAATCTGAACTCTACAAAGCTCAGCTCTATATAAGGGTTCTCTTTATTTATTATGAGCATAGACTCCTTAAGTAAAGGACTGGAACGTCGCGATCTCAGGGGTTTTAACTTGAGTCTGGATGGCTCCAATTATAAAAATTGATAAAGCATTAAGTTTCCGGTCTCCAAATGTGATTTTTGGCATATAGGGGTAACCTTTGGCACCCGTCAACAATTTGAGGTTTTCACTCAAAATTTATCACACCTCGACAAGTTATGACGTCATTGTCACATTTCGAGAACCCTGAAAAGTCACTTAATCGCACATAATTCGCGCACTCTAAGAGATAAAAATCTGAAAATTTAATAAACATGCACATTAATGATGCGGACACTTTGGTCACACCAGATTGCCAATATGCTTACTCATTATCGCATGATGACGTAATCACTAAAATTTCACATTGTTAAATTTGACTTTTTAGGCCTATTTACGCTTTATAATCAATGTTAGAAGTGTATAAACCATACACCAACCGCGAAGTGGTTGGTGTGTGTTTGGGTTATGCCGCGAAGCGCGCTAGTATCTATATAAATTGATGCTACAGTATATCTATATAGACTAGGGCGCCTCGCTTGCTAGGTCGCTTTGCGGCATAACCCAACCACACACCAACCAGTTCGCGGTTGGTGTATGGTTTACACACTTCTAACATTGATTATAAAGCGTAAATAGGCCTAAATCGTCAAATTTAACAATGTGAAATTTTAGTGATTACGTCATCATGCGATAATGAGTAAGCATATTGGCAATCTGGTGTGACCAAAGTGTCCGCATCATTAATGTGCATGTTCTATTAAATTTTCAGATTTTTATCTCTTAGAGTCCGCGAATTATGTGCGATTAAGTGACTTCAGGGTTCTAGAATTGTGACAATGACGTCATAACTTGTCGAGGTTGATAAATTTTGAGTGAAAACCTCAAATTGTTGACGGGTGCCAAAAATCACATTTGGAGACCGGAAACTTAATGCTTTATCAATTTTTATAATTGGAGCCTCTCCGACTCAAGTTAAAACCCCCGAGATCGCGACGTTCCAGTCCTTTACTTAAGGAGTCTATGATTATGAGTGATATTTTGAGGAGGGCAATGCCGCGAAGCGGCCGTTAATTTACTACGTAGTGTCGATCACAAACAAACAAAGGTCGCGAAACGACCGAGACCGAAGGGCTCTTATAACGAATGTCTAGACTATTTTATTTTTCCTAGTATAACTATTTAGTTAGGGAATTTTACCTCAAATTATTAGTCAACCTTGAAAAAAATTGTTACCAAACAATTTCTACACTAGAGTCTTCTTCTGGACCCGAATAAACATACAAAAAAAGTTGCAAGCCCAAACCCGTGAGGAAAACTTTTTAAACGGGTTGCAGTTTCTGATTTTCCATAGTAAATCGCCGACACTTCTGGAGCTAACTTTCTCAAATCAGCTCCAATCAACTTATTATCACCATATTGGTACTCTGCGTTAAATTTCCAGCAATTTTATATATCACATGTCCATATTTGGAAGAATTTTTCCATAGCAACGCTGGAATGTCTTAGGAATGTGTAAACATTCCATTATTAAATTTTGTTCCCACATAATCAAGTGACCCCTCATTCGACTCCATTCAGCTACCTGAGTAAATTATACACATACCGACACTCTAAAACGTGATAATATAAAATTATTCGAGATTTACAGTTAATCTCGAAAATCTCGAATAATTTTATATTATCACGTTTGAGCTTGCAACTTTTGTTCTATGTTTATTTGGGTCCAGAAGAAGACTCTAGTGTAGAAATTGTTTGGTAACAATTTTTTTCAAGGTTTTGAGTTAAAATTCCCTAACTAGTTGGCTGTACATCTAGAACTTATGACCTCAGAAACAGAAGACTACTTGCGTCCAGAAAGACACAGACTGGTCACTCCTCCTTTTAACAGAGACCCTTCTATCGACAGGGATAATATGGAATTCTCTTCACCCCAAAAAAAAGACATTCCAATTGTGAATAGAGAATACAAGTGGTTGTTGGAGACTGAGTTTCCTCTCGCGCTACAGGTGATAGCATATTATAACAATTTACGTAGAAGGGGCTAGTCGGATATTTGGGCTACAGACCAAAATACTTAACCAATTGACTTGAAATTTTCTGTGTTTATTCGCACGGCAGAGCTTTTGAATAGTTTTAAGTTTCGAGATGGCCAAACCGTTAATTTCAGGAATTATTGAGGGGAGCACTGCATTAGTTCGAATTCTGATGTTTTCATTGGAATTTATTGAACTGTTCGATTCTATATTACGATAACTGTTTTAGTTCGATAAAATTATAAGTCTATTCACAGTTAAGGTATTAATTAGCATCGTACACACTGATGAAATTATGAACCAAGATCCCGATCATGTTCCTAGTTTCAAAAGGATCTACGATCCGATCACGATCTTTTTACAATTCATTAGTAATTCAATCAGGTTCAATGTCTTATGCAGGAATACATGTCAAAATATATTTTTTAATTACAGATATTATTGGTTGATCTTATTTGATTCAGTGATGTGCTCCGTTACAAAATCTTCGGTTACTCCGTTACCGTTACTTTATTTCTTCCGTTACCGTTACTATAATTCTTCCGTTACCGTTACTATAATTCTTCCGTTACCGTTACTATAATTCTTCCGTGACCGTTACTTTAATTCATTCGTTACCGTTACATTTTTTCTCCCGTTACGATTACTTTTTTCTTCCGATACCGTTTAATCCGTTACCTTTAATCAGTTACCGTTACCTTAATGTAACGGACGGTAACTGATTAAAAGTAACGAAGTAACGGACTAAAGATAACGATGTAACAGTGCGGTAATGTATTTAAAGATAAAAGTAATTAATTAAAAGTAACGGAGTAACGGAGTAACGGTGTAACGGAGAAAAGGCAATGGAATAAGTAACGTAGTTGCCGTAACAGTGTTACGGTAATGTAATGGTTAGAGTAACAGATTAAGGATAATGGTAACAGATTAAGGATAATGGTAACGGATTAAAGGTAACCGTAATTAATTAAAAGTAACGGAATAACCGATTAACGGAGCGGAGTAAAAGGCAATGCAATAAGTAACGTAGTAGCCGTAACAGTGTTACGGTAATGTAATGGTTAGAGTAACAGATTAGGGATAATGGTAACGGATTAAAGATAACCGTAATTAAGTCAAAGTAACGGAATAACGGAGTAACGGTAATGCAAAAGTTTAACGTAGGAACGGTAAGAGAGCAACGGTAATAGAATGGTAAGAGTGACTGATTAAAGATAAAGGTAACTGATTTTCCTTATCCATTTTTCTCCCGTTACCGTTAGTTTTTCCTTTACCGTTACTGTTTTTCTTCCGCTACCGTTACCTTTTTTTCGTTACCGTTACTTTTACTTCCGTTACCGTTACTTTTTCCCGTTACCGTACTTTTTTCCGTTACCGTTACTTATTTTTTCCCGTTACCGTTACCGTTACTCCGGAGCACATCACTGATTTGATTAAGTGGAAATCAATTTTGATATTATGTAAAAATTTGTCTGAGGAAATCAAACTAATACAACATTTAATCTATTACCATTTCTAAATATACTTCAACATGCTATCTATCCAAATCCGAAAGAAATTTTGATTTGGACAATTTTTTACCTTTTGACGTCACTAATGGTCAAAATCGCCGTCATTTGTAAAAAAAATTCCGCAAGGTTTCCTGTTTGTCACCTTTGTATACCTTAGCACAGGGCTCTTCAATTAGTTTTATCCCCGGGCCACTTTTGGAAAATCGGGCAAGGCCCCCGGGCCACTATTCATTGATCTTCTACATTACTTAACATTACCAAATATACGCGGCGGGCCACTTTTGGCTCGCGGGCCGCTAATTGAAGAGGCCTGCCTTAGCATATCTCAAAAAGTATAGGTCGTAGAGAAAAAATCTATCCCTCAAAAATGATCCTTATCAGTTGTTCTTGTGATTATGCCGTATCGATTTTCAACTTTTAATAGTTAATAATTATATAATTCCAAAATTCTGATAAAATCAAGTGATTATTTAAAAATCTATAGAAAAAAATAATTAAATTGATATCGTAAATTCTGTGCTGCATAATCAATTCTACTAATAGTGTAGAGTTAAACTTGCACTGTGATAGAACTTGCGCCAAATAGAGTAAATAGCTAAAATTTATATTGACTAGTATCAGGGCTTTATCCAGGAGTTCGCCATACGCCTAAAGGTGTATAAATTGAGAAGAGTTTTCGTTTAGGAGCGCGAAAAATGTCGAAAGTCCCCATGGAGTAATACAAAACTAACCCTTTAGGCGTACAACATTCATACTATAGTGACCTTAGGATAGTTAGGAGTGTTGAATTCTAGACCTGTATAATACCCTGACTAGTTTAGATTCACTATTATGCTATTTTCAACTATTTATATCTAATTCAGATTTTAATTTTAGAAAATTGTGGTAATACTGTTATTTGTTCTTATTAAAAAGTCATGTCTAAAAACGCAATAAAAATTGAGAGTTATCGGGTATGAAAAATCGACCATTGTTTCTCCTCAAGTGGAAATCAATTTTGATTTTATGTAAAAAATTGCCTGAGAAAGAGGATCGAGATCTTTAGCTGGTAATTTTCGATCCGATCTCGATCAAAGAGTATCATTATTGGACGTAGATCAAAGAGGATCTACGGCCAATAATCATCCTCAAAAAGGATCCCGACCCATGTAATGAAATGTTGTTTGTGGGTGATCTATCTTTAGTAGTACCATAGACTAGGCGGCCAGGGTTGGTTAAAATCATTAATTTTTTAATCAAAAAAATCGGATATTTTTGAATTATATCAGTGTTTTTAATTTATATCTGATTTTATTAATAAAAATCATTGATTTAAATCAGATTTTTTTAAATAATGATTTTTATTAATATAAATCAGTGATTTAAATCAAACAACCCTTTTAAGACTCTCAATATTCGGTAGTCTATGGTAGTATTTTAAACCATTTTGAATCATTCAGATTAACATTGTAAATTTCTCATCTTAATTCATAGATCTTGTTTTGTTAAAAGGTTGAATACACATCTAACTTGCGAAAGTTAGACTGGTCATGCTGATCAAAGAAAGAAGTTGTAAAGTCAAATATTGATATATATTCGGATTTAGTTATTCTTTAGAGTGACCAATTATGAAAAAATTTCTTAAAAATTGGGTATTACCGTGTACCGCCGAAATATTTCTCTAATGTTCTTATGTTGGTCTAAACATTTTTCAGCTATATCATTATCAACTATTGAAGTTAAAATTTTTTTTGAGTAGTGTCGTTAGTTCTAATTAAATACCTTGTCATTATTTAGTCACACTCACACGATGAATGGTCAGTTTTAGATATGTCAACAATATTTAGGCTTATTATTCAATGAATAAGGTATACGTAAATATCTCCACCTATTAATATTTCATAACTAGTTGAGACTTTCGAACTAATGCCAATACTCGTAAAATCTTTTTCAATTTTTCAGAAAACCTGGAGGTCCGAGGTCGAAGGTCGATCCGAAAGGTCTATTCGGTCCAAGGTCGAAATTACAGTAGGCTGCGTGGTAGGTGGAAATGGTTCGAAAAACCAAACACGGAAATTGTTCGAAAAACCAAACACGGAAATTGTTCGAAAAACCAAAATAGGAAATAGTTCGAATTTTGAGTGTTGCTACACCATGGATATGAGAAATCCCGGCTTGAATCCATTGTCCTACAATACAAAAATGAAAGTCCAACTACCTTATTTCCCCGAATAAGCGCCCCGGCGCTTATTGTTTTCGTGGGCCATAATTAACCTGAAATTTTTGTGAAAAATCAAGAATATAATATTTTGGTCGGTTCCAATGGTTTGCATCCACAGTATACCTACCGAAGTTGCCAAAATCAATGGAATTACATTACAGTGATCAACTAATGTGGATAAATTTTAACATTCAAATGTCTTTTTTATTGACCCGGCGCTTATTCAGGGAAATACGGTATTTCCTATTTTGGTTCGAACTATTTCCTATTTTGAAAAATCGATTCATTTCCGCATTATCTTGATTATCGGCTGCGTCGCCTCCGAATGCACTTCGCTATGGTAGCGATGTTAGTTTTCGGAGGCTCTTGATGGGTTACTGGTAGATTGAGCAAATACAGTATATAAAAAATCACATCTTGATAGATTAGTAACACTCCACCGTGCCTCCCAGGTCGATAATTTATGCCTATGCATTTATGTACAAGGGAACCCCTGATTTACTGTCATCCTGGGGACCGATAAAAATGGCTTAATTTAGCAGGTAGCCGTTAATATTTACTATATGTAGTCAAACGGTTATTTAAAAGTGCCCAGAATATTGTAGTGGCCGCTGTTCCGGGCTGACCGTTAAGTGGGATTTCAATATAATAATGAACATAAAATCCTAATTGTATCTGTGCCGACAGAATGTTCCTTTGGAAGCACTATATTTTTGGTGGTTGGGTAATTTATAGTGCCTCCAAAGGAAATGCTGTCGGCAAAGCTGCAATTTGGATTTTTTTTTTCGCCATGTCATAATCGCCCCAAGGCGTTAAGACTTAAGAGTGTTCACGAGCCACAAGGAACGATTAATAAATTGAAAGTTTGTTTATATTTAAAACCATCATTGAGAGTAATAACATTAATTATGTATGTATGTATAAATAATCAATTATTTATATAATTACCCGTAAAGGGAGGTTCGAGTGTGCTTACATTAATGATGTAGATATGTTGGTGACACCATATCTTAATATGGATACTCATTAGCGAAATATCACGAGATGGGGTTACTTTAGATTTCTTCGTGTGAATAGGGATGAAATTTCAACTATTTTAATGATATGCAAGCGAAAATAAGTGTAGAGAGTCCTTAAGTTTTGTAATCGCTCCCACCAGTAATGGGACCAAATTCCTAGGTAATTAGACATTTAAAATATAATGCTATGATTCAGGGTATCACATTATAGATCCTTTTAGAAATAGATCTGGATCGTGGACCATAGATTTAGCTAGGAAAATTCGCTATAAACGAACACTTGAAGAGATATTCTCGTTAACTGTGTATATTTTCTACTTGTAGGACATTCTCCATCTGCTGGCCTGCTGCCAGACACAATTAAATGTGGAATCTGTTGGGGTTGAGTCCAGAGCTTTGCTTATACCTGAGCAGAGTGGCGAGTATGTTACAGGGACTCTACACATTGAGGGGGATCGGGTATCTCGAGCTGACCTCCAAATTAAACCATCTCCCAAATCAAGCAACAAAAACAGGGTATCCACCGGTCTGAAGGGAGTTTCCAACTGCTGGAAGCTGCACCAGCTTACTGACGTGTCGAACCAGTTGCGACAGGTGCTGCAGAAGTTCAATACTCTCCTACACAGACAGGATGTACACCTGCTATCTCCTCACCAGCTTGCTTTCCTCATCTCAGATTTAATCGAATCATTACAGAAATGCCAAAATATATTCGAAATTCCAAAGCGACCCAACCTGAGAGAGATACATGCAAACCAGGTAGTATTCAAGCCGTCATTACCAGAAGACATAACTCTAAACATTTTCCTCTCCTCCTTCCACCTGGTGATTACTGTGTTCTATCTCTCCACAGCTCCACACAGACACCAGCTACAGAACACCAAGCCGATAGTGTCTCTATCGCAACAGGAGTCTTTCATTAATGTAGTGCTTGAGGGAACAGGCGGGAAGGAATACGAGGTAGTATACCAAGGAGAAGGCAGCTGTCCCGTGCCTAATGTCAAACAGCTGCTAACTACAATTAGCACTGCTCTGCTACATTGCCAAGCTCTGCTCGACAAGATAACTTGTTTCACTGACATGTGACATTTGACATATATATGATTGTCTCACTTAGAACTTATTTAGTTAGAATGGTTATATGAATTATATGTAAATATAATTTCAACATGTATTTATATCAGTTACAATTATATTTATTAATCTATACTATTAAAACACAAGATTGTATACAGTCCCCTACCAAAAGTATTCGAACTCCAAAAATTCCCATAGAAAATAGCAATATAGTGTGTCTAGAAAAATGTACAATGTATTCGTAATATATGGGATATTGCAATTTTGCTGCCAGATTCTTATTCTACGCATTCGATATATCCATTTCAGATGCCTTCACCTCTGAAAGCTACTGATTAGGTTGGAAATTACCATCCTTTGCCACTATGTGCCACTTGTTCCCACTTTATACCATGTTGGAAATTCGAAGAATGGTACATGGTGCCACCGGATGATAATTTCAAAACTATTCAATATGTTATTCAGATGAAAGCTTCTACAAAGGTTAATTCGGATTCGTTGAATACGATTCTGCAATTAAAATGACCACATCTCACATGATTTTAATGCAGCAGATCTTAATATTAGACTTAAGAGTACTATTTCCAATGGGAATTTTTGGGTGTACCGTATACGAATACTTTTGGTAGGGGACTGTATATGTAATATGTGTTTATGTATATGCACTAACCGGTCAAAAGTATTTCAACAACTATAATTTGTATTAATACATTTAAGCTTCTAGCCAGGGTTGCCAATCCAATCCAATCGAGAAGATTATCGATTGCCGATTGCTGCATTTTTCATCGATTGGATTGTCGATTGGATTGCTTCGATTTTTATCGATTGTGTTGTCGATTGGATTGCTGCATTTTTCATCGATTGGATTGTCAATTGGATTGCTTCGATTTTACCAATTGGATTGTCGATTGATTGCTGCATTTTTCATCGATTGGATTGTCGATTGGATTGCTTCCATTGTTATCGATTGGATTGCAATTGAAGAATTTTTATTGATTTTTATCGAATGTTTCTTTTTAACCATAAACTATAGTATACATAGTGTTTCACTAAGTAATAACGCTAAACAAAAACAATTGAAACAATCCAAAAAACAATCCAAAAAAATCGAAAAATCGAAAAAACAATCGATGATATTTTGGATTGTCGATTTCGATTGGATTGTTATCCGAATAATCAATTGGCGAAATTTGGATTGCCGATTGTCAAAAAATGGCTCGATTGGATTGGATTGTCGATTGGATTGGATTGGATTGGATTGGATTGGATTGGATTGGCAACCATGCTTCTAGCAGCATAGTAAAATTTGTAGATGCTTCAAAATGGATGTTGACATGAAATGATTTGTTAAGGATGCTTGCCGCCAAATTATCCGGTATTTAACTTCAAAAATTTAAGTGTCGATTATTGTGAAATAACATGCAAAAATAACCCGGAATTCTGTTGGAAGTGCAAATTTTCAAAAATCTAGAATATTTTTGCTCAAAAGTGCATTATTAGTGACGTCATTTTTGATGACATCGGTGATTATGTGAACATTCCTCACATTTATCACCATTGATGGTTATTTATGTGCATTTTGATACTAATATCAGTTCATATATTACTAATATGTATCAACGGCACGGTGGAATTCATATGGAGAATGTATATTTGAGGTTATGGGTTCGAATCTCTATGGTGACTATCATTTTATTATTCTGGGATATACAGCAATTCAATTGAAAGATTCCACACATATACATGGTGCATGTACATAGTAGTTCAAAACATTGCTGGAATGAACTTTCTGTTGAATTTCGAACAATTCTCACAGCCAATTACATCAAATTCCTTTTCCAGCCGGTGTCCCAAAATAAAGTGGACTTGCATAAATGGATATATATCAAGTCATTTAGTTACGAACAATGACTGAATACATGTAAAGCTTATCGTACGAATAAAAGCTTACATACTCGTTCCATACAGGGATGAAACACCTTGTAATATCTTAGTTAGAGAGTGTTTTATTCGGAAAAACTTTGACCCTTAATAACTCAAAACAGAGATTTCTGACCTTTGACCAATTGTTTTTTATAAAATACATATCAAAAGTCGCCAAAAATTTGGCACATATTAGTATATAACGGTTACTATATATTTGACCTTGATTGAACAAAACGAACTTATATTGCGTGACATGTCCAAGAAAAATTGGCTAAAAATCGATCTTTTCGAACTAATGTCCGCATGTTTAGGGTATTTATATCCAAAATAAATATTTGCGAACGGATCAGTCTGAAAATGGTCAATTTTCTTCCCATAGTAGTGCTGTATATACTCAGCAAATTTTAGAACTTGAGCTCTAACAGTTTTTATGATAATATTCAACGCCTATACAATATTTAGTATTACGGAGATAGGAAGCCATCCGCCACGTAATATGATGGAATTCTGAAAATTGCTCATAAAAAGTTCAAAAGTCATGATTATATGCTTAGTTGGGCTATTACAGGCAATAATGGAGAATTTCAGCTCAATATCCAAAATAATCGTAAAACTACCCATAGGGCTAATACACTTTTGGCGGCAAGCATCCTTAACTAAAATAAAATAACATTATTTTGAATTTACTTATTTATGGAGGTGTTAAACTCATTAACTATTTAATTAGCCACGTAATTCATAAATAATTTCTGAACATTTTGAAGTAATTAGCAATTCTGAATTAATATTTTGATACACATTGTCGAATTACTCTAGGTCTATAATTTCTAATCATTACGATCATGGTCACTGCCATTTCCTTTTGTGCCACAAATGGCACGTGGCATGAACACATGCTACTTCATGGTTATTGGATAAAATGACTTAAAATCTCATTGTTATGATTACAAGTATAACAAGATATTTAAAGTCATTTCAGAGTAATTTAAGCGCCGTTAATACACTACATGAAGTAAATTGTCTCTGGAAAAAGATTCCTGTTGTTCAAACACTTTGGTGGCTTAGTGTATTTGTTTGTATGTTCCGAATTGATTGAAGAAAGTGGACGGTGTCGAAATGTGATTTTTGGCATATAGGGGTAACTTTTGGCACCCGACATTAAGTAGAGGATTCCACCCAGAATTTCTCACACCTCGCCAAGTTATGACGTCATTGTCTCATTTTGATAGTTAAATTTGACTTTATTTACGCTTTATTATCAATGTTAGAAGTATATAAACCACATACCAACCGCGAAGCGGTTGGTGTGTGGTGTTCTGCCGTGATGCATCTTAGCAAGCGAAGCGCGGTAATTTATATAATTTGATAAAGAATCAGTTCTCGACTGATTGTTTATTTGCAATTAATCAATTAAAGTCTAACTATAGTCATAGATGACTTTACTTTTGAACATAAGTTAGATGTTTGGCATTGTCTTGTTTGCAGAAGTAGTCTAGGTCTGCCGGCACACTTGATGTAGCGATACGGAATCCAGTTCATGATCTATCTCATCTAGAATTAACGAATATTTTTCGATATATGATATGTGTTTAAATAAATTATTTTGGTTTTCTTTCTTCTTGACCAATGACCACACTTCTTCTTTTTAGTCATTTTCATCTTTATTGTATGTACGTCTTGTATGCTTAAATATCTTCGAACTAATTGGCTGAAATGCAAATTCGAATGCTCTTTGCCTTCAAGGGCGTAGCCAGGGAGGCGCCAGTGCGCCCCCACTTTGTTCCCATGCGCCCCTTGAGGCGCCCCCACTTTGTTCCCATGCGCCCCTTGAGGCGCCCCACTTTGTTCCCATGCGCCCCTTGAGCAGGGCCAGATTAAGGCGGGGGCTGATGGAGCTCCAGCCCCAGGCCCATCTTGAAAATAGGCCCACCGCTTGTGCCATAGGCCCTTAAGGCTTAGCCAATAGTCTGTATTGATTGGGCACTAGAAGCACCCGGATTTCATATGCAGGCTTCAAGTAGACCTATGTCAAATTCTCATGATTTTAAGTTGACTATTTCATTGAAAAATGTCAATGCTTTATATGAATGCTTCTAATCCCTCTACAGGTGTCCAATAAAATTTTACTAACAAACCGTTTATACGTTTAGGTTTTCATTGTGCGATTAATTTCTTCTATTAGGCGGTATAGTATCTTATTAAATATCACAAAACAATGTGATCCACCAGCATACTTTGTATTTATAATTTACTTCATTGCCTTATTTGCAACAAATCGATGTGGAGTCTACTATTAGAGATTTTGCAAGTAGAAAAGCACTTAAACTTCAGTCTTAAAGTAACTTTATGATGTACAAAAAATATATAGGTGCAAAATTAATAAAATTTGTTTTGTCGTGTATGGAATTGTCAAGTAGGTATGGCTGTCACGAAACATTTGGTCCGTCCGGACAAATATTAACTTCGACCAAATATTTCATACATTAAGGGTCCGGGTTTACATTTTGTTCCCCCGGTTTACATTTTGATCCCCAGGACCAGGGCCGGATTACCCAATAGGCTAAGTAGGCTGCAGCCTAGGGCCCGTGGGTTCTGGGGGCCCGGTAAAATCTGCTCGTTGTAAGTTTAATTAATACATTTTTGATCTATCAAAGCGTAATTCTTCCTTTCTTCCAATTCTATCAGTTCTGAATCACTCATGTATGTTTGTTAAACTAATAGACGTTAATTTGTATATTTATATTTTATTTTAAACATTTATTTGAATTCAAATAATATTTATTGTGCGAATAATTATATATTGTGTGACTTCAAGTCATTTTTGTTAGAGAGTTAAAAGTAAGTTACATATGTTTTTTTAAGTGTCTTGATATATATAATTTGATATTTATTAATTGTTTTTCAACGCAAAACATGTCTTCCGGATACCGGCATAAATCTGGCGCAGAGAAGAGAAATGAACGTCAAGAAACCATTGAACGTGATGCAAAAATGTTGGCAAAAATTCCGAAACTGACCAGTATATTTCCATCGGTGACAGTGTCCAAATCCAAACCAGTTGAAGTGACATTCTCTACAGATACATGTAGTAGTGGCACCTCATGCAAGCCATGGATGTTCAGCCCCCTGTAACAGAGGTTGAGGCTGAGGGCACGGTGGATACAATGGAAACGACTTCCAGCTGCTTCTCCTGTGCCTGTGTACGATACGGATTTAGCAAAATGGCCTGAAGAAATAACTCAAGATATGCGTGAATATTGGGCACAATGTGGAAGTAAAGATTGTCAGCATCCCGATGTTAACTATGAGGCATCAAAGATCGCTGATGGAATTCGACAAGTTCGATATTTTTCTAAATGTTTGTTCACATACTTTCACCCGCTCACAGAGAGAAGTATTTCGAGAACGTGGCTGTGTTATTCTCCGTCAACTGGATTCGTGTTCTGCTTCCATGATTGGAAAAAATGCTTCTAGAAGAATTCAAGAGCGTGAACGGTCCGATTTGCATGTGTCATCAATCACGAAACTAAATGACTTTGGAAGAGAAAAAGCAAGAGTAGATGAGAAACTGATGCAACAGTATAATGCTGAATGCAGCTACTGGAGGGCTGTCCTGGAACGCGTGGTTGAAGTCATCAAATTCTTAGCTGAAAGAGGGTTGCCATTTCGTGGCCAAGATGAAATCGTCGGTTCCTAATGAAATGGAAACTACCTCAGTGTGCTGGAACTAATTTCTAAGTTTGACCCATTCCTAGCTGCACACATGGAAAGACAAAAATGGAAAATGACGTGGCTCAACCACATACCTATCATCAACGGTGTGCAATGAGTTTATAGCAATCATGGGTGAACAGGTCATGGATTACATCATCAATGAATTGAAAGCTGCAAAATATTTCTGTGTCAATTGACTCCACGCCTGATGCAAGTAATGTGGATCGGTTAACAAGTATCTTCCGATATGTTCCAGAGAATTCACCAATTCCCGTTGAGAGATTCATGAAGTTTCTTGGGATGGAAGAGCACTTCGCACAGCAACTCGCCAACAGTTTGTTTGTGTATCTGGAGGATTATGGGATTGAAGTGAAAAACTGCAGAGGACAATCATATGACAACGCTAGCAACATGGCCGGAAAATATCACAGTGTTCAAACTCTCATTCGGGAAAGCAGTCCTCTTGCATTCTATATCCCCTGCTTCGGCCATTCACTGAATCTGGTTCGGATTAATGCAGTGGATTCAGTCCCAATGGCACTGATTTTTTTTGTTCATACAGAATGTGTACAGATTCCTGAGTGCATCTACCCATCGCTGTTCCATTCTGAAGGACAACTTGGAAGGAGATCTGATTGTAAAGAATCTTAGTCAAACACGCTGGTCAGCCCGGGCAGAGGCAGTAAAAGCCTTGAAAGATGGCTTCAGCAAGATCAAATTTACACTAGAAACGATTGAAGAAGATACCAACTTGAAGGCAGAGACTCGAAGAGAATCGGAAGGACTTGTGAGAAATGGATCAGCTTGAGTATGGCATACTCACTGAGTTGTGGTCAACCATCATGGAGCGTTTCAACCTCACCAGCAAGGCATTACAATCAGCAACTTTGGCTCTCAATAATGCGGTGAGTATGCTACACTCGCTAAAGACATATAAGGACTGAGGAACAAATTTGACGAATTTGAAGAAATGGGGAAAAAGTTGACTGCGAGTGAAGAATACCGCGATGCCAACATCCAAAAACGACAGAGAAGTATAAAGATTACGCGATATAATGGATCTGCAGAATATGCTCATCTTCACCACGTGATAAATTCAAAACAAAAGTGTTCTTGCCTATTGTGGATAATTTAGTGGCTGCACTGGAGAAACGTTTGGATGCGTACAAAACAGTATGCTCATTGTTTGGATTTTTGGTGAATATGAAGGATATGTCGCCAGGAGAGTTGCGTGCTGCATCTGAGCATCTCTTGAAAACATATTCAAGTGATTTGGAATCAACGTTATGCGAAGAAATTGTACAATTTGCTGAATTTGTTAGACCAAACGTCCAACTGTTATCTGGCAATGTAGAATGTGAAATGTCTCGCATCTTAATGGAGCCTGGAATTCGTGAAGCATTTCCGAATGTGGAATTGGCTCTTCGTCTCTATTTGACACTATTTGTTTCAAATTGCTCAGGAGAGAGATCCTTTTCAACGTTGAAACGAGTCAAAAATGAAATCCGCACATCAATGACAGACGAACGACTGAATCAGCTAGCTCTCATCTGCATTGAGAGTGCCATTATCCGTGGATAGACTTCAATATCGTAATTTCGAAGTTTGCCAAAGTGAAAGCCATAAAAGTCCATTTTATGTAAACGCAGTTTCCAGGTCCTAGGGTAGGACTTGGCCTAGTAGCCTACTAATAAGCAATGACATTACAATACACTTAAATAATGTTATTTTGTGATCCATATATTGGTTGAAGGGGGGAGAAGTGGCC
This sequence comes from Hexactinellida sp. DTS-2022, assembly GCA_028753945.1. Classification (NCBI taxonomy): domain Eukaryota; kingdom Metazoa; phylum Porifera; class Hexactinellida; species Hexactinellida sp. DTS-2022. Next base: position 2,087,582 of record JAPNXP010000014.1, read on the forward strand.
CCATAATTCTACCCAGCCTATGATCCCAGAGACCCATGATCCGGCCCTACCCAGGACTAATTATTTCATTCCGGGTATAAGCAATAGATTATTGTGTTCAATTTGGAGGAGCATTAAAGGAGTGCGCTCCATTTTTCAGGAGAGCTATAGCGCGCTACTGGATCGCGCCTACTGGAGCGCACTCCTTTTTCAAATACAGTGGTGTTCGCCTAATAGCAAGTCGCATTTTGCACGAAATTTGCTTGCTAATAGGGGAACAAAAATAACATTAAATGCTCGCTTGGGGACAGAAAATACCTTGCTAATAGAGTAATATTGCTATTAGAGCAATTGCTATTAGGCGAACACTACTGTATCACTAATCCAATACAAATTACCTAAATAATAGAGTAATCACGAAACATCGATAGATTGGAAATTAGAACATGAAGAATGTACAATTACAACATATTTAATAGGGCACGTATAGTTTGGTATTAAATATTTATAGATAATTTAATAATACGAGCCCTTCGGTCTCGGTCGCTTCGCGACGGATCACTCTCTCACAAAAGTCGCTTCGCGACTTTTGTTTGTTCGTGTTAGGCACTACGCAATACAATTAACGGCCGATTCGCGGCCTTTCCCTCCCCAAAAGAAATCACATTAATACTGAGTTTTAATAGCTCAATAAATTTCAGTTGCACGATAAGAAAGCTCGAATCAAAATAATACTAAAAGAAAAACAGGCAATAGAATAGACAAATAATTGATTGGTTAAATGAATTAATTTTCAATCAATCAAATTGGAGCCTCAGAAAATATTTCTATTATGCACAATCTATTTATACTAATTGATGAAATCTGCTAATCCATACTATAAACCCTCGAATTTAATTGGCTAACATATTTTGTCACCTTCAAATGTGAATATTTCTCTTCAAAAACCAATAGATCGTTGTCGCAGTGCAAAATTTGTCTGTATATCTCAATTTTAAAGACAATTCTTTATAATAGGAAATACTCCATATAAGTGTCTTTTATGGAGTATTAGGCAAAAGTGTCTTTAATCGGCAAAAAGTGTCTTAGGGAAACGCCGGCTTTTGCCTAGGCAAAAATGTCCATTTATCTGATATTAAAAGACAATTTTCTTTCTAGTACAAAATTACCCCTGTATACAAATTTTCAGCTTTCTGGGACTCGTAGTCTTTCCAATCAATTCTGGACAAACACACACACAAACAAACACACACACAACAATTCCTCTTTTTATATATAGATGAACCTAACTAAGCTTCCATGAGGTTTCTCAGTTTTTAAGCACGAATCAGAATTAATTAATTAAATAAACATCTTTGTATATTTAGCATATTTGGTTCACAAGAAATAGGAGCGGAAAGTGAGCGCGCTCCAATTTTTCAGGAGCGAGAGCGAGAGCGCTACTTTTTTGTAAACTATTCACCCTTTTTATTCTTTTTATCATAGTTATCCTCTTTTATCGGCTCCTTTTTTATAGGTGTCTGAAATATTTCGTCCAGATTACTTCCGTTCGGACCATAAATATTTCGTGACAGGCCCAGGCCTACTAGGCCCTTAATCCGGCCCTGCCCTTGAGGCGCCCCCACTTTGTTCCCATGCGCCCCTTGAGGCGCCCCCACTTGGAATTGGGATTGATCAATAGATTCAATATATATTTTTCTGATATATATATATATACTAGCGCGCTTCGCTTGCTAGGTCGCTTCGCTTGCTAGGTCGCTTCGCGGCAGAACACAACCACACACCAACCGCTTCGCGGTTGGTGTGTGGTTTATATACTCCTAATATTGATTATACAGCGTAAATAGGCCTAAATAGTCAAATTTAAGAATGTGAAATTTTAATGATTACATCATCATGCGATAATGAGTTAGCATATTGGTGATCTGGTGTGACCAACGTGTCCGCATCATTAATGTACATGTTCTATTAAATTTTCAGATTTTTATCTCTTAGAGGGCGCGAATTATGTGCGATTAAGTGAATTTTCAGGGTTCTCGAAAGGTGACAATGACGTCATAACTTTTCGAGGTGTGAGAAATTTTGAGTCGAAACCTCAACTTGTTGGCGGGTGCCAAAAGTTACCCCTATATGCCAAAAATCACATTTGGAAACCGTCCACTTTCTTCAATCAACTCGTAACATACAAACAAATACAGTCAACATCCGGTAACTCGAACCCTCAGGGGAATGAAAAATCCGTTCGAGATAACGAATGTTCGAGTTAACGGGCATTCGAGTTACCGGATGTTGACTAAGGGGAAATGAAAATTCGTTCGAGATAACGAATGTTCGAGTTAACGGGCATTCGAGTTACCGGATGTTGACTGTATATATATACACATAACATTGCCGGCGCCACGTATTATGAGGTGTGGCAGTAGTGGGTGTCCACTGTATAGTCTAGTGGGTGTCAGTGTAAAAGCACCGCTTCATTTCCTTGAGGCAGTGGGTGTCCGGGTACCCAGGACACCCCCGGTGGCGCCGGCCCTGATGTCATATACACATATACTAGGGTGCGACCCGTAAAGCCCGTGGGCCGTGGCCCGTTATTCAAAGCCCGCGGCCCGCTTATATATTCCGCCAGCCCGCGATTTAGGAAATTTGTTTATTTTATGACACCGTTGGCTGAATTCGTGAAAATATTCTCTAATAATTTTGAATTCATATAATTTCCGCGTTATATGTTGCGGGAAATCTTATCGCAAATAGCATATATATGAAACTTTTACATACCTGCCAACCGTACAGGGATTCCCTGTACAGTACAGGGATTTTGACCATTTTGGCTGGACCGTACAGGAATTTTTAAATTTGTACAGGGATTTTTAGCTAGGAAAAATTATTAATTATGAGTCTATTAATACCTAAACATGTCTACACCATCTAAATATAGCATTTTGTTTTGTTAAATAATCTGTTCCTATTCGAGCATACAGGGATTCCATGTACAGTCTATATAAACTAATGTTTTCACCTTTACAAGAAAGATATTTTTGTCTGTACAGGGATTTTGGCCAATGTACAGGGGGAAATAGGAGCCTCGTACAGGGATATATCTTAAATAGGTTGGCAGGTATGCTTTTATACCGTCAACACTTTGATAGTTACGTTAGTTGTTTCCTTTTTTATTTATATTAATGGTGGAAGTTAGTAGCTATAGTGCATTTAGACTTTTACATTTATATGTTATTTAAAAATTAACAATTGATCTTTTTGACCATTTTCGGCCCGTTTTGGGCCCGCGGCCTGTGGAAAAAGGCACGAAGCCCGTGATTTACAATAAAGCCCGCACGGGTCGCACCCTAGCACATTTACACATACCCAGGCTTGTGTTTTAATAGTATAGATATATGTTATGTCGATTTTGTCAAATGTTGATTTTACAAAATCAACATGAATCAACGGAACTAAAACAAATGTTCGACTTTGGCTATATTACTCGGATAAGCCTAGGTTTTGTTGCATTTTGTATACCGACTAGTATTAAGATTTTTTACCAAAATGAATTTTTTTACTAGAATGAAAAAATATTCAGGGTGATTTTGCATAATCAACGAATAAAATATGTCGATTGTATAAAATCAACATTTTTTATTAGTTGATTTTGTAAATCGACATTTCTAATTAGTTGATTTTGTAAAATAGACATTTTGAAATGTCGATTTTACAAAATCAACATTTCAGGATGTCGATTTACAAAATCAACTAATAAAAAATGTGTATTTTATACAATCGACATATTTTACAATTTATACTTTAGGGGACACTTGTTGAATTTTCAACATTCGAATTTGAGAAAGTTGAAATAGCCATTAATATGCTCTATAAAAAGGGTGTCCCTTATAGGGAAAAAATCTGAAATTTCGCTCCAAAAGACAACATGAACTACTTTTTTTTTTTGTACCAAACACTGCCAATGGACCATAACTAACGTTTGTATATGGTTTTGAGCCACGTCCACGCGATTTTTCAGAGTTATGAGCTATTTTGTAAAGCGGATCACGGGTTTCTCCACTTTGAACTATTATCAGTACTGTATTCCTCAACAATGGTAAGATTGGTGGTATCATTACTCTATCCTAGCAATCAATGACGAAAATAAACAACAATTGATCAAAAAAATTCGCAAAAAGTGAAAATCTAAACATTTATGGTCTATAATCTCATTCGAGGGTACGTTTTCTTGTCCATTTTCTTTCTCAGGCACCCGAGCAGCTAGAATCAACATTTACGTCTCAAAATGCTCGCAATACCCGACTTCCTATACGTTCATAATACATTTTGGGACTCTAACACCCTCCGTTTTCAAAATGATCCCTATATGGGCATGTAATGTGCCCAATTTTGATGACACAGCAAAATTTATATCAACGAAAGTATGAACTCTAGAGCTTAGATCTAACCATCTATTCACATCAATATCCTACTACAAACTCATTGGAAGTACAAATGAGACTCGTAACCAAATGGTCACTCTTCTATAAATTTACATACCCATATATGGTGGTGTCATTTCAGAACTGAAACCATGAACTTTATAATTAAATAATAAGCTAGAGCTTAGTTCCAACTTCCTAGTAACATCATTTATCCATTTTAAGTTAGATGGTATAGTTATCGAATACTACTTCGTAAATTTTAATCGTGTGGGGATTCTTTACGGCTTTTTTCTCAATATAATATAATTGCCGGTGTTTGGGGGCTAATGGCACGGAGTGTGACGAAATCAAGATAGGTTAAGAGCTCAAAATTTTTCTACAGGTTCTATACCACTAACATTTAGCTACGAGTGATTGAATAAGCAAAAAACACCAAACTTCTACTAATAATATAGAAACAATCTCAAAATAAAATAAACAATCAAAAATCCTTACCTTCAGACGCTCTCCCGTTCAAATTCGTTGATGGAATTTCGAAATCTCATTCTAAAAAAAATCGCTTCGAAAGATTATGCTTTTATATAGTTGAATTGAGCTAGAGAAGATTCTAGAACAATTCAGAAACTATATAGAAGCTTGACACTATCTATGTTATATTGAATAGACGCACATAACTGTATATTAAAAGAATCCATACCTAGACAAAACAATTCAATATGCACTTGAATGAATAAATTCTTGGCTATTTTTAGTCAGATCAACTTCTGAGGTTACTTGGAAGTATTCAGAGAATCTATAGACATGTTCTACAGTGATATATCAGTTTACTATAAGGGACACCGTTGCTCTATAACGATCTAGTAAATATCCATAATATTAGAAGTTGCGAATTCATATATCCTCGGTTATAGCTTGATCAAATTTCTATACTATACTGATTCATACTAGCCAAGAATCAACTATTTAATATCTAGAATTATGAATTCGAATACTAACCCCAATTATGAAATGTTTTCTACTCTATTATCTGGTCGCTGCTGGTTTTACAATTTTGATTTTATAATTAGATTTTGCAAAAATTTAATTTTAGTATATTTTGTTGAAAATTATTTATGTTTTTACTAAAAAAATATTTCTCAATAAAATTCAAGAGATTTGAATTATGGTCCCAGCAGCGACTAGTACTCGTAATTATATGCCTTTTTCACAATATATGTCAGTTTCAAAAAAATTTAGTTTTCTGGTGGCACCAATTTCTGAAAAGTGTCTAATATAATATTGAAAATTTTTATTTGTTTTCTAAAAAATTCAGAATGCTCAACAACAACAACAACTTTTGTGGCAGAAAATATTTTTTTGATATTTAATTTTTTAATTTTTTTTTAATTTCCCAAAGTGACCTTAAGGAGTCTCAAAGTAATGATTACACAGGTTTAATGAGAAAAACCCAGAAAAATTCTTATAATTAATTGTTATTTTATATACCCATGACTGGATAGGCATATATGTTCTATATATTCAATATCTAGTGATATACTCAACTAGAAGCAGTTTTAGAGATGATTCATCTTCAAAATGTGTGGTTGAGTAAAAGCGTTAATTTAAATTGCTTGATTTTAAGTATTTTCTTTTTAATCCATGGTATGTGAAACATTTAATATTTAATTTTTACTTATGGGTTGATTATAAAGTTTATATCATAAATATCTTTCACCAGTGTGGTGCAATAAATTTAACCCCTTTCACCTATTCTATTGTCCCTATAGGTGGTGGAATTTATGCCATGACCCCCTGCCGCACTTTAACCCTCTTTTCTTCGGCACGCCTCTGAAAAGATAAAGAATGACGGCGCAAGCGAGTTTAGCAACCACCCCCCGTCTAATCGCCAGGATTTTAGAGTCCATGGGCTTTAAAACACTAGCGATATGGGGACGGGATACCCAAAACGCGCTTACACAGGTATATTCCCAAAGTCAGTGAACTCCTGAAGGTTCCCTAGACCTCAGGTTGTGACATGCCATAGTTGAGACTATAATTTATTTGTAATTATTTGAATACTTTCCTCATACATAGTAATTTTATCTTACTCAGGGGCGGCACACCTGGTGCGGCGAGCGACGTACAACTTTTCAGGATGGCCAGTTTTGCTGTACCACCTCTATCTGTTCGAAATTAAACAATTCACTGATAATTTATCCAATTAATGATTTTATGACAGCTGCAGCGGTGCAGCACCAGGTATTAGAATGCAGTCGACTGCATTCTAATACCTGGTGCTGCATCGCTGGACTGCATTCTAATACCTGGTGCTGCACCGCTGAACTGCATTCTAATACCTGGTGCTGCATCGCTGGACTGCATTGTAATACCTGGTGCTGCACCGCTGGACTGCATTCTAATACCTGGTGCTGCACCGCTGGACTGCATTCTAATACCTGGTGCTGCACCGCTGGACTGCATTCTAATACCTGGTGCTGCATCGCTGGACTGCATTCTAATACCTGGTGCTGCACCGCTGGATTGCATTCTAATACCTGGTGCTGCACCGCTGGACTGCATTCTAATACCTGGTACTGCACCGCTGGACTGCATTTGCATACTGTAAAATTATCCGCCGCACCACTTTTCTAAAGGACGTGCCGCCCCTGCTACTATATTACTCCAATCAATGGAAATCAGCAAATATTTTGTTTTACGGTTTTCGTAAGTAACTGCGTTGAGAATTACAATGTGCTTCCAATCATACGCCGGAGTTCCTATCCACAAAGAAGAGTGTTTGGCTAAACGAATCAACAAGACGCTTTGCAAGGAAAAGAAGAACACTAGAACCCAAACTTTTGTCCAGGATAAAGCCGCTGAGATTGCCAATAGTATACTGATTATTTAATACTTGTGTTTCAAAAATGATTACTTTTGATAAAAGTATATATAGTATAGTGGCCTGCTTGAAATATCTGTGCTTTCCAAGGTGAGCTGAATCAGCTGATAGAATATGCGTAAACTTTATTTGAGGCTGTAGTCTCCTTGTTTCCATTTCCTATTTACATTTCAATGTGCTTACCAGCAGCAGAACAAATTCGTTCTACCTATAAACTCTAATTGAGTTGTATAACTCATGTGAAGCATCCTTAGTTGTTTAAACTTGACATTTCCCCTCTTATTTCCTCCTATGATGGTTTCTTTTTCCTTTCATCATTAAACTTATATTTGTTTCATTTCTTGTCCCTTGTATTTCTTCCCTTTCTGCTTTAAGCACAATTTTTGCAAATTATACTCTAATTGTTCCTACTTAATCGGTATTATAATTAATCTATAACCTCCTACCCTCAATCTGCTAGTTTCCTTCAAGTGGGTATATTTTATACATTTGTAGTTCGAATCGTGACGATCTGGTCGCTTAAGGTTGAACCTTGAAAAATTAATGCAAATCGTATTTTGATATCTTTAGAATCGTAATTTTCTTAGAAAAATCTGTTCTGGGCCAAAATTTCTATAAAGGGGGCAGTTTCGTCTTTTTCATAGTAAATCGCCGACATTCCCAGACCTAACTTTTTGAATCAAATGTAGTCACCATATTTGTACTCGTTAAATTCCTAGCAATTTCATATTTAACATGAACATATTCGACCGTGCAACGCTGGAATGTGACAACATTCCATTCTCAAATTTTGTCCTTATCTAATCTAGTGATCCCTCGTTCAACTCGACTAGTTTAATTATACACATACCGACCCTCTATAATGTGATTTGATGATATACGCTAAAATTGAAGATTTTCAGATAAATCTCTTCAACCAACAGACTAATAGTGTTGTGATGCGATTTTTGGACTCAACTAGAACGAAACTTTGGACTTCCGATGACTGCAATAAGCCCGAATAGCCTAAGTCCGAAAATAATACCCAAAAGTAATATTTCTAACACCGTAATAAGTATAATACGTATTGTAAACTTGTCATTTCAATATTATCTATATATTAAAAGCGGAATTGTTGTCTGTGTGTGTGTGTGTGTGTGTGTGTGTGTGTGTGTGTGTGTGTGTGTGTGTGTGTGTGTGTGTGTGTGTGTGTGTGTGTGTGTGTGTGTGTGTGTGTGTGTGTGTGTTGTCCAGAATTGATTGGAAAGACTACGAGTCCCAGAAAGCTTAAAATTTATATCCTAGGGTAATTTGTACTGCGACAACGATCTATTGGTTTTTGAAACAAAATAACGGGAGGAGACAAAATAAAGGCACTTGTTTGGGAATAACTCTTTCAGTTCTTATCCGGATCACCCACAATTTTAGATGGCAAGACTACATGAAATGAGACACACGTATACCGATTTATGGGTTTATGACGTCACGTGTGAATTTATTATTATTATTATTATTATTGCTTTAAATTCATTGCACATATTCACATATTAAATTCACTGCACATATTGAGGTTTGGTTATTACCTGCTGTCTCCACCTGCACGTATACAGTTTAGTTAGTTCTATTAGTGATTTATTAATAGCATACAGAAGTGCATAAGTTTAGATATTTAGATTTGAATAAGTGTTTATATAAATTCCAATTTGACTAGATAAATCTTTTCTCTATTCTGTTTTACCTCACGGTGGGTAAGGCCGCAAAGCGGCCGTTATTTGTATTACATAGTGTCTACCATGAACGAACAAAGGTCGCGAAGCGGCCTTTGTGAGAGAGTGATCCGTCGCGAAGCGACCGAGACCGAAGGGCTCGTATGTAATAAGCCGATTAGTTTATGTGTTTAATAAATAAACTAGCCCCCTCGTCGCTTCGCGACAGAATACTCGCAAACAGAGACCGTAAAGCGTTTCTGTTTGTGAACACATTTTGTCTGGATTTAATTACACTTAAACGCAAATAAAATTATGATTTTTCTTGACTATTATACCTGTTACAAACGGGGTCAGCGGGCGGAGGCCGGAGCGTCCCTGGCATCATTCTATGTAACTTCATATAGCAATCTCCATCACAGTTGTGTTAAAATGATTTTCTAACTTTCTCACCCTGGGCCTAACACGAATCCTACCCCCCTGAATTAAATTTGGCAAATTGGCAGAAACGACCAGCCTAAACTCATAGGGTTCTTATGTGGGTGGTTTGTTCCCAACTCACGGGCTATTCAGAAGTATTAGCACACCACCATGCATGCATGCTGCACTAGAGCCAACACAAACTTCATAATGACAAGTGATGCCTACTAAGGCACCGCATCCACTTGCTCCTCGTGATAGGCAACGAGAGTTCAAATTTGTTCGATAATCGGACATTATGAGATATTGGAATACATGTGTCCCAATATATTAGCTTAACTGGACCGCCATATGCCGCCATATATTGTTCAAATACATATACGTACACATACCTATCTATACGAAGCCCATTTATTGCGCCAATCTAAGAATATGGTTATTCCTTTGTAATATTTGCGGCTTAACTTTTCACACTAAACGTTTTTATAAAATCCACACTTATAAACATGGAGAAACGAATGCAACACGAAAAACGTTAAATATTTTGAAAAGAAAGTTTTAATTAAATGGATCGATAACACAGAATACTAATGGATAAATAAGTGTAATGTTATCGCTAATTAGTATATGCCGTTGGTCAAAATCAAAATCAATCAAAATCGCATAGCTTGCATGGAGAATTCTTCTTAAACACAGTACGTAGTTTTCTTTGGGACATTTTAGTTGGATCATGAAATTGCCCTGTTTTCTTATGTGCCATAAATGTATTTTGAGTGCTCGCAAAGAGAGATACGACTTTGTACAATGATCACAGGGGAAAATGGGTTCAGCTGAATTAGTAATATTATTCGGAAGAGATATGGTTTGTTCGTCTTTAAATCCTATTTTAGGTAAATTTGGAGATGAAAAAGGATTTTTTGAATTTTTTTCACTTCGTTGTTTCGCTTTTGACTTGGGCTTATTCAGTTTAATTGAGGTGGGAGTTGAAGTGATAGGTGAATTCTGCAGTGAGGAAATCGTGATTTGTTTCATGGGAATATTCGTTGAAGATTGAACAGGTGTCACGTTTATATTAAGCGGTCGATGGAGAGACAGCTCTCAGCTTATGCTTGAGGCTAAGAAAGTTGCAGATGGCTGATATAAATGCCAACGATGCCATTTACAGGTTGCAAATTTCCCATCTTCACGCCCCCTTGACAAACCTATCCACCAAACATGTGTAAATGTCAAGCACCCTCGTCAAGATATGAACGAGGTTACAATGAGGTCAATATTGGCTACTCATTCTACCGGTATCTCATGGCTTGATCTTCACAAGCTAGCTATAGCATTCGAAATGCCACCACCACTGCAAACCATGCCATCTTGCTACCTCACCCGTCTTGAGACTGTCACCACGAGTGCAGTGAAAGTGTCCATGCTGGCGGCTGCCGAACATCTCCACAAGCTTGTTCCAGAATGTTCTCCCGAGCCTAATGCTGTCAATGTTACAGTAAGCTTCGACAGCTCTTGGAAAACCAGGGGATTTTATTCCAACATGGGTTTCGGTTCGGCCATATCTACAACAACAAAAAAAGTACTCGACTACGAGATTCTTAGTCGCCTTTGTGAAAAGTGCTCCATTTGGACTGAAGAAAGGCAGAAAAACAAATCAGCGGAATATGATAAATGGTTAGAGCTCCATAAGCCCAACTGTAACAAGAACTTCAGTGGTTCTTCTCAAGCAATGGAGCCGGAAGCTGCCGAGAGGATCTGGAGTCGCAGCTTGGAAAAGAACCGCTTGGCCTATTCAGTGTTTGTTGGAGATGGAGACTCAAAGTCCTTCCAGCACGTGACCGCACTCAACCCTTACCCTCTAGTTAAAGTCAGAAAAGAAGAATGCTTGACGCACGTGGCTAAACGTCTAAAGAAAACTTTGAAAAAAATAAAAAAATCAACAAAGTCGACGACATATATACAGCACAAATTACCCGAGTGGAAAGCGGACTACATTGCAGCAAACTATTCCACTGTAATTCTGCAAAACCGGGGGACAACACCTGATCTGCTGTCAAGTGCTCTATATGTTCTTCTCGAACACGCAGCAGGAAATCATTCCAGCTGTCCTACCGGAGAGGACACTTGGTGTCGTTGGAATAAACCTTCCGGCTCTGCGACACCAGCTGCCTTAACTACCTTCACACCACTCGACATCCAGAAGGTACGAGAAGTATTCAACTCATTTGCCACGTCGGACTTCTGTAGCCATCTTACACTCGGTCTAACTCAGAATTCGAATGAGTCCCTGCACAATATGATATGGTGTCTGTGTCCCAAGAATAAGTACGTGTCTCCTCAGTCCATCAGAATTAGCACTGCCATCGCTGTTCTTAATTTCAATGAGGAAGAACTGTCATTCTTCGGGATTATGTGCGATCTTGGATTGTTTCCATCTCGACAGGGTTACCAGGCTATAATCAACCGAGTTCACAAATTGCAATACTCCCGCGATTCAAAAACTAAATCTAATTTTCAAAGAAGAAGGAGAAGAATGAAACTAGTAAAGCTACACAGGGAGAAGGCCCTTTTGAAATCAGAAGGCGGTGGCAGTTATAAAAAAGGGAGCTTTGGTTCGGAAAGTATCCAAGGAAAGAGTCTTAGACAATCCCGAGGTCGGGGAAGAGGACGAGGTCGGGGAAGGGGACGGGGACGAGGTAGCCTGGCTATAAGAGTGGTCACAGGTGTTAAGAGGAAGCACGACACGACTTCAGCCTCAAACGATAGTAGTTCAAATGAGTCGACAACCGCTTGCGCTATTTGTCACCAGAGAGAACCTGAAACAGTGGCACTGTTCAGCTTGGACAAATGGTAGAGCAGTATAAAACTGGGAGTCTGGGAAACTAGAATGGATCTAGAAATAGGACAAAGACAAATAAATAAGCTGATTGATGTAAACACAAACTAGTAACATACCTGATATTCGATTGAGAATCCAGCAGGACAGAGGTGAATGTGGGAACCGTTGAGAAGCGAATCTAAACATTCGCCCCTAAGGAGGAGTCCTTAACGACTCCTGCTCCAGTCACCCACATCCAGCCAGAACTGTCAAAAGGAAGGCCTGCACGTAAACTAGAAACAGAATCGAGATAAATCCAAGTAAACGTATGATAGCGCAACTAAAATAGCATGGCTTACCTAAGCGTAAGTGATCAGGTAAGTTGGGTTGACACGCTCGTTGGTGTACATTACATACAGTCCACCACCAGACGGATGCCAACCATACACCGTGTCGTACCTCTCTAATATAAAACGCGCATGATGTTCGGGTACAAGTGGAGGCATTAGAAGAGTTTTATCAGGTTCCATAGTTACTACGTTACCGGCAATGATTTGAAAAACTAGAATCTGTCGGAAGTTACTTCGTGGAACCAGATAACTGTACTCGTTGGACAGTGTGATATTCTCAGCGAAGTAATTTCCTCTGCCCCACAGCCCATCTCGTGAATATCGGAAATCAAGCCCCTCCAAACAACTGTAGATCTGCTCAGGAACAACGTTGGTCGTTCCATGATATACTGTTTTCTCGTTAGCAGGCTTCTCCAATGCATGGAATCGAGCAAGACACTGTTGATACTTCAACCACAAGTATTTATTCTGAATTCGCACAACTTTGAGAGCATTGTAACGCGAGGATCTGAAGGGAAAAGTAGCTTGCTCCCACTCCTCAGAACCCGGCACCACCTCGTCCAGTATAAGCCATTCCTCATTGTTGTGCGCAACCCAATGAGAGGGCATCGTTATCTCGACATCTGGAAATGACTAAACGAAAGAAAGAAAATAGAAAATTACAGCTGTGACGACTGAACTATTCATATATAGTACAAATATACAAACATATACTATATAGTACATAGTATATAGTAGCTACGTGCAGTTCGGTCTCGGTCGGATTGCGGCGGATCACACCATGACAAAGGTCGCTTTCCCGACCTATGTATGCTTGTCTTGTGTCAGGAAGTACACAACACAAGTAACGGATAAAAATGGGAAGAGGTATGCCCAAATATGTGATTTTATGACCATTTTGTCGAGGAAAACAAGAGATCGTTGTTAGCGTGTAAAATTACCCCCTTTAGGCAAATTTGCACATTTCTAGAGCATATTGTCTTTCCTATTACTTCGGGACACGCACATACAGACGCATTTTTTAAAAAGCAATTAACTTGTTAATACATATGATGTATTGAAATATAAGAATTGATGGCATAATCCTATATTAATAAATTTACGATTTCATAGGGTTCAAGCGTGATTAATAGTGGCAACTTTGAACCTAATAATCAGCAAATTAGCGTGAATTTAAAACCCGTTAAGGTCTTAGATCTAAATTACATTTCTGCATTATAGGAATTCTAAAGTTTTTGTTACCAATACTTTAATCTTCCTTTGGGACAAAAAATGCTAAAGGTCCCGTCTATAAACCACAACAGAAGAGGCCAAGTGTGCGCAGAAGAAATTGACTGCAGTAGAAACGTGGTACACAATAATAATTAGTCTTAAAAGTGTAAAAATGGAGGATCATTTTTAATTAATGCCGCAATGAACTACGAATAAGCCGTAAATAGTACGCTGAATCAGTGAATATCACAACAAATTAATCTAACCAAGGATACACCAAGAGCTAATTAGTTAAGGGTACGCCAAATAGGTTAATAGAGCTCAGAATAGACTAAGTGTACGCCGAATAGATTAATTGTACGCCAAATAGGTTAATGGTAAGCAGAAGGTTTCAACCTATTGTTAATCAGTTCATTTTTTAGTGTACCTTTGAATCAGTGAAATTGAGTGAATAGCTTTTCATTTGATTTCATTCAACTAATTTCATTCTTTTCATTCATTAATATCTGCGTATATATCCCTTTTAACCTAACCTGTTTTGAACAGGTTTGCGATAAAAATTATCCAAATTCGAAGTTCAAAAATCGGGCCACGATATGCACATTAATCAACAACCAGACACCCAGCCTGAAAGTCTCAGAGCACTGGCACTCACGGTCTAGCCGGTGTTATCATCACGGAGGAAACAAAAGCCAAGGCACTGAAGGCACTAATTTCAATACAGGGCCACTCTACTACGATAGTTGAGTCGGTACAGTGTAAAATCGGGAAAATATCATCAAATGACACACACTTACATTACTCCTAACACACTCACTTTTTGTCGAGGGATATTACGGGTGGATAAAACAGCATCTCCAAGCAAATCACCCAGCTTAGCCACACCTGCATCAATATCATGCTGAAGGAAGCCTTCCACTTCGATTAGATCCGGGTAGACTCTTATCTTCACAGCAAACAACTTCTCCATGGAGATTACTGCAGCGGGTCAATTATGCGCAACTGCGCGGGGTATACCATCAAGTGCATCTCCATTGGTCTGAAAAAGAAAAATATAACTGATACTGCATTCAATAGTCATAGGGGAAGCCAAATGCTAACCAAACATAATCAATGTTAAAATAAGTGGTAGTTATAATTGAGCAGAAAAGTTACAATTTATGTGGAATACAGGGCTCGAGGAAAAACATGGAGAGGGGAAACAGATTGCTGATGCAGAGAAATATTATATCGTGTAAACGGATTAAAAAAAACACACTTACTTCTTCAATGGGAAACGGTAGAATGTCTGTCGAACTTTAGCAAAAACAACAGTTAGCGCCTCAGATAACCCCAACACACGTAGGCATTTGCTTTCTACATCGATAATAAAGCTCATAGAGCCATGCGACAAATACGGCTCGCAAGCGGCAGCGATGCATTCATTAGCAGTCGCCAACAGTATCAAGTCCCCTTTCGTCACAAGGAGAACTTCCTCAGAGATCTACATTGGACACAATTCAAAACACTGGAAAACTAAAAACTGCAAGCATCAGATAATTCCTATGTTGATTAATACGCGTATGGCGTTTACACGTAGTATGCGGAATGCGCTATATCGGCTATCCATCATTACGTATATATTATACGCTAGATCTATAGTCAACCAGGGATGTTTTCCAACTAAATTCAGTAGCATATTGTTGAAACTTATTGTAAACACAAGATGCTAGCAAATAATCCAATTTGTACAATACAAGTCTATATTATTAATAATAGGGGAATATCGATGTAACCGAAAGTGGTTCAAAGCAAATTCCATACACGTGTAATACGGATTACATTACAAGAATTACGGCGTGGTACGTATCCAAGGAAAGACGTATTAAACAACTAAGGATGCTTCACATGAGCTCAATTAGAGTCTATAGGTAGAACGAATTTGTTCTGCTGCTAGTAAACACATTGAAATGTTAATAGGAAATGGAAACAAGGAGACTACAGCCTCAAATAAAGTTTACGCATATTCTATCAGCTCACCTTGGAAAGGACAGACATTTCAAGCTGTCTGATATGTCTGAGGCCGGTCTCTTCAGGGATTAGCAGGTACAGAGATGAACAGACGTAGGCATAATCGTAGCGTCCCTCAACCAAAGCAAACCCTTCGAGCTGTTCGCGGAAATTCGCCTCCATGAAATTGTAGAGGTGTTCACTCATTGGATAGTCGCGCCGTAACCTAGACAAGGATCAGAATTTATAGGTAAAAGCCAACTCAGCTAAAAGCGAAACAAAAACAAACCAAACCAAACAAAATGACACAGTAAATGAATAAGCTGATCGATGGAAGTAAACACAAACTAGTAACATACCTGATACTCCGATTGAGAATCCAGCAGGACAGAGGTGAATGTGGGAACCGTTGAGAAGCGAATCTAAACATTCGCCCCTAAGGAGGAGTCCTTAACGACTCCTGCTCCAGTCACCCACATCCAGCCAGAACTGTCAAAACGAAGGCCTGCACATAGGATCTCTCCAGAGAATCCAGTTCAGCAGTTTGTGTCTTGATCAACAGATCCTGTTGGTTTAACTTTGTTGCATGTATGCTAAGCATACACTCCTGTTCCCTGAGCTGCTGGTCCTGGGACAATTGTCGCAGTGTCAAGTCATGGAATTTGATCTCGAGGAAATCTTTGATCCTGGCTTCATATAGTAAAGTTCTTTCTTCAGAATCGTGGTTAAATTTCTGCAGCAGATCGTCAAAATTGTCCTGAGGAGTGATGTGAGTCAAAGATAGAGTAACCAGAGTGAACGAGCCGCTGGGTGTACCAGGAATAAGAGGCTGAGTGGGTGGTGGTGTTGAAGGCGAGACAATACACTCGTCAACAGAGTTAGAAGAAGAGAAGAGCGTCAACACATTGACATTTCTCTCAATAAGCTCAACCAGTTCAATTGGCACTTGTTCAGGGCACAATTCACAAGGCGGAGTTGGAACCCTACAAGGCACGTTCACATCTCCCTCCCGGGAACAACAGGAGCAAAAAGACTTCATCTTACGTTGCGTTATTGAGTAGATATGCTTCAGCAAAAGTACACTACGCATAAATTAACTAATTGACAATTTGAGAGCCTTCAACATAAAAAATAAAAAGCAAACCAAGGAGCAATGTTGGCAAGTGGTGTGTGACCGGGTTAAAACAGGCAAGTGATGCAAGACGCATTTGTTAGAATAGAACCAACAATACAACAACAACAACAAAACCTACATGCAAAACAACTAAATAATGTTGAAAAAGATACCGATATAAGAGTTGAATAAGTGAAGTGACACCATCAGATTGAGAATCCAGCAGGACAGAGGTGAATGTGGGAACCGTTGAGAAGCGAATCTAAACATTCGCCCCTAAGGAGGAGTCCTTAACGACTCCTGCTCCAGTCACCCACATCCAGCAAGACACTGTTGATACTTCAACTTCAAGTATATATTCTGAATACGCACCACTTTTAGAGAATTGTAACTCGAGGATCTTAAGGGACAAAAGTAGCTTGCTCCCACTCTGCGTTCATAAGTCGCGGGGTAGAGTGTCTATTTGGAAGGGTCATTGATGACCTTAGTTCGTTCACTAAACAACCACCTTTTGGAGATGAATGCGAGTCCCATTCCTTTGTTGGTTTTCTTACGGGCTTCTTACGGACCATATAGAATAGAGTAGTGAGATCCACGTTTAGTTTGGCAGAAACAATCTTTGATCGCGTAGGATGCTGGTTTCTTGCTACGTCTAAGTGACATTGGGAACCTAGCCATAGAATCTTTAAATGTAGGTCCCTGGGGCTAAGGTTCTCTGGGTCTCTTGTCCGATACTCATCAATATGATTTGTGGTGTAGCTGATGGCTGTCTGTAGTGCCATTTCTCGGATTGCAGAGGGTGTAGCGCTATACCACTCCCGTGTAGAATTAGGCTGCATAACTCGTTCCAGGTGTGAGTGTTTGGGCCCAGATTTGGGATTATCTGGGCCCTATCCACAAGCGGCTCTGGTTGTATGTCTGAGTCGTGTAGATCCGCACTTAGGGGCTCAGGCCCTAAGTGCGGCGACCTTTTGGTCGTTTTTGGGTAGAGGGTTGTGTCTGTCTACCTATGTTAATTGAACGTCGAGTGGTGTTCAGACAATATTTCGAGCGGTGTCCCTTGGTTTCGCATGTGACGGCTGGTTTTCCACACGAGGTTGAGCGATGTCCGGCTTGGTCACAGTTGTGACAGATAAGTGGATCTCTACCACGGTTACGGGCAGGTCGATCCAGCCTTGGTGCAGATCTACTTCTGGATTTACTCCTATATAGTGCAGGAGTTGTTATTTGTGCCCTCAGTCGTCTTGGTGAGGGACTTCGAGAGATCGTGCGTGTTGCACGGTAACCATTAGTTGGTGCCGTACTTGGTCTTCCGTTGCGTCCTCGTGCGGGGGAACGGCTGCGTGATCGGCGTCCCATACGCACAATGTCGTTAGCTGAATACGACGGTCCATAGGATAACCTCTTTCGAGGACCTTGTCGTGGTCGGTTTCGCTGGCTACTATTGGAGCGTCCTGTACGGGCTCTGTTGATAGTGCTTCGAATATTAGAAGAGCGACTACTGCGTTTGGAGCTTTCAGAGCGACTGGACTGTCTTGATCTGGCAGTTTGTGTGGAGCGGCTAGAGAGAGAGGGGCTACGATTTTTCCAAGATGGAGAGCGGTTGGTAGTACGACTAGTTCCTCTAGATGATCGAGAGCTAGTACTGGAGTTGGATCGGTGAGGATTGTTACGTGATCGGTTCCGTCTCGGTGAGGGAGAGCGACCGCGTCTCTTAGGACTGGGTGATCGGCCGTTTCGTGAATAGTCGGTCTTGGGTCTGCGGAAGGTAGTAGGCTCTTCGTTGGAGCGAGAGTTTCCTCCTGGAGTGGCGTTGCTGGTATAATTGTCTACGGGAGTGCCAGCTTCGAAGACCTCTCCATCCTGAGATAGTATGTTCAGGTCGCTATCATGGTAGAGGAAAGTGTGTTTACTCTGCTTGAGTTCACGTGCATATCTTTGCTGTAACTTACACTCTCCGTTGAGGTGTACGAAGGTACCTGGGACTTTAGTGACTGTCCCCTCCAATTCGTTGGAGACTTCATAATACTTCCATGAATGAAGGTAACATGCGCCATATTTACAGTGTAGGTCTTTATGGTTGTTCCCGTCTTGTGTCTTATGGTAGCGACAGATTCGGTCTTTAGAACCTAGTAGTAACTGTACTTCTTGATAGATGTAGATGGCGCGACGTTTTTCTTCCTCTTTGTTAGCTTTGCGCATATAGGAGCGCTCCCAGGAATCTGATGCAGTCTCCTGGATGGTGGCGAGTGCGTTGTGAAGGTCCGTGTACGCAAATAGAATGATGGCCCATTCTCGTTGGTTAAGGTCGGAGCCTTCTCTCATAGCGATGTCTTTATGGTTAATTCGTAGCACATCGATACTTTCTCTTCCGAGCAGCCATGCTTGTTCTGCTATAGGTCGAAATCTGAAGTCTTTGCATTGAATCCGGTCACTTGTTAGCTTCATAGCCTTCGGAATCTCTCCTACATGTTCTGTGAAAACGCCTTTATTTAGGAGTGACTGTGCGGTTAAATCTCTGATCTTTCCCATTACGCGTTTGGCCTCATAGTTAGCAACTACGTCGCCATTGTTCAGTATATGGATCTTTTGAGTAGAGTCCGTTAGAAGAAAGCCATTGATAAGATCCATGGCTTGTGGGTAGTATTGTAAATTGAGAAACTGTTCTTCTGGAAACGCGTTCAGATCCTCGAATATTTCTGTGAAATACTGTCTCTGAATAGAAGTTAGGAGAGAGTTAAGTTGTGATCCTAGGAAGATAAGGTGGGCGGTATCTGCCTCCTCTGTATCAATTACGTTCTTGAGCATTTTGGAGGCTACCTCCTTCTTAAATTCGTCGCGTGCCTTAGTAGGATGACGCCGACTTAAGACTTCCCTTTCTGCGTCCTTGAGCCAGCTGGTTGCTACAATTGCTCGCATTTGATTATATTCACGGTCATCGTCGTCAGCGTCGACTCCTACGGCTGTAGTCCACGCTTCAATGTATTTGCGGCTCTTAGTAACTCTATCTATTTTATGAGCTAGTGTCATAATTTGGTGGTGTTTGTCTGAGACCTTAACCCTCGAGCGGCGCATGATGCGATTTATGCACGTAGCTGTTTTCTTCTGAAGAAAACTAAGAAAGTTGATGGGAGTAGAAGAGGCAGTTTTTCTCAGTGTGGACTGTTCTCTGACGACCTTTCGTAAGAAGCCAGTGTTGTACGAATATCTGCGAGTGTCTTGATCCCAATCGTAGTGTTTGCCTCCTATTGCATCGATATTAGGTTGTGACTCTGCGGCAGGGCTAGGATCAATGCGTACGCGGTTGAGAGTCCTATTGTGAAGACTGGAGGTGGAGGCGATAGTATTCGGAAGAGCTCCTAAGAGTTCCGTGAGGAATGCTCCGACTGGTTCACTAATTTCTTCAGTAGTCTTGAGAGTTTCTAGTTTGACAGCAAGGTCTTCGAAATGTCTCACGTTGATCGTGTGGGCCTCTGCGTCCGTACTTACGGGGAGTACGTTGGATCGGTACTCATGCTCTTGAATCGCGGATTTGAGTATACTTCGCTGGTTCGTGAGCGTCCCTCGCGAGAGGACCGTTGTCCATGCAGTAGACATACCAGTCGGGTGCACGGAGGCCGTGGACCGCATAAGCACGTCTGCGTCTCTGGTAATCTCACTTTCTTCGGAGATTGGTCGTTCCGCCCTCTCCGCTCGTAATTGATCAATAAAGATTCCTGCATGTACTTCGTTGGCAAGCCATCCTCCATAGTTGGCGTTGGCTCCATAACTCCTGAGTATGGTTTGGTTGATCCAGATGCAGAAGTCAGTCGTGGTGTGGAATGCGAATTTCGCATATTGGCCTCCACCAAAGAGACCTTCTGTAGCGCTTCCAACACCATCTCGGTATCCTGCAGCCATCGTTGTCGCAACTTCTCGAACGCTCTCGTATCTGTGTATTCCATAGAACTCTCGGAACTGGCCTCGAGTCCAGCTGCTAGTGGCGAAAAGTCGGTCCAATCGGACGTCGTTCTCGGTGTGCTCCGAGATACCTTCTGTGGAGATGTATTCTCTAAACTGGAAGTCGTCCGGGGACCCGGAAGGGTAGACTCCAAATACTCCTCGTGGAGCGTTATCAACGTCGAAGACAAGGTTGTTTCCAGGGCTGAGAAGTCCATTAACAAAAAGGTTTTGGTTACCAGCGCAATGTAACACAATATCGTGAGTACTAAAGTTAGAGCAGGGAAGCGTATTGCTAATCAATAGGTGTGTCCAAGAAAGAGATTGTAGGGGAGTGTCAATTGACATCTGGGAATAAACAAATATCAAAGCCAACAAGTTAATAGCTAATGCCCTTTAACCTAACCTGTTTTGAACAGGTTTGCGTTAAAAATTATCCAAATTCGAAGTTCAAAAATCGGGCCACGATATGCACATTAATCAACAACCAGACACCCAGCCTGAAAGTCTCAGAGCACTGGCACTCACGGTCTAGCCGGTGTTATCATCACGGAGGAAACAAAAGCCAAGGCACTGAAGGCACTAATTTCAATACAGGGCCACTCTACTACGATAGTTGAGTCGGTACAGTGTAAAATCGGGAAAATATCATCAAATGACACACACTTACATTACTCCTAACACACTCACTTTTTGTCGAGGGATATTACGGGTGGATAAAACAGCATCTCCAAGCAAATCACCCAGCTTAGCCACACCTGCATCAATATCATGCTGAAGGAAGCCTTCCACTTCGATTTGATCCGGGTAGACTCTTATCTTCACAGCAAACAACTTCTCCATGGAGATTACTATTTTCCGCTTTGTCCTGCACTGTAAAATATTAAAGCCGCATCGAGTAATTAATAGGCGAGTCTGTAATGAGTGGTGGAATACTTCCGCGAGTTGGAGGGTAGACCTGGCATCGCCAACGAGCTGAGGGGTGGACTGGAGCTTGTATTTCCGTATTAGGTCACACGAATCCACCTCGAAAAGAATCGCTACCAGAATGTTTCTCTCGCTAAGATACTTCAAATAGCTCGGCATCAGGAGGAAGATAAAATTGGGGAAGAGAATTGAGGTTATCTGCTCACTGTAGGAATGCATGTTTGCACGGATTTTCATGCATTCCATCCAGTCAACCTCTTGGCTTATTACAAGCTCACCAACCAGGCGGTGGGTAGTGTGCAGCGGGTCAATTATGCGCAACTGCGCGGGGTATACCATCAAGTACATCTCCATTGGTCTGAAAAAGAAAAATATAACTGATACTGCATTCAATAGTCATAGGGGAAGCCAAATGCTAACCAAACATAATCAATGTTAAAATAAGTGGTAGTTATAATTGAGCAGAAAAGTTACAATTTATGTGGAATACAGGGCTCGAGGAAAAACATGGAGAGGGGAAACAGATTGCTGATGCAGAGAAATATTATATCGTGTAAACGGATTAAAAAAAACACACTTACTTCTTCAATGGGAAACGGTAGAATGTCTGTCGAACTTTAGCAAAAACAACAGTTAGCGCCTCAGATAACCCCAACACACGTAGGCATTTGCTTTCTACATCGATAATAAAGCTCATAGAGCCATGCGACAAATACGGCTCGCAAGCGGCAGCGATGCATTCATTAGCAGTCGCCAACAGTATCAAGTCCCCTTTCGTCACAAGGAGAACTTCCTCAGAGATCTACATTGGACACAATTCAAAACACTGGAAAAACAAAAAACTGGAAGCATCAGATAATTCCTATGTTGATTAATACGCGTATGGCGTTTACACGTAGTATACGGAATGCGCTATATCGGCTATCCATCATTACGTATATATTATACGCTAGATCTATAGTCAACCAGGGATGTTTTCCAACTAAATTCAGTAGCATATTGTTGAAACTTATTGTAAACACAAGATGCTAGCAAATAATCCAATTTGTACAATACAAGTCTATATTATGACAAATTTATGAGTCGATTAATAATAGGGGAATATTGATGTAACCGAAAGTGGTTCAAAGCAAATTCCATACACGTGTAATACGGATTACATTACAAGAATTACGGCGTGGTACGTATCCAAGGAAAGACGTATTAAACAACTAAGGATGCTTCACATGAGTTATACAGCTCAATTAGAGTCTATAGGTAGAACGAATTTGTTCTGCTGCTAGTAAACACATTGAAATGTTAATAGGAAATGGAAACAAGGAGACTACAGCCTCAAATAAAGTTTACGCATATTCTATCAGCTCACCTTGGAAAGGACAGACATTTCAAGCTGTCTGATATGTCTGAGGCCGTCTCTTCAGGGATTAGCAGGTACAGAGATGAACAGACGCAGGCATAATCGTAGCGTCCCACAACTAAAGCAAACCCTTCGAGCTGTTCGCGGAAATTCGCCTCCATGAAATTGTAGAGGTGTTCACTCATTGGATAGTCGCGCCGTAACCTAGACAAGGATCAGAATTTATAGGTAAAAGACAACTCAGCTAAAAGCGAAACAAAAACAAACCAAACCAAACAAAATGACACAGTAAATGAATAAGCTGATCGATGGAAGTAAACACAAACTAGTAACATACCTGATACTCCGATTGTGAATCCAGCAGGACAGAGGTGAATGTGGGAACCGTTGAGAAGCGAATCTAAACATTCGCCCCTAAGGAGGAGTCCTTAACGACTCCTGCTCCAGTCACCCACATCCAGCCAGAACTGTCAAAAGGAAGGCCTGCACATAGGATCTCTCCAGAGAATCCAGTTCAGCAGTTTGTGTCTTGATCAACAGATCCTGTTGGATTATCTTTGTTGCATGTATGCTAAGCATACACTCCTGTTCCCTGAGCTGCTGGTCCTGGGACAATTGTCGCAGTGTCAAGTCATGGAATTTGATCTCGAGGAAATCTTTGATCCTGGCTTCAGATAGTAAAGTTCTTTCTTCAGAATCGTGGTTAAATTTCTGCAGCAGATCGTCAAAATTGTCCTGAGGAGTGATGTGAGTCAAAGATAGAGTAACCAAAGTGAACGAGTCGCTGGGTGTACCAGGAATAAGAGGCTGAGTGGGTGGTGGTGTTGAAGGCGAGACAATACACTCGTCAACAGAGTTAGAAGAAGAGAAGAGCGTCAACACATTGACATTTCTCTCAATAAGCTCAACCGGTTCAATTGGCACTTGTTCAGGGCACAATTCACAAGGCGGAGTTGGAATCCTACAAGGCACGTTCACATCTCCCTCCCGGGAACAACAGGAGCAAAAAGACTTCATCTTACGTTGCGTTATTGAGTAGATATGCTTCAGCAAAAGTACACTACGCATAAATTAACTAATTGACAATTTGAGACCCTTCAACATAAAAAATAAAAAGCAAACCAAGGAGCAATGTTGGCAAGTGGTGTGTGACCGGGTTAAAACAGGCAAGTGATGCAAGACGCATTTGTTAGAATAGAACCAACAATACAACAACAACAACAAAACCTACATGCAAAACAACTAAATAATGTTGAAAAAGATACCGATATAAGAGTTGAATAAGTGAAGTGACACCATCAGATTGAGAATCCAGCAGGACAGAGGTGAATGTGGGAACCGTTGAGAAGCGAATCTAAACATTCGCCCCTAAGGAGGAGTCCTTAACGACTCCTGCTCCAGTCACCCACATCCAGCCAGAACTGTCAAAAGGAAGGCCTGCACGTAAACTAGAAACAGAATCGAGATAAATCCAAGTAAACGTATGATAGCGCAACTAAAATAGCATGGCTTACCTAAGCGTAAGTGATCAGGTAAGTTGGGTTGACACGCTCGTTGGTGTACATTACATACAGTCCACCACCAGACGGATGCCAACCATACACCGTGTCGTACCTCTCTAATATAAAACGCGCATGATGTTCGGGTACAAGTGGAGGCATTAGAAGAGTTTTATCAGGTTCCATAGTTACTACGTTACCGGCAATGATTTGAAAAACTAGAATCTGTCGGAAGTTACTTCGTGGAACCAGATAACTGTACTCGTTGGACAGTGTGATATTCTCAGCGAAGTAATTTCCTCTGCCCCACAGCCCATCTCGTGAATATCGGAAATCAAGCCCCTCCAAACAACTGTAGATCTGCTCAGGAACAACGTTGGTCGTTCCATGATATACTGTTTTCTCGTTAGCAGGCTTCTCCAATGCATGGAATCGAGCAAGACACTGTTGATACTTCAACCACAAGTATTTATTCTGAATTCGCACAACTTTGAGAGCATTGTAACGCGAGGATCTGAAGGGAAAAGTAGCTTGCTCCCACTCCTCAGAACCCGGCACCACCTCGTCCAGTATAAGCCATTCCTCATTGTTGTGCGCAACCCAATGAGAGGGCATCGTTATCTCGACATCTGGAAATGACTAAACGAAAGAAAGAAAATAGAAAATTACAGCTGTGACGACTGAACTATTCATATATAGTACAAATATACAAACATATACTATATAGTACATAGTATATAGTAGCTACATGCAGTTCGGTCTCGGTCGGATTGCGGCGGATCACACCATGACAAAGGTCGCTTTCCCGACCTATGTATGCTTGTCTTGTGTCAGGAAGTACACAACACAAGTAACGGATAAAAATGGGAAGAGGTATGCCCAAATATGTGATTTTATGACCATTTTGTCGAGGAAAACAAGAGATCGTTGTTAGCGTGTAAAATTACCCCCTTTAGGCAAATTTGCACATTTCTAGAGCATATTGTCTTTCCTATTACTTCGGGACACGCACATACAGACGCATTTTTTAAAAAGCAATTAACTTGTTAATACATATGATGTATTGAAATATAAGAATTGATGGCATAATCCTATATTAATAAATTTACGATTTCATAGGGTTCAAGCGTGATTAATAGTGGCAACTTTGAACCTAATAATCAGCAAATTAGCGTGAATTTAAAACCCGTTAAGGTCTTAGATCTAAATTACATTTCTGCATTATAGGAATTCTAAAGTTTTTGTTACCAATACTTTAATCTTCCTTTGGGACAAAAAATGCTAAAGGTCCCGTCTATAAACCACAACAGAAGAGGCCAAGTGTGCGCAGAAGAAATTGACTGCAGTAGAAACGTGGTACACAATAATAATTAGTCTTAAAAGTGTAAAAATGGAGGATCATTTTTAACTAATGCCGCAATGAACTACGAATAAGCCGTAAATAGTACGCTGAATCAGTGAATATCACAACAAATTAATCTAACCAAGGATACACCAAGAGCTAATTAGTTAAGGGTACGCCAAATAGGTTAATAGAGCTCAGAATAGACTAAGTGTACGCCGAATAGATTAATTGTACGCCAAATAGGTTAATGGTAAGCAGAAGGTTTCAACCTATTGTTAATCAGTTCATTTTTTAGTGTACCTTTGAATCAGTGAAATTGAGTGAATAGCTTTTCATTTGATTTCATTCAACTAATTTCATTCTTTTCATTCATTAATATCTGCGTATATATCCCTTTTAACCTAACCTGTTTTGAACAGGTTTGCGATAAAAATTATCCAAATTCGAAGTTCAAAAATCGGGCCACGATATGCACATTAATCAACAACCAGACACCCAGCCTGAAAGTCTCAGAGCACTGGCACTCACGGTCTAGCCGGTGTTATCATCACGGAGGAAACAAAAGCCAAGGCACTGAAGGCACTAATTTCAATACAGGGCCACTCTACTACGATAGTTGAGTCGGTACAGTGTAAAATCGGGAAAATATCATCAAATGACACACACTTACATTACTCCTAACACACTCACTTTTTGTCGAGGGATATTACGGGTGGATAAAACAGCATCTCCAAGCAAATCACCCAGCTTAGACACACCTGCATCAATATCATGCTGAAGGAAGCCTTCCACTTCGATTAGATCCGGGTAGACTCTTATCTTCACAGCAAACAACTTCTCAAAGGAGATTACTATTTTCCGCTTTGTCCTGCACTGTAAAATATTAAAGCCGCATCGAGTAATTAATAGGCGAGTCTGTAATGAGTGGTGGAATACTTCCGCGAGTTGGAGGGTAGACCTGGCATCGCCAACGAGCTGAGGGGTGGACTGGAGCTTGTATTTCCGTATTAGGTCACACGAATCCACCTCGAAAAGAATCGCTACCAGAATGTTTCTCTCGCTAAGATACTTCAAATAGCTCGGCATCAGGAGGAAGATAAAATTGGGGAAGAGAATTGAGGTTATCTGCTCACTGTAGGAATGCATGTTTGCACGGATTTTCATGCATTCCATCCAGTCAACCTCTTGGCTTATTACAAGCTCACCAACCAGGCGGTGGGTAGTGTGCAGCGGGTCAATTATGCGCAACTGCGCGGGGTATACCATCAAGTACATCTCCATTGGTCTGAAAAAGAAAAATATAACTGATACTGCATTCAATAGTCATAGGGGAAGCCAAATGCTAACCAAACATAATCAATGTTAAAATAAGTGGTAGTTATAATTGAGCAGAAAAGTTACAATTTATGTGGAATACAGGGCTCGAGGAAAAACATGGAGAGGGGAAACAGATTGCTGATGCAGAGAAATATTATATCGTGTAAACGGATTAAAAAAAACACACTTACTTCTTCAATGGGAAACGGTAGAATGTCTGTCGAACTTTAGCAAAAACAACAGTTAGCGCCTCAGTTAACCCCAACACACGTAGGCATTCGCTTTCTACATCGATAATAAAGCTCATAGAGCCATGCGACAAATACGGCTCGCAAGCGGCAGCGATGCATTCATTAGCAGTCGCCAACAGTATCAAGTCCCCTTTCGTCACAAGGAGAACTTCCTCAGAGATCTACATTGGACACAATTCAAAACACTGGAAAAACAAAAAACTGGAAGCATCAGATAATTCCTATGTTGATTAATACGCGTATGGCGTTTACACGTAGTATACGGAATGCGCTATATCGGCTATCCATCATTACGTATATATTATACGCTAGATCTATAGTCAACCAGGGATGTTTTCCAACTAAATTCAGTAGCATATTGTTGAAACTTATTGTAAACACAAGATGCTAGCAAATAATCCAATTTGTACAATACAAGTCTATATTATGACAAATTTATGAGTCGATTAATAATAGGGGAATATCGATGTAACCGAAAGTGGTTCAAAGCAAATTCCATACACGTGTAATACGGATTACATTACAAGAATTACGGCGTGGTACGTATCCAAGGAAAGACGTATTAAACAACTAAGGATGCTTCACATGAGTTATACAGCTCAATTAGAGTCTATAGGTAGAACGAATTTGTTCTGCTGCTAGTAAACACATTGAAATGTTAATAGGAAATGGAAACAAGGAGACTACAGCCTCAAATAAAGTTTACGCATATTCTATCAGCTCACCTTGGAAAGGACAGACATTTCAAGCTGTCTGATATGTCTGAGGCCGGTCTCTTCAGGGATTAGCAGGTACAGAGATGAACAGACGTAGGCATAATCGTAGCGTCCCTCAACCAAAGCAAACCCTTCGAGCTGTAAGCGGAAATTATCCTCCATGAAATTGTAGAGGTGTTCACTCATTGGATAGTCGCGCCGTAACCTAGACAAGGATCAGAATTTATAGGTAAAGCCAACTCAGCTAAAAGCGAAACAAAAACAAACCAAACCAAACAAAATGACACAGTAAATGAATAAGCTGATCGATGGAAGTAAACACAAACTAGTAACATACCTGATACTCCGATTGAGAATCCAGCAGGACAGAGGTGAATGTGGGAACCGTTGAGAAGCGAATCTAAACATTCGCCCCTAAGGAGGAGTCCTTAACGACTCCTGCTCCAGTCACCCACATCCAGCCAGAACTGTCAAAAGGAAGGCCTGCACATAGGATCTCTCCAGAGAATCCAGTTCAGCAGTTTGTGTCTTGATCAACAGATCCTGTTGGATTATCTTTGTTGCATGTATGCTAAGCATACACTCCTGTTCCCTGAGCTGCTGGTCCTGGGACAATTGTCGCAGTGTCAAGTCATGGAATTTGATCTCGAGGAAATCTTTGATCCTGGCTTCAGATAGTAAAGTTCTTTCTTCAGAATCGTGGTTAAATTTCTGCAGCAGATCGTCAAAATTGTCCTGAGGAGTGATGTGAGTCAAAGATAGAGTAACCAGAGTGAACGAGTCGCTGGGTGTACCAGGAATAAGAGGCTGAGTGGGTGGTGGTGTTGAAGGCGAGACAATACACTCGTCAACAGAGTTAGAAGAAGAGAAGAGCGTCAACACATTGACATTTCTCTCAATAAGCTCAACCGGTTCAATTGGCACTTGTTCAGGGCACAATTCACAAGGCGGAGTTGGAATCCTACAAGGCACGTTCACATCTCCCTCCCGGGAACAACAGGAGCAAAAAGACTTCATCTTACGTTGCGTTATTGAGTAGATATGCTTCAGCAAAAGTACACTACGCATAAATTAACTAATTGACAATTTGAGACCCTTCAACATAAAAAATAAAAAGCAAACCAAGGAGCAATGTTGGCAAGTGGTGTGTGACCGGGTTAAAACAGGCAAGTGATGCAAGACGCATTTGTTAGAATAGAACCAACAATACAACAACAACAACAAAACCTACATGCAAAACAACTAAATAATGTTGAAAAAGATACCGATATAAGAGTTGAATAAGTGAAGTGACACCATCAGATTGAGAATCCAGCAGGACAGAGGTGAATGTGGGAACCGTTGAGAAGCGAATCTAAACATTCGCCCCTAAGGAGGAGTCCTTAACGACTCCTGCTCCAGTCACCCACATCCAGCCAGAACTGTCAAAAGGAAGGCCTGCACGTAAACTAGAAACAGAATCGAGATAAATCCAAGTAAACGTATGATAGCGCAACTAAAATAGCATGGCTTACCTAAGCGTAAGTGATCAGGTAAGTTGGGTTGACACGCTCGTTGGTGTACATTACATACAGTCCACCACCAGACGGATGCCAACCATACACCGTGTCGTACCTCTCTAATATAAAACGCGCATGATGTTCGGGTACAAGTGGAGGCATTAGAAGAGTTTTATCAGGTTCCATAGTTACTACGTTACCGGCAATGATTTGAAAAACTAGAATCTGTCGGAAGTTACTTCGTGGAACCAGATAACTGTACTCGTTGGACAGTGTGATATTCTCAGCGAAGTAATTTCCTCTGCCCCACAGCCCATCTCGTGAATATCGGAAATCAAGCCCCTCCAAACAACTGTAGATCTGCTCAGGAACAACGTTGGTCGTTCCATGATATACTGTTTTCTCGTTAGCAGGCTTCTCCAATGCATGGAATCGAGCAAGACACTGTTGATACTTCAACCACAAGTATTTATTCTGAATTCGCACAACTTTGAGAGCATTGTAACGCGAGGATCTGAAGGGAAAAGTAGCTTGCTCCCACTCCTCAGAACCCGGCACCACCTCGTCCAGTATAAGCCATTCCTCATTGTTGTGCGCAACCCAATGAGAGGGCATCGTTATCTCGACATCTGGAAATGACTAAACGAAAGAAAGAAAATAGAAAATTACAGCTGTGACGACTGAACTATTCATATATAGTACAAATATACAAACATATACTATATAGTACATAGTATATAGTAGCTACGTGCAGTTCGGTCTCGGTCGGATTGCGGCGGATCACACCATGACAAAGGTCGCTTTCCCGACCTATGTATGCTTGTCTTGTGTCAGGAAGTACACAACACAAGTAACGGATAAAAATGGGAAGAGGTATGCCCAAATATGTGATTTTATGACCATTTTGTCGAGGAAAACAAGAGATCGTTGTTAGCGTGTAAAATTACCCCCTTTAGGCAAATTTGCACATTTCTAGAGCATATTGTCTTTCCTATTACTTCGGGACACGCACATACAGACGCATTTTTTAAAAAGCAATTAACTTGTTAATACATATGATGTATTGAAATATAAGAATTGATGGCATAATCCTATATTAATAAATTTACGATTTCATAGGGTTCAAGCGTGATTAATAGTGGCAACTTTGAACCTAATAATCAGCAAATTAGCGTGAATTTAAAACCCGTTAAGGTCTTAGATCTAAATTACATTTCTGCATTATAGGAATTCTAAAGTTTTTGTTACCAATACTTTAATCTTCCTTTGGGACAAAAAATGCTAAAGGTCCCGTCTATAAACCACAACAGAAGAGGCCAAGTGTGCGCAGAAGAAATTGACTGCAGTAGAAACGTGGTACACAATAATAATTAGTCTTAAAAGTGTAAAAATGGAGGATCATTTTTAACTAATGCCGCAATGAACTACGAATAAGTCGTAAATAGTACGCTGAATCAGTGAATATCACAACAAATTAATCTAACCAAGGATACACCAAGAGCTAATTAGTTAAGGGTACGCCAAATAGGTTAATAGAGCTCAGAATAGACTAAGTGTACGCCGAATAGATTAATTGTACGCCAAATAGGTTAATGGTAAGCAGAAGGTTTCAACCTATTGTTAATCAGTTCATTTTTTAGTATACCTTTGAATCAGTGAAATTGAGTGAATAGCTTTTCATTTGATTTCATTCAACTAATTTCATTCTTTTCATTCATTAATATCTGCGTATATATCCCTTTTAACCTAACCTGTTTTGAACAGGTTTGCGATAAAAATTATCCAAATTCGAAGTTCAAAAATCGGGCCACGATATGCACATTAATCAACAACCAGACACCCAGCCTGAAAGTCTCAGAGCACTGGCACTCACGGTCTAGCCGGTGTTATCATCACGGAGGAAACAAAAGCCAAGGCACTGAAGGCACTAATTTCAATACAGGGCCACTCTACTACGATAGTTGAGTCGGTACAGTGTAAAATCGGGAAAATATCATCAAATGACACACACTTACATTACTCCTAACACACTCACTTTTTGTCGAGGGATATTACGGGTGGATAAAACAGCATCTCCAAGCAAATCACCCAGCTTAGACACACCTGCATCAATATCATGCTGAAGGAAGCCTTCCACTTCGATTAGATCCGGGTAGACTCTTATCTTCACAGCAAACAACTTCTCCATGGAGATTACTGCAGCGGGTCAATTATGCGGAACTGCGCGCGGGGTATACCATCAAGTACATCTCCATTGGTCTGAAAAAGAAAAATATAACTGATACTGCATTCAATAGTCATAGGGGAAGCCAAATGCTAACCAAACATAATCAATGTTAAAATAAGTGGTAGTTATAATTGAGCAGAAAAGTTACAATTTATGTGGAATACAGGGCTCGAGGAAAAACATGGAGAGGGGAAACAGATTGCTGATGCAGAGAAATATTATATCGTATAAACGGATTAAAAAAAACACACTTACTTCTTCAATGGGAAACGGTAGAATGTCTGTCGAACTTTAGCAAAAACAACAGTTAGCGCCTCAGTTAACCCCAACACACGTAGGCATTCGCTTTCTACATCGATAATAAAGCTCATAGAGCCATGCGACAAATACGGCTCGCAAGCGGCAGCGATGCATTCATTAGCAGTCGCCAACAGTATCAAGTCCCCTTTCGTCACAAGGAGAACTTCCTCAGAGATCTACATTGGACACAATTCAAAACACTGGAAAAACAAAAAACTGGAAGCATCAGATAATTCCTATGTTGATTAATACGCGTATGGCGTTTACACGTAGTATACGGAATGCGCTATATCGGCTATCCATCATTACGTATATATTATACGCTAGATCTATAGTCAACCAGGGATGTTTTCCAACTAAATTCAGTAGCATATTGTTGAAACTTATTGTAAACACAAGATGCTAGCAAATAATCCAATTTGTACAATACAAGTCTATATTATGACAAATTTATGAGTCGATTAATAATAGGGGAATATCGATGTAACCGAAAGTGGTTCAAAGCAAATTCCATACACGTGTAATACGGATTACATTACAAGAATTACGGCGTGGTACGTATCCAAGGAAAGACGTATTAAACAACTAAGGATGCTTCACATGAGTTATACAGCTCAATTAGAGTCTATAGGTAGAACGAATTTGTTCTGCTGCTAGTAAACACATTGAAATGTTAATAGGAAATGGAAACAAGGAGACTACAGCCTCAAATAAAGTTTACGCATATTCTATCAGCTCACCTTGGAAAGGACAGACATTTCAAGCTGTCTGATATGTCTGAGGCCGGTCTCTTCAGGGATTAGCAGGTACAGAGATGAACAGACGTAGGCATAATCGTAGCGTCCCTCAACCAAAGCAAACCCTTCGAGCTGTTCGCGGAAATTATCCTCCATGAAATTGTAGAGGTGTTCACTCATTGGATAGTCGCGCCGTAACCTAGACAAGGATCAGAATTTATAGGTAAAAGCCAACTCAGCTAAAAGCGAAACAAAAACAAACCAAACCAAACAAAATGACACAGTAAATGAATAAGCTGATCGATGGAAGTAAACACAAACTAGTAACATACCTGATACTCCGATTGTGAATCCAGCAGGACAGAGGTGAATGTGGGAACCGTTGAGAAGCGAATCTAAACATTCGCCCCTAAGGAGGAGTCCTTAACGACTCCTGCTCCAGTCACCCACATATAGCCAGAACTGTCAAAAGGAAGGCCTGCACATAGGATCTCTCCAGAGAATCCAGTTCAGCAGTTTGTGTCTTGATCAACAGATCCTGTTGGATTATCTTTGTTGCATGTATGCTAAGCATACACTCCTGTTCCCTGAGCTGCTGGTCCTGGGACAATTGTCGCAGTGTCAAGTCATGGAATTTGATCTCGAGGAAATCTTTGATCCTGGCTTCAGATAGTAAAGTTCTTTCTTCAGAATCGTGGTTAAATTTCTGCAGCAGATCGTCAAAATTGTCCTGAGGAGTGATGTGAGTCAAAGATAGAGTAACCAGAGTGAACGAGTCGCTGGGTGTACCAGGAATAAGAGGCTGAGTGGGTGGTGGTGTTGAAGGCGAGACAATACACTCGTCAACAGAGTTAGAAGAAGAGAAGAGCGTCAACACATTGACATTTCTCTCAATAAGCTCAACCAGTTCAATTGGCACTTGTTCAGGGCACAATTCACAAGGCGGAGTTGGAATCCTACAAGGCACGTTCACATCTCCCTCCCGGGAACAACAGGAGCAAAAAGACTTCATCTTACGTTGCGTTATTGAGTAGATATGCTTCAGCAAAAGTACACTACGCATAAATTAACTAATTGACAATTTGAGAGCCTTCAACATAAAAAATAAAAAGCAAACCAAGGAGCAATGTTGGCAAGTGGTGTGTGACCGGGTTAAAACAGGCAAGTGATGCAAGACGCATTTGTTAGAATAGAACCAACAATACAACAACAACAACAAAACCTACATGCAAAACAACTAAATAATGTTGAAAAAGATACCGATATAAGAGTTGAATAAGTGAAGTGACACCATCAGATTGAGAATCCAGCAGGACAGAGGTGAATGTGGGAACCGTTGAGAAGCGAATCTAAACATTCGCCCCTAAGGAGGAGTCCTTAACGACTCCTGCTCCAGTCACCCACATCCAGCCAGAACTGTCAAAAGGAAGGCCTGCACGTAAACTAGAAACAGAATCGAGATAAATCCAAGTAAACGTATGATAGCGCAACTAAAATAGCATGGCTTACCTAAGCGTAAGTGATCAGGTAAGTTGGGTTGACACGCTCGTTGGTGTACATTACATACAGTCCACCACCAGACGGATGCCAACCATACACCGTGTCGTACCTCTCTAATATAAAACGCGCATGATGTTCGGGTACAAGTGGAGGCATTAGAAGAGTTTTATCAGGTTCCATAGTTACTACGTTACCGGCAATGATTTGAAAAACTAGAATCTGTCGGAAGTTACTTCGTGGAACCAGATAACTGTACTCGTTGGACAGTGTGATATTCTCAGCGAAGTAATTTCCTCTGCCCCACAGCCCATCTCGTGAATATCGGAAATCAAGCCCCTCCAAACAACTGTAGATCTGCTCAGGAACAACGTTGGTCGTTCCATGATATACTGTTTTCTCGTTAGCAGGCTTCTCCAATGCATGGAATCGAGCAAGACACTGTTGATACTTCAACCACAAGTATTTATTCTGAATTCGCACAACTTTGAGAGCATTGTAACGCGAGGATCTGAAGGGAAAAGTAGCTTGCTCCCACTCCTCAGAACCCGGCACCACCTCGTCCAGTATAAGCCATTCCTCATTGTTGTGCGCAACCCAATGAGAGGGCATCGTTATCTCGACATCTGGAAATGACTAAACGAAAGAAAGAAAATAGAAAATTACAGCTGTGACGACTGAACTATTCATATATAGTACAAATATACAAACATATACTATATAGTACATAGTATATAGTAGCTACGTGCAGTTCGGTCTCGGTCGGATTGCGGCGGATCACACCATGACAAAGGTCGCTTTCCCGACCTATGTATGCTTGTCTTGTGTCAGGAAGTACACAACACAAGTAACGGATAAAAATGGGAAGAGGTATGCCCAAATATGTGATTTTATGACCATTTTGTCGAGGAAAACAAGAGATCGTTGTTAGCGTGTAAAATTACCCCCTTTAGGCAAATTTGCACATTTCTAGAGCATATTGTCTTTCCTATTACTTCGGGACACGCACATACAGACGCATTTTTTAAAAAGCAATTAACTTGTTAATACATATTATGTATTGAAATATAAGAATTGATGGCATAATCCTATATTAATAAATTTACGATTTCATAGGGTTCAAGCGTGATTAATAGTGGCAACTTTGAACCTAATAATCAGCAAATTAGCGTGAATTTAAAACCCGTTAAGGTCTTAGATCTAAATTACATTTCTGCATTATAGGAATTCTAAAGTTTTTGTTACCAATACTTTAATCTTCCTTTGGGACAAAAAATGCTAAAGGTCCCGTCTATAAACCACAACAGAAGAGGCCAAGTGTGCGCAGAAGAAATTGACTGCAGTAGAAACGTGGTACACAATAATAATTAGTCTTAAAAGTGTAAAAATGGAGGATCATTTTTAATTAATGCCGCAATGAACTACGAATAAGCCGTAAATAGTACGCTGAATCAGTGAATATCACAACAAATTAATCTAACCAAGGATACACCAAGAGCTAATTAGTTAAGGGTACGCCAAATAGGTTAATAGAGCTCAGAATAGACTAAGTGTACGCCGAATAGATTAATTGTACGCCAAATAGGTTAATGGTAAGCAGAAGGTTTCAACCTATTGTTAATCAGTTCATTTTTTAGTGTACCTTTGAATCAGTGAAATTGAGTGAATAGCTTTTCATTTGATTTCATTCAACTAATTTCATTCTTTTCATTCATTAATATCTGCGTATATATCCCTTTTAACCTAACCTGTTTTGAACAGGTTTGCGATAAAAATTATCCAAATTCGAAGTTCAAAAATCGGGCCACGATATGCACATTAATCAACAACCAGACACCCAGCCTGAAAGTCTCAGAGCACTGGCACTCACGGTCTAGCCGGTGTTATCATCACGGAGGAAACAAAAGCCAAGGCACTGAAGGCACTAATTTCAATACAGGGCCACTCTACTACGATAGTTGAGTCGGTACAGTGTAAAATCGGGAAAATATCATCAAATGACACACACTTACATTACTCCTAACACACTCACTTTTTGTCGAGGGATATTACGGGTGGATAAAACAGCATCTCCAAGCAAATCACCCAGCTTAGACACACCTGCATCAATATCATGCTGAAGGAAGCCTTCCACTTCGATTAGATCCGGGTAGACTCTTATCTTCACAGCAAACAACTTCTCCATGGAGATTACTATTTTCCGCTTTGTCCTGCACTGTAAAATATTAAAGCCGCATCGAGTAATTAATAGGCGAGTCTGTAATGAGTGGTGGAATACTTCCGCGAGTTGGAGGGTAGACCTGGCATCGCCAACGAGCTGAGGGGTGGACTGGAGCTTGTATTTCCGTATTAGGTCACACGAATCCACCTCGAAAAGAATCGCTACCAGAATGTTTCTCTCGCTAAGATACTTCAAATAGCTCGGCATCAGGAGGAAGATAAAATTGGGGAAGAGAATTGAGGTTATCTGCTCACTGTAGGAATGCATGTTTGCACGGATTTTCATGCATTCCATCCAGTCAACCTCTTGGC
Source organism: Hexactinellida sp. DTS-2022 (assembly GCA_028753945.1). Taxonomy (NCBI): domain Eukaryota; kingdom Metazoa; phylum Porifera; class Hexactinellida; species Hexactinellida sp. DTS-2022. Next base: position 2,124,588 of record JAPNXP010000014.1, read on the forward strand.
TTATTACAAGCTCACCAACCAGGCGGTGGGTAGTGTGCAGCGGGTCAATTATGCGCAACTGCGCGGGGTATACCATCAAGTACATCTCCATTGGTCTGAAAAAGAAAAATATAACTGATACTGCATTCAATAGTCATAGGGGAAGCCAAATGCTAACCAAACATAATCAATGTTAAAATAAGTGGTAGTTATAATTGAGCAGAAAAGTTACAATTTATGTGGAATACAGGGCTCGAGGAAAAACATGGAGAGGGGAAACAGATTGCTGATGCAGAGAAATATTATATCGTGTAAACGGATTAAAAAAAACACACTTACTTCTTCAATGGGAAACGGTAGAATGTCTGTCGAACTTTAGCAAAAACAACAGTTAGCGCCTCAGTTAACCCCAACACACGTAGGCATTCGCTTTCTACATCGATAATAAAGCTCATAGAGCCATGCGACAAATACGGCTCGCAAGCGGCAGCGATGCATTCATTAGCAGTCGCCAACAGTATCAAGTCCCCTTTCGTCACAAGGAGAACTTCCTCAGAGATCTACATTGGACACAATTCAAAACACTGGAAAAACAAAAAACTGGAAGCATCAGATAATTCCTATGTTGATTAATACGCGTATGGCGTTTACACGTAGTATACGGAATGCGCTATATCGGCTATCCATCATTACGTATATATTATACGCTAGATCTATAGTCAACCAGGGATGTTTTCCAACTAAATTCAGTAGCATATTGTTGAAACTTATTGTAAACACAAGATGCTAGCAAATAATCCAATTTGTACAATACAAGTCTATATTATGACAAATTTATGAGTCGATTAATAATAGGGGAATATCGATGTAACCGAAAGTGGTTCAAAGCAAATTCCATACACGTGTAATACGGATTACATTACAAGAATTACGGCGTGGTACGTATCCAAGGAAAGACGTATTAAACAACTAAGGATGCTTCACATGAGTTATACAGCTCAATTAGAGTCTATAGGTAGAACGAATTTGTTCTGCTGCTAGTAAACACATTGAAATGTTAATAGGAAATGGAAACAAGGAGACTACAGCCTCAAATAAAGTTTACGCATATTCTATCAGCTCACCTTGGAAAGGACAGACATTTCAAGCTGTCTGATATGTCTGAGGCCGGTCTCTTCAGGGATTAGCAGGTACAGAGATGAACAGACGTAGGCATAATCGTAGCGTCCCTCAACCAAAGCAAACCCTTCGAGCTGTTCGCGGAAATTATCCTCCATGAAATTGTAGAGGTGTTCACTCATTGGATAGTCGCGCCGTAACCTAGACAAGGATCAGAATTTATAGGTAAAAGCCAACTCAGCTAAAAGCGAAACAAAAACAAAACAAACCAAACAAAATGTAAAAACAACAACAACCGTAATTCAACAACTCACATTAATCAACAAACTCCAGCTGTTAAGATGCGTTGGGACAGGGTTCTCTCGAGAAGGAAATAGTATACTAATTAGAAGTATTTAGTGTTGAGAGTTGTGTTTGCCCTAGTGTATAGGTTGTGTAAGGCAAATTAGACAGAGAAACACGTTTAATTATCGGGAGGAAGGCTCAACGTTCCCTGCCATTGCTAGACACATGTAACACTTGGAACGGGAGTAGTGCAAAAAATGGATACCTGAGACAGAATGTGGGTGTGTGTGTGAAGGACATACGTATATATAAGTGTAACAAAAAATAAACACATCACAGTACAAATGTCAAATTATATAATAAGTAAGGCCTATTTCGAAGAGAAGCTAGGTTTAATCTTCCCACTTCGCAAACGCATCGAAGCAAAACCAGACTCTGGCTCATCAGGCGAGGAAACTACTATGACAGGTTCATTACGATTATCCACATCACTAATCGTCTCACCGGGTGAAACAGAAATCGTGGAGGATAGGGTACTCTTCAGAGAATCCAGTTCAGCAGTTTGTGTCTTGATCATCAGATCCTGTTGGTTTATCTTTGTTGCATGTATGCTAAGCATACACTCCTGTTCCCTGAGCTGCTGGTCCTGGGACAATTGTCGCAGTGTCAAGTCATGGAATTTGATCTCGAGGAAATCTTTGATCCTGGCTTCAGATAGTAAAGTTCTTTCTTCAGAATCGTGGTTAAATTTCTGCAGCAGATCGTCAAAATTGTCCTGAGGAGTGATGTGAGTCAAAGATAGAGTAACCAAAGTGAACGAGTCGCTGGGTGTACCAGGAATAAGAGGCTGAGTGGGTGGTGGTGTTGAAGGCGAGACAATACACTCGTCAACAGAGTTAGAAGAAGAGAAGAGCGTCAACACATTGACATTTCTCTCAATAAGCTCAACCGGTTCAATTGGCACTTGTTCAGGGCACAATTCACAAGGCGGAGTTGGAATCCTACAAGGCGGAGTTGGAATCCTACAAGGCACGTTCACATCTCCCTCCCGGGAACAACAGGAGCAAAAAGACTTCATCTTACGTTGCGTTATTGAGTAGATATGCTTCAGCAAAAGTACACTACGCATAAATTAACTAATTGACAATTTGAGAGCCTTCAACATAAAAAATAAAAAGCAAACCAAGGAGCAATGTTGGCAAGTGGTGTGTGACCGGGTTAAAACAGGCAAGTGATGCAAGACGCATTTGTTAGAATAGAACCAACAATACAACAACAACAACAACAACAACAACAACAAAACCTACATGCAAAACAACTAAATAATGTTGAAAAAGATACCGATATAAGAGTTGAATAAGTGAAGTGACACCATCAGATTGAGAATCCAGCAGGACAGAGGTGAATGTGGGAACCGTTGAGAAGCGAATCTAAACATTCGCCCCTAAGGAGGAGTCCTTAACGACTCCTGCTCCAGTCACCCACATCCAGCCAGAACTGTCAAAAGGAAGGCCTGCACGTAAACTAGAAACAGAATCGAGATAAATCCAAGTAAACGTATGATAGCGCAACTAAAATAGCATGGCTTACCTAAGCGTAAGTTATCAGGTAAGTTGGGTTGACACGCTCGTTGGTGTACATTACATACAGTCCACCACCAGACGGATGCCAACCATACACCGTGTCGTACCTCTCTAATATAAAACGCGCATGATGTTCGGGTACAAGTGGAGGCATTAGAAGAGTTTTATCAGGTTCCATAGTTACTACGTTACCGGCAATGATTTGAAAAACTAGAATCTGTCGGAAGTTACTTCGTGGAACCAGATAACTGTACTCGTTGGACAGTGTGATATTCTCAGCGAAGTAATTTCCTCTGCCCCACAGCCCATCTCGTGAATATCGGAAATCAAGCCCCTCCAAACAACTGTAGATCTGCTCAGGAACAACGTTGGTCGTTCCATGATATACTGTTTTCTCGTTAGCAGGCTTCTCCAATGCATGGAATCGAGCAAGACACTGTTGATACTTCAACCACAAGTATTTATTCTGAATTCGCACAACTTTGAGAGCATTGTAACGCGAGGATCTGAAGGGAAAAGTAGCTTGCTCCCACTCCTCAGAACCCGGCACCACCTCGTCCAGTATAAGCCATTCCTCATTGTTGTGCGCAACCCAATGAGAGGGCATCGTTATCTCGACATCTGGAAATGACTAAACGAAAGAAAGAAAATAGAAAATTACAGCTGTGACGACTGAACTATTCATATATAGTACAAATATACAAACATATACTATATAGTACATAGTATATAGTAGCTACGTGCAGTTCGGTCTCGGTCGGATTGCGGCGGATCACACCATGACAAAGGTCGCTTTCCCGACCTATGTATGCTTGTCTTGTGTCAGGAAGTACACAACACAAGTAACGGATAAAAATGGGAAGAGGTATGCCCAAATATGTGATTTTATGACCATTTTGTCGAGGAAAACAAGAGATCGTTGTTAGCGTGTAAAATTACCCCCTTTAGGCAAATTTGCACATTTCTAGAGCATATTGTCTTTCCTATTACTTCGGGACACGCACATACAGACGCATTTTTTAAAAAGCAATTAACTTGTTAATACATATTATGTATTGAAATATAAGAATTGATGGCATAATCCTATATTAATAAATTTACGATTTCATAGGGTTCAAGCGTGATTAATAGTGGCAACTTTGAACCTAATAATCAGCAAATTAGCGTGAATTTAAAACCCGTTAAGGTCTTAGATCTAAATTACATTTCTGCATTATAGGAATTCTAAAGTTTTTGTTACCAATACTTTAATCTTCCTTTGGGACAAAAAATGCTAAAGGTCCCGTCTATAAACCACAACAGAAGAGGCCAAGTGTGCGCAGAAGAAATTGACTGCAGTAGAAACGTGGTACACAATAATAATTAGTCTTAAAAGTGTAAAAATGGAGGATCATTTTTAATTAATGCCGCAATGAACTACGAATAAGCCGTAAATAGTACGCTGAATCAGTGAATATCACAACAAATTAATCTAACCAAGGATACACCAAGAGCTAATTAGTTAAGGGTACGCCAAATAGGTTAATAGAGCTCAGAATAGACTAAGTGTACGCCGAATAGATTAATTGTACGCCAAATAGGTTAATGGTAAGCAGAAGGTTTCAACCTATTGTTAATCAGTTCATTTTTTAGTGTACCTTTGAATCAGTGAAATTGAGTGAATAGCTTTTCATTTGATTTCATTCAACTAATTTCATTCTTTTCATTCATTAATATCTGCGTATATATCCCTTTTAACCTAACCTGTTTTGAACAGGTTTGCGTTAAAAATTATCCAAATTCGAAGTTCAAAAATCGGGCCACGATATGCACATTAATCAACAACCAGACACCCAGCCTGAAAGTCTCAGAGCACTGGCACTCACGGTCTAGCCGGTGTTATCATCACGGAGGAAACAAAAGCCAAGGCACTGAAGGCACTAATTTCAATACAGGGCCACTCTACTACGATAGTTGAGTCGGTACAGTGTAAAATCGGGAAAATATCATCAAATGACACACACTTACATTACTCCTAACACACTCACTTTTTGTCGAGGGATATTACGGGTGGATAAAACAGCATCTCCAAGCAAATCACCCAGCTTAGCCACACCTGCATCAATATCATGCTGAAGGAAGCCTTCCACTTCGATTTGATCCGGGTAGACTCTTATCTTCACAGCAAACAACTTCTCCATGGAGATTACTGCAGCGGGTCAATTATGCGGAACTGCGCGCGGGGTATACCATCAAGTACATCTCCATTGGTCTGAAAAAGAAAAATATAACTGATACTGCATTCAATAGTCATAGGGGAAGCCAAATGCTAACCAAACATAATCAATGTTAAAATAAGTGGTAGTTATAATTGAGCAGAAAAGTTACAATTTATGTGGAATACAGGGCTCGAGGAAAAACATGGAGAGGGGAAACAGATTGCTGATGCAGAGAAATATTATATCGTGTAAACGGAATAAAAAAAACACACTTACTTCTTCAATGGGAAACGGTAGAATGTCTGTCGAACTTTAGCAAAAACAACAGTTAGCGCCTCAGTTAACCCCAACACACGTAGGCATTCGCTTTCTACATCGATAATAAAGCTCATAGAGCCATGCGACAAATACGGCTCGCAAGCGGCAGCGATGCATTCATTAGCAGTCGCCAACAGTATCAAGTCCCCTTTCGTCACAAGGAGAACTTCCTCAGAGATCTACATTGGACACAATTCAAAACACTGGAAAAACAAAAAACTGGAAGCATCAGATAATTCCTATGTTGATTAATACGCGTATGGCGTTTACACGTAGTATACGGAATGCGCTATATCGGCTATCCATCATTACGTATATATTATACGCTAGATCTATAGTCAACCAGGGATGTTTTCCAACTAAATTCAGTAGCATATTGTTGAAACTTATTGTAAACACAAGATGCTAGCAAATAATCCAATTTGTACAATACAAGTCTATATTATGACAAATTTATGAGTCGATTAATAATAGGGGAATATCGATGTAACCGAAAGTGGTTCAAAGCAAATTCCATACACGTGTAATACGGATTACATTACAAGAATTACGGCGTGGTACGTATCCAAGGAAAGACGTATTAAACAACTAAGGATGCTTCACATGAGTTATACAGCTCAATTAGAGTCTATAGGTAGAACGAATTTGTTCTGCTGCTAGTAAACACATTGAAATGTTAATAGGAAATGGAAACAAGGAGACTACAGCCTCAAATAAAGTTTACGCATATTCTATCAGCTCACCTTGGAAAGGACAGACATTTCAAGCTGTCTGATATGTCTGAGGCCGGTCTCTTCAGGGATTAGCAGGTACAGAGATGAACAGACGTAGGCATAATCGTAGCGTCCCTCAACCAAAGCAAACCCTTCGAGCTGTTCGCGGAAATTATCCTCCATGAAATTGTAGAGGTGTTCACTCATTGGATAGTCGCGCCGTAACCTAGACAAGGATCAGAATTTATAGGTAAAAGCCAACTCAGCTAAAAGCGAAACAAAAACAAACCAAACCAAACAAAATGACACAGTAAATGAATAAGCTGATCGATGGAAGTAAACACAAACTAGTAACATACCTGATACTCCGATTGTGAATCCAGCAGGACAGAGGTGAATGTGGGAACCGTTGAGAAGCGAATCTAAACATTCGCCCCTAAGGAGGAGTCCTTAACGACTCCTGCTCCAGTCACCCACATCCAGCCAGAACTGTCAAAAGGAAGGCCTGCACATAGGATCTCTCCAGAGAATCCAGTTCAGCAGTTTGTGTCTTGATCAACAGATCCTGTTGGATTATCTTTGTTGCATGTATGCTAAGCATACACTCCTGTTCCCTGAGCTGCTGGTCCTGGGACAATTGTCGCAGTGTCAAGTCATGGAATTTGATCTCGAGGAAATCTTTGATCCTGGCTTCAGATAGTAAAGTTCTTTCTTCAGAATCGTGGTTAAATTTCTGCAGCAGATCGTCAAAATTGTCCTGAGGAGTGATGTGAGTCAAAGATAGAGTAACCAGAGTGAACGAGTCGCTGGGTGTACCAGGAATAAGAGGCTGAGTGGGTGGTGGTGTTGAAGGCGAGACAATACACTCGTCAACAGAGTTAGAAGAAGAGAAGAGCGTCAACACATTGACATTTCTCTCAATAAGCTCAACCGGTTCAATTGGCACTTGTTCAGGGCACAATTCACAAGGCGGAGTTGGAATCCTACAAGGCACGTTCACATCTCCCTCCCGGGAACAACAGGAGCAAAAAGACTTCATCTTACGTTGCGTTATTGAGTAGATATGCTTCAGCAAAAGTACACTACGCATAAATTAACTAATTGACAATTTGAGAGCCTTCAACATAAAAAATAAAAAGCAAACCAAGGAGCAATGTTGGCAAGTGGTGTGTGACCGGGTTAAAACAGGCAAGTGATGCAAGACGCATTTGTTAGAATAGAACCAACAATACAACAACAACAACAAAACCTACATGCAAAACAACTAAATAATGTTGAAAAAGATACCGATATAAGAGTTGAATAAGTGAAGTGACACCATCAGATTGAGAATCCAGCAGGACAGAGGTGAATGTGGGAACCGTTGAGAAGCGAATCTAAACATTCGCCCCTAAGGAGGAGTCCTTAACGACTCCTGCTCCAGTCACCCACATCCAGCCAGAACTGTCAAAAGGAAGGCCTGCACGTAAACTAGAAACAGAATCGAGATAAATCCAAGTAAACGTATGATAGCGCAACTAAAATAGCATGGCTTACCTAAGCGTAAGTGATCAGGTAAGTTGGGTTGACACGCTCGTTGGTGTACATTACATACAGTCCACCACCAGACGGATGCCAACCATACACCGTGTCGTACCTCTCTAATATAAAACGCGCATGATGTTCGGGTACAAGTGGAGGCATTAGAAGAGTTTTATCAGGTTCCATAGTTACTACGTTACCGGCAATGATTTGAAAAACTAGAATCTGTCGGAAGTTACTTCGTGGAACCAGATAACTGTACTCGTTGGACAGTGTGATATTCTCAGCGAAGTAATTTCCTCTGCCCCACAGCCCATCTCGTGAATATCGGAAATCAAGCCCCTCCAAACAACTGTAGATCTGCTCAGGAACAACGTTGGTCGTTCCATGATATACTGTTTTCTCGTTAGCAGGCTTCTCCAATGCATGGAATCGAGCAAGACACTGTTGATACTTCAACCACAAGTATTTATTCTGAATTCGCACAACTTTGAGAGCATTGTAACGCGAGGATCTGAAGGGAAAAGTAGCTTGCTCCCACTCCTCAGAACCCGGCACCACCTCGTCCAGTATAAGCCATTCCTCATTGTTGTGCGCAACCCAATGAGAGGGCATCGTTATCTCGACATCTGGAAATGACTAAACGAAAGAAAGAAAATAGAAAATTACAGCTGTGACGACTGAACTATTCATATATAGTACAAATATACAAACATATACTATATAGTACATAGTATATAGTAGCTACGTGCAGTTCGGTCTCGGACGGATTGCGGCGGATCACACCATGACAAAGGTCGCTTTCCCGACCTATGTATGCTTGTCTTGTGTCAGGAAGTACACAACACAAGTAACGGATAAAAATGGGAAGAGGTATGCCCAAATATGTGATTTTATGACCATTTTGTCGAGGAAAACAAGAGATCGTTGTTAGCGTGTAAAATTACCCCCTTTAGGCAAATTTGCACATTTCTAGAGCATATTGTCTTTCCTATTACTTCGGGACACGCACATACAGACGCATTTTTTAAAAAGCAATTAACTTGTTAATACATATGATGTATTGAAATATAAGAATTGATGGCATAATCCTATATTAATAAATTTACGATTTCATAGGGTTCAAGCGTGATTAATAGTGGCAACTTTGAACCTAATAATCAGCAAATTAGCGTGAATTTAAAACCCGTTAAGGTCTTAGATCTAAATTACATTTCTGCATTATAGGAATTCTAAAGTTTTTGTTACCAATACTTTAATCTTCCTTTGGGACAAAAAATGCTAAAGGTCCCGTCTATAAACCACAACAGAAGAGGCCAAGTGTGCGCAGAAGAAATTGACTGCAGTAGAAACGTGGTACACAATAATAATTAGTCTTAAAAGTGTAAAAATGGAGGATCATTTTTAATTAATGCCGCAATGAACTACGAATAAGCCGTAAATAGTACGCTGAATCAGTGAATATCACAACAAATTAATCTAACCAAGGATACACCAAGAGCTAATTAGTTAAGGGTACGCCAAATAGGTTAATAGAGCTCAGAATAGACTAAGTGTACGCCGAATAGATTAATTGTACGCCAAATAGGTTAATGGTAAGCAGAAGGTTTCAACCTATTGTTAATCAGTTCATTTTTTAGTGTACCTTTGAATCAGTGAAATTGAGTGAATAGCTTTTCATTTGATTTCATTCAACTAATTTCATTCTTTTCATTCATTAATATCTGCGTATATATCCCTTTTAACCTAACCTGTTTTGAACAGGTTTGCGATAAAAATTATCCAAATTCGAAGTTCAAAAATCGGGCCACGATATGCACATTAATCAACAACCAGACACCCAGCCTGAAAGTCTCAGAGCACTGGCACTCACGGTCTAGCCGGTGTTATCATCACGGAGGAAACAAAAGCCAAGGCACTGAAGGCACTAATTTCAATACAGGGCCACTCTACTACGATAGTTGAGTCGGTACAGTGTAAAATCGGGAAAATATCATCAAATGACACACACTTACATTACTCCTAACACACTCACTTTTTGTCGAGGGATATTACGGGTGGATAAAACAGCATCTCCAAGCAAATCACCCAGCTTAGACACACCTGCATCAATATCATGCTGAAGGAAGCCTTCCACTTCGATTAGATCCGGGTAGACTCTTATCTTCACAGCAAACAACTTCTCCATGGAGATTACTATTTTCCGCTTTGTCCTGCACTGTAAAATATTAAAGCCGCATCGAGTAATTAATAGGCGAGTCTGTAATGAGTGGTGGAATACTTCCGCGAGTTGGAGGGTAGACCTGGCATCGCCAACGAGCTGAGGGGTGGACTGGAGCTTGTATTTCCGTATTAGGTCACACGAATCCACCTCGAAAAGAATCGCTACCAGAATGTTTCTCTCGCTAAGATACTTCAAATAGCTCGGCATCAGGAGGAAGATAAAATTGGGGAAGAGAATTGAGGTTATCTGCTCACTGTAGGAATGCATGTTTGCACGGATTTTCATGCATTCCATCCAGTCAACCTCTTGGCTTATTACAAGCTCACCAACCAGGCGGTGGGTAGTGTGCAGCGGGTCAATTATGCGCAACTGCGCGGGGTATACCATCAAGTACATCTCCATTGGTCTGAAAAAGAAAAATATAACTGATACTGCATTCAATAGTCATAGGGGAAGCCAAATGCTAACCAAACATAATCAATGTTAAAATAAGTGGTAGTTATAATTGAGCAGAAAAGTTACAATTTATGTGGAATACAGGGCTCGAGGAAAAACATGGAGAGGGGAAACAGATTGCTGATGCAGAGAAATATTATATCGTGTAAACGGAATAAAAAAAACACACTTACTTCTTCAATGGGAAACGGTAGAATGTCTGTCGAACTTTAGCAAAAACAACAGTTAGCGCCTCAGTTAACCCCAACACACGTAGGCATTCGCTTTCTACATCGATAATAAAGCTCATAGAGCCATGCGACAAATACGGCTCGCAAGCGGCAGCGATGCATTCATTAGCAGTCGCCAACAGTATCAAGTCCCCTTTCGTCACAAGGAGAACTTCCTCAGAGATCTACATTGGACACAATTCAAAACACTGGAAAAACAAAAAACTGGAAGCATCAGATAATTCCTATGTTGATTAATACGCGTATGGCGTTTACACGTAGTATACGGAATGCGCTATATCGGCTATCCATCATTACGTATATATTATACGCTAGATCTATAGTCAACCAGGGATGTTTTCCAACTAAATTCAGTAGCATATTGTTGAAACTTATTGTAAACACAAGATGCTAGCAAATAATCCAATTTGTACAATACAAGTCTATATTATGACAAATTTATGAGTCGATTAATAATAGGGGAATATCGATGTAACCGAAAGTGGTTCAAAGCAAATTCCATACACGTGTAATACGGATTACATTACAAGAATTACGGCGTGGTACGTATCCAAGGAAAGACGTATTAAACAACTAAGGATGCTTCACATGAGTTATACAGCTCAATTAGAGTCTATAGGTAGAACGAATTTGTTCTGCTGCTAGTAAACACATTGAAATGTTAATAGGAAATGGAAACAAGGAGACTACAGCCTCAAATAAAGTTTACGCATATTCTATCAGCTCACCTTGGAAAGGACAGACATTTCAAGCTGTCTGATATGTCTGAGGCCGGTCTCTTCAGGGATTAGCAGGTACAGAGATGAACAGACGTAGGCATAATCGTAGCGTCCCTCAACCAAAGCAAACCCTTCGAGCTGTTCGCGGAAATTATCCTCCATGAAATTGTAGAGGTGTTCACTCATTGGATAGTCGCGCCGTAACCTAGACAAGGATCAGAATTTATAGGTAAAAGCCAACTCAGCTAAAAGCGAAACAAAAACAAAACAAACCAAACAAAATGTAAAAACAACAACAACCGTAATTCAACAACTCACATTAATCAACAAACTCCAGCTGTTAAGATGCGTTGGGACAGGGTTCTCTCGAGAAGGAAATAGTATACTAATTAGAAGTATTTAGTGTTGAGAGTTGTGTTTGCCCTAGTGTATAGGTTGTGTAAGGCAAATTAGACAGAGAAACACGTTTAATTATCGGGAGGAAGGCTCAACGTTCCCTGCCATTGCTAGACACATGTAACACTTGGAACGGGAGTAGTGCAAAAAATGGATACCTGAGACAGAATGTGGGTGTGTGTGTGAAGGACATACGTATATATAAGTGTAACAAAAAATAAACACATCACAGTACAAATGTCAAATTATATAATAAGTAAGGCCTATTTCGAAGAGAAGCTAGGTTTAATCTTCCCACTTCGCAAACGCATCGAAGCAAAACCAGACTCTGGCTCATCAGGCGAGGAAACTACTATGACAGGTTCATTACGATTATCCACATCACTAATCGTCTCACCGGGTGAAACAGAAATCGTGGAGGATAGGGTACTCTTCAGAGAATCCAGTTCAGCAGTTTGTGTCTTGATCATCAGATCCTGTTGGTTTATCTTTGTTGCATGTATGCTAAGCATACACTCCTGTTCCCTGAGCTGCTGGTCCTGGGACAATTGTCGCAGTGTCAAGTCATGGAATTTGATCTCGAGGAAATCTTTGATCCTGGCTTCAGATAGTAAAGTTCTTTCTTCAGAATCGTGGTTAAATTTCTGCAGCAGATCGTCAAAATTGTCCTGAGGAGTGATGTGAGTCAAAGATAGAGTAACCAAAGTGAACGAGTCGCTGGGTGTACCAGGAATAAGAGGCTGAGTGGGTGGTGGTGTTGAAGGCGAGACAATACACTCGTCAACAGAGTTAGAAGAAGAGAAGAGCGTCAACACATTGACATTTCTCTCAATAAGCTCAACCGGTTCAATTGGCACTTGTTCAGGGCACAATTCACAAGGCGGAGTTGGAATCCTACAAGGCGGAGTTGGAATCCTACAAGGCACGTTCACATCTCCCTCCCGGGAACAACAGGAGCAAAAAGACTTCATCTTACGTTGCGTTATTGAGTAGATATGCTTCAGCAAAAGTACACTACGCATAAATTAACTAATTGACAATTTGAGAGCCTTCAACATAAAAAATAAAAAGCAAACCAAGGAGCAATGTTGGCAAGTGGTGTGTGACCGGGTTAAAACAGGCAAGTGATGCAAGACGCATTTGTTAGAATAGAACCAACAATACAACAACAACAACAACAACAACAACAACAAAACCTACATGCAAAACAACTAAATAATGTTGAAAAAGATACCGATATAAGAGTTGAATAAGTGAAGTGACACCATCAGATTGAGAATCCAGCAGGACAGAGGTGAATGTGGGAACCGTTGAGAAGCGAATCTAAACATTCGCCCCTAAGGAGGAGTCCTTAACGACTCCTGCTCCAGTCACCCACATCCAGCCAGAACTGTCAAAAGGAAGGCCTGCACGTAAACTAGAAACAGAATCGAGATAAATCCAAGTAAACGTATGATAGCGCAACTAAAATAGCATGGCTTACCTAAGCGTAAGTTATCAGGTAAGTTGGGTTGACACGCTCGTTGGTGTACATTACATACAGTCCACCACCAGACGGATGCCAACCATACACCGTGTCGTACCTCTCTAATATAAAACGCGCATGATGTTCGGGTACAAGTGGAGGCATTAGAAGAGTTTTATCAGGTTCCATAGTTACTACGTTACCGGCAATGATTTGAAAAACTAGAATCTGTCGGAAGTTACTTCGTGGAACCAGATAACTGTACTCGTTGGACAGTGTGATATTCTCAGCGAAGTAATTTCCTCTGCCCCACAGCCCATCTCGTGAATATCGGAAATCAAGCCCCTCCAAACAACTGTAGATCTGCTCAGGAACAACGTTGGTCGTTCCATGATATACTGTTTTCTCGTTAGCAGGCTTCTCCAATGCATGGAATCGAGCAAGACACTGTTGATACTTCAACCACAAGTATTTATTCTGAATTCGCACAACTTTGAGAGCATTGTAACGCGAGGATCTGAAGGGAAAAGTAGCTTGCTCCCACTCCTCAGAACCCGGCACCACCTCGTCCAGTATAAGCCATTCCTCATTGTTGTGCGCAACCCAATGAGAGGGCATCGTTATCTCGACATCTGGAAATGACTAAACGAAAGAAAGAAAATAGAAAATTACAGCTGTGACGACTGAACTATTCATATATAGTACAAATATACAAACATATACTATATAGTACATAGTATATAGTAGCTACGTGCAGTTCGGTCTCGGTCGGATTGCGGCGGATCACACCATGACAAAGGTCGCTTTCCCGACCTATGTATGCTTGTCTTGTGTCAGGAAGTACACAACACAAGTAACGGATAAAAATGGGAAGAGGTATGCCCAAATATGTGATTTTATGACCATTTTGTCGAGGAAAACAAGAGATCGTTGTTAGCGTGTAAAATTACCCCCTTTAGGCAAATTTGCACATTTCTAGAGCATATTGTCTTTCCTATTACTTCGGGACACGCACATACAGACGCATTTTTTAAAAAGCAATTAACTTGTTAATACATATGATGTATTGAAATATAAGAATTGATGGCATAATCCTATATTAATAAATTTACGATTTCATAGGGTTCAAGCGTGATTAATAGTGGCAACTTTGAACCTAATAATCAGCAAATTAGCGTGAATTTAAAACCCGTTAAGGTCTTAGATCTAAATTACATTTCTGCATTATAGGAATTCTAAAGTTTTTGTTACCAATACTTTAATCTTCCTTTGGGACAAAAAATGCTAAAGGTCCCGTCTATAAACCACAACAGAAGAGGCCAAGTGTGCGCAGAAGAAATTGACTGCAGTAGAAACGTGGTACACAATAATAATTAGTCTTAAAAGTGTAAAAATGGAGGATCATTTTTAATTAATGCCGCAATGAACTACGAATAAGCCGTAAATAGTACGCTGAATCAGTGAATATCACAACAAATTAATCTAACCAAGGATACACCAAGAGCTAATTAGTTAAGGGTACGCCAAATAGGTTAATAGAGCTCAGAATAGACTAAGTGTACGCCGAATAGATTAATTGTACGCCAAATAGGTTAATGGTAAGCAGAAGGTTTCAACCTATTGTTAATCAGTTCATTTTTTAGTGTACCTTTGAATCAGTGAAATTGAGTGAATAGCTTTTCATTTGATTTCATTCAACTAATTTCATTCTTTTCATTCATTAATATCTGCGTATATATCCCTTTTAACCTAACCTGTTTTGAACAGGTTTGCGATAAAAATTATCCAAATTCGAAGTTCAAAAATCGGGCCACGATATGCACATTAATCAACAACCAGACACCCAGCCTGAAAGTCTCAGAGCACTGGCACTCACGGTCTAGCCGGTGTTATCATCACGGAGGAAACAAAAGCCAAGGCACTGAAGGCACTAATTTCAATACAGGGCCACTCTACTACGATAGTTGAGTCGGTACAGTGTAAAATCGGGAAAATATCATCAAATGACACACACTTACATTACTCCTAACACACTCACTTTTTGTCGAGGGATATTACGGGTGGATAAAACAGCATCTCCAAGCAAATCACCCAGCTTAGACACACCTGCATCAATATCATGCTGAAGGAAGCCTTCCACTTCGATTAGATCCGGGTAGACTCTTATCTTCACAGCAAACAACTTCTCCATGGAGATTACTATTTTCCGCTTTGTCCTGCACTGTAAAATATTAAAGCCGCATCGAGTAATTAATAGGCGAGTCTGTAATGAGTGGTGGAATACTTCCGCGAGTTGGAGGGTAGACCTGGCATCGCCAACGAGCTGAGGGGTGGACTGGAGCTTGTATTTCCGTATTAGGTCACACGAATCCACCTCGAAAAGAATCGCTACCAGAATGTTTCTCTCGCTAAGATACTTCAAATAGCTCGGCATCAGGAGGAAGATAAAATTGGGGAAGAGAATTGAGGTTATCTGCTCACTGTAGGAATGCATGTTTGCACGGATTTTCATGCATTCCATCCAGTCAACCTCTTGGCTTATTACAAGCTCACCAACCAGGCGGTGGGTAGTGTGCAGCGGGTCAATTATGCGCAACTGCGCGGGGTATACCATCAAGTACATCTCCATTGGTCTGAAAAAGAAAAATATAACTGATACTGCATTCAATAGTCATAGGGGAAGCCAAATGCTAACCAAACATAATCAATGTTAAAATAAGTGGTAGTTATAATTGAGCAGAAAAGTTACAATTTATGTGGAATACAGGGCTCGAGGAAAAACATGGAGAGGGGAAACAGATTGCTGATGCAGAGAAATATTATATCGTGTAAACGGATTAAAAAAAACACACTTACTTCTTCAATGGGAAACGGTAGAATGTCTGTCGAACTTTAGCAAAAACAACAGTTAGCGCCTCAGTTAACCCCAACACACGTAGGCATTCGCTTTCTACATCGATAATAAAGCTCATAGAGCCATGCGACAAATACGGCTCGCAAGCGGCAGCGATGCATTCATTAGCAGTCGCCAACAGTATCAAGTCCCCTTTCGTCACAAGGAGAACTTCCTCAGAGATCTACATTGGACACAATTCAAAACACTGGAAAAACAAAAAACTGGAAGCATCAGATAATTCCTATGTTGATTAATACGCGTATGGCGTTTACACGTAGTATACGGAATGCGCTATATCGGCTATCCATCATTACGTATATATTATACGCTAGATCTATAGTCAACCAGGGATGTTTTCCAACTAAATTCAGTAGCATATTGTTGAAACTTATTGTAAACACAAGATGCTAGCAAATAATCCAATTTGTACAATACAAGTCTATATTATGACAAATTTATGAGTCGATTAATAATAGGGGAATATCGATGTAACCGAAAGTGGTTCAAAGCAAATTCCATACACGTGTAATACGGATTACATTACAAGAATTACGGCGTGGTACGTATCCAAGGAAAGACGTATTAAACAACTAAGGATGCTTCACATGAGTTATACAGCTCAATTAGAGTCTATAGGTAGAACGAATTTGTTCTGCTGCTAGTAAACACATTGAAATGTTAATAGGAAATGGAAACAAGGAGACTACAGCCTCAAATAAAGTTTACGCATATTCTATCAGCTCACCTTGGAAAGGACAGACATTTCAAGCTGTCTGATATGTCTGAGGCCGGTCTCTTCAGGGATTAGCAGGTACAGAGATGAACAGACGTAGGCATAATCGTAGCGTCCCTCAACCAAAGCAAACCCTTCGAGCTGTTCGCGGAAATTATCCTCCATGAAATTGTAGAGGTGTTCACTCATTGGATAGTCGCGCCGTAACCTAGACAAGGATCAGAATTTATAGGTAAAAGCCAACTCAGCTAAAAGCGAAACAAAAACAAAACAAACCAAACAAAATGTAAAAACAACAACAACCGTAATTCAACAACTCACATTAATCAACAAACTCCAGCTGTTAAGATGCGTTGGGACAGGGTTCTCTCGAGAAGGAAATAGTATACTAATTAGAAGTATTTAGTGTTGAGAGTTGTGTTTGCCCTAGTGTATAGGTTGTGTAAGGCAAATTAGACAGAGAAACACGTTTAATTATCGGGAGGAAGGCTCAACGTTCCCTGCCATTGCTAGACACATGTAACACTTGGAACGGGAGTAGTGCAAAAAATGGATACCTGAGACAGAATGTGGGTGTGTGTGTGAAGGACATACGTATATATAAGTGTAACAAAAAATAAACACATCACAGTACAAATGTCAAATTATATAATAAGTAAGGCCTATTTCGAAGAGAAGCTAGGTTTAATCTTCCCACTTCGCAAACGCATCGAAGCAAAACCAGACTCTGGCTCATCAGGCGAGGAAACTACTATGACAGGTTCATTACGATTATCCACATCACTAATCGTCTCACCGGGTGAAACAGAAATCGTGGAGGATAGGGTACTCTTCAGAGAATCCAGTTCAGCAGTTTGTGTCTTGATCATCAGATCCTGTTGGTTTATCTTTGTTGCATGTATGCTAAGCATACACTCCTGTTCCCTGAGCTGCTGGTCCTGGGACAATTGTCGCAGTGTCAAGTCATGGAATTTGATCTCGAGGAAATCTTTGATCCTGGCTTCAGATAGTAAAGTTCTTTCTTCAGAATCGTGGTTAAATTTCTGCAGCAGATCGTCAAAATTGTCCTGAGGAGTGATGTGAGTCAAAGATAGAGTAACCAAAGTGAACGAGTCGCTGGGTGTACCAGGAATAAGAGGCTGAGTGGGTGGTGGTGTTGAAGGCGAGACAATACACTCGTCAACAGAGTTAGAAGAAGAGAAGAGCGTCAACACATTGACATTTCTCTCAATAAGCTCAACCGGTTCAATTGGCACTTGTTCAGGGCACAATTCACAAGGCGGAGTTGGAATCCTACAAGGCGGAGTTGGAATCCTACAAGGCACGTTCACATCTCCCTCCCGGGAACAACAGGAGCAAAAAGACTTCATCTTACGTTGCGTTATTGAGTAGATATGCTTCAGCAAAAGTACACTACGCATAAATTAACTAATTGACAATTTGAGAGCCTTCAACATAAAAAATAAAAAGCAAACCAAGGAGCAATGTTGGCAAGTGGTGTGTGACCGGGTTAAAACAGGCAAGTGATGCAAGACGCATTTGTTAGAATAGAACCAACAATACAACAACAACAACAACAACAACAACAACAAAACCTACATGCAAAACAACTAAATAATGTTGAAAAAGATACCGATATAAGAGTTGAATAAGTGAAGTGACACCATCAGATTGAGAATCCAGCAGGACAGAGGTGAATGTGGGAACCGTTGAGAAGCGAATCTAAACATTCGCCCCTAAGGAGGAGTCCTTAACGACTCCTGCTCCAGTCACCCACATCCAGCCAGAACTGTCAAAAGGAAGGCCTGCACGTAAACTAGAAACAGAATCGAGATAAATCCAAGTAAACGTATGATAGCGCAACTAAAATAGCATGGCTTACCTAAGCGTAAGTTATCAGGTAAGTTGGGTTGACACGCTCGTTGGTGTACATTACATACAGTCCACCACCAGACGGATGCCAACCATACACCGTGTCGTACCTCTCTAATATAAAACGCGCATGATGTTCGGGTACAAGTGGAGGCATTAGAAGAGTTTTATCAGGTTCCATAGTTACTACGTTACCGGCAATGATTTGAAAAACTAGAATCTGTCGGAAGTTACTTCGTGGAACCAGATAACTGTACTCGTTGGACAGTGTGATATTCTCAGCGAAGTAATTTCCTCTGCCCCACAGCCCATCTCGTGAATATCGGAAATCAAGCCCCTCCAAACAACTGTAGATCTGCTCAGGAACAACGTTGGTCGTTCCATGATATACTGTTTTCTCGTTAGCAGGCTTCTCCAATGCATGGAATCGAGCAAGACACTGTTGATACTTCAACCACAAGTATTTATTCTGAATTCGCACAACTTTGAGAGCATTGTAACGCGAGGATCTGAAGGGAAAAGTAGCTTGCTCCCACTCCTCAGAACCCGGCACCACCTCGTCCAGTATAAGCCATTCCTCATTGTTGTGCGCAACCCAATGAGAGGGCATCGTTATCTCGACATCTGGAAATGACTAAACGAAAGAAAGAAAATAGAAAATTACAGCTGTGACGACTGAACTATTCATATATAGTACAAATATACAAACATATACTATATAGTACATAGTATATAGTAGCTACGTGCAGTTCGGTCTCGGTCGGATTGCGGCGGATCACACCATGACAAAGGTCGCTTTCCCGACCTATGTATGCTTGTCTTGTGTCAGGAAGTACACAACACAAGTAACGGATAAAAATGGGAAGAGGTATGCCCAAATATGTGATTTTATGACCATTTTGTCGAGGAAAACAAGAGATCGTTGTTAGCGTGTAAAATTACCCCCTTTAGGCAAATTTGCACATTTCTAGAGCATATTGTCTTTCCTATTACTTCGGGACACGCACATACAGACGCATTTTTTAAAAAGCAATTAACTTGTTAATACATATTATGTATTGAAATATAAGAATTGATGGCATAATCCTATATTAATAAATTTACGATTTCATAGGGTTCAAGCGTGATTAATAGTGGCAACTTTGAACCTAATAATCAGCAAATTAGCGTGAATTTAAAACCCGTTAAGGTCTTAGATCTAAATTACATTTCTGCATTATAGGAATTCTAAAGTTTTTGTTACCAATACTTTAATCTTCCTTTGGGACAAAAAATGCTAAAGGTCCCGTCTATAAACCACAACAGAAGAGGCCAAGTGTGCGCAGAAGAAATTGACTGCAGTAGAAACGTGGTACACAATAATAATTAGTCTTAAAAGTGTAAAAATGGAGGATCATTTTTAATTAATGCCGCAATGAACTACGAATAAGCCGTAAATAGTACGCTGAATCAGTGAATATCACAACAAATTAATCTAACCAAGGATACACCAAGAGCTAATTAGTTAAGGGTACGCCAAATAGGTTAATAGAGCTCAGAATAGACTAAGTGTACGCCGAATAGATTAATTGTACGCCAAATAGGTTAATGGTAAGCAGAAGGTTTCAACCTATTGTTAATCAGTTCATTTTTTAGTGTACCTTTGAATCAGTGAAATTGAGTGAATAGCTTTTCATTTGATTTCATTCAACTAATTTCATTCTTTTCATTCATTAATATCTGCGTATATATCCCTTTTAACCTAACCTGTTTTGAACAGGTTTGCGATAAAAATTATCCAAATTCGAAGTTCAAAAATCGGGCCACGATATGCACATTAATCAACAACCAGACACCCAGCCTGAAAGTCTCAGAGCACTGGCACTCACGGTCTAGCCGGTGTTATCATCACGGAGGAAACAAAAGCCAAGGCACTGAAGGCACTAATTTCAATACAGGGCCACTCTACTACGATAGTTGAGTCGGTACAGTATAAAATCGGGAAAATATCATCAAATGACACACACTTACATTACTCCTAACACACTCACTTTTTGTCGAGGGATATTACGGGTGGATAAAACAGCATCTCCAAGCAAATCACCCAGCTTAGCCACACCTGCATCAATATCATGCTGAAGGAAGCCTTCCACTTCGATTAGATCCGGGTAGACTCTTATCTTCACAGCAAACAACTTCTCCATGGAGATTACTGCAGCGGGTCAATTATGCGCAACTGCGCGCGGGGTATACCATCAAGTACATCTCCATTGGTCTGAAAAAGAAAAATATAACTGATACTGCATTCAATAGTCATAGGGGAAGCCAAATGCTAACCAAACATAATCAATGTTAAAATAAGTGGTAGTTATAATTGAGCAGAAAAGTTACAATTTATGTGGAATACAGGGCTCGAGGAAAAACATGGAGAGGGGAAACAGATTGCTGATGCAGAGAAATATTATATCGTATAAACGGATTAAAAAAAAAATACTTACTTCTTCAATGGGAAACGGTAGAATGTCTGTCGAACTTTAGCAAAAACAACAGTTAGCGCCTCAGATAACCCCAACACACGTAGGCATTCGCTTTCTACATCGATAATAAAGCTCATAGAGCCATGCGACAAATACGGCTCGCAAGCGGCAGCGATGCATTCATTAGCAGTCGCCAACAGTATCAAGTCCCCTTTCGTCACAAGGAGAACTTCCTCAGAGATCTACATTGGACACAATTCAAAACACTGGAAAAATAAAAAACTGGAAGCATCAGATAATTCCTATGTTGATTAATACGCGTATGGCGTTTACACGTAGTATACGGAATGCGCTATATCGGCTATCCATCATTACGTATATATTATACGCTAGATCTATAGTCAACCAGGGATGTTTTCCAACTAAATTCAGTAGCATATTGTTGAAACTTATTGTAAACACAAGATGCTAGCAAATAATCCAATTTGTACAATACAAGTCTATATTATGACAAATTTATGAGTCGATTAATAATAGGGGAATATCGATGTAACCGAAAGTGGTTCAAAGCAAATTCCATACACGTGTAATACGGATTACATTACAAGAATTACGGCGTGGTACGTATCCAAGGAAAGACGTATTAAACAACTAAGGATGCTTCACATGAGTTATACAGCTCAATTAGAGTCTATAGGTAGAACGAATTTGTTCTGCTGCTAGTAAACACATTGAAATGTTAATAGGAAATGGAAACAAGGAGACTACAGCCTCAAATAAAGTTTACGCATATTCTATCAGCTCACCTTGGAAAGGACAGACATTTCAAGCTGTCTGATATGTCTGAGGCCGTCTCTTCAGGGATTAGCAGGTACAGAGATGAACAGACGTAGGCATAATCGTAGCGTCCCACAACTAAAGCAAACCCTTCGAGCTGTTCGCGGAAATTCGCCTCCATGAAATTGTAGAGGTGTTCACTCATTGGATAGTCGCGCCGTAACCTAGACAAGGATCAGAATTTATAGGTAAAAGCCAACTCAGCTAAAAGCAAACAAAAACAAACCAAACCAAACAAAATGACACAGTAAATGAATAAGCTGATCGATGGAAGTAAACACAAACTAGTAACATACCTGATACTCCGATTGTGAATCCAGCAGGACAGAGGTGAATGTGGGAACCGTTGAGAAGCGAATCTAAACATTCGCCCCTAAGGAGGAGTCCTTAACGACTCCTGCTCCAGTCACCCACATCCAGCCAGAACTGTCAAAAGGAAGGCCTGCACGTAAACTAGAAACAGAATCGAGATAAATCCAAGTTAACGTATGATAGCGCAAATAAAATAGCATGGCTTACCTAAGCGTAAGTGATCAGGTAAGTTGGGTTGACACGCTCGTTGGTGTACATTACATACAGTCCACCACCAGACGGATGCCAACCATACACCGTGTCGTACCTCTCTAATATAAAACGCGCATGATGTTCGGGTACAAGTGGAGGCATTAGAAGAGTTTTATCAGGTTCCATAGTTACTACGTTACCGGCAATGATTTGAAAAACTAGAATCTGTCGGAAGTTACTTCGTGGAACCAGATAACTGTACTCGTTGGACAGTGTGATATTCTCAGCGAAGTAATTTCCTCTGCCCCACAGCCCATCTCGTGAATATCGGAAATCAAGCCCCTCCAAACAACTGTAGATCTGCTCAGGAACAACGTTGGTCGTTCCATGATATACTGTTTTCTCGTTAGCAGGCTTCTCCAATGCATGGAATCGAGCAAGACACTGTTGATACTTCAACCACAAGTATTTATTCTGAATTCGCACAACTTTGAGAGCATTGTAACGCGAGGATCTGAAGGGAAAAGTAGCTTGCTCCCACTCCTCAGAACCCGGCACCACCTCGTCCAGTATAAGCCATTCCTCATTGTTGTGCGCAACCCAATGAGAGGGCATCGTTATCTCGACATCTGGAAATGACTAAACGAAAGAAAGAAAATAGAAAATTACAGCTGTGACGACTGAACTATTCATATATAGTACAAATATACAAACATATACTATATAGTACATAGTATATAGTAGCTACGTGCAGTTCGGTCTCGGTCGGATTGCGGCGGATCACACCATGACAAAGGTCGCTTTCCCGACCTATGTATGCTTGTCTTGTGTCAGGAAGTACACAACACAAGTAACGGATAAAAATGGGAAGAGGTATGCCCAAATATGTGATTTTATGACCATTTTGTCGAGGAAAACAAGAGATCGTTGTTAGCGTGTAAAATTACCCCCTTTAGGCCAAGCCTGGGGTTATATGAATATGTAATAGTAATTGTATTAGTAACGATTACATTTTAGAAGTAATGGTAATAGTTATAAGTTATAGTGTTTCAAATACGATGTAATAGTAATAGTAATAGTAATAGAACCTATTGTAATAGGAATTATCTACTACAATTCTATAATTTCGGACTGGCTCATTTGATTTTCGTGAAGAAATAGGAAGTTGTTAAAATAAAATTAAGGCAAGATGATTATCGTTTTGAATTTGTCACTTTATTGAAATTAGTTGTTTTATTGAAATTAGTTGTTTGTTTGTGTGGGATAATCAATTAAAATAATAAACTTCAGACATTCTGAATCATAGCAAAGTCTTAGTAAATGTCTAGTAATTTTGTATAGTAATATTAATTTAGGACACGCACATACAGACGCATTTTTTAAAATGCAATTAACTTGTTAATTGTATTTTCATGGTTTTATTCTCAACCTCAACCAACTTTCAATTCACACGTCTATGGAATTCGTATTAGTTCCGAATTACGCCAAATGGTATTCAATTAAGACGAGCAAACAAGAAACATTAGTCGTTCTAAAACTTTAAATTCCTACATTGACAGTCGTCAAGCAATTTACCAAGTTCTACATTAAACTAAACGTACTGCTATTATTAGAATACAAGGTGATGAATTATATACGTATAATCATCATGTGACTAGATTCAATATGAACTTAATTGTATTTTCATTGTTTGTATTCTCAAATCTCACCAAAATTCTATTCACACGTCTATGGAATTTGTATTGGGTCCGAATTATGACGAGTTAGTCGTTCTAAAATCTTAACTTAGTCAAAAGTACAAATATATTATTTGGTAGACCGTCTATAAATTCTGTAGACCACCTGCCGTCTATGGGTAATACTAAATTATGTGTAAGAAAACCTGGTCTATTTCTAGACGGTCTACATAGAAGTTATTTCATATTAAAAAGTCCCGCGGATGATAAAGGATATAAATAGAAACATCCACATTTCACTTCAATTGAAATTCAAATGACTTTCCACTTTCACATCTGGGCAATGAATGATATCATGTCATATATATTATCAAAATTTCGGACAATTTTTGTAAGATTTCAGGGTAATATTTATGAGCATCCTTATATGTAGACGGTCTATTTCTAGACGGTCTATAAAAGCCCATACAAATAAGCCAAAAATTTGTAGACCGTCTATAAATTATGTAGACCACTTGCCCTGCTTTTTATGGGTAATACTAATGTATATGCAAGAAAACCTGGTCTAGAAATAGACTGTCTACATATATGATATCTTAATATTTATATTTTGATCATAGAAAAAATAAAACGCACTAAAATCACAAATATACACAAACTTATATATAGATACGTATACGCACTATTGGAAGAAATCTATATATTAAAAGCGGAATTGTTGTGTGTAATTGTTTGTTTGTTTGTTTGTTTGTTTGTTTGTCCAGAATTAATAGGAAAGACTACGAGTCCTAGAAAGCTGAAAATTGGCATGTCGCGAAGCGACCAAGACCGAAGGGCGCTAGGGCTCGTTATATTAATGTGAATATCTTATTTTAAAATTCCAGGATTTCACCAACTTTAGAATTTGTTATTTTATAACAACAATCTCTGATTAAAATCATACAATAGGTTGCAATGCAGTTAATTAAATTAAATAACCATGCTAAGTTTTGAAGCATGATACGCGTAATGTAGTATCAATAAGAATAACTCACTTTCTGAATCCAGGAGTAGAGCCATTTATTAATTAAAAATTAACAAAGAAACGAGGAAATCCGATGCAAATTTGAATGATAAATACAAATACTAGTAACAAATTAGTATACTAGTTACTTATGTTTAGACTTATCTTTTATATACTTAGAGGCCTATTAATTTAAAAGAGACCACCCATGCATAACAACGGCGAATATTGTTATTTGAATCATTACAATTACAATTTGTTAGATTATCCGAATCATGATCACTAACCACAATTCATTGATGCCAGTCATGGTCATAGTATGTGAACAGGGCGTATCTAGGATTTGGTAGAGGGGGGTGTAATAGAGCAGACGAGAATGATTTTATTGAATTTGTTTAGAATATCGCACAATAGCATCAATACATCCTCGCTAATCCGAACAGAGGTGCTTCGGTTAAAAAAATCTGTTCCGATTAGTGGAGTAATACATTTACTGTAGGCATCTATAAAATGAGACGCAGATAATCTGAACCAAATTGTCTAAATCTTTTAACACAAAACAATATTTCCACCTTGGGAACTAGTGTGTTAGGAGATGAAGGCCAAACTTAACTTTTCAGGGGGGGGGGGCTTTAGCAATTGAACGATTATTCCCTTTCCAAAATAAAAATTTAGAGCTACGTAACTGCCAACCGTCCAGGGATTTTAACCATTCAAATTGTACAGGGATTCAAGCGTACCGAAATTCCCTATACAATATATAAATATCTTTGCCATGCATTCTGCATCAACCACATAATCAATGGTTTGATTAGACCACATAAAATAAATTAATCGTTTATCATTCACCTTTTCGAGAAAATTTTGACGAGAGGCGATATTTTATTTCTATTTATTACATATTGGCTACCTAATATTAATTATTTATAAAGCCACAAAGTTGTCTAATCTAATAAAGGAATCAAGATGTAAAGACGCGCGTAGCGCGGACGAGCAGCTTGTTTGTCATAAAGTGGCTTGGATACAATTGAAACAATATTCTCTATATGGCATTTCATTGTGGTGTAATTGATACAATTCATCACAAAGTGGCTAGCATTCAATAGAAATGTAAAAATAGATGTGTGGTCAAATATCAGGTTTCAGATTGATTTCAAATATGAGACTTATAATCTAATGATTTTGGAATGAGTTACGTGTAAATGGTTTGAATTCCAATGTTACCAAGGAAAGCTAAATCCCACCAGACACGATGCAACAAAGTTGCATGCAACTGTTGAATGCAATTTTGTTGCATCGTGTATGTTAAATTTTCTGTTAAATTTTTGTTAAATTTTTTTCTTTTCCCAGAATACTACACATGTAAATGGGAAAATTCCAAAAATACTCAACTTTTTGGAAAATTTCCAAATATACTCAACAATACTCAACTAATTTGTAATATACTCAAATTTTTCCAAATATACTCAAGTTTTATTGGATTATTCCAAATATACTCAAGTTTTATTGCATTATTCCAAATATACTCAAGTTTTATTCGATTATTCCAAATATATACACAAGTTTTATTCGATTATTCTAAATATGCTCAAGTTCTATGGGATTATTGAAACTACTATGATGCTCCAACCACAAATATTTATTAGTACAAGCTGCTCGTCTGCTCTACGCGCGTCCTTACAACTTGTGCTCGGGCCTACGGCCCTCGCTTGTATTTCAAGCATGTTCCTTTTCAAATTAAATGTCGTTCTTGATGAGTGGCCCCTTAGCTGTCAATGTATATCCGTGGATCCTAGCTATAGGTTTATATAAGGACAGAGTACATAATTTGGATATTTATGCTAATTTGATGAACAGATAATCTTCTAGATATTAAAGCTTGTCCGTGTATAATAATATACCAACTCCAAATATTAAATTAAATATCACTAAGAAACTGTAGCAGTGGACCCCTAACTTTGGGATGTGGTGAAGTTATTGTATTGATTGATAATAATTTTAATAATATTAGGGCTGAAACGAATATACCGAATATTCGAATATTCGTTCGAAATGATTGAACGAATATTCGTTCGTTTGCAAACGAATATTCGTTACGAAACGAATATTCGTTTGGACGAATATTAGATTGAAACGGTTATTCGTTAACTAATTTTGGACAACAACAATACTTTTGTATAGCTTAGAGATATCGTAAATATAAATTCCCACTTTAACTAGCTGATTATTAGTTAACTTGTGTATAATATACTTTGTAACTATTATTATACCATTCTAATATTATCAAAAACCTATTTTCCAATGTATTTTGTCTCTAGAAATTGATTTAATGCTTAGTCATCTAAACGAACGAATATTCGAATATTCGTTCGTTTAGAAAAAGGTTCGTTCGTTACATTTCGAATATTCGTTTCAGCCCTAAATTTTATATCAAATAATACAATGGAATGTTAGAAATGTATGGCTAGACAGACAGAACACAAATAACTGATTAGATGCCTGAACTTCCTCACAACCAATTAGATTACTGTCCCAGTATTCTATAATGCGTTCTTAACATTTGACAGACACCAAAGCATTCAATTATACTAATTGAATGCTAGCGCTAATCCATACTGGAACAACCCCAATAATTTAATTGGCTAAAGGTTTTGACACCTCTTTTGATGGAAGATGTGAATATTTTTTAGATATTGAACTTGTTTGCACGTTTGTACATACAGTATTCCCTACCCCCCTGCCAAATTTCAAGTCTATAGTTTTTACCAGTTCCTCAATCAATTCTGAACAAACACACAAACAAACAAACACGAAAACATTGTGATTTAATATATAAGATATACTAAATATAGCCTTTCTAAACTTGAGTAAATCTGTGAATTTCTTGAAAAGTTGAGTAGATTTGGAATTTATTGAAAAACTTGAGCAGAATTGGAATTATATTGAAAAACTTGAGTAGAATTGGAATTGTTTTGAAAAACTTGAGTAGATTCGGAAAGATCTAGTTTTATGTTTGAGTATCAGTAAAATTTTAGTATATTTGGAAATTTTGAAAAACTTAAACATTATTGGAATATCCCCATGTAAATTATCCACGTCCGGTTAACGACGTTTTTTAATTTTTGAATGAATCTATAAAATATGGATTAGATACTTTGGGATTGTATATGTACTAACCATTGTATTTCTAAGATCCGGGTAAATTCTAGTTATGGGCAGCTTCCGGACGACAGTGCCCGAATAAAGGTAAAGGAGGTTTGGATGTACGTATATATAAATATCCAGTTCTAACTAAGAATACCAAAATTGCTATACCTTATTACTGGACAGACGATCCATCCTTACGAAATTTCTATAACTGGATGTTGTCAACTGAAGTAATTTCTTTCATCAATAGATGAAATGCATTTTGCGTCTCGATTTTGATCCAATCCTTAACCCATGAGATCTCAATTTGCGTTGACGGGTCAAATGCAATTTCCCCCGGTGAAGTATAATAATTTGGAATGCGGAAACGACAACGCGTGCACAATAATGAACTGGGAAATAACAAATCCATTGGGATTATACGTATAGTACTGATTTAAAATAATATTTTTACCATGTGTAATAGAGTAATTTCCATGCAACAATGTTGCACGAAAATAAATGTTGCATGCAACTTGTCGTACGAAAATTGTGTTGCATGCAACATATTGCTTGCAACATTGCACCGTGTATGTTACCTTGTTGCATGCAACTTCGTTGCATGCAACAGTTGCATCGTTTATGGTGGGCTTTAGCAATTGATTGCACAAATAATGGAACATTATAAAGGCATTGATAAATATACAGTCAGGCCTGCTTATTGTGAACAATATTTCGTCTGATTAATATGAAGGTTTTTTATATTATGAACTATAGTCCCAATTTAACAACTTACATAGGATTTGTATTAAGTTGAGTTCGCTTAGTATGAAGTCTCTTTATTATGAACACAATTTTTAGTCCCTTGAATGTTGATAATAAAAGAACCTGACTGTAATAACAATAATTAGCAAAATAGAGAGAGAGATTATAATATTTAATGAGTTAGCTGAACGATAAATCTATCTCTATATTAAAAACACAATTGTTGTGTGTGTGTTTGTATGTTTGTCCAGAATTAATAGGAAAGAAGCTCTAGAATTTACACGCTGACAACGATCCATTGGTTTTCTAAACGAAATAACGGGACTATGACGTCATAAATGCACATATTTTGGAATAACTCTTTCAGTTTTTATCCGATTCGCCCACAATTTTAGATGGCAGAACATGAAATGAGACATACATATACCGATGCATGGATTCAGCCCTTATAATTTTGAAACGTTCGTTACACAATTTTGTCACAATATAAAAAATATTGTATTGCATGTCTCTACAAATTTTTATAATTTTCACAATTAATCTGCGCCAGGCATCAACAAAATGTAACCTCCTACTGCTCATTGCACGTATTGAGGTTTGGTGAATTAATCTTTACCTACACTAATTCCGAAATTGCATACTTTGATAATTAATCCAGTTTGGCTTATATCAGTTTAATTCTATCTGTGATGTATTATTAGCTCACGTCAATAATATTACTAACAAATTAGTCAACGATTTACTGACTTATTTCTTCTGTATAATATTGATGGGAGTAATGCAGTGAATTAAATCAAACAATTTATAGTGCAAAAGTTAAATCCTGGGTTAGTAAATAGCATTAATTAATTAGTTGACATACCTTGGCTCCCAAATACTGAACTGAAATAAGTACGTATCATTTCCAATTGATCAATTAGGAGTGATTTATTTGACGAGGGTAAGGCCGCGAAGCGGCCTTTAATTGTCTAACACGAACGAAACTCGCCAAGCGACCGAGACCGAAAACTCGATTGTTGTGTGTTTATTGTTTGACGGATTGTATTAAAGTGATGGGGGAATAGAAACCGCATTTATAATTGAGGTATAAACTAACTTCCAAATGTCATAATAGGTAAACAATATTATGCTGATTTCGAATTTTGCATCTAGAAATCTCTGATATGAATATTTATAGTTGTTGTTTATAAAAATAGGTAAACAAATTAATGAAAATTCAAAATCAACCTAGAAGTTAGCTTTCATGGAAATGATAGAAAGGGTGTGGAGTCCGTCGCTGATCCGTCGCAAAGCGACAGATACCGAAGGGCTCGTCAAAAATTGCTAGGGTGGGCATATAGCCCATAGTTCTGGGGTTTAGTATAGTTTGGGTACAGGACAGTTTGATTAGCGCACCGAAAGGTGCGGAGATTTGCGAAAGCTATATGAAGCCCTGATTTGGTTGTGAAATACATATTTTGTTTCATTTTAAATCGGTAATATTCTAAATATCCGATTTTTCTTACTTTATTTCCATGCAAAGAATTGGTTAGTAAACCTACCAATTCTACCTAACAGTATACAATTACAAACAATGTGAAATACCTTTATATCCATGTGAATACGTCACCAGAAACAAAAGACAAATAATTTGATTAGAAGCCAAGAATATTATCGTAAATTCCAAGTAGAAGAAACAGCGATATGTAGATATACAAGGATCTAAAGCATATATTTGAGATCATTAATAAAGAGGAGAAAACAAATCTAAAGTAAAATAATCAGAATTATCAAAAAAAAATGTTCATAATTTTGATATAAAATTTCATATAATTAGATGAGTTTTGTAAAAAATGATACCAGAATGGGTCTTCACTTGCCGTGGGAAGGGAATTTTCATTCCCATTCCCATCCCATTTCCACAGGATTTCTGTGGGAATTCATAAAGGATTCCCACATATGGAAATAAAATTCCTAAAATAAAATCCAAACTATATTTATTTATATACTTGTCTACAACCATAGGCGTAGATATTTTTGTCAAAACATCCTTTCAAAATCTGGGGGCCCCAAAAAAAGTTTATCTCTATACCTCATTATTAATATTATCTCATTATTAATATTTATTACACAATTAACAATAAATTAACAAGTTTATTTTGTAACACCTTGCGAATGAATCTGTAGAATGAATTGTCACATTAATTGTAAAAAAACAATGAATCAATCTATGAAACATCGAGATTTAATAAACTGGGGGGGCCTGGGATATTCGGCCTCCCCCGTTTTAAAAACTAGGGGGGCCTGCCCCCCCCCATTAATGACGCCTATGTCTACAACCATAATGAACGCTATGCTTTATTGTAATATAATTATCTATATGAATTTGTGGAAATTCTATTGATAATCCTATGGAAATTCCCACAGGATTCCCATAGGATTCCCATAGGATTTTCCACATGTAGGAATTCCCATAGCCTTTTTACTTGATTCCCACATGTGGGAATTCCCATAGGCTAAAAAAGTTTCCCATTCCCATCCCATATGGGAATCCTATGGGAATTCCCATACCCAAGGCAACCCTGCCGGTCTATCTCTCCCTGCAGCCATAGGCGTAGAATTCGGGGGGGCGAGGGGGGCGCGCCCCCCTAGATTTTTAAGCTGGGGGGGCGATCCATACTACCGTCCCCCACTATTTGGTTCTTTTCTCTCCAATGTGTTGTAAAATATTAACACGAATCCTCAGTATTTGAAGGAAACTAACATACTCAAAAAAAGTAATTGATGCCAACCCATTAAAAATAACCCAATTAAGTTGAAACCTTTTGAACGAAGGTGTTATTTCGGTAAAAACCTAACTGATTCTTTGTGAATTGTATATTATCCGAACATTTTTAACCGGTCCCAACGAGTTCGGATAATCGAGGTTGTACTGCATAAACACTAGGTATCTCAGCTTTTTTTTAAATTAGAAATATCTTATCTCGCCCCCCAGATTTTTTCGATTTTAAGATAAATCTACGCCCATGCCTGCAGCAGTTTCAGAGCCTCCATTATAGCGTTAGTGCTATCTATAGCGGGTATTATGTTGCCAGACATGGATTCAACATCGAACTTAGACTTTTGTGGTATAGCGAATCTGTGAGATCGAATGTTAGCGTAGCTGCTACGAAGTCGAGAGCAGCTACAACAACAACAACAACAACTAACAAACTAACTAACAAACAAGCAAACAAACAAACAAACAAACAAACAAACAAACAAACAAACAAGAACTCACCAGATTTACATCCTTCTCTATCAGCAGCTTCAGCTGTCCTACACACCTCACAAACAACTCCCCGCACTCCCTCAGAGACCCACCCTCTGTTCCTCTAGTCCCCTGAGTGGTACCGGAACTGGAACTATGTGCCAGGAGCTCCCACGTGAGAGAGACAGGGGTCTCCGCTTGTGCCAGAGCCTATCCACGCTCAGGCTCAGGAGGTACTTGATGTTGATGTCCTCTGAGAAGAGCTTGCAGTGAATAGGCTCAGAGGGGGTGTTCCCAATGGTGCAGCCAGGAAATGTTTTCTGAGTGGCTTTGGCAGACACTCGTAGCATTCGGACGCTATCATAAGAGTAGCATTCGGACTCTAGCGGTTATCTTGCCCAGATACCCCTCGGTCTCGCTCTCGATCAGAGGCACATTAGCGGCCAGACACATCCTAAAGGAACAGTTTTATAATTCCCCTATGTGCTCAATAAGGAGCTTCCTTATTATCTAGACGGTCTATAAACCCATACGAACAAAGCAAAATTTGTAGACCGTCTATAAATTATAACTTAATAAGCCCCTGCCGTATATGGGTAATATTTACTAGGGCTGAAATGAATATACCGAATATTTGAAGATTCGTTCGAAATGCTTGAACGAATCTATATTATCAAATCTCGATTGTTGTTTGTTTGTTTGTGTGTTTGTCCGGATTGTATTAAAGTGATTGGGGGAATAGAAACCGCAATTAATATTGTGATATAAACTAACTTTCAAATGTTATAATAGGTAAACAAATGTTATAATAGGTAAACAAGTATGCTAAACACGAATTTCGCGTTTATAAATTTCTCATATTAATATTTGTTGTTGTTGTTTACACAAAAAAGGTAAACAAATTGATGAAAATTCAAAATCAACCTGGAAGTTAGCTTTCAACGGGTATTATAGGTAAACAAGTATGCTGAACACGATTTTCGCGTTTAAAAATTTCTAATATGAATATTTGTTGTTGTGTTTACACAAAATAGGTAAACAAATTAATGAAAATTCAAAATAAACCTAGAAGTTAGCTTCCAACGGGTATTATAGGTAAACAAGTATGCTGAACACGAATTTCGCGTTTATAAATTTCTCATATTAATATTTGTTGTTGTTGTTTACACAAATAGGTAAACAAATTAATGAAAATTCAAAATCATAACGTCCCTTTCTACCATTTCCATGGTAGAAAGGGTGAGGAGTAAGGCCGCACAGCGGCCGTTAACTTGAGGTGCGTAACACCGATCTGTCGCAAAGCGACCGAGACCGAAGGGCTCGTATTACATTAAAACGAATATTCGTTTGCTACTTTTCGACAACATGATTTTTGTTTCGATTGGAGAAATCGTAAATATAAATTCCTACCTAAACTAGCTGAGTAATAGCTAACTTATGTCTAATACTGTAATACACTTTGTAACTAAATTGTATAGTAACAAAAAACAATTTTGAACTTTATTTTGAGTCTTGAATTTGATTTAATGCTTAGTCATAAAAACGAACGGATATTCGAATTTTCGTTCGTTTAGAAAAAGGTTTTCGTTACATTTCGAATATTCGTTTCAACCCTACTATTTACGTACAAAAGACTCGAAATAATAAATTGTTCATAATAAGCACCTACTAAGCTCCCGTTATTGACTGGCTACCTGTATACGTGGTTCCTGGCTGTCCGGTTGTCCAATGCATTCATAACGAGAGCAAACTGACTGAAGAAATCCACGTTGTACTCGGGGTTGAATATCGAGGCAAGTCTCGCGGTTAGATTCGCCATGGGGTTGAACTGTAGAGCGCACTGCTTGGCGACCTCTGCCTTGCTCTTGTCCACGTGTTTCCTCTGGAATAAGAACTGTCGGTTGCGGTTGCTGACGCCATTCGTGTCCAGATCTATGAGGTCTATGTTGCACACCCCCGTAAGGACCAGGTTCTTAACCAGCTCGCCAGCTGTTTAGCCAGCTGTTTATATAGAAATAAAAACAGATAAATAGATAAACAAATAAACAACAAACAAACAACAAACATAAACATACCTCAATAGGATGTGTGTTCATAAGAGCATCCAGCCTCAAAGCAAATCAAAGTCCATATTTACAAATTGTGTCCATATATCGAATTCCGGGAATAATTTGTTCAGATATCAAAATTCCATCCACGAAGCGAACTCTCGTTAAGCCACAAATGTGTCCACCATTCCATCGTAACTAAGTTACCGAACAACTTGTGTGCCAGTTCATGAGCCACCACGAGCGCCACATATTCTAATTGTTGATGGGTGGCCTTAGGATCTAGCAACAAGCAGATTTCTCGGTATGTGACTAAACTGAGAGAAGATACATATACAATGGGCAATAGGTATGATACTATGATTCGTATGAAGTATTGAAGTAGTAAAGTTGCCTTTTAAGGATTCGGATAAGAAAATTAGTGTATAATTGCAAAAAACTAGATGTAAAGTGTATTTTAATATGCCTTAAGAAAAACACTGTTTCTATTAAGTTAATTAATAGCTTACCACCGTGTTTAATAGGGCCCGCGAAGAAATGTGTGAAGGCAATGAGCTCCATTTTGAGAAATAGTGCATAAAAAAGGAGAGGCTTCTGAAACACCTCTAAAGCTTCTTGTGTAAAAATCTAAATAAAACCACGTCCAAGTTTGTGGCCTCTATATAGTCAAACTCCCAACAACGCATGCTAGGAGATATGCAGATTTGATAGGGGTCAGAGAGAAGGTTACGGTGCCAGTAGTACCATCAATTGGCTCGTTGATGATAGGCTAGATAAGAGAGATAATAGCAGCAGTCTCATTTTATAAGACTAAAGGTGCTATTGTTATATTACTACGTACATACAAATGTATATACGTATAATGAAAACAAGACAATTTATAGAAAATACAGGAATTTCGTTAGTGAAATACGGCTAAATTCCGGTTAATACATATACAGAGTCTCGTTATTAAGTACACTGGGACCATCGAAATTTGTTCGAGATTCCAACGTATTCGTATTAACTGGAGTCACGTGCATGCATAGGCGCAAAGTACGGTGGTGCAGGTAGTGCAAGTGCACCACCGGCACTCAGCGATAGAAGTGCTAGTGGTGCCTGGTGGTGCTAGATCCACCTGTACTTTGTATTGAGGTGCACCACTGGCACTTTTGGCTAGAGGTCAAAAGTTTGCGCCTATGCCGGTGCATGCATTTGAAGAGGCTAGGGAAATTACCTTGCAGTCGTTAACCGAGAAAATACAGGATTCAGCGTACAATAAAGGGCCCAGGTACATTACAGGGCCCAATGCACAACATAGGCTCCAGATACAATACAGATACAGACACAACGAGCAGAGAGGAGAGAGAAAATAATGAAACGTCAGATAACCTAAATAAGGAAGGGAATTTAACAGTGCTGAGGACAGACAGACAAGTTGTAACAGTAAAATTCAAAAAGTAACGTATGTAAATTACCTCAAATTCAACATTAATAGCCTACCTACAAACAATATTTTTAATATTTTCTTATCCCTCTTAAAGTGGCGTCGGAAGCTCATGAATACTGGCGCGGCCATTCTCAGTAAGGAGATAAAAAGTGCTGCAGCTGAGCAACCTCACTGGCCATAGAACTAGCATTATTTCATGTAATAGTAAGGCAGTCAAGGCCGCCTCAGCCTCAGCAGCTCCGACGCTTATGTCTTATACAGTTATGCTATATGAGTCCTTAGGTCTCATCCGCTTCGCGACGGATAACTCAACCGCTACGAGGTCCCGCTTTATTTTAATAAACAATAAATATATATTTTTTTTAAATTGAATTAGTATTCATTATGCTTGAAAACTTTATCAGATAATTGGAAAGTTAGCCCTAGGTTCATTTTGAATTTTAATGACAGTGGAGTTGCTTTATTAGCAACTCGGGCTTTGTTTCAAACCCCGAGTTGCTAATAAAGCCTAAATCCGCCACTGCAGATATGAAATATGATAGACAAAATAGAGATTCTCTATCTTGAAACGTGTTCAAATATGTAAGAAAAAATATTCATTATTTCCCTCCCAAAGGTCAAATTTTTTCTGCAAAAGAAATTTGAGGGTTGTGGATTATGAATTTACAGATATAATTTAATTAATCTAAATGTTTGTTTTGTCTCAATTTTAAACTGATTGGGCGAGAGTAAATTTAAGCACTTTATCTGCTCTTTAGTAAGAATACTTAAGTATTGATCAAATGAACTACAATAATAATGCTACGTGAAAATGTACGTATTTCGGAAAATCTATATTATTAAATCTCGATTGTTGTGTGTTTGTGTTGTGTGTGTGTGTGTTTGTTTGTCCGGATTGTATTAAAGTGATGGGGGAATAGAAACCGCATTAATATATGAGATATAAACTAACTGTCAAACAAATGATATAATAGGTAAACAAGTGTGCTGAACACGAATTTCGCATTTATAAATTTCTAATATTAATATTTGTTGTTGTTTACACAAAATAGGTAAACAAATTAATGAAAATTCGAAATCAACCTAGAAGTAAGCTCTCAACGGGTAATATAAGTAAACAAGTATGCTGAACACGAATTTCGCATTTATAAAATTATAATATGAATATTTGTTGTTGTTGTTTACCAAAAATAGGTAAACAATTCAATGAAAATTTAAAATCAACCTAGAAGTTAGCTTTCACCGGGTATTATAGGTAAACAAGTATGCTGAACACGAATTTCGCGTTTGTAAAATAATATGAATATTTATTGTTGTTGTTTACACAAAATAGGTAAACAAATTATTCAAAATTCAAAATTAACCTAGAAGTTTGCTTTCAACGAGTATTATAGGTAAGCAAGTATGCTGAACACAAATTTCGCATTTATAAATTTATAATATGAATATTTGTTGTTGTTGTTTATATAAAATATGTAATCAATTGTTTAGTGAGGAGTAAGGCCGCGTAGCGGCCGTTAACTTGAGGTGCGTAGCACCGATCTGTCGCAAAGCGACCGAGACCGAAGGGCTCGTAATAAATAAAATGTAACAACTCACGCATCAAGAACACTGGGAACAAGTGAAAGTGCTTTTGGAGACCGTCTCGAAATCTACCTTCGCACAATAGCAATGCATCCAGTCTTCGCAAACATCACAACAGACCCACTGAGACTTAATTTTATTGCCGACTCGTCTCAGTGCCACTGTTTCAGGTTCTCTCTGGTGACAAATAGCGCAAGCGGTTGTCGACTCATTTGAACTACTATCGTTTGAGGCTGAAGTCGTGTCGTGCTTCCTCTTAACACCTGTGACCACTCTTATAGCCAGGCTACCTCGTCCCCGTCCCCGTCCCCGACCTCGTCCTCTTCCCCGACCTCGGGATTGTCTAAGACTCTTTCCTTGGATACTTTCCGAACCAAAGCTCCCTTTTTTATAACTGCCACCGCCTTCTGATTTCAAAAGGGCCTTCTCCCTGTGTAGCTTTACTAGTTTCATTCTTCTCCTTCTTCTTTGAAAATTAGATTTAGTTTTTGAATCGCGGGAGTATTGCAATTTGTGAACTCGGTTGATTATAGCCTGGTAACCCTGTCGAGATGGAAACAATCCAAGATCGCACATAATCCCGAAGAATGACAGTTCTTCCTCATTGAAATTAAGAACAGCGATGGCAGTGCTAATTCTGATGGACTGAGGAGACACGTACTTATTCTTGGGACACAGACACCATATCATATTGTGCAGGGACTCATTCGAATTCTGAGTTAGACCGAGTGTAAGATGGCTACAGAAGTCCGACGTGGCAAATGAGTTGAATACTTCTCGTACCTTCTGGATGTCGAGTGGTGTGAAGGTAGTTAAGGCAGCTGGTGTCGCAGAGCCGGAAGGTTTATTCCAACGACACCAAGTGTCCTCTCCGGTAGGACAGCTGGAATGATTTCCTGCTGCGTGTTCGAGAAGAACATATAGAGCACTTGACAGCAGATCAGGTGTTGTCCCCCGGTTTTGCAGAATTACAGTGGAATAGTTTGCTGCAATGTAGTCCGCTTTCCACTCGGGTAATTTGTGCTGTATATATGTCGTCGACTTTGTTGATTTTTTTATTTTTTTCAAAGTTTTCTTTAGACGTTTAGCCACGTGCGTCAAGCATTCTTCTTTTCTGACTTTAACTAGAGGGTAAGGGTTGAGTGCGGTCACGTGCTGGAAGGACTTTGAGTCTCCATCTCCAACAAACACTGAATAGGCCAAGCGGTTCTTTTCCAAGCTGCGACTCCAGATCCTCTCGGCAGCTTCCGGCTCCATTGCTTGAGAAGAACCACTGAAGTTCTTGTTACAGTTGGGCTTATGGAGCTCTAACCATTTATCATATTCCGCTGATTTGTTTTTCTGCCTTTCTTCAGTCCAAATGGAGCACTTTTCACAAAGGCGACTAAGAATCTCGTAGTCGAGTACTTTTTTTGTTGTTGTAGATATGGCCGAACCGAAACCCATGTTGGAATAAAATCCCCTGGTTTTCCAAGAGCTGTCGAAGCTTACTGTAACATTGACAGCATTAGGCTCGGGAGAACATTCTGGAACAAGCTTGTGGAGATGTTCGGCAGCCGCCAGCATGGACACTTTCACTGCACTCGTGGTGACAGTCTCAAGACGGGTGAGGTAGCAAGATGGCATGGTTTGCAGTGGTGGTGGCATTTCGAATGCTATAGCTAGCTTGTGAAGATCAAGCCATGAGATACCGGTAGAATGAGTAGCCAATATTGACCTCATTGTAACCTCGTTCATATCTTGACGAGGGTGCTTGACATTTACACATGTTTGGTGGATAGGTTTGTCAAGGGGGCGTGAAGATGGGAAATTTGCAACCTGTAAATGGCATCGTTGGCATTTTACTCGAAAGAATGTTTGCCACCCATGATTCCATTCTTCCTCGAAGAGACTTAGTCTATCGTTACATTCGTTGCAACGCAGGGTAGCGAGAACATCTGCAAGAATGCCAACATCTAGAATCCGGTGACCAGACGGTTTAGAAGCAATAATATTGGAAACGCCCTGAGAAGTGATGAACTTCACTGATTTTGGAGTTGTATCTATGGGTACTTTAAATCTAGAGCTATAACCAATACGCGGAAATTTATGGCACTGCGTTTTTTTCTTTATGGAAACATATATTCGCTTGTGAGGACGACTCACACTACGCAAACAGTCACTACCAGGAGAAGCAATGTCTAAATTGAATAAGGTTCCTGAGATCCCAGGTGTTGATGGGATAATCGATGAGTCGCTTGTATGGAGGGAAAATTCTTGGTCAGAAATATCCTGAATGTCAGATAGAATATTGTCGCGGGTTGACTCGCTCGAGTCGCTTGACATTTTGTATCTAATAAGTGGAAACCGGTTATAAGAACATCGTCGGGAGTAGAAGAAAATGTTCTTATAATTGGTTAAATGGACATTTTGTAAATATAATTTTACAGATAAGTAACCTCTTACAAATGTTGCTAATGTGAATCCTATTACTATAAATGCTAAAAATAGGAATAGTTCTTACAATGTCACTCAATATTAAACTACAGTAAAACCCGACTATCCGAAGATTCCGAACAGTTCGGTTAAAATAACACAGTGGAATATAGAGACCATTTTTTATATGTCTAAATTTTATATATCTAAATTAGGATCAGCAAGACTCGCTATAACTAATAGGAGAGAGGAAGAAGTGATATACGTATTAACAACTTGCAGGGTTTTTTTTAAGGCCGATCTTGGTGTAAATTTGACCCAAGATTTTTTGGAGTTACACCATGATTCGGGTCAGCCGCGGCCGCTGCAGTTTTGAATTACACCAAGGCCCCGCTGAGTTACACCAAGGTCTCAACCTTAAAAAAAAACCCTGGTACATATTAAGAATTATTATTTTAATCAGGAATCTCTAAAATCGAATTAAGAGGCAGGATTCCGCATTCAGTACGTGTCCGGGTCAATAGACAGTGCCCAGGTGTACTTAAGCCTAGCTTTATACTTCTTCCCCAGCTTCTCGTACGCCTTACCCGACGCCATGCACCAGAACCTAGCTGGGCGCTATCTTAACCAGCTCAAATAGGAAGTCGAGCGCCTCCTTCGGTCTGTTGAGGTCAAACATTATAATAGCCTTATGGTATAGCGGGATTGGGTTCTTGATGTCTAGTCGCTGGCTTGCTCTAGGAGCCACATATGATCTGTTGAGAGTGTCTGACCTTAGCCAGTCTGCTGCAGATAACGCAGCTACTGCTGTTGATAGCAGTTGAAATACCATTCTCACATCATGGTTGCTAAGTTGATAGTATCGTAAAGCGTTAATTTGTGGTTGAAATACCATTCTCACTTCATGGTTGCTAAGTTGATAGTATCGTAAAGCGTTAATTTGTGGTTGAAATACCATTCTCACTTCATGGTTGCTAAGTTGATAGTATCGTAAAGCGTTAATTTGTGGCTGAAATACCATTCTCAAATTATGGTTGCTAAGTTGATAGTATCGTAAAGCGTTAATTTGTGGCTGAAATACCATTCTCAAATCATGGTTGCTAAGCTTGTACAATAAAACGTCTATAATCCGACAATTTGCTAATTTGACACTAAATCTCACAATGAGTGTCGGATTAATCAAGTTCTGCTGTATTATCGTAAACATTTCAGTCGTGCACAGAAAAAACGGCACAAATTCATTCCCACTGATCATATTATCACATAAATAAATCGCAAAATTGAATAAGAAAATGGGTAGGCTATGCAAAATAGATTAATTGCTTATCATCTTATCCGCCCAATGTTATTGATACCTCATAAATATAACAAGACTGGTAACAATTTCCCTGGATTGAAACTAAAAATTGTCTAAATTTGAGTGAGTCTTTCTTTGGTATGAGTGAGGATGGATCGCTTTCGGTACTAGTGAGATTAAGTCGAACTTAAGCTTGGCCGGCGGAAGGTCATAAAGTGGTCTAAGTAGTAAGTAGTAACGTAAGAGTGGTCAAGCCATGGGTCTAAGTAGTAACGTAAGAGCGGTCAGGCCATGGCCTGAGCGGCCTAATCGCTTTCGCCGGCCCTGTTAAGATGAGTTAGAATAAGTCGATTGTTGTATGTGCGAAAGTAAATCGCTCTTGGGTAGTGGTAAGAGTGACACGCGCACGCGGTATAATGTGCGATAAATAGTTCGTTCTAGTTAACGAGTAATTCTCCTAGGTGGCGGTTAGTCACAATATCAAGGAAATTTGTGGCAAATAAATGATAATCTGAAGTGATTGAAAACGGCTGTTAGGTGAAAAGAGTGGAAACAAAACAATGGAAATAGATTAAATAAACTATAAATAGATGAACTGATATGCTATCTAGTCTTTTGTGGAATGAATATACCTGTAGTGAATGATATCAACTGTGTTATCAGCTCCTGATTGCGATTGGACGTGGAACAAGAGAACGAGTTGCCTTAGTCATTATACTTCTGTCGGTAGAGCGCCTGCCTACAGAGAGCTTTCACCCAAGTTTCACCTAAGCACGTGACAAATTTAATAATTGAGTTATAGTGTCACCTGATTTTGTGACCCCGGGCGGCACTATTTAGGAGCGGCATAAATTGTAGTCTAGTTTACGGCATAAAAGAGCAGACGATAATAATTATCTTTGATAATGATTGGAAACCAAACATTACATACCCTTTAATATTAATGTCCACAAACTCAAAGACCACAATTAGATTGCTTCAATTCAATTCAATTTGATACATCCAGCACTAGCGGATCCAGAAATGTCGAAAAAAGGGGGGTCCAAAGAAATAATGCGAGCTTACCGCTGAAGATTTTCTACTTATATACACTCAGAAGTAATTTTAAACGATAATTTTTAAACGAGCCTTAAGTTGCATTTGTCAACAATTTGTTGAACGCAATAAGCTCCATCCCTTAGAGATATCTGTTCATCTGATTTCCCATTATTTTCTGGTTCAGTCTTTGCTAATTCAAACGTTCCTATGCAGCTATGTAGTTCTCATAAGAATGTATATAATATAATATATTATTAATGATACTATTAAGCTTCTATACCCGTTAAGAGCTATCATAAAGAATAGTTTGGGGATCCCCAATAGTTTGTTTCGATTATCTGGCAAAGTGTGTGTAAACTTTCTTTAATGGAATTAATGGAATATCTTTTTCGGAACTGAAGAAATACCTTTAATGCTTTTCGCCTGTCGAACCTTTTTCTCCTCAACATATTTGCAACTTTCTTCACAACTTCGTTTACAAAGTCGGAAATTGCTTTTACAAGTACATACAAATTAGGAAATAGTGTTATTTGTTTGGTGTTGGATTTATCTCCTGCTACAATTTTCAATAA
Source organism: Hexactinellida sp. DTS-2022 (assembly GCA_028753945.1). NCBI lineage: Eukaryota > Metazoa > Porifera > Hexactinellida > Hexactinellida sp. DTS-2022. The sequence goes on from JAPNXP010000014.1 coordinate 2,167,274, forward strand.
TTTAATATTGTCGCTAAATTCATAGATTTGTTTATCTAATAAGTATTGCTCTGCGTTGAGTTTAGTACACCGTATAATTAGGTCTCGTATTTCACATAGTGCATCATAATATCACTTATTAGGTTCAGCTAGCAAATGAATCCCATCCAGTTCATATTTACTCAAGAAACTTTCCTTGGGAGAGAAAAGAGTATCTTAAGAGTCTTAACTAGATAGTCTCTTGCTGTATAAATTGATGTACAACCTGCATTTAATTATGTCGTATATTTTTTAGGATACAAAGGTTGACGTCGATGTCTTGTAACCTACCATCAATCTTGTTAGCTAACTTCTTAATCTCATTGGTAGCAACATCGGTAATAATATCAGAACTTTTCAAAGTGGTTTTCTCAACCATTTTCGTAGCCATTAGAAGTACAGTAGCTAGTTAGTCAGTAGATGCTAGATACAAGGGAACTCTCGTTATAACGAAGTGCTTGGGACCTGTAAATCCCTTCGTTATATCCGGATAATCGTTCTAAGCGGATAATAATTAATGCATTTAGTGCTCTGGGGAAAATTTGTGCAAAATCTATGGGAGTCTCTCAGTCTATGGAGAAAAAATATAATATAATGCAAACGTGAATTCCAAGCCAGCTGAAGCAAGCATTTCACTGAGATGGCCGAATTTACTAAATTTACTGTTAAATCTAATGTTAATATACATTATTAATACATAATTAGTCACTACTCAAATGTTATAAACTTAAGCTGAAATTAAGGGCAGAACGATGATACAGTTCTTGGAAAACCAAAAATTACTGTCCAAAGGTCAAACGACCAAATTGAGACCCCAACAAGTGAAATATGTGGAAGAATGGGCCTGGATTTAATGATATAGTGGAAGCTCGCAAACCGGGGGCACCTTGGCGTTTCTGAAAAATTGCCCACATTGGGAGAGTGCTCCGTTTTGCGAGCTTATCTACAAAGCTAAAAATAAAAATATGAAAACAAAGTAACAAATCAATGAAAAAGAGTGCCCCGGTTTGCGAGCTTTGCCCCGGTTCGAGAGGGAAATTTATATAGGACAAAACCAAATTCGTAAGTAACTGCCCGGGTTTGGGAGGTGCACCAGTTTGCGAGTGCCCCGGTTTGCGAGCTTCTACTGTATGTGAATATATTGCTAATGCACTAGATTTACTTACTTCTTGCGATGCGTTTTGAAATTATAAAGGGAAAACAAGTTTAAACAACCGATGAAATGCAATGTAATAATGCGTGCGTGTAATTGCATTAGAATTTACATACATACTTGTATTTGGGGTCGACTATCTTTAAATCCAGAGGGGAATAACACGATGAACTACAAAATGACATCAAGTGCAGCACTACAGCAGGAATTAAGTCTGAATATCGGAAAGGTAAAAACAACATAAATTATACAAACATGATGTTCTTTTAAGTCAAGTATATTATTTTCTGTGTAAACAATGATTCCCTTCTTTGCTGCAACTAAATTTTTATCACTATATTTATGGCCTTGCTCGCAAAAAGAAATATCCGAATTGAGATTTATGGGTAGCATGATTCCTTGTGTAAGCTGTTCATTATAAATATTTGCTAAGCTCTTACTTAGTTTAAATGGAATTGCTCAAGTAGATATTGTTGAATAATCAAGAACCTTCGAGAGTATTGGTATCTGATCTATGTATTCAGAAATAATCTTCTGTAAAGTTGACTTTTGCTTGCACATTCCGCTACAGTTATCGCAATATCACTTTCTATCTTTCTTTCATATAAAATCAATGATATCCATTCCTAATGAGAAAGATTGTATTAGCATCTATTGTAAAATAGGTACTGTCTGCGTGTGATTTGGATTCTGCTAAAGCCAAACTTTGGAACTCTAAGCATATGTTATATGCTTGATAATGTAAGCATGAATTTAGGTGACAAGATAAACATATCTCCAAACTTGTTTCAATCAAAATCCTCTTCTTCGTTAACAATACTTCACCTAACATAGGAAAATAAAGTAATTAAACAAATCACAGAAATTCAGTGAACTTGTTTACTTATAAAACCATTAGTGACATCAAAATCTGACATAAATATACAGAACAATCCTGCAAACGCCAGGCCTTCTGTTTGTCGGATAGAATATGTACATATTGGTCTAGTATTGGAATATTTAATATCAGCTCTCCTTGTGAACATATCTCAGTACTTTCTTCTTCTTTATGTTCTCCTAAAATTAAAAGTTAAGTAGTATTTCTTACTTCGATTATTTAATTAAACCCGAAAATCGAGCTTGTTAACTCAACCCCGTTGATTGGGCCAAGTAGACTTGTATTAATCAACTTACATAATTATTCCTTGAAAAATGGTAAGCCAACCAATTTCATGGACTCATCAGGGGGGTAACCCTCTTGCTGAGTCCCTGAAATTGGAAGCACAGCAACCAGTTTCATACTGGGTCGTATGTTCATATAACATTTGATCTACAATAAAATCAACACTCGAAATATCAAACTTACTAGATGCAATTGCAAATTGCTGTTCAGATATTGTAGTCATATGTGTGGGTTTAGAAATATCAATTCTTCGATATAAAGGGTTGCTGGAGTAACGTCAAATTTCTCCTCAACTAGTCTTCGTTTTCTCGGGTGGTTAACAGGGTTGCCAATTTTTTTAAGCCCAAAGCGTGATATTTTGTCCTTTTTGGAAAAAAAAGCGTGAGGAATATAGTATAAAGCGTGAGAAATTATTTTTCACTTCAGAAAGCAGTATAATAAGAGTTTATTTTGCCTCGCCCCTGAATTTTATGCTACCTATCTATTTTGATAAATAATGCGAATAATGACTAAAAATCTAAAAAATTTAACATGAATAATTACTAATTATCTATTGTAATGCAAAATAATAAAATCTACTAATTCAAGACTAAGTACTAAAATAGTTCATACAATGCTCCTCGTTGTATTCTTTAGTAACTTTTTGTGACCTTATAATCAAATTGCTACTAGGTTTTTGACAATTTTACCATTTTATAATAAAGCGTGAGATTTCGAAACTAAGCGTGAGAGCGGGAGATTTAAAAAAAAAGCGTGAGATTCACGCCTAAAGCGTGAGAGTTGGCAACCCTGGTGGTTAATATCAAACGTTGAGGTAGAAAGTTTTTCAGCCATTTTGATTTGTATCGATGTCAAATACTACTTATGAATAGAAATACAGAAATTACATTTATTTAAATACTTTACGCGAATGAAATTAAAACATTTGACCATTCTGCACAGGGAGCGTCTACATGGGGGATGTGGCGAGCGATAGCTCACCCAGGAGAGCGGCAGGGAGACGGACAGATTTGTGTCCAGGTATTGTCCGGATAGACTTGAGCAGGTCAATAAGACACCGGCCTGTCGCAGGCAGTCCGTATTGAGCAGCATAGTGGGCCGAAGCAGCTCTATCAGGTAATGGGAACGCGTCTCGTTCTCGGACACAAGGGAATCCATCTGCGAGTATTGCTCACCAAGCAGGGCGGCAGGGGGCCGTATAGATTTTCATCCAGATATTGGGTGCAGAGAGGATAGTTATGAATGGGGAGTCTACGCGCTCTGGGGACGCCTGGCGGGCGGAGAAGGCCTCGGGCTCCAGCCGGTCAGAGTTCCGGAAGTCTTCAATAAACCGCTTGAGGGAACTGAGACCAGCCTGCCGCAGGCAGTCTGTGTTGAGCAGCATAGCGGTTCGAAGCAGCTCCATCAGGTAGTAGGGGCGCGCCTCGTTCCTCGACACCAGAGAAACCACATACGCGCATATGAGCATGATAGGATAGGTCATAGGTCATAGGAGAACGGGGAATCCCGCGGTCCTCCGTATGAGCGCGAACCGACAGCTGGCCGCTGCGCCGCAGAGACAGCAGGCGGCTCTCCGGGGGAGTCTGCTCGTAGCCGGGAGGCAGGGCCGGCAGCAGCAGATCCTCCCGAGCCGAACCCGCCCTGGTTAGCAATTTTTGGAGAGAGAACATCTGAAGTTAGGTCTCCTTGGAAACTATAATCCAACAATGACCTGTTGAGGGGTGTGACGTTCTGATTAGATAGTGAAAAAGTTAGGCCCACTCAATTCGTATCTGATGGGTGAGGCCTGGGGCATAGGAAGATTGTCAAGGTCCTCTGGACGCAGTACAGCTTTTTTTGGGTTCCTGAATAGCACTTTCTGATCAGTAAAGTTATACTGAAAATTGTGAATGATTCCCCTCAATTTCACGTTCTTTTTGGAGAGATCTGATATGATATGATCTTTCTCTTTCAAGGCGAGACTCATTCTTTCAAATTGCAATTGCATATTCAGCTGATGTTCTTCGCTAGTTAGCCGTTAGCATTGTTCCTTTTAGGTGTGGAAGACTGCGGAGGGAAAGAAAAAGAAGGCACATAGGCCTGGTCGAATGTCGAGAGTGAACTTAGTAGACGGAGGATTCCGTGTCAGCAAAAAATTAAAAAAAGCTGATAGTTAGCATCTAGTGTTGCATAAATTACCAATTTACGGACAGGACCAAACGACCTGAACAGGACTGGGACCGGTGTAAGCGCGCTTTGGGACCCCAGCGTTTTAGGCCCCAGAATTATCGAAACCTGCTACATGTATAATCTAAAATATTTCGGGGCTATGTCCCCTTACCCATGCCCTGGGTACTCTACTAATCCAGAGAATAAATAGGCACCTTCTCACCTAAATAGGTATGAAGTCATGCTAAGGCCCGTTTATCTAAACAATGTGTGATATAAATTCATTTTGTAATATAAATCGGTGTAAGCGCGTTTTAGGTATCCAGCGATTTAGGGATCCCCGTTCCTATATCGCTAGCGTTTTAGAGACTCAGAGGGCCTAAAACGCTAGCGTTTTAGGGAAGGGGTCACGGGGATCCCTAAATCGCCGGATACCCAAAAACGCGCTTACACCGGCCTAAAAAGCATGACGTAAGAGGGGGGAATGCAATTTTAAGAGAACTTTTATGTAATGTTTGAAGGGGGAGGGAGTTGAAATGGAATCAATTAGAAGTGCAGCTATATTCTGCTTTTGCGATTAGTATAAACAAAATTTTTGAGTGCTGTTGCATGGGAAATGCACCCCCGACGTGGGAAATGGACCCCCGGGCCCCTAATAAGTGACCATGGATATGTTCAGGGGGTCCATTTCCCACGGGGGTCCATTTCCCAAACGTATGCGTGGGATTTGGACCCCCTTGATATGAAAATACATTAGTCATATCCTGTTATGAAAATGTATTAGTCATATCCTGTATGAAATACAAATATCACCTGTTAATTTAGAACGGAATTTGTTGACTTTTAATACATTCTAATTGAGCACAAAATTTGGTGCGTCTTCCTTTGCCTAATTGTTACTGCATATTTACCAATTAGGATTGTCGTTTTTTGAGTATAGTTTTTTTTTTTAGTATACTTCGAATCGCCTATGGCCTTACATCTCCCTCGGGAGATGTAGGCGATTCGACAACATCTCCCATAATAAGTATACTCAAAAAACGACAATCACGCATACGTTTGGGAAATGGACCCCCGTGGGAAATGGACCCCCTGAACATATCCATGGTCACTTTTAAGGGGGGTCCATTTCCCACGGGAGTCCATTTCCCATGCAAGTGCTTCGTTTTCAAAATTATAAATTTAGTGCAGTTACCTTGACAAAAACGTGTATTGTGGAATACTAGTTGTATTGTGGTGTATTGTGAAATAAATAGAAAAATTACAAAATATTCCAATACTTTTGTATCCATTCCAAGTAAATTTGTCCTTTCAGAGAATAGTGTCAATTGTTTCGATGATTTATATTGGCTATTCAAAAAGAATTGATCGAAATGGTATTCGATATATAGTAAGTTTCCTAACTACAAGAATATGTTGAATTATATATGAACCATAATGTTTATATATAGTTTGGAATATTTATACTATATTTCAAGGTTATACTTAGTAGTTGTGGTTCACTAAGAAAGTTAGATGAGATTCGAACCATGGATATATGAATAAACGAATATTTTTGGTTATCTTTATTAGTTATTTGATAGTTTAAATAAATATGCATATATACATATGATGAGACTTGAATTTAATTGTTCTGAAGTTAATTTTATCAGTATATCCATTTTTCCAATTTCCCGAATCACGAAAAATTTATTACTTCCTGACCCCTTAAAGGTGAAATTTTTCGATTTTTTTCAGATTCGTATTCTTGACATATTTTCGGACTTCCATCTATTATATATTGGCGTTTAAAATATTTCTTCGTTTTTCAACGAAATTCAAAAAGTGGGCCCTTAACTGTAGACTGCCTAACTGATACACGTTGTGTCAGGTGGAGAACAGGTAGATCAAATTATCCAAATTTCGTGAAAATTCGGATTTAGACATTGTTTTGTACTCGATCGATTTTATTCAAAAAATCAGAAATTATTATGATGACGTAGCATAATCGTGTCCAGCTCCACTTGCTTGCCACTTCCTTTCGTATTTTCGAAATGTTAAAATTACACCGTGGAAATACCCGTAAGAAGATATTAGACTAAATATTAACTATTTAGGATATTTGATTTGGCTAATATAGAGTTGGGATATTATAACTCAAATATATGTATTTTTTCGTAATCCATGGTTGATCATAAACAAATTTGCTGATTTTTTTAAAATGATGTAACTTTCGTTTACTGAGGAGGATTTGTTCAAATTTTGAGATATGATGACTAACAAGAAAGTAGTTATTGTTCAAATTTAGAAACAAACGATAACTTGCATGTCAACGGCGTTAAAACTATTGAAAGATAATGTATGTGTCATCACTTTTTGTCAAAATCCTTGAGAAAATCTTTTTAAAAATTCTAGTAAGTTGATTTATTATTGTGCTCTGGTTGGATTTCAAATATCTAGGTTCTAAATATTAAATACAAAGAACTACAGGGTTTTCTATTTCCTGAAAATCTCTCCGGCAGTCTACGGTTAAGTTTGTATGTTGATTTTACAAAATCGACATTTTGGAAGTAGAATTTGTAAAATCGACTATTTGACAAAATCGACATAACATATATACAGTCAACTCCCGTTATAACCAAGTCGTATAGAACGAACAACGAAGTACCTACTTATAACGAAGTCATCCAATGGTCCTGAAATCCTTCTATCTTATTACATTAATAAAACTTCGAGTACAACGAAAAGGATATAACAAAATTCCGCTTATAACGAGGTCAATTAAATCCCATATAGCCTCTAAGCTATTGAATTTACTCCGGTTATAACGAATTTTGCTTATAACGAACTCCGGTTATAACGAAATCCGTTTATAATAAACTCCGGTTACATCGAAATTAAACTTGTAATGAACTCTTTTAGATCGAACTCCGTACCGAACTCCGCTTATAACGAAATGAAACTATGGTCCCGAGCACTTCGTTATAACGGGAGTTTACTGTATGACACATTTTCAATTTGAACTTGTAACCATAAATATATTGGAAACTTTGCAAGTTTCAATTAAGGTACTAAATATTAAGTGATATAATTTCATAACTATTGTCTCTATTGCCTATTTGTGTGAAGCTCTAATAAATTTTGTGATATGTGGAACAATGTTGCATTCAAAGAATAACTATTATTACACTGTGAAATAATATGAAGTGATAAATCCATCAGAGCCTAAAAGAACGAGCCCCGGGATGTAAAATATATGTTAAACAATATAAGAAATGCGCCATCAATTAATGTTGTGCGCCGGTTGTGCGCCCCCAGTTCAAAACCTCTTGCTACGCCCCTGTTTGCCTTCCGTTAATTCTTTGGTGAAGTTTCATTATGAAGTCTGCTAGCTGCTGGTCTCAATGAGGCGCATGCATTTGTCCGAATTTTGAGGGATATTCTGATTGATTTTTGTAAGTTCTGCACATGTCCGAACTGATTTTTGTAAGTTTTGCACATGTCCGAATTGATTTTTGTAAGTTCTGCACATGTCCGAATTGATTTTTGTAAGTTCTGCACATGTCCGAATTAATTTTTGTAAGTTAAATATCGAATTCACCTTACTAGAGTGGTTCTCAAACTGTGGTACGCGGAGGTACCTCATTTGACGTAAATAAATCAAAATTTAAATATAACTAGCGCGCTTCGCTTACTAGGTCGCTTCGCGGCAGAACACAACCACACACCAACCGCTTCGCGGTTGATGTGTGGTTTATACACCTCTAACATTGATTATAAAGCGCAAATAGGCCTAAATAGTCAAATTTAACAATGTGAAATTTTGGTGATTAGGTCATCATGCGATAATGAGTTAGCATATTGGCGATCTGGTGTGACCAACGTGTCCCCATCATTAATGTGCATGTTCAATTAAATTTTCAGATTTTTACTCTTCGAGGGCGCGAATTATATACGATTAAGTCAATTTTCAGGGTTCTCGAAATGTGACAATGACGTCATAACTTTTCGAGGTGTGAGAAATTTTGTGTGGAAACCTCAACTTGTTGGCGGGTGCCAAAAGTTACCCTATATGCCAAAATCCCATTTGGAAACCGTCCACTTTCTTCAATCAACTCGTAACATACAAACAAATATATATATATATACACATATACACACACCCAGCCTTGTGTTTTAATAGTATAAGTACATTCTCACTGATTAGGACTGTAGGTAACCATGGCGATGTAGGCCAACATATTTACGTACATCAGTGTATTTAACCTAAATATCGGTCATACAGTAGAAAACGGTTTTTCTAACCAATTATTTTCAGGTAACTATTGTTAGACTAAACCGATAGTTAGCATACCTGCCAACTGTACATTGACTATAACCATTTTGGCTGTTCTGTACAGGCGTCCAGGGATTTTAGTTGGGTCAAAATTACTGATTGTGAGTGAAGTAATTAATAAATGCAAAATGTCTACACCCTCAAAATGTAGCATTATGTTGTATAAATTAACAGTTCCAATTGAAGCTTACAAGGATTCTCTGTACAATCTATATAATTCAATGTTTTCTCCTTCAGAAAGTTATTTGAATTATGTCAACATAAATAATTATAAATTTAAATAACATGATAGTATATCTTGCTATGCATTCTGCATTAACCACATGAATGGAATGACTTGGTTAGTGTAATTTATCCTAGCATTAATGTGCAAAGATTCCCTAGATAAGTGAGCGAGAAAAAAATCTGAGGATTTCCAGGGATTTTGGTACAGGGGAAGATTGGAGGAATATGACTCAAATATGTTGGAATGAGAACTATTTATGAACTCAAATTCACCTTGTCATATAAGTGTTTCACCACAACATCTACGCACGAGTATTTACTAATAACACCATTTCTTGCTGTTGTTGATTTTTGGTATACATTTCAATGTATTCCGTTCTTGATTTTTGGTACACAATTCAATGTATTCAAGATAGTTTCAATATATTATTCGGACATGTGCAGAACTTACAAAATCAATTCGGACATGTGCAGAACTTACAAAAATCAATTCGGACATGTGCAGAACTTACAAAAATCAATTCGGACATGTGCAGAACTTACAAAAATCTATTCGGACATTTGCAGAACTTACAAAAATCAATTCGGATATGTGCAGAACTTACAAAAATCTATTCGGACATGTGCAGTACTTACAAAAATCTATTCGGACATGTGCAGAACTTACAAAAATCAGTTCGGACATGTGCAGAACTTACAAAAATCAATTCGGATATGTGCAGAACTTACAAAAATCTATTCGGACATGTGCAGTACTTACAAAAATCTATTCGGACATGTGCAGAACTTACAAAAATCAGTTCGGACATGTGCAGAACTTACAAAAATCAATTCGGACATGTGCAGAACTTACAAAAATCAATTCGGACATGTGCAGAACTTACAAAAATCAATTCGGACATGTAACAAATTCGGACATGTGCAGCTCCCCCGTCTCAATTTCATTTCGTTAGACAATATATTCTTTTTTCACGATCCTCATCCAGTTTTCGACAATTGCATTTCAGCATCTACAATTTATTTGACATTATGGTAATATTCTGGTGAGTACACACCCTGTCCATAAGGGACAAATTGGCATATAATCTGGTAAATTGCGATAAAAGAACGTAATATTTTCATCGAAACAATTGATTTCGCGTATTTATTTTCTATTTGAGTAATAAAATCTGACATCTCTTGCAAGTAGAACTATCTCCCAAATCGTTAGAAAGTTCCTCGTCTAAATCTTCAAGGTAATCGAAATCGATATCTACTTGATCTTTCTCGTAATCAATAATGCTTTCAAGATATAATCTTTAACTCGGATAAATTTCCTCGCAAGAACAGAAATGCAAATGGCTTTAACAATTTGAGAAATTTCTTCAAATGAGTTACAATCAAGCATCCGAGCCATTACAAAAAGTAGTATATTTTGAGTTTATTTTCATCAAACAATAAAAGTATGCATAAATCTATGCATATTATGTGCAGAGCATAAATGTATTATTGTACTAGGACATCTAATATGATCTTCAGTTGTACTTATTTGCCAACCACTATCAAGGTAACTCTCAAGGTTTTCTTGGTTAAAGCTCTGACATATGATATGTAAAATTTCCCAACTGAAGTCGATTTCTATGTGAGTGGGTAAAATTATTTACTGGATAAACACACACAGTCACACACCGGAATGAAAGGTTCACGAACGAATTTATTGAACTTGAACTGAACGCAGGGCTTTTAAAGGATTCACGGTGAACGAACTGAACGAACGCCAACGGTTTCCGAACGGCAATTGAACGAACTGAATTAAACGAATTGAACGGATTGAACGAACTGAACTGAACGAACTAAACTAAATAAAGATAAAGTATAAATATAGATCCATTAAATATAATAGGTGACTGCAAAAGTGCTAATTCCGGACATCCCTAGTGGACTCATGTCTCAGCTTAGATTCTAGCTTCTTAACCTGAACTTAATAACAGCTTGGAGGATACGGAATAGTTCGACCCACTCACGGAACACTGAACGAACTGAACTAAACGAATTGAACAAACTGAACGAACTTAATTGAACGAATTGAACGAACGTAGGTTAGCACGTGAACGAACTGAACGAACGCTGGCGGAGCTGAAGTTAGGAGGTGAACTTGAACGAACTGAACGTGCGTCAATTTGAGATGAACTGAATTGCGTGTATTCAGTCCGTTCGTGAACTTTTCATTCCCTGACACACACTCATACACATCCAGAACAATTGGTTTCCAAATTTTCGAGACCGGCATGGGAGCTTAAATCGCGAGATATATATTAATGTAAAGGTATAGGAAAAGATTTCAAATTTTCGCGCTCCTAATTCATACTTTCCAGAAATCATACTCCAAAGGAACGTCTCGCTCTCCTAGATAATTCCTTGATGGTAACTACTTTGAGTAGAAGAACATTTCGCTTTCAGGTTTCATCAAATTGCGAAAGGATTAATACTTTGCCTACCTTACTCCATTAAATTAACAAGGAAACTGGACTTTTCAATATAAACCACTATTGGTACTGTCCCATAAGTACCTTCATTAAGCCAGCGTCGGCATATGCAAGAAGTTGTTCTATCATGGGTATCATTTGATATCAATTTAAGCATATAATTGTTTTTCTTTTCTGCAAGTCTTAAAAAGCTGTAAAATATAATCGAGTCGGTATCGTAGCCCTTTAATTTAAGTAAGTTTGGCCAAGAAGTTCCTCGTCTCAGCAGAAATTTCTCTTTTAACTAAGATGAGCTAAATTATTGTTATTATAAGAATAAAGATTCTATATAAAATGCTTGAAGTTGGAATACAAGGGCGAGACGATAAATAAGGTAATGTTGATGACAAGGCGTCGCTCCCAGGTTTAATACCACCCTTTGAACGGGATCAAAATTATTATTATTATTTTACAGACGCCAAATACATGCGCGTTGGTTCGTGCCATCCTTCTTTCAAGCACCAATCCTTCCATAGTGTGCTCGTCCATGACACAGACTTTAGCTCCGGTATCCAAAAGAGCACGAGTTAGCACCCCTTCGATTTACACGGAAATAGTAGCAGAACCTTCATCCCTTCTCTGTTCATAGTCCATGCAATATACATTTTTATCTCCTTATAGGGTGTTCTTATAGAGTTGAATGTTCCGTACTGTCTTTCATTGTGTTCTATGTCGCGATCACTGTTATATTTCCTTGCCACACAGGTTCTCCACCCATGTCCAACTTCCCACAAGTATAGCATTTGAACTTTGGTTTCCCACACCTAGTACCAGGGTGTACCGTCAAACTACGTGATTATAGTGAAGAGCGTACCCTCCATACGTCTTCGCCTTTTGTTAATTCCCCTTCGTCGGAACTAGTATTATGAGGCTTGATAGGCGCCGCCTCAGGAACGCTAAATCCTATCGTACCAGATTTACGCGCACCGTAATCTAGGCTCAGACCATTTAAGTAACCCAGCCTGAATAAGAGTCACAAATCCCTCAGACTAATGCGACACATACCGAGCGATTGCTATTGTTGCCCGCTTTGCTTGCTTCTTTAACTGGTCAAAAAATACTTCCACCCGGATTTGCATCTTACGAATTTGCGTCGCTGCTTCAAATTAGTCGATTGGTTGATCGAGACTAGCACATAGCAACTCGAAGGCGTCTTCTAGGGTAGTTTCTTTGATAGTTTGTAACACGATGGATTGTTCATATTCACTCCGGTGCACAAGGGAGGATAATATTTGAATCACTAAGTTTTCGCTTGAATTCGCTACGAGAGAACTCGTCGCCGCAATGAAGAGGGGCTTCCAGTCTTCAATTCTGTCCTTCAGTCAGTGGGGGAATACAGTAGAGCCTCTGAACAACGGACACCTTGGGACCGGAACCGTTGTCCGTTATTTAGAGGTTGTCCGCTATTTAGAGGTGCTTTTCTACTAGACATATATGCTAAATAAATAAATCCGTGCCACGGGGGTTGTCCGTTATTTAGAGGTTCTCCGCTATTTGGAGTGTCCGTTATGGAGAGGATCCACTGTAAATATATTGAGTGATGTTGCATTTAGCATCAGGGTATTATACAGGAGTAGAATTGAACACTCCTAACTGTCCTAAGGTCACTGAAGTATGAATTGTGTACGCCTAAAAGGTTAGTTTTGTATTACTCTATGGGGACTTTCGGCAATTTTCGCGCTCCTAAACGCAAACATATCCAAATTTATACGCCTCTAGGCGTATGGCGCGCTCCTGGATAAACCCTGTTTAGCATGTGTCACTAATTTGGTATTATGTGACGAAATTGTAGATACAAAGTATAATAAGAGTCTAGAGATAGAATATAGAATACCAAATTAAGAGAAGCAATACACTAACCACAATAACAACTTGTGTGGTATATCTAATTTATACTAGATACTAAGACTAACTATTGTGTAATCTACCCAAACTAAACTATGGATTATATATCCGTGACAATATATGTTACGGTCAAAACCCGAAACCAGTCAATACCCGTATTGACCAGTAGCATGGTTGTAACGGGCATTAATTGAACTAGTCGATGTCGGTATTGATTACGCGACTGGTCAATATGCTTAAGGTTAGTTCTGGGCGATTTGTTGTAATCAATAAAATACAAATTTTCGGTTTATTAACAATCTTTTAATATTCACCCATGGTTATTGTTCGTAGATCTTGAACATGGAGAAGATTTCGTAAAAGTTCAGTCCCAAGGAATATAAGGATTAATATACTCATGTAAAGGGGATATATGTTTACTGAATGTAATTATAATGTGTGTTATGTAGGGCTGAAACGAATATTCGAAATGTAACGAACGAACCTTTTTCTAAACGAACGAATATTCGAATATTCGTTCGTTTGGATGACTAAGCATTAAATCAATTTCAAGAGACAAAATACATTGGAAAATAGGTTTTTGGTAATGTTAGAATGGTATAATAATAGTCACAAAGTGTATTATACACAAGTTGACTAATAATCAGCTAGTTTAAGTGGGAATATATATTTACAATATTTCTCAGCTATACAAAAGTCTTGATGTTGCCCAAAATTAGTTAACGAATATCCGTTTCAATCTAATATTCGTCCAAACGAATATTCGTTTCGTAACGAATATTCGTTTGCAAACGAACGAATATTCGTTCAATCATTTCGAACGAATATTCGAATATTCGGTATATTCGTTTCAGCCCTAATTATAACCATAGACTCCTTAAGTAAAGGACTGGAACGTCGCGATCTCGGGGGTTTTAACTTGAGTCTGAGAGGCTCCAATTATAAAAATTGATAAAGCATTAAGTTTCCGGTCTCCAAATGTGATTTTTGGCATATAGGGGTAACTTTTGGCACCCGTCAACAATTTGAGGTTTTCACTCAAAATTTATCACACCTCGACAAGTTATGACGTCATTGTCACATTTCGAGAACCCTGGAAAGTCACTTAATCGCACATAATTCGCGCACTCTAAGAGATAAAAATCTGAAAATTTAATAGAACATGCACATTAATGATGCGGACACTTTGGTCTCACCAGATTGCCAATATGCTTACTCATTATCACATGTTGACGTAATCACTAAAATTTCACATTTTAAATTTACTATTTAGGCCTATTTACGCTTTATAATCTATGTTAGAAGTGTATAAACCATACACCAACCGCGAAGCGTTTGGTGTGTAGTTGGGTTCTGCCGAAAAGCGACCTAGCAAGCGAAGCGCATTAGTATATATAGATATACTGTAGCATCAATCTATATAGATACTAGCGTGCTTCGCGGAAGAACCCAACTACACACCAACCGCTTCGCGGTTGGTGTATGGTTTATACACTTCTAACATTGATTATAAAGCGTAAATAGGCCTAAATAGTCACATTTAAAAATGTGAAATTTTAGTGATCACGTCATCATGTGATAATGAGTAAGCATATTGGCAATCTGGTGTGACCAAAGTGTCCGCATCATTAATGTGCATGTCCTATTAAATTTTCAGATTTTTATCTCTTAGAGTGCGCGAATTATGTGCGATTAAGTGACTTTTCAGGGTTCTCGAAATGTGACAATGACGTCTTAACTTGTCGAGGTGTGAGAAATTTTGAGTGAAAACCTCAAATTGTTGACGGGTGCCAAAAGTTACCCCTATATGCCAAAAATCACATTTGGAGACCGGAAACTTATGCTTTATCAATTTTTATAATTGGAGCCTCTCAGACTCAAGTTAAAACCCCCGAGATCGCGACGTTCCAGTCCTTTACTTAAGGAGTCTATGATTATAACTCCTAGAAACATTAGATAACTTTTCTAGCATAGCTATAGCTGGCGCATCACAGAAATCACCTCGAATTGTACAAAACTAACTTACAGTGGAATTCGGTAAGTACGTACTCTCGGATATTACGTACTCAGGCTCTTATTTAAATATTGACTTAAGGGATGGCCCAGGTACTGTTCACTAATAACCGATTTTTCCTCCTATCTGATCCATTATAAATGATTCGGTTAATACGTACTCGGATAATACGTACGAATTCCCAAGTAAATAAAATGTATGTAGTAGTTTAATTCGGTTAGTACGTACTTTAGAAAAGTATCAGCAGAACTCCGTTTTATTTGGTTTAAGTGAGTAAGTGACAACAAAATACATTAATATCATACAGTTAAATATGTTATATACTCTTATACCCTACATCGTATTCATATCATCAAAAGTCAGTATTTCGACTTGTTGATTAAGCATATGGATAAGACGTACCTCGGTTTGTACGTACTATTAATTGTCTCCCAGGGTGGTACGTCTTAACCGAATCTACTGTACTACAATTTCAATAACCCAATACAGTGGAACCCCGCGTATCGGGGCACCTCCGTCAAAGCGCTCAGCGCCCCGATACGAGGGAGTGCCCCGATACGCGGGGTTCTAAGAAAACTCCAATATGTTTGGTTAAAACAATTAAATTAGCACCTACACAGCAAATCATACACATATAGTCAAAACCTAGAGTTAAGGATGATATTTAAGCATTACTCACATTACAATTTCACATTATACTTTACCTACACTAGGAGACACAAATCCATGATATTCACGGATTTTTTTTTTTTGAAAAACTCCATCGATTACCTCAGCACGAGTCTCTAGCGTGAGTGGGAACGCTTAGCGGCCATGACAAAGAGTACTAAGCTGCTCAAAAGTTAAAAAAATGTATCTCAAGAGAAAATAACCTTCGGTGGAGTGCCCCGATAAGTGAATGGCGCCCCGATACGCGGGGTTATTTTTAATGGGAAAAAAACAAATTCCCAACCGACTGCCCCGATACGAGGGGTGCCCCGATACGCGGGGTTCCACTGTATGAGTTTATAGCTCGTTGCATGCTCTGTTTGATAAAATTGTCCTTAAGTGCTCAGTTGTTCTTATTAACATTATTTGCAATACTTTTGCGTAACCAATAAGATAATCTACTGTATAGTATTTTATTTTAAGGTTTATGGTCACATTACACCACAATACAAGGGCATGGAATTTATAGGGTGATGTTACATCACACTATGACTAAACAGACCAGCCACAAGTACGCACTAGTATAGGAGGAAGCCAATCAACTCGTCCATAATTATTTGGTAAACTCGTGCCTATTTTAGGTACTAATGGTCTTATTTTTGGTCAACTCGTACCTCGTTTTTCGAACAACTCTTATCTATTTTTTGGGTCAACTCGTACCTCTTATTTCGGGCAACTCGTATCTATTTTGGGTCAACTCGTACCTCTATTTCGGGCAACTCCTATATATTTTTATGGTCAACTCGTCCCAGTAATTTTCGACAACTCTTACGCGTACCTATTCTATAACAACCTTGTGTCTTATTCCCAATTTGATTAATTAATAACTTGATATTAATATTAAATAATGAGATCGTTTTTATATAATGATGAGAAACAATAACATATTTATCATATATTATGATATCTAGCTAGATGAGTAGTTGAGCACATCTGTTTAAGAGTGGTTTATAATCTACGTAAAATATATAATATGTGTTGAACTATTCAGTGGGTCCAGCTAGACGGGCACATTTATCAAGCAATCTTTTAGAATCTCGTATCGTCATCGTTGTTAATCGATAGTCTTCCCATGCACTGCATATCCCATTTTGAGTCCAACGAAAACGGCCTATTTGGCGTCTAGTTAACTTTTCTTCATGTACAAGTCGGACTTGTAGGGTGACCATCTTTGCCTTTGAATATTATATTTTAATTAAAAATATCATTGATTACTCAGGTTATTAAAACCAGAGAAAAATGCAGTAGTAATTTTAGGGTTGAGGGAAGTGATGCTTAATGACCTTTAGTTTTCCGGGAGTATATCTCATGTATACGACGTTTTTACAAATGGCACACGGTCAAACTTTATGAAAGTTATAAATATATTTTCTTCTGAACCCAATCTAAATTGCTTATAGTGTCTTACTCAGTATTACAATACCACGGCAGCGCGGCCACGCAAATTAGCAGAATGCTCCATTTCGATGTAGCAAATTTCACGATTATCCGAATAGTCTGATTAACTAGAGTTGATTATAGTTAAGTATATATTGTACATGTATAGTATTTCTTACCTCTCTTAATAGTAATTCTACAAGTATATAAAATTACAAAAGGTTCCTTGTTGCAGCTCTATTTAAACTTTGCCAGCCTCCACATGCACAGTGGGCAAACCAGGGGAAATAGAGTTATTTGTCAACACCCTTGGATTACGAACTTTAATATTTTTTCAGATTCACCATCGTTTCAAACCTAGAAATACTAATTTTCGAAGTCATATACTATCGGGGTAACGAATTATATGTATTGGAATGACTGATCTAAATATATTTTCTATCTATAATTCTGTTGTGATATTAAGATCGTAATCAAACTTGTACGATTTCTACCCATATGATGATCCACACTATCAATATGTAATTTATATCTAGACTCAAGACTGTAACTTCTTGATGTCATTGCTGTAAATACAATTTCATTGTGGAATTGAAGCTAAATTTATAATATTTTATGGAAGGATTTATTGATTTCGGACGGAAATTTATTTGGCATTTTGGTTCAAAAACATTAGGTGCTCGGTCGTGGTCACATATTCTAATGCTTTTAAATGTTACATAGACACATTAGCAAAATATTTATATTAGTTTGGCATCCGCCCAAACCCGGCCCGGAATGATTTTTTTCAATTTACCATTGTCCCCTCAGAAAATTCATATAATGTAAATGGAATTGCTCCACTATTTATCCAATTAAAATAGTTTTTTTCTTCCATTAACTGATAGTAATACTGAATAAAAAAGCAGTTTATGATATTAAATGTCAAATCTATCGATCTCGGCATACCAAGTTAGAAATTCATCCATGCTATGGAATTTCAGCAAAATAATTTTATGAGATCCGGAAGAAATTTTGGTCGCTAGCAATTTCCATATTATACAACTATGCTACCTAAAACTATCTAGGGTTTCCTAAGAGTTTGCACCTGCGATAATTACACTTAACATCCATCTACCCTTTCTATAAATTCAATGAGGTGTAGAATACCTGGGTTAAGACTAACATTTCAATTATTATACCCAAGTTTAAGATGTATTATCAATAATCATGGGTGATTATTGATTAATATATGATTGTTATAAAACCAAAAATATAATAAATCAAGAATTTACCATTGATTGTACAAAACTACTGTTAGGAAACTACATATATCATTTTTTATGATGCCATTCGGTTTGCTGCTACCTATAACCTATATGTCAATAATACTTCATTAGAGTCTATCTAGCATAGTTTTCCTATTTCCACTTATACCCCTGAAAATGCCCACTGTGCCACATTGTTATTAGTTCTTATTAGTTGATTATAAACACTTAGGAATGTATCAAGCACAAAATATCTGGGGGGGGATGGAATGTCCAGGGTTGGGCATTAGAATTGTGAACTCCGTTGGGTAGGGCCTTTCGGTCAACTGTGCCAGTTTTTGCACGTTCTTTCATAAGAACTGAATTTGAGAAAGCATCTTTTAAGAAAGTTGAATATCTTTATTATACCCCAGGGCGGCGCGAAGGTGGGGCCTGTGACGTTGTGCCCCACCAGTGGCGGCTGGCTAGAGCCGCCACTGATATACGCCAAAAATTATTTTCTAAATTAATACGAGTGTGAAGTTGGCGCAGTATTCAACTGAGCACAGATCAAATCCAAATTTGAGGCCCTTCCCATAATTTGATTTTGCAAAAATTACACACCTTAAAGGGGAGATAGGGACGTTTTTGATTCTGAATAAAAATCTAAAAAAAATATTTTTTGTATTTGTTTTTTTACATTATGTCTAAGCACCAAAAAAGATATTTTTTGACAACAGTTTTTCGAAATTGAATCTAAAACTATGCAAAGTTTGCATACATGTTTGTGACTGAGGGACGTTTCTTATGTCAAAATATTTTTAGATAATATTTTTACTGTGCCGACTATAATATAGTACAGTGGCCCAGTATTGAAATCACTGCCTTTATTACTGTGCCGACTATACTATAGTATAGTGGCCCAGTATTGAAATGACTGCCTTTAATATAATTACTGTGCCGACTATACTATAGTACAATGGCCCAGGATTGATCTTACTGCCTTTATTATTATTATGTTTTTTTTCTCCGTAGACGGTCCCCTGGCCAGAGTTTTATAGTTGATGGCCTGAAACTTGGCATGTAGGTGCGTATGGACTGTCTAATTTGCACCTGGGGTTACGATTTTTGACTAATAAATTTTGCACACATCTTTAACACCTTTCAAAATTTGTCTGGTCCATAACTAAAAAGATGTTTTACTAAACCCCCATATTTTATTTCATATTTGGATTCACCATAAAATTCTGCGTCTGATGGGAGAAAAAAATTTCAATAAAGGGGTCAATCTTTGACATAAATGGGGGTTGAAATTTCTTTGTTTACTCACACTTCAATTTCAGTAAAGTGTTAAATCTAATTCTATTATTACAAATTATAATAATTACGTGTATATTGATTTAACTTGTTAAATCCTACTCTAGTGATTCAACTTGCCATAATTATATTGATTTAACTTATAAATTCCAGCTGGCTTCTATTTAATTCTAGTATAACTATACAATGGATTAAATAAAATAATATAATATAAGGAATTTGTTGACTCAACTCAACCAACAATGGATAACATTGCTAAAATAAATAACTAATAATATAACTTATTATCAATACATAATGAATGAATGGCATTAAACTAAAGATGGTTTATGATAGAAACTAACTTCAAATTTATCTACCGTTCCTTGTGACTCCGACCAATTAACAAATGGTTTTTCACACCTTGGGCGTTGATGACGTGGCGAAAAAATCCCAAATTGCAGCCTGCGCCGACAGCATGTTCCTTTGGAGGCACTATCTATAAACCACCAACAAAATATAGTGCCACCAAAGGAACATGCGTCGGCACAGGCTGCAATTTTGGATTTTTATTACTGATATACTTTCTCCGTAGACGGTGCCCTGGCCACACCTTTATACATTGAGTACTGAAACTTGGCATGTAGGTGCGGAGTGACCGTCTAATTTGCACCTGGGGTTCGATTTTTGATCAAATTATTTTAACACCTATTTAAACTAATTATGGCTCATAACATTAAATAATAAATAGTGAGCTTCAAAAAATTTCCATATTTGGATAGAGAATTAAATTCTACACCTTTTCACAGTGCACGAATTTTCAAATTGGGCTTAGATTGTACCACAATTGAGTTGAAAATTTCCTTTGTTTACTCGCACTTCAATTTCAGTAAAACTGTTAAATCTAATTCTATTGTTTCAACTTGTAATAATTATATTGATTTAACTTGTTAAATCTTACTCCATTGTTTCAACTTGCGATAAATATATTAATTCAACTTAGAAATTCCAGCTGGTTTCTATTTAATTGTAGTATTACTATACAATGGATTAAATTAAATTAAAATAACATATGTAATTTGTTGACTTTACTCAACTCACCGGGATAACATTGCTAAAATAAATAACTACAGTAATAATATAATTTATTTCAATACATAATAAATGAAGAAATTAAACTCAAGCGGCTTATGATAGAAACAAACTTCAAATTTATTCACCATTCCTTGTGAATCAGACCAATTATCAAATGGTTCTTGACACCTTGAGGCGTTAATGACTTGGCGAAAAAAATCCAAAATTGCAGCCTGTGCCGACAGCATGTTCCTTTAGTGGCACTATATTTTGTTGGTTGTTTATTGAGTGCCTCCAAAGGAACATGCTGTCGGCACAGGCTGCAATTTTGGATTTTCTTTCAAACTATTTTATATAAAGGATTTGTAGGATTCATTAACAAACGAACTAATGAACCAACAGATTGTTGTAACCATAACAGTTTTATTGTAACAGCCGCAAACAATTGTATAGAAATGGTATTTATCCTAAACAAATTACACTTTTCATCTAAATGTTTCCCTATAAAAACCAAAACAATTGATAATTAGATAACCTAACAATTATCCTGATTTCTAAAAATATCTCTTTCGATACTGGCATAAAATCTAATGGACAAAGGTAATTATAATATAAGTAACTATCGATTCTCCATTAAAACCCAATAACTTTAAAGTAAGTTTTATGATATCTTTTAGCTCTACCCACTGATTTATGCAAGTTCGTCTCATTTGTGAAACAAGAGACCTTAGCCTTGACACTTTTACACAGAGCTGCACTAACCCAAACTCTATTTGGGGCGATCTGTCCAAGTACATATTTGGGATTAATAGAGATTATTTAAGGAAAAAGCTGTATCGTAAATGGAAAAACAACGCAAGTGCAATTAAATTAATGTTGGAGAATAAAGTCCTTGATAAGCCATCTGCTTCCAGCTTTTAGGTTTGTATTAGCTTAGATGCACTTACTGTGGAAAAGAGAACTTCTTTAATAACCTCAAATATGATGAGCAATTCGAATATTTTAGAAAACATGCTTTGCGTTAGCTCTAGTGAACCTGAAAATGTTGATTTTCCAATTATTAATGCATTTGAAAAAGTCTTCTTATAGTAGAAATTGTTTCGGCGAGTTTTACATAGATAGAGAGGAGTTAAATAGCATAAGTTACATAGATGATGATGGTAAATATCGATTGAATATAGCAGGGTTGTATCAACTCATTTTGAGTTGGCAAAACAACTCATTTTTTGTCTACCAACTCATTCAAATTTCCTTCACCAACTCATTCAACTCATTCATTTTGCTGTTACCAACTCATTCAACTCATTCAAGAAAATGAGTTGATTCTGCCAACTCATTTTTTATTAAACTAATTGTAACTATTACTAATTAACGTATATCTTAAATCTTCAGTTTAATAATACATTTACAGCTGCGTCGGTCGGCTCTCAAAAGTGATCCGGCCAAATTTGGATCTCCCTACGCATTAATGTTACGACAAAGTGAAAGTTGTCTGGCCATGGTCGGAAGTAGGGTTGTATCAACTCATTTTTTGTCTACCAACTCATTCAACTCATTCATTTTTCTGTCACCAACTCATTCAACTCATTCATTTTGCTGTCACCAACTCATTCAACTCATTCAAGAAAATGAGTTGATTCTGCCAACTCAAAATGAGTTGATACAACCCTGGAATATAGAATGGACTAGTCTAATAGCTAAAAGAATTTCCGAAATAAATCCAATTTGTGTTTTAAAGTTTAAACACTATTGGTTCAAAAAATGTGATAGTAGGAAATTTAAATCCCCGTTTTTCAAAGCGTGGGCAGTATGTAAATTCTCTATTTGTATTTCTGTAACTTTTTCAATTGAGAATGATTTTAATTCAATAGATTATAATGCTATAGCTATCGGCTATCAATCCAATGGTGATATTTCGTTAGAACATGTAAATAATAAAACTACTCATGCACGTCACATTATTTCATGTGTAAGAAAAAATGGGGGAAATATTAATTAATAATTCAGCAAGTAATATTTTTAAAGACAATTTATATTGGAAAAGAACATTGAGGCATTCCAAAGAGGTAATTTCTCTAATCTAAAATCCCAACAAACTTTAAGAAGAATTAAATCAACTTGAACTATTTAGTAGGTTCTCCAATGACGATATAATAGATATATTGGAAACTCAAAGTCGTTTCGTTTAGAGTTCCTGACGATCAAATAGCTGGTTACATTCAATATATGGTACAAGACCCATTTATTATTCATTTATCTATAGATTCTATACTATTAAAACACAAGCCTGTATATGTGAGTGTATGTATATATTTGTTTGTATGTTACGAGTTGATTGAAGAAAGTGGACGGTTTCCAAATGTGATTTTTGGCATATAGGGGTAACCTTTGGTACCCGCCAACAAGTTGAGGTTTCCACTCAAAATTTCTCACACCTCGACAAGTTATAACGTCATTGTCACATTTCGAGAACTCTGAAAATTCACTTAATCGCACACAATTCGCGACCTTTAAGAGAGAAAAATCTGAGAATTTAATAGAAGATGTACATTAATGATGCGGACACGTTGGTCACACCAGATCGCCACTATGCTAACTCATTATCACATGATGACGTAATCATTAAAATTTCACATTGTTAAATTTGACTATTTAGGCCTATTTACGCTTTATAATCAATATTAGGAGTATATAAACCACAGTTACCACACACCAACCGCGAAGCGGTTGGTGTGTGGTTGTGTTCTGTCGCGAAGCGACCTAGCAAGCGAAGCGCGCTAGTATACCTTAAAACAGATAGAAGTTTTTGAGTATTTACTTAACTAAGTACGAACTTAGTACTTAAGTACTAATTAATCTTATAGTCCAGCAATATGGTGAAAGATTGTGCATTTTCGAGATAAAAGTACCAAATTTTGCACAATTGTAGTATTATTGGTTCTGATCAACTTCAGCTATGGCACATAGCATAATTTTTTGAAGAACAAATTTTTCAGGGGGTCAAAAATTGGAGCCCAATCGAAATCGCCGGCAGTATAAATACAGGATAGCTCATTCAAATGCATTCTTAGCGACTTTATATTGTCAGATTCGTGCTCAGCACTAAATTTCCAGCATTTTGATAGGTATATTGACTATATTTGGTGAGAATATTTTTTGATTTACCATAGCAACGGTAGGAATGTGATATACATTCCGATCTCCCAATTTGGAGTAACCATATCGAGTGACTCCTTGTTTTTCTCGGGTATGCATACTATTAGAAACACTCTAAATATTAATTGTCAAGCCAAAAGAATGCATTTATCATATCCTGCTATTTTGATTCGCCATATTAATACCTAATGATCCCTCAATATTTTGTCCAAAAATGAGTGAACCATTTAATACATAATTGTATTTATGCAACAAGGGCGGACTGAGACAGTGTCAAGGGCACTGTCGGTAGGGCCCTTTTGTTCGTGATCTGGCCATAAGCCTGCTTTAGGGAGGAATTCTGCCAGCTTACTTCCTTACGTGGGTTTGCGTCACCCTTCAAATATTTATATGTGGTATTAAATAGTTACCATTTTAGTTATTAGACTGTTATAATAAATTAGTCACAATTATGACTAGTTTTTATGTTGTTGTTACGCCAT
The DNA here is from genome assembly GCA_028753945.1 of Hexactinellida sp. DTS-2022. Lineage (NCBI taxonomy): Eukaryota > Metazoa > Porifera > Hexactinellida > Hexactinellida sp. DTS-2022. Next base: position 2,191,977 of record JAPNXP010000014.1, read on the forward strand.
CAGATATTAGTGTTAAAACCTACGCAGCCGCTTCTCTCTTTTTATCAAACAAATGTATTAGTGGGATATCTCGCTTTTTCTGGCTGCATGGGACGATAAATTTATATTATTAAATTCGATTGTTGTGATTTTTGTTTGTTTGTTTTTCCCGGTATATTAGAGTGATAGGTCGATATAATATTTTAGAACGGATTTATTCTTGAGATAGAAACTCACTTCCAATATTATGAGAAGTAATCATGTATACTGAATCCGATTTTCGTATTAGAAATTCCATTTTGAATCATAGCTGAACAACCAACCTCAGAACAACTATGTGAGATGAGAGACTTGCGGACTTTGGGCGATTCATAGACAAAGGGCCATCGCCTGAATTGGAGGAAGTTCTGTATAAAAAGTTAAAAACTAGAATTGAATCCAGGGAAGGTCGAATTTTATCACTTCAATTTATTATAAGTACAGTAGTGGAAGAGTTTTCACTTCTGTACTAGTAGAATGCTTAGACACCATTAGCTTAATAGTAATTAAATGGAGGGAAGCAAAGTTGGGTCAGAGGTAGGGCCAGAATATCTCAAGGGGCAAGGGTGTAGATCTGGGGAGCTAGGGGTCTTAAGTCCTCCCAGATTTTATATAAACTTGTAAACTATATACCCGTACTATTTATATCACTCCTCATGCGGTGTTAGCCCCATCTACAGCCCTGAAAAGGTGCCATGGTCCTAGCTAGCCTCCCCTTGGGTGCGCTTTTTTGATGCAAGTTTTATTGTCTAATTAGTGTAAATGGGTCAATGTATTTCGAATTATTGTGTGGAGTGGAGTAAATGCGTCTCATACCATATAGATACTTAATAAAAACATAAAGGTCCATTTGATTCAAGAACAAAAGATGCATACGTATGTAGCAACATCCAATATTTTGACGATATTGTGAGTAAAATGAGTGAAAATAGTAATGAAAATGTTGGTTGGGACTGAAAGAGCTAATCATTTACCTAGAAGCAGGATCGGATTCGCCTCTCTTTGGAGTGGTGCCATTAAGTGACTAGGGGGAGGGGCAGGTTAACAAATCACTATTTCACAAGGCAGGCCTGTAGCCAGAAAGTAGTATTGGGTGAGGCTATGAGGATTGCAGGGGAGCTGAGTAAAATAATTTAATATGAAGACCCTGGGTAGGGGTGGATTTAGGATTTGCTATAAGGGGGGTTGTGGTTTCTAAAACATCGCATCGCCAGCTTGGGGAAAGGGAGAGCAGTTAGCTCCCCAGTTGGGTCCAGGGCGAAGCCCTTGGAAGCCAGATACTATGCTACTAGTACTATTCACCCAAATTTCAATACCTACGTACAAGTGCGATACTAGATTATTCGAGGGTATTAATACAAAATGTGAGCATGAGGAAATTGAAACTCCAATAATATACAATTCAACAACAAATCCAAATGTCAGATATATCACAAAAGGTACTTAGCCGGCGAGCCTCCCCCTAGTACTGGCTTGACACAAGGACGAATAAATTGGGAAGCATGTGCATTGCACTATGGAACCGGTCCAAGCCTGCCTAGAAGTAGTACAAGTACAAAGACATGTTCTTGCGGCTTTTTCTGTGATCAAAGCACATTAGTGCTCCTTCAAGCAACTACTACTTTTAATCTTGGATAAATCTTGGCTTTGAGCTGGAATATGATAAATGCATACTTTTGGCTTGACAATTAATATTTAGAGTGTTTCTAATAGTATATTCGCACTCAGTACGCATACCCGAGAAAAACAAGGGAACACTCGATATGGTTACTCCAAATTGGGAGATCGGAATGTTTATCACATTCCTACCGTTGCTATGGAAAACCAAAAAATATTCTCACCAAATATAGTCAAAATACCTACCAAAATGCTGAAAATTAAGTGCTGAGCACGAATCTGATAATATAAAGTCGTTAATAATGCATTTGAATGAGCTATCCTGTATTTATACTTCCGGCGATTCGATTGGGCGCCAATCTTTGACCCCCTGAAAATTTTTTCCATCCACAAATTATGCTATGTGCCATAGCTGAAGTTGATCAGAACCTATAATACTACAATTGTGCAAAATTTGGTACTTTTATCTCGAAAATGCACAATTCGACTATTTCCTGCACCATATTGCTGGACTATTAGTGAATACGGGCCCTGATTACGATTAGCAAAATAATACAAACAAAATATTTCTAACAAACTTTGTTGTTGCGAAATAAAGCGATTTAAAAAAAAATTTAAACCTCTTTATTTCTCCTGAATTTCAATGATATATTCCTACATTTCTGACGACTTATGGTTACTAGCCTACCAGTATAATAGCTAAAAGAAATAATCACAACGATTAACTTATTTCTAAATGTATCATACTTAAACTAGGAGAATGTCTAGAAAGAGATATCATATACATATATTTTTAACATAAATAAATGGTAAACTATTTTTTCAATCAGTTTTGATTGTATTAGTCTATTACTTTTGGGGCCTCCTCCTTTTCCCCACACAACCGCCCTATCCTCTCCATTCATACAGTGGAAACCGCATATCTATATCCATTCAATCGGCCCAAATTTTTAAGTTAATTAGCCTTCGTTCGTATGTGTGTAACGACATAACAGAATGAGCATCGCATTGATGCACCCTGATAATGCGGTTCCCATGGGCCAGTGTACAAAAAGATTCTCAAAGGAAAATAAGTAAAGTTACACTAAATTACTCTAACTATAAAATTAAACACTATTACAGTGAACTCCAAGTCGGCTATAAATCGGCTTATAACAAAGTTCAATAGTCCGGACATCCTTATATTTGACTATACTATAGTGAAATAAATTGATCTAATGAAGTCTCTTTTTAACGAATATATTTATTACCCCATAAATTTCTGAGTAATTAATTTTAATCAGCTTATAACAAATTTGGTTTATACAAATATGAAATCGATGTCCGCACTTCGTTATAACGGAAGTTCACTGTACTTAATAACACATACATACGATGTAACAAAGTTACATCGTGTATGGTGGACTTACTAAGTAGAAACTAATTAATTACTTAGTATTAAGTATATCAGTATATAATTAAAAATGTTAACTCACTTGATTCCACAGATAATTTACCTACATACTAGTCGTCAGTCTTTTGCATAGTAGATCGTAGATAACAGCTCGTCTTTCGCCACTGGGGATATGCCGTTGCAGGTCACGTTTCCATATTCTGGGCTCACCATGATTGGGATTGCGTTGCCTGAATAACCTCGAGCAGAGGTCCCCACAAAGTTCGATGTACCTTGCCTTTGAGCGCTTTCGAAAGAGTTTTGTGAGCTGTTATTCAATCGTTTAGACATCATCTGAAATAGTTCCATAAGTCTTGTAATTCGTGATCAGCATTGATACGACAAGTTGATAGTGGTCGAAGTAGTTTTGGATATAAAGGATGGCTGTAGGGTTATCTGTGGCTCTGTGTAAACTCCAACGCACCTCGCGAATTACTGAGTCTTTCGTTGTGTAAAAGTTATTGGCAATGTAGACATCGGCATCAAGAATAGCAGAAGCAGCATAAATTTCCACATCTGTTCCCCAAATGGATTCACGATTCATAAGTATTTGTGTGCTAAGGTATTCACACGGTGTCGTTCGTTTGGTTTTAAAATACCATCCTAGTTTCCTTGTTCCTTCACTGGCGATAAAGCGAGAGATGATGGAGCGAAGATGTAGGCGCTGTTTTCACTCCCAGTAATTAATTTGGATATGCATCGAAATAGACAATTACCATTTCCTTCGATATGTTCCGCTTCACAATGTTCAAAATCGCTAAGTAACTTCCCAACGCTATTAAATGGTTGTCTACAAACTGATTCAAATGATATCCCCAACATTTACTACGCTGCCAATTTTCATATATCACTGTTCCTTGGGTCCATCGATGTGTCGTATGGATTACGAAGCGGAACTGCGTCGTGAAATGATTCCCATAGCATTGTGTTTAGATACTGCATTCCCTAAAATATTAATTTGTTTACAATTTAATTAATATAAAATGATTTTAATCTCATAACCTGCTTTGATATACAGTACTAAACAAACATACTAATTTTAATTTAATTGAGTTGTATGAGTGTATTGGTAAATAGTTTTAACTTACCACGAAATACAGTACTTTGTGTGTGTACCTAGCACGTTGGGTATCTGTATAGCTGGGGTAGAGATCTGTTGTCCATCCGAGTATAATCTCCATAATATCTCTCTTCTACAATAATTTGGTAAATGATAATTTCTAGTTATCTTATGAATCATTGTTAACTTACAACTTCCTCTTCTTTTCCACCATCCACATACTCGAATAACATCGTAGTGGGAGTGTAGCCGTGTGCTTTGTATAACAAGTGGTCCAGCTCTTCATGTAGAGGAGTCATGAAGGTCTGCCACGTTTATTCTGCTTTAGGATTTCCTACAAATTACAACATTGTAAAAAAATATTACGGAATGTTACAAATATTCTGGATTGACGTCAATTGAAGGTGTAAAGCGAAAATAACAATGAGTGTCAATAAAGATTACACTCAATGAATTAGACTATGTATAGATGTGAAACGGAAGCTTAATTTTAAGTTATTAAGGTGTTGAAATATAGATTCCGTAGAAAATCCGAAGAGATTCTGGTACATCTAAAAAAGGAATATTTACTATTTAATTAACACTATTTTATCTTTTGAAAAACAACTCAATCACAATGAATTTACCTGTGAGGTGTTGATTCCGATGCTAGTATCTAGGCTTACTTTCTTCTTAATACACGTTTTTTTTATTATAAGGAACCCCACAGTGGGCCTATAGGGGGAAGTAGGGGAATTTTCACACTCACGAATATAGGGCATATTATTATTATCGAATTAAGCATTGTCTAAAACCTAGAATGCGAAGTTTATCAAGTCCTATGACTTCAATATTTTGAATACGGTGAGTCTGAATGAATGATTTGATATAATTGGTATTAGAGATTGAATATTGCGGTTTTACAATCGGAAAGATTCTATTTATAAAGTCGTTCTGCATACTATAGTAATTGAAACTGAATATGTATTTAATTTTCTAAGTATTCAAGCTTAATCTCATTGCTATAATTAGATTGCTTATGAATACTATTCACGTAAAATTCGATATCTAATTTTACGCTTTTAATCAAGATCGGACACAAATTTATTTGCCAATATAGTTGGAAATTGTGTCTTGGGTGCTCTTGGGTAGGAGATTTTATGTTTTCTAATAGTAATTTAGCATCTTAGCTTTAGTTTAAGATAATTTCCAGGCCCGCACAGTATATAATTTATTCAATTTGGTATTGGCCTCTAATGAATCTCGTAAAATGAGTAAAAATAAAATAATTGATTGTAGTACATTTTTTGATTACTTCAAATAACTGATGGTCTATAATGAGCAACGAAGAAGCATCAAATCATTTGAATACAAAAATTAGCATTCAGCGCATCAACCTATGAACACATCCAGGCTTTGAAATTACGGTAAGTAACATTTATAAGATTCGGAGGGGATTTAATGAACTAGCTATTATTCCCAATATACAACAAAGCTATAAAAAACGATCTAAGGTCCCAAAGAGTAGTTGTACTTGCGATAATTACACTCAGTAACCATCTATCCTCTTTGTATCCAATGTAATATATTGTTTTCCAGGCATTTGATTAGGCTTTCATTATTTTTTCCCATTGTTTAGGTTTTTTTATCAAATATCATGGGTGACTAATAAAAGATTGTTAACAAACCAAAATTTAGTTTTTCATAAAATTAGAACAAATTACCCAAAACTCAACTTTAGAGACTGCATACATAATTTTTGATGATGCCATTCAATTTCCTTCTATCAATAACCTATATGTCAATAATACTTCACAAGTGGCTATCTTCTAACAAAATGCCTATTCCCGCTAAACTGTCTTTTTGGCCCACTGTGAACCCTAATTCAAACTTCAGGCTGAATTTCCTTATTTTTTTTTGCCAATTTCAGCCTCAAAGTTCCTTAATGGTTCCTTATTTTCTTGGGCTCGAAATATTGCTTAGTAAGAAGGTACCTACGTATTCTATTACTTAATTAACTGATTATTAACATTTTAACATTGTAAAGTGTGTATTTAGCTTTTACATGTGTGCTAGTAACAGACAGCCAACACTTGGCAGTTTTGGATTTATAAAACGCCTTAGCCACCTTGGGGTATGGAACGAAATCATTCTACCTGACATTTCAGAATAGCCCAAATTGGAATGTCCCCACTGTGATGAGAAATTCAAAAATAAACAAGGATTGACGGTACACCTAAAATGTAAACACTGTAACATTTCAGAAAGTACTAATGTCGAAATAAACAACGTCCCACTTACTAGTAGTATAGCTGAAATCGAACATGTTTCGAACGTTGATTCAGAAGAACTACAGCTAGGAGTATCTGAAGCGCAAGATATTTCAATTGAGCCACCTGCTAAAAGATCCCGTGGTCAAGATAGTAGACGGCAGTATAATTCAGTGTTCAAAGCGAAAATTGTTTCAAATCTTGAAGCAGGGGTATCACCCAAGGTACTAGCTCAGAAACATACTATCAGCAAATCAATGTTGTCTATGTGGCGCTTGAACAAGGGAAAAATAATGTTGGCGGCTTCAAATGACCACAAGAAACTCTTGAAAATCAGACCTCCGACAAAATACGCGGAATTATATAGGGATCTAAGGAAGGTTTTCCTAGAAGCTCGTAGTAAAGGACACCGAGTTGATTTCAACTGGATATGTTCAAAAGCTAGAATTCTATACAGGCAGAAAACGAACGATCCAAATGCCATCGTAAGGAAGCGTGTAATCGTGAACTTTATCAAACGAAATGATTTAAGATTACGCTCCCGCCAGAGAAATCGTAAGTTAAGCAAGGATAACTTTCGTCTCCAGATGCAACAATGGCATACTACTACCAGAGAGCGGTTGATAAGGACAGGATGTGCAGACTCTTATAACTCCAAATGGGATAGGTATGCACCGGAGCAGCGATTTAATGTTGATCAATCTCCTTGTCCCTTTGTCATTAATACAAAGAAAACATATGAAATGTTAGAAAAGAAAACCCAAACAATCGTGAACATAAAGTTTGGATATCCCAACCTGGAAGTGGCTTGGACAAACGTCAGTGCACTCTCCAAATCTGTTTTCGGCCAACTGGGATGCAGCCTCGAGTTGCAATTATATTCAATGGAAAGGGAAAAAGGATAAGAGAGGATGAAAGAAATGCGTGGCACCCAGATGTTGATGTGTATTTTCAAGAAAACGCATGGGCAGATATCGCATTTTCTGTCGAATGGGTAAAACGTACCCTCTCCCCCATAGTTCAACATAGTATTGATCGTTTTGTCTTATTTTGCGACAATTTATCAGCACAGGTATCTGACAAATTTAAGAAATCTGTTTCAGATTTAAATGGCGTTTGCTGGTATGGATTACCTAATGCAACTGACATCTTGTAACCGGTAGATGCTGAATTACTGAAAGTTTTCCTAAACCAAAAGCATCATGAGTGACTTGACTCCGATGACAATGCCACCAAGTGGTATGAAAGCACGCAAAGTTTTAGCAGGAAAGAGCGTCGGATTTTGCTTACTCATTGGGTAGGTGAAGCATATAAAAAATTGATAAATTCGCAGTACGATTCATTCAGATTGCGGATATGGCAAAAGACTGGTTGTCTCATGACCGCTGATGGTACTGAGGATCACCTGCTGGTGCAACCAGAAGGATTACCTGGCTACAATATTCCTCCTCCCTCTATGATTGAACCGGACTCTGTGACTCCAGGCATGCATAACCCAGAACCAAATGAAAATGTAGATATTGAACCCGAGAACGAAAGTCTTCTAAATGATGATGATGATGAGCGTGAAGAACTTGAGGACAATATAGCTGATAGGATTTTCACCATGAACTCGTTGGAAAACAAGTTAAAGGGTTATATGAAAATGGGTGGTTATTGGAAATATCCAATATTTTAACAGTAGGCTTGATGAGTTTAAAGTAGTATTTGAAGATGATACAATTGATTATATATCAAAGAAAGATATAGACCAGGGGTGTCCAACCCGAGGCCCGCGGGCCGCATGCGGCCCGCGTGTGTGTTTTGTGCGGCCCGCGAATTAAATTTGAGTATTGCTTTTTTCTGAAAGCTGGACTGTTTGAATTTCTGATTCCATCAATAGTTGTGCTTTAGGTAATAATAGTTTCACATAGAATTGATTTCAGTAATTTTTAATTACGAATACCTACATTTCCTTAATATGTTTTCCTATTGTAAATTGACTAATTAATTTTTGATTCGCATTAATATACGCACTGCCATAATTAATAATCACCAAAACAACAAAGGTTTCATGATTCCTATAAATTGTGATATTTATCGTATTTACTACAGTAACACAGTATTTTAACAATAAATTATATAAAAGAATTAATGGCATCCCCATGTATCAAGAAAAGGAAGATAGAAGACGAATCAAGAGTATTTCAGGAAAAATGGACTGATCTCTATTTCTTCATTGACTTTAACATGAAACCTATTTGTCTCATATGTAAAGAATCTATATCTGTTCTCAAGGAATATAATATCAAACGACATTATGAAACCAAACATGCAAGTGAATACGTCACTTTTCAAGGACAATTTCGCAAAGATAAAATCATAGAATTAAAGAATAACATAGCCAAACAACATCAGATATTTAATAATATGAGGTGCCAATCTGAATCATCCGTAAAAGCCAGCTATAAAATTGCTGAAATTATTGCAAAAAAATCCAAACCATTTTCAGATGGGGAATATATTAAGAATTGTTTAACTAGTGTTGCTGAAATAATATGCCCAGACAAAATAGATCAGATTTCAAAGATAAGTCTATCTCACCAGACTGTATCAAGACGAATAGTTGAGTTATCTAGCTCAATTGAAGACAAGTTAATCTTACGAGCTTCACATTTCAAATATTTTTCATTAGCCCTTGATGAGAGTACAGATGCTACGGACACTGCTCAAGTTGCTATTTTTGTACGAGGTATTGACAAAGATTTTAATATCACTGAAGAGATGGCCTCTTTAGTCTCATTGAAAGATACTACGACAGCGAATAATATTTATAAGGCATTTTTATATGGTATCTAGATTCTCTTTACACTTGGGGAAGATTTCTGGGATAACGACAGATGGAGCCCCAGCAATGGTAGGCAAACGAGAAGGCCTTGTAAAGTTGATTGAAAACGAAGCACTGCTATCAGGGAATACAAAATTAATGAAATACCACTGCATTATTCATCAAGAGAACTTATGTTCTAAATCCAGGGTTGCCAATCCAATCCAATCGAGAGAACTTATCGATTATCGATTGCTGAATTTTATATCGATTGGATTATCGATTGGATTGCCCAAAGTCTTCATCGATTGGATAATTATCGACGAATTTTTATCGATTATCGATTTTTTTTCGATTTTTTCGATTTAGCGAGTAAAGGCGATAAATTATAATAATTTATACACAATCGATGGATAATCAATGCATAATCGATAGAAAATCGATAAATAATTGATAGAAGATCTATAAATAATCGACAAATAATCGACAAATATTCGATAGAAAATCGACAAATAATCGATAAATAATCGTTAGAAAATCGATAAATAATAGATAGAAAATCGATAAATAATCGACAGAAAATCGATAGAAAATAGATAAATAATCGATAGAAAATCGATAAATAATAGATAGAAAATCGATATATAATCGATAGAAAATCGATAAATAATCGATGGAAATCGATAAATAATCGATAAATAATCGATGGAAATCAATAAATAATCTATTGAAAATCAATAAATAATCGATAAATAATCGATTAATAATCGATTATTTTTATCGATTATCGATTGGATTGGATTGTCATTTCATATCATCGATTGGATTGGTTATCGATATCGATTGCCAAAATTTACATCGATTGGATTGGATTATCGATTGGATTGGATTGGATTGGCAACCCTGTCTAAATCTCTTAAAATAGAAAGCGTAATGAAAGTCGTTGTTAAAACAGTCAATTTTATTCGTTCCAGAAGCCTTAATCACAGGCAGTTTCAAGAATTACTTGATGATTTGGATTCACAATTTGGTGACGTTGTTTACTATTCTGAAATTAGATGGCTGAGTCGTGGTAAAATGTTAAAACGAGTGTTCGAACTGAAAGAGGAAATTCAGAACTTTATGCAACAGAAAGGGCAATCAATTCCTGAATTCCAAGACAACGAATGGTTATGTGACTTTGCATTCTTAATAGATATTACTTTCCACTTAAATGAATTGAATACGAGACTACAGGGAAAGGACCAACTTATATCTATGATGTTTGATCACATCAAATGTTTTCAAATAAAGCTCCGTTTATGGGAATCTCAATTCAGGGTAAAAAATTATGCTCACTTTCCAATACTATCCAAGCACAAAGTGGCTGAACCTGAAAAATACGTCAAATTAATCTCGACTTTAAGAGAAGAATTCGACGAAAGATTCCAGGATTTTAAAATACATAGTTCAGATTTCTGCCTTTTTTCATCTCCGTTTTCCATAAATATTGCTTCTATTACTGAAAATCTACAGATGGAGTGTATTGATATGCAATGCGATTCAAATCTAAAAGAGAAATTTGAACAAGTAAGTTTACTTGATTTTTACAAAACATATGTATCAAAGGAGAAATATCCAGGAATATACGAGCACGCACTTTTAATGTCCTCTCTTTTCGGCAGCACATATATATGCGAACAGGTGTTTTCCAGAATGAAGAATATCAAGTGTAAAAGTAGAACTCGAATCACTGACAACAATCTTGAATGTTCTCTCAGAATAGCAAGTTCTTCAATTACCCCAAATATAGAATCACTCGTGTCAACTAAACATTGCCAATTGTCGCATTAATAATTTTCTACATTTATATTATAGCATGAATTAGATAATTACTTACAATAAATTTACCATAGAACATGTCAAACTCATATTTAACATTTATTGTCAAGCGTTAATGTGTGCGGCCCGCGACAACATATTTCTATTTGCTGTGGCCCTTTTGAAAAAAAGGTTGGACACCCCTGATATAGACGATGTTGAATTATTCTTGATAAATTAATAAATGATACTATGATAGGTATATTATTTATGGTTTTATAATCTCAGGCTGGGCAGTTCCTTAAGAGTTCCTTAATCTATTGCCAATTCTCAGCCTGGAGTTCCTTATAAAGGTGTTCCTTATTTTACAAAAACGTGTACTCTTGGGACTAGAGGATCTATCTTTCGAAGTAAGGTCTTGTGATATGGATTGGAATCTTTTTGTCCTTCGTTCCTGAATTCTGTTTGAGAAATTGTATAATGGCTTTCTGTTGCTTTCGACACCGTGTAAAGCCCGAGATGTTTCGTTTGCTTCTTTGTTTTGGGCATGTGTTTTAGTTTGGGCATGTTGGTAATTCAGTGTATTATACAGCCATTTGTAAATACGCTCCTAATCCTGCTCTGATCCAATTTTCATACGCCGTAAATCACAAATTAATGTTACGGTATAGGAGAGGATTCCAAATTTTTCGTTCCTAAATTGAAGTTTTCCAAAAATCATACTCCAAAAGGAGCGTCTCGCGCTCCTGGATAATTCCTTGGTTGGTATAGATCAGGGGTTCCAAAACTGGGGTCCGCGAGGCACTTTTTGTAGAACCGCGAGATATAATTAAAACAATTTTTATAGTGAGATATTTTGCAAATTTGTATTAATAATCATTGCTTGTGAGCAAAAATGTTAATAATACAGGTTTAATATGTAGTATGACCATAGTTTCGCTTTTTTCTGTCATAATTTAATAGTATTTCCTAAATACGAGCATAGCAATTTTTGTATATTATTTCATGGGGGACCGCAAGACGTTCCCAAATTAATATGGGACCAAAATGCCATTCTTTTCAAAAAGTTTGGGAACCACTGATCTAGTGGATCTGTGAGTTCAGAGAAAATCGATTCTTCCAAATCAAAGTCTTCCTCATCGTTGGTATGCAGGTCGTTAATGGTGGACAAGAGATCTTGATGCCGGGACTCTCTTCTCCACATAACCTTGAATGTAATGTAGTTTGTCCGAGGCATCTTTTCTTGCAGTTCATTGCAAGCACAGCCTGTTTTAGCAGTTTGGACCAATGATCCCCTATCTGGATCTCCATTCTAATCAGTTTTCTATATGGATAATTCGTAAATGGGTCTTAAAATTATATTACAAAATACTAACTGTTTCAGAATCTTGTTGTGCGCTTCGACTAAGCCGTTAGCCATCGGGTGGTAAGCAAGACTGCTACGATTGTCTATACCCAAATTCTGGTTGATTCCTTAAATATCTGTTAAATACAATAAATAAATAAAACCCCTCACAGACGGGATGGGAGTGTGTTCCTTCTGATTGCACTTGCCCAATGTTTAATTTAACTAGAATTTCAATATTCAAATTACATTTCATCTTAGTGTAATATAATTTAATTAATGTTTGAATTGTGAAGACTTCAAATGTTTAAATTAATTAAAGATTAATTATTACAAATAGAAATTAGGAATACGTAGGGTGACCATTGTCCAATTTTTAGCCTGGACAGTCCAGTTTTTTTTGCAATTATTGTGCGATGTCCAGTAATTTTCTAAATTGTCCAGGATTTTTTTCCAGTTATTTTTTATTATCATCCAATTGTCTCCGATTCGTTCACATTAAACTAATAGTGTCCAGTTTTTTCTAACATGTGTCCAGGATTTGACAACATCATCAACTTGTGAAATGTTTCAACTTCCAAGTGTTTTAATTACACTTGTATGAAACACATATTCACTTACAAACCAATCAATAACAGTCATTATCTTAGCAAGAATAGTAGGCTTATTTAATATGTTCTATAGTATTCTGTATTCAGTATACTATAGAGTAATTACAATATGGAGAAGATGCTGATTTACTTAAAAAAACGTTAATAATACGTAGAAATGATGAGCGATATTTTTAATTGATATATAGAAAGAACATCCTTAGGAGAATACAACCTCTATATTTTCAATAACTAATTCGAATTATTAAAGAGTCACTGGACCAGAATACAAATTTCGATATAACTGATGAACAAAAGCGAAATTGCGAAATCGGGCTTCGAGGTGATCATCTCCAGGAAATTCTATACCTACTGTCCAAATTTTAAATATATATCCCTAATGGTTTAGTCAGGCCATCGCGTACGGCCGGAAGTCCGATAGAGGTAAATTCAATAGTGTGCACTTATAGTATAAAACTCTAGTAGGATCCTACTATAACGTTTTACTAGAAGAAGCACACTAAAAAACCAAAATTCCAGCTGTGCCGACGCACGTTCCTTTGGTGGCACTATATTTTGGTGGTGGTTTATTGATAGTGCCTCCAAAGGAACATGCTGTCAGCACAGCTGGAATTTTGGATTTTTTTCCAATGTCATCATAACTATGAAGGTGCTAAATTATTTCAGAAAGGTGTTTCAGAAGGCAACGACCCATAGAGTAGTGGAGGTTTAGTTTAGCTCACTTCATTTCAAAGATATTAAAGTTTCAGTAGAATATAATAAGTGATGAGTTAGCATTTTTTATGTATGTGTTGGGTGTTCACCCAAAACCAACTACTCCATTCGAAATATATAATTCACAAAATTGTAAAAACACAATTTTTTCAGGATGTCATCATCACCTCAAGGTGTCAGGACCCACTTGTATAGGTGGTATGTGGCATAAGGACCTATTGATCAATTAAAAGTCTGTTTCTATCTGATATCATTTCTGAGATTATTGGATTTTAGCTAATTAGTATAAATATTTAAATAATTCATTGATAATTTAACACCAATATCATGTACACCAAAATAAATTAAATTAAATTATTTGTTATAATAATTAATTTAAATTGAATTACACTATAATATTTGATTAAGCACACTCGATAACCCCAATAATCTATTCGGAACAGTCTCTATAAGTTAAACACAGAGCGAATTAATTATGTCAGTGTATCCATTGTGCAAGAATATTCACGCAGAAGAAATACAGCAAAACTCGGTTAAGACGTACCACCTTGGGAGACAAGAAAAAGTACGTAATAACCGAGGTACGTCTTATCCGTATGCATAATCCACAAGTCGAAATAATGACTTGTTCAATGATGTGAATCGATGTATGGTATACAAGTATATAACATACTTAATGAAATGATTAAAGTATTTTAGTTGTCACCTACTCACTTAAACCAAATAATACCTGAGTTCTGCTGATAGTTTTCTAGAGTACGTACTAACCGAATTAAAATACATACGTTTTATTTAATTGGGAATATAAATTGGTACGTCTTATCCGAGTACGTATTAACCGAATCATTTATAATGGATCAGTTAGGAGGAATAATTGGTTATTAGAGAACAGTACGTAATATCCGAGAGTACGTCTTATAAGACGTACTCTACGTACTAAGCGAGTTCCACTGTATAATCACATAACCTGTCGTTGTTATGGAATGAAAATCTTAGTTTTCAATTAGAAAATAGAAGCCTACTCGATCTCACAAGTTGAAACAATATAATTATTACAAGTTGAAACAATAGAATTACAATTAACACTTTCTTTTGAACTGAAATGTTAATAAACAAAGGGAATTTGCAACTCATTTGTGGCACAAACAAAACCCAATTTAAAAATTCGTGCACTGTGAAAATTAGCTATTCGCGCAATATTTATTATTCTTTTTCTAGCATTAAACAGGTGCAAAAATGTGGCCAAAAATTTGTAATAAAAAATCGTGACCCCAGGTTCACATCTGTAACACATGAGACACATATCCTGAAAATTTGGGCTCTTAGTTAGTAATACTCTGTTCTGTAGAGAGGATACGGAAGGAAAATAATAATAATAATATACAAAAGCACTAAGATTAGAACTGGGCCACTATACTATAGTATAGTCGGCACAGTAAAAATACAATAAATAAATACTAATAACATATCATACTATAATGTTAGTGTGTAAAAATAGATAATTATCACTAATCTAACAAACAGTATTACATTATACTACTCACATTGCTTGTGAACTCTTTGCCCTGGTCGTGCTGATAATATCAGGTAATCCCATATCGAGATAGATGTCCTTCAGATTCTGAATAACTTCTTGTGAAGTCTTAAGAGGGCGTGCTGCAACATATTTGCTCAGGTAGCATACAGTGACTATAATGTGTTTATAGCCGTCTTCACTCTCAGGGAGGTCGCATATAAGGTCAATTCCTATATGTCTCCACGTTTTAGAAGGAGGTGGTATTGGTTGGAGTTTCTTTTGCGGTTGGGGTGGCAAGGCTGCTGTCATCTGACATATATGGCACGTCTTTACCTTGATAATATAAGAAAGCCTTACTATTGTATGATTTAATATGTACTACTATGTTACAAAGCTAAGTGAATAGTTTCTAATCATTATGAATTTGGGATCATTTTCCACTGAGATACAGCCACATATCCTTATGTGCCACTTGTCCCACAAGTAGCACGTCACATAGACACAAATGCCACTTCATGGATAATTATTGGATAAACATTACTTAAAATCATAATGTTATGGTATTTGTAATTATATTACAAGATAAAGTCATTTGAGAGTAGTTTAATCCAGCAGGATATATTACGTAAACGAGAAGTATATTGTAATTCAGAAATAAAATTCAGTTCTTCAAAAAGTTTTCGTGGTAGTAATTTAGTATACATTTAGTTAGAATGCATCATAAGATTTAAAATGATTCAAAATTAAAATAGCCCATTTGAATAATAAAAATAATAATGTTCAAATGAAATGAGATAGGTAGGAATTTTTATAAAGTGTGAACAAATACAGAACTTACAGAAGTGTTCCGGACAAAGATGGACTATCCTTTATAATAATGTCACTGTAAATGGCAAGTGGTCCGGCCATGACCGAACCACGTGCTACCTAGGAAAGTATACCGAATAATTAAACTCACATATTCTTTAACGTTTTTGGGAAACGCCTGCCCATGTGTATCTTGGCTGAACTGAATATAGGGTCGTGTCTATTCCGGGATGACCAACTTCGTCATGGAACTTCTCATAGGTGCTGTCCAACCCAGACTGCAATGGAACTGCCAAATCTGTCTCTGTGCCTTCCAGTTTTACTCTTTAGAGGGAGAATCCAATTAAACCATGGGATAATTAAAAATGGTCTAGGGCCTAGGGGAATAAGGAAGTCAATATTACCTTGAAAAGTCTGTTGGTATCTCCAATAAAATAGGAAGACAATCTTCTTTTGTAGTTCCATTTTGTCTGACGTGAAGCTTGAGATGCTTCAGGATATTTTTCTTCGCGAATAAAGTGAATGATTTCGTCATATTCATTTGGATTCATTTCAAAATAAGAAAGGATTTGATTGTTTGTTTGTTGTAAATGAATAAGACAATTAATGTATATATTAAGTTTCTTCTATAGTTAGTTAATTTGATAATAGTATAGGGTTTATCTATATTATGATCTCAAAATCATAGTATATTCTTAAATTCATATTAAAAAGTAAATAAGCCAAATATTCATTTTATAGCGTCTCAAAATATCACTGTATAAATTCTAATAGCAAATCCATGATTTGATAATACAACGTCTCAAAATCTCACGCGTCTCATTCTTGAATTAAATTCATAATAAAAAGTAAATATAAGCCAAAAATTCCTTTTATAGTGTCTCAAAATATCACTGTATAATTTCTAATAGCACATCCATGGTTTGCTTATACAATGTCTCAGAATCTCACGCGTCTCAAATATCATGCAACAGAACTATATTTTTATGAACTATATATAAGGATGTAATATAATTAAGATAATATCAATTTTTATTACTATCAAAACTTCTCCAAATATGGCACAACGATTTATCATTAGAAACATGAAATGCACAAATCTTATCGTAAGTTATCTTTCAACAACAAGATTCTCTTATTCTAAAATATTTTATCTACTACGTTGAAGAAAGTACAACAAAAAGAAATTTTAACAAAAGTGTGAAAAGAAATAATTATGTATAGTATATTAATGATACAAACATGTATCGTTTTCTAAGGAAAAATAATTTACTCAAGGAATTACTTAAGTACCCCGTGAGTTTCTTGTATCTTAAACAATAATATTTCTTGTTATTTTTTTTATTCCTGTTTTTAGGAAATCCGAAGTGTTTCAACATTACATCAACTCAAAGAATTGTTACAAGCAAGAGGAAGAACTGATCTATTAGAAAGGTTAGTCGGAATCTATCGTTTCCGGCCGCCCCTCATGCATAGGCGCCTAAACTCTCCAGCGCCAGGGTGTGTGTAACTTTACATTTAAATGTGAAATGTCAAAAAAACGATTCCTATGGTGCATGGACGCAAAGTTTACAAGTATAAGATTAAAGTTGGGGGCGCGGAGCGAGTGTTGAGAGCGATCCTTGGGGGGTTCTGGGGGCAAGCCCCCAAGAAAAAAATAGACTGCGAGATACCCTGATATATATCCGTTTTGAATGAATTACACGTAAATTTTACTGTACTAAATTATATTGAACATTGTATTTTTTATCCGGAGGGCACGGTAACACCCGCACCTATAATGTTGCCCCCTTCAATTTTCGGGGGGACGCCCCCCCCCCCAGCGCACCCCCCTGTTTGCGCCACTGCTATGGTGGCTGAAAATTATTATGTTGACGGGCATAATTGTATACATATATAAATCATCCAATGGTATTTAGAAAAACACCTTATGGAATTATAATTTTTCAATGGATTCACGTGGACCAGGAGGAGTATGCCCTTCCTGACTGTTTCCTCAGCCAGGGGGGGGGGGGTAAACCCTCCCTGCCAAAATCTAGGGAGAGTGTAACCCCCCCTGACCCCCAACTTTCGGCGCCTATGTACTCTCCTGTTCCGACCGCCCCTGTACTCTCTCCTGTTCCGACCGCCCCTGTCCTCTCGCCTATTCTGGACGCCCCAGTAATCTTATCCACACATTCATTGTAAATAGATCAACACAGAACACACCCGCATATAACAGCCTCTTCAGAGGATATATCTGATTTGCAAAATCCCCACTCAATTTAACTTCAAGTTGCAATTTTCATTATTATTATCATCTTAATATTACTTGTTCTTCATTATTTCACGTAATATTTTTGTTTTCCCTTATTTCTACTCATTAAAATGGATTTGCTAGTTATTATTATTATTATTGGTCCGCATCCTCTCCACAGAACAGAGTTTAATTAACTAAGATCCAAAATTTGTACGACAGGTGTCAGTGTCTCATGGGTACAGATGTACACCTGGGGTTACGATTTTTGATTAACAAATTTTGGACACTTTTTAACACCTTTCAAAGTTTGCCTGGTCCATAACTCAAAAATAATTATACTAAACCATCAATTTCTATATCATCATTGGATTCATCATAAAATTCTGCGTCTGGTGGGAGAAGAGATTTTTAAAATAATGGATTAAATTTCTGCCATAAATGGGGGTTGAAATTTCTTTGTTTACTCACACTTCAATTTCAGTTAAACTGTTAAATCTAATACCATTGTTTCAACTTGCAATAATTATATTGATTTAATAATTCTAGTGGTTTCTATTTAATTGTAGTATTATTATACAATGGATTAAATTAAATAATCTAAAATATAAGGAATTTGTTGACTTAACTCACTCACCGTGGATAACATTGCTAAAATATATAACTAATAATATAATTTATTATCAATACATAATGAATGAATGGCATTAAACTCAAGATGGTTTGTGATCGAAACGCATGTTCCTTTGGTGGCACTATATCTTGATGGTGGTTTATTGATAGTGCCTCCAAAGGAACAGGCTGGAATTTTGGATTTTTTTCGCCAAGTCATCAACGCCTCAGGGTGTCAAGAATCATTTGTTAATTGGTCCGTGTCACAAGGAAGGGTAGATAAATTTGAAGTTTGTTTCGATCACAAACCATCTTGAGTTTAATGCCATTCATTCATTATGTATTGATCATAAATTATATTATTAGTTATTAATTTATCAATGTTATCCACGGTGAGTGAGTTAAGTCAACAAATTCCTCATATTAAATTATTTTATTTAATCCATTGTATAGAAATACTACAATTAAATATAAGCCAGCTGGGATTTATAAGTTAAATCAATATAATTATTACAAGTTGAAACAATAGAATTAGATTTAACACTTTTACTGAAATTGAAGTGTGAGTAAACAAAGAAATTTAAACCCCCACTAGTGGCATGAATTAAACCCATTATAAAAATTGTCTTCTCCCATTAGACGCAGAATTCTATGTTGAATCCAATGGTGTAATAAAAATTGGGGGTTTACTATAACATTTTTTTAGTTATGGACCAGAAATTCGTTAAAAGGTGTTAAAAATGTGTCCAAAATTTGTTAATCAAAAATCGTAACTCCAGGTGCAAATTAGACGGTTGCATCACACCTACATGCCAAGTTCAGCCCATCAACTATAAAGCTCTGGCCATGGCACCATCACGGAGAATAAATAAATAAAAACAAAATTGCAGCCTGTGCCGACGCATGTTCCTTTGGTGGCACTATATTTTGATGGTGTATTATTGATAGTGCCTCTAAGGAACATGTTGTCGGCACAGGCTGCAATTTGGGATTTTTTTTCGCCAAGTCATCAACGCCTCAAGGTGACAAGAACCATTTGTTAATTGTTCCGACTCACAAGGAACGTTAGATAAATATGAAGTTTGTTTCTATCATTAGCCGTCTTGAGTTTAATTTCTTCATTTATTATGTATTGAGAATATATTATATTATTTGTTATTTATTTTAGCAAAGTTGTCCACGGTAGGAGAGTTAAGTCAACAAATCCTTATATTACATTATATTAAATAGAAGCCAGCTGGAATATATAAGTTACCTTATTATAGGAAATTAACGCGCCATGTAATTAACGCGAAGGAAATTAACGCTCCATGAAATTAACGCGAATTGGAGCTGAATATTTTCAAATACATGAAATTAAAGCGAATAAATTTCATAAAAAAATTTCAGGATTATCAATCTCCTGATTGAATACTATTATTGTACCCAAATAGGCTTCCAATTTACTTGATAGACATGGTATATCCTTTCAAACTAGTTGCACATCTGAAAATATGTAGCTCGGAAGTTTGTCCATCCATTGTATAATTTTGCTAAATAGCAGGAAATTAAGGTCATGGAAATTAACGCGTAGGAAATTAACGCGATTTAGAGAAATTCGCGTTAATTTCATGGCGCGTTAATTTCCTATAATATGGTAAATCAATATATTTATCCCAAGTTGAAACAATAGAGAAATATTTAACAAGTTAAATCAATATAATTATTACAATTTGAAACAATGGAAATTTAAATTAAGTTTTACAGAATCTGAACTGTGAGGAAATACCTTGATATTGGTACCTCAATTATGACACAAATCTAGGTAAAATTGAACATTTGTGATTTACCAAAAGTTGTAGAATTTAATTCTCTATCCAAATATGTAAATCTTATCAAGTTCACAATTAAATATTTAATGTTAAGGCCATAATTAGTTTAAATAGGTGTTAAAATTATTTGATCAAAAATCGTAACTCCAGGTGCAAATTAGAGGGTCACTTCGAACCTACATGCCAAGTTTCAGCCCATAATGTATAAAGGTGTTCCCAGGGCACGTCTACGGAGAAAAGTACAAAAATAACGGTAGTGAGATTAGAACTGGGCCACTATACTAAAGTATAGTCGGCACAGTAATAAAGGCAGTGAGATTAGAACTGGGCCACTATACTATAGTAATGTCGGCACTAGGGATCGACCGGGATCGTATTTTGCCGGGACCGGGATTCTTCCCGGGATCAACTAATTGCGACCGGGACCGGGATTTTACCGGGATTCTATTACCTAGTCCTAGAAATTTAATTTCCTTGAGAATCAACAATTGCTACTACTTACATTAATTTGTTTGTATACCATTTAATAACTAATTCACTTTCAATATTGAAAATTACTGTAGAAAGATACCTATAATGAATCACTTTAATCTAGTTAGATTAGTTATGGATAAAGTTCAACAAGCCAATGATAGTTCAATTATTGTATTGAATTTCTGCAAAACAACGCTAACACAATATCAATTAGAATAAATTAATGTTAAATAAGGGTGTGTAAAAATAACAGAAATCCCGGTAAATGTTAACAATCCCGGTAAAACCGGGACCGGGAGAAAAAGATTGAATTTGACCGGGAATTCCGGGGTGCCGGGATTCCCGGTCGATCCCTAGTCGGCACAGTAATAACCAAGGCAGTAAGATTAGAACTGGGCCACTATTATAGTCGGCACAGTAAAAAGCTAGGTAGAATAGTGCCAACATTTCAGCAGTTATGCTATGCTCATGGGCTTCAGCTTGCTATACAGGAAGTCTTCTATCGAAATTAATCAATCAGAACAGAAAGTTTTGATACAAGTGAAACGGATGAACAAGATGAAAATGATGATGATGATGGATTGCTTGTTTTAGGTTCCACAGAAGAATTTCCTATCGTTTTAAATTTGGATACCTATGAAATGGTGAATAAAGTACGTCGAATTGTTAAAATCTTTAAACATTCTCCTCTCAAGAATGAAATTTTACAAAGGTACGTGAAATATATTTATCCAAATGGGTTGAATGTGATTCTTGATTGCAAGACTCGATGGAGTTCGCTAGTCAAGATGCTTGAAAGAATAATTCAGATCAAGTTACCCATCCAAAAAGGATTACTAAACCTCGGTTATGAGGATATTAATATTCGTGATCAGGAAATTGAGGTTATATCCCAGTGCTCGATAAATTAGGTGGTTTGGTGGCGTTAGCCACCAAAAATCGTATTTAAGCCACCAAATATTGCCTTTGGTGGCTTAACTAATCTACCAAGTATTGTGGATTATATGACGTGGTGTAGATTATATTTATCGTTGCATTATTTGTTATTAATATGAGTAATGTTTTCTGCATTAAAACTTTTTAAGACATCAGTGGTTTGTTAAATCGTCCGTTGTTTATTCTTTAGCCACCAGAAAAAGTGAGGTGGTGGCTTAATTAGCCACCATCAAAATTTAATTTGGTCGAGCACTGTGATATCCTCTATTGTTGAAGCTATAAATCCGATCAAGATAGCTTTAGAAGCTATTTGTAGGCGTGATGCAAACCTGATCACAGCTGAAGCTACAGTAAGGAGATACAATGGTGGATTTATACAAATGTGGTTAATACCATATTTCCTGTATTAGCATTTCCAAATATACTTAAATATGCTAGGTTTCCGATTCTGAAAAAAAATCGAAATATGTAACTATTTTGAACTTTTTGACGACACTAAAGGGGTCACTATCACCGTCATTTTGTAAAAAAAATCGCAAGATTTCCTGAGAGTGACCTTTGTATTCTTATGTGTATCTCAAAAAGTAATTGTCGTAGAGAAAAAAAATTATTCCTCAAAAATGATCCTTGTCAGTTGCTCTTGGGATTATGCCTTGTCGATTTTCAACTTTAATACAAAGTTAAGGTTTTAATAATTATATACAGTAGAGCCTCTGAACAACGGACACCTTGGGACCGGAACCGTTGTCCGTTATTTAGAGGTTGTCCGCTATTTAGAGGTTGCTTTTCTATTAGACATATGCTAAATAAATAAATCCGTGCCACGAGGGTTGTCCGTTATTTAGAGGTTGTCCGCTATTTGGAGTATCCTTTATGGGAGGCTCCACTGTAATTCCAAATTTTTGATAAAATCGAGTGATTATTTGAAAATGTATAGAAAAAAAGTATTAAATCGATATCGCAAATTCTATGTGGCATAATCCCTTGACTAATGTAGTAGAGTTAAAATTGCACTATAATAGAACTTGCGCCAAATAGAGTAAATAGCTAGAATCGTGACCTACTTTATAATAAGGCATGTTCACTAGTGTTATATTTGGACCATGGATGTCGTTTAGGTCCATTGATTCTTTTACAATAAATGTTATAGCCAGAGATAATTAACCAAGTAGTAATCCAGAAGAAATAAAATATTATTGGGCTTATAACCAAGCAAATTTGAAGTAAATGAATGTTGCAATAGTACAAAATATTAAAGAAAACATGAAAGTGATATAGGTTTTTAGCAAATAAACATTTGAAGAGCAATAACAACTAATTGGGTTTAATTAATTAATCACAGCTGAAGCTACAGTAAGGTTTCGATTGCATGAAATGAATATGTCTCATTCTAATTATAATAGCCGAATTCAAGAAGCAATAAACCAGCGGATTGTTCAGGAGCGCTTACCAAAACTTCAGTAATCATCCAATATCTTAATCCTCCTGCACGAATTCAAAAAAAGGCAGTAGTTAAAACGCGTTTTGCACTGAATTATTACCCAGAATACTAGGGAAAGGAAATAATGAGGTAATCTTAATCTACGAAGCTCTTTCAACATCTGATATGTTTGAAGATATTCCTGATTCCGATAATCCATTTGTCGCAGTGTTCGGAAAAAACCGCCCTTTTCTAGAAAAGACCGGGGCAGGTGGAAAAAACCGTTTTTTTCCGGAAAAAACCGCCCTTTTCTGGACTTTTCTGCCTTTTTCTATTTACTAGCTCACGCATGATTAATATATTTCGGTGACAGTGCGGTTACTATTTTACTGTCTATAGTAAGTAAATGCATATTCCACAATTTGATATCTTTCATATGGTAAGATTACTTTAAATGATTATTTGGTATCGAAGAATTCCTGTATACCACACTTATCAGCGTTCACCTAGCACCTTTGGTACTTCGTATTAGTAAACATATCATATATGTATATCAGACGTATTATCAGTATATTCAGTGGTTAATTAATCCACTAACCATAGTTTAACATTAGGGACGTGACCCACTCTCAAAAGTCCCAAATTTAACAATCGGTGCACTAGAAGTGTAGAATCTCATTAGAAAATTTGTCTCTTGCATATAGAAGAATACCATAGATGGGCATGCAGTGTTTCCATAAATGGTCATGAATGTTTTTTTCCAAATTTAGTGCCCTTTTCCGGGGTGGAAAAAACCGGTTTTTTCCATGGGGTTTTTTCCGGGGTGGTCTTTTCTGGCAAACACTGAAATTTTGTCGCCAAAAAATTACAGCTAGCTATTGATGAATCTATGAGAAAACCACACGAAATAGTACAAATAAATAAATCTATCTCAGTCTCCTTGCCATATGGGTACAATTCTAGAATCTTACACCCCCCATTTTTTCTAAGTAACCATAATACCTGTTATTCTCGTGTATAGCACTCGTTAAAAGAAGCAAAATGAGACAAAAAGAATCTAAATCGGTCCACTTTTGACTGAATTACAGTTAATTTTCGTTTATAAGCCAAAGTCAATGGAGAAATGTTGTTACATTAAAAGAAGCCAATTATGCATCAAAACAATGTTATGCGATACGCATACTGCATTCTTGTTACCTTTTTGAAGTAATACAATTCTAACTCAGTTACGTAATAAGCGAAATTCTCACAGAGCAACAGTGATTCACTGTAATTGTATGTTGCGATAGTTCATACCAATATTATTGAAAAAGAACTGCCTTGGAATGTATTAGTACATGCAGATTGTATTACAGATACAGTAGATAACAAACAATTTTGATCCACTAGGGGTGCAGTATAATTATGGTCCATAATATTCGTAAATATATCTCATGTTCTTGCGATAATATTATGTTTATAATTTAAGTATAATTTATAAAATTCAATTACTATTCACTACTTTAAACATTTCAATGTACCTAGTAACATGAATGGAATTTCAATTAGTGTTAATTTTTATCAATATAATCTCTTAGTCATTGATTTGTTGTGATCACACTGACAATATCTTGAAATTTTAAATTTCACATCCAACTGTACACTTTGATTTTTCAGCGAAATCACATTACACATTACTTAACTAATTTAAAATTCTTTTTAAATAATAACACATTCAACAAATGGTAACTCCTCACTATCTAAATTAGTATCCTGATTGATTTACGTAGCAGATAGGGTTATTGGATTCTCGCAGAGACTTAAGCGCTCCTTATTATTTTTTGGAGCGCGCTCCTAACCATAAAAAAGAGCGGCGCTCCTGTTTTCGCCCTCCGATAAAAAAAAGGAGCGCGCTCACTTTGCGCTCCTTCATTTCTTTTGCACCAAAATATGCTAAATAAACAAAGATGTTTATCTAGTTAATTAATTCTGATTCGCGCTTAATTAAAAACTGCGGAAACCCCATGGTAACTTAGTTATTTTATTACATTATCAATAAAATAATTACGTACCAAATTACACGTGCCCTAGTTTATATAAGGCAATTGTATGTTCTGCATGCTCAAATTATCCAATCTTTGTGATAACTCTATTATTCAGGTAATTTTATTGGAATAGTGATATTTAAAAAAGGAGTGAGCTCCAGTGAGCACGTCCCGAAAAAATCTAGCGGCGCTCCAGCTTTCGCTCCTCAAATTTCAAAGGCGCGCGCTCCACCTTCCGCTCCTGAAAAATGGAGCGCGCATCTGGTGCGCACTCTTCTAATGCTCTGGATTCTTGGGCGCTACCCCCCCCCCATTACAATATATATTTTCATAGCCTACTATACATAAGGCCTCACAGTAACAATTGAAATTTGGACCAGGGATGAGGTCGCCGATCGATTATGAAAATGACGATTTATTCTTCCGATTGTCAAATATGGTCAATCATGGTCAATCATGGTCTACCAAACATAAGACTTCACTTTTTTAAGGGTAATTTGGACCTCGTATGAATAGTTGATGAAATACGAAATTGATTTATTCAATTTAATTGCCAAATTCAGTGAATCAGAAAGGGAAGTTCTTGAGGAATATGAACAATTAACACTTTAATTGTTAATAAAAGAAACAAATACTATTAGAATTACACAGTGGAGGATGTTAAAACAATTAATCTAATCATTACAAATAGTAACAAAATGCTTAATCTTCCTTGAAAGTGAAAGTAAGAAAAACGTAGAAATGTAGGATCTGTACTGCCAATGAAGAACTAAGAATTAAACTTTTTCAATTTTCGTTTCTCTAATCCTTTAGAAATTACCTTAGAATTGTAATTTTTCACTTTATTAGCGATTAAACAATTTACTTCAGTGAATACAACTTTGCGAAGAATCAAAGACATATTTAATTTGCAAGAGGGACATTGTTCTCTCCAACTTCCATCAACAACTGAACAAACAAGATCCAGTAGAATCTGCCTAGATGGTCCTTCCACAAATATGCGCATCAATTCTGTATTTCCTTCGATAATAGTTAATATCTTCCAAACAGCTATTATGGAATCCAAGAGTAGTTCAGAGGGATATTTCAGACCTCCACGATCAGTAAGTTCCAATAGCCTATACTGAGATCCGGCTGATTCATCAAATAGGAAATTTTTATCAATGATTAGTATATCTTGACATATTAGGCATGGTGGACTACGTTTAAGGTATTGGTGTGCGGCATATCCGGCTATAAAAGCTAATGATTGAAGTGTTTGGGCATCACACTCAATGTTGGATAGATCTGAAATTTCATTAAGGAAAGGGTCAAGATCAAAATCAGTATCCGAAAATGCCTTCTCTTCAGAAGAAAAGGATTGGATAAATTCTTGTAAAGAATAACTACAAGATTCAGACTGATAGGAAAATAGATTTAAAATATTTGAAATTTTCAGACGTCGCTCAGCTTCTAATATTTGCAGATAAGAAATGTGGTAATTGGCACCTGACATCATACGATAAAGTCCGAATCGATGTTCCAAAGGGTCCGTCTGTAAGAAAGAGGTTAAAAGGTATGAATATCCACATGTTTCCGCCAGATAGTTAGTTATTTGTGGTAAAACAAGGCAGGCATGTCTTAAGCTTGTGAAAGTTTGTTTGCTTAATTTCCCATCTTTCCCAGGAAGTGAATCCCAAGCGGCTAACCAACAAACTATACGATCTAAAAAGGCAAAGCGGTCGTCATTAAAGGTGAATGGTTGAGAGGGTGGATCGTTTAAACGAACATGCTTGTATGGAGCATTTACATTGAACATTTTCCATAAAGATAAGACAATGTCAAGAAAATCTGAAGTATTAGATTTATACGCAGCACAACGTTGGTCATTTTGAATGGTTAAAGCAGATATTGTGGATTCATGTATGACCTTTAAAACTAATTTTACATTCTGACGTTCTAAACAAGAAGGAAAACATGCTTTAAATGTTAACCTTGGAGCTAGTTTTGCCAATCTTTCTTTCTCAGAAAGATATAAGGTACGGACATCGCGGAAAGAAGCTGTGCACAGTCTCAAAGGATAGGAACAAAAATTGGTTTGTATATCTTCTAAATTAGGGTAAATAAAACTCTTACTCTCTGACTTTAGATTCAACCAGTTATTTCGTATTGTCTTCAATATGTGCACAAAATCAAAGGTGAGAAATAGGATCCGATTTGGATCAGAAGGATGCGGTACTTGAGTTTCCAGCTTACCATTTTTAGAGAAGAGTTTGAATAATTTTACATTGAGAGGATAGTTGTCGGTAGAGATAACATCTACAACTAAACCACAAAGCTCTATATCTTATTTACATAATACCACTATAGAGAATATCGTTTCCGCTGAAAGAGAAGCACAGGGTAACAAACGAACAATACAGGACCATTTTTTCTGAAGACTAGAGACCATGATAGCGAATACAGTTTTGACCGGATCATCTGGTCTTAAACTAGCACCATATATCTTACCACCAATATATGAAATATCCGATTTGACATGAATTTCGTCCATTTGGACAATTACATGTTTTTCAGGATCAGAGAAAGAATGAGTCGCTTGTTTGAGGAAGGGAAAATAGTCACTTTCAAGGCCAGATGAAGAATATAACTTGAGTAGAGTATTGACATGAGGAAGAGTTAGACAAAGCATCTGCTGAAGATATTTATAACAGGCTGGAGAAATTAAATGTGTTTTAAGAGCCAAAACTTGTGTTAGTACATTATATCTACGCCTGTTTTGAGGGACGAGGCTGTTTTCTAACTGGCATTGTATGAACTGCAGTCTTGAAAGTTCTGGATAATCAGATGATTCTAAATCGGATTCATTAGTTTGCAAAGTATTGATGGCTTGTTGGATATGGTCTTTCGCTAAAGAGATATGTGAACCAGTCGTCTCAGAAACAAAAGATTCACAGGGATGTGTTGATTTAGAAATTTCACCAAGAATCGTATCAAGTTGTCGTATATCACTAATTGAGTTTAGCGAAAGCGAACAAGGTTCTCCATTACAATTGGCTCTAACAGATAGATCAGAATGTACTATCAAGTACTTATTTACTAGGATATCGCTATTTATTAGACTAGGACGCATAAAAATTATACTGTTTTCGTCAGGATACCATAATGACCATGTTTTTGGCAAGGGAAGCAAAGATAACTTGTCAGGAATATCATGTAGACTGTTAATCTTGAACTTCTCTACCTCTTCAGCTTCTGAATTCAAGCTAAGTGTTAAAGTTTGGTTGAATAGTTCATATTCTCTTAAGTCGAGGGGACGCCTGCGCTTAGCACTAGATTGATAGTATGATGGACAACCGGGTAGATAAACTGGTACAGCGCCATCTTTCAGCTTTGGGCTGACTCGAGGGATTTCACGGAAAGTTCCATCTCCATTTGGAACTTTGTGGCTATATTCTATATCTTCTTCGCGGAAATGTTTAACGCAAATATAAACAGCCTTCAATTCATCTAAATCATCCCTCCGAAGAGCCCTAAACCAGGAGTGTCTGAGTTCAGGTGGATTTTGTGGTAATTTGAAAACTGGCACAATTTCTGAGGAAGATTTGTAGTTTCTTTTGCAGCCAGGAGCCGAGCAGCAATTAGGCATTTTGAAAATTAAACGATACTAAAAGCTAAGGTAGAACAAGTAAACAAAATTAAGTACGGTTAAAACAAAGTTTATACACCAGAAGAACAGAGAGACTGAATGTCCACTGATTACATGACTTACTAAAAACATTATACAATCAAATTATATATTCAAATGAATTTTCTATTGTTTTGGTAAATTAATAATTACTAAACACTAACTATTTAACATTGTGGTTCATTTAGAAATTACGGCTGCAACCGCATCCTTGGTCCAAATTACCCTTAAAAAAGTGAAGTCTTATGTTTGGTAGACCATGATTGACCAAAATTTGACAATCGGAAGAATAAATCGTCATTTTCATAATCGATCGGCGACCTCATCCCTGGTCCAAATTTCAATTCTTACTGTGAGGCCTTATGTATAGTAGGCTATGATATTTTATATTTTATCTGATTCTTTACTTGGAAATCAATTTAAACAGTAATACTTATTATTCGATGGTTCTTATTTGTTCATAATTCCAAAAGATTTCAAGTTTCACTTGAAATCTATTTTTCCCCACCAGAAGGTGACGCTACCCTGGACCGAGTGGACCCTCCCCTGTATACTAGATAATTTATTCCAATAATAGCTTGAAAATGAACAATTATCTAACTGACTTATTTCGAAGTAGGGTATTTCCCCATCCGCACAGTAATAAAATTTCTGGATTGACCATAATTTTTCGGTAATTATTACTAAAATACTATCAAATATTATAAATTGAGTTTTTATACTATGTACTATGCAAATAACAATAAGAATTGATATTTAGTTCCTCAAACAATTATTAATTTATATTATATTTATCTAACTTCATGTACGAACTACAAATAGAACATTTCTGCTAGCTCTCACTAGTTTATTTGGGAATTCCGAATTTTTTTCTGCTGTCGATCCTTAATTAATTAACTTTAGGCTGTTATTTGATTGAGAATAATTGATTATCAAATAACTAATTGGATGGATTAATTTACTCTCGCCAATTAAATTACAGTCTGAGTCTGCACAATAACAACAGAAGAGACACTATAATCAATTTAAACGAATTGAAATCAAGCTGCTAATCCATACTAGGACAACTCTAGAATTTTCTTAAGTAGGTATTTAAATTTGGGTATATCTAACTTAGTTCTATATTTAATATTCCAATTACCAACTATTAAAATTCGATTCTGTAGCACTTATCCAGTTGCTCAATCAGTTCTTGACAATTAAAACAAAGCAGTAAAGTTAGAACTGGAAGAGTTAATACTTAGAACAATCCCAAAGAAAACAATTATGTTTAATATATGGGACAACATTAGTTTTTTGGCCTAGATTGTTTACGTTGCTTTGCTCTGTAAATACAAGTATTTACAGATATATTATTGGAGAGCTTTCATATTTTAAAGGATCAAGATTGCCCTAACCAATGCGAATAGGATATTTTAAAAACATCTTAACCAAAATCACATCAATTTTGACAGAAAATAATTTTAAAGTTTCCAATTAAACACTTAGATATGGTTATTAGAGCAAACTTCTATTGTACAATTATGTATGCAATGATTAGGGCATTAGTCGATCGCCAAAAAATTGATCGCGATCTCGATCCCGATCTTCACATAAAATAGTATCGCGATCTCGATCCCGATCGCATTTTTACAAATGATCGCCGATCCGATCCCGATCATTTTTGCGATCATTTCTTATTTTCCGTAGTAACTATTTAGGATGCTCAGGTTTCAACTTGACCAACTTTTAGAAACACTGAAGTTAGATTTTCAACAACCTGAAAAATATTGTATTGTTACGGGCCTGTTTTATGAATAAATTGAATTGATAATCGAATTAATAATAATAGTGCTATATTATTAATAAATTTAATTGGGCAACCTTTTCTAAAAGATCGGAATGTATGATCGAAAATTTATGCAAAAAAATGATCGCGATCTCCATTTCGATCGTTCTGTAAAATACGATCGACGATCCTGCTTCGATCGTCAAAAAGGATCGCGATCGTGATCGCGCGATCTTTGATCGTTCGATCCTAATGCCCTAGCAATGATCCATACAGCTCGTAAATATAAATCCCTACCATATTAACTTATGTGTGAAAACAATCTATAGCCATGTAATTAGACTTTTTGAATGGATTATAATGCAGCATGCTATTGAAATTATATAGTTAAAGGAACGTTGTGAAAGTTAGCTCATCCATTAACTAAAATTAGTAGTTTATACTTCACAAATAGCATTTTCATTCATGCACAATATTTAAGCCAATTTATGTTATCATATTTGCAATAAATTTAAAAAATGTATTACCCAAATTATACTTTTGTACTCGACTCGACAACTTGAATCTCTTCACTTTATTATGGCGACGCCTATATTTACCCCAATTATGTTACCCTCTACTTTTCCATACATTGAGGAAATGAACTTGAAGGAACTATTCTTACAAATCACTATCAATGAAGATACGTGTACCGATTGGTTGAGAGTTCACGGACTCTTAGCGAGAGGTATGATTTGTAAGTGCGGCACAGATACGCGAGGGAATTTTCACAAAAGTCATTGATGGGGTGGGCTGGAGATGTCCTAAGAAAAACTGCAAAAAGTTTGCACATCGACGAGTAGGATCATTTTTTGAAGGATCAAACTTGTCATTAACAGAACTTGTAGAGTTTTTATATTTTTGGGCTGAAGGCCTACAAGACACCAAATTTTTACACAAGAATTTGGGATGGGCAACAGCTACCATCACCGATTGGAAAAACTTCTTACGTGATCTCTGTGTTGAAAGATACCTCGCTAATCCAGAACCAATTGGTGGTCCTGGACATATAGTAGAGATTGATGAAAGCAAATTCGGAAGGAGGAAATACCATCGCGGTAGACAACTATCTGGAAAATGGGTCTTTGGAGGAATTGACAGAGATTCCAAAGAGGCTTTTATGATTTCAGTGGATGATCGATCAGCTGCTACCTTGATTCCCATAATTGAGCGGTATATAAAACCAGGAACAACAATCTTAAGTGATGAATGGGCATCATATAATCTAATTCCTCCAGCTAACTTTACTCATTTGACGGTGAACCATAGCATCCATTTCGTAGTTCCGGGGCAGATATACATACTCAAACGATTGAGAGTACCTGGGGACAGGCTAAGAAGAAAATGAGGAATTCTATGACAACCAATCCTGAATTACTGGATACCTACTTAGCCGAATACTGTTGGAAGAAGAGGCATAGTGAAAACATTTTCAATAATTTAGTAATAGAAATTAGAAATCAATACCCTGTAGTCTAAAGCAAGTATTCTGTATGATATTATAATAATGATTTAACTTTATTCCATTAGTATATTTGCATTGCTCCAAAGTTATGTGTAGTTCATATATTCTCTATGCTTATCCAAATGAATTGTTACTGTACTCTCTCATCCAGGGTTTACCTAAGTGCCTGTCAGCACCTAAAGGGCCCAGCATCGTTTGAGAGGTTGATTACAGTGTGACACTTAATTAGGTTCCGCATCCGGGTGTTTGGCAAGATTTGTTGGCCAATAAATTTCTGGATAAATCCCTGCTCTCATCGAAATTAATATTAACACCTAGATATACAGTGCAACCCCGATTATCAAGGGGCCAGACAAAATGTTCGGATAATCGGGATTTCGGATAATCGAAGTTCGGATACCGGGGTTTCACTGTAGTTGAGTTCACTTCAGATTTGCTCATAGTAACCTAGTACGGCGTACTGTACGCTACGGTACGAACTTAGTACGCAGATTATCCTTTCGTACCGTACTTAAGCACTATGTACGTACTTAGTTAATGATAGTATAGATGCTTATCTTTTAGCACTTGATTCTTATTTTTTATCGAAGAATAAGTTAGGTAAATTTATCAAGATTTACTGTCGATTCTTAGTAGAACCTATAATAGAACTATAATAGATAAGATCCTTGTTTATGAATTATTATTTGAAATATAGAAATACTTGTATATATTGTTTGATTGTTCACAAAGTATTATTTCGTACAGTACGAACGTCGCGGTTACTATGCATTTGCTAAATCTTAAAGATACTAGCATGTAACAAAGAACAACATTATTTAGAGAGGTAAATTAAGTTAATGCATATTAAATACTTGTTCATCATCTCCATCCATCCTAAATTTTAACATCCGTAGGATTTATCCTACTACTCTCTAGTGAACATACAATTACTAAATATTATCCTCAAAATTGTTTGTTATCTATCTGTAATACTATCTGCATGTACTCATTTAATACATTCCAAGGCAGTTCTTTTTCAATAATATTGGTATGAACTATCGCAACATACAATTACAGTGAATCACTGTTGCTCTGTGAGAATTTCGCTTATTACGTAACCGAGTTAGAATTGTATTACTTCAAAAAGGTAACAAGAATGCAGTATGCGTATCGCATAACATTGTTTTGATGCATAATTGGCTTCTTTTAATGTAACAACATTTCTCCATCGACTTTGGCTTATAAACGAAAATTAACTGTAATTCAGTCAAAAGTGGACCGATTTAGATTCTTTTTGTCTCATTTTGCTTCTTTTAACGAGTGCTATACACGAGAATAACAGGTATTATGGTTACTTAGAAAAAATGGGGGGTGTAAGATTCTAGAATTGTACCGAAATGTGAGCTCACAATAGCAGAACAAACTGGGAAAAGAGGATATTTTTTAGAGAAAATATACCAAATGCTCTTTACTATTCCCCCAACATCTGTTGAAACAAAAAGAGTTTTTCTTCATCTGCATATCTGTGCAATAAATCCAGAACATGATTAGGGATAAAATACTGCACATGCTTTGTTTTATCCGAAACAATCTTTTAAATCAATATAATTATTACAAGTTAAATCAATATAATTATTACAAGTTGAACAATATAATTAGGTTCAACAGTTTTACTTATTCTGAAGTGTGAGGAATTAGAGGAGATTGGCCTAGTCCAAATTGAACATTTGTGGTTTGCCAAAAGGTGTATAATTAATTATCTATCCAAATATGTATATTTTATTAATCGATGTATTATAAATATATATATTTCATAATATGACCATATGTTGTGTCTATCCATTTAAAATTATAACTGGGGAATGGATGTGGGGGGGGGGGCAATTCAAATTTTGCCCCCAAGCTTCTCCACTTTTAGAGGTTGCACTTGCGTTTACAATCCCGGACTATTTTAACAATCCCGGGATTTCGGAATCTGATTTTTCAATCCCGGGATCCCGGGATTAGAAATATATTTTAATAATTTATTGTCATGAGTATAAAAATACAGTAAATTTACAGACAACTCCCAGTTATAACGAAGCCGGATATTATATCTAGCATTTTGATGAATGATTTAATTAAAAATTAATGAATATTTAATTAAGATGAGCAAATATTGAATTATTTTTCTTTCTTAATTAAAATTATTTACCCCCCCCTTATTAAATATTAATACACTATACTATTATGTTTCAATTCGAATTTGGAAGAAATTCTTAAAAATTTCCCGGGTGGCCTTGTGCCTACTTCTTCCAGAAAGTTATTATGCTAGATACGATGCTAAATTTTTTATCGTTTAGTTTATATTTTGATCTATGCAACCCAGGCTTTATTCCAAACAAAATTTTCCTCGTGCCTAGATTTAGTTTGAGCTCGCTCACACGAGCCTAAATTACTAATTTTGTATTAAGTCTATGGGAGCATCTCTCGATTTTCGCGCGCCTATCAAAATTTCCTTCCAAATTTACGCGGCACCAGGCGCATTGCATACGTCTGGATGAAACCCTGAATCCCCGATGCATCCACGGGTGGAATAAGCTTTA
Source organism: Hexactinellida sp. DTS-2022 (assembly GCA_028753945.1). NCBI lineage: Eukaryota > Metazoa > Porifera > Hexactinellida > Hexactinellida sp. DTS-2022. The sequence continues at coordinate 2,226,971 of JAPNXP010000014.1, forward strand.
CAACACATTTTACAAATCTGATGGCCTAATCGTCATGAAATGGCTTGAAATCTCAAGAAAATTCTCCATAAATTGCGAGAACTTTTGAAGATTTTTAAATCTTCTACATCTACGTAAATCTAATAAAATAAGTTACTTTCTAAAAAATTATCATTCATTTTAATCTCGCTATTTCGATTTAGTGTATTTCTTCTAGTAAAACCCAGTTCTATAATCGTTCTTTTGGACTTCCGGCCTGCCGGCCGTCCGCACTCACTTGACTAGACCATTGGGAATGGAGATTTCAAATTTTGATACAAGAGATGTGCACCTCGAATCCCGAATTCTCAATTAAATTTGTGTTCTTATCCAGTGACTCTTTTAGAATTCGAATTCTCAATTGAAAATAGATATTGTATTCTCCTAAGGATGTTCTTTCTATTTATCAATTAAAATGAATAGGTCGCTAACCAACTCTAACAATTATTTACATAAATCAGCCATCTTCTCCATATTGAAATTACTCTATAGTATACTGATACTATAGAGCATTTTACTTTAAGCCTACTATACTGCTAGATCAGTGGTATTCAACCAGAGTTCCGCGGGATTATTGGCATACATCAGAGATCCCATCAGAGACATCAGAGTCTGAATAGTCAATCGGAAATACAATCTTTAGCAGCTTATTGACTATCAGACCACGAATAAAAGAAACTAGCGCGCTTCGCTTGCTAGGTGATGATGATGTCAATTATATTATTCAAATGAGTAACGTAAATACTAGACGTATTCCTATTTCTATTTGTAATAATTAATCATTAAATAATTAAACGTTTGAAGTCTTCACAATTCAAACGTTAATTAAATTATATTAAACCAGGGATGGATTCACCGGGGTTCAGGGGGGTTGTAGCCTCCCCCCCCAAATGGCTCAGGGGGAGTGCGAACCCAGCCTAGTGGCATATACAGCGGGGGGCATTGGGTGTTCAAACACCCCCTCATAACTGGTTTCCAAAAGGGATATGTTGTTATTTATAATAACTAAACAGCTAAACATCTTTGGTACAACTACACAATATTACACTCCTCCTACTATGTGACAAGAATAGCTGTACATTGATGTTTTAGCGTCTAAAATTCAAAGAAATTTCGTGGGTGGGGGGGGGGGGGGGGGGTTGCCCCCCAGATCCCTCCTTACCGTTGCTCGCTTCGCTCGCTCCAGAGCACCCTCCTCAAGATAATCTTGGATACGCCACTACACCCCCCCCACTCAAGAATATGATAATATAATCAAAAATTACATCTAGGGACTGGCACAATTTACGAGATTGGTTGAGATAAATATATGAGAGTTCTCTTCCCTATCTTTTCTGTGAGTACTTTTGGGAACGTTGTATATCAAATATCAGGAAAAATCGTTAACTGTTGATTCATTGTGATTGTTGGTTAATTGATAGTTTAATCATTCATTATTAATTTATAGTTATGTATGAATTTAGAATAGATTTCTTTACGTATATTTAATATATTTCAACTTTCTAGAAATTTTCTTTCTCAAATGCAGTTCTTAAAAAAACCCCTCACAGACGGGATGGGAGTGTGCTCCTTCTGATTGCACTTCCCGATTTAACTAGAATTTCAATATTCAAATTACATTTCATTTTAGTGTAATTAAATTAAATTAATGTTTGAATTGTGAAGACTTCAATTGTTTAAATTAATTAAAGATTAATTATTACAAATACGTAGAATTAGGAATACTTGTAGTATTTACGTTACTATTTGAATAATAGAATTCATTATTTGACATCATCAACAACAATGTTCCAACTTCCAAGTGTTTTCATTGCACTTGTATGAAACACATATTCACTTACAAACCAATTAATAACAGTCATTATCTATTATCTAGCAGATAGTAGGCTTATGTAATACTACTTTGTTCTATAATCTATAGTATTCAGTATACTATAGAGTAATTACAATATGGAGAAGATGGCTGATTTATGTAAATAATCGTTAATAAAACCTAGAGTTGGTTAGCGACCTATTCATTTTAATTGATAAATAGAAAGAACATCCTTAGGAGAATACAACCCTATAATTTCAATTGATAATTCGAATTATTAAAGAGTCACTGGACCAGAATACAAATTTCGATATAACTGATGAACAAAAGCGAAATTGAGAATTCGGGCTTCGAGGTGATCATCTTCAGGGAATTCTATATCTCCTGTCCAAATTTTAAATCTCTATCACCAATGGTCTGCGCAGGCCATCGCGTACGGCCGGAAGTCCGATAGAGGTAAATTCAATAGTGTGCACCATAGCCTACTTTAAATACAGCTGGACATGCTGCATAAACATCGAAAAAATAGGAGTCCAGTTTTATTATCTTCAGTTTAGATCTACTAAGCGTCTTACATTGTATACATTAACTATTCCCAGGTTTCAATATATGAGGAATCTTTTGCGACTACTTATAAAGTTCTCAGTAACCTTACTATGTGGTTTAGGCGCCAAATAAATGATGACGTTAGCGTATTTAAAATTGAGCATTTAGTATGGATCTTTTTACATAATGTTATATGTTATGTATTTTTCTGGTGGACATCTTTGAATTGGTTAATACCCCGCCCAACTTAGCACACTAATTATAGAAGAATCAATGCAACTAGCCATTTTCCATAAACCATACAAAATAGGAGTCCAGTATTTTAATTATTATCGAACCACAATTGTCAACTATTTAACTTATCTATTAGTGTATATATGGCATTTTTTGACAAGTTTTCATCTTAGTTGGTAAATTTGGTTATACAGTCGATTCCGCTTAATAGAGCCACCGGTTAATAGAGAGGAGTTGACTGTAGTTATTTTCTGAAGCCCTTTTATTCATCTACGTATATTGATTCTTTTAGCTAGTATATTCTTATGCCTAATAAATGCGCAGTTGTTGGGTGTCGCGTCGGCTATTGTGGTGGTCCTAGGAAGCCCTTATTTCACTTCCCAAAGAAAGTTTCTCTACAAGAAAGGTGGATCGTGTTTTTAAACCGAACTAGTTACTCTCCAACTTCTAATTCAACTATATGTATAGATCATTTTGAAGGAAAGTATATAGTTCAGCATCCCAACAGACCGCGGCTCGACTATTCACTTGATCCTATTCCTTCTATTCATCCATCATCTATCCCCAAGAGTCAAAGGGTGATACCACACAAATCTAGAAAACCTCCTGTAAAAAGAATATATCAAGAAGATGAATTCCTTCTATTTAAAGCTAAATTCAAATTCAATACTCTGCAAGATATATCCTTATTCCTAACCAATTCAAATGAATACAAAGAATTGAAGATAGACATCAACGAGTCTCATGTTGTAGCTTACCGTCTTAACATTCAGTCTGGGATAGTGGTGGTCAAGGAATGCATATACATCGATCGAAATTTTAATCTGCAGCTTAGCTATGATGGGATTCCCCTTCCACTCCCACCGTACATTAGGCAATCTCCTTTCTGTCAAATTCGATCACTTGACATGCTAACTAACCTCCCCAATTATTGCCTGAATTTTTCTTCTCAGGATTATGAAATCAATGTTATAAAAGAGTTAATCAAACTTACATACTACAGTCCTAAAGGGAGACCGAAGTACTCTTCCAGTGTATTACGCTTCGCTTTACTATTGCGGTACACTTCAAACTCTGGATACAATTTCCTTAAGAAACACTTGCCTCTTCCGAGCGAAACTCTCCTAAAAAGCCTAAAATCAAACTCTATTCAAGGTGGTAATGCTTTATCAGGATTGAGAGACAATGATCTTATTGGTAGTGATGTTGTTTTGCTACTCGATGAAATGCATCTACAACAACAGGTATTCTTATTTATGATACTTATTACCTAATACCTATACAATTTTGAGTTTAACTATATCCTTATATAGGTTCAATTTGATGGCAAAACCATTATTGGATGTGATGGAGAGCTGGAAATGTATAAGAGCATACTCTGTTTTATGGTAATTTCTCTAAAGAAAACGATCCCGTTTATACTAAAGGCAATACCTATTGTCAAACTATCATCAACCATTATTTCTGATGGGATTTTAAACTGCATCACTATCTTAACCCAAGCTAATTTCTATACTCGTGCTGTAATTGCTGATAATCATCGAAGTAATATCAGTGCATTCCAACGCCTGCTAAACAATTATTCGATTCAGGAGAAAAGCAATTGTATATTTAATCCAAACGATACTGTTAAACACATTTACCTGATGTTTGACACAGTACATCTTATTAAAAACATAAGAAATAATTTGTTAGCTTCTCGATATTTTAAAGTTCCTCAGAGTCACCTCTTATTCCATAATTTACCTCATACTTTCCCGGCTGGTGAAGTTCATTGGTCACGTCTACATTCAATCCATTCACTTGACAACGTACAGTCTGCACACCTTAGACTAGCTCCAAAAATAAATTACTCAGTTCTTCATCCTGGCAACAATAAACAATCTGTTCCCTTGGCATTAGCTATTTTCGAACCTACCACAACTACGGCACTTCTCCAATACATTCCCAACGATACTGTCACGCCAGCATTTCTGAAACTCTTCTATTCATGGTGGCTGATAGTAAATGCAAAGGAAAGGTATCATCCTAATCCTGTCGGTAGCTCCTTGATATCGAATGACGATAAAATTGATTTTTTACATAAAATGAATGAGTGGCTTATCGAATGGAGAGATACTAAACAGCTTGGTTTAACAAAACAGACATTCAATGCTCTAATTTGCACTAATAATGTTATAGCTGACTTGTGTAGTGATTTGCTAGAGAGTGGCTATCAGTTTGTTCTAACTGGAAGATTGCAAACAGATCCACTTGAAAGAAGATTTTCACTGTATCGGCGGATGAGCGGTGGCCGCTGCTTAGTTAGCTTGAAAGAAGTCTTACAATCGGAATCTATAGTCAAGGTGAAAATTTTACTCAAACAGAATTTAAAAATTGAAGATTTTGCAGTTTTATCTACAGAGAAAGAAACTGAAATCCAACAGTTCGTTGGAGAGTTGAATATGGATAATTTTGATCATTTGCAGTTATCTGAAAGTGCAAGGCAAGTGGCTGTTTACATCGCTGGTTATATCACTAAAAAGCTGTTAAAGATTACACACTGTGACAACTGTCTTGTTCGACTGAAAGAAGATCAAGTTACAAGCCCATATGTTGATACTTTAAACAGAGGTGGACTTAACTTACCATCAATGTCACTCTATTATTACGTCGAAGCTGCATTTTGTGTAATTGAAGCGAATCAACATGTGATTTGTAGTTCTGGTCTCCCTTTCAAAGTTTTGGCATGTAGAATTTTGGATTCATTGTATTCTGGTTGGGATTCGGAATTCTCTTGTGTCACTCACAAAGCCCATATTTGCAATATCGTCAATAACAAAGTTGCTAACATTTACTTCTCCAATTTGTCAAAAAAGATTAGCCATACACAACGTAAGCACCAAGTTGAAGCTTTCAAGAGTCGTCAACGCCAAAAATTATGAATATTATAGTATATTTTTAGAAATATACTATCTCATAACATTTAGACTGGAATTCATTGTACAGAGTGAATTAACAATATCTCTCTCTCAATTTGTTACTTACAATATATATACAGTAGTAGTTATTATATTATATTTTTGTATGTCATCATTTATTTGGCGCCTAAACCACATAGTAAGGTTACTGAGAACTTTATAAGTAGTCGCAAAAGATTCCTCATATATTGAAACCTGGGAATAGTTAAATGTATACAATGTAAGACACTTAGTAGATCTAAACTGAAGATAATAAAACTGGACTCCTATTTTTTCGATGTTTATGCAGCATGTCCAGCTGTATTTAAAGTAGGCTATGTGTGCACTTATAGTATAAAACTATAGTAGGACCCTACTATAACGTTTTTTACTAGAAGAAGCACACTAAAAATGAACGTCCAAATACTGGCACATTTGACTCGCGGGCGCTTCCTACGGCGTCCACAATTCTAATGCCCAACGCTGGGCATTGCACCCAGTAGCGTAGCTAAGGTTTCGGGGACCCCGGTTTAAAAGTATGTGCCGGGGCCCCCGGCCCCAATAGTTCAAATTGGATTAGTAAAATTTAAGGAGGTTCGCGGCATACATCTGGCTAAATTTGGGTTCGGAAATGGAATTTACCGAAATTTTACGAAGTACGATTGCCCAGTCAGTTTAATGACCGTTCTTGTGACTTATTTATCTAATGTTCACTGAATCTCTACTTCAATCTCCACTTCAAATCTCTACTTCATAATTAGTATTAATTACCATGTATGGGTATGCATATTTGATTACGTCATTGAGGTTAAATCCGATGAGAAATCATTCCCAAAAGTAGTTAAGATGTTTCCAGCGTATTTGAAAACCTAAGTTTAGTTTATTCCATGACAATAGGTAATTTATTTTACGAGCAATTAGAAAGTAAACACTGGCCTGGAAATAAACTGGCAAATACTTGACTTATCTAGCTGTATAATATAATAGGCCATGATTGACCACATAAAGACACAACTGGTTTATATATATTTATACAAGTCCTGTACAGTATATAATTCAATGCTTATGAGTATAGTCATTCCCTAGACGAGGGAGCGCAGCGAGCGAGAAAATTCTTTGGGAGGTGTACAGGGATTTTGGCCAATGTACAGGGGAAAATTGGAGCCCTGTACAGGGATATTACACAAATAGGTTGGCAGGTATGCCAGGGGCGGCGGAAGCGGTCAGGCCGGTCAGGCCATGGCCTGACCACTTTTATAAAGTAGCCAGGCCAATAGCCTTACCACTCTTACGTCACTAGTTAGGCCGGTCAAGCCATGGCCTGACCACTTTATAACTGCTTCCGCCGGCCCTGTATGCCTTTTGGGCCCCCGAGACGAATTGGTACCATTTCGCCTACTCCCACTTTGCCTACTCCCATTTCGCCTACTAATTGTATAATAGTGCCATTTTGCCTACTCAATGGAATGCATTGTTTAACACACATTTCTAAGTTTTCAATAACTATTTAGCTTCACAAAACATTAATGGATTAATTAACATAAATAAATAATACTGGATGTTAAACATGTGCTGAGATAGCACGAATATATTCCCTCAGTGTAATAGTGTCCTGACGTAATCTGTTTTTCAAGATTTCTATTTTGTTGTCCTTCTCTATGTATTTATTTCAGTGGCGTAACTGTGGGGGGGCTGGGGGGAGCATTGCCCCCCCATTTTACAATTCTTGCCCCCCCATCTCTGGAAAATGATTTATTCCACGAAGCGAATAGTAATGACAAATAGGAACATTAAAATTATTATCTGTTGAATAAATGTGTCACTACTATATTCTCCACCCATAAACATCACATTCAAAGTTTCAAACTAGTCTAATCCTAGCTTCATTACTAATTGTTCTAGATCATTTTGCCTTCTAAGATTTATTGCCCCCCCATTTAGGGTCTGTTGCCCCCCCCAAATTTAAAGTTTGTTACGCCACTGATTTATTTGCCCTTTTGGGATTCCGGGAGCCTATTGCAAGTTGAGCGATGGAAACTTCAGTATTCGCCTGCTCCTGTTTGAATATTACAATTAATTCCTAAACATTGGGGTGGGATTTTTTTCCGATACGTTTAAGCTTGTTATGCCAACCTTCAATGTGATTGTTGGTTCTTGGACTGTTGGAGTTTATTTCATATACATTCCATAAACCGAGAGAAAAATTACCCACCAGCCATGTTTCCTCAAAGTAGGTTATGAATTCATCAACTCTGTGTAGATTTGGGGCTGTTGCTTTTACCTCTTGCCAGGCTAAGAGTACAATTCGAAGGGAACCAGTCAACTCGCACCAATGACCAACTCGTACCAGTGCAATAAGTCAACTCGTACCAAATTTTTAGGTCAACTCGTACCAATGACCAACTCGTACCAGTTACTATCTAGAGTGGATGCCGGTTATAAGAACACCCTGGTAAATACTAAACTTAGTTGAAAATACTAATCTTGTTTAATAACATCCAATAATACTCAACCAATAAAGATTATAAATATTATAACTTATAAAAAGAATATTATCTATTAAGTTAAGTATTAAGTATCACTAGTGATTTATCATAAGTAATTTTGAGAGAAACAATGATTAGTCATTCTGTTGGACATATCATTTGACCACATTTGTCTAGTAGGCGTTTTGAGTCTCTCAGAGTCATTGGTGTTGCCCTATAGTTTTCCCATGCTTTACATATCATTCCTTGGCACCATCGATAACGCCGCCTTTGGCGTCTGGTGAGTTTTTCATCATGTACAAGCCTGAGTTGGAGATCAACCAATTTAGCCTAAAAAAACTTACAATAATCTTATGAGCAATAATTATATTATATATGTACTGTATATTTAAATAAGAGATATCTTATATGTAGACCGTCTAGAAATAGACCAGGTTTTATTCCCTATGCATTAGTATTACCCATAAAAAGCAGGGCAAGTGGTCTACAGAATTTATAGACGGTCTACAAATTTTTGGCTTATTTGTATGGGCTTTTATAGACCGTCTATTTCTAGACGGTCTACATATAAGGATGCTCTTTAAATAAATAGAATACTCGCCAATTTACCTCTCTTGAGAGCAACTCTACAAGCAAATAAAATTCCAAATTACTTCTTGCTGCGGCTCGATTCAAACTGGAGTGCCAACCTTCGACATCATTGTTTGTTCTTATTAACTGGTTGTAGACACTCCAGCAATTTGGTTTCCACATGCTGTTTATTATCCAAGTTTGATAAATGTAGTTAGTTAAGTGTGATAATTGTGGTGTATTCGCCTTTTGCCGCAATCGCCTAATAATGTAAGCAATAAATCAATTCACTATTAGATACTAAATGTCAGTAAATTATAATAAGTCCACATGTTTTTGAGACGAATGAATTACCTGAAGGTTTCTACGATGTGTTCAGCAGGTAGATAAGGCAGTGACATCAACCGTTTAATGTATTTCCGATGGGAATCATCTTGTCTAAATATAGATTATAGAATGTTACTTTTGTCAACAAACATACAAAAATGAATTACCTGTATGCTATCACGAGTCCCAATTCCTGTATTTTTCTCCATACAGCCTGGTTCCAATGAAACGCACACCCCATTAAACATACCTCAGGAAATACAATTGGAATTGAGGCCCACATAGCTAATTCAAAATCCAAAACTATTCTTGTAACAGATGGATAAGTAGGTAGAATATTCTCAATTTCACGTAGAACCAATTGATAGTCGCTATTCCTTCGTCTTGACATAAGAATAAAGATCAGGGGCACCTGTTTACATGCTGCTCCATGTTTTACAAATGCGTGAATTGAAAACAATTGACTAAAAGGATACTTAACTACCTTAAAAGTAGCATCTAAATACCAAACTTTAGCACGAGCAAGAAGTTCAAGCATAGAAGCAGTAGCAAATATAATATGTCTATAATCAATGCCCACAAGATCTCTTTGTAGGAATCCAGCTGGTACATGGTCGTAAGAGATAGCAAAATCCAACGTGGAAGGGTCTTTGGGACGGAATCGTTGGCGGTGGCGATTTGCTGATCTGGCTAAAGCTATAGGTTGTGGTAATGACTCAACTGACATACTAGATCCAATTGTTTTTATAAGTACATCATTGGCAATTGCTTGTGCAGATCTAAATACTTGAGAAACAGCCTTCTCTTTTATTTCTACTCTAACTTTTGTACTTGTTAAGAGTCCTGAAGAGGATGGGTGAGTATGTGGCTGTGGGCCTAGAAGGATTTAAAAATAGTAATATCGTTTGTCAGGGATCATATTAATACATAAATTAAATAACATACCAGGTTTGAAGGTGCTGCCTATTTGAATAACAGTGGCTCTGCAAGTATGTAGTTTGCTTCGTTTACTACAAGTCCAGCGGGTAATAATTTTTCCCTTAAATTTAACAGTGTACTTGAAACCACGGCTGTCAATTAATAATGAATGACCTCTTTCACTTCCAGTCCTCACAATTTCAAAATCAATTAATGGGTGCATTGAAGTAATTGTATTAGAGGGATCAATATCTTCTAAAGACTCTTCTTCTGTGTGCACTGGTGTTTGAAGTGTGTCCATTTCAAAAGAATCACCAGATGAAAGAATAGATTCTAAATTTAATTCGAGATTACCTTCAGGATTTAAATCATGCACTGTGAAGTTTGTTTCATCATCAAATTCAAAAGAACCTATATCATCAATACTGAAAGTGCTGTTGGCATTTATACAGTCAGTATTGAAATGTGTAAAGTTAGAAATATTCAACTCAAATGTTGGAACGCCCGGGGATAAGGTAGTATGAGGAGAATGTACTGGTGTACTATTTGCGAATGGCATAAAAGTATTGTTATTAATATTAATACTGTCTACTTCAGCAACTGATATCTGTTCATTTTCGTTAGGGGATATATCTGAGTGACAAGAAGTGCAATACCAATCAATATTCCTTTCTTCGCGAACAGCCTGGCGATATACATCTTGAGAAACGCCAGTTCCGCAAATTCTATGAATCCAACGTCCACAAGGTTCACATTGTAAACCTTGTTGTCTCGGTGTCACACGTTTTCCACAGTTGATGCATAATTCTGACATGTATTTGTAAGCGAAATAATAAATTTAATTGAGAATTTGAAAATATATAGAATTTAATAGCAATAAGAATATCCAAAGCTGGCTTCATCTAGACGTGATATTTGAAAACAGGTAAACCAATTCGAATATATCAATGGAATTAATTAATATTTAACAGGTTTCATAGAGCCCAAACTTTTACCCATCCAAACAGCATCTATCAATATACAGTCAACATCCGGTAACTCGAACCCTCAGGGGAATGAAAAATCCGTTCGAGATAACGAATGTTCGAATTAACGGGCATTCGAGTTACCGGATGTTGACTGTATTTACGATTTGATCAATTGGATTATCTGCTTAGTATGGATTGACTTGAGTACGAGTCGACCTGGTACGAGTTGACTTAGTACGAGTCGACCTGGTACGAGTCGACCTGGTACGAGTCGACCTGGTACGAGTTGACTTAGTACGAGTCGACCTGGTACGAGTCGACCTGGTACGAGTCGACCTGGTACGAGTCGACCTGGTACGAGTTGACTTAGTACGAGTCGACCTGGTACGAGTTGACTTAGTACGAGTCGACCTGGTACGAGTTGGCATCTAGTACGAGTTGGTATATAGTACGAGTTGGTATGTGGTACGAGTTGACTGGCAATCCAATTCGAACAGGTTTTTTGCACTTGAGAACATAAACATGTTGTTAAACAATGCATTTCATTGAGCAGGCATAACCACACAAATATTAGTAACATAAAAATGTGTTAAACAATGCATTCCATTGAGTAGGCGAAATAGCACTAACCCCCCGAGACATCGGGGCCAGTGTTGTAAATCAAATCAAATATTTCAAATATTTGATTTGATTTGATTTGATTTAAGAGAATTTGAAATCTCAAATGATTTGATTTGATTTGATTTGAAATTATTTGAATCCTCAAATGATTTGATTTGATTTGATTTGAAAATATTTTAATTCTCAAATGATTTGATTTGATTTGATTTGAAATTACTTCAAATCATTTTCAAATCATTTTCAAATAATATTCTTTAATTAATTCATTTTCAAATCGTTCAAAATCGCTTTAATATAATTTCACGTCATTTTCAATTAAATTTCAATTATCTAAGATCATTTTCAAATTTTCTATACGTTTTGACAGTGATTCGGAAATGATTTGAAAGTTTCAAATATTTCAAATATTTGATTTGAAATGATTTGAAATTTCAAATATTTGATTTGATTTGATTTGAAATGATTTGAAATGATTTGATTTAAAATAATTTTAACCTAAAATGATTTGATTTGATTTGATTTGAGAAAAATAAAATGATTTATTTCCAACCCTGAGATTCGGGGCCCCTGGTTCAATGAACCGCCTGAAACGCCTATAGCAACGCCTCTGAAATTTGCACCCCCCAGATATTTTGTGCTGGATCCATCCCTGTATTAAACTAAGATGAAATGTAATTTAACATTGTAATTTTAGTTAAATTAGACATAGGCTGTGGGGACCCCCCTATTTGGGGGGGGAGGCTCCCTATTTGTTTTCATACCCTCTTTCAAATTTGGGGAGGCCCCCTCCAAATTTGAACACGTGTTGCACTTCAATCAAGTTTATTGTTGTTCATGCACGATTAGGCCACATAAAATAAATTACTTGTTTATCATCCATATTTTTCGAGAAAATTGGGAGGCAGACGGGATTTTATTTTTATTTTTTATTTCTATTAATATGCAAATAGCATCATCCTATGCCAAAAAATATAAAATAAATTTTTAATTTAATTAGAAAATAACATGACAATGCCAAATAATTAAAGTAATGCTCTAAAATATAGAACTTATTAAAAATTCATACATAGTAGGTACTTTACACAAGTTATTGCTTATATTTTGTACGATTAGGTTCATAAGATAATAACACCTGTACTCCTCTTTAATAATTACTTTATAATAATTGAAAATTAAATAATACTATTACATTTTCGATGCAACTTAACTACTGTGGAGTTGCTTTATTAGCAACTCGGGTTTTGTTGCAAAAATAGTTGCTATTAAGCGAGTTGCTAATAGGGTAACTTGACTTTATAGAATTCCCCATGCTTTGGATTTGGTCTTGTAAATTGGATGCTAATAGAGCAGTGTTGCTAATAGGGGAGTTGCTAGTAAAGCAACTCCACTCTATATTAATAATCTTCAAATAAATATGAACCATTCCGTTAAGTGGTTTCGAGATTGTAATTTGAAGTTAATTGTAATTTGAAGTTAATTGCAATTGTAGAAACATTTAATGGCATATGTTATCATTTGGTAAAGAATAATCAAAAGGTTGATGAAAACATTTCTAAAAGTAATTTATCAAAACTATCTGTTTGGGGAGGGGATGTAGAGTTATTTTGTGCCGCAATCTGGCTGAAAATTGATGTTCTAGTCCTGAAAGAAGAAGAATGGCAGAAATTTTTCCTTTATGGGTTTGAATCCCAAAAGAGGAAAAAATATTTCAAGCTCTTCGAATATCTATCTTGAAAATAAATATCAACACTATGAACCTATCATTTCTGTATTTGCAAATCTACATAATGATTAGCTTTTTCACTTAGAAGATGACTAGTAATTAATTTGTAATTAATTATCTAAACTTCGGAAACTCATTAAATTAATATTTATTTACAATTTTTGAGAGTCGTTGTATTATGTTAATTTTAGATCAGAGAAAATTGGCCATTTTAATTGGCCAATGAAACTCTTAAATCTACATTTACTTGGGATGATTGTAACTTATTGGGAATAAATATACGCAAAAGACAAGCAGACATTAGAAAGCAGTAACAGTATAATATCAGCAAGCCAGGTTCAGCAATATCGATAAAAACTCCGAAATCCATTAGATTTTTTGCAAAATGGCCGATATCTCGACATTTTTAAAATATCGAAATATGGGGAGAATCCGATATTTTTTGATATTTAATAAAAGGATCGTGATAATTTTTCTGGAATTTATGGTATCAATCTTTACGATTTATTGTAATCCCGATATTTCAATGTCAAACCTTGATATCACGATCGGCCTGTCTGGTCAGCATGAGGATTCACCATTGGGTGATATCGAGACACGCGGGAATAAATTTGATAAATAGAACTAGAAAAATTAGCGTTTGCTTTTTGTAGATATCCAAACATTAAAAATAATCATATTGCATCCTTCTAATATGGCCATATAAAATAAATCCAAAATTGCAGCCTGTGCCGACGCATGTTCCTTTGGTAGCACTATATTTTGTTGGTTGTTTATTGATAGTGCCTCCAAAGGAACATGCTGTCGGCACAAGCTGCAATTTTGGATTTTTTTTTCGCCCAGTCATCAACGCCCAAGGTGTGAAGAACCATTTGTTAATTGTTCGGATTCACAAGGAACGATTGTTGAATTTGAAGTTTTTTTCTATCATAAACCATCTAGAGTTTAAAGCCTTTCATTCATTATGTATTGATAATAAATTATATTATTAGTTATATATTTTAGCAATGTTATCCACGGTGTGTTGAGTAAAGTCAACAAATTCCTTATATAAATTAATTTAATTTAATCCATTGTATAGTAATGCTACAATTAAATAGAAGCCAGCTGCATTCATTGTCTATTGATATTAAATTATATTATTCGTTATTTATTTTAGCAATGTTTTCCACGGTTGGTTGAGTTGAGTCAACAAATTCCTTATATTATATTATTTTATTTAATCCATTGTATAGTAATACTACAATTAAATAGAAGCCAGCTGGAATTTATAAGTTGAATCAATATAATTATCGCGAGTTGAATCAATAGAGTAAGATTTAACAAGTTAAATCAATATAATTGCTACAAGTTGAAACAATAGAATTAGATTTAACAGTTTTACTGAAATTGAAGTGTGAGTAAACAAAAGAAATTTTCAACTCAATTGTGGCACAAACTAACCCAATTTGAAAATTCGTGCACTGTGAAAAGGTGTAGAATTTAATTCTCTATCCAAATATGCAAATTTTATCAAGCTCACTATTTATTATTTAATGTTATGAGGTTTAATTTGATTAAATAGGTGTTAAGAAAATTTGAACGGAAATCGTAACCCCAGGTGCAAATTAGACGGTCACTCCTCACCTACATGCCAAATGTTAGCCCTTAATGTATGAAGGTGAGGGCAGGGTACCGTCTACCGAGAAATAATAATAATAATAATAATAATAAAAAAATCCAAAATTGCAGTCTGTGCCGACCCATGTTCCTTTGGTGGCACTATATTTTGTTGGTTGTTTATTGATAGTGCCTCCAAAGGAACATGCTGTCGGCGCAGGCTGCAATTTTGGATTTTTTTTCGCCAAGTCATCAACGCCTCAAGGAGTCTAGAACCATTTGTTAATCGGTCCAAGTCACAAGGAACGGTAGATAAATTTGAAGTTTATTTATATCATAAACCATCTTGAGTTTAATGCCATTAATCTATTATGTATTGATAATAAATTATATTATTTGTTATTTATTTTAGCAATGTTATCCACGGTTGAGTTGAATTAAGTCAACAAATTTCTTATTTAATTTAATTTGTTTAAATTCATTAAATAGTAATTCTACAATTAAATAGAAGCCAGCTGCAATTTCTAAGTTAAATCAATATAATTATCGCAAGTTGAAACAATAGAGTAGGATTTAACAAGTTAAATCAATATAATTATTACAAGTTGAAACAATGGAATTAGATTTCACAGTTTTATTGAAACTGAAGTGCGAGTAAACAAAGGAATTTCAACCCCCATTTATGGCAGAAATTAAACCAATTTTAACAAATTTTCTTCTCCCATCAGACGCAGAATTTTATGGTGAATCCAAATGTGAAATAAAATTTTGGGGTTTAGTAAAACATTTTTTGAGTTATGGACCAGACAAATTTTGAAAGGTGTTAAAGATGTGTCAAAAATTTGTTTTAATACAAAATCGTAACCCCAGGTGCAAATTAGACGTCGACTCCGAATCTACATGCCAAGTTTCAGCCCTCTATGTATATAGGTGTGCCCAGGGCACCGTCTACGGAGAAAGAATAATAATAATAATATACAATAAAGGCAGTAAGATTAGAACTGGGCCACTATACTATAGTATAGTCGGCACAGTAATAAATATGTTGTTTATCATCCCCGTCCGTCCCAATTTACCCCCCGTCCAGATATATTTTATTCTTATCTTGTGAACATAATCGTACAGATATTAGCTATAAACTTGTTAAAGTACACTAATGCATAATTAGTCTTGTATTTAGGGAATTTCTTTAATTATTTGGGCGTCATCATGTGATTTTCTAAGTAAATTAAATATTTATATTTATTGTTTGGCATTTGATAGTGGTATTTGCATAATAATGGAAATAAAAAATAAACTAAAATCCCTTCCGCCATCCCTATTTTCTCAAAAAATCCGGATGATAAACAATTAATTTATTTTACATGGTCTATTCATGATAGATTCAAGTCAGTAGCATATATTTTGAGTCTCCCACTTTTTTGGTAAAACTCCTGCCAAAATGGCAAACCTCCCGTTTTTTGATTTCTACAGTTTGGCATTCTGGTTATACTGTCTTAGTTGAAGCATATTAACCAGGCGAATTTTATATTACGGTAATTTATAGTACTTTTTGCGTCAACCTTGTGATGGCCCATTTTTCACTCGATTTACAATTTCTATGCATCCCACAGATTTCAAAACAATTCAAACGAAACCTGCTTCTACCAATAGTATACCTAGATGGTAGAATGTAAAATAAATTGTTTAGAACTTAAACGGTTAGAGCTTAGTTCTGGAGATAAAAATATGTAACAAAAGATCGACATTTTAATATTTACGTATTCTTATATTAGGGCGTTTTTAGATTCTTTTTATGGCTGATAGCGACGATGAACTAGATAAGAAACGTCGTGATAGAGACAAGTTCAAACGAGAACGTGAATGTTCTGAGAGAGTTGAAATTTCAGATGTAAAGAGGCGACATCCCTCTCTTATTACAAATAGTGATGATAAATTGAAATCTCGCATTGAGATTTCCCCAACTTTGAGATCCAATAAACGTTTGAAACGGGAATCTCAAGATTTTCAGAATTTTCCCTTTTCTTGGCAACCGTTTGATGGTGAGTGAATTTCTTATTATACTATCAAACACCACTAGTATGTCCATCAATTGCTGTATATAATAAAGTTTTTTAGTGTGCTCCTTCTAGTAAAACCGTTATAGTAGGGTCCTACTATAGTTTTATACTACAGTTGAAACCGGATATTTTTAACACATTCTTTTCACGAAAATTTGTTAAAAATATCCGATTGTTAAAAATACCCGATTTTACAACAACAACAATAATTAATTATTTACAAGAAAATGTGTTAAAAATATCCGATTGTTAAAAATATCCGGTGTTAAAAATATCCGGTTTCAACTGTATAAGTAAAGCACACTATTGAATTTACCTCTGTCGGACTTCCGGCCGGCCGGCCGTATGCGATGGCCTGACTAAACCATTGGTGATAGAGATTTAAAATTTGGACAGGAGATATAGAATTTTCTAGAGATGATCACCTCTAAGCCCGATTTCTCAATTTCGCTTTTGTTCGTCAGTTATATTCGAAATTTGTGTTCTGGTCTAGTGACTCTAATAATTTGAATTAGTTATTGAAAATATAGAGGTTGTATTCTCCTAGGATGTTCTTTCTATATATCAATTAAAATTATTGGGTCGCTAATCAATTCTACGTTTATTAACGGTTTTTTATGTAAATCAGCCATCTTCTCCAGTTTGTAATTACTCTATTGTATACTGAATACTATAGAACATTGCATAAGCCTACTATCTGATAGATAATGACTATTATTGATTGATTTGTAAGTGAATATGTGTTTTTCATACAGTGCAATGAAAACACTTGGTAGTTGGAATATTTTACAAGTTGATGATGATGTCAATTCTATTATTCAAAAAGTAACGTAAATACTACACCATAGCAATCTATATACTAAGGCAATGGCACTCTAGTGAATTACTGGACCATGGATGGCAATTACCATGGGTTTCCAAATTTCTATTAATTGTCATAAAGCCTTTCAGTGGTATTTTAATGTGTAACAAATGTTATATTTTAAATTCTAAGACTACCCAGCCCCAATTCTCATAATATTTGGATATTAATTTAGAAATAAATACGTTATTTTTAATGAATTAAATGCAACACAAACAATACAGCATTATACTATATGAACAAATACATAGAATCAAGAAATGGTACATAAGCAACATGTGAATCCTTTAACTGTTCGACTGACTGTAGACACGCATCGCTCTCTCTAACGCTCGTAGACACATCGCTCTCTCTAAGGCTCGTAGACACACTCAATAAGTAGTAGAATAACCTATAACAAAACAAGCAAGAAAATTTGTTGTATTTTTTTAGTTTAGTGTTATCTTTATTTAAAACCATGGCATTATAATTGCGAACCCTCTTTGATAAGATAATGTTTGACCAAGTTAAACACATTTTGTTTAATATATCCCAATTCCAAACACCACAGAAACACCAATCTTTCCAGACATCACTGTATCTCTCTGCAATAAAGTTCATAGAGATACTCATCAACAGGCTACGGGATGGTCCAGAATAGAATTCCTTACTTAAAGATTCACAGTTGTCAATTTTGAGGAAGGTTTCATATAATATGCAAACACATTTTACCACATAACGAGAAGGATATTTAAGAGAGCCCCTATCCACTAAATCAATCAAAGTATATTGGGAGCCAACGTCATTGTTAACTTCCAGGAGTTTATCTGATGTTAAAAGATGATGGCAAGATAGACAGCCATTAGACTTCTTAAAGTAAGAGAAGACTGCGTATCCTGCTATATAAACGAGACATTCCATTTGAGAAACCTCTATTTCAGGGACTGAAATTTCATTCAATGTGGTTAGATAAAGTTCTATATCGTGTTGCTCCTCATTACAACTATCAAAATCGTCAGCAAATTTATGAAGGTATTCTTTAAGAGAAATACTGTCTTCACAAGAGATAGCACCGTATTTTAGAGCGAACACTTTTAGAATGTTTGAAAGTTGGAGTCTGCGTTCGCTTTCCAAAATTTGGTTAAATGAAATCTGGTAGTGAGACCCTGACATTTGTCTATATAAACCAAAGTGGTGCTCCAGCGCATCATTTTGAATTCTTGCAGTTAGAAGGTACTGGTATCCGCAGTTCTCGGTAAGTTGTTTGACCAGCAGTGGTAACGCCTCGCATGTGTGTCTGAAACTGGTAAAGGTTTGTGGTGTTAACTTTCCATATAAAGATGGCAGATTGTTCCAAATATCCAACCAAGAGACGACGTTTAAAAATTGTAAACGAGAATCTCCTGGGTAAATTGGAGCTGAATATTCATCGTTAAAACGTATATCTTTTCCGACCCAGTTGACATTGAATAGTTTCCACACCTGATTGATTAATTCAAGGAATTCTACTGTTTGATTCGTGTGTATGATGTCTTTTTCCATTTTCCACGATAATAAGCCGGCATATGTTGTCTCATGGAAAATTTTCAAAGCAAAACTAACATTTTGTCGTTCTAACCTTGAGGGCCAACACGCTTTCGCTGTTAATCTTGGTGCTCGCTTCAAGACATTACATTTATCAGAATTGAATAAATTACGGATACCCTGAAAGGGTGCATAACATAGTTCAGGATAAAGAGATTTAGAGGTAAAATGAAAATGGAGACGTAAAAACTTTTGTTTACATTACTGATATTTTGTTGTACACATAATTTACATTCAGCAAGTTTCGGAAAAATAAATGTATTGTCTAAATTTTTTAGATTTAACCAATTATTCCTAATGGACTTAATGATATGAACAAAATCAAAAAACAAAATTAAACTTCTTTGTGGATTGCATGGGTGCTGTACCTTTGGTTCCAGTCTCGAATTAATTGAAAAGAATTTGTATAAACGAACATTGAGTGGATAATTATCAGTACACACAGCTTCAACAAACAGACCACAAGCTTCGATGTCACAAATAGTAGATTTAACAATTGGATATAATGATTCTGCAGATGAAGAACCCAAAGGTATTAATCGCACAATGGTGCAAAACTTGGCCGATAAACTAGAAACCATCATAGAAAAAACTGTAGTATGTGGATCATCCGGATTACGAATCGACCCAATTACCCTTCCTCCCTTATAGGATGCATCACTACGAATGTGAACTTCATCCATTTGAAGAATCACATGGCGCTCTAAATCATTAAACGTGGTAGCAATTTCTTGAAGAATTTTAGTATACTCACTCTCTAGGCCAATACTATTTTTGATCTTCAACAAATTACGTTCGTGTGGAAGTATTATACAGTTAGAGCTTTGGATAAGCCGATAACAAGCTGGTGAAATTCCGTGAACTTTTAGACAAAAGACCTGAGTGAGAATATTATAACGACGAGCATGTTTATCAACAATTAAGTATTTCAGCTGATCGAGCAAAAAATTAAGACGAATTAGCATAGAATCATTCTCGGCTTCGAAATCAAATGTGGAATGGGTAGGATCTAGTGTATCAATAGCACTAGAAAGATTATGAATGGCATTCTCGACATGTTTTTTCAAAGGGGTCGCTGTGGAAATTGAGCAATCTTTTGGACTCATTTCAAATATTTCAACTTCATGAATAATATTTTCTAACAATCTGATATCGTTGAACGAATTACAAGATAGTTTGATTCTATTATTTTCTTTATAAAAAGCCTTACAATCTAATTTTTCATCAACAATTATTGAACGTTCGATCGTAGAAATTTCATTATGATAGTGAATCTTAAGAAATAGAATGATTGTAGAATTGGGTCGATGAAGAAGCCAACCGTTAGGTAGTTCAATTAGATGTAACTTAGAAATAATACAATTAAGAGTAGAAAGAATAAACTTAGATTCAGTTTCTTTGAAATCTGCGCGGCTCTTCTGGTAGGCTTCCTGTACCCTCTTCTCCTCCTTAACATCTAAAGATAGTCTTTGACATCTATCAGCAGCATCTGTCAGATAGCTAGGACAGTTTGGAAAGATGCTAGGGACTGCACACTTCTTCAGAGCCACTTTCTTCCTGATCGTCTCAATCATCTCCATTCCATTGAAGTATTGAATGGTCCTCTCTATGTCTTCTTCATGGAAATGGTGTATGCAGACCTTCAAAACAAAAGACATAGAATACAATATAAAAGTAAACATATTATAACAAAGTACGTACCTTCAATCGTTTATTCATCTCGTAGTCTTCTCTCTGCCTAGGTATTGCTCGGAACCACTTCTCACGAGTTTCAACATCAGTGGGGAAAGAGAAAACAGGTACATATTCATCTCTGTCAGAATAGTTTGACTTACAACCAGGTACGAGGCAAGTCATGTTGAAATTCGAATACGCAGTGAAAATTATGAAGTTTAGCAAGTAACAATGCAATTAAAATCATTATTGAATATCGTAAAAATTTTGAGTGTAAAAATTATGGGTGGTTATTATGTGGTTAGTGAAATTCGTACTCTCACTACTCTGACGTTTATTGGGCAGAATGTAGAAATTTGTCAGCTACTCAAGTGTTTATAACTTCTATAATCATTCAGTACTTGTATTTCTTGAACGTGAATATGATCTAAACGAATTTTAATCGTTCTGTAGGGATGAATTCAAACAATTGTTACCGCTAGATTAATATAGTGAATATCCCTGAAAATCAAGTTTATATTATCGCAGTTATTCCAAAAATAAGTTCTAAGGGGCATAAAGTCGGTGAATTCACCATAAGTACTCAAATCATCTTTAAATTTCAAGTTATTGTATAGAATAATCCCATGGTAATTGCCATCCATGGTCCAGTAATTCACTAGAGTGCCATTGCCTTAGTATATAGATTGCTATGACTACACGTATTCCTAATTTATATTAGTGATATTTAATCTTTAATTAATTTAAACATTTGAATTCACAGTTTAAACCATAGACTCCTTTAATAGAAGGACTAGTATCTGTCATTCTGGGATTGCGGAACTTGGGTCCCAAGTTCCGCAATCCCAGATTGTCAGATACTAGTCCTTCTATTAAAGGAGTCTATGGTTTAAACATTAATTAAATTATATTACACTAAGATGAAATGTAATTTGAATATTGAAATTTTAGTTAAATTATACATTGGGGAAGTGCAATCAGGAGCACACTCCCATCCCGTCTGTGAGGGGCTTTTTATTTCTTATCTTTCGTTACAATAGCTGTTACTACCTAGAATTATTTGATGATCAGCATGATCTATTAGGCCATATATAATAAATATCTTGTTTATCATCCCCGTCCGTCCCAATTTTATCTCTCCGTCCTGATATATTTTATTATTATCTTATGACATAATCGTTCAAATTATTAACTATAAACTAGTGTAAAGTACTCCCAATGTATCAATTTTTAGTAAGTCTTGTATTTTAGAGCATTACTTTCAGAATGGTCAACCAACCCCACCCTTACAGAAGTTACAATTGTCCCTGTATCAGAAATTCCTATTTTCAAATTTAGAGTGAATATTCGAAAAAATAAACCATATAAAATTATAAGCATTGACGGAAACTTCGTCGAAAGGAAAATTCGTCGACGGAAATTAGGTCGAAAGTGTAATAATTTAAGCTGAATCCTTTGTAGATTCACAACTCTTGCTATGGTCTTAACACGATGAATGGTTTTGATTTTAACACAAAGCAATCTTATAACTTCGAGTTGTCATGAATCACTCATGAATAGACTCGCCATTTGTTTTACGTAAACACTTAAAAATCATATTAGTTTTAAGTTACATGGTTATCATAGCCAACATTTCAAAAAGATATAAGTACTATGTAAGGAATACTGTATTTATTATAATAAAAATCAACCTTCTTAACATCTACTTTCAACTCGTACGACAGACATATGGCTACCCCTCTTAATTCAATGACCATTGAGAAAATAAAGAGCATTCGTAACAAAGATAAAGCTGTTGTAAACGGATTTATCTATTCCCTAAATCGTACATCTGGTGATGTTCTGTATTGGGTATGTGAACTACGTGGACAGTGTAATGCTCGTATTAACACGCGGAATGATAATATCATAAAACCATCAGACCGCGCTCAAATTGCACATGATCACACGCATGCACCTTCCCAAGAGCGTATCGAAATGTTACAATCCTATTCCAAGTCAAAGTCTCTTGCGAAGAAATCTGAACAAAGCACCAGAAGTATTTTGTCTACAATGTTGGAAAGTATGAACTCAGGTATGGTTAACAAATTGCCAAAACTTGAATCAATTAAACGTACAATACGATCATACAAGAACATCGGTATTGAAAGTTGTGGCCAACCTACAGATGCAGCGAGTATCATAATACCACCTAAATACACACTTACTCTAAAGGGTGAACCTTTTCTATTGTATGATTCAGGGTTTGGAGATGATAGGAGAATGCTTATCTATTCTACTCCCAGGTTCTTAAGAATTCTAAGTCAAACTAATAATTGGCATTGCGATGGAACCTTTAAAGTGGTTCCGGTGTTGTTCTTTCAATTGTATACTATTCACGGTGACATGGGAGGATTAGTCTTACCCTGCGTATATATGTTGCTATTGAATAAAGACGAAGCAACCTATGACACCGCTTTTCGAAAACTACTGGAATTAGAACCAGCTTTAAATCCTGTGTCAATAATGACCGATTTCGAAAAGGCTTCTATAAACGCTCTTGAAAACAATTATATTTCAGTCATCAGTGGTTGTTTCTTCCATTTATCACAGAATGTTTATCGGAAGGTTCAAGCAGAAGGACTCTCTCAGAATTATCAAGAAAATCCCGAATTCGCTCTAAAAATAAAGATGTTACCAAGTCTGGCATTTGTACCAGAAATGGAGGTTGTAGACTGTTTCAATCTCTTAATGCAAGTCTTCCCTGAAAATGCATTTAATCTGGCCAAATATTTCGAAGATAATTACATTGGCAAAAAGTTACCAAATGGAACTAGGAGAATACCACTATTTCCAATCCGG
Source organism: Hexactinellida sp. DTS-2022 (assembly GCA_028753945.1). Taxonomy (NCBI): domain Eukaryota; kingdom Metazoa; phylum Porifera; class Hexactinellida; species Hexactinellida sp. DTS-2022. Next base: position 2,250,733 of record JAPNXP010000014.1, read on the forward strand.
TTATGGAACGTATTCACAAGAGTTCAAGAACATCAAGCTCGCACAAACAACAGCGTTGAGGGATGGCACAATGGCTTTCAAACATCCATATCATGTTCCCACCCCTCAATGAGTAATTTCTAAGTTCTTTACAGCGAGAACAATCTTTACAAGAAGCTAACTTAGCGAAATGGGAGGCTGGAGAAATGAAAAAACAATCTAAAAAGATGAAAATGCGCGACGAAAGGCTTCAAAATCTAGTCTCAGATTATGAGAATCGCGATACTTTAGAATACTTACGCGGTATAGCAAATAATTTTGACTTCTGATTTTCTTAATTTTTTCATCTCATTCTTACATATCAAATGTATTTGCTAAATTTATATCTTCATTAATTCTTCATATTCAATAAACAACTTACTAACCATTTTATATTAAGCAACTGAACTTTATCAATAAAATGTTTTCCTTTTCGACCAAATTTCCGTCGTCGAATTTTCCTTTCGACCAATTTTATCGACCAAATTTCCGTCGACGAATTTTCCTTCGACGAAGTTTTCGCGAATCAATTATAAGTAGTTATTTGTATTCAAATTGTTTTCATTTAGTAATCAATAGATCGAGAATTTACTCGCCACATATTATATATAGTGATGTAGCATCAGCATAAAGGCTATATCCAGCCGTGGTTTAGGCTGAAAAGTTCAACGTACTGCCATAGAAGATTATGATTGATTAGAGTGTACACCAACAGACCAAAAGTATTTGTACAACAGGAATTTTATTCCAGGCACAATATGCTTCTTGTAGCTTATTAACGGCTGTTTAACCTACTCTGATTAAATATGTTGCTATAGTTTAAATTTCATAAACTTGCGATTTTAAGTCATTTTTATACAATATCCAAGAGTGGCATAAGTGTCCCTGCCATGTGTCACTTGTGGCTCAAGTGGCACAAATGGAAATGTGGCTGTATCTCTGTGGAAATAATCGTAATGATTCGAAAAAAAGTACCTAGGGTAATTTGACCATGTGGTCAGGGGCGCCGAACTTTTAAAAAAGAGCAAAACTGTGGGGGGGCTCGAAACCTCTAATAAAACTTTATAGAAGTTTTAACAACAACAATATATAATCGATGCTAAGACAAAAATTATGAACTGTATTTTTCTTCAAATAATAACCGGGAACATCATTGATTTTCCGAGGGTATTGATCATTCATAGCATACAGCTATAAATGCTAAATAATGTGAGATATAAACGATGAAATATTCATAAAATAATAAATGATACAGTGGCGTAGCCAGGGGGGGGGGGGGGGCAAGGGGGCCATAGCCCCCCCCCGAAATATTTGCTCATTAGTTACAATTATATATATATATATCCAAATTAGTGGAAAACCCAAAGGACTATGGGTTTGGAACTACCTTGCCCCCCCCCCGAATTAAAAATATGGCTACGCTACTGAAATGATATACAGTACACCCTCGCTAATCCGAACAGAGGTGTTCCGATTCAAAAATCTTCTGTTCCGATTAGTGAATTCGTTCGGATTAGCGAAGTAATGCATTTTCTATGGGCATCTATGAATGAGAATCTCGATAATCCGAACCAAACTTGTATAAACCTTGTTAATTCGCCTTAAACATATAGTGTACTCCTTAAAATACTTGCCTGAGACTTATTTTTTATACTTCCATTGCAATTTATGATTTTTTCCCACATTTATTAGAAGAATATTTTTGTTTCTCCTGTTCGGATTAGCGAGGGTTCGGATTAGCGAGGGTGTACTGTACATATTAACAAATCAGTATACGATAGTTTTGAACTAAAAAAGTTCACAAAATGGGTAATTTCTCAATTTGTTTATTTAAATTCCTTAAAATTTCCAAGGAGTCTTGGGTTAATTGTCAAACTTAGATGCCCCTCCAGCATGGTAACCAGATGACTACTTTAAAAGAAGGACAAGTTTAAAATTAAAGAGATCGCAGGTTGAGAAATCCAGTATTAGATTTGTAGAACATTTGAGAATACAGACTTTTGTACAAGGACATGAGCTAGTATACTTTAATAATTCTGAGTATGGTTGAACAACAAAGTTTTTTAGACAGGTAGAGGAGTGGATAATACAGACTAGACTGTAAACTATTTTTTAAAAGATACAAAAGGACAGTGTAAAAAAGCAGATAGCCTGAGGACTGTCCTTCTAAAAATCCCCCTGCTCGTCAGGTCCTTTGGCCAGAACCGTCCATCCCTCTGGCCTCCCTGCCCCCCCGAGTTTGATACGAGGAGGGTGCTCGGGCCCCCTACCCCCCCGGGTCCGCTGCCTATGACTGTGGCTTTTGAAGGTAGCTTTAAAATGTTGTAAGAAATTTCGATTGACAAATCTTTTTCCCGATCCCGAGTATCCCGAGTTTATTCAACTATTCTGCCTAGCGGTGTCATTTTTCTGCTAATAATAAAATTTCATATTTGAGAAATAATTTTATATTACTTCTTCATTCAACGATATCCAAACCCTACAAAATCAATTGGTGTATATTCTTCAAGTATTTAATTTCTTAATTAAACAAACCTTTGAGCGGATTCGATTGTGACTGCACTTTGCAGATGGGTTAGATAGATCTGGTGTCCATACTTAATTGGGACACCGCTTATTTGGGACAACTCTCCTAGAACCGAATCCTTTCCATGGAAGCTAATGCTAAAAATATTCGGTTAATCGGGACAAACTCAAAAAATTGTGTTCAAAATTGTTGCTCGCTCAATAGAAAATTCATATTGATCAGAACAATTTCTAATAATCTTGGTCAATTTAGATGAAGGCATAACAAAATATCTAAATAGGGCCTATTTTCTTATTGATTTCCGTAATTCGATATTTAACAGAAATTATGACCTTGTGGTTTAGGGATAGTTCCATAAGGTCCACAAAATATTAAGGCTCATACTATGGGTTTGAGTAGACATTGGAGAAATTGTTGTAACATGCTTAAACTGAAATTGTTGTAACATGTTTAAACTAAAATTGTTGTAAATCGCAGGTAGATCACTACTTTCCATAATTTTTCGGTTTATCGCGATCTCTGTTAATTGGGACAAGAGGCTTGGAACAAATGTGTCCCAATTAAGCGGGGTAGACTGTATTTACTACCATCAACGCACTAACACATGTCCTAAACTCATCCTTTTGTTTTAAATAATATCACTCATATCAGTACCAAAAGTATTTACAGTTCAATTTTAAAATATAAATGAGGACAACCAATATCCCTGGTCATTAGTCAACCAGGCTTGGGGTCAAATACATTCAAATGTATTTAAATACAATATTGGCCCAATTTCCGATCCCTAACAAATGCGGAAATTAGTTGATTATTCTGGACATTTCGAAAAAATACCATATTGCACACTGTACCCGAAGGAGTGGACATTGTTACTTAGAATGACCCAAATCCCCAGCAAGGGTTCTGGACAGCGATGTAAGATTACCTCATTTTGGTCGAGGAAGGATTTGTTGATTAATTAAAGGCATTATATAACCTTGAGATCAAATAACTATAAAGATCCATACTACATTATTGTATTCTAAGCAATTTATGTAATATAAATATTTATTTAATGTAAATCTATATATTAAAAGATGAATTGTTGTCGGTTTGTGTGTGTGTGTGTGTGTGTGTGTGTGTGTGTGTGTGTGTGTGTGTGTGTGTGTGGATGTGGATGTGGATGTGTGTGTTTGTCCAGAATTGATTGGAAATACTACTAGTCCCAGAAAGCTGAAAATTTGTATCCCAGGGTAATTTTGTATTGCGACAACGATCTATTGGTTTTTGGAACAAAATAACTGGATTATGACGTCATAAAGGCACTTATTTGGGAATAACTCTTTCAGTTCTTATCCGATTCACCACAATTTTAGATGTCAAGACAGCATGAAATGAGACACGCTTACACCGATATATGGTTTATGACGTCACGTCGGAATTAATTATAATAATAATAATTATTATTGCTTTAAATTCATTGCACATATTCACTTACCGTATTTCCCCGAATAAGCGCCGGGTCATTAAAAATGACATTGGTATGATAAAAATTTATACACATTAGTGATCACTGTAATATAATCCCATTGATTTTGACAACTTCGGTAGGTATACTGTTGGTGGAAACATTAGAACCGACCTAAATATTATATTCTCGATTTTTCACAAATATTTCAGCTATAATTTTGGCCCTCGAAAACAATAAGCATCGGGGCGCTTATTCGGGGAAATACGGTATTAAATTAACTACACATATTGAAGTTTGGTGATTACCTGCTGGCTCCACCTGCATTATTTCAGTTACAGTTGAAACCGGATATTTTTAACAAATTCTTTACACGAAAATTTGTTAAAAATATCCGATTGTTAAAATTATCCGATTTTATAACAACAACAATAATTAATTATTTACAAGAAAATGTGTTAAAAATATCCGATTGTTAAAAATATCCGGTGTTAAAAATATCCGGTTTCAACTGTAGTTAGTTCTATTAGTGATTTATTAATAGTATACAGAAATGCATAAGTTTAGATATTTAGATATGAATAAGTGTTTATATATATTCCTATTTGAATTAGATAAATCTTTTCTCTATTCTGTTTACCTCACGTTGGGTAAGGCTGCGAAGAGGCCGTTATTTGTATTACATAGTGTCTATCACGAACGAACAAAGGTCGCGAAGCGGGTTTTGTGAGAGAGTGACCGAAGGGCTCGTATTATTAATTTGGAAAATAATCACATAATTTTAGAGGTTGGGGTTACTAATTGAGGTAATTTTAGCATCTGCCACAACTGCACACTAATTTATACAGAGCCTAGTGGAAGTCAAAGGTCATTTATAACAAAGGGTGGTTATAAGTTATCCCCCCCCTGACTCTCCTCTGCGAAATCCATTCATAGTATCGCTGTTCACATCAACAATTCTGCATTTGATATTTTCAACTGCTATAAATGTAGCGATTATTATAGGATGTTACCCAGCCATTACTGACTTGAAAATCATTTTGCTACGCCTTTCAGCAAACCATGATGTATTAGATTTAATAATACCCCCACTTTAGGTCTATTATTTGATCTTGCTTCAAAAAAGGTGTACATCGATCAGGATTGGTTGCAGAATCTTCTTAGCCCGAACAGGGGAGGAGCTTTTATTATTAATTCGGTGGGCCCTGTGCAATTATGCTAACATCCTGTGCTTGTTTTTTTGCATTAGTTGTTTAATATGTATTTTATAGGACACGTAATATTTATAATATGTATAATGTAGTACATATTATACTTCATTAACGGACAATTCGTCGCCTGGACAATTCGTCGCCGGACAATTCATCGCCGGACAATTAGTCGCATGGACAATTCGTCGCCGGACAATTAGTCGCAAGAATGTGCTCCTATTTGTCATTCACCAATTCAGAGCAGTTTGGAATTACTATCATTTAGAAGTTCCTTAATTCACACACACTGACCTTGAGTTCGAGATTTTCTGATTAATTCCCAATCCCATTCTGAATGAACTGGGATTATTCTTAAGATCTTTGAAACACTAATTCCCTGGTATTTGGCCCCATCTCTGGTTGCATATGATAACAATTGTATTTTTAGACTACTTTACCAATATTGAGAAAGTAGTCTGAAAAATGTCAACATCTCAGATTCGGAGAATTCCCACATACGGAGTTTGACGTATTTTCGGAATGGATTAGTAGGGCCCATAGGTTAGTCCATTACGGTGACATTGGGAGGCCATTACACATTGGTGATTCATTTTGCAAATTTTTGGATGGCCATGGCCCTATCAACCATACCAGAGCCTACGCCTTTATATTGTTAATTTATAAATGCACATTTAAACACATTTATTACATAAATAGAACTTAATTACTCATTTACTCGCTTCACATTCTCAACTTAGTGCTATTGATAAACTGATTTAACAGCAAGATCAGAACCAACTATCAACACAACCAGCTTATCAATAAACTCAACATTAATTTGAGAATGTGTCGCGATTAATTATGTTCTGTTTATGGTGAATGTATTGAAAATTATATGTATTGAAGATTAAATTGGTGGCTTGAGTGAAATGGTTTGAATTCGCGAGTAGATTAGGATAAATATTTATTACGAGCCTATAATCTCGTTCGCTTTTGGTAGGGAATACTTAACTATTCCACTTAATTCATTATTATGCATCATTTACACTTTACCACGCAATATAATTAACTTACAAAAGGACTCGTATTCATTTTGTCAAGTCTTCATTATTAATCTATATACGTAACTATTGATACTAGTTTCCTTACTTTCTAATAATTAAAAATCTCAATCTTATTCTTAGTCATTAATTCCCCAACTTTAACAACAAACAGCCCTTATTTGCAGTAGATAATTCTTAATTCGTATTTAGCATATGCGATTACTTAAAATAACCGTCTAGTCTCTTGGTAAATTATAATATTTTACAAAATTGTTTACCTATATTGTCAATAACAACAACAAATATACATAATATAAATTTGTGAGTGTAAAATTCGTATTCAGCATACTTGTTTACCTAGTATTCACATTTAGAAGTGAACAATAACTGGATTAGATCTGGGATATAATTAATTTTTAACAACCCATAATATTTAGTTAAACATTTTCTATCAGTATGACTCAATCTCGCCTAGATGAAAATGAGTCTCAATTTGGACTAGGTGAGATTGAGACTCAATTTGGACTGAAACTCAATTTCGCCTGCGACATATGCACTCAGCTCATTTCTACATATAGATCGTTTAGTATTATCCGAATTTTTGATCCTTCAAAGTCTCCAATTTGAAGCACGTTTATACCATATTACTATACTACGTAGTTGAAATTACATTTCTCATGGTATTGAGATAATTTATATAGGTTATATGTCCCCATAGACGTAACCTCGGAAATTAAACCAGATTATGTTACATGTAAAAATAATATAATAATTCTTCTCAGTACGAATGAAGAACCTTCAAAATAATTCCGGTTATAAACATCACAATTTGCAACCTTTATTATTATTATTTCCCCTTTTGACCAGTTCACTCTACTCGATTTCCCTCTTCATTTGGCCACCAGTACATCAATTTATGGGAAGTATTAAAGATCACGCAATGCTTGTCGCAATCCAATTGTAGCTTGTTTCGTGATTTAGACTTTTGGTAAGCATAGATGAAACCAGACTCACATAGATGAGTTGAGGAAAATAGAGTGAGGGTTTTCAAATCATTCATACTCAGTCGTGGGTATTTCATCCTTTGTAGAAGAAACTTGTGTGAGCTCCACGAACTCATCTTGAAGTTCGTCAGGGACACCATTCAGCTGGCACATGAATGGATTCCCCGCCAAACTCACTGCAATGCACGCAGTGACTCATGATTTCTTCGTTCAACTGATCACTGGTGTCTTCCTCACCATCATGTCGCTCAGACGATGGAAAAGACGAAGATTCTAATTTCTCATTCTTTTCACCCAAAGTTGGAATTTTGCTATAAGGCACTGATGGCATCAGTGTGAACGATATCGTTGCTTCCTCGCCCCTGCATTTTTCTCTTCAGTTCATTCAATCAAAACGGCAATATAAGCCAGCCTTGCTTTGAATCCTTCCTCGTTGAAGGAAGACAACATGGCCACCTTGTCTCTAGTTGCTAAGAATAATTTTACTTCATCCCGCAGTTCGAAGTTCCCAGTAAGCATGTTTTTTTGGAAAGCCAACGAACCTGTGCATATAATAAAAGAGCATTGTGATCTGCGTCCATGCCCTCGCAGAGCACGCGGAAGAGACGAGTATTAAGGGCTGATACTTTCACGTAGTTCACCATCTTTATGATAACAACCAAGTTCTCTTGAAGGTTTCTTGCAATTGTTTTCGAAACAAGAACTTCTTTGTGGATGATACACTGCTTACCTTCCACTGTAAGATTCTTGTGCTTCACGAGAGCAACAAATTCCGATCATGAACCAAGCATAGCAGGAGCACCATCCAAATCCCTACAAGGTTTCCAACTAATCCCCGTGTCTTTGAAAAAATCGTTTTGTACTTCCATAATACTGACCGCAATCGTTGTTGTTTTTAAACGGTGGCAAAAAGAAAGTCCTGCACGATTCTTTGAGAGGTAATGTATCGGACAAAACAAGTAGTTTGTGCAATGTTAGCCACATCCGTTGACTCGTCCAGCTGAAGGGCAGAGAATGGAGACGACAATATATTTGATACTACTTCTCCTTTGATGTTGTCAGACATTTTTTCGATTCTGTTCTTGATGGTGTCGTCGAACAGAGATATCTGCTTCATCTTTTTCGATTCTTCCTTCCCTAGGAAAAGCCTCACGCTCTCCATAATGCACGGTATACGAGGATTTCATCATTCTTGTGTACCTTCTTTGCATAGGCGTCGTAAATGCAAAGGTCAATCCTTCGGTCCGCCCGGAAATTCCGGGTAAACTCGGGGTATAGTATTAGTAGCATAGGGACAACCCTTCCAGGCCGCCCGGACATTTCCGGGCACCCGTGCGGATTACGACGCCTATGCTTCTTTGTCCTTGACACCTGAAGAGCGATGAAATATGACGCATGCACTATGTTCTTGTTGGTTTGTTGATAAGTCCCAGTTGTTTCCTACTTCAATTTCTTCAAGCTGGAAACTTAAACTCAAAGAAGCTCGGTCCCTATCCTTCATTTGCGGATGAGTATTTTTCATAAGTTCAGTTGAAAAGCTTTATGGTGCTGTTCGAATTGAGGGATTTGAACACCGTCCTTGACGACATAGCTGAACCCATCGTCGAAATAGCCTCATGGTAGATCTTTTTCTTTTGTGACATCTGACCGATAACTTGAACAATACGTATATGTATCTTAGTCGAATAATTTATTAATAATGATCATTAATTATCTATACTATTAAAACACAAGCTTGGGTGGGTGGGTATATATATATATATATTTGTTTGTATGTTCCGAGTTGATTGAAGAAAGTGGACGGTTTCCAAATGTGATTTTTGGCATATAGGGGTTACCTTTGGCACCCGCCAACAAGTTGAGGTTTCCACTCAAAATTTGTCACACCTCGACAAGTTATGACGTCATTGTCACATTTCGAGAACCCTGAAAATTACTAAATCGCACATAATTCGAGCCCTCTAAGAGATAATATCTGAAAATTTAATAGAACATGTACATTAATGATGCGGACACATTGGTCATCCAGATCACCAATATGCTTACTCATTATCGCATGTTGACGTAATCACTAAGATTTCACATTGTTAAATTTGACTATTTAGACCTATTTACGCTTTATAATCAATATTAGGAGTATATAAACCACACACCAACCGCGAAGCGGTTGGTGTGTGGTTGCGTTTTGCCGCGATGCGACCTAGCAAGCGAAGCGCGCTAGTGAATATTTGATGAGTAATTCATTATTCAAAAATCAGTCAATTAGATATAATTATATTGTGTGTATTTTTTATTGTATTCATCTGTAATTGTGAGACATAAATCCCTATGCGATAGAAAGCAATAAGCCAAAAAGAAAATGTCTCAAACAATACAACACAAACAATACGAATACACTGCTACAACGAGTTCATCGCCCCTCCGAAACTTCCGCTTAGTCTTCTTCAAATCCAGGATATAAAGGGATCTAAAGGGGAGACTCAGACCGAGGGGTTAATGGTGTATTATTGATAGTTAAATAATCCATGCGGGATCAAAGAATTTTTTTATCGGTTAGTCTTGACATTTGGGAGCGGCACTTTACGCTTATTTCGTAGGGAGTACCTGGTGTTAATAGGTTGCGGTATAAGCTAATGCAGTCTGCTTGAATTAAAACAGATTGTCGAGAATAATCTTTTAGCTAATTTCTCCCTCCGAGCGGATGTCTTAATTATTTTGTGTTTAGCGCATGCCAACTCGTATGTCAAATTCGGTTCGATGATCTTCATCGACCTCTGATCTTCATCGACCTCCTCTGAATACTTTCGAGGTTAGCGGAATCGGCTGCGGTCAGAGAGTTATCCCAAACGGAGCAGGCATATTAAATAACCGGCCTTATTACAGCTGTATAGAATATCAGCAGGTCTAGGCTGTCTAGCCCAGCCCTACGAAGCTGCCTTAGGTGGTGAATGTGTTGGGCGACTGTGTAAAAGGTGGAAAGCGGCCAGTTGGAACTCCTAAAGATTCAAAAGGCATAGCCGAATTTTGCAAGAATCAATCTTTGACGTTCCCAGTCCAACAAAGAAGGCTACTCCGGAAGAAATCAAATTACAAAAGGAATATCTAGACGAATTGCATAAGATTGTTAGTTGGAGAACTCCTTAGTATCTTTGCAGCAAATACAGATGTTAATAATTCAAGAGCAATTATCCATCCAAGGGAGATTAATTCGAGATTTGATGTTCCGCAGCTTTCAGAACAACTAACTCCAGCTTTTATCAAGCAAATCAAACCAGAGCAACGTTATGTCCACATTTTGTGAAGTGAATCTAGTTATAACAACACGCTTCAGTGCAGGGCAGGCATATAATTGACCATGCAAATAACCCACTAGGTAAACAAGCCAACCTATGCCCTTTGTATTGAAGTTGTTTGCCTTCAAACCACCTAATACCAGTTCGAATTTGTCCTTCTTACATTTTTCTCCCAGGATCCTCTAGAAAGGTTTTTCGGACAATTCAGGCAGCGACACGGCGGTTAATTTTATATTGGCGTAGATGTTCTTCTACAGGCAGGTACACTGTTAGCATCTGATGCTGTCATCCAAAAATGTCGTGAGGAGTGGAAGTGCTCATATTGTACTGAACTTATAATATTTCAAGATGCAGATCTGATGCAGGAGAGCTGTATCTAAGACTCACATTACTCCTTGATTCTACTGACGCTCTGAAACATAAAGTAGTCTTTTTGCAGGATTTTTAGAATATAAACATGGTAAACATGGAGAAGAAGAAAAAGTATTGACAGAGGGTTGAGATTTCACCATTAATCACCACATCTTTTGTCCACATGGTCATCATTCTCTTGGAAAAACTTACTAAGCCCAAAATAGATTTCGAGTGATAGGATAAAAATTATTTAATTTGTGAATACTCCTTTTGATCAGAGCTGGCTGGCTAACCATTATTGACAAACGACTTTTTACATATGACGTCCTATTCGACCAATTCCATAATGTTTGTTACTTTTATTAGTTTAGCCACGTAATTTGCAATTGACTCCGATTTGATCCGTGATAGCGAGTGAATACACCTTATCCTAAAAAAATTGAAATTTATTGGACAGTTCTGTATAATCATTTAAGTCTTGAACTAAATAATCTAGCTCTTGTTATTTTCAAGAGGAAGTACATGCTTTCTTTCTACCCAAAATCAACTTCGTAAATTGGAATGTTTTCACGAATGTTGCTGCCGTGCTTTATAACTGCTATATTATTAAAACTCGCTTGTTGTTTATTGGTTTGTTTGTTTGTCCGAGTTGTATTAATGTGATGAGGGAATAAAAACCGATTTATAATTGAGATAGAATCTAACTTCCAAAGGTGTTAAAAATTATGCTGATTACGAACTTGCATTAAAAAATTTATAAAAGGAATATTTATAGCTGTGTTTACAAAATGTGTAAACTATTTATTGAATATTCACAATCAACGTAAACGTACAGTAGAACCTCGTTAGTACGAACACATTTAATACGAATTTCCGGATAAGACGAACAAACAGTTGCACAAAATAAAGTCCCTACGATGCCTATTGAATGGGTATTACTCCGGTTAATACGAACTCCGGATAAAGCGAACGAAATCTTTACCGTCCGTTGATGTTCGTATTAACGAGGTTCCACTGTATAAGTTATCTTTCGACGGGTATTTGGGTAAACACGTATGCTGAATTCGAATTTGACATTTAGCATTTATAATATCGAAATTTTTTGTTGTTTACCAAAAATACGTAATCAAATTAATGAAAGTTTAAATTAATCTAGAGGCTAGTTTCCTACGAGTATTATAGGTTGACAAGCAAGCTGAATTCGAATTTGTTATTTTTATATTAATATTTACAGGGGCGTAGACTCGTTTTAGAGATTGGTAGCAATGGTAGGGCCCTTATGGGCTGGATCATGGCCTACTATAATACGGCTATACATGCTGCCGAATCATATTAGGAAATAAGAGTCCATTGATTAATAGGTTATTTATATTTATCTCCATAACTACTAATGATAGACGTCATAAATGTACTATAACTATATAGGAACTTGGTATCAAGGTATACATAGCATCCTTCAGAATTGTGCTATGTCATCATATGATGACGTAATCGATATTTTGGGTGCGAAATATCGTGTTTTTATAACCTGCTTTACCATAGTTAAACTCGTTATAAATGTTCAAGATTGGAACATGATGATGCCTATAACTAGTTGAATAAAATATATCGAAATTATAAATGGAATGTTGACACATTCCTCGGTTGCCAGAGAAATGTATATTTCCTAAAATGAGTCATAACTCAAAAACTATCGATTTTATGTCAACGATTTTATGTAAAAATAATGAGATAATTAGCTTATAAAAATTATTTCCTTTTCTAAGCTAATTATCTCATTATCTCAATAGTTAATGAAGTTAAGCATAATTTATGTATTATCAATGAATAGGAAGTCACCTATTCCGGATAGATCAGAACTAGCCCAGTTTACATAAAATCGATAGTTTTTGAGTTATGACTCATTTTAGGAAATATACATTTCCCTGGCAAGTGGCAACCGAGGAATGTGTCAACACCCATTTATAATTTCAATATATTTTATTCAACTAGTTATAGGCATCATCATGTTCCAATCTTGAACATTTATAACGAGTTTAACTATGGTAAAGCAGGTTATAAAAACACGATATTTCGCACCCAAAATATCGATTACGTCATCATATAATGACATAGCACAATTCTGAAGGATGCTATGTTTACCTTGATACCAAGTTCCTATATAGTTATAGTACATTTATGACTTCTATCATTACTAGTTATGGAGATAAATATAAATAACCTATTTATCAATGGACTCTTATTTCCTACTATGATTCGGCAGCATGTATAGCCGTATTATAGTAGGCCATGATCTAATATATGACTGTATACATTGTCAACACTTATATTATCATAAGTATAATCTAAGTACTTATGGAATTCAACTAGTAACGATATTTATTCTGTAAAATATGAATTTATGCGGCCTAGTGAAGGTTAAAAATCCACTATTCTTGTTTAATCTGTGCATAAATTAACACTACATTCAAAATGATATCACTACAACCAATAAAATTTGTATGGGATTTTGCTCGGGGGGACACTTAACGCGGCAAAATTATCATTTTATCCGACATATTCCCTATATCCATTATGTGCTGTACATACATATAAGGTAATAAGTATGCTGACTTTAAATTGAATCTTTATATTTAAAGTAATTTTCATTTGAATCAATATATATAAAGTCATTTCAGGGTAGTGTAACTAGCATTTATTACTCTGCTGGAAGAATATTGTGTCTGCATGATTTTCGTGTTTTCAATTGCATTTGACTGGGAAGTGTTTTCATTATTATATTTTAATTGATGTACAATTTTATTCATTTAATATTATTCATTTCTTATATAGTTAAGCAACCTGAGAATGTTGGATTAATTCCTTTAATTCCACCTTTGGAAGAAAACGAGAACCATTTATGTTTAATGTCTTTTAAACAATTTATGATGGAGCAAGATGATTCTATAAATGAAGATCAGGCCGTTAATAAGTATAATGAGTACAAACAGAACATTTCTGCTAAATTCATTTCGTCCTTCTTTGAAGAACATAAGAATGATGAGTGGTTTCAAGAAAAGTATCATCCTGTGTACTGCGATAAAATTGACGATATAAAGCAGTCTATTCTTTTACAACGTTTTTTCTCCTTTTGGTATTTATTTCAAAACGATTTATTTCATGACTTTTCTCTTGATGTAGAATGTTTGTCCTCCATTGAAAATATCGTTGATATTTCAGTTTTACTTATGGAATATAGAAGCATTACTGACATGAATATTCATGTTTCAGATTATCACCTTAATACATTACAACAGTTAAATTTGATAAAAGATCTTCAACCTGATGATATAATTAAACCTGATACAACAGTTATTTCTAATTCTGAAGATGGTGAAGTAAATGAGGATTCTTTGACCAGGAAAAATATTGTTGTTCCCGAGAAACAGTATTCTCTTATTGAATGTAAAATAGGGGAAACAGTTGATCCTTATCTCACCAGGTTTGTGTATTCTTTATTGATCTGAAGCGAAACGACTTCTTAAAATTTTGCTTTCTTGTAGCTACTTTATGATGAATATTAATATTAGTAGTAACCACACATGTTTAATCTACCTATTCATTTATTTTCTTATTGTCTTTTTAATGTTCGTCTATTAGTAGCGAAGCCAACGAAACAAGTCCTGAGGTCTAGGGTATGGCAACATGCAATGAGGAGTCCTTGACTACCTAAGCAGTTTCTCCTAATCTGGCCTTTTCGAACATGTCTAGTTTTATCCTCTGCGTTGACCTCGACGATACTTAAGAGGCGATGGGTCGATGTCGAACTTCATTGTCAGCTTTGTGACTTATTCCAAACTTGCTCAAATACCATCAAGGAGAAGATTGACCTACGGAACATTCAATAATCGGACCACCCTCACAATTTCCAAATCCTTGCTTTTTTCTGACGGCCCTCCAAATCCATCATTCCACTGAAGAACCAGGTGTGAGACAGATTCGACATATTTTTCACTTTATGCATTTATTCTATACTACAGTGGAACCTCTATAAGTGGGGAGCATGGGACGGGGAAAATTTCAATTGCCCCCCATTCCCCGGTTATAAAATTCAATTGGAAAAACATTATATATGCTATATTATACAAAGTATTCATATAACACACACATTAATGCACGTTATAGTTATTATTTGTATATTATGACAATTTAGTTAACTGCTGATCTACACTAGGTGATTTCTTCTAAAAACATCAGAGTAGATCAATCGAAAATATTTTTTCTGTAGAACTTTAGAGTCGATTTATTGGAAATATTGTATTATTTTATAAGAATCATGTTAGGATTTGTCCATTCCCCCCATTTATGGAGGTTGTTTTGTATGCAGATAAAAACTCCTTGAAATTTATGGTCCCCCACTTCCCCACTTATAGAGGTTCATTTGTATGGATATATACGAATATGGTAAAAAAATTCCCCACTTATGGAGGTTCCCCATTTATAGAGACCCCACTTATAGAGGTTGCACTGTACTTGAGTGAGATGAATACACAGTGGGTAAAAACGGTACCTGAGAGGAAATAGGCATTTGTGCGCTTCCTACACCAATGAAATGTATTATTTCCGTATAGGTTATCGACCATTAGGATTCCAATTATCCATCTATTTTCCAGAAAATTCCATATTTTTAATTATGACGTCATCGTAAAAAGTTAAAACAAAAAAAAATTCAAAATGCATGAATCAAATAATGAATTAGTTATTTTAATGCACGTAATTTATACGTGGTAATATATATTTAGTGTATCTAACATGTATCATGCTTTGTTTACAAAAGTAATGACTTGAACATCTCATCTTGTTCTGATTCAAGTTGTAGTCGTGTTTTACACCTGAGTTTGCAAATGTTACTCACTTCTCCACATTTTTTACAAATAACAATATGCCGAAATGTCATTAAAACAGGGTCACTTTGTGAGGTAAGACGTACAAAAATATCCTTTGTATTGAGACAAAAAGAATTCTTCCGTGCGAGATGTTCACGATATTTTCTTATTAGTTTGTTACAGGATTCAACTGCTTCTGAAAATTCCTTCATCCCATAACCGCTGTTGCATTCGCGAATTAGCTCTGTACTGTGAGCTAACAGTTTGTGTAGGGAAGGTGTGATATTGGCCCATGGAAATTCAAGCAGGATAAATTCATAAGTTTCTCTATATAGAATATCGTGGATAGTTACGTTTATTTTTCTACTACAACTAAAAGATCTTAAAATTACTGAGAGATTGTTTATAATTTTCATGAGGGAATGGTGTGAATTTGAAGGTAGCAAAGTTGTGACCCAATGAATGAAATTATTTTTATTGCCGAAACATTCTCTTGCTATATTTCCAGTAAAAGTTGTACCACCGTCGCTAGATGGTTGGTCGATTTTCAAGCCTGTCTTCTCCTGCAAGAACCCTCGAACAAATTTCAACGATGATTTAACTTTGAGTGAAGTTGGTGACCATTTACTTGAACCGGATTGTAAATGATAGACTAGAGTCATAAACCATCTAAAGACGCACGTATAGGAATGAAGAGGAGAAGCAGAAATGATATCAATGTCCGACAATGGTTCGTGGGTCAGTCCGAATCTTTCTTGTGATGGGAGCGAAAGAAATTCATCCTTATCAACGGAACAAAATATTTCTCTTGCAGCTGAAACTGTCCTGTTTATTGGAATTCCAGATCTCACCAATTCAATGTCGTGTAAATCTTTGAATGTAGCGGTGCAAAGTTGACATTTTGCACCACCAGCGCCACTCAAAATACCCGACATTTTGCCATCGAACTTACTCCGGAGGACCTTAACTTTGATGATACCTTGAGGTAGTTCAACTCCTTCCTGTTCGATTAAATTGTTTTCTGGATTAATATAAGTGTCCATAAGGAACCGCACACTATCTTCGCATTCCTTCAGAGCTATTAAAGCGACAGGTCTAACCTGGAAATGGGAATTAGGTGTTATATTTACCCATATATCGTGCTGAGACGAATCTTGAATCGAGAGGAGTTTAAAAGCGAATAACAAGAAATTTTTCGAGTTAAATTGCTCACTCTCTTGTTTTTGGTTATAAACTTGATGTGAACCAGAACCATCAAGACCGTCTGAATTTTTCAAGGTTAAAGTAAATTGGTCTGTGTTCAAATTAGGTATTGTTGTCAGTAAGCGAGTGATTGTCTGCTTCAGGATTTTTCGATAAGAAATAGAAATTCCTATTGTAGTATCATATGAATCGTAAACATATTTAAGTTCGTTAGCAAGGGTAATTTGAGCACGATGGAAAGCTACTTTTTTATATGATGGAAGAAAGCAATTCTCAGATTTCAACAACCTTTTTAGTTCAGAGTACTTTTGTTTACCAATTTCAAGTTTGTCAAGAATGAAGGCTGACTTCTCGATTGATACAAATTTATTCGCTGGTCCAAATGTTCCTTTAGATATGATTTCTTTGCAAATTGAGGATGTTTTAGGTCATGTGTAATATTTGACACGAGTTGGAGACAGTATGAAGCTATAATTTTGCTTTCAACCTCTTCCTTCTCAGCAATCTGGTCAATGAGTTTTAGTATCGGTGCTAATCGAAATCTCAAACCTTTCCAAGTCAATTGAGAGAGGGATTTCCTTACTTCAGTAGACAAATCAGCCTGAAATATTATTTTCTCGGCTGAGCACCTCTTCTTAGGTGAATAATCTAATCTAACACAATAGAATAGCATCTCTTCCCATGATGAAAGATCATGGTTTTTTAGAAAACCTTCTCTTACAGATTTAAGTTCTCCAAATTTTCGTCTGATACAATGAAAGTCACTTTGAATAAGATCGAAGGAATGAATATATTCATCTGCTGCAGCTCTTATTGACAGTTTTTTAATAAGAATTTCATACGCCTCCTTATTATTCATTATGTGCTATATAATCAACTGAAAAGAAAATTCATTTGTTACTAATTAAATATTCGAATAAATGTCAAATACTTGGAAATTTAGTATTGGTACATGTTCAGATGAAAAAAAGTGTTGTCGGGGGGTTCAGGGGGGATGAAAATCTCCTAAATTAAAGCAAACATGGTAAGGTACAATATTTAATATTCAAATCATCTGCCCACTACCGGACACTATAAGTTTTAAAACAACATTTGCAAATAGATATGCGACCGATCACGCGAAATTATAAAAAATTAAAATGGAAAATATCGGAGTCAACATTTCATCTACACTGACCGGCCAAAAGTATTTGAACAGCAATAATTTGTATTTATACATTCAAGCATCTAGGAGCAAAATAGCATTGATGAAATCATCAACACTGCTATTTACATGATGAGATATTTAGAGTATAATAAAATATCAAAATTACTGAATTTACATTTACAGTGGAACTCGCTTAGTACGTACTCGGCTTAAGACGTACTCTCGGATATTACGTACTGTTCTCTAATAACCGATTTTCCTCCTATCTGATCCATTATAAATGATTCGGTTAATACGTACTCGGATAAGACGTACCTCGGATAAGACGTACAATTTATATTCCCAATTAAATAAAATGTATGTTTTTTAATTCGGTTAGTACGTACTCTAGAAAACTATCAGCAGAACTCAGGTATTATTTTGGGAATGCTGCATTATACCAACACATGTTGTCAATTTACCAACAATAGAACATCTATTGTGCTCTATTGTTGGTAAAATGACAGTTGTCAATTTACCAACAACTGTTGTCATTATACCAACAAGTGTATTCAATTTACTAACATGTTTTCCCCATTTAGTTTTATGTTTTCCGCCTACCCGTCAAATGAATAACATGTGCAATTTTTATATAGATTACAATCGCATAAATGGGAGACTGTTCTGACGACTGGGATTTTAACTTATACTCAATAATAGTCAATTTAAAAGGTTTGGTTTTCCACAAGACATTGTTCGGACGACTGGGGTTTTCACCGATATGCAATAAAATCAATTAAAAGTTCGCGTTTTTAGTTCGTTACTGGGGGCATTTGTAAGACTATTAAGGGGCCTGGGAGTAGATAGAATAAATTTTCTACAATAGATTTTCTATTGTTGGTAAATTGACAACATGGTTGGTAAATTGACATCGGTAGGTAGTTAACTAACAATAGAATACAATAGATTTTCTATTGTTGGTAAATTGACAACAGTTGTTGGTAAAATGACAACAGTTGTTTGTAAAATGACAACACTTGTTGGTATAATGACAGTCACAAATTTGTTGGTAATTTGAATGAATTTTGTTGTTAGAATGCATGCTTCCCATTATTTGGTTTAAGTGACTAGGTGACAACTAAAATACTTTGATCATATCATTAAGTATGTTATATACTTGTATACCATACATCGATTCACATCATTGAACTAGCCATTATTTCGGCTTGTGGATTATGCATACGGCTAAGACGTACCTCGGTTAGTACGTACTTTTTCTTGTCTCCCAAGGTGGTACGTCTTAACCGAGTTCTACTGTATATGGAGGTGTTAAACTCATTAAATATATAATTCTCAATTAAATATATAATTTCTGATCATCAAGATGTAGTGAGAATATACAAGTTCTGATTGCAGATTTGAATTCCACATAGTCGAATTACTCTTTGTGCATAATTTCAAATCATTGTGTTCATTTTCTACTGAAATACAGCCACATTCCCATTTGTGCCACTTGTGCCACTTGTGCCACAAATGGCACGTGGCAGATACACTTATGCCACTTGATGGATATTGACTAAAATGACGTGAATTCAAAATATTTTGTCATTTATAACAATAACAAGATATTTATATACATTTCAGAGTAGTTTAAACAGCCGTTAATAAGTTACCAGACGTCTATTGTGTCTCAAAAATTTTTCAATTGTTCAAATACTTTTGGCCGGTTAGTGTAAAATTCTCTAAATGTTGAGCTTAATAAGCCTTGAATACTTAGAGAAGTAAACACCATAGCAATTATTCAATCTCTATACACATACTGTTAAATTTGTATTCATACCAATGTGACATTTGCCTAACCACAAATTCCTACTGTGAAATAGAAATTTAGACTTCGATTCATTTGCTAAGCATTCATAAACCTGAAGTCGTAGGGCTTCCAAAAAAGTAATTTTTTAACAAATATTTACGTGATTAATTTAATTTTATAATATTTTGGAGCTATATTGAGTCAATCATCAAATTTTGACCCTATTGAGTAAATTTGACCTAATTAACTGAAGATATTTTGTATTAGCTTCTAGTGATCGACCGAAACTGTTTTTCGCCGAATATTCGGTTTCGGCCGAAACCGAATAGTTTGTGCCGAATATCGGTTTCGGCAATATACTAATATTTGTTATTATTATAGATGTGAGGAATATAATCATTTAATTTCCCTTTTACGTCAAGACACAATATTTTAATTTAAATAGAATAGTAGATGGGAATTAATAGTTGAGATTAATTACGCTCATATTTTCCCTACAAAATAGAAGTTTTTCAGCATTCTCAGGTAAGAGTCTATTTCTTTCTGGTGTTAAAATATCTCCAGCTGTTGAAAATAATCTTTCAACATCAGTTGAAGCGGAGGTGGCGTCAGATATAAAACTGCTAAGGACAGTAGTTTATTTTCATACTTGTTAC
This sequence comes from Hexactinellida sp. DTS-2022, assembly GCA_028753945.1. NCBI lineage: Eukaryota > Metazoa > Porifera > Hexactinellida > Hexactinellida sp. DTS-2022. The sequence goes on from JAPNXP010000014.1 coordinate 2,271,269, forward strand.
GCGGAATATAGCTACTCCAAAATTCCATGCAACTATCTGTAACTGGTGTATTTAAATATCTGTCAACAACAATTTCAGCTTCTATATCTTCTAATATTTCGACGCTCTCATTTTCTTTTATTATATTCTTCTTCATAGACATGGAACTATCTGTAGTTCCTGATGACATTGATGACAAATTAACCCCTGGGACAGTTCTTGAAGAGAATTCAACTGTGTAACTAGAGATTGCCTTGCAATCCTATAAGCTGTCGTATTACAAAAGAAATGTCGCTTATAACGTGGATCCAAAAGACAAGACAACGAAAAAATGGAGATGCTCTCTATATCACCAAAATGCTTTTTCATTGCACATTTTAGTGAGCGTTTCATTGATATTATTCCTGAATCATTCGATGTGATATCAAGAGACCTCATAATTGTAGTTACAAAAGGGATAGTTGAGCTAATACAAGCTTCTTTTAATGACAAGAGCTTTGTTGCTTGTTCAAATGAGCTTAGAACCTGTACAACCTTTTCGCAAAGCAACCAGTCATTATTATTGAAATCAATATCAAGATGGGGAAATTCTAATAACGTTGCAGCTATAGCTTGTTTGAGAAATAGAATCCTTTCCAACATGTAATATGTACTATTCCATCTTGTTTCTACATCCTGGATTAGTCCAACTCGATTGAGAATATTCATTTGCTTTTCTTGCTGTAGATAAAGTTCTGAATAGAAGAGACTTGATCTACTCGCATGTCTACAGAGTACCTGCATAATTGAATCAAAGATTCGACCGATTTCATTGATAACAATTCTTCTTTGATAACTAGTTGAAGTTTGTGATTTAAACAAGGGGCTGAAGATAATGAACAAGTTGGTACATTAAATGCAGCCTTCATGTTTGCTGCGTTATCACGTAAACAAACACAAACTTTGTCCATAATGTTCCAATCAAGAAGGGTTGATTCTAGCCTCGAATAAATGTTTTCGGCGGTATGATGGTCATCGAAAGGTATACATGCAAGAGTTAATACCTTCCGAGACCATTTGAATATGTAATGAATTACAATTCCCATATATCCATGATGGTATGCAGACCAACAGTCTAGTGAAATGGCTACTTGAGTAGGATTATCGCTATGCAAATTATGTTTCAGTTGCGTGAGTATTTTATTATATGTCGGTTCGAGCATATCCCTATAGTATTTCTCTGAGGCTAATTCAAAATTGGGGACCATTCGTGCATGATGACGGAGAAAACCAGGATTGTTGACAGTAGACCATGGTAGAAGATCCAAAACAAGCATCTCGAATACAGATTTATGGCCTTTTTGAGCCTTCTCACAATTAAAATCCCAGACTGAGTTGGTTTCTATCCATCCTGGAATGGAATTGAGCATTAATTCAGATCTTTGTTTTTTTGTTGTAATGTTGAAAATTGAAGTTATGATTGAATCAGTAGCTGTTCTTTTCTTGCCTATTATTGGTTGGCTGTTGTTATAATACGTTTCTTGAGAACTGTTAATGTCCAAATCCAGAGTTTGAATAGTAATTGCAGAAGAAGATTCGTGATTAATTTGGTTTAATTCTTCTTGATGATAATTTTTCAAATGCAACTTCATTGGACAAGTGGTCTGCTTTTTAGCAATAGAAGATCCACGACTCATTCGCTTATTGCATAAGTTGCACACAGCATACTTTGAGTCAATGGCGCAGACAGAAAAAAAGTTCCACACTGGTGAACGATATTTCTTCATAATTAAGTGATAGTGTAACACGAAAATCAATTTGCAAATTTGATTATTATAAATGTAGGAAAACCTAGTAAGTATATTATATATATGATATTAGTAGAAAGCTTATGTATCGTGTCAAATGTAAACCATGTAATAAAAGGTAATTCAATGCAGGCATTGAATGCATAACATAACATTTTGTTAGTTTTGATCTTAAGGAATGCAAATCATTAAAATACTATATAATGCCGAAACCATTATTCGGCGTCATTTGCCGTATATTCGGCCGAAACTTATTTCGGTTGATCACTATTAGCTTCTGTTGCTCTACTAATTCACCATTGACCGCACTAAGAGGAGTTTACTATAAGTGTTTCAATTCGTCTATTATGGCTCCATGCGCCAGTAGGGTTTTTGTACCATCTAGGAGAGGAAGGCTCAAATTGATTCTTATGGAGGTAGCCATCAGGGAATGAAAGGTTCACGAACGAACTTATTGAACTTGAACTGAACGAACTGAACGCACGGCTTTTAAGGGATTCACGGTGAACGAACTGAACGAACGCCAACGGTTTCCGAACGGCAATTGAACGAATTGAACGGATTGAACGAACTGTACTGAACGAACTAAACTGAATAAAGATAAATTATTAATATAGATCCATTAAATATAATAGGTGACTGCAAAAGTGCTAAATCCGGACATCCCTAGTGGACACATGTATCTTAGCTTAAATTCTAGCTTCTTAACCTGAACTTCAATAACAGCTTGGAGGATCGAACAGTCTATCATAAACGGAATAGTTCGACCCACTCACTACACTAAACGAACTGAACGAACTGAACGAACTGAACGAACTTAATTGAACGGATTGAACGAACGAGGGTTAGCCCGTGAACGAACTGAACGAACGCTGGTGGAGCTGAAGTTAGGAGGTGAACTTGAACGAACTGAACGTGCGTCATTTTAGATGAACTGAATTGCGTCAATTCTGTCCGTTCGTGAACCTTTCATTCCCTGGTAGCCATCTATAAAATTTGAAAATATATAGGACCATTGCGACCCTATCACTCGGTATCCATCGAGACGCATAGCCACCTCATCATTTTCGAGTTTTCAGGAAGTCAACTTTTTTATTGTCCCAAAATTAATTATGCTTTTGTGATACCTCATCAGAGCTGACCACGACAGTTTGATGACCTTCACATCTGCATGGGTTGCCCGCATTATCAAAGTTCATTTTATTTCTTCATGATTCTAGGTTGTATTTTATCATCTTACTTTCTAGTTTCTATGTAATATTATACTAGAGCCTTTATCTTATCCCTTGTCCAAAGCAGTGAAATTGCTTTTATATCTCAGGCTAGGACCCTCCGTATATTATCTATGGACCCAAGTTGGTGGGGACACTAATATAAATGTATAGTAGTATAGTTTATCTAACTCAGTGGTTCCCAACCTGGGGTGCATGAACCCCTTGGGGGTGCACGGGACAAGGAGTGGAGTGAATATTGAGCATTTTTAAATGAAGTTTTGGAAATATAGTTATAATCTACAAGTTAAATTCTGATTACTCGACTATATTGATTAATACTATTGTGTTCTGTAAGTTACCCGACGTTTTTTCAAAGAGGGCTTGGTCCGTACTGGTCCATTTACCACAACCTACCTTTGGGCATTCCCCCCCCCCCCCAATATTGGTGCACCTCATAATTTTATCCTCCCTAAATCAGCAAAATATTGTTGTCAGAAATTGTTAGTAATACTCAATGATATTTGAAAATCCTGTTCACCGCAGAAAGTTTTCTCGCTCGCTCCGCTCGCTCGCCTATAAATACATGTATACTTAGATTAATCTTGTGATATTATTCCATACTGACGCTTTTCATCCTTATGAGTTCATATGATGTTCGCCCCCCATCCTGTTTTTATAATCGATGCCCTTGTCAATAGAATCCTCCAGACTTGGGTATGTCCTAGGGGTGCACCACCAAATTTTCGGGTATCAGGGGGTTCACGAGTTAAAAAAGGTCCGGGAACCACTGATCTAACTGCCCATGTGGGGGGAGGGTTTGGGGGTTGCCCCCCCCCCCTTTGATTTTACACGACTTAATTTGTAGTTGTTAATTAGTGTGTAGTTGTGCCAGATGTTATAGTTATCTCAATTAGTGACTCTAACCTCTAATCCTAATCGAATATTTATCAAATTACAAATAACTTCAACAAATTATTATTTATAGTTTCTAAGAGTATAGTATGGATCTTTATAATTCTTTGATCTCAGGCTACATAGTGTCTTTAATTCATAATAAGTCGGTCCTCGACCCAATTGGGGGGTATCTGGAGAATCCTTGCTATGAATTTGGGCCATCTTAAAAAACACTGTCCTCTCCTTGGGCACATTGTGGCATATTGTCTCATGAATTTTATAATTGTCCTGAATAATCCACTGAGTATCGTATTTGATTGGTATTGAAAATCGGATGATTACCATTGTATCGTATATCGTATACTGCGACTCCGCTTAATAGAGTAACCTCGGGACTATGTTACTTTGATCCGATTAAGCGGAGAAATCTGTTCATCGAATATCTTATAAGCCAAACTCAAATTCCTTTTTATATATCCTGTGAAATTTTGATCCCATTAAGCGGAGAAATTTATTAACCGGTGGCTTTATTAATCGGAGTCTACTGTATATGAAAATTTAATGGAACATGTACTTAAATGATGAGGACATGTTGGCACTCTACATTATCAACATGCCTATCTTACTCATACCGCATGATAACGTAATCAATAAAATTTCCTATTGTTAAAACTGACCATTATAAGCTATTTCTAGTGCTCTATAAAATGAAATTTTGATGGTGGCTAATAGAGCCACCACCTCACTTTTCTGTTTGCTAACGAATACACAATGACAGGTTTAACAAACCACTGCTGGCTTGACAAACTTCTGATGCCGTAAAACAACACTATTATTTTTTACAAATAATGTTACAAAAGAATATAATCTACACAAAGTCAAATAATCCACAATTTATGGTGGATTATCTAAGCCACCAAACCATCTAATTTGTCGAGAACTGCTTTTACTTTATATAATTAATGTTGGAAGTCTAAACCACAAAGCTGTGGTGTGTGGTTGTGTTCTTTCACGATGCGACCTACCAAGCGGACGCTAGTGATATAAATATTTCACTAGATAATTTCACATTCTGTAATATTTGTTTTGGGTTAGATTATTTTTGTTATTGATTTTTGGCACACGTTACCTCTTCCTATTATTTATTACTTTAACAATTATAATTCCTTAGATTATGAGTTTGTATAAAATTTTATAAAATTCTGTATATTGCTGTTCGTTACAACTTATTATTCCCCCACTGTCTAATAATATTCTCATATTGAGCAATAACAAACTTAAGAACATATTTAATTTTGAGAATTTTCTCACTGGTTGTAGTGCTTTTTAATGCTTAAATCTCATAAAATACCCAAAAAACAATAGCAGCACAACCACACAAATACCCGCGAATCCAAACAAATATATATTTACTATAACTATTAGAGCTGTACCATATATCCGGTTCTAATCCAGTTACCGGCCTTTTACCGGATATCCGATTCCGGCCGGATATTTTACAGATGACAATTGTTGTTGGAAAGCAGATTTTATATTTGTCAGATTAAAATAGATTGTTAGATTTCACTAAGAATATAATCTTATGAGTAACAGGGGATTAAGAATTAGTTAGGCATTTTCCTACATCACTAACTAATATTTACAATTACACACTGTTCTCTCTAATAGTCCACCAATGGGCAATTGGCCTAAAGTGGACTATTAGAGAATATGGACTATTACCGATATCTAAATAGTTATTTTGGACAAGTAAATAAGTGGACTATCAGAAAAGTGGACAATTAGAGAGAACAGACTGTAAATAATGAGAGGTTCTTCTGAAAAATTACATTTAGATCGATTGAGTATGCCGAACCAGCGTCATACTGGGTCTCGTTGATCAAAACATTGGAGAATGGTACAAATCTGTTCTGTCTTGGGCTTACAATCCCGGGGTCCCGATCCATTTCACCTCCGGGATTATATCCCGGGATTTGTTTTTTTAATCCCGATCCCGATTTCCAATCCCGGGATTCCGAACTTGGTTACTAATGGCTTTAATTGCAGTCAAAGAATGGGACAGGTTTGCTTGTATGCTCCAAACATTTTTAATTAGATTCCCTAGCTTGACAATCAATCATCCACTTGTAGGATGCATATAATTTCTTATCAACTCTTATTTGGATTCAGTGTTCAATGATAATCTTTGTGGTCATTGTTGTTAAAATTTAACAAACTCGAAGATTTCTATTTAATTAAATTATGACAATATTATATAATTCTATAAATAAGAAATTTTCTACATAAATTATATGTTTTATGGCTGAAAGTACTAAATTTCAAAATTTAACTGGTGCAGAAATAGAGAAACATTTTCTGAGATCTGTATGTGGTAAGCTGCCTCAATGCAAAGCATGTAACAAAATATTAAAGTGTGAAGTTGGTTCTACAAAAGGAATGCACGTGCTTCTCAAATCAACGCATCAAATCGATATACTCCTAAAGCGTAAGAACACCGAAACTCATGAAAATGACTCTCAAACAAAACGTACTAAAATTTATACTACGTGTTTTGACAAATTTACCAATGCTCCAACTCTATCGGCAATACTTGCAAGGATGACGGCATGTGATGGACTCCCTTTCAGTATTTTCTCACTTCACAAGACCTTAGAAAATCTATAATGGCTCTGGGTCATACATTACCAAAATCATTAACTAGTATTAGAGAGCAAGTTATGAAGTATGGACCAGTGATGTGCTCCGTTTCTAGTAACGGAGTAACGGTAACGGTAACGATAACGGAAAAAGTAACGGTAACGGAGTAACGGAAGATTTATTAACGGAGCACATCACTGGTATGGACTACATGTGACTGAAATGATTAAACATGATTTATTCCTGAAAAAATCCAAAGGTGATAAGTTCAGCCTTACCTTAGATGAATGGACATCGGTTCGAAATAGGAGATACTTAAATCATAATATTCACGGGGTTGGATATTTCTGGAATATGGAATCCGTGAGAATCCAAGGAAGCTTTTCTGCGGAGAAATGTATTTAGACAATATCCTCCAAACTGAAAGAATTTGAACTAGATTTACAGTATGATATTATTGCTATTACTACTGATGGGTGCTCAATGATGAAGAAAGTTGGACGATTATTACCAACACTTCATCAATTGTGCTACGCTCACATCCTTCAATTGGTAATCTATGATATTTTTTATCAGAACAAACCACACCATCTGCTCATGAGATTAGTTCTAACTGTTCAAGTGAAACTGAAGAATATGATGAATTGGAACATACAAATGGATTAGCTATAGTGGAGCAAGACAATGACTTAATGGAAAATGTTAGCATTGGTGACGTATTTAATATAGTTCGGAGAGTTGTAAAACTCTTTAAAGGGTCCCCTCTTAAGAATGAAATTTTACAGACTTATGTTAAAGAGTAACAACCTAATGGATTGCAGGACTCGTTGGAGCACTCTATTGAACATGCTAGAGAATTGTTAAGTTAAGGATACCAGTTCACAAGGCTTACTTGATCTTAATATTGACATTAAGTTAAACGACGAAGAGTTTCAACAAATTAACAATATCGTACAAGCATTGGACCCAATTAAGTTAGCAATGGAGGCATATGTAGAAGAGAGGCTAATCTCATTACTGCTGAGGCAACGATAAAAACTTATTTGATGAGATAGAAATTATCATGCTACAGAATACAATTTTAGAATTATTGATGCAATTAATCAGAGGAGTGTTCAAGAACGCTACATAGAAGCTTCGGTGATCATGGCATACCTACCGTTGACGGAACCAGGGTGGAGGGGGGGGATGGCCCCACCTTTTTTGAGGCTGGCCCCCCTAGAATAACAATTTTGTACAGTGTGGCCCCCCTAAAATCCTCCCTAGCCCCCCAAAGCTCCCCTACCTGAATATCCTGGCGCCGCCTGTGTTACCTACACAATCCGATGCCCAAGCTTGGAAAAAAATGAGTTGTCAGGATGTTCTGTTGTACACTATTATCCAGAATAGATACAAATGAGGTTACAGAAGTAAATAATGTAGATGCATAGCCTACTATACATAATGCCCCACAGTAACTTTATAATTTTGGACCATGGATGCGGTCGAAGATGGATTCGTAAATTCTAAATTAAGTCGATTGCAAGCTGAATTATTGATAAACTAAGTGGCTAATATTTAATTCCATTGTAAATAAAATAATATCATATACCCTTTGCTTGTATGAATTAGCTAATATCACTAATGATTGGACTGGACAATAATTAATAAATTTAGTATACATCGATGTAATAGTACAAAAGTACACATCTATATAATAGTTAAGTAGAAAACATACATTAATGTATTATACATTTTCTTAAACAAGATACAATAATACACATTATACCAGAGGCGGCGCGGCTTTTGGGACCCCCGGGTGATCGACCTACTAGTCTCCTTTGTCCAGGGCCCCGGGAGGCCTGAACAAGGGGGCCCCCCTTTGTAATCGGTTGAGGGGCCCGCGGGTGAATCACCCGTGCGGGGTACAGACCGAAATGGTGCTCTAGTGGACCTGTCTGTAAGAAAAATATTAAGAGATAAGAAAATCCACAATTTTCGAACAGGTGGCTAGTTGTTTGGGGTAAAGCAACACAAGCATGTCTAAAGCTTGTAAAAGTTTGGAGACTTAATTTTCCTTCCTTTCCAGGGAGTGGTCTCCAGGCTTCTAAATAGACAACTCGACTAAAAAAAAAGCGCTCGTCATTACCCACGAATGGGCTAGATAATGCATCGTTTAAACGGACATGGTTATGTGGAATGTTTACATTAAACATTTTCCAGAGCGAAAGAAGAATTTTGTATAAATCCGCGTATCAGTTTGGAATTCTAGACAAAGTAGGTCATTTTGAACAGCTAAAGCAGCTACTGTTGATTCTGAATAACTTTTAAGACAACTTTTAAGTTGATTCATGAATAACCTTTTTGACGCTCTAGAATAGAAGGGTAACAAGATTTCAAAGTTAGGCGTTGGGCAAGTTTGGTTTCTCTGAATTGTAAAGGACTCTGACATCCCGAAAAGAAGCTGAACATAATCTCAAATGAAAGGAACAGTAATCTGTGTGAAAATTGTCTAAATCAGGATAAGCGAAAGTTTTGCTGTCAGATATTTGATTGAGCCAATTATTTCGAATCGTTTTAGAATGTGGACAAAATAAAACGTAAGAAAAAGTGGCCTGTTGATATCATAAGGATGAGATACTCGAGTCTCTAGCTTACCAACGGGGAAAACAATTTGAAGAGTTCACATTTAGTGGATAGTTACCAGTTGAAATTACCTGAACCAGTAGTCCCACAAATTTCAATATCTTCAATACAAGATTGTATAACAGAAAATATCTTTTCAGCAGAAATAGATGCGCATGGCAATAAACGGACAATATAGGACCATTTTATGAAGACTAGATACCATGATAGCAAATACTGTTTTGGTTGGATCATCAGGATTTAGATTATAACCAACTAGTTTCGTCCTTTGTAAGATATGTCCGATTTGATATTGTTCATCCATTTGGATAATGACATGCTTTCGTTCAGTAGAAAAATATTTAGTCGCTTATTTAAGAAAAGAGAAGAATTCAGAGAAGAATACAAGTCCAAAAGAGTGATAAAGCTTTTCTAAGGTATGGAAGTGTGAAAGACATAAACAAGGTTTAGATATAGACAGGGGCGCGCTAGGTATTTTCACTAGGGGCGCACAGGGGTCGCAGATTAAAATTCATCAGAAAGTAGGAACTTTTTCAATTACTTGTTGTTTATGCTCCATTCCCATATAAATAAGGGTAGCGTATGTACATTCGGTATTAGAGGTATTAGAGGAGCTAGGCTGGTGAGAAAATTCATAATTTTCACTTACAATTGACTCAAGCAGTCGAGTATCACTTATAGAGCATGTTAAAGAGCATGTAGAGAGAGGGATAACATCACCGTTATAAAATGCTTTTATTGACAAATCGGATTCAACTATCAAGTAAACATCGACCAAAATATTTCAATTCAGCAAGTGAGGACGCATAAAATTGGACTTTGCTCATTCGGAAACCATAATGACCAATTGGGTAAAGAAATAAATGTTAACTTCACTTTCAAATCCTGAAAACTGTGTATCAAATACTTCTCCTTCTCTTCAGTCTGTGATGTTTAAGCTAAGTGCTACATCCTGCTGGAGTAGTTCATCTTCTTTCGAATCGAAGGAGAGAAGTCTGCGTATTGTAGTAGACTGTGAATAGTAGTATGATTTACAACCTGGTAAGTAAACTGGTACTGTCCAATCTTTTAACTTGGGATTTTTTGTGGAAGCTCGTAGTAAGTCCCATCTCCCTTAGGAACTTTGTGGGTGTACTCAATATCCTCTTCTCTAAAATGTTTCACTCATGCAAAACAGTTTTCAGATTATCTACATCTTCCCTATGCAGAGCTCGAATCCAAGACTCTCTAGTTCATCCGGCTGTGGAGGCATTCTGAATACAGGAATACGATCTTCTGGATTATAGTAACTCTTACAACCGGGAGCAGAGCATGTATTCAGCATTCTGATTGATGTAGTAGCTAATATATAACAAAATTAATCTTAAATATTAGTATGGGAGTGGGTATGTTGAAAAGTGATTAGAAAAATTAGTATAAGAAACAAATAATTAAAATTTAATGTTGGATATCATATAATGCAACTCATATTCAAATATTATGGTTTATTGTAAATAACTAAATCATGACAGAATATTGTGGTTACATAAAATTCCCCATCTTCGACCGCATCCATGGTACCAAACTCGTAGTTTACTGTTAGGCCTTATGTAAAGTAGGCTATGGTAGATGATATTATACCTATTTCGAATTCAGAAAGTCAGGAGGCAGACACTATGCCAGTGGCAATGAAATTCCAATTAGCAATAGATGCTTCGCTTCAAGTATCCAGAAAACGACAACCATCTAACGAAAATCTATCATCTTCTTTGAAGCATGAACTAAACATTGCTGAACAACCATGAGAAAGAGGTATCTTGCTAGAGAGGGTTTATCGTATGTTGCTTACGGTACAGCCTACTTCTGTAGAAGCGGAAAGGATTTTATCATCATGTGCATATCTTTGCAACAAATTTAGAAGTTCACTCAGCGACAAGAGTTTAAATACTCTTTGTCTAATTATAGTTAGTTATTATACACCATCTGGTTTATAACATTAGCTCAGTATTTAATTAGTTGAAAAACAAATAAACGGAGAGCCCGTTTATTTTGGACCCTTGGGTTTCTTTGTCTAATCCCGAAATCCCGGGATTAGACAAATGTTAATCCCGGGATTAGAAAAAAAGTCAATCTCGAAATCCCGTGGTTGCAAAATATGTCCGGGATTATAAGCCCTAGTTTTGTCTATAGTTCGACATTTGAGAAGAGCTGATTTTGATTTGTGAGTGTGTTTATCAATTTCCGGATTTGAATTTTTAATTCCATTACACATTGGACAGTGGGGAAGCACTGTATCTTTTGGGATTTTTCCCACTTGAGATATTGGCATCACACACCTTGCACAGTGCTCTCGAAGAGTCGTATTTATATATTGAGAACAATGACCAAATATCGTTAATTAATATGGTAATAAATAGGACGAAAGGCCATCCCAATTTTATGTATCCTATACACTGAAATGTGCATACATATAAATGTGTACATTGATAATCTACTGTTCCATAAACCTTAAATATAACAATGAAGAACCGATCGTACTGATAATCTAATTTATGTATACATCTTATAATGCCAGAATATGCTATTCTGGCGTCTATATTTTCTACTACAATCTCTTGTGGATACCTGGATAATTGTGACTGGATATCCGGACCAGTCCGGAAAAGAGATACTCTAATCCGTTACAGCTCTAATAACTTTATACATATATACATCTTTGTATTTTAACAGTAAATAATTACTTTTAAAAATTTATAGAAATTTTCAAATACATTTAAAAAAGTAACTTTCACTCAAATTTCTCCGATTTACTGTTAATAAAATTGGAACAAATCTAACGCTCTATCTATATATTAAAAGAGGAATTGTTGTGTGTTTGTTTGTGTGTGTGTGTGTTTGTTTGTTTGTTTGTTTGTGTGTTTGTCCAGAATTAATTGAAAAGACTACGAGTCCTAGAAAGCTGAAAATTTGTATACAGGGGTAATTTTGTACTGCAACAACGATCTATTGGTTTTTGAAGAGAAATATTTACTTTTGAAGGTGACAAAAAATGTTAGCCAATTAAATTCGAGGGTTGGTTAGTATGGATTAGCAGATTTCATCAATTAGTATAAATAGCTGCGCATAATAGAAATATTTTCTGAGGCTCCAATTTGATTGATTGAAAATTAATTCATTTAACCAATCAATCATTTGTCTATTCTATTGCCTGTTTTTCTTTTAGTATTATTTTGATTCGAGCTTTCTTATCGTGCAACTGAAATTTATTGAGCTATAAAACTCAGTATTAATGTGATTGCTTTTGGGAGGGAAAGGCCGCGAAGCGGCCGTTAATTGTATTGCGTAGTGCCTAACACGAACGAACAAAAGTCGCGAAGCGACTTTTGTGAGAGAACTTCTTTGTACCTTAAACCACAATGCTCAATATCGTTTACACAAGATTTTATAGTGGGATATATTTTTTTAGCAGGGCTAAATGTACATGGTTACAAACGGGGAATACAAGTTCATTTCTTATGTAAACTTTGCACCATAATCGCGAAAACAGTTCTCGTCGGATCCTCAGGGTTCAAATTTGGTTTAAATATTCCCCCCCTTTATAAGCTATATCAAATTTACCCTGTAGTCATCCATTTGAATGATTGCATTTTTCCCCGTTACTAAAGCAAGATGTAGCTTGGGTGAGATGAGTGCAAAATCTTTTCAAGACCGGAGCAAGAATTCAACTTATCTAATGTATGGAGATGTGGTAGAGTAATACATTCTAAACCCAGGGTTTTCAACCTTTTGTACCATGCGACCCCGTTTACAGATGTGGAAATGCTCGCGACCCCCCACAATGTTAATGTGAAAGTAACAAGCTGGAGAAATGTGATGAGTCTTAATGGACATAATTTGTGTAATTATATTGTATCTTCACCTGTTTTTGAATAAATGTATTATCTAATTGACAGAGGATTAATTGAAACTTATCTAGATTTGAAGAAAAATTAAGTCTGTTGTAAGTAGTATACTTGGCCAAAATGCTCTATAATACACACTTCTGTTTGCCTAGGCAAAACTAAGGATTTTCGGTGGAAATCTCGTAAGGAAATCTTGTCTTTACTTGTCCACCTGTAGTAAAGGCTCCTCATGTTGACTTTAGCTTAAATCATATCCATGTTATAGAAATAATCTCGCAATAACTATATTGATTTCCACGATATGAAAAGTAAACAATTTTAGAAGTGGACCAGTAAATAATTATAGTACAGTCAAACCTCTATAAGTGGGGAAATTTTGTAACATATACTTTGATTTCCATACAAGTTAAACTCTATTAGCGAGAAAGTGGGGAATGGGTACCTTAATTTTCGTGTAGTTATTATCCCCATACAAAATGAGTTCTATTAATGGGGTAATGGGCAAATCCTAACAAGATGCTGCATTTCTAATAAATTCACTCGGAATTTCTACAGAACAAAAATTTTAGATGTCTCTACTCTAATGTTTGTAGAACAAATAGTCGAATGTAGATTGCTTACTTATCAGCATTTACCTAAATTGTTAGAATATACAAATGGAAACTAGTAAATATACTGTAGAGCCTCTGAACAACGGACACCTTGGGACCGGAACCGTTGTCCGTTATTTAGAGGTTGTCCGCTATTTAGAGGTTGCTTTTCTATTAGACATTTGCTAAATAAATAAATCCGTGACACGAGGGTTGTCCGCTATTTAGAGGTTGTCCGCTATTTGGAGTGTCCGTTATGGGAGGCTCCACTGTATTGTATAATGTGACCATATGTAGTGTTTAACCAATTTAAAATTATAACCAGGTAATGGGGGCAATTTATATTTTGAGTGTATGCTCCCACACTTATTGAGGCTGCACTATTATATAGTGGACTATTAGAACTAAACCTGAACTAGACCTAAGGACACGAGTACAACTTTATAATTCTGGATATAATTGAACGAGTTTACTTATACAGCGATCATCGCTATCACCGATCATCGGCTTTTGTATAAAAAAACTTGTCTAGTTTCTAGCGATGGTGTTTTTAGGTTTATAAAAAAAGAAACACCATCGCTAGAAACTAGCAAGGTTTTCAATAAAAACGCCGATTATCGGTGATAGCGATGATCGCTGTACAAGTAAACTCTAATTAAACAACTAATTTAGGTGGGCAAATAGAGAAGTGGACTATTAGAGAGAAGACATTGTAGCTAGAATCGTGCACTAGTCAGGCCACTTACACATAATGGTGCCAATCTAGTTCTCTGTTCAGTTAACTTAACCGAGTTTTTTTGAAATATTACTGCTTAGTGCTGCTAACTGAAATTAAAATTGAGCCGTTTTAGTTTAAGTATCAGTTGACAGAAATATTACATTTCAGTTGCAGTTCAGTTGACAAAAATAATAGATTAAATTTTCAATTCAGTTGACAAAACTGATACATTTCAGTTGCAGTTTCAGTTGAATAGTTATTCCCGGGTTTACTGAGGGGAAGCTTCTCTCCACTTCTCCACAAATACCTCATAAAATAGACTATCATTTTGTTGTAAATGAATACTTACTATTATTATGAATCAACACTTCTAGGTCTACACTATTTATCACTTGACAATTAAATATTGTGAATTAATTGCAAGAAAATGATTTGAAGTGTAAATTGTAAACATTGGGTTAATTAATCAATGACACGCAGATACAATTGCGAAAGAATAACATATTTGAATTGCACAAGCAAGTACATGTATAAATACACGTTTCACTTTGTTGTGAATTCTATATCGGTTGCACAATGTTCGGCAGTACCAGTGGTAGAAAAAGGACTTCACTGGTGCATGATTTTTTTGTAAAGAAGGGTGAGTCGTTTGAATGCATTGTAATCGGTGCGGATCAGAATACTTATAGCATCAAATCAAAGACATCGAATTGTCCTAGCAATCTCAAGGAGCACCTGCTCAAGAGGCATCCTAAATCATTTGAGGAGTTCAAGGATGCGGCGCGAGAACAGGCTGCAAAGGCCAAGGCCGAGGAAGAAGCCAGTAAGGTGAAGAGACTAGGAGGTGAGAATAGTAGCATCACATATTACGTTGTCAAAAAAGCAAAGGAATCAGTAAGTATAGCAGCACCCTCGTGCCAATACAACCAGCAACATTATCGACAGAGACACTTCAACAAGTTGCTTTCTACCTTTGTTTCTGTGTCACCGAGGTTTGAGTGCATACATGTTTACGAATAAAGAATACGGTTTTCAGAAAATTTGTCGTATGTTTGTAATGATAAATTTGGAATTCTCCATCACCAAACAATCTATAATATCATCACAAAGCAGGCAAGCTTTATCGAATCTAACATCAAACTCGAGATAACAACTGTCTCAAACACAACTAAGGAGCCTGTACTCCCTCTTTGTCAAGTCAGCTTTGATTGTTGGACCCGTAAAGGTTAAAAAGGTTCATTTTATGGGGAGAGTATTAATTTCTATAATTTTGACAAACAATGTGTCACTCAGAGAAGTTTAGCAATCGACGAATTCCAACACCCACATACTGCTGAGCGAATAATAGAGAAATACTCGTCTGTACACGATTCCTTTGGTATCAAGCCTGCCCAAATTGCTCTTATATTGCAGATAACGCTTCAAACATGGTCAAGGCATTTGATCTCCTAGACACTGAGTTAAATACCATTACGATACCATATGCATATGAACATAATGAATTGGAGAATTTGGACACGGACTTCGAGGACTTGGTAAAAGATTTGTCTTCATTGCAAAGGAGAAGCCGTCACTATGGCGATCTAATGCACACCAAAAATCTCACAATGAAACTCTGCACCAAGTTTAAGAGAGCATGCACCTTGATCAACGACGCCCGGGCATTTGTTAATACGGTACACAGATCAGCAAGCCTGAAACAAGATTTGGATCGCATGTGTCCATTGGCACTCGTAGGAGATGTTCCAACATGATTCTACCTTACAACTCGTTTAGCATCCGAAGAAGTTGCTGCAGCATTGCAAGATTTTGTAATACATCACAGTGACAAGGTCACCACAAACATTCTTCCTGGGACTTTCCACTGGAATATTTTGAAAGACTTCAATCGGCTATTGGAACCAATCTGGAGTTCGACGCAGATATTGAGCAGTGACCACTTTAGTGTCTCACATCTATTCCTTCTGATGACGATGCTGTTACCGCGTTACTTGGAAAAGAAACGACAGCACACTCGAGTTTTCCTATCCTAGCCAAGATGATGTTGGATGATCTAAAGATACTTATCTCATGGCTCTGTAATAATACTTAATTCCAATTGTTGACATGCCTTGATCCAGGATACTACGTAATATTCAGCAAACTACCTCTCGCCGCCCGCAACAGACAGATAAAAGAGCTGTTGGCTACTGAGTATGAGACTTGAATTGTACAATCCAGTCACAATATCTCTGAATGGGCCGTTTCTGTTCCATCCCACTCCACTGAAATAGTAACGGGAAATTCTGCAATTAAAGACTGGGCTTCCTTTTTTCCGATAAATGGGACATTATGGACACACAGAAGAGCAACCAATGCCATCCTTAAATCCCGGATCGCAAAGTTCATACCCAATCTTAAAACAATTCGAGGAATATTGTAATGAACCTCATCAGCCCGTAGAGCCAATTATTTCTGTAAAAACCTCAAACGAGGAAATCAATTGCACCAATACTGGCAAAGCAAGAAGCAACAGTGGCCGGAACTATTAACTTTTGCCCTCGGTCATCTAGTGTTCTCAGGCGCAGGTGTTGGGGTAGAAAGAATGTTCTCTGGTGCTTCGATTAAAGTATAAGGCAGGATGCGATCTTTATCTAACGTGGCACTTAAAGAAAGAATCATGATTCCATCTACCTCGTGATTTGTTAGATTTGATGCAGTAATTGTATTAGCAAATTTACTAATCCTAGGACCATGTTACATGCTAGTACTTATACAAGTATTTGCCATGACTAATTACCAGTGATAATATGAGTAATATCTATTCAGCTTCAGTTAACACTAATTATACATTTCAGTTTCAGTTGATACAAATAATATATTTCAGTTTAGTTTCAGTTTCAGTTCGATAAAAGGATAAACATAATTTCAGTTGGATTTCTGTTTCAGTTAAATTTCAGTTTCAGACAGCAGCACTATTTCTGCTAGGCCCCGACAAATCACACATCACGAAATCACCTATAGCAAATTGAGTTATCCCAACTTCATGCAGCTGCAGGAACCAGTGTTTGCCAGAAAAGACCACCCCGGAAAAAACCTGTTTTTTCCACCCCGGAAAAGGGCACTAAATTTGGAAAAAAAACACTTGTGACCATATATGGCAACACTGCATGCCCATTTTTGGTATGCTTCTATATGCAGGAGACAAATTTTCTAGTGAGATTCTACACTTCTAGTGCACCGATTGTTAAATTTGGGACTTTTGAGAGTGGGTCACGTCCCTAATGTTAAACTATGGTTAGTGGATTAATTAACCACTGAATATACTGATAATAAGTCTGATATACATATATGATATGTTTACTAATACGAAGTACCAAAGGTGCTAGGTGAACGCTGATAAGTGTGGTATACAGGAATTCTTCGATACCAAATAATCATTTAAAAGTAATCTGACCATATGAAAGATATCAAATTGTGGAATATGCATTTACTTACTATAGACAGTAAAATAGTAACCGCACTGTCACCGAAATATATTAATCATGCGGGGGCCAGTAAATAGAAAAAGGCAGAAAAGTTCAGAAAAGGGCGTTTTTTTCCACCTGCTCCGGTCTTTTCTAGAAAAGGACGTTTTTTTTCCGAACACTGGCAGGAACAGAGCTCTATACCTGTCCATTTAGCTTTCTCAGATCCACACCTTGCTCCACAACTATTCCTTCTCTTACAGATACACTTTACAAGTTATGCACATCCTTTGCTAGCAATGGGTAGTGCTGCTCAGTGGTTTAGAACCAAAGAATAGGGAAAAAATAGAATTCGTTTCTAAGCGATTCAATTGATTACTTATTGTTTGTCAATGTTTGAATAAGCTCATTGAAATTTCTAAGCAATTGAGTGCCTAGAAGCTATACAATTCACAGTGGGTATTTTCAGGGGTATAAGTGGAAATAGGCAAACAATGCTAGATATAATCTAATAAAGTATTATTGACATATAGGTTATCGGTAGCTGCATGAATGGCAATATCAAAAATTATGTATGTAGTCTCCTAAACGCAGTTCTAGACGATTAATAATAAATCAGTCATAAATTCTATTTAGGTTTGTTAACAAAAATTTATTGTTCAACTATGATTATTAATTATAATTCTTGAACCTGATATAATTTTTCAAAAATCTTTAAAAACCTATATATTATGCTTAAAAGTCATTAGATGACCCCAGTCGCGCCTTTTCGCGGGTTTTGGATACTTTTAATTTGAAGGTATCATCATAACTTTTCATTTAAAATGTAAAAACCAATGACTCATGATGGCTCTCAAAAGTTCTTAAACAATATTGGAAATTTGGAAATTCGT
Source organism: Hexactinellida sp. DTS-2022 (assembly GCA_028753945.1). Taxonomy (NCBI): domain Eukaryota; kingdom Metazoa; phylum Porifera; class Hexactinellida; species Hexactinellida sp. DTS-2022. Next base: position 2,289,933 of record JAPNXP010000014.1, read on the forward strand.
CCGAATCATAAAATTCTTTTCGGAATGTATGATAATTTAGATTACATATGAGAAGTTAAAATGCATTCATTCATGTACATTAATTTCAATACATGCCAATGACAATGTAAACTTCGTGATAAAGCTAACTTGAATTTTCCATCAACATAATATAATTAGTTCGACTTTCATACTACTGCAATTCTGAAACCACCAAAATTGCTATTTTAGAATTGTTGTAACATGATGATCTCATTACACAACTCTTCATCTCGAATATTTCTCAGAACAATAAATTGCATTTTTAGGTTTCATATATGCTGAAATCTATGTCACTAATATCGAGTCAATCTGAGGTGATCGAAAAATGCTCTATTTCCACTTGTTTGCCCACTGTGCATGCATGCATGCATGCATGCAATTGCGCTCCAAATATGCATGATCATTTAGCTGAAATTGTGGTTCTAGATAATTCTGAAATTAGCTTCACTTCAAATATTCGAGAACATTATATAACTATCCAATACGACAAATTAGTTTAGTTTACCGTATACATTTCAAGTATGCTGAAACCGAATACCTGTTTTAATTAATGTATTTTCAATATTTCGTTTGAGAAGTCAAATTCTATATCTGTTGTTACATTAGCATCAAATTTTAATTCATAAAAACTCAAAAGTACCCGTAAAAGTAAACTTCACAAAACTTCAATTAGATATTGATACAATATATCCTTAACTACATCTAAATTCATAGTTTAAACTGTCGCGTCCCGAAACAGTGCTCAAATTAAGTTTTATACTGAATTCCAAAGTCATATTTTGTTGCTATGCAAATTTCATAGTAAATATTGTAACTATGTAACATAGTGATAGGATATTCTTACAACCACATTCATCCTATTTCAACTCAAATTACATATTCTATGCCGATATTTTAAATAAATATCTGATGATATAAATACTTAGTATTTTGAATCTCTTATTAATAATTATTCATTTACACATTCCTCATGGCTGAGAAGTTAGCTTTCCCAAACACTCGTATGAATCTGCAAGAATCCTGAAAAAAACAATAATTGTATCTTAACAACGATAAATGACCTAGGACAAAACTTTGAACTAGACTTCGATAAGAAGAAAAGTTTGGGTTCAGTGCTAATCAGAATTCGAGATAGGATTATGAAGGCTAGGAAATCTTTGGATTGTTTAGCACTCTAACATTTCAATGGAGCCAGTCTGAAGAGAAATCGCATTTCTGATCCTCATGAGTGGCCTTCAGACGATGAAGCAGAAGTAACCACACTTTCTGTGATGCATAGGAAGAGCCTTGATAATCTTTCAATGCAACAGCAACGTTCGCGCCTCTCAAGTATGCTGGAGTCTATCAAGTCACTAACAATTATTGAGAATACCTCTTAAGTCAAAATCGTGGCACTTGCCTTACAACTCTTCTCCAATCTAACAGAAAATCGTGGGATAGCAAAAGTTTCCAAATCAATCGTGGAAGACAAGTTCCCCGGTAAATTCGGTATCACATCGAAGAAAGAATTGGATGTTAGCAAAGCACTTTTCCTTGTGGATATGTTAGAGATTGGGAGGAGAAAATACACTAACCTACGCCATCACTTGCTATCTAGCGATATTTCTTTCCCTGCATATTATAAGGTAGTGGAACAAAGCAATAGCATTATTACACGAAATATTATTCTGCTATTCATGTACCCCAATTCTGCTACTCCAGTTTGCTCGCACGTACCATACGCACAATACTTCCGTCATACACTCGACAGAATCTTGCTTACGATACCTTCTCCTGAAGCTCAAGACTTTCCTCTGCGATTTCAGATAGCGGATGGTTTAGATGGATCAGGAAGTCACAGAATTTACAACGATTCTAACACGAATACAGATACAAAATCATACATTTTATTCTGTTTTAAGCCAGTGCAGGTTACAACCTATATTTGCCGAGAACTCTGGAAAACACCAGTCCGAACTCTCCCTACACCCAGCAACCCATTTCCTCTCGCTGTGAATGAAAATGAAGAAAATATCAAGCAGTTCATGACCGATTTAATCAATCCGGAAACTGAGCTTATGAAAAGTGAAGGATTTTCTCTTGGCTATAATCACAAAGTACATGTCGACATTGTTCGGTCAATGTTTGATGGAAAATGTCTGCATTTCTATCTGGAGCAGGTGGGGCAAGTTGCCAATTATGTACCACTACCCACAATGAACTGAAAGATCGTGAATTGATAATACAGGGATTTCCTATAAATATACACATCGCTGACTCCATTCAACTATTTGGAGAAATCGAGGATTACGATTCTTTCTTTTCTCTACCCTCCAACAAACGTTGTAACCTCACCCACGAACCAATCTCCACTAAAATATCCTTCCAGCATCTCCTTTACACTCATACAATTGTATATTCAGATGGTTTACCTGCTTGTTTATCATTTGTACCTTGGTAAACTTAAATGGTCACCAACATCTAATGCAGTAAAAAATTCAATGGTATTTGTCAGAACTCTCGCACAAGAGAAGACTGGTTTTAAAATAGACCAGCCTGATCCTAAGGTTGTCTACTGGTGGTGTTGCGCGTCGAGCTTTCTCCTCTGAGTCAAAATTTATTGTAATTGTTTCGTCATGTGTTGCGATTGAGTACAAGGAGACACTTTCACAATTACATGCACGATTATCAGCTATTCTTAAAATAATAAACTCAGACAGGAAGATATGTACCAACACTAATCTCTTAATTTCCGACACTTTTCCTTGGGTAGGAATTACTCCGACATTGCATCGGGTATATATAGCTCATTCGGAAGAAATTTTGGAAGATTTGAATTTTTGGACAAGGCTAGATATGTTTATCTCAGGAAGTTTCCCAGGCATCTAACAAGCTAATAAGAAAGTACAGGGAGAATCTTGCTAGAAAGTCTCATTTGAAGACAATCTGGTCGACATTTTTGTGAGATTGACTTCTGAGAGTTATCCCGTATTAAATCTATCCGATCAAAGTTAGTTTCCGAAAGATGTGGAGAACAGGAGCACACAGAAACTGTAGAGAGAATACTAATATTATTACATTACATTCATCTATTGATATAATTGTTGATTCACTCATAATTAATAATCAATTTGCTACAAATAATTTGGTGAGTGTGTAATTTGTCGGGACCTAACAGCAATATTTCTAAAAACTATGTTCAGTTAACTATGAAATTTAGTGCTTAAGTCCAGTATATCACCATTATGTGTTAATTTACTAGTGCATGCTTCTAGCTAGTAATAACTTGACAAGGTAATTGTCCTAAAACAGCTTCAAATGACGATTTAAAGTTTTTATAACTAGACTCAGATAGCTGATGGGAGTCGATCAAGGGGTCACTCAACAGGTTCAGGAATGTTGTCATATTCCTAAGACATTTTTCGTTGCTAGGGATAACTATGGGCAAGTCATCCATTAAACGACGGCGATTTTCTTGTCGTCAAAGCATCTGGTAGTTAAAAGTCGACTAGAATAGAATTGAAAAAGTTCCTTCTCGGGGTTCTAACGGCAACTTAGTAGAGAACCGCAATTTTAAAATCCAAGATGACGTGCCGTTCGTTGTGGTGCCGCGGAAATATTTGATGCCGGTGTCATAAAGATTATGTATAAAAAATTCTTGCTTTTGTTAGCGTGTCCCGACATCGATGTTAAGCGACCTGCTACTATTTGGATTTGAAATTCGGACCCTCTGATTTTGGGTAATTTTAATTGATCCCAAGGTTGCAAACGAATTTAGTACTCTGTTAAATTAAATTCTATTTGACAAATAATTGATGTTTGTTTAGATCCGCACAGTTTCTCAAACTTTGTTTATACAGCGACCCTTGTCAACAATTTGCCCTCTCTACCGCCCCCTTCCACAAAGTCTCAATAACATTTTGTATTTGATTTAATGAATCATCACTATAGAGTCTACATTTCTTTTACTATTCATTTATTCGATCGAGTTTATCAATTCTATTCGATTTAAATTAATAAGTATTTATTAAATTGACGACCTGAGGACTGGCTTTCGTTAATAATCACCAATACAATAGTATTTACCACTATTAATGGCTTTAATCCTTGAATTTTTTGTTAGTTTTTATTATTTATTTAATATTAGGAATATGTGAGGTAGTATTTCTGTCTCGCGTTCTTAAACCCCGTCCCGCCCCCCAGCGCCCCCTTGCTGCATGGCCGCGCCCAAACAACCCTTCAGCGTCCCCGTGGGCTCTACCGCCCCGCTGTGAGAAACACTGGGTTACTGAATATTTGTATTTGGTATTTGTTTGGGATGCGAATATAATTCGTTGATCAAATAAAATTAGTTATTCCATAGCCTAATTTATATAAGGCCTACCATCACATGTACCATGGATGAAGTAGTGTACGATGAGAAAGTGATAAACACAGTTCAATGTTTTCAACTTCATTTAGAAATTAATCTGTTATAATAAATAATTCTAGTAAATTAATAGATTTTCTCTATTGATTCTTTATTGCTTACTTAACAATGTTCAACGATAAGAATACATAAAGAATAATGTGGGTTCAAATAACAATAATACTGTAATAACAATAATAATAATAGAAGAGTAGCCTTCTGGTGTATTTCATTGATGTGAGAACTTCTTCAGTTTTCGCTTTTCTATACCTTTAGATGCAACAGCGGAGTTATAATATTTAACCTTGTTAGCTAGTAAACAGTTGGCGCAAGTGAAAATAAGATTTTTTAGGATAGTCAAATAGAGACACCACAAGAAATGCAACTCGATTTAGCAATCGCCTCAGTCTCTTCTAAGAATATCAAAGTTACTTCCACAATAATTTTTCTGGATGATCCTTGCATCAATATCGCCAACAAGTTGTATTTGCTTTCAATTGCAATTAACGTCTTCCATAAAGTTACTATAGATTCGAGGATAAACTCAGATGGATACTTTAGGCCACCACGGTCAGTTAATTGCAAAAGCCTGAACTCGGGTTGTGAATCTTCATCAAAGATAAAGTCTTTGTCAATGGTCAAAAGATCAATGCAAACATGACATGGCTGAGTTTTTAAAATATATTTATGTACTGCATAACCAGCAATAAAAGTTAATGACTGAAGAGTCTGTAAACTACATTCAATGGAAGTTAGATCATCAATTTAATCCCAGACTAGTTGGACATCGATTTCATCGCCATTATTCGTTTCAAGGGATGAGTATGAATCAATAAATTTCTGAATTGAATATAAGCCACAATCTTGTTGTGAAGCAAAATCTTTAATATGTTGGATAACTTGAGGCGGCGTTGAGTTTCAAGGATTTGAAGATACGAGATATGATAGTTTGAACCTGACATCATACGATATAGGCCAAAGTGATGTTCCAATGGGTCTGTCTGTAAAAAGGATGTCAAAAGATAGTTAAATCCAAAAAACCAGTTAAATGCTTAGTTATCTGAGGTAATACAGTAAAAGCATGTTTAAAACTGGTAAACGTTTGTTTACTTAACTTTCCTACATTTCCTGGCAAGGCCAGCCAAGTCTCTAACCAAATAACAACACAAGCTAAGAATGAAAATCGTTCGTCCTGGTATGTTAGAGGTCTTGAGATATCATCATTCAAACGTTTACCTTTAAGTGGGGAATTTATGTTGAAAAGTTTCCAAATTTGAAGAAGCATTTCAACAAAGTCGTGTGTATTGTTTGGGTCTTCTTGGGTACGGAGTTCATTCTATAACTTCAGAGCTGCAACAGTTAATTTGTTGAATACTTTCAAAACAAGTTTCACATTTTGGCGCTCAATAGCAGAAGGATAACAAGCTTTGATAGTCAAGCTAGGAGCTAACTTAGCTAAGGATTCTTTCTCTAAATTAAATTATAGAGGAGACGCACATCACTAAAAGATGTGTTCTGAAAGTTGGGAAAGTGAAAATAACATTATATCTCCTTCTCTTCTTGTAAATACCCACATTCTCTAGTTGGCCAAGAATATATTGTAATCTTGGCAAATCGGAACAATTGGATTCTGTTTCATCACTATCTAATAAATTACATATGGCCTCCTCAATATGTTATTTTGCTTTAGAGATATGGTGAGAATGTTTCTTCTGAGGGGAAGAGCTAAGTTTCAGAGTAATCTCTGTAAACATCGTTTCAATTTGTCGGATATCAGTGATAAAGATAAGTGAGAGAGAAATGGTCTCCCCGTATATATATCCGTTCACAGATAAAAAATAAATTATTTCAAGAGAATATCTGCACAATATTATGATTTTCCATCTAGTCAAAAAATATCATACAATTATCTGTTTGAGTCCAAACTATCCAGTCAGTTGGGATTGTTATCAAAGCTAACTTATCTCGTATTTCTTGTATACAACCAACACGAAACTTCTCCATTTCTGTATTCTCTGATCTCAAGCTGAGATTAGTTGCTTGGTTCAATAAATCTTCCTCTTTGGAGTCGTAAGAGAACCGAGTTCGTTTGATTCTAATTGAAGGGGTATAGGAATAATAAGACGGACAACCAGGAAGGAGAGAGGGGACAGCGCCAGGATTTAATTTGGGTCTTCCTCGCGGGACCTCATAGGATGTGCCATCTCCTCTGGGTACCGTGTGAAAATATTGAATATCTTCCTTCGGAAAATGCTTAGCACACACATACACCATTTGAGGAAAGAAATATCCTCACGATGGAGAGCACGTATCCAGGCATGTCGTAACTCAGGTGGACCATCTGGAAGTTTAAAAATTGGGACGCGCTCTTCTGGGGTATAATTACCCCTACAACCAGGGGGCAGAACAGTTCGGCATTGAGAAAAAATTAAATATCTAACTATTAAAGAGAAACGAAGTCAAATATAGTACTAGGAAGTGCTTAAAATATCGGTGGAAGGAGAATTGTATTAATTAATTACTAAAAATTAACAAAAATCAGTAACAAGTTGATCCAACTATTTTTAAAATATTTCTAACTGTACAGAGATAAATGTAAATAATTATGGGTCAATAATAATATCGTACACTACTTCATCCTTGGTTCAAAATATCAGCTTTGATGGTAGGCCTTATATAGAGTAGGCTATGGTTATTCATATTACGGGGTATAGAGTTGACTATTTCCCTTATTTATAGAAAATTTTCTCTATTTGTTCAGAAAACTATGATTTCGTTATGCTAATCTGAAATGATTATCTATCACAATTTGCATTTGGTCAACCACATATCACTTTTCAGTTGACCATATTTTTCAGTTGACAACTATTAGGTTACCAGATATCTTCCTTTCAACATCGGTATTTATACTTTCGGTCAGAACTAATAGAACCAACCTAAATATTATTTTGGATTTTTCAAAAAAATCAGGCTACTTTTGGCCCACGAAAACAACAAGTGCCGGTCCCTCAATCGAAATACTACGATAAACTCTTTCTAAGCATTTGACCTGAAAATTTTCATGATATTTGTGGTGTATTCCTTATGAACGTTTGGGATACATAATACGTATTGTCTTTCCATGCTTTCGATCTAAACAATATTTATTTGATACATTTACTACTACGAGCCCTTCGGTCTCGGTCGCTTCCAGGGGCGGTCGCAGGATCTGGCCAGCCCGGGGCAAAAGAGCAGCTTTTAATATAAATCCGGGGCATGCTCCATGTAATTATACTCCCAATTGGGTTGGAATCCGGGGCAAAATATTTTGACCCGGGGCATTTGCCCCGGATGCCCCCCCCCCTGGGACCGCCACTGGTCGCTTCGCGACGGATCACCCTCTCACAAAACTCGCTTCGCGACTTTTGTTCGTTCGTGTTACACACTACGCAACACAATTAATTATCGGCCGCTTTTCGGCCTTACTCTCCTCAAATATCACTCTTAAATAAGTTAAACCTGTGACTTGTAAATTACACGTACTCAATTCAGTATGCTGCTATATGGCCATATGGGAACCAAGTATGTCAACTAATTAATTAATTAATTCATGTTTATATTAAACTAACCCAGGATTTAATGCATTGTAAATTGTTTGATTATGATTTAATTCGCTGCATCATCAATATGTAATTTATTATGCAGAAGATATAGGTATATTAAATAGTTGAATTACTTTGATAGTAATATTATGCATACTTATGTGATTGACGTAAGCAAATAATCAATCACCAATAAACTGATAGAAGCCAAACTGGATTATTTCAAATCTGCAATTTCAGAATTAACACTTGCACTTTGCTATACCTGTGTTGGTACGATACACTCTTTATGGTTGATTAGTGCATGGACTAATTATATAACTGTGTCACAATCAGAAGAAAAATGGGAATTCGTTAACTGCTATCAGGTGTAGAAATTTAGTGTACGTCTAATGATTTCAATTTTCTACAGATTGGAGCTAAATTGGGAAGCTAGTACAAAATATCTGTTTTTCGCAACTGTGACGTCATAATCCCGTTATTTTGTTTCAAAAACCAATAGATCGTTGTCGCAGTACAAAATTACCCCTGTATACAATTTTAAGCTTTCTGGGACTCGTAGTCTTTCCAATTAATTCTGGACAAACAAACAGACAACAATTTCGCTTTTAATATATAGTAGATATATTTTCATTTTACATAAATTATGTAATTTTTTTCTAGTACTGTTTCTGTGGGCGGGCTACCTCTATCAATACAAAGAGAAAGTTTGGAAAGCATCTGCCGACCATTTGGAAAGGTTCTGCGTATATTTTTGACTGACCCTACGTTTCAGCCTACCTCATTCCGCAATTCATTGATTACCTTTTCTGATTCTGTTGATTTTCAGAATTTAACTTCTCAATTACAAAGCAAATTTTCTAAGGAGGATCTAGCAGATTCAGAGTTGAATGTTTGTTTAGATAAAGATCGTATTCCCAAAGTTAAACCATGTGGCAGTATATTTAATGCTTTGGATGTTGTACTTTCTGATATTTCTTTGGCTGTTAATCTTATTAGATACCTTGATTCAAATAAAAGATTATTTGTAGACAAGATTTGTATCCAGGATAAATTGAATCATTTGTCAAAGCTACCGCCATTGCAAGTATTGAGGTATTTACACAATTTTACATGTCTTAAAGTGATTAATCTAGTTCTGGTTATTTAAACCAGCTGTTGTAAATCATTATTGAGGGCACTGATGTGGGAAATAAGGGGGTTCGCTGCCCTTTGTTTTCGGACATGTTTTTAATGGTCCAAAATTGTTACATACACTAACCTACCACACTATTTGTACAATTCAATAATTTCTGCCACAAATGGCACCTTGCCGGAATAAGTGTGATACCCAGCCACTTGATAATACACTTAATCTTCGTCTGATCCAATTTTAATGTTACTGTGTTCGGAGAGGATTACAAATTTCCGCGCTCCTAATTTAAAAATTTCCAAAAATCTTGTCCAAAAAGAGCGCTCCTTTTCTTCTCCTGTATGATTCCTTGGTGGAAGTATGTTGCGTACTTCATCTGGGCTTTACTAAATGTTTGGATGCATCTTTTGTCAAAAATTTCCAAAGTGGTCTGTCTATTCCTGCTTAGTGCCACTTGTTTCACAAGTACACACAAATTTTAAAGTGACTGTACGTCAACAACTAGTCGTAGGAATGTTTCAAAAATTTTCAGTTATAGTAATTCTGACTTTGTTTTAATTCAAAACTGCATTCAGGCTTTCTTAATTCTAAACACTCTTTTGATAATCAGAAACTAATATTTAATGAGCTCATTATCTAGTTAATTTGGTTAACAGCTCAAAATTCTTGAAGTTACAATAATTTTGAAATATGATTTACCTTCTCATACGATTTATTTTTTATTTAATATCTTATTTGATCAATTTTTCTGCCTCTACAAGAAATTTACATGCACAAATATACATACACTAATTGTTTGCATGGGGGCAGAGGGGAGAACCGAAAGGAACATAAGAACCACGCTAGGTAGTCCACCCGAAATACAATGTTGAAACTAGTAGAATGAAAATTCAATACAATATTGGGTACAAAATAATGTGTTCTTATAATGTTGCTACCGATCCCATGTGACGGATGGTTTATTTTGAATACGTATAGTCTTTGGTCTTGCTCTTATAAAACTCATTACAATGTTTTGTGAAAGAGGAAGGGTTTAGGTTAGATAAGCTCAAAAACTTAATCCTCAGATGTGTATTCTATTATATAAGTTTTGCTTATATAGGTAACTCTGTTCTTCATTGTCTCAATTTAAATTTACCCTCTGAGAACGTTATTAGTCTTAATCTGGACAGAAACTTATGTAAGACTAGAAATCGCAGTTATAGAGCCCACATTTCATTTTATAGAAAGTTGATAAGTCTTTAATTTTTCTGCTGTGGACATGAAGTAAAATTTTAGAAGTGATAATCTCAGTTAGTAGTCTAATTCTTGCAATAGGAGTCTTGTTTTCCTGCGCCGCACTGTTTCAATTAATTTACCTAAGTAAAGAGATTTGGGATTCCAGATCTCGGAGGTATACTCGAGATGAGAGCGTACCAACGCAGTATACAGGGACTTGGAAGTAGCCAAAGGTTCTTACCTCCGTATAATGTGCGACAAGTAAATCCTAGCATCTTATTTGCCCGAATAAGAACATCCTGGATTTGATGTTTGAAGCGAGCATCACTCGTAATAACACTCAAGATCGCGTTGAGATTCCACCCTTTTCAATGTTTGATTTCTGAAATTGCAATCGAAGTGAATAGATTTCCGTTTCCTTGCCATTGTTGTCATACTGCATTTCTGTATTTTAAAAGTTAGACCAAGTAAATAAATTATTTGTTTATCATCCAGATTTTTTCAGGTAATACGTACGGCGGACGAGATTTTTTATTTATTTATTATCACCACTAATATGCAAATAACATTATTCTATGCCAAAAGGTGTGAATTAATATTTAATTCCATTAGAAAATCACATGGCAATACCCAAATAATTGATGTAATGCCCTAAATACAGGACTTATTAAGAATTGATGTATTAGCAAAACTTTGCACAAGTTTATAGCTAATATTTACGATTATGTTCATACGATGATAGTAAATATAACCGGACGGGGGGTAAAAATTGCGACGGACGGGGATGCTAAACAAGTTATTTATTTTATATGGCCTTAGCTTGAATGTTTTACTCCACTCTTGTCATTTTGTCAATATCACTCTGTAGATCTCACCAGTATTCGGAATTATTGATCGTTGGGAATATTTTTGTTAGGTGAGTTGTGTAGATATTTAAGAAGTATAAATTTGATATCTTCTGTTAATTTAAATCTCAATTATTATAGCTGCTACTTGTGTTTGCTACAAATATCAAAAGACGCCTCGCCGATTCTTTTCAAGTTCGATATACTTACAGCAAGAAATCGTCGAGGAGCGCATTGGAACTATGGAAGTACAACTAAGTCACAAACAAGTATTTTAATTAGTTCGATAAATGTTTAGTTCGAATTGCAGAGGTTTATATAAACTTGATTCGGAATTTCAAGGCTCTCATTTTCTAAATGGCAATAGATAATATATTATAGGCAACTTCTCTCAGTTGTGTTTCTTAATTTGGTATATATTCTTCATTTCCTTACCAATGAACTCTATTAATGGGTAAGTGGGGAATGGGGACCTTGATTTTTTATGAGTTATTATACCCATGCAAAATGACCTCGAGGAAAGATAAACACTTAATTCTTCAGATATATCTAATTATTACAAACAAAATCAAACAATGATAAGAGATCTTGGCCCGTATTCACTAAGATTACTTGGTATTTAAGTACTAAGTATATATACTTAAGTACTAAGTTCGTACTGAGTTAAGTACACTTAAGTCGTATCACTAAGAAATATTGTTGTACTTAAGTACATACTTAATTAAGTACTTACTTAAGTACGAAACTAAATCATATTTATTCAATTATATTTATAGTACACTGTTCATTCTTTTGGGATTGACTTCACGTAATATTCAACGTAGTATTGATAAAATAGGTTTCAGCATGTTGGTGATTATTTTTCACTACACAAATGCTAGTTGCAAAGGAACGCATACATTATTCTTTATTCAAATAGAGAACTTAATTATTATTTGGAATTTTCTATCTAGCATTCTAACAACACATTAACATTCCAAGTAACCATAAATCCATCAATTGTTTGTTGATAAGTGATAACTGAATACGCAAATATGTATAAATCTGATTTAAATCTGATTCATTCAATTTCACAAAATCCCTTCAAATGGCACAAATGATTCCACTATTTCTAGCAGAAGAGGAAGAAAACTCTTAATCTATGGCACGTCCAAGAATTTAGGGATATTACTGATCTCTTAGATTGTTATGTTGATTTGGAACTTGTTAAACGTTTCCGCTTCTCTAGATCATCAATTTCAAGACTCACTGAGTTAATAGCTCATCGTTTTAACTTTACAGATCGCTCCCATGCCGCTCCCCCACATTTACATGTTTATGTTGCACTTCAGTTTTTTGCTTCTGGAACGTTCCAGATAACTGTGGAGATGGAGTTAATGTAGGCCAGTCTTCAGCTTCTCGCTTTATTCACGATGTTTCACAAGGTTTACAGGATATATACAACCAGTATGTTAGTATGCCAAGCTCAGCTGAGAAAGCAGAAGTCAAGAACAAATTTACAAAATTGCTCATTTTCCAGGCGTCCTTGGACTAGTTGATGGGACACATATACGCATTCAAAAACGTAGATTTCATAGTCTTCATGGCGAACTTCGGATGACTCCAGATAAAGTATGCATGATAATAGTTGCTTGTGCAGTATTGCATAACATGGCCATTATGTGGAAACAACCTCTATTTGATGACAAATTCTCCAATGTAACTGAAATGAGTGAACTGTTTGAGATTGAGGGATACTGACCATATGGCTGCCAAACATCATCGATATCAATTCTCCGTTCATAATTTCAGCTAATATTTCAATTACTAGAATTGTATATTGTTAATACAGTACAGTGGAAGCCGCTTAATCGGGAGACTGTTAATCGGAAAATTCGGTTATTCGGGACGAGGCTTTGGAAACCAATTCGTATCAAATACAGTGGAAGCCGCTTAATCGGGACGCCTCGGGAGTAGGAATTTAGTCCCGTTTATCCGGTTCTCCCGATTAACCGATATATTTTATACTATTGATACGAATTGGTTTCCAAAGCCTTGTCCCGAATAACCGAATTTCCCGATTAACCGTCTCCCGATTAAGCGGCTTCCACTGTAGTATAAAGTATATCGGTTAATCGGGAGAACCGGATAAACGGGACTAAATTCCTACTCCCGGGTCGTCCCGATTAAGCGGCTTCCACTGTATTATCCGCTTAATAGAGCCACTGTTAATAGATTTGCCCGTTTAATTGGGTCAAATTAACCCTGTCCCGAGGTGACTCAAAACGTATTTGATATTAAGTTAGGCTTTCTAGTGCAACATGGGAAAGTAATAGTATACATTTTAGTGTATGGAATGCTATTGTAATAGCTTGCTTTATTCTTTTAACTTGAAAATAATATTCTCTTTGAAGTTCCTGCTATTTGCGTGCCTGAGAATTTTCGTCGAGTACAACTGGGCCTGCATCTTCCTTCGGCTGTTATTGCAAAAGTATAATTAAAGTGAATATTTGTATTTCAGCTAAAGTAAATGGAAAAACCTTGAAAAAGTAACTGGTCCAAAGAAGAAGAGTATACGTACATTCATTGACGCGATTCAATCCGCTGGTAATTTACTCAGAGGTACTGGGCACTGCTGACCTCAATAGGAAGAATAAATCACTTTGGAATGATATGGTAGGAAAGGTTAATTCGATCCATGGATACAATAGACATGATGAAGACTTGAAGAAAAAATGGAATAATCTCAATGGAGTTCCAAAGTCTCATGTGGACAGTAGTCGTCGAGAAGCAAGACAGACAGGAGAAGGACCAAATTCAGTTGGAGTTCCATGATCCTCGATGCACCAGAAGTTCTTATAAACAATAGTTCTACTGTTGGAAAATATCTTCAGTGAGGTCATTATCAGCCTATGATCCACTTCCTCTACAGCAAGAAGTTCTCTGCAAACAAAACGAGTATGAAGTTGGCGCAATATTCATCTGAGCACAGATAAAATCGTATTTTGAGGCCCTTCCCACAATTGAATTTGGCCAAAAATTACCACCTTACAGGGGAGATACTGGCGTTTATAAATCTGGATAAAAAACTTTTAATTTTAATTTTTAGTCTGCTTCTACTAGTAAAAACGTCATAGTAGGGTCCTACTATAGTTTTATACTACAAGTGCACATTATTGAATTTACCTCTGTCGGACTTCCGGCCGGCCGGCCGTATGCGATGGCCTGACTAAACCATTGGTGATAGATATTTAAAATTTGGACAGGAGATATAGAATTTCCTAGAGATGATCACCTCGAAGCCCGATTTCTCAATTTTGCTTTTGTTCGTCAGTTATATCGAAATTTGTATTCTGGTCCAGTGACTCTTTAATAATTCGAATTAGTTATTGAAAATATAGAGGTTGTATTCTCTAAGGATGTTCTTTCTATATATCAATTAAAATTATTGGGTCGCTAATCAATTCTACGTTTTATTAACTGTGTTTTATGTAAATCAGCCATCTTCTCCAGTTTGTAATTACTCTATTGTATACTGAATACTATACAACATATTGCATAAGTCTACTATCTGATAGATAATGACTATTATTGATTGATTTGTAAGTGAATGTGTGTATCCCTAATTTTATATTAGTAATAATTAATCTTTAATTAATTTAAACATTTGAAGTCACAATTTAAACATTAATTAAATTATAATACACTAAGATTAAATGTAATTTGAATATTGAAATTCTAGTTAGATTAAACATTGGGGAAGTGCAATCAGAAGGAGACACTCCCATCCCGTCTGTGAGGGGCTTTTTTTGTATTAAGTTTTTTACATTATGTGTGAGGACTAAAAAATATTTTTTGACAACACTTTTTCGAAATTGAATTAAAAACTTTGCATGCAAGTTGTGACTATGGGACGTTTCTTATGTTTAAATATTTCAAAAAAATCAACATTCCTATGAGATATTGCTTGGCAAATTTTAACATGTATTACTTCAGATTTTATATTTCTATTATCGAGTGAACAAGCACATGTGCTACTGTATTTATTACTTTGGTGATAATTTGATAATAATTTATTATAGTTTAGCGTTTCCAATTGTCTTTGCCATAGTCAATTATATACTGCCTAGTTCTCGTATTTTCTGCCAAACATTTATACTGCATTAAAAACTCTAAATTATTATTTACTACTATTTCATACAACTGCAACTGTTGTTTTAATACACAATACCTAATACAGAATAAACATATAATATTAACTTTTGTACGTATGTAAGATGAGAGAGTTTTTGATCTCTTTATTGGATAATTCGACAAAATAATCCGATAAGACAAATATACCCGGTGGGATATCCATGCAAAATGGTATATATATCATAATTTTCCTCGAATATTTAGACAAAATAGTGCGATAAAACAAAATAATCAGATGACAAAATAATCCGATTTCGACTGTCTGCCCAAGATTGGAAAATCGGGGATTTTAATTTCCTACTATCTCATTTTTTGAACTAATAATGTTAAAATTTAAAACACAAATTCAATTTATTTCGGAAAATTTAGCTATTAGACTAGTCCATTCTATATTCGATCGATATTTACCATCATCATCTATGTAACTTATTCTATTTAACTCCTCTCTATCTATGTAAAGCTATCTATTTTAGGCCACGCATTTGGTAGTAGCCAATAGGATTTAGTATCCCAGTTAGCAGTGGCCAATATGATTGGTATCCCAGTTAGCAGTAGCCAATAGGATTAGTATCCCAGTCAGCAGTAAGCAATATGGTAAGACCTTTAACAATAGGCAATTATATGCATATTAGTACGTAAACACAAAATGTTGTTTAATTCTGGAACTAACACCTTTTGTGGAACCCAGTATATTTCCCGAAGTCTCCCTTGAAGATCTTTCGATTGATATTTACTTCGTTAGGATCGGGTAATGTAGCAAAGAGTTACACGGGCGGACAGACGGACCGACCAAGCTTTCTTACTAATATAGAAAACTCCCAAATATTACTTGGACAGATCGCCCCTAATAGAGTTTGGGTTAGTCCAGCTCTGTGCAAAAGTGTCAGGGCTAAGGTCTTTTGTTTCACAAAATGAGACGAATTTGCATAAATCAGTGGGTAGAGCTAGAAAATATCATAAAATTTTTTTACTTTAAAGTTATCGAGTTTTGAAGGAGAATCGATAGTTACTTTTATTATAATTACCTTTGTCCATTAGATTTTATGCCAGTATCGAAAAAGATGTTTTTAGAATCAGAATAATTGTTAGGTTATCTAATTATCAATTGTTGTTGTTTTTATGGGGAAACATTTAGATGGAAAGTGTGATTTGTTTAGAATAAATACCAACTCTTTACAAACAATAAAACTGTATGGTACCAACAATCTGTTGGTTGATTAGTTCGATTGTTAATGAATCCTACAAATCCTTTATATAAATAGTTTGAAACCACTATGATACACGAAGGTGTTAAAGGGTGCTGGTAGCCTTAAACTCTTGAATTTTAGTTTGCAAAAAATTATGGCTAGAACGTCCGGAGCACATTGAACGAGATATGCTAGCTACCCCAATGTTGGGCAATACGGGAAGCTTACTAGCGTAACAATTGATAAAATTCGAAAAAATTGAAACTACTGTTCAACTTTGCCAAACTATATCTCATTGTAATATTGATATTTTTCAGGGCTTTTCATGAGTCACCGAGTCATTTGACTCGTGATAAAATTCAATGACTCGAGTCACCGAATCAATTGACTCGTGACAAAATTCAGTGACTCGAGTCTCCGAGTCTGACTCGATGACTCGTGGTGACTCGAGAGTCATCAAGTCCATCAGATAATATCTTTTGAGATTCATGGGTTTTTCAAATTCTGAATATAATCAGATTAGTAAAAGAATATTATTTTAATACTCAATTTCCAATTGCTTAATCTTACCATATGTACACATCAGTAATTCTCGATTCCTGAACTCGATGCTCGCGAATCCTGACTCGATGACTCTCGACTCCTGACTCGAGTCACCGAGTCATTTGACTCGTGATAAAATTCGATGACTCGAGTCACCGAGTCAGTTGCCTCGTGACAAATTAGGTGACTCGAGCAAAGGCGCCCACAGACCCCTAAAAAAAGATACGCACATTGTTGTCAGGAAATTTTGTTAACAGTGTGGAAGCGAGCGGAACGAGCATCCCTATTGAACTTTGAATATTGGTCTATTTCAACCCTCTTAGGAAGCATGTGGGCTCTATAAGAACGAGACGCAACAGATGTTCACAGAAGCTATATATTATGTTACATCTTCACAACTTTTTGTAGGAAATTTTTGATTGTAAAGAATATGCCATATAATTGTACAATTGACACAATGCATTCACAATGAACATCGATCAGTTGTAACCAAGGTTGCAACCGAATAGTTGAGCGAATAGTTGCTTGCCGATTAGCTATGAATCTGTCGTTTACCGAAACCCAGTATTATTTGTCATTTTGGACCGCATATATATCCATGTCTACAAATACACGTACGTATTTGCTTCACGTGATAATGATATTTTGTTGAATATATGTTAGTATTCGGTTGACAAATTGTACTATTCGGTCAACTAAATAATAATATTTGGTCAACCGAATACCAATATCAGATCAGCAAAATATTATCTTCAGGTAAGCCAAATGCTTTTATTTGATGAGCTAAATACATCAGGGTTCATATAAAACCAATAAACCTGAATAAGGGTAAGCGATCGATTCTTAGCTAATCGGCAAGCACTATTCGGTCAACTATTCGGTTGCAACCTTGGTTGTAACACAATTATAGCACTACACTAATTATTAGCATGATTGTGGATTACAGTCAGCGTTCGGGCCTAACGCCAATTTGATCAGCCAGTGGCCGGCTGCTCAAAATTACTTCCATAATGTGTTCTGCACCCATCAAAATAGAAAGCAAGACCATTTAGCTGGGATTGGAAATGGTTTCCTATCTATTCGAGGTTGCAGGTAGTAAGTAAGCTTAGTATACGCACTCAATTTAGAGATTTTGCGTGACACCGAAGTTATATTGAATTTATGTGTTGAAAAAGTGTCGTATTCTCTCCCGTTAGCGTATTGCCGTTTTATGAAATTTGTCGGACGAGGCCGCCCGAATGTGGCCCGTATCTTGGAATAGCTAAAACTGATTACAGTGGTCTTAATTTTAATTTGAGAGCAGTGAAATTCGCCGATGTACATATGCAAATGATTAAATTACTTAAGTTGATCGATACACTTATTGCGTATAATACGTATCATACATTATACGCTATCCATTAATACGTATTTACGTTAAATATATGATCTACAAGGGATGTTTTCAAAGTATTTAGTAGTATATGTTAAATCTTATTGTAAAACAAGATGCTAGCAAGTAATCAAATTATACTACACAGACTATATTATAGGTCGATTAACATTAAAAGAATAGCGATTGAACCGAAAGTTGTTTTTACATTTCCAATAGCGCGATATAATATGTAAGAAATACGAATATAACTGAAAAACATTATACCTATTACACGTAATGAGTATAAATAAATACTAATTAAACAACCAAGAAAATTACCCAGTTAAATTTGTACACGCACGTGCTTATACTGCGTACCCCTGTGGGCGCCACTGGACTCGAGTCACCGAGTCTGACTCGCAAGTTATCGAGTCAATCAACTGACTCGTGGAAACCCATCATATTATTTGTGAAGATTTTGAATAAGAAACGCCCATAGTCACAAACATGTATGCAAAGTTTTAGATTAAAATTCGAAAAATTGTTGTCAAAATATTTTTAGTGCTAACACATAAAGTAAAAATACAAAACATTAAAATTCAAACTTATTTATCCAGGTTCATAAACGTCAGTATCCCCCCTTTAAGGTGTGTAATCTTTGGCCAAATCCAATTGTGGGAAGGGCCTCAAATTTGATTTGATCTGTGCTCAGTTGAATACTGCTCCAACTTCACACTCGTGCAAACAAATGGAGGTTTTCTCAGCTCAATTATCCTTGATAGAGGAGCAGTGGGAATACTATCGGCTATTTTTTAGCAAACAACAACTAATAGTAATCTATACTATTAAAACACAAGGCTGGGCGTGTGGGTATATATATATTTGTTTGTATGTTCCGAGTTGATTGAAGAAAGTGTACTGTTTCCAAATGTGATTTTTGGCATATAGGGGTAACTTTTTGGCACCCGACGACAAGTTGAGGTTTCCACTCAAAATTTCTCACACCTTGACAAGTTATGACGTCATTGTCACATTTCGAGAAGCATGAAAATTCACTTAATCAAACATAATTCGCGCCCTCTAAGAGATAAAAATCTGAAAATTTAATAGAACATGCGCATTAATGATGCGGACACGTTGGTCACACCAGATTTCCAATATGTTTATCATTATCGCATGATGAAGTAATCACTAAAATTTCACATTATTAAATTTGACTATTTTAGGCCTATTTACGCTTTATAATCAATATTAGGAGTATATAAACCACACACTAACCGCGAAGCGGTTTGTGTGTGGTTGTGTTCTGCCGCGAAGCGACCTAGCAAGCGAAGCGCGCTAGTAATTGTTGAAAACAGAATCTTAAACTCCCTCTAAAGTGAAACAAGACTACTAGAAATACAATGATCTAATTAAACACCAACGTCTAAGGGTCATTAAAAGTAAATTATTATAAGTTAAGTTTACTTAGTAAATCTTAGTGAATACCAATCTTAGTGAATATGACTTAACTACATTCTTAACTTCTTAAGTACTTAACTTCTTAGTGACTACTTGCACTGTATTCAGAGTATTGCGAAGTTTTCCAATCATGAGAACATTATGAATTTTCATTTGTAATACAGTCAGGTCTGCTTATTATGAACAAGATTTCGTCTGCTTAATATGAAGATTTTTTATTATGAACAAACCCTACGCTCCCAATTTAAAATTTACATGGGGTTTGTATTAAGTTGAGTTCGCTTATTATGAAGTCACTCTATTATGAACACAATATTTGGACCCTTGAATGTTCATAATAAAAGAACCTGACTGTAGTTATAATTGCATAATGCTTCAACTAAAAGTCATCTTAACGTGTGCAATAATATTATTACTATATTTTGGATTAGTTGTAGAAGGGGCACTAAACGTATCACTGTGGGCCATTTTTCTGAAAAGAAGAAACCATTTTGGCAAACGTTGTCTTGATAGGATCGTAATGGTTGAGACAAGAGCCCTTTATTTCTCCGCCCTTATACGAAAAATCTGAATTTCATCTATTTGGACGGTAGTATTTTGGGTAGACTGAACAAGACCGAATTTATTTCGGTATGAGGCCTAATATTAAATGGAATTTGGCCAAATACTATTCAGTATTTGAATAAAGCCGAAATTTTAATTGTTTTGTTTTGATGCAATTCATAATGGTTGTAATGTTTGATGCAATTAATTTAGTCAACCCAAATAATAGGAAGTCCTTTGTTTTATCAGGATTCATATCTTTATAATATCTGACGTTTACTACGTATATATACTAAATGCAAATTCATTCCCATATCAAATCTCTACAGTGTCTAATTACGAAATTAATGAGGGTTGCCGCAAAGGTTCGATTGTTTATTCCAGTGGGACATATACCTGCAGGAAGGATAAAGAAGTGAAAGGTGTCAGATATTTGACGTGTACTAAATTAAGAGAGTGATGTCTTGCTCGAGCCAAAATAGCTTTGAATTTATTTCTATCATAGAAGAACGTGAAAACCATGAAGCATCAGAATCAGAAATTGAGATTCCCCTCTCATAATCCCAATTCCTGGAATTTTCTCAAAAATTGAATAAACTTATAAAGACAATCGAAAGATGTATGGAAAGAATTGACAACAATGTCCCAATTCGTCAAATCCAACATCTGTTATTCCCCATAAAATCAAGTTATCCTCTAATTTCAAAGAAAATTAATAAATTGTGAAATCAATTGATAACTTATTTATAAAGAATTTATTGTCACTACAAGACTGATTTTAATATATTTGGTGACTTGGTTGTTTTCAAAAATAAAATGAAATAGATGTAATATCAGACAATGAAGATTTAGCCACGTCTTTAATTTCGAGAGTAGGGGAATACACTCAAAACACAAGACTTTGTTGGGTATGCCTAGTGCTAGTAGAAGAAGCTGTTTGCTCTCATTATTCCGTGTCGTCATGCACCATAATGCAAAAAATCTCCGAAATAATATCTAATGAAGAAAAATCATGTCCAGCCTGCTGAGGATCAATTGAACTTTTTTTTTAAATTTCTTATGAATTTTAGGATTTTATTTGCAACCTTTTTATCATGCTCATTATTTTTTCATTCTCGTTCCTCTCCTTTTTCATTTACATTCTCAGTTTTGCCTTTACTTATTATTCTTATTAATTAACTATCTAGTTTATCTAGTTTATCTATTTTTTTTAACACTGTATTATACAGTAGAGTGAATTATCAAGAATACGAAACCAAAATTCAATTATTCGGCCTTATTCTAGTATTGAATATTATTCGGCCCATGTGCGGCCTTATCCCGATAGTGTTTCCGCTTTCCCACATTTTATTGCAAGGAGAAATTTACTCCTTCTTGATTAGATAAGTTATGTATTCGCTATCTAATCCAAAAGAAGAATACAGCTGTTCAAGAGTATGATAGTGAAGAAAAGTAATGAAATCTAGAGTTGAAGATGATTATAAAAACTAGGAGAAATTAGATGTAACTTAATTGCCAAAACTTTCTGTAAGTTTGACGTTTACTAACCTGAAATAATTACTTCAAGTTTTGGAAATGCATATAAGATCTTTGACATTGAGCATTCTCTATGTTATTGGACAGAGTATAATGGTGAAGGAGCTGTAAGCTGACCAACAATATGACCATTCGAGAGATACTTTTATTTTCGGGGGATTCAGCAAGCGCATTTACAAACCTCATATTCATGCTAATAACTCAAATATTATACGTTGCAAGTGAAAAATGATCACATCAGCGGTAAGAGGAAATTTGGACATACAATATACCATCCCAAATTGCCAAAATTCTTGGAGATAACTATCAATTTTTGCCCAAATTTATACCTCGATTTTTCCATAATAATTAAAAAAATATTCCTTATATCAAATTTTCATTATAATCACATATATATATCTCACTTGGGAAGCATGGTATAGCAACTTTCCATAACTTTGGCTTGAACTTTCTTCTGTTCAAAATGACATGCGTTGTTAAGAATTACAAACGGATACGTAGGATTTTATCCAAATTCTTCTGACGCTTTGGAAAATGTTAAATTAAACATTCCAAATATGAATGTCCGATAAAAAACGCATTCTCTGGCCCATTCGTGGGTAATGACGATCGCATTTCTTTTCTGAGGGAGTTGTCTATTGGTTTGAACTTAGAAGCCTGGAGATAACAACCTGGAAAGGAAGGAAAAATATGTCTCCAAACTTTTACAAGCTTTAAACATGCTTGTGTTGCGTTACCCCAAATAACAAACCATCTGGTAGAAATTGTGGATTTTCTTATCTCTTAATATTTTTCTTACAGACAGGTCCACTAGAGCACCATTTCGGTCTGCATGATCGTTTAGTGTAATGATACTAGTATAATGTGTATTATTGTATCTTGTTTAACAAAATGTATAATACATTAATGTATGTTTTCTACTTAACTATTACATAGATGTATACTAAATTTAGTAATTATTGTCCAGTCCAATCATTTAGTGATATTAGCTAATTCATACAAGGAAGGGGTATACGACAGTATTTTTATTTACAATGGTACAAAATACTTAAAATATATATAGCCACTTAGTTTATCAATAATTCAGCTTGCAATCGACTTAATTTAGATTTTAAGAATCCATCTTCGACCGCATCCATGGTCCAAAATTATCAAGTTACTGTGGGGCATTATGTATAGTAGGCTATGAAGGACACACTTAGTGTTTCATCCTTTTATTAGCTTGGAGTACACAGTGTGGCAAAATGGCGATTATGGGGCAATAATTATTAACGTTAATGGTAGGCTTAATTAATTAAAAAGTTACAAAAAGAAACTAATGAAAATATTGTTAGTTTTTTTCTAACTCAACTAGAAATATGTGAAATGACATCTAGTCCAGGAGCATTAGCTAAAAAATGAGCCCAACATGGAAATAAATAGTACCAAGCTAATTTTTGCAGGATATTTGCAAAATGCCCTATTGAGCAATATACTAAAAGTCCCCAAAGTATCCCCTTTGTGCTGATTTAAATATTTCCGCCGAATTTGTACGAATGGTGTAAATTCAATATATCCTAAATCCTGATCCATTCTCCACCTAGTATAATGGATAAAATGTGATAAATCTTTTTTTGATAATACCGCGAAAATTTTCACACCTTGGGTGGCCTGAAGGCCAGAAAAGCATATTTTAGAAAAAAAATTGCATATAATTTATACATCTACTAGTATTTATCTATTTTGAAAAACGCTAAGGCATGGTCAAGGAGCCAACGATAAAAGAAATTAACAGACATTGTATATTCCCGGAAATTTTAAGAAATTGTTTCATAAATAGCCATAGTATAGAGGGATATTGTTGCACTTGTATGTATTTAAAGAATCAACAAAATTTGTGATGTATTATAAAATAATCAAGATGAGGGTCATTATTATGGGGACAAAAAAATTATCGACCATAATTATCTAAGTTGATATGCAGTCATATCTATACTATTAAAACACAAACCTGTATATGTGTGTATATATTTGTTTGTATGATCCGAGTTGATTGAAGAAACTGGACGGTTTCCAAATGTCATTTTTGCCATATAGGGGTAACTTTCGGCACCCGCCAACAAGTTGAGGTTTCCACTCAAAATTTGTCACACCTCGACAAGTTATGACGTCATTGTCACATTTCGAGAATTAGGAGTATATAAACCACACCTCCAACGCGAAGCGGTTGGTGTGTGGTTGTGTTCTGTCGCGAAGCGACCTAGCAAGCGAAGCGCGCTAGTTTACAATTAGAACAAAATTTGTTAAACTTGGTCTATGACTTCGTTTCCATCCTTGGTCAACATCTACATCGGGCTCTTCCAACCTTTTTGTTCGCGGGACATATAAGGCAGGCCCGTCGTAGGCCAATTATTATTGGTGCGGCCAAGTGACGTCACTTAATTGATTCGCAGTGTATAACCCGAATTATGATTCGGACACCTAAAATATTGGTGCGGCCTATGCCGCACCTGCCGCCCGTGTTCCTACGGCCCTGTAAGGGATTCTATGGAAATGACTACATATTCAAGGAAATGACTACATACTTTTATTGAATTATAGAATATAATACTAAACTAATGGGATATTTAATGGATATTTTTGTTTGCATAAAGAGCCAATGTCTGCTCGTATACTTGATGTCGCAATCCGTATATTCCTGATAGATGAGTGTCTGTTAGGAGTCATCTAGATTTACTTTTGACATATTTAATCATGGAGAAAAGCTGTTTACGGGAATACGGAGCCAAATAAGGGAAGGAACTTAAGGGCGTTTTGCGATAATTTGGAACTAGATCTGATGTAACATATTGACCATAAATGTCAGAAGGTCATGCCCCGCAAAAGCATCCCCAGGGATTGATACATAAATTTTCCTCGGTGGTGGGGGGGGGACTTTCCTAGAAACAGACTGTTCCCTTGGATAAAGGAGCTGCATATACATGTATAGGCCTAAATAAGACAATTCCTGGGATGGGGCATCTTTCCTATGTGGGGGGGGGGGGGGGGGGTAATCTCAGCCCCCCCCCTCTGTATCACACCCTGATCCCTATCTCAAGAGATATTTTCTATTTCAATTAGTTTAATTTTGAATTTTTCAGGACCATTAGTGGCATCAGTTCCAAACGGATCTCAAAACAACTTCATTTCATTCAAGCTGCCACTAAAATCTGAAAATCTCGCTTATCTTGATGCCATAGCCTACTATATACAGGCCATTTCACTGCTTTGGACCAGGGATAAGATAAAGGCGGGTTTATTTTTCTAACTGTAACCAATTACCTGATTAATACTAGACTCGTTATATCAACTACACATATCAAAGTATTATATATGGTTCATAGTTGTCTCCCAACATAAATTCAACCTCAAGTATTATTATTACATGCAAACTAGATTGTAGGATTATGAAAACTAAGCAAATATTTAGAGGAATTTCTTAGGAGTTTCTTTGGGGCAGGTATCAGGAACATTATGGTTCTTTGCCTTGTTGCTGTTAAGTAACAATTGGCTACTGTTGTTAAAATATAAAGTAGTAAATTGATTTTCCTTCTGTACTAAGCAATCTATACACTCAGCAATCTATACAGTCTTATCACTTTTCACTATAGAGTTTTAGGAGAGGGAGTTGCTTGAATCCGATTGAAAACATATTTGTAAACACTTTCCAATGTGTAAACATCACATTTAGCACTTAATTGGTAGGGCCATTCTAAGCTGCCACGATCAAAAAGGCCAAGCAAGGCAAAAGTTAAAATCTGGTCTTCAATTTCCATTTTCAGTGAGTACTGAACAACAATCGGGGTACAAATCTGAGATTTTAGACAATTTCTTAAATAAGAAAGGCAGCAGCATATCCTCCGAGGTTGTCTTGTGAATGAATTCAGGAAAAAACTTCAAAAGAGTGCCCACACACACAAAATGAAAATTCTCAGTATGGCTGCGATAAAGATCATCTTCATGGGTTTCGAAGCTGCTGATAAATTCCATAAACGAATCTCTATCTTTATGGACATAATCTTTCCAATTATACAACTGGAGAATATTAGACTGTTTAAGTGCCCTCCCATTTTCCAGGACTTGACCAACCAATACATTCTAATTTTACATCTGTTTGTATAATCCAAAATGGTGTTTAATAAGATCAATTTGTATAAATGATGACAATACTTAGGTAATTCCACATTCGCCGGTCAATAATTTAAAAGTTTAGGCAGTGCAATACTTGAATTGTGAAAACTCGTAAAGGTTTGAACTGTTAATTTTCTCATGAACTGGCAAGCTTCCCTCGCTACTTTCTACCGATTGCTCGCTACTTTCTACCGATTGTTTTTTATGTTTATAAAAAAAACATCATCGGTACAAAGTAGCGAGGTTTTTTAATACAAATGCCGATGATCGGCGCTACCGATGATCGCTGTATAAGTATACTCATATAATATATATTTGAAGGTATTTTCCGAGTTGATTGAAGAAACCGTGCTGTTTCGAAATCTGATTTTGGCATACAGAGTTAACACGAGGGGGGGTTTCACGAAATTATGACCTCATTCTTAATTTTGAGAAGCGTAAAATTTACTTAATCGCAAATATTTCGCACACTTTACGAGGTAAAATCTGAAAATTTAATAGAACATGTACACGCCACATTTCTATATGCTTGCTCAATATTGAATGGTGACATAATCATTAAAACTTATACTATTTTAAACCTATATACTCTATAATTACACGTTTATTGTTGGAGAATTTAACCACCAAAAAACCTCGAAGTGGTTGTTGTGTGGTTGTATTCTGCCGCGAAGCGAAGAAGTTCACTAGTCTTACATGAATCTATTTTACATGCACATTATTTTAATCAACGAACAATATACATATGCTCTAGAGTAGTGCACTGATATTAATTTACTTTTTTAGTATTGAAGGAGAAAATCCTTTATTGCAATCAGTGCCGAATGATGAAGAAATTTCTATTATGAAGAAAAATTTAGCTGCTGCAGAAAAAGCTGAAGAGGAAGAGGAGGGAGTAATTCCTTCTGAAGTTAGCTTTAGGAGGGACAAGAATATATACAATGTAAGCTATCCATGCATTCATCATTTTCTATCATAAAATGCAACTATATGGTTGCTATAACTATATAGTTTATATTTACAGTTATTATTTTTGATTGAAAATCTCAATTAGTAGTTAATTTAATTTAATTCATTATTATTTGTACTAATAATTAACTATTAGTCATTATTTATTACCGCGCGCTGTAATATTTGATCAATTTACAGTTCTTCAATAATATTGATGATAATTTACAATAACAATGTATTGGACATTGGAACAATCTATATCGTGGGAAACTATGATTAATTCTTCAAAATTGAATAATTCCTTATTCATGAAATTGAAAACTTGGAAAAGATTGAATTATATCACCTATAATCAGATCACATGTGTTATTCCCTCTCTAATTTACTGTAGTGTCTCTTTGTTATTGGCAGGTTTCAGATCTAGGTCTTTAAAATGGAGAGATTCACCCAATATTTAATACAAGTATAAATTTTTGCATGAATGAATGGCTTACCCTTAGTATCATATATATATATATATATTACTGGTCCCGAAGCGAAGAGGCTTATCGGTTAAAGTTATAGAGGTACAATATACCATCAATTGTGAAGAGCAAACTCCTGCAATAGACTAACCACCCAAAAGTATGATTTGTTGGTTTGCATAAAATTGTCTTCTGTTAGTAAGAATATACGTACTTAGTATATGTATGTATACATGATGTGATACATCGGATTTAACAATTCACGAGTATACATTGAATTGTGTTAATAATTTTCAAAATCTCTTTAATTATAAAATAGGCTCTTTGAATTTTTGATGTCTGTTTATCACAAAGGTGATTATATTCTGACGATAGATCTTTAAAAATCTATTAGGGACGGATTATAGGTGCAAAGTGCTTTCAATATTTTTGTACTATACCCGTTTTGACAAAAACGATTGATTAAAATAGGCAGAATTAATCAATAACCGGTAGTTTGGCTTGGGCTAAGGAATTCAATTATAATTTTTTCCTTCAAATTTCGATGTTGCCGTTGAAAACGTAATTTCACACCTTTCTTAAAAAAGTATTTTAAGTTTCATGAGTTTGAGAGATATTCAATTTTATAAAACACTTTATTATTCCCAAAAACTTACCAATTTTGAAATTGTAGATTTTTGTACCTTGATGGAAAAGTTGCATTACAAAGAACTTTGTGAATTCAGAATTCACGACACCCTATCCATCGATGAAATATGTGTCCTCGATACTTAAGATATTTCATATGTATACTTTAATCCTACATATATCGTTTGTATTTAATTTTTCGCCGGAAACATCAGAATTTGTCACGAAAGCTTTTTGAATATGTCTCCGCAGACTTCCACACACCAAACCAAACTCGCTGTCACCTAATTATTCTCAGTGTTCGAATAAGACCGCTGCACGAGGAAAAGATTCTTGTGAAAAACAGCCCTTTTATGCCCTTTTCTATATATTTATTTAGGGAGGGTTTCACTCGAACCTAACTTTTTAAATTTTCACTGTAAAATAACATTATTAAGTATTACCAAAGTTGCAATAACAATAGCCAAATTATACTAAGCGTTTTCTGTTCGAAAATTCTACTGAATATTACTTGACAAAATAATCAATAGTAAACTTTTTGCAAACATGCTAGAACTTTTGGAAATCATGCACAAAGAGTTAATAAGCTAATCTATCAAGGCCAAATTCGTCGATCTAAATTTTAAAAAAGAATGTTTCAGTCAAGTTGAAATTTACCAACTCAGAAATGTCCTCGGCTCATTTTGTTGTAATCATATGATATCTTTCCTAAACCGTTAAGTTTTTCAAAATCGGGCACTTTATGTCAAAATTTAAGTGTGGGGATCAGGGGCGGCGGGAGGTGGGGCCAAGTGGGGCCTGTGCCCCACCTGAATTTGGGCGTGCCCCGCCTCATGCCCCACCTGAGGTGTATCACAGGCTTAAATTAATGTTAGTGTAACCCACCTGAGGTAGGCTGTGTCCCACCTGTGCCCCACCAGTGGTACCTAGTTAGCGCCGCCACTGGTGGGGATTGAGAAAATTCATTCAAATTTTATTTCAAGAAATAGCGGCAGAAGGCGCTCGGCGATTTTTCGAAATCAAACCTACCAGAATTGCTTAATTGTTCTTATATATGATTGATTTACTTTATAGAGTAAATAGTACATTAAATACAATAATTTTATGCTATTTAGGATGTGATTGGGCTTAATAATATTTGGATGGTGCAAAAAATTTGTGAGGGGTACAAAAAAATATGTCCGACAGATGAAAACAATTTTTTTCATTGTTTAAATGTATAAAACTAGATGTTTCGGACCAGCAATGTTATAAAACGAATCCATTAATCCAGTGGTCGGCAATTAGGGGTAAATTACCCAATTGGGGGTAATTTCAGGTTTTCTTGGGGTAACGAGACCTTCCGCAAAGCGATATAAGATGTCAACTGTCAAAATACAAAATACACTGATAATATTAAGGGTAGCAAGTGCCACTTTAGACATTATACATGCTATGAACAGAATTAAATTCAGTAGTTTTACTCCTGTTGTCTCGTCTATAAATGAAACAGCTTTTTCTTTGTGTTTATCAATTTAGTTTCTGGATTCGGGGTAACAGTGATGTGCTGAGCACTGAATTGGGGTAATAGTGAAACATAATTCCCGACCCCTGCATTAATCGATAAATGACTAATTTTTACATTTCATGATTATTTTCTCTTCGGGGCGTTTACTCACCCCTTAAATCCATTGAAATATTAGAGAACAATATCTCGTAATGTCGCTTACTGTCATTCAAAGTTCAATCTTAATTTAATAACCCAAGAATGATCAGAATCTATCACTTCTACATTGACAATTACATTCCAACTTGCTGTTAAAACTTACGACCCGATAAACCCTCAGATTATAGAATCTGAAACTATGAATTTGTGGTACTCCACAGTGTGGAACCATGGGGTATTTTGGGTAATAGGTCAAATTTCTAAATTCTAAATTAAATGTATACGTTCGATTCTCAATATTGAAAGATTAAAAAATTTCATTTTCATCGGCCAAATATATCATGCTTACACAATGTACAATGTTATGCATAAATTTGGAAAATTATATTCCTGTAAAACCACAGCGTACGTTGTCTATTTAATTATGCTTGAATAGCATAATTAAATATAGAGATTTTCTTTCGCGCTATATTTACAATAACTACCTGCACTGTGGCAAATATTATAAACTGCCGATTTTATAATGCAAACATTTAAGAGCTGAATAGATTGCGTTTTTATATTGTTTATTTTTCAGTTTAAAATATTTCTACGCTCGCACAAAGGCGCCCAAATATATTTTCGAGCTAAAGTAAAATTGGTCGAAATTTCGGACGGTTTTTCAATTTTTCCATTTTGAACATCATCTTATTTGACTAATTTCCCTAATATTTTCTAACGAATAATGATTTAATTATTATTAATTGATTTTGCTTGAATACTGACTATTGAAATCTTTACTAGCACTTCAAATTTGTCAATATGAGTGGATTTCTTTCTAATAAAGACACATATTATACTTAATTAGCTAACAACAGAAATATCACTATATCTTGTACAAACTCTAATTGAAATTACTGTTAAAAATCGTTTCAAATCTACAAAGGTATATTTAGATCCTACAAACTGCGTACAAGACACATTATATGTACAATAATTCACTTAATTAAAGAAAGCTATCAATAAATGTCAATTCATACTATTTTGTTACTGAATTATTTTGTATTATCCTCCTAGGTATATTAACTTTGTTCTTGTTTCCATAAAATGTCAACATAGGGTAAAGCAGCTATTGCAATGTCATAAATATTTCCTCGAGGTAAACATTGGTATTATGGATTATGAGTCTAATATGTTTAATAGAAAATACTGATTCTGTGTAAATTATTGGTAGAGCCATGGCTTAACCAAACCTACCAAAGCCTACAAAAATAGATCAAAATATAGATCATGAAACATGATCTATTTTACAAATTAGCATAAAATATAGAGTGATCAATATTTGATTATTATTGACCCATTTTAAAAATATTCGAAAATTAATACATTATTATTAGTCCAGGAGCATTAGGGTTTAACATGGAAATAAATAGTACCAAGCTAATTTTTGCAGGATAGTTGCAAAATGCCCTATTGAGCAATATACTAAAAGTCCCCAAGTATCACCTTTGTGCTAAATTATTTTTTAGTATTTTAATTTTTTTAATTTTTAAGATGTTTAAATATTTCCGCCGATTTATACGAATGGTGTAAATTCAATATTCCTAAATTCTGATCCAATCCCTTAGCGTTTTTCAAAATAGATATATACTAGTAGGATGTATAAAATTATATGCAATTTTTTTTCTAAAATATGCTTTTCTGGCCTTCAGGCCACCCAAGGTGTGTAAAATTTCGCGGTATTATCAAAAAAAGATTTTTCACATTTTATCCATTATACTCGGTGTAAATAACTGCACTGAGTTCACAATTGTTCTCAGAATTAAGAGATCTGCTTTATTTTTAAAGATAACGTGCACATTTTGAAAGGGATTGACTCCTATACTACTTTAATAAAGGACTGTAGGCTGCCAGCTCGGGTCCTGGAACTTGGGTCCATTATGTCTTATTGATATCTCGTAATCTGCTAATGTTAAACACAGGAAATGTATTATAGGCGTATAGGAAGTCATATTTTTGGATTCCATTGGTCATATTGCCTAATCTCAAATATTTGTGGAATGTGAGTTTTGCGGTTTTCTCACCTTTTCCATATATGGTAATTATCTCAAATTCGCTACTTCAGTTAGAGTTAGACATAAGAAATGTATTATTGTCGAATAGGAAGTCACATGTAAGGAAGATATTGGCATATTGACTATCAGTAATTACCTTTGCTCGACAAATTAGGTGGTTTGTTGCCATTAGCCACCAAAAATCTTTCTTAAGCCACCAAATTTTCCCTTTGGAGGCTTGACTAATCCACCATAATTGTGGAATATTTGACCTTGTGTAGATTATACTTTTTGTTGCATTATTTGTTATTAATATTAGTGTTGTTTTACGGCATCAGAAGTTTGTTATGCCATCAGTGGTTTGTTAAACCAGCCATTGTTTACCGATTTAAATCGGTATGAGGTCCAACTGGCTGCTTTCTACCTTTTACACAGTCGCCCAAACACATTCAAAATGTGATTTCCGCACAAAGATTTCTCTTCGATCTTTGAGACTCCCTGGATTTTTGGCATTGCCTCAATCCACCAATTCGGTTCATTTTAATCACTATGAAAACGGAGTATAAACTATTGCCCACCTATACAATTATACCCTGCACAATGCTTTAGCATAACTCGTATCATGATGTCAGTCTTTAAGACTCTTCAAGTTGCTTTAATGCAACTGATAAACATAATACTATTATATAGAGCTGAACTATTAATATTCAAACGTGGTTCAACAAATGTCAATAGATCAGTATTAGTCAAAAATCCATAACTGAGATAATTTCCTAAAATTTACACTTCGATGCTAAATACCCATTCTGGCTCTTTTATAATCTCTACTCATAACATACTATACAATCAATAAATTTAACCATATAAATTACTATCATTTGTACACTCTTCGATTTATCCTCTTAAGTAGCGGATCTAGAAGTGGGCAGGCACCCACCCTAAGCCCCTCTGTCTGTCTTCTCACAAGAACTTGTAGATACTAGTTGGTTCGTTTTTGTAAAGATAATGTGATGTGTAAAACAAACAGAATGATGATCGCAAGTTCGCAACTGAAACATTCTAAGTTTATGCTAGCTATGAATCTGTATGAATCTGAATCACTAACTATCTCCAACTCGGTACACTGGGCAAAAACGAACTTTGATCATATCTGGAGTTGTAATAAGAGTAGGTAAACTATAATACTACGAGTTCTTAAACTACAGTGGAACCTCGTTAGTACGAGCACGATTAATACAAATTTACGGATAAGACGAACAAACAGTCTACAAAATCTCGTCTAAACAATGGCTATTCAATGGGTAATACTTCGGTTAATTAATACGAACTCCGGATAAAGCGAACATATTTTAACCGTCCGTTGGTGTTTGTATTAACGAAGTTCTACTATAATTACTAAAGTGCTCGACAAAATTTAATTTTGATGGTGGCTAATTAAGCCACTACCTCACTTTTTAAGGTGGCTAAAGAATAAACAATGGTAATAACAAATAATGCAACAAAAAGTATAATCTACACAAGGTCAAATATTCCACAATTATGGTGGATTAGTCAAGCCTCCAAAGGGAAAATTTGGTGGCTTAAGAAAGATTTTTGGTGGCTAATGGCAACAAACCACCTAATTTGTCGAGCAAAGGTAATTACTGATAGTCAATATGCCAATATCTTCCTTACATGTGACTTCCTATTCGACAATAATACATTTCTTATGTCTAACTCTAACTGAAGTAGCGAATTTGAGATAATTACCATATATGGAAAAGGTGAGAAAACCGCAAAACTCACATTCCACAAATATTTGAGATTAGGCAATATGAACAATGGACTCCAAAAATATGACTTCCTATACGCCTATAATACATTTCCTGTTTCTAACATTAGCAGATTACGAGATATCAATAAGACACAATGGACCCAAGTTCCAGGACCCGAGCTGGCAGCCTACAGTCCTTTATTAAAGTAGTATAGGAGTCAATCTATATTATTAAATCTCGATTGTTGTTTGTGTGTGTGTGTTTGTTTGTTTGTTTGTTTGTCCGGATTGTATTAAAGTGATGGGGAAATAGAAACCGCATTTATATATGAGATATATACTTCAAAATGAAGTTGAAAACATTGAACTGTGTTTATCACTTTCTCATCGTACACTACTTCATCCATGGTACATTTGATTGTAGGCCTTTTATAGAGTAGGCTATGATAGATAATATTAATCCCATCAATTAAATTCTAAAGTATCGACGTTCTAATCAAAGCTTGTTATCCTTCTACTATTGAGCGCCCTGGACTTTCTGCGTTTAAAGGTAGGTAAACAACCCATTTCCATGAATTCATTAATATAGTATCCAGTTTTACCTAGCATTTGGGAGTATGAAGTGCATTTCTGATTGTCCTGAACGACTCATCATTTCTCCCATCATCATTTTTGAAGTATGTCACTGATTCAACTGGGATAATCTTCTTCGTGTTTATGTCCCAAACCCAATCATTTGCCTATTACTCGGACGTGTAAGCTCACAGGGCTTTCATCACTAAATATGATTCCCTCTATTGTATTATACAACCATTTGTAAATACGCTCCTTATCCTGAATCTGATTCCATTTTCATAAGATTAATTAATTCACAAATTAATGTTACTGTGTTTAAGAGTTTATTCCAAATTTTCGCGATTCTAATTAAAATTTCCAATAATCATCTCTAGAAGGAGCATCTCGCTCCTGGAAAATTCCTTGATTCCCTCCCAAACTTATTATTGTTTTCCTTTAAAAGAAATTCTTAATTCTAATCTTTTCAACTTCAGTTTTTCTTTTAATTTCGGGTACCTGGGTGACGGGTCTAAAACCTACTTAAAATTCAGGTAGACATGCTACGTAAACATTGAAAAAATAGGATTCCAGTTTTCCATTGAAAACTTGATTTTACCAATAATTAGTATTGATAGGCCTGAAAAATGTATTGTATCTGTATAACAATATGGTATCAAGGTATGCATGTCCCCCTTCAGAATAATGGATTTGTCATTATCTGATGAGTCATGACGTTTTCGTATTTTTGGTGCGAATTATCGTGTTTTTATAGCCTTCTTTGAACATAGTTAATCTGGTAATGCGGAAATGGTTTGATTTTTCAAAATAGGAATAGCACGACTTTCATTTTGTATTTTTGGACCATGGACTTAAGCCGGGATTTTCTCATTTCCCTGGTGTAGCAACACTGAAAATTCGAACTATTTCCTATTTTGGTTATTAGAACTATTTCCGGTTTGGTTTTTCCAACCATTTCCACCATACCGTTAATCGGTTATAAATGTTTATAATTAGAACATGGTTTTAGTCAGAACTAGGTGAAATTAAATACTGTATATCGAATTATAAATGAATATTGATGCATTCCTCGTTTACCCGGGAAATGTATATTTCCATTCAATTTCCCAAATAGTTAAAGCTCATTTTAGGAAGTATACTTTTTCTTGTTACCCGAGGAATGTGTCAACAATAAGGGAAGTACATTACAAGTGTGTTTCAGACTTGTGAATGTCTTAGGCGACAGTTTTCATTTGACAGTGGAAAAGTTTTCCCGCAGTCTAACCAGGTAACTACATTTTCTAGGAACAAAATTCTAGGGTCTGTAGATAGAGGTCTAAAAATTCGTCATTAAAACGTAGACCTTTCCAGACCCACTTCAGATAAAACATTTCCAGATGTCATTAAGTAACTTCGGAAATCAACAGTTTGCTTTACTTATACTCTTCCTCTCAATATGTCGAGCTAATAGCCCAGCTGAAGTTCATTGGTCTAAAGTGACAAATTTACATACACTACTGTCTTTCCAAACTAGAGACCAACAAGCTTGGAAATTAATTTTTGAGCTCGTTTAAACATGAAACATCTATCAGATTTGTAATAGGTCCTAATGTAATCGTGAAGTGAATATAGTATTGTAAGACACAAAGATCTAGCAAAGGAAATGTTGAACACTAAAGTATTGATCGATACTCTCAAATGACCTTGAGATTCTTCTTCAGGTCCGAAATTGTCTAATAACAATAGGTAATAGTGCAGGTAATAGTGTTATCCCGTTTAACATACATTTCATCTTATAGATATATCTTCTAAACAACTCAGATATTGTTTAACAATCATTAAGGTTATTATTTATTATGTGTTAAAGAATATTTCTCAAGTAAATTTTATAAATGTTTGAATATCTTATTGGTTTTCGTATACGAAATCAGTGGTGTCCTGCTGTTGGAGCGGGTGGGAGCGCCGCTCCCACAGTCTTTCAGATTGTGGGAACGCCGCTCCCATACTTTACTTTTAAATTATATTGTTTGCTGTTGGTGGGACTATAACAAGTTATTAACAACTAGGTTGATATGGCTTATAATTCTGCCCAATATAAACGTGGAGTTAAAACTAGTAATTTCCAATCTCAGGAATATATATAATGAGATATGGAATTACAGTCAACTCCCGTTATAATGAAGTGCTCGGGACCCTGGTTTCATTTCGTTATAACCGGAATTCGTTATAACCTGAGTAAACTCAATAGATTAGAGGCTATATGGATTTAAATCAATTCGTTACAAGCGGAATTTCGGTGTAACCAAAGTTTTAATAATAAATGTAATATGATAGAAGGATTTCTCGACCATTGAATGACTTTGTTACAAGCTGGACTTCGTTATATCCGACTTGGTTATAACGGGAGTTGACTGTACTAGCAGTTTAGTATTTTGTGAGTAATTACTTAATCATTTACTTGTTAATTTATTCAATTTTTTAATCACACCCTGCTCCCATAGTTATAAATTGAGCAGAGCACCACTGTACGAAATGTCCGAAAATTAAAATATCCGCGATTTCTGCGGAATCAGCATTCCAACCACAATTTCCTTATATTTCAATAAACTAATTTTGAATTTAACAATATTCTAATTTTGAATATTTCTAACACGTTTGGATATGTTGGAGGCATGTTTTACAAACATCATATTATTCCCGCGAAAAATAACGCATACGCGATCAAGTGGTGACATTGCACAATTTTTGCAAAGTACCATTTATGGATTGATATTATGTTTCAATTATAATCATGCTTTAAAACAGCTCGTCTGTTACCAACGCTGTTAACAACTGTTAGAAGCCTGAAAATATGTCATAAAATGAATGTGGAAACAAATTCCGATAAATCCGACGTAATTTAGGGTACCGCAAAGGCGTTAAAAACAATATTTGACACCTTTTAATCAGATGCTTGTTAGATACTTGCTTTCGAAGTGAGTTAAATTTCAGATTTGCCAACATACTTTTTATCTCTTAACATCTTCTGACTCAAGTTACTGAATTCACAAGCTTTCAGATTTCGCATCAAATTGGAACAATAATACTTTCATAATTTAATCTAATCTTATTCGGAAATATTATGCAATTGTCAAACCTTAATCTATTGTTCTCAGGAATCATTCTTTAGAAACTATTAATTTGACAGACAATAACTATTCATTCACTAACTACTATATTTAATGATATTATGCAAATTTGTCAAGTTCAATTAATTGGGACAGTGGTATCAAAAGCTCACAGTTCCCAACACGTTTGGTTGATCGGCCTACCCACATACAGACTAATTGGTTCAAAGTTGCCTGCTTTCAAAACATATGACAAGGTACAGTCAGCTCCCGTTATACCGAAGTGCTCTGCACCGAGGTTTCATTTCGGTAGATCCGGACTTCCTTATAAGCGCAGTTCGATCTTAAAAGAGTTCATGACTAGATGATTTCGTTGTAACCAGAGTTGATTATAAACGAATTTCGTTATAATCGGAGTTCGTTATAACGGGAGTAAAATCAATAGCTTAGACTTAGAGGCTATATGGGTAATATGTTACTTCGTTATAAGCGGAATCAACAAACTTCTGGAGTCGTGGTATGC
This sequence comes from Hexactinellida sp. DTS-2022, assembly GCA_028753945.1. Taxonomy (NCBI): domain Eukaryota; kingdom Metazoa; phylum Porifera; class Hexactinellida; species Hexactinellida sp. DTS-2022. The sequence continues at coordinate 2,327,718 of JAPNXP010000014.1, forward strand.
AGTAACAGATACAGTCGGTGCATGCATTGATACGACAGTATCAAATTCATTATTCAAGCGAGCAGACTAGCTCTAAGTTTAAACGTTTCCCACTTCCGATCTATTGACATTGCTATAATTCGAAACAGGACAGAAAACTTGTAATTTGAGTTTTTAATGAGTGGGCTTTGTTAGTATCGCATTTATTGAGTGGAAAACATCTAATTTTCTACTTTCAGTTTAATCTCAAAACTTTATTTTTGAACCTCTAAAATCTACTTTTGACTAATATCCAAAGAGCTAACTGAAATTGCTCAAAAGTGTAGTGTCATATCCAGTGGGCCGTGGCGGACTAGTTTCCTCATTACATTTATCATTGAATAAATATCGGTGGATGTCTATTTTGAAGAAACCTTATTTGCTCTGCTGTCCCATAAACCAATATCGTACTGACCTACGCAGTTCGTCTGATCTAAAACAATTATATTAATATATTATTTGAGTACCACTTAGTATTAGCTCATTTGTACAATGAAAGTATATGTGGATGGAATAGCAATTCGAGCGTAAATGGGTCGAACATGTTCTATTAGCACATGCTACAATTAGAACATTTTTCGATAGTTGTAAATCTTCAGGAAGTGAGTGCATTGTCGGTTAATGTTGAGAATGACAATATTGATGAGGTCAAATTTTTGTCGTTGACGAATTTTTAGATCAACGATATGCAAGGTTAAATTCGCTTAACCTATCCAACCGGAGAACTGTTACTGACATCGGTTGACGGTCACAGATTTTAATAACCGTTAGCCGGTCTGTTGAATATCACAGAGTTATTATGAAATTATTATATTTACTTTAACCAACCACAACTCTGGTCGCCTAAAATCGAAATCATTGTCCATTGTTGAGGATTTATCAAAACCGATATACTACTAGTGTTTTTATCTAGAGTTCTTAGCTGGTACGTTTTGGGGTGAGGGATCTCTAATTGTTGGAACTGACCTCGAAGCTATTCTTTAAAAAAACACTGCACAACTAAACTTTATTTGGGGAAATCTTTACAGAAATATGCATTAGAATCTCACTAGTACGAACTCCAGGGACCGTCAAAATGTGTTCTTCTTATTCGAAATTCGTATTAACCAATATAATTGACTACATTATTGTCTTTTCTAAAATGTCTCTTCTCTTGAGATCGTTTGAGAAATACACAAAATTCCATTTATCGATTATTTCATCTAGCTGTTGACCCCTTTCACAAATGAGTCTTAACACTTTTAGGTAATGATGAAATTGTCGAATAAATAAATTTGCAATTTTACCATTCGAGATTTCCAAAGTTTGTCGGTGTATAGAAATCACTCAGCATGTAGTACATGAACAATGTAGACTCATCACCTGATATATTTATTCTCGAACAGGAATAAGTCTGAAATTAATGGGCTAAATGAAATTTCCAACCCACTGAAAGTTAAAAGGGCTTCAAATATCTTAGTATCAATATCCATGATTTAACTCTGCACCTTGTTTTCAAATTGGCCTTGGTTTATGCTGTAGTTAGTTGCTAATTTCCTTTGTGTTACTAACACTTCAGTTAAATATAAAGTGTTAAATATAATTCTATTGTTTCAACTTATGATATTTATACTAATACAACTTGTGAGATCGAGAGGGCTTCCACTTTCTAATTGAAAACTAAGATTGTACATTCCATAACAACTTCTGATTATGTGAGCATATTTCTTTCTGCAGGAATACTATTGCACTAATAATATACTGACGTAGTTAATCCTAACTAATTAAGTCTGTATTTAACAATATACACGCTTTCCAAATTGTTTATAGCGGTCATCGAGTGTACTGAATTCAAATAATGTAGTTAAATTCATTTGAAATTTCTTTTTATAACAAATAATTAAACATAATAGATGTATATTTGGTGTTAAATTATTATTACGTACTTTTAATAATTATTTATACTAATTAGTCAAATAACATTAATCTCAGAGATCATACATGATAGAAACAAACTATTAATTTATCATTTGTTCCCTAAACCACATACGTAACAATTTATAAAACACCTTGGGGGGATGGTAACATCGTCAAAAAATATTTTTTAATTTCAAGAATTAGAGTTTTGTAAAGTATTTATCGTTGTTTGTAGATTACCTATCATGTACAGAAATATGGTGACTCATCACTTATTTTATCTATACTTTAAAACACAAGGCTATATATATTTATACTAGCGCGCTTCGCTTGCTAGGTCGCTTTGCGACAGAACACAATCACACACACCAACCGCTTCGCGGTTGGTGTGTGGTTTATATACTTCTAAACATTGATTTAAAGCGTAAATAGGCCTAAATAGTCAAATTTAACAATGTGAAATTTTAGTGATTACGTCATCATGCGATAATGAGTAAGCATATTGGTGATCTGGTGTGACCAACGTGTCCGCATCATTAATGTACATGTTCTATTAAATTTTCAGTATTTTATCTCTTCAAGGGCGCGAATTATGTGCGATTAAGTGAATTTTCAGGGTTCGCGAAATGTGACAATGACGTCATAACTTGTCGAGGTGTGAGAAATTTTTGGTGGAAACCTCAACTTGTTGGCGGGTGCCAAAAGTTACCCCTATACACTTAACCGCTCATAATTTTGAACCCTCTAATAAATAAAAATCAGAAAATTTAAGAGAATATGCACATTAATGATGCGGACACGTTGGTCACAAAATATATTATTAGGGGAAGAACAGTGTCGTGGCACCATGGGTGTTTTGACGAAGTTTACGCCCATGATACTGGCGAAGCGGTTGGTGTGTGGTTGTGTTCTGCCGCGAAGCGACCTAGCAAACGAAGCGCGCTAGCTAATACTCAAACTAGAATAACTCTGAACCATTGCCCGCTTAGAAGGAAACTTCCAAGTCTACAAAGGGTTGTTACCTTCCTAAACTCCTTTTCAAAAAATATTGATGGTGATGATGACATGCCGAAGAGGCCTTAAATATAGTGCCTCCAAAAGAATACTGTTGGCACAGCTTTAATTATAGATTTTTTAGAGAATGGAATGCATGTGAAACTTATAAGTTTAATGCATAGCCTACTATACATAATGCCCCACAGTAACTTGATAATTTTGGACCATGGATGCGGTCGAAGATGGATTCTTAAAATCTAAATTAAGTCGATTGCAAGCTGAATTATTGATAAACTAAGTGGCTATATATATTTTAAGTATTTTGTACCATTGTAAATAAAAATACTGTCGTATACCCCTTCCTTGTATGAATTAGCTAATATCACTAAATGATTGGACTGGACAATAATTACTAAAATTAGTATACATCTATGTAATAGTTAAGTAGAATACATACATTAATGTATTATACATTTTGTTAAACAACATACCATAATACACATTATACTAGTATCATTACACTAAACGATCATGCAGACCGAAATGGTGCTCTAGTGGACCTGTCTGTAAGAAAAATATTAAGAGATAAGAAAATCCACAATTTCTACCAGATGGTTTGTTATTTGGGGTAACGCAACACAAGCATGTTTAAAGATTGTAAAAGTTTGGAGACATAATTTTCCTTCCTTTCCAGGTTGTTATCTCCAGGCTTCTAAGTTCTAACCAATAGACAACTCCCTCAAAAAAGAAAAGCGATCGTCATTACCCACAAATGGGCTAGAAAATTCAGCTTTTAAATGGACATGTTTATTTGGAATGTTTAATTTAACATTTTTCAGAGCGATCAGAAGAATTTGGATAAAATCCTACTTATCAGTTTGTAATTCTTGACAACGCAGGTCATTTTGAACAGCTAAATCAGCTACTGTTGATTCCTAAATAACTTTTAAGACAAGTGTGACATTTTGGCGCTCTAGAATAGAAGGGTAACAAGATTTCAAAGTTTGGCTAAACTATGTTTCTCTGAATTGTAAATGACTCTGACATCCCATAAGAAGCTGAACATAATCTCAAAGGAAAGGAACAGTAATCTGTATGAAAATTGTCTAAATCAGGATAAACGAAAGTTTTGCTGTCAGATATTTGATTGAGCCAATTATTTCGAATCGTTTTTAGAATGTGGACAAAATCAAATGCAAGAAAAAGTGGCCTGTTGATTTCATAAGAATGAGGTACTCAAATCTCTAGCTTACCAACAGGAGAAACAATTTGAAGAGTTTCACATTTAGAGGTTAGTAATCAGTTGAAATTACCTGAACCAGTATTCCACAAAGTTCAATATCTTCAATACAAGATTGTATAACAGAAAATATCTTTTCAGCAGAAATTACCGCGCATGGCAATAAACGGACAATACAGGACCATTTTTTATGAAGACTAGATACCATGATTGCAAATACTGTTTTGGTTGGATCATCAGGATTTAGATTAGAACTAATTAGTTTTCCTCCTTTGTAAGATATGTCCGATTTGATGTGTATTTCATCCATTTGGATAATGGCATGCTTTTGTTCAGTAGAAAAATAATTAGTCACTTGTTTAAGAAAAGAGAAGAATTCATCATTTTGAAGTCCAAAAGAGTGATAACTTTTTCTAAGGTATGGAAGTGTGGAAGAGATAAACAATGTAAAGTCTGGAGATACTTGTAGCAAGCTGGCGAAATCTGCTATCAGATGCGTTTAAAGTGCCAAAATTTGACTGAACAAATTATATCTGCGCCTGTTTATAGGAATGTGGCTATTTTCTAGCTGACACATAATGAATTGAGGTCTAGAAAGCTCTGACATTCGATAAATTCATCAGAAGTAGGAACTTTTTCAATTGCTTGTTGTATATGCTCCATTGCCATAGAAATAAGGGTAGCCTTTGTACATTCGATATTAGAGGATCTAGGCTGGTGAGAAAATTCATAAATTTCACCTAAAATTGACTCGAGCAGTCGAATGTCACTGATAGAGCATGTAGAGATAGGAATATCATCACCGTTCTAAAATGCTTTTATAGACAAATCGGATTCAACTATCAAGTAAACATCGAGCAAAATATTTGAATTCAGCAAGTGAGGACGCATACAAATTAGACTCTGCTATTCGGAAACCATAATGACCAATTAGGTAAAGAAATAAAAGTTGACTTCACTTTCAAATCCTGAAAAGTGTGTACCAAATACTTATCCTTCTCTTCAGTCTGTGATGTTTAAGCTAAGTGCTACATCCTGCTGGAGTAGTTCACCTTCTTTCGAATCAATGGAAAGACGTCTGCGTTTTGTAGTAGACTGTGAAGAGTAGTATGATGGACAACCTGGTAGGTAAACTGGTACTGTCCAATCTTTTAACTTGGGATTTTTGCGTGGAAGCTTGTGGTAAGTTCCATCTCCGTTAGGAACTTTGTGGGTGTACTCAATATCCTCTTCTCTAAAATGTTTCAAGCATACAAAAACAATATTAAGATTATCTACATCTCCCCTATGCAGAGCTCGAAGCCAAGACTCTCTTAGTTCAGCCGACTGTTGAGGCATTCTGAATTCAGAAAACGATCTTCTGGATTATAGTTACTCTTACATAATTGCTAATTAGTATGGGAGTGGGAATGTTGAAAAGTGATTAGAAAAATTAGTATAAGAAACAAACAAATATAATTTCATGTTGGATATCATATAATGCAACTCATATTCAAATATTATGGTTTATTGTAAATGATTAAATCATGGCAGAATATTGTGGTCACTTAAAATTCCCCATCTTCGACCGCATCCATGGTACCAAATTCGTAGTTTACTGTTAGGCCTTATGTAAAGTAGGCTATGGTTTAAGATAATTCTTTCCCTCCATGGTTTTCATTCTCTAATGAACAATTGGTGTGTGTTGGGTGTTTGTCAGAACTAATTGGAATGTATTGCGAGTCCCAGAAAGCTGAATATTGTAATTCTGTACTGCGACAACGATCTATTGGTTTTTGAAACGAATTTTTCGGTTTATAACGTAATAGGATAGGGATTTTTTGTATAACTCCTTGAATTCCGATCGGATCACCTCTATTTCATAGAACAGGTTGACTTATTTAGAACTCCTCTTTACTTATTATGGTTAGAAGAGGTTGCCAAATATCAAATTAAGTTATAAATCCAATAGTTTACTCAATCAATCCCCAAATTGATCACTTTTTTGAAGTAACTGTGTTAGACATTTAGCATTTTTCTATTTTTCACTCTGATTTTTAGATAACTAGTGTTCTTTTCTATTGAAAAGGCTTTGAAAGGGACTGAAATTGTGTTCGTACTGATGAGCTACTACGTACTGTATATTTGAGTATTGTACAATACTCAAATACACTCAAAGTACAAAATTAATCGACACTTTAGTATATTAATATTAATTTACTGTATTTTCCGAGTTTTCCCACCCTGACCCTATACGTATAGTAACTTATAGAAACTCTCTACATTATTACTTTGTTGGGGGGGGGGGGGTTAAGTTATGTTTCAGCTTATATAATAAATTGTCATGTTTCCGGTAAATTCCCTAATTACATTTGACACCTCAATTATCTATAAAACTACTAGACACATTAATTTTGACCATATGTTTGAATTCTAGGTCCCAAATTTTCATAGAATACAAATTTGACAATAATTTAATTCTAAGATTATGTAATATAGATTTGTTCATGAATTATATTGAGACATGTTTCCATGCAATTTGCCATGTGGTTCATGTGGCACAATTATCTCAAGTGGTACGGGCGCAATAAATTTAATGATATTTGGAAAATCAATGTAAAATTATAAATCAGGGCCTAGGGTAATTTTTTGCGTAGAATTCTAATAAATGGTCAAAATTAGTATAATTTTGACCATTTATTATAATTTTGACTATATAGTACAATGGCTGTTAATTGAGGTGTCAGTGATAATGAGAGGGATTACCTGAAAAATCACATATCATTATATGAGCTGAAATTTAACTTGAAAATCCCCCAAATACAGATGGATAGATTTTCAATAAATTTTTATTTGTAAATGGTGGGAACACTCCGAATTCAGTCGAAACTATTATACTATATGTATAATGGAATGGTTGAATACTTTAGTCCAGCGATTCCCAAACTTTTTCTACCGTGGACCCCCTATAGTAAATATTAGACATTCTGTGAACCCCCTCCCATTGTCCGTAATACATCCTGTGGACCCCCTACAGCCTTCCGTGGTCCCCCAAGGGGTCCATGTACCCCAGTTTGGGAACCACTGCTTTAGTCGATTGACTGTACTATACAGTATAATTAGGTTTGTACGTACCCCCTCGGGAGAGAATTATTATTACTTAGTATCCGAGTGTACATACTAACCGAGTTGAAACTACAAAGAGATACATATAAATTGACAAACTTTGTTTATACAAGTTAGTACGTACTATGCCTAAGTACTTACTAAATTAGGTACGTATTAACCGAAAACTACTGTGGATAATTACCATAAGTAAATGTAGGTATAATACTATATAGTTGTTGTGTTTTAACAGTTTACAATTTAGATTAATTTGATGCTTTTATTTTCTAGATATTAGATCACTTATTATTATACCTAAGAATTGTTCATTCATATGATTATTACTCGAATGCCTATTTGGAATTTGAGGACATGATGCCTTCCCGATTATCACAAATTTCTGTTAGAGGGCCTACAAATAACTTTGCTACAATCAAAGAGGTTAATCAGCATATATCTGAATTTTCCACTACGATTAATAACTTCTTAATTCATTCTCAGCCTCTTACTCATAATGAAATGATATTCTTGGGAAAAAGAAATGAAGATACATCCATTGAAAACTTTATTCAAGAAAATACTAAAATGATAGAAACTGAAAAATATCTTTGTCCTCTTAGTGGGAAAAAATTTAAAGGACCCGAATATGTTAGAAAACATATTCATAACAAACATAATGATAAAATAGAAGGAGTTAAACTTGAAGTTCAATATTTTAACCGATATTTATCTGATAAAAGTCGACCTATGCCAATGATGAAAAATACTAATAATTCGAAATTTCAGCTTATGCAAAGAAAACCAAGTGAAAAACACGACTCGATTTTGGGAGTAATGGGAAAGCCAGCCTTAAGATCAAAGGAAGTCACATGCCACGCACAAACCTGGCCTTTCAATCCTAACATCATTTTACCTCCTCATGGACCACCATTTCATCATAACATGGATTTTGCAAGATTTCCAGCATATTCACATTATGGGAATAAACGAAATCTTAGCCGAAAAATCGATGATAATAGGAAACCCATCTCTTATAAGGACTGGGATGATCCGAACCTTGATAATTGATTGCTTCTATTTTATATAGTGTTTGTATGAGTCTATTTTGAAATTTCCATTTATATTATAGCCTAATATGTGTATTTGTGATACGAAATCAGTTATTATGATTTGCTAGTTACTAGTCCCAATCTATATATCTATTGTTCGCCGCTCTGCACTCTCGATCATTTTTTTAGAGAATATTGTGTCAGACATTATAATGTGTTAATTTCTCCCTAAAGCTATCAGACAACAATTTTCATCTAGTCGTAGCTGAATCCAGGAAAGAGTAGTTTTATTACAGATAAAGGGACATATTATCAAAAAGTCGGGCTTGTCACACACTTAAATGGATGAATCTGCTCGATTCCCTATAAGGAAATTCTCCTTAAAAGTGTGTTAAAGCCTAGCTTTTAAAAAAAATATGTCCTTTTATCTGTTGATAAAAGACAATCTTTCGGAATCCTTATAATTTTATAAATATATGTTGCAGTGTATTCGAAATTTCTGTGTGTTCACGAACACACATGTGTTTTCGCGAATACACAATATTTACTGTGTGTTCGCGAACACACAATTTTCAAACTTTGTGTGTTCGAATACACAATGTTATTGTAGTTTTTATTGATTATGGCGCACAAAAAGAATTATATTCAAAAGTTTATGCAATGCATATTGAATAAGCGTGACTAGGAACGGGGATTGGTAGTGCCCTTGTGACTCGGACTTAGGTTTGGTTGGCCCACTTTTATTTGAAATACCGGAAGATAACTATTGTTAGGGCCATTGGCTCATGACACTGCCAACCATCCCGGAGTAAACGCTTATGTGTATACAGTAAAACCTCGTTAGTATACGAACACATTTAATACGAATTTCCGGATAAGACGAACAAACAGTTCCACAAAATCAAGTCCCTAAGATGCCTATTGAATGGGTATTACTCCGGTTAATACGAACTCCGGATAAAGCGAACGAAATCTTTACCGTCCGTTGGTGTTCGTATTAACGAGGTTCCACTGTATATAGCTTTAGCCATAGCCTACTAGAACATAAGGCCTTTTCACTGATCAAAATACATCTATACCAGGGATAAGAGAAAGGGGATTTTTTTATGCACCCATAATGTTACTTTTCAAATTTACAACGATTAGTTTTTGTTTTTATAAATAGATATTTATATTTATTCAGTCATAGACTAGAACATACCTTTAATAGGTTATGATTCAGTGTATTATTTAACTCTTCTCGTCTAAACATATTTTCTTTTCAATTACGTATTAGTCAATTATTTGTTAGCGTATCACTTTGGTTCTTCACATATGGCTAGTTCTTGTTCTGCGCCCAGGTGTCAAACTGGGTACTACAATAACCACAGCGGTATACAAGTGTTTCAGATGCCTTCCACACCTCAAGATCTTCGACATCGGTGGCTGCGCTTTTTGCACAGAGATGGTAAGATAATTATTCATACTTCTAATCTAAGTTGTTTAATTAATACGTCTTTTATTGGATACGTATTATACGCAATACGCGTATTAACTTAAACAACTTAGCTTCCAATACAGTCAGGTTCTTTTATTATGAACATTTAAGGGACCAAAATTGTGTTCATAATAGAGAGACTTCATAATAAGCGAACTCCACTTAATACAAACCCTATGTAAGTTGTTAAATTGGGACCGTAGGATTTGTTCATAATAAAAATCTTCATATTAAGCAAACGAAATCTTGTTCATAATAAGCAGATCTGACTGTATTGTTATTTCATATCAAGAATTGGAACTTCTCAAATTTTAGACGCGGACAGATTGAAGAAGATCTACTTATGTGCTAAGCATTTTTATGTTCAGGATATAATCGACACACAGACTTATCTAGATTTTGATGGCTTGTATAAAACACGACGTATCCAGGCTAGGTTGAAGAAAGAAGCAATTCCTAAATTTCTTCCAGATTGCCCTGAATACTTGAATGACAACTCGGTCAAATCGCAGCGTCTTGATAGGGACAAAAGAGAAACTGAATTACATTTTCAGGTGAGTATACTGATTCCTAACATTTTGTTAAATTTCCTGTGCCAACTACTGTGTAGTGGGTCAGTATTTATCTTTTTTAAAACTTTTATATTTATACATTTGTAGGCAATCGATCTAAGTAAAGAGTTTTTTGAAGCAGAACAAAATAAGTTTTCAGTAAACAATTTTGATGAACTCATACTAAGTCGCGTGAGATACAAGTTCCACCTGGATGGATATTTTGCTATCCAAATTCTACTTCAGTAAGTGTTATTAACCTTACATTCTCACATCCGATTACAGTCCAAAATTATTTAGCTATTGACGATTCTCTACATGTCATATCTTATCATAATGAAACGCTAGTTAGTCTTCAATTTCAAACAATCAATGATATTCGTCAGATTGGTAGTTTGTTAGATGAATTGACAAATTACAGTGCTGATATAGTTTTGATCGGTTAGTATTTATGAATTCGTTTTTGGGAAGTATCAAACATTAATGTTAAACACTTATATATTTTAGAAGTCAACCGTAGTATTTCATGTGTATGGCAGTCAATTTTGCTGCTTGAAGAATCGTTATCAGAGTCAGGTACGAGCATAATATGTTATTTTATTATACCTTAGCTCTTGATTGCCTCTTTATTAGGTACATACAAGTTTCCAGAATTGTTACCACAGCTTTACTTTATATTGGGTCAACTGGAGAATTATATTGTTAAGAAGACGAGGCGACGTTATAATATGACTACGATGATTTTATCACTTAAATCACATTTGTTATCGCATACTTGTTATAAACAACTTCGTAATATGGAGTGTATATCTCTACCACACGAATCATCTCTACGACGATTATACTCTAGTTTTGGATTGGATACAGAATTTCTAACTTTTCTGAAAGCTGAGACGAGCGGATTTAATACGTTTGAACGTCATCTCTGTCTAAACATAGATGAAATGCACGTAAAATCTAATATTACCTATAAAGGTTCGTTGGATCTCGACCCTAATTTTTTTATTTAAATATTTCTTTTCTGACCCATTTCTTAGGTGGGAGATTTTATGGTAATGCTGAGTGTTTAAACTCTTCCCGTGAGATAGAGCCTGCCAAAACTATACTTTGTTTAATGGTAACTAGTTTATCTAAAAGATGGTCTTCTGTTGTCCGCTTACTCCCGCTGTTGAATCCCAAAGCGTCGGATTTACTTCCTATTACTATCCAAGTGGTCAAGGATATTGAAAAGTATGGCCTCTTTGTAGATGTTATAGTTTCAGATAATTATCCGCTTAACGTTTATCTCTTCAAATTACTTGGCAAAAGTAAGGAACTTTACCACATGTGTCACATCCTACTGATAGTGAACGCTCCCTTTTCTTGTTATTCGATTTTGTGCACATAATAAAGTGTATTAAAAATAATTGGCTAAATCAAAAAGACTTCAATTGTACTTTCCTTTTTCCAAATTTTGAAGATATCCTCAACTCTAATTATGCAATGAGATTGTCTCAGGCAGTTTTTCAGGTAGATTTTTATTTTATTTCAAATTAAAGGTCGATATTTGTTTTACATCCGTTATATGTTTTATGTTTCATCAATATTTACATAGGACTTGAGGCGACAGTATAAATCTCAACAGTTTTCAGTTGCAAAACTTGCACCGAAGTTGACTTACAAGTCTTGTTGGCCATCCGCCCTAGAAAGGCAGAATGTGAGCCTTGCTCTGAGAATATTCGATGATTCAAATGTAGCTGCCCTTACTATTCATCAATCCAATGTAGACCAAATTGACCAGATACAGACTAATACTTTCATTAAACTGATTAGCTGTGTTTGGAAAATATTTAATATTAATACCCTTTGGAAAGGCTGCCGTCTCAACGATCAGGATAGCTTGCCATAAAGATTAATGACCCCCGCTTTAAGTTCTTATCCTCAATAGTTCGTTGGTTAGAAAACTGGAGACTATTACCATATCATCAAGGCAAATTAACACCTCAAACATTCACCAGCTTTCGGCATTCATGTCTAACGCTACCCAAACTGGTTGAATATTTAACTGGTGATTGTGGCTTTTCTTATGTGCTTTCTTCATTTGTTCAGAATGACCCTATCGAACATCGTTTTGGACTGTATCGACAGGTGTCTGGATCAAATTATAATGTATCTTTTTGCCAGGTAATGGAGAGCGAAAGAACGTTAAAGTTATCCAATATCCTTAAACTTTATAAGCGGCAGACTATTGTTCGAAAGGATAGGGCTTCCTTCAAGGAATTTCTCAATACATTCGTAATAGAACAAGATAACCCTACTGATTGTAGCGAGACTCAAGACTTAACAATCTATTTATCAATCATCACAATGGACACAGTGGATCCAGATTTAGAAACACAACAAGCCTTGGCTTTTATTGCTGGTTACGCAGCCTTTTCAGCAATGAAAAAGTTGTCAAAAACATCGGAATTGTGCATTGATTGTACTTCGTTTCTATGTGAGGATAAATCTCTGGACGTTGAAGAAATTCAACCAACTTTTCAATTAATTCATCTTTCAGATCGTGGTGGGCTAAAGCTAAGTTGTTTAATACGCGTTTTGCGTATAATACGTATAATACGTATTATACGTAATACGCTATCCACTAGTACGTATTATACGTTAAATCTATGATCAACCAGGGATGTTTTCGAAGTAAATTCAATAGAATATTAGTAATTGTTGTTGTAAATACAACATCTAGCAAATAATCATATTTGTACTATACAAACTAAACTACGAGTCGATTAACAATAAAAGAACAACGATTAAATCAAAAGTTGTTCAAAGCAAATTCCATGAGCTCGATATTATTTGTAAGGTATACGTATAATACGTATTACATTATACGTATTATACGTAATACGTAACTAATAAAAGACGTATTAAACAACTTAGGGCTAAAGTGGCCCTCGAAACAAGTTTTGAGTGGAGTTTTCACCCTATGGAAAATATTTGTCGATATCGAGCATTCTCCTCTTCTCCTGAAAGATTTTCTCATTTCACACTCACGAGCTAAACTAGTTCAGCTCACTACCCTTAAGCTAGAAAGTGAATGCTGCTGCGATTGGACTTATGAGTGTTCACATTGTTTCTATGAAGGAAAAGAAGTGTTACATGGAATATTAGTAACCGCAAGCAATTGTTTTCTCAATAACATGGCGAAGAACATCAATTCGGATAGGATACAAAGCCATTCGAAAGAACCTGGAAGGAAGATCCTCAAACTTAGTTCGAAATAATTATTTAATTTTGTATTCTTTATAGCTTTTTTATTGTCTTATGCTTTATTAAAGAGGCTAATGTCTAATATATGCATAAAAATACTCAGGAATTATTAACTTTTGACGTTTTACATACATCAGCCGTGTAATGTTAGAATAACCACCTTAAAAAAACTCGACTTTCTCTTATCCCTGGTTCAAAGTAGTGAAAAGGCCTTATGTTCTAGTAGGCTATGCTTTAGCGCTTATTTCGTTTCCATCCCGTTATATATGATAAATTTGAATAATATTCAGTTCCTAATCCAAGGCTACGTACGTTCAAATTATTTACAAGTCACATTAAATTTTACTCGTGTATGTTTGTCCGGATTGTATTAAAGTGGTAGGGAAATAGAAACCGCACTTATAATTGAGATAGAGGTTAGTTCCAAATGTTATAATAGGTATACAAGTATGGCCTACCCGAATTTCGCATTTAGAAATTCCAATATGAATATTTATTGTTGTTGTTGACAAAAAAGGATTATATTGGTTAAAATCCAAAATTATGAACTTATGTAATGAATGGTTTTGGGAAGCTTAAGGCCGCATAGCGGCGGTTAACTTGAGGTGCATAGCACCGATCTGTCACAAAGCGACTGAAACCGAAGGGTTCGTTGCTTTATACAGTAGGAATATATTACTAAGTAAATATGATATAAACTGGTTATCAAAATTTCGTTTTAGCAGTCTTGGCAAAGATGATTTGGTGCTCAAACATTTTTATTTGAAATACTCATGTTATATTTTATGTGAATGAGTTCAAAACATTGAACTGTGAGGCTCTCAAAATTATCGGATATAATTTGACAAATAAACTCTAATCTGGCTCAGAATGTGAAGAAAATCAGTACTGGAATAAGACCGAATGGAATGAGAGCGAAACCCAGCTCATTCCACACGATCAGTAAATAACGCTTCTATTAAATTTTCACCATCACACATATATCAAAAACCTTGTGAACAATTGTATAGTGATTTCTTATCACCCTAGTAATAGAAGAACACCAAAGGTATACTACTACAGTAGAACCTCCCCAATCCGGGCAGCTCGTCCGGAGGGTGCCCGGATCTTAGAATTTGCCCGGATCTCGGAAATAATCATAATTTCTATTGTATAATCAACTAGTGTTTATGTTTTGATGTATCAATACCTGTTGTCTGACCTGATACGCGCCTCCGACATCTGATCTTGGTATAAGTTTACCCAAAGAAGTCCATAAATTTCGAATATGAATCGTATTTAAAGTAGCGAGATTTACCATATGGCCAAATCCAAACCAATATTTACAGCGCAGATGAGGGTACTTTTAGTAACATGTTTGACATACAAATCTGCAAAGATAAACTATATTTGGGGCTAATTCCCAGAAAAATGGCGAATTAATTTTGAACTTATACAAAAATATTGCCCGGTTTAAGGAGGTGCCCGGTTCTGAGAGGTCCGGATCTGGGAGGTTCTACTGTACATGTTAAATGTCAATATCTTAATTTGGCTTCTCAAGAACTATATTGAGGACATATATAATGAACAGACTCAATTTCCTTTATTCATCGAATAATTTCTCTTCTTATGGCAAACTACTATGTTTTGGAAGGCAATCGGAGAGGCTCTCTGGTTTATCGAAATGGTACACATACATATATCAAAGACAAGGATAGCGACGTTATTAGATACTTAAGATGTGTTAAGTACAATATGGATGCCCCGGTAGTGCAAAGTTAGATTTATACTTACGTATATGTTTTCTCAATAGTAGGAGATCATGAAAATCACGAATCATTTGAAAGAGATATAGAGGTAATGAATCTAAAATCAAAACTCAAACGAAAGGCAGAATATTCGCAAGAATCACTTAGAGAAATATTCTATGATGAAGTAAATCAATCTCCTGTTGCTGGATATATCAGCTTTCCCCAATTAGAGAATACAATGTACACAATACGACTATATACACCTCATGTTCCCTTAAATGCCCAAAATGCGATATCTCCAATGGAAGTTGCGATGACGAGTACAAAAAATATTGTCCATTTCTATTGAAGAATCATCACAGGATGAATTTGCAATTGCATTCATGAGCCCAAAATGGCAAAGTTACATTCTTCCTACTGATCAAACAGAGGTGCAAGCAGAAGCCACATTTTTTGTAGTACCTAAACAATTTTATCAATTACTGAATATATTTCTAAAGTACAAGGATCAATCACTACCTGCTATTCATATTCTCATGTCAAAAAATACGGGAAGATTATACGTATGATAGAATTGTTGCAAAGTGAAAGAAATTCTTCCTTTCATTGCGACTCTCATCAAACTGACTATGAAAACGCTTTATATGATTATTTTGCTAAGAATTATCCTCAAGCGAGGGTAAGTGGTTGTCTATTCCATTATGCAAGAGGGCTAGGCTATATAAAACTGGAATTGTCAAAAATGGGTTATCAAATTACTATGCTAGAAATCAAGAATTTCGACAATGGGTAGTACAACTAATGTGTTTACAATTACTTCCTTCTGATTCTATTGTTCCTACATTCAACCATCTTAAAGAAGAGAAACATTTGATGCCTCAATTAGAGAATGACAATTTGAAAAAGTTCTTAGATTATCTTGAACGTTATTGGCTTGGTCAAGTCGATCCTTCTAGAATCTCAGTATTTCAGGTTGAAAAACGAACTACAAATAATCTTGAGAGCTTCCATTCAAATCTCATGAACCAAATTACTGGGATTTCATCAAGAAGTTAAACAAAATAATTCAAACGGCCGAAATTGATATCGATAGAATCGATAATGACATTCCTATTCGCCGCAAAAGGAGGACAGTAGTAATTAGGAAAGAACAGATTATTTTTGATCTTCAGCATCTATTAATTAACGGGGAGATAACTGTGAGAAATTATTTAAGAGTTTTAACTCATCATTACAAAACCCAGTTTCAGAATGTTGATGAGATTGACATACCGATTGAATATGAAGAAATACGTCAATCTTTGAATTGAGATTTGAGAAGATAATTTTGCTCGATTATGCAGAGTCTATTGACTAATGTATCAGATACCTTACTATTGCCATGCCGACATGCTCAAATGTGTTCCTGCTACACGGAACAATTAGTAACTGGGAATCGAACAGTTGCCCTATCTGTCATGAACCCATTGAGGAATATCTAAAAAATTATTTATAATGACGTGTTTAGATTGTCATTTCACATAGTTACTAGTTAACATTTTTCATTCCACATAGTTACTAGTTTAGATTTTCATTACACATAGTATACTCACTGTTCAGATTTTTCCTCCCTAATTATATTAGCACATTCATCAATTGATTTTAATTGTATTGTTCCAGTCCTAAATATTATTCGTTCTTATTCCATTCAGTCTTATTCCAGTACTGATTTTATTTCGCTCTCATTACATTCGGTCTTATTCTAGTCAGGCTAGGAAAATTTATGATTTATTTGATTTTTTTGGGAAATTAAAATCATTGATTTGAATGAACATAACTCAAATTATATAATAGGTATTCAATTTAGAATTTTGCAGTAAGTATACTTTGTAATATTACGTCGAAATAACTCTGATTGCAATAGGTATCACCATTTTCAAATAGTAAAAATCAACTTTAAATCAATTGATTTTGATTTTGATTTTATTTAAAAAAATCATTATTTTACCATTCCTGATTCTAGTACTGATTTTCTTTCGCTCTAATTCCGTTCGGTCTTATTCCAGTACTGATTTTCTTTCGGTTTTTTTGCATTCGGCCTTGTTCCATTCGTTCTTATTCAGGTTTCCCTTTCAAACACAGCCTTGATTCCTATTCTGTTTAACAAGTAAACTCTGTTTTGCAGCATTCTTATCGATGTTAATTGCAAGTTCAGCATTGCGGTGGATACCACATACATTGTGCTTCTGAAATCCATCACGACCATCCTTGAAATTGTTCCATCCATTAACGTTATCTTAGGAAAAGGCATATGCATATGCCTTTTCCTAAGATAACGTTAATAGATATATGCTCACATTAATTCATGTCAGCAGGTTTTAGGCTACAATGATCAAATGCCCAATTGCAAATGATGCAATATATTACTTTAAGATTTATGCTCTTCTGGATAGAATGACCACCAGTGATGTTTTGGGGGGGGGCTCGGGGGGGCGCGCCTCCCCACTTATTTCGCTAGGAGGGGGCCTTATATCCCAGGGGGGGCGATCCTTCCTATTAGTTATCTATAGATTCATTATTGGGGCCGTTTTCACCTATGTTTTCTAAGATAATGCTAAATTTGAAAGGGAGCGCCCCCTCACTTCTTTTTTTTGCAAAACACCTTACTGATGACCACTTCCAGATTTTGGCATTGAAATAGAAAGTCCTTGAATCGAATGATCTTCTAGGAGAGGTAGTTCAATTAGCTCTATCTGCTCAGCATATGAAGTAGAAAGTTCATCTAAATTAGAAGACTTAGTCCATTGCCTGTCTGTTCTCGAAGGCTCTTCTCCGACATTGTACTAAACTCGTTATAATTATTTTAGTAATTTGGGTAAATGAATTATTTACCTAGTAACACAGATGACATGTCATTGTGAAAAAATAATAACAATTTTAATTTCACTAAGAACCAGTAGGTTTTTAAAATGTATTTTTACAATTTTGTGAATTAAATAGTTCGAATGGGTTGGTCGGAGTTGGGTGAATACCCAACACGCACTTAAAAATGCTGAGTCATCACAGATTATAATCTACTGTAACTTGAATATCTCTCAAATATAGTGAGCTAAATGGAAACTTCCAACTCACTAAGGGTTGTTGCCTTTTGAAATACCTTTCTTAAATAATTTAACACCTTCATAGTGATAATGACATGGCGAAAAAAATATTCAAAATTGCAGCTGTGCCGCAGCATGTTCCTTTGGAAGCACCGAGGCACTATCAATAAACCACCACCAAAATATAGTGCCACCAAAGGAACATGCGTCGGCACAGCTGCAATTTTGGATTTTATTATTTATATTTTTATTTATTTATTTAGTTTTCTCCGTAGACGGTGCCCTGGCAGAGCTTTGTAGTTAGTTGATGGTCTGAAACTTGGCATGTAGGTGCGATGGGACCGTCTAATTTGCACCTGGGGTTACGATTTTTCATTAAAACTTTGTACACATTTTTAACACCTTTCAAAATTCTTTTGGTCCATAACTCAATTTTTTTTACTAAACCCCAATGTTTATTTCACTATTGGATTCATCTTCAAATTCTTCGTCTGATTGGGAGAAGAATATTTTTAATAATGGGTTTAATTTCTGCCATAAATGGGGGTTGAAATTTCTTTGTTTACTCCCACTTCAATTTTAATAAAACTGTTAATCTAATTTCATTGTTTCAACTTGCGAAAATTATATTGATTTAACTTCTTAATTCTTTCACTATTGTTTCAACTTGCGATAATTAAATTGATTCAACCATAGCCTACTATACATATTTATTGCCTAAGAGTAACTTGTGGTTTTGGGCCAGGGATGCGTAAGCCGATATAATTATTAATCACCCATAATGTATTATATTTGACTATTATGTATTAATACATTTGAGTTATTGATGTTTTGATAGATTTTCTAGATAACTTTATTTATATTCTATTTCCCCTTTATTTGCGCATCTTTCTAACTCCTGTTATCTAAATTTTGCTAGCTGCTATTATTTTCGAATGCTTAACAATTGTTCTGCCCCAGGCTGCAGGAGCAATTACGACCCGAATGACAGAATTCCAGTTTTCAAGATGCCACTTGAGCCAGATGAACTGAAATACGCTTGGCTGCGAGCTCTACACAGAGAAGATGTTGATGAGCTGAAAGTAGTATATGTATGCTCGAATCATTTTAAAAAGAGGAAGATATCGAATATATGCATAGAGTCCCGAATGGGGACGGGAGTTATCGAGAGATGCCAAGAAGTCGTCCTAAGCTGAAAGAGGAAGCAGTGCCAGCTGTACTACCAGGATGTCCACTATATTATTCATCTCACTCTACCAACAAACGCAGCCGCCTCTCTCGAGATTGCAAGGATGACGAGCTCCTCAATCAATCGGCGACACTTAGTCTCAAGTCAGAAGTTGAAGAAAATGAAAGATTTAAGATCCAAAGTTTCCAGGAGTTACAAGATAAGTTACCTTTCTCTCTATACATAAAACGTGGTCCTTATGGTACCCTGTTGAATTTACTTTAATTATTATGCGTCTTGGTTTTCATAATTGTAAAATTGAAGTTGATACGTACTTGTCAGTCGAATTTGATTTATCCGTAAAGCTTATTTTAAAGGTGAAATGTTTTCAATTTCTCAAGTAACTTTGAGTGATATTCGACAACTTGTATCCATCCTTGATGAAATTTCCAATCCACCACCTTCTATATACACTAACCATCCAAAAGTATTTGAACATTAGGGATTTTAATACACACACACATACTCATCCGGTAATTTAATAACTGCTATGTAAACTACTCTGAAATGACTATAAATATCATATTATAGATATATATATTAAAATATTGTGATTTCAATTAAATTTAGAAAATATTCACGATGTAGCATAAGTGTTTCTGCAACGTGCCACTTGTGGCATAAGTGGCACAAATGGAAATGTGGCTGTTTCACTGTAGAGAATATTCGGATTGATTTGAAATTATGTACTTAGAGTAATTTAACTATGTGGAATTCAAATCTGCTATCAGAATTAATATAATAACATTACATCTTAATGATCACAAATTAATTATTTAATTAGCTAATTATATATTTAATGAGTTTAACGCCTCCATAAAAATGTAAATTCGAAGATTTTGCTGTTTTATTATACTTTACATATTGTTTCATGTAATTTACCATCTTGTACAATATACTAATGTTATTAAGCTGGTATAACCTCAAATGTCTGAATACAAATTATTGCTGTCCAAATACTTTTGGCCGGTTAGTGTACACTGAAACTTTTCCCACTAGTTCTAATAATGCATCTCATATCGCTTCCGCAGAACGTCATCTCCAACAAATTATTGATAATATGCATGAAACCAAATCCGATGACGAACGATTCCTTATCCAGAGGTTTCTAGACTCAAATTTATTATTTGCCAACTTCAAAACAGTTTTGTCCCGAAAAATAGGCTGAGATATAACGTGTTAACCCAAATTTTATCTCTGAAAACACATCTCATTTCACCTGTATCATGCCAGTATCTTCAGAGTATGTCCTGTCTATCTCTTCCGCACCCCAGTACATTACAAAAGTGTATTCATCCTTTGGTCTTGAAAACGAGTTCTTTACATTCCTTAAACAAGCTACACAATCATTCTCTCTGGAACAAAGACATGTTATTTTTCAAATGGATGAGATTCATGTCAAATCCAATATTTCATATAAATGGGGTAAAATACTTTGTTCTAACTTTGATCCAGATAATCCTACCAAGACTGTTTTCGCGATTATGGTCACCAGGCTCAGTGGCGTTTCTAGGGGGGGGCGACCGCCCCCCCAGTTTTTTTGCTTGCCCCCCCATTTGCCCCCCCACTTTTTTAGGATTCACTTGACTAATAATAATTTACCGTTGAAAATTACTATTTCGTATAAATAGAAATTTTCTCCCTTAATTACACATATTTTATTATACGGATTACTTATATGGAGCTCAGTTACTGTTAACTGAACCTCCATATAAGGATATTTGAATTCAAAAACACCCACAACCTCAGAAATCAAATTTAGACATAAATTTAAACCACTTCAGTTACCCGTAACTCAGCTCCATATAAGCAAAAATTTTATTATATGTACCATATATCCATATCATTTTTTTATTATATTCATGCTTCAGTTTATAATACTATATATCTGTAGTAGTCAACTTCGATAAATAATATATTCAACAGTTGTTAACTGCTAGCTTGCCACATTATATCAATAATTTTAGCAAATTAACTCAAAATATCACATCTCCTACTTCGTTTTTTAATATAATTAGTTAGAAACTAAATTCAAAGATGATTGTGTACGTTGTCTCATCATTTTAGATCAAACTTATAAGCCACCCCAGGATTATGTCTTGCCCCTCCTTTGCCCCCCCAGTTTCAAAATCCTAGATACGCCACTGTCACCAGCTCGTAATAAGAAATTGTCTTCTATTGTTCGTTTTTTGCCATGTTCTTCTTTAACAGCTGAAAATGTATTCGTGATGTCGAAGAATGTGGCTTATTCGTTCAAATCATGTCTACCGACAACTATCCTCTTAATGTCAAACTTTTTAAATTGTTTTCCCCTATTGGCAAACTGAATGCAAAAGTACCACATCCTTGTGATATCAATAGAAATCTTTTCCTCACGTTTGACTTTGTACATATTCTTAAAAGTGTTCGATTAATTAGTTAAATCAGCAATCTGATGGTAACTGTTTTCTTATCCGGATTTGAATTGTATTTGTATTGACCAGTGTACCTATCCATTAAAAATATGTAATGCTTCTTTCCGTTACAGCCGTATGCTATATAACTCCGAGAGAGATAGCTTGGCAAAACTAGCTCCGCGTTTGACAGCTAAATCTTGCTATTCCAGCCTTGAACGTCAGAATGTTAAGTTGGTTTTGAAAGTAGTTCATGAATCCACCATTGCTGGTTTAGCCATACAGAATGAACAACGATCTCCAGCATTTAAATCCAAACTTCTGACTTTGTTGGGATTCTCTTATCTCTTTGGAAATCTTTAACGTTTACATGCCCTATAAACATGTTCGTTTGAATGATCCTATGTCTAAACCTCTAACATTTAATGATGGGCGATTTATCTTTCTGACACGAATTGTTTATTCGTTAGATGTTTGGCAGTCACTGCCCGAGAAAGGTGGTAAATTGAGCAAACAGACATTTACAAGCTTAAAACATGCATGTCATGTGTTACTCCAGATAACAAATTTTCTAACAGAGACCTGTGGTTATTCCTACTTATTAACATCATTCTTACAGACAGACCAATTAGAACACCATTCTTACAGACAGACCAATTAGAACACCATTTTGGGCTGTATCGTATGATGTCAGGAACAAATTTCCATGTTTCATATCTGCAAATCTTAGAATCAGAGCGCCGTCTTAAAGTATCTAACATCCTAAGCATGTTTTCCAGTCAAACTGTTTATAGCACATTTTCTTTTCAAGAGTTCATTCACTCTTTTTAATCTTTGGGAAGTGCAGACAATTTCAGATCTTTCTGATATTGAGTGTAATATACAGGTACTTCAATCCTTAACCTTTATTGCTGGCTACTCAGTACACCAATACTTAAATCATAGTCAGCCTTGTCGTATTTGTCGGGATATTTTAACTTTTGATAGGGATCTACTTGTCGATGAACCCTCTACTCCAGGGGTCGGCAACCCTTGGCACGCGTGCCACTTATGGCACGCGAAGTACTTTTCACGGCACGCTAAGTGATTTACTCAAACTCTTCCTTGTCGACGATTT
This sequence comes from Hexactinellida sp. DTS-2022, assembly GCA_028753945.1. Classification (NCBI taxonomy): domain Eukaryota; kingdom Metazoa; phylum Porifera; class Hexactinellida; species Hexactinellida sp. DTS-2022. Next base: position 2,350,823 of record JAPNXP010000014.1, read on the forward strand.
TCAGGTTAATCTGTTTTTTGCCAACCTAAACACATTAGTTTTAACTCCAATAAAGTTTATTACTTGTAATTAAATACATGAGAGATAGAACTGTCATGGAATTTTGGTCCGCTTGGAAAATTGGTACGGATAGACAAAGATTATCATGGATAAATGGTCACAACCTGAAATTTTTTGTTCCACCATGGGTTGAATATGTAATAAGTAGAGAATAAAGTGCTGAACTGTTTTAACGAGGTTTAAGCGCGTACGACTGGAAAAGAATTGATTAGTCGGTTTGGAGGGTCAGTCATGAGAGCAAGGCTGGATTCGGTAAACCGGCTAACCGGTTAACCGTTGCTGACATCGGTTAACGGTTAGAGATTTTATTAACCAGTTAGCCGGTCTGTTGAATAACAGCTGAGTTATTGGGAAATTAATGTATAAAGACAAATAAAGTATTAAATTTTTTTGAATTTTATCAGAATTTGTAGTCCTAATCCATTTCTCATCACCACTTAATAAATTTAATAGGACAACATTGATTTAAACCTAAAGCACGAAATGTATCAGTCAATATACTTATGCAGTTATACTTTATACACCTGAGTCTTATTCTGTAGTATAATCAATTTTTTTAGAGGATTTATTGTATTGAGTAGGATGGGCGGTTAACCGGTTAACCGTGGCGAGAAATCGAATTGAAACCGTTGCCTCAGATCGGTTAGCCAACCCCACCCTTGATGAGAGGAAGAAAGTACCAGGCCAAAGTTACTCTGCAAAAATGGTGCTAGGACCATTTTTCCATGGAATATTGTTCCTAAGACCATTTTTCCAAGGAAATAGGTATCCGGACCAATTCTTTCGGGGAAATTTGCTCCGAGTGCCCATTATTCCATGGAAAAATGGTCCTATGACCAAAACTCAATGAAATACTGGTCCCATCGCGGGTCGAAATATTTCAGACCTGGACCATTTTTTCCATCGAATATTGGCCCACCGAACCAAATTTTTCTGGTAAATTGGTACGGGGGCAATTTTTGGGACAAATTTTCCAGTGACAGAACTATGAGGATTATATTTGGCTCGGAAGGTCATAGATATGTTGACATTATAGGTAAACTGGCACACTTCATTCAAAAGGTTGCCGACCCCTGCTCTACTCTATCTCAATTCAAACTATTAGAACTCTCCGATCGCGGAATATTGAAATACCCTACCGAGGTAGTCCTAGAATCCATTGTTACTTCTTTGAAGATCCTAATCTGCATAGAAAATGATAGCGAGCTCATGCCGGCGTTTGTCAAATGTCCATCAAGGAAAAATCTAACCTTGAATGTAATTTTAGAAGCCGATTATTGCCAGTCGTGGAGAAAGCAATGTCCATCTTGTACTGTAAGTGGTTTCTATATTCTCAGAAGCTTATATTTGTAGCTGGGAATTGTTTTTTAGCTAATATGGTTAAAAATTACAACTCAATGGTAATTTCCAGAGCAACGGAGAAACGAAAATTAAATAAATCACTAACATCATGTATTCTAATTACTTTTCCTTGTTTATATTATGCCGTTCCTTTGTTTATTCTTTTTGATTCATGTTTATCTTCATAATATAATATTAGAGTAGACGAGTACAAAGTAAACGAGTTGGAGAGGGAAGCTGATATTGGAAAGATGTTATACGTATATAGAAGTTCAATGAAAAACCGACGTCCTGATATAGAGTTTATATTACTTTTTGTGAATTTATTTGATTGTCCTCTGTGATGTTACAGTTAGGGTTTGCAATCCCGGAATCCCTATACATTTTCTCCCGGGATTCGAAGACCAATCCCGGGATTCAATAAAGTACTAGGAATCCTGATCAATTTGTTGTTGTTAAGTGCTAACCACGTTCCATTAATGCGAATCCTTTGATTTCATAATTAGATGTGTGAACTTAAGGAGATAGCCCCTTGAAAAAATTTTTTAATTGATTTCAAGTTTGATAGCGTTTTTGGACTATACTATGTAGTAGTAGTTTACCTGGAAAATATAATTGATTTACCTTGCATTATTATAGAGTTATTTACTATAATATAATTTATCCTAAATGAATCCATATAGCCGTTGCCCAGTGATATCAATTCAACAGTAAACAGCTAACTTAGTTTGAGGTTGTATTTCAGCTATAATAGTATATGATTGAATGACCATAGTAGGCTTTTGTTGAATTTTTAATTAATTCATTTTTTATGAAGATTTTTCATAAATATGTGTAATATTGTTGGCCAATTTCACTAACTAAATTATTATCAATTTCTATATCTATAAAATGTGTGTTCTAAAACTGCTATCTTACTCTACATACGATAAGGAGCAACTTTGCAATTGATTTTGAGTCTCTATCTTTTATATTTTTTGAGATAACACTGGGCAACGACCATCTTTTGAGGGAGAAAAATCTTTTGGACAAGATGACGACACTCACCCACTTCTGAGGACTTTCGTCAACCAAAAATTGACTTACGTCACCAAAAATTATCGGATTCAAATTTACTTCATATTCAAGAGGTTTACACATCCTTAAACACGATGCTCATCAAGAATTATCATATATGATTCCAGGTGTTTGCTATTAATTAATCACAGTAGAATCCGAAATGATATATTATAACCAATATATATATGTATTGTATTGTATTCATAAAATACTAATATATATACTACAAATTAGAACTACATTATCTGATTTCCATTGATTACGTATATTATTACATAATGGCAGAAAATATTTTTCGAGAATTTGAAGGAGCTGAGATTTGGCAGATTTCAAACGATCAAAATGCGGCAAACTCTCTGAATGCAAAATCTGTAAGAAAGTAATCAAGTGTGATGGTGGATCAAGTAAAGGATTACATGTCCATTTGAAAACGATCCATCAAATTGAGCTACTAAAAAGGAATCGATCGGAGTGTAATTCTGACCATGCTCTAACAAAACCTAAACCTGATACTGTAACTGGAAATCTTGACCGTTATTTTAATGATGCTAGTCTTCCAACAGTTTTAGCCCGAATGACAGCTTGTGATGACCTGTCATTTAATATTTTGTAACCTCATCGGACCTAAGAAAATCTCTTAGTGCTCTTGGCCACTCTTATCGAAATATGCAAATGGAAAAAAGAACAAGTAATGAAATACGCTAATAATTTGCGTCAAAAGGTTTCCAGATGTTTGCTAACTGGTAAATCGAAAAATTAAAAGTTTACTCTTACATTTGATGAATGGACATCTCTACAAAACAAAAGACGTATTAATATTAATATCCATAGCAAAGAATCCTTTTGGAACGTTTGATTGATCAGAATCAGAGGAAAGTTTTCAGCGGAAAAATGTTCAGAAGTGATATCAATGAAACTCAATGAATTTGGAGTGGATTTAGACTCTGATATTATAGCAATAACAACAGACGGCTGTGCTATGATGAGAGATAATATCTCCATTTCAGCAGTTATGTTACGCCCATGGTCTACAACTTGTAATTCAGGATGTATTCTATGCACATCTCGTAATTCAGAGGAACTTTCAAATCATTCAAGTACGAGTGATACAGATGAAGAAGATGATTTAGAAATAATGGATGAGGATGATGAAATTGATGGATTAATTGTCCTAGGTGATGCTGCTCAAGAAAATACGAATTGTCTACGCTATGATATTCTAGATTAGTAAATAAATACGTAAGATTGTCAAGATCTTTAAACGTTCTCCTAAGAAAAATGAAATATTACAACGATATGTAACGGAAAAATATCCGAACGGTCTCAATTTGATACTTGATTGCAAGGCTAGATGGAGTTCATTAATAAATATGCTTGAACGAATAGTCAAGGTTAAGTTGCCTGTTCAGAAAGCGTTGTTAGACCTTCACGAAATGATTCACCTTAGCGATCAAGAATTCACGGAGATCTCAAGAATTACACAATCTCTGAGTCCAATCTAAGCAGTAATTGAGGCATTATGCAGACTTGACGCAAATTTGATTACCTCAGAAGCAACTATCAAATTTCTTTTAGATGAACTAGAGAGTTCTCATTCCAGTTTCAATGATAAAATTCGAGAAGCTATTATACAACGCATAGTGCAGGAGCGGTATACAGACGCTTCTGTGATTTTACAATGCTTACATAATCCCCAAGCACAACTAGAAAAAAAAGTTGTAATAATATAATTTTATAACGACTTGCTCTCCAGAATACTGCCGAAAGATGAAGATACATTGTTGGAGGATATTGAAAATGGAGTGAATTCACAAAGTTCAGATCCAGATGACTTACCTATCGCAAAGAAGCTGCAATTAGGAATTGATGCATCTCTAAGGGTACCGGACAAAGAGATTCACCCTAAGAAAACGTTCTCATCTATCCTAAAATTTGAACTCACTATCGCTGAGCAGACATAAAAAAGAGGACATTTTTTTGGAAATGATTCACCAGATGTTACTCACTGTTCCTCCAACTTCTGTAGAGGCAGAACGGGTATTTTCCTCTTCAGCATACCTATGCAACAGATTCAGGACTAGACTAGGTGATGGTACGCTTGACAACCTTACCTTCATACGAAATAATCAATCTTCAATAAATACTACTTAACTAATTATTCTCTTTCATTATTACTCTTTTATCACTATTACACTCATTATACAGCATTAGGCACTATCAATAAACCACCATCAAGATATAGTGCCACCAAAGGAACATGCGTCGGCACAGGCAGCAATTTTGGATTTTTAAAATTTTTAAAATTCTAGTTTCCTTCAAATACTGAAGATCCATGTTAATATTTTACAACACATTGGATAAATAGATCGAAATAGAGTCTACTGTAATATACTAATCACAATTATTTTGATGACCCATGGCATACTATATTATACATGCTAGATATGTCAAGTATTTGCTCATTTCATTCCAGGCCATTGTTTACTTTCTAATTGCTCGTAAAATGAATTACCTATTGTCATTGAATATACTAAACTTTGGTTTTCAAATACGCTAGAAACATCTAAAATGCTTTTGATAATGATTCCACATCGGATTTAACCACAATGAGGTAATCAAATATATATACCCATTAACCCATATATGGTAATTTTGACTCTATACTATTAAAATAAATCAAAAAATTAGAAAATGAGTACTTTATTAATTCCAGTATCCATTTGGCATGTTGTCAATTGTCCATAGCAATTTGTGATCTGTCCAAATATCTTGTGTCATAGCCTACTAAGCATAAGGCCATTTCACCATTTCACTGAGTTAACGAGAGTCGTCTGTAAATATTAGCTATCCTAATTACAAATTATCTCTAATTCAATCATATTAAATCCCTTTATAATGCTAGCTCCTTGTTTATTTATATCCTGAACTCATGCCCAACTCTGTTCTGCTCCCAGATGTGCTACTGGATACCTATAGTGATTATAGTGGTGTTGCAGTATTTCACTTTCCTTCTGGGCCGCAAGACATCATCCATAAGTGGAAACGTTTTCTGTATTGAGATGGTGAGCAAGTCTTTACCCGTTTTTCTTTAAGCTTAAGCTTAACATCACTTACATACTTTAATTAAGAAATAAATTATATGTAGACCGTATATTTCTAGGTTTTCTTACATATACACAGGGCCGTAGCCACTGCACAGTGGCACGAAACAGCCCAAAAACTATATTATAGACCTATGGGAAATCGACCCCAAGGAATCATTTGGTGTAATTAGAATTATTCCTTCGTTTCAGGTGTGAAATTTATGACGTCATTGTCACATTTCGAGAACCCTGAAAATTCACTTAATCGCACATAATTTGCGCCGTCTGAGAGATAAAAATATGAAAATTTAATAGAACATGTACATTAATGATGCGGACAGGTTGGTAACACCAGATTGTCAATATGTTTACTCATTGTCGCATGATGACATAAACACTAAAATTTCACATTGTTAAATTCGACTATTTAGTCCTATTTACGCTCTATAATCAATGTTAGAACTATTGTAAATCACACACCAACCTCGAGGCGGTTGGTTTGTGGTTGTGCTCTGCCGCGGAGCTACCTATAAAGCGAAGCGCGCAAGTATAACTTAAAATCCATAATTTAATCCTATATATTATGATTAAATTACTAATATTAAAGAACCACAATATTTTATATTATATTTTGACAAGCGAAATTTGGGCAATTTATGTCTGGTAATGAAATTGAAATGATCCTAAAAATTTTATGACCACTTCAGACCACAAGGTGATGATAGTCTTATCAAATGGAGATATTAAAATACTATAAAATAAAACTTGTGTCTAAAGTTGACAGCGCGGCAGATGAAGTTCTTAAGGTTCGAAGTTGTGATCGTGATAATGCAGAAAATATTTTCCAAAAATAGCGATAGTTACAATGAAAATATAGGTTAGATACTGAGCTATTCTTTTATATCAGCAACATTCCAGCAAATTTACTAATTATACAGCCTTGAATTATTTCAATAACATGCTGTCTTTACATTTCACACTTTAATATGATCAAATAATAATTTTGGTTTTTCAATCAATAAATTTCAATTGAAATTAGTTGTCGTTAAGACGAGTTTGAAGTCCTATTATTCCAAGAAGCTGTATTGTTTCGAGAAAATTTAACTGCAACCTTAGATATTAGACAATGCTCTATCAGATAGACTACGTTTGGATATTTTATAAGATGGTATAAATATTTCCTAATTCCAGGGGGGTTGTACCACTGTGCACTGGTCAGGTTGGTCAGGTTTCAACCTGACCACTTTTGGTTGATTATTGAATGTCTACTCTAGTTCGTTGGTTAGAGTCTGGGGAAGCTTGCCAGTTCATGAGGAAATTAACAGTTCAAACCTTCAGGAGTTTTCACCATCAAGAATCGCACAGCCTAAACTTTTAGAATATTGACCGGCGAATGTGGAATAAGTATTGTCATCATTTATACAAATTGATCTTATTGTATAACATTTTGGATTATACAAACATATGTAAAACTACAATGTATTGGTTTGTCAAGTCCTGGAAAATGAGAGGGCACTTAAACAGTCTAATATTCTCAAGTTGTATAATAGGAAAGATTATGTCCATAAAGATAGAGATTCGTTTATGGAATTTATCAGCAGCTTGGAAACCCATGAAGATTATCTTTATCGCAGCCATCCTGAGAATTTTGATGTCACACATTGTGTGTGTGTGGCCACTCTTTTGAAGTTTTTCATGAATTGATACACAAGACAACCTCTAGCTTTTATCGGAGGATATGCTGCCTTTCTTATTAAGGAAATTGTCTAAAATCTCAGATTTGTACCCCGATCGTTAATCAGTACTCATTGAAAATATATAGAATTGGAAATTGAAGACCCGGATTTTAACTTTTGCCTTGATTGGCCTTTTGATCTTGGCTGCTTAAAATGGCCCTTCCAATTACGTGCTAAATGTGGTGTTTATGTTGCAGTGTATATGCACTTTTGGTGTACATGCATGTACACCAGTGCACATGCATGTACACTGATAAGTTGGTGTACATGCATGTACACCGGTGTATATGCACTTTATGAACTATATTGACTACAAGTGTATATACACCAGTGTATACGCACTTTTATCCATTTTTTATGTCAATGGGTGCTTATGAATTTTTTAATTAAGTATTGTGAATTCCTGTGTATCTATCTAGTTATGATTCAGTCGAAACAGGTTTTCTAATCCCAGTTTTTTGTAACTAATCGTTTTCTATTTATTCTAAATGTGTAAGAAATTCCAATTTTGTTTTATCTTCAATCGGTTTATTCTAACTATCGGATTTTTCTTCCTTTATTTCCATGAAATGAATTGTTTAGAATAAACCGGTTTCAATTGTATAACATTTGATTCTAATTGATAAGATACAATTATAATCATGCAATGCATTTCAATGAACCCAAATTCTTTGATGATAATTCTAATTATATTCCCAGCAATGCATCCTACAATTGCATGTGTGAAAATCTAATCGATTGCAATTTTATCAAAGTAATTTACACGCGCCGTATGTCATAATTATAACATGCGTATGTATAATACTAGCTATATAACATCAAGGGAATATATGTACAATTTCAGAATCAATGTTATATCATAACTTAGATACACAGGAATTCACAATATACTAGTTTAAATTTATAAGCACCCATTGACATTAAAAATGGATAAAAGTGCGTATACACCGGTGTATATACACTTGTAGCCAATATAGTTCATAAAGTGCATATACACCGGTGTACATGCATGTACACCAACTTATCAGTGTACATGCATGTGCACTGGTGTACATGCATGTACACCAAAAGTGCATGTACACTGCAACATTTACACCTTGGGAAGTGTTTACAATTACGTTTTTCAATCGGATTCAAGCAACTCCCCCTCCTAAAACTCGATTGTGGAAAGTGCGAAGAATTCGTTGATGAGTTTGTAGATGCTTAGTACAGAAGGAAAATCAATTTATTGATTTTAATTTTAATACCAGTAGCCAATTGTTACTTAACAGCAACAAGGTAAAGAACCATATTGTATTATTGTTCCTACTACCTTCCCCAAAGAAAATCATGAGAAATTCCTCAAAATATTTGCTTAGTTTTCATAATAATACTATCTAGTTTGCATGTAATAATAATACTTGAGCTTGAATTTATGTTGGGACACAACTATGACCCATATATAAAACTTTGATATGTGTAGTTGATATAATGAGTCATAGCCTACTCTATATATGGCCTGACAGTAACCTAGAAAATGTGGACCAAGGATGAAGGAGAAGATGGTAATATTTATCCAACCACAATATTTAATTTCAAAAATAATAATCATAATCAACCACATTAATTAGAAATATTCTTGAAATATATACAATTATTGATCAGATTTTATTCAAAACTCTTCTATTGACGTAAAAATCATCCTTTTAATTTCGCTTTGGTATTTTATTCATATTATATTATATTCATGCCTAACTCATGTTCTGTCCCCGGATCAAGAGCAACTACAACCCAGATAACCATGTTCCTGTGTTCAAGATGCCTCAAAATCCACCAACCCTGAATCATGCCTGGACATTCGCTCTTCGTCCCGAGTATATCGGTGACCTGAAGGTGGGCTATGTATGTATCGACCATTTTCAGAAAGAAGACATAGACTACACTTTCCAAGTCCCAAGAGGAGATAGTACTTTTACTGAAGTACCGCGGGCGAAGCCAAACCTGAAGGAAGGCGCTCTACCAAGTTTACCAACACGCTGCCCAGCATATTACTCATCCAAACCTAACAAACGGAATCGCTTCTCATACGATGCAAAAGAGGAAGAATTGATGAACCAAGCACTACAACTCAGCTTGAGATCCGAGAGTCAAGAGAAAGAAGTTTGTGGTAACTCTCCACAGGACTTGAAAGATAAGTTAACCTTGATTTATTTACCTAATAGTTGGTTGGTGTGGTTTCCTTAATGGGAGCAACATAACGTTTGTTCTCGCTAAAATGGCTGAAAATATATCTCAGTAGATTTGTACCTTGAAATCAATGCTTATTTATCCACCTCAGCCTATTTTAATGGACAGAGTATATCCGTCCCATTGCTGCATTAGTGACATCCGAGAAATTGAATCTGTTTTGCAGGAACTTGCTTTAAAATTCAACTATAGTTCTTATTGTGATTATCCCCTTAAGTTCTGAAGTGCATTCTTGAAGATGTATGTCAATTATATAATTCAGAAAGAACAAGTTTAGTCAAATAAGCTCCTCATTTGACAATGGAGTCATGTTTTCCGTCTAGCAATGAGCGTCAAAATGTCAAACTGGTTTTGAAAGTCGTTAACGAATTAACAATACGAGCCCTTCGGTCTCGGTCGCTTCGCGACCTTACTCTCCTCAAATTAAACCTTTGACATGTAAATTACACGTACTCAATTCAGTATGCTGCTATTTGGGACCCCAGTATGTCAATATATTAATTAATTAATCATTCATTCATGTTATTTACTAACCATGATTTACTGCATAGTAAATTGTTTGTAAATAGTTGAATTACTTTGATATGTAATATTTTGCTTATGTGATTGCCGTAAGCTAAATACATCATGAATAGAAATAAACTGATTGAAGCCAAGCTGGATTAATCAAGCATGCAATTTCGGAAATAATGTAGGTGAAGATTAAATCATCAAACCTCAATATATGCAATGATGCAGCAATATGAGGTTACATTTTTGTTATTGCCTGGTGCAGATTAAATGCGAAAATTATAAAAATTTCTAGAGACATGCAATACATTCTGTTTTATAATGTGACAAAATTATTTGTTGATTGAACAAAAGCGTAAGAGCTAAATCCAAATTAGTTCCTACGTGACGTCACATTCCCATAAATCGGAACACGTGTGTCTCATTGTATGTTGTGTTATTATCGAAAATTGTAGGCGAATCGAATAAAAACTGAAATAGTTTTCCCAAATATGTGCCTTTATGACGTCATAATCCCGTTATTTCGCTTAGAAAACCAATAGATCGTTGTCGCAGTACAAAATTATCCCTGTTTACAAATTTTTAGCTTTCTGGGACTCGTACTCTTTCCATTAATTCTGGACAAACACACACACAAACAACAATTGTTCTTTTAATATTACGAGCCCTTCGGTCTCGGTCGCTTCGCGACGGATCACTCTCTCAAAAAAGTCGCTTCGCGACTTTTGTTCGTTCGTGTTAGGCACTACGCGATACAATTAACGGCCGCTTCGCGGCCTTTCCCTTCCCAAAAAAGCTATAATATTACTAATGAGTTCACCTGTGGCAAGTAAATTACACACTATTACTTAATAACGCGTGCCTAAAATTCATTTTGGGTTGTGATTACTGTAATTTGTTTGGGGAATTATGTTGAGTAAGTTATTCTCATTGCTCAATAGTTATTAATTATTGTTTAATTAATAGCTCAATAGTTCTTAAGGGTAGCTCGTTCAGCTATATTAAAAGGTTAGCTTGTTAGCTCAATTAAATTGAGACATGTGGTTGGTAAATTACACGCAATTAATTATTTCAGTAAATTGTATTGCAAAGTAATTTACTAACTCTGGGTGTAATCTCTCCATAAGAATGGTTTAAAGATGAGTTGCAAAATATTTGATTAAAAAAAAAATAGTACATAATAAACATTTATAGATCTCACCATAAACAATTCATTTTGCAGGAGCTGGGTTAGTGAATTATTTAATTTAATTGTTAGCAATAATTAACATAATAAATCTCATCGTTAGGCAGAACCAAAATCCTAGATTACTTAACTTAATTCATTTCTAGTAGAAATCCTAGGTTCCATTGATAGTCTTATTGTAGAAGCCAATATAGGTGTAATTGATAAACAATGCATTAGACTCTCATTGACGTAAGCTAAATACATCACGAATAGAAATAAACTGATGGAAGCCAAACTGGATTAATCACGTATGCAATTTCGAAAATATTGTAGGCGAAGATTAAATCATAAACCTCAATATGTGCAATGATGCAGCAATTGGAGGTTACATTTTTGTTATTGCCTGCTCAGAATAAATGCGAAAATTATAAAAATTTCTAGAGACATGCAACACATTCTGTTTTATAACGTGACAAAATTGTTTGACATTTGAATCAAAAATGTAAGAGCTGTATCCAAATTAGTTCCTACGTGACGTCACATTCCCATAAATCGGTATACGTGTGTCTCATTGTATGTTGTGTTATCATCTAAAATTGTGAGCGAAGCAAGTAAAAACTGAAAGAGTTATTCCCAAATATGTGCCTTTATGACGTCATAATCCCGTTATTTCGCTTGGAAAACCAATAGATCGTTGTCACAGTACAAAATTACCCCTGCATGCCAATTTTCAGCTTTCTGGGACTCGTAGTCTTTTCAATTAATTCTGGACAAACACACAAACAGACAACAATTCCTATTTTAATATATAGATCTGCGCTAACTATTCAGAACAAATTGCGTTATCCAGAATATAGAAAGAATACTCCTGAGTTTGTTGATACCCTTCTTACTGTTTGGAAATTATTCAACGTGAACACACCATATAAAGGAACACGTTTGAACGATAATTTCTCTAGACCTTTGACTTTTAATGACCAGCGATTTCTATTTTTAAGTCGTGTAGTTTTGGTTAGATGCTTGGCAAACTGAGTAAACAAACATACACCAGTTTTAGACATGCTTGTATTGCCTTACCACAAATTACCAATCATTTGACTCAATCTTGTCACAGTGGGCCAGGAGATGAAATTAGTCAAAATATTGATAAGTGATATTATAAGTAATTTTGCTTGTTTCCTCTACTAAATGCTTAGATTAATTTCGAATTCCATTTTCAGGGTAACATATGCATACTAACTAAAGTTACAAGGATTGGAATCTTGTGGTAAATGAACATGCGAAAGTGATGATTATGCAATATTGAAAACTACCATGTTTTGAGTAAGCTTATCTTGCATATCTAGCCAACCAGTAGTTATGGTCTCATAATAATTTCGCCAAATACATTACTACATTGTATTTTCAGCGTAATAACTTGACATTTCTTGTTATTTCCGTGAACAACCAAGTTTATAAATTGGAAAAAAATTTGATGAGAAAATGGTCAGTCCTTTAAATTGAATGTGGCTGCAAACTAAGAACACCGCTAGGTACCACTTCGAATTCAAGTAATTTACTCTTTGGAAGGTGAGAAGTTCAAGTCAGTATGTACTCAACTCTCTAAAGTTAGCGAACAGCTGAAAAAGGACAGGAAGTCTTTAGATAGCTTAAAGGGAGAATGGTGGGATACTCCAATTCCTTGGAGCCCCACAATTAGACCTCGAAAGAAGAGGTCTCTGGATAATGAAACTATCCAAATTGTAATTTCTCATGAAAGAAGAAAACCGTTGTCAGAGTTAACTGTAAAGCTCTACGCACACGATTAGCTTCCCTTTTGAATGTAATCAATGTTATAGCAACCAAAGAAGAAACTGACATGAAAACAATAGCTAGTTATGCACTGCAACTGGTGTCAAACGAAGTTTATGATAAAAAGATCCCAATAGTCTGTAAAGAAATCATTCGTTCAGGTACTTTCTCCAATCCCTTGTCACAAATGCCTTTATCTAAGTCTGTATTTCTTATTGATCACCTTCAAATTGGCAAGCGAAAATACAATGAGCTTCGTCGACTTTGTAAAACCGAAAATTTTATATTTCATACTTACAATGAGATTTCTGAATATCGTTCACAAGTTGTACTAAGTAATGAACTAAAATTCATATCAAGTACTGGTGATGAACATAGTATTGGAATTGCGATCTCATACAAAGTATTATTACATCACACTATCATACGTTTGTTGGAATCTATTGATGAAAACGAATTCGTTTATCCATTAACAGTTAAGATATCAGATGGACTGGATGGATCTGGAAGTCATAAGATTTATAACCAACAACATGGGAGTACAAATTTCGACACCAAAAACTACATCCTCTTTGCATTTACACTTTTGTCATTAAAGGACTACTCTGGCAAATTATTGTGGGAGAACGAAACTCCTAATTCCCCATTTGGAGTGAGGCCTGTTTCACTGATTTGCCAGAAGGAGAATGAAAAGAATATAAAGTTCATTCTAGATACAATCATTAATCCAGAAGTTTCATTGATTGAAAAGGATGGAATATATATCCCTAATGGCCAAGTCATCATCCAAATCATGCGAACAATGCTCGATGGTAAGATGTCAGCAATCTTATCAGGTGCAGGTGGGGCCAGTTGTCAGCTCTACTACACATTTCGATGAATTAAAAGATTTAGATCTCATCCGTGCGGGCTATCCAATAAACAGGTCAATAAAAGATGCTAAGCTCATCTTCGAAACAGTCGATAAGGAAGAATTTCTCTCTTTACCTTCTAATGAAAGGTTTGGGTTAACTCATGGCCAATCTCAAGCATTGATATCGTATCCGCATCCCCCTTACACTCATACACTTGTGTATTTCGATGGTTCATGCTGGTGATCTACCATTTACAATCTGGAACTCACAAATGGGCTCCAACATCCAAACGTATTCAAGATTCAATGAAATTTGTACGTGTATTTTTATACGAAAAAAATGGAATGAGGATTGATCAAGTAACCAGTGCTGGAGGAACAACATCAACTGGTAATATGGCTAGATCATGTTTTATGGGGAAGAAAAATTTCATTGAATGGATATTAACTTTGATTCCATTCGAATTTAGATGCCAATCAAAATAATACATCTCAACGTTTCTGTTATTCTGCGAATCTTCAACTGTGGTCAGGCAATTGACACAGATAAACTGGACAAGGTATGTAAATACACCTATGAATTCATTTTTCTCGAACTCCCATGGGTAAATATCACTCCTTCTCTTCATAAAGTCTTAGCGCATAGTGCGGAGCTCATCCATAGCTGCAATGGTGGATATGGTATGAAGCAATACTCTGAAGAGGCTCTAGAAGCTTGTAATAAATTATTAAGAAATTATCGAGATAATCTTTCAATTCAAACGTTAGAGATATCTTTGTGCGTCTTATGAGCGAAAGTGACCCAATTTTGTTACAATTTCGCAAAGTTCCACAGTGTAAATATTGTGGGGCTATCAATCATTATTGTCGATTTACATGCAAAAATCATAAACAGAACACAACAGAACAGAATTCATTATTATAATCTTTATTATGTGACATTAATGATCAGAGGCGGCGCCACGCTGGGGCAAGGTGGGGCAAATGCCCCACCTGGCCTTCGGCTTGCCCCACCACTGGTGGGGCAAGCCTTATCAATAGCTTAGAATTTATTTGGGCGCTTTTGAAGTTTTTTTCGCTCGTCTTCTTAATAGGACGCTTTTTGAACCCAATTTTGTAGCATGGATTACGTTTGAATTGGTTTTCATGTTTTAAACCTTGTTGTTACTGTTAGTCTTACCATGAAATTTCACCATCCCACTATTGTGTGTCTACCTATATTTTTTGATAGTGGTTTTATAGTTAAACATTTTGCCCCATCTCAAATGTCCCTTGCCCCGGCCAGCCCCATCGCTCATTTTGGTCTCGCGCCGCCACTGTTAATGATTAATTATTAAACTACCACAATGAATTCATAAATTCAAAAATTTATTATTGAACCTTTGAATAAAAGTGGTCACACAATGAATCCTATTATACCAAACGATTCCTAGGACCGATAACCTATACTACAATAATACATTATATATCGCTAAAATTCAAATTTATACCTACTTCTCGCAAATTGGCATTCTGGCCCACTGTGCTTGTGGCTTTACATAGTATGTGCTGTCCTCCTTTCTACAGATGGATCCCTTGGAACACCATTTCGGTCTATACCGTATGATGTCGGTTTCTAATTATCACATCTATCTTCAAATCCTTGAACCGAGCTTCGACCTAAAGATTCTAGCATAATGAAACATATTTACTGACCAACAAGACACTTCCTTTCAATCTATTCAGTCATTTGTTAAGTCATTTTCTTCTCCGTATAACGCATTCCACTACTGATGGTGAGTTCAATTTGGAGCCATTTCTTGATGAGATTAATGATCTATCAACAATTGATTGTGGTTCACAGTTGCTTCAATCATTAGCCTTTATTGCAGGCTATACTGTCCATCAGTATCCGAAACAAACAAAACCGTGTCATGTCTGTCTACATATGCTAACAGTTGATAAATAATTTCTCAGTTGATAAATAATTTCTCCTGGACTCTCAGTATAAACTTCTGCAGCTAACGGACCGTGGCGGACTTAAATGTCCATCTGAGCCAGTTTTAAATTCCATATTTGTTATATGGAAGACCTTTAGTGCCATCGAAAACAATAAAGAGCTGTTGGCGAAGCTTGTAAGTGGACATTCTAGAAAAATAATATTTGAACTCGCGTTGCTGTATTTGGAAGATAGTGATAATCGTGATCCAAGTATTTGGAAGTCTACTTGTATTAGCTGTGGTGTGTTTAGTTGGAACAGATTATCGAAGCTAGTCTTTACCGCAGCGAATTGCTTTCTTGCAAACAAAATTAAGAATTATAACTCTCTGGTCTAAAAAAGTATAGAAAGCGTAAATTTAAGAAATTCTCATAATTATGTGTCTACTTATTTGTATTTACCATGATTTGTATTACTCTGTTTATTCTTATTTCTATTATGTAGTTAAGTGTGTCGTGTGTCACTGCTAGAGCCAGAGAGAGAAAGGAAAGAAAGCAAATAATGGGAAACGGACACTTCGTTCCTTGGACACTTCGTCCTCGGACATTTCGTACCGGACACTTCGTCCACGGACTTTTCGTCCCTTGGACACTTCGTCCCCGGAAATTTCTAATATGAAAAATAGTACAGTAATAGAATGATAATTTATTGTGTTGCAGTAAAATAATATAATATGCGTACTATTACGTAGTATTATAATTAAGAGTAGGAATATGATGTGAGATTAGAATTCGAAATTATGTGCTATTCCTCTTAAAAATGTAAGAATTTCTCTATTATGATAATCTTCAACCAGTGTCAAGATTCGTGTATTTCTTGATTCACTGCGTTTGATGTTTTTGAAAGTTCTCCCGTTTCCCATTTAACTAGAGTGGCCTCCTTTAGTGATTGCTCACGCTGCAGATGATTAAAAGTTTAATAAAACCTGGATGTGAACAATTAATTCCTGATGCAAAGCCGTTATGTCAGCCTTCTATTGAATTGTTGGTTCGGAATAGTTTAGATCTCACTCGAGTATGCATATTCCAAATTCGAATTGGAAAGGGTGGTACTCGTCTGCTTTGATTTGCAAGTATCTTACAAATATAATTGGCCTCAAAATATTCAGCAATCTCTTAAGCTGATTGCGGAAAGTCACCCATTAGTATTGTAAAACAGTCGATAACATCATGCTCAGGTACAAAAGCTAGACTTGGTATCATTTTCATCCTGATTGCAAACTCTTGATCTTGGAGATATTGGATTGTCAGCCCTTTGGACTGAATTTGACGATAAATACTTTGCTTCAAATGAAAAAAACATCCAGAAACAACAGCTATGAAATTTTCTTCTAAGGAGTTAAGTGAAGCTTTTTCAAAATCTACCATAATATGTGACGGATTTAAGCCAGGTTCGATTTCTATCAATTTTTAGAATATGTTGTCGTATGTTGCTTGGCGCTTATTTGTCATCAGTGCATAGAAGACACAGGGGATGATGTATCCGTCTTTCTCACAATGAATTGTGTATAATTTTTAAAAATTGACAGGGTACAACTTTAAAACTTTTTGTTCGTCTTAACCGGAAATTCGTATTAACCGTGTTCGTACTAACGAGGTTCTACTGTATGCTCATTTCGAATTCGCTAGTAGCAAACTCTATTATATATATTGTTGACGTTTACATTAGGTAAATAAATGGTTTGATTCAGAATGAACCTCTTTACTATCTTACGATTGTTATAAAATGGGCGAACAAGTATTCTGATATCAAATTTAAAGTGTACGGATATATGATGTGAATATTTATTGTTATTGTTCATAAATAGTTATAAAAATGGATTAAAATTTATATGATATGGAGGGCAAAGGGTATTATAGGTAAATGCATATAGTAGAAAGACTTTGTCAACTAGGAATTGATAAATAATTATTGCATGATGTGGTGAAGTCGAAATTAAATAATGATATATAACACATACAGCACCCGGGCAGAAGTATTCGACCACCCAACATTTTTCCTTAGAAAATAGCACGATAGTAGGCCTAATAATATCGTTCAATGTATTACATATTGCTATTTTGAATTCAAATTCGTATTCTACGCATTAGAATTACCCATTGTAGATGCTTTCAAATTGATTACATATTAATTCGGTAGAAAATTATCATCAAATGGCAACATGTGCCACGTGTTCCCATCTCCACCATAGTGGAAATTTGGGAAAAGTGGTGCATAGTGGCACACTGACAGGATGATAATTTTTAACCAAATCAAAAGGGGATTGAATTGAAAGCTTCTACAATTGTTGATTCGAATGCGCAGAATACGAATTTGTAATCGAAATAGCAATATCTCATATAATTTGAATACACTATCTTCCATTGTTCAACCTACTATAGTACTAATTTCAATGGGAAAATGTTGGACATAACAAAATGAGCATAGCATTGATGCTCCCTGGTAATGCGGTTCCCAGTGTACAAAAATAAACTACAAAGGAATATAGGTGACTGGTTAAATAAGTTACCACTATATTACTCAAACTATGAAATTAAACAGTATTACAGTGAACTCCAAGTCGGCTTTATAACGAAATTCAATGGTCCGGACATCCTTATATTCGACTAGACTATAGTCAAATATATCGATATAATGAAATTCTGTTTTTGGCGAAGATATTTATTTGTAGATAATCTGAAGTTGTTTGATAAGTCTTGTAATTCGTGTTCAGCATTGATACAACAGGTTAATAGTGATCGAAGTAGTTTTGGATATAAAGGATGGCTGTAGGGTTATCTGAGGCTCTGTGCAAACTCCAACGCACTTCGCGAATTATTGAGTCTTTCGTTCTATAGACGTTATTGGCAACGTAGACATTGGCATCAAGAATAGCAGAAGCAGCATAAATTTCCACATCTGTTCCCCAAACTGATTCATGATTCATAAGTACTTGTGTGGTAAGGTATCTACACTGTGTCATTTGCACAGTGGTTTCGAAGCAAAGAATAGCAAAAAAATTGATTTCATTTTGAATGGTTTCAACTTTCAACTCCTTTTGGATTGGTTAAATGACTCTAATTTCAAATTGCTAATCAATTGAGTGCCTACAAGTGATAAAATTCTTGCTTCAATTATGCATTAAATTTAGTCAAGATTGCGGTTTCGGTAATTCTAATATTAGACTCATTTCTAGTTAGTGCTAGTTCATTTTGGAATTATCTAATAAGCTGCATTCAACTTTTTTATATATAATTCGAATATGCTAAATATAATTCACTTGTTTTGAATACTCTATCTTCAACACATTAATTTAAATTCAATTTTATTTCTGGTACTTCAACACAAGTGTAGTATTATTTAAAAAAATTTGAAGTAACCGCAAAATTAAACACCAAAAAACACCACTGAGAAATTAATACTTGTTATGCAGAACAGCATGTAGAAACATATATTAAAATGACAAACCCCGAAACAGTGCGCAACTTTGAAAATTTTAGCGAATTCCATTGTCTCTTTGTGTTGCTATGAAAATGCTAAAAATAATTATTCGCTACTATTCAGTAGTACATCTTATTGGTTACCAAAATGTATGTAAATATTGTATATTAAGAACAACTGAGCACTTTAGTACAATTTCATCAATGAGAGCAGCGAATTATGAACTCATATTGGGATTTTGATATTGAAGGAAGTTAGTTTTGCACAATTCGGAGGTTATTTAGAGTAATGCACAAGTGACAGCTATGCTAGAAAAAGTTATCTAGGGTTTATATGAGTTCTAATACACATTATAATTACATTCAGTAACCATCTACCCCCCTTTACATGAGTGTACAAATCCTTATATCCTTTGGGAACTGGACTTTTACGAAATATTCCCCATGTTCAAGATATTTGAACAATAACTGTGGGTGAGTATTAAAAGATTGTTAACAAACCAAAAAAATTTGTGTTTCATTGATTTACAACAAATCGCCCAGAACTAAGCTTAAAAGAGTTGATACATCATTTTTGATGATGCCATTCAATTCGCAGCTATCAATAACCCATATGCATTTAATACATTTCATATGTCTATCTGCAACCAGGATACCTATTCTTTACTAACTCCCATTTTAAACCACTGTGATTTGTTTGGTTTTAAAATACCATCCTAGTTTCCTTGTTCCTTCACTGGCGATAAAGCGAGATATGATACAACGAAGATGTAGCTGGCTGTTTTTACTCCCAGTGACTAATTTGGATTGGCATCGAAATAGATAATTACCATCTCCTTCCATATGATCCGCTTTTCAGGGTTCAAACTCGCTAAGTGACTTCCCAACGCTATTATATGGTTGTCTGCAAACTGATTTAAATGATATCCCCAACATATCGCATTTACTACGCTGCCAATTTTCATCTGTCACATTGATTATTGGGTCCATAGGTGTGTCTGTCGTATGGATTACTGTACTGGGAGGAACTGCGTCGTAAAATGATTCCCATAGCATTGTATTTGATACTGCCTAAGAAGATTAATTCGTTTTACAATTTAATATAATAAATTTATAATGATTTAGCCTGCTTTGAAGGTATATACTGAACAAACATACTAATTTTGATTGAATTAACTTGCATGAGTGTATTTTTAGATTATTTTAACTTACCACGAAATACACCACTTTGTGTGTGTATCTAGCACTTTGGGTATCTGTATAGCTGGAGTAGAGATATGTTGTCCATCCGAGTGTTACTAATCTCCATAATATCTCTCTTCTACAATAAATGGATAAAATGATGATTTGTAGTTATCGTATGAATTATTGTTAACTTACGACTTGCTCTTCTTTTCCACCATCCAAATACTCGAATGGGAGTGTAGTCGTGTGCTTTGTATAACTTGTTGTGCAACTCTTCATGTAGAGTCATGAAGGCCCACGTATATTCTGCTTTTAGAATTCCTACAAATGACAAATTTATATAAAAATATTACTGGATGTTACAAATATTCTGGATTGACGTCAATTGAAGGTGTAAAGCTAAAATAACAATGAGTGTCAATAAAGTTAACACTCAATGAATTAGACAGTAAATGTTAGAACGGAACCTTACTTTTAAGTTATGAAGGTATTGAAATATGGATTCCGTAGTAAATCCGAAGAGAATATTTTCCCTAAATTGTCATTGTCGTCCACTCACTCCACTGTGCTTTCAATTTAGATATTTATTTGATGAATCGATTCTTTTCCTCTCAATCTTTGATTCAGTTGTTGTACTATTTGTACATGAGAATCTCTGTTTAAACAGATTGTGTCTATTTCATCCACTGTAGACCAGAGATCAACTGTTTGTTTGTTTCATAAACTGTCTGTCCATGTTGCGAACCTCTTTGATTGTGTTGAACCGTTTGCTCATGACTGACTAATAGTGTCAGTGATTTAAATCAGCTTCTGTCCCACATTCCTGCCGGACAAAACCTGACACATTCTAAGTCAAACAATAAATATTATAAGACATACTCATTTGCTAGAAACAAACCTAATTTAGTCATGAATCCGTAAACTTATTAGAGACTAGTGTATATTTGGAGGAATAATTTATGGATGATAATATTCTTATTGATAATAACAAGGATAGTAAACTTTAAGGCAAAAATCCCCTTTCGGCAAACAATTTATAAATACAGTATTACAAAAATTTCAAATCTTGGATCAACAGTAATTCTGGAAAAAAATGCTGATTCAAATACTTGTTATAATCCTGAGCCTATAGAATAATTGTTAACATACTACAAACCTATTTTACGTTATGGAGTTGAATCATATCTTTAGTAACGTGATTGTAGAGAATTGGATACGTTTTGTTAAGTTAAATATTTTGGATTCCAAAATTACTTTGAGGCCTGGAGATTTGATACAATTGTTGTATCCTGGTATAGTAAAATGGTTATCAGCATTTCAATTTGCCTTTCACCTCAGAGCGAGTAAGATATTGTATGGTCACAAAAGAGTAAGAAATAGTTTGGAAGTTCAAAGAGCTGAAGAGTGGTCAAGAAAAAAGTATATCATATGAACCTAAATCATACCGTGACCTTCGTTATATAAGGCCTTACTACTGAGTAGATTTTGCTGGACCATGGACTACTTAAAGGCCATTGATTATATACTAACATATCTTTATCTCAATAGCTAGTATTGACAGACCTGAGAAATGCATTATAATTGTATAGACATTTTCTCATGGATATTTGAGGGAAATGAAAACCCTGGCCTGTATCGTTATTAATTTGAATATCTTTTGGAGAAGTCAAAAAATCATGGCAGACTGAACATTCAGAGGATTGTTTAAAATAAGAAAACACTGCATACCCGGCAATATAGTTAAGGCATTCAATTTGAGAGTTAACAAATATAGGGTTAGTAATGTCAAGCAACTCATCTGTAAAATATTGTAAATCAATTTCTGAATGTCTTTCTACGACATTAGCATCTGCAAAACTTTTTAAATATTCTTTAATACATATCGTATCGGTACCAGCTTGTTCAACATATAGAAACTTAAGAATGTTAGATAACTGAAGTTAACGATCACTTTCTAAAATTTGACAATATGATATGTTATAATGGGACCCAGACATTTGGCGATAAAGTCCTAAGTGATGTTCTAATCATTAGACGCATTAGTAACTAATGCGTCGTTTTGTATTCGGGATGTCAGCAAATATTCATAACCACGTTCTAAGGTTAATCTATTAATTAAGAATGGAAGAGCCATAGACAAGTGTCTCTAAACTGGTAAATGTTTGAGGTGTAAGCTTACCCCTGGTTGATGGAATAGCTCTCCAACAATCTAGCCATTTAACAACATTTTCCAAAAACACTAATCTTTCGTCGTTATAGTGGAGTGGGGCTAGATATGGATTATTGAAACGTATGTCTTTCCCGACCCAATTAACATTGAAGATGCTCCAGATATGATTTATGAAGTTGAGAAAATCAACAGTTTGAAGGGGGAGAAATTCTTAACTGAGTGCAAGGTTGATTTAGGGATTTAGATGATTCAATTGTATATTCATAAAACTTGGGATATATAAAAGTATTTTCAAAATCTTTTAAATTCAGCCAATTATTACGAATTTACTTGATAATATGAACAATATCAAAAAATAATAAAATATTACGATCTGGATTACAAGGATGTACAACCTCTGGATGTAATGTTTACCCGTCATCTGAAAATAACTTATAAAGGTTAACATTTTACGGATAGTTGTCAGTACAAATAGCTTCGACAAAGAGACCACAAGTCTCGATATCAAGAATAGCTTTGTTAATTATTGGATGTAAATAAGCAGCAGAAGAAGACCCCTAAGGAATGAGGCGCACGATGGTTGAAAACTTTCTCATTAAACTTGAAACCATCAGTGAAAAGACGGTTGTTGCAGGATCTCTAGGATTACCAATTGCGCCTAAAATCCTACCTCCTTTTTATATAATACATCACTACGTATATGAACTTAATCCATTTGAAGTATCACATGACATTCCCTGTCACTAAACTTAGAGTGTTTTTAATATGAAGCAAGTTTCGCTCATGTGGCAAAATTAAACAACTAGATGACTGGATATTTCTATAACAAGCTGGTGATAATCCGTGAATTTTAAGTGAAAATACTTCAGTTAATATATCCACCCGCCGGTTATTTTTTGAATGGATCAAATTTGTCAGTTGTCCTACAATAAAATACAACAAAATTTTTATGGACTCAGTACAGGTGAATAGATTGTCAGTTACGTCTAGATCTAGTGTGTCACATTCAACGAGGTTAATTGCGTTTTGTAGCTCATTGATAGCTAATCTGACATAATTGTTTATCGAATGTTCAGTAGATGTGTGTTCACTATGAGTTGGTGTGGAAAAGTTATCTACCTCATAAAGTGAACTTTCAATTTGGCGGGTGTCATTAATTGGAATTCTTGAAATACAAATCGGATATTGTTAATGTCAAATGCTTTGATAAACAAATCATGGTCAATTAAAACTGAACGTTCAATTATAGGTCCGGAATCAGTAATAAGAATTTTCAAAAAGTGCAAAGAATTGTCCTCGGAATGGTGAGAAATCCAACCGTTCCTGAGATCAATCTAATGCAACTTAGAAAGAAGGTCAGAAAATGAATGAATAAAAAACTTATCTACTGTTTCCTCGTTATCAGCTAAGCTCTGAGTGTAGGCAGTTTCCATCATCAATCGTTCCTCAGATAGGTAGGAAGGACAGCTAGGAAATATGCTTGGCACCGCACCTTTCTTTAGAGACACTCTATCGCGGGGAACAGTCATAGTTCGCTGTCCATCAAAATATTGGTGTGATCTCTCGACGTCTCCTTTTCTAAATGGTGTATGCATACCTAAATATAAAAATGAAATTGAGTCTATATAAGGATGTGAAATTTCCAATTGAATACCTTCATATGCTTGTTGGCTTCATAATCCTTCCTTGATCTAGGAATGGCTCTGAACCATTGTTCGCGTAATCGCTCAACTTTAGGAAAATTGAAAGTTGAAGTAGAAGTATCTTCGCCTAAATAGTTCAACCTGCAGCCTGGGACAAGACGTACGTACCACAGTGGGCCAATAGGGGGAAGTAGGAGTATTTTTCATACTCACGAATATAGGGCATATTATTATTATCGAATTAAGCATTGTCTAAAACCTAGAATGCGAAGTTTATCAAGTCCTATGACTTCAAAATTTTGAATACAGTGAGTCTGAATGAATGATGTGATATAATTGGAATTAGAGATTGAATATTGCGGTTTCACAATCGGAAAGATTCTATTTATAAAGTCGCCCTGCATAGTATAATGACTGAAACTGAATAGGTATTTCATTTTCTAAGTATTCAAGCTTAATCTCATTGCTATAATGGGAATGCTTATGAATGCTATTCACGTAAAATTAGATATCTAATTTTACGGTTTTACTCCGGATCGGACACAAATATATTTGTCAATATAGTTGGAAATTATGTCTTGGGTGCTCTTGGGTAGGAGATTTTATGTTTTCTAATAGTAATTTATCATCTTAACTTTAGTTTAAGATAATTTTCAGGCCCGCACAAAGCCGCACAGTATATAATTTATTCAATTTGGTATTGGCCTCTAATGAATCTCGTAAAAATGAGTAAAAATAAAATAATTGATTGTAGTACATTTTTTTATTATTTCAAATAACTGATGGTCTATAATAAGCAACGAAGAAGCATCTAATCATTTGAATACAAAATTAGCATTCAGCGCATCAACCTATGAACACATCCAGGCTTTTGAAACTCCGGTAAGTAACATTTATAAGATTCGGAGGGGATTTAATGAACTAGCTATTATTCCCAATATATGACAAAGCTATAAAAAACGATCTAAGGTCCCAAAGAGTAGTTGTACTTGCGATAATGACACTCAGTAACCATCTATCCTCTTTGTATCCAATGTAATATATTGTTTTCCAGGCATTTGACTAGGCTTTCATTATTTTTTCCCATTGTTTAAGTTTTTTTATCAAATATCATGGGTGACTAATAAAAGATTGTTAACAAACCAAAATTTAGTTTTTCATAAAATTAGAACAAATTACCCAAAACTCAACTTTAGAGACTGCATACATAATTTTTGATGATGCCATTCAATTTCCTGCTATCAATAACCTATATGTCAATAATACTTCACAAGTGGCTATCTGCTAACAAAATGCCTATTTCCGCTAAACTGTCTTTTTGGCCCACTGTGAAGACAGGACATCCAAATAGTCAAAATAAGTGGTAGTAGGTGATATAGGTAGTGGGAATTGAAAGTTGCACTGAAAAGTGAACTTCTATGATATTCGTAAAATTTTGTATACAACAATTTTGAGTGGATATAAAAATTTAACAATTCAAAGGTGCAATTTGATTGAATCAATGATGGTGTATCTCTAAAAATAGGCCTTATTTATTTGGCATTTACATCGTACTATATACATATCATCTCCTGACGGATGATTACTAAACTTATTATATCGTATTGACATAAATTTCTGAAATATTAGTAGAATATTGGAAAGCTTTAAAAACGTAAATGTGAGACATTAGAGGATGGATTCAGAAATATTATAGTCTAAGATGCTTTAAAAGGGTATAAGGGGTGGGGTTAATGAATCTCATATACAAATTTCCAATTAGCGAAGAAGAAATTGGAAAAACAAATTTTACTAAATCTAAGTAACTAACCAATCCCTGGTCCAAAAATTTATAAGTGCGCTATTGCCTTATGTATAGAATGCTATGGTACTACCAAGCTTTCGCCCCCAAATACAGATTGGCAGATTTCTACGTAAGAAGTGGAAGGGAAAATTTCGCGAGGAGTTTCCGTACTCTTATAATGTTAATTATTTATAGGGTTGTATCGAATATTCGAAATGTAATGAACGAACCTTTTTCTAAACGAACGAATATTCGAATATTCGTTCGTTTGGATGACTAAGCATTAAATCAATTTCTAGAGACAAAATACATTGGAAAATTGGTTTTTGATAATGTTACAACTTACAATGGTAGAATAATAGTTACAATGTATTATACACAAGTTAATAATCAGCTAGTTTAAGTGAGAATTTATATTTACGATATCTCTAACCCATACAATAGTCTTGTTGTTGTCCAAAATTAGTCAACGAATATCTGTTTTAATCTAATATTCATCTAAACGAATATTCGTTTCATAACGAATATTCGTTCAATCATTTCGAACGAATATTCGGTATATCCGTTTCAGCCCTAGATTAAACTGATTCCACTTGCTTAAAATAATGTTAGATTTAATGTATCTATATTCTCCGTTAATGATTTATTAGTTGTTACATTAATTAATTAATAGTATTAACTCAATTTAATTTAATTAGCCCTATTTATTTATTGACACAACAAACATCTAAATAATAAAGTATACAATTTTTTAGTTTCCAATCATATTCCTTCACTTTTCGAAACCCTCCAGCTAAGTATTTGCTTGTCTTTCAATTTTCTGATTTCCTCTCTTTTTTTCGCACCATTTCTCTCAGCCTGCAATTCTCCTCTATCATTCTCCAGGAATCCCCTGCACTTAAGAGTTGCCTAAATTGTCTAACTTCTAGCCACTCTGTTTGGCTACAAAACACAATACAGTGGAGATGCTTTATTTGTTATATTACTTATTTAGCAACCGCTTTTCGGGTCCCAAGCGTGATAATACTGTTAATTTCATTCCCTATTAGCAACCAGATATAGTGGCAAACCCGAGTTGCTAATAAAGCAACTCCAGTGTTACTCCACTGTGCATTACTTCCAGGCTTTCGTCCAGACTAAATTTCCCGCACGTCTAGATTTAGTTTGATCTCGCTCACACGCGCCTAAGTTACACATTTTGTATTGTTTGTGGGAGCATCTCTCGATTTTCGCGGTGCCTAGAAAAATTTCTTAAAATCTACGCGCCTCCAGGCGCGTTGCATACGTCTGAATGAAATCCTGATTAAATTTGATTATACTTATTTTAATTGTTTGGGGAAAAATTTTTTAAATAAAATATATTTATATATATTAAAATTTACTTTTATCACCCTGTTGTAAGGATTAGCCACTAAATTATGCATTGATATAGTATTTTATTAATATAATTTAATGGGAAATATCAGAGTTATGATTCAGAAAGATGTAAGAAAATACCATATAACTAACTTGTATACAAAAACTTATCCATCAAAATACACAAATTTCGGACGGGAACCACCTTTTTGGCTTATACAATGTTCAGGCTCGATTCTTCTCGCAGAGTAAAAAAATAATAGTGTCTTGATAACTGCCTGTTAGTAAGCTATATGGAAAGATAATTATAATTGATTATGCTTTGAAGTTGAGTTAATTAAATATTAATGAATGTATAGTGGTTGGTCCATCAGGGTTGCAGCTAGCTACTAGTTTCGCTGTGAGTGCACTTGGGACACACTCTGTACCTATCCCCAACTTCGAACCTAACGGTTGAGGCATGTCAAGAGCTTACTTGAGGACACCTAACTTCTCTCTTGACACCATTAACTGGACCTAGGCTTACGAAAATTTTGCCATTACATGAGAAAGAGGGTTTGTATTAAACATAAGGTTTAATACAAACTATGATGACACAACGAGAGTCTTAACTTAGCTAACTGAAATACATTGAAATTTTGGCTAGTTATTATCTCATTACTCTCCAACAGCCAGCAAATTATAGCGAGACATATGTACTAAATTAGTATACTCTCTTTTATGGCATACGACAGCGCTATATAACAAATAATAATCAATGTCGTTCCTATACCTAGTGCAGTGTTAGTAAACTAGAACTAGTTTGTAAAATTGTTCTTATTTCCTATTCTAATTTAATCGAGAGTTCGCTTAATGTTTATGAAATTTGATAAACGGAAGAATTGGCTTTTGGAATTTTCTGTTGATCTATAAGCACCCAATGATGTGAAGCATACAGGTGGAAGTAAAGGAGTTGTGACATAGATGGCAGTAAATGTTGTTTGGTATTTGTCGTTACACAGGTCAATACTTTATAAATATTTGATGATATTACCCTCTGACTTTAGCTATGAAGTTTCGGAGCTTATCGAAATCGAATTTATCAATGAGGCACATAATTGAGTGATATTTAGTTTCGGATGGTTAGAATATTGTCAAGTTAGCAGGTGTTGTGTTGTATGATATCATTATACTGAAAGTGGGAGAGTAATACACGTAGAGATGTTTCACAAGCATCACTACATGATGCAGAACTGGAGATTTAGATCAATTGGATGAAACAATTACAAAACAAGATGATTAGCATGGTGAGGCAGTTGATTGGACATCAACACCAATTAAAGATTGTAGAGGATATTTCTCACAAAACTCAATGACTAGAGAAGGAGATACGAATGATCAAAGTTGTAATTCGAAAACAAGCATTCAAGCATCTCCTAAGGAAAAGGAAAGGGAAAAATATAATAAATAAAGAGTTAATTTAGAATATATAATTTAGATTAGACACAAAGAACTACAGCAGATTAGTAGTCAGTGAAAGGAATTCATGCATATTTTCATTGCTGTGTTAAATCCTAAACCAATCAACTAGTTCTCTCTTTATTCCATGTTCTACTAAGTACTAAGTATTGTTCTCTACCTTTTTTACATTAATAACTTTGGTTATTTCGATCTTTCTTATCTCATGATGATATGAGCATTACTAATATTTGTCACTATTTTAAATCATGCACTCGTTGGTAGTTCATACTCTGAGATAATATATTGCTTTACATTTATATGAGATTCACCCTCTTTAAAAGGCAAATACAGTCAGGTCTGCTTATTATGAACAAGATTTCGTCTGCTTAATGTGAAGATTTCTTATTATGAACAAGCCCTATGGTCCCAATTTAACAACTTACATAGCGTTTGTATTATGTTGAGTTCGCTTATTATGAAGTCTCTCTATTATGAACACAATTTTTGGTCCCTTGAATGTTCATAATAAAAGAACCTGACTGTATATAGTATATTCTTACTAAGCAGAATAGTATATCTTTTGATCTAGTAGAAATTATTAAACAGTGTTCATTCACGAAGTAAGTATATTATAGTTATAATCATGCGCTTAGCCAGGATGTTTTGAAGGGGGCGGCATAGAAACCCGCTGGAGATCTGTAGGCCCCCGAATGGGTCCATGGGCTTTGCCCCTGTAATCTGATAAAATTTTCTCATAATTTGCAGATTCATCAAATTTTGAGGTTTTAGAATACAAATTACCTCCGATGCCACTCCTCTCTCACCGGTACAACTATGTAGGTAGATTTAGAACCAGGGATTTATTTGGATGCCTGGCCGGCACTTTTAGGTTCAAACCAGGCATCAGTTGAGGTACCATGGCGCTTGCAGTGTGAGTCGAATTAGGTGTCGGGTTGACACTTAATTTGATGCCGGTAGTCCTGGAAGATTTTATAGCCTAGAAATTCCTGGATACACCTCTGTTCTGATAACGTACAAATTTTATCTCCTTCAAATAATCCCGCCTCATTTAATTATAGCGAACATGTATTATCGTTAACACTTTTGGGTGCCGTAAAATATGACCTCCATAACAAAGTGCCTGTCAAGAAAATCCTAGATGAAAAACTGATTGGGAGAATTGGAGATGTTTCTAAATAAATACACTCAACCTCCGACATCCGGAACTCTCAGATAGGGGCACTTCCCTCAATTCAAGGTAATTAATCTCCTGATTATTAGGCCAGTGTAAATGGTAATATTGTTTCTTCTTCACACGAATTCTATCTGAGGATGCGGGTGGGCGGCATATCATCATTATCTCATTATTTGATGACGACATAGTGAATAATTATATGAGCAAAATATTCTAATTTGTGAGAGCTTAATTATTTGGGGAAATTAACGCTGTAATACATTGGTTCTTTCCACTACTAAATGTCTCTAGTTGGTGGAAGTCGGTTTGTGCCATGTTGGCACCCCATGTCCAACCTCGAAGTCTACTCCCCTGCCTCAAACGGGACACTTATTGGTGTAAAGATAAGCTGAACATGTATTAATTTAACCATTAATGCAGTTTAACGTCAAAATTATATAAGAAATACACATCTTAAATTATCCACAACCCGTTTTTGATTTTTGAATGAAACTAGAAATATGAATTAGTCACTTGGATTGCACATGTACTAGCCATTGTATTTCTGAGATCAGGACCAATTCCTTGTTAAGGGCAACCTCCGAACGACAGTGCAGGGATAAGGGAGGTTTGAGTGTATTATGTTTATCAATTATAATAAATTTCAGTGATAAATATTCCTGCCGGTGGGGGGGGGGGGGGGGGGGGAATAGTCTCAAATATTTAGACTTGCGTTGAAAGGAATATATCTAATATTCGTCGTTTCGAAACGAATATTAGCATGAACGTAGAATAGATGAAACCGATATTCGTTTACTACATTTGGACATTAAACCTTACTTCTGTTTAGAATGGAGAGATCGTAAATATAAATGCCTACCTACTTAAACTAACGCTGGTTCCGCCAATGTTATAATAGTGAGTATCTACAACACACTACTCGTCTATACTAGTATGCTTATACTTTCTATTTTGGACTGCAGGTATGTATAAGCTATTTTAAGACTATCAGTGCTCTAATATAAGGATTCTAAGTACTGAATATTTTTGAAAATCTATATTTGTACTCCCATAGAGAATATTATAGTACTAAAAGCTTATCTCTGAGGAATTGAAAAAGAGTGCAGATCTAAAAATCGGTCTAATCCATTCTACCATGTCCCCTTTAGTTACGCCAGGTGTACGACAATATCAAAATGTCAAATTTTTCATCAGAATTGGGCAATTTTCGTCCGGTACGGACGATTTTCTCACATTTGAGCCCTCTTTTTGCTCCCAAAAGGACCCAGTTTGTAAATAAGGACAAATTTGGACAATCGGAAGTGTAACAGGCCTTAGTTTACTTATTATAGTGCTAAGTTCCAAAGTTCATTATTTAATATTGAGAAAATATCCCAGAACTAAGCTTTTAGATTTCAAGGTACTATGTATTACAACTACTGAGATAAACTCATTCAAAGCACAAGGACTTTTATTTTCTCTTCTTTCTATAGATTACAGGGAGAGAAACTAATACAATGAAAACTAATGAGTGAGATTATGAAGAGTCCTCACAGTCTGGGCAAAAGTAGGGGGAATCGTTGTATGCTGCGACCTTTTTCACGCCAACGCATCTGCCATGATACCAGCGATCACAAAGGTCACATCCTATCCACTCGTCGACCTTTCGCTTGCGGCCAATAGGGCAGTTGCGAGACTCACAGGTGGCACATACTGAGTCTGACTCTTCCCCACTATCAGGATCTGTGTGCGATTGAGTAGCGAGGATTTCTGTTCCAAATGCACCAGGGATGTGCTTAGAAGCCTTCTTCTCCCTCTTCTGGCGTGAGGCTTCGGCCGCCTGGCTGCGGACTTTCTGTTGGCGTCTACGGCGTCTCTGGGTCTCAAGAATCGCCCTCTCACGTTTCATCATTCTAGTCTTGTCTCTTGAAGCTAGGTGGTGGACAGTGGATGCTGACAAGGCAATCCCGTATTCTCTCAAGATAGCTGCGAATGACAGAGAGCCCTCGTTGAAACTAGCTACTGCCAGTGAGGTGCTGCATTCAAGGGACTTTTGTCCGACGTATTTCCCTTTCGGCGAGTTATGCCAGACGACGGAATGGAGAGACTCATTGGCATTTTGGGTTTTGCCCATAGTTAGTGCTCCGCATACTTCAAGGGAGGCGAAGGTTTGGAAGACTTGGGTGAGGCGAACTATATCGGTGTCAGTGCAGTAAGGAACGCGGCGTTTGGGAAGAGGCACAGAAGGATCCAATGCAAACTGCGCTTGGGCCTTCGCGAAATAGCACCAGGATTCGCAGGTGACTGGACAGTTCGTGTGGTCCTCTCCCAAGTGCCCAACTAATGTCCAAAGGGCTTGTTTTATTACTTCTGCTGGCTTGCCCTTATTCTGCACGACAACTAAGGCATACAGTTGGCTTATCCTCTCAGCCTTCGCCTTCGGGATGGAGGCTGATGTTGCAAACTTTTTGGACAAATGCTTTTTGACCCGTTTCTGTAGGTGACCAAGGCACTCTTCCTTTCGAATCGGTTCGAGGCCTTCATACGGGTCAGATTCTAGTACTCTTTTGAAAGAGGATGAGTCGCCGTCCCCAATATAGGTGCTGTAGACTAACCCATTACGCTTGACTGACCTTTTCCATAGGTCAACAGCAATCGCTCCCTCCATGGCCTGGCTCGTACCAAAGAAATTGATGGTACAGTTGGTGTGTTGTTCCTTGAAGGTCTCATATTCCTCGGGAAAGGATGCTTTTCTTTCGTCCGACCAATTACTACACTTCTTGCAGATTCGCTGCAAAAGTCCATAATCGAGGACCCTACCACTATTGGAATCAATAGCCGCGCCGAAACCTTGATTGGAGTAATGGCCCCTCCTATGCCACGAAGCGTCATAACTCACGTGACAGCGTGTTACACCATCGATTACTGATGGCTCAGAATCAGGTCTACTGCGCACCTCTTCAACGGCAATGTCCATCGCAATGGCAGACACTTTAGAGGTTACTTGAGTGAATTGTTCCATTGATCTTTTATTGAGATTCTTCTGCGGTACCGGGAGGTCCAGTAGCGCGCAGGCTAAGCGAAAATCCTGCCAGGAGAAGGATGTTGTGTGAAGTGCGAGAGTGGCACGCACATTGATTTCACTGCCACTATGTGTCATCTTCTTAGGATTGTTCACAGCCTCTGATAAAGATTCGCCAATATGAAGAGAAGTAGGGAACCGTGCTACAACTGAATGACATCGATTACAATGCAACACGAGGTAGGATTGCAGCCCAGGACTATGAGGATATTTGTGCAGCTGTAGTATTCCATGGCAATTGGGTTCTTGACATCGAATCAAGCTGAACACACTAGTGAGAATGTCCATATTGATTATCTCTGAACCATGGGGAACAAACAGTGACCTCGTGGAAACGTTACCACCATCGTTGAGGACAGAGGCGCCCACAGACCCCTAAAAAAAGATACGCACAAATTTCAGGGTTGTATCAACTCATTTTGAGTTGGCAAAACAACTCATTTTTTGTCTACCAACTCATTCAAATTTCCTTCACCAACTCATTCAACTCATTCATTTTGCTGTTACCAACTCATTCAACTCATTCAAGAAAATGAGTTGATTCTGCCAACTCATTTTTTATTAAACTAATTGTAACTAACGTATATCTTAAATCTTCAGTTTAATAATACATTTACAGCTGCGTCGGTCGGCTCTCAAAAGTGATCCGGCCAAATTTGGATCTCCCTACGCATTAATGTTACGACAAAGTGAAAGTTGTCTGGCCATGGTCGGAAGTAGGGTTGTATCAACTCATTTTTTGTCTACCAACTCATTCAACTCATTCATTTTTCTGTTACCAACTCATTCAACTCATTCATTTTGCTGTCACCAACTCATTCAACTCATTCAAGAAAATGAGTTGATTCTGCCAACTCAAAATGAGTTGATACAACCCTGCGCACAATGTTGTATGGAAATTTGGGCTATAAATATTAGTATGATTGTGCATTATTTTGAATCTTAAATTCTTAATTATTTCAGAGAAGTGCAATTTACCGATGTCCAGATGCATCAAACGAATGTATAACCCTCTCAACGTCGATCGGGATATCTCGATGCACGTGCATCAGTAAGATATCAAATGATAAAAATTACTTAAGTTATAGTGTATAACTTAAGTTATTGAGTATAATACGTATCATGCATTATACGCTATCCATCAGTAAGTATTTACGTTAAATATATGATCAACCAAGGATGTTTTCAAAGTAAATTCAGTATATGTTAAAATCTTATTATAAAACAAGATGCTAGCAAGCAAGGGTGGATCTAGCCACTCAAATTTGGGGGGGTGCAAATTTTGGATGAGTTTTTTAAATTAAATATTCTCGGCCAAGTGTTCAACAAAATAAGACTAAAATTCAAAATAGAATGAAATTTTCTAATAGGATAAAATTTTGGGGGGGTGCGCACCCCCCCGCACCCTTCTAGATCCACCCCTGCTAGCAAGTGATAAAATTTATACTATACAGACTATATTTTAGGTCGATTAACATTAAAAGAATAACGATTAAGCTGAAAGTTGTTCATTACAATTCCAATAGCGCGATATAATAAGCAAGATATACGAATAATACTTTTAATTAATTTTAGAATTAATTAATTAAATAAAAACATTATACCAATTATACGTAATAAGTATCAATTAAATACGCATTGAACAACCAAGAAAATTACCCAGTTAAATTTGTATACGCACGTGCTTATACTGCGTACCCCTGTGGGCGCCACTGGTTGAGGAGGACATCATTGGGCATAGGCGGTGAAGGGAAATAACAACCCTCGAGAATTTTGGACCCCCTAGTAGAGACACGCTGACGTTTGGGCTTTACTTTGGAAGGAGTTCGAAAGTGTCCAAAGTGCTTACTAGGGAACCGCTGCGGATGTCGCTTCTTCCTCATTTTCGGGTAGTGACCGGTGAGGAAGGCGATTCGTCGGTATCGGTGAAGTCGAAGGCACTAAATCCAGCGCCTAATAGTGATACAGGAGTACTTGGCGATTGAGGAGTACCTGGGGTTCGAGGAGTACCAGGAGCTGACGGGAATTCCAAGTCAAGTTCCGAATCTGAGGAACTCAGGTGGCTTAGCTCCTCAGGAATAATCAATTGAGAGAGATCAATTTCGCGAAATTGCGTATTTTCGGCTCCAGCCATTATCAACCAAACAAAGATCTTTTGAGTTATGTGTTCTAATTATAATTATTGACAGAAATAATCTTATTTATAATGAACTTCAGCATTTGAAATTTACTTAGTAACAAGTACGCCACCAATTATTGGACACTTTTGTAATCAATATATTACAACAAGTAGTTTCAAATGTCAGCCACAATTGATATGTGGTGGCGATTATTCTTACAATCCAGCAATCATAATTCGTAACTAGTTTCAAATTACTCTGTTGTAGCCGCAAATAGATTGTAGTTAATCAATTTTTATTTGGAATGCATTGTTCATTTCCGTAAGTGAGTATTACACAGATATAATTATAGAATTCAAATACAATGCATAGAATTGAAACTATTTTATAAATCAATACATTCCAATGTATTTCAAATAATGTTAGGGGAAAAGTACAAGGTATAAGCTTAGTTCTGGAGGTGTAAATATATATTTAGATTTAGCATAAAATAAAAATATAACCAGCATTCCAAAATGTTTGAGCTTACGTAGTAAAATAGCAACAGTTCAATATTGAAAGTTTGAATAACTCAAATATAGAATAGTATTTATTGAATAAGAATCTCTTTTAGACAACTATTTGAATTACATAATACCATCACAAGTAATTCAAATTAAAAAATACAAAATTATCGGAAATATAATATTTTGATAATATTATGCACTTTGGATTTGAATAAACGTGATAAATGAATATCATAAAAGTCATATACTATTGTCGAAAAGCGTCAAAAAAGTAACTCTGTTAATTCTCGCTATATTCTGGAAAACTTTATAAAAATTATTTTAATATTAATTTTTCTGGTATTTTGGCGGAACCAGCGTTGTGTCAATGCACTGAAAATGTGAAGTCTTAACTTATATGGGCAAGATTGTTTTCAGGCTATTATACACAGGGGCGGCGGAAGCGGTCAGGCCGGTCAGGCCATGGCCTGATCACTTTTATCATTGGCCAGGCCAATAGCCTGACCACTCTTACGTCACTAGTTAGGCCGCTCAAGCCATGGCCTGACCACTTTATAACTGTTTCCGCCGGCCCTGATACAGGACTAATTTGAACACTCCTAGGGTCACTAGAGTATGAATTTAGTATCGTTAAATACTAGTTACTGTGCCGACTATACTATAGTATAGTGGCCCAGTTCTAATCTTGGTGCTTTGGTTAGTTATTATTATTACTGTGCCGACTATACTATAGTATAGTGGCCCAGTAGGTATGCTGGAAATGGTTCGAAAAAATAAAACCGGAAATTGTTCGAAAAACCAAAACCGGAAATTGTTCGAAATTTTTTGTGTTGTTGCACCATGGATATGAGAAAATCCCGGCTTGAATCCATGGTCCAACAATACAAAATGAAATTCGAACTATTTCCTTTTTTGTTCGAACTATTTCGTATTTTGAAAAATCGAACCATTTCCGCATTACCGCCCAGTATTGGTCTTAGTGCCTTGGTTATTATTATTAGTATTATTATTCTTCCGTAGCCACTCCACAGAACAGAGTTTAATTAACTAAGAGCCCAAATTTTCAGGATATGTGTCTCATGGGTTACAGATGTGCACCTGGGGTCACGATTTTTGATTAACTTTTTTGGACACATCTTTAACACCTTTCAAAAGTTGTCTGGTCCATAACTCAAAATATGTTTTACTAAACCCCCAAATTTTATTTCATATTTGGATTCATCTTAAAATTCTGCGTCTGTAGGGAGAAGAAATTTTTAAAAAATGTGTTTGATTTCTGCCATAAATGGGGGTTGAAATTTCTTTGTTTACTCACACTTCAATTTCAATAAAACTGTTAAATCTAATTCTATTGTTTCAACTTGAAATAATTATATTGATTTAACTTGTTAAATCTTACTCTATTGATTCAACTTGCGATAAATATATTGATTTAACTAATAAATTACAGCTGGCATCTATTTAACTGTAGTATTACTATACAATGGATTAAATAAAATCTAATAATATAAGGAATTTGTTGACTCAACTCAACCAACCGTGGATAACATTGCTAAAATAAATTAAAAATGATATATTTTATTATTAATACAAAATGAATGAATGGCATTAAACTCTAGATGGTTTATGATAGAAACAAACTTCAAATTCAACAATCGTTCCTTGTGATTCCGACCAATTAACAAATGGTTCTTCACACCTTGGGCGATGATGACTTGGCTAAAAAAAATCCAAAATTGCAGCCTGCGCCGACAGAATGTTCCTTTGGAGGCACTATCAATAAACCACCAACAAGATATAGTGCCACCAAAGGAACATGCGTCGGCACAGGCTGCAATTTTGGATTTTTATTATTTATCCGTAGCCCCTTTCACAAAACATAATTTTATTAATTAAGAGCCCAAATTTTTAGGATAGGTGTCTCATGGGTTACAGATGTGCACCTGGGGTTACGATTATTGATTAACAAATTTTGGACACATCTTTAACACCTTTCAAATTTTGTCTGGTCTATAACTCAAAAAGTGTTTTACTAAACCCGCAATTGTTATTTCACCATTGGACTCATCATAAAATTCTGCGTCTGATGGGAGGGGAAATTTTTTAATAATGGGTTTAATTTCTGCCATGAATGGAGGTTGAAATTTCTTTGTTTACTCACACTTCAATTTCTTTAAAAGTGTTAAATCTAATTCCATTGTTTTGACTTGTAATAATTATATTGATTTAACTTGTTAAATCCTACTCTATTGATTCAACTTGCGATAATTAAATTGATTCAACTTATAAATTCCAGCTGGCTTCTATTTAACTGTAGCATTACTATACAATGGATTAAATTAAATTAATTTATATAAGGAATTTGTTGACTTTACTCAACTCACCGTGGATAACATTGCTGAAATATTTAACTAATAATATAATTTATTATCAATACCAGGGACTTCTTTAATATAGGGACTGTAAACTTCGTTTACGGTAAAATTAGCGTAGGCCTAAAACAGTATTATTACTTATTGATATCCCGTAATCCGCTAATGCTAGACATAGGAAATGTATTATTGTCGTATAGGAAGTCATATTTTGGGAGTCCAACGGTAATATTGGTTTATCGAAAATATTTGTGGAATGTAAGTTATGCGATTTTCACACCCTTCCATATATGGTAATTTTGTTAAAATCTCGAGATTACTTAACTTTATACATTGAAATGTATCATTTTCGTACAGGAAATCATATTTTGGAAGTCCACCGGTAATATTGGTTTATCGAAAATATTTGTGGAATGTAAGTTATACGATTCTCACACCTTTCCATATATGGTAATATTGTTAAAATCTCGAGATTAGTTAGTTTTATACATATTAAATATATTATTGGCGAATGGGAAATGGGAATTCATATTTAGGGACTCAGTAGATCACATTGATTTACCTAAGGCGTTCCCCTTAGCCTATATTATTATTTTGGCACTCTCCACAGGAGGATTGCCCCGACCCTGTTTTGTAGTTTAGCTAATACTTATATATCAGAATCTGTCATTATGTTGTTTATTAAAAAACAACAAGGCTGGATTCGGTTAACCGGTTAACCGTTGCTGATCGGTTAACGGTTAGAGATTTTATTAACCAGTTAGCCGGTCTGTTGAATAACAGTTGAGTTATTGGGAAATTAATGTATAAAGTATTAAATTTTCTTGAATTTTATCAGAATATGTAATCCTAAACCCATTTCTCATCACCACTTAATACATTTTATTGGACAACATTAATTTAAATATAGATTAGAAAGAAACTTATCAGATTTTTTAATAAACAACATAATGACAGATATCTGATTGGTAAGAATTAGCTAAACTACAAAACAGGGTCGGGACAATCCTCCTGTGGAGAGTGCCAAAATAATAATATAGGCTTAGGGGAACGCCTTAGGTAAATCAATGTGATCTACTGAGTCCCTAAATATGAATTCCCATTTCCTATTCGCCAATAATATATT
This sequence comes from Hexactinellida sp. DTS-2022, assembly GCA_028753945.1. Lineage (NCBI taxonomy): Eukaryota > Metazoa > Porifera > Hexactinellida > Hexactinellida sp. DTS-2022. The sequence goes on from JAPNXP010000014.1 coordinate 2,390,004, forward strand.
TAATATGTATAAAACTAACTAATCTCGAGATTTTAACAATATTACCATATATGGAAAGGTGTGAGAATCGTATAACTTACATTCCACAAATATTTTCGATAAACCAATATTACCGTTGGACTCCCAAAATATGATTTCCTGTACGAAAATGATACATTTCATATGTATAAAGTTAAGTAATCTCGAGATTTTAACAATATTACCATATATGGAAGGGTGTGAAAATCGCATAACTTACATTCCACAAATATTTTCGATAAACCAATATTACCGTTGGACTCCCAAAATATGACTTCCTATACGACAATAATACATTTCCTATGTCTAGCATTAGCGGATTACGGGATATCAATAAGTAACAATACTGTTTTAGGCCTACGCTAATTTTACCGTAAAACGAAGTTTAAAGTCCCTATATTAAAGAAGTCCCTGTCAATACATAATGAATGAATGGCATTAAACTCTAGATGGTTTATGATAGAAAAAAAGTTCAAATTCAACAATCGTTCCTTGTCTCTCCGACCAATTAACAAATGGTTCTTCACACCTTGGGCGTTGATGACTGGGCGAAAGAAAAAATCCAAAATTGCAGCCTGTTCCGACAGCATGTTCCTTTGGAGGCACTATCAATAAACAAGCAACAAAATATAGTGCCACCAAAGGAACATGCGTCGGCACAGGCTGCAATTTTGGATTTTTTTAATATCACTCACTGGCAGTGGTTCCCAAACTGGGCTCCGCGGTCCCCAAAGGTGACCGCGAGGTAATTTCTGTTCGGAACGCGAAATATAGTTAAAACATAAAATTTAGTACCGTATGTATTTTTTTAATTAGAAAAAGATATCTTTTAACTATAAAAAGTTAGCAATAAGTACTTGTTAGGTATGGAAATTGGACTAATAGCACTCTATTGTATTTTGCTTTCAGGACAAGGCCCTGAACCTCACTCGGGTGCTCACAGCGCCGCCCGATCCCCAACTTGTAATGCGAACGTATTAAAAAAACCACAAGCCCCTTGTAACAAACCCTGTATCCTACACCGCGCCACCACTGGCTTATTAATAGAAATTGTTTTAATAACGTAATAAATTCTAAATCAAATATTCAGTTATGTGAAGTATTTACAATTCATGCATATTCTTGGACAAGTGATTTCATGTAATCCAATTAATTGAAACGAATTATTTATGTAATATAGACGCCGTAATTTAGATTCAGCCCCAGGGGAGAAATAATTATAAAATTACTGCTGTGCGACGTGTTGCATATTTAATGGAGGCGCTATTTCCACGAACCCCAACATATATTGCCTCCAATAAAATACGTCGGCATAGCTGAAATTTGAATTTGTAGCAGGGTTTCATTTAGGGGGGCGAGGGGGGGCATTAGCCCCCCCTTGGATCCTATGTGCCCCCCCTTGGGTTTGAAAAATACATTGATCAAAGCTGAATCCGCCCCCCTCACATTCCCAAAAACTCTACCTTGCCCCCCCCTAGCCTAAATGTCTGGATGAAACACTGATTTGTAGTATAACAGTAGCTTTTGTAATTTTATTTTGTAATATTTTCCAGAGTATTGAAATTAATTACTTTATTTATCTATCCGTTACATTTTTGTGTGCATCAATCAGGGTTGGGTTCAAGTACAATTGTACTCAAGTACTTCTGTACTTAAGTACACATTTTTGAGTACTTGTACTTGTACTTAAGTACTTTTTCGTTTAATCCAATGTACTTGTACTTAAATACTTTCCAAATGTACTTGAAATTTGAAATTTCTTTTTTAAGTACTTTTAGAACTTCTATTCTTAACTAGAATGATTGTTGGCTTTGTTGCCAATTTATTGATCAACACTATAGTTTCTATAGTTGATCATTGCAGTGCAAGCTCACTAATATATACTTGATGTGCGATATATTTTTTAAGAGAAGCAGTACAATCTTTGCTAAAAGTAACAAACAATGGTAGGAATCAATCGTAAACACAATTAGGTTTCTATTCTCTACGCATATTCACTATATGGATATCTCACATATTATAAGAATCTGGAGATGGTTTCCAGGATTATTTTTGATATCTCTTCTTCAAACTCAATTATGGCTAGCAGAGAGCTTCCTGACGTATTAAGGAGATAGGTCCTCAAATTTTCGACACCCGATAACCCCCAATTATTATTGCGTTTTCGAACAGTACTAATTATTCTAAGAAGGACGTAGAAACTCAGAATTTCTAAAATCGAAAAATTTGAATTATATATTCATAGTCAAAGTTTAGCCTAATAGTGAATCCATACTAGTCATTATAAATTCTAGCTATATACTCTAATTGGCGCAAGTTCTATTATAGTGCAAGTTTAACTCTACTACATTAGTACAAGGGATTATGCCACACAGAATTTTCGATATCGATTTGATTCTTTTTTTCTATAGATTTTCAAATAATCACTCGAATTTATCACAATTTTGGCATTATATAATTATTAACTCTATAAATTTGTATTAAAGTTGAAAATCGACACGGCATAATCCTAAGAACAACTGACAAGGATCATTTTTGAGGGATAGTTTTTTTCTCTACGACTTATACTTTTTGAGATACACATAAGAATACAAAGGTCACTCTCAGAAAATCTTGCGAATTTTCTTTAATACAAAATAACGGCGAATTTGACCTTTAGTGACGTCAAAAAGGTCGAAGAAATGTCCGAATCAAATTTTTCTTTCGGAATTGGATAGATAGTATATCAAAGTATAGTTGGGAGTGCTTAAACAATAATCATTCATTTTTCAGGATCTACCAATAATTGAGTATCCTCTCCCCTAATTTGCACAATTCCCCATTCTTTGACCTTTAATGACGTCAAAAAGGTCAAAAAATGTCCGAATCAAAATTTTCTTTCGGAATTAGATAGATAGTATATCAATGGATAGTTAGGAGTGCTAAAAACAATATTTTTGCGTTTGCAACATTATTGATTAATTTGAGGATCTATCTCCTTAAAGCACTTTGATATACCGGATAATTTAGATGCGAATTTCAAAGCGACATGCAAATATTGTCTGAAAGAAATTCCAGGTTGTTTAAAAGTTACATCCAACTTCATCAAACATATGAACGAAATCACCTTAGTAAGGCCATCCTTTACTACAAGCTGAAGTGTATGTACAAAGCAAGAGTTACGAACTGGAGGGAGTAAAGCAAGAGCATCATCTTCTAATTCAAAATTTGGATCACCGTAGTTTTCAATATCATCTTCACTGTCACTTTGATCGGATTCCTGCTGTAGAGTGTCGAACCCAGGTAGACTGAATGCATTTACCATATTGTACGCGTTGTTAGTAATGATGGTCGAAAATTTCTTATTGATTTCAAAAGAGCTATCATTTCCTGAAATTTGTCATATATGTTGCAACAGTGGCGGCGCGGGGGTGCGGCCGCCCCCCGCGCTTTTGATTCGCCCCCCTTGTTGGGGGTTGGGAACTCGCTTGTCTGTTATAGGAGTACTTAATGTTAATGCGGAAATGCTATACGCCCTGGATAGACAGTCCATAATTAGCTGTTTTTGCTGAGATGCCCCACCGTATACTATTATAGAACAGATTATTTAACTAAGTTTGTCATTAAAAATATCGATTTTGGTTTGAATGTGAATTTTGGAATGTTTACAACTATTGGGTTTGCCCCTCCAGTACATTGGTCCGCCCCCCCAATGGGACTGTGCTGGCGCCGCCCTTGTGTTGCAAGCAGAATGTCTGCCTGAGAATCTGTGACATGCAACCATTATGGAATTTATTTTCCAGTCCAAGATGAAGTGACCAGTAATCTCTATATAACTCTTCATCCGTCTGTTTGACCAAAGGTTAGTAGTCAGAGCAATACTAGAAACTTGTTCAACCTTTTTGGCAATATTTTCGTGGATCTTTCTATATTTTCCCTATATCAGTTTAGTTGAAAGATGCTTTCTGCTAGGCACTTGGTATTTAGGGTCCAACTTGTATATATATAATTTCGAATCTTGAATTCTCAACTGAGAGTGGCAGCAAATCCCTGCAATAAAATTCATAAGTTCATCAGTAATTTCAAGTTGATGTAAATCATGATGAGGATACTTTTTATTCGAAGTGGTTAGTAGGTTAAGTTTCAGTTGTTTATCATCCGTTGGTTCTTTGAAACTGTAGGAGTTCTTCATACTTAATAACAAAGCTGATATTTTTTCGAAGGTTAATTCGAAGGTATCTACAATCGTATCACATGTACGCAAGTCAACTGTTGCCACAGATGTACTGATTGGTGAGAATAGGTTACAGTCAAGCGTCCCTATTCGTTGGAACTCACAACTAATAATGATTAAGTCAATCCTTAAAGTTGATCAAGATAAATTAAACGCCTTTGACACTTCCAAGTTAGCAGCATATGAACGAAACACACTCAGAGATTTTGTGGAAATCCTATCCCCTTTTGAGGAAGCGACCGATATTGCCCAAATTGAGAACAAAGTATCTTCAAGCTTAGTCATCCCATGTATAAGAGGTATAAGGGGTCAACTGTCAACACTTTGCATGAAATATTCTAACGCCTTACTAAAAGAACTTGCAGAATCAGTTGAACGTCGACTTACCATTTATGAATCCGAAGATACATATACGACAGCTAGTATATTAGATCCTCGTTTTAAACTGAAGTGGTACAAAGATGGCAATGAAAGAGATCATCACAAAAGTGAACTATTGTCCAAGATGTATAAAATTGAAAACAAAAAATCAAACCGCCCAGTGGTAGTAGAGTGTGAAAGTAAACAACCAAAATGAACTAAATTGTTTTCGTTTATGGATTCGGATGAAGAAGACACAGAAAACATATATATACGGATGAATCAGAGCTTAGAGAATATTTACTCAAACCAACTATTCCAGGAAACTCTAATCCACTTGCGTTCTGGGAAGATCATGCAGATACATACCCAAAACAAGCCGTATTAGCCATGAAACTTCTAGCAGTTCCAGCGTCATCTGCTCCTGTTGAACGCTTTTTCAGTATCGCTGGAAAGGTCTTTCGTCCAGATAGATGCAATCTTTCTGACAAAACTTTTGAAACACTGATGTTTCTTAGGTCTAATATGGATTGATCATAGTTATTCATTTATATTAGTTGTGTTTGAACGTAGAGAATTAATTATCGTCTATCAGCAAGATTAATTCCCATTAAATTTCAAAAGTACTAAAAATTGTACTTAAGTACTTTCCGAAAGTACTTGTAATTGTACTTAAGTACTTTCCGAAAGTACTTGTAATTGTACTTAAGTATTTTCATTTGAATTGTAATTGTACTTGTACTTGAAAATTTTTGGAGTACTTGTACTTAAGTACTTTCAAAAGTACTTGAACCCAACCCTGGTATCAATTAAAGGAAGACCGCTAGAGGTTTCAATATTACAAAGGGATAAAAAACCTCTTTTAAGGTCCCGCTAATCATTGGGGACTTTCGGAAGTCCTAAACGCAACATCGCAATTATCGTTGACGGAAAGATGGTCGCGGAAAATTGGTCGTAGGGAAATTTAGTCGATGGGAAATTTAGTCGCTGGGAAAAATGGTCGCTACGAAACCAAAATATTGAAGTTAATTTCCCATTCTTGATTTCACTCATTGTTATCCAAATGTCACTTGGGGTTAATTTGTTATTATCTCATCAACACACGATTATTCTTGACACTACACTATTTGGTTACTTAAGGAAAATTCACAGTATATTGTAATTTCAATTCATTTTTACGTTTTGACTTGTTTCTCTAATGGCCTCTGAATTACTCATTGAAAGAATCAAGAGCAACAAAAATAAAGACAAAGCCTCGCTAATGGGATATATCAATACGCTAAACCGAGTATCTGATGATATATTATACTGGGCAAGTGAAAAACGTGTCACATGCAAAGCTAGAATTCATACGAGAAATGATGTTATAATCAAGCCTGTTCCAGTATCCGAAGTTGAGCAAGCCCATACGCACACCCCTTCACAGGATCGTATACAGATGTTAAAGGATTATAGAAAAATGAAAGACACAGCATCTAATTCCGAGCAGAGCACTAGAGGTATATTATCCTCCGGTTTAGAAAAAATGCATCCAAGTACTGTAAGTAAGCTACCACAATTGGAATCCGTGAAACGAACGATTCGTAATTACAAAAGCATGAGTATCGAAAATTGTGGCAATCTCACTTGCAGCTGTAATTATCATCCCTGAAAAATACACTACCCGTACAAAAGTATTCGACCACCCAACATTTCCCATTGAAAATAGTACTTAGTAGGTTGAACAATGGAAGATTGTGTTTTCAAATTACATGAGATATTGATATTTCGATTAGAAATTCGTATTCTGCGCATTCGAATTAGCACTTGTAGAAGCTTTCAATTCAATCCCTTTTTGATTTGGTTAAAAATTATCATCTTGTGCCACTATATACCACTTTTCCCAAATTGCCACCATGGGAGAGATGGGAACCGGTGGCACATGTTGCCAATTGATGATATTTTCAACCCAATTAATATGTAACCAATTTGAAAGCATCTACAATGGGTAATTCGAATGCGTAGAATACGAATCTGAAATCAGAATAGCAGTATGTCATAAAGTTTTATTACATTAAACAATATTATTAGACCTACTATAGTCTATAGTACTATTTTCAATGGGAAAATGTTGGGTGGTCGAATACTTTTGTCCGGGGACTGTATAAAAACTCTCTGAAAGGCGAAACCTTTTTACTGTATGATTAAGGGTTTGGGGATCAGCAAAGGATCATTATATATGGTACACTTAAATTTATTGATTTCCTAAGAAACTGTGATAGCTGGTTTTGCGACGGAACATTTAGAGTTGTTCCTGATCTATTTACACAACTGTATACAATCCATGCAGAAAAGGATGGTGAAATTTTCCCTTGTATCTATGCACTGCTTCCAAATAAAACTGAAGCTACATATGACAGATTGTTTAAGAAATTATTAAAAATAGTGCCATCATTAATCCCTTTAAGAATTATGGTCGATTTTGAGAAGGCTGCAATTAATGCCCTAGAGGAGAATTTTATTTCTCTAATTACGGGATGCTTTTTTCACCTCTCGCAAAATATATTCAGGCACGTTCAAGAACAAGGGTTGGCTGTACGATATCAAGGGGATAACGATTTCGCTATTAGTATTAAGATGCTTGCCAGTTTGGCTTTTGTTCCAGAGATTGACGTTATAGACAGTTTCATAATTTTAATGCAACAGTTTCCAGAAGAGGCTATAGAAATAGCTAAATATTTTGAAAAAACATACATAGGAAAAGTATTACCCGATTAGACTAGAAGGGTTCCATTGTTCCCAATAAGAATTTGGAATCTTCACACGAGGGCCAACAGCCGTCTAGCCAGGACAAATAATAACGTTGAGGGTTGGCACAATGCATTCAGATCTACAGTTGTATATTCGCATCCAAGTTTTTGCAAACTTTCTATGTTTCTTCAAGGGAACAGTCTATGCAAGAGGCCGTTCTTGCAAAATGGGAAGGTGGAGAAGTAAAAAAGTTCAAAAGCTATTATCGCACGTGATAATCGCATCTTATCCCTATGTGGCCGATTAATAAAACCGTGAAACATTGGTTTTTCTGAAGGGAATTGCATATAATTTCGAATTTTAACGTATATAATTTTTCTCTTTCTTCAACATTTATATTTAATTCCTTCAACATTTATATTTCATTTATTTCTTCAATAAATTAATATTATTAATCAACATATTGGAGTATTGTGGACGTTTTGTTGTAATTTGGACAAATGTTCAGTACCATTAATTCTTGCGCGACTAAAATTCCCTGCGACCAATTTTCCCCGGGACCTTATTCACGCCATTCCAATTTATATACCTCTAGACTTATGGCGCTCCTGGAAAAACCCTGATTGTGTTCCTGAAAAACGAACCTAATTAAGCGATAAGTATATTAAGCAGTCGACTGTATATGTAAAAATCAATATATTATCTCAACATCAGTGATTACTACAAAGAGTACTAATATATTAGTCAAAATATAGGAATTCATTAAAAAATGGCACTCAGTTGTTTAACTGAAAGTTTGTTATGAAGATAAGCGAAACCTCTAGCTTGCTGTAAAATCAACTTTAATGGAATAGTGTAACTGATTTTCAAAAAATATTCAAGTATATCTTCAATTGTTACACAGGTTTTCATCAGCTCTTCATGATAACATGCGCATATTGACAAACAAATATATATGATAAATATTGTATCATAACTTGAAGATATGATCGCCGTGATAATAGCCTGACTATCATCTTGTGAAAATTCTCTTCTACAATTAACCAAAAACCATCGGTGACTAAATAAAAATTCCAAACCCATGTCAATTTCTTTAAGATATTTATACAAAGATGGCAAGAATATATATGTAAGTTCTCTCAATTTGACGACAAAATCGTGAATACCACAATGTTTGTCTCTTGTATTTTCAAAAGGAGTTTTCTTTACAAGTCTTACAAAGCACCAAAAGGTTATTTCTTCTGTTCGTATAGAATTATACAAGATTGAAACAATATCTGACATTCCTTGGTGATAACCAACTTTTCGATTATATGAAGCAAATTTTAATAATAATCTTTTTAGGATTGCATAATTTTCATTTAATAAAGAAACATCAGTGCGGGCGACATCTTGCTCTATAGATCTTTTCAAGGTCGACCAGTTAGATTCCCCTAAACTAAGTTTTAGCTCAGCGATAGATATTTTTTCATAGTTGCTTAGAAGTTTTTTAAAACATGTCATATGCTCCTTTTCATTATAAAAAGGTGGGTAAATATTAAAAAGTATAGGCCATATATTAGGCAAATGTTGAATAGAGATTCCAGAGTAGAAAATATGCCGCTTAAGAGAAGTAAGATTGGAAATACGTCCATTAGTACTAGTATAATTTTCAAAATTAAGTGTAGTAAATAATGGATAGGTGCCTTCATGGATGCTACATAAAGATGAATGAAGAAAAGATCTGGTAACTTTACAAATTATTTCAGTAGATGGGGGACAACTTTTAGAAATTTTGCAAAGAGGCCATTTATACATAATTTGTAAAAAATCAGTAATGCCTTCCTCAAACCTGAATACATAGAGTTCATCTTCCAAAATATGTATAATTACACTTCCACCAGGGTCAGTAGCTGAGATTGTATCCTTTATTATTTTAATCAATTTAATGTGCCGTAAATCTATTTCAAAATATTTTCTAGTTGGAAATAATGTATTTTCTTGCTCTATCCATTTAAGCAACATTGGCGAATCATAGATGGATAAGGACTCAACTGATAACGTTAGTAAACCATTATGAATGTTCATCATATCTATTTCCCATCTCACCGTATTTCTTGCGTAGAGTTTTATCATTATAAACTAAATGATGATCAATTGATTTATTAGTCCCAAATAGGGTGAAACTTCAGTAATAAACACCTCCTAGATTTAGTAGAGGTAGGTTAAAACGCGATATGTACACGTCTAGAACTCGCTAAATGATGAAGATAGACTAAAATAAACCAAAACCGGACAAAAATAGACAAAGTTACGGCCAAAATCAGTCATAAGCCAAATCGTATGGCGAAAATTGATAACATCACTGAAGCCTTTTATAATATAAACAATCCTACAAGCCTCAACAATAGTAATGGTATCATATATACGTTATACGTTACGTATAATGCAACTATGCGATTTATAGGTTTCATGTGAATTCCAATTCATTACGCAAATACAAATTCGTTAATTACTATTTTGCTACAATTTTACAGCTTAAGGCCAAACTATACTCAAGAATGATATTGAGATTATGATCTTTTTGGATAGTACCCTATAAAATACACCAGCATTTAAAATTTCAGCTGTTTCTGACTCATACTTTCGAAGTTGCGACCTTTTTAGAGCTTAGGAATGTATGCATCATCATCAAAAGCTCAGTTTTCAAATGGACGATCATAACTTTTGGTCTAGATTTCACAGATTTGGTTCAATATGCTTGAAACCAAGTTTAAATGAATGAATACATATGTTCCTTTATAGAAATACGTTTTTTAACACTTCCGAAAAAAACTTTCAGAGTTACAGCACTTTGAAGTCAGATTTCTACCGCCAACCTATAACATTTCGATGTTTGGCAGTCAAAGACTGACTTCAATGGGCTGTTACTCTGAAAATTTTTGTCGGAAGTGTTAAAAAACGTATTTCTATAATGGAACATATGTATTCATTCATTCAAACTTGGTTTCGAACATATTGAACCAAATTTGTGGAATCTAGACCAAAAGTTATAATGGTAGGTTTTTACATACACCACTATTTTGACTCAAATCAAGTGAATTTATATGTTTGTAACTATTTTGCAAATGCTTTCATCCGTTTTTCATATGAGTTGGTAATAGTACATGGATGTGAATACAAAGTTAGTGCTAAGCTCTAGAGTTTACAGTTTTAGAGAAAAATATTTGATAATCATCAAAAATGGGCACACTTTATGCCCATATATGGTCATTTGGAAAAATTGTGCGAGTTTGGGTCTCAAAATGTATTATTGAGGGATAGTAAACCGGGTATTGGGATCATTTTGCACTCAAAATTTTATTTATTGGTCTACGGGTTACTGAGATTCAAAATAGAAAAGTGAAAGGACCACCCAATGAGTTGAAAGGTCAGAAAGTTTTAATTGCTTGAGCGTTCACAGTTTTTATCCTAATTGTTTGAAACCAAGTGTAAACTAATGAATATATATTCAATTTGGGAATGACCCTTGATCTAAACTCTACAATGCGAACTTTCAGAGTTCCAGCCCTTTGAAGTCTGACTTGGCACATTGACAATCCAAATCTGACTTTAAATGACCATAAATCAGAATTTTTTGATTAGAATGTTGAAAATTTTGGTTTAGATCCTAAGTATATATGCAAAGATACTATTGGATGAATGACAACGAAATTGATAGTAAATTATGGCAGTGCGAGCCTACAAACTTTTTAACCCATTTGAAAAAGTCACCCTCCATGATGTCCATCACATTCCAGGATCTTATAAAGGTCGCTACAGCAAAACTATAGTTCAGATTCACCTGAAATTTGAAATGTAGGTATTCTTTACAGGGTACTATCCAAAAACAATCGAATCTCAATTTATCTGACGAGCATTGTGGGGCCGTAATTTAAATTTTCGTCCGAAATTGGCTATATAACAGGGAATTCCTAGGTCACAGTGCCCTACTGACTTCAAATCTACTCAGAATTCAAAAAAAATTTGCCAGATTATCTACCAGTGTGAAACAAACAGGAAAACGAATTAAACTCATTTTCCCATTTGCAGTATAGTTTGGCCTTAACACTGAAAACCTCTATTTTCCACATATATACCGTATATTATAACAAAAATGACCGTTTGGGGGACAAAAAGTATGTTGATAAATAGTGAAATATTCCTTTTTATAGACATTGCTATTGGCGGACACAACTGTATCTAGAATACATTGAAGCAACTGCCCCTGCAGTTGCTTCAATCGGTCAATAAATCTAAATGGTTTATCCTATAATTTAAGAATTTTATTATTCTAAGAATAAAGATTATATATGAATAGCTTGAATTCTAATAGAAGGGCGAGACAATACAGGCGTCGCTCCCAGTTATAATAATACTATTTATTGTCCATACAATACTATGTTTCACAATTCCCTTTTCGTGTAAGTGCAGCTCCTCCAAATTCTGCCAGAGATTAGTATAAATCGAACACTATTATTTGAGTAATATCATATTATATAATTATGAATTATACTAATTATTCGCTCCACAGCTTTTCATGTAACTGTATAAATTGGTAAAGCTACACTCCATATGATAAATTATGCAACGATTCTTTGCAGGAGTAGAATAATATATACCAGTTACTTGAAAACGTCTCCTTAATTTATATAACAATCAAAAAATGATACTAAGAGCAATGGCTTAAATGAGAAATAACACTTTTCTGAAACCGCCTGCTCAGGGTGATCATCTCAGAAAATGTAGAGCACTATTTTCATTAAAATATTATAATAGGCCATATTTAAAAAATAACATGTTTATCATCCTCCTCCGGCTTGTCCCAATTTTTACCTCCGCCCGGATATAATTTATTGGTATATTATTAATTAACATAATTGTACAGATATTAGCTATAAATTGTGTAAAGTTTTGTATTTAGTGTATTACTTGAAATAGCGTTAATTATTTGGGCATTGTCATGTGATTTATAGTTAAATTAAATATTTATATTTATTGTTTGGCATAGGATGGCATAGTAATCGCATATTAATGAAATACAAAATAAAAATAAAATCCCGTCCGCCACCGTATTTTTTGAAAAAATCTGGATATCCCACATCCCAACTGACTTTCTTTCCCTCACCAGTATTCTCTCTAACCTCAAACTATCAACCACAATTAATAGATGGTATCTTTTGAGATCTATCGAAAACCGCTGAGTTTTTGAAAATCGGAGTAGTGGATCAAATTATTTGGATGTCATAATTCAAAAACTTTGGACCAGAGATATAGGAAGAAATAGGGGGTACCCCGGGCGGCGACTCTCCCTCAAAAATTCACTACATATGCGAATGTAGCACATATAGATATAACTATGTATTCTAACTAGTAGATATAGGATTATACGGTAGACGGAAATTTCGTATCCGGAATTTGGTCTCGGAAATTTGGTCTCTTGGAATTTTCGTATCCGGAATTTTTGTATCCAGAATATTCTTTTCACGGATATTCGTTTACATACAAATAATTTCGTTATGTTCACCAATGATATTCTCACTGGCTTCTCATTTCGTAAGATATCAATCATATAGGTGTTGCATCAAAATATTTATTGATGTTTAAAATTATTATGGCAGCCTCACAATCTTGATAAAAATACACAAATTGAGAGACCACCTATAGTGTATGAATACAAAACCATTAACATCTTAAGTATAAAAATGTTTCATTTTTGATTCGAAAGTTACAATTATAGTATGGCTGAAGTTATTTCAATTGAATTGGTGAAGAGTACTCGAGGCAAAGATAAAGCAGCTATCCAAGGATTTGTCTATACCTTGGTCAAGTCAGTGGATGATGTTATGCAGTGGACATGTGAAAAACGAGGAGTTTGCTAAGCCCTCCTCCCAGATAAAAGAGAATATACTTATAACATACTTCTTCGAAAACTTCTCGAATTATGCCCAAGATTGAACCCTGCTAAATTAGTGCTAATATCATGACCAACTTTGAAAAGGCGGCAATAAATTATTTCGAAGAAAATTTTCTTGCCGTAACATCAGGATGTCTCTCACTTTTCCCAAAATATATTTCGAGAGATACAATCTGAGGGATTAACAGGTCAGTATCAGTCAGATATTGAATTCGGTTTGAGTTTAAAGATGCTACCAAACCTTGCATTTCTTCCGGAACAAGAGGTTGTTAATTGTTTCAATAATATTATGGCAGATTTTCTCGCGTCAGCACTGAATGTAGCAAAGTACTTCGAAGATACTTACATTGGAAAACTGCTTCCAGATCAAAGTAGGAATATGTATGAAAGGGTGCAAGGAGAACTCGCTCGCACAAATAATGCTGTCGAGGGTTAGCACAATGCCTTCCAAACCAGCATAGCTTGTTCTCACGCAACAACCTCTAAATTATTTAATGTATTACAGAGAGAGCAGTCCCTTCAGGAAGCAACATTGGTGAAGTGGGAGGCTGGGCAGAGGAAGTTAGCAAGTAAGAAATCAATGGAACGTAATGCACGTATCCGAACATTGGTTCAGATTTCGCAATTCGGGATACCGCTACCTATCTTATCGGAATAGTAGCAACATAACTTTAACTTTTAATATATCTCTATCATATTTACTCTTAATTATAGTACTATTTACCTACCACATACTAATTAAAAGTTGCAATTATGGAGAAACAATTGCAGTGGGCACCAGCTACTGTTGTTGATTGGAAGAATTTTATGAGGGATATCTGTGTTGAAGAGATCATACAAGATGCTGAACCTTTAGGTGTCTCGAGATTATCGTGGAGATTGATGAATCCAAGTTCGGCAAAAACTGATATTATTAAACTTGAGAAGAGAATGATTTCGTCCAACTAATCCCTGATAATACCAATCGATCAAATATTTACCGCATCTACAATTCATATTTAACCAATTGGAAAACCTTTTTGTACCCAAAATCATCGGAGGTACAGGGGCGGATCCAGAGTTTTTTAAAAGGGGGGGTTGTTAATACATAAGCGAGCATTTCCAAGGGTGGTCTGGGGGCGTATCCCCCCGAAAAAAATCGACCCTTATACATCTGGAGATGATTTTAAATGCCAATTTATGACTAGCGAACATACTATTATTATCCAATTTTATTATGTTTTGTTCAATTGATTATTTACTACTATCACAGCGTTATTGCGAAAGTTAGTTATCTTATCCAAATAGTAGTTTGGATACTACTTATTAGTTTCTAGCACAAATCTATTCACAATATTGAAGCTTGAAACAGTCGCCTTGGATTCGACTGTACGAATGCATGGTATATTTCATCAATTGGAATACACAGAAATACTTGGCTCTACAGGCTGATGAGGTTCATTACAATATTCCTCGAATTGTTTTAAGATTGGGTATGAACTTTGCGATCCGGGATTTAAGGATGGCATTGGTTGCTCTTCTGTGTGTCCATAATGTCCCATTTATCGGAAAAAAGGAAGCCCAGTCTTTAATTGCAGAATTTCCCGTTACTATTTCAGTGGAGTGGGATGGAACAGAAACGGCCCATTCAGAGATATTGTGACTGGATTGTACAATTCAAGTCTCATACTCAGTAGCCAACAGCTCTTTTATCTGTCTGTTGCGGGCGGCGAGAGGTAGTTTGCTGAATATTACGTAGTATCCTGGATCAAGGCATGTCAACAATTGGAATTAAGTATTATTACAGAGCCATGAGATAAGTATCTTTAGATCATCCAACATCATCTTGGCTAGGATAGGAAAACTCGAGTGTGCTGTCGTTTCTTTTCCAAGTAACGCGGTAACAGCATCGTCATCAGAGGGAATAGATGTGAGACACTAAAGTGGTCACTGCTCAATATCTGCGTCGAACTCCAGATTGGTTCCAATAGCCGATTGAAGTCTTTCAAAATATTCCAGTGGAAAGTCCCAGGAAGAATGTTTGTGGTGACCTTGTCACTGTGATGTATTACAAAATCTTGCAATGCTGCAGCAACTTCTTCGGATGCTAAACGAGTTGTAAGGTAGAATCATGTTGGAACATCTCCTACGAGTGCCAATGGACACATGCGATCCAAATCTTGTTTCAGGCTTGCTGATCTGTGTACCGTATTAACAAATGCCCGGGCGTCGTTGATCAAGGTGCATGCTCTCTTAAACTTGGTGCAGAGTTTCATTGTGAGATTTTTGGTGTGCATTAGATCGCCATAGTGACGGCTTCTCCTTTGCAATGAAGACAAATCTTTTACCAAGTCCTCGAAGTCCGTGTCCAAATTCTCCAATTCATTATGTTCATATGCATATGGTATCGTAATGGTATTTAACTCAGTGTCTAGGAGATCAAATGCCTTGACCATGTTTGAAGCGTTATCTGCAATATAAGAGCAATTTGGGCAGGCTTGATACCAAAGGAATCGTGTACAGACGAGTATTTCTCTATTATTCGCTCAGCAGTATGTGGGTGTTGGAATTCGTCGATTGCTAAACTTCTCTGAGTGACACATTGTTTGTCAAAATTATAGAAATTAATACTCTCCCCATAAAATGAACCTTTTTAACCTTTACGGGTCCAACAATCAAAGCTGACTTGACAAAGAGGGAGTACAGGCTCCTTAGTTGTGTTTGAGACAGTTGTTAGGGCTTCGCATCCCCTTCGATAGGCTGCTTGACCCCTAACAAAAAATTTCTGTTTAATATTGATTAATCTTATTTAACATATTAGCTATATTATTGTAACAGAGAGCTTGTCTCTAGCTATCCTACTTTATTTATTTCAGCAATTATTGTGTAATTAGAACCAAAATGCTTCTATGAGAAAACAGTATTAATTGAAAACAAGACGATTTGTATACATCATAGCTCTATTCTTTGAAATGCGTTGATTTGAAGTCGATTTGAGCCTATACTATATTAGTACATACTAGTATACATTGCGTGACAGACTTCGATTAGCGATATAAACTTTGAAACCAATAGGAATGCCTGCGTAGTTTCGAAATGTCATGATGATCAAAAAATTCCAACTAGTCACTCCCCTAGAATTGAAAGTAAACATGAATTCAATAAAGGGAGTCTGTCACGCAATGTGCAATAGTATGTACTAAGTTAGTATAGGCTCAAGTCAACTTGAATCAAAGCATTTCAAAAAATAGAGCTATGATGTATACAAATCACCTGATTTGATTTCAATATTGTTTTCTCATAGAACATTTTGGTTCCAATTACACAATAATTGCTGAAATAAGAAAAGTAGGATAGCTAGAGACAAGCTCTCTGTTACAATAATATAGCTAATATGTTAAATAAGATTAATCAATATTAAACAGAAATTTTTTGTTATATCGAAGGGGACGCGAAGCCTTAGCTCGAGTTTGATGTTAGATTCGATAAAGCTTGCCTGCTTTGTGATGATAATATAGATTGTTTGGTGATGGAGAATTCCAAATTTATCATTACAAACATACGACAAAATTTTCTGAAAACCGTATTCTTTATTCGTAAACATGTATGCACTCAAATCTCGGTGACACAGAAACAAAGGTAGAAAGCAACTTGTTGAAGTGTCTCTGTCGATAATGTTGCTGGTTGTATTGGCACGAGCGTGCTGCTATACTTACTGATTCCTTAGCTTTTTTGACAACGTAATATGTGATGCTACTATTCTCACCTCCTAGTCTCTTCACCTTACTGGCTTCTTCCTCGGCCTTGGCCTTTGCAGCCTGTTCTCGCGCCGCATCCTTGAACTCCTCAAATGATTTAGGATGCCTCTTGAGCAGGTGCTCCTTGAGATTGCTAGGACAATTCGATGTCTTTGATTTGATGCTACAAGTATTCAGATCCGCACCGATTACAATGCATTCAAACGACTCACCCTTCTTTACAAAAAAATCATGCACCAGTGAAGTCCTTTTTCTACCACTGGTACTGCCGAACATTGTGCAACCGATATAGAATTCACAATAAAGTGAAACGTGTATTTATACATGTACTTGCTTGTACAATGAAAATATGTTATTCTTTCGCAATTGTATCTGCGTGTCATTGATTAATTAACCCAATGTTTACAATTTACACTTCAAATAATTTTCTTGCAATTAATTCACAATATTTAATTGTCAAGTGATAAATAGTGTAGACCTAGAAGTGTTGATTCATAATGATAGCACGTATTCATTTACAACAAAATGATAGTCTATTTTGAGGTATTTGTGGAGAGAAGTGGAGAGAAGATTCTCCTCAGGAAACCCGGGAATAAGTATTCAACTGAAACTGCAACTGAAATGTATCATTTTTGTCAACTGAACTGAAAATGTAATGTATTACTTTTGTCAACTGAACTGCAACTGAAATGTAATATTTCTGTCAACTGATACTTAAACTAAAACTGAAATTTCTCTATTTTAATTTCAGTTGGCAGCACTAGTTAACGGTTAGAGATTTTATTAACCAGTTAGCCGGTCTGTTGAATATCAGCAGATTTATTGGGAAATTAACTATAAAATGTTAAAATTTTTTGAAATTTATCAGAATATGTAGTCCTTAATCAATTTCTCATCACCACTTAATAAATTTCTTAGATTGATTTAAATTTACCTAAAGCACGAGATGTATCAGTTAATAAATATACTTATGCGGTTAAACTTTTTACAGCTGAGTCGTATTCTGTTTATTAGCACTTAATTATTTATATGGTAATACACTCGTTATCTCAAACATTATTGAAGTTAAGCCTAGAAAATGTATTATCAATGAATAGGAAGTTACCAATTGCGGATAGATCAGTACTAGCATAGTTGACATAAAATCGATAGTTTTTGAGTTATGGCTCATTTTAAGAAATATGCATTTCCCTGGCAACCGAGAATGTGTCAACATTCCATTTATAATTTCGATATAGGTCTTTCAACTAGTTATGGACATCCACATGTTCCAATTTTGAACATTTATAACGCGTTTAACTATGTTAAAAGTAGGCTATAAAAACACTATAAATTCCCACGAAAAATAGCGATTACGTAATAAAATGGTAATATATCACAACTCTAAATGGTGTTATGTATGCCTTGATATCATGTCCCTAACTTCCTACTTCCTATATAATTATAATGCATTTTGCAGTAAGGCCTTATATAACGAAGGTCACGGCTATGATTATTCATAATTCACAATTAAACAAACAAACACAGGTATAAATATATCTAATCTTAATCTTGATGGCCAAATCAACGATTCTCAACCTTTTAAATATTTGACATTCTGAGGACCCCCTTCCATTGAGCGTAAAACATATTATGGGGCCCCTATAGCCGTCCGTGGACACCAGGTTGGGAACCACTGACCTAAATAGCGCATCAAATTAATTTGTTTATATATTTACACGATTTGTTCAACTTAAACGTAAGAGTGGTCAGACCATGGCCTAACCTGGCTGCCCGCCCTGTGAAACGTAGAGACTACTCATTTTCGGGAGACGACGCAACCTGGACATGCTGCGGCTATGCGAGGAATGGTTGGCTAGCGGTAACATTAGGATCGCACCCACCCCTTCCGTCCCCAGGTGAAGTGGTGCATACCAGTGGTCGACAAATTAAGTAGTTTGGTGGCGTTAGCCACCAAAAATCTTTTTAAAGCTACCAAATTCAAACTTTGGTGGCTTAACGCTTCTTACATTACCTTAGTGTTAAGTGGTATGGCTATAATTTTTTCTGTAGTAGAAACTTAAAATTTTATACCTGGGCCAACTCGGTTCCTAAAGTAAACAATATTTTATCAAAACATGCCCGAGAATGTCATCATGTTTAAAAAATGTGGTTTTTGGTCCCCATTGACAATAATATTGTCCATTTGATTTGTTTGAAGTGATAAATCAGAAAAACAATGTTTTTTAAGCCAATATCTCATCAACGATATATTTACTTAATTTCCAACGAACGTTTTCCTTTCTAAAACACCTTACTTTTGGGTTTTTATAAAATATTAGTCATAACCCTCATGTGTTTTGAAATTTGGATACAAAAAATTGCCTGAAAAAAACCAATACGAATCATTAGCACAGGACCAAACAGTGGCAGTGGTAAGCGAGGGTTCTGAGCCTGGGCCAAGCTTCAGCCACGAAAAATTTGCCAATCTAAAGCACACACCACGCCACCGACATATCTTAAACTTATTTGTGAGAATAAAGAGAATACACGTGTATACCAATGGAAATAGTCTCGGTGGAGTAATACCGAGTTTCTAGACATTGGTAGTGTTAAATTTTTTGATATTAATCTGCAAATAATTCATTGAAAATGTCCTTCCAAAAATCTAAAAATCATCGAAATTCAAACTACCAAGCATGAGGATGGAAACAGGATGAAATAAAATCATTTTGATCTGGAAAATCAATCAATTTTTGAACTGATTTGATTGAGTTATTCAATAGAAAATGATTGAACTGATTGAACTGCCTACAATTTGAAATGATCTGGAACTGATCTGAAAATGAGTTTTGATCTGAAAATGAGTTTTTGATCTGAAAATCAGTTTTTTATCTGAAAATGTGTTTTGATCTTGGGAACTGAATTTTATCTTTATTTGATGTTACACGTATAACATCTAAATGCAATTCTTTTATTTTATTTAATCTATGATTCTATGTATTATAACTTTCAGTGTAATTAACAGGGATGCCAAACTCTGGAAACCAAAAAGCGGGAGATTTTTCCATTTGGCGGGAGTTTTAACAAAAAAGTGGGAGACTCAAAATATATGCTATTAAAAAAATCTATCATGAATAGAACGATATTATATGAATACAGTCAGGTCTGCTTATTATGAACTAGATTTCGTCTGCTGAATATGAAGATTTTTTATTATGAACAAATCCTACGGTGCCAATTTAACAACTTACATAGGATTTGTATTAAGTTGAGTTCGCTTATTATGAATTATGAACACAATTTTTGGTCCCTTGAATGTTCATAATAAAAGAACCTGACTGTATTTAGTATGTTTTGATATCTACAATTTGGAAAAAAACTTGGTACTCGAAAAAATACTGAAACTAAAAACTACTACAAATAACTTGAAATAAAACGAAAACTTAAAAAACTTGTTGCTCGAAGGATGACTAATTTACTTGAATAATTTAAACAAATCCCGTTATTTTCTTAATTATCATAAAATATAAATATATAAACAATTTCCAAAAAGCGGGAGTTTTAAAAGTTTGGCGGAGGTCGGGAGGATGGGAGAAAAAAGGCAAAAAAGCGGGATACTCCCACCAAATTAATATGGATTTAGTTGAAGACAAGATAAATTAATTTTGATCTAAAAGTGAGTGTTTGATCTGAAAATGAACTTTTGATCTGAAAATGAGGTTTAAGTATATATTGATTTGAGTTGATCGATTTACAAAAGTTAAATAATTGAACTGATTGAACTTCCCTTGCAATTTATGATTAATCTGACAATATAATGAACTAAATAGACTCATTAAATGATCTGTGACCGTTCACTGACTGATTCATGGAAAGCACAACTGAGACTGATTGGATAGAAAAAAACAACTGCGCTTAATTAATCATTTACTTGTCAATTTATTCAATTTTTGGAATCACACTACCGCTCCCATAGTTATAAATTGAGCAGAACACCACTGACCTCTGACATAATTTATTCTATCGCACTTTGTCATTATTATTAGTTGCCAAACAAATATTTTTCCCGGTAAACTTCCTGTTCAAATACTTTTCCCTGGGGAGTGACATGAGAGTATTGGTTATATAAATGTAATTCATTTAGGTTCCAGATATCCCCAAAACAATTCCCAATCATGAATTCTCCCATAATTTTATCTCTTGTTATTTCACTTATTGATAATTATTTTTATTCGTTAGAGTTGATATTACCAATATGGCGGATATAAACTTTACTTTGCCAGAATTTCTAAAGAGTGCAGAGGTTTTCACTGACGATGTTGACGGTGATCTTTCTGATGATTTTCAAAATGCTGCTATACCAATTTATGAAGAAATGGAAACCATTATGCTTCAATACGGGAAAGAGTCTGTATCAAATTTATTACCGCTCATCGTACAGGTATTTATTTGTGCCAAATTATTATTAATAACAAGGTTCTACTGTATTTATATTACTTATATTAAAATCACAAGTATTCTACACGTCAATTGACAATTAGTTTACTAATTGTAGTACATGTAAATGATTTAAGAATTTCAATCCATTAAGAAATTCGTGATCACAAACTTCCACCCCCATTAATATGCAGGGTTTTATACAGGATTTTTCTTCAGGGGGGGAAAGTCTGCTAGTACCAGGATCCACTAAATAATTGCTTCGCCAGCTGGGGGTCTGGGGGGCGCTGTTAGCCTCCCAGTAGGGTCCAGGGGCGAAGCCCCTAGAAGCCAGATACAATTTATAGTGCAAAGTATTATTGCTAACAATGGAGAGCTATTGCTGTAAAATAATCACATAGTATTTGAAGCTGTGGTAACTAATGGAAGATAATTATAGCTTCTGGCACAATTTCATTAATGAATATCACTAGTAATGTTTGAATGGTATTAGTGCTGCGAACTGTAACTGAATTAAAACTGAAATAGTTTTAGCGATTTTTCTAAACTGTAACTGTAACGGTAACTGAAATGTACTCGTTTATAAAACTGTAACTGTAACTGTAACTGAAATGTATTTTTCTCTAACTGAAATTAAAACTGAAATTGAATTTCTTCAAATTCAATTCCGGTTTGCAGCACAAGTAGGCGGCACAAAATGAAATTAGAAAAAATGAAACTCTGCAGACCTTGGAATACCTAACTAAGTACGAAATTGTACTGACTGTGGTAAAATTGTAACTGAAATGAAAACTGTAACTGAATTAATACTGTAACTGAATTAAAACTGTAACTGAATTAAGACTGTAACTGAAATGAAAACTGTAACTGTAACTGAATTAAAACTGTAACTGAAATGAAACTAAAACTGTAACTGTAACTGAATTGAATCAAATTTAATTCCAGTTCGCAGCACTAAATGGTATGTGTGGGGAAGATACAGAACTTTTAACATAAAATATTCTAGCCTAGAGAAGATTACGTCGATTTGTCTCTTTATAAAAGGCTAAAAACTCCTAATTTTAACTGAAAATAAGAACTTAGCAGCATATTTCCAGGGGGGGGGAACTCAAGCTAGGGGGGGAATCCCGGGCGCCACCCCCCCTCTGTATAATACCCTGATATGTACACCAAGGCACCGCCAAAATGTGCACCATCCGAAATTCGTTTTAACCAAGGTTGCAACCGAATATTTGACCGAATGGTAGCTTGCCGATTAGCTAAGAATCGGTCGCTTACCCAAATTCAGGTCTAATGGTTATTTAATAACCCTGATGTATTTAGCTCATCAAATAAAACCATTTGGCTTACCTGATGATAATATTTTGCTAATCTGCTATTAGTATTCGGTTGACCAAATAGTATTATTCGGTTGACCGAATAGTAAATTTGTCAACCGAATACTAACATATATTCAACAAAATATCATTATCAGGTGAAGCAAATGCTTGTATTTGTAGACATGGATGTATATTTGGTCCAAAATGACAAATAATACAGGGTTTCGGTAAGCGACCGATTCTTAGCTAATCGGCAAGCAACTATTTGGTCAACTATTCGGTTGCAACCTTGGTTTTAACCAATGTCTGAACTAGTGTACGTATTAAACTAAAATTCGTATAAATCAGGGCTTTTCATGAGTCACCGATCATGTGACTCGACTCACTCGAGTTACCGAGTAATTTGACTCATGACAAAATTCAGTGACTCGAGTCACCGAGTCAATTGGCTCGTGACAAAATTCGGTGACTTGAGTCACCGAGCCTGACTCGATGACTCGCAGGGGTTTATCCAGGAGCGCGCCATACGCCTAGAGGCGTATCAATTTGGCTATGTTGGCGTTTAGGAGCGCGAAAACGGCCGAAACTCCCCGTAGAGTAATACAAAACTAACCTTTTAGGCGTACAAAATACATATTCTAGTGACCTAAGGCCAATTAGGAGCGTTCGATTTGAGTCCTGTATAATTCCCTGATGACTTGTGAGTACTAAATTTCCAATTGCTTAATCCTACCATACGTACACATCAGTATTTCGCGATTCCTGACTCTATTCACCGAGTCAATTGACTCGTGATAAAAATCGATGAATCAAGTAACATAGTCACATAGTCAATTGACTCGTGTCAAAATTCGGTGACTCGAGTCACCGAGTCTGACTCGATGACTCGTGGTGAGTCGCGAGTCATCGAGTCAATAAGTGACTCGGGAAAAGCCCTGGTATAAACCATGTTCGTATTAACGCAATTACTTGTACAAATCTACATATAATTCATTAAGAAATTTGCATCGAAGTTCCAGAACAATAGTCTGTTGCAGGTATTATGAGGCGTCCATTTGATACACTATAAACCATGGATGTGCCCATAGGCGTCGTAAATACGAGGGTTGGCTCTTCGGTCACCCGGTCAATGAAATCTGGGGCCATGGCAACTGCATGAGGGCCGTAGTTCGAACTACCTCTATAATTTATTCCCTGAGTATAGGGATTTTACTATTTTGATGTTCTGTACAGGCGTGCAGGGATTTATAGTTTCGACAAAATTACTGAATGTGAGTAATATTACTTAACAAATGTCTACACATGGGGTCGGCAACCTTTTCAACCTACGGGCCAGATTGAATAATTTACCGCATTAGTCGGGCCAAGCGATATATCATCCTTTAGTCTTACTCCGAATTGTTCCATTGTAGAATTGTTGGTCATGAGAAAATTTGAATTGACTTATAACAATAATGTTACCACACTATAATTTATAAAAATATTGTTCACCCTCCCTATTCCGAACCTCGCTAGTCCGAACACAGATAATTCGTAAATTTGGAATTTTTTTGAACATTACATTGGAATTGTGAAAAATTGTCTTAGAGAAGTATTTGGGTAGTACATTAGATGTCGAATATAAGCACACTTGTTATAAGAACATATCGGATCTAAGAACACTATTTGGAAAACGGTTGACATTTACCCTATATAATTTATGTCAGTTATAAGAACATGCCAGTTATATGCACATTAAGTGCAGATCCCGACGATGTGCTTATACCCGGCATGTTAAATGTTTAGTTTGGATTTAAAAGCTTTGGACTTGTATGGTTTGGATTATCAGGAATTCATGATCTCATTTATAGAGGCTTATATAATCGTATTAGTTGACTTCCATACGAATTCACAAATCGGAACAGATTTTTTTGAATCGGAACACCTCTCTTCCGGATAGCGAGGGTGTACTTTATTTGGATTTATTTGAAATAACAAATCGGAGGTCATGATGAGCATGTTTATAGAGAGCTGCAGGCCGGATCATTTCGCCTCGCGGGCCAAATCTGGGCCGGGGGTTGCCGACCCCTGGTCTACTCCCTCTAAATCACTGGTTCCCAACCTTTTCCATTCGTGAACCCCTTAATACCTGGAAATTTGGTTCTGCACTCCCAGGACATACCTAAGTTTGATGGAATCTATTGACCCCGTCTTTTCTACTCAATAAGGACCACATAATGGCTATTAAAAGTTTTAATAGCCATTTTGTGGTCCTTATGTGGACTTTATGTGATCTTATGTTCGTGGTCCCAATCAGTGTTCCCCCTAAGCCTTTTGACCGGCCGGCTGGCCGGTCAAAACGCCAATTTAATCACCCAGCGGCCGGTCAAATAGACTCTGCAGCCGCTCATGATGACTTCCAAAATGTATTTTCACCCCTCAAAATCGAAAGCAAGACCATTTACCGGGATGGGGGAATGGTTCCTATTTAATTTGAAGGTTGCGTGTAGTATGTAAGCATAGTAAAAGCACGCCTTTTAGAGTTTTTACCGTGAGAGCGTCATATATTGTATTCATGTGTTGAAAAAGTGTCGTATTCTCCAGCCGTTTATTGTCCTTTTTGAAATTTATCAGCCGATGAAAGCTGGCACGAGGCCGGTCGAATGTGACCCATAACTTGGCTTAGGGGGAACACTGGTCCCAATATGTGCCCAGTTTTATAAAGAAAACGACCAGTCGGTATTTAAAGACATTTCAAATTATAGTACATGCACATGTGCATTCACAACAATGTATTCTTTAAATTACTAATATGATCAATGCGCCTCTTGGTCTTGTGTCTTGAACCACTAAATCAGCAATGTGATGAAAACTACTTGATAGGGCAACTCGCATGTCGTGCGAAATTTCCAGCCTGGTTCTTTACTTTTCTTTAATTTGTACCAAGGTAGAAAAACCTCTCTCACAAAGGTAGGTAGTGGTAAATGGGATAAGCACGGACCAAGCCCTCTTTGAAAGGGTCGGGTAGCTCACAGAACATAATGGTAATCAAATAATATATTTGAGTATACAGAATGAACTTTGGATTATAACTACATAAAATACTTTATTTTAAAATGAACAATATTTACTCCACTCCTTGTTCCGTGCACCCCCGGTCTTTGTCCCGTGCACCCCCGGTCTTTGTCCCGTGCACCCCCGGTCTTTGTCCCGTGGACCCCAAGGAGTTTGTGCACCCCAGGTTTGGGAACTACTGCTCTAAAGTTCATATTCAAGCTTACCCCTCCCTGTACATTCCCTGAACAGTCTAGACTCTAGTATATAATTAAATGTTTTCTCCTTTCCAAAGTGACAATTTGATTTATATAAACCTTACTAAATATAAATAACATTTAGGATTTCTTGCCATGCTTTCTGCATTGACAGCATTAATTCAATGTCTTAGTGTAATTCCTCCTAGTATAAGTCCCCAGACGAGCGCAGCCAAGGGGAATTTCTTTTGGGCGCCCAGAGATTTTTTTCCAACTCAAATACTTTGGCAGGTATGACTACACATTGGGCCAGAATGCTAGTTTTCGGGAAGTAGGTATAAATATTAACTTTAGCGATACGTATATTATGTATTATTGTACTATAGGTTATTGACCCTTAGGAACCCATTTATTCAAAGAGATTCATTGTGTGGCCACTTTTCTTCAAGTTATGGTTTTATATTGAATTTTCATATAATGAATGTATTGTGGTTGTTTAATAGTTAATCAATAATGTTATGTAATAGTGATTCAACTAATAAATTCTGTTCTGCAGACATAGGCGTAGAAGTAGCCCGGGCCGCCCGGGCACTCCCGGGCAAGTTCTACAAGCACCCGGGCGGCCCGGGTAGATTTTGGATCAAATTATCATTTAACTATACTATAATCTTTCCTGATATGCATTCTCCAAAGAATTATGTAGTGCACTTTATTGATTTTCTCATTCAATTGCGTTTCCTTATTTATTAGTATTATAGTTACATGCAATATACCTATACTTTGACGCGTGCTAATTAGTTAGTGTCCAAGCTGCTCTCCGAGAATGTTTAAAAGGCATATTGACGATGGCTCAAAACAGCCAAGTATCGCTAACTATTTCCCGTCGGCTAAAAGGCCCAATACAGAAGCTGCTGACATTCCTCAGGAAGTGGCTATCGCAGTGCCAATCCTGGCAACCGTACCTCTACACCAAGTTGATATCCCAGAGATTCCCATTCCACAACAACAGGACATCAATGAACTTCCAAACCCCATGCCGAAGACGGAATCCAACTACTCAGTCCAGAAATCTTGGTTTTGCGACCACAACTGGCTAAAGTTGGCCGAGGATGGCAAATCTCTTTATTGCCTCAGCTGCAATTGGGCCTACGAGCATAAACGTTGGACCCCTTCGGACATAAACTCTGCCAAAAATTCTACTTTTCCGTGGAAAAATAAATGTTCTGGGTTCGTTGCGTTCAAGTCGGGTCTCAATGCGATCAAATGTCACCACAAGAGCGGTCTTCATTTCCGCGCTGAATTCGCATTGAACTCTGCCAAAAACATACACAACAGCGCTATCGCCATACACATGGATGCCGAGCAAGAGTTCAATACTAACAGAGCCGGCCTCAAGTCTATATTCGAGAGTATAAGGTTTTGTGGGTAGCAGGGCATACCCATGCGAGGTCATCGCGATGAAAATGTTACAGCTAACTTTAATTGCCTTCTAGCATTGATAGGAAAGTTTAATCCAGATGTGGAAAAATATTTGGGTTCTGAGAATAAAGTCAAGTTTCTCTCTCCTCAGATCCAAAACGAAGTGCTCAGGGACCTGGCTCATACTCTCCTGCGAGGACTACTTTATCGCATCCGGACTGAGTCGATTGGGGTTGACAAGAAAGAATCCGTATTCTCGATAATTCTCGACGAGACGTCGGATATTAACCGCAACGAACAAGTCTCTGTCTGTGTTAGATTCAGCAACACCGAAATGAATTCAGAAGAGGTGTTGCTCGGGTTTCACATGACAAAGAGAACTACTGCCGATGCTCTTCTTTCCCTTATAAAAAGTTCGCTGACAGCCTTCAATCTACCTTTTTCTGGAATTAGGGGTCAAGGTTATGATGGCGCTTCAAATATGAGCGGCCGGAATAACGGGTTACAGGCAAAAGTTGCAGCAGAAAACGCCATGGCGCTATATCTGTATTGTTTCGGACACCAATTAAACTTGGTGGTTCAAGATTCCCTAGTTGCACTTCCTGAAGTCGCCATTGCTCTTGAGCGAATGAGTGGTGTCGTGACGTTTATCAGGAACTCTCCAAAGAAAATGGGGAGATTCAAGGAAATTCTTGAAGTTTCTAAGCAAGAGAATGAAGCTTCCAACTTCACTCACGACAACCACTCGATACGGCCCCTTTGTCCCACTCGCTGGGTGATGCGCCTGCCCGCGGTAGATGCATTTCTGAGTCACTATTCTTCAATTATCGATTTCTTAGTCGATATAAAGGAGGATCGAACTGAGCCCGTCAAGAACAGAGGAGAAGCTGATTCATTTCTACGATCTTTAGAGACCTTTCAAAACTATTTCTGCCTACGTGTAGTTCAAAAGATCTTGCAGATTGTACAACCTGTACATGTGATGTGCCAAGGACCAAAGTCGACAGCTGGAGATGTCAGAGGATGGGTTAACACACTGGCTCTCACATTGACGGCGGAAGGATCGAATGTCGAGAACGCTACAGCCCTGTACCACGCCGTAAAACAGCTGACAGTTGAAGAACTACAACTTGACCTTCCAGCTTTGCCTCGTATCGGACGTGCCCGCGGGACGCGCCCTCACCAAACAGCAACACAACATGTGACAGAAGAGCTCATTGCCACATTTTATGCTGTTCTGTACCAAACAGTCGCGCGAGAGGCAGCAAAAGCACTTTGTGACAGGTATAGTACCAATGATCTAGAGATTGTGGACCTCCTCCGTCGCTCATTGGAAGATTCTGCCATGACTATGGGCGAATTGACAAAAGTGGCCAAGTTCTATGAGACAGATATCTCTCTTGATGCCGTTTGGCATGAGAGGAATAATTGGTTTAAACGCTGTTCGTTGTTAGGAGACGTACCTTCGATCAAAACTCTTAGGGAAAAGCTGGCAGAGGAGGAAGCTTTGAAGTTCATGATGCCGAACCTCCATATGTTGTGTGTGATATATGTCTGTCTGCCAGTTTCTACATGTGAAGCTGAGAGGAGCTTTAGTATGCTGAGACGTATCCACACATATCTCAGGAACACACAGACACAAGAGAGGTTAAATCACATCGGCGTGCTGTGTGCACACAGGGACATCGCAAGGACAATGGAACTAAGAGCTTCGATGAACGAATTCGTGAATTCAACAGCACAAAGAAGAAACATGTTTGGCCCTGCCTGTTAGCCGACATTATTATATGAATGTACGTATACTATATCATAGATTTATAAAGTATTCAAAATATTCAATTTTTGGAGAATATATTTATAGGGTTAATATCTCGCCCGGGGAGAATTTAGTGATTTGGGGAAACTTTTACGCCTATATGGTTCTGCTGTGTTGTCCTGATGTTTTCTACATGAAAATCGACAGAAATGTTTGATTGCGGCACACTATTTATATTTTGGAACTTTGCGAAATTTTAATAAAACAGGATCACTTTCACTCAAAAGACGTACAAAGACATCTCTAATGTTTGAATTAAATGAACACTTTCTTGAAAGATGCTCTCGATAGTTTCTAATCAACTTATTACAAGCCTCTAAAGCTTCTTCAGAATATTGTTTCATCCCATATCCATCATTGCAGCTTTGAATGAGTTCCACACTATGTGCTAAGAGTTTATTGAGAGAGGGACTGACATTTACCCACGGAAATTCGACGAAAATAAACTCGTATGTATATT
Organism: Hexactinellida sp. DTS-2022; assembly: GCA_028753945.1. Classification (NCBI taxonomy): domain Eukaryota; kingdom Metazoa; phylum Porifera; class Hexactinellida; species Hexactinellida sp. DTS-2022. The sequence continues at coordinate 2,419,660 of JAPNXP010000014.1, forward strand.
TACAAATGTTGTCCAGTTTATCTGTGTCAATTGCCTGAGCACAATTAATGACTCGCAGAATAGCTGAAAGATTGAGATGTATTAGTTTGATTGGTTCTCTTGATTCTAATGGTATTAAAGTTGATACCCATTCAATAAAATTATTCTTACCAATGAAACATGATCGAGCAACATCACCAGTTGATGTTGTTCCTCCACTACTCGATACCTGATCTCTCTTTATCCCAGTTTTTTCTAGTAAGAATTCACGTACAAATTTCATTGAATCCTTAATACGTTTCGATGTGGGGCCCATTTATAAGTTCCAGATTATAAATGGTAGATTACCAACATAAACCATCGAAATATGCACGTGTACGAGTGTAGAGAGGATGCTGATATTATATCGATATTAGAAATTGGTTCATGGGTTAACCCAAATCTTTCCTTGGAGGGTAAAGAGAGGAAATCTTCTCTGTCAACTGAATCGAATATGAGCTTAGCATCTGATATGGACCTGTTTATTGGGTAGCCAGCACAGATAAAATCCCAATTTTTTAATTGGTCAAAGAGTGTAGTACACAGCTGACAACTGGCCCCACCTGCACCTGATAATGTCGCGGACATTTTGCCATCGAACATTGTTCGTTTTATTTCGACGATAATTTGACCACTAGGGAGATGATTATTCCTTCTTTTTCAATTAGTGTAACTTCAGGATTGATATTTGTATCTAAAATGAACTTAACATTCTCTTCATTTTCTTTCTGGCAAATCAGTGAAATAGGCCTCACTCCAAATGGAGAATTTGGAGTTTCGTTCTCCCACAGTAACTTACCAGAAACATCTTTTAATGACAGTAATTTGAAGGAATTTGGATGTAATTTTTGGTATTGAAAGTTTGACTACCATGTTGTTGGTTATATATTTAATGAGAGCCTGATCCATCTAGTCCATGAGATACTTTGAGTCTTAGTGGATAAACAAACTTATCACTTTCATTAATAGACTCCAACAAACGTACAAATGTGTGGTGTAATAACACTCTGTATGAGATGGCAATCCCTATACTATGTTCATCAACATGAATAGATATGAATCACTAGATAGCACAATTTGTGATCGATATTCAAAAATTTCATTGTATGTAGGGAAAACAAAGTTCTCAGTTTTACAAAGCAGACGAAGCTCATTGTATTTCCGTTACCTATTTGAAGGTGATCAATAAGAAAAACAGACTTGGGTAAAGGCATATGTGACAAAGGTTTGGAGAAGGTACCGGAACGAATGATTTCTTTACAGACTATTGGAACTTTCTTATCACAAAGCTCGTTTGATATCAGTTGCAATACGTAACTAGCTATAGTTTTCTTGTCAGTTTCTTCTTTGGTGGCTATAATATCAATTAGGTTTAGTAGTGAATAAAATCAAGTTCTTAAATCTTTCGTGTAAGTTCTGAGAGAAGTTTTTTGTTTTAGTGAGACAAATGGATTTTTTGGATTGTATTATCTTGAAGTAAATGATTAACTGGTCATCTTATTTTTGTCTCCACTCTTCGCATAAGCCATATTTCACAATATTAATCAATAATGTATCCACTTATTTTATAGCAGCTTATTTCATTTATCTTTATGTAGCTGTATTACCCGAAGTATTTTATTTGTAATTTATTTTTGCATTAAATCTCCTTCATTTTGTTCAATCAGAAAAACTAATTATTTAATAAATCTGCTGACATTTGCGGGTAATTATTCCAGTTTACACTATACTAGCTCGCTTCCCTTTCTAGGTCGCGCCACCAAAAACTAATTGTATTTATAGATACAGTAGATCCGCTTAATATCAAACCGCTTGAAAGAATTAGCCCTTTATTATCATAAAAAAGTTCAAATCCGAAACATTTTTTATACTTCTTATACTAAAAATCCAAAATTGCAGCTGTGCCGACGCATTTCCCTTTGGTGGCCACCGTTTGGGTTAGTGATAGTGCCTCCAAGGAAAATACTGTCGCCACAGCTGCAATTTTGGATTTTTTTCGCAATGTCATAATCACTATAAAGGTGTTAAATTATTTCAGAAGGCAGCGACCCTTTGTGAGTTGGAAGTTTCGTTTTAGCTCACTTCATTTCCGAGTTATTCACGTTTAAGTCAAATGTAATTGGTGATGAGTTAGCAATTTTTAAATGCGTATTGGGTGTTCACACAACACCAATCTACCCATTCGAAATATATAATTCACAAAATTGTAAAACACATTTTTTAACTATGTCATCATCAGGGTTGTTTGATTTAAATCAAGTGATTTAAATCATGATTTAAATCAATGATTTTTATTAATTAAAATCATGATTTAAATCAAAAATCTGATTTAAATCAAAGAAGTCTGATTTAAATCAAAAAGTCGGACTTTTTGATTTAAATCAAGACTTTTTTGATTTAAATCAGATTTTTTATGTCTATTGTTTTTTGCGAAAAGAAAAGAAATACATTGATAATGAGTCAAATTAAATTGATAATGAGTCAATAACAATGTAATTAATCTATTAGCCAAAGAATATACGCCAGTGTGATATAGATTGCAAAAAAAAAACAATTAAAATCAAAAAATCTGATTTAAATCAAAAAAATCGAATTTTTTTGATTTTTTTAAAAAAATCATGATTTTTATCAACCCTGACTCATCATCATCTCAAGGTGTCAAGACCCACCTGTATAGGTGGTACGTGGCATAAGGACCAATTGATAAATTGAAAGTTTGTTTCTATCTTGTATCATCTCTGAGATAATGAAATTTAGCTAATTAGTTTAATTATTAATTATTTAACACCATTATTATGAACAGCAAAATAAATTAAGTTCAATTATTTGCAATATTTATTAATCTAAATTGAATTTAACTTTCATATTTGAATTCTTTTTCAATTATATTCCTTTTAATTCTGAGTTTCTGACTAATCCTAATCATTATGATAAATACATTCAGAGTATGGGATTATGTATAAGATTATTTATTATCTGAATTTATTTTACAGAGCCCCCTATATTATAGAAGTCTCTGGTTCTACGTACTTCAAGTTAATTGCCGCTATGCGGCCCTACTCCTCACTAAACCATTGATGATCGAGTTAGTAAAACATCCCCTCCTACCATTTCCATACTTTTAACTTGTTTACCTATAATACCCGTTGAAAGCAAAGTTCTGGGTTAAACAACATCAATAATATCCATTATATAATTTATAAATGCGAAATTTATAATCCACATACATGTTTATCTATTATAACATTTGGAAGTTAGTTTATATCTCGTATATAAATGCAGTTTCTATTTTTTAATACAATCTGGACAAACAATCACAACAGTGGCACACACACACAAAAAACAATCGAGTTTTAATAATATAGATTCATCAATAGTTTTCTTAAAATACTTTCTTCTGAATCTTCCTGCCTAAAATATTTTTGTCGCTTAAACTGAAATAAATCCTAAATACATTCAAAAATTGAAATAAACAGTATAACTTCATTAGTACGAACACGAATAATGCGAATTTCCGAATACTATCAACACAATTTTTGGACCATTCAAAGAATCTTCAATTCGAATGACACCGGTTTGAACCAATTTGTTATCAGGAAAGTGCGAATAGACTAGGGCAAAATAGCCAAAATAGTAGACACGAAAAGTGAGTATTTGATTTATACAGTGCTAACTAACTTTAAATTATTTTGAAATACGTATAAATTTACTAAAATGGTTAAATAATTAGTACCAACTAAACCGAAGTACTTACTGTCAATTGAAGTTTAATCAATGTTTAATGCTGATATTCGTAATCAGCATAAGATTTCCAGTCATTATAGAGGGAATTCCTTGACAATGCTGGAATGTGACACATTCCATTCTCAAATTTTATTTCTATTCTATCAAGTGACCCCTCTCTTTACCCACAGTAATTTGAGAATAACTATGCTTTTATTAGTGATGTGCTCCGTTACTCAGTAACTGAGTAATGGTAGCGAAAAAAGTAACGGTAACGGGCATCGACAAGTAACGGTAACGGAAAAAAGTAACTGTAACGGCATCCGTACTTTTAACTAGTTAGTAGTTACCGTTAACTTTAATCAGTTGCTCTTAGCATACAAAAACACCGTTTCCTTTACTACGTAAAACTTATTCCATTTCTTTACTCTGTTAATTTTAATGAGTTGCCGTTACATAATTACATTAAGGAAACGGTAACTGATTAAAGGTAAACTGAGTAACAGTAACGGGAGCAAAAATTAACGGTAACGGAGTAACGGTAACAGAACAATTAAAGTAGCGGTAACGGGAGATATATAGTAACGGTAACGGAGTAACGGAAGATTTAGTAACGGAGCACATCACTGGCGTATATAAACACTCTACGAAGTCATTTAACAAGTATTCGCGAGAGTGGGCTTTTCTCCGACTCTTTCAGACAACCTTTGGACAAGAATTTTATATATCTTTAGAAAATCTAAAAATTTCGCGATGCCTCCACACATGGCCTACTTAATATACGGCTATATTTGTCGCCGAGAAGGCCATAAAACAAAGAGGCCAGTTTCTAATTTTCAAAATGGAGAATTGATATTTATTCGAATAATTAGCAATGATAGAGCTGAAAAGTGTATTATAACTATATAGGAATATGGTATCCAGGTATACATAGCACCCTCCAGAATTGTGATATGTCATCATTTGATGACGTTATGGTAATTTTTGTTTCGAATTATCTTGTTTTTCTAGCATACTTTTTACATAGTTCAACGCGTTATAAATGTTCAAAATTGGAACATGGTTATACCCAGAAGTAGTAGAATAAAATATATCGAAATTATAAATGGAATGTTGACACATTCCTCGGTTGACATGGAAAATAAATATGTCCTAAATGTGCCATAACTCAAAAACTATGAATGTTATGTAAACTAGACTGTTACTGATCTGTCCGGAATAGGTAACTTCCTATTCATCAATAATACTTTTTATATGCCTAACTTCAATAATCTTTGAGATAGTGAGTCATTACCTAATAATGAATTAAGTGTTAATTATCTCATTATCTCAAAGATTATTGAAGTTAGGCATATAATATGTATTATCGATGAATAGGAAGTTACCTATTCCGGACAGATCAGTACCAGTCTAGTTTACATAACATTCATAGTTTTTGAGTTATGGCACATTTTAGGAAATATACATTTTCCATGTCAACCGAGGAATGTGTCAACATTCCATTTATAATTTCGATATATTTTATTCTACTACTTCTGGGTATAACCATGTTCCAATTTTGAACATTTATAACGCGTTGAACTATGTAAAAAGTATGCTAGAAAAACAAGATAATTCGAAACTAAAATTACCATAACGTCATCAGATGATGACATATCACAATTCTGGAGGATGCTATGTATACCTGGATACCATATTCCTATATAGTTATAATACACTTTTCAGCTCTATCATTGCTAATTATTCGAATAAATATCAATTCTCCATTTTGAATTTTAGAAACTGACCTCTTTGTTTTATGGCCTTCTCGGCGACATATATAGCCGTATATTAAGTAGGCCATGCTCCACATCATTAACTTTTTATAATATATTTATCTATTTCTGAGCCAATTCTCATGCTTGCAAAAATTGTACAATTTTATTGTTATGCTGCCCCACTATCTCTATGTTTTGCCTAAATGAATATGGGCTATGAAGTTATAACCCAGCTATAACCCAGCCTAAGTCCCACAAAAGTGGTTTTTGCCCAGCCTGGCTTTAACCTGGATTAAACCTGCCATCCAGGGTTGTCAACTTTTTGTAAGCACAAAGCGTGATATTTTGTCCCTTTTTGAAAAAAAAAGCGTGATATTTGACTATAAAGCGTGGAAAACAATTTTCCACTTCAAAAAGCAGTATATTGAGGGTATTGTTTTGCTCCACCCCTTAATTTTATGCTACTTTCTCAGGCGCGGGACGTCCTTTCTAACGTGGGGTTTTGAATGTAAGCGTGAGATCGTGATATTTTAAAAAAAGCGTGAGATTCACGCCTAAAGCGTGATAGTTGGCAACCCTGCTGCCATCCCTGATAAAAATGCATTGCAATTATGTTTTAGATACTTTTATTCATTGGTAGCATTACATTTATACATGTAACTAATTGATTAGCATTGACACTAGTAATTCCAGATTTTGTTATTAATTATACAGAGATTATACGACATGAATATTAATCCTTGATTTATTTAGTGAGCAAAGTTACTGTCGTCAATGTTCTGAATATTTATAATTGTTCCTATTTATATAGGCTGTAAATTTAATAAAATATTGTCCCCGAAACCCCGCAAAGGAAGACAAAGCACTATCTATGAGGGCAATATTTTTATAATTATTTAATTTAGCTGTTTATAAATATTTAGTAAATCAGATTATTTATGGTATACTCGATGATACTCAAGATATTCATTTTTTACCTCACATCTTTAATTTAGGGGAAGCAACAGCGGCTTATAGGTACCTTTTTAAATTTCTGTATATGATCCTTTAACATTGAGACGTATTTAATGAGATCCTTGATTTATTGTAGTCAACTATGCTATTACAAACTATCTCGGGATCCTAAAAATATTGGAATAAGCGATAATGGTACTCAGTAACCATTTGCCGTCTTTATTTTCAATGTAATATATTATTTCCCAAGGAAATGACTGCTTTATTTATAATTACCATGTTTATATTTATTGTCAATAATCATGCGTAGAATACTTAATGAAATTGTAAGAGATTGTCTTAAAATTATTTTGATTAATCATTTTTAATCATGCCATTCAATTTGCAGCTATCTATAACCTATAAGTCACTGATGCTTCATGAGTAGGTATTGCATCTGATAGGGATGGGACTTATGCGAATTTTCCGGATGCGTATGCGGATGTCAAAGATTTTAGCTCCGCGGATTCGGATGCGGATCGCAACTCAAACCTATTGGCATTCATTTTTACAATTGTACTATATTTAGTATAATCAGGGCCGCCAAAAGGTTGGGGGACAGGGGGGACAGTTGCCCCGGGGCCCGTGGGTCTAGGGGCCCCCGTGAAATTCCTAAACAAAGTTATTAGTTTAAGAATGTAAGTATAATGTTACCGCCAAATGCTGCCCTCAAATAATATAATTGAATGAAATATAGTTAACTCAAACTTTAAATAGATAAGGACGTGTAAGATGAACATTTGGGTATGGGAAAGGTTCCATAGGGGCCTCTCAATGGAAAATTGTCCCCGAAAAAATTAGTCCTATGTTGATTCCCGGACCAATTTTTTCGGGAAAATTTGTCCAGGATCAATTTTTCGCGGCCCAATTTTCCAGTGACAGGCTTATTCATAAAGTTTTTGGTCCTAATATGGCGAAAATTCCATAGGCAACTATTCTACTAAATACAAACCTCGGAGGGACCAATTTTCATGAAAATTTTGGTCCCCCCGTACCAATTTTTCGCGACAGTCCCATCATTATTGTTTGTCCTGGGCCCCGCTAACCTCTCGGCGCCCCTCAGTATAATTATTTATGAACATAATCGTACAAAATATTGGCTATAAACTTGTGTAAAGTACTCCTAATGTATCAATTTTACTGTGCCGACTATACTATACTATAGTGGCCCAGGATTGATCTTACTGCCTTTATTTTTATTTTATTTTCTCCGTAGACGGTGCCCTGGCCAGAGCTTTATAGTTGATGGGCTTAAACTTGGCATGTAGGTGCGATGGGACCGTCTTATTTGCACCTGGGCTTACGATTTTTGATTAAGAATTTTTGCACACATCTTTAACACCTTTCAAAATTTGTCTGGTCCTTAACTAAAAAAATGTTTTACTAAACCCCCAAATTTTATTCACATTTGGATTCACCATAAAATTCTGCGTCTGATGGGCGTAGAAATTTTTTTATGATGGCTTTAATTTCTGCCATAAATGGGGGTTGAAATTTCTTTGTTTACTCACACTCCAATTTGAATAAAACTGTTAAATCCAATTCCATTGTTTAAACTTGCGATACTAATTATTTTGATTTAACTTGTTAAATCTTTCGTTATTGTTTCAACTTGCGATAATTAAATTGATTCAACTTATAAATTCCAGCTGGCTTCTATTTAATTATAGTATTACTATACGATGGATAAAATAATATATGAAATTTGTTGACTTTACTTAACTCACCGTGAATAACATGGCAAAATACATAACTAATAATATAATCTTTTATCAATTCATAATGAATGAATGGCATTAAACTCAAGATGGTTTATGATAGAAACAAACTTCAAATTTATCTACTGTTCCTTGTGACTCGGACCAATTAACAAATGGTTCTTGACACCTTGAGGCGTTGATGACTGGGCGAAAAAAGATCTAAAATTGCAGCCTGTGCCGACAGCATGTTCCTTTGGAGGCACTATCAATAAACCACCAACAAAATATTGTGCCACCAAAGGAACATGCGTCGGCACAGGCTGCAATTTTGGCTTTTTAATAAGTCTTGTGTTTAGAGCATTATTTTAATTATTTGGGCAAACTAGTACAACTTGAAAATTATTAATATGGTTGAATAACAAAATTATGCCCCCTAGACAATTAGGGTAGTGGACTATTAGATAAGTAGAGAAGTGGACTATTAGAGATAACTGATTGTAAGTGGGAGGGACAGATCTGAAATTAATTAACTCTGCGGACGCAGATGTTATGCAAATGCGAGATTTATTACTTCCGCGAATTTGGATTTAAAGGCGGAGTTTATAAATCTTGCGCAGCTCTGCGGATACGGATGCGGATGCGGAGCTCTTTCCACCCCTATCATCTGCTACCAAAATGCCTATTTCCGTTAACATTTCATTTAAAGCCACTGTGTCCATTATGTAATTGTAGCTCTACAATATGTACATATACGCTAAACATCATAACAATGTAAAACAGGCGTTGATTTTCCATTCTTATTGAAAAGAAATATGTTTGTCCTGTTAGAAGCATTTAGAACTAAATTGTCTTAATATTTAATCATCGATTTCTCTATTTGATATTAACTACGTATATTCATTTTATTACGTTGTCATTTTATTAAGTCACGAATAGCTGTTTTCTTTCTTTATTTTTCCGTATTTGTAAATGAAAAACGATAATACTTTGTGAATTTTATCATTGTCTAAGTCTATAAGTAGAATCATGTATAAGTGAGCACATGCATCTAATAAATAATTTTCTATACATTCAAAAACTACGGAAACTAAATGAAATTTAATAACAATCAATTTATGGTAATCTGGTCACAGGTGACAACTTAAAAGAGTTCACATGTGGTAAATACTGTAATGGGGTGTAGGAAATGGAAGGTTTACGAACGAACTTTTTGAACTTGAACTGAACCAACTGACGCACCACTTTTATGGATTTACATTAAACGAACGCTAACGGCAGAATTCAATGCGTCTATTTGAGATAAACTGAATTGGGTTTATTCAGTCCGTTCGTAAACATTTCATTCCCTGGGTTTAGGGTTCATAAGCAAAAATTTCGGAAATACTCGGCACTTCATTAGTGGGATATTCCCTATAAGATATATTTACAGAAGATACCGATGTTTTATTAACCTATAAATTGCCACTGTTATATTGACTTTTTCTAACAGTCGACTCCGCTTAATAGAGCCATGGGTTAATAGATTGAGAATAATGGGACACATTTTAACTAATATGCTTTTAATAAGTGATAATTTCTCAAAGGTGTTCCATTATATGATGTATATTTTATATAAAATTTATTCTAACGTAGAGAAATTTATATAAGTTGTTAATGAAAAGTTTACCGTGCGATGTCATGCTCACAATATTTTCCTTATAAAACCAATAGACCCATGCCGCTATATCAAACTACACCTATATGCAAAATTTCATCCCTCTACATAGTATAGTATGGTATTTTCCTACTATACAAAACTAATGTTATCTAAAGGTTATAAACGAATATTCCTTTCAGACTTTTCAGTCTAAGATTCGATCAAACGTGCAATCGTTTCGAAACGAACGAAATATTCGGTATATTTGTTTCAGCCCTATTTAAGATATTTACTACCGCGCTTCGCTTGCTAGGTCGCTTCGCGGTAGAACACAACCACACACCAACCGCAAAGCGGTTGGTGTGTGGTTTATATACTTCTAACATAGATTATAAAGCATAAATAGGCCTAAAATAGTCAAATTTAACAATGTGAAAATTTTGTGAATACGTCATCATGCAATAATGAGTAATCATCTGGTGTGACCAACGTGTTCGCATCATTAATGTACATCTTCTATTAAATTTTCAGATTTCTATCTCTTAGAGACGGAAATTATGTGCAATTAAGTGAATTTTAACAGTTCTCGAAATGTGACAATGACGTCATAACTTGTCGAGCTGTGAGAAATTTTGAGTGAAAACCTCAAATTGTTGACGGGTGCCAAAAGTTACCCCTATATGCCAAAAATCACATTTTTAAACCGGAAACCTAATGCTTTTTTAATTTTTATAATTGGAGCCTCTCAGACTCCAGTTAAAAACCCCAAGATCGCGACCAGGGGCGAGGCCAGCCTCAACTGTTTTGTGGGGCTTAAGCCCCTGGGCAATTACTCAAAAAATAGAGGTCCAACGAAACCTCAAAAGTATCTAATAATATTTGACCCATCCCACAGCTGTATTATACTACATTTCGATACTCGATTGCTGATTTTTCGAATCGATTGGATTGCCCATAGTTTAGATAGATTGGAACTCAATCAAAGGACCTGGATCGATTTTATTTCTGTTTCTCGATTGGTGTAATATTTTACACAAATTGATTGACAAATAAGATCTAACATTTCTCAAATCATTATTGCAACTTGGTTGTCAGTTTCAGACAATCTGTATACCCTTTATATATTTTTTTTTTAAAAATCAACATCAGAATTTTCGATATTTCGATTCTTTAATCCAAGGGGATGTTCAAATGCGAATAGTATCTAGTTACTGCTGAAATGCATAAATAGTGGTGGCTCTGAGTGACTAATAAAGAATCGATTAGAATTTTAACTAAAATAATATATAACTAGGTAATAACATGTAAATATTATGATCAACCGACCTAAATAACTTAGAAAAATCGAGAAAAACTCATGAAAATTCGATATAAAAACCTTATCAAATCGATTGCGATTATCAATGGTCAATATCAATTGGATTTTTCAGGTGCAGCGTCTATTGTGCAACCCACGATATCGGTTGGATTGGATTGACAACCTGATTACAAAGGAATATTGACTAATTATATATGAATTATTTGGTCTAAAGCAGGGCTCTCCAACCGTTTTCATTATTGTATTAAATTGAGACCTGCTTCTATTTGGAATTAATTAATTTGTCAATTTCTAATTGTAAATTTGAATCACTCGAAACATTATCATTACCATTAAAATATATATCAGTATTGAACAAAAATGCAATTGGACTCATAACTAAATATTGGCGGCCTGCATATTTTGCTCCTGCGGGCCGAAGTCTGGTAACCCCTGGTCTAAAGAATAAATTAAAGAAAAATACTAAAGTATATGAGAACATTGATATCTAAAATATTAATTTCAGAAATTATCAAATTAAATTTAGCAATGTTGTACTATTTTATACGTAAACACCATAAGTAATTAGGGGGCTAACTTTATACAGTTTTGGGGGGCTAAATTTCGGATTGGTGGGGCTTAGCCCCAAAGCCCCTCCCCCCCCTGGCCTCGCCACTGATCGCGACGTTTCAGTTCTTATCTCAATGAGTCTATGGTTTTAATGGTATAGATAGATATAGATTAAAATATCAATTTATAATCTTAAGTGGGAAACTTGTGGAACCTGAAATTTTGCTAAACAGATTTACACTATATTGAGTTAACTGTGTACTTTAGTTGATAACTGTATTCTTATTTTCCTTTACAGTTTTTATTTGAATATTTTGTAATTATTATATACATCCTGCGAAGCATCTTACCATTCCCTTTAATTTCTTAGGTTTTTGAGAATCTCGATTCCACACAAAAAGATAATCGTCGGTATTTAGACGCAATAAATGCAATGAGCACAGACAGTGAACATCTAAATAATCAATATGAGGAAGAGAAATTGAAGCGCCGTCAAAAAGATTCAGATCTAATTAAAATCGAGGAAACATATGATCGTGAAATTATAAAACTTAAGCAAGAACTTGATTTCCAAATTCACCAATGTAAACAGTTTTCTGCCAAGAATAAGTCTCTGAGTGAAAATTTACAACGAGCGGAAGAAAGGTATCTAACACATAATTAATGAATTGAGATGATAATTTATTATATAAAATCGTTTCCTTCTAAAAATCATTTAATACAATATGGAATCTTCACTTGAGTTATTCTAAGCCTTCCATTTTGCAGTTTTGATGTAATTTTAACTACAATTTGCAAACATTGAGGCGAATTGTAATTTGAATCAACTAAGTATACTTCACACTTCAAAATGCGCATTAATCTTTGGACATTTGTTCCGATCAGGCCTGTAGCCAGAAAGTAATAGTGGTTGGGGCTATGAGAATTGAGGGGTGGCTGAGCTTCATATATTATAAAAACCTAGCCATATTCAACAGAGTTTACATGGACAGTAAGAATTCTAGGGGAGGCCCCTTGTCCCCACTCCCCCTGGCTACAGTTCTGTTTCGATATATTATAAATAACGATAAACTCATTACAGTAAACCCTCTCTAATATAAGCATTTCCATTCCAAAAATTATCATCCGATTGATGAATTTATTCGGACAATTGAAGTAATTTTATTTTTGATAACTATAACATTGTACTATGTATTACAAACAATATTGTGATACTGTAGGAGATAACATGAACTTCACTAACCCGAACCTTGTTAAGACAATTTTAATTTTCCAAAAATAAAATTCTAATTCAAAATCATTCTCTTTATCTATCCTAAAATTGTTTGATCTTCTGTTGAGATTACGAGGACCTGATTAGTGAGGATTTACTGTAATTTGTCAATTAACCCACATTTTAGACAAATTTGGCTACGTTTAAAATGACCCCCACTTTAGCATTTGTTTGCTAAACTAGGTTTTTTTTATGGTTGAGACCTTGGTGCAACTCAGGGCGGCCTTGGTGTAACTCAACACTGCAGCGACCGCGGCCGACCCTTAATCGTGGTGTAACTCAACACTGCAGAGGCCGCTGCCGACCGGAATCGTTGTGTAACACCAAAAAACTTTGATAGAAATTTTACACCAAGATCGGCCTTAAAAAACACTGCTAACAATTTAACTAATAAAATATATTTATTTGAAGGAGTTAAGTTTAAGTGGAGGTTGTAATTACATAATTCATTATAAAAACAATTACATTAAATTGTTATTCGAAAACAGTAACGGCGCTAGCCAGCCGCCACAGCACAGTGGTTTAAAACGGCATTTTGTAGGGAATAGGTATTTGGGTGCCAGATAGACTTATAAAATGTATTATGAGCCTATAGGTTATCGCCAATTTGGAATTGATTGGCCATATTATTATTGAGATATCTTATATGTAGACCGTCTATTTCTAGACCAGGTTTTCTTACATATACATTAGTATTACCCATAAAAAGCAGGGCAAGTGGTCTACAGAATTTATGGACGGTCTACAATTTTTTGGCTTATTTGTATGGGCTTTTATCAGTGTTCGGAAAAAAACGCCCTTTTCTAGAAAGACCGGGGCAGGTGAAAAAAACCGGTTTTTTCCGGAAAAAACCGCACTTTTCTGGACTTTTCAGCCTTTTTCTATTGACTGGCCTACGCGTAATTAATAAACGTATTTCGGTGTACTTAGTGGTTAATCCACTAACCTTTGTATAACATTAGGGATCCACTCTCAAAAGTCCTAAATTTAACAATCGTTGGTGTAGAATCTCTATAAAATATCTGTCTCTTGTATATAGAAGCTGACCATAAATGGGCCTCTAGTGTTGCCATATATGGTTATAAGTGGGTTTTTTCCAAATTTACTGCCCTTTTCCGGGGTGGGAAAAACCGGTTTTTCCGGTTTTTTCCAGGGTTTTTTTCCGGGGTGGTCTTTTCTGGCATACACTGGCTTTTATATACCGTCTAGAAATACACCGTCTACATACAAGGATGCTCATTATTATTTCTGTATGGTTTAGCTTACCAAACTATGACGTCATCAATATTAATATATATATATTTTTTAACATTTTTTATTTAGAATATACTACACATACTTCTTTAAGTACGATGGTTATTTCTTGGACTGTGTGGGGATATATATATATCAGTAATATATTTTACAGTATACAGATTACATAAAATATATAAACTAATACATTATACAGAACTTATTAGCGAAACTACTAGAACATCAATATTAGAATTGGATTCTATTTCTTTCTTACATTTTCTCAAATGACCACATTCTCCACAGCTCGGGAAAATAATTTTTTCTGAAATTGAGCAAAACTGGGTCACTCTCAGAAGCCAGCCTGACGAAATATCTATTACAGGGTTTCATACAGTGGGTATTAGGGGTGGCATTTGCCCCCCCTGCTCCTTCAAGTGCCCCCCCCCCCTAGAAAAACCACTTACACTACGAAGTTTAATTTATGCCCCCCCTTAAGAACATACATATCCCAAAGTGCCCCCCTTGAGAATTTACATAACCCTTATTGCCCCTCTTGTATGCCAATCCTGTATGAAACACTGCATTACATTCGACTCAAAACTATTTTCCTGGACAAATTCTCCCTGAATCGCCTGATCAATTTCTTGCAAGACTCTAGACCTTCTTCTGAGAAGCACTTGAGTCATAACCAGAATTACAATCGCGTATCATTTCTTCTGAATGGGCAAGCAGTTTGTGAAGAGTTGGGTAATGCTAGCCCAAGGAAAAGAATCGAGAATGAGTAGGTAGTTAATTCTACACAGATTACCGAGTTCTTCTGTATTTACTCTCCTGCCAGAATTCAAAATCCTTTGTATAGCTGCAAGTTGAGAGTGAATTATAAAGAGGGCTGGTCTATGCTGATTTTCTACCACGCTTACACACATTCAATATATTTAGCTTAACTGAAAGAGCTTTTTGGGCAACGTTACCAGTTGATGATGTACCTCCTTTAGGATTTGGTTGATCTACTTTAAGCCCTGTTTGGTCCTGAATTAATCCACGAACAAATACCACCGATTGCTTTATATGTGCAGAGGTTGGGAACCATTGATATTTTCCAGAGTTTAGGTGATAAATTAACAAATTAAGCCACCTAATAACACAAGTATAGGAGTGAAGTGGTGATGCTGGATTGATATCAATTGTTGAAATGGGTTCATGTGTTATGTTCAGGGTTGGTAGGTTTTGGCCTAATTGTTAAAACCAGGTGGTTTAAACCAGGTTTAAACTGCCCTGTCCTAAACCTAAAAATTGGACAAAACTGGTCAAAAGTGGTCAAAACATTAAATATTTTAAATACACTATTTGGATTTTACTTTTATAGCTAATGTCATTACCGAGTATAAAGGTATTGTCTAATATAATCAACAAATACATTAGTGAATGTAATTGTAAGCGTTTAAATTTAATTAATCCATAACCCATACTAATGTTTAATAAACTTTAAACACAAATTGTTGCATTGGCTCAATATAAAAGCAATTATATTCTTCCACTGAATACGTCAAGGTTTCATTGAGGTTTAGTCTCGTTTTAACCGGTTTTATCCACTGTCCAGTCCAAAACTGGTTTTGGACTGAACAAAACCCAACCCTGATTATGTTGAAGCGTTGATTGGAGGGAAGTGAGAATAATGATTCAATGTCTTCCATTTCTCCAAACATCTCAACTGCATCTGAAATTCTCCTATTTATGGGGAATCCTTGAACAACGAGTTCACGGTCTTTAAGATAATTGTGAGTTGCGGTGCACATTTGACAACACGCTCCTCCAGCCCCGGAAAGTAATGCCGATATATTTCCATCAAACATAGATCGTATGATGTTGATATTGACATGATCACCATTCGCGAGATCTATTCCACTTTGCTTCATAGTTTCTGTGTCTTTGTTTATCAATTTATTCATGAAAGTACGAATGGTTTCCTCACCATGGGCGGCGCGGCCGCACCCCGCACGGGTGATTCACCCGCGGGCCCCTCAACCGATTACAAAGGGGGGTCCCCTTGTTCAGGCCCCCCGGGGCCCTGACAAAGGGGACTAGTAGGTCGATCACCCGGGGGCCCCAAAAAGCCGCGCCGCCTCTGTTCCTCACACTCCCTTCCTCCGCAGAGAAAAATGGTTATTTGTGCGAAGGAGGAATTTGGACTCGAATTTTGCCAAGCTATGTGTCCAGAATGCTTAGTAATAGATATTGGCTTGAAACAAAACCATTTGTAATTCTTAGTTGGTAGATACTTGGTTATAGATAGTGTGGCTACCGGAGCCATCTAATCTATCAGTTATTTTGAAAGTAAGGGGAAACTCTTCTGCAGATGGCGGACTAATTACGCTTAGTATTCTCTCAACGGTTTGTTTAACAAATGAAATATACGAAGTACATACACCAATTGGTTTAGACGGATTAGGATAGATGTGAATAAGATCTCGTAAAATCAAAGAATCCCTGAATTCAGCGAGCTTTTTGAAGGCGGGAAAGTTAACTCCACAAGGGAGCGACAACTGACGTAATTGAGTATACTTCCTTCTTCCTAGTTCTAATTGGTCGACTAAGGAGAGACATTTGTTGATTGGAACATCTTTTACTAATTCTTTGGCAAAGTTTCCACCAAAAGCTATACTTTTCGCGGTAGAAGCGATATCCGATCATTGCTTTCATTAGCTAAAAATTGCAATACTAATGAAGCAATTGTAATTGGGGAAGTTCCTTCACTCTCTGCTACAAGTCTAACACATTCTAAAACAGATTATAACCTTGTTCGCTGTTGCTTGATGGTTATTGATAAAAGATGCTTACGAAATTGTTTAGAAACAGTAAAGGAAGTGACACTTTCTGTATGGCCAAGGATATTGATATTCTTTCTTGGACATGGTTGCCAGGGTATTTCATGATTCCACCATTTATCTTCGGATAAAGATTCAATCGTTTTGTGATATTTCTTTATACAGTGCTTATTCTTCTAAATAGAGAAGAGACTGAGTCTTTCTTATCTTCATGCAATCCAAGTACGTCCAATAATTCATTTATTGAATCATTCACATTGAAATGAATTTGCTTTAGCATGAATGCTAAATCAAGACGTGATTTCGGGTATGTGATTTTGGATTCAGCCATAATAATATTTTTATTATAAACGGATTTCTGTCGATTGTAAATTAGTACAGGTTATAATATGCAAGTTTCTACTTATATTGGAATGTGTAATATTATAATAATTTTGTAGAAATTCATGCCACAAAAGAGCATAACATATATCTGTAATAATACAAAGTTTAATGTGATGATACATTATTTAGATATAATACCATAACTAAAATTAGATCATCTTATCCCCTAGCAACAGATAGTGTACAATGGAATGTATTATCAACCTATAGTTTCGCTAATTTTCGGGTCCTGAAATTTTACCATATCTCCAGAATATACTAGAGATCGCCTAGCAAGAGTATTTCGTTGACCTTTGATGAACTTTTTTTTTGCACACATTTATACTTCTGTCTAGACTCTAAAGTTCAAAGTGAGAATCGGACACTGGCCAATTATAAATTGCAAAAATAACAAAACTTTATGACTTACAAAAGATTAAGTTCCACTATAACCAATAAACCATAGACGAAATCACTAGAATAAGTGTTACATGAGTAGTGATGGCAGTAAAACTAAAGATATGAAAGAATGCATATAGAAGAGATTTTAGGATTTCGAAATTCCTAAATTTAGATACATTGATTGTTTCGCTTAGTAATTCAGTTATTCACGAAATAGGCATTGAATGAATTTGAAATTTGGGTATATCCTCCTTAGACATTCTAGTATCAATGTATGATATAAGATATAATATTTATAAACAGAATTTTTTCTCTATTTCCTGCTATAAACCACTGTGCGCACAGGTGAGGCATAATTGCGTCACATGTGGGGCACAGGCTATTAAAATGGGGCCACACTCTCATTAATGAGGTGAGGCACACTTAAGGGGTGACTACACCAGGAAATACGATAAAACACCCAATTTTGTCGATTTCCATTCTATTTGGTAAATGTATCCCTTTTATAACATACCTGATACTGATTTAAAAGTTAAACTGACCCAATTACTAAAATAATTTTAAATAAACCCCCCCCAAAAAAAATATTTCCTTTCTCCCAAAGTCTGAGGGTTGGGAAATTTTTTTACCTCACACTGTCTGCAAACCTTAATTTGTATTATATGTTATGTTTAATGCTGTATCATCTAATTAGATACTTATTTATATCTATATGTGCTACATTCGCATATCTATTGACTTTTTGAGGGAGAGTCGCCGCTCGGGGTACCAGGGTTGTATCAACTCATTTTGAGTTGGCAGAATCAACTCATTTTCTTGAATGAGTTGAATGAGTTGGTGACAGCAAAATGAATGAGTTGAATGAGTTGGTAGACAAAAAATGAGTTGATACAACCCTACTTCCGACCATGGCCAGACAACTTTCACTTTGTCGTAACATTAATGCGTAGGGAGATCCAAATTTGGCCGGATCACTTTTGAGAGCCGACCGACGCAGCTATAAATGTATTATTAAACTGAAGATTTAAGATATACGTTAGTACAATTAGTTTAATAAAAAATGAGTTGGCAGAATCAACTCATTTTCTTGATTGAGTTGAATGAGTTGGTAACAGCAAAATGAATGAGTTGAATGAGTTGGTGAAGGAAATTTGAATGAGTTGGTAGACAAAAAATGAGTTGTTTTGCCAACTCAAAATGAGTTGATACAACCCTGCGGGTACCCCCTATTTCTTCCCAGATCTCCGGGTCTTTTTGCCGCTTGATGTCGAAATTATTTGATCCACTACTCCGATTTTCAAAAAATCTGCTGTTTTCTGTAGATCTCAAAAGGTACTCGCGATTGAGCTTGGCGTTTTTCCTTAAAAGTTACTTACTAATGATCCATAAATTTTCAATTCTTGGGTGTATTTCTATCATAGGTATAGCAACCTGAATATCATTTTTTTAGATATATCAATGTTTTGTCAACTCAATTGCGCATTTGACTGTCAAATGAGCCATTTATACACTAAACACTATTAAACACAAATTTTTATTTTCGTAACATTGTCATCTTATACTATACTATGAAAAGTTGGAATTTACTGAGTAGTTTTTTTATATTTTATTGCACTTTTGGCTGTTTCTCTGCTGTGCGAACAGACATAGAAAATTTCAAGTATTAATGTTCCGTAGTTTTGGTAGAAGTGATCCCTTCAGGACTCGCCTCAGGTGGGACACTGGCCCCACCTGGCCCCACACTCGTGCCGCCTCTGCTCGAACACAAGTATTTTGACACTATTACCATTATTGAGTCTTAAAATTGGTCTTTTATGGAATGAACAAAGCCTCAATTTTTGAGTTAAATTTCTCTTCCCCAACATAATTATGCACTTTTCAGAAGGCTTATAATTTCTATTCATTCGCGAGAGTAAAAATTTTTAACTCCTTCCACCTTGGGCCACTTTTCTCTAGTTACATTTATGGTGTTGAGCTACACATTTTACACAGGCTGATAACTTTCACATGGAGATGAAGAATTGGGAAGATATTTTCCAATATGGATAGTTTCGATATCCAGAATTTGAACCTGACCCAGACGTAGAGGATTTCTTGTAGTTTGATTGCTCTCCCATCCATGTATGCACCATTTTAATATAATTATTGTGAGATACTGATTTGCATAAATACTTCTTTCCAACGGTGAGCATTTTGATTAACTCTAGTAGCCAATAACATTATGATTGTTGCTAAATGTGCACCATATATCCCGCGTTATCCGACTTGAATCTGCCATACTTTTGACATGACATATCCAGTTGGATATCTAATAATAACACCATCACTTTTCAAGATATAAGCACATCATCCGACCCAGGGTTGTATCAACTCAATTTGAGTTGGCAGAATCAACTCATTTTCTTGAATGAATTGAATGAGTTGGTAACAGCAAAATGAATGAGTTGAATGAGTTGGTAACAGCAAAATGAATGAGTTGAATGAGTTGGTAACAGCAAAATGAATGAGTTGGTAGACAAAAAATGAGTTGTTTTGCCAACTCAAAATGAGTTGATACAACCCTATCCGACCATTGTTTATTAAGCTCTATGGAAACTGAATATCTAAATGAAGCTATCTTCTCAAATGTAGCCGTGAGCTGATACCTGAATTCTATAAGGTGTAAATTTTTCTGAATTAAGAGAAGACCGAATACATTTTTTTAAATCAATGCAACGTGCAACTCTCTTCTTTGGAGTCTCAGAAGGCAAACGCGAATCCTGCAGCGAATACTATAACTCTTACCCTGGCGTTTCTTTTGTTGGCGTCTCGTTTTTCAAAATAATTACTACCTTTACACTTCTCTTGGAGACTCCCTGTCCACTCTCAATTCGCAAACTCAACAATTTCTTATCACGAATCTGTTCCAGTCTAAGGATTCGCTCGTCATTATGGATTTTTCTAGGATTGTATAAAAAGGTGGGGGGGGCATTTTGAAGATTATATGTATAAGGGGGGCATCCTACCTGGGAAGTAAACCGGGAATGGGGTGCAATTTTACCCCGCGCCCCCTATAAAAATCCTGGTCATGTTATGCCATTAATCCTTAAATTCCTAATTTTGTCACCATAGGTTTCAGTATTTCCTCTTGGAAGATCAATTTTCACTTGTTTGGCATATTTTAGTATACTAATTTAATAATGAGGACCACAGACGGACAAGTCAACAAAATATAGAATTTAAAGATATGCAGTAAGGTCGTATGCAGGGTTGCCAATCCAATCCAATCGATAATCCAATCCAATCGATGTAAATATTGGCAATCGATATCGATAACCAATCCAATCGATGATATGATCTGACAATCCAATCCAATCCAATCCAATCCAATCCAATCCAATCCAATCGATAATCCAATCCAATCGATGTAAATATTGGCAATCGATGTCGATAACCAATCCAATCGATGATATGATCTGACAATCCAATCCATTCGATAATCGATGAAAATCATCGATTATTTATCGATTATTTATTGATTTTCAATAGATTATTTATCGGTTTTCTATCGATTATTTATTGTTTTTCTATCAATTATTTATCGATTTTCTATCGATTATTTAAAGATTTTCTATCGATTATTAATCGATTATTTGTCGATTTTCTATCGCTTATTTATCGATTACTTGTCGATCTCTATCTATTATGCATTGATTATCCATCGATTGTTTATAAATCATTTTAATTTATTGCCTTTACTCGTTAAATCGAAAAAATCCAAAAAAAATTGATAATCGATAAAAATTCGTCGATAATTATCCATTCGATGAAGACTTTGGGCACTCCACTCGATACAAAATTCAGCATTCGATAATCGATAAGTTCTCTCGATTGGTTTGGATTGACAACCCTGGTCGTATGCCTATAAACTAACAATCTGAAACATGCTACTATATTTACCAGTAGCGAATACTTATAATACATTATAGTCCCCTTTACTCTTAGAAAATTCGTTTGAATCCGATACAGCTTGTAGGCTAAATCGACGATTGTTATCTTAGCGGCCGATTCGCAGACCTCACGTTTATGCTAATAACTCGAAAGGTTTACGCTGTACATTAAAAATTATCACATCAGCGGAAAGATTAAAGTTGTGACAACAAATATATCATCCCAAAATGCCAAAAATCCTGAAGATGACTAAGCAATTTTCGCTCGAATTTAGACCTCGGTTTTTCCATAATAACTCAAAAGTTAGCAGTGGCGTACCCAGAAAAAGCTAATTGGGGGGTCCAAAAATATATTTATGATGATGATAGTATTAATGTTTTATTATCAACATTGTTTATTTTTCTACAAATAGTGAAAATTGTAAAGTCATATTAATCTATTCCCAAATAGCACTTGATTTGTTTCAAGGTTTCATAGTCCTAATTTATTGTAATAAATTGATTCATGAATGAATAGTTGGTATAATATACGCAGAATGTCTAAACGTCCAGGAAATTCACTTGACTTTTTCCTTTCGAAACAAACAAGAGTTGAAAACGAGTTGGATGAATCATTGATTATAACTGAAAACTATTCTCTCTCTATTGATCAATCGAACGAGGATCTTTCCATTACTGCTCATCCAAATCATATGGATATCGGTCTATTTGTAACAGATAACCAGTCAGTAGATGAAGACCTTCGTTTAGAAATATTGCATAACTTTTGAACGCCGCCAGAAAATAATATCTATCCAGCAATCATTCAAGGAGGTAGGAAAGGTATTTCAATGGTTGTTGGCTGGTTCCTTTCCCATGGCTTGCTTACTCTGAATACTTGTCGGGCGCATTTTGTAAAATTTGTGTCCTGTTTTTAGATAGAAATGACAAACAAGTAGGTAAAGGAGGAACACAAAAAGTTGGATCCCTAGTAATTTCCCCGTTCAACAACTCAAAGAACGCCATAGAGGTATTTAACAGTCATTGTCAGCTCTCGTATCATCGAGATTGTACTATGAAGAGCGATGCTTTCAAAAAAGGCAGCTGGACTGGTTTAGATATTCGCGACCAGCTATATCAACAGCGAATTAAACAGAATCAATTAATCGTGATAGACTGGTACCTATAATAGAAACCATCCTTTTTCTTGGTCGACAGGAATTAGCCTTCCGTACACATAGAGCGAGTCTTCAGAATTGAATATTGAAGAGCCAAATGAATACGATGGTAACTTCCGTGCAGCCCTTCGTTTACGTCTAAGAGCAGGCGATGCTGTTTTAAGAGAACACTTAACTACTAGTGGTGCAAACGCTAAATATCTCAGCCCAAACATTCAGAACGAGATTATAAATATTTGCGGATCATTGATTAGCAAAAAGATTGTTTGCGAAGTTCATGAAAGTGTCCCTTTCACTATTTTAGCTGACGAGTCAGCAGATGTTTCAGCTCAAAGCAACTGTCTATCTCAGCTAGTTACATTAATATCCGAAATGATAATATCCCCATCATATACGAGAAGTTTCTTGGTTTCGTGACAGTAACTGACCTAACTGGTGCTGGAATTGCAAATTCAATTGAATCATTTTGCATCTCTTCTGGTCTTGATCTGAAAAGAATGGTTGGACTCGGATTGGATGGGGCTAGTTCAATGTCTGGAAAATACAAAGGAGTTCAAGCCTGCATACGTGAAAAGTATACAATGGTCCACTATACTCATTGTGCATCGCATAGTTTAAATTTGGCCATTGCTAAAGCTAATACTGTTGTTCTTAGAAATACATTCTATGTCTTGCTTCTATAATCTCCTTTTCTCATGGTTACCCTTTACGTGAGGAGAGACTACGTCAGGCCATTCAAATCTTATGTCCCGAATCGAGACGCCAGCGATTGAAAACTCTTGCTGTTACACGATGGGTAGAAAGGCATGATGCAATATTGGTGTTTCTGGAATTATTTGAGCCAATCGTTGGAGCTTTTGAGGAACTAAATCAAGTAGCAGGGGAGAAACAGCATCGAAAGCAAATCAGCTTATTCATGTAGTATGTACTTCTTTCGACTTCATTTACTCTTGCACGGTTTTAGAACGTCCAAGTGCAAATCTGCTCAATGTTTCAAAACAATTGCAGTCACCAAATTTAGATTTGTTCGCAGTGTGTTCCATGATTGAGAATTTGGTGACAATTTTTGAAAGGGACATGCAGGATAATGAGATTATAACCAAAGTTTTTACTACTGCAAAATTCAAAAGCTGAAATTTTTGGATCTTCAGTGACGCTTCCCAGGGTCTAGCAAGAGCTAATTCTAAATTTCTCAACCGAGAAGAAATTTTCTACAGAGAACACGTATTCCTTCCATATTTTCAGTGTCTGATAGAGCAACTTAATTTTTTCTTGAAACACAGAGAAAAATTCTTTACTCTCCAAAATCTTTTGCCAAATAACGGTGCTAAAATGCCTATGGATCAATTAAAGAGTGTTTTGAAGCCATTAGAGTCATTGCTGCCTTATCGTACTGCAGAAATCGAAGCAGAAATGGATATCTGGCAATGTATCTGGTCTCAAAAACTGGCAAAAGGCGACACGGTACCTAAAACTGCAGTCGAAGCGTTATCTGAATTCAATAGAAATTTGATGCCAGCTCTGTTTAGAATATTACAGATATTTGCCACGTTACCAATCACAACTGCTACAATTGAAAAAAGCTTCTCAACTTGAAACGCATTAAAACGTATTTAAGAAATACTATGGGAGAAGAGTGATTAATTGGACTAGCCCTTATAGCCATTCATGAACGTTCAATCCATCTACAAACTGATGAAATTATAACTAAGTTGGCTGAAAAGAATAGGAAAATCGATATTATGTTATAACAATATTAACTACAATGAATAGTATACGATACCACTTGTTATATTTAAAGATGGCAATAAATTATAGAAAATAATCCTATTTATATTGGATGGCCATTCAGAAACGTTTCAGGGGGGGCCATGGCCCCCATGCCCCCCCCCCCCCTGGGTACGCCACTGAAAGTTAGTAATTATATCGAATTTTCCTTTTAATCACATATATATATATCTCACATATGACAATCTGTCATGTAAATTTCAAAATAAAATATCCACTTTTGAAAAATTAGTATTAACATAAATTTCACTAAAATCAGTTAACAATGATGATTTCCATACCTATTTAATTCCCTTAATGTAGATTATGTTGTCAACTCTAATAATACTATTGCGTGAACAGTACACTGAACACGATTATTGATATGAATTTATCATGTCCTTTGTTTATAATTCAATGATTAGCACTATAAATGATACACTGCCTTTCTTCTACTTGATTTTCTTCAAATTAATTCATTTTTTTCAAACACACATTTTACTTTTTTTTTCAAACATCTTTTTGACTTTATAGCTTATTTCCATTTTCTTCTCATTTCATTTTCTGCTCTCTTCTTTATTTCTCCAAGTCGATTCTTCCAATTCAAGTGAGCTTATTCATTTTATTTCCTTAGCTACTTTTTTATTTATTAATAATACCAGGGCAGGCCATGGCCAGACCGATATTTTACCACTACATTTTGAAGGATCAGATCTAAAATTTAATTTACAATAACGTGGCCCTCAAGGTTTGGATGCCCAACGCCGACGGAAGGAAATCCGTGGCCTAGAACACTCATATGATTATATATTATTACTATATGCAGTCGATACCAACAGACGATAAAAATTTGTTCGCTTTTCCGGAGTTCGTTTTAACAGGAGTAATACCCATTCAATGCCATTGTAGGGACCTGATTTTGTGGAACTGTTCTTCTTATCCGAAAATTCGTATTAATTAACCGTGTTCGTACTAACGAGGTCTACTGTAGTAGTATATATGTATTGATTAATAATAATTATTATTATTTCATCTAGTAATGACTTCAATAGAGCAATTCGTGGAAGCTCTCCAGAAACTCGGCTAAGAAAGCTTCGATTGCGTAAGAGATGCTTTGAACAAAGGAGACAAACATAAGCCAAAATCTGTCTGGAGAAAATTGTCAATTGCTCTTTTTGGAAAAAAAAAACAAGGCTACTAAGCGCGATTCTCTCATCTCCAAATGGAGATTGAATAGAGGAAACTTTCAGCATCTCGTAAGGCAAATGATCAGTTCGCGTAAGTCTATCATTCCCATTAATTTACCTCAATTGACAGTAGAGCATATCCGTACTCAGTTAATATCTGCTAGCTCATATCTTGACACTATAGAGCACAGTCAGATGCGTTTGAAGGAGTTCTATTTTAGTTGTCCTAGTTTACAGCGAGACCTATCTAATAAGTTTACCAGGTTTATTAGCATCTGGTTGCGATGACTGTCAACTTTACGGTGTGATGTCTAAGATAGCTTCTTCTCCCCTAACAGGGAGAACTGATACCCATTTTTGGTCTGTCATAAACTGTAATTATAGTCTATGGTTAGATGCAATAAAAAATTTCAGCTTAGAGTGTCTGCTTGTTAGTGGCGAGTTCATTCTAGTGGATGACAAACTCCACGACCAGTCGGAAAAGTTTTGTTTCTGTCTAATGGATTCAATGCAATGGATTCGACTAATCAGGCGAAATTGTAACTTAGTGGAAGCATGGATTATAATGAAAACATTAGTTCTGGATATTAGAGCTATTCGGGAATTCATATACTGTATAGCTATCACAGTACAACATCTAGATTTATTCACTAGCTTTATTCTATCCTGTCGAGAAAGTTCAGATACTTCAAGCTCATTTCATGAATCTTTGTCCCTAAATTGCAACCTGAGATTGAATATCCCCGACCCCGAGCCCAAATTGCTAGTGCCATCAATAGATGACAGTACTCTGGGTAATGACTCTGGGTAATTACACAAATCATGGAGACTCTGTAGTATTTTCTAAAGATTGGACCAATTTATTTAGTTCAAAAATCAAGGGAAATTTTGTGAGTGTGTTCAATCTTTTCAATACAAAAAGGTTAATATACTAAGTTGTAGAATACTAAATAGCTGTTTTTTAGAGCTAAAGCTGCGTGTATGTTTAAAGATTGTTTTGAATTTATATTTGTAGATCCGTTGGAGTGTAAAATTGATGATAATATTATTGTGGAGTATGTAGCTTATCGAACCTTATCTGAAGAGCATTTCGATAATACAACTGTGCACTCATGAAATTTATCACATTCGCATATGTTAGAAGTTGATAGACAGGCAACAGATACATCTATCTATAAATGCTTATTTCTATGGTCAATTTGATTCTGTAGAGAACACAAACTTAGCACTTAATTATGGTAACCTTAATAAGGTTATAAGTTCTGCAGTTCTGCGAAAAGCTAAATGATTTGTCTAGTTTACAGAGGTATTCTAATGATAACTGGACTGAGTTAATTAGCATGCAACAGTATTATAGAAATAGTGTTATTGGTCTCATGTTAGATGTTTCATACAGTCATTAAGTCATAATCCTTGTATTGTAAATATGTACACTGAAGATCAAATCAGAATATTGAAATAGTTTAAGGATGCAAGAATTGTTCTTCACTTAGAATCCACGGGATCAATTTTTAGGCAAATAGATTCCTCACAAAAGAAAGTATTCTATTACGATCTTAGTGTAAGACATCCTACTCACTCCACTAGTCCAATTCCACTTGCAGAAATGATTAGTTCAGGCACGGACTACTATAATACCCGGACGTGACAAAACCAAACCACAGTAAAAAATGCGTAGGCTGAACATTGTATCACAGTGTTCATTTTCAGGGGTGTAAGTGGAAATAGGAAAACTATGTTAGATAGACTCTAATGAAGTATTATTGACATATAGGTTATCGGTAGCTGCAAACCGAATGGCATCATCAAAAATATTGTATGTAATCTCATAACAGTATTTTTGGACGAGCAATGATAAATTCATGATTATTGATTTATTATATTTTTGGTTTTGTAACAATCATATATTAATCAGACATGATTATTGATAATATAATACATCTTAAACTTGGGTAAAAATAATTTGAATGTTAGTCTTATCCCAGGTATTCTATATCGCATTGAATTTAAAGAGGGTAGATGGATGCTGACTGTAACTATCGCAGGTGCAATTACTCTTAGGAAACTCTAGATAGTATTAGGTTGCATAGTTGTATAATATGGAACATTGCTAGCGCCTAAATTTCTTCCGAATCTCATAAAAATATCTTATTGAAATTCAAAAGCATGGATAATTCCTAACTTGGTATGCTGATTGAGAGATTTGACTTAATATATCATAGACTGCTTTGTTATTCATTATCACTATCAGTTAATGGATGAAAAAAGCTAAATTAATTAGATAAATAGTGTAGAAATTAAATATACATTATAGCGTGACCTACGTTATAATAAGGTCTATTCAGTGTTATCAAAATGTAGACTATGGATACTGTCGAAGGCCATTGTAAAATTCAGGGCACTTCTTTATCTCAATTATTAGTAATGGTAGACCTGAATATGTTTTGTAACTATATGGGAACATCCGAATATGATATATAGAACCTTTCAGAATTGAAATATGTCATCATTTGATGACGAATTCGTCAATTTTCGTTCGAATTATCATGTATCTAAATACCTGTTTTAACACAGTTGAACGCGTTATATATGTTCAACATTGGTTCATGATAATACCCAGACCTAGTTAAATAAAATATATCAAAATTATAATAGGAATGTTGACACATTCCTCGGTTGTCAGGCAAATGTATATTTCCTAAAATGAGCCATAACACCAAAACTATAATTGTTATGTAAACTAGACTACGCCTCATCTATCCGCAATAGGTGAATTCCTATTCCTCGATGGTACATTTTCTATGCCTTACTTTGATACTTTTTGAATTTATGAGATAATTAACTCGTATTCCGTAAATGGCACTGAGCTCATAAACTTAAAAAGTATCAACTATTACTAATAATTGAGATAAAGAAGTGCCCTCTATTTTACAATGGCCTTCGACAGTATCCATAGTCCACATTTTGATAACACTGAATAGGCCTTATTATAACGTAGCCACGATTATAGGAATTTTATTAGGAGGGAACAATGGTAAATTTAAAAAATATGTAGATTAGGGGGGGGGGGGCTTGGGGGCAAAGGCGTAGCCAGGCCAAAATCTAGGGGAGGGTCAAATGTACAACCAGCGAGCGTAGCGAGCGACTTAAAGGGAGTCTGGGGGTGAAACCCCCACAAAAATGGATGAGCTAGGGGGGGGGGGCAACTGCCCTACCCCCTGACCCCCCCTCCCTACGCCCATGCTTGGGGGGTCTATTATTTAGGAGAGATCAAGTCAATAAGTATTTAGACTATTTAGAATCAATGAAATAACTGACCATTATCAGTGGCGTATCCAGGATTATCGTGAGGGGGGTGCTCTGGATCGAGCGACGGTGAGGGGAGGTCTGGGAGGCAAGCCCCCAGAATTTTTTTGAATCTTAGACGCTCAAACATCGATGTACAGCTATTCTTGTCACATAGTAGGAGGGGTGTAATATTGTGCAGTTGTACCAAATTATGAATAACAACATACTATCCCTTTTGGAAACCAGTTATTAGGGGGGTGTTTGAACACCCAAATCCCCCCCCCCCCTGTATACGACACTGAACTCTCAGTGCTTTTGTATAGATAAAATAGCTAGATAAGGGCCCCCAAGGGGGCCCAGCGGAGATTCCCCGCTGGCTTGTATGACCAGGACGCCCCTGGGAAGTATCACATGGCGTTCCCTATTGCTAAATTTGGAAGTTATTCCTTTAGAATTTGAAAGTAGTCACCTTCAATACCCAGAGTGTTTTTTATACCAATCAAATTTCTCTCTTGAGGCAAGATTAAGCAATTCCTTGATTGAATAAGTCGGTAACAAGCAGGTATTATTCCATGAATTTTTTGTAAAATACTTGAGTTAAAATATTATGCCGTCGACTTATTTATCATTTATTAAATTTCTCAGTTGCCCTACTTAAAAGTGGAATGAAATACTCAGAGATTCACTACTACAATGTAAATCGTCTACGTATGTCTAGGTCTATCGAGTCACCATCAACAAGCTTAATTGCACTTTCGATTTCATTGATAACAAGTTTTATATGGTTGTTAATAGAAATTCAGTTTGAGACTTAATAGTTTGAAGTAGTAGTGAAAATGTATCTACTTCATCGAGGGTCTCAACTTGGCAAGTATCATTAATATAAATTCGCGAGTTCGGAAATGTGACGCTTTTAACATCAAATGCTTTGATATACAAATCTTCTTTAACTAATACAGATCGGTCTATGAAAAGTCCGGTTTCTAAGATAATGATTTTTATATATTAATAAAGGGTGTTGCTAGACACATTTGATATCCAGCGGTTTGGTAGGTTGATTAAATTTAGCTTAGAAAGAAATAGATTATGAATTACACACGGTAACTAGGAACTTATCCACCTTTTTTTCGTTGTTAGTTATGTTCTTGGAGTATGCAGAATCCGTCAGCAGTCGTTCTTTGTCATCTATGGATAGTCTCTGGCTTGGAATTGAATTCAGAAAGATTTGGGGAAAATCCTGGGTACTGCTCTCTTCTTCAGAGCTATTCTCTCTCTGGAAACTGTAACAGTACAAAGCCCGTCATTGTAGGATATGGTGATATGGTCCTTTCGATGTCATCTTCTTTAAAATGACGAATGCATACCTAAGAAACTAATGTAAATATGGCAATCAATAAATTGAAATTATATACACTTACCCTAATCTGCTTGTTGGTTTCATAGTATCTGTGGCAGTAGAATTGCCGTGATCCATTCATCAAAAATATGATATATCGTGACCTTCTTTATATAAGGCCTTACTACTGAGTAGATTTTGCTGGACCATGGATTATTTAAAGGCCATTGATTATTAGCTGACATATCTTTATCTCAAAAGCTAGTAATGACAGACCTGAAAAATGCATTATACTTATATAGGAAGTTAGGAACATGATATCAAGGCATACTTAACACCATTTAGAATTGTGATATATCACCATTTGATTACGTAATCGCTATTTTTTCGTGGGGATTTATAGTGTTTTTATAGCCTACTTTTAACATAGTTAAACGCGTTATAAATGTTCAAAATTGGAACATGTGGATGTCCATAACTAGTTGAAAGACCTATATCGAAATTATAAATGGAATGTTGACACATTCTCGTTTGCCAGGGAAATGCATATTTCTTAAAATGAGCCATAACTCAAAAACTATCGATTTTATGTCAACTATGCTAGTACTGATCTATCCGCAATTGGTAACTTCCTATTCATTGATAATACATTTTCTAGGCCTAACTTCAATAATATTTGAGATAACGAGTGTATTACCATATAAATAATTAAGTGCTAATAATCTCATTATCTCAAAGATTATTGTAGTTAGGCCTAGAATATGTATTATCAATGAATAGGAAGTTACCAATTGCAGATAGATCAGTGCTAGCATAGTTTACATAAAATAGATAGTTTTTGAGTTATGGCTCATTTTAAGAAATATGCATTTCCCTGGCAACCGAGAATGTGTCAACATTCCATTTATAATTTCGATATATTTCATTCAAATAGTTATGGACATCCTCATGTTCCAATCTTGAACATTTATAACGCGTTTAACTATGTTAAAAGCGGCTATAAAAACACGATAATTTCCACGAAAAATTGCAATTACTTAATAAAATGGTGGTATGTTACAATTCTAAAGGGTGTTATGTATGCCTTGATATCATGTTCCTAATAAGTAATCCATGGTTCGGAGGAGTAGTAAGGCCTTTTATAACGAAGGTCACGGATATATAGATTTTATGGTTGGTTATAAATTAGTTAATTACAAATTTTAGACATTCCTTCCTAGTTCCTATGTACCATTTTTGGTGCAAATTGTTATATAATGAATTAAAATGTTTGCTTTACGGTGTACAATGGTAAATGCCAGCAGTAAATTTGATTTACTCCAAATTTAATTTGACTGACCTAACCAATCCCTGGTCCAAGTCCATCAATCACCACCATTGCCTTATATATAGAATGCTATGCTCCAGCGTTGCTCAGAGCCACATTTAAGAGAATACATTCATCATTTGAATATTGTAATTCAGTTTTTTTATGTGGTAAAACTTGTAGGTCAATGGTAATTTATATACATACTTCTATATTTCCATTTACTAAAATTAAATGTTTACTCAAGAGTAGTGTGGGGCCCGTGTTCTACCCTAACCATGGACTCAAATTCTTTTCGTGGCACTTCGGTGAGAAATAACCCATCTATTGATTTCCAATTTTAAATTACCACAAAGTGTGAATCTGTAATCACATCTTGAATACTAGGTACATCTTTATAATTAAGGACCGATTTTGTACGCAGTTAAACGCAGTGAGGGAGATAGTAGATGAGTTACTAATCATGCTGCATGTTGCTGACAAGGAATTGACAATATCTGCCCCAGAGAGAGTAATGCAGACACTGGAGAGTCACCAGCATTTTTCTGATTTGCTTGGACTTTGGATTTGTTTCAAGCACCACCAATCAGAGGTGTAGCCAGGGTGCGGCATTTGGGGTATAGGCCGCACCCAAAAAAATTCTTCCCGCAAAAAATGCCCATTAGTATAATACTATTGTGCGGAAATGCCGCAACTATAATCTACCAGTGCCACACCTTCTTGCAGGCCTAGCTACGCCTCTGCCACCAATTGCCCTCCAACGGAAGTTAGATCTAATCAAGTTCCATAGCTCTCGAGATCCAGAGGTATTTCTAACTGATCTTCCAATTCTTGTAATACCGACAAGTAAAACGTAACTATTAACCACTTTCTTTATCGGTATCTGATCTACATAGGCCTAATAATGAATTTATCTACTCAAAATAGTTGTATTTTCCACTCAGTTAGCCTTAATTGATAGAAAATAACCCTAAAATAAAATATTATTTTGATGTATGGTATGCTTGAGGTTTAACACTTACTATTCCATTTCGCTTGCTGGGTCATTTCGCGGTTGGTGTGTGGTTTATACTTCTAACATAATTATATTGCGTAAATTGGCCTAAAATAGTCAAATTTATAAATGTGAAAGTTTAATGAATACTTCATCATGCCGTATTGAGTAACATATTGATAATCTGTTGTGACCAACATGCCCGCATCATCAATGGCCAAGTTCCATTAATTTTCAGATCTTTATCTCGTAGACGGTTTAAATTGTTGCGGTTAAGTTAATTTAACGCTTCTCATATTGTTAGAATGACGTTGTAACTGGTCGAGGTGTGAATTATTCTGAAAACCTCAACTTGTTGTTGGGGTCCAAAAGTTTCTTCTATATGCCAAAAATCACATTATACAACTGTCCAGTTTCTTCAATCAACTCGGAACATACAAACAAATATATACACCATTATACGTATGCTATGGTAAGACTTCTAACCTACCCTAATTAATCCTTACTCAACTATTCTACAATAAACCTTTTCTGTTGAAAATCCCCAAATTGATACTTATAAATATTGATAAAGTAGATCTGTTATCTCATTGTTCTGAATTCTTGTACAGAGCTCTAATTAATTATATATGTTCTGTTGTTGTGATTACTGTACAATTTTCAGGATTAATTATTACATTCCGATTTATTTAATCATCACTCTAAACTTTTATTTTCTTAGGTATGACATTCTTATATCCCAGATCAGCATTTTAAAAACTGAAAATCTGCACTTTCGCCAGTTACTTCAGTCTGATCAAAAAGGAAAGAAAAATTCTTCTTTATTTATTCAAGGGTTTAACGATCCCGTCGATGTGGAAATAGGTCAAGTGCTCAGACCACCTGCTACTTTTAATGATTTTTCTCCTAATATCCCTCGGAACATTAACAAGTAATAATTTATTATTATTTTCTCATAATTATATTAGAGTAGAACCTCGTTTGTGCGAACAGGACTGTATATTTCATTCGTATTAATCCGTATGATTTGTATTGAAGAACCTTTGAAGGGAACTAACTTTGTGTTCGTTTAAGTTTACTAATTCATTGGAGAATTAGTAATCATGTGATTCCGGAATTATTTGTGGCATATAATTAATTTTTATGTTTTGATAAAATTCAAGTTCTCATCATAATTGCATTGCATTCCTAATTTTCGAAAATATATTTGTCACAAGAACAGTCGATTTCGTGAAAATCTAATTAAAATGAATAGCTCTGAATTATTTAATATACTAGCTTGCTTCACTCGCTCGGTTGCCTCGCGACCGGCACACCCACGCACAAGCTTTCCGCTGTTGTTTTGTGTTATGCACTTGACACTTCGTTCCTCGAGGTGTCTACGCACAGTATTTTGGGAAATATCGTTCATGACTTCTTTTCTTGAGTTTATTAGGTTATGAACTCTAATCCATTGTGTAATTAATAGAATGGATTTTTAGTGTTTTAAAAATTTGACTGGAAGTTAATACATTTGATTGCATTTGATATTAGATTATTTTGCATTATTTTTAAAATATTAATATTTATTACATTATACATATACAGGTATATAGTTTTCTATTGAAAGAGTATGTGTGCTAATTCCTGACAATGATTTGACGTAATTTTTTTCTCAACTACTGCTTTTGATTATTGGTTCTCCCATTGAGTTTGTTCATCCATTGTATAATTTTGCTAAATAGCAGGAAATTAAGGTCATGGAAATTAACGCTCCATGAAATTATCGCGAAGGAAATTAACGCAATTCGCGTTAATTTCCTATAATAAGGTAGCTGAATTCTTTGTATCACCACTATCAGATCGTTAATGTATATGTAATAATTCGATATCAATACGATTTGTCAGAGTATTTTTCACAATGGTAGGGTCAATAATTTACTATTCCAATGCGGCAGAAGATCGCGCATAGGATTGGATTATACGAGATACTCATTTACTTATTCGTGCTTCTCGAGGTGCAGTAAGCAATTATTACACCTCACTTCAAGCACAACTGACAACTTATTTTGGTCAGAATGTTTCAGTGTATAATGTACAACCAGATGGTAACTATTTGTACCGTACCCTATCGAATATAATATTTTCCACTGAAATTTTTTCGAGTTATAAAGTACTATCTGACTAATACATTCATTACCAGTACCCAGCATCACTACAATGTTATGCGTAAATCTGGCTACTCAGTGAGCAGGATTTGCACGAACATATTAACGCTATTTCTGCATTCAATGCATGGGGTACAAAGGTTAAACTCCATTTATTAGCCGCTTTGCCTGGAATTGACATATTATTAATTGACTGTACTGATGTCACCTCAATGAATTGGAACATTCTCCCTGACTATTTAGACGAACTGTTAGACCAGCGTTTCTCAATCGGGCCCCGTGGCCCCCCTGGGGGGCCACGAGCCCTTCGCCACGAGGCTTTTTATTGAAGGGTAGGGGGCCACGGGTACTGAAGGTCTCGGTAGGGGGGCCACGGAGCATTAAAGGTTGAGAACCACTGTGTTAGACTCTCCTATTGAATGTGATCCAATTTTTTATGTACAGAAAGTATGTATTTACATCATAGACTTAGCGTCTTAAAGGAAATGAACTTTTTGATTCCTTCTTTTTGCTTAGTAATGTTTCATCACATTTATGAATATTGCGTCAGCTGCTTAGAGTTCAGGCTCTAAGTCAGAACTAGCGCCCTTCTTGATGAGTTCATATTCGTTCAATCTAAGTTTTTGATACTCATCATTTTTTATTGGCCAGGAGTTTAATTACTCTTTATAATCACTTATCTTATTATTTTTGGCTCAGGCTACTGTGGGCTCTGTTATACTTGGTTATATTTGATATCTACACCAGAGACCAGACCCACTTAGCGCCAAAGAAATATTTGCAATTTTTGTATTATTACATTTAACATTTGATTTCATAACACCATCCAATTACTCGATGCCTTCCAGCACCAAATTCATGAAACATTTACTTAAATCCTAATAGTGTAACTAAGTAGAACTGTTTCGTGAGATTTTAACACGCGTGAGATTTTAACTCATTTGTATTAGTGAACCATGGATATTGTACTAGCGTGAGGTTTTGACTCGTTTTGTTGAAATATCATCATTACACCATTGGGAAGCCGTACATGACTGAAATAATAATTACAACAGCAAATTGCATGATATCAAGTGATTATATCTGTAATATATTAACACCCTTGTGTAGATCTCGGTGGAATAAGAATAGTGATAGAATAAAGATAACTTTCCCGGTTAAATCCACGCAAAAAATTTCCTTTGAAATCTCATTTATTCAGGTACTCAAACTCAATTAAGTATTGAGGAGAAACATGTACCAATTAGCTTGTCTGTATTCAATCGTTGAAGTGCGATATACTAACTGATTAATCCACTGCTATGCAAACTGCTGACTCCGAAGAGAATGTTGGAATAAGGCTCTCAATCATCCTTGTGACTGGTTCATAATGCTCATGATAGTTAGCAATATAGATGGCATGATTCTGATTATTGTTATTAGAGGGTCTGATTCTTGACCAGCGGACTTCAGGTATTAAACTATCCTCTGATTTATAGATTCTGTTGGCAATATAAATGTCAGTGTTCAGTAGTGCTGAGGCTGTCATTAGTTCAACATCAGATGCCCACTCACCACTTTCGTACATAATCTTGGAATTAACATTATTTCTTGGAGTAGTTTTTAGGACGTCCCTTAAGTACCAATATATGATATTTACACCATCGCTTAGCATCTAACGGCATATTTCACCCCTGATCTTTGCGTAGTATTCCTCACTCCCAGAGATGATCTTGGACAAACATCTAAAAAGACAATTGCCATCACCTCTAATTGTATCACATAGCCACGGTTCATACAGTCGAAACTTTTGGCCCGTAATAGTAGAGTGTTGGTCAAATTCTTGTTCGTAAGGTAATTCTAAAAGAGCACACTTTTCTATCTGCCACTCAACAGTGATCGGAGTGATGATAGGATCATCGGTAGTTAGATGGTTAAAAGTGAAAGGGTTGTCAAACTTCGGATCCATCAATTGGTGCTCGATATAATTCATAGCCTGAAATTTTTTTTAAATTAGTATATCATTGAAAACTATATTTGAAATCTATACACTTGTTACTTACTACACCATATAAAACTTTGTTGACGTAATCAGAGCAACGAATCCCCCCTAATCCGGAAAGTTCTTTCGTCCAATCCATAATTAGTATAATATATCTCTTCGCTGAAAATAGAAGCAAATAAAAGTAAACTAATTCTGGTTACCTTAACTACAATAAACTCCCGTTGTAACGAAGTCGGAAATAACGAAATAGCGAAATGGAGATTTTCCCCCAGAGCACTTAATACATTATTTTTTATCCGCTTATAACGAATTCCGGATATAAAGAAGGAATTTACAGGTCCCAAGCACTTCGATATAACGAGAGTGCATTTTAAATTTACTATTGATTCAGCATTAGAATCATTTCTTGACTTCATAAATGATTATGTCTTGGACGTAGAATCCTTTTTTTTAATCACGGGCTTTGTCCAACTCTTCATGAAGTTTCGACACATCCTCTCCGCGCTCCACATGATCTGAGAAGACCAACTAAAAAAGTATTAACTTAATTACAAGAAACACTGGTATTTGAAAGACATAAAATAAATAATATGGAGACCGTATATTTCTTTTTTTACTTAAATAGTATTACCCATAACGGCAGGGGCTTTTGGTCTACAAAATTTATAGACGGTCTACAAATTTAGCTTAGTTTGTATGGGCTTTAATAAACCGTCTGCTAATAGACGGTCTACATATAAGGAAGCTACCTAAACAATTATATATGACTAGAATTTTGTTATTGAATATGAGCAAAAACTATACGAACCTTCAATTCATCCAATTTATTGAGTATGGAGTCCCTTGATATGCCGAGTTTCCTGGTAAATCTTTTATTTTCATTTTCACTTTTCTATAGAAATAAATGTGAAAGTATTGCAAAAGCAATTCTATAAGAAGAATTATGTGCTAATATTACATTTGTATTCTTTTTTATCTTCTTAGAAGCACTAGTATCTGTAGGTAGTGCAGGAGATTTACGCTTGCTTAAATTTGTCGGTGACCTCGAATGATATTTTCGGGAGATGTTATGTGGAACTTTTTTAGTTTTCATACTGTCAGCTTTTAGTACCAAAGCATGACTTTGTGTCACTTTACTTGCAGTAACTGGACCATGGTACTTGATTTGGTTCTTAGTTCCGGGCATCTTCTTTTCCTTGCAAATGTTACGAATTAGTATGTCATCTCCTTCTTTTATTTCAAATCTAAAGTAATTCACAGATAAAATAAAGGTACCCGGTACTTGAATAGCATTACCTGTTTTTCTTCACTTTCTTATCAAAATTTGTTTTTGAATCATTTGCTCCTTTCTAATATTATCTTGAGCATGTAGCCTTGAAAGAGAACGCGATTCTGTTTATTATTCCATCATATCAACTGGAAGTTCAGGTTCATGGGGATATACATCAGGAAGTGTTCTTCAGAGTGGTCTGCAATATTACCAGTGATATCTTCATCTCTATCAACTCCATTATTTAGAAAGTTGTCGAATAAATGAGCACAATTTGCCTCTCTCCCATACATTATTAGGTAAAAGGTGTAAAACTTGTCGATCTTTTCTAGCATGTGTTAGCAGCAAGAACAGATGCTTGTAGTTTGAGCGGCCATTCTACACCAGCTTCTATGACCATCTTATTAAGTTTCCTAATTTCAGAGCAAAACGCAATAACTATTTTAATCTATATTAATAACAAAGTAATATATTCTACGTTTTGATGATTTTGTTATGAGCCTCGACGAGGCCATTACTTTGGGGATGATAAGCTGCAGTGCTTCTATTGTCGACTCCTAATCTACGGTGAAATTCCTGGAATTCCTAAATGGAGTTAAATATTATCAGTCTTGCTTTGAAATTAAATGATTCCCTCTTTGTGTATGTAATATGTACCTTACTGACAAACTCTGGTCCTTGATCATGTTGAATAACACGTGGCACGCCCAATGTTAAGTAGATTCCATCTAGTTGTTCTAGAATCTAGAACTTCTTTACTTTTTTTCGTTTTTAATGGCCGAACTGTACAGAACTTAGATAGATAGCAGGTTGTAACAAGAACATGCTTGTAGCCTTGTGAATTCTCTTGTAAATCACAAATGAGGTCTATGCCAATATGGTACCTAGGCAAATCTGGTGGAGGAATTGGTTGAATTTCTTTCTGAGGTTGTGGTGACAAATTAGAAGTTACTTTACAAGAGTGACTAGTTATGACCTACAAAAATAACGTATTAATTAGGACAGTATGTTGAGAGTAAGGGGCGGCGGGAGGTTGGAGCCAGGTTGGGCATTAATGTTGGTGTGCCTCATCTGTGCCCCCCCCCCCCACAGTGGTGCCACGCTAGCAATTCGTGAAATTCCCTTCTTTCATAGTAAATGCATATGTTTATTTAAAAGAATAAGTAAAGTACATGAGCCACTAACGTTGATGCAACATTATGAAACAAAATCTCGAAAAAATAGTGTGGACATTCTAAATGATAATTATATAATTGTTGATTCGTATATGGTTAATAATATTTCGAAACTTTTCTGCTTAAATTGATTCTAAATTTCACATTTTAAACCACTTAAAGTGATCAATAAAAATTCATTATTGAGAGATATAATACTGTTAACAGCAAATACCGTATTACTTTGAATATGTGCCCCGGCGCTTAATGTTTTCGTGGGGCAATTGTATCTTGAATTTTTTTGAAAATTGCTTAAAATGATATTTTCTAGGATCTTGTGAATCTCAGCCACAGTGTCATTACCAAAGTTGCCAAAATCGTTGTAATCACACTCCAGTCTAATGGGTATTATTTTAATCATACACGTGCCATTTTATTGACCCGGGGATTATTTGAAGCAATTCGCTATGTGCGAAGAAATGTAAACTGTTTATCAGCTGCGCAGCGCAAACAAGCGAAACGTGCTTGTAGCAAGTGAAACAAAAGTTGCTAGCAGGGAATGAAAGGTTCACGAACGAACTTATTGAACTTGAACTGAACGAACTGAACGCAGGGCTTTTAAGGGATTCACGGTGAACGAACTGAACGAACGTCAACGGTTTCCGAATGGCAATTGAACGAACTTAACGAACTGAATTGAACGGATTGAACGAACTAAACTGAACGAACTAAAATGAATAAATATAAATTACAAATATAGATTCATTAAATATAATAGGTGACTGCAAAGTGCTGATTCCGGACATCCCTAGTGGACTCATGTCTCTTAGCTTAGAATCTAGCTTCTTAGACTGAACTTAAAACAGCTTGGAGGATCGAACAAAATATCATAAACGGAATAGTTCGACCCACTTACTGTACACTGTTACGAACTGAACTAAACGAATTGAACGAACTGAATGAACTTAATTGAATGGATTGAACGAACGCGGGCATGCCCGTGAACGAACTGAACGAACGCTGGTGGAGCTGAAGTTAGGAGGTGAACTTGAACGAACTGAACGTGCGTCAAATTGAGATGAACTGAATTGCGTCAATTCAGTCCGTTCGTGAACCTTTCATTCCCTGGAACTTGCTAGGTACTCGACAATATATTAACTTAATTAAGCTAATTATCTTCACCATTAAATTTAAAGTATCTATTAAGTAGCGTATTTTCCAAATGAATAAAATTGTTTCCTTTAAACCATCAAAATTTCTTAAACTTATTATATCCGAGAAAACTATTCCATAAACAATTAGTTTCAGTCAAGTTGACTAGTCATCCAATATAAACATGATAGTAAATTCAGGACCAGCGTAAGCGGTCAGACCGGTCAAGCCATTGCCTGACCACTTTATATCTGCATCCGCCGGCCCTGTAGATCAATGCACAACTTACATAAGCTTTGACTTCTTTACTTAGTCCTGGAATTTCTCTGATGGACTTGATCGTGGTGTTGATTCCAGGGTGTGCATCACTATCATGATATAGCCTGAGCACTGCGTTAACTAGATTAATTTGTAAAACTTCCTGTCTATCCTATAATAAAAAACTAGGAATATGTAGGAAAATATGATGCTTAAAATTTCTTTTTAATTATTAGCAATAGTAGATAATAGATCGTTTATATTACTAATCAAAAAAATTTTAACTAGCTTGATTAATATTACCTTGTAAATCTTTCCATCCTTTCCAATCTGATATCTAGACGCTTTCACACGAAAGTTCTTTTTCGAATGACTAGTTTTTTCTGAAAGAATAACATCCTTTGGATAAATATTTTCAGAGATAAATCGAGAGATACCCTCATATTCTTGTAGTTCCATTTGAAATAAAACGTATATTTTTCAAATTTATACCACACAGACAAATAAACATGTAATCGTAATTGCGTGCTCTAGTTTGATGTTCTAACAATTTGAAATCATAATGCAGATATAATCACTTGATATCATGCAATTTGCTGTTGTAATTATTATTTCAGTCATTTACTGCTTCTCAATGGTGTAATGATGATATTTCAACAAAACGAGTCAAAACCTCACTCTAGTACAATATCAATGGTTCTAGATATATTTTGTTAAGTCTTGAAAATTTTATCTTGAGAAAGATTTTTTGTTGTGAAACATTTCCAATATTTCCATGGACGCATTAATATGAGTGTATTTGCACAAATTCAGGATATATTACTATTCGTTGAGTATACAATCAAGGTAGCTATTTTGGAGTTGTATTTAGTAACAATTACTGTAGTATTTCTCTAACTTAAAATCTCTGGACAAAGATTCCTGTACGCATGGGCAATGCATAGTTCCCTTGACTGTCCTGGGAACCGTTTAACGGTTGTTAGGGATATTATATCAAATTATTATTATTATGCTCTGCCTAATTACTGCCTCAATTGCTGGGCCTCAAGACCATTAGATCACACATACCCACAGTCGAATTGTGTTAGTTCAATAATTGTTTTGCTATCGCGTAACCCTATCTTATTCAGGACGTTTTGATCCCGCTCCCGGCTGTCTGTCTATACCCGGTTGCCACCCAAATATTCTAATGAGGGGCGAAATGACACGTATTTTAATTTGAATAACAGTACGTGTATTTCTAATTAATTCTTTGTACTTAATTAACACTCAATTTACAGGTCAATACTGAGTTCGGTTAGCCGGGTAACCGCTTATCTGCAGCTAATATTGATTAAGCTTTACTGATTTAATTGACCAGTTAACCGGTCTGTTAAATATTAGCAATGTAATTACGTATCTAAAACATTAAATTATCTGAATTTTGTTGAATATTATTATCATAAATTTGTGCATTTCTTACGTAGTATATTTCTTAAAACCAAGGTGGGGTTGTTAACCGTTCTGAGGCTACGGTTATGATTCGATTTAACGATGGCTAACCAGTAACCACCCATTTACTCAATATAAATACAGTCAACATCCGGTAACTCGAATCCTCAGGGGAATGAAATATCCATTCCAGATAGCGAATGTTCGAGTTAACGGATGGCCACCATTTAATGTAACAAAATTGTATTTTACTCAATTCGTGGTAGCTGAACAAAAACTAAGCCATGTCTGCTCAATGCTATTCTATCTCTATATCTCGATGCATTCTACCTCTACTATACTAGTATACTATCTCTCTATTTCATACGAAATATGAATCTAATGTACTCTGCTTCATTCGCTCTGTAAACTCCGACTCAAGCATTTTGTTCAGGATTAGTGAATGTTTACGGAGTCATCTCCATAACTTGTTAACAAGCAATATTGGAAAACCAGATCCATGGCATTTCTTATTTCGTTCTGCGTTGGTTTCGACGCAATCATCACATATTTCTTCATCATAAATCTCTAAGTTATCCTCTCCCCGTAGTTCGGCAAGTATTTCTTCTTCTGATGCCATAGGTGCTGTGGCAGTAACTTCATCATCAACTGTCACTAAATCTTCCACTGTTACATTAAGTGGGACAATATCTCGATCTTTTTCTTGTAGTATATCAATTTCTTCGTTGAGTTCTTTGAATGGGTCATCATCATCTTGCAATGCTTGCTCCTGTAATGCTTCTGACATGTTTGCCTTCGTAAAGCAGTTGATCACTGTCGTCTTTGTAACCATACTCCATGCCGTTACA
The DNA here is from genome assembly GCA_028753945.1 of Hexactinellida sp. DTS-2022. Taxonomy (NCBI): domain Eukaryota; kingdom Metazoa; phylum Porifera; class Hexactinellida; species Hexactinellida sp. DTS-2022. The sequence continues at coordinate 2,462,661 of JAPNXP010000014.1, forward strand.
AGCATGCTCATTGTACTGATAATATTAATCTTTGGTAATGGCATCTTCCTGTCTAATGCTCTGATGTACTTTTGGACAACCAGGACACGTTATTTTGCTTTAAGGCTGCGAATAACTCCCTGGTCCATTGGTTGAGTACTCGCGGTAGTGTTGGGTTTAAGGAAAACCAGGTCGATTGCCTTTAGGTTGCCCACATGTGAATGGGCAGGACAATTATCAACAAGAAGGGCTATTTTTCTTCGATCTTCCAGGAATTTCGAATCTAGCTCTCGCACCCACTCTTCAAACTAATTTCTGTCCATCCAGCTCTTTCCTTGTCCTCGGTAACGGCAAGGTAAGTTCGTAAGTCCAGCAAAACACCGTGGCTTCTTGGATTTACCTATGATAAACATAGGTAACTTGTCTCCAACTGCGTTGGCAGCTGCCATTCCAGTCAATCGTACTTTGCTGTGTTTTCCCCCAACACATTTCTCAGACTTTAAGTGAAGACTCTTACTTGGTAGACACTCATAGAACAAACCAAATTCGTCTGCATTGTATATATCTTCCAAATGGTAGTTGGATAGTAGGGTCGGCAATGATGTCTCCTTCCATGGTGCGACCATTCCAGCAGTCACAGAGTTAGCTTCTCCTGAAATTGTACCTCTTTTTCCAACGGCGAATCCAACCATCAGATGCTTGAAAATCTTCTAACCCAATCTCTTTAGCATATTCCAATGTCTTTGCTTTAAAAACCACTCCTCCAATCGGTACATCCTGGCTTCTTGCAGACCAAAACCACTTAAATATAGCTTCATCCAATTTTTCATGAATACCTGTTCGTAATTTCTTGCTTTTATGATTATTTCCTCCGTTCAATGAACTCTTAATCTTATGTTTGTTCTTCACCCATGTTGAAAGAGTGTTTTTCGGGATGTTGTATTTTTTTGGGCAACACTCCTATTTGATGCACCTTTCTCGAGGTCTTTGAGGGCATCATACTTTTCCTTGAGAGACTTGTGACATATCTTACGTGTTGCTGCAGACGCCATTGTTTATCCAAACAAACGAAATATGTTGAGATTCATAACCACACATTACCACAATATGATTGTGATTCTAATCATCATACTTCGCTATCAAAACTTAGGTTTTATAGCTTAGATTATAGCCAACCACTTGTTTTCACTTTTGAGACTGATCAAGGAATTTTTCAATGAAATACATGGCCGCTGGGTTTTGAAGATACTTTTAATAATTTAAGTATGGCAAGCAAAAAACGAATATGTTTCTGACGAAGGAAAAGCTGTCTCAAGCGAAGAGCAAGTGTCATTCGATTTGAAAGAATTCAAAATTGATACATTCGTGAAAGGTTTCCATGTTTTTGAGAGTAAATGGAAACCACATGCTGGGGAAAAACTCCAAGCTGCGATAGAGCCTGACAATGTCGTAGATAAATACGCAGTTTGTGTTTTAAAGAATAATGAAGTAATTGGGCATTTACCAAAAGGAACCAATGGAAAATTTGCGAAGACAATTTTTTATTTCTTTCGGGCAGACAAGTATGGTTCATGCCATGTATTCATAAAGGACAAGGTTGTTAATCTTGGTCACGGCGACGGAATGCAAGTCCCATGTACATTATTCTTTTAAGATTCAAGTAACTTTATTTAGATTTTGCAGAGACAGTTATTAGTAGTAGATATATAATTAATTATTTGCAACAGTAATTAAAAACAAATATACGTATATTTCTGACAGAAATTTTAATAAATATTGTAATGTTGCGGGCTATAAAGGTTGTAACTAGTATATATAGGGTGGTAGGTCAGATGTTTATAGCGGCCGGTTCGGGGTTTTCACATTGGACTAGGACTACGATCATGGTTAGAAAGAAATTGAGGGCAGTAGTTACAATTTGTTTCTTAAAATCATTCTAAAATAGTACAAAAGTTCGAGTTAAACGGCTGTAAATTTTCAGGGGAAACCGAAAATCTGTTCGAGATAGAGAAGTTCGAGATAACCGGCATTCGAGATAGTGAACGGTTTTTCTATATAAATCGAATAGTAAAACGAGGGGAAATGAAAATTCGTCGAGATAACGAATGTTCGAGTTAACGGGCATTCGAGTTATCGGATGTTGACTGTATCTACTACAGTTCTACAGTACTGTAGTAGTTATTATAGTATACGACAATGTAGGACTCTTATCCCATAATTAGTACAATAATTAACTATTACGTTTCTTTATTTGGGCAACAGTGTAGGTAGAGAAAATATATTATGTGGTCATTGTAGTGTGGAAAATGAATTTATAATAATAATTTGCAACAAATTTCAGATAATTTTTAATTATTTATACAATAATTTCCAAATAATATTACTAATTTTCAACTTACCGGCTAACTGGTTAACGAAATCTGTAATCAGTGCCTGATATTTAATAACAACGATTAACCAGTTTGCCAGTTGTTAACCAAATCCAGCCTTGTTTAAACAATATTTAATCAAGGGTGGGATTGGTTAGCAGTTTTAGGTCACTGTTACGATTGGTCTTCACACTACGGTTAAAAGGTTAACCGCTATTGAAAGTTAAAACAAAATATATTATTTCCTCAGAAAATATTGAATTTGTAGTACCCGAAAAGACATATTTTTAGCCAGGTACTTTTTGATTACAATTAACATGCAAGTTTATCGATTAAGGTCACTTATACACTTTATCAAAACATTTGTACTTCTAATGCTAATATTAACCTATCGGTTAATTAATCAATAAAATCCGTAATTTAACCGGCATTATTTGCGGTTAACCGAATCTAGCCTTGATTTAATATTTTCTGAAGTAAAAATTGTAGCAGAAGTAAGTGATTAAAGCAAAGCTAAATCCTTCTAATTATGTATTATATAAATCAATGTTTACTGTGTTGACTAGCATGGGCGGTTTAACCCGTTGACCGTGGCGATAAATTCAGTCGTAACCGTAGCCCCAGAATCGTTAACAACTCTCACCATAGCACAGTTTATAAACTCGTCAGTATCTGTTTTCAATTGAATATAATATTGGAGGTTAGAACATGGCCTACTATATTATACGGTTAGATAAGTCAAGTATTTGCCATTTTATTTCCAGGCCAGTGTTTACTTTCTAATTGCTCTTAAAATAAATTACCTATTGTCATGGAATAAACTAAACTTAGGTTTTCAAATACGCTGGAAACATCTAAAATACTTTTGAGAAAGATTGCTCTTCGGATTTAACCACAATGACGTAATCAAATATACATACCCAAATATGGTAATTAGTACTAATTATGAAGTAGAGATTTGAAGTAGAGAATGAAGTAGAGATTCAGTGAACATTAGCTAAATAAGTCACAAGAACGGTCATTAAATTGACTGGGCAACATGTACATCAGGGTTCTTCAATTAGTTTTAACCCCGGGCCACTTTTGGAAAATCAGCAAAAGCCCCCGGGCCACTATTCATTGATCTTCTACATTACTTAACATTACCAAATATACGCGGCGGGCCACTTTTGGCCCGCGGGCCGCTAATTGAAGAGGCCTGATGTACATTGTCAAACAGCACTTTTAAGACTTAGGTTAAAATCTAACTTTACATTTCAAAAAATACAAAATATATGGTTTGATAACAATAGTATAATTATTTACTTACATTGACGTTGAAAAGAATTTGAGTGAAAGGAATGACATAATTTGATACTGTAGTTAGTTTTTAACAAGAAAAATGCATTAGGATAAAAACGGCATAGTTAGATTCTCAAATTATCTAAAAATTAACATTTATTTAACATCATTGCCATATATGGGTATGTATATTTATACGTCATTGTGGTTAAATCCGAAGAGAAATCTTTCTCAAAAGTATTTTAGATGTTTCCAGCGTATTTGAAAACCTAAGTTTAGTTTATTCCACGACAATAGGTAATTTATTTACAAGCAATTAGAAAGTAAACACTGGCCTGGAAATAAAATGGCAAATACTTGACTTATCTAGCCGTATAATATAGTAGGCCATGGTTAGAACTTAGAATGGGCTTTCATCCAGGCAAAATTTTGTGCTCGCCTAAAATACTCAATTTGTTTACGTATATATATGGGAGCATCTCTCGATTTTCGCGCGCCTATAATATTTTCTTTATTAAACCACGCGCCTCGAGGCGCGTCGCGCACGTCTGAATGAAACCCTCGGCTAATAGATACTCTCTCTGGTAGACTGCTCCCTCCTGATACCATAGGGTCAATGACTATACAGGAAATGGCTTAGAAAACAGTATTTATCTCAAATACAAGTGTCTCTACCACTGGAAACAAAAAAATAGATATAGTGTATTAGTTATTTGGTGTCTTTCTCGGCTGCTTAAAATCTCATTCTTATTCTTATTTTAATTCCCCAATTTAACAACAAACAGCTCTTATTTGCCTATAGATATAATTTTAAATTCGTATTCAACATATACAATTAGTTATAATAACCCTCGAAAGCTAGTCTCTAGGCGAATTCTAATATTTTGCAAATTTGTTTTCCTTATACAGTATATAATTCAATATTTTCTCATTTCCAAAGTGATTTTTTTGATTTATGTCTAGGGGCGGTCGAACGAGCCCCGGGCGGAATTGGAGCCCGGTACAGGGATCTGATTAAAATAGGTTGTCAGGTATGGTGGTGATGTGTATGTTGATAAACTACTTATTCTCTGATGATGTCTCTTTGTTACGAATAACCAATTAATGTTGGTTCAATACTGGCTTGAGTAGAAATATTTCTAACAAGCATCGCTCATTGAATCCAATCGAAAGTAATCGGTTATAGGAACTATAGATATAAATGTATAGCTAAGTTGACTAATAATTTAATAGTTAATAATTCTGAATTATTCAACTTATATCCTAGTCAACTATCTTGGTTGTCTGTCCCGCAGCCACGGTATAGACCTGATAATTCTTAATGTCCAATTAAACTCCTGAATATGCTTAGGTTTTTTATAATATTTGAGGCTCATTCCCCTGCATTCTCATAGCCCCACCCCTCTAACTTTCTGGCTACAGACCTGAGTCCGTGTATTTGAGTAATCGCTTCTAATATCGGTTAACGGTTACAATTTTCACAGACCAGTTAACCGATATTATGAATATTAACAGTGTAGTTGTTAGCTAACTACACTAACCAGCCAAAAGTATTTGAACAATAGGGATTTTAATGCACACACAATACTCGTCTGGTAACTTATTAACCGCTATATAAACTTCTCTGAAATGACTATAAATATTTATTATAGATATACATTACAATATATTGTGATTTCAATTCAATTTAGCAAATATCCTTGAAGTGGCATAAGTGTTTCTGCCACGTGCCACTTGTGGCATAAGTGGCACAAATGGAAATGTGGCTGTATCACAGTAGAAAATATTCGGATTGATTTGAAATTATGTACTTAGAGTAATTTTACAATGTGGAATTCAAATCTGCTATCAGAATAAATCTATTAACATTGCATCTTAATGATCACAAATTAATTATTTAATTAGCTAATTATATATTTAATGAGTTTAACTCCTCCATAAAAATGTAAATTCGAAAATTTTGCTGTTTTATTATACTTTACATTTCGTTTTATGCAAATTGCCATTTGTAGAATCTACTAATGTTATTATGCATGGTATAACCTCAAATGTCTGAATACAATTTATTTTGTTCAAATACTTTTGGCCGGTTAATGTATTGTATAGAAAATTGGGGCTAACTATGGAAATTATGCCATTATATTAACTTGTTTCGCATTTCTATTTTTCCCCAGAATAAGCTCCCCGGATTGGCAGATAAAAATTACCCAACTCAGATTACCCCAGCTTTTCTAACCTGTTCAAAGTTACCCTCCTCAGATAAGATTATCACAAGCTTTTTAGTCAGATTTATTTGGCAGATCTTTAAAATTTTAATTCTTCATTACTTTGGTTATTTTTAGATACTCTTCAGTCTTCACTATTTCAAAATATAAAATTAAAGTAGAGACATAATGAAAATTTGCATATTTAATATAATCTCAGCCTCATCAACTGATGGGGCTAACAAAAACAAAATAATGTGATGGGGCTAGCACCCCATCTAGTCCCATGCCCGCGCCGCCACTGCTTATTCGGAAGAAATGCAAAATGTTCTATTAGTGATAACTTATATATCGGAAGAAATGCAAAATGTTCTATATATACCGTGCATTGAAAACGGTTGACCAACCCTACTCTTGGTTAAGTATTAATCTCGATGTTGCCATGATTTTAATGTTTAGAATGAACATGCAGGTGGAGATTCCATTCAAGCTATAATTGAAATCGAATTTTTGATTGATATCTAAGCATGGGCGATCTTAGGATTTGGCCAGCCTGGGGGCAAGTGAGGGGCTTTAGTATAAACCCAGGGGCGTCTTGACCATACAATCCAGCGGCGAATTCCCGCCGGTACCCCCTTGGTGGTTCCTAATTAGAGCTCCTAGTTTGATAAGGGCCTTATCTAGCTATTTTACTGTACAAAAGCACTGAAAGTTCCGTGGCGTTAACAGGCTAGGGTGGGGGATTTGGGTGTTAAAATACCCCCCTCATAGCTGGTTTCCAAAAGGGATATGTTGTAATTTATAATTTAGTACAACTGCACAATATTACACTCCTCCTTCTATGTGACAAGAATAGCTGTACATCGATGTTTGAGCTTCTAAGATTTAAAAAAATTATGGCTGGCTTGGACACCAGACCCCCCTTCCCATGCTCGCTAAGCTCGCTCCAAAGCACCCCCCTCACGATAATCCTGGATACGCCACTGAAGTTCCCAGATGGGCCCCCTTGGCCAGGATGCCCCTGTATAAACCCGGGGCATGCCCGAGGTAATTATACTAACACTTGAATGGGGCCTGCGGCATATTTTTTTAACTCAGGGCTTTTGCCCGGATGCCCCCTTCCCACCTCTGACCACCACTGTATCTAAGAGATTATTCATGTTTTATTCGAATCACAGTAATTTTTTAGAATAAATAGCTTTTTAAGAAGTAGGAGTAGAAACAACCATGTAAATCTAAATTAAATTAATATTGTCAAATGCGAACCCTCGAATCTTCTCTGTTGAGTGATACTAAATTTATGAGTGAGTCATAAAACTGACCGAATGTGCTCCTTTTGGAATACTTACTTATTAATGGGAAAGCTTAATTTGTCCTCCGCCACAGTTCGGGATATGTCCTACTGCACAATTTGAGATCTTTTTCTTATTGTCAGGTTTAAAGCATTCAAATGAGGAATTCATTGTTATTTCTTTTAAATAACTTTCGGTCTTCAATGAATAGAATATAACCTATAAATGTATTTCTATTTGTATATATGCAGATGCAGCGCCAGCACAGCCCCATTGGTGTGGGGGCGAAAGGGGGTCGGTCGGACCAATGCACTGGAGGGGCAAACCCAATACAGTAGTTGTAAACATCCCAAAATTCACATTCAAACCAAAATCGATATTTTTAATGACAAACTTGGTTAAATAATCTGTCCTATAATAGTATACGGTGGGGCATCTCAGCAAAACAGTTAAGTATGAACTCCCTGTCCAGGGCATTTAGCATTTCCGCATTAACACTAAGGACTCCTATAACAGAGAAGCGAGTTCCCGCCCTCCCACAGGGGGGGCTGATCAAAAGGCCTGGGGAGCGGCCGCCCCCCCTGTAGTGTTAATATTCCTCATGAACTGGTAGTCTTCCTCAGACCCTAACGAACGAACTAGAGTAGACATTAAATTAAATTCATTCTGGGATCATTATGTACACGTGGCAAAGAATCTCAGCTATTGAGATCAACTCCCTTCCATGTGTTGATTATTCAATTAATGTCCATATCTGACGAATATCACATGAACAGTTCACAGTGAACATTTACGGGAGTGTAAGTGGAATTAGGTAACTATGCTAGATAGACTCTAATGAAGTATTATTGACTTATAGTTCACTGGTAGCTGCAAACTGAATGGCATTAATTAAAATGACGCATGTTGTCTCATAAACGTAGTTCTAGTCAATTCATGATATTTCAGTCATAAATTATATTTTAGTTTTGTTAACAAAAAATTTTTAATCCATGAATATTGATTATATTACTTGAACATGGTATAATTTTTTAATTTTCCTAATATCTATTGTTAAAAGTCATTAATTGACTCACGTCGCTGCATTTCGCGTTACCTAGATTTTAGAGCTAGTAGAACCCATTTTTGGCAATATTATTGACATCTGAGTATGTTTTGCCCACAGTTCAACTCCCTGATTAACTTTAATTCATCATATTGACACGGATTGTTTGATATTAGTCAGATCCCACATCATCGTAATCCATAAAGTCTATCGATTGGAGCTTGTCTCTCAAAGGTTTAATTTAGAGAATTTCAAGAGCTTCTCTATTGTTCATGGTTCTATATATTTACTGAAGTGGTATATCTATTGTTAAATAAAGTGTTCAGTGCGCCTCCGTGCTAGGTAAATACTGTTTTATTGAATATTAGTTTATAAACTACACTACGGGCACTATAAGTACAATCTCTATATTAAAAGCGCAATTGTTGTGTGTTTGTTTGTTTGTTTGTTTGTGTGTGTGTTTGTCCAGAATTAATTGGAAAGACTACGAGTCCCAGAAAGCTGAAAATTTGTGCATAGGGGTAATTTTGTACTGCGACAACGATCTATTGGTTTTCTAAGCGAAATAACGGGATTATGACGTCACGGTTGCAAAAAACAGATATTTTGTACTAGCTACCCAATTTTGCTCCGATATGTAGAAAATTCAAATCATTAGACGTACACTAAATTTCTACACCTGATAGCAGTTCACGAATCCCCATTTTACTTCTGATTGTGACACAGTTAATTAATTAGTCCCTGCACTAATCAACCATAAATAGTGTATCGTACCAACACAGGTATAGCAAAGTGCAAGTGTGTGTTTGTGTGTGTGTTTGTCCAGAATTAATAGGAAAGACTACGAGTCCTAGAAAGCTGAAAATTGTCATACAGGGGTAATTTTACACGCTGACAACGATCTATTGGTTTTCTAAGCGAAATAACGGGATTATTACGTCATAAACGCACATATTTGGGGATAACTCATTCAGTTTTTATTCGATTCGCCCACAATTTTCGATAATAACACAACATGCAATGAGACACACGTATACCAATTTATGGGAATCTGACGTCACGTAGGAACTAATTTGGATTCAGCTCTTACATTTTTGGTTCAATCGACAAATAATTTTGTCTCATTATAAAACAGAATGTATTGCATGTCTCTAGAAATTTTTATAATTTTCGCACTTAATCTGCGCCAGGCAATAACAAAAATGTAACCTCCTATTGCTGCATCATTGCATATATTGAGGTTTGATGATTTAATCTTCACCTACATTATTTCCGAAATTACATACTTGATTAATCCAGTTTGGCTTCCATCAGTTTATTTCTATTCGTGATGTATTTAGCTTACGTCAATGACATAAGTATGCATAATATTACTATCAATCTGATTTGTTTGTTAACAGAATGCGCTTAGAGTCTCTAATGCATTGTATATTTATTACACCTATATTGGCTTCTATAATAAGACTATCAATGGAACCTAGGATTTCTACTAGAAATGAATTAAGTTAAGTAATCTAAGATTTTGGTTCTGCCTAACGATGGGATTTATTATGTTAATTATTGCTATCAATTAAATTAAATAATTCACTAACCCAGCTCCTGCAAAATGAATTGTTTATGGTGAGATCTATAAATGTTTATTACTATTAAATCAAATATTTTGCAACTCATCTTTAAACCATTCTTATGGAGAGATTACACCCAGAGTTAGTAAATTACTTTGCAATACAATTTACTGAAATAATTAATTGCGTGTAATTTACCAACCACATGTCTCAATTTAATTGAGCTAACAAGCTAACCTTTTAATATAGCTGAACGAGCTATCCTTAAGAACTATTGAGCTATTAATTAACTAATAATTAATAACTATTGAGCAATGAGAATAACTTACTCAACATAATTCCCCAAACAAATTACAGTAATCACAACCCAAAATGAATTTTAGGCACGCGTTATTAAGTCACAGTGTGTAATTCACTAACCACAGGTGAAATCATTAGTAATATTATAGCTTTTTGGGAAGGGAAAGGCCGCGAAGCGGCCGTTAATTGTATCGCGTAGTGCCTAACACGAACGAACAAAAGTCGCGAAGCGACTTTTGTGAGAGAGTGATCCGTCGCGAAGCGACCGAGACCGAAGAGCTCGTCACTTTTAAATTGAGGACTAAATCTATAACACTATTTTTGTCGTAAATTGAAAGTAAATAAAAAGTCGATGCCAAGAAACAAAGTTTTTTTGAATAGATCAAATTGATCAAATCGATGTAGTTTTAGTCGTTATAAAATACACTTTAAATCAATCAATCGAATATAAAGCCATGTATGTTGCATTGCAATCGCGAGATTGAGGATTTTTTATTTTGTGGTTCATTTGTGATAAACAGTTAACGTGGTATTGTTGACCATGCTAGGCAGGATTGCCATGGGAATGGGAATCATTTAATTCCTTGTGGAATTCTATTATAATTACACTAACCGGCCAAAAAGTATTTGAACAGCATTAATTTGTATTCATATATTCAAGCTCTGGCAGCATAATAACATTGGTAGATGCTCTTTACATAAAACGATATGTAAAATATACTAAAATTGCAAAAAACTTGAATTTGAGTTTTTATGGGGGTATTAACTCATTAACTATGTAATTAGTTAATAAAATATATAATTTAAGATCATTAAGGTGTAGTGAGAATATGCAAATTCTGATTGTAGATTTGAATTCCACATGGCCGAATTACTTAGGTACTTAATTTCAAATCATTAGGATTATTTTCTATTGAGATACACCATATTCCCCTTCTTGGTAAAATGATCCAAATAGACCAAGAGATATTGTAGGGTGTAACCCGATCAGCGAACAAGTTGAGCTCTATGTTTTATCGCATATCGATCAAGTCCATCTGTGCCATGCTGAGGAAATCCCATGTTAAGTTGATGGTTTTCACAATTACACTCGCGAGACTTTCAGTGCAGCTTGCTTGTAGAGTTTGGTTCTACCTGTATTGTTAGCATATGAATATGATGCAAGTCCAATTTATCGTTCAGCTCTTCTATTGCCAACATTATTCTGGATATTCCATGCTTCTTGACCTTAGGATACAGTACACTTGTTCCTTGATAACTTGCTGGGTTATGGTTGCAGAATTTTCATAACCTTGATATGACTAAAATTTGTTTACCTTATCGACCAGGATGTAACCAAGTATATACACCCGGTTATTTCAATAATTTTTTCCTAGTGACCATAAGGGTTGTAAATCAAATCTAATATTTCAAATATTTGATTTGATTTAGGATAATTTTGAGTGGATATTATTTGGTTTGATTTGTTTTGTTTTGAAATCGTTTGAATCCTCAAATGACTTGATTTGAAAATATTGGAATTATCAACTGATTTGATTTGATTCGGCTGATTTGATTTGATTTGAAATAATTCCAAGTCATTTTCAAATAATTCTTCAAATCATTTACAATCATTTCCATTTCCATTTTAGATATACAGTAGAGCCTCTGAACAACGGACACCTTGGGACCGGAACCGTTGTCCGTTATTTAGAGGTTGTCCGCTATTTAGAGGTTGCTTTTCTATTAGACATATGCTAAATAAATAAATCCGTGCCACGAGGGTTGCCCGTTATTTAGAGGTTGTCCGTTATTTGGAGTGTCCGTTATGGGAGGCTCCACTGTATATGATCATTCCAAATTTGAATACGACTTAATAGTGATTCGGAAATGATTTGAAAAATGATTTGAAATTATCAAATATTTCAAATATTTGATTCTATTTGTTTTGAATTATTGGAAATTTCATATGATTTGATTTGATTTGACAAGAAATAAATCTTTTGTTTACAACTCTGCACTGACCATGGTTAATTAACCCGAATCTAAATTCTGTAATATGTAGTTAATTCTGGTTATTGTTCTGGTTATAACCCAGGTTACTTCCGGTTTTACCCGGTTATAACCAGAATCAACTATGCATATAGCAAAGGGTAGATTCGGATATATTGTGTCTAATTTGGATATATCTACGGTTCTAGACGTTACACACATGGTTTTTTCCTGTTTATAGCAGAACTCACTATATTTTCAACATAAGGTCAGGTTTTAGTCAGAGTTATGAACATTCTTTGACCAGAAGCCGGCTGGTAAGACACTTAACTGAAAACGGTCCTGAACCTTTTTCCATGTGGAAAGTTCATTCCTCTGGAGGACGGATGATTTGATACTTTGGAGCAAAATGATTTTATTAGCTATATTAGCTCGCGAAAAATTTGCACTTGATGGCTCATTCGATATAGTTTAAAGTGACTTGTCTAATTCACTCCTGGACATTGTATTCTTCAGTCTATCTAAACCAGTGTTTCTCAAAGTGGTCCGTAGAGCCCCCGGGGGCGCTGAAATGTTATTGGGGGGCGGGGATGCAGCAAGGGGGCGTTGGGACGGCGCTAAGGGGTTGTAGAACGCGAAACAGAAATACAATCTCACGTAAATTCAGCGATAACATGTTCCTAAATATTAAGTAACTAACAAAATCTATATAAAACTGCAAGTATAGCCTTAACAGTGGTAATTAGTATTGTATTGATTAACGAAAGCTAGTCCTCTATATAATTTCAATATAAATACTCACAAATCTAAACGAATAGAATTGATAAACTCGATCGAATAGATGAATAGTAAAAGAAATGTAGACTATAGTGCTGATTCATTAAATCAAATACGGATTAGTTAGACAAATACAAAATGTAATATTGAGACTTTGTGGAGGGGGGCTGTATCGAGGGTAAATTGTTGACAGGGAGAAACACTGATCTAAACGTATCCACAAATAAGAGATCTTACGCATACGCTCAATGATCTATATATAAGCAATTTTGTTTACAGTTTCAGTTATGTGATCATAAATCAGCACAAAACATCAGAAATATGTCATTCTTCCTTTTTATTAGGCAACAATTTCAGCCAAATTTTAAACTATGAATATTGTACTTCAATTACTATTTGTTTATGCTGCCATCATTTAAATATTGAAAAGTGATAATCATTTAATGATTTTGTCATTATTAATAATCCATATTAGATTACTTGATTCTAACTTGGTTATTAGTTCACTGTTGTTTGCGTACATAATACAGTCACCCATAGGCGCCGATCTTTGTAGGAGTGAGGTATTTCTTCGGGGGGAGGGGGCACAACTTTGGGACCAACTTTTTCGACCTTGGCCGCCCAAGGTCGAAGGTTGATTATATTGGTCAATTCGTTCCAAGATCGAGCAAGAGCATTCTGAGGCCAATGATGATGCTACTAATGGTATAAAAATATAGTACATTAAATTTACTACCTTATGGCATGGGTAATCCTTCACTCAACAGGATGCTAGCACATCAACGACCTGGGGGATCCTAACTCCCTAGAGAACCACCAGGATAGGTATATTTACGCGTATGGTAGTATCTATAATCTTATTTACAATCTTAGTTTTCAAATTATAAATAGAAGCTATTCTATGTTACTTTGTGAGATCGAGTAGCTTCTATTATACATTCCATAACAATTACAGATGATGTTAATATATTTTCTTTTGCACGAATATATTTGCACAATTTATATACTGTGCGTATTCAACGACACTCGATCAGTTTAATATCGCGTTTACACCAGACAAGTTGGCGTGAACGCGTGGAAACTGGTATACACGCGTGTACACCAATTTCGCGTTTGCACTGCAACATGTACATATTATATTAGAATGAAGCTCTTAGTCGAATTGATATCCCCCATAATAATATACATATTGTGACGTAGTCGTTAGTAATGATCACGATGACTATAAATTTAATAATACAAATAGGCTTGAGAATTTGAATTCCTATGTTTAATATACACTGAATTGACTGAAGGAAATGATTAATCGATCTGGGTACTAAAAAAGTATCCTTTTCCACCTAAATGCCAACTGTGCAATTGACCGAGAGAATCATAGAGGTTCCACGATTATAACACTTAACTTGACGAACTTTGTCAATAGTAATACTGTTTTGGACTGAATTGACTACTTTATTTGATGTCATATTGACAATATAAATGTGGTATCAAGGTGCCACCCTTGATGAATTTAGATAATGTAATTTGTCTAATTTTTTCATCAAATGTAACATTCGAGATTTTTCTCTGTTCATCTTTCTAGGATTTAGCGCTTTGCTTTATTTCCACCGCTGATTTTTATCAGTGAGGTCATTAAATACGTATAAACTGAAAATATCTACAATACCATCTCTATGGCGAAACCGTTTTCATTTATGAACTATGGCTTGCTCTCCTGATGGAATGTGAAATATAATAATTACACTGTGATCATCGTAATATCCATTAGTGTAACTAGGAGCAGAGAAAAATCTAACAATGCATCTAAGAAGGAATACAAATAAGCAACTAACATTAAAAAAGTGATGGAAAGTATGTAATTATTAGTTGATATATAATTTGTTCATAAATTGTACTACAAAGTTGTATTTTGTATATACAAATCCCATTTACTAAATCTTTGAACGGATTGGTACCTTGAGTTTCCATCAAAATGAATATATTAAATTTATGTGTGAATAATAATATCTCCTTTATATTACCCCTTTTACACTGGATTTCTTTTCAGGGAAGTGCCATTATATAGTAGGCTATGACTTAAGATATTTTTTAAATTATATTTTTCCATTCTACTAGGCATTCTAAACAAAGACCTTCCACTAATGAAGTAATGGATCTACATGAAAATGCTTCTGATGGAGCAATTAGTGAAACATATTCTTCCTCATCGGAATTTTCACCTAAGTGTAGAGAAATATCTTCTTCCTTTAATACTAACAGATACAATTTTCGTAGAGAATCTCGAGAAGTATCAAACCGAAAACCATTGGGTTCTAAAATATTTATTTTTGCTGGGATGGGTTCTGGGTCTGATCAACAGCTTAACACTATTCCTGGTAAAAAAAGAAAAACTGCTCCCGACAACGTTGTTCCTGAACTTTCTCTGTCGAATTCATCTAATCTTAAAACTTCTGCCCTTTCATCCAATGATATATTCTCTTTTAATAATGCTAGAGACTATCATAACAAAGATACTTTGTTAACTGAATGTGAAAGTTCTACTTCAAATCAGCAAAATCTCGCTCCAAAATGTCTGTCGTCTTATCAAAAGATTGGCGATGTGTATGACTTAGAAACAGAACAAATTTCAGGTTGTTTATTTTAATCCAAAGTTTATATGCGTATTGAAGCACAATTATTACTATTAAGATATACCATGTCAATTCAGCCACAAGTAAATAATACTTTTCTCTATTTTTTAATTTATACATCGCTTTGTTTAATAATGGCCTATAATTTATGGCCAAGTTCCTTCAGGAAGACAATTATATTAGGAAATTTGGAACGTTGGATTCAGTTGGTCAAGCTACTTTCCACATACACGATTAGTTTATCTATTGTGCTTTGTTAAAAATTGATAATTTTAATTAAAATTCGCCCCATCACAATAAATCCTGATTTTTTTATTATTAATTAGTGCTGATTTTTTGATTTTTTGATTAATTTACCATATATGATCTACATGACAGTTAAGTAAGTTTTGAACAAGTTGATAAAAATCATGAGTTTTTGTTTAAATCGTATTTTTGTTATTTAAATATATTTTTGTCTTATTCAATTCTTGCAATTTTTTTGAAATTCAGTTATTTTACATATATTAGTAGCAATCTTGTTTCCTTCTTCTTATAGCAAGTTATTTATACTATGAAGCAATAGTAAATAATAACAGCATTTAGGAATTAGTTCCCAGCTGCAAAAGGTTAACATAAATACTATAAGGATCCTCTAATCTGGAATTTTGAGGCAAATTCGAAATCACTTATGTGGAAACGTGTACATAAATAACTGGAGGAAGTGGTATTATTATTGAAGCAGTATGAAATTTTTATAATGAACTAAATCAACTCATCAAATGATCTGTGACCGTTCACTGGTCTTAAAGCAGTGCTGAGTGTGGAGAAATACTCTACGCTAAACCTTTTTCTAGCTGCGACACATCTGAATTAATACCTCTTCAGTATTCAGCTAAGGAATATTGAGGAATCCTCTTGCAATTTTAGTACCAGGGTCATTATTGGGAGCTACTGTCCAGGGATTGTCGTTCCCTGGATTGTTTATCTGGAAGTCAGTATCCGCAATAGCCACTGGACAATAATTGTTCATTATTTCCTTAATAGCAATCTGATCAAAGTTGAGCTCCTCAGGACAAATGAAGTACTATATCTAGTTTTATAAAATTTCCATAAAATTTGTTTTCTCCTGAATTTTACGGAAAGATTACATATTTCAAATTATGCTTAGAAGCCTTGTTTGAAATTGCCAAAGTTTTTGTGCTACTTAATTAGACTGTCATGAGGGAAAATAACAAGCGCACAGTAACAACTCTACATTATATATATCAGGGGGTTTTTTAAGGTTGAGACCTTGATGTAACTCAGCGGGCCTTGGTGTAACTCAACACTGCAGCGTCCGCGGCCGACCCATAATCGTGGTGTAACTCAACACTGCAGAGGCCCAGGCCGACCCGAATCGAGGTGTAACTCCAAAAAGTCTTGGTGCAAAATTTACACCAAAATCGGCCTTAAAAAAACCCTAATATTTATGGTTTATCAAAAAAAAAAAAACTAGGTATATACATATAATAATTTTTCCATTTAAAATTTCCAACGTTTAGCTGCATGTATTTCCCGTCAAACGTCATACAACGTTTGGATATAGTACTATATTCCATGATCCAACGATACTAAAGTTTATCAAACTATTTCAATTTTATTTAAAAGTGAACTATTTCCCGTTGATGAGTTTCAAACTACTTACCTTTTTATACGAATTCAACTTTTATTTTCAATCAAGTCAAATTATTTCCCTTTTTTCCCGCATTATATGTTCAGCTCGAGGAGGCCTGTTGTGTGGTATTTTGAGACGCCTATATGATACACTCTATACACCATGGATGTGCTATTACAAATTAGACTGTGGTATTTTGAGACGCTGTCGTATTCTGAGTCGCAACTATACAAGGCAAATTTTATCCACTCTAACTATAAGTTTACTGAACATTTAATTTTATACTTAATTATTTATTAATTAATTAAATTGTGAATTTGAGACTTAGTATAACTAGTGAAATCTGGATTTGCTTTTCCAATCTACTGTGGTATTTCGAGGCGCTGGTAGTGAAAAGAATTTTCCACTTTACAGATTAATTGTAATCCACTTGCTTTATTAAAAGAAGGTGTTTATTAATTAATACGTAGTAGCAACTCAACTTTATTTCATTAATTGACACAACAAACATCTAAATAATAAAGTATACAACTTATTCTAGTTTCCAATGATATCCCTACACTTCTCGGAACCCTCCAGCTAAGTCTCCATGTTTCGCAGTTTTCTACTTTTCTCCCTAATTTTTCTTTTCAAAGCATTTCTCTCATCCTGCCATACTCTTCTCTCATTCTCCAGGGATCCTCTGCTCTTAATTTAAAGAATCAATTAGTTAAAATTGTTCGACTGCATCTTGGCAGCTCGATCTGCTCTTCGGCTGATTCTGAATTTCTTCTGTCAACGTCTCTTGCACATAAATCATTGAAACCATCCTAATTCAATAATTCCTAAACTGTAACCTATTTATAGTTTCTAAGTTTCTACATCTTTGATCAAATAGAAAGACTCACGAAGTAATCACGAATATCATGTGCATTGATCATTAAATTTGATGTAATTCGAACTAATAGCTTATATTCTTGAATCAAATTCCGGAATTAAATGGAATATGCGTTAGTTATTTATCACTTCCGATTACAAGAATGAGGAACTGGTTCCCAAAACGATTACTAAATTCGATATCTTGCAAATCTTAATTTTTTTCTATCTAAAGCATTTTATGGCTAAATATCATATTTATAATTCTTATAATTGAAAGATTTTACTCTCTGATCCACTTTCCTTAAAAAAGACAGGATCTAGTCAAGCTATATGCATTTTCCCTTATAGATTAATTAATTAAAAAATACCATTAATTAAAATACTAGTAAAGCACAACTTTATTTAATCTTATGAATTAACAAAAAACACATTACAAACTAAAATCTAATACTCTGCTTCTAATTAAATAATTCTACACTTAATCTGAATCTATATCCCCCATTCGTATTATCGTTTGTTTTAATTTTCTGATTTTTTTTTTCAAATGCTTTTTTTCGATTTCCCATTCCGCCCTTTTCATATCTAGATACGCTTTATGCTCATCAATCATTTTGCATGTCTCTTCCATCATGCTCATTTTTTTTTCTTCGTATTCTTTTTACATCTGTTCAATGAATTCAATATAGTATCTTTCTGAAGAATCCATTATAGCTGTAATTACTTTTGCATATTTCATGTGGTATTTATAGTTGTAAGTTGTAAATCATTGTAGCACAAAACTGAGTCATGAAACATTAAAAACGTAATTTGGGCCAAGTGCACACATTGTGGAAGCTTATAAAACTTGTGTAATTTGGGCCATGTGCACACATTCTGGAAGTTTATGAAACTTGTGTAATTTGGGCCATGTGCACACATTCTGGAAGTTTATGAAACTTGTGTAATTTGGGCCAAGTGCACACATTGTGGAAGCTTAAAATGCTTCCTAAGTAACACGATATCTAATTTATCTAACTACTAGTTTATTATCTTATTTCTCCACTTTGTTTGGCTACAATACATACCTTATTACTCCCTGATTATATTTTTGATTATAATAATTCTGTCTAACTAAAAGCAATTTATATTAAAAATTTACTTTTATCACCCTGTTATTAATATTAGCCACTATTATGCATTGATATCTTTTATTAATAAATTTAATGGGAAATATCAGAGTAACAGTTTCAGAAAGATGTAATAAATATACCACATAACTAACGTGTAAAGGATATAAACTAATCCATCAAAATACACAAATTCAGGACGGGAACTACTTGTTCTGGCTTGTACAATGTTCAGGCTCGATTCTTCTCGCAGAGTAATAAGATAAAATGTCTTGATAACTGCCTGTTAGTAAGCTATATGGAAAGATAATTGATTATGCTGTGAAGTAGTGTTAATTAATTAATTTATTAATGAATAAATAGTAGTTTGGTCAATCAGGGCTGCAGCTAGCTACTAAGGAGTAGTTTCGCTGTGAGCGTACTTGGAACACACTCTGTACCTTTCCCCAACCACGAGCCTAACGGTTGAGGGATGTCAAGAGCTTACCTGAGAACACCGACCTTATCTCTTGACACCATTAGCGGGACCTAGGCTCAGGACAATTTACCCATTACATGAGACAGGGTTTTTATTAAACAAAAGGTTTAATAAAAACTATGATAACACAACGAAAGTTTTAACTTAGCTAACTGAAAGAAATGGAAATTTTGGCTAGTTATTATCTCAGTATTCCACAACAACAACCAAATTATAGCCAGACATATGTACTGAATTAGATACTCTTTTTTATGGCATACGACAGCGCTATATAACAATTATTAATTAATATCGTTTCTAGCTGCTGTAACTATTACAGACTCTGGCATTCTATAATCGTTGTTAGCAACGTAGATATCGGCATTCAGAATGGCAGAAGCAGCCATAATTTCAACATCACTTCCCCAAATGGATTCACGGTAGATAGCGTTTTCGTGTGTGAGGTAATGACACGGTGTCGTTTGCTTTGATTTAAAATACCATCCAAGTTTTCTTGTCCCTTCACTGGCTATAAATCGGCATATAATGGAACGAAGCTGTAGGTGGCTGTTTTCACTCCCAGTAATTATTTTGGAGAGACATCTGAAGAGACAATTACGATCTCCTTTGATTTTCTCTGTCAGCTCTGGTTCGTATTTGCTTAGTGGCTGTCCAACGAGATCCGATGGTTGCTTGCTAACTAAATCAAATGTTATCCCCAAGAGAACACATTTATTACGCTGCCCATTCTCATCTATAACAATAATTTTTGGGTCATCCGGATAGGCATCTGTAATAACTGTTTGATCTTTTTCGTCGAACGTGTCCCATAGCTTCGTTTGAGATACTCCATCGCCTAATAAAGGTATATAGGAATCACTAAGTATAATAAAATTACACAATTAATTAGAGCATCCATATAAGGTATCTCAATTAATATTGTGTAGAATACTCACCACGAAATACAGTATTTTGTGTGTATGTCTAGCACGCTCATTATCTGTAAAACTAGGATAAATATCTGGTGTCCATTCCATTACAGTCTCAATTATGTCTCTCTTCTACAGATATATAGATTCAATGGATATAAGTTGTGTTTACTAATCAAAAATTTACTAATTTATACTCGGCTAGACTTACAATTTTATCTTCTTTTTCACCATTCAAAAACTGAAATAAATAGGTGTTGGGAGTATAGATGTGTTGTTTGTTTAAGCTTCTGTACAATTTCTCATGTAAAGGAGTCGCGAAGGTTCCTTGGAGAATATTCTGTTTTAGAATTTCCTAGAAATTCAAAAAATGATGAAGTAATCATTATTGCCTGGAAGTTTATGAGATAACTGGAATTGACATCAATTGGAGAAGTGAATTATAAAATAAAACAATGACTTCTCACCAATAATTCAGGAATGTAAAGAGAATGGAATCCTTACTTTGAAAGTAGTTAGATGTGTAAATATAGATACTGCTGTAAATCCATAGAGATTCAGGCAAGTCTAAAATTGAATGTTTTCAATGAAATTGACACTAATTTCTAATTATGTATGAATTGATCAATAGTACCTGTGATGTGTCGACACCTATGCTCGAATCGAGGTTTACTTTCTTCTTAGTGTTTCTTACAAAATAAGGACGTGTGATATGGATTGGAATTTTCTTGTCTTTTTTGGCTCCTAATTCTGTCTGAGAAATAGTAACATGACTATCTGTTACTTTCGACACCGTGTAAGGCCCAATATATTTCGATTGCTTCTTCGTTTTGGGTAAGTGTTTTATCTTTGGCATGTTAGTGTATATGACCTTATCATCCATCTTCAGAGAGGCACTACAGATGTCATAATGATAATAAAATGTGAGTAAGAAAACATTGTTGAATATATAAAGCTCAACTAACCGTCCTTCGTTGACCTTCTTATCATACTGCATCTTCTGTTTTATTTGCTCAAAGTTGATACTATCCATTGCTGATTGCTGTGTAGAAGTACGAGATTCATCAATACTAGTAACTTCTTCTTGGGAAATGTCAAGTGGTGGAGAAAAGATGTCTGATATTTCTTCAATATCATCGAGTTGAGGAATGAATTCGCTCATAATAGCATCATCTATTGCAAAATCTTCTTCAGTGTTGCACTGCAGGTTGTTAATGGTCGATAGAAGATCTTGATGCCTGGACTCTCTTCCCCACATAACCTTGAATGGAGTTTGTCCATGGGACCTTTTAAAGGTAGAATTCATTGTTATTGCAGCAGCTTTTAGAAGATTTGTCCAATGATCCCCAGGCTGGATCTCCATTTTGTTCAGTTTACTAAAAAAGAACTTTCATAGTTAGTATATTATCCTAAATCATGCATTCGAAATGTTGTTATAATTTACTAGTTAACTAATAACAATACCTTTTGAGAATCTTATTGTGTGCTTTGACTAAACCGTTAGCCATCGGGTGGTATGCACGAGTGCTACGATTTTCAACTCCTAATTTCCGGTGAAATTCCTGAAATATCTATGAATAATACAAGCAAAATTACTATCGAATACGTACTAATATTACGAGTCCTTCGGTCTCGGTCGCTTCGCGACAGTTCGGCGCTTTACGCCTCAATTGACGACCGCTGCGCGGCCTTACTATACCTTGAAACAAATCATTTATAATTATACATCTCTGTGGTGTATTAAATATATTCCTCATAAAGTCCCCCTAATATAAACACTATACAATATAATTTGTTTTGGAAATTCAAATCCTCCCTATCCTCCCCATTCCCCATGAGGCATAATTATTAGAATTATACATCTCTGTAGTGTATTAAGTATGTTATTTACTAACCCATTATTTATAATAAATTGTAGATATAGTCTTTATTATTAATTTATAAATTAAGAATGGTGAGTATATAATATGATAGTATAATAATAGTATAATAATAGAATTATTGTGATTACAATATATTATATTTTAATTTAAATTAATAGCATATTCTAAAATTCCCATAACCCTAGCCCTCCAGGCTTGGGCCCTCCTTTCATCCCTCCCTCTGCGATTCCACCGCGGTCCCCGCTGTCCCCGCTGTCCTCCCCGCCGCTGAGGACCTTCCTGCTCCTCGCGGTCCCGGTTTTGATCCTCCTCGCGGTCGCGGTCCTCCTCGCAGTCCCGATCCTCCTCGCGGTCCAGATCCTCCTCGCGGTCGCGGTCCTCCTCGCGTTCCTCCTCCCGGTCCTCAATGTAATCTCGAAAATCCATTTTATTCAGATTAGTAAAAAAAGTTTTTATAGTTAGGCGTACTAAAAGAAAAACATACAATGTAAAACGTGCACAAATCATTGGTTAGATGAATTTATTTTCAATCAATCAGATTGCAGCCTCAGGAAGACTGTATATTATGTATTCAAATAATTATAGGTTCGTTCCCTCAGGGCTATTCTATAATAGAACGGACACACTGGGACATGTCCTGTACCTTTCCCCGAGCCTACGCCTGAGCGCTAATTTGATCCGTCGTCTCGGGGGGCAGAAAACAATAAATATTGATATTGCTTTCTGCACTTCTTAGTAGCTCAATTAATGAAGTAACACTGGGATGAGTGAATCCTCTCACAATATACCTGTATACATATACTGTAATCATCACTATGCTGGGATAGCTTACATTGAAGGAAGCAAAGCTTCTAGCTGTCAATAAATACATATTGGACAGCTGCTCACCAATAGAGAATCACTCTTGGCATGATATGGGTATCATTTGCCAAAAGTGTTCCATCCCTCAGCGGAATCACGCTTCAGTCAGTAAGCAGTAAACTGCTTCTGTTGACTAAGGTTATGTTGAATACAGTTGTCATGCCATTTGAATACAGTTAGTCATGCCACGCCATTTTGAATAGCAGGGGGGATTTCGACGCTGTTGTTACTTCATTGAGCTACTAAGTAAAACGGATCAAAGTGTTCAGAACCTACATGGTGGTCTATGCAATGATACACTATCCCCAATTTTTTACCATGGTAGATTGGATCACATACCATTGGACTTGTTAGTAGACCATGGATATACACATGGTCTAGTCTCCACTTATTGCAATCACTATCGGTTGCAATAATGGAGACGACGTCTATGCCAGCTAAAGCTCCTAGCATCCTTAATTCTACGTCAGTACCCCATGCATGAGGAGCGGAAATGCGTTGTACGTGCTCATGCAATTCCTGCTCAGAGCACAAACCCGATTTTTCCATAACATTAGGAAAGTGTTGTGGACTCGACATGAATCTATTAATCAGATTCTGCTTTAGCATTTCAAATTTCGATTCAGTACCAAATATAATATGGGATAATGCTCGATACAAACAATTACCATCGGCAAATACTGGTACTAAAGAAATATTCATGTGAAATGTATTTGTCAATCTATTTTCCATTGAACAGTAGTATTGCTTGTAATTATTAATAAGAGGGCGAAGTAATGGTTCTCTAGTCATTAAAATTGGTTCGACATCTAACCCAATACTACTGGCAATCCTCCTTTGCATAAGGGGAGTCAAGTTATTTATGGAACAATTGAGCAAATTAATATCCATAGTATGTACCGGGCCTGTGATAACACCATCAAACATCAAATCAGGCAAATCAGTACTCATGGGAGACTGAGTAGATTGGGAACCCAGGAATGGACTGAGGATATTATCACTGAATTCAGTTAGCTTAGGTTTCTTACTGAGTGGATCAGAATCACCTGGTACAGATACCCTTTTCGCAGGACTAAAGACCGGGTCTTCGGAATCAGACTGCGAAAGGGGAGAGGATGGAAGAGACACATCCATGGTACATGTATCCTGAGTGGAGTGCACTACATTACCCAAATGATTCTGGAATACCTCACGATATACTACATTCTTAACCAAGGCTCCGCCGGATGAGGAGGGGGTGCCGCCACAAACCATAATTTTTAAGCCGGCAGGGTTTTGAACTCGGCTCAATGCAACATATAGTTGGCCATGGCTGAAAATAGCATTCGGAGATGGTAGGAATATGCCCACATTTTCTAAACTCTGTCCTTGCCCTTTGTTAATGGTAATACAAAAGGCAGGACGAATAGGGAACTGCCTCCTTCTGAGCACAAACGGAAAGTCTGAGTCAGATGGAGTCATGGGAATGCGGGGAATAAAAACCCGTTTACCCTTAATGAACACCTGTAGCAATTTCGGCGTCAATCATGCGATTCTGGAATGCTTTTACAGTTAACCGAGTGCCGTTACACATTCCTTGAGTCGGGTCAAGACTACGCAATAAAATTATAGAAGCGTGAACCTTAAGGTACAGTCGATGAGGAGGCAAACCATTTGGTGTAATAGAATTTAGGAACTCAGTGGGGTACATACCTGCCTGCTCCTCACCGACCGAGTCTGCGCTTAATAACGTGCTCGCTTCCCCAGGTATCAGGTCCATAACGTATTGATTTATAAACTCAGTGGTGTCATTCTTAGGACACATCAAACTACGGCGAGAAATATAATCTGGATTATTATAGTTAACTTTAATATCGCCGTAAGTAGCAGCAACCAAATCAGAAACTGACTCGCCTGCTACTACGAATTTGTGGTCCACGTGAATCATATGATTCTCATCCTCGGGCTCAGTGCCTTCTCCAACTCTCAAAAGGAATTTGGAGAAGTCACTAACTTGGGATGCATCACCTGAAGATAAATTACGGAGTCGCATGTTTATAGTGAGTTTAAGAACCTTAACATGACTCCAGAGAGGCGATCTATTCAGACAGGCTGACACAACATCAGCTTCGGTCCCATGTCTGATTACAGGCAGTATTTGACGGAAATCACCTCCAAACACAATAACTTTGCCACCGAATGGGATATCGCATGAACAGAGATCTCTCAATGTACGGTCGATACACTCTGCAGCATGTCTATGTGTCATAGGAGCCTCATCCCAAACAAACAGTTTGGTGCGCTGAATTAACCTAGCTAAGGCGCTCTGTTTGGAAATACTGCAGACAGAGATTTCATTCAAATGGATAGGGACCTTCATCCTAGAGTGAACAGTCCTTCCACCCTGTAGGAGCAGAGCTGCTATACCGGATGAAGCCATGGCTAATGCTATATTACCCTGTGAACGGACCTGGATAACAGCGTGTTATAAAGGAACGTTTTTCCGGTCCCTCCAGGTCCATCGATAAAGAATGCATTAGAGCACGAATTAGTATCGTTAACAGCTGCAATTATAATGTTATAAATACTCAACTGGTCAGCATTAAGTAGAGGCAAGTTTTCACTCACAATATCATTCTGTTCACTAACATTATAATCAAGCTCATCCATAATGATACGCGATTCCTCATATGGATTCCTCACATTAGTAGGGATCGGCATTCCTGGGTAGTCAGCTAAGGACTTTCCATGTTTCTGCAGTCGGTACTCAAGATCAAGCAATACACTATTTAAGATATGCTCGTCGAGTTCCACATTAGGAAATACAGTTCTAGCACGACACAGTGTGTCCTCCGCGAAATAGGAATTATACTTATCCCAGAGAGCGAGCGGAATAGATGGCTCAACAAACAGGAGAATACTCACGAATAGCTGACGCAACTGTGCTGGCATAGAACAGGTAGCTGCCTCTGCCAAACACTGATCAACTTCCTGATCATCCTCCAGCAGACCTCGTCTCAGACATGCCTCCTTATAGGTGTCACAGACGGTGCCATCAGGGAGAGTACGGATGTGTTGAAAGCTCGTGCAACCTGTGACATGGTTCAGCAGTATCCTTAGGTAATAACGTGGTCCCTCCCCTGGATGAGCTGAGTACATACGGGCTATCACTTTACCATGTCCCTTAACTCTAAGTTTCCATTCACGCTTATCTTTGTCCCACACAAACATGTCAGCGAAATTCGTGTAAGTGAGTTCTAGCCCTTCAGGGAATTTCTTATTAGCTTCGAACCATGCAGTTAGTGTGGTATGCTTCTGTCTGCTGAGAACATTTCCTATGTCCGCGTCAGCAGAGAAGACCACAGACTGCTCATTCTCAAGATGGAGATCTAGCCTGACCACTTTGGGGAATTTACCATGAAGGTTAAAGGCGAATATACGGTAGCAAGCTTCCGTGGCAGAGACGTATCGACCTTCTACGTAATTAGCGACCTCGTCCTTACGCTTAGGTACGCTAGTATTCGCAGTTTCGCCTGAACTGAACTCAACAATGGCTCTATCGTGACCCTTGTACACATATTTGAAGAGATACTTAACAGCAGTAACTGAGGTACAAATCTCTAAATTAATGTGCGCATTGTACTTCAACAGCAAATAGGGATTGTATGCGACTACCCACCGATTGTCAAGAAGAGCCTTCCCTACTCGCACGCTACGGCCATTATCCCTGCGGCGGTAATTAGGGTACCCATCATTAGCAGTACTGGTCACGCAAGAAAATTCTTTCGGGAATCTCTTAGAGCATTTACCATCACGCATGCAAGCGGCGCTTTTGTTAGACAAACCACATGGACCATGCATCATACAGCGCTTCACAATGCTATGTAGCCTCATTTAAGAACTGGGTCCGGGATCTCAGCACACACTATGTTATCATATGCAGACGGGTCTCGCGGCTTATCCTCATCAGTAAGTATAATTAGAATATGAGCATGGGGTAGGCCCCGCTTTTGGAATTCTATGGTATACACATATGCAAGAGGCTTACCAAAAATGTGCTTTTTGGTAATATCGCTCAATAATTCACGCAGTTTAAGGCGAAAGACTCGAACTATTAAATCTGGGCGATCGCTCGCTTTCTGATTTAATAGCAGTGCGGACGTAATCTCCTCCCATTGTGGATTACTGGTAAATGTAATGAATAAGTCTGGCTTACCATATTTCCTGACTATACCCATAGCGTCCTGATACAGTTTAAACATATGTCTGGGACTACCTGTGTAAGAGGAGGGAGTATAACACTGCGTCCCAGCTCACCGGCGTCCGTGTCGCCTGAGGACAGCGTCAGCCAGACCGCTGTAGAGATCACTCCTGATCTGCCTCTGGTTGAACTTTATGTAGTTCAGTCTCTGCTGCTCTATCTTAGCGTACATATCCACCAGGTACTGATGGAACAGTCTCCCGAACACGTGCAGGTAGCTCAGGCTGCTCCGGACCATCAGTCTGTAGGAGTAGTACTCCATCGGAGTGATGCAGCCCTTTCCTCTGCTGTGAGGGAATTTAAGCCGCCAGCCATCTTCACCTAAGAGAAGCAATATAAACAGTGCACACTAATACATATGTCAATCAATCAGCAGTACTTACCTCGAGGGAATAGGAGCACATAGTGCAGGGGATCGTAGGCGCGGTGGATCTCGGTAATGCGCTGCAAGTCCCCACTCCGCGCGTGCAGGACAATGTCTCTGCTGGCTTCCAGCTCGTTATATCCGTCTCCAGGCATGATGACGGCGATCTCAGGTGCAGTGGGGGCGTTGTACCGACGGGGATCAGAGGCGACGTCAGATCTAATCGTCATCCTCACGTCTGCACCTCCGTGCTCTCGCATAAAGTCTATTCCCTGTCTGAAGAAGGAGACATAGGGATTGACCTCGTGCAGCATAGCCTGTAGACACAGGAGTTCGGGTAGAGCAGCCCCACCCAGACCCTGCTGGCGATACTCCGCTTCAGCCTCAGGGGTACCGTCATGGATGTATATCTGGGCAAATGCCGGGGCTGTCCCTCTCTCGGCATGAGCTGTCCAATGTAGTGGTGTACAGTCCCGTGAATACGGAATGTGTACACTCCTCTCTTAGCATTGGCGAGCTGCTTATCCAGGTTAACTCCGAGCGAGGCGAAGGCAAGAGCAGAGTTGTACGCTCGGATGTTATCTCTGAAAGCTCTCCCTCTGGTGTCACCCGCTGTCAGCAGGTGATCAAGCAGGTCAGGCGGCGTAGCTAAAGAGGGAAGAACAACCTTGGCCTGTCCACAGCAGAGTGGAAACTTGGGTAATAATCTGGTGCTAGTTGAAAGTTTTTCACTTTCCCAGAATTTCGCATCACAAAAAGTGCAGGAAAAAGTCATACTGCCAACTGAATACTCGGCGCTAAAGTTATCAGTAACCTCACAGGCAGATTGTGACCGAGCTAAGTTCAGGGCCGACTTAGAAATGAGGGAATTAGCATACAACTCAACCCTTTCCTGCATACGCACGGTAGCATATTCCCTCTTTTTATCGAGGCGCGCAGCAGTTTGCTCGTCAGTCTGAGACTCTAAATAGGCCGACTGGTGTTCCCTCTTTTTATCGAGGCGCGCAGCAGTTTCCCCGTCAGTCTGAGACTCTAAATAGGCAGACTGGTATTCCCTCTGATTATCGAGGCGCAGCAGTTTCCCCGTCAGTCTGAGACTCTAAATAGGCCGACTGATATTCCCTCTGATTATCGAGGCGCGCAGCAGTTTCCCCGTCAGTCTGAGAATCTAAATAGGCCGAC
This sequence comes from Hexactinellida sp. DTS-2022, assembly GCA_028753945.1. Lineage (NCBI taxonomy): Eukaryota > Metazoa > Porifera > Hexactinellida > Hexactinellida sp. DTS-2022. The sequence continues at coordinate 2,491,590 of JAPNXP010000014.1, forward strand.
TGATATTCCCTCTGATTATCGAGGCGCGCAGCAGTTTCCCCGTCAGTCTGAGACTCCCTGTAAGAGGACTGGATCTGCTTTTGCGTTTGGCGCCTAGCTGCATTTTCACTCTCCGTCTCTCCATCTCGTCTAGAAGACTGAAGCTGTCTTTGCGTGTCGAGACGGAGTCGGGTCTGCTCAGGAGTCTCGTTGGCTCGCTCCCAACGCTTCCGATCAGCCGGAGTTTTAAATTTGTTCCCCCCCTGAATGCCTGGCTTCCGTTTTGGAGGCATAATAAGAATCGAATCTAATTCAACAATGTAAAAAAAAAATGTAGGTTCTGATGAAAAGTAAGTATTTATAGTCAGGCATACTAAAAGAAATACATGCAATGAGTTTCAGGCACAAATGATTTGTTAAATGAATTTATTTTCAATCAATCAGATTGCAGGCTCAAGTTAGCTAATCCAACAAACCCTCGAATTTAATTGGCTAACATATTTTGTCACCTTCAAATGTGAATATTTCTCTTCAAAAACCAATAGATCGTTGTCGCAGTATAAAATTACCCTTGTATACAAATTTTCAGCTTTCTGGGACTCGTAGTCTTTCCAATTAATTCTGGACAAACAAACAAACAAACAAACACACAAACAAACAAACACACAAACAAACACACACACAACAATTCCTCTTTTTATATATAGATTAAAAAGAAATATTTAGCAATATGTCACTGAAAATATTTGATTAGAATGTAGAAAAATTATTATGCAACTCACATTACTTGTAAACTCCCTTCCTTGGTCGTGTTGAATAATATCGGGTAATCCCATATCGAGGTAGATATCCTTAAGATTCTGGATTTCTTCTTCTGATGTCTTCGACTTGAGAGCGCGCACTGCAACGTATTTGCTCAGATAGCAAACAGTGACTAAAATGTGTTTATATCCATCTTTGCTCTCAGAGAAATCACATATAAGGTCCATCCCTATATGTTTCCACGTTTTAGACGGAGGTGGGATTGGTTGGAGCTTCTTTTGCGGTTGTGGTGGCAAGGCCGCTGTCATCTGACATGTATGGCAAGTCCTTACCTTTAGTATACAAGAAAGTCATTATAATATGGCATTTTTTAATAATTTTTGTATTAGTTACAGCATCGATATCTAATTACACCATTATATAAAATTCGTAAATGGTTGATTAAAGTTAACTGAACATTATAAAAATAAAATATAAAAACAATTTGGGATCTTGCGAAATCATGTTAGTTGCTATTAGTCGTCAAAATAAAATGCTTTACTAATTAGACAATCTAGAACTTATTACGATTACAGCACATGGATGATTCAACTCAAATGTTCCACTAACACTGCATTCTAATGCTATTTTGGGATGTACGTATATCAATTAGAATAGAAATATAATAGAACTCGATTAAGGCGTACCAGCCTTGGGAAACAAGACAAAGTACGTACTAACCGAAGGTATGTCTTATCCGTATGCATAATCCACAGGTCGAAATGCTGACTTGTTGAATTGTGTAAACAAGATATAAAGGGTATACAAGTCTTCAAACATACTCAACGATAATATAAAAGTATTTGGTTGTCACGTACTCTGACAATCAAAACACTAACGGAGTTCTGCTGACAATTTTCTAGAGTACGTACTAGCAGAATTTAGTTGGGAATAGAAATTGGTATGTCTGATTCCGTGATTCGAGTATGTACTGTACTGAATTGATAATTGTACTGAATTGATAATTGCAATGCAATTTACCCAGTAATTGTAAAATAAATCAAATGAATATATCTACATAACATTACAAATTGATTTTCATTGAAAATAAATCGAACTAATAGTAGGTTAAGGGATAATCGTTAGGAAATAGGCAAATTTTTCGTGCAGAAGTCAAAGATTAGATTGGTTGAAGTTGCAAAATGAGGACAAGGATGATCCAGTTGGCTATTATTTGAAAAGTAACTACTTTTTCCTATTTTGAGTAGATAAGTTACCCTTATTAATTAAGCAATTTTATTCGAAAGACATCAAATAGAAATTGTTCAAATAAATTTCATTATCATATTAACTAACATAATCTCGAACGTCAATGTGCATGCCTGTCCATGTGTATCTTTGCTGAACTGAATGAAGAGTGGTGTGAATCCCTGGATGACCAACTTGGTCATGGAACCTTTGATAAATATCATCCAGCAGAGACTTCAATGGAACTTCCAAATCTGTTTCTGTACCTCCCAGTTTAACTCTCTAAGGACAAGATTTATTAAAACTATTAAATCAAATATAGTAGAACCTGCTAAGTAATAAGGACCAGGAAAGAACAGGGAAAAATGGCCGTTATAGACAAGTAACCGTTATACAGTGGCGTATTTTTAATTAATATATAAATAATGGGATTATCTATTAGTATAGCGAGTCATTTTTGGGGTTAAAAAAATCTCACCTTGAATAGTGTGTCGGATTCTGCAATGAAATAGGAGGACAGTTTTCTTTTGTGATTCCATCTTGTTTGCCGTGAGACTTGTACTGTCTCCGGATATTTTTGTTCGCGAAGAAACTGAATAATTTCTTGATACTCTTCTGAATTCATTTGAAAATCAGAATAGAAATGATTGATTATTTGGTTTGGTTTGATTAGTTTGTTTGTTTGTTTGATTGATTGTTTGATTGTTTGATTGATTGATTGATTGATTGATTGATTGTGTTGTGATAGTTGTAGACAAGGAGACTAATATAATTTACCTTATATAGTTGCGACTCAGAATACGACAGCGTCTCAAAATACCACAGTCTAATTTGTAATAGCACATCCATGGTGTATAGAGTGTATCATATAGGCGTCTCAAAATACCACAGCGTCTCAAAATACCACACAACAGGCCTAAGTAAAATAGCAGTGCTATTCACTATAGTCTGCCCCACTAATTTTGAAAATCATTGTCCATGCTCTCTATTGAAATGCATTTCGGGCATATGCAATTCTAATATCTGTTCCAAACAATTCCATTAAGATGCTATGCAGAACGATTATTCAATTAATCTGCAGGATCGTTCTTATGCATAGATACAATGTCCTTAACTTTATTGAAATTTGAGGGAATTCCAAAATTCCTTCTTGGATTGACTCTTTATCTCTCCGTTCTCCAAAACATTTTATCGAAGAAGCAAGACAGATTTTGTTCTGCACAACACGAGTGAATACTATATAGTCTATTTACAACCGATATTACGGTATCTTCATTTTTACTTTTCTTATAGGACACCATTATCACTTGATGTACTATACAGTACATCCTAGCTAAACCGAACCTCGCTAATCCGAACCCTCGCTAATCCAAACAGGAGATCCCAAATATTTTTCTTAAAAAAGTGGGAATTAATCATAAATATCTGTATATTACATTGGATTATACAAAATAGGTCTCAGACAAGTATTTCAGGTAGTATACTACTTGTTTTGTTTGGATTATAAAGATTTGGACAAGTTTGGTTCGGATTTTCGGGGTCTCATCTTATAGATGCCTATATAAATTGTATTACTTCACTAATCCGAACGATTTCACTAATCGGAACTGAATTTTTTGGAATCGGAACACCTCTGTTCGGATTAGCGAGGATGTACTGTACCACTCTATATTATTTGATGATTAGCAATAACTTACTTAAATTATTGTAATGGCGAATATTGACCGATTGGCAATAATTTGGTTTATTGGCTTTCATAATTGTGTAAATGTGCAAATTCTTGTACAAACAACAATTTTAAAACGTGATATAATTTAAATTTTAAATTATAACTTTTATATCTTGTAAAAATGACACTATAAACCATGGATAAACTATAATATTTTATTTGAAGCACAAGTATATAATCCAAAGTTGACTACTTTGCTAGATTTAATTAAATACCTCTTTTGCAAAAGTTAAAGTGGTTCGGCCAAAACTGGACGCTCTTGTAATTTACTACAGCAAATACAAATTGGTGGCAATTGTCGGCTCAGTCGAATCTCGTGTTATGTCTCTGGTACTGTAGAATCTATTAATTAATAACTACCAGCCAAGGGATGGGTTACAATGGGCGTTGTGTACAGTTGACTCTAAGAGTATACATTATGTACAATTTCCGCATTTTTAAATTTTATATACATAATCGGATTACTATTTTTCTTTTTCGCATTAATTTTCATTTTTACAAAGTTAATCGATTCTCCAATGAAGCAAGAGAACATTTCTACTTCTTATTTACATCTTGTTTGCTATTAAGCTTGTGCTGCCTCATGATATTTTTCTGCACGAATAAACTAGATTTTCTTTCTACTCTTGGATTCATTTCCAATAGGAGTATAAGTGATTGATTGATTTACTTTGATTGAATGATTGATTATTGTCATAGTTGTAGACGTTGAGAATAATTACTTTTACTTATATACTTTGACCTCAAAATATGTCATTATTATTTATAATAGCAGCCATGATTATAGATGTATCATATAGGCGTCTTAAATTACTACAGCGCCTCAAAATATATCCATAAATAGCAACACCTTTTGCATTTGAAGTAGATGCTCTTGAATTAATCAATTACCTTATTATAGGAAATTAACGCTCCATGAAATTTACGCTAATTTCTCCAAATCGCGTTAATTTCCTTCGCGTTAATTTCATGGAGCGTTAATTTTCCATGACCTTAATTTCCTGCTATTTAGCAAAATTATACAATGGATGGACAAACTTCCGAGCTACATATTTTAAGATGTGCAACTAGTTTGAAAGGATATACCATGTCTATCAAGTAGATTGGAAGCCTTTTTGGGCACAATAATAATATTAAATCAGGAGATTAATAATCCTGAATTTTTATTCGTGTTAATTTCATGTATTTGAAAATGTTCAGCTCCAACTCGCTTTAATTTCATTGTGCGTTAATTTCCTTAGCGTTAATTACATGGCGCGTTAATTTCATATAATAAGGTACCTTTTCTGTATATACTATTTCCATTAATTAGGTGGAGAAGTATTGAATGAAGAATCTTTTTCTATTCCAGAAGAATATAGTCCTATTCTTCAGGAAAACCTTAAATTACAAGAAGAAAAAAATAAATTACTGACTCTCAATAACTCACTTGAATCACAGGTCAACATAATGCAAGCAGATTTGGAAGTTTTTCGAATTAAAATCAATGATTTACGACAACAAGAATCTCAACTTACAGAGAAGAATATTAGTATGGAAGCAGAGATTAAAAGATTAAAAAATTCAATATCAGATGGTAGAGAAGATCTTAGAAATGAACCTGAGGTATTCTTTGGATTTACTCGTACAGAAATGGCCCAGGTTTGTCAATTCGCCTACCTAATGACCTTATGATGTTTTGAAATGAAATATTTAATTAGCTCATTATATAGATAGTGAGTTTAACACCCCTAAGACAATTAAATTCAAAGATTTTGTTATTGTATAATACTTAATTTTGTTTATGTAGATAGCCATGTTAAAGTATCTACTAACGTTATCATCGTGCTATATACGTCAACTGTATGTAACTAATTATTGTTCTTTTTGAGGTAGTGTACATAGAGTTTGCCTTCAGTTATATCGGCGATTAATTTACAGCCTCCTACCACATGACTAAGGGAACTTTTCATAATGATTCCAGTTCTCACTCTAAAATGACAAAATATTTCATCAAAAAATAATGATTTCACATGATGCTCAAATATAATGTTATAAGTTGCTAATTTAGTAAATTATCCTATTTAATTCTCCAGATTTAATCCTCCAGCGGGACTTGAAGTTCCAACTGTACTGAAATTTATACGATTTAAAAAAAAAAGATCTCATACTAGAAATTTGAATTTTTAAATTAATGGGGAATCAAGTTCTAACAAATTACTTAATAAAACCTATATTGATCTAGTACACTATTAAATTATTTTTTTTGAGAGAAGAAGTTTAATATATCCATTGACATGTACATAGTTAAAAGGTCAGTACCAATATATATAAAGTACATAGGATTGCAGTACAATAAAATAATTAATCAAAGAGGGGGGGGGGGGGGAAGTGGAGGTGTTTATACGAGAAGCTAGTCCTGGTTAGAGAGACTCTCCGCAAGTATTAAGTCGATAGGGTGATCATCTTCTATTGGATTCTTTGTCCTTCCAATACGACTGCCCCGTATGCATAAAATTGCAGAACGGAGTAGTGCGAAAGAGAGGTGTGTGCGCAGCCAATAAACTGTTCGGCTGTAAGATTGTTTCTTTTTGATGGCGAGCATCGATGCTAGACGATTGTAGAAAATGTTTGCTGTCTGTCCCATTCCGCCACAAGCAGAGAATACTAAAGGTGTGAAAGATGACTTTTCAACTTCAAGCACCCGTTGTTGATATTTTCTACGTTTTTCTAACTCATGAGATCTATAAACCTTGGATAGTTGGCGGGAACGATTCGTCCCTGGCGTATGGATTTTGTTCTGCCGCGACACTACCTTTCAAGCGACACGCACTAGTATATATTCACTCAACTCAAAGTTAGAAACGGAAAATAATTAATGCATTTAGTGCCCTGGAGACAATATCCATTTCGTTATGTCCGACTTAGTTACAACGGGTGACTGTAATGAAAACATGGGATTGTTAATTTAATTTTTAACCAACTAATGAATCATATGGCTATTGTATACAAATTTATTGTAAATGCCTACCAATAAATTTTTGAGATTTCAGAATTTATCACGCATCACTAAATAATTTCATAATGACTATTCGGGATGCCTACATAATTTACACTTCAATTAATAATAACGCAACTGATAGTGCTAAATTATTTCCTTAATACTTTTCGAACACGGCCCCGATAACAATTTCGACAGACTCACAGTGGCATGAAACGGTCAATTACTGGAAATATTATATTTCTGTTGCCGCTAGCTTAATCAACCTATAGTCAACCTATAGTTACCTATAGTCAATCACTCCTAAGATGCGATTGTCACCACCAAATTTTGATATGGCTATTATTAAGTCATCGTTTGATCCCTGGAAATATAATTCGAGTTGAAATTATTCCATGCTCATCATCTAGCTAAAGGGAACCTAGTAGCTAATTTAATTTGTTTTAGTGAAAACTTTGATGGTTGAGCTGATGATCATCCTAATTCCATTGACAGATGAAATTTTGTGCTACAAATCGGATACCTTCGGACTTGTTTCTAATACAAAATTGATAAGCTTGAGAATTATTTATCCCCAAATATGATAGACCTAATAATATTTTTATAGCATAATGACTAGTACAATATTGCAATTTCAAAATATTTTAAACGATTTATTATGGCAAGGCTGGATTCGGTTAACCGGCTAACCGGTTTACCGTTACTGACATCGGTTAACGGTTAGAGATTTTATTAACCAGTTAGCCGGTCTTTGAATATCAACAGAGTTATTGGGAAATTAATAAATAAAGTATCATTTTTTTTGAATTTATCATAATATGTTAGTCCTAATCCATTTCTCATCACCACTTAATAAATTTTCTTAGACAACATTGATTTAAATTTACCTAAAGCACAAAATGTATCAGTTAATATACTTATGCGGTAATACTTTATACAGCTGAGTCTTATTCTATAGTATAATCAAATTTATATAAAGGATTTATTGTATTGAGTAGGATGGGCAGTTAACCGGTTAACCGTGGCGAGAAATCGAATTGTAACTGTAGCCTCAGATCGGTTAACCAACCCCACCCTTGATTATGGAAATAAATTGAAAAGCCACTAAAAAAATCGGACAAATACGGTTTCTGAATATGTTTATCAAAAGGACACTTGGGCGCACTTGACCGGATGAAATAAGAAATAATTTGTTGCAAAATTGATTGGGCATTCGATTAGGCATAGTGAGACAACACCCCACTAAGCTGCACATAAATAATTCCTGTGCTCAAAGTGAATCAATTGAAAATAATATAGTAGAGAAATATCCTTCAATATCAAAACGTTCAACTATTTCTCCAATGCTCAGCAATTAAATAAGCATTGAATTTTATATCTAGCACTAATTAGAATAATAAACTTTTCAAAACTTGATTAATATGCATATAATATTCATGTGGGTAATGACGTATTGAAAGCCGCAAATTGTTAATTTCAAAATGGAATTTGAGACCAAGTTTCCGATTCTATTTTTGACTAAATTTACAACCTTGGGGGTGCAAGGGAGTAAATGATAAATTTTCGTACAATAGCCTTTCAGATTGATTAGAATATTTATTTATTCTAATGATCCTGATGGTCATATTCAATCGATGCTATTTAGTCCAACTGATAATCCTAAGAACCGTGATTTTGAGGAAAACATTGACAAAGAGAGACGCAAACATTTATGAGATCGACTCATAGATGCTTAAAATATCGTTTGCAATCTTTATTGGTTAGTATCCATTCAATTGTAGTAGATAATGAGAATGAGAATCCGAAAATGGTTGCGGCCTGTTCTCACATTGCCTAAAATCTTTAATTTTGGTAGGATCAAAATGTGTCAATAAATCATTGATACAGGTATTGTCGCTACAGTCAATCGGATCCCAATTGAAAACATGTCCCTACCTCTTTGATTCCATTGAGATCGGTTTGAAAAGGTATGTCGATTGTATAGACACCATGTAAACTTAGCACGCGAAAATTTCTCGGTTTCAGGTCCTTCCACTCGACATGGTGGCGTTGGAAAATTCTATAGAAGATTATTAATTAAACTGTTCAGGGATTCCTCGAAAATTTGAACTCATCATACTATCCTGGAGAAGTACTGATTTGCGATGGACTTGATGGTTCGGACACACTTTCACAGGATCTACCACATAAAGTCGTAACAAAAAGTATTCTTATTCTTGACTTTGAATGTCTTTCAATGCAAATTGAGAAATATATTCATATGGAAAAAACTGTATCATTTTTGCAAGGAAACATAAGTGATATTTCCTGCAAAGGTTCCATTCGAAAATGTATCACTTACTGTACATAAATATTTCGCGTTCATTGGACTTAATTTAACACATATGTAACAATGGGAAAGGACTCAAAGTTTTTCAAGAAAAAAGCTAGGTTCCTCTAGTGAATATATTTTTAGATTCTGTACACTTCTATTAGGAAAACCCTCTTTTTATTTTTTTTTCGGGAGATTTACCCTTGATAGATAGGCCAGAGTATATGTCATTGAATTTTATATCTATTTTTGATTTAGGTGAAAAGATCAAAGTTGTAGATCTGTTAAAATATCTAATTTGCCAAGATATTTAAGTTTATCAGAAAGAAAAATCAAACCATCGATTTTGGGTAACACATAATTTTTGCGAATATCAGTCTTACTTTTGTTAGTGATTTTCCTGCTCCTAACAGTGTAGTATGCTGTACTTTTGCAGATTTAAAAAATGGTCCTACGTGAAAATTAATATTATTTGTGACCTTTGAAGTGAATACTCGCATATAATGGTTACTCTTAAGATTAATCCCAATCAGGTCTTCATCTCATTTGGGTACGCATTAAGCACCCAGAGTTGCGCAATATTTATCAAATAGTTTCTAGGGCGCATATCCAGGCATTCAACTAGGTAAATTTTAGATTTAGTATTCTTTGGGTGCGTGCGACTGTTTAATCAGAGGTGCGAAAATTTATGAAGGCTAAATGAAGAACTGATCAGTATAGAAATACCTTATTCTACATTTTGAACATTTTGTGGCCCTGTGCTTATTCTCCTAATCTAGCACCTTCCGACTGACTAATTACTATACAGTAGAATCTAGTTACTACAAACACAACGGACGATAACAATTTGTTCGCTTTACCCGGAGTACGTATAACTGGAGTAATACCCATTAAATAAATAATTCTGAAGTTGTGGTCTCTTCGGAGAGATAAAACCTAGTGACATCGAGTAAAATGAATTTAAATGGAATATATAAACTTGGTTTACACGGTTGAACAGTTTATTCGGGCTAAACGATGTTATCTCAAACAAATTGAACATAATATATGCAACTCTCTGCATTTTTGCTAGTTTGGATATAGGATGCTATATACAGCTATGCAACTTTGCGAATAGAAGGCGAGTTTTCTACTTTTAACGATATTCATACTTCATGCTAAATTCTGCATTTAAATGTTTATTATTTCCATAGTGGAATCGGTATTTGTATCCTAATATCATACACTACTTTAATACAGAACTGTAGCCTGCTAACTCGGGTCCTGGAACTTGGGTACATTGTGTCTTATTGATATCTCGTAATCCGCTAATGTTAGACGCAGTCAATTGGTCATATTGCCTAATCTCAAATATTTGTGGAATGTGAGTTTTGCGGTTTCCACACCTTATCCATATATGGTAATAATATCAAATTCTCTACTTCAGTTAGAGCATAGCTTACTATATAAAGGCCATTTCACTGCTTAGGACCAGGGATAAGATAAAGGCGGGTTATTTTTTTATAACTAACCAATTAGCCTGAATTTGTCTGATTAACACTAGACTCATTATATCAACTACACATATCAAAGTAGTATATATGGTTCATAGTTATCTCCCAACATAAATTCAAGCTCAACTATATTATTACATGCAAAGTAGATAATAGAATTATGAAAAATAAGCAAATATTTATAGGAATTTCTTATGATATTCTTTGGGGCAGGTAGTAGGAACAATATGGTTCTTTGCCTTGTTGCTGTTAAGTAACATTTGGCTACTGTTGTTAATTTAAAGTAATAAATTGATTTTCCTTCTGTACTAAGCAATCTATACACTCATCAACGAAGTCTTCGCACTTTTCACTATCGAGTTTTAGGAGAGGGAGTTGCTTGAATCCTATTGAAAACATAATTGTAAACCTTTTCCAAGGTGTAAACACCACATTTAGCACCTATTGGAAGGGCCATTTTAAGCAGCCACAATCAAAAGGCCAATCAAGGCAAAAGTTAAAATCCGGGTCTTCAATTTCCATTCAATTCCATATATTTTCAGTGAGTACTGGACAACAATCGGGGTACAAATCTGAGATTTTAGACAATCTCCTTAATAAGAAAAGCAGCATATCCTCGGATAAAAGCTAGATGTTGTCTTGTGTATGGATTCAGGAAAACTTTAAAAGAGTGGACACACGCACATAATGTGTGATATCAAAATTCTCAGGATGGCTGCGATAAAGATCATCTTCATGGGTTTCTAAGCTGCTGATAAATTCCATATACGAATCTCTATCTTTATGGACATAATCTTTCCTATTATACAACTTGAGAATATTAGACTGTGCGGGAAAATTCCAAAAATACTCAAGTTTTAAAAAAAAATCCAAATATACTCAACTTTTTACTGATACTCAAATATAAAACTAGATTTTCCGAATCTACTCAAGTTTTTCAAAATAATTCCAATTCTACTCAAGTTTTTCAGAATAATTCCAATTCTGCTCAAGTTTTTTCAATAAATTCCAAATCTACTCAACTTTTCAGTAAATCCACAGATTTTAGAAAGCCTATATTTAGTCTATCTTATATATTAAATCACAATGTTTTTGTGTTTGTTTGTTTGTGTGTTTGTTCAGAATAGATTGAGGAACTGGTAAAAGCTACAGACCTATAAAATTTCAGTGGGGTGGGGAATACTGTATGTACAAACAAGTTCAATATCTAAAAAAAACCCTCACAGACGGGATGGGAGTGTGCTCCTTCTGATTGCACTTCCCGATTTAACTAGAATTTCAATATTCAAATTACATTTCATTTTAGTGTAATTTAATTTAATTAATTTTTGAATTGTGAAGACTTCAAATGTTTAAATTAATTAAAGATTAATTATTACAAATAGAATTAGGAATACGTGTAGTATTTACGTTACTATTTAAATAATAGAATTCATTATTTGACATCATCAACAATTTGTAAAATGTTCCAATTTCCAAGTGTTTTCATTGCACTTGTATGAAACACATATTCACTTACAAACCAATTAATAACAGTCATTATCTAGCAGATAGTAGGCTTATGTAATACTATGTTCTATAATCTATAGTATTCAGTATACTATAGAGTAATTACAATATGGAGAAGATGGCTGATTTATGTAAATAATCGTTAATAAAACCTAGAGTTGGTTAGCGACCTATTCATTTTAATTGATAAATAGAAAGAACATCCTTAGGAGAATACAACCTCTATAATTTCAATTGATAATTCGAATTATTAAAGAGTCACTGGACCAGAATACAAATTTCGATATAACTGATGAACAAAAGCGAAATTGAGAATTCGGGTTTCGAGGTGATCATCTTCAGGAAATTCTATATCTCCTGTCCAAATTTTAAATCTCTATCACCAATGGTCTAGTCAGGCCATCGCGTACGGCCGGCCGGAAGTCCGACAGAGGTAAATTCAATAGTGTGCACTTATGGTATAAAACTATAGTAGGACCCTACTATAACGTTTATACTAGAAGAAGCACACTAAAAAGATATTCACATCTTCCATCACAAAAGGTGTCAAAACCTTTAGCCAATTAAATTCGAGGGTTGTTCAAGTATAGATTAGCAGCTTGCATTCAATTAGTATAATTGAATGCTTTAGTGTCTGTCAAATGTTAAGATGCATTATAGAATACTGAGACAGTAATCTAATTGATCGAGAGGAAGTTCAGGCATCTAATCAGTTATTTGTGTACTGTCTGTCTAGCCATACATTTCTAACATTCCATTGTGTTATTTGATATCAAATTATTATCAATCAATACAATAACTTCTCCACATCCCAAAGTTAGGGGTCCACTGGTACAGTTTCTTAGTGATATTTGATTTTATATTGGGAGTTGGTATATTAATATACACACGGACAAGCTTTAATATCTAGAAAATTATCTGTTAAAATCATAGACTCCTTAAGTAAAGGACTGGAACGTCGCGATCTCGGGGGTTTTAACTTGAGTCTGAGAGGCTCCAATTATAAAAATTGATAAAGCATTAAGTTTCCGGTCTCCGAATGTGATTTTTGGCATATAGGGGTAACTTTTGGCACCCGTCAACAATTTGAGGTTTTCACTAAAAATTTCTCACACCTCGACAAGTTATGACGTCATTGTCACATTTCGAGAACCCTGAAAGGTCACTTAATCGCACATAATTCGCGCACTCTAAGAGATAAAAATCTGAAAATTTAATAGAACATGCACATTAATGATGCGGACACTTTGGTAACACCAGAATGCCAATATGCCTACTCATTATCACATGATGACGTAATCACTAAATTTCACATTTTAAAATTTGACTATTTAGGCCTATTTACGCTTTATAATCAATGTTAGAAGTGTATAAACCATACTCCAACCGCAAAGCGGTTGGTATGTGGTTGGGTTCTGCCGCAAAGCGACCTAGCGAGCCAGGCGCACTAGTATATATAGATATACTGTAGAATCAATCTATATAGATACTAGCGTGCTTTGCGGAAGAACTCAACCACATACCAACCGCTTTGCGGTTGGTGTATGGTTTATACACTTCTAACATTGACTATAAAGCGTAAATAGGCCTAAATAGTCTAATTTAAAAATGTGAAATTTTAGTGATTAAGTCATCATGTGATAATGAGTAAGCATATTGGCATTCTGGTGTTACCAAAGTGTCCGCATCATTAATGTGCATGTTCTATTAAATTTTCAGAATTTTATCTCTTAGAGTCCGCGAATTATGTGCGATTAAGTGACTTTTCAGGGTTCTCGAAATGTGACAATGACGTCATAACTTGTCGAGGTGTAAGAAATTTTGAGTGAAAACCTCAAATTGTTGAAGGGTGCCAAAAGTTACCCTTATATGCCGAAAATCACATTTGGAGACCGGAAACTTAATGCTTTATCAATTTATATAATTGGAGCCTCTCAGACTCAAGTTAAAACCCCCGAGATCGCGACGTTCCAGTCCTTTACTTAAGGAGTCTATGGTTCAAATTAACATAAATATCCAAATTATTTACTCTGTCCTTATATAAACCTATAGCTAGAATCCACGGATATAAATAGACAGCTAGGGGTCACTCATCAAGAACGACATTTAATTTGAAAAGGAGATGCTTTAAATACAAGCGAGGGCCGTCGGCCCGAGTTCAAGTTGTATGGACGCGGGTAGAGCAGACGAGCAGCTTGTACTAATAAATATTTTTTGTGGTTGGGGATCTCCATACTAGTTTCAATAATCCAATAAAACTTGAGTATATTTGGAATACTCCAATAAAACTTGAGTATATTTGGAATAATCCGGTAAAACTTGAGTATATTTACAAATTAGTTGAGTATTGTTGAGTATATTTGGAAATTTTAAAAAACTTGATTATTTTTGGAATTTTCCCGTTTAAGTGCCCTCTCATTTTATAGGACTTGACAAACCAATACATTGTAGTTTTACACAAGGACGGATCCAGGCTAGAATTAGTGGTGGGGTTGCAAATTTAAACCATAGCGTAATCATTACTCTAATTTAGCTATTTACATCTGTATGTATAATCCAAAATCGTGTTCAATAAGATCAATTTGTATAATTGATGACAATACTTAGGTAATTCCACATTCGCCGGTCAATATTCTAAAAGTTTAGGCTGTTCAATACTTGAATGTTGAACACTCGTAAAGGTTTGAACTGTTAATTTTCCTATGAACTGGTATTCTTCCGCAGACTCTAACCAACGAATTAGAGTAGACATTCATTTAAATCTGGCATCATTATGTATACGTGGCAAATAATCTCGTTCCTTGAGACGAACTTAACTCCCTTCCAAGAGTGTTGATTAATCAATCAAGGTCCATATCTATCGGTTTTCAAACATATTGAGAGATTGAGAGATTCGCAAGGGTTCCACGATTAGCCCACTTTAACTTAAAGAAACTTGTCAATAGTAATAATGTTTTGGACTAAAATGACTTCTGTATTTGATGTCATATTGACGATATATATGTGGTATCAAGGTGCCAAAAATCCATCATTGGGGATCTTAATGTAGATGATTTAGTGATTATGTCATCTAATTTAGAGACAGTGAATTTTCTCTTCTTCGTACAAGTCAAAGCTCTGTTTCATTGCCTATAATATACAATAACATACAACATGTTAAATTACAAAACTTTACATTTAGCACAACTTGACATACTTGGATCTGTAAATCATGCTCCTTTTTGTCTCTATCAAGCCGCTAATACTTGATAGTTTGATCATTAATACTGTCAGGGCCACCAGGAAGGTATTTAGGTAATGTGCCTTTCTTCAATGTAGCTTTTATTGATCGTATCTTCGTTTGGCCATCAATGTCAAGATAAGTTTGTGTGTCAATGATATCATTAGGATCAAAGTGTTTAGCACAAACGAAAAATGTTTTCAGTGTGTGAAGATCTAGCATATTGTTACATAATTACGTATGATTAATTAAAGAGCATCCTTATATGTAGACGGTCTATTTCTATGAGGCGCATGCATTAGTTCGAATTTCAAAGTAGTCGTTAGTTCGAATTCTGCATGTAGTCGTTAGTTCGAATCTAATTTGGTCATGTAGTCGTTAGTTCGAATCTAATTTGGACATGTAGTCGTTAGTTCGAATCTAATTTGGTCATGAAATCGTTAGTTCGAATCTAATTTGGGCATGTAGTCGTTAGTTCGAATCTAATTTCGACATGTAGTCGTTAGTTCGAATCTAATTTGGTCATGTAATCGTTAGTTCGAATCTAATTTGGTCATGTAGTCGTTAGTTAGAATCTAATTTGGTCTAATTTGGAATTAACTTGAATTATCTAATTTGGAATTAATTTAAAATTGAAGGATAATTTTCTATTTAATCTAATAAATTGACAAGAAGGTTGAAAGAGAGAAAGAAAAATGTATGCATTAACTCAAAAATATTTGGAGTCTACTCTGAATTTGAGCACGGCAGGTTGGGCAGGGCTGATCCTGTTGTTCCAACCTGTCACTGCAATCTCGACAACAGTTCGCATGTCTACATGGCAGAAATAGGTAAGTGGCATCTTTTCTTTGTAGACAGACCACACACTGAGTATTTCGGACCTCCATTTCTGTCTCGTGTGAAGATTCCAAATCCGATAAGTCAGATAGGTCCAGCTCTTCCACATAGTTGTCGTTACCTATTGTACATCCTATACTCTTGAGATACTGTATAGGTGAATAACATCCAGATAACAGTTTTTCTTTAAATAAAGTGCGGCGTTTTTCATGCAATACATTTTTCTTTTTTCTTGGTCTTGTTATTTCCAGACCCTGGAGGCATCTAACTATTTCAAGATTGGTGTCAGTTATTATTTCATTTAAGATTGACAAAAAATTCCAAATTCTGGGATGACTACACTTGATTCGCCCCTTAAGCTGTCTGTGATAGCATTCTGCTCCGTTGTTTGTCCCTTTGTCAATATCAAAAATAGATAGTTCTTCTGGAAAAACTTTAGTTAGCCATTGCCTTTCAAAATATTCTATTATTCGCTTTAGTTTTGACTCATCATTATTATGTAGCGAAGGAACTTGTAGTTGTGAATATGTTGATCGAATAAGATCAGGGGGGAGGAAAGGAATGGCCATAAGATTTCTTATGAAAGCTGTAAATTCTTTATTTTCTCGAAATACCTGGGTCAGTCCAGCCTTCTGGATTCTTCGCCAAATTGCCTGAGTGTAATGGAACCAACAGCCACTTAACTTCGTGGTAGGATATTCTTCTTTCAACGCGTTTCGGGCGCCTATCTCCCAATCTGACATGGCAGTAGTTGGATGTAATTGTGGAATCATGTTGGATATCTTGTTCAAAACAGCATGGTAAAGTTCCTCTTTTTTGGAGGTCAGGAGGCAATGGACGATTGGAAAAGTATGGCTCTCGATGGAGAAAAAAATTGTCCAAAGCTGACAAAATTGTTCAGGGACAGTGTGGAAAGTCCCATCAAATTGGATGTTTCTTATGTCTGATGCGATGTTGTATATTTGGTCAGAGAAAAAAATTACCCCTATTTGGTTTTCCAATATTACTATGGCTTTTAAATTTTCAGTAAATCTTCTAGAGGTGGGCAAAATTTCACAAAATTCCAAGGCTGTATGAGGAATCTTAGGTTGAAGCATTCTCCGTGAACGAAACATTGCTGACTCGATTTCATTGAAGGATATATCAGATGCTGAGGGATCTAACCTTGTAACTTCATTAAATACATGTCTTAGCCCATCGCTTGAACATTGTGCACTTCGTTTGCATTTTGTTTTCAATGCATATATTCCGCATTTGTAATTTTCCAAAGGATGATTATGAACGGATTTTATATATAATAAATTAACCTCTAGATCAAGTTTAGCAGTACCTTTGCAACTCTTCCTGAAAAGGGTACATCTGAGATGTATTTTACTCCCGAAAGCTTTAGAAGAAAAATATTTGTAACCGTCTGATGAAGTATATACTTTTCCTTTGCTCCGAATATATTCTCCGATGGTATATTCCATAATAGGTTAGTGACAATTATATATAAAATTTGGGGAAATAGATGCACCTTTTATACTTTTTTAATGAACACTTACAGGAAGTCGTAGAACTCACAGTTATGTGGAACTAATTAAAATTGTTTTGAACAACGCCTAAAAATTAATTCATCAAAAGGAGTGATAAAATAGAAATTAGATTCGAACTAACGACTACATGCCCAAATTAGATTCGAACTAACGACTACATGTCGAAATTAGATTCGAACTAACGACTACATGTCGAAATTAGATTCGAACTAACGACTACATGTCGAAATTAGATTCGAACTAACGACTACATGCCCAAATTAGATTCGAACTAACGACTACATACCCAAATTAGATTCGAACTAACGATTACATTCTAATAAAGCCCATACACTAATTCGAAAATCTGTAGACCATCTATAAATTTTAAAGACCAAAAGCCCTACCGTATATGGGTAATACTAATGTATATTTAAGATATCTGGTCTAGAAATAGACGGTCTACATATAAGATATTTGTTAATTTAAGTATGTAAGTGATGTTAACTTAAAAGAAAAACTGGTAAAGTAATTAATTAACCTTGTCCAACTAGTAAAGACATACTCACCATCTCTATGCATAAAACGTTTCCACTTATGGACGATGTCTTGCGGCCCAGAAGGAATGTGAAATACTGCAACACCACTATTATCACTATAGCATCCAGTAGCACATCTGGGAGCAGAACAATAGTTGGGCATGAGTGCAGGATATAAATAAACAAGGAGCTACCATTCTAATGGCAAAGTATGATTGAATTAATTTAAGAGAAATTGTAATTACAATAGCTAATATTTACAGACGAATCTCGTTGACTATTTTCTAAACCAGATAAGCATTTTAGTTTTAATCAAAATATTTATATTTACATTATGGGTATATAAGAAAAACCCCTTCATTTTATCCCTGGTCCAGGCGCATTTGGCTCAGTGAAATGGCCTTATGTTTAGTAGGCTATGGTTAGAGTTAGACAAGAAATGTATTATTGTCGAATATGAAGTCACATGTAAGGAGATATTGGCATATTGACAGGGGCGTTCCGTGCGGAGGGTATGGAGGGGGGGGGGGGTGCTGCACCCCCCACTTTTCGCCTATCTGGTCGGTAAATCCTGGGTCGTCGGTAAAACTGATCGATTAACAGTAATTTCGGATATTCTTGTTGGTGAAACCTGTGGGTAAACTGTTATATCTGCCTCCACGTATAGCACCAATGCATGCTCGTCGGTAAATCCAAGAAGTTACTCCCCACTCAAAATGATCACGGGACGCCCCTGCTATGATATTGACTACCACTAATTAGCAGTCCTCGACAAATTAGGTGGTTTGTTGCCGTTTTCCGAAAAACCACCAAATCTTTCCTTTGGAGGCTTAACTAATCCACCTTAATTGTGGATTATTTGACCTTGTTTGCATTATTTGTTATTAATATTAGTGTTGTTTTACGGCATCTGAAGTTTGTTGGGTCATCAGTGATTTGTTAAACCAGCCATTGTTTACCAATTTAAATTGTTAGGAGGTCTAACTGTTTGCTTTCACCTTTTACTCAGTCGCCCAAACACATTCAAAATGTGATTCACGCACAAAGATTTCTCTTCGATCTTTGAGAAACCCTGGGTTATTTGGCATTGCCTCAATCCACCTATTCCATTCATTTGAATCAACTGTATTAAAACGGAGTATAAACTATTGCCCACCTATACAATTATACCCTGCACAATTGCACATTGCTTTGGTATAATTCGTATCCTAATCTCAGTCTCCCAGACGCTTCAAGTTGCGTGAATGCAACTGTTAACTGATAAACAAAATAATATTATAGAGAGCTGAACTATTAATAATCAAAAGGTGGTTCAATAATTGTCAATAGATCAGTATTAGTAATAAATCCATAACTAACATAATTTCCTAAATTTATACATCGATTCTAAATAATCATTCTGGCTCTTTATAATCTCTAATCATAAGATTTGTATACTATACTATCAATAAATTTAACCATATAAATTACTATCATTTGTACACTCTTCGATTTATTCTTAAATAGCGGATCTAGAAGTGGACAGGCCCACCCTAACCCCCTCTGTATGCAGTGGCGGATTCTTTAAAAAATAGTGGGGGGACAAAATTGAAGTTATCCTAGCTACTTTTTGATTGCATTATAGAATACTACAACACAGTACACATACTAAACTACAATTTGTCCATGCCAGCTAATACGTGTTCATCCTATTAGAATTTCCAATGAATTATATTGTATTTCTTGTTCACTAATTAATTTCAGTTGTTCTAATGTTGAAAAACTAGTGGGGGGGGGGGGTCCATTGGTAACGAGCCACAAGGAACGATTGGTAAATTGGAAGTTAGTTTCTATCTTAAACGATCTTGCGTTTAATGCCATTCATTAATTATGTATTTATAATAAATTTTAGAATAGTTAATTATTTTAGCAATGTTATCCACAGTGAGTTGAGTTAAATCAACAAAGTGAGTGAACAAATAGATTTTAACCCCAATTTATGGCATGAATTAAACCCCATACTATAATTTTTCTTCGACCATCAAACACGGAATCTTATGATGAATCCATTGGTGAAATAAAATTTGAGGGTTTAGTATAACATTTTTTGAGTTATGGACCAGACAAATTTTGAAGGGTGTCAAAAAGGTGTCAAAAATTTATTGATAAAAAATAGTAACCCAGGTGCAAATTTGACACTCCGCACCTACATGCCATTTTTCAGCCCATCAATTATAAAGCTCTTGCCAGGGCACCGTATACGGAAAAAATAATACAATATTATAGTCGGCACAGTAAATATAATATATTAAAGGCAGTGATTTAATATCGGGCACTCTACTATAAAAAGCTCGGCATCAAGCAAAATTTCCAGTTTTCTTCTTACAATTTCCATTTCATACATGCATTAAATTCAATGACTTCTTTGATTCGCAGATGACTATAATTGTTGTTGATATTACGAAGTGTGACCAACATCATCATGCTTCATTTAGCTACCATTTTTCAACTGATGTGATTAAGTATAGTGTTATAAAATTCTACTATTCTGCATTCTTATAATTTACATACATTCTACTAAACAATTCAATTGGATATAATGTAGATCACTCACTTTAAACTGATTATTGTTTACACTAATGTAAATTCACTTTGCTTACACGTATACAATTAAATAATTTAATATTTATAACGAATATGAGAACATGTTGCTTAATTCTTATTGATAGCATGTTGCGTATCATGTTATGTTTCCTAGTAGTAGGGCAGTTTAAGCCCATATTTTGGATGGATGTGGACTCCCGGACCAAAGCACCAAATTTTTTCCACGTACAGACCATTGCTTGGGCCCTCGATTTTTGTTAGGATCCACTTTCGACAGGATACATTATGACCTCCATCATGCATTTTCAAAATGCTCACTTTAATATTATTCGGACAAAAGTCCGCATTCACGAACTCATGTAAAATGACTTCGTATATGGTTATTATATGCATAGTCGTTATCAGAACAGTGTGCGCTGTCGAAAGATGGGTCACTCGATAGGGTTGCTATCATTTTTGAGAATGGAATGTTCAACATTCCACCGTTGTCAAGGAAACTTTTTAAATCTAATATGGTCATGTGACCCCTCTAATTAACGGAAATTCCATGCTGATTACGAATATCTTATTTCTAGATTGGATTAAATATCACTTAAAAAGTTAGATTACATTTAGAGGTTAATGATTAGTTACTAAAAGTAATAAAGTGAGAATTGTGTGAAGACTGCTAAAATTATGGTTCGTACCATGACACTAAAATATTGCTTCTCACAGTTACAACTACAAAATTATGTGCATTTCCAACGCGCTTTTCTGGGGACGCCGGAATTTGGTCAACGCAATAGTAGGAATTTAGTCAACGCAATAGTTAGGAATTTGGTCAACGCCATAGTTAGGAACTTGGTCAACGCTAAATTTTCAATCCTGTATTGTTAATGAAAATTACAATGTATCTTTACTAATTTTACTAAAGCCAGGATTTGTGAATGTGAGCATTGGATATGGAAATAAATTTAATTATGAAATGAAATAAATACTATGAAAGACAATTTAATGTGAAAGAAATGACATAGCAATGAAGTGAAATTATTAGTAATGGAGTAATACAAAATTATTATTGAAAAATCTGCATTAATCTCAGTATCTCACTCGGCAAATGGGACAGTGCATGCCTTCATCAATAAATTTCTGTCCACAATTGCGTAGTTGAGAATGTTCCATCTTTGTAACTTGTCTTTACATGCTTTTCTACGTTCAGCATTTTGGATATTTTTCTTGCTTGATTTTCTGGTAATTTGAAGACCTTGTTCTAACCTTTGATATTCAATTTCATAATCAAGTATTATCTTATTTAGATCAGACAAAAATTTCCATATATTTGGATGGTGAACTGTAACGAACAATTTTAGAGTTTTATGATATGTCTCAGCACCATTATTTGTTGCATTTTCAGCAGAAAATATTGACAATGCTTTTTCTCCAACAATCCATGTCTTTCTGTAGTAAACTTTAACTTTTTAATTAGCTCATTCTCAATTTCACTAAGATTAAAATCTTCTTGTTCCAAAATTGAGAAATCCTCGGGTATCTTATCCTCGGGTAATAAAGGCAATGCCATTAGTTTTCTGATCCAATTTGCAAACGTATTATTATTTTTATATTATTTTCCTAGGCCTAAGCAGTGGCGGCGCCAAGGGTGGTCAAGGGTGGTCAGCTGACCACCCTATCAAAGTGCTTGACCACCCTCCTGACTATACTATATTTGATGTTTGACCCACAAAATACGCATACTGACCCATGGGTGACCACCTAGTGGTGGAGCACACGCGCCGCCACTGGGCCTAACGAATGTGTTTTCTTCCAGATGGCTTTAGTAAAATGGAACCAACACCCAAATACTTTTATTCCAGGAAAAAAATGTGCGAATAGATTTCTAGGTGCTTTTTCGAAATCACTGACAGCAACTTTAGGAGAAAAATCAGGAATTAGCTCACGTAGCTTTAGTACAACAAGTGTGTATCGAACTTTTATGTATAGATATTCATCTGATTCATAGATAAAAGAGTTAAGTTTTTTTCCTTCAACAATTATAAATTCCATTATTATCAAATGAAACATATTGTTTCGATTACAACTATATATCAATAACCAGGAAACAATAGAGTTTCTGTCTTCTTTTCAACTAACATATAGTTTACAATTTGTCGAAACCTCTCACTAGTGTCATGTAGTAAATTCACACTCAAATTAGAAACCATTGGCCAAATTCCCAACTATGGCGTTGACCAAAATCCTAACGTTTTAAAAACTTTGACCAAATTCCTACCTTTAAACACGTTGACCGAATTCCTAACTTAGCGTTGACCAAATTACGCGTTCCCGCTTTTCTGCACGCGCATCTACCGCCACAGTCACTTCTACTCTTGAAGCTACATTTTATTAATTCACTGCATGCCTTTGAAGCCTTTACCTCAAGGTTGAAACCGAATACTGATATATTTGGTTGAACCGAATATTATTTGCCGAATAGTTGAAATTTGGTTGCCAACCTGATATCATTATTCGTATTTGGTTACTCAACCTGATATCAGTATTCGTATTCGGTTACTCAACCTAATATCAGTATTCGTATTCGGTAGGGCAACTGTTCATGAATACTGATATTCGGTTCGAGAGGTTACAACCTTGCTTTACCACTCTTTTCTCTAGCAGATTATTTGGTGCTCCTGGGAACCACCAAATGTAATATAACTTTTAAAGTGATACTTAATCCAATCAGGAAATAGGATATTTGTAATCAGCATGGAATTTCCGTTAATTAGAGGTGTCACATGACCATATTAGATTTAAAATGTTTCCTTGACAACGGTGTAATGCTGAAAATTCCATTCTCAAAAATGATAGCAACCCTATCGAGTGACCCATCTTTCGACAGCGCACACTGTTCTAATAACGACTATGCATTTAATAACCTTATACGAAGTCATTTTACATGAGTTCGTGAATGCGGACTTTTGTCCGAATAATATTAAAGTGAGCATTTTGAAAATCCATGATGGAGGTCATAATGTATCCGGCGGAAGTGGATCCTACCAAAAATCGAGTGCCCAAGCAATGGTCTGTACGTGGAAAAAATTTGGTGCTTGGTCCGGGATGTCCACATCCCTTAGCTAATCTGCCCTACTATAGCTCTTATTGGGTGGTGGTTTCATCCCATTGCAAGGGATTCATCAGGAAGGTAACCCTTACCAGAATACATACAATTCGTGACATTACATCTCTTGTATAAGCAACTCTTCATATTGCAATTATTTGCATTATTGAACAGGGATCCCAAACTTATTATGGTTGAATTGTATAGTATAGATTTTAGTGGAATTAGAATATTGATAGTAGTAAAATTTGTTGTTTCAAAAGTTGTATTAAAATTATCCTTTTCATACTTTTCTATGAGTGGTTAACTATAATTATCAACAGTCGAATATTCATTGGTTTGGAACAGTAGGACCCATGTTTTGGGCTGAGCGAATGTTATTAACTACAAGACCCCTTGCCATAGGCGCAAAGTAGGGTGGTGCAGGTGGTGCAAGTGCACCACCGGCACTCAGCGATAGAAGTGCTGGTTGTGCAAGGTAGTGCTAGGTCCACCTGTACTTTTTAACTTCAAATCTTCAAATCGAACACAGTTTAATAGATCGATGTTATTACAAAATAGATGTTACATTGTTTATCAATACTAAATATACTAAAATGTAGTAAAAATGAGAAGTGTGATATCAATTTGAGAAAATTATGATGGTATTGGACTAACTATTGGTACTCTAAAAATAGATGTATTGAGGTGCACCACTGGCACTTTTGGCTACAGCCTACAGGTCAAAAGTTTGCGCCTATGCCCCTTGCCATTACTCAATCTGTCCTCACCTTCTATCTTAAGAATACTTTGGTATCAAGTATAAACATATAGGGGATCTTTTAGCGCCCCACTTTATAATTTGGCATAGCAGCACTTTACGTTTAGCTAGTTATTTCAATTGCCAATAGTATTCTCCGGTTCACGAATATTGTTCCGGCGGTTGGTAGGTTGGCGACCCCTGTTATACAGTAGATTCCGGTTATAAGCACATCGTCGGGAAC
The DNA here is from genome assembly GCA_028753945.1 of Hexactinellida sp. DTS-2022. Lineage (NCBI taxonomy): Eukaryota > Metazoa > Porifera > Hexactinellida > Hexactinellida sp. DTS-2022. The sequence continues at coordinate 2,516,350 of JAPNXP010000014.1, forward strand.
TACACTTAATGTGCTTATAACCGACATGTTCTTATAACCGACATAAATTATGCAGTATATATGGCAACCCTTTCCCAACATAGTGTGCTTATATCCGATATGTTCTTATAACTGGTGTGCTAATATCCGACTTCTACTGTATAATATTTTATTATCATCGTTACTCAAGTATTGTCAAATTTTCGGAAATATCTGTAGAATATATGTATGAGTTTGCATATGGAATATATTATATCAATTTATAAAGTAAATTTATTAAGAATTTTGGAACAAAAGGCGGACTAACTCCCCAGCAAAATATCCACTTTTGCCCGAGATTCCACATTGATTCCACATTTTGCTGTAAGTTTCTTGCAATTTATTGGTTGGAGAACAAATAATTTTTAGAGCAAATTAACATCTTTCATTGGATTGGTTATTTCTTTTAATCCTTGGATTAAATATAACTGGTAAAACAAACTGGGAATAGTTTTGAAAGTCCCATCTGCCAACCAGACACTAGCGGTGTTGTGTATTTCAAAGTTTGAGTCAGTTCCATTATTATAATTCTTTGATTCCCAAAATCCACTCCTGAATCATGAAGAATGAAGCTTTGTCCTTTAAATGTTTTGCAATAAGAGGTAGTAATTCTAGACAATTAAATGAATTTGGTTCTGGAGGAATATTATCGCTTGTTTTCGCGCATGGTTTGTTTTAAGCTGTTGAGTTTAGGAGGTTTAACGGCGGTGGCCTAATCCATAGCCTACTATACATAAGGCCTCACAGTAAAATATGATATCTGGACCAGGGATGCGTTCGCCGCAGGGAAACGAAAATTATGGTATTGCAATTTTAGATCAAATATAGTGACTTACTGCTTAAAAACAGCTAACTCAATAACTAGCAACTGTAATAAAGTAATATGTATACTCTCATTATACCATTAATCTTGTTACTTTGTGAGTTTGAATACAGTCACATAACATACACAATACAGAAACTACTAGAAAACTTCTATTTACTCTGGTAGATATAGTTACTTCACATAAGACAACTAACTCGTATCTAAATAATCAGGAATCGAACTTTTTCAATTTCTGCTTTTCTAATCCCTTTAAAGTAAGGCTCGAATTGTAATTCTTGACAAGATTTGTAATTAGATAATTTGCTTCACTCCGAACGAGACTTGATAGAATGGTTGAACCTTTCACATTACAAGAAGGACAAGTAGTTCTCCAACCTTGGTTAATATGCATATTTTTCGATATATATCGACTGCTAGTCACCGGAATATCTGTTTTTAAGCGGATGTCACTAAATTGATAAAAAATTGAAATTTCGTTTCCCGGCGGCGTCCACATCCCTGGTCCAGATACCATATTTACTGTGAGGCCTTATGTATAGTAGGCTATGCCTAATCTAATTCGCTCATTGAGTTAGTAAGTTTTGTATGTGTCCCTACCTTTGTTAGAGATGTACTTCGCTTCATTCCATCTTTCAATTTGAAACAGTTAAATAATTTTAGACTTCATGTGTATGACACTGTATGTTCGTTCATTCATCCGAGAAACAAATGACAGTTAGCAAACATTAGGTATCTGAGTGCATACTATCGACTAGTTTAGTATTATCTGGGTATAGGTTATCGATACCTGCGAGTCCACGGATGATTTCAAAAAACTTCTATTTCTTCTATTTTTAAAGTTATGACGTCATCGGAATGTTTTATTTTCTTGTAAGGGATAATTACACTAGTAAATTTGATTGTAGTTAATTTACAACTAACAGCACAAACTAGAATAAATTAAACACATTATTTTACCAGATTTACGTCTGAAGAAATGAGTAACGAAGAAACTAGAGCCTCTATGTTGGAGCTATGTTGGGTCTCTACTCTACAACACTTGGTTCTCACTGTATGTCCTGATTGGCCACATCTTTAGCAGAATAAATATCTCCGAGATCCTATTAAGACTGGATCGCTTTGTGACGCTAACCTCACAAAAATATCGATAATATTGCTTTCAAAGCTGTTTTTCCGAGATAAATTTTCTCGATATTACCGTACCAATTTGTTACAGCCCTCTGTTCCTTCTTCTGAGATAGATTTTATGCCATATCCTGAATTATTCTCTCGAATAAGTTATTTTGAGTGCGCTAGAAGTTTGTGTAAAGTTTTGTAATGCTCGCCCAAGGAACGAATCTAACACTAGGAGATATGTGTCGCTGCACAGCTTTTCAAAATCAGAGGTGTTTACTAATTGGCTGGAATTGAAAATCTTTAATATTGCTGCAAGTTGTGCGTGTAGTTTTGATAAAGCGGAATGGTGTTCGACGCTATAGTAGATATAACGCATTCAATTAAATGGGAATCATCTGAAAAAGCACTTCTCGCAACATTTCCAGTCGAGGTTGGCCCACTACTAGTGTCTGGTTGATCAATTCTCAACCCAGTTTTATATTGGACTATTTTTTGAATGATTTTCATTTAATTTTTGATAACAGGAGAGGTTGGGGACCATTTCAATTTCCAATATGCAGGTGGTGGACTAAAAGATTAAACCACCTAAAAATACACGTGTATGGATGAAGTGGAGAAGCAGCAATTATATTAACCGTAGAGACGGGGAGATGAATTAAATTAAAACGGTCATTAGATGGAAGTGCGGAGAAAGATTCAATATCTTCCAGTTCCCCGAATAACTGAATCGCATCAGAAATCGTTCGATTGATGGGAAAACCGTAAACAACTAATTCCCGATCCTTTAAATCATTGTGAGTAGCTGTGCACATTTGGCAACTGGCTCCTCCCGCTCCAGATAATATCGCAGCCATCTTCCCGTCGAACATAGATCGAATGATATCAACCTTCACAGAGCCATTCTCTGAAGAGATTCCATTTTGTAGTTTTTCGTCTCTGGGTTAATCAGATTTTCCATATATGCGAACACATTCTTTCGCAGCGCAAAGAAATATAGGTCGTTGAGAGAAAGGGAAATTGGGGGATTGGTTTTGCCAAGCTACTTTATTTGAAGCTGTACAAATGGAAATCGGCTTGAAACAGAATATAATAAAGTTCTTAGTGTTCGTGTTTGTGTTATTTTGATTATAAATGGTATGACACCCGCTACCATCTAAACCATCTGCGACACGGAATGTAAGTGGATACTCTTCATCGTCAAGTGGATTCAATGTAGAGAGAATCCTTTCGAGAGTTTTTTTAACCTGGATGATGTAGGGGGTTTGTACACCGATCGTTTGATGAGTATCTGTATAAAGCTGTATTACCTTGATATCAACTAGTTTCGCAAATCTGCAACTTTGCTGTATGATGGAAAATGTATGCTGTCTGGCAATAAGGTTTGGCGAAGATGAGTGTACTTTCTCCTGCCGATTTCAAGCAAGTCTAGCAAGAATAAAGCCTTGTCAACAGGTACATAGTTTAAATTTATGCCACTAAACCCACCACTACTGACAATTTCTTTAGCAACCTTGGCAGTTCAACTTCGTTTGCCAAAAGTTGCAATGCCAGTGCAGCAATTTCAACAGGGGTAGAACCTTCGATAGTAGCCGTTTCTCTTATCTGTTCTAGGATAGAAGATAACCTTATACGTTGTTGTGGTAAGCGAAGAGAAAAAAGGTTCTTCTTTGCATTAGACTGCGTAAATACAGAAGTAGAAGTATCTGAAGGGGTTATGCATAAGGATTTTGGTTCCCTTGGGATTGGGCAATTCCACCATTCGGTATTCAGTTGGTCAACATTTTTATTGGATTTTCTAATGTGGGTTTGAATCCTTTTCAGTAAAGAAGTAACAGAATCATGTTTTTCTTCATCTATATTGAGGATAACAATGATTTCATCAGCGGTGTCAGGAATGTTAAATTAATTCTCTTTCAAAATTAATGCAATATCACGGCGGTTTTTTGGAAGTGGAGCCTCAGCCATTGTTATTAATTGAGAGTATGCTATAAATTTAGTAATTCAATTTAGAAATGTAATATTTAACTATTTCATAGAGTATTTACCCTAGTAAATGTGTATGTTGTATTTTGAAAATAAGTATGCAGATTTATTATTGCCTAGCAACGAATAATAGACAATGGAATTTAACTATTTTGAGAAAGTTCGAATCGAAGCGAGTCCTATAAATTTGACATGTTGTTTATATAACTTATGAGATTGATCACAGAATCATTCGAACTGGTCTTAGGTGGTCTTTTTTTTGTGACCAGTTTAAGATTATAAGTATTTATATTTTTGTGAAATTTATCTACGCAAGTTCAAAAGAGAAAATTTCAAAGCAAGAGGAAAATCTAGCATAATGAAGGTGTATATACAACAATTAGATATTCAATGTTAATTATGTTAAGTAGCAACAAGGATATCGAGTCTGGGATAGCAACTTAAAGAATGTGAATTTTCTTACTTTTTCCAACCGCAAAATATTTAATTTTCATGTTGAAAGCGAAAGTACGTCAGACTTGACTATACTAATGAAGTACTATTAGGCTTTCAATTCACTCCCTATTTGATATACATAATATGTACGTAAACAATTATGAATCAAATAGAGTTAGAAAATTGGCATTTTGAGTCTATTAATTTTCTCCGTAAAGGCCGCCCTAAACCACTGTGTTGCATGGCCTACTTAATATACGGCTATATAAATGCCGCCTAAATAGCTTAACCACAAATCTGAGATTCTCAAAAGTGGTTCTAATGGACTCGCAATGGTTGATTACCCAATATACCACTCTAATACAATAATAGGAAGCATAGTTTATCCTAGAATGAAAATTAGAGACTGGCCTTTTTGTTTTATGGCCTTCTCGGCAACATATATTATATATAGCCGTGTATTAAGTAGACCAGCCAGGTGGTTGTCACCTAAAATGTGGAAGTGTCTTCTGATAAAGAACTGTTGGCTTTGATACTTGAGTATCATTTTTCTGCATATATACGATTTTGGTGTTCTTTGTTGATGAAAACGGTATTTGGGTTTGTACCTTCCCTGCACGAAGTTTCTTGTGAATATACTTAATGCTGCTAAGCTTTCATTAAACGGAAGCTTCTAGAACTCAAGTGTTATTACTGCAGTATTAGTACATTATTGTGAAAATTTATTATTTTGGGAGTGGAGTTCATCTAAGTATATAAATTCTAAATTTTGAAATATATACAGTTTCCCTCGCTAATCCGAACCCCGCTAATCCGAACCCTCGCTAATCCGAACAAGAGAAACCAAAATATTCTTCTGATAAATTTGGGAAAAATCGTAAATTGCAATGGAAGTATAAACCATAAGTCTCAGGCAAGTATTTTAAGGAGTACACTAGATGTTTAGTGCGGATTAACAAGGTTTGTACAAGTTTGGTTCGGATTATCGAGATTCTCATTTATAAATGCCAATAGAAAATGCATTACTTCACAAATCCGAACGAATTCATTAATCTGAACAGAAGATTTTTGAATCGGAACACCTCTGTTCGGATTAGCGAGGGTGTACTGTTTTAACATTTAAATATAACGTCATTTTTGGAGGACACCATTTTTTGTTGGTCCTGCCCAAGAGGAGATCCAAAAAATATTATTTGAGTCGGGGATCTAGTGCGAGCGTAGCGAGCGCCCATATTAATTTCCATTGAATCTTTTTTGACACACATAGGCTCAATTATCGTTATCATCAATTCGAATAAACCCTAAAATAGGGTTTTGGAAGCAAGTTCCTGCAAGCTGGGAATTTAAAAAATGAAACAACTTATATGTAGACCGTTTATTTGTATACCAGATTTTTTATTATATAATATTACTCCTGGTTTTACTTAAATAGTATTACTCAGGGTTTTTACTTAAATAGTATTACTCGCTTTTGGTCTATAAAATTGATTTACGGTCTGTTAATTTTAGCTTATTTATGTGGGGTGTATATTTAATTACGTCATTGTGGTTAAATCCGATGAGAAATCATCCTCAAAAGTATTTTAGGTGTTTCCAGCGTATTTGAAAACCTAAGTTCAGTTTATTCCATGACAATAGGTAATATATTTACGAGCAATTAGAAAGTATACACTGGCCTGGAAATAAAATGGCAAATACTTGACTTATCTAGCCGTATTATATAGTAGGCCATGCTTCAACTTTCCCCAATGATCCGAAGTGCTGATGTATCTCATTCATTTTGATTAAAATTATCCCTATTATCAAATACATGTTGAATATAACTTATATAACTTATACTGCTGCAGTAGTAACAGCTAAATTGTTCTTAAGATTAGAAATTCCCAGGTAACTTTAGATAATAAATTGTTGTAGGCTAAATATGTACTGTTTTATTAATTCCAAGTTAAGTTCTATTTCTTCTTAATTAATTCATTAATTAGTTAATTAAACTCTCAAATACGATATATCTATGGTGTGAAATCTCAGCTCTGCTACTATGGTCATTACTTCTCATCTCAGCAAAAGGACAGGACTTGTGGACAACTCGGTTTGTACATCATATTGGCTTATTAGAATAGCACAGGAATGAGGTTTAGAAACAAGGGAGCCATCCAAATACTAGGGAGTCATCCAATTTCAAATCTCTATTTTTGTATCCATGTAGTTTATAAGATCAATTTGCTTGAATTGAATCATGTGTATAATAAAGGGATCCTGCACAAAGTACTGGACATAACCTGGTATGGGGGGTTTCGAGTAAATAACGAAGTGCTGGGTGGTGGCTACATCTTCCATATTAGAATTCTTAAACCGACTCTCACATTTCATTTCAAAATTTGTACCAATCACCCGGCTTCAGGTAAGTTAAATAACAACCATAACAAAATCCACAAATACGAGAAGGATTATTAAATTGCTTATTAAATATCTTACTATCTGAATTCTTGCAATTTACTGTGCTCAATAGCAGATACATACTACTAAAAGCATCCGTGCCATATGTTGGCGGGAGTGAAAGGGAGCGTTCTGAGTAAACTTAACAACTATTCAATTTAACAATTTTTCATTTTCTCCTAAATATATATTGTAGAAACCTTACATTATTAAATTTACACTCTCCTCTAGCTCAAAGGAAGCGACAATTACTAAACTATTCCTTAAGGCTATCAGTTTTTTCAAATAATTATAAGTGAACTTTAAAATACAACAGTATATTGTTAATGTCATGAAATTTATCAGCAAAAGCATTTGTCCAATTACAGAGTAATGACATTATAAATTCGAGTCGCTAATAGAAATGCTATTCCACTCAGTCATATCGACATAAAACTCTCCAGACTTTAAACTTGTATCGTTTAAGATTCAAATCTCCTTGCTTGCTTCTAACATTTTAGTTAACATTTTCTCTGTTTCTAAATTACACATGGGAGGTTGTACGTTGTCCATCTTGGGAAGGGATTCGTTATTTTCTCTTTTAACTCCCACTTAATATTACTTGTTCAGTATAACCTCGTTACTACGAACATCAGGGAACCGTCAAAATGCGTCGCCTTGTCCGGAATTCGTATTACCCAATATCATTTGTATTGAAAAAGCTTTGAAGGGGATTTAAATAGTGTTCGTATCAACCAGAATTTTGTATCAACCGCGTTCGTACTAACGAGGTTCTACTGTATGTAGTTCCTAAGCTGTAATACCGTTGGTATAATACTGCTGTCTTTGTTCGATTACCCAACTAATGAAAACACTCAAATACGTACGTGTACAAATATTTTTGCCAAACATTTATATACCCGTACTAAACTGTTTTCAGGTTGTATCACGACCAACCACAAAACTAACAGTGGACTACAGTACACTCTACGGAGCTTTTAATATAAGTACTTTCAATTACTGTTCTAAGGTCGGAAAATTTCCTTGGAAATTTCCGGAAATTTATAAGGAAAAATTAATATGACTCATTGCCGGCGCCACGTGTTATGAGGTGTGGATGTAGTGGGTGTCCACTGTATAGTCTAGTGGGTGTCAACGCTTCATTTCCTTGAGGCAGTGCTTGTCCGGACACTCAGGACACCCCAGGTGACGCTTGCCCTGTTATATATACCTAGTTTTTTTTTAATTTTGATAAACCATATCTATATTGTAGAGTTGTTACTGTGCGCTTGTTATTTTCACTCATGACAGTCTAACTTCAGTAGCACAAAATGTTTTGCAATTTCAAATGAAGTTCCTATAGTGCAGCGGCACAACCTTGATAAAATTATTCTATATTTATGTTAGATCACGGTGAATATCGAATAATTTTATCAAATCACGTTTTACAGGGTCGGTGTGTGCATAATTATACTCAAGTAGTTGAGTGGAGTCGAAAGAGGGGTCACTCGATTGGATAAGGACACAATTGGAGAAAGGAATTTTTGACACATTCCTGATACATTCCAGCGTTGGAAAAACTCTTCCAAATATGGTCATGTGATATATCAAATTATCTGAAATTTTAGTTCAAACCGAATTCAACAATAAAAAGACGATAGAACTTAATTTGAACAAGTTTTTATGGGAAACACGTCCGGCGAACACTATCGGACGTGGTTACTTTGGCGAGCTGTCATGGCCGATATAGACACTCTTTCAATTGCCTCAATATCCAAAAATTCTCGCATTACATCAAGATACATGTGTACAAATTTTGGTGCTTTTATCAAAAAAATGAACAATCTTGTGAAATTTTATGGCTATGAAGCTGGACTACTAAGCATAATTTGAAATATGTAATCTTTCCAGAAATTTCCGTAAATTTCCATAGAAAACAATTTTTTTAAAAATTTACAACACTACTTACAATACTGTTCTTCAAATGAAATCACTCATCAATATAGCAAGTTTCAGAGAATTGCTAAATTCTAAGACTTATGTCCACACCACATTCAATAAAACCATCTATCTACCCACAGCTTGAAAAATTAATAAGTTATGTAAATTTTGAGTCAATTGATTGGTTTCTCGCTTCAAATGATCATGCACTGTTAAATCTATGGCTGAAACTTCCCGTGCAATACGAACCTATTCGTCGAGCCAATATATTCCAAGGTACCGTTGATACAATTTAGCCTAAGGTAAACTGAATCGAACACTCAGACTCCCTAACTGGGGTATTTACTGAACATCCCAGTTGACTGAATGTTGGACGAGGTGTTTCTCCACTTCAAATTTAACTTTTGTCTGCTCAGGTCTATTGCAAGAGTGACTTTTTTTGCTAATTGTTCCCAAATGGAAGATGAAGCTTTAGTACTAATTTACATTTGAGGATTAAAGTCTCGAAAAGAAGAACCTAGAACCCTCACTTATCCATTCCCTAAATTCCTTTGATAATTTCTAAAATAGCAGATATATGTGAGTACGGGTATTAAGGATTGACATTATCATTGGTTTAATTAAATAAATTGATAACAGAAGAAAACTAGATTCAGTCGAAACCGCTTTTTCTAACTTCAGGGTTTTGTAATAAATATGCATTTATTCTAAATGTATAAGAAATTCGAATTTGTTTTATTTTCAATCGGTTTAACGAAATTTATTCTAACTATTGAATCTATTTCCGTCCATAGAATTGGTTAGAAAACCCCGCTTTCGACTGTATTATAAAATAGAGAAGTTAGAGTACCAAGCAAGAAAGCAAGAAATGCCGGTGAGCAAAAAATGTAAGATAATAAGAAACATATTAGAATGAGTAAGAATTTTGTGCTGTAATCAATTATTTATGAAAAAGTCAAATAATTTATCAAATAACTTATTAATATATCAATTTATGGTGTTTTATCTAATTATATCCAATTGACTTGTTTAGTAGATTGTATGCAAATTATAAGATTGCAGCATCGTACAATTTTAAAACTCGATTCCAGGGTTCTCGCCAGGATTTTTTGATAGGGGGGTGCAGCCTCAGTGCCTAATTCACACCCCTAAGGAATGAGGAAGATTATTGTCCCTTTTGTGGGTGAATATTTAAACTCTGAATTACGAGGTTATAATGGGGGAATACGGGATAAATCTACTATATAATTACCTATAGCAATTCTTTCGATCACATTTCTGCCATTTTCAAATATTATTACTTAATTATTCTAGTGCTACTGTTTTTTTACATTATTTAACTTAGAACTTAATTAACCGCGTGATTTAGAGCTGAATCCTGACGCTAGATTGACATGCCACTAAAAAAGCTTAAACTTTCCGAGGGACAACAAAGATTGTGCATGAATTCCTTCACATCACAAGAATCGATCCAGTCAAACTCTAATACTCATCGTCCCTGCTCTGAGTCATCTTCAGTAAAATTAGGGGTGAGTTTTTTCGGTGAGTCCTCCAGCTCAAGACGTGGTAATACAACTTCCTGGAGATCGTTTGGAGAGTCGAAATGGCGAGATATTTATCCGTGGCTAAAGTTGAAAGAAGATGGCCTTTACTGTAAGTATTGTATTTACAATAAACACGAAGTTCGAAGCCGATCGGGAGTGTTTATTACTATGCCATATACAGGAAACAGACCTGATAAACTTCGGAGACATGAGTCGTGCACAGCTCACGCAGATAGTCACATAGTTTATCAGGAGTGGGTAACCAGAGTAGCTAATAAATCTACTGTATTAAACATGGTGGAAAGAAGTAACATACTGACAGTCGACGAATCTTCCTTCTGTGATGCTATGCGTTGCATGTACTATCTCAACAAACATGAAATAGCCCATACCACAAAATTTTCAGATTTGAGAGAGCTGTGTGTACTACTAGGTAACAAGAGCCTATCAGTGCTGAAAAAATCTGGCAATACAAACTATGAATCCGAGCAGATAATGGGAGAAATTGTTGAAGTGATAGGCAAGACTCTAGAAGAGGAGATTCTCCGTGAAGTAAATGAATCGCCTTTTTATTCTATCATCCTTGATGAGGCTACAGATATTTCTGTGGCTAAACAACTTGGTATTAGTATTCAGTATCTGGATAACTACGCAGTTGTTCGGACCAGGAATCTAAAATTACTAGAAATCATCCATGGAACAGCAGATGTAATAACAGAAGCTGTGATTTCTTACCTAACCTCTAAAGCACCAGTTACACTTGATATTAGCAAGCTAGCAGGTGGTGCAACTGATGGAGCCTCAGTCATGGTGGGATGTGAACAAGGTGTGGTGACTAGGATCAAGCAAGTAGTACCTACATTCATCGCTACACACTGTAGTGCACATAGGTTATCTCTTGCAGCCTGTGATGCTAGTAATGCATCTACAATGATCCAAAGATTCCAGCGAATTCTGAATCAAATATATGTCTTTTTTTCAAGGAGTACTGTGCGTACTTCAGAACTCTGTGAGATGCAAAAGTTACTGAATGAACCTCATTTGAAGTTACAACGCCCTACAGAGACAAGGTGGCTGTCACATCAAAGTGCAGTAGATGCTCTTCGGAGAAGCATAAAGGCTGTATATGCAACGTTACAGCATGAGGCTGCTGAGGGAGAAGCAACTGCCCACGGGCTTTGCAATGAAATTGAAAAGCCTACATTCATTGCATCACTACTGCTTCTCTCAAACATTCTAGCTATACTTGGGAATCTTTCTCGAACATTCCAGCTAGCACAACTCAACCTACTTGCTGTGGAGCAGTTAGTTGAGGATGCCAAAGCAGCATTATGTGTGATTAAAGAAGACCCTCTACATGGTGGATATATGATGGACCTGGAAGCAACTTTGGAGGAAATTGAAGTTACTACTCCACTTGATGAAACTGGTTTTATTAAGAATGCCAAATCATACAGTGGTGCCATCATAACTAATTCGGAGAATAGGTTTCCACAAGTTAGAACACTCACGCTGCTGGGATACTTTGATCCACGAAATGTCCAATCTACTACTCAGCTTAACATGTTGGAGCTTGGAGATAGATTACAGATTGACGGCATTAGGCTTTGGCAAGAGTACATCGGGTACAGGTCGTTTGTTCAAAGCTTGCCAATGCCTCTGAGTGTGGAGGTAGCTGTTCATGTTATGCATTCATCAGCAAACAGAGAAACAATGGCAGTAGCATATCCACTAATTTCAAATATTTTGGCACGTATTGCAGTATTACCTGCATCAAGTGCACAGGTTGAAAGAATCTTTTCTAACATGAAAAGGATGAAATCTGCACAGAGAAACCGTTTGAAATCAAACACATTGGATAACCTTATGCGAATTTCTATTGAAGGTCCCTGTGTCCAAAACTGGGACCCATACCCAGCTCTAAGGAAGTGGGAATCTATGGGTAATAGACGAAACAGATCTCTCGATCTCATCACTCGCATGCTAATTACACTGAATGCTGAATCAATACTATTAATATTATTTGGAATTTCAATAAATATTCAAAGTATAAATTAATATTGACTACTATATGGGGCACATTAGGTTTGTTTAAGCACTATAGGGGGGTACACTATGTCTATTTAAGCACGATAGAGGGGTGCATAATCGTAATAAGGGTGTACTGCACCCCCCGAAAGAGGCATAGCGAGAACACTGCTCGATTCATAATCACATCAGTTGAAAACTCAATAGAAAGGTTGTTGGTTCCACTTCATAATATCAATGACACTTCAAGTCATCTGCGAATCAAAGAATTTACTTGAAATTTAATGCATGCATGAAATGAAAATTGTTTGAAGATGAAAACTTGAAATTTTGCATGATGCCGAGATTTTAATTTTCAGGGGATTTGATTTTGAGTATATAAAAGATGGTACATTAGTGTTTGAGGTGATTCTGGCCATAATTATAGGATTTAGAGAATACACATTAGTACAAAGATAATACGATTTCTAGAAGGATGTTGTGGGCAGTATACCTTACTATTTACGATCATAGTGACATTGTGGTAAACGTCCAGGCCTGGGGTAATAGTAATATGTAATAGTAATTGTATTTGTAACGATTACATTTTAGAAGTAATAAGTAATAGTGTTTCAAATAGGATGTAATAGTAATAGTAATAGTAATAGAACCTATTGTAATAGGAATTATCTATTACAATTCTATAACTTCGGACTGGCTTCTTTGATTTTTTCGTGAAGAAATAGGAAGTTGTTAAAATATATTAAATTCAAGATGATTATCGTTTTGAAATTGTCACTTTATTGAAATTAGTTGTTTGCTTAGGTTAGATAATATATTTTGTTTGTGTGGGATAATCAATTATAATAATAAACTTCAGACATTCTGATTCATAGCAGAGTCTTATTAAATGTCTAGTAATTTGTAATAGTAATAGTAATAGTAATATATTACATATTATTATAATGTAATTGTAATAGTAATAGTAATAGGAATAAATATAGGTAATAGTAATAGTAATATACAGTGGAGCCTCCCATAACGGACACTCCAAATAGCGGACAACCTCTAAATAACGGACAACCCTCGTGGCACGGATTTATTTATTTAGCATATGTCTAATAGAAAAGCAACCTCTAAATAGCGGACAACCTCTAAATAACGGTCAACGGTTCCGCTCCCAAGGTGTCCGTTGTTCAGAGGCTCTACTGTATTACATTTTAGAGTAATTGACCCCAGGCCTGTAAACGTCCACATCTCTTCTAACGATTTTTAGCAAAACAAAATAGATTTAATGTGATGTAGCTTCTGAAACATAAATTGTACTGACCATGGCTTAAGCCTAAAAATGTAGGAATTTTTTGAGTTCCTATTTACATTAGTAAATGTTTTCAAATCAATCTTGAATGTTTCAGTAATAATCTGTGAAAATTGTAATTCAATCGAACGCCTCTAGGCTGTAGAAAAATATTATCAAAGTCAAGCAAATCAAATATTTCATTTTGCTGTTTTAAAGAATTCACAAAAGCTGATATTTTGATGTCTATAAATACTATTCAAAGCGATATTTATATATAGCTAAATTTAGTCTTCCTTAAACAATTAAAGTATGCTGAATCTGAATTTTAAGACCACTTGGAGTGAGTGAATTATTTTTAGAAGAATTTTCTTTGAAGTTCCTAAGTACAAAAAAAGTAAATTATTTCACCAAAAATTTCAAAGTGAGCGAGAAACAAAAAGTCCGAGAATGTCAATACCATATTAATACATAGTCATAATCAATGTCTCTAGTATTGTCTTAGAAAATATTAGCTCCCGAAACATTGCGCAACATCAAAAATATATCCACATTCCATTCTCTGTTTTGGTATCTGAGGAATTTCATAAACTCATCTTGTAATGTAATACATATATTCAGGGCCGGATTAACAGAGGTGGAGGCCCTGGGGCAACCAGTGTTGTTGAGGCCCCTAACTCCTTCCACCAGAGTGGACCATGGGTCATGGGCAGGGTCGGCAGAAGAGGGGCGGTTGGGGCGGCCTGGGCCGCCCCACTTTTTCTATGATTTTTTTGGTACTCTGAAATTTCGCGGGGCTGTTTTTTGACTCTGCAATCCTCACAATTATCATCATAATACAAGGCCGACCCACCTCTCACGAGCTTCCGCCGGCCCTGGTCATGGGTCATGGGTCAAATGGGTCACTTAAATTGATGGGTCATGGGTCACGGCTGTGACCCATGACCCATGATCCATTTGGAATTCCAGTTATAGAACGAATCAAATTTACCCAGAAACATTACAGGGTATTACTTTGGTATTAGAAATCATACATTATACATATATTGTGTTACATAATGTTTGGATATTAAAAATAGATATTTAAAAAGGTCAATGGATAACACGTTGGGTCAATGGGTCATGGGTCACAAATGCGATGGGTCAGATGGGTCATGGCCTCATGGGTCACCAATGTTGACCCATGATCCACTCTGCCTTCCACTACAATTGTCCAGTGAAAAATGAAGTACAACTTTGGTGGTGGAGGCCCTTTGGTGGTGGAGGCCCTTTGGTGGTGGAGGCCCTTTGGTGGTGGAGGCCCTTTGGTGGTGGAGGCCCTTTGGTGGTGGAGGCCCTTTGGTGGTGGAGGCCCTTTGGTGGTGGAGGCCCCGGGGCAGTTTCCCCGGTTGCCCATGGGTTAATCCGGCCCTGCATATATTTGTTGATTCCAATTTATCTATCAAAGATTTATTAGTTTTTACTAATAAGTAGCTAACATTGTTGATTTGAAAGAATTAGATTATTTACAATACTGTCTATTGTTGTTGACTCCAATATATCAACACTCTCACTCTTGCAACATTTCGCTCTTCTGGTGTGGCCATGTTCTCCACATACTTCACAGACAAGCTTTGAACGATATTCAACAGGGTCACTTTCAGATGCCAACCTAACGAATATATCGACAATATTGTCCTCGAAGCTAGTTTTCTTGCGAGATTCTCCCTATATCTTCGTATCAATTTATTGCAAGCTTCTGAACCTTCCTCTGAAAGACATTTCAAACCATACCCTGAGTTTATGTCTCTCAAGAGTTCTTCAGAATGCGTTAATACTTTATGCTAAGTAGGTGTGATGCTTGCCCAACTAAAGGAGTCTAAAATCAACAGATATGTATTAGTACAAAGAATTCCAAGTTGGTTAGTAATGATTTTCCTGCGAGAGTTTATGATTCTGAGAATTGCAGATAGTTGTGCGTGCACGAGAGAAAGTGATCCTCCAAATTCAGCTCAAACAACTGACAACACACAGTCCTTAAATCCAGACTCATCAGAAAAAGCCCTCCTAGCGACACTCCCAGTCGATGTAGTTCCACCATGCGGGTCTGGCTGATCCATCCGAAATCCATTTTTTCTTGGATTAATTACTTATTTATGATGGGTAGCTTTTCTAATAAATGAAATCAACTTTGGGTAAGTTTTCTCTACAAAACAATAATTTTCCCGCATTTTCTGGGATTAATCCGTTTCTCTGTTAAAGCTGTTGAAAATAAACGTTCGATTTCAGTGGTGGTTAGTGGCGGAGTAAGATTAATTAGTGCTTTTTCAGCGAGTTTCTCTATTTGTTGATTTAGGATAACCCATCCAGAATTCCAATCAATCAATTTCTAATAATGTAGCGGCAGTTGCAGACTTGAGATATATCTATATCTATTTCGTGGATGTAATATACACTGTTCCATATCGTATCTTTATCTTGAATAAGAAATAATCGACTAGATATTTCTCATCTCTTTTTCCTGCTGTTTGTAGAATTGGGAATATAATATATTGGATTGATTTGCATGTGTACATTGAATACTAGACTTCTAAATTAACGATTCGACACCAGTCATTGAGAATAATTCACTTTTGATGACTAACTGGAGGGAATTATTGAGATAAGGAGACGATTTTAGCAAACAATTAGGCTCATTGAACGCTGCTGTTACATTTCGAGCATTGGCATAGTTGAACTTTGTTATTTATATCCCATTTTAAAATAGTATCTTCTATTTTTTTCAAAAAATGTTTTGTGCAGTATGGCGTTCATTGATTGAAACACAAGAAATATGAAAATTTTACGATACCAGTCACTGATATAATGAATATTAATTCCTAAATACCCATGATGATGGGATGACCAACATCCAATGCTAGAGAAACAACTATTGGATTGTCAACTTCTAACTTATTCTTTAGTGATTTTAATCTTGATATAACTTGGATCGAGAACCAGTTCAAGATTTAGTTTGGTTGCTTTTCATTCCGAAGAAAACCTGGTTTATTAACTGTTGACCACGGCATAAAATCAAAAAAAATCATTTCAAATACTGACTTAAATAGTCTTTGACCCTTTTTCGCTGTTGAAATCCAAAACTGTTTTCTCTCTACCCAAACAGGAATCGTTGTATCAAATAGATATATTCTCTACCTTTTAGACATTTTATTGAAATTTGAATTCTCATTCCTCGATATTTCTGTAGTATTTTTATATTTAGTTCACTTTGAGTCGGAATTGCTTTAATCAAATAGATGTGTTCCTTTAATTAAACTGGCTGTTTAGATATTACTAGCGCGCTTCGCTTGCTAGGTCACTTCGCGGCAGAACACAACCACACACCAACCGCTTCGCGGTTGGTGTGTGGTTTATATACTCCTAATATTGGTTATAAAGCGTAAATAGGCCTAAAATAGTCAAAAATAACAATGTTGAATTTTAACGATTACGTCATCATTCGATAATGAGTAAGCATATTGGCAATCTGGTGTGACCAACGTGTCCGCATCATTAATGTCCATGTTCTATTAAATTTGCAGATATTTTACTCTTAGATGGCGCGAATTATGTGCGATTAAGTGAATTTTCAGGGTTCTCGAAATGTGACAATGACGTCATAACTTTTCGAGGTGTGAGAAATTTTGAGTGGAAACCTCAACTTGTTGGCGGGTGCCAAAAGTTACCCCTATATGCCAAAAATCACATTTGGAAACCGTCCACTTTCTTCAATCAACTCGTAACATGCAAACAAATATATATAAACGCACACATCTATATATATATACACCCAGGCTTGTGTTTTAGTAGTATAGATATGTGTTTTTATACCCGAAGTAGTTTTTTTTTTAATCCTCAGATCCTCGCGAAATCCTTACACTACATAATTTTCAAATAATTTTTTTATAAACTGCACTCATGGAAAATAATTGCCAAAGTGAATAACGAATGCTGGACATTTTGCTTATTAAGATTCGAGTACACGCTGTTCATTTATGTCTAATATTATACGATTCAAAGCCTCTTATTTGTACTATTCTTTGCCAATTGAAAGAATATTTCGACAATTGCATTGCACATCTATGGTTTATCAATTGTTATACTATGTAGATTGTGTCTGTTATTCTTTATTTGCACACTTGATAACTATTCTTTGCTTACTCAAAAGCATTACAATATTACCAATTTAGCATGCTTTTCTATGATTCCACCGATACCTATATTTCGGCCGAATTCACTTTCGGTCGTTCACTAATGTTCAGTGATGTATCACTGGTGCAAATACTCTTAACAACGTAGCTCCTTCTAGGTTGCATAGTTGTGAATTGTGGAACATAACTAGCTCTGAAATTTCCTCCGAATATAATATTATTATGTTCCTGAAATTTTGTTATTGAACAATCCGCTCAAGCAAACTAACAAACCAACAAATACCTAGTGTTAGGAGTTTGTTGTCCAACCATAAACGTTGACATTAGTTAGTTAGCTTAGTTCACCATTATTGTTTTAGTATAGTTTACAGCACTTAGTTGTTAGTTCTATTTACTTCTACACAATTATATACACTGATTACTATTATTCTCAGTAAGAACGTGCGTCGTACTCAATATAACTAACAACTAGTCCAATAATTCCAATGGCTACTCCCCTGTCGATCAACATACCTCCCTTAAAAGAAAAACAGACTATTGAAGAGTATGAGCCTTTATTTACCGCAGCAGTCAGCGCATATACAGTTACAGAAGAAGGCAGGAAGGCCATCATCAAAATGTTACCTGCGTATATCTCCCGCCGGGAGGCTGAACGAGCTTTGGCGATAGAAGCCGCCAAGCAACCCACACTGGAAGAGGCTTTTGGGCTTCTGAAGCTAAACCTGGATCCACCGAATGACATCTACAAGAAAACACGCCAGTATTATGATGTGCACTGGGAGAGTGGCGAGCAAGTAGATGATTTTTTCATTCGAATGTGGAAGGCGGCCAAGCATTCCAGGCACACAAATCAGCAGGCCTGCGCTAACATGATATCTCAGTTACCCGATAAAATTGAGTCCTCCGCTAGAAATTGGCTAGAGTCCAAGGATTCTGATCCTGACATCTCTGATGAAGATGCCAGAGCATTCATGGTGAGAATTCGAACCCTGCTGATTGAAAAGGGAGTCGATTCAGATTGCGGTTGGAGAGGAAAAGAGCTTCCCAAGCTTAATCAAGTACTCGCTCCGATGGAACGGGGCATGTTTCAGACTGGCGGAATACCGCACGATGAAAACCAAGACGCAGTCTACTTTTCGCGCCCGCGCCCGTACCGGGGAGTGCGCACTGATTATTCACGAGAAATGAATCGGACAAGAATTTACAAGCAAGAGGGACACGGGTGGAAGAATTGTACACAAAGGGTTTGTAATAAATGCGGCGACAAAGGTCACGATCCAGGAGATCGACAATGCCGATTAACCTATAGAGGGTTGAGGGTTCAAACACGGGGTAAACCCTGGCGAACCTCATACTACGTACACGACAACGATACGGATCAAGTGAAGACTATTGGAGACGCAGAAGAGTCAGTCTCATTAGATGTCACTGTCGCAGGTCACACAATAACAGCTCTCCTCGATACAGTCGCCCGCCCATCGGTAATTGACAAAAGCACAACACGATTATTGGGTTTGGAAGAGAAAGTAGTAAGGGTACGGAACCAAGTCTTCGGATTGTGCAAGTCACCAGTAGATGTAATAGGATTCATTGACATTCCTATACAAGTCGCAAGAGATACTCCAATAATGACACGAGTGAAGGTACTGAATAGTGAGGAACCTACGTTCCTGCTTGGACGTGAATTTTTGAACAAGTTTGGTAGAGTGACTTTCGATTTCCTCCAAAATCGGATTGGTTTGGGTGCAACCTGGATTCCAATCAAGACCACAATGTTCGGCGGTAACCCGATTTTTAGGGCGCAAACTGCAATGAGAGATGACGCACTAGCTCCAATTGTAGAATCTTTGGAAGTTCTGGACGTTAACAAAGAACTTAGCCAGTTAGAGCGGTCTAAAATTGTAGCGTTGTATAACAAGTATTCTGATAGGTTTGCCTCAAATCCAAAACACCCTGAGCAAACGAATAAAGAAAAGCATTATATTGATACTGGGACCAGCGCCCCAGTCGCTTCGCGCCCGAGGAGATACCCACCTCATTGGGAACAGGAGATAGAGAAACAAGTGATCGAGATGATACAGAACGGAATTTGCCGTGCTTCACGATCACCCTGGGCGAGTAACGTGGTACTGGTAAAAAAACGGGACGGGTCGCTACGGTTTGCGATAGATTACCGTCGCCTGAATGATGTTACTAAGAAGGACGCATACAGCTTACCGAACCCCCAACAGATATTGGACAAATTGGATGGCGCTAATTACTTCTCCTCTCTGGATGTAGCCAGTGCGTATTGGTGTGTCCCTGTATGCGGATGTGACATAGAGAAGACAGCATTTTACACCCCGAGAGGGCAGTATGAGATGCTGGTTATGCCTTTTGGCCTTTGCAATAGTCAGGCCACTTACCAACGCCTCATGGATAGGACAATGGCAGGTCTGGATTTTGTGGAGACCTTTGTGGATGATTGCTTAGTGTTTTCCAAATCGTTTGAGGAACATTTGGACCATATAGAGGCAGTTTTACGAAGGATGAGGGATGCTAGGATTCAGCTACGCCTCGGAAAGTGTCATTTTGGTTACTCAGAAATAAAAATTTTGGGACATTCAATCACCCGTGGAGGGAGGAAGCCCTTGGAGTCTGCGGTGGAAGAGCTCTCCCATTTCCCAGGCCCTAACTCAGTTAAACAGTTGCAGCCATTTTTGGAAAGCGTCAATTTTTACCGAGCGTACATTCCTCGAATGGCCCAGATAGCCCATCCTTTGTATGCATTGACCAGAAAGGGAGTGTGCTGGAACTGGACCGAGGTGTGTGAGCAATCTTTCGACGAGTTACGGCGGAAGTTGGTGTCTGAACCAGTGAAATTGGCTTTTCCGAGGTGGAGTGAAGAGATTTACATCGAAGCAGATGCCAGCAGAAAAGGTGTGGCCGCCGTTCTGTCTCAGAAGGATAAAGATACCGGGGTACTACAACCCATCAGTTACTTTTCGTCGGCGCTCAGTTTATCACAGATAAATTATTCAGCTGGACAGTTGGAGGCTTGGGCATTAGTTGCAGCTTCGCGGAAGTGGGAACTTTACTTGAAGGCAGCCCCAAAGGTCCACCTTATTACGGACCATTGTCCCTTGCAATGGTTGAGGAATCAGAAAGACCCCCGCCATACATACGCCCGATGGTTGATGGAACTCGAGGAAATACCATATTCTATTTCTTTTCGACCAGGAAGTTCCAATGTGGTTCCGGACTATCTGAGTCGAAGGCCTACCATGGAGGTGGATCCTGAAGTGAACAGAGAGAGCCGTTTCGAAGATCGCATTTTCCATACCCAGAGGGTCGAAGAGCAACTAGATGGATTACAAGGTGAGCTCCGTGAGAAACTAGTGATCATAGAACCAATAAGAACCATCGAGGAAATACAGTCTTGGGCCAACCGAATAGCTCATGAACAGAGGATGGACGATGTCATTCTGGACGCTAGGCGTCAGCTCTCAGACAGAGGGTGGATTGAACACGGCCAGCTGAAGAGGTTTTCCTGTCATTTACGGATTATTAACGATGCCCTTTACTTTGACGATCGAATTGTAATTCCGACGGCTCTTAGAGGAGAAGCAATTCAACGGACTCATCAAGAGTCACACTTTGTGTCAAGCAAAGACAATAGAAATAATGAAGAGAAGTTACTTCTGGTCCAGAATGGCCAGGGATATTAAACTTTTCTGCAATGGCTGTTTGGTTTGTGCAATGGCTGTTTGGTTCACTGCGTTGCTGCTGGAAAAAAATAAATGGTCTCAAGATAAAAAGCACAGTGTGGAAAAATGGCGATTTAGGGGGAATAGTTATTTACGATAATGGTACGCATAAAAGTTGCATTAGTACAGATAGTAAATCGACTACGTATTTTGTAATCAATGTTAGAAGTGTATAAACGACACACCAACCTCGAAGCTGTTGGTGTGTGCGGTTGTGTTCTGCCGCGAAGCGACCTAGCAAGCGAAGCGCGCTAGTGTGTAATAAATACTCAAAAGTCAGAAGGCTTTTCCTATTGACACTACTTTGCAACAAGGATCCAGTAGTAGTCAAAAGTTCGGTGTTAGACTTTGTGATGTCTAAATCTCTAATAAGTCGTCCATTTCTTCCTGGTTACGGAAATGTTGTGATCCGCCTGAGATGACTTCGTTGTAGTCAGAATCATCGTTCATTTCCCAGTCCGAGGCTTGTTCATCTGATTGTTGGTCAGAGAACAGTGGATATTGAATTAAAAGTGATTCACAATGTGAGACTGGTGCAATAGTATACGATATACCTAGGATATGAAACATTCATTCGATCTCCAACTTCTTGAACTTTCCATTGTCTACAATACAGAAATTTAATCGTCATGGTGGGTATCCGACCACCACGCAACCAGTCTTCCAATGTTGATCGGCAACTACCGGAACAGACGTGAGGAGCCCCATGGTTGTCTTGTTCCCCTATAGGCATTCCAGAATGAGCATGATATGCTGTGGCAGTGGCGGCACCAGGGGGGGGGGGCATGCCCCCCTATTTTGAGGCTACCCCCCCTAGAATAACAATGTTGTACAGTGTGGCCCCCCTGAAATCCCCCAGAGCTCCCCTACCTGAAATCCTGGCGCCGCCTCTGTGCTGTGGCGAACTTTGTCCCAACTGTATTTGCATTATTGACTTGTTTGGGACCAATATACTACCCACATATATAGCAGAATTAATTAGCACAAATTCGCCTAAAACCACAAACCATATCCGTATCTGTTAAGAGAAGATCGAAATTTTAGAATTATATACATATTATATATATATACGTATAGTATTTCACCATGACAGATGAGCACTAAAATTACAAAACCCTAAAATCGTATATTGCATGGAATATGATGTGTTAATAGTATTGACGTTTGTAATTGGAGATATTCGGGTTATTCTATCAATTGGAAACACTCTTGTGGTGTATCGAAGTGACCAAAAGTAATATTACGATTTATGCTGCCACTGCAAACTAAAGCAAGTAATAATTTAGATTTGTTAGAAAATATTTACGATAGGCAAAAACTAATGTAAAATTCTTAATCCCCCGGTCCGAAGATACCGTATTTTCCCGAATAAGCGCCCCGGCGCTTATTGTTTTCGTGGACCAAAATTATAGTGAAATATTTTGTGAAAAATCGAGAATATAATGTTTAGGTCGGTTCTAATGGTTTCTACCAACAGTAGAACCTACCGAAGTTGCCAAAAT
Source organism: Hexactinellida sp. DTS-2022 (assembly GCA_028753945.1). Taxonomy (NCBI): domain Eukaryota; kingdom Metazoa; phylum Porifera; class Hexactinellida; species Hexactinellida sp. DTS-2022. Next base: position 2,539,349 of record JAPNXP010000014.1, read on the forward strand.
CAATGGAATTACATTATAGTGATCAACTACTGTGTATAAATATTATCATACCAATGTCATTTTAATTGACCAGGCGCTTATTCAAGCCCCCGGCGCCTATTCGAAGAATATGGTATGTAGATTAATCCAGATAAACAAAATTTTGTTACAGAGTTATTTAAGTATATATGTGCAGTGTATTAGAGAACTTAGTGAGTACGCGCACACACCATTTAAGTTTGGTGTGTACGCGTACTCACCAAACTGTGTAGTGAGTCCGCGTACACACTAAATGTAATTTGTGTGTTAGAGTATTTTTCATGTAATGAGTTGTTTTCTCCGATTCTAAGCTCATTTATATTAGTAATAATTATTGTCTCAATCAATAACTTAATTTAGGTAAAACCTCTGAATATAGTTAATTAAAATGCCGTAAACATTCAAATGAAGTTGAAGTTACTGATTATAATTCTGTAGAGAATCCCTTAATATCTCACTTCATGATTTCCAGCCTCTTAATTAACTATATTCAGAGGTTTTACATAAATCAATCGTGAAACAACTCATTACATGAAAAATACTCTTAACACACAAATTACATTTAGTGTGTACGCGTACTCACTACACAGTTGGGTGAGTACGCGTACACAGCAAACTTAAATGGTGTGTACGCGTACTCACTAAGTTCTCTAATACACTGCAACATATACATATAACCTCGTTATTACGAACACCTACGGACGGTCAAAATTTATTCGCTTTATCCGGAGTTCGTATTAACAAGCGTAATACCCATTGAATAGCCATTGTAGGACCTGATATTGTGGAACAGTTTGTTCGTCTTATATGGAAATTTGTATTAACCGTGTTCGCACGTGTTCGTACTGTTCGTACTATATTTAAAACAAATTAGTAAATATCCCACTGTGGCACAGTACACTCTTGAACATTTTTTAAACACGTCACATCTAGTTATTGGAATATGGGTCTTCGAGCCCCGGAAGAGTACCCAGTCTTTTAAGCAACAGCTGTACATTTGTCACCCATAATACAGACAGGTTGATTAGTTTAGCTGGTAACATATAAATAATTTAGAGAGGGTCATATTATATAGCATACATTTGTGAATAGTGTTTTATGGGCATTGTGTCGGTGAGTAAAAAGAAGCATTGTTCAACTGTGATGACTGGTATTAGTAGTAATAAATATGTATATATAATTGATTGGTCTTGTATTGTACATATATGAATTAACTGGCCTTCTATTATGGCCTTGTATTCGGTGGGTTTCGTATCTTTATATATAATAACTATCGCTAGGCTCAAAATTTATTGGTTGCCTCTCGCAAAAACCTATTGAAAATGTATGCTAGGTACTTATATTTTTATCATAGGTACTACGTGAAAGAGACCAATTTAAAGAAAGATACTGGGCATTGAAGAGGGAATATGGGGCTCTTGAAGCAAAGAGAAATCAAAAATCCAAGATATGGAACTTTTTTGCGAATATTTTTAAGCGCATTCCTCAAGACGATTCAATCCGTCCTGTCAGTATTATTTTAAATTCACAAATATCTCACAAATCTATTGAAGATGAGCTTGATGAAATTACGCGTAATTCTACTAGGTAATTTTAGTTACTATTTATTTGTCAATTTTAGTTATCCCGGACTTGACTAACCCGAAATATATCTCATACATTTCTGGCCCAAATGTTCACTGGTGTACATTGGCGCAAGTTTTTCATGTTCAGCGCAACTGTCGTGGGTACCCGAAGCAGTGGTCAGGTTGAAGAGAAGACATGAGGCAGCTGTTGAAAGGAATGAGAAAAGGTCGAAGTGATGATTTCTATTCTGTGACATTAAAATTTATCGATTAAATTTGTTAGGAAATTGTATTTTTTAACTAAAAATATCAAAATAAATTCTGTCGTGGGTGCCCTGGCACCCTCGGCACCCACGGGTTTTGCGCCTATGCTGGTGTATATGTATACACACCTTTGTACATGGACTTATACAACTACTTGAAACCAAGAATACACTTTCCTAACGCTAGTGCATGTCTCGGCTATGGTAACTTCTATTGAATTGTAGAATTGACAGGATCTACGTTAGTTTTCACTATCCAAAAATCATTGTCCATTAAGATACTTTGTTTCAAAAATCGGCTGGATTTTTGGAATTCTATCAATAGCTCTAATAGACAAATAATACTGAGATAAGCGACAAACTGACACAACTCACACGGCGAATATTGTTGAATTTTTTTGAAGAGCTTACTAAATCTATAAACTAACATTCAGCCGAACCACAACGATGTTTGCAACTCAGTTTTTTTCTATGCTGTTCCGAATTTTCGCTGTGTCACCTGTTTTAGCCAATTTCGACCACTTTTGTGCCACTGAGCCCAATTATTAATATGTTTTTCTCTAAATTAAAAATTCTAAACGGCGATTACTTAAATATACATGGTTTACATCAATGTTGTGAATTTCAACTTTTTATCTCCAATATTCGCTCAGAAATAGGCTCCGGAATGTAGGATAAAACCCCAATATGGTGTGTCTTGATAGGTGGTTGCCAATAATTTACGTTGAATGTAGATCATCAAACGTTAATTTAGAGCTAAACCATGTTGTCCATGCATTTTGAAATGGATAACAGATATTACTGGGAAGTTAGAGCTAAGCTCGAGCAAAAATTTCATTGAACTGATATTTTCGAAAGAATAGTCACATCACACTACTGTAAATGGGTATACGAATTCACAAATCATCAACCGATTGTGATATAATCCAAAAAGGATATCCAATACTTAAGAAATGATTTCTAGATGTGATTAGAACTTTAGAGCTAGTCTCTGCTGTCCATAGATCAAGAGTTATAAAATTTGCTTCGTCATCAAAATTGGTCACATCAAAAATGACACAGTAATAAAAGATCACCTGGTACAGGCATAGCCTTCATCCTTCTTATACGCCCTAATTTCATAATTTTTGATATATATTTTGACCTGTAGAGTCCGAATTTTTCTTTTTTGGGACACAATATATGTTAGTGCAGATTTTAATAACCTCTTAAGGTGATGAAATTCGGAGAAATTCTTAGCCCGCGACCCTAAAACGCTTATAACACCAAGGATAACTATCAGAAAGTGCCAAAAATTTCTCAGGAGAAACATATGATCCATCCTCAGATTAAGAATTGAAAAGATTTGTCGCTAAAATAGATATTCCGACATTGGGAAAAACCTCGGGACAAAGTCCCGAGGTGACTCTATTAAGCGGAGTCGACCAGGCTTTCATCTAGCCATAAGAGATCCGCGCACCCTAGGTGATGTTAATTTATCAATCTCGCACCCAAATTTGCCAAAAATAGAAGATTTACCAAAAAAATACCAAAATTAATATTAGAAATACTCCGGGTGCGCAGTGCGCACCCAAATTAATTCTAATCTCACGCACCCTTCCAGGATTTTCCATAAAATCACGCACCCCTGGGTGCGCTGCGCGCACCCAGATGAAGGCCTCGAGTCGACTGTAGTGGTAATGATTGGGACATGGTATTTTTGCCCAGATTATCACACTATATTCAATATATCTCTTTATCCATTAAATAACTATCCAGTGTATCACAGCATCTAACATATGACTGAATAAATTGTCGATACTAATATTATGATAATCAAATTCCTTATCGAATCAACTGGAAACGTTATTTATACTGTAAAATATGAAATTTTGGGAGCCAGGGAAGGTCAAAAATACAATTTTCTTGTATAGTCTGTGCACAAATTATCACTAAATCCAATATTAATATCACTATAACCAATAAAATTCGTATGGGATTTGCTCTGGGGGACACATAAAGTGGCTAGATTATCATTATATCTATTATGTAATGTAATTCTTTCATCTTTCTCGTTCATAATGAATAAAGTATAACTTCTAACTATGTAGAATAGAAAAAGAAGCCAAAAATGTGGAATTCTATAATATTTTATAAGATTTGCATTTTAAGATCCATGGTTAATAGTTAATTGGGGGCTCTGGGCCTCATAGTAATTAACACTGTTATCTGATGCATTTAATGATCGATAATTTATTTTCGTTGTAGATTTATTATCTGAGGACACATTAATATTATATGCAAAGTCGCGTGCGTGTAAACTGGTGTAGATCAGTGTAAACTTAACCGAAATTTTTTAAGCCAAACTGTCATTCCGTCCTATAATCCTGTGAAATTTTGACCCCATTAAGCGGAGTAATCTATTAACCGGTGGCTCTATTTTCGGAGTCGACTGAATATCCATTATATACTGTTATGTTTTATGTGATGAAGAACTAGAATTATATGCAAAACATTTGCTCTATGAAAATTAAACTACAGTCGACTCTAGTTATAACGAAGTGCTTGGGACCTGTAAATTCCTTCGTTATATCCGTATATTCGTTATAAGCGGATAATAATTAATGCATTTAGAGCTCTGGGGGGAAATTTCCATTACGTTATAAGCGAGTATTTCGTTATAAACGACTTCGTAGTAACGGGAATACACTGTACTTCAATTGATTTCATATTTAGGAATATGTAGTAGCACTGGCGGTATAGCATTAGTAGAGTTTGAACAGTCCTTGTAACATTAACTATTATAACTCCCTCCTCCCTTTTTGCATGAATACGTAGGTTTTGCAATATTTTAGCCAACAAGCTGACCCTTGACTCGATTCCAAGTGAAGTTTTTCGCAAGCTTCTGTTTGAGTCATAGGCACCGATGTTGGGGTTCTGGGGGTCCGAACCCCCCCATGTCGGAAGGCTGGGGTACTGGGTACTGTGGAACACAAACAAACAAACAAAAAACCTCAAACAAAAAACCTCAAACAAAATCAGATATACAACAATCGAATTTTATAATTTAGATGACCATTATTAGTTCTAGTGTACTTTGTATAGAAAACAAATTTACAGTGAGTTAACAATAGTTATGCGAAACCATTGAAAATTTCTTGCATAACACTGAGTTTCAAGAAACCTAATTGAAACCAGTCCTCTGGCCTATAAAAACACATGCAAGGGATATAAGTGACAACTACCGATAAAACGAATATGTTTCTACCTTCCCTACTATTCCTATTGACGAGATTCATTGGTGTTAAGTATTTGAAATATCCTTGATTATGAATTTTTAATATTTATTTAAAATAGTTTGGGCTATTTGAAAAGTAAGATTGTATATAAGATTATATATACAACCAACGGGTAAATGTACCTATCATGGCGGGCTCTGGGAAGTCAGGATCCCCCAGGTCGTTAATGTGTTAGCATCCTGTGTCATAAGGTTGTAAATTTAATGTATTTATTTATTTAATCCATTATTAGCTTCATCATTTGCCTCCGAATTCTCATTTCGCTATTATGACGACGTGCATTCGGGAGCTGACGCAGCCTACAGTAAACTCGATCTTGGAACGAATTGACCTTTCTGATCGACTTTTGATTTTGGAACCCGTCGAAGAATTGGCCCTAAAAGTTGTTCACGCCAGGAAACACCTCATTCCTACAAAGATCGGCGGCTATGGTTTGAGTAATGACTGAGGGTGTATCTTCTATTATAATAATTTGCGAATGACAAATTTCAAATTTATTTCTCGAATATTTGCTTAAGAGTGTCCCTTGATTAGTACCAACAATAAGAAATAATTTTCCCTATAATTAATAAAGCCCGTTATATTTCTTGGATCAATGGAATTCATCTGGTCAGTACGTGAAATTGGTACTTAACCCGAATTCCCAACTTCTGCTATTTTAATTTTTTGTTGCAAGCTTTAGCATTATTTCATGAAGAATTTCCTGATTCCGCTTGATTCCAAAGCTCATTGTGTAGCTCTTTTTTTCTCGTTTTCTATCACGTGTAGAACATCATATTGAAGCCCCAAACCTCCTTTATCCGTTGAATCCTCGAAACCACAGATAATATGTATACACGGCTCACCCTGGACTATAAGCGTGCAAGAAAAAGAAAAATAGTTAAAAGCAAGAGAGGGCTCCTCTCCAAATAATTCTTGTTGAGATGTTCTCTTAATTGTTGTATGGTAGCTTTTGTTATTATTTAATTTACCCACCTCAAATATTTTCCTAAATTGATCATTGTATTCTAACTTAATTACATTTGATGCATCCTTCACATCTCGATTCACTGAGAATCAAGAGTGTCATCAATTTATTGCAGTGATGAAACTGTCCTCTGAGTTTCGCCGCCAAAAATATCGTATAGCAGAAATACGGAGAACTCATGGACCTCCTATAAAATAACATTGGCCCTTTGGAATACAGTTCCTGCAAAACTGCATTTTGGAACTGATTTTGCACTCAATAAATGTTTTCAATGTTTCACGGAGTTCCTTGGTAAAGAACTCTCCACCGAGATTCTAGAAATTTTTTGCAGTATTATTTTGCGTGTTTTAGGATTGCAACGAATATTAGAATTATAACGAACGAACTTTTTTCTAGACAAACGAATATTCAATTTTCTTTTCTTTTAATGCTAACAATCGAAATATAGGGTCAATATACAGTGAAATTTAATAATACTATAGTCGGAATCGGGTTTTTTTGCCTCTCCGGGTTATTTTTCCTCCTTGCTTCTCCTTGTTTCTTCATAACCTCATAGCACTGTATAATGTTAATACGGTTTTTTTCCGTATCGGGTTTTTGCCTCTTTTTCCAAGCATTTAGGGGGGCAAAAAACCCGATTTCGACTGTAGTTATAATGTGTGTTAGACACAAGTTAGTTATTACTCAGCTAGTTTAATTTATTAGTAGTTACAAAGACACAAGCTAGCTAGTTTAGGGAGGAATTTATATTTAGAATCTCTCGAATATAACAAAAGTCATGTTGTTGTCCAAAAGTATTCAACGAATACCAGTTTCAATCAAATATTATTTTCGAAACTAATATTCGTGGGAAACGAACGATCTTCCATTCAATCTTTTCGAACGAATATTCGGTATATTCGTTTCAGCCCTAGTTATTTCCTACCCACCTTGCGCTTGCTATGTCTCTCTCCTACATGTGACACACACATAGTGTGGGACATATAAACAACAGGCCTACTCACCCGCTGGAATCCCCCGCTTTTGCAAACCACTACTGTATCCCACAAGAACACTTCAGCTATGTGGGAGAAATGGCGGACAGTGCTATGCTTAGCGTTCATGTTGCAATCGAGCCCGATCAAGAGGCTGCTGACCAGAGCTATAGGCTGTTGGGATTTGAGGAATACAGCATTATTGTCTCGAGCTGTCGTTTATCAATAATAGGCACGTTAAACTAAGTAGTGTAGAGACACTGCCTGTAAATATCAAGCTCTCACTAAACAGTAGCTCAATAATTGGGAATCCGAGGGAATCGTTTTAGCGGACCGCTATGTTCAGGTGGCCATTAGCAGGCTCTACCCGAGCTAACCCATTGATACTGTATTGTTAAGGGTTGGACTATTTAACTTAACTTATATTACTAGAATATGAATATATACATATTTACTCAACATTTAGGTACTACGTACTTACTTTCCGATAATTTCCCGAATCCCTCTATAAATTACCCGATTAATTAATAATTTGAGCCTTTTAGAGCAAATAACCGATGCATTTTGTAGTTTATTTTTATTGGCATGATTCTGTTCTTGACCAATTAAGTTGTTGAGCCATCGACTATTTAATTATTAAGTATTTATTGGAGTTCATTCTCTTTATAATATTGTTTAAATATAACATATTACTTAAATTTATCCTACACTGGCGATCCAATACTAATTTCCTAATTTACAATATTAGTTATGTCTCCATTCCTAATACATAGGTGCCTTAGAGGTCCTCAGCTAAAGGAGTTTGGGAACCTAAGGTATCGATCCATGGCGTACAAGGACGGCAGTACCTGTGAGGGGATCCCTTTAAAAAGGTGTTTCCAGTTAACTATAGTGCACCTGGGTGCTATTTAATTGTTTGTACTGACTTCAGCTTTATACATTCCCATCTCTTTTGAGTTTAATTTGCAGTTTGTTACTCTACGCTCTTCCTATAGTTTATCTCATTTTAATATAGTGACCTCTTTTAGAAATCTTTTCGAAGAAGATTCAGGTCCTTATGATTGTGCTATATCTCTACAGAGAGCTACGTTTGTTCCTTTTTTGCGAAAATCGGCTCAAGAGGAAGACAATAGAGTCGACGCTTATGGGTGGACCCTACCACGTTCAACTCTTTGTGACAGTTTTGAAGATTCTTTCCGATCTTTCTCATCTGAAGGTTCAATTCCTTCACATATCGCCACTCTTTCTTGTTGTCGGCCAGTTAGCCCTCAAGAAGAGGTAATTTATTTAAATATCTGTTTGAATAATCACTCGTTCATATTTTTGATGAATTTAACGGTTTGCTCCGTTTCCATTGGATTCTAAAATCTTTATTACTATATTAATTAATGAACCCTATTACTGTCACTGTCTGAGTTATAGTATGTGCAGCCGATTTAGTCGCACCAGGGCCCCGACACTTGGAGGGCCCAACAGGAATGTTTTAATAAATCTTTTAATCAGTATAAATTTATACTTTTTATTGCCAGCCATATTGTTTATATTTTATCCCTTATTGAGAACTTTTGGAATAATAATATATTTATTTTTAAATTATGTTTTTAATTTTTTTATGTTACAATTTGAAATCTAGACTTCAAGTGTAAATTCGAATCAATTAATGATCTATTGATTCGCACTTAAACCGGTGTAATCGCGAATACACCAACAACTTGGCTTAATCGCGATTACACTGGTATATTCGCGAATACACCAAATTCGCTCTTACACTGCAACATAGACACTTTAATTTTCTTAAAGCGGTTAGATTTAAGATCACAATCGCTCAAAGTCAAAGTAAAGGACAAAATTCTGTGAAGTAATTTGACACCCATATTTCTGCCAGATTTTCATTCCTTCAAGGATGTTCAAATCTCGGCTTTTTTGTTTTTCATTTCCTGGATTGTGTGTCTCGCAAACACTGTATTTACTTCAATCTTTACCGAATCTTTCAACTAGTTTGTGAATGCAAATTTAATTTATATGTGTACTATGTATTAGCTTTCGACTGATATTATACTATGTTATGTTGAGTTTTGATTTGTGTGGTATGTATATGTAACAGAGTAGATTATATGTTGCTATATGAAATATATATCATAAATTAATAACTGAATTAAATGAGGCCTCGTGGGGGTTGGTGTTAGTTTGCTGCAGTTATTTTTATGTACATTATGTTTCTCCAAGTTGTATTAAAGTTGTGATAAAGATTCATTTTTATTTGAAATGTTTGTTACAATGTGCATCCCGGTGTAGCGGCCCAGATTAACCCTCCACCAGGATATATCCGGATATAATCTGGGCTTGCACAGAATATACCCCTCTCTTATTGGGCATGCCTAATTTCCGCTACGGTAAGGGCCAGCCCCGGATAATCCAGATACCCAATTTTGGACGGTCCAGCAGCTGAGGCGGCGCCAGGATTTTCAGGTAGGGGAGCTCTGGGGGGGCCAGGGAGGATTTAAAGGGGGTCCACACTGTACAACATTGTTATTCTAGGGTGGGCCAGCCTAAAATGGGGGGGTGCATGGCGCCGCCACTGGCCAGTAGTAGTAGGTTACAAAATATGTAATATTTCGTATGACGATTGAACAAAAACCCACCACAAGTTTCTATTATGTGTCCCGTCCTGAAAATGGGTTATCCCGTCCCGAAAATGGGTATCTGGATTTCGGACTTTCCTTGAAGTTAGACATGCCCCTCATATTAGCAAACCTCATGTGCTTATTAGTAATGCCACTAGTCATACGCCGCTTTCAGCAATTGTGAAAATTTATCCTTGTACTCATTTCAACCAAAACATAAGGCTTGTTTCGAAACGGATTATTACGTATTTCCATGGATGATCAGTCTTGCAATTAAATTTTCATTTTTTTTACCTCAACAGGCAAAAAATATCCTGAAGCATAGCCTACTCTATATATGGCCTGACAGTAGATGTACCAGGGATGCACAAGAAGATGGGAAATTTTAATTTGTTAATGTTTTCTATATTGAACTACTAAGTTCTTTATGGGTCTCTAGGTCGTAAACATAACTCAGCAGTGCTAGCCCGTGATTAGTATTAGCTGTAATGAGAACGGTGATCGGATTTTCATAATTTAATAGTAATAATAAACACAAACAGTACAATTTATAATATTAATATACAGTAAATAATACACAATTATTTGCTTTCTTTCCTTTCGCCTCTTTCTCCTTTCTCTCTCTGGCTCTAGCAGTGACACACGACACACTTAACTACATAATAGAAATAGAAATAAGAATAACAGAGTAATACAAATCATTGGTAAATACAAATAAGTAGACACATAATTAAGAGAATTTCTTAAATTTACGCTTTCTATACTTTTTGAAAGAACCAGCGAGTTATAATTCTTAACTTTGTTTGCAAGAAAGCAATTCGCTGCAGTAAAGACGAGCTTCGATAAGATGTTCCAACTAAACACACCACAGCTAATACAAGTAGACTTCCAAATACTTGCATCACGATTATCACTATCTTCCAAATACACCAACGTGAGTCAACTAGTATTTTTCTAGAAGGTCCACTTACAAGCTTCGCCATCAGCTCTTTATTGTTTTCGATGGCACTAAAGGTCTTCCATATAACAAATATGGATTTTAAAACTGGCTCAGAAGGATATTTAAGTCCGCCACGGTCCATTAGCTGCAGAAGTTTATACTGAGAGTCCAGGTCTAAATCAAGCAGAAATTCTATATCAACTATTAGCATAAGTAGACAGACATGACACGGTTTTGTTTGTTTCAGGTACTGATGGACAGTATAGCCTGCAATAAAGGCTAATGATTGAAGCAACTATGAACCACAATCAATTGTTGATAGATCATTAATCTCATCAAGAAATGGCTCCAAATTGAACTCACCAGTAGTCGAATACGCTATACGGAGAAGAAAATGACTTAACAAATGACTGAATAGATTGAAAGGAAGTGTCTTGTTGGTCAGTAAATATGTTTCATTATGCTAGAAAGTTTAAGTCGGCGCTCGGTTCAAGGATTTGAAGATAGATGTGATAATTAGAACCCGACATCATACGATATAGACCGAAATGGTGTTCCAAGGGATCGGTCTGTAGAAAGGAGGACAACAGATATATAAAGCCACAAGATTGAGTCAAATGATTGGTAATTTGTGGTAAGGCAATACAAGCATGTCTAAAACTGGTGTGTGTTTGTTTACTCAGTTTGCCAATTTTTTCTAGTAAAGTTTGCCAAGCATCTAACCAAAACTACACGAGTCAAAAATAGAAATCGCTCGTCATAAAAAGTCAAAGGTCTAGGTCTAGAGAAATTATCGTTCAAACGTATTCCTTTATATGGTGTGTTCACGTTGAATAATTTCCAAACAGTAAGAAGGGTATCAACAAACTCAGGAGTATTATTTCTATATTCTGGATAGTTAGCGCAGATATTGTTAATTCGTTAACGACTTTCAAAACCAGTTTTACATTTTGACGCCTATGCTAGACGGAAAACATGACTCCATAGTCAAATGAAGAGCTAACTTGGATAAACTTGTTCTTTCTGAATTATATAATTGACATACATCTTCAAAGGATGCACAACTGAACTTAAGGGGATAATCACAATAACTATAGAGTTGTATTTTAAAGCAAGTTCTTGCAAAACAGATTCATTTCTCGGATGTCACTAATTGCAGCAATGGGAACGGATATACTCTGTCCATTAAATTCGGCTGAGGTGGATAGATAAACATTGATTTCAAGGTACAAATCTACTGAGAATTTTTTTTCAGCCATTTTAGCGAGAACAAACGTTATGTTACTCTCATTACGGAACTACACAAGTTACCAACCAACTATAAGGTAAATAAATCAAGAGTACCTTATCTTTCAAGTCCTGTAGAGGGTTACCACAAACTTCTCTTTCTCTTGACTCTCGGATCTCAAGCTGAGTTGTAGTGTTTGGTTCATCAATTCTTCCTCTTTTGCATCGTATGAGAAGCGATTCCGTTTGTAAGGTTTGGATGAGTAATATGCTGGGCAGCGAGTTAGTAAACTTGGTACAGCGCCTTCCTTCAGCTTTGGATTTTCCCGCGGTACTTCAGTAAAAGTACCATCTCCTCTTGGGACTTGGAAAGTGTAGTCTATGTCTTCTTTCTGAAAATGGTTGATACATACATAGACCACCTTCAGGTCACCGATATCCTCGCGACGAAGAGCGCATGTCCAGGCATGATTCAGGGTTGGTGGATTTTGAGGCATCTTGAACACAGGAACATGGTAATCTGGGTTGTAATTGCTCTTGCAACCGGGAACAGAACACGAGTTAGGCATGAATAGAAGCTAATATGAATAAAATACCAGAGCGAAATTAAAAGGATGAGATTGTACGTAAATAGAAGAGTTTGGAATAAAATCTGATCAATATTTGTATATATTTCAAGAATATTTCTAATTAATGTGGTTGATTATTATTATTATTTTTGAAAATAAATATTGTGGTTGGATAAATATTATCATCTTCTCCTTCATCCTTGGTCCATATTTTATAGGTTACTGTCAGGCCATATATAGAGTAGGCTATGCCTGAAGCAATCTACTGTCTTAGTGCGCATGTACGAGTTGATGCTAAATCAAAGTTCCGTAAGAGAGTTAAAGCCGTATGAGTTAAAAAGGAATATTGATGCATGTTAATAGGGAAGTATTACAACCTAGCAAATTATCTTCTGTACTCAGAGCATGTCACGATCATCCAACTTCAGGAGGTCATTTTGAACGTGATAAGACTGACTTATAACAAAATTGCTTCAAGATATTACTGGGAAGGTATTTTGTACTAACGTAATATAAACTTACGTAAATATGAGAAATAATAATAATAAAATTTGGACTAGGATTTCGTTTGATAAATATTATATTTAGAAATGAAGAATTATATTGGTACATATTGCAAACAATGTCCGAAGTGCTTCGTGATAAATCCAAAACTTTAAGTAGAATCTTCACCCCTTTGTTCCATTAATTTTCCAACTAAAAAGTGTGGAGTTTGGTTGAAATTGACATCATCGGACCATTACATGAATCATCCACGGAAACAAGTATATTGTCGCAGTATCAGATCATTTTTCTAAATGGTGGGAAGCTTCAGCCATACCCAACAAGAGCGGAAATCTATTTTTCATTCTCTACTTTGTTGTTTGTAGACTTGGGTGTATGGAAATTTGATGAGTGATCAAGGACCAGAATTTGTAAATACAGTCATTGATTTTCTCCTTGAAAGCCTATAAACAGAACATCTCATTTCTTCAGCTTACCACCCTCGAATCAATTGTCAGCGTGAAAGTGATAACAGAACGCTGAGAGCAGCATTATCTAATTTAGTAAATGACAAATGCGATAACTGGGATATCGATATCCCAATGGTTCTCTTTGCCTACCATACGAGCAAACATGCTTCAACTAACTGTGTTCCTGTCCAAGTGATTTATGGTCGTATTGCTAAACTTACAATATAAGTTTCTGAGAGAAGTATTTATGTGAAATATGATGAGCATGTAAATCCCGAATTTTAAATACAGTCAACATCCGGTAACTCGAACCCTCAGGGGAATAAAAAATCTGTTCGAGATAACGAATGTTCGAGTTAACGGGCATTCGAGTTACCGGATGTTGACTAAGGGGAAATGAAAATTCGTTCGAGATAACGAATGTTCGAGTTAACGGGCATTCGAGTTACCGGATGTTGACTGTATTTATTAAAACATAAACATCCAAGTAAATAACATCATAGTAATTGCACAAAATCGACTAAAACAAGATTATGATAAGCGTCATTTCAACAACTTGATACTTTATTGGGTAATACCGTTTACATTAAAACAGCAGACGTATCCATCGAATGGGTTCGAAATTGGAATCATGTTGGGTTGGGCCATACAAAGTGATAGGAATACTGCCTAAAGGTCGAGTAAAACGAGGAATTATTAAAGGTGGCAACTTTCTTAAAAACGTGTTTACTATTACAGATCTGAAGCGTTATATATACCGATGTTATATCACCAAAGTCTGATGTCGTGAAGGAGATTTTATAATACGAATCACCTGAGAAGAACACTTTACAAAGTAAATCGGATTTATTTTGATGTTTTTGATTTGATTGAATTTCTACATCCAAAATCTACCAGTATATTGTCTCCGATATCATCTATAACTAGAAAGATTTTTGCGTGGTTCTTAAATTTAACTCTATGAAAATCCCAATACTTTGGGAAAAAGGGAAACCTAAGCATCCCAGGAAGTGTATACGTTACCCGAAGTGATGCTAATTGTTACTTCTGAGCTATAATTAGATCATAACAGGATCAGAAAGAAATCACCTTGTGATAAGGAATAGAATGTTTCAGTATATGTGTGGTACTATTAGCGACAAAAAAATATCTAAATCAGTCAGTCAATAATAATGTAGACTTATGTTCAATGGCTCGCAGTGGATGGAGTTTGAGCGATAGATGCAGAAATAATGGCTACAGCAAGTTTGCTTAAACAAGATATCGTGTTTGCACAAAGTGTGGAGTTTCTTTGGAACAGGGGCATAGGAACGTGGCCCCCCCAACATCCAACACTGGGGGGACCTGCACCCCCCCCCACCCAATGAATTTACTATATATCATAAACATTTTATCTGCATATGTATCTCGGGCATATATGATGCGATTATTTTGAATTATTGAGAACCTCTATTTACTGATCCATTTATAATGAAGCCACTGACTTGTTAATAGTTAAATATACAAACAGTGTTGAATACATGGTATATATTTGTGGATATCATATATATTTTCGAGAATAGCATAATCCCATTAATTATTCTCTGATATACTTTTGAATTAGCTTTCTAATTTCTAATTGAATAAGCTTTCTAATTTAAATTTGTTTTTGTGTTTTGGATTAAATTACTGCAAGAAAACTTTATTTAACAATCTTATTTCTTGATAGCCTTAAGAAAAATTATTTATTCGAAGAGTATTTAGCAAACTAAGGGACAATATAACTAATGTTGATGATTTTCGCGGCCCCCCAAACACAATAATGTTCCTACTCCGCTGCTTTGGAATCCTCATCTACTCTCAAGGACACAATCATGTCAGCCCTATACCTTGAAATTTATCAGAACATTTCAATATGGTAATGAATTTTCAAAGATAGATTGAAACTAGTCTGAGTATTAGTCGTTAGTTAGTTATGTATTTAGTATATGTATTGACACTAACATTAGCCTTAGCCTTAGCCTTGTAGTAGCTGATTGCTGTTATTGGTCTAGCACATATAACGTTATTCTTATACATATTGTTATATTTTATTATGAGGATAATCTCATTATTATATTCTAGGAGAATATATTTTATGCAAAAATGTTGTACCTTGTATGTTACAATGTTGCATTATGTATGTTGGGATTTATGTATATATCACAGTGTGCCAAAATGGCTAATCTCGGGTAATAGGTATTTACGATAATGGTACGCATAAAAGTTGCATTAGTACAGATAGGAAATCGACTCCGTAGAATCCAAAAATATTATAATTTTTTATATAACTCAACTAGAAATATGTGAAAATGACATCATCATTCATTTATTTTGAATATTTTAAATGTGGGTCAATAATAATCAAATATTTATCACTCTATATTTTATGCAAATTAGCAAAATTGATCGTGTATCATGCGGTAGGTTTGTAGAGCCATGGTTCTACCAATAATTCACACATAATCAGTATTTTATATTAAACATAATCAAAATCGTCCCAAATGGCCCTCCCTATGATGTCTCATAATGCATAATACCAATATTTAACTCGAGGCTACGCCTTACGTATGAAACTGCAATAGCTACTCTCCCTTTTGTTAAGATTTTTTATGGAAACAAGAACAAAGTTATTATACCTAGGCGGCTAATACAAATAATTCAGGGACTATATAATATTAATTGACATTTATTGATAGCTTTCCATAAGTTATTTAATGTATAATGTGCTTGTACGCAGTTTGTAGGATATTTATATACCTTTGTAGCTTTGAAACCATTTTGTACAAGTACAAGGTCGCTATTACCCTATACACGGACTGATGTATCATGCACATTATCTTTAAATGACGTGTTGCCAGCTAATTTTTGATGAAATGTCTTTAGATATTTGTTAGATGCTTCCATAAACTCTTCTGCAATATTTTTAACCCGTAGCCACTAGTATCTGTTAATATATATATATGCGATATGAATTTTATTTATGATAAATAATTGTCTGCTGTAAAGTAAAAGGGAATTAGTCAATTGTGTTGAATAATCACAATGGGGAAAAATAAAAATCAGTCCGATTCTTTTCACGTCCAAATGTAAATTTGCATAAATTTGATTTGGGCGGGCTTGTGCGGGTCAAAAACAATTAATAATCAAATAAAACATGTATAGATTGAGTCCACACTAAGCAGTTTTTTGTCAAATTGTGTCAACCAAAAGATGCAACACTTATCACACCGCAAAAATTCAGAGATCCCAAATTGGAAAAACAGACGAACATTGGTTAGATAATTGTTTCCAAAAACAATCGAATCTAAATGTAATCCTTGTAATTTCTCAGTATATGGTATATTATAGCATGCAAACTACTTCAATTTAGATAAAAGAGCAAAATGAATGTAGAATAGCAATTTGAATTCGCACATATTTTACGGTTTTTCTACAATTTAATTGTTATCCAAAATAGATTTACTTGAAATTGAAGTTATTAGGCTCAGGTTTAATGGCTCAAAATTGCATTTTATTCATCCATTGATATTAAAGTAATAAGGAAAATAATAATTGACTATATAATCTTGTGAAATTTTTGCCTATTATGCCTATTTCCTACACTGTGTATATATATTACACCAGACGCCCCACATTTTTGCACATGACACAATATACGGTAGCCAGGGAATATAATCTGTCCTAGCACAGATTACACCGGGTATAATCTAGGCTAGGCAAGATTAACTCCGGGTCTAACTTGGGCTATGATGGTATATTCTGGGATATCCACTTCATACTCGGGGGTATAATCTGGGCTAGGAGCCTAGGACAGATTATACCTGGGTATATTCGAGGAGGGGGTATAATCTGGACTGTTACACCACTTGAACCATTTATACTGTGTATACGCGTCCCATGCAATTGAACAACTTGTACTGGACCACAATTCTTTTAATCCATTGGACTGCAAACGCGTTCACAGCAAAATTGTCTATGTGAACACGTTCGCTCCAATAAATCTAGTGCGAACGCGATACACCAGTATAAACACTTTCATAACGCGTATGCGTTTACACTGCCTTAGCCATATCAAATTTTTATAATTAATTCGTTCTTTACCTCGTTTTATATTCTTAACCCTTTAGGGTGCCAAGCTATGGTGCGCTACTCCAGTTGGCGAAGTTATGGGAAATATTTCTCATTATAATTCCTCAACTACAGCTGCCCTCTTTTGGGTGTGTTGGGGAGTTCCAAATCTTACTAAAGTAAGTGTTGTTGATTCAGCATCTACAGAAATCCTGGAAACCTTTCCAGTTTGTGCTAGTCCTCTTCTAGCGATTTCTTTTGTTCCTGGCATTCCTGGACCAACTTCTCCCTTGAATATCGAAAAGCCAACATCTAAGTTAGCAACAATGTGGATGGGCGGTGATTCTGGATGTCTTTATATTCACTCTGCTTTGGTAGCTTGGGATAAATGTATCTATGCGCTAAGATTACAAAGTTCTGTTACTGATATCAAGTAAGTTATTAGGAATAGTATAATTTCAATGTAACTAGTTTGAGCATTATTAAGTCGTATTATTAATGAAATGTTGTTTGGGTATCATACAATGTATTTCAAATGAATCATATATATTTCCTTTCATATTTGATTGGACTAAATAATCCGATAGATCACGATAATTAATTAGATTAAAGGAAATTTATTGCCAATTATATTATTACATGCTAATAAATTAATTATTAACTCTATATGAATTTATAGAATCCCAAACTGTAATTTTAATCATATTGATAACGTAATCAGTCGGCATATGTTATTGGTTGAACTCTCTATAACTTATATTCCAAAGTATAGGCATAGCATTCTATACACTAAGGCAATGGTGGTCACTAAAAAATTTGGACCAGGGATTGGTTAAGGTTCAGGTATACTCTACAAAATCCCAAAATTTCGATAAAATCCCAAATATTGTAAATCTCGTTTTTATTGCATTTTCGGATTGTATTGACACCAATGTGTACTCTCAAGAGATTTCTAAGAGAAATTCCTATTATTCTTCCAGTTTGACACACTTTGGTCACCTCAATCTAGGTATTATTGATGTAAATTATTTTTTCAAAAGCCTCTATCTCAAAACCAACATTTTCAGTTTTGTATAATAGGTCATTTTGTCAATTTTGGTCTTGGAATCAAAAGCTCAACGGTTTCGGATAGATCTCGTGAAGATAAAACTAATGAGTCCAGCGATTTATTCTATTATGGATAGTTCATGTGCTTTTTGGATTTTGGATCAGGAAAATCTTCATTTGAAAGTCGACATCACATAAAAGTATTTGAAATCCAGAAAAATCCAGATATTCACAATTCCTGTACTCATTAGTTTTATTACATCCAGCTAAACACATTCAATCAATAATATTATTGGTCTTGTTTATTTTTGCTGATTGATCTTCTACCCAATAGTGGTAAAATTAAAAAATATATTTTTCCTCTCTTAGTATATATGCCAATATTATTGTATTTTTGGCATCCTGAGGATGAAGTAAATCCGCTGTAAAAAAATTAATTCATTCGGGTAAATACTTATGGTAGAAGTACTCTAGAGGATACCTGAACCTTAAGTACTTCAAACCAACATTTTCTAAAATGGTAATCTGTTCAATTTTTCCATTAATTTTAGCTACCCTCCCTCATCACCCTGACAATATATTATTGTCAATTAAGTATCATATTTCAACGATTGGAAAATTTAAGGAGTTTAATATATAATATATAATACTGTATACGAACACAGATATCGATATAAAGTTATTATAATACTGAGGAGCTTAAGACATCAATACATAAATAGAGATTTACTTCTAAGAGGGAGTAGTCACACTTAATACATCTACTGGAACAGCAACAGGTTGACTGAATAAAACTAAGAGAAACAAATAAAAATTAATTCTTGAATTTAGTAAGCTTACTATTATCACGCTTCAATACTAGTACATTATAATTGTGAACTTTATTAGATAACAAACAGTTGGAAACAGTGATAAAAAGTTTTCGTAGAATGTCCCACCGCGATACATTGCATTTAGTGGGGCAGCATAGCAATAAAATTGTTCAATTTTTGATACAAGCATGAAAATTGGCACAGGCATAGATAAATATATTATAAAAAGATATGGATATGGAGGCATCACGAAATTTTAATATTTTCAAGATGGCGGCCAAAAATTGTCGGAAAGTGTCGGACATAAGCCCGCTCTCGCGATTACTTGTTAAATGACCTCGTAGAGTGTTTATATGCTCATAGTTATTCTCAAATGACTGTGCGGTGAAGAAAGAGGGGTCACTCGATAGGGTAGAAACAATATTTGAGAATGGAATGTGTCACATTCCAGCGTTGTCAAGGAATGTCATCCCTCCTAAACATGGTCATGTGACCGCTATAATGACTGGAAATCTTATGCTGATTACGAATATCAGCATTAAACATTGATTAAACTTCAATTGACAGAGTTAAATTCATTTTCTATACATATATGTACTACAATATAACTCGGTTAGTACGTACTTCGGCTTAGTAAGTACTAATTTTTTAACCAATTAGTAAATTTATATGTATCTCAATATTATGTAAAGTCAGTTAGTACGTACACTTGGATAATATTCACAAATTTTATCTCCCGAGGGGTTACATGCTAACCGAGTTCTATTTTGAGCCAAAATGTCATTCCGTCCTAAAAATCCTGTGAAACATTTAATCTATTAACTGATGGCTCTATAATGCGGGTCGACAGCGTTTGATCGACAGATTCGACACCAATACCTATCTTATATTCAACGGATATTTCCATATTACAGTAGAATCTCGTTAGTACGAACACAGTTAATACCATTTCGCGGATAGGACGACAAACAGTTCCACAGAATCAGGTCCCTACAAGCCACAAAGGGTTTTACTCCGGTTAATATGAACTCTGGATAAAGCTAACAAAATTTTATCGTCCGTTGGTGCTCGTATTAACGAGGTTCTACTGTATATAGGCATGCATGTAAAGATATTATCCATGTTTTAAAATAAATCAAATTGGTGTAACTCAGAAGCGGCCTTGGTATAACTCAACACTGCAGCGTCCGCTGCCGACCCGAATCGTGGTGTAACTCCAAAACATTTTGTTGCAAAATTTATACCAAGATCGGCCTTAAAAACTCTGGTGTATTCTATTTCCTCAAAATAGTGGATCTTATACTATAAGAAAAAATATTGTAAAAGTCTGCCCCATTGAGGACTACATCCTCCAGGTGAATGGCTCGATACGCCCCTGCCATTCGAGTTACCCAGTGATCATCGATTATTAATAGTTGCAGTTATAAACTCTTGTAAGTCGTTAGTTATAAATAAGAGTTAAATAAGAGGCTTTGCGACGAATCTGTATTAAGCACCTCAAGTTAACTGCCTCTATGCGGCCTTACTCCTCACTAAACCATTGATGATAGAGTTAGTAACATCAATTCCTCCCATTTCCATACTTTTAACTTGTTTAGCTATAATACCCGTGAAGCAAACTTCTAGGGTGATTTTGAATTTTCATTAAGTTGTTACCTTTTTGTGAACAACAACAATATATTCATATTAAAATTAAAAAATGCGAAATTTGAAATCAGCATACGTACTTGTTTACCTATTATAACATTTGGAAGTTAGTTTCTATCTCGTATATAAATGAGGTTCTATTCCCATTCCCCCATCACTTTAATGCAACCTGGACAAACAAACACACACAGTGGTCACACACACACAAACAAACAACAGTCGAGTTTTAATAATATAGATTCATCAATAGTTTCTTAAAATCCTTAGCCCCTGAATGTTCTCGCCTAAAATATTTTTGAGCGTTTAAACTAAATAAATACTAAGTAAATTCAAAGATTGAAATATACAATATAACCTCATTAGTACGAACACGGATAATGCGAATTTCCGTGACTATGAACACAATTTTTGGACACTTCAAAGAATCTTCAATTCGAATAATACCGGTTGATACCAATTTGTTATCATGAACGTGCAAATAGACTAGTGCAAAATAGCCGAAATAGAAGACACGAAAAGTGATTATATGATTTATACAGTACTAAGTTACTAACTGACTTTACATTATATTGAGATACATAAAAATTTAGTAATTGGTTAAAAAAATTAGTACTTACTAAGCCGAAGTACGTACTAACCGAGTTATATTGTAGTACATATATGTATAGAAAATGAATTTAACTCTGTCTATTGAAGTTTAATCAATGTTTAATGCTGATATTCGTAATCAGCATAAGATTTCCAGTCATTATAGGGGTCACATGACCATGTTTAGGAGGGATGACATTCCTTGACAACGCTGGAATGTGACACATTCCATTCTCAAATATTGTTTCTACCCTATCGAGTGACCCCTCTTTCTTCACCGCACAGTCATTTGAGAATAACTATGAGCATATAAACACTCTACGAGGTCATTTAACAAGTAATCGCGAGAGCGGGCTTTTGTCCGACACTTTCCGACAATTTTTGGCCGCCATCTTGAAAATATTAAAATTTCGTGATGCCTCCATATCCATATCTTTTTATAATATATTTATCTATGTCTGTGCCAATTTTCATGCTTGTATCAAAAATTGAACAATTCACTCCAATATGGCTGCTATGCTGCCCCACTAATTTACATATAAATCTCCAAAGTGTGCTATGCTCTAGTTCCATAGTGGCCCAGTTGAACAAGTTTCGTACGGGAAGAGCCAGAGTAAAAATTGTCAAATTGTTCCCTATGACTGTCAATTTTGCTAAATATGTCAAAAATGACCTTAATGCCTTCAAGAACAAGGCTCGATGGATATTTGAGAGAACCCCTATCTAACAATTCTATGAGTATAGACTGACTGCCCATGTCATCATTCACATGTAATGATTGTTCAGTACATAGAAATTTCCTGCACAATATGCAATTAATAGATTTTTTGAGATAAGAAAATACAGCTTAGCCTGCGACAAACGCGAGGCACTCAACTTGAGATGTTGCCATTTCCGGAAGGCTGATTCATTTAAGGTTGACAAATAGGAATCTACATCAAAACAAGCAGCATGTTCATCGTCTTTCAAGATCAAGATACAGAGGTTGTTTACATTTTTTTTTTGTTGATGCTGAAAAAAATGTAAACAACCTAGCCTCTGTATAAATCCCAAAAAAGAAACCACCTCGAGACAACATTGTGCTGCGTTGTTTCCTATCAGATTGAGAGAATGCGCTTCACATGGAATGTACGTACAATGCAGATTGGTTTACACTTTTAATTCTTGCTTGTAGACCAGAGTAATAACCCGCCATATTACTTGCGTTATCGTAAGACTGTCCACGACATTCTATAATCGGTATGTTTTTATCTGCCAAGTATTTCAGAATCGTGTTTGCTAAATATTCCGATCCGTGACTATAAATTGGAATTAATTCCAAGAACCTTTCTGTTGGAACATTTTCCTTCATATACCTTACAGTAAAAGCAAGTTGACCACATGACTGACATCTGGAGTCGAGTCTACGCTTATTGAATAATACTTAGATTCTTTAATTTCTTTAAACATTTCGTCCAGAACTCTCCTCTCGATAAAGGTAATAAATTCTTCGCAAATATTTGCGGACAAATACGATGTTGTTCCCTTACCACAATTCCCATATTTTTAAAAATGTTCACTAAGAAACGGATCAAATTGACTTACTAATTCCAATATACCAAGATAATTTCCATTTTGATTGGAACCCAGGGTTTGATTATCTCCACGGAATGCTGAACCTCTGATGCTAAGAATTTTATAACGGCAACAATACGTTGTAATACATTTTCCAATATTGTTGGTCTTGATAAAATTCCTTGAGTAACTCGGAATCAATACAACCAGATTCGTTTTGACGTTTTGCATACATGATCATGCATGCAGTATGCTCTGGGCCACATTCATGTTCAGCAATTAAATTTAGATGCTTCCAGTCGTTGAAACCGTTTGATGCAAAAGTTTTTTTCTTCTTTGAAAATAGCGGCAGGTAAAGCAGTAGACTGATCCTTGCGATGTAGAATATAGCAACCAATCACGATTAACTATTTCCCTAATTGTTGAGTAAATACTGCTTGGGATATGTAACTTGTTACTTTTACAAATGTTTGTGTTTTCTTATTAAAAATAATATATTGTCTTCCAGATTTTGAGAAGTTAGCATTAGCATTTTGATAATTAGTTGGACCATTTCGTATAATAATAGACGTTTCGTTAGAGCTTTGTAAATTCCATAAAGCAGGATCGGATGACGGTATTTGCACTGTTGCACTTTGGTCTTTAGATAGATCAGAAGTTGGTTCCATTGATCCAATATCTCTCTCAACAATATATACACATTCAGAATCAGAACACGTAATTATGTTTGGATGATAAGCTGATAATTCTGTACTAACTGCATTGCTCACAGTTTCACTTTCAACAGCGCTGGAAGTAGAAATATAATCTGTTGTTGTCCTAGAAAAAATGGATGTTAGCTTCGGAAGTTTAGCGTTCTCTTCCTATTGTTTTTTGGCCCTCTTGCGTTTAGTAGAGCCACTTGCAAAAGTTTTCTTCATGTTTATAGTAATTGAAGTCTATTTTTAGAACAAATACAGGAGTTAGATATATATTAAGTTATGTGCATATTATAATTACCAATGAATAAATCTCTAATATTAATTAAGAGGAAAAACCAATTCTATAGAATCTTAAAGTGGTTTGAAAAGAATCGGAGCAATATTAATAATTTATTGATAATTTATTAATAATGTATTTAATTATTAATTTAAAAAAATGAATAAATAATATATACACGTATATATATATATATATATATACTATATATACAAACGATACATACAAACAAACTAAACAGACAGACAAAAATCCTTAGATAATGTATAAGTCATTCTACTATAATGGATGTAATTGGTTGCATATTAACGTACTGTGGTATGCTATAACTTTGTGTGGTATTCTAATACTTTAGTTGTGTATCTATACAAACTTACGGAGCATATTTACTGAACTTGGTTTTACGTGTTGTACTAGATAAAAATAAATCTAAAAATGACACATCCAATTATTGAAAGAATTTATTATTTATCCAATCAGCTAATCAGCTAACAGTAAATACCCATCAGGAAAGGTAGGCCCTTTGTGGTAGGCTCTGGGAAATCCCAGTTTGCCCTTGCTTAAAACGGTACTGCTGAATAGCATATGGCAGGGTACATTAAATTAGAAAATGAACTGGTATCGATACCAAGTTCTGATGTATTGATGGAAACTCTGAGGTTATTAGGAGGTATATTTTCGGTATATGTGTAGTCATGAGGTTTGCATTCAGTAAATTTTGGGAAGATAAAGACCTTTTCGTAGTATCTTAAATTGAGCCAATTGTTCCGAACAGACTTAATAATATGCACAACATCTAAGAATATAATTAGATATCTGAATAGATCACAAGGATGTTTACTATGGGCATCAGAGATTTTTGGTCTCTGAAAAAGGTTTAAATAAACTGACATTTAGTGGGTAGTTACCAGTGCATATTGAGTCAACATATATAATACATCTTTCTATATCAGAGATAGTTTTTGTAACAATGGGAAAAAGGGTCATAGCAGAGCTAGAACCGAGAGGGACTAGACGTACAATTCTAGAAAATTTTGTCATAAAACTAGATACCATCATATAAAACACAGTTGTATGTGGATCCCCCGGATGGTCAATAGAGCCTATTATTTACTACCTTTATAGCTGGCATCACTACGTATGTGTACTTCGTACATTTGAAGTATGACGTGTCGCTCGCTGTCATTAAATGAGGATGAAATCTCTTTTGAACATTTAACTAATCGCTATCTAAACCGATACAAATTTTATTTGGGGATATTACGCTCATGTGGTAGAGTTAAACAATTCGAAGATTGAATAAGACGGTAACAAGCTGGTGTAATAACATGAACCTTAATGGAAAAAACCTGAGTTAAAACACTATATCGGCGCCCAAATTTGGAAAATTTCAAATATTTCAATTGGTCAAGTAAAATGAAACCCTTTTTTTGATGAATTAAGAGTTTATCATTTATAGCTTCGTCGGCAGCGAAATCTAAATCATCATGGAATATAGTAATTTAATAACGGTTCCAAATTACTAATGGCATTTTCTAGACAGGTTGTAACAGTGGGTTGTGGTTTTTTTTACATTATATTGAGATACATAAAAATTTAGTAATTGGTTAAAAAAATTAGTACTTACTAAGCCGAAGTACGTACTAACCGAGTTATATTGTAGTACATATATGTATAGAAAATGAATTTAACTCTGTCTATTGAAGTTTAATCAATGTTTAATGCTGATATTCGTAATCAGCATAAGATTTCCAGTCATTATAGGGGTCACATGACCATGTTTAGGAGGGATGACATTCCTTGACAACGCTGGAATGTGACACATTCCATTCTCAAATATTGTTTCTACCCTATCGAGTGACCCCTCTTTCTTCACCGCACAGTCATTTGAGAATAACTATGAGCATATAAACACTCTACGAGGTCATTTAACAAGTAATCGCGAGAGCGGGCTTTTGTCCGACACTTTCCGACAATTTTTGGCCGCCATCTTGAAAATATTAAAATTTCGTGATGCCTCCATATCCATATCTTTTTATAATATATTTATCTATGTCTGTGCCAATTTTCATGCTTGTATCAAAAATTGAACAATTCACTCCAATATGGCTGCTATGCTGCCCCACTAATTTACATATAAATCTCCAAAGTGTGCTATGCTCTAGTTCCATAGTGGCCCAGTTGAACAAGTTTCGTACGGGAAGAGCCAGAGTAAAAATTGTCAAATTGTTCCCTATGACTGTCAATTTTGCTAAATATGTCAAAAATGACCTTAATGCCTTCAAGAACAAGGCTCGATGGATATTTGAGAGAACCCCTATCTAACAATTCTATGAGTATAGACTGACTGCCCATGTCATCATTCACATGTAATGATTGTTCAGTACATAGAAATTTCCTGCACAATATGCAATTAATAGATTTTTTGAGATAAGAAAATACAGCTTAGCCTGCGACAAACGCGAGGCACTCAACTTGAGATGTTGCCATTTCCGGAAGGCTGATTCATTTAAGGTTGACAAATAGGAATCTACATCAAAACAAGCAGCATGTTCATCGTCTTTCAAGATCAAGATACAGAGGTTGTTTACATTTTTTTTTTGTTGATGCTGAAAAAAATGTAAACAACCTAGCCTCTGTATAAATCCCAAAAAAGAAACCACCTCGAGACAACATTGTGCTGCGTTGTTTCCTATCAGATTGAGAGAATGCGCTTCACATGGAATGTACGTACAATGCAGATTGGTTTACACTTTTAATTCTTGCTTGTAGACCAGAGTAATAACCCGCCATATTACTTGCGTTATCGTAAGACTGTCCACGACATTCTATAATCGGTATGTTTTTATCTGCCAAGTATTTCAGAATCGTGTTTGCTAAATATTCCGATCCGTGACTATAAATTGGAATTAATTCCAAGAACCTTTCTGTTGGAACATTTTCCTTCATATACCTTACAGTAAAAGCAAGTTGACCACATGACTGACATCTGGAGTCGAGTCTACGCTTATTGAATAATACTTAGATTCTTTAATTTCTTTAAACATTTCGTCCAGAACTCTCCTCTCGATAAAGGTAATAAATTCTTCGCAAATATTTGCGGACAAATACGATGTTGTTCCCTTACCACAATTCCCATATTTTTAAAAATGTTCACTAAGAAACGGATCAAATTGACTTACTAATTCCAATATACCAAGATAATTTCCATTTTGATTGGAACCCAGGGTTTGATTATCTCCACGGAATGCTGAACCTCTGATGCTAAGAATTTTATAACGGCAACAATACGTTGTAATACATTTTCCAATATTGTTGGTCTTGATAAAATTCCTTGAGTAACTCGGAATCAATACAACCAGATTCGTTTTGACGTTTTGCATACATGATCATGCATGCAGTATGCTCTGGGCCACATTCATGTTCAGCAATTAAATTTAGATGCTTCCAGTCGTTGAAACCGTTTGATGCAAAAGTTTTTTTCTTCTTTGAAAATAGCGGCAGGTAAAGCAGTAGACTGATCCTTGCGATGTAGAATATAGCAACCAATCACGATTAACTATTTCCCTAATTGTTGAGTAAATACTGCTTGGGATATGTAACTTGTTACTTTTACAAATGTTTGTGTTTTCTTATTAAAAATAATATATTGTCTTCCAGATTTTGAGAAGTTAGCATTAGCATTTTGATAATTAGTTGGACCATTTCGTATAATAATAGACGTTTCGTTAGAGCTTTGTAAATTCCATAAAGCAGGATCGGATGACGGTATTTGCACTGTTGCACTTTGGTCTTTAGATAGATCAGAAGTTGGTTCCATTGATCCAATATCTCTCTCAACAATATATACACATTCAGAATCAGAACACGTAATTATGTTTGGATGATAAGCTGATAATTCTGTACTAACTGCATTGCTCACAGTTTCACTTTCAACAGCGCTGGAAGTAGAAATATAATCTGTTGTTGTCCTAGAAAAAATGGATGTTAGCTTCGGAAGTTTAGCGTTCTCTTCCTATTGTTTTTTGGCCCTCTTGCGTTTAGTAGAGCCACTTGCAAAAGTTTTCTTCATGTTTATAGTAATTGAAGTCTATTTTTAGAACAAATACAGGAGTTAGATATATATTAAGTTATGTGCATATTATAATTACCAATGAATAAATCTCTAATATTAATTAAGAGGAAAAACCAATTCTATAGAATCTTAAAGTGGTTTGAAAAGAATCGGAGCAATATTAATAATTTATTGATAATTTATTAATAATGTATTTAATTATTAATTTAAAAAAATGAATAAATAATATATACACGTATATATATATATATATATATACTATATATACAAACGATACATACAAACAAACTAAACAGACAGACAAAAATCCTTAGATAATGTATAAGTCATTCTACTATAATGGATGTAATTGGTTGCATATTAACGTACTGTGGTATGCTATAACTTTGTGTGGTATTCTAATACTTTAGTTGTGTATCTATACAAACTTACGGAGCATATTTACTGAACTTGGTTTTACGTGTTGTACTAGATAAAAATAAATCTAAAAATGACACATCCAATTATTGAAAGAATTTATTATTTATCCAATCAGCTAATCAGCTAACAGTAAATACCCATCAGGAAAGGTAGGCCCTTTGTGGTAGGCTCTGGGAAATCCCAGTTTGCCCTTGCTTAAAACGGTACTGCTGAATAGCATATGGCAGGGTACATTAAATTAGAAAATGAACTGGTATCGATACCAAGTTCTGATGTATTGATGGAAACTCTGAGGTTATTAGGAGGTATATTTTCGGTATATGTGTAGTCATGAGGTTTGCATTCAGTAAATTTTGGGAAGATAAAGACCTTTTCGTAGTATCTTAAATTGAGCCAATTGTTCCGAACAGACTTAATAATATGCACAACATCTAAGAATATAATTAGATATCTGAATAGATCACAAGGATGTTTACTATGGGCATCAGAGATTTTTGGTCTCTGAAAAAGGTTTAAATAAACTGACATTTAGTGGGTAGTTACCAGTGCATATTGAGTCAACATATATAATACATCTTTCTATATCAGAGATAGTTTTTGTAACAATGGGAAAAAGGGTCATAGCAGAGCTAGAACCGAGAGGGACTAGACGTACAATTCTAGAAAATTTTGTCATAAAACTAGATACCATCATATAAAACACAGTTGTATGTGGATCCCCCGGATGGTCAATAGAGCCTATTATTTACTACCTTTATAGCTGGCATCACTACGTATGTGTACTTCGTACATTTGAAGTATGACGTGTCGCTCGCTGTCATTAAATGAGGATGAAATCTCTTTTGAACATTTAACTAATCGCTATCTAAACCGATACAAATTTTATTTGGGGATATTACGCTCATGTGGTAGAGTTAAACAATTCGAAGATTGAATAAGACGGTAACAAGCTGGTGTAATAACATGAACCTTAATGGAAAAAACCTGAGTTAAAACACTATATCGGCGCCCAAATTTGGAAAATTTCAAATATTTCAATTGGTCAAGTAAAATGAAACCCTTTTTTTGATGAATTAAGAGTTTATCATTTATAGCTTCGTCGGCAGCGAAATCTAAATCATCATGGAATATAGTAATTTAATAACGGTTCCAAATTACTAATGGCATTTTCTAGACAGGTTGTAACAGTGGGTTGTGGTTTTTCTGAACTTTGATTAATCCTAGGCCTAGGTAAACAATCTATTTCTAATAACAGGGTCTCAATTTGACGAATGTCACTAACTTGCTTCATTGAGAGATCTATTTGATATTTTTGTTGATGATAGGCCGTGATATATAAATCAGATTTTATCGTAAGCAATGCTTCAATATGAGGTTGACTATCCTTAACTGGGATCTTAAGGAAAATAATAGAGTTTAAATCCGGAATGTGACTAGTCCAACCATTGGAGAGTTCACTGTACGGCAATTTATCAATGATATCAGCAATTAATTAAATTGAAAACTTAGCTGTTGTGGTTGCACTCTCTTCTCTGCTTAGTTTCATTGCTATTTCAGTCAGGGTTACTTCTTTCTGTTCTCTTGAGAATCTCCTCGGTCTTTCATTGGTGTCAGAGAGGTAGCTGGGACAGTTTGGGAAAATCCATGGTATCGCAGACTTAAATACGGCATATTTTGGCGAGGTACATCAACATATATACTTCAATCAAAAATATCTTATTGATTTTTCGATATCTTCCTCTTTAAAGTGGAGTATGCTTATCTAGATGTATACAAAAAATCCAAAATTGCAGCCTGTGCCGACGCATGTTCCTTTGGTGGCACTAAATTTTGATGGTGGTTTATTGATAGTGCCTCCAAAGGAACATTCTGTCGTCGCAGGCTCAATTTTGGATTTTTTTTCGCCAAGTCATCAACGCCTCAAGGTGTCAAGAACCATTTGTTAATTGGTCCGAGTCACAAGGAACAGTAGATAAATTTGAAGTTTGTTTCTATCATAAACTATCTTGAGTTTAATGCCATTCATTCATTATGAATTGATAAAAGATTATATTATTAGTTATATATTTTGCCATGTTATTCACGGTGAGTGAGTTAAGTCAACAAATTCCTTATTTTATATTATTTAATTTAATCCATTGTATAGTAATACTACAATTAAATAGAAACCAGCTGGAATTTATAAATTAAATAAATATAATTATTACAAGTTGAAACAATAGAATTAGATTTAACACTTTTACTGAAATTGAAGTGTGAGTAAACAAAGAAATTTCAACCCCCCATTTATGGCATGAATTAAAACAATTGTAAAATTTGTCTTTTCCCATTAGACGCAAAATTTATGGTTATCCAATGGTGAAATAAAATTGCGGATATAGTATAACAATTTTTGAGTTATGGCCCAGACAAATTTTAAAAGGTGTTAAAGATGTGTCCAAAATTTGTTAATCAAAAATCGTAACCCCAGGTGCAAATTAGACTTCCTATCGCACCTACACGCCAAGTTTCAGCCCATCAACTATAGAGCTCTGACCAGGTCACCGTCTACGGAAAAAAAATTAAAGGCAGTGATTTCAATACTGGGCCACTATACTAAAGTATAGTCGGCACAGTAAAAATACAGTTGAAGTGGAACCTTGTTAATCAATTATTACCTACACGGTTAATTAACTTGTATTTGAGGTCTAACTAAGGAAAATTTCAATAACGAGGTTCAGATTGCATAATCAACACTTGTACTTTTAATTAATTAAATTATTATAGTAACTGAATCAGAGTTTCATTGAAAAATTCATTATTTTATTGTAAGAATTACTAACCCTTGGAATCTTGTTGTTTTGGTAGTATACTCTGGGTCTGGGTATAGTCTTGAACCATTTTCCCCGAAGATACTCATCTTTGGGATATTAAAAAATTTCGTAAAATCTTCTCCTCTGTAATTTGAGGTACATCCAGGCACAATACAAGACATCGTATTCAGATAGATATTATACTGATAGGTATTTTGAATGAAGTGAGGGAGTCGATTTGATAGAAATAGAAGGGGCAATTTAAAAGATTTAGAATCAAATTATCATCCACCAATGTAAATTTTACATTATGGGTGGATAAAAACAGGATGTATAAGTGACACGCAATATCAGTTCCTTTGAACATCAGTTCAAATCATAGACTCCTTTAAATAAGGACTGGAACGTCGCGATCTCGGGGTTTTAACTTTGATTTGTGAGGCTCCAATTTTTCAATTGGAAAAGCATTAGATTTCCGGTTTCCAAATGTGATTTTTGGCATATAGGGGTAACTTTTGGCACCCGCCAACAAGTTGAGGTTTCCACTCAAAATTTCTCACACCTCGACAAGTTATGACGTCATTGTCACATTTCGAGAACTGTGAAAAGTCATTTAATTGCACATAACTCCCGCCCTCTAAGAGATAAAAATCTGATAATTTAATTTAACATGCACATTAATGATGCGAACACGTTGATTACACCAGATCACCAATATGTTAACTCATTAGCACATGATGACGTCATCACAAACATTTCACATTGTAAATTGGCCTATTTACGCATTATATTCAAGGTTTCGAAGTATATAAACCACTCACCAACCGCTTCGCGGTTGGTGTGTGGTTGTGATATGCCGCGAAGCGACCTAGCAAGCGAAGCGCGGTAGTTGATTATAAAGCGTAAATAGGCCTAAATAGTCAAATTAACAATGTGAAATGTTAGTGATTACTTCATCATGCGATAATTAGTAAGCATATCGGCAATTTGGTTTGACCAACGTGTCCGTATCATTACTGCACAAGTTCTATTAACTTTTCAGATTTTTTCTCTTAGAGGGCGCGAATTATGTGCGATTAAGTGACTTACCCCAATTCTCGAAATGTGACAATGACGTCATAACTTGTCGAGGTGTGAGAAATTTTGACTGGAAACCCCAACTTGTTGGCGGGTGCCAAAGGTTATCCCTATATGCCAAAAATCACATTTGGAAACCGCAAACCTAATGCTTTTTCAATTTTAAAATTGGAGCCTCTCAGACTCAAGTTAAAACAAGCTCTTGGTGTTTTTTTTGTGTTCTGCTGCGAAGCGACCTTGCAAGCAAAGCACACTATTTTATTTAGAATACCCAAACAATTTGAATTCTTACTATACACGTATTTCAAGTTTTGGAGGACTTTTATCCATGCTAACATGGCAATTCAATGCCTCATGTGGAAAATAAACGATGTCCAAAGTGAACTGGGGTTCTAATGTTAGCTTCATCCTACCTATAGCCCGGCTCTGCAACCACTAACTACTCTGTACAGTCAACTCCGCTTAATATAGCCTTTGTTAATCAGTTTCTCCGCTTAACGGGTAAAAATCTCTCAGGATTTCTAAGACAGAATTACAGTTTGGCTTGGATTATTTTCGATTAATCTGTTTCATCCGCTTAATCGGGTCTAAACAACTTGGTCCTGAGATGGCTCTATTATGCGGAGTCAACTGTATTTGAATAAATGAAAGGGATAACCCGTGGGAACTAAATTTAAGTCCTAATCACCAAGTAAAAGAGGGGGAGAAGACACCCCTCCAGAATTATTTTTTACTCGAATAGAAAATTTGTGCGTATTTAAATGTGTAATATTTTATACTGTAGCGCTTCGCTTGATATGTCTCTGTGCAACAAAACATAACTGCACAGCAACCGCTTCGTGGTTGTTGTGCGGTTTAATGAATTCTTCAAACATTTTATATCGAGTAATTAGGCCTATTTTTACAATTTAACAACGTGGAATTTTTATGATTACGTCATCATTCAAAAATGGGTAAGCATATTTATCTCATAGTCTGACCAACATGTCCGCATCATTAATGTGCATGTTCTATTTTTATCTTATAGAGGGTGTTATACTCAATGATTACCTAAATACCGCTTCTCAAAATGTGAGAATGACATCATGACTTGACAAGGAGTGAGAAGTTTTTATGGAAGCCTCAACTGGTTCTGGGGGACAAAGTTTACCCCTATATGCCAAAACCACTACTGGAAACTGTCCAATTTTTTCAAATATACAGATATATTAAAATGTTCGGTGATATATTTTGAAAGTATATTTTCTTTCTAATTTTGGTTGTAAATAGAAAAGTTGATATAGTACTTGAGGCCTAAGTGTGTTTCTTGTCTTTCCCTATACCTAGTTTGATGTTAAATTTGAATTATTTATGACATGATACTCATTTAATAATTTTCGTTTAGTGTTATATATCAGCTTTTTTTTAACCCAGCTTAGATCATCTCTTTTTGATAGTTTTTTTTGCATGAATTTACTGTAAATATTGTCTAATTGATGATCCTGAAATGGCCTAACAGAAGGAAGATGTTGTAGTTATTACTACGGTCAGTTAATACAAATCTATAATTCGTGGCCTTAGATCGTAAGGACTTTAACACTTATCTATTTTTCTCGGGCATTAATTAAGACCCTTCTATGGTTCTATTCGTTTTATTAAAAAAAAGCACCTATGCTTTTTTAGGGCTGAACGAATATACCGAATACTTCGTTCGTTTGGGCGAATATTAGATTGAAACGGATATTCGTTGACTAATTTCGGACAACAACAAGACTTTTGTATAGCTTAGAGATATCGTAAATATAAATTCCCACTTAAACTAGCTGATTATTAGTTAACTTGTGCATAATACACTTTGTAACTACTATTATACCATTGTAACGTTATCAAAAACCTATTTTCCAATGTATTTTGTCTCTAGAAATTGATTTAATGCTCAGTCGTACAAACGAACGAATATTCGATTATTCGTTCGTTTAGAAAAGGTTCGTTAGTTACATTTAGAATATCCATTTCAGCCCACCTTTTTTGTATCATGATTGATGCTAATACTTTAGTCTTAATATCCTAGATTTTAGCAGAGTTATTAAATTAGAGTAATATTTTTATTAATTACATTTGTGTATAGTATATGAAAAACTGAAAACTCTGACCATCGCCTTGTTTTTGATTATTTAATTATATTTTCCTATTAGGTATTCTGGTGCTCATGTTTTTGCTGCACTTACTAATGGTACTTTAGAAATTTTTAACAGAAATAATAATGGAGAATGGGATTGGGACAATCATAAAAGTGTCTCAATAGGACAGAGGCGAGATTTCCCTGTTTTATGTCTCCTTCCTGTTAATCATAAGATTTGGTCAGGTATCAGTCACACCGTTAAGATTTTGGATGATACCACTCTTAAGGAAGAACATTCTTTGCAGGTTAGATTTTTGTTTTTCAACTTTTTTTCTAATTATAATACTTCTTAGCAAACATTCTCTCTTTTGACAACTTTTTAAAACTCTTGTACGGAGAATTATTGTCTAATATTTCTCAAAGCCACGATGGTTAGCATTGGCCGTGCTTTCTCGATATTCGGAATCCACAGCTAAATAATTATGTAATGGTTGATTTAGTGCAGATAATTTTATACAGGATATTATTAAAATTCTTGCTAATACTTTATCGTTAGCACCCTCATACATTGAAATTGTATTGGATAACTTTGAGCGCAAAATATTGACAAATTTTGAATTTGATCAACTCGACTGACATAACTTCTTGAGAATGAGAAAACATAGGATGATAGTTCTTGACAGGTGCTCGCATCATTAATTTGCACATTAATTTTATTGTTTTTATCTCTTCCCAGATATGAGTTCTGGAAATTGTTTATTTTAACCCTTAAGAAATCCGATAACTGCCACATACTTCACTTGCGCGCTACACTTTCTCGGTCTCTTCGCGACGTGTGACATGATACACAAAAACCGCTTTTCGGTTGTTGTGTCTTCCACCCGGCACTCCGTTCCTCGTGAATGAGAAATTCTTAATATTTTCACGATAAAAGTATTTAAAATATTTTGTATTATCATCGAGTACACGCGGGATGATAAAAGAGTTTCTTTGTTAGTTATGCATTATAGTGTTCCCTAACTATTCCGAACTTCGCTAATCCGAACCCTCTCCAGTCCGAACAGGAGATCCAAAACTATATTTCTTTAAATTTAGAAAAATCTCAAAACTTGTATATTGCAATGGAATTATTAAAAATAATTCTCAGACAGGTATTTAGGTAGTATACCATATGTTTAGTTTGATAAAAAGGTTTTGAAAGTTTGGTTCGGGTTATCGTGATCCTGTTTTTAGAGGCCTATAGAAAATGTATTTTTTCACTAATGGGAACAGAATCTTTTTTGAATCGGAACACTTCTGTTCGTATTAGCGAGGGTGTACCGTAGCATAGGCGCAAATACGGTGGTGCAGGTGGTGCAAATGCACCACCGGCACTCAGCGATAGAAGTGCTGGTGGTGCAAGGTGGTGCTAGGTCCACCTGTACTTTGTATTGAGGTGCACCACTGCCACTTTTGGCTACAGGTCAAAAGTTTGCACCTATGTATTGTAGTCCGCATATTCATTGCAAAAGTTATTGTAATTTAAGCCAATATAAGTGCTTGCAGGAAGATTTATTGCTGTGCCCACTATTCTATAGTTAGTGGCCCAGTATTGAAATGACTGCCTTGGTATTTTATCCGTATCATCTACCCAGAACAGAGTTTTATTTACTAGGAACTAAATTTTCAGTATCTATGTATCATGGGTTACAGATTTTATCTAGGGTTACGATTTTTGATAATTCACATTTCCATCCCAGAAGGTGACAAAACTTTTAACTAAATTCGAGGCTTGTCCCTGTCTGGATTATCCAGTAGCATACGATTAGTATAAAAGGAATTCTATAAATTATTAAGTGTGCATTGTAGAATGCCTTAACAGAGACTGTAATTTACATTGGTAGAGAGTATATTAATCCATCCAATCAGTTTTTTATCCTCCAGTTTTTTCAATCAATTATTTTACATCATTTTCTTTTGGAGGCACTATTTATCAACCAACAACAAAAATATAGTGCCTCCAAAGGACATGCTGTCGACACAGCTGTAATTATTTTTTCTTGAATTTAGAATATCTTTCGATTAGTTTGCTTCAACGAGGAAAATATGTGAGTGCATTTGCTAGTTGAAGTATAATTGTCTAGGTTGGCTAATTTACAGGGATGTAAACATTCGGCTGTTTACACGAATTAAAACGCCTGCTACTCCTAACAGTGGCACGAAACAGTCCAAACCTGGAACTAGACAATTTGGTTGCGGTTAACTTTGTAAAATATATTATTGACCTTTTGGAAATCGGCCCCATGAAATCATTTTCTGCAATCAGAATTATTGTATCGTTTCAGGTGTGAAATTTATGACGTCATTGTCACATTTCGAGAACCCTAAAATTCACTTAATCTCACATAATTCGCGGCCTCTGAGCGATAAAATATAAAAATTTAATAGAACATGTACTATAATGATGCGGACACGTTGGTAACACCAAATTGTCAATATGCTTACTCATTGTCGCATTATGACGTAATCACAAAAATTTTCACATTGCTAAAATTGACTATTTTGGCCCACTTCCGCTTCATAATCACTGTTAGAATTATGTAAAGCACACACCTACCGCTTCGCGGTTGGTTGTGTTCTGCCGCGAAGCGACCTAGCATGCGAAGTGCGCTAGTATAAATTAATGTACAGTCAACTCCGCTTAATAGAGCCACCGGTTAATCGGTTATTCTCCAATTAATCGGGTCAAAATTTCACAGGATTTATAGGACAGAATTACAGTTTGGCTTACAATAGTAATAATTAGTTTTGTAGTATATTATAGACCATATTCAAATTTTATATTGTTTTTAATTTAGTGTTTATCTTATTGTATTTTATTTATTTATAAGTTTAACTGTTTAATCTTAGACTGTTCAATTCGAAGCAGTAATATTCTTTCTGAGCTATCTTAATGATTTCGGGTAGGCGTCACTAGAAAGTTCGGTGTATTTTGGATTTAACTCTTGTGAAACTATTGCATTGTGTACTTCTTTAATATTTACGATGTGTAAAACGGTGTTGTTTTACCAGAATAATCTTGCTCTTCATATGTTAGATTAAGTATGTCTTTATGCTGTCTAATTTTCGTACACTGGTGTTTGTGTGAATCATGTCACATTTTGCACGAAAATGCAAGGGGTATTTTTCACACTCACGAATATTAGTGAGGTGGCTTAGGGCTATATTTAACGATTACGGTTACATGGTGGATAAAAGCACCAAATTTGGCATGAGGAACCCTTAGGGCATATCGATAAATGTTAGCCTAGGAGCCCTCCGGAGATTCAATTTTTATTGTGTGTAAAATGAAAATGATGGCCGACAAATATGAAAAAGAGCGATTTTACTCAACTTTTTTTTTTGTATCATATCCCCATGTTTAGAAACTCTATAGTATTATAGACATTAAATTGATATTAAATCGTATTCTGTAGTTGTTGTGGATTCCCCAATGCTGGGGAACCCCAACAACACGGACTACATTACATTATAATTAATGTACAGTAATTGTATTGTGTATGATGACTTGTGGTAATTTGTGTTGTGTTTGTATGACTAGTTGGCTATATCTTAGGAGTAATTGTATTGTGTTAGCAGATAATAGGTTTTCTTCTCCTTTCTGAGTGTCAGCATGGAACTGAACTGGGATCGCTGTGTGATTTGCCAGCAGGAGACTGGTGAACCCTTGAAGTGTCCCTTGCTGCTCCCTGGATCAAGTCGTGACAATACAGATGCCTACACATCATTCCTTACCAACGTAGAACAGTTCCGGGCCATTGGTGCTCTTCCAGGTGAACTATATTTTGGGAGTGATGAAACTGTTGCCAACTTTGCTTCTCATTCTGCTTCCTGGCACAAATCTTGTCACTTGAAATTCAACAATTCTAAGTTAGCAAAGGCAAAGAAGAAGAGAGAGCGCAACCATGATGATGAAGAGAAAAGGCCCAGTAAGCGCAAAGCACTTGACGTTCAAAAATGTTTATTCTGCGAGAAAGGAGAAGAGGAACATGTTCTTCATGAAGTTTCAACATTTGATGCAGACAAAAATATCCGGGAAATAATCACAGAGCTAAACGACACCCAGCTCTTGAGTAGAATTGTTGGAGGAGATCTAATTGCAATGGAGGCCAAATACCATCTGACATGTATGGTCAAGTTGAGAAATCGCTACCGTAGTCTCACTCGCAAGCTAAACCAAATACCTGAAGACACAGATGCGAAAATGAACGAGTCTCGGGCATTTGAAGAACTCACCAGATACATTGCGGAATCTGTGAACTCTGGAACTCTCCTCTTCAAACTATCCGAGATCCATTCTCTGTATGTGAAACGTCTAGAAGAACTCAGCATCAAGAAACTAGTCAACAAGACCAGGCTGAAGGATCATCTGCTAGAACGATTCCCAGTGGCACAAGAACAGTTTGATGGAAGAATCACTGTTCTCGTTTTCAAGGAAGGCATGAGAAATATGTTGAAGGATGCTCTGAAGACTCGAGACTTCTCAGAAGATGCTCTTATCCTGGCCAAAGCTGCTACGTTAGTCAGAAAAGACATCTTAAGCCATCAAGGCTTCAAATTTACTGGTTGCTTCCCGGCTCAATGCCAAGAAAACTCAATACCCTCAAGCCTCAAGTCTCTTGTTTCCATGATCTTGAATGGCTCCAACTTGAAAGATCAAGACAAGCGTGACTCCCAGGCTTGCCTAACCATCGGCCAGAGCATCATTTACAACACAAAAGGAAAAACATCTCGTACTGCTGTGAAGACCAGGCACACTCTGGTGCGTGAGCCACCCCTCCCCATCTACATTGGCATCAATGTGCATGCACTGAGCAGAAGCAAGACACTCATCCAGCAGTTATACCAGATGAGCATCAGCGTTTCCTATGACAGGATTATGGAGATTGAGGACTGGATCGCCACTTCTCCCTGTGAACGCTTTATAGAAGATGGAGTAGTTACTCCTGCATGTCTCCGGAAAGGGTTGTTCACTGTGGGCGCCCTGGACAACCTAGACCACAACCCCAGCTCAACTACTTCCCAAACATCATTCCATGGGACTGGAATCAGCCTTTTTCAGTTGCCTACCAAGACCAAAGCTGATGTGAGTAGACCACCTATTACGATACCACCCTCTGGAAATGAAATTCACTCTCTTCCAGACAACTACGCCTCTGTCCCAGCCGTTGCAATGAAGACCACTGCTGTCTCGGTGCCAGAGTGTGATGTATTTAAAGACAAGGGCGGCTGCTTTGATGAGGCCAGAGAACTTGAGCAAAGCTGGGTAGTGCATGCACTACCACTTCTAGAGAGAGAAGAACTCACCAGTGGAGATTCCATTGCATGGACTGCCTACTTTGCCTCTATGCAACCTCCAGTAGAAGACCCTCCAGCACTATGTGCACTCCTTCCTCTGTTCTATGAGAAGTCCGCCACTCCTGCTATGATCAAGCACGGCATAGATGTCTTGAGACAAGCTGTCGAATTTCTGAATCCTGGACAAATCCCAGTCACTACATTTGACCAGCCTCTGTTTGCCCTGGCAAAATTTGTACAGTGGAGATGGCCAGACACTCATGGTGAGAGAGTTCATGTGGTTATGCTAGGTGGTCTGCACACAGAAATGGCCCTCTGGAGTACACTGGGTGATGTCTTGGATTGTTCTGGCTGGACAACGGCCCTCACACAGGCAGAGGTAGCATCCTCTGGCACAGCTGATTCTTATCTGAAGGCAGCACACCTAACTCGAACCAGGCGTGCCCACCAAGTCACTCTCTTGACCCTGCATATTCTCCAGAAGGAGGCTTTCATGCTCAGCGAGGGCAATGCATCTGCCATGGCCTGGAGAAACGACATGCAGAAGAAGAGTCCTACTTTCATGTACTGGGACATGATCATGAGATATGAAACCCTAATTCTCATTTTCGTCAGGGCTCACAGAGAGAAAAATTTCCCTCTGTATGTGGAGGTCTTGGAGGAACTCACACCGCTCTTCTTTGCCTTGGATCATGTTAACTACTCACGGTGGATGCCTATCCACATCAGGGACATGAAGTCCTTGCCTGACACTATCAATGATGAGTTTGAAAGGTGTTCCCACTGGGTCCTTTCCAAGACCACCAACAAGTTCTCTGCCATCCCATTTGATCAGGCTCACGAGCAGGAGAACAAGATTGTGAAAGGATCGGGAGGTGCTGTTGGGCTCACACAAAATCCGGTTGCTTTTCGACGATGGATGCTCTCTGGCTCAGAGACTGCCAAACTGCTGAAGCAGTTTGAGGAAGAATACCCTCCTGATGATGATCCACAGATACACAAGAACTTCCAGCACCACGAGCAGGCTCTCTCGACACAGAAGTCCTTACAGATACAGGTTACCAGCCTATCCGAAACCATCAGAAGAATGGGCAATCCCTTCTTTGATGATTTCCCAGATTTAGTAACTCTCGACAATCGAATCTGCGCAGACGAAACTGCGGTAGTCGCAGTGCACACCTTGGAGGATACAGGCAAGAAACAGTACCAGGAATTCGTAAAGAATGTGCTTGATGTCCGCAGCCACTCCATCCATGACCCAATCCACAGGAATTCTCTTGTGATCTTCAGGATTCATCACCGCAAGGTAACATCTAAGCAGGGGAAGAAAATCAAAGTGCTTCAGAACAATGTGTCACTCTTTGGTCAGCTATACATATCTATGCAGAACAGGGAAGGTGACTTGGCTGAGTTCTTTGCACATGAAATACAGTCCTTCCCTCCTTCCCTCTCAGACTTTGGCAAGCTTCATTTACCAAACACGAAGTCTGGCCTGCTGCAATGTCTTGAGCAGCTCGGGAAATCAGAGCCACCCTCAACTTACGACTGCAAAGTCATGGATGGTGCCGTCATCGTCCACTTCCTACCAACTGCCAGCGTCAGCACCTTCCATGAGTATGCAGACATTTTATTCATACCGTACCTGGGCCCGTATTCACTAAGAAGTTAAGTACGTACTTAAGTACGTACTTAGTACTTAAGTACTAAGTATGTACTTAAGTCGTATTCACTAAGATTGGTATTCACTAAAATTTAAGTGTGTACTTAAATACATACTTAAGTACAAAACTTAAGTAACCTACTAAGTTGACTTAACTTATAAGAATTTTCTTTTATTGACTCTTTAGACGTTGGTGTTTAATTAGAACATTGTATTAGATTTCTAGTAGTACTTGCTTTACTTTAGGGGAAGTTTATGATTCTATTTTCAACATTTATTACAATTGGTTGTTGTTTTCTAAAA
The DNA here is from genome assembly GCA_028753945.1 of Hexactinellida sp. DTS-2022. Classification (NCBI taxonomy): domain Eukaryota; kingdom Metazoa; phylum Porifera; class Hexactinellida; species Hexactinellida sp. DTS-2022. The sequence goes on from JAPNXP010000014.1 coordinate 2,581,207, forward strand.
TTCTGTTTTTTTCTCAAGCACAAAAATCACAGGAACTTCATTGAGAATATTCTTTTTAAAGTTAAAGGAATACAGCAAGCTATTACAATAGCATTCCATACACTAATATGCTATGCTATTAAATATAATTCAATAAATATAATTCAATTTCGTACTTAAGTACGTGCTTAGTTAAGTATGTACTTAAGTACAACAATATTTCTTAGTGAATACGACTTAAGTATGTACTTAACTAAGTACTTACTTAGTACTTAAGTATATACTTAATACTTAAGTAGTAAGTAATCTTAGTGAATACGGGCCCTGGAGAAGCAGATGCAGACTGCCACGAGGTTGGATGTTGTGTGGGACACATACATATCAGACAGTTTGAAGGAGTCTACGCGGGGAAAGAGAGGCAAGGGCGTGCGCAGGAAAGTCTCAGGCAAGACGAAACTTCCAGGCAATTGGATGGACTTCCTCCGTGACCCATTGAACTAGAAGGAGCTGTTCGCCTTTTTGACTTCCAAGGTTGAAGAGTTAAAATTGCCACCAGCCAAAGCTGCATATGTCACATCAGGGCAAGCTGTGGTGTCTATTGGTGCCAGCACTCCCATGAAAAACTGCAATCATGAAGAGGCGGACACCAGAGTTGTGGTTCACATAGTGCATGCACTGGAGCAGGGGGAAAATACTATTCAAGTGCGTACCGTAGATACAGATGTTGTAGTCATCCTTGCAGGCACATTCCATGATCTGATTGCGACTCATCCTTTGGCAGACATCTGGGTTGCCTTTGGCATGGGAAAAAATTCCAGGTTTTTCCACATAAACGCCATCTGTGCAAGCCTGGGGGAGCCAAAATCACGAGCATTACCTGTATTGCATGCATTTTCAGGTTGCGACACAACCTCTGCCTTCAACGGCAAGGGCAAGAAGTCAGTTTGGCAGGCCTGGCATGTTTATGAAAACATCACAGAGACATTTGTGTATCTCGCCAGTCACCCCTTCCAGCTGCTGGATGTCGACGATGACCATTTCAAAAAGATCGAGAGATTGACTGTTATCCTGTATGACAAAACCGGGCCTTTGAGATCCATCAACGATACAAGAAGGGAACTCTTCTGTAACAAGAATCGAGCAATGGACAAGCTGCCACCCACCAATGATGCGCTACTCCAGCATGTCCGACGTGCAGTGTATCAAGCAGGAATCTGGACGACCAGCACACAAACACAGCAAGTGATTCCTTCTCCACATAATTTTTCCTGGACCAAGATATCAGATTCGTGGGTACCAGTTTGGGTGACAATTCCAGAGGCTTCCAGAGCGTGCAGGGAGCTGATCAAATGTTCTTGCAAAGGGGACTGCTCCATCTGCCAGTGTGTCAAAGCAAATCTTCACTGCTCACCACTTTGCAAGTGCAAATGTACTCCATAGATCATATCAAAGTGTATGTAAGTAACTGTGACTGTTGCTATAGTAGTTATTGAATTAAATTCAAAAAATGTTCATATTTAATTCTATAACATTGTATTTTAATAACATCTTCATATGAAAATTTTTAATAATTCAATAAATTGATTTTTTTTTTCTTCAACGTCAATAGGCCCTGAGGGAGCCTCATGCAAAATATGGTGCTCTTATCCGCAATGTAACGGTAATTTCACTAAGCCACCTCACTATATAGGGCATATTATTATTATCGAATTAAGCATTGTCTAAAACCTAGAATGCGAAGTTTATCAAGTCCTAGGACTTCAATATTTTGAATAGAGTGAGTCTGAATGAATGATGTGATATAATTGGAATTAGAGATTGAATATTGCGGTTTCACAATGGGTAAGATTCTATTTATCAAGTCGTTCTGCATAGTATAGTGATTGAAACTGAATAGGTATTTCATTTTCTAAGTATTCAAGCTTAATCTCATTGCTATATTGAGAATGCTTATGAATACTATTCACGTAAAATTAGATATCTAATTTACGGTTTTACTCAGGATCGGACACAAATTTATTTGGCAATATAGTTGGAAATTATGTCTTGGGTGCTCTTGAGTGCTCTTGGGTAGGAGATTTTATGTTTTTTAATAGTAATTTATCATCTTAACTTTTGTTTAAGATAATTTCCAGGCCCGCACAAAGCCGCACAGTATATAATTTATTCAATTTGGTATTGGCCTCTAATGAATCTCGTAAAAATGAGTAAAAATCAAATAATTGATTGTAGTACATTTTTGATTATTTCAAATAACTGATAGTCTATAATGAGCAACGAAGAAGCATCTAATCATTTGAATACCAAATTAGCATTCAGCGCATCAACCTATGAACACCTCCAGGCTTTTGATATTCCGGTAAGTAACATTTATAAGATTCGGAGGGGATTTAATAAACTAGCTATTATTCCCAATATACAACAAAGCTATAAAAGACGATCTAAGGTCCCAAAGAGTAGTTGTACTTGCGATAATTACACTCAGTAACCATCTTTCCTCTTTGTATCCAATGTAATATATTGTTTTCCAGGCATTTGACTAGGCTTTCATTATTTTTTCCCATTGTTTAAGTTTCATTATCAAATATCATGGGTGACTAATAAAAGATTGTTAACAAAACAAAATTTAGTTTTTCATAAAATTGGAACAAATTACCCAAAACTCAACTTTAGAGACTGCATACATAATTTTTGATGATGTCATTCAATTTCCTGCTATCAATAACCTATATGTCAATAATACTTCACAAGTGGATATCTGCTAACAAAATGTCTATTCCGCTAAACTGTCTTTTTGGCCCACTTTGCATTTCCACCAAAATGTCCACTGTGCACGGTGGTTAGTTTTATATTGGCGTAGATGTTTTTCTATAGGCAGGTACAGACGTACAGTGTTTGCATCAGATGCTGTCATACCAAAAATGTCTTACCAAATGGGCGTGAGGAGTGGAAATGTTCATACTATACTGAATTTATCATATTTCAAGATGTAGATCTGATGCAGGAGTCCTATATCGAAGACTAACAGCTACTCCTTGATTCTACTGACGCTCTGAAACATAAAATAGTATTCTTTGGCAAGATTTTAACCATATAAACATGGAAAACATGGAGAAAGAGAAGTCCTCTTGCAAGAACATGACAAAGTAGGGATGAGATTGCCCCATTAATCACCACATGTTATGTCCACATGGCCATCAATCATCAATCTTCATGGAAAAACTTTTTGAGGCCAAAAATAGATGTCGAGTTTACGTATATAATTAAAATTATTTCATTTGCGAATGCTTCTTTTGATCAGAGCTGGGTGACTAACCAATAAACTAAATGACTTCTTACATATACTTCCTATTCGACAATAACCATTTCTTATGTCTAACTATAGCTTGAGTAGAGAATTTGAGACTACCATATATGGAAAAAGGTGTGAAATCCGCAAAACTCACATTCTCAAATATTTAGATGATGCAATTTGACCAATGTAATCCCAAAATATGACTTATTATACGATTACATTACATTTCCTGTGTCTAGCATTAGCGGAGTACGATATATCAATAAGACACAATGGACCCAAGTTACAGGACCCGAGCTGGTAGTTTACAGTCCTTTATTAAAGTAGTATATGTCTTAACGAAGATTTTAACAGTGCAGGCAGATGTCGGGTGCATAATTTTAGTCGCTCTTAAGGAGGTCTATCGTTCAGAATATATTTTAAAGCTGAAAACTTATCTATTTAATAATATCGAACTCACCACAATTAGTTCCACCATTAAAGACGAAGAATCGGCCATTCTTCAAGATTTTGTGGTGACAATCAATCTAGAAAAGTTTGACCACATAACCATATCTGAAGATACTGTTGATGTGTTCCACTTGTTTCAGGCTATATATATATATCGCGTTCTTTACTCTAAAATAGTCCATGAGCCAATAGGGTTGGTCGGTCCCATCTCGGGGAACGAAGGATCATAGTGATTTTTATGGAGGAATACATGTCTAGGTTAGAAAATATGTGATGGCATTGCGGCATTCATAGCATTCTCTCAGTATTCATGCAAACTTATGTCTAACTCATAATTTTTGGATTTTTTGGGAAAAAATCAAAAATTTTTATTTCCCCAATATTATTTACTTAGACTTGATCGTGTGCTTACTCAAATTAAATTTTTAGTGTTTACTTTCAGATTATCAACAAATTAAAGCTACCTTCATTATTTTATAAGCATTGAACTAATTAGAGCGAAAGCATGTCATACAAACTGTATCAACTAAAATCCATTACTCAAAAATAAGGGAAATGATCCATTTATATTCTTCATAATCAATATCCTCTGGCCCCTCTACTATACTGTCTTCGTCATTTGTTGCCTAGTTGTTTCAGTTTTGCCCTCTACACATATTGGTGCATTTGAGGCTATTTTCCAAACAAACACATGGTATTTTGCACCTCTTTGGACAGTTGCAGGCTAATAGATCTAACAGCCAATGGTGCTGGTTTCCGTCCATCCATTCAAGAATCAGCTGCTCAGATCCGGCGTGCTTTTATAACTTCCAATCCCTACCCACTGGACTTGGTTTCACTGGGTCTCGCTGCAAGCATCTTCTCCAGATTGCGCCTGGTCGTTTGCACGTTGATCAAGCAATCCCTGCATGGTGGCAGTTGGTGACTTTCAATCTCCCCTTTCTTTGCACAGAATAGATGGTATCTCAAATCGATTACTTTAATCGTTGAAGATTTGTGTGCATAAAGCCGGCAGGTAAATGTCTCTAATTTATCCATTAGTTCCATCTGAAAACCCATTCTTGTCCCTACTCTATGAATGTATCCCGGGATTCTGTGTTGCTCTGCAAAATGTTCAGAACACTGGATTTGCCCTCGCCTGCAAATGCACTAACAGTGTCACACCCAGTATATGAATGCATTCCACTTAGAGCTTTACAGATATCTCTACCAATGGCAGCTCCTATTCCTTTATGATCAAGAACCCTGTGTGTGTTATTCTGCCACATTTCTGATACAACTGGGTTCCGATGACGTAATGGAACCCCAGGGACATTATGAACACATCTGTGTCTTCAGAGCTGTCTACGACTGCTTGATAACCTTCTCGAGTATCATGGGCTGCATGCAGTAACAAACGCCCGTCGGTTCCCTCTTGTGTACACTGGAGGTCAGGCACTTCCTCATGACTTTCAGATGTGATTTTGAGCATATATCATTAACTGTAGCGAAATTCACTTTTCCTTGCAGTTTATTCACATATTCTGCTTTCTTCAATGCGATTAGGGAATGTGATTAGGCTCGTTTTGTTACATGCCTGACTCAGGAATTTCCTCCATTGCCTGGCAATCTGTCAGGCTGAGATGACTCTAGCTTATGACCAGACTGATCCTTATCACTGACCTTTCACTGTTCTTGATCGATATCTCCTGATATGTGTCAAATACCACATCAATCCTTTGACTCTGACTTGGCTCCCTCAGTGCCATAGCAAAGATCGATCAGGCAACATCTCCAAATTTTGCTTCATCTCCTTTACTTTCTGAACCGGATTCATTCCATCCACGATTGTTGAAGAGTTGTTAGGTATATGTTCTGCAACTATCACATTATTCTGCAAAAATGCAGCTAACGTGGCTTTGTTTGTCTTTCTAAGTAGTCCGTCTGGTGTTGACAAAGACCAAGGCAACGGTCCCAGAGGATGGGCAAGGACATCACTCATCTGCAGATTGCGCACGTGTGACATTACAATTATACAGCCAAACAGATACCTGTCGGCTTTCAGAATGATCGCCCTCCCGCTTGTTTTGACTTCCTTCATTTTGCACAGATTGCTGTAAGTATTAACTTGTTCATTTTCATTGCTTCATTGTTGGTTTTTGTGCCAGTTTCTTCTGCTTGAAAGTCGCCTAATTTTGATCCCCAATCCGAAATGCCTTTAGCAGGTCAGATACAATATCTTGAGGAGCTGACTTTGCAGTTGAAGTGCTTATGATATCCTGGTTCTCAGCAAATTGATTTATACAGCTCTTTAGAATTGCAACCAGGGTTGCCAATCCAATCCAATCGAGAGTACTTATCGATTAACGATTGCTGAAATTTGTATCGATTGCATTATCGATTGGATTGCCCAAATTCTTCATCGATTGGATAATTATCGACGGATTTTTATCGATTTTTTCGATTTACGTCTAAGGCGAAAATATTAATTAATTTGTTTTTTTTGGACGAATAAGTATGGAAAAAAACATTAAAAATTATAGCTAATGAGTCAAACACCTTAATAGAAATGTAAATTCAAAAGTTTTGCGATTTATTTATACTTTACATACGGTATCGTTTGTTATGAATAGCCATATTGAAGCATCTATAAATGTTGTTATGCTGTTATAATCTTAAATGTATAAATTCATAATATTGTTGTTCAAATACTTTTGGCCGGGTAGTGCTCATATTTCTTCATCATGGAGACAAGAGAAAGAACTCTAAATTTATATTCTTTAAATTAAAATAATTTTTTCCTCAATGATGGATAATCTATAAATAATCGATGAATAATCGATAGAAAATCAATATATATCGATAAATAATTGATAAATAATAGATGATTTTATTGATTATCGATTGGATTGGATTGTCAGATCATATCATCGATTGGATGGGATTGACAATGGGATTGGATTGGCAACCCTGCCTACAACTGCAGAAAAAGCTACTTCATCCTTGCGATCCTTGGGTTCTGCAACTCTACATTGCGGAGGACTCCTGTGTTTCCCTGTACCATTTTTTTAACTATCGCAGGAATTCGCTGCGATATTCAGCAGTGATATAGTAGCGCTTGACAGCTCCTGATTTCAAACTGATAGTGATGTTCCTCCAGGCGTTTGTGTGTCTTTATTGACTGTAACTTCAGTCGCCTGATCTTCAGGAATGCGACCAAATGGATTATCACCAGATCTTTGAACACTGAAACTACCACTTTTAGAGGCTTAATATATCTTCGGAGCTCTTCTGAAATGTTGGTCATTTGTGCATAGTAGGCAGCAATGAATTATCCAGGAGCGCGAGACGTTCCTTTTGGAGCAAGATTTTGGAAAATTCAATTTAGGATCGCGAAAATTTTGAATCCTCTCATATGCCGTAACATTATTTTGTGATTAGGCGTATGAAAATTGGATCAGACCAGGATTAGGAGCCTATTTACAAAAATCTGTATAATACACTGTTTGGCAGGAAAGTATCTTGCTTAATTGAGTTTGTGATAGGCAAAGCAGCATGTGATCATGGACCTTATGGCGTGAAGGTGCAGGTTCCAGTTCCCCTCGCGAGAAGCACGCAGAAGACCAAGTTACCTTGCCTGTTAAGATTTCTTCAAGTCTGTCTATGTTGTCCGAAGCTAAATTTGTAAACTCATGCGGTCTAATTTCTACTGGAAGAACAACCTTCTGATTTGTGCTAGTTGCTTGCTTCGAGCGGTATCATTTTCCTCTAGTTGTTAATAAGATTCCGTGACCAAGTTTATTTAATGTTTGAATTAGCTCTACATTACCTGTAAGTGTTTACGGGATATGATTGAAGGAAATGTTAGGAGGCTTCTGTTGAGTTCCCTGCGGATGTCTTTTTTCGTTGAATCCTTAAAGACACTAACACCTCTAGACTGCATCATAGATTCTAACTTTTCTGTCATGGCAGTCATCATTGCCATCTGCTTTTCAGGCATTAGATCGTTCTTATGTACTGGAAGAGGTCTTTATACGATTCTGTTTCTGTCCTGTTGTACAAATCAATACCCTCTGTGCTATCCTCATGTACATCCTGGACCAGATCTTCGTGGCTCTTTCCCTATTCTCTTGTGTAGTTTCTGTAGCAATAAGCATGATAATGTACCTCTGCGGCTATTATGTCCCTACTGGTCACTGCTAAAATATTGTTGTCTCTCTTTCTGACAGCACATTCCTTCAGTATCTGATCAACTCTTAGCTGGGAGGACTTGATAATTTTTAAACGTTCCTGACGTTGGTTTCAGTCACTTGGCATTCTGACAGAAATGCAGATAGGATCATAAACTCTAGACCCTGAAGATGACTGTCTAGATGACCTCTTTATTGTAGAGGCACTGCATCTAAATTGCTCATCATCTAAATTCTCTTCACCCCTTCGCTTGAGTATCTCCAGATCCCTTTTCATGGTGAAGTTGCTTCGACATTTCAAGTGGTAGAATATTTGGGGAATGTAGAATGGGGAATGTGGGAAGGTAGAATATTTGGGGAGAATCATGGTTTGGGTACTAACTAGATGATCATCTCCATCTAAATGCGATGCCGTTTGGTGAATAATGCACTGAAGAGGACCATGCTGCTGGAATCTTTCCATAGTGTATCATGTATAGAGTAGCATACAGTTGAAAAAGTGAAGGCATGTCTAATACCTGTTTACTATGTGAAGTGAATGGAAAATGTTTTTTAAAAATGTCCAATTTTGAAGGTTTATTGGTTACCACGCTAATAAAATGATAAAGGTACCTTTAATTTATTGATCATCTGAAAGTACTGACTAAAACCTATAATTTGAGTTATCACACGATCAAGTCTAATTAAAATAATTTGGGGGAAATAAATGTTGTCAATCTTTTTGAAATTCCCAAAATGATGAGGTAGCAATACGTTTCCATGGATTCCGAGACAATGCTGTGAATGCCACAATGCTATCACATATTTTCCCTCTCTAGAGATGTAGTATACCTCCATTAAAATCACTATGAGCCTTTCTTTCCCGAGATGGTACCGATATCCCAAATTTCGGATCCTGGCTCATGTACTATAAAGAGTATTGACTGTTAAGAGTGTAGATGAAATGTATAAGCTGGCCTTCTTGTTTTATGGCCTTCTCAGGGACATGTATAGCCTTATTTTAGTAGGCCATGTCTCATCCAATTTAGTACACCCATTCGTTCATGTTACATTCTGCTGCTTAATTTATTCCAATTATGTGCTTTTATATTTAACTTATCTTAATAATTACTCAATAACTTTAGTTATTATAAAGTTATTCAATTTCTAAACTTTGTCTTGTCACATACAGTATACTCCGCTTAATTGAGACACGTTTGTTTAAGTTATAAACCTGTATGAAATCCTTCACTCCATACGGACCCTTAAGGCTAATCACTCCCATAGTATGACCCTTAATATTTTGTGGATCGCTTGGAGCTTTTTGTGAACAACAAGGTCCTATTATCTGGTAATTTTCGATTTTATAGAAATCAATAAACAATCGACCCTATTTATATATTTCGTTATACCTTTATCAGAATTATCAAGATTATTATAATTTGTAAATTGTTCTTATCAGTATGAATTTTCTATTGAACGAGCCCCAATTTTGAACCAAATTTGTTGAGTTTGTCCCGATTAACTGGTGTCCCAATTAAGCGGAGTCTACTATATTTGTGATATTATGGCTTCGAAATCAACTAGTTACTTTCGTTACTGGAAGTCATTAACAAGAATATCCGATCTCATCAATGTTTGTGGAGATGAGGCATTCTTGTCTAAATTATTTCGTGAAGGAAGATATACCATAGCAGACTACCCTCGTCCTCAGCGACCGTTATACGCAGTATGCGAAATTTCAATCTCTTAAATACGCGATTTTTCTGAAATGATCCTTGCTGTTCTATTGAGGTGGCTTCTCGATATACTGAGGTGTTAACGGGGATTTTATATCGAATTCTAAGCGGCCATCTCGGAAGTAGGAATGTTTTCCTTCGCTGGGTGTCATGTTCTCTTTCTGAGGCGCACAATTTTCAGAGCATTCAATGTTTCCAAAAACTCCTTTCAGCAGACATACACACTTTGTTTTATGCCAGCAGACATAAAACAAAGTGTGGCTATTTGGATCAGAGTTCGGATATAATATTAAACCTATTGAAAATATTCTAGAATATTTCGAACTTAGGCCAATTTAGCTTGGGGCCAATTTACGAATTGACCAATTCGTTGTCTCACATTGAAAATGCCGAGCCCATTCGCAAATAGATAAAATCGCAATAGGCTGCAACATACACATTTCATAATTGTTAATTATCTCACACAAGATAGAACCAAACGTCCAAATTAGCATAGCATTTGGTCCTTATGCCACGTGATACCTTAACCATAAGGTGATAATGACATCAGGCTTTCATCCAGGAAAAAATACCCCGCTCCTAGATTTTATTAGAGCTCGTTCAGTTTTCTTTTTGTACGCCTAGATCACTCATCTTTGTATTCTATCTGTGGGAGCATCTCTCGGTATTGTAGGATAGAATCGATTTTTGACGTCTAGATAAATATCCTGCCAAATTAAGCTCCTTTATGCGCGCCCAGCACGCCTGGATAAGTTATATATTATATAATTATCACCCTGAATGACATAGTCCACACACATTATTCCACAATTTGGGATTTATCGGTTACAGGAATCATTCGACATGTACTGTATTGTAAAATTTCGACTCATAACCTGAAATATATTTTTCTCATTCTAGATTAACTCTGAAATGAACTGGGACAAAATGAAACTTCAAACATACTAAGGCACCTTGCGAAACACCTTTCTCACATAGTGTAACATCTTTATAGTGTTGATGACATAAAAAATTTAAAATAACATTTTCCTTTGAAGGTCCTATAGATCAACCAAACAACCACGAAAATATAGTGCCTCCGATGGAGGTCAAGTAGCTAAAGCTGTAGCTACTTGACTGTTTAACAATCATAGGGTTACCAGACTATTGTCGCAGTCCATATATTATTTTATAATATGCTTTATATTATCCCCCCCACTTAGGAAAATTCACCTCACCAAAGACGAATTTACATTGTTTGCCACAGAAATTTCATTTTAAGATGTTCATTCATCGCAGGCCAATGGGCATGCTCCTCCTACAAATTTTTATGGTGGCCATTTTTGGTACTGTTGACAATAGAACACATTTATAGGCCTGTCTGTACTAATAACAGTCGAAAACTTAATTCAAAATCCCAGCTGTTTTTGAATCTGAATTTCTTTGTCCATGATGAACACTGTATTTTCAATTTGTCTATTCCTGGCGTTACCAGAAGTAGAAATACCACAGCAAAGAGCCAACATCGGTGACTCGATTCATCCGAATTTTGTCACAATTCATTTAAATCGATCACTCGATCATTCAATTTGTGACGAGTCAGATGGCTCGCTGTGTCGAGTTAGGTGTTACGCTGCTTTCTTCTCCTCTAATTACAATTTATACATATTCCAATTCTCATTGTTGTGACATTGAAGGATGTTTATTCTAATTTAAATTTACCTGCATTTAATGTATATAACTTCTAATGTAATACCTTTAATATTTTTGAGTTATGAGCAAGAACATTTCAAAGGTTATATGGTGATTAGTTTTAGTTTTAGTTTCACACACTTCACACACACACACACACACACACACACACACACACACACACACACACACACACACACATACACACACACACACACACACACACACACACACACACACACACACACACACACACACACACACACACACACACACACACACACACACACACACACACACACACACACACACACACACACACACACACACACACACACACACACACACACACACACACACACACACACACACACACACACACACACACACACACACACACACACACACACACACACACACACACACACACACACCCAGTGATTGTCCTTATATCATGGTTTTTGTCCTTATATCCAAAAAGTGTCCTTATATGCCAAAGTTTTGTCCTCGTATCATATGATATAGGGACAGTTTTTTACGATCTAGGGATTAGGAGACTAGATACATAATTTTTAATGATACCATTCAGTTCCGCGGAATTTATTATTCATGACAAAATAATTTAACTTAATAATTGTAAGTTTACATTGAAATTGGTGTCTTATTATAAATATTATTAATAATTATTTATGAGCATCCTTATATGTAGACGGTCTATAAAAGCCCATACAAATAAGCCAAAAATTTGTAGACCGTCTATAAATTCTATAGACCACTTGCCCTGCTTTTTATGGGTAATACTAATGTATATGTAAAAAAACCTTGTCTAGAAATAGACGGCCAACATATAAGATATCTCTTAATTAAATATCATAAATCTCAGAGATTACACAAGATAGAAACAAACTTCCAATTTATCAATTGATCCTTATGCCACGTACACCTCTACAAATGGGTCTTGACACCATGAAGTGATGATGACATCATCAAAAAAATGTGTTTTCACAATTTTGTGAATTATATATTTCGAATGGGTTGGTCGGTTTTGGAATTTAGGTGATCACCCAATTCGCACACAGAAAATGCTGAATCATCACTTATTTATATTCTACTGAAACTTGAATATCTTTGAAATGAAGTGAGCTAAAACGAAACTTCCAACTCACTAAGGGTCGTTGCCTTTTTAACAACTTTCTAAAATATTTTAACACCTTCAAAGTGATGATGACATGGCGAAAACAATCCAATATTGCAGCTGTGCCGACAGCATGTTCCTTTGGAGGCACTATCAATAAACCACCAAAATATAGTGCCACCAAAGGAACATGCGTCGGCACAGCTGCATTCTAGATTTTTTTATATTCTGATCATTCTCAAAATCAAATAATTGGATTATTTTTATACTTGACATTATTTTCACTAGTAGTGTATAATTTATGACATATTTTCTGGACATTCAAAAATATTTGAACAATAAATATTATAATACAAACAGTGACGGTTTGTAGCATCAATATTGCGTTTTTAGCTGCTTCTGCATGGATATTTATTCGCTATGTTCATTTTGATTAAATAGCAAATTTTTGTAATTTGAATTTTTATAGAGGTGATATACTTGTTAACTAATGAGCTAACTAAATATTTACTTAAGATGCAGTTAGAATATACAAATTCTGATTTCAGATTTTAATACACTGCCAATTACTCTTAGCGCTAAATTTCTATTCATACGATTACATTATACTGATATGCAGACAAATTCCCATTTGTTCCACTTGTGCCGCAAGTGGCTCTTGGCTGGGACATTATGTCACTTTATTGATATTTGCTTTAAATTACCTACATCACAATGTTTCACTTATTCATAAATATATAAATATATTTGATGTCATTTCAGGGTGGTAAATATGGCCATTAATGCGCTGTTGGAAGATTATTGTGCCTGCATTACAATTCCTGTTGTTAAAATACTTTTGGCCAGGTAGTGTAATTGGACTCACTATATATTTACTAGTTTTGATACAGTATCCTTAAGAAAATGCTTCACATATGTATGTCAATAAAGTTTCAATAATTTCGCTTTGTTTTATTTTAAAAGCTTTAATTGTGATTTTATTATTATTATTTATTATTTCAAGGTACATTATAAAGTGACTAGTCAAGTTACAAACATGGTTTTTTATGGATATGGCGTATGGCTTACGATAAGACAGGATTCTACTTTAAGGTTATACAATGCTACAACTTATGATCATCTCCAAGATTTAGACCTTGCTCCTAAATTGCACACCTTGCTTCAACTTCCAAACAATACCTTTCCTATTCGTATCACAGCACTTTTAGTTGCTAACGATTCTCTTTGGATTGGATGTGATCATGGTGCTATTCTATCAATTCCATTTTGTGAGAGCTCATTCCAGAATAATTTAATCGGTTCACAAGGTGAGTATAGTTTTTGCTATTGTTTTTCTTGGACGGTGTTAGATATTAGCATTTTTCTGATTGTATTTTTCAAAGTAATTGTTCAATTGTTCCGTCATTGTCGACATAATTACTTATGTGGGTACATTGAGGAACCTGTTACTCATTTATTGACAAAATACATTGTAACCCGTACTATTTCTGCTCACATTGGGTCATGACTCAGTATTCAGCATATTGGCGAAACCTTAGACGTCCCATAAGCAGATTGGATTTAGATCTACATATATCCAGATTTTAAATCATCAAACTTGTTATGATAAATATTGTTCTAGCGTAAAAGAATATATTCCCACTTACACTGAATGTATTTAGGTTACAAATTATTGTTACGATATACGTTGATATGCTCACAGTGGGAATTTAGGAGGAAATAGGCAAAAATTATTATTATCTTGAAACTTGAATTTGTGGTTAGTAGTGACTGAATTCAGATTATCAAATATCCTCGAAATAACGAAGTAGTTTAAAATTTGATATCTATTATTATTAATTATGTGTGAATATTATAATTATATATGTCTCTCCAGCCAAACCATTTAATTTGAATGGAATTTAATGCATCTTGAATTACATCTAGGACTTTACCAATATATATTTATATAGTATATCATGTTTAACATTAGGGACCCACTCTCAAATGTCTAAAATTCAACAATCGGTAGTTCTAGAAGAGTATAATTTCTTTAGAATATCGGTCTATAAATGGGCCTGGAATGTTGCCATATATTTTTCCAAAATTTTCTGCCCTTTCCAGGTGTAAAGCTCCCGGTTTATTTGCGGGGTTTTTTCCAGGGATTTACTGGGTCTCCCTCTTCCCTTGGCGTTCATCACCACATTGGTACAAACCTGGAGTAATAATTTAAATAATCTCCATTGGATCACAAAGCTGTTGTTTACTTCCGCCACTATGCTATGCTCTGTGCAGTAACGCCGTCTTGAAGCGGATATATCATTTTTATCCTCTAGAACTTCATTCATGCCGGATACGTGGTCATGAGAGTTTCACAGGCATCTTGGGGACACACGCAATTCTATTTAGAAAGAATGGATATCTCGCGAGTTTAGGAACGAAGAAAGCGCGTCATCTGAACCTTAAAGTACTGGTCATGGGCAATTGTCGCTGAGAGGAAGTTGTGTAGTGGCTGTTTCAGAGTGAACAGGTCACCATTACACCATTCCGAGCTGTATCGGTCGTTCAACAATTGTAAAACATAAATGAATTTAATGCAAGTTGATCAATTCGCATCTGAACTTCAGAGTATCACTTGCTCACTACAGCTATACCATCTTAGCACTGAGCGACACAACCGTAATATAATTTCCATAATCACACAAACTAATTAGCAAAGTTTCGCACAAAACCATAATCAAAAAGTCGAATGTAAGGAATAGAATTATGTAATTGTCAACGGAATGTGAAACTCCAGTTTATTATTTTGAGAGAAAAACTTTTTAAAGATAAACGTTCAAGTTAGTTATCAGTTGTTCTAACTTGAGAACTCAAACCACAATGCTCAATATAAAAGGTGCAAGATATTATAAGTAGCAAACCATAACTGCGTAGACTTCATGTTTGATCTTCAGGATTTCTGTTTGGTCCATATACCTTTCCACCTTTGTATTAATGTTAGGTTTATATATTACTTTGCTCCAATCCTTTTCGAATACAATGAGCACCGAAAACTCGATACCGGTATTTAATTATTTTAATTAGAAACGCTCAGGCTTTCACCCAGACAAAATTTTATGCGCTCCTAGATTAAGTTTGAGGTCGCTCGCATCCCTTATTACTTAATTTGTATTACTTCTTTAGGAGCACCTCTCGATTTTACGTGCCTAGACAAGTTTCCTTACAAATATACCCGTCTGGAGGCGCGTCGCGCTCACCTGGATGAAACCCTGGAAACGCTGGTACTTATTTTATATATACGTAACTGAATCAAATATTGATGACGTTTTCTGAGTCACATTATGGTCAAAGGGGGAAATTTTCTACATTATTTAACGAGCACTTCGGTCTCGGTCATTTCGCAACAGATACCTCAACCGCTACGCGGTCTACCATTCTTTCATTGTAAATCACATTACACTAATAAAATTATAGTAGAAATTCATTGTTAATATAATTATCTACTTTGGCTAACATTTGGAAGCTAGTTCATGGTCATTTTTGAATTTTAATAAATTTGTTTACTTTTTGTAACACATTAACAAATGTTCACATTGGAATTTGTAGATTTTAAATTCTTGTTCAGCATACTTGTTTACCTATTAAAGTATTTGGTAATTATTCACCTAGAATTTTAATATAATCCGGACGAACAAACAATAAACACCCAGATACACAACAATACAATTTCATTAATATGGATATTCATAAACCACGTTAACTATGAATTTTGTAATTTACCATGTAGTATATAGGATTTACTCTTTTGTTGTTCATTGAAACCGCTCGAATCGAATATCAGTATTCATGAATAGTTGCCCTACCGAATACTGATACTGATATTCGGTTGCTTCAACCGAATACTGATATGATAATATTTGGTTACGTCAACCAAATACGAATACTGATGATTTACGGTTGGTAGAAAGAATACGAATACCGATAATCTTTGGTTGCCCTAACCGAATACGAATACACGTAATTAAAATATTCGGATGGAAAAACTAATATGAATACTGATAATATTCGCTCGGGAGACCGAATACCGAATAATGATATTCTGTCGGGCAACCGAATATCAACTATTCGCGAAAATATTCGGTTCAACCAAATATATAAGTATTCGGTTGCAACCTTGAGATATATATGTATATTATTCCTGTTTAATTCTCAATCCTAAGGTTTCGATTGAACATATCTAAGTTTTGATATGGCTTCAATGTTTCAGAATATGACGTCTTAGGCCTGTTGTATGACAGTTTACTACCATGACAGACTTACTACCTCTATTACTAGTACCATGGATGTTCTCTATCCATGACAGATTTACTACCTTACATGACAGAATTACTACCCTTTGATCATGACTTGAGTTCTCATCACGCAACTCTTAGTTCTACTTTAAGTATTACTATGTACTTTTAATGGTTTCTTTCTTTCTGCTTGACTAAATACAAACAGTATGTATTTCATTTATGAGAAATATTTACTTGTATTAATTAAAAATTTAATCAATTTTACTTGCTCAATTATCTAAATATTTGACATTTCCACATCCCCCTTCGCCTTATTCATTAAATAATATAAATGAATTATCATTTCGTATATTGAATACATGCATAGCCTAATAGTATATATATATACAGCTATGCAACCTACCGAATACAAGGCCAAAATAGAAGGCCAGTTAATTTTTTTATACCAAACCACAACAATTATTTTATATTATTGACTACTACTATTACTTGTCATTGCAGTTGAACAAATGTTTCTTTTTACTCGCCAACACAGCTGGTACAATCTCATCCTCAAACTTGTGTTAATTAATCTTACCCTCTCTTAATTTTGTATGCTATTAGCTAAACTAATCAACCGCCTGCATTATGGGTTTTAAATGTGCAGTTGTTGGTTGCAAGACTGGATACTCCTCAGGACCTCGAAGAGCCTTATTTCAATTCCCAGAAAAAGATACCCTACTCACGAAGTGGGTTGAATTTGTAACCGTAAGAATTTCGTCATAACTGAGAGCTCAAGGATTTGTATTGATCACTTCGAAAGTACTTACCTTTCTCTTGGTAAAGAAAGAGTTAGACTTAATTATTCCCTCAACCCTATTCCAACTGTACATCCTTCGTCTATTTCTAAAAGCCAATCAGTAATTCCCACCAGAGTGCGAAAGTCTCTCAAACCACGTGTTTTTCAAAAAAATGAGCTGTCTCTCTTTATGGATAAATATACAGTAATTACCAAGGAAAGTGTTGTCTCCTATATGAAAGTAGCAGATGAATACCGGAACTTCCATGTTGATGTTCCAGAATTTGGAGTTACTGCACATCGAGTCAGGATATACTCTGGAATAGCTGTGATTCAAGAGTGTGTACATGTAACAAATTATTTGCACGTTATACTCAGTTTTGAATCATCTCCTATTCCCCTTCCCGACTATATAGCCACAGCAGCTGGATGCAAATTGACTTCTTTAGATATGCTCACTAACCTCCCAAACTACTGTAGAAATGCGTCACACAACTACCATATCGAAGTAATCAAAGAGTTGATAAAGTTGCGTTTTTTATCATCCCCGTAGGCGTCACTATCCTTCAGTAGTTTTAAGATTTTCTTTACTGCTCCGGTATACTTCTAATGCTGCTTAGAAAATTCTTAACAAATTTATACCTTTGCCTAGTGAACGTTTACTCAAAATGCTCAACTCACACACATTCGATAGCAGTAGAGCTCTCTGTACACTTAGAAATAAATCACTAATTGGAAATGACGTTGTTATCCTACTAGATGAGATGTACCTCCAAACTCAAGTCCAATTAGATGGAAAAAGTGTAATCGGTTATGATGGTGATCTAAACATGTTTAAGAGTATATTGTGCTTCATGGTCGTTTCGTTGAAGAAAACTATTCCTTATGTTATAAAAGCAATTCCTATTGTTTAGCTTACTCTCCTTGATGTTTACAATGGAATCTTGAATTGTATTTGAATCCTAAACGAAGGAAAATTTCTCATTCGAGGAGTAATTGCAGACAAGCATTCAACTAACGTGAAAGCATATAGAGTTTTAGTAAAGAATTACCCTCTTGTTAATAGAGAATATTGCATCAAGAACCCTTCTAATTCTGCTCAGCATATTTTCTTGATGTTCGATACAGTACACTTAGTTAAGAATATTCGAAATAATCTTATATGTTCCCGATTTTCCATGTTCCACAATTTATCTTTAATCTACAAGATACAGTTTTCAACATTCCTCCAGGCTTCGTTATTTGGTCTCATCATCACCATGTACGCACCCATGATTTAACCTTGAATTCTCATCTAAAGAAAGCGCCAAAGTTATCTTATTCTGTTCTCCATCCTGGAAACAATAAGCAATCAGTGCCACTTGCTCTCGCAGTATTTGAACCAACTCCCACTTCTGCGATTCGTAGTTATTTACCCGATGAGTACTCCACTATCGCCTTCCTCGAACTTATCCATGCCTGGTGGTTAGTAGTTAATGCTAAGGAACGCTTCCACCCAACGCGAATAGGAAACGCTTTCGTATCGAATTATAAAATAGGTTTTTTTCGAGCAATTAGTGATTGGTTTGAAACTTGGAATTCAAGTCAATTAATTGGACTTACCAAGCAAACTTTCAAAGCTTTACATTCACTAATCGTGCCATTGCTGACTTAAGCTCTGACCATAGCATTCTATACATAAGGCGATGATACGCACTCAAATTTCTGGACCAGGGATTAATTAGTATAGTCATCTAAATAGATGCAATTCAATTATTCTTCGAAATAAGTAATCCAGGGTGCTTCTACTTTTGTATTTGTTTTTTTATAATGGTATCATGTACAAGACGCATATGTTTGAGGTACCACTTGTTTGAAATTACGTCACTGTATTGTCTAACAGTCCAAATTTGCCAAAACTTTGAACGCATGTAAAATGTTTAATTTCGCTTATTAAAACAAATCGCTGTGACTATCCCATCTAGGAGTCATTTTACATAAAATATCTCAGAATCAATTATGGAATGTTAACACATTCCTCTGTTGCTATGGAAACGTGATTTCAATGCTTGAGGTCATATTTCGAGAAGAAATATAGTTACGGCTTAGTCAATGGATCCAATTGATAGCCCGTCCTCAACTCCTTTTCAATGATAATACATTTCGATACTCATCTCCAACCAATTTTGCGCAAAATATGTATAACCGTTTGAATGTATATTACAATAATCACAATTCTCAGAAAATTGGTTGGAGATAGAGCATTGAAATGTATTATCATTGAATAGGAACTTGAGGACGGGCTATCAATTGGATCCATTGACTAAGCCGTAACTATATTTCTTCTTAGATATGACCTCAAGCATTGAAATCACGTTTCCATAGCAACAGAGGAATGTGTCAACATTCCATAATTGATTCTGAGATATTTTATGTAAAATGACTCCTAGATGGGTTAGTCACAGCGATTTGTTTTATAAAGCGAAATTTAACATTTTACAAGCGTACAAAGTTTTGGCATATTTGGACTATTAGACAATACACTGACGTCATTTCGCCCAAGTGGCATCTCAAAAATATGCGTCTTCTACATGACTACCTTTATAAAAAACAATTACATAAGTAGAAGCACCCTGGATTACTTATTTCGAAGAATAATTGAATTGCATCTATTTAGTTGACTATACTAATTAATCCCTGGTCCAGAAATTTGAGTGCGTATCATTGCCTTATGCATAGAATGCTATGCTCTGACCTAATATCAGCTGGATATCAGTATATACTAACAGGCAGATTGCGAACCGATCCTCTTGAGAGGAGATTTTCTCATTACTGACAGATGAGCGGTGGTCGATTTCTGGTTAGTTTAACTGAAGTTATGCGCTCCGAGTCTATAATTTCCTTAAAAACTATTCTTAAGAATGAATTGAGAGTAGAAGAACTAACCTCCTCTGAGGAATTGGACGACGAACAGGCTCAAAATTTATTTCAGAAGCACGCTTTGAAGACCATGACCATATTTTATTATCGAACGATACCGCAGAAGTTATCACTTAAGTTACAGGATATATTTCCTATTCTTTGCTAAAAAAAAGTAAGCTGTGCTGAATGTGTGGGAAAGCTGAAGCAGGATCCTGTAACCAATAACTATGTACAATCACTAAACTATGGCCTGACATTACCACCATCTGCTCTCAACCATTACACTTACACTGCTTTCGCTATATTGGACACTTATGAATCTCAAATTCGAAGTTTTAAAGTTCCATGGAAAATCTTGGGTCACAGGTTGCTCAATGAAATCTCGCAGAATTGGGATGCTCATTTTATTTGCTCTGCACACTCAAGTAAATTTCGCTCGATGATTAATACTACTATCTCTAACGTTTACTTCTCCAATCTAGCAAAGTGTCTCTCTGAAACCCCGCGAAAAAAACAATTTGACGCTAAAAGAAAGGATGATGAATTGAAGCAATTCAAGACCCGACAGCGAATTATTGAAAAAATTCACCACGATTAATGTAAATTCGTTAGTTCATTTTGTAATTTTGCTATAATATACGGACATCGAAGTGAGTAATTTAACATAAGTGAGAATATCATTAAAAATAGAAACTGGCCTTCTATTTTGGCCTTGTATTCGGTAAGTTGCACAGCTGTATATATAGTAGGCTATGATACATGCTGTTTTTATCTTGTCAAGTAGAAAGAAAGAAACCATTAAAAGTGCATAGTAATAGGGAAAATTGAACTAAGAGTTGCGTGATGAGAACTCAAGTCATGATCAAAGGGTAGTACGTAATTCTTGCATGTAAGGTAGTAAATCTGTCATGAATAGAGAACATCTATGGTACTAGTAATAGTGGTTGGAAGTCTGTCATGGTAGAAAAACTGTCATACAACAGGCCTTTGAAACCGATTTAACAACAAAATATAACGTCCAAAAAAATAACGAGATTATATAGCACCAAACACTGGTTATCAACATACGGTGTATGTAGTAGACCTAATTATGTTGTATTTAATATTGTATATGGTCAATTGAGTCATGAAATATATCATCATAGCTATATGTATATTATAAACTTACCATAATCAGGGACTTCTCTAATATAGGGACTGTAAACTTCGTTTTACGGTAAAATTAGCGTAGGCCTAAAACAGTATTGTTACTTATTGATATCCCGTAATCCGCTAATGCTAGACACAGGAAATGTATTATTGTCATATAGGAAGTCATATTTTGGGAGTCCAACGGTAATATTGGTTTATCGAAAATATTTGTGGAATGTAAGTTATGCGATTTTCACACCCTTCCATATATGGTAATATTGTTAAAATCTCGAGATTACTTAACTTTATACATATGAAATGTATCATTTTCGTACAGGAATTCATATTTTGGGAGTCTAACGGTCATATTGGTTTATCGAAAATATTTGTGGAATGTAAGTTATGCGATTCTCACACCTTTCCATATATGGTAATATTGTTAAAATCTCGAGATTAGTTAGTTTTATACATATTAAATATATTATTGGCGAATGGGAAATGGGAATTCATATTTAGGGACTCAGTAGATCACATTGATTTACCTAAGGCGTTCCCCTTAGCCTATATTATTATTTTGGCATTCTCTACTAGAGGATTGCCCCGACCCTGTTTTGTAGTTTTGCTAATTCTTACATTATTAAAAAATCTTGATAAGTTTCTTTCAAATCTATATTTAAATCAATGTTGTCCAATAAAATGTATTAAATGGTGATGAGAAATGGATTTAGGACTACATATTCTGATAAAATTCAAAAAGATTTAATACTTTATACATTAATTTCCCAATAACTCTACTGTTATTCAACAGACCGGCTAACTGGTTAATAAAATCTCTAATCGTTAACCGATGTCAGCAACGGTAACCAGTTAACCGAATCCAGCCTTGTTGTTTTTTAATAAACAACATAATGACAGATATCTGATATGTAAGTATTAGCTAAACTACAAAACAGGGTCGGGGCAATCCTCCTGTGGAGAGTGCCAAAATAATAATATAGGCTAAGGGGAACGCCTTAGGTAAATCAATGTGATCTACCTAGTCCCTAAATATGAATTCCCATTTCCCATTCGCCAATAATATACTTCATATGTATAAAACTAACTAATCTCGAGATTTTAACAATATTACCACATATGGAAAGGTGTGAGAATCGCATAACTTACATTCCACAAATATTTTCGATAAACCAATATGACCGTTAGACTCCCAAAATATGAATTCCTGTACGAAAATGATACATTTCATATGTATAAAGTTAAGTAATCTCGAGATTTTAACAATATTACCATATATGGAAGGGTGTGAAAATCGCATAACTTACATTCCACAAATATTTTCGATAAACCAATATTACCGTTGGACTCCCAAAATATGACTTCCTATATGACAATAATACATTTCCTGTGTCTAGCATTAGCGGATTACGGGATATCAATAAGTAACAATACTGTTTTAGGCCTACGCTAATTTTACCGTAAAACGAAGTTTACAGTCCCTATATTAAAGAAGTCCCTGCCATAATATAATAATAATATTACTTTGTAGAGTAAGATTCGAAAATTCGTGTATTTTCTCCGACTGAACCGTAAAATAATAATGTATGCGGTTGTCTGCGGGTCTAAATATGGTTTTATTTATTGGAGTGGATGAAGGACTATTGATTCATGTTTACATGATGCTGCATTTCTCAATCGCCCTCAATTGTCTATTTTGACTTTTGATGATCTAACAATACAAGTAAATTATTTTTAACTAAGGTAAATGTTTGAAGGAAATTGGTATAATTAGTTGATGAATTTGTACAAAGTTATTATCTTTATAAAGAGGAAATAAAATACTTTCGAAACATGTCATAACTTTGTTGTTACTATTTATATAAGCCTTACAGTGGTCGGCAACAGGGTTTCACTATACCCCCCCTGAAATTCTTTTGATAAAAAGGACCCCCCTCTCAAGGGGAGGGGGTTTAATTAACTATAGCGAAATGTTAATTACCTCCCCCTAACTTCTATTATTGGACTTCGTTAACCCCCCTGAATTAAAGTCTAGATCCATCACTGGTCGGCAACCTTTTGAACATACGGGCCAGATTGATTAATTTACCGCATTTTCGGGCCAAGCGATTTACCATCCTTTAGTCTTACTCCGAATTGTTCCATTGTAGAATTGATGATCATGAGTAAATTTGAATTGACTAATAGCAATAATGTTACCACACTATAATTTATAAAAATATTGTTCACCCTCCCCATTCTGAACCTCGCTAGTCCGAACACAGATACAAAATTATCATTCGTAAAATTTTGAATTTTTTTTAACATTACATTGGAATTGTGAAAAATTGTCTTAGAGTTGTATTTGGGTAGTACATTAGATGTCGAAAATTAGCACACCGGTTCTTAGAACATATCGGATCTAAGAACACTATTTGGAAAACGGTTTACATTTACCCTATATAAGAACATTCCAGTTATAAGCACATTAAGTGAAGTTCCCGGAGATGTGCTTATACTCTGCATCCAACGTACCATGTTAAATGTTTAGTTTGGATTAAAAAGGCTTTGGACTTGTATGGTTTGGATTATTAGGATTTCAGGATCTCATTTATAGAGGCTTATATAATCGTATTAGTTGACTATTCCATACGAATTCACAAATCGGAACAGAATTTAAAAAAAATCGGAACACCTCTCTTCCGGATAGCGAGGGTGTATTGTATTTTTGGATTCATTTGAATGAATGAATCGGAGGCAGGCCTTCATCTGGGTGCGCGGCGCGCACTCAGGGGTGCGTGATTTTAAGGAAAATGCTGGAAGGGTGCGTGAAATTGGAATTAATTGGGTGCGCAGTGCGCACCCAGAGTATTTTTAATACTAAATTTGGTCTTTTTTTGGTAAATATGCTATTTTTGGTCTATTTGGGTGCGCGATTGTAAAATAAACATTTCCTAGGGTGCGCGGATCTCTTATTGCTAGATGAAGTCCTGATCGGAGGTAATGATGAGCATGTTTATAGAGAGCAGCAGGCCGGTTCATTTCGCCTTGTGGGCAGATCTGGCCCTCGGGCCGTGGGTTGCCGACTCCTGATATTATAAGCTACAGTGTTCGGAAAAATACCGCCCTTTTCTAGAAAAGACCGGGCAGGTGGAAAAAACCGCCCTTTTCTGAACTTTTCTGCCTTTTTCTATTGATTGGCCTACGCGTAATTAATAAGCGTATTTCGGTGTACTTAGTGGTTAATCCACTAACCTTTGTATAACATTAGGGATCCACTCTCAAAAGTCCTAAATTTAACAATCGTTGGTGTAGAATCTCTATAAAATATCTGTCTCATGCATATAGAAGCTGACCATAAATGGGCCTCTAGTGTTGCCATATATGGTCATAAGTGTTTTTTCCCCCAATTTAACTGCCCTTTTCTGGGGTGGAAAAAAACGGTTTTCCGGTTTTTCCCGGGGTGGTCTTTTCTGGCAAACACTGATAAGCTATCCTAGAGATTGAAAGACAAAATGGTATTTATCAACTTAAATTTAAACCAGCAAGCTGATATCATATCTATGACTTTCAGTTAGGTGAAATTTGAATGTATCCCTAATGATTCTCCGCTATTGAAAGTTTTTTTAAGTTTCCGACTATGCTGAAAGCGAAAGAAGTTAAACAATTTAATTTTATCAACCTTAATTTTCACATTTTTCACCAATTTTTACCTCTGTGATAACACACATGATAAACTGTTTCGCTCGAAATTTCACTAGTGAAAAAGGTATATATAAAGTTTAGTAGTAATCAAAAGGAATATTACTAAGATAATTTAATGATTATGTTTAACTATATCGTCGAAAGAACTATAGAGTTACTATTAAAATTTTAATGTAGCGTCCACTTTTTTGTGGAGCGCCGATCCTTTTAAAGTTGATGAACTTTTGCCGTACCGCCGCTAGATTTTTTCAGAGCACGCTCAACGCGGTGCGTTCTTATTTGCTGCAAATAATTTTAGAATGAATTGCTAATTTTGCTATATTGGCGCAGAAATTGTTGGGTTTATTTGAATATTTTTTTGATTGAAAATGGGAGTGAGCTGCTTATGGTATAATAATCGCGTAGGGGAGCACGCTACAAAAAATGGCGAGTTCTTTTGAGAAATATCTTTGGCGTTAGTTTCGATTTTATTGAGGAGACTATTATGATCACAAAATTTCATCTCTTCCGTTGGGAGTTATTCATTCATAACAATTTGTATACCTAAATTTGTGTTTATTCATGCACTACATGACATTGTTTATTGAAATAATTATCAATATCATATAAAATGAGCACTTCTCAAAGTTAGACATCATTGGGCCTCTAAGTCTGAGAACCGTGATATCCCAGATCTCAACACCATGCTATATTTCGTAGCTATACATTGAAAAAATCCGACAATTCAAACATCTATAAGACAACTTTCAATAATATAATTTATACCTAGTTGATAATTTAATTTCTGCATACAGGTAAACCTCCCAAAGCGGCACCTCCGAGTAGCGGCAACCTCCGAGAAGCGGCACAAAATCATTCTCCAGATGGGTGCCGCTATGGGAGTTTAACCTTACGAGCAACCTCCCAAAGCGGCAACCTCCGAGAAGCGGCACAAAATCATTCTCCCGATGGGTGCCGCTTTTGGGAGGTTTACCTGTATTTCGAATTTATAGTCTTTTGTCTCAAATTTTTTAATATCGGCGAAATCAGTGAGACTAGCTCAAAAATACACTTGATAACACTATGTGAATCATTAATGTAACATCTACTGACACTACTGCTTAAATATGAAGATTATTCAACATGGGAGACCTTGTTTATAGTGTCTATCATAGTTTAATTCTCTTTGGTTGGCCAAACTTCGTCATTAAAAGAATGGTGCCTAGATAAATGTGATTTCATATTAAGAGCTGATATTTTTAATTAACCTATATATCACCAAAGAATATCAGATGATCTTAAATGAAGGCAATATAGAAATCCAATCAGTGATGTGCTCCGTTACTTTATATCTCCCGTTACCGTTACTTTATTTCTTCAGTTACCGTTTATCCGTTTACCTTTATTCAGTACAGTTTACCTTAATGTAACGGTAACTGATTTAAAATGACATTGTAATTGCAATGGAATAAGTTTAACGTAGTAACGGTTACTGTGTTACGGTAATTTAGTGGTAAGGTGACTGATTAAAGATATCGGTAACTAGTTAAAAGTAACGGATTTCCGTTACCGTTACTTTGTTCCGTTACCGTTACTCGGCGACGCCCGTTACCGTTACTTTTTCCATTACAGTTACTTGTCGACACCCGTTACCGTTTACTCCGTTTACTAGTAACGGAGCACATCACTGAATCCAATAGAATAATTCATACCATAGGATTTCCGCAATCATTAATAGATCAACTCAGATAAGTAATGCTATCGATAGTTTCAGGTGCTGATGTACACACTAGCCTGCAATAAATGTAAAATGATCGAAGCCGATATGAACTATGAACTATATAATGACCGTTCATTTCATCGAGAGATAACTCAATATACAAGTATAAATATTGAGAATAATTTCCTTGACATGTGACTGAATTGATTCGATTTAGTGTCTTGTCGATGAGCATAAAGATTTTAATGGAACCAAAATTAAAGTCGAAGCACACTTTCAAGAGATCAAATCATTAGAACCCATCAAAATACGATCATACCCTAATTGTATTCAAATGAATCTAACCACAAAAGAGAGTAGAACAGATGCGTATTAGTGCAGTGGGATAACCATACAATGGTTCATTCTTTGATAAAAGCACAAATTTTGCACACATGTACTTTGATGTAGTGCGAACATTTTGGATATTGAGGCAATTGAAAGAGGGCCTATATCAGCGAGCAGCGACCTTTCCCACTTGATCGAAATTCATTTGAGCGAAACCCGTTTGAGCGAATCCATTTGACCGACGAACTCTTTTAGCTAACCCCCAATTAGCGAATTAAGAAATACAATGTATAAGGAATTTAGATTGATTTAATGGGTTAGTGGAAGATCAATATATTAATGAAGAATAATACATTAAGAAATCTGAAAAAATTAAAACAAAATATTAGTACCGCTCATTATTATTTTTATAAAATGTGTTAGTTGACTACAATATGCTGTTAAAGTGCAATATTTGTGGGTTAAGACAAATTGTGTGCTATTCCAAGTTGAAACCCTTCCACATTCTTATTCCCCATAATATATTCCCTTGTAATAATGTCAATTATTTCATTGATTTGCTTATACTTAGTGCTATTTGAGTGTCGTTTGATATTGCCAGCTTCAATTTGGACTAATTGAGTTCTGTTGCTCCTTACTCTCTGATCAATTTTGAGATGAATTCGTAAATATTGGCATGCGTTTTCTCAATGGCGCGTTTTAGACGCAGGTGCCAACTTTCAAGGTTGATATTTGTCCTCCGTTGAATTCCATACATATTCCAAAGATTGTGATCAACATTGTTAATCCAGTGTTCTCGAAGTATTCAAAAAGACTTTCTACCTCGAAAGGACAATGCTGTTTTATGTCGTCAAAGGTTTGAGGGATAATATCCTCCTGAATAAATACTATCGCAAGTAGGGTTTCATCCAGGCGTGTGCAACGCGCCTGCAGGCGCGTAATTTCAAAAGGAAACTTTTCTAGGCGCGCGAAAATTGAGAGATGCTCCCATAGACTTAATACAAATTGAGTATTTTAGGCGCGTGTGAGCGAGCTCAAACTTAATCTAGGCGCGCGGAAAATTTTGGCTAGATGAAAGCCTGATCGCAAGAAGTATTCGAATATACATTCTACGACCTTCGTGTTGTATATAGATCGGTGATAAACTTAATAATTGTACACACCTATAATATGCTTGACAAAAATGAAAGTACACCCACAAATACGAGTGGTGGGAAACTCTGTCTATATACTTGATATTAAACCACTTTCAAAATCACAAGTAAATTATGTAGGCATCAAAAGTACATCTAGGCTGTCAGCTTTATCTTTGAGGGAAGAATATGTTGCTAGTGTTTTAGGGGATAGTAGACAATAAACCAATTGAATGAGTTTGTCGCCCTCAAAGCCATGAATAGTGAAAACCTGGGTATATATTTAGTTACACACATAAATGTACCATCAGAACATCAATGAGACTTGGTAGAAAGCCTACGAATATTTTCTGCTGTACTAAAAATTACTATGTCATTATTGGCCGAAAAAAAACGTTTGAAATTACAACCTGCAATAGTTTTTCTTAGTTGACTTGGTATATTAGTTCAGCTCGCGACATTGGAAGTGTAGGGATATGGCTAAGCCTTTCACAATCCAGGAAGAGTCAATTTGATTGAACAAAGGAAATCGTGATGCATCAGTATGATTTTGTGAAAGCAATGCAGAAGCTTCATTATATAATACAGTGATATGAGTTACTTGAGTTCTAACTTTTATCTTAAGATCACAAATAACTTCTTCAACCATCTACTCTCTAGATCCGGATAGCAATGGTATTTATTAGTAGTAAAATGCTCGATGTCTGTATTACCTTGGTCGTTATTTGTATATATATACTCCCGGTACGACATCGCCATCGCTTTTTCGTATTGCTCGCATTAGATTTATCAAATCTATATGAATAACAATCGAAACTTGAGCCTGATAATTATTCGTGGTTGTATAACATGATGCCATAAATTTGTAATAAGAAAAGTTCTCTATGATTGATTAATTAACTTGTATCCTCAATTTATATATGCCAACAATAGTGCATTGCTTAGTTTACACACTTCCATTGTTGAACATTATCACATTAATTACTTAATTTATATTCCTTATACATTGCATTTCTTAATTCGCTATTCTGAGGGTTTGCTAAAAGAGTTCATCGCTCATCTACTACTTCGCTCAAATGGGTTCGCTCAAATTCATTTCGCTCAAGTGGGGACGAATCATATCAGCCATGGCAGCTCGCCAAAGTTACCACGTCCGATAGTGTTCGCCTGACTTGTCCCCCATTAATATTGTTCAAATTTAGTCATATCGTCTCTTTATTGTTGATTTCGGGTTCGGAGTAAAATTACCGATAATTTGATATATAACATGACCATATTTGGAAGAATAATTCCATAGCAATGCTGGAATGTATCAGGAATGTGTCAAAGATTCCATTCTCCAATTTTGTCCTTACCCAATCATGTGACCCCTCTTTCGACTCCATTCAACTACCTGAGTATAGTTATATACACCTACCGACTCTCTAAAACGTGATTTGATAAAATTATTTGAGATTTACCATGATTTACCATAAATATCGAAGAATTCTATCAAATCACGCTTTACCTGGTCGGTACTTCCAAATGTGGTAATGTGATATATCAAACTATCGGTAATTTACTCCAAAATCAAATTCAAAAATAAAGAGACGATGTGATTATTTGAACTGTTTTTTTATGGGGACAAGTCGGGCGTACACTACCGGACGTGGTAACTTTGGCGAGCACTTATGGCTGATATAGGCCCTCTTTCAATTGCTTCAATATCCAAAAATGTTCACACTACACAAAGTACATGTGTGCAAATTTTGTGCTTTTATCAAAAAAAAAGAAAAATCTGTTCAAATGTTGATGCTATCCGCCTGAGCTATATAGCCAAACATATAATGTGTTGGTAATTTATGGTATTTAAATTAGAGCACTCCGCGGGGCGGATTAATAAATGCGGGTTTCGGGACCCGCAACCCGCGGGTTCTTGAGGGTCAAAGGATCAGAATGTTTGCGGGGCGGGTCGGGTGCGGGTCACGGAATCGTTTTGCGGGTCGTATGTGGGTCAGAGATTCTTACTGTGGGTTGGTGCGGGTCAGCGCGGGTTTGCGGATGAGTTCTCGCTAAGGATTATTTGGGGTCGCAGTGTTCACTAACTGTAACAATGCATCCCTCTATAGTTCCTAAACAAAATTAATGATCAATATAATCTTAAGATGGCAGAAGTCTTGCGATGGAACGAATTGTACGGTGAATTATTTCGTAATCCCGAATAATAAACTCGTAATTCTTCAAATTTTCGGCCAAAATATATTGCCGTCTTCTTTATTCCTTAAGGATGTATATATTTTAGTTTCGGGTTGGTGCGGGTTCATTTGTTTATATTGTCGGATTTTCGGGGTGGGGAGGTCAATCACTAATAGATGCGGGGCGAGTGCGGGTCCCGCATATGACCCGTCGCAGAGCTCTAATGCAAATACAAACATGCCTTAAATAGTGTAAATTTGTTACTCAGTTTCCAATTTTTATGGAAATGGTTGCCAATTTTTTTAAGCAAAAACTAGACGATCAAAATACAATCCGTTCATAAATAACAGTCAAAAGTCTGGATTAAGCATCTTTCATACGTTTCCCTTAAATGATGTATTAATGTTGACATCTTCCAAACAGTATAGGGAAGTAGTGGGGTGGGGCAGCATATCAATATAATTGTTCAATTTTTGATAAAGCATGAATTTGGCAATGACATAGATAAATATATTATTGAAAGATAAGGATATGGGGGCATCGCGAAATTTTAATATTTTCAAGAAGGCGGCCAAAGGTTGTCGGAAAGAGTCGGACCAAAGCCCTCTCTCGCGATAACTTGTTAAATGACTTCGTAGTGTTTATGTACGCATAGTCATTCTCAAATAGTTGTGCTAGTGAAGTTATAGGGGTTACTCGATAGGGTAGAAACAATTTATGAGAATGGAATGTGTTACATTCCAGGGGTTGTACGGAATCCCCCATCCCAAACATGTTTATGTGACCCCTATAATGACTGGAGAATTTATGCTGATTACGAATATCAGCATTAACAATTGATTAAACTTCAATAGGAAGAGTTAATTGCCTTTTGCATACCTCTATGCACTCCAGTAGATCCACCACGTGCTTGGAGTAGTACGTACTTCAGCTTAGTATGTCTGTGCCAATTTTCATGCTTATATCAAAATCTGAACTATTACGCCAATGTGGCTGATATGTTACCTCACTAATTGTTTAAAACTCCTCTGTATAATTTCTATTTCAGCATTGCCCAATTCGTTCTGGAATTGTTAATGCTGAAAGGTTAATTCCTTAACCTCTTCAAAATCAATTTAATTTTTGACTCTCTTTCAGGAAAAGCGAATAGGAAATCTTGCTTTCAGAGTGAGCTAACTTGGCTAATCTTGCTCTTTCCGGAATTATATAGTTGACAAATATCTTAAAAGACGCATAACTACATTTAAAGGGATAAAAATACAAATAACTTATGTAATTTACCAGATTTGTAAAATGGATTGTTTTGGTTGAAATGACTTGCACCCTTATGCTCAAAGCTCTGAATCGATTGTACAAGGTTCTGTACTAGCACTAGCACTCTGTAGCACTCTATTGTTTCTGGCTTCCAGGGGATGTCCCCGTGGACCCAAATGGGGGGCTTACAGCGCCCCCCAGACATCCAGCTGGCGATGGAATTACTTGTTATAACGTGGATCCACAAACTTTCCCCCAGAATATATTTTTTATGAAATCCTAACTGAGAATTCATATGAACCAAAAATTATCTAAGCTGTATGCTTAATTTTCTTCTGTTTTATTAAGTTCAAGTTAGTACAAAAATACACTGTTAGTTAGTATGTATAATGTAAAGCACAAACTAAGATTTATTGTTTTTGCTGTTATTATTTGGTCCAAAATCCTTAGTATTTTAACTTTTCAAGAAAAGTAAGGTTTAATTAATATCCCGTAGGCTAAATTGCTCTTACAAATTAGATTAATAGTTTATCGAAATTACTTACAACAACAACAAAAAACCTCCACCCAAAAAAATAAATCCCTTTGCCAATTAACAGGCAGGCATCCTGATCCCCTGGAGCCTGGAGGGTTTACCCTGGAAAACCAGCTATCTACTGAACCAGGATATTTCCCACAGATGGCACCTTAATCAGGAATCTTTCGACGGATTTTAAAATGTATTCAAAAAATATATATATAAAATAAATACTAATAAAAATATATAAATTAAATTAAAACAAAACAAAACGTTACTTGACACAAACAATACGAATACACTGCTACAACTAGTTCATCGCACCTCCGAATCTTCCGCCTAGTCTTCTTCAACTCCAGGTGTTTTGGATCTAAAGGGGAGACTCAGACCGAGGGGTTAATGGTGTATTATTGATAGTTAAATAACCCATGCGGGATCAAATAATTTTTAAATCGGTTAGTCTTGACTTTGGGGAGCGGAAGTTACGCTTATTTCGGAGGGAGTACCTGGTGTTAATAGGTTGTGGTAAAAGGTAATGTAATCTGCTTGAATTCAAACAAATGGTCGAGAAGAATCTTTTAGCTAATTTCTCCCTCCGAGCAGATGTCTTAATTTTAATTTGTGTTTAGCGCATGCCAACTCGTATGTCAAATTCGGTTCGATGATCTTCATCGACCTCCTCTGAATACTTTCGAGCTCAGCATAAATCGGCTACGGTCAGGGAGTTATGCCAAACGGGGCACGAATATTCAATAACCGGCCTTATTACAGCTGTTTAGAACATCAGCAGGTCTAGGCTATCTAGCCCAGCCCTACGAAGCTGCCTTAGGTGGTAGAGGCGTTTAGAGGCCTTGGAGTATATATAGTTGGTGTTATCGGCCCAGGTTAGCTTGTCATTAATAAAAATACCTAACAATTTAAAGGAAGACACTCGCTCAATATCCATCCCCAGGATGGTTAGAGGCGGGATAGCTGTTGGTTGTTTATGGAAACAGATGACCATGCCTTTCGTTTTTCTAATGTTGGGAACCATGTTGTTAGCAGAGAACCATGAGGTGGTAAGGCCCATGATGGATTGCATTGAGCTAACACTCCCCTTCCCAACCCTGATCGTTAACGTTGTGTCGTCCATATACTTGTGAGTAGCACATGGAGGTGTCAGGTCATTAATCAGGACAACGAAGAGTAGCGGCCCAAGCCATGTTCCTGTGTATAGGTCCCTTTCTAATGGACCCAGTCAGAGAGCTCCTGACCTAGTCTCACCCTTTGGGACCTGTCGGAAAGGAAAGCCCTACCATCTGATGATGATTCCGGGTAATTCGTACATCTTACATTTGTTGATCAGCACTGTGTGGTCAACGTGGTAAAAACCCTTTCGGTAGTCCAATAGAACTACGTGAGAGGCCATCCTTTCATCTTCAGCGACGAGCCAGGTATGAACCATGTCAACCAAAGCATGAGGGTATGCTTCCACCAGCGATGAGGATCACAGTTACGGAGTAACTGGATCCTCTGATGGTAGCATGTGGCTCTGATGGTTTTAGCATCCCTAATCACTCTATTACGGAGGCTTCGGATGAGTGTTATATTGCCAGACATAAATGCATACTGCCGCCGATTGATTAGGTAGCGGAGTAACCCAAGGCTTATCGGTGGAATGGCGCCTAACCTGTTTGATAGGGAGGTGTTGTCCAATGAGAGAAACCATTGAATTCTGAAAGAATTCGAACCTTGACTGGCAAGTTGATTCAAGGTATATTAGTGTCCAGTCTAAGTTAGAAATGGAATATGTTAGAGACTCCTTATCGCGCAGGCTATTCGCCCTCGTGACAAGGGCATTTATTTTTCCCTTCTCAAACTTGAAGGAGAAAGCTGGTTCTAAAATGACTGCGTTATGGTCGGAATGAGAAGTAGATGCGAGTACAACTGGCTCACAATATAAGGTACTCATATTAGTGAATATCTTGTCAAGTACTGCCCTGCCGCGGATTGGCCGTCGGACTACCTGCCTGAGCGGGTAATTCCTCAGGTGGGTGTCGTTAAGTTGGTTAAAATCGCCGATTAGCATAACGCCTGCGTGAGGGTGTTTTCTAAGGGTGTCATCAACGCCGGCGACAATATGATTATTGGTGATTTAATCGCATGCATTGGGCGGAACGTAAATACCGACAATCAGAATATGTGAGTATTGGCGGGGCATACATTTGTCCTCAACCAAGACCCAGAGAGACTCAACTTCATTACACTCCAAATAATCCAGTCTGTCATACGGAATATTTTCTCTAATGTAGGCTAGCACACCGCCGTCTTTCTTTTCCACTCTGTCCCTCCTCTCACAGGAGTATCCATCGATTGTAGTAATGGATGGAGGGACCGTGTCGGATAGCCATGTCTCAGTGACGCCGGCTATATCGACACAGTGGAAATCAAGGAGGTGGATAATTTCTTCTAATTTATTCACCACGCTCCTAGAATTCAAATTCAGGATAGTGGGAAGATGCCAGTTGGTAGTAGGTATACAGACCAGGTTATTGAGGTTCACTATAAGAAAATGAATTAATACGATTAAGCTTACGCTCAGATACATCAGTCACGATGACGGGAATAGGTTTCTTCTTCCGTCTGCCTGCTCGCTTCCGTCTGTAGGGGCGGGGCTGGTGTCTCAGGATTCGTCCGGGGTTGAGTGGCGTATACAAGGGTGTAGAGGCAGTGGCGGAATGAGTCTGTTGGAAAGGGAGAGTAGTAGGGAGTAAGGTGGCATAAGGTGGCATAAGGTGGCATAAGGTGGCGTAAGGGGGCTGGGAGAGCGGTGGCGGAGCACGGAGTAGATAAGTCCTCGCTGAAGTAGTAACATCACAAGGAGCACAAACACCTAGACAATAATAGGGACATCTGGCAGCCAGTTAGGCGCTGATAATTAGCTAGGCTTTACTGTTTAGTTTTTATTGAAGAGTTGTGTAAAGTTTAGTAAAGCCAACTAGACGGACCAATAACAAATAAATGATTGGATAATATTTTTCTCTATGGGATCTGTTATATTATATATCAATGTATTTTATGTATTATCTACTTATCATAACACAGTGGAAATTTTTAGAGTACTAGATTGAAATACACATTTTCGTCGCAGATACCCACATGTAAAGTTTTATTGACTTGTGGGTTATTTATAGCTAGAAACTGAAGGGATTCATCAAAAATTGTATTTGTAAACTCCTAGATGTAGCTCTCGACGATCAATTGAATTCCATTGAAAACAAATGTTTTGGTTGGTTAAGAGCAGGGGTCGGCTACCCCCGGCACGCTGCTCTCTATAAACCTGCTCATCGTGACCCCCGATTCTATCATTCAAATCAAATCCAACATCATACACCCTCGCTAGAGGTGTTCCGAATCAAAAAAATCTGTTCCGATTGTGAATTTGTACGGATTAGTGAAGTAATACGATTTCTATAATCCTCTATAAAATGAGACCCTGATAATCCGAACGAAACTAGTCCAAACCTTTTAAATCCAAACTAAACATATAACATAGTATACTACCTAAATACTTCTCTAAGACATTTTTCTTAATTACATTGTAATATTCATATTTTTTCCAAATTTGTACGAAAAATAGTTTTTGATCAGCTGTTCGGACTAGCGAGGATAGGATTTGCGAGGGTGTACAATATTTTTATAAATAATAGTGGTATTATTATTAAGAAAAGTCAATGATATTTAGTCATAATTTTACAATTCTACAATGGAACTTACGAGTATGACCAAAGGATAGTAAATCGCTTGGCCCGAATAATGCAGTAAATTACTCAATCTGGCCCGCAGGCTGAAAAGGTTTCCGACCCCTGGTTAAGAGTGTTACAATAATAAACTATAATTATTATTCATAAATATTTAACATGGGAAAGATATTTTAAATAAGTTAGTTAACATTCACTAATAATCAAGTCAACAAAGGTTAAATTCAAATTTCTATATTAAGGATGGACTAGTCATCAGTTTATCTTGGCTTCCTTGTTTTAGATATGTCTATTTTATATTAAAAACACTAAAATCCGCCGGAGACTGGACACGCTACTTGCCATTACAATGAAGGAGGGGACTAAACATAATTGTATTGTCCCATTCGTATAATTTCCTTTAGCGACATTCCATAATCAATTTATACTCGAATTTAATTATAATATATATTAGATATAATTACACCATGTATCAGAATTACTCTTGCTGACAACCTACCAGTAGTTGTTATTTACAGTCACTAATAATATTTTCCACCTGTACCACAAGTATACATAGTAGGAATATGCAGGCCACTTTGGATACGTCGTCTAAAGATGGCCCAAGAATTTGGTATAACAAATTATAACCAACTTGATATACACTATATACGAGCCCTTCTTTCTCGGTCGCTTTGCGACAGATCGGTGCTACGTACCTCAAGTTAACGGCCGCTATGCGGCCTTACTCCTCACCCTTTCTGCCATGGAAAATGGTAGAAAGGGACGTTATAATTTTAATTAATTTGTTTACCTATTTTGTGTAAACAACATCAACAACAAATATTCATATTATGAATTTATAAATGCGAAATTCGTATTCAGCATACTTGTTTACCTATTATAACATTTGGATGTTAGTCTCTATCTCAGTTATAAATGCGGTTTCTACTCCCCCATCACTTTAATACAATCTGGACAAACAAACACACACACACACACAAACACACAACAATCGAGATTTAATAATATAGATTTAAGATTGGTTTGATAAGGCACACATGAAGTTTGCAACTTATTTCCATCTTGTGTTTGTGGCACAAATTATTCCTTGGTACGAATATTTTTGTAGGTAAAGGTATTGTAGGGGGGGGGGGCGTAATACCCTTAGAAAATGCAAATTCATCAACCAACATGGGGTTAAAAAGTTTAAGAACCCCTGTTATAGAATATATTTCTTGCAATGCATCTTTTTTATATTGACATATGTATAACTTGTGAAACTAGCTTATTATGGAAATTAGTAATTATTTATTATTAGTGAACGACCGAAACCAGTATTTTACCGAAGCCGAATTCGTTATTTCGTCCACAATTTACAATACAACACATGCTCTTTTTAAAATCATCATAGTTGTATTTTACTGTGCCGACTATACTATAGTATAGTGCAGGGTTTTTTTTAAGGTTGAGACCTTGGTGCAAATCAGCGCGGCCTTGGTGTAACTCAACACTGCATCGGCCGGGGTCGACCCTTAATCATGGTGTAATTCTACACTGCAGAGGCCACTGCCGATCCGAATCGTGGTGTAACTCCAAAAAATCTTGGTGCAAATTTTACACCAAGATCGGCCTTAAAAAAAAGCCTGGTATAGTGGCCCAGTTCTAATCTTACTGCTTTGGTAAGTTATTACTGTGCCGACTATACTATAGTATAGTGGCCCAGTATTGGTCTTAGTGCTTTGGTATATTATTACTGTGCCGACTATACTATAGTATAGTGGCCCAGTATTGGAATCACTGCCTTTATTATTATTATTTTTATCATTTCTCCGTAGATGGTACCCTGCCCTCCCCTTTATACATTAAGGGCTAAAACTTGGCATGTAGGTGCGGAGTGAACGTCTAATTTGCACCTGGGGTTACGATTTCCGTTCAAAATTTCTTAACACCTATTTAATCTAATTAAACCTCATAACATTAAATAATAAATAGTTAGCTTGATAAAATTTGCATATTTGGATAGAGAATTAAATTCTACACCTTTTCACAGTGTACGAATTTTCAAATTGGGCTTAGTTTGTGCCACAATTGAGTTGAAAATTTCTTTTGTTTACTCACACTTCAATTTCAGTAAAACTGTTAAATCTAATTCTTTTGTTTCAACTTGTAGCAATTATATTGATTTAACTTGTTAAATCTTACTCTATTGATTCAACTCGCGATAATTATATTGATTCAACTTATATATTCCAGCTGGCTTCTATTTAATTGTAGTATTACTATACAATGGATTAAATAAAATCTAATAATATAAGGAATTTATTGTCTTTACTCAAATCACCGTGGATAACATTGCTAAAATAAATAACTAATAATATAATTTATTATCAATACATAATGAATGAATGGCATTAAACTCTAGATGGTTTATGATAGAAACAAACTTCAAACTTATCTACCCTTCCTTGTGACAACGACCAATTAACAAATGGTTCTTCACACCTTGGGCGTTGATGACTTGGCAAAAAAATCCAAAATTGCAGCCTGCGCCGACAGCATATTCCTTTGGAGGCACTATCAATAAACCACCAACAAAATATAGTGCCACCAAGGAACATGCGTCGGCACAGGCTGCAATTTTGGATTTTTGTTATTAGTCCGTATCGTCTCCACAAAACAGAGCATAATTAACTAAGAACTGAAATTTTCAGGACAGGTGTCTCATGGGTTACAGATGTGCACCTGGTATCACGATTTTTATAAAAAAAATTTTTCCACACATTTTTACACCTGTTTAATGTCTGAAAAGGAACAATAAATAGTGCGCGACTATTCAATTTATATGCATTCGATAGATAATCAAATTCTACACCTTTTCACAGTACACGAATTTTTAAATTGCGCTTCGTTTGTACCACAATTGAGTTGCTAATTTCCATTGTTTACTAACACTACAGTTCAATTGAAAGTGTTAAATCAAATTATATTGTTTCAACTTGTGATAATTATGTGTTGAAATATTAATTATTATAATTATTATATATACAAATTAGCAAAATTTCATTTATCTCAGAAATGATACAAGATAGAAACAAACTTCCAATTTATCAATTGATCCTTATGCCACGTACACCTCTACAAATGCGTCTTGACACCATGAAGTGATCATGACATCATCAAAAAAATGTGTTTTCACAATTTTGTGAATTATATATTTCGAATGGGTTGGTCGGTTTTGGAATTTAGGTGATCACCCAATTCGCACACAGAAAATGCTGAGTCATCACTTATTTATATTCTACTGAAACTTGAATATCTTTGAAATGAAGTGAGCTAAAACGAAACTTCCAACTCACTAAGGGTCGTTGCCTTTTTAACAACTTTCTAAAATAATTTAACACCTTCAAAGTGATGATGACATGGCGAAAACAATCCAAAATTGCAGCTGTGCCGACAGCATGTTCCTTTGGAGGCACTATCAATAAACACCACCAAAATATAGTGCCACCAAAGGAACATGCGTCGGCACAGCTGCAATTTTGGATTTTTTAACATATTTAAGCAAATTTTTAATTAATGTATTTTATAAAAGTAGCTTTTTTAATAAATGATATCAACTTTGGGTAATTTTCTCTACAAAACAATGTTTACCGCATTTGCTGGGAGTAATCTGTTCTTTCATCTGATACGATGTCACCAGCTGTTGAAAATGAACGTTCGATATCAGTGGTGGTTTGTGGCGTAGTAATATTAATTATTGCTTGTTCAGCGAGTTTTTATTCGTAAATATTTGTTGATTTAGAATAACCCTTCCATAATTCCAATCAATCCTCAGTTACAGTAGCATTTAGATATTTATCAACTTTGACTTTTGCATTAATAGAATAATTGAATGGTCCTGGCAAGTACTAGTACATTGACTACTTCATACTGCTATTATTCTCTCGATTAAATTGTGAATGAAATATCATGCTCATCAGCTTTAAATTTGTCATCACTTATTGGAGATTTAGAAGATGAATTAACAGATTTCGCTACTTTAGAAATTAAGACAGATCTTGCATGTTGAAAATTTGATTTATCTTTGAAGAAATATTTGTTAATCGTCGATCAAGTAAACAGGAGAGGTTATAGTGCTCGCAGTTCTCAATCTCTCTAAATCTTCCAATCATAGTGCCTTTCACACTGTTTTTCTTTTTAATTATTCCAAGATCTTCAGTTGTTGTTTCTAAACCGCGTATGATTGTAAACACAAAGGGAATAGTTGAGCTGATTCATCCTTCTTGCGGAGATAACAACTTTTTCCTCTTCAAAGCACTTTGGACATGTAACTACAGTCAGGTCTGCTTATTATGAACAAGATTTCGTCTGCTTAATATGAAGATTTTTTATTATGAACAAACCCTACGTTCCCAATTTAACAACTTAAATAGAGTTTGTATTAAGTGGAGTACGCTTATTATGAAGTCTCTCTATTACGAACACAATTTTTGGTACCTTGAATGTTCATAATAAAAGAACCTGACTGTATTTTGTCACACAGTGTCCATTAATCAGATGAGAACTAGATATCTAAATCAATTTATAATAATGTAGCGGCAGTTGCAGGCTTGAGATAGATAGATATTTCGTGCATGTAATATGTACTGTTCCATATCGTAACTATACAGTCGACTCCGCTTAATAGAGCCACATCGGAACCAGGTTGTTTTGATCCGATTAAGCAGAGAAACCGATTACCTTATTATAGGAACCGATTACCTTATTATACCTTATTTAATCGGGAGATTAATATTCCTGAAATTTTTTCTAAAATTTATTCGCGTTAATTTCATGTATTTGAAAATGTTCAGCTCCAATTCGCGTTAATTTCATGGAGCGTTAATTTCCTTGCGTAATTTCATGGCGCGTTAATTTCCTATAATAAGGTAACCGAAAATATTGTAGGCCAAATGTAATTCTGTCCTATAAATCCTATGAAATTTTGACCGGATTAAGCTGAGAAACCGATTAACCGGTGGCTCTACCTTATTATAGCAAATTAACGCGTCATGAAATTAACACGAAGGAAATTAACGCGAATTGGAGCTGAACATTTTCAAATACATGAAATTAACACGAATAAATTTTATAAAAAATTTCAGGATTATTAATCTAATGATTGAATTCTATTATTGTACCCAAATAGGCTTCCAATCTACTTGATAGACATGGTATATCCTTTCGAACTAGTTGCACATCTGAAAATATGTAGCTCGGAAGTTTGTCCATCCATTGTATAATTTTGCTAAATAGCAGGAAATTAAGGTCATGGGAATTAACGCTCCATGAAATTAACGCGTTTTGGAGAAATTCGCGTTAATTTCCTGAATTAAGATATTAAGCGGAGTCGACTGTATTTTGAATGAGAGATATTCTCGTCTCTCTTTCCTACTGTTTGTAGAATTGGGAATATAATATATTGGATTGATTTGCATGTGTACATTGCTTTCTACACTTCTAAATTAACGACTCGACACCAGTCATTGAGAATAATTCACTTTTGATGACTAACTGGAGGGAATCATTGAGACAAGGACAAGATTTTAGCAAGCAATTAGTCTCATTGAACGCTGCTGTTACATTTCGAGCGTTGGCATAGTTGAATTTTGTTATTTATATCCCATTTTGAAATAGTATCTTCTATTTTTTTCAATAAATGTTTTGTGCAGTATGGCGTTCATCGATTGAAACACAAGAAATATGAAAATTTTACGATGCCAGTCACTGATATAATGAATAATAATTCCTAATAACCATGATGATGGGCTGACCAAGCATCCAATGCGAGAGAAACAACTATTGGATTGTCAACTTCTAACTTATTCTTTAGTGATTTTCTATCTTGATATAACTTGGATCGAGTATTCTTTGACCCTTTTCACTGTTGAAAACCAAAACTGTTTTCCT
Organism: Hexactinellida sp. DTS-2022; assembly: GCA_028753945.1. Taxonomy (NCBI): domain Eukaryota; kingdom Metazoa; phylum Porifera; class Hexactinellida; species Hexactinellida sp. DTS-2022. The sequence continues at coordinate 2,623,183 of JAPNXP010000014.1, forward strand.
CTCTACCCAATCAGAAATCGTTGCCTCATATAGATTTATTCTCTACCTTTTAGAGTCCTTTTAGAGTCTAAAATCTAGACATTATATTGAAGATTAAATTCTCATTCCTCGATATTTCTGTAATATTTTTATATTTTGTTCACTTTGAGTCGGAGTTTCTTGAGTCAAATAGATTAGTTCCTTTAATTCAACTGGTTGTTTAGATATTATATGTTTTTTTATACCCGAAGTACATAGTTTGCTTTTTTTTTTAATCCTCAGATCCTCGAGAAATGTTTACACTACAGAACTTTCAAATAGTTTTTTTAATCAACTGCACTCGTTGAAAATAATTGTCAAAGTGAAGAACGAATACTGGACATTTTGCTAATTAAGATTCGAGTACACGCCGTTCATATATGTCTAAGATTCTACTATTCAAAGCCTCTTATTTGTACTATTCTTTATCAATTGAAAAACTATTTCGACAATGGCATTGCACATCTATGGTTTACCAATTGTTATACTATGTAGATTGTGTCTGTTATTCTTTATTTGCACACTTGATAAGTATTCTTTGTTTACTACAATTTAGCATGGTTTCTGTGAAGCCACCGATGACGAAATTCAGCAAAAACGAAACCGAATTTTCGGCTTAAATACTTTCGTCGTACACTATTATTATTATTATTATTAATACTTGCGCGCGCTTCGCTAGCTAGATCGCTTTACGCAGAACACAACCGGCGATTGGTGTGTTGTTTATTAACTTCTAACATTGATTATACTACGATTGCTCGGTCGTTCGCAACGTGTCGCACTCCACACGACAACTTCGCGGTTTTTGTGGTAATTACACTAGGCATTTCGTGCCTCGCAAAACTATTATTTTTTCAAAATATTAATTGTTCTTTTTGGTATTATCATGATTACGTCACATTGTGACAATGAGTATATGTATATTTGTGACATACAAACAAATATATGTATACACACATACACATATAAAAATTAATTGTGTTTTAATGGTAACGATCCCTTCGGTCTCGGTCGCTTTGCGACAGATCGGTGCTACATACCTCAAGTTAGCGGCCGCTGTGCGGCCTTACTCCTCACATTTTCCACCATGGAAATGGTAGAAAGGGACGTTATGATTTTGATTTTCATTAATTTGTTTACCTATTTGTGTAAACAACAACAACAACAAATACTCATATTAGAATTTTATAAATGCGAAATTCGTGTTCAGCACACTTGTTTACTTATAATACCCATTGAAAGCTAACTTCTAGATTGATTTTGAATTTTCATTAAATTGTTTAGCTATTTTGAGTAAACAACGACAACAACAACAAATATTCATATTATAAATTTTTAAATGCGAAATTCTTGTTCAGCATACTTGTTTACCTACATTACCCGTTGAAAGCTAACTTCTAGGTTGATTTTGAATTTTCATTAATTTGTTTACCTATTTTGTGTAAACAACAACAACAAATGTACATATTAGATTTGAAAGTTAGTTTATATCCCAATATTAATTGCGGTTTCTATTCCCCCATCACTTTAATACAATCCGGACAAACAAAGTATGAGTGTGGAATATATTATATCGTAACTGTAAGCTTTTGGCTCTTAGAGTTGCTACTCTAAAGTTACATAATGACTGCAGCGCAATAATCAGGAAATTTAATTTTATTAGACACTGTGACGAGGCAACCAGTGACCAAACCTGCAAAGCAGGATTAGTGACCAAGTGGGGTTCATTTTCAATCCCTCCTTGGTATTCCATGCATCGAATATGCTTTTGGCTGATAACTATAAATACATAATTAATTGTGAAAGTTTTCCAACCATATACTCGCATATATTCCTGTTAGCAAATGTATAAGATGCTACAAATGTTTCTTCTTTATATTCTTAATAATCGAGAAATTAAGAAATCCGCAAGAATATTATTGTGTCTCATAAATCATATTAATAGTAAATATTATCATGATTAAGACGGTTTGGAACTTGAACTGAATACGTCCCATCTTATAAATATTTTCAACACTGCATATTGCAGGGGTTCACGAACCGACTGAATAAACCCAATTCAGTTTATCACAAATTGACTCCTGCAAATCTCTCTTGACACAGTTTATCACAAATTGACACCTGCAAATCTCTCTTGACACAACGCTCTTGTGCTAGCCATCTTGTTGATAATGGTTGAACAACCTTTGCTTTGCAAACTTCAGAACTTGTTCCATTGCCAACAGAGCAGATGTTCTTTTAGTGCTGCTACAGAAAAAGCTATAGACTTCCAAGAATTGACAGAACGAAATATACGACCTTGCAGTTGACAGACACTGACTGCGCTACAAGTTGTAAACAGTGTGCATGACAATGGACATAGTCGAGATAACGATTATACTTTTCCCTGGTAATCGCTTCCAGACCACTAAATTTTCCGCTCATATTAGATACTCCATCAATCTACAACATAGACAGTTCGCCTGCGTTTCGATGGAGGTGTTGCGCTAGTTGGAGACAGTAATAAAGCATCTTTTGTTGAGAATTCTAAATACACCCTCGCTAATCCGAACAGAGGTGTTCCGATTCAAAAAATTCTGTTCCGATTAGTGAATTCGTTCTGAATAGTGAAGTGATACATTTTCTTTAGACATCTACAAAATAAGATCTCGATAATCTGAATCAAACTTGTCCAAATCTTTTGAATCCAAACAAAACATTTAGTATATTACCTAAAATACTTGTCTGAGACTTATTTTAAGTATAATTTCAATGTAATATACAAAAATTTATGATTTTATTACACTTTTATTCGAGAACTATTTGGGATCTCCTGTTCAGACTAGCGAGGGTTCGGATTAGCGAGGTTCGGATTAGCGAAGATGTACTTTAGTACTTTAATTCAGTTAACTGTTAACGTGTCTAAATTTTCGAACAATAACTGCCATATGACTATGCAATTCTAATTCTTAGTATCAGTTACTAAAATATAATATTCGTGTGTTTGATTGTACACTCCAACCTCCCTTATACGGGCATTGTGGTCCGGAGGGTGCCCGTATTTCGGAATTTTCCAGGATTTGGGAAATACAATGGCTGGTACACATGGAATCCATATTTTCAAAATCATTCAATATTTAATACTGATTTTTTATCGGGTTGTGGATAATATGTCATCTGCTATATAATTTTGCATTAAACTCCACTATTGATTAAATGAATACATAATTAGTTTGTCTTTACACCAAAAGGGTGCCCTGATCTGGAAGATCCGGATGACGGAGGTTTGAGTGTATATCTAAAGTTATTGAAGATTACATCAAATATATTTACTTTGTGATACCAGATTTATTATACTTATATTTCTTTTAGCAACTGAAGAAGAAATAACTACAGTCTATCCTCTGAGTAGTCTTAGTTTGAACAGCAATGAAGATACTAATTCAACTTCTCCCAAGGTTTCTTCTATGCAATTCTCTAGAATATCGCCATTTTGCTCCATTGACAAATTTCAACTGTCTTTTCATGGCCATACTGGACCAGTTCGCTTTATTCTTTCTGCAAGTAAAACTGTTGTTCGGTCAGAGGGATTTGATGCAATCGATGGTCAGCTTGAGAACTTCTTTACTGCCACATCATTGATTGTTAGTGGTGGAGAAGGCCATGTAGATTATCGAACTTCAGAAGGGGCTATTGTTGGTGGGCCTGATATGCCCTTAAGACTAAAAAATAATATCGACCCAACGGTTGTTGTTACCGACCGAAATTATTTTATTGTTTGGCACGCAAAACGACGAAATAATATTTCACCATCAATAATTCAACCCAAATCTGACTAAAATAAGCAATTTGATTTCTCATTTATGCTAGAGTTCATCAGATATTCTACCATTAATCTCTAATATCCATGAGATGTATCTTATCCCACTCAACAATCGAAATATTGTTTCAATTCCTTCTTCATCTCTAAATCAAATTAATTTAGTAATATTTTGTTACTGGATATTGTACATTTCTTATTTATTATGTATTATTTCTATAAGTTGTATACAAGAAAATATGCACACAATTTATATTTTGAGTAATTTGTTACTATTTTTAGACTAAATGATACATCTACATTAAATTTGTTAAATTTAGGATCCTACCCTGCTCTACTAAGATCAATTTCATAACTCTAAAGTAAGTTTCAATTTATACGAAGTATTATTTGCTGAATGAGAGCATATCACCCGTAGAAAATCAACTTTGAATATGGTAGATTCCACCAAGAGTGACGTTATCAACTCAAATTGTTTTCAGGAAAGATATTATTTAATCTAATTTAATTCAAATTGCTTCAGACACGTAGTTATATGCTTACTTACAAGAGAAACTGAGTACACTCGTTATCAATTAATTATGCATATTGAATCCTGTAGATTCTTTTGGCCACTACGATAATTCGCTGGAAAAAATTGATGATATTTTACTGCTACAAAAAACTATATGCTAGTATAGTGGAGTTGCTTTATTAGCAACTCGGATTTGCCACTAAATATGGTTGCTAATAGGAAGTGAAATTAAGTATTATCACCCTTGGGACCCGAAAAGCGGTTGCTAATATAGCAATATTGCTAATAGGCGAGTTGCTAATAAACCAACTCCACTGTATATATATTTATATATATAAAAAGGCAATAAACTCGGTTTTGATAACCAGCAGAGGAGCCGTAGATTATCCATAGGGTCTTAATTTTTAGAATATTATTCAAGATTTAAATATTGGATTCATATTATAGGGACAACATAAATGGAATTTCGAATACGACCTTATACAAGGCCGGGTTCACCAGCACTGAATGAGGTTGGTATTCTAAATCAGTTCTATTGGAGGCTCGAGAAAAGAAATCCGAATATTACAACTATCAAAGCCATTTATACACAATTTGAACACAAAAAAAAACGATAGAAAATCCTCGGTGTCTAAAACCCCCAATTTCAACATTTTCTTCATTTTTAATAGTTACTTTATTGGATTTTGTTCTTGTTTTACTTCAACTTAACAAATTAGATTGAATAATTGTCCTGGTTCCTAGACGGGTGCAGAGAATCTGGGGTACAGATTCAACACTGAAGCTTAACTCAAGCATTGGGATCGAGCTGACCCGCTCAGCCTTGAAACGGAAAGAGAGCTTCAGTCTGCTAGACGACACGGAGAGTCGGAGAGTGAAAGTACGATCGCCTTCTAATGGAGAGAGTAAATATCCACGTGATTAGGTTCTCAGAGACGCGAGCAAACTGCTAAGCGCCTCAATAGGCAGTGTGAATGTCACATGGAATAGGAGATATTTAATATATATATTTGCTTGTATAAGTGGTTGATAAATACACTCTCAAATTCCATCGACTCTAGTTTCATTTGCGGCTTTAATAATTCTAAAAATACAAAATATTTGAATTCATGCTAATATGGTGAACAAGCAATCTATCTGAATCTGTTTATTCAAGCATATTCATTGAGAGTATACTGAATAATAATTTCAATTAATTTTGTTGATATTCTTACAGATTTCAAATTTGACAATGATTAAAATCACTGTTTAAAATGAACCCAAAGATCTCAAATTGGTAATTTTAAGCTAGCGGGAAACGTGCATATTAAAGAACCAATATAATTATTAGGAAATCTTAGCTCCCAAATCTGTGCAAAAATTGTATGTTTTATCGCATTCCTTTATCAAATTGTCTTGCTACTGCTTTATCCTGAATGTATTTTGAATTTTTTGACTCGATTTTCTGTATTAACCCAGTTATTTAGATAGTTTATCTTTTAGTAATACAATAACTTTTCAAGATATTTAGTACTTTCTATTTCTTTACTTATGCGTAACTTCTCGAAAAACAATTAATAATTCATGGTGCCTATAAGATGCATGAATAATAACCAAGATTGAGCAAATTTTACACAATATTTGTTAGAATACTATTTAAGCGATCCCAGATTGCAATAACCCGTCCAGAGAACGGATGCAAACTCGTTACATTCACACAACGTCATTATTAAATTGCTTAGTTGAAAGTAATGGTAATATATTAACATTTCTTTGTAAAAATGCATTATTAGATGAAAGTAGTCAATTATATATATTCACGAGCACTTCGGTCTCGGTCGCTTTGCGACAGATCGGTGCTACGTACCTCAAGTTAACGGCAGCTACGCGGCCTTAGTAAACAATTGATTACATATATAGTAATATATACTTATAATAAGCGTTTAAGCTTTTTGTTTGGCATACTTATTTACCTATAATACCCGTTGAAAGCAAACTTCTTGGTTGATTTAGAATTTTCATTAATTTGTTTACCTATTTGTGTAAACAACAACAATAAGTTGTTAACTTATCATAACATTTGGAAGTTAGTCTCCCTCTCAATTGTAAATGCGGTTACCATATTCCCATCAATTAAAACAATCCGGACAAACGAACAAAAACACAACAATCGAGATTTTATAATATAGATATATTTATACAGTCAACTCCCGTTATACCGAATTGCTCGGGACCGTGGTTGCATTTCGTTATAAGCGGACTTTGTTATAACGGCTGTTCGATCTTAAAAAGTTCATTACAAATTGAATTTCGTTGTAACCGGAGTTCATGATAAACGCATTTAGTTATTGGCAAAATTCGTTATAACCTGAGTAAAATCAATAGATTAGAGCAGGGGTTCTTAAACTTTTTAACCCAGTTTGCATTTTCTAAGGGTATTACGCCCCCCCCTACAATACCCTTACGCCCCCTAGGGGGGCTTCCCCCAGTTTAAGAACCCCTGGCTTAGAGGGAAATGGGATTTAAGGTTGCAGTATACTTTTAAGCACTTTTTCTAAAGTTTTTTGCAGATTTGAAAGATCTTTTTTGTTTTAGATTCCCTGCTGCGAGATCTATCCAAAGATGCAATAATATTCGACCTTGGTAACATGGAGAAAATTTAAATTTTTTATAAACACACTTTCTTGGGATACACAAGTTTTTTCCTCTTAATGATTAAGACTTGTTTCCTGTTTTATTACATAGAGAAGCTTCTAATATATCATGTGAATGTACAACTTCTTTTTGATTACTTATGAGTCCAATTTTTCATCAATAACAGTCGACATCACTTTTTTTATCATTAGGAAATATAATATAATTAGAAAGAAAAGTCACAAATGAAATTCGCTACATAGACAAGATAGAACTAATTGAGAGCTGTCCAAAACCGTTGAGATTTTGTTTCTAGGTTGTATATGAAGGCAAAATGTGTTTCCCAAATTGACAAAAGTTGCGGCTGGAGATGGCGGTGTCAGAAAAAAATGAGCCCCTACAGGAGTGGCTTAGGTGGAGGTCACAAAAAAGTCGGTATTATTAAAAGTTTTCTATATTTTTCTACAAAGTTTGGAATAGAGATGCGGCATAGGCTGTTCTATCCAGAAATGAAATAAAACCTATAAGTGGCAAAATACCCGAAATTGGTAAATTTAAAGGTATACTGCAACCTTAAACGACTTCGTTATATCGATTTCTATGTGTGTTAGAAGGATTTCTGTAATGTATGTTAGAAGGATTTCTGTACCATTGAATGACTTCGTTAAATCCGACTTGGTTATAACGGGTGTTGACTGTATATATTTTATGTATATTTATACCGAAGTTAAATACGTAGTGCATTTTGTATTTCATACAATTAATGCCAAGATTAAGAGTAAATATATAATAGCAAGAATTTCTAAATTTTCGCATTTATTTATATACTAGCGCGCTTCGCTTGCTATGTCGCTTCGCTCCAGTATACAACTACACACTCCAACCGCTTTGCGGTTGGTGTGTGGTATATATAAATCTAAAATTGTTTAAAAGCGAATATAAGCCTAAAATACAGTAGAGCCTCTGAACAACGGACACCTTGGGACCGGAACCGTTGTCCGTTATTTAGAGGTTGTCCGCTATTTAGAGGTTGCTTTTCTATTAGACATATGCTAAATAAATAAATGCGTGCCACGAGGGTTGTCCGTTATTTAGAGGTTGTCCGCTATTTGGAGTGTCCGTTATGGGAGGCTCCACTGTAGTCCAATATAACAATTTGAAATTTTAGTGATACGTCATTATGCGACAATGAGTAAGCATAGTGACAATCTGGTGTGACCAATGTGTCCGCATCATTATATACGTGTTATATTATATTTCTAGAATTTTATCTCTTATAGGGCGGGTATTATGTGCGATTCAGTAAATTTCATGCCTCTCAAAATGTGACAATGACGTCATAACTTGTCGATGCGTGAGAAATTTTGGGTCGAAACCTCAACTTGTTTGTGGGTGCCAAAAGTTACCCCTATATGCCAAATATCACATTTGGAAACCGTCCAGTTTCTTCAATCAACTCGGAATATGCAAACATTAAATATGTTGCAGTGTTTGCGGGCACACTGCTGTATATCCGCACACAATCAGTGGATTCGTGTATTATACCTGGCTTGCTGAAACATGTTATTAGATGATTAATTGTGAAAAGGAGTATAATATATTAAAATGTGCAGAAATATTAACTGGGCTGTTTTAAGTTTCGCGTGTGGAGTATCAGGAGAATGAAACTCCTAGGTGTTCATTGATATAATGTAAGTCTATTCATAAAATGTGTGCGGGTATACACCAGTGTGTGCCCGCACACACCATGTGTGGGCACATACTGCATTATATATATATATATACTACATACATATAAAGGTTTGTGTTTTGAAGGCTATTTAAATACTAAGAAATAACATTAAATTTCTTGCTATAATTATATATTTTGTTATTTTGATTTTAGGCCAATTTCAGCTGTTATCCATCAAGTTGCTTTTGTGTCGCTACCACGTGCCACTCGCATAAAATGGAATGTGTATGTATAATGTATTTCACTATTAAATATACTTAATGTTATAAAATTAGCACCTAGAGTATTCGCCAATATGTTATTCAACCTTAAACTGAAATGAGAATTTGTTTATTCAAAATTGCATTTAATGATCTTAAATAAATATTGAAATTAGCTCATTCGTGACATAAGGCCAATTGAAAATTCAGCCAGAAGATTGTCCGTCTCTTCACTGGCAGATTTGGCCGTAACTTGATTCCATACCGACTTATAAATGAATGAATTAGCATACAAATCAACCCGTTTTGTCAACTGTCAAATGTCTGGTTTCTCCGACTTCCAGCATGCTATCATATTTTCTCTACTTAACAAGACTTTCGTCAGATTGACCGTCAGTCCTCAAACTGAAAAGAAATACTCAAACCTCCGAAAAACGGACTTCCCAGATACAGGTACTTGCGTCAAACGGGAACCTTTATTGGCGTAAAGACATGCTAAATATGTACAGTCTACTCCGCTTAATTGGGACACATTTGATCCAGGCCTCTTGTCCCAATTAAGCGGAGATCCCAATTAACCGAAAAATTGTTGAAAGTAGTGATCTACTTACGATTCTCAACCATTTTACATTTAAACCTGTTACAACTATTCCTCCAATGCCTGCAGATCCTTTATTATACTCAACCCCATAGTATGAGACTTTTTATTCTGTGGAGACTTTTTATTCTGTGGACCATTTGAATCTTCCCCTGAACCACAAGGTCATAGACTCTGAGAAATTTCAATTTTACGGAAATAAAATGAAAATACACCCTAATTAGATATTTTGTTATCCCTTTATCAGAATTGACCAAGATTATTAGAATTTGTTCCGTTTAATCAGAATTTTATATTGTCCGAGTACCAATTTTGAACATAATTTGTTGAGTTTGTCCCGATTAAGCGGAGTTTGTCCCGATTAACCGAAAATATTTAGTATTAGTTACTATGGAAAGGATTTGGTTCTTGGGGAGTTGTCCCAATTAAGCGGTTGTCCCGATTAACCGGTGTCCCAATTAAGCGGAGTACACTGTATTAAGTTAACGAATATAGGAGTTTAAATTACAAAATTCTACAAAAAATCATAAATTATCCCCAATCCACTAAAATACTGTTTTATATTTGAATGTATGTAGAAAATATGGATTAGACACTGGGATTGCAAATGTACAAGACATTGAATGTTTGAGATCCCAGCAAATTCATTTCCGCGCACCCTCCGGAGGACAGTGTCAGGATAAGAGAAGTTCAGGTGTATATATAGGGCGACTGACGCATAGTGGCTAAAAATGGCTGTCGGTAAGGAAATGTATTGTTTTCAATTTTGCATATCGGGTATTGACATCAAAGAATCGCTTGGAGAAGCCAAATTTTAAATAGTTAACTCGGAACTTTCCACCGGAGCACTAAATGTATTAATAATCACCTGTTTATAATGAAGCTTACGGGAATAACGAAGGAATTTACAGGTCCCAATAACGAGTTGACTATAGGACTTTGATATTTAGCGTTATGACGTCATGTTGATATATTTTTTAATTCTAAATGTGTAGCGAGATGGAATGCACTGTCGACATTTGTAATTTCAGTATAAATATCATTTGATGTTTTCAAATGATATTTATACGCCTTGAATTGTTTCACTTCTTGACGTAATGCACATTTTGTTAATCTATCTATACTATTAATAGGATGCTTGAAGAATAATGTCTGCATTAAAATTCCTGTTGTAGAAAAACGTTTCATTCGGCTAGTGTATCACTGATAACTCTCCCTCTTGTCACTGCTGTAAACCAGTGTGCAAAGAGGTCAGTTATCGTAGCTAGAGAACGTTGGCCTGCAGAACAACAAAGAGGAACTTTTGAACTAGATTATTAGCACTTAATTCTTTATATGGTATTACACACATTATCTCAAAGATTATTGAAGTTAGGCCTAGAAAATGTATTATCAATGAATAGGAAGTTACCAATTGCGGATAGATCAGTACTAGCATAGTTTACATAAAATCGATAGTTTTTGAGTTATGGCTCGTTTTAAGAAAAATGCATTTCCCTGGAAACCGAGGAATGTGACAACATTCTATTTATAATTTCAATATTTTTCATTCAACTAGTTATGGACATCCTCATGTTCCAATTTTGAACATTTATAACGCGTTTAACTATGTTAAAAGCAGGCTATAAAACACGATAATTCCCACTAAAAATAGCGATTACGTAATCAAATGGTGATATACACAATTCTAAAGGGTGTTATGTATGCCGTGATATCATGTTCCTAATTCCTATATAATTATAATGCATTTCTCAGGTCTGTCAATACTAGCTATTGAGATAAAGATATGCACAGTGGGCGAGAATGACAATTTAGGGGAAATAGGCATTTTAGTAGCAGATAGCCAATCATGAAGTATTATTGACATATAGTTTAACGATAGCTGGGATCTCATTGGTTTCATTGAAAATGACGTATCTAGTCTCCTAGTAAAGTTATTAATGATTTAATGTGATTTGGTAACAATTATATTTTTGGTCGGTTAACAGTCCTTTATTATTCACCCATGATTATTGATAAAGTATTTTAACGTGGGAAAAATAACTAAATCTAGTCTTACCCCAATAAATTTAATAATGCAACAAATTTAAGCAGGTTAGATGTTTACTGGGTGAGATTCTCGCAAGTATAAATACTCCTAGCATTCTTAGATATTTTTATAACGTAGTTCTCTGTTTTTGATTATAGCTAGCTCACAAAATATCCTCCCAACCATATAAAACTCACTTATTGGAATTTTGAGAGCCTGGTTGAGTTCATAGGCTGTTGCCTGGTTGCTGGTTTTGCACTAAATATATGGTATACTATTTTTGAAATATTTTTAGATTCTAGAAGGTAAGTAGGGTAAACATAATGCATTACTATATGCCCAAGCAATATGCAAAATTTGACCTATCCAGCTTATAAGTCATGAGAAATTTTTGCGGAAGGTTGCGGAACCCTACAGTTGATTTCATATAAACGCTAATAGACCCATGTATCTATTGGAACTTGAAAACGATCTGGCCACGACTGGCCACTTTGAGTTTCGACACTTTATAATGAGTTACTAGGTTGTCCGAATTACTAATTAAGTAATAAAGTTGAAGTTTCTAAGTATACAAAAATATAGTTCAAATGTCTTCGAAATAGGCGCATTCTTTAAGAAGAACATATTATGTACAATTCCTGGAAATTTTAGAAGAATAACTCTTATGATAAAGAAGTATAGGAAATAAGAAATCAGTAGTTGAATTTAACCACAAATAATTCAAAGTTTAATAATATTACGTCATTCTATAAGAATTCACAAAAGTGTCTAATAATTCGATATTAGCATCAATCGCTCAGTTTTATAAGTTCTAGAATATGCTTGTTACTATTATCCTATTTTCCATTGGATTCAAGCTACTTAAAAATTGACTCTAATTCCCGTGACTTCCCACTGTGTATGTATGTTAGCTAATAATCAATGGCCTTATGTAATCAATGGTCCAGCAAAATCTATTCAGTATTAAGGCCTTATATAACGAAGGTCACGGCTCATTATATAGTTAATGAGCACATACTACGTTATTATAGACTATTCATTGAATTTACCATGGATTACTTCAAGTTTAGTGCTTAGATAAGTCAAATCTAAAATATACTCTCTAATATTTGATATCATGCTTAGTATAGTTTAATAACGAAATGGTTGCATTCAACCATATTACGAATACTTGAACGCATACAATTAACTAATAATACTAAAATACATACAATTCGAATTCACTTTGACTGCAACTTTCGTAGCTTTTTATTCGATCTTGTAGGATTGTTTAGGCCACGTTTAGAATTCAAATTTCTTATTTTATTCTTCAATAAACAATTAGTAGTAACAGAGAGAATTTGAGCCAGATAGTACATAAAAGATTTCTGGCAGTCATGACATTCATTTCTCCAGAATTCGAAACTAACAAATTCTATTCTTGATATCGCTAATTGAATTAGAACCTTTCTGTCTGATTCAGCAATGAATTGTCTCAACAAAATGGGTTCTGTTCAAGAATAGTAAGTATTTGCCATTGAATAGTAACTTCGCTTATTACATCATTGGATGAGTATTTAAGTCCACCCCGGTCAGCTAAGTGAATTAGTTTAAGATCGGACTCTTCACACTCGAGAGAGAAAATATTCTAGTTCAGTGAGTAGAGATACACAATGATCACAATATATAGTGAATTTAGACTTCTTTGAATAAAGCATATTCTTACAAATGTTCTGAACTGCATATCCACCAATAATAGCCAATGCTTGGCGGATTTCCACTGTAGGTGAGAATTCAAAATTTTCATGTAGAAGAGAAGAATAAATGTTCAAGTCTGATTGGCGAACTCCTGCATCCTGTTGAACTGAAAAACCTCAAACGAATTCCTTTAGTGACGACTCATATTTGCCATCTTGGGCTTGGTACAACTTCAGAATGTTACCAATCTTGATCCGTCGCTCACTCTCAAGAACTTGACAAAAGGAAACGTTGTATTGGCAACCAGATAATAGCCGTTAAACGCCAAAATGCTTCTCTAGAGAGTCGTTTTGTAAGAATCCGGTTAACACATAGGAAAATCCACATTCATCGCTGGTCAAATGATTGATAATTTTAGGAATGACTTTAGTAGTGTGAATTAAGCTGGTAAAGGTCTGTGGGTTAAGTTTGCAGGATTTTCCTGTACAGCTATGTATTTTCCAGTTCTCAAGCCAAGATCAAAATTTTGCAAGAAATTCAAAACGTTCATCTTTGTGTTTGAATACTTTGGAATCAGAATCACGTAGACGAATATCTTTAGCAGGACAATGAATGTTGCACATCTTCCAAAATATGGATATAAGATCGATAAATTGATGAGTCTGGTTGAAATTTTGTTTCTCTGGTTGAATACAAAGATAGCGTTGCGTGTTGATTGATCCCAAACTGCTAGAGCTAAGGGTACACTTTGTATCTCAAAGGTTGATGGCCAGACTGCTTGTGAAGTTAACTTGTGGGCTGTCTTAGCATTTGAAAACTCGAACTTGTACAAGTTCCTGATATCCTGGAAAGAAGCCGTTACTAGTTGATAAGGAAAGGTATTATTGAAATAATCAGTATAGATGGGGAAATAAGCGTGGTAAGGGGATCTTTCTGATTTATCCAGTTATTCCGAATACATTTAACAATATGTACTGGATCGAACATCAAGAATATAGCTCGAGTGGGATCTGCTAGGTTCGCAAAACTAAACTGCAAGTAAGATGAATTAGCTAACGATTTGAATAAACTCACGTTCAACTGGTAATCGTCAGTGCAGATTGTTATTACCTTTAGGCCACAACTTTCGATGTCTATGATTACTTGATTAACTACTGGAAGTAATTCAGAAGATTTAGCATTACAACATGGAAGGAGTCTTACAATTTCGGACCATTTCGTGAAGAGACTTGAAATTTGAAAAGCCAAAACAGTTTTAGCTGGATCCAGGTCAGAAGATTGGCTGACAGACGTGATGGAATCGGGATTAATAAAAGGCGACCAAAGATTCTTCCTCCCTTGTAGGTATACTTAGACTGTACGTGAATTTCATCAAGTTTTAAAATAACATGTCTTTTGAACTTATCAAAATTCTGGCACTCAACTTTCAAATAATCAACAAAATTTGTATCTAAACCAATGTTAGAATAGATTCTTCTGAGTGTTGAAGGATGGGGTAAACTAAGACAATTCAATGATTGCAAATCTGTAACAACCAGAAGATATTAATTGAGCTTTAAGGGAGAAGACTAATGTCAAGACGTTATGGCCACGTCTTGTTTTCGGCATATCTAAGTTTTCGAGCTGACAGAGAATATACGTATTGCAAACGATTAAGTAAAGTTTGAGAATCATGTATTGTGGTGTCTTCGTTACACAGTGGTCCAGCATCTTCGAAGAGGCAAAAAATTGACCACGTCAAATCGTTTCGAAACTATTATAATCGATTTCAGCGGAGTCGAAAACCCTAGAATCCGTAATTTTTTGATGATCAAACGTAAATATATTTGGACTATGCTCTGGTAAACCTTGACTTGCAAACAGAATTTAATAACAATATTTTTTGAAATTTTTCTATCTTATTTTTGTGTCTTTTCTTATTTGGAGGATTTTAAATTTGGAAGGAATGTTTCTAAATCAATTTTAAGTGTACTTTAAGATAAACACAACATCAGAGCTCTAAAGGATGAGTGTAAGTAGATATTAGTACATGAAGACCTAAAAAGAAATTAGTTGATCGATAGAAGTTTATTGTGTAATAACTTTTGACGCGTTTCAAAGCGTTAGATGAAATTAATTTCATTTGAAAGATCATTATATTCTGAAAAGATATCATATAGGGTTCTGGGTAGCGCGGAGGCGCGCGGATGGTCGTTTAGCAGCTGGAAGGGAGTGCGGTACACATCATTTTAAGAAGAAAAAATGTATCGAAAAATATTTTTTTATTATGGTTAAATAGAAAGTGTAAAATACTCGTACAATAACACGCATTATAGTAACGAATGGATTGATTATCTACGCTTGTATAAATTTGTAAACGAACTCCTGGAAAAATATTTCAAATCATGATTTAAATGTTTCAATTCCATTATTGAAACCATGAACTTGATACGCTTTTAATAATTAATGGTTAATAATTGAAGTTTAATAAGATCGTGAATAAAGCCAGTGAAGATTCATTGAAACACAATTGTACTGTAAATCTTCAAAGCCATAAGATAACCATATAATAATAAATGCATTCGTTTAATGAGGATATAAATAGAATAAATAATAAATCAATACATTTGCATTTACAACTATCAATTTTGCACGTACAGTAACCAACGAGACAAGATAATGAATAATCTAGGAGCATACAACCTCTTAAAAGGACATAATGAAATGTAAATGATGCCACAAATGATTTTTTGGAGATATTTCAGCTACCTGAAACAGAGTATGAACATTTTCGCTACCGTTTTAGGGACTTAATTTCAGAGCGAGTGCGATTTCGTAAAAATGGTAAATTGGACAGCTGGAATGATACTCCCTTTCAATCCCAAAGCGAATTACTTATCGATGACCTAGAATTGTCTAAATGTTCAATTATCTCCGGTAAATCAATAGATACTGGAAAAAAAATCTTCATTGAAGAGAAAGTCCTAAAATCTAGGAAACATATCTGCACTGTAACGAAGGAATCTCTGAAACACAGACTTAATATCCTCCTAGATCATATTGCTTTTATTGCTGAAAGAGAGTCAGTTACTGCAAAACAAATAGCAGCAATGTCACTGGAGCTTATTGCAAATAAGGATTATGAGGAAAACTTCGGAAGTTTGCAAAGAAATCGCTGAAACTGGGGTATTAGCAGAAACGAATTGCAAATTACAGTTTGATAAGGCAGCGCATTGATGGATATCCTGGAAATAGGTAACGAAAATACACTGAATTGCGAGTCATTTGTAAACCAGAAGGTTTTACAATCCCCACATACAATAAACTAGCCACTTATAGGCGCGAACTGGCACTCTAGTCATATTGAAATTGTGAACCATCGTGATGGTTATCCAATTGGGGTAGGTATCGCGTACTCGAAAATTCTAACTTTTACAACCGAAAGAATGTCAAAACAATTGAGTATTGATACTACCAAATTTCCATTAACAATAGATGTCGCAGATGGCCTAGATGGATCAGGCAGCTATAAAGTCTATAATCAACTTCAGACTAACACAGATTTTTCAACAAAAAATTTCATACTCTTCGCTTTTAAAATCCTCAAGATAACATCCAAAAATTGTGAAATATTATGGTCAAACGATACTCCTAATTCTCCTTATGTTACTAGACCTGAAGTCCTGCAGGGCCCGTATTCACTAAGATTACTTAGTACTTAAGTACTAAGTATATACTTAAGGTTATTTTCTGCATAGTCGTTATCAGACAGTGTTCGCTGTCTGAAGATGGGTCACTCGATAGGGTTGCTATCATTTTTGACAATTGAATGTTCAAAAATCCACCGTTGTTAAAGAAATTAATTGAAATCTAACATGGTCATGTGATTGTCTGATTAACGAAAATTCCATGCTGATTACGAATATCATATTTATTTAATATGCCCACACTCAAACATACTGGAGTTTCTCGTAATATGCTGGAATAAAAAAATCTGAAAATAGAAAATAAAAATAATATAATAAATCCCTCCCTTGTCTTCAGATACAATAAAATGTACTTAGCTTTAGGGTATACATAAATAAAACTCGTTGTTCTTTCCTAGTTTGAGAAGACAAATGAATCATGGTTACAAATTTTAATCTGTAGGCTTTAAAATAACTTTCAATTCGTACGTAATTCTGCGACATATTGCTCAACCAAAGGTAATCTGTCCTTCATTGTACGTCGTACCGCCCTAGCGCCGATGCAGTCGCGGATAAAATTCACTATAAAGAAAGATAAATAATATATTTCAAAATAGTTATTGAATAAGAAACTTACATTTCTTGTATCAAAGTATCAATTTTTATAAAACAATCAATTTTGCACATATTAATACGCTACGATTGAATTATAATTGTAGTATAGATTGAACAATGTACTACTACAAGAACAAACATTTAGCATGACAGGAACATTATAATGTATAGTGCATTCACATTACATAAGAAACATAACTCACAATTTCAACAACAAACATAAATGTATTTCCGGATACATACAATTCGTGATGTAGCAGATTTAATAATTAGCTAAAAAAGTTCTCGTATAATGACATTTTTCCAGAGATTTCAAGGAATTTCATGACGATTATGCCATCAAATTAGTAAAGCATCATACATATCTGGTATAGCAACTTCCAGGAGGATGCAAGGCCACTCAAAATATTTTTTAGAATTTCTTCCAAATTCAAATTCTAGTATAATCACAGGCGCCGAAACTCTCCAGCGCCAGGGAGGGTGTAACTTTACATTAAAATGTGAAAGGTCAAAAAAACTATTCCTATGGTACATGGACGCAAAGTTTTACAAGTATGAGGTTAAAGTTGGGCAGAGGCGGCGCGGCTTTTGGGGGCCCTCGGGTGATCGACCTTTTAGGGCCCCACCTTTTTTGGAAGCCCCCAGTCCCCTACATAAATTCTTTGTAATCGGTTGAGGGGCCCGCGGTTGAATCAATCAATGCGGGTCCGGCCGCGCCGCCAATGAAGTTGGGGGGCGCTGAGCGAGTTTTGCGAGCGACCTTTTGGGGGTTCTGGGGGCAAGCCCCCCAGAAAGAAATGGACTGCGAAATACCTAGAACACAGTGGGCATTTTCAGGGGTATAAGTGGAAATAGGAAAACTATGCTAGATAGACTCTAATGAAGTATTATTGACATATAGGTTATCGGTAGCTGCAAACCGAATGGCATCATCAAAAATGATATATGTAGTCTCCTAACAGTAGTTTTGGACGATCAATGGTAAATTCATGATTTATTATATTTTTGGTTTTGTAACAATCATATATTAATCACCCATTATTATTGATAATACATCTTAAACTTGGGTAAAATAATTGAAATGTTAGCCTTATCCAGGTATTCTATATCTCATTGAATTTATAGAAGGGTAGATGGATGCTGAGTGTAACTATCGCAGATGCAATTACTCTTAGGAAACCCTAGATAGTTTTAGGTAGCATAGTTGTATACTATGGAACATTGCTAGCGCCTATATTTCTTCCGGATCTCATAAAATTATTTACTGAAATTCAAAAAAATGGATGAATTTCTAACTTGGTATGCTGATTGAGAGATTTGACTTTAAAATATCATAAACTGCTTTGTTATTCATTATCACTATCAGTTAATGGAAGAAAAAAACTAAATTAATTGGATAAATAGTGGAGAAATTCAATTTACATTATATGAATTTTCTGAGGGGACAATGGTAAATTGAAAAAATCATTCCGGGGCGGGTTTGGGCGGATGCAAAACTAATATAAATATTTTGCTAATATGTCGATGTAACATTTAAAAGCATTAGAATATGTGACCACGACCGAGCACCTAAAGTTTTTGAACCAAAATGCCAAATAAATTTCCGTCCGAAATCCATAAATCCTTCCATAAGATATTGTAAATTTAGCTTCAATTCCACAATGAAATTATATTTATAGCAATGACATCAAGAAGTTACAGTCTTGAGTCTTGATATAAATTACATATTGATAGTATGAATCATCATTTGGGTAGAAATCGTACAAGTTTGATTACGATCTTAATATCACAACAGAATTATTGATAGAAAATATATTTAGATCAGTCATTCCAATTCATATTATTCGCTACCCCGATAGTATATGACTTCAAAAATTAGTATTTCTAGGTTTGAAACAATGGTGAATCTGAATAAATATAAAAGTTCGTAATCCAAGGGTGTTGACAAATAACTCTATTTCCCCTGGTTTGCCCACTGTGTAGAAATCGATTTGTTTTGAATGAATTATGTATATTTACTGTCCTAAATGATATTGTAAATTGTATTTTTAATCCAGAGGGAACTGTAACACCCGCACTAATAATGTTACCCCCATTCATTTTTATTTGGGGCGCACGCCCCAACGCGGACCCCCTTGTTTCCGCCACTGTTATGGTGGCTGAAAATCATTATGTTGGACGGGCATAATTGTATACATATATAAATTATCCAATGTTATTTAGAAAAACTCCTTATGGAAATATAATTTTTCAATGGGTCTACGTGTATGTTTTATACTTGTAATATTATAAGAATATGTCTAATATACCCTCCCTGACCAGGAGGGGTATATCTTTCCTGACTGTTTCCTCGCCAGGGGGGGGTGAAACCCTCCCTGACAAAAACCAGGGAGGGTGTAACCCCCCTGACCCCCCCACTTTCGGCGCCTATGAGTATAATGGTAGTGTATCAAAACATTTCGAAGTTATTTCCATTCCGCCTTAACATTAATACAATCCGGACAAACAAGCAAATAAACAAACACACAACAATCAAATTCTAATAATAAATATACAAT
Organism: Hexactinellida sp. DTS-2022; assembly: GCA_028753945.1. Lineage (NCBI taxonomy): Eukaryota > Metazoa > Porifera > Hexactinellida > Hexactinellida sp. DTS-2022. Next base: position 2,643,201 of record JAPNXP010000014.1, read on the forward strand.
ACTTCTTTGAGCTCTGTCGCAAAACATTCGGTCCGTATTGTTTTTTCTACGTCCGGACCAAAAACAACAAGAACCAATGTTTTGAGACAGTTCAACATGCAGGTGACGTGACAGGTCAACAAAGTCTTCCATGTTGACCAGTCTTCTAAGTATATAATAGAGTTCAACAATTATATCAAATTTATTCTAAGGAGCTACAACAGAGGAGGCAATTTCGATAGCTAATCATCTTTAGCTATTCTAAAATATATAAGGTAAACCCACACTCCCCCACGAATATTATTCTCAAATATTTCGAACGTTTATTCGAATGTTCGTTGCAGGCCTAAATTAAATTTTACATTAAAAAAAAGTAACAATACTCGTACAGTGCAAATGATAACTCATCGACTCTTCCATGGGTGTTGGTCACGAAATGGATTATAGACGAATAGGAAGTCGGGTATTGCGAGTATTTTGAGACCTACTTTTTGATTCTAGCACCTCGGGTGTCTAAGAAAAAATAGACAAGAAAACGTACCCTCGCATGGTATTATAGGCCATAAAGTATCACATTTTCACTTTTTGTTATTTTTTTTGATGAATTGTAGATTATTTTAGTCAGTGATTGATTGGATAAAGTATTGAAAACAACAAACTTACTAATGTTGAGGAATACAGAATTGAGAATCGTTAAAAGTGGTGAAACCAATGTTTTGGTTTAGAAAATAGCTCATAACAATGAAAATACGATTGGTGGAGACTCAAAACAAATTACAAACGTTAGATATGGTAGTTTTGCTGTACTTTTACCACAAATAACAAATCGTGTTTTGTTGTATCTGTAAGGTAATTTCCGATTTATTTCCATGCGTGGACACCCTTAATAATTTTTAAATTTTTTTAAAATGTCGCCATTTTGTGATTTAGTAGTCTTTGGGGTATGAAATATATCCCTATATTAGTATTCCTATTATAAAATTATTAGAAAATAGGAAGAAACTGAAATTTATGATATTTGAAAAAAATTTCATTTTACCATAAATTGTTACCGTCATCATTAAATTGCGCCTAAACAGCTTAACCACAAATCTGATATTCTCAAAAGTGGTTCTAATGGACTCGCAATGGTTGATTACCCCATATACAACCCAAATAACAACAATAGGAGGCATAGTTTATCCTAAAATGAAAATTAGAAACTGGCCTTCTCGTTTTATGGCCTTCTCGGTGACATATCTAGCCGTATATTAAGTAGGCCATGACCTAACTAACTGCATGGTTCGTAGTTAATCGAAAATACCCATTGCCCTACAACTCACTGTAAATGAAAACAAGTTCTATGGGACATGTTATCGTGATAACACGTGTGTATTCTGCTCATCCAGGGAGGCACCTCGTTTCTACCTAAATATAGTTTCAAACCATGTCACAGGCTGCATGAATTTTAATGGTATGCTTGCTCTCACTGATGGCACGGTATGTGACACCTTTGAGGAGGCTGCTATAAGACCATGTCTGTTGGAGGATGATCAAGCAGCTGATCAGTGTTTGGCTGAGGTTAACTAACTATTCATGACCTATTTGTTAAGCTACATCTAATCCATTCGATCTTTGGGATAAGTACAAAGCCTCCTCACTGAGGACTTCAAATGTCGTACTACTACTATATTTGGTAATGTTGAACTCAACGAGCATATCTTAAATATTGTTTGGTTGATCTTGAGTACCGACTGCAGAAACATGGAAAGTCTACCTGATTACCCAGGTACGCCGATCGTTACCAACATAGGGGCCGATCTTAGTAGGAACCAGAGATGGAACTGGTCGAGGTTTTCATGACCCGACCCGACCGGACCTGTGCAGTTGGAAATTTGAACCGACCCGACCGGCCGTTCGACCGGTCAATCATAGCAAGCAATAATTTATAAATAATAGAATAAGAATCTACTGTAGTGTCATGTCATATAATTTAGGAATGAATATTATGGCCAGACATGGGGTCAAGTCCTTTCAAAAGGGCTTAAGTCCGGACTTAAGTCCTTTACTCTAATTCTTTAGAAATCCACACCGTATTTATTTGAATAAGTGCCCCGGCGCTTTTTTTTTAGTTTTGGGCTTGTTATGCCGATAAATCTAACTAAATTTCAGTCTTCTATATACACACACTCATTATTTGTAGAAATTATCGACCATATTTTGTATTCATCTCTTCCAATGCAAGGGCTTTAAAAGGACTCGAAGCACTTCTAAAAAGGGCTTAAGTCCTTTTGAATGGGCTTGACCCCATGTCTGAAATTTATGGCCATAGACCATTTATGCAAGCCTCATTTAAGACTACTAAGCTCTCAAGGGCTATTGGAGCCAGATTCAATCAAAACAAATTATGACATTATGATATCGAATAGATCATATAGAGATCTCGACCGGCCGGTCAGGGTTCGACCGGTACCCGACCCGACACGACCGATCGACCGGTGCCGGTCAGACCCGACCGGTTCCGTCTCTGGTAGGAACCAGTCTTTGAGTGGGGCCAGTGGGCCCTCTAGCGGATCCCCACGTGTGCTTACTAACGTGAGTAATTCATTCAGTGATAATATCTTTATCTGGATTCCCAACCTAGTCAATCTCCCATTTGTATTCTTTTTGCCAGATTTGATGTTTGATGGTATTTTAACAGTTCCGGTAATATTAGGGATATGGATTTGCTCAATTGTTCCATTAATTAATTGAGTCCTCTTATCAAAATGAGGATTGCCAGTAGTATTGGGTTATCTGCTGAACCAATTTCAAAGACTGTATAATCATTACATCGCCCTCTTATGAATAATTTGATGCACTAGCAGCACTACTACTATTGACTGGAATATATACAATATATATGCTCAAATCAGAGGCGGCGCCAGGATTTTCAGGTAGGGAGATTTGGGGGGCCCACACTGTACAACAATGTTATTCTAGGGGGGGAAGCCTCAAAACAGGGGGGGCCATGGCCCCCCTGGCGCCGCCACTGGCTCAAATACATTTCATATAGTATTGGTCTATTAGGCTAATCAACCGCAGCAAAAAATTATGGTCTCAGCATATCCATTGTTTCACTGTAGAACACTTATACATACATGATGATAACATCGTCTCGTGAATTTCGATTTTACAAATATTTTTTGAGATATTTGATTTTTTAGATTTCGCTAATGTTAAATACCCAAGTTGCGCCAACATTCCCACAGAAGTGTAAATACAAGATATCAAGTTGAATGTTATTCTATCGTATAGTTCATGAATAGATCTGTGATTTGTCGGGTTGTATAAGCTCTAACAAAGTTAGAAGTATTTTTTTTTTGATGTTAAAAAAAAATCGGTCAAAAAAGCCCTCTTTTCTTCGATTTTCATGAAATTTCGTAACGATTAGGTCATAAAATGTGAAGAATGCATCGAAAAGCTTATACAACCCGACAAATCACAGAACTACTCATAAACTATACGAGAGAAAAGGATTTAACATGATATCTGGTATATAAACCTCTGGGCGAATGTTGGCGCAAACTCACTTTGTCCGTTTTGGTCATTTTTTGAAAAATTTGTCATAACTAGGGGTTAATATTAATAAAAAAAGCAAAAATACCAAAAATTCTAGTTCTAGACCGATTTTCGAGATTTTTTTGTGGATCTATATACTACATATATAGAAGTAGTGTTTAAAGCAGGGGTGCCCAAACTATGAGTCGCGAATCAAATGTGATTCTTTTCCTGAAAAATATGATTCGCGAAACATTTGCTTCTTATTTTAATATACTATAATTTTTGAAAACAGCATTTTACTTATTTTATCGTAAATACAATTATTATTGAATACAGTTAAAATTTATGATTCTACAAATATAATTAAGTTATTTCAATATTTTAAATCGTTCGTTTATTTCTTCCAAAAATCTTTGAGTAACTATTGTAACTTTATTCATGGAAGTCAAGGAAGATTGTGTGAGCGAAAATATATTTTGTTGGTATTTCTTTACAACATTTAATGGACTCATTGACAATTTTGTATCCAATTGCAAGCAGTACCAACCATCACATTGATAAGAATTATATATTATTTATTTATTATAATAAATATATTAGAAATACATTTGATAACACCTGCTTTTTGTTTATTAATATTATTTGTTAATTAGGGGGTTTATGGAACCTCATTGTGGTCTATGATTCGAAAATTATATATCATTTGAAATGTGATTCACCACATGAGAAAGGTTGGGCAGCCCTGCACTACACAATTGCTAGTTGCAAAGGAATGCATGCATTATTATTTATTCAAATAGAGAACTTAATTATTATTTTGAATTTTGTATCTACCATTCTAACGATAAATTAACATTCCAAGTAACCATAAATCCATCAATTGTTTGTTGATACAGTGGAACCTCTATAAGTGGGGGAGCATGGGACGGGGAAAATTCAATTGCCCCCCATTCCCCGGTTATAAAATTCAATTGGAAAAACATTACATATGCTATATTATACAAAATATTCATATAACACACACATAATGCACGTTCTAGTTCTTATTTGTATATTATGACAATTTAGTTAAACTGCTGATCTACACTAGGTGATTTCTTCTAAAAACATCAGAGTAGATCAATTGAAAATATTTTTTCTTTAGAACTTTAGAGTCGATTTATTGGAAATATTGTATTATTTATAAGAATCATGTTAGGATTTGTCCATACCCCCATTTATGGAGGTTGTTTTGTATGGAGATAAAAACTCCTTGAAATTTATGGTCCCCCATTCCCCCGCTTATAGAGGTTCATTTGTATGGATATAAACGAATATGGTAAAAGATTCCCCACTTATGGAGGTTCCCCATTTATAGAGACCCCACTTATAGAGGTTCCACTGTAACTAATTACGCAATTAAGTATAAATCTGATTAAAATCTGATTCATTCAATCTCACAAAATTCCTACAAATGGCACAAATGATTCCACTATTTCTAGCAGAAGAAGAAGAAAACTCTTCATCTATGGCACGTCCAAGAATTTTAGGGATATTACTGATCCCTTAGATTGTTATGATGATTTGGAACTTGTTCAACGTTTCCGCTTCTCTAGATCATCAATTTCAAGAATCACTGAGTTAATAGCTCATCGTTTAAACTTTACAGATCGTTCCCATGCCGCTCCCCACATTTACAGGTTTGTGTTGCACTTCAGATTTTTGCTTCTGGAACGTTCCAGATAATATGTGGAGATGGAGTTAATGTAAGCCAGTCTTCAGCTTCTCGCTATATTCATGATGTTTCACAAGGTTTTCAGGATATATACAACCAGTATGTTAGTATGCCAAGCTCAGCTGAGAAGGCAGAAGTCAAGAAATTCTTTACGAAATTGCACATTTTCCAGGCGTCCTTGGACTAGTTGACGGGACACATATACGCATTCAAAAACCATCTGAAAATGAAGTAGATTACGTGAACCGACATTTTTACCACTCAATTAATGTCCAAGTTATATGTCGATCGGATGGTATATTTAGTGATGTGTTGGCAGTAGCGTAACTAGGTAGGGGCGAAGGGGGCGGCATTTTGACATTTTGTTTACCATTTTTTCTCACAATTGCACGAATTACATGCTAATAAATATCTCTTTGAACCATTTCAAGTTAATTTTCCAGGTTTTTTCTTAACGATTGCAGTTGTCACCCGACAACTGGTGGCAATATATTAGCTGTGTACTTCATTTTTTAAATACACTGTCTCCTGGATGAGTATGATGAGTATATTAGCAAATATTTATGCTTTGTTTGTTTATAAACTAATTAGTATTTTTTGTTTGTCGGGGGGGGGGGGGGGGGGGGGGCGGAGTTTTTGATGCTTGCCCCCAGCGGCACTTTACCACGTTACGCCACTGTGTGTTGGCTCGTTTTCCTGGATCTATTAACGATTCTCGCATTTGGAAGCTTTCCCGGGCTGGAATATATGTTGAAAACAACTTATTAATCGGGGAGGACATATTAGGGGATAGTGGTTACATGCTAAAGCCCTACTTACTGACACCCTATCGACAACCAGCCTCGACTCCCCAATTCAATTATAACTATGCTCATAAGAAAACACGTGTTATAATTGAGCAAACATTTGGAAGATGGAAACGTAGATTTCATTGTCTTCATGGCGAACTTCGGATGACTCCAGATAAAGTATGCATGATAATAGTTGCTTGTGCAGTATTGCATAATATGGCAATTATGTGGAAACAACCTCTATTAGATGACGAATTCTCCAATGTAACTGATCCGAGTGAGCTGTTTGAGGTTGAGGATACTGGCCATATGGCTGCCAAACATTACCGAGATCAATTCTCCATTCATAATTTCAGCTAATATTTCAGTAACAGTATTGTATATTGACATATAATATTGTTAATACAGTATTATCCGCTTAATAGAGCCACTGTTAATAGATTTCACCGTTTAATTGGGTCAAATTAACCCTGTCCCGAGGTGACTCTAGAGCAGTGGTTCCCAACCTGGGAGGAATTCCTCCCTGGGGAGGAATTTGGCCATCCTCGGGGAGGAATTCCACATAAGTATACTTAGATATATAAATTAAATTTTCTGGATTACTTTGTCTCACTGAATGAATGATTTAATCACTTGAGTAGTTAAAATACCTAGTAATGATAATATTAACAGTTCTCATGGCAGTATTATTTATACTTCACTTAGTTTTTCAGTTATTTCCAAACCAAAATTCTACATTGTAGTGCTGGGGGGAATTATAGCAAAAATATAGGTTAGGGGGTAATATCCTGACATTTTTTGGAAAAGGTTGGGAACCACTGCTCTAGAGTCTAAAGGCATTTGAATTAAGTTAGGGATGTAATGCAACATGGCATAATATGTATGGAATGCTATTGTATTAGCTTGCTTTATTCTTTTAACTTTAAAAAGAATATTCTCTTTGAAGTTCCTGCGATTTGCGTGCTTGAGAAATATCGTCGAGTACAACTGCATCGGTTGTTGTTATTGCAAAGTATAAATTAAAGTGAATATTTGAACTCAGCTAAAGAAAATGGAAAAACCTCGAAAAAGTAACTGGTCCAAAGAGGAAGAGTATACACTCATTGACGCAATTCAATCCTCTGGTGATTTACTCAGAGGTACTGGGCACTGCGCTGACCTCAATAGGAAGAAGAAATCACTGTGGAGTGATATGGTAGGAAAGGTTAACTCGATCCATGGCAACAATAGAGATGTTAAAGACTTGAAGAAAAAATGGAATAATTTCAAGGGAGCTGCAAAGTCTCATGTGGCTAGTGGTCGTCGAGAATCAAGACAGACAGGAGGAGGACCAAATGCAGTTGGATAGATAAATGACGAGGATATAATTATCCCTTTCTGCTGACAAAGACTTGTCAACCACTGCAACGGAGAGGGTAACTGATATGCTAGAGGGTACACCAGCATTTAGTGGAATTACGGGTAGTGTTTTGACGAAAATGGCCCCCCCTACGAAAATGATCCGGGGAGACCATTTTCGTCAAATTTAACGAAAATGGCCCCCCCCCCTAATGCTTTTAGATAAATTTATGTTACATCATTGTGGTATGAAATCCTAGTAGTGCATAGTTCTTTTTCCCATTTATTGTATAATAAATTTATGTTATACTTATTGTGGTATGAAAGCCTACAAGTTTATAGTTCTGTTTTGACATATTTGTTCCTGATACAAATTGGTTATTTAACAAATTAGTTACGGCCTAAATTTAGTGTAAATCATTTCTATGGGTTTGTCTATTCCATAGCAAATTAGTTCCGGCTAAATTTAGAGCAGTAATCACACTTAGACGGTTTCCATATGCTCACTTAATTAAGTACCACTTCTTCAAACCTAATGTCAAAAATAAGTAGTAGATAAAATACAAATATATTTTTTATGCAAATTATTGCAAATAGGGGTTAGAACCGGATATAATTATGAAATTGAATCCGGAAATTTTTTCAAAATGCCAGGGTTCAATACTTCATTGGATAATAGTTTTTCTATTTTAATTAATTGACATGACAACAGTTAGAATACTGAAACAACCCAGCAAAGCGGTCTCGTTTACTCATTGTATTATTATTAGTTGTTTCAACTTAACAGCAAACATTGCACCCACCCAATATACATTATTGACAATGATATGTAACTGGATATGTTACTGATATACGTACTATACTAATAATAGTGACTAAATTATGTTAATCTTTGATGATGAGAATAAATCTCGCCCCAATAATTTCTGAAATCGCCGCCTATGCTTATTTACCTATTTTTCAAATTTTTGTCAAAGACAACAACAAATATGAATTTCCAGATTCTAAATTCGAAATCATCATACTTGTTACCTATTAAACCCGTTGGAACTTGGAAGCTGCCTGCCTCTATGTGCATTTCGAATTTATAAACTTTTTTATTATTTTGTAACAGCAACAATAAATAGTGGACTCCCCAGTTATAACGAAAACGGATATAACGAGAGATAATGAATACAGTCAGGTCTGCTTATTATGAACAAGATTTCGTTTGCTTAATATGAAGATTTTTTATTATGAACAAATCCTACGGTCCCAATTTAACAACTTACATAGGGTTTGTATTAAGTGGAGTTCGCTTATTATGAAGTCTCTCTATTATGAACACAATTTTTGGTCCCTTAAATGTTCATAATAAAAGAACCTGACTGTATAATGAAAATAGTTCTTAGTTCCATATACGTAATACTACAGTTTGACGTTTCAATTTATTGAATAATAAAGAAATGATTATAAACAATTATTTTTTGTTATATTTGTAAGAAGATGAATAATAATATTTACGCGGCCTATAAAGTTCATCTCTCTATTTTCAAGTTTGTTTAATTTTGGCCTTTCCATCCCATCATACGAGTACCAAATACCCTCATGTCTAACTCTCATGCAAAAATGTATTCCCATGTGGATAGTAAAGCCGAGTAGTGAGTAGTGCAACGCATTATCTTTATGTGGGATCGAAATCGTGCCATTGGGCATGTATTAACAAATTCAATTCCATGAATATAGCCACCCCAAGTAACACACAAATCCTCCAGGGAGTTGTTCGATGGAAAAGGTGCGTTAACAAAAAGTTGCGGCTGGGTTAACTCCTTTTCAGGTTGAGGACCGTTTATCATCATTTCAGACAAAACTGGGTATAGAACCTTTGTAGTGTAATCCATGCTTTTTTGTTGCCAATGTGTCGTAAATTCAAAATCATCTTTAGTATATTGGAGCACGGGTATCTTGATTTCAAAGCTCTCTAAGTACCATTGTATTAGTATTTCAGTCATCTCCTGACTAATGTCAAAATCCATCAAACTCGTTTCAGGTATTTTAGTAGGTGGAAAATGTTCGTCTCCAATCGAATAGTTTCCTAAAGGAAAAATGAAGTCTTTTATCAAGTTCTCGATGGAATTCGTTGAGTGGAATATTAGTCTTAATGGATTTTATTATTCGATCTTTCATTGAATTGAGAAATTCGATTACTTCTTCTCGTGATTTACTTGTCACATTGGTTTCAAACGTTGACTCTTCGGCTCCAGTAAAAGGAGACGATGGGATCATGATATCTTCATCTGATATTTCTTGTTGGATTTTATGATCGTCTGTTTTGGTATCCAAACGGTGATATTTGCTTAGTGGTACATCTGTGTTTGTTTTAGGTGGTATTCTGTAAAGTTTAACTTTTGATCTCATCACACGTCGAGTAGATTTATTTCAAAGAATCTGAACATTAGTACGATTCGCTTTAATCACAGGGTATGGACCGATCCATTTGTCCTGTAACTTTCCTCCCTTTTTACCCCGATAAACATTTTCAATCAATACATTATCTCCGATCTCAAGTCTAGCGGATGCGACTGGGTTTAACTTCTTGTCAAACTGCTGTTTTATAAGTTTTTGAGAGTGCAATAGCTGTTCTCCAGCTTTTTGGCTATTCGACTCTTGGGCTTCGCACATGAAATCAATTAAGTCTTCAACCTGGTCCTCTCCAGCCCACTGATCTAAGGAAGTTTCTTCGGGGTACTGATATGCCTGGTTTTGTGCTTGTATAGGTAGTCGAGGCTTTCTGGATCCATGCATCAACTCAAAAGCTGAGAAATTAGTTGTTGCTCGTGGTCTAATATTGATAGAGAACGTAATCTCTTCTAGGAAAAGAGACCAGTTTTCATTCTTTTCGTTTAATGACTTTACTAGAGCTTGTTTGATGGCCTTGTGAGACGACTCAACTAATCCATTTGTCTGAGGATGGTATGGAGTTGAAAAGATTAACTTGGAGTCATAAGTTTTGTGCAGTGCTTGGCATATTTTATTCGTGAATTCAGTTCCATTATCAGGTATTATTCGAATTGGGGCTCCCTGTCTACAGTATATCGAGTACAATCCTCTTGCAACTTCCGTGGCTTCTTTAGAAATGAGTGGACGGGTTTCTATCCACCTGGTAAAATGATCGATCATTGTCAAAATATATTTGTAGCTATTTGATTCGATAAGCGGACCTGTTAAGTCCATTCCCACACGATACCATACTTTAGTAATGATTGGTAACGGTTTCAAAGGAGTAGTAGGACTTTTCAAGCTCGATTGATTTTTTTGACAGCGAACACATGTAGTAACATACGTTTCGATATCTTTGTACATGCTAGGCCAATAATAACGGTCTTTAGCTATGTTACACGAGTATCTAGCACATTGGTGTCCAGCAGTGCTCGACAAAATGAAATTTTGATGGTGGCTAATTAAGCCACCACCTCACTTTTTCTGGTTGCTAAAGAATAAACAACGACCGATTTAACAAACCACTGATGACTTAACAAAGTTCTGATGCCGTAAAACAACACTAATATTAGTCACAAATTATGACACGAAAAATATAATCTACACAAAGTAAAATAATCCACAATTTATGGTAGATTAGTTAAGCCACCAAAGGCAAAATTTGGTGGCTTATATAAGATTTTTGGTGGCTAACGCCACCAAACCACCTAATTTGTCAAGCACTGGTGTCCAGATTTATCATGAACTTCTTTGAAAATGTCCTCTATGTCACTGCGTCTAATAACTAATAACTGACATCCTACTAAGGATCTGAAAAGTTTTCCTGCTACAAGTTCGTATCTAGCAGCTTTCTTGCGAATCATTCTTTTCTGTTCTTTAGTAGAAGGATTCGGGTATGATTTTGAAAGTAGATAATTTGAAATTGATTCATAGTCGATGGAATTCATGGTGATTTGTAAAAGATTCCTAAATGCACTGTGTTTATTTAGCTATTAGCAAAGCTTTTATGCATGCTGTAATCAACAAGAGTCTACTAACTCCATTTAGTTACTTACGAACAATACATATTCTATAATATTCAATAAAATGAAACGTAAATGTGTATTACGTATATGGAATTAAGAACTATGCACTACTAGGATTTCATACCACAATGATGTAACATAAATTTATTCTGATAAATGGTTAAAAGCATTAGGGGGGACCATTTTCGTAGATGGGCCATTTTCGTTAAATTTGACGAAAATGGTCCCACCGGACCATTTTCGCAGGGGGGCCATTTTCGTCAAAACAGTAGTATAGACTTGTTCGAAGGACCATCAAATTCCCTACCTGAAGAACTTGTCATTGAATCAAGTTCCATGATCCTCGACGCACCAGAAGTACTTGTAAACAATAGTTCTGCTGTTGGAATACGTACCCGCAAACGTAAGAGGAGCGCCGAAAAATCTTCAGTGAGGTCATTATCAGCCTCTGATCTACTTCCTCTACAGCAAGAGTTCTCTGCAAACAAATGGAGGTTTTCTCAGCACAATTAGCCTTAATAGAGGAGGAGAGGGAATACTATCGGCTGAAAAAACAGAAACTTTTAGAAAAAAACAACTAAAGTAATAATTGTTGAAAATAGAATAATAAACTTCCCCAAAAGTAAAGCAAGTACTACTAGATATATAATACAATGTTCTAATTAAACACCAACGTCTCAGGGTCAATAAAATAAAATTCTTATAAGTTAAGTCAACTTAGTAGGTTACTTAAGTTTTGTACTTAAGTATGTACTTAAGTATGTACTTAAGTACACACTTAAATCTTAGTGAATACCAATCTTAGTGAATACGACTTAAGTACGTACTTAGTACTTAACGTACATATCGAGTCACTTTTCTGCTTAACAGATTAGGAATAAATTCTGAATAATTAATTTATTGAATATTATTCAACGAATTAGTCAGCTTCTATGCTGATTAATGGATCCAACTTAAAGGGTCAAATTCAACATACTCCAGTTATGCCTCACTCTATCACAGTTGATTTGATTTAACTACAAAGAAAAAAATCATCTCTAGTTTCAAGATTATTTAAATTTATAACCACCACTTCCTTTGTGAATTGCAATAAATGCTCATACTCAAACAAGATCTAAAAAGTTTGTCACACAATTGTGTCAGTTTGTAAAATGTGGGCTAGGTTCAGAACCTACAAGTTGATAACCATTGGCCACTGCTATTTATGTATATACAATAAATATATAATGGTGTCCTAGTCAACTACGTCATGGGGTTTTACCATAGGTGCTCTAAATTCCCTAAATAACATTCCTTCATTTTCTAATGCTACTACATCCCTTCATAGCACAAAGATAAGATTATTAAGTTCTCCAGCAGTCCAAGTGAATAACAGAATAGAAATGTACTTAAATTAACCTCAAGCAATAAACAAATAAGTTTAAATTGCTTGAAGATTACACAACACTACCAGTTGTACTCAATTTTATCTCTAGCCCTTTATCCTAAAAAGTATCTTTTAGCCTGGGTTTAAACAGTTGAGGGTAACTGTCTACCTGTCCATCCAGAAGACACACAGGCGCACAGACAAAGCAATAAAATGTCCATTAATCCCGTTTTTGTCAACGTAATATCGAGAGCGCTGCAATGCATCTACTTTTTTGGTTTGCAATTAATCGACAATTTCTCTTTCTTATTTCAAGAAGTCAAAATGTGAATTATGTCTTCTGGTATTATCAGAACATAAACTTCTCGAAATCACAGAGCCCAAAAAAGCAATTACGTTTTGATATCACTACTTGACAGAAGTTCTCTTAATGGTCATCTGAAATCTTACTCGAGGCTATTATTTCTCTTTGGAATATATTCGTAAAATCGAGCAAAACGATCATTAATGCAAACACTAATAGCTGGGCCCTCTCGCAGGATTCTCATCCAACTGGTTAACGATTTAATCTAAGAAATTCAAAGTGAATCATGGAGAGAGGTGTGTGTATAATATGTAAAGCGCTAGCTTGGGAAGTATTGTGAAAGGAATTTATATCTACTACCAATTGCATTTTATCTAATAAGGTAATTAATGTAAATTCCCAAATAACATCATGAAGTGAAGAGAAACGTAAATTAAAGAATCTTAAAGTACAATTAAACTTTGCGTTATGTTTCATTAAACTAATTATAATCAAGGTTGAAACCGAATACTGATATATTTGGTTGAACCGAATATTATTTGCCGAATAGTTGATATTTGGTTGCCAACCTGATATATATCACAATTCGATATTCGGTCTCCCGACCGAATATTATCAGTATTTGTATTCGGTTGCCGTAACCGAATATTACTGTATTTGGATTCGGTTGACTTAACCGAGTATTATTAGTGTTCGTAATCTACAATGTATTATAAAGCCATTAGTAAATGAGCCTAAATCACAAATTAATGTCACGGTATGGTAGAAGATTCCAATTTTTCGCGGTCCTAATTAATTTATTTCCTAAATAATATTCCAAAAGGAGCGTCTCGCGCTCATGGATAATTCTCAGGTATTCGATTGACGTAGGCAAATATTATCAGTACAGGTATCCCTCTTTTTACGCGGTAGATGCGTTCCTTGAAAAGCGCGCGTAAAAAGAAATCGCGTAAAAAAAACGTTCTACAGTAGAGCCTCTGAACAACGGACACCTTGGGACCGGAACCGTTGTCCGTTATTTAGAGGTCGTCCGCTATTTAGAGGTTGCTTTTCTATTAGACATATGCTAAATAGATAAATACGTGCCACGAGGGTTGTCCGTTATTTAGAGGTCCGCTATTTGGAGTGTCCGTTATGGGAGGCTCCACTGTATTCTCATAGTAACACATATTAAACCAATAGATGCGTTTCCAAATATTATCAACATCGAATAAAATTTTAAATACCTAGTGTTTAAACACTCAAACCTCCAACATCCGGACCTCTCAGATAGCCAAGGTTTCCGTGTGTATGTTAATCCCATAGGATTTCCAATATGGGATTTGAATGGAAAGTATTTTAACCTATGGGAATCCTGATAGAAACCAACTTGTGATAATACTTGGGAATTCCCACAGAAAGGGAATTGTGTTGTGAAGGGAATTAAAATTCCCTTCACACCGGAACCCTACACCTTCGGGTACCTCCCACAACCGGGTATCTTTAGTGTGTATAGTGAAGCAAATATGTATACATTTTACCAAAAATATATTTGAATGAATTAACTTTATGACAAATACATATCCCTAACTATCTACTATCCTTAAATAATCATTTTTTGTTTTTTTGGAAATGTAGAACCGCTTTGTTACCACTAAGTCTTAAAAAATATCTAAAATCTCCATAAAAAAGAGAATTAATTGTATGAAATCATAGATAAACCGCGTAAAACGAGTTGAGGATCGCGTAAAAAGTTTTGGTTATAAAAAATTGCCCGCGTAAAACGAAACGCGTAAAAGAAAACCGCGTAAAACGAGGTATTACTGTATTCGTATTCGGTTGACATAACCGAATATTATCAGTATTCGTATTCGGTAACTCAACTAAATATCAGTATTCGTATTCGGTAGGGCAACTATTCATGAATATTGATATTCGGTTCAAGCGGTTTCAACCTTGATTATAATGAATAAAATTCAGTTATTTTCTTTATTAGTAAGAGATTAAATGATTTATATTGTATCAGGGACTTCTTTAATATAGGGACTGTAAACTTCGTTTTACGGTAAAATTAGCGTAGGCCTAAACAGTATTGTTACTTATTGATACCCCTTAATCCGCTAATGCTAGACACAGGAAATGTATTATTGTCGTATAGGAAGTCATATTTTGGGAGTCCAACGGTCATATTGGTTTATCGAAAATATTTCCAACGGTCATATTGGTTTATCGAAAATATTTTTTTACTAAAATCGGTCTAGAACTAAATCTTTTGGAATTTTTTTAAAAAATATTAACCCCTATTATGACGAAATTTTTCAAAAAATCACTAAAACGGACAAAGTGAGTTTGCGCCAACATTCGCTCAGAAGTTTATATACCAGACATCATGTTAAATCCTCTTCTATAGTATAGTTTATGAGTAGATCTGTGATTTGTCGGGTTGTATAAGCTTTTCGACGCATTCTTCACATTTTATGACCTAATCGTGACTAAATTCCATGAGAATCCAAGAAAAGAGGCGCTTTTTGCCCGAATTTTTTTTTAAACATAAAAAAAAAATACTTCTAAATTTGATAGAGCTTATACAACCCGACAAATCACAGATCTATTCATGAACTATACTATAGAATAACATTCAACTTGATATCTTGTATATACACTTCTGTGGGAATGTTGGCGCAAACCCTCTAGGGTATAGGAATTTAACATTAGCGAAATCTAAAAAATCA
Organism: Hexactinellida sp. DTS-2022; assembly: GCA_028753945.1. NCBI lineage: Eukaryota > Metazoa > Porifera > Hexactinellida > Hexactinellida sp. DTS-2022. The sequence continues at coordinate 2,658,930 of JAPNXP010000014.1, forward strand.
AAAATCAAAAAAAGTATTTGTCAAATCGAAATTTCAATGGTTGTTTCATCATATACTATGTATAAGTGTTCTACAGTAAAACAATGGACAAACTGAGACCATAATTTTTTGCTGAAATTGATTAGCCATATATGGAGATTCTGAACAAGTTGACTATCTCGAACAATTATACCAAGTGATAATTAAGACGGTCCGCATGTGTATAACTAGCTTCAGGAAGCTTGAGTGGAGCCCAACAAGGGATCAGTCGACAGAATGACAAAATTTGAGAATGGAATTTCTATGACATTCCCCATCATCAAAGAAATTTCTCTCAAGTGACCACTTGAACGATGGCCAAATTTAATTTATGTTGATTACGAATATCGGCAAACAAGTTGGATTGAGCAAGCTAGATGAGCTGTAACACCTTTAAAATAAGTCCCCTAAGTTGTAAATTGTGCCTGGCACATTGAATTTTGAAGTTGGCAATATATCCAAAAAACACCACACAGTGGTTTATTTGGACCATTCACAGGAATTAGGTATTTCCAGGTCAGATAGACCTATCAAATGTATTATATACCAATAAGTTATCGATACCTGTGAATCAATTTATGGACTCAGAAAATTAGTACGGCTTCTTATTTTTAAGTTATGACGTCATAGTATTTTTTAGACTCCCATAGTTTCCACAAATATTTGCCAAATTTGTATTTTCAAATAAACTAGAGCTAATTAATTTATGTGCAACTCTAAATAAATGCATGGTGTAGATATAAATTAACTTGATAATGTAATTCGAGATCCTAGGCCTGTTAAATAACCAGTTTTATTAACATCAACGATTCGACCAGTTTTTCTTGATCCAATTTTGGCATTTGATCACCCTTGCGTTTTCTATTCCATTACAGCAACCTGTATAGATTCTGCAACCCGTATACTTCTAAATTATTCATTGTAGTTTACTAATAGATGAAATTTCGATAAGAAAAATTAAAATCTTGGTATATGAATTTTAAAAGCCCCCGTATATAGACAAGTAGATTTTGGTTTGCGCGGGGTTGCGCGGGGTTAGAAAGTGGTTAAAACAGAAGTTTATTAGGTCATTATAAGATAAAAACGTGTCTGGGTACACGGCACTTGACGGCACCACAAAATTAGGCACTTCCTAAAAAGGTATATATCTGTCCGGACTTTTAGTTGAAACATATTTTGTAATGATCCACTACACTTAGAGTTGACGTGATATATATTTGAAACTCAACTGTTTTAGGATGATCTAAGGTACAATAATATGTATTGAAAGTCTTAGGTCATAATGAAAGAAGCCTACAGAGAATATGAGCATGATCTAAAGCAAGATTATGAAACCACAAAATTCAAAAATAAAATGATTCTGTTGTGTCATGATTTGATGCATTATATCTCCTAAACCCTTTCGAATTTTTAGCTGAAATTTATCTTTCCTACGTTTTAGCTTATGCTTAAAACGATAAAAATGGTTTAGTGTGATTTGAGAACATTGAAATTTTGCACTACTTCCTGTCAATAAGCCACTGTGCACCATTTGCCTTGAAGAATATCCTACAAAGTTTGTAATTCTATAAAAGCCTTTTTCGTTGTAAGCGACTGGACTATCGGGAATTGTTGTAAGCTTGACATGAATACAACTTCAGATGCTGCTTCAGCAGTTCAATTTCGGTTAAATACCAAATATTACGTGGAATTTTGCTTGATATAATCAATCAACATCAGTGAATACTGTTAGGCTAATCAATCTCAGAAAATAAAGTCAGAAACTATCACTGATTTTACAGTTTATTGCTTTAAACCAGGGCTGCCCAACCTTTCTCATGTGGTGAATCACATTTCAAATGATATATAATTTTCGAATCATAGACCACAATGAGGTTCCATAAACCCCCTAATTAACAAATAATATTAATAAACAAAAAGCAGGTGTTATCAAATGTATTTCTAATATATTTATTATAATAAATAAATAATATATAATTCTTATCAATGTGATGGTTGGTACTGCTTGCAATTGGATACAAAATTGTCAATGAGTCCATTAAATGTTGTAAAGAAATACCAACAAAATATATTTTCGCTCACACAATCTTCCTTGACTTCCATGAATAAAGTTACAATAGTTACTCAAAGATTTTTGGAAGAAATAAACGAACGATTTAAAATATTGAAATAACTTAATTATATTTGTAGAATCATAAATTTTAACTGTATTCAATAATAATTGTATTTACGATAAAAGAAGTAAAATGCTGTTTTCAAAAGCACCCCTGGTGTAGTGAAAAATATTCATCAAGATGCTGTGCTTCTTCTAGTAAAACCGTTATAGTAGGGTCCTACTATAGTTTTAGACTATAAGCAGGGGCGGCGCAGCACAGCCCCATTGGGGGGGCGAAAAGGGGCGGACCAATGCACTGGAGGGGCAAACCCAATAGTTGTAGACATTCCAAAATTCACATTCAAACCAAAATCGATATTTTTAATGACAAACTTAGTTAAATAATCTGTCCTATAATAGTTTACGGTGGGGCATCTCAGCAAAACCTCTAATTATGGACTGCCTGTCCATCAGTATAGCATTTCCGCATTAACATTAAGTACTCCTATAACAGACAAGCGAAATCCCGCCCCCCCAACAGGGGGGGCGGGCGGCTGCCCCCCCGCGCCGCCACTGACTATAAGTGAATTGAATTCGTTCTGATAGAGTTCCGTCCGGCCGGAAAAAAATATAGAAAATAAAAAATATATATATAGAGGAAAATATAGAGGTTGTATTCTCCTAAGGATGTTCTTTCTATATATCAATTAAAATGAATAGGTCGCTAATCAATTCTCCGTTTTATTAACGGTTTTCTTGTACGTAAATCAGCCATCCTCTCCATATTGTAATTGTACTCTTATGGTAGACTGAGTACTATATAATATATTACGTAACTATACTGCTCGATAATGACTGTTATTGATTGGTTATAGCTTCAAAGTGAATTTGTGTTTCATACAAGTACAATGAAAACACTTGGAACATTTACAGTTGATGATTATGATGTCAATTCTACTATTCAAAATAATAAAGTAAATACTTCACTAAGATAAAATGTAATTTAAATATTGAATTATCAATACTACGTTGAATATTACGTATAGAGAATGAACAGTGTACTATAAATATAATTGAAAAATATAAATTTAATTTCGTACTTAAGTACGTACTTAGTTAAGTATGTACTTAAATACAACAATATTTCTTAGTGAATACGACTTAAGTATGTACTTAACTAAGTACGTACTTAGTACTTAAGTATATACTTAGTACTTAAGTACTAAGTAATCTTAGTGAATACGGGCCCTCTATGCACTCCGGAGGAAATTAGCCACTAATCTAAAAACCCTGCTAATTAAAGATACGTATTCTACGAATGATATGGCTGTCATTGGTTAGAATCATTGCATCACTCACTGACACTCAAATAATCAGTGTTAATAGATTGATTAAATTTTAAAGTCACATTTCGACTGCCAATTTTGCATTATTGGACGAATTATGTAAATTTGCGGTCAAGACGAAAATTTTGCGTGGTATATGTTAGTTTGAAAAAAAAACCCGAATTACATATGTCCTCATTAGTTTATACTTGGTTTCAAACAATTTGGACCAAATTTGCAATTGTTGAACCAAATGTAAATTTATTTTAATTTATTTTTCACACTATTATGAGCGTAATCCGGTGAATTTATAGGATAGCAATCTTTTCGAAAATGGTTTCAATTGTTCTTCTAATGGGTTTGCAATAGTACATGGATGTGATTGGAAATTCAGTGCTAAGCTCTAGAGTCAATATTTAATGAGTTATAAATTTGCTAAATCATCAAAAAGTGGCACATTCCAGTGCCCATATAAGGTCATTTTGAAAACGGCGTGATTTACGGCCATAAAATGTATTATCGCCTGATAGGAAGTCGGGTATTGCGATCATTTTGCGCTCAAAATTTTATATATTGGTCACCGCTTGTCTGAGATTCAAAATCGAAAAATGGCCAGGACCACCCAATGAGTTGAAAGGTCCGAAAAGTTTAAATGGTACAGTTGAAACCGGATATTTTTAACAATCGGATATATTTGACACATTTTCTTGTAAATAATTAATTATTGTTGTTGTTGTAAAATCGGGTATTTTTAACAATCGGATATTTTTAACAAATTTTCGTGAAAAGAATGTGTTAAAAATATCCGGTTTCAACTGTATAGGGTTCACAGTTTATTTCCAAATTCTTTGAAACCAAGTGTAAACTAATGAATGTATGTATATGGGAATGATCCTTGAACTAAACTTTACAATGCAAACTTTCAGAGATACAGCCCTTTGAAGTGAGATTAGGCACCTTGACAGTCCAAATCTGACTTCAAATGACTATAACTCCGAAGTTAATTTTTGGAATGTTGAAAATTTTGGTTTAAAAGCTAAGTAAATATGTAAATATACTTTTGTATGAATAACAACGAAATTGAAATCAAATTATGGTAGTGCGAGCCTGCAAACTTTTTATTCCATTTGAAAAAGTCGCCGTTCATCATGTCCTTCACATTCCTGGAACTTAGAGTGGTCACTACAGGAAAACTAGATTTCAGATACACATGAAATTTCAATATAGCTATACATTATAGGGTTCTATCTAAAAACAATCTAATCTCAAATTATCTGAAGAGCATAATGCGGCCGTAATTTATAATACTCTGAATTTGGCCATATAACAGACGTTTCCCAATTTCACTTAGCCCTAGTGAGTTCATTTGTACTCAGAATTAAGCCAAATTTTGTTATATTATCCTCCCGAGTATTATAACTAATAAAACGAAATAAACTCAATTATTTTAAAAATAAAAAATAAACCATAGCCTTAAATATCCATCAGAGCCAGTTTTGAATTCCATAATTGTTTTATGGAAGACCTTTAGTGGCATCGAAAACAACAAAGACCTGTTGGCGAAACTTGTAAGTTGACCTTCTAGAAAAATACTAGTTGAACTTTCGTTGATGTATTTGGAAGATAGTGATAATTGTGATCCCAGTATTTGGAAGCCTACTTGTATTAGCTGTGGTGTGTTTAGTTGGAATATCTTATCAAAACTCGTCTTTACCGCAGCGTATTGTTTTCTTGCAAATAAAGTTAAGAATTATAACTCGCTGGTTCTTTCAAAAAGTAGAGAAAAGCGTAAATTAAAGAAATTCTATTAATTATGTGTCTACTTATTTGTATTACTCTGTTTATTCTTATTTCTATTATGTAGTTAAGTGTGATTGTGTCACTGTTAAGAGCGAGAGAGAAAGAGGCGAGAAAAAAAAAAGCAAATAATTGTGTATTATTTAATGTAGTATTAATTAGAAATTGTACTGTTTGTGTTTATTATTACTATTAAATTATGAAAATCCAATCAGCTAATACTAATTACGGGCTAGCAGGGCTGAGTTATGTTTACGACCTAGATACGCATAAAGAACTTTTTAGTTCAATATACTGAACATTAAAAAATTAAAATTTACCATCTTCTTGTGCATCCCTGGTACATCTACGGTCAGGCCATATATAGAGTAGGCTATGGATGAATTTATTTTCAATCAATCAGATTGCAGCCCCTGAAAATCTTCCCATTATGCACAGTATATTTATACTAATTGAATAAGTTAGCTGATCCATACTAATAAACCCTCGAATTTAATTGGCTAACATATTTTGTCCCCTTTAAATGTGAATATTTCTCTTCAAAAACAAATAGATCATCTTCGCAGTACAAAATTACTCCTATATACAAATTTTCAGCTTTCTGGGACTCATAGTCTTTCTAATTAATTCTAGACAAACTTTTAACATATAGACGAGCGAGCGTAGCTAGGGAGAAATTTTTTTGGAGTGTACCGGGAATCTCAGGGTTGCCAAAAGGTCCCGCATTGTCAGGTCAGGTCTTACATACAATATTTACGTTCAGGTCAGATCAGGTCTTGGTGGTAAAAAAATTCATACAGGTCAGGTCCAGGCCTTCATCTGGGTGCGCGGCGCGCACCCAGGGGTGCGTGATTTTTAAGGAAAATGCTGGAAGGGTGCGTGAAAATGGAATTAATTGGGTGCGCTATGCGCACCCAGAGTATTTTTAATACTAAATTTGTTCTTTTTTTGGTAAATATGCTATTTTTGGTTTATTTGGGTGCGCGATTGTAAAATAAACATTTCCTAGGGTGCGCGGATCTCTTAGGGCTAGATGAAGGCCTGGTCAGGTCAGGTCATTGACATTCTCAGGTCAATTCCAGCTTAATTTCAAGTCAATTTCAGGTACTAGTACTAGTCTCTTATATTATATTTATATACTAGTGAATAGTGAGGTTTATACAATATAGAGCATCAATTTATTAATTGGGTGTCGTTGATCAGCAATTCCCACCTAATTTTTCGATGCGCTCATAATTTGCTGATATCAATACTTAAGCGCGTCATTTTATCAGTGCTGCCAACCCTCCCGATTTCGGCGGGAGGGTCCCGCTTTTTCATGTTTCCTCCCGCTCTCCCGCCTCCCCTCTCAAACCTCCCGCTTTTTGGATGATTGTACGTATATGTTGGTGAACTTGTCTTTTTCCTATAGAAATATGTCAAAATGACTTTAACAATCTAATTTTAAGTATATAAGAGTGCTAATCAATCTCCAAAACGAGCCTTCGAGTCTATGTAGTGAGGAGGGAAAGGGGGGGGGGGGGGGGGGGTGACCCGCATCGGACCATCTCAAACTTGGGAGGTATGTAACAAAATGCCATCTGCTACAAATATTTCAATATGAGAGGGTAGAAACGCCTTTTATAATGCCTATAATGCCTTTTATTCAGGTATTCTTGCTAATTTAACTAAAATACTGACCTCCCGCTTTTTCTCCCGCTTTTAGAGTATCAACCTCCCGATTTTAGATGAATCTCCCTCCACAGGTCCCACTTTTGGGATATTTTAGGTTGGCAGCACTGTTTTATGCATAAATACACTCCATTCTGAAATCATTGCGCGGCAAATGTCATGGCGCGTTTAACGCACTTTGTGGGAAAGAGTGGCGTTGATAAATCTGACAAATAAATCCAACCGAGTTGACCCTTTGATAGACTAGGTCCAGCCAGGTCAAGTCAAAAAAGTTCAGGTCAGTTCATGTCAGGTCAAAATCATGCAAGATTAGGTTCAGTTCAGAAAATAGTTTCAGGTCACTCAAAGGTCAGGTCAGGTCAGGTCATGACCTGACCTTTTGACTAGCCTGTCAGGGATATGACTCTAATATTTTGGTAGGTATGATAAAGTCACCTCGTGACCAGTTTGCTTTGACCCGTTTAATTAATACGAACACTATTTCAGCTCCTTCAAACCCTTTCAATACAATGTTATCGATCATACGAAATCCGGAAAAAGGCGAACACATTTTGACGGTCCCCTGGTGTTCGTACTAACGAGGTACTACTGTACGTAGTTGGCATATTTCACAAGAAAATAATTAAATTTAGGAGAAACAAAAAGAGAATTATTCGTAAAAGAGAATTTAGATGAACATTCTAATTTTTGTATTAAACTAATTGTATCGTGACTAAACACAACATAATAAGTGTGGTGTTAATAGAATGTAAACTGAAAAAATAGCCTGTAGTGGTTTAATTCCATTTCGACTGAATCCAGGTTCAAAAATATAGATGGGAATTTCGGCGGCGGAAAATTCGTGCACTGAGTAGTTTTAGGATTAAATTCTCTATCGAGTGCATATGAATTGAATGTTGGACACTATTAAAATTCATTTGACAATAAACAGGTGTAATAAGGTGGCCAACAAAAATTAATCAAAAATCGTAACCCAGGTGCACATCTGAAACCCATGAGACACCTATCCGAAAATTGGGCTTTTAGTTAATAAAACTTCTGTGGAGAGAACACGGAGTAAACAATATACCAAGTCAGTCATTTTAGAACTGGCACACTACTTAGTAGTCCGCGGAGTAAAAGAGGAGAACTCGATGACCACCAGGCGTGAGTTTCTGGATACTTATTTTGCCGAACATTGTTTGAGGAATAAAAATAGCTCGAGAGAGATAATTCAGAAATATTAGTTCAACATATCCTGTAGTATATAGTCCAGATTGGTTCATAATACAGTGTACTCCGCTTAATTGGGACACCGGTTAATCGGGACAACGCCCCAAGAATATAATCCTTTCATTAAAAGATATTACTAAATTTTCGGTTAATCGGGACAAACTAAACAAATTTGGTTCAAAATTGGTGCTCGCTCAATAGAAAATCATTTTGATCAGAACAAATTCTAATAATTTTTGTAGATTCTGATGAAGGCAGGACAAAAACATCTAAATATTGTCTATTTCTTTTTGATTTTCGTAATTTCGAAAATTACCAGAGATTATGACCTTGTGGTTCAGGGATAAATGAAACGGTCCAGAGAATATTAAGGCTCATTCTATGGGTTTGAGAAGAATCAAGGGTCCGCAGGCATTGGAGGAATTGTTGTAACAGGTTTAAAACCAAAATTTGTGTAAACCACATGTAAATCACTACTTTAGAAAAGTTTTTCGGTTAATTGGGATCTCCGCTTAATTTGGAAGAGGCCTGCAACAAACGTGTCCCAATTAAGCGGAGTAGACTGTATTTGTAATTTATTCATGAAGTGTTAGCTTGTCTTGATTTATCATTCATCTGATTATAAATTTGATAATTTTTGCTATAAGAAAAAGCTATTCTTTTTGTGCATAATTTGTTGTTATTCATAATGTTTATGAGTAAATAATGGCATTCTCAAAATGCAACAGTCTCCTTGCATGTTTAGTGAATTAATTAAATTAACCATAAATGATGCAAGATGTCTCATCCAAGATATTTCCCCTGTGTATATTTCATCGTTGTATGCAATAGTCACATTGTGTCGGGTGGGCTCAAGTGTATTACTATTTCCCAAATATTCCTATTCATATACTAGTTATATAATATCTTGTATTTCACAGTAACAAAAAAATATTTGTGAATGTAATTTAAATTCTCTAATGGTTGCAAAGAGATTCTCATTTTTCGAAAAGGATAATGCACAGAGTATATTTAGTAAAAGCTGGATTTCTTTCTGAACGTAATGGAAGATCATTTATTCTACAAGTGTCTCATTGTATAAACCAGCCACTATGCTGATTGCTTCGCGGCTGATCAATGAAACACTGCTCTCGATTTTTTCGATTGTGAACAAGAACAAAAAATATACATCATACTATTATATAACAAAATCTGAATCTCGTTAATAAATATTATGGCATTTAGAAGCAAATTTTATTTCAATTATATTGCAGTTTCTTTTCTCTTATCTCTTCAATACAACGCACAGATAAACAAAAAATGATTGAGATTTAATAGAGAAGAAATAGATACACGTAAATTATGCAGCCGTATTCACTAAGAACTTAAGCAGTATTTCACTAAGAGTTAAGTTCGAACTTAAAAATGAACTTTTAATTTTAAAGTTACTAGTTTCTATTCTCTTTGAAGTTAGGAATCGGCCTAAATAATAAATTAATATACTATTATCACATAGATATTGTTGCCTATAATCAGGGTTGCCAACCCTCCCCTTTGGCGGGAGTCTCCCGCTTTTTAGCCTTTTTTTCTTCCATTCTCCCGACCTCCCGCCAAACTTTTCAAACTCCAGCTTTTTTTGCAAATTGTTCTTATATTTTATATTTCTTGATACACGTACAAGTAAAATAACTGGATTTTTTGATAAGATTAGTCTAGATACGACTACCAAGTATTGTTCTACTCATATCATTGTAAGTTAGTTAAGATTCTTTAGCGCTCCTTACTATTACACTACTATTATGTTTAAATTCGAATTTGGAAGGAATTCTTAAAAATATCCCGGGTGGGCTACATCCTCCAGAAAGTTGTTATACCAGATATGATGCGGAATTTTTTCTCGTTTAGTTTATATGTCAATCAATGCAGCCACGGGTGGTATAAAATTTACAACACATTTACAAATTTGATGGCCTAATCGTCAAGAAAATCCTTGAAATCTCGAGAAAAATGTCCATATAGGACGATAATTTTAGAAGATATTAAAATCTGCTAGATCTACTTATATCTAATAAAAAAACATACTTTGTAGAAAAATTCTAATTAATTAATCTAGCCATTTTGTTTTTGTTGTGTTATTGCATACATTGGGTGAATACGGGATACGCGGGAAGAAATTTGATAGATAGAACTATACAAAAAGCAGGCCTAATTGTAGATATTCAAACATAAAAATTAATCATATTGTATCGTTCTGTTCATGATTGATTAAAAGAAATAGCATATATTTTGAGCCTCCCGCTTTTTGGTAAACTCCCGCCAAAAATGGCAAACCTCCCGCTTTTTGGTTTTCAGAGGTTGGTATCCCTGCTAAAATGTTCATGAAAAGAGTGAATCTCTTCTCTAAAGAAATATATAAAATAATTTAGTGACAATTTATTCTCTAAATTATCAAAGTCAGTGCTTAAAAATATTTCTAAGAGGTGAATGGAATGTAAAAAAACTTTTATTAATAGCTACGTTCAGAGGCGGCGCTAGGGTGGGGCCTGTGCCCCACCTGAATTTATGTGTGCCCCACCTGTGACGTAATTGTGCCCCACCAGTGGCGGCTGGCTAGCGCCGCCACTGGCTACGTTCATAGGACTTTACATAAACGTTGCTAGATTATGTTTAAATAACTAGTATATATGTATATAAGATGAGCATTAGAGTAAGATCAAAGTATTAATACCAAATAACGTAAAATATTTCAGAGATCTACGTATATTACTTATCATAATCAGGGGCGGCTCATACGGTACGGCTGGTGCGGCGAGTTCCGCACCACTTTTCATAATAGCCAGCTTTGCTGTACAACCTGTATATGTTCGAAATTAAATAATTCATTAATAATTTATTCAATTAATAATTTAATGATCGCCGGACCACATTAGAATACTGCTAAAATTCTCCGCCGCACCACTTTTCGAAAAGAGGTAGCACCTGATAATTATTATTCAAATGGCGGGTTTGATTCCACTATCCATTTCTGAACAACAACAACAACAATAAGAATATCTAGCTCGGGAGCGAATATTCAGGGATCGTAGTGATCCAATGGATTTCTCGAATTAGTATAACGAATTTTTGAGAATCTGATGATTTTCAAAAAATCTTCGTTTGCATCGAATTGAAAGTTGACATCATCATTAAAAATCCAAAATTGCAGCCCGTGCCGACGCATTTCCATTTTGAAGGACTACATTAGGTGTTTGACTAACTAGTAGTGCGTCCATTAACCCTCCGAAGAGAAATACTTTCGGCACATGTTGCAATTTTGGATTTTTTAGTCATGTCTTTCAAAACCTCAAGGTCTCACACCCATTTGCCAAGAGGTGACGTGCAACAAGGAACCAGGCATAAAACTTAACTAGCCAGAGGTTGGTCACGGAATCCTAATTTTTGACCCCACTAATTTAATATGCATAAATTATCAAGTATGTAGAAAATATATAATTATTTTGTCAATATTATCCACAATGAATTTAGTTAAGTCAAAGAAATTATTAAAATTATAATAAATTGAATTTGCTTTAATCCATTGTATATACTATATTCTAGTAATAAATATAAGCCAGTGCCAGTCGAACTCACAAGTAGAATTAATATAATAATCACAAGTTGAATCAATGGAATTATATTTAAACAGTTATACTGAAACTCAAGTGTGAGCAAACAAAGAAATTTCAACCCCCATTTATGGCATGAATTAAAACCTTTGTTAATCTTTCATTTCCCAAAAGACGTAGAATTTTTATGATAAATCCAATAGTGAAATTAAAATTGTGCTTTAGTATCACATTTTTGTGTTATGGACCAGACAAATTTTGAAAGGTGTTACATATTTTCCTAAATATGTTAATCAGAAATTGTAACCCAGGTGCAAATTAGACAGTTACTATTCCCCTGCAAGCCAAGTTTCAGCCCTCTATGTATAGAGGTGTGGCCAGGGCACCGTCTACGGAGGAAAAATATATATGGTGCCACCAAAGGAGCATGTGTCGGCACAGCTGCAATTTTTGGATTTGTTTTCAACATGTCATCAACGCCTCATGGTGTTAAGATCCATTTGCTAATTGGTCAGAGGCACAAGGAACTATAGATAAATTTGAAGTTTGTTTCTATCATAAACCATCTTGAGTTTAATGCCATTCATTCTTTATGTATTGATAATAAATTTTATTATTAGTTATTTATTTTAGCAATGCTATCCAAGGTCAGTTTGATTTAAGCTCACAAATTCCTTATTTGATTTAATTTGCTTTAATCCATTAAATAGTAATACAACAATTAAATAGAAGCCAGCTCGAATTCACAAGTTAAATCAATATATTTATCGCAAGTTGAAACAGTAGTGAAAGATTTAACAAGTTAGATCAAATGTATTTATCACAAGTCGAAACAATAGAATTAGATTCAATATAATTATTACAAGTTGAAACAATGGAAAGTGATTTAAGTTTTAATACACTTTTCAGCTCTATCATTGCTAATTATTGGAATAAAGATCAATTCTCCATTTTCAATGCACTTTAAGTAATCCATGGTTCAAACCAGCACTCAGGCCTTTGATATCGAATGTCACGCCCAAACCTATGCTAAATTGAACATTTGTGATTTGCCAAAAGGTGATAATTTATTATCTATCCAAATATGTAAATTTTATCAAGCTCACTATTAAGCATTTAATGTTATGAGCCATAAATAGCTTAAATGGGTTCCAAAATTAATTGATCAAAAATCAGTACTACAGTTCTAAAATAAGAAAAGTGTAAGAGCTAGACAAGAGCTCTTTTTAAATAGACAGCTAATACATTAACTAAACAACGAAGGTGCACAAGAAGCAGTCGGAGCATTCATTTGACCTTTGGAAATTTAGCCATAAACAAAAACTTCGAGGGAATAAACTGCTAAAATTATTATTGATTAGAAAGAAGAGTTACTGGATATACCTTCTATTTTATTATTTATAATTTTCTGTGGATTCAGAATGAATGAAAAAATAAACCAAATTATAAGATAGAAAGACATTTTCTGTATACATTTCTCTCGCTATATATATATATATATAGAGAGAGAGAGAGAGGGAGAGAGAGAGGGAGAGATTTGTTTGTATGTTCCGAGTTGATTGAACACACTGGACGTTTTCCAAATCTGATTTTTGGCATATAGGCGTAACTTTTTGCCCCCCCACCCTCCCCACAACAAGTTGAGGTTTACCGAAAAAAGTTATCAATCCTCACATGTTGTGACGTCATTCTCACATTTTGAGTAGCTTGAAAATCACTCAATTGCAAATATTCGCACAATCTAAGAGACAAAATTTGAAAATAGAATAGAACTTGGACGTTAATGATGCGGAGATATTGGTCACACAAGATTATCAATATGCTTGCTCATCGCATGAAGATGTAAACATTAAAAATTATGGTATATTAAATTATACTATTTTAAGCTTATTTCCGCTATATTATTAATGTTAGAAGCAGAGGCGTCGGAAGCAAAATAAATGTGGGGCGGCCATAATTTTATTTAATAGAGTTAGTGAGCGACCAAAACGGGCCTGGCAATCGGTGACCGCTAGGCCGCTCCACTTTTGTCATAAGTATATTATTTGTTCCTAAGAAAGTGGTTCGATGAAGAGTAGAAATTGATCTGAGGTGGTCGAGGACATCCTCAGCCAATATGCAGTATTTTTTAATTTCAACAAAAAAGTGGGGCGGCCATGGCCACCCCAGCCGCTGCAGCTCCGACGCCTGTGGGAAGTAGAAACTACACCATCCGCTTTGCGGTTGGTGTACTCTTCTTCCCCGAAGCGACCTAGAAAGCGAAACACGCTACTTAGTGGGCAAACCAATGGAAATAGCGCTATGATCCAATTGATATATTATATATTTGTTTGATACCTAAGGGTCAAAGAAATGCAATCAGTGTTTCAGACAGGATTTTGCATGCAATGGGGCAATCTGGGATATGTAAATTCTTAAGGGGGAAAAAAATTGAAACTCTTTGTGTAAGTTCTAGGCGGGAAGCTAATAACCACTGAAACGGAATTGAGTGTACATTAAAAACAGTATTTCATAAATATGAACAACAAATACAAATGTATTTTACTCTATGTCTATTTGATGATGTCTATTCCACCAAAATTTCAAAATGCACTGTTATTGGTGTTACAACCAAATTGATGAGAAGATTAAATATCCATTTACACTATACAAATAAACTAAAATAGATAATTTTGTAATGAGTATATGGAAATAATCTAGATAGTGATACAGAAATCAATTCGTATGGTATATTATAATAGGAAATGAAAATTATTACCAACAAAGTGTCGAGTAAATTAATGTTCTAATTCTTGATTGAATATATAGAATTTAGGAAATGGGAATCGGGAAATGATGAAGTATAATTAGGAATTCTGGGTGGCACACTTGCATGACTATTCAAATTGTAACTAGAATTAATTCTACAAACCATCGCCCTTCCATCAAGATGTCGGTTATGGTATGTCTTGTAAGCTTCCATTGCAGCATGTTTAGTAGAAAAAATAATTTCAGCAACACTTTGATGTAAAATGACTGAAATAACTCTGCCAATTGCTTCACAGAGTTCAGTGATATCACGTCGAGTCACAGAGGAACTGAGATTACTAATGACAAGTTTAGTTCCAGTAGATAAACTTCGATGATTAGAAGAGTCTAACTGACTTGCATGACGAGGAACACTATTTTCACTTGAAAGATTATGAAAAATGTTACACTGATTAACATGAGAAAATGGTCTATGTGTATAATTAGAAGTGTGAGAAATAGTTCCAGAAAGGTATGGTTCACGATAAAAAGAAGCATCATCAAATTTATGGTCTACAGCCCTTCGACTGGAATCTTTTTTGGGTTTATTTAGTCCTTTAATAGTTATCTGAATTTTTTTAGTTTCATGATAACTCGGTAGACCAGTAACATTTTCTGTATTAAGCTTTTCCTCCAGACTAGGAGAGGGCATTGAAGAAACTGAAATTAGATTAGAAGGAAAATTAGACATTTTTTCATTCATAAGGCTTGTCTTGTTTAGTCTGTCGGCTAACTTCCTTCTGAGGTCTTCATTTGCATGTACATTTCGATGAATTCTTTCCCGTGCATCTGAAACTGTACGGTAATTATTAAATCTAAGATTTAGAGTATTAATTCCATGAAATTTAGGATGGAAAATCTGATTGAGACGTTTAATTGGACGAGAAGAGAATCGAGATTTAATGATCTCATCAAGTGTTGTATCGGGATTCATTAGTCTTAGAAATCTATAATATAATAAGCAATGTAGCTTTTGAGAAATAGCGGTTGTTCTCACTATTACACTTAGTTTTATATGATTCTGAATTATAATGAAGAGTAAATATTTGGACTTATAACAACTTCAGTAATTGATAGAGTAGTCATTCAGCGAACCATAAGTTATCGAGTCAGTCTCGGTGACTCAAGGCAGGGTTTGATACAGAAATTTTTCCTGGGGGGGGGGGGGGACTTTCCTAGAAACAGACTGTTCCCTTGGATAAAGGAGCAGCATATACGTACATGTATAGGCCAAACTAAGACAATTCCTGGGATGGGGGCATCTTTCCTGGGGGGGGGGAGAGAATCCCAGGGGCCCCCTCTGTATCACACCCTGCAATGTATTATCTCCGGAGTCAGATGACTGGGTGGACTGGCGTAAACAGAGTAGGGCCTGTGAGACATTGGCCCCCTTGAGGAACATGACCATTTAATACCTGCCAACTTAATCCTGGAAAATCCTTTGACGTGTACAATAATCCAGGGTGTTATCCAGGAGTATTGGGCGCTCCTAAAGGAGCGTAATTTGGATGGATTTTAATCTAGGCGTACAAAAATCGTGTCTAGGCGTACGATATCGAGAGATGCTCCCATAGACTTTATACAAAATGTGCGAACTAGGCGTACAGAATAATAAATGAACTAGCTCAAACTAAATCTAGGCGCGCAATTTTTTTTGTCTGGATGAAAGCCTGCAATAATCCCCTGAATATAGGCTCAATTTCCTATGCACTTTAATGTTCGCAAGTTAATGGCTCGACCCACACCTTCAGGACGGAGGCCCAGATATTGGTTAAATGTATATTATTGCATATTCCGCATGCTCTATAGATGGGGTATATTCACAGAAAATTTCATCCCGAAATTCCAAATACTTTAGGAAATATACCACCTTGCGCCACTTTGACCCACTGGCGTAATACAAAATTTGGTAGGGATTTCGTCACAATTTATAGCCAAATTATCAAATTTATATAGCATTTATACTTCACAACTTTGAATTAAACCATTGCATTAGACTTAATTAATATATAGGAAAACTGTATTATATTATAAATAATCTGTAAAATTTGTTTTTACAGTAGAGACTCACCCACTTGTGCACCTAGTTCAGAAAATTATTTCAAGTATATAATTATTTTAGTGTTTGGTATTATTCATGGGATACCTGTAGATACCGACAGCCATATGGAATAAGTTTCTAATACATCAGAAGAATTGTTATAAGTGTTTGAATAAAAAAAATGCAAAATAATCATAAATCATCGTGATTATTCACTTTCACTAACAGTAATTGTATAGTTAGCATTTAAATTGACTATTCTATGGCTCAGCGATTTACACTAGTATATGTATTGAATAAATAAAGATAGATCAACAATTAAACTTCTGTGGTTTTTCTAAAATCTTGGCGCGAATATTTTCAGTCAGGTATAGGAATTTATTATTACGTAATATGGACTAAACTCAATCACTCGAGCGAATATTATTCGAATTCTATTTTGATTGCGGATTTGTTATCAGTATAGATAAGGATAAAACTGATATAACTATGGATATGAAGGGACTCATAGTTCTGAAGGTGTGGGTCGAGCCTTAGTTTTCGCAAGTTAATAGATTCGGGCTGCATTGGAAATACATATTATACATAAATTTTCGTTGGTACAAAATTAGTTTTAGAATTAATATGCAAAAGTCCAGGTTTACCTGGAAGTAGTATTAATAATTACTGCTAATTTGCAAACACCAATTTGTAAAACTATGCGATATTGCGATTAATATAAATAAATATTAGGTACAGTAGACCCTGCATAATCAACCGACACTGATCAGAATTCTGCAGAACCGACACATTTTCCTAATCCCAATGTGCGTCGGAATATGCTTTAGAGCAGTGGTTCCAAGTTGTAAATAAATAGATAAAAATTTCTCAAATCAAATCAAATCAAATCATTTTAGATTCAAAGTTATTTTAAATCAAATCATTTCAAATCAAATCAAATCAAATTTGAAATTTCAAATAATTTCAAATCAAATCAAATCAAATATTTGAAATATTTGAAACTTTCAAATCTTTTCCGAATCACTGTCAAAACGTGTAGAAATTTTGAAAATGATCTTAACTACACTATTAAAACACAAGGCTGGGTGTGTGTGTATATAGATTTGTATTTGTATGTTCCGAGTTGATTGAAGAAACTGGACGGTTTCCAAAAGTGATTTTTGGCATATAGGGGTAACTTTTGGCACCTGCCAACAAGTTGAGATTTCCACTCAAAATTTCTCACACCTCGACAAGTGATGACGTCATTGTCACATTTCGTGAACCCTGAAAATTCACTTAATCGCACATAATTCCCGCCCTCTAAGAGTCATCATAAAAATCTAAAAATTTAATAGAACATGGACATTAATGATGCGGACACGTTGGTCACACCAGATTGCCAATATGCTTACTCATTATCGCATGATGACGTAATCGTTAAGATTTAACATTGTTAAATTTGACTATTTAGGCCTATTGACGCTATATAATTAATGTTAGAAGTATGTAAACCACACACCAACTGCAAAGCGGTGGTGCAGAGGCGGTCCCAGGGGGGGGCGGGTTCAGGGTTCCGGACCCCCCCTTTTTTCTGGACTAATGAAATTATTCCTGTCAGAAATGCCTCTTTATTCCTGGAGTTTTGTAAAATTAGACCCCACCCTTGATCAAATCCTAAATTAGACCCCACCTTTTATGAATTCCTGCGACCGCCCCTGTTGGTGTGTGGTTGTGTTCTGCTGCGAAGCGACCTAGCAAGCGAAGCGCGCTAGTATATTTGAAATAGAATTGAAAATGACGTGAAATTATATTAAAGCGATTTGGAAACGATTTGAAAATGATTTAAAGAATATGATTTGAAAATGAACTGAAAATGATTTGGAAAATGTTTTGAAAATGATTTGAAATATTTTCAAATCAAATCATTTGAGGATTCAAATAATTTCAAATCAAATCAAATCAAATCATTTGAGAATTATAATTCTCTTAAATTAAATCAAATCAAATCAAATATTTGAAATAATTGATTTGATTTACAACACTGAGTGGTTCCCAACCTTTTTGAGCTCGCGGCACCCTTTTACAACGTATTCGTTTCAGCGGCACCCCAAATCTGAGATCGAGGCAGACCGGTTAATGCTAGTATTATAATTAAAATTACTGTCACGGTAATTTGGTCCCCTTGAAACTTTGGTTCTTCTGTGGAAATTAGTCCCTCTGAGGTTTGTGTTTACCTAGTTACGGCATTTACTAGACGATTTTCCCATATTGGGTCAAAATCTTTTATGAATAGGCCTGTCACCTGGAAAATTGAAACGAGACAAAAATTCGAAGGAAACATGATCCTAGCACCATTTTCCATGGAATTTTGGTCGGGTGACCAATTTTTAGGAAATTGCTCCCTCGTTACAAAATTCCATGGAATATTGGTCCCATGATGGCACCAAAAATTTCAGGCTAGATCCATTTCTCCATGTAACATTGTTCTCCCGAACCAATTTTAACCCAAAGATTGGCCCGGGAGACTAATATTCCATGAAAAAAATGGTCCTAGGGCCAGTTTTCCATGGAATATTGTCCCCCGGACTAATATTTAGGGGAACAATTTTCCAGTTACAGATCTCCCTAGTGGATCATGTCTCTTAGCTTAGATTCTAGCTTCTTAACCTGAACTTCAATAACAGCTTGGGGGATAGAACAGTCTATCACAAACGGAATAGTTCGACCCACTCACTGTACACTGAACGAATTGAACTAAATGAACTGAACGGATTGAACGAACTGAACGAACTGAACGAACTGAACGAACTGAACGAACTGAACGAACTGAACGAACTGAACGAACTGAACGAACTTAATTGAACGGATTGAACGAACGTGAATGAACTGAACGAACGCTGGTGGCGCTGAAGTTAGGTGAACTTGAACGAACTGAACGTGCGTCAATTTAAGATGAACTGAACGAACGCTGGTGGCGCTGAAGTTAGGTGAACTTGAACGAACTGAACGTGCGTCAATTTAAGATGAACTGAATTGGGTCAATTCTGTCCGTTCGTGAACCTTTCATTCCCTGCTGCCAACATTTTGTATTTACATCTCTGTACGAGGCTCTAACCAAGCATTATCATGTGGTTAAAGTTGACATGTATCACTTTGGAAAGGAAAGAACAATGAATTATACAGAATGTACATGTAATCTATGTACTGTTGATAAGAAACTTAATTAAATTTACTAAAACAAAATGCTACATTTTGTGGTAGTAGACATTTTGTAATACTAAATACCTGTACGCATGTACAGAACAGCCAAAATGGTTAAAACTTAAAACCCCTGTATTGTACAGGGAATCCCTGTACGGTTGCAGGTTACAGGGGCTGTATACCCATTGCGGTAGGGACGGCGACGCCGTACCACTTTCAGAGTGGTCAGGCATCGCCGCACCTCATTTTCAAAAGAATTGCAAATATCGGGGGTTTTATAATAACAATGCTAAAATGAAGTTGTCTGAAATCGCTAAAAGCAAGTACAAATTCATATGTAATGCAACGGATACGGATGCTACGACCATCAATTGAAAGGTTAAAGATGTAGACAAACACTGGAACAATGACGATTAAATAGTTGATGACGATTTTGAATCATGGTAGTCCGTCTTCGCCGTACAACTTAGAATATTATAATCTTCCGCCGTACCAATTTTGAAATGGATGTGCCCCGCCTGAGCTATATAGTTTCGAAGCAGCCAATAGATAAACAAACTCCGCTCAATAGAGCCACCGTTTAATAGATTTATCGGCTTAATAAGGTTCAAATGTACTAAATGAAATTGGTGCATCTCTTTGGCCGCAGGTCAAAACGGCTACAAACCAAAACGGCTACAACCAAAACGGCTACAAACTGAAACGGCTACAAAACCAAATATTGTCGATTTTTTTTAATGAATTCCGCTTTGAAATTAATTGAAGAAATACAGTTATTAATTAACACCTAAGAAAGTGTCCTCTTTCGTTTGAATAAAGTGATTTAGCAAAACAAGAGGTGTAAATTTATCAATTGTTATAAATTGATGGCTTGAATCTATAGGTTTTCTAAAATTTGACAAGTATCCTATAAATATTCAATTCTAACAAATTATTCATTATTCATATTCAATTCTAACAAATTATTCATCATTTTAATTCTAAGAAATTATTCATCATTTAAATTCTTATGTCAGATAATATGTCATATGTAAGTGTAGTTGATCCATGTTTGGCATGTGGTCAAACTGTGAGACCCAGGCAGGAAGCAATTCAGTGCGAAAATTGTTCATTTTGGCAGCACCGCAAAAGTTATACTGGTATCACGCGTGAAATTTATCGGAAAGTGGTAAGGGGAGAAGAGGAAATACAGTGGGAGTGCGCAACTTGTTTGAACTTTGCTTTGCATTCTGAACAACTACCACTTCACGAAAGCACGCGACAATCAACTCTTTCTAGTCAAAATAATAATGCAACAGAGATGAAGATAGTTTTTATGACGGAGATACAAACCAAAGTATTACGCATTCTCCTCTACCTTCATTCACTAAAAATATTGCTTACAATGATATAGAAGAAAGTAACACTACCAATATACCAACAGAAAATACAAATAACATTCCAACTTTCCTAATTCCAGAAGATCTACAAGAATCATCACTCGATGGATCTATTCTTGACACTGGAGCCACCACAACAAATAACTACCCTAGATTTCGAATTGTTTCTAATTCATCACAGAAGGGTAAAGATATGCTAATAGAAAATGTTGGGTATTCTTACATCATAAGACTTAGAAGAAATATTGCTACTTAGGCCATATAAAATAAATAACTTGTTTATCATCCCCGCCCGTCCCAAATTTTATCCCCCGTCCGGATATATTTTATTAATATCTCACGAACATAATCGTACAAAATATTAGCTATAAACTTGTGTAAAGTAATCCGAATGTATCAATTTTTAATAAGTCTTGTATTTTGGAGCATTATTTAATAATTTAACATTGTTATGTGATTTTATGCTAAAATAAAATAATAATATTTGTTGTTTGGCATAGGTTAATGTTATTTGCATATCAATGGAAAAACAAATAAAAATAAAATCCCGTCCGCCGTCCGTATTTTCTGAAAAAATCCGGATGATAAACAATTAATTAATTTTACCTGGCCTTACTGGAATCTTCGACCACAAGATCCCACTGATTTGGACTTTGAATTAGATATGGCCTATACATCTGATAACTTTTAGCGTGCAGACATCAAAGTTAATGGACGACGACATCTAGTATTTGCCACTGACCAAATGCTAACCATTTTATGCCGAGCAAAAACATGGTATTTAGATGGAACCTTCAAAATTGTTAAAGAGCCGTTTGTCCAATTATTTTCAATTCACGCATTTGTGAAATCTGAAAGCACTGTAAAGCAATTACCATTAACATTTGTTCTAATGTCAGGAAAACGAAAAAGGGACTACAGACGAGTACTAATTGAGGTATTAAAAGCCCTTCTCGCAGTGCCAGCTGTCAGACGTGCAATAGTTGACTTTGAATCGGGTTTATGAAAAGCCATTGCAAAGGTTTACCCAAATGTAAACCTTAAAGGATGCTCATTTCATTGGACCCAGGCAGTCTGGAGGAAAATTCAACTTTTGGGGTTACAGCAACAGTATATCAACAATAGTTCAACGCATGACATTTGTAGAAAGTTAATGGCTCTACCTTTTTTGCCAGCTGAACACATAGAAACGGCATTCAGAAACATCCAAGAAGTATCTAGCAATAGTGTTGAAGAGGAATTGACAACTTACATAGGGAATACGTGGATCACTGGACAATGGCAGCCAAGAGACTGGTCTGTTTTTAACCAATCCGTCCGTACAAATAACGACGTAGAAGGTTGGCATATGAGAATCAACACTAGGGCACGACGAGGACAAGTGCAACTGTATCTACTCATCAAACTGTTACATCAAGAAGCTAAATTAGTTTCACTTCAATTACATTTAGTATCACAGAACAAGTTAATACGATATCAGAGAATAACTTATAGGAAAATTCAAGCTGAAATTTTTGCACTATGGGAACAATATATTGATGGCACAATTTCAGTGAACCATATGTTGCGGGCTTGCTCGAGGCTAAATGGACCGCAAATTTAGTATGTCTAAATAAAACATCTCTTTATTTTGTTAGCTGTAGTTTACTAATTATTTATCATTGTCCTTTACTTATTTATTAAATAATCCAACATATATCTGCATAATTCCTAATGCTAAATTACTTTTCCCAAACGAACGACCAACACTTTCTTTATAACGATTGGCAATATTTGGTTTGTAGCCGTTTCAGTCTGTAGCCGTTTTGGTTTGTAGCCGTTTCAGTTTGTAGCCGTTTGGTTTGTAGCCGTTTTGGTCAACCTAACTTCAATTACAAGGTAATATTTTGTTTAGATTTAGGTTCTCAACATTAGTAGCCCGACAGTTAGAAGTTCAAAGAACACACAGATATTTTAAAAGGTATAATTCTTATTACAAATAGTGCTCATTGAAAACGTATTTTAAACAACTTAGCGGGAGTGAACGATGGATAATTAAAGGATGTTTGAAGTACAATCATACATGGCCTACTTAATATACGGCTAGATTGCGCCTAAACAGCTTAACCACAAATCTGATATTCTCAAAAGTGGTTCTAATGGACTCGCAATGGTTGATTACCCCATATACAACCCAAATAACAACAATAGGAGGCATAGTTTATCCTAAAATGAAAATTAGAAACTGGCCTTCTCGTTTTATGGCCTTCTCGGTGACATATCTAGCCGTATATTAAGTAGGCCATGAATCATATCAATGTTACAAATCGCATATTGAATTTGGTTGCCTTATAAATACGTGTAGTAGAAATTTGTATGTAACTATCAATATCAATTTCTAAATTAAAATTAGTAACACTTTATCCAATAATAACGGACCCAATATAAATATTAGCATCCTTGCTTGACACTATGAGTCCATCTGCCCAATACATGAAGCCTCATTATTAATAATTTTTCAAAAAATTCACCTATACACCCCAGAGCCGCTAAAATCGCTGGCCGCTGGGCCCTCAGCCATGGCCTACTTGGCCTATGCGGTAATCCGGCCCTGTTCATGATCATGGCGATATAAATTTATACGAAATAAATGTTATGAAATATTTGTAAATATAGACGAAATAATGTTCCACCACTCTGTGAGTGTTTTGTAATAAATTATATTATTGACTTGTAGAATCGTATGATCTATTGACGTTTATATATCGACTCGATTATTGCTGCCGTAGTGGACTATACAAACGTATCTCACAGGAATTTCATTGTATAACGGAAAAGATTTTTCTCATTGCGAACTCTGTCATCTAAAAAAGTGTAAAAAACCTTTAAAATATATCGTAATTAAACCGACATTTCTTCTTCCGTCTACCTTTCTCGAGGTCAAGTGGATCTAATTGATTTCTCGACTACATTTCCTAAAAATAACTCACTTTACAGGCCCGTAGCACGCCAACATTTATTGGTGCGGCACAGTGACTTAACCATATTTATTACAAACATACATGAATCTTTTCTTCTTTATACGCGCTTAGACTCTATGTTTTTAGTTACTCCACTAAGGGAAATTCATAAATTCAATAATACTAATAAAATTTTATGGTCTTTATTGAAGAGTAGCAAGAGTTGCTACTTGGAAAAGAATCTAATGGTTACGAACAGTTTGGTGGTGGCAGCAGCACGCAGTTGTGTTTACCAATACCATTATGCCGCTCCTATAGTTGTCGGTGACTTAAATGTGTTCCCGAATATTTGTGTGGTCACTAAAATTATTTGTGCGGCCATGGCCGCACCTGCCACACCTGCTCCTACGGCCCTGCTTTATAAATGGCTTCTAGTTTATCTGGACCACTTCACTAAGTTTGTTACATTGTGTCCTCTAAAAACCAAGTCAGCAGAAAAGTAGCCTGTACGTTGATGGATATCTTCTTGGATATGGGAGCTCCAATAATTCTTCAGTGTGATTACGGTAGGAGTTCAAAAATGATCTTCTTTTCCGCCTCCTTAATGAATAGTGGACAACCACAAAAATAATTCATGGCAAGCATCCTGAATCCCAGGGCTCAGTGGAACGTGCTAATCAAAATATAAAGAGTCATTTCACTGCAATGTTGTTCGAATATAATAGTAATTCATGGAGTCACTATGTTAAGTTAGTGCAGTACAAAAAATACTTGTTATCGCTCCACTCTTGGTATCATTTCTTTTCAGGCTCTCTTCAACTTAAAACCTCCAATGGGGTTATCCAAACTAGATTTCCAGATGCAGCAGCGCATACTATTGCGTCTGAAGAATAATTTTTGTTGAGATTACATGTCCACAATATCCTACTCCAGTAGCACTGTTGCGTCTGATTTTAACTCGCGTCTGATCTTAACTCGTTACTATAGCACACACATGTCCAGGATGCCATCGATATGTCCACATTCCTTGTGGACGCTATAGCGGGGAAGAAGGATTTGGAAGTAAAGTTTGGTGTGTAGCCTGTGACCTCAGTAAGCAGCATAAAATGGCAGAAACCCAAAATAAAGGAAATAAGATGAAGCAAAAACATGTGCATCACCGAAAGTCGAAGTCAAGGATTAACAAGTTGCTCCGGCCAACATCGGAGATACTACTCTTCAAAAATATGATGGCTGTAGTTGCTAGTAGTATAAGTGATTATATGTATACAATTACCTCAAAACATGGACAACTAGGACCAATCATGGCCTACTATAATACGGCTATACATGCTGCCGAATCATAGTAGGAAATAAGAGTCCATTGATAAATAGGTTATTTATATTTATCTCCATAACTAGTAATGATAGACGTCATAAATGTACTATTCATTAACTTTTGAGATAATGAGATAATTAGCTTAGAAAAGCAAATAATTTTCTAAGCTAATTATCTCATTATCTCAAAAGTTAATGAAGTTAAGCATAATTTATGTTTATCAATGAATGGGAAGTTGCCTATTCCGGATAGATCAGAACTAGCCCAGTTTACATAAGGCCAGGTAAAATAAATTAATTGTTTATCATCCGAATTTTTTCAGAATATACGGACGGCGGACGGGATTTTATTTTTATTCTTTTATTTCCATTGATATGAAAATAACATTATCCTATGCTAAATAATTAATGTTATCATACGATTTAATTTGAAAATCACATGACAATGTCTAAATAATTAAAGTAATACCCTAAATACAAGACTAATTAAAATTGATACATTAGAGTACTTTAAACAAGTTTATAGTTAATATCTGTACGTTTGATGATCATAAAATAACAATAAAATATATCCGTACGGGGTGTAAAATTTGGGACGGACGGGGATGATGAACAAGTAATTTATTTTATATGGCCTAAAATCGATAGTTTTTGAGTTATGACTCATTTTAGGAAATATACATTTCCCTGGCAACCGAGGAATGTGTCAACATTCCATTTATAATTTCGATATATTTTATTCAACTAGTTATAGGCATCATCATGTTCCAATCTTGAACATTTATAACGTGTTTAACTATGGTAAAAGCAGGTTATAAAAACACGATATTTCGAACCCAAAATATCGATTACGTCATCATATGATGACATATCACAATTCTGAAGGATGCTATGTATACCTTGATACCAAGTTCCTATATAGTTATAGTACATTTATGACGTCTATCAACTAGTTATGGAGATAAATATAAATAACCTATTTATCAATGGACTCTTATTTCCTACTATGATTCGGCAGCATGTATAGCCGTATTATAGTAGGCCATGGACCAATATATACAAGAAATCATTTTTATATCAGTAAATCAAATTTCTGAACTTCGATTATATGCCAAACAGCTCCATCGCATAGAGCGCTGCTATGCGAAATGCATCCTTATTCTCTGCAAATGCAAAAAGTGTTCAGATGAAAGATGTCCTTGCACAAGATCGAAGAAAACGTTGCTGTTCCAAGTGCCATTAAGGGAAGACGTGTAGAAACAAGGAATTAAATATTGTTAGTAGTCTAGTAGAGTAGCATAACTAACTTCTCAAGCAGCAAACATCATTTATAGGTAGATGTAGTCATAATTACATAAACTCTTTAGTGATTATTTGCACAATGTAGGTACAGTAAACCTGTCTGATCCGTTTGGAAAGGGTTTGGAAAGGGAAAAAATGGCGGATTGCCAAATTGTCGCATTATGCAGGATCTAACAGACATGGGGTCAATCCCTTTCAAAAGGGCTTAAGCCGAAGCCCTTTTTGAAAAGGGGTTTAAGTCCAAGCTCAAGCCCTTAATAAAGGGCTTAAGTCCAGATTTAAGTATTTTACTCTAATTATTTATAAATCAACACCATATTTATTTAATAAGTGCCTTGAAAAGGGCTTAAGTCCAAGTGCGAACTTAAGCCCTTTTATTTAAGGAGGAATTAAGTCCGGATTTAAGCCCTCTCAAAAATTATAATGTCCTGATAATGTGCGAGCACACACTAATATGACAGTGAGTGTGGGGTAAACTGTGCGTGCACACACCATGTGCGGGCATACACTGCAACATATGTATATATGAGTCCTTTGGAATTGGTTTCTTTGTGACAGATCGGTTACGCAGCTACGCAGCAGGTTACGCAGCTCAAGTTAACGGCTGCGATGCGGCCTTACTCATTACTAAACAATTGATGATATATTTAGTAAACATCCCTTCCTACCATTTCCATACTTTTAACTTGTTTACCTCTAATACTCGTTAGAAGCTAACTTCTAGGTTGATTTTGAATTTTCATTAATTTGTTTACCTAATTGTGTGAACAAAAACAACAAATATTCATATTTATAAATTTATAAATTCGAAATTTTCTTTACAATCACCGAAGTTTTTGCTATCTTCCAAAACCCGAATGAAACATATATCACAACACCTCCAACCTCAAAGCAGGACAGGTATTATTGTAAAAGCTGACAATGCAGAAATACATGGTATCATATATAATTTACAATTGAATACCATGTGGGAATAACATAATGTTCAGCCACTGGAAAAAAGGAATCCAATGGAAAATGTTGTCGGAAAAACTGCAATTTTTGATTTGTTTCTCAGTTTTACTTAGTGTGTGAGGAAGTACAGGAGATTGGCAACCCAATTCATAAATGCGTAACTTGCCAATGGTGTAGGATGTAATTCTCTATCCATATAATGTAAATTTAATCAATCAGATTATTTATTACTAGCGCGCTTAGCTTGCTAGGTCGCTTCGCGGAAGATCACAGCCACACACACCAACCGCTCGCGGTTGGTGTGTGGTTTATATATTTCTAAGTTCAGGGCTGTATCAACTCATTTTGAGTTTGCAAAAAAATCATTTTTTGAATGAGTTGAATGAGTTGGTGATGGAAAAATGAATAAGTTGAATGAGTTGGTGATGGAAAATGAATGAGTTGAATGAGTTGTTAACAGTGGAAATGAATTGAAATGAGTCCAATTCATTAAAACCGTGATTTTGTTGAAATACTGTTAGAATGAAATTTCTTGATTAAGTCATATGGAAAACCTATTCAATGTTAGAAAAGGAAATTAAATAGTGCGCGATAATTCAATTTATATGCATTCGATAGATAATTTAATTCTACACACTTTCACAGTGCAGGAATTTTTATTGGGGTTAGTTTGTGGCATTGTGCCACAAATGAGTTGCAAATTTGCTTTGTTTACCAACACTTCAGTTCTATTTAAAGTGTTATATCTAATTCTATTGTTTCAACTCGTTATTATTATATTGATTCAACTTGTGAGACCGAGTAGGCTTCTATTTTCTAATTGAAAACTAAGATTTTACATTCCATAACAACGACAGATTATGTTATTATATTTAGTTCTCAGAGAATATTCTTGCACAATGGATACACTGACATATTTAATTATGATTAATTCAGTTTGTATTTAACTTATAGAGGCAGTTCCAATTAGATTATTTGGGTTATTGAGTGCGTTGATTTCAATTATTATAGTGGAATTCAATTTAAATTAATAGTTATTTCAAATAATTGAACTTAATTTATTTTGCTGTACATAATAATGGTGTTAAATTATTAATAATTTGAATACTAATTATTTATACTAATTTGCTAAATTTCATTTATCTCAGAAATGATATAAGATGGAAACAAACATGCAATTTATCAATTGATCCTCATGCCACGTAACACATCTACAAATGAGTCCTGACACCTTGAGGTGATGATGACATCGTTAAAAAAATGTGTTTTTTGCAAATTTGTGTTTTAGATATTCTAAAGTATTGATTGGTGTTGGATGAACACCCAACACGGATAAAAATTGCTGAGTCATCACCATTTATATTCTACTTAAACTTGAATATCTCTAAAATGAAGTGAACTAAATGGAAACTTCCACCACTCTAAGGGTCGAAGCCTTCTTAAACACGTTTCTGAAAAAATTAAACACCTTCATAGTGATGATGACATGGCGCAAAAAATCCAAAATTGCAGCCTGTGCCGACAGCATGTTCCTTTGGAGGCACTATAAATAAACCACTATCAAAATATAGTGCCACCAAAGGAACATGCGTCTGCACAGGCTGCAATTTTGGATTTTTTAGTATTTAATTAATACTTTAGTGAGTATTTTCACAATGAATTAATTAACTTATGCTCCTTATTTATCAATGAATAATACAATTAAATTTGTACTTTTGCAAAATTGGCATTATGAGTTGGTACAATCAACTCATTTTTCTGAATGAGTTGAATGAGTTGGTTACATAAAAATGAATGAGTTGGTACATATATTTTGAATGAGTTAGTAGGGAGGAAATGAGTTTTTTTGCCAACTCAAAATGAGTTGATACAGCCCTGCTTCTAACATCGATTATACAGCGTAAATAGGCCTAAAATAGACAAATTTAAAACAATCTGAAATTTTAGTGATTACGTCATCACGCAATAATTAGTAAGAATATCATCACGCGATAATTAGTAAGAATATAGCAATCTGCTGTGACCAACATCTCCGCATCATTAATGTACATGTTCTTTAAACTTTTCAGATTTCTTTCTCTTAGAGGGCGCAAATTATGTGCGATTAAGTGATTTTTAATGCTTCTCAAAATGTGATGTGTGTTTTAATAGTATAGATTTCATGATAAGAACCATAATTAATCTAAATCGGTGTTAACGGGCCACTATACTCAAGATTGGAAAAACCAAATTTTTGAGTTTGTTTCATATTCCTGGTTATACAAATCGGGAAGATAATCTGGCAATTTTTTGAAATTCTGAGTAGAATTGAACTCACTAGGGCTCGGTGATATCGAGAAATCAATGCTATTGGCCAAAATTAGTGGAAATATGACCTTCGATCGCATTGTGCTGTCAGAGAAATTCAGATTCTATTGTTTTTCGATAGTACCCTATAAAGTACAGCTACAGTCGAAATCGGGTTTTTTTGCCACGGGTTTTTTTGCATCTCCGGGTTATTTTGCCTCCTTGCTTCTCCTTGTTTCTTCATAACCTCATAGAACTGTATATTGTAAAATACGGTTTTTTTTGCGTATCGGGTTTTTTTGCCTCTTTTTCCATGCATTTAGGGGGGCAAAAAAACCCAGTTTCGACTGTATACTGAAAATTACAGGTGAATCTGAAGTCTAGTTTTGCTGTAGCGACCACTCTAATTTCCATGAATGTGAAGGTCATCATGAACGGTGTCTTTTTTCAAATGTGAAAAATGTTTGTAGGCTCGAACTGTCTCAATTTGCTATCAAATACTTTGTTATTCACACAATAGTATACAGTCGAAATCGGGTTTTTTTGCCACGGGTTTTTTTGCATCTCCGGGTTATTTTGCCTCCTTGCTTCTCCTTGTTTCTTCATAACCTCATAGAACTGTATATTGTAAAATACGGTTTTTTTTGCGTATCGGGTTTTTTTGCCTCTTTTTCCATGCATTTAGGGGGGCAAAAAAACCCAGTTTCGACTGTATTTGAATATGTATTTATGGCGTAATGGAAAATTTTCTACATTCCAATATACAAATTCCGAGTTATAGTCATTTGAAGTCCGATTTCGACTGCCAAGCTGACAAGCCTGACTCCAAAGGGCTATAAGCCTATAACTCTGAAAGTTTGCATTACCAAGTTTAGATAAAGGAATACAGTGGAGCCTCCCATAACGGACACTCCAAATAGCGGACAACCTCTAAATAACGGACAACCCTCGTGGCACGGATTTATTTATTTAGCATATGTCTAATAGAAAAGCAACCTCTAAATAGCGGACAACCTCTAAATAACGGACAACGGTTCCGGTCCCAAGGTGTGGACCGGAAATAGTTGAACCTAATGTAATTATTTTGATTTGAAAAATGACCTTTGCATGATGATACACACATTCCTGAGCTCTAAAATGGTCGCTACAGCAAAAGTAGATGTCAGATTCACCTAAAAATTTCAGTGTAGCTCTATTTACTGGATACTACCCGAAAAATTCTAATCTCAATTTAAATCATGAGTATAGTGGCCCCTTAAATTATTTGATCAAAAATCGTGTCACCAGGTGCAAATAAGACCTTCATACTACACCTACATGCCAGGTTTCAGCCCTTTTAACTATAAAAGTGACCTCTAAGCAGAAAACAATATTTAAAAAAATAATAATAAAGGCAGTGATCTATATACTGTCCCACTACATAGTAGTCCACATTAAAAAATGCTGGCACAATGAATACAGGAGGGTAGTTCATTGTCATTATTCAATATTTAACACTTTCGATGAGGTTTACAAATCAAACATAAATCTGAAATATGAGGGATATTATACAGAATAATTAGTTAAATGACATTAACGAGAAATTGTGACATAGGCCGGTGTTAATGACCACAAATTACATACACAATGAGCCGTTTCCATTTACTTAAGAATAGAGTATTAATTCAATTTGTTTTAGAAAAAGTACAGCTTGAATTTGAAATGATCATAGATGTGTTCTGCTAAATTGATTAATCAATTTACTATACAAAATGAGCTGTATCGATACTTCTTGCAATTTTATATTTATAATTTTCGTAGAAATTAAAACAATGTTTGTCTCATGCTCCTCTAGAGGACTGGAGGGAAGATAACTACCGATGGGTCAACCAAAGTGTCACACCACTGCCACTGAAGGAACCTTATTTAAAGCACTACTTTAAAGTAGACACACCACAAGGAGTCGCCCAGGGTTTTCAAAGACACGTTTATCAGTTGATCAGTAACCAAAATATAACCCTCATTCGCTACATTGAGATGAGAATCTTTCTATATTTTTGTCATCGAAACGTAAATAACGATTGACATCCTTTTATAGGAACAGTACCATCTGGCATAAAGTACTATAGAGAATTGTGTTAGTGAATTAAGATAATGTGGTGATTAAACTTTCAGTGGCTATAATTAACTGTAACTCAGAAGATGCAGCAGTCCCTAGGAATATTAAACTGCTTCGTAATCTTCGTTATAAGCACCTTAACCAGACACGCATCTGTCAAGATATTCTCTGCAACATTCATGAGCTGGCAAATCATACTCCAGACTTCGTATGGAAGATCACAACAGGTAAGTAATCTTCAAATATTGTAATTGTATACTTTTCTTACACATATAGATATTATTTTTAATTCCATTTTAGGAACTTTTAGATGAAGCTGATCGAGTACTTATCTTAGATAATTGGCAATTACCGTTCATCTTCCGAGTTACAACATTCGACGAGAATCCATGTATTCCGGCTATGTTCCTATTCCACGAAAGGAAGTGTAGACACATAAATAAATGTTTAAGGAATGTTTCAAACGCATGCATTAATGTATTAAAGAAGATGAAATCCCCAATGGTGATTGATAAAGACCAATTGTGAACGCTGTAGGTGAGATGTACAATATTCCATTAGTACACAATTGGAATCACATTTTCCAGGATATTCCTCAATGGTTGAAAAGGCACAGAGCTCCCTAAAAAGACATTTCCCTTTTGGATGACTTGTTTGAGTTGTTTCACTCTGAATCAGAAATGCAGTAAGAGCAATAACCAGCTGTTATTAGTGAGCAGTGTGATGGGATTTTTCCAAATCTATTATCAGAAGATACTTCCTGATGTTCCATTATCTATTGGATGGTTGGCTCTGGAAAGGCTGCACATATAAACCTTACAGTCAGTGGTGTGACGAATAACCAATCTGAGGGTCTATCAAAGACCTACAGGAATGGAAAGAAGCTTAGTTGATTGTGTATTGCTGTCAGTTTACCAACTCCATGCTTTTTATCTAAACAAAACACGGTGAGGGATTGCCGGCATTGGAGAATACTACCTCAAATTGGTATATGCCAACATTCAACCCCAACCTCCAAATGACCAACCCGATAACTGACAATTTATGCAAGAGCACACAACTATTGGCATTCAATAGTAAGTTTTGATCCCAAGCTGCACGTTTTACTGTGAAAAAGAAGAAATAAAAGAATCTCTCTTATTAAAAATACACAGTAAACAAGATTTTAATTAAAGCGCTGACAGCTAATTAGTACTTACAATAGAGGCACTAAAATCGCATTGATCATTGCCCACTTCTCAGGAAAGAAAAAAGTATATAGCCAATTTTAAATTAATGCTAAATATACATAGGGCAGGATTTTAGTTCCTATTCAGATATTTGGTTGTAACTTGGAAAGTATATGATTTAAAGAGTAAACTTTTCCAATAATAGGTAACAATTTAGGCTAGTGTGAAGTAATATAATTAATTAATTTTTTCTGAGCCAGACGGCGGGAGGCCTTAACCAGTGACGTAAGAGTGGTCAGGCTATTGGCATGGCCACTTGATAAAAGTGGTCAGGCTATGGCCTTACCGCTTCCGCCGCCCCTGTATAAACTAACATTCAAATGATAAAATTGGTAAACAAACATTATAATAGGTAACAAGTATGCTGAACTCGAATTTAGCATTTTATAAATTTAAAATATTTATATTTGTTGTCAGGGCCGGATTACCGCATAGGCCATGTAGGCCATGATCTAATGTGATCTGAATGTTTGATAATTACGTCTCGAAGTGGCAACGTATTATATATAGTACGTAATATAAGTTTAACTAGTTAGACATGCAGTCATCGCTCAGATATCATTGATGACTTAGGAAGAATAAAAGCATGAAAAAAGAATACATAATAAATTAATTTTCATTAATATTTATTTAGTCTTCGGGGGCCCCCAAAAATGTATGGCCTTGTGCCCCGAAAAGTCTTAATTCGGTCCTAATCATGAATAATGATTAGTTAAGCTGATCTAAAAGTCCGACAAATTAAAGATTTTGAAGTAGTATTAAAGTAATATTAAATTGTTGAGTATCGTAATACAGTGCAACCCCGATTATCCGAACATTTCGGATGGTCCCTATAGTACAAGTCTATACTGTATATACAGGGGCGTTCCGTGCGGAGGGTATGGGGTGTGTGCTGCACCCCCCCTTTTAGCCTATCTGGTCTGTAAATCCTGGGTCGTCGGTAAAACTGATCGATTAACAGTAATTTCGGATATTCTTGTTGATGTCAGTGTTGATGAAACCTGTGTGTAAACTGTTCTATCTGCCTCCAACGTAAAGCACCAATGCATGTTCGTCGGTAAACCAAGAAGTTACATCCCCCCCCCCCACACAAAATGGTCACGGGACGCCCCTGGGTATCCATACATACGTATTCCATTATACATTTCTAAACTCCTGATTATCCGAAATTTTGCCTGACCCTTGGAGTTCGGATAATCGGGGTTGCACTGAATATAGTATAGGCCACATAAAATAAATTACTGTTCATCATCCATCTTTTCGAGAAAATTGAGACGGGAGACGGCATTTTATTTTTAAAATTAAATATTGGCTAAAATCAAAGTGTTCATTATCTATAAG
Source organism: Hexactinellida sp. DTS-2022 (assembly GCA_028753945.1). Taxonomy (NCBI): domain Eukaryota; kingdom Metazoa; phylum Porifera; class Hexactinellida; species Hexactinellida sp. DTS-2022. The sequence continues at coordinate 2,693,488 of JAPNXP010000014.1, forward strand.
AGATTGACGAATTATTTATGAAATTGTTTATTCAAACAATATAGTTTCCTGATAAAAATTATATATTGTCCAGACGGTGTATAAATTAGGAACGGGCGGGGATGATAGCCAAGTAATTTATTTTATATGGCCTTATGGTAGAATATAATTCTCACGGCAAAAATAATCTAGTTGGTATTTACGTATACAAGCGGATAGAAGCCGGCATTCGATCTCCTTCCCAATTAAATCAACTCATTAGTGATTATTGGTACAATGTAGGTACAGTAAACCTGTCTAATCCGACACCCGTTTGGATATTGAAAAAATGTAGGATTGCCAAATTGTCGGATTATGCAGGCTCTAATACATAGTCCGACGATCATTGCAGGGCCGGCGGAAGCAGTTATAAAGTGGTCAGGCCAAGGCTTGACCGGCATAACTAGTTACGTAAGAGTGGTCAGGCCAAGGCTTGACCGGCATAACTAGTTACGTAAGAGTGGTCAGGCTATTGGCATGCCACCTGATAAAAGTGTTCAGGCCATGGCCTAACCGTCCTGATCGATTCCGCCGCCCCTGCATTGGGACAAGAAAAGTTTCGGTTCTACTGAGTCCCGAATTATGGAGATCGGATTATGCAGGTTCTACTGAAGTTATAAAGCTTGTGCGGGTATACACCAGTGTGCATCAGCACACACTAATAAACTGATAATGTGCGGGCATACACTGCAACATATGCATATATAAACCCTTCGGTCTCGGTCGCTTTGCGACGGATCTGTGCTACGCAGCTCAACTTAACGGCCGCTATGGGCCATACTATTACTCACTAAACCAGCGTTTCTCAACCGGGCCCCGTGGCCTCCCAGGGGGGCCACGAACCCTTCGCCACGAGGCTTTTTATTGAAGGGTAGGGGGCCACGGGTACTGAAGGTCTCGGTAGGGGGGCCACGGAACATTAAAGGTTGAGAACCACTGCACTAAACAATTGATGATAATCTAAGTAAACATCCCTTCCTACCATTTCCATACTCTTAACTTGTTTACTTATGATACATTACATATTCAAAGCTAGCTTCTAGGTTGATTTGGAATTTACGTTAATTTGTTTACCTATTTGTGTAAACAACAACAACAACAAATATTAATATTATAATTTATGAATGCGAAATTCGTGTTCAGCAAAATGTTTACCTCTAATACTCGTTAGAAGCTAATTTCTAGGTTGATTTTGAACTTGCATAATTTGTTTACCGATTTGTGTAAACAAAAACAACAAATAGGGCCGAATTAAGAATACATTAAAATGTACTCAGCGCGTACCTATTCTACGCGCTGGCGCGTGCTCAGCGCGTACTTAATTTAAATATTTCTGTTTTCTTTTTGATTTCTTTACGAAAAGCAATTTAGGATATTATATTTGTGATCACGAATTTACTTTTGTCCCTATTTATTTGGTAGATGTGACGAAATTACATTATGACTTTATTCCTGCCATAGTTTAGTTAGATTTAATCGGAAATATCAAGTTTGACAAAGAAACATTGTCAAATGTCAAACATTGTCAAACATTGTCAAACATTGTCAAAATGGGCTCTGTGTACACAGGCGAATTGTAATGAAAATGAAATATAAAATGAAAAAGTGAATAGATATCTGAGTCAAGCAGAATATGAGTGAAAAAGGTAACCCCGATTTACTAAGTAAGGAAAAGAAACCCCGATTTACCCGATTACTAGTAATCGCTTAAACGTACAGAGAGCCCTTTTTGTACCAAGAGCCTTTTTTTGTACTAAGTCATTACTTGATTTCATTATCATTATTCTCAATTCCTTATTAATTCTTTACTAATTCAATTTTCTGTTCCCTCTACTTAGGGGCGTGCTAGAGTTGGGGCCCCATGCGGGATTCAATCCAGAAAGTAATCGAATTGGGGGCCTGCGGTCCCACAAGGGGGACCTAAGGGGGCTCCCAAAGGGGAGCCCGAGCGGGATGGCCAGCACGCCCCTGCTCTACTTAATAATTTCTATTCAAATTGTATTGCGTCCACAGAGACCATCCTGTCGTAGTTTAGAGTAGGTATCCAAATTATGCCGAAAATAACAAAATCTAATGTAAAGAACGTCTCTTCAATGCCGTTAGAATTATGTTCAATTAACTGGAGAACAGGTTGGAATAATTCTCACCAATGAAGGGAATAGTTCAGTTATTGGAAAAGAGGCGTTAAAGACTTCGCTAACGAGCATAGAAGAGAAATTGTTAGAATAATGGTTAGAACATCCTCTTCTACTGAAATGGACCCCTTCAGCCAAATATCTCATGCCGAACAAACTGAAGCATTGAGGACTCTGGATTTGGAATCATACCTATCCACTTATACGATAGAACGTTTACGCCACTTGTTGACCTCTGCCATAAGAGAGTCTACAGGTAAATCATATTGACTAGTAAAGTAGTAAATACATTTTTTTAAATTAAATTCTCTAGGATAATCCCGTATATTCTCTAAAAAAGCAATTCCAAGATGGTGGATTCCAGGTTTATCCTTAAAAACACAAAGTCTGGATTTACAAAAGATATTATTGTCCAATTACTTACGAGTTTCAGGACCTATAAATTAGGCTATAATCCAGAAGATTCTCCGGAAGTTGATTACCGGACGACAGATAATAATACTCCCTCTCCTCATCGGGAGAGATCGCCTCCTATAATAAGGGTTCATTAGAAAGCAGAGTGCAAAAACGAGCAATTCAGCAAGATGTAAGTAGCTCTCCGGGACTCCGACTACAACTGTAGTTAGTCCACCAACACCCTTTCAAAACTTGAGTGAAGCGGAGCCTCCATCTTCACTTTACCCAAGTCCTCTCATTGATTCCGAACCTAATAGTTATCAAGATGCTCATTACGATAGCGAGGTAGGACTAGAAGTGGAAATTCGAAGATGATATGAGCAATGCAAGTAGTTGTATAGAACACTTTTTCCTCATCGGAGGACAACTTCTGAATTTTGGTCGATTCTTAGCAGCCTGCCTTTTATCGCGGAGAATGAGAAGGCAACTGTTTTGAGTGAGCTTACAGGACCTCGAGATACCAACTTAACTGATGTTACGATACACGTATTCATGGTGTGCTACAATTAAAATTTCGATTTACTTTATACACTAATAATATGAGTATTTTATTTACATATAGCTCATTTCACGAAACCAGTTCCCTCACATCCAAGGACTGCAAGATGTTGTCGAGGGACAGTTAGAATATCGGCCCTATCCGTATGATAGCATACAGCCTACCTGTATTGTTTCAATCCTGGAAAATATTCATGAAAATTTTGTTGAACTGCGATGGATACAGGTTTTGTGGTTTTATAGGTATGTAAATATTCGATGTGTTGGATAATAGATCTCAATAACCCAGACACGATCGGATGTAGACGTAAACAGTTGAAAGGAAGTGCATCAAATTCGTATGATTCGAATAGTGGTTTTAAATTCACCATCTTAGCATATAAATTTTCTATATTTTCCATATCCCTGGTGTAATAATTTGCTAAATCTGATACCAGTAGTAACTCTTCTTCACTCAAAATAGAAAATTGGAAAATTCCAAGCAATGGTTCAGTAGAAGAGAGATGTTTGAGTATAAACTTAATATTCGGATTGCCTGGGCGGTATAAAACATTTTCACCAATCGTTGTAGGGGAGGAAGAACCGTTGACAACATATGCATGAAATGATTCTGGTTCAAGATTTTCGAGCAAAATGTTGAATTCTTTAGGGCTAAGTCCATCCTTAGTGTATGTCCGGAGTAACTTCCGTATTTTTGCGTTCGAAATCCAAATACGCCTCGAGATCGGAACAAATTGGACTACATTTGTTTCAATGGGAGTAGATTCGCTAGGCAATTCTCTTATAGTTCCCAAAGTGACTCCATCTAGAATTTTTGTATCCGGAGTATCCTTACATATTGGACAGGTAAAGCATTGAGGGTAGTTAATATCCATTAACCTTAGAAATGCATTCCATGCTACTTATAGACCGTGTTATTCGAAAAAGGGTAGAAATTCCCTTCCTGCGTAATTTGTTGTTCTTTGCACTAACAAATAATAGCTATCAATATTTATTTGTGATTTAAAATGCTTTACTTACTTTACAAATGCGAAGAGGGGATTTCTTCCAGTCCGAAGTAGTTTACTATATTCGTACAATAACCGGTAATGAACGAGATACCGATTGTTTATATTAAAGAACAGTTGTTCATGACCTTGGTAGACGCTCTCACAGGCACAAGGACCATCGCATTTCACTTCATAAACTAAGGAAAGTTGTCTTATAAAACAATAATATGGAATGAAGGACAATAAAATATCGAGTTTAAATAACGGTATATACTGAAAAATAAATTTACTTTTATGGTGTGGTAGAGAAATCACATCACTCTCTGTATAGATAATAAGTCCATTTTGAGAATTCCTAGTATGACAGGTAAGTTTAAAAGTATAACCATTATTGCATACTTGAGAAGAAGATCGCAATTGTTCGCTTAAATTTAAGCCTTGTGATATTTGAGTTTGATCTGCTCCATTTCTTCTGAAGGTGTATGAGGAATTGGTTCGGTTGTCACTGTTCGAAATTCCATTGGATGATATTCATGGTTCTTTAGATGGGTGCCAAGTGTTTCTTGAAATTCAATGGCTACCTTCCTTTCAAGACAAATCCACTACAGCTCGTACAAAACAATTTGTTTCCTGTCGATTTTTAAATATGCATAGAATTATCGTGCACTACACATACAATGTTTTTAGAGAAAGTATAAAGTAAGCAGGAGGTGTAAGATATAGGATCCGAAACTGGCAAACAACTTTTTTCCATAGCAATCGCAAATGCTTTTCCTATGTAGACAATTATCAGCAGTACACTGACTACCAAGCTATCTTTTAGAGAAACAATATGTGCATTTATGAGATGATGTGAACCTATGTACAATAAAAATGTGTAAAATAGGCCTTTTGTCCATGCTGATTATTAATATAATAGTTTTTCCTGCTTTGCTACTCATAAACTACTATATCATAAAAAATTGTAAATACAGATATAATACCTGAAACGTGGTTGATTTCATAGTCAGTCATTAGTATTATGTCAGATCCTTCCAAACGTTTAATGAGAGCGTCTTTTAGTAGTTTTAATAAGTATATTTTTCGGGATCTGAATGAATAGTTGTGAATCTTGAGTCTTCCTGATCAGATTCTTCGTGATTAGAAATTATCGGATCTGAATCTCCTTGACCTGAAAATGAATGAAATAAAATAGAGCCATAGTAATCTATATACTAAGGCAATGGCACTCTAGTGAATTACTGGACCATGGATGGCAATTACCATGGGATTATTCTATACAATAACTTGAAATTTAAAGATGATTTGGTATTTATGGCGAATTCACCTACTTTATGCCCCTTAGAACTTATTTTTGGAATAACTTCGAGAATATATACTTGATTTTCAGGGATATTCACTATATTAATCTAGCGGTAACAATTGTTTGAATTCATCCCTACAGAACGATTAAAATTCGTTTAGATCATATCCACGTTCATGAAATACAAGTACTGAATGATTATAGAAGTTATGAACACTTGAGTAGCTGACTAATTTCTACATTCTGCCCAATAAACGTCAGAGTAGTGAGAGTACGAATTTCACTAACCACATAATAACCACCCATAATTATTACACTCAAATTTTTTATTATATTCATTAATGATTTTAATTGCATTGTTACTTGCTAAACTTCATAATTTTCACTTTGTGTATTCAAATTTCAACATGACTTGCCTCGTACCTGGTTGTAAGTCAAACTATTCTGACAAAGATGAATATGTATGTACCTGTTTTCTCTTTCCCCACTGATGTTGAAACTCGTGAGAAGTGGTTCCGAGCAATACCTAGGCAGAGAGAATACTACGAGATGAATAAACGACTGAAGGTACGTACTTTGTTATAATATGTTTACTTTTACATTGTATTCTATGTCTTTTGTTTTGAAGGTCTGCATACACCATTTCCATGAAGAAGACATAGAGAGGACCATTCAATACTTCAATGGAATGGAGATGATTGAGACGATCAGGAAGAAAGTGGCTCTTAAGAAGTGTGCAGTCCCTAGCATCTTTCCAAACTGTCCTAGCTATCTGACAGATGCTGCTGATAGATGTCAAAGACTATCTTTAGATGTTAAGGAGGAGAAGAGGGTACAGGATGCCTACCAGAATAGCCGTGCAGATTTCAAAGAAACTGAATCTAAGTTTATTCTTTCTACTCTTAATTGTATTATTTCTAAGTTACATCTAATTGAACTACCTAACGGTTGGCTTCTTCATCGACCCAATTCTACAATAATTCTATTTCTTAAGATTCACTATCATAATGAAATTTCTACTGTCGAACGTTCAATAATTGTTGATGAAAAATTAGATTGTAAGGTCTTGTAATTCGTTTAACGATATCAGATTGTTAGAAAATATTATTCATGATGTTGAAATATTTGAAATGAGTCAAAAAGATTGCTCAATTTCCACAGTGACCCCTTTGAAAAAACATGTCGATAATGCCATTCATAATCTTTCTAGTGCTATTGATACACTAGATCCTACCCATTCCACATTTGATTTCGATGCCGAGAATGATTCTGTGCTAATCCGTCTTAATTTTTTGCTCGATCAGCTGAAATACTTAATTGTTGATAAACATGCTCGTCGTTATAATATTCTCACTCAGATCTTTTGTCTAAAAGTTCACGGAATTTCACCAGCTTGTTATCGGCTTATCCAAAGCTCTAACTTTATAATACTTCCACATGAACGTAATTTGTTGAAGATCAAAAATAGTATCGGCCTAGAGAGTGAGTATTCTAATATTCTTGAAGAAGTTGCTACCACGTTTAATGATTTAGAGCGCCATGTGATTCTTCAAATGGATGAAGTTCACATTCGTAGTGATGCATCCTATAAGGGCGGAAGGGTAATTGGGTCGATTCATAATCCGGGTGATCCACATACTACAGTTTTTTCTATGATGGTTTCTAGTTTATCGGCCAGGTTTTCCACCATTGTACGATTAATACCTTTGGGTTCTTCATCTGCAGAATCATTATATCCAATTGTTAAATCAACTATTTGTGACATCGAAGCTTGTGGTCTGTTTGTTGAAGCTGTGTGTACTGATAATTATCCACTCAATGTTCGTTTATACAAATTCTTTTCAATTAATTCGAGACTGGAACCAAAGGTACAGTACCCATGAAATCCACAAAGAAGTTTAATTTTGTTTTTTGATTTTGTTCATATCATTAAGTCCATTATGAATAATTGGTTAAATCTAAAAAATTTAGACAATACATTTATTTTTCCGAAATTTGCTGAATGTAAATTATGTGTACAACAAAATATCAGTAACGTAAACAAAAGTTTACGTCTCCATTTCTAGAACCAACATTTCGACCACTCATTTTACCTCTAAATCTCTTTATCCTCAACTATGTTATGCACCCTTTCAGGATATCCGTAATTTATTCAATTCTGATAAATGTAATGTCTTGAAGCGAGCACGAAGATTAACAGCGAATGGGTGTTGGCCCTCAAGTTTAGAACGACAAAATGTTAGTTTTGCTTTGAAAATTTTCCATGAGACAACATATGCCGGCTTATTATCGTGGAAAATGGAAAAATACATCATACACACGAATCAAACAGTAGAATTCTTTGAATTAATCAATCAGGTGTGGAAACTATTCAATGTCAACTGGGTCGGAAAAGATATACGTTTTAAGGATGAATATTCAGCTCCAATTTACCCAGGAGATTTTCGTTTACAATTTTTAAACGACGTCCTCTCTTGGTTGGATATTTGGAATAATCTGCCATCTTTATATGGAAAGTTAACACCACAAACCTTTACCAGTTTCAGACACACATGCGAGGCGTTACCACTGCTGGTCAAACAACTTACCGAGAACTGCTGATACCAGTACCTTCTAACTGCAAGAATTCAAAATGATGCGCTGGAGCACCACTTTGGTTTATATAGACAGATGTCAGGGTCTCACTACCAGATTTCATTTAACCAAATTTTGGAAAGCGAACGCAGACTCCAACTTTCAAACATTCTAAAAGTGTTTCGCTCAAAAATCGGTGCTATCTCTTGTGAAGACAGTATTTCTCTTAAAGAATACCTTCATAAATTTGCTGACGATTTTGATAGTTGTAATGAGGAGCAACACGATATAGAACTTTATCTAACCACATTGAATGAAATTTCAGTCCCTGAAATAGAGGTTTCTCAAATGGAATGTCTCGTTTATATAGCAGGATACGCAGTCTTCTTTTACTTTAAGAAGTCTAATGGTTGTCTATCTTGCCATCATCTTTTAATATCAGATTAACTCCTGGAAGTTAACAATGACGTTGGCTCCCAATATACTTTGATTGATTTAGTGCAGGGTTTCTCAAACTATTTTTATGTGGGACCCCCTACTAAAATCTCATTTATTCCGTGGCCCCCTTAAATTTAGATTACGTATCATGAATTTTAATATTCGTAATAAATATATTTTGTAAACGTAACAATTGAGTATATGTGGGAGGTCAATGAGATATATGCGGTTGATGCGAGCTTACCAGCTTCTCTATATCAGGTTGAAATGTTTATAGCAATAATCTTAAATCGCCTCTTTGTACAATGTCCAGGCGATTACGGCTTTTGTTAGCAATTGATTAACTCGACTGAATCCAGACTCAACTAGATATGAAGTTGGGAATGCCGTTAGTAAGACTTTTGCTTTTACCCATAGTAATGGATACTTTGAGGGCATCTCAATACTCAACCAGAGACTATTAAATCCTTGTCTGAATCGTGCTCTATCCCGTAGCCTGTTGATGAGTATCTATATGAACTTTATTGCAGAGAGATACAGTGATGTCTGGAAAGATTGGTGTTTCTGTGGTGTTTGGAATTGGGATATATTAAAGAAATTGTGTTTAACTTGGTCAAACATTATCTTATCAAAGAGGGTTCGCAATTATAATGCCATGGTTTTAAATTTAGATAGCACTAAACTAAAAAAATACAACAAATTTTCTTGCTTGTTTTGTTATAGGCAGGGATGGAAACAGCCAAGCTGTTAACAGCCACTGGCTGTTAACAGCAGATGAAAATCGAAGCTGTTAACAGCTAGATGCTGACCAATGCAATAATTGAAATATTATAATATAATCATATAGTTTCATTTTCACTGTTATGTAAATACGATATGCAATTCGAATCCAAACATTTTTGAGAATAACAATTTATTAAGTACGCGCCAGCGCGTGGAATAGGTACTCGGTGGGTACGCACTGAACCACGCGCTGAATCACGCGCTGAGTACTTTTCAATACCTCGAATTAAGACTGTGCGGGGCCCTAGGCCATACATTTGGGGGCCCCCCGAAGACTAAAGATATTAATGAAAATTAATTTATTATGTATTCTTTTTTTAGATGCATGAATCATTACCCATTAAATCAAATTTTTTAATTCTTTTATTCTTCCTAAGTCATCAATGATATCCGAGCGATGACTGCATGTCTAACTAGTTAAACATATATTACTTACTATACATAATACGTTGCCACTTTGTCAAACCAGTCAAAGTTTCTAAACGCAAACTACCATTTAAGACGTCAAGCATGACCTGACGACTTTAAGGCCCTTGTTATATCTCATATCTAAATGCGGTTAATAACACACACACACTGTGACACACACACACACACACACACACACACACACACACACACACTTTAAAAGTGGATATGTATCTATTATGGCTTGTCTTTCTGATATGGTGTCTTGGTCTCAACTAAACTACATGCCTATGAACCTCAACAAGTGTCATATTCTACACTTGGGGAAATCCAGTGGCGGCGGCAGGGCGCCGCCGCTGGGGGGGCACCAGGTGGGCAAACCTGAACCCAGGGGGGGCACACCTTTTTAGAAAAAAACGCAGGAATTCATAGTTGCCGTCGAGACTCGAGAATCCACATATTTTCCCAGTAGAGTATAAAAAACTAATCCCAATTTGCCCAAAACTCCAAGAAACGCAAGCCGTTCGCATTTCAAACTGGTGGATCTTGTTGTTCATGTTCAATATTGTTCTATTTCGCTAAAAATATCTGAGAATATTTGTTTTCCAAAGAATCTTTCAAAAGTGTGCCCCCCCTGGCGGGGGGGCACCATATTCCCATTGGGGGGGCACGTGCCCCCCCTGGCCCCCCCCTGGCGCCGCCACTGGGGAAATCTAATGTCCACCGTGGTTATTCTATTAAGGTTGCAGTATACCTTTAAATTTACCAATTTCGGGTATTTTGCCACTTATAGGTTTTATTTCATTTCTGGATAGAACAGCCTATGCCGCATCTCTATTCCAAACTTTGTAGAAAAATATAGAAAACTTTTAATAATACCGACTTTTTTGTGACCTCCACCTAAGCCACTCCTGTAGGGGCTCATTTTTTTCTGACACCGCCATCTCCAGCCGCAACTTTTGTCAATTTGGGAAACACATTTTGCCTTCATATACAACCTAGAAACAAAATCTCAACGGTTTTGGACAGCTCTCAATTAGTTCTATCTTGTCTATGTAGCGAATTTCATTTGTGACTTTTCTTTCTAATTATATTATATTTCCTAATGATAAAAAAAGTGATGTCGACTGTTATTGATGAAAAATTGGACTCATAAGTAATCAAAAAGAAGTTGTACATTCACATGATATATTAGAAGCTTCTCTATGTAATAAAACAGGAAACAAGTCTTAATCATTAAGAGGAAAAAACTTGTGTATCCCAAGAAAGTGTGTTTATAAAAAATTTAAATTTTCTCCATGTTACCAAGGTCGAATATTATTGCATCTTTGGATAGATCTCGCAGCAGGGAATCTAAAACAAAAAAGATCTTTCAAATCTGCAAAAAACTTTAGAAAAAGTGCTTAAAAGTATACTGCAACCTTAACTCAAATTTTATTGAAGAAAAGAGAGTATTGAAGGATTTAGGGGTTTGGGTGGATAAAGTACTGAAATTTTCTGAACATATTTCTAATATATCATCTTCAGCCAACAGTTTGATAGGACTTTTTGCAAGAACGTTCATTTGTATTATTACTCCAGATATTTTAAACAATTTTATAAACTTTTCATATGTCCAAAACTTGAATATCCGTGTAGTGTATGGTCACCAGTTTTAAAAATAAAGACATTGACAAGCTTGAAAGAGTACAGAGAAGGACTACTAAATGCGTGTCAGGCATTTCTAATCTTCCCTATAGAAAGAGGATGTGTGTGTTATGGTTGATATGTCTAGAGAATAGGAGGAAAGGGCAGTTTTAATTTTGACATGAAAAATTATGAACGGTAAAACATCGATTAAGTTTGATTATCCTCTCACTTTGCGTACAGATAGTAAGTGTAGGGGCCACTCCTTTCATTTAATTCCTCCTCAGAACCTTCCTGATCGGAAAATTGTATATTTTTTCACGGAAAGAGTTAGAAAGATATGGAATCAGCTGCCAGAAGAAGTTGTATCTGCTTCCTCCCTTCAAGGGTAGACTTGACAAATTTTGGAATGATGAGAGCAACCTACCAACTTGCGCATGTGAAAAACATCAATGTTTTGTATTCCCCAGCCTATTATTTAAGTTTTTCCCGTTTCCATACTCTTATTCCCTACTTTTATACTTCTTTATTTGTTCACTTCTTTCCTGACTCATCTCTTTTTACCCATTTGTTTCTTATTGGTACTATATTATTTTTTGAAGTTTAAAAGCCTTTTCAGGCAGTACTTTCCGTTATTGTACTTTTTTTCTTTCACAAATTATTGTTATTTTTATTATTAATTGGTTCCAACTGACTTTCAGGCCACTCTTAAGGTCAACTTGTTTCAGCCACCTCCCGCATCATATTTTCTATTGAACTTTATTGTAATTTCAAATTTTATGGTAATTTTTGCAATTAATTAACACACCCTATCAACTAACTAAATCATAAATTATGATTATTTCCCTCTGATTGCATATTTTTCAATAAGCACTCCAATCAGATTTTTTTAACGAATTATTGATTCTGCCGTCACAAAATAATGAAATACTGGGGATGAGATGCCGCCCGCATCTTAAGATTACTTCTCGAGCTGAAACATTTACCTAACCATTAATTCAAACTTAGCAATGGCATTTATCAAATCTGATTTCAAACCCATGTTCCCATCAGCAGTTGAACGCAAAGGTTCTCTCTCCTTGAGGTGTGACCACATGAAATACAGCAATAATACCCTTAACTCTAATTGGCATGAAGTAAGAGAAGCTCATCCCAAGGATTACGACATTACTCAAGTTACTAGGCAGAATCTTCACAGAGCTACATATGACCGAATCTTAGACGTGACAAATGGCCAGATATTGACAGAAACTAGTTCTCAAAATGCAAATGATCAGTTAAAACAAAAACAATCTTATATCGCTAAAGATATCCATAAACAGATGATAAATAAGGAAAATTTCACAAGAGAAATCGAGAATGAGAGGTTTTCTTTGGAAAATACAGGTATTATCATAATTACAAACGACTACTCTTTAGGAAAGTTCGGTTACTTAATATTTACAATTGATTGTTATACACTTGAGTAAACCCTTCGTTGCACACGAAACTGAAAGTAATTAACTTTAATTCACGTTCAAACAATATAATTTGATTTAAAACAATATATTTAGATTTAACAGTTTTACTGAATCTGAATTGTGAGGAAAGCTGGGAGATTGGCATCCCAAAAATGGTAAAAACGATGCACAAATTTCTAATTTGTTTCCTGCCAAAAGGTGTAAATTTATATTCTCAATCCAGACATGTAAATTTTGTCAAATGTAACCTCATTATTTCTTGTTATGACTTATGAACCATAAGTAAATTGTATCTATACTATTAAAACACAAGCCTGGATATATATATTTGTTTGTATGTACGAGTTGATTGAAGAAAGTGGCGGTTTCCAAATGTGATTTTTGGCATATAGGCGTAACTTTTGGTACCCGCCAACAAGTTGAGGTTTCCACTCAAAATTTCTCACACCTCGACAAGTTATGACGTCATTGTCGCATTTCGAGAACTCTGAAAATTCACTTAATCGCACACAATTCGCGCCCTTTAAGAGAGAAAAATCTGAGAATTTAATAGAACATGTTCATTAATGATGCGGACACGTTGGTCACACCAGATCGCCACCATGCTAACTCATTATCACATGTCGACGTAATCATTAAAATTTCACATTGTGAAATTTGACTATTTAGGCCTATTTACGCTTTATAATCAATATTAGGAGTATATAAACCACACACCAACCGCGAAGCGGTTGGTTTGTGGTTGTGTTCTGCCGCGAAGCGACCTAGCAAGCGAAGCGCGCTAGTAGTTGTTAAAATGGTGATTTGGTGCAATTTCAGTAATAAACATCTCCTAGATTTAGTAAAGTTAGGCTAAAACGCTTTATGGACTCGTCTAGAACTCGCTAAATGATGAAAATAGACTAAAACAAATCAAAAATCGGAGAACAATTGACAAGGTACGGAAAAATTCAGTTATAAGCCAAATCCTATGGATAAAATTGATAACATCACAGAAGCCTTTATAGTGTTGTAACTTACTAAACAATGCTATTACAGTAGTTACTCTTATGCATACAAGCTATTTTAATGACTCCACAGATTAATTTGATTGCTAGTGGCGAATTTAGGTTCTTTTGAATTCCAATTACACTGTTCATTACGCAATCACAAATTTCTCAATTACTATTTTCCTACAAATTTACTGCTTAACTCTGCAAACTTGCTATTTTCCACATATATACCGTCATAGCCTACTCTATATAAGGCCTACCATCAAATGTACCATGGATTAAGGTTAAATTACGGCAGATTCATGTAAAAAAACACATAAATTTCGTTTTGAAGTAAGATGTTTAATTTTCACATATATAATAGAAGACATTATAGCTATATCGAAACTGAAAACGAAATCGAATTATTTTGAATAAATTCGATTTTATGGGGCGTGCAGTTTTATGGTAATACAAAAGTCCCATAGGGGGATTTCTTCAGACTCCACCTGATAAGTGTGTCGATCTCAAGATCATTATTAGCTAAAGACATATTATGTGCGATATATCACATAGATCATCGTTATATGCTGTAGGTGACTGGTTTAGAATTTTGATTTGACCTAAATAAAAAAAGTTGCGACCTTTTGAACTAAAGAAATCATTAAAAAGGTCATGTTTTTTATGAGATATTTGATAAAATGTTTGAAAAATAATTTCAGAGTCATAATTCAAAAATGTAAACCGACTACCAACTCCGTACGCTTATAATCTTTCAATATTGATTCTGATAACAAACATTGATGGCCGCATTGCCAAATTACACTATAATATCGACCACCACTTTTTGAAATCGCCCTATGGGAGATTTGTATTAGCCAAATATTGAAACCGACAAAAAATAAAAAGTATAATATATTGAGACATTTTCTTTTTTGTTTATTGCTTTGTATCGTATCTTGATCTATTTCTAACAATTACAGATTAATACAAGAGATTTCATTCCCGTGGGGTAATTTAACCTTAAGTAGTGTACGATGAGATTAATTTTAGAAATTAATCTGTTATAATAAATAATTCTAGTAAATTAATAGATTTTCTCTATTGAGTCTTTATTGCTTACATAACAACAATGATAAGAATACATAAATAATAATGTGGGTTCAAATAACAATAATAATAATAGAAGAGTAGCCTTCTGGTGTATTTCATTCATGTGATAACTTTTCAGTTTTCGCTTTTCTATACCTTTAGATGCAACAGCGGAGTTATAATTATTAACCTTGTTAGCTAGTGAAAATAAGTGAAAATAAGATTTTTAGGATAGTCAAAATAGAGACACCACAAGAAATGCAACTCAATTTAGCAATCGCATCTGTCTCTTCTAAGAATATCAAGGTTACTTTCACAATATTTTTTCTGGATGATCCTTCCCTCAATATCGCCATCAAGTTTTCTTTGCTTTCAATTGCAATTAACGTCTTCCATAAAGTTACTATAGATTCGAGGATAAACTCAGATGGATACTTTAGGCCACCACGGTCAGTTAATTGCAAAAGCCTGAACTCGGATTGTGAATCTTCATCAAAGATAAAGTCTTTGTCAATGGTCAAAAGATCAATGCAAACTAGACATGGCTGAGTTTTTAAATATATTTATGTACTGCATAACCAGCAATAAAAGTTAATGACTGAAGAGTCTGTAAACTACATTCAATGGAAGTTAGATCATCAATTTCATCCCAGACTAGTTGGACATCGATTTCATCGCCATTATTCGTATCAAGGGATGAGTATGAATCAATAAATGTCTGAATTGAATATAAGCCACAATCTTGTTGTGAAGCAAAAATCTTTAATATGCTAGATAACTTGAGGCGGCGTTCAGTTTCAAGGATTTGAAGATACGAGATATGATAGTTTGAACCTGACATCATACGATATAGGCCAAAGTGATGTTCCAATGGATCTGTCTGTAAAAAGGATGTCAAAAGATAGTTAAATCCACAAAATCCAGTTAATGGTTAGTTATCTGAGGCAATACAGTACAAGCATGTTTAGAACTGGTAAACGTTTGTTTAATTAACTTTCCTACATTTCCTGGCAAGGCCAGCCAAGTCTCTAACCAAATAACAACACAAGCTAAGAATGAAAATCGTTCGCCCTGGTATGTTAGAGGTCTTGAGATATCATCATTCCAACGTTTACCTTTAAGTGGGGAATTTATGTTGAAAAGTTTCCAAATTTGAAGAAGCATTTCAACAAAGTCGTGTGTATTGTTTCGGTCTTCTTGGTTACGGAGTTCATTCAGTAACTTCAGAGCTGCAACAGTTAATTCGTTGAATACTTCAAAACAAGTTTCATATTTTGGCGCTCAATAGCAGAAGGATAACAAGCTTTGATAGTCAGGCTAGGTGCTAACTTAGCTAAGGATTCTTTCTCTAAATTATAGAGAAGACGCACATCACTAAAAGATGCAGAGTAAACTTGAACAGGATACACACAGTAATCCAGCTTAATGTTCTGAAAGTTGGGAAAGTGAAAGGTTTTCCGAATATCTTTCTGAATCAACCAGTTGTTTCGAATACTTTTCAAAATGTGCACAAAGTCAAAAGTAACATACTAGAGTTTTCTTATAGTATCAGAAGGGTGTGGTACACTAGTCTCTAACTGTTTAGTGGAGAAAATAACTTGAATAAGTTCACGTTTAAAGGGTAATTGTCGGTAGAAATAATCTGTACTTTCAAACCGCAAGATTCGATATCCAAAATACAAGACTTAATTATAGGAAAGGTATTCAGCAGATATAGATGCGCAAGGTATCAAACGAGAAATACAGGACCATTTTTTGTGTAAACTAGAAACCATGATAGATTCTTCTGAGGGGAGAGCTAAGTTTCAGAGTAATCTCTGTTTACAGCTTTTCAATTTGTCGAATATCAGTGATGGAGATAAGAGAGAGAGAAATGGACTCCTCCCATATATATAATATTATATATCCGTTCACAGATAAAAAGAATTTATTTCAAGAGAAACATCTGCACAAATATTATTATTTTCCATCTTAGGCAAAAAATCTCACACAATTATCTGTTTGAATCCAAACTAACCAGTCAGTTGGGATTGTTATCAAAGCTAACTTATCTCGTATTTCTTGTATACAACCAACACGAAACTTCTCCATTTCTGTATTCTCTGATCTCAAGCTGAGATTAGTAGCTTGGTTCAATAAATCTTCCTCTTTGGAGTAGTTAGAGAACCGAGTTCGTTTGATTCTAATTGAAGGGATAGAGGAATAATAAGACGGACAACCAGGAAGGAGAGGGGGCAGCGCCAGGATTTAATTTGGGTCTTCCTCGCGGGACCTCATAGGATGTGCCATCTCCTCTGGGTACTGTGTGAAAATATTGAATATCTTCCTTCGGAAAAAACTTAGCACACACATACACCATTTTGAGGTCAGAAATATCCTCACGATGGAGAGCACGTATCCAGGCATGTCGTAACTCAGGTGTACCATCTGGAAGTCTAAAACTGGGACGCGCTCTTCTGGGGTATAATTACCCCTACAACCAGGGGCAGAACAGTTCGGCATTAGAAAAATTAAATATCTAACTATTTATTAAAAAGAAACAAAGTCAAATATAGTACTAGGAAGTGCTTAAAATATCGGTGGAAGGAGAATTGGATTAATTAATTACTAAAAATTAACAAAAATCAGTAACAAGTTGATCCAACTAAATTTAAAATATTTCTAACTGTACAGAGATAAATGTAAATAGCTATGGGTCAATAATAATATCGTACACTACTTCATCCTTGGTGCAAAATATTAGCTTTGATGGTAGGCCTTATATAGAGTAGGCTATGATACCGTATATTATAACAATAAATAACCGCTCGATAATAGAGAAATATTCCTTTTTATAGACATTGCTATTAGGAGGACACAACTGTATCTACAAAACCGTGAAGCAACTGCTTGAGCAGTTGCTTGAATCGGTCAACAAATTTAGATTGTTTATCCTATAATTTAAGATTCTTTAAGGATTATGTTATATTCTAAGAATTTTATTACAAATTCTAATACAAGGACGAGACGATAAATAAGGTAATGTTGATGACAGGCGTCGCTCCCAGTTATTATACTACAGTCTACAGTCCGCTTAATTTGGACACATTTCTTCCAGGCTCTTGTCCCAATTAAGGAGAAAGACCGGTAGATTTGTTGAAATAAATCGAATTCGGATACATAGCATGTCTATACTATGACATGCTATGTATCCGAATCCGAAAGAAAAATTTGTTTCGGACATTTTAGTGTGCTTGTCCTAGTAAAAACTTATAGTAGGGTCCTACTACAGGGTTTGATACAGAAATTTTTCCTCGTGGGGCTCCTAGAATCATACTGTTACCTTGGATAAAGGAGCAGCATATACATGTATAGGCCTAAATAAGACAATTCCTGGGATGGGGGGAACTTTTGTTGGGAGGGGGGGGGGGAATCCCAGGTCCCCCCCTCTGTATCACACCCTGTACTATAGTTTATACTATAAGTGCACAGTATTGAATTTACCTCTGTAGGACTTCCGGCATGGGCGTAGCCATGGGGGGTCTGGCCCCCCCAAATTTTCTACAATAACTTTGAATAAGGATAGATTGAGCTTTCGCTCACTGTGTTGTAATGACTCATCTGAATAGTGCCCCCCCCGAAAAATTTTGTTGGCTACGCCCATGACTTCCGGCCGGCAGGCCGGCCGTACGTGATGGCCTGACTAAACCGTTGGTGATAGACGAGTGTGAAGTTGGCGCAGTATTCAACTGAGCACAGATGAAATCCAAATTTGAGGCCCTTCCCACAATTGGATTTGGCCAAAAATTACACACCGTAAAAGGGAGATAGGGACGTTTTTGATTCTGAATAAAAATGTGAAAAAAATATTTTTTTGTATTTATTTTTTACATAATGTCTGAGCACTAAAAAAAAAAATTTTTGACAACAATTTTTCGAAATTGAATTTAAAACTTTGCACACATGTTTGTGACTATGGGACGTTTCTTATGTCAAAATATTTCAAAAAAATATAAATATTCCTATGAGATATAGCTTGACAAAGTTGAACATGTATTTACTTCAGATTATATATTTCTAAAAGCGCAGTATTCAACTGACTCTGAGCACAGATCAAATCAAATTTTGAGGCCCTTCCCACAATTGGATTTGGCCAAAAATTACAATCCTTAAAGGGGAGATAGGGACGTTTATGATTATGGATTAAAATATATTATTTTGTATTTTTTTGTATTTATTCTTTTACATAATGAGTGAGCATTAAAAAAAATAATTTTTTAACTTCAATTTTTTCGAAATTGAATTTTAAACTTTGCATGCATGTTAGTGACTATGGGAGTTTCTTATGTCAAAAATTTGGATAAAAATATGAATTTTCCTATGAGATATAGCTTGGCAAAGTTGAACATGTATTTACTTCAGATTATATATTTCTATTATGATCGAGTGAACAAGCATAAGTGGCTACATATTCATCTAGTCGGTGATAATTCGATAATGTTTTATTATAAGTTTCCCTTCCCGATTTCATTTATATACAGGCTAGTTTTCGTAGTTTCTGGTCAACATGTATACTGCATTCAAAACTCTAAATTATTATTTACTGCTATTTCATACAAAGACAACTGATATTTTTAATACACAATACCCACAGACAATACCTAATACAGAATAAACATATAATTAACTTTGATATGTAACGTAAGTGTATTTGATGACAGAAGTGGAGAGAGAGAGAGAGAGAGAGAGAGAGTTTATGATTCTCTTGCTTACGTTTGAAGGGTATTCGGAAGTTTCGTCCCTGGAAGTTTCGTTCCCGGAAGTTTCGTCCCGGAAATTTCGTCCCCTGGAAGTTTCGTCCCCGGAAATTTCGTCTCCAGAAGTTTCGTCCCTGGAGATATCATTATCAATTTTGTCAAGTTTATTTGACTATTTTTTTTGAGATTACAAATGAAACCTCAGAAAAATATGACAAACTTTTAATTGGTGAAACCATATTAGTCCTGGTGATAAACCAATACTACTGTGCATGAATAATAATAGAAATAGACAATTATTGAATGCAACAATTGGTGTGTATATAAGTAGCTATCAATAGAATCGGTTATTTTTTCTTCCATCAGAGTGCACGATTTATCCTTTTGTTATAAACACAATATTGTGATGGCTGCTGCTCCTCTCACTATATAATTTTTGAAAAGTAGAAGGGGGAAAGAAAAGGCTATATTTCAAGGGTTCGTTTATACATTGACAAAGTCCTCATCTGAAGTGCAACAGTGGGTATGTGAAATGCGGGGTGTTTGTAAAGCTCGGATGCACACAAGAGGCGATGTAATTATCAAGCCGACGGTGCTAAACGACATTTATTCTAGCCATACTCATGGTTCAGACCCTGTACGAATCGACATGCTTAAAGGTTATAACAAAGTAAAAGAACGTGCTATAGATTCTGAAGAGAGTACAAGGGTCATCTTATCCTATGGTATTGAGCAAATGGGAGCTTCAAGTGTTGCACAACTTCCTAAATTGGAATCTGTCAAAAGAACCATACGCACGTACAAAAGTAGATCTGAAGAAAACTGTGGTAATCCTACTTGTGCTGCTGAAATAATAGTTCCAGAAAAATATAAAGTAACCCTCAAGCAAGAACCATTTCTACTCTTCGATTCGGGTTATGGCGACGTCAATCGGATGATTATGTTTGCTGCCCCAAGGTTTTTATCGCTTCTTGCAGACTCGAGAACTTGGTATGCTGACGGCACCTTCAAGGTTGTACCTGAGTATTTTTTTCAGTTGTATACCATACATGCAGAGAAAGATGGATTTGTCTATCCATGCGTATATGCCCTACTACCTAATAAAACTAGTTCTACTTACAGAAGACTCCTCGATAAACTCCTCGAAATACAACCAGCCTTAGACCCTTCTAGAGTAATGATGGATTCGAGAAAGCAGCAATAAATGTATTTGAAGACAAATTTCTAGCAATAATTTCAGGCTGCTTCTTTCATCTCTCCCAGAATGTATATAGAAAAATACAATCAGAGGGATTATCTGCTATCTATCAAGAAGACAGAGAATTTCTCATCAAGCTAAAGATGATTCCTAGCCTTGCGTTTGTGCCAGAAGAAGATGTTGTAGATTGCTACAATATTCTGATGACAGATTTTCCAGAATCTGCTCAAAATGTCGCGGTTTACTTTGAAGAAACCTATATAGGTAAAAGATTGCCTGATAACAGTAGAAGGATTCCACCCTTCCCTATCCGAATGTGGAACATGTTTGAAAGAGTACGTGAGAAACTATCGCGAACTAACAATGCTGTTGAGGGGTGGCACAATGCCTTAAATTCTAGTATTGGTTGCTCACACCCAAGTGTACCAAAGCTTTTTAAATGCTTGCAACGAGAGCAGTCACTCCAAGAAGCCAAGCTGATAAAGTGGGAGGCTGGTAGCACGATGGTACGCAGTAAAAAATCGATTGAGCGAGAAAATCGTATATAATTACTTGTTGCAGACTATGCGAACCGGGATATAGAAACTTACCTTAGGGGGATCGCTTATAATTTTGACTTTTGAATACATACTATATTTCACTACATCTAATCATCAATTTCATTAAAACATATATTCTAGTAAATAGTTATCTTAGTTATCGAACTAAATAAAATAAAAAAATAGAACGAATAATCCAGGGACGAAACTTCCGGGGACGAAATTTCCAGGGACGAAACTTCCGTGGGACGAAATTTCCAGGGACGAAACTTCCGCGACGAAACTTCCGGGGACGAAACTTCCGGGATTCCGTTTGAAGATGTATATCTCGAATTTGGTTGCCGTATATTAGACCTCTACGCGGGGCGGGTTAATAAATGTGGGTAGCTGAACCGCCAACCCGCGGGTTCTTGCAGGTCAAATGATCTGAGTATTTGGGGGACTGGGCGGGTGCGGGTCACGGATTTTTTTGCGGGTTTGTGTTGGTTAGTTGCAAGAGAATTACTTGAGAGTAATTTGGAGTCACTGAATCAAGTATATTGCTATTTTAGTTGAGCACCATCTATATTTCGAATACTCAACGTGATACCTGCGAATATTATGTTGACACGCGGGTTGCGGGTTGGATGCGGGTTGCTTTGGTTATAGCACTGTGTTTTGCGGGGCGGGACCTGCATACGACCCGCGAAGAGGTCTAGTGTAGATTTGAGGGTCTAGTGTCTTGTTTGGAGGAAAATTTATCAATCTATACCAAGTCTCATTGTTTTAGTAGATAATCATAGGATGGCTATCTTTAATGCGGCCTATAGATGATAATGATAATGCGTGGGTGTGTGTTGTTTCCAAAATATTCCATTCTGAAGATTAACGGTTTTAAGGTGGTGCATTATTCAATATTATTAATGCAATTAGTTAAAAAGATATATTTTTGCGTTTGAAGCTTTACTGGTATTTAACATGAAGAGAACATATACTTGTATATTCAGGATTGAGAAAGATTGGTGATTTATGTAAAGGGTTTTTGATGAGATGAATAGTTTGAAGAATAATCCATCTTTTGTAATAAATGAACTACAACATGTGCAGGTGTTTAACAGAAAGAGAACTATTATATTAAGGATTGAGGAGAATTGTTGATTGATGAAATAGTTTTGTATGAGGTGAACAGTTTGAATGAAAATCAATGTTGTTTATAGTAAATGAACTACAAGCTGTGCATGTGCTTAACAGAAAGAGAACTATTATATTAAGGATTAAGGAGAATTGTTGATTAATGGAAAGGGTTTTTGATAAGATGGAGGCCGGCTGAAATCCTTCAGGTAGCATTAGATCAGTATTACATTCCAATTAAATAAACTTCCTTAACTTAACTTTAATACTGAGAGAGAATAGTTGATTTGAATTAGCTAATTTAATTGATGCTTATCTAACGTCTTGCCAAAAAATCAGTGCCTTTGTATAGAGTATATTAGTGCATAATACGTAGATAACAAATATAATAAATATCATGTCTAATAGTTAAATATATTTTTTGTAATTTTTTTCTTTCATGTACTTTTTATAGATACATTTCTATTTTTTTAATTTTTTGTGTATTTTTATTTTTATACTATCAACTTGATAAATTATCAGATGTAATATGATGATGTAATTCCAATATCGGTTCGTAATGGTCCCCGGTATGCTTAATATAGCACGATCCTGCTTCATTAGCTGGAGGGGTACTCATTATATCACTCAAATTTGCACCCTTACCCGAATAAACCATCCACTTATTTCCCATTTCTGTAGAATTCACCCAAATATCTGTTTTTAATAATAAAGCTATTGAAAATAATTCAATGTCCCCACCCCATGTTCTGTCTAAATGCATTTTCGATTTAGTTATATAATCTTTTGCGATGCGAAATGTAAGTGGGAATTTATTTTGAATGAACTTCAAACATATTTGGCTCAACTCTCCTATAATATAATTTATAATAATAATACGTATTTTGTGATTATAGTCTATGCTACCAGTAGTTATATATGAAAGAGTTGAAAATAAACAATTTCCATCACCAGGAATTTTAAATGTTACTGAGGGAAGTAGTTTATTTAAGTTTATGTCCTTCGAACTATTGTTATCACACTTTATTTGACAACATACTACATTTACTAAAGGTAAGCCTAAAAGTTTGCAACAATTAACCTGACCTAAGTGTGAAAATGGCTTAAAAGGAGGCAAAAGAACATGAACTGTACCCAGTGCTACTATATCCGGGTCAGTTATGATTTCAAAATCCCCAGCTGGTATTGGTATTTGTGTTTTTGAAACATTTTCTGATTTGGTTATTAAGGAACATTTAGCAGTTGGATTTTTTGGGATAGTGACATTAATTGAGGTTTTGGAATTTTGAAAATTAGATCCCTTTAATTTCGAAAAAACCCTATCTATTTGACTTGGGTTTGGATTAATGTAGCTATTTTTATTTTTTTTCCTTCTTACCCATATCTCTTTACAATTTTACTCGTTACTTGCCTCCAGAGTTCTTTTTTTACGTTTAAATACTCTTTGACCCAATGGTTGAAATGCGAATTTAAAAGAAGCCAATCTATCCTCAATATGTGCAAAAATGTGACGTACAAAATCACCGACTCTGATATTAATTTGTGATTTAAATATGGAGTATTTAGACTATTTTAAACCAATTTTCGACTACTGCATTACTATCAGTTGAAATTCCGTTTAATTTTACTCTACTTAGGATGATTCCACTCCATAGAGGAAGCAATGGCAAATAATAAGTTAGCAGATATTCCAGAATTTGGGGTAATAACATAAATTTTTATTATTGGCCAACAGTTTTTGTGTTGAAATTTTAGAAGTGGTCTTATGGTACAATACTTCAAAGTATCTTCCAAAAGGAGACATTTTTCTATAAGTATCACTTTCAATATTTTCGGGGTAACCATCTAGAACATGTGTGTCAAACTCGATTCGAATAGTGGGCCAATTTCATAGCCCCAGCCCTTTACCCGGGCCATATTCCATATATTTTGATGGATTACGGGCCAAATCTAAGCAACCGGAGGGCCACAAATGGCCCGCGGGCCACTAGTTTGACACGCCTGATCTAGAAAATAACTTTGGGGACTATTCATTTCGACATCGCCCTTAACTAATCCTTCTAAATCTATTAAACTCTTAGTAACTTGAGGTGACATTAATTCAGTAGTGAGCAAAGTACACAAAAATTCGAAAATGAGAATTATTTCTTCAAAATTGCTACTTTTACCATAGTACCGAATGCATGCAGTACTAAGAGTTTTACCTTTTTGTCTATTTTATAATTATTATCTAATTGATAGCTAATTCGATGCATAATATGTGCCGAACAGAGATGTAAAACAGTTGTTATAGTTGACATAGTACTAGTTTTATCGTTTATAATTTCCCAACATTTAGTTAAATATAATGCTATACTCAGTTTATTAAATGCTAAACATGTGCTATGCATTATGGCCCAACTATAGTCCATTTCAATTTGGTCAATACGCAAATCCTTATGTAGAACTACCTTACAAGTTAATACCCACTTATTCAAAAAATGGGTGATCTCGGCAGTTCCATGATCACTACTGATCATTTCTGCAACAGGCACAGGGCTAGTACAGTATACAGGGTGTTGCAGTGTAAGAGCATTACAATAAATAGATTTCCTACACGTTGGTGGTCTTTTGATAATGGAACCAGTTACATCTATATTAAGAACGATGTTGTCATGTTTGAATAATTTGAATATTTCAATATGTCTTTTTGCATATAAATGGATTATAAATGGCTCTTGTACGATATATTGAACATAACCAGGTATTGGATCATCTGGTAATACAGAGCGGAAATGCCTTTGATGTGGCGCGCATGAATAGTTTTGTCATCTTTGTGTTCTAATGAAAGTTGACCGTCGGATTTAAACTGCACGGTTATTTTATCTCCACCAAATGAGACAAAATCATTTTCAATTGAAAAGGTAACTGAAATGCAGTTAGAAAATTTACACACAGCCCAAGCATGAAAAAAGGAGATTTCAATTTCCTACTATCAGTTTTTTTAAACCAAAAATGTTTGAACCTGAGTACACATATCGAATTGATTTCAGAATATTTTTCAGCTATTACATTAGTCCAACCTTCATTCATACGATTTATATTATCAATATCTAAATAACTTATAACATTCCAATCTTCCTTATCTAGGTAAAACTCGCCAACTGTTTGAAGACTAATTGCCTCATAAGTGCTGTTTTCGTTTCCTTTAGATATTGGAAATTCAATATGACCATTATCAATATTTTCATTTTCACCTGCTTTATCTATATCCTCTAAAGGAAAAATTTGCGTCTTTTTTTCTAGTCCACTATTACCATATGAGTAAATAGATTCCAAAACCTCCATACCATTTTTTTCAAAATCAGTTTTTAACTTCTCTACCCAATGAACAAAATTTGTTAGCATTTCACTACTGAATAGTATATAATTTTTATTGAATAAGTTACTTACTAACCTATAATTCTGGCCATTGAATACCTCTGTTGTGGATGCTAACCATAGGATTATTAACGTACATTGTTCAATGAGATTATCAGTAAACTTATTTATCAACGAATCTTCAAATCCTTTGCATGCATTAAATTGAATAAGTTCAGAAAATTGTATAAACCCAGGAATTATTTTCGGACCTTTATAGTCATAATAGTTATAGCCGTCTAGCCATAATATCGATTCATAGTTTATAAAGGAGTGAAATAATGGCTGTCCCAAGTTATTCTCAGAATCAAGGGGACCATATTTGTTTTTGAATCTATCATATATTTCTAAATCAGAGGCAACAGAAGAGCAGATGATTAGACTATTATCGCATCCTAATAATTCTGATTCAATTTTTGCCAAGTCAAAATGACTGGGTGGTAAATTGGCAGTTAAGTTAACTCCCTGCAATCTAGCACAAATATCTCTCAGTATAGTTGAAGTTAATAAGGAAGTTATCTTCTCAATGGAAAGTAACTCTAAGCTAATACATACCTGGAAGCTGTTACCAGATGTGTTGAGACCATAATCTTTCACTTTGTTAAAGATGTTTTTGGAATTATTCTTCCATTTCAGGTATAACTTTTTCCTTAAATCGACTCTATTCCTTCCGAAATGTGTTTTGATCAATCGCCCCAAACAGAATGAGAAATACTACAGCTTGTAGTTAGATCTTCAGGGCTCAGGTCTCTGGCTTTACAAAAGGCGAGAAAGATGGCTAAATCGGTGGGTAAGGCTGTTGAATACATAAAATTGATATAAATTGAATTCTTCATAATAATTAGTGATTAAAATGAAATCGGTAGTTACCTTGATCACCTTTGTCCATTGACTCTTTGTATCGTTTAGTATATAATTTGAATAAAATATTTGTTAGTTTTATGTAGCAGAATAAGATTTATAATAAGATTAATAAATCTTGGTAAGGTATTTATGGAAATGAATTTGCAGACGGAATGGTGGGTGATATTTGTTTCGACTATGCACCATCTGGTTGCAATTGGTTGTGGCTGTTACAAATAAACAATCAATCTTGAGGTTGTATTCTAACAATAGTATTGAATCAAACACGGGAAGACATATCTTGAGTGTAAATCATTCACATAATACACCAAAGGATTGTTCATGTGATATCACAATTATTGATGAAATCATTTGTAAAGAATTAGAAGCAGTAGCAAAAGAAGCGACCCGGAGGGATAATATATTGTCATATTATAGTTAACGAGTTAATTTAGTTAATTCATCTAATTATCAGAATGATTGGTTTTGAGACTAATAAGTGTTATGAGCCCTACGGACTCAGTCGCTACTCGGAGGTACTCTCTCACATCTCACTAACGCGAACGCTAATATAGATTAAATCATTACCAAATTATCGCCAAATAGATGAAGATATAGTAGCTTTAAGTAGGCTTGTTCACTCAATCACAATAAACAGATAATACGTATCTGAACAAAAAACATATTCAACTTTTGATAAGTTGTAATTCAGACAAAAATTAATATTTTTCAACAAGATTTTGACATAACAAACGTCCAATATTAGAAACATGTATGCAAAGTTTAAAATTCAATTTCGAAAAAATTGAAGTTAAAATTTTTTTAAAAAAATGCTCACTCATTATGTAAAAAATAAATACAAAAAATAAATAATAATATATTTTTATCCATTATCATAAACGTCCCTATCTCCCCTTTAAGGGTTGTAATTTTTGGCCAAATCCAATTGTGGGTAGGGCCTCAAAATTTGATTTGATCTGTGCTCAGAGTCAGTTGAATACTGCGCTTTTAGAAATATATACAGGTAAACCTCCCAAAGCGGCACCTCCGAGTAGCGGCAACCTCCGAGAAGCGGCACACAATCATTCTCCCGATGGGTGCCGCTATGGGAGTTTTACCTTACGAGCAACCTCCCAAAGCGGCAACCTCCGAGAAGCGGCACACAATCATTCTCCCGATGGGTGCCGCTATGGGAGTTTTACCTTACGAGCAACCTCCCAAAGCGGCACAAAATCGTTCTCCCGATGGGTGCCGCTTTGGGAGGTTTACCTGTAATCTGAAGTAATACATGTTCAACTTTGTCAAGCTATATCTCATAGGAATATTTATATTTTTTTGAAATATTTTGACATAAGAAACGTCCCATAGTCACAACATGTGTGCAAAGTTTTAAATTCAAATTTCGAAAAATTGTTGTCAAAAAAATATTTTTTTTAGTGCTCAGACATTATGTAAAAAAATAAATACAATTTTTTTTTTAACATTTTGATTCAGAATCAAAAACGTCCCTATCTCCCCTTTACAGTGTGCAATTTTTGGCCAAATCCAATTGTGGGAAGGGCCTCAAATTTGGATTTCATCTGTGCTCAGTTGAATACTGCGCCAACTTCACACTCGTTGGTGATAGAGATTTAAAATTTGGACAGGAGATATAGAATTTCCTGAAGATGATCACCTCGAAGCCCGATTTCTCAATTTCGCTTTTGTTCGTCAGTCAAGTAGAAATTTGTATTCTGGTCCAGTGACTATATAATAATTCGACTTAGTTATTGAAAATATAGAGGTTGTATTCTCCTAAGGATGTTCTTTCTATTTATTAATTAAAATGAATAGGTCGCTAACCAACTCTAGGTTTTATTTAACGATTATTTACATAATCAGCCATATTCTCCATATTGTAATTACTCTATAGTATACTGAATACTATAGAACATATTAGGCCAGGTAAAATAAATTAATTGTTTATCATCCGAATTTTTTCAGAATATACGGACGGTAGTGCTGCGAACTGGAATTAAATTTGATTCAATTCAGTTACAGTTACAGTTACAGTTTTAGTTTCATTTCAGTTACAGTTTTAATTCAGTTACAGTTACAGTTTTCATTTCAGTTACAGTCTTAATTCAGTTACAGTTTTAATTCAGTTACAGTTTTCATTTCAGTTACAATTTTACCACAGTCAAGTACAATTTCGTACTTAGTTAAGTATTCACAACTTTCAACTATTTTACGACTAAACCTTAAGTTAATTATTACTAATCCTTATTATACTCTATGCAATAAATAATCGTAATCGCTTTATCTAGGTTCCAAGGTCTGCAGACAACATAATCTAGTTTCATTTTTTCTAATTTCATTTTGTGCCGCCTGACTAGTGCTGCAAACCGGAATTGAATTTGAAGAAATTCAATTCCAGTTTTAATTTCAGTTGGAGAAAAATACATTTCAGTTACAGTTACAGTTACAGTTTTATAAACGAGTACATTTCAGTTACAGTTACAGTTACAGTTTAAAAAAATCGCTAAAACTATTTCAGTTGTAATTCAGTTACAGTTTTAATTCAGTTTCAGTTCGCAGCACTAACGGACGGCGGACGGGATTTTATTTTTATTCTTTTATTTCCATTGATATGAAAATAACATTATCCTATGCTAAATAATTAATGTTAACATATGATTTAATTAGAAAATCACATGACAATGTCTAAATAATTAAAGTAATACCCTAAATACAAGACTAATTAAAATTGATACATTAGAGTACTTTAAACAAGTTTATAGTTAATATCTGTACGTTTGATGATCATAAAATAACAATAAAATATATCCGTACGGGGTGTAAAATTTGGGACGGACGGGGATGATAAACAAGTAATTTATTTTATATGGCCTTACATAAGCCTACTATATGCTAGATAATGACTGTTATTGATTGGTTTGTAAGTGAATATGTGTTTCATACAAGTGCAATGAAACCACTTGGAAGTTGGAACATTTACAAAGTTGATGATGATGTCAATTCTATTATACAAATAGTAACGTAAATATACTACACGTATTCCTAATTCTATTTGTAATAATTAATCTTTTAATTAATTTAAACATTTAAAAGTCTTCACAATTCAAATATTAATTAAATTCTATTACACTAAGATTAAATGTAATTTGAATATTGAAATTCTAGTTAAATTACACATTCGGGAAGTGCAATCAGAAGGAGCACACTCCCATCCCGTCTGTGGGTGGCTTTTGACCTTTTTACGTCACTAATGGTAAAAATCATAGTCTTATAGAATAAAATGGTCAGACAATGGTCAATTATTGTAAATTCAGGTAAAAGGATAAATTTTAGTTTAACCACTCCTAGCTATACTTTGACATGCTATCTTTCCAAATCCGAAAGAAAAATTCGATTACGACATTTTATTTTAACCATTTGACGTCATTTAAGGTAAAAATTACCATCATTTTGTACAAATACATTCCGTAAGAATTTCCGGGGATTGACCTTGTTAATGTAGAAGCATAGCAATCTATATACTAATGCAATGATAGTCCATTGAAAATATGGACCATAGACAGCGATGTATAGCTATTAAATTTCAAAATATATTTTCGTGGCTATTTTAACTTTGCTACTGATTTGATTTATATATTTATACTCAATTCACACCCTCCTACCTCATAACACTAATTAGGAACATTTTTGACGAATATTAATTTTTCCATTATTGAGTAGCTGGATTTTAAATCTAAAACTGATCGTGTATCACCTATAAATATGAGCGAATTAATGTTCTAATAAGCTTATATCATCTTCAGGTACCACTATTATATTTGCTGATGTAAATAGTCCTGGTTAGTGTTCTATTATCTGATCCGCAATAGGCAACTTCCTATTCATTGATAATACATTTTCTAGGCCTAACTTCAATAATTTTTGAGATAATGAGTGTATTACCTCATAAGGAATTAAGTGCCAATTATCTTATTATCTCAAAAATTATTGTAGTTTGGCATATATAATGTATTATCAATGAATAGGAAGTTACCTATTGCGGATAGATCAGTACTAGCCTAGTTTACATAAAATCGATTGTTTTTGAGTTATGGCTCATTTTCTTAAAATTGCATTTCCCAGGAAACCGAGGAATGTGTCAACATTCCATTCATAATTTCGATATATTTCACCTAACTAGTTATGGACATCCTAATGTTCCAATTTTGAACATTTATAACGCGTCTAATTATGCTAAATGCGGGCTATAAAAACTTGATAATACCCACCAAAAATGGCGATTACGTAATCAAATGATTACATAGCTCAAATCTGAAGGGTGCTATGTATACCTTGATACCATGTTCCAATATAGTTATAGAACATTTATGAGGTCTATCACTCTAGTTATTTAGATAACGATAAATAACCTATTTACCAATAGCCTTTCTTTAATCCATGGTCCAGTTTCATAAAGTTGGTGCATAGGCCTTATATAACGTAGGTCACGATTGCTTCTATTTTATATATAATAACGTCACAGTAAATTACAATATACATATGGTATTACTCACGTGCAAATAAGATTTTAGCAAATACTGCATTTTTTATCACGCTATGATATGATTAACACTACTGACGATGCCCATTTAAATAAACATCACTAATCCTATTCGACTATGAATGAATTTACAACACTCATCTTCATTTATGCTAAGTGCATTCAATTTGGTGTTTGTCTTTTCGTCCAATTTTCTATAGCTTGAAAGTATTGGGTCACTTTGGCTTAATGACGACGAAAGATATCGTGGATATTGTCTTGGATATTATACTTTCGTGAAAGTCTCTCTCTATACCTCCTAACTTATTTGTTGAGTGATTCAATACTTTCTTCTGAAAATAATTTCATACCACATCCGTTGCTATGTACAGCAATTTGTTCAACCGAATGTGCTAGCAGTTTATGCAAAGATGGTGTGATGCTGACCTAGGGAAATTCTTTCTGCATAAATTGCAAAGTTTCTTTGCAAATATTATCAAATTAACTAATCTTCCAATGTCAAATTTTGATATCCTATCTGGTCACCTTTGCATAGCTCTCTCTGTGTGTTTAGGTGGTTCATGCTACTAATCTATTAGCACTTGATGCCGGACAAAGCAAGTGGACTCCTACTTCTCCAAAGATACATCAGCCTATGAATAGGATGCGCAACCTATTATTGGAGAAAACTGATTTATATATAGATATCACTTCATGTGATGGTGGAACTAGTTCCACTGGAAATGTAGCGCGATCCTGTTTTCATAATGAAAAGTACTTCATTAGATGGGCAACTTCTTCTTTGTTACCAGAGGATTAAACATCAATTGCTCTGACATGGAAAATCTTTCTGTTATTATACGTATACGCCTGTATAATAGCAGCTCCAATCTGGACACCCTTAAGCCATATCTCTTCTCTTTAGGAAGCTTCAAAAATTCTTCTTCATTAACATCGTTGAAAATGTCAATTGCATCTTTCACATGCCTATTTTTAGGATAACCACACTAAACTAACTCAATGTATTTGAGTTGCTCTCTAGTCGCTGTGCATAGCTGGCAAGATGCACCTCCACCGGACATTTACCGTCGAACATAACCTTCAAATGTTCTAAAACAATTGTTTCCAGGATACCGATTTCTGGATTAATAATTTTATCCATTAGGTAATTAACATTTTCCAGGTTTTCCTTCTGACCAACTAATGCTATTGGCCTTGTTCCAAAGGGTGGATTTTCGGGAGGATTGGTCCAAATTTCCTTTCCGGTTTTGTCAATTAGTGACAAAGCTTTAAATGCAAAAAGAATAAATGATTTGGTAGAGAGATGGGAAATACTAGGTTACAGATTCGTTGAGATCCTGATCCATCTAAGCCATCAGCTATTGTTAAAGTAATCGGAAACTGAGATTCTTGAGGTTCAGGATTGAGGTATAACAATCGTTCTGTATTGAGACTAACCAAATTTGAATATGGATGCCAATACCAATTGAAACACCATGTTCATTGTGTATCATTTCCAAAAACTATTTGCTGAAGTTATGTCTCTTCTATCTGCAGCAACCCTTGCATATCCAGGAAATCGTATTTCTTCTGACTTGCAAATACATTTCTAGTCCGTATATTTTTTATTTCCAATTTCGAGCAGATCAAACAAAAAAGCCTCTTTCTCTATTGGAAACACTCTCGTTTGGTCCCCTACATTTGCACTACCAATTTCTCTGGAATTCTTAGCAGACCCTCTATCATAATTTGCATTGCAAATAAATTCTAGTGCAAGAGCTGCAATAGTTTTAGGTTCTGTATCTCCCTATCAGCAAGAAAAGAAATATGGTTTAGTAATACAGATAAATGTATTCTTATTGATTCAAACGTGAGATCTGATATTAGTTTCCTACTTTTACTTGATCGAAATTCAACGAATGATATAGAATCCAGCATTTGAATTTCAGATTTACGTTTCATGGAAGGCTTGCATGCTGCGGGGTGATAAAATGACATTTCTTCCCATGTGTTTATGTAATTATTTCGTACCAATTCTCTACGAACAGCTACTAAATCTTTAAATTTCTTATTCAGATGTGTGTATTCAGATTCGGCTAAATCAAACAAATTTAGGATAATTTGAGTTGCTTGACTACAATTATTATCCATATTTTGAAGAATAACTCCAGCTTCTTGATTATTCATAATATTTATATATGAAATCAATAATAAATTGATTTGGTGTACGTTTAGATGCAAGTAAATCTACGTTTGAAATGTAAACAAACTGATTGCGAATGTAGTATATATGTTGTAGGCGAAATTGAGTTTCAGTCCAAATTGAGTCTCATTTTCGTCTAGGCGAAATTGAGTCATACTTATAGAAAATGTTTAAATAAATATTATGGGTTGTTAAAAATTAATTATATCCCAGGTCGCATCCAGTTATTTGTTCACTTCTAAATGTGATTACTAGGTAAACAAGTATGCTGAATACGAATTTCACACTCACAAATTTCTATTATGTCTATTTGTTGTCGTTATTGACAATATAGGTAAACAAGTTTGTAAAATATTAGAATTTACATAGATACGGTTACGATTCAATTTCTCGCCACGGTTAACCGGTTAACCGCCCATGCTGATCAACACAGTTGAACATTATTTATTCTACCTAATTAGTAAGGTTCAGCTTTGCTTTTATTCCTTACTACTGCTACATTTCGTCCTTCAGAAAATATTAAATCAAGGCTGGATTCGGTTAATCGCCGCTAATACCGGTTAACTATTACGGATTTTAGTGATCAGTTAACCGATATGTTAATATTACAATTCGAAGTACAAATTTTTGGATAAAAGTGTGAATTTGCACGAATTTTGTCCAGAATATAATAATTGTTTATCTTATTACCCATAGTAACACGATATATTTTGGCGACAACAGTGTAGAAGTAACCTGTAGTGATAAACTTGTACGTATTAACCAATCCCACCCTAAACTATTGTTTATACAAAGCTGGATTTGTTAACCGGTTGGCTAACCGCTTAACTGTTGCTATTAGATATCGGTTTGCGGTTACAGATTTCGTTAACCAGTTAGCCGGTCTGTTGATAATCAGCAGTATTATTTGGAAATTATCCTACAGTACATCCTCTCTAGTCCGAACAGGAGATCCAATGTATATTACAATGGAATTATAATTACTAAGTCTCAGACAAGTATTTAGGTAGTATACTACATGTTTAGTTTGGTTTAAAAAGGTATGAACAAGTTTGATCCAAATTATCGGAATCTCATGTTATAGAGGCCAATAGAAAATGTATTTATACTTCACTAATCCGAACGAATTCACTAATCGGAAAAGAATTTTTTTGAATCGGAATACCTCTGTTGGGATTAGCGAAGAAATACATTTAAATAATTAAAAATATCTGAATTTTTTAGAAAAGATGATCATAAATCCATTTCTCATCACCACAATGACCACATTATATATTTTCTGTAACTACACTGTTTCTAACTTGCCCAAATTGCGAAATGTATTAGTTAATGTACTACTTATACTTATGAGGTAATACTTTATATTACTGCACAGTGGGCAAACAAGTGGAAATAGACCATTTTTTGAGCGCCTCAGATTGACTCGATATTATTGACATCGTTTTCAGCATACATGAAAACCTAAATCCAATTTATTGTGCTGAGAAACATTCGAGATCAAGAGTTATGTGTAATGAGATCATCATGTTATAACAAGTCTAAAAAAAGCAATTTTTGTGGTTTCAGAATTGCAGTATCAAAGTCTTATAAAATTCAACAAATTATATTATGTTGATGAAATATTCAAGTTAGCTTTATCATTGTCATTGGCATTGTATGAAATGAATGTACACGAATCATTTTAACTTCTTATATAGTCTAAAATTATAATACATTCCGACCAGAATTTTATGATTCGGACGCACTTACTAATTTCCAATATTGCTCAAGAACTTTTGAGAGCAATCATGAGCAATTGGTTTTTACATTCTAAATGAAAGGTCATGATGATACCTTCAAATTAAAAAGCAATCTAGATGCGCGAAAGGACGCGACTGGGGTCATATAATGACTTTTAAACATGATATATTAGGATTTTAACCATTTTTGAAAAATTATTTCAGGTTCAAGAATTATAATCAATGATCATGGTTGAACAATAAATTTTTGTTAACAAACCTAAAATATAATTTATGACTTATTTATCAATAATCGTTTAGAACTGCGTTTAGGAGACTACATATATCATTTTTGATATTGTCATTCAGTTTACTGCTACCGATAACCTATATGTTAATAATACTTCATTGGATTCTATCTAGCATAGTTTTTCCTATTTCCACTTACACCCCTGAAAATACCCACTGTGTACTGAGTCCTACACTGTAGTATAAACAAAACGAATCATTCCTGTAGCCCCAGAACGGTTAACAACCCCACCCTTGGTTTATAGGAATTACTACGTATGGAAATGCATAGATTTAAGATTCCTTATTCTAATAAAAATTATTTAATTTAGTGTTTTATATACGCAATTACATTGATATTATTTAACTAGATTAACAGGCCGGTTAACTACTCAATTAGACCTGTAACAGTTAACCAATATTAGCAGCGATTAAGCGGTCACTCGGCGAACCGAATTCAGTCTAGACCTGTAATTGAGTCTAGTTTGTATGTTCAAATTCAAATAGGTATCATTTCGCCCCTCATAATATTATTTGGGGTGGCCGTTAATAGACAGCCGGATCAAAACCTCTTGAATAAGAAACGTTACGCGATAGCAAAACAATTATTGAACTACCAGAATTACAACTGGGGGATAACCATAATACTTAAGATTGCACTATTGTTAGCCCGCCTATCTCACGGGCTACCAAATCCGGCAGTGCTTAAGCAGACCACAATAATCTATATATTAAAAGCACAATAGTTCTTTGTGAGTGTGTGTGTGTTTGTCCAGATTACATTAAAGTAATTCGGAGATAAAAAACGCATCTCTGTTTGAGATAAAAACTAACGAAGGGCCTGCATTTGTCCGACTCCGTATGTCGGCATTTGTCCAAAATTCCAAATATCAAATGTTTAAAAATTTCAGAATTATTTGTCTCTATGTTTTATGCTGGCATTTCTCCCACTGTTTAGTAATTATCGTAATATGAGTATTCAATAACAGTTGTAATTTATTTATCTTTTAACTCAACACAATATTTGTTGATAGTATATCTACTTTTCAGATGTTGTGTTTAATTTAAACATGATATATTGGCTAATAATAGTATACGTATTAATAAATATATTAATGATATTTAGTAATTGATATTTAAATTAACATGGATTTACTTTGGCTCAATACATATAAAATCGCTGTTCAAATATATAGAACATCTGAAGGTCACAAGTTGTTTGTATCCAAAAGAAAGATAATCAATATACTAAGGCTTGTGCTCTTTTCGTAAGAGATGCAATTAGGTCCACAGCTAAGCTCGGTCAAGAATGTAATCATATTAGTTAGTTTTCACAGTCAATATATGTTACTGTGCTATTTTTTTCAGTCGTTACATAGCACCTTTTTATAGAGAGTGCTCCTGAATTAACATTTAACAAGGCCTCTTAGTGTGTAAGAGGTTTTCTGCTGAGCACCCATTAGGGTCGCTGGCTACACTTACTCCTCGCACTTGATACCCACTATAGTTAGGGCTGACTTCGCACCTGTCCAAAGATTATATGAAGAATTTACTTATACAGCGATCATCGGCGTTTGTATTAAATAACCTGCCTAGTTTCTACCGATGGTGTTTTTTAAAAACATAAAAAACAATCGGTATAAAGTAGGCAGGTTTTTTAATACAAACGCCGATGATCGCTGTATAAGTAAATTCTGAATTAATATCAATTATGTTAATATGATTACAAATTACAATACACATTTGCATGTTTATTTCAAGGTACGAGAAACCAAATTACTTTTCAGACCCTGTAGACATGCAAATTGGTGTAGATAGCCGCATTAAATTTAAAGAACTTGGATTAACATGTCTATTTGTCATTCACCAATTCAGAGCAGTTTGGAAATAATATCATTTAGAAGTTACTTAATTCACACACACTGACCTTGAGTTTGAGATTTTCTGATTAATTCCCAATCCCTTCTGAATGGACTGGGATTGATCTTAAAATCTTTAAAACTCTAATTACCTAGGGATTTGGCCCCATCTCTGCTTGCATATTATAACAATTGTTATTTTTAGACTACTTTTCCAATATTGAGAAAGTAGTCTGAAAAATGTTAACATCTTAGATTCGGAGAATTCCCACATACGGAGTTTGACGTAATCTCGGAATGGGATTAGTAGGGCCTATAGGTTAGTCCATTACGGTGACATTGGGAGGCCATTGCCCATTGGTGATTCAGTTGGCAAATTTTTGTATGGCCATGGCCTACCAACCATACCAGAGCCTACGCTTTTGTATTTTTTATTTATAGATGCACATTTAAACACATTTACTACATAAATAGAACGTAATTACTCATTTACTCGCTACACATATCAACTTAGTGATATTGATAAGCTGATTTAACAGCTAGACCAGCTATTAAACCAACTAAAAACACAACCAGCTTATCAATAAACTCAACATTAATTTGAGAATGTGTCGCGTAGAAATTTTGTTCTGTTTATGGTGAATGTATTGAAAATTACAACTGATGGCTTGAGTAAAATAGTTTGAATTCGCGAGTAGATTAGGATAAATATTTATTACGAGCCTATAATCTCGTTCGATTTTGCTAGGGAATACTTAACTATTCCACTTAATTCATTATTATGTATAATTTACACTTTTACCACGCAATATAATTGACTTCCAAAAGGACTCGTATTCAATTTGTCTAGTCTTCAATATTAATCTATATACGTAACTATATGATACTTGTTTGCTTACTTAGTTATATTTAAACATCTCAATCTTATTCTTAGTCACTAATTCCCCAACTTTAACAACAAACAGCCCTTATTTGCAAGTAGATAATTCTAAATTCGTATTTAGCATATGCAATTACTTAAAATAACCGTCTAATCTCTATGTAAATTCTAATATTTTACAAACTTGTTACCTAAATTGTCAATAACGACAACAAATAGACATAATAGAAATTTGTGAGTGTGAAATTCGTATTCACCATACTTGTTTACCTAGTAATCACATTTAGAAGTGAACAAATAACTGGATTCGATCTGGGATATAATTAATTTTTAACAACCCATAATATTTATTTAAACATTTTCTCTAAGTATGACTCAATTTGGACTAGGCGAAATTGAGACTCAATTTGGACTGAAACTCAATTTCGCCTACAATATATACACATATTGGGAAGATTCATGAATTCCTATGACTGCGTGTGACTTCGTTATATAAGGCCTATTGATAGAATTTTCAGACGCATATAATTTTCAGACATCGTATTAGATACTGGTATACCGTCTGATTTTATCTCGTTCTTGATAACTTAGTAATACTTTCAGTAATATATTTATACAATTCATACAGTTCAACATTAATTATTCTCATTAACTAATTTTTCCACATTTTAATTTATATTTCTATACTTTTTGTCATTTAGACCTGTTTCTACTTTCATGTATAATTTATATTATTTAGATAATATTTCTTTCTGCTCCAGACATCTTCCAATTTATCGTAATGTACTATCCCAACGGTCTGAACATGTCTACTGTGAATACGATCCAATTAGATTAAAATAAATGTTGATTACTAGAACCCAACCCAAATTAAATATAACTACATAGATCATATATGCTTATACATACTATATAACAAGGTTTGCAATACGAAATCAGCGGAAGTATATTACAAAATACACTATAATTATGATACAATTTACAAAAGCATATACAAAATTAATGGCTAGAGGGAATAATTATTAGTTAGCCTATAAATACACAGACAGAGTTTAGACAGGACCCATACAATACAACAGCTACACTATACCAGTACCGCTATAACCTAGCTGATAATACTCTCCTAACCCTATGCTGGTGGTGAATTCCAGATAGCAGGTTTTCATACATAGAGTAACTATTGTAATTAATATTAAACTACATGTACTATATAAACCAGACGCAGCTCAAACAAAACACATACATCAGTCAATTTTGCTGAATTGGGTCAACTATCCTAGGAAAGTTACCCAATTTAGCGGAGTCGACTAGATTTAAACTACGGCTGAAACGAATATACCGAATATTCGAATATTCGTTCGAAATGATTGAGCGAATATTCGTTTGAAAGAATATTAGATTGAACCGGATATTCGCTACTATACTTTTCGACAACAACATTACTTGTGTTTAGGTTGGAGAGATCGTCAATATACTTTCATTCCTAATTTCCAACCTAAACTAACCTTTATAATAAGTAATAACTAACTTGTGTGTAATACTTTATTGCTAGGATTAAAGTATTGTAACACAAACAAAAAACTATTTCTACTGTATTTAGAGTCTTGAATTTGATTTAATGCTTAATGCTTATCCATCAAAACGAATGAAGATTTTAATATTCGAATACTGTATTTGTTTCAGCCCTGATTTAAACAGACACTCTCAGCTAAAATAATTAATTAATAACAACTCAACTGATATTCTTTGTGTTTCGTCCCGGGTTGGACTCGTCAGTTGCGTTGCCTTTCCCGCAATACACTTTAGGTGGAGGAGTGTTGGTTGAGTGTTACGGTACTTGATAATTCGCCACTGGGGGACATTCCGTTGCAGGTCGCGTTCCATTATCTGGGCTCACCATGATAGGGATTGCGTCGCCTGAATAACCTCGGACAGAGGTCTCCACAAGGTTCGATGTACCTTGCCTTTGAGCGCTTTCGAAAAATTGGAATTCATTTATTAGATTTTCACGACATCGTCTGATGTAGCTCCATAAGAAGGAGTGGGGGAATTAATCATAGAAATGACAGGTTCATAATGTAAGTTGAAGTTTTGGATGTAAATAGCAACTTCGGGGTTCTTACTCGCTCTAATCAAATTCCATCTTACTTCACGAATAAGAGAGCCTTGTCGGTGGCTATCAATATTTCCGATGTAGATATCTGCGTTTAAGGAGATTGCTCCTTCGATCGGACCAAAAATTAAAAATTGTTCAAATATGGGTTGTACCCATAGACTCCTTTAATAGAAGGACTATTATCTGACAATCTGGGATTGCGGAACTTGGGTCCCAAGTTTGATTCAGTGAATATTTATTCCAATTTCTATCTTTTATTAGCATGAATTTAGATTATTTTTTCAAATCTCTCTCTTGATGATTAGATGCCTACTAGGAATAGATATTAGTTTTTGTAATCCTAGCTTCATTACTAATTGTTCTAGATCATTTTGCCTTCTAAGATTTATTGCCCCCCCATTTAGGGTCTGTTGCCCCCCCCCCAAATTTAAAGTTTGTTACGCCACTGATTTGTGGTTAAGCTGTTTAGGCGCCATTTAACGATGACATCACAAATATACAAAATATACAATTCGAGTCTAAAGAACTACGAGAAAATGAAGATAATTTGCTAATATACTTAGTATACATTTTCGAATATATAATGAGAATGAATATATATAAACCAGCAATTATATACGTTTTATGGACGAAAATAGTAAGTTGTAACTCGGATACTACTTGTATTTTAGCTTTATAATTTTTAAAAATAAATATAATGTCGCCTTTTTGATTTAGTAGCCTTTGGGGTACGAAATAAATTCCTATTTTAGTATTCCTGTTATAAAATTATTAGAAATTAAGAAGAAAATGAAATTTAGGATATTTGAAAATGTTTTCATTTACCATAAACGAGCCCTTCGGTCTCGGTCGCTTCGCGACTTTTGTTCCTTCGTGTTAGGCACTACGCGATACATTAACGGTCGCTTCGCGGCCTTTCCCTCCCCAAAAAGCAATCACATTAATAATGAGTTTTAGTAGCTCAATAAATTTCAGTTGCACGATAAGAAAGCTCGAATCAAAATAATACTAAAAGAAAAACAGGCAATAGAATAGACAAATGATTGATTAGTTAAATCATAGCATTCTATACATAAGGCAATGGTACGCACTCAAATTTCTGGACCAGGGATTAACTATTATAGTCAACTAAATAGATGCAATTCAATTATTCTTTGAAATAACTAATCCAGGGTGCTTCTACTTATGTAATTGTTTTTTATATAGGTAGTCATGTACAAGACGCATATTTTTGAGATGCCACTTGGGCGAAATGACGTCACTGTATTGTCTAATAGTCCAAATATGCCAAAACTTGGAACGCATATAAAATGTTTCAATTTCGCTTTTTAAAACAAATTGCTGTGACTAACCCATCTAGGAGTCATTTTACATAAATATCTCAGAATCAA
This sequence comes from Hexactinellida sp. DTS-2022, assembly GCA_028753945.1. Taxonomy (NCBI): domain Eukaryota; kingdom Metazoa; phylum Porifera; class Hexactinellida; species Hexactinellida sp. DTS-2022. Next base: position 2,735,056 of record JAPNXP010000014.1, read on the forward strand.
TTATGGAATGTTGACACATTCCTCTGTTGCTATGTAAACGTGATTTCAATGCTTGAGGTCATATCTCGAGAAGAAATATAATTACAGCTTAGCTAATGGATCCAATTGATTTTGCGGCGCAAAATGTGTATAACCGTTTGAATGTATATTACAATAATCACAATTCTCACAAAATTGGTTGGAGATAGAGCATCGAAGTGTATTATCATTGAATAGGAAGTTGAGGACGGGCTATCAATTGGATCCATTAACTAAGCTGTAACTATATTTCTTCTCGAGATATGACCTCAAGCATTGAAATCACGTTTACATAGCAACAGAGGAATGTGTCAACATTCCATAATTGATTCTGAGATATTTTATGTAAAATGACTCCTAGATGGGTTAGTCACAGCGATTTGTTTTAAAAAGCGAAATTGAACATTTTATATGCGTTCCAAGTTTTGGCATATTTGGACTATTAGACAATACAGTGACGTCATTTCGCCAAAGTGGCATCTCAAAAATATGCGTCTTGTACATGACTACCTATATAAAATCAATTACATAAGTAGAAGCACCCTGGATTAGTTATTTCGAAGAATAATTGAATTGCATCTATTTAGTTGACTATACTAGTTCATCCATGGTCCAGAAATTTGAGTGCGTATCATTGCCTTATGTATAGAATGCTATGGTTAAATGAATTTATTTTCAATCAGTTAAATTGGAGCCTCAGAAAATATTTCTATTATGCACAATCTATTTATACTAATTGATGAATCTGCTAATCCATGCTAACAAACCCTCGAATTTAATTGGCTAACATATTTTGTCACCTTCAAATGTGAATATTTCTCTTCAAAAACCAACGGATCGTTGTCGCAGTACAAAATTACCCCTGTATACAAATTTTCAGCTTTCTGGGACTCGTAGTCTTTCCTATTAATTCTGGACAAACAAACACACAAACACACAACAATTCCTCTTTTAATAAATAGATTGTTACCATCAACGTTAAACGGCCCCTAAACAGCCTAACCACAAATTTCAGATTCTCAAAAGTGGTTCCATTGGACTCGCAATGGTTGATTACCCAATACACAATGCAAATTATGCCAATAGGAAGCATAGTTTGGCTTAGAATAAAATTACAAATCTGGACCTTATTACTGTGCCGACTATACTATATTATAGTGGCCCAGTTCTAATCTTACTGCCTTTACTATTTTTATTATTACTGTGCCGACTATACTATAGTATAGTGGCCCAGTATTGGAATCACTGCCTTTATTATTACTGTGCAGACTATACTATAGTATAGTGGCCCAGTATTGGAATCACTGCCTTTATTATTTTTATTTTTATTTTTATTTCTCCGTAGCAGGTGCCCTGGACACACCTATATACATAGAGGGCTGAAACTTGGCATGTAGGTTCGGAGTCGACGTCTAATTTGTACTTGGGGTTACGACTTTTTATTAAGAAATTTTTGACACATCTTTAACACCTTTCAAAATTTGTCTGGTCCATAACTCAAAATATGTTTTAATAAACCACAAAATTATATTTCATATTTAGATTCATCTTAAAATTCTGCGTCTGATGGGAGAAGAAAATTTGTTAAAATTGGTTTAATTTCTGCCATAAATGGGGGTTGAAATTCCTTTGTTTACTCAACACTTCAATTTCAATCAAACTGTGAAATCTAATTCCAATGTTTCAACTTGTAATAATTATATTGATTTAACTTGTTAAATCTTTCACTATTGTTTCAACTAGCGATAATTAAATTGATTCAACTTATAAATTCCAGCTGGCTTCATTTTAATTCTAGTATTACTATACAATGGATTAAATATAATATAATAATATAAGGAATTTGTTTACTAAACTTAAATCACCGTGGATAACATTGCTGAAATAACTAACTAATAATATAATTTATTATAATACATAATTAATGAATGGCATTAAACTCTAGATGGTTTATGATAGAAACAAACTTCAAATTTATCTACCGTTCCTTGTGACTCGGACCAATTAACAAATGCTTCTTCACACCTTGGGCGTTGATGACTTGGCGAAAAAAAATCCAAAATTACAGCCTGCGCCGACAGCATGTTCCTTTGGAGGCACTATCAATATACAACCAACAAAATATAGTGCCACCAAAGGAACATGCGTCGGCACAGGCTGCAATTTTGGATTTTTTATTATTATTATCATTTTTATTTCTCCGTAGCAGGTGCCCTGGCCACACCTGTATACATTGAGGGCTGAAACTTGGCATGTAGTTGCGGAGGGACCGTCTAATTTGCACCTGGGGTACGAATTTTATTATTAAGAAATTTTTGACACATCTTTAACACCTTTCAAAATTTGTCTGGTCCATAACTCAAAATTTGTTTTAATAAACCTGAAAATTTTATTTCATATTTAGATTCATCTTAAAATTCTGCGTCATATGGGAGAAGAAAATTTGTTAAAATTGGTTTAATTTCTGCCATAGATGGGAGTTGAAATTCCTTTATTTACTCAACACTTCAATTTCAATAAAATTGTGAAATCTAATTCCATTGTTTCAACTTGTAATAATTATATTGATTTAACTTGTTAAATCTTTCACTATTGTTTCAACATGCGATAATTAAATTGATTCAACTTATAAATTCCAGCTGGCTTCTATTTAATTCTAGTTTTACTGTACAATGGATTAAATAAAATAAAATAATATAAGGAATTTGTTGACTCAACTCAACCAACCGTGGATAACATTGCTAAAATAAATTAATGATAATATATTTTATTATCATTACATAATGAATGAATGACATTAAACTCTCGATGGTTTATGATAGAAACAAACTTCAAATTTATCTACCATTCCTTGTGACTCGGACCAATTAACAAATGGTCTCGACACATTGAGGCGTTGATGACTTGGCGGAAAAAAAATCCAAAATTGCAGCCTGTGCCGACAGAATGTTCCTTTGGAGGCACTATCAATAAACCACAATCAAAATATAGTGCCACCAAAGGAACATGCGTCGGCACAGGCTGCAATTTTGGATTTCTTTTTCTCCGTAGACGGTGCCCAGGCCAGAGTTTTATAGTTGATGGGCTGAAACTTGGCATGTAGGTGCGGATGGACCGTCTAATTTGCACCTGGGGTACGATTTTTGATTACCAAATTTTGGACACATTTTTAACACCTTTCAAAATTTGTCTGGTCCATAACTCAAAAAATGTTTACTAAACCGCCATATTTTATCTCACATTTGGATTCACCATGAAATTCTCCTTCTGATTGGAGAAGAAATCTTTCAATAAAGGGTATAATTTCTGCCATAAATGGTGGTTGAAATTTCTTTGTTTACTCACACTTCAATTTCAGTAAAGCTGTGAAATCTAATTCCATTGTTTCAACTTTTAATAATTATATTGATTTAACTTGTTAAATCCTACTCTATTGATACAACTTGCGATAATTATATTGATTTAACTTATGAATTCCAGCTGGCTTCTATTTATCTATTTACAATGGATAAAATAAATTAATATAATATAAGGAATTTGTTGACTTAACTCAACTCACCGTGGATAACATTGCTAAAATAAATACTAATAATATAATTTATTATCAATACATAATGAATGAATGGCATTAAACTCTAGATGGTTTATGATAGAAACAAACTTCAAACTTATCTACCCTTCCTTGTGACAACGACCAATTAACAAATGGTTCTTCACACCTTGGGCGTTGATGACTTGGCAAAAAAAAATCCAAAATTGCAGCCTGTGCCGACAGAATGTTCCTTTGGAGGCACTATCAATAAACCACAATCAAAATATAGTGCCACCAAAGGAACATGCGTCGGCACAGGCTGCAATTTTGGATTTCTTTTTCTCCGTAGACGGTGCCCAGGCCAGAGTTTTATAGTTGATGGGCTGAAACTTGGCATGTAGGTGCGGATGGACCGTCTAATTTGCACCTGGGGTACGATTTTTGATTAACAAATTTTGGACACATTTTTAACACCTTTCAAAATTTGTCTGGTCCATAACTCAAAAAATGTTTACTAAACCGCCATATTTTATCTCACATTTGGATTCACCATGAAATTCTCCTTCTGATTGGAGAAGAAATCTTTCAATAAAGGGTATAATTTCTGCCATAAATGGTGGTTGAAATTTCTTTGTTTACTCACACTTCAATTTCAGTAAAGCTGTGAAATCTAATTCCATTGTTTCAACTTTTAATAATTATATTGATTTAACTTGTTAAATCCTACTCTATTGATACAACTTGCGATAATTATATTGATTTAACTTATGAATTCCAGCTGGCTTCTATTTATCTATTTACAATGGATAAAATAAATTAATATAATATAAGGAATTTGTTGACTTAACTCAACTCACCGTGGATAACATTGCTAAAATAAATACTAATAATATAATTTATTATCAATACATAATGAATGAATGGCATTAAACTCTAGATGGTTTATGATAGAAACAAACTTCAAACTTATCTACCCTTCCTTGTGACAACGACCAATTAACAAATGGTTCTTCACACCTTGGGCGTTGATGACTTGGCAAAAAAAAATCCAAAATTGCAGCCTGTGCCGACAGCGTGTTCCTTTGGAGGCACTATCATCAATAAACAACCAACAAAATATAGTGCCACCAAAGGAACATGCGCGCGCGGCACAGTGGTTCGACCTATGGAAGTAGGAAAAAAAATTCATGTTTTATTTTGACCTCAATTGGAGTGAAATATAATGTAGAGATCCTAATAAGATTGTTCTAATTAACTAATATCCTGACATTTCTTTTTGATTGGATTATGAGACTTTGAATTTTAGCATAATAATGTTTTTCCATCAGCCTACAAAATGGTATCAGAGTATAGTCCTGTTTGTTGTCATTAACTTTCCACAGGGAATACAATGTACTTTATTTGATATTTCACTTAGACCAATTTTTTCTCAGCTATTTAATGGAAGAAACCATAAGTAGATAATTGTAGTCGTTTTTATGTTAAACCTATTTTCTCGCCCTGTCCTCTTTCAATTGTTCTCCATGTCCGATCTCGTATTCTCTATTACCGCAATTTCGATGCGTTAGGTTGCGTGTAATACCACCGATTACATTTGGAAGCTTATTCAATATAGAATCGAATAGTCTTAATTCCAGATTGCCACAGGTTGACCCAAGTGTAAATTTTGACTCTTTTAATCCGCCGGTTTCGATAATGAATTTCCACAAATATCAACGTAAATTTATGTTTCCATGTCCAGGATTTATTCAATAGCCTATAACACTCCCTAAGCATATTTATTGTATATAGGGTAATTTTACGTGCCTCGGGAAAAAATTCTAGTTTTTGAAAGGATTCTCACCATTTATGGGGCTATGAGGCAATTTCACCTTTATAAATCCGGAAATCGACTAATTTTGCACAACTCACACAATATTTTTGATAATTAGTTCTAAATTCAACCAGATGTGGAGAGAAATAATATCTCCCTGTCCCAAAAAATTAAATCAATTTATTTATTTATTGGGTACTTACCAGGGTTGGGTTCAAGTACAATTTACTTAAGTACTTCTGTAATTAAGTACATTTTTTGAGTACTTGTACTTGTACTTAAGTACTTTCACCATTTTCCCGTTGTACTTGTACTTGTACTTAATTACTTTCCTCAATTTTCTAAAGTATTTGCACTTGTACTTGAGTACTTGTTACTCGTGACTTTTTTATCATTCAATATATTTCCAACACACATCATTGATGTTCCTCAAATCCCATCTCAAATAAAGTAGTGTTACTTAATACTTAGTATATTAGGAATTGTCTTCGTGTCAAGGACTACTGCTACTTTAAATTAAATAAATTTGGATGATACTATATAAACTATGTATTTAGCAATTTCTACTATTATTACGAGAAATTTATCATAAGAGCTTGGGAAGTACTTGTACTTGTACTCAAGTATTTTCGTAAATTTTTCATTGTACTTGTACTTGTACTTAAGTACTTTAAGTTTACCTGTACTTGTACTTGTATTGTACTTGAATATCTGAAAAGTAGTAGTACTTGTACTTAAGTACTTTCAAATGTACTTGAACCCAACCCTGGTACTTACTCTCATTGATCAAAAATACAAATATAAAGTTGAAATAATCCACCGCAATTTAGCTATCATTTTGCGTATAATGAATTCTAGCGAGAAAATTGATACAATCAAACTCGAAGTCTTTTGTAAAGATACATACGAATTCATAATTATTAGTTTCCCTTGGGTTAGCATAACTCCAACTTTACACAAGCTACTTGCACATCTAGTGGGTTAATTAGAGATCATAATGAGGGTTATGGCTTAAAGAACTTCTCTGAGGAGGCTTTGAAAGCAAGTAACAAATACATTCGTCGCTTTAGAGAGAATCTTGCCTGGAAAACATCTTACCAAGACAACATCAGAGACGTTATTGTTCGTTTAGGAGAGTTTAGTGATTATGGTAAACTTCACTATAGGCTACAAACTCAAAACAAATGCAAGTCTCTCAAACCTCAAAGCACTCAGAAATCCGAACAAGATATAATTTTTAACAGCTTATTGTTGGATAGTGACTCACTACTCTAACTTACTTAATATTTATAGTTTCCACATACTATTTACTATATTTAACGGATCTTTCTCGAAAGGAAATGACTATTTCCCATGATAATAAGATTTGCACAATTTTATGATGACGTCATAACCAATAAACCTGAAGCCATACAAATGATCAGACTTGACCAATCGGTGTATTAGGGGTCATATACTATACACCGATAATACATTTAGTGGGTCTATCTCGAAAGGAAATGCCTACTTCCCATGATAATAACATTTATACAATTGTATGATGACGTCATAACCAATAAACCTGAAGCCATACAAATTTTCTGACTTGCCCAATCGATTTATGATGGGCCATATACTATATACCAATAATATATTTAGTAGGTCTAACTCGAAAGGAAATGCCTACTTCCCCTGAATTGACCATTTGAACCACTGTGATGCGTCGGCACAGGCTGCAATTTTGGAATTTTTCTACTATGATTCAGCAGCATGTATAGCCGTATTATAGTAAGCCATGGTGTACACTATTAATAACAACTAATAACAACACTAAATACTATTAAATCATAAAATCAACACAAGTTTTTGAAATCATTTAATAGAATAAACTCACGCATTTTTTATTTCCCTTTATTTTATTGCAATCCCCTGAAAATAATCTGCGACCCCTATGCGCCCCCTAGTGAAAATGCCTTGCGCCGCCCCTGAGCATGAATAACATCAATTTAATCTCTTTGATGCATCTGCAGTAATCAGCTTTCATATGAACGTCCCACCTCCCCTTATATCATGTTTCCATTATTTTTATGCCTTGGTGGGATCGTTTACCTTACTCCTCGGATACTGCATCAAGATTCCCTGGAAAATAGTCAATATGACAGAAGGAAGTGAAACTTCACACTCTTTTTGCAGCATAGGAGCTTTTAAGAATCTATCAATTCATTCACAAGCATTTTATAATTGGGTGGGATTTCTTATTTCCTAGAAGTTTCTCATTACATTTACAAATGCTCTCCAGGCACATTTTCCTTGCAACTCTGTGAATTTGATAAATTATCACCTCGCACATCTTATCTTATCAAAGGGCGGTCGAATATACCAGCTTTTCTCTTTTCATTACTTCCTTGAAAAATCCAAAATTGCAGCTGTGCCGACAGCTGACAGCTGCCTTTGTAGGCACTATATTTTGGTGGTTGGATAATTGATATTGTCATCAACTCCCGAAGCTTTTTAGACATATTTATCAAGTGGTCATGAGCCAAAGGATCGATTGAAAATTGGAGTTAGTTTCTATCGTAAACCAATTTCGATGTTGTAGGCCAGGTTAAAAAATAAATATTGATCATTCGGATTTTTTCAGAAAATACTGACGGCGGACGGGATTTTTATATTATTATTTATTTCCATTGATATGCAAATAACATTAACCTACTATCACATAACAATATTTAAATTATTAAATAATGCTCTAAATTTTGAAATTCGTGCACTATGAAGAGGTGTAGAATTAAATTCTCTATCGAATGCATATTAATTTACGAGTTTACTTATACAGCGATCATCGGTATCACCGATCATCGGCGTTTGTATTAAATGGGTGACTAGGTTGTCCGAATTAGAAATTAATTAATTAATTTGAAGGTGCTTACCATACGAAATTGTATTTCAAAATGTATTCGAACTAGGGGTATTCAGAATGGAGAACATCTTATGACAGTTCCTGCAAATCTTAGAAGAATATCTCTTATGATAAAATAACCAATAAGAGAACAGGAATTGAATTGACCACAATTTTGAAAAATTTATAATTTTACGTCAATCTATATGGATTCTGTAGATCTTAATAATTCGATGTTAGCATCAATCGCTCAGTTTTCTAGCTTTTAGATTGTTTTTGTTAATAGATACTTATTTTTAATTTTATTGAAACTACTTTACAATTGTATCTAGTTCCCGTCACTCCCACTGTGAATAATTACTAAAATTTCATCGCCTTGTTCGGGAGATAAACTCCTTGGAACAAGTTTCGCCGTGAAAACTTCAATGACCACGTTATAACATGCAGTCGAAACCGGTTATTTCTAGCCAATTCTTCTTATGAAAATATAATAAGAAAAATTCGATGGTTAGAATAAACCGATTGAAAATAAAACAAAATTGCAATTTACACATTTATAATTAATAGTTAGTTCGAAAAAACCGGTGTTAGATAAACCGGTTTCGAATCTACTTATATTACATTCATTTACAATTTCTCCAATGGTGTTGATCACTGTAGTTTAATGACAACCACATTTTGCTCATATTAATTATTCTAAATATTTACATTATTTATTTATAGATAAACTTATTAATAAATGCAATCATGCATATATTATAATGGAAACGCGTTTCGACTGGATCCGCGTTCTGACTGCCACATCTAAATAGAAAGTAATTCAGAAAATTTCAAGTAGTAAATAGTTAAACCCCAAAACGTGCACTCACATACTCACTCAATATATTTTAATTAAATTGAATAATATCAGTGGCGGGGCTATCATTTCCGGGGAGTCCAGGCGGATTTCAGTGGTGCCACACTAAATTTATGCATTAATTAACGGTTATAACCATAGACTCCTTTAGATAAGGACTGGAATTTCGCGATCTCGGGGTTTAGAACTTGAGTCTGAGAGGCTCCAATTATAAAAATTAAAAAAGCATTAGGTTTCCGGTTTCCAAATGTGATTTTTGGCATATAGGGGTAACTTTTGGCACCCGTCAACAATTTGAAGTATTCACTTAAAATTTCTCACACCTCGACAAGTTATGACGTCATTGTCACATTTCGAGAACCCTGAAAAGTCACTTAATCGCACATAATTCACGCACTGTAAGAAATAAAAATCTGAAAATTTAATAGAACATGTACATTAATGATGCGGACACTTTGGTCACACCAGATTGCCAATATGCTTACTCATCACATGATGACGTAATCACTAAAATTTCACATTTTTAAATTTGACTATTTACGCCTATTTACGCTTTATAATCAATGTTAGAAGTGTATAAACCATACACCAACCGCAAAGTGGTTGGTGTGTGGTTGAGTTCTGCCGCAAAGCGACCTAGCAAGCGAAGCGCACTATTATATATAGATACACTGTAGCATCAATCTATATAGATACTAGCGTGCTTCGCGGAAGAACACAAACACACACCAACCGCTTTGCGGTTGGTGTATGGTTTATACACTCCTAACATTGATTATAAAGCGTAAATAGGCCTAAATAGTCAAATTTAAAAATGTGAAATTTTAGTGATTACGTTATCATGTGATGAGTAAGCATATTGGCAATCTGGTGTGACCAAAGTGTCCGCATCATTAATGTGCATGTTCTATTAAATTTTCAGATTTTTACCTCTTAGAGTGCGCGAATTACGTGCGATTAAGTGACTTTTCAGGGTTCTCGAAATGTGACAATGACGTCATAACTTGTCGAGGTGTGAGAAATTTTAAGTGAATACTTCAAATTGTTGACGGGTGCCAAAAGTTACCCCTATATGCCAAAAATCACATTTGGAAACCGGTAACCTAATGCTTTTTCAATTTTACTGTGCCGACTATACTATAGTATAGTGGCCCAGTATTGAAATGAGTGCCTTGGTATATTATTATTACTGTGCCGACTATACTATAGTATAGTGGCCCAGTATTGGAATCACTGCCTTTATTATTACTGTGCCGACTATACTATAGTATAGTGGCCCAGTATTGGAATCACTGCCTTTATTTATATTATTATTATTTTTTTTATTTTTTCTCCGTAGACGGTGCCCTGGCCTGAGCTTTATAGTTGATGGGCTGAAACTTGGCATGTAGGTGCGTATGGACCGTCTAATTTGCACCTGGGGTTACGATTTTTGATTAACGAATTTTTGACACATCTTTAACACCTTTCAAAATTTGTCTGGTCCATAACTCAAAATATGTTTTACTAAACCCCCAAATTTTATTTCACATTTGGATTCACCATAAAATTCTGCGTCTGATGGGAGAGGAATATTTTCAAAAATATGTTTAATTTCTGCCATAAATGGGGTTTGAAATTTCTTTGTTTACTCACACTTCAATTTCAGTAAAAGTGTTAAATCTAATTCTATTGTTTCAACTTGTAATAATTATATTGATTTAACTTGTTAAATCTTACTCTATTGTTTCAACTTGAGATAAATATATTGATTCAACTTATAAATTCCAGCTGGCTTCTATTTAATTGTAGTATTACTATACAATGGATTAAATATAATATAATGATATAAGGAATTTGTTGACTAAACTCAAATCACCGTGGATAACATTGCTAAAATAAATAACTAATAATTTAATTTATTATCAATAAGTAATGAATGAATGGCATTAAACTAAAGATGGTTTATGATAGAACCGTTAAGATTTTACATACCACAACAACGACAGATTATGTGATTATATTTACTTCTGCGTTAATATTATTGCACTGTTAATATACTGACGTAATTAATTATAATTAATTCAGTCAGTATATGACTTATATCGATGCTTCCAATTTGTTTATTAGGGGTTATCGAGTGTGCGGAATTGAAATTTGATGGACAAATTAATTTATTTATTATTTATGACAAAATAATTAAACTTAATAAATATAAGTTGACATTGAAATTGGTGTTAAATTATAAATAATATTAATAATTATATATACTAATTAATTAAATATCATAAATCTCAGAGATCATAGAAGATAGAAACAAACTTTCAATTTATCAATTGGTCCTTATGGCACGTGCCACCTATACAAGTGGGTCTTGACACCTTGAGGTGATGATGACATCGTTAAAAAAATGTGTTTTTACAATTTTGTTAATTCGAAATTTAAAATGGGTTAGTTGATGTTGGGTGATGACCCAACACTCACATAAAAAATGCTGAGTCATCAGCTATTATATTCTACTCAAACTTAAATATCTCTAAAATGAAGTGAACTAAATGGAAACTTCCACCACTCTAAGGGTCGATGCCTTCTGAAACACCTTTCTGAAATAATTTAACACCTTCATAGTGATGATGACTTGGCAAAAAAAAAAAATCCAAAATTGCAGCCTGTGCCGACAGCATGTTCCATTGGAGGCACTATCAATAAACCACCACCCAAATATAGTGCCACCAAGGGAACATGCGTCGGCACAGGCTGCAATTTTGGATTTTTATTATTTTTTTTATTATTTTTTCTCCGTAGACGGTGCCCTGGCCAGAGCTTTATAGTTGATGGGCTTAAACTTTGCATGTAGGTGCGATGGGACCGTCTAATTTGCACCTGGGGTAACGATTTTTGATTAAGAAATTTTTGACACATCTTTAACACCTTTCAAAATTTGTCTGGTCCATAACACAAAATATGTTTTACTAAACCCCCAAATTTTATTTCACATTTGGATTCACCATAAAATTCTGCGTCTGAGGGGAGAAGAAATCTTTCAATAAGGGGTTTAATTTCTGCCACAAATGGGCGTTGAAATTTCTTTGTTTACTCACACTTCAATTTCAGTAAAACTGTGAAATCTAATTCCATTGTTTCAACTCGTTATTATTATATTGATTCAACTTGTGAGATCGAGTAGGCTTCTATTTTCCAATTGAAAACTAAGATTCTACATTCCATAACAACGACAGATTATGTGATTATATTTACTTCTGCTTAGAATATTTTTGCACAATGGATACATGACATATTTAATTCTAATTAATTCGCTCTGTGTTTAACTTATAGAGACGGTTCCAATTAGATTATTGGGGTAATCGAGTGCGCTGAATTCAAATATGATTGTTAAATTAAATTAAAATTAATAATAATTGCAAATAATTGAACTTAATTTATTTTGCTGTACATAATAATGGTGTTAAATTATCAATAAATTAATAATTATTTATACTGATTTGATAAATCGCATTAATCTCAGAGATTATACAAGATAGAGACAAACTTCCAATTTAAAAATTGATCCTTATGACACGTAGCACCTCTACAAATGTGTCTTGACACCTTGAGGTTTGGATGACATCGTAAAAAAATGTGTTTTCACAATTTTGTGAATTATATAATTCAAATGGGTCGGTTGGTTTTGGGTGATTACCCAACACGCACATGAAAAATGCTAACTCATCACCTATTCATTGACTGAAAACTTGAATAACTCTGAAATTAAGTCAGCTAAAACGAAACTTCCACCACTCTAAGGGAGGTTGTCTTCCGAAACACCTCTCTGAATAATTTAACACCTTCATAGTGATGATGAATTGGCGAAATAATCCAAAATTGCAGCCTGTGCAGACAGCATGTTCCTTTGGAGGCACTTTCAATAAACCACCACCAAAATATAGTGCCACCAAAGGAACATGCGTCGGCACAGGCTGCAATTTTGGATTTTTTTATTATTATTTTCCTTCCGTATCCTCTCCACAGAACAGAGTTTTATTAACTAATAACCCAAAATTCAGTACGTATATGTGTCTCATGGGTTACAGATGTGCACCTGGGGTCAGGATTTTTGCTTACATTTTTTTGGACACATTTTTGCACCTGTTTAATATTTAAACAGGAACAATAAATAGTGCGCGAATATTTAATTTATATGCATTCGATAGAAAATTAAATTCTACACCTTTTCACAGTGCACGAATTTTTAAATTGGGTTTCGTTTGTGCCACAATTGAGTTGCAAGTTTCCTTTGTTTACTAACACTTCAGTTCTATTGAAAGTGTTAAATCTAATTCTATTGTTTCAACTCGTTATTATTATATTGATTCAATTTGTGAGATCGAGTAGGCTTCTATTTTCCAATTGAAAAAAAAGATTATATATTTCACAACAACGACAGATTATGTGATTATATTTACTTCTTCGAGAATATTATTGCACTGTTAATATACTGACGTAATTAATTATAATTAATTCAGTCAGTATATTACTTATATAGATGCTTATAATTTGTTTATTAGGGGTTATCGAGAGTGCGGAATTGAAATTTGATAACCAAATTAATTAATTAATTATTCATGACAAATAATTTAACTTAATAATTGTAAGTTTACATTGAAATTGGTGTTAAATTATAAATAATATTAATTATTATTTATACTAATTAATTAAATATCAGAAATCTCAGAAATCAAATAAGATAGAAACAAACTTCCAAATTATCAATTGATCCTTATGCCAAGTAACACCTCTACAAATGGGTCTTGACACCTTGAGGTGATGATGACATCGTTAAAAAAATGTGTTTTTACAATTTTGTTAATTCGATATTTAAAATGGGTTAGTTGATGTTGGGTGATGACCCAACACTCACAAAAAAATGCCGAGTCATCAGCTATTATATTCTACTCAAACTTGAATATCTCTAAAATGAAGTGAACTAAATGGATACTTCCACCACTCTAAGGGTCGATGGCTTCTGTAACACCTTTTTGAAATAATTTAACACCTTCATAGTGATGATGACATGGCGAAAAAAAATCCAAAATTGCAGCTGTGCCGACAGCATGTTCCTTTGGAGGCACTATCAATAAGCCACCACCAAAATATAGTGCCACCAAAGGAACATGCGTTGGCACAGCTGCAATTTTGGATTTTTTATCCGTAGCCTCTCCACAGAACAGAGTTTTATTAACTAAGAGCCCAAATTTTCAGGATATGTGTCTCATGGGTTACAGATGTGCACCTGGGGTCACGATTTTTTATTACATTTTTTTGGACACATTTTTGCACCTGTTTAATATTGAAACAGGAACAATAAATAGTACCCGATAATTAAATTTATTTTCATTCGATAGAGAATTAAATTCTACACCTTTCACAGTGCACGAATTTTCAAATTGTACTTAGTTTGTGCCACAATTGAATTGCAAGTTTCCTTTGTTTACTAACACTTCAGTTCAATTGAAAGTGTTAAATCTAATTCTATTGTTTCAACTCGTTATTATTATATTGATTCAACTTGTGAGATCGAGTAGGCTTCTATTTTCCAATTGAAAACTAAGATTCTACATTCCATAACAACGACAGATTATTTGATTATATTTATTTCTGCTTAGAATATTCTTGCACAATGGATACATGACATATTTAATTCTAATTAATTCGCTCTGTGTTTAACGTATAGTGATGGTTCCAAATAGATTATTGGGGTTATCGAGTGCGCTGAATTCAAATATGATTGTGAAATTCAATTTAAATGAATAATTGTTGCAAATAATTGAACTTAATTTATTTTGATGTACATAATATTGGTGTTAAATTATTAATAGATTAATTAAATATTTATACTAATTATCTAAATTTCATTAATCTCAGAAATGATATAAGATAGAAACAAACTTTAAATTTATCAATTGGTGGTTATGGCACTTACCACCTATACAAGTGGATCTTGACACCTTAAGGTGATGATGACATCGTCAAAAAAATGTATTTTTACAATTTTGTGAATTAAATAATTCGCATGGATTGGTTGGAGTTGGGTGAACACCCAACACGCACTTAAGAAATGCTGAGTCATCACAGATTATATTCTACTGAAACTTGAATATCTCTCAAATAAAGTGAGCTAAATGGAGACTTCCAACTCACTAAGGGTCGTTGCCTTTTGAAACACCTTTCTGAAATAATTTAACACCTTCATAGTGATGATGACATGGCGAAGAAAAATCCAAAATTGCAGCCTGTGCCGACAGCAAGTTCCTTTGGAGGCACTATCAATAAACAACCACAAAAATATAGTGCCACCAAAGGAACATGCGTCGGCACAGGCTGCAATTTTGGATTTTTATAATTGGAGCCTCTCAGACTCAAGTTCTAAACCCCGAGATCGCGACGTTCCAGTCCTTATCTAAAGGAGTCTATGGTTATAACCAACACAACTTTATGTTTACGTACCGTTCTAATTTTAAAAGATGGGGTTTTAATTAAATCATTCTCTTACGTAGTTATCACTCTATAACTATTCTACGACGACTTGTAATAAATATTATTAACATTAACAAATTTTTAATCAAAAACGGAATGTCACATTCCTTAATTGCTTTTAAAACGTGATTTTATGCTTGTGTTAAAATCTTGAGAAGCTATATAGTTACAGCTTGATCAATATTTCCATTTGATAGCCATCCTAAAAATTCGTGTACAATGATAATCCGTTTCGATGTCAAATCTCTTTGCAATTTTTGCGCCTAATGTAGTTAGTTTTATTTATTTACTAACAACAATCGCAATTCTTCAAAAAAAGTTATTTGGCTAACTCATTTCGACCAATTTGCTCCTTACATAGCCTACGTAATTAAAGCCTATTCACGTTAATAGAGGTGGTTAATGGTAATAATTGTCTCTCTAACTACAAACATACTTTATACGATTACAACTATAAAATAACTATTATTCAGACTGTAACTTAGTTGTTTCCTATTCGATCCACCGTGCAAATTTCAAAGTTCCTTTTCGAGTTTGAATTGCGAACTTTATTCTTCAATGAACAATTGCTAGCTGAGAAAGTATTTGCTTAGATAAGAAAGGAATGGTGTTTGAGCACTCGACTCTCGAGAAATCCGAACTCAAATTCTATCCTCGAAATTGAGAGTTGGATGAGTATAGTTTTGCTGGTACCAGCAACAAATTGTTTCATCAAGCAATTGTCCTGTTCAATTACGTATATAGAGGATCTTCCAAAGAGTTATGACTGCATTTATAATTTCACCAAAAGGATATTTAATTCCTTCTCGGTCTACTATGTGAATTCGATTCAATTCAGAATCTTCACACTCCAGCCAAAGCTTTCATCGTGTGTGAGTAAAGACACACAATTAAAATATCTTTGCCTGGACTATGTATGTTGTACATTTTCCAAAATCTGTTAATGAGTGAAATGAATTGATAGGTGTGATTTGAAATATTATTCCATTCATTATACAGCAATACCTCATTTTGGATATTGACTGATCCCAAACTGAAGAGCCAAAGGGACACTTTGTCTTTCAAGAATATTTGAGTGATTGGACAAGAGTTTCAATGTTCGCCTCATAGTTTTCGTGACCAAAAGGTTTTCCAAATTGCATAGTGTGATCTGAAGATGCAATAATACAGCCTGCTGGTCCCAAGAATATTTTCTAACTGATGGGGAATATAAGTAAATTGCTTGATGAATGCTTACGATAGATTCTCTGGTATGGAGTCACAGGAGAATTAACATGGATATAATGGTGTTCAACTTCTTTAAGTAGAATGTTAAGTGACGAACATCATTTATCTGAGGTAAGGAAAGAGAAAGTCGTACACCTTCATAGAAACCAATAAAATAGTATGCAGTATTTCAGTAATGGTTAACGAACAAAGAATCAAAATCCAGTTGTTATTTTTTTCATAGACAAATCTAAGTGGTTTGTTTTGGATACTAAGTCTCGTAGTGTGGTGAATGAAAAAGCTCTTTCCCTCGGTTATACTGTATTTGATTCATCTTTTGCAGTATCAATAAATTGCTGTTCTCTCAAAGATCTTTCCATCTGAGATGTTTGGTGTCTGATTAAGTAATTCTAATTATGATCCATTTTCAGGTTGAAGGATTGAAAATTAGTCTGATTTCTTTGTCGAGGAATAGAACACGTAATCAAATTCTTCAAGTCTCTGATATCTTCTCTACAGAACGCTCGAAGCCGATGGATTAACGAGATCAGGTGGACTTCTTGGCAACTTAAATAATGGAGTATACTGTTCGCCTGCATAATTACTCGATCATCCTGGGGCCGAACATTCATTGGGCATGCTAGGTAATGGAATAAAATTGTTAGGAATGCCTAGCGAAGAAATGAAGAAGGATGTTTTCAAATTTTCGATGTATTAATCTAGAAATATTTATGGAAAGGAAACGTTCAATTTAGATAAAAAAATTATGGTTAGTTGCCGAAAGGCAAAGAGTGTAACTTTGAAGTTAATAATAAGGAAACTTTAATTATTCTTAATGTCAAAAGATTGATCCAAAAATATTTACCCTCAAAACTCCGTCATCCGGACCTCCCTCAATTGGGCACCCTTTTGGAGTAGAGAGAAACTAAATATGTATCCATTTAATTAATAATGGAGTTTAATGGTAAAATTATATACCAGGTACATATCTTAAATTATCCACAACCCGTTAAAAACATCAGTTTTATATTTTGAATGGATTCTAGAAATTAGGGATTATACACTTTGGAATTCCATGTGTACCAGCCATTGTATATCTCAAATCTGGGAAATTCCGAGTTACGGGCACCCTCAAGACCACAGTGCCCGGATAAAGGAGGTTGGAGTGTATATATATACACATATTATCGGTTTACAATATGATAAAGTTTATTTAAGCCCGAAGCAACGTTCATAGCCCGAAAATGGCATGTCTTAGTATAACATACATAGGTATCTATTAGGTTAATTACCGTATCTCTATCTAAACCTTTTATTGTAAACATAATCAATGGACTTCACCGACAACATCCATGGCCAAAATTTTAACAATTATCAACAGGTCTTATTATGACGTATGTTACGATCATATATATTAAGTTAAATAAACGGTAATGCGGAAATGGTTCAATTTTTTAAAAAGGGAAATAGTTCGAACCAAACTAGGAATAGTTCGACTTTCATTTTTGTATTGTTGGACCATGGATTCAAAAGCCGGGGTTTTCTCATATCCATGGTATAGCACACTAAATAAATCGAACTATTTCCTATTTGGTTTTCGAACGTTTTCCACCATACCAAATAGACTAACTAACCAATACCTGTTACTGAAAATTGAGTTGTAAGATTGTTTTAAGTATTGTAGGATCTTATTGATAAGTTTATTTTAACCTAAAAATGTCCACTATGGTCAGAGGCCGATCTGGAGCTGACCTCAACTAATAGCGGCCCACCGTAATGCCCCCTGCCCTCTATGAACCTTCACTGAATTGTGGTTTACTTTGGTTTTGTAGTGTACTTTCCTTATTATAGATTCTGGAGTAGACTCCATCATTCCTCGTCATAGTCCACTCAGATCAAAACAATTTATAGAGGCTAGTAACTCTACAGATTGCTTATCTCAATCCCCGATCTCTTGTTCACTTTATCAAAATGCAAAAGTATACAAATTAGAGGAGAATCCCACTAGTATTTATAAGAGATTTATGTCTTCATTCTTAGAGGTGGAGGCATATAGAACTCCAGGTATCAATACATTTCAAGATGTTCGAGGCAAGATATAACCCATTAAAAAATTCTATTTCCTTACTTCTATCTATTGTGTTATTTTATCAGCAATATTTATGGACACCTACTCTATTTGATAGTACTTGAGCCTATATTGGAAAACTTACCATTAAAAATTTCGGATGAATTTAACAATCTAACACTTTATTTAAAACAGGGGAACTTATTGAGATATAAACCTTAGGGGACTTTCAAACGTAAGCTAACGCTTACAATGGAGGCAGATGGATGACTCATGTGAAACAGTGTAGACGCATAAATCACTACTGTGTTCATAGACTAGGGGAAACTTAGCGAGTTATACGAGCGACAGAAAGGGCGTATGGCGTTTGCCCCTCCCTCCCTTTCGAAAGATCGATAGTTAGATACCCAAATATCAATTTGTAACCATCTTTGTACCAATAGATTAACAAATCAATATTCAAATATCCTAATAAATTTGTAATTAAACAAAAAATACCATCGATGGAGCTTGCATCATAAATAACTCCGATGCAGCCTTTCAACTAAATACATTAGGAGCTTGATACATTTAATCATGTATTTGTTAATTGCTTTATAAATTATTTATTTTTCTCTATTTATCACGTAATAATTGTTATCCAAAGTGGCAGAGTGAGTGTATCCTCCCTATGTCACATGTTACGCAAGGTTCGAACAAATATTTTACCAAAATGGAAAGTTTAAATTCTTCTGAAACAGGAGAATTTTCAAACTTTATTAAATCCACTTACCAAAATTCGTAATGTTTCCACCTAAACTGTTTGATACAATTCGTTTGCTAATAACTAGTTAACTTCGCTCGCTAAGCCGCCTTACAACCTGACTCCCCCGGAACAACAACCGCAAAGTGTTTTTTGTGTGATATTCTCTTGATCCCTCTACACTCCAACGAAATAGTATTTGGGAATACCTTTCTAGACTTTGTCCTTAAATCATTGATTATAGTTTTATCCTATTATTTGGATTCGATTAGAGAGGACAGATTCCACATGGGGTATAATCAGGGTTTCCAATCCAATCCAACCGATGAAAATTTTGGCAATCGATATCGATAAGTAATCCAATCGATAATATGATGTGACAATCCAATCCAATCGATAAAAATAATCGATTATTTGTCGATTTTCTATCGATTGTTTATCGATTTTCTATCGATTATTTGTCAATTTTCTTTCGATAAATTAACAGATTATTTATAGACTACGTATTTATCATTTTAAAAAATGATAATTTGTCAAATATTTATGGTTAATACTCTATTTCCTATCGATTATATGTCGATTTCTTTCGATTATTTTTCTATTATTTTCTATTTTCTATTGATTATCCTTCGATTATCCATCGATTTCTATCGAATATTTATTGATTTTCATTCAATTTTGTATAAATTATTTTAATTTATAGTATATAAATTTAGGGTTCTTTATCTTACTTCCATAATTAAGAAATATGTACACCACCCGGCCAAAAATATTTGAGCAATAATATTATGAATTTATACATTTAAGCTTATAGCAGCATAATAACATTCAATATGGCTATTTACATAAAACGATACCGTATGTAAAGTATAAGAAAATTTCAAAACTTTTAAATTTATATTTTTATGGAGGTGTTTAACTATACTATATATAGCTATAATTTTGTGATATTTTTTCATAATATTCGTCCAAACAAACAAGTATATTAATATTTTGGGCCTTACACGTAAATCGATAAAAATCGGGGAAAAATCGATAATATATATTCCGTCGATAATTATCCAATCGATGAAGACTTTGGGCAATCCAATCAATGATGCAATCAATGCAAAATTCAGCAATCGATTATCTCCAGAAGTATTGGAATATGTTAGATGTAAATTCTGCAGTTAATGAAACGGACTTTAAAGTATTCTTCACTTATGTTCGGCTCATTTATTTTACAGCATAGGATTTCATATAGTAAATAAAAAAATTAAACTAAAAATATATGAGAGAAAACTCTTTTTACATTGTGTAGAATTTATAGACCCGCTGTTGAAATGACAAGTATCAATAATTTATTCCAATCTTTATGCTTTGTATTTACGTCTAGTTCTTATGTGCAATAGTTAAGACACATACTCATTTGCTAGAAAGATACATTAGTAATGAATCCGTAAACTCCTTATAGACTAATTAATGTTTGGTGGAAGAACATATTGATGATATTATTGCTATTGATAACAATGATGGTAAACATACAGAGAAAATCCCCCTTCCTGCTAACATTTTGTAAATATTGCAATTAATTGCAAATCTTGGATTTAAAATAATCCTGGAAAAAATGCAGATCCAAATCCTGTTTATTATTCAGAGGTTATAGAATACTTGTTAACATACTACCTACCTATATTATCTTTGTGGAGAGGAATCATCTTAGGACCTTTTAGTGTAGCGGATAAGAACAAGAATAGCATCTTTAGCAACGCTATTGTGGAGAATTGGATGCGTAATGTTAAGTTAAATATTTTGGATCCAAAACTAATTTGAGGCCAGGAGATTTTATACAATTGCTATATCCTGGTATAGTCAGGGCCGTGCCACTAATACAAACTGACCAGGTCAAACCTGGGCAGAATTTTTCCAGACCAGGTTTTGACCAGCTTGACCTGGTCATATGACCAAGTTCGCACTAACTTGCTGAATTTCAAAACAATAACTAAGACAATTAGTTTAATTTTCTAAAACTCAAATAAAGGAAACCATGATATCAAGATTTTAAGAAGTTAAAAGTAGAAGTTTTTTTACAATGTGTAGTCTAGCTTACTCTAGTTAAGTTTGACCTGGGCAGGTATCAATAGGGCTCGCACGGCCCTGATAGTAAGTAGGTTATCAGAATTTCATTGCGTTTCACCCGTGAGCGAATACGATATTTAAAGGTCATATAAGAGAAGCAAATTGTTTGGAAGAGGAATGTGTTGAAGAATGGTCACGAAAATGAAAGTGTATTTCGGTTATTTACAATCTAAATCATATGAATTTCAAACATTTAAGAAGAAAATTTTTGAGAATAATAACGAAATATGTAATATTTAGCTTAGATTTGTCCCACGAAAATGGGAAAAGGTTTATAGGTACGGCCGAAAACTGCATTAAAGGCAATGTGAGTGGCCTCTATATTTACAGATGATTAGATAGTTGAGACGGGAATAATACTATATGTACTACCAAGCATTCGTTCGCCACATGCAGACTGGCTTATTTGGCTTATAAAAAGTGGAAGTTTCAATTTCGCGAAGAGTTACCATACTTTTATAAGGATATTTTAGATAATGAAGAAAGTTTATTTAATTATTCCCCGAACTTGACTCAATACACAATTGGCGATGAAAATTGCTATTCTCGAACATTTCTTAAGGCCTCCCGTCACCTGCAATTTAAAACCGAAATATTTATTGTTACATGAATCCCCGCTAGTCTATTCTATCAGCTATTATTCAAATCAAAGTTTGACTCTCTAACTCATATACTTACCGAGTTACAGCCAAATATTTGAATATGGAACTAAATGACGTGCTATTATTATATAACATTAATTGAAAATTTACTATACAAAGGATTCTACCAGAGAATTGGGTAGTTATCAATGCAATGTTAATGCATATTAACTCACTGGCAGTCAAGATTTCCATGCAGTTTAGGGAGCTAATAATCGAAATCTAAGTGACCTAAGCTTATTTACGTTTATATTCAGAATTTACGACTTGTTATCCTTTGATAATATATTTATGCTCTCGAAACCTATCAAATTCCAAGTTAGAAGTAACTTCATTTTATGAAAAGTGTGAAATTCCTTCGATAAACATCGAAATTTGTTAAGAAAATCTTTTGAAAATATCTCCGCATTAGTCCACATATCAAACAGAAGTTGCTCGTAACAACGCTGGAAACCGTTGCAGCATACCTCATGATTTTGATGTCTTGTTCATGCCACCACAAACATCTTTTTATATTTGATCTGGAATTAAGTAATTTGTAATATCATTTGTAATAATATTCGGGGACGCGGAAAATGTCTCAAAACTGAAGTAGGATTTTGACACAAAATGTCAGCAATACCACAAAATATTAGGGATTCTGTTTAAAGAATATTTTGCCGTAATATTTAATTAGTTTTTGAACTTGAGTACTTTCTATTTTTGTTTAACGCATTTTGTAATTCTGCCCAGGTCTGGGATCAATTACTTTCAAATGTAATACAGTACATATAATACAATTACATAATTTATCAACCCTTCCATTTACTATTACAATTACATTTCCAAACCTTGTCACATATTACAATTACAATTACTTAATCTCCCCGTTACGATCACATTTCAATTACATTACCCTAGGTAGGATTTGGTGATAGTGTTAATATAAAATGATAGAAGGTACGCTAGTGACTAAAAAGTTTATTGAATGCAAAAACTCAAATAGACTCATCTTTTTCTAAAAATACCCATTTGATTTGACGGTGATGAGTTTATGAAATACTTTATCGCTTAGGGAACACCTATCAGGTCGAAAAAATTCACATCTACGCTAAAAATCTCTCCACTGGAGCTGAAGAAGCTGGGACAGACAAATATCGCTGTGCTATCTTTGATAATGTTTGGAATTCATATTCTTTGAACTTCCAAAAGCTGAGGACATCAGCTTCTTCTGGTAAACGAGGCTTTGATAATTATGAGTTCATTTCTCCTAATTTACTCAATGAATCTATCATTGGTAATTGAGAAGGAAACCTGGTCATAAAACTCAGTGACTTGCAATTCTTTGATGGCGGATCAGGAGGGCTTTCGATTTGTGACTCTAAATTACAAATATATTTTGTTGCTGTCATGTTGGACACGTGAGTGGATTCAATTCTAGCTGACTCACTTCCAGTACACCAATCCAATTTGAATCTTGGATCAAGAATTGCTGCAAAAATATATTGCTCACGTTGCTCATAGATTCCCATTTTGTCATCCAGAGATTTCTGCAGTGCCTTCAACATATTAGACTTATATTTCACTCTCAGTGTTTCAAGTGATGATCGAATACCCCGAATGCATCATGGTATAACGAAACTAAGAGAGATTGAATTTTTCCGCTGTGTGAAATCTGTAGCTTCTTCAAATGCTGCCTTGAGCATGTTTGTCGGATTATTTTGTCCAATTCTTTTCATGGATAATTCGACAAATTAATCCGATAAGACAGATAAACCCTGTGGGATATCCATGCAAAATGGTATATTTATCATAATTTTCCTCGAATATTATAACAAAATATTCCGATAAAACAAAATAATCCGATTTCGACTGTAGTTATTTTACCTTGAAGTTTATAAAATGATATTTTCTCTTCTTAATGTTGGGTAATATTTTCTGCATTGTGCTGACCTCGAAACCGTTTACATCCCAAAATCAATGAACGCAAGGCCCAATCTAATATAAAATGTCAGGTTATTCCGAGAAATCCCCGCATTTGACGATTGGACTATAGATCAACTGTTACGGAATCAGTATCAACCATATCTAGAAGATTTTTCATGTTATTTTCAATTATTTAACTTTCTTTGTTAGAATTTATTAGAGAGGTGTTTTCGTGATGGTATAATATATCGCGTATCGAGTAGGTTTTCAAAACACTTGAATGAAGGACTCTCGACTAGTGATAACGGTAGCAACTGGTCAGCAATTAATGTTATTAGAGCATCAGTAGCAGCTAACTGACGTGGGTCATGTTGACTGACTTCTATACCACAAAGTTAAGAGGAGTTTCATCAGTAGATTGTTCTAAAGATGTAGCAGCAATATTTGTGTGTATCTTAAGAAACTTTTTCTTTGTGTTATATATATATTATACTAGCCGAAAAATCGCCCTCCGGGCGGCGTTTTTCTGCTAGTTTACTACGCTTTGTCTTTGGTGGTAAGTTACATTTTAACGTTTTATTCGCTTTCTCACTGTATTGGGCGTTTGTTTACAATCATTACCAACATGCGAACGTTTTTTAAGTGGCATACGTAATACAGTCAACTTCGCTTAATAGAGCCACCTCGGAACCAGGTTGTTTTGACCCGATTAAGCGGAGAAACCGATTAACCGAAAATATTGTAAGCCAAACTGTAATTCTGTCCTATAAATCCTGTGAAATTTTGACCCGATTAAGAGGAGAAACCGATTAAGCGGTGGCTCTATTAAGCGGAGTTTACTGTAGTTGAATAACAGGTTTTGATTTAGTATGTCAATTATGACTGAAGTTGGCAAAGTATGTCAACCCGATCTATATATAGCAATAGGTATGAATATTAAATTGTTCAACAACATAAATTTAAGAATTTTATTGGTCTATATCATATATGTATATTCAATTGTTGTTTATATTATGGGAAATCATATAGAATACAACAGAGAAACGGAACATAAATAACTGATTGAATGAATTAATTTACTCTCGCCCAATTAAATTACAGTCTCAGTTAGGCATTCGATAATGCACACTTAACAATTGATAGAGACATAAAAATCCTTTTATACTAATTGATGCTAGATGCTAATCCATACTGGGACAACCCTCGAATTTAATTGGTTAAAGGTTTTGGCACCTTGGGGATGGAAGATGTTAATATTTTTCTTAAAAATTCCTTATCTGGTGTGGTCAGGTAATTCCTAGATAATATTCAAAAATTGGTAGAGATCGGTTCATGCATCTCAGAGACAGACACAGACAGACATACAGACATTGTCTTTTATATATATAGATAATTAATAAATTATACTTACAAGAATATATTAAATTTACTGTAAATTTTCTAATACTTACCTTTAAGTGAGTCTTAAGGTTGAAGTGTTTTCAATGAAGTTGAAATGCCACAGCTACATAATTTACAAATGGCTTTATAATTTCCACAGTATTTGAAGGTATCTCAAAATTTGAATGGATTGACATTATAATCAGTTTAAATGAGTAGATATACTTTCTATATTTATAGTATAGATGATGTATCTGCTTATCACCTTGTAGGAAATTAAAAACTACAGTCGAAATCGGGTTTTTTTGCTTATTGGGTTTTTTTGCCTCCTTTTGTCGTGCATTTTGGGGGGCAAAAAAACCCGATTTCAACTGTATTCAACTTGGTTCAATGTATTTTTCACAGCTTCCTAGTTCTTCTCTATTTAATTTATTAGTCAAGATTCGAAGTGATAGAAAAGTAATATAGAATTACATATTACAATAACATCAATTACAATTACAATTACTATTACTATTACATCCTATTTGGAAAACACAATTACTATTATTATTACTTTTCAAATTGTAATCGTTACTATTACAATTATAATTACATATTACTATTGCCTCAGGCCTGTTTCTGCCTAGCAAGGTTTTACAAATATCGATATCGGGAAAAATCCCCGATATCGATACGATATGTCGGAAAATCCTCGATATCGATAAATATCGCGATATTTTTTAAAAATATCGGAAATATCGGAGATTATCGAAGAATATCGGAAATGTCGTGAATATATTTGAATTATCGGAGAATTACGTTAAAGTATCGGGAATTATCGGATATTTTCCGATATTTAAAAAAAATATCGCGATATATTCTTTGGGAATTTCCGATATCGATACTACCGATAAATATCAGAATTTCCGATATTTTCCGATATATCGATCTCAATCCTTGTGCCTAGGTTTCTTTTGAGTAGTACCTCTACTATAATAACACAGAACAAACACATTTTCAAAACTATCAAATGGAATTTATTTTTAATTTTCTATCTGAAGGATATCGATATGTCAAGTATCATGAAAATAAATGTACAATTTATCTTAGATGCACTCTTGCAAAATAGAAAGGATATAATTTCTTAGCGTAAATTTACACATCAGAAAATCTCGGAGTGACTAAGATTTGTCATGCAATATTCGGTCCGGGGTAAATTTGGTACGGCCGGACAAATATATAAGAAATATTTTGTCCGACCGGACATAAAATTCAACGTACCGAATATTTCAGACATTTTGGTTCGGGTTTGCAAAATGACCCTCCGGACTAAATATTTCAGATGTTTTTGGTACGGACTATTTTTCGGTCCGGGTTGATTCTTAAATATTATTATACAATGTTACATGAAAAACAGCATACTCCGCTTCAAAGATCCACCGGACGAAAAAAATATTGTTAAACGGAACACATTACATTCTGTCTATTTTCTGTCATACAATGCATATTCGAAGAATATATATTATCTTTTCAGTGGGTTTGAATTGGGGCAATCAAATGCAAGATATATTCACAGGTTTATAAACATTGCACAATTTTTGTACCAGTCTCGACTTTCTACAGTCACTGGTTCATACCGAACGTGCTGTGCTACAAACAGACAGACAGACAGACAGACAGACATCAATCCTCGCGTAGTAAATAAATTGCTCCGCTTAATAGTGCCAACACTTTACTTCAGTTAATTTGGTCGAAATAACCTGGTCCCGAAGAGACTTCATAAGCGGAGTAAACTGTATATAATTCATTGAATTTAGCTGAGAATTGGTACAGCTGCCAGCTGGATCCGTTTATATTAACATTAGCATCATCGCGGGAGTTGGAAATAGGCTATCCACTGTATACTACTAATGAATAACTGATAATGACTGAATTTATAGAATAGTTTATTATATATCCGTGAAATACAAATACTAGTAATGTTTATTCTACATTTTAAACAATTAAGTAGGAATATGTATTGAAATTACTCAAAAGGTCTGTTACGTTCGAAATTGATGAGTAGTCTGGATATCAAATCGATGTACTTTGCGTCTAAATATATCTGTGAATTTTAGAGAGTTAAGAAGTAGAGAATTAGTGCCAATATACAGTCCTAAACTTCAATAATATATCCTCCAACGTCATCGATTTAGTTGATATGAGTTCTACAACTGGTTCGTAGTGATAATTTTCATTTAAGATATAAAGTCCGGGCTCCAACGCTGATTTCTCTGTAAAAGCATACTTGTGCCAAATCATTTCCGAACATTGCTTCCTATTGGATTAAATAGCTATAAATATATGTACACCAAATAAGTACGCAGCCACCATTATTTCACAATCTGTACCCCATATATATTCATTCCTCATATTCGTTGATGCAAGGTATCCTTTAATATCTACTATTTCTTTTTTGGCGAATCTGTTTTTCACATAATTCCAAAAAATTTTATTGTCCAACGCCCGCCATAAAATCACATATTAACTCGCGTACTTTCATATGAGACTTCTCTGATCCAGTTATAGAGTATGCTATTGTTCTAAATAAGCAGTTTCCATCTGCAATAATACGCGCGGTTTTTTCTGGAATAAAAAATCGCAGTATTGCATCAGTAAATTCGATATGCTGTTTACTTGGACGAATATATGTAGGATTCAACTTGTTGGATATTCTTTGTTGATCTTGAAAGTTTATTCAATAAACTTTCATATACTGTATCAATTGTGGAATCACATAAATTATTTTCGAAGTCTCCCTAAAAAAACACAGCTTAGTATATGTACAAATTAATAAAGAATGAGCAGAACTTGTTGTTGATGTGATATTATGGTATCATTTGTCAAATACATATTTAGCCGGATAATTGAGCACCGGGTTTCCGGATCCGGCCGGAGTAGAGAATCTCTAATCCAGTACAGCTCTAGCTTATTGGGTTATATTTTTCAAAAGATAAAAGATTCAATGGTATTCTCACAATGCAATCAGCCTTCTACTAATTAAAATATATAAACACTCTGACTAACTTGAACAAGATGTCATTAAACATTACCTTTTTTGAGAATAATGGAGCGATTTTTTCTTTATCTGCGGTAAATTTGAGGTCAGTTTTGTCTGTAGTATGCCATATTTTGAGGTATATGCTCCATTTATTCGCTCGATTATCTATAAATTCACTATTAACGCTTAATTGGGACACGTTTGTTCCAGGCCTCTTGTCCCAATTAAGCGGAGATCCCTTAACCGAAATTTTTAGTAAAGTAGTGATTTACCTGTGATTTGCACAAATTTTGGTTTTAAAACTCTTACGACATTTTCTCCAATGCCTGCGGACCCTTGATTCTTCACAAACCCATAGAATGAGCCGTAATATTCTCTGGAACGTTTGATATATCCCTGAAACACAAGGTCTTAATCTATGGTAAATTTCGATATTACTGAAATCAATAAGAAATAGACAATATTTCAGATACTTTGTCCTGCCTTGACAATTATTTTTAGAATTTGTTCTGATTAATAGGAATTTTCTATTGAGCCAGCACCAATTTTGAACCAAATTAGTTTAGTTTGTCCCGATTAAGCAGAGTTTGTCCCGATTAACCAATAATTTAGTAATAGCTTCTAATGGAAGGATTCTGTTCCTGGGGCGTTGTCCCAATTAAGCGGCTATCCCGATTAACCGGTTTCCCAATTAAGCGGATTACACTGTATATAAGCAAATTAGCATTTGTATCAATATTCACTACCACGAATCTGTGATATTCTTACCTTGCTGCCATCACGTTCTTGTAATTTATATAGTCCCTTCGCATGTGATTTTATAATTTGAAATGGGCCTTCCCAACGATATTCTAAACACCCTCCACGTCGTTTTTTTCTGAGAAAATTCTTTTTGAGGTAAGATGATCCGATGAGAAATGATAATCCACCACCATGTTTTCTATTATACAGTTCAGATTGTTTGTCTTGAGCTTTTTGAAAAAATTTCTTGATGTCTACTTCCATCATACCCAGGGTTTCATCCAGGCGTATGCTACGCGCCTCCAGGCGCGTAATTTTAAAAGGAAACTTTTCTAGGCGCCGCGAAAATCCATAGATGCTCCCATAGACGTAATACAAATTGAGTATTTTAGGCGCGTGTGAGCGAGCTCAAACTTAATCTAGGCGCGCTGGAAATTTTGCCTGGATGAAAGCCTGATCATACCACGCTGATTTTCGAGCTGTTCAATCACTGGATTATCAGCAGCCTGAAAATTGTTTAACTTTTCCTCAGGTTCATGGTTATCAGTGTTAATATCTATTGGGAGCCTTGCAATTCGACCGAACATTGCGTCCATGAATTCAGGAACAGAAATTATGGAATCCTCGGAAAATTGACAAAGTTGTGCAAAAAATGCGATAAGTGAAAGATATAATAATAATTGCCTGTTATATTAGATTTGATCCCCTCAGTTGTGTTGACATTAATAGTATATCATATCATATGACTATTATACTTCATCCAATCAAATTTCTCTTCTATTAATAATAAATTATCATACACACAAATTAACTATTGTATGATTGTGTTAGGAAGATATGGACACTTTCTATGAGATAACATTATACCAGGGGCTTCATACTTTTACTTTGAGAGGACTGCACTAACTATTAGTCTATTATATACTCATAACAAGAATATACACAAGTTAATGGAGTCAACTCGCGAGCCATTGTATGAAGACCCCTACTAAATGCGTACTAAAGTAGATTTTCAAATAATTCTTAGTAAATTCAATTAACCGTCTATTTAAGAAAATAATATTAAGAATCAACCCGGACCAAAACATCTGAAATATTTAGTCCGGCCGGACATTTGAAAACACGTACCAATAATTTCTGAAATATTCGGTCCTGGAAATTTTATGTCCGGCTGGATCAAATTTACCCCGGACCGAATATTTCGTCTCAGATTCATCATCATTCTCAACGGAACAGAGTATTATATTAACAATTAAAAGAAAGCGAGCTGCTGAATTATTGACAGAAAATTTAAGACAAGTTTTGATAGTGTCTCGTTTCCCAAGGAGCATCTTTTTTAACATTCAAGAAACTCGAAAGTACCCTGGCAAAGAGATGTAATTACTAATTACAATTGCCAAAATTGACATCGACACCTGAAGAATTAGATGAACTGTTGATAAATTTTCCGTACTCCAGAAACCATCGAGTAACAATTAGGGAAGGCATGGCTCATTTGCTAAGCATAGAATTGCCCGAATAATTCCAGGTCATTGATTACATTCTGTTTGATCATGAATATATATAAGTATCATCTAGGGTGCGACCCGTAATGCCCGTGGCCCGTGGTCCGTTATTCAAAGCCCGCGGCCCGCTTATATATTCCGCCAGCCCGCGATTTAGGAAATTTGTTTATTTTATGGCACCGTTGGCTGAATTCGTGAAAATATTCTCTAATAATTTTGAATTCATATAATTTCCGCGTTATATGTTGCGGGAAATCGTATGCGCAAATAGCATATATATGAAACCTTTATACCGGCAACACTTTGATAGTTTCGTTAGTTGTTTCCTTTTTCTTTCTATTAATGGTGGAAGTTAGTAGCTATAGTGCATCTAGACTTTTACATTTATATGTTATTTAAAAATTAACAATTGATCTTTTTGACCCTTTTCGGCCCGTTTTGGGCCCGCGGCCTGTGGAAAAAGGCCCGAAGCCCGTGATTTACAATAAAGCCCGCACGGGTCGCACCCTAGAGTATCATTACATGTTCAACTATATTTAGGATTTCCTATACGGCAGAAACATCTAGACTGCTTTTGAGAATAGTTCCTCATTAATTTTGACTACAATGACGTAATCAAAAATTCACACCATATGGTAATAAGCATAAATAAACTCAAATACAGGTATATTGGCTATGAATGAACATAATTTTTGTCCTAGCTAGAAATAAAGCATATACGTAAGATTATATAATCAACGGAAATATCATTTAGTAATGCTTGTGCAATTTTAGTTTCACATTCCTGCCGTTTGTTTGATTTAAGAGCAGTACTTGGTCCTTACGTCGAGTTTTGAGACCTGTTTTCTCCAGTCATAAAATTGATTTTTGAAACGATCTTGTTAACTAGTTGTTTTGGCTTCTCTGAATGACAATTGCAAGCTAAGGTACAATCACACTCTACTGTTACGATACTGAGTAGTGCCAGCGCTAGAGATTTCCTGGGAAAAGCTGGAGCTTCTAATTTCTCTTTCCGAAACTTCAAGTAAACAGAAGCACTGTATACATAGTATTGTAATTAGTACTGGGTAGAACCAAACCACCTTGATTTAAGTTGCTGAAATACTCAGATGAAACATGATCATTGTTCAAGAAACTCAAATAGACAGGACACTGGATATGTTCTGATAGCGACAATGATATATACCCTGCTATGTAAAAGACTACTTGCTGTGAATCCTTTGTTAGATGAAATTGATTGATTTGGAGTTGATAAAAAAGAGATTTCAATATTTTGCTTGGCGATAGATTTCACTTAATCACTGTCTCTGATCTGATCACTTCTTGCAAGCTGACAAAAAAGCGCCCTCCCCTAAGTTGCCAATAATGTGAAAACCTCCTTTAGCTTGATAAACGTCCAGCTAACACATAGTCATGCCCTTCTGTGAGTAAGTCAAGAGATAATTTAGAGATTGCATAGTTGCTGTATTTAGGGTTTATATGTTTGATGTGACAAACATAAATCTTCCCTAGGGTTTCGAAGTATTCAGCCAATTATAAAGGAACAAAGGAATTATGCTTTAGAATCATTTGGAATTAGAGCATTTTGCTTGACGAACATCATTGACTAACATTTCGTAAATTTAAACAATGTAAAAGCTAAGTTTGCGCTTAAACTTGCTCAAACTTCACACAAGCCCACTTGCTGCTAAACTTAACTCAATCTTCTGTAGTGTACCTCCACAAACTATATACGTGTAAATATATTTTCTTTGTGATCTAAAAGCAAGTTTACTTGACCAATATATTACCTTAAATTGCAGTTTTATATTTCTACTTGATTTCGATTCTTCTCGAGTTCAGTGGCGGTGGCAGGGGGGCACGTGCCCCCCCCCACAGGAAAATGGTGCTCCCCCGCCAGGGGGGCACACTTTTGAAAGATTCTTTGGAAAACAAATATTCGAAGATATTTTAGCGAAATATGAACAATATTGAACATGAACAACAAGATTCATCAGAGTCTTCAAACATGAATGCCCAATCAATGTTAAGTGTTAAATGTAACAGTGTTATTAGACCAGTTTTGATTGCGAACTGCTTGCGATTCGTGGAGTTTTGGGCAAATTGGGATTAGTTTTCTATACTTTACTGGGAAAATATCTGGATTCTCGAGTCTCGACGGCAACTATGAATTGCTGCATTTTTTTCTAAAAGGGTGTGCCCCCCTAGTTTCAGGTTTGCCCATCTGGTGCCCCCCCAGCTGCGGCACCCTGGCGCCGCCGCTGCTCGAGTTTAACAAGGCAAATAGTTTTTCGAGATAGGCTAAATCATAGGCGTCGTAAATGCGAGAGATGGCCCTTCGGCACGGACACTGGAATATAGGACCGTGCCCATTCTCGTCGTTGAAATGTAGGTTGCCTCTTCGGACCACCCGGGTAATTATATCCAGAGCAGTAATTCGAACTACCTCTATGTAGGTGTATTATCTCCTGCCGACTGTACAGGGATTGTAACTATTTTTCTGTTCTATACAGGCGTGAGGAATTTAGTACAATTGTATAGGGATTTAGTTTAGACAAAATTACCGATTGTAAGTCCAATAATACCTATATAATGTTTACACCCTCTAAATGTCATAGATGCATTATACGATCATACGTTATACGTTCGGGGAGCGTATAATGGATCATATATACGTATAATGGATCATATATACGTTCGAGCGTATAATCAACGTATAACAAATGGCCAACGTATGATACCATCATACG
Source organism: Hexactinellida sp. DTS-2022 (assembly GCA_028753945.1). Classification (NCBI taxonomy): domain Eukaryota; kingdom Metazoa; phylum Porifera; class Hexactinellida; species Hexactinellida sp. DTS-2022. Next base: position 2,768,744 of record JAPNXP010000014.1, read on the forward strand.
ATGAATCTGAATTTAGTCAATTTAGTAAAAACTAAAACGTGACTATTAGTGATGCTAAGGAAGACAGGTTTCTTCGATACATAACGTATGGTAACGTATAATGAACGTATAATGAACGTATGATGAACGTATGATAACGTATGGTAACGTATAATGAACGTATAATGAACGTATGATAACGTATGATGAACGTATGATAACGTATGGTAACGTATAATGAACGTATAATGAACGTATAATGAAAATCGTATAAAATCATTATACGTTATACGTCGTATGATGATTATACGTTTTGACCATATGATCCTCTAACGTATGATGGCATTATACGTTCACCTAACGTATAATGGCACCATATATACGTTATACGTTACGTATAATGCATCTATGCTAAATGTAGCATTTGTTTATGTAAATTAACAATTAGTATTAAAGCGTCAAGGGATTCCCTCTAGTCTAGTAAATAATTTCTTTCCAAAAGTGATTAATTTATTTCTTGCCATTTTTTCTGCTTTTACAACATTAATGCAATGCTCTAGTGTAATTCCTGTTAGTATAAATGCAGGGGCGGCAGAAGCGATCAGGCCTGTCAGGCCATGGCCTGACCACTTTATAACTGCTTCCGCCGGCCCTGAAATGTATAGGGATCAGGGAATGAAAGTTTCACGAACGAACTTTTTGAACTTGAACTGAACGAACTGAACGCAGGACTTTTAGTGCATTTACGCTGAACGATCGCCCAACCGTTTCCTGAACTGCAGTTGAACGAACTGAACGAACTAACGAAAGAGCTGAACGAACTGAAAGAACTAAACTGAATATCGATAAATTATATATACTGAATCATTAATCCATACGTAGAATATAAATATATCACTTGAAAAGTGAAATATAAATAGATCACTACTCATACCTGTTTGTCATACCTAATAACCACCACCAACTCATCTGAACTGAACGAACAGAACTGAACGAACGCCGGTCAGCCCGTTGAACGAACTGAACGAACGCAGGTGGTGTTGAAGTTAGGAGGTAAAGGTGAACTGAACCGGGTTAATTTGAAATGAACTGAATTGGGTTTATTCAGTCCGTTCGTGATCATTTCATTCCCTGATAGGGATTCCCTACACGATCGAACGTATCGAACGATGAAATCTTTGGGTGCCCAGAGATTTTTGCAAACTTAAATAGGTTGGCAGGTACAATTTACCCGTAGTTTACCCTTATTCCGGGTATTTTCCGGGTAGCTCCTCTGGGCCGCCTGGACATATTCGGGTGCCCAGGTGGTTTACGGCACTATGGGTTAAATCCTTTAGATATACTTCGTATAATCTAAATGTTCCATATATTATTTGTACTGAGTAGGATCGGAGTTTCCTGGCGAACACTGGCGAGAAATTGAATTATAGGTGTGGGGTGAATTTTCTACTCATCGAGTTATTTGAGATATATTCGACCGCTTGAATCTATTTTAGATGTAATTCCATTTCACCATCTTTCTAGGCTTGGTTAATTTTCCTACAATTCCTAACAATGAATTTATTATCGATACTGCAGAGCGTCATGTCCATCATATGTCTAAAACAAGCATGAATCAAAATCTAATAATGAATCTATTCCAGGGGTCAGGTTTCCAGCAGACATCGACAAATTAAATTTTGATTGTGGCTAATTAAGGCGACAACTCAATGTTGCTGTAGGCTAAAGATTAACCAACTGCCGATTTACCAAACCACTGTTGGGTTACGACTTCTGATGCCGTAAAACAACACGAATATTTAACAAATAATGTATCAAATAGGATATACACAAAGTCCAATAATCCACATTTTATTTTGGATTACTTAAGCCACCAAGTTCTAATTTGGTGGCTTAAGAATGTTTTTTGAATTGCTAATGCCACGAAATCATTGTCTATTAATTGACAAAAATGACATTAAGTGAAAGCAAATAAATGTATATATCTATTGTTCACAAAATATTTACACGCCTAAATTTACTTTCCTTAAGTTTTACACACCTTAATTTGTTTCCATCTAATAAATTTATTACCAGCCTTGATATATTTTCTGTCACCCATGAATAATTTACTCGCCTTAATTTTTAATTTCCCTTTTTCATTTATCATATTTGCCCTACTATTTTTTCATAAACTTAAAAATACAAGTCTTATGGTGAGCAAAAAATTACGAATGTAAAACCCTTCTCTCTCCACCTCCTTCTCCATCGCCCTTCTCTCCACTTCCCACTTCACCAAAACCCATCGCAAAATTAATAAAGTAGTAACATTTAAATTAGGTAATTTGTTTCCTATTACTTATAGTAATCAACTTTGTAGCCAGCACTACCTTATCTGATACGATTAACAAATAATATAAACAAAATATATTACACAAAATTTGTTGTAAAGTTAGGTCAGTTTGTTATAGTGAACTTGGACTGCCACATACGAAATTATAATACAGTGTCATTACGTCACCTGGCAGCACTACTTTATCTGATTACGTTTAACAAAATATTTTAAACCAAATTTTTTGTTATGAAATAAACCCATTTTTAAAATGTTTAAATCTTATTATTCTCTTGATTTTCAATGATCTAATCCTGTATTTCTCACAACTTATGGTTACTATCTTGCCACTTTTTTGGTTATAGAAATAATCACAACTGTTAACGTCTTTCTAAATGTATCATACTTGGGAGAATGTCGAGAAAGAGATATACGGTCAACTCCCGTTAAAACGAAGTACTCGGGACCGTAGTTTCATTTTGTTATAAGCGGAGTTCGATCTTAAAAGATTTCATTACAAGTTGAATTTCGTTGTAACCGGAGTTGAGCATAACGGATTTCGTTATAACCGGTGAAAGTTATAAGCAGAATTCGTTATAGTAAACGGAGTTCGTTATAACCGCAGTTAGGGCCGCATTAACTCATGGGCAACCTGGCAACTGCCCCGGGGCCTCCACCACCAAAGGGCCTCCACCACCAAAGGGCCTCCACCACCAAAGGGCCTCCACCACCAAAGGGCCTCCACCACCAAAGGACATCCACCACCAAAGGGCACCCACCACCAAATGGCCTCCACCACCATAGTTGTACTTTATTTTTCACTGGACAATTGTAGTGGAAGGTGTTAGGGGCCTCCACCTCTGTTAATCCTGCCCTGACTGGAGTAAATCAATAGCTTATAAGCTATATGGGAAATAAATGATTTCGTTATATCCATTTCGTTGTAAACGTTTAATAATGTAATATGATAGTTATATAATGTAACAAGGTAGAAGGATTTCCGGACCATTGAATTACTACGTTATAGGCAGGTACCTCGTTATATCCTACTTAGTTATAACGGGAGTTAACTGTATATTAATAAGATAAATAAATGTAGACTATTTATTCAATCAGTTTTGATTGTATTATCCAATTATTTTGGGGCCCGCTTCCTTTTATCCACACAGCCGCCCTATCCTCTCCATTCATACTGTGGAAACCGCACATCTTTACCCATTCAATCGGACCCAGCTAAATTTAATTAGCAATCGTTCGTTTGTGTTTAACCACATACCTGAATGAGCATCGCATTGATGTGCCCGATAATGCGGTTCCCAGTGTACAAAAAATACTCTCACAGGAAACTAGGTAATTACACTTTATTCAAACTATGAAATTAAATAATATTACAGTGAACTCCAATTCGGCTGTATATCGGCTTATAATAACGAAGTTCAATGTCCCGGAGATCCTTGTATTTGATTATACTATAATCAAATAAATCGATATAATGATATTCTCTTTTTAACGAAGATAATTATTACCCCATAAAGTTTTTGTGTAATTAATTTTAATCAGCGTAATAAAAAATCTTTTTAATAAATCAAATCGATTTCATAAGCACTTCGATATAATGTGAGTTTACTGTACTTAATCATATACAATGTATCAAATTTGTATCGTGTATGGTGGACTACTTAATTTAAACTAATTAATCACTTAGTATAAATTATATAAGTAGATAATTCAAAATGTTAACTCACTTTATTCCGCAGATCAATTACTTACAGACTGGTCATCAGTATTTTGCATCGTAGATAACACCACGTCTTTCGCCACAGGGTATGCCGTTGCAGGTCACGTTTCCATTATTTGGGCTCACCATAATTGGGCCTGAATAGCCACGAGCAGAAGTCCCCAACAAAGTTCGACGTACCTTGACATTGAGCGCTTTCGAAAGAGTATTGTGGTTATTCAATCGTTTGGACTTCACCTGAAGTGGTTCCATAAGTCCTGTAATTCGTGTTCAGCATTGATACTACAGGCTAATAGTAATCGAAGCAGTTTTTGATGTAAAGGATGGCTGTAGGGTTATATGTGGCTCTGTGCAAATTCCACACTACCTCGCGAATTAGTCACTCCTTAGATCTGTAGACGTTATTGGCAACGTAGACATCCGCACCAAGAATAGCAGAAGCAGCTTAATTTCCACATCTGTTTCCCAAAGGAAATCACGTTCATAAGCACATGTGTGGTAAGGTATTTACACGGTGTCATTTTTTTGGGTTTAAAACCATCCTAGTTTCATTGTTTCCTTCATGACGATAAAGCGAGAGATGATAGAAGGAAGATGTAGGTGGCTGTTTTCACTCCCAGTAATTAATTTGGATAGACAATTACCAGCTCCTTCGATATGTTCCGTTTCCCAAGGTTCAAAACCGCTAAGTGACTTCCCACCGCTATTATATGGTTGTCTGCAAATGAGTCAAATGATATCCCAAACATATCGAATTTATTTCGCTGCCAATTTTCATTGTCACATTGATTTTGAAGTCCATCGTTGTGTCGTTCCGATTACAGAGAGGATCAAGGAACTGCGACGTGACATGATTACCAAAGCATTGTGTTTATATACCGCATTCCCTAAAAATACTAATTCGTTCACAATTTAATTAATATAATAATGATTATAATGTTATAGCCTGCTTTCGAAGGTACGTATACTGAACAAACATACTAATTTACCTGATTTTGAGTTGTATGAGTGTATTGTTAGATTATTATAATTTACTATGAAATACAGTTCTTTGATCTAGCACGTTGGGTATCTCTTTAGTGGGGTAGAGATCTGTTGTTAATCCGAGTATAAAATCGGATGGACTAAAAAATTAAGTTGTTTAAATACCTTCAATCACGATGTATTTACCTGTGAGGTGTTGATTTCTAAGCTAGTATCGAGGTTAACTATCTTAGTATTCTTGGGGCTAGAGGATCTTTCGAAGTAAGGTCTTGTGATATGGATTGGATTGTTTTTGTCCTTCTTTAGAAATTGTAACATGGCTTTCTGTTACTTTCAACACCGTGTAAGGCCCAAGATGTTTCGTTTGATTGTTTGTTTTGGGTATGTTGGTTTATATGATCTTATCATCATTCTTTAGAGGAGCACTAATTTGGAGAGAATAATTATAATAGAAAGGATTAACTGAACAGTAGTAACAAGATGGACTGTCGACTGTGTGGTATGCATTAATGAAATATCGTCATCATTCAACTAACCGCTTAGTGTTAACTTTCTTATCATATTGTATCTTCTGCTTGAGTTGTTCAAAATTGATGCAGTCCTTAGCTGATTGCTGTGTAGAAGTTCGAGATTCATCGCTGTTGCTAACTGATTCGAGGGGATTATTAGGAGTTCGCCAAATAATGCGTTATACCTTCGATATCATCTAGTGAAGTGGTTCTCAACCTTTAATGGTCCGTGGCTCCCCTACCGAGACCTTCACTACCCGTGGCCCCCTACCCTTCAATAAAAATCCTCGTGGCGAAGGCCTCGTGGCCTCCCAGGAGGGCCACGGTCCCCGGTTGAGAAACGCTGATCTAGTGGATCTGTGAGTTCAGATAATATCGATTCTTCCAAATCAAAGTCTTCCTCATCGACGTTGGTATGCAGATTAATGGTGGACAAGAGATCTTGATGCCGGGACTCTCTTCTCCACATAACCATGTATGGAGTTTGTCCGACGGATCTTTTCTTGCTGGATTTCATTGCAAGCACAGCTTGTTTGAGCAGTTTGAACCTATGATCCCTTATCTGACTCTCCATTTAAACAGTTTTCTCTATGGATAATTCGTAAATGGGTCTTAAATTTTATATTACAAATTACTAACTGTTTAAGAATCTTGTTGTGCGTTTCGACTAAGCCGTTAGCCATCGGGTGGTAAGCTTATATGGGTTTTATACGGGACATCTGATCGCGTCCCTCTATTTAGCCTTCCTGTCGGGGAAATCCTGGCGCCATCCCTGCAAGTGAACATAGATACAGATGCCACTTTTTGGATATTGGATAAACATGACTAAAAATGTTATAATATTTCTAAATTTAACAAGATATTTAAAGTCATTTAAGAGTAGTTTGAGCAGGCTTTCATATTCAAACGGGAAGTATATTGTATTCAGGAATAATATTTCTGTTGTTTAAATAGTTTTGGTGGCTTAGTATACATTTAGTTACAACGCATCTTGCACTTTAAAATGATTCAAAATTAAAATAGCCCAATTTGTGGGCAGCATATCAATAAAATTGTTCATGTTGTGATGCAAGCATGAAAATTGCTAGAAACTTATTTAAATATGTTATTAAAAGATATTTGATATGGAGTCATCACTAAATTTTAATATTTTCATTTATTATTTGCGACCAAAAATTGACGGAATAAGTCGGACAAAAGTCCCCTCTCCCGAATACTTTTTAAATTACCTAGTAGAGTGTTTATATATGCATAGTTATTCTTAAATTATTGTGCGGTGAAGGAAGAAGGGTCACTCGATAGGGTATAAACAATATGGAATGTATCACATTCCAGCTTTTTCAAGGGATGCCCTACCAAGAGTCCCTCCCATACTTGTCATGTGACCTCTATAATGACTGGAAATCTTATGCTGATTACGAATATCGCCATTAAAAAGTGATTGAACTTCAATTGACAGAGTTAATTTCGTTTTGTATACATATATGTACTACAGTAGAATAGTCTACAACATATTTTTATATATCTCTACCAATTTTCATATACTTGCATCAAAATGGCTGTTATGCTGCCCCACTAAATTTATTAATAAAAATAATAATTGTCAATTAAACGAGATAGGTATCTATATTTACAACTTATGAACCAGTACAAATATATGTGGTCAATCGCTTGTCAAGTCTAGTTAAGTTGTGTCAAGACATTCCAAGTCAATCGCTTGGTAAACTATAGAAGTTGTTCGGCCAAAGCTGGACACTCATTTCCAACAAAGACTTCAATGGAACTGCCAAATCTGTTTCTGTGCCTTCCACTTTTTGCTCTCTCTAGGGAGAATTAAGTTAAACAATGGGATATTTATTAATGGTATAGGGGAATATGGAAGTCAATATTACATTGAAAAGTATGTTGGAATCTCCAATAAAATAGAAAGACTTTCTTCTTTTGTAGTCCATTTTTTCTGACGGGAAGCTTGAGATGTCTCAGGATATTTTTATTCGAAGAAAGTGGATGATTTCGTCATATTCATTTGGATTCATTTCAAAATATGGATACAATTCATTATTATTGTTTTAAATGAATAAGATGTAAAGTCTTTTAGACAATTAATTATATATTCAGTTTCTTAAATAGTAAAATCGAATTTTTGAAATGTTTATTAGGGACCCCCTAGGAAGTTTCTATGTGTCATAAAATAGATTGTGGAAAAGATTTCAGGAATTTATGAACTGATTTAGGGGTCCCCCAATGGCTTCGTAAATTATATTTTTACACCTGTTTTTGACAATTTCAAAATTTCTTTTTTGCTAGAAACTTGCTTTTGAAGGCTAACCTGGGTGAATCGACCATGCAGATTTCAGATTTACCATCATAAATTTGTTATCTTGTGTACATACGGAATTTAATTTTCTGAATTCACAGCAACCGGAATATGGAGCAAACCTTGCTATTGAAACACAATAATTCCTTAGTAATTTAATTAATCATATTTTCATCGGAAATATTACTCAATTACAAACCACAATCTATCCTTTAGTTATTTGGAGTAATCAATATAAACTTGAAACTTGACGAACAATAACAAATGATTCATAAAACTCTTATAAATTCTTACTCTAATTTGAAATGTTTAACAAATTGACATTATGGCAGCAAAAACTCGCTGTTCTTAACACGTTTGGTTGATCGGGTTCCCCACTGACAAAATAATTGGTGCAAAGTTGCCTAATAGACGTGATGTTATGCGCTTTTTTATCAAACTTCTCCAAAATAAGTGCACAAAACGGGAAAGCGCCCATACAACCTATAGAGGAATTAATTAAGATATGTGACCAGTGCAGGGTTCCAGTGAAATCAAAGAGAGATATCATCGATAAAATAGAGAAACTCCAGAAGCAACATCAACAGCTTTCGAAAAGCATGCAGCGTAGCAATCTGTCAGACATTGAAAACCCGGAAGAGTGCTCAATCAAACTTGATAAATTGTTTGACATAGCTCATGATCACGCAAACTATTTAATTCAGTTTGAAGAGGATAGGCAATTCCTGGCTCAGCAGCGCATAGATCGTTCTGGGAGTATCGGGGGGATATATTCCTCAATAGCAAAGCTGGAAGGGCTGTCGGCCGAAAGACGCGCACATCATGATCTGTTACCATTCTCTGCACCAAAATCGCAGTTCACCAGCCAGGAAATTGATTCAGAGCCCGACGAGACTACTAGTGAAGATACGAGTGATGTTAGGGCATTCACATACAATTCGCAGCCTCGCTGTTGATGCTGCATTCACCGATATCGCGTTGATTCATAGTTTACAGGAATATGACGATGTTGAACTGAGTCGTGTCGATTTGCGGATGATGGTCAGACACTATTGGTACCTTTCTCCAGAGTTGGCTTCGCTTGCGCTATTCTCAAACCATGTACATGACGAGGTCAAAGTTCAGCTTGTTGCAGGTATGCAGAAATTCGAGGCAGACATCTTTTAACTAAGCTACCGGGCTCTCTTAATGAACTTCATGCATCACTGTCATTTTTTGAAATATCAAGATTAGACTCATCGTTTCTTAAAAAACCTTTTAATACTTGTAGCTCTGATCTAAGCTACATAGAGGGTCAACGATTTGCTAGTAATTTGGCCTGTGTAAACGATGTTGCTGAACGTGGGATCCAGCTGATTCAACAGTTCAACAGAAGTTCAAAACATGAGGTCCAAAAGCAATGCCTACTACAAGTGGTCGAGCAGCATCGGAAACACTTCAGCATTACTATGTCTGAGCTAAATTTCATTTAATCTATTAAAAATATACATTGAGTTACAAAAATATTTTACTTTTCGAAGAAAAAATATAAATTGTACAGATAACAAATTTCTGATAGTCAATGTGAAATCTACGCGGTCGATTCACCCAGGTTGGCCTTTTAAAGCAAGTTTCTAGCATTAAATTAAATTTTGAAATTGTAAAAAAACATGTGTAAAAATATAATTTACGAAGCCATTGGGGGACCCCTAAATCAGTTCATAAATACCTGAAATTTTTTCCACAATCATTTAATGCCACATAGACCTTCCTAGGGGGTCCCCCATAAACATTTCAAAAATTCGATTTTTTCGGGACACCCTACGGGCCTGTATGAATTGTATTAGTACATAGTATATGGTTTATCTATACAGGTATCCCTCTTTTTACGCGGTAGATGCGTTCCTTGAAAAGCCCTCGTAAAACGAAATCGCGTATAAAAAACGTTCTATTCTCATAGTAACACATATTAAACCAATAGATGCATTTCCAAATATTTTCAACATCGAATAAAATTTTAAATACCTAGTGTTTAAACACTCAAACCTCCAACATCCGGACTTCTCAGATAGCCAAGGTTTCCGTGTGTATGTTAATCCGATGGGAATTCCCATGGGATTTCCAATATGGGATTGGAATGGAAATTATTTTAACCAATGGGAATCCTGATAGAAACCAACTTGTGAGAATACTTGGGAATTCCCACAGAAAGGGAATTGTGGTGTGAAGGGAATTAAAGTTCCCTTCACACAGCAACTGTACACCTACGGGTACCTCCCACAACCGGGATCTTTAGTGTGTATAGTGAAGCAAATATGTATTCATTTGACCAATAATATATTTGGATGAACTTACTACATGGTATGTATATGACAAATACATATCTCAAACTATCTACTATCCCTAAATCATCATTTTTTGTTTTTTGGAAATGTAGAACCGCTTTCTCGATAAAAAAGAGAATTAATTGTATAAAAATCATAGATAAACCGCATAAAACGAGTTGAGGATCAAGTAAAAAGTTTTGGATATTAAAAATTGTTCCGCGTAAAACGAATTCGCGTAAAATTACCGCGTAAAATGAGGTATTACTAAACTATGATCTCAAAATATCACTGAATTATTTATAATAGCAGATCCATGGTTTGCTAATAGTAATGTTTCAAAATATCATGCAACAGAACTATTTGTTGGAATTCCAGGATATATCGACCTGTGCATCGCCACTTAGTCCTCTGAGTGATTTATCTATCAATTTCACCTAGGAAGCGCAAATTTCGGACGATAGGAGTGATCCAATTAACTAAACAATGAAGTAGGGTCTTTTAAAATGAAAATAGCTCTATTAAACTTATTTCAGCAGAAACAAAATACCTGCTACCTATAGTCAAACATCCATGTGATCCAATCGGAGATATAATTTATTCTTTGACATCGTCATGTTATTACGTGTGTTAGCAACAATTGACTCAATTTAAAGACTACGAAAAAGTCTTTATCTCCCCAAATTCTACTCAATGCAAACCTCATGATTGCATATGTACCGAAAATATACCTCTAAATAACCTCAGATTTTATATCAATAAATAAGAACTAGTTCATTTTCAATTCAATATAATCCTACCATATGCTATTCAGCCTTTGAGGAAATATGAACTTTATTCAATTCGTATAAGTGTAATTTATACAAGCCTGTTCGAAAATTAACATACAAATCCTGTTGGTCTTCTAGCCTGGAAAGACAAAATGTTAAATTAGCACTTAGGGTTTTTAACGATTCAACATCAGCGGGACTGTTAGTGTATAACTTGGAATAGAACATTGTAGACAAACCCCAAACTGTTGAATTTTTGAAATTAATCAAATATGTTTGGGAAATGCTTAATGTGAACTGGGTAGGGAAGAATATTCGTTTTAATGACGAATTGTCGCACCCTTGTGTTTGAGCGACTTGCGGTTATTGTTTCTCAAAAACTATGTTTTTTGGTTAGAATTCTGCGGAGCTCTTCATACAGCAAAAGGAAATTATCTCCTCAAATTTTTAAAAAAAGTTTTATACATGCCTGCAAGGCATTACCCTTTCTACTCGAATTGATTTACAAAATAACTTTTGAAATTCCACCTGACATCGAGGATACAAAACGATCCTTTGGATTGTCATTTTGTTTTGCCAGAAAAATATCAGGTTCACATTGTCACATATTATATTGTCAATTCCTGGAGTCTGAGGTCCGGCTTCAAATTTCAAATTATCTAAAATTATTTCAGATTAATAGACAATCTGATACTACTGAGAGACCTGTTGTGTGTTATTTTGAGACGCTGTGGTATTTTGAGACGCCTATATGATACACTCTATACACCATGGATGTGCTATTACAAATTAGACTGTGGTATTTTGAGACGCTGTGGTATTCTGAGGCAACTATACAAGGCAAATTTTATCCACTCTAACTATAAGTTTACTGAACATTTAATGTTATACTAAATTATTAATTTAATAATTAAATTGTGAATTTGATACTTTTATCCAATCTACTGTGGTATTTCGAGGCGCTGGTAGTGAAAAGAATTTTCCACTTTACAGATTAATTGTAATCCACTAGCTTTATTAAAAGAAGGTGTTTATTAATTAATACGTAGTAGCAACTCAACTTTATTTCATTAATTGACACAACAAACATCTAAATAATAAAGTATACAAATTATTTTAGTTTCCAATGATATCCCTCCACTTCTCGGAACCCTCCAGCTAAGTCTCCATGTTTCGCAGTTTTCTACTCTTCTCCCTAATTTTTCTTTTCAAAGCATTTCTCTCATCCTGCCATACTCTTCTCTCATTCTTCAGGGATCCTCTGCTCTTAATTAAAAGAATCAATTACTTAAAATTGTTCGACTGCATCTTGGCAGCTCGATCTGCTCTTCGGCTGATTCTGAATTTATTCTGTCAACGTCTCGTCCACATAAATCATTGAAACCATCCTAATTCAATATTTCTAAACTGTAACCTATTTATAGTTTCTAAGTTTATACATCTTTGATCAAATAGAAAGACTCACGAAGTAATCACGAATATCATGTGCATTGATCATTAAATTTGATGTAATCCGAACTAATAGCTTATATTCTTTAATCAAATTCCGGAATTAAATGGAATGCGTTAGTTATTTATCACTTCCGATTACAAGAATGAGGAACTGGTTCCCAAAACGATTACTTACTTCGATATCTTGCAAATCTTAATTTTTTTCTATCTAAAGCATTTTGTTGGCTAAATATCATATTTATAATTCTTATAATTGAAAGATTTAACTCTCTAATCCACTTGCCTTAAAAAAGACAGGATCTAATCAAGCTATAGGCATTTTCCCTTATAGATTAATTAATTAAAAAATACCATAAATTAAAATACTAGTAAAGCACAACTTTATTTAATCTTATGAATTAACAAAAAACACATTACAAAACTTTATTTAATCTTATGAATTAACAAAAAACACATTACAAACTAAAGTCTAATACTCTTCTTCTAATTAAATAATTCTTTACTTAATCTGAATCTATATCCCCCATTCGTATTATCGTTTGTTTTAATTTTCTGATTTTTTTTTCAAATGCTTTTTTTCGATTTCCCATTCCGCCCTTTTCATATCTATATACGCTTTGTGTTCATCAATCATTTTGCATGTCTCTACCATCATGCTCATTTTTTTTTCTTCGTATTCTTTTTCCATCTGTTCAATTAATTGAATATAGTATCTATCTGAAGAATCATCCATTATAGCTGTAATTACTTTTGCATATTTCATGTGGTATTTATAGTTGTAAGTTGTAAATCATTGTAGCACAAAACTGAGTCATGAAACATTAAAAACGTAATTTGGGCCAAGTGCACACATTGTGGAAGCTTATGAAACTTGTGTAATTTGCGCCAAGTGCACACATTGTGGAAGCTTAAAATACTTCCTAAGTAACACGATATCTAATTTATCTAACTACTAGTTTATTATCTTATTTCTCCACTTTATTTGGCTACAATACATACCTTATTACTCCCTGATTATATTTTTGATTATAAAAATTATGTCTAACTAAAAGCAAATTATATTAAAAATTTACTTTTATCACCCTGTTATTAAGATTAGCCACTATTATGCATTGATATCTTTTATTAATAAATTTAATGGGAAATATCAGAGTAACAGTTTCAGAAAGATGTTATAAATATACCACATAACTAACGTGTAAAGGATATAAACTAATCCATCATAATACACAAATTCAGGACGGGAACTACTTGTTCTGGCTTGTACAATGTTCAGGCTCGATTCTTCTCGCAGAGTAATAAGATAAAATGTCTTGATAACTGCCTGTTAGTAAGCTATATGGAAAGATAATTGATTATGCTGTGCGCTGTGAAGTAGTGTTAATTAATTAATTTATTAATGAATAAATAGTAGGTTGGTCCCTCAGGGCTGCAGCTAGCTACTAAAGAGTAGTTTCGCTGTGAGTGTACTTGGAACACACTCTGTACCTTTCCCCAACCGCGAGCCTAACGGTTGAGGGATGTCAAGAGCTTACCTGAGAACACCTAACTTATCTCTTGACACCATTAGCGGGACCTAGGCTCAGGACAATTTACCCATTACATCAAACAGAAGGTTTAATAAAAACTATGATAAGTTATCACAACGAAAGTTTTAACTTAGCTAACTGAAAGGAATGGAAATTTTGGCTAGTTATTATCTCAGTATTCCACAACAACAACCAAATTATAGCCAGACATATGTACTGAAATTAGATACTCTTTTTTATGGCATACGACAGCGCTATATAACAATTATTAATTAATATCGTTTCTAGCTGCTGTACCTAGTGTAGTATTAGTAAATTAATTATTATTTCTTTTTAATTAAAAACCAGTTTGTTTGTAAATTGTTCTAATTTCCTATTATAATTTAATCGAGAGTTCGCTATATGTTTATGAAACTGGATAAACGGAAGAATTGGCATGGGAAATTTTGTTGATCTAGTTCCAGGTATTATGAAGAACCCTAAGAAGGCGAGGCGGTTTCCAATGTACCTAAAACTTAAAAGAAATAAACGCAAACAATATTAACTACAATTAAAAAAATAACTTTAAAACTCACTTGATTCCATAGGTATCTCACTTACCTATTTGTTGTCATCTTTTATTTACCTTGTAGATAACAGCTCGTCTCTCGCCACTGGGGATGTGCCGTTGCAGGTCACGTTTCCATTATCTGGGCTCACCATGATAGGGATTGCGTTGCCTGAATAACCTCGAGCAGAGGTCCCCACAAAGTTCGATGTACCTTGTCTTTGAGCGCTTTCGAAAGAGTGTTGTGAGTTGTTATTACACTGTTAGGACTTCATCTGTTGTAGTTCCATACGTCGGGATAGGAGATTTCAGCATTGATACAACAGGTTCATAATGTAGGACGAAATTTTTGATGTAAAGATTGGCAGTCGGGCTGTTAGTAGATCTGAGCAAGCTCCAACGCACATGACGAATTACAGACTCTGGCATTCTATAATCGTTGTTAGCAACGTAGATATCGGCATTCAGAATAGCAGAAGCAGCCATAATTTCAACATCACTTCCCCAAATGGATTCACGATAGATAGCGTTTTCGTGTGTGAGGTAATGACACGGTGTTGTTTGCTTTGATTTAAAATACCATCCAAGTTTTGTTGTCCCTTCACTGGCTATAAATCGGCATATAATGGAACGAAGCTGTAGGTGGCTGTTTTCACTCCCAGTAATTATTTTGGAGAGACATCTGAAGAGACAATTACCATCTCCTTTGATTTTCTCTGTCAGCTCTGGTTCGTATTTGCTTAGTGGCTGTCCAACGAGATCCGATGGTTGCTTGCTAACTGAATCAAATGTTATCCCCAAGAGAACACATTTACTACGCTGCCAATTCTCATCTATAACAATAATTTTTGGGTCATCCGGATAGGCATCTGTAATAACGGTTTGATCTTTTTCGTCGAACGTGTCCCATAGCATTGTATTGAGATACTCCATCGCCTAATAAAGGTATATAGGAATCATTAAGTATAATAAAATTACACAATTAATTAGAGCATCCATATAAGGTATCTCAATAATATTGTGTAGAATACTTACCACGAAATACAGTATTTTGTGTGTATGTCTAGCACGCTCATTATCTGTAAAACTAGGATAAATATCTGGTGTCCATTCCATTACAGTCTCAATTATGTCTCTCTTCTACAGATATATAAATACAATGGATATAAGTTGTGTTTAACTAATCTAAAATTTTCTAATTTATACTCGGTTAGACTTACAATTTTATCTTCTTTTTCACCATTCAAAAACTGAAATAAATAGGTGTTGGGAGTATAGATGTGTTGTTTGTTTAAGCTTCTGTACAATTTCTCATGTAAAGGAGTCGCGAAGGTTCCTTGGAGAATATTCTGTTTTAGAATTTCCTAGAAATTCAAAAAAATGATGAAGTAATCATTATTGCCTGGAAGTTTATGAGATAACTGAAATTGACATCAATTGGAGAAGTAAATTATAAAATAACAATGACTTCTCAACAATAATTCAGGAATGTAAAGAGAATGGAATCCTTACTTTGAAAGTAGTTAGATGTGTAAATATAGATACTGCTGTAAATCCATAGAGATTCAGGCAAGTCTAAAATTGAATATTTTCAATTAAATTGACACTAATTTCTAATTATGTATGATTTGATCAATAGTACCTGTGATGTGTCGACACCTATGCTCGAATCGAGGTTTACTTTCTTCTTAGTGTTTCTTACAAAATAAGGACGTGTGATATGGATTGGAATTTTCTTGTCTTTTTTGGCTCCTAATTCTGTCTGAGAAATAGTAACATGACTATCTGTTACTTTCGACACCGTGTAAGGCCCAATATATTTTGATTGCTTCTTCGTTTTGGGTAAGTGTTTGATCTTTGGCATGTTAGTGTATATGATCTTATCATCCATCTTCAGAGAGGCACTACAGATGTCATAATGATAATAAAATGTGAGTAAGAAAACATTGTTGAATATATAAAGCTCAACTAACCGTCCTTCGTTGACCTTCTTATCATACTGCATCTTCTGTTTTATTTGCTCAAAGTTGATACTATCCATTGCTGATTGCTGTGTAGAAGTACGAGATTCATCAATACTAGTAACTTCTTCTTGGGGAATGTCAAGTGGTGGAGAAAAGATGTCTGATATTTCTTCAATATCATCGAGTGGAGGAATGAATTCGCTCATAATAGCATCGTCTATTGCAAAATCTTCTTCAGTGTTGCACTGCAGGTTGTTAATGGTCGATAGAAGATCTTGATGCCTGGACTCTCTTCCCCACATAACCTTGAATGGAGTTTGTCCATGGGACCTTTTAAAGGTAGAATTCATTGTTATTGCAGCAGCTTTTAGAAGATTTGTCCAATGATCCCCAGTCTGGATCTCCATTTTGTTCAGTTTACTAAAAAAGAACTTTCATAGTTGGTATATTATCCTAAATCATGCATTCGAAATGTTGTTATCATTTACTAGTTAACTAATAACACTACCTTTTGAGAATCTTATTGTGTGCTTCGACTAAACCGTTAGCCATCGGGTGGTATGCACGAGTGCTACGATTTTCAACTCCTAATTTCCGGTGAAATTCCTGAAATATCTATGAATAATACAAGCAAAATTACAATCGAATACGTACTAATATTATAAAAAATACATATTTAGCAATATGTCACTGATAATATTCGATTAGAATGTAGAAAAATGATTATGCAACTCACATTACTTGTAAACTCCCTTCCTTGGTCGTGCTGAATAATATCGGGTAATCCCATATCGAGGTAGATATCCTTAAGATTCTGGATTACTTCTTCTGATGTCTTCGACTTGAGAGCGCGCACTGCAACGTATTTGCTCAGATAACAAACAGTGACTAAGATGTGTTTATATCCATCTTTGCTCTCAGAGAAATCACATATAAGGTCCATCCCTATATGTTTCCACGTTTTAGATGGAGGTGGGATTGGTTGGAGCTTCTTTTGCGGTTGTGGTGGCAAGGCCGCTGTCATCTGACATGTATGGCAAGTCCTTACCTTTAGTATACAAGAAAGTAATTATAATATG
Source organism: Hexactinellida sp. DTS-2022 (assembly GCA_028753945.1). NCBI lineage: Eukaryota > Metazoa > Porifera > Hexactinellida > Hexactinellida sp. DTS-2022. The sequence goes on from JAPNXP010000014.1 coordinate 2,786,226, forward strand.
GCATTTTTTAATAATTTTGTATTAGTTACAGCATCGATATCTAATTACACCATTATATAAAATTCGTAAATGGTTGATTAAAGTTAACTGAACATTATAAAAATAAATATAAAAACAATTTGGGATCTTGCGAAATCATGTTAGTTGCTATTAGTCGTCAAAATAAAATGCTTTACTAATTAGACAATCTAGAACTTAATAATTACGATTACAGCACATGGATGATTCAACTGAAATGTTCCACTAACACTCCATTCTAATGCTATTTTGGGATGTACGTACATCAATTAGAATAGAAATATAATAGAACTCGATTAAGGCGTACCAGCCTTGGGAAACAAGACAAAGTACGTACTAACGGAAGGCATGTCGAAATCCGTATGCATAATCCACAGGTTGAAATGCTGACTTGTTGAATTGTGTAAAATACGATGTAAAGGGTATACAGTCTTCAAACATACTCAACGATAATATAAAAGTATTTTGGTTGTCACGTACTCAGACAATCAAAACACTAACGAAGTTCTGCTGACAATTTTCTAAGAGTACATACTAGCAGAATTTAGTTGGGAATAGAAATTGGTACGTCTGATTCGAGTATGTACTGAATTGATAATTGCAATGCAATTTACCCAGTAATTGTAAAATAAATCAAATGAATATATCTACATAACATTACAAATTGATTTTAATTGAAAATAAATCGAACTAATAGTAGGTTAAGGGATAATTATATAATTATATAATCGTTAGGAAATAGGGAAATTTTTCGTACAGAAGTCAAAGATTAGATTGGTTGAAGTTGCAAAATGAGGACCAGGGTGATCCAGTTGGCTATAATTTGAAAAGTAACTACTTTTTCCTATTTTGAGTAGATAAGTTGCCCTTATTAATTAAGCAATTTTAATTCGAAAGACATCAAATACCTAATTGTTCAAATAAATTTCATTATCATATTAACTTACATAATCTCGAACGTCAATGTGCATGCCTGTCCATGTGTATCTTTGCTGAACTGAATGAAGAGTGGCGTGAATCCCTGGATGACCAACTTGGTCATGGAACCTTTGATAAATATCATCCAACTGAGACTTCAATGGAACTTCCAAATCTGTTTCTGTACCTCCCAGTTTAACTCTCTAAGGAGAAGATTAATTAAAAGTATTAAATCAAATATAGTAGAACCTGCTAAGTAATAAGGACCAGGAAAGGACAGGGCAAAATGGCCGTTATAGACAAGTAACCGTTATGCAGTGGCTGTTAATTAAAGAGGATCTACTGTATTTTTAATTAATATATAAATAATGGGATTATTTATTTGTATAGCGAGTCATTTTTGGGGTTAAAAAAAATCTCACCTTGAATAGTGTGTCGGATTCTGCAATGAAATAGGAGGACAGTTTTCTTTTGTAATTCCATCTTGTTTGCCGTGAGTCTTGTACTGTCTCAGGATATTTTTGTTCGCGAAGAAACTGAATAATTTCTTGATACTCTTCTGAATTCATTTGAAAATCAGAATAGAAATGATTGATTATTTGGTTTGGTTTGATTAGTTTGTTTGATTGATTGATTGATTGTGTTGTGATAGTTGTAGACAAGCAGAGTAATATAATTTACCTTATATAGTTGCGCCTCAGAATACCACAGCGTCTCAAAATACCACAGTCCAATTTGTAATAGCACATCCATGGTGTATAGAGTGTATCATATAGGCGTCTCAAAATACCACAGCGTCTCAAAATACCACACAACAGACCTACCAGTCTCTTAAAGTATTTAAGTAAAATTTTCACTTAAATTACGATGAACATGGTGCCAGTTTTGATATAGATTCCTAGAAAATCTCAAGTTGAGTGCCTCGCCTTTTTCGAAAGCTATGCTGTATTTTTTATCGCAAAAAATCTATTAATTGTACACTAACCGGACAAAAGTATTTGGAGACAACAATTAGTAATCGCACATTACAGCTTCATGAAGCACAATAACATTAGTAGATGCTTCAACATGGCTATTTACATAAAACTATATGAAACGTATAATATAATAGCAATTAATAAATTGCCTACCTTATTGTAGGAAATGCTATTTAGCAAAATTTACAATGGATGGACAAACTTCCGAGCTACATATCTTCAGATGTGCAACTAGTTTTAAAGGATATACCATGTCTATCAAGTAGATTGGTAGCCTATTTGGGCACAATAATAGTATTCAACAAGGAGATTAATAATCCTGAAAATATTTTATAAAATTTATTCGCGTTAATTTCATGTATTTGAAAATGTTCAGCTCCAATTCGCGTTAATTTCATGGCGCGTTAATTACCTATAATAAGGTATGTTATTTTTTTATGATATCATCACGAAATACCTTGGCTTAAAATATCTATCATTTAAAATGAATTCAAATGCTACCACCAAAAATTGAAAGGATACAATCGTAAGACCACTGCCTGTCACCCTCAAAAGCAATGGACTATTTGAAGCGCACAACAAAATCCTCAAAACGTAAGTGAAATTCAGTTTTCATTTATGAATTCCAATTTATTATTACGTATTTCATTAACAAAATCAATAAAATGAAATTCGAAAAGGATTCTGAGTGGCCAGATAAACTTCAATCTGCTGTATTTTATATCAACATTGAGTTCAAGAGAGCAACAGGCTCACAACATTTCGACTCATGTTTGGAAGAAAGTGCGATCAATTCCCCCTTCTGAACTTGATATCTGGAGCTCACGAGGATACTCAAGATCAACAAAATCATTATTTTAATGATGAAGAAACGGTAGTAACTAATTTATGTTTTATTACTTCACATTTTAAAAAACGTCAATTCCACACTGGATTCTTAGAAAGTTTACTTACAGTTATTATTTAAGTTTCTAGACGAACGATTAACAAATGGAAACACTATGTCCTTTTCAATTACCTGACGAAGATGAATGGATCGATTAAATTGAAGATTATCGTTCTAGTGAAAGAATGTCAGCGCGGAATAACATCATGAATGAGCAAAAATACAAAATAATATTTTCGATCGCAAAGTCAAGCGTAATATGTAGTGATATTTGTTATGTGATTTGCTTACTTAAATTGGAACTAAACCCGGATGTTATTGAAATATACTTTCTCCTACTATTATAAATATTAGCATTAACAGGAATGGAGCAGCCAAGCTGTTAACAGCCACTGGCTGTTAACAGCAAATCAAAATCGAAGCTGTTAACAGCTAGATGCTGACCAATGCAATAATTGAAATATTATTATATGATCATTTAGTTTCATTTTCACTGTAGTATAAATACGATATGTATTCGAATTTTTGAGTAGTATAACTTTCTTTGCTTGTCCCTTTTCCTTAAATTTTACTGATAAAATTATTGAATTTGAACAGCTTGAATTGGCTGTTTACAGCTAGAATTGGCTGTTAACAGCTCACATTGGCTGTTAACAGCTTAAAGGCGACTTAAATGCAGTTAAGGTTGAATGCTAATTGGGGACGAATTCTTAGCTGTTAACAGCTAATAGTTAGCTGTTAACAGCAAACAGCCAAAATAGCTGTTAACAGCAGATTCACCACCCCTGAGCATTAATTATTCTGTTATTACTTAATTGATTATGTTACTTGTTTATGCTATATTGTGAAATAGATCTGAGTTTGAGGAATGTGATTTGATTCTTGTTCAGAACATCAAGAAATCAAAGAAAATACCTGGGACGAAAAACGAACAAAAGTTTCTTGGTCCATATACGGTTTCCGAAGTAACTCCTAACCATCAAGTTACACAGAAAAATCCTGCAAGAGTCAAAACGACAAAGATTCCAATTCACTTGTCACGAAAGTATCGGCAGAAAGATATCAAAGTAAGTTAAAGTTGTTGATTACTTATTCACTAAACTATTATTAGCATGGTCAAATACATCCTCTTGTATACTTATGTATGAATATACAGTCTACTCCGCTTAATTGGGACACGTTTGTTCCAGGCCTCTTGTCCCAATTAAGCGGAGATCCTAATTAACCGAAAATATTCTGTAAGGTAGTGATCTAGCTACGATTTACAACAATTTTAGTTTTAAACATGTTACAACGATTCCTCCAATGCCTGCGGACACTTGATTCTACTCAAATCCATAGTATGACCCTTAATATTCTGTGTACCGTTTTAAACTATGCCTGAACCAAAGTTCATAATCCCTTGTGAATTTCGAATTTACGGAATTCAATAATAAAATTGGCCCTATTTAGATATTTTGTCATGCCTTATTCAGAATTGACCAAGATTATTACAATTTTTTGATCAATATTAATTTTCTATTATAAGCGAGCACAATTTTGTACCCAATTTGTTGAGTTTGTCCCAATTTAGCGGAGTTTGTCCCGATTAACCGAAATTTTTAGTATTAGCTTCTATGGAAAGGATTCGGTTCTTGTGGAGTTGTCCCAATTAAGCGGCTGTCCCGATTAACCCGTGTCCCAATTAAGCGGAGTACACTGTATTTAACTTCGATGAGTTAAACTTCCATCTTATGGCCGTAGGAGATCAACAGCGAGAAAATCTAAATATGTCAACATACAATCTTGAGGGTAGAATAATCTTGATCAGCACTTAATATAATGCTAACTTATATTCCCGAATAAGTTAATATAATTGATGTATATTATTATTTATTAATATATGTCCCATTTCTGTCTGCCTGTCTCTCTGTGTGTCACACTTTGTTTCGTATTTTAAAATCGGTTACCAATCTGAAATAGTGATATTAAATAATCGAACAAAAAATAACACTCCACTGGTGTAATCGAGTATTTTGATTTCGAATATAAGATTTCCAGCACATAGGTGATTATTTGATGCAAACAATCGATTTATCCCACTAATTACGAATTGAAACCGAGGCGAAGTCTCAAGCATTTCGTTATAACGGGATAATTTACTTCCTTAAAAATACTATATACATTGCCGGCGCCACGTCTTATTAGGTGTGGGTTTTGTGGGTGTCCACTGTATAGTCTAGTGGGTGTCACTGTCCAAGCACCGCTTCATTTCCTTGAGGCAGTGGGTGTCCGGACACCCAGGACACCCCCGGTGGCGCCGGCCCTGATATATAGATGCCATGCGAATTCATCCCAATCTGCAATTCGCAAACCGTTTAAATTTGGGTATAACTCAGGCCTGGGGTCAATTCAGGCTTTCATCCAGACAAAATTTCCCGCGCGCCTAGATTTAGTTTGAGCTCGCTCACACGCGCCTAAATTACTCATTTTGTATTACGTCTATGGAAGCATCTATCGATTTTCGCGCGCCTAGAAATGTTTCCCTCCAAATTCACGCGCCTCGAGGCGCGCTGCATACGCCTGGATGAAACCCTGGGTCAATTAGTCTAAAATGTAATCTATTAATATTACTATTACCATAGCCTACTTTACATAAGGCCTAACAGTAAACTACGAATTTGGTACCATGGATGCGGTCGAAGATGGGGAATTTTAAGTAACCACAATATTCTGCTATGATTTAATTATTTACAATAAACCATAATATTTGAATTTGAGTTGCATTATATGATATAGAACATCAAATTTTCTTTGTTTTTCTTGTACTAATTTTTCTAATCACTTTTCAACATTCCCACTCCCTTCCTTAACTAGAATCAATATTAGTATTCAAACCGTAATCTTTTAATTGTATATTTTCCTATTCTTCCCATACATACAAACTAGACTTATCTCAGCTCAACTCGCACCAACTGTAACAAGTATTTTTCAGATGCCGAATACATGCTCCGCACCTGGTTGCAAGAGTAACTATAATGCCGAAGATCGCATTCCGGTATTCAAGATACCTCAGAAACCAGATGAGCTAAGCAGGGCCGGCGATAGGGGGGGGTTGCTTGGGGTAAAACCGGGGGGCCCGGGATAACTAGGGGGCCCGTGCGGCATGTGAAATGTTTCTTTAGGAATTTATAATATTGAGTACATGTAAAAATAGTTATTGTGTCTTATGAAACATCTTTCACCACAATATGAATTCCTTTGTTACACTAATAATTGTTGTCATCAATATATATCACAAAGGATAAAATGTGTCACTAATTAATTGTTACTAATCATATTTCATTGGTTGAAACCATATTATTAGTTCTTTTGTGATAATTATGAAGCTATTTTGCTTTCAACACTATTATAAATATGGAATACTATAGATTGCTGTATTTCAATTTTCAATCATTCAATATTTCGATCGGTAATATATGTCCTACATTCATAAGTCAGGTGCACAAAAACGTGAAGAGAAGCGGTTAAGAGATGGAGAGTCAATGAAATGTTTGCAAACATTCAAGTCGGTATTCACAGACCAGATGAAAATTCATCAAAACTTATAGAAGCAGTATTGGATGAGATTATTCTTGATGCGATGAACACTGTTAAGAATAAAAGAGTTTCAGAATACAGATCAGAAAATATTGCTATTTGTGAATTTGAAGAGACTCAGTTGAGGATATACGACATTGGAGCCTTACATGAACATGTTTCGAAGAAAGAGATTGAGGAGTGGGTGAATGCTGGGCCTCAATCCAAACCATTATACATTCCTCCAGATGTCATAGGTCAAGCTTTTCCATTCTCTGTGTTTATTAAAAGAAGGCCTAATGGTGAATCTGAAAATAGAGATTGGCTTGTTTACAGTCAACTTAAGAATGCTTTATTTTGTTTTCCGTGCCGGTTATTTGCATATACAGAGCCTCTTAACAGGTCAATCCCTTCATATGTATCATCGGTAAATGGTTGCGGTCCTAGTTCAAAATGGAAAAGACTATTTGTTCGTATACCTCAACATGAAAATAGCTCAAATCACAAACGATGTTACTTAGAATGGCGTCAATTGGAAATTAGTCTATTACACAACTCTACAATTGATATGCAACTTAATGCAAACATCACAACCGAAATCTCAAAATGGAAGGAACTACTGCAAAGAATCATTGATGTTGTTCTCTTCTTGGGTGAAAGGGGTCTCTCCTTTAGAGGAGATACTCATGTTATTGGAGATGTTCATAATGGCAATTTTCTTGGAATAATTGAACTTATATCTCATTATGATCCAGTTCTTCGTGAACATGTTACAAAAGTGCAAGAATCTCAAAAGGAGGGAAAACGTTTACAGGCCCACTACCTTTCTAAGGATTCTCAAAATGAATTTATCCATATATGCGCAGATAAAGTTCGCCGTTGCATCCTAGATGAACGAAATAATGCTAAATACTTTTCTATCATGGTAGATGCGACTCCAGATGTCTCACACATCGAGCAAAACACCTTCGTTTTAAAATACTTGACTCGAGAAAAGGATAAATATATAATTGGTGAACGATTTTTTACTTTCGTTGATGACTCCGGCAAAACTGGTTCAGAGATCGCTACTATGATATTATTATTTCTAACAGAGAATGAAATTCCTTTTAAAGATTGCAGGGGTCAGGGCTATGATAATGCAAGTAATATGTCCGGAAAGTATAATGGAGTTCAAACCATTTTAAAGCAAGAAAATCCTTTATGCACTTTCTCACCTTGTGGATGCCATAGTCTAAACTTGTGTGGTGCCAAATCAGCCTTATGTTGTAAGGATGCAATAACATTTTTTGGAACAATTCAAACAATTTACAGTATATTTTCATCAAGTCCAAAAAGGTGGGCAATTCTTGTTCGTAATATTGGAGTTTCGCTTCATGGTCAATCTCATACGAGGTGGACGGAAAGAATTGATAGTGTCCGCCCCTTTACTACTCATTTACCAGGAATTAACTTAGCTCTAGATGAATTACTGGAGCTTAATCTAACTTCAAAAATTAAAACAGAAATATTCGGTACAATCAACTATGTTTCTTCTTATGAATGCGTGCTCATGTCAGCAATATGGTACAAGGTTTTAAAGGCTATAGACGAACGAAATCGAGTAATTGAGGCTCGTGATGCAACAATTGATATTGAAGTAAGGAATTTGGATGATCTACTTGATGAACTAAGAACCCTAAAAGAAAATTGGCCTTCCATTTTAGAGGAAGTGAATAAAGTTACCAAGGCTCTAAACATAGAACCACCATTGCCTGTAAGACAAAAAAAGAGAAAACGGTTCTTTGACGATAATAATGTTGAAAGAAGCGAAGAAATTGCAAATGAGGTGGGATACCAGGCTGTCTTTAATCAGATTATTGACTGTGTTTTGGAAGGCTTGACTACACGATATAGAGCTATTTATCAAATAAATCAACTATTTGGATTCTTATGGAATTACCTGGATATAGGTGAAGAAAATATTATCAATCAATGCAATGACTTAGAAACGCGTTATGAGACTGACATATCAGGCAAAGAACTTCAAGTTGAAGTTTTACACCTCAAAACAATTCATTATGCCAACATAAGCGATCATTCATTGGATCCACTAACACTTCTCAATACAATACAGAAAAATAAATTGGAGGGAATCTTCCCAAATTTGTGCATTTCCTTAAGGATATTTTTGACATTGCCAGTTACAATCGCCTCAGCCGAACGATCCTTTAGCAAGCTAAAATTAATTAGGAATTACTTGAGGAGTACTATGCTGCAAGAGAGATTAGTCGACCTTACTATTCTAAGCATAGAGAGTGAACTTGCTAGAACAATAGATTTCTCGCAAGTAATAGATTATTTTGCATCTATTAAAGCACGAAGAGGCTTTTGCTAAGCTTGACTAAATCCTATACTTTTTCTAACATATATTTCATTTACTTTACACAATTAAAATTATTTACAAATATATTATCTTTGTTCTATCTTTACTGAAATTTTCGTCTAATTGGGAACTTGTTTCGAGTTGCAATTTATTTTTGTCTAATGTTTCGGGAATTATAAAAATTCAATCCTGGTCGGAGGATGTGGAGGGGCCCGGCCAGAAATCTTACCAGGGGGCCCATAATTTCTGTCGCCGGCCCTGGAGCTAAGGCATGCTTGGGTTCGCGCTCTTCACAGGGAAGGTGTTGATGATCTAGACGATTTTTGTTTGCGTAAAGCATTTTAGAGTAGAAGATATTGAATACACACATAAGGTACCAAATGGAGATGGTACTTATCACGAAATCTAATTGAAAGAAGGTACAGTGCCAGCCTATTTACCAGGGTGTCCAAACTATTACTCTTCTCACGCTACTTCAAAACGTAGACGGCTGTTCTTCAACTCAAAAAATGACGAACTACTCCAGCAAGCTGTTGCACTAAGTTTGAACTCACAGACTGAAGAGGAGGAAAAGTACTTGAATCGACAATTTTCAGGACTTGAATAATAAGTTGCCTTTTATTTCTCTACTTTCTACCTGGTAATTATGGTATCCAAATGAACATAGTTTCATCTTGATGCGTCCTCATTTGTTTGATAATGCCATTCTGGTCGACATTCACGTGGTAGTAGAATCCGATTTATCTATAAAAGCATTTCGTAATGGGGAGATTATTCCTCTTTCAATATACTATATTAGTGATGCTCGACACCTTGAGTTGATTTTAAGTGAAATTTCTGAAAAACCTCGTCAATATACATCTTCTAACAATTCTGAATGTACGATGCATCCCATATCTCCACTGCAAAAAAAACATATTCAACAGTCCATTGAAAATTTGCATACCTCTAATTCTACCTTAGAATCACTATTTGAATGTTCAGAGCTCTCTAGACTTCAATATATTATTTGTCAATTAGAAAATAGTCTCGTTCCTAAAAATAGGCGGAGATATAATATACTCACGCAAATTTTGGCACTTAAAACCCATCATATTTCGCCAGCCTTCTATAAGTATCTTCAGGGTTTACCTTGCTTATCTCTTCAACATTTTAATACATTGGAAAAGCTATACTCTAAATTTGGGCTTGAAAATGAATCTTTCTCCTTCCATAAGCAAGCGACCCAATCTTTTTCTGATGAGCAAAAACATGTGATCGTTCAAATGGATGAAATACATATAAAACCAGATACACGAGTCTTTAGTTTACCAGAAGGAGAAAATAGTTTGAAAAGTTTTACATTAAGGGGATAGTTATCTGTCGAGATTACGAGAACGAACAATCCACAGAGGTCAATATCTTGAATGCAAGATTTTACAACATTATATATATTTTCAGCGGAAAGAGATGCACATGGCAATAAAGACTGGAGACCATAATGGCAAATACTGTTTTAGTAGGAATCCTACTAAAACAGTATTTGCCATTATGGTGATCCTGGATCATCTGGATTTAAATTAGATCCCAATAATTTGCCACCTTTGTAAGCTACATCCGCATTCTTGTGATATTAATAGGCCTCTTTTTCTTGCATTTGACTTTGTACATATTCAAAAACCATTAGAAATAATTGGTTGAATCAAAAATCTGACAGTAAAACATTCGGTTATCCTGACTTAGAAAATTTTGGATATCGCGAAAAGAAGCAGACATAATTTTAAGGGATAAGAACAAGAATCGGTATCACATTTAATTTTATCCGAATTCTTTTCTCTTTATGGAAAATGTTTAATGTAAATATGCCATATAGACATATCCGTTTAAATGATTCACTTTCTAGTCCTTTTACATTCAATGATGGACGTTTTTCTTAGTGAAACGAATTGTCTTTTGGTTAGACGCATGGCAATCACTCCCTGGAAAGGAAGGAAAATTAAGTAGTCAGACCTTCACGAGCTTTATGCATGCTTGCGTTGCCTTGCCTCAGATAACTAATCATCTCACACAGAATTGTGGGTTTTCCTACCTCCTAACTTCTTTCCTACAGACATACCCATTGGAACACCACTTTGGTCTATATCGTATGATGTCAGGTGCTAATTATCATGTTTCCTATCTCCAAATCTTAGAAACTGAACGTCGTCTAAAGGTTTCTAACATCTTAAAAATTTTATCCACTCACCCAGAGTCTAGTATTAGCTTGCAAGATTTCATTATGTCTTTTTCATCTTCACATCTCTTAAACTTAGAGTCTCAGACTGTGGTAGATCTTGATCCTTTCTTAAATGAAATATCTGATCTATCCATTATTGAGTGTGACACCCAACTCCTTCAGTCATTAACCTTTATTGCCGGTTACGCCACACACCAATACCTGAAACACAGCAGTCAATTATGTCACATATGCCAGGATATGCTAACTATTGAGAAAGATTTTCTCATTGATGATACCACATCGAAGCCTGAGTTTAAGCTGATAGAACTTTCTGATCGTCGAGGTTTAAATTATCCTTCTGAAATAGTATTGGACGCAATCATTGTTGTTTGGAAACTTTTTATACTTATCGAAAATAATAGTGAACTGATGAGCCTACTTTTAGGTGGACCTTCTAGGAAGATTCTTGTAGACCTTACTCTTAACTACTTGGAAGATAGTAATGATTCTGACAGTTGGAAATACACTTGTCCGTCTTGTGATGTATGTGGGTTGTCAATCGTGCCTAGGCTGATTTTTGTTGCATCGAATCGCTTAATTGCAAATAAAGTAAAAAATTACAACTCCATAGTAGTCTCAAAAGGTATTGAGAAGCGAAAGTTGAAAAAATTTAGTTGATATTGATTTAGATAAAAAAAGTTATTCTCATATGTACATCTGTTATTTGTAGTTTGTAGAATGAAAGAACACCTGTATCGCCTGGTATCACATACACATATGACTCACAGCATCAAGCAACACCAGTGCACACTAATAGCTGTTACTAGTAGTATAATGTGTATTATTTTATATTGTTTAATAAAATGTATAATACATTAATGTAGTATGTTTATGTTATAAACTATTATATAGATGGTAGTTTTGTATTATTGTCCAGTCCAATCATTAATGATATTAGCTAATTCATACAAGGAAGGGGTATACGACAGTATTTTTATTTACAATTGACACAAAATACTTAAATTAAATATTAGCCACTTAGTTGATCAATAATTCAGCTTGCAATCGACTTAATTTAGAATTTTCGAATCCATCTTCGACCGCATCCATGGTCCAAAATTATCAAGTTACTGTGGGGCATTATGTATAGTAGGCTATGCTATTACATATATTTCTTCCTATACTATTATATTACTATTACAATTACATTATTATAATATGTAATATATTATTATTAATATTACTATTACTATTACTTTTAATATTTCTAATACTTTTACTCAGGGATGGATCCACCAGGGGGGTTCAAGGGGTTGCATCCGAGCGCGAATCCCCCCAGTGGCGTATCCAGGGTGGGATTTGGGTGTTCAAACACCCCCTCATAACTGGTTTCCAAAAGGGATATGTTGTTATTTATAATACCAAAAACATCTAAACATCTTTGGTACTACAACTGCACAAAATTACACTCCTCCTACTAAGTGACAAGAATAGCTGTACTTCGATGTTTGAACGTCTAAGATTCAAAAGAATTTATTGGGGGTTGCCCCCCAGATCCCCCCTTACCGTTGCTCGCTTCGCTCGCTCCAGAGGATCCGCTCACGATAATCCTGGATACGCCACTATCCTCCCCCCCCCCCCAAGAATATGATAATATATTCCAAAATTATATCTAGGGACTGGCACAATTTCCGAGATTGGTTGAGAGAAACATATGAGAGTTCTCTACCCTATCTTTTCTGTGAGTACTTTTGGGAACGTTGTATATCAAATATCAGGAAAAATCGTTAATATTACCCCAGGACTGGTATAACTTAACATATTTGTTTGACATTTGATAACTTAGGAGAAGTAATCGATGAGCTATGTTTGGGCGCAACTGAAGAAACATTCGGAGTTATGGATGAACAGAGTATAATGACACCAGAAATACTATCAGAAAAACTCAATTCCTTCAAATCAGAGGTCATTTCAGCTCTACAAACAGGCACGTACATTACACCACTTCATAGAAAACTCGCAACAAAAGCTCTAACATTAAGTTCATTGGATATTCTTTTTTAATACAGTTCAAGACCCGAAATAAGCTCCGAGTTCAAGCAGAAAATAGGACTTAGCTTTGCCTTATGGTATGACGAGTATGCCGAAGCTGAGTTTGGTGGCAACATACCACGGGATAAATGGGAACTAGACTACTCCTTCGCTGTCCTTCCACCAGTGGTAGTGATGTTGAATTTCCCCGAAGAAGCTATTCAAATCACGCTAGAATCACCCCCTAAGACAAACTCGGAAAATAGATTGTTAACGCAAGAGGACTTTCTTAACCAACATGGAAGGGGAATACAATAACATTGCACAAAATAACACCTGCCCCTCGTCAATATCATCGCCATATTAAGTCTGTGAGAAGATAATTGAATCTTGCCGAATACTCGATCTACACCATCTGATGCGAAATTCCATGAACTTATGACCCTTGTCAATGGGTGTTTTTCGATAAGCTCAGAGATTTCATTGCTAAAGCGATTGGAATGCAGACTACATACACAGACCTGATTGAGCAATACAACTTTTACAGCTCTGAGAGTATAACCATTAAATACTTACAAAGTCTCAACTTCTGCTATGACAAATATACATCCACCTTCTACTTCCTGGTATCAATATCATAGCACATTTAGCTGGACCTGTAGTCTTGGAATAATCGGTTCTGTTATCATTAACATCGAGCATTCAATATGTGCCAAACTACTCCCATCGAAATGCAATAAATGTGGTTGTAGACAATCTTGATGCGTCTCGTTTGTATAGCTAGTATTATAATTACATTAGTTACGCTATATATGAGTACCTGCTATCTGGGATCAACCTTCAGCTAAAGCTTAGGATTAGAACAGTATTATCAGCTAGGTTATAGCAGTACTGGCATAGTGTAGCTATTGTATTGTATGCGTCCTCTCGAAGTTTTGTGTATTTACAGGCTAACTAATAATTCTTCCCTCTAACCATTAATTTAGTATATGCTTTTGTAAATTGTATCATTAATATAGTGTATTTTGAATACATTTCTGTTGATTTCGCATTGCAAACCATGTTATATACTATTATCTAAAATTATTTAAGATATATTTTAAAATTGATTAGGAAATTGCATTTATAGTAGCGTCACAGTCTATCAGAGCGCCTCAAAATATCACCGCATAATTTGTAATAGCATACAAGTGTATCATACAAGCGCCTCAAAATACGTCGATAAATTGGTTATCCATGGTTTGGATAGTGAAAAGTACTAAAAATACGTCTTACAGTACTCACCCCTTCAGAACTTATAGAGTTATTTTTTCTTTATTATTGAATCTCAAATTTGGGAAAATATTGCTCCAAAAGTTCAGTCATCTGATAAATTTACATGTTGCCTATATTATTGTTTTTTTCTGTTGACTTTGTTGACTTTGCACGAAATGTGCCATAAAATTCTCTTAGTTATTTAATAATACCTAGAGATAATTTTATTGCAGTTTTATACACTTAAAATTCAAGTAAATCGGTTCAGTGGAAGCAGGCTTTCATCCAGGTAAAATTTCCCGCGCGCCTACACTAAGTTTAAGCTCGCTCACACGCGCCTAAAATACTCAATTTGTATTAAGTCTATGGGAGCATCTCTCGATTTTCGCGCGTCTAGAAATGTTTCCTTTTGAAATTACGCGCCTGGAGCCGCGTTGCATACGCCTGGATGAAACCCTGAGTGGAAGTGCCACCACGAAGCTCCAGTTTCTTTACCCCATAAAATGAATGTTATTCATTTGTAAACCTTAGAAATATAATTAACCGGCAGACGTTGCCCTGTCTTTCAGATTCATGTACCTTATTTATTCCATTCCAACTAAATGTGGTGGGTAAAATCAGTGGCGGATCCAGACATGTTGAAAAGGGAGGGCCAATCGCCCAAGAAATTATGCGATCGTAGCGATAAATTTATAGGGGGTCTGGGGTAACCCCGAATCTTTTTTAGTTATATACACTCAGAAGTCATTTTAAACGCTAATTTCTTTATAAGGAGCCATAATTCAAACTTTAGGCTGAAGTTTCTTAATTATTTTGTCAATTTCAGTCTAAATTTCAGTCAATTTCAGTTTCGAAGGGGGCCCAGGCCCCTTCGCCCCCCCTGAATCCGCCTCTGAAAATCCAACATACCGATTTACAATTGCGGGTAAGGTGATTATATATAAGATTTCTATTTATTGCCAATTAGTGCCAAATTGAAACAATTATCATCTAAACTAAGTGGAAAGTGAGGGGAATGTAGTATGTACCGAACTGTCCCTGTTTTGAATCGACCATACCGAATGGTCCATCTACCGAGATTTCGGTATCCCATTTCTGGCATATTGTTAATTAGCAACATGGCTAATTTATATTTATATGTAATAATCTACCATTGATGTTTACATCTTTCGGTAGTCCGGTATCGTATATGTACATATTGCTTTTGGGACGTTAGTGTATATTCTTCCTGATTTTTAGTTATAATTACTATTTTGCTTGAGTTAATATCATTTTTCTGATACTGGTTTGTATTATGATATCACCTTTGAGTGCTATAACCACTCATGTCCTTGATACTTCTGGAGGTTTTGCAGCAAAAGGATTAGCTGTATCTCTTCACATTTATGATTGTCTCCAAGATAAATGGATTCTTATCAAACACAGTGTAACTAATGAAGAGGGTAGGTGTATGGATTTACTCTGTCAGGAAAATTTTAAACAAGGAGAATATAAACTTACTTTTCAAACCGCACTATACTTTGAATCATTAAAAGTGAAGAGTTTTTTCCCTTATATTGAGGTAGTTTTTATAGTTAGAGAAACAGACTTAAGTTTTCATGTTCCTTTGTTATTGAATCCTTTTTCATACACAACATATCGTGGTACTTAATGAACTTGAAAGTGAGAATACTAATCAATATATAAATGATGTCTGTCTTTTGTATTTCTAGGTTTGTATGAATAGTGTAAATATCTTATTTAGCAGTGCAGAAATTTATAGTTATTGGGTATTTCATTTGATTTTAAAAGGATCTAAGAAGTAATATTTAACAGGCTTATATTGTATTTCTCTCTTTACAAAGTTATTCAGAACGCTCCAATTTTTTTCTGCCCAAGACTGGAAGTCAATAAAACGTCGTTCAAAATTCCTCTGGATGATAATGGTTATTTATCACAGGTATAAGTGCACTTGTTATATACTAGGAATCCATCTAAGACCGTCTAAAATCATCCGCTGATAGTATCCGGGAAGTTAAAACTGAGCTCTAGCGATAATTTTTTTGCTTACGTCATCAAATTGTGCCACATGACACTTCCATATGTGGTATACAAAATCCTAGATCGTAAAGCTTCAGATATGTAGTTCCAGTTTGTTGCCCATTTAAATTGTCTTGATAAATAGATATCGTTACATGGTTAGAGCTGGTCGCCACGACTTATAATTCGTGAGATAAATAATTACTGAGTCACCAAAGGTGGTCACATCCATATGACCATATTATATGGTTTAAAAAATTAATTTTGCAAATTGTGAATTTTAATAACTCAACTGTTGAGAGACATTCTAAAAGGTCTAAATCCAAATTTGGTAAGGAATATGAATGAACTAGTGACCTATAGCCCAATTTTTACCCCATTTGGGTTTGGATTTGGGACGTTTTGATTTATCCTGACAAAAAGATACCATACACTTTTCTAGAGTAAAGTATGAACGGTAATACGGAAATGGTTCGATTTTTTCAAAGTAGGAAATCTTTCGAACAAAATAGGAAATAGTTCGACTTTCATTTTTGTATTGTTGGAACCATAGATTCAAGCCTGGATTTTCTGAAATTCTAACTACCGTATTTCCCCGAATAAGCGCCCCGGCGCTTATTGTTTTCGTGGGCCAAAATTATCCTGAAATTTTTGTGAAAAATCCAGAATATAATATTTAGGTCGATTCTAATGGTTTCCACCAACAGTATACCTACCGAAGTTGCCAAAATCAATGGAATTACATTGCAGTGATCAACTAATGTGCATAAATTTTCACATTACAATATCATTTTTTTCACCCGGCGCTTATTCAAGCCCGGCGCTTATTTGGGGAAATACGGTATTTCCTATTTTGGCTTTTCGAACAATTTCCGGTTTTGGTTTTTCGAACAATTTCCAGCATACTCTATGAATGACTTGCAATGGACTTGCAGTCATGGGCATAAAAACAATTGGAGCAAAATATACAATATAAACCTGGCCGTGACCTACGTTATATAAGGCCTGTTCACCAAAATAATTTTCCTGCACCATGGATAAAAGGAAGTCCATTGTTTCAAACGATGTTATAATACTATATATAATTGTATATGTTTGTTTATTAACATAGTCTAACTATTGTCATGTCTTAATCAAGTCAGAAGCACAGTGAGGTGCAATACAACTAGTAAAGGTCGATTAAACAGTAATCATAATGAGAAAGAACTAGTAATAGCAATATAGAAAGGAACTATAGGAATCTAGAAAAGAGTAGTTAGAGATTCTATCAAATGCTTTTAAACTTCTTCAATTTACGTGTATTCTCAACCTCGAGTCTATGCTGAGCATTCAAGTTCTTCACTTTGTTGGAGAGAAAACAGTTGGCGCCAGTAGTGATTAGCGTGTTTAATATATCCCAACCGATTGTATGACAATTCGGGCACTTATTCCTCCAGTATTCACTTTCTTCACCTCCCAGTACTCTTAATGTTAGGTTAACGGGAATTCGTCTAGATGGTCCTTCAATAAGCTCTTGGAAAAGTTTAGGCTGTTGTTCGATTGAGGTGAAGATTTTCCACAAGTAAACTAGAACGTGAATTACTATACCAGATGGCCATTTAATGGACCGCGATCCATTACTTGTAACAGCTTGTAGATTGATTCCGGTGATGCTTCTATTTCCATTGCTTTATCTTCTGTAAGGAAAGATACGTAACTGTGACACCGGGCTGAGTTCTTGAAGTAACTATAAACTGTATATCCAGCAATAAACACAAGTACCTGTAGAGTTGGAGTGGGAACTTTAATTACCGAGTATTCTTGTATAGATGATAAAAAATGTTCCGTTGGAAGAGTACTAGCTGGTTCTGTTGAAGTTGAAAATGAATCAATAAATTCTTTAAGAGATAAATCATTCACTGTACCTTGACTTGAAAAATATTTAAAATACTAGATAATTTTAAGCGCCGCTCGCTTTCAAGGATCTGACAGACGCTAATATGATATTGAGCACCAGCCATCATTCTGTAAATACCAAAATGATGCTCAAGTTGCAAGAAAGAAGTGAGTAGATATGAAAAGTTACAGTTCTGTGTAAGATGGTTTACAATTGAAGTTAAAGCCAGACTAGAGTGGCGAAAGCTTTTGAAAGTCTGAGTAGTAAGTTTCCCAGTCTTGCCAGGAAATTCTTCCCATTTTTTAAGCCAATCAGTAACTCTTGATAAATAACTGAATCTGGAATCGTTTTCGACAAATGGGCGACATAATTCATCATTTAATCGAATTGCTTTGGATGGAGTATTAACATTAAACATCTTCCAATTTTCACAAATTATACGAATGAATTCAGCTGTGTGATGATAAAGATAGTGGCTAGGAAATCTAAGAAATTGAACCTTGAGTGCAGAATGTGTAGAATCATCAAACACTCTCAAAGCTAAATTTACATTTTGACGTTCCAAATTAGAAGGCCAGCATGCTTTGGCTGTTAACCGAGGAGCCAATTTAGCTACAGAGTGTTGATCAGCTTTATATAAAGATCGGATGACTTCGAATGAAGCACTATAGATGGTGGAAAGATCCTCAAAGTTAGGGTAACTAAAGCTTCTTCTGTAATCTTTTTGTTCACTCAGTTATTACGTATAGTTTTAAGAATATGTACAAAATCGAATATCAAGAATAAAGGTCGATCAGTATCTACAATATGTGGTACAACATGATCTAAGGTGTTAGTTGGTGAGAACAATTTGAAGATACTCACATTCATTGGGTAGTTATCTGAATACAATACTTGAACATATACACCACAACGTTCAATATCCTCGATAACCATTTTTATAATGGGGAACAACTCTGCGGCTGAGGAGTTGGAACAAGGTAACAGACGAACAATTGTGGACCACTTCTTAGATAGAAGCAAAGATGGTTTTGACAGGTTCATTAGTATTTGAAGATGAGCCCAACACTCTTCCTCCTTTATAGGTTAATTCTGATTTAACATGAATTTCGTCCATTTGGACTATTACATGTCTTTCCCTTTGGATAAATTAGGATGTAGCACTTTCCAAAAACGAACTAAATTCACTGTCCAAGCCAAACTTAGAATATAAACGCTTGAGTGTTGAATGATGAGGGAGGAAGAGAGAGTCGAGTGATTGTAGGTATTGATAACATGCTGGGGAAATAAGTTGACACTTCAGTGCTACTATGATAACTCCAATATTGTAGCTACGATGGTGTTTAGGACATAGGAGGTTTTCTAATTGACAAATTATAAATTGTATGGCAGTTAACTTGTTATCTTCCTTACAAACATCGTCTTCGATTTTGAGATATCATCAACTGCTAAACGCAACAACTTGGTGGCATCATTTATATGGTGTTTATAAGTGTGGTTTGAATTTTCTGTATTATGATTATTTATACTTAGATAAAACAGCTCTTTCAATAAGTTTTCAATATCCCTAAGATCTTGAATCTTCATTATCGAAACGGGAACCTGATTGCTATTTAAGAAACCCTTAGTACATAAAGATTTGTCGATTGTTAACGAACACTCAATAACAAGAGCTCCATTCATATTCGAAATAGATGGCTTGATAAAATTCAGTTGGTTCATTCCAAGAGACCATGGTAGCCATTCCACTGGAAGGGTTAAATTATTCACTTTTGAATTTAACTCACAGAGTGTAGATACTTTGAACCTCTCTTCATCTTTTTTTGTTGTTTCAAGCTTAGTGTTATCCCAACATCCAACTGATCTCGTTCTTTAGTACTAAGATCCAAACGAGTTTGTGTCTTAGTTAAAACAGAGAGATAATTAGGACAACCAGGTAGGAGCTTTGGAACAGTATCTCGGTGAAGTCTAGGCATGCTACGTTTGACTTCTAACTTAGTTCCATCAGGTTGAGGAATTAAAAAGTGCGTTTCCACATCTTCATCATGGAAGTGTTTCAGACACACATGTACGTTTTTAATATTTTCAACATTTTCTCTATGAAGAAATGATTTCCATTGACTAACAAGTTGAGGTGGTCCATTTGGCATCTTGAATACAGGTGTAGGTGTCTCGCCAGAGTAATTACTCCTGCAGCCAGGTGCTGAACATCTATTTGGCATTATTCTAGTAGGAGATAGAATTCCAATTATTATCTAATTAAACAGGTATGAAATCAACATATAATAGAGGTAGGAATTGGGATAGCATATAAATACTAGAAGAATGTTGAGATGATGTAAATGTATCGGGAGAGTTAATTGCTAATATAGAATATAGCCCGAATGTCATATAAAGAATATCCCTAAATATTATGTAATAAAATGGACTTCCTTTCTAATAAAATGGACTTCCTTTTATCCATGGTGCATGAAAATTATTTTGGTGAACAGGCATTATATGACGTAGGTCACGACCTGGCTAAAAATGGCTTTGCACCACATTGTGATCTCTCCAATCTTGGCAAAAATCATTTTGCTGTGCAAGTGAAGTACCGTAAACGAGATTCGTTTCAATCTAATATTAATTCACACTAACATAAGTTTCGTAAGAATCTTCGTTTGGTAACGAACGAATACTCCTTCTATTATTTCTGACGAATGTTCGCTTTATTCATTTGCTGGATATACTCCATAAAAGACACTTAAAGAACTTCACTCGATTTAGGGACAAATTTGGATATATATATATATATATAATCGTGACCTACGTTATAATAAGGCCTATTCACTGGACTTTGGATTTGTACCATGGATATTTTCGAAGGCCATTGATATTTCAATATAATAAAAAGTTTATTTGTAATATTGTTAATATTAATAGAAATAGAAGAATCAATGAATAGTTATATCATTAGCAATAAATAAAATACATTTTAATAAGTGAAATTGAATTTGATAAATAGAGATTATGTAATTCTGGAATGTAATCTATGTAGAAAGGTGTATAAAGACAAGACTTAGTTAGATTTCAATTTCTTTAACTTTATAGTATTGTCTTTCTTATCTGCTTGTAGGGCATTCAAGTTTTTAACTTTATTAGAAAGGATGCAGTTAGAAGTAGAAGTTAGCAGTTTGGCTAATATATTCCATCTGAGTATACCACAATCTTTACATACTCCTCTCCAGAACTCTGCATATTCGTTTTCTATTATGGTAGTTGACAAGCTCACTAATATACTTCTTGAAGGTCCAGTCATAAAATTATCCATTAAGGTTAGGTTGTTCTCGATCGACGAAATAACTTTCCACACTGTGACAATAGCTTCGATGACTGAGTTGCTAGGCCATTTGAGTGAACCTCGATCGATAATTTGAATAAGTTTATATTTCGAGTCAGATGGTTCCTCAAATTCCATATTCTTTATTTCTGTGAGGAGGGAGAGACAGGTTGTGCACTTACTAGATTGCTTGTAATACACGTGTACGGCATACCCTGCTATAAAAGATAATGCCTGAAGAATTGGCGGATGTAATTCAATTTCTGAATAATCTTGGATTGTTGTCATATAGCTGTCAAGATTTTAATTAGAAATAGACTCGGTGTAACAAGAGGGTGAACATGTGTCTAAAAATCCTTCAACGATGTTTTATCCTTGTCACTTTTTCTTGAAAATAATTTTAGAATACTCGATAACTTCAATCTACGTTCTGTTTCCAATATCTGACAGAAGCTTACATGGTATTGAGCACCTGACATCATTCTGTAGATCCCAAAGTGATGTTAAAGTTGGTCGTTTTGCAAAAATGAGGAAAGAACATATAAGAAACCTCAATTTTGGGTAAGATGGTTTACAATCAAAGATAGTGCAATACAAGAATGGCGCAAACTTGAAAATGTTTGGGAGCTTAGTTTTCCATTTTTTGAAGGAAGAGCCTTCCAACATTCAACCCATTTAATAACACATTCGAGAAAACTGAATCTAGGATCATTGGAAGATATCGGCTTAGAAAAATCATCCTTTAATAGAATACCTTTATTGGGAGTATTGATGTTGAAAATTTTCCATACTTTACATATAGTAGAGATAAAGTTTGCAGTTTGAGAGTTGGTTGAGATTTGTCGTGATAGATGCACAAGGTTTAAAGCAGCAGCTGTAGAATCATCAAATATTCTTAACGCCAAATTAACATTTTGCCGTTCAAAGGTTGAGGGCCAGCAAGATTTAGAAGTCAATTTTGGGGCTAATTTGGCAACTGAGTGTTGGTCGTCTTTATATAAGAGTCGAACATCTTCAAGGATTGCAC
The DNA here is from genome assembly GCA_028753945.1 of Hexactinellida sp. DTS-2022. Taxonomy (NCBI): domain Eukaryota; kingdom Metazoa; phylum Porifera; class Hexactinellida; species Hexactinellida sp. DTS-2022. The sequence goes on from JAPNXP010000014.1 coordinate 2,808,671, forward strand.
TGTTCGTATTAGAAAAGTCCTCAAAGTTAGGATAGATAAATGTTTTATTGTAGTCCTTCTGGTTTAGCCAGTTGTTACGCACAGACTTGATAATATGAACAAAATCAAATAACAAAAACAGAGGTCAGTTGGGATCATTTGGATGGGGAACAATAGGGTCCAAGGCATGCATTGGCGAAAATAATTTAAAAATATTTACATTCATTGGATAGTTATCCGTACATAGGACTTGGACGAAAAGTCCACATGACTCAACATCTTCAATGACAGATTTAATGGTAGGGAGGAGTTCGGTTGCTGAGGAGTTCGTACAAGGAAGTAAGCGAACAATCGTTGACCATTTTCTAGACAAACTAGAGACCATGAAAGCGAAAACTGTTTTAGCAGGGTCATTAGGATTCACTGAAGTCCCCAATATTCGACCACCTTTATATGTAAAAGTTGACTTAACATGGATTTCGTCCATTTGAATTATAACATTACGTTCCCAATTGTTGAATTCTTTAGTAGCTTGTTTGAGATAGTTGATAAACTCAATATCCAAACCAAAATTGGAGTACAGGCGATTAAGTGTGGAATGATGTGGAAGAGAGAGACAGTCCAGGGATTGTAGAAATTTATAACCAATTGGTGATATAAGTTGACATTTAAGGGCAGCAATAAGAGTTTCAATATCATACTTACGAGTATGTTTGGATATTAATGAATTTTCCAATTGACATAGGATGAATTGAAGACGTACTAAATATTCATGTAGCTGATCAGTCGAATCGTTATCTGGTGAAGCAGTGAGTAACTCAATAGCGCGCCGTATGTGTCTGGTTGCTTCATTAACATGGTGTTGGAACGATGCATTAGCGAGTTCTAGAAAGATATCTGGAGACTTGGCGGTGGTAGATGATTGATCAAGTTCTTCCAATAAAATATCAATGTGCCGTATGTCGTTGATAGTAGGTAGGGATAACAAAAAGTATTGACCATTAAGACATCCAATAGTGTGTAGTGTATCAGTTATTGTTAACGTACAAGTAATAAAAATACTGTTTTTCATGATACAGGGCTTGATGAAATGTAGATTTGTAGCATCGGTGGACCAACTAGTCCACTGTTTAGGCAAATCGAATGGTTTTCGTTTAGACACCAATTCTTGTAGTGTGGTTACTTTATATTGTTCTTCTTCTACCCGAAATTCTCCTAAACTCTGTTCTACAGCTATAAAGAATAGCTTATCATCTCGGGCTGAACGGTCTATTCCCTGTGGTTTAGAATGTGAAGATGAAGAAAAGTAACTGGGACAGTTAGGGAGAACCCTGGGGATTACGTTTTTACGTAATTTGGGAATAGTACGCTGAATTTCCAAAACGGATCCATCCAGTTGAGGTATTGAAAAATTGGTCTCGATGTCTTCCGGAAGAAAATGTTTCGCACATACATAAATGTTCTTCAGGTCTTCAATACCTTCTCTGGAGAGTGCTCGTAACCACTAATTGACCAAGTCGGGTGGACAAGTCGGGACGTAAAAAACTGGAGTATAAGATTCTCCTGCATAGTTGCTTCGGCATCCTGGTGCAGAACACTTGTTGGGCATTACGTTATAAGCCAATAAAACAATATAAGTATCAAACAATAATCTAAACTCATAAAATATAAAAAATATAATTAATTAATTAATCAATTGAATTGGGGAGAGAATATATGATATGAGAATAATTAGGGCTGAAACGAATATTCGAATATTCGTTCGTTTGGATGACTAAGCATTAAATCAATTTCTAGAGACAAAATACATTGGAAAATAGGTTTTTGAAAATGTTACAATGGTATAATAATAGTTACAAAGTGTATTATACACAAGTTAACTAATAATCAACTAGTTTAAGAGGGAATTTTTATTTACGATATCTCTAAGCTATACAAAAGTCTTGTTGTTGCCCAAAATTAGTTAACGAAATATCCGTTTCAATCTAATATTCGTTTCGTAACGAATATTCGTTTGCAAACGAACGAATATTCGTTCAATCATTTCGAACGAATATTCGGTATATTCGTTTCAGCCCTTAGAATAATAATATTCCCTAGCCACAGCCTATGCCAGCACAAAGGGAACATTTAACATCACAATTTAACTTATTATAATATATATAGCTATTGTATGATTCTAATTATCATTTAACCAAATTTTCAAGATTATTGGTAATTAACAAAATGGCCTTCGAAAATATCCATCGTACAAATCCAAAGTCCAGTGAATAGGCCTTATTATAACGTGGGTCACGATATTATTAATTTATTAATTAAACAATAATTTTAGTTTTGTAGGAATCTTTCTTACGAATAGTAATGATTGAGAAACAAGCGTATTTGTTTTATATAACTTAGTGATAAATAAATGAGACTTGTAATCATAATATTATCCTTGAGAGGAAGTAGAGAGGTCATTGAAAATCTGATTTATCACAATAATTTGTAATGATAGACCTGAAAATGTATAACAGCTTTATAGGAATATGGTATCAAGGTATACATATCACCTTTCAGAATTATATTATGTCATCATCTGATGACGTTATCTTAATTTATGATGCGATTTATCGTGTTTTTATTCTGCTTTTAACATACTACTCCGGTTCTAAGTGTTCAAAATTGCTACATAGTAATACTCAAAACTAGTTAAATAAAATGTATCGAAATTATAAATGGATGTTGACACATTCCTCGGTTGCCAGGGAAACGTATATTTCTTAAAATGACTCCTTCCTCAAAAACTATCAATCTTAATTATACTAGGCTGGTACAGAAATACCCGCTGTGAATAATTACCTATTCATTAATAATGCATTTTATAGCCTAACTCCGTTATTTTTGGGATATTGACTGCATTACCTAACACACTAAATCTCCCAAAGTGAACACCTCCAAGAAATGAACAAATTCAAAATATGATCACTTTTTCTCAGCACCAAATTTCCCCATTGCTTTAGATACACAGTATGATAAATCATGAAAAGTGAATACCTCTCAAAAGTGAACGTTTTGGTAGGTCCCCAGGGTGTTCACTTTCTAAAGGTTTACTGTAATGTATTCAGTGTTAAATGTTAATAATCTCATTCTGTTAAATGATTATTGAAGTTAGGCATATAAAATCTATTATCAAAGACTAGGATATTACCCATTGCTGATGTTTCTGTACTACCTAGTTTACAATAACAAAAATATTTTTTGAGTTATGAGTCATTTTACGAAATATACTTTCCCTGGCAGCCGAGGATTGTATCAACATTCCATATATAATTAGTGCAGCGACACAACCATACAATTGTTCATTTTTTTGAAAAAAGCACCAAAATTTGTACACATGTACTTTGATGTAGTGCGAACATTTTTGGATATTGAGGCAATCGAAAGAGTCTATATCGGCCATGACAGCTCGCCAAAGTAACCACGTCTGATAGTGTTCGCCGGACTTGTTACTCATAGCGTTGCTATACAAAAATTCTCCAAATATGGTATGTGATATATCAAATTATCTGAAATTTTACTTAGAAACTGAATTCAACAATAAAAATACGATATAACTCAATTTGAACAAGTTTCTATGGGAAACAAGTCCGGCGAACACTATCGGACGTGGTTACTTTGGCGAGCTGTCATGGCCGATATAGACACTCTTAATTGCCTCAATATCCAAAAATGTTCGCACTACATCAAAGTACATGTGTTTACAAATTTTGGTGCTTTTATCAAAAAATGAACAATCTGATGAAATTTATAGCTATGCCGCTGGACTAAATTACGATATATTTTATTGAATTAATTTTGAGTGCTCTATGTAGCAATTTTGAACTATATACTGCGATTATGTTAAAAGCAGCTATAAAAACACGATAATTCGCATCAAAAATTAAAAATTATGATAATGTCATCAAATATGAAATATCATAATTCTGATGGGTTATATGTATACCTTGATACCATATTCCTATATAGTTGTAGTAAATTTTTCAGGTCTTTCATTGCTAATTATTGAGATAAATCAGATTCCCATTGGAAAACTGGACTCCTATTTTTCTATGTTGTTGCAGCATGTCTAGCTGTATTTAAAGTAAGTTGTGACTCATCTAATTTTCTGTCATGTTGAGCCTATTATTTATTAGTATATGTTTAATTGAGGATCTTTATCAGGCAATGTTTCCAGACTGTGTTTATGTGTGTCCGAATCTCGTAACCTTTGATTTAGTCTTTATTTTGTATTACCTATTTTAATATTCTTCTCTTTGTATTTAGAGATCATTACATTTTGTTGTATTATGTTTTATCGGATATGAAAATGTCTGGGGAAAATCCTATCGATTTGCTGTACCGTCTGGACCCTATTCTTGGAAACACCGGTTGCTTGCGTAGTTCGAATGATATCAACTTGTTAGTAAAATTTATGGAAGGAAGTTCTTTGATGGTATATCAATGTACAGTAATTAATATACTCAAAAATACAAAAGCCCCTAGTACTTTAGAAAGATTTGTTGATTCAAAAGGCTGGGAATATCTTAGTAATTGGCTTAAAAATGCCAAAGATAGAAACGAAACCCCATTTCTTATTGAATTGATTCAAGTATTAGTGAAGTTTCCTCAGACTATTGAAAGCCTAAAACAGGGGAACATTGGGAAAATCGTTAAACAACTGAGTAAAAATGATAATTTTGAATTACAAAATTTATCCAAAAATGTTCTTATTAAATGGAAACGAATTTTGAAAGACAATCAGCGATCAACTAAGAATATTTACGATAAAACGCAAATCGAATCTATTGAAGGATCTACTATACCAAATCAAGATTATTTCAGCACCCAAGTTATTAACTCTGTTTCTTGTAAAGCAATTGCAAATCGAGTTGGCTCTATAGCTCCTAAACTTCATTCTTCTCAAATATCTGAGGACAATACTTACATTAACAAATTTGAAAAATCTGATTCTCAGAAATTATTTAGAATTACAAAATCCGTTCGAGAAGAAGTTGCAGTAAAAAAAGCTCGAGAGTATACAGAACCTGAATTAAAACATAACATGAGAGAATCTCAAAGTGACAAGGATACTGAAAGTTTTTCGCAGCATAAGATTCTCTCTAGCCCGAATTCACTCAAGCATTCCAATTCGCCAACTGAATATCCAACCCTAAGTGATAAATTTTATGGAAATAAGCCAGAATTTTATAGTAATAAAAAATTATCGTCAAAGCTTTCAAGTAACTTGTTAGCTAAAAATATGTTGATGTCTTCTGTTAGAAGTTCTTCTGTTGAAAGCAAAAAGTTTTCTGCCGCCATTTTCGAATCAACCAACAGGAAATCTTCTTTAAAGCGTATCCAGATTTCACCCAATCCTCAAAAGCTCGTTCCTGATAGGCCATCATATATTCTTGAAAGTTCTAATACATCTATAGAACATCATATATCTGCTGTTAACCAATTTGCTGAGAGTGATGATCTCTTATCCAATTATTTGATTACGAAAAGTAATTTGAGTACTCAATTCAAACCCTTGGTACGGAAACATGTCACGTGGGCTCCTGATGAGACTCTTACCGAAGTTCGTTTTATAGAACTTGATGAAACTGAAATTAATTCAATCCAAGTTCATGGGAGCTTTCATGATGCCATAAAACAAGAAAAACGTGCTGAGAGATCTGCTTTGGCTCATATTTTTGCGAATGATCGTATGCTTGCTTTGGTTCAATGGATCACTCCCAAATTAATTGAGTTTTTGGAACCACTGATTGAGAGTGGTTCTAAGAGTGAAGAATTCATGACTCAGTCAAATCGAGAATTATCTGTGTTAGCTTTACTGTTTCTAACAAAGGACTGCGCACCTGATGACCCTGGTGAACCCGACATAGAAGATATTCACATTTTTAAAGAACCCAAAATAATTCCCCTATTTGAACCTGGAAAAGAACCCCAACAAGAAATTTCATCTTTATTTAGTGATTCATCCGTAAAATTACCATGCTCACTTCCCAGTAAGTTAATAGATTCTGATCTACCAAGACCCACTTTACTAAGAACTGTTGCACCATTCCTACCTAACGTCCATCTCATTTCAGTTGCATCTCAAATTCCTATTATAAATTCTAATATCATACCTGGTGGAACTTTACACCCAACTGCTAATCTGCCTAATAATTTTTATCCTCGCAATCAGTCAATGAGATCATTTAATCCGAAATCCCTTCTACTACCCAATACTCAGTTTAGTAGATTTATTCGTCCAATTAATCAGATTGCCAAAGGACCTGTCAATACATTTTCGAGGTCAAGCTTTAAGAATTTAGGAAAAGGTCGAGGTCGAGGAAAAAAAACTAAATTATGTCAGCACTATCTCAACGGTTTCTGTAAGAAAGGAGAGTCTTGCGATTATCTTCATTAATATTTATTATATCTTTGTTGATTAATTACTTTAAGTTTGTATTATAAGTTTGAAGGATGTTATTTTAAACCATAAATACACCTTTACAAAGGTGATTGGTCAAAAATTTGTCACGATTTTCAATTAAACAAATTTTCACCAAGCTCTAGAGTCTATACTCTGGGCATTGGAGGAAAGGTGTGGGGGCTTGCGTTCTTGCCATCCCGGAATTTTTAGTATATTTTTTCCTGGATGTTTTGGGTATTTAAAGCATTTTTTATTTTTGAATGATATGACCGATTATTGCAGTACTGTTTGATTACCTTTGTAGATAATTCTAAATTATATTTGCGCTGCAGTAACCCGAATGCTGTATTATTATTTACTATCCGCATGCCGTATTAAAAGAATGGCTCACGACAGATATATTCTAACCAAACTTCTACCTTTATATTTTGAATTTATATAAAAATTATCTGCCTGTGACACCTAGTGTAGCAGTTGATATCTATGAGCTCTGCTTTTTGTTGGAATTTTAAATTAGGATTATATCTTATTCTTGGATTATAATTTAAGCAGAGCCAAAACCTAAATAAACCTAGCCCATAGCCTACTCTATAAGGCCTAACAGTAACCAGGGACTTCTTTATTATAGGGACTGTAAACTTCGTTTTACCGTAAATTAGCGTAGGTCTAAAACAGTATTGTTACTTATTGATATCCCGTAATCCGCTAATGCTAAACACAGGAAATGTATTATTGTCGTATAGGAAGTAATATTTTGGGAGTCCAACGGTCATATTGGTTTATCGAAAATATTTTTGGAATGTAAGTTGTACGATTTTCACACCCTTCCATTTATGGTAATATTGTTAAAATCTCGATATTAGTTAACTTTATCCATATGAAACTTATTATTGGCGATTGGGAAATGGGAATTCATATATAGGGACTTCGTAGATCACCTTGATTTACCTAAGGCGTTCCCCTTGGCCTATAATATTATTTTGGCACTCTCCACAGGTGGATTGCCCCGACCCTGTTTTGTAGTTTAGCTAATTCTTACCTATCAAATATCTGTAATTATGGTGTCTATTAAAAAATCTTGATAAGTTTCTTTCAAATCTATTCCTTTTTATTCTTTCAAGCTGGATTCGGTTAACAAGTTAACCGGTTAACCGTTGCTGACATCTGTTAAACGTTTAGAGATTTTATTAACCAGTTAGCCTTTATTTTGAATAACAGCAGAGTTATTAATTTGGAAATTAATAATAATAATAATAATAATAATTTGTGCGAGTAAACAAGTACAATAATAGAAAGTACTGCCTGAGGAGGCTTAAGCACATCAAGACTAAATAACAGAATTCAGAATACAAAAAGAAATATTAAGATAGGGTAAATGGCAGTAAAAGAGATAGGTAAATAAAGAAATGTAAAAGAGAATGGGAAACTGGAAAATTCAAGGAATAGTCTGGGGGATAAAGTATTAAATTTTTTGTATTTTTTCAGAATATGTAGTCCTAAATCCATTTCTCATCACCACTTAATAAATTTTATTGGACAACATAGATTTAAATTTACCAAAAGCTCGAAATGTATCAGTTAATTTACTTATGCCGTTATACTTTATGCACCTGAGTCTTATTCTGTAGTATAATCAAATTTTTATAAAGGATTTATTGTATTTGAATAGCATGGGCGGTTAACCGGTTAACCGTGAAATTGTAACCGTTGCCTCAGATCGGTTTGCCAACCCCATCCTTGATTCTGACTAATCCTAATGATTATGATAAATAAATTCAGATAATAAATAATCCCATCCTCTGAATTTATTTATCATAATGTTAATTTTTAGGAATTGTCAAAATCAAAAGGAATAGATTTGAAAGAAACTTATCATGATTTTTTAATAAACACCATAATTACAGATATCTGATAGGTAAGAATTAGCTAAACTACAATACAGGGTCGGGGCAATCCTCCTGTGGAGTGCCAAAATAATAATATAGGCCAAGGGGAACGCCTTAGGTAAATCAATGTGATCTACTGAGTCCCTAAATATAAATTCTCATTTCCCATTCGCCAATAATTAATTTAATATGGATAAAGTTAACTAATCTCGAGATTTTAACAATATTACCATATATTGGAAAGGTGTGAACATCGCACAACTTACATTCCACAAATATTTTCGATAAACTAATATCACCGTTGGACTCCCAAAATATGACTTCCTATACGAAAATGATACATTTCATATGTATAAAGCAAGGTTCAAACCGAATACTGATATATTTGGTTGAATCGAATATTATTTGCCGAATAGTTGATATTTGGTTGCCAACCTGATATCAGTATTCGGTATTCGGTTGCCAACCTGATATCACTATTCGGTACACGAATATTATCAGTATTCGTATTCGGTTGACGTCACCGAATATTATCAGTATTCGTATTCGGTAGGGAAACTATTCATGGATACTGATATTCGGTTCGAGCGGTTTCAACCTTGGTATGAAGGTAACCAATCTCGAGATTTTAACAATATTACCTTAAATAGAAAGGTGTGAACATCGCATAACTTACATTCCACAGATATTTTCGATAAACCAATATGACCGTTGGACTCCCAAAATATGACTTCCTATACAACAATAATACATTTCCTGTTCCTAGCATTTGCGGATTACGGGATATCAATAAGTAACAATACTGTTTTAGTCCTACGCTAATTTTAGCGTAAAACGAAGTTTACCGTCCCTATATTAAAAATTCCCTGCAGTAACCTTGAAATTATGGACTAAGGATGAACTAATAGATGGTAATATTTAACCAACCACAATATTTCACCCATATTTCTATTTATAATGAACCACATTTTTTTTGTTACAACTACCCCACTAAATACTATGTTTTAATTTTTACTTATTATTAGCCTCTCTCTTTATATATTTTGCCATTTTCTTGTCCACTTACTGTTCCTATTCACTTCTAACTATTAGATTCGTTTACATTATTCCCAGCAGTTGCTCAGATGATCGAATTCCTATATTCAGGATGCCTGAATATCCACCAGAACTCAGACAAGCTTGGATACCGGCTCTTCACCGAGAGGATATTGATGACCTGAAGGTAGTCAACGTATGCGTGAAGCATTTTCGAGAAGAAGATGTCGAAGTTACTCACAAAGTTCCCAATGGAGACGGAACTTTTACTGAAATACCTCGTGCAAAGCCCAAGTTGAGAGACGACTCAGTTCCCTGCTTGCTTCATGGTTGTCCATCCTACTATTCTTCAACCTCAACAACCAAACGGACTCGCTTGTCGTATGACGCAAAAAGAAGAAGAATTGATTAATCAGACACTACAGCTTAGCTTACTATCTGAGAGTGAGGAGAAACATAAGTCCATCATCAGAAATATATAGGATCTACAAGCTAAGTTAATCTTTATGCATTACCTGATAATTGGTTAGTATGGCATCCTGATAATCATAATACTAGGTTCATTCAACCCAACATGGTTGATAGGACTGTTTCTGTCGATGTATTTCTGGAAGTAAATAATTTTTCATCTGTATCCGCCTGGTTCCATGGACAAAGTATTCCCCTTTCGGTAAATTCAATTAATGATATTCGACAAATGAATCTATACTGCATGAAATCTCCTTAAAATCTGTCTCTGATTCTAGTTGTAACTCACATTCATACCATATTACTTTTGCCAAAAACATATAAATAATGTTATTGATGATTTAGCGCTTATCGACGGACCTACATACAATTATTCAGATTTAGCTAAGCTTCAATTTAGCCTCTGTCAATTAGATAATACATTTATTCCTAAAAACAGGCGAAGATACAATATCATTACACAAATTATGTCCATTAAGACTCATCTCATTTCTGCAGCTTGTTATATTTTATCTTCAGGGTTTAGAATGTATTACTCTACCACATGTCCATACATTAGATAAGTTGTATTCTTCCTTCGGTCTTGAAAATGATTTTAGCACTTATCTCACCCAGGCTACATCTTGCTTTAGTTCCGAGGAAAAAATGTAATCATTCAAATGGATGAAATCCATGTTATATCTGATATTGCTTATAAAAGGGGGGAAATATTGCACCAAATTTGAACCCTGAGGATCCGACGAGAACTGTATTCGCGATTATGGTGTCTAGTTTGCATAGGAAATGGTCTTGCATTACCCGTTTGTTACTACAGGTAACCTCCCAAAGCGGCACCTCCGAGTAGCCGCAACCTCCGAGAAGCGGCACAAAATCATTCTCCCGATGGGTGCCGCTTTTGGAGTTTTACCCTATGAGTAACCTCCCAAAGCGGCAAACTCCGAGAAGCGGCACAAAATCATTCTCCCGATGGGTGCCGCTTTGGGAGGTTTACCTGTATGTGCATCTATCTCAGCTAAAAAAATCTTACCCACTATCAAATCTTGTATAATCGAAATTGAGCATTGTATTTAAAGGTCCAAATAATTTCTACCGATAACTACCCATTGAATGTAAACTTGTTTAAATTGTTTTCTCTTAGTGGAAAGCTGGAAACTAGAGTACCCCACCCTTTTGATGAAAATAGATCTCTCTTCCTTACATTCACGGTACGTGGTAGGTATACCGATGATATAATTAGGTATAACTAATTATACCAAATTAGGAATAGTTTCGGTATAACAATCTATACTTACATTACACATATGATATACCTACATCCATACTACCTTAATACTGGAAATTTACGTGGTATATTGTGTATAATAATATTGCTATATTCTAGGTGTAATGTTGGGAATATTTAATAAATATTAAGCATAAGGCAGTATACCGAAACAGGATACTAATTTGGTATATTTAGTTATACCTCATTATACCATCGGTATACCACGTACCGTGCTTACATTTGATTTTGTCCATATATTGAAAAGTATACGCAATAATTGGTTAAAGATGCTTGGCAGGATTTACCTGACAAATCTGGTAAATTGATTAAGCAAACGTATACTAGTTTTAGACACGCCTGTACTGCCTTACCACTTATAACTAACCATCTAACTGAATATTGTGGCTTTTTTTACGTATTATCATCCTTTTTGCAAACTGACCCTTTGGAACACCATTTTGGACTCTACCGTATGATGTCGGGTTCGAATTACCATATTTCTTACATTATGATTCTTGAAACCGAGAGTAGTCTTAAACTTTCTAGTATATTAAACATGTTTGCAGACCAACAAGACGCTTTCCAAACGATTCAGACATTTGTAAAGTCTTTTTTTACCCCCTCTGATACATCTAGTGATGCTGGCATAGCTGTAATGCCTTTTCTTGATGAAATTGACGATCTATCATCCATTAGATGCTCTCAACAAATCCTTCAGTCGTTAGCTTTTATCGCAGGTTACACGGTCCATAAGTTCTTAAAAATATCTCCGGAATGCCATGTGTGCACTGATACTTTAACTTATGATAAAGAATTTGTTTTTGATGTTGAATCACAAAGTGAGTTTAAGCTCTTACAATTAACAGATCGGGGAGGACTTAAGTATCCGTCTGAGCTTGTTCTTACTGCAGTTATAACTTTATGGAAGATAATGATTGCAATAGAAAACAATATTCAGCTGTTGACTTTGCTTGTAGACGGTCCTCCTAGAAGATTATTAGTAGAACTCACCTTGATATACATGGAAAATGATGATGATATTGCTATCTGGAAATTAAATTGTATTAATTGCGATGTGTACAGTTGGAGTATTTTGAGCAAGTTAATCTTTACTGCTTGCTAATTGTTTTCTTGCCAATAAAATTAACAACTACAACTCCTCTGTGCTTCAAATAGGTATCGATAAACGTAAATTGTAAAAATTATCATGAATTATTGTTTACCATTACATAATATTAATGTTGTTAGCACTTAATTTCTTTATATTTGTATCTTAGATTACGCGCTATCAAGTATACTTAATTGTCAAGTGATGTGAATTTGAGAGAGATGAGAGAGAGATGAGAGAGAGAGAGAGGAGTTCCAAGACATGTTGTGTTTCGTATATGTGTTGTGTATTACAGTAGTTTAAATGTTTGTATTTTGGATGTAGGTTGACTTATTATCATTAAAATATATTAATTCCAAATAAATGTATGGGTTTATTCTTCACTGATATACTAGGTTGGAAAATATTTGACTTGAGATACACTTAAGTACTTTTATGTTCACTCACATAAGATTATTCTATTCCTAAAGTCCATCTATTACCGCATCCATGGTACATCTACTGTTAGGCCTTATATAGAGTAGGCTATGCTCAGAGGAATGAGAATTAAGAATCCGGGGAACACTTCAGTGATGTCGAAATGGATAACGAAGAACTTACGACTCCGGAAGTTAGAAGATCGACACGTAAGAAGAAAGCCCCTTATTGGTTCCCTGACTACGTCAGTCATGGCACCCCGCTCTCTGGAAATTTACCTGAATCCTTTTGAGGGGAAAGTAATATGTTATGAGATTCTGCAAGGATAATTATTAGTGAACCATGAGTTAAACAATTAATAGTTAACTACTTAATAGAGATCATCATAGTGTGAGATTACTTCGTATACTAAATACTTCTCTATACTTGTACTTGTATATTTTAGTTAATTATATATAACTGATATACTTCACAACAATATGGACAAAATCTAATGTAAGGAAGAGAGGTCTATTTTCATCAAAAGGGTGGGGTACTCTAGTTTCCAGCTTTCCACTAAGAGAAAACAATTTAAACAAGTTTACATTCAATGGGTAGTTATCGGTAGAAATTATTTGGACCTTTAAATACAATGCTCAATCTCGATTATACAAGATTTGATAGTGGGTAAGATTTTTTTAGCTGAGATAGATGCACATAGTAACAAACGGGTAATGCAAGACCATTTCCTATGCAAACTAGACACCATAATCGCGAATACAGTTCTCGTCGGATCCTCAGGGTTCAAATTTGGTGCAATATTTCCCCCCTTTTATAAGCAATATCAGATATAACATGGATTTCATCCATTTGAATGATTACATTTTTTCCTCGGAACTAAAGCAAGATGTAGCCTGGGTGAGATAAGTGCTAAAATCATTTTCAAGACCGAAGGAAGAATACAACTTATCTAATGTATGGACATGTGGTAGAGTAATACATTCTAAACCCTGAAGATAAAATATAACAAGCTGCAGAAATGAGATGAGTCTTAAACCAAAGTGTTCTAAGACAAGCAATACACAATGTGAACACTCTGCTCCTCCGCCTGGATTGTAGTTCCTGTTGATGTGTGGCTCAATATTAAATATATGAAACAAATTTAAGTTAATGGACATAATTTGTGTAATTATATTGTATCTTCGCCTGTTTTTAGGAATAAATGTATTATCTAATTGACAGAGGCTAAATTGAAGCTTAGCTAAATCTGAATAATTGTATGTAGGTCCGTCGATAAGCGCTAAATCATCAATAACATTATTTATATGTTTTTGGCAAAAGTAATATGGTATGAATGTGAGTTACAACTAGAATCAGAGACAGATTTTAAGGAGATTTCATGCAGTATAGATTCATTTGTCGAATATCATTAATTGAATTTACCGAAAGGGGAATACTTTGTCCATGGAACCAGGCGGATACAGATGAAAAATTATTTACTTCCAGAAATACATCGACAGAAACAGTCCTATCAACCATGTTGGGTTGAATGAACCTAGTATTATGATTATCAGGATGCCATACTAACCAATTATCAGGTAATGCATAAAGATTAACTTAGCTTGTAGATCCTATATATTTCTGATGATGGACTTATGTTTCTCCTCACTCTCAGATAGTAAGCTAAGCTGTAGTGTCTGATTAATCAATTCTTCTTCTTTTTGCGTCATACGACAAGCGAGTCCGTTTGGTTGTTGAGGTTGAAGAATAGTAGGATGGACAACCATGAAGCAAGCAGGGAACTGAGTCGTCTCTCAACTTGGGCTTTGCACGAGGTATTTCAGTAAAAGTTCCGTCTCCATTGGGAACTTTGTGAGTAACTTCGACATCTTCTTCTCGAAAATGCTTCACGCATACGTTGACTACCTTCAGGTCATCAATATCCTCTCGGTGAAGAGCCCGTATCCAAGCTTGTCTGAGTTCTGGTGGATATTCAGGCATCCTGAATATAGGTATTCGATCATCTGGGCTGTAGTTATTTCTGCATCTGGGGGCTGAGCAACTGTTGGGAATAATGTAAACGAATCTAATAGTTAGAAGTGAATAGGAACAGTAAGTGGACAAGAAAATTTTAAAATATATAAAGAGAGAGGCTAATAATAAGTAAAAATTAAAACTTAGTATTTAGTGGGGTAGTTGTAACAAAAAAATGTGGTTCATTATAAATAGAAATATGGGTCAAAATATTGTGGTTGGTTAAATATTACCATCTATTAGTGCATCCCTTGTCCATAATTTCAAGGTTACTGTTAGTCTTTATATAGAGTAGGCTGTGCTCTGAGTTATTCAATTTTCTAAATGCAATATTCCTTCTGGTTCTTGAGGTACTCTCTTCAGGTGAATTATCTTAGTAATACCAGATTCAACGTTCCTCGCATGAATATTATCTAGTGATCGACCGGGAACGGGAATATAATTATCCACCGGGACCGGGTTTTAACCGGGATCGAATTAAATCAAGTGATGGCCCTTACAATAGACATGTTGTTCCTATTACGGGTTCTACTTCACGTAGCGGAAGTTCACTTGGTCCACGGGGCGAAGAATTGGATGGGGGTAGTTAAAATACATATTGTAGAATAATGTTATCAATGTTGTTTTGCAAAAATACAGCTACCAAAAATCAAAAGATAATTATTCACCATTCTCCAATTAGATTATGGCAATCATATTTCCACTGTTAATCAGCAGTTGGCTTCTAACCAATGTGAAATAGTAATATAGAATGAATAGACACTTTGAGTTATATTGGTTGTTTTAGTAGATCGTAGTTAATAATTTAGAGTTTTAGATGTTAGTTATACGATTTACTTCCACATGAAAGAAAAAGTTGATATTAATATCACCTTCCATTTCATAAATACTATGTCAGAGGACTTGGAATACTTAATGAAAAAAGTTCATTTTTAGAATTTTAGCTTCAATGACAATGTTTATTCATTCAATTAACAACTTTGAGTTGTCCATTCCCAGTTAGGAATCCCAGAAAAACATCAATATTTACCAGGACCGGGAGCTGGACGGGACTCTAAAAACAGCCGAGATTTCCCGGGGCCAGGACTAAAACCGGGTTCCCGGTCGTTTCTTAATATTAACTCCAATCTTTTTTTCTACTTTCCACGGGCCTCCGAACAAATTGGATAGACTATCGCCACGAGGTTTTTCATCTACCAAAACCCAGTCATCCACTTCAATCGTACTCACTTTAGAGGGTTCATGAGGACTCACCTGGTGCTAGCATTAGGTATATAATTTAGAATGAAGGTAACTTCTTAAAGCAGACTCGGCCAGTGTGTTTTTGTAATTTCGCGGTCTTGTAATAAGTATCGGAGGGCTGTTTTGAACGATTGTATTGTTCTCTCGACTTGTCCATCACCTTGAGGGTGGTAGGCTGAAGAATGCCGCTTCTCGATACCCAACCGCGCACACATCTCTCTAACCCTGTTGCCGTCGACTGTGGGTTCCTGATCCGATAATAGTATGTTCGGAATACCATGACGGTTAAATCAGCAATGTTCCAACCCCTCAATAACTGAAGAATCTTCTTGATTTTTCAGTGGCCAAGCTTCAAGATGCTTGGAGAAGAGGTCTACCGCCATAAGCACATAACGAAAACCTTGGATAGCCCTAGGGAAAATCGCCAAGTCATACGCAACCATCGCTCGTGGTCGGTTAATAGGAATCATGATAGGTATCAGGGGTTCTTAGGGTTGATATGAGCGTTTGTTTTTCAGATATATCGAACACGAAGAGCTTACCCGTTTTACATCTTTCCACATTGAAGGCCAAAAATATCTCTGACTAATCTCCTTAAAGGTCCGGTATATTCCTGCATGACCCCTCTTGTGGGAAGACAAGAGAATGGATTGATGTAATGATTTAGGAGCCACTACTTGGTGACCGCGATAAACTAAATCTTGCTCTATCCTCAAATTTGTCTGGCGCTTTACTCGTCCCTCCGACACAAACCCTTTGTAGCTAAGTTGACGATGTGCATTGGAAATAAGGGGGTCCTCTCGTTGTGCGATTTTCATCTGTCCACAATAAGAATCTCGAACAATAGTGTATATAAATCGTTCCCTGAATTCGACCTCATCCTGAATAATCGGATCTTCTTCGCTAGGAAAACGACTAAGGTGATCGGCCACCCTGTTCTCCTTTCCTCTGCGATATCGCACGTTATAATTTAATGACTCTAGTTCTATAATCCAACGAGAAAACTTGCCCCTAGTGTCGGATTGTTTTCGCATCCATTGTAGAGGGTTGTGGTCCGTTAACACTTCAACTATTGGTACTGCATGTAGATATTTACGCCATTAGCTTGTCGCTGCCACTATGGCCCAGGCTTCTAGTTCTGAAGCGCTGTAGTTCCTTTGGGCATTGTTAAGTCTACTAGAAAAGAAAGAAATGGGTCTTAGAGTTCCTTCAAAATCTGCCTGAGAAATTACGGCTCCAACACCAGCTCTTGAAGCGTCGCATTCAAGTAAGATTGGCTTATTCCATTCAGGAAAGGCTAGAATTATCTCGCTGGAAACGAGTACCTGGCACAATTTTCTAAAACTGAGTTCCTGATTGCCATCCCATACCCAAGGAGCTTCTTAACCTTAAGATCGTATAGAGGAGAAGCAATTTTAGCGAAATCTTGAATAAAATCACGATAGTCATTTATCAGACCCAAGAACGATTTCAGTTCTCTTATGGACGACGGAGTTTATGTTCTGCAATTCTTTGGACAAGAGAAGCAGCTGGACGATGACCGTTAGGAGAAATAATATGTCCCACGAATTCTAATTCATGATTCCCAAATAAGCACTTTTCTTTCCTAAGTTGCATATTCGCGCGCCTGTAACACTCTAAAATTACTTGTAACTGAGTTATATGATCTTCAAAACTATCTGAATATACAATTGTATAATCGATATAAGCTAAGCTAGAACAAGCATTCCTGAGAACGTTATCAATCGTTCGTTGATATGTTGCAAGTGCGTTCGTCAAACCAAAGAGCATTACTAAAAATTAAAACTGACCTTGAGCGGTAACAAATGCAGTTTTCGGAAAATCCTCTTTTTTATCGGAATTGACCAATAACCCGAGCTCCATCCAATTTTGAAAATATGCTACTCCCGTGCAATTTGTCCAATATATCCCGTGTGTCTGGAATCGGATGTGCATCCTTGTACGTAATGTCATTTAGTCCACGGTAATCAACAGCGAAGCGTAGAGATTTATCTTTCTTTTCGACCAATATTACTCTCGCAGACCACGGAGAGGACGACGGACGAATAATTCAGTTTTTCAGCATTTGGTAAATTTGGGAGTTTATTTCTTGTTCAACTCGGGGTGATATTATTACTCCTCTGGCTTTAACCGGATGGGAGCTTCCAGTTTCGATGCGGTGTTCAGCGAATGTAGTAAGGGAAGGAGATGTTAGAGGCGAAAACGTCCTCATACCTGTCAAGCAATTCGCTAAGTGCTTTCTGTTCCATTAGTTTGAGTCTCGTGTCGATATTCCATCCACCAATGGATTAATAGGAAACGGATAACAAAGTGCGAGCAGTGACGGCTCTAGAAATTAGTTGACCACCCCTTATATTCGCTTCGGTAGGGATCCAGGTAGAACCTAGGCGAATTCGATGATTACTCCAGTCGAATATAGTTAAGTCGAATTTCTTCAAGAAGTCCCTCCCGAGGATGATAGACTGCTCCGGAATTTAATTGCTAAAAATCGTTGACAAACAATCAGTCCATTAGGCAGATCCATACTAATTTGGCTTTCTCCACATACTTCGATCGAATGAGAGGCTAATCCCTATCCGCAGCCAGACTTTTCCAAGTAAGGGATCTGAGCAGATTCAACAAAGTTACGATCTAAAACTGAAAGTTGTCCCCGGAATCTACCATTACCAAAGTTTCCACTGTGTTAAGTTTTACCATTATAAATACACATCTCCACTATTCTCTAATTCTCTGTGCTTGACTGTTAATACCTTCTTTGCGAAACAGTTTTGTGCGCTATGACCACGCTTACCACACTTTTGACAAAATCCTTTATTACTACAGGTATATGGGAAATGTTCCTCTCTTCCGCATATCCAACAATTTGGAGTTCTGAATCGTCCACTTGTTGACCTGGTTGCCAATCTGAATGACACAGTTTCATCATTTCACGCTGGGGATCTTGTGGAGGATCGAGGTTTGCAATCAATACTTCAAAATCTTTGGTTATTTACTAGATTCTTCTACCACTTCACGAACTAATTGTATCCGCGGGACGTCTACAAATAAAAGAAGATAGCAGCTGTACTATTTTCGCTTCCCATTTTTGTCCATAACTGGGGTCACTGCCAGCCATAAATAGCGGTTTCCAGTCTCAGATTAATTCATCTTGGTCTAATGCAGGAACTTATTGTTGTGAAGTATATCAGTTATATATAATTAACTAAAATATACAAGTACAAGTACAGAGAAGTATTTAGTATACGAAGTAATCTCACATAATGATAATCTCTATTAAGTAGTTAACTATTAATCGTTTAACTCATTCATAGTTCACTAATAATTATCCTTGATCAATCTCATAACAATATATTGAAAAGTATATGCAATAATTGGTTAAATCAGAAAATCTTTGATAAAACATTTCGTTTTCCAAATTTTGAAGATATTGGCATTGATAAATGCAGCTACCCTTCAGTGTCCATTCTGCTTCCTTTCAAGATGTACGCCTTCTCTACAATTCTGAACGATACAGTTTAGTAAAACTAGCCCCTCACTTGACTGTAAAAGCTTGTTTTCCTTCTAGTTTAGAAAGGCAAAATGTCAAATTGGTTTTGAAGGTTGTTAGCGAACGTACACTCTATCTGCTCTTGAAATCCAAAATGAAAGTCTTTTTCCGGAGGGGGACGCAGCATTAATTCGAATTTCAAAGTAGTCGTTAGTTCAAATCTAATTTGGACATGTAATCGTTAGTTCGAATCTAATTTGGACATGTTATCGTTAGTTCGAATCTAATTTGGTCATGTAGTCGTTCGAATCAAAAACAGAGAAAAATATGTTATTTTATGACTCCTTTTGATGGATTAATTTTTAGGTCCTTATAACTGTGAATTCTACGATTTCCTGTAAGTATTCATTAAAAAAGTATAAAAGGTGCATCTATTTCCCCAAATTTTATATATAATTGTCACTAACCTTTATGGGATATACCATCGGAGAATATATTCGGAGCAAAGGAAAAGTATATACTTCATCAGACGGTTACAAATATTTTTCTTCTAAAGCTTTCGGGTGTAAAATACATCTCAGATGTACCCTTTCCAGGAAGAGTTGCAAAGGTAATGCTAAACTTGATCTAGAGGTTAATCTATTATATTTAAAATCCGTTCATAATCATCCTTTGGAAAATTAATATTAAATGGCGCCTAAACAGCTTAACCACAAATCTGAGATTCTCAAAAGTGGTTCCATTGGACTCGCAATGGTTGATTACCCCATACACAACCAAAATAATACAGTAGGAGGGCATAGTTTATCCTAGAATGATATTTATAAACTGTCCTTCTATTTATTTGGCCTTCTCGGTGACATACATGGCCGTATATTAAGTAGGCCATGGCTGGACTTTTTCCAGGTATTTCGAGAAAATAAAGAATTTACAGCTTTCATAAGAAATGGTCATTCCTTTCCTCCCCCCTTATCTTATTCGATCAACATATCCACAACTATAAGTTCCTTCGCTACATAATAATGAGGAGTCCAAACTAAAGCGAATAATAGAATATTTTGAAAGGCAATGGCTAACTGAAGTTCTTCCAGAAGAACTATCTATTTTTGATATTGACAAAGGGACAAACAACGGAGCAGAATGCTATCACAGACAGCTTAAGGGGAGATTCAAGTGTAGTCATCCCAGAATTTGGAATTTTTAGTAATCTTAAATAAAATAATAACTGACAACAATCTTGAAATAGTTATATGCCTCCAGGGTCTGGAAATAACAAGACCAAGAAAAAGAAAAATGTATCAATGAAAAACGCCGCACTTTATTTAAAGAAAACTGGTATCTGGATGTTATTCACCTATTCAGTTCTCAAGAGTATAGGATGTACAATAGGTAACGACAACTATGTGGAAGAGCTTGACCTATCTGACTTATCTGATTTGGAATCTTCACACGAGACAGAAATTGAGGTCCGAAATACTCAGTGTGTTGTCTGTGTACATAGAAAGGGTGCCACTTAACTATTTCTGCCATGTAGACATGCGAACTGTTGTCATGATTGCAGTGACTGGTTGGAACAACAGGATCAGTCCTGCCCAACCTGCCGTGCTCAAATTCAGAGTAGACTCCAAATATTTTTGAGGCGCTAGTCTATATAGATATACTGTAGCATCAACCTATATATATATATACTGAAGCATCAATATATATAGATACTAGCGCCCTTCACTTGCTAAGTCGCTTCGCGGCAGTTCCCAACCACACACCAACCGCTTCGCGATTGGTGTATGGTATATATGTTACAGTCAATGTGTAAAATCAGCCATTTTATACACTGACTGAAATTTCCAGTCAATGTATAAAATGACTGATTCACTTAAGCAATTTACATATTGACTAGAATTTTCAGGCAATTTACAAGATGACTGATTCATTTGTCGGTTTTTTTGACAGATTGACAGATCATATTAGGAATTTTTGCGACACAAATAAAAAAGGAAACGTATTGTGTAATTATCTTAATATGTGAACGTTGCTTTGTCTATGGCAGTGGTTTCCAAACTTTTCCTCCACTTACGGTCAGCACCCAACACTTTCTGACAGATGACAGACTAAAGTTTTTCAACTTTATTTGAATATATGTAAAAATATATAAAGTAGTGAATAATGGGAAACCTCGAAAATTTTGTTATTTCAAAACATATACCTCAACTGAACTTAAGACTCAAAGTAGTGTATTCTCAATAACAACATATCTAAGGCAACCATCTATCGACGTGTAACATTCTGGAGTATAAAAAGGCAAGGTAATATGAAGACCTCGTTGTCCTCATAACTCTCAGAGATGGCGGACACTATGGAACATGCTTTCCGTGAAGCCAATTCTGTCCAAAGACCTTGGTTTCCCGTGCTCAGGTTGACCTCATTGACATGCAGCCCATGTGCAAAGTTTCATATCGCTGGATCATGGTTTATCAAGACCACTTAACAAAGCACAGTGTATTACGCCCTTTGACTTCCAAACGTGCTGCTGAAGTCGCGTGGAAACTGGTTGACATTTTCTTGTTACTAGGCGCCCCTCAAATTCTCCAGAGTGACAACTGCAGTGAATTTACAGCGTGATTACCATTCTGGAATTAAACAAACTCCATTTAAGGCCCTGTTTGGACGTGATGCACAAGTTGGACTACGTTCAGGATCTTTTCCTAGTGAAATCCTAGAACGCCTTGTTTCCGAAGACGACCTGATGGCTGCATATCAGCAATCTGACCCTTCTCAAGTCTCTTCAGGGAACCTGACCCAAGTTTCTCCAAATCTTCCTACACAAGAAGACACGTCACCTGATTTATCAGAAGCTACTTCTTCAACATCATCATCTGCTCTTTCATCTCAGGTAACCGCTATCCAAATAGTATGCCACGACAACATTCAACTCAATCGCAAGAGAGCAGCTGATGGACAGTTAGCTCAGGCAGAACGCATGTTGAAACGCAGTCGTCTAGAGCTGGTTGCTGGAAACCCTGGAGATAATTTAATTATTCCAATCCCTTTAGTGGATCGAGGTAGAGGTGATCCTCGAAAATCATGGGTGTAATTCTGGACAGAAATGAAAATGGCATGTACCGTATAGCAGTCCGTGCAGGAATCCTGAAAGGATCTACAGCAGAAATCAATTTGATTTGTGTCCCCATCCGCTGTACAGTGCGAACGATTTCTCCACAGACAAAGAAATAGGCCTGCGGCAAGCTGTTCAACAAAGGTCTAAGTGTGGTGGACAAGGGTTTGCCAAGTGCAACTGTACACAAAGTGGCAAACAATGCAAATCAAACAAATGCAAATGTTTCAAGGCTGGACTTAAATGTAATAGCAAGTGTCACGCGACTATGACCTGCCCCAACAAGATCTGAATGGGACCGATGTTGAACTTTAGTCAATATACTGTAATCACATGCTGTTAATTCATATTGATATCAATTAATTCAATTCCTAATATGAATCAATCAATCTGTCAAAAAACCGACCAATTATTCAGTCATTTTGTAAATTGCCAGAAAATTTTAGTCAATATGTAAATTGCCTAAGTGAATCAGTCATTTTATACATTGACTGGAAATTCCAGTCAATGTATAAAATGACTGGTTTTACACATTGACTGTAACATATACATTAGGGCAAAAAAATAGTGCTCATTTCTCGTGACTTTTGATATATACACAAAGCCGTTGAGTTTTGAAATCCGACTAATATATCAGATTCTATAGAGAACAGACAACAAAGATTTTGGTTCTGAGATATGAGAAGAATTAGGGGATATTGCAGGAGATTTTCTGTCCAAAACTCATTATTTGAATGAATGTAGGTCGTTTAATTAAAGTTAAGTATTCTAATTATTAGATATAACATTAAATTATAACATATAAGCACTTTGTAGTGTTTGGGTACGTTCGACGTCAAAATAATTCACATGAGCCTCCTGATTTTGAAGAAAGGTGAATTATTTCAATCAATTACAAAACTTTGGGTTTCATTTATTATATAGAAGGTATCCCTTTGTCAAATATAATCTATTTCTAAAAATACGGGTTAATTGTGGAAATTTCTGGTACATTCACCCCTTAAAGCTGATTTGATTGTACAGTAGAACCCCGCGTACCGGGGCATGCGCGTATGGGGGCAGTCGGTTGGGAATTTGTTTTTCCTATTAAAAATAACCCCGCGTATCGGGGCGCCATTCACTTATCGGGGCACTCCACCGAAGATTATTTCTCTTGAGTAACATGCTTTTTACTTTTGAGCAGCTTAGTATTCTTTGTAATGGCAGCTAAGCGTCACCTCTCACGCTATTGACTCGTGCTGAGGTAATCGGGGGAGTTTTTCAAAAAAAATAAATTCAGTGAATATCATAGATTTGTG
The DNA here is from genome assembly GCA_028753945.1 of Hexactinellida sp. DTS-2022. Taxonomy (NCBI): domain Eukaryota; kingdom Metazoa; phylum Porifera; class Hexactinellida; species Hexactinellida sp. DTS-2022. The sequence goes on from JAPNXP010000014.1 coordinate 2,832,446, forward strand.
ACTCCTAGTGTAGGTAAAGTATAATGTGAAATTGTAATGTGTAGTACTGCTTAAATATCGGCCTTAACTCTAGGTTTTGACTATATGTGTGTGTATGTGCAAACTTAATTGTTTTAACCAAACATATTGGAGTTATCTTAGAACTCGCATATTGGGACACTCCCTCGTATTCGGGGCCTGAGCGCTTGGACGGAGGTGCCCCGATACGCGGGGTTCCACTGTAATTAGATTCTGTGGTTTCCCACTAGGAGATTTTGTATCCACGTAGCCCTTACATTTTCCCTCCTAGGCTTAGCTATGCCCGCATTATGTTGCGGCACAGAGATTACTATAGAGCAAGAATTAGAACACACAACTATGAATCCACACACAAATAATAATATCTATATTGACGCCTATAATTGACTCCCCTACCAAAAGTATTCGTACTCCAAATTTCCCATAGAAAATAGCTATATAGTGTATCTAGGAAAATGTATATTGTTTCGTAATATATTTGATGTTCCAATTTTGATGCGTTTCTAGTACTACGCATCCGAATTTTCCATTGCAAGCCTTCAACTCTGTTAGCTACTGATTACTTTCAAAACTATCATAGATTATTGTTTTAATATGACATAGATGCCCTGGAGTCCTAGGCATAAATAGAAGATACCCAACTTTCATTTTCAATCGAAATTCAATTAAATTTCACTTTCACTTTCAATTGGCAGCTAAGAGTTATTATCTTAATTAATTAATTAACTCTTTTATACTTCTTCCAATCAACAACAGTGACTGGTGCCCACTGCAATTGTTTCTCGATAATAGCGTGAGACTGATGTCCTCACACCAGAGATACATGAATTGAAGAAGCGAAGTAGCCGAGGGTTGGGAAGAATTAAAGAAGGAAGCAAACGGATTGCCAGGAACTCTTGCATGCGCGACATTTCCCCTTGCAAAAATCCTGGGAATTGACGTAGGTACCCTCATACATTTCCTCACTACATTTGCATTGTATTGCACGAGTTAAAAGGCCATAATCCAGTAACCAGTTATTCGTGTGATGAAGAAAGTCAATTGGGATGTCGGAAATGATAAGTGGGATGCGAAGTGGTCTGTAATCCATTTAAAGTTTATTATAAAAAGAATGTGTTATAATATACTAATTGATTCTTAAGGTGGTGACAATATTTCATGTTTGGAATGCGCTGGTTTACTTGTTGGTTGCTAGAGAAACAATATCTAGTTAGTAACTAAAGTTTTTGCACAATACTATGCGAACACATTCTTTACGCACAGACTCGTATCTAAGTATATTATTTAACCTTAGACGGTCCCGGGATTATCGTGGATATTGTTGAATAAATGTTCGGCGAAAGTAAATACAACCGCGGAAGATTAGTAATTTACAAATTTGTGATTGCGTAATGAACAGTGTAATTGGAATTCACATGAACCTCAAATTCGTCACTAGCAAACAAATAAATATGTGGCGTCATTAAGAATAGCTTGTATGCTTAAGAGTAACTACTGTAATAGTATTGTTTACACTATAAAGGGCTACAGTGATTTTATCAATTTTCTCCATAGAGTTTAGCTCAGGATTTATCTAGGATTTTCGTGGCTGGCACTTTATTATGGAGGTAGAAATTTTCCGGCACCCTAAAGGTATTAGCCATAATACATAATCAGTAGAATTCAATGATAAGGCATTATTTTAAGGAGGTAAATTGCTACGGTGCACAAACAGTTGTTTATCCAACCATTTCTGGTCCAGAAAATCTGGCTATACACCCGGCACCTAAATCGAATCGCAATTCGCGCACTTTTTCACCACAATTGATGCCTGGCCGGCACTTAAAAGTGCAGGCCAGGCACCTAGATAAACACCTGGTTCGGCTTATGGACGATTTTGACCTTTTTATCCATTTTTGTTCGATTTTGATTTTCTTGCTCATATAAATCCATTTTGTATTTATATTTTCATCATTTTGCGAGTTCTAGACTTGTCCATAGCGTTTTAGCGTTACTCTACTAAATATAGGAGAGTTTTAGCCTAACTCACTAAATCTAGTAGATGTTTTACTGAGTTTGCAACTAAAATTCTTATAACAAACAAAAATTTTAATTTATGAGTTATGACTGAATTATCATGAATTGTCTAGAACTACGTAATATATAAGTATATCATTTTGATAATGCCATTCAGTTTGATCCTACCGATAACTTTTATGTCTGTAATACTTTTTAAGAGTCTGTCTAGCATAGGTTTCCTATTTTCACTTACACACCTCAAAATTATCACTGTGCATAAAGTAGTCATATATATTAATTATACTGACTTTGTTATAGAGAATTAGCCGCGCCGATTTCGTACTAATAAATTATTGTTAATTTAATGTCACTTAATGATGTATGGGGCATTATTTTCCTAATTTTCATGAAATATGAAATTATATTTGATTCCATATGGTTTGTAAGTAGAAATCGTAAATCCTATAGGCCCAAAATTATATATACATAAGGTTCATTGACTCACCAAATTCGTGGATTACTTATTTTAGTTAGAGCTAAGTACTAGTTAATTTTTTTATTTTAAGGTTGATGTTCATATATATGGGCATATAATTTATAGGATTGCAATTTGCAACCATTTGGATGATCGACTCATTTGTAATTCCAATTATTTTTAATTTTATATTGATGTGATTAGACGATTTGAGCGAAGCTCAACAGTTTATAGCTCAGAAGATAAAAATTGCAACAACATCAAAATTGGCATATTGATATGCCCATATATGGTCATATTTAAACAGTATGTGTTAGGTTCATTAAATTTATACGTGAGGTATTTGAAGCATTTTAGACTATTTGGATTGATCCAAGAAGCTCGGTTTCTGAGAATCAAATTTGGGTTTGATCAGAAAACGTATCCCCGAAGGGGATGATGTGCCATAAAAAATTCAATATTTTTTTATAAATTCTGGGTTCCTATCGTCAGAGCCCGAATAGACTGTGATTGTTAACAATAATACTACCAATGTTTGGAAATACAGCACTCATACCTGCCAACCGTAAAGGAATTCCCTGAACAGTACAGGGATTTTAACAATTTGGCTGTTCAGTATAGGCGTATAGGGATTAATTACATTTGTACAGGGATTTTAATTTACTAATTGAGTCAAATAATGCCTAAAAATGTCTACGTGATGATAGTATATTCTGCAATTCATTCTGCAGTGACCACATAAAGGCACAACTTGGTTTACATATATATTCAAGCGTACAGGGTGAATTTGGAGCCCTATACAGGGATATGACTCAGATTGGTTGGCAGGTATGATCATTCAAAATCAATGGAAGTGCTGAAATTAATATTTCGCTCTAGAAAATCGACAATATCTCTGAAAATAAATGCTGTTTGACTCCAAACAAAGTGTAAATGATAAATATGGACCTTCTGCATGCACAGTGGTTTATTAGATATCTTCCCTCTTCGTCAATTCCCATTTCGTCAATTCTCATTTCGTCAATTCCCATTTTGTCAATTCCCATATCGTCAATTTCATATTTCGTCAATTCCCATTTCGTCAACGTTGACTAAATGGGAACTTGTATACACATAATAGTTTATGTATAACGCTCAAAAACAATTGTTCAATGGTGAATAGTTACCTTTGTCACCTACTGGGGCTTCACCGATGGTTATTTTCTTATATAATCAGTGTACAAGCAATGAAAGTATATCTTGCTAATTGTTATTAAATATATTTACCTGGTTTGCATGTTCGCCGAGACGACAAAGGGAAAACGTGCAGTAATCCATGAAGGATATTTGTATCAGAAAATTCGAGTTAATGGTCCTAAGTCATGGTGGAGATGTCAAGATAGGAGCTGTAATGGGAGGATAAGTATGGATGATGACATTGTGATTAACGTGTCAGGAATTCATCATCATCCTCCCAATATGGCGAAGATTACTGCACAGACTGTAATAAGAAAAATGAGAAAAAGAGCTATTGAAGAAACTACATCAATCCCTAAAATATATGCTGAAGAAATAGCGGCTGTTTCAGGGTATGAAGGAGTCGAACATTCAGAATTAGCGATCAATTTACCACAGTTTCCCGCTATAAAATCGTCACTTTATCGAGGCCGGATGACAAAATATCCTTCACTACCACAAACTATTCAAGATATTACTTTTGGTGGTGATTGGACTCGTACTATTCAAGGGGAAGACATGTTTCTTGCAGACTCTGGTGAGAATGATCCTGAAAGAATTATAATGTTTGCAACAAAGAAAAATTTGGAAATATTATGTAACTCGGACTGTATTTATCTCGATGGAACTTTCAAATCATGTCCAGATTTATTTTATCAGCTCTTCACTCTCCATGCTTTCGTAGAGGGGAAACAATTCCCGTTTGTTTATGTTCTTCTACCTGGAAAGACAAGAATTTTATATGATCGAATGTTTCATATGCTGAAAGAAGCTTGTTGGAATAGCAACTTTCAAATGAATCCAAAGAGAATAATGTCAGACTTTGAAAGTTCTTTGATCCCATCAATTGCAATTCAATTTCCAGGATCCAAGCATAAAGGTTGTTTTTATCATTTTTCTCAAGCAATCTGGAGGAAAGTTCAAAGTCTAGGTTATCAAACCGAGTACTTGAACAATGATCAATTTAGGGTATTTATACGAGAGATGATGGCACTTGCTTTCATTCCTGAGTCGGAAGTAAGCATTGCGTTCCAGTCACTTTGTGCAGATACACCTGAGGGCCTCAATGTTGGCGAATTTATAGATTATATGGACAGGACGTGGATAAATGGAACGTTCAAACCTGATTTGTGGAACGTTTTCGACTCGAATGGACCTCGCACAAATAACCATCTAGAGGGATGGCACAATAGATTGAACAGCTTTTTGGGAAGGCGGCATCCTAATATTTATCAATTGATGCAATTTATTACAAAAGAACAAGCTGTAATTGATATTGAAATTATCCAACTACAAGCTGGTGCACTAGCTCCACCAAAGAAGAAGATGTACATTGCACTAGAATGTAGGATTGAAAATTTACGTCAGAAATATACGCGCGGTGAATTGGATATCGATGAATATTTGCTCAGGATAGCAAATAATTTAGCAAATAGATAATTGATATTTTGAGTGTTTTGTTGAGTTGTGTTAACGTGTTTTCTCAAGAATTATTAACCTATTTGAGTTTACTTGTAGTCTAGTAATTATGTCCCATTTCGTCAACGTTGACGAAGTGGGAATTGAAGAAATAGCAAGTTGACAAAATGGGAATTGACGAAGTGAGAATTGGCGAAATGGGAATTGACGAAGTACGAATTGACGAAGTGGGAATAATTCGTTTATTAACAGGAAGTAGTGCAAAATTTCAATGTTCTCAAATCACACTAAACCATTTTTATCGTTTTAAGCATAAGCTAAAACGTGGGAAAGATAAATTTCAGCTAAAAATTCGAAAGTTTTTATGAGATATAATGCATTAAATCATGACACAACAGAATCATTTTATTTTTAGAATTTGTGGTTTCATAATCTTGCTTTAGACAATGCTCATATTCTCGGTAGGCTTCTTTAACTATGACCTAAGACTTTCAATACATATTATTGTACCTTAGATCATCCTAAACCAGTTGAATTTCAAATATATTTCACGTCAACTCTAAGTGTAGTGGATCATTACAAAATATGTTTCAACAAAAAGTCCGGACAGATATATACCTTTTTAGGAAGTGTCTAATTTTGTGGTGTTATCAAGTGGTGTGTAAACTTTTGTTTTAACTACTCTCTAACGCCGCGCGACCCCGCGCAAACCAAAATCTACTTGTCTATATACGGGGACTTTGAAAATTCATATACGAAGATTTTAATTTTTCTTATCAAAATTTCATCAATTTGTAAACTAAAATTAATAATTTAGAAGCGTGGGATTACCTTTCAAGCTAGGACTGGTTGCTGTAATGGAATAGAAAATGCAAGGGTGATCAAATGCCAAAATTGGAACAAGAAAAACTGGTAGAATCGTTGATGTTAAAAAGCTGGTTATTTAACTGGCCTAGGCTCTCGAATTACATTAATAATTTAATCTATATCTACACCATGCATTTATTTAGAGTTGCACATAAATGAATTTACCTCTAGTTTATTTGAAAATACTAATTTAGAAAATAATTGTGGAAACTATTGGAGTCTAAAAAAATATTATGACGTCATAACTCAAAAATAAGAAGCTGTACTAATTTCTGAGTCCATAAATGGATTCACAGGTATCGATAACTCATTGGTATATAATACATTTTATAGTTCTATCTGCCCTGGAAATACCTACTTCCTGTGAATGGTCCAAATAAACCACTGTGCTGCAGTGTTTAGAATAAAAGTTCTCAATATAAAAGGGTCCTAAAGGAACTACCGTCTTTAATATATTGGATACCCTAACGACTACAATTGAGATTAAAGGGAACTGAGATTTGTGTTTTGAAAGTCTATGAATGCCTTGGTTATCACGGGGGGGGGGGGGGGTCAGTTTTTATAATCACTTTTTGTACAAAAGTAAATTCAAGCATTTGTGTAGTATAATAACCCTGGAATTATTACTGTAGAATGATAACATAAATATCTCGATACCGAACTTACTTTTTCACAATTACAATACGAACTTTTAAAATAGCAGCCCTCGAAGTTAAAATTAGGCTACAGTATTAATTTCAACCTTATTTATACGACATAAATGCTTTAATTAACATTTATAGGGCTACACGCAGACCTGGGGATGATTACTAGTGAGTGATTACGATTACGATTACGATTACATCCTTCAAAAAAGCTTGATTATGATTACGATTACGATTACAGGAAAAGTTGTAATCGATTACAATCGATTACGATTTTAATCGTAATCAGCCCCAAGCCTGGCTACAAGTCGACGTGAACAAAATTCAAAATTAGACCTCCTACTCTGATGACTTAATGCCAGACTGATTGAACAATATCGACTCGTGTAAACAAAGAAAGTGACGCAGTCACGAAGATAGATTAAAATATGTTCAAGCTATTTTAATACTTACTATTCTATGTGAATTCAATCAATTACTATTCAATATGCGAATTGGCTAGGATCTGGAAGTTTGGCTGGTATATAATAAATATGACGCCCAAAATCCGGATCAAAGCTGAATTTCAATTGGCTGACCCTAAAAAATGAGAAAGCTGATTTACTTGAAACATTCAGGGAATAATAATATATTACAGTAGCATTAGAAATTACATTAAACTCAGCTTTTTGCTTTAGCTTGACTAGCGCAGTGGAGCCTTTAAAATGAGTCAAACACCCTTTATAACTCGAATGTAATATTTAAAATGGTATTTATTGCAAACTTATTGATTACCTATTATTATAAACTAGCGCGTTCGCTTGCTAGGTCGCTTCGCGGGAGAACACAACAACACACCAACCCTTCGTGGTTGGTGTGTACTTTAGGTACTTATAACATTGATTATATAGCGTAAATAGGCCTTAAATAGTCAAATTTATAATGTGAAATTTTGTGTTCACGTCATCATGTGATAATGAGCAACATATTGGCAATCTGGTGTGACCAACGTGTCCGCATCTTTAATGTACATGTTCTATTAAATTTTGAGAATTTTATCTCTTAGAGGGCGGGAATTATGTGCGATTAAGTGAATTTTCATGCTTCTAAAAATTTGACACACTTTTGAGTGGAACCTAAACATGTTGGCGGGTACAAAAAGTTATCCCTATCTGCCAAAAATCTAATTTGAAAACCGTCCAGTTTATTCAATCAACTCGGAACATACAACAAATATATACACATATACACTCGTACACACAGGCTTGTGTTTTAATAGTTTACTAGATATACTTGTATTATTGTTTACCATTTAGTGACAAACTAAAAATTAATGCTGGAGGTATCTTAGCTATTATAGAAACAGGCACAGCTCAGAAGGATCTACACATGCAATCTTTCTAGATGCGCGAAATCGGAAGATTCTCCGATAGAAGTAATATACAATTAGCAATTTATGTGTCGGGGTGCGATCTCTTCCTCCACCTAGTCTCACAGAAAATTTGTACTGATGAATGCCAGAATACATTAGTTAAACTACATGCATAACGGTTAAAATTTAGCGATTTCTCTTCTATGCTGGTCAGGGGCGTACTGGGGTTGGGGGTCATCATAACTTTTTTTAAATAGCCATATTTATTAGAGGTGATAACTCATAGTTAAATAACACATTTAGCACCTCGATCCTTTACCTAAATACCTATGCCCGCTGACATACATGTTTTTTCCCACTGTGTATAAGTCGAGATGAAAAGTGAATCTCGCCACCCCTAATTTTCCTTCTTAAAACGTTGCGTCTATGCGACCAAATTCAATTAATTACCATCAATTGGCCATATAATCTGTGCTACTACAAGTACATTTAAGTACAGTGGAATTGCTTTATTAGCAACTCTCATCTTGCATGAAATTTGGTTGCTAATTGGCGAAGTTGCTATTAGAGGAACAGAAATAACATTAAAAGCTCGCTTGGGAACTTAAAATGAGTAAAAAATCAAGTTGCTAAGTTGTTAAGCAATTCAACTGTACTTCAAAATGCTCCAAATCTCTGAATAACATGTTTGGCTTAGTCATTCGAAAAATTTGAATATTTTATGATTTACAATTTTGGTAGTAATTTCTCTAATAATCGAGATGATGAGCTCATAAAATCTGAAACTAATTATATCAGTAAAATTGTATTGTTACAATAATTTTGACCGTTTATTTGAATTCTACGTCCCAAATTGTCAAGGAATTCATACAAGTTTGGCATTATTATACTCCTAGTAAACCTTTGTAAAATAGATTGTTCGTGGATTAATATTCAGACGACATGTTTCTATTCAATTTTGCCATGTGGTTCTAGTGGCACAATTTCAATGGTAATTTTGGTGCGTATAATTCAAATATATGTTCAAAATTAGTTTAACTAGTACAGTTTTACTGTTAATTGAAGTTTCATAGATAATTGGTTTATTATCTAGTAAATGAGGGACATTTAGCAGAAAAATCACATATGATTCTAAGAACTGAAATTTATCTTTAAAATATCCCAAACTAGAGATGTAGAGATTCACAATAAATTATTGCTTGTAAAGATTGAGCCAACTTCATAAATTTTCCCAAACTATTGTAAATATAATGGAATGGTCGGAAAGCCCTGTTAGATAGGATTCTGACCCGCAATACAAAATTATAATAGCGAATCCTTTGTGCGGGTCAAAATCCTACGATAGTCTTCCGTAGGATTTTGACCCGCATTGATTATATTATTTTAATTATGATTGTATTATCGAGCCTATCTCGGTTTTCGCAATAACATTATTGAATTGCTATAAACATACCTTATTTTACGATATTTTTGCTTTTCTAACCTGGATAATTAGTAAACTAGTGAAATCGATAATTATTCAACTTTGTTATGTGAACCAATGTTCCCAAGATATTTCTAACCTCAGATCCATCGACTCTCTTTGTACGGGATACCTTTAGCAATAGTAGTGATTCTATTCGCATTGTTAATCAGATTTGAATTAAGTTTAATGAATAAGTAATAATACAAAATTCATGACAAAGAAAATAGTATAAATACATTACTTTATTAAGAATAAAGAAAATATAAGTTCGAGTAATTATTAAACTGTGTCGAATAGATTGTGAAAGGTAGAAGCTTGTCCCTTAGGTTTCTGTAACTGCAATCTATATTCATACTTAAGTCCAACTCTCTAATTGAGCAGTTAATGAATTTGTGAGCTAAATCTTCTACTCTATTTACCAATAACTCCATGTGTAAGCCATAATCTAGAAAGAAAACGAGTAATGTGTGGCCTCCTCCACTCCTACAGCCACAATCCAATCCTCTCCATTTATAATTTTATATACAGTAGAACTCGGTTAGTTCATACCTGTTTTAGTACGTACTTCGGCTTAACACGTACTAACTTGTATTAACAAAGTTTGTCAATTTATATGTATGTCTTTGTAGTGTCAAATACGTTCATACGTACACTCCGATAATAAAATTTTAGGCTTAATAATTATTGTAAGCATTGAATTTTAAGCTTTTGGAAAAATATTGGAAATTAAGCAATATTAATAAAATTAACTTAAGGCTAGGTTGAAGAATAAATATTATTATCAAGAGAATGTAAGGTTCACGAATGGACTGAATAAACCCATCTCAAATTTACGCACGTTCAGTTTGTTTACGTTCACATTAACTTCAACACCACCAGCGTTCGTTCAGTTCGTCTAGTCCAAGATCAATAAGTTCGTTAGTTACCTTTAAATCCCTGATTATTATAATGATTATGTTTAATATTGAATTGAGATTTATAATTTCAACATTCAATAAATTGGGCAAGTAAATAATTTGTTGGTTATTTAATTTTTAAGAATTATTAGTTAACTTCAGAACTTATTTCGACAAGTCCGTTATTCTGCGGGTGGTTGGCAGTAGTTCTTCTGGTGTCGACATTTAATTTCTTGTGGAAATCCTGAAATTCCTGAAGGAAGTATTTAAAAATGAATTTAAGTCAGCTACTCAAGTACACGCCACCACTCTCACAAATCCAATGAAATTGTACTCATGTCGAAGTATTTGTATGCATTTGTAAATAAACACATTATTTGTTCATGAAGGTAGTACATAGTTATTCATTAATAACTAACGATAATATTCACAATTTGGAAAGCATCAAAACTGCATAAAAATATACCTTGCTTGAGAATTCAGTTCCTTCATCATGTTGGAGGATTTTGGGTACACCAAATGATAGATAGATTTCCTGTAGAGTCTAGACAGTCCAATATTTCCTTTGATGTATTGGATTTGAGGGGTCTGGCGATTACAAATTTGCTCAAGTAGCATACGATACCAAAATAGCTGAAATCCAAATGCTGTGCGGAGCATATTGCAGACAAGATCTATGCCGCAATGATACCACGATTCTTCTGGAGGGGCGATGGACTTGAGTTCGCTCTGATGCTGAGGTAACAGAACGGCAGAAGTCTGGCAGGTGTCGCAAGTTTTGATCTAAAGACGAATACTAATTAATAATGAATTCTATCGAAATTAATGCGAAAAGATAGCCTACAATTTTCCCGATGTCGTTGTAAATGCCACTCTAATCGTATTTATTTTGAATTTCGTTAATAGTAGTAATGATTCCGGGGTGAGTGGTAAAGTCAATATTGTCATTGATTTCTGTGTCAATTGGAATCTCCAGGTATTTCAAGGTTCCGTTCTTCTTCCTCAGGCTCTAAATAAAATATTGATTAGAAATACCAATCTGAAAATAATTTGAGAAATTATTACCTTCATCAGTTTTTGGTCTTGAAAGCAAATCCCCTTGCACTTCCTGATAAAATTCTTCTTCTTTTAGCGATCATTCTTGATTTCGCTAGGAATCTCATGCGTCTGGAGGTATCCAATACTTGACTGATACTCGCTCGCATCCATAATAATCGTATATCTGAAAGTGGAAGTTGAAGATCTAGAAACAATAATAAAATTAGTGTAAGTAAAATCTTAGAAAGAAGCTTTTTTATAAGTAATCGAGATACTAGGGATATAACACAGATTATACAAAAATTAAATTGCGATTTGCGAGTCAGAATCCTACGCGGGTCAGAATCCTACGCAACAGCCCTCTATCTATATTGCTTGGCCCGTCAACTCAATTTGGTTAGGATTCACTGGAATCATCCTTGAGGTAGCTCTGGCCCTGGAGAGAATGAACACAGTGGTACACTACATAAAGAACTCGCCTAAAAAATGGGAACATTCAAAGATTTGTGACTCAGATGGAAGTAAGAGAATTTCAACGATACAATCAAGTGGCGAGCTGATAATTTGCTGATAATTTCCTCCAGAATCTCGAGACTTTCCATATGTACTTTTGCATTAGAGGTGAGCGTAGTGTTCTAATTTGTCTTTAAGACTAACACAAACACGAAACATGTGACACGAACACGACACGAACACGAATTCCACCACACCAATATGTCACGACACGAACCACGAACGTCAACACGAAACACGAACGTCAACACGAACACGAAACACGAACGCCAACACCAAACACGAACACGAAACACGAACGCCAACACGAAACACGAACGTCAATTCGAAACACGAATATCAACACGAAATACAAAGTTGGAAATTAATGAATAAATATAATGAATTAAGGTTAAATTATGTCAGATTCTTGCAAAAAACACATAAATTTCATTTTGAAGTTAGGTGTATGATTTTCACATATATGATAGAAGACATTAATCTATGTCGAAACTGAAAACTAAATCGAATTGTCTTCTATAAACTTGATTTTATGGGGCGTGCAGTTTTATGGTGTTCCAAAAGTCCCATAGGGGGATTTCTTCCGACTCCTCCTGATAAGTGTGTCGTTTGCAAGATCAGTATTAGCTAAAGACATATTATGTGCGATATATCACATAGATCATCGTTATGGGCGGTTGGTGGCCGGTTTAGAATTTTGATTTGTTCTAACTAAATAAAATTGCGACCTTTTGAACTAAAAAAATGATTAAAAAGGTCATGTTTTTATGCGATATTTCATAAAATGTTTGAAAAAATAAATTCGGAGTTATAATGCAAAAATGTTTACCGACTACCAACTCCGTTCGCTTATAATATTTCAATATTGATTCTGATAACAAACATTGATGGCCGCATTGCCAAATACCGCATAATAACGACCACCACTTTTGGAAATCGCTCTATGGGAGATTTGTATTAGCCAAATTTTGAAACCCACAAAAAATACAAAGTATAATAGATAGAGACATTTTCTTTTTGGTTTATTGCTTTGTATCGTATAGGGATCTATTTCTCACAATTACAGATTAATACAAGAAATTTCATTCACCTGGAGTAATTTAATACAATAACTTGTATACCACAAGTATTGTATAATATTAACAACAAAACTCCCATGAAACTTTAACCGAACACGACACGAACACGACACGATACATGAACTTTGAACACGAAAACGACACGAACACGAAGATCTTTGAACAACACGACACGTACACGACACGAGACATGAACTTTAAACACGAACACGACACGAACACGAAAACTTTGGCCTAAAACAAAACGAACACGAATTCGTGTCGTGTTCGTGTCTTATCGCTCGACTCTATTTTTCATCTCCGTAGTTTAAAGTTTTTTGCATATTCTATTGAATTTTTTTGCATGTCCACCCAATTCACAAAAGGTGCCAGAAAAGGAAAGCCACAGCGGGAGATGTGAAAATCTGGGTTAACTTTTTATATTTATCACTTTTCGCGGTAGGCAGCAGCCCAGCCAATGCGAATGCTTTGTATGACGCCGTAAATACTTCGACGAGGTCATCTATACATCGGTGATGAACTCTTGGAAGGGGGGGCAAGGGCTCTCATAGAGCGTTATTCGAGACAATACATTGAGCTGCTTCGCTGCACGATTGAGGATGAGACACTTAATGAAATGCATCTAACCATGCTAGCACACTATTATGAGAGAGAACTCAATCTCGATTACCTACAATTTTAGAGAAACATGTCGTTCGAAATGTGCCGCTAGGAGGATACTCAAGCGACAATTGGTACCTTGAGAAAGAAGCTCATTGACGAGGACGTTGTACTGAAGTTTATGATTCCTAGTACATATCTTGTGCGTGACTTTAGTGTGCCTGCCTGTGAGCACATGGGAGGATGAGGGTACATCCAGTATGTTGTGTAGAATTCACGCATACTTGGGAAACAGTCAAAGACAACGGCGTCTAAACCACTGTTCAGTTTAGTCTGCTCACAAAGACAATGTGCACACCTTTGAAATTGACACTACTTTGGACGAGTTTGTAGATAAGACAGTACAAAAGAAGAATATTTTGTACCCAATGTGACCAGTGATGTCTCCGTTACTAGTAACGGAGTAACGGTAACAGAAAAAGTAACGGTAACGGGTGTTGAGTAGTAACGGGTGTTGAGGAGTAACGGAAACGGAAAAAAGAAACGGGTACGGACATCGGCGAGTAACTGTAACGGAAAAAGTAACGGTAACGGACATCCGTTACTTTTAACTAGTTACCATTATTAATCTGTTATTACTCTTAACATTACATTATCGTTCACAGTAACCGTTATTACGTTAAACCGTGACCTTCGTTATTTAAGGCCAATTCACGACTTAAAAAATTTGTACCATGGATTAGTTCGAAGTCCATTGTAAAACAGAGGGTACCTTTTTAGGGGGCGCTGCTTTAGTTCGAATTTTGAGGTTGTCATTAGTTAGAATTGTCTGAATTGCCACAAGTTCGAATTGATTTGTAGTCTATTGGAACAAGTTCGAATCGATTTGTAGTCTATTGGAACAAGTTCGAATTGATTTTTAGTCTATTGGAACAAGTTCGAATCGATTTTTAGTCTACTGGAACAAGTTCGAATCGATTTGTAGTCTATTGTAATCTGTTCGAATCCATTGAAATTTGAAAGTCTTTGTTAGTTTTGGGGTTAATTTGAATCGACCGTTATCTATTGACACTTTTCTGAATCCTTTTTTAACAGGATTATATTGTATCAGGATTTACAACATATAATGTACAGTGTTTTTTGTAAACACTAGGCGAGTATATATTCTGAGAGTGTTTATCTTTTTGTATAATGGAGTACACAATTAAAGATTTCAAACGCGCTACAGGAAGAGTTTTTGCAACTTCAGATTGACACAAGTACATCAAATCCAATACAAACACGAAATTCACTTACCTTAGATGCGTCTTATCTAGGACATTCAGATGCAAGCAACAAGTAAACTGCAGCACGATATTGATAGGATCATATCTATGAATCATCATAATCATGGTCTAAATGAGTATGAGTCAAATGCTAATGAGATAAAAAGAAAATGTAAAACGATTGCCAAGTACTCACAATCAAATCTCCGACAGACTTTTGATGATGTGACAAGGAATGATGAATTTGCAAGTGAGGTTTCGTTCAGAGAAGTTGAATCATCCATGTATCATGCACGAAGAATGTTGCAGCCAAAGATTCCATCTATAGCTTCAGAATTATGTGCTATGTTGCCTACAACGGCTTTTGGAGACAACTACAAGTTTTCTGTGACATGTGGCAATCAAACTGCAGTAGTTAAATATTTCTAATCTGGCCTCTATTTTGTTACTGCATCTAGGGAAATTATGTCCTGCATTGACAATCCTCTCGCTACAATGGCCTCAAAAGCTATAATGTCTGCAGGGAATGAAAACCAATGTGTTAGTTCTTTGAAAGAGACACACTACGCATATAGGTTCTGTGTTGGTATTTGATCATCTTCATCTTCAGAAAATTCTGATTCACTGGATGGAGGAAAATCTTACGCTTTGATATTCTACAGTATGGCTAAGAGATTGAAAAATTCCCATGGGTCTATTTCTCCATCACTGAGTTTTTGTCTCGGCCTGTTAATTTCCCTACCTTGACACCATCGACGAATTTAATTATCTGTCATTAATTAATTCATTGAGCTTTGTTATGAAGGTCCATATTCGAGGGTGACTGCAGCTCATCCTTGATTTTAGTTAGAAGTGATAACTTTCTGCCCCATTATTTGTTGATTTATTAATTTCATGAATGGAGAGTTGCTCAGGCGATATTTGATTAAGCCAGCGTTTCTTGAAATATTTCATCAGCTTTTTCAATCTCGGAATGTCTTCAGTTGGCAGACAGGAACTTCGATCAAGGTAAAGTTGGGAATAATAGAGCAGCAGGCAAAAAAGGTATAGACATTAAAAGTTGTATAGTCTTAACAATATGGAAGTTCTTAAAACTCTGACTCAGTCCAAGTTTATGAGTCTTCGCCAAAATGCGTTGAGTGAAGTGAAATCAGCACCATAGACTTTCATTGTTGATAAAATTCCTTAAAAGCGTTCCGAGTAGCTGGTTCCCAATTGGACATCGAAGCTTTTGGTTGAAATTGAGGAACGTGTACAACTAAATCCTGTAAATTATCCGAGTAAAGTTCTTGACTCCTGGAAGTCATTAAGCAGTGGATTGTATGCATCGTATGTCTATAACAGCTACAAATATTGTCCATAGATAAACAAACTGAATGGGGACTGTCTGAAAGGTACCATCAAACAGGATGTTTGTCGCCTCACTGAAAAAACTCATCATTTCATCGGAGTAGAATATGACAGCTGTTTGTCCTCCGTGTTACCAATTATTAGTAATAATCCTCAATATACGGGGAAGCTGACAGAAAATCTAGCAATGTTCGCAGTCAGCTTTTTCTCTTCAGATTATTATTATTCATCATCTCAGGTTGAAAATGGAACCTGGTAACTGTTAAAAATTTCACCGACGACGTCCTATTTAACAAAAAGCGATGACGTCATATTTAACGGTGATAAAAAATTCCATTTGATCATATACTTAATCTAAATAGCTCATCCGAAAGAGCTAGGAGAGTGATTTTCATATAGGACCTACCTGTTATACTAAAGAGTCAAAAGTTACGATCGTTTATTATGTTTATTATGGTTCCCATTCATCGCTAGATTCCTCAGATGAGGGAAATTCTGAAACTTCACTTGTACTTGCATATGAACTACTATCATCAAGGTATTCTTCCACGTCTCTCTCTGAATCATTGTCTTCACAGTCTGCAGCTGCTTCATATGTATCGTTTGTTATGTCTTTTCTAAATTTTGACTTTTCAATGTTCTTGTCAACTTTAGTTTCTTTGGTTATTTTGTTTGCTTTTGTTAAGTATCGACATCACTTTTTTTGGCTCTTGTACATCCCTATCCGAAGATTCATCGTCTGCAAACGTATCAACAACTTGTTCTTTCGCCTTGGGTTGCTTGTGCAATTTGGAGGCATCTGTCGGCCAATAAACCAATGCGGGACTATTTTCTGTGCATTGTCATTCCACTTCCATCCATATTATTCTGGATTAAGCTGTTTGATTGCAATCTCCCCGCATTGTTGCCAAATAACTGTTTGAATTTGCGCTCTTTTTAATGCTTGTAGGAGAGAATCTGGATCAGGTGGCAAGGACACAGTGGACTTCTCCTTTTGTTGTTGATACAACCTCATTCAGGTTTGAAGATAGCTTTCTCTCTTAATACCACCATGCATACGTGTAGTTATGAATTGCTTCAAATCTTCGATTTTCTGCTTGCACAGTGGCTCTTCCCCTTGCAGATTATGTAGTAAATAGCAATTGTGTGGAGCCTTTAATAACTTATTAAAACAAGCACTTTCCCAACTCTGATAAATATGACTTTGTCACATCTGGTTAGCGAATAGAATGCTGGGAGAATGGCGCATACTGTCTTTCCTAAAAAAATTACAATTAAGCCAATATCAGCAAACCTTTCGTGGTCATATTTCATATACCATTTGTTAGTAATAGAGAAAGAATAATCAAAACGTCTGTGTCCTTTGATACCACTTAGTAACCACTACCACATCTTGCCCTGACAGGATTGCGTGCAGTACAAGTCGTGTATACGCTTCTTCGTGATTGCAATCGAAAAGCAAACTATTACCAAGACTATATCCTGAATGTGTGCTCTTTGGATGACGATAAAGGGGCATGGCAATTTAGATCTTCCCTCTGGTGATTGAAGAAATTCTGAAATTATCGCTATTAGATCCTCCTTGTTGTCGCCGCGATGAAAAAATCTTCCCAGCGCAAGCCTTGGAGCATTTTTTGGTCGACACTTTGAATGTGGGCTCTTGGACCTTGCTCCCCTCTCTCTTGTCGTGTCCCTTCTTTCACGCTCGTATCTTTGTAAGTGTCGTTGATGATTCCTATGCAAGATGGTTTTGTTTCCTTTGTGGTGTGACAAAATGAATGAGGCTCAGTTAAATTCTTTGAATGTTGTCGTTGGTTTCATTGATCATATACGTAGCAGCCATTCTATCAACAAACCATTCACAATGCTGTTGAATGCTGTTAGTACACGACTCTGACTGCCTAAAAATGCATTCAGTTGTTGCAATTGCCAGTGGAACGGTTGTGAGCGGATAATTGAATGCTTCTTCCATGTTCACAGACTTTGAGACAATCAATCCAAAAGCTTGCCTAACCTCTTTTAACACCTGGATTGCCTTTGGTGCCTTCTTCCTTTTCTCTAATCCGGTACAAACCTTGTTTCTTACAATTGGCTCAAAATAGCCCACACTTCCGTCAACAAGGCATTCTCAGGAAATTTTCATACAGTTTGTTGCGAATTTTGCAGCTCCCATCATATCATTCACTATATTCGATGGAATTTCAACCCCAGTGGCAAATGAACTTGGCTTGTCATATGAGAACGGATCTATGCCATATAGAGCAAGTTGTTTCTTTAGTTTTGTCACGTGTTTACTGTGAATTTTCTTACTTCCATTGCACAGTACCTTATACTTTGAGTAAGTTTTGAATGCAACCATATTGCGAAGTTTTCACGCAGTTTACAGTGCACATGAATAGTAAGCTCCCATGTGTTCACAGCAGAAATGTCATTGCTAAATCCAGCACGATATGGACCAGCATATCCTTTGTTAGTTTGTTCAAAAGCTCCATAATCAAGTCTCCGTGAATAGATGTAAACCTTTCTCCGGAGACGCTTGCACCAAAACCCCGTTCTGACTAGTGTTGAAAAGCTTGTTTGTTATCTGTGCACATGTTCTGGAGAAAGATATGCTGGTAACTACAGTAACGGCATAATTTTGATGATTTAATGCAAAGGTAAGGGAGAGCATTTCACGCTCAGCCTCAATATGCCTGCTCAGATTTCCTTCTCGCACTGCAGATATCATCGCCAGCATTGTGGATACATCTTTAGGGCACATTATTGTGAAATGTCCTTCAGTGCCATCTTTGAAACTAAGAACACCAGAGACCAGGGCACTGAAAGAATTATGGCATAAAACCTGATTCAAAGATTCTTTGCTTGGATTTTGTCTAATAATTTTGATATTTTCTTTTAAGTCAGCATCAATATTTGTGTTCTGCTTTGTAATCTGTTCAATGCGGAACTGAACTAATGCATCAAAGCAATCTTTATGTAAACGCATGCATCTGTAATAGTGACGTCCCTCAAACGCTTGCTCTGCAGAGCCCTTGGCGATTATATCTGCATCAACACACCACTGTTGCATACCTCTGAATGGTAACGCTTGTATAATAATCGTTGCATCACTCGTAATTGGTGAAACCCACCCATCAACAATAAAATATTCTTGTAAAGTTCTTTGTGCTTCCACAGTATGTGGCAAAGCTTGGCGTAGACTGCCTCGTCAGCATGAACAAAGACATGGTCAATCTCTAAATCCTTGATTAAATCTAGCATGGAATCCATATACTCTTTGAGCACAGGATAGTCTGGAGGTTCAGGTTTAACTGGCAGGTATCTTGGATGCATTTCGTTGGCATAGTATAGTAGATACCTATAAAATATGCAAAAATATTTGATAAGATTCTAAAAACCTGGGGTATATTCACACAGTGGATGCCGGTTATAAGAACACCCTTGGGAGTAGCGATAGATGTTCTTATAATCGGCAACTACTTTACAAAAATTCAAGAGTGACTGCAAGTGACTGTATTATTATTATCTGCTTGTTGAAGGCAGTCCACGAGCCAAGTGGGTCAAAAGCATCAGAAATGTCTGCTACGCATCCTGCAACTGACCAAACTATGTCTTTCCGGAGACACCGTTCTAATTCTCCTGTGCAATCCGTTTCAACTTGATTCTTAAATAAAGTGGTTCTACTTTTTTTCAAATCATGTAAGGGGCAGTTTCATTTGATAGATCTTCAGCTGCACTTGAAAAAGCTAGTGGGAATTCAATTTGCTCACCAAAAGTTGGCAATATCCCTTCTGTCTTGGATGGTATTTGGAATAATGTACAATTGTATCGTGTGTTGTTCCCGAACCTGTTAATGTATTTTGACGGCTATCATTATTATTAAGAGTGCTGTGACATACTACACCTTTCCGCATATTTGGATACAAACATTCTCCTGCAATTACCATTCAGGCCCAATCCTGATTTGGCAGGCGGATAGAAGTGTACGACGCAGAATGATTGCATTTGTGTAGGTAATCAATAGTTCCTTGCTTCCAGTAATCCTGTGATGAATCAACCTGAAAAGGAAAATATTTGCATTTACAATTTATCTATTTCGGCTCACTCAGCTGAGTCAGCTCTTTTCTAAGTTAAATATAGGAGAAAAGTAATGGACAACAACAGCACAGAAACAAGACTAACCTAGAATGGCTTGTTTTGGAGAAGGTTGCTTTTCCAAAATTCTTGCTTCTGCCCTGCCCTCTGAACATCTGTCTATCCCACCTTCGTTATATTTAATTTCAAACCATCAGTGTTCTTTGTCCCATAACAGTTTAAACAGATCTTCTTGTCATAGCTAACTTTCAAACGAAGATGCCTATTCTGTTGATCCTGTGGTGGATCCAACGTAAGGGAGTTTTCTTCACTTTCAATCTACCTTGGAGACTTGCTCATATCGTAGAGAGTAAATATTAATTTTAATTCCAAATTTTAATCTGCATGAATTGTTTACAGCACAATTGGCTTAAGTAACCCCGAAATCTTCTCTAAAACGGTAGTAAAATATGTGCCTTATCTTGAATATCTATGTTTAGTTCTCTCCAATCCTTGGCATTTTATAAATTTATCAAAATCACTAGCGGTTATATTTCTATAGGCGTCCATTTTCCTCATTACTTCATTTCAAATTATACAATTTAAACTGTCCTTGTTTCTTGGACTGAAAAGAGGACACACATATGATATGACTTCTTTTCTGCTTCTTCCATTTTACTTGTGTCAAAACAATAGCAGAATAAATTATGTATCTCGACTTCCTCTAGCACCACCTTAGGAATCTATTTAATCTATGCTGGGTGAATGAGACTAGTAAATTTTGAGCAGGTGGTAGGATTACATACAAGTTATAGCAGTAAAGAAGGATTCAATTGCATTAATAATAGAATATAATAGAAAACCTTTAGAATAAACATACAGTATATAAACGATCGTCACTTTTGACGCTTTAGTATAACAGGTGTAGTTCCTATATGAAAATCACTCTCCTCTTCTAGCTCTTTCGAATGAGCCAGTTTCTTCGATAAACTCGGAACATATAAACAAATATATATATATATACGTATATAAATATAGTGAATGGACAAAGGTATTCGACCATTCCATTATATTTACAATAGTTTGGGGTAAATTTGGAGTTAGCTCACTGTTTAAAAGCAATATTTTATTAAAATTCTATCCATCTCTAGTTTAGGGGAACTTGAAGTTAAATTTCAGTTAATACATGATTTGTCATTTTTCTGGTAATATTCTACTTTTTCGATTGTCAATGACTTTATGCCAACTTATTATTCAGAGATATGGAACATTTTGAAGTAGATAAATATACTGGAGTTCATTATATATGGACAGCAGATGACAATTAAATTGGTGTTGTCGAATACTTTTGTACATTGAATGTACTATATACGTGATTAGATATATGAATTGCGTATAGCATACGCATATTTCAGATTAGTATAATCATTGAAACCAAATTATGTAAGATGATCCTAATTTTAAAGTTTATCCAAATGTGACAAATGGTAAATTTAGAGTAGAAAACTCAATTTTGGAGCAACCAAAAGTTGTGCGCAATGACATTCAAAAATAGTAGAATAGACAGTCCAGTAAAGTAACCTTAAAGACACAAAGTAAAACTAACAATAAATAGTCCAGGAGTATGTCGAAATAAGTTCTGAACATGACGTATTTCAATAAAAGCAATCAAAAATGTCAAATTAAATAAATATTATACAAATATTACCCAATTAATAGGAAAAAATATTTGTTAATAATATTTTCTGGTTGACAAGTAGATTCCCTACATTTCTAGAGAAGAAATATTAACATAATTAAGATACTCAGATTTAGATTCATTACCAAACAATCCAACCAATAGGCTAACACCATAACCAGTTGCTCTTTCATCCGATGCAACGTTTGCAGCCATGTCCACATGAATCCAAGCTCCAGTGTATTCGTTAGTTAGATGTGCTTTAATAAACAACCCCGCGCATGAGGACGTCGCATTACTGTAATTTGCAACGGAATTTTTCATATCAGCAACATTACTGTCAAATTCTGAGAAATGTAATTCTGGGCAATAAACTATTGGGAATACACAATCACCTGTTATCCTGCCTATCTTCATAGTTCTTGTCTCCCATTCCTGTGAATTTGAGAGAAGAGCCCCGTGATATTTACCAGTAGCAGAACCTTGAGCGCTTGTAAGAGTAGCTAAGTCAACAATAACATCGGATCGTAAATCCCTTTCCGCGAATGCCACTCCATCTCCCAGAACTAGCCTTCCTTCTGCATCGGGATTGTTAATTTCAACCGTCTTCCCTAAATTCACAACTATAACATACCAAATTATTTCGTCCTCAAGAATTTACATGCCAAAATTTTTTCGTATCAAAACCATATCCTGCCCTAAAATAGTCTACGTACACTACAATTTCTTTTTTCAAAAGAAATTAACTGCAAAGTAATTACTTTAGTGATAACCATTGGATTTTGCTATAAATCCCGCAGGCTAAGGTATGGTTAACGGTGAAGCCGTAAGGGAATCTTTCTAGTTCATTACAATCAGTTGTTTATAATTGTCCACTTCTCTTTGTCTACCAGAATTTGGTTGTATAATCATATCAAAAATAATAAAGTTAAACTCGTTTCCTGCTAGGTTGGGTTCAAGTACTTTTGAAAGTACTTAAGTACAAGTACTCCTAAAATTTCAAGTTCAAGTACAGGTACAATTACAAGTAAATTTGAAGTACCTAAGTACAAGTACAAGTTCTTTTATTACCAATTCCAATTTTATTATATTTAATGAAAATTTAGATAACTATACTAAGAACGTACTATGGTTCAATTATTGATTAATTAACACAACTGTAAATAAAAGGACTTTTCTATTACATATTTCCCCTAGTATTGAACATCAGAGTTTCAAAGCTTTTGTCAGATAGGTTACATCTATTGGGGCGATAAATCTTTCCAGCGACACTGAAAATTCGTTCCACTGGTGCTGATGATGCTGGAATTGATAAACATTTTTGAGCTAACAGTTAAAGTTTGTGGTATGTGTTTTCATAATTTTTCCAGAATGTGAGTGGATTAGAATCGACAGGAACAGTAGGTTGCTGAGATAATCGTTCAGTTCTGTTTCATCAGTATATATACAACTGCTTCTTCATCATCTGATTCCATAAATGATTAACTTGGCTCTTTTTGGCGTTGGTAGTTCGTCTTGACACTCTAATATCACTGGTAAGTTTTGTTTGTTCTATTGAACTTCAACCATCTTAGACAGAATACAACCGTTATGAGATCCTTTTCCATTCTATCTTTGCACCATTTCAGCTTAAACCTGGGATCTAGTGTACTAGCAGTTTCATAAATATCTCCAGAATCATACTTAGAAAGGCGGCGTTCGAATGATTCTGTAAGTTACTTTACAAGGCCATTAGAATATTTATCATATAGTGTTGTCATTTGAGCTCGCAGGCCTCGAATGCATGGGATGACCAAACTGAAGGAATACTTCATTCTCAATCTGGGCAATTTTTGTTAATTCCTCAAATGGTGAAAGAATTTCGATATAATGCCTCAAGGAGTTAAGTTCATAGGATGCTAACTTTGCCGTATTGTTGAGTGCTTAGTTTTTCTTTATCTACATTTAGGATTGATTTAATCATTATGATTTGTGAATTCCAACGAGTTGGCACACTGGACTGTAGCCGATTTTAATCTTAAAGTGTTATGTTGCAATACAGGACTTGTGTACATATGATATAATTGTAGATACTTTTGAGTTAACCTTCGGAGACATATCAGCATTGCTAAGCCATCTTTTACACAAGTTGTAACGTGTGTGCGAAACAAGAATTACGACTTGGTAGAATTAGGGCAAGAACATCGTCTTCAAAGTGAATATTTGGCTCAATGATGCTATCATCTTCAATATCACTATTGTCGAATACCTCCTGTTGACATACAAATCCAGGTAAACTGAAGTTGGTGAACGCATTCACCATGTTGTAAGCATTGTCAGTGATGATAGATGAAATTTTGTTGTTTATTTCAAATGAAGCGATGATTTCTTCGAAAAATCAAATATACATATTACACGCAGTATACCTCCATGAAAACCTATGACATGCCACCATAATGGAATTCATTTGCCAGTTAAGAATGAAGTAACCCGTAATACCTATGTAGCTCTTCATTTGTCTATTTGACCAGAGATCAGTGGTGAGCAGGGGCGTAACTACCTCAGGACAAGGGTGGACAAAGTCCAGGGGCCTCAAGCCCCTAGACCGGCCTAGGGGCCTCCGAGAGTTCCGTAGAAGAGTCATAAAATATTATCAATTATAAGAATGTACAGCGAGAATTAGTTTTTATCGTGACCTTCGTTAGATAAGGCCTTACTACTACTCCGAACCATGGATTACTTAAAGGCCATTGATTATTAGCTGACATATCTTTATCTCAGTAGCTAGTATTGACAGACCTGAGAAATGCATTATAATTATATAGTAAGTTAGGAACATGATATCAAGGCATACATAACACCCTTTAAAACTGTGATATATCACCATTTGATTGCGTAATCGCTATTTTTCGTGGGAATTATCGTGTTTTTATAGCTTGCTTTTAACACAGTTATGTGCCTTATAAATGTTCAAAATTGGAACATGAGGATGTCCATAACTAGTTGAATGAAATATATCGAATTATAAATGGAATGTTGACACATTCCTCGGTTTCCAGGGAAATGTATATTTCGTAAAATGAGCCAAAACTCAAAAACTATCTATTTTATGTAAACTATGCTAGTACTGATCTATCCGCAATTGGTAACTTCCTATTCATTGATAATACATTTTCTAGGCCTGACTACAATAATCTTTTTGATAATGAGATTATTAGCACTTAATTCTTTATATATCTCGGAGAAGAACATTCCAAATCCATTTGTAAACCTCTGTTTATTTTATGTTTCAACCTACGTGTATTGAATTTAGATACACATGGATAGTCAAATTTAGGATTACTAAAATTTTGATTAATATTTTAAGTTGAGGTTTGATGCTTAGAAAGCAATTGTCTAGGAAATGGGAGGGGCCTCAAAATTTTATTTGTCCAGGGGCCACCAAGCGCCTAGTTACGCCACTGGTGGTGAGAGCAATACTTTTAACTTGTTCAAGCTTTTTAATAATTTGTTCATGTATCCCGATAGATTTCTCTGTTAATAGCTTAGTCGACAAATGCTTTCTTCTTGGTGTTTGATATTGTGGGTCTAACTTAAAAATAAGATTGCGAAACCTTCGACTCTCTACAATCGAAAGTGGTATCAGATCTCCAGCAATAAAGCTTACTAATTCATCTGTAATTTCATGCTGACGTGCATCATGTGGAGGATACTTTTTACACAATTTAGGTAGTAAGTTAAGTTTCTGTTGAGCGTCGCTCTTTGGTTCTTTTTGACTTATGAATTTTTCATACATCATTGAATGACAACGTTTTATGTGTTTGATAAAGTATGTTGTTGTGCCCAAAGAACATGAAATCTCTTTATGACAATATTTACATTCGCTTTGAAATTATCATCTAAACTATCTGGGGTATGTTCTATTATTTTCGGATGCTTTCTGTTAGAAATTTAATCAATTTGAAGTAAGAGCAAATACAAATTTTGGAAATTAATAAATTGATTAACGAATATATAGTATCTTGATTGTAATGACTATCGAAAGAAACCTAATCGTTACAATTTGATTCATTACTTAGATTATTAATTTTCGGCAAGAATATGTAAGTTACTTTTGATGCCAGTGCACAATGGAAGTACTTGAAAAGAATTTGAAATTATGAACAATATTGAACATGAACAACAAGATCCACCAGTTTGAAATGCGAACGGCTTGCGATTCTTGGAGTTTTGGGCAAATTGGGATTAGTTTTTTATACTCTACTGGGAAAATATGTGGATTCTCGAGTCTCGACGGCAACTATGAATTCCTGCGTTTTTTCTAAAAAGGTGTGCCCCCCCTGGATTCAGGTTTGCCCACCTGGTGCCCCCCCAGCGGCGGCGCCCTGGCGCCGCCACTGAGTCAAATGGTTGGTAATTTGTGGTAAGGCAATACAAGCATGTCTAAACTGGTGTATGTTTGTTTACTCAGCTTGTCAATTTTTTCTGGTAAAGTTTGCCAAGCATCTAACCAAAACTACACGAGTCAAATATAGAAATCGCTCGTCATTAACGGAAAACATGACTCCATAATCAAATGAGGAGCTAACTTGGCTAAACTTGTTCTTTCTGAATTATATAATTGACGTACATCTTCAAAGGATGCACAACCGAACTTAAGGGGATAATCACAATAACTATAGAGTTGTATTTTAAAGCAAGTTCTTGCAAAACAGATTCAATTTCTCGGATCTCACTAATTGCAGCAATGGGAACGGATATACTCTGTCCATTAAAATAGGCTGAGGTGGATAGATAAAGATTGATTTCAAGGTACAAATCTACTGGTAATTGATTTTCAGCCATTTTAGCGAGAACAAACGATATGTTACTCTCATTACGGAACCACACCAACAAACTATTAGGTAAATATATCAAGGTTTCAACTTATCTTTCAAGTCCTGTAGAGTTGACCACAAACTTCCCTTCTCTTTCTCTTGACTCTCGGATCTCAAGCTGAGTTGTAGTGTTTGGTTCATCAAGGCTTCATCTTTTGCATCGTATGACAAGCGATTCCGTTTGTTAGGTTTGGATGAGTAATATTCCGGGCAGCAGGGCAGTAAACTTGGTACCGTACAGCGCCTTCCTTCAGCTTTGGCTTCGCCCGCGGTACTTCAGTAAAAGTACCATCTCCTTCTGGGACTTTGAATCTCTTGCCTATGTCTTCTTTCTGAAAATGGTTAATACATACATAGACCAACTTCAGGTCACTGATATTCTCGCGACGAAGAGCGAATGTCCAGGCAGATTCAGGGTTGGTGGATTTTGAGGCATCTTGAACACAGGAACATGGTCATCTGGGTTGTAATTGCTCTTGCATCCGGGGACAGAACACGAGTTAGGCATGAATAGAAGCTAATATGAATAAAATACCAGAGCGAAATTAAAGGAGGAGAGTGTACGTCAATAGAAGAGTTTGGAATAAAATCTCATCAATAGTTGTATATATTTCAAGAATATTTCTAATTAATGTGGTTGATTATTATTTTGAAAATAAATATTGTGGTTGGATAAATATTACTATCTTCTCCTTCATCCTTGGTCCTTCTTTTATAGGTTACTGTCAGGCCATATATAGAGTAGGCTAGGCCCGGAACTAATTTGTTAAATGAACAATTTATGACAAATTGGTACCGGCCGGAACCATTTTGCAGCCGGAACAAATATGTCAGAACAGTACAATTGCACCAAATGACTTTTGAGAGGGTCCGCATGAGTCTAACTAGCTTCAGGAAGCTGAGTGGAGTCGAACAAGGGGTCACTCGATAGGGTTACAATAAAATTTGAGAATGGAATGTTGATAAATTCCTACAACATTCCTGAGTCGTCAAGGAAAAATTGTCTCAGGTGACCACTTAAATGACGCCAAATTTAGTGTTGATTACGAATATCGGCATAAAAATTGGATTGGACTTGATTTGAGGAAGTTAGATGAGTTCTAACAGCTTCTAATGTGTCCCTTAAGTGGTCAATTGTAGCCGACACATTGGAATTTGGAGTTGGGACTATATCCAAAAATACACTATTTGCATGAAAGAACAAACCTACAAAGTCTGAAAATTCTAAATAAAAATGCATGATTAAGCCTTTTTTGGTTGTAAGCGGGTGGACTAACAAGCCTGAGTGGGTGGGTATACAGGTAAACCTCCCAAAGCGGCACCCTTTTGGAGCAGGCACGTAGCTAGAGTATGTAATTCAGGGGGGCAAGTTTTATGTCGGGGGGGCAAGTGCAGGAAGTCGGGGGGGCAAGGGGGGCACGAATCACTGAATTGACTGAATAACATAAAATCAGAAAGAAACAATGATTTAAGCGGACTGCGATTATATTGAAAGATTTAGCAAAAATTCAATGCCTATTAAATTCGACGAGTTTCCTAACAATGACCGCTTAAAACCGTATGAACATAGCAACGGGAGTTTCGAATTCCATAGTTTTAACCATGCAGTTGAAGTAAATTCTAGTATATTTACTATAACGAACACTTCCTAAACTTCTCTTGGGGGGGGGCGAGAAGTACTTTTGGGGGGGCAGTCGCCCCCCCTAGCCCCCCCGTAGCTACGTGCCTGTTTGGGAGAATGATTTTGTGCCGCTTCTCGGACGTTGCCGCTACTCGGAGGTTGCTCGTACAGGTAAACCTCCCAAAGAGGGACCCATCGGGAGAATGATTTTGTGCCGCTTCTCGGAGGTTCCGCTTTGGGAGGTTTACCTGTATATATATATATATATATTTTTTGTATGTTCCGAGTTGATTGAAGAAAGTGTGCGGTTTCCAAATCTGATTTTTGGGATATAGGGGTAACTTTTGGCACCCGCCAACAAGTTGAGGTTTCCACTCAAAATATCTCACACCTCGACAAGTTATGACGTCATTGTCACATTTCGAGAACCCTGAAAATTCACTTAATCGCACATAATTCGCGCCCTCTAAGAGATAAAAATCTTAAAATTTAATGGAACATGGACATTAATGATGCGGACACGTTGATCACACCAGATTGCCAAATGCTTACTCATTATCGCATGATGACATGATCACATAAATTTCACATTGTTAATTTGACTATTTTAGGCCTATTTACGCTTTATAATCAATATTAGGAGTAAATAAACCACACACCAACCGCGAAGCGACCTTGCAAGCGAAGCACGTTAGTACTATTAAAAGTATAAAAAACACAAGGCTGGCTGTAAATGTGTCTGTGTGTATTTATTTGTTTGTATGTTCCGAGTTGATTGAAGAAACTGGACGGTTTCCAAATGTGATATTTGGAATATAGGGGTAACCTTTGGCACCCGCCAACAAGTTGAGGTCTCCACTAAAATTTCTCACACATTGACAAGTTATGACGTCATTGTCACATTTCGAGAACCCTGAAAATTCACTTAATCGCACATGATTCGCGCCCCTTAAGAGATAAACATCTGAAAGTTAATAGAACATGTACAATAATGATGCGGGCATGCTGGTCACACCAGATCGCCAATATGCAAACTCATTATTGCATGATGACGTAATCACCAAAATTTGACATTGTTAAATTTGACTATTTAGGCCTATTTGTGCTTTATAATCAATGTTAGAGGTGTATAAACCACACATCAACCGCGAAGCTGTTGTTGTGTGGTTGTGTTTTGCCGCGAAGCGACCTAGCAAGCGAAGCGGGCTAGTTCTGACTGGTGACAAGAGCCAGAAAAACATTCTGATTTGTGAAAACAGTGCAAAAAAATCCAAAATTGCAGCCTGTGCCGACGCATGTTCCTTTGGTGGCACTATATTTTGTTGGTGGTTTATTGATAGTGCCTCCAACGGAACATCCTGTCGATACAGGCTGCAATTTTTGATTTTTTTTCCGCCAAGTCATCAACGCCTCAAGGTGTCAAGAACCATTTTTAATTGGTTCGAGTCACAAGGAACGGTAGATAAATATATCATAAATCTATCATAAACCATCTTGAGTTTAATGTCATTCATTCATAATGTATTGATAATAAATAATATTATTAGTTATTTATTTTAGCAATGTTATCCACGGTGAGTTGAGTAAAGTCAACAAATTACATATATTATTTTATTTAATCCATGGTATAGTAATACTACAATTAAATAGAAGCCAGATGGAATTTATAAGTTGAATCAATTTAACTATCACAAGTTGAAACAATAGTGAAAGATTTAACAAGGTAAATCAATATAATTATCGCAAGTTGAAACAATGGAAATAGATTTAACACTTTTATTAAAATTGAAGTGTGAGTAAACAAAGAAATTTCAACCCCCATTTATGGCAGAAATTAAACCCATTATTAAATATTCTCTCCCATCAGACGCAGAATTTGAAGATGAATCCAATGGTGAAATAAAAATTGGGGGGTTACTAAAACATTTTTTGAGTAATAGACCAGAAAATCCTTGACCTACATGCACCTACATGCCTAGTTTCAGACCATCAACTATAAAGCTCTGGCCAGGGCACCGTCTACGGATAAAGAATAATAATAATAATAATAAAAATAAAGGCAGTGATTTCAATACTGGGCCACTATACTATAGTATAATCGGCACAGTAAAACATTCTTACTTGTGACAACAGTCCAAAAACTATTCTCACTTGTGACAACAGTCCAAAAAAACATTCTGACTTGTGACAACAGTCCAAAAAAACTTTACAACTTGTGAGTTGTGACAATAGTTTTTAAAAAAATTCTGATTTGTGACAACAGTACAAAAAGACAATCTGACTTGTGACAACAGTACAAAAAAATATTATGACTTGTGACAACTAGCAATATTCATACTAGTGACAACTAGCAATATTCTGACTTGTGCATGCGCAAAGTGGCGCAAAATGGCGATTATGGCAAATAGGTATTTAGGTACATGCTACCGAATACTAATGACAATAACCATTTAAATAAACATCAGAAATCCTTTCTAGTATGAATTAATTCACCAACAAATCATCTTCAATAGGCTAAGTACATTCAATTTGGTGTTTGTCTTTTCGTCCAATTTGCTATAGCTTGAAGAATTGGGTCAATTTGGCTTAAAAGACGAAGAAAGATATCGTGGATATTGTCTTGGATATTAAACTTCCTTGAAAGTATCTCTCTATACCTCCTAACATATTTGTTGAGTGATTCAATACTGTCTTCTGAAATAATTAGAGACACATCAGTTGCTATGTACAACAATTAGTTCAACAGAATGGGCTAGGACTCAGCCTAGGAGTTTATGTAAAGATGGTGTGATGCTGACCCAGGGAAATTCTTTCAGTATAAACTGATAAATTTTTGCAAAAATTATCAAGTTTAAGGATGTCCAGTTTGGAGCTGCTATTATACAGGCGTAAATCACATAAGATTTTTCTGAATCAGAGCAATTGATGTTTTATCCTCAAGTACCAAAGAAGAAGTTGCCCATCTAATGAAGTCCTTTCCATTATGAAAACAGGATCGCTCTAGATTTCCAGTAAAACTAGTTCCACCATCATATGAAGTGATATCTATATGCAAAGCAGTTTTCTCCAATAATAGGTTGTGCTTCCTATTTAGGAACTGATGTATCTTTGGAGATGTAGGGGACCACTTCCTTTGTACTGCATCTAAGTTATAGATTAGTAGCACGAAACACCTAAACACACAGAGATCAGTAGCGTAGCCGGGGCCAGGCCCCGGTTAGCGCGGCTGAGGCCTCGGTTTTCGCACCAAGGGTAGGGCCCCAACGGCTCAGTATTTCAACCCTGCGGACCCTGCTGAAATACGTAGTCAGGGCCTGCTTCAAGGGCGCATCCAGCCCAAGGGTGGGGTGCAAACATATTCGCATGGATACCGCTACTTTACTGCCCTATTATTGTTCAAACCAAATACTCTCGTTAAACATCTAAATACTCTCATACTTTCTCGAGCTTTTTTTTAATGTGTGCAATCTCTTTCATCCGAACTAGATAGTGCCCTACCAAAATTATTCGTACGCGGCCGAAAAATTATATATTTAACCGTAGTCTGCCGGAGTGATTTTCAGAAAAATAGCATACCCTGTAGTTCTTTGTATTTAATATATAGAACCTATTAATTTGAAAGCCAACAAGAGCACAATAATATATCAATATACTATAATTTTTGAAAATATTTACTTGAGGATTTCGACAAAAAGTGATGACACATACTTTCTCTTTAAATCGATATAACGCAGTTAACTTGTATGTAATCCTTTGTTTCTAAACTTGAACAATGACGAATTTATTATTAGTTATCAGATCTCAAAAATTAAACAAATCCGATTTTTTAGACTAAAGCTACATGACTTTTAAAAAATCGACAAATCTTTTTTGATGAACCATGGATTACGAAAAAAAGCATATATTTGAGTTATATCTATCACAACTCTGTATAAGTCAAACCAAATATACTAAATAGATAATATTTAGTCTAATATCTTATTTCGGGTATTTCAACGGTGAAATTATAACATTTAGAATTTTCAAAAGCACGTGGCAGGCAAGTGGAGCAGTTCACTTTTATGCAACATCATCATTACAATTTCTGAAAATTTTGAAATTACAACTACAACTTACAAAAATTACAACTTTTTCTGTAATCGTAATCGTAATCATAATCAAGCTTTTTTTGAAGGATGTAATCGTAATCGTAATCGTAATCACCCACTAGTAATCAGCCCCAGGTATGACACCAGGCCCCCAAATTTTCCACAATAACTTTGAATAAGAATGAGGGTTCGCTGATCTCATTGCAACCCCCAAAGATATATCCGGGCCATACAAATAATTCTTGGTAGCTACCCCCATACACACGGGCCTTATTTTTCGTGCGCATTAAACTCCGGGGCTTAATCGAAATGATCGTACTTGCACCGTAAAGAAAATGAAATTGTAATCGATTGTAATTGATTGTAATCGATTACAACATTTCCTGTAATCGTAATCGTAATCATAATCAATCTATTTCTGAAGGATGTAATCGTAATCGTAATCGTAATCACTCACTAGTAATCATCCCCAGATCTGGTTCAAGATGCCTCAAAATCCACCAACCATGAATCATGGACATGGGCTCTTCGTCGCGAGGATATCGGTGACCTGAAGGTGGTCCATGTATGTATCAACCATTTTCAGAGAGAAGACATAGACTACACTTTCAAAGTCCCAAAAGAGGATGGTACTTTTACTGAAGTACCGCGGGCGAAGCCAAAGCTGAAGGAAGGCGCTGTCCAAGTTTACTGCCCGGCTGCCCGGCATATTACTCAACCAAACCTACCAAACGGAATCGCTTGTCATACGATGCAAATGAGGAAGACTTGATGAACCAAACACTACAACTCAGCTTGAGATCCGAGAGTCAAGAGGAAGAGAAGTATGTAGTCAACTCTCTACAGGACTTGAAAGATAAGTTGAAACCTTGATTTATTTACCTAATAGTTGGTTGGTGTGGTTCCGTAATGAGAGTAACATAACGTTTGTTCTCGAAAAATGGCTGAAACAAAATATCTCAGTAGATTTGTAACTTGAAATCAATGCTTATTTATTCACCTCAGCCTATTTTAATGGACAAAGTATATCCGTCCCCATTGCTGCAATTAGTGACATCCAGAAATTGAATCTGTTTTGCAGGAACTTGCTTTAAAATACAACTCTAGTTCTTATTGTGATTATCCCCTTAAGTTTGGTTCTGCATCCTTGAAGATGTACGTCAATTATATAATTCAGAAAGAAAAAGTTTAGCCAAGTTAGCTCCTCATTTGACTATGAAGTCCTGTTTTCCGTCTAGCATAGAGCGTCAAAATGTAAACTGGTTTTGAAATTCGTTAACGAATTAACAATATCTGCGCTAACTATCCAGAACGAATTGCGTTATCCAGAGTATAGAAAGAATACTCCGGAATTTGTTGATAACTTGATACCCTTCTTACTGGAAATTATTCAACGTTAACACACCATTTAAAGGAATTTGTTTGAACGATAATTTCTCTAGACCTTTGACTTTGAATGACGAGCGATTTCTATCTTTGACTTGCGTAGTTTTTGGTTATATGCTTGGCAAACTTTACCAGAAAAAATTAGCAAACTGAGTAAACAAACATACATCAGTTTTACACATGCTTGTATGCCTTACAACAAATTACCAACCATTTGACTCAATCTTGTGGCTTTACATATGTGTTGTCCTCCTTTCTACAGACGGATCCCTTGGAACACCATTTCGGTCTATACCGTATGATGTTGGGTTCTAATGATCACATCTATCTTCAAATCGTTGAAACGAGCATCGACTTGAACTTTCTAGCATATTAAACATATTTACTGACCAACATGCAACAATACACTTCCCCTCAATCTATTCAGTCATTTGTCAAGTCATTTTCTTGTCTGTATTCCACTACTGATGGTGAATTCAATTTGGAGCCATTTCTTGATGTGATTCATGACCTATCATCAATTGATTGTGGTTCACAGTTGCTTCAATCATTAGCCTTTATTGCACGCTATACTGTCCATCAGTACCTGAACGAACAAAACCGTGTCATGTCTGTCTACATATACTAACAGTTGATAAATAATTTCTGCTTGATTTAAACTTGGACTCTCAGTATAAACTTCTGCAGCTAACGGACCGTGGCGGACTTAAATATCCATCTGTGCCAGTTTTGAAATCAAATTCTTGTTTTATGGAAGACCTTTAGTGCCTTCGAAAACAATAAAGAACTGTTGGCGAAGCTTGTAAGTGGACCTTCCAGAAAAAAAATATTTGAACTCGCGTTGTTGTATTTGGAAGATAGTGATAATTGTGATCCAAGTATTTGGAAGTCTAGTATTAACTGTGGTGTGTTTAGTTGGAACATCTTATCGAAGCTAGTCTTTTCCGCAGCGAATTGCTTTCTTGCAATAAAAGTTAAGAATTATAACTCGATGGTTCTTTCAAAAAGAATTGAAAAGCGTAATTAAAGAAATTCTCTTAATTATGTGTTTACTTATTTGTATTTACCATTATTTGTATCACTCTGTTTATTCTTATTTCTATTATGTAGTTAAGTGTGTTGTGTGTCACTGCTAGAGCCAGAGAGAGAAAGAGGAGAGAGCAAAGAAAGCAAATAATTGTGTAGTATTCACTGTATATTAATATTAGAAATTGTACTGTTTGTGTTTATTATTACTATTAAATTATGAAAATCATATCACCCTTCTCATTCAACTAATACTAATTAGGGGCTAGCAGGGCTGAGTTATGTTTACGACCTAGAGACGTATAAAGAACTTAG
Source organism: Hexactinellida sp. DTS-2022 (assembly GCA_028753945.1). Taxonomy (NCBI): domain Eukaryota; kingdom Metazoa; phylum Porifera; class Hexactinellida; species Hexactinellida sp. DTS-2022. The sequence goes on from JAPNXP010000014.1 coordinate 2,867,683, forward strand.
TTGTTCAATATAGAAAACATTAAAAAATTAAAATTTCCCATCTTCTTGTGCATCCCTGGTATATCTACTGTCAGGCCATATATAGAGTAGGCTATGATTATACACATTATAAATCATTACCCAAAAGCAAACCTACAATAAAATTTCGTACAAAAAATTCAAGAACTTATCGCACTTGTTTGACTGCTTTATAAAATTTTTATCAGATGAGTAGATTTTTAAGACATTTTCCCAGAATGAAGTGCCCATTAACTAGCAGTTACACATTGTCTGGGACGTTGAATTTTGGTGGTTGTATATCTACTCGATTGTAACAAGGAAACATAATGAGCAAAGTTAAATTTGAGAATAGTGTAAAAATGACTCACATCTTAAGGAGTTGCTGGTAGCTTGCTACACACCAATTTACAGAAAGATAGATAGATAGTGATGATATAAATAATTAGAAATAATTGGGATATTCGGGGATATATCAAAAATAATATGAAATACATACTCCTATAGTTCAACAAAGCATAACAACTTGTAAAACATAAGTAAGGGTGGAAACCTGAGTATAAGGTGTGAATATCATCTGGACGAGTTGCAGAAGGCCCAATAGCATTCTCGGCAAGACAAAAGACAGCATGCAACGTTTGACTAAACTGCTGGCTTATTGAAGTGTAGAATGCTCCTAAAACTGCTGCTGCTCCCCCACAATCTCTTTTCATCCCTACCATATTAGATTTTCCCTTTAGAGATAGACCACCAGTGTCATACATAATACCTTTCCCAACCCAACTGTATACACGATTCGATCCTTCTGGAATATAGCTCAAAATTACCATCTTGGGTTTGGATAAAGCCTGCATTCCGACACCATAAATACCTCCCATACCCTTTATGCGCAATTCATCTCCCTCTATTATTGTTAAAGATACACCAAAGCTCTTTAGAGCCTCTTGAACCTAGTAAAATAAAATTATTAAGAACATGTGAATGGGCTATTTGTAAATAATTTTTGAATACGTGTTAATATTAACAATAATTATAATTATTAATTATGAAAATCATGAAGGGAAGCAGCCTCAGGTCTCACCAGGTCCCCCAGAATATCCGGGGCCGGGGTGCCAGGGTCCACCTGTCCCTCTGAGATCGACGCCCATGAATGGAAAGGAGTAGGTGTTACCATTTAAGGAAGTGTTCCGCAACCTTTTTAATTATCGAGGCCAATTTTATATAGCCCACGGATGTGCAGGCCACAATACAAATTGCCAAAAATTCCCTTAATATATCACTTATTTTGGTGGTTATGTAGTAGTATATACCTAACGAGCCCTTCGGTCTCGGTCGATTTGCAACGGATCGGTGCTACGCACCTCAAGTTAACGATCGCTATGCGGCCTTCTCACCCTTTCTACCATTTTCCATAATTTAAATTGTTTACCAATAATTATAATAACCGTTGAAAGCTAACTCATATATAAGATGATTTTGGAATTTGATTAATTTGTTTGCCTATTTGTGTAAACTTAACAACAACAAATATTCATATTAGAAATTCGTGGTCAGCATACTTGTTGACCAATAATACCCTTCCAAAGCTAGCATAATGTTGATGTTAAATTTACATCATCATACTTGTTTACTTATTATAACATTTGAAAGTTAGATTATATCTCATATATAAATGCGGTATCTATTCCCCCATCACTTAAATACAATCTGAACACACACAAAAACGTTTTATCAATGCCGAATGGCCCAAATATCCAAATGACATATGATTAAATCTCTCCATATAACTGATGAATTACTAGAGGACAAGCTATACATTTTTACCCACCTATTTAGAGAGGAGTACATTATACTACATAGTTGAAGGACATTATTAACAGATAATGGATAACGTTTTAGAACAACTCACTAACTTAATCAAGTACAATAAATTTCCAAATTAACCACCATATGTTACATCAATTTATAGAGCTCAGTGTTTTAGCCGATAATCTGAGAGGAAAGCTTCGATAAAGATCTTCATGATTTAATTTTCAAGACAAACATGATGGTTTAGGATGTACTATTGATATATTATTTACTAATTTAAATATTAGCTGAGGTACTGCAGTACAACTCAGACTCTACAGCTTAAATTAAATAAGCCATCCACCAATAGTACAGAATCTCCATGGGACAGTTGCGGGTTCCGCACCAAAACTCGTCGATTTTGTCACCTAATTATTTATTAAGATAATTTCAACTTTCTAACCGAAGTATTTCCTTAACAGACTATAATTCAAAATGTTAAGGGTCTTGTATATGTACATATTGCACTTCTATACTAATTTTTAATCCGAATCTTTAACAAGTTTTGTTTTTGATGAACCATGGATTACGAAAAAATAAATATATTTGAGTTATATCTATCACAATTCTGTTTAGTCAAACAGAATATACTAAATAAATATTATTTAGTCTAATATCGTATTTCGGGTGTTTCTACGGTGAAATTATGCCTGCCACAAAAACAAGTGGCAGGCAAGTGGAGCAGTTCACCTTTATGCTACGTTATCATAACAATTTTTGAAAATTTAGTTTTTTTGAATGAAATCGATAGAGAGTACAAAACCATGTCTAAATTCCGAATTTTCTTGAAATTTGAATTATTTGATCGACCTGTTTTCCTCCTGTTACAACGTGTATCAGTTAGGCAGTCTACAGTTATTAATACACCTTTTGAGTTATGGACCAGATAAATTTTGAAAGGTGTCAAAACACCTTCTGGCCCTGAATTCTAAAATCTTTTAAGTTCGGTTACATATTCTAAACTATACATCAAAATTCTCAATTTATAATTCTTCCTTTGGGAACTATTATCTGGGCTACTGTAACCTTGGGCATCAAATACGATTAAGTATAGAACCTTCTGATCTCGGAAATCGGGGCCTTGGATTTAATCGAGACCTTTCTCCTATCATGACCCAAACGATAGATTAGATAGTGGCTCATCCTATCTAATCCTTGACTCATCACGAGTCTTTATTTCGGATATTCTTCTTGGATCTACACTTTCGTACTCAGCATGGATATCCTTGGCACCCTTCCCGCGATTGTCTTTTTGAGCACTTGACAAAGAATGTTGGGATCATGGGCGTAAATCCTGGGGGGGACGGGGGGGACACGTCCCCCCACTTTTTGGAGTGGGGGGGACACCTATATTAATAGTCCCCCCACTTTTTGTCAGGGTTTGATTCAAGTAGAGTTGTACTTAATTACTGTTTCAACAAAATTTTACTCGCATCAAGTGATGAAGTAGGAGTTGAGAAATTAACGGATCATGGAATCTTTTTGCATTTTGCGTAAATAATATAATAATAAATTTGGGTTGTCTTACGCAGGGTTGTATAGTTGGTGAGAATCAGTTTCATATAGTAACAAGTGTTTCTCAAACTGGATGTCATGAAAAAGATTCTAGGGGCCGTGAGATACAGTAAATCTCTGAAAGAACATCTTGATCTAACCTAAGTTTATTCTTCATATTTTCTAGCCAAAATTGAGAAGAATATAGTCTATTATCTCATGTCTTATAGGTAACATTTTGAGTTAATTCTTCTCACCTAGGTTGTTATTACTCGACTTCTTAAACAGGATATAAAGGTAACAAGTATTGTCCACAATATAAATTTCCATATACTATTATACTATTAGTGCTCACAATAAACAGATCGTAACATATGTCTCAATACGAGGGTATTCCAAAGCGGGCGAAACTGACTGGAATTAAAAGATTCTTCAAAGAAACACGAAAGGATGAACAGACCAGCGTTATTGATGAACATAATCTACAGCCCAGTTCTGTCCCTAACATCCCTCGTATTGTTGAGGAGCCTGTAGTATACCCCACGTTGGAGTCAAGCAGCACTGCATTGACAGGCTCAAGTCACAGCGGTGAGATCGGAGCAACCATACATAGCTTAGCAGAAACTGATGAGAAATTTCAACTCGATTTTGGCTCAAGTGATTACTGTGGTCAGCAGTCGATGTCTACTTCTAGGTGCTCTTTCACATCAGAATGCGTTGACGACATACTTTTGGACAATAATGAACATGACTCTCTGGGTTTCCCTACATCTGGCTCGAGAAAGTTACCTTGTCCAAGTAGTTCGATAGCAGTTTCAAGCATGTCTAATGCAAGTAACGTAGCTAGTTTGGACAAGCCAAATCAGCCAGAAATATCGGTTATTCCTGTTCAACGACTATCATCTCGAGCGATTCATTTCCAGAAAGACTGGTTTCAAAAATATCAATGGTTACATTACAGTTCGGATCTGAGAAAGGTTTTATGCTTCTACTGCTCAAAAGGTAGTGCCTTAGGCTTAATAGCTTTAGCCAGATGTAAAGATCCAGCATTTATTTTATCTGGGTTCAACAACTGGAAGAAGGCCCATAAAAAGTTTAGAACACATCAAATGTCACACACACACCAACTAGCAATAAATCTCATTTGTGCAATCAAAAGACCAGCTGTAAATATTCAATTAGACACACAGAAACAGAAAGAACAAGAAATTTCTAGAAACTCACTTTTGAAATTATTTAATTCGATAAGATATTTGCTAAGACAAGGCTCTGCAATTCGTGGCCACGATGAAATTTCTGGGAATTATCTGCAGCTTTTGAAACTTAGATCAGAAGATGATCCCGATCTCGAAATCTATCTGAAACGGACAACCAATTTCACTTCCCCTCGTGGACAAGAAGAAATGATGGAAATGTTCAGTCATTGCATTTTAAGAGAGGTTGTGAGTGATATTAAAAACAATGGATGTTTCGCAATTATTGTTGATGGGACACAAGATGTTAGTGGTCAAGAGCAAGAGTCCATATGTCTGAGGTACGTTAACTCAGATCTACATGTACACGAAGATTTTGTAGGTCTATATGAAATTCCTAGTACTACCAGTGAAGCTATTGCGGGAATGGTATTTGATGTCTTAACTCGGTTTGGATTATCGATAAGCAATCTACGTGCCCAAACATACGATGGAGCAGCAAACATGAGTGGCCATTACACTGGTTGCCAGGCAAGAGTGCGGCAAAGGCAGCCTTTAGCACTCTATTTTCACTGTGCATCGCATATTTCCAACCTCGTTATGCAAAATGCGGTGATATCCTGTCCATTGGTTCGAAACGCTTTACAGTGGATAAATGAATTAGGCGTACTCATGAATAGATCTGGAAAATACAAGGCTATGTTTCAAGCCATTTGCGTATCAAATGAAACCGAAAGTCCACATCCATCTGCTATCAAACCGCTTTGTCCAACTAGATGGTTGTGCAGACTATCAGCCATTCAGTCCGCACTCGATAACTACTCTACTATTTTACTGAGCTTGAAAGAAATGGCTGTTGTCGGTGCTACTGAATCAGCAACGAAAGCAAATGGGCTTCTAGATCGTTTTCAGAAAGGCGAGACATTATTAGGATTGATGGTAGCATCTAGGCCAGTAGCACTTCTAGAGCAGTTGAATAGCGCACTGCAAGCGAAATCGGCTAATGTATCTGGAATGCTGGAAGCTGTAAAATTTCATCTGAGTCTATCTTGGCATGGCGTTCAGATGGAGTGTTCCACGAAATATTTATTGCTTCAGAAGAGACAAGTGAGAAATATGAGCTGGATCCACTAGAGATACCAAGAAGACGATGCCCTCCCAAAAGATTTGTTGATGAAGTTCCACAAAATCACCCTGCCAATCCTGAAGAACATTACAGGAAGCAATATCTTGATTTCATTGATGCTGTGAGCAAAGGTCTATCAGACAGGTATAACCCTAGCAAATCTGGCGTTGCCCAATACTTGAATTTGGAGAACATGTTGACGTCTGGAAAAGTTGATTTTGATGTGATTTCTCAGTATCCTGAACTTGATAAATGTTCTCTACCAATTCAGTTGGAAATGTTTAAACAGAATTACTAGTCAGATACGTTACATAACTCAAGACTAGCCTATCGGAGTATGACACCTGAAGTACGCTCGTTATTTCCACAAGTACTTGTTCTACTGAAACTATTACTTGTGTGTCCTGTTTCTTCTTGCGAGTGCGAGCGCAGTTTTTCCGCATCAAGACGACTGAAAAATTGGCTCAGAGCTACAATGATCCAACATAGGCTGAATTTTGTTTCAGTTTGCCACATACATCATGAAAAACTGGATGAAGTTGATGTGCGTCAACTGGCAAAGATATTTATTGAGCAATCAGATATTCGCAGAAAGATTTTTGGAACTTTTCACTAGGTTTTGTGAACAATCCTATTATATTATAGGTATTATCAATTATATTCCCATATATACGTATATATATGTATTTTTAAGATAATATAGTTTCTTTCTCCATGGGTGCTAAGGATCGATTCTGATCAATTTTAAGAGTCAAGAATCAATAAATTAGGTAGGGTAAGTTCCTCTCACCAACTGTGAAAACGTCCCCCCCCACTTTGTAACATGGATTTACGCCCTTGGTTGGGATCCATCTAGAACAAATCTTTTTAAAACCTATTTCATCAATACATATAGTGTGAGCTCTCCCTTTGAGATCCCAATTGCATGGCTATCTATTCCACCGTTGTATGTGGCTCTTCTTCCATCATTAATTCAATTTCGCGGATATTTCGGTTGGTGACAGCTGATATGGGGCCTCCTACTCCCGAAAGCAATCTTCCAAAGATTCCTGTCCTTCACAGAAGCGAATGGGAAAATATTTGACCATGGAATATGAGGGGCTTAGTTCATATATCTAAGCCTCTAGAACAGCCTTTGGAGCAAAGCCAAGCAGCGTGCCTATTTTGATATAAACTCTTTGCTTGAATTTGTTATCGCATTCTTTATAGGTAATTAATTATTTACTGATAGCTAAATCAGGGTAAATAAAACGACAATAATTAATAAAACCATACAAGATAGCGAGATCACTTTAGTAAAGTTGAATAAATAATAAATTATGGTTTACTATCAATACAGTTTCCTACAATTGACTGCATTATCTGCAATTTTATTCACTAGGGCCGAGAACTTATTGAACGCTGTTGTAAATTTGGAGTTTCGGGGTAGTGTGGTATATTGGTAATGGAAGGAAAATGTCAGACACAATTCGTGGGAATGCAGAATTCAACTTCTCATGAAAGAAATTCTTCCAGCTCTAAAATTTAGAACGAAGCGCACTCACCATTACTAGTTAGAATTGGAATTTTCTGCCGTTGCACGTAGTTCCCCTTTTATTGCAAAATTAGAGTAGTGTCATCAGAGTATAACTGCTTTAGATATTAACCATTGCTAATAACCCTTGTAATTCCCATACCGACTGGTGGTGGACACTCCATGCTGATTTTCTTTAATCAGTTCGATGGCCAAGAAGACCAACTTCCTTGGAAGTGTAATGATACTTGTGAGCTCGTACTCTATTTGGATTGTTTATCCAATCTTGTGCTTATTACAATTCAGGGACGTAATCCTTTTGGGAGCTTACTAGTGTTCGTTGGTATAGACAGCCCAAATTTCAAAATAACTAGAAAACTCGATTAATTACCCCAGTATTCGGCTAATAAATAAATAAATGAAGAATATCTCTCTAAATATCTCTCTTTCCTTCAAATTTCATTTTGCATAGTTTAACCAATAAGTCGATTGATAAATTATTTTTATACAGCAGTCAGTGGCCTAAATATTTTAAATGCAAAATCTTACCCTTTTGTCCACCATAGTAACACGATTTATTGTTAAAGCCCACCCAGTCATCAGTTGCCTAAACTGAGTGTTTTCTATCTATATAATGTGTACTAATAAAATCTTTTCTTCGGAAGTAAATAAGAAAAGTTATGACCATACCAAAACTTTATTTGTATTACAGCATAAATTTGAATCAAATGCCATTTCAGATATTCGAAGGCTATGTTCTATGATTCTTTGCTGGGATACCCACCGATATATCCCTCGTAAACATGAATAACTGCATCCAGACAATCCTCTTGTGAACTCTGCAGCCAACTAACCCCTTTCTCCAAAACGGTTCTGTGAACGTGAGCACGTTTCATAGTGCTGGTTACATCGCTGGTTAGTTGGTGCTGTCACTTGTACAATAATTCCTTGATTCGTCGTAGTATAATATTCGAATCCGAGTTTTTGTTCTGTCTTTGAATTCACATCAACCAAACTTGTACAAAAACTGTCTGCCAAGATTAATCCTGCAGCGATATGAAGATGCATCCTCCAAAGTTATTGAAATATCTACTATACTTAGCTGCATTTTGGAATCGTATTTTTGTCAATATATGCGCCCAATTTACTACTTTCTCTAATGACTTACAAGTTTTGCCACTACCTGGTGAATGGCAACACATGTTGTTTCTATTCATATCCAAAGTGATATGATACAACCCTAATAGTTGCTTGCCAGTTTTGTCGAGCAACAAAAGAGCTACACTATCAGTATCACATGAGACAACAATATTATTCTCCACATCTCTCAACACGAACAGTACTATCGGATTCTATAATTATGTCATCAGCCTACTTTATCTAGCTTGACAGTCCCTAGAACGCAACGGCATTTGATTTACCACGTAGCTTGGATGTGCATAATACATCAGTACTGTAAACAATTAATAACAGAGCTCACAACATCCAACACCAAGATTTTACGGAGTATCACGATCTTAGAGTTGCATACCCTGCTAATTAGTTGTGGATTCCGTAAATTTATCATGTTTCTGGGGAGTTTGGTGTCCATAATGGCAACGTGATCAATCTGATTTTCATATAAGCGAACTAACACCTTCTTTCAGAGAATTTTCCAAATTGAGTCAAGGACAACATATAGTAGATTCGGTACTTTGCATACTCGCATTGCTAAAATATGCTTGCTGTTACTGATCCGCTCAATGCAGCTTACACGTAATTGAGCAGACATTTTCAGAATCTTTAACTCAAAATAACGGATTACATGTGTGTCATGGAGATTCTCGATTCCTAAGATTTTGGATTGGAAATGGCTCAATCTCTACCAGCATTCTTGAGTTCTCCCTAATTTCTAGGATTACTATACTAATCGTTAAATAGTAATTCGATGTGTCACTTGCTTGATGGTATAAACGTCTTGCCACCATGCACAGTGGCTTGACAAGTGGAACTAGGGAATTTTTACCGACTATACCTTAGTATAGTGGCCCAGTTCTAATCATACTGCCTATATTATTATTATCATTATTATTTTTCCGTAGACGGTGCCCTGGACACCTTTATACATTGAGGGCTGAAACTTGGCATCTAGGTTCGGAGTGACCATTTAATTTGCACCTGGGCATACGATTTTTGATCAAATAATTTTAACACCTATTTCAACTAATTATGGCCCATAATATCATGAAATCATACCTTGAGAACTTGATAACAATTTCGTATTTGGATAGCTAATTTAATTCTACACCTTTTGAAAAATCACAAATATTCAACGGTGTGTTGTTTTGTGCCATAATTGGGGTGCCAATCTCCTGTGTTTCCTCACACTTTAGATTCAGTAAAACTGTTAAATCAATTTCCATTGTTTGAACTTGTAATAAATATATTGATTAAACTTGTTAAATCATACACTATTGTTTAAACTTGCGATAATAATATTGATTCCACTTGTGAAATCGAGTAGGCTTCTATTTAATAATTGAAAACTAAAATTTTACATTCCATAATAACAACAACATATTATGTGATTAAATTTACTTCTGCGTGAATATTCTGCACAATGGATACACTGACATAATTAATCGCTCGGTCATTAACTTATAGAGACTGTTCCAATTAGATTACTGGGGTTATCGAGTGCGCTGAATTCAAGTATTAAAGTGAAATTAAATTTAAATTAATAATTATTGCAAATAATTGAACTTAATTGAATTTACTGTACATAATACACGCAATGGTGTTAAATTATTAATAATTTGAATAATTATTTATACTAATTTGCTAAATTTCATTTATCTCAGAAATGATATAAGATGAAAACAAACTTGCAATTTATCAATTGATCCTTATGCCACGTAACACATCTACAAATGGGTCCTGACACCTTGAGGTGATGATGACATCGTTAAAAAATGTGTTTTTTACAAATTTGTGTTTTCGATATTTCTAAAGTATTGATTGGTGTTGGGTGAACACCCAACACGGACTTAAAAAATGCCGAGTCATCACCTATTATATTCTACTAAAACTTGAATATCTCTAAAATGAAGTGAACTAATGGAAACTTCCACCACTCTAAGGGTCGATGCCTGCTGAAACACCTTTCTGAAATAATTTAACACCTTAATAGTGATGATAACATGGCGAAAAAGTCCAAAAATGCAGCCTGTGCCGACAGCATGTTCCTTTGGAGGCACTATCAATAAACCATCAACAAGATATAGTGCCACCAAAGGATCATGCGTCGGCACAGGCTGCAACTTTGGATTTTTTGTTTCTCAAATCAGTTTTAAGTATTCTCACGCTCTTCAGTATAACCTAAAACTTAGAAATCTGTAGTATCCTGTTTAAATGCCATTGTGTTACAATAACATACTCTTGTATACATGACTCTTTGAATTAAATCCATAAATTCTTGTTATGAACTCATCACCGTATATCACTTCTCAGTATTTATAAAAAGCATTGCAATGAAATTGTAAAACTTAATATTCGATGGTAGGAATATACATATATACATATATATATGTATATATGCTTACAAGGAAGTGGATTGCCCCAAATAGCTATTCTTTTCAATTTCTGATTCAAATTATATGGAGAAATTCTGACCGGAAATGAGTCCTTTAATAATTTAGTGGGAAAACTTATTGTGGTCAGTCGTGGGCAGATGTTTTGATGCCTATATATATATAGGCTATTAATTAAAAAATAAAATGACCCTCACAACCACGCCTAGAAAATCTTCCAAAGCATTTTCTTTGGGAGCCAATATCACAGTGGGCGTAAATTGCAATTTACGGATATTACGTAATTCTTTGAATATTTGCTCTATATATTGTATTATTTGCTTATAGGTTATCAGCTATTGGAAATTGATTGGCATTGTCAGGTTTGTTATATGGCTTCAATCTATCGCGTTATAATTACATAGAATATATAGTGATGTCAATATCTACATAATTATTTCGTTTCGGAGTCGTGTTAGAAAGCAAATAGTAAGCAGATTATTTCTACTATGTATTATAGGTAATAAATTTACAAGAGAATCCTCTCATGCATCTAGTTTGTAGCTTATGTAGCGATGGACAGAGGCGGCGCCAGGATTTTCAGGTAGGGGAGCTTTGGGGGCCAGGGAGGATTTTAGGGGGGCCACACTGTACAACATTGTTATTCTAGGGGGCAGCCTCAAAAAGGTGGGCCATGCCCCCCCTGCCCCCCCCCCCCCTGGTTCCGGCACTGCCGATGGAGTAATGTTACCCAGGGGAATCGAAAATAATCATTTCTTATGTATTCTTGCACAATATTTCGAGCAGATCTGTTTAATTGCCTGGTTAGAATTGTAAACTCTCAAAATGGGAGACAGATTCGTATGAATGGATGCTTTCTTCTCTCTCGAATCCATAGGAATTAGTTATCCAGAAAATAAACTCGTGTTTATCTAAAAAGTATTGACAAGCAAAATTTCCCTTAGATGTTCCTCCACGACATCTACAGGAAATATTGGCAGATCAATTATCAATACGGATTCAAATCTTTTCTTCCAAAAAATTGCGTGTGAATCATGGAATCTTGAATTTTTAATATGCGCCGACCCACAGCCTACGTGACTATAGCCTATTCACGGTAAGAGTTTTACATCACAATGGATTACTTCAAGTCTATCTTATAAACAAACTATAATTTTAAAATTTCATCGTATTACGATAATATAATTTTGGATGACTATTGTAATTATGTCTACATGTATTACTTGACAATATTATTTACATTTTCTTCCTAATTCCCAATTAATTTATATTTATGTGTGTCTTTCTAGCAATATGCCAAACAGATGTAGTGTGGCCAATTGTTCCTCCAATTACTACGGCACTAATTACACTCCGGTGTTTGAAATGTTGAACCATTGGTCGAAATAAGTCAGGAGGAATGGCGGAGATTTCTGCATAGAGATTGTGCATGTGAGTCTTGATTTGTGCAAAATATTTCAGTGACAATGATGTGTCACTTCACTTCTACATTCCCATGGTGACGGTACAGTGAAGAAAGTTTCAAGAAAACCTGGTCTTCAGAAAGAATGCCAAGCCCGTCAATCTACCTAACTGTCCTTCTTACTTACAAGGTTCTTCTGAACACCAGATCGTTTAGACCGAGATGAAATTTATATCGTGGCATTTTCATCAAGCTCTTGAGTTGAGTCGTGCAGAACATAAAAAGAGAGCGACACCTTTTCTGTTAATGATATTGATGATATCGTTTCAGTTGAACATTATTATTTTTGTTATTCAAATGGGCTATTATAATTTTGAATCATTTTAAATGTTACGATGCATTCTAACTAAATGTATACTAATCCACGAAAACTATTTGAAGAACTGAATTTTTATTTCTGAATATTAATATACCGTATTTCCCCGAATAAGCGCCGGGGGCTTGAATAAGCGCCGGGTCAATAAAAATGACATTGGTATGATATAATATAAACACATTACTAGATCACTGTAATGTAATTCCATTGATTTTGGCAACTTCAGTAGGTATACTGTTGGTGGAAACCATTAGAACCCACTTAAATATTAAATTCTGGATTTTTCACAAAAATTTCAGGATAATTTTGGCCCACGAAAACAATAAGCGCCGGGGCGCTTATTCGGGGAAATACGGTACTTCTCGTTTGCGTATTAAATCCTGCAGGATTAAACTAGTATCAAATGAATTATCTTGTAATATAATTATAAATATGTATCATAACATTATGATTTTAAGTGATGTTTATCAAATAATTATCCATAAAGTGGCATGTGTCTATGTCACGTGCTACTTGTGGGCCAAGTGGCACAAAAGGATATGTGGCTATATCTCAGTGGGAAATAATCCCAAATTCTTAATGATTAGAAACTATTCACTTGGCTTTGTAACATAGTAGTACATATTAAATCATACAATAGTAATGCCTCTCTTATATTATAAAGGTAAAGAAGTGCCATATATGTCAGATGACAGCGGCCTTGCCACCCCAACCGCAAACGAAATTCCAACCAATATCAGCTCCTTCTAAAATGTGGAGACATGTAGGAATGGACCTTATATGCGACCTCCCAGAGTGAAGGATGCTGGAAGGCTGCGCGGAATTAGAATTAATTTGCGTGCGCACTGCGAACCCTGAGTTAGTGAACGACCGGGACTAAAATTTTCACCGGGACCAGGACCGGACCGGACCGGGAATATAATTTTTCACCGGGACCGGTCCGGGATTACTTTAGGAGGCGATTTAAGAAGTTATAGTTTCAATACACTTGTCGAATTACATCCTAATTGTTGTGTTGAAAGATCACTACCTACAATCAAGAGTTTGTTGTTTTCCAAATAGATTAAACCAATCTTATTGTGTATATTTCCCCACTTTTATCTGCGGTGGATTCTTGATAATATAAAATAATATGAATTTATAAGTGAGTATTTATGATGTATTATTTTTTGAATTCCATAAATCACATTTACATCTGTCATGTATTATAGTTATTTGTTTTGCTTCTTGACTAACTTGACTCTCCCAGATCGAATGTACCGTATCAAAGTTATCAAAATGTTAAAATGTATGCCAAATCCATTTCATAATTTATGAATTATGTACAGTAATTAAGGATAAAGCGGTTCATTCATCTATTAAGAAATTTGAATAACCTATCTCCACTTAGGATTTCCGCTGAAAATACGATTATAACGGGTCGGGGACCGGGACCGGGATCCAGGTCGTTTCCTACCCTGAGTATATTTAATACTATTTTTTTTGTCTTTTTTTGGTAAATTACTATTTTGGTAAATTTGGGTACGCGATTGTAAAATCAATATCACCTAGGGTGCGGAACTCCTAGGGCCAGATGAAGGCCTGTATGGTTCGGAGTAGAGGTAAGCCTTATATAACGAAGGTCACGCCTCAATATTCCAACCATTATCAAATGTAAACTGTATATATCAACAATAATTTTTTAATATCGCCGCAGGCAAACACACTAGGAAGGCTAAACAAACGTCCGGCCATTCTCTCTACAAACAATTTCTATGAAAATTATTCGAAACAGCCTATTCTATATATATGGCCTGACATTAACCTAGAAAATTTGCACCAACGATGAAGGAGATGATATATTTATCAAACCACAATCCAGTCAACGCCCGTAATAACGAAGTGCTCGGGACTGTGGTTTCATTTCGTTATAAGCGGAGTACAATCTTAAAAGAGTTCATTTCAAACTGAAATCGTAGTACAGTGGATGCCGGTTATAAGCACATCGTCGGGAACTGCACTTGATGTGCTTATAACCGACATAAATAATACAGGAACCGTAGTTTATAATCAATCTACGCAGTTTTCATTATCGAGTTTAAGGAGAGAGTTGCTTGAATTCGATTGAAAACATAATTGCAAACACTTTCCAAAGTGTAAACACCACATTTAGCACGTAATTGGAAGGGACATTTTAAGTAGCCTCGATCAAAAAGGCAAATCAAGCTAAATGTTAAAATTCGGGTCTACAATTTCCATTCAATTCCATATATTTTAAGTGAGTACTGAACAACTATCGGTATACAAATATATACATATACACCCACCCAGGCTTGTGTTTTAATAGTATAGTTATTGACAATATTTTAAATGTGGTATCAAGGTGCCAAAAAATCCATCTTTGGGGGATCTTTAGATTTTTCGATTATTTGATCAAATGAGGAGATTCGAGAATTTGCCCTGTTCATTTTCGTAGGATTCAGCGCTTTGGTTTATTTCCACCGCTGATGTTTAATAATAATGAAGTCATCAAATAAATACTGAAAAATACCATCTCTATGCAGAAACGGTCTCCATTTCTGAACTATCACTTGCGGTCCTGAAAGAATGTGAAAATATAGGAATACCACTATGAACATTGTGATATCCAGTAGTGTAACTAGGAGCAGAACAAGATAAGTTAGGTATCCAAGAAAAATATGAATAAGAAAGCTAACAACGAAAAAGTAAAGGTAAGTATTAAATAATTAAATATTATGTAATTAGTAATTAATTGTACCAGTATTATATATATACAAATCCATAGAATGCTATGACAAATCCCATATTGTAAATATATCAACGGAATAGTCATTTGAGTTTGAATCAAAATGAATACGTAAATTAACCACAGTGGGTGTTTCTAGGGGTGTAAGTGGAAATAGGAAAACTATGCTAGATCGACTTTAATGAAATATTATTGACATATAAGTTATCGGTAGCTGCAAACTGAATGGCATTATCAAAAATGATGTATGTATTCTCCTAACGTAGTTCTAGACGATAAATGATAATTCAGTCAAAAATTAGATTTAAGGTTGGTAAACAAAATTTTATTGTTCACCCATGATTATTGATTATATCTCTTGGAAGTGGTGCAATTTTTTCAAAAAATCCTAAACATATTGTTTAAAGACATTAAGTGATCCACGTCGCGCCTTTTCGCGCATTTATAAACTTTTTTATTTGAATATTATATCACCTAATATTTAGAGCTAGTAGAATCCAGTTGGAGCAGTATCATTGACATGTGAGTATGTCAAAAAAGTATGTTTCCACTAATTTTACGACAGTGCTGCTCCCTGCTGAACTTAAATTCATTAAATTGACATCGAATTGTTTGAAATTGGTCAGATCACAATTGATCGTAATCCATAAAGTTACTGGATTGGAAGCTTCTCTCGCAAATATTTCGTTTTGAGAAATTCAAGAGCTTGCCTATTTTACATGATGCAATATATTTAACGAAGTCGTATATCTATTTTGTTAAATATAGTGTATGTGCGCCTCTGTGCGCCTTTAAATGACAGTTTATTTTGAAGAGTAATATATAACCTGCGTCCTAAAACTTTAAAAACAGCAGCCCACGACGGCCCACTATTAATTTCATCACTAAGTCTGTATTTAACTTAACAAAAAATGGTTGTCCGATCATTGAAGTTGATATAGCCGCAGGGCTAATATAATATTTTTTGGGAAGGTTTCCAGTATCAGAATAAACTATTTAAAGGTTGGTTTGAAAATGTTATATAAGCATTAGTCAATTTAACTATCCTCTTAGTCATTTCTGATTTCTTTGAAATTCAATACTTATAGAAACCACAGAAATGAAATTCATATTGTTCATTTTGACGTAAACAGTAATCACCATAACTACCAATATAATTGTTGGATAGGTATGTAAATATGCATTTCTATGTTATACTATATGCTGAATTCAATGGGTAATACATAATCAACGATCTAAGGTGATAAAATTATAGCCTATTTCCACCTAAATGCCCACTGTGTTAACATTATGGGTATATAATAAAATCGCATTTATCTTATCCCTGCAGGGCCGGCGCCACCGGGGGTGTCCTGGGTGTTCGGACACCCACTGCCTCAAGGAAATAAATAGGTGGATGTACAGTGACACCCACTACACCCAGACTTCGGTAAACGGAACTATCGTCGCTGGAACTTTCGTCGCAGGAACTTTCGTCGCGGAAATTTGGTCGCACGGAACATTGGTCGCCGGAACTTTTACCCCTGAATTAGTCTTGGGCCTGGGATGTTTTGTCCAAATTATTGATTTACACTTATTGATATTGCTTCTATATATTATTAACACTATCAAGTGGGAATATACTATTGATCTTGATCAATATAAAAGGGTTTATAAATGGCATGTTTACATCTTCCTGATTCTACGTACTATAATATTAAATTTATTCTTCCATATGGCGTCCCCTTTAATTGCCGAAACAATCCGAAGTAAGAGAGGTAAAGATAAACTTGTTATATTTGGATTGATTTATACATTAAATAGAGCTACTGAAGAATTCCAGCACTGGGTGTGTGAGAAACGCGTGCAATGAAAAGCACGACTGACCACTAGCCATGAAATAGCCTTCGTGAACCCTATTGATATTATAGAGATTCAAGAAAGTCACACGCATAGTTCTGACAAACCACGCATTGAAATGCTGAAAGGCTCCAACCAAATGAAGGAACGTGCTAGCCAAAATTTCGAGGAAAGTACTCGATCTATTTTCGTTTCTGGCGTTTCAACGATGGAGACTTCAACCCTTGTCCAACTGCCGAAAACCGATTCGATTAAAAGAACAATTCGTAAGCATAAAAATGGTCCTGAAAGTTTGGCTAATCCAGCATTTTCTTGTGAGTTACAAATTCTCGACCAGTACAAAGTAACTTCAAAGGGTGAACCGTTTTTACTGTTTGACTCAGGTTTTGGAGATAACAACAGATTACTTATGTTTGGCACACCTAAAATGGTTTCAATTCTCTCGGCATCTCAAAGTTGGTATGCCGATGGAACATTTAAAGTAGCACCTCAACAGTTCTATCAACTTTATACCAATCATGCCGAAAAAGATGAGTTTATCTTCCCTTGCATATGTATGCACTGCTGACACACAAAAACGAATTTACTTACAACAGGAAGTTCAGAAAGTTAGTAGAGATTGAACCAGAATTGAATCCAGCGTATATAATGGTAGATTTCGAAAAAACAGCCATCAATGCATTGGAGGAACAATTCATTGCTGTAGTATCTGGTTGTTTCTTTCATTTTTCCCAAATATCTTTAGGAAAATACAATCATTGGGGCTAACAACACAGTATATGGAAGATCCAGAGTTCGCTATATATATGAGACTGCTTCCCAGTCTCGCATTTGTTCCAGAAAATGAAGTAGATGACTGTTTCACTTTACTAATGGGTGAATTTCCGCAAGATGCAATAGAAGTAGCAAACTATTTTGAAACAAATTACGTCGGCAAAAAGTTAACTGACAAAACTAGAAGGCTTCCTCCATTTCCAATGAGATTTTGGAATATGCATGCACGCGTAATGAATCCAACAGTTAGGACAAACAATTATGCTGAGGGATGGCATAACGCATTCCAATCTGGCATTTCTATTCATCATCCAAGTTTCCATAAATTGATGAATTACTTGCAACGGGAACAATCGCTTCAAGACGCTAAATATGCAAAATGGGAGAGTGGAGTTATACCTAAACAATCCAAATTTAGTAAGGAAAGGACTGAAAGACTTTAATTTAGTATCAAATTATCAAAATCGAGATACCATAACGTATTTAAGAGGCATCGCTCATAATTTTACATTCTAAGTAATATTTGCATGTTTCTAATTATTTATTTATATTTCCTATTTAATTATTATATCCTAATTTCCTATCTAGTTAATTATTATACAGTTCACTGTTTCCCTCAACTAAATTTGTTAATTACATTAACTGAACATTGGGCGACGAAAGTTCCGTGCGACGAAATTTCCGGCGACGAAGGTTCCGTGCGACGAAAGTTCCGCGAAGAAAGTTCAGTGTGACGAAAGTTCCGCCATTCCCACACTTCATAATACGTGGCGCCGGCAATGCCCTGGTACACTGGAAATTTGGTCAGTGAAGTGGCCTTTATATAGTAGGCTATGGCTATCGCAATTCAAATTGCTATAGCACGCTAAGTAATAATCAGAATCAATTGAAACTTGAAACAGAGATAATATACGTAGCAATACAGGGACAGAACCAACTTTTGCAAACAAACTGATCTTGTGACCTCACACGGGGGGAACAAAGCAATTTGTTTCACTAATATTTATAATTGTCATCTTTTTTTTAAAATCAAAGGCTGAATTTTGAACTTTTGTATCATCAAAAGAAGTAATTTAAGTTGAGTCCATAAGTAAATATGTTTAAGTTAGTACCAAAAACATGAAAACGTTATAGCTTAAATATATGGTCAGTTAATATATTGTAGATAAAGGCTGCTTTTAAATTGAGGCTTACCCTGGTGCCCAATTCATTTTAGATTTTCAAAAGAGTGGTACAACAAAACTAGAAGTCAGATTTACTTGAAATTTCAGTGTGGCAAGTACATACAGTATAATGTTCAAAAACAATCAAATACCATGCCATTCTCCCCTGACCAACTGACATTGCTAAATGCCTAAAATTTGAATATTTTAAGCCGTGAGCTTCGATATAAAAGGGCTGAGTGCTAAGCGAGCCATGGATTACTTAAAGTGCATTGAAAAATGGAGAATTGATCTTTATTCCAATAATTAGCAATGATAAAGCTGAAAAGTGTATTATAACTATATACGAATATGGTATCCAGGTATACATAGAATCCTCCAGAATTGTGATAAGACAATATAACAACTAGGCTTCTTCAAGCGTGTAGCAGAACAGTAGCCTGTTTTTGGAAAAACCTCCCGAACTACCACAAAACTCCTGCTAGCGGAAAATATCAGAGAGGTGTATTAGGAATTGGAAAATTCGTATTAGATCAATTTTTGATCCCATGTGCAATGGGTAGCCAACCCTTGTACTGTGCACTGTATGTTATGTAATAAACTTCGCCATTAGCAAATATATACATTCGGAGAATCACTCTTATTTAGTAATGATTAAAATATCAAATATATAAAAATAACACGAACGAAGAGGAGATTTCGTATATACGTACTTGCTCCGGAATAATAATATAAAATATTGACGAGTGTATGCTAACCGAATTTAAACCACATAGAGATTTATACTGCTGAAATATTGGCTAAAAAATTAAGTACAACTATATATGTAGAGATGTACAGGTAGGTTAGACTGCATTATATCTAACAAAGAATATATACCTGTAATATTTGACAGAGAAACCCATTGGTATCCATCAAATTAGCAGGCATATCAACAATAATTTGAGCTCTCCGTATACCATCAGAAAGACAAGTAAGAGCATTTAAGTCAGCAAAAGTCAGTTGAACATCACCATCGATCAAACAAAAGTTAATAAAAATATTTTGTAAAATATTAGAATCGGTTTTTAAGGTAAATGTTGAAAATGCTTTGCTAACTGCCGCAGATAGCGAATAAGTATAAGTCCTGCAAGTTACAAGAATAACATTGAGATTTCCATCCTTGGTAACTAGTTGGTTAGTCAAAGCAAGTAATTTAGTAAGAGCATGAGGTCGAGATGGACAGTTATGTCTACTAGCAAAATTTGGGATGAGCAGAACAAGAACTTGGTTCATTTCACACATTAGATAAGATAAAGAACAATTTTTCAGAGATAAAAGTATATCATGCCAATTCTTTTTGGATAAGAAAGTGGAAAGGTACGGGTATAGGGAAGAGAAGGAGATTAATGAGAGATCATGGAGTGTACCACATATAACAGTACAGGATGGCATAAATGAGGATGAAAAATGAAGAAATGGCGGGCCAAGATGACTTTTATTAATCAAGTGTTCTGACGCCATTAAAAAATGAAAAGATAGTTATATGAAGAAGGGTATGACTAGAAAACAAATTGAAAAAATATAACTACAACTAGCGTGAAAAAGTTACCTATCAATCTCAAATTACCCGATTATAAATATAAGCTGTCCAATAAATATTTAGATATATTCCCTTAAATGCTCACACCGGCTCTGTTAACTGGTACCGTTTCACTGATGATTGAGCTGTCAGAGACAATGAGGAAATATCATGCAACATGACATATAAATTCTACGAGCAGAAATTAACTTAAAATTTTTAAATAAGTGTGGAATTAACTAATCATAAACATAAATAATTGTTATTTATGAACATTTAATGAATGTAATTATCTCGAAACTGGTTTAAGATAAAAATCACCTCCAATTTATCAATCGTTCGTTTGGCTCGTGACCACTTGATAAATATATTTAAATACCTTGAGGTATTGATGACATGGCGAAAAAATCCCAAATTGAAGCTGTACAGAAATTAAAGAATCAGAGAGCACAAAGTTTGTAGTTTTTTGTTTTTGGGCAGCATTTTCCTTTGCAGGCACTATCAATTTACCAAACAGTAGCCACCAAAAGATAGTGGTCATGGTCCCAAATAAGGAACATGCTTTCGGCACGATGGCAATTTTGGATTTTGGTTGTTGGCACAGTATACTAAGTGCTTAAACGACAAAGTAGAAAAATTAGGTATTTGCATTTATGCAAACTCAATAAATCATTCAAAATAAAATGGGTCTAGCATTTATTGCGCTACCATATTTATCGAAAACATTTGTCCTGCATATTAGTCAGCCATATGTCATCAGTGGGACTTACTCCTGCTGAATTGGAACTGGTCGGTGCTGTAAGAAATGTTTTGATAAAACATGGTTAGATTCAATCAGTATTTATTACGAGCATAAGCGGAAAGTTATCCAAAAATTGCTAAAATTCTGGGGGGGCGAGACCTATCAATTATGGGTTGTACATATTAGAACTATGGGGCCTAGTTATAAATTTGGGGGGGGGGCGTGCCCCCCCTGCCCCCCCATGACCACGAGTTCAGTATGAATACTAGTGCTGAGTGATATCACAAAAGTTTAGTATCCAAAATCAATAGAAATCACCGAAAATATATAGATTTATAATAAACTTGGAAACTGTAGTGTCGAATTACGATCTAGAAGTCAGGAGGTCGATTGATTGATTATAAACTATAAGAAATCCAAATCCCAAAGTCGGATAAAATACTGAAATACGAACTCAGTATAAAACACAATAGTTAATTGGAACATACACAGCAATCGAATATTTAAATTTCATATCGGTGAGAAGAGGAGGTAAAGAAAGCAAGAGATTATTAATATACTATTTTAACTAAAGTTAATTCACGCTATATTAATCGCCTCCCCCCTATAGGTTCCCCAATTACATAATTATAAAGTTAAATCATATGGAATGACATCTAATTTTGGGCTAAATAGTGCATAAATACAGATATCACGAGTCAAACTCATCAGGGCCTCGCAACTCGCGAAAACATGTCACTAATTTAGAAGCTCTTTCTATCCCCAATCTGTTCCTGAGTTTTGTCTGAATTAGGCCAAAATTGGAAATATTCGTTCTATCGAAGCAGAACTTGATGGGAGTTTAAGTTAAAGAAGAGCTAAGCTACTCAACTCCAGGCTCACATTCTTATACTGTCTCTTTATGCACAACCACCATACACACGGGTCAACAATTTCGATGGAAGATTCCCCGTACATATATTCAGGAATTGGGTCACTATCTGCTTGGTATGCGCATAAATCACTCAATACACCCTGCCACTCTTACTTGTGACCAATTCATGAGCAAGTTTCAAGTGTTCGTCATAAAGATCCTTCCCTCGATATTTCGGATGCAACAGGTATGCCAGGAAATGATATGGACTCATTGATTGCTTGAATCGATGGCGCAATTTTTCTTTGTAGGGGGTAATAATATATTTTTAGTCAATTTCAACCAACAAGGCATCAGCAATGCTCGAGCTATCAGATTGGACGGTGTTCAGAGCAATGGAAATTGGTTCTAGCTGTTCCTGTAGATGCTTCGCTTCATTTTCAAGCCAGTAATATTGATAATATTTACTATTCTCGTCCGGATAACTTCTTCATGTTGAGCATTTATCATCAAGTAAAATGGCCTATTTTTATTGAAGGTCTTAATGCATTCCAGTTGGCTGTTCCATCTTGTTGCACAAGGAGTTTGTGGCTTAACGGCACCTTTGTTAGAGAATTCAGAAAAAGAGCACCTGGTGAATGGTGATTGCGAAAGTATTTGCTCACTTCATTAATTTGATTCTATAGTCTGAGGAGTTACGTCTTGATCCAAAAGATTAAGAAAATGTGAAGAACAGCCATAGGCAACAAGTGCGTCATCGTAATCATATAGTTTTACGCATTTATTCCATTTTCTTTTTATTATCTGTAACAATTCCAAATGTATGGCATTTAAATTCTTTCTCAGCTAGAGTTAAAGACTCCTGAAATAAATTTGCACAATATGAGGTTGCGTTTTTTTGTTTGGGCCTGTATCAACTGCATTGAGGAAATAGCTCTTCGAACCTGTATGAATAGAGGTAGCGATATCAGGATAATTGTGGATATCGCTCCAACCATCCTGAATCAAAGTAACATCTCTATTCTGTATTTCATTAACGATATGTTGACGTATACGGTCATGTACAATATCAAGCAGGCGTCCAGATATGTCTTTCCTATTTGAGAGGAGTATCCAGGTCGTAGAAGAGATATCATGGCCTTGAATTCTTGATGTTCTGCTACATTAAATGGTATGTTATATGCGTAAAAATCTGGCTATCTGAAGATCTATTTGTTACTTGTTGCAGAATCAGTCTTGACACAATAAGAAGACGTTTGTGATTGACACGTCTTTGGCTTCTTATTAGATTCTGGTTCAGATTGAGCAATCTGGTTCAATTCTCAATCCACTTCAGGTTCCAGTTCTTGATGAGTAATAGTTACTGAATGGAACCGTTTTCTGTGAGTTCGTAGTCGCTCAATTTTATCGCTGACATAAGTGTTACAGTCGATGCATCTCATTTTAGTCCCGCAATTTATAAGAAAAAGGTCCTAATGGGGTCGCTGGGCCTGCCACCTGAACTGGCCATTACAAAGCGATACATATAAGAAACAAAATCAAAATTTGGAGAAATAAAGTGAATGCGTAATATTATATATCTGTCAATCATACTCCAATCAATATTATTTATAGTCATTCTGGTGTATTGTTTCAGCATATTTGAAACCATATATGGGTCAAAACAATATTCTATACGGGGAATCTGACAGAAAAATCTAGCAATGTTCGCTGTCAAGTTTTTCTCTTTAGATTATTATTATTCATCATCTCAGGTCCAAAATGGAACCTGGTATCTTGTTAAAAATTTCACCGACGACGTCCTAATCAACAAAAAGCGATGACGTCATATTTAATGGAGATAAAAAATTCAATTTGATCGTATACTTAATCTAAATAGCTCATTCGAAAGAGCTAGAAGAGGAGAGTGATTTTCATATAGGAACTACACCTGTTATACTAAAGAGTCAAAAGTTACGAACGTTTATATATGTTTATTCTAAAGTTTTCTATTTTATTCAACTATTGATGCAATTTACTCCTTCTTTACTGCTATAACTTGTATGTAATCCTACCACCTGCTCAAAATTTACTAGTCCCATTCACCCAGCATAGATTAAATAGATTCCTAAGGTGGTGCTAGAGGAAGTCGAGATACATAATTTATTCTGCTATTGTTTTGACACAAGTAAAATGGAAGAAGCAGAAAAGAAGTCATATCATATGTGTGTCCTCTTTTCAGTCCAAGAAACAAGGACAGTTTAAATTGTATAATTTGAAATGAAGTAATGAGGAAAATGGACGCCTATAGAAATATAACCGCTAGTGATTTTGATAAATTTATAAAATGCCAAGGATTGGAGAGAACTAAACATAGATATTCAAGATAAGGCACATATTTTACTACCGTTTTAGAGAAG
Source organism: Hexactinellida sp. DTS-2022 (assembly GCA_028753945.1). Classification (NCBI taxonomy): domain Eukaryota; kingdom Metazoa; phylum Porifera; class Hexactinellida; species Hexactinellida sp. DTS-2022. The sequence goes on from JAPNXP010000014.1 coordinate 2,892,278, forward strand.
ATTTCGGGGTTACTTAAGCCAATTGTGCTGTAAACAATTCATGCAGATTAAAATTTGGAATTAAAATTAATATTTACTCTCTACGATATGAGCAAGTCTCCAAGGTAGATTGAAAGTGAAGAAAACTCCCTTACGTTGGATCCACCACAGGATCAACAGAATAGGCATCTTCGTTTGAAAGTTAGCTATGACAAGAAGATCTGTTTAAACTGTTATGGGACAAAGAACACTGATGGTTTGAAATTAAATATAACGAAGGTGGGATAGACAGATGTTCAGAGGGCAGGGCAGAAGCAAGAATTTTGGAAAAGCAACCTTCTCCAAAACAAGCCATTCTAGGTTAGTCTTGTTTCTGTGCTGTTGTTGTCCATTACTTTTCTCCTATATTTAACTTAGAAAAGAGCTGACTCAGCTGAGTGAGCCGAAATAGATAAATTGTAAATGCAAATATTTTCCTTTTCAGGTTGATTCATCACAGGATTACTGGAAGCAAGGAACTATTGATTACCTACACAAATGCAATCATTCTGCGTCGTACACTTCTATCCGCCTGCCAAATCAGGATTGGGCCTGAATGGTAATTGCAGGAGAATGTTTGTATCCAAATATGCGGAAAGGTGTAGTATGTCACAGCACTCTTAATAATAATGATAGCCGTCAAAATACATTAACAGGTTCGGGAACAACACACGATACAATTGTACATTATTCCAAATACCATCCAAGACAGAAGGGATATTGCCAACTTTTGGTGAGCAAATTGAATTCCCACTAGCTTTTTCAAGTGCAGCTGAAGATCTATCAAATGAAACTGCCCCTTACATGATTTGAAAAAAAGTAGAACCACTTTATTTAAGAATCAAGTTGAAACGGATTGCACAGGAGAATTAGAACGGTGTCTCCGGAAAGACATAGTTTGGTCAGTTGCAGGATGCGTAGCAGACATTTCTGATGCTTTTGACCCACTTGGCTCGTGGACTGCCTTCAACAAGCAGATAATAATAATACAGTCACTTGCAGTCACTCTTGAATTTTTGTAAAGTAGTTGCCGATTATAAGAACATCTATCGCTACTCCCAAGGGTGTTCTTATAACCGGCATCCACTGTGTGAATATACCCCAGGTTTTTAGAATCTTATCAAATATTTTTGCATATTTTATAGGTATCTACTATACTATGCCAACGAAATGCATCCAAGATACCTGCCAGTTAAACCTGAACCTCCAGACTATCCTGTGCTCAAAGAGTATATGGATTCCATGCTAGATTTAATCAAGGATTTAGAGATTGACCATGTCTTTGTTCATGCTGACGAGGCAGTCTACGCCAAGCTTTGCCACATACTGTGGAAGCACAAAGAACTTTACAAGAATATTTTATTGTTGATGGGTGGGTTTCACCAATTACGAGTGATGCAACGATTATTATACAAGCGTTACCATTCAGAGGTATGCAACAGTGGTGTGTTGATGCAGATATAATCGCCAAGGGCTCTGCAGAGCAAGCGTTTGAGGGACGTCACTATTACAGATGCATGCGTTTACATAAAGATTGCTTTGATGCATTAGTTCAGTTCCGCATTGAACAGATTACAAAGCAGAACACAAATATTGATGCTGACTTAAAAGAAAATATCAAAATTATTAGACAAAATCCAAGCAAAGAATCTTTGAATCAGGTTTTATGCCATAATTCTTTCAGTGCCCTGGTCTCTGGTGTTCTTAGTTTCAAAGATGGCACTGAAGGACATTTCACAATAATGTGCCCTAAAGATGTATCCACAATGCTGGCGATGATATCTGCAGTGCGAGAAGGAAATCTGAGCAGGCATATTGAGGCTGAGCGTGAAATGCTCTCCCTTACCTTTGCATTAAATCATCAAAATTATGCCGTTACTGTAGTTACCAGCATATCTTTCTCCAGAACATGTGCACAGATAACAAACAAGCTTTTCAACACTAGTCAGAACGGGGTTTTGGTGCAAGCGTCTCCGGAGAAAGGTTTACATCTATTCACGGAGACTTGATTATGGAGCTTTTGAACAAACTAACAAAGGATATGCTGGTCCATTCCGTGCTGGATTTAGCAATGACATTTCTGCTGTGAAGTAATAGGAGCTTACTATTCATGTGAACTGTAAACTGCGTGAAAACTTCGCAATATGGCTGCATTCAAAACATACTCAAAGCATAAGGAACTGTGCAATGGAAGTAAGAAAATTCACAGTAAACACGTGACAAAACTAAAGAAACAACTTGATCTATATGGCATAGATCCGTTCTCATATGCAAGGGTGGGGTTGGTTAACCGATCCGAGGCTACGGTTACAATTTGATTTCTCGCAACGGTTAACCGGTTAACCGCCCATCCTACTCAATACAATAAATCCTTTGTAAAAATTTGATTAGTGGCCAGGCACGTAGCTACGGGGGGGCGAGGGGGGCCACTGCCCCCCAGCAAAAAGTATTTCTCGCCTCCCTCCCAAGAGAATTTAGGAAGTGTTCGTTATAGTAAATAGAGTGATTCGTCCCCCCCTTGCCCCCCCGACTCCCTGCACTTGCCCCCCCCAACATAAAACTTGCCCCCCTGAATTACATACTCTAGCTACGTGCCTGTATTATTCTACAGAATAAGACTCAGCTGTATAAAGTATAACCGCATAAGTATATTAACTGATACATTTCGTCCTATAGGTAAATTTAAATCAATTTTTTCTAAGAAAATATAATAAGTGGTGATGATAAAATTCAAAAATCTTTAATACTTTATACATTAATTTCTCAATAAATCTGCTGATATTCAACAGACCGGCTAACTGATTAATAAAACTCTAACCGTTAATCGATGTCAGCAACGGTTAACCGGTTAGCCGGTTAACCGAATCCAGCCTTGTCATATGATAAGCCAAGATCATTTGCCACTGGAGTTGAAATTCCATCGAATATAGTGAATGATATGATGGGAACTGCTAAACTCGGAAGCAAACAGTATGAAAATTTCCTGAAAGAATGCCTCTATTTTGAGCCAATTGTAAGAAACAAGGTTTGTACCGGATTAGACAAAAGGAAGAAAGCACCAAGGGCAATCCAGGTCTTAAAAGTGGATAGGCAAGCTTTTGGATTGATTGTCTCAAAGTCTGTGAACATGGAAGAAGCATTCAATAATACGCTCACAACCGTTCCACTGGCAATTACAACAATTGAATTCAGTCTTAGGCAGTCAGACAATGCTCATTTCAGAAATCATTTGATATCTGCATCACAGTCGTGTACTGACAGCATTCCTCAGGATTGTGCATGGTTTGTTGATGGAATGGCTGCTATAAGATCAATGAAACCAAGGACAACATTCAAAGAATTTAACTGAGCCTCATTCATTTTGTCACACCACAAAAGGAAACAAAACCATCTTGCATAGGAATCATCAACGACACTTACAAAGATACGAGCGTGAAAGAAGGGACACGACAAGAGAGAGGGGAGCAAGGTCCAAAAGCCCACATTCAAAGTGTCGACCAAAAAATGCTCCAAGGCTTGCGCTGGGAAGATTTCTTCATCGCGGCGACAACAAGGAGGATCTAATAGCGATAATTTCAGAATTTCTTCAATCACCAGAGGGAAGATCTAAATTGCCATGCCCCTTTATCGGCATCCAAAGAGCACACATTCAGGATATATAGTCTTGGTAATAGTTTGCTTTTCGATTGCAATCATGAAGAGGCGGATACACGACTTGTACTGCATGCAATCCTGTCAAAGATGTGGTAGTGGTATCAAAGGACACAGACGTTTTGATTCTTCTTGTGTGGGTATACAGCCATTTCTCTATTACTAACAAATGGTATATGAAATATGACCACGAAAAGTTTGCTGATATTGACCTAATTGTAATTTTTTTAGGAAAGACAGTATGCACCATTCTCCCAGCATTCCATTCGCTAACCGGATGTGACACAACGTTATACTTTTTAGAGTTGGGAAAGTGCGGGTTTTTAATAAGTTATTAAAGGCTCCACACAATTGCTATTTACTACATAATCTGCAAAATGAAGAGCCACTGTGCAAGCAGAAAATCGAAGATTTGAAGCAATTCATATCTACAATTATGTATAGTGGTAATAAGAGTGAAAGCTATCTTCAAACCAGAATACTGTTGTATAAACAACAAAAGGAGAAGTCCTCTGTGTCCTTGCCACCTGATCTAGATTCTCTCCTACAAGCATTAAAAAGAGCGCAAATACAAACTGTTATTTGACAACAATGCGGGGAGATTGCAATCAAACAGTTTAATCCAGAACAATATGGATGGAAGTGGGATGACAATGCACAGAAAATGGTCCCGCATTGGTTTATTGGCCGACAGATGCCTCCAAAATTGCACAAGCAACCCAAGGCGAAGGTACAAGTTGTTGATAGGTTTGCAGACGATGAATCTTCGGATAGGCATGTACAGGAGCTAGAAAAATGCGATGTCGATCTTAACAAAAGCAAACAAAATAACCAAAGAAACTATAGTTGACAAGAACATTGAAAAGTCAAAATTTAGAAAATACAGAACAAACGATACATATGATGCAGCTGCAGACTGTGAAGACAATGATTCAGAGAGAGATGTGGAAGAAGACCTTGTTGATAGTAGTTCAAATGCAAGTACAAGTGAAGTTTCAGACTTTTCCTCATCTGAGGATTCTGGCGATGAATGGGAACCATAATAAACATATATAAACGATCGTAACTTTTGACTCTTCAGTATAACAGCTGTAGTTCCTATATGAAAATCACTCTCCTCTTCTAGCTCTTTCGAATGAACTATTTAGATTAAGTATACGATCAATTTGATTTTTTTATCTCCATTAAATATGACGTCATCGCTTTTTGTTAATTAGGACGTCGTAGGTGAAATTTTTAACAAGGTACCAGGTTCCATTTTGGACCTGAGATGATGAATAATAATAATCTGAAGAGAAAAACTTGACAGCGAACATACCAGATTTTTGTGTCAGATTCCCCGTATAATAGGGTTGTGCATGATATTTTGAGACGCGTGAGATTTTGAGACATACTACTAGCCAAACATGGATGTGCTATTAGAAATTATACAGTGATATTTTGAGACGCTATAAAGGAATTTTGGCTTATTTTACTTTTTATTAATTTAAGAATAATATATTTTGAGATCATAATATAGATAAACCCTATACTTTTATCAAATTAATTAACTATATAAGAAAGTTGATATATATGTTGCAGTGTATATGCACTTTTGGTGTACATGCATGTACACTGATAAGTTGGTGTACATGCATGTACACCGGTGTATATGCACTTTATGGACTATATTGGCTACAAGTGTATATACACCAGTGTATACGCACTTTCATCCATTTTTTATGTAAATGGGTGCTATTAAATTTAATTAAGTATTGTGAATTCCTGTGTATCTATCTAGTTATGATTCAGTCGAAACAGGTTTTTCTAATCCCAGTTTTTTGTAACTAATCGTTTTCTATTTATTCTAAATGTGTAGGAAATTCCATTTTGTTTTATCTTCAAACGGTTTATTGTAACTATCGGATTTTTCTTACTTTATTTGCATGAAATAAATTGTTTTGAAAAAACCGGTTTCGACTTTATAACATTTGATTCTAATTGATATGATACAATTATTATCATACAATGCATTTCAATAAACACAAATTCTTTGAAGTTAATTCTAATTATATTCCCAGCAATGCATCCTACAATTGCATGTGTGAAAATCTTATAAATCGATTGCAATTTTATCAAAGTAATTTACCCGCGCCGTATGTCATAATCATAACATACGTATGTATAATACTAGCTATATTACATCGAGGGAATATATGTACAATTTCAGAATCAATGTTATATCATAACTTAGATACACAGGAATTCACAATATACGTATCAGTTTAAATTCATAAGCACCCATTGACATTTAAAATGGATAAAAGTGCGTATACACTGGTGTATATACACTTGTAGCCAATATAGTTCATAAAGTGCATATACACCGGTGTACATGCATGTACACCAACATATCAGTGTACATGCATGTGCACTAGTGTACATGCATGTACACCAAAGTGCATATACACTGCAACATATACATTAATTGTCTTATTCATTTACAACAAACAAACAATCAAATCCTTTCTTATTTTGAAATGAATCCAAATGAATATGACGAAATCATTCACTTTATTCGCGAAGAAAAATATCCTGAGGTATCTCAAGCTTGACGTCAGACAAAATGGAAATACAAAAAAAGATTGTCTTCCTATTTTATTGGAGATACCAACAGACCTTTCAAGGTAATATTGACTTCCTTATTCCCATATACCATTTTTTAATATCCCATGGTTTAATTGGATTCTAACCTTGAGAGAGTAAAGTGAAAGGCACAGTGACAGATTTGGCAGTTCCATTGAGTCTTGAGTTGGACAGCATCTATGAGAAGTTCCATGACGAAGTCGGTCATCCCGGAATAAATACAACCCTACATTCAGTTCAGCAAAGATACACATGGGCAGGCGTTTCCCTAGACAAGGGGATCTTAAACCTTTTCACCCATGCCCCCCTTGGGTGACGAGTTTGAATTTTCTAAGGGTATACGCCTCCACTACAATACCTTTACGCCCCCCAGTTTAAGAACCCCTGCCCTAGACGTTAAAGAATATGTGAGTTTAATTATTCGGTATACTTTTCTAGGTAGCACGTGGTTCGGTCATGGCCGGACCACACGCCATTTACAGTGACATTATTATAAAGGATAGTCCATCTTTGGCCGGACCACTTCTGTATTTTTTCATACTTTATAAAAGTTTCTAACCTATATCGCTTCAGGTGAACATTATTATTTGTATTATTCAAAAGGGCAATTTTAATTTTGAATCATTTAAATGTTATGATGCATTCTAACTAAATGTATAGTAATCCACCAAAACTATTTGAAGAATTGAATTTTTATTTCTGAATTACAATATACTTCTCGTTTGCGTAATAAATCCTGCTGAATTATACTACCCTCAAATGACATTATGTTGTAATATAATTATGAATATCATAACATTATGATTTTAAGTCATGTTTACCCAATAATTTCCATGAAGTGGCATCTGTGTTTATGTCACATGCTACTTGTGCGACAAGTGGCATATAAGGAAATGTGGCTATATCTCAGTGGAAAATAATCGAAAATTCATAATAATTAGAAACTAGTCACTTAGCTTTGTAACATAGTAGTACATATTAAGACCCATTTACAAATTATCCATATAGAAAACTGATTAAAATGGAGAACAAGATAGGGGATCATTGGTCCAAACTGCTGAAACAGGTTGTGCTTGCAATGAACTCCAGCAAGAAAAGATCCTTCGGACAAACTCCATTCAAGGACAAAACCCGGCATCAAGATCTCTTGTCCACCATTAACCTGCATACCAACGATGAGGAAGACTTTGATTTGGAAGAATCGATTTTCTCTGAACTCACAGATCCACTGGATGATATCGAAGGTATAAACGACATATTTTGCCCACCTCCTGATAATCCCCTCGAAGCAGTTAGCAACATCGATAAATCTCGAACTTCTACACAGCAATCAGCTATGGACAGCATCAATTTTGAACAACTCAAGCAGAAGATACAATATGATAAGAAAGTTAACAATAGTCTGTTAGTTGAAATGATGACGATATTTAATTCATACATAAGACACAGTCTATCTTGTTCATGACTCCTCTACATGAAGAGCTGCACAATAATTTATACAAACCGCACAACTATACTGCCAACACGATGTCATTCGAGTATTTGAATGGTGGAAAAGAAGAGGAAGTGGTAAGTTAACAATGATTCATACGATAACTAGAAATTATCATTTTACCCAATTATTGTAGAATAGAGATATTATGGAGATTATACTCGGATGGACAACAGATCTCTACCCAGCTATACAGATAGCCAACGTGCTAGATAGACACACAAACTACTGTATATCGTGGTTGGTTAAAACTATTTACCAATACACTGATAGAACTCAATTCAATTAAAATTAGTATGTTTGTTAGGTATATCAAAGCAGGTTATGAGATTAAAATCATTCTTATATTAATTAAATTTTAACAAATTAATATTTTAGACAATGCAGTATCTAAACACAATGCTATGGGAATCATTTCACGACGCAGTTTCGCTTCGTAATCCATACGACACACGGATGGACACAAGGATCACAGTGATAGATGAAAATTGGCAGCGTAGTAAATACGATATAGGTGGCTGTTTTCACTCCCAGTAATTAATTTGGATATGCATCGAAAAAGACAATTACCATTTCCTTCGATATGTTCTGCTTCGCAAGGTTCAAAATCGCTAAGTAACTTCCCAACGCTATTAAATGGTTGTCTACAAACTGATTCAAATGATACATCTTCGCTCCATTATCTCTCGCTTTATCGCCAGTAAAGGAACAAGGAAACTAGGATGGTATTTTATAACCAAGCGAACGACACAGTGTGAATACCTTAGCACAGTAATCCTATGAATCTTGAATCCATTTGGGGAACAGATGTGGAAATTTGTGCTGCTTTTGCTATTCTTGATGCCGATATCTTCATTGCCAATAACTTCTACACAACGAAGGACTCAGTAATTCACGAGGTGCGTTGGAGTTTACACAGAGCCACAGATAACCCTACAGCCATCCTTTTATCCGAAACTACTTCGACCACTTTCAACCTGTCGAATCAATGCTGAACACGAATTACAAGACTTATGGAACAACTTCAAATTATGTCCAAAATAAATTTATTCGCCAAAAATAGAATTTCATTATTTCGATTTCTTTGACTATAGTATAGTCAAATTTAAGGATGTCCGGGCCATTGAACTTCGTTATAAGCCGATTTATAGCCGACTTGGAGTTCACTGTAATACTGGTTAATTTCATAGTTTTAGTCATTTACTGTAACTTAATCTATTTTCCTTTGAGAGTTATTTTTGTACACTGGGAACCGCATTATCAGGCCGCATCAATGCGATGCTCATTCTGTTATGTCCTTACACACATACGAACGAAGGCTTATTAAATTAAAATTGGGCCCGATTGAATGAATATAGATATGCGTTTTCGACTGTATGAATGGAGAGGATAGGGCGGCTGTGTGGGGAAAAGGAGGAGGCTCCAGAAATTAATTGACTAATACAATAAAAACTGATTGAAAAAATAGATTACCTTATATTTATGTTATAAATATATGTATATCTCTTTCTAGACATTCTCCTAGTTTAATATGATACATTTAGAAATAAGTTAATCGTTGTGATTATTTCTTTTAGCAATTAAATTGGTAGGATAGTAACCATAAATCGTCAGAAATCTAGGAATATATTATTGAAATTCAGGAGAAATAAAAAGGTTTTAACATTAAAAAAAAATCGTTTATTTCACAACAAGAAGTTTTGTTTGAAATATTTATTTGTATTATTTCGTATATCGTAATCAGATAAGGCAAGTGCTGGCAATTGACGTAATTGACACTGTGTATCATAATTTCGTATGTGGGCAATACAAAGTTTACTTTAATTAAGTAATAGGTAACAAACTTACTTAACTTAGCAACAAATTTGGTTTAAAATATTTTGTTTATATTATTTTGTTAATCGTAATCAAGATAAAGTATGTGCTGGCAATTGAAGTAATTGACACTCTGTATTATAATTTCGTAGGTTGGCTATTAAAAGTTAATAACTATAAGTAATAGCTAACAAAGCTACATAATTTAAATGTTACTATTATGTTTACTCATATTTATATTCGCAAGTGGGAAGGGGAGAGAAGGGGATGGGAAGAGACGAAATTTTGGAAGGACGTGGAAATTCTAACCGTGAGGGGGTTATTAAGGGAGAAGAAGAGCAGGAGGAGGAAGTTGTGGAGAAGAAGGGGGGTTTTGTTGGGAATTTCATAATAATTTTTTCAATGTTGAGTTTTTATTTATTAATAGGTTTAGTTTATATTAATTTATTATGTTTATTCTTTGTTTGTAATAGTTGTTTCTGTTTCTACTTAATTAAAGTTGTGTCTCTGCAATTGTTAATATTATAACCATATGGTGAATTGGGAAATTAGTAGATTAGGAAAACTAATCAAATCAGATATACATTGGAAATTGGGCTAATGTTTCAACTTGCTATAATTATCAGTAATTTAAATTAACTTAAAAGGGATACATATTGCAGATAGAATAAATATAGTGAGACGTTCAAAACAGGTAATCGCTCAGAAATTGTTATATACCAGCGTCTCAAAATAATATACATATAATAGCACATCTATGTCTCTGGTTTATCTTTACTATCGTCTCAAAATTGTTAGAATCTAAAATTCATATTGAAAAAGTTATATTAAGAAGAAAATTACTTTATAGTAATGTCTCAAAATCTCAAGCGTCTCAAAATATCACTGTATAAATTCTAATAGCACATCCATGATTTGCTAATAGAATGTCTCCAAATCTCACGCGTCTCAAAATATCATGCAACATGGCTTACAAATTGCCAAAATAGGATTCGCTAAGTTTTAAAGATTAATTAAAACTTGTCAAATGGAAGTAATCAAAATAATGTAGACTATTCTGTCATAAATTTATTATCTTCGTTGGCATAACATTTGTCGAGGTTAGCCAAAGTAACCAAGGGAGCTTTGGACCGTTGCAACCCGCTTTAGTAGTTTAATAATTGAACCCTAGTTTAACCCAGTTTAACCCACTAAATGTGGCTGGCCCGGGTTAAACCTACCAACCCTGATTTGGACCAAATTTGCAATAGTTGTACCCGTGACCTACATTATATAAGGCCTGTTCACCAAAATAATTTTCCTGCACAATGGATAAAAGGAAGTCCACTGTTTCAAACGATGTTATAATACTATATATAATTGTATATGTTTGTTTATTAACATAGTCTAACTATTGTCATGTCTTAATCAAGTCAGAAGCACAGTGAGGTGCAATACAACTAGTAAAGGTCGATTAAACATTAATCATAATGATAAAGAACTAGTAATAGCAATATAGAAAGGAAATATAGGAATCTAGAAAGAGTAGTCAGAGATTCTATCAAATGCTTTTAAACTTCTTCAATTTACGAGTTTTCTCAACCTCAAGTCTATGCTGAGCCATGGCCTACTATATAATACGGCTAGATAAGTCAAGTATTTGCCATTTTATTTCCAGGCCAGTGTTTACTTTCTAATTGCTCGTAAAATAAATCACCTATTGTCATGGAATAAACTAAACATAGGTTTTCAAATACGCTGGAAACATCTAAAATACTTTTGTGAATGATTTCTCATCAGATTTAACCACAATGACGTAATCAAATATACATACCCATATATGGTAATGATGTTAAATAATGTTAATTTTTAGATAATTTGAGAATTTAACTTTGCCGTTTTTATCCTAATGCATTTTCTTGTAAAAAAACTAACTACAGTAACAAATTATGTCATTCCTTTCACTCAAATTCTTTTCAACGTCAATGTAAGTAAATAATTATGCTATTGTTATCAAACCATATGTTTTGTATTTTTTTGAAATGTATAGTTAGATTTTAATCTAAGTCTTAAAAGTGCTGTTTGACGACGTACATGTTGCCCAGTCAGTTTAATGACCCTTCTTGGGACTTATTTAGCTAATGTTCACAAAATCTCTACTTCAATCTCTACTTCAAATCTCTACTTTATAATTAGTATTAATTACCATATATGGGTATGTATAATTGATTACGTCATTGTGGTTAAATCCGATGAGAAATCATTCTCAAAAGTATTTTAGATGTTACCGGCGTATTTGAAAACCTAAGTTTAGTTTATTCCATGACGATAGGTAATTTATTTTACGAGCAATTAGAAAGTAAACACTGGCCTGGAAATAAAATTGCAAATACTTGACTTATCTAGCCGTATACTATAGTAGGCCATGGCTGAGCATTCAAGTTTTTCACTTTGTTGGAGATAAAACAGTTGGCGCTAGTAGTGATTAGCGTGTTTAATATATCCCAACCAATGGTAATATGGTATGACAATTCGGGCACTTATTCCTCCAGTATTCACTTTCTTCATCTTCCAGTACTCTTAATGTTACCTTAACGAGAATTCGTCTAGATGGTCCTTTAATAAGCTCTTGCAAATGTTTAGGCTGTTGTTCGATTGAGGAGAAAATCTTCTACAAGCAAACTAGAACGTGAATTACTATACCAGATTGCTATTTTAGTGCACCGTGATCCATTACTTGTAACAGCTTGTAGATTGATTATGGTGATGATTCTATTTCCATTGCTTTATCTTCTGTAAGGAAAAATAAGCAACTGTGACACCGGGCTGAGTTCTTGAAGTAACTATAAACTGTATATCCAGCAATAAACACAAGTACCTGTAGAGTTGTAGTGGGAACTTTAATTACCGAGTATTCTTGTATAGATGATAAAAAATGTTCCGTTGGAAGAGTACTAGCTGGTTCTGTTGAAGTTGAAAATGAATCAATAAATTCTTTAAGAGATAAATCATTCACTGTACCTTGACTTGAAAAATATTTTAAAATACTAGATAATTTTTAAGCGGTGCCGGCTTTCAAGGATCTGAAATACGCTAATATGATATTGAGTACCAGCCATCTTCTGTAAATACAAAAATGATGCTCAAGGGCAGGGTTTTACACGCCTTAATTCTTTTACTCGCCATATAAAGCCTTGAATTTTTTATTTTTTAAGAAAAATAGTATGGCGAGTATGATAAATGAAAAAAGCGAAATATTAAAATTAATGCGAGTAAAATTATTGATTGGGTGCCAGAAAAAAAATTAAGGCTAGTAAATAAATTTATTAGAATGAAAAATTAAGGCGTGTTTTTTAAAACTTAAGGAAAGTAAATTAAGGCGTGTAAAACTTAAGGAAAGTAAATTAAGGCGTGTAAATATCCGGTGAACAATTGATATTCAAAACAAGTGCTTTTTTTAAAGTCTTAATTAATTAACCCAATTAGTGGCAAAGGTGTAAAATTTTATTAAAAATCTCTAATAAGTAAAAAGCTAATAATGGTATATTACATATAGTAAACAGTAATTGTGCAAAGTATAATTTGAAAAATTGTGGCTAATTAACATGTATTCATACTTAAATGGATTAAAGGTTGTTATATGATGAGTAAAGCAATTGGGCTATGACTGAAAAAAAGTAAAAGGCAAGTAAACCAATTGGGGTATGAGAGGAAAAAAAGTAAGGCGAGTAAACCGATTGGGGTAGGATCAAAAAAACTAAGGCGAAGAAACCCAGAGGGGTAATTCTGAAAAAAAACTAAGGCTAGTAAATCAATTGGAGCTCGGACGAAAAAATAAAATGGTGAGTGGATATTAATGACCAAAATTAAGGCGCCTTAATTTGACACTAATTTTTAGAAACCTGCTCAAGGGGGTCATTTTGCAAGAAAGAAGTGAGTAGATATGAAAAGTTACAATTCAGTGTAAGATGGTTTACAATTGAAGTTAAAGCCAGACAAGAGGGCGAAAGCTTTTGAAAGTCTGAGTAGTAAGTTTCCCAGTCTTGCCAGGTAATTTTTGCCATTTTTCAAGCCAATCAGTAACTCTTGATAAATAACTGAATCTGGAATCGTTTCGACAAATGGGCGACATAATTCATCATTTAATCGAATTGCTTTGGATGGAGTATTAACACTAAACATCTTCCAAATTTACAAATTATACGAATGAATTCAGCTGTGTGATGATAAGTTTAATGGCTAGGAAATCTAAGAAATTGAACCTTGAGTGCAGAATGTGTAGAATCATCAAACACTCTCAGGGGGGGCAGGGGGGGGGCACGTGCCTTCCACGGAAATATGGTGCCCCTCCGCCAGGGAGGCACACTTTTGAAAGATTCTTTGGAAAACAAATATTTTCAGATACTTTTAGCGAAATATGAACAATATTGAACATGAACAACAAGATTCATCAGAGTCTTCAAATATGAATGCCCAATCAATGTTAAGTGTTAAATGCAACAGTGTTATTACATTTGTAGTGTTCTGATTGATAAGTCTACATGAGATGGCCAAAGTTGGTGGTCCTGCTGCTAAGCGTGCTCGCGTCCAGGGCCACACGGCGGAGGGGGCAGCTAAGGTGAAAGGCGCGGACATATCGGTCAAAGGCGTGGAGGACGACGCCAAGACTGTGGGCGACGATATCGGTATCGGAGTTGACGACAAAGACATCCAAGCAGTGCTTCGACCATCTTCCAACGTTGCATAAGTTCTTTCCTCATCCGTGAGACACGACAAGTTCATCGAGGTGCAGAAGGAGGTCTATCGTGACAATGCTGACGAACGTGGTCAAGCCCTGCAGATCAAGGAACTCAAAAGCCTGAGCAAGACCAGGTGGTCGTAGCAGTGGCGAGCCGCTGATGTTGTAATGGAGACTCGAAGCCATCATCTGCACTGCGGAGTTCTTCGTCGATGACCCAGTGAGCGCGGACAGAAGAAAGCAAGCCGAGGCGATCATCAACTTCGTGGACACGGACTTCGTGATGTGCCTTTCCCTGTTCACTAACCTGCTCCACAAGACGGCGATGATGAGCGACTTCCTGCAGAAGAATGACATAGATGTCGCGCGAGCCGTACATATGCAAAGCAGACGTACAGTCTCCAGACCTCTTTGAGAGTGTGTGAACTCGGGCCTCCACTCCACTGGTAGCCTCAACATTCCTGCTCCCATTGAACGCCGCCGTCGCAGATGCCGAGAACAACAGGGTTTGGACGAAGCAGGACTACAAAAACAAGCTCTTCGACCCATTGGTGGAAAAGCTGCTGAACGAACTCAACCATCGCTTCTCTGAAGATTCCAACAGCATCCTCACTTCCATGTCAAGCCTGTTCCCATCCAGTGACAATTTCTTGGATAGAGATGCACTGGTTCCATTCGCGGACTTCTACGGCCTCACGGGAAGCTTTGGAGCCTAGATCCAGGTGTTCAAGACTCAGCTTCAGGAGCAGGGCGTAACTATGAAATGTGATAACGGTTCCCCGTGGGGTCTTCGAGACGTGTTGCAGTTTCTAGTGCCCTATCGTGAGGCGTACCGCCAGCTCTATAAGGCATACAGCATTGCTGTGACTACCTGTCACATCTGCCACAAACGAGAGGTCGTTTAGCTTCCTAAACTTGATCAAGACCTATCTCAGACCTACAATGGAGGACGGCATGCTGGGTGACCTCGGATGCCTCTCTCTGAATAGAGAAATGGCCGCTGCCCTCAACATGGAGGCGTTTGTGGATATGTTCAAGGGTAAGGCCCGTAGAATGGAGCTGTAGGAGTAAGACACATGTGACATCATTGCATATTTCCACCAGTTTGAAATGCGAACGGCTTGCGATTCTTGGAGTTTTGAGAAAATTGGCATTAGTTTTCTAATACTTTACTGGGAAAATATGTGGATTCTCGAGTCTCGACGGCAACTATGAATTCCTGCGTTTTTTTATAAAAAGGTTTGCCCCCCCTGGGTTCAGGTTTTCCCATCTGGGCCCGTATTCACTAAGATTACTTAGTACTTAAGTACTAAGTATATACTTAAGTACTAAGTGCGTACTTAGTTAAGTACATACTTAAGTCGTATTCACTAAGAAATATTGTTGTACTTAAGTACATACTTAACTAAGTACGTACTTAAGTACGAAATTGAATTATATTTAATCAATTTTATTTAATAGCATAGCATATTAGTGTATGGAATGCAATTGTAATAGCTTGGTGTATTCTTTTAACTTTAAAAATATTATTCTCAATGAAGTTCCTGTGATTTGTGTGCTTGAGAAAAAACAGAACTTTTAGAAAATAACAACCAATAGTAATAAATGTTGAAAATAGAATCATAAACTTCCCCTGGAGTAAAGCAAGTACAGTGGAACCTCTATAAGTGGGGAGCATGGGACGGCGAAAATTTCAATTGCCCCCCATTCCCCGGTTATAAAATTCAATTGGAAAAACATTATATATGCTATATTATACAAAGTATTCATATAACACACACATTAATGCACGTTATAGTTATTATTTGTATATTATGACAATTTAGTTAACTGCTGATCTACACTAGGTGATTTCTTCTAAAAACATCAGAGTAGATCAATCGAAAATATTTTTTCTGTAGAACTTTAGAGTCGATTTATTGGAAATATTGTATTATTTTATAAGAATCATGTTAGGATTTGTCCATTCCCCCCATTTATGGAGGTTGTTTTGTATGCAGATAAAAACTCCTTGAAATTTATGGTCCCCCATTCCCCACTTCCCCGCTTATAGAGGTTCATTTGTATGGATATATACGAATATGGTAAAAAAATTCCCCACTTATGGAGGTTCCCCATTTATAGAGACCCCACTTATAGAGGTTGCACTGTACTACTAGAAATCTATTAGAATGTTCTAATTAAACACCAACGTCTAAAGAGTCAATAAAAGTAAATTCTTATAAGTTAAGTTAACTTAGTAGGTTACTTAAGTACACACTTAAATCTTAGTGAATACGACTTAAGTACATACTTAGTACTTAAGTATTAAGTACGTACTTAACTTCTTAGTGAATACGGGCCCTGGTGCCCCTCAGGGCGCCGCCACTGCTACCTCCAATAATATCCCCCCACAAATTAGCAAGTACAAATTTACTACCGGTAGGCGGAGTAAATTTATTTATCTAATATTAGTCGATACTATTCGAATAATACGGTAATTGTTCATATCTTATTATGACTTGAAATATGTGTCCTTAATAGTCACCCCCCCCCCCCCCCAAAAGAGATCTATCCAAAAAAGTAAATTTCGGGGGTGAGGGGCAGAGGTATTTAGCCCAAAAAAAAATATGTGGGGGCCGCTCCCTTTTCAAATTTAGCATTTTGTGAGGAAACATAGGTGAAAACGGCACCCAATAATGAATCTATAGATAACTGATAGGAAAAAGCGCCCCCCTGGGATATAAGCGGTCGCCTAGCGAAATAAGTGGGGGGGCACGCCCCCCGAGCCCCCCCCCCAAACATCACTGGATGGGGGGGGGGTATTTGTGGAAAAGCTTTAGGTGATCTGATCGCTGTAAAAAATTATTGAGCATCGTGTATGATCTATGAATTATCCATTTATCAAATAAAATTCAATTTGAGAAATTATGGGGGTTTAGTCGGGCAGGCGGAATACATAATTAAATTATATTATTATCCCTAAATAAATCCCTGTACACCTGTACAGAACACCGAAAATAGTTAATATATATCCCTATACTGTTAAGAATCCCTATACGCAAGTGGCATATTTTACCATACACAGGAAGTAGGCATTTCCAGAGAAGAAACAATTATGAAATATATTATTTACATATGGGTTATCCATAGCTGGGAATCGAAATACGTACTGAAACAACTCGTAAGGTTCAGATATTTAGTTATAACGTCATCCTAATTCATATCATAGAAATACATAAGAAATAGAAATATAAGTGCTACTCTAGTGACACTAAGTACAGGCTCGCACTAATCGGCATACAAAGCAATTTTAATCATACTAAATTTCTAGATAGTCAATTAATATGCTAAGTTATCTGATATACAAGTTTTATGCTACATTTTATTTGAATTTTATAAACATTGCAATAATTAGAAAAATAATATTCAGGAGAAGCATTGGAAGTTCAGTGGCGTAGCCAGGGTGGTGCGCATTTTTTATACAGCTTAGGCCACATAAAATAAATAACTTGTTTATCATCCATATTTTTCGAGAAAATTGGGACGGCGGACGGGATTTTATTTTTATTTTTTATTGCCATTAATATGCAAATAACATCATCCTATGCCAATAATAAATATAAATATTTAAATTAATTAGAAAATAACATGACAATGCCCAAATAATTAAAGTAATGATCTAAAATATAGGACTTATTAAAAATTTATGCATATTAGGTACTTTACACAAGTTTATTGCTTATATTTTGTACGATTATGTTCATAAGATAATAATAAAATAGATCCGGACGGATATTAAAAATTGGGGCGGGCGTGGATGATAAACAAGTTATTTATTTTACACGGCCTTAAGTAGAAAGCATTAATTCCCAAATCATCACTTATAATGATTCAAATTACCACTTAAAAATAACCTTGATTGAAATGAACACTTAAAAATAACATGAGTTAAAACTCGTATCTGTCCTCAGCAAGGAAATTAATGGATTTGCGATAGAAGCAAAGTCTTTGAGTATCTACGATAATATCCTGCTTATCCCAATAAATGTTTACTTTTTTTGACTTGAGGATGAGGCCATTAAATAATCGATTCTACGTTAGTTTGATCTGGAGACATTGCCGAACTCGAAAACGTATGCCCGAAATCAGAAACTTTAGTCCTCCCAATTTGGCTTTTTTTACCCTGCAGAGTTAAGGTGATAGCCCCTTCGATCGGACACGAAATTCGAAAATTTTCAAAGGAGATACTTCAATATCTACGAACTGCACAACGGCATTCCCAATCATCTTCGATACTTGTATACACTATGTTTGAAATGGAATACATCTCGGATATAATTTTTGTGGACTGTACATGAACTATTGCAAAATCCCCTCGACGTTTCTGCAGTAGTTAATTCGCCTATTCCGGTCCGATTATAATTCGTTCGCAAATTGATTTGCACTTTGTGAATTGCAAGGATTGTTTGGGAAATAGGGGGAGGGGAGGGCAGAAAGGACAACCCCGTGCACCACTGAGATGAGCCTATGCACAACCGACGCATCACCACAAGTTTAGAGCTGGCTACGCCACTGATTGGAGCGTGAAATAAATTAAATCGACGAGTCAGAAAACATTGTCAAGAAAAAATTCATTCTCGTGAATATTAAGGAAGTATTCACTCGACTTCTTAGCCATAGTGATCCAATATTTCAAAACTATCGTTTTTACTCTGTAAAATTGTGGACAAATTAATCTATGAACCAGACCAGATATTGGTATCATCTGGGTGGCAAAACCTTAGTGATACGACAATATTATAGGCGTCGGAAGCATAATAAATGTGGGGCATCAGAGTTAGTGAGCGACCAAAACGGGCCTGGCAAGGGGTTTCCACCACATAATTTACTTATTCCTAGACAAACGGGATATTTAGTTTCTATTCGATAGAAACTTACAGATAATGTAATAAACGCTGTTGTGGTCATTCACGAAATTGACATGTAATTTATCAGTCAGCAGGATTATGTGTATATACATACGTATGTTGGAAAATGTGTTGATGGAACAATCCTGTATATTTATTAATTTTAGATTCAGGAGGTATAATAATACAAATTCTAAAAAAAAGAATGACAACATATTTATTTAATCAGAGGCAGGGCCGGCTTTAGGCATTCGCGACACAAGCAATCGCGTGGGCGCTATGATTTAGGGGGCGAAAAATTGAGGTCATTTTGTGGAAACTGAATTGAACTGCAATGTTTGGATCCCCATTCTAGTTCTGTTTTTAAAGCCTTTGAGTAACAATAGCTTCGATTAATTTGTTTACTTTCAGGTATTGTTCATTAAATCTTACACCCTTGATCAATTTAACATTACTAGCATTGTCAAATAAAAGAGTTAGACAAGTCAAATTCTGACGTTTTACTGACTATTATATTATACATACTATAGTACCTAGATTATTAGAACTGTTGCATAGATTTTTGACCCCCATAGAAATCTGACCCCCTTCAATTAAGTAACCATGGATGTTCAAAGGGGGTCAATTTTCTATACTGTTTGCATAGAAATTTTACCCCATAGAAAAATGACCCCCCCCCAATGATAACTCATTCTGAAGCACAGATTAACTCATCTACTTATATACTTTAAATTCTTCATTAAACCACAAATACTTGTAATTACTTGAACTTTGTCGTCAATAATCACCTCTACATCTTTACTTTATTGAAACATGTTTGGCTTCAAATGATACGCTACGTACGCAGTAAGCACAACTAATAATCTACTGCATCCATATAGTATACGTATTGCTAATTAGCTCTCTTGTGGTATAAAACAATTGACTTGTTGACAAACAAGTTTTCAATAAATATCAATTAATGTTTCTCTAAATCTCATAAATCGAAAAGTACACCGTCTATCTAATATTCTAATTGATATAATGGAATCAACTGAATACACCGAAATTTGTGACTATTTACTTCATGAAAAGTACCCCGATAGTGTAAATGCTAAAAATTTGAAGCAAAATTTTAGGAGGAAGGCATCAAAGTATTTTGTAAATGAAGAAAGAATACTTCATCAAGTAAGTTCGATTCTACGTTTGCAAACTATACTGTTCATTTTTGAACCTCATTTTATTGCTTTTCTACTTAATTAAAAACTATATTATAGACAATCCAAGTGGCTGATGGGAGTGAAATATATCGCGAATGTCCTTTGAAGTCAAAAATACTAGAAATTCTTAAGTTATATCATGACTCTCATCATCCGGGAATAAATGCAACACTAGCCAATATTCGCAGAGAATATTACTGGAGTGGAATGTATACAGAAGTTCAACTCTATGTAAGTATTTATTTTATGTTGTTATGTATTAGTTAATTACCAGTTGATTGAGATGGATAATTTAGCCAACATATTGCGGAAAAGTATTTAATTTATCAAGCAAAGTGTCTGAATATTATTTTCTGTGTTTTATATCTCAAATTGATACTAATTTCTATCAATTTCGCCCTATAAAATCCATTGAAAAAAGAATTATGTTGTTTTGACAAAAACTGTCCCCCGGGACAAGTTTTGTAGGGGGGACAGTTTTTGTCAAAACAATGTGCATTTTCTAAATTCATATTTCATTTTGTAATTATCAAATTCTTGAACCCATTTAAAGGTAATCTACTATATTAACTCGGTACCGGTATAACAATCGACAACTTTTATTCGATTTTTTAGATACACTTTCATTTTGATTTTGTTTTTATTGTAAAATCGACATGATTCAAGATGTGAGTTAATACGGTTGTTTAGGTAAAAAGTTGTGACACTTGCCAGAGAACAGCAGCTCAAAAACAAAAATTTAATCGTCCACTTCAGCCTATTGCACCACCAGACAATCCATGGCAACATATCGGCGTAGACTTAATATGTGACTTACCAAAGTCTCGCGATGGCTATTTACATGTTTTAGT
The DNA here is from genome assembly GCA_028753945.1 of Hexactinellida sp. DTS-2022. Lineage (NCBI taxonomy): Eukaryota > Metazoa > Porifera > Hexactinellida > Hexactinellida sp. DTS-2022. The sequence goes on from JAPNXP010000014.1 coordinate 2,913,535, forward strand.
TGTAGTTTGTTATTTGTCAAAGTACGTAGTAGCACGGGCACTGAAATCTAAGCGGTCCAGGGAAGTAATCGATCAATTGCGTTCCATTTATTTAACATACGGCACCCCAGATGTCATTCAGCATGATCAAGGACCTGAGTTTCGGAGTAAGGTTAGTTAAATCATGATCAATATTAAAAGAGTAAATGTTGAGTGAATCTCTATATTCATACCGCATACAAGTTGTTTTTGCAAATTACAAATATAATAAAGCTTGTTTAACGCACTTGAATAATTTATAATAATAAACTGCGTTCAAATAACCACTTGTAACTTCATAGCTTTACCTGTAGGAATTCAAACTATTTCATGAAGCTCTAAAAGTTGATAATAGATCGACAGCTGCCTACCACCCACAGAGCAACGGCCTTGTGGAAGCACATAATAAGATTTTGAAAGTGTGAGTTAGTTATCTAATTCAATATGTTTTGAGTACTTTTTCATGAAAAGGTTGCAATGTCAATCAAAACAAATTGCATACAAGTACCGCACATTTAGGAAGATTGAAAAGTTTCGCTTAAATTCAGAAATTGAATGGCCTGACCGACTGCAAGAGGCATGTTTAGCTTCCAATACACACTTGAAGAAAGCAACTAAGGCGACACCGTTCAAGTTAATGTTTGGACGAAACTTTAATCCGGCATATCTGTTTAACCAAAATTTTGAAGTTGATGAGGATTATTTTCCTTCTGAGGATGAGAATGAATCCTTAGGCAATGAGCTTTTGAAGTCCATTTATGAACCAGCTGATGATTGCAACGAATGGGTAGAGCACATGGATTTGCAGAGAAATTCTGATCTTCAAATGGCCTCTGACAATATCAAACAGGAACAAATTCGACAGAAAAGAATATTTGATCTCAAAGTTCAGCAAAGCAGGTAATACTACTTATCGTGTATGTTAGACATATTTAAAACTGCTGATATAACTCTAATTCTATGAGTAATAGATTAATAATCTGTATCCACAGATCAACAATTCAAGTGTCAGATGAGATACTTATACGAAATGTTAAAAAGGATAAGAAACTCCCCGGCACCAAAACTCAGCCCAAATACTTTGGACCATATACAGTCAAACAATTAACAAAAGGTCATGTTGTTGTTTCAGAGAAAGAAAAAAAAAGAAAAAAAGTTCCATTCCATCTAACCAAAAAGTATTTGCAACGCAACATACAGGTATTTAATCATTTGAATTTAATAGTACCGATTATCTATTTTATTAAAACTCGATTGTTGCTTGTGTGTGTGTGTGTTTGTGTGTTTGTCCGGATTGTATTAAAGTGATGGGGAATAGAAATCGCGTTTATATATGAGATAGAAATTAGCTTCCAAATGTTATAATTGGTAAACAAGTATGCTGATTTCGAATTTCATTTATAAATTTCTAATATAAATATTTGTTGTTTACAAAATTAGGTAAACAAAGTATCGAAAATCAAATGAACCTAGAAATTAGCTTTCAACGGGTATTATAGGTAAACAAATATGCTGATTTCGAAATATTTTTTTTCAAATTTTAAATGTAAATATTCATTTTATATTTAAAAAAGTGAGACCGCGTAGTGGTTGAGTTATTTGTCGCAAAGCGACCGAGACCGAAGGGCTCGTTATATTTAAACGGGATGCTTTATACGTATATTTTAGAGAAATAGATAACCAATTTTGGTTAGTTTACTTAGTTTACTATTTTAATGATGCACTTCATATAGTTTCAACAATCTAAAGCATGCTCCCCAAATCTGGACTACACTAATTCAAGTGAAGAAGACCTAGGAAACTACATTATTAATAATGAATGTAAGTCAAATGCAAAATACAATTACTGTATCTTATAAATAAATTTCGAATTGTTACAAATATTATATAGTACATTTTTTAACAGGTGGAAATAGTGATATTGGCGCAATGATTGAAATCTTCGAATCTTCATACACTCCAACTATTTCACAGGATATTTTCGATGGTATCAGATGTAAAGTGATGCAAACCTTAGAAGAAGGATCTTATTTATCTCCATTACATAGAGAGCTCGACGAAAAATCTAAGTACATGCGTTTTACAGATATTATTTCTTATCATCCTAGTACCTCCTTTACTTATACATTTAAAGAAAAAGTCGCATGCTTAATATCCCAGTGGTATAACGAGTACCTCGATCTTAGACAGGTAGAAGAGAATGAATATCATAAACAAAACTATCCCTTAACAGTTCTACTCCCTGTCGTCTTCGAATACATTATGAATTTAGAAGTCCAAATTGAGCCTGAAAGTGCAGTTACGTACCCCACTCTAGAGTTACACAAACCCTCTAATGTCGGTAATTTTGAGACTCATAGTTTTAAACTGGAAAGTTTATGTCCTGTTTGGCAAGGAGAATTTGGTGGTATCTTGCATCAGAATACATGCTCAATAGATAATGTAATTTCATTACTCAGTTTATATATTAAAGAAATACAGATGGCTCTCAAATTTACAGAAATAACGCAAAATTCTGATGTAGAACAAATTTTCTCATTACTTCAAGGCCTAAGGTTTGACGAACTTCGTGACTTCATTGCTAAATTGACCGAAATTTCTATTACTTATGATGTCATCGTACAGACATATGACTTTTTCGGATCTGAATCGCGAATTATAAAGGCTCTTCGTAAATTGGACGTTTGCAACGACGTGTATTATTGTACGCTTCAATGCTACAACTGTTCTAGTTCTTTTTCTACTAAAGTTCAGCTTGGAAGTATTCGCTTTGTTACATCTTCTTTACAATCGTGTATTGATAACAAGCTTGTTCCAAATAGATGCAGAAAATGTCGGTCAACTAATTCCAATCTCGAACTACTCGTGGGGCACTTTCAAGCATTACCGCCATTGTTGGTAGTCGAACTAGGCCATCTTTCAGAACTTAATTGCAAATTAAAAACAAATGATATCGATGAAATTATATCCATTACTAACGATAGCCGATCACTTTGTTACAAGCTTGCGGGATATACACTATACATTGGAAATCACTTTTTTCTGATGATAAGCATTAATAATGTTTGGTATAAATATGACGATATCAAGTCCCCTAAACTGGTGGAATGGGGAAAAAGTTGCTCTTTAGGAAAAATTAATTCAATATTCTACATATTACAGGAATAATAAAAAGTATTAAACTAGTTTTGTTCCTTGTAGTTATTATTCAATCAATAACCTACTTATATGTTTGCCTGTTCGTTCGTTTGGCAGAGTAGATTAATCTACTATCAGTGGCGGATCCTGACATGTTGAAAAGGGGGGCCCTAGAAATAATGCGAGCGTAGCGAGCAATTTATAAGGGGCCTGGGGGGGGGTCATCTCCAGATTCCTTTTGAGTTATATACACCTCAGAAGTCATTTTAAACGCTAATTTATTTATGGAGCCTTTTAATTCAAACTTGAGGCTGAATTTTGAATTATTTTGGCAATTTCACCCCAAATTTCAGTCAATTTCAGTTTCGAGGTGGGGGCCCGGGCCACCTGGGCCCCGCCCTGGATCCGCCTCTGACTATACCAGTACATGACTGTACTAACGCCAGTCCACGAATTTACTACGTATTTCTCAAATCGGCAAATTTCAATCCAATCTCTAATAAGTGAAATTGTAGAACATTTCACAAAGATCACCATGATTATTACAGATCGTCCTTGCGTGTGTTCGTAACAAAAGTGATCGCTTACAAGGAGTCGAGAATTGTGTTCAAAATAGAGAGAGACTTTTAACAAACTCAATGTAATACAATTCTAATGCGATTTTTAAATTGGGACGTTGGCAGTACTCCTAAAAATTATGTAATCTTGTGGATTATTAGTTGTGCGTATCATTTGAAGCCAAACATGTTTCAATAAAGTAAAGATGTAGAGGTGATTATTGACGACAAAGTTCAAGTAATTACAAGTATTTGTGGTTTAATGAAGAATTTAAAGTATATTAGTAGATGAGTTAATCTGTGCTTCAGAATGAGTTATCATTGGGGGGGGGGGGTCATTTTTCTATGGGGTAAAATTTCTATGCAAGCAGTATAGAAAATTGACCCCCTTTGAACATCCATGGTTACTTAATTGAAGGGGGTCAGATTTCTATGGGGGTCAAAAATCTATGCAACAGAACTATCGAATAGATTCACCTTCATATTAGTTAATTAATTATAAATTCTATATTTAATAAATTAGTATTTTATGGAAAACGCGGGGCACCAAGATACTTTTTGCTTTGGGCGCCGAAGAGCTAAATCCGGCACTGATTTAGAGGCACTAAACCTTCCAAACAAAGTTTCAATGTGCTCTGATGATCTCACAAACTCATTACCAATTTATATTAAATTTAGTTTGAGTACTTATGAATATGCAGAGTCATGACACTGTTGAGCCTTTCTTGTGTCATAGTAGATCGCAGGTAAGTTTTACGCGACGAAGTGAACTAAGCAACCGCTCACTAATAGCATTAGTTGCCGACATCACCAAGATTAACTGTACCAGGGTGCAAACTTCACAAAGCAAGGATTTCTGTACTCCAGAAATTCCTTCCTCTGGGACGTTACTAGCCATTACATTTAACTGCATTCTGAGCTGCTCCTGGTTCAATTCGCCTTGGAGAATTTACATATGAATTCAAGCTCCTCCTCAAAGCTGTTCCTTTTCGAAGCCTTAACAAGTAGATCAGTGGTTCTTAACCTTTTCTCTGCCATTTCCCACTTTGGAATACCTAGTTACTCTATTCCCCACCTAAATATGAACATAATTTAAGAAGTAAATTGTGCTCATATACTTTATGGTACACTTAATAATATTATTTTAATATTATTGTTATTAGTTCAGTGCAGAGCGGCGCCAGCCAGCAGCCACTGGTGGGGCACAATTGCGTCAAAGGTGGGGCACAGGCTGTTTAAACTGGGGCACACTCACATCAATGAGGTGGGGCACTCCTAATTTAGGTGGGACAAAGGCCCCACCTGGTTCCACCCACGCGCAGCCTCTGGTCCAGTGACACTTATAGATACATAACTATATATCAGGGTTGTAAATCAAGCCAAATATTTGAAATATTTGATTTAATTTGAATTAATTCACGTGAATATTGAGTGGCATTTGAATTGATATTATTTGAAAATTCAAATGCTTTGATTTAAGAAAAGATAAATTATTTATTTACAGCCCTGCTATATGTTCATTGGGCATTTTTTTTCACACAAGGGAAAATAAGGCTTTGAAAATTCTCCGGCCAAAGATTTTCTGTAGTCCAGCCAAACTAGACCATCCTATAATATAACATAGTTAAGCAAATGAAAACTACTCCGACCATAGCCGGAGCAGCAGAACAGCGTGTTATTCCTATGCAAAGGATATTTCTTGAAAATGGCAATATAAATTTTCTAAGCAAGTCAAGGCGATATTTCAATTTGATTCTATATGGATTTGAGCACCCCAGGTAACTCCGTTCGCACGGAGTTCCCAGAGGTGCTCAAATCAGTATAGAATCATATTGATTCGTGATTTCCACACTAAATTTTGATTGAGCATTTTGTTTTTTAATATTTGATATGTCAAGGGAATCTCAAACTATTTCTCCTGTCAATGTTTATAATGAACAACGGGCGAGCGTAGCGAGCGTGCGAATTATTTTGGCGCTCGAACCCAATAGAAGTTCAGAATTTGTCTGGACAACACTGCAGTTATGGTCTGGAAGCAGTGAATACCTGTTTAATATACGTACGAGTTCAACCTAGAAGTCTAAAAATTAGTACAAGTATAATTTAAGACAATAAATTGAACAGGTTGAATTCCAAGAAAACATTCCAAACTACTGTTAATGATTTGTAAACTTTTTAGCCTGAGGCTCCATTCCCCACCTGAGGATCCTCAATTCCCCACTAGTGGGTAATTCCCCACCGGTTAAGAACCACTGAAGTAGATCTTCCAGCTTACAATAGATCATATCATGTAACAGGGCTGGTCAAACCTCGACTTGATTGCGGCGGTGATGAGTTCAAGAGCCTAATAGAAAATTTGTCGATACCTATCTTCAGTATCTTCAGGAAAGTTACTTTCTTCCATACCAACCTCGTACCTCTTTGGTGTCTTTCCCTGTGTAGCAATGATGGTTCTTCAACCTTAAGATCACCGCCCCTTCTTACAGCCTTGGCCCAGAGAAGTTTCAAGTATTCCTCAGTTCTTACAGATTGCAGAGCCTGCACTGTCATGCGGCAACCTTCTGTCCTTCATAAGCTGACATGAGTGGTGATAGAGGGTTCTGCTGAGGTTGTCGCTGTGTTGAAGCAGTAGCTCACCCAAGAATACACCAAAGAAAAAGTCAAAAGATCTCATGTAAGTTGACACCCCCGTGATCCTGCTCCTCATTTCAGTTTCCTTGACCAAGTCTAACGACTCATCCCACAATATCTATAGCACCCCATAGTTGGAGAGAATTGACTGGAGAGGATTTTCACGTACAGTTCATCTTGTTGGACAGAGGATTAAATTCAAGGGGAAGATTCCAAAGAAATTTGTCTTTTGAGACGCTGTAAAAGAGCGTCACGACAAGAGGACTTCTTGATCAATTTTGTGATTTCATGACAACATCGAGGGCATCCCGCATCAACTTGTTCTGCTTATCTGTGTCAGAGCAGGAAAGGTTAAGGGAGTGCTCATAACAATGAGTGAATACAGCTGTCTCTTTTTTAAATAGTTGAGCAGCCACCCCCCTATTTGATCCGGCCATTGAAGAAGCTCCATCATACATACTGCCCCTAAGCTTTGTGATACTGATATTCAATCGTATCAAAACATCTTGTATTATGTTGTGTGGCATTGAAGCTTCGGTAGACTCTGTTTGATACATACCAACGAAGTCCTCATGTGGCTGAAAACTCTCATCCACCTACCTGCAACAGAGAACAACTTGTTGTTATTGGAAACATCAGTTGTCTCATCCACCATTACGGAAAAGAAAGGAGCCAAACGAATAGTATCGGCTACATCACTCAAAACATGAAATGCTGTCGTTTTCAAAATCTCATTCTGAACATATGCGGAGGTATTCTTGTCGATCTTCTTCAACCAGTTTCCCACCCTTGGGTCATACTACACTCCGAGTTTCAAGAACTGGAGAAAGTTGGAGTGAGATTCCGCACCGTGTCCTCTAAAAGGGAGCCTTTGGTGTGCTAAAAAGCGTGTATATGAGAGAATATTCAAAAAGCACTGGCAACGCTCCAGTTTTTCTTGCTGATGTTGAACAGAGAGGCCACATCTGTAGTTTTTGAGACCAGTCTTAATACCTTCAACATTGCTTCTTTATGGCAACTGCTAGTTTGATGATATAGTCGAACTTCACGCATGAGTCTTTCCAGTTTGAATATCCTCCGGTTACAAAGGCGGTATCGGCACTGGAAGACCACTGGAGTTTGTTCTCAATGTTGGCTTTCACACAAATTAAGCAAATAACCGAATCGTGATCCTCGCAGTGGCGAAGCCAGGTCCACAGTTTGAACCATGCCGTTTGAAAACCTCTCTTCACGACTAGCTTTTCACTTTAACTCCCTTTTGGGAAAGTTGAAGTCTCTTGGCTGATGAAGTTTGGTTATAGGAGGAGACACCATTAACTAACAATTTAAGCTTACCAGTAGTATTGAGATATGAATTAGAATCAAAATATAATACTATAAGAAAGTGAAATCATGTTTTTCAGCATATATAATAATTGTCGTATGATAAAAAGTGGAGAGACATTGACCGCTAGTCTGCTCCAATTTTTGTCAGAAGTATATTATTTGTTCCTAATAAAGTGGTTCGACGAAGAGTAGAAATTGATCTGAGGTGGCCGAGGACATCCTCAGCCAATTTCCTTTATTTTTTTATTTAAACAAAAAAATTGGGGTGTCATGGCCGCTCCACAATGGAGCCATGTATGACGTTATGCTGGATAAGGGGTAGCAGAGTTGCAGCAGATCTATCTGGTACACATAACATAACCATTCGGGCTGTATCTCTCTCGACTATTCCAAAAACCCATGTACCCACTACTAATCTTCCGCTATTGTATTATCGTTTGCCGAACTTGGATTCATCAATCTCCACGATCATCCCGGGACCACCTAAGGGTTCAGCATCTTGTATGATATCTTTAACACAGATATCCTTCGTAGAGTTATTTCAATCAACAACAGTCTCTGGTGCCCACTGCAACTGCTTCTCCATTATAGCGTGTGACTGAAAGTCCTCACACCAGAGATACATGAATTGGAGAACCGAAGTAAGCGAGAGTTTGGAAGGATGAAAGATGGAACCAAAACGGATTGAACAGGAACTCTTGCATGCGCGACATTTCCACTTGTAACCATCCTTGGAGTTGGCGTAGGCACCCTCATACATTTCCTCACCACATTTGCATTGCATTGCACGAGTTAAAAGGCCATAATCCCGTAACAAGTTAATTGTGTGTTGATAGTTTGATGTTAGAGAATACAAGTGAGGGAGAAGAAAGTCAGTTGGGATGTCGGGAATGATAAGTGGGATTTGCAACGGTATGTAATCCATTTAAAGTTTAGAATAAAATTAATCTGTGTTTATATACTATTTTTTCCAAAGGTAGTGACAATATTTAATGTTTGGAATGCACTGTGGTTTACTTGGTGGTTTCTAGAAGAAACAATATCTAGTTAGTAACGACAATTTTGCACATTACATTACAAACACAAAATTTACTCACAGACTCGTATCTAAAGTCGATTATTTAGTCAATAATCTGTTTAATTAATTTTATTTACATTATTAACTAAGACTGTGTTAATTAATAAGGCCAGGGAAAAGAATTAATTGTTTATCAATCAAATTTTTCAGAAAATACCGTCTGCGGGCGGGATTTTATTTATATTTTGTATTTCAGTATTATCAAAATATCATTATCCTATACTAAACAATATTAATTTAAATTTAATTAGAAATCACATGACAATGCCAAATAATTAACTTAATTCCCTAAATAAAAGACTTATTAAAAATTGATACATTAGAGTAATTTACACAAGTATATAGTTAATATTTGTACAATTAGGTTCAGAAGATACTAATAAAAAATATATATTTGGGACGGACGGGGATTATAAATAAGTTATTTTGTTAATATGGCCTAATATAATATTTTAATAGAAATAGTGCTCTACGAAATTTTAAATGATTACACTGAGCAGGCGGTTTCAGAAAAGTGTTATAGCTCATTTAAGTGATTGATTATTATTCAAATTAAGGAGACGTTATCAAGTAACTGTAATAGAATTATTCTACTCCTGCAAATAATTGTTGCATAATTTATCATAGGGATAGAGTGTAGCTTTACCAAATTATACAGTTACATGAAAGATATTTGTCTGTGGAGCGGATTAAATAGTATAATAAATCATTATAGAATATGATACCACTCAAATAAATATTTTCAATTTATACTCTGGTAGAATTTGGACTTGGATACTAGGACAATAAATAGTATTATAACTGGGAGCGACGCCAGTTATCAACATTACCTTATCTATCGTCTCGTCCTTGTAATAGAATTTCAAGCTATTTAGAGAATAACAAAATCCATAAAGAATTCTAAATTATAGGATAAACCATCTAGATTTGATGACCGATTGAAGCAAGTGCAGGAGCAGTTGCTTCACTGTTTGTAGATACAGTAGAGTCCGCCTAATATTAATGTCTATAAAAAGGAATATTTCATTATTATCAACATATTTTTTATATAATTAGTACCCCAAACGGTAATTTATTGTTATAATATAAGGTATATATGTGGAAAATAACAAGTTTGCAGAGTCAAGCAGTAAAATTGTAGTAAAATAGAATTGACAAATTTGTGATTGCGTAATGAACAGTGTAATTGGAATTCACATGAAAGTTCAAATTCGTCACTAGCAAAAGAATAAAGCTGTGGAGTCATTAGGAATAGCTTGTATACATAAGAGTAACTACTGTAAATAAAATTGTTTAAACTAAAAGGCTTCTGTGATGTTATCAATTTCCTCAATAGGATTTGGCTTATAACTGATTTTGGCCCTAACTTTGTCAATTATTGCCCGATTTTAGATTTATTTTGGTCTATCTTCATCATTTAGCGAGTTCTAGACGTGTCCATATAGCGTTTTAGCCTAACTCCACTAAATCTAGGTTTTTATTACTGAAGTTGCACCCAATTAGTATTGATTTTTGATGGAAACTTGTCAAACAATAAATATTAATTTTTTTAAAAATTAAATTAATTTAAAACAATGTTTTAGTCTATTAGATTCAGTAATTCTTGTACAATTATCTGCCTTGTGTGGTAGTGCGAGCATGGATTCTGGAAGTAAATAGGAAGGCAATGTGTTGCTAAAGAAGCGAGCACGTACATCCTGTATCATCCATTGTTCTGATTATCCTTCGGACTCGAAGTCTTTAGTATCACCGAAAGATTTTGACTCATTAAGGACAATCCTAACGGCAGCAGAGATAAGAAAGCATGCCACACTTCTTGACATCTCTCCCAGAAGGAGAGATGCCTCCAGCGCACATGATGCAATATCACCGCAAGTGTAGCAGCATTTTCACAACGAAGAAACTACTGGAGTCCATAGCTGCCAAAGAATCAGCACACAGTGATACACACAGAACCGGAAGGTGCTCTAGAGAGGCTCTCCACATGCATGATCAAATAAGTAGATTCTGTAACAAATCATGCATGTATCTTAAGGTCAGAACACCAGTGAGCCTCTCATCCAGTGTGTTGAACTACGTGCAGATGACAGCATTCGTAAAGCAGCAACCAGAAAACTGGATTAAAGAATGCTGTGAATCTTGAGTATAGAGCTGTTTGAGATGAAGGAGATTACCACAGAACATGTTACAGGCTGTACATACGTGTTGAATCTGTTTATCAGCTCATCTGTTAGTATATGACAAAAGAGCAAAATAAGTATGCAGTGTATGAAGAAGGAGAGAGTCAAGCCCACGAGGAGCTGTTTTCTACATCAGAAATGAATTGATGACAAATCCAGAAGTTAAACCCATGACAGAGTTAACATCAAGATTGGAGGCTTTGAATTATTTTGGTGTCACTGAGCTGAAACAATTATCCAAGAAACATCTGCGTCGAAAGCTTGAAAGTGAATTTGGTGCATCCCTGCACATTTTTTCTGATGGCAATGGAAGACTTGTTGTGTATCCAGACAGTCTGTCTAGGAATGAGCTTTGCCAGACAAGCATACCAGTTGAAGAAAGAACTGAAAATATAAAAGCTGCCACTTCTGTAGACGCTACAGAAAGCTATGCAGCTGAGATATAATCTAAACTTCTAAAGAAAAAATATGTCATTCAGTTTTAGCCACCCAATCCACAGCAGGACAAGGACATCATCCCAGAATCAGTCACACAATTTATGTATACCTTGCTGACTGGGGAATCTAACGGTGTAAAGAATCTAGAGACTACCCACTAGCTTTGGCAAGTGAATTGTCTTTGCTGTCACTTGTGGAAAGTTAGAGCCACCTAAGCATTTCATTCTCCTATCTATACTATTAAAACACAAGGGTGGATGTGTGTATGTGTGTATACGTATATATATATACTGTATTTGTTTGTATGTTCCGAGTTGATTGAAGAAACTGGACGGTTTCCATTTGAGATTTTTGGCATATAGGGGTAACTTTTGGCACCCGACAACAAGTTGAGGTTTCAACTCAAAATTTATCACACCTCGACAAGTTATGACGTCATTGTCACATTTCGAGAACCCTGAAATTTCATTAATCGCACATAATTCGCGCCCTCTAAGAGATAAAATCCGAAAAATTTATAGAACATGTACATTAATGATGCAGACACGGTGGTCACACCAGATCACCAATATGCTTACTCATTATCGCATGATGACGTTATCATTAAAATTTCATATTGTTAAATTAGACTATTTAGGTTTATTTACGCTTTACCTTGACTTTAAAAGCACTCATAATTTGCTTTATTGATGGGAAATATACTAGGAATGAGTGCATTAAGTGATAGGTCTACATATTTTTAATTGATGCAGCTTCAAATAAATTAATATTGTAATTGGACCATGGATTGCGTATTGCGTACTTAATATACCCTAATGATCTAATCAAGGATATTACGAAGTTAATTCACTGGGATATTTTTTCTCTTAATGTAAATAGCAGAAACTAGCAAATTATCACATTTGGACGTTACATACAATACTATGAGTCGATTAGCAATACAAGAATACGTACATGCATATATATATATAATATGAATTCATAATATTATACGTAAATTAAAGCAGGAGCGTAGGAATTGGGGGGGGCCGGGAGGGCCATGGCCCCCCCAACATCCAACACTGGTGGGGCCTGCCCCCCCCCCTTTGAATTTACTAAAAATCAAAAACATTTATCTGCATATGCATATCGGGCATATATCATGCGATTATTTTGAACTATTGAACACCTCTATTTACTGATCCAATTAAAATGAAGTGACTGATATGTTAATTGTTAAATATACAAACAGTGTTGAATGCATAGTATACACTAACCAGCCAAAGGTATTTGAACAATTGGAGTTTTAATGCAAACAGTATTAGTCGTCTGGTAACTTATTAGCGGCTGGTTAAACTACCTAAAATGACTTTAAATATCTTGCTATAGATATAAATTAAAAAATATTTTGAATTCGCGTCATTTAGTTAATATCCATGAAGTGGCATAAGTGTATCTGCCACGTGACACTTGTGGCACAAATGGGAATGTGGCTGTATTTCAGTAAAATAAACATAATGATTTGAAATTATGCTCCTAGAGTAATTCGACCATGTGGAATTCAAATCTGCATTCAGAACTTCTATATTCTCATTCCATCTTGATGATCAGACATTATATATTTAATTCGCTAATTATATAGTTAATGAGTTAACACCTCCAAATAAATGTAAATTTAAAGATTTTGCTATTTTATTATACAGTAAAACCTCTAATTAGGGAACACTTTGGGGACTGCTGAAAAGTGTTCCTAATATGGAGGTGTTCCTTGATAAGAGGTCTGCCTTTAGGAGCCTATCATTAACTTTGTAAGGTGTATGAATGTTTGTTATAAATATGCTCAATATGTACACTAACCGGCCCAAAGTATTTGAAGAGCAATAATTTGTATTCATAAATTAATGCTTATAGTAGCATATTAACAATATTAGATGTTTCAACATGGCTATTTTGATAAATATATATGTCAATTAAAATAGAATAGGGAAATTTTTGAATTCAGATTTTTAGGGAGGTGATGTTCCTACGCCCTGAATTAAAACATATCAAATAAACAACGTATTATCACAAGTAAGAATTTAATATATACTGTCGTAGGAAATCGATACAGATTTTCGCATAAAGTAGATTTCGCAACAACACAACACTATGTGAGAAATTTAGCTATTCCTCTCAACGAGGTTATGATTATAGCGTATTAGAATAATAGTTACATTTATAAGTGTTCTTAATTTTTAAGTTATAAACATCTTTGAGAATTTTAGTTTAGATAGGCCTATAGTAAGCAAGCTTTTAACTATAAATTCTTTGAGCTATTTAGATTTTTGTCTTGGTGTTCTAATTACTAATTAGATTACTTTAATATGCCCAAACAAGTGGAACGTGCTACTGAAAGTTCTGCTGACAAGATGAGGAGAATACGGAATGTTGAAACTAATGACGAGCGACTCCTTCGATTGCAACAGATGCGTGATAAGAGACTGTTGCGTTTTCGAATCCAGAGCCCCAAATATACACGAGACGTCTCCAATAGCAGTGCAAGCGTAATATACTTACCTTGCGAAAAGAGACGCCAAACACGAGAAAGCCAGGATACGAGCTATCGTTTCTCGGCAGGGCTCACGTTTGCTATATGAGACTCCCAAGAAGAGAGTTGCACGTTGCCTTGATCTCCAGGATAGACAGGCATCTCGGCTGAGTAAGGAGACGGACGATGAGCGCGAAGTAGTCTTACTGATCTCCAGGATAGACAGGTCTCTCGGCACAGTATGGAGACGACGAGGAGCGGGAGGTTCGTCTGACTGATAAACGAGAGCGAAATGCATCTCGGCTCGGTAAGGAGACGGACGAGGAGCGCGAAGTCCGTCTTATTGATAAGCGAGAGCGACAGGCCTCTCGGCTGAGTAAAGAGACGAACGAGGAGCGCGAAGTTCGTATTACTGATAAGCGAGAGCGACAGGCCTCTCGGCTGAGTAAGGAAACGGACGAGGAGCGCGATGTCCGTATTACTGATAAGCGATAACGAAAGGCTGAGTTGTATGCTAAGAGGGTTAAATCCCGGATTGCTCTAAACTATGCCAGAGGCCAAATTGCCTCTGATGTTCCAGATTGTATTGTACAAGAATATACAGTTGGCAGTTTGACTTATAGCTGCTCTGTTTGTCTGGCAAAGTTTTGGGAAAGTGAAAAGCTATCGGGTAGAACTAAGTTTCGTTACAAGTTCCCGTTATGCTGTGGGGATGGGAAGGTAGTTCTACCCTCTATAGCTTCACACCCTGACCTCTTGATGCACCTCCTGACTGCTGCTGACCCGCGTGGAAGAGCGTTTCGAAATCAAATCAGAGCATACAAATCCGCTCTGGCGTTTGCTTCTCTTGGAGTGAATTTCGACAAGGGTCTGGATAATGCTAAGGAGGGGGTGTACACATTCCGCATACACGGAGTAGTGCACCATTTGATCGGACAGCTGATGCCTCGACAAGGCGAGGCACCCTACTTTGCGGCAGATCTATATTCATGATGGTACTCCTGAGGCTGAGCTGGAGATCCGTCAGCGGAATTTAGGAGAGGCTTCTCTTCCTGAGTTGAAAGGGTTACAATTTATGCTGCATGATTATAACGCATATGTCTCTTTCTTTAGAAAGGGAGTAGATCTGATGCGAGAGCAGGGGGGCTGAAGTGAGAATGATTATCCGAGCAGAAGGTGCTCCGTTCCTCGAAGTTACAATGCGCTTACAGCCCCTGAAGTAGCTGTTGTCATCCCAAGTTACTACTATGGAGAGGAGGATGCCAACAGAGTCATAGTGTTGCACGCACACAGGCGGTCTTCAGCGTATAACAGAGACTCACCGCGCTTATGATGCACTACATTATGTCTTCCTCTTTCCTTTAGGTGAGGATGGCTGGCAGCTGAAAAATCCTCACGCTCGAGGTAAGGGTTCTGTCACCGCTATGGAGTACTATTCATTCCGTCTGATGATCAGGGAAAAGAAAGTCCACTGCATCTCTGTGGTAGACTCTTCCATCAGTTAGCTGTTGATATGTATGCCAAGCTAGAACAGCAGAGGCTGAATTACATCAAGATGAACCAGCAGCAGATTCGAGTGGATTTTTACTGTGGGTTGTCTGATGCAGTCGCTTCAGGTGATACAGACTCAAGAGAACTGGGACGTAAGATAGTCCTTCCTTTTTCCTACACTGGTAGTACTCGACAAATGTTTGAGTTGTACCAGGATGCGATAAGTATAGTCAGGAAATATGGTAAACCAGACTTATTCATTACATTTACGTGTAATCCGAAATGGGAGGAGATTACTTCTGCTCTACTATTAAATCAGAAAACGAGCGATCGTCCTGATTTGATAGTCGAGTCTTCAGATTGATGTTGCGAGAATTACTTCGGGATATTACGATAAAGCATGTACTGGGCAAACCACTAGCGCATGTGTATACCATTGAATTCCAGAAGCGTGGTCTGCCTCACGCTCACATTCTTATTATACTCACTGACCGGGATAAGCCTAGAGACCCGCTTGAGTATGATCGAATTATTTGTGCTGAGCTTCCGGACCCTAATCTGCAACCTAGACTGCACTCTATCGTTAGACGCTGTATGATGCATGGTCCATGTGGTGTAGCAAAAAAGAGTGCTCCTTGCTTAAGGGACGGGAAGTGCTCTAAGAAATACCCAAAGGCATTTTCAGCAATTACAACAACTGCTGAAGATGGCTACCCCATGTATCGTCGTAGAGACAATGGCCGTGCTGTTAATGTGGGCGGGGCTAAGCTTTATAATAGGTGGGTAGAACCATACAATCCCTATCTGTCATTGAAGTTTAATGCTCATATTAACGTGGAAATATGTAGTACAGTGAATTCTGTTAAGTACCTGTACAAGTAGGTGTACAAGGGACACAATAGAGCAGTTGTTGAATTCAAATCAGGCAGTGAGACTGTGGAAACTGCTGACACCAAGCGTGTTGATGAATTCAAATCGGGCAGCAAGACTGTAAAACTGCTGACACCAAGCGTGTTGATGAAGTCAAATCAGGTAGTGAGACTGAAAACTGCTGACACCAAGCGTGTTGATGAAATATCGAACTATTTGGAGGGTCGGTATGTTTCTGCTACAGAGGCGATTTACCGTATCTTTGCATGAGATCTCCATGCTACTGCCGCATGTGTTGAGGTTAGCTGTACATCAGGAGAATCAGCAGCCGGTATATTTTTCTGAGGAGACTGAACTCAAAGGATGCATTGAGTAAACAGCGGCACACTACTCTGACTGCATGGTTTGTAGCAAACCAAACTTTCCAAAGCGCTAGGGATATAACTCATGACAAATTTCCCTGATAAATTTGTGTGGGATAAATCTGAGCGTAAATGGAAACTAAGGGTAAAGGGACATGGTATCATGATTGGCCGGATGTATTTTGCACATCCAGTGGAAGGAGAACGTTTCTTTTTAAGAATTCTCCTCAACCATGTTACAGGATGTACAAGCTTTCAGGACATCCGAACTCTTGCTGATGGTACTGTGTATAAAACCTATAAGGAGGCCGCACGCAGTCTTGGATTGTTGGAGGATGATAATGAGTTAGATGAGTGTTTAACAGATGCAGCTGCTTCTGCAATGCCCCCGCAGATGCGCTACTATTTGTCACTATCCTCCTGTTCAATGTACCCACTGAACCTTTGGGAGAACCATAAGGCCTCTCTAGCTGAGGACTTTCTACTTCGCGCTAAGCTGTCTGTTCCTGATGTCCAATTGGATGAGCATATACTTAATAGTGTATTGCTGGATATTGAACAACGCTTAGAGAAGCATGGAAAGTCTCTTTCGGATTTTCCCGGCATGCCAATGTCTGGGAATATTCGAAATCGATATGAAGAACCGAGAATCATTCAGGATGAACTTGATTTATGTGAAGTGATCAGTTAGAGCGATTCCAAACCGGTGCTAACCTACTGAATGCAGACCAACTGATTGTATTTAACACTATCATGACAGCCGTGGATGATTCTCATGTTTATCCTAAGGTGTTCTTCATCGACGGACTTGGCGGTACAGGAAAGACATTCCTTTACAATACTCTGTTAGCTAGGGTCCGATCGAGGGGGGAGATTGCCGTAGCTATGGCTTCTTCGGGAATAGCGGCGCTCCTCTTAAATGGTGGTAGAACAGTCCATTCCAGGATGAAAATTTCTCTTTCAACCAATGAGTACTCTGTCTGTAACATTACTAAACAAAGTGCGCTTGCTAGACTCATTCAGCGCTCAACTCTCTCGGTTTGTGATGAGGCTCCAATGTCACATAAGCATGTCGCCGAGTGTATGGATCGTACTTTTAGAGATCTGTGCTCTTGCGAACTACCATTTGATGGCAAGGTTATCGTGTTTGGAGGTGATTTTCGTCAAATCCTACCTGTTCTTAAACGGGCAAGCAGGGGTGAAGTTGTGTCAGCGTATCTGAACAGATCGCCTCTCTGGCGTCATGTTAAGGTAATGCAATTGACTATTAATATGCGCCTGCAGAAATTATGCTCCCAGGATACGATTGAGGTCAGTGAGTTCTCTGACTTTCTCCTGAGGGTAGTGGAAGGCACTGAGCCAGAGGATGAGAATCAAATGATTCACATTGGCAATAAATTTGTAGTTCCGGGGGATCATGATTCTGACTGGTTTACACCGTTTATGGTGACATTGTGAACAATTATCTTGATCAGAAGTTCATGTGTCAGCGCATCATTATGTCTCCAAAGAATGAGACAGATGATGTCATCAATGATTACGTCATGGGACTGATACCTGGAGATGCTGATACCTTTTGAGTGCTGATTCAGTTGATGATACTCAGGCTGTTATGTATCCGACTGAGTTCCTTAATACACTTAGTCCTAATGGTATGCCTCCTCATCGACTAATCCTGAAAAGGTTCGCATCTATTATTATATTGCGCAGTCTTGATCCTACGCAGGGTTTGTGTAATGGGACTTGCTTAACTGTGAGATCTGTTTGCAAAAGGCTGATAGATGCTGAGATTGCCACAGGTAGTCATGTGGAAATTCGAGTATAAATTCCCCGCATACCACTCCATACTCCAACTGATTCCGGCTTTCCGTTTGTTTTGAAGCGAAGGAAGTTCCCGGTGCGTCCTGCTTTCTGCATCACTATAAACAAGGGCCAGGGTCAGAGTTTAGAGACTGTCGGTATTTCTTACCCTCTCCTGAAGCCATATTCAGCCATGGTAAACTTTATGTGGCTCTGAGTCGAGTTCATAATCCTAGAGGTTTGAAGATGTGGAGGGAAGGAATCTGTCGGCGGTGGGGAGTTGGTTAAGAATGTCGTATATGGGGAGGTTTTGCTAACTCGGGTAGAGAAACCTCTGTCATCCTGCCTGGATCTGATTAGTTCGCATTCGCAGGATGCATCGATCTTATCCTCTCACGGCGTCCCTGTATTCTCGCCTTTTAAGAGAGGCTTGACGGGTGAGTATAATGAGAGGGAGAGTAAAGTGTCTAAGATAGTTGAGTTCAGTCATAGTGATGATAATTATTGAGTTAGAGGAGTTACCAGAGTGTATTCTTTCGAGCGATGACATTTCTCAATGTTCAACTCATAATCTCTTATGTGAGCTTATTAGGTTTCCTAGAGATATGACTGATGATTCGGGCATCACTTCGGTAAACAAATTTACTCTCGCGATGCGACTCAATCTAGCCCAATCTATTGGGTTAGGTTCCGAGGAGATATTACCGAATCGGGAAGAGCTTTCAATACGTGGAACATCCTTGCGTTATTATTCATCACTCGCGACAAAACTGTGTGATAAATTTGGAATTGGATTCCATTTGTGTCCAGTTTATGGTGATTGTAACTGTCTATACCGAGCTCTATCTCATATCATTTTTGGTAACGAGAGGTCGCATCATATTCTTAAACAATGTTTGATCTGTAAGTTTGAGGCTAATCCACAGCATTATCTTAATGTGATGGGCAGATCAGGCATATTGAGTGAACAGGACCTCCACTGTCATATAGATCGAATTAGATCTCGAAATGAGTGGGGTACTAACACTGAGTTGAATATGATTGGGGCTTTAGCTCGGATAGACGTGGTGTCAATTGACGCAACTGATGTTGATGAACATTTGGAGCTTCCGTTAGAATGTGATCCAATCTATGAAGGTTAAAAACTGGGGGTAATTTACCATAGAATTGACCATCAAATTGGTATGGAGCAGTTTGATCCATTTTACCAGTAACTCGATAGTTCTACTAATATATTGTGTGTACTGCATTTACTTTGCAGTACATCACATGTATTGGTTTATGAATCAATATATGCAATCATTGATGAGATTGGGTGGCGGGTTCCTTTGAAGTTGCTGCCGTGTCATTCCAAGTGGTGAATTTGACCATGGTTGTATTGGTGATTCTGTATTAGCCTGTGGAGATATAAATCATTGGTATCTTGTGATCAAATTCATATGCAGAGTTGTACTTTCCTTTGATGTTCTCTACTTCGGTAGTTTGCTGATAAGTATCGTGGCAGATTCGTATATTGAGTGGTCGCACTCTTTGGCGCATTCTACTTCGGGAGTTTGTACTTAGATTGTTCACTGATCTTCCCCTACTATGGTAAGTAGCCAGTAGTACTCCTGATATTTAAATGCTATTTTATGGTATTTGTTTATCAGGTTGCTACTTGGTGAAACTGGAGTGGAGTACCTTTCGGAGTACACTTGGAATAGATTATGCACTATTTCATAGAGCAGAGTCTGAGGGTTTGAAGTTGGTGGGTTCCCCCTTGTGAAGGAATTATTGAGATACTAAAAGTGCAGAATATCATTTCAGGATGGTATTCTGCCTCCCGAAAAATGGATCACCACGTTCGGGAAAAGGTACTGAGTGTGTCCCAAGTGAACTCCTCTTTCAATTATAGGAGAACCCTGAGGGACTGAACACATAATAACACTAAATTTTTCGTTTCTATTCGTTTTTTTTTATTTCGGCAGATTTACGAGTTTTCAGAATCTTAATGCATTGTATACTGTTTTATGTCATTGCATGCCTCAAAATAAGAAGAGGGGGAGGGGCCGGGAACAAGCAGAAAAAGCCCGGCAGGTGTCCCGGAATTAGCTGGGATACTCGCCGGGCTTACGAAGGCCGCTCTATTAATGGTAAGTTTACATAATTGTGATACACATTTTCAAGTGGTTATTCAGTATGTTTTATAGGCTGAGATAGAAGCGGACATCTATGTGAGTAAAGTATTTTTAATGTTCTCTATATCTTAAGCATATTGTATATTTTCTTGTAATATTATAGAAAAAGTCACAGCATCCGATAGCGTCCAAGGTTAGTTTGGTGTGGGTTATAATTTGTCAGTCTATATATATAGTATATAAATTTGTATATATTATAGAAACCAGCCGCCGTCACCACCACCGCCACCACCACCACCACAACGACCAAAACCATTGGAACGGGAAGTGACGCAAACAAGTCAGGGGAGGAAAATCCCCTCTCCGAGAAGGGGAGAGGAAGGAAATAAATGTGAATATAATTTAATAGATTTAGTATTTCATATATAATCGCTTTCAAAACGTTTATTATTCGTGTAGAAGAGATCCCCACCTGGGGAAGTAGAGAGAGGGGAGGAAGAGGTGTCCCCAGGCCCACTTCCCGTGACTGCCCCCTGTAGTCTGGTCGTTGGAAGGTTGAACCTAGAAAAAATTCATACAAAGCGTATCTTAGTATCACTAGAAGCGGAGTTTTTCGTAGAACAACATATCCGAAATCCGCTAAAATCCGTTTTGAGGAAAATTTTTTACACGGGTGGCAGTGTCGGCCATTTCATAGTAAATCGCCGACATTTTCTTAACTAACTTTCTCAAATCAAATCTAACCAATTTATAATCACCATATTTGTACTCAGCGTAAATTTCCAGCAATTTGATATATCACATGACAACATTTGGAGGATTTTTCCATAGCAACGCTGGAATGTATCAAAAATATGTCAGGAATGTGCGAACATTCCATTCTCAAAATGTGGGCCTGTCATTCTAGTGACCCCTCGTTCAACTCCACTAGTATAATTATACACATATCGACCCTCTAAAATGAGATTTGATGAGATTATTCGAGATGAACCTAAAATTGAAGATTTTCGGATAAATCTCGTCAAATCACATTTTAGAATGAATAGGCCCACAATTTGAGAATGGAATGTTCGCACATGAGTACAAATATGGTGATTATAAGTTGATTAGATTTGATTTGAGAAAGTTTGTTAAGAAAATGTCGGCGATTACTATGAAATGGCCGACACTGCCACCCGTGTAAAAAAAATTCCCCAAAACGGATTTTAGCGGATTTTGGATTTGTTATTCTACGAAAAACTCCGCTTCTAGTGATACTAAGATACGCTTTGTATGAATTTTTCTAGGTATGACCCATTTTGGGATTTCAACGACCAGATTACAGGGGGGCAGCTAAAAAAGTAATGTTAAAATACTTAGATATAAATTAACCTACTATTCTATCTTTATAGAATACTTATGTGATAATCTTTCCTGCTAAATTTACACATTTATTTAATAGAATAGGACACACAATAAAATAGATTTCATTATAAGAATGTCCATATATGATTTTCTACTTATGAGATATCTTTCCCATTTAGAAAAGAAAAACTGGGATTAGGTGAGTATTATTTGTCTTCAGCTTTACTACGTATATCTATTACTTAATACTGTGGTTTGTTATAGATTCGTCAATATATAGAAGGAGGAGGAGGAGGTGGTGGTATAGAGTATTAGATTTTAGCACATTATTTGTTTGTTTTTTTAGGGGATAATGGGGGCAAAAGTTTCTCAAAAAAAAGTAGCAGGCAATTATGGATAATAACATAGCGAATTTAGTGAACTATTCGTTATGTCTAACTAACACATTGAAATGTGAATTAATATATTAGTATGATAACCAGCATTCACGACCTCGATTATTCAAAACAGAGAAAGAAGAAAGTAATTGAAATTTGTATTCTGTACATATATTAGTTACTAACTACTTATTGTATTGTTGTGTAAAAAGTAGATACATTTGTAGTAATTGACTATATTATAATATCAAGGGGATAATTATATCACAGCTAGAAAAATAGAGATTGTAAATGTTAGTAAGAGACCGCTAAGGGATCGGGGAAATTACATAAAAGAATTGAGGGACGAAGTCAGAAAGGGTTGTGAGAAATAATAATTACATAGACGCCCATAGCACGAAGTGATGAGTACATCCACACAACAACCGAAAAGCGGTTGTTGTGTGGATGTGTTCTGTCGCAATGCGACCTAGCGAGCGAAGAGCGCTAGTTTGCTGTGAAGTATCTCACCGGCAATACAAACTTGATACGAAATCTGAATCGGTTTGGCCACGGTGTCTCCTATTCACAAGTTGAGGAGATTGACACGGCAAGTGTCTCTAGAAACAAGACCTCTCGATGGAATATGTGCCACTTCCAGAAAATGTCTACCCAGGTGTAGTCACAACATTGGCATGGGACAATATTGGTCGTCTTGAAGAGACAAGTGGATAGGGGAGCTGTCATCGAGTCAATGGAATTGTTGTTCAGCCAAAAGTTCTCCAGAAAAGTACACCAGCAATGTCTAAACATAGAAGCATCCCTACCATAATTGCAGTCAGCCTACAACGTCGGCCCCGGACTGGACCACTAAAGATTGAGACATTGGATGTTGACACTAGGAACTAGGTCTAGGAGGAAAAAATGAAGAACTTTGTCTGGTTGCTTGCATGCATGTCCAACCCTGAGAATCAGACAATCAGCACTTCGACAGGCTTTAACATCCAGATCAGGGATAATGTGGTTGTGATTCAGAACACTGTGAGCTACCTCACAGTGGTCTAAAATGGCAAATCAGGAGAAATCGCTATAAAAGCCATTCTAAACCTTTTTTAGACATCCTAAACCTATTATTGTTGAATAGTAAATCAACCACGAGAAATCCAATGATTACCTAAAAAACAGTGTATGACTTCAATTTTTCGAGTTATGACGTAATCACTTTATATATTATTAATATTAATTTCTCAAATTTGGTTGAGTTAATTTTTAATGCTGCCAAGTTATAGAGGTATACATAGTATTGTATTTATATGCAACTATAAAGATATTACATGAATTATTCTCTAATTAACCTCAAGAATAGCTCATCATTCGTTAGATGACCGGTTTTTTGTTTTTGTTTGAGTTCTATGTTTTTCCTCTGTAAGAATGAAACATAATTACTCTGACAGAGGAGACGCACGAACACATCGCGGATATTATCCTCGAAGTTTGTTTTTCGTGCCAATAACTCGCGGTATCTTCTTATGTGCTTGTTGCACGATTCCAGGCCTTCTTCGGAAAACGCTTTCATTCCTCTTCCTTCATTAAATCTTGACATTAATTCTACTGAGTGAGCCAAAATCTTATGGAGCGTTGGTGTGACATTGGCCCAAGAAAAGTGATCAATGATAAGTTGGTAAGTGTCCTTGCAATGAGTTTCTAATGTTTCCTCGTTAATAGTATTGTCGCTGTTGTAAATCCTGAGAATGACACCAAGATTCGAGTGAATGGTGGTAAACGACTGTCTGCAATCATTCGGTAACAAGGTCACAACCCATCGGAGATAACTATTTGTTTCATCGCACTTTCCAGAAAAACACTGCCTTGCCACGTTTCCAGTGGTTGATGTTCCCCCTTGACTATTTGGAAAGTCGATCCTAATTCCCGTTTTCTCTTGTAAGAAATCGCGAACAAATGCTTTAGAAGTTTCGATTTTGGAAGACGTAGGTGACGATTTTCTTACTCCTGCATGAAGATTCATCAACCAAGAAAATATTCTAATGTATCCGTGTAATGGAGAGGCTGGTAAGATATCGATTGTTGAAATTGGTCTGTGAGTAATATTGAATCGTTTCGAAGGATGTCTGGCCAAAAACTCATCTTCGTCTACCTCAAGAAATATCTCCTTTGCTAGTTGGATGCTTCGATTAATGGGGAACCCGTGTTGGATTAAATACCTGTCTTTTAATTGTTCTCTCGTAGCGGTACATAAGTGACAAGCCGCTCCACCGGCACCATCCAGAATACCTGCCATTTTAGTATCGAACATAGCTCGTTCAACCCTCACGTTTCATTTCCCTTGGGGAAGCTCAAATCCGTTCGTTTGAATGTATTCCGTTTCAAAATTAATGTTCTCCATTAGAAAGCGTACGTTATCTTCATTTTCTGGGACTGCAAATAATGACAAAGGACGCACAGCAAAAGGAGAGTTAGGTACGGGATTTTTCCAAATTATTTCCTTTGTATTATCCGTAATGTGTATTATTCGGAAACAAAATAAAAGGAATGTTTTAGTTGAGATATCAGGATGTTCTTGCAATTGGTTGTAGAGTCTGTGACAACCAGATCCATCTAAGCCATCAACTATTGTTATATTAATTGGGTAACGGGCATTTTGAAGGCTTTCGTCAAATTCGACCAGTTGGTGCACTGTGATGGCGAGTAAATCTCTATAAGGTATCGTGATTCCTATAGGATGGTTTAATTTGGTCACAATTTGGAGTTCGTTTAATAAATTAACCTTTGAACGGAAGAGGCTAAGCTTATTATAGGAAGATAAAATTACATTCTCCGATTTCAAGAAGCGTCGAAATTCGGTATACTTTCTCCTCCCTATAGATAAGAAATCGAGAAGAAATGAGCAATTAGATTTACTCAGTTCACGACTAGAGGAGCCAAAAGTACCAGTTTCGACTATTTCTTTGCAAAAATCTGACACCGTATAATCCTTCTCGTCGTTTGAAATAAGCTGCAAAAGTAAGGCAGCTACTTGTTTTGCAGAGATTTTTTCAATTTCGGCATAATCTCGAACACAGTCCAAGAGACTTGACATTCTGTTTCTCTGATGCTTTACAGAACATTCAAGCAAGGGCTTCAATCGAGAACTAGGCTTTTCTCCTAGATCTGAAGAAGTAGCAGTTACTGTGCATGTATGTGCAATAGATGGGCCGAAGAAGCCAAGTTTCCAAGCTTCGAGTGTTTGTCTTTTTCTGCATACTTCTCTCTCTCTTAGTAACGCCACAAATTTCATTCGGTAATGGTCAAAATACTCGTCTTGAACAGAACATTGTGCCATGAACTTACGAGTCAAGGAACTAAGGTTTTCAGAATCATTCTCTTTCAAAAAGGTGTACACTTTGTTATTGTCCATGAGTCTTGTAATTTCTATTCATAATGTAACATTTATTAACAAACCATAAAATTATATTTTGTCAAATATAAGTGAGATTTTCGGTGATTGGGCTTACTCTTAGCCTATTTTTAAGATTGTTTGCGGGTACCTGCGGGTATAAATATATTTTTAATTACTAGAATAGATATATAACTAATAATTTATGTTGGTATTACGCTTCTCAATTCACTTCAATTTGAGATTTTGCTCTCTGATTACCTGAAAATTAGTTAGATTAATACAACTGATTGGAAAATTTGAACAGCTCATAATAGGTTTAATAAGCAAATAAATCTGCAAGAAATTATTAATATCGAATAAAGGAGAAAAAATGCATTCTAAATATGTTTACACTTTGCATTCACTATTTATAGAAAGTAACCTGGAGATTGGAATAGTCAATGGTATTTTGATAGACATCATTTTACACTGTAACTCAATATCATAGTCATGACTTCAGTCGAGTGTATCGGAATGTAACCACACTCAATTTTCAAAATCAATGCATTTTTCTAGGTTTACAACAATGCAGAATTTTATGAAGCTAAAATTACCCAAAACAAGTGATGTCAAAATTTCGAATTTTTCTCCTGGTTTGACCACTGTGTACCTGCCAACAATTAATGCTCCCGCTACAGCTATGTCTACTGTAAATGAAGTTCTGAACCAAACACTCAACATCATGAAGTCCCTGTACCTGAACCAAATTGTCTGTATGTTTGACTAAGCATTGTATGCTAAGACTGCAGAGTTAGTGTGGAAGCAAGACAAATACAAGAACATTATCATAAGGACTGGCCATAGCATTCTAATATACTAAGGCAATGGCACTTAGGTTTTTTAATTTACACTACATAGTTAATAGATTCATGAAATAAATATTTAAACACAATGAGCTAAGTGTAACAATAAACAACATTATAGAGTCTCTCTGTAAAGTATGAGATTAGGAGTGAAACTTGTATTTGCAGTATAATTCGTCAGAGGAACTCTCCATTTAACAAACATCTTATAGAGCAGAGGTTCTGAAATTGGGTGCACGGAAGTATTAGGGGGTCGACAAGATCTCAAAATTTGTAATACGGGAAATGGGAGGGGATTCACAGAATATTTGATATTTGCTAAAGTGGGTCCACGGTTGAAAAAGGTTGGGGTTCGCTGTCATAGTCTGTATCTAGAATAGAATAAGAATTAATTAATGGAATCAAACAAACTCGATCTTAAATTAATTCAGAAATATACTAATAACTAACTTGAGAATATTTGCGGCAAAACCCCCACCCTAAATTGAAGTTTCAAACTAAATATACGTACGTATAATACAGTAGAAGGTCGTTAGTAATAACACGGTTAATACAGCCCCTATAAAGCCTTTTCAACACAATCATATTGGTTAAATCGAATCCCGATGAAAGCGCGCTTTGGTGCCCCAGCGTTTTATGTCCCTGACCCTAAATCCCTAACGTTATTAGTACCCCGTGCATATATCGCTAATGTTTAAAGCCCAGGGGCCCCAAAACGCGAGCGATTTAGGTACGGGGACCAAGAAAAAGGGTGGGTCCCCCCATAACGCGTATAGACCGGATAAGGCGAACAAAAGCATTTTGATGTTCCCCTGGCTGGTATTCGTACGAACGAGATTCTACTGTATATTACTTTACACGGCCAAAAGTATTTGAATATCCGAAATTTGTGCCACAAGTGGCTGATGACAGGGATACATATACTTCCTCAAATATCGACATAAGATGACCTGAAAAAACTAGGTTTTCAAGTTTATCACGATAGTAATCATAGTATGATATTTTAACTAACTCATAACAATGTAGTGGCATTTTGTGTTCCTGTCAATGCGGCACTTGTGACACAAGTGGCACAAAAAACCGCCTGTAACGCCGATGCAGGCAGAGGATATCCTACACAGTGGGCATTTTCAGGGGTGTAAGTGGAAATAAGAAAACTATGCTTAGATAGACTCTAATGAAGTATTATTGACATATAGGTTATCGGTAGCTTCAAACCGAATGGCATCATCAAAATATTGTGAGTAATCTCATAACAGTTGTTTTGGACGATCAATGGTAAATTCATGATTTATTTATTTTTGGTTTTGTAACAATTATATATTAATTACCCTGATTATTGATAATACATCTTAAACTTGTGTAAATAATTGGAATGTTAGTCATATCCCAGGTATTATATATTGCATTGAAATCTAAGAGGGTAGATGGATGCTGAGTGTAACTATTGCAGGTGCAATTACTCTTAGGAAACTCTAGATAGTTTTAGTTAGCTAGTTGTATAATATGGAACATTACTAGCGCCTAAATTTCTTCCGGATCTCAAAATTATCCTATTGAAATTAAAAAACATGGATGAATTCCTAGCTTGGTATGCTGATTGAGAGATTTGACTTTAAAATATCATAAACTGCTTTGTTATTCGTTATCACTATCAGTTAATGGATGAAAAAAACTAAAATAATTGGATAAATAGTGGAGAAATTAAATTTATACTATAGGAATTTTCTGAGGGGACAATGGTAAATTGAAAAAATAATTTAGGGGGGAGGGGGGCTTGGGGGGTCTGAAATTTAGGATAGATCAAGTCAATAAGTATTTAGGCTAATTAGAATCAATGAAATAACTAACCATTATGGGCCAGCCTAAGTTTTTGAACTGAATGTGAAAATTAATTAGTGTCCGATCTTTAGAAAAACTCTTTTGATAATCTGGCAAATTCAGAGTCAAAACTAAAATAAAATTTATCTTAATAATTATCCCACGTCTGGCTAGGAAAGTAAAATTGAAACTGAAAGTTAATTGAATTTCAATTGAAAGTGAAAGTGGGGTTTTTCTATTTATACCTTTACCCCAAGACATCCGAGGGATTTATATAACTCATTAACTGATATCATATTGAGTATGAACACTAGTAAGATAAAACTGCTCTTGCGCATCAGATTAGCATACGCTATAGCAGTGGTGTAGAAGGGGGCGCAAGGGGGCGGAGCCCCCCTTGTTAAAATTTAATAGACTCCTTTAATAGGCACCAAGTTTTGTAAGTTTCAAAATAACCTGTGGGGGCCGATTACCAAACAATTTTTTATTCTTGACTTTGCTTAGATTATACATCTACATACATAGAATATAACACTGAAAACTAGGAACGTAAATAACATCTTACTTATCGTTTACAGCCAAAACTAAGATCCTAATGTTGTGCCAAACTCCCCTCAGCTCTAAACTTGTCGGGGTCCAGAACTCCAAACTTGGCGTCTATGAATCATTTAGTTCAATTTTTTTTATGAGGTTATTTGTAGAATTATAATTTTTCATATTATGAAGAAATTCTAAACAATTTAATTAGCCAATTAAGCGCGTCAATCAATTCAGACTGTCCAACAATCCCGATTTTGCTTGAAAACCCAAATCCCGACACAACTTGGCAAATGCCGATTTTACACAGGTAGTCTAATTTCAATAATACTGCTATGTGATACTGTGTATTATTGTCGACTAAGTACTAACTTTATCTCATTTGTAAGATTCTTTAGCTTTAAATTGGTGAATATATCTGAGGAATAACAATAATTTAATTGAAATGATGTTTTTTAATGGGAAACACGCGTGAAATTACGATCGATTTACCAAGCCATTTGACAGAAATATGTATTTGAGAGTGCTGGAAATGCAGTTTGAGGCCTTCCAGGTTGCAAAATTTTCGGTAGGGCATACCCCCAGGAGCCGCTAGTTTTCTCATGCTACGCCCTAAACTGACCGCTATGCGTTCAAAAATCCGGAAGAGTTTTGGAATGGAATAACTTCTATTAATTGACTCAATTCTTTGTACGGAATTCAAATCTTCTGCCACACGTCGCGAAGCGACCGACCAAGCGTAGCACGCTAGTTATTAGTATTTCTGAATTCTAGGGCTTCACGAATGTACCCGACTGTGGGACAAATAAGTTATCGCCCCCAGATCCATGGGCGTAGCCAACAAAAGATTTTGGGGGGGCCCCGAAAAAACTTGTGGGGGGCCACTATTCAGATGAGTCATTACAATACAGAAGGCGAACGCTATATATATCCTTATTCAAAGTTATTGTAAAAAATTTGGGGGGCCCGGCCCCCCCATGGCTACACCCATACACATACCCCTAGCTTGATCCTGAAGATATGATCGTTTTTATAAAAAAACACCCCTTTTTGCAATTCCTCGACCCGTCCCTGAACATCTTAATTTATGATCCCAAATCTTCCCTTGATACAAATTTAATTCTACACCACTGCACTATAGTATAGTAATGGTGAATTCAATTTAAATGTTTTCCTATCCAGAAAAATTCTGTTTTGAATATGAGTACGTATTACATTACTCATTCCTTTTCACAGTAATCATTGTCCTTGCATTGTATTAATTTTAAAATTGAGTTTTAGAGGTTTTAGGTTATGCTTAATCCCAAAAAGTATAAGTAAGATATTTGACAATGTTACACTATTTCCCCTGCTTTGCCCACTGTGTCCTACCACCCACTTAGAGAATTTATTGAAAGTGGAGAAATACACCTTACAATGGCTTGAACAGAAATCAAATTTACCAACAAGTAGCCCCTATCATGATGCTATAGTATTCTATACGAGGACGTATCAAGCTATATTCATAGGGATTCCATAATGACCAATTTTCAGGGAGAGAAAAAATAAGAAATTACCATTGCACTTCCTGGAAATCTTTAACTTATCCTTTTCTTCTCTGTATGACTCAGACTAATTGATAGAGCTGACTAAACAAATAATATTCCGCTGAGTCGAGACTACTGTGCATGTGACAAATTGAGAATAGTAGGAGGGAAATCATGGTAGATAAACTTGTGAAGAATATCGTTCAGCTTTAGATCACACGTGCAATGTTGCGAAATGTATCCCCAACATTGGGAACCGGTGTTTCTCTTCTCTGCAAATTTCCCGACTAAAGCTTGTCTGAGTTGATCTGGTTTCTGGTGCAACTTGAAATGCGCGAACCGGTCATCTGATTTGTATTACCCTTACACTTTGGAGCCGAACTAAGTAGTGGCATATCTACTTAGTAGCTAGCAGAACCACAAGAAATCAATACTATTATTAGTCCAGCCGCTTACAACATTAATCATGCATTTTTATATAGAATTTTCAGACTTTGTAGGTTTGTTCTTTCATGCAAATAGTGTATTTTTGGAATCCAAATTCCAATGTGTCGGCCACAATTGACCACTTAAGGGACACATTTTGAAGGTGTTAGAACTCATCTAACTTCCTCAAATCAAGTCCAATTTCAATTTTATACCGATATTCGTAATCAACACTAAATTTGGCGTCATTTAAGTGGTCACCTGAGACAATTTTTCCTTTACGACGCAGGAATGTTGTAGGAATTTAACAACATTCCATTCTCAAATTTGATTGTAACCCTATCGAGTGACCCCTTGTTCGATTCCACTCAGCTTCCTGAAGCTAGTTAGACACATGCGGACCCTCTCAAAAGGTCATTTGGTGCAATTGTACTGTTCTGACATATTTGTTCCGGCTGCAAAATGGTTCCGGCCCATAGGCGTCGGAAAACCCGGCCACCCGGCATGGGTCGGCAGCCCGTATGGGCTTCCCGGCTCTACTTGGCGTGAATGTAGCGGCCCCGGGTCCGATTGGGCCGATCCCGGAACCTTTGGGCCGGGCGGCCCAAAGGGCCTTCGGGACCATTTCCGACGCCTGTGTTCCGGCCGGTACCAATTTGTCATAAATTGTTCATTTAACAAATTAGTTCCGGGCTAAATTTAGAGTGTTAATCATTTCTATGGGTTCGTCTATTCCATAGCAAATTCGTTCCGGCTTAATTTATACCAGTAATCACTTAGACGGGTTTCTAATCCAACACTTAAGAACACTTCAAACCAAGTTTACAAAATAGAAGGCAAATACAAATATATTTTATGTAAATAGATGTTAGAATCCCTGGACCGGATATATTTCTGAGATTTTCAATACTTTATTTGTTAATAGTTTTTCTGTTATACGGAATATACGTATATACATATCCCTTCGTTGCACCGGTATGTGAATGTCAAACT
Source organism: Hexactinellida sp. DTS-2022 (assembly GCA_028753945.1). NCBI lineage: Eukaryota > Metazoa > Porifera > Hexactinellida > Hexactinellida sp. DTS-2022. The sequence continues at coordinate 2,945,289 of JAPNXP010000014.1, forward strand.
GAAACTAAAAAGCAATTTCATTTGAATTGAAATCTGATTTTTCTATTTATACCTTTTACCCCAGGCAATGAAGGGTGTAATTGACCTAACAACAGTTAGAATATTGAATAAGTATTCAAAATCTCAATTGTGAGATCACTCAACCGCTACGCGCTCTCGTTTATTCATTAAAATATGGCTCATTATTAGTTGTTCCAACTTAACAACAACAGTGGCGGCGCCAGGGGGGGCAGGGGGGGGGGGCATAGCCCCCCCCTAGAATAACAATATTGTACACAGTGATGTACTCCGTTACTAAATCTTCCGTTACTCCGTTACCGTTACTTTATATCTCCCGTTACCCTTACTCCGTTACCGTTACTTTATTTATTCCGTTACCGTTACTGCGTTACTTTTGTTAGGTTTACCCGTTTGCCTATATTCAGTACAGTAAACCTTAATGTAACGGTTACTGATTTAAAATTCCGTAGTAATGGCAATGGAATAAGTTTAACGTAATAACGGTAATGTATGGTAAGAGGAACTGATTAAAGATAACGGTAACTAGTTAAAAGTAACGGATGTCCGTTACCGTTACTTTTTTCCGTTACCGTTACTCGGCGATGTCCGTTACCGTTACTTTTTCCGTTATCGTTACTCGGCGATGCCCGTTACCGTTACTTTTTACCGTACCGTTACTTGTCGACATCCGTTACCGTTACTTTTTCCGTTACCGTTACCGTTACCGTTACTCAGTTACTAGTAACGGAGCAGGGAGCACATCACTGGTTGTACAGTGTGGCCCCCCTACCAGAAAATCCTGGCGCCGCCTCTGACAACAAACATTCTCTTTTTGCCACAAAACAAGTTCTATCCAGCAAATGTATTTACCAGTATATTTGTCGAAGGCTAGTCTTTAGGTGAAGTATAATACTTGACAACTTTTTTCCTATTTGCCACAAAGTGTCAAAGACAACAATAAATATCATTTTAGAAATATTCCGATTCTAAATTGGAAATCATCATCCTTGTTTACCAATTAAACCCGTTGGAAGCTGGCCTCTATGTGCATTTCGTATTTATCAACTTTTACTTATTTTGTAACAGCAACAATTTATACAGATGAACTCCCGTTATAACGAACTCGGGTATAACGGAATACCCGCTTATTAAAGGAGCACTAAATGCATTAATTATTTTCAGTTTAAAACGAATATCCGGATATAACGAAGGAATTTACAGGTCACGAGCACTTCGTTATAACGAGAGTTTACTTGTATATTCATAAGAAAAATTTGTAAATGCGAAATTAGTTTTCATACTTACTGTTTAAGAACAAAGCTAGTATAATAAATACGACTATGTTTAACCTTAATCCAATAAATATCATACATAGGGCCGCCAGAAGCGGTCAGGCCAATAGCCTAACCACTCTTACGTCACTAGTTAGGCCGGTCATGTCATGGCCAGACCACTATAACTGCTTCCACCGGATCTGATAGATACCTTGTATTAATAATCACGAGATTGGATAACATCTAATTCGAAATCCTGAGACTTAAGCTCTATTTTTAAGATTAATTCAATTAGTACGTAGGATAATAAACATATTTACTACTTCCCAGAGGCTGAGGGTACATGGTTTTTAATTATAATGTACGGTTATGTACCTAAGCAAGGGTGGTGATTACGTAAATGTTACTTAAGTGTAGTTTCAGTTTGACATTCACATACTGGGGCAACGAAGGGATACCATATAACAGAAAAACTATTAACAAATCAAGTATTGAAACCTGGGATTTAGAAAGAATTCCCAGGATTCAAATCCCAGAAATATATCCGGTCCCGGGATTATAACCTCTATTTACATAAAATATATTTGTATTTGCCTTCTATTTTGTAAACTTGGTTTGAAGTGTTACTTAAGTGTTGGATTCATAGACTCCTTAAGATAAGGACTAGAACGTCGCGATCTCGGGGTTTTTAACTTGAGTCAGAGAGGCTCCGATTATAAAAATTTAAAAAGCATTAGGTTTCCGGTTTCCAAATGTGATTTTTGGCATACAGGAGTAACTTTTGGCACCCGTCAACAATTTGAGGTTTTCACTCAAAATTTCTCACACCTCGGAAAGTTATGACGTCATTGTCACATTTCGAGAACCCTGAAAAGTCACTTAATCGCACATAATTCGCGCACTCTAAGAGATAAAAATCTGAAAATTTAAAATAACATGCACATTAATGATGCGAACACTTTGATAACACCAGATTGCCAATATGCTTACTCATTATCACATGATGACCTAATCACTAAATTTCACATTTTTAAATTTGACTATTTAGGCCTATTTACGCTTTATAATCAATGTTAGAAGTGTATAAACCATACACCAACCGCAAAGTGGTTGGTGTGTGGTTGGGTTCTGCCGCAAAGCGACCTAGCAAGCGAAGCGCACTATAATATATAGATACACACCGCCAGATCGTGTCCCTAAATCTCACATATTTAGGGACATATGTCCCTAAATACTCCATAAAAACACACTTTTATGGTGAATTTCCTTATAGGGAATCGAGGTTTTTTTTACCTAATTGTGTTGTAAAAAAAGCTAAACATTTAAATATGTCCCTAAATGTTACATTCAGAGTAGAGCCGAGCGACAAGACACGAACACGACACGAACACAAACACGACACGACACGAATTCGTGTTCGTGTCGTGTTAGACCAAAGTTTTCGTGTTCGTGTCGTGTTCGTGTTCAAGGTTTATGTCTCGTGTCGTGTTCGTGTCGTGTTGTGCCAAAACTTTCGTGTTCGTGTCGTTTTCGTGTTCAAAGTTCATGTATCTTGATCGTCTTCGTGTGGTGTTGGGCTAAAATTCATCGAGGTTTTGTTATTAAAATTATACAATACTTGTGGTATTCAAGTTATTGTATTGTATTCCTATTTCACTTTTGTGTTCCCGTTAAATTGTTGTTCAACCACAATTGCTTTCTTATATTGTCACTAGTATTTGAGACAATTCTTCCATATTGCGTTCATAACTTAGACCGTGGTCCACGCTTCGACTTATTTACATTCAAATATAATTATGAATGTTATGATTTCTTAATTTATATATATTAATTTGATTTATCAAAACTATGTATTCGGTGTCCGAGTTTCGAGTTTTTTATTGATATTCGTGTTTCGTGTTCGTGTTCATGTTTCGAATTCGTGTTTCGTGTTTCGTGTTCGTGTCGTGATCTGTTTGTGTGGCGAATTTCGTGTTCGTGTTGTGTTCGTGTCATATGTTTCGTGTTCGTGTTAGTGTAAAAGACAAATTTCAACACGACGAACACCTCTAATTCAGAGACATGCTTTTAGACTGTAGCATCAATCTATATAGATACTAGCGTGCTTCGCGGGAGAACACAAACACACACCAACCGCAAAGCGGTTGGTGTATGGTTTATACACTTCTAACATTGATTATAAAGCGTAAATAGGCCTAAATAGTCAAATTTAAAAATGTGAAATTTTAATGATTACGTTATCATGTGATAATGAGTAAGCATATTGGAAATCTGGAGTTACCAAAGTGTTCGCATCATTAATGTGCATGTTAAATTAAATTTTCAGATTTTTATCTCTTAGAGTGCGCGAATTATGTGCGATTAAGTGACTTTTCAGGGTCCTCGAAATGTGACAATGACGTCATAACTTTCCGAGGTGTGAGAAATTTTGAGTGAAAACCTCAAATTGTTGACGGGTGCCAAAGGTTACCCCTATATGCCAAAAATCACATTTGGAAACCGGAAACCTAATGCTTTCCAATTTTTATAATTGGAGCCTCTCAGACTCAAGTTAAAAACACGGAGATCGTGACGTTCCAGTCCTTATCTTAAGGAGTCTATGGTTGGATTAGAAACCCGTCTAAGTGATTACTGGTATAAATTAAGCCGGAACGAATTTGCTATGGAATAGACGAACCCATAGAAATGATTAACACTCTAAATTTAGCCCGGAACTAATTTGTTAAATGAACAATTTATGACAAATTGGTACCGGCCGGAACACAGGCGTCGGAAATGGTCCCGAAGGCCCTTTGGGCCGCCCGGCCCAAAGGTTCCGGGATCGGCCCAATCGGACCCGGGGCCGCTACATTCACGCCAAGTAGAGCCGGGAAGCCCATACGGGCTGCCGACCCATGCCGGGTGGCCGGGTTTTCCGACGCCTATGGGCCGGAACCATTTTGCAGCCGGAACAAATATGTCAGAACAGTACAATTGCACCAAATGACATTTTGAGAGGGTCCGCATGTGTCTAACTGGCTTTAGGAAGCTGAGTGGAATCGGACAAGGGGTCACTCGATACGGTTACAATCAAATTTGAGAATGGAATGTTGTTAAATTCCTACAACATTCCTGTGTCGTCAAGGAAAAATTGTCTCAGGTGACCACTTAATGACGCCAAATTTAGTGTTGATTACGAATATCGGCATAAAAATTGGATTGGACTTGATTTGAGGAAGTTAGATGAGTTCTAACACCTTCAAAATGTGTCCCTTAAGTGGTCAATTGTGGCCGACACATTGGAATTTGGTTTGGCACTATATCCAAAAATACACTATTTGCATGAAAGAACAAACCTACAAAGTCTGAAAATTCCATATAAAAATGCATGATTATGCCTATTTTTGGTTGTAAGCGGCTGGACTATATGAACAAACAAGTGTGTAATAATTCGCAAACAGAATTTAGATGAAAATTATACTTATTTACATTAAACTAATCGTATCGTGACTAAATACAAACATAATGGGTGCACAGTAAATAAAATTGAATAGAAAAATAACTTGCGGTTGTTTAATAAATACCCATTCCACTGAATTCAGGTTCAAAAATGTAATTCGATTGTGAGGCCTGACATCAGTATGGTATGACATAATGGCGCTAAACAATATATAATATGGAGGGAATCTATCGCCTAAAAATTTACAAATCAAATGCATATGAAAATGACTCGTTTAACCAATCCATGGTCCAAAAAAAACATGAGTGCCATTGCCTTAGCATATTAGAATGCTATGGATTGGTGTATTCCATACTGCTTGCAACCTGATGTCCACCATTGGCAATAGAACCTTTGTGTCGAAACAGGAGTGATTGCAGAGGGATCAGTCTCTGCTGTGATGGAAGGACGAAAATATAACCGTCCAGTTAGAGCAGTGGTTCTCAACTTTTTACAGCGCGGACCACTTCAGCAAATAATAGGGTCTCCGCGTACCACCAAAATGACCGATATTTATATACTCCCCTGAAAACGAAGTACAGCATAACGTGCTATAAGTGTCAAATTTTGGTATATTTAAAAATAAAATGAGATACCTCCGCGTACACTAGAAAGAGCTCGCGTCCAATCAGTGGTACACGTACCACAGTTTGAGAACCACTGAGTTAGAGTGTACAAGCCGTGTATGAAGCAATGAGGCTGGCATGGAAAGGCTTCCTTCCATGGCTAGAGACAAAGCATGTTGGGGAAGTTCACCACCTATAGTAAACTCTGAAGAGCATTGAAACATTCCAAAATGATGTATGTCATGCACAAATTGAAGAGCTACTGTAGAAGGCATCATGCACTTGCATCTTTAAGCTGTTCCAGCACTACCTAGACTCCCTAGGAGATGGAACTGCACTCCCGTTATTGGAGATGTCATATTTGGACAAGAGTGAGATTTTGCTGGCTTTAATTAGAGTTTCCAGAGAGGGTGACTGGATGCTCCACCCTGCAGCAAACAGACAGATGATTCCTAGGTGTTTTGCCTATGACAAGCTGAACTATTCCCGCTTCCTCCCCTGTTACTATGCTATGATGTCTCGGCTGCCTATTGACCACCCTGATATATATGACCACTTAAATGCAAGGAGGCTTCTCAGTACAGATTGGCAAAAAAAGAATACATATTGGCGAATTCGTGTAGATCAGTGTTTCTCAAAGTGGGCCGTAGAGCCCCCGGGGCGCGGTGAAATGTTGTTGGGGGGGGCTAAGGAGTCATAGAAAGCGAAACAGAAATCGATCTCACGTCAAAACAGCGGTAACATGTTTCTAAATATTAAGTAACTAACAAAAACTATAAAACTGCAAGGATCAGAGCCTTAACAGTGGTAATTAATATTGCTTTGATTAACGAAAGCCAGTCCTCTCTATAATTTCAATATAAATACGCACAAATCTAAACGAATAGAATTGATAAACTCGATCGAATAAATGAATAGTAAAAGAAATGTAGATTATAGTGCTGATTCATTAAATCAAATACGGATTTGTTAAACAAATACAAAATGTAATATTGAGACTTTGTGGAGGGGAGGGGGGGGGGCGGTATCGAGGATAAATTGTTGACAGGGGGCGCTGTACTAAAAAAGTTTGAGAAACACTGTAGATCAAAGAATTGAGGAAAGTGTCAACAAACATACTCAAACACCTGGTGGGACGATAGGCTTCAGCATGTATTGTGGAGCTGTCAAAAGATATTACATGACATCAGAGTACCGAAGTATCTCAGGCAGCTGAGGGATATTATATATGTTAAGTCACCAGGATAGCGATTTCAGCCACCCAGAATCAAGCGAGATGAGACTGATATCCAGTCCTTGGTAGATCTCATGGAGAACAGTTGGTTGAATCCATTCAGTCCAGACCATCAAGAACTGGCGAGTTTGTCAACTGCTACTGCTGCACCAACATACATTGCAAAAGATCTTCTTGGTGCCCAAAGGTTAGGAGAAGAGGCCTATCAAGCTTTCAAACAAGAACGTTTGGAAGCAAAAAGTAATGGTAAGGGTAGGGGCGGGGGGGCGAACCAATGCACTGGAGGGGCAAACCCAATAGTTGTAAACATTTCAAAATTTACATTCAAACCAAATCGATATTTTAATGACAAACTTGGTTAAATAATCTGGCAATTATAATAGTATACATACGGTGGGGCATCTCAGCAAAACAGTAATTATGAACTCCCTGTCCAGGACATTTAGCATTTCCGAATTAAAATTAAGTTCTCCTATAACAGACAAGCGAGTTCCAGCCGCCCCCACAGGGGGGACGGATCAAAAGCCCTGGGGGGGCGGCCGCCCCCCGCGCCGCCACTGGGTAAGGGGCATCGCCGAGTAACGGTAACGGACATCCGTTACTTTTAACTAGTTACCGTTATCTTTAATCAGTCACTCATATCATTACATTACCGTAACAGTAATCGTTACTACGTTAACTTATTTAATTGCAATTATAATGTTATTTCAAATCAGTTACCATTATATTAAGGTAAACTGTACTGAATAAAGGTAAACGGATAAAATTAAAAAAAGTAACGGAGTAACGGTAACTGATTTAGTTAGAAGATATTGGTAACATATTTCACCTGTGTGATTTGCGAATAATTTATGTAGCAGCCTCTCATTTACACTATAGAAAATACAAATGCCTTCCCGTTGAATCTAAGATCTCCATTGGAGCTCCATGTCTGTAGAAAATAAATAATAGACATCTTGCCGTCTCCAGCAGATTTTGAGTACGTCTCATATATTTGGTAAGTCTTCAAGTTAGAATAGTGCTATCCTGATGAATGGAATTTAGGTTTAAAGAGATCCATCCCAAGTTATATCAGGGTTCAGGAAATACTGAAATGGGTATGCAGTTCACTGGAAGTGATTGGAGTATACTTACAATAAGAATAGCGGTTGCACTAGTGACTAGTCTATGTAGTTTAATAGTGTTAATTAATCCTGGCAAAAAATAGCGACAGGTGCATGATTGTACATATGTGCATCGGTAACACTGATTACAAAGATTATAGCGGAACTATTTAACGCTCTGAACTAATCCGAATATCATTTATGATTTTCTGAAACTTCTAAGGGTCTAGAAGCATCCGAGAGCTAATAGTATATAATTCTACATAAGTGTTTTGCTGAACTCATCAAGCAGGGAATAAACCTGTTAATAGCCTGGGCCTTATTAACTAACAATTCTTAACTTTTTTCTTAGCTTTGTAATCTTGAAATTATGAGAGAGGTTATCAAAATAATATTGAATTACCAGTCTAAAGGTTCGAAATACCTAAAACACCTCGGAGGATAAATTTTGTTCGATTCCTCAAAATTTCTTCAGAGTATGCCACCATTTAACCTAAGCATGACGTCATATTCTTAGAATTTTCTCAACTCATTTTTATACAAAATTGCACCTTGTTTGTTAGATTTTACAGATAATTTGGTTGGATACGAATCTAACCCCTAATTGAAATGTCCATCTAAGCAGGCTTCTAGAATTTCTACTTAATTCTCCTAGAATTTATCTAAATATTAGTTAAGAATTGTTAGTGAATAAGGCTCCTGATCTCCTGAAAAACTTATATTTGTATTTGAGAGCCCATGTAATAGATAGCAGGCTAAAATATTTGGTCCAATCAGACCAAACTTGGAGCCGGAGCAAATATGTCATAAGACACAATCAATACTACCAAAAAAATCAATACAAAGATAATTTATAATGATTACTAAGTGATTAGAATATAATGCATTTACAAACAATCCATATTCTTGATCAACAAATATTATGAATTTAACAAGTTAATAACAAGAATCATAGTATTTAGCTTCGACCTTGAATAGCAGCACCTGTCTGCTTTGCAATCTGTTCTTTGAGTAAAATAATACTTTGTCTTTGTTCAGCAGTTAGTTGAGCGATTTGTTCATCAGTAAGAGCCAATACTTGAAGAATTAAAGATGTTTTCTCTTCTTGAGTAATTGAGCTAATATTAGTTGCCTTATCAGTACTTGCGGGATCTCTATTAAGGTCTGAGAAACCTACAATGTGTTGGGGTTTATGATTAATTGTATGTCGCAATTCTATTCCCGTTGAAAGAGAACTTGGCAGTTCACCATGCGTCAAAGCTTTACGAGGATCATGAGGTGCGTCACATCTAAGGCCTTGACTGAGAATATTTGGTTGAATATATGGATTAGATAACCGTGTGTCAATTCTAATATCAGAATTTGTTATAGGAATATTTTGAGCTAAACTTTCAAAGTTTTTCGATGGTGTGTCCAGTAAAGGGATATTTTTTACTGGGTTTTCTCGAAGAGTGTCGGTTAGAGGTTTCAGTGGTAATGTTTGTGAGAGCCTAGTAAAATTAACGGAACTAGGCCTATTCTGAGAAGATACATTTAATACTTTGATGTCTTGAATTGTTCTAGGATCTTGAGGTCCGTGGGGAGGGCGAATATCATCTATAGGGTGGTGTTGTAATTGAAAATTAACTTCCTGGGGTATATCTTGACTAAAATTTCGATGAGCAGAATGGTTTGATTTAACCATGTTCAAGTCTGTATTAGACATATAAGGAGTACCAGGATTAAAACTACTTTGACGGTATTCATAATGTGGTTCATTATGATGTTCAGATTGACGGGTTGAATATTCTGTGAGGTAGACATCTTGATGACTCATTATATCAACAGGATGAGGGTTTTCAACTATATCATTGAAATTAGGAACAGCGATTCGTGGTTTATGTAAGAAGTCATGAGCTTGATGTGGGTCTACAATACGCATAACAACTTGAGCCTGAAGTAATGCATATGGAAGTTGTGGATTATGTAATAGTAGTTGACGAGCTTCTTCAGGTTGATGCATTATAAATAACTTCATCTGTTTCATTAGTTCAAACATTTGTTCAGGAGGTAAAGAAGCAACAGCTTTTGTGATTTCTTCAGGTGCATTTTCAGGAGGAACAATGGGTCCAAACAAATTAGATTCAATGCTTGAAGAAGTTCCAGCAATTTTTCCGCTTTTCAGATCATCTTTAGATGAAGCTGGTGCAATTCTAAGATTTCGACCACAAACCTAAAAAATGGGAGTAAATGTGTATAATAATGATGGGTGTAGATTATAGATGTCAAAATATTTCATGATTCTATAAATTAATTACAAACAATTCACTATTTCACGACATTTTCATACCCTATATACTATTACAGTTTACACCGCATCGTGACAACGGTCCGCTAGTCGGGCATTACTAGAGTATAGCACGGTTCAGGGGGCAATTTAAGGATAGGAGGCATCTCACTTGAGTACGCTCCTATTTACTGCAAACTATTGCGCATAAATAAAATATTGATAAGATTGATATAGTAATTGCGAACTATTTGACATGGCCATACGGCTTTGTTACTATATTCGCTACTTATTACCTCAGAAGATTCATAAATGGACTACTTTGTGACTAAATTTGGGGAAAATATTTACCAATGCGTCTATAGAAGGAGTGGGCTTTATCCCATTGAAATAGATTATCATACACTTTCGTACAAATGATGTGACAATCAGTAATCGATAAAAAATCAATCAACATCTGTCTAATTAAATCCAATCGATGTAGTCTTATAAATTTTCAGAGCGGAAATGGGGTTACGAGTGTTTCCATCCTGTAAACTCCGAAGATAAGTACTATATGTATAATCCCTGCAATGGATCATACTGGGCAATGCAAGCCTTGAATTTTATTTGCATTATAATACAGTCAACATCCGGTAACTCGAACCCTCAGGGGAATGAAAAATCCGTTCGAGATAACGAATGTTCGAGTTAACAGGCATTCGAGTTACCGGATGTTGACTAAAGGGAAATGAAAATTCGTTCGAGATAACGAATGTTCGAGTTAACGGGCATTCGAGTTACCGGATGTTGGCTGTATGTCTAATTGTGTCAACGTATGGCGAATTTGTATTTTTGAAAGTCATCAAATTGCTCATCCATTAGCTTTAAGTTAGAAAGAAGCGTGTGCAGGACTTAGAAGTCAGTGAATCACCTCTGAAACAAATTCTATTATCTAAGTTGTGTAATTAGTTTAAAAGTAGAATAAGAGCGTCTATCCTACAAAACAGAGTTTATATGTATTCGTAAACTTGTTGATACTTGTTCTAGTAGGTTATAATTGAATACTTACTAATAGGCTTATATGAAATATTTCTCAGTCGAAATTTGTGAACTTTTTTACTTCTGTGACCTAATTTTAATTTTCATATCTCCAGCGACAGAAAAAGTGGATAGTTCCAGAATAATGCATTTGATAGGATAATTACTCGATTATTGCAGAAGTATGAATGAAAAATGTACGTACGTAGTATAAATGAAAAATTTCAAGCCTTAATCTATTGTATCTTTCACACATAAGTCGGACATCGACTCATCAACTTTAAATAAAAATTTCTCCGAAAAGAGTAATCAAAGTTTACTACAAATGATTAATTATCCCAGACTAGGGAGCGACCATGAGGTGCAGTGGATAATGCGGGGGCAACAGGGCCCAAAGCCAGTTGAGGACACACAGATTTGTATATACAATGTTAAAGAATTTTCGACCATCCAACCGTAACATGTGTTCCTGGGTCAAAAAAGGGCCATGGCCATATGTGGTAGTGTCGGTTCATTGTTTGTGGGATATTTTAGCGATATAGTAACTTAAAGATAATTGTGTATAGATTATCGATGGTATAATGCACAATTCCGTTGAAAGCTAAGGTCCAGCTCAAAGGGGTAATTGAAAATCATGAACATAAATGGGAATCAGACGCGCAAATTATCATTTTGAAAGATAATTTTCTGATTAGCATTTATATCATCGAAGGTTACAACGTTCAAACAGTTGAGATAAAAAATCTCTCTATTAAGAATCAGGAGATACAAAAACTGGAACCAACCGCTACCATATATGGGCATAAAATGATTATGATGCTAGAACTTGTCGAATTGAAAGTTCAAGTTTATATAATGATATCCTAAAGAATAGGAAAGTATTCAGGCAGGAAACAGTACAAAGCCAACGTCTATAGTTTCAATTATGGCCATATATGGTATTGTTGGCCTTAAGGTTAAATTACGGCAGATTCATGCAAAAAAACACATAGATTTCGTTTTGAAGTTAGGTGTTTGATTCTCACATATATGATAGAAGACACTATAGCTATATCGAAACTGAAAACGAAATCTGATTATATTTTATAAATTTTAATTTATGGGGAATGCAGTTTTATTGTAATACAAAAGTCCCATAGGGGGATTTGTTCAGACTCAACCAGATAACTGTGGGGATTGCAAGATCAATATTACATAAAGACATATTTTGTGTGATCTAACATAGAGATCATCGTTATGGGCGGGAGGTGAGTGGTTTCGAATTTTGATAAAATGTATATAAAAATATTGCGACCTTTTGAAACCAAAAAATGGATAAAAAGGTCATCATTTTATGAGAAATTTGAGAAAATGTTTGAAAAAAATAATTCCAAGTCATAATTCAAAAATGTAAACCGTCTACCAACTCCGCACGCTTATAATCTTTAAATATTGATTCTAATAACAAACATTGATGGCCGCATTGCCAAATTACCCCATAATATCGACCAACACTTTTGGAATTCGCCCTATGGGAGATTTGTATTAGCCAAATTTTGAAACTGACAAAAAATAAAAAGTATAATAGATAGGGACATTTTCTTTTTGTTTTATTGCTTTGTATCGTATAGGTATCTATTTCTCTCAATTACAGATTAATACAAGAACTTTCATTAGCGTGGGGTAATTTAACCTTAACTTTTACAAAATGTTAGATATTCAAATAATTGAACATGGTATCAAATATAACAATATTCTTATAGGCAATATATTCAGCGACGAATATTTCAATAAAAATCTCTGATACTAGTGAGAAACTGTGTGTGGGCAGTCATCCTAACTAGTTTACATCCAATCAGAAATTTGTGCTGTACAAGTCCAGTTCCTGTATTGAAAGAAAAACTAATCCTGCCCCGATAAATCTCACCACTGAAGGGCTCGCCAGATCCTGTGGATTCCTCTGCTAGAGTGGTCTAACTTTTAAACAAACGCCCACGGTTGGGGCCATTAAGATCGATTTTAACCAATTACACAAATTGTCAATTAGAATAATTCCAATCTATATTCACCCTTTGGTGGATTCTAATTATAGAACCACAATAAAATATTTCAGGTCATACACACCACTTACAAAAAGTAAATGAACATGTATGTTATATATGAAATGGTTTAAAATTGTTCATTTTTAAACAAAGCATCATAACTTCAAAATTTCAACAATTTACGTCAGGCGTGATTGATCAATTAGTGAATAATTGATAACCCAGAAGTGAAAGCGATCAAAATGAATATAGAAATTAATTATAAGGCGAGAATATGATATTAATATCAGCCTTCGCAGTTATTAGTATATTCATAATATGGATCTGAATGTCGGAATAACAATATAATCTCGTTAGTAAATCGCGGGTAATATGGAGCGTGATCTCGGGATTGAGACCCCGTAAGCCAATTGCTCACAATGTTTGAATTTATGGAAGCCTAAATCCTTTATAATGCATATTAACCTAAGTAAGTAGTATTCAGAATTATCATTGGTAAACTTTCGTGTTAACTAGAAAATAATAAATAAAGAGCTTTTCAGGGGCGTGCTGGCCATACAATCGATGAGGGAACCATTTAGGGGCCGCCTAGGGCCCCCTTGTGGGACCGCAGGCATGGGCGTAGCCATGGGGGGGGCCTGGCCCCCCAAAAATTTAACATGGGTCCCCCCCAAAATTTTCTACAATAACTTTGAATAAGGATAGATTGAGCGTTCGCTCACTGTATTGTAATGACTCATCTGAATAGTGGCCCCCAAAAAATTTTTCGGGCCCCCCAAATTTTTGTTTGTTTGCAACGCCCATGACCGCAGGCCGGCCCCCTCTGCGATGACTTTCTGAATGGAATCCAGCATGCCATCCACCCCAGCACGCCCAAGTAGCTCTTTATCATATCATAATACGTGATATACGTAGAGATGTAGATGTGAAATGAAGCGTTTCTAATGTCCCTTATGTTTGGACATGTATATGTGTAAGAATGATATCCATATTGGAGGGAGTGTGTGTAAGGAAAAGATATTTATAACGTTAAAAACCTGACTATCACCGAAATAAAAATTGCAACTATGCATCATGCATTGTTGCAATATTTAAAATTTTATCAAAACTAAATGAAGATTTGACAGTTGAATACATAATTCTGTTATTAAATTAATAATCGCTACAGTGTATTATACAGCCATTTGTAAATACGCTCCTAATCCTGCTCTGATCCAATTTTCATACGCCTAAATCACAAATTAATGTTACGGTATAGGAGAGGATTCCAAATTTTCGCGCTCCTAAGTTGAATTTTTCCAAAAATCATACACCAAAAGGAGCGTCTCGCGCTCCTGGATAATTCCGTGACTCGCTAAAAAGAAAAGTAATTTTCCCAGTAGAATAGAAATAAAAATATTTTGTATACCACTGTGATCAAAAGTTTACTGAACAATTAGGTGAATCACCGAAATAATTATTTAATAATTATTTTCGGACATAACTGAGCACAGTGGCAGTAGGGTTTGTAGCATTTATTAATATATAAAAGTTCATAATACATTTTCGGATGTTTACAAATATTTGATAGAATATAATGAACACCAAAGTGAAGGTGTTGTTGTTAGCAAAAAATAAACAAATAATTAGTAAATGAGCCTTGAGACTAGCTTTCAAGTGCTAATATAGGTAAACAATATGCTGATTTTGAAATTGCATTAAAAATGTATATTACAGTACATAATGGATATAGTGATTATCGATATAGTGATATATTGGATATAATGATAATTTGTTTACAGATTGTACAATAATATTTGTTTTTGACCATCCTTGGCCCCAATAATTACATATTTTACAGTATAAATATCGTTACCAGTTGAATTCGATAAGGAATTTGATAATTTGGCCAAAAATCCCATGTCCCCACCACTATAATTATATCCATCATGTACTGTATAATTATTTATTATTATTGTTTACAAAATATACTCTACTCCGCTAAATGGGACACGTAAGTATCAGGCCTCTTGTTACACACAATTGAGCGGAGTTCCAGATTAACTGAAAAATTTATAATAAGTGGCGATTTACTAGCGATTTTAAACAATCAAATTTAAAACTTATAACAATTACTCCACTGGGAACGTTCCCTTGATGATACTAACACCAATAGCAGGGATGGATCCACCGGGGGGTTCAGGGGGTTACACCCTCTAAATAATTGCTCAGGGAGCGTGCTAACCCCCCCCCCCACCTCAAAAGAATCTATACTACTAAAACACAAAGCTGAGTATGCGTGTATATATATTTGTTTGTATGCTACGAGTTGATTAAAAAAGTGAACTGTTTCATATTTCATTTTTGGCATATAGGGGTAACCTTTGGCACCCGCCAACAAGTTGAGGTTTCCACTCGAAATTTCTCACATCTCGACAAGTTAGGACGTCATCGTCACATTTAGAGAAATTCCTGAAAATTCACTTAATCTCACATAATTCGCGCCTTCTAAGAGATTAAATTATGAAAAATAATTAATAAAACATGTACATTAATGATGCGGACACGTTGGTCACACCAGATTGCCAATATGCTTACTCATTATTTATCGCACGATGACGTAATCATTAAATTTTCACATTGTTATGTTTTACTATTTAGGCCTATTTAGGCTCTACAATCGATGTTAGAAGTGTATAAACCACAAAACCAACCGCGAAGCGGTTGGAGTGTGGTTGTGTTATGTCGCGAAGCGATCTAGCAACCGAAGCGCGTTAGTATGATATTATAATCCAAAAATTATATATAGGGACTGGCACATTTCCGAGATTGGTTGAGAGAAATTTAACAGAGTTCTTTCCCTATCTCCCTAGAATAAATGCTTAGTTTATTAATCTTAACTGTTGATTCATTGTGATTGTTGGTTAATATATAGTTTAAAATTAATTAATTAATTATTAATCTATAGTAATGTATGAATTTAGAAAAGATTTTTTGGCGGATATCAGTGGCGGCGCTAGCCAGCCGCCACTGATGGGACACAATCACGTCACAGGTGGGGCACAGGCTATTAAACAGGGCACAACTACATTAATTAGGTGGGGCCTGTCGCCGCCTCTGGCGTATATTAAATATATTTCAACTTTCCTAAAAGATGTTTTCTCAAATGCAGTTCTTATAAAAGAACGTGCAAAAACTGGCACAGTTGACCGAAAGGCCCTTCCCAACGGAGTTCACAATTATTATGCCCAAACCTGGACCATAGCTTCTATACACTAAAGCAAGGGTCTTCAATCTTTTTCTTATGAGAGCCAAATGTTAGTACCCTATTAAATTGGCGAGCCGCTTTGAAAGGCTAGGAATAAGTAATCTATATTTAATATCGCACTGTATTATTGTGAATGATTGATAATATTACTTATATAATAAATATTAGTGTGAAGGCTGATACTGTTTGATTTGTTACATTAAGATACCATCTATATTAGGTTTCATATTAGTTGATGAAATACGAAAAGAAAGTCTTGGAGGTGGTCATCAGTCAAATTAGTTCTAAATTTAATCTTGATATATTTCATTTTAGAGAAGAATGCCTCGTAAGTATAAGTGCTTCCAAATAAGCTAGCTATCCTTTTGCGTGTTTCAAAATAGCAGGATAGATATCTGAAGGAAGTGTTTTATAGAAACTAATACGCCAACATCCTTGAAGTCTGCCTTGAGAACTATGCTCGACTGCAGGTCAACGAGTTCTGGTTGAAGTTCCTGTGAAGCATATTGCAAAAATCTCGAAGCTTTGTTGTTGATGTCTAAAATCTCCAAATCTAGAATCAAAATTTTCTTGGAGATTTGAGATAATTCGAGCATATTGTTTCCATCGGCATTATTTAGTGAATTTAGTGATGGAAAGTGAAAAAGATGCTATTTTTAAGCTGTAGCTTAAATAGAGCGAGTTTCGTATAGAAACTTCGAATTGTGGCATAAAGTTTATGTATCAGCTTGTTCTTTCCCTGGGTGTAGAATTTAGAATATTGAGGTGTGAGTCATATCTACAAGGAAGGCAAAGTCGATAATCCACGTTGGATCTTCGAATTTAGGCTTTTTCTGGCCCTTTGACGCTGAGAAATTTGATATTTCACTCGTAATTGCCAAAACCTTTTAAGAACTGCTCCTCTACTCAGCCACCTAACACTTGTAAAGTAGATAACAACCCCGTATTCTGAATCGAGATCATTCAAAAATTCTTTAAATTCTCTATGATTCACTGCTTTAGATCTGATAAAATTGACAACGTCTACTAACAAATTCATGACATTTTCTAGTCCAAGTGTTTTTGCACATAGGGCCTCTTGATGGATAATACAGTGGCATCATGTTACTTCTGTAACGCTATTTTTGACAACCATCTTAGAACTTGACCTCTAAACCCTGTACCTGTACCAAGCATTGATGGAACTCCATCTGTTGAAATGCCAGCTAACTTTAGAACAGAAATGTTGTTTTCCGATACAGTCTTAAGAAACTCATCGAAATATCAATGCCACGAGTTCTTCCATGCATAGAAAGAAGAGACAATAATTCTTCCGTAATGTTGAAGTTTTCATCAACGCCTCTTATCCAGACTGCCAATTGCTCTACATCACATATATCTTTACTTCCATCATGGCCTATTTAATATACGGCTATATATGTCGCCGAGAAGGCCATAAAACAAAGAGGCCAGTTTCTAATTTTCAAAAGGGAGAATTGATATAATTTGAGATAATGAGATAATTAACACTTAATTCATTATTAGGTAATGACTCACTATCTCAAAAATTATTGGAGTTAGGCATATAAAATGTATTATCGATGAATAGGAAGTTACCTATTCCGGACAGATCAGTACCAGTCTAGTTTACATAACATTCATAGTTTTTGAGTTATGGCACATTTTAGGAAATATACGTTCTCCATGCAACCGAGGAATGTGTCAACATTCCAATTATAATTTCGATATATTTTATTCTACTACTTCTGGGTATAACCATGTTCCAATTTTGAACATTTATAACGCGTTTAACTATGTTAAAAGTATGCTAGAAAAACAAGATAATTCGCAACCAAAATAACCATAACGTCATCAGATGATGACATATCACAATTCTGGAGGGTGCTATGTATACCTGGATACCATATTCCTATATAGTTATAATACACTTTTCAGCTCTATCATTGCTAATTATTCGAATAAAGATCAATTCTCCCTTTTGAAAATTAGAAACTGGCCTCTTTGTTTTATGGCCTTCTCGGCGACATATATAGCCGTATATTAAGTAGGCCATGCTTCCATCAAGTGCCAAGCTACAGAAACTAAAACAACTTATATTTTCTAATAGCTCTGCATGAATATTTGTTGAAATTGATTCCACTCAACGAGCTAATGTCGTAGCGCTCAGGGAGACTTGCTGTATTAGTTGTTTTTTTGTCTGGACAACATTGATCAGCGAATGCATTAAGGCACTACTTTATATATTCACAGTCCGTAAATGGTTTCATACGTTTCGCGATTATATTACTAATAGCAAAGCTAACTGCTGTATCCGACTTGACAGAACTGTCACTTTTGAAAAGATTGATAGTTCACTCTATAGGTTTCTTTTCAGGTTGTCAAGTTTAGTCTTTCGTGCTTCCCCAAGAATTCCTATAAAATTTGACTGGTGTTTGGAGTTGTAATGTCTTTCCAAGTTTCCTTTTTTAGCGGAAGCAATTGTTTCACGGCATATAAAGCAAATGTATTTGCCACTGTCCTCCACGAAAAAATACTTGATTTCCCATTCTATCTTGAATGACCTATTTTCTTCTTCTATCTTCCGCTTTTTCGATGTTGAAGTAGCCATTCGTAATAATTTAAGAATAAGAAAAATGTGTAATTGCAGAGTATTTGATATCCGAAAATTAAATAATATATTGTCGAATACTTCAATTTATAATTGAGTTTTGAATATTGAGAAAACATAAATTAATTTCTGAAGACAACAATAGTCTTCTATATAATGTAAACACCAATAAGGTTTCCAGAATTCGAAACAATAAAGTGCTACTACTTAAGTATATTCGCAATATCTTTTGAATAAAATACCCAAAGAATACTGATAACACATTTCAAAATGAACAAAATGAGTGACTCATAGAAAATTGTCCTGCGAGCCGCACGCTTTATGCTCAAGAGCCGTAAATGGCTAGCGAGCCGCAGATTGAAGACCCCTGCACCAAAGGAATGGTGGTCACGAAAAATTTGGACCAGGGATTGGTAAATTATTTCAACTCGACAAAATGCTTTTTCGTTAATTTGTACATTATTTTAATAAAATCCTCATTAAATAGTTACAATCAGCCTCGTGTAGTATGAATTGTGTTCATTATACACAAATTTAATAATATACGAACTAGAATACATTTCCTATTTGAATTGTGCATTTGGACAATAACTAGTAAGGCTTTCAATATTAAATAGAAATTTACAATTAATTTCATAATAAGCAGGCTTGTTCATTAGTAATCTATTATGCTGAGTATACTTGTATTTGAACTGATGTTCAAAGGAACTGATATTGCGTGACACTTATGCATCTTGTTTTTATCCACACATAAAGTGAAAATTTACATTGGTGGATATTAATGGGATTCTAAAAAATTTTAAATTCCCCTCTATTCGATTCCAATCGACTCTCACTAATTCCAAATACATACCAGTAAAATATCTATCCTGGGATTGGAATTAAACAATGATGCTTGGAAAATGGCTAAGGTGAACTGGGTAGGGAAAATATCGTTTTAATGACGAAATGTCTGCACCCTCAGTGTTTCATCCAGTCATTTAGGCAAGGGGGGGGGGGGGGGGCAAAGTAGAGTTTTGGGAATGTGAGGGGGGGCGCTTCAGCTTTGGTCATTGATTCAATATATTTTTCAAATCCCAAGGGGGGCACATAGGATCCAAGGGGGGCAAATTCCCCCCCTCGCCCCCCCCTAAATGAAACCCTGACCCTTATGTTTGAACGACTCGCGATTATTGTTTCTCAAAAACTTTGTGTCTTGGTAAGAGTGCTGGAGAGCTCTTCCTACAGCGAAAAGAAAATTATCACCTCAAAATTCCAAAAGTTGTATACAAACCTGCAAGGCATTACCTTTGCTACTCGAATTGATTTGTACAAAATATGGTTTCAAGTCCTTCTGACATCAAGATACAAAAGATGCTCTAGAACACCATATAGGTTTGTACCTACAAATGTCAGGTTCACAGTATCACATTTCATATTGTCAAATCCTGGAGTCTGAGCGCCGGCTTCAGCTTTTAATATTCTAAAATTGTTTCAGATCAGAAGAGAATCTGATATTATTGAGAGACCTACTAGTCTATAAGAGTATTTAAGTACATTTTTTCACTCAAATCACGATGAACATGCTGCTAGTTTTGATGTAGATTCCTATTTGTCAAACTTAAATGAAATCAGCCAACCGGGAATGGCAACATCTCAAGTTGAGTGCCTCGCGTATGTCGCTGGCTATGCTGTATTTTCTTATCTCAAAAATCTATTACGTAATTGTATATTGTGCAGGAAATTTCTATGTATTGAAAAATCCTTACAAGTGAATGATGCATAGGCAGTTAGTCTATACTCATAGAATTGTTAGATAGGGGTTCTCTACAAATATCCATCGAGCAATGTTCCTGAATGCATTAAGGTCATTTTTGACCTTTTTAGGAAAATTGACAGTCATAAGGAAGAATTTGACAAGTTTACTCTGGCTCTTCCTGTACGAAACTTGTTCAACTGGCATGGCCCACTATGGAACTAGAGCACAGCACACTTTGGAGATTCATAGGTAAATGCAATGTATCGCGGTCGGACATTCTACGAAATCTTTTTATCACTGTTTCCAAATGTTTGTTATCTAATAAATTTAAGAATTATAATGTACTAGTATTGAAGCGTGATAATAGTAAGCTTACAAAATTCAAGAATTAATTATTCTTTGTTTCTTTTAGTTTTATTCAGTCAACCTTGTGCTGTTCCTGTAGATGTATTAAGTGCGACTACTCCCTCTTAGAAGTATATCTTTATTTACGTATTGATGTCTTAAGCTCCATAGTATTATAATAACTTTTATATCAATATCTGTGTTTGTATGAGTATACTGTATTATATTATATATTAAACCCCAAATATTTTCCAATCGTTTGAATTTGATATTTAATTGACAATAATATGTTGTCAAGGTGATGAAGGTAGCAAAAATGAATGTAAGATGAAAGAAATTAAATATATAAAATGTTGGTTTGATGTGCTTAACCAATCCCTGGTCCATCTTTTTTTAGTGACCACTATTGTCTTAGTGTATAGAATGCTATGCCTTGACATTGCATCCCCAAGATATTTTGTGCTGGATCCATCCCTGACCAATAGTATGAGCCTTAATATTTTGTAGACTGTTGGTACCATCCGATAACCACAAGATCATAATATCTGGGAGAATGCGATTTACGGATATCAATAAGACAGTATACTCTATCTATATACATTAGACTCGGCTTAATAGAGCCACAGGTAAATAGATATATTCGCTTAATCGGGTCAAAATCTCACAGCATTTATAGGACTGAATTATATTTTGGATTAATATGTTTTCGGTCACTAGATTTCTCAAGCTTAATCAGATCAAAGCAACGAGCACCAATTTTGAACCCAAAACTTGAATTTGTCCCGAATAAGCGGTATTTGTCCAGAATAACCGCTGTCGCAATTAAGCGGGGTAAATCTATACTATTAAAACACAAACCTATATACTTGTATATATGTGTGTATATATTTGTTAGTAAGTTCAGAGTTGATTGAAGAAGGAGGACTATTTACAATGTGATCTTTGGCAAATAGGAGTAACTTTGGCACCCGCCAACAAATAGACGCTTCCACTCAAAATTTATCACACCTCGACAAGTTATGACGTCATTGTCACATTTCGAGAACCTTGAAAATCCAGGTAATCGCACATAATTCGCGCCCTCCAAGAGATACAATAGAACATGTACATTAATGATGTGGACACGTTGGTCACACCAGATTGCCAATATGCTTACTCCTTATCGCATGATCACGTAATCACTAAATTTTACATTGGAAAAATTGCTTATTCAGGCAAATTTACGCTTCATAATCAATGTTAGAAGTATATAAACAACACATCAACTGTGAAGCGTTTGGTGTGTGGTTGTGTTATTCCGCGAAGCGACCTAACAAGCGAAGACAGCTAGTATATGAATCAAAAGTAAAATGAACCTGAGATTAGATTTCCATAAGTGTCAACAGATAGGTACCCTCATGCTTCCACCTAGGGCATTAAGATCGAACGATCAAAAGATCGCGATCCTTCTTTGACGATCGAAGCAGATCGTCGATCATATTTTACAGAACGATTGAAATGGAAATAGCGATCAATTTTTTGCATAAATTCTCGATCCTACAGTCCGATCTTTTAGAAAAGGTTGCCCAATTAAATTAATCCACCAAACCCATACCTGCCAACCGTACAGGGATTTCCTGTACAGTACAGGGATTTTAACCATTTTGCTGTTCTGTACAGGGAATTATTACATTTGTACAGGGATTTTAAGTCGGGACAAAATTAATGATTGTAAGTAAAATACACCTAAAAATGTCTTTACTCTCAAAATGTAGCATTTTGTTAAAGTAACAATTCCTAATCAAGCGTATAGTGTCTGAATCGCTCATGTAGGGAAATTTCCCTACATGAGCGAGACAATGATTTTTCGGGTGTACAGGGATTTTTTCCAATGTACAGGGGGAAATTGGAGCTCCGTACAGGGATACGACTCAAATAGGTTGGCAGGTATGCAAACCACCTAATTTGTTTACACTTATGTATTTGATTTGAATACGAATATTAATTCAATTTATCCATAAAACAGGCCCATAACAATAAAATATTTTTCAGGTTGTTGAAAATCTAACTTCACTGTTTCTAAAAGTTGGTCAAGTTGAAACCTGAGCATCCTGAATAGTTAATACGGCAAATAAGAAATGATCGCTAAAATGATCGGGATCGGATCGGCGATCTTTTGTAAAAAATGCGATCGGGATAGAGATCGCGATACTGTTTTAGGTGAAGATCAGGATCGAGATCGCGTTCAATTTTTTGGCGATCGACTAATGCAAAATATTTCCTCACGGGTTTGGACTTGCAACTTTTTTTTCTATGTTTATTTGGGTCCAGAAGAAGACTCTAACGTAGAAATTATTTGGTAACAATTTCTTTCAAGGTTGACCTATAATTTGAGGTAAAATTCCCTAACTACCAGTTTTAGCGCACCTAGGTGTAAATCATTTAACAAAATATTTGAGAAATATTAAATTATGAAGAAATTTAACAAAATTAAATTATATGCAATGATAAATAAGGGCAACAAGTAATTCTGCCTTGATTACCTAGGTTTGAACAGATGTTTACTACATACAGTCAACTCCGTTTAATTGGGACACCGGATAATCGTTTCTCCGCTTAATCGGGTCAAAATTTCACAGGATTTATAGGACATAATTACAGTTTGGCTTACAATATTTTCGGTTAATCGGTTTCTCCGCTTAATCGGGTCAAAACAACCTGGTCCCGATGTCACCCGATTAAGCGGAGTTGACTGTACATCAATTTACTAGTTTTCTCAGCAAATAAAATATTTCGACAATTGCTGGAGTTATCTAGTTCTTACGATCTTCCTAAGAGATATGTTGTTCTTGAATAATCTTTCTAGATTCAGAATACCTAGTTTCTATTTCACTGGAAGATCGGAGTTTGTCAATTAAAAATAGTGAATCTGTGAATGAATGATAAGCAGGGGTGGCTGAAATGCGAGTAAACAGCAATTTCCCTCCAATAATATCCAATTGAATCTTTCCAAATTCTTATTCTAGCAGACTGTTTACAGCGCTTATTTTACGTTAACAGTTAATCAGTTGTTGCTAGCAGCTAATTTGTTGCTACTAACAGCTCAAATTTACTGTTAACAACTAATTAGTTAATGTTAACATCAAGTTAATAGCTGCAAGGGTGGGGTTGGCTAACCGATCTGAGCCAACGGTTACAATTCGATTTCTCGCCACGGTTAACCGGTTAACCGCCCATCCTACTCAATACAATAAATCCTTTATAAAAATTTGATTACACTACAGAATAAGACTCAAGTTGTATAAAGTATAACTGCATAATTAAATTAACTGATACATTTCGTGCTTTAGGTAAATTTAAATCAATGTTGTCCAATAAAATTTATTAAGTGGTGATGAGAAATGGATTTAGGACTACATATTCTAATAAAATTCAAAAAAAATTAATACTTGATACATTAATTTAGCAATAACTCCGCTGTTATTCAACAGACCGGCTAACTGGTTAATGAAATCTCTAACCGTTAACCGATGTCAGCAACGGTTAACCGGTTAACCGGTTAACAGAATCCAGCCTTGATAGCTGTTACCGGCCTTTTGAGTCCTCACTGTAGTAAATGTAATCTCTCCCCATATTCCTTAACATCCAAGACATATTTCTTTCAACACTTTTGAACAATAAAATTGAAATTCCTTCGCATTAATTGCAAGAAGACTAATGATCAAAAGATGAAGTTTACTGTAAGCGTTTCCACTCCTGAGAATAAACTCATGGATTATATAATGGGTTTCTCAACCATCTGCTATTATCCACTTCAATATACTTGCGAAAGAAATGTCACCCAGTGTATCTGTCACTAGTCCTTCATCAATTGTAAACACAAAAAAAGGATTAGTTGAGTTGATCGATGCTTCGTTCGAAGAAAATATCTTAGTGGTTGATCATCATTTGTTTATTACCTTGTTCAAAAAATTAAGTTTCATAACTATTCATGATATCACAACAGATTATTTCAGACGTAGAGAATAGTAATTTTAAAGTATAAGTACTATTCAATTGATTCTCTCACTCACCTAGTTTAGAACTAACTTGCAGACATGGGGTCAAGCCCTTTCAAAAGGGCTTAAGTCCAAGCCCATCCCTAATCAGAAGGGCTTAAGCCCAAGCCCTTTTTCTAAGCCCTTTTTGAAAAAGGGCTTAAGTCCAAGCTCAAGCCCTTAATAAAGGGCTGAAGTCCGGACTTAAGTCCTTTTACTCTAATTATTTAGAAATCCATACCGTATTTTATTGAATAAGTGCCTTGAAAAGAGCTTGAAAAAGGGCTTGAAAAGGCTTGAAGCTCATCTATAAAGGGCTTAAGTCCAAGTCCGGACTTAAGCCCTTTTATTAAAGGAGGACTTAAGTCCAGATTTAAGCCCTCTCAAAAATGGGCTTAAGTCCAAAGGGCTTAAGCCCTTTGGGGCTTGGCCCCATGCCTGCAACTAAGTATACCACATCCTTATGATTCCACCAGAACACTTAACCTTATGCTTGATTTCGTCTACATAATGAAGACAATAAGCAACAATTGGCTCAATCAGAAAGATGCTAGTCATACCTGTATCTACGCTAAATTAAATGATTTCTCCGTTTCTAATGCTAGTACATTCTATTTACAAGAGCAAAGTATTCAGTAGTGTATTGAAGAAAAGAAGTTCAAATATAAAGTCTATATATCCTGACTGTACTCTTCATACAGAAGTAAATACGTATTTTGAATTCGAAGAATCTGAATTCGCATATGCTCTGATTCAATTACCGAGAAGCGACCTAGCAAGCGAAGCGCGCTAGTACTATTAAACTTACAAACCTTTGTATATATATATGTACATAATTGTTTGTATGTTCAGAGTATAATTAATTAACTGGACGGTTTCCAAATCTTATTTTTGGCATATAGGGACCTTTTGGTCCTCGACAACAATTTGAGGTTTCCACTAGAAATTTCTCACACCTCATTAAGTTATGACGTCATTGTCACATTCGAGAAGAGTAAAAAGTCACTTAATCGCGATCTCTGGAAGAAAAAATTGATAGAAGATGCACATTAATGATGCGGGAACGTTGGTAACACCAGGGGCCTCATTCACTAACATTTCTTAAACTTAAACTTCGCCCAAACTCAGTCTAAATTTATATTCCAAAAAGATCATGAACCTTATGGGCGTGATGGCCGCTATGAGTAGTGAGGAACAGAGTTTCGCTTTTACGAGGTCAAGTCGCAGGCAATGGGCATATGCCTAGAACAGCCCATGAGTAGACTAGTGGCAGGCAGCACCTAGCGAGATGGGTTGTCCGCGGGGTCAGCGGAAAATTGGAAATAGAGCAATGGTGCGATCGACAATGTTCACGCGAAGATCTATGCTACCATATTTGGAGCCTCTGCTAACGCCAAAAGTTATGGTAATCAAATATTTAAGAAAGATTTTGTTGTAGCGAATTCAGATTACAATAAATCTCTGTACCTAACTTGTCCCGTTATTTGTGATCATGCATTATTGTCAAACTCTTTTCAGTCTACTGTGCTAGCACATACAATAAAGGGATTAGGTAAGACACAAAATCCCGAATCTTTGACTGAAAATTTAATCGCTTTACAAATAATGAGTGGGTGTTCGAATGAAGAGATTTTCCGCGATTTTTTGTACAATTTAGCCCATTTGTATTCTTTATTTAGGTATTCTACGGGGGATCTGAAGATTCTAGTCCAACTGGAGGAGTTAATCTGTGAATCGACATCTGAGTTCCTGAATGGTATCACTCCTGAAGTGCTTCGCTCACACATCAAGCACCCACGAAGTTAATATATGTTACGGTAGATGTTGACACTTGGAACATGTTAACATCTACCGCGGTAGATGTTGTATTCAACTTCACTTTCAATTCTAAAATTATAGTATGGCTTCTTGATTACTTTCAGTCGATGTGATTTGTGTTAACACGGGTTTCTAATCCCATCATATGACACGAGCTGTTCATTTATAAATGTATTTAGTGTGAAATGATTGCCATATATAAGTGTATGACCTATGTGTCTGAAAGTTAAGATATCGTGCCCATGCCCCAGTATTATATAGGGATCAATTAATTTCTCATTTGCTTGCAAATTTCCTGCTTCAATAAATAGTTAAGGACAAAGTTGAGGAAATTTACTTGACCCTCTTTCACAATGTATATCTTTCCTTTGGCATAATTTGCACTTTTTCGGTATCAGTTTAGACTCGATAGTTGTTTGTTAAAATTTGTGGAAAGAATAGATAATTACAGTGATGCCGGTTATAAGCATATCGTCGGGAACTGAACTTAATGTGCTTATAACTGGCATGTTCTTATAACAGACATAAATTTAACAGGGTATATGGCAACCGTTTTCCAACATAGTGTTCTTATATCCGTAGAGTTCTTATAAACGGTGTGCTTATATCCGACATCTACTGTAGATGATGCGTTCTTAGCTTTGATGGTAAATAGCTCTGAGCAATAGGAGCACTTACATGTACATTCATATTCCTGGATGCTTAATGCAACATTAACTAGTGCGGTAACAATGTTGTATTCTGACTCAAAGAAATCAAGTTCATTATTTTCACATTCTACATTCATTTTCCTTGCTAACCAAAAGCGTAGCGAATCGAATTTTTCTTAAGTAATCTTTGACCGCTGTTTCCAGCCACTTCAGAAGTATTTGTAATTGGTAAGATGGAGGCTAATCAGAGTTAAAAAGTTATCAATACTACAAGCGTTGCACATGTAAACTCCCTTGTAGCAACCTCCCAAACTCAAAACTGTTCAAGATCAGCGAATGAAGCGTTAGACTTAGCCCTACCCATCATACCAACAGTATAAATTGTTCAAATACTCGCTATCAGAACTATCAGTATCTAGTAAGCTTTTATTCTTGGGACACTCGTTCTTGGATATTTTTGTACAATTACCTGCTTTATTGCTGAGATCTGCAACAGTTGAAATAGTGCCACCTTCAGCGAATATTTACTTCAGCTTGGATCACACAGTTGATCAATTATACGTTGTATCTCTTCTATATTCCAGGTACGAGATTTTGGTTCCTGTTTTTTGGCCAATATTTCATTCTCGAACTTAAGATAGTGATACTTTAACCGATTGTTAGACATACAATAAGAAGACGTCAAATTTTAAAAACTATAAGATTAATATTATATATCTACGTATTTGTTTACTCCTCTTAACTAAATTATCCGTCCCATCTGTACCAAATTGAAAGTAATCAAGAAGCCATACTATAAATATAAAATTGAAAGTGAAGTTGAATACAACATCTACCGCAGTAGATGTTAACATGTTCCAAGTGTCAACATGTACCGTAACATATACAAGCAAAAGCTAAACGAAGATACGAAGACCACCTTCATTACAGAGGAGTGTCGGGATATTATGAAGGAAAATAATGTCCTCAGAGCAGCCTGTGCTAGCAAGGATGTTTCAGTAAGTGTATTTTACCCTTCCGGCCGCCAGGTGTGAGGAAGAGAGGTCGTTTTCGTTTCTGAGGATAATTAAGACTTGGCTGAGAACTTCAATGACTCAGGGATGAATTAATCACCGTGCGACTTTGAAGATAAACAGTAATACGTCGAGTTGCTGGACATGCGCGAGGTGGTAAACGATTCGTCGAGAAGAACAGCATGCGCAGGGTTTTCTTAAAGGTAAATTAGAGGCCCAAAATGGGATTCTAATTTTTCTCAATGGGCCCCTAAATTTTAACGTGCTAAGTGCTCAATATCATGAAATGTAGAGTGAGGGCCTCTAATTGTTGGTAGGGCCCTCTAAACAAATCCTTAAAAAAACAATGAGCACGCGTAAAGTGTATATGCAAAGACGCTAAAATAGTGTGTGAAATTCGAGTATTTGACATAAGTTAATGTTTACAGAAGTGATTTACCTATTTTTGGAACTGCCCACTCGGGGATAAATATAGTTCGGCTCCTATGCTCTTAGTTTGCTTAGAGTTGAATCTGAAGAAGCAGAGTTTTGGAGAAACCCTTGTTCGTATTGTAATTAACCTGGCAAACAATAAAGTTAGCTATACTCAATTAAGTATTGTGCTTCATCGATTCTAACCCACACCGATTAATCTTGGACAAACGTTTAATTGGGACTACTCCCCATGAACTAAATCTATTCCATAGAAGCTAATGCTAAGAATTTCCGGTTAATCGGGACAAGCTCTGCTTAATTAGGACAAACACAACAAATTGGGTTCAAAATTGGTGATCGCTCAATAACAAATTCAAATGTATCAAAACAAATTCTAATAATCTTGATCAATTCATATAAAGGTATAAGAAAATATCTACACAGGGTTTCTTGACGGTTTCCGTAAATCGAAATTTACTAGAGATTATGATCTTGTAGTTCACGGATAGTGCAACGGTCTAAAAATATTAAGGCTCATACCATGGGTATGAACAGCCTCAAGGGTCCGCAGGCAGTGGACGAATTGTTATAACGGTTTTAATCCTTAAATTGTTTGTAATCGCTAATAGGTCGCTACTTTATATATACTTTTCGGTTAATGGTCAAGACTGTATTTGAAATTCATGGGAATAACAAACTTCAGGCTTTAAGTAATCCATGGTTCAAGGCATTAGTATGGCCATATATAACGTAGGTCATGGTTCGCCTTACCCGAAATTCGTAAGAATCAGTGTGATTTGTATTGAAAAGGCTTCGAAGGGGACTAAAATAACCGTGTTCGTACTAACGAAGTCTCTGTATATAAATTAGAAATATATAGAATATCATTCATCCAATTCATTCAAGCTCAATTGTTGTGGAATGTTATACTAGTTTAATTGCAAGATCTACAGAAATACAATAAAAGCAACTGTTATTAATATTTTCTACAGTTTCAGATGCGCCCCTTGGATGAGTATTCAAGACTAAAAGTGAAGTTTGTTGCTGAAAATTTCGTCAATTTCATGTCGGACTAATACAATCTCAAGATGGATTCTATATATCTCAGTCATTGCTTCTTTCTATTCTATCGATATGGTGGGGGGTAAACAGACTGCAAATCAGCTATTTCTTGTCAGTTCTCACAAAACGATGCATTTCTACTTTCCAAGTTGTCGAAGCTCCGCCTTATGAGAATGCGAAGTAAACCATTATGTTTAATTTCTATTTCAGTAAACCACAGACAAAACTTATAACACTAGTGACTTTTATTAAGGTTGGTGAACATTTTCCCACACCTAAACAGCTGCCAATCAGGGGCGTAACCAGGGGGGGCAAGGGGAGCGACCGCCCCCCCCCCCCCCCCCTGTTTTTTAGATTGCTCCCAACTTTTTAGGATATATACTTAGATAATTATTCCAATCCATCCAACACAATCTGAGACGTTTGAGGCTCTAATTCCACACTTCTTACTCTCTGCAAACTATAGCTCAAATAATCCATCAAAAATACTCGATCATTAGATTCACCAAGTGTTTTCCATATTAGACAAGCTTTTCAAGTATTTCTATCACACTTCTCCTTTTCACAAACGAGCCAAATACCTGTTATTGTCCACCCATAAGTTAGATATCCATACAAAATTGTTCATGAGATACATCCAGTTATCCTGAGTTCTTATTCATATTCCGATATATATATATATACTGTTAGAAAGTGTCTAGTTATTCCAAATAACTATACACTTTTATTGGAAAATACTCCATAAAAGACACTTTTTATGGTGGAATTCCTTATAGGGAATTTAGTTTTTTTTTAATCTAAATTGTGTTGTAAAGAAAGCAAACTTATAAAAAGTGTCCATTTATGTCAGATAAAAAGACACTTTATATATATACCGTATTTATTCGAATAGTAGCCTCTATTCGAATAATCGCCTACCTCCAATAATTGCCCCCCTAAAGTAGCAAATAAAAATTTATTACTGCTACCCTGAGTAAACATCTACATCTAATATAACTCACAATACGATTATCAACCGATTATCATAATTAAATTGTAATAAAATGTGATATTCTAGAAAATTGCTCAAAATTATTGGTCGAAAAATGGAGTAAAAAACAATAATCGCCTAGGCTACTATTCGAGTAAATACGGTATATAGAATTTGAATTTGATATAAATTTAATTGTCTCAATTTCGAAATCACAGTTTTCCTCGAATCATTATATGAATTGATTCATAAGTATTCATATATAGTGGGGTAAAATTAAGGTTACGTGACCAACCGCTGGCTAGTTAAGTTTTATGCCTGATTCTGATACTTTAGGATATAACTCGCGATTTAAGGTCCCATGCCGCTCTGGAAAGTTTGGGCAAACTTTTTTATAGCGACAAATTCAAAGGGCCTTCGGCAATCATTTTGAAAAATTAAGGCCCCTCTCTGAACATTTCATAAATTGAGATTAGAGTATCTTTGAACAGTATGCAATAAGTAGTAGCTGCACTGAAAATTTCAACTCAATCGGGACTATAGTTTTAATGTAATAACCTTTTGAAGATTATTACGTCATTTGTCACCATGGGAGGTCCATTCTTAATAGGGATGGGACGGATGCGAATTTTTCCACATCCGCGAATACGGATGTGCATGCGGATGCCAAATTTTTAACTCCGCGGTTACTGATGCGGATGCGGAGTTTTCATCTTTACATCCGCGAATGCGGATGCGGATGCGGAGCTCAAAACTATTGGCTTTCATTTTTACAATATTATATTTAGTACTATTACTATACTTTGGACTCTCGTAATATGTACAGGGATTAGGCGAACAAAGCTTAATTCCCACACAAATACATGCAAATGAATGCACATCAGACTATTAGGGAGTATGAACTGTGTAAGTAGTAAGAATATCTGGCCTTTCTAAGAGTCCACCTGTAGACAAAGGGTCCCCATTTAGACATTTACTGAAGTAGACTATAAGAGAAATGGACTTAGAGAATGGATAATTATAGAAGAACAATATTACATACAAAAACTGTGCAATTAAACTAGTAATGAATAACAAAATTATGTTAGACAATTAATTAAGGAAGTGAACTATTAGATAAGTGGAGAAGTGGACTATTAGAGAGAACAGCCTTAATTGGGAGGGGAAGGATGTGAAATTAATAAACTCCGCGGACTCAGATGTTAGGCGGTGCGAGATTTTTAAACTCCGCGGAATCGGATGTAAAGGCGGAGTTGATAAATCATGCGGAGCTCCGCGGATAAGGATGCGGATGCGGAGCTCTGTCCCATCCCTAATTCTAAAAGAGTGTTTTTAAGGGATTTGAAAGATATCTTATCCTATATACATGCAATAACCTTTTAACTCGCTATGTAGTATGTCTCCATGTCTCCATGCTACTACATATGAACGTAATATTTGTATCATTCCCCCCTTTAATTAGTGCTATATGAAGAAATATTTAACGCTAAAAAGGAAACCTCAAGTTGGGGTAACTCTAACAGAATATTTATTCAAACCAAAAAACGACAATCTTGATGGTTTACTAGCACAACTATAAGACATTGATGAACAATTTATATTTGAATCTCCATTACTACCAGATAATCACATTGAATTAGTTCCACAGGACATTGCACAATCTCAAAGTACTCCATTAGCAAAAACACCAACACAAGTGGTACCAGTTATCATCGAGCCGCTGCAACCTCCGAAAGATATATCCTAAGTGGCTGGAGAAAAGCCATCTCGACCACTGGTGAAAGTGTACCCAAAACAAGAAAATGGCCACTAAGCTGGTCGATCATTCCTTTCTGCATGGTATGCTGATAACGACTGGATTGAATACTCGATGGAAA
The DNA here is from genome assembly GCA_028753945.1 of Hexactinellida sp. DTS-2022. NCBI lineage: Eukaryota > Metazoa > Porifera > Hexactinellida > Hexactinellida sp. DTS-2022. Next base: position 2,978,009 of record JAPNXP010000014.1, read on the forward strand.
GAGACGCTGTGTTTTGTTTTCCATGTCGTCACTTCGCTCCGGCATCGTATGGCAATGCTGATGATTTGTTTATACGTACTGGTTTCCAAAATTGGAAAAAGGCAAAAGGAAAGGAAGAAAATTTCCCAAACACATCAACTCTCAATGCCATAAGATATCAGTAGCTGGTTCAATTGAATATCATAAAAACTTAGTTTCAAATACATCAATTCGACAAATGGTGGATGCACAATATATGGAGCATGTCTCCAGAACAACCACTACATAAGGACATTAGGAGAAATAATTCTTCTCACGGCTAATCAGAATATAGCTCAGCGAGGTCATAAGGAAACGGATGATATCTCAAATCCAGGAAATGTTCTCAAGATTCTGAAGTTTACTGCAAGACGAGATCCAATTAAGCTGAAAGATTGATCGATGGTCTACAAATGCGAAGTACACTAGCTCGACTATTCAAAATGAGATTATCGATGTTCTTGCTCACATGGTCTAGAGTCTAGACGATATACTAGAATGTGTAAATCCAGTTCCTACTTTTCTATTGAGGCCGACGAAGCGAAGGATATCAGACAGACAGAAAAATTGTCTCTTGTCATATGATTTTATGATGAATTATAATGTCGTATTAATGAGTGCTTTATTAAACTTATACCCATGAATAAACTAGATGCGGAATTTATAACGGATGATATTTTGAGCAAATTGGACTAACTTGGACTGGATTACAGGTTGTCATTAATAGGAATGGGATTTGATGGTGCGTTTGTTATGAGTGGTCGAGTAAAGGGTGTGCAGAAACGCATTCGAGACAAAGCGCCATTGGCTCAATACATTCATTGTCATGCACATTGATTAAATCTGGTTTTGATAGCGTCGACTAAATCAGTCCCAGAGGCTGATGATTTTTCAGTCTCCTGGAAAACTCTATATTTTAATAGGCAACTCTGTTATCCATAGCAGATTTGTTGAACTAAAGCACGAAATGTTCCCTGGAGAGAACAGACGAGAATTACAACATCTTAGTGACACCCGATGGTGGTGTAGGGATACTTCTTGTGCAAATGCATTAATAACTTTTCCCGTCATTATGCGTGTTTTAAGGAAAACTGCAGAATTTGATGTTTCGGCCCGCTCAGTGGACGCGCGAGGATTATTTTCATAAATAGATATCGATTTTCTGCTTCTATTATATTTTTAAAAAGATATTTTGTGTAAAGTTAATAAATTGTCCGAGTTTTTGCAACGGAAGGATGTTGATTTGGGTAAGGCTTCGAATTTTGCCAAGTCACTATGTAAAGAATTGCTGGATATTCGGAATGGTGACTTAGAAACCGCTACACTGAGAACCTATCAAAACTTTGCAAAGAGTGCTCTATCTCTATGGAACCCAAGTAAAAAGACGGAAAAAAGTGCCGTGCAAGTTGGCAGACTACTCGACTGAAACAGTTGGGCTTGGTTACAGATCAGAAGGTTCTCCAACATTAAACATACTGAGTCCAAATCTTGATTGTCTCATAAGCGAGATGACCCGACGCTTTTCTTCATCATCTGAATCTATTCCACTGAGAATTTGTGCGCTTGACCCGACGGCTGAATCATTTCTATCGGAACAATATCTGCTTGCATTTGCAAAAGTTTATTCTATAAACAAAGAGGACTTGGAGCATGAAATACCTCTTGTAAAAAGCTGATCGCCCATAAGAACGAAAATTTAACTTCTATTCTTGAATTGAATTTGGGTGTTTACATAAGATTCTTATCATTTCAGTTACTCTGCCAGTAACTAGTGCCACTTGTGAAAGAAATTTTTCAAAAATGAAATTAATTAAGACCTATTTACGAAATTCAATGTCGAACGATACGCTTACAAATCTTGCTATACTTTCTCTTGAAGACCGTTCTGAAGATATTGATTTGAAATTGTTCGTAGATGAATTTGACGCTCGTCACGAAAACAGGAGGATAAATCTCCATTAATTTATAATATTGCTAATTCATAATACACATTAGTTTCTATTTTCAATGTATTAATCATTGAGTAGAAACTTTTCGATATTTATTAGAATAATTAAAAAAATAAAATCTCTTCTAAAACATAGCTAGTTATAGTTCTGCAGAAATTAAATTGAAAGACGACCCCTCAGGAGCCCCCGCCACCCCCACAGGTTTTTGTCTTGCCCCCAAACCCCCCCCCCCCCCCCCCACGTTCAAAAATTCTAGTTAAGCCACTGATGCCAATCAACCACATAAAAAAAGAAAATACCAAGATATATGCAGGAAAAGATGAACTTGGAACTATATCTTTATCAATGATACAGAAATATGTACGTAAGGTAATATCGTTCGTCTGTAGTCAGAGAGAAAAATTCTTCCCGTCTACTTCCCCTAAATTATTTCGCGCCATTTATGAAAGAATTTATTGGAAACACATGCTTTAACATAATCTAGGTCAAAGATTTACCAGAATGTAGCAATACAGAATCGACAAAATGCACGCCCCCTAAAACATAGGCGCCCAACTTGCCATTCTGGGATGGGGCTCCCATCTCGAGAATTTTCCAGGGATGGGTATGTACGGTTTTCAATCCCGAGAATTTGAGGATGGAGGAAATCTGCGCTTACTTACAAAAGACAATTAAGGAGATAGAAAGGTCGATTTCAGGAAATCAAACGCAAACTAAAAGCAACATTTAATCTATTACCATTTCTAAATATACTTTAAGATGCTATCTATCCAAATCAGAAAGAAAAATTTGATTCTGACATTTTTTTAACCTTTTTGACGCTCTAAATGTCAAAATCGCAGTCATTTGGTTAAAAATAAATCCGCAAAATTTCTTGGGAGTGACCTTTGTATACCTTAGCATATCTCAAAAAGTATAAGTCTTAGAGAGAAATAACTATCCCTCAAAAATAATCCTTATCAGTTGTTCTTGTGATTATGCCGTGTCGATTTTCAACTTCAATAGGGTTAATAATTATATAATGCCAAAATTCTGATAAAATCGAGTTAATATTTGAAAATCTATAGAAAAAAAGAATTAAACCGATATCGTAAATCCTGTGCGGCATAATCACTTATAAATTCTAATAATAGAGTAGAGTTAAAATTGCACTATAATAGAACTTGCGCCAAATAGAGTAACTATAGCTAGAATTAAAATTGACTAGTATGGATTCATTATTAGGCTATTTTAAACTATTGATATCTAATTTAAATTTTCATTTTAGAGAATTGTGGTAATGTTACAGTTTATGGACGTGCCTGGTGTACACGCGGATACACCAGTGTGCACGCATGTACACCAGCCACGTCCATAAACTGCAACATATACTTTACTAGCCAACAGGTTTCAATTACAATTTTATAATATGTATATTATTTGAGCTAACGAGATAACCTTTTAATGTAGCTGAAACCCAGTGGCGTATCCAGGGGGGGGGGGGGATTTGGGTGTCAAAACACCCCCCTCATAATTGGTTTCCAAAAGGGATATGTTGTTTATATAATTTGGTACAACTGCACAATATTACACTCCTCCTACTATGTGACAAGAATAGCTGTACATCGATGTTTGAGCGTCTAAGATTTTTTTTAAAAATTGGGGGCTTGCCCCCAGACCCCTCCTTATCATCGCTCGCTAAGCTCGCTCCAAAGCACCACTGAAACCAGCTATCCTTAAGAATTATTGAGCTATTTATTAACCAATAAAGCAATGAGAATAACTTAATTAAATATCATACTTTCCAAAACAAATCACATTATTGCATTATTTACGAATCACAACCCAAAACGAAGTACTAGTTATAAATGTTAACTCGAGGAAAGTACGGCGCGAAATGGTCCATAATTTTAGGCGCGCCTGTACCAACGATGCAGAAAATATAACATGGGTTAGTAAATATCCTCTCTCAAATAACAACAAGGCTGGATTCTGTTAACCGGTTAACCGGTTAACCGTTGCTGACATCGGTTAACGGTTAGAGATTTCATTAACCAGTTAGCCGGTCTGTTGAATAACAGCGGAGTTATTGCTAAATTAATGTATCAAGTATTAATTTTTTTTGAATTTTATTAGAATATGTAGTCCTAAATCCATTTCTCATCACCACTTAATAAATTTTATTGGACAACATTGATTTAAATTTAACTAAAGCACGAAATGTATCAGTTAATTTAATTATGCAGTTATACTTTATACAACTTGAGTCTTATTCTGTAGTGTAATCAAATTTTTATAAAGGATTTATTGTATTGAGTAGGATGGGCGGTTAACCGGTTAACCGTGGCGAGAAATCGAATTGTAACCGTTGGCTCAGATCGGTTAGCCAACCCCACCCTTGATAACAACAAACTGAAATGAACGAAGTAGTAGTGAGTAATTTACAAGAATATGGTTAACTGATTTATCATTTATATTACTGATTTTTAAGGAGGGAAAGGACGCGAAGCGGCCGTTAATTGGCGACCGAGACCGAACGGCTCGTAGAATTGATAAATACAAATTATTTTTATTATAACATACAACCATTAGCAAAAGAGAACACTGTGAATACGCTAGTGTATATGCACGAATATGAAAATAGTGATTTTCGTGCATATACGCTAGTCTGCATGCATGCAGGCTAGAAACTTAGCGCGCATGCATGTACGCTAGCGTGCAGGCATGCGCACTAATCTTGCGTACACGATGCAATATCTCTATCTCTACTGAATATTAGCTCAAATCAAGTGAGTACCCATCCCGACATTTTGGAAACTTGGGCGCCACTGTAGCACCTCTAAAATCTTACCCATTTTGCCAACAATCTATGAAAGTAAATTCGACACAAGCAATAAGTTACCCAATCAATTCCAAACCAATATCTTAATAACTAGAACTTTTAGTATTTCAGAAGAAAAATGATATTGTTCCGGATTTCTGGAAGTGTAAGTAATGTAATTAGAGAATGTAGAATTAGGCATTGTTTTAAAAATACTCACAGACGGGATGGGAGTGTTTTTCATCTGAATGGAAAAGGTAGAATTTTTTTTGGAATAGTATGTATTGTAGGTCCGTACAGGGAAATATTTAAATATAATTTAAATATTCAAATTACATTTCATCTTAATTAAAGTAAGTATAAATATTACAAATAGATTTACGTAGTAATTAATTTATTAATTCGACTAATATAATTGACATAATCACCATCAACTGTAAAGATGTTTCCATTGCAGTTATATAAAACACATTTACTTAGAAACAACTAACAGAATTATAATAATAGTAATTATCAAGCAGTAGGGAAATGTAATATGTTCTTATAGTATCAATAGTAATAGGCGACGTTAATGTGGGGACTGGAGGGGCCTGCACTCCCATTTTACAAAACTGGGGGGGCGGGGGAGTACCTTTCTCCCCCATAATTTTTTATCACGAGTCTGAATAGTAGATTTCAGAACCTTTTGGGTTCCCAACTAGTCAGGTTAATTGAGGTAGCACTCTTTTTAAATATATGACAATTGAGATTTTGTACCTCCTCCTTGGCGCTTTCACCCTTGCAGCAGGCCCTAACTATTTAGCTGGGCCCGCATGGATAAAATACTAAGACGATAGGGTGCATGAAGGTTCGGCACTAGTAAAATTTGGGTGCGACACTACCGCACTAAATAGTTATATTATTGGGAACTATGGTTTAACAAATATTTTTGGTGCAACTTGTTCCCCAAGTGCCGTATCCTGGAAAATGCTCCCCAAGCCACTGCTCTCTATAAACATGCTCATCATGACCTCCGATTCGTTTATTCAAATAAATCTAAATACAGTGCACACTCGCTATCTGGAAGAGAGGTGTTCCGATTTTTTTTTAAACTGTTCGAATTTGTGAATTCGTATGGAGTAGTCAACTAATACGGGAAATCTAAGCCTCTATAAATGAGATCGTGAATTCCAGATAATCCAAACCATACAACTCCAACGCTTTTAAATCCAAACTAAACATTTAACATGGTACGTTGGATGCCGGGTATAAGCACATCATCGGGAAATGCACTTAATGTCCTTATAACTGGCATGTTCGTATAACCGACATAAATAAATAGGACAGGGTTGATAAAAATCATGATTTTTTGAAAAATCAGACTTTTTGATATAAATCAGAATTTTGATTTTAATTGTTTTTTGCAATCTATATCACACTGGCGCATATTATTTTGCTAATAGAATAATTACATTGATAATGACTCATTATCAATGAAATTTGAATAATTATCAATGTATTTCTTTTCTTTTCGCAAAAACAATAGACATAAAAATCATTGATTTAAATCATTAGATTTAAATCAAACAACCCTGATATAGGGTAAATGTCACCCGTTTTCAAAATAGTGTTCTTAGATCTGAAATGTTCTTATATCCGGTGTGCTTATATCCGACATCTAATGTACTAACCAAATACTTCCCTAAGACATTTTTTCACAATTCCAATGTAATGTTCAAAAAATTCCAAATTTTACGAATGATATTGTTGGATCTGCTGTTCGGACTAGCGAGGTTCGGCATAGGGAGGCTGAACAAAATTTGTATAAATTATAGTGTGGTAATATTATTTTATAAGTCAATTCAAATTTATTCATGATCAACAATTCTACAATGGAACAATTCTTAGTAAGACTAAAGGATGGTAAATCGCTTGGCCCGACTAATGCGGTAAATTAATCAATCTGGCCCGTAGGTTCAAAAGGTTGCCGACCCTTGCTCTAGATGGTCTCCACACTGATTGCGACACACGGCGCCTGGCCATGGCTACGCCACTGGGGTCCTATATTGCAATCAAATTTATGAATTTATAGTGTAGTGATAAGTATTATAATGGACAAGGTGAAAAGAAGAAAAATATCAAGCTATCTCGTGTTAACTGAATAACAATACTTTCAAAGAGTTGATAGTTTTACTTTTTAGAAATCTGTTTCTACTTCTTTTTGGCAGTATTGATACCAATAAGCCTTCTTTGAGAGAAGGAGAAGAAATCAGACTGGGAAATGAGAATGAGGAATAAGTCTTTGAGGTTTGCTTCGAAAGATATCTTTCTGGCCAATTGTTCACGGTAGAGTCGAATGTTTTTGTGACAAGCCTCCAAGCCTTCTACAGAAAAGGATTTCAAACCTCAGGCTCCATTGAACTGTTCAATCAGTTGGGCACTATAAGCCAACACTTTGTGCAAAGTAGGAGTAATACTCGCCCAAGGCAAAGTTTCAACAATTAGATGATAAGTGTCTTTACATAATGTGGATAGTTTATCGCTGTCAATAAGCTCATCACAATTGAATATTCGCAACATTACAGCTAAATTTGTGTATATGAAACCAAGTGGTAGGTGGTATTCACAGGATATTAAAGTGATAATCCAGTAAAAAAGAAATCCTTTTTACTATCACAAATCGTTGAAAACAGTTACGAGCTACATTACCTGTTGAAGTCGTAAATCCTTGAGGAGATGGACAATTAATATGGATACTTAGCTTCTCTCATAGGAAACTACGTACAAATTCTATAGACTGAAGAATCTTTGGTGAAGTTGGTCTCCATTTTCTCTCTCCAGCATGTAAATGGTACACAAGCTGCATAAACCACCCGAATCATAGGCGTAGAAGTCGGGGGGCAAGGGGGCCCGCCCCCTAGATATTTTAGCTGGGGGCGGTCCAAACGACCGCCCCCCACTATTTGGTTCTTGTCTCTCCAATGTGTAGTAAAATATTAACAATAATAAATAATCAAAAAAGTTATTGATGCCAACCCATTAAAAATAACCCAATTAAGTTGAAACCTTTTGAACAAAGGTGTTTTGGTAAAATCCCGAACTGGTTCTTTGTGAATTGTATATTATCCGAATATTTTCAAGTGGTCGCAACGAGTTCGGATAATCGAGGTTGTACTGCATAAAAATCTAGGTATCCAGCTTAATTTTTTCGGTATTAGAAATATCTTATCACGCCCCCAGATTTTTTCGATTTTAAGATAAATTCTACGCCCATCGGCCCATGACCCGAATACCCGAAGATAGCCGTGAAGAGGAGAAGCTGATAGAATGTTTAGATCTGAAGATTATTTATGTGTTATTCCAAAACTCTCTTTGCTTGGTAGAGAGAGAAATTCCTCTTAGTTTTCTCATCAAAAATATATTAGCTGAGTCAATTGAACGGTTGATAGGAAACCCCTGTTGAATGAGTTCTATGTCAGTATGTTGTTCTTTCGTTGAGGTGCATAAATGGCAAGAAGCCCCGCCTGCACCATCAAGGATGGCTACCATTTATGTGTCGAACAAATAACGCATGATATCAACATTCACTTTTCCAGCTGCTAACATGACTCCGTTTGGTTGCAAGAATTTGGTCCCTAGATTAATAGCAGAGCCCATCAAATACTCTACATTCTCACGATTCTCTCCTTGCGCCATTAATGCTACTGGCCTCATAGTTAAAGGTGAATTTGGAGAAGGATTCGTCCATATCGTATTGCCAAACGAATCTTGGAGCCAAATGATCCTAAATGCAAACAAGAGGAATTTTTTGTTGTTGTTATATCAGGATGGTTTCGCATTTGGTTGTATATGGTGTGTGTGACCCAGATCCATCTATACCATCAACCAGCTTCGCCTTAAGAGGGTAATTGGACGCATCAATTGCTTCAATCTCAACAATTTGACGAATGGTTTGGGCACAAGCAATCGATAAGGAATGTAGATTTCAATCGGTCTTTCGAAGACTCTATGGAAATATTGCATTTCATTGACTAGACATGATTCCTGGCGAAATTTGGCGACTTTCTTATACGATGATATGTAAACGTTGACTTCTTTTAAAAAACGTCTCAACTCTCTGTACTTTACTTTCCCGATGGAAAGAGTATCTAGGAGAAATTATGAGTTCATTTAACATAACGTTGAATTATGTTCCAGATAAGTCCCCTTTCGACAATTTCCTTGCACAGATTTATGGTAGCATAATCCTTTTCTTCGTTGGCAATTTGAACTGAAGGCTTAAAGATGCAATTACCTTTTGTGAAACTTCCTCAAGCTCAGCCAGCGACTTAATGGCGACAATACAGAGTCGAGGAGGCGTCTGATTTGTTTATACTGTAACTTAAGAAGTGGTGTTCGCATTTCAAAATTTTCGTCAATTTCGAAAACAACTCGGTGCATTCAGATAAAGAATCTCAAGAAGACTTTAGTTTTTTCAAGACAACGGACTTAGGGTGGGATTATCAGTAAAGTGCATTCTTTTCTATGTTGTTAAATCCCCAAGCTTGCGGAAATCTCGTCTGTTGTTCTTGAGATGTATTAACTTCGAACGGATGATTGGTAATTCTGTTTCAGGGATTTCAAATTAACGTACTATCTGTTCGGATGCTTCACGTGTATCATTGTTACAGTCTTCTAGAATATTGAATGCTTCAATATTATCATTTCTAACTGGATAACTTGAACATATTAACATCATTAAACAAATAAATACATTAGTCATCAATATTTAATTTTATACTGAACCACATGTATTGGAATATTTAGTAATTTCCCGAAATTTTAGTCCGACGAACAGTTTAATATGTATAGAACATTTTTGGGTCAAATGATGTCAATTAGTGACCGGTTATTTCTTAATGAGAATTTTCTGTAGTTTAAGATAGAATAGGTGCAATAATTGACCACCTCTTACCATATGAGACCGGGCACTAAATATAGAAAAATTATGATTGAAAACAAAATAAATTATAACGAATTTGGAAACCATAAGAAATGTACTAATTATAGACAAATATCTGGAAACTAGAAGAGGAAGTGATATTGGTAGGCTTATCAATGCACTGGAAAGCTTCTTTATGTAGTAAATTTAGCTCTTGAAACTTGATTGTATTTGAAAACTCGAGTTTTATCTTGGAAACCATAGTTAGTGATTGTTATTCAAAATAAAATATCTTGACTTGCAGATGGAATTTGCTAAAATAAATCACAATTCAATGGTCCTTGAGTATCCTAGCAACATATATTTAAGAAATTGAGCAAATACACAGGCTCAAATTTTTAGCTATGACAGCTGATTTGCCCACTTACCACGCCTTGAAACTTAAGAAGAATGTTACATAATTAATTTGTTTGGGAAAATCAAATTTGTCCATTAGTAGCTCATAAATATCGATTTCAAATGTATTACTAAAGAAAAACATGCAAAAAATAGACAAATGATGAGATGAATTTATTTTAGAAAATATTTATATTATGCAGTCTATTTAAACTAATGCGATTGACGTGTATGCTATTAATAAATCACCAATAGAAGTATAGAACTAACAAAACTGAAATAATGCAGGTGGAGACATGCAGGTAATCACCAAACCTCAATAAGTGCAGTGAATTTAAATAATAATGGAATATAATTTATTTTAGAATGTGACACCCAATTAGTTCCCACATGCGTCATAACCGATAAATCGGAACAAGTGTGTCTCATTTCATGTTGTTTTTGCCATCTAAAATTGTGGGCTAATCGGAAAAATTGAGAGTAATTAGCAAATAAGTGCATTATGACGTCATAATCAAGCTATTTCGTTTAAAAACCAATAGATCGTTGTCACCGTGTAAGATTACCCCTGCATGCAAATTTTCAGATCTATAGTCCTTATGGTCCATCCATAGCCTACTATATAAAGCCATTTCACTGCTTTGGACCAGGGATAAGATAAAGCCGGGTGTATTTTATGAGGCGCATGCATTTGTCCGAATTTGAGGGATATTTTGATTGATTTTTGTAAGTTCTGCACATGTCCGAATTGATTTTTGTAAGTTCTGCACATGTCCGAATTGATTTTTGTAAGTTCTGCACATGTCCGAATTGATTTTTGTAAGTTCTGCACATGTCCGAATTGATTTTTGTAAGTTCTGCACATGTCCGAATTGATTTTGGTAAGTTCTGCACATGTCCGAATTGATTTTTGTAAGTTCTGCACATGTCCGAATTGATTTTGTAAGTTCTGCACATGTCCGAATTGATTTTTGTAAGTTCTGCACATGTCCGAATTGATTTTTGTAAGTTATGCACATGTCCGAATTGATTTTGTAAGTTCTGCACATGTCCGAATTGATTTTTGTTAGTCAAATATCGAATTCACCTTACTACAGTGGTTCTCAAACTGTGGTACGCGAGCCCCTTCTAGTGGTACGCGGAGGCACCTCATTTGACGTAAATAAATCAAAATTTAAATATAATACCTTCTCACTGATTAGGACTGTAGGTAACCATGTCGATGTAGGACAACATATTTACGTACATCAGTGTACTTAACCTAAATATCGGTCATACAGTAGAAACCGGTTTTTCTAACCAATTATTTTCAGGTAATTATAGTTAGACTAAACCGAAAGTTAGCATACCTGCCAACTGTACATTGACTTTAACCATTTTGGCTGTTCTGTACAGGCGTCCAGGGATTTTAGTTGGGTCAAAATTAATGATTGTGAGTGAATAATTAATACAAGCAAAATGTCTACACCCTCAAAATGTAGCATTAGGTTGTATAAATTAACAGTTCCAATTGAAGCGAACAAGGATTCTCTGTACAATCTATATAATTCAATGTTTTCTCCTTCAGAAAGTTATTTGAACTATGTCAACATAAATAATTAAAAATTTAAATAACATGATAGTATATCTTGCTATGCATTCTGCATTAACCACATGAATGGAATGACTTGGTGAGTGTAATTTATCCTAGCATAAACGTGCAAAGATTCCCTAGATAAGTGAGCGAGAAAAAATCTGAGGATTTCCAGGGATTTTGGCCAATGTACAGGGGAAGATTGGAGGAATATGACTCAAATATTTTGGCAGGTATGAGTTAGAATAGACCGAAGTTAAATAAAACGATAGTTAGAAAAAAACAATGGAAATAACAGTCAAGTTGGAATTTATTACATAACAAAGTTATCATCAACGATAAGTTAGAATAACACGAGTTCGAAAAAAACGATAGTAATTAATTATAATAACGAATTTAAATAATAAGTTCAGTAAAATTCGTCGGGAAAAAACGATAGTTTGAATAGTGTTAGAAAAATCCCGTTGCAACTGTATTCTATGAATTGGATTATACCTAAATACTGGTTATTTACAAGTGTTTTTGATATGGTTATTATTCGGGTGTGTATTATTTAACTATCGGTTATTATGGTGGTACGCGGAGACCCTAATAATTGCTGAAGTGATACGCGCTGTAAAAAGTTTGAGAACCACTGCCTTACTATATCTAATAGCTTTAATAATAGCCTTCATAAATAGAATTTACTCATATTTAATCAATTAGCTTTTAATCAATTAAGTAAATATTTGAAACCTTTCACTGATGCTATTACGGCATATGGGGCAGGTTTGTCCCATATCTATTATTTGTTGACTGCAATCAGCGCAAAAGGTTGCATGTCTGCATGGCATGAAAATCCATGTTGTTATTCGCAGACTGAGGCACACAGAGCATTGACTTCCTCCCATGTTTGAGTCAGGACCTTCCAGCTCTTCTTCAGTATCTTCGGAGTCGCTCAGAACAATTTGAGAATATTTCTGGGATCCAATTGTGTTGCTCATATGCTGTAAATACTGCCATGGTGTATACTCTCCATTACGTAATTTTGCTTTGAATAATTTTCTTTGGTCATCGATTTGCACACAGTTAAATTTCCTTGCGCGACTGATCTCCCTTCCTTGTCGTATTCTGCCAATATCATTGTCAGTATCTATGATGACATCGTTTAAATGTGACGTAAATGTCCAGATCCTAGGGCAAGAACTCCTGATTCGAGCTTTCAGTTTTGCATGATAACTTTCTGCCCCATTATTTGAAGAGATACTCAGTTCAAAGATAGATAGTTCTTCCGGGGATATATTGGTAAGCCAGTGTCTCTTAATGTATTTATTTAGCTTTTCCAGCTTTAATCCTACACTGCTATCCAATGTTGGTGTCGTAATTAAATTGAACGTTGGATAGATCAGTTAGGCAGGAAGAAACGGAATCGCCATCAACAATCGTGTGAACTTTGATATCTCAACGTTACTTTTGAAATCCTGAACAAGACCCAATTTTTGAATCTTAGACCAAATACATTGAGTATAATGAAAGAAACATCCGTAAATGCGAATATGTGGGAAAACTTGTTTAATGGCATTTCTAGGAGCACGCTCCCAATCGGACATTGAAGTCACAGGTTTGAAGTCAGGTAAGTATGTGACAAGCCGTTCTAATAGAGAACTATATAACTCTTGGCTCTTCGCTGTCATTAAACAGTGTATTGCAGGTACAGTGTGCCTTGCAACAGATATGAATATCGTCCATAACTGGTAAAACTGAATCGGAACCACATCAAATGTTCCATCAAATTGTATGCTACTAGCTTCTGACAGTAAGACACTAATTTCGTCAGAAAAGAAGACCACAGCAATTTGGTTTCCAGCGGTTACAGAAAATTTGAAGTGCTTTCCAAGAGGTGTAGCTTCTAGCATTTCAATATATTCAATAGCTGTTGAAGGGATTTTCGGTTGAGAAGTTTTTCTACTCCTATACATAGCAGATTCACACTCAGGGAATGAAATATCATGAGCATTAGGTTCATTTCTAGTTGCATCATCGAATATGTTTCTGAGACTTGGGGATTGTGTCTGCTTAGCAAGTGTCTTGCACTTAGCTTTCAACTGATACACCGCGGTTTTATATTCATTAACTGTGTGATTATGTAGATGCATAGGGGTAATTGAATGTCTTGTGAGGTTCATTTTAGCTGTCCCTTTACACCCATTTCTAAATATAGCACATTTGAGGTAGACACAATTTTCGGTGGTCTTTGATTGCACATATTTGAAACCATCAGCAGATGTAAAAACGCTACTTCCACATCGCTTGTATTCGTCGGTACTAAATTCCATTGTATTGATATGTACTTTCTTTGGAAAGAGAACTATTTATGAACTCAAATTCACCTTGCCATATAAGTGTTTCACCCCAACATCTATGCACGAGTATTTACTAATAACACCATTTCTTGCTGTTGTTGATTTTTGGTATACATTTCAATGTATTCCGTTCTTGATTTTTGGTACACATTTCAAATTTTCAATGTATCCAAGATAGTTTCAATATATTATTCGGACATGTGCAGAACTTACAAAATCAATTCGGACATGTGCAGAACTTACAAAATCAATTCAGACATGTGCAGAACTTACAAAAATCAATTCGGACATGTGCAGAACTTACAAAATCAATTCGGACATGTGCAGAACTTACAAAAATCAATTCGGACATGTAACAAATTCGGACATGTGCAACTCCCCCTATTTTATAACTGTAACCAATTATTATATTAATACTAGACTCATTATATATCAACCACACATATCAAAGGAAACGAAGCAATTATTTAGAGAAATTTCTTATGAGTATATTTGGGGCAGTAGGGAACATTATGGTTCTTCGCCTTGTTGTTGTAAAGTAACAATTGGATACTATTGTTAAAATTTAAAGCAATAAATTGCTTTCCTTTTGTACATCAATCTATCCTCTCAATAAGTCTTCGCACTCTTCATTAACGAGTTTAAGGAAAGGGAGTTGTTGAAAACGATTGAAACAAATCTTTTTAGGTCAACTGAAGAACACATCATTGTAAACACTTTCCACTGTGTAAAAACCGCATTTAGATGTAATTTGAAGGGAGATTTTAATCCTCCAAGAACAAAAAAGGCTAATCAAGGTAAAAGTAAAATCCGGGTCTTCAATTCCATTCAATTACAAATACCATTTTTTGTGAGTATTAAACAACAATTGGGTTACAAATCTGAGGTTTAAGACAATTTCCTTACTAAGTAAGGCAGCAATCCCTCCAAAAAAAGCTAGAGGTTGTCTTGTCTATGAATTCAGGAAAAAACTTCAAAAGAGTGCCCACATAGATACAATGTGCAAAATCAAAATTATCAGGATGGCTGCGATAAAGAACATTTTCGTGGATTTCGAAGCTGGAATAAATTCCACAACGAATCGCTGTCTTTACGGACATAATCTTCCTAATATACAACTTGAGAATAATAGACTGTTTAAGTATCCTCTCACTTCCAGGACTTGACAAACCAGTACATTGTAGTTTTACATCTGTTTGATAATAAAAAATGGTGTTCAATAATATCAATATGTAAATGATGACAATAGATAAGAAATGCACATACGCCGGTCAATATTCTATAAGTTTAAGCAGTGCAATACTTTAATGATGAAAACTAGAAAGGGTTTGAAATGTAATTTTTCTCATGAACAGGTAAGCTTCCCCAGACTCTAGCCAACGAACTAGAGTAGACATTCAATTAAGACCACTGCTAGTTAGAATCTTGTTTCAGCTCCAACGCTCGCGTCAGATATCACTCCCGTACGAATATTTGCATTATTGTCATTATTTCCATTAACCACCTACATTTCAAAGTAAGAAAACTGTTCGTTGCCAATTTGTGGTAGGATCATAAGTACCGATGTTGCACAGTGGTATAGAAGCAAAGAATAGCAAAAGATTGAATTCATTTTGAATGGTTTCAACTACTTTTGGAATGGTTAAATGACTCTAATTTCAAATTGATAATCAATTGAGTGCCTGCAAGTGATAAAATTCTTGGTTCGATTATGCATTAAATTTAGTTAAGATTGCGGTTTCGGTGATTCTGATATTAGCCAATTCTAGTTATAGCTAGTGCATTTTTGAATTGTCTAATAAGAGGCATTCAACTTTCAAATATTTAATTCGAATATGCTAAATATAATTCACTTGTTTTGATTATTGTATCTTCAACACATCTAAACTATTAAAACACAAGGCTGGGTGTATATGTGTATATATATAATTATGTGTGTATATATTTGTATGTATGATACGAGTTGATTGAAGAAAATGGACGGTTTCCAAATGTGATTTTTGGAATATAGAGGTGACTTTTGGCACCAGCCAACAAGTTGAGGTTTCCACTCAAATTTTTCACACCTTGACAAGTTATGACGTCATTGTCACATTTCGAGAACCCTGAAAATTCACTTAATCGCACATAATTCGCGCCCTTTAAAGATAAATATCTGAAAATTTAATATAACATGCACATTAATGATGCGGACATGGTGGTCACACCAGATCGCCACTATGCTAACTCATTATCGCATGATGACGTAATCATTAAAATTTCACATTGTTAAATTTGACTATTTAGGCCAAATTTACGTTTTATAATCAATATTAGGAGTATATAAATCACACACTAACCGCGAGGAGGTTGGTGTGCGGTTGTGTTCTGCCGCGAAGCGATCTAGCAAGCGAAGCGCGCTAGTTAATTTAAATTTAATTTTATTTCTGCAACTTCACACAAGTGTAGTATTATTTTTTTAAATTGTTGAAGTAACCGCAAAATTATACACCAAAAACACCATTAAGAAATTAATACTAGCTACAGAAAAGCATGTAGAAAAATACATTAAAATGACAAACCCCGAAACAATGCGCAATATAAAAACTTTCCCTTGCCCTTATCTCACTCTACACGTGTTCCCTGAGGTTGGGGTGATATTGGCTGACGAATTCCATCAGGGACTTGAAATTGCCATCGTCGTGCTCGTGTCAACTGATAGTATGACCACGTTTTCCCAGTCACTTTAGCCCAGCAAAGATCGTGTAAAGTGCAGCGTGTCTCTTCAGACGATGCTTTTGAGCTTAGGAGTAGATGAGCTTGGACATAGAATTGCTCGTGGCAGCAATAACGTATACTTAAAGGTAAGATTGTGGATCTCGGGATTCCCATGCTTCCTCAGATCCTCCCCACCCTTCCTGAAAAAGTTCCACCTCAGACCTATGAGCCTCTGCTTTTCGTATGTCTCTCTTAGTCTCAGGAACTCCGGAAGCATTTTTTCTTTCTGTAAGCCCAAATTGCACCAGCGGTAAAAGGAACCGTCCTTGGTCTTGTCGTAGTAGAGCCATGGAAATCTTTCTTCCAGGATCCTTGAAAGCTGCGACCCTTGCCGTATAGACAAATGCAACCCAAAAAGTTGACCCCCTCCACCCGTGGGCGAATGGGCAAGCCCCCTTGGCACCCACCTTCGGCGCTCATTTGAGTAACAAGTTATACGGCGCGATCCTAATCTTACAAGTAGAGCAGTGTTTCTCAACGTGGGCAATATCGCCCCCTAGGGGGCGATTGGGGGGCAACAAGACTGTAAGGGGGCGGTAGGGGGGCGATTTGATTCACTTTAGCTAGAATCTAGAAATTTACATGTTCATCATTTCGGCTATTCTTGACCTAATTCTATCCCGATCTGAAAAATCTTGCACTGGGCACAATCAAGGGCCTCGATACTGGGGGATCCTCGACTCCCCGAAATCAATACATTCGTGTGAGAGCCTCATTTATCTCCCCCAATATTTTGTGAACCTCATGTATTTATTTCCCCTGAAATTAATTATAAATTGTTGTCATAAAATTATTTAGTTATACTCAATGTTATTTGATTTCTTCTTCTCTCCTAAATTTTTTCTCGCTCGCTGCGCTCGCTCGTTTGTAAAATCCAAGTCTTCTTAGATTAAAAGAAAATCAATTAGTAATTTTATACAACTTAAAATACCTGTGCTTCGCCCCCCGACCCAATCTGCTTTTTAAATCTACGTCCCTGGGCACCATGCCCAACTTTCACACTAAACATGGTTGTCAAGTGTAAATATACCGATAATACCGTATTTCTCCGAATAAGCGCCTCGGTGCTTATTGATTTCATGGTCAAATTTGCACTCATTTTTTTATGAAATTTCCAGAAAATAATATCAAGATGCATTGTAATGGTACCCAGAGAGATTAAACATCCTATAATTGCATAAATCACAACAATTCCATTGCAGTTATCATTATTTGGGAATAAATTTTAACATACAGATACCATTTTTATAGAGCCGGCGCTTTTTCTAGGAAATACCGTTTATAGAATATCTGTCTTAGTTGCTTGGTTCTTTTTTATGTTCAAATTGGAGGGGGGCGATAAGCAGTGGGACTATCCGCTAAGGGGGCAATCGACTGAAAAAGGTTGAGAAACACTGAAGTATAGTAAAACAGGGATCCACTTTAATTTTGATAATTTTTGTTTGCAAAGGGTAGAAAAGCATCTGCTCCCAAGTCGACAATTCTCCTTTCTTTCGAAAATAGTCGCGCTCAGAAGTCAGACCTCGAAATTTTCCTCGAATTATCTCAAACTGGCTAATATGGACATCGTATGCTTAAATAAATGTCTGTGTTGCGGAACGAAGTGTTTCTGTATCCAGAAGGGTAAGCGCTTCTTTGTTGTTCATTCGGGACAAATTATATTGTTCTAGTATTGAAAATAAGAAAAATAATATTATTGGGGGTGGGGGGGGGGGGGGAAACCCAGTTAAAATTGTCAAAGTCCCCCTGATAAAAAACAAAATTCTAGTCAACTGTGCGCCTTCGTGCGGGGTTGAGATTTGATGGAAAACAATGACAATATCAATATAATAATTTCCAATCAATAAAAACTTTTACCCAAACTCACCCAAAAGTACTTTTTGATGTTTCAATACTGATTTTATAGTGGAAATGTAATGGAAATATGGAAAATTGGAAATAACCCTAGTTACCCAACGATTTTAAAATTTAAGAAATTCGAGTTCATTTCAACTCGAATATTAACATATGCCTATATAGTATGTTTTGATTTAGTTTCTAAGGTGATAAAGCAATTATAGTAGCAGACAAAATATTCTGAATTTTCACTGTCGAAACCACAAATAAGCTTTTTGTTTTGTTTTATATGCTTTCCCACGATGAAACAGTGGATCAGCATAACTAAAACAGATTTTCCCACCAAAATTCATAAACCTATGTTTTAGACAATGGAAATAAATAATATTCGCTTTTTAGCAATACGAGAGGAAGTCTAATTTTGGACCCACTTCCTGCTCCTGGCCCACTGTGTATATGCATGTATATATATAATTAACCTTGACCGGCCGGTCAAACCCTGACCGACCGGTCGAGATCTCTATATGATCCATTCGAAATCATAATATCATAATTTGTTTTGATTGAATCTGGCTCCAATAGCCCTTGAGAGTTTAGTAGTCTTAAAGGAGGATTCCTTAAATGGTATATTGCCATAATATTTATTCCAAATTTCTATGACATGACACAACAGTAGATTCTTATTCTATTATGTATAAATTATTGCTAGCTATGATTGACTGGTAGACCATCCGGTCGGGTCGGGTCAAATTTCAAACTGCACCGGTAGGATCGGGTCATGAAAATCCCGAACGGTTCCATCTCTGAGTGGCAGCAGCACTTATGCCACACATGTAACTTTTGTATCCCTGATTGGGCAGTTAGTGAATATTTGTGTAGTCACCAAAATTATTGGTACGTCTATGGCCGCACCTGCTCCCACAGCCCTGACAAATATAGGGAAATGTCTAAATTACCACTTGGAGCATCAAAAATCATTAAAATTCCAGGGAGTTTAGGCTAATTGACAAAGTAGGAATAAAAAAGAGAATCCAAAATTTCGAGGAGAACAATTGAGAATCTAGGCAATAGCATAGGGGAGTAGAGTAGCATACATTGCGAATTCTGAGCATACTTGAATAACAAAAAAACTAAACTGTGAAGAAATGCACTATTAGAGAGAACAGAATACAAATAAATTTCAAAAATATAAAAGACATTATAAGAAGCCTGTTAGGGGTGCTTGTCGCGAAATTTGTATCAGCCCTATGGGCAGTTTCTACATTATTATGAATAGTTAAGTGTTAGACCCGAAACATAAATTGTAATAGGCCAACTAAGATAATAAACATAACTCAATAACTCAATGATATCCTATGTCAGTAACACTGTAGAGTTAAACTTTACTGAATTGTTTCTACGAAACTATGCTAGTTAGGAGTCTAAATATTTCAGTGAATACTTATCACTAGGTAAACTAAATTATGCAAGTTAGCACTTCATATATCTAACATGATTAGAACATGTACATTTCCTCGAGGTGCTAGAATTTGTAGTACATTTATGGTTTGCTAGTGTAGTGCCTCAAAAACTCACGCGTCTCAAAATATCATGCAACAGGCCTATTTACGCTTAATAATCAATGTTAGGAGTATATACACCACACACGAACCACGAAGCGGTTGGTGTGGTTGTGCTCTGCCGCAAAGCGACCTAACAAGCGAAGCGCGAATGTAAGTATCAAAACACAAATAGAGAAGCATCTATCATATGGGCTTGCAAATGCGTTAGTACACTGCTCTTCTCAAAATATTCTAATTTGACGTAAATTTAAACACCTGTATGAATTTGGGATTTGGAATGATATTTCCATACATTCTGTTTGCCTTAGCTTAGTCTAGAGTACAAATTCTAAATAGATAATAATTCAAAAAATATTAATTTCAAGAATTAGAATTGATATTTACGACATCGATAATTCAAAAACTAATATCCATATCGATGATTCATGAATTAGTATTAACGACATCGATAATCACAATAATACAGTCGACTCCGCATAATGGAGCCACCGTTTAATAATTTCACTGCTTAATCGGGTCAAAATTTCACAGGATTCATAGGACGGAATTACATTTTGGCCTAAAATATTTTCGGTTAATAAATTTCTCTGTTTAATCGAGTCAATGCGACCTGGTCCCGAGCTGACTCTATTAAGCGGAGTCTACTGTAATAAATTAATAATAATTTAAATACGTTAGCAGTGATAATAATTGGATTATTAGCAAGGTTGAAACCGAATACTGGTATATTTGGTTGAACCGAAATTATTTGCCAAATAGTTGATATTTGGTTGCAATGGCGGAGCTAGCGCGGTACCACTGATGGGCACAGCCTACCTCAGGTAGGGCACACTAACATTAATTTAAGCCTGTGCCCCACCTCAGGTGGGACATGAGGTGGGGCACGCTCAATTTAATGTGGAGCACAGGCCCACCCTCCCGCCGCCCCTGTTTTCTTTTGCCAACCTGATATCAGTATTCGTATTCGGTAGGGAAACTATTCACGAATTATGATATTCGGTTCGTGCGGTTTCAACCTTGATTATTAGACATAATTCTGCACATAATTATATAGTATTCTACATCTTCTGGAATAAGAAAACAAAATTGGAATTCGTGAAGAAACTTAATTAAATAATACATTTTACGTATGCCTATCATACAAATTAGTTTTGGAGATATTCATACATGTATATATAATTATTTATGTATTCCTATATAGTGCATCCACTGCATGAAAGCTAGCAGAAATATAAATAATGGTGAAACATCAAAAATTACCTCACGACCATTTAAATTACGAATAGCTGAGTTAGCAATACCAGCATCTTCAAATTCACAGAATGCGAAACCTTTAGGTTTGAATGTCTCTGAATCCATGATCATACGAAAACTCACAATTTGCCCGACCTCGCTAAGAATTTCTTTTAATTTATCATCACTAACTTCATAAGGGATGTTAGAAACAAAGACAGAACGAAAAGAAGAGTCCTTATTAAATTCCATCACTAAAGAGAAACAATGTCTATGAAAAATAACATACAGAATTTTCAAAAATTTATACAAAAACACTTGACGAAAAGCCTTATATTTAACAACAGGATACCTTATATAATGATCTACCGGGGCCGATATTATCTGGGACGGGAACGGGAATATAATTTTAAACCGGTACAGGGATCTCGCTAGGCCTCTATCAAAAGTTACATGCCATTGTACCCTTTATTCACATGTTGTGAGTGGGAATGTACCCTTTGAGTCAATATTATTATTTGAAGGTTTCATTAAATCATTGACATTAAGCGACCTGACTATTAAAGACAGACCCACTAGAGCACCATTTCGGTCTATATCGTTTAATCAAATGTTACTTGTATAATGTGTATTAATGTATCTTGTTTAAGCAAATGCATGATACATTAATGTATGTTTTCTAGTTAACTATTATATAGATGTGTACTATTGTACTAATACATAGAGTTTCATCTAGGCGTACGCGACGCGCCTCCAGGAGCGTAATTTTGGAAGGAAATTTTTCTAGGCGCGCGAAAATCGAGAGATGCGCCCAGACGTAATATAAATTGAGTATTTTAGGCACGTGTGAGCGAGCTCAAACTTAATCTAGGCGCGACGAAAATTTTGCCTGGATTAAAGCCTGAAATTTACATAGATGTATATTAAATTTATTAATTATTGTCCAGTCCAATCATAAGTGATATTAACTAATTCATCCAAGGGGTATACGACAGTATTTATGTTTACAATGGACACAAAATACTTAAATTAAATATTAGCCAATTAGTTTATCAATAATTCAGCTTGCAATCGACTGAATTTAGAATTTACAAATCCATCTTCGATATATAGTAGGCTATGCTTTGTTTCATTGGTGGAATAGTCTTAAATATTGTCTGTAATTTTAATATTTAAATTTTTCTTTTCAAACACTTTGGAAAATGGCAGGATAGCGGGTTAGAACCGGATATATTGCACATCGCTAAAAAAAATCGTTAAATCCGGGGTAAACAGATCTCATCTAGAAGAGAACAGGTGAATAGGGCTAATCATACAAAGATAACAAGTTGTTCTGATTATGCAAATATAATAACATAATATAATAAGAATGTAATTATGAAGGAATTTGCAGTTCAATCATCTTCGTCGTCATCTCCAGTATCCTTAACAATATTATCTCCGTCCAATTTGTTCAAATTCGGAAGTCTTTTCAGGGCCTGATCCTTCCAATCTCCGTCAGATGAGTGTTTCTCTTCCAAAGGATTCCCGACAAAGTTCAGCTCAACAAGTGAAGGTAAATCTGACAATTTCTGAAATTCCGCCCAATCTTTTACTTGGTTATTAGTCATATACAACACAATTAACTTTTTCAACACTTGTATACCTTTTAGCTTTTCAATCAAGTTGTACGATATCCATAGCTGTTCCAGCGTATCAGAAACAGCATCAAGTCCTGCTAAGTTTTTAATGTTATTTCGTCCCAATGAGAGAATCTTGAGATTTTTTAGCCCATTGAGATTAGTGATGCGCTCAATCGTGTTAGTAGAGAGAGACAGTTTCTCACAGGCGACGAGCTGATTGAGAGCTGCGTCCATTTTATCAACTGGTGGGATTATACCGTAGAGTTTAGCATGTTGTATTTGAGCAACGGCTTGATCGCTTTCTGTACAAAACTTAGCAATAGCATCTTTAAGTGAAGTTGCTTTCGGAGCCACCATTATAGAAAGATATGACTAATTATAGTATACAAATATTTGTAAGAATTTAAGAATGTAAAATCCAAAATGATAGCTGTTCCGACAGCATGTTCCTTTAAGAACCAGATAACAGGAATTTTTATTGCGTTCTTAGACATGACTTTCAGGAGGAAAAATAACAGTATTATCACAATTCTCTAGAATGAAAATTTGAATTAGATATTCATTAGCCTAATAATGAATTCATACTAGTCCATATAAATTCTAGCAATTTTCTACATTTGGCGCAAGTTCTATTATAGTGCAAGTTGAACTCTACACTATTAGTACAAGGGATTATGCCATACAGAATTTGTGATATAGATAAATTCTTTTTTTCTATAGATTTTCAAATAATCACCCGATTTTATCAGAATTTTGTCATTATATAATTATTAACTCTATAACTTTTATGAAATAGCATACTTACTACTACTGAAAAGGATCATTTTTGAGGAAGAGTTTTTCCCTCTCCAAACTAATACTTTTTAAGATAAACTTTCTGTACAATGGGCACTTTCCTGATAATCTTGCGGATTTTTTTGTAGAAATTACAGCGATTTTCACCTTTAAGACTTCAAAAAGGTCAGAAAAATGTCCGAATCGAATTTTTCCTTCACATGTGTACAGATAGCATGTGCATGAATAGTTAGTACTTAAATTTTAGAAAATTGACTAATTTTGTAAGGACAGCTAAAATTACTCTGTGACTCTTTAAAATAGATAAATAAAGAGATTTTTTTATTCCATCTTTTTAAGTAAAAAATAACGAATTTTATAAACCTTATTACAAGACACAACGAAACAACAACCGTTTCGCGATTGTTGTGTGGCATAATTCTTCTTAGGTTGATTATTGCGTTAATAGGCCTAAAATTGTCAAGCCATGGCATTCCCATTTTAGGTATTCAAACTAAATATAACAGTTAATATAATATATAGCACGTCACAACATAAAACATTCACATCCAGAAAACTTCCATGTAAATCTCGGTAATAGACCTAAATTTAGTACATAGACTATACAGAAATTAAAAAATCCAGTCAATTGACGTAAATTGTGATATATATGTATATATATATAAAGTGGAAGAATAAAACGATTATGGGTAAATTCTTTTAGCTTCGTCACCCCCATGTGAGAGCCCCAGAAGTGTCAGTGCTAAATTTAGGTCTATTACCGAGATTTACATGGAGACACACTACATAGCCGGTTAAAAGGTTATTGCATGCATATAGGATAAGATATGCTTCAAATCCCTTAAAAACACTCCTTAAGAACGGACCTCCCATGGTGACAAATGACGTAAGTATCTTCAAATGTTATTACAGTGCAACCTCTATAAGTGGGGTCTCTATAAATGGGGAACCTCTATAAGCGGGGGAATTTTGGTCCATATTCGTTCATTTCCATACAAATGATCCTCTAAAAGCGGGGAAGTGGGGAATGGGGTACCTTAATTTTAAGGAAATTAGTATCCCCATACAAAATGACCTCTATAAATGGGGGAGATGGACAAATTCTAACATAATACTTATAAATTATGCTGCATTTCTAATAAATACACTCTAAAGTTCTACAGAATAAATGTTTTTGATGGATCAACTATAATGTTTTTTAATTATTGTATCTTCAACACATTAATTTAAATTCAATTTTATTTCTGCAACTTCACACAAGTATAGTATTATTTTTTTTTAATTGACACTTGCATTTTCAGGTGGTCCAACCTTCTAGTTTATCATTTTAACTGTGGTAAACTTACATGGTCACCAACCTCATTAGCAATAAAAAATTCCATGATATTTGTGAGAACGCTAATGGAAGAAAAACAGGATTGAGAATAGACCAGCCTGACTCGAGAGGAGGCACAACCTCTACTGGCAGTGTTGCGCGTCGAGCATTTCATTCGAATCTAGTTCATTGAATGTGTATTGTCAGTTGTTAGTACTGAACATAAAGAAACACTCTCAAAGCTACATACCCAGTTGTCCGCTATTCTTAGTATAAGGGACTACGATACTCAAGATCGAATTTGAGATTAGAATGTTTTCGGACAGTACCCAGTAAATACAGCTACACTGAAATTTTCAGGTGAATCTGACTTCTACTTTTGCTCTAGCGACCATTTTAGAGCTCAGGAATGTGTGTATCATCATGCAAAGGTCATTTTTCAAATCAAAAGTATTTACATTAGGTTCAACTATTGCAAATTTGGTTCAAATTGGTTGAAACCAACTCTAAACTACTGAAGACATGTGTAATTTCGGAGGATTTTTCAAACTAACATCTACCATACATACTTTGGGAGTTATAGCCCTTTGAAGTCACATTTCGAACTCCAAATTTGAATGATTGGACTAATTTTGTAAATTG
Organism: Hexactinellida sp. DTS-2022; assembly: GCA_028753945.1. Taxonomy (NCBI): domain Eukaryota; kingdom Metazoa; phylum Porifera; class Hexactinellida; species Hexactinellida sp. DTS-2022. Next base: position 3,003,749 of record JAPNXP010000014.1, read on the forward strand.
GCAGTCCATAACCAACTTCAAAGATATAGAAGTTAGAAAGTTTGCATGGTAGATGTTAGTTTGAAAAATCCTCCGGAATTACATATGTCCTCATCAGTTTAGACTTGGTTTCAACCAATTTGGACGAAATTTGCAATAGCTGAACCTAATGTAAATATATTTATATTTTACTTTTCACACTATTATGGGCGTAAACCGTTGAATTTATAAGTTAGCAAACTTTTGGATAATGGGTTCAATTGTTCTTCTAATAGGTTTGCAATAGTGCATGGATGTGATTGGAAATTTAGTGCTAAGCTCTAGAGTTATTATTTGAGGATTTATTAATTTGATGCGTCATCAAAAATGGGCACATTATATGCCCATATATGGATCATTTTGAAAACTGTGCGTGTTAGGGTCACGAAAAGTATTATCGACTAATAGGAAGTCGGGTATTGCGAGCATTTTGCGATAAAAATTTCAATTATAAGTGTGCGGATGCCTGAGAATCAAAAAATATTAAATGGACCACCCAATGAGATTCATGATGACCTTCACATTCCTGGAACTTATAATGGTCACTACAGCAAAACTAGTTGTCAGAATCACCTGAAATTTTCAATGTAGCTGTACCTTTAGGGTACTATCGAAAAACAGACTAGTATCAATTTATCTGAACAGCATAGTGCGTATATCATAAATACTTCCACTAAATTTGGCCAAATATCATTGATTTCACGATTTCACCGAGCCCTAGTGAGTTCAATTCAACTCAGAATTTAAAAAAAAATTGTCTCCTTATCTTCCCGATTAGTACAACAAGGAATATGAAATAAACTCGAAAATAATGTTTTTGCAATCTTGAGTATCGTACACCGTTAAAAACTCTGACAGAATTATTGATTCTGAAGTATTTGGGGATCTGTGTTCAGAAACTTATCTCGTGATCGTTGAGTGTCGTTGAACGCTCATATCAATGTATAATATGCTAATAAAATATTAATAAATTATTTTCAAGACAACATGGGATAACACAATACAAAATATAACCAGATTTATTATTTATCTCCAATTAAGAATTTACCATACCCAGGGCCGTGCCACTAATACAAACTGACCAGGTCAAACCTGGGAAGATTTTTCCAGACCAGGTTTTGACCAAGTCAACCTGGTCATACGACCAGGTTCTCACTAACTTGCTGAGTTTCAGAACAAATAATAAGATAATATTTAAAGTTTAAACTAGTATAATTTTCTAGCGGAAACTCAAATAAAGGAACCATGATATTAAGAGTTTATGAAGTTAATGATAGCAAAAAAAATTTACAATGGGTAGCAATGATGCTTTCTCTAGTTAGGTTTGACCTGGGCAGGTATCAAAAGACTCGCACGGGCCTGCCATACCTCCAGCAGTAAACTATAATATTTCCAAATTAAACCGTTAAGAGTATTTATATTAGATAATTCGTACTCAATAAGCATAGCCAAGAAAAACAAGGGGTCACTCGATATGTTTCCTAACAAAAATGGAGATAATAAATTTCACATTCCAGGCCGTTGTTAGGGAAGATTCAATAAAATATGGTCAAAATATATATCAAATTGCCGGAAATTTGATGCTGAGTACGGGTATGACAACAATGGGTTGTTTTAATGGATTTAAATCGGCTAACTTAGATATCCAAAAAACGGCGATTTTCAACCGGGCACCCACTTTTGGACCTCATTTTTTGTTCACTTTTGGTTGTCCGAATTCGCTAGACTTTTAGTATGTTATTCCCCATACAAGATACAACGGAAAAGGCTTAAAGCAATTTCTTGAATATTTGGGAGTTGGGGGTATTTGCTTCATAATTTGACCCAACTAATGATTAAATCATGAGAAATGAACAGCTATCAAAATTAAACATTTTGGCTGGTCTCCAGAGTGTTCACTTTCTGAAAGTTATACAGTGTCATTTAGTTCGTTCGTTCAATTTGTTAGTTCCGATCGCGAGTTCAACTGCCGAACAGGCAACCCAGGCAACCAATCACTTCGTTCAGTTTAAATTGAATAAGTTCGTTCGTGAACCTTTTCGCCCTGGTGTTTACCGTATTTCCCCAATTAAGCGCCCGGCGCATATTGTTTTCGTGGGCCAAAATTAACCTGAAATCTTTCTAAAAATATAGAATACAATGTGTATAATATTTAGGTCGGTTCTAATGGTTTCCACTACCGAAGTTTCCAAATCAATAGAATTACATTACAGTAATCAACTAATGTGTTTAAATTTTATGCCTGTGCCCAACCTCATTAACGCAAGTGTGCCCCAGTTTAATTAATAGCCGGTGGCGCATTTGTGCCCCAACAGAGGCGGCCGGCTAGCGCCGCCACAAAACATTAATATATTTATTCTGTCTTTCTATCATTTTCATAATAGTTCTCTTAATCATTTATTTTAAACAAATATTTAATCCTACTTTTATTAATCAATATAAACATTATGTTATAGAGATATGCTGACTAGCAATAGACCAAAATATTTATTCGAACCTGTGACAAAATACAAAAATTGAATTAACTGACAACCTTTATATTTAAATGAAAACGGAAATACATTATTAATTAGTTAATATGTTAAGTGTCGAATAGATCTAGTATGTATCTACCATATATTTATTACCAGGGTTTCATATAGGTGGTTGTAGGGGGGGGGCATTTCTCCCCCCCCTAGAAAAACCACTTATACTCGAAGTTTAATTTATGCCCCCCTTAAGAACATAAAAATCCAAGAGTGCCATTGAGAATTTATATAACCCAGATTGCCCCTTGTATGCAAATCATGTATGAAACACTGATCACGTCAAATATGTAATAAGCGTAGTGTACAACATAGACGTATGGTAATAAAGTAATTTGCGTTTAATCGAATTTATTTGATCCGTAGAAAATTCCTATGAGAGGAGTTCATTTGAATAGGTACATTTCTAGAACTTGTGAATTCAATACAATCGAGTATCAGATTTATCCTATTACATACAATTAAGACAAAAGTATAAATAATAGGAAAAAATTTATTTAGTAAAGGAAATCAGAATAGTGACACCAAGGCATTACTTAAATATTATCTTTCTCAACTCCCTGTATGGTAACTACAATACTCCTACTTCCTGCGCGGTTTCGATGCTCATTCAACCAAATACCTTGCCAAGTACCGAGATTTAATGTTCCATCAGTTATTGGTATTGTTAAACTAGCTCCCATTAAGCTCGTCTTTACATGCGCCGGCATATCATCAGATCCCTCTACCTTATGTAGGTAGAAGTCAGACTCAGGAACAATACGGTTTAGGACTGTTTCCATGTCTTGTCTCACTTCTCCATCCCAGCACTCATTTAGTGAGAGACTAGCCGAAGTATGTTTCAACATCACGTGAGCCAGACCTATGGAAAAGATTGCTATTTCTGGGATTGCACCGACTTCCTCTGTTATAACGTGAATCCCGCGTTTCTTAGGAGTTAAGGTGATTGTCTTTTGGAACCAAAGAGTTCGACCTGTTTTCAACATATAATTAGTTTTGCCAGCCATTAGCAAGCCTATCTTAATAATTAGAAAAGATATGTTAGTTTTATTGCTTTAATATCGTATATCGTGAACTACGAAATAAAAAGAAATGCCTCAGAACTAAATAAATAGACATTGAAATGTTAGAAGCGCCAAATAGCGTTCGTTCATTTATATACAATCAGTGCTGCTAGAGCAGGGGCCGGCAACCTTTTGAATGAAGTGTCCCAGTCTACCTATAATGTCAACAAATTTATGACCTTGCGTGCCAAAACTTATCCACATACTGTATAGTTAAATCTATTTCTATGTCTTGACTGACAAGTACCGTATTTAACGAAAGTAGCCTAGGCAATTTTTGTTTTTTCGCCATTTGAGTGAGAATTATTCGAGTTTGTTTACTTTTCGATTAAATACGGTAATTATTATTATTAAACAATTATTTCTCACTGTAAACTAAACGTACGCATTTAATTTGTCATCGCAATTCTCAATAAACGGAGTCAGAATGTTAACGACTACATGTGTAATCTATAAGAGTACATATCAAATTATACTAGTAATATATCCAAATTCGTCTTAACATATTAATGTGAACCCTGTTCCTGCTTTCCCTTGCTTAATTCCGAAATGTCTGGCGAATACTTTGATACTTTGAGCCGCACACACGCTTCAGAGTTATCTGTCGTAAGTCGACTGCGATGGGGAGATTGGGGACTAAGAATGTATTATGTACTTCATGTGTGAAAATATCTGTTCACATAAATAGGTGGAGACAAATGCTGAAAGTATTGCAAGTGCAACCTTCTTCAGACAGATAAATTTCTCTGGCAGAGCATGGCCTACTTAATATACGGCTATATATGTCGCCGAAAGGCCATAAAACAAAGAGGCCAGTTTCTAATTTTCAAAATGGAGAATTGATCTTTATTCGAATAATTAGCAATGATAGAGCTGAAAAGTGTATTATAACTATATAGGAATATGGTATCCAGGTATACATAGCACCCTCCAGAATTGTGATATGTCATCATCTGATGACGTTATGGTTATTTTGGTTTCGAATTATCTTGTTTTTCTAGCATACTTTTTTTTTTGAGATAATGAGATAATTAAGGTTGCAGTATACTTTTAAGCACTTTTTCTAAAGTTTTTTGCAGATTTGAAAGATCTTTTTTGTTTTAGATTCCCTGCTGCGAGATCTATCCAAAGATGCAATAATATTCGACCTTGGTAACATGGAGAAAATTTAAATTTTTTATAAACACACTTTCTTGGGATACACAAGTTTTTTCCTCTTAATGATTAAGACTTGTTTCCTGTTTTATTACATAGAGAAGCTTCTAATATATCATGTGAATGTACAACTTCTTTTTGATTACTTATGAGTCCAATTTTTCATCAATAACAGTCGACATCACTTTTTTTATCATTAGGAAATATAATATAATTAGAAAGAAAAGTCACAAATGAAATTCGCTACATAGACAAGATAGAACTAATTGAGAGCTGTCCAAAACCGTTGAGATTTTGTTTCTAGGTTGTATATGAAGGCAAAATGTGTTTCCCAAATTGACAAAAGTTGCGGCTGGAGATGGCGGTGTCAGAAAAAAATGAGCCCCTACAGGAGTGGCTTAGGTGGAGGTCACAAAAAAGTCGGTATTATTAAAAGTTTTCTATATTTTTCTACAAAGTTTGGAATAGAGATGCGGCATAGGCTGTTCTATCCAGAAATGAAATAAAACCTATAAGTGGCAAAATACCCGAAATTGGTAAATTTAAAGGTATACTGCAACCTTAACACTTAATTCATTATTAGGTAATGACTCACTATCTCAAAAATTATTGGAGTTAGGCATATAAAATGTATTATCGATGAATAGGAAGTTACCTATTCCGGACAGATCAGTACCAGTCTAGTTTACATAACATTCATAGTTTTTGAGTTATGGCACATTTTAGGAAATATACGTTCTCCATGCAACCGAGGAATGTGTCAACATTCCAATTATAATTTCGATATATTTTATTCTACTACTTCTGGGTATAACCATGTTCCAATTTTGAACATTTATAACGCGTTTAAGGTTGCAGTATACCTTTAAATTTACCAATTTCGGGTATTTTGCCACTTATAGGTTTTATTTCATTTCTGGATAGAACAGCCTATGCCGCATCTCTATTCCAAACTTTGTAGAAAAATATAGAAAACTTTTAATAATACCGACTTTTTTGTGACCTCCACCTAAGCCACTCCTGTAGGGGCTCATTTTTTTCTGACACCGCCATCTCCAGCCGCAACTTTTGTCAATTTGGGAAACACATTTTGCCTTCATATACAACCTAGAAACAAAATCTCAACGGTTTTGGACAGCTCTCAATTAGTTCTATCTTGTCTATGTAGCGAATTTCATTTGTGACTTTTCTTTCTAATTATATTATATTTCCTAATGATAAAAAAAGTGATGTCGACTGTTATTGATGAAAAATTGGACTCATAAGTAATCAAAAAGAAGTTGTACATTCACATGATATATTAGAAGCTTCTCTATGTAATAAAACAGGAAACAAGTCTTAATCATTAAGAGGAAAAAACTTGTGTATCCCAAGAAAGTGTGTTTATAAAAAATTTAAATTTTCTCCATGTTACCAAGGTCGAATATTATTGCATCTTTGGATAGATCTCGCAGCAGGGAATCTAAAACAAAAAAGATCTTTCAAATCTGCAAAAAACTTTAGAAAAAGTGCTTAAAAGTATACTGCAACCTTAACTATGTTAAAAGTATGCTAGAAAAACAAGATAATTCGCAACCAAAATAACCATAACGTCATCAGATGATGACATATCACAATTCTGGAGGGTGCTATGTATACCTGGATACCATATTCCTATATAGTTATAATACACTTTTCAGCTCTATCATTGCTAATTATTCGAATAAAGATCAATTCTCCATTTTGAAAATTAGAAACTGGCCTCTTTGTTTTATGGCCTTCTCGGCGACATATATAGCCGTATATTAAGTAGGCCATGGGCAGAGATACCTAGTGCTGCTAACTGAAATTAAAATAGAGTAATTTCAGTTTTAGTTTAAGTATCAGTTGACAGAATATTATTACATTTCAGCTGCAGTTCAGTTGACAAAAAATAATACACTACATTTTCAGTCAGTTGACAAAAATGATACATTTCAGTTGCAGTTTCAGTTGAATAGATATTCTCGGGTTTCCTGAGGGGAAGCTTCTCTCCACTTCTATCCACAAATACTTCATAAAATAGACTATAATTTTGTTGTAAATGAATACGTACTATCATTATGAATCAACACTTCTAGGTCTACACAATTTATCACTTGACAATTAAATATTGTGAATTCATTGCAAGAAGATTATTTGAAGTGTAAATTGTAAACATTGGGTTAATTAATCAATGACACGAGGATACAATTGCGAAAGAATAACATATTTTCATTGCACAAGCAAGTACAGTGCAACCTCTATAAGTGGGGTCTCTATAAATGGGGAACCTCCATAAGTGGGGAATTTTTTTACCATATTCGTATATATCCATACAAATGAACCTCTATAAGCGGGGAAGTGGGGAATGGGGGACCATAAATTTCAAGGAGTTTTTATCTCCATACAAAACAACCTCCATAAATGGGGGGAATGGACAAATCCTAACATGATTCTTATAAAATAATACAATATTTCCAATAAATCGACTCAAAAGTTCTACAGAAAAAATATTTTCGATTGATCTACTCTGATGTTTTTAGAAGAAATCACCTAGTGTAGATCAGCAGTAAACTAAATTGTCATAATATACAAATAAGAACTAGAACGTGCATTAATGTGTGTGTTATATGAATATTTTGTATAATATAGCATATATAATGTTTTTCCAATTGAATTTTATAACCGGGGAATGGGGGGCAATTGAAATTTTCCCCGTCCCAGCTCCCCCACTTATAGAGGTTCCACTGTACATGTATAAATACACGTTTCACTTTTGATGTGAATTCTATATCGGTTACACAATGTTCGGCAGGGCCAGTGGTAGAAAAGGTATTCAGTGGTGCATGATTCTTTTTGTAAAGAACGGTGAGTCGTTAGAATTCATTGTAATCGGTGCGGATCAGAATCCTTGTAGCATCAAATCAAAGACATCGAATTGTCCTAGCAATCGCAAGGAGAGCCTGCTCAAGAGGCATCCTAAATCATTTGAGGAGTTCAAGGATGCGGCGCGAGAACAGGCTGCAAAGGCCAAGGCCGAGGAAGAAGCCAGTAAGGTGAAGAGAATAGGAGGTGAGAATCAAGGAATTATCCAGGAGCGTGAGTATGATTTTTGGAAAATTTTAATTAGGAGCACGAAATTTTGGAATCTTCTCCTACACCGCAACATTAATTTGTGATTTAGGCGTATGAAAATTGGATCAAACCAGGATTAGGAGCGTATTTACAAATGGCTGTATAATACACTAGTGAGAATAGTAGCATCACATATTACGCTGTAAAAAGCTAAGGAATCAGTAAGTATACTAGCACCCTCGTGCCAATACAACCAGCAACATTATCGACAGAGACACTTCAACAACTTGCTTTCTACCTTTGTTTATGTGTCACCGAGGTCGAGTGCATACTTGTTTACAAATAAAGAATACGGTTTTCAGAAAATTTTGTCGTATGTTAGTAATGGTAATTTGGAATTCTCCATCACTAAACAATCTATAATATCATCACAAAGCAGGCAAGCTTTATCGAATCTAACATCAAACTCGAGAAACAACTGTCTCAAACACAACTAAGGAGCCTGTACTCCCTCTTTGTCAAGTCAGCGTTGATTGTTGGACCCGTAAAGGTTATAAAGGGTCATTTTATGGGGAGAGTATTAATTTCTATAATTTTGACAAACAATGTGTCACTCAGAGAAATTTAGCAATCGACGAATTCCAACGCCCACATACTGCTGAGCGAATAATAGAGAAATACTCGTCTGTACACGATTCCTGGTGCAACTTCAGTAATAAACACCTCCAAGATTTCGTGGAGTTAGGCTAAAACACTGTATGCACACGTCTAGAACTCGATAAATGATGAAGATAGACCAAAAGAAACCCAAAATCGGATAATAATTGACAAAGTTACGGCCAAAATCAGTGATAAGCCAAACCCTATGGAGAAAATTGATAACATCACAGAAGCCTTTTATACTGTAAACAATGCTATTACAGTAGTTACTCTTATGCATACAAGCTATTCCTAATGACTACACAACTTTATTCGTTTACTAGTGACGATTTTGAGGTTTCATGTTGAATTCCAATTACACTGTTCATTACGCAATCACAAATTTATCAATTCTATTTTGCTACAATTTTACTGCTTGACTCTGCAAACTTGCTATTTTCCACATATATACCTTATATTATAACAATAAATGACCGTTTGGAAGTAATAATTATATAAAAAATATGGTGATAATAATGAAACATTCCTTTTTATAGACATTAATATTAGGCGGACACTACTGTATCTACAAATAGTGAAGCAACTGCTCCTGCACTTGCTTCAATCGGTCATCAAATCTAGATGGTTTATCCTATAATTTAAGATTCTTTAAGGAATTTGTTATTCTCTAAATAGCTTGAAATTATAATACAAGGACGAGACGATAGATAAGGTAATGTTTATAACAGGCGTCGCTGCCACTTATAATACTTTTATTGTCCTAGTATCGAAGTCCAAATTCTACCAGAGTATAAATTGAACATAATTATTTGAGTGGTATCATATTCTACCAGAGTATAAATTGAACATAATTATTTGAGTGGTATCATATTCTATAATTATTTATTACACTATTTAATCCGCTCCACAGCTAATATCTTTCATGTAACTGTATAATTTGGTAAAGCTACACTCCATCCATATGATAAATTATGCAACAATTATTTCCAGGAGTAGAATAATCTGTTACAGTTAATTGACAACGTCACCTTAATTCAAATAATAATCACAAAATTATACTAAGATCAATTACTTAAATGAGCAATAATACTTTTCTGAAACCGCCTGCTCAGTGTAATCTTTTAAAATTGCGTAGAGCACTATTTCTATTAAAATATTATATTAGGCCATATTAACAAAATAACTTATTTATAATCCCCGTCCGTCCCAAAATTCACCCCCGTCCGGATATTTCTTTTAGTATCTTCTGAACCAAATTGTACAAATATTAGCTATAAACTTGTGTAAAGTACTCCTAATGTATCAATTTTTAATAAGTCAAGTATTGAGGGCATTACGTTTAATTATTTGGCATTGTCATGTGAATTCTAATTAAATTAAAATTAATATTGTTTAGTATAGGATACTGATACGTGTATTTGCATATTACTGAAATACAAAATAAAATAAAAATCCCGCCCGCAATCGGTATTTTATGAAACAATCTGATTGATAAACAATTAATTTATTTTACCTGGCCTTATTAATTAACACAGTCTTAGTTTAATAATATAAATAAAATTATTAAAACAGATTATTGTCTAGATAATCGACTTTAGATACGAGTCTGTGCGTAAAGAATGTGTTTGCATTGTAATGTGCAAAATTGTCGTTACTAACTAGATTTTGTTTCTTCTAGCAACCACAGTGCATTCCAAACATTAAATATTGTTACTACGTTAGGAAAAAAATAGTATATAAACACAGATTAATTTTATTCTAAACTTTAAATGGATTACATCCCATTACAAATCCCAACTATAATTTCCGACATCCCAACTGACTTTCTTCTCCCTCACCTGTATTCTCTAACATCAAACTACCAACACACAATTAACTGGTTACGGGATTATGGCCTTTTAGCTCGTGCAATGCAATGCAAATGTGGGGAGGAAATGTATGAGGGTGCCTACGCCAACTCCCAGGATGGTTACAAGTGGAAATGTCGCGCATGCAAGAGTTCCTGTTCAATCCGTTTTGGTTCCTTCTTTCATCCTTCCAAACTCTCGCTTACTTCGCTTCTCCAATTCATGTATCTCTGGTGTGAGGACATTCAGTCACACGCTATTATGGAGAAGCAGTTGCAGTGGGCACCAGCTACTGTTGTTGATTGGAAGAACTTTATGAGGGATATCTGTGTTGAAGAGATCATACAAGATGCTGAACCCTTAGGTGGGCCCGGAATTATCGTGGAGATTGATGAATCCAAGTTCGGCAAACGTAAATACAACCGCGGAAGATTAGTAGTGGGGACTTGGGTTTTTGGAATAGTCGAGAGAGATTCAGGCCGAATGGTTATGTTATGTGTACCAGATAGATCTGCTGCAACTCTGCTACCCCTTATCCAGCATTACGTCCTACCTGGCTCCGTAGTATACTCAGATGAGTGGGCTGCATACAATATCTTGGCTCATACACCCCAGTACACGCATCACACTGTGAACCATAGTGAGAACTTCGTGAATCCAACTACTGGTGTGCACACTCAAGGAATTGAAGGTAGCTGGAACATTGTTAAGAAAAGAATGAGAAGAGGATCAACTACTAATCCTGATGAACTGTTGGAAACACATCTGGCTGAGGGTTGTTGGAGGAGGAGAAACAAGGATAACATCTTTAACAACATCATAAAAGGGATCCGAAACTTATACCCAGTGTTTTGACTCAGTATCTAAACGATTATATATATATTATTAAAAGTCAAGTGCTGTGAGGTTGCTTGTTTGTTTGTCGGGTTGTATTAAAGTGATGGGGGAATTGAAACAGCATTTAAATAGAAACAAACTACCAAATCTCCTAATAGGTACATAATTAAGCTGATTACGACTACCGCATTTAACAAATCTATAATACATATGTATACAGTGTACTCCGCTTAATTGGGACAATTGGCCTGGAACATAGGTGTCCCAATTAAGCGGAGTACACTGTATTTATGTTGTTGTTTACAAAAATAGGGAAGCAAATTACGGAAAATAAAATAAAAACCCAAAATTCAGCTTGCATCGGGAATACAGGTAGACAAGCCTAAACGATGGGAAATGGTAGAAAGGGATGTATATTACGTCCCTTTCTACTTACTCCATAGTTGAAATGGTGAGGAGTAAAGCAACTTCCCTATTAGCAACTATTCTTGCAACGAAACCAGAGTTCTTAATGAAGGAACTCCATTGTATCATTAGTATTAACATAGGCAAATAGAGAAGTGGACTACTATATAAAACTCAGGGAAATAAAATAACTGTTCCAAATACAGAGTTTTAAATCTTGATATATATATATATATACAGTGGAGTTGCTTTATTAGCAAACGCTTTTAAGATCCCAAGCGTGAAAACTGTTAATTTCATTCCCCAATTAGCAACATTCGCCTATTAGCAACCAGATTTATAAACAAACACGGCTTGCTAATAAGCGAACTACCACTATAAATTTATTTCTTAGTTTGTTAACAATTATGTTGAGATTGTACTAAGGTTATATGCAAATAGAAAGAGCAATTATAATTGGAATGTAGAATAGCTTTCAAATTGTTACAATAGGTAAGCATATTGAGATTTATTGTCTATTAAAAAAAGATAAACCGCGTAGTGGTTGTCCGTGGCGAATCGACCAAGACCGAAAGGCTCGTTGACATTATAATAATAATATTTCATCAAATCAATTTCCGGTCGCAGAACTCGTATTAAAGAATAATAGAATAGAATACTAATATAGATTAACGAACCTAAACCGATGAGATCAAACGACTGGATATAAGTTTCGGATCCCTTTTATGATGTTGTTAAAGATGTTATCCTTGTTTCTCCTCCTCCAACAACCCTCAGCCAGATGTGTTTCCAACAGTTCATCAGGATTAGTAGTTGATCCTCTTCTCATTCTTTTCTTAACAATGTTCCAGCTACCTTCAATTCCTTGAGTGTGCACACCAGTAGTTGGATTCACGAAGTTCTCACTATGGTTCACAGTGTGATGCGTGTACTGGGGTGTATGAGCCAAGATATTGTATGCAGCCCACTCATCTGAGTATACTACGGAGCCAGGTAGGACGTAATGCTGGATAAGGGGTAGCAGAGTTGCAGCAGATCTATCTGGTACACATAACATAACCATTCGGCCTGAATCTCTCTCGACTATTCCAAAAACCCAAGTCCCCACTACTAATCTTCCGCGGTTGTATTTACGTTTGCCGAACTTGGATTCATCAATCTCCACGATAATTCCGGGCCCACCTAAGGGTTCAGCATCTTGTATGATCTCTTCAACACAGATATCCCTCATAAAGTTCTTCCAATCAACAACAGTAGCTGGTGCCCACTGCAACTGCTTCTCCATAATAGCGTGTGACTGAATGTCCTCACACCAGAGATACATGAATTGGAGAAGCGAAGTAAGCGAGAGTTTGGAAGGATGAAAGAAGGAACCAAAACGGATTGAACAGGAACTCTTGCATGCGCGACATTTCCACTTGTAACCATCCTGGGAGTTGGCGTAGGCACCCTCATACATTTCCTCCCCACATTTGCATTGCATTGCACGAGCTAAAAGGCCATAATCCCGTAACCAGTTAATTGTGTGTTGGTAGTTTGATGTTAGAGAATACAGGTGAGGGAGAAGAAAGTCAGTTGGGATGTCGGAAATTATAGTTGGGATTTGTAATGGGATGTAATCCATTTAAAGTTTAGAATAAAATTAATCTGTGTTTATATACTATTTTTTTCCTAACGTAGTAACAATATTTAATGTTTGGAATGCACTGTGGTTGCTAGAAGAAACAAAATCTAGTTAGTAACGACAATTTTGCACATTACAATGCAAACACATTCTTTACGCACAGACTCGTATCTAAAGTCGATTATCTAGACAATAATCTGTTTTAATAATTTTATTTATATTATTAAACTAAGACTGTGTTAATTAATAAGGCCAGGTAAAATAAATTAATTGTTTATCAATCAGATTGTTCCATAAAATACCGATTGCGGGCGGGATTTTTATTTTATTTTGTATTTCAGTAATATGCAAATACACGTATCAGTATCCTATACTAAACAATATTAATTTTAATTTAATTAGAATTCACATGACAATGCCAAATAATTAAACGTAATGCCCTCAATACTTGACTTATTAAAAATTGATACATTAGGAGTACTTTACACAAGTTTATAGCTAATATTTGTACAATTTGGTTCAGAAGATACTAAAAGAAATATCCGGACGGGGGTGAATTTTGGGACGGACGGGGATTATAAATAAGTTATTTTGTTAATATGGCCTAATATAATATTTTAATAGAAATAGTGCTCTACGCAATTTTAAAAGATTACACTGAGCAGGCGGTTTCAGAAAAGTATTATTGCTCATTTAAGTAATTGATCTTAGTATAATTTTGTGATTATTATTTGAATTAAGGTGACGTTGTCAATTAACTGTAACAGATTATTCTACTCCTGGAAATAATTGTTGCATAATTTATCATATGGATGGAGTGTAGCTTTACCAAATTATACAGTTACATGAAAGATATTAGCTGTGGAGCGGATTAAATAGTGTAATAAATAATTATAGAATATGATACCACTCAAATAATTATGTTCAATTTATACTCTGGTAGAATATGATACCACTCAAATAATTATGTTCAATTTATACTCTGGTAGAATATGATACCACTCAAATAATGATGTTCAATTTATACTCTGGTAGAATTTCGACTTCGATACTAGGACAATAAAAGTATTATGAGTGGCAGCGACGCCTGTTATAAACATTACCTTATCTATCGTCTCGTCCTTGTATTATAATTTCAAGCTATTTAGAGAATAACAAATTCCTTAAAGAATCTTAAATTATAGGATAAACCATCTAGATTTGATGACCGATTGAAGCAAGTGCAGGAGCAGTTGCTTCACTATTTGTAGATACAGTAGTGTCCGCCTAATATTAATGTCCATAAAAAGGAATGTTTCATTATTATCACCATATTTTTTATATAATTATTACTTCCAAACGGTCATTTATTGTTATAATATAAGGTATATATGTGGAAAATAGCAAGTTTGCAGAGTCAAGCAGTAAAATTGTAGCAAAATAGAATTGATAAATTTGTGATTGCGTAATGAACAGTGTAATTGGAATTCAACATGAAACCTCAAAATCGTCACTAGTAAACGAATAAAGTTGTGTAGTCATTAGGAATAGCTTGTATGCATAAGAGTAACTACTGTAATAGCATTGTTTACAGTATAAAAGGCTTCTGTGATGTTATCAATTTTCTCCATAGGGTTTGGCTTATCACTGATTTTGGCCGTAACTTTGTCAATTATTGTCCGATTTTGGGTTTCTTTTGGTCTATCTTCATCATTTATCGAGTTCTAGACGTGTGCATACAGTGTTTTAGCCTAACTCCACGAAATCTTGGAGGTGTTTATTACTGAAGTTGCACCCGATTCCTTTGGTATCAAGCCTGCCCAAATTGCTCATATAGTTTCAGAAAACGCTTCAAACATGGTCAAGGCATTTGAACTCCTAGACACTGAGTTAAATACCATTACGATACCATATGCAGATGAACATAATGAATTGGAGAATTTTAGACACTGACTTCGAGGACTTGGTAAAAGATTTGTCTTCATTGCAAAGGAGAAGCCGTCACTATGGCGATCTAATACACACCAAAAATCTCACAATGAACCTCTGCACCAAGTCCAAGTTTAAGAGCGCATGCACCTTGATCCACGACGCCCGGGCATTTGTTAATACGGTACACAGATCAGCAAGCCTGAAACAAGATTTGGATCGCAAGTGTCCATGTCACTTGTAGGAGATGTTCCAACATGATTCGACCCAACATTCCTTCTTACCTCTAGTTTAGCATCCGAAGAAGTTGCTGCAGCATTGCAAGATTTTGTAATACATCACAGTGACAAGGTCACCACAAGCATTCTTCCTGCGACTTTCCACTGGAATATTTTGAAAGACTTCAATCGGCTATTGGAACAAATGTGGAGTTCGACGCAGATATTGAGCAGTGACCACCACTTTAGTGTCTCACATCTATTCCCTCTGATGACAATGCTGTTACCGCGTTACTTGGAAAAGAAACGACAGCACACTCGAGTTTTCCTATCCTAGCCAAGATGATGTTGGATGATCTAAAGAAACGTTTCTCATGGCTCTGTAATGATACTTAATTCCAATTGTTGATATGCCTTGATCCAGGGTACTACGTAATATTCAGCAAACTACCTCCCTCCGCCCACAACAAACAGATGAAAGAGCTGTTGGCTACTGAGTATGAGACTTGGATTGTACAATCCAGTCACAATATCTCTGAATGGGCCGTTTCTGTTCCATCCCACTACACTGAAATAGTAACGTGAAATTCTGCAATTAAAGACTGGGCTTCCTTTTTTCCGATGAATGGGACATTATGGACAACACAGAAGAGCAATTAATGCCATCCTTAATTCCCGGATCGCAAAGTTCATACCCAATCTTAAAACAATTCGAGGAATATTGTAATGAACCTCATCAGCCCGTAGAGCCAAGTATTTCTGCAAAACACCTCAAACTAGGAAATCAATTGCAGCAATACTAGCAAGAAGCGACAGTGGCCGGAACTATCAACTTTTCCCTCGGTCATCTAGCGTTCTCAGGCCCAGGTGTTGGGGTAGACAGATTGTTCTCTGGTGCTTCGATTCAAGTAGAAGGCAGGATGCGATCTTTATCTAAAGTGGCACTTAAAGAAAGAACCATGATTGCATCTAATCGTGATTTGTTAGATTTGAGAAGTAATTGTATTAGCAAATTTAGTAATCCTAGGACCATGTTACATGCTAGTACTTATACCAGTATTTGTCATTACTAATTACCAGTGATAATATGAGTATAATCTATTCAGTTTGAGTTAACACTAATTATACATTTCAGTTTCAGTTGATACAAATAATATATTTCAGTTTTAGTTTCAGTTTCAGTTCGATAAAAGGATAAATATAATTTCAGTTGGATTTCAGTTTCAGTTGAATATCAGTTTCAGCTAGCAGCACAAGAGATACCCAGCATGTCACTTAGGATGTAGTACCCATGATTACCTTTATCATTTTCCAGTGATTTTCGTAAATCTATGAATTTAGATACCCATAATGAGGATGCCATAAAATCGATCAGCTGCATTTCAAAGTCCCCGATAACCATCCACTCAAAGGCAGATCAATTCAAGTTTTCAAATTTATCCGGTTCGATTAAAAAAGAAAACATTGTCCAAAACGCAAGAAATCTTGGAATCTAATGAAGAATTATGACTCTAGTTCTCGCATATACACTCCAATCTCAACAGCACTCACATTAAAAGTAGCGGAAAGTTGCAGTTTGAATATATATCCCATGAGTATACTTCGAGTTTGGATACAAAGGCCTTCCATGTCTCATAAAGATCCATCACTATTTGTTCCGAACCTTGCAGACGAAGATTGAGCTCGTTGAGGATTGTAGTAATGTCCGTGAGAAACATTAGTCTCATATGCCACTGTGTGTCGTCCAGTCGGAGTAGGATTGACCCTTTCCTACCAGGGTTGCCAACTTTTGTAAGCACAAAGCGTGATATGTTGTCCTTTTTTTAAAAAAAAAGCGTGAGATTTAGACTAAAAAGAGTGGAAAACAATTTTTCACCTCAAAAAGCAGTATATTTAGGGTTTTGTTTAGCGTCCACCCCTTAATTTTATGCTACTTTCTCAGGCGCGGGACCTCCTTTCTAACGTGAGGTTTTGAATGTAAGCGTGAGATCGTGAGATTTAAAAAAAAGCGTGAGATTCACGCCTAAAGCGTAATAGTTGACGAGTGTGAAGTTGGCTTAGTATTCAACCGAGCACACTTTAAATCTCTATTTAATCCGCTTCCTGTCATCCGATTGATTCAAATTTGGTATCATTAGAAAGACTAGCGAAATATGTTTCATTAGATATGAAAATTAATTTAAAAATTTCAAAAATTCCCTTAAAAAAAAATTTACAAATTTTCTTTCGAGCACACTTCAAATCTCTATTTGATCCGCTTCCTGTCATCCGAATGATTCTAATTTGGTATCATTAGAAAGACTAGCGAAATAGTTTTCATTACATATGAAAATTAATTTAAAAATTTCAAAAATTCCCTTAAAAAAAAAAAAATTTACAATTTTTTTTCGAACACACTTTAAATCTCTATTTGATCCGCTTCCTGTCATCCGAATGATTCAAATTTGGTATCATTAGAAAGACTAGCGAAATAGGTTTCATTAGATATGAAAATTAATATCAAAATTTCAAAAATTCCCTTAAAAAAAAAATTTTACAAATTCTTTTTCGAGCACACTTTAAATCTCTATTTGATCCGCTTCCTGTCATCCGAATGATTCAAATTTGGTATCATTCGAAGAATAGAGACTATTCTAATTTTATATCAATATGAATAATATATTGAAAATTTTGTTTGGCTGTTTAATAATCGTAATTCATTCAATAGTCATTTAATACAAAAATTGATAAAATGGGATAGTTTATACATATATAATCACTTTTCCTTTAATTATGCTAAATTGAAACTTAATTTTGTTAGCAATTAGTTGTCAATATAGTTTGTTGATGTAGCAATTAATAGAGATTTTGATGGAGAAGTTGATAGAGATGTTGATAGAGTTGATAGAGTTGATAGAGTTGATAGAGATGTTGATGTAGATGTTGATAGAGATGTTGATGTAGATGTTGATAGAGATGTTGATAGAGATGTTGATGTAGATGTTGATAGAGATGTTGATAGAGATGTTGATAGAGATGTTGATGTAGATGTTGATAGAGATGTTGATAGAGTTGATGTAGATGTTGATAGAGCTTGTTTGTATTTTTTGTTATATTTTCTTTTTTTTGTAGTTTTATTTTTTGTTTTTAATTTTTTTGTACTTTTTTTATTTTTTGTGTTTTTAATTTTTTTGTAGTTGTTTTATTGTTTGTGTTTTTTATCTTTATAATTTTTTTCTATATTATTATTATTTCAATAGAGAATTGTGCGTCGAATGAATAGTAAGAGAGTACCTGGTAGTATTTAATGAATGAATAAAAAATAGTATTAAGCTAATTAAACATACGAATATACCAAAAAATTAGCATTGATATAGTTCTAAAATATGTTCGTAATGGTTGCTACTATGTCTAATGTATAAAGATCCAGCCTGATTAGCTGGCTTTGTTATTTCATCCAAACTGGCCCCGTTTCCTGAAAAGACCATCCATTTATTGCCCAGGTCACTTGTATACACCCATATGTCAGTTTTTAAAAGCATGGCCACAGTGAATAACTCTAAGTCTGTACCCCAAGTCTTATTATTGCGCATATTTGATTTGATTAGGTAATCTTTTGTATTACGATAATTAATAACCGACCTCGGAAATTTGTTTCTAATAAATTTGTGACATACGTCATGAAATCTACCCATCATATTATCAGTTATAGTTAATCGCATTTTATGATAATTATCAATACTACCTGTAATCAAATAAGTGAGAGTCGAAAATAAACAATTCCCATCTTTTGGAATGGGAAACATTCGTGAAGGCTTTAATTGATTTAATTTATGCTTATATTTACTATTGCTTATGCAAATTACAGGATTGATTTTAGTAAATCCTAATTCATCGCAAATTTGTATTTGGCCCAAGAGAGAAAGATTTTTGAATTCAGGCAGTAAAAATTCGACGCTCCCTAATGCTAAAATATCTAAATCGGTCATGATTTCAACATTTTCTGCATGAATTGTTAATTTAATTGTTGTTCTGAGGTGGCATGTGTTGTTATTGTTAAATGGGAAGTTTTACAACCTTCAAGGCTATCAGCTAAAATTTTAATCTTTTTAGTTTTTGAGGAAGCGGCATTCCTATCAAAATCTTTAAATTGACTAAATACTTTTTCAATCTTACGAGGAAGTGGGCTAATGTAACTAGTTTTACCTTTTTCCTCTTTGCCCATTCCAATTTACAATGTTTCTCATTAACTAATTCACGTTTCAAATTTTTTTGTTTGAACATTTTCTGAGCCAAAGGTTGAAATGCAAATTGAAAGGCTGCCATCCTATCGTCTATGTGAGAATATGTTGTACGAATGAAATCACCAGGTCTTATATTAGTTTCAGATTTAAATATTGAATGTTTAACAATTTTGAACCAATTTTCTACTACTGCGTTGCTATCAGTCGTTTTTTCACTTACTATTACTGTGTTTAGTATGATTCCAGTCCAAAAGGGAAGTATCGGAAAATAATAGGTCAATAAATATTCAAGAATATCTGGAAAATACGATAAATTAACTATTTGTTTAAACGCGATGCATCTTCAGATTGAATTTTATCTAAGCAATTGTTATATAATGTATCAAAATGTCTGCCAAATGGAGATTGTTTTCGATAAGTCAGACCATTTTCCATAAATTTGGATTCTTTATCTATTTGTTCTTGCTGAAAATCATTTATCTCCATTTCTCCTTTAACTAATACTTCCAAATCTAGCAAACTACGATTAACGGTAGAAGACATGAATTCACTGCTCAATAAATAACACAACGATGTGAATACAAGGTTTATTTCTAGAATTCTGCTACTCTTCAAAATTGTGCCAATTGCATGTAATATTAATTGTTTCAAGTGTTTTTATATTTTATAATTTTTCTACAATTTATAACTTAACCCATGCATAATATGTGCTGAGCAGAGATGGAGAACAGTTGGAAAATTAAGTTTTGTTGAATTTAGATTAACGAATTCCCAGCAATGATCCAAATAACTAACTATGTTAATTCTATTAAATGCTAAGCAGACACTGCATCATCACCCAGCTATAATCCATTTCAATTTGGGAAACATATAACTCTCTATTTAAAACTAATTTACTAGTTAAAACCCATTTGTTTAAAAAGTGAGCATTGGACTAATGAAAACATCTGGATGCTGTAAAGTGAGTGCATAGTAATAAATCTTATTAGTACAAGTAGAGAGCTTACTAATGAGCGAACCGGTTGCATCCAAATTCAATACGATGTTAGATTTCTTGAACATTTTAAATAATTATATCTGCTTTTTTTAATAAAGATGTATAATAAATGGCTGCTGGGCTACATATTGAATATACCCGAAAACAGGGCCTTCCGCTAATAGCGAACGGAAATATTGTTGAGTTGCTAAGATATCTTCCATATAATCATTAGAAAATCTACATTTGGATTTAAACTCTGATTTAACTCGACGTAAACATGCTTGAGATTGTATATTAGTAAAATTTCCATGAGGCAACCCTTTATTGTTAGTGCTATTGAACTGTTTATAAAATATGGTATTAATAGGACTTTGAACTAAAACGTTCCCCATTTTTTCCCTTTCAATGCCTGATAGATTGCGAGAATGGGTAGTACTACCGTCAAAGTGTTCTAGTGAAAAAGTTCCTTCGCACTTAAATTGTACAGCAACCGTGTCTATTTCTTTTGGGTCAATCTTTTTCTCAATGGAAAAATGAAAAGATAAACAGTTCGTAAATTTGCAAACTGCCCATCCTTGAAAATATGGGGAATGTGATTTTCGGCTATTGTCTTTCTTTATCCAATAATTTTTAAATTTCAGGACACATTTCGGATTTAACTCAAGACAACTTCTTTGCGAATAAATTGGTCCAATTTCTATTTAACCTTAGACATGAACTACTATAGATAAGGACTGGAAACGACAATAAAAAATGGACCATGGATGAACTAGAAGTGCATTGGATATGTTTGCCTATTACAATTGGTTATGAACTTTACACATGAATTATGTTGTTTTTACCTGGATTTGACTCTGTAAACTAAGTATGTAATATTGTCATATATTTGACATCCATTCATTGTAGAAATAAGTTATCCATTAACATACAAGCAATATTGTAAGTACTCAAATAACAAAATGTGAAATGAAAACAGAATTACTATGCACAGAATTTGTTATTATATAATTGATTTCAATTTTCTTCCGAATATCTTTAGGTAATGTGCATTTAGTGGATATAAGTACTAAATATTCTCCGAACTCTACAACTATGAGAGATATTCCTCTAAGCAAGATTTATCAACGAATACGTTTTGAGCTAGTCGAATTCACACTTTTCTATTGTTTTTTAAAGCTTGATTTTAATCAACTTGATTGATATCTCCCACAATACCACAATTGATTCAGTTTCAATATCTGAAGGCCATTTAATAGAACCACGATCAATATATACATATCTTACAAGGTCATATTTCGTAGCCTCTGTAATCTCAATATCCTTGTTTCAGTAAGTAGTTGATCGTTGAATACAATGATGGCAGTTAGTGGTTTCAAGATAATAAGAGCAACCACAACAGATTGGAGAACATAAATGTTAAGGTCGATCTAGCTTAGATCATGAATAACATCAATATCCTGGTCGCAAGAAAATGAATTATTTCCATCTGTTGTGGATAAATTGATTAAGAAAAATTATAGGTTTAAGCAGAACTGTGGAGTAGATGGATTTGTCAAATCCATAACTGGGTTTAGGCCAAGTTGACTCTTTAATACTATAGATTAGGTCATGTGATATTAAGCATCGCTCATCATTCAATATAAATCCCAAATAGGTGCTCTATTGGGTATCATAGGAGCCGAAAGGGGGGGGGAGGTCAGGGAGGGTGTTACCCCCCCTAGCGTTGGAGAGTTTCGGCGCCCATGTTGGGTATTCTGGAGTTATAGTTAAGAACATTCTCATAACCACAATTAGAGTGAGCTGTGAAATGGTTAATGGCAGAGCAATACAAGATTGGGAAAAACTATAACTTTTGAAATATTGTGAGCTAAGTTTATCATCCTTTCCAATTGTTGAACTCCATCCCTCAAGCATTTTACAAACTAATTCAAGAAACCCAAACGCTATGATGTCTAGAATACTCTTCATTCAAACGCACATGTTTAAGAGGGGTATTTATCGTTGAATACTCCAAGTGCTAGATAAATTTCAGAACTAAACTTGTGGACCAACATACATTACAGGTAGTGAGCTTACTTTATAGTAGAAAGTCGTTCTTCTTTGTACAATAATCGAATATCATTAAACTTAGCTTCATTCAGTTTAGTAGTCAAATGAGTGAAGGATAGAGTAGCGTAACACCAATGATTCAATGTCCAAGTTTAGCCAATTGTTTCTTATCAACTTTATTGTGTCCAATGAAACAAAATATAGAGCTCTCTCTGGACAAGAGAGAGCTCTCTCTCTGGATGTGGAACTTGAGGAAGTAATGTATTCTTCCGCTCTAAGGTTGTGGATACAAATAATATCTTGTATTCTTGGATATATCAGTCCATGGAGAGCTCTACTCCATTTGGCTTTGATATCACGTGAAACTTAGGCAATCTGAAAACAGTGGTACTAAGGTAACCTCTGTAATTTGTCTTCCAAATACAGAACGTGTGCTAAGCACAACAACGCGTTTGACTCATATAAACTAGTTAATATAGAAAAAGTAAAGAAATAAGGAGTAAATGCATAAAAGAATTGGGTAACAATTATCGCTTACAAAATCCCGTACAAAATTTACATTCATACACATAATACAAAAACAAATATATAAATACTCAAATATAGTTTCAATGTTTATGGGTCATTAATAATACCTTAAATCTAGACACTTAAAATGCATTTCCAGTCCATTTTAGTGTCGAATCCAGGTAAAAACAACATAATTCATGTGTAAAGTTCATAACCTATTGTAATAGGCAAAAATATCGAATGCACTTCTAGTTCGTCCATGGTCCAATTTTTTATTGTCGTTTCCAGTCCTTATCTATAGTAGTTCATGCCTTAGACTACCAGCTGAATCTGGAGAACTCACATTGTGCCATTCATCTAATTCCAGATAAAACTCACCATATTCCAGATCACAATTAGGGAGCACATCAGTTTGAGAGGAGCATTCATCAATGGCTTTGTCATATGATTTATCATCAATTGCGTATTTAGATAGTGCTAGTAATTGATCAACAGCATCAGCTGATGAATCTCTTGTAAAATTTTGAAATTTACATACATAATTTGTATATAGTATTTTCAAATCTCTTAGTCCTTTATTTGATTCGCTTTTCAATTTATGGAACCAATTAACAAAATTCGTGAGTATGTCACTACTCAAAGAATATAGTTCTGATCGAAAAGATTTTCAATTAGTCTAATACTGTGATAATCAGAATCCTGCAATGTGGACACAATCCACAAAATCAGCAATGGACTACTCCCAATTATTTTCTCATTGACCTTTGATATTAATGTAGATCCAAATTTCTCACATTCGTCAATGTGACTTAATTCTACAAATTGTAAAAAACCAGGAATAACTCGAGCTGCATTACAATCAAAATATTTGCAGCCATCGAGCCATAATTTTGATTCCCAATTAAGGAAAGTATGAAATAACCTTTTCCCCATACAATCTTCTGATTCTAGAACATTGGATTTAAATTCTTCTATTAGATCATTGTATATGGTGAATTCAGATGCTGCGGAGGAGCAAACGATTAGCAAGTTAGTATCATTTAAATCAAGCTCAATTGACTCCCAAATAAACTCAAGTGCGGATAGTTCACCAGTGATGTCCTTCCCTATCATTTTTTCACAAATTGATCTGATCACAACTGAGGTGACGAGGGAAGTTCTGATCTCATTTGATAGTCAATTCAAATTCAAACTTATACAAAATGTTGTTTCTGCATTGACTGAATAAGTTTGCTCCACAATAGTTTGAATGCCGTATGAGTTTTTAAACCATTTAAGATACAATTTAAGTCTCAACGAAGGTCTGTTACGACCGTATAATTCTTTTGAAAGCTTGCCCAAAACAGAATTCGGAAGTGTATGACTATTAGAGAGGTCTTTTTTCAACAAGGGGAATGATTTCGACTTGTATGTTATTATGTCTACGAATTGTTGTAGATCATGAGGTAATTCTAAATAAATAATACAGAATAGGATTTATTGCTTCTATTTACACAATAATTTTATTTATATGGAACTTACCTTCGAACGATTCCATACAGAACTAAGTAAAAGTTGCCTGAAGCAGTGGTGATTGTTGAGTGATGATAGATATGGTATGAATGAATATAAATTTCGGAAATATGATAGTTAGTATTATTTCTTTGTATAAATAGTTTTTTTAAATGATCTTGTTTACAATTCGTCACTACATTGGTTAATTACATTGCAATGTTTTCCAAAATAACAAGTGCCATTTATGTAGAGCCCTTACGACTTACAGTGTATTTGTACACAAAGGTAACCAGTTACTACTCTTTCTAATGATACCAAATTTGAATCAATCGGATGACAGGAAGCGGATCAAATAGAGATTTAAAGTGTGCTCGAAAAAATTTGTAAAATTTTTTTAAGGGAATTTTTGAAATTTTGATATTAATTTTCATATCTAATGAAACCTATTTCGCTAGTCTTTCTAATGATACCAAATTTGAATCAATCGGATGACAGGAAGCGGATCAAATAGAGATTTAAAGTGTGCTCGAAAAAATTTGTAAAATTTTTTTAAGGGAATTTTTGAAATTTTGATATTAATTTTCATATCTAATGAAACCTATTTCGCTAGTCTTTCTAATGATACCAAATTTGAATCATTCGGATGACAGGAAGCGGATCAAATAGAGATTTAAAGTGTGCTCGAAAAAATTTGTAAAATTTTTTTAAAGGGAATTTTTGAAATTTTGATATTAATTTTCATATCTAATGAAACCTATTTCGCTAGTCTTTCTAATGATACCAAATTTGAATCATTCGGATGACAGGAAGCGGATCAAATAGAGATTTAAAGTGTGCTCGAAAAAATTTGTAAAATTTTTTTAAAGGGAATTTTTGAAATTTTGATATTAATTTTCATATCTAATGAAACCTATTTCGCTAGTCTTTCTAATGATACCAAATTTGAATCATTCGGATGACAGGAAGCGGATCAAATAGAGATTTAAAGTGTGCTCGAAAAAATTTGTAAAATTTTTTTAAAGGGAATTTTTGAAATTTTGATATTAATTTTCATATCTAATGAAACCTATTTCGCTAGTCTTTCTAATGATACCAAATTTGAATCATTCGGATGACAGGAAGCGGATCAAATAGAGATTTAAAGTGTGTTCGAAAAAAAATTGTAAATTTTTTTTTTTTAAGGGAATTTTTAAAATTTTTAAATTAATTTTCATATCTAATGAAACCTATTTCGCTAGTCTTTCTAATGATACCAAATTTGAATCAATCGGATGACAGGAAGCGGATCAAATAGAGATAGATTTAAAGTGTGCTCGGTTGAATACTAAGCCAACTTCACACTCGTGATAGTTGGCAACCCTGTTTACTACCATGAATGACTTGATCTCATCCAGGCATTCTACAAACCTCTCCAAAAACCTTACCACAACTTAGCCACCTAACATTGCAGTGGAGAGGTATGTCCTGGTACACACTTGCCATCTCGACAAGTAAAGTATAAAATTGTTTGTGTGTCAGAGCAGAGCGTCCGACAAGAAAATTCACAATTTTCATAACCGTAGACATCACTTGATTGAGATGCGAATTCGAAACCTTTGCACAAATATTCTCTTGGTGAATAATACAGTGAA
Source organism: Hexactinellida sp. DTS-2022 (assembly GCA_028753945.1). Taxonomy (NCBI): domain Eukaryota; kingdom Metazoa; phylum Porifera; class Hexactinellida; species Hexactinellida sp. DTS-2022. The sequence goes on from JAPNXP010000014.1 coordinate 3,029,971, forward strand.
ACCTCACAATCGGTGCGCCTATCTTTTCTTCAATTAGACTGACAAATATGTTGTGTTTTTCTACCATTGCGGGAGCGCCGTCTGTGGTAACTGCGAATATCTTCTTGATGTCTAGCCCTCTCTGCTCAAAATAATAGAAATAATTTAACCACGTATTTTCCCCTGGTAGTGTCATGCATAGGTTTCAGACAACACAGCTCCTCGCGTACTTCGGTGTTAGTACCTAGCTATAATTGCCAATCTAGCGACACATTGAACACACTTGATTCCATCAGTGCTACATTGTGCTGCTCACTTACATTTGTAGCCAATTTCTGAAATACGTCTCTCAACAGTCCTGGCCGAAAGAGGCAAATCTTGTATCCTTGAGATAATAATTGTGTTTTTGGTAGCTAAATCATCAAATAGCACTTCGGCGGAACTGAGGAAAGCCTGCTTTATATAATCCCCATCAGGGAATGGTTTTCCATGTTTGGCAATGCACTGTGCAACTTTATAGCTATCCTCAGTTGCATAATTTTACAATGACTCATTTTCTTAAAAACAATGGTTTGCATTTCATATCGGGAAACTGCCTTCATAATCTCTTCTACTTTGTCCGCATCGTACTTGAAAGCTTTGTCGAGCTTTGTTTCAAAATGTTGCCTAACCCTTGATGTTCGGCAAACAACGTTTCACAACAGAAAACGCACAGAGCTGGTCCCCCTGATAAATGAACTCAAAGTCTCTTGTCCAAGAAGGCTGAAATGCCCGCACATCGATTTTTTTTGAGAGATGCCATTCTAGCTATTATGGATATTTCGAAAGAAAAGAAGTCATATAAATATAATTCATGGATAAGGAGAAAGGGGCAGGCAATAAGAGAAATTATTAAATGAATTTAACACTTCATTGATGAGAGAACTATTGGCTTTCGGTTCGCAAAATTCAGAAAACTAAAAATCGTCGCTACATAAAAGTTTTGGCAAATCACTTAGCGTGCCATGGAGAAATACTTCGCGTGCCATAAGTGGCACGCATGCCTAGGGTTGCCGACCCCTGTGCTAGAGTATAAGTTTTCTAGCAACTGTCCAAGAAATGATTTTTCATTATTCATGTGTTCAATTATTAATGAATAATCACATCATAAACACAAATGCATTCAAATGAAAAGTTAAGATGAGTTTTCCAACGACAATTAAGCTATCAATTAAGCTTGCAGCATAACCTATACTAGCGAGCTTTGTGGCAGAACACAACCACACACCAACCGCTTTGCGGTTGGTGTATGGTTTATATACTTTAACATTGATTCTAAAGCGTAAATAGGCCGAAAATAGTCAGATTTAAGTAGAAATTACATTTATAGTAGCGTCTCAAAATATGATTTAACAGGCCTATAAGTAATTTGAATACAATCACCAGACAAGACGAAATGTACATTTTAAGAAGACATTATATCTACAAAGAGCCTTCGAATACTCAATTGGCGTATCAAACATGTTTAGTTCCGTGACATGTTATTTATCTAATTGTCGAAACTTTAGGCAGTTGAAACCAATATATATTTCAGAGGGATACTAGTCAGTGGCGTCGAACTTTTCCATTTTTCGGAAAATCATGACGGGGCGAGCTACGAAATTTTGTAAATATCACCTAGTATAAAACTTGTCTCATAACTGTTGTTTATTTATTGTGTGACTTTTTTCCAAAGGTTGGGTTTATCTTGAGGAGAATTTCCCGATAAATCGCTTTTTTAAATCTTTCTGACACAACAAATACATTGCATTATTGCTATAAACATGGCGGCTTTAACGGTTCGAATTAAGATCGGACAAATCTAATTAGTTTAGTTCTCAAATAACTAAAACAGTGTACTCCGCTTAATTGGGACACCGGTTAATTGGGACAACGCCCCAAGTACAAAATCCTTTCATTAGAAGCTATAACTAAATTTTCGGTTAATCGGAACAAACTCCGCTTAATCGGGACAAACTAAACAAATTTGGTTCAAAATTGGTGCTCGCTCAATAGAAAATTCATATTGATCAAAACATCCTTTTCTAATAATTTTTCAAAACTGATGAAAGCAATAAAAAATATCTAAATATTGTCAATTTCTTATTGATTTCAGTAATATCGAAATTTACCAGATATATCAAACGGTCCACAGAATATTACGGCTCATTCTTCAAGGGTCCGCAGGCATTGGAGGATTTGTTGTAACAGGTTTAAATCCAAAATTTGTTTAAATCACAGGTAAATCATTACTTTACAAAGGTTTTTCGGTTAATTGGGATCTCCGCTTATTTGGGACAAGAGGCCTGTAACAAATGTGTCCCAATTAAGCTGAGTAGACTGTAGGTTTATCCGAATCAATTAGGTTCGCACTGAACTAGGATTATAAAAACTTTTCCCGAGGATGAATTTCAACTGTCACTAATTTATGTTAATTAATTACCTTTCGGACAGGATGATATGGATAGATTTAGAATTTTAGTTGAGCCGAAACCAAAGGTTTTTGGGTTCCACTCGAATTCAATCGAATTGATGCCGGGGCGGAACAGTGCCCGCCCCAGCATGATTTTCTCATGCCGGGGCATGCTCCGACCGCCCCGGCATGGTCGACGCCTATGATACTAGTTTGAATATCTTCACCCAATTAGACGTTATGCACGTTTTTGAGACGAGATTTCAACAATCAAGTAAATCCAGTAGTGTCTTGAATTGTCGAATATATTTAAAGAATAACTATCTCTCCGAATATAAAGTGAATTTCCATAGCTCTAGGGTCATTAACTGTCCATTTCTTCTTTAGTTCTAATGTCTGGTACAGGTTTTCTTGTATAGATATTCTTGGAGTAGAATTTAGATAATGTGTAATAGCAGAACTAGTTGATTGAAAAATACTATGATCACCTTGTTGTGAATTTCTACATGAGGATTTTCATTTATTGTTTTTTTTTGTAAATTTCTGGATGTGAATGTTTTATTTGGTTCCACAGTGGTGACGTGCTATATATTTTAGGATTTTTACCACGTGATATATGTATTGGCATCACATTAATTACAGAGTTCTCTGAAATAATCGTTCTTAGATAGTGAGAAAAAAGGCAAATTTAACTCATGCTGGGATTGATACAAATTGCAACCTTTCATGCTAATAGGAAAAGTGATCACAAAAAATATATAGGAATCGATAGTAAATATGTTATTGAAAAGATCTTATTTACCAAAGGTGAATGCGATTAAAAGTATATTCATATACTGTATCAATTGTGGAATCACATAAATTATTTAGAAGCCTCCCTAAAAATCTCAAGCTTAGTATATGTACAAATTAATCAAGAATAAGCAGAACTTGTTCTTGATGTGATATTATGGTATCATTTGTCAAATACACATTTAGGCGGATAACCGGATAATTGAGCACCGGATATCCAGATCCGGCCGGAGTAGAGAATCTCTAATCCGGTACAGCTCTAATAATTATTACAAGTTGAAACAATAGAATTAGATTTAACACTTTTACTGAAACTGAAGTGTGAGTAAACAAAGAAATTTCAACCTCCATTTATGGCATGAATTAAACCCATTCTTAAAATTTGTCTTCTCCCATCAAACGCAAAATTTTATGCTGAATCCAATTGTGAAATAAAAATTTGGGATTTAGTATAACATTTCTTTAGTTATGGACCAGAAATTCTTTGAAAGGTGTTAAAAATGTGTCCAAAATTTGTTAATAAATAAATCGTAACCACAGGATCAAATTAGACGGTAACAACGCACCTACATGCAAAGTTTCAGGCCATTAACTATAAAGCTCTGGCCAGGGCACCGTCTACGGAGAAATAAAATAAAAACCAAAATTGCAGCCTGTGCCGACGCATGCTCCTTTGGTGGCAATAAATTTTGATGGTGGTTTATTGATAGTGCCTCCAAAGGAAGATGCTGTCGGCACAAGCTGCAATTTAGGATTTTTTCTCTCCAAGTCATCAACGCCCCAAGTTGTCAAGAACCATTTGTTAATTGGTCCAAGTCACAAGGAACGTTAGATACATTTGAAGTTTGTTTCCATCATAAACCATCTTGAGTTTAATGCCATTCTTCATTATCTATTGATAATAAATTATATTATTAGTTATTATATTTTAGCAATGTTATCCACGGTGGGTTGAGTAAAGTCAACAAATTCCATATATTATTTTATTTTATTTTATCCATTGTATAGTAATACTACAATTAAATAGAAGCCAGCTGGAATTTATAAGTTGAATCAATATAATTATCGCAAGTTGAAACAATGGAATTAGATTCAACACTTTTAATAGAACTGAAGTGTTAATAAACAAAGGAAATTTGCAACTCAATTGTGGCACAAACAAAGCCCAATTTGAAAATTCGTGCACTGTGAAAAGGTGTAGAATTTAATTCTCTATCGAATGGACTCAAATTAAGTATTCGGGCACCATTTATTGTTCCTTTTCTAACATAAACAGCGGCCGTATCACTAAGAACTTAAGTACTAAGATCAGTCTTAAGTCTTAAGATCGATCCAAGGGTAGGGTTGTTGGTTAACCGAGCTGAGGCTACGGTTACAATTCGATTTCTCGCCACGGTTAACCGGTTAACCGCCCATCCTACTCATTACAATAAATACTTTCTAAAAATTGATTATACTACAGAATATGACTCAGCTTGCATAAAGTACAGTGGTGTTCGCCTAATAGCAAGTCGCATTTTGCACGAAATTTCCTTGCTAATATGCGAACTTGCTATTAGAGGAACAAAATTAACATTAAATGCTCGCTTGGAGACAAAAAATAACTTGCAAATAGAGCAATATTGCTATTAGAGCAATTGCTATTAGGCGAACACTACTGTATAACCGAAAAAGTATATTAACTGATATATTTCGTGATTTAGGTAAATTTAAATCAATGTTGTCCAATAAGATTTATTAAGTGGTGATGAGAAATGGATTTGGGACTACATATTCTGATAAAATTCAAAGAAATTTAATACTTTATACATTAATTTCCCAATAACTCTGCTTAGACAGGGTAATTGGGAAATAAAATCTCTAACCATTAACCGATGTCAACAACGGTTAACCGGGTAGCCGGTTAACCGAATCCAGCCTTGATCGATCTTAAGACCGAACTTAGAGCTATTCACTAAGAATTAAGATCTAACTTAAGATCGATCTTAGTTAAAATCGATCTTAAGACCGAACTTAAAAAATAACTTTAAGGTAAATATGATTAGAATAGAGCATTATCCTAATTAAATACAAAACTAATGTATAATTTAAGCCCCCTCTTTGGTTTATTTTGAATTTTTATAATAATTGAGTTTATTTAATTTTATTAGTTATAATACTCGGGAGGATAATATAGGAAAATTTGACTTAATTCTGAACAAAATTGAACTCACTATGGCTTCGTGAAATTGGGAAATGTCTCTTATATGGCCAAATTCAGAGTACTATAATTACGGCCGCATGATGCTGGTCAGATAATTTGAGATTGGAATGTATTTAGATAGAACCCTATAATGTATAGCTAATTTGAAAATTTCAGGCGAATCTGAAATCTAGTTTTCCTAAAGTGACCATTCTAAGTTCCAGGAATGTGTTAACATGATCAACGGTGACTTTTTCAAATGGAATAAAAAGTTTGTAGGCTCGCACTGCCATAATTTGCATTCAATTTCGTTGTTATTCATACAAAAGTATATTTACATATGTACTTAGGTTGTAAACCAAAATTTTCAACATTCCAAAAAGTAAGTTCGGAGTTATAGTAATTTGAAGTCACATTTGGACTGTCAAGGTGCCTAGTCTGACTTGAAAGGGCTGTAACACTGAAAGTTTGCATTGTAAAGTTTAGATCAAGGGTCATTCCCAAATTAAATATATATTCATTAGTTCACACTTGGTTTCAAACAATTTGGATAAAAAGTGTGAACGCTTTAGCATTTAAAACTTTCTCACCTTACAACTCATTGGGTGGTCCTTTCACATCTTTATTTGGAATCTCAGAAACCCATTGATCAATAAATAAAATTTTGAGTGAAAATGCTCGCAATATCCGGTTTCCTATCCCTCCATAATACATTTTATGACCCTAACTCGCACAATTTTTCCAAATGACCATATGTGGGCATAAAATGTCCCCATTTTTGATGATTTAGCATATTTATTTCTCGATAACTATTAACTCTAGAACTTAGCACTAAATTTCCAATCGCATCCATGTAATAGTCAAACCCATTAGATTAACAATTGAAACCATTTTCGAAAGATTGCTATCCTATATACTCACCGGAACACGCTCATAATAGTGTGAAAAGTAAATTAAAAATCAATTTACTTTTGTTCAACTATTGCAAATTTGGTTCAAATTGTTTGAAACCAAGTCTAAACTAATGAGGACATATGTAATTCGGAGGATTTTTCAAACTAACATACACCACGCTAACTTTCAGAATTCTATACCTTTGAAGTTCGACTTGGACCGCATATTTACATAATTCGTCGAATAATGAAAAAATTGGCAATCAAAATGTGACTTCAAAGGGCTATAACTCCCAAAGTTTGTTTGCTAGAGGTTAATTTGGAAAATCCCCCCGAATTACATATGTCCTCATTAGTTTAGACTTGGTTTTAAACTATTTGGACCAAATTTGCAATAGTTGAACCAAATGTAAATCTATTTTTAATTGAAAATTGTCCTTTTCATGATGATACACACATTCGTCAGCACTAAACTGGTATTAACAGAAAAAGTAGGGCTCAGATTCACTTGAAATCTTCAATGCATCTATACTTCACTGGGTACTATACGAAAACAGTCTAATCTCAATTACCAAATTAACCAAAGAGGGGCCTTAATTAAAATTAACCAAAGAGGGACCTTAATTATGGTAAGTGTTTATTTATTATTGATCTAGTAAAATATATATTTCTTAATTTTTCTTTTTGAGCAACAGTTGAGGCAATTAATGTCAAATTATTAGGAACAAAGAAGAATGATTCCCCACTCCTATAATACATAGCTTCTATTTATGTAGTTGTACTGCCTGCACGGCGGCTGGCGAGTCTCATGATATCGGTGGTGCCAATATTGTTTTAACTTGATTGGATTTATTATGAAAATTCAATGTTTTATGTTTGTGATCTATAATATAATGATTATACACTAGTAGGATTATATAAGACTTCCAACTAGGAACCTTAATTAAATATCAAACGAAGATAAGGAATCTTCCTGACAACCAACACAACTATTGAATGTGATTAGGAATGTACAATATAATAACTTTTACTGTTGAAATATCAATGTGATCTTACTTGCACTCCGATGAAATTTACTCGAGTATAATTGTTTATAATGAAAAATTATATGCATATTTTCATTTGTTAGTGCTATTATCATTATCATACTCTTCTCTTTTCATCTAAATGGCAGGAATGATTACATTGTTTTTAGCAGAAGAATCGGAAAATTCACTCGCTCGAGAGAGAGTCTTCAGAGATCGTAGTGATCCTTTGGAATTCTATGATGATCTAGAATTGGTGCAGCTTTACCGCTTCTCAAGGTCAGCAATATTAAGGATTAAAGAGATCATAGTTGATCATCTTAATTCAACTGATAGATCTCATGCTGCACATCCACATGTACAAGTTTGTGTCGCACTACAATTTTTTGCATCTGGGACTTTTCAGATAATTTGTGGTGATGGAGTTCACGTGAGCCAACCCTCAGCTTGCAGGTACATTAGAGCCGTTGCACTCGGACTACAATCGGTATATTCAAAGTTTATTAGCATACCCGGTTCTGCTGACAAGGCTACGATTAAGTCCCAGTTTTATGAGCTCGCGAACCTACCCGGCGTTCTTGGACTTGTAGGTGGAACACATGTTCGTATTCAAAAGCCTTCTGAAAACGAGGCTAATTATGTAAACAGACATTTCTACAACTCCATAAATGTTCAAGCTCTCTTCTACCTATAAATGGTAGATTTTCCGATGTATTGGCAATATTCCCTGGTTCAGTACATGACTCACGTATTTGGAAGCTCTCTCAGGTTGGAACATATGTGGAGAATAACTTCTTGATTGGAGAGCATATCTTAGGTGATCGCAGGTATATGCTGAAATCCTATTTATTAACTCCATTCCGGCAACCTGCTTCAAATGTCCAAGAGAATTATAATTATTCCCACAAAAAAACGCGTGTATTAATCGAGCAAACCTTTGGGAGGTGGAAGAGAAGATTTCATTGCCATCACGGAGAGATCCGCATGGCTCCAGATAAAGTCTGCACTATTATTCTCGCATGTGCTGTTCTTCATAATATGGCTATTGTTTGGAAGCAACCCATGTTGGAAGATTCCATTATTGATCATCATACAAGTATTATGGATGAACCGTTCGCATTTGAGGAAACTGGGCATCTTGCTGCAAAACACTAAAGGGATCAGTTTGTTATTCATAACTTTAGTTGAATTAAGATTGTATTTAAATGCTACTATACAATTAATATAATTTATATATCAAAGAGCATAAGTTGTATATAATGCATTCATCACATAAAGATTAAACAAAACATAAAAACAACAAGTGCTTTGTATATTGTAACATGAAACAGTTCACTAAAACAAAATATTAACATATCGACATCAAAATTTCTGCGTCATTTGCGTTACGAAAATAAACAGTGTCATTAATGATTTCGTAGGTCGGCCTCCTCCCGTATATATAAATAGCTGCTGAGTAATTGCAATAAGTTTACAATACCGAAAAAATGGACCATAACGCAAAACAAATTAGAGCAGAGAAGAAGAATGCAGTCTCATTAATGAAATTGAATCAGGGTGAGATTTTGAAAGGCTCAGGAAATAGTGCTGACAAAAACAAAAGGAAAAAACAAATCTGGAGAGACATTGTGGTCAAACTTAATTCAGCTTATGGCAATGGTAGAGCTGTAGAAGATGTGAAAAAAATGGACCAACCTTAAGCTAAACGCCAAGCATAAAATTGATGCAAGCTTTAGGGAAGCCAGAAAGACTGGGGGGATACAAACACTGCTGGACATGTCGAAGACGAAGACATGCTCATTATATCAGAATATAGAGGTATTTCTGACTTTGCAGACCGGGTAACAGAGATGTTTCAAAACACTCCTGCTTTTAGTGGAATTTCAGGTGGTGTTGATTTTTTACAAGCACCAGCTGGCAACAATGAAATCCCAATACGCGTAGCATCAAATAGCTTAACAGTATCAACAGAGGGTCCCGTTGAATTTGAAGGAAGTCCAATTTTAGAGTCTCCAGAAGTTGAAATCCCGACATATAAGCCATCGAAGAAAAGTCGGAAGAGGAGGCGAACTGTTGATAACCAAGATGATTCGGTCGAGTTATTGAGTGCTGCAGACTTACTTCCATTACAGCAGGCAGTTTTGTATCAACAGATGGCTGTATTCTCAGCACAGCTTCAGTTTATAGAAGAGCAGAGGGAATATTATAGATTGAAACGTCTAAGACTGATGGAAAAATAATGTAAATGATTTCCAACAGTCATATGAATAAATATATAATACCCTTTCTCTATGGTAATGCATATTATAACTAGTATTACATTTAAAACAATGTAGGTATGTTTATTCATACAATCAGTGATATTCTGCTACGAATTATATCATGTGATTACACACAATACCAGAAACCTTTCAAAAATATTTAACGTTTATCTGAAAGTCTAATATTCAATCAGGTAGATTAAATGTTCGATAGAAGTAAATTTGAACAACGTTTATGAAGTAATTAGCGAAAATCGAATCAAATACAATACTTAAGACACCTCTCTAAGTAGCTTAAAGTTCGGTCTTAAGTTCAGTCTTAAGATCGAGCTAAAATCTTAGTGAATACCTATCTTAGTGAATACGACGTAAGATCGAACTTAAGACTTAAGCACTAAGATCGATCTTAAGTTCGATCTTAAGTTCTTAGTGAATACGGCCGCAGGTTTAAAAATGTGTCAAAAAAATGTAATAAAAATCGTGACCCATGAGACACCTGTCCTGAAAATTTCAGTTCTTAGTAATATAACTCTGTTCTGTGGAGAGGATACGGAAGGATAATAATAATAACAATAATAATAACTAACCAAGGCACTAAGATCAGAACTGGGCCACTATACTATGCTATAGTCGGCACAGTAAAAATAAAAATAATAAAGGCAGCGATTCCAATACTGGGCCACTATACTATAGTATAGTCGGCGCAGTGAAAATAAAAGGAATACTTCTGTTTCAATTTGTGGCAGTATGGAAGGAAGTGATGTATATTACGACATTTATGCAAAATAATGCTAATATTCTACACAATTCCAAAACATTTTTGAGAACTACCACGACATAAATCCGCCTCTCGTGATCATCAACCGGGACAAAATTTTTGAGCAGGACCCAGGAGGTGGCGCCAGCGATGAAACCTCGGGCGGGCAAACGATGTGCTGGGGGTGCGGGCCAAAATCTGGGGTGGGGGGGCGGCCGCCCACCCGCGGCCCCCCCTCGCGCCACAACTGACAGGACCTAGACCAGGAAAATAATTTTTCACGTGGACCGGACCGAGACAAGGATTTCTATAGGAGGAAATTTATTAAGTTATAGTTTCAATACACGTGTCGAATTACATCGTAATTGTTGTGTTGAAAGATCACTTCCTACAATCAAGACCTTGTAGTTTCCAATTAGAATTTACCAATCCTATTGTGTATATTTCAACTTTGATCTGCAATGGATTCTTAACAATATATAGCAATTGAAATATTAAGTGAGTATTTATGATGTAGTATATATTGACCATTAATCACATTTACATCTGTTATATATTATAGTAATTTGCTTTCCTCTTGACTCTCTCAGATCGAATGTATCGTTTCACTGTTATTAAAATTTTTAATGCATTCCATCTTCCATTTCATAAATTATGAAGTACAGTAATTAAAGGTAACACGTTCATTTTTTATAATTAAGAGATTTGAATAGCCTATTCCCACTTAGGATATCCGGTGAAAAGACGAATGTACCGGGCCCGGGACTCGAAAAATTGCCGAGATTGCCCGGGGTCGTTTCCTATCCTCCTCATGTATTTATTCCTACCATTCATTCATAGGGAGGTATTTGATGATGTTAATTGCTTTGAAGTTGCAAACAAATTTGTGATGGCAAACGACAGAAGATTTCTTTTTTTGCTCATTTCTAATTTAAAAGTCTGATTTATTGTGTTTGATTAAATTACTGCAAAAATTTCATTAAATTACTTATTGCTTGATAGCTTTAAGAAAAATGTATAATTCGAAGAATATTGAGCAACTAAGAGACAATAATAATGATGTTGATGATTTTTCGGCCCCCCAAAACACAATAATGTTCCTACGGCGCTTCCTGCCCTATCAGTTGGCCATACTAGCGGATATTTATAGTGTCTATGCTCCGGACGTCATCTTACTTGCGGCGACGATATTTTGGGTAGCTGTCGTTTCCTTGCTCTGTGCATTGGAGGTTCTGGTTTGGGGAACCCTTGGTACACTGACCGTCGACCATGCAGGGCGAGTTCTTGTTTAGAATGCCGCATGAACCGTGAATGATATGAAAGTGAACCAGTTTGTGGAGCGTCATGTCATTAGTCTTGTTGGGGATCTCGGCAGAGATGACTACATTGGCCAGGTCAATTTCTTCAGGCCTGCATAGAAATTGCATGTAAATTATCATGCCAAAGCTTGTGCAACTCTTAATTTAAAGATATTTTGATTAATAAATATACCTTATATTTTCCTCCGGATCCAGGCAGGTGAGGATGTGAGCATGAGGGAGATCACATTTCTGGCACTTGATTGAGCACAGCCCTCCCGGAGTTGGCCGAATGCGTCTTTCTTAAATAGGTTCATAATTACTGTGTCGACTATACTATAGTATAGTGGCCCAGTTCTAATCTTACTACTTTGGTATATTTTCCTTCCGTATCCTCTCCACAGAACAGAGTTTTATTAACTAAGAGGCCAAATTTCAGGACACGTGTCTCATGGGTTACAGATGTGCACCTGGGGCAGCCGGGCAGGCCTGGGGTAATAGTAATATGTAATTATAATTGTAATAGTAACGATTACAATTTTAAAAGTAATAGTAATAGTAATTGTAATTGTGTTTTCCAAATAGGATGTAATAGTAATAGTAATTGTAATTGATGTTATTGTAATATGTAATTCTATATTACTTTTCTATTACTTCGAATCTTGACAAATAAATTACATAGAGAAGAACTATGAAGATGTGAAAAATACATTGAACCAAGTTGAATAGTTTTTAATTTCCTACAAGGTGATAAGCAGATACATTGAGTATACTATAAATATAGAAAACATATCTACTTATTTAACCTGATTATAATGTCAATCCATTCCTATTTTGAGATACCTTCAAATACTGTAGGAAATTATAAAGCCATTTGTAAATTATGTAGCTGTGCCATTTCAACTTCATCGAAAACACATTCGAACCTTAATACTCAGTTAAAGGTAAGTATTAGATAATTTACTGAAATTTAATATATTCTAGTAAGTATAATTCTCATTATATAATATATAGAGAAAACACAAAGAAGAGTTTATTAAGTTACACACAAATATTGCTGCTACATCTTCAGAACAATCTACTGAACAAATTCCTCTTAACTTTGTAGTAAAGAAGTACAGTCAACATGACCCACGTCAGTTAGCTGCTACTGATGCTCTAATAACATTAATTGCTGACCAGCTGCTACCGTTATCACTCGTTGAGAGTCCTTCATTCAAGTGTTTTGCAAACCTACTCGATACGCGATATATTATACCATCACGAAAACACCTCTCTAATAAAATTCTAACAGAGAAAGTTCAAATAATTGAAAATAAGATGAAAGATCTTCTAGATATGGTTGATACTGTTTCCGTAACAGTTGATCTATGGTCCAATCGTCAAATGCGGGGGTTTCTCGGAATAACCTGCCATTTTATATTAGATTGGTCCTTGCGTTCATTGGTTTTGGGATGTAAACGGTTTCGAGGGCAACACAATGCAGAAAATATTACCGAACACATGAAGAGATAATATCATTTTATAAACTTCAAGGTAAAATAACTAAGATAATTACAGATAATGCTTCAAACATGCTCAAGGCATTCAGACTACCTGGCTTTGACTCAATATTGATAGATGGTTCGAGCTCAGATTCTTGTGATGAGGATGATGATGATGATGATAGTATTCTCCCAATTGATCTCAAAAATTATATGACCTACATCCCAGAACACGAACCCTGTTTTATTCACACGCTTCAACTGGTCGTAAAAGATGGTTTTAAAGAAGCAGGGACAGTGAATAAAGTACTTGGAAAGGCAGCAAATATTGTATCATATGTTCGTAGATCAATACACGCCGCTGTGTGAAATCTGTAGCTTCTTCAAATGGTGTAAGTATTTCTACCAGATCTGAGAGTAGGCTACGCTCATAGACACTTAGTTGTTGACAAGCCAACATTTCTAGCTTTGTTTCGGGAATATTTAGTAGAGACCGTACACCTCGTAACAACTTTCGCCTGTAGCCTCTTTTCCCCTTCTAAGATATCGTTGGCAAAATTAAATCTCTGTTAGTTTCGTTATACCATGCATTCGGGGAATTCGCGCATCACTTGAAACACTGAGAGTGAAATATAAGTCTAATATGTTGAAGGCACTGCAGAAATCTCTGGATGACAGAATGGGAATCTACGAGCAACGTGAGCAATATATTTTTGCAGCCATTCTTGATCCAAGATTCAAATTGGATTGGTGTACTGGAAGTGAGTCAGCTAGAATTGAATCCACTTTTAAGAAGTATGTGTCCAACATGACAGCAACAAAAGATATTTGTAATTTAGAGTCACAAATCGAAAGCCCTCTTGAGCCGCCATCAAAGAAGTGCAAGTGACTGAGTTTTATGACCAGCTTGCCTTCTCAATCACCAATGATAGCTTCATTGAGTAAATTAGGAGAAATCAACCTATACTTATCAGAGCCTCGTTTACCAGAAGAAGCTGATGTCCTCGCCTATTGGAAGTTCAAAGAATGTGAATTCCAAACATTATCAATGATAGCACAACGATATTTGTCTGTCCCAGCTTCTTCAGCTCCAGTGGAGAGACTTTTTAGCGTAGATGGGAAATTTTTTCGACCTGATAGGTGTTCCCTAAGCGATGAAGTATTTCACAAACTCATCACCGTCAAATCAAATGGGTATTTATAGAAAAAGATGAGTCTATTTGAGTTAAACACATTCCATAATTTTTTTTCTTCTATCATTTTCTATTAACACTATGAACAAATCCAAACTTGGATAATGTAATTGAGATGTAATTGTAACGGGGAGATTAAGTAATTGTAATTGTAATATGTGACAAGATTTGGAAATGTAATTGTAATAGTAATTGTAACGGTGAAAAATTGTGTAATTGTAATTGTAATATATTACATTTAAAAGTAATTGACCTCAATTTAAAGTGTTATATCTAATTCTATTGTTTCGACTCGATATTATTATAATGATTCAACTTGTGAGAACGAGTAGGCTTCTATTTTCTAATTGACAATTAAGAATATATATTCCATAACAACGTCAGATTATGTGATTATATTTCCTTCTGCCAGAATACTCTTGCACTGTTAATATACTGACGTATTTAATTGTAATTAATTCAGTCAGTATATGACTTATATAGATGCTTCCAATTTGTTTATTAGGCGTCATCGAGTGTGCGGAATTGAAATTTGATAGCCAAATTAATTAATTAATTATTTATGACAAATAATTTAACTTAATAATTGTAAGTTGACATTGAAATTGGTGTTATAATATAAATAATATTAATAATTATTTATGCTAATTAAATTAAATATCATAAATATCAGACATTATAGAAGATAGAAACAAATTTCAAATTTATGAATTAATCCTTATGCCACGTAACACCTCTACAAATGGGTCTTGACACCTTGAGGTGATGATGACATCATCAAGAAAATGTGTTTTTACAATTTTGTGAATTCTACATTTCGAATGGGTTGGTTGGGGTTGGGTGATCACCCGACACGCACATAAAAAATGCTGACTCATCACTTATTATATTCTACTGAAAACTTGAATAACTCTGAAATTAAGTGAGCTAAAACGAAACTTCCACCACTCTAAGGCACCAAAGGAACATGCGTCGGCACAGGCTGCAATTTTGGATTTTTTTTTCTAGTTTCTGAAAGAAAGAACTTAGCAACTAAGTCTGGCCTGTCCTGGGATTTCTGGCTTGGCAACAGATTATCCACAATTTCGGGCCTGGGGCTGGAGTTCGAGCTGAGGCTGTGTAACAGAGCGGAAGAAGTAGCAGGTGTGGCAAGTTTTGATCTAAATGACGAACACTAATTAAAAATGAATTATATAGAAATTAATGCGAAAAGATAGCTTAAAAATTTCCCGTTTTCGTTGTAAATGCCACTCCAATCGCATTTGTTTCGAATCCCGTCAAGAGTAAGTAGTATTGATTCTTGGGTGAATGACATTGTGGTGGGTGGAAGCCACCAATGCCATTGATTTATGTGTCAATTGGAATCTCGAGGTATTTCAAGGTTGCGTTCTTCTTCTTCCTCAGGCACTAAATAAAATATTGATTAGAAATATTAATTAGAAAACCAATCTGAAAATTATTTGAGAAATTATTACCTTGATCAATTATGGTCTTGAACGCAAATCCCCTTGTACTTCCTGATAATTTATTCTTCTTATTGCGATCATTCTTGATTTCGCAAGGGATCTCATGCGTCTGGAGGTATCCAAGAATTCTCTGATACTCGCTCGCATCCATAATAATCGTCAATGTAAAATTATAAGTTGAAAATCTAAAAACATTTATACAATTAGTGTAAGGAAATATGAGAAAGTAGCTGTTAAATAAGTAACCGATACACCAGGGATAGAACACAGATTACACAAAATGAAATTGCAACTCGGGTCAGAATCCTATGCAACAGGGCTCGTGCAATAAAACTACAAGTCCGAGTGACTTGAAATTTTCAGTGCAGCTGGAACATAAATTATACTGCTCAAAAACAATCTAAATTCATTTAACATGTAAATACAAAGGGGTCTTTAGCAGTGATGTTTTACAATTTTTAGAAGTGGTGGGAATGGTCATGAATATTTTTATGGCTGTTCTATCCACATAGCCATGGGAAATACTTGAATAATTTAATTAATTATACCTACTAATTCATAAATAGTTAAGTCTGACTTGTTAACTTATTGATGATACTATAGAACTTGTTAACTTATTGATGATACTTATAGAAGCCAAGATAAGTGTAATGACAGTAAACAAAGCATCATATAGTTAACTATTAAGTTTCATTATTGTTAAATAAGTTATTAATAAACCCTTGTTAAGCCTGAGATTGACGGGCTCGTCTGATTAAATACTTCAAACAACACGTAAACAACACTTGTATAACAGAGTGAGCACATATTATGGGAACGGTGTTCCCACAGCAAAATTAGTGAGGGGATGGCGTTCCTCGCATTTCCCTGAAAATATAACATTTTCTTTAGAATTATTTATGAACTGCACTGAACGCAACTGCACAAGATCATAATCTGAACCTAAATTAACTTGATTTATCGCTATGGCTCTCAGCAGTACAATACCATATATTATAGTACAGTATGTAGTTAGCTAAGCTAGTAGCTGGTATGTAGTATCAATCTACGTGTGTTATGGGGTATTTGTAAGCCTTTTGAATTGCATGCATCACGTTTTTCAAATCTGGATATTTGTAATTTGTAATTTTAGAATTCCATTAAGACAACGCTAAATATTCTATGAAATAAAAAGCAGTAGCAATGATTGAAACCCTTGTAAGAAGATCGTTTATATCTAAATGTAATACGTAGTATAGTTTTTAAGCTTCATAACAACTTAAACAAATTATTTGAGCTTGTTAGATCAGGGCCCGTATTCACTAATAAGTTAAGTACGTACTTAGTACTTAAGTACTAAGTATGTACCTAAGTCATATTCACTAAAATTGGTATTCACTAAGATTTAAGTGTTACTTAAGCAGCGGCGGCGCACCAGATGGGCAAACCAAAACCCAAGGGGGCACACCTTTTTAGAAAAAGACGCAGGAATTCATAGTTGCCGTCGAGACTCGAGAATCCACATATTTCCCAGTAAAGTATAGAAAACTAATCCCAAATTGCCGAAACATGTACTTAAGTAACTTAAATACATACTTAAAGTACAAAACTTAAATAACCTACTATGTTAACTTAACTTATAAGTATTTACTTTTATTGACCCTTAGACATTAGTGTTGAATTAGAACATTGTAATAGATTTCTAGTAGTACAACTTGCTTCACATAGGGGAAGTTTATGATTCAATTTCCAACATTTATTACTAGTATTGGTTGCAGTTTTCTAAAAGTTTCTGTTTTTTCTCAAGACAACAAATCACAGGAACTTCATTGAGAATATTCATTTAAAAGTTAATAGAATACAGCAAGCTATTAGAATAGTATTCCAATACACTAATATGCTATGCTATTAAATATAATTCAATTTCGTACTTAAGTATATACTTAGTAAGTACAAAGTAATAGTAGTGAAAACGGGCCCTGGTATCTCTAATATTTGATTATCTTTTGCAAAACCAGTTTCACAATTCTTATAAAACAATGTATAATTTATCTAAATATGGTTAAGGTATGATCAACATACCAGGAAATTTCATGTTGATTCTGCAGCTAGTTTTTTCAGGAATTAATTTTTGCCACCTTGGTATCCTTTTCATTACAATAGAGTTGTAGCTAATTACAGCTGTCGTGAATATTTTCTGCGACTGATATTTATTTCTAACGTTTGTAACATGCCTCATGTACTTAGAAATTGGAAGTAAATATAGTGAAGTTTGCATATTAGCATTCCCCTATTAGCAATATTGCTTTAATAGCAACCGCTTTTCAGACCCCAAGCAGATACATACTGTTAATTTCATTTCCATATTAGCAACTTTGTCTATTAGCAATCTATTGTGTAATCCGCTTCATCACTCACTGTGGCTTGATTGCCACCCTGTAATTGGCTAGTTTCGTGCATAATAGACTGATTTGGTTCAGAGTACTTTGTTATGTTGTTGAGATGTACCCACCTGTACTTATTCGTCAGGCCTTAACTTAACGTCCGGTCCTCTCCTCTGCATGACTAGAAATGGACCGTGATACCTCGGTGACAGCGAGTCTTCGCTATATTACTTTTCAGCATAACCATGTCCCCTTATCGACCTCATCTCACGCCTAACCGAGTTGTACCGCTGCCTAACTTTAGATAGGTATCTCTCGATAATATCTCGGGCGATGCTCTCTAGTTCTTTTCTTTTTCAGGGTGTGCAGAGACTCCTCATGGGAGCAGATTTGATTAAGGTCATGATTTTTTCTAAATGAAGAAAATCGGATTATTTTGATTTAAATCAGATTTTTCAATTAAAATCAATTTTATATTAGATTACTTATATTTTAAAATAATAGTACCTAAGTACTGTATTCTAATATGTGGATTTGAGTATAATACCTAAACCGCTAAACTAGACAGGTCTAAATTATATCTTAAAGAAGTGGTTGTTCAAAAATTATTATTATTGAAACTTTGAAATTAATCTAAATTTGATTTAAATCACGATTTTTATCTTTTAAAAACATTGATTTACTTCAATTAATCAAACAACCTTGCTAGGGTTGATAAAATCATAATTTTCTTTAAATAGAAAAATCTGATTTATTTCTATTTAAATGAAACAACCCTGCATGGGAGTTCCACTCTCCTTCGCTGAGATTTTCGCACCAGGCATCAAGTGGAGAGTGGGGTTCGCGTCCAAAAGTGAGGAAATGGAGAGAGAGATTGCTGGTCGCATTTTTCATGACGTTTATGTGAAAACTCACTTCGGTTAATAATCCTTTCCATGATGCTTTTGGTAGGTGGCGGTTTGCTTGTAAACACCGAATTACCTCTAGGGCGCCGGCGGCACGGGTGCACCCGTTGCTCCGGTCAATTTATTGAAGGAGAGTGCAGGGGCTTGCCCCCCCCCGGTTTTGGTTTATCATTTCTACTTGTGCACCCGTTGCTCGGGCGGGTCGCCGGCGCTCGAGTACCTGTTTCACTAATCCAATGCCACAGTGGCACACCCCCTGGAACTATGAAATATTTTTACCATCTTATAAAATATCCAAACGTAGTCTATCTGATAGACTCAGATAGAGCATTGTCTAATATCTAAGGTTGCAGTTAAATTTTCTCGAAACAATACAACTTCTTGGAATAATAGGACTTCAAAATAGACTTAACGAAAACTAATTTCAATTGGAATTTATTGATTGAAAAACCAAAAATATATTTGATAAGATTATAGCGTGAAATGTAAAGACAGCATGTTAATGAAAGATTTCAAGGATGTATAATTAGTAACATTTGCAGTAATGTTGCAGATATAAAAGAATAGCTCAATACAGGGTTGTATCAACTCATTTTGAGTTGGCAAAACAACTCATTTTTTGTCTACCAACTCATTCAACTCATTCATTTTGCTGTCACCAACTCATTCAACTCATTCAAGAAATTGAGTTGATTCTGCCAACTCATTTTTTATTAAACTAATTGTAACTAACGTATATCTTAAATCTTCAGTTTACTAATACATTTACAGCTGTGCAGGTCGGCTCTCAAAAGTGATCTGGCCAAATTTGGATCTCCCTATGTATTAATGTTACGACAAAGTGAAAGTTGTCTGGCCATGGTCGGAAGTAGGGTTGTATCAACTCATTTTGAGTTGGCAAAAACAACTCATTTTTTGTCTACCAACTCATTCAACTCATTCATTTTGCTGTCACCAACTCATTCAAGAAAATGAGTTGATACAACCCTGGCTCAATATCTAACCTATATTTTCATTGTAACTATCGGTATTTTTTGGAAAAAACATTTTCTGCATTCGCTTAGCGGCAGAACTCAACCACATACCAACCGGTTGGTGTGTGCTTTACATACTTCTACCAATTATTATAAAGCGTAAATAGGCCTAAATAGTCAATTTTAACAATGTGAAATTTTAGTGATTACGTCATCATGCGACAATGAGTAAACATATTGGCAATCTGATGTACCAACGTGTCCGCATTATTAATGTACATGTTCTATTAATATTAAGCTAATTTTCAGGCTCTCGAAATTTGACGTCATAAATTTCACACCTGAAACGATATAATAATTCTGATTACATCAAATGTTCCTTGGGGTTTCCCATAGGTCAATAATATAGTATATAAAGTTATCTGCAACCTAAATGCCTAGTTCCAGGTTTGGGCTCTTTCGTGTCACTATGAATGTGGCGCTCAGCCATGCCGTCGCGCTGAGGGTAATAGGCAGGGCCGGATTTACCATTAGGCTAAGTAGGCTATAGCCTTCGGGCCACTACAGGACCAATCTACAGGACACTACAGGACCAATGGGCCACTACAGGACCACTACCGACCAATGTAGTTCATGTTCGGGCCACTTGTGTGGTTCAGCCTTCAGGCCACTCAAGGGTAAATCCTTCCCTGGTAATAGGGTGTTGTGCGTCTCGTTTACCCCTGTTAACCGGCATAACTCCGGGAACACCTGGCTATCCACATTCGTTCCTTTATCCGTCAGTATGATCTAGGGCATGCCGTGCCCACAGTAAACCCAGCCCTGTTCGAATGCACTGAACAAACTACTCGCCCCTTGGTCTTCAGAATTTCCAGTTCCAAGTGGCGAGAGAACAGGTATTGTAATTTGTTATTGCTTTTATCATTAGCTCACATATTCGCTGATATTAATTTTAGACATATACTCCCAAAAGAACTTTACGGAAAAGATGTTAAATTGTATTTAGTTGGTTAAAAAATCGTATCCAGCGAAGATAAGTACATCTCAGGGAACTTGCTCAGAAACCATTTAGTTTTTCCACTATACCGAAAATTTCTGTCTGTATTCGTAAGGCAGAGAAACCGCCAAAACTGCAATAAAATTAAAATTAAATAACCAGGATTTTTTTAAATTTCATAGTGAGTTTGAGCCGGATTTGTGCCGATAACAAAACTATCATACTAAGTTGTTATTAGTATGTAAATGGCTTATTTATTACACAATTATGAAAGTTAGATCAGCAGACTCTTGATATATGTAAAATTTCAAGCCGGATCTTGGCAATTTTTTTTATCGAAACACAGATAAAGAGTATTTAAGATAAGGTGATAGCGTCTAAGATTTTAGACCACTGGAAACCATCAATTTTACTGCCTTTATAGACAGGACTTTTTAGTAGGACTAAATAACAGTATTATCACTATTCTCCAAATGAAAATTTGAATTAGATATTCATAGTGAAAATTAAGCCTAATAGTGAATCCATACTAGATTATGTAAATTATAGCAATTTACTCTATTTGGCGCAAGTTCTATTATAGTACCAATTTAACTCTACACTTGAACTTCGTTATTTAAGGCCTTACTACTGAGTAGATTTTGCTGGATCATGGATTACTTAAAGGCCATTGATTATTAGCTAACATATCTTTATCTCAATAGCTAGTAATGACAGACCTGAGAAATACATTATAAATATAGGAAGATGATATCAAGGCATACACAACACCCTTTAGAATTATGATATACCACCATTTGATTAAGTAATCGCTATTCTTCGTGGGAATTATCGTGTTTTTATATCCTGATTTTAACACAGTTAAACCCGTTATAAATCCGACTTATACTTACCTCTACCTCTACATAAACAAACTTACTTTCCTGAATTTTTTTGTACAAAATGACTGCGATTTTGACCTTTATTGATGCCAAAAAGATAAAAAATGTCCGATTTAAATTTTTCTTTCGGATTTGGATAGATTGCATGTCAAAGTATAGCTAGAAGTATTAATATATTATTAATGGTGTAGAGGTGATCAAGGGTTTAATTAAGCTATGCATATTAAGGTAACAACTAGAGCTTATTTCTCCTTACTCTATATATCCAAAGCCGTTTAGTTTTCGAAAATCGGACTAATGGATCAAATTTTAGAGACAACGGCCAGTAAATTATTGGTTCGGAGATCTGAGAAGAAATAGTGGGGTACAACTAGGGGAGATTTTGCATTTAAAACTCATTATTTGGACGAATGTAGGACCTAGTTATATTTGAGTACTCTAATGATTCGATTTAACATTATATTATAATTTAGAACACACGAGAACTATGTAGTGTTTTGGTACGTTGGAGGTCAAAATTATTCACATGAGCCTCAGGATTTGGGAGAAAAAATCAATTTTTTCAAAGAGCAGGGAGGGGGAATTATATTAAATGTATTTCATGATTTCAAAATTCAGGTTTATTGCCTAGATAGAGATACAGATGAACGTCTACAGGCATGATGTTACTAATTCATTTAAATAATGTTTAAGTGTTAGAATCATAAAATGCAAAATAATGATTGAAAGATTTTCACTTTGAGCGTTACTGAACTATATTAGGCTTATGAATTGACATCAGTGACTGGAGATTACTGTTAGTATACATAGATAATATCTAAGATTAATCAGCTCTTATACTTACTTCTAAGTTCTAAAGTATTTTAAAAAATGTGTGCACAATAAATTCAGTCAGATTATTAGCACATAATTCTTTATATGGTAATACACTCATTATCTCAAAGATTATTGAAGATAGGCTTAGAAATGTATTAACAATGAATAGGAAATTACCAATTGCGGATAAATCAGTACTAGCATAGTTTATATAAAATAGATAGTTTTTGAGTTATGGCTCATTTTAAGAAAAATGTATTTCCTTGGCAACCGAGGAATGTGTTAACATTCCATTTATAATTTCGATATATTTCATTCAACTAGTTATGGACATCCTCAGGGCAGGATTTACCCTTGAGTGGCCTGAAGGCTGAACCACACAAGTGGCCCGAACATGATCGACATTGGTCGGATAGTGGTCCTGTAGTGGCCTGTAGTGGCCCGAAGGCTATAGCCTACTTAGCCTAATGGTAAATCAGGCCCTGGACATCCTCATGTTCCAATTCTGAACATTTATACCGCGTTTAACTATGTTAAAAGCAGGCTATAAAAACACAATAATTCCCAAAAAAATATCGATGACGTAATCAAATGGTAATATATCACAATTCTAAAGGGTGTTATGTATGCCTTGATATCATGTTCCTAACTTCCTATATAATTATAATGCATTTCTCAGGTCTGTCTATACGAGGTATCAGGGTTGTATCAACTCATTTTGAGTTGGCAAAACAACTCATTTTTTGTCCACCAACTCATTCAAATTTCCTTCACCAACTCATTCAACTCATTCATTTTGCTGTTACCAACTCATTCAACTCATTCAAGAAAATAAGTTGATTCTGCCAACTCATTTTTTATTAAACTAATTGTAACCCACGTATATCTTAAATCTTCAGTTTACTAATACATTTACAGCTGCGTAGGTCGGCTCTCAAAAGTTATCCGGCCAAATTTGGATCTCCCTACCCATTAATGTTACGACAAAGTGAAAGTGGTCTAGCCATGGTCGGAAGTAGGTTGTATCAACTCATTTTGAGTTGGCAAAACAACTCATTTTTTGTCTACCAACTCATTCATTTTGATGTCACCAACTCATTCAACTCATTCATTTTGCTGTCACCAACTCATTCAACTCATTCAAGAAAATGAGTTGATTCTGCCAACTCAAAATGAGTTGATACAACCCTGCGAGGTATTGAGATAAAGATATGTTAGCTAATAATCAATGGCCTTTAAGTAATCCATGGTCCAGCAAAATCTACTCAGTAGTAAGGCCTTATATAACGAATGTCACGGCCCTCCATTTGATCCCCATCGCTTGGGGATGTTTCTGATGTATCTCCAGGATCTTCCTTCCCCAGACTAGATAGTTCGTCCGAGTCCGGAAGCTCCTCTATCATGCTACTCTGATGGACAGGAGGGATCTTCTTGCATCTATAATGTGAACCACTGATTTGCGACCAAATTTACACCTTTTCTCTCCAATTCCAACCAGGGTCCTTTGACATGGGTTCAATTTCATCCATTCGTGCCTTATCCTCGATGAATTCCCAATCTCCTAGTATTATATCGCTATGCGATTTCCCTCTATAGTAAAACCTTTTCATATTTGCTTGTTGCAACTCGGTATTCTCCGGAGCCTGATCATGGAATTCACTGTTCCTCGCCGAATCCCATTGAGAATACATTGCCTTGTCCGGTTGTGCATCTTCTTTCTGTTCTAGATAAGTCCAAGTGTCATCGAACTATGCCCGCTTAAGATTCCTTTCCAGTTCCCATGAGCAATGGTGGCCTACGATATAGCTACCTTACCCTGGTCATCAGATGGTTTCCGATATGTATTGATAATGGTAGATCTTTTTAGCAAGCATATGGAAGCTTTGCCAATGCACAACCAGGAAGCGGAGTCAATTGAAATGGCAACTCAAGCACGGGTGGTGAGACGCCATGGCTATCCAGTGATAGTGCTTTCAGACCAAGGAAAAAATGTAGACGGGGGCCGTATTCGGGAATGGTGCGATCGAATGAGTATAGAAACACGAAGGTCATCTCCCTATCACCCGGAGCGGACGGCCAGGCTGAGCGAACTGTACAAACCTTCAAACAAACTCTAAGGTGCCTTCTGTAGGACAGACTTATAGAGAAAACCAATTGGCCAGCGCTGTTACAGGAAGTTACGTTTGTATGCAATGGGCAGCCTAACTCTAGTACTGGATTTTCAACGCATCAGCTGATGTACGGGACTTCGCACAAAAGTCCCCAATCTGCTTGCGTATGGCTTTCCAGAAGAATCTCCTGTTGATTCCAGAATATGACCGCTGGACACCCGAATGCGCTTCGCAGTGCACCCTTGATATTATCGAGTCACGACGGGTTGAGGGTACTACTATGCATTTACCCCTCAGTAGTAAGCCATCCACAGTTCGCAAACCACGCTAACTCTTTAATTGCTGTTATCCAATTGAGAGATAACGGGGTGCCCCGTTATCTCTCAATTGGATAACAGCTCTTGAAATTACTGGGTCACTCTTCTGACCCACTCTCATGATATCCATATGCCCGGAGACGACAATGGATACACATGCCTCTCGAAATACTCCTCATCGTCATCCACCTCTTGGTCCGATTCAGTAGGCATCCGACTAAGATAGTCTGCTGCCACGTTTAGGTCGCCTTTCCTATACTGGATCTCATAATTCAGACTCTCAATTTCCATTATCCATCGAGCGAATTTACCCCTGGGATCACGGTGTCTTCTCATACATTGCAAAAAGTTATGATCGGAGGAATACGACCTTTTCGGCTGCGCCGAGATACTTCCGCCACTTTCGTGAAGCTGCACAATGACCAAGGGCGTAGCCAGGCCAAAATCTAGGGGGGGGGGCAAATGTACAACTTAAAGGGGGTTTGGAGGTGAAACCCCCAGAAAATGGCTGAGCTAGGGGGGGGGGGGGGGGCAACTGCCCCCACCTGATCCCCCCTCCCTACGCCCATGCTTCCAAATCACTAGCGGAATAGTTCCGTTGTGTCGTACTTGGCTTTGACGAAAAAAACGCTCTAGAACGTGTCCGAGAAGATATTGTCAACGATGTGGAAAGCAAGGTCACGATCGTCGTGACTGTTATGCAAAGGTGTATACTGTATCACCAGCCAACCTCTGTACGAACACGGTGGTTGGGCAAATGAAGCTGGAGTGGATGGACCAGGGTGGAAAGCGTAAGCCAATTCTCTTGGTTAGAAACGCTCTTTCGAACCACTGGTTGAGTGATGAACTAATTTAACTTCAGGATTTGTGTACCTGTCCGTTCGACCCGAATCAGTGTACCCGTCCATTTGACCATCACTTACTTTAACATCTGTTTGTGTTTGATTACCACATACTAGCGGATTTGTTTGGCTTACTTCCCTGGTCTTTATCTCGCCTACACGTTTAAAGTTCCGATCCCCATGATCCAATGCAATACCTTTCTCAATGAGAACTAATCTTACGCGCTTTATAAACTTTCGTGCCTCCGGTTTCTCGATCTCCTCCTTCGTTGATAGCCATTGCTTCATGGAATATTGAACATTTGGGAGTAGTTGGCCTATTAAAATCAAGCACGCCATACGTAGTGGGGCATTCGCTCGCACCGCCGAGTACTTTAATTGATAAAAAAATCGGCGATAACTTGCCAAGGTTCCCAATATGATCGACATAGGTTGATAATTTCCTTCTGCGCATCCTCGGAAGGGTCGAGATTTGAAATCAGTATAGTAAATGGTTCTTCGAGTTTGGCCGTCTCACCCACTACCTCACGAACCAAATCCCACTCAGCAGGACGTAGAGATATGTAGGCGGGAAGCATGCTGACTGCTAAGCACTCACCCCCTTCGCCTTTGGCCAGTAGCGGAGCAACAGCTGCCATGAAAAGACGCTGCCATTCGTTAATGAATTCACTGGGCCCCAGAGGTGGAATTACTAGAATAGATCCTGGAGATGCCTGGCAGAATTATGTAATTATTATGTGAGTACAAATAAACACTTGTTGATGAATGACAAGTATAATTATATACCGGAGAAGAATTACAAAAATAGAAGACTAAATAAATCAGCTAGATACTCTATATTAAATTAAATACAACTAACTAGTTGTAGTAGCCTACTAACGGCAGCAGTTAATTATTGTATCATGAGACTATTATAATCAATTTTGATAGTGTTATTGTGATCAGTATATATAATAGGGAAGATGTTGGCTCGGGGAATTTGTATGGCTTTTCTTTAGGTTAACCATATTCCCTAATGGAAAATTATCGTTTATTTCCCATAAAAAAACATCTTTACCCCAATTTATTTTGGCTATGCACTGCTGAAGGGCCATATTTTATTCTTTGTAAATGTTTTTGAGTCTTTTCCATAAGTATTTCAGAGATATGAGCTATTTTGTAGAGCGGACCATTGGTTTCACCTCTTCGAATGATTATCAGGACTCTATTCCTCAACATTGGTCAGATTTGAGTTAACATATACACGATCCATATAATCTCTGAAAAAAATAATAAACAATTGATCAAAAAATAATAGAAAAGGGAAAATTTGACACTTTATGGCCCATCATCTCATTCGAGGGTACGTTTTCTTGTCTATTTGATTCTCAGACACCCGAGCATCTAGAATTAAAACTCACCTGTTCAAAATTATCGCAATAACCGACTTCCTATACGTCCATAATACATTTTGTGACCCTAATACAAACAGTTACAAATTGATTATTTAGCAAATTTATTTCTCCTGAGCTATAAACTCTAGACTCCAGAGCTTAGCACAAACATTCTAATCACATCTATATCCCATTGCAAACTCATTGGACGAACAAATGAGACCATCATCCTTATGGTTCAATCCTATAAATTCACATGCTCATATATGGTGGTGTCATTTAATGCTTTGTTCTCCAATATCGTTCTGGCTGGAAATTGTTTACTCTTTCTTGGGATTCTTTGTTTTCTTTGTTAGTGGAATGATCTCGTTGCAAATTGAGAATTTATTAATAATTGGATCTGGGTGGCTGTTTTGTTTGAAGTTTGAGGGATCTTGCTTAAAAAATTATTGATGCATTTACCATTCACTTTGGGATGACATCCTGAATTGCAATGAAATCTACGCAAACTACATGGACAATGTTTGACATCGCAATTTCCTCTACATTGAAACGAAATTTTACTACCACAGGAAACTAGTTTAGCAGCAGTATGCATCTTAATTCCGTATTTTGGAATCTAAAAACACATATGTAGGATGGACTTTACAAATGATCAAATTATCCTCTTCTATAATTTCCATCCAAAATCCCTTGACTAGTTTGAATACTACAATAATTTCCCGATGTACTCGTTACTACCCTTTAGATATGCTTCTGATCAAGTTTGCCCCATCTGTTTTTGGTATAGGTACCTTAACGTTGTATCCAGGCTTAACTACAGAGATGCTTTTGGCTGTGTCGGGGGCATTTTGTCAGCTCGACGATTTTGTACTAGTTGAGCAATTAAACGAGTTTGGATTCAAAGGAAAGTACAAGACAATGGAGATCAGTGGCGATGCCAAGGGGGGGCATGTGCCCCCCTAAATGCTCCCCCCCATCACTGACAACATCCGTGCCCATTCAGACCTGAAAGTTCAGTTTCGCATATGGCACCAATTATATACCTTTAGTTTTATTATAGATAGATATAACTCAACTCACTATCAGTGCTCGACAAAATGAAATTTAGATGGTGGCTAATTAAGACACCACCTCACTTTTCTGGTGGCTAAAGAATAATCAACGGCCGGTTTAACAAACCACTGATGGCTTGACAAACTTCTGATGCCGTAGAACAACACTAATATTGATAACCAATAATTCAACGAACAATATAATCTACACAACATTAAATAATTCCACAATTAATGGGGGATTAGTTAAGCCACCAAAGTTTAAATTTGGTGGCTTTAAAAAGATTTTTGGTGGCTAACGCCACCAAACCACCAAATTTGTCGAGCACTGAGAGTCACTATATATTATTGTATTACATTTTAAGGATTTTGTCTATTTGAGATATTTAAGATTTAGTATGTTGAAAATTTAGTTAGAAATTTGAGGAGACAGCCGCCTGAAATAGTCTTTGCGTCCCTCTGATTTGTGTCTGGATCAGCCTCTGATGGAGATAGGAAAAAAAAATGCAAATGAGATTCTCCTCTCAGTGGAGAAAGTTGGTTGAAGCAACTTTTATGCCCGATAGAATTACATGTACCACAATGAAACCATTCTCCACAAATATCAAAATCACATAATTGGCAAGAAGGCCTCTGAGGGAGATGATAAATTGTCTCACCTAAATTAGCCGGAAAAAGCTAGAAGATAGGCAAATTTCATAGTAAATATTGTAACTATGTAACATAATAGGATATTCTTACAACCACATTAATCGTATTTCAACTCAAATCAAAAGTTTCCAAATCAATAGTGTACGACAAGTTCCCCGGGCAATTCGGGATCACATAGAAGAAAGAACTGGATGTTAGCAAAGCACTATTCCTTGTGGATATGTTATAGATTGGGACGATAAAATAAACTAACCTACGCCATCACTTGCTACCTAGAGATATTTATTTCCCTGCATATTATAAGGTAGTAGAACAAAGGAATATCATTAATATACGAAATAATATCAGCTATATTTAAATCCTGCTACTCCATTTGGGGCGCACGTGCCATAAGCACAGTATGTCCCTCATACATTCGACATAATCTTGCTTACAATACCTTCTCCTGCAGCTCAAGAGTTTCATCTACGATTTCAGATAGCGAATGGTTTAGATTGATCAGGAAGTCACAGAATATACAATCATTCTAATACCAATACAGAGACCAAATCATATATCTTATTCTGTTTTAACCAGTATATGTTTACAACCTTTAGTGTCCGAGAATTCTGGAAAAATACCAGTCCGTGTTCCTTCTCGCTGAAAGAAAATGAAGAAATATCAAGCAGTTAATGACCGATTTAATAAATCCGCAAACTGAGCATATGAAAATTGAAGGATTTTTTCTTGGCAATAATCACAAACTACCTGTCGACATTTTTCGGTCAATGTTTGATGGAAAAATATCTCTAATTCTATCTGGAGCAGGTGAGCAAGTTGACAAGTATGCACCGCTATTCACAATGAATTGAAAGATCGTGGATTTATAATACATGGATTTCATATCAATAGACACATCACAACTATTTGGAGAAGTCGGGAATAACGATTCTTTCTTTTCTCTACTCTCAAACGAACGTTATAACCTCACCCACGAACGAACCTCCACCATAAATATCCTTCCAGCATAACATTTACACTCCTAGACTTAAATATTCAGGTGGTTTACTCTGCTCGTTTAACATTTGAAATGTTGTAAATTTAAATGGCCAGCAACAACAAATGCAACATCGATGGTCTTTGTCAGAACTCTTGTACAAGAGAAGATTGGTTTGAAGATAGGCTAGCCTGATCCCAAGGGAGGGACTACCTATATTTTGGGTGTTGGGCGTCGAGATTTCTCCCCTGAGTCAAATTTTATTGATTGTGTTTCGTCATGTGTTGCGATTGAATACAAGGAGACACATTCACAATTAAATACACGATTATCAGTTATTCTTGGAATAATAAACTCACACAGGTAGATATATACCGATAAATTTAGCGATCTATGCACAAACACTTATCTCTTAATTCTCGACTGGTTTGCTAGGGTAGGCATTACACCGACATTGCATTGGATGTTAGCTCACTAGGAAGAAATTTTAAAAGAGTTGAATTTCGGACACGGCTTGGAATGTCTCTCTAAGGAAGGTTCCGAGGCATGTAACAAACTAAAAAGAAAGTACAGGGAGAATCTCGCTAGAAAGTGCTCATTTGAAGACAATGTGGTCGACATTAATGTGAGGTTGGCCTCTGAGATTGGCCCCATACTCATAAGCGGAAAGTTATCTAAAAATTCCTAAAATCCTGGGGGCGAGACCTGTCAATTATCGGTTGTACATATTACAACTATGGGGTCTAGTTATAAATTTGGGGGGGGGGGCGCCCCCCCCACTTTTCCGCCCATGCCCATACTAAAAGTGCTGTAGAGAGAATACTAATAATACTACATTACATTCATATACTGATATAATTGTTGATTCACTCATAATTAATATTTAGATAATAATAATTGCTATTTGATTAGAGAGTATATTTCGAGAATAATCATGTTAGATTATAGTGATACGAACCTACGTTATATAAGGCCTATGCACCAACTTTGTGAAACTGGACCATGGATTAAAGGAAGGCTATTGATAAATAGGCTATTTATCGTTATCTAAATAACTAGTAGTGATAGACCTCATAAATGTTCTATAACTATATAGGAACATGGTATCAAGGTATACATAGCATCCTTCAGAATTGAGCTATGTCATCAATTGATTACGTAATCGCTATTTTTGGTGGGTATTATCGTGTTTTTATAGCCCGCCTTTAACATAGTTTGACGCGTTATAAATGTTCAAAATTGGAACATCAGGATGTCCATAACTAGTTGAATGGAATGTATCGAAATTATAAATGGAATGTTGACACATTCCTCGGTTGCCAGGGAAATGCATATTTTCTAAAATGAGCCATAACTCAAAAACTATCTATTTTATGTAAACCAGGCTAGTTCTGATCTATCCGCAATAGGTAACTTCCTATTCATTGATAATACATTTTCTAGGCCTAACTTCAATAATCTTTGAGATAATGTGTGTATTACCTCATAAGGAATTAAGTGCTAATTATCTTATTATAAATTATTGAAGTTAGGCCTAGAAAATGTATTATCAATGAATAGGAAGTTACCTATTGCGGATAGATCAGTACTAGCCTAGTTTACATAAAATAGATAGTTTTTGAGTTATGGCTCATTTTAGAAGAAATACGTTTCCCTGGCAACCCACAGTGGGCCAAAAAGACAGGTTAGCGGAAATAGGCATTTTGTTAGCAGATAGCCACTTGTGAAGTATTATTGACATATATGTTATTGATAGCAGGAAATTGAATGGCATCATCAAAAATTATGTATGCAGTCTCTAAATTTGAGTTTTGGGTAATTTGTTCTAATTTTATGAAAAACTAAATTTTGGTTTGTTAACTATCTTTTATTAGTCACCCATGATATTTGATAAAAAAACTTAAACAATGGGAAAAATAATGAAAGCCTACTCAAATGCCTGGAAAACAATATATTACATTGGATACAAAGAGGATAGATGTTACTGAGTGTAATTATCGCAAGTACAACTACCCTTTGGGACCTTAGATCGTTTTTTATAGCTTTGTTGTATATTGGGAATAATAGCTAGTTCATTAAATCCCCTCCGAATCTTATAAATGTTACTTACCGGAATTTCAAAAGCCTGGATGTGTTCATTGGTTGATGCGCTGAATGCTAATTTTGTATTCAAATGATTAGATGCTTCTTCGTTGCTCATTATAGACCATCAGTTATTTGAAATAATCAAAAAAGGTACTACAATCAATTATTTATTTTTACTCATTTTTACGAGATTCATTAGAGGCCAATACCAAATTGAATCAATTATATACTGTGCGGCTTTGTGCGGGCCTGGAAATTATCTTGAACTAAAGTTAAGATGCTAAATTACTATTAGAAAACATAAAATCTCCTACCCAAGAGCACCCAAGACACAATTTCCAACTATATTGGTAAATAAATTTGTGTCCGATCTTGAGTAAAAGCAAAAATTAGATATCAAATTTAACGTGAATAGTATTCATAAGCATTCTAATTATAGCAATGAGATTAAGCTTGAATACTTAGAAAATGAAATACATATTCAGATTCAATCACTATACTATGCAGAACGACTTTATAAATAGAATCTTTCCGATTGTAAAACCGCAATATTCAATTTCTAATTCCAATTATATCACATCATTCATTCAGACTCACCGTATTCAAAATATTGAAGTCATTGGACTTAATAAACTTCGCATTCTAGGTTTTAGACAATGCTTAATTCGATAATAATAATATGCCCTATATTCGTGAGTGTGGAAAATGCCCCTACTTCCCCCTATTGGCATGCATATATATATGCATGCATGCAACCGAGGAATGTGTCAACATTCCATTTATAATTTCGATACATTCCATTCAACTAGTTATGGACAACCTGATGTTCCAATTTTGAACATTTAAAACGCGTCAAACTATGTTAAAAGCGGGCTATAAAAACACGATAATACCCACCAAAAATAGCGATTACGTAATCAAATGATGACATAGCTCAATTCTGAAGGATGCTATGTATACCTTGAAACCATGTTCCTATATAGTTATAGAACATTTATGAGGTCTATCACTACTAGTTATTTAGATAACGATAAATAACCAATTTATCAATAGCCTTCCTTTATTCCATGGTCCAGTTTCACAAAGTTGGTGCATAGGCCTTATATAACGTAGGTCACGAGTGATAGTAAATTTTTAAACAAATTTTATTAAAAATAAAAAAATCGAAATGTGAGAATGACGTAATATCCGGACATTTAGAAGTACAGTCGAAACTGGGTTTTTTTGCCCCCCTAAATGCATGGAAAGAGGCATAAAAACCCAATACGCAAAAAAACCCGTATTTAACAATATACATTTCTATGAGGTTATGAAGAAACAAGGAGAAGCAAGGAGGCAAAATACCCCGATAAGGCAAAACAACCCGTGGCAAAAAAACCCGATTTCGACTGTATAGAGTAATTATTATTACACCATTCAATTCCTTGGATACGAAAACCTAAATGCAATTAATACATTTCATATGCCTATATAGTTCAAAGTTTCCCAGAAACATTTTCGGTGCTAAAGTTTTAATGCCTAAGAATTGCAATATAAAATCCTCGAGCCAACATCTTCCAACATGGAAGAATGTTGCCGGTTTACGAAATTTTACTTGTGGAAACCTTAATAATACAAATATTGCCAGCAAGGAATGACATCGAAATATTGGTCTTCAAAAATATAGGAAATATCGATATCGGAAATTCCCAAAAAATATCGCGATATTTTTTAAAAATATAGAAATTGATCTGATATTTTTGATATTTTCCGAATTTTCACGATATTTCTAAAAATTATCGCGATATTTATCGATATAGAGGATTTTCCGATATATTGTAACGATATCGGGGATTTCCGATATATCGTATCGATATCGGGGATTTTTCCCGATATCGATATTTGTAAAACCTTGTGACTAGCTTGATTATGAACTTGAACTAAATTTCTAGCTCTTTATCCTGTGTCAGCAAGGACAAACAAGCTTTGCACTTGAAGATTGTTAGAAATACGTATGGACTCAATACAGTGGCGGTCCTTGAGTCGGGTTCTAACTCCGCCGCCCTAGGAAAAATGTTCTAAATCCGCCCGGGACCGCCCCCTAGGCAAATTAGTTCACTCAGTTTACAAAAATGCCGCCCCCTAAATTGTGCCGCCCTAGGCGACTGCCTAGTTCGCCTTAGTGGAAGGACCGGCCCTGACTGCATAACCTCCTATAAAGGCGATTGATTGAAGCAGTGAAGTTTCCAGTGTGAGGGTCAGAAAAGATTCCATTGCTAGGCGATATGTGTCTAAATTTAATGAATCTGATGATTCATCAAGTGGTAAGGAAAAGGATTCGATTATACCTTTTAGATTCATGTAATCCGATTCGGGTTTTTTGAGAAACTCTTCAGTATGCTTGATAGTTTAATACGCCGTTCGCTTTCAAGTATTTGAGTAAAAGTGATATGATATTGTGCACCTGACATCATACGGTACAATCCAAAGTGATGTTCAATCGGATCATTCTGTAATCGTGATGTGAGTACATAATCAAAACCACAGTTATGAATGAGATGATTTACGATTTCGATCAGCGCTAGACATGAATGGGAAAAGCTAGTAAATGTCTGAGGATTTAAATTTCCATATTTACCCTCACGAGATCTCCAACGTGCAAGCCAGTTGAGTATGAGCCTGAGGAAATTCAAAGTTCATTATTAATGTGAAGAGGTCTTGAAAGCTCATCATTAAGTCGTTTGTGTTTATGTGTATATTGAATATTTTCCATACTTTTATAATATTGTCTAGAAATTCGCATGTCTTGCGGGATTCAAAGTCTGTTCGCTTAGAGTTGTAAATTGATAGAGCTGTAAGTGTTGATGTATCAAATATTTTCAAAGCCAGGTTGACATTTTGTCTTTCTAAAATAGTGGGCAACAGGCCTTTGCTGTTAAACGATGTGCCTGTTTGAGGACCGAAGTTTGCTCATTTTTGTAAAGTAATCGATCTTGGAATTGAGCAATATTTACTTTGTGTGTGTCGTCAAAGTTAGGAAAAATTAACGCATTTGGGTAGGCAAACGCACGCTCGTAATCTTTTAAATTGAGCCAATTGTTTCTAAGTGATTTAATGATGTGCACCAAGTCGAAGATTAAAAGAGTTTTCTTTCTGGATCATTGGGGTGAATCACGGTAGGAGATAAAGTCTTGTTATCTGTCGAAAATAATTTGAAAAAAGAAGAATAGATGGAGACATTTTCTTTTTGGTTTATTGCTTTGTATCGTATGGGGATCTATTTCTCCCAATTACAGAATAATAGAAGAACTTT
This sequence comes from Hexactinellida sp. DTS-2022, assembly GCA_028753945.1. NCBI lineage: Eukaryota > Metazoa > Porifera > Hexactinellida > Hexactinellida sp. DTS-2022. Next base: position 3,065,370 of record JAPNXP010000014.1, read on the forward strand.
GATTCACCTGGGGTAATTTAACCTTAAAACATGCCTATCTTGTGCTACCTCAGATAACACATTTTCTAACTGGAAACTGCGGTTATTCTTATCTCTTAACATCATTCTTACAGACAGACCCATTGGAGCACCATTTCGGTTTATATCGTATGATGTTTGGTGCCAATTATCATATTTCTTATCTTCAGATCTTAGAATCATTACGTCGCCAGAAAGTTTCCAATATCTTAAAATTGTTTTAAAGCCACTGTCTTTACCATGTTTCTCTACAAGAGTTCATTAAATCTTTCACTTCTGTTGATAATATCGATTTTAACAATGAAGTTGACCTAGATCCATTTTTGAGCACAGTATCAGATCTTTATGTCATCGAATGTACTATTCAAGTACTTCAATCCTTAGCATTTATTGCAGGCTATTCAATACAACAGTACTTGAAACGTATTCGGCCATGTCGTATACGTATGTCGGGAACCTTAACTGTTGGTAAAGATCTCATTATTGATGATTTATCAATTTATCAGTTTAAGCTATTAGACCTCTCTGACTGTGGTTCTTTGAAATATCCCTCAGAAATAGTGCTGGAATGTATTGTGATTGTTTGGAAGATTTTTATTAGCATTGAAAATAATAATGAACTATTGGCGATGTAATTGGCAGGACCATCCAGGAAGATTCTTGTCGATCTACCATCAAATTATATTTTGGATTGCGGTAATTCGGATTTATGGAATAAAGCCTGTTCCTTTTGTGCAGTAATTGGTTGTTTTATACTTCGAAAGGTTATATTCTTAGTTGCTAACGGTTTTTTAGACAATAAAGTTAAAAATTATAATTCGTTACTGTTAACCAAGGGGATGGAGAAGAGAAAACTAAAAAGATTCCTATAATAGTATTGTATTGTATTGTACACTAACCAGCCAAAAGTATTTGAACAATAAGGATTTCAATGCACACACATCACTCGTCTGGTAACTTATTAACGGCTATCTAAACTACTCTGAAATGACTATAAATATATTATTATAGATAGAAATTGCAAAATATTGTGATTTCTATTCAATTTTGAAAAAAATCACGAAGTGGCATAAGTGTTTCTGCCACGTGCCACTTGTGGGATAAGTGGCACAAATGGAAATGTGGCTGTATCACAGCAGAAAATATTCAGATTGATTTGAGATTAAGCACTTCGAGTAATTAAACCATGTGGAATTCAAATCTGCTATCAGAATTAATATATTAACATTGCATCTTAATGATAACTAATTAATTATTTAATTAGCTAATTATATATTTATTGAGTTTAACGCCAATATAAAAATGTAAATTCGAAAACTTTGCTGTTTTATTATACTTTAGACATCGTTTCATGTAAATAGCCATTTTGTAACATCTACTAATGTTATTATGCTGGTATAACCTCAAATGTCGGAATACCAATTATTGCTGTTCAAATACTTTTGGCCGGGTAGTGTATGTATGTATAAGCTTTGTTGTCTGTAGTTTATTAAATATTCTGTATCTTTAGGAAACAATTCGTCTAGACGCTATTGACAACGCAAGATTCTCTTGAGAAATTTTTGATGTGAAGTAACATCACAGCACATTCTAGATGCAATTGTGGTGTTTAATTTATTAATAATTGTGTATTGCTATATTTATCAAATCTGTTTATTGAACAAATAATTAATTAAAGAGATTGAATCTGCATTATTATACCCTATATTAATGGTATCTAACTACGAGTCATAGATATTGTAATTTTAGAAACCCGGTCGACCTCTGCATCCCTGGTCCAAAATCAACATTCTATTGTAAGGCCTGTTATAGAGTAGGCTATGCTTATGCAGAACCGGGCACCTCCTTACACCGGGCAACATTTTTGTATAAGTTCAAAATTAATTCGCCATTTTTATGGGAATTAGCCCCAAAATATAGTTTATCTTTGCAGATTTGTATGTCAAAGATGTTACTAAAGTAGAACCACCCTTATCTGGGCGGTAAATATTGGTTTGGATTTGGCCATATGGTAATCTCGCTACTTTATATACTATTCATATTCTAAATTTATGAACTCTTTGGGTAAACTTATACCAAGATTAGATGTCGGAGGTGCGTATCAGGTCAGACAACAGGTATTGAGACATCAGAACATAAAAACTAGTTGATTATACAATAGAAATTATGATTATTTCCGAGATCCGGGAAAATTCTAAGATCCGGGAAAATTCTAAGATCCGGGAAAATTCTAGGATCCGGGCACCCTCCGGACGAGACTGCCCGGATTGGGGAGGTTCTACTGTAATTATGCGTATTTCTCGAATATAGAACCACAATTTATCTAGCCCTACGGCCATGGAGGAGTGAGACTGTCCACTTAGTATATTGCTTGTCCTAGTCCACTTTGGTTTGACTAAAATTAGGTTTATTTATGTATTATAGAACCACATTTCAACATGCACTTCCAGCCCGTGGGAGGGGGATACTGCCCAGTTAGTATATTGCTTACCGCAGTCCACTTTGGTTTGACTAAAATTAGGTTTATTTATGTAATATACAACCACACTTCAACATACACTTCGGGCCCGTGGGAGGGAGAGACTGTCCACTTGCTATAATGCTTAACGTAGTCAACTTTGGTTTGACTCTAATTATGCATATTTCTCTAATTTATACCCACATTTTAACTAGACCTTACGGCCAGGGAGAGATGGAGACTGTCCACTTAGTATATTGCTTATCGTGTTCCACTTTGGTTTGAATCTAATTATGCTTATTTCTCTAATATAAACCCACAATTTAAGACACCTAAGGCATATATGTGGATTAAATGAGATTTGGTGGCTAATGCCATCAAACCACCTAATTTGTCAACTACTGGTGGGAGTTAATTCTGAAACCTAGGGATAATTAAAGTTTTCATTAAGTGTCGGACCTTCTCTTCGTTTTCCTTAACTGATAATAACAAACAGTTCGGATTTGTAAGTGAGAATTGGGAGTTTTGTTTTCCCATATAATATGTAATAGGTAGGGATGGAAACAGCCACTGGCTGATAACAGCAAATGTAAATCGAAGCTGCTAACAGCTAGTAGATGCTGAGCAATGCAGAAGTGAATAGTATTTACAGTGGAACTCCAGAAACGGAGTGCAATGGGCGCAAGTCTTTTTAAAGGCACACCGTTTCTGAACAATACCCCGTTTCTGACAACTATTTGACCACTGTCCACAATAAGTCTGTAATGGCATTATACTCTATTTTGTAGAATTAGTATCACACTCCCAAAAGCCAGCTCATAGATAATTAGCGTAGAAGCGCAGGGTCGCTCAGGATTTAGATGATGGCAAGACTCATCAGGCTTGCATTGAGGTATATGGCGCTTAAAAAGGTTGTGTGTCCCGTATCGCTGGGGAGCTGGACAAATTGCTTAAGATGGATCCTGAAAACCTCGAGAAAGATCCCTATCGCAACAAGCTGGGAAAGGTGAAGACCCCAGGATTGGATGAGCTTGTCTTCGGATTCATAAGAGAACTGGAAGACAACCACTGTATAATCACAGGACAAATCATCCAGGCTGCAGCTAGAAGGTTGGCGGTGGAGCATCTCCAAATTCCGGAATTCCAGGCCTCTAATGGGTGGTTGGAGTCTTTTGTACAAGGAACGCTGTTGTCGTTAAGGCTCTCACTTGAGAAAGAGCATCTACTCCTATGGTTATTGCAGAGGGGTACAAGGCAGGCCTTCCTGAAATGCTACCACCTTGTGAGCCACAGAATGTGTTTAAGGTTAAATTACGGCAGATTCATGTAAAAAAACACATAAATTTCGTTTTGAAGTAAGATGTTTAATTTTCACATATATAATAGAAGACATTATAGCTATATCGAAACTGAAAACGAAATCGAATTATTTTGAATAAATTCGATTTTATGGGGCGTGCAGTTTTATGGTAATACAAAAGTCCCATAGGGGGATTTCTTCAGACTCCACCTGATAAATGTGTCGATCTCAAGATCATTATTAGCTAAAGACATATTATGTGCGATATATCACATAGATCATCGTTATATGCTGTAGGTGACTGGTTTAGAATTTTGATTTGACCTAAATAAAAAAAGTTGCGACCTTTTGAACTAAAGAAATCATTAAAAAGGTCATGTTTTTTATGAGATATTTGATAAAATGTTTGAAAAATAATTTCAGAGTCATAATTCAAAAATGTAAACCGACTACCAACTCCGTACGCTTATAATCTTTCAATATTGATTCTGATAACAAACATTGATGGCCGCATTGCCAAATTACACTATAATATCGACCACCACTTTTTGAAATCGCCCTATGGGAGATTTGTATTAGCCAAATATTGAAACCGACAAAATATAAAAAGTATAATATATTGAGACATTTTCTTTTTTGTTTATTGCTTTGTATCGTACCTTGATCTATTTCTAACAATTACAGATTAATACAAGAGATTTCATTCCCGTGGGGTAATTTAACCTTAAGGGGAACCTTTTGTGATCAAAGAAGCAAAATTTGGTAAATGAAATTATTTTATTATTTGTTAAATATAGTTCGAAAATATAACAAGATTACAAATCTTCAAAAGAAATTAGAAAAAACACCTTTAAGGTCACTTTTTGGGAGGAAATATATAAAGAACTAAAAAAAAAAAAAGATTCCCGTGCAAATGTTCATTGTTTTTGATTCTATGAATTTATCGAAAAACAAACAAAAAAGTAAATAAAATTTATCCACTTTTTCAAGAATTTTCATTAATAACGGTGCAAGAAATCTAAAAATTTTTGAAAAGGCGATACATTGTAAAAGGTGTATAAGAACATCACTAACGTCTGGCTATGACATAATTTTTTAAAATTAAGTATTATTGAGCATTAATTTTTTTAATATCAAAAATATATACTATATTTTTAACGGTATTCACGCAAGTAATATTTACATTCCTATGGCTATCTTCTATTGAGTATATATTTAGCACTCCTACTCCTGTGGTCTGGCATTTATATTGGAATTTAGAAATATTGTAATTTCATTGTGAAAGTAAATTCTTTGTGATTATATTGATTATTTTAAAAATAGAATTATTTCGTCTATCTTATATAACAGTGTTGAGAAATATTTTCTAACTAGCTAAAACTTGTTCTAGAATGTTCAAATTCACTACAGTGCTTCTACTATATCTATTTTAAAAGTGCAACGTCGCAGAATTGTGATATTTTGCTACTGAGTGCCAATTTATATTATTGAAGGGACCGTTGACCGAAAAGGTTAATATTTTCCTCAATTTTCCACAATCAAAACACATTTGTCACATTATCTCACAAAATTGAGCAAAATTAGGTTAAATGGTCTTCCGAATTTTAAGGTAGGTATCATTTATTGTGTAAATTTTTTTTTGAGTCTTAATCTCTTATATCCTTCAAAAAATCCTTGGGCATAGACCCCGGCATCTGGTCACCCAAATATTCCTAGAAAATGGGTACTGAGCGGGTGCAATCATGTGGAATCTATTATTATACCATATTAAACTTTACCTACTAACATGAAATGGAAAGTTGATATGTCTAGGAAGTTAGAGCTAAGCTATCGCATATTAATTTATTTCAAGTTTTATGGTCACATCACAGAAATGACACTACCATATATGGGCATGTGAAATTATAGGATTGTGACCATTTGGATAATGGTCTCATTTGTTCTTCCAATGAGTTTGTAATGGGATATTGATGTGATTAGATGGTTAGTACTAAGTTCTAGAGTTTATACTTTAGGAGAGAAGAAATTTGCTGTGTCATCAAAAATGGGCACATTACATGCCCATATAGGGAACATTTTGAATCTGTGCGTGTTAGGGTCACGAAAAGTATTATTGACGGATAGGAAGTCGGGTATTGCGAGTATTTTGAGATGTATCTTTTGTTTCTAGCACCTCGGGTGTCTGACAAAGAAAATTGTGAAGAAAACGTACCCTCGAATGTGATTATAGGCCATAAAAGTATTAATTTTCAGTATTTCATTATTTTTTTTGATCAATTGTTAATTATTTAAGTCAGTTATTGCTTGGATAGAGTAATGATACCACCAAGCATACCATTGTTGAGGTATAGAGTACTTAAAATCGATCTAAGGCAGTGGTTTTCAACCGGGGTTCCGCGGCTAAACCTCAAGGGTTCCGCGGGATTATTGGCAAATCGATGTAAATACACCAGAGACTCATAATAGTCAATCGGAAATACAATCTTTAGCACCAATAATCGTATGTAACTTGTATGTCATAATAGTGGTTATTGTAAGACATCCAAGTTGCTGAATTATATTGATTGATGTTCTCAATTACTACGTATATGTATTCCCAATCATGTTCTATGTTTTTAAGGTGTCAAATGTAAACTTTGGTGGGAATCTTAGATGACTTATAATAATAATTATTATATAGTATGTATATATATATATATATACGTACATAGACCTCAGTGTCCTAATTTAAACAAATCTTCAATTCAACTCATATCTTACAAGTAAATCGTGATTTCATTTTTAATACATATGAATAGGTTTCTAAAAAAACCCCGATTAGATACTTCTTTTGAAGAAGATATAAATAGCAGCCTAAATGAAAGTGAAACAGTACTACCATGTAAACGAGACAAAATACGTCATTACAATGTAAGTTACCTAGCTATGGGTTTTAGCTGGACTGGAGACGTTAATTGTCCTCTCCCTGAATGCATTGTTTGTGGGGAGAAGCTATCGAACACTGCTATGGCCCCAGCTAAATTAAAGCGGCATTTTTCTACTAAACATGGCGACCTAGCAAACAAAAATGTGGACTATTTTAAGAGGCTAAAGGAGCAAAAAACGATACAGGCTGTAAATTTCCAAACTAATTTTAAAGAAAGTGATAAAGCTCAAGAGGCTAGTTATTTAGTCGCTGAACTCGTTGCTAAAGAAATGAAGGCTCACACTATTGCCGAATCTCTAATCTTACCTGCTTGTCAAGCAATGGTAAAGACAATGTTTGGAGATGAAGCAGAGAAAGAAATTAAGAAAATTCCACTTTCTGATAACACCATCAGTAGGAGGATATGTGACATGTCAGAGGATATTGAAGCAAACGTAATAGAGAAATTGAAGGGTTCCCAGTTTGCACTTCAAGTAGATGAATCTACAGATATTAGTGGGAAGGCACAGCTTCTGAGTTTCATTCGTCTTATAGATGATGGTGTGATAATTGAACAATTTTTTTGTTGTAAAGAGCTGCCTGAAACAACAAAAGGACAAGATGTTTTTGAAACTTTGACCTCTTATTTGGGATCTTGGAATTTGTCATGGGAAATGTGTGTAGGGATTTGTACTGATGGTGCGCCCTCGATGATTGGATCTTTAAAAGGGTTTGTGTCACTTGTGAAACAAAAGAATCCAAGTGTCATCACCACCCATTGTTTCTTACATCGTGAGGCCCTGATTGGTAAAACGATTGGAGTTGATTTGAAAATGGTATTAGATCAAGCTGTAAAAATGGTCAACTACGTGAGACAAAGACCACTCAAATCACGTCTTTTTGCTAAACTTTGCAAATCCATGGATTCAGCACATATAAAGCTCATACAACATACAGAAGTTCGATGGCTCTCGAGAGGCAATGTCCTATCCCGTGTTTATGAACTTAAAGAAGAATTGCTCATTTTCTTTATTCAAGATGATCGAATGGAGTATTCCAGCTTACTCAGTAATGAATCATGGTGTTCAAAGTTAGCATACTTAGCTGACATTTTTCAGCACTTAAATAAATTCAATACTAACATGCAGGGAAGAGCAGCAAATGTCCTCAGTTCAACCGATAAACTTCATTCGCTCAAGCAAAAACTTGGAATATGGAAAAGCCACGCATTCAATGGGAATTTAGAGATGTTTCCTCTTGTCGCCCAGACAAAATGTCAAGAAATTATACCTCTCATTTTGGATCATCTGACTTCCTTACAGGGGAGAATCGATCATTATTTTCCTACATTATCAATTGAGGATTATGATTGGGTCAGGAACCCATTCTTAGAGATACTATCCAGGGAAGGAATATTTACCCTTAGAGAAGAAGAAGAGCTAACGGATATTCGTCATGATAGGACTCTGAAGTTAAAACACCGTGATTCTAGTCTGGACTCATTTTGGATTAGTATTGAAAATGAATATCCTGGCATCGCAATTAAGGCTATAAATATTTTGTTGCTATTTTCAACAACATATATCTGCGAACTAGGGTTTTCTTCTCTTACAAACATAAAGAGTGTCAAAAGGGAACGCCTCTTGTCTGTTGAAGAAGAAATGCGAGTGTGCTTATCCACTATCAGACCACGAATAAAAGAAATATGCAAAAGTAAACAATCACAGATATCACATTAAAACTGTACCTCACAATACTAGTTAATTAATAAATGTATGTGTAATTATTTTTGTTATAAATATATTCGTAAAGGGATTAGAAGTGTAGGGTTCCGCGCGCTGCCACAAACAATTTAGGGGTTCCGTAGTACAAAAAAGGTTGAAAACCACTGATCTAAGGGGTAAAACCAGTGAATCGCAGTACAAAATTGTTCATAACCATGAAAATACGCATGTAAAAGACTCAAAACCATGTACAAACGTTAGATATGGTCGTTTTGTCTTGCTAGGCCCAAAATGAAAAATCTGGGTATGTTATGTTTTTAGGGTTATTTCCGATATATTTCCATGCGTGGACACCCTTATTTAAACACAAAATTACAAAAAATACAATTTATAAAATTTTAAGTCCAAAAGTAAAATTCGTTCATGGCCAGACGTCGCTAAATAGAGCAGGGGACAATTCATAATTGAGGTTAGTAGTATTCGAAATTTTAATTCGAGATAGTAAATTGTCGATAATTGGCTAGTATGGATTCCTGTTGTATAGAAATTTAATGCTAATTAATATCAGCAAAAAATTATGGTCCCAGCTTATCCATTGTTTTACTGTAGAACACCTATACATAGTGAATGATAACATCGTCTCGAAAATTTCGATTTTATAAATACTTTTTTGTATTTTGTATTTTTGAAATTTCGCTAATGTTTAATTCCTATACCCTAGTGGGTTTGCGCCAACATTCCCTCAAAAGTGTATTTACTTGATATCAGGTTGAATCTTTTTCTATCGTATAGTTCATGAATAGATCTGTGATTTGTCGGGTTGTATAAGCTCTATCTAATTTAGAAGTATTATTTTTTATGTTTAAGAAAAATTTCGGAAAAACCCCCTCTTTTCTTGGATTTTCATGCCAATTAGGTCATAAAATGTGAAGAAAGCATCGAAAAGCTTATACAACCCGAAAAATCACAAATTTACTCATAAACTATACGAGAGAAAAGGATTTAACTTGATATCTAGTATTTAAACTTCTGCGCGAATGTTGGCGCAAACTCACTTTGTCCGTTTTAGTGATTTTTTGAAAATTTCGTCATAATAGAGTTAAGATTATGTGTATTTCTCCAATATAGACCCACACTTCAACAGGCGCTATCGGCCAGGGGGAGGGAGACTGTAACTTAGTTATTGTTTGTCGTAGTGCACTTGGTTTGACTAAATTATGTTTATTTCTCCAATATAGACCCACACTTCAAAAGGCGCTATCGGCCAAGCGTGAGAAAGACTGTCCACTTAGTAGATTATTTGACGGGAGCACTTTGTTTTGACTCAACCTATGTATATTTCAGTTATATTAACCCATACTTCAACAGGCCCTAACGGCCAAGGGGAGAGTGAAACTCCCTCCCTACGTATTTGTTTGTCTGAGTCCACTTTGGTGAGTTAAGATCACAGAGGAGGTGGAGGAGGTTTTATATAATACAATGCATTTAGTAATTGCTTTTATCAATTTATGGGATCAGTTAGTGGGTACCAAAATTCTGTAAATAATTATTTAGTAAACGATCGATAGATAGATAGAGAGATATTGATAGAGAGAGAGAGCGAGAGAGAGATAGTAAGATTAATAGATAGATAGTCAAGTCTTTGTCCCTATATACTACTATAAAAAAGACAGTCAGCTGGTCTTTTTTAAAAGATGGGCTTTTGCCTCTGCATAAAAAGTGAGTCGCCTAGGGATACTTGCCGAATATACTCCATATAATACACTTAGACTGCTACTTATGCACAGAGAGCGAGACGACGCCCTCTCCACATCCCCCATGGAGACTTCCTGTGCATAAGCAGCAGGCGGAGGAGACAGACAACCCGGGCGACGAGACATTTTCAGTGTCCACCGGATCCATGGAAGGTATAGACATCGAGGTACTGTCTGTCGCCCCTGTCCTCCCACGGACCGTCGACACCGTCTCGGAGAGGGCTTCCTGGAAATAGACCGATTCAAAAATAATTTACATTTCCTACCTTCATGCCTTCTGCCATGTTTTATGTTTAGTAGAGAGACTTTATAATTTAGGGAACACTAAGTGATCAAAGTTGCAAACGGAAGAAAAGGTCAAATGTCCAGATATGATATATAATATAATATATAGTACGTAAATATAGCTAGATGACGAATCCGAATTTTTTTTCCTGGTATAGTGTTGTTTTCTATGATTATTATAAACTTATTGAAAAAATCACAAAAAAGTTAATAAATTATTTTAGACACTGCGCCAAAAGTGAATTCACTATCTAAAATTATTTTTTCGAATAGTAACTTCAATCATAAAATGTTCTTTACTCGATTTAGCCGGGTTTGTATCTTTTAGATTTTCAACTCTTTTATGTTTTAATGAGCAAATATTTTTTCAATGGGAAAAGTATTAATATTTTCAAATAAAATGTCCAGATAGATATTTATGAAAATTATAATCCCAAGATCAAAATTTCAAAAGATAAAACCCGGCTAATTAGAGTAAGGAACATTTTATAATTGAGGTTACTATTCGAAAAAATAATTTAGATAGTGAATTCACTTTTTCTGGCTAGTATGGATCAGTATAGTATAGAAATTTGATTAAGCTATAACAGAGGATATATGAATTCTTAAATTTCGATCCTAAAGCTAAAACTATTTCAAACGCTTTAATTTCATACGGCAACTAGGCCACGCACGGCCCATCATGCTACATATTTCCGTCTCAGTTTTCCCCGCCTTCCAAAGTTTTCGGAGGAGCTCTGATTCCTCCTGCGTCCAGTGCTTACCCTAGTAGAAAAAAATATTTGATTAATATAGGAAATCGGATTGCATATATTCGTTCTAAATTGGTTTCATTGTTCATTTGAAAATGACCAGTGTTGAAGCTAAACAAATGATTAAAAAAAACCCTCATAGACGGGATGGGAGTGTCCTCCTTCTGATTGCACTTCCCCAATGTTTAATTTAACTTCTATTATTAACTGTAGACTGCCTAACTGATAGACGTTGTAACAGGAGGAAAACAGGTCGATCAAATAATTCAAATTTCAAGAAAATTCGGATTTATACATGGTTTTGTACTCTCTATCGATTTGATTCAAAAAATCAAAATTTTCAGAAATTGTTATGATGACGTAGCATAAAAGTGAGCTGTAAATCTAAATGTTATAATTTCACCGTAGAAATAACCGAAAGAAGATATTAGACCTAATAATATCTATTTAGTAAATTTGGTTAGACTAATACAGAGTTGTGATAGATATAACTCAAATATATGTATTTTTTCGTAATCCATGGTTCATCAAAAACAAATTTGTCGAGTTTTTTAAAATGATGTAACTTTCGTTTAGTAAATCGGATTTGTTCAATTTTTGAGATCTGATAACTAATAAGATAGTCGTTATTGTTCAAGTTTAGAAACAAAGGATTACTTACATGTTAGAGGCGTTATATCGATTTAAAGAGAAAGTATGTATCATCACTTTTTGTCGAAATCCTCTGGTAAATTTTATCAAAAATTCTAGCATGTTGATATATTATTGTGCTTTTGTTGGATTTCAAATTAATAGGTTCTAAATATTAAATACAAAGAACTACAGGGTATGCTATTTTCCTGAAAATGACTCAGGCAGTCTACGGTTAAGGATATAAACAACAAATTAATGGCTATTTCAAATTTTTCATATTCGATGTTCGAAAATTCTTTTAGTGTTCCCCTTAAAGGTCACATAAATTAGCTCTGACCACATTTGTCATTTGGTTCGGAATCAGTTGCGGCGAGATGGGGCGCTAACCCAGCGGTGGGCAAACCTTTTAGGCCGCGGGCCAAAATGTATAAATGTCATAGTGTTCCGGGCCTGAGAGTGAACATTCCTATTTAACACATTTTTTATTTTATTTGCAGTAGCATTAATGGGAAATAATTATGATACTGAGGAAGTATAAACTAATTTAATGACATATTTAGGACGTATAAAGAACTAGTGGGAGTTGTGCAGTTGATCCTTCGTTTATATTAGTAATCAAAATTTAGGTTCTCTGACTGAAGTAGCAATACACATAAGCTGAGAAAGGTACTCATCTGTCAATACTGATCTTGACATATTTTTGATAAACTTTATCATACCTGCCAATCGTACAAGGATCCCTGTACAGTAAAATAATTTTAACCACTTTGGCCATTTTGTACAGGCGTACAGGGATTTATTCCATTTATATACGGATTTTTAATTACTAATTATGAGTAAATAATGCCTAAAATGTCTGCAGATGTGATAGTACATTCGGCCATGCATTCTGCAATGACTACATTAAGGCATAACGTTGTTTCTATATTTATTAAAGTGTATAGTAATTCCCTGGACGAGCGAGCGCAGCGACCGAGATATTTTTTGGGAGGTGTACAGGGATTTCGGCCAATGCACAGGGAAAATTGGAGCCCTGGACAGGGATAAGATTTAAATAGGTTTGCAGGTGTACTTTATGTCGCCTAGACTACCAAAAAATATGGACTTCTGTTGAGGTCAAGCAGGCTGGTTAATATCGTAAGCGGACCGGATCCGGCCCGCATGCCGTAGTTTTCCCACCCCTGCGCTAACCCTATCACATCCTTTGTTAATTCACACCTCTATATATAATAATAATAATAATAATAATAATTTGTGCGAGTAAACAAGTACAATAATAGAAAGTACTGCCTGAGGAGGCTTAAGCACATCAAGACTAAATAACATAATACAAAAAGAAATATTAAGATAGGGTAAATGGCAGTAAAAGAGATGGGTAAATAAAGAAATGTAAAAGAGAATGGGAAACTGGAAAATTCAAAGAATAGTCTGGGGGATACAATACAATGATGTTTTTTTCACATGCACAAGGGGGTAAATTTCCCCCAGCGGACCAGTAAAAATCCAGCCTACCTTTGAAGGTAGACAGAGATGGGGCTGAGACGATGTTATCTGGAAGAGCATTCCAACTTGGTAACCCTCTCTGTAAAAAATTGCCTCTTATTCTTGTTTTCGGTGGACGCTCATGAGGTGGTAACAAGGAGAAAGAATTACCACGACAGGGTCTATCATGAGATCTTTGAACTAAAGGGAACCTGAAATTAATTGATACTGTACCATGTATTATTTTCCATGTCAGAATTAAGTCCGCTCTCTTTCTTCTGTTTTCTAAGCAAATTAAACCCAGTCTAAACATTCTTTCAATATAAGGAAGTGCTGCAAAACATTTAACACATTTAGTAGCTCTCCTTTGGATCCTTTCTAGCTTGTTTATATCTTTTATCAGAAAAGGAGACCAAACGTGACTAGCGTATTCTAACCTTGGTCTAATCAAAACTTTATAAAAAATCTTAAAAATAGCTGGAGTTATAAGAGAATAAGTTCTTTAAATAAACCAATCAGTCTGTTTGCACTGTGACACATATGTGCAATATGCTTAGAAAAAGGAGAGTCTATCATCTATCCAGACGCCCAAATCCTTAACTGCAGAATTTACTTCCTTAACTCGACCATTCAATGAGTAATTAAATCTCAGATTTGATTTCCCGATGTGTAAAATCCCGCACTTATTGACATTTAAAGGCATGTAATTCGACTGCGACCAACTTAAAATATCTGCTACGCTATTGGACAAGGATAAATAGTTTTCGAATGAATAGTACTGCGTATAAAGTTTAGTATCGTCTGCAAAACATGATATACCGGTGGAATCATTTAGTTTATATAAACTATAATCTGAATTTGATGGAGTATCATATGTATATATGAGGAATAAAACAGGACCCAAAACCGAACCCTGGGGAACGCCACTTGAAACAACAACCCAATCATAAAAGGACTTCTCTATCTTCACTCGCTGTTTTCTATTTGCTAGATAGGACTCAAACCAAATAAACAACTGGCCTTTTATCCCAACTGCATCCAATTTATCAAGCAGTATATTATGCTGGACTTTATCAAAAGCTTTTTCATAGTCAATATATAATACATCCACTGGTAAACCTAAATCTATGGATACTGTCCAGTCTTCAACAGACTCTAGCAAACTAGATACACATGATTTGTTTGGCTATGATTCACTTTTGAGTAGTGGCGGCACGAGGGTGGGGCAAAGGTCCCACCTATGGGACATATCCTATGGGCCTCAGGTGCTCCACCTGAGGCCCCACCTGTGGCGACGTGCTAGCGCCGAAACTGCTTTTGAGTGGCATTCACTGTTGGTCAGCCTAGCAGTGTATAGTATATTTAGTTTAGTATTCCCCACTTGATTAGTTGATTAAAATGAAAATGAAAAGGGCATACAACAGTAGAAATATTAAAAGGAAAAGGAAGCTTTTACTCGATGAACAGATTAAACTGTTACCAAAAGTGGACATGTTTTTACTTCCACGAAGTCTACTAGTAACAGTGAACAGATTGGATTCACAGAAGATTATATTGCTATACCCACCCAATAAAGTTTGGATTCTCTACCGTCGCCCCATTCGTCGGCATCGAACATGTTGGAGAGAAGGAAGAACTAGCAAGCATAACACTCCGAGAGAATAATGTTGGTAGCTGGAATAAGCTCAGTGAAGAAGACATTTGATTTTGGATCAATGAAGGACCCAGCATAGCAATCTATATACTAAGGCAATGGCAGTCTATTGAATTTATGGACCATGGACTGCGAAGTAATGCTAATTTTGAATTACATTATGGAGGCTGTTTTAGCTAATATTTTATATAAAACTAACTAACTAGAGTATATTTAATCATCCCTATCTAATAAATGCATTTACTAATGATTCTGACAACATTCAAAAATATCATATTTGGTAACACCGGAATCTTTCAACTAAATTATATTGAAGAAGTAAAGATTGTCATAAGTTATAATAAAAATCTCATAAATACATGCTATACTATAGTCAGGAAACCTCTTCCAAACAGGTTAAAGGTACGCAGGGTAAAATGAATTAAATCAAAGGACAAAATCAATTAGGAAAAAATCAAAGCAATTAAAATCAAATTAAAGAATCGATTCAAAAATTCTGCGTACCATTAACCTGTTTGGCGTGCCATTAAACTGTTTGGCGAACCATTAACCTGTTTGGCGTACCATTAAACTTCTCGGGGTACCATTAACCTGTTTGGCGGACCATTAACCTCTTCGGCGTACCATTAACCTCTTCGGATATCATTAACCTGTTTGGCCTACCATTAACATGTTTCGCGTGCAATAACCTCTTCGGCGAACCAGTAACATGTTTGGGGTGCCATTAAACTGTTTGGTGTACCATTAACCTCTTCGGAGTACGGTTAACCTGTTTGACGTGCCATTAAACTTTTGGTGTACCATTAAACTCTTCGGCGTACCATTAACCTCTTCGGCGTGCCATTAACTTTTTCAGTGTAACATCTTCGGTGAACAAAAAACTTTTTCAGAACACCATTAACCAGTTTGGCTTGCCATTAACCTCTTCGGTGTACCATTAACCTCTTTAGCGTACATTAACCTGTTCGGCGTAACATTAACCTGTTGGCGTACAATAAACCTTTTCGGTGTACCATCCTTGGCTTACCATTAACCTCTTCGGTGTACCATTAACCTCTGCGGTGTACCATTAACCTCTGTGGCGTCCAGTAAATGTTTTCAGTGTACCATATTTGGTACACCATTAACCTGTTTCGCGTACCATTAACTTGTTTCGCGTACCATCTTTGGCGTACAATCTTTGGCCCACCATTAACCTCTTTGGAACACCATGAACCTCTTTGGTGTACCATTAACCTCTGCGGCGTATCATTAACATGTTTGGCATACCATTAACCTGTTTGGCGTACAATTAACCTCTTCGGTGTACCATTAACCTGTTTGGCGTGCCATTAACATGTTTCGCGTCCATTAAACTCTTCTGAGTAAAAATAAGCTGTTTGGCGTACCATTAAACTTTTCGGGGTACCATTAACCTCTTCGGTGTACCATTAAACTCTTCGGTGCACAATTAACCTCTTTAGCGTAACATTAAACTCTTTAGAGTGCCATTAACCTGTTTGGCGTATCATTAACCTGTTTGGCGTACCATTAACCTCTTTAGATTACAATTAACCTGTTTGGCGTATCAAAAACCTGTTTGGCGTACCATTAACCTAACGACGTACCATTAACTTTTTCTGTGTACCATCTTCGGTGTACAATTAACTTTTTCAGTGTACCTTTAACCAGTTTGGCGTACCATTAACCTCTTCGGTGTACCATAAACCTCTTTGGTGTACCATTAACCTGTTGGCGTACCATTAACCTGTTTAGTGTACCATTAAAATGTTTGGCATAACATTATGCTCTTTGGCGTACCATTAACCTGTTTCGCGCACGATTAAACACTTTGGTGTAACATTAACCTCTTTCACGTGCCATTAACCTCTTTGGCGTACCATGGACTTTTTCAGTGTACTATCTTTGGTATACCATTAACCTCTTTGGAGTACCATTAACCTCTTTGGCGTACCATCTTTGACCTGCAATTAACTTGTTTGGCGTAACATTAACCTCTTCGCCGTCCCATTAACCTGTTTGGCGTAACATTAACATCTTTGGCGTCCATTAACTTTTTCAGTGTACAATCTTTGGTATACCATTAACCTGTTTCGCGTGCCATCTTTGGCGTACAATCTTTGGCGTACCATTAACCTCTTTGTAACACCATGAACGTCTTTGGTCTACCTTTAACCTCTTCGGCGTGACATTAACCTGTTTGGTATACCATTAACCTGTTTAGCGTGTTAATAACCTGTTTCGCGTACCATTAACCTCTTCGGCGTACCATTAACCTGTTTGGCTTACCATTAAACTGTTTGGCGTAACATTAACCTTTTAGGAGAACCATTAACATCTTCGGTGTACTATTAACCTCTTTAGAGTACCATTAACCTCTTCGGTGTACCATTAACCTCTTTGGCGTACCATTAACCTCTTCGGTGTACCATTAACCTCTTTGGCGTAACATTAACCTGATTCGCGCACCATTAAACACTTTGGTGTACCATGAATCTCTTTCACGTACCATTAACCTCTTTGGCGTATCATTAACCAGTTTGGAGTAACTTTAACCTCTTCGGTGTACCATTAACATCTTTAGCGTAAAATTAATCCGTTTGGCGTACTATTAACCTCTTCGGCGTACCATATTTGGCGTAGCATTAACCTCTTCGGAAACCATTAACCTCTTCAGTGTACCAAAAACATCTTCGGTGTACAATTAACTTTTTCAGTGTACAATCTTCGGTGTACCAATAACATTTTCAGTGTACCATTCACCAGTTTGGCGTACCATTAACCTCTTCTGTGTACCATTAACCTCTTCGGCGTACCATTAACCTGTTTGGCGTACCATTAACCTCTTCGGTCTACCATTAACATCTTTAGCGTACCATTAACCTGTTTGGCGTACCATTAACCTCTTTGGTGTACCATTAACCTCTTCGGTCTACCATTAACATCTTTAGCGTACCATTAACCTCTTTGGTGTACCATTAACCACTTCGGTGTACCATTAACCTCTTTAGCGTACCATTAAACTATTTGGCTTTCCATTAACCTCTTCGGCGTACCATATTTGGCGTGGCATTAACCTCATCGGAAACCATTAACCTCTTCGGCGTACTAAAAACCTCTTCGGTGTACAATTAACTTTTTCAGTGTACATTTTTCGGTGTATCAATAAAATTTTCAGTGTACCATTAACCTCTTCTGTGTACCATTAACAGCTTCGGCGCACCATTAACCTGTTTGGCGTACCATTAACCTCTTCGGAGTACCATTAACATCTTTAGCGTACCATTAACCTGCTTGGCGTACCATTATTAACCTCTTCGGCGTACCATATTTGGCGTACCATTAACTTCTTCGGTGTACCATTAAACACTATGGTGTATCATTAACCTGTTTGACGTACCATTAACCTGTTTGGCGTACCATTAACCTCTTCGCCGTCCCATTAAACTGTTTCGCGTGCCATTAACTTCTTCGGCGTACCATTAATTTGTTTGCCGTACCATTAACCGATTCGGTGTACCATTAACATCTTTAGCGTACCATTAACCTGTTTGGCGTATCATTAACCTGTTTGTCGTAACATTAACCTGTTTGACGTACCATTAACCTCTTCGGTGTACAATTAACTTTTGAAGTGTATCATCTTTGGTATACCATTAACCTCTTCGCCGTCCCATTAACCTGTTTCACGTGCCATTAACCTCTTCGGCGTAGCATTAACCTGTTTGTCGTACCATTAACCTGTTTGGCGTACTATTAACATTTTCGGTGTACGATCTTTGGCGTACGATTATCCTCTTCGGTGTACCATTAACCTGTTTGGCGTGCCATTAACATGTTTCGCGTACCATTAACCTCTTCGGCGTTCCATTAACCTGTTTGGCGTACCATTAAACTGTTAGGCGTACCATTAATCTCTTCGGTGCACCATTTACGTGTTTCGCGTACCATTAACCTGTTTGGTGTAGCATTGAACTCTTTGGCGTGCCATTACCTTTTTAGCGTACCATTAACCTGTTTGGCGTATCATTAACCTGTGTGGCGTACAATTAACCTCTCCGGTGTACCATTAACCTCTTCAGCGTACCATTAACCTGTTTGGCGTTCCATTAACCTCTTCGGATTACCATCTTTGGCGTACCATTAACCTCTTTGGTGTACCATTAACCTCGTTGGTGTACCATTAACCTCTTCAGTGTACCATTAACCTCTTTAGCGTGCCATTAACCTGTTTGGCGTACCATTAGCCTCTTCGGAGTACCATCTTTGGCGTACCATTAAGCTCTTCAGTGTACCATTAACTTTTTCAGTGTACCATTAACATGTTTGGCGTACCATTAACCTCTTCGGTGTACCATTAACCTCTTTGGTGTACAATTAACCTGGTTGTCGTACCATTAACCTGTTTAGCGTACCATTAACCTGTTTGGCGTACAATTAACCTCTTTGGCGTACCATTAACCTGTTTCGCGTACCATTAACCTCTTTGGCGTACCATTAACTTTTTCAGTGTACCATCTTTGGAAAACCATTAACCTCTTTGGGGTACCAATAACCTGTTTGGCGTACCATCTTTGACGTACAATTAACCTGTTTGCGTACCATTAAACTTTCGCCGTCCCATTAACCTGTTTGGCGTACCATTAACCTATTTGCGTCCATTAACTTTTTCAGTGATATATCTTTGGTATACCATTAACCTGTTTCGCGTACCATTAACCTGTTTCGCGTAACATCGTTGGCGTACATTCTTTGGCGTACCATTAACCTCATTGGAACACCATGCACCTCTTTGGTGTACCATTAACCTCTTCGACGTACCATTAACCTGTTTGGTATACCATTAACCTATTTGGCGTACCATTAACCTCTTCGGTGTACCATTAACCTCTTTAGAGTACCATTAACCTCTTCGGTGCACCATTAAACTCTTCGGTGTACCATTAACCTCTTTTGCGTGCCATTAACATATTTGGCGTACCATTAACCTGTTTGGGGTAGCCATTAACCTGTTTGGCGTACCATTAACCTATTTGCGTTCATTAACTTTTTCAGTGATATATCTTTGGTATACCATTAACCTGTTTCGCGGACCATTAACCTGTTACGCGTGACATTTTTGGCGTACCATCTTTGGCGTACCTTAACTTCATTGGAACACCAAGAACCTCTCTGGTGTACCATTAACCTCTTCGACGAGCCATTAACCTGTTTGGTAAACCATTAACCTATTTGGCGTACCATTAACCTCTTCGGTGTACCATTAACCTCTTTAGAGTACCATTAACCTCTTCGGTGCACCATTAAACTTTTCGGTGTACCATTAACCTCTTTAGCATGCCATTAACATATTTGGCGTACCATTAACATATTTGGCGTACCATTAACCTGTTTGCCGTAGCCATTAACTTGTTCGGCGTACCATTAACTTTTTCGGTGTACCATCTTTGGCGTACGATTAACCTCTTCGACGTACCATTAACCTGTTTGGCGTACAACTAACCTCTTTGGTGTACCATTAACCTGTTTGGCGTAACATTAACCTTATCGGCGTACTATTAACCTCTTCGGTGTACCATTAACCTCTTTAGAACACCATTAACCTCTTCGGTGTACCATTAAACACTTCGGTGTATTATTAACCTCTTTAGCGCACCATTAACCTCTTTAGCGTGCCATTAACCTGTTTGGCCTACCATTAACCTCTTCGGTGTACCATTAACCTCTTTAGAGTACCATTAACCTCTTCGGTGTACCATTAAACTCTTCGGGGTACCATTAATCATAGCCTACTATACATAAGGCCTCACAGTAAAATATGAAATCTGGACCAGGGATGCGGTCGCAGCCGGGAAACGAAATTGCAATTTTTTATCAAATTTAGTGACATTCCGCTTAAAAACAGATATTCCGGTGACTAGCAGTCGATATATATCGAAAAATATGCATATTAACCACAAAGCTAATTTTAGAATTTTGTGTTGTTATTCACCCATAATATAGATAAGTGGTTTATGGTATATAACATTCAAAGCAAATTTATACTTTTATTACGTTCTACAGCTAAATAATCAATCTTGTTATTTATTTATGTCATTCCCATTAGTACAATACCCCTACAGAGCCCATTTCCCTATTAATTAATTAACCTTATAATCTGATTTATGCTACTACCATTAATTTATTAGTTTTTTTCTAACGATGCCCAACAGTTGTGCCGTTTTCGGATGCAAAATCAACTACAACGACGATCACCGTGTCCCAGTTTTTAAACTACCTACGAAACCAGATGACCTAAGACACAGATGGCTTCAGGTTCTTCGGAGAGACGATTTACAATCATTCAAGGGGGTTTACGTGTGTGCAAATCATTTTCGCCAGGAGGATGTTGAGTATACTCACAAAGTTCCAAACGGAGATGGTACTTATCGTGAAATTCCAAGAGTCAACCCAAAGCTAATAGATGGTGCCGTTCCAGTTTTCTACCAGGACACCCTTCAATCTGTTCTCAATCTATTAGCTCCAAAAAGCGCAGATGTGTGTCACCTACCTCAAAAGATGAGGAAATGTTCAATGAAGCATTAACACTTAGCCTGGCATCTGAGAGCAAAGAGAAAGAGAAATATCAGATCAATTGTTTCCAGGATATCCAAGCTAAGTTACCTTTGCTTTCCCTACCTAAAACATGGTCTTTATGGTACCCAGATGATCATAGTCTAATTTATATGCTACCTCTACTGGCAGAACACAATATCATTGTCAACACCCATATATTAGTGTCCTTCGATTTGTCAGTTAGAGCTTATCGTAATGGAGAAATTTTACCAATTCCAATTTGCTCGATCAGCGATATACGACACCTTGAATCAATTCTCTGTGAGATTTCTTTATCCCCTCGTCCTGTTCTGTCCACTGAATCTGTTTCAAAGACCGTTAATGAGACTTTATCAATAGCCAGGGACTTCTTTAATATAGGGACTGTAAACTTCGTTTTACGGTAAAATTAGCGTAGGCCTAAAACAGTATTGTTACTTATTGATATCCCGTAATCCGCTAATGCTAGACATAGGAAATGTATTATTGTCGTATAGGAAGTCATATTTTGGGAGTCCAACGGTAATATTGGTTTATCGAAAATTTTTGTGGAATGTAAGTTATGCGATTTTCACACCCTTCCATATATGGTAATATTGTTAAAATCTCGAGATTACTTAACTTTATACATATGAAATATATTATTGGCGAATGGGAAATGGGAATTCATATTTAGGGACTTAGTAGATCACATTGATTTACCTAAGGCGTTCCCATTAGCCTATATTATTATTTTGGCACTCTCCATAGGAGGATTGCCCCGACCCTGTTTTGTAGTTTAGCTAATACTTACATATCAGATATCTGTGATTATGTTGTTTATTAAAAAACAACAAGGCTGGATTCGGTTAACCGGTTACCGTTGCTGACATCGGTTAACGATTAGAGATTTTATTAACCAGTTAGCCGGTCTGTTGAATAACAGTAGAGTTATTGGGAAATTAATGTATAAAGTATTAAAAAATTTTTAATTTTATCAGAATATGTAGTCCTAAATCCATTTCTCATCACCACTTAATACATTTTATTGGACAACATTGATTTAAATATAGATTTGAAAGAAACTTATCAAGATTTTTTAATAATGTAAGAATTAGCTAAACTACAAAACAGGGTCGGGGCAATCCTCCTATGGAGAGTGCCAAAATAATAATATAGGCTAAGGGGAACGCCTTAGGTAAATAAATGTGATCTACTGAGTCCCTAAATATGAATTCCCATTTCCAATTCGCCAATAATATATTTCATATGTATAGAACTAACTAATCTCGAGATTTTAACAATATTACCATATATGGAAAGGTGTGAGAATCGTATAACTTACATTCCACAAATATTTTCGATAAACCAATATTACCGTTGGACTCCCAAAATATGATTTCCTGTACGAAAATGATACATTTCATATGTATAAAGTAAGTAATCTCGAGATTTTAACAATATTACCATATATGGAAGGGTGTGAAATCGCATAACTTACATTCCACAAATATTTTCGATAAACCAATATTACCGTTGGACTCCCAAAATATGACTTCCTATACGACAATAATACATTTCCTATGTCTAGCATTAGCGGATTACGGGATATCAATAAGTAACAATACTGTTTTAGGCCTACGCTAATTTTACCGTAAAACGAAGTTTACAGTCCCTATATTAAAGAAGTCCCTGCTTTAGCGAAGGACAATATCCAACTACTCATTAACAAAGTACTTTCATCTAATGGTGAATTAGAGTTAATAAATTAACTGATTCCCCCGAAATATCCAGGCTTCAATTCATCCAATGTCAGCTTGAAAACAGTATTGTACCCAAACACAGGCGGAGGTACAACATCCTCACACAGGTTATGGCACTTAAAGCACATTTAATTTCACCAGCATGTTATAAGTATCTTCAACAAATGGCTTGTCTATCTCTGCCTCATGTCAACACTTTGGAGAAGTTGTATTCTTCATTCGGACTTGAGTGTGAATTCTTTCCTTTCCTCAAGCAAGCGACAAATTCTTTCACTGAAGATGAGAAACATATCGTTATGCAAATGGACGAAATTCACGTAAAATCTGATGTCACATTTAAAGGAGGCAAGATATATGGTTCTAGTCTAAGCCCAGAAGATCCAATAAAGACTGTATTCGCTTTTATGGTATCAAGTCTCCAGAAAAAAATGGTCTACTATAGTTCGTCTATTACCATGTGCCTCTCTTTCCGCTGAGAAGATATTCCCCATCATACTCGCTTGTATTAAAGATATCGAAACTTGTGGTTTATGTGTGAATGTAATCTCAACAGATAACTATCCTCTTAACGTCAAGTTATTCAAACTATTCTCTCCTGTTGGTAAGCTTGAAACATGTGTACCTCATCCTTGTGTTCGTAACAGGCCTCTGTATCTCACTTTCGATTTCGTCCATATTTTGAAATCTGTACGAAACAATTGGCTAAATCTGAAGTCCAGTTATAAGTATTTTTTCTACCCCGATTTTGACGATATTGGATTTGATTATTGTTCATTTCCTTTAAAGGTGTGCTGCGCTTCTTTCCCAGATGTACGCGCCCTTTATAGCTCAGAGAAGGAGATTGTCTTGCAAAATTAGCCCCGCGGTTGACATTTAAATCATGTTATCCTTCTGTATTGGAACGCCAAAATGTCAAATTAGTCCTGAAAGTAATCCATGAGTCCACGATTGCTGCTCTAGCTCTCCAAAATGATCAACGTTGCAGTGAGTTGAAAACAAACACCTCTAGTTTCGTCAAAATTCTACTCACGTTATGGAACATGTTTAATGTAAATGTTCCATATAAGCATATTTGTTTAAATGATTCTTCATGTCGCCCTTTCACAGTTAATGACGAACGCTTTATCTTTTTAACCAGGATAGTAAATTGGCTAGAGACTTGGGAATCACACTCTTTGAAAGATTGCAAATTATGCAAGCAAACTTTTACAAGCTTAAGACACGCGTGCATTGTACTCCCTCAAATAGTTAATTATCTAACTGGACAGTGTGGATATGCTTACATTTTAACACGTTTCTTACAGACAGATCCACTAGAGCACCATTTCGGACTTTATCGGATGATGTCTGGATCAAATTACCATGTTTCGTACCTTCAAATTTTAGAAGCTGAACGTCGTTTGAAGATCTCCAATCTATTAACTCTATTTTCTAATACCAACACTCAACCATCCAGCCAAATTTCTATGGAGGAATTTATTCAGTCTTTCTCTCCCATTTATAGCATACATACAGATACAGAAATTGACATTGATCCTTTTCTTGATGCTCTATCAGATGTATCA
This sequence comes from Hexactinellida sp. DTS-2022, assembly GCA_028753945.1. Classification (NCBI taxonomy): domain Eukaryota; kingdom Metazoa; phylum Porifera; class Hexactinellida; species Hexactinellida sp. DTS-2022. The sequence goes on from JAPNXP010000014.1 coordinate 3,090,236, forward strand.
GCCATTGAGTGCGATACCCCAACACTCCAGTCACTAGCTTTTATTGCTGGGTATGCTGCCTACCAATACCTTAAGCATTCTTCACCGTGCTTAATATGCCGAGATCTTTTAATTATCGACAAAGATATTCTAGTAGATGAATCCTTCGAATTCCGGTACCAACTACTGCAGCTTTCTGATCGTGGTGGTCTAAAGTATCCTTCAGAGCTTGCATTGGAATCTTTAATTATTGTTTGGAAGATTCTAACTATAATCCAAAGTAATAGTGAACTTATGTCCCTGTTGATAGAAGGTCAAACTAGAAAGATTTTAGTAACACTTGCTTTTGGCTCCCTAACTGGTCTTGATAGTGGTTTTGAAGGTTGGAGAACAACTTGTCCTTCTTGTAATGTGAAAGGTTCAACCATTCTATCAAGTCTAGTTCGGAGTGAAGCAAATTGTCTAATTGCAAATCTTGTCAAGAATTACAATTCGAGCCTTACTTTAAAGGGATTAGAAAAGAGGAAATTGAAAAAGTTCGATTCCTGATTATTTAGATACGAGTTAGTTGTCTTATGTGAAATAACAATATCTACGAGAGTAAATGGAGGTTTTCTAGTAGTTTCTGTATTGTGTATATTATGTGACTGTATTCAAACTCACAAAGTAAAAAGATTAATGGTATAATGAGAGTATACGTATTACTTTATTACAGTTGCTAGTTATTGAGGAAGCTGTTTTCAAGCAGTAAGCCACTATATTTGATCTAAAATTGCAATACCATAATTTTCGTTTCCCGGGGGCGACAGCATCCCTGGTCCAGATTTCATAATTTACTGGGAGGCCTTATGTATTGTAGGCTATGCATTAACCAATTTAGCGTACCATAAACGACTTTAGCGTACCAAAAACAAGTTTGGCGTACCATTAACCTGTTTAGCGTGCCATTAACCTCTTCGGTGTACAATTAACCTCTTTAGCGTACCATTAACCTGTTAGGCGGACAATTAACATCTTCGGTGTACAATTAACCTGTTTGGCGCACCATTAACCTCTTCGATGTACCATTAATCTCTTTAGAATACCATTAACCTGTTTGGCGTTACATTAACCTCTTCGGCGTAAAATCTTTGGCGTACCATTAACCTTTTCGGTGTACCATTAACCTCTTTGGTGTACCATTAACCTCTTCGGAGTACCATTAACCTCTTTAGCGTACCATTAACCAGTTTGGCGTACAATTAAGCTCTTCGGTGTGCCATTAACCTGTTTGGCTTACCATTAAACTGTTTGGCGTACATTAACCTCTTCACCGTACAATTATCCTCTTTGGTGTGCAATTAACCTGTTTGGCGTACATTAACCTTTTCGGCGTAACATTAACCTGTTTGGCGTACAATTAAACTATTTGGCGTACCATTAACCTGTTTCGCGTAACATTAACCTCTTTGGAGTACCATTAACCTGTTTCGCGTACCATTAACCTCTTTGGCGTCCATTAACTTTTTCAGGGTAACATCTTTGGTGAACCATTAACCTGTTTTGCGTACCATCTTTGAAGTACCATTAACCTGTTTGGCGTACCATTAACCTGTTTGGAGTCCCACTGACCTCTTTGGTGTACTATTAAACTCTTTGGCGTACGATCTTTGACGTACAATTAACCTGTTTGGCGTACAATTAACCTCTTCGCCGTCCCATTAACCTCTTTGGCGTCCCATTAACCTCTTTGGCGTCCATTAACTCTTTCAGTGTACCATCTTTGGTATACCATTAACCTCTTTGGTGAACCATTACCTGTTTGGAGTGCCATCTTTGAAGTACCATTAACCTGTTTGGCGTACCATTAACCTTTTCGGTGTACCATTAACCTTTTTAGTGTACCATTAACTTGTTAAGCGTATCATTAACCTGTTCACGTAACATTAACCTCTTTGGCGTACCATTGACCTGTTTCGCGTAGCATTAACCTCTTTGGCGTACCATTAACCTGTTTCGCGTACCATTAACCTCTTTGGAGTCCCATTGACCTCTTTGGTGTACCATTAAACTCTTTGGCGTACGATCTTTGACGTACAATTAACCTGTTTGGCGTACCATTAACCTCTTCACCGTCCCATTAACCTGTTTGGCGTGCCATTAACCTGTTTGGCGTGCCATTAACCTGTTTGGCGTACCATCTTTGGCGTACCATTAACCTTTTCGGTGTACCATTAACCTCTTTGGTGTACCATTAACCTCTTCGGAGTACCATTAACCTCTTTAGCGTACCATTAACCAGTTTGGCGTACAATTAAGCTCTTCGGTGTGCCATTAACCTGTTTGGCGTACAATTAAAATATTTGGCGCACCATTAAACTCTTCGCCGTACAATTAACTTATTTGGTAAACCATTAACCTGTTTGGCGAACCATTAACCTTTTCGGGGTACCATTAACCTCTTCGGTGTACCAATAACCTCTTTAGAGTACCATTAACCTGTTTGGCGTATCATTAACCTGTTTAGCGTACCATTAACCTCTTCGGTGTACCATTAACCTGTTTGGATTAGCATTAAACTCTTTGGCGTACTATTAACCTTTTTAGCGTACCATTAACCTGTTTCGCGTATCATTAACCTGTGTGGCGTACCATTAACCTCTTAGGTGTACCATTAACCTCTTTAGCGTACCATTAACCTCTTCGGTGTACCATTAAACTCTTCGGTCTACCATTAACCTCTTTAGCGTGCCATTAACATCTTTAGCGTACCATTAACCTTTTCAGTGTACTATCTTTGGTATACAATTAACCTCTTTGGTGAACCATTAACCTGTTTGGCGTACCATCTTTGAAGTAACATTAACCTGTTTGGCGTACCATTAACCTGTTTGGCATAGCATTAACTTCTTTGGTGTACCATTAACCTCTTTAGAGTAACATTAACCTCTTTGGCGTAGCATTAACTTTTTCGGTGTACCAACTTTGGCGTACGATTAACCTCTTTGGTGTACCATTAAGCTGTTTGGCGTACCATTAACTTTTTCTGTGTACCATCTTGGCATCCATTAACTTTTTCAGTGTACCATCTTTGGTTAACCATTAACCTGTTTCGCGTGCATTAACTTGTTTCGCGTGCCATCTTTGGCGTACCATATATGGCGTGACCATTAACCTCTTCGGTGTACCATTAACCTCTTTAGAGTACAATTAACCTCTTCGGCGCACCATTAAACTCTACGGTGTAACATTAACCTCTTTAGCGTGCCATTAACCTGTTTGGCGTACCATTAACCTGTTTGACGTACCAGTAACTTGTTCGGCGTACCAGTAACCTGTTTGGAACACCATTAACCTTTTCGGTGCCCATCTTTGGCGTACCATTAACCTCTTCGGTGTACCATTAACCACTTTGGCGTGCCATTAACATCTTCGGGGTACCATTAACTTTTTCAGTGTACCAATAACCTGTTTCGCGTCAAAATAACCTCTTTGGCGTACCATTAACCTGTTTCGCGTACCATTAACCTGTTTCGCGTATCATTAACCTGTGTGGCGTACCATTAACCTCTTAGGTGTACCATTAACCTCTTTAGCGTACCATTAACCTCTTCGGTGTACCATTAAACTCTTCGGTCTACCATTAACCTCTTTAGCGTGCCATTAACATCTTTAGCGTACCATTAACCTTTTCAGTGTACTATCTTTGGTATACAATTAACCTCTTTGGTGAACCATTAACCTGTTTGGCGTACCATCTTTGAAGTAACATTAACCTGTTTGGCGTACCATTAACCTGTTTGGCATAGCATTAACTTCTTTGGTGTACCATTAACCTCTTTAGAGTAACATTAACCTCTTTGGCGTAGCATTAACTTTTTCGGTGTACCAACTTTGGCGTACGATTAACCTCTTTGGTGTACCATTAAGCTGTTTGGCGTACCATTAACTTTTTCTGTGTACCATCTTTGGCATCCATTAACTTTTTCAGTGTACCATCTTTGGTTAACCATTAACCTGTTTCGCGTGCATTAACTTGTTTCGCGTGCCATCTTTGGCGTACCATATATGCCGTGACCATTAACCTCTTCGGTGTACCATTAACCTCTTTAGAGTACAATTAACCTCTTCGGCGCACCATTGAACTCTACGGTGTAACATTAACCTCTTTAGCGTGCCATTAACCTGTTTGGCGTACCATTAACCTGTTTGACGTACCAGTAACTTGTTCGGCGTACCAGTAACCTGTTTGGAACACCATTAACCTTTTCGGTGCCCATCTTTGGCGTACCATTAACCTCTTCGGTGTACCATTAACCACTTTGGCGTGCCATTAACATCTTCGGGGTACCATTAACTTTTTCAGTGTACCAATAACCTGTTTCGCGTCAAAATAACCTCTTTGGCGTACCATTAACCTGTTTCGCGTACCATTAACCTCTTTAGCGTACTTTTAAATTTTTCAGTGTACCATCTTTGGTATACCATTAACCTCTTTGGTGAACCATTACCTGTTTGGAGTGCCATCTTTGAAGTACTATTAACCTGTTTGGCGTACCATTAACCTTTTCGGTGTACCATTAACCTTTTTAGTGTACCATTAACTTGTTAAGCGTATCATTAACCTGTTCACGTAACATTAACCTCTTTGGCGTACCATTGACCTGTTTCGCGTAGCATTAACCACTTTGGCGTACCATTAACCTGTTTCGCGTACCATTAACCACTTTGGAGTCCCATTGACCTCTTTGGTGTACCATTAAACTCTTTGGCGTACGATCTTTGACGTACAATTAACCTGTTTGGCGTACCATTAACCTCTTCACCGTCCCATTAACCTGTTTGGCGTGCCATTAACCTGTTTGGCGTGCCATTAACCTGTTTGGCGTGCCATTAACCTGTTTGGCGTACCATCTTTGGCGTACCATTAACCTTTTCGGTGTACCATTAACCTCTTTGGTGTACCATTAACCTCTTCGGAGTACCATTAACCTCTTTAGCGTACCATTAACCAGTTTGGCGTACAATTAAGCTCTTCGGTGTGCCATTAACCTGTTTGGCGTACCATTAAAATATTTGGCGCACCATTAAACTCTTCGCCGTACAATTAACTTATTTGGTAAACCATTAACCTGTTTGGCGAACCATTAACCTTTTCGGGGTACCATTAACCTCTTCGGTGTACCAATAACCTCTTTAGAGTACCATTAACCTGTTTGGCGTATCATTAACCTGTTTAGCGTACCATTAACCTCTTCGGTGTACCATTAACCTGTTTCGCGTACCATTAACCTGTTTGGCTTAGCATTAAACTCTTTGGCGTACTATTAACCTTTTTAGCGTACCATTAACCTGTTTGGCGTATCATTAACCTGTGTGGCGTACCATTAACCTCTTAGGTGTACCATTAACCTCTTTAGCCTACCATTAACCTCTTCGGTGTACCATTAAACTCTTCGGTCTACCATTAACCTCTTTAGCGTGCCATTAACATCTTTAGCGTACCATTAACTTTTTCAGTGTACTATCTTTGGTATACAATTAACCTCTTTGGTGAACCATTAACCTGTTTGGCGTACCATCTTTGAAGTAACATTAACCTGTTTGGCGTACCATTAACCTGTTTGGCATAGCATTAACTTCTTTGGTGTACCATTAACCTCTTTAGAGTACCATTAAACTCTTTGGCGTAGCATTAACTTTTTCGGTGTACCAACTTTGGCGTACGATTAACCTCTTTGGTGTACCATTAAGCTGTTTGGCGTACCATTAACTTTTTCGGTGTACCATCTTTGGCATCCATTAACTTTTTCAGTGTACCATCTTTGGTTAACCATTAACCTGTTTCGCGTGCATTAACTTGTTTCGTGTGCCATCTTTGGCGTACCATATATGGCGTGACCATTAACCTCTTCGGTGTACCATTAACCTCTTTAGAGTACAATTAACCTCTTCGGCGCACCATTAAACTCTACGGTGTAACATTAACCTCTTTACCGTGCCACTAACCTGTTTGGCGTACCATTAACCTGTTTGACGTACCAGTAACTTGTTCGGCGTACCAGTAACCTGTTTGGAACACCATTAACCTTTTCGGTGCCCATCTTTGGCGTACCATTAACCTCTTCGGTGTACCATTAACCTCTTTGGCGTGCCATTAACATCTTCGGGGTACCATTAACTTTTTCAGTGTACCATCTTCGGATACCATTAACTTTTTCAGTGCACCAATAACCTGTTTCGCGTCAAAATAACCTCTTTGGCGTACCATTAACCTGTTTCGCGTACCATTAACCTCTTTAGCGTACTTTTAAATTTTTCAGTGTACCATCTTTGGTATACCATTAACCTCTTTGGTGAACTATTACCTGTTTGGAGTGCCATCTTTGAAGTACCATTAACCTGTTTGGCGTACCATTAACCTTTTCGGTGTACCATTAACCTTTTTAGTGTACCATTAACTTGTTAAGCGTATCATTAACCTGTTCACGTAACATTAACCTCTTTGGCGTACCATTGACCTGTTTCGCGTAGCATTAACCTCTTTGGCGTACCATTAACCTGTTTCGCGTACCATTAACCTCTTTGGAGTCCCATTGACCTCTTTGGTGTACCATTAAACTCTTTGGCGTACGATCTTTGACGTACAATTAACCTGTTTGGCGTACCATTAACCTCTTCACCGTCCCATTAACCTGTTTGGCGTGCCATTAACCTGTTTGGCGTACCATCTTTGGCGTACCATTAACCTTTTCGGTGTACCATTAACCTCTTTGGTGTACCATTAACCTCTTCGGAGTACCATTAACCTCTTTAGCGTACCATTAACCAGTTTGGCGTACAATTAAGCTCTTCGGTGTGCCATTAACCTGTTTGGCGTACCATTAAAATATTTGGCGCACCATTAAACTCTTCGCCGTACAATTAACTTATTTGGTAAACCATTAACCTGTTTGGCGAACCATTAACATTTCGGGGTACCATTAACCTCTTCGGTGTACCAATAACCTCTTTAGAGTACCATTAACCTGTTTGGCGTACCATTAACCTGTTTAGCGTACCATTAACCAATTCGGTGTACCATTAACCTATTTCGCGTACAGTTAACCTGTTTGGCTTAGCATTAAACTCTTTGGCGTACTATTAACCTTTTTAGCGTACCATTAACCTGTTTGGCGTATCATTAACCTGTGTGGCGTACCATTAACCTCTTAGGTGTACCATTAACCTCTTTAGCGTACCATTAACCTCTTCGGTGTACCATTAAACTCTTCGGTCTACCATTAACCTCTTTAGCGTGCCATTAACATCTTTGGCGTACCATTAACCTTTTCAGTGTACTATCTTTGGTATACAATTAACCTCTTTGGTGAACCATTAACCTGTTTGGCGTACCATCTTTGAAGTAACAATAACCTGTTTGGCGTACCATTAACCTGTTTGGCATAGCATTAACTTCTTTTGTGTACCATTAACCTCTTTAGAGTACCATTAAACTCTTTGGCGTAGCATTAACTTTTTCGTTGTACCAACTTTGGCGTACGATTAACCTCTTTGGTGTACCATTAAGCTGTTTGGCGTACCATTAACTTTTTCGGTGTACCATCTTTGGCATCCATTAACTTTGTCAGTGTACCATCTTTGGTTAACCATTAACCTGTTTCGCGTGCATTAACTTGTTTCGCGTGCCATCTTTGGCGTACCATATATGGCGTGACCATTAACCTCTTCGGTGTACCATTAACCTCTTTGAGTACAATTAACCTCTTCGGCGCACCATTAAACTCTACGGTGTAACATTAACCTCTTTAGCGTGCCATTAACCTGTTTGGCGTACCATTAACCTGTTTGACGTACCAGTAACTTGTTCGGCGTACCAGTAACCTGTTTGGAACACCATTAACCTTTTCGGTGCCCATCTTTGGCGTACCATTAACCTCTTCGGTGTACCATTAACCTCTTTGGCGTGCCATTAACATCTTCGGGCTACCATTAACTTTTTCAGTGTACCATCTTCGGTGTACCATTAACATTTTCAGTGTACCAATAACCTCTTTAGCGTACCATTAACCTCTTCGGTGTACCATTAAACTCTTCGGTCTACCATTAACCTCTTTAGCGTGCCATTAACATCTTTAGCGTACCATTAACTTTTTCAGTGTACTATCTTTGGTATACAATTAACCTCTTTGGTGAACCATTAACCTGTTTGGCGTACCATCTTTGAAGTAACATTAACCTGTTTGGCGTACCATTAACCTGTTTGGCATAGCATTAACTTCTTTGGTGTACCATTAACCTCTTTAGAGTACCATTAACCTCTTTGGCGTAGCATTAACTTTTTCGGTGTACCAACTTTGGCGTACGATTAACCTCTTTGGTGTACCATTAAGCTGTTTGGCGTACCATTAACTTTTTCGGTGTACCATCTTTGGCATCCATTAACTTTTTCAGTGTACCATCTTTGGTTAACCATTAACCTGTTTCGCGTGCATTAACTTGTTTCGCGTGCCATCTTTGGCGTACCATATATGGCGTGACCATTAACCTCTTCGGTGTACCATTAACCTCTTTAGAGTACAATTAACCTCTTCGGCGCACCATTAAACTCTACGGTGTAACATTAACCTCTTTAGCGTGCCATTAACCTGTTTGGCGTACCATTAACCTGTTTGACGTACCAGTAACTTGTTCGGCGTACCAGTAACCTGTTTGGAACACCATTAACCTTTTCGGTGCCCATCTTTGGCGTACCATTAACCTCTTCGGTGTACCATTAACCTCTTTGGCGTGCCATTAACATCTTCGGGCTACCATTAACTTTTTCAGTGTACCATCTTCGGTGTACCATTAACATTTTCAGTGTACCAATAACCTGTTTCGCGTACCATTAACCTCTTCGGTGTACCATTAACCTCTTTGGCGTGCCATTAACATCTTCGGGCTACCATTAACTTTTTCAGTGTACCATCTTCGGTGTACCATTAACATTTTCAGTGTACCAATAACCTGTTTCGCGTCAAAATAACTTCTTTGGCGTACCAATAACCTGTTTCGCGTCAAAATAACCTCTTTGGTGAACCATTACCTGTTTGGAGTGCCATCTTTGAAGTACCATTAACCTGTTTGGCGTACCATTAACCTGTTTGGCGTCCCATTGACCTCTTTGGTGTACCATTAAACTCTTTGGCGTACGATCTTTGATGTACCATTAACCTGTTTGGCGTTCCATTAACCCCTTTGCCGGCCCATTAACCTGTTTGGTGTACCATTAACCTCTTTAGAGTACCATTAACCTCTTTGGCGTACCATTAACTTTTTCGGTGTACCATCTTTGGCGTACGAATAACCTCTTCGGTGTACCATTAACCTCTTTGGTGTACCATTAAGCTGTTTAGCGTACGATCTTTGACGTACCATTAACCTGTTTGGCGTACCATTAACCTCTTCGACGTCCCATTAACCTCTTTGGCGTCCCATTAACCCCTTCGGCGTCCATTAACTTTTTCAGTCTACCATCTTTGGTATATCATTAACCTGTTTCGAGTACCATTAACCTGTTTCGCGTGCCATCTTTGGCGTACCATATATGGCGCGACCATTAACCTCTTCGGTGTACCATTAACCTCTTTAGAGTACCATTAACTTCTTCGGCTCACAATTAAACTCTTCGGTGTAACATTAACCTCTTTAGCGTGCCATTAAACTGTTTGGCGTACCATTAACCTGTTTGGGATACCATTAACCTCTTCGGCGTACCATTAACCTGTTTGGATAACCATTAACTTTTTCAGTGCACCATCTTTGGCTTACCATTAACCTCTTCGGTGTACCATTAACCTCTTCGGCGTACCATTAACCTCTTCGGGCTACCATTAACTTTTTCAGTGTGCCATCTTCGGTGTACCATTCACTTTTTCAGTGTACCATTAACCTGTTTGGCGTACCATTAACCTCTTCGGTGTACCATTAACCTTTTTAGTGTACCATTAACTTGTTAAGCGTATCATTAACCTGTTTCACGTACATTAACCTCTTTGGCGTACCATTAACCTGTTTCGCGTAGCATTAACCTCTTTTCTCAAAGTCTTTTAAATTAACCTGTTTCGCGTACCATTAACCTCTTTGGCGTCCATTAACTTTTTCAGTGTACCATCTTTGGTATACCATTAACCTGTTGCGCGTACCATTAACCTGTTTCGCGTACCATTAACCTGTTTCGCGTGACATCTTTGGCGTACAATTAACCTCTTTGGAACACCATGAACCTCTTTGGTGTACCATTAACCTCTTCGGGATACCATTAACCTGTTTGGTATACCATTAACCTGTTTCGTGTACCATTAATCTCTTCGTTGTACCATTAACCTCTTTAGAGTACCATTAACATCTTCGGTGTACCATTGACCTCTTCGGCGTACCATCTTTGGCGTACCATTAACCTCTTCGGTGTACCATTAACCTCTTTAGTGTACCATAACCTCTTCGGTTACTATTAACCTCTCTAGCGTACCATTAACCTGTTTGTCGTACCATTAACCTCTTCGGAGTACGATCTTTGGCGTACCATTAACCTCTTCGGTGTACCATTAACCTCTACGGCGTACAATTAACCTCTTCGGCGTACCATTAACCTTTTCAGTGTACCATCTTCGGTGTACAATTAACTTTTTCAGTGTGCCATCTTCGGTGTACCATTCACTTTTTCAGTGTACCATTAACCTGTTTGGCGTACCATTAACCTTTTCGGTGTACCATTAACCTTTTTAGTGTACCATTAACTTGTTAAGCGTATCATTAACCTGTTCACGTAACATTAACCTCTTTGGCGTACCATTGACCTGTTTCGCGTAGCATTAACCTCTTTGGCGTACCATTAACCTGTTTCGCGTACCATTAACCTCTTTGGAGTCCCATTGACCTATTTGGTGTACCATTAAACTCTTTGGCGTACGATCTTTGACGTACAATTAACCTGTTTGGCGTACCATTAACCTCTTCGCCGTCCCATTAACCTGTTTGGCGTCCCATTAACCTCTTTGGCGTCCATTAACTCTTTCAGTGTACCATCTTTGGTATACCATTAACCTGTTTCGCGTACCATTAACCTATTTCGTGTACCATTAACCTCTTCGGTGTACCATTAACCTCTTTAGAGTACCATTAACATCTTCGGTGTACCATTAACCTCTTCGGCGTACCATCTTTGGCGTACCATTAACCTCTTCGGTGTACCATTAACCTCTTTAGTGTACCATGACCTCTTCGGTTACTATTAACCTCTCTAGCGTACCATTAACCTGTTTGGCGTACCATTAACCTCTTCGGAGTACGATCTTTGGCGTCCCATTAACCTCTTCGGTGTACCATTAACCTCTACGGCGTACAATTAACCTCTTCGGCGTACCATTAACCTTTTCAGTGTACCATCTTCGGTGTACCATTAACTTTTTCTGTGTACCATTAACCTATTTGGCGTACCATTAACCTCTTCGGTGTACTATTAACCTCTTTGGTGTACCATTATCCTCTTTTGCGTAAAATTAACCTGTTTCTCGTACCATTAACCTCTTTGGCGTACCATTAACCTGTCCAGTGCAAGAAAAGTCGTCTCCAATAAAAGTTTAATTGTTTCTATCCCGACTGCGAATATATCAATTGATCATTTTACCTCTAGCTCTACCTATCCTGTACTATGCAATGCACCCTTTCAAGACATCCGTAACTTGTTCAAATCCGATAAGTTTAATGTCCTAAAATGAGCACCCAAATTGACAGCTAAAGCGTGTTGGCCCTCTAGGTTAGAAAGACAAAACGTCAGTTTAGCACTGAAAATATTCCATGAAACAACATCTGCAGGTTTATTAGCCTGGAAATTGGAAAATAACATAGTGGATACCACTCAAACTGTAGAATTTCTTGATATAATGAGCAAAGTGTGGAAGATATTTAATGTAAAATGGGTCGGAAAGAATATTCGCTTTAAGGATGATTATTTAGCTCCAATTTATCCAGCAGATTTCCGTTTACAATATATAAGTAAAGTTGTCTCTTGGTTAGATAATTGGGTAAATCTGCCATTTATATCGGGAAAGTTAACTCCGCAAACTTTTACCAGTTTTCGACACACATGTGAGGCGTTACCACTGCTGGTCAAACAACTTATCGAGAACTGTGGGTATAATTACCTTTTCACTGCGAGGATCCAAAATTACTCTCTAGAACACCACTTTGGTTTATATAGACAAATGTCAGGGTCACACTATCACATTTCATATAACCAAATCTTAGAAAGCGAACGCAGACTCCAACTTTCTAACATATTAAAGGTGTTTGCTATAAAATATGGTTCCACTAACACTGAAGACAGTGTTTCCTTAAAAGAATATCTTGCTCAATTTTCGGATGATGTAGATTCCATAAGCGACGAACAACTCAGCTTTGATATTGAATTGTACATACATAAATTGAATGAAATTTTTCTCCCAGACTTCGAGGTTTCTCAGATTGAATGTCTGATCTATATAGCGGGATATGCAGTCTTCTCTTACTTTAAAAAATCTAATGGGTGTCTATCTTGTCATAATTTCTTAACAACAGATAAACCTCTTGAAGTTAATAATGATGTTGGGTCCCAGTATACCTTGATTGATCTGGTGGATAGAGGCTCCCTGAAGTATCCTTCTTATCATGTGGTAAAATCTCTTTTTATGAAACTTTTGTAAAGATTGATAACTGCGATTGCTTGAAAAAAGAATTCTATTCTGGACCATCCCGAAACTTGCTGGTAAACATATGTATGAACATTATTGCAGAGAGGAATAATAACGTGTGGAAAGATTGGTGCATATGTAATGTTTGGAACTGGGATATTCTCAAAAAGCTTTGTGTAACTTGGGCAAACATAATCTTGTCAAAGAGGGTTCGTAATTTACAATGTCGCCGTTTTAAAAAGGGATAATACCAAACTTAAAAAATACAACTTATACTTAAGTAATTATTTGTTTCCTCTAGATCAGTGGTTCCCAACCTGGGGTCCACGGATGGCTGTAGGGGGTCCACAGGATGTATTACGGCCAATGGGAGGGGGTCCACAGAATGACTATAGGGGGTCCACGGTTGAAAAAGGTTGGGAATCGCTGCTCTAGATATACGTACTACAAGAAGTTTGTCAGTGTTTAGAAAATGGTGTGCAAGAAGTAGATGATCCCTGGCTGCTACGGACTGAATTTACTATGTTTTGTACTTATTTGTGTATTAATATGTGTAGTAATATTGGTATTTGTTGTTAAGAGTTTCCAATTAAAATTTACATGTTTCCAATTATATTTATTGTTATTATTGAGCTGGATATTACTATAAGTTGAACGTGGAAGAAACAGCTATAATTCAGGAGCATTTAGTTGTATTAATAGATTAAGTAGCAACATATGAAAAGTTTGAAATTAGCATTACTTCGCAGTCCATGGTCCATAAATTCAATAGACTGCCATTGCCTTAGTACCGTATTTATTCGAATAGTAGCCTAGGCGATTATTGTTCTTTATGCCATTTTCTGACCGATAATTTTTGTGACTTCGAGAATATCACATTTTGATACAATTTATTTAGTATAGTCGGTTGATAATCGTATTGCAACTAATATTATATAAAGAAATTTACTCAGGGTACCGGTAGTAAATTTGTATTTGCTAATTTGGGGGGGCTATTATTGGAGGTAGGCGATTATTCGAATAGGGGCTACTATTAGAGTATATACGGTATATAGATTGCTATGGACCCAGTTACTGTCAGAACTCGGATGGGCCATTTGATAAATCAAAGCGAGAGTTTAAAAACAGAACTCGGCAGTGTTCGAAAAGTCTGTTCCATGGCATCAAGGCAAATGGAGAAAAGTACGATCGAGAATGGCTTGTGCATTCTAAAAGCACTGGTCGTCTCTACTGCTTTGTCTGCAAGTTACTGTCGATCTCCAAATCTGCATTATCGTTTGATGGCTTTGATGATTGGCGTAATCCAGTTGTGATTAAAATTCATTAAGTGGATAGTTGCCAGTGCAGATGACTTGTACTGTCAGACCACAACATTCTACATCACAAATAACAGATTTGACAACTGCAAATATCTCGTCAGCAGAGTTAGAAGAACATGGAATTAGGAGGACAATTTGCGACCACTTTCTGACAAGCTTGATACCATTATAGCGAAAACAGTTTTAATTGGTTCATTAGTAACATAGAATATCCGAGTATTCTTCCACCCTTATAAGCACTTGGACTTGACATGAATCTCGTCCAATTGTAAAATTTCATTGCGGTCTCTATCACTAAAGTCTGAAGTCGCTTATTTAAGAAATGCTAGAAAATCGCTTTCTAAACCAAATTTTGAAGAGTTTCTGTAGGGTTCTAGGATGCGGTAATGATATACAGGGGCGGCGCGGCCATTCAACAGATCGGGTGTAGCCCGAATTCTTCAGGGTGGCGCCCCCAAAAGGTGCCCCTAATAGGCGCCTACAATACAGTGGCGTATCCAGAGGGGGATTTGGGTGTTCAATCACCCCCTCATAAATAGAAACGGAATAAGGGTATATTGGCCCCGTCAGGACATCAACCACGGGGCTTTACGATTTTCTTTGAGGACACCCCTGAATATAATCCTACAGGGTCCTTACAAATTTTTCTACAATCTTTACTACCTTGTGCATTACAACGATTTCTTCTTTTGATATATCGTCCCACAACCCAATGTTATTCACATGTTGCTCTTCTACAACATCTGGAACTTACTAATCTGACTCGATAAAACTGGTGTCCCATACTGCAAGTAATTCGCTTTAATTATATACAAATGAATCGCCAAGAGGTACAAAGGAATATTATGAAGTAGAAAGCTCATAGTCTTCGGCTGTAAATTATTTGGATTGTGATTGTAAGTTAGATTATGTGTCTAATTTAGGAAGTTTAGACGTTTCTTGTTTAGTTGCTCTTCCCGAAGGTGACTTTCTTTTCTTTTAGCTGCCCCCGCCTTGTGAATAGGATGCATTACTGTGAAGTGGAGAATATATTTAGACTAGAAAAAAAGTAAAAGTAGATCAGGACAAGGCTTGTTACTTTAAGGTATGCTGTCAATTAATTGTATCATTGTTATTGCTTCACTGTTCAAACTCATTAAATCATCATTATCATGTTATTGCTTCACTACTCAAACATTAGAATGCAACTAATTTCTCAATACAAATATTACAGCTTTGTATTGGGCCCAGTTAGGCTCGGGCCCCGGGCGACCGCCCCATCCGCCCCCCCCCCCCCCCTTAATCTACCACTGCTCATAAATGGCTTCCAAGAGATATGTTGTTGCCTTTAATTCGATTTTCCTGAATAGGGATATGTTGTTATTTATATTTCGATTTTGCTGAATAGTATTAATAAAATTAAGTAACAAAGTTATCATGTTATCTAAACATAAACATCTAAACATCTAAACATCTTTGGTACAACTGAACACAATTACACTCCTACTTCTATGTGACAAGTATAGCTGTACATCGATGTTTGGGCGTCTAAGATTCGAAAAGATTTCTGGGGGCTAGACCCCCAAACCTCTCCCTACCCGCCTCTCGCTTCTCGCGCTCTAGAACACCTCACTCACGATAATCCTGTATACGCCACTGCAATAAGTGGGCGCCGCTACCCGATGGGCTGAGGGGCGCCGCGCCGCCCCTGATGATATACATCCTAGAGATTGTAAATATCTGTAGCTCGCTGGAGATATGAGATGAGCTTTGAATGCCATAACTTGGGTAATAACATTATATCTCTTCCTCTTCTTATGTACAATAAAATGATTTAATTGGCATTCAATAAATTGAATTTGAGATAAATTATGAGAATTTTCAGCGGAAAGGGCATTTTAGGCGGAAAGAGCGGATTTACCGTTAGGTTATTACTTATTGTCAAACAATATTTTACCTTCAAAGCCAGACCTGATAAGTCGGGCTGATAGATGTGCATAGTATGGAGCTCAGAATGCCAAACCATCCAATTATCTGGTAATTAAGTGATGTATCTTCGAAATTAGGTCTTGGAAATCGTCGACTCTAAACCTTAAATCCTCCCGTTTTTGTTGCTCGAGGCTTAGTTGGAGAGCTTGTGCAAATTGTTGTCCTTCTCTCGAGTGTCGTGTAAGCCCAGGGCCGTGGTCACTGGTCAGGTTGGTCAGGTTTCAACCTGACCACTTTTGGTTGATTATTTTCCCAATATGGCACCACTCGGTCAGGTTGGTCAGAATAACCTGACCACTCGGTAAGGTTGGTCTGATTAACCTAACCACTCAGTCAGGTTGGTCAAATTAACCTGACCACTTTGATTTTGGTGGCTACGGCCCTGAAGCCGAGTGGGTCTGTCCAGAGACGCTGTCGAAAGATATGTAGGGCATCCTGGTAAGAGAGAAGGAACTGCATTTAGACGAAGTTTTGACCTTTCACGCAACTTTTCGGTGACAATTCCGCAGCTTGCAAAATTTTGTTACAGTGACAATGTCCTCGGGATGAAAGTGAAGTTGGCAAATATATACGTGTTTTAGATTTTCAATGTCCACTCGATGAAGTGCTCTTGCAATTGATGACGTAGTTCTGGTGGGACAGTTGGAAGTTTAAAAACTGGTGTGTATGGCTCACCACGGTAATTACCACGACATCCAGGTGCGGAGCACTGGTTAGGCATCAAATTATCAAGACTGGCTAAATAAGCTATGAAAACAAGACAACAACCAATTGATTATTGTTAAATGAGCAGAGGAATATAGTGAAGTGGCTTAGGGCTATATTTAGCGATTACGGTTACATGGTGGATAAAAGCACCAAATTTGGCATGAGGAACCCTTAGGGCATATCGGTAAATGTTAGCTTAGGAGCCCTCCGGAGATTCAATTTTTATTGTGTGTAAAATGAAAAAGATGGCCAACAAATATGAAAAAGATCGATTTTCATCAACTTTTTTTGTATCATATCCCCATGTTTAGAAACTCTATAATATTATAGGCATTAAATTGATATTAAATCGTATTCTATAGTTGTTGTGGATTCCCCAATGCTGGGGAACCCCAACAACACAGGACTACATTACATTATAATTAATGTGCAGTAATTGTATTGTGTATGATTCTCCTTTCAGAGTGTCAGCATGGAACTGAACTGGGATCGCTGTGTGATTTGCCAGCAGGAGACTGGTGAACCCTTGAAGTGTCCCTTGCTGAGCCCTGGATCAAGTCGTGACATACAGATGCCTATACATCATTCCTTACCAACGTAGAACAGTTCCGGGCCATTGGTGCTCTTCCAGGTGAACTATCTTCTCAGAAGATGCTCTTATCCTGGCCAAAGCTGCTACGTTAGTCAGAAAAGACATCTTAAGCCATCAAGGCTTCAAATTCACTGGTTGCTTCCCGGCTCAATGCCAAGAAGACTCAATACCCTCAAGCCTCAAGTCTCTTGTTTCCATGATCTTGAATGGCTCCAACTTGAAAGATCAAGACAAGCGTGAAACCCAGGCTTGCCTAACCATCGGCCAGAGCATCATTTACAACACAAAAGGAAAAAACATCTCGTATTGCTGTGGAGACCAGGCACACTCTGGAGCGTGAGCCACCCCTCCCCATCTACATTGGCATCAATGTGCATGCACTGAGCAGAAGCAAGACACTCATCCGGCAGTTATACCAGATGGGCATCAGCGTTTCCTATGACAGGATTATGGAGATTGAGAACTGGATCGCCACTTCTACCTGTGAACGCTTTATAGAAGATGGAGTAGTTACTCCTGCATGTCTCCAGAAAGGGTTGTTCACTGTGGGCGCTCTGGACAACCTAGACCACAACCCCAGCTCAACCACTTCCCAAACATCATTCCATGGGACTGGAATCAGCCTTTTTCAGTTGCCTACCAAGACCAAAGCGGGTGTGAGTAGACCACCTATTACGATACCACCCTCTGGAAATGAAATTCATTCTCTTCCAGACAACTACGCCTCTGTCCCAGCCGTTGCAATGAAGACCACTGCTGTCTCGATGCCAGAGTGTGATGTATTTAAAGACAAGGTCGGCTGCTTAGATGAGGCCAGAGAACTGGAGCAAAGCTGGGTAGAGCATGCACTACCACTTCTAGAGAGAGGAGAACTCACCAGTGGAGATGCCATTGCATGGACTGCCTACTTTGCCTCTATGCAACCTCCATTAGAAGACCCTCCAGCACTATGTGCACTCCTTCCTCTGTTCTATGAGAAGTCCGCCACTCCAGCTATGATCAAGCACGGGCCTGCACGGCATGGATGTCGTGAGACAAGATGTCGAATTTCTGAATCCTGGACAAATCCCAGTCACTACATTTGACCAGCCTCTGTTTGCCCTGGCAAAATTTGTACAGTGGAGATGGCCAGACACTCATGGTGAGAGAGTTCATGTGGTTATGCTAGGTGGTCTGCACACAGAAATGGCCCTCTGGAGTACACTGGGTGATGTCTTGGATGGTTCTGGCTGGATAACGTCCCTCACACAGGCAGAGGTAGCATCCTCTGGCACAGCTGATTCTTATCTGAAGGCAGCACACTAACTCGAACAAGGCATGCCCACCAAGTCACTCTCTTGACCCTGCATATTCTCCAGAAGGAGGCTTTCATGCTCAGCGAGGGCCCCAAAGACAATGCATCTGACATGGCCTGGAGAAACGACATACAGAAGAAGAGTCCTACTTTCATGTACTGGGACCTGATCATGAGATATGAAACCCTAATTCTCATTTTCGTCAGGGCTCACAGAGAGAAAAATTTCCCTCTGTATGTGGAGGTCATGGAGGAACTCACACCGCTCTTCTTTGCCTTGGATCATGTTAACTACTCCGGTGGATGCCTATCCACATCAGGGACATGAAGTCCTTGCCTGACACTATCAATGAAGAGTTTGAAATGTGTTCCCACTGGGTCCTTTCCAAGACCAGCAACAAGTTCTCTGCCATCCCATTTGATCAGGCTCACGAGCAGGAGAACAAGATTGTGAAAGGATCGGGAGGTGCTGTTGGGCTCACACAAAACCCGGTTGCTTTTCGACGATGGATGCTTTCTGGCCCAGAGACTGCCAGACTGCTGGAGCAGTTTGAGGAAGAATACCCTCCTGATGATGCTCCACAGATACCCAAGAACTTCCAGCACCACGAGCAGGCTCTCTCGACACAGAAGTCCTTACAGAGACAGGTTACCAGCCTCTCCGAAACCATCAGAAGAATGGGCAATCCCTTCTTTGATGATTTCCCAGATTTAGTAACTCTCGACAATCGAACCTGCGCAGACGAAACCGCGGTAGTCGCAGTGCACACCTTGGAGGATACAGGCAAGAAACAGTACCAGGAATTCGTCAAGAATGTGCTTGATGTGCGCAGCCACTCCATCCATGACCCAATCCACAGGAATTCTCTTGTGATCTTCAGGATTCATCACCGCAAGGTAACATCTAAGCAGGGGAAGAAAATCAAAGTGCTTCAGAACAATGTGTCACTCTTTGGTCAGCTATACATATCAGTGATGTGCTCCGTTACTAAATCTTCCGTTACTCCGTTACCCCGTTACAGTTACTTTATATCTCCCGTTACAGTTACTTTATATCTCCCGTTACCGTTACTCCGTTGTCGTTACTTTTTTTCTCCCGTTACTTTTACTCCGTTACCGTTACTTTATTTCTTCAGTTACCGTTACTCCGTTACTTTTTTTAATTTTATCCGTTTACCTTTATTCAGTACAGTTTACCTTAATGTAACGGTAACTGATTTAAAATAACATAGTAATTGCAATGGAATAAGTTTAACGTAGTAACGGTTAGTGTGTTACAGTAATGTAATGGTAAGAGTGACTTATTAAAGATAACGGTAACTAGTTAAAAGTAACGGATGTCCGTTACCGTTACTCGGCGATGCCCGTTACCGTTACTTTTTTCCATTACCGTTACTCCGCGACACCCGTTACCGTTACTTTTTTCCGTTACCGTTACTTGTCGACACCCGTTACCGTTACCTTTTCCGTTACCGTTACTCCGTTACTAGTGACGGAGCACATCACTGATACATATCTATGCAGAACAGGGAAGGTGACTTGGCTGAGTTCTTTGCACATGAAATACAGTCCTTCCCTCCTTCCCTCTCAGACTTTGGCAAGCTTCATTTACCAAACACGAAGTCTGGCCTGCTTGAGCAGCCCGGGCAATCAGAGCCACCCTCAACTTACGACAGCAAAGTCATGGATGGTGCCGTCATCGTCCACTTCCTACCAACTGCCAGCGTCAGCACCTTCCATGAGTATGCAGACATTGTATTCATACCGTCCTGGAGAAGCAGATGCAGACTGCCACGAGGTTGGATGTTGTGTGGGACACATACATATCAGACAGTTTGAAGGAGTGTACGCGGGAAAAGAGAGGCAAGGGCGTGCGCAGGAAAGTCTCAGGCAAGACGAAACTGCCAGGCAATTGAATGGACTTCCTCCGTGACCCATTGAACAAGAAGGAGCTGTTCGCCTTTTTGACTTCCAAGGTTGAAGAGTTAAAATTGCCACCAGCCAGAGCTGGATATGTCACATCAGGGCAAGCTGTGGTGTCTATTGGTGCCAGCACCCCCATGAAAAACTGCAATCATTAAGAGGCGGACACCAGAGTTATGGTTCACATAGTGCATGCACTGGAGCAGGGGGCAAAGACTATTCAAGTGCGTACAGTAGATACAGATGTTGTAGTCATCCTTGCAGGCACATTCCATGATCTGATTGCGACTCATCCTTTGGCAGACATCTGGGTTGCCTTTGGCATGGGAAAAAATTACTGGTTTTTTCACATAAACGCCATCTGTGCAAGCCTGGGGGAGCCAAAATCACGAGCATTACCTGTATTACATGCATTTTCAGGTTGCGACACAACCTCTTCCTTCAACGGCAAGGGAAAGAAGTCAGTTTGGCAGGCCTGGCATGTTTATGAAGACATCATAGAGACATTTGTGTATCTCGCCAGTCACCCCTTCCAGCTGCTGGATGTCGACGATGACCATTTCAAAAAGATCGAGAGATTGACTGTTATCCTGTATGACAAAACCAGTCCTTTGAGATCCATCAACGATACAAGAAGGGAACTCTTCTGTCACAAGAATCGAGCAATGGACAAGCTCCCACCCACCAATGATGCGCTACTCCAGCATGTCCGACGTGCAGTATATCAAGCAGGAATCTGGACGACCAGCACACAAACACAGCTAGTGATTCCTTCTCCACATGATTTTTCCTGGACCAAGATATCAGATTCGTGGGTACCAGTTTGGGTGACAATTCCAGAGGCTTCCAGAGCGTGCAGGGAGCTGATCAAATGTTCTTGCAAAGGGGACTGCTCCATCTGCCAGTGTGCCAAAGCAAATCTTGACTGCTCACCACTTTGCAAGTGCAAATGTACTCCATAGATCATATCAAAGTGTATGTAAGTATCTGTGACTGTTGCTATAGTAGTTATTGAATTAAATTAAAAAAATGTTTCATATTTAATTCTATAACATTGTATTTTAATAACATCTTCATATGAATTTTTTTCAATAATTCAATAAATTGATTTTTTTTTGAACGTCGAAAGAGAGGGCTCCTAGGCTAACATTCATCAATAGGCCCTAAGGGAGCCTCATGCAAAATATGGTGCTCTTATCCGCAATGTAACGGTAATTTCACTAAGCCACCTCACTAATAGGAGCAGCTAAAATAAAAATTATCCTGTAATATAGACAAAAGTAACTAGTTGAGTCAGAGAAAACAAGTTATATTCGCAACAAGAAGCGATGCGTAACATAATTATGGAAATTAATGTTAAAAAATAACTAAATAAAGTTGTAAACGAACAATTTCTAAAAAAATTAGCTTATTATTGTCGCCAAAAAATCTCTATTATTAAATCTCGATTGTTGTTTGTGTGTGTGTGTGTGTGTGTGTGTTTGTTTGTACGGATTATATTAAAGTGATGGGGAATAGAAACCGCAATTAATATTGGGATATAAACTAACTTTCAAATGTTATAATAGGTAAACAAGTATGCTGAACACGAATTTCGCGTTAATAAATTTCTCATATGAATATTTGTTGTTGTTGTTGTTGTTTACTCAAAATAGCTAAACAATTTAATGAAAATTCAAAATCAACCTAGAATTTAACTTTCAATAGGTATTATAAGTAAATAAGTGTGCTGAACACGAATTTCGCATTTATAAAATTCTAATATGAGTATTTGTTGTTGTTGTTGTTTACACAAATAGGTAAACAAATTAATGAAATCAAAATCATAACGTCCCTATCTACCATTTGCA
Source organism: Hexactinellida sp. DTS-2022 (assembly GCA_028753945.1). NCBI lineage: Eukaryota > Metazoa > Porifera > Hexactinellida > Hexactinellida sp. DTS-2022. The sequence goes on from JAPNXP010000014.1 coordinate 3,112,561, forward strand.
TGGTAGAAAATGTGAGGAGTAAGGCCGCACAGCGACAGAGACCGAAGGGCTCGTTATTATAAAACCATGACGAATTTTATGATAAAAATATCAAAGTAAATAAATTTGATACAATTTGTTAGCTATAACCAATGCACTTCTAACATGTCTATGGTCCATTTATTTAATTCAGAGGCATGTGACACCAGGGCCGGCGCCACCAGGGCCGGCGCCACCGGGGGTGTCCTGGGTGTCCGGACACCCACTGCCTCAAGGAAATGAAGCGGTGCTTGGACAGTGACACCCACTAGACTATACAGTGACACCCACTACACCCACACCTCATAATACGTTGCGCCGGAAATGCATTGTCCATTTATTTCGTAGATCACGCCTATTCCCTTGTCAATCTCTGTGCCGCACCTGCTCCTACGTCTCTGAATAATGTAAAAGTGATAGATAGCATATTGATCTATGCACTAAACTTCTAGTAAGTCGTATTCCGACGTTATGGTTTGTTTACAAAATATACTTGAAGTAATTCATGGTAATGAAAAATTCAGGCTGTGAACAGTCTTTAGTTAAGTAGTCCAGGCGCGGTAGGTCCTTTTCGAAAAGTGGCAGGCGCACGCCGCACCAGCTGTACCGGGTATACCGCCCCCTGTAGTCTGTGAGATTAACCCAATGTGAAATACCTGTTTACGCATTGTGGTTACATGACGTAAATGACAAATTAATAAATACAGTACATAATGGATATAGTGATAATGGTGGAAACATGAGATTTTTGGCCAAATATCACTATATTATTATATATCCTTATATTACTATATGATATATCCACTGTATCACTGCATCTAATATATGAGTGTATAAATTGTCAATACTTATAATATCATAGGTATAATCAAATTCCTTATCGTATTCAACTGGTAACGATATTTATACTGTAATATATGAAATTATGGGGGCCAAGGTTAAAATTCAAAATTCTTGTATAAACTGTGTACAAATTATCACTATAAGTCTATAACCAATAAAATTTGTATGGGATTTGCTCGGGGGACAACCTAAAGCGGAAAATTATCATTATATCCAATATCTCTATATCCATTATGTCCTATAGTTATCTCCCAACAGTTTTCACTGAATCGCTCCCGAAATTTAGCACTTTCTATAACTAATTGTGTTGCACCCTTGAACCAATTTTCGATTATTTTCACTTTGATTTTTCTTTTGGTAATAATCTAATTGTTTACGTCTTTTATTGGATACGTATTACGTGTATTATAAATACGTATTATACGTATACCATACTTGTAATATCGCGCTCGTGGAAATTGCTTTGAACAATTTCGGTATAATCGTACAGTCTGTATATAGTACAAATTTGAGTATTTGTTAGATCTTGTAAGATTTAAAATATACTATGTACTCATAGCCTACTCTATGGAAGCACGACAATTGATCACGAACAATTGATCACGAACAATTGATCACGAACAATTGATCACGAACAATTCATCGTAGGTGATAATTCATCACAAACAATTCATCGTAGGTGATAATTCATCACTGGAAGCTTCGCAAGTGACAATTGGTCTTACAACCTTTCTTGCCATTTAACAATGGCAAAGAGGAAATTTGTATAAAAGCTACGGGTAAATGCAGTGATCTTATAGTTAAACTAAATGTTCCGCAAACTACTGTCAGAGAAAGGGAAACTTAAAATTGAAAAAGAAGGCTTTTTCTACACAAAAGATAGAGAATTGTCTCTTCCTGGTACTGCTAGCTGGTACTGTGACCATAAAACCAAAACAAAGTGTCGTGGACGATTGCATTTGAGTGGTGATGTAATTATAAAGTACGTGGGTGAACACAATCACGCGGGGGATGCTTCAAAGACGCCTGTATTGATAGCGCTGCAGGCGTTACGCGAAAGAGCAACCACTACTCAGGAACCAACACAGACTATAATCGCCGAAACTACGACAAACATTCCTAATTCTTCTGCAGCACAATTACCCTCAAAATTTTGTATGAAAAGAACTGTACAAAGGAAGAGAAACCAACATAAAAATTGCCCTCCACAGGCTGTTGACCTTCTATCTTTAAATATTCCAGTAGAATACACTATTCTACCAAATGGCACAGATTTCCTACTTCACGACTCTGGCCCTGGCCACAATCGAATTTTAATATTCACCACAAGGCATAATCTAACACTACTCGCACAATGCAGCAAATGGTATGCTGATGGAACATTTAAAATTTCTCCAAATATATTTCAGCAGGTGTATACATTCATGGCCGAGTTTTGGGAAGCAGATTTTTCCACTTGTCTACTGTCTTTTGCCGAACAAGACTTTTGCAACTTATGAGGCCATGCTTCAGGCACTGAAAGAGCTCCAACCTGGACTCAACCCAGATAACTTAATGACTGACTTCGAAAAAGGTGCAATCCGAGCATTCCAAGAAGCGTTTCCCGGGCTAAACTGTACAGGCTGCTTTTTTCATCTTAGTCAGAGTGTTTGGCGACGAATACAAGCCGCAGGTTTGCAGCACGACTACCAAACCGATCCTGATTTCGCTCATGGCTGCGTTGCCTTCCAGCTTTAGCATTCTTACCTCCTGGTGAAGTAGAACAGGCATTTGACGATCTACTCTCAGCAGACGGATTTGATCCCCGAGGACTGGAAATTGCGAACTACTTCGAGGACACATACATTGGACGACCAAACCGCCGTCGAAACCGTCAGCCCCCATTGTTCCCAATAGATCTTTGGAACGTGCATCAGCGTACAGTTGAGGATGAAGATCGTACTAATAACCAAATCGAGGGATTTCAGCGGATTTCAGTCCCTTATTGGTGCTCAAGTACCAAACGTCTTTCGTTTCATCGAGGTTCTAGGGAAGCAGCAGATGTTAAAAGAGATAGAAGTGCAGCAGCTCATCGGAGGCCATGAGCCTCCGTCAAAAAGGAAAAATATCAATGTTGTGATGAACGAATTAAGAGTATCTTAAACAATATTGCTGAAAGAACCAATTGCCAAGCTTTGAAAGGAATTTCATTTTGTTATAATTTCTAATAATTTCTACTTTGTACTACCATTTTACTACCTTTATTACTTTCCAGTTAAAAATTTTTTTACATACTATTATTAAACCTGGGGATGAATTGTCGCCGTGATGAATTATTAACGGTGATGATTATAGTTCGTGGTGAATAGTTAGTGATGAATTGTTCGTGATGAACTGTTCGTGATGAATTGTCGTAGACCCCTACTCTATATATGGCATGAAAGTAGATATACCACGGATGCACAAGAAGATGGGAAATTTTAATTTTTTAATGTTTTATATATTGAACTATTAAGTTCTTTATACGTCTCTAGGTCGTGAACATAACTCAGCCCTGCTAGCCCGTGATTAGTATTAGCTGTAATGAGAAGGGTGATTGGTTTTCATAATTTAATAGTAATTGGATTTTCATAATATAATAGTACTGCAAAACATTGGAACGGAAATACTCTGTCCATTAAAATAGGATGAGGTGGATAAATAAGCATTGATTTCAAGGTACAAATCTACGGAGATATTGTTTTCAGCCATTTTAGCGAGAACAAACGTTATGTTACTCTGAATTACGAACCACACCAACCAACTATTAGGTAAATAAATCAAGGTTAACTTATCTTTCAAGTCCTATAGAGAGTTGACCACAAACTTATATTTCTCTTGACTCTCGAATCTCAATCTGAGTTATAGTGTTTGGTTCATCAAGTCTTCCTATTTGCATCGTATGACAAGCGATTCCGTTTGTTAGGTTTGGATGAGTAATATGCCGGGCATCCTGACAGTAAACTTGTTACAGCGCCTTCCTTCAGCTTTGGCTCCGCCCGCGGTACTTTAGTAAAGCACCATCTCTTTCTGGGACTTTGAAAGTGTAGTACATGTCTTTTTTCTGAAAATGATTGATACATACATAGACCACCTTCAGGTCACCAATATTCTCGCGACGAAGAGCGCATGTCCAGGCATGATTCAGGGTTGGTGGACTTGAGGCATCTTGAAAACAGGAACATGGTCATCCGGGGACAAAACACGAGTTAGGCATGAATAGAAGCTAATATTAATAAAATACCAAAGCGAAATTAAAAGGATGAGATTGTACGTCAATAGAAGAGTTTGGAATAAAATCTGATGAATAGTTGTATATATTTCAATAATATTCTAATTATTAAATGTGGTTGATTAATATTATTATTTTTGAAATTAAATATTGTGGTTGGATAAATATTACCATCTTCTCCTTCATCCTTGGTCCATATTTTATTGGTTACTGCCAGGCAGGGTTGCCAACCCTCCCGCTTTTTTGCCTTTTTTTCTCCCATCCTCCCGACCTCCCGCCAAACTTTTCAAACTCCCGCTTTTTCGGAAATTGTTTCTATATTATTATTTTATGATATACAAGTAAATAACTGGATTTTTTTGCTAAAATTAGTCAAGATACGAGTACCAAGTTTAGTTCTACCATGTATACTTGTAAGTAGTTAAGATTCTTTAGCCAATTATTAGTACACTGTACTATATTATGTTTTAATTCGAATTTGGAAGAAATTCTTAAAAATATCCCGGATGGGCTTGCGCCAACATCCTCCAGAAAGTTGTCATACTAGATCCGATGCTGAATTTTTTTACTCGTTTAGTTTATATGTCGATCTATGCAACCACGTGTGGATTAATTAAGTTTACAACACAATCTACATATCTGATGGGCCATGGCCTACTAAATATACGGCTATATATGTCCCCAAGAAGGCCATTAAACAAGAAGGCCAGTTTTTATATTTAAACCTAGGCTAAACTAAGCCTCCTATTGTTTTAATTTGGATCCTATATGCGGTAATCAACCATTGGGAGTCGATTGGAAACACTTTTGAAATTATCACATTTGTGGTTAACCCGTTTAGGCGCCATTTAATGATGACGTCAGCAATTTTACAAATTGCTAATAAACTGTATTATATACTTAAATTTTGTTGTCAACCTATGTTAGATAAGTTGTATACCTATGTATTGACTTCGTTTATAACCCATCTAATAGATTATTGAACACAATCTCATTATTTCACTTGTCATTTATTATTGCTTATTTTCATTATAAACACCCATAATAAGTTTTTTTGTTTATTTCATAATGTTCAAAGTGGAGTTATACCATTGCTAATATGAATACATAATACGTACTATAAATATATAATTATACAATCCGAATTCTCTATTTACTCCTATTTATCTGCTATTTTAATTCTTTTAAATTCTCTGACTTGATCCCTTCTCTTAGTTTCTGTTACATCCCTAGCTAGATTCTTCAAATAACAATTTGATATAATGGAGTTGACTTTCTGACGTCCGACCATTGAGTGATCATGGCAGACAAATGAATCATCCCACTCGGATGATAGTTGATTTAGGATGCTCTGTGCCAATACTTTAGAAGGAACGTCTACTTCAAGAATCCTTTGTTCCAGATGATTAAGTATAGAGAATGCACATTGTGTGTAGCTATTCAGTGCAGATGTTGGTATTTTGAGGCCACCTCTATTGTAGTCATCAAGATAAGTGCTGGACACAGGATCGTTAGTGAGGGCTATTTTGCACTCTTCACAGTCAATACTCTCTAGTAATGAACGCGATATATAACCTGAAACAAATGTTAACACATCGACAGTATCTTGAGAAATGGTTATGTGGTCAAAGTTTTCTTGATTGATTTCTCCACAAAATCTTGAAGAATGGCTGATTCTTAATCTGTAATTGGGGTGAGTAATGTGAGTTCGATATTCTTAGATAGAAATGTTTTTAACTTTAAAATAGATTCTGAACGATAGACCTCCTTAAGACTTACTAAAAATCTGCCCCCGACATCTGCCTGTACTGTGAAAATCTTCGTTCAAGAGGATCAGTTTGTAAGCGTCCCGTTAGAATATATTTGTATCCCTCGTTAAGTAGATCAGAACTTAAATCTGCTATAGCCCGATTTGTAGATAGGAGAGCATCAAATGATTGTCTAGAGAGACCATGCTTCTTTGATTCTCTCCAATCACTCAACCAGTTTGCAAACATACTCAAAAACTCAATTTTTCCATCACTTGCGGTTAGTGCACTCCCGTTTACATCCGGATGAAATCTTTCTTTGGAATTTACTACCAGCCACCAATTGTGAATTAAGTTTAGAAAAGATGATGTTGTTGCATGTTGTATCTTCCGGAAAATATTGGCGAATAGCTGTGATGGTGGTTGGATGGAAAATTGATAGCGCAAGGGGGACAAACTGTTTATTGTTTCCTGGGTGCAAAGCTTGATAGGAAATCTTAGGGGCCTTTCTCACACGACATTCAACTGTTAAATCTTTCTCATGTACACGATGAAAAATTGACCAATAGATAGGCCCTGGTGTAATATTAATGGAGACATCCACAAGAGTTGTTTCCCATGCTGGTATTTGGAAAAATTTAGTGGATAAGAGGTTGTTCCGAATGTTTTTTACAAGATGTACAGTATCAAAAAGTAGGTAGATGTACTTCTCTGGGTTGAGCGGGTTGGCTATTGCATTATGGCGCATTGAGCAAGGATGTATAACTTTGAGGTGTTTGTATGCGCTCACATTCGTGGAATGATTGTCACTAACTACAGCTCTGACATTTGAATTCTCTTCTGCTGAGCATGCTTATACAGTTAATTATACCCTCTTGAACGACCTGATGGTTAATTTTCGTTAATGGAATAGCCTTGATAATATAGGGTGTAGACTGCTTCAAAGAGACAACCATAAAGCATAAAATGCTTTTATACATCTGCAGGTTAGAATCACAACCAGTTAACTCTCTGCCATCGTACTGTACTTCTTGTTGTAGATACATTTCGTCAAGCAATAGTACCGTATCGTTACTAAAAAAAGAATTTTCTCTCAGTGATTGTAAACCTTTACAAGTATCGATAGGTTCTGACTTTAACTTATACAATAGCGAATTGCTTGGTAGAGGGAGAAATCTTTGCAAATAACGATATCCTGAATTAGAGGTGTATCTCATGATAAGAGCAAATCTTAATACAGTAGTGGAGTATGAGGGCCTCCCTTTAGGGTTGTAGTACTGTAATTTTAACAACTCGCTAATGATATTTGTTTCACAGATTGCTTCAACATTTCTACAGTAGACAGGAAGATTTGTGAGCATATCAAGTGAAGTCAGCTTGGATCCTTCTGCTCGATCAATATATGAAGGTAGAGGAATTGGACAGCCTTCATAGCTGAGTTTGACATTAAAATTGCTTTCAACATGAATGCACTCCTTTACTGTTGCAATCCCTGAACTTATAACAACACGATATGCTGTAATACAGTCGTCACTTATTTCTAGCTGAAGATCGCTATACTCCTTTGACTGTTTGATGTGTCTCGCTACATCTGCAAATGATCTTATTTCAAATGTCGATTTGAAGGATTGTAACTCATCTGGCTGAAAGATTCGAACTGCTGGGAGTTTTCGAGGTTCACTTGGGATTGTTGCCAGGCTAAAAGGAATGAGATGAGGATGAATGGTAGGAATTGGTTTCATTAAATAATTGAGGGTTATTCTTTTTGGATGATGAATGAAGTACTTCTCTTCAAAATAATTAATGCAAATCACAGAATATTTGCTGATTTGATAATCTTGCCGATTCAAGAACGCTACCCACTTATTTGACAACTCAGGCTCATCTGGAAATTTGAACACTGGTTTGCTTGGACCATCCTGGTACTTAGTGCGACAACCTGCTACACAACACTTGTTGGGCATGATAAGTACAGATTTCTCAACTGAATTATGATGAATTGATGAGTTCTGTGGAGAATTTATTTTTGTATACTGTACGTGTTTGATTACTCAAGTGATTCAACATGACAAAATAAATTATTGGCTTGAGAAATGTTGAAACATTGATTTTACATTCCATGAACTCATTCAAATGCTTTGTGGTTAATTATGTATACTATTACTATTACTATTTTCGGAACATTCATATTGTTAATTTTAGAATTACATACGTATTTCATAAGGCTGCTCTGTATATAAGATAATAGAGTATAGTATTACATAATATACAATTTGCTGACGTCATCATTAAATGGCGCCTAAACGGGTTAACGGCAGATTCAATATTCGTGATTAACGCATAATAGCTCCATTGGAGTTGGAAGGGAAAATTAATTCCTTTATTCCTAGAATTGAATCGACAAACCACACACGATTTCTTTTAAATTGTAATCAATATTAAGTTGATTTATTAGCGTATTTCGTATAATATCAGTACGTATTATATGGTAAATCTATGACCTACCAGGGATGTTTTCGAAGTAAATCAGTACATCATAGCCTACTCTATATTTGGCCTGACAGCAGGGTTGCCAACCTCTGAAAACCAAAAAGCGGGAGATTTTGCCAATTTTGGCGGGAGTTCACCAAAAATCGGGATGTCGAAAATAAAAAAACTGGAGAAAAGCGGGAGACTCAAAATATATGCCATTTCTTTTGAATCTACCATGAATAGAACGATACAATATGATTATTTTTTATGTTTGGATACCTACAATTAGGAAACGCTTATTTTGATAGTTCTATCTATCAAATTTCTTCCCGCGTATCTCATATTCACCCAATATATGCAATAATACAACAAAAACGAAATAGCTAGATTAATGAATTATAATATTTTTACAAATATTTTTTTCAAATATACATAGATGTAGCAGCAGTTTGAATATCTTCGAAAGTTCTCGTAATTTATGAACATTTGTCTTGAGATTTCAAGGAATTTCATGACGATTAGTCTATCCATGGCCTACTAAATATACGGCTATATATGTCCCCGAGAAGGCCATTAAACAAGAAGGCCAGTTTTTATATTTAAACCTAGGCTAAACTAAGCCTCCTATTGTTTTAATTTGGATCCTATATGGGGTAATCAACCATTGGGAGTCGATTGGAAACACTTTTGAAATTATCACATTTGTGGTTAATTAATACTCTTAGAATACTAGGCATAAGTGTCATATAAATTCTTAGTTCAATTAGACTAGGCTTTTCTCTATTCTACTTTCTACTTTGAATTTAATTTTAATTCGAATGTTTGAATTATTATGAGAATTATAATTTATCAAACAAATAACATAATGTAAGATATAGATTTATTATGAGTGATATTTTGAGGAGGGTAAGGCCAAGGATCGGGCGTTAATTGTGTTGGGGTAGTGCCTAGCACGACGAATAAATGTCACGAAGCGACCTTTGTAAGAGTGATACGTCGCCAAGCGACCGAGGCGCTCCATAATTAATATCACTAGCATGTATGTATAAATTAAGTATATACATGATGTTCAATGCATCTAATACAATAAACAAACTTTTCGCTCATGGCATCGCCTACTACATAAATGCGCGACAAAATGTCCTTTATATTCTTTCGAGTACTTACTGATTAATTGTTGTGCTAAATTTGAACTTTAGCATTTCGATGGCCTTGTTTCATATCCAGAAACAGTTCATTTACTTCCAGAAGAGTTATGTACAATGTATTTGATTATTTAGTAATACAGTCAGTTTCTTTTATTATGAACATTAAAGGGTCCAAAAATTGTGTTCATTATAAGAGAATTCATAATAAGCGAACTCTACTTAATAAAAACTCTATGTAAGTTGTTAAATTGAGACCATAGGGCTCGTTCATAATAGCAAAAACTTCATATTAAGCAGACGAAATCTTGTTCATAATAAGCATACCTGACTGTATTTTCTGAAATTACTCAATTACTTAAGCTTTCACATCAAGTTATATAATTAAGTTTATATACTATTAGAATCCAATTGCACAAATTAATAAAATATAGCAAAATTACATTCCGATTAGGTATACAATAATTACGAATTGCTTAAGTACTTGTGGAAATTAAAGGAATATAATACAGAGTGAAATCATTTGTTTAGTTTGGAAATTTAAGTAACCAAAGAAAATAAATATATCGAGAAATTGAGTGAATAAATCATAATCTTGAAATTCTAAGTCATACCTCAAATTTCTAATTACCAAAACAATAGTTCATCGAATCCATACTAGCCAAAAATTCAGGGAAATATGTTAAAAATTGATGAAGTTATATCTTACTGGAATTTCCAAACCGAAATAACCAAATGTGGAGAACATGCACATTAATACCGAAATTATCGATACGAGCCCTTCGGTCTCGGTCGCTTCGCGACGGATCACTCTCTTACAAGAGTCGCTTCACGACTTTTGTTCGTTCGTGTTAGACACTACGCAACACAATTAATTAACGGCAGCTTCGCGGCCTTACTCTCCTCAAATTAAACCTTTGACTTGTAAATTACACGTACTCAATTCAGTGTGCTGCTACTTAGGACCCCAGTATGTCAATATATTAATAAATTCATATGTTATTTACTAACCTTGATTTACAGCATAGTAAATTGTTTGTAAATAGTTGAATTACTTTGATATGTAATATTATGCTTATGTGATTGACGTAAGCTAAATACATCATGATTAGAAATAAACTGATTGAAGCCAAACTGGATTAATCAAGTATGCAATTTCGGAAATAATGTAGGTGAAACCTCAATATGTGCAATGACGCAGCAATTGGAGGTTATATTTTTGTTATTGCCTGGCTCAGATTAAATGCGAAAATTAGAAAAATTACTAGAAACATGCAATACATTCTGTTTTATAATGTGACAAAATTATTTGCCGATTGAACCAAAAGTGTAAGAGCTAAATCCAAATTAGTTCCTATGTGACGTCATATTCCCATAAATCGGTATACGTGTGTCTCATTGTATGTTGTGTTATCATCTAAAATTGTGGGCAAATCGAATAATAACTGAAAGAGTTATTCCCAAATATGTGCCTTTATGACATCATAATCCCGTTATTTCGCTTAGAAAACCAATAGATCGTTGTCGCAGTACAAAATTACCCCTGTATACAAATTTTCAGCTTTCTGGGACTCGTAGTCTTTCCAATCAATTCTGGACAAACACATACACTGATACACAAACAAACAAACAGACAACAATTGCGCTTTTAATATAGAGATGCTGGCTGTTTAAGTTCACTCTTTTTTGCCTATTTACGTGTAATATAATCACAACAATAATCGCTTCGAGGTTGTAATGTGGTGTTAAGCCTCAAGTGGAGATAACAAGCGAAGCGCAATAGTATAAAATAAATGGAAAAGAAAGGATGAATAATGCAGAAATCATATGAATAAATATACATTGAGAATTAAAGGGGTTTAATTAAGATGAAAATTCGTCCCATTTTCCAGAAAAATTCACTTTAAATCTTTGAAATGTGTAGAACCAGAAAGGAGTGATTAGATTGATCCAAGTAACAAACAAAATCAAAATTAAATGAAAAGCATTAAACTGGGATGCGCTTAACAAAAACGACAAACCTAGAGTTATGGCATAAGCATTGACAAATTCTTTTACGATAAAATATCTATTGTATATAGGAAATACATTATATATTTCTACTGCAAAAATAATCAATAAGAAAGATCGGAGAGGATAATATATTCGGGAAGCAACGCAAAGTGAGGCCGAAATGCCAAAGTTGAAAGAAATTCTTTGTGAAGAAACATGCAAATTATCAACTTGAGAAAAATTGTTGAATACTAAGTTTAAACATATAAACAGGAAAACAAGTAGTAATATAGTGTCAGATGAAATCACAGACAGTAAAGAGTGAATGAGATGAGAAAATGAATACAAAAAAAAGACAACGTTGAATGATTGTTTAAGCATCGCACATAATTCATTAAAGCATTTTGTATTAATATGTCTACAAATAAAGTTCACTGTAGTAATGAGAACACATAAGTTAAAGGCAATCCAATTAATATAAATTGGTTCAGAATGATGATTTGTAGTGACAGATAATAATAAAATTAATGTCAAAATACAATGTTCAGTAAATGAAATGGCAGCAGTTATTATATCAAAGAAAGAATAAGCATTAAATAATGAATTGTCCTGAAACGCAATAAAGAATTCATCTTTTGGGTAATAATTATCTTTTTCTTTAGATAAGTAAAGTTTCGGAATCCAATAAACCATGCAGGAAGTTTCTAGAGGGAATAATTAAATAAACCACAGAAATTCCAGGTCAAGCCAACCAAACCAGTCTTTTCACCTATCAATCGGTGTTACTGTAAATTGTTTTCAAGTCATATAACAGAAAGCACACGGAGCATGAACATATGGTACATAGAGCATGCTCGTATAAAAGTACATAGACCATGCTCATATAAAGCATAGTTGCATTATACGTAACGTATAATTTGTATATGGTACCATTATACGATAGGTGAACGTATAATGCCATCATACGTAACGCATAATCATCATACAACGTATAACGTATAACGATTTTAAAGTATATATGGTCCATTATACGCTCCCCGAACGTATAACGTATAATCGTATAATGCATCTATGGTATAAAGCACACAAATAAATGCGAATTTGGAATATATTCAATTCTTTAAATATTTTCCCTAATTTTTCCCAAAAAAAGTACAACAATTTTGACCTTTAGTGACCTTAACAAGATCTAATATAGATATTCTAAAATAATGCTACAATTATGACTAACTGTATTAATTAAGAAGAAATTATTTTAATAAAATTGCCATTATGGAAATCGTGCTTTCAATTAGATTAAACGTAGTTAGTAATAGTAAGTGAATTAAGGGTTGAGTAGAATATATATAGCTCGCAATACCCGACTTCCTACCCGTCCATAATACATTTTTGTGACCCTAGCACCCACCGTTTCAAAATGATCATATATGGGCAATAAAATGCGCTCATTTTTGATGACGCAGCGAATTTATAAATCCTAAGTATATACTCTAGAGCTTAAATCCAACTATCTAATCACATCAATATCTCACTACAAACTCATTGGAAAATCAATTGAGACCATTATCCTAATGGTTGCATTCAGGGGTGCGACAGAATTATGGGGCCCCTGGTAAGGTTTCTGGCCGGGCCCCTCCACATCCTTCGACCAGGATTGATTTTTTATAATTCCCGAAACATTAGAGAAAAATAAATTACAATTCAAAACAAATGCCCAATTAGCCGAAAATTTCAGTAAAGATAGAACAAAGATAATAAAATTGTAAAATAATATAATTGGTCAAGTAAATGAATTTTTGTTATAAAAAAAATATGATTTCTCAATGAGTCAAGCTTAGCAAAAGCCTCTTCGTGCTTTAATAGATGCAAAAGATTCTATTACTTGGGAGAAATATATTGTTCTAGCAAGTTCACTCTCTATGCTTAGAATAGTAAGGTCGACTATCTCTCTTGCAGCATAATAGTACTCAAATAATTCCTAATTAATTTTAGCTTACCAAAGGATCGTTCGTCTGAGGCGATTGTAACTGGTAATGTCAAAAATATCTTTAAGGAAATGCACAAAATTGGGAAAATTCCCTCCAATTTAATTTTATGTATTGTATTGAGAAGTATTAGTGGATCCAATGAATGATCGCTTAAGTTGGAATAATGAATTGTTTTGAGGTGTAAAACTTCAACTTGAAGTTATTTGCCTGATATGTCAGTCTCATAACGAGTTTCGAAGTCATTGCATTAATTGATAATTATCTCTTCACTTATATCCAGGTAATTCCATAATAATCCAAATAGTTGATTCATTTGATAAATAGCTCTATATCGTGTAGTCAAGCCTTCCAAAACTAGTGCTGCGAACTGGAATTAAATTTGATTCAATTCAGTTACAGTTACAGTTACAGTTTTAGTTTCATTTCAGTTACAGTTTTAATTCAGTTACAGTTACAGTTTTCATTTCAGTTACAGTCTTAATTCAGTTACAGTTTTAATTCAGTTACAGTTTTAATTCAGTTACAGTTTTCATTTCAGTTACAATTTTCATTTCAGTTGCAATTTTACCACAGTCAGTACAATTTCGTACTTAGTTAGGTATTCCAAGGTCTGCAGACAACATAATCTAGTTTCATTTTTTCTAATTTCATTTTGTGCCGCCTACTTGTGCTGCAAACCGGAATTGAATTTGAAGAAATTCAATTTCTGTTTTAATTTCAGTTTGAGAAAATACATTTCAGTTACAGTTACAGTTACAGTTTTATAAACGAGTACATTTCAGTTACAGTTACAGTTACAGTTTAGAAAAATCGCTAAAACTATTTCAGTTTTAATTCAGTTACAGTTCGCAGCACTATCCAAAACACAGTCAATAATCTGAATAAAGACAGCATGGTATCCCGCCTCATTTGTAATTTATTCATTTCTTTCAAAAAAACATTATTATCGTTAAAGAACTGTTTTCTCTCTTTTTGTCGTACAGGCAATGGTGGTTCTATGTTTAGAGCAGGTGTGTCAAACTCGATTCGAATAGTGGGCCAATTTCAAACCCCAGCCATTTACCCGGGCCATATTCCAGATATTTTAATGGGTTGCGGGCCACATCTGAGTAATCGGCGGGCCACCAGTTTGACACGCCTGGTTTAGAGCCTTGGTAACTGTATTCAATTCCTCTAAAATGGAAGGCCAATTTTCTGTTAGGGTTTTTAGTTCATCAAGTAGATCATCCAAATTCCTTACTTCAATATTAATTGTTGCATCACGAGCCGCAATTAGTCGATTTCGTTCATCTATAGCCTTTAAAACCTTGTACCATATTGCTGACATGAGCACGCATTTATAAGAAGAAACATAGTATATTGCACCATATATTTCTGTTTTAGTTTTGCAGTTAGATTAAGCTCCAGTAATTCATTCCTGGTAAAGGGGCGGACACTATCAATTCTCTCCGTCCACCTCGTATGAGATTGACCATGGAGCGAAACTCCAATTTTGCGAAAAGGAATAGCCCACCTTTTTGGACTTGATGAAAATAGACTGTAAATTGTTTGAATTGTTCCAAAAATGTTATTACATCCTTACAACATAAAGCTGATCTGGCTCCACACAAGTTCAGGTTCCGGTATACAAATAAATTTACCAATTTCGGGTACTTTGCCACTTATAGGTTTTATATCATTTATGGATAGAACAGCCTATGCCGCATCTCTATTCCAAATTTTGTATAGAAATATTGAAAACTTTTAATAATACCGACTTTTTTGTGACCTCCACCTAAGCCACTCCTGTAGGGGGTCATTTTTTTCTGACCCCGCCATCTCCAGTCGCAACTTTTGTCGATTTGGGAGACCCATTTTGGCTCATATACAACCTAGAAACAAAATCTCAACGGTTTTGGACAGCTCTCAACGAGTTCTATCATTTGAATGTAGGGATTTCATTAGTAACATTTCTTTCTAATTTTATTAGATTTCTTAATCATAAAAAAAGTGATGTCCACTGTTATTGATGAAAAATTGGACTCATAAGTAATCAAAAGAAGTTGTACATTCATATGATAGATTAGAAGCTTCTCTATGTAATAAAACAGGAAACAAGTCTTAATCATTAAGAGGAAAAAACTTGTTTATCCCAAAAAAGTGTGTTTTTATAAAATTTAAAATTTTCTCCATGTTACCAAGATCGAATATTATTGCATCTTTGGATAGATCTCGCCGCAGGGAATCTAAAACAAAAAAAGATCTTTCAAATCTGCAAAAAACTTTAGAAAAAGTGCTTAAAAGTATACTGCAACCTTCAGACTATAACATCCAGAAGGTGAGAAAAGTGATAAATAATTTTCTTTCGCTTCTAAATGGTTTAAAATCTCCATCATACCTTCCGGACATATTACTTGCATCATCATAGCCCTGACCCTGCAGTCTTTAAAAGGAATCTCATTCTCTGTTAAAAATGATAATATCATAGTAGCGATCTCTGAACCAGTTTTGCCGGAGTCATCAACGAAATAAGAAATCGTTCACGAATTATATATTTATCCTGTTCACGAGTCAAGTATCTTAAAACGAAGGTGTTTTGATCGATGTGTGAGACATCTGGAGTCGCATCTATCATGATAGAAAAGTAATTAGCATTATTTCGTTCATCTAGGATACAACGACGAACTTTATCCGCATATATGGATAAATTCATTTTGAGAATCCTTTGAAACTAGTGGGCTTGTAAAGTTTTCCCTCCTTTTAAGATTCTTGCACTTTTGTAACATTTTCACGAAGAACTGGATCATAATGAGATATAAGTTCAATTATTCCTAGAAAATTGCCATTATGAACATTTCCAACAATATGATTATCTCCCTAAAGGATAGACCCCTTTCACCCAAGAAGAGAACATCAATGACTCTTTACAGTGGGAGTACGACAACTCGCATCATGACAATTCGCCACACGACAACTCGCAACGCACAATTCGCAACACCGACAACTGGCAACGCGACAACTCGCAACACCAACAACTCGCAACGCGACAACTCGCAACAAATCTGATTGGACAATTAATGAACTCGTACAATATTGGAACAAATGTAGTATAGCAACAATAGATTTGTATCCCATACACCTCTAATGTTCCCATAAGAAAAATCCCATTTGTTGTCAACAGGAATTCTCGTAGTATAAAAAGATCTTGTTATTTACAACGTGTATTATTAACAGTACAATTTTTGCATTCTCTACACTATGGCAGAACTTCCGAGTGAATATTTCACTTTAACCCGGTCTCAGAGAGGAGGAATGAAACTAGTCGAAGGAGGGTATATTTATGGGAGCAGAGGAAAATTGGAGAGATCACGCATTGGCTGTGTGAACAAAGAGGCTTTTGCAAGGCGATTATACATACCAAAGGCGCAGAGATTGTTAAACGGACGAATGTTCATCTCCATGCACCAGATGGATAGACAGCTTTTTGCTGTGAAGTGAGGCTAGAATAAAGAGAAAAGATATAGACTCGCAAGATAGCTCCCATCAGATAATAGGTGAAAGTCTTCAAACTATATCGGAGGGTGTTGCTGCTAAGTTACCGAAGCTCGATAGCCTCAAGCGCTCCATACAACGTCAGCGAGTGCGCCACCTAGCAGCTCCAACACAACCAGCTACTTTGGAGCACCTCAATCTCCCGGAAGAATACAAGAAAACTTCTAAGGGCGAACAATTCCTCCTCTACGATTCTGGTTCAGACACGCAGAGGATTCTCATCTTTGGTACACAAAGGAACCTGGAGATGTTGAAGTTATCCAGGATTTGGTTAGCTGATGGGACGTTTAAGACAGCTCCTTCACTATTCACCCAAGTATACGTAATTCATGCTTTGCGTGGAGGCCCTGATCTAATGAAGTATGGCCATCTATTGCCAAGTCTCTTTGTACTCCTACCAAACAAGACAGAGGCTGTGTATTCCAAAATGTGGGAACAAATCCAGCTTCTTTGTCCCCAAGCCGATCCTGCTGAAATGTTGATGGATTTTGAGAAGGCTGCGATCAACAGTTTCGAGCGCAGATGGCCCACTTGTATGGTGAAAGGTTGCTTCTTCCACCTCGCACAAAATCTATGGCGCAAGGTACAAGCAGCTGGAATGCAAGTCACATATTCCCAGGACGAAGAATTAGCTATCCGTATCAGAATGATACCAGCTCTGGCATTTGCTGCTCCTCATGAAGTACCTGCTCTATTTGCTGAAGTGGCTGGTCAGCTCCCTACGCCTGAGACAGACGATATTATACAGTAATTCGAGAGGACCTATATCGGACGTACACCCCAGGTGGTGCATTTCAGCAAGCACTGTTCCCTATCAGCATGTGGAACCATCACTTTGATACGGCTTATGGCATACCTAGGACAACGAATGCGGTGGAAGCATGGCATCGCAGCTGCAATGCGACTGTTGGGTGCCATCGCCCAAATCTTTGGTTTATTACTGCGTTGAAGTGTGAACAAGGTCTGGTTGAGATAAGGCAAGCCAAGTATATAGCTGGTGATCATCAGCCATATAAGCGGAAAGCGGCGCAAGCTATTGAAAAAGCCTTGAGGGAATTAGTTGGAAGCTATCTACACCGAGCCAGAGTGAATTCTTAAGGGGTGTAGCACTGTTGACGGAAAGATGGTCGCGGGGAAAATTGGTCGCGGAAAAATGGTCGTGCGGAAAATAGGTCGCCGGGAAAAATGGTCGCGGGGAAGTTTAGGCTTTGAAAATTGTTTAAACCTAAATGACATTAACTTCTATATTTAATTGCTATTGTGCTATTAATTAACTTTATTGAAGATGTAATATTGAATAATAGAGAACTGTATTAAGAATAAGGGTATAGATTACTTTAAAACTCAAAATTGTATGCGATTCCCTTCAGATAACTCAATGTATCACAAGATTCGTAATCTGCCACAAGGGCTAAGATACGAGCATCACGTGCAATACTGTGCTTTGATCGCTTCTTAGTTTCTCCAGCCTCCCACTTTGCCAGAACCGCCTCTTGCAATGACTGTTCCCTTTGTAGAAACAGCGATAGTTTACAAAAACTTGGATGTGAGGAGACTACTGTTGATTTAAAAGCGTTATGCCACCCCTCAACATTGTTGTTTGTTCTGGCTAGACGACTATTCACTCTTGAATAAATATTCCATATTCTAATTGGAAACATTGGTGTCCTTCTACTAAGATCGGGTAAGGCTCTACCAATGTATGTCTTTTCGAAGTATTTCGCTAGAGTTATGGCCTCTTCTGGAAACTGTTGCATAAGAATATTCAAACAAATTAGAACGTCATTTTCTGGAACAAACGCTAAACTAGCAAGCATTTTGATATTAATAGCAAAATTGTTGTCCTCTTGGTAGCGTATAGCCAACCCTTGTTCTTTAACTTGTCTGAATATATTCTGTGACAAATGAAAAAAACATCCTGTTATTACAGAAATAAATTCTCCTCCAGTGCATTCATCGCAGCTCTTTCAAAATCGATCATAATAGTCACAGGGTTTAACTATGGTTCAATTTCTAATAATTTCTTAAACAACTTGTCATATGTAGGTTCACTTTTATTCGGGAGCAGCGCATAGATACATGGAAAAATGTTTCTTTTTCTGCATGAATAGTATATAGTTGTACGAACAGGTCCGGAACAACACTAAACGTTCCATCACAATACCAGTTGTCACATCTACTTAGACAGGAAATGAAATTTCTTGTACCATAGACAATAATCCTTTGCTGGTCACCAAATCCAGAATCATAAAGCAAAAATGATCCGCCCTTCAAAGTGATTTTGTATTTGTCAGGAATGACGATTTCAGCAGCGGTGGTAGGGTTACCACAGCTCTCTATGCTAATACTTTTGTAATTCCGAATCGTTCGTTTCACAGATTCTAATTGTGGAAGCTTGTTTACAGTGGATGGATGCATTGTTTCTATACCTGAAGATAAAATACCCCTAGTGCTCTGCTCAGTAACTGATGCCAAATCCTTCATCTTTCTATATTCCTTCAACATCTTAATACGATCTTGTGAGGGCGCGTGTGTATGAGATTGTTCTATTTCAGATACTTGATCAGGTTTTACTATAATATCGTTACTCGTGTGTATCCTAGCCTTGCATATGCCCCGTTTTTCACATACCCAATATGATACCTCATCAGAAACACGGTTTAGAGTATAGATATACCCAAATACTGTTGCTTTATCTTTATTCTTGTTGCTCTTTATGCGTTCAATGAAGAGAGAATCCATCTGATGATAACGAGTAGAGATTAGTAATGTGAATTCGAGAGTAGAGATTAATAAATGTGAATTTGGATAATCTCTTCACCTTACCTTATATAAGTAAATTATATGTGTCAAGTGTAACCTGTGTGTGTGTTGATGAGATAACAACAGATACATAACTGATATGCACATAACAAACACCAAGTGAGAAATGAGAAACATGTGGAACCTGAGAAATCAAAAATATAAAATCCCCCGCGACCAATTTTCCGCACGACCATTTTTCCGCGACCAATTTTCCGCCATTCGTGTAGCACATCATTTCAACATGGGAAGTGACTAAACAAAAATACACTGTTATAATGCATTCATTATTATTTAAATTTTATATTAAAAGTTATTATGAGAATACCCTGCAACTACTGTGCAAATATTACAGTTCCTATACTACATTTGTTCCAACATTCTACGAGTTCATTAATTGTCCAATCAGATTTGTTGCGAGTTGTCGCGTTGCGAGTTGTCGGTGTTGCGAGTTGTCGTGTTGCGAATTGTCGTGATGCGAGTTGTCGTACTCCCCTTTTCACTAATTCCTTCCATTTTGAAATTTCGGTTGTTGATGTCAAGTTGCATATCAATTATAGAGTTGTGAAGTAGACTAATTTCCAATTGACGCCATTCCAAGTAACATCCTTTGTGATTTGAGCTATTATTATGTTGAGGTGTACGTTCAAATAGTATTTTCCATTTTGAACTAGGAGCGCAACCATTAGCCGATGATAGATATGAAGGGGTTGACCTGCTACAAGGCTCTGTATATGCAAATAACCTGCACTGAAATCAAAACAAAGCATTCTTACGTTGACTGTAAACAAGCCAATCTGTTTTCAGATTAATCATTAGGCATTCTTTTTATAAACACAGAATGGAAAGCTTGACCTATGACATCTGGAGGCATGTATAATGGTTTGCATTGAGGCCCAGCATTCACCCACTCCTCAATCTCTTTCTTCGAAACATGTTCATGTAAGGTTCCAATGTCGTATATCCTCAACTGAGTCTCTTCAAATTCATAAATAGCAATTTTTTCTGATCTGTATTCTGAAACTTCTTTATGGATTCTCCACAGTGTCCATCGCATCAACATTAATCTCATCCAATACTCCCCTAATAAGTTTTGAGGGATTTTCAGCTGGTGTGTGAATACCGACTAGAAACAATGTTTGCAAACCATTCATTGACTCTCCAAATCTTAACCGCTTCTCTTCACGTCTTTGTACACCTGACATATGAATGTAGGACATATATTACCGATCAAAATATTGAATGATTGAAATACAACAATCTATAGAATTCCAAATTTCTAATAGTGGGGTGAAAACAAAATAGCTTCATAATTATCACAAAGGAATTAATAATATGGTTTAAACCAGTGTTTTTCACACTTTTTATTACAGCGCCCCCTGTCAAAAATTTACCCTAGATACCGCCCCCCCCCGTCCACATAGTCTCAATACAGTCAGGCCTGCTTATGTATATACGGTTTACTCCGTTTAAATATGACACTTTTGTTCCAGGCCTCATGTCCCAATTAACCGAAAATATTTAGTATTAGGTGCTATGCGAGTTGTCCCAAATAAGCGGAATATTCTGTATAGAGTGCTAAATTTAGTTATATTACCGAGATTTACATGCAGACATACTACATAGTAGTCCAGCGGCATAGACATAAAGTTTCAACAGATTGTTCATTTTTTTGATAAAAGCACCAACATTTGTACACATGTACTTTGATGTAGTGCGAAAATTTTTGGATATTGAGCAGAGTATTTTATAAGGATTTAAAAAAAATTTTTAATGTTTTCGTGGAATAAAAAAATGGATTTTCGGTAGAAATGGAATCTTGAAATGGATATCAGACGATAAAAACTCACTATTCATGGGAGTAAAAAAATGAAAATAGGAATAAAAAAATGGGCCAGGAATAAAAAAATGGGCTTATAATATACCCTGATATTGAGGCAATTGAAAGAGCGTCTATATCGGCCAAGACAGCTCGTCAAAGTTTACACGTCCGATAGTGTTCGCCGGACTTGTTACCCAAAGAAACTTGTTCAAATTAAGTGATATCGTCTTTTTATTGTTGAATTCGGTTTCCAAGTAAAATTTCCGATAATTTGGTATATCACATGACCATATTTGGAAGAATCTTTCCATAGCAACGCTGGAATGCACCTGGAATATGTCAAAAATTCCATTCTCCAATTGTGTCATTACCCAATCGAGTGATCCCTATTTCGACTCCAATCAACTACATGAGTATACTTATACACATACCGACCCTGTAAAACGTGATTTGATAAAAATATTCGAGATTCACCGTGATTTACCATTAATATCGAATAATTTTATCAAATCACGTTTTACAGGGTCGGTATGTGTAAAATTATACTCAGGTAGTTGATTGGAGTCGAAATAGGGATCACTCGATTGGGTAAGGACACAATTTCGACATATTATATACTGTTCAAAAACACTCTAATCTCAATTTATGAAATGTTCAGATAGGGACCTTAATTTTTGAAAATGATTGCCTGAGGCCCTTTGAATTTGTCGCTATAAAAAGTTTGCCAAAACTTTCCAGAGCGGCATGGGATAAATCGTGAGATATATCCTAAAGTATCAGAATCAGGCATAAAACTTAACTAGCAAGAGGTTGGTCACGGAATCTTAATTTTTGACACAACTATATGATAATTAGGTGCTAGGACATCTTGCCGAAAGACATCTCGCCGAAAGACATCTTGCCGAAAGACTTTTTGCCGAAAGGATATCTTGCCGAAAGACATCTTGCCGAAAAGACATCTTGCCGAAAGGACATCTCGCCGAAAGACATTGTGCCGAAAGCCATTTAACATTAATCAGGATCGTAGCCAAGGGGTCTGAGCCCCCTGATAATTATTACGGCCCACTTGAATTCTGTTGACATTGCCTAGGATTTTCATAATACGTATAGGTCCCCCCTTGTTATCTATCGAATGCATATAAATTAAATATTCGGGTACTATTTATTGTTCCTGTTTTAATAATAAACAGGTGCAAAATGTGTCCAAAAAAATGTAAACAAAAATTGTGACCCCAGGTGCACATCTGTAACCCATGAGACACCTGTCCTGAATATTTCAGTTCTTAGTAAATATAACTCTGTTCTGTGGAGAGGATACGGACTAATAATATTAATAACCAAGGCAGTAAGATTATAACTGGGCCACTATACTATAGTATTGTCGGCACAGTAATAATAACCAAAGCACTAAGACCAATACTGGGCCACTATACTATAGTATAGTCGGCACAGTAATAACTAAGTATACGCGGTATCCCATTAACTAGTTTAGAGTTGAAATAAGTTTAATTAGTATATGAGTAAGAAGTGATGACAAGAAAAAAGAAATATTAGAAAGATAAGTTTTGTGATATGCCGCGCAGATATTCTAGATGTGGAATATGTATATATTCATCAACCAGCTTCTCTACACGTTTATTCAATTGGAGATACTTCTTCTTTGAATGTGACAGTTGATGACCGCTTCTAACTTTTTCCAGCGTAATTTCATTGGCACTCTGTTCCATAATAATTTTACGAATTAGTTTGGAGACAGAAGGATGAGTTGTATTTATTCTAATATCGAAGGCCCTATGCCAACCCTCTACAGAATTATTCGTTCGTGGGAGAGCTTGTTCCACTCTATCTCTGACGTTCCATAGTTCGATTGAGAATAAAGGACGACGTCTTGTTCCATGATGTTCCAAACCTATCCATGTCTTCTCAAAATAATGGAGAAAATCGCTTAAGTCATCAACCAGCTCATCAGATAGTGAATCTACAAGTTCTTCATAACATGGAATTACATCGATAGCCGGTACAAACGCTAAGGCCCGAAATTGCTTCATAATCACTGCAAATTCGTCTTCATTTTGATAGCGATGTTGAAATACGAGGGCCTGAATTTGTCTCCAAATCGCTTGTCCAAAGTGAAAAAAGCATCCCTGAAGTTCAGTTGTTGGGAAATTCTGTTCTAAGGCGTATAGAGCAGCTCTTTCAAAATCAATCATTATAGTTTCAGGCTGTAATGATGGATTATGCTCCTTCAAGGTAGAGAAAATTTTCCTGTACGTCAATTCTGTTTTATATTTGGTGATGCAAAATATTAGAGGAATTGTGACAGTCTCACTTACCAAAGCATGCACAGTGTATAATTGGTGTCCAATAGGTGCTGAATCAAATGTACCATCACAAAACCAGTTTGGATATCGAGCTAACATTCTGATATTTTCCTCTGTTCCAAGAATGAGTAAATCGATCTCTGGGTTGTTGGAGATCAAAAATTGCTGGCCCCTCGTCGTGTGTAATGGTTCATAAAAATCAACCTCTTGAAGCTTCCTTTTTCGTCGCACTATTTTAGATAAGCTTTCTTTCGAGGGGAGTTTTATTGCCGCTGCAATTGAGATTGAATTGGTTGAGTTTTGTATAACCGAAGAAGTAACCTCATCATTTAGAGTCGATCGTAATCTAATAGCTTCAACAGTTTTAACTGCCTCAATAGATGCCAAACCGGGTTGATGACTGTGGGTTAGTGGTGACTTTTTCACTGATCCGTTCGCTCGATATGTTATCATACGACTATTACATAAGCCTCTCTTCTCGCAACGCCAATAGGTCGAATCCTCTGAGTCTTTATCTTTAATATATATGTAGCCATCATATATTAGCTTTTTTCCTCCGAAAATTGTTGAAGTTAGTTCCATATTTGCGATATTATTTAGTCAATTAATTGCGAGATATTTATAGGGGTTAAACTGGTCGATTGTTTATAAACACGTTTACTCTGATTCATTATGTTTTTGCTTGGCACAGTACTTCCAGGATTCATTATGTTTTTGATTGACACAGTTCTCATTGTAATAACTAAGTAATCATTAAACCACATATTTCGGCAAGATGTCTTTCGGCAAGATATCCTTTCGGCAAGATATCCTTTCGGCAAGATGTCTTTCGGCAAGATATCCTTTCGGCAAGATGTCTTTCGGCAAGACGTCTTTCGGCAAGGTGGGTGGACACGGATAATTAGTATTTGATACAAAGCCTCCTTGAGCAAACTATAAAAGATTACTTAGATGAATATAAACTCAAAAATAATATAGATAATTTGGAAACATAATAAAAACATCTGTATTAAACCGGGCAACATTTTGTATAAGCTCAAAATTAATTCGCGATTTTTCTGGGAATTAGCCGCAAAATATAGTTTATCTTTGCAGATCTGCATGTCAAACTTGTAACTAAAGTAGAACCACCCTTATATGGGCGGTAAATATTGGTATGGATTTGGCCATATGCAGGGGCGTATCTAGAGTTTTTTAACTGGGGGCGCTCTACCGGCGCACAACATTAACTGATGGCGCATTTCTTATATTGTTTGACATATATTTTACATCACGGAGCTGGTTCTTTTAGGCTCTGATGGATTTATCACTTCAAATTATTTCACAGTGTAATAATGGTTATTCTTTGATTGCAAACATTGTACCACATATCACAAAATTTATTAGAGCTTCACACCAATAGGCAATAGAGAAAATAATTATGAAATTATATCACTTATATTTAATACTTTAGATGAAACTTGCAAAGTTTCCAATATATTCATGGTTTACAAGTTCAAATTGTAAATGTGTCATACACAGAGGGGCCAGATGGATCAAAATCATAATCCAAATCCATTCAGTAATCCATTTTCCACAGGAATAAAGATCCAAATCCAATCCATATCCATATGGAATACTGATATCAAATCCATGTCCAATCCATGAATCCATCAGATCCATCAGATCCATGAAATCCATCAGATCCATCAGATCCATGAAATCCATCAGATCCATTAGATCCATGAAATCCATCAGATCCATGAAATCCATTAGATCCATGAAATCCATAAGATCCATCAAATCCAATATGTATAAACTTTAATTATTATTATGTAATGCGATATCCATGTTTGAATTTTCTAATTGATTTCTTCTCACTTTACTTGTTAGAATTCTTTTCAATAGAATCTAGTATCACACATACATTCTGGTACAATGTGTTAGTTTACGAAATGGATTTTCTATTATGTTGTAGATTTGAATAGGCGTATTGATTACATCGAATTTGATTCGTGTATTCTGTTAGTTCAATTGATAATAACCGTTGAAATAAATCCTAAATTACCACCTGTACCTCCAACAGTACCATGCAGGCACTATAATCGCCCAACATAGATACTGATAGCGCCTGCAATGGTACTGACGGATGGATTTCATGGATCTGATGGATTTCATGGATCGGATGGATCTAATGGATTTCATGGATCTCGTGGATCTCTTGGATCTCATGGATTTCATGGATTTCCTTGGAATTTGGAGAATCCAAATCCATCCGATGTCCATGAGTTTGGGATTTGTCAATCCAAATCCATCCAAAATCCATGGATTATGGATTTGATGGATCATAAATCCATGAAATCCATTATCCATTATCCATCCAGCCCCTCTGGTCATACAGTCAACTCCCGTTAGAACGAAGTTCCGGGACCTTAATTTCATTTCGTTATAAGCGGAGGTTGTTGTAACCGGAGTTCGATACGGAGTTCGATCTAAAAAGAGTTCACTACAATTTACAAGTTTAATTTCGTTGTAACCGGAGTTTATTATAAACGGATTTCGTTATAACCGGAGTTCTTTATAAGCAGAATTCGTTATAACCGGGGTTCGTTTAACCGGAGTAAATTCAATAGTTTAGAGGCTATATGGGATTTAAATGACTTCGTTATTAGCGGAATTTCGTTATATTCATATCGTTGTAACCGAAGTTTTACTGCACTCGGATTTTTTTTCAGAGTCGGATTTGTAATCAAATATTTTCAATTCTTAATCTAAGGTCTGAGGATGGATCATATGTGATCCCTGAGAATTTTTTGTCACTTTCTGATACTTATTCTTGGTATTATATGCATTCTAGGGCTGCGGCCTACGAATTTCTCCGAATTTCAGCATTAAAAGAGGTTGAAAAATAATGCACTGCAATATATTGTGTCGCAAAATCGAAAAATTCGGACTCTACAGGTCAAAATATATAGGTTTACGTCAAAAGGTTTAGGAATATGTCAAAAATTAGAAAATCAGGGGCATAAAAGAAGATGAAGGCTATGCCAGTAACCGGTGATCTTATATTACTGTGGGATATTGGACAGAGTAATAATTCTGGTATTCTTGAAATTAATGCGCAAGCTTCTTATCTATACGTAGCATTTGGTTTCAACACTTTTCCATTAATATATCATGAGTTAGGCCAATTTATAACTATGGTTTTGTCTATTTTGTCATATTTTAACACCTCAAGGCCCTCAAATGTACAATAATGTATTATATAAGATCCCAATTTGAATATACAAAGATGGAAATAGCATTTGTACGTTAATGAGACGTTAGACGACACGATCCAATCATTATTCGATAGGTTATGGCCTTTTGAACATCAGAAGGGGGAAAAAATTCACGCATTTCACACCTGTTGATATTTCAGAAACGCTTTGAGATAAAATGATTATAGCCATTAGAAATACTGTAAATACCTGACTTTTATACGTTTATAATACAATTTAGGACTCTAGGTGTCACAATTTTTAAAATGACCATACATGGTAATTTTGATGTGACAAATTTTGATGACGAAGCAAATTTTTTAACTCTTGATCTAAATACAGCAGAGACTAGATCTAAAATCCTAATCACATCATGATGCTAATTCTTACTCATTGGATAACCTTTTGGGAATATAAGTTGATTTGAATGATGTGTTCTAATTTCAAATGCCCATATATGGTGGTGGCAGAGTGGCAATATTTTAATAATGTGACAAAAATTAAACTTCTGATCCAAATGAGATAGAGCTTAAATCACTAAAATAATCTAATTCAATTTCAAATGACACTTATGTATTTTATGCAGTATTGGAACTCCATTTATTCGCACTTCCACATTCTGGACTCAGCCACTTCGACACAAATAAAAACAGTAAAATGTGAAAAGTGGCTAAGGGGTAAAAATTTTCCTTCAAAAAGTAGCAATTGAATTTGTCTGAAAATTTAATAGTGTTGAAAACAAGTAAAACTATAAAAAACATTCATAGAATTTTGATTACTTGTTTTTTACTCTAATGTGGGCAGTTTAGTTCCAAAAATGTCAAAACCCATGAAAAGTACCCCCAAATAAAGTTTCTGGGTAATTTTAGAGTAAAAAGTAAACATGACCAGGTTGTATTGGATAACATAGCCCAGTCCTATGATTCTTCTTCAAATCTACGCTAGGCAATGACAGAGTATGGTTATGCTGCAAGCTGACGCAATTTAACACTTTCCTTAAAAGTAGCGGTAACAATTATCGCTTTAGTTGTTAACGCTACTGTAGGTCAAATAATATTGGTATATATACTCGGTAGTACTATAGTTCCCCAGCTACAAGCGTGCTAATTTACTTTCCTACTAACTCGCGTAATGCTTCACTCAGAATCTTCATCCTTATCCTCGTATCACACGGACTCGGACAATCGACCCTAGAATTGTCTGCTCCCAGGAAGGTTCCCAACCTTCCTTCTATAACAGTCAATTTGGCTCCACCAGTGAGTATTCCTCAAAGCAGTGGCGCTACCAAACGCTCGACTGATGGACCTCAGTCTAAGTCGAAGCAAATAAGAACGGATCAATTACCCGTTCATTACTCACGGAAGCCAATTTCAAACAAACGGAGCACTGGGCTAATCCCAGAGTGGCCAAGGACATCGTTCCTACAAAGGCCGTTAGGGAGAAATCCTCCCGCTTAACTGCGTCCTCTAGTCAGGACGAGGAGACTCCATTGAGTTCTCTAGTGGCACACTCTCGCCTTCAGGAGACGATCAATGCCAATATTCTCCAAGCTTTAGCCAAGCTGGAAGGGGAGAATATCAGGATTTATTACCTGAGGATCACGGCGACAATGAAAGTCAGCCAGATGACGTATTGCTTCCAGCCGAGCTGGAAACTGATCTTAACATGGCCAGTTCCCAACCAGCTGCATGGGATACGAGCTCCGCTTTTGATCCTGCCTCGTTAATTGAGAACGATTACTTTGAGGATATGTCACTAGAAGTGGCGGATTACATAATTAGTAAATGTTTCTCAAACAGGCTGTCTTCCGAGGAACAACGAAAGGCTACCAAACAATTCAAGAGGCCAAACATAAACTTAATGAAAGTGCCTCGGCTCGATCCATTCCTGGCAGATAGATTCCCCTTTGTTCTAAAGAAGGACAACGAATTAGTTGAGATTCAACGTCACTTATTACAAAGTGTTGCTCCGCTCTCAATATTAGCTAATAAGCTATCCAAAGGAGAAGCATCGACGACTCTACGTTGACTGCTCACATTTCAGCAGCGCTTACTCTGTTGGGCTCTCTAGCAGCATTCATCACAGAGAAACGAATACGACAGAGCATATAGGCTTTTGATAAATGCCTGAAATTAGACCTCAAGAGCTTTCCCCCAGATATCGCTCGCCATTACTATTTGGGGAATCCCAACTAAATAAGCTCTGTGAATTATCGAAAACTCACAAGAGGCTAGAGGCTTCCAATCAAAAGCCTCGCACCAATAGCACCCAATACCAAAGAACTAACAGCACTACCTTTACCAATCCTCGACCAAGGGGTCAGTTTTTTCGAAGAGGCCCTGCAGGAGGAGCGGGCTCCAGCAGTGCCAGTTACCAGGACCGTCCCAAATTTGTGGAGAACAAATTCTCGAAACCAAATGCTCGAAAGAGCCCAAATTTTCGGAGCTTCTAAGCTCCCTGAACCCCATACCAAAAACTGCCCCTCCGACTGGTCGCCTAATATTCTTTACAAACAACTGGCGATTAACAAAGGCGCCCACGGATATAATAAACATAATTTCGGGCCTGGACCTGGGTCTGAATCAACTGCCATCACAGCAACTAGTGCGGCAAAATACAGTGATCAGCTTGTGTGCGATCATAGATCAGGAGATATATAGCCTTTAACGCAGGGTGCTATCGAGGAAACATCCAGCAAAGGGTTAACATCTCCGATTTTCGTACGGCCCAAACCATCAGGAGGCTTGGAGACTCATCCTGAATCTAAAAGGATTAAATCAATACCTCTTACCTCCACACTTCAAAATGGAGGGCTTGAAATATCTACCCTATACGGTTCAACCAAACTCGCTCTTAGCAAAGATAGACCTCAAGGATGCTTACTTGACAGTACCAGTGATACCCCAGTCGGCTCGCCTGCTCCAATTCAAATGGAGGGCGAAGCGGTATCAGTACATAACAATGCCATTCGGCCTGAATATTGCTCCTTCAGTCTTTACTCGGATAATGAAACACCCGTTAAGGATGCTGAGAGCTCAGGGGGTGTCCGCGATCATATATCTAGACGATATACTGATTGCAGCCAGCAACTGCAACACAATCAGGTCGCATATCCAATGGACCACCTCGCTGCTTATCGCTCTAGGTTTCATAATAAACTGGGAAAAGTCCGTGCTAAACCCAGCTGTAGAAATGACCTTCCTGGGTATTCTAATCAACACAGAGAAAATGTCTTTACAGTTACACGCACTGGCCTTGAACAATATTCGAGCCAGTTGTCGGAAACTACTTGTCACGAAGAAGGATACGGCTCGGAATGTTGCCCATTTAATCGGACTAATGACACATTCCAAAATAGCAATACTGCCTGCTCCTATATACTACAGAAGTCTCCAATACGATCTCATAAAGGTAATAAAACACGGCTCTTACGAGCAACACGTAATCCTACAGGAGCAAACCAACCTAGACCTCCAGTGGTGGGTCAAGGAGAGTCCCTCGTGGAATTCTGCTCCGATCCTCCCCATGAGGATCAGTCAGGAGTTAGATTCGGATGCATCCCTACACGGATGGGGCGCGTCCACAGACAAGGACAGAGCACATGGGACTTGGACTCTCCAAAGAAACTCAGCTCCACATAAACTTACTCGAATTACGAGCAGCGTTCTTCAGTCCTGAAAATATTCGCTCACCAACTAACAAATGCATCAGTCCTAACCCACATCGACAACGTCACCGCCATAAGGTTTATCAACAAGAGAGGCGGGACTCACTCGCTACTTCTGTGCCGGGAAGCCATAAACATGTGGACATGGGCGATGGAGAGAAACCTGAGTATTCAGGCAGAATATATCCCGGGCCGCGAGAACACGATTGCGGATGCGCTGTCACGGGACTAGGAGGTAGACTGGAGCGATTGGAGACTAGATCCGAGTCTATTCCAGGAGATTACCCATCGCTTTGCGATACAACCAGCAATAGACCTGTTTGCCAGCAGAACCAACACTCAGCTACCAAACTATGTGAGCTGGAAGAAAGACCCGAATGCATGGAATATAAATGCCTTCACTCTCGAATGGGGAAACCTCGGGATCATCTACCTCTTCCCGCCATGGATATTGGTGGGAAGGACCCTGACAAAGATATTGACAGATCAAGTGAGGGAAGCAATCCTAATTGCACCTCTCTGGCAAACCAGGTCATGGTGGCCCTTACAAATGACAATGCTTACCAGAGTCCCGGTAAAGCTACAATTAGGCCCGATAACAATAACAAATCCGAAGGGGAAATCGCACCCGAAAGTCCACACAGGTCAACTTACTATGATGGCATACGCCACATCAGGACTATCCTCGCCAACAGAGGCCAATCAGAATCAGCTATCCAACCGATACTCTCTTCGTGGAGAGAGTCAACTAAAAAATCATACACCTATGTCTGGAACAAGTGGAGAACTTGGTGTAGCCAACGGAGTATCAATTCTCTGGACCCACCTATAGAGCAATTCGTGACATACCTCTCCGACTCCGAGATACATTCAAAAGGTAAATCAACGAGCTGGGTCAACACTCACAGATCTGCAGTATCTGCGATCATAGGAACTCACTCCGATAAATGAATAGGAAGCCACCCACTCGTATCCCGACTGCTCAAAGGTATTGAGGCAATACAACCGAAACTGCCACGTTACTCCCACACCTGGGATGTAGCTACGTTACTCAAACGCTCAAATCTCTCCCCTTAAATACAAAGTCGCTAACTCTGAAACTGTAACGCTGAATGCCTTAACCACGGCCTCTCGTTGCTCCGAGCTAAATGTAAACCTCATTTCATTTCAAAATGACACTGCCACTTGTCAGATAGATGGCACCAAACCTGGCGAAAGAAGGAAATGAAAGAAATCATTTTATCTTCATTTCCTGAGGATCCAGCCCTGTGTCCCATCGGAACGCTAAAAACTTACCTAGCGGAAACAGAACCTCTTAGGCTTCCTAAAGGTAGCAAGTTGTTCATCGGCATCACAAAATCTCATAACCATGTGACCGCTTCTACAATAAGCAGGTGGAATAAATCCACCCATAGACTACTTAATATACAGATGGACAACTAACCGAAAATGGAAAAAAAAGAGAGGCCATTCTTGAATACTCTCTCTCGTGTAATCTAGTGCTCTTATCACCTAGATAATATCCACTACTAGGTAGTCAGGTATGGCGAATCTATTGGGACCATTTTCGAGGTCCTTAGGAATGTAGTTTTGTGGTTTAGACCCTATTTTATGATGACGGTAGCATTATTTCTATTCATTAGATATATCCAAATATCTCGACATTAATTCAAATTTATACTGCAATCCTATAAATTGTTGAAAGCGCTACTATATAGCACTTCCTTCTCTATATTAGTAGTTCAACTTCAGCATGAAATTTGTGTTCATTTAGAGGAAACAGAACTATAATACTACAAAAGTAAACATAGAACTACCATTTAAACAAATTCATAATAGATTCTTTTTAAGTTTGTCAGCCTTAAATGCTTCTACTTGATCTTTACGCCTAGTTTC
The DNA here is from genome assembly GCA_028753945.1 of Hexactinellida sp. DTS-2022. Taxonomy (NCBI): domain Eukaryota; kingdom Metazoa; phylum Porifera; class Hexactinellida; species Hexactinellida sp. DTS-2022. Next base: position 3,145,295 of record JAPNXP010000014.1, read on the forward strand.
ACTGATTTCCCTTGAAAGTCCAGTTAGGTAGAGGTTAGAAATAATATAATTTGTGTGATTTCGGAGGGCAATGTAATGTGATTCACAAGCAAATGTAGTATCCCATTGGTTTGACATCACCTCAAGTAGACGGTAAATGAGAATCTTCAATGGCAACATAGTAGCTAGGATCTTTGTTTCTAAATACTGAACAACGCAAAATGCTGTTTCTACATAACTGTGGAGGACTGACGAAGGTAATTGAAGGCCGCCCCTATTTAATGCTCTAACAAAAGAAGTTGTCATGGGATCTTTATGAAGAAGATCAGAACAGTTTTGGCATTTAGATTGTTTAAGAAGTGAACGAGTAATATAACCTGAAATGTAGGCTACAACGTCTTTTGTATCATGTGATATTACAAGCTGTTCTAGTAAGTTACTATGGAGATTTATAGCCAAAAACTCAGTAATTTTCTTATTGATAGCATCAGTTGTAGAGTATTGTAATTTGCTATAATCTATATCGTGTTTGAGTAATATCTTGTACGATAAAATTAATTCAGACCTAAGAACTTCAGTCAAGCTGACTAGGAAACGGCCACCACTCATTTGCCTGTATTGCGAGAAACGCCTTTCCAAAGGATCCGTTTGAAATCGGCCAGTTAACACATATATATAACCTTCTTTGATTAATTCAGATGACAAGTCAGAAATAGCATTGTTGGTGGTGATTAATGCGTTAAAGGTTTGTTCCGACAAACCAAGTCTTTCAGAATCTTTCCAAATTGTAAGCCATTGATTCATGCCTTGGATAAACTTGCATATGTTTTCATAGGTACTGGCATGTATCGCATTACCTATTGGGTTTGGATGGTCCGTTCTTTCGCATTAACAATTAACCACCATGCATTCATAAGTTCTAAAAAAGCTGGGGTTACGTAATCTGAATCCTTTAGATATTGCCTCATTGCAGTCGTCGTTTAGAATCAAATATGGCTAGCGCTAGAGGAACTGATTGTTTGTTATTACCTGGATGTAGTACTGAATAGTTCAGTGCAGGAGCTTTGCGAAGGTGACAATTCAAAGAATGATCAAAGTCGTGCACTTCGTGGAGGCTACACCACCGGACATGACCCTCTGGAACGCTGAATAATCCATCCAAGAGAGAGAGTTCAAATTTAGGAACAGTAAAGAAACGCCTGCCAAGTAAATTATTTCGAATATTCTTTACTAGATGAACAGTATCATAAAATAAGTAAATAATTTTTTCTGTCATAGGATTTTTCATGCAATAGTTTTTGCCATTGATAGGGAAATCTTTCATTAGTGTATTGAATGAGGAAACATTAGACTGGTCATTGTCCGAAATTACACAATGAAGTTGGAAATCAGCATCATTCAGAATCTTGATACAATTGAGTATTCCATCACATATGATATGTTTTGATAACTTGACAATCGGTATCGCTTGAATAATATAGGGAATTGATTTTTTAAGAGATACAACCATGAAGCATACAATGCTCTTAAACATCTCAAGACTTTCGTACAACCAATGAGATCTCGGCCATCAAATTGCACTTGCTGTTGAAGATGCATTTCGTCTAAGAGAAGCACCACATCATTCCCACAAAATCCTTCATCTCGAAGTTTACAAAGTGCACTAATACTGTCAATAGATTCTGATTTAAGATTACGCAATAGTCGTTCACTAGGTAAGGGCATGTGTGATATAGTAATCTATATGCGGCATGAGATGTGTAACGGAATTGGAGAGCGAATCTAATAACATGTGAAGAATATTACAAGACTTAGGGTTGTAATTACAAAGATGGAGGAGTTCTTTACAGGCTCAGAATCAAAATTATGTGTAAAGTTTCTGCAATAGTTTGGTAAAATGGTGAGCATGTCTAAAGAGGTAATTTTAGAGTTCACTGATTTGGTAATATAATCTGGTAGTGGTATGGAAGAAAACTTAGCATAACATGCAAGTCACTAGTAATGTGAATGCATTCTTTTACCTGAGCTATTCCTGAATTGATTTCGACGCGATATGCAGTGACACCACTTTCAGTTATACAATGAGTGAAATTTAGATATTCTCTTGCAGTGTTAATATATTTTACAATGTCCTCAATATCAGCACACCTAAATTGATCTCGGAATAGAGGAAGTTGGTCAGACTGTACAACACGTTTAGTAGGTGGTTTTCTGATGGATTTAGGAACAGTTGCTTGGCTTTTAGGAATTGAGTAATGATGAATAGTTGGTATAGGATTCATTGCCATATTGAGTCTAGTTTTGTATAAATGACGTAGAATGTACTTAGATTCGAAATGATCTATACAAATTCTTGAAGAAGAAGTAACAGAAAAACCTTCACGGTTAATAAATTGTATCCATCTTTGTCTGAGATCAGGGCCCGTATTCACTAAGATTACTTAGTACTTAAGTACTAAGTATATACTTAAGTACTAAGTACGTACTTAGTTAAGTACATACTTAAGTCGTATCACTAAGAAATATTGTTGTACTTAAGTACATACTTAACTAAGTACGTACTTAAGTACGAAATTGAATTATATTTATTGAATTATATTTAATAGCATAGCATATTAGTGTATGGAATGCTATTGTAATAGCTTGCTGTATTCTTTTAACTTTAAAAAGAATATTATCAATGAAGTTCCTGTGATTTTTGTGCTTGAGAAAAAACCGACTTTTAGAAAACAACAACCAATTGTAATAAATGTTGAAAATAGAATCATAAACTTCCCCTAAAGTAAAGCAAGTACTACTAGAAATCTATTACAAATGTTCTAATTAAACACCAACGTCTAAAGAGTCAATAAAAGAAAATTCTTATAAGTTAAGTCAACTTAGTAGGTTACTTAAGTTTTCTACTTAAGTATGTACTTAAGTACACACTTAAATCTTAGTGAATACCAATCTTAGTGAATACGACTTAAGTACGTACTTAGTACTTAAGTGCGTACTTAACTTCTTAGTGAATACGGGCCCAGTATTGGAAGGAAATGAAAACATTGGTCTCACAGGTCCATTAGTATAACCAGCACGACACTTGACTACAGGACATTTGTGAGGCATTATCTAATAATCAAAACTAAATAAGAAAATTAGTAAATGAGTCCCAATGGAGACGAAACATTTATAATATATTGAGAATAAACACTTAATTCCCTATATTAGAACGACTCGAGTCACATGGGAGGAGGGGGAAAAGAAATTTAGTGAAAATATATATATAAACAAATTTATTGTAAACAGTACCTTATAAATCACATATATCGTTCAATTGTGGTTGCATTAAAATTACACAATATATAATGATGGTTATGTTATGTGGTTATAAATTTCATGCAAACTAGTTAATAACTCCCAAAGGAAGTGCCATATAGTAGCGCTTTCAACAATTTATAGGATTGCAGTATAAAATATGAATTAATGTCGAGATATTTGGATATATCTAATGAATAGAAATAATGCTACCGTCATCATAAAATAGGGTCTAAACCACAAAACTACATTCCTAAAGACCTCGAAAATGGTCCCAATAGATTCGCCATACCTGACTACCTAGTAGTGGATATTATCTAGGTGATAAGAGCACTAGATTACACGAGAGAGAGTATTCAAGAATGGCCTCTCTTTTTTTTCCATTTTCGGTTAGTTGCCCATCTGTATATTAAGTAGTCTATGATCCACCTTAGAAATTGCCAGAATAAACAATCAATTCAAAGCTCACTCAACAAGATCAGCTTGCACATCCACTGCCGCAAGGGCAGGAATTCCCATTGACACTATTCTACAGGTTGCAGATTGGAAAAGTACAAATACTACCGTAAATTCTACCTAAGGGAGCAACCTCAACAAGGTCAGCCTAAGGCTATAGCTCATGCCAAGACCTTTACCACCGCAGTGCTAAGTTAGCGTAATTCTCAGAACTGGATTAGTACCAGACTGAGCTCATAGCTTACAGTAATATTATGTAATGGAAAGCTCCAATATATATATATATTCATATTGGAACATATCACAACTAATAAAGCTAAACGAGTATAACCATACTCTATCATTGCCTTGTGTAGATTTGAAGAATGGTAAAATTCGACGAGCCCCGCGGAGTGGGGTGAAGTCGAATTGAGATTCTTCTTCAAATCGTAGCTAGGCAATGATAAATCACCCACCCAATAATACCTCTACCCCATGAGTTTGCAATTTGCACACTGTAGCTGGGGAACTAGTACTACCGAGTATATATACCAATATTATTCAGGGCCGTAGGAACACGGGCGGCAGGTGCGGCATTGGCCGCACCAATATTTTAGGTGCCCGCATCATAATTCGGGTTATACACTGCGAATCAATTAAGTGACGTCACTTGGCCGCACCAATAATAATTGGCCTACGACGGGCCTGTTATTTGACCTACAGGAGCGTTAACAACTAAAGCGATAATTGTTACCGCTACTTTTAAGGAAAGTGTTAAATTGCGTCAGCTTGCAGCATAACCATACTCTATCATTGCCTAGCTACTATTTGAAGAAGAATCTCAATTCGACTTCACCCCGCTTCGCGGGGCTCGTCGAATTTACCATTAAAAAACATTAAATTAATGTAGTATGAGCACTTAAAAAAATTGGTTTTGTTGTATTAATTTGAATTGAAACTATATTTAGAATTTTTAAAAATTCCATACAATAGATACAAGATAAGGGCATTCTGAAATTCCTCAAATACTCTCCATACACTGGAAGAATTGTGCACTTAGTAACACTTTTCTGCTAATTGTATATTTTGCTCTATAACACAAGCATCCCATGCTTGTAGTATGCACTAGCGTTAATATAACAAGATAGAATGATTTCCGGACAATTGGATGACTTCGTTATAAGCAGGTACTTCGAAAAATCCGACTTGGTTATAACGGGAGTTGACTATATATATGCGTGACGGTGTATATGCAGTCGAATCGGATTATTTTTTCCAATTCTTTTCATGGATAATTCGACAAAATAATCCGATAAGACAAATAAACCCGGTGGGATATCCATGCAAAATGGTTATATATCACAATTTTCCTCGAATATGAAGACAAAATAGTCCGATAAAACAAAATAATCCGATGTCAAAATAATCCGATTTCGACTGTATATATAGGTATACCCAAGATAACGATTTCTTTTATTCTTCCTTCTCCAATACCACTCGGAACTTACGATACATTGAACATCACTTAACTTAGAGTCAACTTCCAGACGATTAATAGACTACCTTATTATAAGCATTTCTGATGTGCCCTATTCGAAAGTATTCTCTGTAATGAACATCTTACTAATATTTCCTACTAATTCCGACTTTTTGATATATGTATCTACATCGAACCTCCCCAATCCGGGCAGCCTCGTCAGGAGGGTGGACGGATCTTAGAATTTGCCCGGATCTCGGAAATAATCATAATTTATATTGTATAATCAGCTAGTGTTTATGGTCTGATGTCTCATTCCCTTTGTCTGACCTGATACGCACCTCCGACAGTAGTAGGTTTTTTCCCGCCGTGTCGATTTTCAACTTTAATACAAAGTTATAGAGTTAATAATTATATAATGCCAGAGCCTACTCTATCATAAGGCCACCCATCAAAACACCAAAATTGGACTATGGATGCGGTCGAAGATGGATTGTAAAGTACATTTTAATGATGAATTTTAATATATTAAATATAATTCAAGTATTCTCGGCGTGAATACTAGATCTATTTGAATTCTAGATGAAATAGGTCAATATTAATTAACTTTTTAATGAATGTGATCAAATGAATACACTGTATTAGTTAATAATATTACAATTTTCACATACAAATAAACTAATAAATAGTCACAAATAATAAAGACAAGAATAAATAATGTATGAGTTGGTCTAAGTCAGTTCTGCTCCTTTGAACGATTTCAGGCAGATCATTACAGCTTCATAAAAATAAAGAAAAGGAATACGTTCACGATTTGATGTCTAAATGTCAAACTTTTTTAACTTTCGCTTTTCGCTCTTATTAGAACTTACAAGTGAATTGTAATTGAGTACTTTATTGTTCAAGAGACAATTTGCAGTTACACAAATCAATCTACGAACAATAAACCATCCAGAAGTAATGCATGAACGACAATTTTCATTCCACATCTCAGAGTAACCTCCATTCTCTAAATAAATGATGGCAAATTCTGTCAGAATATTTCTAGATGCTCCATTGACGAGCATGTCCATTAATTGGGTATTTTGTTCAATCGCAATAAATAGCTGCCAAACTGTCACTATAACATCAAGAGCAGGTTTAGTAGGATACTTGAGCTGGCCACGATCGCAGAGAGATATGAGCTCGAACTGTGTGTGTGCCAATTATTCAAGAATGAAGTCTTTCTTCAGAGTTAATAATTGAGTACATAACGTACACGCTTCCTTGCGTTTCAAATATTGGTGAATAGAATAGCCTGCAATAAAGGACAAAGCTTGAAGTACATGTGAGTCAATTTCTATGACCGATAGATCTTCAATTTCATCAAGAAAAGGATCAAAATAAATTGGATCATCAGTAGTTTCGGAGTCATTGAGATAAAGACTGAATAAAGGTTTGGATAGAAAGTTGGTTAGTTTCTGCTTGGTCAGAAAATAAATTTAAGATGTTAGATACCCTTTGAGGATATTCGTGTGCTCTATCGTTCCGAGAGAGGAAGTGTTGCCAAATTAGCTCCTCGGCTATCAGTTAAAGCTTGATATCCATCAAATATTGAGCGACAGAATGTCAAACTTGTTCTCAAAATTATACATGAACCTACCTTAGCAGCTTTAATTAACCACCCAAAATGAATCTAGGCATCATGAGTTGAAAACACACACATCTCATTTTTTTGAAATTATCTTAAAATTATGGAAAATATTTAATGTGAATACTCCCTATAAAGATGTTCATTTGAAAGAAAGTTTGTGTCGTCCTTTAACACAAAATGAAGAGCGTTTTACTTTTTATCCCGAATAGTGAAACGGTTAGAACATGGGGAAAGTTTACCTAATAAAAATGGCAAATTAAGCAAGCAAACATTTATTAGTTTTAGACATGCTTGTACTGCATTACCTGCGATTTGCAACTATTTAGTTGAAAACTGTGGATTCTCATATTTGTTAACCTCATTTTTGCAGACGGACCCATTAGAGCATCATTTTGGCCTTTACAGGATAATGTCTGGTTCAAATTATTATATTTCTTTTCTACAAATTCTCGAAACCGAACGCCGTTTTTAAAAGAAGTAAAATTAACTTGGAAATCAATAGTAGGATCTAAATTAATGTCATCAAACTTTGGATAAACAAATGATTTGTTATAATCTTTTTGATTCAGCCAATTATTTCGAATCGTTTTCAAAATGTGTACAAAATCAAAAGTAAGAAAAAGTTTCAGATTATCATCATAAGGATGCGGGACTTGTGTTTGTAGTGTACCAATTGGAGAGAACAATTTGAATAAACTTGCATTTAAGGGATAATTGTCGGTGCAGATAACATGTACTCTTAATCCACAATTCTCTATATCAATAATGCAGGATTTAATGACCGGGAATATCTTTTCAGCCGAGATTGAGGAACAAGGTAACAAACGGACGATACAAGACCACTTTTTATACTGACTGGAAATCATTATTGCGAACACGGTTTTGTTAGGATCTTCAGGGTTCAAGCTAGTACCATTTTCCAGCCTTGTACGAGATGTGTCGGCTTTTACATGAATTTCGTCCATTTGAACAATGAAGTTTTTTTTGTTCCATACTAAAACCTGAAGTTACCTTATCAAGATATGTAATAAATCCATGTTCAAGTCCCAATGAAGAATATAGTTTGTCCAATGTATTAGAGTGAGGGAGAGATATACAAGATAAATTCTGAAGGTATCGATAGCAAGTAGGAGAGATAAGATGAGCCTTAAGTCCCAATATCTGGGTAATGACATTATACCTACACTTTTTTTTTAAAATATTGTAATTTTCTAGTTGGCACATGATAAAATTAGGGTAACGAATTTCAGGACAATCAGTCACAGGAGCAGTGGCGGCGCGTGTGCTCCACCACTAGGTGGTCACCCATGGGTCAGTATGCGTATTTTGTGGGTCAAACATCAAATATAGTATAGTCAGGAGGGTGGTCAAGCACTTTGATAGGGTGGTCAGCTGACCACCCTTGGCGCCGCCACTGCACAGGAGACTCTAAATTTGTAGAATGCAGTACATCAATAGCTTCAGTAATATGCACCTTAGCCTGGCAAATATGTTTATCTGGAGATACAGAACTGTTTGATGTTAGTGATGGTGTATCTAAAGAATTTAATGAAATCTCACATAGAAGGGTTTCAACTTCTCTAACGGTGTCCCTTATAGTAAACTGATAAATCATTATAGAACATGTCTATAGATTCTCTGAATACTTCCAAGTAACCTCAGAAGTTGATCAGCCTAAAAATAGCCAAGAATTTATTCATTCAAGTGCATATTGAATTGTTTTGTCTAGGTATGGATTCTTTTAATATACAGTTATGTGCGTCTATTCAATATAACATAGATAGTGTCAAGCTTCTATATAGTTTCTGAATTGTTCTAGAATGTTCTCTAGCTCAATTCAACTATATAAAAGCATAATCTTTCGAAGCGATTGTCCATAGAATGTGATTTCGAAATTTCTTCAACGAATATGAAGGGGACAACGTCTGAGGTAGGGATTTTTGAATATTTATTTTAGTTTTGAGTTTGTTTCTCTCTTATTAGTAGAATTATGGTGTGTTTTTGCTTATCGAATAACTCGAATTTAAATGTTAGTGGTATAGAACTTGTAGAAAAAATTTGAGCTCTTAACCTATCTTGATTCCGTCAAACTCCGTGACATTAGCCCCCAAACACCGGCATTTAAATTATATTGAGAAAAAGGCCGCAAAGAATCCCCAGACGATTAAATTTACGAAGTAGTATTCGATAACTATACCATCTAACTTAAAATGGATTATTGATGTTACTAGGAAGTTGGAACTAAGCTCTAGCTTATTATTTAATTATAAAGTTCATGGTTTCAGTTCTGAAATGACACCACCATATATGGGTATGTAAATTTATAGAAGAGTGACCATTTGGTTACGAGTCTCATTTGTACTTCCAATGAGTTTGTAGTAGGATATTGATGTGAATAGATGGTTAGATCTAAGCTCTAGAGTTTATACTTTCGTTGATATAAATTTTGCTGTGTCATCAAAATTGGGCACATTACATGCCCATATAGGGATCATTTTGAAAACGGAGGGTGTTAGGGTCCGAAAATGTATTATGAACGTATAGGAAGTCGGGTATTGCGAGCATTTTGAGACGTATATGTTGATTCTAGCTGCTCGGGTGCCTGTGATAGAAAATGGACAAGAAAAGTACCTCGGATGAGATTATAGACCATAAATGTTTAGATTTTCACTTTTTGCGAATTTTTTTTGATCAATTTTTGTTTATTTTCGTCATAGATTGCTAGGATAGAGTAATGATACCACCAATCTTACCATTGTTGAGGAATACAGTATGATAATAGTTCAAAGTGGAGAAACCAGTGATCCGCTGTACAAAATAGCTCATAACTCTGAAAATACGCGTGGACGTGGCTCAAAACCATATACAAACGTTAGTTATGGTCCATTGGCAGTGTTTGGTACAAAGAAAAAAAAAGTAGTTCATGTTGTCTTTTGGAGCGAAATTTCCGATTTTTTTCCCTATAAGGGACACCGTTCTCTAATATGATATCACTTATACAGTTCTTAGATATCTGAAAAGAATCTCCACGGAAAAACGCATTGGATAACAGACCTGTACCTACTTGTAAGTATAGATCAACAGATATAATGTTTTTTATCTTCCTCGGCTGCATAAAAATTATATGGTGGTCATCAGGAAACAACATTGACCAATTGGTTAAACTAAGTAGTGACAACTTAACTTTGATAACCTGGAAAGATCTGACAACAAACTTCTCCTTCTCAAGGTTTTCAAATTGTAAGCTGAGATTGATCGCTTGGTTCACTAGATCTATTTCTTTTGATTCAGATGAGAGGCGACTACGCTTGGTGGAGGACTGACTAGAGTAGTATGCAGAACATCCAGGTAGGAAACATGGGATTGCCCCATTCTTTAACATAAGACTTGCTCGAGGGATTTCTCTGAATGTACCATCTCCATTCTTTACCTTGTGTATATGTTCAACATCTTCTGCTCTAAAATGTTCGATACAAACGATTAAGTCTTTCAGTTCGTCAATATGTTCTCGATGTAGAGCTCGAATCCAGGCTTGCTTTAGTTCAGGTGGGGCTTTTGGCCTTGCGAAAGCATGGGATACGTTCATCTGGTCTGTAATACTCTTGCAACCTTGGGCTGAACAAGAATTGGGCATTTGGATAGTTAGCTAGTGTTATTGGAAGACAAAGGTCAATAGAGAACATTAAAAACCATAATTTGTTATACTTATCGGACAAATTTCATCTGAAACATGAAGTACAAAATATATTATTATAGATTGTGGTTGATTTATAACTTAGATTTGACTTTCAAAATAATGGTTTAATAGCAAATCCATCTTCGATCCCTAGTCCAATTTTGGTGTTTTGATGGGAGGCCTTATGATAGAGTTTGCTATGATAATGCCGAATATCTGATGAAATCGAGTGATTATTATTTGAAAATCTATAGAAAAAAATAATAAATCGTAATCGAATATTCTGTGTGGGGGGAAAACTTGGAATAATAGAGTAGAGCATAGCTATCCATAGCATAGGCGTAGCACGCGGTCCGGCAGGTCCGGCCATGGCCGGACCACTTTTCATCTATTCTACTATATTATATAGGAGGGTCCGGTTTTGGCCGGACCACTTTAACTGTTTGACCGGAGAGTTTTTAGAGCGTGCGACGCCCGTGCATAGGCGTAGACTATGACGGGGCGGCTGGGGCACGCCCCGTCAGCTTTCTGTCAAAAATTCCGGAAATATATATATAAATATATACCGAGTATGAAATCATGACTATTTCAATCAAGAATAATTATACTTTCCGGATATTTTATCAATAATTTACTGTACGAGTATACCAATTGTGGAATCCCGCTTAATTAACGACCACCTCAGAATAACGATCATCCCGATATTGCTACTACTTTTTATATTTCTCGTTCAACCACTTATTAATTAACGTTAGTATTAACTTTTTTAAATCTTCATTTTAGTTTTATATCATGTCTATTATTTCATGTTGTTTAAAGATCAACCAGCGTTTCGCAAGTGGGATAGTCTTTAACATAGAGCGTGGACTGATATTAACAATAATGTCAGGATCTTTAGAACAAATTCATAATTCCAAGTGTTCTGTTTGGATACAGTTAGGAGCAAGACACAACTATTCTATTTTTGAGTTTGAAGCAGACGTTCTTATTCACTTTAAGTTGACTTTTGGTAACCAAATAGTTACTAGACTAAAACCTATCCTTTATCTAATTAGTTTAAAAAATTGCACTCTTTCTGAAGAAGACTTTTTGTTTAAGAAACCTTTTGTCCAATTCAGCTGCTCTCCTGTTTGTCAAGGTGATAGTGTTTTAGTAGTTGGCAGTCCTTTCGGTCCTGCTTGTCCACCTGTATTGCTGAATAATCATTTCAAAGGCATCGTCAGCAAAACCTGCGGATATAAAGTAAGTATGTTGCTTATTGACACATTCTGTCCTAAAGGTCTTACTGGAGCTCCTGTTTATATCCTTAAAAATACTGAATATTTTTTTTATGGACTTTTATTGACTGATTGTGATGCATTTAACAAATTTTCATCGCACATTGATTTTGGGACAATCTTTCCTGTGATATCTATAGTAAATCTCTTAACCGAATTAACCGTTTTTCCAACATTGAATATTTCTGAATACGATTCATTGTTGCATCTTACTAGATATAACTCTATTATTAATCCAATTGAATTTTCTCCTAACTCTTCTGTGTTACCTGCGACAATCTTATCAAGAATCGTAAGAATTGAAGCTAACTCTACTTTCGGCACGGGAATTATGTTAACAGATTATGTCTGTATTACATGCGCGCATGTAGTTGCTAATGTTTGCAAAAATGATCTGGTCGACGTTTCACGTATAAACTCTAGCAATGTTTGTCTCAAATTTTTTTTATCATTCACATCTAAACCTAACATTTATCCTGATATTGCTCTTTTATTCAAATCTAGATCTCATCTTGTTCAAAATCACCAATTAATGAACGATATGGATTGTAACAAACGAATCATAACTGAAGGTGACGATATCTTAGGAATATCTTACGCACGGTTTAGATATTCTGAGAAAGTCAGTTCACCACTTCTTACAGCAGGTTGTGTGAGTCATATTGTTAGAGATAAGGGTGACATCGTGTTTGGGCAAACCACGTGCTGTTTAAGTGAAGGTGGAAGCGGTGGAATGGTTGTTGATAAGCAATCTTATCTTTTCCTTGGTATATTTTTTGGATATGCGAAAGAACAAAAAGAAGCAGTTACACATTATTATCCTCAAGTTAGTAGATTTATTCCACTTCAGGTAATTTTGAATTTATGGAGGAAAGGTTTGGAAGACTCTTGCAACTCTTTGGAGAGAAATTTATACGTTCAAACTTTGTGGAATTACGGGAATCGAATGTATATGCCAAATAGTAATCTCTAATTGTTGTATTATAATGAATATATTTCATATTGAAGAAAATATAATTTTCATTATTATGCATATCAAAATTCGTATCCAGCGAAGAACTATATCTCATAGAGCATGTTAGAAACAATTTAGTTTTTGTATCTAGCAAGCAGTGGCGGATTTAACATAGGGTCTTAAGCCGTATGCCCACTTTATTCTTGAGCCAGTTAAGGTCAACTTTGATCTGGAAATGGGATTGATTTGGGAGTAGAAACTAGTTTCCTGCGAAATTAACTCAAGGACATTATTTAATAGTTTGCTTCAGCTAAAACCCGAAAGGTTACAATGAAACATCAGCCACACTAGATATAATAATACTTAGCGACGTTTTTCTCTCTATAAACAGTACCCGGACAAAAGTATTCGACCACCCAACATTTTCCCTTTGAAAATAGTACTATAGTAGGCCTAATAATATTGTTCAATGTATTAGAACTTTATGACATATTGCTATTTTGAATTTAGATTCGTATTCTGCGCATTCTAATTACCCATTGTAGATGTTTCAAATTGATTACATATTAATCCGGTTTAAAATTATCATCAAATGGCAACATGTGCCACCTGTTCCCATCTCTCCCATAGTGGCAATTTGGGAAAAGTGGTGCTTAGTGGCACAGGATGATAATTTTTAACCAAATCAGAAGGGGATTGAATTGAAATCTTCTACAATTGATAATTCGAATGCGCAGAATGCGAATTTGTAATCGAAATAGCAATATCTCATGTAATTTGAATACACTATCTTCCATTGTTCAAGGCTGGATTCGGTTAACGGTTAGAGATTTTATTAACCAGTTAGCCGGTCTGTTGAATATCAGGAGAGTTATTGGGAAATTAATGTATAAAGTATTAAATCTTTTTGAATTTTATCAGAATATGTAGTCCTAAATCCATTTCTCATCACCACTTAATAAATTTTATTGGTCAAACATTGATTTAAATTTACCTAAAGCACGAAATGTATCAGTTAATATACTTATGCGGTTATAATTTATACAGCTGAGTCTTATTCTGTAGTATAATCAAATTTTTATAAAGGATTTATTGTATTGAGTAGGATGGGCGGCAGGGGCGGTCGCAGGATCTGGCCAGCTCGGGGCAAAAGAGCAGCTTTTAGTATAAATCCGGGGCATGCTCCATGTAATTATACTACCAAATGGGCTGGAATCCGGGGCAAAATATTTTAACCCGGGGCATTTGCCCCGGATGCCCCCCCTAGGACCGCCACTAATGGGCGGTTAGCCGGTTAACCGTGGCGAGAAATCGAATTGTAACCGTAGCCTCATATCGGTTAACCAACCCCACCCTTGCATTGTTAAACCCACTATAGTACTATTTTCAATGGGAAAATTTTGGTGGTCGAATACTTTTGTCCGGATAGTGTATTATACTAGCGCGCTTCGCTTGCTAGGTCGCTTTACGTAAGCATGTTGGCAATCTGGTGTGACCAACGTGTCCGCATCATTTATGCACATGTTCTATTAAACTTTCAGATTTATCTTTTAGAGTGCGCGAATTATGTGTGTGATTGAGTGAATTTTCAGGGTTCTCGAAATGTGATAATGACGTCATAACTTGTCGAGATGTGAGAAATTTGAGTGGAAACCTCAACTTGATGGCGGGTGCCAAAAGTTACCCACATATGCCAAAAATCACTTTTGGAACCGTCCACTTTCTTCAATCAATTCGTAACATACAAACAAATATAGCACACACATATAAATACATACAAGTTTGAGTTTTAATAGTATTAAAAAAATTATTCATGCCCAGGCCGCATTTGATCACGGTATGCCATTGGTTGTGATTCACATTTGGACCTATCTATTACCTAGGAAGATGTTATCTCCAAATTAAAGAGTCAGACACATATTTATCCCAAACATCAGACTTTGGATAGTTTAGAAAAGAAACAAATGTGTCCGACAGTTACTATAATTTGTTCTGTTCTCAAATATGTCAGCCCTTTCGACATGGTATAATACAATGAATAATAGCTATATAACGAGCTTTTAATGAATTGTGAAACAACAATAAATAACTCATTGGAACTTATAAATACTAAATTCGAGTTCAGCATACTGAATTACCTATATTTTTTTGACATTTAGAAGCTAGTTTCCAGATTCATTTTGATTTCAGTAGTTGGTGTATTTACTTTGCAAACAAAACAACAACAACAACAACAAAATATTCATACTATAAATTTGTTATTCGGGGTCAGCATACTTATTTTGCTATTATAACAATGCATTACCCTATTGAAGTGATATTTCCCTATCACTTTATTGCAATCCGGACAAACAAACCCACAACAATCGAGTTTTAATAATACAGATGTATTACAATTTACGAGTGACAAGTTCATAATGATGGAAGTAACACAGGTGCTGTCTTCATATGGACATTGTCCATATGAAGGACAAAGTCCTTGATTCTCATGATTCTCAGTTCATATACACGTATATGTAATTATATTAAATTATTTCTATGAGAGTTCTTTGGTTGTAGAGAGAAGGTATGATTAACATACTGCTAGAATTGTGCAAAGTAGCATTCAAAAGAATTACTCGAATCCTGATTTACAGAGTAGACATTGCGTTGAATATGCACACAAAGTCAGGGGCGGATAGAGGGGGGGGCTAGGGGGGCTATAGCCCCCCCTGAGATTTTTCAGGGAAATGAGAGTTTTTGATTTTCCAATCTGATTAGATTGATATAACAACTGGAGTTATTCTATTTTATTTTGTAACTGTTAAATCTGCTATGATTAATTTATAACCACAATATTTATAGTTATTTTGTATGATTATCATTCTAGTAGCTCTCTACAGTGAAACATATAGAGAGTCAAAATGGAACCCAAACGAATGCGAGTAACAGGATCAATTTTGACATACTTTGGCAACCAAAGTGTCAATAGTGTTGCTGATAGTGAGTCCTGTGAGGGAGGGGCTATTTCAATCGAGTTTTCCCAGTTGAACATTCACGGAAATATGGCTGACAGCGAGATGACAAGTAATAACGACACTACAAAATTTCCTAACGATTTGGGACTTTTTCCAAAGCCGTTAAGTAAGGAAGATCGACATTTTCTTGTTTCTAGCCCTCCTTTTCAGCCAACTGTGAATAATATGCCTAGAAAACTCTTCCCGAGGAAGATTTACTCCGGACAATATAGGTCGTTTCTATCTTCATGGTACATGAAAACGCTCGAGTCGGGAGAAAAGGTACCTCGATTGTGGTTGACCTATTCACTTGTTAAGCATGCCATGATGTGCTTGCCATGCTTTCTGTTTGCCTTAGAGACTAGTGGAGTATCAGGGAAATATCGTTATTCAAAGGAGTGGTCAGTGGACGGTGTTAGTAATTGGAAGAAGGGGTTGGAGAAATTATGTGAGCATGAAAAAAGAAAATCACACCAAATTTGTTCAGATAAGTTGGAAAACCTTCAATGTGGTGTGCCAATAGATGAAGTAATTGACAAGCAAAGGGCATTGGCAGCACAAAAAAGCCATGAGAAAATTCTCAGAAACAAAGCAATCCTGTCACGTGTCATAGAACTTGTTGAGCTGTTTGCAAGGCAAAATATTTCATTCCGTGGACACAGAGAAGATTCAGAAAGCCTTAACCGAGGGAATTTCATCGAATTTCTACATCACCAAGCTCGATATGATCCGTTACTGAATGAGCACCTCTTTTCTGGAGCTAGAAATGCTCAGTACATAACAAAATCTACGCAGAATGAGCTAATTTCACTGTGTGCAGAAGATATTCGTGAGCAAATTTTAAGCCTGCTGACAGCAGCAAAGTATTATACACTTATATGTGATGAGACAAAGGACATTTCCTGTGTTGAACAGGCAAGTCTAGTGCTTCGGTATGTCACTGAAGATACATGTGAACCAACAGAACGTTTCATGGGGTACAAATCACTGGAAGTGACCAACGCTGAAAGTACACTCCCCTACCAAAAGTATTCGTACTCCAAAAAATTCCCATAGAAATTAGCAATATAGTCTGTGTAGAAGAATTCACATTGTATTCGTAATATATGATATATTGCAATTTTGATGCCAGATTCTTATTGTACGCATTCGAAATATCCATTTCAGATGCCTTCACCTATGTTAACCTATGATTACGTTGGAGATTACCATCCTTTGCCACTATGTGCCACTTGTTCCCACATTGTACCATGTTGGAAATTGGAAGTACGGTACATGGTGCCACCGGATTAGATTTTCAAACTAATCAATAAGTTATTGAGATGAAAGCTTTTACAAAAGTTAATTTGGATGAGTTGAATACGATTCTGCAATAAAGATGACCACATCTCATATATTTTGAATACATTAGGACATAATATTAGACTTATATAATACTATTTCCAATGGGAATATTTGAGTGTACGAATACTTTTGGTAGGGGAGTGTATAACAGAAATGTTAAAATCCTTTGTTTGCGAGCTCGGTCTTTCATTGTCAGATTGTCGGGGTCAGTCATATGATGGTGCGGCGGTGATGTCAGGTAAATATAGTGGTGTTCAGACTCGGCTAAGACAGCTGGAGCCCCGAGCACTGTGTTATGCAATAGTCATTCGCTTAATCTTGCAGTTGTTGACGCATGTAAGAAGTCTTATATCCGCAACATGTTTGGTACTCTACAGTTTCTTCACACATTCTTCAACGGAGCTAAACGTCAAGCAGTATTAGAACATTGCAAACAAAACTCCAATATATCCTCTAGTTCCAAGCAGCGGAGATTGCAATCATTGTCAGACACACGTTGGAGTTCTCGTTTCAGTGCTCTAGAATCCTTTCAGTGTCTGAACCCTGTCGTTTTGGAAGCGTTAGAGAAACTCAGTACCAGTCCAGGAATGGACAGAAGTACAGTTTCAGATGCTAATGGACTCCTCTCTAATATAGGAACATTCGAGTTCATCCTTTCTATTAATATAGCCAAAATGATTCTTGGTGTGACACAACCATTTGCGAACTTTTTGCAGGCTCCCAAGTTAAATCTACTTCAGTTTAAAACAACTGCAGAGAGTGTGTATGATACACTGTGTGAGATGAAATCGATTCAGGTGTTTGCAGACGCATTCAATATATGTTCTGAAAGAGCAGCTGAACTCGGGATCGAAGTACGTTCAACAACAAGAAGAACAAAGAGGCTTGGACTGGCTGATGAGTGTCCCGAATCCTATTATAGAAGAGAATTGTACTTTGCAGTGCTCGATGAACTTACTTCCCAATTTCAGGAGAGACTGCTTGGAAGAGTAGGTGACGTAGTGACAGCATTCGGAATATTCAACAAAGAGGCCTTGCAATCTCCTGACTTAGCAGCACCTCACATTACATTGCTTGCACAGTTCTATGGATCAGAAGAAAATGCTGATATACAGGGCAATGCTCTTGCAGCAGAGTACAAAGTGTTTCTAAGATGGTGCACAAGAAATATAGACCTCACTAATCCCATTGACTTATTTGATTTACTCTGCTTATTAAAGAAGAAACAAGCTGAATGCATATACCCGAATATCTTCACCCTATTGAAGATTGGATTAACCCTTCCTGTTACTTCATGCACTTCAGAGAGAACCTTTAGTGAACTCAGGCTTCTGAAATCTTACCTGAGATCAATTATGGTTGAAGAACGACTTTCAAGCCTTGCAACCATTTTTTGTAATAAGGATCTCCACGTGAACATTGAAAATGTAATTTCAAAGTTTGTTCAGGCTAGTAGTAGAAGACTAGAATTTTAGTTTTAGTTTGTGTCTAATTTTCTGTCTCAAAATGGATAACTAATAAGATAAATTAACTTAAATTGTTAGCTTAGCTCCCTCTGAGATTATATCCAGGATCCGGCCCTGCACAAAGTTCTATATCTAGTTGTGAGTTGGTATTTGTCTTGATCCTAAATATAGACATCTCTTACTGCGTTTGCCTTTTTTATTTAATGGAATAGTTATCTATATTGTTTGACTTTTTTTTCCTAACTAGATATGCGAGCATCTTGAAACAAATATGATAGAAAGGCTTTTTGGATCAAAGCAAGTAGATACGTCATATAATTTCATCTCTGACGAAGTTCCATGTATCTGTCCTATCACGGAACAATGGCAGAGAAGCTTGTGTAAAAGTGTTGGTATTGATTTCACTGAACAATTAGAAGAAGAGTCAGTTCTGACTGGACAAATTCTCTCTAAATGCATACCTTGCAAACAGCCAAGATTGAAAAGGATGGAAATTGCTTTTTCAGGTGTATTTCTAAAATGTTATCTGGAAAACAGAATTATCATAGCAAACTAAGATCGGAAGTCTGTCATTTTATGGTTACCCAATGCAATCCATTAATTGACAGATACTTGAAAACTATATTATACCAAAAAAGTCCCCGGTATCCTATTTAAAAAATCTTGCATGGATGGAGATCATATATGGGGAACAGATGTGGGAATACTGGCCATGTCTTCAATGCTCGATTCAGTGATTTATGTTGCTACAGAGAGGTATGATACAAGCAAAAGCTGGAAGAGAATAGAGTGGCACCCACAGACTAGGTAACTAAAGACTGTTCACGGTCTGACTTCTCCACTACCATGGATTACTTCAAGTCATAGCCTACTCTATATATGGCCTGACAGTAGATTTACCAGGGATGCACAAGAAGATGGGAAATTTTACTTTTTTAATGTTTTCTATATTGAGCTACTAAGTTCTTTATACGTCTCTAGGTCATAAACATAACTCAGCCCTGCTATCCCGTGATTAGTATTAGCTGTAATGACAACGGTGATTGGATTTTCATAATTTAATAGTAATAATAAACACAAACAGTACAATTTCTAATATACAGTAAATTAGGGATTTTTTTAAGGCCGATCTTGGTGTAAATTTTGCACCAAGATTTTTTGGAGTTACACCACGATTTGTGTCGGCCTGGGCCTGTGCAGTGTTGAGTTACACCACGATTATGGGGCGGCCGCGGCCGCTGCAGTGTTGAGTTACACCAAGGCCGCGCTGAGTTACATCAAAGTCTCAACAACCTTAAAAAAAACCCTGCAGTAAATAATACACAATTATTTGCTTTCTTTGTTTTCTCCCTTTCTCTGGCTCTAGCAGTGACACACGACACACTTAACTACATAATGGAAATAAAAATAACAGAGTAATACGAATCATGGTAAATTCAAATAAGTAGACGCATAATTAAGAGAATTTCTTAAATTTCGCTTTCTATACTTTTTGAAAGAACCAGCGAGTTTTAATTAATAAACTTGGTTCGCAAGAAAGCAATTCGCTGCGGTAAAGACTAGCTTCGATAATATGTTCCAACTAAACAAACCACAGCTATTACAAGTAGACTTCCAAATACTTGGATCACGATTATCACGCTTCAAGGATTTGAAGATAGGAGATGTGATAATTATAAACCGACATCATACTGTATATACCGAAATGGTGTTCCAAGGGATCCATCTGTAGAAAGGAGGACAACACATATGTAAAGCCACAAGATTGAGTCAAATGATTGGTAATTTGTGGTAAGGCAATACAAGCATGTCTAAAACTGGTGTATGTTTGTTTACTCAGTTTGCCAAGCATCTAACCAAAACTACACGAGTCAAAAATGGAAATCGCTCGTCATTAATATTCAAAGGTCTAGAGCACAGCCTACTCTATATATGGCCTGACAGTAACCTAGAAAATATGGATCAAGGATGAAGGAGAAGATGGTAATATTTATCCAACCACAATATTTAAGGATGCTTAGGTTGAAAAATGTATTAGCGGTATGGGTGGTTTTTGCGTCTTTGTAGATATTGATGTGTAATTCTCCAATATGCTCTGTAATTGCATAACTAAGCTTAAAATGTATACAGCATATCTAAGTCCAAACTATTTTTCGAGTGGCATTAAATTCTTCAGGAAATGCCTCCCCATAGGGGTAATAATGTTTTATTAGATTTCACCGAATTAAATCTAATAAAGTATATTCGATATAGCTCCAAAAATTTGTATGATTGATCTGTACTATTAGCACAACATTTGCTTAGCTCACCAGACGCCTATCCCAAGTTTAACCAGTTCTTAACATACGAATCCTAAAATTCGTAAAAAAAGCGGCCAGAAAGTGGTATTTTTGCTCCTTGCTTGGTCTCCACTCAGCCACTAATCGTTAGTTTGCTTCAATGAGCTTGCAAAATGATCTTCATACTATTAAGAACTATATCTGAATTTTTGAATGCAATCCCTTGTGAAGTTTATTAGATAAAATTCGGGATATGTCAAAAAAACTATAATTGAGTAATTAAGGATGAAGTTTTTTGAATCTGAAATGCATATGTGTTATTAAATTTGTCCGTATTACAACTGGATTTAGTTTCAATATACTAGATAATTTTCATACTATATACTAAATATGAATTGAAACATCATAGTTAACAAACGACTTGATTAAATCGAATTATATGCATGTTTCTGTCATATTAATAGAGTCCGCTTTCTTTTGGGACATCATTATCAGCGATTAAATCATGGCTGACGTAGTGATTAATGCTCTAATATGCATAATATGTCTACACTAGTTGGGATACAGTATGAATATACTAATATATATGACAATTGAGTTGAATTATATAATATAGTCAATTAATCTGTTGATGATTCATAAAAAAATATGCAAAACAGAATTTCTAGCCCATTATCAACTGGTTTTGGCAATATATGCTAATCACTGAGATATTTGTGCATATTAATGTTAGTTTATATACATAATGTATATAGGTGCACAATATAGTACATATATAACCAAGGAATGTCAATTGAGATAATAAAAAAGCTACATCATCAATAATGACGTCACCAAATGTACGTTTTGAAGACTTTGCAGAATATTTTTTCAAAAAATTTCACTTGTCACATAATTTTATGATACATTAAATTCATTTCACAGTGTAAACTCGCATTTCAATTTTGTCATAAAAACACCTAAAATTTCAACAGAAGCATCCTTAATTTCAAAAATAATAATAATAATCAACCACGTTAATTAGAAATATTCTTGAAATATATACAATTATTGATCAGATTTTATTCCAAACTCTACTATTGATGTACAATCTCATCCTTTTAATTTCGCTTTGGTATTTTATTCATATTAGCTTCTATTCATGCCTAACTCGTGTTCTGTCCCCGGAACCATGTTCCTGTTTTCAAGATGCCTCAAAGTCCACCAACCCTGAATCATGCCTGGACATGCGCTCTTCGTCGCGAGGATATTGGTGACCTGAAGGTGGTCTATGTATGTATCAATCATTTTCAGAAAAAAGACATGTACTACACTTTCAAAGTCCCAGAAGGAGATGGTGCTTTACTAAAGTACCGCGGGCGGAGCCAAAGCTGAAGGAAGGCGCTGTAACAAGTTTACTGTCAGGATGCCCGGCATATTACTCATCCAAACCTAACAAACGGAATCGCTTGTCATACGATGCAAATAGGAAGACTTGATGAACCAAACACTATAACTCAGATTGAGATTCGAGAGTCAAGAGAAAGAGAAGTTAGTGGTCAACTCTCTATAGGACTTGAAAAATAAGTTAACCTTGATTTCTTTACCTAATAGTTGGTTGGTGTGGTTCCGTAATGAGAGTAACATAACGTTTGTTCTCGCTAAAATGGCTGAAAACAATATCTCCGTAGATTTGTACCTTGAAAACAATGCTTATTTATCCTCAGCATATTTTAATGGTGGTGAGTATATCCGTTCCCATTGCGCAGTTAGTGACATCCGGGAAATTGAATCTATTTTGCAGGAACTTGCTTTAAAATACAACTCCAGCTCTTATTGGATTATCCCCTTAAGTTCGGTTGTGCATCCTTTGAAGATGTATGTCAATTATATAATTCAGAAAGAACAAGTTTAGCAAGTTAGCTCCTAATTTGACTATGGGGTCATGTTTTCCGTCTAGCTTAGAGCGTCAAAATGTCAAACTGGTTTTGAAAGTCGTTAACGAATTAACAATATCTGCGCTAACTATCCAGAACTAATTGCGTTATCCAGGATATAGAAAGAATACGCCGAAGTTTGTTGATACCCTTCTTACTGTTTGGAAATTATTCAATGTTAACACACCATTTAAAGGAATACGTTTGAACGATAATTTCTCTAGACCATTGTCTTTTCATGACGAGCGATTTCTATTTACCTGTGTAGTTTTTGGTTAGATGCTTGGCAAACTTTACCAGAAAAAATTGGTAAAAACTGAGTAAACAAACATACACCAGTTTTAGACATGTTTGTATTGCCTTACCGCAAATTACCAACCATTTGACTCAATCTTGTGGCTTTACATATGTGTTGTCCTCCTTTCTACAGACGGATCCCTTGGAACACCATTTCGGTCTATGCCGTATGATGTCGGGTTCTAATTATTACATCTATCTTCAAATCCTTGAACCGAGCATCGACTTGAACTTTCTAGCATATTAAACATATTTACTGACCAACAAGACACTTCCTTTCAATCTATTCAGTCATTTGTTGAGTAATTTTCTTCTCCGTATAGCTTATTCCACTACTGATGGTGAGTTCAAGCCATTTCTTGATGAGATTAATGATCTATCAACAATTGATTGTGGTTCACAGTTGCTTCAATCATTAGCCTTTATTGCAGGCTATACTGTCCATCAGTACCTGAAACAAACAAAACAGTGTCATGTCTGTCTACATATGCTAACAGTTGATAAAGAATTTCTGCATGATTTAGACCTGGACTCTCAGTATAAACTTCTGCAGATAACGGACCTTGGCAGACTTAAATATCCATCTGAGCCAGTTTTAAATTCCATACTTGTTTTATGGAAGACCTTTAGTGGCATCGAAAACAATAAAGAGCTGTTGGCGAAGCTTGTAAGTGGACCATCTAGAAAAATACTATTTGAACTCACGTTGATGTATTGGACGATAGTGATAATCGTGATCCCAGTATTTGGAAGTCTACTTGTATTAGCTGTGGTGTGTTTAGTTGGAACATCTTATCGAAGATAGTCTTTACCGCAGCGAATTGCTTTCTTGCAAACAAAGTTAAGAATTAAAACTCGCTGGTTCTTTCAAAAGTATAGAAAAGCGTAAATTAAAGAAATTCTCTTACTTAATTATGTGTCTACTTATTTGTATTTATTATGATTTGTATTACTCTGTTAATTCTTATTTCTATTATGTAGTTAAGTGTGTCGTGTGTCACTGCTAGAGCCAGAGAGAAAGAGGAGAGAGGAAAGAAAGCAAATAATTGTGTAGTATTTACTGTATATTAATATTAGAAATTGTACTATTTGTGTTTATTATTACTATTAATAGATTACCACACCAGTTTCGTTACCAACTGTTACGTGTAGTCGCTATAATTTCACTGAATTCTAAAGCTGTTGAAGGGATCCTAGGTTATACGATTTTTTCGCTCGAAACATCGTAGATTAGCATTCTGAGACGAAAATTTCACATGCCCTTGGATTATCTCTTGTAACATCATCGAGTACCTTCATTAGATTTGTTTGAGATTTTTTGCAATCGTTTTACATTTCCTCTTAAGGGCAAATAATTCATTTCGGGAGGCCTCGGAGTTGTGGTTATGAAGCTTTAAAGGTTAATTACATCCCTTTCACGATTGAGTTTGCACGTTCATTTGCAGCCATCTCTGAACAATACACATCTTAGATAAACAAAATTATCCTTTGATTTAGATTGGATGTATTTATTTCCATCTGATGTAGTGACTTTCCCAAAAGTGAGTTTGTATTCTTTTATTGTTATTCCATTTAATTAAGTTATCGTACGTGTAAACCACGCCAAATGTTGTTATATATAATTCTGAGAGGAATCCTTTCAGAAATGGAACTGAAGTTTTGTTTCTGCAAAAGATCAAATTAGCGACAAATGATAATATTTTTGTTGCCACCCTAATACCTTTGTTGACAGTTGGTTTTCCATTGTGAAATCAACACTTTCAATCTTCGTCGATTATTAAGAAACAGGTAGAAATTAAACTTAAAAAAATATAAAAATCAAAAATTAATTACACCAATCATGTGGAAATGAAAGTCGATTAAAAAACAATTCTAACAAATGCAAGTTAGCCATAAAACAATTCTAAAAAGCAAGTTAGCCAAAAAACAAAAATTCTAACAAATGCAAGTTAGTCAGAAAACAGTTAACAAATGCAATCAGTTGGAACTCTAACAAATGCATGCACTCCGAACCGAAACCGGTCAGTTTAGTCTCTAGGACTTATATTAGTTAACGGTATCGAGCTATTGTATTTACTATTGCAAATTTCTATAAAAAATAGACTGAACTCATTTTTATATTTATTGGCCAAGCACTGCAGAAGGCATTAATCTAACGTTTGTAGTGGTTTTGTGTTTCTTACAAGCGTATTTTCAGTGTAATGAGCGATTTTCTGCAGCGGTCCTTTGGTTTCACCACTTTGAACGATTATCAGTACTGTAATCCTCAACTTTTGTATGATTGGTGAAATCTATACTCTATCCTAGCAGTCACTGACAAAAATAATCAACAATTGATCAATAAAAAAAATTAAAAAGTGAAAATTTGATAATTTATGGCCTATAATCGCATTCGACGGTACGTTTTATTGAACATTTTTTTCTCAGACACCCGAGGTGCTAGAAGCAAAATGTACGTCTTAAAATACTTGCAATACCCGACTTCCTATCCGCCAATAATACATTTCTTGACTCTAACACGCACCGTTTTCAAAATGATGCATATATGGGCATGTAGTGTGCCCATTTTTGATGACGCAGCAAATTTCTTCTCCTAAATTATAGACACTAGAGCTTAGCTCTTACCATCTAATCACATCAACAACCCATTATAAACACATTGGACGAAGAAATGATACCATTATCGAAATGGCTACAATCCTATAAATTCGCATGCCCATATAAGGTGGTGTCATTTCAGTGATGTGACCCTAAACCTGGAATTTAGATATAACCCTAGAGCTTAGCTCTAACTTCCTGGTAACATCATTAATCCATTTCAAGCTAGAAGGTAAAGTTTGATATTGTATAAAATAATTTTCCACATGCTTAACGGTGATTCCAATCGTGATTAATTGACATTTCCGGGAAATCGGTTTCTGTTGTACGAAATTTTTTTTTTGCAGATTATTATACCTTTATATTATATTTTCTAAAATTCAATCAAAATTTGGTGGAAAAATTCTAGGAACACCGATATTCACGTAATTTCACACCTCCATATATGGTATCTTCTGGATTACATAGCAAATTTCTGCGAAAATTATTTGTAATATGTGCATAAAAGTAAAGCTAATATAATTTTTAATGTAAATACAGCGGGGATATTACAAAACACGTAAGATTATATAATAAAGTCATAAGGTGGAGTATTACGGGAAATATTCACCTAACATTCAAATGGTTGTATCTCAAAATAATAAAACAGGCATTTTGATCATACAGAAACCTTAGTTTTGGGATTTTGAAATAATAAAGATGAAAAATTGGAACTGCATTCTTTTCAATATACTTAGAGGAACAAAAAATCGGAAGTAGAATATGCAATTAGGGATTTGAAAAAATTTAATGATTGAAAATTAACGAAAAAATGCACTTTATTGAAGAAAACTAGACATAATTTCGTAAAATGTAAAGCAAGCGGAAAAGAAAAATTAAATTCAATGATATCGCTCGTTTAGAATATTCAAAACTAATTCAATTTGATAAATAACCATTAGATAGAAGTTGGGAAGAACTCCTACTAAGTTAACTTAAGCATATTATACTGTGTTATAGTCTATGGGAAGCCATTTATAGAATTCTCTTATTATTTTAGTTTCATAATGAAAATTGATTTTTTTTAAATCTAGTTATTCTTAGAAATGCATATAAAGATGCTGTTAAAAATCTTAGGCTGTTACGCTGAAGCAATAAAAAGTTACTATATTAAATTTCAAATCGCGATTGGAATCACCCTTAAGTTCGAACAGTCCAAAATGGGAATAATTGGATTGCTAGACGCCGGAATTGATGCCGGAGTTTTTTGAGAAAGATACAATAGATTAAGTACGCTCCACCGCGTATCAAACTTATGCTCCGACCCCAAAGGATTTCTAAGGAAAAATATTTTCTTGTCGATTCTTGATAAAAAGTACAGGACTTATTTGATTACACCACCCAAACCTAATGAAATCACTGTATAATGCCAAATGTATAAGTTTTTCATTATTTCTGAGAAAATTTTCTTTGATATGGATACTTATCAATAGATCGATCGTGGGTGGGAACATAAAAAATGGCGGAATAGTTTTTTTGTAGAAATTCAAATGGTAATTGTAATATATACACGTATACTAATTGTTGAAGAACGTAAAAGCATATTTTAATGAGAACCAATCCCGTCACAGTTTTCAATATTAAAAGCAATTAAATTTTGAATATATTGGAAATTATTTTTTCTGCTACAACAAAATTATAATTCGCAATTTAAACTTTAGGAAAAATCGAACTACTCCTAAAATGCAATAAACTTAAATTTGCTAACCACCGCAGAGTAGCCATAGATTACCAGAGAGGAGCCTTCGTGCTCCTCTGTGTTGTGTGGTATTTTTTCTTATATTACTCTCCTTGTTACAAGTATCACACTCCATACTTGATCTATCAATGAAACTTAATCAAAGTCGAATCAAATCAAATAATCTATCAATTAATCAATCATTCCTATTTCGATTTGTCAATAAATTCAGAAGAGTATTAAGAAATTGTCCAGTTTAATTGTTAAAAAATATCCAAGGTAGCACAAGTATAACCTCTTGTCGTGGGAACATTTTTGTTGTATTTGTGGGTTTTATAATTTAGTAATCCTGATCGAAATTTAGTTTTTCTTTAAACTTTGCTGTGATTTTTCTTATTTACCCATTTATCTTTTTAGCATGTTTCTACCACTTTGTTCATTGTTTTTTGCTAGTTTAGTAATGGGATACGACCCATTGGTTATATGGCATGGAATGGGTGATTCTTGTTGTAATCCTTTTTCTATTGGCAAAATAATAAAAGGAATAGAAACTATGGCTCCTGGTATATATGTTCATTCTTTAAAAATTGGTGACAATATGATTGAAGATGTTATGAATGGTTTCTTTTTGGAAATAAATAAGCAAATTGAAATGGCATGTAATATTATTGGCAATGATAGTAAACTATCAAGTGGATACAATGCGATGGGGTTCTCACAGGGCGGACAGTTTTTGAGGGCTGTTGCCCAGCGTTGTCCTACACCTCCAATGAAAATATTGCTATCAGTTGGAGGTCAGCATCAAGGTGTATTTGGATTCCCACGTTGTAATGCTGAAGATTCTATACTTTGTAGGGTTGTAAGAGATATTCTTAATTTAGGTGTTTATTCTAACACCGCCCAAGAGAAGTTGGTCCAAGCAGAATATTGGCATGACTCTAACAATGAAAAAGAGTACATTAGAAAGAGCAATTTTATTGCGAAGATAAACCTAGAACGTGCAACAAGTTCAGATAAACAAGATAAACTGAATCTACTTAAGTTAAAATTAATCGTATTCGTTATGTTTTCTAATGATACAATGGTTGAACCAAAAGAGAGCGAGTGGTTCGGGTTTTACGCTCCCGGAGACACCAAAGTATTAATCCCTCTTAACCAAAGTGATATTTATCTTCAAGATCGTCTAGGGCTTAAAGAGATGGATGTTAACAAGAAGTTAATATTTATTGAGTGCCCTACAGATCACCTACAGTTTAGTGAAAAATGGTTTATGAAAAATTTGATGCCTTTTATCAATGGTACCTATGTCTAATTTGCCTAAATTTATCTTTCTTATTTTGAGGACGAATAAATTTGTGCTTGAATTTCCTCGATGTCTTGTAATATTTTGAAATAATAAAAAGTATTTTCTCAATAATATTTTACAGCTTTTTATCTAAGTTAACAAATGTTTATACAAATGTTGTCACATAATTCATAATAATCATAAAAAAGTGTAACACATCGGTTTAAACTACTTTCTAAACATTAAATGCATTGATGCCATCATGCCAACCTCTGGAAACCAAAAATCGGGAGATTTTGCCATAAACTATACAATATCATTATTTAATATGTTTGGATATCTACAATTAGAAAACGTTTCTTTTTCTAGTTCTATCTATCAATTTCTTCCCGAAACTCTCGTATTCACCCAATATATGCAATAATACAACAAAAACGAAATAGCTAGATCAATGAATTGTGATTTACAAATTATTTTTAAAATTAGATATATATGTCCATGTAGAAGATTTAAATATCTTCAAAATTTCTCGTAATTATGGACACTTTTATGCATTAGCGTTCTTCTCTCATGAAATTTATATTGATGAAATGATTTTTAGTGTTCTTATAATAAAAACTCTATAGTCCTGCTAGGGAGGGGTATTATTAATATTGTTATAATCCGCACAGTTCTAAAATCATTCTTTCTGATTTCAGGCAGTACGTATGAGCAGCCTGAATAGACCACATAGGCGTAGAAGTAGCCCGGGCGGCCCGGGCCTGCCCAGGCAGATTCTAGAAACACACGGGCGGCCCGGGTAGATTTTGAATCGAATTATCAATTTACTATAATAGTACCAATGATTTCTCAAAAACTTACATAGTGCACTTGATTGAATCTCCATTCAATTACGTAAAACCTTATTTGTTAGTGTTGTAGTTACTTGATATAGAACACTGCTAAGTGTAACTCTCCAACCTGCAATCCGAGATTGTCTAAAAGGAATATTGACGATGGCTCTAAACAACCAAGTATTGCTAACTATTTCATGTCGGATAAAATACTGAAGCTGCTGAAAATATTCAATTTTGGGAGCATTTATTTGTAGGATTAATTAACCCCATAAATTTATTGCTCACAAAATTGAATATTATTTAGCAGACTTGAAATTTTTAGCGATACTTGGCTCTTTTGAGCCATCCTCAAAATACCTTTTAGACATTCTCGGAGAGCAGAATGGACCTTAAGACCTGTCAAGGTATATACCGACTACAACACAAACAATAAGGAATACGAATTGAATAAGAAATTCAATTAAGTGAACTATATAAGTCTTTGGAGAAGGCACCATCGATAAATTGTAGTACTAAAGTAAATTGATAATTCGATCCAAAATCTACTCGGGCCGAGCGGGTATTTTACCCCAATGGGTTAATATCGCGCCCGGGTAGATTTTAGTGATTTTGGGGAAACCTTTACGCCTATGATAGACCATTAGGGATATAGAATTCAAATTTGCCAAGAAGATAGAAAATTAACTCTATATTTTCACCCCCCAGTGGCGGATAAGGCATGGGCGGATAGGGCGGCCGCCCGGGGCCCAGGCTTAAAGGGGGCCCCATACAAATTGATGAAGCAAATCCCTACTACTACTAGTAAGAAAAATATCAAATTTCGGGATAAATTCTAGAAATAACCAGCATACTACTTGAAGATTCTAAAGTCTAAACTAATGAGCTGCTAAAGCAATCTTGGATTAACAAAAATGGCCACCCTAGGGACATAATTGACTTCATGCAATATATTCTATTTTTATAAAATCCTAGGTGCTTCTTGGGCTATATATTGTGGTGTATTTGAGTCCTAATTAGAGATCAACTAATAATTTTAAAACATAATATAATTACATTGACAGTGTAAAGCGTGGTTATTTTTCAAAAAAGTTGAAAGAAATTTCTTTACCTCATTAATTCACAATTTCGCTTATATAATTTTCTTTTCTTTTCGTGAATAGTTAAATATTTACCAATTCAGTTCAATGCATAAGTTACTGATGTGCTTCACTTACTAAGTACAGTCGAAACCGGTTTTTTCTAACCAATTCTTTGCATGGAAATAAAGTAAGAAAAATCCGATAGTTATAATAAACCGATTCAAAATAACACAAAATTGGAATTTCTTACACGTTTAAAATAAATAGTTAGTTAGAAAAAACCGATTGGTTAGAAAAAACCGGTGTTAGAATAAACCGGTTTCGACTGTACTTACACCTTTGGATATTCATTTCGTGGATATTTTAAAGTATTTTATGTTAAAGGGGCCCATAGTATACTTACCGCCCGGGCACCAGGGTCCGTTAATCCGTCTCTGTTTGCACCTCGAAGCCCAATTCCTAAGTTTCGTCTTTGTTTCTCAATCACATCGAAATTTGTCTACTGGTCCAGTGACATTATAGTTCAAATTCCAAATTAAATATTCAGATGTTGTATTCTCCTAAAGATTTACAAATTTATCAATTAACATGGATAGATCGCTAGCAAATTTTAGATATCATTAACTGTTTTACTGTACCGACTATACTTAGTATAGTTTCCCAGTTTGAAAATTACTACCTTGGTTAGTTATTACTGTGCCGACTATACTACAGTATAGTAGCCCAGTTCTAATCTTACTGCCTTGGTTAGTTATTATTATTATTATTATTGTGCCGACTATACTATAGTATAGTGGCCCAGTATTGATCTTACTGCCTTTATTTTTATTTTTTCTCCGTAGACGGTGCCCTGCCCAGAGTTTTATAGTTGATGTGCTGAAACTTGGCGTATAGGTGCGATGGGACCGTCTAATTTGCATTTGGGGTTACGATTTTTGATTAACAAATTTTGGACACATTTTTAACACCTTTTAAAGAATTTTTGGTCCATAACTCCAAAAAGTTATACTAAACCCTCAATTTTTATTTTATCATTGGATTCACCATAAAATTCTGCGTCGGATGGGAGAAGACAGATTTTAATAATGGGTTTGATTCATGCCATAAATGGAGGTTTAAATTCCCTTTGTTTACTAACACTTCAGTTCAATTGAAAGTGTTAAATCAAGCAGTCCATTTAGTCGATATTCTTGTAAACACCTTTGTATGTGAAAATCATTTTCATATCGAAGATATTTTCGCACCCATTTTGTACCTTCTGGACCAAATGGAATACTTCAAGAAGTTCCTCGGAAGTTTCCATTACTTCGCAAGGGAGCTGTTCCATGCTACTCACCAGGGTGTCCCAAATATCTTTCAGCATCCGAATCATCTCATCCTAGTAAAGGTTAAAGTTCGAATCAAATGTAGACCAATTTTTCAGTCGTATGATACGAGAAAGTAGGGAAACATATATACTTGATGAAGAGAGATTTGGTGTAGCTATAATCTAGATGAATTGAAACAAAAGCTTAGTCTCATTATTCTTAACAACTGGATATTCTGGTCTAGTGATGATGATTCAGTCCATTTTATATTTCCACAATTGGAAATTCTACCATTACAATCATAGCAGCCCTAATAATTAATTCTCATTTATGTACAGAAGCTTCTCTCTACAACGAACGCTCGAATTTGTTAGAGATATCGTCAAATTGAAACACTCCTGGATGAAATTCTAGACAATTTGCCCCTAAATACTAATACTCCGACTGATCAAACACAATACCACATTCAATCAGTCAAACGCATATAATCAAGGCTATCGACACTATTGATAACTCGAGTGACTCAGGGTTGTTAAATTAAGAAAATGTAGCATCTCCGCTTACCTCCCACGACTTAACTTTATTTTATGCCAGTTTGAAAATATCATGGTACCGAAAAATAGCGCAGATACAACGTTATTGCTCGGGTATGTTAATTAATTAAGTGAAGCAATCTAAAAGGCAAAAGTTCTCCATAAATTTTAGTGTTTGTCTTTAAGTATTGTCACTCAAAGCCCATATTTATTTCCACGCATGTCATACATACTTACAATCACTCGATTGTTTATCCCTACCACATTTCCAATTTTCCACACATTACAGACTTCATCGACCTATTCAGTGGCGGCGCTAGCTCTCCGGGACTGATGGGGCTGAACTGGGCTTCAACTATTTTGGTGGGGCTGAACCATAGACTCCTTTAGATAAGGACTGGAACGTCGCGATCTCGGGATTTTTAACTTGTGCATGAGAGCTCCAATTTTTAAAAATTGAAAAAGCATTAGATTTCCGGTTTCCAAATGTGATTTTTGGCATATAGAGGTAACTTTTGGCACCCGTCAACAATTTGAGGTTTTCACTCAAAATTTCTCACACCTCGACAAGTTATGACGTCATTGTCACATTTCGAGAACCTTGAAAGTCACTTAATCGCACATAATTCGCGCACTCTAAGAGATAAAAATCTGAAAATTTAATAGAACATGGACATTAATGATGCGGACACGTTGGTCACACCAGATTGCCAATATGCTTACTCATTATCACATGATGACGTAATCACTAAAATTTCACATTGTTAAATTTGACTATTTAGGCATATTCACGCTTTATTATCAATGTTAGAAGTGTATAAACCATACACCAACCGCTTTGCGGTTGGTGTGGTTGGGTTCTGCCGCGAAGCGCGTTAATATCTATATAGATTGACGCTACAGTCATAGGCGTCGTTGCGGGGGGGGCGGGGGGGCCTGCCCCCCCCGGAAAAATGTCGGGGGGGGCAGCATAGGTCTCGCCCCCCCCAGATTTCGCATACCTGCCAACCTATTTGAGTCATGTCCCTATACAGGGCTCCAATTTTCCCCTATACATTGGCCAAAATCAATGTACACCTCCCAAAAATCTCTCGCTCGCTGCGCTCGCTCGTCCAAGGAATTACTATTCACCTACATTGTGAAATTAGTACTTGGAAAGGAGAAAGCATTGAATTATATATTGTACAGGGAATCCCTGTACGCTTGAATATATATATATATATATATATAAACAGGGTTTCATCCAGGCGTATACAACGCGCCTGTAGGCGCGTAAATTTGGATGAAAAAATTTCTAGTCGCGCGAAAATCGAGAGATGCTCCCATAGACTTAATACAAAATGATTAATTTAGGCGCGTGTGAGCGATCTCAAACTAAATCTAGGCGCGCGCGAAATTTAGTCTGGATGAAAGCCTGTATATAAACCAGTTGTGCCTTTATGTGGTCAATGCAGAATGCATGGCAGAATATACTATCATCACTGTAGACATTTTTGGGCATTATTTGACACATAAATAGTAAATTAAAAATCCCTGTACGCCTGTACTGAACCGCCAAAATGTTTAAATACTGTACTGGGCAGGGATTCCCTGTAGGTTTGGCAAGTATGATTTCGTCCCCTCAGCTGGCGTTTCTCTTGAAAATTGGTTGAAACAGTGGAGGATAACAGCTTTTTAATATGCCAAAAATTTCAAGTTGCATAAAGCTTTCTCAGTAAATTTACATCTCACTTACGTTATTTATTTACCTTTTATACGTGATTTTTGCGTATTAATTGCATAATAAAATAAATGTCTTTTTTAAATGTTATCTGGCTGCCCCCCCCCAGATTTTTAGAAAAATTGGAAAGTTCGACGCCTATGGCTACAGTATATCTATATAGACTAGGGCGCCTCGTTTGCTAGGTCGCTTCCGCATCATTAATGTGCATGTTTTCTATTAAATTTTCAGATTTTTATCTCTTAGATTGCGCGCGAATTATGTGCGATTAAGTGAATTTTCAGGGTTCTCGAAATGTGACAATGACGTCATAACTTGTCGAGGTGTGAGAAATTTTGAGTGAAAATCTCAAATTGTTGACGGGTGCCAAAAGTTACCTCTATATGCCAAAAATCACATTTGGAAACCGGAAATCTAATGCTTTTTCAATTTTTTAAATTGGAGCCTCTCAAGACTCAAGTTCAAAACACCGAGATCGCGACGTTCCAGTCCATATCTGAAGGAGTCTATGGGCTGAACGTTGATTAAAAGTTATCGAAGCAAAATACAATAATTAATTTTGGACTGTACTTATATGGAGCTGAGTTGCTGGTAACTGAAGTAGTTTTTATTTATGCTAAATTTCATTTCTGAGCTTATGGGTCTTTTAGAATTCAAACATTTCCTTATATGGCAGTTCAGTTACCAGTAACTGAGCTCCATATAAGTAATCTGTTAATTTTGGGCACATTATGAATAATTTTGAATCAGCTGTCCATTGAATAAACGTTAATATACTAGGTTTGCAATACCTACTATTTATTCGGAATTATGACAATGATGATCATTCTAAATTTGATATTAAGACAATAGCGATTATTCTAAATTATACAAGGTAAAAACCCTAACCATCTAAGGAAGTGCCTAACCAAACTTTTTAAGGTTTTAATTGATACTTTAGGTCACTAGGAATAGTTTAAGCCCAGACAACATTTTTGAAAATTGTTGGTTTTCACACAAACGGTGACGTCATCACACGACTAATTTTTCACACTATCGGTAATAACTATTGATCTATATGTCGCCATGACATGAAATTTATATATTTGAATAGGGCGTAAGAAAACCTATCGATTGATGTATAAATTATTTTAATCAGACGTCATCTGTATTTTTGTTTATGACGTCATCATAAATTTACTTTCGAGAGATTCAGCTGTTTATCACGACAAACGTCACTTTACTCGATTTGAATTATTATGTTGACCTTATGCATGTTATAAATAACTTCCGCAAAGGACGTACACACGTTTTCGCAATTTTCGGAACTATAATATAGACTAATACTTAGTACATATACGACAATAATCCACCGATACATATATTCCAATATGTCTGGTGAAAAGATTGTGCATTTTTTGAGATAAAAGCACCAAATTATGTACAGTTGTTGCATTCTAGCTACTGATCACCTTTATCTATTGCGCATAGCCCAATTTATGGAAAAATGAAATATTCAGGGGGTCAAAGATTAGTGCCCAATGGAATTCTCCGGCAGTATGAACCAAGGATAGACCATTCAAATGCATTCATAGCGACTGTATATTGTCAGATTCGTCCTCAGCACTAAATTTCCAGCATTTGAGGGCAATATTTACTATATTTGGGGAAATTATTCTTCGTTATTCCAGTGCAACAGTAGGAATGTTGTAACATTCCGATCTCAAAATTGCTACTAGCCAATACGAGTGATACCTTGTTTTCTCGGCTGTGGGCACTGAGTGCGATTTTGCTATTAGAAACACTCTAAATCAGGGTTTTTTTAAAGGTTGAGACCTTGGTGCAACTCAGCGCGGCCTTGGCGTAACTCAACACTGCAGAGGCTGCTGCCGACCCGAATCGTGGTGTAACTCCAAAAATCTTAATGCAAATTTTACACCAAGATCGGCCTTAAAAAAAACCCTGCTCTAAATATTAAAAAGTATGCAGGATTTTATACAGAAAAGTTTCCTATGATTACTCATTAGCATCCTAGAAACAATCACATCGCCAACTGGGGGTCAGGGGGGCGCTGTTAGCCCTCCAGTGGGGTCCAGGGGCAAAGCCCCTGGAAGCCAGTAACAATACTAGAGACTAGTACTAGATCCAGCAGTAGAGTGCTATTGCTATTCGCCAAGGAAAAATAGGGGCGATGCCAGGATGCCCCAACCTCTGTATAAAACCCTGGTATGTATTGTTCCATATTCCTGCACAAGGCATAATGACCCAGAAATTTTGATTCGGCATTTTCAACACCTATAATGCTTCAATACAGTAGATGTCGGATATAAGCACACCGGTTATAAGAACATATCGGATATAAGCACACTATGTTGGAAAACGTTTGCCATCTACCCTGTATAATTTATGT
This sequence comes from Hexactinellida sp. DTS-2022, assembly GCA_028753945.1. Taxonomy (NCBI): domain Eukaryota; kingdom Metazoa; phylum Porifera; class Hexactinellida; species Hexactinellida sp. DTS-2022. The sequence goes on from JAPNXP010000014.1 coordinate 3,181,786, forward strand.
CTGTTATAACCACATGCCGGTTATAAGCACCATAAGTGCAGTTCCCGACGATGTGCTTATAACCGGCATCCACTGTATTTTCAAATACAAGGTATTGTTTCAATAATATCATTTATGCAAGGTCCTTGTGTCTAATTAGCATCCATTGCTGAATTCTTTATCCAAAGTATCTATTTGCATGGCCGTAAATCCGTAAATAGTGGGAGGATGAAGTCAATATTTCCAAAAAAAGGGATTGTTTTCAATGATGCTATTGATGCAAGGTTCTTGGTCTAATTAGCGATAAATTGCTGAAAGTAGTTAGAATTTATTATTATTTGAACTAGAATAAATGCCTATTATGCCAAATAGACATGGGCGTATATCCAGGGGGGATTGGTGGGGAATATATCCCCCATCCTTTGGAGTGGAGGTGATGCTCCATACAATCATACCCCCCATTTTGTGTTAAAGGATGCCTTAATGGAGTATCTTCCGACTACTTTCTAAACAAATCTCCAGCATTAAATTGCCAAATTTATTTCTATTATTATAGCATTTGTAACTTTCTATTATTATAGCATTTGAAAGCTAGACGTTGATTATTTAGCAAGGGAATTTGCTAGTAGATCTGAAATACAGGTAAACCTCCCAAAGCGGCACCCATCGGGAGAATGATTTTGTGCCGCTTCTCGGAGGTTGCCGCTACTCGGAGGTGCCGCTTTGGGAGGTTTACCTGTACTTAGAAAAATCTATCGAAGTTTCAGTCTACTTTTGATATTATTTTTGAATTTATCTTTATTAATAAGTAATATAAAGTGTGGTACTTCATCCTCCCACTATTTACGGATTTACGGCCATGCAAATAGATACTTTGGATAAAGAATTCAGCAATGGATGCTAATTAGACACAAGGACCTTGCATAAATGATATTATTGAAACAATACCTTGTATTTGAAAATACAGTGGATGCCGGTTATAAGCACATCGTCGGGAACTGCACTTATGGTGCTTATAACCGGCATGTGGTTATAACAGACATAAATTATACAGGGTAGATGGCAAACGTTTTCCAACATAGTGTGCTTATATCCGATATGTTCTTATAACCGGTGTGCTTATATCCGACATCTACTGTATTGAAGCATTATAGGTGTTGAAAATGCCGAATCAAAATTTCTGGGTCATTATGCCTTGTGCAGGAATATGGAACAATACATACCAGGGTTTTATACAGAGGTTGGGGCATCCTGGCATCGCCCCTATTTTTCCTTGGCGAATAGCAATAGCACTCTACTGCTGGATCTAGTACTAGTCTCTAGTATTGTTACTGGCTTCCAGGGGCTTTGCCCCTGGACCCCACTGGAGGGCTAACAGCGCCCCCCTGACCCCCAGTTGGCGATGTGATTGTTTCTAGGATGCTAATGAGTAATCATAGGAAACTTTTCTGTATAAAATCCTGCATACTTTTTAATATTTAGAGCAGGGTTTTTTTTAAGGCCGATCTTGGTGTAAAATTTGCATTAAGATTTTTTGGAGTTACACCACGATTCGGGTCGGCAGCAGCCTCTGCAGTGTTGAGTTACGCCAAGGCCGCGCTGAGTTGCACCAAGGTCTCAACCTTTAAAAAAACCCTGATTTAGAGTGTTTCTAATAGCAAAATCGCACTCAGTGCCCACAGCCGAGAAAACAAGGTATCACTCGTATTGGCTAGTAGCAATTTTGAGATCGGAATGTTACAACATTCCTACTGTTGCACTGGAATAACGAAGAATAATTTCCCCAAATATAGTAAATATTGCCCTCAAATGCTGGAAATTTAGTGCTGAGGACGAATCTGACAATATACAGTCGCTATGAATGCATTTGAATGGTCTATCCTTGGTTCATACTGCCGGAGAATTCCATTGGGCACTAATCTTTGACCCCCTGAATATTTCATTTTTCCATAAATTGGGCTATGCGCAATAGATAAAGGTGATCAGTAGCTAGAATGCAACAACTGTACATAATTTGGTGCTTTTATCTCAAAAAATGCACAATCTTTTCACCAGACATATTGGAATATATGTATCGGTGGATTATTGTCGTATATGTACTAAGTATTAGTCTATATTATAGTTCCGAAAATTGCGAAAACGTGTGTACGTCCTTTGCGGAAGTTATTTATAACATGCATAAGGTCAACATAATAATTCAAATCGAGTAAAGTGACGTTTGTCGTGATAAACAGCTGAATCTCTCGAAAGTAAATTTATGATGACGTCATAAACAAAAATACAGATGACGTCTGATTAAAATAATTTATACATCAATCGATAGGTTTTCTTACGCCCTATTCAAATATATAAATTTCATGTCATGGCGACATATAGATCAATAGTTATTACCGATAGTGTGAAAAATTAGTCGTGTGATGACGTCACCGTTTGTGTGAAAACCAACAATTTTCAAAAATGTTGTCTGGGCTTAAACTATTCCTAGTGACCTAAAGTATCAATTAAAACCTTAAAAAGTTTGGTTAGGCACTTCCTTAGATGGTTAGGGTTTTTACCCTGTATAAATTAGATGTTTCACAATGATGATTATCCTAAATTTGATGACAACGAATTTTTAAAATGTAATTAAACCTCAATAATTTAAATACTTTTTATATAACTGGTTTATGATTGGTTTAAGATTGAAATTTGAAATACTTGTTTCTAAATATTTCTTAGTTTGTCTCTTCTCAGCCCCATCAAGTGATGGGGCTGACAAAAATATTTGATGGGGCTCTAGCCCCATCTAGCCCCATCTCTAGCGCCGCCACTGGACCTATTGGATTGGAAAGCGAATATTTTATTTTCCTAAAAAGCTCTACACGTGACTTCTCAGCAAAAGAACGTTATTATCCAAATTGACGAAGTTCATGTGAAATCCGATATCACATACAAAGGTGGCAAAATCATCGCACCTACAATGGACACTGGAGACCCTGTAAAGACAGTTTTAGCAATAATGGTTTCGAGTCCCCACAAAAAGTGGTCAACAACCGTTCGATTATTCCCGCTTTCATCTACCAACGCTTTAGAACTGTTCCTCACTATCAAATCTGTAATTGGTGATATCGAAAAATGTGGTTTATTAGTTCAGGTACTATGTTCAGATTACTAACCTCAAAATGTGAATATCTTCAAGATGTTTTCCATTGATCAAAGAACACTCCGTCCTATTGTTCCTCATCCATATGATATTAATCGAAACCTTGTCCTTTTATTTGATGCCGTTCATATAATAAAATCTATTCGGAACAATTGTCTTAACACCAAAAATTTTAACCACACCTTTATTTTCCCTCTATTGATTATATTTCAATTGAACATATAAAACATCCTCTTACTCAGTACAAAGCATGCTTTGAAGATGTCCGATTGCTTTATAAACAAGAACAACATTATTTCGCAAAAATTGCTCACCACCTGACATCAAAATCATGTTGGCCCACCAGTTTTGAACGTCAGAGCGTGAAATTAGCTCTCAAGGTATTTAACGAATCTACTATCTACTAATGACGCCTTGTCAAAGCCTCTTGTCAAGGATGATCCTCGCTTCCTCTTTTTAGAACGCATATTCTCCTGGTTTGATGCATGGGAAGCAATCACAAGAACTAGTAAGGCATCACTATCCCATCAGACCTTCACTAGTTTGCGTCATACATGTTAAGATCTACCTCACTTAGTTCGCCACCTAACCAACACTTGTGCATTCTCATACGTTCTGACTACATTCCTCCAAAATGATGCATTAGAGCATCACTTCGGGATAATTATACAGACAAATGTCTGGAGCAAACTATCATATTTCCTTCTATTAAATTCTTGAGTATGAGCGTAGACTGAAGGTATCCAGCATTTTAAATCTGTATCAATCTTCTACAAAACAAATTTCAGTCAGAGATTTCATCAAGCAATTTTCTAATTTTTCAAGATCCAGGATGTTCGACTGTAACATCTCTACCCATCGAAAAATTTATAGACAAACTCGCGGAAATAGAATCAATCGAGTATGATTATCAAACGTTGCAAGCACTAGCATTTATGTCAGGATATGCAGTACATCAATTTTATAAGCGGTCTGAGAAATGTTCTACCTGTTTGAATTACCTCACTATCGATAAAGAAATTATTATCGAACATTCACCAGACTCAAAATATCAATACTTAGAGTTAGTTGACAGAGGATCACTTAAGTGGCCTTCAGATGTTATTTTAGAAGCAGTTGTCATAATTTATAAGATCTTTTTTGCAATTGACAACGACAAGTCACTTATGTCGGAGCTGGTAAAAGGACATTCGAAGAAGACTTTAGTCGCATTGGATATTAAATACATCGAGAACACAGCTAGTGAAACTTTTGTATGCCATTGTTGCAACACATCTCTTTGGGATATTTTGAAGCATGTATTTGGCGTCATAACCAATTGTCTCATTTCCAACAAAGTCAGTGATTATAATTCTCATCTTGCTAATCGGGGAAAAGATTCTCGAAAGATGAAGAAATTTATTAGTATAATATTAATTAATTAATGTGATTCATATTTGTTTTTAGTCGGAGATACAAATAAGATTCAAAACAATGTTAATATTGTAGTAAAATGGTGCGTGACCTACGTTATATAAGGCCTATGCACCAACTTTGTGAAACTGGACCGTGGATTAAAGGAAGGCTATTGATAAATAGGTTATTTATCATTATCTAATTAACTAGTAGTGATAGACCTCATAAGTATTATATAACTATATAGGAACATGGTATCAAGGTATACATATCACCCTTCAGAATTCAGCTATGTCATCATTTATTACGTAATCACTATTTTTGGTGGGTATTATCTTGTTTTTATTGCCTGCTTTTAACATAGTTAGACGCGTTATAAATGTTCAAAATTGGGACATGATGATGCCCATAACTAGTTAGATGAAATATATCGAAATTATAAATGGAATGTTGACACATTCCTCGGTTGCCAGGGAAATGTATATTTCCTAATGAGCCATAACTCCAGAACTATCGATTTTATGTAAACTAGGCTAGTACTGATCCATCCGCAATAGGTAATTTCCTATTCTTTGATAATACATTATATATGCCTAACTACAATAGTTTTTGAGATAATGAGTGTATTACCTCATAAGGAGTTAAGTGCTAATTATTTTATTATCTCAAGGCTGGGTATATATACAGTCAACATCCGGTAACTCGAACCCTCAGGGGAATGAAAAATCCGTTCGAGATAACGAATGTTCGATTTAACGGGCATTCGAGTTACCGGATGTTGACTGTATATATGTTACAGTTAAAACGTATAATCAGTTATTATGTATAATACCTGAAAATTTCAGGGATTATACATAATAACTGCAAGTTTGCCTCGGCTTTTAGACATACCTGAAATGGAACAGCATAGTAAAGAATGGTGAGAAAGTGTATATTTGCAACTACAATGAATGGACAACAAAGATAGTTGGCTTCCCACTTTTAGATATATAAGGATTTAATGAAATCTTTTTCTATATTTCAATAATGGAACTTGACATTGAAGCACAGTTCAGAGAACAACTCTATAAGAGTTATAAAGACAACAAGCGTGTTTGCTGCCTAAGGAAGAATACCAGAATATCATCAGCCAGCTTCTTGAAGCTACAGCTACTACCAAAAAGTCGCCACACCAGTATTATTTGCTGAAGAAGTATGAAGTCCTTGAGTGTGGTTATGTTAAGAAGCTCATCCGTAAACGTGAAGATAATGAAGCTATCTTCTATTTCGTGTCAATTGAAGAAACGTTTGATGTCATCAAGCGTGCCCACATGCTACAGGTCATGGTGGTCGAGACAAGATGATAAAAGAGACTAATAAGAAGTATGCCAACATCACCCAAGAAGCACTCAACATCTTCAAGTCATCATGCATCCAGTGCCATAAGAAGCGGAAGAGGACGACTACCAAAGGTGTAGTTGTTAAACCAATCCTGTCAAAGGATTTCAGTTCTCGTGCTCAGGTTGATCTGGTTGATATGCAGTCAATGTGCCAGGGACATTATAATTGGATCATGAACTACCAGGATCATCTTACTAAATTATGTGTACTTAGACCTCTCACCTCGAAACGAGCCGCAGAAGTCGCGTACCAGTTACTGAATATTTTCCTGTTATTAGGTGCACCTGCTATCTTACAGAGCGAAATGGTTCAGAATTCACTGCACAGGTCATTATAGAGTTGAAGCAGCTGTGGCCTGATCTTGTCATTGTTCATGGCAAGCCCATACATACACAGAGTCAAAGTTGAAAGAGCCAACTGTGATGTAAAGACATGCTGGTAGCTTGGTTTGCCGACAACAACACTAATGAGTGGACTGTAGCACTGAAGTTCGTCCAGTTCCAGAAGAATTCCAGTCATCATAGCGGAATCCGGAGGTCTCCTTTTGCTGCTTTGTTGGGTTCTGAATGCAAAGTTGGTTTGACATTCACCAGTTCCAACTCCAGCCCCAGACACATCTACCGAGACTGACCAAATTGCCACATCTTTGTTACCAGAGGCAGCAGAATCTGATGACCTATCAACTATCATCAACAGACAGAACAATATCCTCATCCAACGAAAGAGAGCAGCAGAATTACAACTACAACAGGCTGAGAAGATGGTGAAAAGAAGCAAGATTGTACTATCAGAGGTAAAGGTTGGTGACAATGTGACTATCCCTATCCCTTCTGTTGACAGAGGTCGCACAGATCCCCACAACCTGATAGGTATCGTGACCGATATAAGTGACAAATGACATGTACACTATAGCCGTAAAGTCCTGTATTTTGAACTCGAAGTATTCACGCAATCAGTTTGACGTGTGTGCCACATCCCTCTACACCATGGGTGACTTATCTACTGAAACAGTGATTTCTCTCCGGGCAGCTGTGCAGCAGGAATCCAACTGTGGTGGACAGGGATTTGTGAGATGCAATTGTGCTGGTGCAAAGAGGTGTAAACCAATAGATGTCGGTGTTTCAAAGCACGTTTGATGTGCAATTCCAGATGTCATTCCAGCCTTTCTTGCTTCAACAAAAACTCTTGTTGTTTTTGATAAACTTTTGAAGATGAGACTAGCAATATGTTCATCAAATGTCAAAGTGATTTATATTTATCTGTTTCTTTATCATATTTACCATAAATGAATAAACAATATCAGTTAAATAGTTAATATGTCTAAAAGCCGCGGCAAACTTTCAGTTATTATGTATAATCCCTGAAATTTTCAGTTATTATGTATAATCCCTGAAATTTTCAGTTATTATGTATAATCCCTGAAATTTTAAGTTGTTATGTATAATCCCTGAAATTTTCAGGCATTATGTATAGTGCCTGATTGAATCAGTTATTATACATAATACCTGAAAATTTCAGGTATTATACATAATAACTGATTATACGTTTTAACTGTAACATATATATATATAGTAGGGTCAAAAATGAAGGTTCCGTGACCAACCTCTGGCTAGTTAAGTTTTATGCCTGATTCTGATACTTTAGGATATATCTCGCGATTTAAGCTCCCATGCCGCTCTGGAAAGTTTGGGCAAACTTTTTTATAGCGACAAATTCAAAGGGCCTCTGGCAATAATTTTGAAAAATTAAGGTCCCTCTCTGAACATTTCATAAATTGAGATTAGAGTATTTTCCCGATTGAGTTGAAATTTTCAGTGCAGCTACTACTTATTGTATACTGTTCAAAAATACTCTAATCTCAATTTATGAAATGTTCAGAGAGGGGCCTTAATTTTTCAAAATGATTGCCGGAGGCCCTTTGAATTTGTCGCTATAAAAAAGTTTGCCCAAACTTTCCAGACCGGCATGGGAGCTTAAATCGCGAGATATATCCTAAAGTATCAGAATCAGGCATAAAACTTAACTAGCCAGAGGTTTGTCACGGAACCTTCATTTTTGACCCTACTAATATTTGTTTGTATGTTCCGAATTGATTGAAGAAACTGGACGGTTTCCAATTGTAATTTTTGGCATATAGGGGTAACTTTTGTCACCCGCCAACAAGTTGAGGCTTCCACTCAAATTTTCACACCTTGACAAGTTATGACGTCATTGTCACATTTCGAGAACCCTCAAAATTCACTTAATCGCACATAATTCGCGCCCTTTAAAGATAAAAATCTGAAAATTTAATAGAACATGTACATTAATGATGCGGATACGTTGGTCACACCAGATCGCCACTATGCTAACTCATTATCGCTGATGACGTAATCATTAAAATTTCACATGTTAAATTTGACTATTTAGACCTATTTACGCATTATAATCAATATTAGGAGTATATAAACCACACACCAACCGCGAAGCGGTTGGTGTGTGGTTGTGTTCTGCCGCGAAGCGACCTAGCAAGCGAAACCCGCTAGTTATATTGATTTAACATGTAAAATCATAATCGATTGTTTCAACTTGGAAACCACGACTAGCTGGGATTTTTTGACTAGGTAGAATTTTTAAAAATCGATTCAGAAACAGTAGAAACATCCATCAACTTACAACATCCATGATCTGAGTATATTTTCTCCTTTTCCAGCTTGCGGTTAAACCAATCTTTGCTCAGTGTTCTGATTCTCCCTTGGGATTGGCTCCTGGCTTTTGTACATAATCGAATAGCCCATCTTTGTTTTTATGTTCATTTGGTACACGCGACACGGGTTTAATTCGAAGTGCATCATATAATGGAATATTCCAGACTCCGGTATCAAATAATAGTTCAAGATCTATTATAGTAATAATATGTTGAGCATTATCTTTTTCTGAATAAGTTTCGACTGTTTGATTAAATTCTGAATAGAACAGAGATTCCGAGCTTCCATCTTTGTTTGCATTCTTCCTCCCACCTTTAAAGAAGTCTCATCGAGTGTAAAAGTTTCAGAAGATTCTAGATGAGGAACAGGAAGTGTCAGGGGTAATGCGTAGAAATAGATCAAAAACTGGCGCGTTGTTCAGGCGGAACGTTGGGTCTCGGCATTGAGCTCTTCTCTTTGTTTTCTGTAGGCTGCACCGCTCAGTTTAAGCCTTTTATTATTTCTCATTTTACATACTATTCTCATTTTGGAAGTAAGCTAATTTTGTTATCATAATAATTTATTGAATACGCAATTTCGCATACAATATCTATGCTATTAATACAAACCTATATGTGTATATGTCAGTGTGTATGTATATATATTTGTATGTATGTTCCGTGTTGATTGAAGAAACTGGACGGTTTCCAAATCTGATTTTTGGCATAATAAGGGTAACTTTTAGCACCCGACAACAAATTTAGGTTACCATTCTAAATTTCTCATAACTCGCCGAGTTCTGACGTCATTCCAACATTTTGAGAACCGTGAAAGTTATTTAATGACATAATTATCACCTTCCTAGAGATAAAAATCTGAAATTTAATAGAACATGCACATTAATGATGCGGACACGTTGGTCCAGATTGTTACTATGATTACTCATTGTCGTATGATGACATAATCATTAAAATTTCACATTGTTAAATTTGACTACTATAGGACTATTTGGGCTATAATTAACGTTAGAAGTATTAATTAAACTACACACCAACCGCTTCGCGTTTGGTGTGTGGTCGTGTTCTGTTGCGAAGCGACCTAGCAAGCGAAGCGCGCTAGTTATTATATCAATGTTTTCCTTCATATTGTATCAAATTGAATTGACTGAATCGACGCAATCTATTTGAAACAAGTTACCGTCTTTTAGTTTGTGGCTTTTTTTGCTGAACAATAATAGCAGGGGTATTATAATATTAGGTTTCCTATTGTTGAATATCATTATCAAAGATAATAATTATCGTCGATTGTTCTTATGCCGTAGACTAGACCACAATTTATGCAGCCCCCTTAATAGTGCCTCCAGGGCTATCTGCCCCTGCCCTTAGCAACTCCCCTCTCTCTAATGAATTTTTTTTATATTACAAGTATATTCATTTCAAATAAGTTGCTAATTTAATGTTTCAATGTCTTTTGTGCTCAAATGAACATACAGTGGTGTTTCCGTAATAGTAAGCAGCATTTCAGTAAGCGAACTTGCTCTTAGAGGAACTAAATTAAATTAAATGCTCGCTTGGAAACTGAACACATGTCTTGTGATACAGTATAGCCTAATAGCAAGCAATGTCTATAAAAAGGTATAATTCACTATTATCAGCATACTTTTGTCCACCAAACGATCAGTTATTATTATAAAATACACTATATATTTGGAAAATAGCAAGTTTGCTGTGCATAATCAGTAAAATTGTAGCACAATAGTAAATCACAAATCATAGGCGCCGAACTATATATATCCCCGTGTGGGCAGTGCCAAAAATAGGCAAATCACTTCTGTAAACATAAACTTATGTCAAATAATCGAAGTTCACACACTCTTCTAGCGTCTTCGCATATATCACTTCACGCATGCTGTTCTTCTCGACGAATTCGTTTACCACCCAGAGTTGCACGCGGCCCGAAATTTCTAACCGCGCCCCGGCCCTCGACCCGAAATATTAAGTAAACCCGGGCCATAGCCCGGGCTCCGGCCCGCGAATGACTTATTCGGCCTGAAAAAAGCCCGCATGGATAATTTTGGCCCGCGAGAGGCCCGCAGCTTGTTTGTTGCTGCTTGCAGCTTGTATATAAATTTCAATATGTTTGTTATTAATTTCAGGTGAAGAGAATAATTAGGGAATCCTTGAGTGAAACCGAGTTTGTGAAAACTGATGAATAAGGGAAAGATTAGATTCTTACTTCTATGTATTCCCAATTGGAACTCGTGACAATTCAAAATAATAATGCGGATTATAATGGGACTAATTCCCGGTCGGCCCTCGCGGCCCGTAAAAATAGTTTTTCGGCCCGAAGTACACGGGCCGCCCGCGGGCTGGGTGCGAGCTTGCGGGCCGACTCGGCCCGCGTGCAATACTATAACCACCTCGCGCATGTCCAGCAAGTCGACTTAATTACTGTTTATCTACAAAGTCGCACGGTGATTAATTCTTCCTTGAGTCATTGAAGTTCTAAGCCATGTCCTGATAATCCTCTGAAACGAAAACGACCTCTCTTCCTCACACCTGGTCCCCGGATTGGAAAAATACACTTTCTAAAACATCCATGTTAGTGCAGGCTGCTCTGAGGACATGATTTTCCTTGATAATAACCCGACACTCCTCTGTAGTGAAGGAATGGCGGACACATCGTCGCCGGACATTTCGTCGCCGGACATTTCGTCGCTTGGACATTTCGTCGCATGTACATTTCGTCGCATGTACATTTGACATCCGCTATATCGGATGTCTGTTAATTCAAACTAAGACCGAAGAATAAGTCCATTGGTTCATTAAGTTGTCTTTAATAAATCACTTCTACCAAAAGCCAAAAAATTCATTGTAAACAATTGTTTTTAATTTACAATTAAATTCAAGTAAGCTTTGATGACAGTTGAAATCATATAAAATAATAACAGTACCTAGGTTGTAGTTACTGATGTACGTATATAAATACGTGAGATAATAGGATATATTATTAAATATTTATTCGTAACAACAATGGCTACATCTTTCAAAATCGAAATACTCAAGAGTACTAAAAATAAGGAGAAAGCCTACATTGAAGGGTTTATTTATACTCTTAATAAATTTTCCCCACAAATATCACATTGGGTTTGTGAAAATCGTGGAACCTGTAAAGCACGCATATCTGCAAATGATGCAAATGTTGTCAAACCTACAAGCGTTGCAGGTATACATTCCTCTCATACACATGGGCCAAATACCTCCAGAGTTGAAATGATTAAAGGCGTCACTAAAATGAAGACTCGAGCGGAAAACTCGGAAGAAAGTACTAGATTAATATTCGCAAGTGGGATTGAAACAATGACCGATTCAGCTATTTCTACTCTAGTTAAATTTGACTCGCTTAAACGTACAATCCGTCGTCATAAATCTGCTAAAGGAGACTTTAATATTTCAACCTCTGCTGAAGATATAACTATCCCTGAAAATTCAGAACAACATTGAAAGGAGAATCATTTTTATTATTTGATTCCGGGATTGGCGATGTCAACAGAATATTAGTTTTTGGTACACATCAAATGCTTTCACTTTTGCGAGATTCGAGCAATTGGTTCGCAGATGGTACATTCAAAGTAGTACCAAATCGATTCTTTCAACTGTACACCATTCATTGTGAAAAAGATGGTTATATAACACCCTGTATATATACACTCTTGAAAAACAAAATGGAAACAACATACAGGAAATTATTCAGAATTTTAATTGATTTAGAACCATCCCTAAATCCATCTCAAATCATGGTTGATTTTGAAAAAGCAGCCCTTAATGCATTAGAAGACAACTTCCTTGCTGTTATCTCTGGTTGCTTTTTTCACTTTACGCAAAACATATACCGCCAAATTCAGGCAAAAGGATTAGTAACAAGCTATCTAGAAGATGAAGAATTCGCGATGCAGATGAAAATGTTACCGAGCCTAGCTTTTGTCCCCGAAAATGATGTAATCGATTGTTTCTTGATACTAATGGCTGATTTTCCGCACTCAGCATTAGATATCGCTGAATATTTTGAGGTAAACTACCTGGGTCAAAGACTTCCTGACCAAAGCCGAAGAGTACCACCTTTTTCAATAAGGATATGGAATATGCACCAGAGGGTAACTTCAAAATTAGCAAGGACAAACAACGCAATCGAGGGATGGCATAACGCATTCAAATCAGGAATAAATTGTCATCATCCAGGTTTTTTGAAGCTACTAAGTCATCTACAACGGGAGCAATCATTACAAGAGGCTATTTTAGTAAAGCGGGATGCAGGCGAATGTCCAAAGACCTCAAAACTTAGTGCAGCGAGAAATGAAAGAATTTTAAGTCTTGTCGCCAACTACGATAATAGAGAAACTCTCTCATATTTGCGAGGGATAGCTTACAACTTTCAATTCTAAGAAGAATAGTTTACATTACAAAATCAGTAGTATATATTTAATATTATCGTATTGCCCTGCTAATTTAGCTTTCATTCTTTAAATCTTTTCTTAATTCAATATTAAACTTTCCAATCTCGTATACCGTATATACTCTAATAGTAGCCCCTATTCGAATAATCGCCTACCTCCAATAATAGCCCCCCAAATTAGCAAATAAAAATTTACCACCGGTACCCTGAATAGATTTCTTTATCTAATATTAGTCGCAATACGATTATCAATCGACTATATTAATTAAATTGTATCAACATGTGATATTCTCAAAAGTCACAAAAATTATTGTTTCAGAAAATGGTCTAAAAAATGATAATCGCCTAGGCTACTATTCGAATAAATACGGTATGTTCATTTATATTCTATGTGAATCATGGTTATCATACACTCAACATACAGTATCTCGAAACTTTAGGGCATATCAAAATCCGTTCAAAAAGTTTGAATTAACGGACATTCGATAATGCGGATGTTGACTATGCAGCGACGAAATGTCCAAGCGACGAAATGTCCGGCGACGAAATGTCCATGCGACGAAATGTCCAAGCGACGAAATGTCCGGCGACGAAATGTCCGGGACGAAATGTCCGGCGACGAAATGTCCATGCGACGAAATGTCCAAGCGACGAAATGTCCGGCGACGAAATGTCCGGCGACGAAATGTCCAGCGACGATGTGTCCGATTACCGTATTGAAGGTGGTCTTCGTATTTCGTTTAACTTTTGCTTGTATATTAACTTCGTGGATGCTTGAAGTGTGAGCGAAGCACTTCAGGAGTGATACCATTCCATAGGCGTAGGACGAATTCCGGCTGTTCCGGCCATGGCCGGACCAGTTTTAATTTATTTTACTATTTTATATAGGAGGGTTCGGTTTTGGCCGGACCACTTTAACTGTTTGGCCGGAGAGTTTTCAGAGCCGTGCCACGCCCGTGCATTCAGGTCGGAAGAGTACCTTTCGCAGGAGATACCGACGATTTCAGATGTCGATTCACAGATTAACTCCTCCAGTTGGACTAGAATCTTCAGATCCCCCGAGAATACCTAAATAAAGAATCCAAAATTGGCTAAATAGTACAAAAAATCGCGGAAGATTTCTTCATTCGAACATCCACGCATTATTTGTAAAGCGATTAAATTTCAGTCAAAGATTAGGGGTTTGTGTCTTACCTAATCCTTTATTGTATGTGCTAGCACAGTAGACTGAAGAGAGTTTGACAATAATGCATGATCACAAATAACTGGACAAGTTAGGTACAGAGATTTATTGTAATCTGAATTCGCTACAACAAAACCTTTCTTTAAAATTTGATTACCATACCTTTTGGCGTTAGCAGAGGCTCCAAATATGGTAGCATAGATCTTCGCGTGAACATTGTCGATCGCACCATTGCTCTATTTCCAATTTGCCGCTGATCCCGCGGACAATCCATCTCGCTAGGTGCTGCCTGCCACGTAACATAGGTTGTTCTAGGCATATGTCCATTGCCTGTGACTTGACCTCGTAAAAGCGAAACTCTGTTCCTCACTACTCATAGCGGCCATCACGCCCATAAGGTTCATGATCTTTGTCCCGCACGCCATCAACCGAACATTTACGACTTTGAAATTTCTGCGTTGACGGACCAACGGTATTGTAGAAACGTTGTAGCAGTCTCGCGAAGAAATACTTGTAAAGAGTTTTCACGTAGCCCACAGCAATGTCCTTATTCTTAGAGGAGGTGCCCTTCACGGAACCGCCTTGAATCTCCAACATGTAATGCAGAATCTTCGAGTAACCGGAACAAAAATCGTCCATAGCCGGAGCCCTTAGGACCCAGCGAATAACACATAGGGGTCTGAAGTTTGCCTTCGGCTGAAGGACGGCTTGACGTCCTTCATCTTCAGCCAGCAGTATCTCCATTTGAGCCTGGTCAAGCACAAGAGCATTGAACTCGCTCCTGCGTCGTGGAGAGTACTGAATAAAGGCCAGGATATCCCTAATATATTATTGGGTCTTCTTCAGGTCAGGGTGACTCGAAACGCCGTCTTGGCAAATGAGTGCTATCATAGACTATGGCAGCTGCAATAACTATAAATGGCCAGGGGTAGTCTCTGAGTATCCTTGTAGACACTCCATTCTTTCTTCCGCGCATGACACTCGCTCTATCGCTTCCTTGGCGACGACACTTGTCAAAGGTTAGGTCGTAGGCCAGCAAAGACTGCTTGATCATTGTATATATCATCTCAGCATAGCTTTTCTCGATCGCAATGAATATTACCCACTTCTCTTGAACCTCGTATTTTCTGTCAACCCAACTCAAGGAAATGGAGAGTTGATCAACCCATCCCTTATCGCAGACATGTCTAATTTGTTTTCTCGTTGCACCATCGGAAAGCTTCTACAAAATTTCACTATAAATCTCCCACCCCATATGCTTAGCTTTTATCTCACTCTCCACGTGTTCCCTGAGGTTGGGGTGATATTGGCTGACGAATTCCATCAGGGACTTGAAATTTCCATCGTCGTGCTCGTGTCTCCTGATAGTATGACCACGTTTATCCAGGCACTTTAGGCAACGCGGCTCTTCAGTCTATGCTTTTGAGCTTTGGAGTAGATGAGCTTGGACATAGAATTGCTCGTGGCAGCAATAATGTAGATTTCAAGTGCGTGGTTGTGGATCTCGTAATTCCCATGCTTCCTCAGATCCTCACTACCCTTCCTGAAAACGTTCCACCCCAGACCTATGAGCAGGGGCGTGCTGGGATTTGGGGGCCCATGCGGGATTTATATTCAGAAAGGAACTTGTGGGGCCCTATGGCGGCCTTCAAAAGGGGGCCCGAGCGGGAATCCCGCATCGATTGTATGGCCAGCACGCCCCTGCCTATGAGCCTCTGCTTTTCGTATGTCTCTCTTAGTCTCAGGAACTCCGGAAGCATTTTATCATTCGTTTTGCAAGCAATCCCGTGATTTACGCCACTCTTCATTCAGTTCAGCAAGATACACATGGTTGGGCATGTTCAATGACGTTCGAGATTTTGTAAGGTAATATGATAATTAAATTTATTGGAACAATGTATATCCTCAGTTTTTGTATTTCATAGTTTTTTTCGAAATTACCCTACACATGTGATAGATTTTTGATGTCTTTTTGATTTATATTGTTTATTAACTTGCTAACTTTTATCTACTTAATTAAAAAATTTAAAATATTAAAAATAGTTTACTTTACAAATTATAGCCAATTGGATCACCCTTGTACTCATTTTGCAATCTTTAAATTCAGCACGAAAAAGTTCCCTATTCCTGAAGATTATCCCCTCTCCTCACTACTTTGATTTATTTTAAACTAAAATCAATCTGTAATGTTTATGTGGATATTAATTTAATTCATTTTCAATTACTCGTTAAAACATTGAGTTTGAATGACTCCATATTACTTTTCTAATTGATGTACATACAAAAATAGCACTGGAATGCAGTGCTAGTGGAACATTTGATTTGAATCATCCATGTGCTGCATTCGTAATTATTCAGTTCTAGATTGTCTAATTAGTATAGCATTCTACTTTGACGACTAATAGCAACTAACATTATTTTCCAAGATCAATAATTGTTTTTCTAATTATTTATCTAACAGTTAACTTTGATCAATCCATTTAACAAATTTATATGATGGTATTGGTATAATCATATATCGATGCTGTAACTAATGCAAAATTCGTAAAAAATCCCATATTATAATGACTCAGATGACAGCGGCATTGCCGCCACAACTGCAAAAGAAGCTCCAACCAATCCCACTCCTGTCTAGAACGTGGAAACATATAGGGATGGACCTTATATGTGATTTCTCTGAGAGCAAAGATGGTTTAAAGTTTAAACATATTTAGTCACTGTTTGTTACCTGAGCAAATACGTTGCAGTGCGCCCTCTCAAGTCGAAGACATCAGAATAAGTAATCCAGAATCTTAAGGAAATCTACCTCGATTTGGGATTACCCGATATTATTCAACACGACCAAGGAAGTGATTTCACAAGTAATGTGAGTTGCATAATCATTTTCTACATTATAATCAAATATTATCAGTGACATATTGCTAAATATTTATTTCTAATAATATCAGCACGCATTCGATAGTAATCTTGCATAAATTATTCATAGATATTTCAGGAATTTCACCGTAAATTAGGAGTTGAAAATCGTAGTACTCGTGCACACTACCCGATGGATAACGGTTTAGTCGAAGCGCATAATAAGATTCTCAAAAGGTTAGTGTATTAGTTAACTATACGATAACGGCATTTACAATGCATGATTTAGGATTTTATATCAACTTATGAAAATATTTTTTGTAAACTAAACAAAATGGAGATCCAGACTGGGAATCATTGGTCCAAACTGCTCAAAGCTGCTGCAATAACAATGAATTCCACCTTTAAAAGGACCCTTGGAAAAACTCCATTCAAGGTTATGTGGGGAAGAGAGTCCCGGCATCATGATCTTTTGTCGGTCATTAACAACCTGCAGTGCAACACTGAAGAAGGTTTTGCAATAGACGATGCTATTATTAGCGAAGTCATTTCTCCACTCGATGATATTGAAGATATATCAGACATCTTTGCTCCCACCACTTGACAATCTCCAAGAAGAAGTTTCTAGTATTGATGAATCTCTTACTTCTACACAGCAATCAGCAATGGATAGTATCAACTTAGAGCAAATCAAACAGAAGATGCAATATGATAAGAAGGTCAACGAAGGACGGTGAGCTGATCTTTATACATTCAACACTGTTTATTAATCACATTATATTATCATTATCCATCTGTTAGTGCCTCTCTGAAGATGGATGAGAAGATCGTCAAAACTAACATACCAAAGCTAAAATACTTACCCAAAACGAAGAAGAAATCAGAATATTTGGGGCCTTACACGGTGTCAAAAGAAACAGATAGTATGTTACTTTTGCAGTGAAGTGCGAATTTGGAGTATTCGCGATTACACTGGTGTAAATGCGAATCAATAGATCACTAATGGTTTCGAACTATTTGAATTACAGATTTCTAACAATTTAGTGGGAAATTTTATTATTTCACAATCAATCAGATAATGACATTGGCAGAAAATAGCGCTGCGTGCATATTATGGTGTAACACTTGCGATTTGTTATAATATACGACAATTAGAACACTACTTAAAAATAAGTAATATCATAGCCTACTCTATATAAGGCCTACCATCACATGTACCATGAATGAAGTAGTGTACGATATGAATTACTATGTTACAATACATAATGGTAGGAATGTGTTATTTGTTCTCTTGTTGAGAGAGAAACACATACTACTGTGTTTCCTAATTCTAATAATTTCACAAATAATGGAAACAAAACATAGAATAATAAAGGTAAATATGTAAGTGTTCAATGGGTATGTATCCTTCTTAGTGAGCGAATTTTTTAAATTTACGCTTTTCTATACCTTTAGAAATAAGAGCGGAGTTATAATTCTTGACTTTATTTGCAAGGAGACAATTGGAAGATGTGAAAATAATTTTCTTTATGATAATAATCAGAGAGACACCACAAGATATGCAACTTGAGTCACCAATCATACTAGTGTCTTCTAAGAATATCAACGTAAGCTGGACAAGAGACTTTCTGAATGATCCTTGCATGAACATCGCCGTCAAGTTGTCTTTGCTCTCAATCGCAGTAAGAGTCTTCCATAAAGTTATTATAGAGTCTAGTATAACCTCGGATGGATATTTTAGACCGCCACGGTCGGTTAATCTTATAAGTGTAAGCTCAGGTTGTGAATCTTCATAAAAATGAAAATCCTTATCAATAGTTAAAAATTCATTGCAAACATGACATGACTGAGTGTTTTTCAAATACTTATGTACTGAATATCCAGCGATAAAAGCCAATGACTGAACTATTTGTCTACATTCAATGGAAGTTAAATCACCTATTTCATCCATGACCAGTTGCACATCTATTTCGCTATCATTACAAGTATCACACGTTGTTGAGTATGAATGGATAAATGTTTGAAGTGAATTAAACCCAGATTCTTGTTGGGACGAAAATATCTTCAAAATGTTGGATAATTTTAGGCGGCGTTCAGTTTCAAGAATTTGAAGATATGTAATATGATAATTCGAACCTGACATCATACGATATAGGCCAAAATGATGTTCTAACGGATCTGTCTGTAAAAAGGAACTCAAGAGATATTTAAATCCACAAAACTCAGTTAAATAGTTGGTAATCTCAGGCAAGACAGTACACGAATGTTTGATGCTGGTAAAAGTTTGCTTACTTAATTTTCCTTTATCGCCTGGTAATGCTTGCCAAGCTTCTAACCAAGTTACAACACAAGCTAAGAAGGAAAATCGTTCGTCCTGGAATATTAAAGGTCTTGAGAAATCATCATTTAAACGTTGACCTTTAAATGGTGTGTTTATATTGAATATTTTCCAAATTTTAAGGAGGATATCAACAAACTCATGAGTATTGTTTCTGGTTTCTGGCTGACGAAGTTCATTTTGTAATTTCAAAGCTGCAATTGTCAATTAATTGATTACTTTCAGAACTAGTTTCACATTTTGGCGCTCAATGATAGAAGGAAAGTATGCTTTGATAGTTAAGTTTGGAGCTAATTTAGCTAAGGATTGTTTCTCTGAATTGTAGAGGAGGCGCACATCATTGAAAGATGCTGATAGAACTTGAACTGGATCTTCATAAGAACTTAACTGAATGTTTTCAAAGTTGGGGAAGTGAAAAGTTTTATGAAAATCTTGCTGATTTAACCAGTTGTTTCGAACTGATTTCAAGAGGTGTACAGAATAAAAAATAAAAAGAGCTTTCTTTGGTGGCAAGAAGGGTGTGGTACATGAGTTTCTAACTTCTTATTTGGAGAGAATTGCTTGAATAAATTCACATTTAAGGGATAATTATCTGTAGAAATAATTTGTACTTTCAAATCGCAAGATTCAATATCCAAAATACAAGATCTGATTATGGGAAAGAGAAATTCAGCAGTGATGGATGCACAAGGTATTAAACGAGCAATACAGGACCATTTCTTATGTAAACTTGAAATCATGATGGCAAAAACAGTTCTTGTCGGGTTATCAGGGGATAGGTTAGGACCAAATATTTTACCACCTTTATATGAGATATCAGACTTAACGTGTATTTCATCCATCTGAATGATTACATTCTTCTCTTGAGGGCTAAAAGAAGAACTAACCTGGCTAAGGTATGTACTAAAATCATTTTCCAGGCCGAAGGATGAGTACAACTTCTCTAGCGTATGAACATGTGGTAGAGAAATGCATTCTGAACTTTGAAGAAAACTGTAACTCGCAGGAGAAATTAAATGCGTTTTTAAAGCCAAAATTTGAGTAATAACATTATATCTTCTTCTCTTCTTAGGAATATCAGAGTTCTCTAATTGCCCAAGGATAAATTGCAATTTTGTCACTAAATCAGAATAATTAGATCCTAATTCATCATCATCAACAAGATCAAATATTGCTTCATCAATATGTTCTTTTGCTTTAGATATATGTTGTGAATATCTCTCGTTAGGAAAAGAGTTTTGCTTAAGAGTAATCTCTGATAATAGAGTTTCAATCTGTCGAATATCAGTGATAGAGTTATGGGAAAGAGAACAAACTTGCCCATATAGATAGCCAATCACTGATAAATAGGTATTTATTTCAAGCGAAACATCTACAGAAATCTTATGATTATCCATCTTTGGTAAGAATAATCTAATACAGTTATCCTTTGAAAACCAAACTAGCCAGTCAGTTGGGAGTGTAATTAAACTTAACTTATCTCGAATTTCTTGTACACAAAGAACACGAAACTTTTCCAACTCTTCATTCTCTGATTTCAGACTGAGATTAATTGCTTGGTTTAAGAAATCTTGCTCCTTGGAGTCAAAAGAAAGACGAGTGCTTTTGACCCCGGTTGATAGAGTGGATGAGTAATAGGGAGGACAACCTGGAAGTAGATAAGGAACAGCGCCAAGTTTCAATTTTGGTCTTCCGCGCGGTACCTCATAGAATGTGCCATCTCCTTTGGGTACTGTGTGAAACAGTTCAATATCTTCCTCCAGAAAATGCTTAGAACAAACATACACAGTTTTGAGATCACAAATATCTTCACGATGGAGAGCACGTATCCAAGC
Organism: Hexactinellida sp. DTS-2022; assembly: GCA_028753945.1. Taxonomy (NCBI): domain Eukaryota; kingdom Metazoa; phylum Porifera; class Hexactinellida; species Hexactinellida sp. DTS-2022. The sequence goes on from JAPNXP010000014.1 coordinate 3,203,012, forward strand.
CTGGCGAATCTCAGGTGGACCTTCAGGGAGTTTAAATACTGTAACACGTTCTTCAGGGGTATAATTACCCTTACATCCGGGAGCAGAACAGTTAGGCATTGAAAAACTAGTTCTAATTATAAATGTTGGGGAAAATATTAATTAAATAAGACATTGTTTACTCTGGCCTAAACAGAGCAAACAAAGGGGTGAATAAGGAATTGACAACCCATAAAGGTTGGGAAAGGCAGGGAAAGCCTGGTTAAATAGATAATCGGGTGACTACTGGGAAAAAATATATACAAAACGTATTTGAAAGTTGATGAAAGTATTTTGTAATATATAGTACTTATATAAAACTAATATTTCAATTTATGGGTTGATAATATATCGTACACTGCTTTATCCCTAGTCCAGATTTTCGAGGTTGATGGTAGGCCTTATGTAGAGTAGGCCATGGCAATATATATAAGACAATAGTTGTATAAATGTAAGTGTATCTAAACGCAATGAATGGCTCGGAAGAGAAGAGGTTTTTCCAGGAAAGTATTGAAAACGTGAGAAAGAACGTGAACTCTGAACTGTATTCTCGTCAGGATATGAAGAAAAGATAAGGACACTGTCTTCAGCCAAGCCAAGCAGTGGAAAAGAACTTCCAAGATGGCATAGAACACGTCAGAGGTATACCACAGTACAATTCCAGTCTTCATCAATTCTCAACCTGAGGGGCAAGAATGGCACAACAAACAAACGTGTAGTAGCATTAGAAGATCTCTATGATACTATTAAAAAGGTCCACATTGATCAAAATCATAGTGGTAGGACCGGATTATATGAACGAATTTCATCACTGCTGCATGGAGTTACAGTAAAGATTTGTCAGCTTTTCGTTTCCCACTGCAAGAAATGCCAACCTAAGAAATCGAGGAATTCCATTAAATCCCTTGTTGTCAAACACATTTCCTCTTCGTCATATTTATCTCGCGGACAAATTGACTTGATTGACTATTCAACTGTATTTCCTGAAGACAATTCACCCTATAAATGGCTTCTAGTATATCAAGACCATTTACAAAGTTTGTTCGTCTAAGTGCATTAGTGAATAAGACTGCTGAAGAAGTTGCAAACTCTAATGGATTTTTTCTGCGATTTGGGAGCTCCGCTTATCCTTCAGAGTGCTAATGGACGGGAGTTTAAAAATTCACTACTGTTTAACATGCTGAATGAAAACTGGCAGTCAATAAAAATCATTCATGGGCTCCGCGTCATCCTGAAACTCAAGGCTCAGTGGAAAGAGATAACCAAGACATCAAAAGTCACTTCACTGCCATGATGTTCGAGAACTCGGAAAACTCTTGGGTTAAGTGTGTCCGCCAAGTGCAATATAAGAAGAACACCAGCAAATAATAAACTGATACATATTATTCATTATTAATGAATCATAGCCAGAGGCGGTCCCAGGGGGGGTCCAGGGGGTCCGGACTCCCCTTCTTTCTGGACTAATGAAATTGCCTGTCAGAAATGCCTCTTCAGAAATTATTTCTGGAATTTTGTAAATTAGACCCCCCCCTTTTATTAAATCCTGAGACCGCCCCTGATAGCCTCCATTCATCTCCAGAGTCCCCACTTGAAAGGAAGTCTGAGACCTCCCAGTCGCTCTCGTTTACAATGCTATCCGCGAACGAAATATCTTCTTCTTCAATCAGCAAAGGTTGTGCAGCAGCTTCTTGAATTACATCCATCTCATCGTCCGCTTGGTAAATGAGATTACTACTATCACTGATTTCTTCACTGTTCCTCAACGTCATCTGGCTCATTTTTCTTCTCTTACGCCTCCTTCTTTGTGGTTCTAGGATATCTTCTGCATCTGCATCCCCGTCATCTACATTTTTTAAATTACTTTCCCTTTTTCGCCTCTTGCTACTCAGCGATAGTGGTAACTGACTCCCGGTGAACCATACTGCACAACAAGTTTCTGCTACTCGAACCATATCCATCCATAATTGCTGAAGGGTATGATTAATTATTGATTTCAGTACACCGACGCCAGAAGTAAACTTGATAGTGGACTCGCTTGTTGACTTGTACAACAGAATCAGGATCTGGTGGGAGAACCATCGACGACTTCACTTCCATTTATTGACAAACGAATTCTGTTTGGATATAGGTTTCTTTCTGCTTTCCTGTATAAAGCATCGAACGAAGAAACTCCTTTGCACTTTCCACAATTTCCTCTGTGATAGACTGGTCTTTATCATGATCCATGAGTAAGTCTGCTTTACTTGGCGTGTTCAGGAGCTTTTTCATGACCTTTACTTTCCCCACATTAAACACGTATGATGTTGTGTCGCAACCTGTCATAGCATGTACCGCTGGAAGAGCGAGACATATCTTTTGGCCCAGAAATGTGCAGATTGTTTAATATCAACATATTTATTGTGATCATATTTCAGATACCACTTCTTCTGAACGTTGCACTTTGCGTATGCCCATATTAATTGATGAGAACGTCGGTTTCTTTTGAGACCACAACATCATTATCATCCAGCGAAGCATGTAGTACCAGACGCTTGTCAGCTTCTTCCTGATTGCACTTGTAAAGGATGCTAATCTCTCCATCTCTTATGGAATACGTCGTGCCTCCAGCAGTCATTATATATGGATGCTGTAATAGGCTTATTCCCTCTCTCGTTTCAGGGTACTTTACAACGAGTCGTATAAGTTCTTCCTTATTCTCCCCGCTATTCAAGAAATCTTGCCATTTGCTACCTTGCAGCATGTGTTGATCAAACCCTTCTATTATAACTCTTGGACCTGACTCGCCCCTTTCCTTTCTCGTGCCTCCTTTTATGCTGTCTTCTTTGTAGGTGTCGTTTATGTGTCCCACTTGAATTGCTTCTGACTCTTTAGGTGGTATTATGAACTGCAACAAACTCTTCAGCCATTCGCGGTAAGTTTTCTTTGGGTGCAAAGATCGAATTGCAGCAAGGCCTTTCAATAAACCATGAACAAATTTTGGGTGTGTTTTCGAAAATTGAACAGGATTCGTTCATCAAATAATTTCTGAGCGATGCCTTATTTGACTGCCTTAGTGTTGATTCTGATGTAGCCACAGCTAGTGGGATTGTTGTTATTGGGTATTGAAATGCCTCTTCAAATTGACCGATTTTGCAACGATAATACCGAAGGATTGGCGATCTTCTTTCATTAGAGATACTGCTTTGGGGGGTTGTTTTCTTCTTCTGACATCGTTGTTTAGCTTCACTTTATTGATTGGAGAAAAAAATCTTTGACATTGCTTTCGAGTCTCTCGTTAACGAAGGTCTTGAACAAGACATTTCCAGAGCGGAAGCATTGAGCATGTTCCTGACAACAGTTTTGTCGATTTGAACACCAGTTGGTGAACATTTTGGTGGGCTTTTGTCAAAGGGATTGACATCGTAACTTCTCAGCTGCCTCTTTAGACTCTTTACATGATCTGCATGTTTTTGTTTGCCACCCTGAATCAACTCCTTATGGTGGAGGACGTCTTAAGGATCAGTTATTCCCTATAGGTCTGCTGAAGTTTACTGTGGATTTGGATGGTTCTTATCCATGTATTTACAGCCTTTGTGTTGGTACTGAAACCGGAACGGAAAGGTCCAGCAGTTCCTTTCGTTTCTTTATTGACCAATTCCGTAATTAAGTCACCGTGAATTGATGAAAATGGCTTACCTCCGATGCTACCCCCAAACCTTTCGCCTTCAGTTCTCCAAAAACTGGGTGGCTTTGTTCTTCCATGGAGCGTAAGTAGACATGTTGATAGCTACAATATCGTGCGTAGTTTTGGTGGTTGAATGCAAAGACTTGATTCAGTCGTGACCTTCGTTATATAAGGCCTTACTACTGAGTTAATTTTGCTGGACCATGGATTACTTAAAGTCCATTGATAAATAGGTTATTTATAATTATCTCCATAACTAGTAATGATATACGTCATAAATGTACTATAACTATATAGGAACTTGGTATCAAGGTATACATAGCACCCTTCAGAATTGTGCTATTTCACCATATGATGACGTAATTGCTATTTTGGGTGCGAAATATTATCTCAAAAGTTAATGGAGGAAATTTACATTTCCCTGGCAACCGAGGAATGTGTCAACATTCCATTTATAATTTCAATATATTTCTTTTAACTAGTCCTGGGCATCATCATGTTCCAATCTTGAACATTTATAACGCGTTTAACTATGGTAAAAGCAGGTTATTAAAACACGATGAAATAATTAGCAAGTAATTTTTCTAAGCTAATTATCTCATTATCTCAAAAGTTAATGAAGTTAAGCATTAATGATGTATTATCAATGAATAGGAAGTTACCTATTCCGGATAAATCAGAACTCGCCCAGTTTACACAAAATTGATAGTCTTTGAGTTATGGTTCATTTTAGGAAATTTACATTTCCCTGGCAACCGAAGAATGTGTCAACATTCCATTTATAATTTCACTATATTTCTTTTAACTAGTCCTGGGCATCATCATGTTCCAATCTTGAACATTTATAACGTGTTTTACTATGGTAAAAGCAGGTTATTAGAACACGATATTTCGCACCCAAAATAGCGATTACGTCATCATATGGTGAAATAGCACAATTCTGAAGGGTGCTATGTATACCTTGATACCAAGTTCCTATATAGTTATAGTACATTTATGACGTATATCATTACTAGTTATGGAGATAATTATAAATAACCTATTTATCAATGGACTTTAAGTAATCCATGGTTCGGAGTAGTAGTAAGGCCTTATATAACGAAGGTCACGATTCAGCATATCCCTCTCAGATTGGAGGTGTAGTTCTATGTTTCCTTCTCTAACGGCTGAAACCATTGCCAGCATGGACGAGACATCTTTGAGGTAAGAAATGGTCATGCTTGCTTCAGTGCTATATCAGCTCGAGTTAAATCTGAAATAGGTTCTCAAATCCTGATGACTTCACAACATTGCCAACTGTGCTTGAACTATGATGTTTTCTTAGAGCAACAAGCGAAAACAGCAATTCAGGTTCTGTGATGGTATGGCCGGAAGTAATTTCTTCGACTTTGAACTGAACAAGAGCGTCAAAGCATTCTTTGTGGACTCTCATGCATATATAGTAATGACGTCATTCGAACGCTTGAGCTGCAGACCCCGAGGCTATTATACCTGAATCTAAATACCACTGCTTGTATCCTCTACAATTATGGCGTTTGAAGAGCAACTTTTGTCTCATCTTTATAGAGCACCTTATTCTTCCAGAGGATATGGCACAACTTGGAAAAAATCGCTTCATCAGAATGGACGTATATGTAGGGAAATTTCTAGGTCTTGTATGATGCCCAGCAGGAAATCAAGGTATTCTTTACTCCTCGTTTAAGTATATTAGTTTTAGAAAGAAGTTAATCGTTGTGATTATTTCTTTAACCAATTAATTGGTAGGACAGTAACCATAAGTCATAAGAAATCAAGGAATATATTATTGAAATTCAGGAGAAATAAAATGGTTTAAATGTTACAGTTGACTAACTTGCATTTGTTAGAATAGTTTTATGACTAACTTGCATTTGTTAGAATAGTTTTATGGTCGACTTGCATTTGTTAGAATAGATTTATGGTCGACTTGCATTTGTTAGAATTGTTTTATGGTCGACTTGCATTTGTTAGAATTGTTTTATTGCTAACTTGCATTTGTTAGAATAGTTTTATGGCCAACTTGAATTTGTTAGAATAGTTTTATGACTAACTTGCATTTGTTAGAATTGTTTTATGGACAACTTGCATTTGTTAGAATTGTTTTATGGCCAACTTGCATTTGTTAGAATTGTTTTATGGCCAACTTGCATTTGTTAGAATTGTTTTATGGTCGACTTGCATTTGTTAGAATTGTTTTATGGCCAACTTGCATTTGTTAGAATAGTTTTATGGCCAAAATGCATTTGTTAGAATTGTTTTATGGCCAACTTGCATTTGTTAGAATAGTTTTATGGCCACTTGCATTTGTTAGAATTGTTTTATGACTAACTTGCATTTGTTAGAATTGTTTTTTGATCGATTGTATTTCCACTTGATTGGTATATTTAATTTTATATTTTCTAAGTTTAATTTCTACCTGTTTCTGAAAAACCTATGAAGATTGAAGTGTATATTTCACAATTTTAAACAAACTCTGTCAACAAAAATATTATCATTTGTCACTAATTTCATGTTTTCCAGAAACCAAACATCAGTTTCATTTCTGAAAGGATTCCTCTCAGAATTATATATAACAACAACATTTGGCGTGGTTTACACGTACGATAACTTAAATTGAATATACAATAGAAGAATACAGACGCACCGGTGGGAAAGTTTTCACTACATCAGATGAAATAAATACATCCAATCTAAATCAAAGGTAATTTTGTTTATTTAAGATGTGTATTGTTCAGAGATGGCTGCAAAGCAACGTGCAAACTTAATCGTGAAAGGGATTTAATTACGCCTTTAAAGCTTCATAACCACAACACCGAGGCCTACCGAAATGAATTATTTGCCCTTAAGAGGAAATGTAAAACGGTTGCAAAAAATTCGCAAACGAATTTAAGGAAGGTATTCGATGATGTTACGAGAGATAATCCAAGGGCATGTGAAATTTCCTTTTCAGAATGCGAATCTAGGATGTTTCGAGCGAGAAAAACCTTAGAACCTAGGATCCCTCAAACAGCTTTAGAATTCAGTGAAATTATATCGACTACTACTTTCGGGAAGTTTTTTAAATTTAGCCTAACAGTGGGTAACGAAACTGGTGTGGTATTCTATTCAGATTCAATGAGTGAGTTTCTATTGAATTTTACTAACATACAATATGTTGGCACATTTTTTAAGGTCCCCATTCAATTTTATCAGTTGTGGACTATTTTATTTCAGTGGGAAGACACAGTCTACCTGCAATTCATTGTTTAATGACCGGAAAGAGACAAGATTTATACCAAACAATATTAGAATCCGTCCGACATAACATTCCTCACTTTAGACCTCAGGCATCGATGTCAGATTGGGAAGAAGGCCCCGAAATGCTTTTAGAGTAACCTATCCCCAGCTAAAGATTTATGGATGCTGGTTTCATTTCATCCAGCGAATTTGGGCGAAAACCCAAGAACTCAGTCTTGTCGAGGGATATCGTAAAAACAAGAAATTGAAAAATTTATCAAAACATTGATGTCCATTCCATTTTTGCCACATCCCTTAATTATTCCCACTTTTGATTTTATTCAGATGCCAACTAATGTAGAAAATTCGGATAAAATCAAACTCGAAACACTAAAGAAATATTTCAAAAGAAGATGGTTAATTCGAATATCTCCAGAGGATCTTTCTATCAATGAGCTCAACATTGCAACCAACAACGGAGCAGAAAGTTATCATTCAAAACTAAAAACCAACATACGTACAAGTCATCCAAGGATTTGGACTTTTATAGGAGTCCTAAACAACATAATTCAGGATGTGGACAACGATGTAGGACGTTTGTGTCAGAGCAGGCAAATCAGTAGGCCACAGAAAAGGAAGGATTTAAAGAATTTCGAACAAAGGGATAGATGCAAGCAAATGTTAATTGATGGCGATTATGATCCATGGCAGTTCCTGGAAGTTATTAGAAGACCTAAGCCAATCTTGTCCTATATGTCGCTCGAATATTCAGAACATGTTCCAAATATTCATTCATCAATATCCGGAGTAATTGTTGTGTTCTTAAGTATAATAAACCATTTCGTATACTGTTAGTAAATCAGGTTATTTTGTGCACCATGACTTAAGACATAGGTATAAAAACAATTCTAACAAATGCAAGTCGACCATAAAACTATTCTAACAAATGCAAGTTAGTCATAAAACTATTCTAACAAATGCAAGTTAGTCATAAAACTATTCTAACAAATGCAAGTTAGTCATAAAACTATTCTAACAAATGCAAGTTAGTCTTAAAACAATTCTAACAAATGCAATCAGTTGAAATTCTAACAAATGCTGCGCCCCCATTATTAGCTGACATATCTTTATCTCAATAGCTAGTAATGACAGATATATGATTACGTAAACTCTATTTTTCGTGGGAATTATCGTGTTTTTATAGCCCGCTTTTAACATAGTTAAACGCATTATAATTGTTCAAAATTGGAACATGAGGATTTCCATAACTAGTTTATGAAATATATAGAAATTATAAATGGAATGTTAACACATTCCTCGGTTTCCAGGGAAAGCCATATTTCTTAAAATGAGCCATAACTCAAAAACTATCTATTTTATGTAAACAATGCAGGTACTGTCTGTACTGATCTATCCGCAATTGGAACTTCCTATTCATTAATAATACATTTTCTAGGCCTAACTTCAATAATCTTTGAGATAATGAGTGTACAGTGGAACCCCGCGTATCGGGGCACCTCCGTCCAAGCGCTCAGCGCTCCGATACGAGGGAGTGCCCCGATATGCGGGGTTCTAAGAGAACTCCAATATGTTTGGTTAAAAAAATTAAGTTAGCACCTACACAACAAATCATACACATATAGTCAAAACCTAGAGTTAAGGCAGATATTTAAGCAGTACTACACTTTACAATTCCACATTATACTTTACCTACACTAGAAGTCACAAATCTATGATATTCACGGAAATTTCTTTTTGAAAAACTCCCTCGATTAAATCTGCACGAGTCTCTAGCGTGAGTGAGTGACGCTTAGCGGTCATTACAAAGAATACTAAGCTGCTCAAAAGTAAAAAGCATGTTACTCAAGAGAAATAATCTTCGGTGGAGTGCCCCGATAAGTGAATGGCGCCCCGATACGCGGGTTTATTTTTAATGGGAAAAAAACAAATTCCCAACCGACTGCCCCGATCGCGGGGTTCTACTGTATTACCATATAAAGAATATAAAAACACGATAGATTGCAACGAAAATAGCGATTACGAAATCAAATGGTGATATATCACAATTCTTAAGGGTGTTATGTATGCCTTGATGTCATGTTCCTAACTTCCTAGACAATTATAATCCATTTCTCAGGTCTGTCATTACTAGCTATTGAGATAAAGATATGTCAGCTAATAATAAATTACCTTTATGTAATCCATGGTTCGGAGGAGTAGTAAGGCCTTATATAACGAAGGTCACGATAGATGCTTCCAATTTGTTTATAAGGGGTCATCGAAGGTGCGGATTTGAAATTTGGTAGCCAATTTAATTTAAATTACTATTTATAAGAAATAATTGAATTCACTAAATTTATGTTAAATTCACATTGAAATCGGTGTTAAATTATTAATTATAATAATTATTATTTATACTAATTTGCTAAAGAGCATAATCTCAGAGATGATACAAGATAGAAACAAATTTCAAATTTATCAATTGATCATTATACCACGTAACACCCCTATAAATGGGTCTTGACACCTTGTGGTGATGATGATATCATCAAAAAATGTGGTTTTTTTACAATTTTGTGAATTATATACTTTGAATGAGTTGGTTGGTGTTGGCTGAACACCCAACACGCACATACAAAATGCTAACTCATCACTTATTAAATTCTTCTGAAAGTTGAATATCTTGAAATTAAGTGAGCTAAAAAGAAACTTACAACTCAGTAAGGGTCGTTACATTCCGAAACACCTTACTGAATTGGTTTAACACCTTCATAGTGATGATGACATGTCGAAAAAATAATCCAAAATTGCAGCAGTGAAGACAACATTTTCCTTTGGAGGCACTATCAATTAACCAACTACCAAAATATAGTGCTTCGAAAGGAACATGCGTCGGCACAGCTGCAATTTTGTTATTAATATTATTAGTCCGTATTCTCTACACAGAACAAATTTTAATTAACTAGAAGCCCAAATTTTCAGGATATGTGTCTCATAGGTTACAGATGTGCACCTGGGGTCAGGATTTTAGATTAAAGAATTTGGACACATTTTTGCACCTATTCAATGTTAGAAAAGGAACAATAAAAAGTGCGCGAATATTCAATTTATATGCATTCGATCTAGAATTTAATTCTACACCTTTTACAGTGCACGAATTCTCAAATTGGGTTTAGTTTGTGTCACAATTGAGTTGCAAATTCCCTTTCTTTACCAACACTTCAGTTCAATTAAAGGTGTTAAATCTAATTTTATTGTTTCAACTTGTGATAACTATATTGATTCCACTTGTGAATTCGAGTAGGCTTCTATTTTCTAAATTAAAACTAAGATTTTGCATCCCATACACAACAACAGATTATGTGATTATATTGGGAACGACGCATTTGTTAGAATTTTGAAGTTGTCATTTGTCAGAATCTTGAGTTCTTACTTTGTCAGACTGGATTTTATCTCGTTCTGACTTTGTCAGACTGGGTTTTTATCGACTTCTGACTTTGTCAGAATGGGGTTTTTTCGAGTTTACTTTGTCAGAATTGATATTATTGTGCTATGATTTGGGAGGATCATTTTTTTCATTTTGTAACTTATAATTTATTGTCAACTTTATATAAATAGTTAGAAGAAGATAAATAACTATGATAAGAACCTTAATTGGATGTGATAAGTGGGTAGGTTAGCTCGTGAATATTTGAACATATCGTCTATCGCAGTGGTTCTCAAACCTTTCACAGCGCGTACCACTTCATCAAATATTAGGGTCTCCGCGTAGCACCATAATGATCGATATTTAAATAGACCCCTGAAAACGACGTATAACATATCGTACACCAACCAGCCAAAAGTATTTGAACAATAAGGATTTCAATGCACACACATCACTCGTCTGGTAACTTATTAACGGCTATCTAAACTACTCTGAAATGACTATAAATATATTATTATAGATAGAAATTGCAAAATATTGTGATTTCTATTCAATTTTGAAAAAAATCACGAAGTGGCATAAGTATTTCTGCCACGTGCCACTTGTGGGATAAGTGGCACAAATGGAAATGTGGCTGTATCACAGCAGAAAATATTCAGATTGATTTGAGATTAAGCACTTAGAGTAATTAAACCATGTGGAATTCAAATCTGCTATCAGAATTAATATATTAACATTGCATCTTAATGATAACTAATTAATTATTTAATTAGCTAATTATATATTTATTGAGTTTAACGCCAACATAAAAATGTAAATTCGAAAACTTTGCTGTTTTATTATACTTTAGACATCGTTTCATGTAAATAGCCATTTTGTAACATCTACTAATGTTATTATGCTGGTATAACCTCAAATGTCGGAATACCAATTATTGCTGTTCAAATACTTTTGGCCGGGTATTGTACTAAAGTACATTTCCATTGTATTTAATAACATTTCAATTTTGATGTATTTTTAAAGTATACTGATCTACCCCCTCTGAAGGGCGTAGCTAGGAGAAAGTCTCTGCACGGTCAAATGTACAAGCAGCGAGCGTAGTGAGTGACCTAAGGGGGTTGGGGAGTATACCCCCAGGATTTTTTTGCAGAGTAATGTTAACTACTAATCTACCTGGAGGAAGCATAATTTACTAACAAAAACAAAATACAATTGATCTAGAATGTGTACTCTACAGAGGGGCTGGATGGATTATGGATTATGGATTTCATGGATTTATGATCCATCAAATCCATAATCCATGGATTTTGGATGGATTTGGATTGACAAATCCCAAACTCATGGATATCGAATGGATTTGGATTCTCCAAATTCAAAGGAAATCCATGAAATCCACGAGATCCATGAAATCCATAAGATCCATGAAATCCATCAGATCCATGAAATCCATCCGTCAGTACCATTGCAGGCGCTATCAGTATCTATGTTGGGCGATTATAGTGCCTGCATGGTACTGACGGAGGTACAGGTGGTAATTAGGATTTATTTCAACGGTTATTATCAATTGAACTAACAGAATTCACGAATCAAATTCGATGTAATCAATACGCCTATCCAAATCTACAACATAATAGAAAATCCATTTCGTAAACTAACACATTGTACCAGAACGTATGTGTGATACTAGATTCTATTGAAAAGAATTCTAACAAGTAAAGTGAGAAGAAATCAATTAGGAAATTGAAACATGGATATTCCATTACATAATAATAATTAAAGTTTATACATACGGGATTTGATGGATCTTATGGATTTCATGGATCTAATGGATTTCATGGATCTGATGGATCTGATGGATTCATGGATTGGACATGGATTTGATATCAGTATTCCATATGGATATGGATTGGATTTGGATCTATATTCCTGTGGAAAATGGATTAGTGAATGGATTTGGATTATGATTTTGGTCCATCTGGCCCCTCTGGTACTCTAGCAACATTAGAGAATTGAAGGTATTGACGGTGTTGAATAATATCAACAATAAACTGCCAACAATTCAAATGGCTGAATTAGGGGTGAGCAAGTGCAACTCTGGTCTACTTTTAAAGAGCAGATTCATTGTCCACATGAAATTCCCCGTCGTTGAAGGGGTCACTTGCCCATAGTTTATCCCTAACAACGCAATGATGTCTCATTTACCAAAATTGGTCCTAAACCTATCGAGTGACCCCTTGTCAACCCCATCAGCTATCTGAGTCTAGTTATAAACATAGTGACACTCTAAATAGTTATTTGATGCTGTTTACGACAATTTCCTTAGTTCTCATTACAGTATATTCTCTCTAATAGTCCACCAGTGGGTAAAAGGACCCAGGTGGGCTATTAGGGAATATGGAGCATTATAGAATTTATCCTTAAGTAACATCAAATATACATAATATGCTATGATACGGTATAGTTATCATATATTATTACAAGCAAATATAATCGAGAATATATACGTAGAGTCAATATAAACTATTAGGGAGTATGAACTGTACGAAAGTAATACGTAATCAAATCTGGTATTTACTAGTCCATCTGTAGTTAGGGGGCCCATGTGGACGCTAGCTTAAATAACATCGAAACTAATTAAGGTGGGCAAATAGAGAAGTGGACGTTTAGAGAGAACTGAGTGTACAGGGAACTTAACACATAATGGTGACAAGCCCTTCGGTCTCGGTCGCTTTGCGACGGATCTGTGCTACACACCTCAAGTTAACGGCCGCTATGCGGCCTTACTCATCATCCTTGCTACCATGCAAAATGGTAGTGCATGGTATAACAAACCTTTCTACCATTTTCTATAGTTTTAACTTGTTTATCTATAATACCCGTTGGAAGCAAACTTATAGGTTGATTTTGAATTTTAATTAATCTGTTTACCTATTATAACATTTGGAAGTTAGTTTATATCTTATTTATAAATACGGTTTCGATTCCCTAATTAATACAATCCGGACAAACACACAAGTAAACAAATAACAATCGAGTTTTAATAATAGATATACTGGACTTAAGCACTAAATCTTATAATAAACTTAAGAGTTTTTAGAAATATTGCTGCTAGGTCCGGACAAATTACACACTCACGAAATCATTTATAGCAAATTGACTGTTTCTGCAGCTGCATGAAGTAGGGTTAAAACTTAAGACGTACTTTCGGATACTACGTACTCTATTAGCCGATTTTTCCTCCTATCTGATCCACTATAAATGATTCGGTTAATACGTACTCAGATATGACGTACCTCTGATAAGACGTACCAATTTCTATTCCCAAGTAAATAAATATACTTGTATTTTAAATCGTCAGAACGTACTCGATAAAACTATTAGCAGAACTCAGTTAGTAATTGGTTTAAATGAGTAGGTTTCAACTAAATAGTATTAACGCCTCATAAGGGGGAAACATTTCATACATTTCACACCTCTCGATAGTATTTCAGAACGCTTTGAGTTAAAATGATTATAGCCATTAGAAATTCTGTAAATACCTGATTTTCTATACGTATATAATACATTTTAGAACCCTAGGTGTCACGGTTTTCAAAATAACCATACCGTAAACTGGGGCGACTTTGACCCTAGGAGGTTACTTTGTCCCACAATAGCAATTTTAATTAAATATTTTTAAATAAGAAATATTGCGGTTTGAATACCTTTGGATATATTGTGAGTTTCATTCAACATATTATCAATATGATCACAATTATTCATTATTTGGTGAAGTATGTTATTGTAGTTTTATTCATTTGAGTATTTAGAGTATATTTCAACAAAGATTATATGTTTAGAACTTCCTTGGAATTTTCGAGGAAATACATCATTATGCACATAGTTCATTAAGTCTTCCATGGATTCAAGTATAAAGTAATAATTTTCTAAACAAATCAAAAAAGTGCATACTGTAAGATTTGTCATTATCGTTTTCATATGAAATGCTTTTATTTCACGTGTTTAACATAATGGGACAATTTCAACTCCATTATATAGGTAGCTTTGGCACAAGATAAAGTTTTAGAATAATTAGTTAGAAGTACCCCAAAGTTTAGCTATCTCATTATTTGAACATTTTATGTGCTACCAATAAAATTAATTGACAAATACTATATTCCCAGAGATTATTTAAAGAAATACATTGATAAACGTGAAATAATGGGACAAAGTCGCCCCATTTACGGTATATGATAATTTTCATGTGACCAATTTTGATGACGAAGCATATTTTCCCACTCTTGATCTATGTACAGCAGAGACTAGCTCAAAAATTCTAATCACATCACACAGTGGTTTAAAATGGGAGTTAGCAAAGAATAGGTATCCTGGTTGCAGATAGACATATGAAATGTATTAAATGCATATGGGTTATCGTATACTAGAAATCGATTGGTGTAATAATAATTTCTCTATGGCTTCTACATATTCAGTTATGACGTCATTACACATTAAAAAAAAATCTTTTTCAATAATTTTTTTTTAAATTTTCACTACAATGTAACTTGGTATTTCTGATAAATAATAAATTACTCCCTAAACTAATATTTTTATTCTTATTTAGCTATATTATATTTAATAATCTCAAATTTTATGAATGAATTATGAGTGAATCAACAATTTTATCAATGGACGATTATAACGCATTATTATAGTTATCTCTACAAGCCTTAGCTCTTCTTGTATGACTGTGTTCCCCACACTTTTCGCAGACTAAATTTGATCGATATAGATTTAGTACGGGATCACTTTCCGAAGCCAATCTCACGAAAATGTCCATCACATTATCTTCGAACGAAGACTTCCTTGCGAGATTATCCCTATACTTTCTTAGTAGCTTGTTGTATGCCTCGGATCCTTCCTCAGAGAAACTTTTCAAGCCACGGCCATGGTTGAACTCTTTCAAAATTTCTTCTGAGTAAGTTAATACCCTATGCAATGTAGGTGTAATGAACGCCCGCGCCCATGGTAGAGACTCAACGATCATGATATAAGTTTCTGTACACAGATCCCCAAATACTTCAGTATCAATAATTCTGTCAGAGTTTATTATTCTAAGAATAGCGGACAACTGGGTATGTAGCTTTGAGAGCAGAGGCGGCGCCACGCTGGGGAAAGGTGGGGCAAATGCCCCACCTGGCCTTCGGCTTGCCCCACCACTGGTGGGGCAAGTCTTATCAATAGCTTAGAATTTATTTGGGCGCTTTTGAAGTTTTTTTTCGCTCGTCTTCTTAATAGGACGCTTTTTAAACCCAATTTTGTAGCATGGATACGTTTCAATTGGTTTTAATGTTTTATACCTTGTTATTACTGTTAGTCTTACCATGAAAAAACTTATGGCGTCGCCTACCGCTGCCGAAACTACCAGCTCACCCTCAAGCTCATGCTCTATGGTTGTGACCGGTTCTCCTGCCAAGCGAGCCAGAACGGATCTGCCCGACGTAGTTGACTTCCCTAAGATTGACGGTGTCACTGATGTTGCTCGTAACCTTTCTGAGTCACCTTCCCAGCCAATCCTCAAGGAGTACAAAAAGACCATGTTTGGGGCTATTTCACGATCATTCAACAAGAGTTGGTTTACTGGGAGATCTTGGCTAGAGTACTCGCTTTCTGCTAATGCGGCGTTTTGCTACTGCTGCCGTGCCTTTTCCAACTCCTCCACTAGCGATCAGTGGACGAAGATTGGGTTCGTTAACTGGAAAGGCGCCATGGAAGAGAACAAGGGCTTCAAATCACACGAGGCTTCCGAACCTCATATCACAGCATCTCTGAAGTGGTGCAACTTCAAAGAAAGCTTCCGCAGTGGAAACATCATTGCCAAGATGCAAGCAATCTCCTGACAAGATATCCTTGATAACCGCCACTTCATCAAGACAGTCATCCAAGCAGTTGTTCTATGCAGCGTGCAAGACTTGGGTCTGCGTGGTCACCGCGAGGGAAGTCTTACTGGAGACTCATCGGAGCTGGGCTTCAGCTGTGGAGATCGTAACAGAGGCAATTTGCTTGAGATTTTGTCATCGTATGCCGTGCATGATCCTGTCGTCAGAAGGAAGCTAATGAGTGGTCCCAGTAACGCGCAATACACCCATCATTCTATTCAGGACCAGCTGCTATCTCTCCTCTCCAAGTATGTACGTGACGACATCCTTGCCAACCTGAAGTCAGCAAAATTATTTGCTATTTTGTGTGACGAGACAAAGGATGTTGGAAAGAAAGAGCAACTTTCCATATGCCTGCGCTACGTCGATTGTGGGGTACTCCATGAGGACTTCTACAACTTCGTGAAGGCAGACGGCTTGGATAGTCGCTCGGTCATGGCCGTTCTGAAGGAACAACTGGAAGGAATGGGCGTGGACTCGGCAAGCCATTTGATCGCCCAGTGCTACGACGGAGCGAGTGTGATGTCCGGTCGTTTGGCAGGACTACAGGCGCTGATGCGTCAGTCTGTGTGCCCCTTAGCGATTTACTTACATTGCTGGGCCCATCGTTTGAACTTGGTAGTCGTCGCTTGCGTGTATGGCATTGATAGGGCTACCTGGTTTTTCGAGCACATGCAGACGCTCTATAAGTTTTTCTCCGCCAGTGTTCCCCACGACTACTTCCAGGCTGTACAGCAGAATCTGCGAGAGAACACTTGCGACGGTAAAGCGTTGACCCTGAAGGAGCTGAAGTCTCTGTCCAAGACGAGATGGTGCTGCCAAGCTGAAGCGTGTGACGCCGTCGTCGCCACTCTGGGAAGCATCATCGCGACTGTGGAGCACTTTGCAGACGACGACTACAGAGATAGACAGGCTGCTGCTCAGACAATCGTAGGGTTCATCGATACCGACTTCGTAGTATGCCTTGTTCTATTTCAGAACGTCCTCCGTAAATGTAGTGTGGCGGCAAACTACCTGCAGAGTACAGAAATGGACACAAGCACGGCTGTTGAGCTCGTCACTGCACTGAAGGATGCTCTTTCAACCCCAGAGTTGTTCGACGAGATATGGACGACTGCAACCGCACTCACTCAGGCACACGACATTGCTGCTCCTCTCCAGATCCGACGCCGAAAATGTAGGGCCAACGCCAACCAGCAAACTTGGACACGCAGGGACTATAAAGAACAGGTGTTTGACAAGGTGATCAAGTTGTTTGTTGACGAGCTCGAAAAACGTTTTGACAAGACAGTCTGTGACATCCTTCGCGCCATGGCTTCACTAGTCCCTCAATCTACGCATTTCCTAGACTTCGAAACCTTGAATCCCTTCGTCATGCACTATGCCCTCGACGCGAAGTTGCTGAAGAGTGAGATAGATGTATTCTCAGCCCAATACAAGAATGCCGAGCCTGGATGCAAGTCTCTACTTGATGTGCTACAATTTGTAGAGCCCTTCAAAATCTGCTACGCACAGCTCTACAAAGCACTAGTTATTGCAGTAACCATACCAATAACCACGGCTGAGAATGAAAGGTCATTTAGCTGCCTGAAGAGGACTAAGACGTACACTCGCAGTGTGATGAACGATGAACGCCTTGGGGACTTGGGTACCCTATCTATCAATAGAGAGCGTGCATCTAACATCAATTTCGAGGACATCGTAGATGCGTTTGCAAGCCTATCGGACAGACGGATGGGGCTCATATAGTACTAGAACTATTGTGTCAATTTGTGTGTCTACCTATATTTTTTGATAGTTGTTTTATAGTTAAACATTTTGCCCCATCACAGATGTCCCTTGCCCCGGCCAGCCCCATCGCTCATTTTGGTCTGGCGCCGCCACTGTTTGAGTGTTTCTTTATGTTCAGTTCTAACAACTGACAATATACATTCAATGTAACTAGATTCGAATGAAATGCTCGACGCGCTGCCAGTAGAGGTTGTGCCTCCTCTCGAGTCAGGCTGGTCTATTCTCAATCCTGTTTTTCTTCCTCTAGCGTTCTCACAAATATCATCGATTTTTTTATTGCTAATGAGGTTGGTGACCATGTAAGTTTACCACAGTTTAAATGATAAACTAGAAGGTTGAACCACCTGAAAATGCAAGTGTATGAATGCAACGGTGATGCTGGAAGGATATTTATTGTTGAGGTTGGTTCGGGAGTTAAATTGCACCGTTCGTTAGAAGGAAGTGAGAAGAAACAATCGCGATCTTCTATTTCGCCATAAAGTTGAATCGCGTCTGTGATATATCTATTAATAGGAAATCCCTGTATTATCCAATCACCATCCTTTAGTTCTTTGTGGGCAGCGGTGCATAATTGCCAACTTGCCCGACCTGCGCCAGATAGAATTGATGCCATTTTCCTAATCAAACATAGATCGAACAATGTCAACACGGACATGATCATTACTTTCAAGAATAAATCCTTCACTCTTCATTAGATCTGTGTCCGGGTTGATCAAATCGCTCATGAATTGCTTTATGTTAACTTGACTTTCTTTCGCAGCTTGAAGGAAAATCGGGCGCTGAGTGAAAGGAGAATTGGGACAGGTATTTTTCCAAATTTCCCGACCACTAAAACTAGTGTCTGTATTGGCTTGAACAGAATAGGATGAATGACTTTGTATCTGTATTTGTTTTTGATTGATTGTATACAGTGTAACTTCCGGAGCCATCTAGTCCAACTGCTACCTGGAATTGCAGAGGAAAATCTTGACGCTCTTTCCGCAGAAATGCATGGAGTGAGTATATACAACACACTACTCGTTTATCATAGTAAGCTGATATTTTCAGATCTATACTGGGTATATATGTAAGCTATTTTAAGACTACTAATGCTCTAATATAAGGCTTCTAAGTACTGATATTTTTTGAAATTATTCTTTTATGCTCCCATAGAGAATAATATAGTACTAAAAGCTTAGTTCTGAAGAATTGAAAAAGAGTACAGATCTAAAAATCGGTCTAATCCATTCTACCATATCCCCTTGAGTTCCTCTAGGAAGGTGCTAATATCAAAAAGTCAAATTTTTCATCGGAATTGCTCGATTTTAGAAAAAACGGACGTTTTCCCACATTTGAGCCACATTTTTGCTCCCAAAGGGCCCCAGTTTGTATATTAAGAACGAATTCGGACAATCGGAACTGTAATAGGTCTTAATTTACTTGTTATAGTGGTATATTCCAAATCTCAGCTTTATAACTACAAAAAGTTCCCCAAAACTAAGCTTTAAAATTGTGGCATGCTAGAATTAGATATGGTGGTTTACAGGTGGCAGAGGATTTTCGACACGTCTACAGCGAAGAATATTGATTCGGGAAGGAATTTAAATCGGCCATCTTGCTGGAATTCAATCACTGATAGTGTCTGAAAGTTAGAACTAAGCTCTAGATCACTTTTGAATTTGGATTTCTTTCTTTTGATGGTCACATGACACCTCCATATATGGGCATTCGAGGTTATAGCAAGGTAACCATTTGGTTTTGAATGATTTTTGAGTTTGCAATGATTTAGAGATAATATATCAATGTGAATAGTAATTTATAGCTAAGCTCCAGAGTCCCCCGATAGGAGATACAAATTTGCATGTGTCATGAAATTGGTCACATTCACACTACCATATATGGCAGTGTCGAAAACGGTACGTCCTAGGCTTATAAAATGTATTATTTACATATGGGAAACCATGTGTGCTGATCATTAGTACCTAGTGATATTTGAATTTATCTCTTTTCGTCTCTGAGTTACTAATTAGTTAAGAATCCGTACCCTAAAGATCGCCGAAGGGCTATAACTATTGCAATATCCACTTTTTACAAAAAAAATTGCTGAGTTTTGAAAAAATTTCCTCAGACTATCATATGTCTGAATATTGAAAATTCTTATCACAATTACTAGTTTATTTACGGTGTTGAAGTCCTTTGCCGTTATAAAACCGAGTTTGAAAATGAAATGCCGCACCATTAAAACGTTCATAACTCTGGAAATAATAGTCGTATCGATGAGTCCCATCAATAGATAACATCCTACCGCAGTGTCTGTAAAAATATTGAAAATATCTGACCATTTCTAATTTCCCAGTTATTTTCTGCCGAAACAGCGTTGAGCTTTGGGAGGAGGTACTGTTGACATTATTCTACAAAATGTATGACGAACGTACTGGGCATATGGTACATATACGTCTGGAGTTACAGAATTGGGGTACATTTTAATATATGTTCGTAAATTATGTTGTTTCTTTGTTCCACAACCTTATGGTAAGCAGGCAAACAGAAGTTGCTAGATAGCAAGTGATGTTGTAGATGAATATTTCCTCCTCCCTATCTCTAAGAAATCTATAAGGAATACTTCCCTGTTAATTCCTAGGTCTTGCTTCAATATCTTACCAAATTGACCAGGGAACCTATCATACACAATGGACTTGGAACCTTTGCTACCGCTCGATTATCTGTTTGATTGGACAGTAATTGTACGGCAAGTGCCGCAATCTTTACTTCCGAAGTATTCTCAATAATTGAGAGGGACTTGATGGATTCGAGGACACTAGAAAGTCTAGAACGTTGCTGCTGCAATGAAAGATTATTAATACTCTTTCCATGATCCACATAGTAGGGTCAAAAATGAAGGTTCCGTGACCAACCTCTGGCTAGTTAAGTTTTATGCCTGATTCTGATACTTTAGGATATATCTCGCGATTTAAGCTCCCATGCCGGTCTGGAAAGTTTGGGCAAACTTTTTTATAGCGACAAATTCAAAGGGCCTCCGGTAATCATTTTGAAAAATTAAGGCCCCTCTCTGAACATTTCATAAATTAGATTAGAGTATTTTTGAGCAGTATGCAATAAGTAGTAGCTGCACTGAAAATTTCAACTCAATCGGGACTATACTTTTAATGTAATAACCTTTTGAAGATTCTTACGTCATTTGTCACCATGGGAGGTCCATTCTTTAAACTATTTTTTAAGGGATTTGAGGCATATCTCATCCTATATACATGCAATAACCTTTTAACTCGCTATGTAGTATGTCTCCATGTAAATCTCGGTAATAGACCTAAATTTACCACTTTGACTATACAAAAATTAAAAAATCCAGTCATTTGACGTCAAAATTGTGATAATTATATATATAAAGTGGCCGAATAAAACGATTATGGGTCAATTTTTTTTGCTTCGTCACCCCCATGTGAGATCTCCAGAAGAGTCAAAGTGGTAAATTTAGGTCTATTACCGAGATTTACATGGAGACATACTACATAGCGAGTTAAAAGGTTATTGCATGTATATAGGATGAGATATGCCTCAAATCCCTTAAAAAATAGTTTAAAGAAGGGACCTCCCAAGGTGACAAATGACGTAAGAATCTTCAAAAGGTTATTACATTAAAAGTATAGTCACGATTGAGTTGAAATTTTCAGTGCAGCTACTACTTATTGCATACTGTTCAAAAATACTCTAATCTCAATTTATGAAATGTTCAGAGAGGGGCCTTAATTTTTCATAATGATTCCTGGAGGCCCTTTGAATTTGTCGCTATAAAAAAGTTTGCCCAAACTTTCCAGACCGGCATGGGAGCTTAAATCGCGATATTATCCTAAAGTATCAGAATCAGGCATAAAACTTAACTAGCCAGAGGTTGGTCACGGAACCTTCATTTTTGACCCTACTAACAGTGAGTATGGATACTTCTTCTTCGTCATCTGAATGCAAATCCAGGGGATTAGAAATACGATTCCTCTTCAACTCGGGTTCCATGGAAATATTAGAATTCCACCATTCTCCTTCCAAGGAATCTAGATATTTATTTGCCTTCCTGATTTTAGATCGTACTCTGAGGAACACCGCTTCCAATTGTTTGCTAGTTTGGAAGTCAATTCCAAAGTTCTAAACTAGGTAATCGAGGGTTGTCGAGACACAATTATTGTGGTCTTTAGAACTTTTGCAAGTTCAAGGTGAGAATTAGGGAAAGTTAACTCTTCAGCCATAGAGAAAAGCGTAGAAAAAGATCGAATTATCAGCAAGTACAAATTATCAATGCTATATTCATTATAACATACGTATTTATATACATATTAACATATGGCTATTGATGTACAACAATTGTGTAGTTAGCGTAAATATAACTTGTAGTTACGAGTACAGTGGATGCCGGTTATAAGCACATCGTCGGGAACTGCACTTAAGGTGCTTATAACCGGCATGTTCTTATAACCGACATAAATTATACACGGTAGATGGCAAACGTTTTCCAACACAGTGTGCTTATATCCGATATGTTCTTATAACCGGTGTACTTATATCCGACATCTACTGTAATACATTTGTAATTTGCATAGCAACCAAAAACTCACAATGGAATTCAATGAAAGTTTTTATGTTGCGCTTTGTTTCGGGATTTGTCATTTTAATATATGTTTATACAAGTTTTTCTGCATAACAAGTATTAATTTCTTAGTGGTGTTTTAGTGTTTAATTTTGCAGTTACTTCAAAAAGAATTTAATTAATACAGTGGAACCCCGCGTATGGGGGCACCTCCGTCCAAACGCTCAGCGCCCCGATACGAGGGATTGCCGCGATATGCGGGATTCTAAGAGAACTCCAATATGCATGTTTGGTTAAAACAATTAAGTTAGCACCTACACAACGAATCATAGACATATAGTCAAAACCTAGAGTTAAGGCTGATAATTATGCAGTACTACACATTACATTTTCACATTATACTTTACCTACACTAGAATTCACAAATCTATGATATTCACGGAAATTTCTTTTTGAAAAACTCCCTCGATTAACCCAGCACGAGTCTCTAGCGTGAGTGGGTGACGCTTAGCGGCCATTACAAAGAATACTAAGCCGCTCAAAAGTAAATCATGTTACTCATGCGAAAATAATCTTCTGTGGAGTGCCCCGATAAGTGAATGGCGCCCCGATACGCGGGTTTATTTTTAATGGGAAAAAAACAAATTCCCAACCGACTGCCCCGATACGAGGGGTGCCCCGACACTCGCATGCCCCGATACGAGGGGTGCCCCGACACTCGCATGCCCCGATATGCGGGGTTCTACTGTAGCTATATAGTATTAATTGCAGGGTTGCCAACCTCTGAAAACAAAAAAGCGGGAGATTTTGCCAATTTTGGCGGGAGTTTTACCAAAAAGCGGGAGGTCGAAGATTAAAAAGCGGGAGAAAAGCGGGAGACTCAATATATATGCTATTAAAAAAAATCTATTATGAATAGAACGATATAATATGATTATTTAGTATGTTTTGATATCTACAATTAGGAAAAAAACTTGGTACTCGAAAAAAACTGAAAATTAAAAACTACAACTAAAAAAACCTGAAAAAAAACTAAAAAGAAAAAACTTGTTGCTCGTAGGTTGACTAATTTACTTGAATACGGTAATTTAAACAAATCCCGTTATTTACTTAATTATCATAAAATATAAACAATTTCCAAAAAGCGGGAGTTTTAAAAGTTTGGCGGGAGGTCGGGAGGATGAGAGAAAAAAGGCAAAAAAGCGGGAGACTCCCGCCAAAGCGGGAGGGTTGGCAACCCTGTTAATTGACATTTATTGATAGCTTTCCATAAGTTAATCAATGTATGAATAATGTGTCTTGTACGCAGTTTGTAGGATCTTTATATACCTTTGTACTTTGAAACCATTTTATACAAGTACAGGGTCGCTATTATCCTATATACGGACTCATGCATCATGCACATTCTCTTTAAATGACGTGTTGCGAGCTAATCTTTGATAAAATGGCCTTATATATATATTTGTTAGATGCTTCATAAACTCTTCTGAAATATTTTTAACCCGTAGCCTGTAGCCACTAGTATCTGATAAAATATATAAGCGATATGAATTTATATTATGACAAATTATTGTTTGCTGTAAACTAAAAGGAAATTAGTCAATTGTGTTGAATGTTCACAATTGGAAAAAATAATTAATCAGTCCGATTTTATCACGTCCAAATCTAAATTTGCATAAATTTGGTTTGGACGGGCTTGGGCGGGTCAAAAAAAAATAAAAAAAAAAACAAAACATATACAGTCGAAACCGGATTATTCTAACTCGGGTTATTCTAACTTATCGGTTTATTCTAACTATTAGTAATGCAATCTTTTGTAAGAAATTCCAACTATACTGTATTTTTCATCGGTTTTTTCTTACTAATTTTATCTAAAAAGAAATGGTTAGAAAAAACCGGTTTGAACTGTATAAATTGAGTCCACACTAAGCAGTTTTTGTCAAATTGTGTCAACCAAAAGATGCAACACTTATCACACCGCAAAAATTCAGAGATCCCAGATCCAGAGATCCCATTGGTTACAAAATTGTTTCCAAAAAAAATCGAATCTAAATGTAATCCTTGTAATTTCTCAGTCTATTGTATCGTATAGCATGCAAACTATTTCAATTTAGACTAAAGAGCAAAATGAATGTAGAATAGCAATTTGAATTCGCACATATATTTGCGGTTTTTAACAATTTAATTGTTATCCAAAATAGATTACTTGAAATTGATGTTATTAGGTTCAAGTACCAGTTTAATGGCTCAAAATTGCATTATATTAATCCGTTGATATTGAAGTATAATAAGATAAATAATAATTGACTAAATAATCTTGTGAAATTTTTGAATATTTTGCCTATTTTCTACAATGTGCACAAGTAGAATAAACCATAGCCTACTTTATATAAGGCCTACCATCAAATGTACCATGGATGAAGTAGTGTACGATGAGAAAGTGATAAACACAGTTCAATGTTTTCAACTCCATCTAGAAATTAATCTGTTATAATAAATAATTCTAGTAAATTAATAGATTTTATCTATTGAGTCTTTATTGCTACTTAATAACAATGATAATAATACATAAAGAATAATGTGGGTTCAAATAACAATAATAATAATAGCAATAATAATAATAGAAGAGTAGCTTCTGGTGGATTTCATTAATGTGAGAATTTCTTCAGTTTTCGCTTTTCTATACCTTTAGATGCAACAGCGGAGTTATAATTTTTAACCTTGTCAGCTAGTAAACAGTTGGCGCAAGTGAAAATAAGATTTTTTAGGATAGTCAAAATAGAGACACCACAAGAAATGCAACCACGCGCCACGGTTAGTTAATTGCAAAAGCCTGAACTCGGGTTGTGAATCTTCATCAAAGATAAAGTCTTTGTCAATGGTCAAAAGATCAATGCAAACATGACATGGCTGAGTTTTTTAAATATACAGTATTTATGTACTGCATAACCAGCAATAAAAGCTAATGACTGAAGAGTCTGTAAACTACATTCAATGGAAGTTAGATCATGAATTTCATCCCAGACTAGTTGGACATCAATTTCATCGCCATTATTCATATCAAGGGATGAGTATTAATCAATAAATCTCTGAATTGAATATAAGCCACAATCTTGTTGTGAAGCAAAAATCTTTAATATGTTAGATAACTTGAGGCGGCGTTCAGTTTCAAGGATTTGAAGATACGAGATCGAGATATGGTAGTTTGAACCTGACATCATACGATATAGGCCAAAGTGATGTTCCAGTGGATCTGTCTGTAAAAAGGATGTCAAAAGATAGTTAAATCCACAAAATCCAGTTAAGGCCACTGTTAATGACAATATTGTTTCAGCTCCACGCGAAGTCTATCAGAGGATGCGGGCGGGCGCATCTCATTGTCATTATCTCATTATTTGATGACGACACAGTTAATAATTATTTGAGCAAATATTCTAATTTATGAGTGCTTATTGATAAATATGCAATCGTTGTGTAATAATGCTTGTTATAGGCTATTATGGCTATTTTAGAGTGTGTCCTACAATAAAATTGGCAACGTACCGTTGCCTTACTTGAAATGTAGGTGTAATAATGGAAATAATGACAGTAATGACAATATTCGTGCGGGAGTGAAATCTGACGCGGGCGGTGGAGCTGAAACAAGATTCCAACAAACAGTGGCCTAAATGGTTAGTTATCTGAGGCAATACAGTACATGCATGTTTAAAACTGGTAAACGTTTGTTTACTTAACTTTCCAACATTTCCTGGCAAGGCCAGCCAAGTCTCTAACCAAATAACAACACAAGCTAAGAATGAAAATCGTTCGTCCATGTATGTTAGAGGTCTTGAGATATCATCATTCAAACGTTTACCTTTAAGTGGAGAATTTATGTTGAAAAGTTTCCAAATTTTACGAAGCATTTCAACAAAGTCGTGTGTATTGTTTCGGTCTTCTTGGTTACGGAGTTCATTCTGTAACTTCAGAGCTGCAACAGTTAATTCGTTGAATACTTTCAAAACAAGTTTCACATTTTGGCGCTCAATAGCAGAAGGATAACAAGCTTGATAGTCAAGCTAGGAGGTAACTTAGCTAAGGATTCTTTCTCTAAATTATAAAGGAGACGCACAACACTAAAAGATGCAGAGTAAACTAGAACAGGATACACACAGTAATCCAGTTTAATGTTCTGAAAGTTTGGAAAGTGAAAGGTTTTCCGAATATCCTTCTGATTCAACCAGTTGTTTCGAATACTTTTCAAAATGTGCACAAAGTCAAAAGTTACATAGAGTTTTCTTTTATTATCAGATGGCGTCCTCAATATGTTATTTTGCTTTAGAGATATGGTGAGGATGTTTCTTCTGAGGGGAAGAGCTAAGTTTCAGAGTAATCTCTGTAAACATCGTTTTAATTTGTCAAATATCAGTGATAGAGATAAGTGAGAGAGAAATGGACTCCCCATATATATATCCGTTCACAGATAAAAAAGAATTTATTTCAAGAGAAACATCTGCACAAATATTATGATTTTCCATCTTAGTCAAAAAATCTCACACAATTATCTGTTTGAATCCAAACTAACCAGTCAGTTGGGATTGTTATCAAAGCTAACTTATCTCATATTTCATGTATACAACCAACACGAAACTTCTCCATTTCTGTATTCTCTGATCTCAAGCTGAGATTAGTTGCTTGGTTCAATAAATCTTCCTCTTTGGAGTCGCAAGAGAACCGAGTTCGTTTGATTCTAATTGAAGGGGTAGAGGAATAATAAGACGGACAACCAGGAAGGAGAGAGGGAACAGCGCAGGATTTAATTTGGGTCTTCCTCGCGGGACCTCATAGGATGTGCCATCTCCTCTGGGTACCGTGTGAAATATTGAATATCTTCTTTCGGAAAATGCTTAGCACACACATACACCATTTTGAGGTCAGAAATATCCTCACGATGGAGAGCACGTATCCATGCATGTCGTAACTCAGGTGGACCATCTGAAAGTTTAAAAACTTGGACGCGCTCTTCTGGGGTATAATTACCCCTACAACCAGGGGTAGAACAGTTCGGCATTGAGAAAATTTTTAATATCTAAATATTAAAGAGAAACAAAATCAAATATAGTACTAGGAAGTGCTTAATTAATATATCGGTGGAAGGAGAATTCTATTAATTAATTACTAAAAATTAACAAAAATCAGTAACAAGTTGATCCAACTACAGTCAGGTTCTTTTATTATGAACATTCAAGGGACCAAAAATTGTGTTCATAATAGAGACTTCATAATAAGCGAACTCACTAAATACAAACCCTATGTAAGTTGTTAAATTGGGACTGTAGGGTTTGTTCATAATAAAAAATCTTCATATTAAGCAGACGAAATCTTGTTCATAATAAGCAGACCTGACTGTATTTTTAAAAATTTCTAATTGTACAGAGATAAATGTAAATAACTATGGGTCAATAATAATATCGTACACTACTTCATCCTTGGTGCAAAATATCAGCTTTGATGGTAGGCCTTATATAGAGTAGGCGATGCATGTACCAATTAATTGTGCTGTTTATTATTACAATGTGACATTAATAATATGGCCTGACAATAGGCATACAGTGATACAGTATTTGTTATAAGGATTTCGGGGCGTGTCCACGGAAAATGCTCATTCACCTAAGCTTCCGAGTGAATGCGTTTGGCAATGATCATTTCCAGAATATGGGTAGAGTCCGAGTTGGGAAGTAAGCTCTCGGGAAATGATAGGGGCACTGCTATACACTGACTAACTAATTCAAAACACATATAGTAGATCGATTAGAAATGGGTACAGAGAGTAAATTATTTGGGATATAGTAGCCATTTGGTAGCATTTACAACCACACAAAAGTTTTTGTATGATGCAATTGTTCCATTTATATACAGTGGATGCCGGTTATAAGCACATCGTCGGGAACTGCACTTAAGGTGCTTATAACCGGCATGTTCTTATAACCGACATAAATTATACAGGATAGATGGCAAACGTTTTCCAACACAGTGTGCTTATATCCGATATGTTCTTATAACCGGTGTGCTTATATGTATTAACAAACATAACTACAAAAATCCACCTGGTCAAGGCCATGAAAGGCTCTCCAAACATATTAATATTAACCTCAGTTACGTCCAAACATGTAATATACCTGACTAGATGAGTTACTGTAACTATTGTAATTGTAATGTATTTCACAGAAAGTATTTTAATGAGGAGCCATTCAAAATCAATCAAAAAATCAAAAATTGCAGCTGTGCCGACGAAGGTTCCTTTGGTGGCACTATATTTTGGTGGTAGTTTATTGATAGTGCCTCCAAAGGAACATGCTTTAGGCACAGCTGCAATTTTGTATTTTTTTCGCCATGTCATCATCACTATGAAGGTGTTAAATTATTTCAGAAAGGTATTTCAAAAGGCAACGACCCTTAGTGAGTTGGAAGTTTCGTTTTTGCTCACTTCATTTCAAAGATTTTCAAGTTTCAGTGTAATATAATAAGTGATGAGTCAGCATTTTTTATGTGCGTGTTGGGTTTTAACCCAACACGGCAACACCAACCAACTCATTAAAAGTATATAATTCACAAAATTGTAAAAACACACATTTTTTGATGATGTCATCATCATCACAAGGTGTCAAGACCCACTTGTAATATGTAGGTGGTACGTGTCATAAGGACCTATTGATAAATTGAAAGTTTGTTTCTAAATTGTATCATCTCTGACTGATTAATGAAATTTAGCTAGTTAGTATAAATATTCAATTAATTTATTAATAATTTAACAACATTATTATGTACAGCAAAATAAATAAAGTTCAATTATTGGCAATAAATATTAATTTAAATTGAATTTAAAAATAATATTTGAATTCAGCGAACTGGATAACCCCAATAATCTAATCGGACACGTCTCTATAAGTTAAACACAGAGTGAATTAATTATGTCAGTGTATCCATTGTGCATAAATATTCACGCAGAAGTAAACATAATGGGGCGCCTGATTTGTCAGAATTTTAAAGTTGTCATTTGTCAGAATCTTGAGTTCTGACTTTGTCAGACTGGATTTTATCGCATTCTGAATTTGTCAGACTGGGTTTTTATCGACTTCTGACTTTGTCAGACTGGGTTTTTATTGAGTTCTGACTTTGTCAGAATTGGTTTTATTGTGCTATGAATTGGGAGAATCATTTTACATTCAGTTAGAACATTTTTTCAATGCATTATTTTTATAAAACAAAATGATATTGTATAACGGTGATCCTTATAGGAAATTGATAAATCACTATAGAACATATCTATAGATTCTCTGAATACTTCTAAGTAACCTCAGAACTTGATCAGCCTAAAAATAGCCAAGTATTTATTCATTCAAGGCCAAGCGCACCTCTGGAATTGGAAAAACCTAACTATCTTCCTTAGTTTGTATTCTATTTACTCTCTTTATTATCTATCATTTTTTTAAAAAAAATTTCTGCCACAAATGTTGTTGTTTTTGATCATTCTGAATTTTTTAGAAAACAAATAAAAATTTTCAATATATATTATACACTTATACAGAAAAAGTTTTTACCAGAAAACTAAAAATTTTTGAAACGGACATATATTGTGAAAAAGGCATATAAGTACGAGTACTAGTCGCTGCTGGGACCAGAATTTCGAATCTTTTTAATTTTTATTGAGAAATATTTTTTTAGTGAAAAATATATATAATTTTCAACAAAAAATACTAAAAATAAATTTTTACGAAATCTAATTAAAAAATCAAAATTGTAAAACCAGCAGCGACCAGATAATAGAGTAGAAAACATTTGATAATTGAGGTTACTATTGGAAATCATAATTCTAGATAGTAAATAGTTGATTCTTGGCTAGTATGAATCAGTATAGTATAGAAATTTGAATAAGCTATAACCGAGGATATATGAATTCGCAATTAATGGCTATTTCAACTTTTTCAAATTCGAATGTTGAAAATTCACTAAGTGTCCCCCTTAAGTACAAAACTTAAGTAACCTACTAAGTTGACTTAGAAACTTATAAGAATTTACTTTTATTGACTCTTATTATTATTATTATTAACATTGAATTAGATTTCTAGTAGTACTTGCTTTACTTTAGGGGAAGTTTATGATTCTATTTTCAACATTTTTTACTATTGGTTGTTGTTTTCTAAAAGTTTTGTTTTTTCTCAAGCACACAAATCACAGGAACTTCATTGAGAATATTCTTTTTAAAGTTAAAAGAATACAGCAAGCTATTACAATAGCATTCCATACACTAATATGCTATGCTATTAAATATAATTGAACAAATATAATTTAATTTCGTACTTAAGTACGTACAGTAGAACTCGGTTAAGACGTACCACCCTGGGAAACAAGAAAAGTACGTATTAACCGAGGTACGTCTTATCCGTATGCATAATCCACAAGTAAAAAATAGTGACTTGTTCACTGATATGAATACCTTGTAGAGATATACAAGTCTTTAACATCGTTGACGGAAAGATGGTCGCGGGGAAATTTGGTCGCGGAAAAATTGTCGCGGAAAATTGGTCGCAGGGAAATTTAGTCGCTGGGAAAAATGGTCGCTACGAAACCATAATATTGAAGTTAATTTCCCATTCTTGATTTCACTCATTGTTATCCAAATGTCACTTGGGGTTAATTTGTTATTATCTCAACAAACACACGAGTATTCTTGACACTACACTATTTGGTTACTTAAGGAATATTCTACAGTATATTGTAATTTCAATTCACATTTACGTTTTGACTTGTTTCTCTAATGGCCTCTGAATTACTTATTGAAAGAATCAAGAGCAACAAAAGTAAAGACAAAGCCTCGCTAATGGGATATATCTATACGCTAAACCGAGTATCTGATGATATATTATACTGGGCATGTGAAAAACGTGGCACATGCAAAGCTAGAATTCATACGAGAAATGATGTTATAATCAAGCCTGTTCTAGTATCCGAAGTTGAGCAATCCCATACGCACACCCCTTCACAGGATCGTATACAGATGTTAAAGGATTATAGAAAAATGAAAGACACAGCATCTAATTCCGAGCAGAGCACTAGAGGTATATTATCCTCTGGTTTAGAAAAAATGCATCCAAGTACTGTAAGTAAGCTACCACAATTGGAATCCGTGAAACGAACGATTCGTAATTACAAAAGCATGAGTATCGAAAATTGTGGCAATCCCACTTGTGCAGCTGAAATTATCATCCCTGAAAAATATAAAAACTCTCTGAAAGGCGAAACCTTTTTACTGTATGATTCAGGGTTTGGGGATCAGCAAAGGATCATTATATATGGTACACTTAAATTTATTGATTTCCTAAGAAACTGTGATAGCTGGTTTTGCGACGGAACATTTAGAGTTGTTCCTGATCTATTTACACAACTGTATACAATCCATGCAGAAAAGGATGGTGTAATTTTCCCTTGTATCTATGCACTGCTTCCAAATAAAACTGAAGCTACATATGACAGATTGTTTAAGAAATTATTAGAAATAGAGCCATCATTAAACCCTTTAAGAATTATGGTCGATTTTGAGAAGGCTGCAATTAATGCCCTGGAGGAGAATTTTATTTCTGTAATTACGGGATGCTTTTTTCACCTCTCGCAAAATATATTCAGGCACGTTCAAGAACAAGGGTTGGCTGTACGATATCAAGAGGATAACGATTTCGCTATTAGTATTAAGATGCTTGCCAGTTTGGCTTTTGTTCCAGAGATCGACGTTATAGACAGTTTCATAATTTTAATGCAACAGTTTCCAGAAGAGGCTATAGAAATAGCTAAATATTTTGAAAAAACATACATAGGAAAAGTATTACACGATTTGACTAGAAGGGTTCCATTGTTCCCAATAAGAATTTGGAATCTTCACACGAGGGTCAACAGCCGTCTAGCCAGGACAAATAATAACGTTGAGGGTTGGCACAATGCATTCAGTTCTACAGTTGTATATTCGCATCCAAGTTTTTGCAAACTTTCTATGTTTCTTCAAAGGGAACAGTCTATGCAAGAGGCCGTTCTTGCAAAATGGGAGGGTGGAGAAGTAAAAAAAAGTTCAAAAGCTATTATCGCACGTGATAATCGCATCTTATCCCTTGTGGCCGATTACGAAAACCGTGAAACATTGGTTTTTCTGAAGGGAATTGCATATAATTTCGAATTTTAAGACCTATATCATTTTTTCTCTTTCTTCAACATTTATATTTAATTCCTTCAACATTTATATTTAATTCCTTCAACATTTATATTTCATTTATTTCTTCAATAAATTAATATTATTAATCGAATATTGGAGTATTGTGGACGTCTTGTTGTAATTTGGACCAAATATTCAGTACCATTAATTCTTGCGCGACTAAAATTCCCTGCGACTAAATTTCCCTGCGACTAATTTTCCGCGACAATCTTTCCGCGACCAATTTTCCCCGCGACCTTATTTCCGCCATTCCTTTAACATACTTAACGATAAGATTAAAGTATTTTAGTTGTCGCCTACTCACTTAAACCAAAAACTAACTGAGTTCTGCTGATAGTTTTCTGGAGTACGTACTAACCGAGTTAAAATAAATACTTTTTTGTTTACTTGGGAATATAATTTGGTACGTCTTATCCGAGGTACGTCTTAACGAGTACGTATTAACCGAATCAATTATAATGGATCAGATAGGAGAAAAAATCGGTTATTAGGGAACAGTACGTAGTATCCGAGAGTACGTCTTAAGCCGAGTACGTACTAAGCGAGTTCCACTGTACTTAGTTAAGTATGTACTTAAGTACAACAATATTTCTTAGTGAATACGACTTAAGTATGTACTTAGTACTTAAGTATATACTTAGTACTAAGTAATCTTAGTGAATACGGGCCCAGAGCCCTTATATTATATACTAACTGAAAGGAAAGGTGTCACATGTCACATTGTGCCCAAATTAGTACAAACTGTGCACTAGTGGTTTGATCTTTTCTAAAATTAGTTCAAAATACTTTTTCAATCTTTGTGCACAGATTTATATTAACCTTTCGAGAATAGTTTACACAGCAAGATGAATTCAATTTTATTCAAGTATGAGTAAGTTACATATAACTTAGTATCTTCCCTTGATATGCAGCTAATTTAGCCTCGAGGCGGCGTGTTCATAAATACAACCCTGATAACAGTTTACTACAACTAGATGCGATAAAGGTTAAACTATTAGCAAAATAATACAATACAACGATAATTATTGTAAAACTCAGCAAATTTACCCCAATTCACAATACAACAGATACAGAACTCTAACAGTAACAGTAACATAATCAGGATCACAAGAATTCTGGAACATTCTAATCCGAACAATGGCCGTCATTCTCGTTCGTTGTTCCTTGTGCTGTAACTCCTGCTACACCTGACGACATTAAAAGTAACACAGGATACTACTGCATCTATAGGTGTTACGTTATCTGCGTAATCAGACTTATATCTAATTACAGTATGAAATTCAAAATGATATTACTCTAGAACAGTGGTTCTCAACCGGGGGTGCACGCACCCCCTGGGGGTGCGAGGTACGATTCTGGGGGGTGCGGAAAAAGAGTACAAGTTCTGTTTTAGTAAACAATCAACGATCTTACGTTTATCAGGGGGTGCGAGAGTTGATTTTGAAAGCTAAGGGGGTGCGGAAGTTGAATTTGAAAGCTGAAGGGGTGCGGAAGTTTAAAAAGGTTAAGAAACACTGCTCTAGAACAATAATAATAAAGTGGCACATAGTAGTTAGATAAGTTTTTGAGGGATGCAGTGCTACTAGTCTACAAGTGCTGGCCGATCGTATCTCGACACTTCATGTAGTTGTCTTGGTACTCATTGTACATGGGAAATTGTGTGCAGGAGGCTCTAGCACTGTTCTAATAGTGGGGTCAAACATTAAGATTCCGTGACCAACCTCTGGCTAGTTAAGTTTTATGTCTGATTCTGATACTTGAGGATATATCTCGCGATTCAAGCTCTCATGCCGCTCTGGAAAGTTTGGGAAACTATTTTATAGCGACAAATTCAAAGGGCCTCCGGCAATCATTTTGAAAAAATGCCCCTATCTGAACATTTCATAAATTAAGATTAGGTGTTTTTGAACAGTATACAATAAGTAGTAGCTGCACTGAAAATTTCAACTCAATCGGGACTATAATTTTAAATTAATAACCTTTTGAAGATTCTTACGTCATTTGTCACCATGGGAGGTCCATTCTTAAAAAGTTTTTTTGAGGAATTTGAAGCATATCTTATCCTATATACATGTAATAACCTTTTAACTTTGAATTTGTCGCAATAAAAAAGTTAGCCCAAACTTTCCAGAGCGGCATGGGAGCTTACATCGCGAGATATATCCTAAAGTATCAGAATCAGCATAAAACTTAACTAGCCAGAGGTTGGTCACGGAATCTTAATTTCTGACCCCACTATAATGGAAATGTTATTTATAAGGAATATATCTAGAGGAAGTTGAAAAAAGGGATTCTACAGTCAAATATTTAGCAATAGCAATGTTCTCATAAAAATTGCAACAGTTTGCAGTTTACATGTATTGAAGTTACGCGGGAACTGTGTAAAATGCAGCCTGTCTACGTAAATTAAGCTAACTCTAAAACAAATCGAATGTGTTGATCTAAAAATAGGCATGGATTCAAAATGTACTAATGGGTGACAGTTTATTTTAAACGTCAGAAACAATTCTCGCCCACTCATCGATATTGGTTATACACCACATTTACAACAACGGAAGCGGAACTAAGAGGCCACCAGTGGAAGTTAGTAACGAATCAAGACTAATTGAATGCCATTATCGCAATCAAAGAATTAAAAAAGTGTGACCTGTATTATGACACAAATTAGCTCAACTTACCCGGCAAACATCTGATAAGTCTATACTTAGACACCCACTAATTAGCTCTATATGTATATGGTTATACAGTACTTCTATAATTAGATGGATGAGGAAGAATCTTCCAAGTTGACAAGTGGCAGGAATTCTAAAGATACACATTCCATTAGGACACTTTCTCATACAAAACAAAAATAGACACCTATATTTAGAAACTAACAATCGAAGTAAATCAGCTTTTTCAGCTGAGTCATTCAGCAGCTATATGCTTCATATATATATAAAGGAGGCTGGATTTAACCGGTCGATATATCAGACAAAAGAAAAGAGTCTCGCAACCAAACTTATATAACAAGTATAATTCAAATAAATGAACCACGACAAGCTACAAAAGGAGAAAACACCAATTGTCTGGCAAGTACCGCCCCGTACCTGCCGCAATTCACAGCCACACTTGGTTTTGCTGCCTCAGTCTCTCAATGCCAGTCTATATGAGAAGAGCGCAATACAGCGCAAAACTACTGGCGAATCATGGGCCTATCAGAAAAACAACCATGATCCAGTGGAAATCACTTACCTGAGTGAACGAAGAGTACTCACTAGTCGAGTTAGGCGTTTGCTAGTATACGAGAATCTATATCTGGAGCTGTTCCACCCATCTACAGACCAAAACCTGGTGGAGGAGCACTCGATTCCCTCTTAACCTACAAACAGCTTCTTTTGATGATATTCGAACGATTTATAAGTTGGAACAAAACAGTATCGCGAAACTTGCACCGCGTCTTACAGCAAAAGCATGTTGGCCTTCCAAACTAGAACGGCAGAATGTTAAATTGGCTCTCCGCATATTTTTGATGACTCTACTAGTGCAGCTCTAAAGATTTCTAATGAACCCCGACTCGAAAGGTTTAAACACCAGACTGCAGAATTCATTGATTTAATTGTTATGGTGTGGAAGATTTTTAATGTCAATATGCCGAACAAAGACGTTCGTTTGAATGACGAATTTTTCTAAACAACCCTAGATTTGGGTTGATTACTCGCATTATTAACTGTCTATATATTTGGAGATCCTTACCAGGAAAACAAGGTAAATTAACACCCCAGACTTTACAAGCTTCAAACATACTTGTGAAGCGCTGCCCATTTTAGTCAATCACTTAACTTCTCAATGCGGATTTTCATATGTACTCACCTATTTCCTCCAGACAGATCCATTAGAACACCACTTCGGGTTGTATAGAATGATGTCTGGATCAAACTATCACGTCTCATATGGCCAAATACTAGAAACTGAACAACGGCTCAAGATATCTTGTATATTGAAACTGTTTTCCCAGGAACCCTCTTCAAAAGAAAATAATCTGGGTTTGTTTATCAAATCTTTCTCACCGAAAGATGACGTCTGTGATTCTCCTATCATAGATTTAGCACCATTTCTCTCAAAGCTACAAGATATTTCTACTGTAATCATTAGTTGCGAACTCTTCAATCTTTGACCTTTATTGCGGGTTATTGCGCATCAATACTTGAAGAACAAGAAATTAACGCATTGTCGTGTCTGCCAAGATTTATTAATTATTGATAAGTACTTAATGTTTGATCCAGAAGAAGCTAAAATATATAAGCTCATTGAAATCTTGGACAGAGGATCATTGAAGTGGCCTTTAGATTCTGTCTTAGAATCGATCATTATTGTTTGGAGAATTCTAATCACTCTAAGACAAGATATTGATGTCTGGACAAGATTTGTCACTGAAAAACCTCGGCAAATATTAATTGATCTGTCTATTAGAATCCTTGATAATAATTCTAGTGAACCCTGGCGCAACAGATGCTCAATTTGTAATACTGATGGTTGGGAGATCATACGTAAATTGTTTTTTGTGGCCTCAAACTGTCTAATCTCCAACATGGTTAAAAATTATAATTCACATGTATCCTCAAGAGGAGAAGATAATCGTAAATTAAAGAAACTAAGAGTTCAGTAATCAAGTACTTCGCAAGCAATACTTTATTGTAGCATTTTAATTGTTGTATGAATAATTAATTAACAATAGTGTTAGTGTATAGTGAAAAACACTAATAAACCTCATTTTAACAAAAAATGAATACTATTTGTTTATTGTAAACCATTGGCTAGGCCATTGTCTGATGTAAAAATTATTGTAGCCCATCTAGCGCCTACATATGATTCTATTTTCAATTAATGATTTATGCCTTCGTTTTTATCCATGGTGTTTACTGTCAGGCCTGAGTAAAGTAGGCTATGTCCAATCCAATAATATTGCAATAAGTACTACGAGAAATATATAGCATTCCATTATGATATACTTCATCAGCCTATGGATGGCTGAAACCTTATCCAGTGGCGACACTGCGTAAATCTTAGATCTATGGTTACATTATTCTCACATAAGTATCCGGCTGAGTTCATTTCATTGTCTGGAAATTCTTGAATGATATAAGCAATGTCTACAACAGATAAATGGTCCGTTACGGGATCAATGGTTTATCTAGAAGCGCGACACACGCTCAGATCAGGGCACACCACAGCTTGTATCTAGGTTCCAAGCAATCATAGGAAATTGTATTGTTCGAAATAACAATTGATTGCAATTGATATAATACAATAATTCAACAGATATTTATCTAACAATTACATATATTATGTGTATAAACAATGCCCATTGCTAGGTAGCTTGGTCATTCTGGAACTGAAAGAAAGAGAAGGAGTACTCAGTAGTGGGTAGAGGGTCAATGAAGTAGAAACTCTCTCCAAATGAAAACTCCTAAAGAGTCTATCTAAATACAAAAACAAGAAAATCACTTCTAAGTGAAACGAAGACGATAAACCAATTGAATTACTAATTTGTCATTGTGTTGAAATTAGATAATTTCGAAACAATGCTGGCACAAAGAGATTATGGCTGGCCATTAGAGCTGTTGAGTTACATTATAGCTTGTAACAAGGAATTATGCAAATATTACCAAGAATTATCAGCTCAAAAAGGAAATATGGCAATACAATTTTGCCAAATTATCAAATTCATGAAATGATCAAATAGACCCTAGTTGGATACTTAAATCGTAATTTGAGCTGCCACACTATTCCATACTCAATTCCTAGTGAATTGACGCGGTATTCAATAGGTAGATTGGTCAGAAAGAAGGGAGTTAAGTTAATTAAGTTAGAATTAAGTTAATTAATAAGTTATCCCTAACATGACGAGTCGGATAGATAGGAAGGGAAACTTCAAAATGTGTTACGTTTATAAAAACACAAACAATTAGTCGGAAACAGTTCTTACTTCCAAACGAATTTGGATTATTTCTATATAGTGTTAATTTAGGAGCCAAATGGTAACGCCGTATAGATTTAAATCCTAAGTACTATATGGTAATTAATTACTTATTACACACTTACTTGCGATTCTCAGATAATAGCAACATTTTCAACCTTCATGATCAGTCTATACATTGCAAGAATCATTCTGGATAGCTACGGATTAGGAGAAGTACATCAGTCGTTACAATTCAAGACAGGTTAAAAAAAAAAAACAATTTAGAAAGCGTTAGTCATCTACCAATACTAAGTTGAGCATTTGAAACATGGCTGTGGTTATTAAATTAGTGTACTCTAAATCTTGCTGCAGATGAACTCAGATCGATTAGCTTAGCGTATCTCAACATAACCAACTACCTTACAGTTAGCCCTTGGCGTCTTAATCAAAGAAATATGAGTAGCAACATTCTACAATAAAGCTTCAAGTTGACTCAAAGGAAATATAAAATATATAGCGTAAATAATAAAACTAACTCGCATTCAGACAGCTAAACAACTTCAGAGTATTGAGCTGTATTGTATATTTGTGTGTAATCGAATTCAAATACTATTTGTAAAGAGAAATAAAGATAATGTAATGGTCGGTGGGTTCCAACCAGAGGTTTTTCCAGGATTTTGTTGGCTGGCACTTTATCATGGAAGGTAAAATTTCTACGGCACCTTAAAGTTGTCAGCCATAATACATATTCGGTATAATTCAATGATGCGGCATTATATGAAGGATATAAAATTTGGACGGAACTCAGACAGGGATTTATCTACGATGTCTGGTCCAGAAAATCTGGACAGACACCTGGCGCGAAATCAAGTGGCAACTAGGCACTTTAATGGAATCACACTGCAGGAACTTTTTCACCTCAAACGATGTCTGCCTGGCTGGCACCTTAAAGTGCAGGCTACGCACCTAAATAAACACCTGATTACTATTACTGGACGAGGAGGCATATACGGAGCGTGATGTGACGATGTGGTAACAATATTTATTGTATTGGATGAAACAGATGACGCATTTTCTTAGCTAATAGGCTGTCACAACTATAGCTAAACGATAATAAAGAAACTAGAACATTTATTGGAATGTGTGCTACAACAAATAAATAGTTGCAAACTGGTAGCGGACATTATAGACAGGGGCCAAAAAGAGTGGCTTGAGATTATTTGGGTATGGATAATAGGAGTAGTCAAGCATTTAGCCTTTTAGAAATAAACTCTACAGGTCTAGTTTCAAAAATATCAAATATGTAGCCTAGATGGATAGACACAGTAAATAATGAAACTGTAAAATGATGGGATAGACGAGCAAAATGTATTGTTGGGGTATGGGAAATCTTGGTAACCAAGTGGTTAGCCGTTTAGAGCTAACCTTTAGGTCTTTTAATTTATGAGATACAGGATACCAAAGTAAGCATATATATTTCTATGATGTCATAAAAATAGAACTCAGTGATTTTGAACATGTAGAGGTGTGAAATGTATTATTTGGGTATGGGAAATCTTGGTAACCAAGTACCTAGCCGTTTAGAGCTAAACTTAGTTCTTTTAATTTATGAGATACAAGATACCAAAGTAAGCACATATTTCTATAATGTCATAAAGAATAGAACTTCGTGATTTGAATATAGAAGCATCAAATGTGTTATTTGGGAATATAATTTGGGCTGGACATGCATTTCGCCCTTTTGTGCTAAAAATTTCTGTATAATAATTGGAATGTGTTTTACAAATGAGCCACTGTTGTGCAAATATTCTGAGTATCGAACCATGGATCACAACAAGGTGCAATATAAGCGAGAATATGCGGATTCTAAGATACTATTGTAATTAATTGAAAGATATATCTGTCGGAATGATTGAATTTTCCATTTCACAAATACAGTACATATTGGATATAGTGATAATGGTGGGGACATCTGATTTGTGGCTAAATTATCACTATATCCAATAATCACTATATCCAATATATCACTATATCCAATATATCACTATATCCTCTGTATCACTGCATATAATATATGACTGTATACTATACATTGTCAATACTTATATTCTGAAAAGAATAATCAAATTCCTTATCAAATTCAAGTGGTAACGATATTTATACTGTAAAATATGAAATTATGGGGTCCAAGGAAGGTCAAAAATCCAATATTATTGTGTAATCTGTACACAAATTATCACTATATCCAATAATGATATCACTATAACCAATAAAATTTGTATGGGATTTGCTCGGGGACGCACCTAAAGCTGCAAAATTATCACTACGTATATGATGATAGGGACATCCGATGAAGCTCAGGGATAGCATATTGGAATTGTACTTGAGGAGTGAAGATGATTCTAAAATTTATTTACAAGTGATATATAACAACAATTTTATTACATAATTCGCACTGGAAATTTTTTTAAATTGGCAAAAAGAGATGACAACGTAGAGTTTTTGAGATGTGGATAATTACTAATAGCTATCTGACAAAACAAAAGAGATATAATGTTTTGAAAAGTAATGGAAAACATGTCTGCCGCCTACGGTTAAAACACAGTTATGATTTAATTACAGTGCAATAGGGCAGGGGTGTTTTAAGGTTGAGACCTTGATGTAACTCAGCGCGGCCTTGGTGTAACTCAACACTGCAGCGGCCGCGGCCGATTCGAATCGAGTGTAACCAAAAAATCTTGGTTCAAATTTACACCAAGATCGGCCTTTAAAAAACCCTGCAATAGGGCACTATTCGGTGTATACTGGAGCACCCAATTTTAAAGAAAAAAAGTAATTTGATCATGTTGGTCACTCCTAGAATGATACTAAAGTAATTCTTGTATCAGGGTGCATACAAAAATTATGCAGCAATCCTGGTAAATGGTGTGCAGAAGAGGAAGCTTGGAAAGGGGGCAGTTGGTGGATTGGCATAGATTGGTAATCTGTAGCCTATTTGAGACTAGCTGTTCTAATAGATTTGTCAAGCGATCCAACTTAAAGTCAATGGTCTCGAGGATACACAATTTCTCATCTTCCCTTTCAGGAATTTTCACCTTTAATCGATCGGGTGCCAGTAAACTTTATTCAGAAAAGTTTCGCTTGAATGAGAAGTTATTTACTTTCCCGAGTCTGGAATACAATGTGAAGGATTCGTAATGGCGTATGGACCAAGAAATTATCCAGGAGCGCGAAACGCTCCTTTTGGAGCATGATTTTTTGAAAATTTTAATTTAGGAGCGCGAAAATTTGGAATCCTCTCCTATACCGTAACAATAATTTGTGATTTAGAAGTATGAAAATTGGATCAGACGAGGATTAGGAGCGTATTTACAA
Source organism: Hexactinellida sp. DTS-2022 (assembly GCA_028753945.1). NCBI lineage: Eukaryota > Metazoa > Porifera > Hexactinellida > Hexactinellida sp. DTS-2022. The sequence goes on from JAPNXP010000014.1 coordinate 3,245,196, forward strand.
ATGGCTGTATAATACACTGGTATGGACTGATCGCCATTTCGATTTCGCTCAAAGGTGAGTCAGGTGATCCGATTGAAAGGTCAATCCCGCCTGTAATCCTTTCAATGCTTTCCTTACCCTTAAGGATGCTGTACGCGAAAATATGCTGAATTTAATGTTAATAATGGAAAACGAGTTTATGCTGCTATGTTGTAGTTCAATAGCATAATTTTAACATAGAAGTGTAATTTTCCAAAATTCACATTTCTAGGAACTTCCCTGAGGCTATTTAGTTACGTCATTTTTATTGAAATGACCAAATATGGAGATTTTTACAATATTTTATACTTTTATAATATATTCGTTATTTATATATAGCATTCATGTATCAGAATCCGATTATTATAAATTTTAAGCCGTGGTAGACGTTTGAGTAGCGAACTGGCCAGGCGAGCACGCAGCCCGGGTTCGAACCCCAGTCCTACCAATTCTTTTTATCCAATTTTTTTCTCAATTTGCTAATCAAGTGATTACATCATGTGCCTTGATACTTCCTACGATACAGTTTTCAACATTGTAATGTAAAAGGGTGTTTGCGGTTGTCCAACTGGATTTCTATTTTTAGTATACAAATCAACAAACAGGTTTTACCGGTACACAGTTTATTTGAATAGTATAAATAACAGAATTAAAATAATTTATCATTTCAACTGCTAACCTATTATCATTTCCAACTCCATAGCGTATTCTTTCCCGAACCTATTTACTGGCACTCGAAAGAAGAACATTCTTCGCCGAACACGTAGACAAAGATTGATGAGAGAACGGCGAGAACGAGACCTACTCCGAAGTGAAGGAGGACGCAGTTATAAGTCCAGCTCTTTTGGCTCAGAAGTTACCCCGAGACCTCCCAAAAAGACACCTACCAGATCCCGAGCGCGAGGCAGAGGCAGGGGAAAATTACCATCGACCCGAGGAAAGGGTGCCAAACGCTGCCTGATCCCAGCTGAAACCTCCGAGTCCTCCAACGAATCAGATGTTTCCACAGCTGGTGAAAGTTCCGATGGGGTTTGCGACATCTGTGAAAGACGCCAACCACCGCCCCAAACACACCGCACGATCTATGAGAAAGCGACGGTCCGATGGATATGCTGTGACGCCTGTGACAGCTGGTTTCACCTGTGCTGCACGGAATTAGATGAGGACCAGGACGTGGGTACCATTGATTATAGATGTTATAAGTGTTTATGATAAGTTATGCACAGTGATCTACCGTTTCAAGCATTTTTTTTTTTTTTTGATGCTTGGTAGATCATTTGATAATCACCATGACGGACAATTGTCCTGAACTTTGATTATCACACCTTTTGATTGATTTTTTTTGTTCAAAACTCTCAAAACATAGGTGGTGTATTAAGCGAATGGTAGCTTAACTGATGAGTCCTTACCGGGATGAAACACCTATTAATTTGTATGTTAACTGTAGACTGCCTAACTGATACACGTTGTGTCAGGAGGGAAACATGTCGATCTAATCATTCAAATTTCGAGAAGATTCGGATTTAGACATGGTTTTGCTTTCTCAATCCATTTCAATCAAAAAATCAAAATTTTCAGAATTTGTTATGATGACGTAGCATAAAAGTGAACTGCTCCCCTTGCCACCCTCTTTCTTTTGTAGATAAGAAATGTTAAAATCTCACCGTGGGAATACCCATAAGAAGATATTAGACTAATTTTATCTGTTTTAGGATATTTGGGTGGACTAATATAGAGTTGTGACAGATATAACTCAAATATATGTATATTTTCGTAATCCATGGTTCATCATATACAGATTTATCATTTTTATGAAAATGACGTAACTTTAGTTTCCTGATCCAGAATTGTTCAAATTTTGAGATCAGATAACTAATAAGATAGTCGTATTTGTTCCTGTTTAGAAACAAAGGATTACTTATATATTAACGGCAACATATCGATTTAAAGAGAAAGTATGTGTCATCACTTTTTTTCAAAATCCTCTAATAAATCTTTTCAAAAATTTCGTAATATTAATATATTATTGTGCTCTTGTTGGATTTCAAATTTATAGGTTCTACATATTATATACAAAGAACTACAGGTTAAGTTATTTTCCTGAAAATTAGACCGGCAGTCTACGGTTAATTGCTGGGATTAATCGAAAAAACTTTGAAGACTTGTATCTCAAAACACGGTTTTTAAGACTTTGCCTATTAAAATCTCAAAAAATATTGATCGAAATGAGTTGAAACTTTCGGATATATTAGTATGCACTTCTAACATTAGCCTGACACTAGGAAGTTGGAATCCATAAATTATTCCCCAAGTTTAAATCGATAAGATCCAAAAATCTTAGAAAATTGATGCTTTTTCGACACTCCATGGTATATTAGATAAAAGAATTGAAATTAAGTACAAATTCAGACTTGTTCTAGGATTTCCTTTCATTCCTAGTGTTGATGAACACTCAGTATAATTTTAGGAACTAACGCCCTTATAATACTAGCTAAACAAATACGCAAAGTAGTGATTCTATTGTATTACGTCTATGAGAAGCCAAATTTTACATTTTCCAATGACATGCCAAAAATATAACTCTCAGAAATGTTTTCAATTCTTAAAAATCTTAGTTAGACTTATAGATCTTATGTTTATAGTGATTAGATTCCTTTTGAAAAAAACTATAGAATCTACCCATGACCCCTAATAGGATTTCGCGTACAGCATCCTTAATTAAAGGGCTTGATCTTCTCCTCAAGCTCCGTGAAACCGGCTTCAGCCTAACCACCGCATGTCTTTTTTGAAGATGCCAATTTGTCACATAATGGGCTTATACTTGACGAGAATTTTGTACCATTTCTAGAAATCATCATCTTTGTTCCTGATATTTCCATGGTCTCGGGAATGGTTGCAGCTATTCCTTCCCAAATAGCGTTCTTATCTTCGAAAGATAGTATACTACTAAAATGCACAGAGTTTAGATATATTCTCCAAGACTAAATCTACTAAACTGTTAGTCTCTAGGTTTGAGAAATTCTTTGATTGGGTTTGACAGACATTAAGGAGTAGAAAATGGTTTGTATGATTATTATCTATATATATATAAAAGACAATGTCTGTCTGTCCTCACATCTCGTCTGAGATGCCTGAACCGATCTCTACCAAATTTTGCATATTATCTAGGAATTACCTCACCACTCCAGATAAGGAATTTTTAAGAAAAAGATTCACATCTCCCATCCCCAAGGTGACAAAACCTTTAACCAATTAAATTCGAGGGTTGTCCCAGTATGGATTAGCATCTTCATTCAATTAGTATAAAAGGATTTTTATGTCTCTATCAATTGTTAAGTGTCCAGTGTAGAATGCTCAACTGAGACTATTTTATTTGGGCGAGAGTAAATAAATTCATCCAATCAGTTATTTGTGTTCCGTTTGTATAGCTGAACATTGTATTCCTATATGATTTCCCATAATATAAACAACAATTGAATATACATATAGACCAATAAATTCAACCTTACATTTGTGTTGTTGGACAATTTAATAGTCATACCTATTGCTATACAGTCAGGTCTGCTTATTATGAACAAGATTTCGTCTGCTTATTGTGAAGATTTTTTATTATGAACAAGACTTATGGTCCCAATTTAACAACTTACATAGAGTTTGTATTAAGTTGAGTTCGGTTTTACGAAGTCTCTATTATGAACACAATTTTTGGTCCCTTGAATGTTCATAATAAATGAACCTGACTGTATATAGATCGGGTTGACATATTTTGTCAAATTCAGTCATAATTTACGTACATACAAAATCCAAACCTGTTATCAACTATACGTATGCCACTTAAAAAACGTTCGCGTGTTGGTAATGATTGTAAACAAACGCCCAATACAGCGAGAAAGCGATTAAAACGTGAAAATGAAACTGACCACCAAAGACAAAGCGTAGAAAAGCGTAGTAAACTAGCAGAAAAATGCCGCCCAGGGGGCGGTTTTTCGGCTAGTACAGGGCCCGCGCCACCGGGGGTGTCCGGACACCCACTGCCTCAAGGAAATGAAGCGGTGCTTGTACAGTGACACCCACTAGACTATACAGTGGACACCCACTACACCCACACTTCATAATACGTGGCGCCGGCAATGTAGTAGTATATACACTACCCGGACAAAAGTATTCGACCACCCAACAACATTTTCCCATTTAAAATAGTACTATAGTAGGTTGAACAATTGAAGATTGTGTTTTCAAATTACATGAGATATTGATATTTCGATTACAAATTCGTATTGTGCGCATTCGAATTAACATTTGTAGAAGCATTCAATTCAATCCCTTTTTGATTTGGTTAAAAATTATCATCCTGTGCCACTATATACCACTTTTCCCAAAATGCCACTATGGGAGAGATGGTAACAACGAGCAGATGTTGCCATTTGATGATAATTTCAACCCAATTAATATGTAATCAATTTGAAAGCATCTAAAATGGGTAATTCGAATGCGTAGAATACGAATCTGAAATCAAAATAGCAGTATGTCATAAAGTTTTAATACATTGAACAATATTATTAGACCTACTATAGTACTATTTTCAATGGGAAATGTTGGGTGGTCGAATACTTTTGTCCGGGTACTGTATTTTACACTGGTTTATCATAATTTATACTAGCCAAATGTGTTTTAAAATGTCGTATTCATATCATCATAATTACACCAATTTCGCAATTAACTTTATAAGGTATACAATTAGTGAAATGATTTTTGATGTTTTAATTATATTTATATTTGGTACGAAAAAGTGACATTAATTTAAATTGAAAGTAAATATTATTTTAATTAATTATGATCATGACAAAGTTAAACAAATGGAGCTGAGGACTTCAAATTGAAAGGAAAACATATTATAAGAAATTTATTACCAGTATTTGGGAATTCTTTTGGAATCAGGACTGTAAACTGCAAAAATTATATTGATTTATCAACTTAAGGTACCACTTAACTAGACTTTAAAAAATTGTATGAAAACTTATTAAACTAAGTAATTTCCAGAAAAACTAAGTATTCTGCTCAAATCTAAGTTTAAACTACTACAGTCAACTCCCTTTATAACTAAGTCGGAAATGAGGAAGTATTACGAAGTCATTCATTGGTCCTGGAATTCTTCTATCTCATTACTTTATTAAAACTTCGGTTACAAAGAAATGGATATAATGAATTTCCGCTTAATACGAAGTCTTAAAATCACATATAGCCTCTAAACAATTGATTTACTTCGGTTATAACCAGGGGTGGTGAATCTGCTGTTAACAGCCATTTTGGCTGTTTGCTGTTAACAGATAACTATTTGCTGTTAATAGCTAAGAATTCGTCCCCAATTCCTTAACGAATTCAAGTCGCCTTTAAGCTGTTAACAGCCAATTCAAGCTGTTCAAATTCAATAATTATATCAGTAAAAATTAAGAACAAGGGACAAGCAATGAAAGTTATTGCTCAAAAATGTTTAAATTCGAATTGTATATCGTATTTACATAATAGTGAAAATTGAAACTAAATGATTATATAATAATATTTCAATTATTGCATTGGTCAGCAACTAGCTGTAAACAGCTTCGATTTTCATTTGCTGTTAACAGCCAGTTGCTGTTAACAGCTTGGCTGTTTCCATTTCTGGTTATAACGAATTCTACCTATAACAAACTCCGCTTATAACATACTCCGCATATAACGAAATGAAACTACGCCTCGAGCAATTCGTTATAACTGGAGTTGACTGTATTACTTAGTTTTGCTTTATGAATACATACATAGTTTTTGCTAAGCATGAAAAAAATACTTAGTTTTCTGGGAAATACTTAGTTTGACTTAGTTTATGTTAAGTTTAAGTTTAAGTAGTTTAGTGAACAAGGCCCCAGGAGCCTCCAAAACTTAAAGCTTGTGCTTAGTTTAGCAAAAGCTAAGTAGGTATTTTAACAAAGCAAAACTAACTTTAGTTAAAAACTTAGTTCTGAGCAAAAGTTTTACTTAGTTTAAGTTTTAGATAAGTAGTTTAGTGAATAAGGCCTCAGGTTACTTTGACCCCATTAAGCGGAGAAAGCTATTATCCGATCCGGTGGATCGTGGATCTATTAAGCGGAGTCGACTGTATATTATGATTTTGGATGGGAATTGATTTGAATAATTTTGCATAATAGAGATAATGAGATTATTACCAGATAAAGAATTTAGTGCAAATAATCTCATTATCTCAAAGATTATTGAAGTTAGGCCTAGAAAATGTATTATCAATGAATAGGAAGTTATCTATTGCGGATAGATCAGTACCAGCATAGTTTACATAAAATAGATAGTTTTTGAGTTAAGGCTCATTTTAAGAAATATGCATTTCCCTGGCAACCGAGGAATGTGTCAACATTCCATTTATAATTTCGATATATTTAATTCAACTAGTCATGGACATCCTCATGTTCCAATTTTGAACATTTACAAAGTGTTTAACTATGTTAAAAGAAGGCTATAAAAACACGATAATTCCCACTAAAAATAGCGATTAAGTAATCAAATGGTGATATATCACAATTCTAAAGTGTGTTATGTATGCCTTGATATCATGTTCCTAACTTCCTATATAATTAGAATGCATTTCTCAAGGCTGTCATTACTAGCTATTGAGATAAAGATATGACAGCTAATAATCAATGGACTTTAAGTAATCCATGGTTCGGAGTAGTAGTAAGGCCTTATATGACGAAGGTCACGCTCCCAGCCTTCCTTCCTTTGAAGGTTGACAGAGAAATACTGATAGCAAAAAAATGAATGGCATCATTTAGGAACAAGTATGTAGCTTCATTATGAATTCTGGACGACCAATATTCCAGCCGCTTACAACATATACTACTCACTTTTGTATATAATTTAAATGTGTGTTCTGTAATGCAAATAGAATATTTTTGGATTCTTTCGAACTCAAAAATACAATGTGTCGGCCACAATTGACCACTTAAGGGACATTTCGAAGGTATCAAAACTTCTTCAATTCAAGTCCAATCCAATTTTTAAGCTGATATTGGTAATCAAAATTAAAATTGACGTCGTTCAACTGGCCACTTGAAACAAATTTTCCCGTACGACGCAAGAATGTTGATGAAATTTAGCAACATTCATCATTCTCAAAATTTGTCCTTACCGCGTAGAGTGAGCCCTTGGTCGACTCCACTCAACTTCCTGATGCTAGTTATACAAATCCGGAGTCTCATTTGGCGCTATTGTACGCAGAGGGTCCTGGCTGGAATACGGATTTACGGATTTGGAGTCCGTTAAATCCGTTATTTACGGATCTGGAAAAATTCTCTAATCCATTCCAAATCCGTAAATATTCGGATTTTTAATGGGGTTGAAAATAATTCTCAAATATTTCGAAAATCCTTTATGATAATATGGTATAAAGGAATTTTGGAATGAGAATTCACTTTGTACCTCCTAATTTTAGATAAATATACCAAGATTGAAACCGAATACTGATATATTTGGTTGAACCGAATATTATTTGCCACTATTCGGTATTCGGTTGCCAACCTGAAATCACTATTCTATATTCGGTCTCCCGACCGAATATTATCAGTATTCGTATTCGGTTGACGTAACCGAATATCAACAGTATTTGTATTCGGTTGACGTAACCGAGTATTATTTGTGTTCGTAATCTGCAGTGTATTATACAGCCATTAGTAATTAAGCCTAAACACAAATTAATGTTATGGTATGGGAGAAGATTCCAATTTTTCGCGCTCCTAATTATCTTTTTCCTAAATCATATTCCAAAAGGAGCGTCTCGAGCTCCTGGATAATTACCTGGTATTCGGTTGACGTAACCAAATATTATCAGTATTCGTATTCGGTTGACGTAACCGAATATTACCAGTTTTCGTATTCGGTTGAAGCAACGAAAATTATCCGTATTCGTATTCGGTTACTCAACTAAATATCAGTATTCGTATTCGGCAGGGCAACTATTCATGAATACTGATATTCGGTTCGAGCGGTTTCAACCTTGAAATATACACATGATGCCTACTATTAAGACTTCTAAACCAACCATCTGGGTCTACAAATCTATATTTATAAGCAATTAAAAATGTATTGGGAAAACGTATGGATTTGAAAATCCCTATGGATTTGAAAATCCCTATGGATTTGGAAGTTCGTATGGATTTAGGAAATCCGTATGAAAAAAAAATCAGCTACGGACAGAGGGTTCGTATGGATTACGGATTTCGCATATGGAATTATATTTCTAGATGAGATGGATTATGGATCGGATATGGATACGGGTTCCGGATCCATTCGGACCCTCTGATTGTACGAGTTAGTCAGCTTCTGTACACAAAATCCATACGTTTATTATCAATGATGTTTTTGTTATGATACTATTGCATTATATATGTAGTATATTCGTGTTAACCAAAATGATTTTCATTTAATAGGCAACGAATGGTACTGAAAAGAACTCAAAATTTGTACGTCATATCCGGAGTTTCGTACTTACAAAAGTCCACTGTTTAAAAGTTATAATTTGGTAACTACACAGCCCATTATATACACAAAGTCAGGTACCATATTTATTCGAATAGTAGCCTAGGCGATTATTGTTACTGTGCAGACTATAGTATAGTATAGTGGCCCAGTATGGAATCACTGCCTTTATTTATTTATTTATTACTGTGCCGACTATACTATAGTATAGTGGCCCAGTATTGATCTTACTGCCTTTATTTTTACTGTGCCGACTATACTATAGTATAGTGGACCAGTATTGGAATCACTGCCTTTATTACTGTGCCGACTATACTATAGTATAGTGGCCCAGTATTGGAATCACTTTTACTGTGCCGACTATACTATAGTATAGTGGCCCAGTATTGGAATCACTGCCTTTATTTTTATTATTTTTATTTTTTCTCCGTAGCAGGTGCCTGGCCACACCTAAATACATGGAGGGCTGAAACTTGGCATGTAGGTGCGTATGGACCGTCTAATTTGCACCTGGGGTTACGATTTTTGATTAACGAATTTTGGACACATCTTTAACACCTTTCAAAATTTGTCTGGTCCATAACTCAAAATATGTTTTACTAAACCCCCAAATTTTATTTCACATTTGGATTCACCATAAAATTCTGCGTCTAATGGGAGAAGAATATTTTCAAAAATATGTTTAATTTCAGCCATAAATGGGGTTTGAAATTTCTTTGTTTACTCACACTTCAATTTCAGTAAAAGTGTTAAATCAAATTCTATTGTTTCAACTTGTAATAATTATATTGATTTAACTTGTTAAATCCTACTCTAGTGATTCTACTTGCGATAATTATATTGATTTAACTTATAAATTACAGCTGGCTTCTATTTAATTCTAGTATTACTATACAATGGATTAAATAAAATATAATGATATAAGGAATTTGTTGACTAAACTCAAATCACCGTGGATAACATTGCTAAAATAAATAACTAATAATTTAATTTATTATCAATAAGTAATGAATGAATGGCATTAAACTAAAGATGGTTTATGATAGAACCGTTAAGATTTTACATACCACAACAACGACAGATTAAGTGATTATATTTATTTCGGCGAGAATATTCTTGCACAATTAATGTACTGACATATTTAATTCAAATTAATTCGCTGTGTTTGCGTATAGAGATGGTTCAAAATAGATTATTGGGGTTATCGAGTGCGTGGAATTCAAATATTATAGTGAAATTCAATTTAAATTAATAATTATTGCAAATATTTGAACTTAATTTATTTTGCTGTATATAATAATGGTGTTAAATAATTAATAAATTAATTAAATATTTTTACTAATTAGCTAAATTTCATTAATCTCAGAGATGATACAAGATAGAAACAAACTTTCAATTTATCAATTGGTCCTTATGCCAGGTACCACCTATACAAGTGGGTCTTGACAACTTGAGGTGATTATGACATCGTCAAAAAAATGTATTTTTACAATTTTGTGAATTAAATAATTCGCATGGGTTGGTAGGAGTTGGGTGAATACCCAAACGGCACCTAAAAAATGCTGACTCAGCACATATTATATTCTACTGAAACTTGAATATCTCTCAAATGAAGTGAGCTAAAACGAAACTTCCAACTCACTAAGGGTCGTTGCCTTTTGAATCACTTTTCTGAAATAGTTTAACACCTTCATAATGATGATGACATGGCGAAAAAAAATCCAAAATTGCAGCCTGTGCCGACAGCATGTTCCATTGGAGGCACTATCAATAAACCACCACCAAAATATAGTGCCACCAAAGGAACATGCGTCGGCACAGCTGCAATTTTGGATTTTATTTTATATATTTATTTTTCTCCGTAGACGGTGCCCTGGCCAGAGCTTTATAGTTGATGGGCTGAAACTTGGCATGTAGGTGCAATGGGACCGTCTAATTTGCACCTGGGGTTACGATTTTTGATTAAAAAATTTTGTACACATCTTTAACACCTTTCAAAATTTGTCTGGTCCATAACTCAAAATATGTTTTACTAAACCCCCAAATTTTATTTCATATTTGGATTCATCTTAAAATTCTGCGTCTGTTGGGAGAAGAAATTTTTTAAAAATGGGTTTAATTTTTGCCATAAATGGGGGTTGAAATTTACTTGTTTACTCACACTTCAATTTCAGTCAAGTGTTAAATCTAATTCTATTGTTTCAACTTGTAATAATAATATTGATTTAACTTGTTAAATCCTACTCTAGTGATTCTACTTGCGATAATTATATTGATTTAACTTATAAATTACAGCTGGCTTCTATTTAATTCTAGTATTACTATACAATGGATTAAATAAAATATAATGATATAAGGAATTTGTTGACTAAACTCAAATCACCGTGGATAACATTGCTAAAATAAATAACTAATAATTTAATTTATTATCAATAAGTAATGAATGAATGGCATAAAACTCAAGATGGTTTATGATAGAAACAAACTTCAAATTCAACAATCGTCCTTGTGACTCCGACCAATTAACAAATGGTTCTTCACACCTTGAGGCGTTGATGACTTTGCGAAAAAAAAATCCAAAATTGCAGCTTGTGCCGACAGCATGTTCATTTGGAGGCACTATCAATAAACAACCAACAAAATATAGTGCCACCAAAGGAACATGCGTCGGCATAGGCTTCGATTTTGGATTTTTGTCCATTCTCTGACCACTAATTTTTGGGGTCACCTTTTCGAGAATACATTATGTTGATACAATATATTTAGTATACTCGGTTGACAATCGTATTGTGACTAATATTAGATAAATAAATTTTCTCTAGGGTACCCGTGGTAAATTTGTATTTGCTAATTTTGGGGCTATTATTGGAGGTAGACGATTATTCGAATAGGGGCTACTATTAGAGTATATACGGTATATAGAATATATACGTATATATCATCGAAATTGTGTAAGCATGTTCTCGAATAGTCCATATTGTGCTTTTTGTCCACTGGTGGACTACTAGAGTCATCATCAATAGTAAGAAAAAGTATCAATAATTAACCTTAAACATAATCTATTCAACGATACAAAGATGATATCACTATCATTTTGATAATAGGTGAACTTGCTATTAGTGGAACATAATTAACATTAATTGCTCGCTTGGAGAGTGAAAATTACTTTATATTAAAGCAATATTGATACGTGAGCAATTGCTATTACCACTGTAACTGAATATTAAACCGATTAAGAAAATTAGGATGTTTATAAAGCTAATATTGAGTTAATTAACCTAAAACTATTTCGGAATATCCAAATTTGGACTTCAAAAATTATTTTATACAAGTGGACTAAAATTTGACTTGATTAAGATAATTTATACTTTTTAGTTTGTATTGGAATGAATCTGTCCATGAAAAATACTCATTTAATCAGTTAACCCCATTAAGCAGAGTCGACTGTATTTTGATTACAATTAGTATCATTAATGCTACCTACCTACCTATGTATGTGAGGAATACTCGCTAATCTAACCCTGGATAAGTAGAACTGGGTTAATAATGGACATCATAAATTTATACTATTAAATTGTGGTAAAATCGTGGATTATTTAGGATTACAAATTTACAAAATTCGGATTAGCAAGGCTGTCTGTAGTCAACATACCACATTGTTGACAATATGTGAATAAAGTATTGATATAAAAATATCCGCTAGGCAGTAGAAACAAAATTACTGATAACTGTGGCTTAATTAATGATTAAAGAACAATAGCTCTCTCAAACTCTAAATAATTGAATTGTTACAGAATTAATATTATAGCGTCTATGAAAGTTAATAAATTCTATCACATTAATTATACCGATAATAACTAAATTCTTGAAGGATAGAGCATAATCTTAACAGAGTGACCCATTGCACTAGCTGGTAGGTTTTTTTTGAACTTTGCTCTTACAACACCACAATTTCCATGGGACTTGGTAACATGTCCCCACATGACACGATACTTGCTAGAATTATCACACTTTTTCATCATTTTCTTAATCCCTGCTTTATATACAAATGCTATTCTCTTGCCCAAGTAAAAATGAGATTCCTTTTTAGATCGAACTCCCTCTATCTTAATAAGAGATGTCTGAGGATGCTGATTTCGTAAACCACGCTTATATCCAAGTACTTTTCCCCTGCTAAAGAGACGAGTCATTTCCAAAATTAAGCTGAAATATAAAAATACTTTAATAGAATATAAATTAATTAATTAAATTAAATTAATAAGGTGATAGGAGCGTCGATTTTAGACACACTATAACCCCCAATTTATATTACGTTTTTAATTAAACACGACTTTTAGTAGGATCAAATAACAGTATTATCACTATTCTCTAAATTGATAATTAAAAATTCATGGTGAAAGTTAAAGCCAAAGCTTAATAGTGAATTCATAATAGCCAACATGGGCGTAAATCCTGTGGGGGACGTGGAGACGGGGGGACGCACCCCCCACTTTTTAGAGTGGAGGGACACTTATATATATTGTCCCCCCCCCCCCCCCCACTTTTTTGTATTATTGGTTGAATTCTAGTACAGTTGTACTTAAGTACTGTTTCATCAAATTTTGAATCGCATCAAGTGATGAAGTAGGAGTTGATAAATTAACGGATCATGGAATCTTTTTGCATTTTGCGTAAATAATAATAATAATATATTTGGGTTCCCCTTACGCAGGGTGTGTAGTTGGTGGGGATCAGTTTCATATAACAAGTGTTTCTCAAACTGGATGTCATTAAAAAATTCTCGGGGATCGTGGGGTACAATATTTCTGAAAGAACACTTTGATCTAACTTAAGTTTATTCTTTATATTTTATATCCAAAAATGAGAAGAATAAAGCTATTATCTCATGTCAATAGGTAACAACTTGAGTTAATTCTTCTCACCTAGGTTGTAATTACAGTGCACCCTCGCTAATCCGAACAGAGGTGTTCCGATTCAAAAATCTTCTGTTCCGATAAGTGAATTCGTTCGGATTAGTGAAGTAATGCATTTTATATGGGCATCTATAAATGAGAATCTCGATAATCCGAATCAAACTTGTACAAACCTTGTTAATCCGAACTAATCTTGTGTACTCCTTAAAATACTTGCCTGAGACTTATTTTTTATACTTCCATTGCAATTTACAATTTTCCCCACATTTATTTGAATAATATTTTGGTTTCTCCTGTTCGGATTAGCGAGGGTTCGGAATAGCGGGGTTCGGATTAGCGAGGGTGTACTGTACTCGACTTCTTAAACAGATTTAAAAGTAACAAGTATTGTCCACAATATGAACTTCCATATACAATTAGCCATGGAGCCAAGCCCCAGAGGGCTTAAGCCCATTTTAGAGAGGGCTTAAGTCCTCCTTTAATAAAAGAGCTTAAGAACGGGCATGGACTTAAGCCCTTTTTAGATGAGCTTCAAGCTCTTTCCAAGACACTTATTCAATAAAATAAGGTATGTATTTCTAAATAATTAGAGTTTAAGTCTGGGCTTAAGCCCTTTATTAAGGGCTTGAGGATGGACTTAATCCCTTTTTCAAAAATCACTTGGGCTTAAGCCCTTCTGATGAGGGATGGGCTTGGATTTAAACCCTTTTGAAAGGGCTTGACCCCATGTCTGCACTCGATAGAGACTTTCTTATCTGAGACGTTTTCAAAATTACGGCTGGCCCTGAAGATTTGGCGGGTAGCTTGCTATGTTTTGCTTCCCAAGGAATTTCGGAGGTCCACCACTCATTATTTAATAGTTCCAAGGATTTCTTAGTTTTCTTTAAATTAGAGTTAATTATTCTCATATATGAAGTAACATATTCTGTTAATCTTCTTCAATATTTAAAAGAGTAATTACTTCATTAACTGCTTCAGGAATGTTGATTTCATTCTTCTTCAAACGTACGCAAAATCACGACGGTTTCGTGGAAAAGACACTTCAGCCATTGGTAAATTGGTTAATTGTATGTTACAGAGTTAGAATACTGAAAGAATAAATGTTAACTAAATATGTGTTACCATTTACATATTATATACATAGTAGATAGTGGCATAGCACTCCATACATAGTGAGATGTAACATAATGCAACATAGCAAATGTATTGAGAATAGAGAAAGGAATTTGAATATAAATTCCATATTGCGCATCGAACCGCATCTAAATATTTTAATATGTTTTATATGTTCCATCATAGAATGGCCACAAGAAATTTCTAAGCTATAGCATGCTATATGTGTTTTAGCGGATACTTAAAGCAAGAAGTCATGACCTACACTCAAACGACCTCGAGTCTGAAACTGAATCCAGAGCATCCCCAGTTCCTGGCGTCTATAGAGTTCAACACCCCGTGGGAAGTCGGTATCGAGGGCACCACAGAGGGGCTGTTCGAAAGTACAATAGTCCTACCTGTTTCACCGGTAGGTAAGGCCAACGGTACGCAACCTGCCCAGATCGCGTCTGCGGGGAATGCCACATGAAGGGTCACGATTCCTTCAACTGTTCCCGTCTGGACCGTCGGTCGCAGATGTTCAGAGGCAGAGGAAGGGATTACGTCAAGAACTTGGGAGGAGTCAATGTGGATAGTGAAAATTCGGCGTCAATTGTAGTTAGGGTTCGCGGTCAGTTGATCAATGCGTTACTGGATACGGGGGCCAAGGTGAATGTCATGGACACACAAACTATGGGAGAACTGGGTTTGAACCGTGTGTCGAGCCCTGATGTCGGACAAGTATATGGAGTGGGGGGAACCCCCATTAACGTTATAGGTACGGTAGAAATCCCAATCGAGTTAGGGGGTCAGAAAGTACGGAGAGTTCGAGTACACGTTCTGGAGGGAGAGGATCAAGCGTTACTACTGGGCCGACAGTTCCTCAAACTCTTCGGTCGAGTAACCTTCGACTGGCAAATGGGAACTATCACATTAGGATGCGCGGTTGTCGAAATCCAAGAGAAAGCGGCTGGAGGCGACCCGCTCACTAGAGCCCGTATGGTAAAACTTGTGGATTGCTCCAGCGGAGGACAATCAATTGGCGCCACCAAGACCGACCTGAATCCCAAGGAACAAGATAGATTCATAGCGATGCTAAAGGAATTTGAGGTGTTATTTGACGACAAGCCGGATCGCACTCCAAATTGCGAACATGCAATAGATACGGGGGAGGCGGTGCCGTGCGAGTCCAGGCCGAGGCGAATGCCACCACGGTGGGAGGATTAAATTAACGTTCAATTAAATGAGCTCCTTGAGCAAGAATTATGCAGACCGTCAAACTCCCCATGGGCAAGCAACGTCGTGTTGGTAACCAAGAAGGACGGGCGTCAGCGATTTGCCATCGACTATCGTCGATTAAATTCAGTAACCAAGAAAGATGCTTACGGCATCCCCCAAGTCCAAGTTATATTAGACAAGCTGCGTGGTTTCCGCTACTTTTCGGTTATTTATATTTCAGCGGCGTATTGGTGTGTTCCTGTTAGAGCAAGACGTAGAGAAAACGGCGTTCAATACCCCTCGAGGGCTATTCGAGATGACTGTCATGCCATTCGGATTGGTTAATGCTCAGGCCACATTCCAACGCCTAATGGATAACACCTTACAAGGGTTGAAGCACACAGAGTCGTATATCGACGACTGTATTATATATTCACATGACGCCGAACAACATATGGAAGACCTGCGGGCAGTTTTCTCAAAACTTCGCCGTGCTAACCTCCACGTTAAGTTCAGGAATTGTCAGTTCTTTCGCAAACAAGTAGAGTTCTTAGGGCATACAATTTCGGAACACGGAAGGCGGCCTACTTCTTCAGCCTCGGAAAAGTTGTCAAAGTTTCCAACACCCCAAAATGTAACCGAGTTACAACGGTTCCTCGGAACGGTCAATTTTTATCGTTCGTACATACACTAACCAGCCAAAAGTATTTTAACAATTGGAATTTTAATGCAGACACAATAGTCGTCTGGAAACTTATTAACGGCTGTTTAAACTACTCTGAAATTACTATAAATTAACTACTATAGTTATATATATAAAAAATATTGTGAATTCACATCATTTTAGTAAATATCCATGAAGTGGCATATGTCTATCTGCCACGTGCCACTTGTGGCACAAGTGGCACAAATGGGAATGTGGCAGTATTTCAGCAGAAAATAATCGTAATGTTTTGAAATTATGCAGCTAGAGTAATTCGACCATGTGGAATTCAAATCTGCAATGAGAACTTCTATATTCTCATTCCATCTTGGTGATCAGAAATTATATATTTAATTAGCTAATTATATAGTTAATGAGTTTAACACCTCCTTAGAAATTTAAATTCAAAAAATTTGCTATTTTATTATACTTTACATATCGTTATATGTACATAGCAGTGTTGATGCATCTAACAATGCTATTAGCTGCTAGAAGTTTGAATGCATAAACACAAATTATTGCTGTTCATATACTTTTGTCCGTTTAGTGTACCTAATATGGCCCAAATAGCGAGCCCACTTTATGGGCTCACGAAGAAAGGAGCTGAATGGGAGTGGTCCAAACGATGTGAGCAAGCATTCGAGGCACTCCGACAAAAACTTACACAGGAGCCAGTGATGTTCGTATTCCCGGATTGGGGAGTGAATTTTACGATCGAGGCTGACGCAAGTGCACGAGGAGTTGCCGCAGTGTTATCTCAGAGGGACAGGGGCGATGGGAGGTTGCGACCAGTGGACTTTTTCTCTTCTTCACTCAGTCCCGCCGGAGGGGAATTATTCTGCGGGTCAACTAGAGGTATGGGCCCTAGTTTCGGCGTGCCGGAAGTGGCGTACCTACTTAAGTTCTACAGGCGAGGTCGAGTTAATCACCGACCATTGTCCGCTGAAATGGCTCCGAAACTTAAAGGATCCTCGTCGGACCTTCGCGCCTTGGATTTTGGAGCTGGAGGAATATATATATACCATTTTTCACAGACCAGGTAAAGACAACTACCTACCGGATTACCTTAATAGGGCCTCCAACCTAACCATGGACCCCAGTGTGCAAGATGAGAGCTCATTCGAGGAAAGGAGTTTTCTGTAGCCGTCACAGGAGATCCGCACGTAGCCTTTAACCTGGCCGAAGCACAGAGGAGTGACCAGGTGACGAACGATGCGGTCAACCAGCTGAAGAAAGAAGGAAATGTATCCTCTGGCCAACTTCAGAAGGTGAGAGAGCACCTGGAAATCTCATCAGATGGTGTGCTACTCTTTAAAAATCGGGTAGTTGTACCTGTGGAAGCCAGGAATAAGGTGCTGAAGTCCGTAATTTGTGTATTAAGGAATTTGTGTATTAAGCTAGTAGTTGAAAAACGTCACTCGTCACGGTACCATCCCCAGGCGGATGGGTTAGTGGAGAGGACTATCGATCTTGTAAAACAGGTGGCTAGATGTATAACGTTAGATCTTCACTTGGCAAAAGAGTCGTGGCCAGAGATTCTACAAGAACTATCCTTCTACTGTAATAATGCAGAGAATGTCTCTACCAAGTTCTCACCGCACCTGTTGAAGACAGGTCGACAACCGGTATCTCCTATTGATGCTATGATCGCGTAAGAGTGGACCGGTACTTGCACTCATGCTCAACACTTAGACAGATTAAAGGAAATGTCGACTGAGCTAAAGGGCATAGCTAGAGAGAACGATCGCCAAGCTAGAACAGAGAGGAATAACGTTCGAAATAGGGGGACAAAGTCACCGAGTTTAAAGAGCGTGCACAGTGAAAATCAGGAAGAAGATCCTGATGTCGGAATTATTCCAGGTGACGTGACGGATGATCAGCCCGAGTATGGGGGGCAGTCTAATGCAGAAAATGAGGACAGGGGGATAACGAGCTGGAGTGTGACGAGGAGCGAAGATACCCAATACGTATCCGCAAAGCAAGAGAATATAAGGACTATATCCTATGTACAAAAGCCCAAACACGACAGGGGAGGGTGTAAAAGGGGGTGATGTAACGCTAGGGTTTGTTAGCAAACCACAGTACTAATTACTTACTATAATAGTTAGGTTAGATTCTAGTTAGTCTTAATGTATAGCTAAACTTATCTATATTTCTTATATTATATCGGTCATTTAACTTGTTATTAGTTCAGTCCCTTCACAATTGTGTAAATATCCAATTGTAATTGTTTTGTATAAAGACTGTGTTGTGCTTTTGATTGTATGTATATATGTTGGATCGTGTGTAAGAATAGCTTAATAGTTAAACACGTCATCCATTAAAGAAAATAATAATAATAATATTGCAAAATTCTTGTTTAAGCCAACCATACTTTGATACACTATCTATCCAATTGCGAAAGAAAAATTGGAGTCGGACATTTGTTTACCTTTTTGATTTCACCAAAGGTCAAAATCACCGTCATTTTGTACAAATACATTCCGCTAGAATATCCGGGGAGTGACCTTTGTGTTCTTATGTGTATCTCAAAAAGTTTAAGTCGTAGAGAAAAAATAATCCTCATAAATGATCCTTGTCAGTTGTTCTTGGGATTATGCCGTGTCGATTTTCAACTTTAGCACAAAGTTATATTGTGAATAATTATATATTGCCAAATTTCTGATAAAATTGAGTGATTATTTGAAATCTATAGAAAAAAAGAATCAATCGATATCGCAAATTCTGTGTGGCATAATCCCTTGTACTAATGTAGTAGAGTTAAACCTGCACTATACTTCCGCCAAATAGAGTAAATAGCTAGAATTTAGAATGACTAGTATGGATTCACTATTACGAGATTTTAAACTATCAAAATCAAATTCAAATTTTTAGATTTTAGAAATTCTGAGTTTGTAAGTCTTTCTTAGAATAATTAGTACTGTTCGAAAACGCAATGATAATTGGGGGTTATCGGGTGTCGAAAATTTGATATTATATCTCCTAACCGGTGCATATCTATCGAAAATGATTTGAAGGTGTAGTTTGAGAAATTTCGGTGATCAGTATAATAAATATAGATGTTAACCTTGCCATAATCCTTAGACTGATTATTACAGTCACAGGCGTCGTAACCCGCCCATGTCCCAGAAAAGTCCCGGGGGTCCAGACTTCAAAGAAGTTAGCCACATCTTCCCGAATATACCTGGATCCCAGAAAGTATACACTTATATAGTTGGGATACGAATTACGACCTGAAAGTGCTGAAACACCCAAATATTTGACTAGACTTGAAATGATTCGAAATTAATTATTTATAGTCCAGGAGCATTAGGGGTTAACATGGAAATAAATAGTACCAAGCTAATTTGTGCAGGATAGTTGCAAAATGCCCTATTGAGCAATGTACTAAAAGTCCCCAAGTGTCCCATTTGTGCTAAATTTTTTAGCATTTTAATTTTTTTCATTTTTCTGATGTTTAAATTTTCCGCCGATTTGTACGAATGGTGTAAATTCAATATCTCCTGAATCCTTGATTCGATCCCTTGGCGTTTTTCAAAATAGATAGTATATCCTAGTAGGATGTATAAAATTATATGCAATTTTTTTCTAAAATATGCTTTTCTTGCCTTCAGGCCACCCAAGGTGTGAACATTTTCGCTGTTTTATGAAAACAAGATTTTTCAACTTTTATCCATCATACTAGGTGTAAATAACTCCACTGAGTTCAAAATTGCACTCAGAATCAAGAGATCTCCTTTATTTTTAAAGATACCGTGCTCATTTTGAAAGGGATTGACTATAGACATTTTTTATATACTTTGTGTTATTTGGAAAATATACTGTCTAATAAATTGACAAAATGTGATATAAATATAATTAGTAATGGGTTTAAGTAACTCCTTGGATGTCAACATCGACCTCGGGCTCAGGTGCATTACAGCATGATATACCCATGCAATTAATGCACATTTCTGAACACACCATTCCTACTTTCCTACATCCGCATGCCTTCCCGCAACCTTTAATGCATGCGAAACTGATAAAATTTATCAATTTCTGGGGAGCAGGAGGTTGGTCTGTGGCAATCGGAATTAGGGTTTGGTAAATAACTTGTTAGGAACATGATATCAAGGCATACATAAGACCCTTTAGAATTGTGATATATCACCATTTGATTACGTCATCGCTATTTTTCGTAGGAATTATCGTGTTTTTATAGCCAGCTTTTAACATAGTAAAACGCGTTATAAATGTTCAAAATTGGAACATGAGGATGTCCATAACTAGTTGAATGAAATATATCGAAATTATAAATGGAATGTTGACACATTCATCGGTTGCCAGGGAAATGTATATTTCCTAAAATCAGCCATAACTCAAAAACTATCGATTTTATGTAAACTATGCTAGTACTGATCTATCTCCAATTGGTAACTTCCTATTCATTGTTAATACATTTTCTAGGCCTAACTTCAATAATCTTTGAGATAATGAGATTATTAGCACTTAATTCTTTATATAGAATACACTCATTATTATCTCAAAGATACCCTTCATCTTCTTTTATGCCCCTAATTTCATAATTTTTGACATATTCCTGAACTTTTTGACGTGAACCTAAATATTTTGACCTGTAGATTCCGAATTTTTTAATTTTGGGACACAATATATGGCAGTGCAGAATTTTATCACCTCTTTTGATGCTGAAATTCGGAGAAATTCGTGGGCCGCAGCCCTAGAATGCTTATAAAACCAAGAATAATTATCAGAAAGTCAAAAAATTTCTCTGGGGTAACACATGATCCATCCTCAGACCCTTGATCTAGAATTGAAAAAATTTTCTTCTAAAATTTTATAACTCTAGTTTAGTGCACTACAGCGTTATATAATTATTTTGAAAAAATGTCCTATAGCATCGTTTCTTCTGCAAAAATAAATAAAATAAAAATTATTACTGAGAGGAAATAGTCTCATAATAATATGTTCAAAAATTCAAAAAGATTCAACAATTTTTGAAAAATTGCCATGCCCATATAAGGAAGTCGACGTCATATTTTATTAAAAACACCATCTTTATTGAAAATTAAGAAAAAAAATCATATAAGTCAATCTCTATCTCATCTAGAGTATTCCTAGTAGTGAATTATGCAATTCTGAGATTCACCGTATTCGCCCGAATATCAATACAGGATACCCTTAAACTTGTATATTAAAGAATAAGTTTAATACAAAGTCAAAATAGAACGCATGTGTTGTTTGCTTAGGTAGCTTAACCACACGTCTATCTTCTCCATAATTACATCAAACTGTCTAAGTGAACGATAATTGGCTTTGTGAGTTAAAGCTTCTATGCGAAATTACCATAACTCATGTACAAGACATATAATCTAGAAACAAAATAAGTTATACAGCCACATTCCAGTCCTCTCCATCTATATATTAACAGACCGAACTGTTATGTTAACAGACCGTACTATGTAGACTCCGTTATGGTTGGTAGGGCCATGGACTTACCAATAATTTGTATATATCTATTCATCCCATTGTAAATTGAAATTGTCACCCTACCCTAGTACCTTATGCTGCCCCTTATACAGACATCAGTGTTTCAACGGATTCTGATATATAAATAACTGATTTGAAACAATCCCAATTAAATAATTCCTAAACTGCAACTTATTTATAGTTTATAAGTTTGTAAATTATTGATAGACTCAACGAGTCATCAAGATCATTTGCATAGAGCATTTGGTTGTGTAATCCGGACTAACAGCATTTATTCTAACCTCAAATGCAGCATTCTAATGCAAAACGTTAGTTATCTCATCACATGTTCCGATTAAAGTAATGAGGTAACTTATTCCTAAACACGATAGCTAAATTAGAATACTTTTGCAATTCTTTATTTATTTGTGAAGGCAAGGATTTTGTTGGCTACAATATACTATAATTACTATTACATCACTATAATATTTAAAATTATTATAATTGAAAGATTTAATTTTAATTCACTTGCCTTTACAAGGCAGGATCTAATCTAGCTATACGTATACTCCCTTATTGATTAATTAATTAATACAATTAATATATACTACTAACTAAACACAACTTTGTTTAATCTTATGAATCAACAAAAAACACATACAAACTAAAGTTTAATACTCTTCTTTTAATTAAATAATTCTACACTTAATTTGTATCCATATGTTCCAATCGTATTATTGTTTGTTCTAATTTTCTGATTTTTTTCAAATGTTTTCTCTCGATTTCCCATTCCGCCCTTTTCATATCCAGATACTCTTTATGTTTATCAATCATCTTACATGTCTCTTCCTGAGTCTTCCATCAAGCTCATTTTTTCTTCCTCAGTAGCTTATAAATAGTTTCGCTGTGAGTGTACTTGGTACACACTCTGTACCTTTCCCCAACCGCGAGCCTAACGGTTGAGGGATGTCAAGAGCTTACCTGAGAACACCTAACCGTGACCTACGTTATATAAGGCCTATGCACCAACTTTGTGAAACTGGACCATGGATTAAAGGATAAATAGGTCATTTATCGTTATCTAAATAACTAGTAGTGATAGACCTCATAAATGTTCTATGACTCTTTAGAAAGATGATACAAAGTTACATAGCACCCTTCAGAATTGAGTTATGTCATCATTTGATTACGTAATCGCTATTTTGGTGGGTGTTATCGTTTTTTTATAGCCTGCTTTTAACATAGTTAGACGCATTATAAATGTTCAAGATTTTAACATAATGATGCCCAGGACTTGTTAAAAGAAATATATTGAAATTATAAATGGAATGTTGACACATTTTCCTCGGTTGCCATGGATATGTATTTTTCTTAAAATGTGCCATAACTCAAAAATTATCTATTTTATGTAAACTAGGCTAGTACTGATCTACCCGCAATTGGTAACTTCCTATTCATTGACCATACATTTTTTAGGCCTAACTTCAATAAGTTTTGAGATAATGAGTGTATTACCTCATAAGGAATTAAGTGCTAATTATCTTATTATCTCAAAAATTATATCTGAATGGTGTTATCTATACCTTGATATCATGTTCGGATGTTCCTATATAGTTATAGAACATTTATGAAGTCTATCACTACTAGCTATTTAGATAACGATAAATAACCTATTTATCATTAGCCTTCCTTTAATCCATGGTCCAGTTTCACAAAGTTGGTGCATAGGCCTTATATAACGTAGGTCACGACCTAACTTAGCTCTTGACACCATTAGCGGGACCTAGGCTTAGGACAAATTACCCATAACATGAGACTGGTCACTGAGGGTTTTATTAAACAGAAGGTTTAATAAAAACTATGATAACACAACGAAAATTTTAACTTAGCTAACTGAAAGAAACGGAAATCTTGGCTAGTTATTATCTCAGTATTCCACAACAACCACCAAATTATAACCAGACATATGTACTGAAATTAGACTCTTTTTTATGGCATACGACAGCCTATATAACAATTAGTAATTAATGTTGTTCCTAGCTGCTGTACCTAGTGTAGTGTTACTATATTATATATTATATTTCTTTGTAACTGAAAACCAGTTTGTTTGTAAAATTGTTCAATATTGCCTATTCTAATTTAATTGAGAGTTCGCTGTATGTTTATGAAAATGGATAAGGGAAGAATTGGCTTTTTGAATTTTCCGAGGATCTATGTATTTGATGCACCCTAAGAATGCGCTTTCCAATGTTCCTAAAACTTCAAAGATAAAAACGTAAACAATCTTAACTTTAAATAAAAAAGAAGTGTATAACTCACTTGATCCCATAGGTATAACGCTTACCTATGTGTAGCATCATTAATTTACCTCCTAAATAACAGCTCGTCATCCGCCACTGGCAGGGGTTTATCTAGGTGCCTGGCCGGCACTTTTAAGTGCCGGCCAGGCATCAGTTGTGGTGAAAAAGTGCGTGAATTGCGATTCGATTTAGGTGCCGGGTTGGTACTTAATTAGTTGCCGGGTGTATAGCCAGATTTCCTGGCCCAGAAATGGTTGGATAAACAACTTTTGTGCACCGTAGCAATTTACCTCCTTAAAATAATGCCGCATCATTGAATTCTACTGATTATGTATTATGGCTAATACATTTAGGGTGCCGGAAAATTTATACCTGCATAATAAAGTGCCAGCCACGAAAATCCTAGATAAACCCTGGCCACTGGGGAACATGCCGTTGTAGGTCGCGTTCCCATTACCTGGGCTCACCATGATTGGGATTGGTTGACTGAATAACCTCGAGCAGACGTCCCCACAAGGTTCGATGTACCTTGCCTTTGAGCGATTTCGAATTGAAAAATTAGTCAGAAGAGTGTAAGAGGTAAAATATGTTATTGACGGTACCATAGAAGCTGTCGCAGTCCCATATTTCAGTTGCTGGTGTCCTTAGGTAATAATATTTATGAAATTGACCATTGTACAATTTGTACCAGAGCTAGAATAAAAATGATTTTGGAAAAAGATAGCAAAGCCAGCAAATTGGTAATGCAAATGTAAGGTGATCGTGACAGATGGTAATTTCTTGATCAATATCTGATATTGTTAGATTTTTGTTGAGTTCCGGAAGATGTCCTATCCCGATTGTTAGAAGAGTAGGGACGGATTCGAATTTGCCAGATAACCGCTCGAAAATGGCTGTAGTTGATCCATAGGACTTGCACTTATTCTGATTAAGCTTCCAACTTATAGATGACTCTAGGTTTGTGACTACATTACCGATGGTACCTAGCATGTTCTTGGTATTGAAGGATTTGGTACAATGATGGCATTTGAAGGTGGAGATGTAAAGGTCGTTGCATAGGTCCTCGGAGCGTAGAAAGTTTGTAATAATTGCCTCTGATCCATAGAAATCATATGATTTGTATAAACCTGTTGAGTCATAGTTCTGTGGCATGATATTTTGAGACGAGTGAGATTTTGAGACATTCTATTAGCAAACCATGGATGTGCTATTAGAAATTATACAGTGAAATTTTCAGACACTATAAAGGAATTTTTGGCTTATTTTTACCTTTTATTATGAATTTAATTTAAGAATGAGACGCGTGAGATTTTGAGACATTACTACTAGCAAACCATGGATGTTTTATTAGAAATAATACAGTGATATTTTAGACACTACTATAAAAGTAATTTTCACTTAATAATACATTTTATTAGGAATTTAATTAAGATTCTTACAATTTTGAGACTATAGATAAACCATAGAGACATAGATGTGCTATTATATATTGTTTTTTGATGCTGGTTATAACAATTTCTGACTTGATCACTTGTTTTGAACGTCTTTCACTAAATTTTATATTCTATCTGCAATATTTATCCCTTTTAATTAATTAACTTAATTACAGTCAGGGGGTCTGCTTATTATGAACGCGATTTCGTCTGCTTAATGTGAAATTTTATTATGAACAAGCCCTATGGTCCCAATTTAATAACTTACATAGGGTTTGTATTAAATTGAGTTCGCTTATTATGAAGTCTCTCTATTATGAACACAATTTTAGTCCCTTAAATGTTCATAATAAAAGAACTTGACTGTACTGATGATTATAGCAATTAAACCAGTAACCCAATTTCCAATGTATATCTGATTTGACTAGTTTTTCCTAATCTAATAATTTCCCCATCAGCATGTGGGTTATCATACTAAATTGCAGGGACACAACTTTAATAAAAACAAAATAAATATGCTAAATTAATTAAATAAAAGATAATAATAATGAATACATAAACTAAATAAAAAACTCAACATATATAGAAATAATCACAAAGTATAACTTCTTTCTATATGTATCATACTTAAACTAGGTGAATATCTAGAAATGGATATATACACTGACAGGACAAAAGTATTTGAACAGCAATAATTTGTATTTATACATTCAAACTTCCAGCAGCATAATAGCATTGTTAGATGCATCAACACTGCTAATAACATAAAACGGTATGTAAAGTATAATAAATTAACAAATTTTTGAATTTAAATTTTTATGGAGGTATTAAACTCATTAACTATGTAATTAGCCACAGCCTACTTTACTCAGGCCTGACAGTAAAACACCATGGATAAAAACGAAGGCATAAATCATTAATTGAAAATAGTCATCTGTAGGCGCTAGTTGAGCTACAATATTTTTTACATCAGACAATGGCCTAGCCAATGGTTTACAATAAACAAATAGTATTCATTTTTTGCTAAAATGAGTTTTATTAGTGTTTTTCACTATACACTAACACTATTGTTAATTAATTATTCATATAACAATTAAAATGCTACAATAAAGTAATGCTTGCGAAGGACATGATTACTGAACTCTTAGTTTCTTTAATTTACGATTATCTTCTCCTCTTGAGGGTGCATGTGAATGATAATTTTTAACCATGTTGGAGATAAGACAGTTTGAGGCTACAAAAAAACAATTTACGTATGATCTCCAACCATCAGTATTACAAATTGAGCATCTGTTGCGCCAGGGTTCACTAGAGTAATTCTCAAGGATTCTAATAAACAGACCAATAAATAAATTTTGGCAGACACGACAATGCGTTAATTTTTTGTTCTTCAAGTATTGATCCACGCAATAACCTGCATTAAATGTCAAAGATTGAAGAGTTTGGCAACCAATGATTACAGTAGAAATATCTTGTAGCTTTGAGAGAAATGGTGCTAATTCTATGATAGGAGAATCACATACTTCTTCTTTCGGTTAGAAAGATTTGATAAACGAGCTCAGATTATTTTCTTTTGAAGAGGGTTCCTGGGAAACAGTTTCAATATACTAGATATCTTGAGCAGTCGTTCAGTTTCTAGTATTTGGCCATATGAGACGTGATAGTTTGATCCAGACATCATTCTATACAACCCGAAGTGGTGTTCTAATGGATCTGTCTGGAGGAAATAGGTGAGTACATATGAAAATCCGCATTGAGAAGTTAAGTGATTGACTAAAAAGGGCAGCGCTTCACAAGTATGTTTGAAGCTTGTAAAAGTATGGGGTGTTAATTTACCTTGTTTTCCTGGTAAGGATCTCCAAGTATATAGACAGTTAACAATGCGAGTAATCAACCCAAATCTAGGATCATCTAGTACTAGTTGTTTAGAAAATTGGTCATTTAAACGAACGTCTTTGTTCGTCCTATTGTCAATAAAAATCTTCCACACCATAACAATTATATCAATGAATTCTGCAGTCTCGTGTTTAAACCTTTTGAGTCGGGGTTCATTAGAAATCTTTAGAGCCAATTTAACATTCTGCCGTTCTATTATGGAAGGCCAACATGCTTTTGCTGTAAGACGAGGTGCAAGTTTCGCGATACTGTTTTGTTCCAACTTATAAATCGTTCGAATATCATCAAAAGAAGCTGTTTGTGGGTTAAGAGGGAATCGAGTGCAGTTAGGTGAAAAATCTTCAAACTTTGGATACAGAAAAGTTTGGTTTTCATTTTTTAGATTCAGCCAATTGTTACGAATCGTCTTAAGTATATGCACAAAATCAAACATTAGTACAAGTGATCATTTTGCAAATAATGGATGAGCGACGACAGGTTGTAAGGTTTTTTGATCAGAGGGAAATAACATAAAAATCTTACATTTAGTGGATAGTTATCAGTGCACAAACCTGAACTGAAAGTCCACACCGTTCTATATCAGCAATTACCTGTATAATTACAGGATGAATAACTTGTGCACTAGTTGTAGAATTAGGAATTAATCGAACAACAGTAGACCACTTTTTGTGCAAACTTGAAACCATTATTGCGAAAACTGTCTTGATAGGATCGTCAGAATCAACACAAGAACCAATTATTCGCCCACCCTTATAAGAAACATCGGATGTAACGTGAATTTCGTCCATTTGAACAATTACGTTTCTTTCTTGAGAAGAAAAATCTGTAGTTGCTTGATTAAGATAACTCATATAGTCACTTTCTAACCCAATAGAGGAATAAAGTTTCTCAAGTGTATGTGCATGAGGGAGAGATAGGCACTCTAGAGATTGTAGATATTTGTAGCAGCTAGGAGAGATAAGATGGGATTTCAGTGCCAAAACTTGGCTAAGGACGCTGTATCTTCTGCGGTTCTTGGGAATGGTAGAGTTCTCGAGTTGACAAATGATAAACTGAAGGCGAGCTAGTCTAGAAGAATCGTCGAGAGTAGTTGAGTCTCCGTCTATAGATTTTGAAATACTGACTTCAAGTTTAACAATTGCTCTGTTAATATTTCTACAAGCATTCGTGATGTGTAGCTGGATAGAATTAGAGGTAGAATTAATAATTGATTTGCTTTCGATCTCAGCAATTAGAAGCTCAATTTGTCTAACATCATTTATCACAGGTAATGATAGTATATAGGCTCTTCTCCCCGGTATGCTGTTACAGTTACAATAGAATAGATAGTCAGCGAAGACTGAACTGAAATGTGGTGATTTATATTACAAAGTGATATTAGATGAAATTCACCATCGTTGGGCTGCCAAGACACCCAATTAGAAGGAATGTTTGGGACAATAACTTCTCTTTCAACTATTCTAAAGTAGTAACACGATAAACCTCTTCTTCTTCTTTTTGTGAAATACAACTTAGCTGTATGGCTCGAGTGAAATGATATACTCCTTTTCCTCAAAAGATAGCCGATGTATAGGAGCTGATGGTTTTGAATAATATGAAGAACAACCAGGTAAGATAGATGGAACTGCTCCTGTTCGTAACTTAGGTTGGGCTCTTGGGATTTCAGAAAAGGACCCATCAGGATTTGGCACATGCTCGATGTCGGCTTCACGAAAATGTTTAGCACAAACAAAGATAAATTTAAAATCTGTCAAATTATCTCGGCGCAGAGCAGTGATCCATTCCTGGCGTAATTCAGGCGGCTTGTTAGGAAGCTTAAATAATAATAATAATAATAATAATATTGCAGCTTTTGGGACGCCTTACACAAGGGTCTCAAGGCGTTTACAGTAAAAATTGTAAAGGATTAAAGTACAAGTTAAACAAACAAACAAATAAAAGCAATAAATACACCATAACAAAGAAAAGAGAAAAATTAAGAGTAGTGTGTGTTGAACAGATGTGTCTTGAGTAGTTTTTTGAGAATTTCAACAGAGGCAGCACTTCTAATATTAAGTGGAAGAGAGTTCCAGAGCCATGGAGCAGAATATGAGAAAATACGGTTCCCATAATGCTTTCGTTGAGATCTAGGTTGTCTTAATAGATTGGTTGAATTAGATCTATGATTATAACTACTGTGCAAAAGGTAAATGAGATTGTTTAGGTAAATCGGACAGTAACCATAAAGGTTTATGTAAGTGATAAGTAATATCTTGAAGTCGATGCGTGCCTTTACTGGTAGCCAATGTAGATTTTTAAGTATAGGAGTAATGTGGTCGTATCTATTGGTACCTGAGATTAACCGAGCAGCTGCGTTTTGAATACTCTGTAACCTGTTCAACTCCTGCGTCGGTAACCCGAAAAATAAAGCATTACAGTAGTCTAGTCTACATGAGACAAATGCATGGACAAGTCGTTCAATAGATACTTTGTCAAGAAAGGTACAAAGAGCCCCTATTCTATACAGGGAAAGAGATGCTGTCTTACAAACTTTACATACATGTGATTTCATTGACAGATGCTTGTCCCAGCTGACACCCAAGTTTAAAACAGTGTCCACGGGATGTAGAACACAGGATCCAAGTTTGATAGAGAGAGAAGCAAGATCCAGTGGACGGGATCGGGGTGAGAAATAGATTATGTTTGTCTTTAAAGGGTTACAGGTTAGTTTATTAGCACTGAACCAGGAACTGAGATCAGACAGGCAATTTTCTAGATGCAATAGTGATTCTTCGATTTTTGATGGCGATGGTGTGAGATACAGCTGTGTGTCATCAGCATATGATAGAATCGAGAGAGCATGAGCGTGAACTATGTCTTCTATAGGGGAAATATAGAGGTTAAAAAGTATTGGACCTAGAATTGACCCCTGAGGGACGCCATAATTAACAGACTGGGATTTAGAAGGAGTACCATTGATGCAAACAACCTCACTTCTTTGTGTGAAATAGGACTTAATCCAATAAAGTACGCTGCCAGCAAGCCCGAAACGAGATTCTAGGCGCTCTAAACTTCAGAGAAAACTGATTCTTCCAAATCAAAGTCTTCCTCATCGTTGGTATGTAGGTCGTTAATTGTGGACAAGAGATCTTGATGCCGGGACTCTCTTCCCCACATAACCTTGAATGGAGTTAGTCCGAAGGAAATTTTCTTACAGGAGTTCATTGCAAGAACAGCCTGTTTCAGTAGTTTGGAGCAATGATTTTTTTCCATATGGAAGTTCGTAAATGGGTCTAAATTTTATATTACAAAATACTAACTGTTTCAGAATCTTGTTCTGCGCATCGACTAAGCCGTTAGCCATCGGAATGAAAGCACGAGTGTAACGATTGTCTATAACCAATTTCTAGTTGAATTCCTTAAATATCTGTTAAATACAATAAATAAAAATACTATAAATAAATACAAATAACAATACATACTATAATGTTAGTGTGTAAAATTAGATAATTGTCACTAATCTAATAAACAGTATTACCTTATACTACTCACACTGCTTGTGAACTATTTGCCCTGGTCGTGCTGGATAATATTAGGTAATCCCAAATCGAGATAGATGTCTTTCAGATTCTGAATAACTTCTTGTGAAGTCTTAGTCTTGAGAGTGCATACTGCAACATATTTGCTCAGGTAGCATACAGTGACTAGAATGTGTTTATAGCCATCTTCACTCTCAGGTAGGTCGCATATAAGGTCCATTCCTATATGTCTCCACGTTTTAGACGTATGTAGTATTGGTTGGAGTTTCTAATGCAGTTGAGGTGGCAAGGCCGCTGTCATCTGACATCTTTGGCAAGTCTTTACATTTATAATATAATAAAGCTATTACCATTGTATGATCTAATACGACTTTGATACAAAGTTAAGTGAATATCATTATGAATTTGCGATTATTTTTCACTGAGATACAGCCACATTTCCTTATGTGCCACTTGTCCCACAAGTAGCGTGACATATCAGGGCCGTACCCACTGCTCCCATTGGTCAAGTTTCAACCTGACCACTTTTGGCACCACTTGGTCAGGTTGGACAGGTTAACCTGACCAGTTGCAGATGCGGCACACCCGGTACGGCGTGCGTGTACCACTTTTCAGAGTGGTCCGGCTCACCGCACCACTTCAGGAAGGCCAGCTGTGTAGTACCACCTCTATCTGTTCGAATTATACAATTCATTGATAATTTATCCAATAATGCTTTTATGATCGGTGGACCACACTCAAATACCTGGTGTTGGACCGCCAGACCGCATTCAAATACCTTGTGCGGCGTCGCCGGACCACACTAGAATACAGTAAAATTCTCCGCCGTACCACTTTTCGAAATGACGTGCCGCCCCTGACTTGGTCCTGTTGGTACTGTATCCAGCCCGGTCTAACCGGACCACTTTTAATTGGTGGCCACGGCCCTGCATATACAGAGATGCCACTTCATGGATATTGGATAAGCATGACTTAAAAATTAAAATCATAATGTTATAATATTTCTAATTATATTACAAGATAAAGTCATTTGAGAGTAGTTTAATTCAGCAGGCTTTATTACGCAAACGAGAAGTATATTGTAATTCAAGAATAAAACTTCAGTTGTTTAGCATTAACGTCTTGGGAAACGCCAGCCCATGTGTATCTTTGCTGAACTGAATGTAGGGTCGTATTTATTCCTGGATGATTGTATTTGCAGAACTAAGCGATAAATATTCGACTTCTATATTACTATTTCCATAAGAGATTTTTGGGTTTGTTAGGGGAGTGTAAATAACAAATTACGCAAAATGAAATGATAGTTTTTAAATTAAATGTGTGTTTATAATAGAAATTACCATTCCCCGCCCAAATTGATACACAAGGCTCTGTATAGTGACGAAATTTTTAATATAAATTCAAAGGCCTACATGGAACTTCAAGTTCAAAAGAGATTCTGTAAAACAATTATTTTCTTTGAAGAAATTCTGCCGGGCTCAAAAAGTAATTTGCCGGCCGCATGCGGCCGACAAATGAGTGGTTGCGGAACACTGCTCTAAAGGGAGAATTCAATTAATTAAACCATGGGATATTTAAAAATGGTCTAGGGGAATAAGGAAGTCTATATTACCTTGAAAAGTCTGTTGGTATCTCCAATAAAATAGGAAGACAATCTTATTTTGTAGTTCCATTTTGTCTGAAGTGAAGCTTGAGATGCTGATAGGATATTTTTATTCGCGAATAAAGTGAATGATTTCGTCATATTCATTTGGATTCATTTCAAAATAAGAAAGGATTTGATTGTTTATTTGTTGTAAATGAATAAGACAATTAATGCATAGGTATATTAAGTTTCTTATATAGTTAATTTGACAATATTATAGGGTTTATCCATATTTTGATCTCAAAATCATAGTATTCTTAAATTCACAATAAAAAGTTAAAAAAAGCTAAAAATCTCAAAAAATCACTATAATTTCTAATAGCACATCCATGGTTTGCTAATAGTCATGTCTCAAAATCTCACGCGTCTCAAAATATCATGTAGCAGATCTAAAACCAAAGTAACAGACCTAACCAATCCCTGGTCCAAGTCCATCAATCAGCACCATTGCCTTATGTATAGAATGCTATGGCCAGGTGAATAAATTAATTATTTATGATCAGGATTTTTTAAGAAAAATGCGGACGTCGGACGGGATTTTTGCCTTTAATATGCAAATAATATAATCAATCCCCTTCCAAACAATACATATTAGAATTTATTTTAATTCGAAAATCACGACAATCCCAAAAAAATAAAGTAATGCCCTAAAATACAACCTTAGTAAAATTGAAACATTAGGACTACTTTAGACATGGTTATAGCCAATATTTTGACGATTGTGTTCATATGTAATAATAAAATATATTCGGGCGCAGGATTTTTACTGTGCCGACTATACTATAGTATAGTGGCCCAGTATTGGAATCACTGCCTTTATTATTATTATTATTATTTTTATTACTGTGCCGACTATACTATAGTATAGTGGCCCAGTATTGGAATCACTGCCTTTATTATTACTGTGCCGACTATACTATAGTATAGTGGCCCAGTTCTAATCTTAGTGCTTTGGTTAGTTATTATTATTACTGTGCCGACTATACTATAGTATAGTGGCCCAGTATTGGAATCACTGCCTTTATTATTTTTATTATTTATATTTTTTCTCCGTAGACGGTGCCCTGGCCAGAGCTTTATAGTTGATGGGCTGAAACTTGGCATGTAGGTGCGATGGGATCGTCTAATTTGCACCTGGGGTTACGATTTTTGATTAACAAATTTTGGACACATCTTTAACACCTTTCAAAATTTGTCTGGTCCATAACTCAAAAAATGTTTTACTAAACCCCCAATTTTTATTTCATATTTGGATTCACCATAAAACTCTGCGTCAGATGGGAGAAGAAAACTTTTCTAAAAAGGGGTCAATCTCTGCCATAAATGGGGGTTAAGATTTCTTTGTTTACTCACACTTCAATTTCAGTAAAGTGTTAAATCAAATTCTATTGTTTCAACTTGTAATAATTATATTGATTTAACTTGTTAAATCCTACTCTAGTGATTCAACTTGCGATAATTATATTGATTTAACTTATAAATTCCAGCTGGCTTCTATTTAATTGTAGTATTACTATTTAATGAATTAAAACAAATTAAATTAAATAAGAAATTTGTTGACTTAATTCAACTCAACCGTGGATAACATTGCTAAAATAAATAAGAAATAATATAATTTATTATCAATACATAATGGATTAATGGCATTAAACTCAAGATGGTTTATGATATAAATAAACTTCAAATTTATCTACCGTTCCTTGTGACTCGGACCGGTTAACAAATGGTTCTTGACTCCTTGAGGCGTTGATGACTTGGCGAAAAAAAATCCAAAATTGCAGCCTGCGCGCCGACAGCATGTTCCTTTGGAGGCACTATCAATAAACAACCAACAAAATATAGTGCCACCAAAGGAACATGCGTCGGCACAGGCTGCAATTTTGGATTTTTTTTAATTCTTATCTTGGTGCAAAATTTGCACCAAGACACCATGATTCGGGTCAGCCGCGGCCGCTGCAGTGTTGAGTTACACCGAGACCGCTGCTGAGCAGAGTGGACCATGGGTCACTAATGTTGACCCGACCCATCTGACCCATCGCATTTGTGACCCATGACACTTGACTCATCTGACCCATCGCATTTATGACCCATGGCCCATTGACCCACGACCTATCGAGTGACCCATTGACCCATCGAGTGACCCATTGACCGATCGAGTTACCCATTGACCTTTTTAAATATCTCTTATTTAATATCTAAACGTTATGTAACACAATCCGACTTACAATATATGTATGATGCTTGTTAATCAATAAATTTGGTAGACTTCTAATACCAGAGAAATACCCTGTAATGTTCTCGGTTCATCGATTCGTGTTATAAGTGGACGAACATCGAAATTCCAAATGGGTCATGGGTCACAGAGCCGTGACCCATGACCCATCGACCCATGGTCCACTCTGCTGCTGAGTTATACCAAGGTCTCAACCTAAAAAAAAACCTGTGGGCAGAGGGTAAAAATTGGACGGATGGGGATAATAAACAAGTAATTTATTGTATATGGCCTGTGGCATGATATTTTGAGACACGTGAGATTTTGAGACATTACTACTAGCAGAGACTTCTTTAATATAGGGACTGTAGACTTCGTTTTACGGTATAATTAGCGTAGGCCTAAAACAGAAAGGTTACTTATTGATATCCCGTAATCCGCTAATGCTAGACACAGGAAATGCATTATTGTCGTATAGGAAGTCATATTTTGGGAGTCCAACGGTCATATTGGTTTATCGAAAATATTTGTGGAATGTAAGTTATGCGATTTTCACACCCTTCCATATATGGTAATATTGTTAAAATCTCGAGATTACTTAACTTTATACATATGAAATGTATCATTTTCGTACAGGAAATCATATTTTGGGAGTCCAACGGTCATATTGGTTTATCGAAAATATTTGTGGAATGTAAGTTATGAGATTTTTACACCTTTCCTTATATGGTAATATTGTTAAAATCTCGAGATTAGTTAACTTTATCCATATGAAATTTATTATTGGCGAATGGGAAATGGAAATTCATTTTTAGGGACTCAGTAGATCACATTGATTTACCTAAGGCGTTCCCCTTAGCCTATATTATTATTTTGGCACTCTCCACAGGAGGATTGCCCCGACCCTGTTTTGTAGTTTAGCTAATTCTTACCTATCAAATATCTGTAATTATGTTGTTTATTAAAAAATCTTAATAAGTTTCTTTCAAATCTATATTTAAATCAATGTTAACCAATAAAATTTATTAAGTGGTGATGAGAAATGGATTTAGGACTACATATTCTGATAAAATTCAAAAAATTTAATACTTTTTACATTAATTTCCCAATAACTCTGCTGTTATTCAACAGACCGGCTAACTGGTTAATAATCAGCAACGGTTAACCGGTTAACCGAATCCAGCCTTGTTGTTTTTCAATAATTAACATAATTACAGATATCTGATAGGTAAGAATTAGCAAAACTACATAACAGGGTCGGGGCAATCCTCCTGTGGAGAGTGCCAAAATAATAATATATGCTAAGGGGAACGCCTTAGGTAAATCAATGTGATCTACTGTGTCCCTGAATATGAATTTCCATTTCCCATTAGCCAATAATAAATTTCATATGGATAAAGTTAACTAATCTCGAGATTTCAACAATATTACCATATATGGAAGGGTGTGAAAATCACATAACTTACCTTCCACAAATATTTTCGATAAACCAATATGACCTTGGACTCCCAAATATGACTTCCTATACGACAATAATACATTTCCTGTGTCTAGCATTAGCGGATTACGGGATATCAATAAGTAACCTTTCTGTTTTAGGCCTACGCTAATTTACCGAAAAACAAAGTTTACAGTCCCTATATTAAAGAAGTCCCTGTTACTAGTAAACCATGGATGTGCTATTAGAAATTATAGTGATATTTTGAGACACTATAAAGGGAATTTTTGGCTTATTTTTGCTTTTTATTATTAATTTAAGAATAGTATAATTTTTATCATAGTATAGATAAACCATATATTATTAGATACTTTACAATATATGAAACTTAAGTCATGTTTATCCAATAATTATCCATGAAGTGGCATCTGTGTCTATGTCACGTGCTACTTGTGGGACAAGTGGCACATAAGGAAATGTGGCTGTATCTCAGTTAAAAATAATCCCAAATTCATAATGATTAGAAACTAGTCACTTAGCTTTGTAACATAGTAGAACATATTATATTACATATACAATAGTAATGGCTTTCTTATATTATAAAGGTAAAGACGTGCCATATATGTCAGATGACAGCGGCCTTGCCACCTCAACTGCAAA
Source organism: Hexactinellida sp. DTS-2022 (assembly GCA_028753945.1). Taxonomy (NCBI): domain Eukaryota; kingdom Metazoa; phylum Porifera; class Hexactinellida; species Hexactinellida sp. DTS-2022. Next base: position 3,282,228 of record JAPNXP010000014.1, read on the forward strand.
AGAAATTCCTACAAATACTACATATGTCTAAACGTGGAGACATATAGGAATGGACCTTATATGCGACCTACCTGAGAGTGAAGATGGCTATAAACACATTCTAGTCACTGTATGCTACCTGAGCAAATATGTTGCAGTATGCACTCTCAAGACTAAGACTTCACAAGAAGTTACTCAGAATCTGAAGGCATCCATCTCGATATGGATTACCTGATATTATTTAGAATAAGCGATTTGATTTCAATACTTTGATATAACTTCTAATGGTAGATATTTTTAGTATAAGCATATAGCTGTACATAGGCGTCTATATAGAATATACTAGTATGGATTCACACTGTGTGGTCTAATACTTGCTATAATAGGCTTATCTAACTTCTACTGACTTAGTTGAAGTTTATTAGCCGGACCGAATTTGCGCTACTACTTTAGTTGTTTTTACGGCTCTTATCCTGGCATGGGTGCATATTTGGCCATATTTTGGTGAATTATGAAAATACTTTTGCTCCCCTAAGATTTTTAGGTTGAATTCGAGCAAAAATCAGGACCGGAAGTTTGATGTGCATATTATTCATTGATTCACTAAATTTCTAACGGCCAGCTACTCTGGTCTCGGAATCCCAATCAACCCCGTTTTGTCTCATTTGTCGGGTACAATATTCTGAGAAAGAAGATTTTAGAGTTTATTATTATTATTATTTCCGAAACTTTGTGGATTTTATCCCCATTAGTTTTCGGGTGTGGGCTAAAATGGATTATTGATATGACTGGAAAGTTAGTGTTAAGCTCTAGTTACTTTATTAATTTCAATCTTATGGAGACATCAAAGAAATGACACAACCATATATGGGCATTCTAATTTGTAGAAATGTTACCTATAGGATAATGGTTTCATTTGATCTTCCAATGAATTAGTTATGGGATATTGAAGTGATTAGTTGGTTAGAGCTAAGCTCTATAGTTTAAGTCCTCCAGCACGACCAGGGCAAAGAGTTCACAAGCAGTGTAAGTAGTATAAGGTAATACTGTTTGTTAGATTAGTGCATGGCCTACTATAATACGGCTATACATGCTGCTGAATCATAGTAGGAAATAAGAGTCCAATGATAAATAGGTTATTTATATTTATCTCCATAACTAGTAATGATAGACGTCATAAATGTACTATAACTATATAGGAACTTGGTATCAAGGTTACATAGCATCCTTCAGAATTGTGCTATGTCATCCTATGATGACATAATCGATATTTTGGGTGCGAAATATCATGTTTTTATAACCTGCTTTTACCATAGTTAAACTCGTTATAAATGTTCAAGGTGGGACATGATGATGCCTATAACTAGTTGAATAAAATATATAGAAATTATAAATGGAATGTTGACACATTCCTCGGTTGCCAGGAAATGTATATTTCCTAAAATGAGTCATAACTCAAAAACTATCGATTTTATGTAAACTGGGCTAGTTCTGATCTATCCGGAATAGGTAACTTCCTATTCATTGATAATACATAAATTATGCTTAACTTCATTAACTTTTGAGATAATGAGATAATTAGCAAATAATTTTTCTAAGCTAATTATCTCATTATCTCAAAAGTTATCTAATTTTAGACACTAACATTTAGTATGTATTGTTATTTGTATTTATTTATAGTATTTTTATTTATTGTATTTAACAGATATTTAAAGAATTCAACCATAAATTGGGAATAGACAATCGTAGCACTCGTGCTTACCACCTGATGCCTAACGGCTTAGTCTAAGCGCACAACAATATTCTGACACAGTTACTATTTTGTAATATAAATTTTAGACCAGTGCTCGACAAAATGAAATTTTGATGGTGGTTAATTAAGCCACCACCTCACTTTTCTGGTGGCTAAAGAATAAACAACGGCCGATTTAACAAACCACTGATGACTTAACAAAGATCTAATGCCGTAAAACAACTCTCATATTAAATTATTAATAACAAATAATGCAACGATAAATATAATCTACACCACGTCAAATAATCCACAATTCATGGTAGATTAGTTAAGCCACCAAAGGCAATATTAGGTGGCTTAAATAAGATATTTGGTAGCTAACGCCACCAAACCACCTAATTTGTCGAGCACTGTTTTAGACCCATTTACGAATTATCCATTTAGAAAACTGATTAATATGGAGATTCAGATAGGGGATCATTGGTCCAAACTGCTGAAACAGGCTGTACTTGCAATGGCCTCCTGTAAGAAAAGATCCCTCGGACAGCTCCATTCAAGGTTATGTGGGAAGAGAGTTCCGGCATCAAGATCTCTTGTCCACCATTAACAACCTGCAGACCTCAATGAAGGAAGACTGATTTGGAAGAATTGGTTTTATCTGAAGTCACAGATTCACTAGATGATATCGAAAGGATGAGCGACATTTCCCCCCCCCCCCTGATAATCCCCTCGAAGCAGTTAGCTACCTCGATGAATCTCGAACTTCTACACAGCAATCAGCTATCAAGGCCGTAGCCACTGGTCAGGCTATATCATTAGAATTATTCTTTTATTAATTAAATTGTAAACAAGATAATATTTTAGGGAATGCACTATCTAAACACAATGCCATGGGATTCATTTCACGACGCAGTTCCGCTCCGTAATCCATACGACACACCGATGGATCCAACGATCAATGTATGACCTGAAAATTGGCAGCGTAGTAAATGCGATATGTTGGGGATATCATTTGAATCAGTTTGCAGACAACCATATTTAGCGTTGGGAAGTCACTTAGCGGTTTTGAACCTTGGGAAACGGAACATATCGAAGGAGCGTTAATTGTATATTTCGATGCCTATCCAAATTAATTACTGGGTGTGAAAACAGCCACCTAGCTACAGCTTCGCTCCATCATCTCTCGTTTTATCGCCAGTGATGGAACAAGGAAATTATGATTGTATTTTAAAACCAAACAAATTACTCCGTGTAAATACTTTCCTACAAATGTACTTATGAATCATGAATCCGTTTGGGGAACAGATGTGGAGATTTATGCTGCTTCTGATATTCTTGATGCCGATGTCTACGTTGCCAATAACTTCTACTCAACGAAAGACTCAGTTATTCTACACAACGAAAGACTCAGTAAGACACAGATAACTCTACAGCCATCCTTTATATCCAAAACTACTTCGATCACTATCATCCTGTCGTATCAATGCTGAACACGAATTACAAGACTTATGGAACTATTCAGATGATGTCCAAACGATTGAATAACACTCAAAACACTCTTTCGAAAGCGCTCAAAGGCAAGGTACATCTAACTTTGTGGGGACCTCTGCTCGAGGTTATTCAGGCAACGCAATCCCAATCTTGGTGAGCCCAGATAATGGAAACGTGACCTGCAACGGCATATCCCCTGTGGCGAAAGACGAGCTGTTATCTACGATCTACGATGCAAGAGACTTACGACTAGTATGTAGGTAAATTATCTGTGGAATCAAGTGAGTTAACATTTTTAATTATCTACTAATATAATTTATATTAATTAATTAATTAGTTTCTATTTAGTAAGTCCAATGTACACGATGTAACTTTATTACATGAAACTTACATCGTAATTATTATGTACAGTGAACTCCCGTTATAACGAAGTGCGGACATCGATTTCATTTTTGTTAAAGCAAATTTGTTATAATCTGATTAAAATTAGTTATTCAGAAATTTAGAGGGTAAGAAATATCTTTGTTGAAAAGATTTATTTTAGCAGATTTTTTATTTTAGTCTATTTCGTCGATTTATTTCATTATTGTATAGTAAAATATAAGGATGTCCGGACCATTGAACTTCGTTATAAGCCGATTTATAGCCGAATTGGAATTAACTGTAATACTGTTTAATTTCATAGTTTGGTTTAAAATATTTTGTTTCTATTATTTGTTAGTCGTAATCAGATGAAGTAGTGTTGGCTATTGACGTAAATGACACTGTGTATTATAATTCGTATGTTGGCTATCAAAAGTTATTACTAACTATAAGTAATAGCTTACAAACCCACCGGATTTAAAGATAATAAAATAATTAGCACTTAATTCCTTATGAGGTATTACACTCATTATCTCAAAGATTATTGTAGTTAGGCCTAGAAAATGTATTATCAATGAATAGGAAGTTAGCTATTGCGGATAGATCAGCACTAGCCTAGTTTACATAAAATAGTTAGTTTTTGAGTTATGGCCCATTTTAGGAAATATTCATTTCCTTGGCAACCGAGGAATGTCTCAACATTCCATTTATAATTTCGATATATTTCATCTAACTAGTTATGGGCATCATCATGTTCCAATTTTGAAGATTTATGACGCTTCTAACTATGTTAAAAGCAGGCTATAAAAAAAGCCCCTCACAGACGGGATGGGAGTGTGCTCCTTCTGATTGCACTTCTCCAATGTTTGATTTAAGTAGAATTTCAATATTAAAATTACATTTATCTTAGTGTAATATTATTTAATTATTGTTTGAATTGTGAAGACTTCAAATGTTTAAATTAATTAAAGATTAATTTAAAAAAATTATTACAAATAGAAATTTGGATACGTGTAGTATTTACGTCACTATTTTGAATAATATAATTGACATCATCATCAACTTGTAAAATGCTTAAAACTTTTACTTAAAACTTTACACAACTTTCAAATAAAACTAAACAGAATTAGATTTTTATTTATATGACTACACCTCAATTTGAGACAGTCAATCAGCCAGATTCTCTACCCCCGAATACAATGGAACATGCTATCCTTGCACGTTGGAACCCTGCTGTCGATGTACTGATAGTGGCCACTGCAGAGACAAGCGCTGTCCATGCAAGAGAAGGGACCGAGAATGCTGGAGCTGTGGACCGTTAGGATCCGGACTTTGTACAAATTTAGTGCCAAGGTTTCTTCCCCTATTTTTGAAATTACTGATCCACTTCCAACTGCTCACTCAAACTCATTACCCCAGACTCCAAATTTTATTTGGGGTAATATACCTGGAGACCTTTTCACACATTTAATCAGGATGGCTCATTCTGAAATAGTACACTGGCGCCGAAACTTATTCTCAGTGCCATCCGGACTAGCAGGTAAGGAATTTGTAAAAGAAATTTCTATACTCATAAACGCCATACCTGAAAGAAATATGCTTGAACAAATAGCCATGTCTGCAGTAATGACTATGCCTGCTCTACTTCTACAAAAACCTCACAAAACCTCGGAAGCTAAAGAGCACGTTGTATGCTTGACCAGGAGAATGCATCTATGGAAAGCTGGTGACCTTCAATCCCTGCTTGAAGAAGGGAGAGAAATACAGGAGCGCCTCCCGTTGAGCACACCTACAGAGCATACCACAGAAAATCTTTCAAGAACATTCACCAAAATGGTACTAGAAGGTAAACTTAAAGCTGCAATTCGGCTACTCTCAAATTTTCAGGAGGAAATAGGTGTTCTGAACCTGAACGCCCTCACCAAGTCAGGAGACACTGTACTAGAAACTCTAAAGAAAAAACATCCTGCAGGAAAATCACTTTCAACTCTTACTAATACAGATAGGCAAATTGCCACTCATCCGCATCCAGTTATTTGTGAACAAATTGATGCAGACCTCATGAGGTCTGAGGTACTCCACACCCAAGGAGGAGCTGGTCCCTGAGGGATAGATGCCCAGGGATGGAGAAGATTGTGTACCTCTTTTAGGTCTGCTTCCACAGACCTATGTAATTCCCTAGCTTCTTTCGCCAGGTACTTATGTTCAGTTGATATTGAGCACCAATATCTAAAGCCATATCTTGCTAACAGGCTTATCCCACTTGATAAAAACCCTGGGGTTCGGCCAATCGGTATCAGTGAAGTCATGCGAAGAATTATTAGCAAAGCAATATTGAGAATTATTGGCAATGACATCCAAGAAGCTGCTGGTACCTTACAGTTGTGCGCCGGGCAACCGTCTGGTATAGAAGCTGGCATACACAGTATGCGCCGGATATACGCGGAGACCGAAACTGATGCATTACTACTTGTTGATGCTAGTAATGCCTTCAATATGCTAAATAGGAAAATGGCCTTACAAAATATACAAATGCTTTGCCCCTCTCTTTTCCAAGTGTTTACTAACTGCTATGGTGGGGTCTCAGAGCTATATGTAGGGGGCAGATCATACTGTCCCAAGAAGGAACCACACAAGGAGATCCTTTGGCGATGCCTATGTATGCCATCGGAATAGTACCACTAATCCGGAGATTAAAAGAGGCAGGCTCAAGGCAAGTGTGGTATGCAGACGACGCAACGGGAGCAGGCACACTGGAACAGGTTAAAAGGTGGTGGACGCAGCTGAATGAGGAAGGACCAGCTTTTGGATACTTCCCAAATGCAGAGAAAACTTGGCTACTTGTTAAAGATAATAAAAGAGAAGATGCTGCCAAGTTATTTGCTGGTTCTGGTATATCTATAACGAGTGATGGAAGAAGATTGCTGGGATCAGTCATTGGAACAAATAATTTTAAGCAAACTCAAATGGGGGGCACCATCTCATCAATAATCAAACAACTAGGATTACTAAGTCAGATTGCTAAGACCCAACCTCAAGCTGCATATACAGCCTATACACAAGGTTTCTCTGCTAAATGGTCCTTCTTGTCTAGAACTACGAATGATATTACAAATTTGCTTGAGCCTTTAGATTGTGAAATAGGACAACATTTCATTCCCAGTATTATAGGGAAAGAAATACCAGGAGATGAGGTGAGAAAACTTATATCCCTCCCCGCGCGTCTGGGAGGCCTAGCCATTGATTGTCCATCCCAAAAAGCTGAAACGGAATACAGAAATTCTCTTTTCGTAACTGAGCCCCTCATAAACCGAATTTTGAACCAAGATGAAGATTTCAAAGATATCAGAATTTCCATCGATCAGAAAAAGAAAGAGATACATGCTATTACGCGCAATACATCGAAATCCTTCTCAGAGATTCTCAAAGACCGGCTCCCCCAAGATTATAAACTTGCATGGAGCTTGCAGCTGAAAAAGGATCTTCTAATTGGCTCTCCACTAAACCGCTTGAAAGACATGGTTTTGCCCTACACAAAGGAGCATTTCGCGATGCTCTCTGTCTCCGATATGGCTGGCAACCACCTAGAATGCCCCAAAAATGTGTTTGTGGAAAATTATATACAGTTGAACATGCGTTTTCTTGTAACACAGGAGGATACACCATAATCCGTCATAATGAAATCCGTGACTGTACTGCAAAATTGCTCAGTGAAGTAAGTCACGATGTAGTAGTAGAGCCAATGCTCCAGAACCTGAATGGCGAAGTTTTAATCCCGCGAACAGCCAACCATGATGATAACGCAAGACTTGATATATCTTCTTATGGGTTTTGGGGGGGTCGATTTGAAAAGGCATTTTATGACATAAGGATTTTTAATCCATACGCCAGGACGAATCGTTCCCGCCAACTATCCAAGGTTTATAGATCTCATGAGTTAGAAAAACGTAGAAAATATCAACAACGGGTGCTTGAAGTTGAAAAGTCATCTTTCACACCTTTAGTATTCTCTGCTTGTGGCGGAATGGGACAGACAGCAAACATTTTCTACAATCGTCTAGCATCGATGCTCGCCATCAAAAAGAAACAATCTTACAGCCGGACATTTGTTGGCTGCGCACACACCTCTCTTTCGCACTACTCCGTTCTGCAATTTTATGCATACGTTGCAGTCGTATTGGAAGGACAAAGAATCCAATAGAAAATGATCACCCTATCGACTTAATACTTGCGGAGAGTCTCTCTAACCAGGACTAGCTTCTCGTATAAACACCTCCACTCCCCCCCCCCCCCCCCCCTCTTTGATTAATTATTTTATTGTACTGCAATCCTATGTACTTTATATATATTGGTACTGACCTTTTAACTATGTACATGTCAATGGATATATTAAACTTCTTCCCTCAAAAAAAAAAAAAAAATTATAATTTCGATATATTTCATCTAACTAGTTATGGGCATCATCATGTTCCAATTTTGAAGATTTATGACGCTTCTAACTATGTTAAAAGCAGGCTATAAAAAAAAGCCCCTCACAGACGGGATGGGAGTGTGCTCCTTCTGATTGCACTTCTCCAATGTTTGATTTAAGTAGAATTTCAATATTAAAATTACATTTATCTTAGTGTAATATTATTTAATTATTGTTTGAATTGTGAAGACTTCAAATGTTTAAATTAATTAAAGATTAATTTAAAAAAATTATTACAATAGAAATTTGGATACGTGTAGTATTTACGTCACTATTTTGAATAATATAATTGACATCATCATCAACTTGTAAAATGTTCCAACTTCCAAGTGTTTTCATTGCACTTGTATGAAACACATATTCACTTACAAACCAATCAATAACAGTCATTATCTAGCACAGTGGTGCTTAACCGGTGGGGAATTACCCACTAGTGGGGAATGGAGCTTCAGGCTAAAAAGTTTACAAATCATTAATAGTAGTTTGGAAAATTTTCTTGGAATTAACCCTGTTCAATTTATTGTATTAAATTATACTTGTACTTATTTTCAGATTTCTTGGTTGAACTCGTACGTATATTAAACAGGTATTCACTGCTTCCAGACCATACCTGCAGTGTTGTCCAGACAAATTCTGTACTTCTAGAGGGTTCAAGCGCCCAAAAAATTTCGCACGCTCGCTACGCTCGCCCGTTGTTCATTATAAACATTGACACGAGAAATAGTTTGAGATCCCCTTGACATACGTATCAAATATTAAAAAACTAAATGCTCAATCAAAATTTAGTGTGGAAATCACGAATCAATATGATTCTATGCGGATTTGAGCACCTCTGGGAATCAAATTCAAATATCGCCTTGACTTGCTTAGAAAATTTATATTGCCATTTCCAAGAAATATCTTTGGCATAGGAATAACACGCTGTTCTGCTGGTCCGGCTATGGTCGGACTAGCTTTCATTTGCTGTAACTATGTCATATTATAGGATGGTCTAGTTTGGCTGGACTACAGAAAATCTTTGGCCGGAGAATTTCCAAAGCCTTGGTTTCCCTTGTGGTTAAAGAAAATGCTCAATGAACATATAGCAGGGCTGTAAATAAATAATTATTCTTTTCTTAAATCAAATCATTTGAGATTTCAAATCATTTCAAATCAAATCATTTGCCACTCAATATTCCCGTGAATCAATTCAAGTTAAATCAAATATTTGAAATATTTGGCTTGATTCACAACCCTGATATATAGTTATGTATTTATAAGTGTCACTGGACCAGAGGCGGGCCGAGGGTGGGGCCTGTGCCCTACCTAAATTAAGTGTGCCCCAACTCATTGATGTGAGTGTGCCCCAGTTTAACAGGCTGTGCCCCACCAGTGGCGGCTGGCTGGCGCCGCCACTGCACTGGACTAATAACAATAATATTAAAATGGATATTATTAAGTGTACCCATAAAGTATATGAGCACCATTTACTTCTTAAATTAAGTTCATATTTAGGTGGGGAATAGAGTAACTAGGTATTCCAAAGTGGGAAATGGCAGAGAAAAGGTTAAGAACCACTGATCTAGCAGATAGTAGGCTTATGTAATATGTTCTATTGTATTCAGTATACTATAGAGTAATTACAATATGGATAAGATGGCTGATTTATGTAAATAATCGTTAATATAACGTAGAATTGATTAGCTACCTAATAATTTTAATTGATATATAGAAAGAAAATCCTTAGGAGAATACAACCTCTATATTTTCAATAACTAATTTGAATTATTAAAGAGTCACTGGACCAGAGTACAAATTTCGATATAACTGACGAACAAAAGCGAAATTGAGAAATCAGGCTTCGAGGTGATCATCTCCAGGTAATTCTATATCTCCTGTCCATTTTTCCGACAGAGGTAAATTCAATCGTGTGCACTTATAATATAAAACTATAGTAGGAGCCTACTATAACGTTTTTACTAGAATAAGCACACTAAAAACACGATAATACCCACCAAAAATAGCGATTACGTAATCATATGATGACATAGCTCAATTCTGAAGGGTGCTCTGTATACTTTGATATCATGTTCCTATATAGTTATAGAACATTTATGAGATCTATCACTACTAGTTATTTAGATAATGATAAATAACCTACATATTTATCATTAGCCTTCCTTTAATCCATAGTCCAGTTACACAAAGTTGGTGCATAGGCCTGTTGCGTCTGATTTTAGCTCGCGTCTGATCTTAACTCGTTACTATATCAGTACCATGGATACTTTTTTACCATCTGATTTTAACGGGGACGTTGCATTAGCTCGAATTCTTGTGTAGTCGATAGCTCAACTCAGTTTTGAGTATGTTGTCGATAGCTCGACTCAGTTTTGAGTATGTTGTCGATAGCTCGACTCAGTTTTTGAGTGTGTTGTCGATAGCTCGACTCAGTTTTTGAGTGTGTTGTCGATAGCTCGACTCAGCATTTGAGTGTGTTGCAGTGGCGGCGCTAGCACATCAAAAGAGGGGGTGCAACTGGAGGTGCTGTTGCATTTCAGGGGGTGCAATCATTTGTCCAGTTACAACCTGCCAGAATGTTTGAATGATTATTGTGTCATGTTATAACGGTGGTCTTTTATAGAAAGTAGCTATTACTTTAAGTTGCTACTCAAATTTATTATTCGGAAACTAAACATATTAGCGATATAGCGATCATACGTAGATCAGTGGCGGATCCAAGGGGAGGCGGGCATATGCCCCCCCACTGTCCCTTCCTCTATTGCCCAACGGTAGGATCTTAGTTCGGCGAGATACTAAAACAACAAATGCGGTAGGCTTATTTGCCTTTTCCTTTAAGAATTACAGCAGAAGCTCGTTAGTACAAACACGGTAAATGAGAATTTCTGGATAAGAAACAAATGGCTTCACAAAATCAGGTTTCTAGATTTGCTATTCAATGGGTAATACTCCTGTTATGTAGATCTCTAAAATTTGGATATTAGAATTCCAGAAGCTACTTATCTTTAGCTAGTTATGTAGTCATTGTATCGTGTTTAGTTGGCAACATCCTCATCACAAGATTCGTGCCCACCCAGACCTGAAAGTTCAGTTTCGCATATGGCACCAATTATATACCTTTAGTCAGGGCCGGATTTACCATCATGCTAAGTAGGCTATAGCCTTCGGTCCACTACAAGACCAATGCCAGGACACTACAGGACCAATGGCCCACTACAGGACCACTACCGACCAATGCCGATCATGTTCGGACCACTTGTGTGGTTCACCCTTCAGGCCACTCAAGGGTAAATCCTGCCCTGCCTTTAGTATATATAATTACAGATAGATCTAACTCCCTCACTATACATCATTGTATTTACATATTTGAGATAAATAAGATTTTAGTATGTTGAATTTTAGTTAGGAATTTGAAGTTACAGCCCCTGAAATAGTCTCTGTTCACCCCTCAGATTTGTTTCTCGAACCCTCTCTGACGTAGATATCAAAGTACAAAGTGCTAAATTTGACTAGTCATTCATGCTAATTCTTATATACGAATTGAAGTGGGGTAGTTCATAACTGCCAACCGTACAGGGATTTTACCATTTTGACTGATCTGTAAAGCATACAGGGATTTATTCCATTTGAATTGGGATTTTTTTAAACTAATTATGAGTTAATATTATTGCCTAAAATATCTACAGTGATGATAGTATACTCTGCCAGACATTCTGCATTTACCACATATAAAGACACAACTTGGTTTATATATCTATTCAAGCGTTTACGGTATCCCTATACAGTATAGTATATTTAATTGCTTTACCTCTCCAAAGTAATAATTTTGATATGTCTTTCGTGTGTCCTTGAATAATAATTCCCGGGACGAGCGAGCTTAGCGAGCGAGAAACCTTTGGGAGGCGTACACGGAATTTTTGTACAATGTACAGGGGAGAATTTGAGCCCTACGAGGGATATGACTCAAATAGGTTGGCAGGTTTGCTAGTTATGCTATTCAACTTTAATTCAATAAATTCTAAACTCACCTTGAATTCTCTGAGCACCCCCATTGGGGGTGCTAACAGAATCTCAGGAGGTGCCGTACACCCCCTAGCACCCCCTTGGCGCCGCCCCTGGTGTGTTGTCGATAACTCGACTCAGTTTTTGAGTATGTTGTCGATAGCTCGACTCAGTATTTGAGTATGTTGTCGATAGCTCGACTCAGTATTAAGTATGTTGTCGATAGCTCGACTCACTTTATGTATCAATTAATCACCTTTGAGTTGGAAATTGAGATAATTCAACAAAATAATTTGAATAGCATAGTTTTGACTTGACACATTTCAATCTAATATATGAACAATCATTATTGAAATATATGATCAACCATTTCTATAAAAGGTTTCGTTAATCCATATCTTTCATCTCTATTTTCTACTAACATATTGGAATACAAATTAGATAACTACAAGCGCAGCAATGGAAATATTCTAACCACAAATGATGGCTTTAAGTTTTCCAAATACAAAGTTAAGGGCGATATAGTTTATCTCAGATGCGTTTTGTCAAAGAAAGGTTGTAAAGGAACATGTGAATTGGAAATCGAAACCAATCTAATTTATCCAATTTTAATGCATAACCATGACGTTGGAGAATATAAGGCAGAGGTTTATGAAATAAAGACGAGATGCAAGAAGACAGCACATAATTCACAAAATTGCCTGAGGAAAATTTTTGATGAAGAAACAAGAAGGAATCCATTCGCTTGTGAAATGTCATTCAACGAATGTGAATCGTCGATGTACCGTTCAAGAAGAAAATTGCAACCCAAAATTCCTCTAACTGCTGCTGAATTCTCATAAATGTTAACTGAAACTGCTTTCGCAACTCATCACCAATTTACTGTTTCCATTGAAAATCATACAGCAGTAATATTCTATTCTGAACGGATGGAGAATTATTTATTCGAAGTTAACGAGATACAATTTGACGGAACATTTTATACAGTTCCCACTCAATTCCACCAACTATGGACTATTTTCTTCATAGTAGACCGATATACACTCCCAGCTATACATTGTCTAATGACATCAAAATGTCATTAGACACGGCGATTGTAGATAAGATGCGTTCTTTTATTCCTAGATTTAAACCAGCTTCCTCAATTTCAGACTGGGAATTAGTTTCGAGGAATGCACTCAAAGAAATTCACCCCACGGTTCAAATTCACGGCTGTTGGTTCCACTTTACTCAAAGAATATGGGCTAAGACCCAAAAACTTCGTCTATCTCAGGAATTTCATCAAAATCCAGAAATAGCAGATTTCATCAGACTGTTGATGGCGATCCCATTTCTAACTGCTAATTTAATTCGTCCAATTTACTCATCCCTACAAATACCTGATCTGCCTAGTTTAGAAATGTATAAATTAAAGAAACTTCTGGGATACTTCAAAAAACGATGGATCTCACACAGACCCAGAAGAGCTATCAATATTTGAAGTTGAAGTGGCAACAAACAACGGTGCAGAAAGCTACCACGAAAAACTTAAAACCATAATTAAAACACACCATCCGCGAATATGGAATTTCATGGAAATCCTGAACAATGAGATAGATGACACAGATAATGATTTCGGAAGATTGCAGGAAGGTAGGTATATTTCCAGACCACGAAAGAGAAAAATATTCTAAAACAAGATCGCCGTGAACTTATTAAGGAAAAGCTTAGGACCGGGGTATTCACGCCCTGGTATTATCTAAATGCGATGGTTAAAACTGTTGGGACTTCAGTAACAACTGGAACAGGGATAGAAATATCTTGTACAGATGAATCAGAATATTCAGAAAATGATGATGAAATTTCTGGAAACACTTGTGCTGTTTGCTTATTGCCCCAAACAACAACATGGATATTTATGCCATGTAGGCATGCAACATGTTGCTCAGGATGCAACAAAATGATCGAGGAGTTAAATCAGCCCTGTACTATTTGTCGTGGTCCAATTCTCAGCAGATTTCAAATATATATTACTTAGTTTTTCTCTCATTTCTAATTATATTTCTACTCATTCTTCATTTATTTCATTTCTTCATCAATAATTCTCCACTCATTTAATTATATTCGGAAACAAATATTCTTAGTTATACTTATAGTACATATACAGTATGTACGTATATATTCAAAAGGAGGTTGAGGACGGAATTATTGGTAACAAAACAGGGTATTCATTTTTAAGAGAAATTGCACAAAATTATAACGATAAAAACCTTACTTTCCCTTTTTTAATTTCAAAATTCACTAAAATTTCCTGACAGTCTCACTCAAAAACTGAGTCGAGCTATCGACAACATACTCAAATACTGAGTCGAGCTATCGACAACATACTCAAATACTGAGTCGAGTTATCGACAACACACTCAAATGCTGAGTCGAGCTATCGACAACATACTCAAAACTGAGTCGAGCGATCGACAACTTGCGAAATTCGAGCTATCGACTACACAAGAATTCGAGCTAATGCATGCACCCAGTGCTGCCAAGTCTCCGTAAATTTACGTAGACTACGTAAATATACCCCTATCTACGTATCTACGTATGAAGACTTATTTCTACGTATTTCTAGCGAAATATATTTAAGACTTCTTGTTTAACATATAACTGCTTTTTGTTTTTACTAGTGAACCACCATATCATTATTTATGTTGTATAATATGTTAAATAATATCATAGTGATGAATTATTCCAATCGCAGAATACTCTTGATTCAAAACAGTTGCACAATTACAAATTAGTTAAATTAAATCTTACTTTGATAGTTTGATACATACTATTAGTGAGTATATCTTATTGTTTACAAGCGCGAAAGCGTCCATATATCTACCTTTATAAATGATTATTCATACAAAATAGTTAGTTTATATGATTTGAAAAAGCAAATTAAGAACTATTGGGTCGCAGAGGGAATTTTAGCATGCTCCGTAAAAACTTTTGTTTCTCCGTAAATTTTATGGTAAATCTCCAGGAATTTATCTGAACTCACTTGGCAGCACTGCATGCACCCCATTTTAACTCCTTCTTGATAACATCAACTGTGTTGAATAGTGGTGCTCATTGAATTTGAATGTATTGCACAAACGGGAAATAATGAAAACATAATTTCCTAATTTGCTTGTAATCATTGTTTACAAAATATTCACTACCCAAAAGCGAAGAAATTAGTTAGTGGGAATAAAGCTTTGAAAATTTCATAATAGATACCTGTTATGGCAGTACGACAACTCGCATCACGACAATTCGCAACACGACAACTCGCAACGGACAATTCGCAACACCGACAACTCGCAACGCGACAACTTGCAACAAATCTGATTGAACAATTAATGAACTCGTACAATGTTGGAACAAATGTAGTTTAGGAACTGTAATATTTGCACAGTCATAATAACTTTTAATATAAAATTTAAATAATAATGAATGCGTTATAACAGTGTATTTTGTTTAGTCACTTCCCATGTTGAAATGATGTGCTACACCCCTTAAGAATTCAAATCTGGGACGGTGTAGATAGCTCCCAACTAATTCCCTCAAGGCTTTTTCATTAGCTTGCGCCGCTTTCCGCTTATATGGCTGATCACCAGCTATATACTTGCCTTGCCTTATCTCAACCAGACCTTGTTCACACTTCAACGCAGTAATAAACTTCCAAATATTCGGGTGATGGCACCCAACAGTCGCATTGAAGCTGCGATGCTATGCTTCCACCGCATTCGTTGTCCTAGGTATGCCATATGCCGTATCAAAGTGATGGTTCCACATGCTGATAGGGAACAGTGCTTGCTGAAATGCACCACCTGGGGTGTACGTCCGATATAGGTCCTCTCGAATTACTGTATAATATCGTCTGTCTCAGGCGTAGGGAGCTGACCAGCCACTTCAGCAAATAGAGCAGGTACTTCATGAGGAGCAGCAAATGCCAGAGCTGGTATCATTCTGATACGGATAGCTAATTCTTCGTCCTGGGAATATGTGACTTGCATTCCAGCTGCTTGTACCTTGCGCCATAGATTTTGTGCGAGGTGGAAGAAGCAACCTTTCACCATACAAGTGGGCCATCTGCGCTCGAAACTGTTGATCGCAGCCTTCTCAAAATCCATCAACATTTCAGCAGGATCGGCTTGGGGACAAAGAAGCTGGATTTGTTCCCACATTTTGGAATACACAGCCTCTGTCTTGTTTGGTAGGAGTACAAAGAGACTTGGCAATAGATGGCCATACTTCATTAGATCAGGGCCTCCACGCAAAGCATGAATTACGTATACTTGGGTGAATAGTGAAGGAGCTGTCTTAAACGTCCCATCAGCTAACCAAATCCTGGATAACTTCAACATCTCCAGGTTCCTTTGTGTACCAAAGATGAGAATCCTCTGCGTGTCTGAACCAGAATCGTAGAGGAGGAATTGTTCGCCCTTAGAAGTTTTCTTGTATTCTTCCGGGAGATTGAGGTGCTCCAAAGTAGCTGGTTGTGTTGGAGCTGCTAGGTGGCGCACTCGCTGACGTTGTATGGAGCGCTTGAGGCTATCGAGCTTCGGTAACTTAGCAGCAACACCCTCCGATATAGTTTGAAGACTTTCACCTATTATCTGATGGGAGCTATCTTGCGAGTCTATATCTTTTCTCTTTATTCTAGCCTCACTTCACAGCAAAAAGCTGTCTATCCATCTGGTGCATGGAGATGAACATTCGTCCGTTTAACAATCTCTGCGCCTTTGGTATGTATAATCGCCTTGCAAAAGCCTCTTTGTTCACACAGCCAATGCGTGATCTCTCCAATTTTCCTCTGTTCCCATAAATATACCCTCCTTCGACTAGTTTCATTGCTCCTCTCTGAGACCGGGTTAAAGTGAAATATTCACTCGGAAGTTCTGCCATAGTGTAAAGAATGCAAAAATTGTACTGTTAATAATACACGTTGTAAATAACAAGATCTTTTTATACTACGAGAATTCCTGTTGACAACAAATGGGATTTTTCTTATGGGAACAATAGAGGTGTATGGGATACACATCTATTGTTCCTAAACTACATTTGTTCCAAAAAAAAAAAAAAACCCCCGAATTACATATGTCCTCATTAGTTTAGACTTGGTTTCAAACAATTTGGACCAAATTTGCAATAGTTGAACCAAAAGTAATGTATTTTTAAATTACTTTTCAAACTATTATGAGCGTGTTCCGGTGAATATATAGGACATAAATTTTTTGGAAAATGGTTTCAATTGTGAATCTAATGGGTTTGCAATATTAAATGGATGTGATTGGAAATTTACTGCTAAGCTCTAGAGTTTATAGTTCTCGAGAAATAAATATGCTAAATCATCAAAAATGGGCACATCTTATGCCAATATATGGTCATTTGGAAAAATTGTGCGAGTTAGGGTCATAAAATGTATTATGGAGGATAGGAAACTGGGTATTGCGAGCATTTTGCACTCAAAATTTTATTTATTGGTCAACGGGTTTCTGAGATTCAAGATAGAGATGTGAAAGGACCACCCAATGAGTTGAATTGTCAGAAAGCTTTAAAATCAGACGATATAACAGTATCCATGGTACTGCTATAGTAACGAGTTAAGATCAGACGCGAGTTAAAATCAGACGCACAGGCCTTATATAACGTAGGTCACGCTCTGTATAATTTCTAATAGCACATCCATGGCTTACTAGTACTAATGTCTCAAAATCTCACGGGTCTCATTCTTAAATTAAATTTTTAATAAAAAGTAAAATAAGCCAAAATTTTTCCTTTTATTGTGTCTCAAAATATCACTATAATTTCTAATAGCACATCCATGGTTTGCTAATAGAATGTCTCAAAATCTCAAGCGTCTCAAAATATCATGCAACAGGCCTAATTGTACTTGAATACCAGTTGAACAGCACACCCTAGATAATCCGAACCTCGCTAGTCCGAACAGGAGATACAAAACTATTATTGTACATTTGGGAAAAAATCTTGACAATTGTATATTTTTATGGAATTATTTGTATTTAGGTCGTTCACTATACGTATGTTAGGTATAGATTAAAAGAGATGGACAAGTTTGGTTCGGATTATCTGGGTCCCAATTCGGGCACGTAGCTAGAGTATGTAATTCAGGGGGCAAGTTTTATGTCGGGGGAGCAAGTGCAGGGAGTTGGGGGGGCAACAAGGGGGGACGAATCACTGAATTGACTGAATAACATAAATCAGAAAGAAACAATGATCTAAGCGGGCTGCGATTATTTGATGAAAGATTTAGCAGAAATTCAATGCCTATTAAGGTTCAGGTATCCTCTAAACCACTTCTACCAAAAGTATTTACCCGAATTAATTAAATTTTTTACAGCGGATTTACTTCATCTTCTAGATGGCAAAAATGCAATAATATTCGATCTTAACTCAGTGAAATTTGTTTTCCTCTATAAAATCGTATTTTGAGGAACGGATAAGTTTTTCCTGTTAATGATTAAGAGTAGATTGTTGTTGCATTACATGGAGAAAGTTCTAATCAAGCAAATGAGTGTACAAATTCTTTTAATCACTTATGAGTCCAATTTTTCATCAATAACTGTGGACATCACTTTTTGTATCATTGATAAATTAAATAAAAATAGTAAGAAAAGTTACTAATGAAATCGCTGCACTCATTTGTTAGAACTAATTGAGAGCTGTCCAAAACCGTTGAGATTTTGTTTCTAGGTGGTATATGAGTCATAATATGACTTCCGCAATGGCAATAATTGTGTTTGTAGATAGCGGGGTTTGAAAAAAAGTGTCCCCTATGGAAGTGGCTTAGGTGGAGGACACTAAAAAGTCTGTATCATTGAAAGTTTTCAATATAATTCCATAAGATTTGAAATTAAGATGCGATATATGCTGTTCTATCCAAATATAAAATAAAACCTGTTTGTGGCAATGTCCCGGAATTATCAAGTTTCTAGGGTATACTGCAACCGATACCAGACCCCGTTATTTTTATTCAAAACTCGAGGTGAGTCAAACTGGAGAAATAATTGAAATTTTTCTTAGAAATTTCGTGAGAGTACACATGGGTATCCATACAATCCGAAAATGCATAAAAACGAGATATACAATAGTTTGGGATTTTATCGAAATTTTGGGATTTTGTAGAGGATACCTGGGGCCTTATTCACTAAACTACTTAAACTTAAACTTAAACTTAAACTAAGTACCGTATTTATTCGAATAGTAGCCTCTATTCGAATAATCGCCTACCTCCAATAATCGCCCCCCTAAAGTAGCAAATAAAAATGTATTACTGCTACACGGAGTAAACATTTACATCTAATATAACTCACAATACGATTATCAACCGATTATCATAATTAAATTGTAATAAAATGTGATATTCTAGAAAATTGCTCAAAATTATTGGTGGAAAAATGGAGTAAAAACAATAATCGCCTAGGCTACTATTGGAGTAAATACGGTATATACTAAGTAAATACTTAGTTTTCATCCCAAACTAAATATTTACTTAGTTTTTACTTAGTTTTCATTAAGTATTTTCAAGTTTATTCTACTTAAATAAAACTAAGTATTTACTTAGTTTTTACTTAGTTTTCATCCAAAAACTAAGTATTTACTTAGTTTTCATCCCAAACTAAGTATTTACTTAGTTTACACTAAAATTCAGTTAATTGTCATTTAATGTAAAATTCAATATGCAAAAGCAACACCGACAGTATTTAAGATTTTAATAGTGTTGAAATACAATATTCATTTACAAACTTTCATTTCGATCAATTTACAACTTTGCTATTATTTTCTGAATGGCACTTTTTCTTTTAATAATTGAGGCTGAAACAACTCTGAGTGAGTCTAACCCATCAACGAATTTTTCGAGATAGACTGAATCCACTTGATGCTTACAACGATTTCGAGTTTATCAGTCGCTATAGGCTAACTCGGTATGTTTTCCTACAACTACACGAAAAAATTGTAGGTTTTCTCAATCGATCCACTCACAGATCACATTCCATTCCAACTACTACCCAATTGGCTGTTGCACTACAATTTCTTGCAACAGGTTCGTTCCAGACTGTAGTTTCAACCGCACATGGCAGGGCCGTAGGAACACGGGCGGCAGGTGCGGCATAGGCCGCACCAATATTTTAGGTGCCTGCATCATAATTCGGGTTATACACTGCCAATCAATTAAGTGACGCCACTTGGCCGCACCAATAATAATTGGCCTACGACGGGCCTGCATGGGATATCTCAACCATGTGTATCAAGATGCATTGGTGTTGTTTCAGATGCACTCTCCTCATTTGCAAAGGAATATATAACCTTTCCCAACCAACAGAGACAAGCTCAATTGCAGCAGTCATTTTTAGATAAGACTGGATTTCCTTTGGTACTTGGATGCATCGATGGTACCCATGTACAGATCGTTGCACCTCCAAATAATGAAGAAATATTTGTGAACAGGAAGAATGAGCACTCGATAAATATCCAGGCGATATGTGACGATAGTTTGAAGTTCGTTGATGTTGTTGCGAAATGGCCAGGGAATACACATGATGCATTTATGTGGAGACAATCGGGAATCAACCATAAAATTTCCAACGGGGATTTACCAATTGTAAATGGATGGTTTCTCGGTGATAGTGGCTATCCGTTACGTCCCAACTTATTGACTCCCATCTTATCTCCAAATACACCTAGCGAGAGGAGATACAATCGCGCTTTCCTCAAGACTCGCAAGACAATTGAGTGTGCGTTTGGATTGTGGAAGAGCCGATGGAGAGCAATGCATAGAACTGGCGGAGCATTATGTTATAATCCTGACAGAGTTTGCAGGCTGGTTATAGCAACGATGGTATTACATAATATTTGTATTGACCATGGTATTTCATGGGAAACCGAAATTCTTCCGGAAATCGAAGATATCCATGATGGCATACCTATTGATCCTATTGTCAGCGGACAACTAGTGCGCCAATCAGTTATTGAAGAATATTTTAATTGACATATGTAACAAAACAGTTATGTATTATGGCATAAGTGATAGGCTTTTATAATTAGTTTGAAGTTTATCAGTACAAATATGACTAGCTATCTTTATCAGGGTACATAAAATAATTAGGCATCGATCCAGGTAGATAATGTGCAGAAGAGGAAGCTTGGAAAGGGGGCAGTGGGTGGGGTGGCATAGATGTAAGAGTTTTGGTCATCTGTAGCCTATTTGAGACTAGCTGTCCTAATAGTCAAGCGATCCAACTTAAAGTCAATGCTCTTTAGGATACACAATTTTTCATCCTCCCTTTCCATAATTTTCTGCCTTTAATGGATCGGGTGCCAGTAAGCTTTCTTCATAAAACTTACGCTTTCTTGGAGGCTTGATTTCATTTCCCGAGGCTGAAACACATTGTGGAGGATTCGTAATGGCGTTTGGGCTAATCGCCATTTCGATTTCGCTCAAAGGTGAAATAGGCGATTCGATTGAAAGGTCAATTCCTCCAGTAATCCCTTCAAAGCTTTCCTTACCCTTAATGGACTTAATCTTTACCTCGAGCTTCGTTAAGCCAGCTTCAGCCTGACCACCACCTGTCTTTTTTGAAGAAGCCAATTTGTCACTTATAATAGGCTTATACTTGACGATAATGTTGGACCATTTCTTCAAAACATCATCCTTGTTCCTGATATTTCCATGGTCTCGCGTAATGGTAGCAGCTATTTCTTCCCAAATAGCGTTCTTATCTTCGAAAGATAGTGTAGAACTAAATGCTCCAAATAGTTTTGATTTATTCTCCAAGACTAAATCTACTAAACTGTTGATCTCTTGATTTGAGAAATTCTTTGATCGGGGTTTGATAGACACGAATGAGTAGAAACTTGTTTGTATGATTATTATAGTATACAATTTACACTGGTTTATCATCATTTATACTAGCCAAATGTGTTTGAAAATGTCGTATTCATATCACAACAATACCACCACTTTCGCAATTGTTGTTGAGTCATTGATATCACAACAATAGCACCACTTTCGCAATTGTTGATGAGTCATTGATATCATAAAAATAGCACCACTTTCGCAATTGTTGTTGAGTCATTGATATCATAACAATAGCACCAATTTCGCAATTGTAACTTTATAGTATACAATTAGTGAAATTATTTTTTGATGTTTTAATTCGATTTATATTTGCTATGAAAAAGTGACATTAATTTAAATTGAAAGTAAATATTAGTTTAATTAATTGTGATCGTGACTAAAGTTAAACATAGATCTGCAGACTTCAAATAGAAAGGAAAACATATAATAAGGAATTAGGACTGTAAACTTGAAAAATTATATTGATTTATCAACTTAAGGTACCTCTCAACTAGACTTTAAAAAATTGTATGAAAACTAAGTAAAACTAAGTATTTGCCAGAAAACTAAGTAAAAACTAAGTATTTTGCTCAAAACTAAGTTTAAACTAAGTATTTACTTAGTTTTGCTTTGTGTATACCCACTTAGTTTTTTGCTAAGTATTAAGAAAAATACTAAGTTTTTACTTCGTTTTCTGGCAAATACTTAGTTTACTTAGTTCTCTGGCAAATACAGTGCAACCTCTATAAGTGGGGTCTCTATAAATGGGGAACCTCCATAAGTGGGGAATTTTTTTACCATATTCGTATATATCCATACAAATGAACCTCTATAAGCGGGGAAGTGGGGAATGGGGGACCATAAATTTCAAGGAGTTTTTATCTGCATACAAAACAACCTCCATAAATGGGGGGAATGGACAAATCCTAACATGATTCTTATAAAATAATACAATATTTCCAATAAATCGACTCTAAAGTTCTACAGAAAAAATATTTTCGATTGATCTACTCTGATGTTTTTAGAAGAAATCACCTAGTGTAGATCAGCAGTTAAGGCCCCACTATACTCAAGAATGACTTTGAGATTAGTGTGTCCTTGGATAGTAACCTGTAAAGTATAACAGTGTACAAAATTTCAGGTGAATCTGAACAATACTTTTATTGTAGCGACCATTTTAGAGCTTAGGAATGTGTACATTATCATCAAAAGGTCAATTTTCAAACGTCTACCAATGTTCTTTAGTCTAGATTTTGTAAATTTGTTCCAAATTGGTTAGAACCAAGTGGAAATAACAGAGTACATATCTGGTTTTATAGAAACACGAATATCTAACATTTTGGATCTAAACTTTCGGAGTTACAACACTTTGAAGTCAAATTTTAACCTCAAAACGTCAACAATTCGTAATTTGGGAGTCGATGTCTGACTTCAAAGGGATGTCACTCTGAAAGTTTCCATGTGAAATCTTAGTTATTCGTGTTTCTATAAAACTACATATGATATCAGTTGTTTATACTTGGTTTCAACCAAATTGGACTAAAATTGCGAAATCTAGACTAAAGAACATATATTTTTATTTTACATTTCCCACTATTCCGAAGAAAAACAGGCAAATCTATAGGATTGCAACCATTAGGATAAATGATTCAATAATTCTGCATATGACTTTGTGATGATATGAAGATGTGTTTAGGAATTTAGTGCTAAGCTCTAGCGTTTATAGTTTTCGAGAAAAATATTTCAAAATCATCAAAAATGGGCACATTATATGCCCATATATGGTCATTTGTAAAGATTGTGCGAGTTAGGGTCATAAAATGTATTATGGAGAGATAAGAAACCGGGTATTGCGAGCCTTTTGCACTAAAAAATTTCTGTATTGATCAACGGGTTTCTGAGATTCAAAATAGAAATGTGAAAGGACCACCCAATGAGTTGAAAAGTCACAAAGTTTTAATTGCTAGAGCGTTCACAGTTTTTATCCAAATTGTTTGAAACCAAGTGTAAACTAATGAATATATATTTAATTTGGGAATGACCCTTGATCTAAACTTTACAATGCGTACTTTCAGAGTTCCAGCCCTTTGAAGTCAGACTTGGCACATTGACAGTCCAAAACTGACTTCAAATGACTATAACACTGAATTTTTACATTGAAATGTTGAAAATTTTGTCTTACGCCCTAAATATATATGCAAATATACTAATGTATGAATAACAACGAAATTGAACTAACAATATGGCTGTACCAGCCTACAAACTTTGTAACCCATTTGCAAATGTCACCCTCCATGATGTCCATCACATTCCCGGATTTTATAAAGGTCGCTACAGCAAAACTATTGCTCAGATTCACTTGAAATTTGAAATGTAGGTATACTTTGGGGGGTACTATCCAAAAATAATCGAATCTCAATTTATCTGACCACCATTGTGGGGCCGTAATTTAAACTTTTGTCCGAAATTGGCTGTATAGCAGAGAATTCCTGGTTTACAGAGCCCTACTAACTTCAAATCTACTCAGAATTCTAAAAAAATTTGCCAGATTATCTTCCAGTGCGAAACAAACTGGAAAACGTATTTAACTCAAATTCTCATTTGCAGTATAGTGCGGCCTTAACTAAATTGTCATAATATACAAATAATAACTATGACGTGCATTAATGTGTGTGTTATATGAATACTTTGTATAATATAGCATATATAATGTTTTTCCAATTGAATTTTATAACCGGGGAATGGGGGGCAATTTAAAATTTCGCCGTCCCATGCTCCCCACTTATAGAGGTTCCACTGTACTTAGTTTTTACTTAGTTTAACTTGATTAAGTTTAAGTTTAAGTAGTTTGGTGAATAAGGCCCCTGAACCTTAAATTCGATGAGTTTCCTAACAATTAGATTAAAATCGTATGAACATAGCAACGGGAGTTACAAATTCCATAGTTTTACCATGCAGTTGAAGTAAATTCGAGTCTATTTACTATAATGAACACTTCCTAAACTTCTCTTGGTGGTGGGGGGGGGGGCGAGAAGTACTTTTGGGGGGGCAGTTGCCCCCCCCCCCCCCCGTAACACCTGTCCCAATTTCCTATTGAAAATGAACTACTTCATTAATCGTAAAACCTCTGTTCGGATTAGCGAGGCTCTGCCGTAATAGGATCTATTTTTCTACTGTGTTCAATTTCGTATTTGTAATTCAAAGTTTTCTTAATTTGTATGAAATTGGATGCGAAAAGTGTGTACTTATTTATGTATAATTACCGTGGGACGTCTCTGTCCTGTAACCATCAAATTTGTCATAAGTTTAGGTGATTTCCATGATGCAAAATAGTACCTATATTTGTTTAGAGTTATTGGTTAGCATGGTTGAAGAAGGATTGATAAAACAGCGTTTTTATACAATGTCTGAAGTACATTTGCATAATACTACTGATGATATTTGGGTCTCTTTTCTTGGTAAGGTTTATAACCTGACTCCTCTATATCATCTGAATAAGGGTAATTATTTTGCAATGAGATTTTTTTAGTCTGTTTATCATATGACATGTCTGATTAAATAATATAGTACTGAAGTGCTTCACTTGCAAGTCTCTTCGCGACATTACAAAACCACACACCAACTGCTTCGCGGTGGGTATTGGCTTATAGTTCAATCATTAATATATAGCGTAATTAGACTTAGAGCAATCAAATTTAAACTATTTGTAATTTTAAATAATACGCCGATCATCGGTACGAGTAACCATATTGGTTATATGGTATGATAAATGTACATGTTTATTCTGAATGTACATGTTCTATTAATTTTTAGATTTTTACTCGTAGAGGATCAGATAAAGTGAATTTTCACAATTTTTGTTTATGATGAAGTATAAATAGATTGGTAATGAGTAAGCATATTCGAGATTTTGTGTGAGGGATATGTATGTAATGAGACAATGACTTCCTAATCCCATTCTAGGTGTGAATTTTCCTTCAAGACTTGAATTATCCGACCCAGACCCAAATACCCCTGTATTTTCTTCAATCAATTCAGGTTATACGAACAAACACGTATATATAGTTTACATTAGCGCACTTCTTTGTCACGTCGCTTCGCGACAACACAACCACACTACTAACATTCTTTATACTCCTAACATTCAGTATAAAGCGTAAATACTCATAATTACCAAATTTGACAATTTGAAATTTTAATGTTGTCATCATTTAATAATGAGAAAACTTGGAAACTTTTAAATTCAAGCATATTACCCAAGATTAGTTGTACGCATATAATTGTTTTGGAAATTGGTTTTCAAACTTAGTCTATATAGCTATTCCACGGATGCCCTGGGGTCCAAGTTATAAATAAATAAAATCCAAATCATTTTTCACTTCAAGTTGAAATTCATATTTCTAGTTTACTTACTATAAAATTGGCAGTACCTGAGCCATGTTATACGTTTGGGTCAAGTAGCGATTTAATTATATGATTATATGGTCGTTTAATTATTTAGTCTTAATCTTGAATCAGTAGATTTTATGATTCCGCATCACAATATATAATAATTCATGTTTAAAAAAATTGTAATTCTGCGCATTTTTTATCAAAATAGATACAGGCCAGCATGCCCGTACCGCCCGTACGTCTGGTGTGGCAGAATCGTACAACTTCTCAGGATGCCCAGCTTTGCTGTACCACATCTGTTCGAAATTCAACAATTAAATCCTTTACTAGCGCGCTTCGCTTGCTAGGTCGCTTCGCGGCAGAACACAACCACACACCAACCGCTTCGCGGTTGGTGTGTTGTTTATATACATCTAACCAGTGACCATCCCAGGGGGGGGGGGCATCCGGGGCAAATGCCCCGGATTTATACTAAAGCTGCGCTTTTGTCCCGGGCTGGCCAGATCCTCCGACCGCCCCTGCTTCTAACATAGATTATAAAGCATAAATAGGCCTAAATAGTAAAATTTAACAATGTGAAATTTTAGTGATACGTCATCGTGCGATAATGAGTAAGCATATTGGCAATCTGGTGTGACCAACGTGCACGCATCATTAATGTACATGTTCTATTAAATTTTCAGATTTTATCTCAGAGGGCGGGAATTATGTGCGGTTAAGTGAATTTTCAGGATTCTCGAAATGTGACAATGACTTCATAACTTGTCGAGGTGTTAGAAATTTTGAGTGGAAACCTCAACTTGTTGGCGGGTACCAAAAGTAACTCCTATATCCCAAAAAAATCACAATTGAAAACCGTCCAGTTTCTTCAACCAACTCGGAACATACTAACAAATCTATTTACATCCAGGGGTGGATCTAGCCACTAAAATTGGGTGGGGGGGGGATGCAAATTTTGGATGAGTTTTTTCATTAACTATTCTCAGCCAAGTGTTCTCCAAAATAGGACTACAATTCAAAATAGAATGAAATTTTCTAATAGGATAAAATTTTGGGGGGGTGCGCATCCCCCCGCACTCCCCCCCCCCTAGATCCACCCCTGTTTACATGTATATACCTATATATATACCCATAAGGCTTTGTGTTTTAATTAGTTGCTAATTTAATGATCGTCGGTTCACATGATTGGCGGAATTTTCGTTGCTTAAAATTTTAGACGTACAGTAGAACTAGGCTACACTTTGAGAGACAAGAAAAAGTACGTACCAACCGAGGTACGTCTTATCCGTATGGATATTCCACAAGTTGAAATACTGACTTGTTCAATGATATGAATAAGATATATGGTATACAAGTACATAACATACCTAACGATATGATTGAAGTATTTTAGTTGACACCTGCTTACTTAAACCAATAATAACCGAGTTCTGCTGATACTATTCTAGAGTACGTACTAACCGAATTAATATACCTTATTTATTCGAATAGTAGCCTCTATTCGAATAATCCCCCCCTAAAGTAGCAAATAAAAATTTATTACTGCTACCCGGAGTAAACATTTACATCTAATATAACTCACAATACGATTATCAACCGATTATCATAATTAAATTGTAATAAAATGTGATATTCTAGAAAATTGCTCAAAATTATTGGTCGAAAAATGGAGTAAAAAACAATAATCGCCTAGGCTACTATTTGAGTAAATACGGTACATACATTTTGTACTTGGGAATATAAATTGGTACGTCTTATCAGAGGTACGTCTTATCCGAGTACGTATTAACCATATCATGTATAATGGATCAGATAGGAGAGAAAATCGGTTATTAGCGAACAATACGTAATATCCAAGAGTACGTCTTAAGCCGAGTACGTACTAAGCGAGTTCCACTGTATGTTAAATTTATATGATTATTTATTAGGTAATAAACTTATGAATGATATGATATTGATTGTTGAAAAATAAATATAATGAATGTTTGAAATGTAAAATTATGGGCGATTCCTTCAAATATACGAAGGTTTCGCCATTATCGTAATCTAAAGCTAAATTTAATAGTCTGATTCCTTTCCTTTTTATACTTTGTTTGGAATTGAATATTTCCACTCTCCCATTTAGCATAATTTAAATCCTCCTGTATTACTTTTTCTCTCTGAAAATGTCGCATTAATTTTGAAAAACTACGATATGAAGAAGTCTTCCAAGTCTACCATTATAAAGAAAGGATCTAATTCAGGTTCAACTTTGACTAGTTTCCTCATTATTTTCCTGTATGTTAATTCATTCTTCTCAGTTACCAGTGAGTATACGCAAGGAAACATATATCCATCCTTTTCTGCATGTATAGTATCGAGTTGATAGATTTGCTGAGGTGCAATTTGAATGTTCCATCTGCAAACCAATTATGTGACTCTTTCAGAATGGAAAGGATCTTAGAAGTGGAAAATATAATGATTCTATTAATATCTCCAAATCCGGAATCGTAAAGTAAAAGGGTTGACCTCTTGGAGTAACCAAAATTTCAATTTCAGAAGCAGATGCTGGATTAACTAATCCTTGATTACCATTTTTATTTAGCCGTATCGTTCTCTTTAAGGAATCAGCATTTGGTTTTTGGACTAAACTTGATTCACTCAATGTCTACCCCGAAAGCTTAAACGGATTTAGTGCTTTGATCTGTATCTTGCGTAGCACGTTCGTTCATTATATTGTAACCCTGTAGCATATTCAGGGTTTGATACAGAAATTTTTCCTATTGGGGGGGAAACTTTCCTAGAAACAGACTGTTCCCTTGGATATAGGAGCAGCATATACATGTATAGGCCAAAATAAGACAATTCCTGAGATGGGGGAACTTTTGTTGCGTGGGGGGAATCCTAGCCCCCCCGCCCCCTCTGTATCACACCCTGCTATTAATCCTTGTCATATCTGGTCCATGAGTGTGACTCTCCAGTGTTTCATTAATAACCTTCGGTTTTGTAATTATCAAATCGAAATTCGTTGTTATTCGTGCTTTATACATACCCAATGTTTGAATTGATTAGAGGATTTGTTTAGTGTGTAAATAAATTTACACGTTGCATTAATTTTGACAATTTAATTGAAATCTAGGTCCCAAATTCTACATTATTATTACAAATTTTATTTATTTACTAGATATGTCGTGGATTAATATTGAGAATTGAGACGACGTTTCAAATTCAATTTTGTCATGTGGTTAAAGTTGCACAAATGATATAAGTGGTGTGGGGACTATAAATTCGAAGTCCCTTGAACTATCATTCTTAAATAATAATTAAAGTGTAATTTGGGGGATAGAAATCAAATGCATTGTCAAAATTAGTGTAACTAGTTAATTGAGGTGTCAGAGATACTTTGTTCATTATGTAGATCAGGGTCTTTTTTAGATCAATCTTGTTGTAAATTTTGGAGTTACTCCACGATTCAGTTCGTCCGCGGCTGCTGCAGTGTTGAGTTACACCTATGTCTCAACCTTAAATACCCTGATGTGATAATTCCTGAAAACAGAAAAATTTAATCACCCGAACTAGAAATGTGTGCAATAAATAGTTTATTTAAAGCAATTGTTCCCAACCTGGGGTCCACAGGTGTATTACGGACAATGGGAGGGGTCCACAGAATGTCTAATATTTGCTATAGGGGGTCCACGGTTGAAAAAGGTTGGGAATCGCTGATTTAAAGGGTGAGAAACTCCGAATTAGCCCAAACTATTGTAAATATAATGATATATTTGTCCATTGACTGTATATATTTGATAAACACGATGTTCTCTCTAATCGTCCACTTCTCTAATAGTCCACTTTTCTAATATTCCACATCTCTAATTGTCTAAGATAATTTGTTTTCAATTACGGTATTTCCTTGTTTCTATTCATTATTAGTCTACTTACATATTCTTTTCTCTCTAATGTTCTACATCTTTAATAGTCTATTTCTCTAATAGGCTAGCTTTGTAATTGTAATGATATTACATTAGATATAGCAATATATCCGAGATTATTTATCCATGGATATTGTGTCTAAAGCTGGACTGTTTATTATACGATTTCCTATTACTTACCTACATTTCATACTAACTAATGATCTGCCAATCTGCCATACAACCTCAATTATATTTTCTTAACTAATACTTTATATATTATAGTGACCCAGAAATGGGGTCAAGCCCTTTCAAAAGGGCTTAGGTCCAAGCCCATCCCTTATCAGAAGGGCTTAAGCCCAAGCCCTTTTTCTAAGACCTTTTTGAAAAAGGGCTTAAGTCCAAGCTCAAGCCCTTAATTTTTTTGCTCAAGCCCTTAATTTTGGGCTTAAGTCCTCACTTAAGTCTTTACTCTAATTATTTAGAAATCCATACCTATTTTATTGAATAAGTACCTTGATACTGGCTTCAAAAATGGCTTGAAGCTCCTCTATAAAGGGCTTAAGTCCCAGTCCGGACTTACGCCCTTATATTAAAGAAGGACTTAAGTCCGGATTTAAGCCCTCTCAAAAATGGGCTTAAGTCTAAAGGAATTAAGCTCTTTCGGGCTTGGCCCCATGCCTATGTTATACTATGTGATTCAATGTATATTAACCTAAACATACTTATGCCAAAAATTAATTTTAAAATCTTTGATAACACATGATCTCTAATAGTCCACCTGGTGCCTTTTGCCCACATGTGCACAAATAGAGAGTTAAAATTGCACGTACTACAGCTAGTATGTTGTTTCCTTAAGCCAAAGTTATATCGGTGTATTCAAGTAATTAGGTTCCAGAGGTATTTTATACTGTATTAATCGATGTGATAAAATTATCAAGGATTATATATTCAAGATGATATTATCCATTTATCTAGATTCTAGAGAAGGTTAAAAGGCAATTAAAGCAGACCTGTTTACATTGCTGTAACTAATTAAATAAGAAATTCCTTTTGTCCAGGCCACTTTAACTATGTGGCCAGAAATATTCCAACTCATACAACGCGGCTGCATTCGTTTCGAATAAATGTTAATGACGAGTGAATACACAAAATTTAATTCAAAGACAACTTTTAAAATTCAATATCCACGCGTTCAGACCGAAATAAGCTGTGTGAATGCGCTCACACCACTGTAACCAGTGTGAAGAACAAAATAAGAAACATTAAAGAGACGTACAAATTATAGACATATATCTGGAAACTATAAGAAAAACTGATACTAGTAGGCTTAGAATGATCTAGAAAGCTTCTTTTATGTGGTAAATTTAGCTCTTGAAACTTGATTGCTATTCGAGAACTCAAGTTTTATCTGGGAATCCATATTTTATTATTGTAATTGAAATTATACTAGCGGGCTTCGCTTGCTAGGTCGCTTCGCGGCAGAACACAACGACACACCAATCGCTTCGCGGTTGGTGTGTGGTTTATATACTCCTAATATTGATTATAAAGCGTAAATAGGCTAAATATTCAAATTTAACATTGTGAAATTTTTAATAATTACATCATCATGCGATAATGAGTTAGCATAGTGGCGATCTGTTTTGACGAATCATTAATGTACATCTTCTATTAAATTTTCAGATTTTTATCTCTTAAAGGGCGCGAATTGTGTGCGATTAAGTGAATTCTCAGGGTTCTCGAAATGTGACAATGACGTCATAACTTGTCGAGGTGTGTGAAATTTTGAGTGGAAACCTCAACATGTTGGCGGGTGCCAAAAGTTACCCACATATGCCAAAAATCACATTTGGAAACCGTCCACTTTACTTCAATCAATTCGTAACATACTAAAAAATATATATACATACCCAGCCTTGTGTTTTTAAGGTATAGATTATCTTGACTTGAGGATGGAATTTGATAAAATAAATTACATTTATATGGTTCTTACTATCCTAGTACAGTACATATTTGATATAGTGTTAATGATGGGGACATCTGATTTGTGGCCAAATTATCACTATATCCAATATATCACTATACCCATTATATCACTATATCTACTGTATCACCGCATCTAATATATGATTGTATACCTTGTCAATACATATATTCTGAAAAGAATAATCAAATTCCTTATCAAATTCAAGTGGTAACGATATTTATACTGTAAAATATGAAATTATGGATCCAAGGAAGGTCTAAAATCCAATATTCTTGTGTAATCTGTACACAAATTATCACTATATCCAATAATGAATATCACTATAACCAATACAATTTGTATGGGATTTGCTCGGGAACGCACCTAAAGCTGCAAAATTATCACTATATCCAATATATCACTATATCCAATATCACTATATCTATTATGTACTTTAACACATATTCAAGAAATTTAGCAAATACATAGACCTCAAAATTTGAGCTATATTCGCTGATTTGTTACTACGTCATCATAAGTGTAATATACAACCATTTGTAAATACGCTCCCAATCCTGGTTAAATCCACTTTCATACGCCTAAATCACAATTTGATGTCAAAATTTTTGTGCTCCTAAATTCAAATTTTCCAAAAATTCTGCTCCAAAAGGAGCGTCTCGCAAAAGCAATACATCGTTGTTGCAATATAAAATTACTCCTGAATACAAATTTAAGCTTTCTGGGACTCGTATTCTTTCCAATTCATTCTGGACAAACAAGCAGACAAACCAACCAAACCACCAGTGGTGGCGCGATCAGGATTACCATGCTTTTGATCCGCCCCCCTTGTGGGGGGGCGGGGGGAACTTGCTTGTCTGATATAGGAGTACTTAATGTTAATGCAGAAATGCTATACGCCCTGGATAGGGAGTCCATAATTAGCTGTTTTACTGAGATGCTCCACTGTATACTATTATAGGACAGATTATTTAACTATTTTTGTCATTAAAAATATCGTTTATGGATTGAATGCGAATTTTGGAATGTTTACAACCATTGGGTTTGCCTCTCTAGCGTATTGCCCGCCTCCTTTCGCCTCCCCAAGGGGGCTGTGCTGGCTCCGCCCCTGAAAACCACACTCACACGCACACACACACAGGCATATGTACATTTATCCAGGTTTTTGTCCCAACATTCTATGCTCCATACAACTCAGTCCAATTTATTTAAGAACCTAGTCGGCAAGCCGACATCCTTTATACAGTTTGTATGGAGTATATTCTGCAAATGATCTATAAGCGACGCATCGATTTTGCCAAGACAAAATCCTAGTTTTTAAAAACCTACTCTGATAAAGGGACAGTTTTTTTAGATATAGGTTCAAAGACCTGCGCACACACACAGAAAAATTGTGTTTCTGATGTGTTCTAGATATATGTACTGGTACTACTTGTACAATCCCGACACCCTAAGATTAGTTGATATAGTAAACTCTGGGAAATTCTATAGGTATACGAATTGTACTTGTCGTGAAATATCTGGTCACAAATTGTTCATGTCACGAATTGTACTGTGAAGAAATGTATGTATCCCTCTCATAAAATGGGAAGCAACCACAGCAGAATCATTGATCGCTTCACACGTTCACCTTTGCCTATCATATAACAGTTTCACTACCATTACATAATTACTACTTTATATTAAAGTTACTATGAATGCACTAGCCTTGAACTACGTGTTATATGGACTGGAAACTACAAATAAAAACTGGACCGTGGATAGGTTAGAAGGGCAGACTAATTTACATTTAAATTCGATAGAGAAAGTTAATATAGGACATCAAGTCCTTATGATGTTTTTTCATGAATATTGAGCTACATAAAGTAATTCAATGAACAAAACATGATTGCATTTGTCAAATACTAGTACAGTATTTATTATTAATATAATCACCTAGAGATTCTAGTATTATTTACGTAGATTTAAATTTCTTGAATTTAGGTGTATCTTTCTTTATCGATGCTATTTTATAATTCACATTTCTAGTTTTATTGGCTAATATGCAATAAGAGCTTATGTTAAGAATCTTGTGTAATATCCTCCAACCTAAATGTTGCAATGAGCACAGTTAGTTTTCCATTGTTCACTCTGTTCAAACACTAGCACTCTTTCACTAACTAAATTAATATTGTACGCGAAGCGGAGGTTAAAATTGCGTTTTCAATATCTCATCATCATCAATTTTAATGAAAAATTTCCATAAGACCACTATGTAGTCAACTGCAAGATCTGAGGGCCACTTCAGAGAACCGCGATCAACATACTTTATCAAATCAAATTCAACAGCATCACTTAAATCTATATCATTGTTCTCAGTAAGTGATACAAGACAGTGTTGGCGTTTTGAAATTTTAATGTAAGAATAAACAGCATAACCTCCAATAAAAACAATAGATTTGAGAATAGGAATTTCAAGTTTGATAGAGTTCAGATTATGTAATGCAGCAAGATATTCATCATAACAAACTTATTGCATTAATCTGGTGTTAGAGTAAATACTGAATAAATCTTCTAAGGGATAGTTCACTCTCGTTTTTTAGTTGTGAAAACAATTTAAGAATATTCGATATGTTCATACGCTGTTGACTTTCTAATATTTGGAATAAGTGACATAATATAGAACTCCGCTCATCATTCGATATAATCCGAATTGGTGTTCTATTGGATCATTTTGAAGCCTGGAAGTAAGAACATATTTAAACTTATAATTTTGAATCAGATGAGAAACTATTACTGGCAGAGTAATACAAGAATGGCGCAAAACTTACTAAAATTTCAGCACTAAGTTACCATTATTGCCATTTGTTAAATTTAATCTCTCAATCCAATTAAAGATTAAGTTAAGAAAACCGAAACGCCATTCGTCTTCCGTAAGTGGCGCAGAATATTCATCATTAAAGTGAACATGCTTAAGGGGAGTATTCACAATAAAGATCTTCCATATCTTACCAATAATATCCACAAAATTTGGAGTATCGTTTTTGAACCTTGAACGCCAATCATTCTGTATTTTAAGAGCTGCACAAGTTGATTCATTGAAGACGGAGTGCTAGATCAACTTCTGTATCTGTCAAGTAATTCAAAAATTGTTTGCATTTTTCGATATCCATTATCACAGATTTAACTATCGGATAAAGTTCCTCCGTAGTAAAAAATTTGAGGGAAAAAGCCTCACGACTTCGACTATTTTTTTGATAAACTAGACACCATCATAGCAAAACCTTTTTAGTTGGGAGTTGTCCATTATTCTTCCATCTAAATAACAGACAATATATAAAGTGTCTAAGCAGATAGTCAGATTGCATTATATGTACATACGTTTGCTCGATTAACTTGATACGAGATATCTGATGCAACTTCTATTTCGACATGTTGAGTACAAGATGCCGTTCCCTCTCTAAAATCAGCAGTTATGTTTTTAAGCAAATTAGTGTATTCATTTTCCGATCCAATACTCGTTGATAGAAGACGAAGAGACTTGTTGTCGGAAGAAATATCCAATCTAATTGTTGGAGAAATTTGTAGCAGGCTGGTGAGATTAAGTGCGCTTTTAATGCAATAGTCTAGAATTGAAACTTTAAATAATATTGAGTCATATTGACCTAATTATTATAAATAATGTCAAAATTTAGATGTTTTTAGAGAAATGTAACCTGTGTAACAATGTTATAGCGCCGTTGTTTTATGGGAACAAGCGAGTTTCGAGCTGACAAATAATAAATTGCAAACTGGGCAAGTGAGGTATGCTTAGAGTTTTCATACTATTTTCATTTATTTGATCTATATTTTGTAGAATATAAACGGCTGAATATAATTTCTGTGACGCTTCCTTGATATTCACCAGTACAGAATCTGATTGAAAGTTTATAATGTAACCAATGTTTCTCAATCTGTCGTAAGTATTTTATTTTATCCAGTTGCAAAGTTACCTGTTGCTCAAAACTATTATTTGAGACGGTTAAATCTGAATTAATTGCAAAAGTGGATTCTTCTCTGACGAACTCATCGAACTATTGCAAACTGAGTATATGTAATCTATTAGAAGAATACCAAATGACCCAACCTGCTTTAGTTTCAAGGTGGATAATCTTTGTCAGAGATCTTCAAAACTATCTAAGGAGTAAATAAAATTTTCATGCTTTTCTTCAATTAATTATGTATAAAGTTTATAACTAAAATTTGTAACCCCAGGTGAATACTAGCCGGGAACTCTGCCCATTTAAGCCAGTTTTCAGCCCAGCATATATAAAGCTGTCGCCAGTTCACCGTCTTTGGAGAAAATATAGTAAGTGATTTCAATCCGGCCCACTACTCGCGTAGTAGCTGGCACAGGAATTTTTTTGTTTTTGGCGAGTATTTAATATATTTTCAAATTCCGAAAAATATTTGTCTTGAGATTCAATACAATTGGAAAGTATTTCTAATAGTCTCGAGCACTATCCTTAGCATTAACCAATCAATTAATAGTTGACTTTTGTTGTTGTCGTTGCATGTTTTTAAAATACTCGAAAATCAATAAATACAAAGTTTCTTCCCTCTGAGTTAGATTATTCTTCCAATTAATTCCGGAATTGGCACACAAATATATTTTGAAAGTTGTATATAGTTTATTTACAGGACTGGCCTTATTTATAGCGCTGTTTGATAAGTTTACTTTGATATGTGTATAAATTTCTAACTATACATTATACTACAGGATATGTTATGATTTTATTTTTCAATGCATAGCAAATCTATATACTAAGGCAATGGCACTCTTGTGAATTACTGGACCATGGATGGCAATTACCATGGGTTCTCCAAGTTTCTACTAATTGTCATATATCCTTTCAGTGGTATTTTAAAGTGTAACAAATGTTATATTTTAAATTCTAAGACTGCCCAGCCCCAATTTTCATTATATTTGGATATTAATTTAGAAATAAATACTTTATTTTTAATGAATTAAATGCAACACAAACAATACAGCATTATACTTTATGAACAAATACATAGAATCAAGAAATGGTACATATGCAGCATGTGAATCATTTAACTGTTCACGGACTACTAGAATACCCGGACGGGCAACTCGCAAAGTGTTGAATAAAAACTGGAGGCTGAGAGGCTCCAATTTAAAAATTTAAAAAGCATTAGGTTTCCGGTTTCCAAATGTGATTTTTGGCATATAGGGGTAACTTTTGGCACCCGTCAACAATTTGAGGCTTTCACTCAAAATTTCTCACACCTCGACAAGTTATGACGTCATTGTCACATTTCGAGAACCCTGAAAAGTCACTTAATCGCACATAATTCGCGCACTCTAAGAGATAAAAATCTGAAAATTTAATAGAACATGCACATTAATGATGCGGACACTTTGGTCACACCAGATTGCCAATATGCTTACTCATTATCACATGATGACGTAATCACTAAAATTTCACATTTTTAAATTTGACTATTTAGGCCTATTTACGCTTTATAATCAATGTTAGAAGTGTATAAACCATACACCAACCGCGAAGCGGTTGGTGTGTGGTTGGGTTCTGCCGCAAAGCGACCTAGCAAGCGAGACGCCCTTGTCTATATAGATATACTGTAGCATCAATCTATATAGATACTAGCGTGCTTCGCGGCAGAACCCAACCACACACCAACCGCTTCGCGGTTGGTGTATGGTTTATACACTTCTAACATTGATTATAAAGCGTAAATAGGCCTAAATAGTCAAATTTAAAAATGTGAAATTTTAGTGATTACGTCATCATGTGATAATGAGTAAGTATATTGGCAATCTGGTGTGACCAAAGTGTCCGCATCATTAATGTGCATGTTCTATTAAATTTTCAGATTTTTATCTCTTAGAGTGCGCGAATTATGTGCGATTAAGTGACTTTTCAGGGTTCTCGAAATGTGACAATGACGTCATAACTTGTCGAGGTGTGAGAAATTTTGAGTGAAAACCTCAAATTGTTGACGGGTGCCAAAAGTTACCCCTATATGCCAAAAATCACATTTGGAAACCGGAAACCTAATGCTTTTTCAATTTTTAAATTGGAGCCTCTCAGCCTCCAGTTTTTATTCAACACTTTGCGAGTTGCCCGTCCGGGTATTCTAGTAGTCCGTGAACTGTTCGACTGACTGTAGACGCATCGCTCTCTCTAACGCTCGTAGACTCATCGCTCTCCTAATGCTCGTAGACTCATCGCTCTCTCTAACGCTCGTAGACTCATCGCTCTCTCTAACGCTCGTAGACGCATCCCTCTCCCTAACGCTCGTAGACTCATCGTTCAATCTAACGCTCGTAGACTCATCACTCTCTAACGCTCGAGACTCATCGCTCTCTCTAACGCTCGTAGACACACTCAACGTAGTAGAATAACCTATAACAAAACAAGTAATAGAATTAGTTGTATTTTTTTAGTTTAGTGTTATCTTTATTTATACCATGGCGTTATAATTGCGAACCCTCTTTGATAAGATAATGTTTGACCAAGTTAAACACAATTTCTTTAATATATCCCAATTCCAAACACCACAGAAACACCAATCTTTCCAGAC
Organism: Hexactinellida sp. DTS-2022; assembly: GCA_028753945.1. Lineage (NCBI taxonomy): Eukaryota > Metazoa > Porifera > Hexactinellida > Hexactinellida sp. DTS-2022. The sequence continues at coordinate 3,320,982 of JAPNXP010000014.1, forward strand.
ATCACTGTATCTCTGCAGACTTCAACTTTCAAACATTCTAAAAGTGTTCGCTCTAAAATATGGTGCTATCTCTTGTGAAGACCTTATTTCTCTTTAAAGAATACCTTCATATATTTGCTGACGATTTTGATAGTTGTAATGAGGAGCAACACGATATAGAACTTTATCTAACCACATTGAATTATATTTCAGTCCCTGAAAGAGGTTTCTCAAATGGAATGTCTCGTTTATATAGCAGGATACGCAGTCTTCTCTTAATTTAAGAAGTCTAATGGCTGTCTATCTTGCCATAATCTTTTAACATCAGATAAACTCCTGGAAGTTAACAATGACGTTGGCTTCTCAATATACTTTGATTAATTTAGTGGATAGGTTGACTTCTGTGAATCTTTAAGCAAGGAATTCTATTCTGGACCATCCCGTTGCCTGTTGATGAGTATCTCTATGAACTTTATTGTAGCGTTCGCTTTCCAAAATTTGTTTAAATGAAATCTGCTAGTGAGACCCTGGCATCTGTCTTTATAAACCAAAGTGGTGCTCCAGCGCATCATTTTGAATTCTTGCAGTTAGAAGGTACTGGTGTCCGAAGTTCTCGGTAAGTTGTTTGACCAGCAATGGTAACGCCTCGCATGTGTGTCTGAAACTGGTAAAGGTTTGTGGTTTTAACTTGCATATAAAGATGGCAGATTATTCCAAATATCTAACCAAGAGACGACGTTATTTAAAAATTGTAAACGAAAATCTCCTAGGTAAATTGGAGCTGAATATTCATCCTTAAACGTATATCTTTTCCTACCCAGTTGACATTGAATAGTTTCCACACCTGATTGATTAATTCAAGGAATTCTACTGTTTGATTCGTGTGTATGATCAGTGTTTTTTTAAGGATTTGCTTAGAGGGCCCTACAACAATTAGAGGCCCTCACCCCAACAATTAGAGGCCCTCACTCTACATTTAATGATATTGAGTATTTAGCACGTTAAAAATTAGAGGCCCATTGATAAAAATTAGAGGTCCATTTTGGGCCTCTAATTTTCCTTAAAAAATACACTGTGTATGAGGTCTTTTTCCATTTCCACGATAATAAGCCGGCATATGTTGTCTCATGGAAAATTTTCAAAGCAAAACTAACATTTTGTCGTTCTAACCTTGAGGGCTAACACGCTTTCGCTGTTAATCTTGGTGCTCGCTTCAAGAGATTACATTTATCAGAATTGAATAAATTACGGATATCTTGAAACGGTGCATAACATAGTTCAGGACAGGCCTGGGGTAATAGTAATATGTAATAGTAATTGTATTAGTAACGATTACATTTTAGAAGTAATAAGTAATAGTGTTTCAAATAGGATGTAATAGTAATAGTAATAGTAATAGAACCTATTATAATAAGAATTATCTATTACATTTCTAAAACTTCGGGATGGCTTATTTGATTCTTCGTGAAGAAATACTAAGTTGTTAAAAATAAATTTAAGGAAAGATTATTATCGTTTTCCATTTGTCACTTTAAGTTTAAACGTATTGTTTCATCTGTAGGCACATACATATGTAATATATAATACGTGATTATTTCACAGATTTGGATAATATTATTACTTAATAAACCTTTTCTCTTACTACAATTTAAATCTATGTCAAAACTTTACAACTATTTTGAACTTCCAAAAAATATTGAAGGAAATTATCAAGCAAAATGCAAGATATGTTCTAGCTTAATCTCCGCCTCTGGAAAAACTTGTTCCAATCTAACAACACACTTAAAGCCAGGGGGAAAATATCAAATAGAAATATATACTGTAATTGTACAACTTATTTATACTTTTAATTACATTAATAGAGGAAACATCCTGCTAAGTACTTAGGTTAAGCTCAAAAGAAACAACAACTTCACCGATCTCGGAGGATCAACCAAAACTGCTACAAATGCTTTGATAGATCTAATAGCAGGAGATTTGCTCCCTTTATCACTCATAGAAAGTTGTTTTTTCAAACGTTTTGCTAGCATTTTAGATTCACGCTACGTTGTACCATCACGAAAACACCTATCAACTAAACTTCTGCGCAGAAAAGCAACAGATTATTGAAAACAGAATGAAAGAACTACTAGAAAAGGTTGATAGTGTATCCATTACAGTAGATCTTTGGTCCAATCGTCTAATGAAGGGGTTTCTAGGTATAACCTACCATTTTATTCTCGTTTGGTCATTACGTTCACTAATTTTGGGATGTAATCGTTTTCGAGGGGAACATAATGCGGGAAATATAGTACATAATTATGAAGAATTAATATCGTTTTGCAAACTCAAAGGGAAGGTAACACATATAGTAACACATAATGCTTCAAACATGCTGAAAGCATTTAGATTACCAGGTTTTGATGTGTTAATAGCTGATGAATGGATTCCGATACTTCAGATGAAGAAGATGAGGGGGATATTCAGTCAGTGAATATAACTAATTCTCTCATCTATCTCCCATAACATGATTCTTGTTTTATTCATACTCTTCAACTCGTCATAAAAGATGGATTTAAACAAGCTGGAATGATCAATAAAGTACTTGCGAAGACTGCGAATATTGTGTCCTATGTTCGGAGATCGATACATGCTAATGGTATATTAGAAGGGGAAAAGAGGCTGCAAGCAAAGGTGGTGACTAGGTGGAACAGCGAATTGAGAAGTATTCGTTCTCTTCTGAATATTCCAGAAGAGAAATTAGGACTTTTGGCTTGTCCGCAACTTAGTGTAAATGAGCGTAGTCTTTTAAAGATCTTGTAGAAATACTTACTCCCTTTGAAGAAGCAACATACTTTTCACAGAAACAAAATTCTGTTTCAGTAAGTTTTATTATTCCTGGCATTAGAGGACTTCGAAAAACAATTGAAATGCTGAATGTAAAGTATAACTCAGCGATGTTGAGTACTCTGAAGAACTCACTTAATCGTAGAATGGAAATTTACGAACAGCGTGAACATTATATTTATGCAGCAATTCTGGATCCAAGGTTTAAGTTTGATTGGTGCACTGGAAGCGAGTTATCAAGGATTGAAGCCAGATTTGAGACTTTTTGTCCTGCAGATCAACTTTGATTTGTGACCCACTTATCAGTGATTCTTCCCTATCTCCAACCCCAAAGAGGAGAAGACTTTTAAGCTATATGTCCAGTTCTACTTCTACGACAGCTAATACACTGGCAGAAATCGGAGAACTAGACAAATATCTATCTCACCCCCGTCTCTCGGAAGATGATGATCCTCTGGTATATTGGAATTTACACCAAACCGCATTACCAACATTAGATAAATTGGCTCAGCATTATTTATCTGTCACAGCCTCCTCCGCACCTGTAGAGAGATTGTTTAGTATCGCAGGGAAATTATTCAGGCCAGATAGATGTTCAATGTCTGATGAAGTTTTCCAAAAGTTAATCATGATCAAATGCAATTCGCACCTATGATAAATTTATTAACATTAGTTGTTTGCTTACGTTAGATAATATGTTTTGTTTGTGTGGGATAACCAATTAAATAATAAAAATCAGACATTCTGAATAATAGCAAAGTCTTAGTAATTATCTAGTAATTTGTAATTGTAATAGTAATAGTAATATATTACATATTATGATAATGTAATTGTAATAGTAATAGTAATAGGAAGAAATATAAGTAATAGTAATAGTAATATATTACATTTCAGAGTAATTGACCCCAGGCCTGGTTCAGGATAAAGAGATTTAGAGGTGAAATGAGTGGTCGAAATGTTGGTTCTAGAAATGAAGACGTAAAAACTTTTGTTTACGTTACTGATATTCTAAGTTGTTTAATACTTCTTTAATTGGATATAATACGTATAGTGTAATACGTATTATACTTATACCCTAGTTATAATATCGAGCTCATGAAATTTCCTTTGAACAACTTTCTGTTTAATAGTTATTCTTTCATTGTTAATCGACTCATAGATAGTCTGTATAGTATTAATTGCTAGAATCTTGTATTTGCAAAAATATTTAAAAATATGCTTTATTGAAATACTTTGAAAACATTCCTAGTTGATCATAGATTAGCGTATAATACGTGCTGATCGATAGCGTATTACGTATAATACGTATTATACACAATACGCGTATTAAACAACTTAGCTGATATTTTGTTGTACACATAATTTGCATTTAGCAAATTTCGGAAAAATAAATGTATTGTCTAAATTTTTACATTTAACTAATTATTCCTAATGGACTTAATGATATGAACAAAATAAAAAAACTATTTAAACTTCTTTGTGGATTGCATGGGTGCTGTACCTTTGGTTCCAGTCTCGAATTAATTGAAAATACTTTGTATAAACGAACATTGCACAGTGGCTTAAAACGGTAGTTGGTAGGAAGTAGGCATTTTGGTTGCAGATACTCAAAAGTGAAGTATTATTGACATATAGGTTATTGATAGCTGGGAATTGAATGGCAAAGTGAAAAATTACGTTAGCAGTCTCTTAAGTTTACTTCTGGGCGATCTGTTGTAATTCAATGAAATAATAAATTTTGGTTTGTTAACAATCTTTTTTTATTCACCCATTGTTATTGTGCAAATATCTTGAACATGGTGAAAAATATCCTAAAAGCCCAGTTCCCAACGGATATTATAGATTACATTCATGTAAAGGGGGGTAGACGCTTACTGAATGTGATCATAATGTGTATTAGAACTCATAGAAACCTTAGATTGCTTTTTCTAGCATAGCTGTCTCTTGTGCATCACACTAAAATGCCTCCGAATTATACAAAACTCACTTCCTTCAATTTCTAAACTCAATATGAGTTCATTGCTCGGTGCTCTGATTGATGAAATTATTCTTAAGTGCTCACTTGTTCTTATTATACAATATCTGCTATAAATTTGAGTAATTACTGAGGTATACTACAGAATTGCAACAAATAATTAGCTTTTGCATTTTCATAGCAACACAAAGTGACAATGGAATTCACTAAAATATTATCTAGAATGATTTAAAAAAACTACAGCTTCCGAAACAGTGCGCAATAGTTGCGCACTGTTTCGGAAGCTGTAGTTTTTTTAAATCATTCTAGATATACTAATTAAGAAAATGTATTAATATCGGCTTGACATTCGTTGACATTTTTTTTATCGCTCACTTTGAAATATTATTACGAAAATATTTTAGAATTTTGAACTTATGAATTTGAAATCGAAATTTCTAGACAAAATATGCGAGCTACACCCAATGCTATTTCAAATTTAGATTCAGCATACTTAAATTGTATTATAGAGACTAAATTTAGCTACATACATCTTGGTTAGAAGTAATTATTAACATCAAACGACAAGTTATTTTTTGAATTTTGCTAACCACAAAATGGAACCATCAATTTCTCTTGACATGGATAATAATTTTCTATAGCTTGTAGGCTTTCAATCTACTAGCAATTTTATTAGAGTGTTTCTATTGTATTCAGCATGAAATGACAACTTTATTTAGCTAAAATACAACCCTTGATTTTTTCGCTACTTCCGGCTATGAAGCCACTGTGCATTGAGTGGATAATTATCAGTACACACAGCTTCAACAAACAGACTACAAGCTTCAAAGTCACAAATAGTTGATTTAACAATTGGGTATAAGGATTCTGCAGATGAAGAACCCAAAAGGTATTAATCGCACAATGGTGGCAAACCTGGCCGATAAACTCGAAACCATAATAGAAAAACTGTAGTATGTGGATCATCCGGATTATGAATAGACCCAATTACCCTTCCTCCCTTATAGGATGCATCACTACGAATGTGAACTTCATTCATTTAAAGAATCACATGGCGCTCTAAATCATTAAACGTGGTAGCAACTTCTTCAAGAATTTTAGTATACTCACTCTCTAGGCCAATACTATTTTGATCTTCAACGAATTACGTTCGTATGGAAGTATGATACAGTTAAAGCTTTGGATAAGCAGATAACAAGCTGGTGAAATTCCGTGAATTTTTAGACAAAAGACCTGAGTGAGAATATTATAACGGCGAGCATGTTTATCAACAATTAAGTATTTCAGCTGATCGAGCAAAAAATTAAGACGGATTAGCATAGAATAATTCTCATCCACGAAATCAAATGCGGAATGGGTAGGATCTAGTGTATTAGTAGCACTAGAAAGATTATGAATGGCATTCTCGACATTTTTTTTCAAAGGGGTCGCTGTGGAAATTGAGCAATCTTTTTAATACATTGCAAATATTTCAACTTAATGAATATTATTTTCTAACAATCTCATATCGTTAATGAATTACAAGATAGTTTGATTCTATTATTTTCTTTATAAAAATCCTTACAATCTAATTTTTCATCAGCAATTATTGAACGTTCGACCGTAGAAATTTCATTATGTAGGGAATCTTAAGAAATAGAATGATTGTAGAATTGGGTCGATGAATAAGCCAACCGTTATTTAGATGATCAATTAGATGTAACTTAGAAATAATACAATTAAGAGTAGAAAGAATAAACTTAGCTTCAGTTTCTTTGAAATCTGCGCGGCTCTTCTGGTAGGCTTCCTGTACCCTCTCCTCCTCCTTAACATATAAAGATAGTCTTTGACATCTATCAGCAGCATCAGTCAAATAGCCAGGACAGTTTGGAAAGATGCTAGGGACTGCACACTTCAGAGCCACTTTCTTCCTGATCGTCTCAATCATCTCCATTCCATTGAAGTATTGAATTGTCCTCTCTATATCTTCTTCATGGAAATGGTGTATAGACCTTCAAAACAAAAGATATAGAATACAATATAAAAGTAGACATATTATAACAAAGTACCTTCTATCGTTTATTCATCTCGTAGTCTTCTCTCTGCATAGGTATTGCTCGGAACCACTTCTCACGAGTTTCAACATCAGTGGGAAAAGAGACAACAAGTACTTACCGTATTTCCCCGAATAAGCGCCGGGGGCTTGAATAAGCGCCGGGTCAATAAAAATGACATTGGTATTATATAATTTATATACATTAGTTGATCACTGTAATATAATTCCAGTGATTTTGACAACTTCGGTAGGTATACTGTTGGTGGAAACCATTAGAACCGACCTAAATATTATTTTCTCGATTTTTCACAAATATTTCACGATAATTTTGGTCCACGAAAACAATAAGCGCCGGGGCGCTTATTCGGGGAAATACGGTATTCATCTTTGTCAGAATAGTTTGACTTACAACCAGGTACGAGGCAAGTGATGTTGAAATTAGAATACTTAAGTGAAATTTCTGAAGTTTAGCAAATAACAATGCAAATAAATTCATTATTGAATATCGTAAAATTTTTCAGTGTAATAATTAAGGGTGCTAATTAGTGGTTAGTGAAATTCGTACTCTCACTACTCTGACGTTTATTAGGCAAAATGTATAAATTATTTCGCTACTCAAGTGTTTATAACTTCTATAATAATCATTCCGTACTTGTATTTATTGAACTTAAAATATGATCTAAACGAATTTTAATCGTTCTGTAACGTGAATTCAAACAATTGTTACCGCTAGATTAATATAGTGAATGTCCCAGAAAATCAAGTTTATATTCTCGCAGTTATTCCAATAATAAGTTCTAAGGGCATAAAGTAGGTGAATTCACCATAAATACTCAAATCATCTTTAAATTTCAAGTTATTGTATAGGATAATCCCATGGTAATTGCCATCCATTGTCCACTAATTCACTGGAGTGCCATTGCCTTAGTATATAGATCGCTATGTTCATGCTATTACTAAATATCGCATAAATAAACAGATGTATATATTTTAACTAGAATTTCTCTATCAAATCAATTTATTTCGATTAATTCAATTTTTCATAAGATTCAGCTGTATCTCAGACCTTGCAAGTTATAGCTTATATTTTCATGGTTTAAAACTATTGTGAATTGGTTCCCTCCTCAAATCTATATTTATATTGGACGAAGGATGGTAAATGTCCTTTGTATTCCCCTGAATATTATTTTCCTAAGTATGAAGTGTGGCTCTCTCAACATTGTATTATGATTGCTTTTTTTGCGGGGGACAATCTTATACGAAATTACGTATGCATCTTTTGTTATGTGGAAGAAATTTCCTCCCCATTGGTGTGCCGAAATTAGCCTTGCCTATATGTATAATAGGATACACAATTTTAGTTAGAAAACCATAAATTGTAGTATTAAATATCTTCTTAAGAGGTGGAAAATCTATCTCATGATTACTTGTCATAGGGGTGTGTATATTTAAAGTGACGTGACCAGGCTAGGAAAATTTATGATTTATTTGATTTTTTTGGGAAATTAAAATCATTGATTTGAATGAACATAACTCAAATTATATAATAGGTATTCAATTGCGAATTTCGCAGTAAGTATACATTGTAATATTACGTCGGAATAACTACGATTGCAATAGGTATCACCATTTTCAAATAGTAAAAATCAACTTTAAATCAATTGATTTTGATTTTGATTTTATTTGAAAAAATCATTATTTTACCATTCCTGGACGTGACTTTTGTGAACATACGTATATTAAATATAGAAAATAATATGATGTAGTTTTGTCTATTTATTTATTCCCTTTAATTTATGAACATCGAATTTATTACTATTTCTTCTTGTCAGAGCCAACATTTTCATATTTTAAACTTTAAAGTAACATTTAACATTTATTAAATTGATATATTTATCTTTACATACTATCCACAGTGGCTTAAAACTGCAGTTTATAGGAAATAGGCATTGGGTTGCAGGTATTCAAAAGTTAAGTATTATTGACATATAGGTTATTGATAGCTGGGAATTGAATGGCATAATCAAAAATGATGTATGCAGTCTCTTAAGTTTAGTCATGGGTGATTTATAGTAAATCAATGAAATACTAAATTTTTGGTTTGTTAACAATCTTTTAATATTCACCCATGAGTAATTATTGTTCAAATATCTTGAACATGGGGAAGATTTCAGAAAAGTCCAGTTCCCAAGGAATAAATGGATTTATACACTCTTGTAAACATGGGCATAGAATTTATCTTAAAATCGCAAAACTCTTGGGGGGGCGAGATAAGATATTTCTAATACCGATTTCCATTAATTTAATATCTAAAACAAAAGCTGAGATACCTAGTGTTTATGCAGTACAACCTCGATTATCTGAACTGGTTGGGGACCGGTTAAAAATGTTAGGATAATATACAATTCACAAAGAAGCAGTTAGATTTTTACCAAAACACCTTCGTTGAAAAGGTTTCAACTTAATTTGGTTATTTTTATTGGTTGGCATCAATTACTTTTTTGATTATTTTAGTTTCCTTCAAATAGAGGATTAGTGTTGATATTTAACTACACATTGGAGAGAAAAGAACCAAATATTGGGGGCCGGTAGTATGGACCGCGCCCCCCCCCCCCCCAGCTTAAAAATTTAGGGGGGGGGCGCCCCGCTCGCCCCCCTTCCCGAATTCTACGCCTATGAATGTAAAGGTGGTATATGTTTACTGAATGTAATTGTAATGTGTATTAGAACTCATAGAATACTTAGATCAATTTTTCTAACATAGCAGTCTCTATAGCATCACATTAATTTCCTCCGAATTGTACAAAACTAGCTTACTTCAATCTCAAAATACAATGTGAGTTCATAGCGCGTTGCGCTTGTTGTTGAGTGCTCAGTTGTTCTCAGTTGTCCTTAAGTGCTCAGTTGTTCTATTATACAGTATTTGCCATACATTTGCTTAACCAATAAGATATATTACTGATTAGTAGCGAATAATTAGTTTTTGAATTTTCATAGCAACACAAAGTGACAATGGAATTAGCAAAAATATTCAAAGTTGCGCACTAATTCGGGAGCTAAGATTTCCATAATTAATTCTTACAACATTAATCTATAACCTGTCAAAATTTCTCGTTATTGTTTTGTGAACTTATTTTTCCCGTTTACGTGAGATTTCAATTTTAATAATTTTGAGCAATTTTGGACATAAGAGCTTTACCCCCTGTTAAAATTAAAATGCATCAGTGTAACAGTAAATCAGTATAGAAATATATATTTAGCATACTAATTTTGTATATATTTGGATACAAAATAACCACGATTCTTTATACAATGTAATTCAGAGTGAAATGAATATGTTGTATTTTTAGAATTCTTAAGACCACAAATGGAACTATACATTTGATACAATTCAAAAATATATTTATCGGCGTAGTTTGTGTTCAAATCAATTGAAATTTCATATGAATGTTAGTATACTATCTAACTTATTACCATTTAGAGGCATTTTGATAACCACAAATATTTTCCTATTTCCATATGTTGAGCCACTGTGTATTATACAGCGTAAAAAGCCTAACAATCCAAGGAAGTGCCTAACCAAACTTTTTAAGGTTTTAATTCAGGGGTCGGCAAACTCCGGCCTTTAGGCCGGATACGGCCTAGCTTGTATTCCAATCCGGCACCACTTCCTAGGACATCTTGTTTCTTCTGGCCTAGCGCGCCTTCTTAACCCCCTGAAATGGCCTAATAGTCCGAAATGTTTGCCGACCCCTGTTTTAATTGATACTTTAGGTCACTAGGAATAGTTTAAGCCCAGACAACATTTTTGAAAATTGTTGGTTTTCACACAAACGGTGACGTCATCACACGACTAATTTTTCACACTATCAGTAATAACTATTGATCTATATGTCGCCATGACATGAAATTTGTATATTTGAATAGGGCGTAAGAAAACCTATCGATTGATGTATAATCATTTTAATCAGACGTCATCTGTATTTTTGTTTATGACGTCATCATAAATTTACTTTCGAGAGATTCAGCTGTTTATCACGACAAACGTCACTTTACTCGATTTGAATTATTATGTTGACCTTATGCATGTTATAAATAACTTCCGCAAAGGACGTACACACGTTTTCGCAATTTTCGGAACTATAATTTAGACAAATACTTAGTAAATATACGACAATAATCCACCGATACATATATTCCAATATGTCTGGTGAAAAGATTGTGTATTTTTGAGATAAAAGCACCCAATTATGTACAGTTGTTGCATTTTAGCTACTGATCACCTTTAGCTATTGCGCATAGCCCAATTTATGGAAAAATGAAATATTCAGGGGGTCAAAGATTAGTGCCCAATGGAATTCTCCCGCAGTATGAACCAAGGATAGACCATTCAAATGCATTCATAGCGACTGTATATTGTCAGATTCGTCCTCAGCACTAAATTTCCAGCATTTGAGGGCAATATTTACTATATTTGGGGAAATTATTCTTCGTTATTCCAGTGCAACAGTAGGAATGTTGTAACATTCCGATCTCAAAATTGCTACTAGCCATATCGAGTGATACCTTGTTTTCTCGGCTGTGCGCACTGAGTGCGATTTTGCTATTAGAAACACTCTAAATCAGGGTTTTTTTTAAGGTTGAGACCTTGGCGCAACTCAGCGCGGCCTTGGTGTAACTCAACACTGCAGAGGCTGCTGCCGACCCGAATCGTGGTGTAACTCCAAAAAATCTTAGTTCAAATTTTACACCAAGATCGGCCCTAAAAAATCCTGCTCTAAATACTAAAAAGTATGCAGGATTTTATACAGAAAAGTTTCCTATGATTACTCATTAGCATCCTAGAAACAATCACATCGCCAACTGGGGGTCAGGGGGGCGCTGTTAGCCCTCCAGTAACAATATTAGAGTACTAGTACTTGATCCAGCAGTTGAGTGCTATTGCTATTCGCCAAGGAAAAATAGGGGCGATGCCAGGAAGCCCCAAACTCTGTATAAAACCCTGGTATGTATTGTTCCATATTCCTGCACAAGGCATAATGACCCAGAAATTTTGATTCGGCATTTTCAACACCTATAATGCTTCAATAGAGTAGATGTCGGATATAAGCACACCGGTTTTAAGAACATATCGGATATAAGCACACTATGTTGGAAAACTTTGCCATCTACCCTGTATAATTTATGTCGGTAATAGCCACATGCCGGTTATAAGCACCATAAGTGCAGTTCCCGACGGTGTGCTTATAACCGGCATCCACTGTATTTTCAAATAAAAGGGTTTGTTTCAATAATATCATTTATGCAAGGTCCTTGTGTCTAATTGGCATCCATTGCTGAATTCTTTATCCAAAGTATCTATTAGCATGGCCGTAAATCCGTAAATAGTGGGAGGATGAAGTACCACACTTTATATTACTTATTAACCCTCGTCTGGCTAGGAATGTAAAATTGAAACTGAAAGTTAATTGAATTTCAATTGAAAGTGAAAGTGAAAGTGGGGTTTTTCTATTTATACCTTTTACCCCAAGCCAGCCGAGGGTAATAAAGATAAAATTCAAAAATAATATCAAAAGTAGACTGAAATTTCCATAGATTTCACTAAGTATTTCAGATCTACTAGCAAATTCCCTTACTAAATAATCAACGTCTAGCTTTCAAATGATATAATAATAGAAAGTTACAAATGCTATAATGATAGAAATAAATTTGGCATTTTAATGCTGGAGATTTGTTTAGAAAGTAGTCGGAAGATACTCCATTAAGGCATCCTCTAACACAAAATGGGGGGTATGATTGTATGGAGCATCACCTCCACTCCAAAGGATGGGGGATATATCCCCCACCAATCCCCCCTGGATATACGCCCATGTCTATTTGGCATAATAGGCATTTATTCTAGTTCAAATAATAATAAATTCTAACTACTTTCAGCAATTTATCGCTAATTAGACCAAGAACCTTGCATCAATAACATCATTGAAAACAATCCCTTTTTTTGGAAATATTGAAGCATTATAGATGTTGAAAATGCCGAATCAAAATTTCTGGGTCATTATGCCTTGTGCAGGAATATGGAACAAGACATACCAGGGGCCTTATTCACTAACATTTCTTAAACTTAAACTTAGTTTAAACTAAGTCTAAACTAAGTCTTGACTTAGTTTATGCTAAGTTTATTTAACTTCTCAAAACTTATCCAAAACTTAGTTGTTGCTTAAACTTAAACTTAAACTTAGTCTAAACTAAGTAATTACTTAGTTTTGCTTAAACTTAGTCTAAACTGAGTAATTACATACTTTTTGCGAAGTTTTCTTAACTTCTCAAAACTAAACTCAGAGTGACACAACCACTATTAGTGATACATCCACGATAAGTTATACGTATAAATACAATTTTCCTTTGCTATCTACAAACATTTTTACTTAATCTATATATTATCTCAAAATGAATTAATGTAGTAATGAAGGATTGAAAATACAACTTAAGAAATAATACAGTATATTATGTTTGTATACTACAAAGAATGCGAGATACAATTCGTAAATAATTAAATAATTGCAAAATACGAGTATATATCGTGAAATATTCAGTTAAGTCTGGTAAGAAGTAGACTAAACTTTTTGCTTAGTTTTCAACAGAAAACTAAGCAAGAACAAAGTTTTATCTCAAAACTAAAGACAAACTAAGTCCAACTAAGTTTAGACTTAGTTTGAACTTAGTTTTGGTTCGTGAATACCGACTTAGTTTCAGACTTAGTTTGTGCTTAAACTTAGTTTAAACTAAGCACAAACTAAGTTTATGCTTAGTTTAAGCACAAACTAAGTTTAAGAAGTTTAGTGAATAAGGCCCCAGGGTTTTATACAGAGGTTGGGGCATCCTGGCATCGCCCCTATTTTTCCTTGGCGAATAGCAATAGCACTCAACTGCTGGATCAAGTACTAGTACTCTAATATTGTTACTGGAGGGCTAACAGCGCCCCCCTGACCCCCAGTTGGCGATGTGATTGTTTCTAGGATGCTAATGAGTAATCATAGGAAACTTTTCTGTATAAAATCCTGCATACTTTTTAGTATTTAGAGCAGGATTTTTTAGGGCCGATCTTGGTGTAAAATTTGAACTAAGATTTTTTGGAGTTACACCACGATTCGGGTCGGCAGCAGCCTCTGCAGTGTTGAGTTACACCAAGGCCGCGCTGAGTTGCGCCAAGGTCTCAACCTTAAAAAAAACCCTGATTTAGAGTGTTTCTAATAGCAAAATCGCACTCAGTGCGCACAGCCGAGAAAACAAGGTATCACTCGATATGGCTAGTAGCAATTTTGAGATCGGAATGTTACAACATTCCTACTGTTGCACTGGAATAACGAAGAATAATTTCCCCAAATATAGTAAATATTGCCCTCAAATGCTGGAAATTTAGTGCTGAGGACGAATCTGACAATATACAGTCGCTATGAATGCATTTGAATGGTCTATCCTTGGTTCATACTGCGGGAGAATTCCATTGGGCACTAATCTTTGACCCCCTGAATATTTCATTTTTCCATAAATTGGGCTATGCGCAATAGCTAAAGGTGATCAGTAGCTAAAATGCAACAACTGTACATAATTGGGTGCTTTTATCTCAAAAATACACAATCTTTTCACCAGACATATTGGAATATATGTATCGGTGGATTATTGTCGTATATTTACTAAGTATTTGTCTAAATTATAGTTCCGAAAATTGCGAAAACGTGTGTACGTCCTTTGCGGAAGTTATTTATAACATGCATAAGGTCAACATAATAATTCAAATCGAGTAAAGTGACGTTTGTCGTGATAAACAGCTGAATCTCTCGAAAGTAAATTTATGATGACGTCATAAACAAAAATACAGATGACGTCTGATTAAAATGATTATACATCAATCGATAGGTTTTCTTACGCCCTATTCAAATATACAAATTTCATGTCATGGCGACATATAGATCAATAGTTATTACTGATAGTGTGAAAAATTAGTCGTGTGATGACGTCACCGTTTGTGTGAAAACCAACAATTTTCAAAAATGTTGTCTGGGCTTAAACTATTCCTAGTGACCTAAAGTTTCAATTAAAACCTTAAAAAGTTTGGTTAGGCACTTCCTTATTTGGTTAGGGTTTATACCCTGTATATATATCATTTTTGATATTATGTAAAGATATTTTATTTTGTTATTTATTTAGGAGAAATTTTGCTTAGAAGTATTGTCCAATCAGCTGGACAGGATATTAGCTATTGGTTCGATGAAGCTACTAAAGATGTAAGTATCTTAACTTATACGATATTTATTAATACTACTGTAAGTTTTGTTGTTTATTTATTGATATATATTTTTAGTGCTTCACGTCTCAATAAGTCCTTTTTTTAGTACGAGTATTTTCTTAAATTATTGGATAGAAATTGAAGGTACTTACAACAATTTATCACTTTGCGTTTGAATACACCCATACAACAACCGATTTGCCTTATAACTTAATACGGGACAATTCAATTTCAACATTATTTTGTAATCACGAGTAATTTACATTGTTTAATCAATAATACATCGTAAATTAGGGATAAAGTTAATAATTTAGTTAGTTCAACCATGGCCTACTATATAATACGGCTAGATAAGTCAAGTATTTGCCATTTTATTTCCAGGCCAGTGTTTACTTTATAATTGCTCGTAAAATATATCACCTATTGTCTTGGAATAAACTAAACTTAGGTTTTCAAATACGCTGGAAACATCTAAAATACTTTGGTGAATGATTTCTCATCAGATTTAACCACAATGACGTAATCTAATATACATACCCATATATGGTAATGATGTTAAATAAATGTTAATTTTTTAGATAATTTGAGAATCTAACTTTGCCGTTTTTATCCTAATGCATTTTTCTTGTAAAAAAACTAACTACTGTACCAATTTTTGTCATTCCTTTCACTCAAATTCTTTTCAACGTCAATGTAAGTAATAATTATGCTATTGTTGTCAAACCATATGTTTGTATTTTTTTAGATTTTAGTTAGATTTTAATTTAAGTCTTAAAAGTGCTGTTTGACGACGTACATGTTGCCCAGTCAGTTTAATAACCGTTCTTGGGACTTATTTAGCTAATGTTCACAAAATCTCTACTTCAATCTCTACTTCAAATCTCTACTTCGTAATTAGTATTAATTACCATATATGGGTATGTATATTTGATTACGTCATTGTGGTTAAATCCGATGAGAAATCATTCTCAAAAGTATTTTAGATGTTTCCGGCGTATTTGAAAACCTAAGTTTAGTTTATTCCATGACGATAGGTAATTTATTTTACGAGCAATTAGAAAGTAAACACTGGCCTGGAAATAAAATGGCAAATACTTGACTTATCTAGCCGTATACTATAGTAGGCCATGGTTCAACTAAAATACTTACAATCATGCTATGAATACTATAAGAGTACTATTACGACTGAATTTTCTCTAGATTCTGGCTGTATTCAATATTTTAAATATTTGGGAAGATTTGACAATCTTCAGTGTTTTATATTTAGATGCTATGACAGCACAGTGGTCAAAGCAGGGGAAAAATTGTGAAAATTTAGCTTGTTAAATTTAAATTATTACTTTTAATGAATTCAGCATACTCGAAAACCTAGAAAAACGTTTCAGCAGTGGATAATTATTAGCAATACATTCCAATTTACCTAACTGAAGTCATACATTTGATATCAACTTGTCGGTTAAATTTTATGTTGGTAAAAATATCATTTTTTCTTTCATTCTCTTAGTTTGCTTATGTAAATAGCAACAATAATGTGATGACATGTTTCGAAAGTAATTTCTTTCCTCTTTCTAATGATAGTAACATTGTACAAATTCATCTACTAATTTTGCCGTTTTTCGTATCTTCCACATTTCCCTTCGTTCGAATTTATTAACTTGTATTGTTAGATCATCTAAAGTAAAAAATATACGATTGAGGGCAATTGAGAAAAGGAATATCAACATGAATCAATAGTCTTTCATCTACCCTATTAATTAAAACCATCTTTAGAACTGCAGACATCCGCATACATTATTATTTACGAATAAACCCGAGAAAATACATTAATTTTCGAATTTTGCTCTACTAAGTATTTTTATTTTGTGGTATGTTTATAATTTATAGCTATGATCGTGACCTATGTTATATATGGCCTATTCACCAAATTTGTGAACCATAGCCATGGATTACGGAAAGGCCATGATAAATCGGATATTTATCGTTATCTAAATAACTAGTAGTGATAGACCTCATAAATGTTCTGTAACTATATAGGAACATGGTATCAAGGCATCCTTCAGAATTGAGCTATGTCATCATTTGATTCGTAATCGCTATTTTTGTTCGGTATTATCGTGTTTTTATAGCCTGCTTTTATCATAGTTAGACGCGTTATAAATCTTCAAAATTGGAACATGATTATGGCCATAAGTACAGTCAACTCCGCTTAATTAGAGCCACCGGTTAATCGGGTCAAAATATCACAGGATTTATGGGACAGAATTACAGTTTGGCTTACAATATTTTCGGTTAATCGGTTTCTCCGCTTAATCGGGTCAAAACAACCTTGTCCCGAGTTGGCTCTATAAAGCGGAGTCGACTGTAGCTAGATGAAATATATCGAAATTCTGAATGGAATGTTGACACATTCCTCGGTTGCCAAGGAAATGAATATTTCCTAAAATGAGCCATGACTCAAAAACTATCTATTTTATGTAAACTAGGCTAGTGCTGATCTATCCGCAATAGGCAACTTCCTATCATTGATATTACATTATATATGCCTAACCAGTAGCGGATCCAGGGGGGGCGATGGGGGGTTGCATCCCCCCCACCAGATTTTAAGATATATAATTTAGGTAAAACTAATCAATAAACTCAATCAAAGCAGATGTTATTCGACCTTTGGTATTGTTCATACTTATATACCTATTATCACATGCGGTTATTGTCACTAGTATTCTGCAATTTAGCTATTATATTCGTAGATCTCGTAGACCCTCTACATTATATGCACCTCACTTACTTCGACTGATTTTGGTAAATATCTTTTTAATTTATAACCGTTGTACCTTTATTGGAACTCGAGATATCGACATTTGAGCGCATCTTAGTCAAAAAAATTCCAGGGGGAAAAAACCCCCCTAAATCTCCCGAATGATCGCGCGCTACGCGCGCTTTAGATCCCCCCACCAGAAATTTCTGGATCCGCTCCTGTGCCTAACTACAATATTATTTGAGATAATAAAATAATTAGTTCTTAATTCCTTACTAGCGCGCTTCTCTTGCTAGGTCGCTTCGCGGCAGAACACTACCACACACTGACGGCTTCGCGGTTGGTGTGCGGTTTATACACTTCTAACATTGATTATAAAGCGTATATAGGCCTAAATACAGTATATACTCAAATAGTAGCCCCTATTCGAATAATCGCCTACCTCGAATAATAGCCCCCCCAAATTAATTAATACAAATTTACTACCGGTACCCTGAGTAAATTTCTTTATCTAATATTAGTCGCACAAGATTATCAACCGACTCTACTAAATATATTGTATCAACATGTGATATTCTCGAAGAATAACAAAAATTATTGGCAGAAATTAGCCTTAAAAACTATAATCGCTTAGGCTACTATTCGAATAAATAAGGTAGTCAAATATTACAATGTGAAATTTAGTGATTACGTCATAATGCGATAATGAGTGAGCATATTGGCAATCTGATGTGATCAACTTGTCCACATCATCAATGTCCATGTTCTATTAAATTTACAAATTTTTATCCGTTTGAGGGCGGGAATTATGTGCAGTTAAGTGAATTTTCAGGGTTCTCTAAATGTGACAATGACGTCATAACTTGTCGAGGTGAGAAATTAAGAGTGGAAACCTCAACTTGTTGGCGGGTGCCAAAAATTACCCCTATTTGCCAATAATCACATTTGGAAACCTTCCAGTTTCTTCAATCAACTCGGAGCATGCAAACAAATATATATATCCACATTGGTTTGAGTTTTAGTAATGTTGATGAGGTAATACTACACTCATTATCTCAAAAATTATTTAGTAGGCATATAGTATAATGTTTTATCAATGAATAGGAAGTTACCTATTGCGGGTAGATCAGCACTAGCCAGTTTGCATAAAATATATAGTTTTTCAGTTATGGCTCATTTAGGAAATATTCATTTCCTTGGCAACCGTGGAATGTGTCGGCATTACATTTACAATTTAGTTATATTTCATCTAACTAGTTATGGGCATCATTATGCATCATTTTCCAATTTTGAACATTTATAACCTGTCTAATTATGTTAAAAGAATGCTATAGACACACTATAGTACCCACCAAAATAGTGATTACGTAATCAAATGATAACATAGCTCAATTCTGAAGGGTGCTATGTATACCTTGATACCATGTTCCTATATAGTTATAGAACATTTATGAGGTCTATCAATACTAGTTATTTAGATAACGATAAATAACCTATTTATCAATAGCCTTCCATTATTCCATGGTCACGGTTCACAAAATTTGGTGAATAAGCCTTATATAACGTAGGTCACGCTATAATGATATATTTATGACTCAACTGACTCTAGACAATATAACATACAACATAATTACGTTTACTGTATACACCGTTTTTGATCAGCGATAACCTGTGTTTGGTGTTATATACTATGGTTGTTAGTTGGTTGTTTTATTCTGTTGTTAAATCGGTTTCATAGGTAAAAACCGTAATTAATAATTTTTTGACATCATCACAGTGACAATGTGACATCATAATTCGAAACATTGAAGCGATATTAAATTTTGAGATGTTCAATCGGCATTTCATTATTGAGATAGTATACAAGAATAATTTTTTATATACAGGTAAACCTCCCAAAGCGGCACCCATCGGGAGAATGATATTGTGCCGCTTCTCGGAGGTTGCCGCTTTGGGAGGTTGATCGTAAGGTAAAACTCCCAAAGCGGCACCCATCGGGAGAATGATTTTGTGCCGCTTCTCGGAGGTTGCCGCTACTCGGAGGTGCCGCTTTGGGAGGTTTACCTGTAGTTCTAAAACGTATTTTTATATCGATTTCTCCTGATTTACATTTTTGACCACTGTGGACAATCGTCAAATTCTTTCCCATATTCTCTCATAGAAGTGGGCGAAATTATTATTTTGTTAGGCTGATCAAACAGCAAAATTCATGCAGAAGTCATCCAAAATATGAAGACTTGATGGGAAATTCCATAGCTGTATATCGATCTGTAATTTCGAGTGCCAATGTAGATTTACTTTGTCTTTAATTTATAATTGGACTTAATTATTCTGGTCTATACTATAAAAAATCTCCACTTCTTTCTTAAGTTTAGTTTAGTTTAGATTCGGTTAATGGACTACGTCTTTGGCTATAGATCTGTGGCGCCGCCAGTTGTGGAGGTGAGGTGGCGCATTGATGCCACAGCCTCCATTAGTTACCGCAATTCCAACGCATATATTTACGAAATATTAATAAAAATTACTTACGCAAACCACCTTATAACCACGTTCCTTGATGTCCATAGAATAGGAATCCAAGTTTATCACTCTGGTGACGTCAATTTTTTTATATATATATATATTTTTTATTATTATGTGACGTCATCATTTTTTGGGAAAAAAATATTTTTTTCATATAATATATATTATACAGTATCTACATATATCGTTGAGATTTATAAATAACTATCATATATGGTATCTATTTATGTATTTTCTAAATTCTCTTGACAAGTTTAGGTTTTGTCAACTATTAACCTCTATTTCGCTGAGATACAACAGTATCTTTAATATCTAATTATCTGGGCTATTATCATACTACAGTCAGGTCTGCTTATTATGAACAAGATTTCGTCTGCTTAATATGAAGATTTTTTATTATGAACAAATCCTACGGTCCCAATTTAACAACTACATAGGATTTGTATTAAGTTGAGTTCGCTTATTATGAAGTCTCTCTATTATGAACACAATTTTTGGTCCCTTGAATGTTCATAATAAAAGAACCTGACTGTATATTTAAAACTCTACATATTTAAAACTTAATATTTTAATAGAAACACATAATTAGTACAATAATAGGTTATTCTTATATAAGTTTAGATAGGAATCAAATGTGATAATCTTATACATCGGACGAAAAATATTCTGTAATTTCAATCGCCACTTTTTCTTACTCTTTAACGAAGCCAGAAACATTTTATAATAAAAACTGATGATGAAAAATGTAATACAAATGCCTGTTTTGAAAAGAAACCAGGTAGCATAATGAAGAATGAATAGAACTGACTGATTCTGAGTACTAGGGTGGATAAATTCTGATTTAGAAAGTTTCATGAATTACATGCTAATTCTATAGTTTTCTCTTAGTATATACACTTTGAATACTTATAAGTCAAATGTAGAGATATAATTTATATAATAAATAGATTAACCAATACTTGAGATTGTATAACACTAATTTTCAGACTTACAATATTCCAATTTTGATCATTTACATTTATGGCAATTCCTAATGAAATGACGGATCTTTATGATAGTCATTATGCTGTAAACCTTTTCGACGATTTGTGGAATTTGTCGCCGGTATGCAAGTCGAATATCCTGTCTCATTTACCCCAAATCATGTCCATTCATCGCTTTAATCGAGATTATCCTTTTGGATAACTGCACTTGAGCGATTTAATACCCCCATAACTTTTGCGAGGCTGACAGAGGCTCTAAAGGATGTGTTTATCTTGTTGGACAAGACTAGTGGCTGATTCACTTGGTTGGATTGCGACATATATCTAAAACGTCCACAACGTTCAACATGGGTTGCAGGTTATTCTAAATGCCCAGGCAGCATTTACGGGGACAATGGGAAGATTAAATGGAGCGGATCCTCGGATCTTTTAGATGTGAATTTCATAATTCTCGCATCTTGATTGCGTTCCAAAATATTTACTCATTAGTTGCTATTGGGAAAACTTCTCAAGCAAATTTCCCGATATGCCGAGCTGAAAAAAACCCCACGCCATGCGTGTAAAAATCGACGCTGTGCGTGTTTACGAACAACCTGGAAGCATCCACAAATGCAAGGTTGAGTTTGTCAATGAAATAGTGAGCATGCGGAGCATGTACTCACTTTAATTTTCGTCCAGAACCCTCGATGTACTCTTCTCATCACACTCGCGCCATCGTAGGTTTGTCCAGTTCATTTCGACATAACAATGCAAATTGTAATGAATTGTATGAAGAGCGATCTAACCTATTTATCATCTTTCATGCCACAATAAGCAGGATCGATGTTTAACATTCTTCGGTTGCATCTACGTCATCTGCATATCTGACCAGCGGTGTATTTAGGGGTTGGGGGGGCACTTGCCCCCCCTTGAACTAATTGCCAATAAAACAGCTACAAAATAATGTGATGAACAAAAAATCAAAAATTGCAGCTGTGCCGACGCATTTCCCTTTGGCGGCACTATATTTTGGTTGCTACTGGTTGGGTAATAATTTAGTGCCTCCAAGGAAAATGCTATCGGCACAGCTGCAATTTTTCGATTTTTCTCGTGTCATCATCACTATGAAGGTGTTAAACTATTTCAGGAAGGTGTTTCAGTAGGCAACGACCCTTAGAGTGGTGGAAGTTTTCATTTAGCTCAAATAGTTTTATTAGTGATATCTAAATTTCAGTAGAATACAATAAGTGATGACGCAGTTTTTTTTGTGCGTTTTGGGTGTTCTCCCAACACCAACCAAATCAACCAAAATATTTAATTCGCAAAATTGTAATATCTCATTTTTTAATAATGTCATCATCACCTCAAGGTGTCAAGACCCACTTGTTGAGGTGCTTCGTGGCATAATGGACCATTTGATAAATTGAAATTTTGTTTCTATCTTATATAATTTCTGAGATTAATGAAATTTAGAAATTCGTATAAATATATAATTAATTTATACATAATTTTATCACCATTATTATGTACAGCAAAATAATCTAAGTTCAATTATTTGGAATAATTATTAATCTAAATTGAATTTACTATAATATTTGAATTCAGCGCACTCGCTTACCCCAATTATCTAATTGGAAGCGTCTCTATAAGTTAAATACAGAGCGAATTATTTTGAATGAAATATGTCAGTGTATCCAATAATATTCTTGCAGAACACGCAGCAGAAGTAAATATAATCACATAATCTGTCGTTGTTATGTAATTTAAAATTTTAGCATCAATTAGAACATAGAAGCCTACTCTTTCTCACAAGTGGAATGAATATATTTATCAGAAGTTGAAACAATATAATTACAGTCAACTCCCGTCATAACCAAGTCGGATATAACGAAGTACCTGCTTATAACGAAGTCATTCAATGGTCCGGAAATATTTATATCTTATTACATTATTAAAACTTCATTTACAACGAAATGGATATTACGAAACTCCGCTTATAACGAAGTGATTTAAATCCCATATAGCCTAGAAGCTATTGATTTACTCCTGTTATAACGAAATCCGTTTATGATAAACTCCGGTTACAACGAAATTAAACTTGTAATGAACTCTTTTTAGATCGAACTCCGCTTATAACGAACTCCGCTTATAACGAAATGAAACTACGGTTCCGAGCAATTCGTTATAACGGGAGTTGACTGTAGATTTAACACTTTCAATTGAACTGAAGTGTTAGTAAACAAAAGGAATTTGAACTCAATTATGGCACAATGTGAAGCGAAATTTGAAAATTCGTGCATTGTGAAAGGGTGTAGATTAAATTCTCTATCGAATGCATATATTTTAAATATTCGCGCATTATTTATTGTTCTCTTTATAACATTAAGCAGGTGTAAAATTGTATCCAAAGAAGTGATCAAAAATCGTGACCCAAGGTCTACATCTGTAACCCATATGAGACTCCTGTCCTGAAAATTTTAGTTCTTAGTTAATAAAACTCTGTTCTGTGGAAGATCTACGGACCAATAATATTTAGTTTATCTATTCTTTAAAAAATTCCTGGGGTAACCCCCAAGGTCCCCCTTAATATAGCTCGCTCCGGTGCCCCCCCCCCCCTTGCATAATTCTGGATCCGCACCTGCTGACCACAATGCGATTTGCGCGAAATTTTCTAGGTAATTTGTTATACGGTACCTACTTTTTTGTTGTTTCTAATCTATTTAGATATATCCGTGTTTTTGGACGATGCCGTCGACTTCGCTTAATAGGATCACTTTGGTCATAGGGTAGTTTGACTCGATTAAGCAGATAAATCTTTTAAGCGGAGTATACTGGTGTCGAGGAGTTCGTTTTGGATATCTCCTTGCAGTTGTAATTATTTTTTGTGGTCATGAATTTAGTAAATTAAATAATCGTATTATATAAATTCCATAGTTGTTGAGAAATTTCCCTTTTTGGTATCCGACTCAGCTTCCAGTGACCTTGGAACGCTAACCAGGGACGGAATAGGGTTGTGCGGGGCCCGCGGCATATTTTCCGCGCGGGCCCTTGCTCATATTTCATACGATTAAAATTTGGTACTTTGACTAACAGAATGCTGATTTTTGGTGACATGGACATGGAGTGCAAGGGAAAATTTGCCTTACTCAGAAAATTACTCGCAGTTCCTTTTGTCCCCAAAGCCATTAACATTTCACCTTTATGTTTACGAATAAGGATATATACATCAGAGTTTAATCTGAAATTCAATACAGTTGTCTAGAATATAACTCATGCCTAATAATATCGAATTAAAAATATACTGTTTTCTAGTTATACTACATAGTAGTTACAAATTAGCTATTGGCTGATTATGAAAATAATAATCTATCTCACTGTAGTCCTTCTAAAAGTTATGTTTACTAGATTTCACAAGAGAGAAATTATGAATGAGCGTTGGCAAATCTATGTCACGAAGAACTCTGTGTGCTATGCTGAGTAGAGTTAAGTTGTTCAAACGGATCTGTGTCACTACGATCGAAACTGGTTATTTATAACACTAAGTTTAGAGAACGAACGCTCACTAGAACAATTAGAGATAGGAAAATGAGCAAATTGATTACAACGTTCTACAATGCTCAAATTCCTTCATGACGTGGAGTCAAAGATACTATGTAGTAATACTCAAACTTTAGCACATTAAGTTAGTCCATCGAATTCGAACATTTTTTTCAAAAAAGAAAACTACCCACCCCGCGGGGCCCCGGCATATGCTACATCTTCCGTATGGTAATTCGGGCCTTACGCTAACCCTTGGCTAACTACTAGCTACACAACACTCGCTACGACCTAAATGTAGCGGTTGTTATATTCAGTAACCTTATAACGAACCTTCATAGCAGCTCGAATTCCACCATTCGATTGTGCTCTTTCAAGTTTTTCATGGCAACTAAGTGTATTGCTTCTGAGAATCGGCACCATTATGGAGTGCAATGCAGTCTTTGTGAAGCAGATGTGCAGCCACCACCCGTGAAATAATGGATGGAGTGTGCAGCTGAAACAATACACAGTCCATGGAATGACTGTATTGAACCCACGAATTCTGTTCATGATATTCCTGCCATTGAACTTTCTTCAATTTCGCTTTGGAAATTTTGAACGAAATATCTGCTGAAGCTTATCATTCTTGGATCTACTGATTTCACTTTTCACTGATTTCACTTTCACTTGCATGTTATTCTGCGACCAATTTACAATAACCAGTAGTGATGTTGGGACATTTACTGAGAGCTTGTCCGAAGTGATTGCGTTAATCCTCCTGCCGAGGCCACTTTGAGTTAGAAATTGTTGGTATGTAATAAAGTATAATTATTTATATATTAAACAAGTCTGTTTACGTGTATACTTCTGTTTGTATGTTCTATTCTCACATTTAGGAAGCGTGAAATAGACTTATTCTCCA
Source organism: Hexactinellida sp. DTS-2022 (assembly GCA_028753945.1). Taxonomy (NCBI): domain Eukaryota; kingdom Metazoa; phylum Porifera; class Hexactinellida; species Hexactinellida sp. DTS-2022. Next base: position 3,346,765 of record JAPNXP010000014.1, read on the forward strand.
TAATTCACACCCTTCGTGATATCAAATCGGAAATTTACTGCAACATGTACATAATGATGCGGACATGTTGGTTTCGCCAGATTATCATGATGGATGCTTATCAAATTTTCTTTAAATTCGCATTTATATATTTATATATTTTAGGCCTATTTTCGTGATATTTACTTTCGGAAAATGAACGAACAACCGAAAATCGGTTGTTGTATCGTTGTTCTCACGCTAATCGATCTATTGAGACGGATTTTGAGTACCTCGGATAATTGTGAACCTTGGATACCAAATTATAACAAGGTAGTTTGGGAACATGCATCGTCTCAGAAATATATTGAGTAATACAAATTTAACTTAAACTAGGTCGCTTCGCGGTAGAACAAGCGGTTGTTGTGTGTCTTTATATAATTTTTACATTGATTATAAAGAGTAAATTGGCCTAAAATTGAATAAATGTGAAATTTAGTGATCGTGTCATCATGCGATAATAAGTAAGCATATTGGCAATCTGGTGTGAACAATTTGTCCGCATTATTAATTTACATTTTCTATTAAATTTTCAGATTTTTATCACTTAGAGGGCGGGAATATTTCGATTAAATGAATTTTAATGATTCTCGAAATGTGACAATTACGTCATAACTTGTCGAGGTGTGAGAAATTTTTGAGTGGGAAGCTCAATTTGTTGGCGAGTGTCAAAGGTCACCCCCATATGCCAAAAATCACATTTGGAAACCTTTAAGTTAGCAACTCCCCTATTAGCAATAATATTGCTTTATTAGCAACCCCTTTTCGGGTCCATAGCGTGATAATTCTGTTATTTTCAGTCCCCTATTAGCAACTTCGCCTATTAGCTACCAAAATTAGTGACAAACCCGAGTTCCCAAAAAAGCATCTACACACGTTTTTACATAATGCAATATGGTTTGGATCATTATGATTAAAGTCATTCCTTAGTGAAAAGTTGCAATATATCAAACTTAACAATTTCCTGGATTAAGAATTGAAATATCTATTTCATAAAGCTTAGCCCTTTGAGCGGTAGGTGAGCCACTTGGTGCCGAATCACTTTAAACCTTCGATAGTATCGAAAGCTTGCTATCAACTCAAATAAATGTATGAATTATGTTAGAAAGTCGCAAATTGGCTGTCGATTGCCAATTAATGTCAAACGTAAATTGGCAGATGATGTTACAAAAGAACTTACGAAGTTAATAGTAGGAATAATCATAGCCTACTATATAAAGGCCATTTCACTGCTTTGGACCAGGGATAAGGTAAAGGCGGGTTTATTTTTATAACTGTAATCAATTACCAGATTAATTCTAGGCTCATTATATCAAAGTAGTATATAAGTTCATAGTTGTCTCCCAACATAAATTGAAGCTCAAGTATATTGTTACGTGCAAACTAGACAGTAGAATTATGAAAACTATGCAAATATTTAGAGGAATTTCTTATGAGTTTATTTGAGGCAGGTAGTAGGAACATTATGGTTCTTTGCCTTGTTCTTGTTAAGTATCAATTGGCTACTGTTGTTAAAATTTGAAGAATAAATTGATTTTCCTTCTGTACTAAACAATCTATTCACTCATCAACGAAGTCTTCGCACTTTTCACTATCGAGTTTTAGGAGAATGAGTTGCCTGAATCCGATTGAGAACATAATTGCAAACACTTTCCAAGGGGAAACACCACATTTAGCACGTATTGGTTATGCCATTTTAAGCAGCCTCGACCAAAAAGTCCAATCAAGGCAAAAGTTAAAATCCGGGTCTTCAATTTCCATTCAATTCCATATATTTAGTGAGTACTGAACAACATTCGGGGTACAAATATGAGATTTTAGATAATTTCTTTAATAAGAAAGGCAGCATATCTTCCGATAAAAGCTAGAGGTTGTCTTGTGTATGAACTCAGGAAAAAACTTCAAAAGAGTGGCCACAAACACATATGTGTGAAATCCAAATTCTCAGGATGGCTGCGATAAGTACCATCTTCATGGGTTTCGAAGCTGCTTGATAAATTCCATAAACGAATCTCTATTTACGGACAATATCTTTCCTATTATACAACTTTAGAATATTAGACTGTTTAAGTGCCCTCTCATTTCCACCAATATGTTTAGTTTTATATTTGTTTGTGTAATCCAAAATGGTGTTCAATAAGATCAATTTGTATAAATGATGACAATACCTAGGTAATTCCACATTCGTCAGTCAATATTCTACAAGTTTAGTCCGGGGAATACTTGAATTATGAAAACTGGTGAAGGTTTGAACTGTTAATTGTCCTATGAACTGGCAACCTTTCCCAGGCCTAACCAACGAACTATTAAATCTGGCTTCATTATGTAATCTCGGTCCTTGAGACGAACTCCCTTCCAAGAGTGTTGATTAATCAATCAATGTCCATATCTATCGGTTTTCAAACATCAGCTGATTGAGAAATTGGCTGGCATTCCACGATTATATATCACTTTAACTTTAAGAAACTTGTCAAAATTGTAATAATGTTTTTGAACTGAAATGACTATGTATTTTATGTCATATTGACAATATGTATAAATACGGTATCAGGTGCCAAAAATCCTTTCATGGGGACCTTGATGTTAGATGATTTAGTGATTATGTCTTTTAATTTCTAGACTGTGAATTTTCTCTGTTCTTTACGTACAAGTCAACACTCTGTTTCATTGCCTGTACAATAACACACATGTTAAAATACAAAACTTTTATATTTAACACAACTTGACAAACTTTGATCTGTAAATCATGCTCCTTTTTGTCTCTACCAAGCCGCTGATACTTGATAGTGTGATCATTAAGACGATCAGGTCACCAGGAAGGTATTTATGTACTGCGCCTTTCTTCAATGTAGCTTTTAATGGTCGTATCTTCGTTTGGCCATCAGTGTCAAGATATGTTTGTGTGTCAATGATATCATCAGGATCAAAGTGTTGAGCACAAACGAAAATGTTTTTGAGTGTGTGAAGATCCTGCATATAATTACATAATTACGTAATGATGAATTAAAGTATGTAAGTGATGTTAAGCTTAAAGGAAAACTGGTAAATAATTAATTTAGCTTATCCTACAAGTAAAGACATATTCACCATCTCTATGCAGAAACCGTTTCCACTTATGGACGATGTCGTGCGGGCCAGAAGGAATGTGAAATACTGCAACACCACTATGATAACTATAGTATCCCATAGCACTTATGGGAGCAGAACAAGAGATTGGCATGAGTCCAGGATATAAATAAACAAGGAGCTAGCATTACAAGGCACAGTATGATTGAATTGATGATAAATTGTAATTAGAATAGCTGATATTTACATAATCGAAGCTCGTTAACTATATTTCTAAACCAAATAAGAATTTAGTTTTAACCAAAACTAGCGCGCTTCGCTTGCTAGATCGCTTCGCGGCAGAACACAACCACTCACCAACCGCTTCGCGGTTGGTGTGTGGTTTATATACTCCTAATATTGATTATAAAGCCGAAATAGGTCTAAAATAGTCAAATTTAATAATGTGAAATTTAGTGATTACGTCATCATTCGATAATGAGTAAGTATAGTGGCAATCAGGAGTGACCAACGTGTCCGCATAATTAATGTACATGTTCTATTAAATTTTCAGATTTTTATCTCTTAAAGGGCGCGAATTATGTGCGATTAAGTGAATTTTAAGGGTTCTCGAAATGTGACAATGACGTCATAACTTGTCGAGGTGTGTGAAATTTTGAGTGGAAACATCAACTTGTTGGCGTGTGCCAAAAGTTACCCCTATGTGCCAAAAATCACATTTGGAAACCGTCCACTTTCTTCAATCAACTCGTAGCATACTAACAAATATATATATATATATTGTGTTTTAGTTGTACATGTATAGATATATATGTTTACATTATGGGTATATAAGAAAATCCCCTTCATCTTATCCCCGGTCCATGGGCATTTGGCTCAGTGAAATGGCCTTATGTTTAGTAGGCTGTGGAATAATATATATTAAAAGTTCCATACCCATGAAAAATGTATTAAGATAAGGCAAAATTCATTATAGAAATAATAGCTAGGGCTAGAAATATTTCTAAGAAGTTTGATAACAAGGAAAATATCAAACATATCCAGTCAATAATCTGAGAATTTGATGTCCTATTCGACGTTTCGTGTTGTAAATGTCCAATTCAAGAATGAATCTGTAATTGTCCTTTGGAAAAAATACCACAGCGTAAATTGGCATTTCTGTTTGATCTGTGAAGCGATCGTAAGTCATTTGTCGTTGGTTTGGATGTTTGTATAACTTCCAACAAATATTGCATTTCAGAAGCGAAAGGAAGTTGAAATTGAAATGGGAAGGAAAGAGTAGAAAAGAGTTCATAAACATACACCCCCACATCAATTATTGGACATTGATTGGGAAGATCCAGACGTGACCTACGTTATATAAGGCATATGCACAAACTTTGTGAAACTGGACCATGGATTAAAGGAAGGCTATTGATATATAGGTTATTTATCGTTATCTAAATAACTAGTAGTGATAGACCTCATAAATGTTCTATAACTATATAGGAACATAATTATGCCCAAGACTTTTAAAAAGAAATATATTGAATTTTAATTTGAATGTTGACACATTCCTCGGTTGCCATGGATATGTATATTTCTTAAAATGTGCCATAACTCATAAATTATCTATTTTATGTAAACTATGCTAGTACTGATCTATCTGCTATTGGTAACTTCCTATTCATTGACAATACATTTTCTAGGCCTAACTTCAATAATTTTTGAGATAATGTGTGTATTACCTCATAAGGAATTAAGTGCTAATAATTTTATTATCTCAAACATTATTGAAGTTAGGCCTAGAAAATGTATGATCAATGAATAGGAAGTTACCAATTGCGGATAGATCAGTACTAGCTAGTTTACATAAAATAGATAATTTTTGACTTATGGCACATTTTAAGAAAAATACATATCCATGGCAATCGAGGAATGTGTCAACATTCCATTTATAATTCAATATATTTCTTTTAACAAGTCCTGGGCATCATTATGTTCAAATCTGAACATTTATAAAGCGTCTAACTCTGTTAAAAGCAGGCTATAAAAACACCATTATGCCCACCAAAAATAGCGATTGCGTAATCAAATGATGACATAGCTCAATTCTGAAGGGTTCTATGTATACCTTGATGTCATGTTCCTATATAGTTATAGAATATTTATGATGTCTATCACTACTTGTTATTTAGATAACGATAAATAACCTATTTATCAATAGCCTTCCTTTAATCCATTGTCCAGTTTCACAAAGTTGGTGCATAGGCCATAGGCTACTCTATATATGGCCTGACAGTAGATTTACTAGGGATGCACAAGAAGATGGGAAATTTTAATTTTTTAATGTTTTCTATATTGAACTACTAAGTTCTTTATACGTCTCTAGGTCGTAAACATAACTCAGCCCTGCTAGCCCGTGATTAGTTTAGCAGATTACTTATATGGAGCTCAGTTACTGGTAACTGAACTGCCATATAAGGAAGTGTTTCAATTCTAAAAGACCCATAAGCTCAGAAATTAAATTTAGACATAAATAAAAACCTACTTCAGTTACCAGTAACTCAGCTCCATATAAGTATTTTGTAGTATTAGCTGTAATGAGAAGGGTGATTTGATTTTCATAATTTAATAGTAATAATAAACACAAATAGTACAATTTATAATATTAATATACAGTAAATATTACATAATTATTTGCTTTCTTTCCTCTCTCCTCTTTCTCTCTCTGGCTCTAGCAGTGACACACGACACACTTAACTACATAATAGAAATAAGAATAAACAGAGTAATACAAATCATGGTAAATACAAATAAGTAAACACATAATTAAGAGAATTTCTTTAAAATACGCTTTTCTATACTTTTTGAAAGAACCCAGCGAGTTATAATTCTTAACTTCGTTTGCAAGAAAGCAATTCGCTGCGGTAAAGACGAGCTTCGATAAGATGTTCCGACTAAACACACCACAGCTAATACAAGTAGACTTCCAAATACTTGGATCACAATTATCACTATCTTCCAAATACAGCAACGCGAGTTCAAATATTATTTTTCTAGAAGGTCCACTTACAAGCTTCGCCAACAGCTCTTTATTGTTTTCGATGGCACTAAAGGTCTTCCATAAAACAAGAATGGATTTCAAAACTGGCTCAGATGGATTTCAAAACTGGCTCAGATGGATTTCAAAACTGGCTCAGATGGATATTTAAGTTTGCCACGGTCCGTTAGCTGCAGAAGTTTATACTGAGAGTCCAAGTTTAAATCAAGCAGAAATTATTTATCCACTGTCAGCATATGTAGACAGACGTGACACGGTTTTGTTCGTTCAGGTACTGACTGACAGGATATCCTGCAATAAAGGCTAATGATTGAATAAACTGTGAACAGTGGCGGCGCCAGGGGGTGACATTGCCCCCCTCTTTTGAGGCTGGGCCCCCCTAGAATAACAATGTTGAACAGTGTCGCCACCCCTGGCCCCCCCAGAGATCCCCTATCTGTAAATTCTGGCGCCGCCTCTGACTGTGAACCACAATCAATAGGTCTTGAATCTCATCAAGAAATGGCTCCAAATTGAATTCACCATCAGTAGTGGAATACGGACAAGAAAATGACTTGACAAATGACTGAATAGATTGAAAAGAAGTGTCTTCTTGGTCAGTAAATATGTTTGATTATGCTAGAAAGTTCAAGTCGATGCTCGGTTCTAGGATTTGAAGATAGGATGTGATAATTGGGACCCGACTTCATACAGTTAGACCGAAATGGTGTTCCAAGGGATCCGTCTGTAGAAAAGAGGACAACACATATATAAAGCCACAAGATTGAATCAAATGGTTGGTAATTTGTGGTAATGCATACAAGAATGTCTAAAACTGATGTATGTTTGTTTACTCAGTTTGCCATTTTTTCTGGTAAAGTTTGCCAAGCATCTAACCAAAACTACTCAACTCAAAAATAGAAATCGCTCGTAAATATAAGTCAAAGGTCTAGATAAATTATCGTTCAAACGTATTCCTTCAACTGGTGTGTTAACGTTGAATAATTTCCAAACAGTAAGAAGGGTATCAACAAACTCCGGAGTATTATTTCTATATTCTGGATAACGCAATTCGTTCTGGATAGCTAGCGCAAATCTTGTTAATTCGTTAACGACTTTAAAAACCAGTTTGACATTTTGACGCTCTATGCTAGACGGCAAACATGACTCCATAGTCAAATGAGGGGCTAACTTGGCTAAACTTGTTCTTTCTGAATTATATAATTAACGTACATCTTGAAAGGATCCACAACCGAACTTAAGGGAGTAATCACAATAAGAACTAGAGTTGTATTTTAATGCAAGTTCCTGCAAAATAGATTCAATTTCTCGGATGTCACTAATTGCAGCAATGGGAACGGATATACTCTGTCCATTAAAATAGGCGGAGGTGGATAAATATGCATTGATTTCAAGGTACAAATATACGGAGATATTGTGTTCAGCCATTTTAGCGAGAACAAACGTTATGTTACTCTCATTGCGGAACCACACCAACCAACTATTAGGTAAAGAAATCAAGGTTAACTTATCTTTCAAGTCCTGCAGAGAGTTGACCACAAACTTCTCTTTCTCTTGACTCTCGGACCTCAAGCTGAGTTGTAGTGTTTGGTTCATCAAGGCTTCCTCTTTTGCATCGTGTGACAAGCGATTCCGTTTGGTCGGTTTGTTTGAGTAATATGCCGGGCAGCAAGGCAGTAAACTTGGTACAGCGCCTTCCTTCAGCTTTGCCTTCGCCCGCGGTACTTCAGTAAAAGTACCATCTCCTTTTGGGGCTTTGAAAGTGTAATCTGTCTTATTTCTGAAAATTGTTTATACATACATAGACCACCTTCAGGTCATCGATATCCTCGCGACGAGGAGCGCAGGTCCAGGCATGATTCAGGGTTGGAGGATTTTGAGGCATCTTGAACACAGGAACATGGTTATCTGGGTTGTAGTTGCTCTTGCATCCGGGGACAGAACACGAGTTAGGCATGAATAGAAGGTAATATGAATAAAATACCAAAGCGAAATTATAAGGATGAGATTGTACGTCAATATAAGAGTGGAATACAATCTGATCAATAGTTGTATATATTCAAGAATGTTTCTAATTAATGTGGTTGATTATTATTATTATTTTTGAAATTAAATATTGTGGTTGGATAGATATTACCATCTTTCCTTCATCCTTGGTCCATATTTTCTAGGTTACTGTCAGGCCATGTATAGAGTAGGATGCATAGGCCTTATATAACGTAGGTGACGATCCAGATTATTCATCTTATGAACAATCCATTCATAATCGGCAAATGTGAAATTTTTATCACAAAAACATCTAGATACTATTTGCGATAGGTATTGGAGCAATGCTCGGGGCGGGTTGATAAATGCGGGTTGCGGGGCCCGCAACGCGCAGGTTCTTGTGGCTCAAAGGATCATAATATTTGCGGGGCGGGTAGGGTACGGGACACGGAATCGTCTCACGGGTCGGGTGCGGGTCAGAGATTCTTACTGCGAGTTGGCGCGGGTTTGAGCAAGAGTTCTCGCTAAGGATTATTTGGGAGCGCAGTGTCCACTAATTGTAACAATGTACCCCTCTATAGTTCCTAAACAAAATTAATGATCAATATAATCTTAAGATGGCAGAAGTCTTGCGATGGAACGAATTGTACGGTGAATTTATTCGTAATCCCGAATAATAAACTCGTAATTCTATCTTCAAATTCCCCCCATAAATATTGCCGTCTTCTTTTTTCCTTAAGGATGCAAATATTTTTGTGCCCGCATTATGCGCCGAGTGTTTACACCCTATTATATAATCCTAGCTATAATATGTTCATCGAGTGTTGGTGCGGGTTGGGCGCGGGTTAATGTGAGTTAGTTGCCGGTTGGTGCGGGTTCATTTATTTATATTGTCTAATTTGCGGGGCGGGGCGGGTCAATCACTAATAGATGCGGGGCGGGTGCGGGTCCCGCATATGACCCGCTCAAAGCTCTAGAAATTAGCGATCGAGCGGGAGCAGCCATTGCAAATGCTGTACTACAAGACTATGGAATAATTACCAATAGCGTAAATAGTGAACTGGTAATTGACAGAAACAAACTATGTAAGAGGACAAGTTTCTAGTAGAAATGATTTATCAATAGTCGCTGCGAGAACCAACAATGGAATTACTGCTGTATAATATGATGGTCGTAAAGATAAAACAAGAGTGCACGTGGATAGTGACCATGGGGCAATTTCACAGGATACTTCAATTGAACAACACTAACTACGCAATTTTTTCCGAGCCAGGAAACATATATGTTGCTCCTGTAACACCCTCAACAACAAAGGCAAAATACATATCAATGGAAATTATCGATGTTTGTCACTGTCATGATGCAGATTTAAAGGCAGTTGGAGTTGATGGATCTAGGGTTAACATTCGAATTATTAATGGCTGTATAAGATTACTCGAGCTAGAAAACATGACTCCACTACACTGGTTTATCTATCAATTACATTGCATCGAGCTTCCGCTGAGAGATCTATTTAATTTAATCGATGGAAAAACAAGCGATGACAATTCGTTTAAAGGAGAAATTGGAAAATCGTTAAGTTGGGATTTACACAGTATTCCAGTTGTTTCTTACAGCCCTGTATTATATAAAACAATATACATAAATTCCTTAATCGTAAATGACGTAATTTCTGATCAGAAGTACCCATATGAAATTTGTCATGCAGTCCATTCAGGTATCTGTACTCCTAAACTTGCTGCACTAAAACCTGGTGTCATTCATCATGCATGATGGTTAACATTGGAAAATAGAATACTTCGATACTACATATCTACAAGTGAACCCACAATCGGACTGACATGTATAGTAAACTTCATCTTAAATTTCTACACACCTGGATTGGTTTAAAATAAAATCTAATCCGTTATGCTCAAGTGAACCTCAAATTCTTTTCTTCTCATTATGCCTACTACAACAGATACCCTTGAATGATCAGGAAGTTACCTGGCCAGTTATCCAGAGGAATGCCTATTTTTTGTCACCAAGAAAATAGGCTATTATCTATGCTTTCTGACAATAATATTTACCGAGGCAAAAGGCGGTTTCACAAATTTTGGAACTACGTATCAATACAGAGGCTCACGATTTAGAAAATATCCTACCTTTTATCCTTCCATCCTTAAAACGAAATCCTGATACCTATGTGTATATGATAAATTGGGAAGAGAAATTTGTCACAGAACCATCTCCTTTTACAAAATGCCACTCAAATGAAGCTTTGATTTTTTGTGTAGACCATCCAATTTAGGATTCCTGGTTACCCTTGATACAATCAGGCTGTAGAGATAACCTTAAAATTAGTAACTGAAGCTTCACTATCAGTTACTTGGAGAAAAGGCAAGACAGGGGTTGATACTATCTACGATCACATCCCGAAAAAGCATGCCTGTTTTTGATTCAAAACAAGATTATCATTGCTAAATTGAGAATGATGTATATAGATCTGTTTGATAAAACACATTAATAATGCAACCTCTTTATAAGTGGGGTCTCTTTAAATGGGGAACCTCTATAAGCGGGGGAATTTTGGTCGATATTCCTTCATTTCCATACAAATGCTCCTCTATAAGCGGTGAAGTGGGAATGGGGGACCTTAATTATAAAGGGATTAGTATCCCCATACAAAATTACCCCCATAAATGGGGGAGATGGACAAATTATATTATAATAACTTAGATATTATGCTGCATTTCTAATAAATACACTCTAAAGTTCTGCAAAATAAATATTTCGGATGGCTCTACTCTAATGTTTTTTAAGAAATCATCAGCGGTGGATCAGAATTTAACTAAATTGTCAAAATATACAAATACTGACTAGAACTTACATTAATGGATGTGTTATAAGTATCATTTCATAATATGACCATATGTAGTGTCTATCCATTTAAAATTATAACTGGGAATGGGGTTCGGGGGGCAATTCAAGTTTCCCGTCCCAAGCTACCCCACTTATAGAGGTTGCACTGTCGACAACATTAGGGAATTGCGAGGAATTATTGGAGAGGTGACGCAGGTGGGATTTAAGTTTCGCACAGATCAGGTAGAAAATATATGGCTAATTTAAATATGGACCATTATAGTTAGAGCTTAGCTCTAGGTGTCATCGATGAGTCACTTTCTATTCATATTTAATACATTCAGTGTTTTTTTGAAGGATTTGCTTAGAGGGCCCTACCAACAATTACAGGCACTCACTCTACATTTCATGATATTCAGTACTTAGCATGTTAAAAATTCGCGGCCCATTGAGATAAATTAGAAGCCCATTTGGTCTATGATTTCCTTTAAAAAACACTGAGTACATTTATTTGTGCTAGTTACATTCCATAGTAGATATAGTGATATAGGATATAGTGATTTATTGGATATAGTGATATTCTTGGTTCTCTCGGTGGGTTTTCGAGAAAATCTCATGCAAATTTTATTGGTTATAGTGATGTCTTTAGTGGATAGAGTTAATATTTGTGCACAGATTATACAAGTGTATTGGATTTTTGACCTTCTTGGCTCCCATAATTTTGTAATTCACACTATAAATATCGCTACTAGATATTTTCGATATGGAATTTTATTTACTTTTGAGAATATAATAATTGACATTGTATACAGTCATATATTAGTTGCTGTGATACACTGCATAGTGTGATATAATGGGTATTGATATATATTTTATGCACGTTTTTGTTTTATAAGGAACCCTAATTCAGACTTGAGGCTGAAGTTCCTTAATACTTTGTCAATTTCAGCCTCAAAGTTCCTTTTCGGTTTCTTATTTTCTTGGGAACTAAATATTCCTTTGTAGGACATTACTGCGATTTTTTTAAAAACTAACTTCGTTACCTAATTGATTATATTTCGAAGGAGGATTTTGACAATATTGAATTGATCTTATAATAAAATTTATCTTACTAAATTAAAATTGATAGGTATATTCTTAATGAATTCTCATCTCAGCCTGGGCAGTTCCTTATGAGTTCCTTAATCTTTGGCCAAATCTCAGCCTGGAGTTCCTAATAAAGGTGTTCCTTATAAAAGAACAACGTGTATATTGATAATTTTGAAGAAAAATCCCATGTACCCACCATTCTCATTACATCCATTATGTACTGTAGCATGCTTTCAATATTATCGAGAGTTTAAAGTGATTCGGCACCTTTTTGAACACCTACCGCTTTAAGGGGCTGCACAAAACACTGTGCTGTATTTTTCCACCTTCTTTCTAATAGTAATCGATAATATAGTGGTTCGTGACCTACGTTATAATAAGGCCTATTCAGTGTTATCAAAATGTGGACCATGGATACTGTAGAACGAAAATTGACGATTACGTAATCAAATGATGACATATTTAAATTCTGAAAGGTTCTATATATCATATTCGGATGTTCCCATATATTACAAAACATATTCACGTCTACCATTACTAATAATAGAGATAAAGAAGTGCCCTCTATTTTACAATGGCCTTCGACAGTATCCATAGTCCACATTTTGATAACACTGAATAGGCCTTATTATAACGTAGGTCACGAGTGGTTCTAATTCTTGTTCTAAATTGAAACGATTTGTCATCGTAGCACTAAAGTTCAGAATATTGGAAATTATTACTAAGAACTGATGCTATAATCCTTTTTCGCAACATTCTTTTGCTTTTCTTGGTTTCATTCATAATGAGAATACATCAATACTATTAAAACACAAGGCTGGGTGTGTGTGTGTGTATATATATATTTGTTTGTATGTTCCAAGTTGATTGAAGAAACTGGACGGTTCCAAATGTGATTTTTGGCATACAGGGATAACTTTTCGACCCGCAAACAAGTTGAGGTTTCCACTCAATTTTCTCACACCTCAACCAGTAATGACGTCATTGTCGCATTTCGAGAACTTTGAAAATTCACTTAATTAATCGCACATAATTCGCGCCCTCTAAGAGATAAAAATCTGAAAATTTAATGGAACATGGACATCAATGATGCGGACACGTTGGTCACACCAGATTGCTAATATGCCTACTCATTATCGCGTGATGACGTAATCACTAAAATTTCAGATTGTTAAGTTTGTCTGTTTAGGCCTATTTTCGATTTATAATCAATATTAGATGTACATAAACTACACACCAACCGCGAAGAGATTGGTGTGTGGTTGTGATGTGCCGCGAAGCGACCTAGCAAACGAAGCGCGCTAGTCTACTACTAATATTTGATAAATTATTTTGCACCTCATATATTTCTGGCATAATCTACGTATATATAGAATACTGTTCTTTATCTAGCATATCTCTGGTTTTAATTACTGGGCTTCATTCCGGTTTGTATATATGTTTGTGGTTAAATATTTAAATTTGTTTCGTAGTGACCTAAAAGTGTGGCTTAAATGTTCTCTAACACTGGATTCAGCAATTGGAAAAAAGCAATATATAAATTCGAAAAATATCAAAGTTTAAAATCTCATCTTCAAGTTATTGACCTCTCAATCGAAATACCAAGCACAGCCAAATAATTTGGTGAAATGTTGAAAACTGTCATGCTGAACATAAGGATTCAGAACTGACAAGTGTTGCTTAAAATTTCAATAGCGTTCGTTACCTTATGTTAACTTTTTCTACATCGATGGAAAAATGATCATCCTGAATTATTGAATGGTAAGTCTTAATCGAACTTTAAAGTTTAAACAGCTGCTGAAGACAATCCAAATCTGCAGAAGTGGATGGTTGTCAAGACAAATTTTCCTGTCAGACATACAGAATGAAATCCTCAAGCTGATGTGATTAAGAAATTTTCAGCAATTTTATATATCTCATGACCATATTTGGATGAATTTTCCTTAGCAAGGCTGGAATGCATCAGGAATGTGTTAGGCATTTGCTAACATTCCATTTTCAAATAGTCTGCCTACCCAATCGATTGACCCCTCGTTCAACTCCACTTGTTTATTTATACACCACCGAACCTCTAAAATATGATTTGACGAAATGTATCTGAAAATCTTCAATTTTAAGGTATATCTCGAATAATCCCGTCAACTAACGTTTTAGGCACACATTTTGAGAATCCAACCTTATGGACAATAAGCACAAGCGTAGAATTCGGAGGGGGAGGGAGCATTCCTTAGATTTTTAGGACCTGGGGGGGGGGGGGGGGCGGTCCATACTACAGCCCCCTCACTATTTCTCCCACGTGTAGTAAATATAAACACGAATCCTCAGTATTAGAAGGAAACTAAAAGAATCAAAAAGTTAATTGATGCCAATCCATTAAGTATAATCCAATTAAGTGAAACCTTTTGAACGAAGTTGTTTTTGGAAAAAACCTAGCTGGTTCTTTGTGAATTGTATATTAGGCCATATAAAATAAAAACTTTTTTATCATCCCCGTCCGCCCCAATTTTTACCCCCCTTCCGGATATATTTTACTATTATTTTATGAACATAATCGTCCAGATATTAACTTTAAACTTAGGTAATGTACTCTTAATGTCTTGTATTTTAGAGCATTATTTGGGCATTGTCATGTGATTTTCTAATTATAGTAAATATAAATATATATTGTTTGGCATAAGATAATGTTATTTGCATATTAATGGAAATAAAAATAATTCCCGTTTAACTTATTATGCCAAACAAAGTGATTAGACTTGATATAATATTTGTTTTGTCACATAATGGTGATGTCATAACTTGACAGATTGAAGTCATGTGAAATCTGATTGCACAAATCAATTTGTAGATATCAATAACCTATTAGCTAATAATACATCTGTAGAGTTAAATAGCACAGAAATGCCTATTTTCTACCCATAGGATTCTAAGCCACTGTGCTTGGTGCTTACGCTGTTTATGACTGATATGTTTTGACAAATTGGAGAAGTAAATGTTTGCAACTTTGTTATTGACGATATTGCAATTTGGGCTTTGTGAGTGACACAAGAGAATTCCGAATCCCAACCAGAATACAATGAATTCAAAATTCTACATGCCAAAACGAAAGGAAGACCAGAACTACAAATCACATGTTGATTCTCTTCAATTAGACAAAATAGAGCAATGTCAACAGCCACTTTCCTTGCTCTTTCAGATAACTGCAAATGATCAAATTATCCACTTTCAACTCTCCAACGAACTGTTGTATTTAAGTTTCTTTCTCTGTAAATAAGACCCCAAATCTTCAATTTCTAATTTATGTTTGTGTAAATTTTCATCTTGACTATAGATTCCGATTATATGACTTCTTTCGAGCTAACCAGCCAATACAGTTAAAATCTGCTTTCTAGTGGATCTGTTTGCAATCTTCATGTTAGATCAAATTGATAGTCACTCTCTGGCAAATTACTACACAAGTCTGCTATAATATTATTAGTGAAATTAGAGCATTGAATTTGATTTTATTAACCAGGCTATTTGCAATCTCTCCATTCGATAAGCCACTCATTCATTTTTCTAAAAATTAATTTTATCATCATTCGATTTCAAGGACCTACCGACAGGCAGGGCCGCCGAGAGAAATTATTTTCCCCGGGGGCAGAGTAAATTCTGGGCGCCTTACTAATTTAATATCAAAATTTTCTCTCATTTATTGATTTGATATTATCGAAAGTTACGTCATATCGAGTATATTGTTTAATTACTTTAATAAGAATGAAATAGTAAATAGTATTAGTATATGAATTATTTATTTATTAGATTGAGCTTGAAGTAATAACTATTGTTTTAGCATTGCTTTTCTTGCTTTCTGGTGAGCAAATATCTTTATCACATTGCTAAAATCGATTTTTCTAGCCAATTCAGATTCAATGCTCAACCTTGCCAAGGAAACCATACGATCTTGTGACATGGTGCTCCTGAGATTATTTTTACAATCTTAAGTTTACTGAAAGATCTCTCAGCTGATGCTACTGTTACTGGGATTGTGAGAAAAATTCTGAGAGCTACACTGATATTTGGAAGCATATTTTCCAGTTTATACTTGTGAATTGCATTGATTTATTCATAAGGGTTCATTTACTCTTTTTCCTAAATTTGCAATTTGAATCATACTCTTAGGATCAACAATTTCTCTGCCCAATTCTTCACCATTTTTGTCGTCTTTGTAAATATTTGCAATAATATTTACCTTTGGCATATTTCTTCCTCACTCAAGCCAAAATATAGCCACAAAAATCCAAATGTCTGAAAAATTTCTTTTTCAGTATTGAATCTTCTGGTAAGACCACTGATTATATGATCAATGATGACCTCCTTGTATACAAATTTCTAGAAATTAGCCTCCTCTTCAGTATATTCTCCTTGTTCGAATTCATCCAGATTCCTTCTTATTTCATCATTCCTCGAAGTGCTTTTTTTTCTGCACCAATTCATTTCAGCCCTAAGACTACTTGCAACATGTATTCGCTTCAATTAATATTGCTTTAAACTCTAAACGTACTAGTTTATGCAGGTTTTCTATCAGAACTCCAATATTATTTACTCCCACTTCAATTGTTGCATTTCTTCCTTGAATAACTTTGTTACCAGTATCAATTGATGCCAATATTTTGTACCATATTGATGACATCAGGATGCATTCAAAAGATGAAACATATTTAATACTCCATTCACTTCAGATCTTGTTTTTGTATCAAATTGAAGTGCTATATATTTTATTGTGCTTGCTTAATTAAGTTAGCTGCAAATGGCTTGACTCTATTTATTTTTTCAGACCATCGAGTCCCTGAAGAATTTCGATCTTTTAGCACTGGAACTGAAAATTGTATATATTAATTGAATTATACCAAATAAGGTAATTGCTTCTAGACAGCATTCTGCAGACTCAGTACCACATATATTTAGCGTGTGACAGCCGCAAGGAGATAATATGGCTAATGAATTCTTACTTATTATGAAACTTTGAGCACCTTTATACTTCCCCACCATGTTTGCTACATTATCATACCCTTGGCTACGACATTCTGACAATGAAATGTCATTTTCTTCCAAAGTCTTCAAAGTCTAATTTGCTATTTCAGATCCACTTTTTTCACTACAATCTACGCAGGTTATAAATCTCTCTGCTATTTCAAATTGATCATGTGATAATAATAGATACAGAATGATGAATGTTGTTTGTTCAAAATGGGAGCATTCAGCTGTATTTGACCTTTCAAGCAGTATATTTTAAGAACAAGTCCTGAACAAAGTGAAATTAACTCACTCTGAGAATCAGAAGAAAGATAGTGAACTTGGAGTCTTCCCCTTCTTTTGTTGAATTCTTCGACCTTCCTGACATGTTCGTTAAGGACTTGATCCCAGTGAGAAAAGTTCTACCAAACAAAGTAAGTTTCCATTCTGAACACTACCTTTGAGGTGCGATGAGCCACGAAATGCCAAACCTCTGTCTCCTATAATCAATATTATACCAATCAATCGCTGCAGAATATTATACCACTTAGCCCCTCAGTTTCGATTTCTGCAGACAAAACATTTTTCCATGCAACGATTTGATCTCAATCTTTGCTCAAGTTTTCTCCAAGATAAGTATTTACGCTTGTAATAAATGCTTCTCTCATGTCTAGAACACGATTGCATATTTTCCTCCATTTAGCAGTTGCAGGCCATCCTAAGGAAGTTGATAATAGTGAAGCATTTACTTCTGAACCTTTTCTAACATACGGCATGGAAAACAAAATAATGCTCTCTTTAATTTGCTCCATACCAACCAATCTCTTTCTGCAACTTCTACATTGAACTTTTTATATTTGAAAACTGAAATTGGAAACGCTTGTTTTTGACTATCCACAGGTAATTTGTGTGGTAAAGGAAGATGGCATTGGAGTACATATTCATCTATTTTGTATTTGACAAGATATTAATCATTCCGATGTCTAGACCTATGTCAAATAATGTATTATCTGTAGATAGTATTTTTTGGACTCCTATATTATATTCATCCTCCACACTGTTGGTTTCTCGAAATATAGAATGTCCATTACTTCCTGGCAAAATTTCTCACTCACCAGAGTCATAATCTAAAATTTCTGCAATTGACTATATTTCAGGGGCACAGATGTTTCATCTCAATTTGATTTAGAGCCTCCGATGAAATTGTACTTAAACTACGTTTTAGAGTAGATGTAATCCCATTTCGAACAATGTTATTCCACCTTGCATTGCATTTTCTTCTCTCGCTCTTTTATCTTTTCCTTTCTGTGCACCAGATTTATGCATCTTCAGTCAAATTCTGTTTCAAAACAATTAAAATAATACCAATGAAGCAATGACTATTTATATTACGGTATGTCTTTTGTGGTAAGCAGGATATTAGAAATACTAATAAAGTAGTAGCCTATGTATATATATATATACCGTATTTCCTTGAATAGTAGCCCCCCCCCTCGAATAATCGCCCCCCTTGAATAATCGCCCCCCCAAATAGGTCCTAATTATTTTTTGACACCGCCTAGAATAACCGTTGATATCAAATAATCGCCTCCCTACAACTATTGACTCTCTCAAATGATTATATTCCACAAATATTCGCCATTCTCGAAAATCATAACATTTTCTTGGGCCTAAATGGGGCTTGAAATCAATAATCGCCCCGGCTACTATTCAAGGCAATACGGTATATGCCTATGATATATATATATATTTATATTTGTTTGTATATTACGAGTTGATTGAAGAAACTGGAAGGTTTCCAATTGTGATTTTTGGCATATAGATGTAACTTTTGGCACCCGCCAACAAATTGAGGTTTCCACTCAAAATTTATCACACCTCGACAAGTTATGACGTCATTGTCACATTTCGAGAATCCTGAAATTCACTTAATCGCACATAATTCGCACCCTCTTAAAGATAAATATCTGAAAAATTATTAGAAGATATACATTAATAATGCGGACACGTTGGTCATACCAGATTGCCAATATGCTTACTAATGTACTCACTAAATTTAAAATTGTCAAATTTACGATTTTAGGTCTATTTTCGTTTTGTTATCAATGTTAGAAGTAAATAGACCACACACCAACCGCGAAGTGGTTTGTGTGTGGTTGTGTTCTGCCGCGAAGAGCTAGTGTAATTAAATTCTACATAATTATGATTACATTTCTCACTACCATTTTCTATGATATTCAAATTAAGTGAAGAATTATAAAGATGACAAAATATAATAATACTTTTAAATTTCGAATTTCACGCCTCTATGCTTAAATATATGTATAATCACCAGTGCTCAACAAATTAGGTGGTTAACGCCACCAAAAATCTTATTTAAGCCACTAAATCTTGTCTTTGGTGGCTTAAACTAATCTACCATTGATTGTGGATTATTATACTTTGCGTATATTATATTTTTCGTTGCTTCATTCGTTGTTAACAATGGTGTTCTTTTACGGCATCAGAACTTTGTTAAGTCGTGAGTGGTTTGTTAAACCGGCCGTTGTTTTTTCTTCAGCCACCAGAAAAAGTGAGGTGGTGGCTTAATTAATATGTTATATAGGTTATCCCTTCGTTGCACACTGGGTAAAAGTTATAAATAGTAAGATCCCATTTTCACTTTCAGTTTCAATTGAAAGTGAATTTACTTTCGTTCAATTTCATTTACCTAGTCGTCGAAGGGATAAATCCCTTCGACGATTAGGTAAATGAAATTATTCGAGATTCACCGTTATTTACTATAAATATCGAATTATTTTATCAAATCACGTTTTTCCATGGTTGGTATGTATATAATTATACTCAGGTAGTTGAGGGGAGTCGAAAGAGGGCTCACTCGATTGGGTAAGGACACAAATGGAGAATGGAATTCTTGACACATTCCTGATACATTCCAGCGTTGCTATGTAAAATTCTTCCAAATATGGTCTGTTATATTTCAAATTATCGGAAAATTTACTTCGAAACCGAATTCAACATTAAAAAGACGATATAACTTAATTTTAACAAGTTTTATGGGAAACAAGTCCGGCGAACACTATCGGACGTAGTTACTTTGGCGAGCTGTTATGGCCGATATAGAAACTCTTTCAATTGCCTCAATATCCATAAATGTTCGCTACATCAAAGTACATGTGTACAATCTTTTGTGCCTTTATTAATAAAATGAACAATCTGGTGAAATTTTATGGCTATGACGCTGGACTAATAAGGGTATATATAGTTAAACTAAAATTGTGGGTTTTAGGTATTAAGTTTCATAATTAGGAATACCTGTTGTTGTAGATGCATTTCATCGAGTAGCAAAGCAACATCATCACCAACAAGAACATTGTCTCTCAATCCTGATACAAGGCTTGATTCTGTTTCCCGATTAATTGTTGCTGACATCAGTTAACGGTTGGAGATTATATTAAGCAGTTTGCCGGTCTGTTGAATATCAGCAGGGTTATTGGGAAATTAATGTATAAATTATTAAATCTTTTTAAATTTTATCAGAATATATAGTCCTAAATCCATTTCTCATCACCACTTAATAAATTTTATTGGTCATTAATTGATTTAAATTTACCTAAAGCACGAAATGTATCAGTTAATATACTTATGCGGTTATACTTTATACATTTGAGTCTTATTCTGTAGCATAACAAATTTTTATAAAGGATTTATTGTATTGAGTAGGATGGGCGGTTAACCGGTTAACCGTGGCGATAAATCGAATTGTAACCGTAGCCTCAGATCGTTTAACCAACCCCACCCTTGCCTGATTTAGCATTACCACCTTGAATATAGTGGATTTTGGCTTTTAGGTGAGTGTCGCTCGGAAGAGGCAAGTGATTCTTAAGGAAATTGCATCCAGAGATAGAGCTGTACCGCAATAGTAAAGCGAAGCGTAATGCACTGAAAGGGTACTTCGACATCTTTAGGGCTGTAGTATGTAAGTTTGATTAACTCTTTTCTAACATTGATTTAATAATCCTGAAAAGAAAAAATCCGGCATTAATCGGGGAGGTTAATTAGCATGCTAAGTGATATGACTTTACAGAAAGGAGATTGCCTAATGTACCAGGCTTGGACCGGGTCACCGGGTCAACCGGGTCACAATATTCGCTAAAACTTCGGGTCACTACCGGGTCCGGCTTGTACTGGGTCACCGGATACCGGGTCACTTAATTTTGATTTTACCCGATTCTTGCTAATTATATTTTATTGGTTTGTAGAATTATAACTTAAAAAAGATTCATCTAGTATAGTAAGTCGATTAATATTTATGAGACATAGTACTTCAATTGAAATTTCTTTGGTATCGCTGGTCACATATACTTACTTAGCGGGTCAACCTGGTCACCGGGTCAAAATTTACCGGATCAGCCGGGTCACCGGGTCTGAGCAAACCGGGTCACCGGGTCATGAAATATTGACCCGGTCCAAGCCTGTAATGTACGCTGGAGTGGAAGGGGAATCCATTCGTAACTAAGCTGAAGATTAAAATTTCGATCGATGTATATGCAATTCCTTGACTACCCCAGACTCAATGTTAAGAAGGTAAGCTACAACATGAGACTCATTGATGTCTATCTTCAATTCTTTGTACTTTATGGAATTGGTTACGAATAAGGATATATCTTGCAGATAATTGGATTTGAATTTTGCTTTAAATAGACGGAATTCATCTTCTTGATACAGTGGAACCTCCACAAACTGGCCTGTGGAAACGGGGATCCTCTGAAAATTGGGTTAAAAATAATTCACCAAATTCCTAGTCCCACATAAATGAACCTCCACAAACGGGGAATCGGGGTGGCTAAGACCTTGCGTCCCTGGCACCCCGTTTGGGAGGTTCCATTGTATATTGTTCAGGAGGCAAGGGTGGGGTTGGTTAACCGATCCGAGGCTACGGTTACAATTCGATTTCTCGCCACGGTTAACCGGTTAACCGCCCGTCCTACTCAATACAATAAATCCTATATAAATATTTGATTATACTACAGAATAAGACACAGCTGTATAAAGTATAACCGCATAAGTATATTAATTGATACATTTCGTACCTTAGGTAAATTTAGATCAATGTTATCTCAGAAAATTTATTAAGCGGTGATGAGAAGTGGATTTAGGTCAACATATTCTGATAAAATTAAAAAAATTTAATACTTTATACATTAATTTCCCAATAACTCTGCTTATATCCAACAGACCGACTAACTGGTTAATAAAATCTCTAACCGTTAACCAATGTCAGCAACGGTTAACCGGTTAGCCGGTTAACCGAATCCAGCCTTGCAGGAGATTTTATAGATTTGTGTGGTGCCACCTTTGACTCTTGGGGATATATGATAGATGAATAGAAGGAATAGTATCAAGTGAATAGTCGAGCCGCGGTCTGTTGGAATGCTTAACTATATACTTTCCTTCAGAATAATTTATACATATACGTACAGTCAACTCCCATTATAATATAAAATCAATAGCTCAGAGGCTATATGGGATTTACATTACTTCGTTATAAGCGGAATTTCGTTATAAGCAGAATTTCGTTATATCCATTTCGTTATAACCGAAGTTTTATAAATGTAGTAAGATCGAAGGATTTCTGGACCATTGATGACTTCGTTATAAGCCGGTACTTGGTTAGATCCGACTTGGTTATGATGGGAGTTGAGTCAGTTGACTATAGTTGAATTAGAAGTTGAAGAGTAATTAGTTCGGTTTGAAAACACCTTCCACCTTTCTTGTAGATATATTTTCTTTGGGAAGTGAAATAAGGGCTTCCTTGGACCACCAGAATAGCCGACCGCCACCCAACAACTGTGCATTTATTAGGCATAATAATATACTAGCTAAAAGAATAAATATAGATAAATAAAAGGGCTTCAGAAAATAACTACAGTCAACTCCGCTTAATAGAGTTACCTCGGGACCAGGTTGCTTTGACCCGATTAAGCGGAGAAATGTATTAACCGGTGGCTCTATTTAACGGATTCGGATGTAGTATAACCAAATTTACCAACTAAGATGAAAACTTGTCAAAAAATGCCATATATACACTAATAGTACGTTAATAGTTGACAATTGTATTTGATAATAATTTAAATACTGGACTCTTATTTTATATGGTTTATGGAAAATGGCTAGTTGTATTGAGTCCTCTATAATTAGTGTGCTATTTTGGGCGCGGTATTAACGAATTCAAAGATTTCTACCTGAAAAATACATATCATATAACATTATATAAAAAGATCCATTTAATATGTGCTGACGTCATCATTTATTTGGCGCCTAAACCACATAGTAAGGCTACTGGGAACTTAATAAGTATTCGCAAAAGATTCCTCATATATTGAAACCTGGGGAAAGTTAAATGTATACAATGTAATACACCTAGTAGACCTAAATTAAGATAAAAATGGACTCCTACTTTGTCAATGTTTATGCAGCATGCCTAGCTGTATTTTAAGTTGGATATGATTATTGTAATGGATTCATCACGCTATATCACATCTCAGTATTAATAAAAAGCATTGCAATGACTTTTAAAGCTTAAACTCGTTGGTAGGAATATATAATGTTTAGAAGGCACTTAATTGCCCTAAATAGCTATTATTTTCAATTTTTATTCATTTTTTAGTTATGAGGAGAATTTCTGACCGAAAAATGAGTCCTTTATTTATTTAGTGGGAAAACTACATGTTTTTGAATAATTTAGTGTTCCTATATATATATATATATAGCGGGGTCGGCAACCCCCGGCCCGCTGCTCTCTATAAACATGCTCATCATGACCCCGATTTGTTCATTCAAATAAATCCAAATAAAGTACACCCTCGCTATCCGGAAGAGAGGTGTCCCGATTGAAAAAAAATCTGTTCCGATTTGTGAATTCGTATGGAATAGCCAATTAATACGATTATATAATCCTGTATAAATGAGATCATGATTTCCTGATAATCCAAATCATCGGCTACTTGCTCACAGTGGAATTAATTCTCGATTATAATGACGGATATGGATTGAAGAATAATCCATAGGAAGCAGTGGAGGCTAGCAATTATTTAATAAGAAGATATCACGGACATCTAGCCAGAAATCTTTCTTTACAACCAATGCTCGCGATATCTTAATCATGCTCCTTATTCAGAATGATCCTGTGTTTACTACATTTAGACGACCTGTACGATGTAAAGATTGTGGGGAAATTGGCACACATGTAGGTTTCAACAGATTGTTCCCAGTGACAGACTTGTTATTTGGTGATGAAAATTGTGGTATGTAATCATTGTTGAAATGACGTCATGACTTAAAAAATTTAAGGTACGTATTTTAAAATTCAGCATTGGAATATGATTCTTGGGGTTAATAACCAAATACCCAAATAATAATTTGTTAGTCAATTTGAGCACCCATGTTGCCTAATTCCACTTAACTACGAAGACTTAAATCCACTGTGCTCCGCAGACTCAAGTCTTGGCTGCCTACAACTACATGCCAAACACAATTTAATAGGTGGATGTTACTTTATGTGCATAAGCAAAGAACACACAGTTTATCATTGAATTAATTAGTAAATGCGTTTTTAGCATGTAATGAGAGTAGAACGTTTGTTTGGAAGATATCCGGAATAATTTATTCGTATCAAGATATTCGTATAGCTAACTTATAATTGATAATGAGAGTTATAATTAATATATTTTAAAAATGCTAATTCCATTAATTCCCGGAATCGATGAGGCCAAAATTTGGGGAGGTATGTGCCTCCCCTTGTCTACGGCTATGGTCTATATAGACTTAAAATTTATGTAAATATAGTGTAGGCGTGACCTTCGATATATAAGGCCATACCACTGAGTATATTTTTCTGGACCATGGATTACGTAAAATCCATTGATAGAAAGGTTATTTATATTTATCTTCATAACTAGTAATGATAGACGTCTAAATGTTCTATAACTATAAAGGAACTTGGTATCAAGGTATACATAGAATCCTTCAGAATTGTGCTATTTTCACCATATGGTGACGTAATCGCTATTTTGGGTGCAAAATATCGTGTTTTATTAACCTGCTTTTACCATAGTTAAGCGCGTTATAAATGTTCAACATCATTTATGCATAACTTCATTAACTTTTGAGATAATGAGATAATTAGCTTAGATAAATTATTTGATAATTATCTCATTATCTCAAAAGTAAATGAAGTTATGTATAAATGATGTATTATCAATGAATAGGAAGTTACCTATTTCGGATAGATCAGAACTAGCCCAGCTCACGTAAATTGATAGTATTTGAGTTATGGTTCATTTAGGAAATATCATATCCCTGGTAACCTAGGAATGTGTCGATATTCCATCTATAATTTCAAAATATTTCTTTTAACAAGTCCTGGGCATTTTTATGTTTCAACCTTGAACATTTAGAACGCGTTTAACTATGGCAAAAGCAGGTTATTAAAACACGATATTTCGCACCCAAGATAGCGATTACTTCATTATATGCTAAATTGCACAATTATGAAGGATGCTATGCATACCTTCCTTTTCATAATTGAATGCATTCTCCTTTTTAAAGTGTTAATTTTGATATGTCTATATTAATTCCCTCTATAGTAATTCTTTGGACCTGCGAGCGCAGCGAACGAGTAAATTTTGGGAGGTGTACAGGGATTTTGTACGATGACAGGGGAAAATTGGAGCCCTGTACAGGGACATGGCTCAAATAGGTTGGATGGTATAATATTATAGTCTTTGCTACAAGGGGGAATAATTTCAGTGCTAATGGTATTACTCGATGCTCTTCTAGTTACGCACTCACATTGATCCTATGACTGGCTGTAGAGTACCTTATATTCCGATGGGTAGATTTCTCCACGTCCCCCCTCAAGGACCTAGATCTGATTGGTCAAGCAACCTTGGAAAACCTTGGTGGAAAGATGATAATTATTGTATTGGGCAGCTATCGTCAAAGACAAGAAAAATTCTTCTTCTTGATACACTTGTTTCTCAAGAGCAGGAAATTGAGGTATGCTTTATAATTCATTCTAATAACTTATCAATGAAATGAAATTATATCTAACTTAACAATCTCCTAGATAAGATACGAAATATCTATTCCATAAAACTTACCACCTTTGAACGTTAGGTGAGCCAGATGGTGCCGAATAAATGCCATCTAACATAAATAAATCTATTAATTATGAATAGAAAGTCACCCATTAGCTGTCGATGCCACTTAGAGCTAAGCTCTAACTATAATGGTCCATATTTAAATTAGCCATATATTTTCTACCTGATCTGTGCGAAACTTAAATCCCACCTGCGTCACCTCTCCAATAATTCCTCGCAATTCCCTAATGTTGTCGACAGTGCAACCTCTATAAGTGGGGTAGCTTGGGACGGGAAACTTGAATTGCCCCCCGAACCCCATTCCCAGTTATAATTTTAAATGGATAGACACTACATATGGTCATATTATGAAATGATACTTATAACACATCCATTAATGTAAGTTCTAGTCAGTATTTGTATATTTTGACAATTTAGTTAAATTCTGATCCACCGCTGATGATTTCTTAAAAAACATTAGAGTAGAGCCATCCGAAATATTTATTTTGCAGAACTTTAGAGTGTATTTATTAGAAATGCAGCATAATATCTAAGTTATTATAATATAATTTGTCCATCTCCCCCATTTATGGGGGTAATTTTGTATGGGGATACTAATCCCTTTATAATTAAGGTCCCCCATTCCCACTTCACCGCTTATAGAGGAGCATTTGTATGGAAATGAAGGAATATCGACCAAAATTCCCCCGCTTATAGAGGTTCCCCATTTAAAGAGACCCCACTTATAAAGAGGTTGCATTATTAATGTGTTTTATCAAACAGATCTATATACATCATTCTCAATTTAGCAATGATAATCTTGTTTTGAATCAAAAACAGGCATGCTTTTTCGGGATGTGATCGTAGATAGTATCAACCCCTGTCTTGCCTTTTCTCCAAGTAACTGATAGTGAAGCTTCAGTTACTAATTTTAAGGTTATCTCTACAAACTTTGAAATTGACCTTTAGAAAGTAAGCCTGGGCTTTTAGTATGGGAAAAAATCTGAACTCTACAAAGCTCAGCTCTATATAAGGATTCTCTAAATCAATACTGTGTATTCCAGGGTTTTTTAAAGTTGAGACCTTGTTGTAACTCAGCAGCGGCCTTGGTGTAACTCAACACTGCAGCGGCCGCGGCCGACCCGAATCGTGGTGTAACTCCAAAACATTTTTGTGCAAAATTTACACCAAGATCTGCCTTAAAAAACCCTAGTGTATTCTATTTCCTGAAAATAGTGGATTTTATACTATTCGAAAAATATTGTAAAAGTCTGCGCCGATTGAGGACTACATCCTCCAGGTGAATGGCTCGATGCGCCCCTGCCATTCGAGTTACCCAGTGATCATCGATTATTAATAGTTGCAGTTATAAACTCTTCTAAGTCGTTGTTTATTAAATAGGATCCTTCGGTCTCGGTCGCATTTGCGACGGATCGATGCTACGCACCTCAAGTTAACTGCCGCTATGCGGCCTTACTCCTCACTAAAAGATTGATAATAGAGTTAGTAAACATCCCTTCCTACCATTTCCATACTTTTAACTTGTTTAGCTATAATACCCGTGAAAGCAAACTTCTAGGGTGATTTTGTGTTTTCATTAATCTGTTACCTTTTTGTAAACAACAATAATATTCTTATCAAAATTTAAAAAATGCGAAATTGAAATCAGCATACCTATAATATAATTTGGAAGTTTGTTTCTATCTCGTATATAAATGCAGTTTCTATTCCCCCATCACTTCAATGCAACCTTGACAAACAAACACACACATTGGTCACACACACACAAACAAACAACATAATAATATAGAATCACCAATAGTTTCTTAAAATCCTTAACCGCTGAATGTTCTCGCCTAAAATATTTTGAACGCTTAAACTAAATAAATCCTAATTAAATCCAAAATTGAAATATACAATATAACCTCATTAGTACGAACACGGATAATGAGAATTTCCGGTAAACTGTTGAACCCAATTTTTGGACGCTTCAAAGAATATTGAATTCAAATAACACCGGTTATTACCAATTTGTAAAATAGCCGAAAATAGAAGACACGAAAAGTGATTACAGTCAGGTTCTTTTATTATGAACATTCAAGGGACCAAAAATTGTGTTCATAATAAAGCGACTTCATAATAAGCGAACTCAATTCAATACAAACCCTATGTAAGTTGTTAAATTGGGACCATAGGGCTTGTTCATAATAAAAAATCTTCATATTAAGCATATGAAATCTTGTTCACAATAAGCAGACCTGACTGTATTTGATTTATACAGTACTAACTGACTTTACATTATATTGAGATACATATAAATTACTAATTGGTTAATTAAATCAGGCACGTAGCTAGAGTATGTAATTCAGGGGGGCAAGTTTTATGTTGGGGGGGCAAGTGCAGGGAGTCGGGGGGGCAAGTGGGGGACGAATCACTCTATTTACTATAACGAACACTTCCTAATTCTCTTGGGAGGGGGGGCGAGGAGTACTTTTGGGGGGGCGGTCGCCCCCCCTTGCTCCCCCGTAGCTACGTGCCTGAATTAAATTAGTACTTACTAAGCCGAAGTACGTGCTAACCGAGTTATACTGTAGTACATATTTGTATACAAAAACAAATTAACTTTGTCAATTAAAGTTTAATCAAATGTTTAATCTGATATTCGTAATCAGCATAAGATTTCCAGTCATTATAGGGGTCACATGACCATGTTTGGGAGGGAGGACATTCCTTGACAACGCTGGAATGCAACACATTCCATTCTCAAATATCGTTTCTATCCTATCGAGTGACCCCTCTTTCTTCATCGCACAGTCTTTGAGAATAAATATGCGCATATAAACACTCTACGAGGTCATTTAACAAGTAATGGCGAGAGCGGATTTTGTCCGACACTTTCCTACAATTTTTGGCCGCCATCTTGAAAATATTAAAATTTCGTGATTCATCCATATCCATATCTTTTTATAATATATTTATCTATGTCTGTGCCAATTTTCATGCTTGTATCAAAAATTGAACAATTTTATTGCTATGCTGCCCCACTAAAGGCCACGATGTGTATTACATGTTCAATGCAACTGAATGTCAGCTATGGGTAGACGGTACTATGTTTTATGTATTACCTTGTCCACAAAATCTTTCTGGTTATTTGCAATTCGAGGAAACTTGTGCTTGCTATTTTGATGAGTGTTTTGATTTTATTCCCACGATAGTATGTACTTATTGTAAAAGTTTTGTGGAGTGTACTCCTTTAGTGGTTTTGTTGTTGTCTGAAGTACAGCTTGAATGTAGTTTCTCGTATCAAATGTTTGGCTAGAAATATGTGTTTTAATTGGAGATGACTTGAGTATTTTTATTATTTGGGTAAAGGTGTTAACAGATGAGTACAATGCTGATGGTGTTTTGTGCTTAGAAAGTAAATGTACTGATTTTTGTGTTAGAGTTGAAAGTGAATTAAGTGAACTTCCACCTCCTCGTTCTCACAATATGCCTAATATTTAAACTGACAACTTTGAAACAGAAATGGTGATTGAAAGTTCTGAGTTCAAATTTCTAACTAATTTGAGTAGTAACTGTGGGGAGTTTTATCTCGAACTGAGTGAGTGGGATATTATTTGTATTACCAATTCTACTGGTATAACTTCATTGGTTAGTAATTAGACTAATGTTTTTGCTGAAAAATGTTGTTTTAAAGTTTATAAATTATTGGTTGAAGAAACTTGATCGTCGCAAGGTTAATAGTCCTTTCTTCAGAGCTAGCGCGTCTTGTAAGTTTGAAAATTGTCGATATTATATCTTTTATAATGATGTTGCACTAAATTTGGAAGATAAAGACATACTTGACAAGATTTACTCAGAAGGATATTTGTCATTTCAACACACAGATGGGCAGAGTGGATTTAGTCGCCATCTATCTTGCAGTGAGCGTAATAAAAATGGATAATTATTAGTGAATAATTCGGTTAGTAAAATTTCGAATAAACAGTTTAATAATTCAAGTTATCAGGGTCTCTGTTATGGTAATTTATGATTGTTTCGGAAAGTTAAAGCTGAATTCAAATCTAAGGAGCTGTTTTCTAATTTATATATGGAAGATGTAGCAGCAAACAAGCAGTATTTCCGTTATCTACTCCCTGAATCCCCCTTACCAGGCTATGTTCAGTAATTTGTACAAGATTCTTTCATTATTCATATGTGTCCTTATAAGCAGCAGGAACTTTTTAAAATAATGAATAGTAAAGATATTGTCTTGAATTTAGATGCGACTGGTTCTCTTATTTCTAACCCTCCTTCCTGTTCTAAGAAAATAAATTACTATGCCCTTACAATACAACACCCGGGGTTTTCCACCATGTCCCATCCCATTAGATGAATAGATAAGCAGCGATCATAACACTCCTGAGATCTCACACTTCTTGAATAAATGGTGTTTGAGTGTAAAATTATTTAACTTAATGGAGTTAAAAATTATATAAGTTGGGATAGATTTTAGTTGGGCTATGATACACAGTACATGTTTAGCGTTTGACAAATTTACTATCTTAAATTATCTCCGATATTGTTTGGAATTTATGGCTGATAATGAGAACTTAAGTGATAATATTATAACAGTCCTCCATCTCTGCTCTGCTCATCTCATGCACAGAATTAGATATAATTTAAATATGAAATTCAAATTAGAAAAGGCTTTAAAAAGAATAATGTTGCATCTATTTGATCGTATGGTTAATTGTAGACAAATGAATGAAATTAATCAACTTTTCGGGACAAATGAATGAAATTAATCAACTTTTAGATTTTAGTTTAATTGCATATTTAGCATGCTCCATATGTCTATAGTATTCACTGAAAGTTTCATTCAGAAATTCCAAATACTTTGGGAAATATCAATACCTGAAGTACATTCTTCTCCATATTAATGTAAAGATTTAAAAATAATATTTTAGTCAAAGTGATGGCAACTTGCGCAAGCCTAGAAAAAATTTCATTAAGTATTACATGTTTTCTGGATTTAGCATTATTCAGTATATACTTGTAGATAACCTAAGGCTGTAAACAACGTTTCAGAACAATAAAAGAATTCTTATAAGAATTTGAATCAAAGAAATGAAAAATAACCATGAGTCATGACTAGATTTCACTTACAAGACTAATAATTCATAGAGTATGCATTAATTTGATAGTAAAATAGCCTTAGATTATACACTAGTATATCTATTGAAGAAATAAAGCTGGAGCAGCGCTTATCTTCTGTGGTTTAATTGTTACACTTGCGCACATATTTCAGTCAGGTATAGGAATTTAATATTACGCAATATGGAACTATAATCAATCACTCGAGCGAGTATTATTCGAAATCAATTCTGATGGTGGATTTGTTATCAGTATAGTGTAGGCTTTTATTGATATAACTATGGATTTTAATGGAACAAAAAATTTAAACTTGGGGGTCGAGCCTGTAGTAAGAAGCAAACTAGTCTTTATTGCACTAAATTTCAACCAACTAGAAGAATGTATTAAGGCGGAGATTAATGTTAGTAATGATGCCCCCAATTAATTCGAGGATGTGACTGAAGTTAAGAGTAATGCTGTAACTTACAGAGAGAAATCCCTTTTGGCAGACATTTTGAAATGATTTATTGTAATACTTTATTCTCAATAAGTGAATTCGAAAATAATTCGCAACTTGATCCTAGTGTATCTTATAATCCCCAGATAGTTGAATTTCTTCTCACGTATTATATGCCATTATTACCGTTGTGGAGTGGAATAAATTTTTGTACAGTTAATTCGTCAGAGAATGCAACAGATAAATGCGATTGTTCAGAATCTGTTCAGAATTGTTAAACACAGCATATTTAATTCAGAGATAGGGAGAAGAGATGCTGATTTCATCAGAACAGTTTATAATAATATAGACGATAGAATCGCTGCGTTTAATTTTGCTTTTAGCCCACTGGCTCATAAAGTGTTTAATGTTAAGAAGAGATTACACGTGGAGAATGAAGAGGAGTGCAAAGAGGAGTGGTCTAGATGTAAGAAGAGTAATTTTGTTATACTAAACCAACTGTGGATAAAGTTAGTACGATATTTACAAATTTCAAGTCTAGTAAAAGTTTTAATGTAGAAAATTTAATTTAACGTTCAACAAACAGGGAGGTAGCTGCTTTTTGGAAGAAATCCAGTCTATGTTGTTACAGTTTGTGATGGTATTTTGCGTGCAAGTGAAGTTGAAATAATTAGTAATTTAGATTTAGTAGAAATGGCTACTATGGAATATAAGTGACCGGCATTCCAACCACTTACATGCCGGCGACAGAAGAAGTTATGTGAGATTTAAATTTACAGTTGTCGGATTCTACAAATTCCATAAGAGATAATATCCTAGCTTTTCCTAATAAAAAAGAATATGTTCCTTGAAGTATTTGCGAATTCCTGGAGATGGAAATTGTTTATTTGCATCATTATCATACTGGTTGATAGGAAAAATTGATAGTTTTAATTTTGTACGGTTGAAAGTTGTAGAGAATATGGTTGGTAAGCTGGAGGAAGCATGCAATAAGTTTATTACCTATAAATTCCCGAAAATGTAATTAACTATCGTAATGTGGCCGAAGATGTAGTGAAATCAAATATGAAGAGGAATTCTACGTGGGCTACTGATGTGGAGTTATTTGCTACGGCCTTATTACTACAGACGGATATTTGGGTATTTAGTTCATACATGGGTACAAGTGGATGGTATTCTCAGGTAGAGGGGTTAAACTAGTTGATACTTTTGAATCTCCCCCAAGAAATAATGCAGGCTCTATCTATAATAATCATAATGGAGACATTATGAACCTATATTACGGCTGAATTTTATATCTACGAGGTAATCAATTAATTAATTGATTACCTCGTAGATATTATTTAATTAATCACTATAGTATAATTAGATAATTAAAGAAAATTTCCTTTATTAATAAATAATTAATTGTTGTATACAGAATGCTATTCGGTCAGGAATAACTCCTTGGTATATACAGTTATCTCCCATTATATTCAACTACTTGGACTTCGTTAAATCGGGAGTTATCTTTTATCGATGTAATTAAAAGGATCACTTCCAACTTATCTTTTTAATTCCATCGATAGAAGGATAGAAGAATAAAATAATTTCGGGCTTGATAGTGCAAAAGATTTCGATTTTGATGTCTGCAGACAATTAACTAACAATTATAAAGCCACTCTCTCTCCATTTATATTGGCCAACATTTATAGTGGTAAGTTATATTCTGAAAATAAATATGTGGTTATTTATACATATTATATTTTACCTTCTAGTTCTTAAAACAAGGCTAATAAGTATATTTATGGAGTGAAGGAATTGGGTAAATATGATCAATCCAAGAGCTTCGGAATTGATACAAGAGCGAATTATCTTATGGATTCAATTTTCTTCTTGCATTTGTTCATAATTATCACCTACAAGTTATTGTAACAGCCAGAATATTCATTGTTTTCAAGATTCTGTTTACTATATTATAGGAAATTAACGCTCCATGAAATTAACGCCAATTGGAGCTGAACATTTTCAAATACATGAAATTAATGCGAATATATTTTATAATTAAATTTCATGATTATTAATCTCCTGATTGAATACTATTATTGTGCCCAAATAGGCTTCCAATCTACTTGATAGACATGGTATATCCTTTCAAACTAGTTGCACACCTGAAAATATGTAGCTCGGAAGTTTGTCATCCATTATACTTTTGCTAAATACGTAGCAGGAAATTAAGGTCATGGAAATTAACGCGAAGGAAATTAACGCGATTTGGAGAAATTCGCGTTAATTTCCTATAATAAGGTACATTCCAATAATATATTTTACTGTATAGTGTGAATATAGTTGCAATATCAATTTGCTATCATTAGTAGAAAATAACTAGAAACTCAATACTAGAATGGGAAGGAACTAAGAGGAAGCTAATGAATTGTGTTACATTACGTAGATAGTAATATATATGATCTACACTAATAGACTATGATATAATGAAGGTAGGCTTAGCAAAAATAATGAAAAAATCGAATTTGAAACCTATTGGATAAAAAGAAAGAAATTCTGAAAGAAATGACTAGCGAGCCCTGTTTTCTTTTCGAGGGATTGAATAAGAATATATCATAGAAAGTACCTGTAAACTTTGAATCAATTCTGATTGTATTTTATCTCGGAAAATTGAGCTCAAAGTTTGAAAAGGAAAAAATATAAACAGAGATTTACACCATTTTTAAAAGACTTATCTGTCTATTAGATATGGAACTAGCGCGCTTCGCTTGCTAGATCGCTTCGCGGCAGAACACAACCACACACCAACCGCTTCGCGGTTGGTGTGTGGTTTATATACTCCTAATATTGATTATAAAGCGTAAATAGGCCTAAATAGTCAAATTTAACAATGTGAAATTTTAATGATTACGTCATCATGCGATAATGAGTCAGCATAGTGGCGATCTGGCGTGACCAACGTGTCCGCACCATTAATGTACATGTTCCATTAAATTTTCAGATTTTTATCTCTTAATGGGCGCGAACTATGTGCGATTAAGTGAATTTTCAGGGTTCTCGAAATGTGACAATGAAGTCATAAGTTGTCGAGGTGTGAGAATATTTGAGTGAAAACCTAAACTTGTTGGCGGTTGCCAAAAATTACCCCTATGTGCCAAAAATCACATTTGAAACCGTCCAGTTTCTTCAATCAACTCGGAACATACAAACAAATATATATATACACACATACACCCACCCTTGTGTTTTAATAATACGAGCCCTTCGGTCTCGGTCGCTTTGCGACAGTTCGGCGCTTCACGCCTCAATTGACGACCGCTGCGCGTCCTTACTAACCTTGAAACTAATTATTTATAATTATACATCTCTGTGGTGTATTATATATATTCCTCATAAAGTCCCCTTAATTAATTAGAATAATTTAGCTTTGCATAAATCGATGATATAATTTATAAATTGACAAACAGACAATAATGATTTAAGTGATTAAATTGATTAGATGATTGAAGATAAATAAGTTGATTAAGCACAAACGGAAAGTCTTAGTCAGATGGAGTCATGGGAATGCGGGGAATAAAAACCCGTTTACCCTTATGAACACCTGTAGCAATTTCAGGGTCAATCATGTGATTAGGAATGCTTTTACAGTTAACCGAGTGCCGTTACACATTCCTTGAGTCGGGTCAAGATTACGCAATAAAATAATAGAAACGTAAACCTTAAGGTACAGTCGGTGAGGAGGCAAACCATTTGGTGTAATAGAATTTAGGAACTCAGTGGGGTACATTGCCGCTTGCTCCTTACCTACCGAGTCTGCGCTTAATAACGTGCTCACTTCCCCTGGTATCAGTTCCATAACGTATTGATTTATAAAGTCAGTCGTATCATTCTTAGGACACATCAAACTACGGCGAGAAATATAATCTGGATTATTATAGTTAACTTTAATATCGCCGTAAGTAGCAGAAACCAAATCAGAAACTGACTCGCCTGCTACTACGAATTTGTGGTCTACGTGAATCATATGATTCTCATCCTCGGGCTCAGTGCCTTCTCCAACTCTCAAAAGGAATTTGGAGAAGTCACTAACTTGGGATGCATCACCTGAAGATAAATTACGGAGTCGCATGTTTATAGAGAGTTTAAGAACCTTAACATGACTCCAGAGAGGCGATCTGTTCAGACAGGCTGACACAACATCAGCTTCGGTCCCATGTCTGATTACAGGTAGAATTTGACGGAAATCACCTCCAAACACAATAACCTAGCCACCGAATGGGATATTGCATGAACAAAGATCTCTCATGTACGGTCGATACACTCTGCAGCATGTCTATGTGTCATAGGAGCCTCGTCCCAAACAAACAGTCTGGTGCGCTGAATTAACCTAGCTAAGGCGCTCTGTTTGGAAATACAGCAGACAGAGATTTCATTCAAATGGATAGGGACCTTCATCCTAGAGTGAACAGTCCTACCACCCTGTAGGAGCAGAGCTGCTATACCGGATGAAGCCATGGCTAATGCTATATTACCCTGTGAACGGACCGTGGATAACAGCGTGTTATAAAGGAACGTTTTTCCGGTCCCTCCAGGTCCATCGATAAAGAATGCATTAGAGCACGATTTACTATCGTTAACAGCTGCAATTATAATGTTATAAATACTCAACTGGTCAGCATTAAGTAGAGGCAAGTTTTGACTCACTATATCATTCTGTTCACTAACATTATAATCAAGCTCATCCATAATGATACGCGATTCCTCATACGGATTACTCACATTAGTAGGGATCGGCATTCCTGGGTAGTTTCCATGTTTCTGCAGTCGGTACTCAAGATCAAGCAATACACTATTTAAGATATGCTCGTACATTAGCGAATACAGTTCTAGCACGACACAGGAAGTCCTCAGCGAAAGAGGGTTTGTACTTATCCCAGAGAGCGAGTGGAATAGATGGCTCAACAAACAGGAGAATAGTCACGAATAGCTGACGCAACTGTGCTGGCATAGAACAGATAGCTGCCTCTGCCAACACTGATCAACTTCCTGATCATCCTCCAGCAGACCTCGTCTCAGACATGCCTCCTTATAGGTGTCACAGACGGTGCCATCAGGGAGAGTACGGATGTCCTGAAAGCTCGTGCAACATGTGACATGGTTCAGCAGTATCCTTAGGTAATAACGTGGTCCCTCCCCTGAATGAGCTGAGTACATACGGGCTATCACTTTACCATGCCCCTTAACTCTAAGTTTCCATTCACGCTTATTTTTGTTCCACACAAACTCGTCAGCGAAATTCGTGTAAGTGAGTTCTAGCCCTGCAGGGAATTTCTTATTAGCTTCGAACCAAGCAGTTAGTGTGGTATGCTTCTGTCTGCTCAGAACATCTCCAATGACCGCGTCAGCAGAGAAGACCACAGACTGCTCATTCTCAAGATGGAGAGCTAGCCTGACCACTTAGGGGAATTTACCATGAAGGTCAAAGGCGAATATACGGTAGCAAGCTTCCGTGGCAGAGACGTATCGAC
This sequence comes from Hexactinellida sp. DTS-2022, assembly GCA_028753945.1. Lineage (NCBI taxonomy): Eukaryota > Metazoa > Porifera > Hexactinellida > Hexactinellida sp. DTS-2022. The sequence goes on from JAPNXP010000014.1 coordinate 3,384,028, forward strand.
CTTCTACGTAATTAGCGACCTCGTCCTTACGCTTAGGTACGCTAGTATTCGCATTTTCACCTGAACTGAACTCTACAATGGCTCTATCGTGACCCTTGAACACATATTTGAAGATATACTTAACAGCAGTAACTGTGGTACAAAGCTCTAAATTAATGTGCGCATTGTACTTCAACAGCAAATAGGGATTGTGTGCGACTACCCACCGATTGTCAAGAAGAACCTTCCCACTCGCACGCTACGGCCATTATCCCTGCGGCGGTAATTAGGGTACCCATTATTAGCAGTGCTGGTCACGGAAGAAAATTCTTTCGGGAATCGCTTAGAGCATTTACCATCACGCATGCAAGCGGCGCTTTTGTTAGACAAACCACATTGACCATGCATTATACAGCGCTTCACAATGTTATGTAGCCTCGGTTTAAGAACTGTGTCCGGGATCTCAGCACACACTATGTTATCATACGCAGACGGGTCTCGCGGCTTATCCTCATCAGTAAGTATAATTAGAATATGAGCATGTGGTAGGCCCCGCTTTTGGAACTCTATGGTATACACATACGCAAGAGGCTTACAAAAATTGTGTTTTTTGGTAATATCGCTCAATAATTCACGCAGTTTAAGGCGAAAGACTCGAACTATTAAATCAGGGCGATCGCTCGCTTTCTGATTTAATAGCAGCGCGGACGTAATCTCCTCCCATTGTGGATTACAGGTAAATGTAATGAATAAGTCTGGCTTACCATATTTCCTGACTATAGCCATAGCGTCCTGTTACAGTTCAAACATTTGTCTGGGACTACCGGTGTAAGAGGAGGGGAGAACAATACTGCGTCCCAGCTCACCGGCGTCCGTATCGCCTGAGGACAGAGCGTCAGCCAGACCGCTGTAGAGATCACTCCTGATCTGCCTCTGGTTGAACTTTATGTAGTTCAGTCTCTGCTGCTCTATCTTAGCGTACATATCCACCAGGTACTGATGGAACAGTCTCCCGAACATGTGCAGGTAGCTCAGGCTGCTCCGGACCATCAGTCTGTAGGAGTAGTACTCCATCGGAGTGATGCAGCCCTTTCCTCTGCTGTGAGGGAATTTAAGCCGCCAGCCATCCTCACCTAAGAGAATCAATATAATAATGCACAGCAATGAATAATCTCAATAAATCAGCAGTACTTACCTCGAGGGAATAGGAGCACATAGTGCAGGGGATCGTAGGCGCGATGGGTCTCGGTAATGCGCTGCAAGTCCCCACTCCGCGCGTGCAGGACAATGTCTCTGCTGGCTTCCAGCTCGTTATATCCGTCTCCAGGCATGATAACGGTGATCTCAGGTGCAGTAGGGGCGTTGTACCGACGGGGATCAGATCTAATCGTCATCCTCACGTCTGCACCTCGATGCTCTCGCATAACGTCTATTCCTTGTCTGAAGAATGAGACATACGGGTTGGCGTCATGCAGCATAGCTTGTAGACACGGGAGCTCGGGTAGAGCAACCCCACCCAGAGCCTGCTGGCGATACTCCGCTTCAGCCTCAGGGGTACCGTCATGGATGTATATCTGAGCAAATGCCGGGGCCTGTCCCTCTCCCGGCATGAGCTGTCCAATGTAGTGGTGCACAGTCCCGGGAATACGGAATGTGTACGCTCCTCTCTTAGCATTGGCGAGCTGCTTATCCAGGTTAACTCCGAGCGAGGCGAAAGCAAGAGCAGAGTTGTACGCTCGGATGTTATCTCTGAAAGCTCTCCCTCTGGTGTCACCCGCTGTCAGCAATTGAGCAAGCAGGTCAGGCGGCGTAGCGAAAGAGGGAAGAACAACATTGGCCTGTCCACAGCAGAGTGGAAACTTTGGTTATAATTTGGTGCTAGTGGATAATTTATCACTTTCCCAGGATTTCGCTTCAAAAAAAGTGCAGGAAAAGTCATACTGTCAACTGAATACTCGGCGCTAAAGTTATCAGTAACTTCACAGGCAGATTGTGACCGAGCTAAATTCAAAGCAGACTTAGAAATGAGGAAAATACCATACAACTCAACCCTTTCCTGCATACGCTCAGCATCCTGCTCTGCTGTCTCTCCTGCTCTAGGCATGGTAGCATATTACCTCTAATTGTCAAGGCGCGCAGCAGTTTCCTCGTAAGTTTGAGACTATGAATAGACCGACTGGTATTCCCTCTGATTATCGAGGCGCGCAGTACGGTCACTCTCCGACTCTCCATCTTGTCTAGAAGACTGAAGCTGTCTTTGCGTGTCGAGACGGAGTCGGTTCTGCTCTGGAGTCTCGTTAGCTCGCTCCCAACGCTTCCGATCAGCCGGAGTTTTAAATCTGTTCTCCCCTGAATCCCTGGCTTCCGTTTTGGAGGCATAATAATTATTGAATCTAATTTGTCAATGTAAAGAAAAAAAATGTATGTTCTGAAAAAAAGTATTTATAGTCAGGCATACTAAAAGAAAAACATGCAATGTAATACATGCACAAATGATTGGTTAGATGAATTTATTTTCAATCAATCAAATTGCAGCCTCATAAAATCTTTCTATTACAAACCCTCGAATTTAATTGCTGACAAATTTTGTCACCTTCAAATGTAAATATTTCTCTTCAAAAACCAATAGATCGTTGTCGCAGTGCAAAATTACCCCTGTATACAAATTTTCAGCTTTCTAGGACTCGTAGTCTTTCCAATTAATTCTGGACAAACACACAAACAATCAAACAACAAACAAACAAACATCAATTCCTATTTTAATATATAGATAGATTTTAGAGAATCTAATGGCATTGAGGTAAACCTCCGTGTCTCCTCTATTGAATGATACCAAAATAAATTAGATCCAGTTTGATATTGGATAGGAATTGACACTTTGGACTAACCCTACACAATGGACTTTTCAAAATTATGCTTGCACCCTTTTTCCCAACTTCAAGTTTGAATGTTTGTAACTCAAAATTTTAGGAAATTTTAAATAAAATTTAAATCACATTGACCTCCATTTCTCCAAAGTATGATTACAAATTTTTAATGCCAACCCTACATTGTATGATAAAAATACTAACTGAATTTTTTTTAAATTAATCATATTACTGTTAACCTCCGTATCTCCTCTCTCGAATGATAATGAATTTATTCAAATCTGTTAACTAAAGGTGAGTCAAATATGTGACTGAAGTGACCCTGTTCGAATACCAAGCCAACTTCACACTCGTGTAAATAGCCATGTTGAAGCAACTACTAATGTACCTTGGGGTTCTGGAGGTTCTCGGGACCTGCTCAATATTTCCAGATTATAAAAACAAAATCTGGAAATATACATTCGAACAAACGCGATTCTCACCCTCTCAGGCATGGGGTCAAGCCCCAAAGGGCTTAAGCCCTTTGGACTTAAGCCCATTTTTGAGAGGGCTTAAAACCGGACCGCGTTAATTTCATTGCGCGTTAAGTCCTCCTTTAATAAAAGGGCTTAAGTACGGACTTGGACTTAAGCCCTTTATAGATGAGCTTCAAGCCCTTTTTCAAGCTCTTTTCAAGGCACTTATTCAATAAAAACGGTATGGATTTCTAAATAATTAGAGTAAAGGGCTTAAGTCCGGACTTAAGCCCTGTATTAAGGGCTTGAGCTTGGACTTAAGTCCTTTTTCAAGGGTGGGTATAGACCAACCCTACAATTATTTAGGGTGGGTTTAACCCACCCTGTTAATGCTCAATATTCCAATCAATATTTTTATTCAAGTAATTGCTGTTATCCAAGATACAATTTTGTTTTAGATTTTTTCACAATTTGTCACCAAATTTTTGTAAGTTCATAGACAATCAGAATGTATATCAAGTATATGTTATCTATAACCCCTCTGGAGGTTTCTAATTAATGATTATGTATAATTTCTTTTAGTAACACATTTTTTAAATAACGTACACTAATTCAAATTTCAGGCTGAAGTTCCTTTTTTATTTTGTAAATTCAGCCTCAAAGTTCCTTTATCGGTTCCTTAAGTTTTGGGCTTAATTAACATAGTAACGTTTCTATTTGACAATATTGAATTAATCTTTTAGAAATAATTTTAGTAATTTAGAAATAAATTATTTTTGCGTGAATGTAATAATGAATTCTATCTCGGCCTGGAGTTCCTTATTAAGGTATTCCTTATAAACAAAAAACGTGTATTCTCGATATTAGTCTTATTGAAAAAATATTTAATTTATGTATATGATACTAGGGTGCGACCCGTAAAGCCCGTGGTCCGCTATTCAAGCCCATGGCCCGCGGTCCGCTTATTTATTCCGCCAGCCCGCGATTTAGGAAATCGGTTTATTTTATTGCACCGTTGGCTGATTTCGTGAATGTAATTTCTCTTAATTGAGAATTCATTAATTTCCTAGTTATAAGATGCGGGAAATCGTATGCGCAAATAGTATATATATATATGGAACTTTTACATAGGCAACACTTTGATAGTTTCGTTAGTTATTTTTCTAATTCAATGGTGGAAGATAGTAGCTAGTGCATCTAGACTTTTAGATTTATTTGTTATTGAAAAATTAGCAAATACCGGTAAATGCTCACTATGTTCCAGTTCATTCACATACAACATTCAAAAGACTGGTACCTCTCATATGTCACTCCACATCACTAACAAACTTCCGGGGGAGTATAATAAGATGAAGAGGAGGTTAGAATGCAGAGATGATACTCAGTCTAGTATTCTTAGATGTTTTAAGAAGAAGACAGGTCTATCAGCATTGCCAGAAAGAAGACGCTTAGCAATGTTAATATCTTGTGGAGATCATGTTTTGCCTTTGAGTTATTTTGAAAGCGAATTTACAAGGAGCCTGCTTCGGATTCAAACCGAATGGATTTGAGAGGAGAAATAAGATTAATTGCTGATGAAGTCCGGCGGAGATGAAAGCCGAATTGCAGAGTACATTTATGACAATCGTTTGTGATGGGTGGAAAAACTGCCTGACAGGTATGTTAAATATGTTTACTCTAAATATATATTGATAAAATAATACAAGTATATGTATATTTTGAATTAAAATGTTATTTTGTAGGTGACAAGTTTGTATCTTTTTTGGGATTTGCTAACTCAAGTTCAAAACCAATCTATATCACTTGCCAAATAGTGAAAGACAACTCTTCTGATGCATTTCTGGAAGCTGGTCGAGTAGCAGTAAACACTGTCGAAGGGTGGAATTCCAAAGTTATTGCATTACTCGCTGACAATGCTCGGTCAATTCAACTTGGCCTGCAGAAATTGTCTAATGAATGTGCTGGTTTGTTGGTATTGCGGTATGCAGCACATGTTATGAACCTTTGCATACGTGATATCTTCACAGCACTTGACATATTGAAACAACATGTAGCCAACGGTACTGACCCTCGTTATGTTGATACTAGATGGAATTCAAGAATTGTTTGGATGGACAACTAATTTTGAAACTTGATGATGAGCGAGAAAATGGAAAATTAAATGCTAGTCTGCAGAGAACTCGACCGATTCTTGATGTTCTTAATATTGCTCAGGAAGTTACAACTACATGGCCTACAATGATGTGCAAGTTTGAGGAACTTCTGGAGACACTACAAGAGACAGGATTCGCTGAAGTATGTACAGTGATTGAGAAGAGGAGGTGGATGCTTGAAAATATTGTTATTAATCTTATAAACTGGTTAAATGGAAAGACTGAAAATATTGACTTCGAAATGACCGGAAAATGGCTTCAGTTAATGAAAGTTCGTTCAGATTTTGATAGGCTATATGCTGCCAGGGAGTTTGGTGCTGGGTTGGAAGGTAATGCAATCCAACATTACCCTAAACTAAAAGTATTTGAAGATCAAATACTCAACAAAATTGCAGTCAATGAGGCTTCGGTTGAACGACTGTTTTCTCGACACAAGCAAATTCACTCTCCTCTCTGTGCATCCTTGGGAATGATCTAGTAACTGATTGCTTACTGATAAGAATCAGCAGACAGTCATTGCTACAGATAACACTGACATCATTCTACCTCTCTATGAGGATTATTAGTTTTAAAGAAAATAACATTTACAGTGGAACTCGCTTAGTACGTACTCGGCTTAAGACTTACTCTCGTATATTACGTACTGTCCTCTAATAACCTATTTTTCCTCCTATCTGATCCATTATTAATGATTCGGTTAATACGTACTCTGATAAGACGTACCAATTTATATTCCCAATTAAATACAATGTATGTATTTTAATTCGGTTAGTACGTACTCTAGAAAACTATCAACAGAACTCAGGTATTATTTGGTTTAAGTGAGTAGGTGACAACTAAAATACTTTAATCATATCGTTAAGTATGTTATATACTTGTATACCATACATCGATTCACACATTGAACAAGTCATTATTTCGACTTGTGGATTATGCATACGGATAAGACGTACCTCGCTTAGTACTTACTTTTTCTTGTCTCCCAAGGTGGTACGTCTTAACTGAGTTCTACTGTATAATACCTGTGATACTTACATATAAAATAGCATAATTTCATGACCAAATTAAAGTAAATTCATTTATAAAATTGATCTTTATTTCGGCCCGTTTTGGGCCCGCGGCCTGTGGAAAAAGGCCCGCAGCCCGTGATTTACAATGAAGCCCGTACGGGTCGCACCCTAGTGTATATCGGGAAGTATACCCACCCTGATACAAATGAGTTCCGGCGCCCCTGCTTGGACTTAAGCCCTTTTGAAAGGCTTGACCTCATGTCTGCCCTCTATCATCCCTTGTCATCATCCCACTTTCATATAACAACACAATTAATCCATCGACAGTTTCGGGGGTTTCCCCAGTGACCCCTCCAGCCATTGACATGGTGGGTCATGCCCAGTGTTCCCTCTAATTTTCTGGGTGCTGGACTTCTGACGGGGGGTTTAGCAAAAATTCCGTGGCTGAAAACAGTTCCAATACATATTTACGGGGAGTTCACTTTTGAAACGAAATATACATATAACAAGAGCCCCTAGGTTCGGTCGCTTTGTGACAGGAACGTTGCCTGGATTTTCATCTAGGGGGGCAAACATTCTATTGGTGTTAGATCTAGCAATTGACGTTACCAAAAATTAGGCGATGAGATGAACTTTTCAAGTTTAATGTTCTCAAAAGTATGAAACGTAGCCTAAAAATCAATACATTAACAAGAATGTTGCAATCCCAACAAATACTACATGAAAAACTACAAGCTATATATAATGACAGTTAAGTCAATTTTGACAGGGTAACAGGTCAAAATTATTAGGTGTATTGGGTTTGTAAAACAGATTATCAGAACTTAGAACCAAAATTGCCTAAATAACTAAGAATATCCTATAGGCGCAACTAGATGAGTAACACTCCATTCCTGTCCACTGTACAGGGATTTTCTTCGTTCCTAAGTGATTATTTGATTTACGTATGTCAAACTAAATAATAATAAATAATATGATCGTAAATCTTATATAATGCTTCAGTTAGTGTAATTCGTTTAGTATAAGTGTAGATTTACATTTTAGACGAGCGAGCGGAGCGAGCGAGAAAAATATTTGGGGTTTCCAGGGATCTTGGGCAATGTAGAGGGGAAATTGGAGACTCGTAAGAGATATGACTCAAATGTTTTGGAAAGTTTGAACTCATTATATTGAATTCAATGGATTAGAGCAATGAAATAGTTACAAAATGTTTTACTTGGGGGGGCATTGCCCTGGGGCAAGGAATTTTACCAGGGGGGGCACTTCCTCCCTATACACTCCCGTAATGACTTCCCTGCTTCGCGACGGATCGGTGGTACGCCCTTCAAGTTACCGACCGAATGCGGCCTTACTTATCGCTCTTTCTCCATGGGAAATGGGAGAAAGCTACCATTGTAGGATGTTATATACATCCCTTTCTACCAATTTCCATAATTTTAACTTGTTTACCTAAAATAGCCGTTGAAAGCTAGATTCTAGGTTGATTTTGAATTTTTATCAATTTGTATAAACAACAACAACAAATATTAATATTATAAATAATAAATGCGAGATTCGAAATCAGCATACTTGTTTACCTATTATAACATTTTGGAAGTTAGTTTTTATCTCAACTATACACGTAAATGCTTTTTCTATTCCCCATCACTTTAATACATTCCGGGCAAACATACAAACAAACAAATTAAACAAACATTTAACCATCGAAGTTTTAGTAATATTGATTTTGAGTAGAAGAAGCAATATTTATACCAAATCAGTGGCCTTAATGCCCTCTAATTTTCGGGACCTTGATCAAACAAGACTTTCTTCGGGGGGTCTAGGGAAAAAGTACCAATTTTTCGGGGAATCCCCCGAAAAACCCTTAGAGGGAACACTGGTCAGGTCCCGCCAATAACCACAAACTTGGTGTCTATTTTAAGGTTAATTCTGCTTTATATTTTTGCTTTATAATTTTTCATCAAGCATTTGTTTTATTATGTATAAGACAAGGATAATTTGTACTCATATCTTGCTAATATACACACTACTTATACATTTTGTTCAAATTTTTCAACGCTTAAATAATTCACAACTTAGACAGTTTGTTTGTTTTTGGCAGTAATTCCTTATAGAGTAACATTGTGTAACTTGTATTATCTGCTACTTATGGGTTGGCCTAAAGATGCAATACTTTACCCCTTAGACATGTATTACAACCGGAGTTTCAAAAGCTTCGGAACTAAATTACAGTTATTGTGATGGATATCAAACTATTATATTAAGTTTGATCCTGAATCCATTGTCTATCTAGCAGTTCAATTAGAGCTGTGACTCGGGATAATTATAATCCTTTCATAGTATCCTATTTTGATTTTATCAGCAATATATGGCTTAAAGTTTGAAACATTAGTCAAGAGCTTATACGAAAATCTCTACTTCTTTAGGTTTTAGTCCCATTGCTATTATAGTTGATTTTTGGTATTAGTTGTGGAACTGTTCTCTTTCTTATACCCCCATTCCAGGATAGGACCGAGCGCTTTCGTGAGGGACGTGAGATATACAATGTTGAGAACCATACTTACTTATACATGCTATTGCCCCTGAACTGAAATGTCCTGTAAATACCAATTCGACCATCCATTGCAACAGAACAAGAATAGTACAATTTCGGCAATTGACATTTTGATTGTTGTCATGCGAGACCAACACATATCTGATAAATCTATGAATTTTAAGTTATATTTCATCACCATCGACTTCATTATAAACATCAGCCAGAGCACCGATTCTTCTTCCATAAATTTATCACAATTTGTATCCATGTTAATTTGAAGTTGGAGAAAGCCAAATTTTAGTCAAATGTGTCCATCTGTTCAAAGTGTTTGCTAACTATTATAGGTTTTCATTATTTCACAATTTGAAATCATTACCATTATTTTAGTATGAGGCTTAATTGTAGCAGTAAAGTTCTCAATGTAATATGTGAATTGGTAATAGTGCATTGTCAACAGACAATATACTTGGATCAATTAAATTAAATTCTGCATTTCTATTAGTAGAATTTAACCACAGTGGGCAAAGCAGGGGAAATAGTGTAACTTTATAACATTGTTAGATCTATTACAGTCGACTCCGCTTTATAGAGCCAACTCGGGACAAGGTTGTTTTGACCCGATTAAGCGGAGAAACCGATTAACCGAAAATATTGTAAGTCAAACTGTAATTCTGTCCTATAAATCCTGTGAAATTTTGACCCGATTAAGCGGAGAAACCGATTAACCGGTGGCACTATTAAGCGGAGTCGACTGTACTTATACTTTTTAAAAAAATTCAGCATAACCTAAAACCTCTAAAACTCAATTTTTAAAGGAATACAATGCAAGGGAAATGATTACTGTGAAAAGGAATGAGTAGTGTAATACTTATTTTCAAAACATAATTTTGTGTTTAGGAAAAACATTGAAATTGAATTCACCATAACTATACTATAGCGTATGCTAATCTGATGCGTAATCGCAGTTTTATCTTACTAGTGTTCATACCCAATATGATATCAGTTAAGATAAATTTGATTTGAGTTTTGAGTCTGAAGTTTCCAGATTATCAAGAGATATTTTCTAAAGATCGGACACTAATTAATTTTCACATTCAGTTCAAAAACTTTGGGTGGTCCATAATGGTCAGTTATTTCATTGATTCTAATTAGTCTAAATACTTATTGACTTGATCTATCCCAAATAATCGACCCCCCAAGCCCCCCTCCCCCCCTCTACATATTTTTAAATTTACCATTATCCCCTCAGAAAATTCCTATAATATATATTTAATTTCTCCACTATTTATCCAATTAATTTAGTTTTTTCATCCATTAACTGATACTGATAATGAATAACAAAGCAGTTTATGATATTTTAAAATCAAATCTCTCAATCAGCATACCAAGTTAGGAATTCATCCATGCTTTTGAATTTCAGTAAGATAATTTATGAGATCGGAAGAAATTTAGGCGCTAGCAATGTTCCATATTATATGTACAACTATGCTACCTAATACTATCCTGGGTTTCCTAAGAGTAATTGCAGCTGCGATAGTTACACTCCGCATCCATCTACCCTCTTTAAATTCAATGCAATATAGAATACCTGGGATAAGACTAACATTCCAATTATTTTTACCCAAGTTTAAGATGTATTATCAATAATCATGGGTGATTAATATATGATTGTTACAAAACCCAAAATATAATAAATCATGAATTTACGATTGATCGTCCCAAACTACTGTTATGAGATTACACTCAATATTTTTGCTGATGCCATTCGGTTTGCAGCTACCGATAACCTATATGCCAATAAAACTTCATTAGAGTCTATCTAGCATAGTTTTCCTATTTCCACTTACACCCCTGAAAATGCCCACTGTGTAACTGTTTTAAATTCATTATGCCGCCCAAGAAGTGCCGCCTGGGGTGGGCCGCCCCCTCAGTTCCCCCAACGGTACGCTTCTGCATTCCTTAAATATATTCAACCCGTAAAATAATTTTTTCAATTCATTTTTCTGCCTCGACAATAATTTACAAATTATACATACACTAATTTATTACATGCATAATAATTAAAGGATTGGATTGGGAACTGTCTAAACTCGTTGTACAATTGTATTTGTATCCATCCCTACAATTACTATATATTTATATACAACTCAAAAATTAATTTTTCCTTATTCGAAGACCGATTTTCAATGGTATTATGCAGATGTACCTTTAAAACTTTCAGAAATTTCATACACTGCCTGTCCAAAAGTTTTTGGAATGCACATTTTCTAATCTCTATCTTTGGATTATTTCGAAGCTACAAGTCTCTATACATGTACTATATAGTGTAGAACATTATTTTCTTATTGTATTCTATTTTATGTTTTCTCATCCTAGTAATTCATAATTTTTTAATTTGATCATTTTCGATGTAATTACAGTCAGTTCTCTCTAATTGTCCACTTCTCTAATAGTCCACTTCTCTATTTGTCCACCTGAATTTTGTTGTACTGTACTAACATAAACAGAATAATCAAGTTATACTCATTTCCTGGGTCTAATAACACTTTCTAAATGTGTAATTCACAACTAGTCCACTTATGTAATTGGTAACATTTCTTATCGTGTTTCTTTTAATTTAGAATATTGAATTTGCGAGAATGTTTCAATAGCATCGATAATAATCAGGTTATCGTCCACACGGGGACCCTAAACTACATTTGGACGGGTAGAAAGACGATGCATTAGTATGAAGCAACTTACTGTTCATACTCCTAATAGTCTACTATATAACCTCAATCATATTTGCTCGTACTAATATGTAATACTATGTTCGTACTTTGTATGTGTTACCGTTGATGTACTGAAGGCTTAACTCTATAATAGTCCATGTTCTCTAATGGTCCACTTGTATCCTTTTGCCCAATGGTGGACTGTTTCAGAAAACATACTGTAGTTTATTTTATTTGACACTTCTAATAACGAGTTATCTAGGTTATCGACAAGGATTGTCTAAATTAATAGGACTGTTCAAATGGAGAAGTAGCAAATTGCTGTATTGATATATTCATCATTGTTATTCTATAACTAGAATGTATTGTGCTATTCTAGCCATATTGAATTCTACTAGATAAAAGTAACTTCTATCCTTAATTTTTGCTTCACTAATTTTCAGTTTTTGACTAGCATGGAAAATCTGTGAAAAGAATACTTAGTGATAATTATGTGGTTCCTCTGGAAACTTCGGAAGTAGTGTAGATACTTCTTGAATTGCGCTAAGTTTATGGGCACATTTGCTCTCCCAAATCCACTGTCTACTCGTGGATTGAACGATTTGTAGATAGTTGGTGTATGGTTGATCACTACAAACACCAGGGACGTCCTATTCCTCCGGACACCACAGGATTATCGAACTGATCTACCTTACAATTGATATAGATAGGCATCTTACTATCATACAATTAGAGAAGATCCTGGGCATTCTAAACTAGCTCTAAACGTCTAACCGCTTCAATATCTCCTAAATTAATAATTGGAGTACGTTTGGGCCTCTTGTCTATATGGTTGATATGTTAATTTCGAAGCAATTTACATCATCCCTATATAAAACCACGTGGAAACCACATTTCATTATTGAAGTAGTATATTATTAAAACCTTACGTTTGAGAAATTTGAGAAACGAGTTGTTACAGTTCGGATTTCCAAATTCAACCTTATTTAATTTTGTAGACCACTGTGCCACAAAAGGTGACTGAAATAAAGGCGTTTAGGAATTGTATGAATTTGTCCTATGAACAACTGTTTCGAATTTGTACTAAGGAAATTATATAAAGAAAATACAAATGTTGCCAAAGGAGAATGAAGAAAAATTACCTACAAATGAAATAAATGTACTATAAATATTCAAGAGGGAATAAGAAATCCGATTTGACTATACTAGACAACATCATTAACTTTTGATAGTTACCTTCTAGCTTCTAGTTCTAATAAATGGTCGCAATAGTTTCGCAGAATCCTGCATAAACCAAATGATTGTATAATAGAGGAAAATCTAAGCATACATGACACTGATCCACAGTGGGAATTTTCAGGGCTGAAGTGGAAATAGGAAAACTATGCTATATAGACTCTAATGAAGTATTATTGACATATAGGTTATCGGTAGCTGCAAACTGAATGGAATTATCAAAAATGATGTACGTATTCACCTAAACGTAGTTCTAGACAATTTATGTTAATTCTATCATAAATTATACTTTAGGTTTGTTAACAAATTTTTTATTGTTCACCCATGATTATTGATTATATTTCTTGAACAAGGTATAATTTTTTCAAAAATCCTAATATATATGGTTCAAAGTTATTAAGTAATCTACGTCGCGCCTTTTCGCGCATTTAGAAACTATTTTATAAGAATATTACATCACCTAGGTTTTAGAGCTAGTAGAACCTAGTTTTGACAGTATTGTTGAGATCTCAGTATGTACAAAGTAAATTTCCACTAATTTGCCGACAGTTCAGCTCCCTGCTAAACTTTAATTCATCAAATTGACACCGAAATGTTTGATATTAGTCAGATTCTAATTCATTGTAGCCCCTAACTCACTGGATTCGAGTTAAGAAATTCTGAAGCTTCCTTGTTATGCATAAAAAATAATTTTAATTGAAGGAGTATAATTTGTACTTGAATCACTTATCTTAATAAATTAATTAATAATAAAAGAAAATATCTGTGGGCAAAGTTTTGCGCATCTGGAATTTGGTTTATATTGAAGTTATATATGTATACTTTATATTAAAAACACAAAAAAAACCGCATAAACCTGGACACGATATTTCCCATCATCTTGAAGGAGGGGGACTAAGCAAGAATTTATTGTCCGAATCGTATATTTTCCGTTAGCCACATCACATAATCAATTTATACTGAGATGTTATTATGATATATAATATATATAATTAAATCATGTATATCAGAATATTCAAAAGAGAAGTAATTCTGAAGAACAGTGTTCTCAAAATATGCAATGAAGCATTAGTAACTTTCTATAACCGCAAAATAGAAATTCCAATTGTCAAAAATCTAATACTTTGAATAGTCATAACAACCAAAATTTTTCTTAGATCAGAATGAAATTATGCATTACTTGGTTATTTGATATTCTGAATTCACTGGTAAGCACGAATTCAAGTTTCAAGAGAATGATAATTTTATCCTATTTCCACCTAAATTCCCACTGTGTGATCTTGATCCATGTAATCTTCATTATTTTTAGAATACAAAATGTCATTAATTACGGTTTCATTTCCAATAGTCAATGCCATTGCATCATGATATTTTAGCTAAGTACTAGTCTAATTAAGAAATTTTTATCTTACAATCTTTTTGTATTTATGTTGTTGTTGGTTCCTCTTGTAAGTTGCAATTCAATGTCATAATCGGAGATAATGTTATTCAAACTATTAATTAATCTCCATATATTAAGATGAAGTGCCATGATATAAGACTTTAATCTTTTGTGGTTACACTCAGGGTTGGGGAAGATTACAATTACAGTCGTAGTCGATTGTAATCGATTACACATTTCGCTGTAATCATAATCGTAATCGTAATCAGGTGATTCTATTAGAGTCTAATTGTATCGTAATCGTAATCATGCTATTTTATTTGCGTATTTATCTTAGGAATTAAGTGTATATTATCAATTCGTAGGATTGCACCTGTGAAAGTGCTTTTATTCAATAACAGTCACATTGAATATGAATTCCATCATGAGATATACAGTAATAGTTAGTTTATTGAAATTGACACTTTTCCTTGTTGTTAGTACTTTTAGATTCGATTTATCAGACTTAGCCAGACCGCATTTTAGTATACATTTCTGGGGGGGGTCGCTTAAAAATTATAGATTGTATTCGTATTCATAATCATAATCGTTTAAAAATATAGATCGTAATCGTAATCGTAATCATCTGAAAGTAATCGTCCCCAACCCTGGTTCGACTCTTCCCCATTATTAGTGACTTTTTCATAATACTAAAACACTGATATGTTACTTTTCCTACTTAACCATGTCTTATTGAAATATATTATAAATGGTTTCACCAAATGTTTTTCAGAATCACTTAATTCAATGAATTGTCATTCCAATAACATATAGACCAGATATATCTCTTCTTCTGATTGCCAAGGGAATGCCATTAGTAGTCAGATCCATTTTCGAAAATGTTGATTATATTTCTTATATAATAACCCAAGGTCCCGTTATTCAACTTTTTATAAAGCGCTTTTGTATAGTGAACCAGCACCAAATGATCGTTGCTGAAGGAAATTTCTTTCAAAGAATTTCTCGGATCCAATTCAAAGTCCCCAATCGCAAATACTCTAATTAATTTTGTTATAAATTCGCATAATTGAAAAAATATCAACTGAATATATCTGGTAATAAAAATATGTAGTGCTAGAAGGGTGGGACCAAAGTTAAAATCGATGAATGTTTGAGAAAGATTCTGGGAACAACTCTGAACGTATCCATCAAACTGAATAAGTCTAGAATCATGTAGTTGGGTTTTCATATTAACCGATCCAAAGATTAACCCTAATCTTCATCTTCAATAACTGTTTTCAATTATCTAGCAAAATACCCCGATTCAAGTAACAGTAGCCCAAATCTTTGTGCAGATGATGATATTTTGGTTGTATTTTCCTCTTAAATTACTAATTTCCATTTCCCTAAAGGTCACAGATGATGCAACAATATAATCTCTACAGGATTCATTAAATAATTATTTAGTTTAGTCTTTATTATGAGACTACTTATTTTGTCTTTATTATTAGACTCAATAGAGTGATTTTGCTGAAGCGCGACTTCGAAGAGATCTGTGATTTTGTCTATCCTGCCAAAAGATTGACTGTCATGTGTTCTAAATAATGCACATCCTCGAAAAGTTGAAATTTTCGATTCTCGAACTTTATCATAACGGAGTCCTTGACACCAGTAATTTTCAATTTTACCTTCAACAATAGTATATTCCTTTTAAAAATGTAGTAAAGATGGTTCAAAATACATTATATTACTAGATATGCGCAGCTTTTATATGCAAGAACAAATTAAAAGGTAACTTTAAATAATTTTCCTAATGAAGCTAAAGCTTCTAACAAGAAACAATTAACAATATTATTACACTACAATCGAATTGTATGCAGAAATAAATCTGAAGTGGTCGTAGGACAAATTCCGGACACGCTATTTTATTGGCCCTCTCAAGTCATTGCATAAATTGATATAAATAGGTTTTTAACTGTATATAATTATATCTACGTATATAGTTTGAAATCAACGTAAATATAATTTTTGCTGGAATTTGATTTTCTATTGCTTTTTCTTCAAATAGCAATTTTTACAACAACCATAGGAGTTTAAATTTCATATACATTTTTATTGAGTTGGAATTGACAGACATTTTTAATTCAGTAAGCTTACATTTGTAGTCAGGGTATGCCCCTAATTTAATTTATTGACCTCACTTGTTTTGAAAATTAGATATTTTTTCAATTTCCGCTTTAAGTTTTTATGTTTATTCTTTACTGAGTATTATTCAGTATTATTTACTTGTATCATTAGTGGTACTTTAGAAATATACTATTGCATTTATTTGAAATCATCCGTTTAGCTCATTGATTTAGAGTATAATACGTACAAATAGATAGAGTTAGTACGTATTATACGCATACGCATTTTATTCAACCTTGAGTAATTTGAAAGATAATCTCATGTCTGTTTTCATTTCCAACTATTTATTGAGCGCAGGGGGCCGAAAATGGGGTGGAAGGGTGGGTGTGGACCCACCCTAAAATTATTTAGGGAGGGTTTACCCCACGGCCCACCCTGTTAGTGCTCAATATTCTAAATATTTTTAATCAATTACCCGAAGTAATTTCTGTTATCTCAAGATAAAATTTTCTTTTATATTTGTTTACATTTAGTCACCAAATTGTTTCTATTCATATGACAATCAGAATCTATACAAATATTATATGTACTCTATAACACCTCTGAACTTTCTAATTAGTGATTATATAATATTTCTTTGTTATTATTTACTAGATATTAGTATTATTGAACAAGTTCAAATTGTATTTTAACTCAACTAACTAATTTGAATAATTTGATAAAAGCTAGCTTGTTTGAGATGAAAAGGCTGAATACTTATGGGAAAACCAACCAAAAAGAATTATTACTCAAAATGCAAATGAAGAATGTCTTCGCTTCAGAGTAATAACCAACAGACTCTTTGCATATCTTCCTTAACACCATTAGCAGATAGTCTGGGTACTTATCAAGAAGCCTCGGCTCTCGATGTTACTTCCTTTTCATAATTGCCTAATATTGAATTACCTGAAGATTCGCATCTACCAATTGATGGTAAAATCTTGAACAAAACACCTGCAAATTATTCAATTAAGTTCCTTTGCTTCAGTATATTTCGAATGATAAGGGTCAACCCTTTGGCGGTTGTAAAATATGTATGTGGGCCATGAAGGAAGATAAACCACTACATAATAGTAGGATTAACAAGACAGTGATCGAATCTACTTTCTGTATAGTAAAGTTTGTTGGTTGGAAGAATGCTTATGTTGCAGTGTATATGCACTTTTGGTGTACATGCATGTACATCAGCTTCTTGGTGTACATGCATGTACACGGGTGTATATGCACTTTATGAACTATATTGGCTACAAGTGTATATACACCAGTGTACACGCACTTTTGCTTATTTTTTATGTCAATGGGTGCTTATGAATTTTAATTAAGTACTTATTGTGAATTCCTGTGTATCTATCTAGCTACTATTCAGTCGAAACAAGTTTTGTAATCCCCAGTTTATCGTAACTAATCGTTTTCTATTTATTCTAAATGTGTAAGAAATTCCAATTTGTTTTATCTTCAATCTGTTTATTCTAACTTTAGGATTTTTCTTACTTTATTTCCATGAAATGAATTGTTTAGAATAAACCGATTTCGATTGTATAACATTTGATTCTAATTGATAAGATACATTTATAATCATGCAATGCATTTCAATAATCACAAATTCTTTGAAGTTAATTCTAATTATATTCCCAGCAATGCATCCTACAATTGCATGTGTGAAAGTCTAATCGATTGCAATTTTATCAAAGTAATTCACGCGCGCCGTATGTCATAATCATGACATACATATGTTTAATACTAGCTATATTACATCGAGGGAATATATGTACAATTTCAGAATCAATGTTATATCATAACTTAGATACACAGGAATTCACAATATACCAGTTTAAATTCATAAGCACCCATTGACATTAAAAATGGATAAAAGTGCGTATACACTGGTGTATACACACTTGTAGCCAATATAGTTCATAAAGTGCATTTACACCGGTGCACATGCATGTACACCAACTTATCAGTGTACATGCATGTGCACTAGTGTACATGCATGTACACCAAAAGTGCATATACACTGCAACACTTACACTAAACTTCCTCGTCATGAGCGTTCAGAGATCCATCTCCTTGCCCAAAATGCTTGGAATTGTATGGAAAGTAATCCCTCTATAAAAGCTAAATTGGGCTCGCAATATAAGAACCAATTAGTCCAGAATACTGCGACATATAGGGAGGTCATCAGGAACCTAAGATGGCTAGTAACTCAAGGCCTCGCAATAAGTGGCAATACAGATGAATCGTCAAATTTTCACAGCCTACTGCACTGTACTTAAAATGTCGTCTGCAAATTTCAAGCCACTTAAATATTGGATGAGCGGAGTAACTAATCCTTCCCGTAGGTTTTTGGGCCATGAGGTGGAGAATGAGTTAATTTCGAAATTGTGGGAGACATAATCGTCACCACGATAGTAGAGAATATTCAAAAGTGCCATTTCTTTGGGATAATGATTGACGAGACTGCAGACAAGAGCAACATTGAACAAGCATGCCTTTCAATCAGACATGTCAATCCTGAAACTTATGAAATATATGGAGACTTTGTGGATATATCTGCAGTTCACAGTACCGCGGGTGATGCACTCTTTGACAACTTAAATACTACATTGAGTCGCCTCTCTCTTCGTATTGAAGACTGTAGAGGCCAAGGATATGATGGTGCATGCAGGATTTAAGAAATTTCTCCTGGAAACGGTTGTCATATTCCCTTTATAATTTATGCCGAGTATCAGAACATAATATGCATTTCCCGACGATTTTCTTATAACCGGTATCCACTTTATGATATTTTCTGCGGCTGATTCTGAATTAATACTAGTGTCTTCATCTAATACATGTCTGCTTATCGTTAGTTTGACTGTATAAAGCCAAGGTAGGGAATCTATACTAATTTCATTGAATTTGGAGATCCATTTTGATAAATCGATCCATAATCCACAGTTTTGCTGCATACTTTAATTGACTGATAAGTTCTCAACATTTGGAATGTCCTGGATCAAGCCCATTCGTTAATATCAGTTGATTGAATAACTATACCCCCTTGGGATGTATTTATTCAAGCGTGACCTTCGTTATATAAGGCCTTACTACTACTCCGAACCATGGATTACTTAAAGGCCATTGATAAATAGGTGACTTATCTTTATCTCAATAGCTAGTAATGACAGACCTGAGAAATACATTATAATTATATAGGAAGTTAGGGACATGATATCAAGGCATACATAACACCTTTTAGAATTGTGATATATCACCATTTGATTACGTAATCGCTATTTTTCGTGGGAATTATCGTGTTTTTATAGCCTGCTTTTAACATAGTTAAACGCGTTATAAATATTCAAAATTGGAACATGAGGATGTCCATAACTAGTTGAATGAAATATATCAAATTATAAATGGAATGTTGACACATTCTTCGGTTGCCAGGGAAATGTATATTTCCTAAAATGAGCCATAACTCAAAAACTATCGATTTTATGTAAATATTTGTGATAATGAGATTATTAGTACTTAATTCTTTATATTGCAATACACTCTTTATCTCAAAGATTATTGAAATTAAGCCTAGATGTATTATCAATGAATAGGAAGTTACCAATTGCGGATAGATCAGTACTAGCATAGTTTACATAAAAGAGATAGTTTTTGAGTTATGGATCATATTAATAATTATGCATTTCCCTGGGAACCGATGAATGTGTCAACATTCCATTTATAATTTCGATATACAGTACATATTGGATATAGTGATAATGGTGGGGACATTTGATTTGTGGCCAAATTATCACTATATCCAATATATCACTATACCCATTATATCACTAAATCCACTGTATCACCGCATCTAATATATGACTGTATACATTGTCCATACTTATATTCTGAAAAGAACAATCAAATTCCTTATCAAATTCAAGTGGTAACGATATATATACTGTAAAATATGAAATTATGGATCCAAGGAAGGTCTAAAATCCAATATTCTTGTGTAATCTGTACACAAATTATCACTATATCCAATAATGATATCACTATAACCGGGAACTTCGTAATACAGGACTTACAACTGGCTATAATTAGCTATGATTATGGATTACAAGTATATAGTAGTATTTATGCAACCACAACATGTAATGAAAGAAACTCAATTTTAAATAACCACAATTAATAAATATACTTTGATGTATAAATACTCCAATTAATTTTATTTAGTTCAAGATTTGATTATTCTATAGTTGTATATCGCTTTCGTACTATTTATGCTCATGATTTTTATATTATTCCTGACCTAATGCTAATTTCATTTTACTCACTGGATATACTACTTAGCTTAATTCACGATGCCAAATTGTTGTTCTGTGCCAAATTGTAAAGGTCATTATCCTGGATCGGATCTTCTCATTGCCAAAAGATGCCGATCTAGCTAAAACGTGGTTGAAGCAGATATGTCGTGAGGATGTTTCTGAATTACGAACAATTTATGTCTACATTAAACATTTCAGAGAAGAAGATTTACTTTTGACCGTCGATATACCCCAACCTGATGGTTCAGTGAAAACTGTTTCCAGAAGACCAGCCTACCTACCTGGTTCTATTCCCCGTATATTTGAATTCCCTACTTATTCAAGGTTAAATGACGCCATCCCTCAGCGATTGGATCTTGATAAGAAAGAGCAATGCTTCTTTCATCAGGTATTTAATATTTATATTGAGTAACTAAAACTTAATTAATCAGATACCCAAATTTCATGCAATTAATTTATACAAATTGCAAATTGCCAGTTTTGCGATTTGCATAAACTGCATGAAATTTCGTATAAATATTGTTATTCATGCATATTAGAGCAGATTTCTGAACTGTGTCCTAATCGCATCTTCCTACAGTCCTTGTAGAACTGAATTATACACACTGCACACATACATAAGAACTCAATATTTTATTTAAATATATTTCTTTTATCAAGGGGATTACAGATAGCAAGCTTGATTATGAACTTGAACTTGAAAGATTCGCTGTATCAACTTTTGAAGAATTTAAACTTAAAATTTCAAACTGCACACTACCAGAGAATTGGTTCTTATGGTATCCCTCTAATACAACTTTGAGTATATTTAAACCTCGGCTTTCTGGATCACTTCTTAACGTTGAATCATATATCCTTATAGATTCAAGTCTCTGCGCAAAGGGTTAGTTTATATGCTTACATAGATTATAAATTGGTTTCTCTGTACCCGGAATTACTTACTACATTAAAATATATATCTACAAATATATATATAGAAAATATTCGGCCTAATATGTTCGGAATCCCTTACTAACCAAAACCACTGTACTTTTTGTTGCAGCCCAAGGTCCATTTTTGATTGACACTCTAATTTACCCCTTCGTAAGTTGGAAATTATAACACATTTATAAAATTCGTTCCTTTAGGATTTTATGAAGATGTTCAGGTGGCTTTATCTCCGCAACACGTTAAAGACATTCGTGAAATTGATTCATATATCAAAGGTATTTCGAGCTACCATCAAAATTCTTCCCAAAAAAGAAATCAAACAAACTATTGTTAATCTTCAATCTTCAATTGATAAGTTTGATCTTAATAATGAACCTGATACATTATTAACAATCCCTCGTCTCCAATTTATATTATGCCAACTTGAAAATATCTTGCTTCCCAAGCAAAGATACAGATACAATGTGATTACTCTTACACTTGCTTTAAAGGCCCAACTTATTTTATTTCTCCTGCATGTTATAGTTTTCTTCAAACTTCTCAATGTCTTACACTTCCACATCAAAGTACATTACGAAATCTTACTTCAAAATCTGGTTTGGAATATGATTTTAGAGAATTTCTAATTAAATCACGGCAAAGTATTCTAAAAACAGCGTCAGCTCGTATTAAACATCGATGAGGTTTATGTACAGTCTGACTTTAGCTATAAAGGAGGAAAGATTTATGGCTCATCCAGTTCGAATGTAGAAGTAGCGGCAAAAACTGTACTTGCTTTCATGGTGACTAGCCTTTTCGATAAATGGAGTGAAATAGTTCGTCTATATCCACTTGCCTCTACGGATGCTAAAGAAGTCTTTGAGATAGTGACGACTGTCATAGCTGATATTGAAAAGTGCAATCTCAATGTTGTGGTATTATGTTCAGACAACTTACCGCTAAATCAAAATTTATTCAAATTATTCTCGCACAAGCATGTAATTGAACGATCAGTTCCCCATCCTTGTGACCCCAATCGTCCTTTATTCCTCATTTTTAATTTGCTACCGTGTTTATAAATTGACTGCGAAGGTTTGCTGGCCTACCAATTTAGAGAGGCAAAATGTTAATCTTGCGTTGGCTGTGTATAGCGAATCGACAAACGCTACCTTGAGGCTAAATAAACAAATTCAGGTTGCTGCTATTGTAACTCAGACTCAAGAATTTCTAGATGTTATAATTCATATTTAGAAAATCTTTAATGTTAACAGTCCAATGAAAGGTAACCGCTTAAGAGATTCCTTTTCAAACCCACTCATTAATAATGATGAACGTTTTTCATTTCTTAGTAATGTTGTTCAATGGCTAGATACTTGGAAATTGCTACCTGGTAAGGTTGGAAAGTTAACACCCCAAACTTTCTCTAGTTTCAGACATTCTTGTTTATTACTTCCTCAAATAGTTAACTATCTTACAAGTGACACATGTGGTTTCGCTTATATTCTATCCTTCCGTCTTCAGAACGATCCCCTTGAACACCGTTTTGGCATTTATCGACAAATGTCATGTGCCTGATCAGTATAGTATATCAGTCCTCCAAATTCTTGAAAGTGGGCGCAGACTAAAGCTTTCTTCAATATTAAAGTTATTTCAGAAGGATACTTCTGGAGAAATGCCACTTAAAGACTTTATTAAGACATTTACCTCGGAAGAAGAACCGGTTGAAATAACTCCATTAGAAGATTTCTTGTCGCTGTTGGACAATTCTAATCCCCTTCCTGAAGTAGATAAAACTACTCTCCTAGCATTGGCATTTTGTAGCTGGATTCGCTGTCCAATCTACATTCTCTAAATACAAAGATAGGTGTGGGGAATGCTTTGCTAGTTTAACCAAACAGAGAGATATTCATTTCGAAAATCAAGATAGTGTGAATCTACTCATTCAATTAACAGATCGAGGAGGATTAAAGTATCCAGCAATGGAGGTTCTAGAATCGTGCGTTCTCCTTTGGAAAATCTATACGTACTGCAATTGAAGAGCAACCGATATTATTCAGCAAATTTATTTCATCAACCCCGCGAAAAATTCTTGTATCTCTCTCTACTATCAAAATAGAAGATACATCATCTTTGACAGAATTTTGGAGAAGTAATTGCGACTACTGTCTCAAGGTTAAATGGAATCTATTGAAGAAAATACTTTGTACCATCTCTAATTGCATTCTGTCAAATAAAGTTCGCAACTTAAATTCACTCAAAGTACTCAAATCTTCAAAACGAACTTCTAATATTGAGGACAACAGGAAATTAAAGAAATTTCAATCTTAATTAATATAATTGTTTCAGTATGTGATTGAATACATATGTTATCTGTTTTTTAAGTGTCGGAGTTAATGATGAATACTCCTCTGTTTCAAAATTATCGTTATACAATGCCATCTACTTACCATCCATGGTCCAAAGTAGTTGTAAGTCCTGTATTACGAAGTTCCCGCTATGACCAATGAAATTTGTATTGGATTTGCTCGGGGACGCACCTAAAGATGCAAAATTATTACTATATCCAAAATATCACTATACAGTCGAAATCGGATTATTTTGTCCAATTCTTTTCATGGATAATTCGACAAAATAATCCGATAAGACAAATAAATCCGGTGGGATATCCATGCAAAATGGTATACCGTATTTACTCGAATAGTAGCCTAGGCGATTATTGTTTTTTACTCCATTTTTGGACCAATAATTTTGAGCAATTTTCTAGAATATCACATTTTATTACAATGTATTTTTGATAATCGGTTGTTAATCGTTTTGTGAGTTATATTAGATATAAATGTTTACTCCGGGTAGCAGTAATGAATTTTTATTTGCTACTTTAGGGGGGCGATTATTCGAATAGAGGCTACTATTCGAATAAATACGGTATATATCATAATTTTCCTCGATTATTAGGACAAAATAGTCCGATAAAACAAAATAATCCGATGACAAAATAATCCGATTTCGACTGTATCTATTATGTACTGTATTTCATTCAACTAGTCATGGACATCCTCATGTTCCAATTTTGAACATTTATAACGCGTTTAACTATGTTAAAAGCGGACTATAAAAAAACGATAATTCCAACGAAAAATAGCAATTACGTTATCAAATGGTGATATATCACAATTCTAAAGGGTGTTATGTATGCCTTGATATCATGTTCCTAACTTCCTATATAATTATAATGTATTTCTCAGGCTGTCATTACTAGCTACTGAGATAAAATTAAGTCACTTATTTATCAATGGCCTTTAAGTAAACGATGGTCCAGGAAAATCGACTCAGTAGTAAGGCCTTATATAACGAAGGTCACGATTCAAGCTTTATGCTACCCAATTTAGTTACCGCTAACTCTATTAAGTGTGTATACAAATCCTTGTAACTGCACCTTATTTTTCTCTTTCGCAGTCTTAATTGTGATATCTCTAAGTGAACCGGTCACTCGTAAATCTTCATATTCACAAGTTAATGTAGTACATTTATATAGATTTTCGTTTTATATTATCATAGAATATATAGCACTTGAATAAACTAGGGCAAAAATGAATATTCGTTTGAGAGAATAGTAGATTAAACAGATATTCCTTTACTACTTTTCGACAAAGTCCCCCCTAATTGTAACCTAAAAAATTATATTACATCGTATCTTCGTACTTCCAATATTATCTTATAATTTTATAATATTTTTGTTAATTATAATAATTAGAATAGGAGGCTCTATATACCTTTTTCCCAGCAGTTAGAAAATGAAATATTAACAAATTATCTTTCAATTTAAAATAGTTATTTGATTTTCCCAGTACTGTACCTTCAAATTCTATATAAAAAAAGCACTCGCATTTAGAATTTAAAATTATTACACTAATTATCAAATGATTAAAACAACTTTGTACTTAGCTGGTTACAAGCTATGCATAGATTTGGCATAATATTTTGAAATTAAGGATTATATTCACACAAATATTGTATTTACAAGTTGCACCTCCGAAAGCGCACAGATTGTTTTGATAAATTGTACAATTATCTAAAGAAACAAATCTATTGAAGAGAATTTATTGTGAATTGTAGTGATAACAAACGCTGGTTATTTGGGAAGCACTATATGTTTATAACTCGTAATTATTACTCAATTTTGCTTATTCACTTTGTCACATTTTATACGTATAAATAAATATGAGGAATTTCAGTTTGCTTTTGATAGCCT
Source organism: Hexactinellida sp. DTS-2022 (assembly GCA_028753945.1). Classification (NCBI taxonomy): domain Eukaryota; kingdom Metazoa; phylum Porifera; class Hexactinellida; species Hexactinellida sp. DTS-2022. Next base: position 3,409,969 of record JAPNXP010000014.1, read on the forward strand.
GTGAAGAAAGAGCGCAATCCTAGTGTTCCGCCAAGTAGCATTCATATTTATATTACCAATACATATACCCGTATTTCCTCACTTGTCAGCTCCCTATTTTTGCTCAATTAAACTTTTCAATCATCGAATACACTCTTCCCAGAGAAACCTTTAATATATTGCGTTTAGATTTTGTTAATTTGAGAAATTTATATTTGCGTACTTTGTAATAGCATATTAATATCCAAATAATAGTACACAATCAACTGGACAAGTTTCGACACCATATAACCCTCAATTTTTATTGCGTTTTAGACATGACTTTTTAGTAGGAACAAAACAGTATTATCACAATTCTCTAAAATAAAAATTTCAATTAGATATTCGTAGTTAATGTTAGCCTAATAGTGAATCCATACTAGTCAATATAAATTCTAGCTACTAGTTACTCTGTTTGGCGCAAGTTCCCTAATAGTGCTAATTTAACTCTACACTATTAGTACAAGGGATTATGCCACACAGATTTATAATATTGATTTAATTCTTTTTTTCTATAGATTTTCAAATAATCACTCGATTTTAGCAGTATTTTGGCATTATATAATTATTAACTCTATAACTTTGTATTAAAGTTAAAAATCGACACGGCATACCTCCCCTACCAAAAGTATTCGTACTCCAAAATTTCCCATATAAATTAGCTATACGTATAGTGTGTGTAGAAATATGAATATCGCATTCGTATTTTATGGGATATTGCAATTTTGATGCAAGATTCTTATTGTACGCATTCGAAATATCCATTGCAGAAGCCTTCACCTATGTTTACAACTGATTAGTTTAAAATTGCCATCCATTGCTACTACAGTCGACTCCGCTTAATAGAGCCACCTCGGGACCAGGTTCTTTTGACCCGATTAAGCGGAGAAACCGATTAACCGAAAATATTGTAAGCCAAACTGTAATTCTGTCCTATAAATCCTGTGAATTTTGACCCGATTAACCGGTGGCTCTATTAAGCGGAGTTGACTGCATGTACCACTAGTCTTGTTCCCACATTTACCATGTTGGCAATTGGAAGAATGGTACATGGTGCCACCGGATGATAAAGCTCAAACTAATCAATATGTTATTGAGTTGAAAGCTTCTACAAAGGTTAATTCGGATGCGTTGAATTCGATTCTACAATCAAAATGATCACATCAGATATAATATGAATTCATTATCTCATAATATTAGACTTATATAGTACTATTTCTGATGCGAATGTTTGACTGTACGAATACTATGGTAGGGGAGTGTACTTTGTAGCACAACTAATAAGGATCATTTTTGAGGGATAGTTTATTCTCTCAGACTTATACGTTTTGAGATATGCTAGCTTTGCAAAGTGCACTCAGGTAATTTTGCCGAAATTTTTTTTTGTACAAAATGACGGCAATTTAGACCTTTAGCGACGTCAAAGAGGTAAAAAAATTTCCGAACCAAATTTTCTTTCAAATTTGGAACCTATCAAGCTAAAGTATATTTGGAAATGTTATTTCTAGAAATATAGTATTTTGTTATATAACCTCACCCTATCTCCTTAACAGTTTTGCTATATATTTAATGCATACAGCTAGAACGAAGAATTTTCACATTGGTACTTTCTAAAATTCTCACCCACTACAGTTTATTTTGTGCTACATATCTGACATTCTACATACTTTTTAATATTTGTATAATTTCACGTACACAAAGTATAGATCTTAAATGCTGCTTTCCAAATTAATACTTCTAAAATCATAGAGTATAAACACGACAAGGCATTATTTGAGGTAGCCTGAATAATAATTGCTTTCGCACATTCGTGTCTAAATGGGATATACTATGTATACTATACTGTAGACTGCTTAACAGGGGCGCAAAAACTTGGGTGGAAAGGTGGCGTGGACCCACCATATAATTACCCATGGTGGGTTTAACCTACCCTGCTAATGGTCAATATTTCAATCAATCTTTTTGTTCAATTAGACAAAATAGTTTCAATATCTTAAGATATAATTTATTTATATTATTTACATTTAGTAACCATATTGTTTATTGCTTTCGCAGTTCCAGACAAGTAAGATACATTTAATGTTATATTATTATTAAATACGAGCACTTCGGACTTGGTCGCTTTACGATGGATCATTCACCCCCTTAGCGTTCTCGATTGGATAATTTAAATAACTATTACATCAAATATTCATATTTGAAACTCTCAAATGCCAAATTCGTTTTCAGCCTACTTGTTCACCTATTAAACTTGTTGGAAGCTAGTCTCTATCTTTATTATTTGTGCAGTTTATATTCCCTTATCACTTTAATATAATCCGGACAGCCACCGCTCACCCGCCCACAAAAATCTAGTTTTAATAAAAATTATATAAAGGCGTAGACACTAGGTGTATATTTGTAAACTTATATTATATAATAAAATAATTCAGTTTATGTACGTATATTGAACGGCTATATACGTATATCCATCCTCATATAAATGAGTTTCGGCTCCACTGCTTCTTGATGAAACCACCTGTTAATAGAGTTTCTGCCTAATTGGGCCAAAATTCATATTGCGGAATTTTAACTCGGTACGCTCGGGATCGACTGAATTATTTGATACTTTCGTATCAATGTAATTAAATTAAAAGGATTCGACTGTATATCTACTTATCTTCAAATATCAACTTGAGTTTTTAATCATCGTATTTCTATATTTTGTATTTCATAGGTCTGTAGTGAAGAATCGATAAAAGAAATTTGCAATCGATACCAAAGATTCAATAGACATGGGTTCAGCTACACTTGGAAATATAAAGGAAAACTTCTTGATATGAATAAGACGCTTGAAGAAAACTGCATAATAGACGAGTGCAATCATCATTATAGTTTGAGGTTGGATGAAGACCAATATTTACCACAAATTCATTTATTCTATAACGATGATCTCACAAATATCTAAATTTAAATCTAAAACCATAATGGTGTTAATTCTAACAATTATCTTATAACTATATTTTAGACATTTACATTACAGCCATTAATTATTACCAAATTGAATAATTATTTTATTCCACTATAGATGATCACAGGATGATGTGAAGGCTCAAATCTTCTTACTTTAATAACTTTAGCCATTTTCTGTAAATCATTAATGTACATAAATATGGTTATTCGATTATAGAAGGATAATCCTAATGGAATGAAATAGTATATACTTGTATTATTATTAATTATGCTATTCTTCACAGGGAATTTACTCAGAATTAATTGGGCATTTTTAATGGGAATCTCAATAACGTTTTATATTTGACATATCCGTAATTCATACATAGTTCGTTAAATGTATAATAATAAGTAGGATATTACTCCATCATTTACTCTGCCGACTATAGTGGCCCAGTATTTAAATTACTTCCCTGATTACTATATACAATAGTATACACTAACTGGCCAAAAAACAATCATTTGTATTCATACATTTTAGCTTCTAAGCAGCATAATAGCATTTGTGATGCTTCAACATGGTTATTTTCATAAAATGATATTTTAAGTAAAATAAAGTAGTCATTCTTTATTCTAAACATTGTCCTTTTAGCAAGTGAGATATATTCATCCCCATCACTGTCACCTTCTTCAAACGTCCGTTTGATTGAGCTGGATGGTTTTGATGTATTGCTGTCACCTATGAATCTGGTAGAACACCTACGATGAAACGTATAAGATAGCAATTTTAGACAGCATTCATGAGTGCATTCATCAGAAAAAATACACTCTTTACAACTATGCTTTGAAGAAGGACTTCTCAATTCCAAAATTTTTGAAAAATGTTCCCCCCTTTGATCATTTAATCGACTTCTGTACCAATGTTGCAGAATTCCCAAATGTTCATTGAAATTTTGGTGTGCCAAATATTTCAGGGTGCAATTAACATCTCTTGTATCTTGATCGTATTGAATTGAAAAGAATTCTGCGCAAAACTAGATAAAAAGAATGTCAAATATTTGCCAGAGCAATTCGCCAAAATAGGTCGCTTTACTACCACTAGAACGCGAAATATTTTCTTCATATCTACAATCTAGATTTATGAACTGATCTTTATCATCTCCGTTTACCTCCTTTAAGAGTTTCTGTCTCATTTTTCTGCTATTAGACCAAATCTCAGCTATATATTGCTCGAAATTTACCACCATTTTTTTGTATTCAGCAAGAGTTAACTTGTAATTAACGACTTCTTCCATCTTTTCAAAATGTGATCCACCTTTTTCATAGGAAATATTCGTCATATTGAAGAGTTCGTTGTTGTTGACCCAACTATGTTTTAGTTTTCCTCCAGAATCCGTGTATTCAACTTGATATTGACAGGACGTATGATGTTTGCTCAAAATTCTAACCTTGACATTCATAGTTTCCAAAAAATTCTTCTTTTTCCTCGATTTTGAAACTAATGGGTTTCTCATAAGTGCAACTGATCCGACTTCAAAATCTTGATTGAGGTTTTTCTTCGAGAATTTTCTGTAGTTCTCTACTTGTTCCTTTCTTGTCTGAGTTAGGGTTGTTATATTAATTCGTTCTCTAATATCATCATGGTGTTTAATTGATTCTTTTATATCAAAATGCGTAGAAAAATAATTAAAAGTACCTAACTCAGGATTGGGGTACATGCAGCAAAGATTTATCTCTTCAGAGGTGATAGATTCTATATGTTGATTTGTTTTGAGAGGGTGTGGAGAAGTTCTATTTCTATATAACTCCCATGGAGTACGAGAAATGGATCTGTGTTTGTTGTGAATGTAGGAATCTACAACCCGAGGAATTAATTCGTTTGCCCAATTTTCGACGACTAGGAAATTACTTTTTGAAATTTCAATTTGAATTTCTTTTCGTAATTGCTGCTTAAGTGTCCTATTAAATCGTTCGATTTGACCTTGTGTTGTAGGAGTGTAAGGTGAGCCATTGATAAGTTTGATACCAAGTTTATGCATGAGGTTTCGAATTAGCTGAGAAACAAATTCCCCACCATTGTCACTCTGTAATATCTTTGGAATGCCTTCATCAGAAAATAATTCAAAAAGTAATTGACAAATTCGTCAGTTTTCTTGGATTTAGTGGATAGGCCCAAACATATTTGCTGAAGCAATCAATAACAGTTAGAACAAATATATACCCTCTTCTGGAAAGAATTTCCTTATGATCACCGTATGCTACTTGCGTAAGATCAATTTGAATCCTCTCAAAGATCTCCAACGATTTGATGTGGTTTGAATGTGTTCTTTGTGGGAGAAATATATTTGATGCACAAATATCACATTTTAATTCAGAGTAGAGGTCTTTTAGATTTGTTTGATCCAAACCCCATATAAAGTATTGAGACGCAATGCCTTAGTAAGAGTAGTCAATTTTGGATGGTTCAATTGTTCATGAAAATACTCCACGACAATTCGTAGCATTCCTTCAGATAAAACAAACTTGTTCCCTTTCATGAGAAAGCATCCAACACTCGTTTCCTATTAAAATAGGTGCATTTAAAATTCAATAAAATTATACAAGTTGGCTTACAGTTAATACAATTAAACCGTTTTTTCTTTGCATTTCTTTGCACGTAAAATAGTACGAATAAAACGCTGAAGTCAGAACGCATTTTTAAAATAACTACAAATATACTACTCAGAGTGTTTTTCCAAAAATTTCATTTATATCTAAGTTGTTTAATAATTTTATATCTAAATGTATTAAATTCAAAGCTTCAATATATTTGCAAAAAAATTGTGTGAGTATTTCTATTTATTCTGCGAAAATAATTAATGCTAGACTATTTATCATATTTTGGTAAAAGATTACGGACTTTTGTGATTCACCCGATTATATTTAATTAGTACAGGCACCTAAGTTGACTAATTCATTAAAAAATGCCAATAAATATGATTTATTCAAACACGAAATTTATTGATCACGAACAAGTCTGGTTCCAATTGTAACAAAACGAAAGGTACCAATATCCGAATAATATTTATGATTCACTAACGAAAAATTCATTTTTATAATTCAAGATTGTTTTGGAAAAAATTAGGATTAGAATAATTCATATCAGGCTAAATGAATTAATCAACTTACAAAGAACCAAAGTTGATGTGCAGAAAAACGACGAGTCAAAAAATTGGTGTGAGGAAAGCGGTCTCGGATAAACTTACCTTGAGTGAGAATTCTGTAAGCCTCTTTTGAACAAAAGATCGCAAGAGCTTGCGATTTTGTTGAATTCTCGGTTTTAGTCTTTCAATTGATTTTTGAATATTTAGCGGTATAGCATCATTAAGTTTGCGAGTTTTTCTCCAAGTTAAGTACGCAGTGTGTAGTACATACATACGGTTATTAATGAGTTTATTTCCTTGATTTGATCCACTTCGCAAATCGGAAGGTGAGAACTCTTCATTGGGGATTTCAGAAAGAGGTGCGAAAAGAGGAGCGAATTTTGAAAGGAGTCCATCAGCAGGAATTTCTTCTGAATAAATAATACTAGAAGGTTCGGAATCATCACCGGAATCCACTTCGCCCATTGAGAACAAATAAATATTACGTGATTGTGTTATTTGTATAGTTAATACAGTGCAAGTAAGTCAAGAAAGCAATTGAATGATCAGAATTACATGTTTAGTATACATGCTTATATATAAATGTACAGATGTCGATCAATTAATAGTCATGGGTGTGGTATCATACACTAACAATCAAAGTAACCTTCAGGTGCTGGGAAAATATTACCCTTCATGTGCAATTAAAAATTGACTGGAAAATAAAAGTTGGTTACTCAAATAGTAATGATTAATAGAAGTTTGGCAGCATATCTACATATATTGATGTTATTGATTTGGTACCTAATAAAATTTTGTATATTTACTAGTTAATGATGATTCAATTATATGCATACCAGGTCAACGTTCATTGACACTCCGAAATATTCTCGAAAATGTTTTTCCGTTTTGTTGAATTTAATGTGACTATTATACATAATATGTCATCATTTATATACGGATACAGATCGAGATAGAATAATAAAGAATGGTGGCCCAAAATTGTATAGACATATAATTCGATATCCTCTCCCCCCAAATTAAACATATGGAATTGGATATTTGGGGGGTACCCCCCCAAATATAGGGGAGCCCCCCCAATCAATCTCAAGAATTTGCATATTTAGGGGGGCCCTCCCAAATGAACCCCTACAATACCATCTAAGGTAGAGTGATGATTGGCGTTTATAGAGTGCTGTACAATTGGTATGTAATTTACCCAACACGGATCCCTCTCATTTCTCAACAGAGAACCTAAGACCTTTTGAATTTCTTGGTTTAGTCTTTCTACAGAACCTTGGGATTGAGGGTGTCGGGCCTTCCCATGTACAATCTTACAGCCTGGCCACAAAACTCTAATCATATTCGCAAGATTTTCTTGAATTCTCGACAATTGTCTAGTGCTGCGAACTGAAACTGAATTAAAACTGTAACTGAATTACAACTGAAATAGTTTTAGCGATTTTTCTAAACTGTAACTGTAACTGAAATGTACTCGGTTATAAAACTGTAACTGTAACTGTAACTGAAATGTATTTTTCTCCAACTGAAATTAAAACTGGAATTGAATTTCTTCAAATTCAATTCCGGTTTGCAGCACTAGTCAGGCGGCACAAAATGAAATTAGAAAAAATGAAACTAGATTATGTTGTCTGCAGACCTTGGAACCTAGATAAAGCGATTACGATTATTTATTGCATAGAGTATAATAAATATTAGTAATAATTAACTAAGGTTTAGTCGTAAAATAGGTGAAAGTTGTGAATACCTAACTAAGTACGAAATTGTACTTGACTGTGGTAAAAATTGTAACTGAAATGAAAACTGTAACTGATTAAAACTGTAACTGAAATGAAAACTGTAACTGTAACTGAATTAAAACTGTAACTGAAATGAAACTAAAACTGTAACTGTAACTGTAACTGTAACTGAATTGAATCAAATTTAATTCCAGTTCGCAGCACTACAATTGTCGCCCTGAAGTATATAATTGTATGGTCGATTTATCTCATCTGTACTTTGTAAATCAATTAAATCAACCTGTCCTCGAGATGCAAAGTCTGAACTTCTTATGGGTTTACTAACTGTGCTCTTCAGTGATTTTTTAGTTTTTTTCAGCTGACATTCCACACATGTGTTAACAAAAACTGCAATGAGTTTTCTAGAAAAGCCACAATAATGCTTCTTTAGCTCCAAATAGAGGCGATCCCTTCCCAGATGTTTGCCTCCTTCTATATGCAAGTTTTCAATTTTATCAAATAATTCTTCTTTTGCAAGAAAACGAATTATTTTATTATCCTTCTCAATAGACCTGTATAATAATTTACACGATTGGGTTTGCTTTACTACATAGTTGGATCTAATTCGATAATATTTTTGTTTTTCTGCTCCTCGATGTGTCGGTTCAGGTCCAGTGTAATTGTTTATGATTTCTGTAAGCTGTTCAGAAAACAAAAAGTTTCCATTTAGGGAGGGATTCGTGTCAATTATAGCGTTAAATGTTTGTTTCTGTGCATTCATTCGAAATTGATATGATATTTCACTTAGTACGAAGGTATAGATTATCTCGTGTATAAGGAGGTCCAAATTGTAATTGAATATTTCCCAATTCAAAACTCAACATTTATTGTGTATTTATTGTAGCCATATAAAGATTGTTATCATATGTATTAAGTAGACAAATGTTTCGTATTTAAGAGTTGGAAATATATATCTTGGGATATAGGAAATAAAAATTGCTTCATTGTTAACAGTGAGTGATTAATAACGCATTTGGCGAAATTGCTTTGCGCCAAACGCGTTCGGCGTTGAAACGCATTTGGACTGCAACAGAATACACGTGTATATATAATCCTCCCGATGCACATGGGGTAAAAGGTATAAATAGAAAATCCCATTTTCAATTTCAATTTGAATTGAAAGTGAATTAACTTCCGGTTTCATTTTTACATTCCTGGGCCTTGGAGGGTTTTAATTAATTAATTAATTTATAGTAGTAACACAAGTTACACAACTTCATTTAATCTTATGATTAACAAAACAAACAACTCTATACTGAGTATAATATGCTCTTATTTATTGAATTTTATTAATCCTCCTTATCCTCTAATCGTATTATTATTATTTTAACTTGCCGATTTTTTCCTATTCTCTTCCATTATAACCATTATAGCCGTAATTACTTTTGCATCTCTCATATGGTATTTATAGTTGTAAGTTGTAAATCATTGTAGCACAAACTGAGTCATATAACTTTGAAAACGTGATTTGGTACAAGTGCATACTATTGAAGGTTATGAAACTTCCTAAGTAACACGATATCTAACTTATCTACCTAATAGTTTATTATCTTATTTGTCAGTCACCACTTTGTTTCGCTACATACATACATTATTACAGCCTGATTAATTTTTGTTGTTTATGAAAAATTTCCCTCTAAATAAACCAATTTAGTTTTTATTAAATATACTTTTATACACCCTCCCTGTTGTTAGGATTATCCACTAGATTATGCATTGATCTTTTATAATATAATTTAATGGGAAATATCAGAGTTACAGTTTTAGAAAGATGTGATCAATATACCACATAACTACGTATAAAGTATATAAAAACTGATGCATCAAAAATACACGAATACCGGACGGGACAGACTCGTTTTGGCTTGTACGATGTTCTGCTCGAATCTCCTCGCAGAGTAATTAGTTAAAATGTTTTGAAAACTGCCTGTTAGTAACCTGTATAAAAATATAATCAATTATGCTGTGAAGTAGTGTTAATTAATTGATTAATTAACTATAGTAGGTTGGTCCCTCAGGGTTGCAGCTAGCTAGTAGTAGTTCGCTGTGAGTGCACTAAGGACACACTGTGACTTCCCCAACCGCGAGCCTAACGGTTGAGGGATGTCAAGAGCTTACCTGAGATTATCCTAACTTATCTCTTGACACCATTAGCGGTATCTAGGCTCAGGACAGCCTACCCATTACACGAGACTGAGGGTTTATATTAAACCGGTTTAATAAAAACTATGATAACACAACTAAAGTTTTAACTTAGCTAACTGAAAGAAATGGAAATTTTGGCTAGTTATTATCTCATTATTCCACAACAACCACCAAATTATAGCCAGACATATGTACTGAAATTAGATACTCTTTTTTATGGCATACGACAGCGCTATATAACAATTATCAATTAATGTAGTTTCTAGCTGCTGTACCTAGTGTAGTATTAGTAAATTAATTATTCTATTTCTTTCACTTAATAACCAGTTTGTTTGTAAAATTGTTCCAATTTCCTGTTATAATTTAATCCAGAGTTCGCTGTATGTATATGAAACTAGATAAACGGAAGAATTGACTTTTACATTTTTTGTTGATCTAGTTCCAGGGATTATGAAGCATGCTATGAATGCGAGGCCGTTTCCAATGTACCTAAACTTAATGAAAAATCGAAAACAATATCAACTTCAACTAAAAAAAGAAGTTTAAACTCACTAGATCCCATAGGTATATCACTTTCTTATTTGTTGTCATCAATTAATTACCTAGTAGATAACAGCTCGTCTCTCGCCAGTGCGGATGTTCCGTTGCAGGTCGCGATTATATTATCTGGGCTCACCATGATAGGGATTTCGTTGCCTGAATAACCTCTAGGAGAGGTCCCAGAAAGTTAGATGTACCTTGCCTTTGAGCGCTTTCGAAAGAGTGTTGTGAGTTGTTATTACACTGTTAGGACTTCATCTGTAGTTCCATACGTCGGGATAGGAGATTTCAGCATTGATACAACAGGTTCATAATGTAGGACGAAATTTTTGATATAAAGATTGGAAGTTGGGTTGTTAGAAGGTATGAGCAAGCTCCATTGCACATTAAGAATTACAGACCCTAGCTTTCTATAATCGTTATTAGCAACGTATATATTGGCATTCAGAATAGCAGAAGCAGCCATAATTTAATCATCACTTCCCCAAATGGACTCGCGATAGATAACGTTTTTGATTGTGGGGTAATTCTCCTTTGATATTTTCTGTCAGCTCTGGTTCGTATTTGCTCAGTAGCTGTCCAACTAGATCCGATGGTTGTTTGCTAACTGAATCAAATGTTATCCCCAAGAGAACACATTTACTACGCTGCCAATTCTCATCTATAACATTTATTTTTGGGTCATCCGGATAGCCATCTGTAATAACGATTTGATATTTTTCGTCGAACGTTTCCATAGCATCGTATTGAGTATATTAGGAATCATTAACTATAATAAAATTACACAATTAATATTGTGTAGAATACCTACCACGAAATACAGTATTTTGTGTGTATGTCTAGCACGCTCATTATCTGTAAACTAGGATAGAAATCTGGTGTCCATTCCATTACTATCTCAATTATGTCTCTCTTCTACAAATATATATATAGATTCATTCGATACAAGTTGTGGTTTATAATTCTAAAATTTACTACTTTATAATTGGGTATACTTACAATTTTATCTTCTTTGTGACCATTCAAAAACTGAAATAACAAGGTATTGGGATTTAAATATGTTGTTTGTTCAAGCTTTTGAACAATATCTCATGCAAAGGAGTCGCGAAGGTTGCTTGAAGTATATTGTTTTATAATTTCCTTGAAAATCAAAAAAAGGATTAAGTAAAGTAATGACTGAATGTTAATGAGATAACTGAAATTGACATCAATTGGAGACGTAATTCTAACATAACAATGACTTCTCAACAACAATTTCAGGAAATGTAAAGAATGGAATCCTTACTTTAAAAGTAGTTAGATGTGTAAATATAGATACTGGTGTAAATCCATATAAATTCAGGCAAGTCTAAAAGTAAATGTTTTTAATCACACAATTGAAATTGACACTATGTGTAGATTTAATTAATCAAAGTACCTGTGATGTGTCAACACATATGCTAGAATCAAGGTTTACTTTCTTCTAAGTGTTTCTTGCAAAATAAGGACGTGTGATATGGATTGGAATTTTCTTGTCATTTTTGGTTCCTAATTCTTTCTGAGAATTAGTAACATGACTATCTGTTACTTTCGACACCGTGTAAGGCCCCAAATATTTTGATTGCTTCTTCGTTTTGTGTATGTGTTTTAGCTTTGGTATGTTAGGGTAGATGATATTATCATCCATCTTCAGAGAAGCACTAACAGATCGATAATGATAATAAAATGTGATTAAGAAACATTGTTGAATGTTAAAGATCAGCTCACCATCCTTCGTTAGCCTTCTTATCATACTGCATCTTCTGTTTGATTTGCTCAAAGTGATACTATCCATTGCTGATTGTTGTGTAGAAGTACGAGATTCATCAATATGAGTAACTTCTTCTTGAGGAATGTCAAGGGGTGGAGAAAAGATGTCTGATATTTCTTCGATATCATCTAGTGGAGGAATAACATCCTTCATAATTGCGTCCTCTATTACAAAATATTCTTCAATGTTTGCACTGCAGGTTGTTAATGACCGACAAAATATCATGATGCAGGAACTCTCTTCCCCACATATATACGATAAATAACAGCATTTACAATGCATGATTTAGGATTTATCACCTCTTAACATTGATTATAAAGCGTAAATAGGCCTAAATAGTCAAATTTAACAATGTGAAATTTAGTGATTACGCAACGTGTCCACATCATTAATGTACATGTTCTATTAAATTTTCAGATTTTTTACTCTTATAGGGCGCAAATTATGTGCGATTAAGTGAATTTTCAGGGTCTCGAAACGTGACAATGACGTCATAAATTCTCGAGGTGTCAGAAATTTTGAGTGGAAACCTCAACTTGTTGGCGGGTGCCAAAGGTTACCCCTATATGCCAAATATCACATTTGGAAACCTTCCACTTTCTTCAATCAACTCGTAACATACAAACAAATATATATATACACACACCCACCCAGGCTTGTGTTTTAATAGTATAGATATGCTGTCATTCAAACTCAAAAGATTAAATTTAAGTTATACATATTTTGACGATTAATTGAAAATCAATTAAATTAATATCTACATAAACATTACAGATTGATTTTAGTTTAAAATAAATCAAAGTATGAGGAGAGGGGATAATCTTCAGGAATAGAGAACATTTTGGTGCAGAATATAAAGATTACAAAATGAGTACAGGGGTGATCTAATTGGCTATAATTTGTGAAGTAAACTATTTTTCCTATTTTAAATTTTTAATTAAGTAGATAACAGTTAACAATTAATAAACAATTTAGATAAAAAATACATCAAATACCTATTACATGGGTAGGGTAATTTCGAAAAACAAACATTGAAATAGTAAAAATGAGGATATAGGTACATTGTTCCAATAAATATAATTATCAAATTAGCTTACATAATCTCGAACGTAATTGAAGATGCCCAACCATGTATATATTTGCTGAACTGAATGAAGAGTGGCGTAAATCCCGGGATGACCAACTTGGTCATGGAAGCATCGATAAATTTCATCCAACTGAGACTCCAATGGAACTTCCAAATCTGTGTCAGTTTAACTCTTCCAAATCTGTGTCACTTTCAAATCTGTGTCAGTTTAACTCTCTAACGGTATTCACGCAAGTAATATTTACATTCCTATGGCTATCCTCTTTTGAGTATATATTTAGCACTCCTACTCCTGTGGTCTGGCATTGATATTAGAATTTAGAAATATTGTAATTTCATTGTGAAAGTAAATTCTTTGTGATTAGATTGATTATTTTAAAATAGAATTATTTCGTCGATCCTATATAACAGTGTTAAGAAAAAATTTCTAACTAGTTAAAACTTGTTCTAGAATGTTCTAATTCACTACAGTGCTTCTACTATATCTATTTTAAAAGTGTAACGTCGCAGAATTGTGATATTTTGCTACTGAGTGCCAATTTATATTATTGAAGGGACCGGAGACCGAAAAGGTTTCCATTTTCCTCAATTTTCCACAATCTGAACACATTTGTCTCATTATCTCACAAAATAGAGCAGAATTAGGTTAAATGGTCTTACAAGTTTTAAAGTAAGTATCATTTATTGGGCATAAATTTTTTGAGTCCTAATCTCTTGTATTATTTAAAAAATCTTTGGGCCTAGACCCCGGCATCTGGTCAATCCAAAATTCCCAGAAAATGGGTACAGAGCGGTTGCAATCATGTGGAAATTATTTTTATACCATATTAAACTTTACCTACTAACATGAAATGGAAAGTTGATATGTCTAGGAAGTTAGAGCAAAGCAATCGCATATTTATTAGTTTCAAGGTTTATGGTGACATCACTGAAATGACACCACCATATATGGGTATGTGAATTTATAGGATTGTAACCATTTGGATAATGGTCTCATTTGTTCTTCCAATGAGTTTGTAATGGTATTTTGATGTGATTAGATGGTTAGAGCTAAACTCTAGAGTCTATATAGTGGGAGAGAGGAAATTTGCTGCGTCATCAAAAATGGGCACATTACATGCCCATATATGGATCATTTTGAAAACTGTGCGTGTTAGGGTCACGAAATGTATTATTGACGGATAGGAAGTCGGCTATTGCGAGTATTTTGAGACGTCGGTTTTGTTTTTAGCACCTCGGGTGTCTGAGAAAAAAAATGGAGCAGAAAACGTACCCTCGAATGAGATAATAGGCCATAAAGGTTCAGATTTTCACTTTCTAATTTTTTTTTTTGATCAATTGTTAATTATTTTCGTCAGTTATTACTTGGATAGAGTAATGATACCACCAGTCATACCATTGTTGAGGTAAAGAGTGCTTAGAATCGATCTAAGGGGTAAAACCAGTGAACCGCTGTACAAAATTGATCATAACCATGAAAATACGCTTGTAAAAGACTCAAAACCATGTACAAACGTTAGATATGATCGTTTAGTCTTGCTTGGCACAAAAAAGAAAAATCGGGTTATGTTATGTTTTTAAGGTAATTTCTGATATATTTCCATGCGTGGACACCCTTAGCTAAGGAGAAAATTTACTAAAACTGTGAAATTAACTACAATAGAACCTGGTAAGTAATAATGACCAGGAAAGGACGCCAAAATGACGTTATCTACAGGTAACCGCTATTCAGTGGCTGGATTATTTATTAGTAGAAAGGAGTCATTTTAGGGGTTTAAAGAATAAATCTCACCTTGAAAAGTGTGTCGAATTCTGCAATGAAATAGGAGGACAATTTTCTTACGTAATTCCATCTTGTTTGACGTGAGTTTTGTACTGTCTGAGGATATTTTTGGTAGCGAAGAAACTGAATAATTTCTTAATACTCTTCTGAATTCATTTGAAAATCAGGATAGAAATGATTAATTATTTTGTTTAGTTTGATTTGTTAGTTTGTTTGTTTGATTGTGTTGTAGACAAGGATTAATAAAAAAATTCCTTATATAGTTGCGCCTCAAATTATACAGTGTAATTTGTAATAGCACATCCAGTGTGTATAGAGTGTATCACATAGGCTTCTCAGAATTCTACAACGTCTCAAAATTCTAAACAACAGGTAACTAACTAATTCCAGATTTTATTTACTGTTTTATGGCTATTTTAGTGGGGCACCATAACAGCCATTTTGAAGTGAAATTTAAATTTTTTGATACAAGCATGAAAAAAGGGAGCCAAAAATGGGAGCCATTCATGATGGGAGCCAAAAATGGTCTATAGCCCGCTCTCGCGAATAATTGTTAAATTACTTCGTAGAGTGTTTATATAAGCATAGTTATTCGCAAATGACTGTGCGGTGAAGAAAGAGGGGTCACTCGATAGGGTAGAAACTATATTTTAGAATGGAATGTGTCACATTCCTGCGTTGGCAAAGAATGCCCTCCCTCCCAAACATTGTCATGTGACCCCTATAATGACTGGAAATCTTATGCTGAACACGTTTAAATATTGATTAAATTCAATTGACAGAGTTAATTGCGTTTTGTAAACATATATGCACTACAGTAGAACTCGGTTAGTACGTACCTGGGTTAATACTTACTTCGGCTTAGTAGGTACAAATTTTTTGAACCAAATTAGTAAATATATGTATCTCAATATAATGTAAAGTCAGCTAGTACTGTATAAATCAAAAAATCACTTTTCGTGTCTTCTCTTTCGTCTATTTTGCACTAGACTATTTGCACGTTCATGATGACAAATTGGTATCAACCGGGGTCATTCGAATTGAAGAAACTTTGAAGGGTCCAAAAATGTATTCATAGTAGCAGGAAATTTGCATTATCCGTGTTCGTACTAGTGAGGTTCTACTGCAGTGGTTTTCAACCTTTTTTGTACTACGGTACCCCTAAAATGTTTGTGGCAGCACGCGGAACCCTACACTTCTAATTCCTCTACGAATATGTCTATAACAAATTAAAAATTACATTTATTTATTAACTAGTATTGTCAGGTACACTTTCATGTGGATCTGTGATTGTTTACTTTGGCATATTTCTTTTATTCGTGGTCTGATAGTCAATAAGCTGCTAAAGATTGTATTTCCGATTGACTATTCTGAGTTTCTGATGTATTTACATCGATTTACCAATAATCCCGCGGAACCCTTGGGTTCCGGGGAATCCCGGTTGAAAACCACTGTTCTACTGTATATTTTCAATTTTTTAATTAGTAATTATTTTAGTTTAACGGTTCCCCGAACGAAAATTAGTCGATTGATTAAGTAAAAAAATTATCTCGAATTTTTCTTTCTTTCACCAAACAGTAGAGACGGACAATATATAAAGTTTGCACACAGTTTTGACTCTTTTCCATAGTTATTTACAGAGATATGACCTATTTGTTTAGCGATCGATTGGATTTCACCGTTTCCATCAATTGTCCGTTGTTTATTCTCCAATATTCGAACGACTGGAGTCAACATAACTTTTTCCATGTTTTGTCTGTCTAAATAATCAACAATTGATGAATAAGAATAGTTAAAAAGTGAACATTTGACACTTCATGGCCTATAATCCCATTCGAGGGTAAGTTTTCTTGTCCATTCTTTTAATCAGACACCCGAGGTGCTAGAATATAAATTACGTCTAAAAATATTCGCAATATCCGACTTCCTATCCGTCAATAATACATTTCGTGACCCTAACACGCACCGTTTGCATGTAATGTGCCCATTTTTGATGACGCAGCAAATTTCTTCTCTCCTAAAGTATACACTCTAGAGCTTAGCTCTAACCATCTAAATCACATCAATATTCCATTACAAACTCATTGGAAGAACAAATGAGACCATTATCCAAATGGCTACAATTCTATAAATTCAAATGCCCATATATGGTGGTGTCATTTCAGTGATGTGAACACAAGATTGAAATTAAATTGTAGCTAGAGCTTAGCTCTAACTTTCCAGTCATATTAATGATCCATTTTAACCAATACCCGAAAACTAATGGTGATAAAATCCCCAAAGTTTCGGAAATAATAATAATAATTAACTTTGCAAGCTTCTTTCTCAGAATAATAGTGTTGACCATAGTGACGTAGACGGGGGACATCACTGGGACCACAATAGAGTACTTAGAGTTCTGAAAATTATCGCACATATTCTTATAGTGTTTTTGAACTGATCGGCCACTACGATCCTAAATTTCAAATTTACACCCGGCGGTGCTTGTTTAAAGTTGGATTATAGATTAAATCCATGGTATTTCAGACAAATTTGGTAAAATACAATAAAATCCCAGGCAGATATCTGAATTGATCAGTGTGCTATCTAACAAATTTCATTAGACTCAAACTAGTTGTATAGGCATAACTGAAGTTAGTAAATTAATTGATTATTAATCCATGCTGATTGAAAGCTCTGCCTATGAAGCTCTAAAACATAATCCTTAAAATATCTCAATACTTCAATTAAAACAAAGGCTTCAATCAATTTCATACTTCTAGTCGCTCAATTCTTCATATTTTTCATATTTGGGGATTAGTGAAAATTATGCCTAAGCTCTGGATTCTACCCATAGAAAAGGAATATTTCGTCCGGGGAATACCGTTAAAGAAATGCAAAGGAACGGTGTATTCACGCCATGGTATTATGCAAATGTGATGGCTAAAACTGTTGCGACTTCAGTAACTAGTAAAGGGATAGAAATATCATCTGCTACTGATGAATCAGAATATTCAAAAAATGCTGATGAAAATTCGGGAAACACTTGTGCTATTTGCTTATTGCCCCGGACAACAACATGGATATTTATGACATGTAGACATGCCATACATTGCTCAACAAGCAAGAAAATGATCCAGGAGTTAAATCAACCAGTCCATTTGTCTGGGTCCAATTCTTACCAGATTTCAATTATTATTACTTGGTTTCTACTCTCATTTCACAGTAGGAAGTCACGGGAATTAGAGTCAATTTTTAAAGTAGTTTGAACCTATTGAATAATTCGTTCATCGTAACAAGCAAATTTCTAAATCCTAGAAAACTGAGCGATTGATGCTAATATCGATTATTAGACACTTTGCTGAATTTTTATAGGTTGACGTAATATTGTTAAACTTTTAAATATTTGTGGTCAAATTCAACTCGTGATCTCTTATTTCCTATAACTTCTTCATCATAAGAGTTATTTTTCTAAGATTTCCAGGAATTGTATATAAGATGTTCTTCTTTTGGAACACATTTGAAATACAATTTATAATGGTTAGCACCTTCAACTTATTGCTTAATACTAAATTCGGACAACCTAGTCACCCATTGTAAAGTGCAGAAAATCAAAGAGGCCAGTCGTGGTCAGATCTTTTTCAAGTTCCAATAGATACATGGGCCTATCAGCGTTTATATTAAATCAACTCCAGCGTTCCCTTCCCAAAAGTTTTTCATTACTTATAAGCTTGATAGATCAAATTCTCCATATTCCTTGGGCATATAGTAATGCATGCATGTTTACTCTACATATTTTGTAGAATTTAAAAATAGACAACAAATAGTATATCATCTATTGAATGCAAAACCATCAACAGACAACAGCCTATGAACTCAACCTGGCTCTCGAAGTACCAATAAGTGGATTTACATTCTTCGGGAGGATACTTAGTGAGCTAGCTATGATCCAAAATAGAGAAATATGTTATAAAAAACGATCTAAGTTTGCTACGAGTCTTATACTTGCGAGAATCTCACCCAGTCACGCCTACCCTGCTTAAATTCGTTGCAATATACAATTTATCTAGGGGTAAGACTAGGTTTAAATTTATTTTCCCCACATTAAAAATACTTAATCAATGATTAGGGTGAATAATAATGTACTGTTAACCAACCAGACACATAATTCTTAATCATACAGATTTTTTTTAGGAGAGTAGATACAGCATTTTCACTGATGCTATTCAGTTCCTAGCTATCAATATCCTATGTCAATAATACTTCATGATTGGATATCAGCTACTATAATGGCTATTTTCTTTAAATTGTCATTCTCGCCCACTGCATTTCTAATTATATTTCTACTCATTTGATCTTTTTTATTTCATTTACTTCAATTCTTCATCAATTATTCTCCTCTTATTTAATTATATTTGGAAACAAATATATTTAGTTATACTTCTACGGGCCTAAGGCTTCTTCCCTTCTAGGGATCGATCGGAATTGTCCCGGTCAAATGCAACCTTTTTCTCCCGGTCCCGCTTTTTCCGGGATTGTCAACATTTACCGGGATTTTCCTGTTATTTTTACACACCCTTATTTAACATTATTTGTTCTTATTGATATGTTGTGTTAGTGTTGTTTTGCAGAAATACAATATATGAATCCCATAGTTTCCATAACTATTATATATAAGAATAAGTGATGGCAACACTCAAGAGGAAACCAACCATCTGGTGTGTGGACCTATTTTCATGTAGATGAATCCGTTGATTAAATAGCAGTGTGTGATCTAGAGATTTGTTCTAGCAAATCCAGAAATGTCCGTTGTGCTCCTTTTGCTGCTGACAAGAAGGACTACTCAACAAAGGGATTATGGAGTCACCTGAAATTACACCACTCTAATGAGTTCAAAGATGCAACTGAAGTGAAAAAGAAGGCTGAAGAATATGAGAAGCGGAATTTGGCTAAAGAAGAAGAGCATAAGGCGATATATGAATTGACAACAAACAGAAAATAAACATGTCAAAACAGTTAACTGTCCAGGAAACTTTCGATCGGCTGAAGAAATGGCCACAAAATTATCCAGAACAACAATCACCACCTTTCGGCTAGGCGAGTGGATTTGCAATGCAGTACTGCCGTACACAGTGGTTGAGGATAATCGTTTCAAGCTGATGATCATTCAACTTAATCCAAAGTTTAACATTCCTATCGAGAAGCAGTTGCGTCAGAGTATTATTCCAGATATGTACAAAAGAGTTTATCAGCATGTGCAGGCTCTTCTAGTTGGCAGGTTCAAGTTCTGTCCCATAACTACTGAAATCTGGTCGTCTCAGAGTCTACACAGTTTCATTAGTCCATTTGATGAATCACATACTGCTCAGCATATAGATGTACTTGATGGCATACTAACAGAATGGAAACTGAAACAAAAGTTGCATTCAGTTATGCGTGACAATGCACCAAACATGGTAAATGCGATGCAGCTGATAGGATGGAAAAGTGCAGGGTGTTTCCTACATACTCTCCAGTTAGTTGTAACTCATCCTATTATTGAACAAAGCGGTGTTAAATCGATGATGACCCGTGCTGGCAAACTAGTATCATATTTCAAACATAGTCCAAAAGTAATGTCTATTCTGCATAAATATCAACAGCTTTTGAATGTGAAGATGATGTGGTTGCATAGGTCCGAAAGTGGGGGGGTCAGGGAGGGTGTCACCCACCCTGGCCGAGGAGAAGTCAGGGAAGAAAAATGGAAAATTACTGATTCCATAATGAGTTTGTATAAATTTCAGTTGATGATGTAAATATCTATACAATTATCCCCATCCAACATTGATTTTATCCCCATACGCATTTTTTTTTTAACTTTGACATTTGAATATTATGTCACACACCCCCTAGCGTTTGAGAGTTTCGGCGCCCATGTGTGGTTGTGCAACACAACAACTTGATCATGGGTGAGAAAACACGATGGAGCAGTTATTATCATATGCTTTTGAGGTTGGAACACAAAACCGCGCAATACGTAGATGCGAAGATGACCCAGATATAGTCCTTAATTCGGGTCAAATTGTTACATCATGTGATTGGGAGCTGATTTCAAAGGTAATAAGTCTATTGAAATCATTTGCAGAAATTACAAGCGATGGTGAACGGGAGCGTGCGTGAATCTCTGAAGTAATTCCTGCAGTAAAGAATATTTTTCTTGAAATAAATTCAGTCAACTTCAGTGGAATCGGAATAATGAGAGCGGAACTGCTATAGCAAATGCAGAAGTATTTTCAGGGTGGTGACAGTCGTGATAGTGCAGCGGCACAACCATATAATTGTTCATTTTTTTGATAAAAGCACCAAAATTTGTACACATGTACTTTGATGTAGTGCGAACATTTTTGGATATTGAGGCAATTGAAAGAGTGTCTATATCGGCCATGACAGCTCGCCAAAGTAACCACGTCCGATAGTGTTCGCCGGACGTGTTTCCCAAAAAAACTTGTTCAAATTAAGTTATATCGTCTTTTTATTGTTGAATTCTGTTTCGAAGTAAAATTTCCGATAATTTGATATAGCACATGACCATATTTGGAAGAATTTTTTCCATAGCAACGCTGGAATGTATCAGGAATGTGTCAAAAATTCCTTTCTCAAATTGTATCCTTACCCAATCGAGTGACCCCTCTTTCGACTCCACTCAACTACCTGAGTATACTTATGCACATACCGACCCTGTAAAACGTGATTTGATAAAATTATTCGATATTTACCGTGATTTACCATATACAGGTAAACCTCCCAAAGCGGCACCTCCGAGTAGCGGCAACCTCCGAGAAGCGGCACAAAATCATTCTCCCGATGGGTGCCGCTTTGGGAGTTTTACCTTACGATCAACCTCCCAAAGCGGCAACCTCCGAGAAGCGGCACAATATCATTCTCCCGATGGGTGCCGCTTTGGGAGGTTTACCTGTATATCGAATAATTTTATGAACAATCTTGTGAAATTTAATGGCTATGACGCTGGACTATGAGCACTTTTGAAACATTGAAAAGAACAGGTTGTTTGCTGTTGCAACACTTTTAGACCCTCGATATAAGTATCGTGGCTTTATTCAGCAAGAAAATGTGACTAATGCTAAAAGATTACTCATGACCGAATTGAATACTATGAGTATGACTTCAACTCCCATCCACTTCTTTTTTTTTTCAAGTTCAAAAAGAAGTGGATGGGACTCAGTCCTAGATGGCTCTTCAGAAGATGAAGATGAAAACTCAATTGATGCTGATCTCGAAGTACAAGTGAGTGCTTACTTTACAGAAAAGCGTATTGGTAGATCTGATGATCCATTGGACTATTGGAAGGCAAGGGTTTTACAATGGCCACAATTGACTCAACTGGCAAGTAAGTATTTATAAGCACCATTTGGATCTTGCGCTAGTGAGCGAGAGTTCAAAGTCGCAAAGAATGTTAGCAGCGATGAAAGAGTAAGGCTACTTCCAGAAATATAGAAAGACTACTTTTCTTAAATTTACTTGCGTGCTATTGGCTACAAAACCGAGCAATTGACATAGGTGGATGAAATAGAGATAAGTGTTTAGAAATCATCGAATCATAAATTCAGAAAACAAATCGAGTTTTATGCCCATTTAGCAGTGTTGACACTATTCTAACTAGATAAAATGTATTCTAGGGAGTATCTTTCTACAGTAGTTTTCATTATTGAAAGTGAATTAGTTATTAAATTGTATACAAACAAATTGATTTAGGGGGTTGCAATTGTTAATTCTCAAGGGAATTAAATCTCCAGGACTATATAGAATCCGGATAAAATCCCGGTCCCGTTCGTAAATAGTTGATCCCGGGAAGAATCCCGGTCCCGGATCCCTTGCCGACCTGCTCCATTGGTCATCTTGGATTCGAAATTTGCAAGAAAGTTACCTCTCTTTCAGGGTATAAGCTTCAAGGCCTTTCGAATTCTACCGAATGGTCACATGGAAATGTTGCATATAATGGTCATGATAAAGATACATAACTCAGAGCATTGCGAAAGAAACTTTGAAGCACAATAATTACATTTGCAAATATTTCAGCTGCAGAAATACTTATTTAAAGCAGAATGCTCGACTATAGAAGACACTATTGCTAATTTATTACAAATAGAAATAGACCTAACTATGAAAATACTATGGACTGCATATTATTATGTTAAGAATAACAAATCATATACGGAGCACCCGGACTTGATTGAACTTCATTCTCAAATGGAAATAATCTTTGAATCGATCTTCGTTCTCAGTTTAGCGCTACAAACATGATAGCATGGCTCATGGCCTACTATAATTCGGCTTTACATGTTGCCGAATCATAGTAGAAAATAAGAGTCCGTTTTTGTAATTTTATTATAAGGTAAACTATGCTTCCTATTGGCATAATTTGCATTGTGTATTGAGTAATCAACCATTGTGAGTCCAATGGAACCACTTTGAGAATCTGAGATTTGTGGTTAAGTTGTTCAGGCGCCATTTAACGATCACATCACAAATATACAAATATACAATTCGAGTTTAAAGAACAGCGAGAAAATGAAGATAATTTTCTTATATACTTATGCAGCATAAAATAAATTACTTGTTTATCATCCATCTTCTTTGAGAAATTGGGACGGGAGGCGGCATTTTATTTTTATTTATTAAATATTGGCTAATATTAATATTAAATTGTTCATGAACTTACAAGAGGTGACGAGTTATTTCACTGAACAGTATAGTATTAATGAGGCATGTCTTACACACATACTCAATGTTTACTGTCTTATAGAGAAAAACCTAAAGGGGAATAACAGATAATAATAATGTACATGATAACCCCCATAAAATATTTGAGTATGTCATTAAATTAATAATTTATCAATATAATTATATAATTAATTAATTAGCAAAATAAATTATATAAATATTTAACGTAAAGAATATAATTACCTGTTTGACGAAATCAGAGTTGGAAAGATTCGTTGAAACAAGTTTTGCTCTCTTAAGAATAACAACTGTTTTCCTGAAATGGAGACATCCACAACAAGAATTAACATACGTTGGACCTTGAGATATCTGGGAAAAATAACTTTGAATAACAGAGCTAAATTGCTCTCTATTAGTTCTATATTTTTCCAGAACATGTTTGTTGTGCTTTTCATGCACATCAGGATCCTTCAATCTCTCGGCCACAGCGTCACTATTCATTGCACGCTTCTCAGGATCCTTCAATCTTTCTGCTACAGCGATATTATGCTCAGCACGCTTATCAGGATCCTTCAATCTTTCTGCTACAGCGATATTATGCTCAGCACGCTTATCAGGATCTTTCAATCTCTCTGCTACAGCGATATTATGCACAGCACGCTTATTAGGATCTTTCAATCTCTCTGCTACAGCGATATTATGCACAGCACGCTTATTAGGATCTTTCAATCTCTCTGCTACAGCGATATTATGCACAGCACGCATATCAGGATCTTTGAGTCTCTCAGTCATAGATTCTAGCTGCTGTTTATTATGCTCAGCACGCTTCTCAGGATCCTTTAACCTCTTTGTAATGTCCCGTAATTGATTTTCTTTGTGCTGAGATAGAAAATCGGGATCCTCACAATCTTCATTGAAACGCTCAAGACGAGCCTCATTCTCAGTTTGACAAAACTCTGAGTCATCAGTTCGTCTCTTCTTGATAGCAGCTCTATTTCTATCTTTTCTAGCCCGATATCCTTTTCTCTTGCGAAACTTAGGGGCAGAGATACCCTTCTCAGGAGTCATAGGGACATCAGAACACTGGCTAGACAAATCCAGGTCGTTTAGAGGTACAACTTGAGACGATATCGGAGTATGTTGTACCGTTTGAGAAGAGGGGAATATAAACACATCTGGTGGGGAACATTCCTCTATCTCCATAGAACA
Source organism: Hexactinellida sp. DTS-2022 (assembly GCA_028753945.1). Classification (NCBI taxonomy): domain Eukaryota; kingdom Metazoa; phylum Porifera; class Hexactinellida; species Hexactinellida sp. DTS-2022. The sequence continues at coordinate 3,435,092 of JAPNXP010000014.1, forward strand.
AATCTCTTCCTCTGTTGTTGATCCAGGTCCGGGATTTATTTCAATCCCACCGATCATCAATAAGGCGCTGATGGTGTTAGCCTGTAGGCGGGTAGACATGCGCAACAATATGTCGAAACATAGACAATACTTTTTGACTATACACTGGGATAGTGGGGAGCTAGCACGCCCACCCCAGCCACTTATTCTTGCTCTATAGAGCTCGATTGATATCATAGCTATTAATAAGTAAAAAATAAAAAGCGAAATATAAAATACATTTAAAGTAAATACAGCAGTGAAAAAGAAAGTTTTACTATATTATCATACTATTTAGTATTAATTAAAATAAATTTGATTTCGAAATTTCGGTAGTAATTAATTAAGGCTAATCAATCTCAGAAAATAAAGTCAGAAATTATCACTGATTTTACAGTTTATTGCTTTAAACACTACTTCTATATATGTAGTATATAGATCGAGAAAAAAAAATTACTAAAATCGGTCTAGAACTAAAAAATTTGGTATTTTTGCTTTTTTTATTAATATTAACCCCTATTATGACGAAATTTTTCAAAAAACCACTAAAACGGACAAAGTGAGTTTGCGCCAACATTCGCCCAGAAGTTTATATACCAGATATCATGTTAAATCCTCTTCTCTCGTATAGTTTATGAGTAGATCTGTGATTTGTCGGGTTGTATAAGCTTTTTGATGCATTCTTCACATTTTATGACCTAATCGTGACGAAATTTCATGAAAATCGGAGAAAAGAGGGCTTTTTTGACCGATTTTTTTTTTAAACATCAAAAAAAAAATACTTCTAACTTTGTTAGAGCTTATACAACCCGACAAATCACAGATCTATTCATGAACTATACGATAGAATAACATTCAACTTGATATCTTGTATTTACACTTCTGTGGGAATGTTGGCGCAAACCCTCTAGGGTATAGGAATTTTACATTAGCGAAATCTAAAAAATTAAATATCTCAAAAAATATTTGTAAAATCGAAATTCACGAGACGATGTTATCATCATGTATGTATAAGTGTTCTACAGTGAAACAATGGATATGCTGAGACCATAATTTTTTGCTGCGGTTGATTAGCCTTAAACATAATTAATAAAAATAAATTATAGCAGGAATAGTAAATATTGAATTAAAATTAAAATTGATTTCGAAATTCCGGTAGTAATTAATTAAAAACTTAATACACATAAATTATAGCAGGAACAGTAAATATTGAGAACGAATAGTGAGAAAGAAAAAGAAAGTGTATTAATAAATAGAAAATAAAAAACATTACCTTCAAAAATAGAAGTTTATCACAATGATTCAAAAGAATAAAAGTCAAAAAGAATAAGTCAAAATGTAAAATAATGAGATAGATAGAAATGATTTAATTTATACTTTTTGAAATTGAAAATCCATACAGGATATAGAATAGAAACCTGTAAGTATAGATGTTCAATAAATATAATTATCGCAAGTTGAAACAATAGATAAGATTTAACAAATCTAATCAATATAATTATTACAAGTTAAAACAATTAAATAGAAGCCAGCTCGAATTCACAAGTAAATCAATATAATTATTACAAGTTGAAACAATAAAATAAGATTTAACACTTTTACAGAAATTGAAGTGTGAGTAAACAAAGAAATTTCAATCCCCATTTATGGCAGAAATTAAACCCATTATAAAATATTTTCATTTCCCATCAGACGCAGAATTTTATGATGAATCCAATTGTAAAATAAAAATTTGGGGTTTAATAAAACATTATTTGAGTTATGGACAAGACAAATTTAGAAAGGTGTAAAGATGTGTCCAAAATTTGTTAATCAAAAATCGTAACCCCAGGTGCAAATTAGACGGTAACATCGCACCTACATGGAAAGTTTCAGGGCATCAACTATGAAGCTCTGGCCAGGGCACCGTCTACGGAGAAAAAAAAATCCCAAATTGCAGTCTGTGCCGACGCATGTTCCTTTGGTGGCACTATATTTTGTTGGTGGTTTATTGATAGTGCCTCCAAAGGAACATGCTGTCGGCGCAGGCTGAAATTTTGGATTTTTTTTCGCCAAGTCATCTACGCCCAAGGTGTGAAGAACCATTTGTTAAGTGGTCGGAGTCACAAGGAACGATTGTTGAATTTGAAGTTTGTTTCTATCATAAACCATCTAGAGTTTATTGCCATTCATTCATTTTGTATTGATAATAAAATATATTAGTAGTAATTTATTTTAGCAATGTTATTCACGGTTGGTTGAGTTGAGTCAACAAATTCCTTATATTATATAATTTAATTTAATCCATTGTATAGTAATACAGTGCAACCTCTATAAGTGGGGTCTCTATAAATGGGGAACCTCCATAAGTGGGGAATTTTTTTACCATATTCGTAATATCCATACAAATGAACCTCTATAAGCGGGGAAGTGGGGAATGGGGGACCATAAATTTCAAGGAGTTTTTATCTCCATACAAAACAACCTCCATAAATGGGGGGAATGGACAAATCCTAACATGATTCTTATAAAATATTACAATATTACCAATAAATCGACTCTAAAGTTCTACAGAAAAAATATTTTCGATTGATCTACTCTGATGTTTTTAGAAGAAATCACCTAGTGTAGATCAGCAGTTAACTAAATTGTCATAATATACAAATAATAACTAGAACGTGTATTAAGGTGTGTGTTATATGAATATTTTGTATAATATAGCATATATAATGTTTTTCCAATTGAATTTTATAAACGGGGAATGGGGGGCAATTGAAATTTTCCCCGTCCCAGCTCCCCCACTTATAGAGGTTCCACTGTACTAGAATTAAATAGAAGCCAGCTGGAATTTATAAGTTAAATCAATATAATTATCGCGAGTTGAATCAATAGAGTAAGATTTAACAAGTTAAATCAATAAAATTATTACAAGTTGAAACAATAGAATTAGATTTAACAGTTTTACTGAATCTGAAGTGTGAGGAAACACAGGAGATTGGCACCCCAATTATGGCACAAACCTAGGCTAAGTTGAACATTTGCGAATTGCCAAAAGGTGTAGAATTTAATTCTCTATCCGTATATGTAAAATTTATCAAGCTAACTATTAATTATTTAATGCAATGAGCCATTATTAGTTTAAATAGGTGTTAAAATTATTAGAACAAAAATCGTAACCCCAGGTGCAAATTAGACGGTCACTCCGCAACTACATGCCAAATTTCAGCCCTTAATGTATACAGATGTGGCCAGGGCACCTGCTACGGAGAAAAAATAAAAATAATAAAGGCAGTGATTTCAATAATGGGCCACTATACTATAGTATAGTCGGCACAGTAAAAATAATAATAATAAAAATAAAGGCAGTAAGATTAGAACTGGGCCACTATACTATAGTATAGTCGGCACAGTAAAAATTCGGACAAATGCCTACATACTGTGTCGGACAAATGCAGCGAACCTGTACTATTATGCATTAAAATCGTATAGACTCAAATCGACTTGATATCAACCCATTTGATAGAAAATTATAAGATACAGTATCTAGATTTGTATTGATTTTTCATAGCAAGATTTTGGTTCCAGTTACACATACGTATAGAGATGAATAAGAAAACTATAGTAGTTAGAAACAATATTAGAGTTTCATATGATAGCTAATATAGTGAGTAGCATTAATAGATAAATAGAAATTCGTTGACCAGCGGTGCATTCCAATTAAAGGGTCGTGAATACGTAAATCACCAGAATCTAAATAAATTACTTACCGGTATGCCTTGAATAATGCATCAAGCATTACCTTGGAAATAAATCTGATCTAACGTGGATTTCATCCATGTTAACATGGATGAAAAACTGAACGTTCAGTACAACATGGCAGTATAATTGAATATTAATTCTCCCATCTATTACAGGAGATAAAAGGCGAAGGGATCTCATTGTCTCGAGAATGACACTATCTAATGTTTGAAGAAATTTATAGCAGGCTGGCGAAATTAAGGATGCTACAGTTTACATTATAATGAATTCAGTGTTTTTCAAAAATATCGAGAGCTTATGCTATAGTATTATGTTGCAGTGCAAACGCGAGACTGGTGTACACGCGTGTATACTAGTGTACACGTGTTCACACCAACTTGCTGGTGTACACGAGTTCATACTGGTGTAAACGCGAGGTTTTAATAAGTTTAGTTAATCTCGCGTTTACACCAGTGCAAACGCGAGATTGAGGATTTATTATACTTGAGGTTCATAAATATTAAATAACTAACGTGGTACGTATTTGTTGACATGCTAGGCAGGATTACTATGGGAATGGGAATCATTTTATTCCTTGTGGGAATCTACTATAAGTGTGTGTACTATTTATTATTACGTAGACCGAAGTGCACTATATACACAGCTCTCATTATTGTCGGTATACCCTTTGAAATCTTGTGTAATTGAATGGGTCTGAAGTATTTTTCCCACAGTAACCCTAAGCATCAATTGATAAGAAATAGTATGTATTGCATCTCGTTCTTGCCAACTGTTCCAGTAATTCTTTTAAACTGTCAACGTCAAGGAATATATTTACATACCAATTCGCTCATTAATTTCCTTATATTAATATTTTCACTAAGTACTAATCAATAAATTGACATTCATCAATGAATAGAGATAATGAACATTTACATATTCTATTACAACCAGTGGTGTATGCTGTAATTTGTGTGAGAGGGAAAAGCACTAGCGTATTCTCTTTGTGGGTTTGCTTGTTGGCATAAAACCAAAGTACTTATAAACGTTAAAATCATCTTGGCATGTTCAACGTAGCCATCGCTAATCCGAACGGGAGATATGACAAATTTTTCGTTCTAAAATAAAAAGAGAAAATTTTTCAATCGGAATTGGAACTTTTTAATTATACGAGCAATAGTTTCGTTTGGAATAATGAGGTACGAATTAGCTAGGGTGTACTGTACCATAATAAAGGTATGTTATATACAACATATTATCTGGCAAATTTTTTGAGATATAAACCTCAGGACTATTTCCCAATATTAAATGAAAATGAACGATATGTTTTATTATTTATATTTTTCGCGAAGTAGCAAAACTTAGTATTTACTACTTATAATAGGTAGCATACCAATACATCAAAGAAAATCAATCGATAAATTGCTTTTATTAGGAGAAATGATACACTTATCGGAAAAACTTCCAATTATTAGCAGTACGAAATCCTACTAATAGTCCAGCAATATGGTGCAGGAAATGGTCGAATTGTAAGAATCTGATAACATTCCGATCTCCCAATTTGGAGTAACCATATCGAGTGACCCCTTGTTTTTCTCTGGGTATGCGTACTGAGTGCGAATATACTATTAGAAACACTCTAAATAATAATTGTCAAGCCAAAAGTATGCATTTTTCATATTCCAGGTCAAAGCCAAGATTTATCCAAAATCAAAAGTAGTAGTTGCTTGAAGGAGCACTTCTGTACTTTGATCACAGAAAAAGCCGCAAGAACATGTCTTTGTACTTGTACTACTTCTAGGCAGGCTTGGACCGGCCATAGTTCAATAGTGCAATGCACATGCTCCCCCATTTATTCGTCCTTGTGTCAGGCCAGTAGCTAGGGGGAGGCTCGCCGGCTAGGTTAACTTTAGTGATATACAGTCAGGTCTGCTTATTATGAACAAGATTTCGTCCGCTTAATATGAAGATTTTATATTATGAACAAATCCTACGGTCCCAATTTAACAACTTACATAGGGTTTGTATTAAGTGGCGTTCGCATATTATGAAGTCTCTCTAATATGAACACAATTTTTGGTCCCTTGAATGTTCATAATAAAAGAACCTGACTGTATCTGACATTTGGATTTGTTGTTGAATTGTAAATTATTGGAGTTTCAATTTCCTCATGCTCACATTTTGTATTAATACCTCGAATAATCTAGTTTCGCACTTGTACGTAGGTAATGAAATTTGGGTAAATAGTACTGTCACTGGAAAATTGGTCCCGAAAAAATTGGTCCGGGGGACCAAAATTCCATGGAAAACTGGTCATAGGACCATATTTCCATGGAATATTGGTCCCCGAACCAATTTTTTCGGGTAAAATGGGTCCCGTGGGACCAATATTCATGGTAATATGGTCCTAGCCTGAAATTTTTGTCTGGAAACAATTTCCGCAAAAATTGGTCCGGGGGACCAATTTTCCAGTGACAGGCTTATTCATAAAAATGTTTGTCCCAATAAAACGAAAAAACGCCTAGGCTTCTATTCTAATAAATACGGCCACTAATAAACACAAACCTCAGAGGGACCAATTTTCCACAAAAGGACCAATTTTCCAAGGGGACCAAAATTTCCGTGACAGTACTACTATAGTAGCATTGTTTCTTGCTTCCAAGGGCTTCGCCCAGGACCCAACTGGGGAGCTAACTGCTCTCCCAGACCCCAAGCTGGCGATGCGATGTTTTAGAAACCATAACCCCCTTATAGCAAATCCTAAATGCACCCTACCCCCCTACCCCCCTACCTAGGGTCTTCATATTAAATTATTATACTCAGCTCCCCTGCAATCCTCATAGCCTCACCCACTATTACTTTCTGGCTACAGGCCTGCATTGTGTAATAGTAATTTGTTAACCGCCTCCCCCCCCCCTAATCACTTAATGGCACCACCCCAAAGAGAGGCTATTCCGATCCTGCTTCTAGGTAAATGATTAGCTCATTCAGTCCCAACCAACATTTTCATCACTATTTTCACTCATCTTAATCATCTTACTCACAATATCTCAAAATATATCTTTTGTTCTTGAATCAAATGGACCTTTATGTATTTATTAAGTATCTATAAGGTATGAGACGCATTTAATCCAGTCCACACAATAATTCGAACTACATTGACCCATTTACACTAATTAGACAATAAAACTTGCATCAAAAAAGCGCACCCAAGGGGAGGCTAGCTAACCTTTCAGGGCTGTAGATGGGGCTAACACCGCATGCGGAGTGATATAATTAATACGGGTATATAGTTTACATGTTGTTTATATAAAATCTGGGAGGACTTAAGACCCCTAGCTCCCCAGATCTACACCCTTGCCCCTTGAGATACTCTGGCCCTACCTCTGACCCAACTTGGCTTCCCTCCATTTAATTACTATTAAGCTAATGATGTCTAAGCATTTTATTAGTACAGTAGTGAAAATTCTTTTCACAACTGTCATCATAAATTGAAGTGATAAAATTCGACCTTCTCTGGATTCAATTTTAGTTTTTATACAGAACTTCCTCCAATTCAAGCGACGGCCCTTTGTCTATGATCGCCCAAAGTCCGCAAGTCTCTCATCTCTCATAGTTCTTCTGAAGTTGGTTGTTCAGCTATGATTCAAAATGGAATTTGTAAATACGAAAATCGGATTCAGTATACATGATTACTTCTTATAACATTGGAAGTGAGTCTCTATCTCAATAATAAATCCGTTCTATAACGACCTATCACTCTAGTATAATCGGGAAAAACAAACAAACAAAAGCACAACAATCGAATTTTAACAATATAAATTTATCGTCCCATGCAGCCAGAAAGAGCGAGATATCCCAATAAACATTTGTTTAATAAAAAGAGAGAAGCGGCTGCGAAGGTTTTAACACTAAAATCTGATGGCGTTACAACAACATAAAAACTAGTCATAATTGTGACTAATTATAACAGTCTAATAACTAAAATGGTAACTATTTAAAACCACATATAAATATTTGCAGGGTGACGCAAACCCCCATATGGAAGTAAGCTGGCAGATCCCTCCCTATAGCAGCTTATGGCCAGCTCACGAACAAAAAGGCCCTAAAACAGTGCCCTTGGCAGTCTCAGTCCGCCCTTGTTGCATAAATACAATAACTGAAATGGTTCACTTATTTTTGGACAAATATTTAGAGTCATAGGTGTTAAAATGGCGAATCAAAATAGCAGGATATGAAAAATGCATACTTTTGGCTTGACAATTATTATTTAGAGTGTTTCTAATAGTATATTCGCACTCAGTACGCATACCCGAGAAAAACAAGGGGTCACTCGATATGGTTACTCCAAATTGGGAGATCGGAATGTTATCACATTCTTACCGTTGCTATGGAAAACCCAAAAATATTATAACCAAATAAAGTCAATATACCTATCAAAATGCTGGAAATTAAGTGCTGAGCACGAATCTGACAATATAAAGTTGCTGCGAAAGCATTTGAATGATCTATCCTGTATTTATACTGCCGGGGATTTCGATTGGCTCCAATTTTTATCCCCTGAAAATTTGTTCTTCCAAAAATTATGCTATGTGCCATAGCTGAAGTTGATCAGAATCTATAATACTACAATTGTGCAAATTTGGTACTTTTATCTCGAAAATGCACAATCTTGCACAATATTGCTGGACTATAAGGACTAGATGCCTCAACATGTTTGTTAAGACATACGTGTCCCCTGTGACACTTGGTATTGCAGCTTTATCTTTCTCAACATCGTTCTGTAAATATTTTTCAGATACTTGGAGCAGATTTATAAGTTCCATCAGCTAAACATACTCTAGAGGTATTCATTGCTTCGACATTATTTTTGGTGCCAAATATTAATATCCGTGTGTTTGAGCAACTGAACCTGAATGGTGGATCAAGAAAGGTTCGCATTTATTCGTTTCTTTAAACTTCTGGAATTTCAAGGTCGTTCAGGTAGGTTCGGGTGGGACATTTGCAGCCCTTCTACGTGCTCTACATATAGTTTTCTTCAAACAATCCAATTTGGGTAGATCACAGCTGAAGCATAAACAAATTAGTTAATTGGGAGGCAACGATTGAATGAGTAGATTCTTGTGTTTCCGATTCTCTTCGTTTAGTTCCTGCTTTTAATTCATTACAATGAAATCTTTTTATAGTTAAGATTAATGTGTATGTTCATTCGTCCTTTTTGAATTACAGATCTAGTGTGTATCCTTGGTTTGCATGAATTTCTCACTACGCATTGCCATTGGGATACATCTCCAATACTTAAAAAGCGCTAATCGACATTACGACAACTTCGTATCTACATTTACGGATGATCTTAATTAAAAAAAGAATTTACCAATCTCAATAATGACATATAGATTGCCTCAGTTTAGCGGGGATAATAGTATTTAATTAAACCACAGAAATAATAATAATATTAACTGTTGATCCATAATAAATCTATACAAATACCAATACCCATATCTGTTGCTAGGATATAACACACCCTGACTGGGTCTTTGGCACCTGTGGGAACTGAGGGGCTATGTCAGGCTCTGCGAATGTGGTAATCTCCTCGGAGGGAGAAGCGTCTTTGGGGACAGGAACTGAGGGCATGGCTCCTATCTCTACAGTAATATGAGGTCAATAATATGTACAATAGTGTTTCGTACAGTCAACTCTCGTTTACGAAGTCAGAGGACCCTTGCCTTGGTTTATTTCTATTTAAGCGGAAATATACTAAAGCAGACCTCGTTAATAGGACAGTCTAAATTTGTTCGAATTAACAGGAGTCACATGCATAGATTTGTATAAACTAGGTGAATTACACATTGTTCTCCTTAACAGTAATTCGTTATATCCACGAGAATTTACTGACAGTAATTAATTAATTACTAAGTCCTTTTTATAAGAATTCTCAGTTAACTAGCATACTTACATTCGTAACTTCAGATTTGAAGTTCTTTAAGCTTGTGGTGTCAACAGCTCTGGGAGAGAAAACTCTTCCGGCTTAGCTATCAATAAATTGTTTAATTTCGAACATAAATAAGTGGTCTAGTAAAGCTGGCCATCCTGAAAGTGGTACGGCGCTCGGCGCATCAGGCGAGTCGGGTATGCTGCGCAGCCCCTGTTATTTTTTTACATTTCTCTTTAGGATTTGAAGATCAATGTAGGCCTTTGAATGTATATGAAATATTTTTCGTCATTCTTCAGAGCTTAGTCCATCAATTTGGTTGGTGAATGGTAATCTCTGATATAAAATACACATCTATTCGAAAACTCTTTGTCAATATTATTAAATCTCGATTGTTGTGTGTGTGTTTGTCCGGATGGTATTAAAGTGATGGGGGAATAGAAACCGCATAAATATTTGAGATAGAGACCATCTCAAAATGTTATAATAGGTAAACAAGTATGCTCTTTTCGAATTTCAATTTACAAATTTCTAAAATTAATATTTGTTGTTGTTGTTTGGTTGATACAAATAGGTAAACAAATTAATGAAAATTCAAAATCAACCTACAAGTTAGTTTTCAACGGTTTTATAATTAATAGAAAACTTGTTAAAATTATGGAAAATGGTAGAAAGGGTGAGAAGGCCGCATGGCGGACGTTAACTTGAGTTCAGTCGCAAAGCGATCGAGAAGAGAAGAGCTCATTTAGTATATACTACTACAAAAACCTCCAAATAAGTGATACACTAAGAGAATTTTTGCCAATTTGTATTGTGGCCGGCACAGCTGTGGGCTATAGAAAATTGGACTCGAGATTCAAAAAGGTCGCGGAACACTGGTTTAGAGCTATTGTTCTGAATAAATTTCTAAAGTGGAAAGTATGAAGGATTCCAATTTTGTAAATATATCGCTGTTGATCCAAAAAATTGTTTCATCCTGTACAATTGAGATAATAAAAATTTGCTAAATGAATTTCCGTCAAAATTCCTTTGCTGACTCTAAGAATAATAAGAGTTTCTTTATAGCCTGTAATATTCAGGCTAAAGGCATCAGTAATAGAGAGATTATTAGATAAATTATATTCTGAATTTTTCCGAAGAATGAAGTAAATTTCCCAAATAATAGTCTTCTAGTCTTTTTCGGTTTGACAAGTGCTCGGCAATTGATTGCATCCATATTACATAACACTAATTTTTCTAATAATTCTAAAATTATAATCTCACTCGTAAGATTTCCTATAGATATGTTGCTAGACACTTTGCAAAATGTGGTTTCGCAAATATATGCCAAGGAACATCCATGCATAAGCGCAAAGTTTTGGATTTTGGGGGGGGGGGGGGCCGGCCCCCCATATTGCTGATTGGGAGGATGGAGGTCACTGGGAGCGACCTCCCGGGACTTTCGGTGGATTTAATTTGAATATGAAAGTGGTTCTTTTGATCGACCAAGGTATGATAGGGGGTGAGAATCACGTTTGTATACTCAATATATCCAGATTTTATTCTGAAGAAACTAATCTGGAAATATTCAGCAAACCTGCCAGTGGCCCGCAAAAACCCCCCAAGTGGCCCCCCATCTTTGATTATATTTTCCAAAACTTAACGCCTATGCATCCATGTAAAACATTTTTTAAGTTCTAATATTAGTAGTACAGTGGATGCCGGTTATAAGCACATCGTCGGGAACTGCACTTATGGTGCTTATAACCGACATAAATTATACACGGTAGATGGCAAACGTTTTCCAACATAGTGTGCTTATATCCGATATGTTCTTATAACCGGTGTGCTTATATCCGACATCTACTGTATATGATCAGATGGCAAAATGGTTGAATTAATATTAGGCAAGTGTAGTTGATCTCCTTCATTAGCATATACTTCAGGATGGGACAGCGGAATACGATCAACTTTTAGATAGGAATATGACCAACTAGCGTGATGGTAGGAATTAGACCAAATCATTTTACACCAAAGCAGTGGTAGGAATTAGAACTTATTTGTAAAGAAAGGAATTACACCAACGCAGAGGTAGGAATTAGACCAACGCAGAGGTAGGAATTAGACCAACCATATTTTGGACTTGACTTTGCAATATAATACTTCAATACTATTGAATAATTATGTAAGAAGATATATAATGTTAGCAAAGAGAGTTATAAATATAATTATGAAATGCGTATGCATGTTAATTAAATAATGAGTGATGAATAAATGAGTTCAACACTCATTGAAATATTTGAAACAAGTGGTTTATTCCTGTTCGACATATTGGACAGAGCATGTTCTCTTCAATAAAATGCCGGCCACAATCTCGAAATAGATTACCGTGACCACAAGGGATGAGAGCGTATGTTCCTTGATTTGGATGACAACAAATTATACAAGTATTGTGCAAAGTATCATCACCATCATCACAGTTTGATTCATCTAAAATTTCTGTGTTAATATCTGCAAACTGTCCAAGAGCATGTTTTCCACAGCCACCAATTGCTGTGAGACAGCAGCGAGGTATTGAGTGATTGAATATGTTCCTCCTTATAATTTATCTTATATCTATTTCTAAGGGCAGCATTTTCCAATGTTTGTCTCTTTGGTTTTCTTGTTATCTCAAGGCCTTGTTCTAATTAGGGCTGAAACGAATATTCGAAATGTAACGAACGAACCTTTTTCTAAACGAACGAATATTCGAATATTCGTTCGTTTGGATGACTAAGCATTAAATCAATTTCAAGAGACAAAATACATTGGAAAATAGGTTTTTGATAATGTTAGAATGGTATAATAATAGTCACAAAGTGTATTATACACAAGTTGACTAATAATCAGCTAGTTTAAGTGGGAATATATATTTACAAAATTTCTCAGCTATACAAAAGTCTTGTTGTTGCCCAAAATTAGTTAACGAATATCCGTTTCAATCTAATATTCGTCCAAACGAATATTCGTTTCGTAACGAATATTCGTTTGCAAACGAACGAATATTCGTTCAATCATTTCGAACGAATATTCGGTATATTCGTTTCAGCCCTAGTTCTAATCCTTAGTTATCCAATCCAAAATCAAGTATGACCTTATTCAAATCAGAAAAAAACTTCCATATACCGTAAATACTCTAATAGTAGCCCCTATTCGAATAATCGCCTACCTACAATAATAGCCCCCCCAAATTAGTAAATAAACATTTACTACCGGTACCCTGAGTAAATTTATTATCTAATATTAGTCGCAATACGATTATCAACCGAATACACTAAATAAATTGTATCAATATGTGATATTCTCGAAAAGTAAAAAAATTATTGGTCAGCAAATGGCCTAAAAACAATAATCGCCTAGGCTAATATTCGAATAAATACGGTATTTGGATTGTCAACTGTGATGACGGATTTCAAATTTTTATGAAAGGCCTCTGCACCATTGTTTGTTGCATTCTCTGCAGAAGACACTGAAAGTTCCTTTTGTCCTATGATCCGTGTCTTTTTATAATATACCTTCAACTTTTTGACCAGCGGATCCTCTATTTTATTATGATAAAATATTTCCTAATCTAGTATGGAGAAGGCCCCTAAATCTCACTTTCAGGTAATGGTGGCAGGGCCATTAGTTTCCTAAGCCAATTAGCGAATACTTGAATGGCTAGAATATAATGTCCGTCAAACGATATGAAGATTGTAAAGAGCTGATAATAAAATCGACGGTACTGTGTATAAAGTTGCATCAGATTGGATTTGATCAGCAACTTTCAATTTGATCAACATAAAGTCCGAGGCAAATATTACTGCGTATGCTCCACCACTGTTAACGCTCCACTTGCATAATGAACAAATGACGAATTTGGTATAACTGACAAAAATCCCCAAGGTTCAGAGGGAGAGGTGTGAGTAATATTCAACTCCGTTTGCACATACTACTTCCATCTGTCTAAACTTTACTGAAATGTTAGCGGGAGCTTCACGACAGGTTTAATTGAACACCTGTCTTAGTCTCTCTGAAGAAGTTTCAGCAGCCCGTTTCAGTTTATTTTTTAATACGAATTCGTTTTGTCTATAAGCATTCTCATCATCATCATCATCATGAGTTAATAATAATGTATTAGATTCATGGTCTATTTTAGCAAATACTTTGAACCCTGGGTTTTTATAAAGTGTACACCTCAAGTAAGTGAAATATTTGGAAGTTCTGACTTTTAGGTATAGATGACCTCCTGATTGATAAAGGAGTTAAGCCTTTTTCCTTCAACTACTTGAAAGTTCATTATGAATCATGTAACATTTCTTTGGACTTTTATAGAATATATGAGTAAACATACAATCTAGTACAGCTAGTGATTTGTAAAAATAAGTGCTGTTGAAACAATAACAAACTAATTTGTCGAATTTGATGAGAAATAACAAATGTATTCACCTTTGTTGACTACATTTAGTATGGTTGCACTGTTTCAATTCTAAATCTACGTATTGTATAATAATTTTTAAAATACTTTGGGTCTAATTCCTACCTCTGCGTTGATCTAATTCCTACCTGTGCGTTGGTTTAATTCGGAAGAATTAGTAATTCCTAAATTTAAAAATACGTTTGCCTAATTCCTACCACTGCGTTGGTGTAATTCCTTCCTCAAACATTGATAAAATTATCACCACGATGTTGGTCTAATTCCGGCGTCGCTGCTGGATACCGAAACTTTAGAATTGTTCCAGTTCGTCAACTCCAATTTTGAAGACACAATGGCAACACTTTGATACTATATTAATAAACAAATTAATATAAAACGATGTAACTTTCACACAATTTAATTTCTATGCATTCATATTTGTATTTGTCACGAAAAGTGCTGTCACGAAATGTCAAGACACGAATTGTATGTATTCCATCAAATCCTAATTTGTGAACATGAAATTCGTAGTTTCCCATCAACCAGTGGAGGGCATAATATTATTACACAGGATGGCTTTTTATTGAATAATTCTTATATTCATTCAATTTATAGTTTATTTTAAAACTATTGCCTTGGAAGCACTTTTAAGTCAGATCAAGGCTAAGCATTATTAAAGTATTTATGATGGGGAACTGTAAAAGAGTGCATTAGCTCTGTAGCGGACATTTTGGTTCCTGATAAAAAAATAATTTCAACATCATTCTCTTGTTATACAGTGCATAGGTAGTGTATGCGAAATTGCTACAATAGAATTGATAATATTTAAACTAGCGATTCGCGTGCTAGGTCGCTTCGCAGCAGAACACTACCACAGACCAACCGCTTCGCAGTTCGTAACTTCGTGTGTGGTTTAATTAATACCTCTAACGTTAATTATAGCTAAAAAAGCCTATATTAGTCATATTTAGCAATGTGAAATTATTAATGAATACGTCATGATGCGATGAGTAGACATATTGACAATCTGGTGTGACCAACTTGTCCGCATCATAATATGCATGTTCTATTAGATGTTAAGATTTTATTTCTCAGAGGGTGCGAATAGTGTGTAATTAAGTCACGTTTCAAGCTTTTCAATTTGGCAGGTGTGAAAAATTTCGAGTGGAAACCTCAACTTATTGTTGAGTGCCAAAGGTTACACCTATATGCCACAAAAAATATTTGGAAACCGTCCACCTTTTTCAATCAACTTGGAACATACAAATATAGAGGTTTGTGTTACACACATGCGTATATAGAGGTTTGTGTTTTAATAGTATAGAATAAGTTTTAAGTAGTTTAGTGAATGAGGCTCGTGGGAAATTATATTACAAGTTGATTAACTTCAAAAAATTATAACTGAAAATAAACATAAACTAGAAATGGGACTAAGAAGTATATTTTGGGCGGGGTTGTTTAATTTAAATAATTGTTTTAAATTTGTTCACATAGATTTATAAACAACAAATATTAATATTCACAAACATATAACAACCAAGTTAAAAGGGTTCGTAGTTATAATAACCGTTGTATTTTGCTACTGTACATGTACAGTCGTAACCGGTGTTTTTAAATATGTAATAGGTTTTTTTCTAACTATTTATTCTAAATGTGGAAGAAATTCTAATTTTGTTATATTTTCCATCGGAATATTTCAACAATAGGATACTTACATAGTTTCCATGCGAAAAGAAAAGGTTAGAAAAAACAGTTTCGATTGTACAGGGAAATGACTGAACTAAGTTTGGCAAGACGAGTGTGAAGTTAGCAAAATATTCGAACGAGCACATTTCAAACGCCAATTTGAACCACTTATACATACTCGATTGAATTGACCTTTGTTTTGCTTGAAAGAGGAGATAAAGTGTATCAGGAAAATCCCATATTTCACACCAAAGGTGTGAAATTTAGATTTGAAAATTTTAGATAAAATCTCCAATTTTTTCTAAAAGATTGTCCTAACGAGCACATTTCAAACGCCAATTTGACCCACTATTACAAGCTCGATTGACGCACAGTGGCTTAAAATCGCAGTTGGTAGGGAATAGATATATGTGTGCACTTTAGCATAATATAATGTATTATTTGCATATGGGTTATCGATGTTTAGAAACTGATTGATCATATCGAATTTTAGATACATCTCATACTTTGTCTGTTATGACGTCATGATGATTTCACAAATTTTTTAGAATTATCAAATCTGCTAATTCTTTGGAGTTAGCTTAATACTGTGTATTATTTACATATAGGTTTTCGGGTATTTATAAACTTTTGACACTTTCAAAATTTCGTATGGCTTCTAATTTGCCAGTTATGACGTCATCCTAAAATTTGTGTTATTTTATTATTTGCATAAACTTTTATTTTTTACAAAATCTTTAGCGTTATCACAATTACATATATGTAATCTATTTGGGCTATATGATACTAGAGAAATCTAAAGTAAATATCATCTTAGTTGTTATATATTAATGATTCAAACAAAGTTTCAAAATTTGAATTAGAGTCCTTTTGTGCTTTACAGCATTTTGCCCTTCTAGTATTCCCCTGTTCTCCGCAGAATTCACATTTCAGGCTCTTTCTGAACTTAATTAATACTGGATCGCTCTCAGATGCTAGGCGGACCAAAATATCAATTGTATTGGATTCAAAAGATGTTTTGCGCGCAAGTTGTTCTCGATATCTCCTGACCAGCTTGTTGCATGCTTATGTTCCTTCCTCTGAAAAGTTTTTTAGTCCATGACCTGAATTGACATCTCTGACCAGCTCTTCAGAGTGCGCTAATACCTTATGAAGTGTTGGAGATATGTTTGCCCATGGGAAGAAATCTAATATTAGAATATATGTATCCTTGCACAGCTCTCCAAGGATTTTAGTTTTGATCTTTTTACTTGAATTATAAATACGAAGTATTACACCGAGCTGTGTATGGATTCGTGTAAGTACAGACCTGTGCTGACTTTCAACAACTGTCAGTATGCAATCAATGAAACTAGCATCCTCTGAAAATGCGCGTCTTGCAAGATTACCAGTAGATGTCGTTCCACCTCTTGAATCAGGTTGATCAATTCTTAATCCGGTTTTTTCGTGGACTAATGTCCTAACAAATTCCATCGACTGTTTAATCGCCGGAATGTTGGCGCCCATTTAACTTTACCACACTGCAGGTGATAAACAAGTAGATTGAACCATCTAAATTTGGAAAAAATTGTTAATGTTAATCATAATGTGAATTTGTTAATGGCTTACCTAAATATGCACGTATAAGAATGAAGTGGAGATGCGGAATTGATATCAATCGTTGTAATCGGTTCGTGGGTCAAATTAAAGCGATCATTTGAAGGGAGCGTGAAGAATTCTTGAACATTTTCCAATTCACTGAAAATTTCAATAGCATCAGTGATGTGTCTATTTATCGGGAATCCTTATAGGACTAGCTCACGGTCCTTAAGATCACTATGAGTTGCTGTGCACATCTGACAGCTTGCTCCCCCAGCACCAGATAGAATCGCCGACATTTTCCCATCAAACATGGATCGAATAATTTCAACATCTACTTTACCTTCCGGTAAAGTCAGGCCATTTTCTTTCATTTCATCTGTATCAGGATTGATCAAACTTGACATTAGGCTCCGAATGTTCGCTTCACTTTCTTTCGCAGCACAGAGGAATATTGGCCTTTGACTAAAGGGGGAATTTGGGATATCATTTTCCCAAAAGAGCTGACCAGACTTTGAACGAATTGAGATGGGTTTAAAGCAAAAGAGAATAAAAATTTTGGTAGCTGTATTGGTCTTCTCTTGATTATAGATAACATGACTACCGGAACCATCCAGTCCATCTGAAATCTGGAATACGAGTGGGAAATCATCAATTTGGCATTCAGATAAAGTACCTAAATACGTTCTAATGTGTGTTGTACAAAAACTCGATAAGGGTAGTAAACGCCTATAGGATTAGCAGGGTCAGGGTAGAACTGGATCGTAGACTTTAAGATCAATTCGCTTCTTAATTCCGCAACTTTATTATATGCGGGAAAATGCACAAAATCAGAGATGAGTAATTGTCTTAATCGTGTGTACACGTACTTTCGTTTTCCTATTTCCAGGGCATCAAGGAGAAACAAAGACTTTTCAAGTGAGATTTGACTGTGTACTAGTTTCCCAAATTCTCCATCATAAGCTATTTTCTTAGCTACATTGGCTACTTTTCGGTCATCCACCTCGTTGGATAATAGCTGCAAGGCAATAGCAGCTATAGTAGATGGCGGTGTATTTTCAGCTTCAGCAGACGCTCTAATACATGATAATACTGCTGCTAATCGAGTGCGTTGCTGCTTGTAAGTTAGAGATTCAAGAGACTTACGTCTAGATAACGTAACTGAACCATCTTCTTGACTTACTGATGCTAATGGTTTGAGGGATGTTAGGCAGAGCTTTTTTGAGATTGGCATTTGCCAAGGGATTTCACAATTCTACCACTCCCCGCTAAGGTTTTCGACCGACTTCTTTGATGATTGAATATTTCTATGGATCTTTGAAATTAACGAGAATTACGAATCCATCTTATCATCGTGTATATCAATAATTTTTGTTACTTCCGCAATTGTTTTGCGAACATCAAAGCCATTTCTCTGTAAGATAACAGCCAGATCAAGTCTTGTTTTTGGAATAATAGTACTAGCTGCCATACTGTAATTGACCTTTATGTATAATATTTTTGCAAAAGCTAAAACGCTAATTGTTTCTTTTATCAATGAGTAGCAATATGCAATATATAGTATTGCACATGTTATATTTGAGAATTTAATTAATTAAAAATACCCAATAGTAAATGTAATTGCCTAGTTACATGAAGCTCGGCATGGAATGTGAACTGAAAAACCATGTTGCGCAATGAAGCGGGGGCTATGATTTTGATATTTCATCAATGGTAAATACAAAGTCATGTAGAAGAATTTCTAGCCTGGTATGAGCTGGTATAAAAATTTCCGGCTTTCACACATCTTACCTTGTCGTTTTTCAGTTCAAATGAAATTTATCAAAATTTAAACTGTCCAAGTCCAGAAAATTCTATGAATTGAGTAAGATAATTGGTAAATTTGAACTCAGCATGCATTAATTATATAAGTTAAGGAAATTAGAAGAACTATCTCGGTGGATATTGAAAGAAATAAAACTCAAAGTCACGCTGATTCATAATATAATATTTCACTTTTTTGATTGCATCATATCCGCAGTCTTACTTTCTCCATTTCATCCATTTATATGCATTAGATTCAATTGAAATTTCTAATATAATGCAATAAGACTATATAGTTGCTTTCTAAATAATAAATACTAATATATATGACTATGAAAATAATTCCTATTCCCTGCTACGAAGCCACTGTGTGACGCAACCTTTGTTTTGCTCAAAGAGGGGAAAAAGGGGAATAGGAATATCCGATATTTCATAAAAAAGGTGTTAAATTTGGAATCTTTTCAAAAAGTTTGTTCCAACGAGCACACTTCAAACGCCAATTTGACCCATTATTACATGATTATTGACTATATTTTTGTTTTGCTTGAAAAACGGGATAAAATGGATTAGGAATTGAGCCTGCAAATTTATATAATAGTGAATTATAGATCTCAAAATGTCATGAATATATGGGAAACTGTAATAGGTCCGAATGGATTAAGTCCGACTGGAATAAGTCCGACCAAATTCCATAGTTGGGTTAAGTCCGACTATTTCCATATCTGAAATGTGTAGATATAGCCTATACTCGGTACAATTAAATTCAATCAAATATAATGCTTTATTTAGTTAATCAATCTCTATACTCTTAGTTAGAAGAATATTATTGACGAAATGTAATGTGCCTAGAAATTTATTATTTTATATTGTTCTATGAAAGAGGGGAAAAGGACCCCCTAAACAGACAAGACAACTTTTCTATAGCATACTGTTTTGACAAAAAGTGTCCGGCTACAAAAACTGTCCGGCCGGACAGTTTTTGTCAAATTTAGCAAAAAACGTTGTTTTGACAAAAACTGTCCGCCGGACACTTTTTGTCAAACACTAAATACAATCCTGAATATCCGGATTTTTCGATTATCCGGGAACCCTTGGTTAATTTAATACAATGTGTTTATCCTAATTATCCCAACTTGTTTTGAGTAATCCCAAAGAGTGCGGATGATCAAGGTTATACTGTATTAGATTATTAGAGGAGTTAGAACAAAGTTAGATTCTCACTTGTCATTTTCTAGTACTATACGTATTTACTGTATTATCACAGATTCTCTTTCTTGCGTAATATGCTGAAAAATATAAGAAAAATATTAAGTTTTTGTAGGCAATTTTTTTTGCTAAATGTGACAAAAACTGTCTGGCCGGACAGTTTTTGTAGCCGGACAGTTTTTGTCAAAACAACATTTTTTGCTAAATTTGACAAAAACTGTCCGGCCGGACACTTCTTGTCACAACAACATTTTTGCTAAATTTGACAAAAACTGTCCGGCCGGACAGTTTTTGTAGCCGGACACTTTTTGTCAAAACAATACAAAGTAAAATAAATAAAATAACTATAGGAAAGCTAATGGAAAACAAGTGATTATCATACTACTTAACTTGAATTGTTGATTCTCAAACCTCAAAGAAAAACTTTGAAATATTGTTCAACGACGCCTCGGCAAATTGGACAATGTTTCTGGTCATCTTGTGTAATTATTTTATCTGTGCAGGAGTAGCATGTCTGAGTGTGACGACAAGGTAGAATAATAGTGTCTGCGCACACACCCAGATATATTTTACATACTCTATGGTTCGAAATATTGATATCTTCATTTGTAATATTTGTAGATTCATCATCAGTCTTTCTAGCAACTTCTATTTCATTAGCCTCAACTTCAACATTAGAATATTCCAGCGTTTGAAAATTAAGACCAACCCTCCTAAAAAATCTAGACATGTTATTTTTCCATTCAACAATATTCTTTGGAACACTTGTATGATTTGATTTCTTTGGATTGTTTTCGTTCTTGTGCAATTTCTTCGAATTGATAAACCACGATTGATCCTTTCCATATCTTTTGCAGTAGATACTATCACAGCATTTAATTTTCGGATAAATTCCCAGAAATTTGGGCTATGGGACTTTAATTTGCGTTTCAAATTCGCATGAAAACTTTCTAAATCATTGGTTGTTCGCTTTTCTTTGTGGAAAACAGGTAGTCGGGATGAACTAAACAGACGCAAGGCCGGGACGCCAATTTGGCTAAGACCGGCCCTGCTTGCAGGACCGGCCACAATTGCTGAAGATGGGAATTGTCTCTTTTCATAATTATGTTATTGGATAATTGGTAGTGTTGATGACCAAACAACAGTAAGCAATATAATAGTCAATAATATGCTAAGGAAGTATAGGGATGTCAGCTATAATTATATTTTAAAAAAGTATCCAGTCACAGTCAGTGGTTTCAGAAGTACGGTAGATTACGTAAATATAATCAGAATGAGAGGAGACAAAATATGGGGAACTGATACTGAATTTTTTTCCGTGGCCTTAATTTTCCAAAAAATTGATGCCGCGGAAAAATGGTTCTATTAGGTTGGAAAAAGATGGGAAATATTTCAGGGTCTGAAAGTTAGAACAAAGCTCTAGCTCACTTTTGAATTTTGATTTTCTTTATTTTGATGGTCACATGACACCTCCATTAGCTCCATATATGGCCATTCGAGTTTATAGCATGGTAACCATTTGGTTTTGAGTGATATTTGACTTTGCAATGATTTAGAGATGATATATCAATGTCAGGGTTTTATACAGGATTTTTCTTCAGGGAGGGGGAAAGTCTGCTAGTACCAGGATCCACTAATAATTGCTTCGCCAGCTGGAGGTCAGACGGGCGTTGATATCCCCCCAGTAGGGTCCAGGGGCGAAGCCCCTGGAAGCTAGATACAATTTATAGTGCAAAGTATTATTGCTAACAATGGAGAGCTTTGCTGTAAAATAATCACATAGTATTTGAAGCTGTGGTAACTAATGGAAGATAATTATAGCTTCTGGCACAATTTAATTAATGATTATCACTAGTAATGTTTGAATGGTATGTGTGGGGAAGATGCAGAACTTTTAACATAAAATATTCTAGCCTAGAGAAGAATACGTCGATTTGTCTCTCTATAAAAGGCTAAAAACACCTAATTTTAACTGAAAATAAGAACTTAGCAGCATATTTCCAGGGGGGGGACCTCAAGCTAGGGGGGGGATCCCGGGGCGCCCCCCACCTCTGTATAATACCCTGAATGTGATTAGACATTTAGAGCTAAGCTCTAGAGTCTCCCGTATAGGAGATACAAATTTGCATGTGTCATCAAAATTGGTCACATTTTCATGCCCATATAGGTCATTTCGAAAATGGTGCGTCCTAGGCCTATAAAATGTATTATTTAAATATGGAGAACCATGTGTGCTGATCATTTTTAACTAGTCCTTCTTGAAATTATCTCTTTCCTCTCTGAGTAACAAATTAGTTATGAATTTGTATCCTAAAGATCGCCGTAACCTTTGCAATATCCACTTACTAAAAAAAAATTGATGAGTTTTTTAGAAATTTCTTGAATATCAATGTCTGAGTATTGGAACAATGTAATCACAATAACTAGTTAGTTTACCGTGTTCTTTGGTGTTAAAACCGAGTTTTTAAATAAAAGTCCGCTCCATTTAAACGTTCCTAAATTTGGAAATATTCGTCGAATCGATGAATACCAAAGTCCCATCGATAGATAACATCCTTGCGCGGTGTCTGTAAAATATAGTAAAGATTGAATATAGCAAATTTCGGGCGGAAACATCGTTAAATGTTGTCTAATATGTATTAACTTACTATTTCAAATTATATCGAATGGCATCAATAGATTCTGAAGGTCCTTGATCTACAATTGTTAGTTAATAAGTAGAAAAAACTAAATTAAACTTTAAATTATCCTAAGTAGTGGGAAATACTGATATATTCGAGTTGAATGAATTGGTCCGAGTGGAATAAGTCCGAACATTGTTTTTCCCTTACAGGATAAGTCCGACTGGAATAAGATTTGAAGCCTGAATTGTTCCCATCCGATATAGAAAATGTAGAGAATTTCTTAAGATACTACGAAATATACTGGTTGCGTTCATGGGCGTAGGGAGGGGGGGTAAGGGGGGGCAGTTGCCCCCCCCTAGCTCAGTCATTTTCTGGGGGTTTCACCGCCAGGACCCATTTAAGTCGCTCGCTACTCTCGCTGGTTGTACATTTGCCCCCCCCCCCCCCCCCCCCCTAGATTTTGGCCTGGCTACGCCCTTGGCCCCGGGCGAGGACAACCTTCCGCGCCCCCCTACGAAGGGAATTTGAATCTTCCCAAGTTCAAATTCTATCACACTTATTCCTCGCTTATTTGCTCTTAGAACCTAGTAATTAGCTGTTAACAGCTGATTTTGCTAAAAGCTGCTTAGCACTTAATTCTTTATATGCTAATACTCATTATCTCAAATATTATTGAAGTTAGGCCTAGAAAATGTATTATCAATGAATTGAAGCATGAACTACTATAGATAAGGACTGGAAACGACAATAAAAGATGGACCATGGATGAACTAGAAGTGCATTGGATATGTTTGCTTATTACAATTGGTTATGAACTTTACACATGAATTATGTTGTTTTTACCTGGATTTGACTCTGTAAACTAAGTATGTAATATTGTCATATATTTGACATCCATTCATTGTAGAAATTAGTTATCCATTAACATACAAGCAATATTGTAAGTACTCAAATAACAAAATGTGAAATGAAAACAGAATTACTATGAACAGTATTTGTTATTAAATAATTCATTTCAATTTTCTTCCGAATATCTTTAGGTAATGTGCATTTAGTGGATATAAGTACTAAATATCCTCCGAACTCTACAACTATGAGAGATATTCCTCTAAGCAAGATTTATCAACGAATACGTTTTGAGCTAGTCGAATTCACACTTTTCTAGAACGCGGGGGATATTATTGTTTTTTAAAGCTTGATTTTAATCAAACTTGATTGATATCTCCCACAATATCACAATTGATTCAGTTTCAATATCTGAAGGCCATTTAATAGAACCACGATCAATATATACATATCTTAGAAGGTCTTATTTCGTAGCCTCTGTAATCTCAATATCCTTGTTTCAGTAAGTACTAAGTAGTTGATCGTTGAATACAATGATGGCAGTTAGTGGTTTCAAGATAATAAGAGCAATCACAACAGATTGGAGAACATGAATGTTAAGGTCGATCTAGCTTAGATCATGAATAACTTCAATATCCTGGTCACAAGAAAATGAATTATTTCCATCTGTTGTTGAAAAAAAGTGTGGATAAATTGATTAAGAAAAATTATAGGTTTAAGCAGAACTGTGGAGTAGATGGATTTGTCAAATCCATAACTGGGTTTAGGCCAAGTTGACTCTTTAATACTATAGATTAGGTCATGTGATATTAAGCATCGCTCATCATTCAATATAAATCCCAAATAGGCGCTCTATTGGGTATCATAGGAGCCGAAAGGGGGGGGGGGGGGGTCAGGGAGGGTGTCACCCCCCCCCTAGCGTTGGAGAGTTTCGGCGCCCATGTTGGGTATTCTGGAGTTATAGTTAAGAACATTCTCATAACCACAATTAGAGTGAGCTGTGAATTGGTTAATGGCAGAGCAATACAAGATTGGGAAAAACAAGAAACATATGAAATTTTGTGAGCTAAGTTTATCATCCTTTCCAATTGTTGAACTCCATCCCTCAAGCAATTTACAAACTAATTCAAGAAACCCAAACGCTATGATGTATATAATACTCTTCATTCAATCGCACATGTTTAAGAGGGGTATTTATCGTTGAATACGCCAAGTGCTAGATAAATTTCATAACTAAACTTGTGGACCACATATTACTGAGGTAGTGAGCTTACTTTATAGTAGAAAGTCGTTCTTCTTTGTACAATAATCGAATATCATTAAACTTAGCTTCATTCAGTTTAGTAGTCAAATGAGTGAAGGATAGAGTAACGTAACACCAATGATTCAATGTCCAAGTTTAGCCAATTGTTTCTTATCAACTTAATTGTGTCCAATGAAACAATATATAGAGCTCTCTCTGGACAAGTTGGGTGTGGAACTTGAGGAAGTAATGTATTCTTCCGCTCTAAGGTTGTGGATACAAATAATATCTTGTATTCTTGGAGATATCAGTCCATGGAGAGCTCTACTCCATTTGGCTTTGATATCACGTGAAACTTAGGCAATCTGAAAACAGTGGTACTAAGGTAACCTCTGTAATTTGTCTTCCAAATACAGAACGTGTGCTAAGCACAACAACGCGTTTGACTCATATAAACTAGTTAATATAGAAAAAGTAAAGAAATAAGGAGTAAATGCATAAAAGAATTGGGTAACAATTATCGCTTACAAAATCCCGTACAAAATTTACATTCATACACATAAATGTTTATGGGTCATTAATAATACATTAAATCTAGACACTTAAAATGCATTTCCAGTCCATTTTAGTGTCGAATCCAGGTAAAACAACATAATTCATGTGTAAAGTTCATAACCTATTGTAATAGGCAAAAATATCGAATGCACTTCTAGTTCGTCCATGGTCCAATTTTTTATTGTCGTTTCCAGTCCTTATCTATAGTAGTTCATGATTGAAGTTATCAATTGCTGATAGATCAATACTAGCATAGTTTTTATAAAATAGATAGTTATTGAGCTATGGCTAATTTTAAGAAATATGCACTAATCTGTTCTTCTGTATGCATATGTATTACCAGGGAGGCAGGGACTTCTTTAATATAGGGACTGTAAAGTTCATTTTACGGTAAATTAGCGTAGGCCTAAAACAGTATTGTTACTTATTGATATCCCGTAATCCGCTAATGCTAGACACAGGAAATGTATCATTGTCGTTTTATTGGAAATCATATTTGGGAGTCCAACGGTCACATTGGTTTCTCTAAAATATTTGTGGATTGTAAGTTTTGCGATATTCACACCTTTCCAAATATGGTAATATTGTTAAAATTAGAGCTGTTCTCTACTCCGGCCGGATCCGGATATCAGATGCTCAATTATCCGGTTATCCGGATAAATATGTATTTGACAAATGAAACCAAAATATGACATCAAGAACAAGTTCTGTTTATTCATAATTAATTTGTACATATACTAAGCTTGTGTTTTTTTAGGGAGGCTTCTAAAATAATTTATGTAATTCCACAATCGATACAGTATATGAATATACTTTCAATCGCATTCACCTTTGGTAAATAAGATCTCTTCAGTAACATATTTATTTTCGATTCCTATATATCATAGCATGAAAGGTTGCATTTTTTATCAATCCCAGCATGAGTGAAATTTGGCATTTTTCTCACTATCTAAGAACAATTATTTCAGAGCACTCTGTAATGAATGTGATGCCAATACATATATCACGTGGTAAAATCCCAAAATATATAGCACGTCACCACTGTGGAACCACATAAAACATTCACATCCAGAAATCCACACAAAAAACAATAAATGAAAATCCTCTTGTAGAAATTGACAACAAGGTGATCATAGTATTTTTCAATCAACTAGTTCTGCTATTACACATTATCTAATTTCTACTCTAAAAATATCTATACAAGAAAACCTGTACCAGGCATTAGAACGACAAGAAATGGACAGTTAATGACCCTAGAACTATGGAATTCACTTTATATTCGGAGAGATAGTTATTCTTTAATTCATATACAAATACAATTGGGACCGTTATCCGGCCGGATAGTTGTTCATATCCGGTAACTGGCCGGATACCGGATTAGAACCGGATATCCGGTACAGCCCTAGTTAAAATCTCGAGATTAGTTAACTTTATCCATATGAAATTTATAATTGGCGAATGGGAAATGGGAATTCATAATTAGGGACTCAGTAGATCCAGTAATGTGCTCCGTTACTAAATCTTCCGTTACTCCGTTACCGTTACTTTTTTTACCACCCGTTACTTTTACTCCATTACCATTACTTTATTTCTTCCGTTACCGTTACTCCGTTACTTTTGTTTTCCTATATTCAGTAGTTTACCTTAATGTAACGGTAGCTGATTTAAAATAACGTCGTAATCATGGGCGGCGCGGCCGCAACCCGCACGGGTGATTCGCCCGCGGGCCCCTCAACCGATTACAAAGAATTTAGGTAGGGGTCCGGGGGCTTCCAAAAATGGTGGGCCCCTAAAAGGTTGATCACCCGGGGCCCCCAAAACCGCCACTGGTCGTAATGGCAAAGGAATAAGTTTAACGTAGTAACTGTTACTGTGTTACGGTAATTATTGGTAAGAGTAACTGATTAAAGATAACGGTAACTAGTCAAAAGTAACGAATGTCTGTTACCGTTACTTTTTTCCGTTACCGTTACTCCGCGATGCCAGTTACCTTTTTCCGTTACCGTTACTCCGCGATGCCCGTTACCGTTACTTTTTTCCGTTACCGTTACTTGTCGACACCCGTTACCGTTACCGTTACCCGTTACCGTTACCGTTACTCCGTAACTAGTAACGGAGCACATCACTGAGTAGATCAAATTGATTTACATAAGGCATTACCCTTAGCCTATATTATTATTTTAGCACTCTCCACAGGAGGATTGTCCCGACCCTGTTTGGTCGTTTAGCTAATTCTTACCTATCAGATATCTGTAATTATGTTTTGTAGTAAAAATCTAGATAAGTTTCTTTCAAACCTATTCCTTTTTATTCTGACAAGGCTGGACTACATACCGTATTTCCCCGAATAAGCACCCCGGCGCTTATTGTTTTAGTGGGACAAATTTATCTTGAATTTTTTGTGAAAAATCCAGAATATAATATTTAGGTCGGTTCTAATGGTTTCCACCAAAATTTATACCTACCAAAGTTGCCAAAATCAATGGAATTATATTACAGTGATCAATTAATGTGTATAAATACTATCATACCAATGTCATTTTTATTGACCCGGCGCGTATTCAAGCCCCCGGCGCTTATTCGGGGAAATAAGGTATTCTGATAAAATTAAAAAAAATGTAATAGTTTATACATTAATTTCCCAGTAACTCTGCGGTTATTTAACAGACCGGCTAACTGGTTAATAAAATCTCTAACCGTTACCTGACGTCAGCAACGGTTACCGAATCCAGCCTTGTCAGAATAAAAAGGAATAGATTTGAAAGAAACTTATTAAGATTTTTTAATAAACAACATAATTACAGATATTTGATAGGTAAGAATTAGCTAAACTACAAAACAGGGTCGGGGCAATCTTCCTGTGTAGTGCCAAAATAATAATATAGGCTAAGGGGAACGCCTTTAGCAAATCAATGTGATCTACTGAGTCCCTAATATGAATTCCATTTCCCATTTGCCAATAATAAATTTCATATGCATAAAGTTAACCAATATCGAGATTTCAACAATATTACCATATATGGAAAGGTGTGAACATCGCATAACTTAAATTCCACAAATGTTTTCGATAAACAAATATGACCATTGGACTCCCAAAATATGACTTCCTATACGACAATAATACATTTCCTGTGTCTAGCATTAGCGAATTACGGGAAATCAATAAGTAACAGTACTGTTTTATGCCTACGCTAATTTACCGTAAAACGAAGTTAACAGTCCCAATATTAAAGAAGTCCCTGGTATTACAAAAGGATGTTGTGCAAAGTATTGTATATATCCGGACATTAAACTACGTAACAGGTAATAATTGACAAAAATATTACCGTGTTTCTGAATATCAACTATAGTCGAAATGGGATTATTTTGTCCAATTCTTTTCATGGATAATTCGACAAAATAATCCGATAAGGCAAATAAACCCGGTGGGATATCCATGCAAAATGGTATATATATATATATATTAATTTTCCTCGATTATTAGGACAAAATAGCTTGATAAAACAAAATAATCCCGATGACAAATTAATCCGATTTCGACTGTAACTGATCGGTAGAAAATTGTGCTGCAAATGTGGTTTCCGATTTAACTTTCCTTAAACTTGTTTGTGATTTTAGAGTTAAATTACCGTATTTATACTGAGAAAGTTCAAATGGATCGCCAATTTGGGAATAGTAATACTTACTGGTAGAAAATTATACAATTTTTGAGCGGCCTGACAGCTTAAATTTCCTGATAGATGTCTCAAATAAGCCGTCTTTATTCAAAATGCTGAGAAAATATCACCCCTCGGATCGAATAGATAACCTTAATCGAAGTATTTAAAGGATCTGGTCTATCTTGAATACAAAAATTAAATGAAAGGCAGTTATCAAATTTATAATAAGCACGAGCCTGAAAATAAGTACAGTTATGTTTACGACTATTCAATTTGCTAAACCAGTGGATCTTAAATACTAACACACAGTACGGGACACTTTAAAATAATTTTCTTCAAAAATATTGGTCCAGTTTTGATAACATCTAGTATTACCTTCAGAATCCGTTTAAGTAATATTTTCCCATTCTTCAAAAGTTAAATTGAATTCGCCATTTTCATTGATCTCCAATTTATCTGATGACACTCACAAATTTGCAGAGTTTGAAGAAATGTCAAAGTCAGGAGTACTACATAAAGAGGAATGATCATCTTGGTTAGAGATTTCTACGCATTAATCATTACTTAATGATTTTATAAATCTAAAGCATTTTGATTCGGAAGAATCAAGAGAAAACCAGAGTTATTACTGATGTTAGTTCAGTATACATGGTTCTTAATCTTTCTCTATGGAAAATAAAGTTAGCAATTTCAGATTGAGTGATCCAGATATAATTACCCCATAAATAAAAAGATAATGAGGATTATCTATGTTATTGTGCACTAGCCATAATGACATTATTTTAAATTAGAAATAACGGTAGTAGTATATTTAATAACCTTTAATATCCTTTAATATACGTTTAGAAAATAGAGTTCTAAATTGTACTTTTAATCGTTCGAGTTTCTGGACGATTTATATTATTCGCTGGAACAGATACATGTAGTTTAGGGTGAATTGTATAAGCCTCAAAATGCTTGTTTACACAATCCTGAATTTTAGAAACATTCTTCAAACACTTGAGATAAATCTACTTCCCCAACAATGGGCGATTTCGGCCATTAACAGCATTACTAATTTTTCCCCAATAGAGTTAGGATGCGTTTGAAAAGAAGTTCCATGGCACTTGAGAGAAAATGTATTTTCAATGATAAATTGAAGTAACCATTGTAGATCGAGTGGTAAATCTAAAGCGTGTAAGCAGTAAATATAACTTCATTATAAATAAAGATTTGAACACAAAAATCAATCGTCCCAGTAGATTATACGAAATACACATGGTTTTACGAATAATCTTATATACTAATCTCGATGGGTTTTTATTAAAAAATCGAAAAAAACGTGTCGTAGGGCGGGGGATGCATAATTTTTACAAAATTTTCGTTACATATCACAATATTTAATCATAACGGGCATAGTATGTGAAAAGGTGTTTGCTTTTGAATACAGGCGAGGGCCGCAGGCCCGAGTGTAAGTTTGTCAGAACGCGCGTAGCGCAGAGGAGTAGCTTGTCATTATGAACTGCAAACGTAATTACAGTTGAAACCGGATATTTTTAACACATTCTTTAGGCCCATCTTTACACGAAAATTTGTTAAAAAAATCCGATTGTTAAAAATACCCGATTTTATAACAACAACAATAATTAATTATTTACAAGAAAATGTGTTAAAAATATCCGATTGTTAAAAATATCCGGTTTCAACTGTATTCCGAATGTTATGGATTGGTTGCTAAGTTAATATTCGCTTTGAATATGAAGATTTGAATATTAACAAAAAGCTATCTTATATGTAGAACTTCTAGATCTAGACGGTCTACAAAAATTATAGACGGTCTACAAAATCTGTAGACCAGCTTCAGAAATTGTATCAAACCTTGACTAAGAGCGTGTATATTAATACGGTCTAAAAAATTATAGACGGCCTACAAAATCTTTAGACCACCTTGAGAAATTGTATCAAAACTTGACTAAGAGCGTGTATATTAAGACGGTCTACATAATCTGTAGACCACATTCAGAAATTATTTGAACTTTATTTAAACTACTAAGTGTTCAAAAATATATTGCAAAAAATATGGTATGTCGAATATGCATAAAGGAATGTTGTTATAAACAAATCTATAATCTAAAATGTTTCTAATTGATAATTTGACAATATTTCAAACATAATTCACTATCTACAAAATGGACTACGTTGATGCTTATCTGAACGACATATCACAGTGGGAATTTAGGTGGAATAGGATAAAAATATCATTCTCTTGAAACTTGAATTCGTGGTTACCACGGAATTCAAAATATCAAATAACCTAGTAATGCATAATTTCATTCTGATCTAAGAAATATTTTGGTTGTTATGACAATTCAAAGTATTGGATTTTTGACAATTGGAATTTCTATTTTGCGGTTAAAGAAAGTTACTAATGCTTCATTGCAGATTTTGAGAACACTGTTCTTGAGAATGACTTCTCTTTTGAATATTCTGATATACATGGTTTAATTATATATATTAGAAATCATGATAACATCTCAGTATAAATTGATTAAGGGATGTGGCTAACGGAAAATATACGATTCGGACAATAAATTCTTGCTTAGACCCCTCCTTCAGGTGATGGGAAATATCGTGTCATGGCTCATGCGGGTTTTATAGTGTTTTAATATAAAGTAGACATATTTAACTTCAATATAAACCAAATTCCAGATGCGCAAAAATTTGCACACAGATATTTTCTTTTAATATTAATTAATTTATTAAGATAAGTGATTCAATTACAAACTATACTCTTTCAATTAAAATTATTTTCTATGCGTTACAGGGAAGCTTTGGAATTTCTTGACTCGAATCCAGTGAGTTATGGATTACGATTAATTAGATTCTGACTAATATCAAACAATTCGATGTCAATTTGATGAATTAAAGTTTAGCAGGGAGCTGAACTGTCGGCAAATTAGTGGAAACATACTTTTTACATACTGAGATCTCAACAATATTGTCAAAACTGGGTTCTAGACACTGTTGCAGGGTGAAATCAAATCATTTTGATCTGAAAAATCAATCAATTTATGAACTGATTTGATCGAGTTATTCAATAGAAATGATTGAACTGATTGAACTGCCTACAATTTGAAATGATCTGAAACTGATCTGAAAATGAGTTTTTGATCTGAAAATGAGTTTTTTATCTTGGGAACTGAATATTATCATTTATTTGATGTTACACGTATAACATTCAAATGCAATTCTTTTCTTTTATTTAATCTAAGATTCCATGTAGTATATCTTTTAGTGTAATTAATATGGATTTAGTAGAATACAAGATAAATTAATTTTGATCTAAAAATGAGTTTTTGATCTGAAAATGAACTTTTGATCTGAAAATGAAGTTTAAGTATATACAATGGAACCCCGCGTATCGGGGCACCTCCGTCCAAGCGCTCAGCGCCCCGATACGAGGGAGTGCCCCGATACGCGGGGTTCTAAGAAAACTCCAATATGTTTGGTTAAAACAATTAAGTTAGCACCTACACAACAAATCATACACATATAGTCAAAACCTAGAGTTAAGGCTGATATTTAAGCAGTACTACACATTACAATTTCACATTATACTTTACCTACACTAGGAGTCACAAATCTATGATATTAACGGAATTTCTTTTTGAAAAACTCCCCCGATTACCTCAGCACGAGTCTCTAGCGTGAGTGGGTGACGCTTAGCGGCCATTACAAAGAATACTAAGCTGCTCAAAAGTAAAAAGCATGTTACTCAAGAGAAATAATCTTCGGTGGAGTGCCCCGATAAGTGAATGGCGCCCCGATACGCGGGGTTATTTTTAATGGGAAAAAACCAAATTCCCAACCAACTGCCCCGATACGCGAGTGCCCCGATACGCGGGGTTCCACTGTATTGATTTGAGTTGATCGATTTAGAAAAGTTAAATAATTGAACTGATTGAACTTCCCTTGCAATATATGATTAATCTGAAAATATAATGAACTAAATATACTCATTAAATGATCTGTGACCGTTCACTGGTTCTAGTAGCTCTAAAACCTAGGTGATGTAATATTCTTATAAAAAGTTTCTAAATGCGCGAAAAGGCGAGACGTGGGTCACTTAATAACTTTGAACTATATATATTAGGATT
Organism: Hexactinellida sp. DTS-2022; assembly: GCA_028753945.1. Lineage (NCBI taxonomy): Eukaryota > Metazoa > Porifera > Hexactinellida > Hexactinellida sp. DTS-2022. The sequence continues at coordinate 3,468,509 of JAPNXP010000014.1, forward strand.
TTTGAAAAAAATACACCTTGATCAAGAAATATAATCAATAATCATGGGTGAACAATAAAAAAATTGTTAACAAACCTAAAGTATGGCTCGACTCACACCTTCACTAATAACGTCCCCTTCAAATCCATACATATATCAGTTTTAGCCCCATCTATAATGATGATAAATCCGCAATCAACTTGAATTCGAATAATATTCGCTCGAGTGATTGATTTTAGTTCCATAATGCGTAGTATTAAATTCCTATACCTGACTAAAATTAAGAAAATAGTTACTACAAAAAAATGATAGAATTTTAAGAGTTGTTTCAGGATTAGATATCATCTAGGTATAGTAACGCTATTATGAGTACTATTTTTGAATTGAATCATAAGCATAATATTGTATAATCACGCTTCAAAGTGAAATTAGTAAATTTCCAATGATTATTTTGCATTTTTCGGATTCAACACTTACTACAAGTAATTGAATGCCTTAAGAATAACTTAAATAGGACTCATTGGAACTTCTCTATATACTCGATAATCCTGAACTGTAAAATCATCATTTACTTGAAAGCAACTTATTATTTAGGCGAAGGATTGGTTTTGATTGAAAATTATCAGTGTATTTATATTGTAATACAGTTTTCCTATATATATATACACTTTATTCAGTATTAATCGAATATTGTGGTTATATAATATTGTTAAATTAGTATTATGCAATTGTTTACTCTTAAGTTATGAAGTATTAAGCAATAAAAATTAGATAATTTAGCTATAAATTGTGACGAAATCTCCACCAAATTTTGTATTACGTCAGTGGCGCAAAGTGGCGCAAGGTGGTATATTTCCTAAAGTATTTGGAATTTCTGGATGAAAATTTCTGTGAATATACCCCATCTATAGAGCATGCGGAATATGCAATAATATGCATTTAATCATTGCCCTGGGCCTCCGTCCTGAAGGTGTGGGTCGAGCCTTATGACAGAATTAACATGAATTGTCTAGAACTACGTTTAGGAGACTACGTACATCATTTTTGATAATGCCATTCAGTTTGTAGCTACCGATAACCTATATGTCAATAATACTTCAATAGAGTCTATATAGCATAGTTTTTCCTATTTCCACTTACACCCCTGAAATTCCCACTGTGCATATCACACCAATTCTTCAACAACAATTTGCGAAATTGCATTATTGGTCCATTAAATAACGTTGTGAGTGAAGATATCAGGTATGGTGATCGTGATCCTCCTTTTTATCCATATGCTTCGAAATTTCCTCCCATTCCTGAAGACTACTATGATATTTCTCAAAATTCAAGCGATCAATCTCTTGACGCAGATCCAAGTATCTACTCTCCAGTTGATATTAATCTAAACACTGATAACCAGGTCCAACCTGGTATGGATAATCAGTGTACTCTTGAAACAGAAATCGATCACTCACAGCAGCATATGTTTAGTAATGAAATGAATAGAAAATGCACAAAACGGACCGGGACGAAAATTTTGATAAAAAAGAGATTCAGATACCCGATGGATTTCACTCTGGACCCTGGATTAGCTTTGATGAAGCGAAAAATGTAAAACAAAAGTGGGCATTTAATTTTAGTTTGGGTGGAGGAAGGTTTGAGATGATTCTTGGATCCTTTAAGAAGGCTAATTCGGCGAGAGGGGATCAAAGAAGACTAATATGTTCACGTTCAAAGCAAAACAAAGCTAAAGCTGACCTTCGCAGAACTTCTTCTGATAAGTGTAATTGCCCATATTATATAGTAATTGAAGAATGCATTGAAGGTTGGATAATCTTCAGTGGTCATTTCTTTGAATGAATGAATGAATTCTAACCACAGGATCTAGCCTTTCACAGAGTTGATTGCGTTTCATTCCTGACCAGCTAATCGAAATTGGAGAAATTTGTAAAAGAGCAGGATATTCTCCAGCACTTAACAACCGTGTGCTACAAAGTGAATCATTTCACCTAAATATTGAAATTTCTTGGAATTATAATGATATCTATAACTATTTCAAGCCTTCTTCGAAAGAAAAAGGGTTTGACGCTACCAACTTTGTTGAATGTTTGCACAAACGTAATTTGAGTAAGAATCTGTTCTGTGCTACAGTTACAGATATAGACGGGTGCTTAATTAGGGCATTTTGGATTTTCAAGAATAGACTCAAACATGGGCACAAGGTGGTGATCAAAATCATCTTTTATTTGATACGAGCCATGCTACAAACAGGTATTGACTGAGATTCGCAGATATGGACACCATAGACAAGCATGGAAGGACTATAATTTTAGCATGTGCGTTGATATTTGACGATACTGAATAATCATTTATTTGGATTTTCGAACAATTTTTGAGAGGATTTCACATGGCACCAAGTGCGATAGTTACCGATGGTGACCCGGCAATTGCATTAGCTATAACGAAGATTCTTCCATCTACTAACCACTCTTTGTGTACTTGGCATATCTCACAAAATATTTGCTCTCATATGAGGCCTCTGTTGGGTTCTAATTTTAAGGATTTTATTAAGAAATGGTGGATCATATGCAAACGTCAAGACTATAATTCAATTGACTCCTTTGACCAAGAGTGGAATGAATTATTGAAAATAGTTTACAACTCGAATAAAAATGATGAACCAATTCCACGGTTACAATCACTTTACGAAAAACGATATAAATGGGCTGTGAGGTGGACGTGGCAATTTCAGACACGTGGAATAATTTCAACGCAGAGAAGCGAATCAGTTCACTTTGCAATCAAGGGTTTTTTGACAGCACACACTCTCTTAACTGAACTTGTTGCAAAGCTTGATCAGTATCAAGTAATATTTCTGAAAAAGGTGAAGGGAATGCAACCAGACTTGCACTTAAACAGGCTTCAGGCTAATTAATATCAGCAAAAAAATATTGTTTGTAGATATCAATCTTTTTACTGTAGAACACTTATACATATAGAATGATAACACCGTCTCTTAAATTTCGATTTACCGATATTTTTTTGATTTTTGATTATTTAAAATTTTCTAATGTTAAATTCCTATACCCTAGAAACCAAAAGTGGGTTTGGGCCAACATTCCCCCAGAATGTAACTTACCATATATCAAGTTGAATCATTTTCTATTGTATAGTTCATGAATAGATCTGTGATTTGTCGGGTTGTATAAGCTTTATCAAATTTAGAAGTATTTTTTTTTAATGTTAAAAATCTTTTCGGACAGAAACTCCCACTTTTCTTAGATTTTCCCGGAATTTCGTCACGATTAGGTCGAAAAGCTTATACAACCCGACAAATCACAGATCTGCTCATAAACTATGCGAGAGAAAAGGATTTAACATGATATCTGGTATATAAACTTCTGGGGGAATGTTGGCGCAAACTCTAATTTGTCGGTTTCATAGATTTTTAGAAAAAATTCATCATACTAAGGAGTTAATAATAATAAAAAATGCAAAAATACCAAAAAAAATTGTTCTAGACCGATTTTCGAAAATATTTTTGGATCTATATACTACATATATAGAAGTAGTGTTTAATGTGTTCTGAATTTAGAAGCATTGCCGAAAAGGCAAAGTACAATGAAGAAAATTTCAAACTAGTCCGGGATACTATTCAAAAGTTAGCTGACAATTTTCAATTTATGAACTTAGACGAACAAAACTCAGCTATAGAAATTCAAGATCTTTCCAGTATTGTTGAGCAAACTGATAACGAAGCTTCACGAAGAATGATTCTAAATCCGAAAACTGCAAAAAAAAGTTGGGAGACCTAAAGGCAAAAGAATACTTAACCCAGTGTTGTCCAAGAAAAGGAATAACCGGATGCGGAAAAAGAGTAAAACAATGATTAACCAAGCCATGCTAACCGGTTATCTATTTTTTCTTCTATCATTAATATTGTCTATTTTTTCTGTTCGTACGGATCCAAATATACACTGATCATGTGCGTCTATCTAACTCAATTAAACAAAGATATTCGACATTCTCAATTTATACAATCGCCACCTGATTTTAAGGGATTTAATATTTAACAAACTCGCTTCGATTGCTTGTGCTGCGCACCTGCGGGCACTTCGACACCTCATCTACTCCAATCAACAAATAATGTTTGTTTATTTTAAATATCTTACATAACCGTGAAAGCAAGCCGTTACTTAAAATTACTTGCTATCATAGACGTAGGGAGGGGGGTCTAGGAGGGGCAAGTGCCCCCCCTGGCTCAGCCATTAGCATTTATGGCAGTTAATTATTGGTATTATTCACCACGGCAATACCTCAATTTCACTAATGTTACTACAATTTATTTTCTAAATTAATTCTATTTTGTTTTAGTTGGTAAATATGTTTACTGCATGAAAATTAGTAGTTAACATTCACATATATAATCATGCCCTGAGTGCTAGAGTGTGATCAATTGAAGTTCAAAGAGCATGGACACATTTCAATACCACTACATTTGAATTTTGTTATATGATCCACAAGTGCGTTTTGAAGACGATATATCACCCTAAGACATGTCCTATGCGCTAGGTTTTGTGTTCTCGATCAAAATTCGAATGCATTATTGTGAATCCCCTATACAATGACAAATAATTGGTCAACAATTGAAGAGGACATAACTCGGAGGCCGTCATAGCTATTAACATAAATTCTGTGAATTTTTTTCCCTGGGGGTTAGACCCCCAGGCCAGACCACCTTTGGGTCACTCGCTAAGCTCGCGACTAGTGCCTCTGACCCCCTAGACATTGTGCTGGCTACTTTCTTGCTTGCTATTGTTACCTCAGATTATTATCAGTGTCTCTAATTCTAAGTGTTAAATGGAAACATATCTAGAATATAATATGTGAAATTCGAAGTAACGCTTCCAGGGGCGATTGGCTAGTGGTCAAATCGGGCGAAGGCGAAGTCCGGATTTTCTGTCATTATGGGCGCAAATAAAATTTACATAAATAACGGCCTTTTTGAATAAGATATTATCACACCATAAAAATATTGGTTGTAATAAGTAAACAAAACAAAAATTGTCATTGCTGCTTGCTTCCAATGTCTAATGAAGAAGGCTGATTCCGAATTTGCATTGCCAACAACACCAGATCTAAATAAATTTCAAATATAGCATAGGGTCGTGGTCTTTTGACAAAGTTCTACTACATGTGAATAACTCAAAGATCAATTCAACAGCTGTGCAATAGCTATATACTATATGACAGGATTGTCAAAAGTTCAGGTCTGAATTGAAGTGAACCGAGTTTTGAGTGACCTGAGACGATTTTGTTAATTACCTGAACACACTTGAATTTACCTGAAATTATTTTTGAATGACCTGTATGATCTGAATGATCAGAAATGACCTGAAAAGGCCCTGAAAGGTACCTGAAAAAGACTTGAAGGAAGTTAATGAATTGTACTGAGCTGACCTGACCTTACCGGATCAAATTTTTAAAGACCTGACCTGACCTGAGTTAAAAACAGGAGCTAGATGGGAATATGATTCGTTTAGCTTCGAGGGACAGAATCGCTAGACTACAAAATGGGGACCCTAGCCGCCCCTATATATATAATTTGAGCTCAACATCAATGGCTCTTATATTAGAAAGAGATATCTTATATGTAGCTCTATTAGAAATAAGTTGTATTATCACAATTTTAATGAAATCTAAATGTATTATTATTTCGCATTAAGATCTCTAATGATATTGTTTGCGATCTTAAACTACACTCCAGTTAACAACTAATTATTTTTAAAATAATTTAATCGGGAATAAAGAATCGTTACTCTTATCTAAATTGTATTTAGAAAGACAAGTCAAGATTTGATACAAGATTTGATACAATTTCTGAAGGTGGTCTACAGATTTTGTAGACCGTCTATAATTTTGTAGACCGTCTTAATATACACGCTCTTAGTCAAGGTTTGATAAAATTTGTGAAGGTGGTCTACGTCTAAATCTAGACGGTCTACATATAAGATAGCTCATTAACAAATTACTAAATTCCTAAAATAGAGTTAATTAAATACTCATATTAAAATACTGGTAAATTGTATCATATTTTGATGAATCAAAGTACTTACCGAAGACGTTGAATGCGATTAATTTTTTATGTGGAGGTACTTCCATTACTCTTATTTTGAATGTCGAAAATTAGTTCTTAATCAAAGTGTAAAAAATTTCTGTTGTATACTAAAGAACAAATTACCTGTAGATAATAATACACATCTTTCAAAACTGAAGTGAGAATTGCTAATTAAGAAATAGCACTCAAGGATCATCATCAGGTTGTTGTCGATTACGATTACAATCGTCAACTATTTTAATCGATCACACATTTAACTGAGTAACGTAATCATAATCACCTGAAAAGAAATCAACCCTAACCCTGATCATCATGTATTTACGACAACGTACATATAGACAATGTTAAATAATGTAGAACTTTAAATTAACATAAGTAGTTGGAAATACTGATTTGAGATTTATAATTCAATGTTACATAAATTTGTATGCTCAAATTAAAAATTGTCAATTTTCCAAACAAATTAAGCTTAAAAGTAAAACTGGTAAAGTAATTAATTAAGCTTGTCCAACTAGTAAAGATATACTCACCATCTCTATGCAGAATTTATATTTACATTATGGGTATATAAGAAAATCCCCTTTATCTTATCCCTGGTCCATAGGCGTCAAGTTTTGGAAAATATAATCAAAGATGGGGGGGGCCACTGGGATCTTTACTAAATATTTCCAGATTTGTTTCTTCAGAAACAAAATCAGGATATATTGAGTAACAAACGTGATTCTCACCCTCTATCATCCCTTGGTCGATCAAAAGGACCACTTCCATATAAAAATTTAATCGACCGACAGGTCCGGATGTTGCTCCCAGTAACCTCCCAGCGTCCCAGCACCCCCCCAATAGGCAATATGGGGGGGGGGGCAATCAGCAATTTGGGGGGGGGGGGGGGGGGGCTGGCCCCCCCCAGCCCCCCCCAAAACCCCAAACTTGGCGCCTATGCCCTGGTCCAGGCGCATTTGGCTCAGTGAAATGACATGTATATAGTAGGCTATGGATATTCCTAATCCACTTTTATTGGCCCAAAGTGGACTATTAAAGAATATGGACTATTACAGATATAGTCGAACCTACCCTATCTGGGCAGCCTCTTCCGAAGGGTGCCCAAATCTTAGAATTTGCCCGGATCTCGGAAATAACAATAAAATTCATTGCATAATAATCTAGTGTTTATCGTATGATGTCTCCAAAACTATTGTCGAGTGCAGAGTATTTTATAAGGATTAAAAAAAAGTTTTTTAATGTTTTCGTGGAATAAAAAAATGGATTTTCGGTAGAAATGGAATCTTGAAATGGATATCAGACGATAAAAACTCACTATTCAAGGGAGTAAAAAAATGAAAATAGGAATAAAAAAATGGGCCAGGAATAAAAAAATGGGCTTATAATATACCCTGGTCGAGTGATACTCTAGCCTGATGCGCATCCTCCGATCATCGAAACTTGGGATACTTTACCCAAGGAGTTCATAAATTTCGAAAATGAATTGTATACACTATCCGGACAAAAGTATTGACCACCAAACATTTTCCCATTGAAAATAGTACTGTAGTAGGTTTAACAATGGAAGATAGTGTATTCAAATTACATGAGATATCGCTATTTAGATTACAAATTCGCATTCTGCGCATTCGAATTATCAATTGTAGTTAGCTTTCAATACAATCCCTTTATGATTTGGTTAAGAATTATCATCCTGTGCCACTATCTCACTTTTCCAAAATGACAACTATGGGAGAGATGGGAACAGGTTATAAATGACTACAAATCATAACGAATCTTTGCACAATCTCTTGTTTGATATGTCCTTAAGAAAGAAAAGCTGGATTGGCCCCCTTTAGGCTCGGGCCCCGTGCGACCGCCCCATCCGCCTCCCCCCCCCTTATCCACTACTGCCTCAAGGTGTCAAGACACATTTGTAGAGGTGCTACGTGGCATAAAGATCAATTGATAATTTGTAAGTTTGTCTCTATCTTGTATAATCTCTGAGATTAATGCTATTTATCAAATCAGTATAAATAATTCTTAATTTATTAATAATTTAACACCATTATTATGTACAGAATCAATGAAGTTCAACTATATACAATTATTATTAATTAAAATTAAATTTCACCATCATATTTGAATTCAGCGCACTCGATAACCCCAATAATCTAATCGGAACCGTCTCTATAAGCTAAACACAGAGCGAATTAATTAGAATTAAATACGTATGTCATGTATCCATTGTGCAGAATATTCTAAGCAAAAGGAAATATAATCACATAATCTGTCGTAGTTATTGAATGTAAAATCTTAGTTTTCAATTGGAAAATAGAAGCCTACGAATCAATTGAATTATCACAAGTTGAAACAATAGAATTAGATTTAACACTTTCAATTGAACTGAAGTATTAGTAAACAAAGGAAATTTGCAACTCAATTGTGGCACAAACGAAACTGAATTTAAAAATTCGTCACTGTGAATAGGTGTAGAATTTAATTCTCTATCGAATGCCTATAAATTGAATATTCGGGTACTATTTATTTTCCTGTTTTAATATTAAACAGGTGCAAAAATGTGTCCAAAAAATGGAATCAAAAATCGTGACACCAGGTGCACATCTGTAACCCATGAGACACATATCAGGGCCGGCGCCTGGCCTGGTGTCCGGACACCCACTGCCTCAAGGAAATGAAGCGGTGCTTGTACACTGACACCCAACTAGACTATACAGTGGACACCCACTACTGCCACACCTCATAATACTTGGCACCGGCAATGCATATCCTGAAAATTTGGGCTCTTAGTTAATAATACTCTGTTCTGTGGAGAGGATACGGAAGGAAAAATAATATACCAAAGCACAAGACCAATACTGGGCCACTATACTATAGTATAGTCGGCACAGTAAAAATGACAAAGATTATAAGCACTGAAATTTAGCTTTAACATCCCAAAACTAGAGATGTAGAGATTTGCAATAAATAATTGCATGAGATAATTCCGAATGTAGCCCAAACTATTGTAAAATATAATGGAATGGTCAAATACTTATGTCCATTGACTGTATGGGTGCTATTTTACCCACATGGACATAGTCGATGGTTTTCGGATGCATCGTTGTAATTGGATCCAAGATGATTTGATATTGCATGTATTTCAACCTTTGATTTAGTAGGATTTCCCTCATTATTTTCAAGAGAAAGACTATACAGGTGGCTAATTCTTCCGAATATTGAGCGAGTCATTCATCTGATTTACTTCGACTAGACTGATGTTTCTCCATAGAACATTCACCTGCTTCTAATCAATTCTTAATTATACTATTCATCATGGTCCTCATCACATGTCTAAGGCATCTTAAAATGTTGAGATAATACACAAATTCTGATAGGTGTCTGAGGTATTCAGTGATTCAACAGCATCATTATCACAATCACAGACCAGTGTATGATTTATCGCCATCACAGACCTAGTGCCTCTCGCGTGCACTTATTTAATTGATTCAGGCGATACTCCAGTCTCAAGATGAATATAGGCGTATCCGAATATTCTACTGGACAAGTTAAATTGTGAGCATCCCAGTTCTGGGTCTTGTTCTGATAGAGCAGTGCTTCTCAAACCTTTTCATGTCGCGGACCAATAATTTCGTTAACACAATTACACGGACCTCGCGAAATTTGATTATTGTAATGTTTCAACATTTATGATGCAAATACGTGGAAATTATCAATCGTGGATAATCGACGGTAAATTATAAAAAGGGTTTCTAATTAATGTCAACCTAACATACACACCTACCAAAAGTATTCAACAACCCAAAATTTCCATTGGAAATAGTATTATATAGTCTAATATTATCAAATTATATGAGATGTGGACATTTTGAATGCAGAATCGTGTTCAACGCATCCAATTAACCTATGTAGAGCTTTCAAATACATATCATATTGATTATTTTGAAAATTATCATCCGGTGGCAGCATGTACATTTATTCCAATTGCCAACATGGTATAAGGTGGGAACAAGCGGCACATAGTGGCCATAGGCGCCGAAAGTGGGGGGTAAGAGGGGGTTTCACCCCCCCTGGCTTAGAGATATTCTTTAATGTTACACGTATAGAACATAGACTCATTGAAAAATTATATTTTCATAAGTTTTTCTAAATAACATTGGATTATTTTTATATGTATACAATTATGCCCGTCCAATATAATGATTTTTAGCCACCATAGCAGTGGCGTAAACAGGGGGGATGCGCTGGGGGGCGTCCGCCCCCCCCCCGTAAAATTGAAGGGGGCAACATTATTGGTGCGGGAGTTACCGTGCCCTCTGGATAAAAATACACTGTTCAATATAATTTAGGATAGTAAATATACGTATAATTCATTCAAAACAAATCGATATCTGGGTATCTCGCAGTCCATTTTTTTCTGGGGGATTGCCCCCAGAACACCCAAAAGATCGCTCGCCACACTCGCTCCGCTCCTCCCCCCCTCCAACTTTAACCTCATACTTGAAAAACTTTGTGCCCAGCATCATAGGCATCGTTTTTTTTACCTTTCACATTAAAATGTAAGAGTTACACCCCCTTGGCGCTGGAGAGTTTCGGCGCCTATGATAGTGGCAATGGATGGTAATTTTCAACTTAATCAGTAGCTAACAGAGGTGAAGACTCCTGCAATGGATATTTCAAATGCGTAGAAAATGAATCTGACATAATTTTTCAATCTCCCATATATTACGAATACAATATACATTTTTCTAGACACACTATATTGCTATTTTCTATGGAAATTTTTACTTTTGGTTCTGAGTGTTTTGTGGAAGATAAAATTATGTTTGAATTTCACATCACTGTTTTATGTTTGCAGGATTGATGAAATTATAGCAGCATTCTAGGAAGTAGATTAAGTGATCATCATCTGATAATTTTATAATGAAAGTGAGGGAGATTTCGATATTATACCCAAAATTGTACAATGACAACAAATAATTGGAGATTGAAATCAATTAAATTAAATATTGACAACTTTCATGATCTTTCCGCGGCCCAGTAACAATTTCCTCGCGGCGCACTAGTGGGTCGCGGACCACAATTTGAGTACCACTGTGATAGAGACTATTCTTGTCTTTATTTTGATAGAGTACATGTAGGACAACTTTAGGAGGCTACTATATAAGTTTGTATGCAAGAGCTTTTCCTGTTGTTGTGGATAAATTAGAAGAGAAGCAAGCCGAATAATGATAGGCACCGTCTGAAGAAACATAAATATGGGCGCAATTGGTAGTGGGATCAATGGCGATCTCAGACTTTAACTCCATGTCGACCTTTCCATGGTCGCTTTAGCTTCCTCAGCTGCAGCAAGTACCTTCGCTTGAATTTTAGTATATCTAGATGAATTTTAGTTAATCTAGATCGGTGGAAGTGGAAGGCCCACAGATGCATGATAAGTGCGCAATTTCTCGGAATTAATGCCAGCGATACGACTAGCTAGTACACACGAATAGTCAAGTATATTCGTCGAATCAGAATTAATTTCTCCTCCACCTCCTGCTCCTCCTCTCCTGCAATAAACCCCTGAGAGTAATAATTTCCCCATCGGTGCAACACCTCCTCTCCTCCCAATAATAAATAAAGTAATAACATTTAAATTATGTATCTTTGTTAGCTATTACTTATAGTTATTAACTTTTGATAGCCAACCTGCGAAATTTTAATACACAGTGTCAAATACGTCAATTGCCAGCACTACCTTATCAGATTACGATTAACAAATAATAGTAACAAAATATTTTAAAGAAAATTTGCTGTTAATTAAGTTAGGTAAGTTTGTTACCTATTACTTAAAGTAAACTTTGTATTGCCCACATACGAAATTATAATACACAGTGTCAATTACGTCAATTGCCAGCACTACCTTATCTGATTACTATTAACAAAATAATAGAAACAAATTTTTTTGTTGAGAAATAAAACGATTTTAAAAAAATGTTTATGTTGCAGTTTAAGGAAAGTCCTCGTATGCACGCGTGCACACTGGTGTATCCGCGTGCACACCAGAAGATAGTCCTGGTGTGCACGCGGGTACACCAGGCACGTCCATAAACTGTAACATTTAAACCATTTTATTTCTCCTGAATTTCAATAATATATTCCTTGATTCTTACGACTTATGGTCCTACCAATTTAACTGGTCAAAGAAATTATCACAACATTAACTTCTTTCTAAATGTATCATACTTAAACAAAGAGAATGTCTAGAAAGAGATAGAAAGAGATAAAACTAGATCTTTCCGAATCTAATCAAGTTTTTCAAAATAATTCCAATTCTGCTCAAGTTTTTTCAATAAATTCCAAATCTACTCAACTTTTCAATAAATTCACAGATCTAATCAAGTTTAGAAAGGCTATATTTAGTCTATCTTATATATTAAATCACTATGTTTTTGTGTTTGTTTGTTTGCGTGTTTGTTCAGACTGATTGAGGAACTGATAAAACTTAAAATATGGCAGGGGGTAGGGAATACTGTATGCACAAACAAGTTCAATATCTAAAATAATATTCATATCTTCCAACACAAAAAGGTGTCAAAACCTCTAGCCAATTAAATTCGAGTGTTGTTCCAGTATGGATTAGCAGCTAGCATTCAATTAGTATAATTGAATGCTTTTAGTGTCTGTCAAATGTCAAGCGTGCATAATAGAATACTGAGACTGTAATCTAATTGGTCGATAGGAAGTTCAGACATCTAATCAGTTATTTGTGTTCTGGTCACAGTGGCACACCATCTGGAAGTAGGCCATTTTTTGTATGTCAAAAATCGCTACAATTTAATGCTAAACTGAAAGCGCAATATCCTATTATTTCAAAAAGTAAAATAGCTCTAATACCTCACTTCATTTAGCCACAATCACCTCAAGGTGTCAAGACCCACTTGTATAGGTGGTACGTGGCATAAGGATCAATTGATAAATTGGAAGTTTGTTTCTATCTTGTATCATCTCTGAGATTAATGCCACTTAGCAAATTAGTATAAATAATTATTTAAATTATTAATAATTTAACACAATTATTATGACAGCAAAATAAATTAAGTTAAATTATTTGCTATAAAAAATAATCTATATTGAATTTCATTATAATATTTGAATTCAGCGCACTCGATAATCCCAATAATCTAATTGCAATAGTCTCTATAAGTTAAAGACAGAGCGAATTAATTATGTCAGTGTATCCATTGTGCAGAATATTCACGCAGAATTAAATATAATCACATAATCTGGTGTTGTTATGGAATGTAAAATCTTAGTTTTCAGATAGAAAATAGAAGCCTACTCGATTTCACAAGTGGAATCAATATAATTATCGCAAGTTTTCACAATAGTGTAAGATTTAACAAGTTTAATCAATATATTTCTTATTAGTTGAAACAATGGAATTAGATTTAACAGTTTTACTGAAACTGAAGTGTGAGTAAACAAATAAATTTCAACCCCGATTTGTGGCATGAATTAAATCCACTATAAAATTTGTCTTCTCCCATCAGACGCAGAATTTTATGGTGAATCTAAATGTGAAATAAAATTTGGGGGTTTAGTAAAACATTTTTGAGTTATGAACCAGACAAATTTTGAAAGGTGTTAAAGATGTTTCCAAAATTTGTTAATCAAAAATCGTAACCCCAGGTGCACATCTGTAACCCATGAGACACCCATCCTAAAAATTTGGGCTCTTAGTTAATTAAACTCTGTTCTGTGGAGTGGCAACGGAAGAATAATAATAATAACTAACCAAAGCACTAAGACCAATACTGGGCCACTATACTATATAGTATAGTCGGCACAGTAAAATTAATCAAATATAATCAAAATTTAGTAGGTAACTAGCGAGCTTCGCTTGCTAGGTCGCTTCGCGGCAGACACATCCATACACCAACATATTCGCGGGAGGTGTGTGGTTTATATACTGCTAACATTGATTATAAAGCGTAAATAGGCCCAAATGTCAAATCTAATAATGTGAAATTTTTGTGAATACGTGATCATGCGATAATGAGTAAGCATATTGGGAATCTGGTGTGACCAACGTGTACGCATCATATTTGTACACGTTCTATTAAATTTTAAGAGTTTATCTCGGCGAGTTTGCGAATTATGTGCGAGATACAAGAATTTTTAAAATTTTTGTATTATCAGATGACGTAGTAATTTGATAAGAATTAGCATATTCGTGATTTGGGTGAGGAATATATAGCCACTATTAATATACATAATGCCTATTAATTTTCACTTTTCTAACTGATATGAAAAGTGAGTTGTGAGCAATTAGGTGGATTTTAACACTTTCAAAAATGTGACAATGACGTCATAACTTCCACATCTGTAGTCATGGAAAAATCTAATTTACCAATGGATTCTATGATTGAGATTATCAGGAGGTTGGAAAAATTTGTCGTTCCATAGCCTACTTTACTCAGGCCTGACACTGACAGTAAACACCATGGATAAAAACGAAGGCATAAATCATTAATTGAAAATAGAATGATATGTAGGCGCTAGTTGAGCTACAATAATTTTTACATCAGACAATGGCCTAGCCAATGGTTTATAATAAACAAATAGTATTCATTTTTTGTTAAAATGAGTTTTATTAGTGTTTTTCACTATACACTAACACTATTGTTAATTAATTATTCATATAACAATTAAAATGCTACAATAAAGTAATGCTTGCGAAGGACATGATTACTGAACTCTTAGTTTCTTTAATTTACGATTATCTTCTCCTCATGAGGATACATGTGAATTCATAATTTTTAACCATGTTGGAGACAAAACAGTTTGAGGCTACAAAAAAACAATTTACGTATGATCTCCAACCATCAGTATTACAAATTGAGCATCTGTTGCGCCAGGGTTCACTAGAGTAATTCTCAAGGATTCTAATAAACAGACCAATAAATAAATCTTGGCAGACACGACAATGCGTTAATTTTTTGTTCTTCAAGTATTGATCCACGCAATAACCTGCATTAAATGTCAAAGATTGGAGAGTTTCGCAACCAATGATTACAGTAGAAATATCTTGTAGCTTTGAGAGAAATGGTGCTAATTCTATGATAGGAGAATCACAGACGTCTTCTTTCGGTTAGAAAGACTTGATAAACGAACTCAAGATTATTTTCTTTTGAAGAGGGTTCCTGGGAAAACAGTTTCAATATACTAGATATCTTGAGCCATCGATCAGTTTCTAGTATTTGGCCATATGAGACGTGATAGTTTGATCCAGACATCATTCTATACAACCCGAAGTGGTGTTCTAGTGGATCTGTCTGGAGGAAATAGGCGAGTACATATAAAAATCCGCATTGAGAAGTTAAGTGATTGACTAAAAAGGGCAGCGCTTCACAAGTATGTTTGAAGCTTGTAAAAGTCTGGGGTGTTAATTTACCTTGTTTTCCTGGTAAGGATCTCCAAGTATATAGACAGTTAACAATGCGAGTAATCAAGCCAATTCTAGGATCATCTAGTACTAGTTGTTTAGAAAATTCGTCATTTAAACGAACGTCTTTGTTCGGACAATAAAAATCTTCCACACCATAACAATAATATCAATGAATTCTGCAGTCTCGTGTTTAAACCTTTTGAGCCGGGGTTCATTAGAAATCTTTAGAGCCAATTTAACATTCTGCCGTTCTATTATGGAAGGCCAACATGCTTTTGCTGTAAGACGCGGTGCAAGTTTCGCGATACTGTTTTGTTCCAACATATAAATCGTTCGAATATCATCAAAAGAAGCTGTTTGTAGGTTAAGAGGGAATCGAGTGCAGTTAGGTGAAAAATCTTCAAACTTTGGATACAGAAAAGTTTGGTTTTCATTTTTTAGATTCAGCCAATTGTTACGAATCGTCTTAAGTATATGCACAAAATCAAACATTAGTACAAGTGATCTGTTTGCGAATAATGGATGAGCGACGACAGGTTGTAAGGTTTTTTGATCAGAGGGAAATAACATAAAAATCTTACATTTAGTGGATAGTTATCAGTGCACAACACCTGAACTGAAAGTCCACACCGTTCTATATCAGCAATCACCTGTATAATGACAGGATAAATAACTTGTGCACTAATTGTAGAATGAGGAATTAATCGAACAACAGTAGACCACTTTTTGTGCATACTTGAAACCATTATTGCGAAAACTGTCTTAATAGGGTCGTCAGAATCAACACAAGAACCAATTATTCGCCCACCCTTATAAGAAACATCGGATGTAACGTGAATTTCGTCCATTTGAACAATTACGTTTCTTTCTTGAGAAGAAAAATTTGTAGTTGCTTGATTAAGATAACTCATATAGTCACTTTCTAACCCAATAGAGGAATCAAGTTTCTCAAGTGTATGTGCATGAGGGAGAGATAGGCACTCTAGAGATTGTAGATATTTGTAGCAGCTAGGAGAGATAAGATGGGATTTCAGTGCCAAAACTTGGCTAAGGACGCTGTATCTTCTGCGGTTCTTGGGAATGGTAGAGTTCTCGAGTTGACAAATGATAAACTGAAGGCGAGCTAGTCTAGAAGAATCGTCGAGAGTAGTTAAGTCTCCGTCTATAGATTTTGAAATACTGACTTCAAGTTTAACAATTGCTCTGTTAATATTTCTACAAGCATTCGTGATGTGTAGCTGGATAGAATTAGAGGTAGAATTAATAATTGATTTGCTTTCGATCTCAGCAATTAGAAGCTCAATTTGTCTAACATCATTTATCACAGGTAATGATAGGATATAGGCTCTTCTCCCCGGAATGCTGTTACAGTTACAATATAATAGATAGTCAGGGAAGACTGAACTGAAATGTGGTGATTTATATTACAAAGTGATATTAGATGAAATTCACCATCGCTGGGCTGCCAAGACACCCAATTAGAAGGAATGTTTGGGACAATAACTTCTCTTTCAACTATTCTAAAGTAGTAACACGATAAACCTCTTCTTCTTTTTGTGAAATACAACTTAGCTGTATGGCTCGAGTGAAATGATATACTCCTTTTCCTCAAAAGATAGCCGATGTATAGGAGCTGATGGTTTTGAATAATATGAAGAACAACCAAGTAAGATAGATGGAATTGCTCCTGTTCGTAACTTAGGTTGGGCTCTTGGGATTTCAGAAAAGGACCCATCAGGATTTGGCACTTTAGAAACATGCTCGATGTCGTCTTCACGAAAATGTTTAGCACAAACAAAGATAAATTTAAAATCTGTCAACTTAACGGTGCAATTCTAGAATCTTACACCACCCCATTTTTTCTAAGTAACCATAATACCTGTTATTCTCGTGTATAGCACTCGTTAAAAGAAGCAAAATGAGACAAAAAGAATCTAAATCGGTTCACTTTTGACTGAATTACAGTTAATTTTCGTTTATAAGCCAAAGTCAATGGAGAAATGTTGTTACATTAAAAGAAGCCAATTATGCATCAAAACACTGTTATGCGATACGCATACTGCAATCTTGTTACCTTTTTGAAGTAATACAATTCTAACTCAGTTACGTAATAAGCGAAATTCTCACAGAGCAACAGTGATTCACTGTAATTGTATGTTGCGATAGTTCATACCAATATTATTGAAAAAGAACTGCCTTGGAATGTATTAACACGAGTACATGCAGATAGTATTACAGATAGTTAACAAACAATTTTGATCCACTAGGGGTGCAGTATAATTATGGTCCATAATATTAGTAAATATATCTCATGTTCTTGCGATAATATTATGTTTATAATTTAAGTATAATTTATAAAATTCAATTACTATTCACTACTTTAAACATTTCAATTTACCTAGTAACATGAATGGAATTTCAATTTGTGTTAATTTTATCAAATATAATCTCCTAGTGACTTAGTCATTGATTTGTTGTGATCACACTGACAATATCTTGAAATTTTAAATTTCACATCCAACTGTACACTTTAATTTTTCAGCGAAATCACATTACACATTACTTAACGGTGTCCTGGGAATCAATATTTTCATTACTATGGGCAACTTCTATTGAGTATATATTTAGCTTTCCTACTCCTGTGGTCTGACATTGAAATTAGAATTATAAATATTGTAATTTCATTATGAAAGTAAATTCTTTGTCTGAAGATTGAATATTTTAAATATAGAATATTAGCGTCTATCCTATATAACACTATTCATATTTATTGGAAAATATATTATACTTGTTCTAGAATGTTCAAATTCACAACATTGCTTCAACTATGTCTACTGTAATTATTCTACGTTCTCAATAATTTATTTTTTGCTTTTCAGTCCCAATATTTATTTATCAAGCCTCCGGCGACAGAAAAAGTGTATATTTTGCTCAATCTGACAATGTTTCCTTATTATCTCTGTAAATAATGCAGATTTATGAATTAAAAAACCTGCGATCTTTAAGATAAGTATCATTTATTGTGTATAAATTTTTTTGAGTCTTAATCTATTGTATCTTTCTCAATAGAGTCGGGCATTTAGTCAGGCTTCAGACAATCCAAATATTCACAGAAAAATGGTACTGACCGGTTGCAATCATTTAGAATATTGTTTTATAGCATATTAAACTTTTCCATCGGACTTAAAATGGATTATTGATATTTCTAGGAAGTTAGAGCTAAGCTCTAGCAAATTAATTAATTTCAATGTTTATGCTCACATCACTGGAATGACACCACCTTATATGGGCATATGAATTTATAAGATTGTGACCTTTTGGATAATGGTCTCATTTTTTCTTCCAATGTGTTTGCAATGGGATATTGATGTGAATAGATAGTTAGAGCTTAGCTCTAGAGTTTCAACTTCAGGAGAGAGGAAATTTGCTGCGTCATCAAAAATGGGCACATTACATGCCCATATATGGAACATTTTGAAAACGGTGCGTGTTAGGAGCACGAAATGTATTACTGACATGTTAGGAAGTCGGTTATTACGATAATTTTGAGACGTAGCTTTTGATTCTAGCACCTCTGGTGTCTGAGAAAAAAAATTGACAAGAAAACGTACCCTCGAATGGGATTATATGCCATAAAGATTCAAATTTTCACTTTTTAACTATTTTTTTTTATTAATTATGGTTTATCTTCGTTATTGATTGCTTGGATAAATTAAAATTACCACCAATCCAACCAATGTAGCGGAATTCAATCAAGAGAATCGTTCAAAGTGGTGAAACCAGTGATTCGCTGTACCAAATAGCTTATAACTCTGAAAATACGGTTGGAAGAGACTCAAAACCATGTACAAATGTTTGTTATGGTCCTTTTGCAGTAATTGTCCAAGAAATAAAAAATTGGGTTCAGTGTATATTTATGTAGATTTCCCATTATTTTCCTTGCAAGGACACCCTTAACTAATTTAAAATTCTTTTTAAATAATAACACATTCAACAAATGGTAACTCCTCACTATCTAAATTAGTATCCTGATTGATTTACGTAGCAGATAGGGTTATTGGATTCTCGCAGAGCATTAAGCGCTCATTATTTTTTGGAGCGCGCTCCTAACCATAAAAAAGAGCGGCGCTCCTGTTTTCGCCCTCCGATAAAAAAAGGAGCGCGCTCACTTTTCGCTCCTTCATTTCTTTTGCACCAAAATATGCTAAAAAAACAAAGATGTTTATCAAGTTAATTAATTCTGATTCGCGCTTAATTAAAAACTGCGCAAACCCCATGGTAACTTAGTTATTTTATTACATTATCAATAAAATAATTACGTACCAAATTACACGTGCCCTAGTTTATATAAGGCAATTGTATGTTCTGCATGCTCAAATTATCCAATCTTCGTGATAACTCTATTATTCAGGTAATTTTATATTGGAATAGTGATATTTAAAAAAGTAGTGAGCTCCAGTGAGCACGTCCCGAAAAAATCTAGCGGCGCTCCAGCTTTCGCTCCTCAAATTTCAAAGGCGCGCGCTCCACCTTCCGCTCCTGAAAATGGAGCGCGCATCTGGTGCGCCGCTTTTCTAATGCTTTGGATTCTTGGGCGCTACCCCCCCCCATTACAATATATATTTTATCTGATTCTTTACTTGGAAATCAATATAAACGGTAATACTTATTATTCGATGGTTCTTATTTGTTCATAATTCCAAAAGATTTCAAGTTTCACTTGAAATCTATTTTTCCTCACCAGGAGGTGACGCTACCCTGGACCCTCCCCTGTATACTAGATAATTTATTCCAATAATAGCTTGACAATGAACAATTATCTAACTGAATTAATTTGAATTAGGGTATTTCCCCATCCGCACAGTAATAAAATTTCTGGATTGACCATAATTTTTCGGTAATTATTATTAAAATACTATCAAATATTATAAATTGAGTTTTTATACTATGTACTATGCAAATAACAATAAGTATTGATATTTAGTTCCTCAAACAATTATTAATTTATATTATATTTATCTAACTTCATGTACGAACTACAAATAGAACATTTCTGCTAGCTCTCACTAGTTTATTTGGGAATTCCGAATTTTTTTCTGCTGTTGATCCTTGATTAATTAACTTTAGGCTGTTATTGATTGAGAATAATTGATTATCAAATAACTAATTGGATGGATTAATTTACTGTCAGCCAATTAAATTACAGTCTGAGTCAGGCATTCTATCCTGCACAATAACAACAGAAGAGACACTATAATCAATTTAAACGAATTGAAATCAAGCTGCTAATCCATACTAGGACAACTCTAGAATTTTCTTAAGTAGATATTTAAATTTGGGTATATCTAACTTAGTTCTATATTTAATATTCCAATTACCAACTATTAAATTTCGATTCTGTAGCACTTATCCAGTTGCTCAATCAGTTCTTGACAATTAAAACAAAGCAGTAAAGTTAGAACTGGAAGAGTACTTAGAACAATCCGAAAGAAAATAATTATGTTAAATATATGAGACAACATTAGTTTTTTGGCCTAGATTGTTTACGTTGTTTTGCTCTGTAAATACAAGTATTTACAGATATATTATTGGAGAGCTTTCATATTTTAAAGAATCAAGATTGCCCTAACCAATGCGAATAGGATATTTTAAAAACATCTTAACCCAAATCACATCAATTTTGACAGAAAATAATTTTAAAGTTTCCAATTAAACACTTAGATATGGTTATTAGAGTAAACTTCTATTGTACAATTATGTATGCAATGATCCATACAACTCGTAAATATAAATCCCTACCATATTAACTTATGTGTGAAAACAATCTATAGCCATGTAATTAGACTTTTTGAATGAATTATAATGCAGCATGCAATTGAAATTATATAGTTAAAGGAACATTGTGAAAGTTAGCTCATCCATTAACTAAAATTAGTAGTTTATACTTCAAGCCCTCAAGATTTTCCAGTTGGAACATGTTTACCATACCACATACTTATTCAACATACAATTGAACGTATTTTATTAATTTCTGATCCACTTATCGAATCTCAGTTTCCTCTTAACGTAACAATAGCAGATGGTCTAGATGGATCCACAAATAGCATTTTCATTCATGCACAATATTTAAAGCCAATTTATGTTATCATATTTGCTATAAATTAAAAAAATGTATTACCCAAATTATACTTTTGTACTCGACTCGACAACTTGAATCTCTTCTCTTTATTATGGCGACGCCTATATTTACCCCAATTATGTTACCCTCTACTTTTCCATACATTGAGGAAATGAACTTGAAGGAACTATTCTTACAAATCACTATCAATTAAGATACTTGTACCGATTGGTTGAGAGTTCACGGACTCTTAGCGAGAGGTATGATTTGTAAGTGCGGCACAGATATGCGCGAGGGAATTTTCACAAAAGTCATTGATGGGGTGGGGAGGAGATGTCCTAAGAAAAACTGCAAAATCGACGAGTAGGATCATTTTTTGACTTGTCATTAACAGAACTTGTAGAGTTTTTATATTTTTGGGCTGAAGGCCTACAAGACACCAAATTTTTACACAAGAATTTGGGATGGGCAACAGCTACCATCACCGATTGGAAAACTTCTTACGTGATCTCTGTGTTGAAAGATACCTCGCTAACCCAGAACCAATTGGTGGTCCTGGACATATAGTAGAGATTAATTAAAGCAAATTCGGAAGGAGGAAATACCATCGCGGTAGACAACTATCTGGAAAATGGGTCTTTGGAGGAATTGACAGAGATTCCAAAGAGGATTTTATGATTTCAGCGGATGATCGATCAGCTGCTACCTTGATTCCCATAATTGAGCGGTATATAAAACCAGGAACAACAATCTTAAGTGATGAATGGGCATCATATAATCTAATTCCTCCAGCTAACTTTACTCATTTGACGGTGAACCATAGCATCCATTTCGTAGTCCCGGGGACAGATATACAGTACATACTCAAACGATTGAGAGTACCTGGGGACAGGCTAAGAAGAAAATGAGGAATTCTATGACAACCAATCCTGAATTACTGGATACCTACTTAGCCGTATACTGTTGGAAGAAGAGGCATAATTAAAACATTTTCAATAATTTAGTAATAGAAATTAGAAATCAATACCCTGTAGTCTAAAGCAAGTATTCTGTATGATATTATGATAATGATTTAACTTTATTCCATTAGTATATTTGCATTGCTCCAAAGTTATGTGTAGTTCATATATTCTCTATGCTTATCTAAATGAATTGTTACTGTACTCTCTCATCCAGGGTTTACCTAGGTGCCTGTCAGCACCTAAAGGGCCCAGCATCGTTTGAGAGGTTGGTTACAATGTGACTCTTAATTAGGTTCCGAATCTGGGTGTTTGGCAAGATTTGTTGGCCAATAATTTCTGGATAAATCCCTGCTCTCATCAAAATTAATATTAACACCTAGATATACAGTGCAACCCCGATTATCAAGGGGCCAGACAAAATGTTCGGATAATCGGGATTTCGGATAATGAAAGTTCGGATACCGGGGTTTCACTGTAGTTGAGTTCACTTCAGATTTGCTCATAGTAACCTAGTGCGGCGTACTGTACGCTACGGTACGAACTTTGTACGCAGATTATCCTTTCGTACCGTACTTAAAAGCACTATGTAGTATGTACGTACTTAGTTAATGATAGTATAGATGCTTATCTTTTAGCACTTGATTGTTATTTTTTATCGAAGAATAAGTTAGGTAATTTATCAAGATTTAGTGTCGATTCTTAGTAGAAACTATAATAGAACTATAATAGATAAGATACTTGTTTATGAATTATTATTTGAAATATAGAAATACTTGTATATATTGTTTGATTGTTCACAAAGTATTATTTCGTACCGTACGAACGTACGCGGTTACTATGCATTTGCTAAATCTTAAAGATACTAGCATGTAACAAAGAACAACATTATTTAGAGAGGTAAATTAAGTTAATGCATATTAAATTCTTGTTCATCATCTCCATCCAACCTAAATTTTAACATCCGTAGGATTTATTCTACTAGTCTCTAGTGAACATACAATTACTAAATATTATCCTCAAAATTGTTTGTTAACTATCTGTAATACTATCTGCATGTACTCGTGTTAATACATTCCAAAGCAGTTCTTTTTCAATAATATTGGTATGAACTATCGCAACATACAATTACAGTGAATCACTGTTGCTCTGTGAGAATTTCGCTTATTACGTAACTGAGTTAGAATTGTATTACTTCAAAAAGGTAACAAGATTGCAGTATGCGTATCGCATAACAGTGTTTTGATGCATAATTGGCTTCTTTTAATGTAACAACATTTCTCCATTGACTTTGGCTTATATACGAAAATTAACTGTAATTCAGTCAAAAGTGGACCGATTTAGATTCTTTTTGTCTCATTTTGCTTCTTTTAACGAGTGCTATACACGAGAATAACAGGTATTATGGTTACTTAGAAAAAATGGGGTGGTGTAAGATTCTAGAATTGTACCATATAAGGAGGGTAATAGTTGCTGAAACAATTAGGTGCAGAGCACTTGTTATGCATTAATTAATTATATCAGCTAAATAAAGTGATGAAGATAATATAATTAGCCAGTGAGAATTAGGAGTTAAAATAAAATTACTATTTAAAAATAGTGGGGTAAGGTTGGGAAAATGTAACAAAATTTCACGTTTAATCAATTTACTATATAACTAAATGAAAAATAAAAATATTATGGTTGTACAAAACCATTTTTATTCCCCAACCACAAATATCGAAAAATATTTAATTAACATAGTCTACTCCGCTTAATTGGAACACGTTTGTCCCAGGCCTCTTGTCCCAATTAAGCGGAGATACCAACTAAACGGAAACTTTTGTAAAGTAGTGATTTACATGTGATTTACACAAATTTTGGTTTTAAACCTGTTACAACAATTCTTCCAATGCCTGCGGACTCTTGATTCTTCTCAAACCATAGAATGAGTCGTAATATTCTCTGGACCGTTTAATTTATCCCTGAACCACAAGGTCATAATCTCTGGTAATTTCCGATATTACGGAAATCAATAAGAAATAGACAATATTTAGATATTTTGTCCTGCATTCATCAGTATTGACAAAAATTATTAGAATTTGTTCTGATCAATATGATTTTCTATTGAGCGAGCACCAATTTTGAACCAAATTTGTTTAGTTTGTCCCGATTAACCGAAAATTTAATAATAGCTTTTAATTAAAGGATTCTATTCTTGGGGCGTTGTCCCAATTAAGCGGAGTACACTGTATCTCCAAGTTACGAACTACACTTTCACCCAGCTTTCATCCAAGAAAAAATTTCCCGCGGCCTAGATTAAGATTGAGCTCGCTCACACGCGTCTAAAATGCTCAATTTGTATTACGTCTATGGGAGAATCTCTCAATTTTCGCGCGCCTAGAAAAGTTTTTTTTTGAAATTACGCGCCTGAAGGCGCGTCGCATACGCCTGGATAAAACCCTGCTTTCACCCAAGTTTATAACCGCCTTCGTTTGTATCCGTGGTGACAAATTTTGATTCTATTGTCAGGCCTGAGTAAAGTAGGCTATGAATTAGCTAATTAAATAGATAATTTCTGATCACCTAAACTGAATGAGAATATAGAAGTTCTGATTGCATATTTGAATTCCACATGGTCGAATTACCAGGGTTGCCGTGGGTATGGGAATCTTGTGGGAATTCCCACAGGATTCCCATATGGGATGGGAATGGGAAATTTTTTTAGCCTGTGGGAATTCCCACATGTGGGAATCCTGTGGGAAACCTATGGGAATTCCCACATGTGGGAATCCTATGGGAATTCCCATAGGACTATCATTAGAATTTCCACACATTCATATAGATCATCATGTTACAATAAAGCATAGTGTACATTATGGTTGTAGACAAACCATAATGATTCATGAACACTATATATGCGAATTCCCATACGTAGGAATCCTGTGTAAAATTGTAAATGCTATGGGATTTCCCACATGTTGGAATCCTGTGGGAATCCTATGGGAAATCCTGTGGGAATCCTATGGGAAATCCTGTGAGAATCCTATGGGAATTCCCACAGAAATCCTGTGGGAATGGGATGGGAATGGGAATGAAAATTTCCTTCCCACGGCAACCCTGCGAATTACTCTAGGTGTATTATTTCAAAACATTATGATTATTTTCTACTGAAATACTGCCACATTCCCATTTGTGCCACAAGTGTCACGTGGCTGATACACTTATGCCACTTCATGGATATTTACTAAAATGACGTGAAATCACAATAATTTATTTATATATAACAATAGCAAGATATTTAGTCATTTCAGAGTAGTTCAAGCCGTTAGTAAGTTTCCAGACAACTATTGTGAAGGCATTAAAATTCCAAATTGTTCAAATACTTTTGGCTGCTTAGTGTATTTATAAGATAAATAATAGGTAAACTATTTTTTCAATTAGTTATGATTGTATTAACCAATTACTTTTTGGGGGCCTTTTCCTCATACATCAGCCCTATCCTCTCCATTCACACAGTGTAACCGCACATCTATCCCCATCCAATCGGCCCCAATTTTTTAATTAATCGTATATGAGTAACGACATAACAGAATAAGCATCGCATTGATGTGCCTTGATAATGCGGTTCCCAGTGTACAAAAAAAACTCTCAAAGGAAACTAGGTTAAGGTACACTTTATTACTCAAACTATGAAATTAAACAGTATTACAGTAAACTCCAAGTCGGCTATAAATCGGCTTATAACGAAGTTCAATGGTCCGGACATCCTTATATTCAACTATACTATAGTCAAAGAAATCGTTAAAATGAAATTCTCTTCAGGCGAAGATATTTATTTTTGGACATAATCTCAAGTTGTTCCATAAGTCTTGTAATTCGTGTTCAGTATTGATACGTCAGGTAGATAGTGATCGAAGTAGTTTTGGATTTAAAAGATGGCTGCAGAGTTATCTGTGGCTCTGTATAAACTCCAAACGTACCTCTCGAATTATTCAGGCATTCTTTCTGTAGACGTTGTTGGAAACGTAGACATCGACATCAAGAATAGCAGAAGCAGCATAATTTCCACATCTGTTCCCCAAACGGATTCACGATACATAAGTACATGTGTGCTAAGGTATTCACACGGTGTCGTTCGTTTGGTTTTAAAATACCATCCAGTTCCTTGTTCCTTCACTGGCGATAAAGCGAGAGATGATGGAGCGAAGATGTAGGTATCTGTTTTCACTCCCAGTAATTAATTTGGATATGCATCGAAATAGACAATTAGTCAATTACCATCTCCTTCGATATGTTCCGCTTCGCAACGCTATTAAATGTTTGTCTACAAATTGATTCAAATGATATCCCCAACATTTCACATTTATTACGCTACCAATTTTCATCTATCACTGTGATCCTTGGGTTCATCGTTGTGTCGTATGGATCTCGAAGCGGAACTGCGTCGTGAAATGATTCCCATAGCATTGTGTTTAGATACTGCATTCCATAAATATGAATTTGTTTACAATTTAATTAATATATGAATGATTTTAATGTCATGACTTGCTTTGATATACTGAACAAAACATACTAATTTTAATTTTAACTTCTTGTGAAGTCTTAGTCTTGAGAGGGCGTAATGCAACATACTTGCTCAGGTAGCATTCAGTGACTAGAATGTGTTTATAGCCGTTTTCACTATCAGGGAGGTCGCATATAAGGTCCATTCCTCCTATATGTCTCCACGTTTTAGACGTAGGAGGTATTGGTTGGAGTTCCTTTTTGAGGTTGGGGTGGCAAGGCCGCTGTCATCTGAAATATTGGCGAGTCTTTACCTCGATAATATAGGAAAGTCATTACCATAGTATAATTTAATAGTATAATTTAGACCGGCCAAATGTATTTGAACAACAAGAATTATATTCCAGACGTAATATGCTTCAAATTGTTTGTTGACGGTGATTTAAACTACTCTAAAATGACTTTAAATTCATTGCCATGTTTCTCAACTCATATCATTGATATTCTAAGTCAATTTTATACAATATCCATGAAGTGGAATACGTGGCCCTACCACTTGACACTTGTGGCACAAATGGGAATGTGGCTGTATCTCAGTGAGAAATGATCGTGATGATTTTTTTAAACAATTTCAGGATTATTAATGTCCTGATTGAATACTATTATTGTGCCCAAATAGGCTTCCAATCTACTTGATAGACATGGTATATCCTTTCAAACTAGTTGCACATCTGAAAATATTTAGCTCGGAAGTTTGTCATCCATTATACTTTTGCTAAAATACGTAGCAGGAAATTAAGTTCATGGAAATTAACGCGATTTGGATAAATTCGCGTTAATTTCATGGCGCGGAAATTTCCTAGAATAAGGTATTAATTCCTAATAAAGATGTTGAAATACTTTTGGCTGTTCAGTGTAGTTAGCGCTGGTTCCGCCTTTAAATCGACAACAATTAGAAATGTCCAATTTTTTTCAATATTTTACACACACTGCGGTAGGATGTTATCTTTCGATAGGATTCTGGTTTTCATCGATTCGACGATTATTTCCAGAGATATGAACATTGGCGCCGAAACTCTCCAGCGCCAGGGGGGGTGTAACTTTACATTTAAATGTGAAAGGTCAAAAAACGATTCCTATGGCGCATTGTCGCAAAGTTTACAAGTATAAGATTAAAGTTGGGGCGCGCGGAGCGAGTGTTGCGAGCGATCTTTGGGGGGTTCTGGGGGCAAGCCCCCCAGAAAAAAATGGACTGCGAGATAGCCAGATATCAATTTGTTATGAATGAATTATACGTATATTTTATTGTACTAAATTATATTGAATATTGTATTTTTTATCCAGAGGGAACGGTAATACCCGCACCAATAATGTTGCCCCCTTCAATTTACGGGGGGGGGGGGGAACGCGCCCCCCCTAGCGCACCCCCTGTTTCGCCACTGCTATGGTGGCTGAAAATCATTATGTTGACGGGCATAAATGTATACATATATTAATAATCCAATGTTATTTAGAAGGACTCCTTATGGAATTATAATTTTTCAATGGGTTTACGTGTATGTTTTCTACTTTAACAATAAAGAATATGTCTAATATACCCTGCCTGACCAACCAGGAGGGGTATACCCTTCCTGACTCTTTCCTCAGCCAGGGGGGGTGAAACCCTCCCTGACAAAAACCAGGGAGGGTGTAACCCCCCCTGACCCCCCCACTTTCGGCGCCTATGGATATGAACGTTTTAAAAGGGAGCCCTTTCATTATCTACTAGGTTTTATAACACCAAGGGTCTTGAACAGTGTTCCCTCTAAGGCACTCAAAAATTTCCGTACGGAAATTTGCTTGTTTTTGCCAAAGGCAAATACGGAAATTTTAGGGATTTCGGACCCTTAATACGGAAAATTTCATTTATAGGATTATATGGATTATTATATTGTTAACATTTTTATTGATGTATGCAAAGATAGTGTGGCGAAAAGTCTAGTCATTCTCACTTCAGAATTCCTATACCAGAAAGCCACTCTTTTATACCACTTCGTAATCGTAATCATCCTCATCGCTTTCCTCAGAATTCGGTTCGAAATCAGAGTATGCGAAGTAGTCTTCGTTAGGTTGGGGATGTACAGGTTGTCCAGCGCTACTGAAGGGAAGTCCACATGGTAGTTCTAGTCACACCCCTTGTACTTTTTCCCGAGTACGGTAGAACATGAGATCTGAGCACGGAATTTTTCTCCCACAGGAAGTGTCGTCACGGAATTTAAATTAACTTCACGGATTCAAAGGATCCGTCACGGATTCTTAGAGGGAACACTGGTCTTGAACACGGTAAATTAACTAGTAATTGTGATAACAATAATTCAAAACTCAGATATATGATAGTCCGAGGAAATTTTTGCAAAAATCAACAATTTTTTTGCAAAAAGTGGATACTGCAAAAGTTATAGTTCTTCGGCGATCTTTAGGGTACGGATTCTTAACTAATTTGTAACTCAGAGATGTAAAGAGATAAATTCAAGTTCCACTAGTTAAAAATGATCAGCACACATGGTTTCCCATATGTAAATAATACATTTTATAAGCCTAGTACGCACCGTTTTCGACATTGCCCTCTATGGCAGTGTGAATGTGACCAATTTTGATGATACATGCAAATTTGTATCTCCTAAACGAGGAACTATAGAGCATAGCTCTAAATTACTAATCACATTGATATATCATCTCTAAATCATTGCAAAGTCAAAAATCACTCAAAACCAAATGGCTACCTTAGGATAAACCCGAATGCCCATATATGGAGGTGTCATGTGATCATCAAAAGAGAGAAAATCCAAATTCAAAAGTGAACTGGAGCTTAGTTCTAACTTTCAGACACTATCAGTGATTGAATTGGCCGATTTTAATTCATTCCCGGATCAATATTCTTCGCTGTAGACGTGTCGAAAATCCTCTCTGCCTCCTGAAAACTACCATATCTAATTATAGACTGCCACAAATTTTAAAGCTTAGTTTTGGGGAACTTTATGAACTTATAACGCCGAGATTTGGAACATAGCACTATAACAAGTAAACTAATTCGTCGTTAATATACCAACTTGTGCAGTGATGTTTTGCCAATTTTAGAAGTGGGGGAACGGTCATGAAAATTTTATTAGGCTGTTCTCTGAGGAAAAACTTGAATAATTTAGTTCGTTATACCTAGTAATTAATATATATACATAACGTGATAATAATTCTTGCCATTCATTCTGATTAAGCACATAACACAATGTCTCGTTATTCTAATTCCTTACATAAAAATGTACATGGATTCCTCATACGAGCGATTTCATAGTTCGAGAAATTTTCTGGGTTGTCCATTAATTTTGGCCAATATACATGAGGAAATTGGAGCTCGTACAGGGATATGACTCAAATTGGTAGGTGGTATGGCAATGGTCATGGTATTTATATATACCGTCACATAATTTAGCGCTCACTAGTTTGTACAATGTTTTTAACATTATGTGGGTGATCTGAACTGTCTGGTTAACAACTGATGATACTAATATATTAAAACTAATCTATTTCATTCTTGTTAAGTATGTTATTAACGAATCCTCGTTGAGCCCGTGATTGAACGTCTCGTCTGATTAAAGAAGACATCAATCAACACGTGAACAAACAATTGTACAACTGAGTGATCTATTAGGAGGAACGCCGTTACCTCCGGGCTTGAATTTTCTCATGGGGCAACGGCGTTCACCCGAGTTCCCCCTGGAAAACATCACTGAACTGGGGCCTTTGGGAGCAAAGAAGTGGCTCAAATGTAGGAAAACCGTCCGTTTTTTCTAAAATCGAGCAATTCCGAAGAAAAATTTGACTTTTTGATGTTAGCACCTACGTCGAGTAACTCAAGGGGACATGGTAGAATGGATTAGACCGATTTTAGATTTGTACTCTTTTTAAATTCTTCAGAAATAAGCTTTTAGTACTATATTATTCTCTATGGGAGCTTAGATATAGAATTTCCAAAAAGATCAGTGCTTAGAAGCCTTATATTAGAGCGCTAGCAGTCTTAAAATAGCCTATACACTATGTCCTTGTTATTTAGGAAGTATTAGCTTACTAGGATAAACGAGTAGTGAGTTATAGATACTCACTAATGCATTTATAGTCGGCACCAGCATTATAATGCATCATAACGTTCAAAATTATAATAGCCCATTTGAATAACAAAAATAATAATGTTCAACTGGAACGAGATAGGTAGGAAACTTTTATAAAGTATGAACAAAATACAGAAGTGGTCCGGACAAAGATGGACTATCCTTTAGAATAATGTCACTGTAAATGGCAAGTGGTCCGGCCATGGCTATCTAGGAAAGTATACCGAATAATTAAACTCACATATTCTTTAACGTCTTGGGAAAAGCCTGAACATGTGTGTCTTTGCTGAACTGAATGTAGGGTCGTATTTATTCCGGGATGAACGACTTCGTCATGTAACTTCTCAAAGATGCTGTCCAACTCAGACTGCAAAGGAACTGCCAAATGTGTCTCTGTGCCTTCACTTATAATTTCTAAAGGGATAATCCAATTAAACAATGGGATATTTGAAAATGGTCAAGGGGAATAAGGAAGTCAATATTACCTTGAAAAGTTTGTTGGTATCTCCAATAAAATAGGAAGACAATCTTCTTTGTAGTTCCATTTTGTCTGACGTGAAGCTTGAGATGCCTCATGATATTTTTCTTCGCGAATAAAGTGAATGATTTCGTCATATTCATTTGGATTCATTTCAAAATAAGAAAGGATATGATTGTTGTTTGTTGTAAATGAAAATAAGACAATTAATGCAAATCTTAAGTTTCTTATATAGTTAATTAATTTGATAATAGTACAGGGTTTATCTATATTATGATCTCAACATCATAGTATTCTTAAATTCATAATAAAAAGTAAAATAAGCCAAAAATTCCTTTTAGTGTCTCAAAATATCACTGTATAATTTCTCAAAATCTCACGCGTCTCAAAATATCATGCAACAGTAATCTACATACACGTTCTGGGGAATAACAGTGTCTTCCTCTTTTGTCCATTTCTTTTCCATAATCCAAAATCGCACTCATTATTACTGTGCCGGCTATACTATAGTATAGTGGCCCAGTTCTAATCTTACTGCCTTTATTTTATTTATTTTTCTCCGTAGACGGTGCACTGGCCAGAGCTTTATTAGTCAATGGCCTGAAACTTGGCATGTAGGTGCGCTGTTACTCTAATTTGCACCTGGGGTTACGATTTTTTATTATCAAATTTTCGACACATTTTTAACACCTTTCAAATACTTTCTGGTCCATAACTCAAAAAATGTTATAATAAACCCAAAATTTTTATTTAACCAAGGGATTCACCATAAAATTCTGCGTCTGATGGGAGAATACAAATTTGTATAATGGGTTTAATTCATGCCATAAATGGAGGTTGAAATTCCCTTTGTTTACTAACACTTCAGGTCAATTGAAAGTGTTAAATCTAATTCTATTGTTTCAACTTGCTATAAATGTATTGATTTAACTTATAAATTCCAGCTGGCTTCGATTTATGTAGTATTACTATACAATGGATTGAATAAAATAATTTAATATAAGGAATTTGTTGACTTAACTCACTCACCGTGGATAACATTTCTAAAATAATTAACTAATAATATAATGTATAATTATGTACGTATTATCAATACATAATGAATGAATGGCATTAAACTCAAGATGGTTCAACATAGAAATAAACTTTAAATTCATCAATCGTTCTCTTGTCCCTTAACAACTTGTTAAAGGAGTCTAAACACCATGAGGCGCTCATAACATGGCGAAAAAATCCAAAATTTCAGCCTGTGCCGACAGCATGTTCCTTTGGAGGCACAATCAATAAACCCCTTCCAAAATATAGTGCCACCAAAGGAACATGCGTCGGCACAGGCTGCAATTTTGGATTTTATTATCCTTCCGTATCCTCTCCACAGAACAGAGTTATATCAGGGACTTCTTTAACATAGGGACTGTAAACTTCGTTTTACGATAAATTAGCGTAGGCCTAAAAAAGTATTGTTACTTATTGATATCCCGTAATCCGCTAATGCTAGACCAGGGGTTCTTAACCTTTTTTATGGCATTTCCCTTTTGGCCTATCCACTCTACCCGAATTTCTCCCTTCGTTTGTATAAGGAAAAAAGTAGCCTTGAACATGCAATTTATTAGCTGTCAGCTGGTTGCATAATTAGCAAACAATAGTGCCCAACATCAATATGATTGGTGATCAATACTTTTGAAATTACCTATGTAGATAAAATACACTAACCGGCCAAAAGTATTTGAACAGCAATAATTTGTATTCAGACATTTGAGGTTATACCAGCATAATAACATTAGCAGATGCAACAAAATGGCTATTTACATGAAACGATATGTAAAGTATAATAAAACAGGAAAATTTTCAAATTTAAATTTTTATGGAGGCGTTAAACTCATTAAATATTTAATTAGCTAATTAAATATTTAATTTATTATCATTAAGATGCAATGTTAATATATTAATTCTGATAGCAGATTTGAATTCCTCATGGTTAAATGACTCTAAGTGCAAAATTTCAAATCAACCGTATATTTTCTACAGTGATACAGTAACATTTCAATTTGTGCCACTTATGCCACAAGTGGCACGTGGCAGAAACACTTATGCCACTTCAAGGATATTTTATGAATTTATTTGAAATCATAATATTTTGTGATGTATATCTATAATAAGATATTTATAGTAATTTCAGAGTAGTTTAGATAGCCGTTAATAAGTTACTAGACGAGTATTGTGTGTGCATTGAAATCTCTGATGTTCAAATACTTTTGGCTGGCCAGTGTATATGGTTTGTAGTATTTTTATTTAAGTTATATTATTATTATTTATTTTGTCTAAATTGATTTCCCCCTTAGAATCCCGAAAATTCCCCCAGGTTAAGCACTCCTGTGCTAGATACAGGAAATGTATTATTGTCGTATAGGAAGTCATATTTTGGGAGTCCAACGGTCATATTGGTTTATCGAAAATATTTGTGGAATGTAAGTTATGCGATTCTCACACCTTTCCATATATGGTAATATTGTTAAAATCTCGAGATTAGTTTGTTTTATACATATGAAATTTATCATTGGCGAATGGGAAATGGGAATTCATATTTAGGGACTCACTAGATCACATTGTTTTACCTAATTCGTTCCCTTTATCCTATATTATTATCTTGGCACTCTCCACAGGAGGATTGCCCCGACCCTGTTTTGTAGTTTATCTAATTCTTACCTATCAGATATGTCTTTATGTTGTTTATTGAAAAACAACAAGGCTGGATTCGGTTAACCGTTGCTGACATCGGTCTAATTCTATTGTTTCAATTTGTAATAATTATATTGATTCAACTTGTGAGATCGAGTAGGCTTCTATTTTCTAATTGAAAACTACGATATTACATTCCAACAACGACAGATTATGTGATTATATTTACTGCAGGAATACTGTTGCCCTATAAATATACTGACGTAATTAATTGAGCTGGCTTCTATTTCAACCTATGTTAGGCATTTCGTTGCTATTTATACTAGAGTTTTCAGTTTTGTGTTAATAAAACTATTACATTATCATATAACTTGCAACTTCTATTTGCTGTTTACTATTTGCAACTTTTTCGAAACTTTGACAAAGCTCATCTATTTCTAAGGTCAGTATGAATTAAGTTATTACATTTATTAATTAAGTTATTAGATTCAAAGTTAATTCAGTTATTACATTTATTAATTAAGTTATTAGATTCGAATTTAAGTTATTAAATTTAGGAATTATCAAGTTAGTAGATTCGTTTTTCGGTGAATTCCTTCATTACTTTCCGATGAATTTATTTAATTATTCATTTAATGCTTCGATCAATTCATTTAATTTCTGAATCACTATGCACCATTGTTAATTTATTTAATTTAAACTAGATATGATTTCTATTGAGCTTTGGAGTTTAAGAATAGGAGGCTGGGGAGGAAAAGGTAGATTACCTAAAGACTGTGATAAGACCCAGAATTTCTTCCTCATTACGGAACAGGCGGATCCGATATTAGCCGATATTTATGTTGCCTGTTATTGGTAGTAATCAGGATACTCCTAGTGATTGGCGGAGTAGTTACATCCTGGACCTACCGGAGGAGATCCTAATGCCTCATCTTCTGAAGAGTTCTCATCTGAAACAGGTAATTATTTCATTGTCATTTAATTATCAAGTTTCTTGATTAAGTATTTTTGAATATTTTCAAAGCGAATTATCCATTTAATTTAATTAACCATTAATGTCATCGATAATTCTTAAAATGAATATGAACTTCATAATGACTGTTATTTATAATGTTCATTGTTTGTAAGTGAAGATATGTTTCTTACAACGAAAACTGTTGTACACAGTTGATAATGTCAGATCTATTATTCAAATTAGTAACGAAATTTAAGTTACGTATTTATACTATCTCTATTTGTAATAATAATACTTGTTAACAGAGGCGGTCGCAGGATCTGGCCAGCCCGGGGCAAAAGAGCAGCTTTTAGTATAAATCCGGGGCATGCTCCATGTAATTATACTACCAATTGGGCTGGAATCCGGGGCAAAAATTTTAAACCCGGGGCATTTGCCCCGGATGCCCCCCCCTGGGACCGCCACTGCTTGTTAATAATACCGATTAATGTTTCAATTATTTACAGTCGAACATTAATTAATATTATATTTAATTAAGATGAAATGCAATTTGAGTATTAAAATTCTATTTAATTTCATTATTTCATTATCCTAATACAATATTTTAGATACTATGGATATTTCAACTGATCTTACTATCCGAGAATTGAGTCCAATGGAAGTACAGTTATGCTCGCAAGGAGATACTAACGAAGATTCGGAATCTGAAATGAATGCTGATCCATAGCATTCTAATATACTAAGGCAATGGCACTCATATTTTTTTTCGACCATGGACTGGTTAAACGAGTTAGTAGATAGTATTCGATAATATACCTAATACGTTATGTATAATATAGATTGTCATTGTTTATAGTCAGGTTACATTGTTGATGCATATTTCATAGGATTTTCTTATATCTTGTTCCCCTTCTGATATTAATTAAATCCCTAATAGTAGTTAGTGAAGATTTGAACTAACACTACATAGTTAATTAATTCATAAAATAAATATACAAGACACAATGAGCTAAGTGTAAATTAAACAACAATAGAGTCTCTCTGTAAAGTAATGATATTAGGAGTGAAACTTGTATTTGCAGTATAATTCGTCAGAGGAACTCTTCACTTAACAAACATCTGATAGAGCAGCGGTTCTCAAATTGGGTCCGCGGATGGAAGTAGAGGGTCGACAATATCTCTATATTTGTATTACGGGCAATGGGAGGGGGTCCACAGAACGTTTGGTATTTGCTAAAGGGGATCCACGGTTGAAAAAGGTTGAGGTTCGCCTTTATAGTCTGCATCTAGAAGCAAATAAGAATTAATTAAAAGTCAAAACTCATTAAACTAGTTTATTTTACAAAAATTGATACAGGCCTGTAGCCATAATGGGATAGTGAGTGCAGGGGCGTCCTGGCCAGGGGGGGCCCATCGGGGAACTTTCTGTCCTTTTGTACAGATAGAATAGTCTGATAAGGCCCCAAGGGGGGCCTTATCAAACTAGGAGCCCAAATTAGGAACCCCCAACCCGCTGGATTGTATGGCCAGGACGCCCCTGAGTGAGTGGGGCTATGAGACTTGCAGGAGGGCTGAGTCTCAAAATATTCCAAATGTTAATCCAAAGTTTAGATATACCATCACAAAGTTAAGAAAAATCTCAGGGCCTCAAATTTCGCATGGGGCAGGCGCAATACCTAATGGAATCACAAAACTCGATCTTAATTAATTCAGAAATATACTAATAACTAACTTGAAAATATTTGCAAAGCCATTTCAACACAATCATATTGGTTAATACGAATCCCGGTATAAGCGCGCTTCGGGGACCCCAGCGTTTTAGGGCCCCTGTTCGTAAATCCCGAACATTTTAGGAACCCCGTCCCCATATCGCTAATGTTTAAAAGTCCAGGGGGCCCAAAACGCTGGGGTCCCCATAACGCGCTTACACCGGATAAGGCGAACGAATGCATATTGATGGTCCCCTGGCTGGTATTCGTACTAACGAGATTCTACTGTATATTACTTTACCCAGGCAAAAGTATTTTGAAAATCCGAAATTTTGTGCCACAAGTGGATGATGATAGGGATACATATACCTGTTCAAATATCGACATAACATAACCTAAAAACACTAGGTTTTCAAGTTTATAACGATAGTAATCATGGTATAATATTTTAACTAACTCATATCAATTTAGCGACATTTGTGTTCCTATCAATGCGCCACTTGTGACACAAAGTGGCGCAAAAAACCGCGTTGCTACGCCGATGCAGGCAGAGTATATCCTACAACCCACTTATTTATCGAAAGTGGAGAATACACCTTACACTTGCTTGAACAGAGATCAAATTTACTAACAAGTAGCCACTACCATGATGCTATAGTATTCTATACGAACGTATCAGGCTATATTCATCTGGATACCATAATCACCAATTTTCAGGGAGGGAACTAAATGAGAACTTACCTTGCATTTCCTGGAAATCCTTGTCTTCTTTGTATGACTCAGGATAAGTGATAGAGCTGATAAAACTATTCATCTTCATCTGATTCGAGACTACTGTGCATGTGACAAATTGAGAATAGTAGGAGGGAAATCCCGGTAGATAAAAAAGAATATCCTTCAGCTTTAGATTCACACGTGTAATGTTGCGCGCAATGTATCGCCTCCATTGGGAACCGGTGTGTCTCTTCTCTGCAAATATCCCGAATAAACCTTGTCTGAGTTGATCTGCTTTCTGGTGTATCTTGAAATGCGCGAACCGGTCATTTGATTTGTAGTTACCCTTACAATTTGGAGCCGAACAACTACGTAGTGGCATATTTCACTTAGTAGCTAGCATAACCACAAGAAATCAATACAATTATGACAAACAGGAGTGTAATAATTCGTAAAACAGAATTTATATGGAAATTCTACTTCGTTTTTACATTAAACTAATCGTATCGTGACCAAATACAAACATAATGGGTGTACAGTAAATAAAATAGAACATAAAAATAACTTGTGGTTGTTTAATAAGTTCCCATTCCACTGAATTCAGGTTCAAAAATATTATTCGATTGTGACGCCTGACATCAGTATGCTATGACATAATGATGCTAACAATATACAATAATGAGGGGATCTATAGGGGACTAAAAATTTCCAAATCAAAGGCATATGAAAATGACTCGTTTAACCAGTCCATGGTCCAAAAGAAAACATGAGTGACATTGCCTTAGTATATTAGAATGCTATGGCTGATCTAAGCCAGGACGTTCAGCGTACCCCGATTACTTCTCAGGTTATACCGATGAATGATCTCGGGCTGTCTAGTCAGTGCTCCTCTAGTTGTGCTACTGCTAGCAAGGACACACCGATCTCTACTCCCAAGTCTCGGAAAAAGGAAAGGGTATAGGTACTAAGGATAGAAAGAGAGATGCATAGCCTACTAGACATAAGGCCATGTCACTGAGCCAAATGCGCCTGGACCAGGGATAAGATGAAGGCGATTTTCTTATATACCCATAATGTAAATATATATATTTTGATTAAAAATACAAATGCTTATCTGGTTTAGAAAAATAGTTAACGAGATTCGTCTGTAAATATTAGCTATTCTAATCACAAATTCTCTTTAATTCAATCATACTTTGCCTATATATAGTCTGGTCGTTGGAAGGTTGAACCTAGAAAAAATTCATACAAAGCGTATTTAGTATCATTAGAAGCGGAATATTTCGTAGAATAACATATCCAAATCCGTTTTGGGGAAAATCTTTTACACGGGTGGCAGTGTCGGCCATTTCATAGTAAATCGCCGATATTTTCGTAACTAACTTTCTCAAATCAATTCTAATCAACTTATAATCATCATATTTGTACTCAGCGTAAAATTTCCAGCAATTTGATATATCACATGACAACATTTGTAGGATTTTCCATAGCAACGCTGGAATGTATCAAAAATATGCAGGAATGTGCGAACATTCCATTCTCAAATTGTGTGCCTATCCAATCTAGTGACCCCTCGTTCAACTCCACTAGCATAATTATACACATATCGACCCTCTAAAATGGGATTTTACGAGATTAATCGAGATAAACCTAATTGAAGATTTTCAGCTAAATCTCGTTCAAATTGCTGGAAATTTTACGCTGAGTACAAATATGATGAGTATAAGTTGATTATAATTGATTTGAGAAAGTTAGTTACGAAAATGTCGGCGATTTACTATGAAATGGCCGACAACGCCACCCGTGTTTTATTTTTTCCCCAAAACGGATTTTGGATATGTTATTCTACGAAAAGTTCCGCTTCTAATGATACTAAGATACGCTTTGTATGAATTTTTTCTAGGTATGACCCATTTTGGGATTTCAACGACCAGATTAATAATGCTAGCTCCTTGTTTATTTATATCCTGAACTCATGCCCAACTCTTGTTCTGCTCCTAGATGTGCTACTGGATACCATAGTGACCATAGTGGTGTTGCAGTATTTCAAATTCCTTCTGGGCCGCAAGACATCGTCCATAAGTGGAAACTTTTTCTGCATAGAGATGGTGAGTATGCTTTACTAGTTGGACATGCTTAATTAATTAATTACCAGTTTTCCTTTAAGCTTAACATCACTTAAATACTTTAATTAATAAATAACTTATATGTAGATCGTCTATTTCTAGACCAGGTTTTCTTACATATACATTAGTAATAGTAATACCCATAGACGGCAGGGCTTTTGGTCTACAGAATTTATAGACAGTTGACAATTTTTTGGCTTATTTGTATGGGCTTTTTATATAGACTGTATACATATAGGGATGCTCTTTAATTGATCATACGTAATTATGTAATTATATACTAGATCTTCACACATTGAAAAACATTTTCGTTTGTGCTAAACACTTTGATCCTGCTGATATCATTGACACACAAACCAATCTTGACATTGATGGCCAAACGAAGAGACGACCAATAAAAGCTACATTGAAGAAAGTCGCAGTACCTAAATACCTTCCTGGTGGCCCTGATCGTCTTAATCACACTATCAAGTATCAGCGGCTTGATAGAGACAAAAGGAGCATGATTTACAGATCCAAGTATGTCAAATTGTGCTAAATGTAAAAGTTTTGTATTTTAACATGTTGTATGTTATTGTATATAGACAATGAAACAGTGTGTTGACTTGTACGAAGAACAGAGAAAAATGCTGAGTCATCAACTATTATATTCAACTGAAACTTGAATATCTCTCAAATGCACCTTTCTGAAATAATTCAACACCTTCCTGGTGATGATTACACGGCTAAAAAATCCAAAATTGCAGCTGTGCCGACAGCATGTTCCTTTTAGAGGCACTATCAATAAACCACCATCAAAATATAGTGCCACCAAAGGAACATGCGTCGGCACAGGCTGCAATTTTGGATTTTTACTGTGCCGACTATACTATAGTATAGTGGCCCAGTATTGAAATCACTGCCTTTACTATTTTTATTTTTATTATTTCTCCGTAGACGGTACCCTGCCTTCACCTTTATACATTAAGGGCTAAAATTTGGCATGTAGGTGCGGACTAATTTGCACTTGGGGCATGATTTTAAATTACATTATTTTGGACACATTTTTACACCGGTTTAATGTTAGAAAAGGAACAATAAATAGTGCGAGAATATTGAATTTATATGCTTTCGATAGAGAATTTAAATCTACTTCTTCACAGTACACGAATTTTCAAATTGGGCTTCGTTTGTGCCACAATTGACTTGCAAATTCCCTTTGTTTACTAACACTTCAGTTCAATTCAAAGTGTTAAATCTAATTCTATTGTTTCAACTTGTAATAATTATAGTGACTAGACTTGTTAATCTTACACTATTGTTTCAACTTGCGATAATTATATTGATTTAACTTGTGAAGTCGAGCTGGCTTCTAATTAATTGTAATATTTCTATTTAATGGATTAAACAAATTAAGTTAATTAAATAAGGAATTTGTTGAATTTTCCTCAACTCACCGTGGATAACATTGCTAAATGAATTAACTATTTATAGAATATATTATCTATACATAATGAATGAATGGGATTAAACTCAAGATGGTCTAAGATAGAAACAAACTTCCAATTTACCAATTGTTCCTTGTAGCTCGTGACCACTTGACAAATGTGTAATAACACCCTGACGTGATGGTGACATGGCGAAAAAATCCAAAATTGCAGCCTGTGTCGGAAGCATGTTCCATTGGAGGCACTAACAATAGACCACAACCAAAATATAGTGCCGATTGTTTCGTTTCTGGCACGGGGATACTGGAGAAAGTCTCGGCGTGAGAAGATTCGGTCTAAAAGGGTATACACTATAACCAAGAAACCAATCATCTACCGTATGTATTTCTCCATATACATTGTATTCCATTGATCCCAGACTGCTTCCAAATGAATGCATCGTGAGTACTTCCTGGCCACTGCGCGACGACGTCAATGAAATTCAATTTACTAACAAATATCGCATGAATATTAAGAGTGAAAGTACTTCCGATTCACAAAAATATCTATATTCTCTTGAGGTGAGAAATTGGTACATGCGTACCATAGATACAACCTAAAACTTTGATGAAGCAGTATCTTTCAGAAAACACTCGTTCATTTATCTATTGCTCAGATTTTTTTGGGAAAACTGAATTATTTAGCATAGAAGCATAATACATCCGGAAACTGATGGATGAGATATTCCATGTGATAGTGAAACGACTAATTTGGAAGTGGTTAAAAACTGTAACGAGACAGCCAATTGAGTGGCGGCAGGAATAGCATGAGATCGAACTGTTGACCGATGCAGGAAGGTAAAGACTTCCCCTTCGAGTTGAATGAAAAATATCCCTTGTAAGTTGTAACTCTGTATCGTTAAGTAAACAAGATTTCATCAATGTTGTCTAACGGATTTAACATATCTCGAAATACTCTCTGCCGTGCTAAACTCCGAGAAGAATCGAAATCAAGTAGAAATCGAACTGCCATTTAAGGTAACTATGGGTCAAGTAAATTTGCCTATAGATCGCAAGGAAATCAATTCATATAGTTTCTGGAGGTACACCACAGAAGATTGAGTTAAGTTCTCAACAAGTGAGTTGTGTGAAATTTCAGCAAAAACTAAGTTTGAGTTAAGTTTAAGCACAAACTTAGTCTTTGCTTAGTTCGAGTTTAAGCTTAAGTAGAAAAAGTTTGGGCTAAGTTTTTGAAATTACATAAAACTTAGTCAAAACTAAGTTTTTTCTGAGTTTGGACTAAGTTTAAGATTAAGTATCTTGTGAATGAGGCCTCTGCATATTTCTGCCATCTGCCAATGTGGCGCAAATTTTAAATTGACTGTAGTTAATAACAAATTATAGGATTGTATGGAAAATTGTCGGCAAGAGTAATTTAGAAAATAGAATTTGAAACACTTTTGGTTAACAGAAACAAATATTAATGAGTTCATTATCTAGTTAATATGTTTAACATCCCAAAACTTAAAATTACAAAATTAGTAACCCTCACATACTAATTTATGAGTCTCATCATATCGAAACCCAATTTAGTGTGTACAGATGAGTTGCTTTATTAGCAACTCATCTATTAGCAACCATTTACAGGTCCTGATCAAAAGCATGGGGAATTCTAAAAAGTCAAGTTTCCCTATTAGCAACTCGCTTAATGGAAATATTCGTTTATTAGCAAGCTATTTTCTGCTGTAAAGTGTAGATATGTTCCCCTATCAGTAAATCAAAGTTGCAAATAGACAAACAAAAAAGTTCACTTTTAAACAACTCAACAAATAGACGAACAACAATTACATTAACTGCACAAAAATAATAATGATTTACTATAAAAATTAGCACAGTGACATATTAGTTGGTCATGTGACTTATAATTTTTCATAGTAGGACTTCCTCAATAAAAAGTATTTTATATTATTTATATTTTCACTTTTTAAATATTTACTATCCAAAGTTGGGTCTGTGTTGTATACTATCCCGGTCCATTGCCCCCTTCACCATTGTCCTGGAAAATTGTATGCTCTTATGAAACCAGTTGCTGATCAAGAAATACCGTGAGGATGATAATATGTATTTTCAATGTATTTCTCCAGTACATAATGGATACAGTGATATATTGGATATAGTGATAATTTTGCAGCTTTGGGTGTGTCTCCGAGCAAATCCCAAACAAATTTGATTGGTTGTAGCGATATCATTATTCGATATAGTGATAATTTGTGCACAGATTATACAAGAATGATTGATTTTTGACCTTTCCTTGTCCCACATA
The DNA here is from genome assembly GCA_028753945.1 of Hexactinellida sp. DTS-2022. NCBI lineage: Eukaryota > Metazoa > Porifera > Hexactinellida > Hexactinellida sp. DTS-2022. Next base: position 3,512,114 of record JAPNXP010000014.1, read on the forward strand.
ATTTCATATTTACAGTATATATAATTTAACTTATTAGTATCAATAATTATTAAGTTTATTGATAAATTAAGACAAGATTTTAATGTAGTTTCACTCATAATTTTAATACAGTGGAGTTGCTTATTAGCAACTCCCCTATCAGCAAAATTTGTTATTAGCAACCGCTTTTCGGGGCACAACTGTGATAATACTGTTAATTTCATTCCCCTATTAGCAACCAGATTTAGTGGCAAACCCGAGTTGCTAATAAAGAAACTCCACTGTAGTTTGGAATAACTATGAATTAAAATGAATTTACTACAATATTTGAATGCAGCACACTCAATAACCCCTGTAAACAAATTGGAAGCGTCTCTATATGTTAAATACAATCTGCATTAATTAGAATGGTAAAATTCGACGAGCCTCGCGAAGCGGGGTAAAGTCGAATTAAGATTCTTCTTCAAATCGTAGCTAGGCAATGATAGAGTATGGTTATGCTGCAAGCTGACGCAATTTAACACTTTCCTTAAAAGTAGCGGTAACAATTATCACTTTAGTTGTTAACGCTGCCGTAGGTCAAATAATATGACTAGTTAGGATATATACTCGGTAGTACTGTTGCATGATATTCTGAGACGCGTGAGATTCTGAGACATTGTATTACCAAACCATGGATGTGCTATTAGAAATTATACAGTGATATTCTGAGACGCTATAAAAGGAAATTTTGGCTTATTTTTACTTTTTATTATGAATTTAATTAAAAATACTATGATTTTCATATCATAGTATAGATAAACCCTATACTATTATCAAATTTACTATATAAGACATTTAATATATGCATTAATTAATTGTCTTATTCATTTACAACAAACAAACAAACAAACAAATCTATTCTTATTTCGAAATGAATCCAAATGAATATGACGAAATCATTCACTTCGTGAAGAAAAATATCCTGAAGCATCTCAAGCTTCACGTCAGACAAAATGGAACTACAAAAGAAGATTGTCTTCCTATTTTATTGGAGATACCAACAGACTTTTCAAGGTAATATTGACTTCCTTATTCCCCTAGACCAATTTTATATATTCCATGGTTTAATTGAATTCTCCCTTTAGAGAGTAAAACTGGAAGGCACAGAGACAGATTTGGCAGTTCCATTGCAGTCTGAGTTGGACAACATCTATGAGAAGTTCCATGACGAAGTCGGTCATCCCGGAATAAATACGACCCTACATTCAGTTCAGCAAAGATACACATGGGCAGGCGTTTCCCAAGACGTTAAAGAATATGTTAGTTAAATTATCCGGTATACTTTCCTATGTAGTACGTGGTTCGGTCATTGGCCGGACCACTTCTGTATTTTGTTCGTAGCTTGTAAGATTTACCTACCTATCTCGTTTCAATTGAACATTCTTATTTATATTATTCAATTGGGGTATTTTAATTTTGAATCATTTCAAAGGATATGATGCATTCTAACTTAATGTATACTAAGTCACCAAAACTATTTGAACAGTATTTTTATTCCTGTTAAAAAATTACAATATACTTCTCGTTAGCGTAATAAAGCCTGCTGAATTAAACTACTCTCAAATTACTTTATCTTGTAATATATTTCTTAAATTATACACTAGTAATGGCTTTCTTATATTATTAAGGTAAAGACGTGCCATATATGTCAGATGACAGCGGCCTTGCCACCTCAACCGCAAAAGAAACTCCAACCAATACCACCTCCTTCTAAAACGTGGAGACATATAGGAATGGACCTTATATGCGACCTCCCTGAGAGTGAAGACGGCTACAAACACGTTCTAGTCACTGTATGCTACCTGAGCAAATATGTTTCAGTACGCCCTCTCAAGACCAAGACTTCACAAGAAGTTATTCAGAATCTGAAGGACATCTATCTCGATATGGGATTACCTGATATTATCCAGCACGACCAGGGGAAAGAGTTCACAAGCAATGTGAGTAGTATAATGTAATACTGTTTGTTAGATTAGTGTTAATTAATTAATTAATTCATTAAAATTAAATAACTTATATAATTATCATAATTATCTAATTTTACACACTAACATTATAGTATGTATTATTATTTGTAATTATTTATTTATTGTATTTTTATTTATTGTATTTAACAGATATTTAAGGAATTCAACCAGAAATTGGGTATCGACAAATCGTAGCACTCGTGCTTACCACCCCATGGCTAACGGCTTAGTCGAAGCGCACAACAAGATTCTGAAACAGTTAGTATTTTGTAATATAATTTTAAGACCAATTTACGTATTATCCATATAGAAAACTGATTAAAATGGAGAGTCAGATAGGGGATCATTGGTCCAAACTGCTCAAACAGGCTGTGCTTGCAATGAACTCCTGCAAGAAAAGATCCCTCGGACAAACTCCATTCAAGGTCATGTGGGGAAGAGAGTCCCGGCATCAAGATCTCTTGTCCACCATTAACGACCTGCATACCAACGATGAGGAAGACTTTGATTTGGAAGAATCGATTTTCTCAGAACTCACAGATCCACTAGATGATATCGAAGGTATAAACGACATATTTTGCCCACCTCCTGATAATCCCCTCGAAGCAGTTAGCAACATTGATGAATCTCGAACTTCAACACAGCAATCAGCTATGGACTGCATCAGTTTTGAACAACTCAAGCAGAAGATACAATATGATAAGAAAGTTAACACTAGTCGGTTTGTTGAACTGCTGACGATATTTAATTCATACATAAGTTATCACACAGTCTATCTTGTTACTAAAGTTCGATTCATTCCTTCGATAATAATTATTTCCATAATTATTATCTCTGTAATTAGTACACCTCTAAAGAAGGGTGATAAGATCATCTATACCAACATGCCCAAAATAAAACACATGCCCAAAACAAAGAAGCAAACGAAACATCTCGGGCCTTACACGGTGTCGAAATCAACAGAAAGCCATGTTATAATTTCTCAAACAGAATTAGGAACGAAGAAGGACAAAAAGATTCCAATCCATATCACAAGACCTTACTTCGAAAGATCCTCTAGTCCCAAGAATACTAAGAAGAAAGTAAGCCTCGATACTAGCATCGGAATCAACACCTCACAGGTAAATTCATTGTGATTGAGTTGTTATTTAAAATATAAAATAGTGTTAATAGTAAATATTCCTTTTTTAGATGTACCAGAATCTCTTCGGATTTTCTACGGAATCTATATTTCAACACCTTAATAACTTAAAAGTAAGCTTCCCGTTTCACATCTATAGTCTAATTCATTTAGTGTAATCTTTATTGACACTCATTGTTATTTTCGCTTTACACCTTCTCTTGACGTCAATCCAGAATATTTCTAACATTCCATAATATTTTTCTTATTACAATGTTGTCATTTGTAGGAAATCCTAAAGCAGAATATACGTGGGCAGACCTTCATGACTCCTCTACATGAAGAGCTGGACCACTTGCTATACAAAGCGCACAGCTACACTCCCAACACGATGTTATTCGAGTATTTGGATGGCGGAAAAGAAGAGGAAGTTGTAAGTTAATTAATTAACAATGATTCATACGATAACTACAAATTTCCATTTTACCCATTTATTGTAGAAGAGAGATATTATGGAGATTATACTCGGATGGACATCAGATCTCTACCCCAGCTATACAGATACCCAACGTGCTAGATACACACACTAAGTACTGTATTTCCTGGTAAGTCAAAACTATCTACCAATACACTCATACAACTCAATTCAATTTAAATTAGTATGTTTGTTTAGTATATCAAAGCAAGTTGTGACATTATAAAAATTCTTATATTTATTAAATGGTAAACAAGTTAATATTTTAGGGAATGCAGTATCTAAACACAATGCTATGGGAATCATTTCACGACGCAGTTCCGCTTCGTAATCCCTACGACACACCGATGGACCCAAGGATCACAGTGATAGATGAAAATTGGCAGCGAAGTAAATGTGATATGTTGGGGATATCATTTGAATCCGTTTGTAGACAACCATTTAATAGCGTTGGGAAGTTACTTAGCGATTTTGAACCTTGCGATGCGGAACATATCGAAGGAGATGGTAATTGTCTATTTCGATGCATATCCAAATTAATTACTGGGAGTGAAAACAGCCACCTACATCTTCGTTCCATCATCTCTCGCTTTATCGCCAGTGAAGGAACAAGGAAACTAGGATGGTATTTTAAAACCAAACGAACGACACCGTGTGAATACCTTAGCACACAAAGACTTATGAATCGTGAATCCATTTGGGGAACAGATGTGGAAATTTATGCTGCTTCTGCTATTCTTGATGCCGATGTATACGTTGCCAATAACTTCTACACACCGAAAGACTCATTAATTCGCGAGGTGCGTTGGAGTTTACACAGAGCCACAGATAAGCCTACAGCCATCCTTTATATCCAAAACTACTTCGACCACTATCAACCTGTCGTATCAATGCTGATCACGAATTACAAGACATATGGAACTATTTCAGATGATGTCCAAACGATTGAATAACAGCTCACAACACTCTATCGAAAGCGCTCAAAGGCAAGGTACATCGAACTTTGTGGGGACCTCTGCTCGAGGTTATTCAGGCAACGCAATCCCAATCATGGTGAGCCCAGATTATGGAAACGTGACCTGCAACGGCACATCCCCAGTGGCGAAAGACGAGCTGTTATCTACGATCTAGGATGCAAAAGACTGACGACTAGTATGTAGGTAAATTATCTGTGGAATCAAGTGAGTTAACATTTTTAATTATCTACTAATATACTTTATACTAAGTAATTAATTAGTTTCTATTTAGTAAGTCCACCATAGACGATGTAACTTTGTTACATCGTATATTATTAAGTACAGTGAACTCCCGTTATAACGAATTGCGGACATCGATTTAATATTTGTATACACCTAATTTGTTATAAGCAGATTAAAATTAATTACTCAGAAATTTATGGGGTAAGAAATATCTTCGTTAAAAAGAGATTACATATATGAATTTATTTGATTATAGTATAGTCAAATATAAGGATGTACGGACCATTGAACTTTGTTATAAGCCGATTTATATCCGAATTGGAGTTCACTGTAATAGTGTTTAATTTAAGAGTTTGAGTAATTTACTGTAACTTAACCTATTTTCCTTTGAGAGTTTTTTTTGTACACTGGGAACCGCATTATCAGGGCGCATCAATGCGATGCTCATTCTGTTACACACATACGAACGAAGGCTAATTAACTTAAAAATTGGGGCCGATTGAATGGATATAGCTATGCGGTTTCCACTGTATGAATGGAGAGGATAGGGCGGCTGTGTGGGGAAAAGGAGGAGGCCCCCAAATTAATAATAGGTTAATACAATCAAAACTGATTGAAAAAATAGTTTACCTTTTACTGATCTTATAAATATATGTATATCTCTTTCTAGACATTCTCCAAGTTTAAGTATGATACATTAAGAAATAAGTTAATCGTTGTGATTATTTCTTTTAGCTATTATATTGGTAGGCTAGTAACCATAAGTCGTCAGAAATCTAGGAATATATTATAGAAATTCAGGAGAAATATAAAGGTTTAAACATTTTTAAAAAATCGTTTTATTTCGTAACAACAAAGTTTGTTAGAAATATTTTGTTTGTATTATTTTGTTAATCGTAATCAGATAAGGTAAGTGCTGGCAATTGACGTAATTGACACTGTGTATTAGAATTTCGTAGGTTGGCTATGAAAATTTTATAACTATAAGTAATAGCTAACAAAGCTACATAATTTAAATGTTATTATTATATTTATTATTATATTATTTAAGAAAGTGGGATGGGGAGAGGAGGGCTTGGGAAGGGGAGAGAAGGGGATGGGAGGTTGAAAGATTTTGGAAGGAGGGGGAAATAATAACGTTAAGGGGACTGTTGAGGGAGGGAATGAGCCGGAGGAGGAGGAGGAGGGAAGACAGAAGGAGGAGGATGTGGAGGAGGAGGGGGATATTGATGGGGTTATTATAATAATTTATTTAATGTTGTGTTTTTTTATTTAGTTTATGTATTTATTATTAGGTTTCGTTTATATTAATTTAGTATGTTTATTCTGTTTGTTTGTAATAGTTGTTTTTGTTTTACTTAATTAAAGTTGTGTCTCTACAATTTTTAGTATTATAACCATATGGTGAATTGCGAAATTAGTAGATTAGGTAAACTAGTCAAATCAGATATACATTGGAAATTGGGCGTTTAAGTTGCTATAATTATCAGTAATTTAAATTAATTTAAAAGAGATACTTATTGTAGATAGAATATAACATATAGTGAGACGTTCAAAACAGGTATCCACTCAGAAATTGTTATATACCAGTGTCTCAAAAGAATACAAAATAGCACATCTATGTCTCTGGTTTATCTTTACTATCGTCTCAAAATTGTTAGAATCTTTAATTCATAATAAAAAGTAAAAATAAGCCAAAAATTACTTTTATAGTAGTGTCTCAAAATATCACTGTATAAATTCTAATAGCACATCCATGGTTTGCTAATACAATGTCTCAAAATCTCACGCGTCTCAAAATATCACTGTATAATTTCTAATAGCACATCCATGGTTTGGCAATACAATGTCTCAAAATCTCACGCGAATCAAATTATATTATTCTTAAATTCATATTAAAAAGTAAAAATAAGCCAAAAATTTCCTTTTATAGCGTCTCAAAATATCACTGTATAATTTCTAATAGCACATCCATGGTGTATTTAGTGTATCAGATAGGCGTCTCAGAATCTCACGCGTCTCAGAATATCATGCAACAGTACTATTCCTCAGCTACAGTGTGCAAATTTCAAACTCATGGGTAGAGGTATTGGGTGGGTTATTTATCATTGCCCAGCTACGATTTGAAGAAGAATCTTAATTCGACTTCAATTCGACGTAGGCAATGGTAGAGTATGGTTATACTCGTTTAGCTTTATTAGTTGTGATATGTTCCAATATGAATATATATATATATATATTGGAGCTTTCCATTACATAAGGAGTATATTACTGAAGCTATGAGCTCAGTCTGGCACTAATTCAGTTCCGAGAATTACATTAACTTAGCACTGCGGTGAAAAAGGTCTTGGCATGAGCTAAATCCTTAGGCTGACCTTGTTGAGGTTGCTACCTTAGGTAGAATTTACGGAATGTATTCGTACTTTTCCAATCTGCAACCTGTAGAAAAGTGTCAATGGGAATTCCTGGATGTGCAAGCTGGTCTTGTTGAGTGAGCTTTGAATTGATTGGTGTTTATACCGGCAATTTCTAAGGTGGATTTAATCCACCTGCTTATTGTACAAGCGGTCACACAGGTCTATTGCTGGTTGTATCGCAAAGCGATGGGTAATCTCCTGGAATAGACTCGGATTTAGTCTCCAATCGCTCCAGGCTACCTCCTCGTCCCGTGACAGCGCATCCGCAATCGTGTTCTCGCGGCCCGTCATATTCTGCCTGAATACTCAGGTTTCTCTCCATCGCCCATATGCAAGTGTTTATGGCTTCCCGGCACAGAAGTAGAGAATGAGTCACGCCCCTCTTGTTGATAAACCTTATGGCGGTGACGTTGTCGATGTGGATTAGGACTGATGCATTTGTAAATTGGTGAGCGAATATTATCAGGCTGAAGAATGCTGCTCGTTTTCGAGTAAGTTTATGTGGAGCTGAGATTCTTGGGGAGTCCAAGTCCCATGGCTCGCTCCTTGTCTGTGGCAGCGCCCCATCCGTGCAGGGACACATCCGAGTCTATCTCCAGACTGATCCTCATGGGAAGGATCGATGCAGAATTCCATGAGGGACTCTCCTTGACCCACCACTGGAGGTCTAGGTTGGTTTGCTCCTGTAGGATTACGTGTTGTCGTACGAGCCGTGTTTTATTACCTTTATGAGATCGTATTGGAGACTTCTGTAGTATATAGGAGCAGGCAGTATTGCTATTTTGGAATGTGTCATTAGTCCGATTAAATGGGCAACATTCCGAGCCGTATCCTTCTTTGTAACGAGTAGTTTCCGGCAACTGGCTCAAATATTGTTCAAGGACAGTGCGGGTAACTGTAAAGACATTTTCTCTGTGTTGATTAGAATACCCAAGAAGGTCATTTCTACTGCCGGCTTAGCACTGACTTCTCCCAGTATATTATGAGACCTAGAGCGATAAGCAGCGAGGTGGTCGATCGGATATGCAACCTGATTGTGTTGCAGTCGCTGGCTGCAATCAGTATATCGTTGAGCTCTCAGCATCCTTAACGGGTGTTTCATTATCCGAGTAAAACTGAAGGAGTAATATTCAGGCCGAATGGTATTGTTGTGTACTGATACCGCTTTGCCCTCCATTTGAATTGGGGCAGGCGAGCTGACTGGAGTATCACTGGTACTGTCAAGTAAGCATCCTTGAGGTCTATCTTTGCTAGGAGCTAGTTTGGTTGAACCGTATAGTGTAGACATTTCAAGCCCTCCATTTTGAAGTGTGGAGGTAAGAGATATTGATTTAATCATTTGAGATTCAGGATGAGTCTCCAACCGCCTGATGGTTTGGGCCGTACGAAAATCGGAGATGTTAACCCTTTGCTGGATGTTTCCTCGATAGCACCCTGCGTTAAAGGCTATATATCTCCTGATCTATGATAGCACACAAGCTGATCGCCGTATTTTGCTGCACTAGTTGCTGTGATGGCAGTTGATTCAGACCCAGGTCCATGCCCGAAATTATGATTATTATATCCGTGGGTGCCTTTGTTAATCGCCAGTTGTTTGTAAAGAATATTAGGCGACCAGACGGAGGGGCAGTTTTAGGTATAGGATTCAGTGAGCTTAGAACTTCCGAAAATTTGTTCTCCACATAATTGGGACGTAACTGGTAACTGGCCCTGCTGGAGCCCGCTCCTCGGCCTCCTCCGCAGGGCCTCTTCGAAAAAACTGACCCTTTGGTCTAGGATTGGTAAAGGTACTGCTGTTAGTTTTTGGTATTGGGTGCTATTGGTGCGAGGCTTTTGATTGGAAGCTTTTAGCCTCTTGTGTGTTTTCGATAATTCACAGAGCTTGTTTAGTTGGGATTCCCCAAATAGTAATGGCGAGTCGAAATCTGGGGGAAAGCTCTTGAGGTCTAATTTCAGGCCTTTATCAAAAGCCTGTATGCTCTGCCGTTTTCGTTTCTCTGTGATGAATGCTGCTAGAGAGCCCAAAAGAGTAAGCGCTGCTGAAATGTGAGCAGTCAACGTAGAGTCGTCGATAATATCTCCTTTGGATAGCTTATTAGCTAATATTGAGAGCGGACCAACACTTTGTAATAAGTGACGTTGAATCTCAACTAATTCGTTATCCTTCTTTAGAACAAAGGGGAATCTATCCGCCAGGAAAGGATCGAGCCGAGGCACTTTCATTAAGTTTATGTCAGACCTCTTGAAATGTTTGGTAGCCTTTCGTTGTTCCTCGGAAGACAGCCTGTTTGAGAAACATTTAGTTAGAGAAACATTTAGTTATGTAATCCGCCACTTCTAGTGACGTATCCTCAAAGTACTCGTTCTCAACTAACGAGGCAGGATCAAATGCGGAGCTCGTATCTCATGCACCTGGTTGGGAACTGGGCATGTTAAGATCAGTTTCCAGCTCGGCTTGAAGCAATACGTCATCTGGCTGACTTTCATTGTCGCCGTGATCCTCAGATAATAATCCTGATATTATCCTTTCCAGCTTGGCTAAAGTTTGGAGAATATTGGCATTGAACGTATCCTGTAGGGGAGAGTGTGCCACTAGAGAATTCAATGGAGTCTCCTCGTCCTGACTAGAGGACGGAGTTAAGCGGGAGGATTTCTCCCTAACGGTCTTTGTAGGAACAATGTCCCTGGCCACTGCTGGGATTAGCCCAGTGCTCCGTTTGTTTGACATTGGCTTCCGTGAGTAATGAACGGGTAATTGATCCGTTCTTACTTGCTTCGACTTAGACTGAGGTCCATCAGTCGAGCGTTTGGTAGCGCCACTGCTTTGAGGCATACTCACTGGTGGAGCCAAATTGACTGTTATAGAAGGAAGGTTGGGAACCTTGCTGGGAGCAGACATTACTGGGGTCGATTCCTTCGAAAGGATGAAGATTCTGAGTGAAGCATTACGCGAGTTAGTTGGAAAGTAAAATATCAAGCTTGTAGCTGAGGAACTATAGTATTACCGAGTATACATAATACATATATACCAACTAGTCATATTATTTGACCTACAGCAGCGTTAACAACTAAAGCGATAAATGTTACCGCAACTTTTAAGGAAAGTGTTAAATTGCGTCAGCTTGCAGCATAACCATGCTCTATCATTGCCTAGCGTAGATTTGAAGAACCAAATACGTCAGTATATTTATAAAATATACTCAGAAAATAAGCCGATGTTATGGAATTTCGTGCACTGTGAAAGGGGTTGAATTAAATTCTGTATCGAATGCATATTGATTGAATATTGGGCATTAAATATAGTTCCTTAAAAAGGAGGTGCAGACACTATTTCTGGATATTTAAGATCGTAGTTAATAAAAATCTGTTCTATGGAGAGGATACGGAAGAAATACCAAATTAGTAAGATTAATACTGGGCCAATACATCAACCGAACATAAATATTTGAACCACAGGAATTAGATTCCAGACAGAATATGATTATTGTTTAAACTACAGTACACCCTCGCAAATCCGAACAGAGGTGTTCCGATTCAAAAATCTTCTGTTCCGATTAGTGAATTCGTTCGGATTAGCGAAGTAATGCATTTTCTGTGGGCATCTATAAATGAGAATCTCGATAATCCGAACCAAACTTGTATAAACCTTGTTAATTCGCCTTAAACATCTAGTGTACTCCTTAAAATACTTGCCTGAGACTTATTTTTTATACTTTCATTGCAATTTATGATTTTTTCCCACATTTATTAGAAGAATATTTTTGTTTCTCCTGTTCGGATTAGCGAGGGTTCGGATTAGCGGGGTTCGGATTAGCGAGGGTGTACTGTACTCTTAAATCACTTAAATATCTTGCTATACTTGTAAATTTCAGAAAATTGTGATTTTAAGTCATTTTATCCAATATTTATGAAATGGGAATGTGGCTGTATCTCTGTAGAAATTATCGTAATGATTTGAATTTATACTTAGAGTAATTGAACCATTGTAATATTAATGTGAAATCAGAACTTATATTTCTCATTGCATGTTAATGTTCAGAAATTGTTTATTTAATTAGCAAATTAAATAGTTAATGAGTTTAACACAGCCATAAAAATTGAAATTCAAATTATTGTTAGAAACTGATACTATGAGGTCAGAAATTTTTGAATGAAGACCCAATAAGTGCTAATAGCTATAATAGACAAGCAGATTACAAGCACATAAACATCGAAGAAGAAATTCCGAACTTTGATGCGCCTATAGATGAAGTATTTGCGGTGCAATGCATGAAAAGACCGAACCAAATAGAACATATTGGAAATAATGAATACTCGGTAGAGGATTTTTTTAAACCCCTAAAGAGAGATTTGAAACAAAAGCTTAGTCGAGAAAAATTAAATCTGATATTGAAATTCGAGCATTCGATATGTGTTGAGAGTTATACATATATGAAATTGAAAAAATGTGTTGCCAAAAATACAGTCCAAATAGCTCCAGATGGAAATTGTCTTTTTAGATCACTGAGTTAGTGGTTAACAGAAAGAGAAGATTCTCACGCTTTAATCAGGATCAAGTTAATTGAATTTATGAAAAATCCCCCCTTTGTGAGCAGTATGTGAGAAACAAATCTGATCAAAAAATGGAAGAATATTTATCTAAGAAAGATATGAAAGCTTCTACAGTATGGGGAAGCGACGTTGAACTGTTTAGCGCCGCAATCTGGCTAGAAACTGACATATATGTACTAATGGAGAATAAGTGGAATAAGTTCTCGTATCATGGTTTTAATCACAAAAGGGGACGTAACATTTCAAGCCATCAGGGGATATTTCTTGAAAATAGGCATTTCCACTATCAACCAATCATATCTGTAACCAGAAGTTCACATCCTCTCTGATGTTAGGCAACTAGTTTAGGTAAACAAGATTTAGATTTAGATAAATATAGCACGTACGCTATATATAGCATAGGCAGAGGAGTCTAGAAATTCAACATTATATTTCTTTCAAATGTAGTAAACGTATTTGATAAACGTGTCTCTATTCTATCTGTTACTATCAATATATTTCTATTATGGAAATTTGGGAATAAAGTAGGGGATTTCTTTAAAAGGGAAGCAGTGTAAGAGTGGTGGCCCAAAATTGTAGACATATAATTCGATATCCCCTCCCCCCAAATTCAACATATGGAATTGGATATTTGGGGGGTACCCCCCAAATATAGGTGAGCCCCCCCAAATCAATCTCAAGAATTTGCATATTTAGGGGGGTACCCCCTAATATAGGGGCCCCCCCCAAATGAACCCCTACAGGTATGAGCCCATATAGAGTTCTCTTTGAAAGAAATCATGTGAACGGCTTGGACGATTTTGGTATTCCTGAAAATGTCGCAGATGTCACTACAGAAGAGGAATTAAACATATATGTTTACCTACCAATAAACTGACTTAAAACCCATTGACAATATTTAAATCTAATCATATCCAATATTAGGATTGCACATGACGCAAAAGAATTTGAAGAGGAGTTCAACCGAGATCAAGAACATTAAATGTTCCTTCATGCGAGTTATCCTGACACATTAGAGCACCAAATCTTTTCAACAGAGGAAATCCAAATGATAACTATAATCTGTTTGAGACTCATGAAGTCAGCTCAGACGATGATCCCTACATCAGAGACATTAATACTGAACGCTTTACCTCTCTAAATGAGCATATTACCTCTGTTTCTATGCAATCTCCTGACGATCCAATACAATCAAAGTTTCCTTCTTCTCAGGTTTCACACTCTCCGAATCATATACTGTTTATGCCTCCAGTTGATTCAATTTCAATCCAGTTGCCATATTCGGCTGTCAATTTGTGTGAAATGACTGATTTAAGCTCACCAAGGTGTGTTGAATGTGAGCAGCCTTGTAGTTCTGCCCACACCTGCCCTCGAGGTTTACACCCTATACATGTTATCTGTAGTTACTCGACTGAAGATTCAGAGGGCTACGGGAGTCCAGTTTGGTGTTAGATGAGATTCTCGTATAATCGACGGCCATCGTGCGGCTAAACGTGGAAAAGACAAGCAATTTAATAGAATGGAAAGACAATCTGTTAATATAGCACGAAATTATGAGAATGGCAAAAATATTCTTCTAAAACTTCCTGAAGTGGATAAACGGTCTCCATTTGACCCGCCTAATCTTATCGGCGTCATTCTAAGCAAAACCGATGAAGGGTATTATAAATTGGGAACAATTTGTGGTATTCTTGACAGCAAATACATTTCAAAACAATTTGACATGTGTCAAACTACAACACTCAACCCATGAATTTGTCCCGAGCATTGGTGTAACACTTCGCGAAACTGTTTTTCGTGCACTCTTGGTATCTCTCGACAAGTTTTCAACTGTACAGGCCAGGTTTTTCTTTTAAGGTTGAGACCTTGGTATAACTCAGCAGCGACCTTGGTGTAACTCAACACTGCAGCGACCGCGGCCGACCCGAATCGTTGTCTAACTCCCAAAAATCTTGGTGGAAAATTTACACCAAGATCGGCCTTAAAATATCCAAAATTGCAGCCTGTGCCGACGCATGTTCCTTTGGTGGCACTATATTTTGTTGGTTGTTTATTGATAGTGCCTCCAAAGGAACATGCTGTCGCACAGGCTGCAATTTTGGATTTTTTTCGCCATGTCATCAACGCCTCAAGGTGTCATGATCCATTTGTTTATTGATCCGAGCCACAAGGAACGATTGATAAATTTGAAGTTTGTTTATATCACAAACCATCTAGAGTTTAATGCCATTCATTCATTATGTATTGATAATAAATTATATTATTAGTTATTTATTTTAGCAATGTTATCCACGGTTGAGTTGAATTAAGTCAACAAATTCCTTATTTAATTTAAATTGTTTTAATTCATTGTATAGTAATACAGTCAAACCTCTCTATAGTGAACACCCTCGGGACCGGAATTTTTGTTCATTATAGCGAGGTGTTCATTAATCAGAGGTTACATTGGGATAGTATAACAATGAAATTTATTAAGCCGATGATTTAAAACATTCTACTAAGGAGAACCTCGTTATTATCCGCAATTTATTATATCCACTTTAAGTATGCAATGTTAACTGTGTATTTCGCTTTTAATTAATCTTATTTAAATAATCAGTTAGTTTTGACTGCCTTTGACATGTTCCTTCAAATATTAACTCTTTGCTTGCTGATTCAGCTTTCATTACAGCTTCAAACACCTGACTGTCGTAATTACTGGATGCCTTGATTACAACTAACCACTGCCAAATAAGAATGACTAGATAAGAATGACTCGCAATGACTAGACAATCTAACTCTCTTCATTTGTGGATTACAGTTTTCTTTGCAAACCATTTTGATTTCCTGTTTCTTCTTAAGGATGTTATTTACGGCTCCCACAGATATGCCAAATCGATTAGCCACATCACGCTGGCTATGGGTTGAGGCAAATTATACTACATTGAGCTTTTCGGATATTGTAAGATTTTTCCTTTTCAGTGACATTACGTCTAGATGAATAAATAAACCTGACTTGATAGAGTAATTCAAAATTACGTAGTACGTAATATACCCATTGATAACTTATGAGTAGTCTATGACATACATCTTTTCACGATTTATATATAACACCGATTATTATTTATTCAGAAACCTGACCCATGTTCACTAATTAGAGGTTCATTCTAATTGAGATACATAGGAAGTGTTCACATAAGGTGTTCACTATTCACAATATAGAGGTGTTCATTAAAGAGAGGTTCATATTAAGATTATTTGATAGGGAAATATTTGGGACCGGAATATAGTGTTCACTATTTGGAGGCGTTCACTAATGAGAGGTGTTCACTATTGGAGGTTTGACTGTACTACAATTAAATAGAAGCCAGCTGGAATTTATAAGTTAAATCAATATAATTATTGCAAGTTGAATCAATAGAGTAGGATTTAACAAGTTAAATCAATATAATTATTACAAGTTGAAACAATGGAATTAGATTTCACAGTTTTACTGAAATTGAAGTGTGAGTAAACACAGAAATTTCAACCCCCATTAATGGCAAAAATTAAACCCATTTTTAAAAATCTTCTTCTCCCAACAGACGCAGAATTTTAAGATGAATCCAAATAAGAAATAAAATTGGGGGTTTAGTAAAACATTTTTTTTGTTATGGACGAGACAAATTTTTAAAGGTGTTAAAGATGTGTCAAAAATTTGTTAACGAAAAATCGTAACCCCAGGTGCAAATTAGACGGTCCCATCGCACCTACATGCGTGCGATGGGACCATACATCAGCCCATCAACAATTAAGCTCTGGCCAGGGCACCGTCTCGGAGAAAAATAATAATAATAATAAAAATAATAATAATAATAAAGGCAGTGATTCCAATACTGGGCCACTATACTATAGTATAGTCGGCACAGTAAAAAGCCCTGGTACAGGCGGTGTAACACGAATAGATGCAAATGTAAGCGTACAGGAAAATTGTGCAATTCAAAATGCCATAGAAAATTAGCCTGCCACATTAAGAATTAGAGCATTTACAATTAGTATTTATTTGACAATCAGTATATGATATGATATTATGTAATACCACTAGTATGTATGTACTAGGCTTTCATCCAGACAAAAATTTCTGCGCGCCTAGATTTAGTTTGAGCTCGTTCATTTTTCATTGTACGCCTAGTTTGCACATTTTGTATTAAGTCTATGGGAGCATCTCTCGAAATAGTACGCCTAGACACGATTTTTGTACGCCTAGATTAAAATCCATCCAAATTACGTTCCTTTAGGAGTACTAATACGCAGTAGCGTGGCCATTTTTTTATTTGGGGGGGGGGGGGCAAGGTAGTTCCAAACCCATAGTTCCTTGGGTTATCCACTGATTTGGATATATATATATATATATAATTGTAACTAATGAGCAAATATTTCGCTATACGCCTGGATAACACACTGATATGTACTAATGGCAAATATTGTCTATATGACATTTAGCAGAAAAATAAAACTCTTTCTAATATTGTTTATCATGCATTTCGGATAATATAATTATTATTCAATCAAGAAATACTTCTTTTGGCGGAATTAAAGTTTTTCATAGATTGCAATTATAAAGTCTAACGAATATAGGTATACAAGTCAAATGACTTGCCCTGTCAGACATTATGGTTCAGGAGCGTATCACGGACCTAAAAGTCAGGCCAAAACTGGATTCTCCCATGTAATTTAATTACAGCACCTAAAAGTGTCCTGGTCATGGGCGGACCAATTCGTTGGCTATAGATTAAAACGATCTTAAATGAATCTTTTATAAAATTAAGTAAATATTGAAAGTCGCAATTTGGCTTACTAGACATTATTCTGATTATTATTATATAGTACGTATACATTATGAAAATTTGAGGTTATTCTATTCAAAGTTTTTGAATACAGTAGTGGCAACTTAGCTATGGATAATATATTTAAGATTATCTCAATGCATTATAGAGAGTCCAAAAGTAGTTAGATTCAAATGAGATCATCTGACTCATCGAATTAGGTGACCCATTTGACCCATTACCCACCTACCCATGGTGCACTCTGTCTCAGCCTTATTAAATAATAAAACATTTAAGGTTAGACAATTAATTTGTAAAGGTTGCAACCGAATAGTTAAATATTCGGTTGGACCAAATATATTTTCCAAATTTTTTAGATATTTGGTTGGGGAACCGAATAGATTCGGTAGACCAAATAGTACGTAGTATTCGGAAAACTGAATAACACTATTTGGTTGATCAAAATAGAATGGGATTGTATATAATAGCCATGCCATCCAAGTCAATTGTCCAACGGGATTGTATTTAGGTATGAATATTGAGTTCAGAAATATTAATTAATACATATATGTTGCAGTGTATGTACGAATTTGGTGTATTCTCGAATACACCAAATTCGCACTTACACTGCAACAAATACGTAATATCTTGGGATTTTAGGAAATAAAAATTGCCTCGTTGTTAACAGTGAGTGATTAAGAACGCATTTGACGGAATTGCTTTGTGCAAAACGCGTTCGGCGTTGAAACGCATTTGGACTGCAACATAAACACGTATAGCTAGCTAGACTAGATCCTACTTTCTTGAAGGCAAAAGGATTATAAATAATAATAATAACAATTTTTAAAGTCAAAATATATTCTCCACTTCGAAAGGAAAGTCACCTTCGCGAAGAACAACTAAATAAGAAACGTCTAAACTTCCTAAACTAGACACATTCTCGAACTTACAATCACAATCCAAAAAATTGTTAGCCGAAGACTATGAGCTTTCTACTTCAACATCTTCCTTTGCACCTCTTGGCAATTCATTTGTATGTATTTCAAACGAATAGTTGCAGTATGGGACTCCAGTTTTATCGAGTCAGAGTATAAAGTCCAGAGGTTGTAGAAGAGCAACACGCTTTTAACTCAAAAATAAATACAACTTGAGAATAACATTGGGTTGTGGGACAATATATCAGAAGACTTACGAAATCGTTGGATAGAGGATAGTGAAGATTGTAGAAACAATTGTAAGGACCCTGTAAAATGATATTCAGGGGTGTCCTCAAAGAAACTCCTAAAGGCCCGTGGTTCATGTCCGCCCGGGGAACAATATATCCTTAATCCGTCTCTGGGTGGAGGCATTTCAATGGAAACTAAAATATTTTGCATACGTTCTCTATTATTTAGATGTTTCTGTGTCAATTAATTAATAAGATTAATTAAATAAAGTGGAGTTGCTTATATAAATTATTTGTATTAATTAATTAATTACTCAATAAGTGAGAATATAGATAGATTAAACTCGGCCTTTTTTAAAATTTTAAGCAAGTAGATTACAATTAAATCTTCAACTGTGATAATTATTGTAGTAGAGAGTGAATTTGGAAAACAATTAAATTTATATTTAATTAAGAAATTACTTATATAGAGCTCAGCTCTAGTAGATTTCAGTTTTTCAGTACGTGTATTCAGGCACTGAGAAAGGTCAGTTTTCCCCAAATTTTAAATTAACCTTTAGAAAGTAAGGCTGGGCTTTTAGTATGGGAAAAAATCTGAACTTACAAAGCTCAGCTCTATATAAGCATTCTCTTTAATTAATATAGAAAGTGGGAACTTGTGTCACTACCAGCGTCTCTAATTTGTAATTCACATCCAGTGTGTATAGAGTGTATCACATCGGCGTCTCAAAATTATTCAGTAATTTGTAATAGCACATCCATGGTGTATAGTGTATTACATAGGCGTCTCAGAATTCTACAGTGTCTCAAAATTCTACACAACAGACCTATTCATTTTAATTTATAAACAAGCGCGTTCGCTTGGTAGGTCGCTTCGCGGCAGAACGCAACCTCACACCAATCGCTTCGCGGTTGGTGTGTGGTTTATATACTCCTAAAATTGATTATAAAGTTTAAAAAGTTCTAAATAGTCAAATTTAACAATGTGAAATTTTAGTGATTACGTCATCATGTGATAATGAGTTAGCATAGTGGCGATCTGGTGTGACCAACGTGTGCGCATCATTAATGTCCATGTGCTATTAAATTTTCAGAATTTTATCTCTTAAAGGGCGCGCATTATGTGCGATTAAGTGACTTTTCAGGGTTCTCGAAATGTGACAATGACGTCATAACTTGTCGAGGTCTGAGAAATCTTGAGTGGAAACCTAAACTTGTTGGCGGGTGCCAAAAGTTACCCCTATATGCTAAAGATCACATTTGGAAACCGTCCACTTTCTTCAATCAACTCGTAACATACAAACAAATACATGTATATGTTACAGTAAATTCGTGAATTCAGGGAATTCATGAATTTACTGAAATTTCAGTAAATTCATGAATTCCCTGAATTCACCCGGGAAATTCACGAATCCCCTAAAATTCCAGGAAATTCAGGAATTTCCTGAAATATAGCCCTCTTCAATACACATATTTACTGAGGCTTACTGGTACTTTCAGAAAATATGTGAATTACATGCAATCTCAAAAGGTGGCTTCACAATACATTTAGTGGCTTCACACAATGAAAGTGACTGGATGCTCTTTCATCACGTTACTTAAGTGACTTCTTTGGTCTCAGAAGGCTTCACTTGTTTGGGCTTTCTTGTGTATAAATCCTGGGTAATCTAGTATGTCTGGCATTACCTGAAAATCCTTCACAGTCTGAACATGTCTGAGCAAGCATATAAAGATGCTATGATTAAGTTATATGGGGACGGCAAGAGTCTGCTATTGCCCAAATCAGATTACTACCAGCTACTGGAGGAAGTCAGAGAAGCTGCTCCCAAGGAGAAAAACAAAACTAGGAAGGAATTTTACCTGTTGACCAAGCAAGTAATTTATAATGTATTATCGCCATGTATTTATTTCAATATATTCCAGACTTTAATTTAATTTCTGTTATAATTTTATACTGTTTATAATGTTTTAACCACTTCCGAAATTCACCTTTATTTCATTTCTGCAATGATTCTGTAATATTTTACATTTTATACCTTTCCGACCTCTAAATGATTTTTGTTATGATTTTATCATAATTTTTAAATGTTTTATGCCTTCTGAATTTACTATCTTTATTTAATTTTTTTCTAACAGATATGAAATTCTACAGTGTGGTGATGTGGAGAAGCTAATCCGTAAACGTAAAGCTCCCACTGACACTCCATTGTACTACTCTACAATTGAGGACTCATATGATGTCCTCAAGAGAGCCCACACCACAACTGGGCATGGAGGGCGGGACAGAATGCTGAAGGAATTGAACAAGAAGTATGCCAACATCACCTGCAAAGCTGTAGAGTTCAACAAGTCTCACTGCGAGGAATGCCAGAAGAAGAGGAAACGTCCAATGACAAAAGGGATTGTGTTCAATCCTATTTTTACAAAGGAATTTGCTTCCAGGGGCCAGGTAGATTTGATTGACATGCAGTCCTCCCATCTGATAAACACAAGTGGATTATGGTTTACCAGGACCATCTGACCAAATTTTGTGTATTACGAGCTCTAAATTCTAAAAGAGCTAGTGACGTGGGTTATCATCTAATGGACATATTTCTACTCCTGGGTGCACCTGCAATTCTTCAGAGTGACAATGGCTCTGAGTTTACTTCCCAAGTCATCTCTGAACTGAAATACCTATGGCCTGATCTCACAATTGTTCATGGAAAACCCAGGCATCCACAGAGCCAAGGATCTGTAGAGAGAGCCAATGGTGACATCAAGGACATGCTAGTTGCCTGGATGTCTGAAAACAACACGCAGGATTGGACCATTGGGATTAAGTTTGTCCAATTTCAGAAGAAAATAGTACTATAGTAGGCCTAACAATATTGTTCAATGTATTAAAACTTTATTACATATTGTCATTTTAAATTCAAATTCGTATTCTACGCAATCGAATTACCTATTGTAGATGCTTCTAATTGATTACATATTAATTCGGTTGAAAATTATCATCAAATGGCAACATGTGCCACCAGTTCCCATCTCTCCCATAGTAACAATTTTGGAAAAGTGGTGCAGGGTGGCACAGGAAGATAATATTTAATCAAATCAAAAAGGGATTGAATTGAAAGCTCCTACTATTGTTAATTCGAATGTGCAGAATACGAATATGTAATCGAAATAGCAATATCTCATGTAATTATAAAACACCATCTTCCATTGTTAACCCCACTATAGTACTATTTTCAATGGGAAAATGTTGGGTGGTCGAATACTTTTGTCCGGGTAGTGTATAAACTACTCTAACACATAGCCTACTATACACTGACCAGCCAAAAGTATTTGAACAATAGGGATTTTAATGCACACACAATATTCATCCGGTAACTTATTAACGGCTTTCTAAACTACTCTGAAATGACTATAAATAACTTATTATAGATATACATATGAAAATATTGTGATTTCAATTAAATTTAGAAAATATTCACGAAGTGGCATAAGTGTTTCTGCCACGTGCCACTTGTGGCATAAGTGGCACAAATGGAAATGTGGCTGTATCACAGTAGAAAATATTCGGATTGATTTGAAATTATGCACTTAGAGTAATTTAACTATGTGGAATTCAAATCTGCTATCAGAATTAATATATTAACATTGCATCTTAATTATCACAAATTAATTATTTAATGAGCTAATTATATATTTAATGAGTTAAACGCCTCCATAAAAATGTAAATTCGAAAATTTTGCTGTTTTAATATACTTTACATATTGTTTCATGTAAATAGCCATTTTGTAGAATCTACTATTGTTATAATGCTGGTATAAACTCAAATGTCTGAATACAAATTATTGCTGTTCAAATACCTTTGGCCGGTTAGTGTACATAAGGCCTAACATCAAAATGTGGATTTTGGACCAGGGATGTGTTAGCCGATATAAACGATAAAATACAGGCAATAGCAAATTTAGAGATGTATATTTTTAGTCAGTTAAACCTTTCTAAAAGCTTTAGAACCATCATATCACAGATAATACGGTTTCCACCCCATAAGCATACTAAAATTGAACACAGCTGATTTAATATTAATAAATAATTCAACATATATTTAATAGTTATAGACATAATTTTACAATTACAGGTCACAAATACATTATAAGATGCAACACGGTACATTCATCACTCATTAGTTTCATCAAACATCTCGCAACAGCATCGAACTTCTCATTACTATTTATTATTCTGACGGGAACATCACTAAATCTTTCTGTTACCTAGTGTAAAATGATAAAATATATTTGTGGTTCCAATTAACAATACACAAAATCAAATCAACTAAGAATACACACATGAATACGTATGCTTTAATGGAATTTTTTTAACTTTCGCTTCTCAGTATTCTTGAAAATCACCATAGAATTGTAATTTTTAACCTTATTCGCTAAGAAACAATTCCCAGCTACGAATACAAGCTTCTGAAGGACATGGGAACCATTCACACTACAAGATGAACTCCTCTCTCCATAATTTACAACCATCAGCATCTTATAATACATTCATAGATAAGTCAACAAGAATTTTTCTACAATGACCTCTCACAAATATCTCCATTAGTTCGCTATCATTTTCTATCAAATAAAGATCTTCCAAACAGTGACAATAGATTATAGGACTACATCCGATGGATATTTCAAACCTCCTCGATCAGAGAGTTCTAATAGTTTGAACTTAGATATAGTATCAGATTCATCGATGAGTAAATATCTTTCAATAGTCAAAGAATCCCGGCATATACGACATGGTTGACTACGTTTCAAGTATTGATGTACTGAATAGCCAGCAATAAAGGCTAATGACTGAAGTACCTGAAATCCACAGTCAATGGCTGAGAGGTCTGATATAGCGCTCAAGAAAGGATCAAGGTCAACTTCACTGGTAGAATCTTCGCTATCCGATGGTGAAAATGATTGAATGAACTCTTGCAAAGAAGTACTAGAATCATTCTGATTGGAAAATAGACGTAGTATATTGGATACTTTAAGACGACGTTCTGATTCTAAGATCTGAAGATAGGAAACATGATAATTAGCTCCTGACATCATACGATATAGTCCAAAATGATGTTCTAATGGATCAGTCTGCAAGAAAGATGTCAAGAGGTATGAAAACCAACAGTCCTGAGTTAGAAAATTTGCTATCTGTGGCAACTCGAGGCATGCTTGTTTGAAGCTGGTAAACGTCTGCTTGCTTAATTTGCCACCTTTCCCAGATAGTGACTCCCAAGCTTCTAGCCAATAGACAATCCTAGTCAGTAAGAGAAAACGCTCATCGTTAAATCTTATTGGATTAGACAATGGGTCGTTCAACCTGATATGTTTATATGGCATATTGATATTGAAAATTTTCCAGAGAGATAGGAGAATCTCAACGAAATCAGAGGTGTTGCATTTGAATGCAGGAGAACGCTGCTCATCCTGGATAGCTAGAGCAGCAATTGTAGATTCGTGTACTACTTTTATAACCAACTTAACATTTTGACGTTCTAAATTGGATGGATAACAAGCCTTAGAAGTCAAACGAGGGGCAAGTTTAGCAAGGCTATCTCTCAGAATTATATAGTATACGGATATCACGGAAAGAAGCATGACATATATTCAATGGATAAGCGCATCGGTCAATAGAAAACAGTTCAAATCAGGATAAGAAAAGAGCTTATTATCAGTTTGTTGATTCAACCAATTATTGCGAATAGTTTTCAGAATATGTACGAAGTCAAATGTAAGGAAAAGACCTCTGCTTATATCACAAGGGTGTGGTACTCGAGTCTCCAGCTTTCTATTAGGGGAAAACAATTTGAAAAGTTTCACATTAAGGGGGTAGTTGTCAGTGGAGATGATTTCAACGAACAAGCCACAATCTTCAACATCATGAATACAAGATTTGATAGTGTCGAATAACTTTTCAGCTGTTACAGAAACACATGGGAGTAGACGAACAATACAAGACCATTTCTTATACAGACTCGACACCATGATAGCGAAAACTGTCTTGGTAGGATTATCTGGATCGAGGTTTGAAGCAAACAATCCCCCTCCTTTTCAAGTCCAAAGGATGAATACAATTTTTGTAAGGTATTGGAATGAGGAAGAGAAAAGCAAGACATGCTCTGTAGATAGTGATAAAAGCAGGAGAAATGAGATGTGTTTTAAGAGCTAAGATCTGCTTCAATACGTTATACCTCCGCCTATTTTTTGGAACAAGACTATTTCGAAGCTGACAAAGAACAAACTGGAGCCTTGAAACTTCAGGACAAGGAACCAAGTCATCATCAGATTTACCGTCGTACATGTTATCAATAACTTGTTGGATATGACTTTCCGCAGATGCGATATGAGATGTGTTATCAAAATTAGTGGAAATATTCTCAGAGATTTTGGGTGCAGATGGCGGAATAGAAATTTCAATTAGAAGCGAATCAATTTGTCGAACATCACATAGCGTTACGATAGAAATTGGAAGATTTACACCATTATGAAAAACTTTGACGGACAAGTTAAAATTTACCGATAAGTACGTATTAACTTCAATCTTACAACTATCTATACGAGGACGCAGAAAAATTAATGTATATTCGTCGGGATACCACGTAGACCATATACTAGCAATTGAGAGTAAGGGTAACTTAGCTTGTAAATCATGGAAACTGTGGATCTTGAACTTTTCATTCACTTCGACATCTGACTCTAGACTTAGTTTAACTGCTTGATAGAGAAGTTCGTCATCCTTGTCCTCTAGAGATAGACGTGTGCGTTTGGTGGCAGAATGAGATGAATAGTACCGTGGACATCCCGGTAAAATAGTTGGCACAGCTCCATCTTTCAGCTTAAGACGGTTTCTTGGTAATTCTCGATAACTTCCGTCTCCATTGGGAACTTTGTGTGTTGTTTCGACTTCATCTTCTCTAAAATGTTTTGAGCACACGTACACGACTTTCAGTTCATCTATATCATCTCTGTGTAGCGCTCGTAAGTCGTAACCAAGCATGTCTCAGTTCATCCGGCGTCTGTGACATCTTGAACACAGGTATTCTGTCGGTTGGGTCATAATTGCTTTTACAACCTGGTGCAGAACAGTTGTTGGGCATGATAATAGCTAGGTTAACGGAAACAGATTGGAAAGTATCAGAAAGGTGGATTAATAAAGAGAAATAGTGAGAAATAACGAGATATTAGTGGAAATACAAATTTTTAGATAAATGTTTATATATGTACATTAGTGAATAGATACATTATGGGTTATTAATAATTTCATCTTCAAAATCAACCCTGGTTGCAAATTGACCAATTTTATGGTTGGTTTGGCATATTATAGACTATTTAGTATCAGAAATAGCCAATAAATGATATTCCCTTCGAAATCAATTCATATCGGCTAACACATCCCTGGTCCGAAATCCACATTTTGATGTTAGGCCTTATGTATAGTAGGCTATGTCTAACACTATTTGTATCACTCCTTACAGTGCTTTATGTATATCAGAGTAACGGCTATGGAGTAAAAGTTCGCTAAATTCATCAGCAGATTTTGGCATACCAGGATTTGAAGTTTTCTTCAATTTGAAATGATGCATCTTGTATTGCGGTACGAAATTTGTGGTCCTTCTGGGTCATTACGGCATGTGTCATCAAAAATATCACGTGACCTACTACTGATGTTTCCACCGCTCTCTAGCTTATTTCGGAGAGCAATATGTTTGGTTTTATTTGCATCGACTTCAAGGTTGTGGTCTTGTCTTTGAATGAATTAATTTAAAGAAAGGAATATCTTTCCAGAACCTTGACACTTCAAGTTTATATATAGGGGGGGGGGGGGGCAGATATTGGTATTTAATACTGAATCTTACATGTGAAAAATGAAATCTTCAAATTCACAGTTGAAATGTTCGAGTTTATTCAATTCAATTTTGGAATAAGCCATCAGAATTGATTAAAACGATTTGCCAAATATGATCATTTGACTTCTGCAGATAGATCTCTTTCATAATATTATGTAATTCGTAATAAACCCATCAATGAATCTATGATCACATATATGTGCGCAACCAACATGAACAATTCTAAGGAATAACCTAATTATTAAGTGGCAATAGTATATTTGTTGATAAACAGGGCGACTGGCCGTACAAACGATGCGAGATTCCCGATCGGGGGCCCCTTGTGGGACCGCAGACCCCCACTGCGATTACTTTCTGAATGGAATCCCGCATGGGCCCCCCAAGCCCAGCACGCCCCTGTTGATTTATCACAGATCCTAGTACATAAGATAGTTACAATTAATTGCTGGATTGATCAATGATATCTATAATATTAAAACACAAACCTGGGTGGGTGGATGTGTGTATATGTGTATATAATTTTTTGTATGTTCCGAGTTGATTGAAGAAACTGGGCGGTTTCCAAATGTTACTTTTGGTCCCCGCCAACAAGTTGAGGTTTCCACTAAAAAAAGATTCTCACACCTCAAAATTTCTCACATCCCGACAAGTTCTGCCGTGTTCTGCCGCGAAGCGACCTAGCAAGCAAAACGCGCTAGTGTTCCATAATCACACGTTGGTATAATCATTGGTCAAAATCCCACATTGATATGTTACAGTCAGTCAATGTGTAAAGTTAGACAATATATAAAATTACTGAAATTTTTTGTCAATTTGTAAAATGACCAATCCACTTAGTCAATTTGTAAATGACTGAAATTGATAGACATTTTATAAAATGTCTGAAACTATAAACTTAAATTTGACAGAATGCCTGAGATTAACTCAATAGTCAAACATCAAACTGCACTACTAAGTTTAATTTTCTCATTATAATGTGTAAATACAAATAAGGTAAACAAAATTATTAGACTGAGGATTATAAGTTACTATAATATTAAGATAGTAAATATGTCACTTTTTTTGCAGATTAGGCTTAAATACACCTACTATTGCAAATCAGTCGGGCTTAGAACCACTTACATCTGTTAGTCATGCATCCTTTTCCAGTTATTGCACAGTTACATTTTGTAAAACCTTGACCACCACAATTCGATTCTTTGTGCATAGCCTCACGAAATCTAAACCTCCATATCTTGACGTATATCCTCATATTTGTAAAGTTTTTGATGACAAAGATCAAATTAATTTCTCACGAAACGTCCTTTATGTACCCCGAGCGAACTGCTATGCGATATAAATCTCTCTCATCTCGATCCAAAATAAAACCCATTATGTGCGTGGGTCAGCTTTACCAAGATCTACCAAAGGTATCGGGATACTACGTTATCACCTGGATCACCAGCAACCTGTTCAAGTAGACTGCGTTGAACCATAATTTGACTTTGTACTACCAAACCATCTCGAGCTCGCTTGCGTTGAATACCAATATTTTGATGCATTTCTTCAAGATTATCTGTTATTATATCCTGAGAATTTGTTTGTAGTGGGACGCGTTAGCTTAACAATTGTGCATTTAGTGATAAAATCATCAAATTTGTTGTGCAACTAGAAAAATGTATATATAATGATTTAAGATCGGGAGGCACCTAGAATTCGACCTATATGGTTCCAATTATGTCATTTTAATGCCCATATGTGGTAAATTGGTAATATGAATAATTACTCAGCCACTTAACCTTATATTGCTTCAAAATGTATTATTAGGTATAGCCCCAATTGAATTTGAGCGTGCCCCACCTGAGGTGGGGCCCGGGGCACAGGCTTAAATTAATGCCAGTGTGCCCCACCTGTGCCCCACCAGTGGTACCGCGCAAGCGCCGCCACTGGTGTGAGCCAAACTGGACTACTCTCCCCGAAGCATCGAAAGCGTGTTATTAACTGTTGTGGATGCAAAAAAGGTTTTCTTGGCCAATGCAAATGCAAACTAGCAAATCTGCAATGCACTGCTCTTTGTGCATGTGAAGTAGAGCCGAGAGATAAGACACGAACACGACACGACACGAATTCGTGTTCGTGTCGTGTTAGGCCAAGATTTTCGCTTTCGTGTTCGTGTTTAAAGTTCTGTCTCGTGTCGTGTTCGTGTCGTGTTCGGTTAAAGTTTCATGGGGGATTTATTATTAATATTATACAATACTTGTGGTGAACAAGTTATTGTATAATATTGGTATGTTATGATCTTAATTAATTATATTTATTCATTTAATTTATCCAATTTGTATTTCGTGTTGATGTTCGTGTTTCGTGTTGACGTACGTGTTTCGTGTTCGTGTCGTGACATATTGGTGTGGCGCAATTCGTGTTCGTGTCGTGTTAGTGTCAC
This sequence comes from Hexactinellida sp. DTS-2022, assembly GCA_028753945.1. Taxonomy (NCBI): domain Eukaryota; kingdom Metazoa; phylum Porifera; class Hexactinellida; species Hexactinellida sp. DTS-2022. The sequence continues at coordinate 3,540,118 of JAPNXP010000014.1, forward strand.
ATGTTTCGTGTTCGTGTTAGTCTTAAAGATAAATTGAACACGACGCTCACCTCTAATGTGAAGGAGAGTGTGCGCAGAACTAGCTATATGGCCTATTAATTGATAAAATGATGATTATTTAGATTATTTTTCATTCTATTTTGAACAACTTTGTGGTCTAATTTAGGATTTCTAATTTTTAATATAATATTTGACATTTAGTTTTTTCCACTAACATTTTCCACTAAGTTATTAGTGGAAAAATGTTGTGATAAATATTAAATACACAAATAATGTTTAAGGCCTAGTAACAGTGGAGCCGTGCTTGAATACATTCTGGGGGGGGCACAGAGTGTCGTAGTTAGTGACCAGATCAATGTTTTTCGGGACAAGCCTCTAAAAAGGGGGGGGGTACAGGAGATTTTTGGGGGCCCCGGGCTCATAGAGCACGATGCCACTGCCTAATAATGGCCTTTTGAATACAGATAATATGTTCAGGTACCACTCTAAGTTTAAATGTCCATCAGAACATGTAATTTGATTGTGTCAAGTTTTAAACTTGTATCACAAAATATTTGTTAGCGGTAAACAGATTTACAAAGGCGTAGCACGCGGTCCGGCTAGACCGGCCATGGCCGGACCAGTTTTCATTTATTCTACTATATTATATAGGAGGGTCATGTTTTTGCCGGACCACTTTAACTGTTTGGCCGGAGAGTTTTCAGAGCCGTGCGACGCCCGTGATTTATGTTATGAAACCAAATTGGCTAAAAGATTTTCTGTACTAGATAGAGTTTAGCTTCCAACTGAAAATGTTCAAAATAGCCGATCCCTAAATAATACATTTGGAAAAGATATTTCGTAAAATTTCCGAATTATTAGTTACATGACCATATATGGACATAATTGGAACTAATTGGCTAACACATTTCTGTATTTGATAGAGTTTAGCTTCAAACAGTAAATGTTTTGTATAGCCGACTTCCTATACCTAAATAATACATTTGGAAGCAATATAAGGTTAAGTAGCCGAGTATTATTCATATTACCCAATTTACCACAAATGGGCATTAAAATGACATAATTGGAACCATATAGGTCGAATTCTAGGTGCCTCCCGATCTTAAAACATTATACCGTATTTCCCCGAATAAGCACCGGGGGCTTGAATAAGCGCCGGGTCAATAAAAATGACATTGAAATGTTTAAATTTATACACATTATTTGATCACTGTAATGTAATTCTATTGATTTTGGCAACTTCGGTAGATATACTGTTAGTGGAAACCATTAGAACCGAAGTTAATATTGTATTCTAGATTTTTCACAAAGTTTTCAGGACAATTTTGGCCCACGAAAACAATAAGCGCCGGGGCGCTTATTCGGGGATATACGGTATATACATTTTTCTAGTTGCACAACAAATTTGATGCTTTTATCACTAAATGCACAATTGTTATTAAAATCTTAGCTAATCTGCCTCACTATTGTGTGTGTGTTTGTTTGTTTGTTTCTCCAGAATTATTTGGAAAGACTACAAGTCCTAGAAAGCTGAAAATTTGTATACAGGGGTAATTTTGTACTGCGACAACGATCTATTTGTCTTTGAAGAGAAAATATTAACATTTAAATGTGACAAAATATGTTAGCCAATTAAATTCTAGGGTTTATTAGTATGGATCAGCCATTCAATTAGTATAAATATTTTCTGAGGCTGCAATCTGATTCATTGAAAATAAGTTCATCTAACCAATCATTTGTGCCTGTATTACAATGCATGTTTTTCTTTTAGTATGCCTGACTATAAATACTCAGTGGCGGAACCAGGGGGGCCAGGGGGGCCATGGCCCCACCTTTTTGTGGCTGGCCCCCCCTAGAATAACAATGTTGTACAATGTGCCCCCCTAAATCCTCCCTGGCCCCCCAAAGCTCCCCTACCTGAAATCCTGGCGCCGCCTCTGTAATACTTAGTTTTTTTAGAACCTACATTTTTTTCTTCTTTAGATTGACTTTCTTATTATGCCTCCCAAACGGAAGCCAGAGATTCAGGGGGGAACAGATTTACATGCTGATCGGAATCGTTGGGAGCGAGCCAACGAGACTCCTTAGCAGACCCGACTCCGTCTTGATACGCAAAGACAGCTTCAGTCTACTATTCGAGATGGAGAGTCGGAGAGTGACCGTACTGCGCGCCTCGATAATCATAGGCATACCAGTCGGTGTATTTAGAGTCTCAGACTGACGAGCAAACTGCTGCGCCCCTCGATAAGAAGAGGGAACACCAGTCGGTCTATTTATAGTCTCAAACTTACGAGGAAACTGCTGCGCGCCTTGACAATCAGAGGTAATATGCTACCATGCCTAGAGCAGGAGAGACAGCAGAGCAGCATGCTCAGCGTATGCAGGAAAGGGTTGAGTTGTATGGTATTTCCCTCATTTCCAAGTCTGCCTTGAATTTATCTATGTCACAATCTGGAATCTGCCTGTGAGGTTACTGATAACTTTAGCGCCGAGTATTCAGTTGGAAGTATGACTTTTTCATGCACTTTTTAAATTCTTGGAAAGTGAAAGACTTTCAACTAGCACCAGATTATTTCCCAAATTTCCACTCTGTGTGGGCAGGCCAAGGTTGTTATTCTCTCTTTAGCTACGCCACCTGACCTGCTTGCTCACTTGCTGACAGCGGGTGACACCAGAGGGAGAGCTTTCAGAGATAACATCTGAGCGTATAACTCTGCTCTTGCTTTCGCCTCGCTCGGAGTTAACCTGGATAAGCAGCTCGCCAATGCTAAGAGAGGAGCGTACACATTCCGTATTCCCGGGACTGTGCACCACTACATTGGACAGTTCATGTCGAGAGAGGGACAGGCCCCGGCATTTGCTCAGATATATATCCATGACGGTACCCCTGAGGCTGAAGCGCAGATTCGCAAGCAGGCTCTAGAAGAGGCGTCTCTACCAGTGCTCGACAAATTAGGTGGTTTGGTTAAACCGGCCGTTTTTTATTATTTAGCCACCAGAAAAAGTGAGGTGGTGGCTTAATTAGCCACCATCAAAATTTCATTTTGTCGAGCACTGGTCTCTACCCGAGCTCCTGTGTCTACAGGCTATGCTGCATGAAGTTAATCCGCATGTCTCCTTCTTCAGACAGGGAATAGACGTTATGCGAGAGCATAGAGGTGCAGACGTGAGGATGATTATTATATCTGAAGGCGACTCTGATCCCCGTAGGTACAACGCCCCCATTGCACCTGAGATCAGCTAATAAGAAATTCCCTGCAGCTCTAGAACTCATCTACACGAATTTCGCTGACAAGTTTGTGTGGGACAAAGAGAAGCTTGAATGGAAACCGAGAGTTAAGGGGCATGGTAAAATGATAGCCCGTATGTACTCCGCTCATCCAGGGGAAGGACCACGTTTATACCTTAGGACACTTCTCAACCATGTCACAGGCTGCACGAGTTTTAAGGACGTCTGTACTCTCCCTGATGGCACCGTCTGTGACACCTATAAGGAGGAACGTCTGAGGCGAGCTCTGTTGGAGGATGATCCGGAAGTTGATGAGTGTTTGTCTGAGGCAGCTACCTATTCTATGCCAGCACAGTTGCGTCAGCTATTCGTGACTATTTTCCTGTTTGTTGAGCGATCTATTCCACTCGCTTTCTCGGTTAAGTACAAACCCTCTTTGGCTGAGGACTTCCTATGTCGGGCTAGAACTGTATTTGCTAATGTAGAACTCGACGAGCATATCTTAAATATCGTAATGCTTGATCTTGAGTACCTAATGCAGAAACATGGAAAGTCCTTAGCTGATTATCCAGGAATGCCGATCCCTACTAATGTGAGAAATCCGTATGAGGAATCGAGTATCATTATGGATGAGCTTGATTATAATGTCAGTGAACAGAATTAACTAGCCTCTACTTAATGCTGACTAGTTTAGTATATATAACATTATAATTGCAGCTGTTAACGATACTAATTCGTACTCTAATGGATTCTTTATCGATGGACCTGGAGGGACCGGAAAAACGTTCCTTTATAACACGCTGTTATCCACGGTCCGTTCACATGGTCATATAGCATTAGCCATGGCTTCATCCGGTATAGCAGCACTGCTCTTACAGGGTGGAAGGACAGTTCACTCTAGAATGAAGGTCCCTATCCATTTGAATGAAATTTCTGTATGCAGTATTTCCAAACAGAGCGCATTAGCCAGGTTAATTCAGCGCACGAGACTTTGTTTGGGACGAGGCTCCTATGATACATACGTATACATGCTGCAGAGTGTATCTACCGTACATTGAGAAATCTCTGTTCATGCGATATTCCATTCGGTGGCAAAGTTATTGTGTTTGGAGGTGATTTCCGTCAAATACTGCTTGTAATCAGACTTGGGACCGAAGCTGATGTGTTAGCCTGTCTGAACAGATCGCCTTTCTTGAGTTATGTTAAGGTTCTCAAACTCACTATAAACATGCGACTCCGTAATTTATCTTCAGGTGATGCATCCCAAGTTAGTGACTTCTCCAAATTCCTTTTAAGAGTTGGAAAGGCACTGAGCCCGAGGATGGGAATCATATGATTCACGTAGACCACAAATACGTAGTACATGTAGCAGGCGAGTCAGTTTCTGACTTGATTGCTGCTACTTACGGCGATTTAAAGTAAACTATAATAATCAAGATTATACTTCTCGCAGTAGTTTGATGTGTCCTAAGAATGATACCACTGATTTTATCAATCAATACGTTATGAACCTGATACCAGGGGAAGCGAGCACGTTATTAAGCGCAGACTCGGTAGGTAAGGAGCAGGCGGCTATGTACCCCACTGAGTTCCTAATTTTACTACACCAAATGGTTTGCCTCCTCACCGACTCTGTCTTAAGGCTCACGCTTCTATTATTGAGTAGTATTGACCCGACTCAAGGAATGTGTAACGGCACTCGGTTAACATGTAAAAGCATTCCTGAATCGCATGATTGACGCTGAAATTGCTACAGGTATTCATAAGGGTGAACGAATTATCCATGACTCCATCTGACTCAGATTTTCCGTTTGTACTCAGAAGGAGGCAGTTCCCTATTCGTCCTGCCTTTTGTATTACCATTACCAAAGGGCAAGGACAGAGTTTAGAAAATGTGGGCATATTCCTACCATCTCCGAATGCTATTTTCCGCCATTGTCAGCTTTATGTCGCATTGAGCCGAGTTCAAAACCCTGCCAGAATAAAAATTATGGTTTGTGGCGGCACCCCCTCTTCATCAGGCAGAGCCTGGGTTAAGAATGTTGTATACCGTGAGGTATTCTACAGAGATTTTCTGACATAGAAGCCTTCTACCCCAACACCCCACATAGCCTAGTGATCGACACCATTATATTATTCAACCCCCACCTTCCAAACCAACTAAGGATATTTAAACACCTTCTCAACTTCAACTTTGCCACCGACGGAACGCTCATTTACCATCTGGGAAACACGGGCATCCCAATGGGTCTACCCCTCGCACCCAAACTGGCACGAATGTGCACAGCACACCTAAACCACTACTGCATACACCATTGCAAACCCTCACGATTCACTTCGATGACGTGGCCGCCACCTACCCAATTGAAGACCTCCCACTCCAACCCTACAAACTAATTCCAACCGAATCGAATACAACACAGGACATCAAATACCTACCGGCAACTAAAGAATTAATACCAATATCAGGCATGGGGCCAAGCCAGCCCTTTGGACTTAAGCCCAATTTTGAGAGGGCTTAAATCCGGACTTAAGTCTTCCTTCAATAAAAAGGCTTAAGTCCGGACTTGGACTTAAGCCCTTTATAGATGAGCTTCAAGCCTTTTCAAGCCCTTTTTCAAGGGACTCATTCAATAAAATACGGTATGGATTTCTAAATAATTAGAGTAAAAGGCCTTATATCTCGGGCTTAAGCCCTTTATTAAGGACTTGAGTTTGGACTTAAGCCCTTTTCAAAAAGAGCTTAGAAAAGGGCTTGGGCTTAAGCCCTTTTGAAGAGGCTTGACCCCATGTCTGACCAATATAACAGAAATATCAACAACCTGTACTACTTCACCCACATTCACACCACCCTTCAAAAAAATGTGCGCAAACACCTACGTAAGCTCAGCCTTCCCCTGACACGAATCGGCACAAACCCAGCAAATACATTACATTACCTCGTAAGAAAATACGTACCAGCATTAACAAGACTCAGGCACAAACCAACCGAAGTGATCCAAAAATTAACCAGCATCGCATACTTTCCAAAACACTCCGCGAAACAAACCTGGGAATTCAAAACCATCATAAAATACTCTTTCTCAGATACTCGACCAACCAAACCCCAACTGCAACCCCCTAGCAAAAAAGCACTACCACCTAATCTCCAACGTACCTTTAGCCCCACTGAAGGGAATACTAAGCTATCAAAAGAAGAGCGACCATAGCACACACCACTGGCATATTTGTAGCATCAAACAATTCACAAAATGCAACAGTTGTATCCCAATTATTAAGCGAAAACCACCACACCCATCATTACATGCTTTCGATGGCGTTGCATTTACATCTTGCATCATAAGGACGAACAAAACACAGACGCAAAACACCTCTACATAACCTCAGCGAATACCAGTAACACAACACTTAAACTCGCCAACATATAAGACACAATACACTGCATCCTGAACGGAAGAAATCTAGGATGGCAAATACTATACACATCCCAGCCACACACAAACGACCGTACAAAACTGAAGATAAACAGATAGAGAAATGGCAAAGTTCGCCCATAAAGAACTTCCAAAAGCAAACATCCACGAGAGAAAACACATACTAAACTTCTACAACAAAAGTAACGCTGCTACAAACAAAACACACCCCTAAAACACCAAAATATACCCAAACGACCGAAAATAACTAACATACACAGAAGCAACCGAAAAGAACCAACATACACACAAAACGACCGAAAAATAACCAACATACACACAAAAACGATCGAAAAAGAACCCCGCTGAAGTGCGAGTTATACAATCAGAGAAAAAACCAACTGCCACTCAAGGGCGCGCCTGCAATACCTTATTGCTCTAAAAGCCGGCGTAGCAAAGGAACTATTATGGTTCGATTAAACACACAAATTCTGCAACCAACAACACTACCAACAAGGACGACTACTACACCTAACAACACACACACAAGCAACTCAATACCACCTAAAACAATACCACTTAAACGACACCATCAAACCAATACCAACAACTAAATTCAAATCACAACCCATTCCACCACTCTAGATACAGCTAGTACAGCAACTAACGAGCAACAGCATTTGCAACAAATTGCAATACTGCTACTACACGCTACTATACACTGATCTACTCGCATCAAAAGACTACAGTCAAGTAGCAGTGTATAGTTAATGCTACAAAAGTCAGTACTACACAAATGCTACAGCAAAGATAAAGCAACAAATCAATGCTGAGCAAAAGTACAGAAGCAACTGAGTACAACTAAACCATATAGAACCTGCATTCGTCCGAATGCACATTGGACGAAGCAGGAACAACAAAGTTAGTGATTCTCAAAGACCAAAACCCAACAAGTATTTATACTAAAACCCAACTCCGGTAACAGACCTAACTCAAAGCACCAACAGTACATTGAAACTAACCACCTCTAATAAACTGAAGAGTCTATAAATAGACGAAACACGAAAGTCATTACATAATTTTACTATTGAACTATTTTCCTTCTTCAACATTATTAAACCTTTACTCAGCACAGTGCACTCCACTCAGGATAAATGTACCATGGATGTATCTCTTTCATCCTCTCCTCCTACACAATCTGATCTGAAGACCCGGTCTTTATTCCTGTGAAAAGGGTTTCTGTACCAGATGATTCTGAGTCACTCAGTAAGAAGCCTAAGCTAACTGAATTCAGTGATAATATCCTCAGTCCATTCCTGGATTCTCAATCTACTCAGTCTCCCATGAATACTGTTTTGCCTGATTTGATGTTTGATGGTATTATCACAGGCCCAGTAAATACTATGGATATTGATTTGCTCAATTGTTCCATTAATAACTTGACTCCTCTTAGCAAGGAGGATTGCTAGTGGTATTGTGTTAGATATTGAACCAATTTTAAAGAGTAGAGAAACATTACATCGCCCTCTTATTAATAATTTGATGCAATACTACTGTTCATTGGAAAATAGTTTGGCAAATACATTTCACATGAATATTTCTTTAGTACCAGTATTTGCAGATGGTAATTGTTTGTATCGAGCATTATCCCATATTATATTTGGTACTGAATCGAAATTTGAAATGCTAAAGCAGAATCTGATTGGTAGATTCATCTCGAGCCCTGAACACTTCCCTAATGTTATGGAGAAATCGGGTTTGTTCTCTGAGTAGGAATTGCATGAGCACGTACAACGCATTTCCGCTCCTTATGAATGGGACACTGACGTACAATTAAGTATTCTAGGAGCTTTAACTGGCATAGACGTCGTCTCCATTATTGCAACCTATAGTGATTGCAATAACTGGAGACTAGACCATGTGTATATCCATGGTCAACTAACAAGTCCAATAGCAACCTACCATGGTCAAAATTTGGGGTAATGTATCATCGCATCACCACCATGTAGTTTCCGAAGACTTTGATCCGTTTTACTTAGTAGCTCAATGAAGTAACAACAGCGTCGAAATCCTCCCTGCAGTTCAAAATGGCGAGGCATGACTAACTGTATTCAACATAACCTTAGTCAACAGAGTGGTTTACTGCTTAATAAAGTGTGATTCCGCTGAGGGATGGTGCACTTTTGGCAAATTTTTGGCAAAACACCAAAAAGCATAAATATATCGATCAATTGATATGCTACTCATGCTGCTCTTTTCGATGTTAAAGGGCGAAAAACGCAGTCATTTGTCACGAACACCATGACAAGTTTGAATCTGAGCACTTTGATAATGACAAACATGTCATTAATATGTGCAAAATATGTTGGTTCCAGAGGCGGCGCGAGGGTGGGGCCAGGTGGGGCCTGTGCCCCACCTGAATTTTAGTGTGCCCCACCTCATTAACGTAAGTATGCCCCAGTTTAATAGCCTGTGCCCCACCTGTGACGCAATTGAACGCCGCCACTGGTTGGGTCAACAGAATTATCCTTACGTTTACGAATCAGCTTATCAACATCACCACATTTAAGTATTTCGTAGTGACCAAGAATGTAATATTTCCTAATATATTTCGTCAGGGCCGGATTTACTATATCTGTGGGGCCCCTGAAATTTCGTTATTATACAATAATTTGAATATATTGGTAGTACTGTTGAGTAGATTTCTGAGATCGTAGAAACCTGTACTAAAAAAACATGGACGCAATAGTAACATATAATTCTGAGATTCACCATAGAATCGTGAGATTTAGAGTAAATCTCGAGATTCAGTTGTAGTCGGATATTATTTGTATGTTACTTACTTTGAAAATGGGTATTACAGTGGAACTCTATAAGTGGGGATGTTCGAGACAATATTTTACAATTTTCATTGAAATACACCTCTATAAGTGAGGAATTACCACTAACTGGGGAATGGGTGGATATCAGAATGTCGCCGTCCCAACTTCAGCCACTTAGAGGTATCACTGTACAATGTAAACGCGAAATCTTCCCATTATGCATTATATAGTTATGACTTAAACCCTTCTAATGTGCAATTTAGGAGGATATAGTCAATAATTCTTGGAAAAATATCAACAATATAGATTTCAAATAATAAATAAACAATACAATATATATACATATACATATATAACAGGGTTTGCAATGCAATATCAGTGGAAATGTACTACAAAAAAACGCTATATTTTTGAAACAAGTTACAAAAAGTGTACAAATTAATGGCTAGAGGGAAGAATTATTAGTTAGCATGTAAATACATACACAAATTAGACAGGACACATACAATACAACAGCTACACTTTCCAGTACCGCTATTTCCTAGCTGATAATAATCTCCTAATCCTAAGCTGGTGGTGAAACCCAGATAGCAGGTACTCATATAGCGCAACTATTGTAATTAAATACTAAGCTATATAAACCAGACTTATACAATACAACAGCTACACTATACCAGTACGCTATAACCTGCTGATAATACTCTCCTAATCCTAAGCTGGTGGTGAATCCCAGATAGCAGGTACTCATATACGTAGTGTAACTTTTGTAATTATAATACTAAACTATATAAACCAGACACAGCTCAGACAAAACACATACATCAGTCGATTCTGCTGAATTGGGTCAAACTATCCTCGGATCAAAGTTACACAATTAAGCAGAGTCGACTGTATATAAACAAGGGCTGGAACGAATATACCGAATATTCGTTCGTTTCCAAACGAATATTCTCTTTGAAACGAATATTCGTTTGAAAGAATATTTAGCCCACCATACACGAGCAACAAAGTTGCGTCGTGTATGGTGATATTAAGGTGAACCAAATATTCGTTAAGAACTTTTCGATAACATGTAGATTGGAGAGATCGTCAAAATACATTCCTACAGAAACTAACCTTTTGTAATAACAAACTTGTGTCTAACACTTTATCGCTAAGATTAAACTATTGTAACATAAAAAAATAATTATTTTACACTGTATTAAAGTCTTGAATTGATATAATGCTTAGCCATCAAAACGAAATAATATTTGAGAAAAAGGTTCGTTCGTTACATTTCGAATTTTGTATCAGCCCTAATTTAAAAGACACTCACAACTAAAATAATTAATTAATGACAACTCACCTGATATTCTTTCTGTTTCGTCCCGTTTGGACTCGTCAGTTGCGTTGCCTTTCCCAAAATACACTTTAGATTGATGAGTGTTGATGTAGTGTTCTGTCGTGTTTTCGCCACTGGGGATATCAGGCTTGCCGTGGATATGGATATCCATGGATATATCCATGGAGAGCTCCATGGATGGATATCGAGTTTGTCATATACATGGATATTGTGGATATCCATTTCAAAATTGAACTTCGAAAAATCTTTCAAAGCAGGGTTCTAAAAATGAGCGTTAAAATTAAGTAGCCTTAGTTAATCTTGCACCCTAATTTCTTTCATCTAATAAAATTATTTACTAGACTTAACTTCATTCGTCACTCCTGAATAATTTACTTCCCCTGATTTTTTTTGGCTTTTTCGTTTATCTTTCATGCTATACTATTTAGCTCATTAATTAATTAAACCATAGAAGAGAAAATAGAATTCGAAGAAATTAGTCGCGATGGTATAAATGGAAGACTCCGAGATAAATCCTCCATTTACAAAGATGTACTGTGATCTCAAAACAATGATCATGTAAATGTCAAAGCAATCTACCTCAACGACAAAAAAAAACCGTTCCTCTCGTGTGGATTTTGTTCCAAAACATTTGTTTGGTATAAGTTGACAAACGGGAAAATGGATAAACCAGAGTGGTATGAGCACAGTGAAAGTCCACCAGAAAACCTGTAGCAATAAGGAGTCTACGGCGTCTACGTCTACCCAACAGCCTCTAATCGCCCATTACTTTGCTGCTGGAAAGCCATCGGAAAAAGGAAACCTCTGCCAGTGAAGGAGAAAAAGATGTGGAGGGATGAAGTAGTGGATCAGTTGAGTGAGAACCCGACCATCTCTATCAACGCATGTGCCAAGTTGGCCTCTGCTCATTCCAACTATGCAGCCGGGATGACATTAAGAACGAATTATCTGTACAACTGGACAGTTGGGCGAACCTACATCACTAGCGGTAAGGAGTGGCGGTCCCAAAGGGAGGCAATCGGGGAAAATTCCCCGGATCTAGTAGACTCTGCCCCGGGTCCTGAGTTGCTTTTCGCCCCTGGACCTGCCCCGGAATCTTAGTTATTTTTCGCCCCGGTTAGACAGACATCGGGTTGAATTGCCATCCTAATCTTTTTGTAGAATTTACTATTGTTACATTAAGCAATTAGAATATTCCTCTGATGGAATATTCTAATTGATTGATTCTTTTGAACTTAAACCTCGTAAATTCAATTCATCGAACAAAAGCGACTATCAAAAATCTGTTCTTAGATGTTTTTATATTTACCAAACTTATACCAATTAACCTTAGGCGTCGGAAATGGGCCCGAAGTCTCCAGGGCCGGCCCAATCGATTCAGGGGCCGATACGTTCACGGTATGCGTCTCGCTGCGAGTTAATGCAAGGGTTTATGTGCATCAGTGCATGCGGGCGGGTGGCCGGGTTAGCCGGACGCTTCATCGATCTACACGGTTCTAGGACTTTGGGAATGTGCCGGGTATCCGGGACGATCCGACGCCTATGCAATTAACATTATTGAAAGAAATGATTATATGATAATCGTATTCCAAACTACTAATACAGTGCAGGTGGTTCCCAACCTAGGATAGTGGAAGCTAAAAAGGCTACATTATTGTTAATGGGAAGGGGTACGCGTATCCCCTACATTTGTATATAAGGGGTACGCGCCTGAGAAAAGGTTGGGAACCCCCTGTACTAGTAGATAAAATTTGAGTGGGGATTACGTAAGTACTTTAGGGTGATCCATGGTATTAAGGGTGGTTTCCATCCAGTTGGACGTTTGTGATGCAGAAACACTTCCTTAGAACATAAAGCAAAACATGCCCCGGGGGCTTAATCGTAGCCCCACCCCTGCCCCGGGAAGATCAGATCATGCGACCGGCACTGGCGGTAAGTGATGTTTCTACTTTATTCCCTACTGTACGATACGATTCAAAACAAAATTATGTGAAATTAATATATTTATAGCTAGCATACTATTCGATGAATAATGCGACTAATCTGAAAATAATCTGTAGCTATTATTACAGTATGCAAATAGAATGGATTAAATGGAATAAATAAATTTGATTCTTGTAATTCGACATGCTTAAATAATAAAGACAGTGATTTCAATACTGGGCCACTATACTATAGTATAGTCGGCACCAAGATATTATACAGGAGTAGAATTGAACACTCCTAACTGTCCTAAGGTCACTAGATTATGAATTTTGTACGCCTAAAAGGTTAATTTTATATTACTCTATAGGGACTTTCGGCAGTTATCGCGCTCCTAAATGCAAAAATATCCCAATTTATACGCCTCTAGGCGTATGGCGCGCTCCTGGATAAACCCCTGGTCGGCACAGTAAAAACTAAATTCATGTTTACATGTACGATGTACATACCAACTTTAGATAACTTTTTAGAGGTATACAAGAGAAAGGAACAGCCTCATATTTACAATTGAAGCAGTTGTGTATGATGTGCTCACATTCTGAAGCGGCTGATTTCTGTGTCTCCGGATTATGGATTTTTGGTCTGGTAGGCACCAGCATCGAGTTGGGTAAGGTGTAATTATTGCATGTGGCCTGACGGAGGAATGAAAGTGGTTCCAGTTTCCCCTTCATCAGGAAAACCTTGACGACGTCTCACATGACTTCGGAATTTACATACAAAATGTTTATAGAGGTAAGTTGTTTGGAAATGAAACCAAGGTAGATATCTTTGTTACGACAGATAATGAAAACAAAATGAAGGCGGCTTTTGATTGGCGATAGGAGACAGCTGATCACAACTTTGGAGGTAGAATTGGATGCACAGAACATGCATTGTCAACATGTCTCACTTGGTTATTTGATGCTGAACCAAAAGGACACTGCAAGTTTGAATTGAAGGTTCAGTTAATGGATAAAATAAACAACATTAAAATTCTATAACCGCCAGATGACAAGGGAAAGAAGCTGTTGAGAGCGATACAAGAGAAATCAACCACGCGTCCTTGTCGATCCCATTACAACAGACTGTTAGCTGCAGTGCAGAACTATGGGGTGTACGTCACAGGAGACGATAACTCCGTGGCAGACAATTTACCATCCCTAGCCCTACTAAAATCTGTGTGTTTGGAGTGTTAGACCAGGTGAAACACTTCTTTGACCGGGTTGAAGTGGAGAGTGTAACATCGCATCGGTCCTTTGTGAATTATCTGCTTCTTGATATGCATTTCTTCGTCGCCAAGTAGATGATTCTGAGCAACGTGTTACAATAAATTTATGCAAAGATCTGCGAAATCAAATGGAGCAAAAGTTGTGGATGTACTGTGGCTCTCCCTTTTCAGTCTGCTGCTTTCCTCTCAGGTAAGTAAGTAACTAGACCTACAATGACCATGCATGTTTCTAAAACTCACATTTTCAATCTTGCAGGTCTGGATATCCCGAAAACCATTCGAGGATATGTAAAGCAGTACTCCCGATCGACAAGTGCGCTGCAGAAAAGCTTCGCTGACTCCTGGCTGAATATGGCAGCCGAACACGACCGCCTCGTTTATCAGCACGTCGAAGAGCTCTCAAAATGTGTGAGCCACCAGACAAACTGACCGATCCACATGGCATTAAAAAGGTATGTCGCCAACACTCTGGAGACCCCTTTGAAGATCTGTACCTGGTAACCGGTGTCAATGACGACGAGGAGGATGAGCTGTCGCCAGCCAAAGGTCAAAGGTTAGTACACTTGGTGTAGAGCTCCAAGTGTTGAGACATCCGGGGACCCATGAAGGATCCCACCGAGTTTTGGCGATACAGTCAGCAAACACGTCTGCGCACCTGTGCAAAGATAGTCTTCTCTGCGCCAGTGTCTTCTGCAGCCGTGGAGAGGTTGTTCAGCCATGCCGGCATCCTACTTTCGAAAATGAGAAAGAGGATGTCACCAGCTGTCATGAAGAAACTGGTGTACATCATGATCAGGTACCAGAAGAAATTTAAGGGACTAATCAACAAACTAGGAATTGTCATCGACACGAAAAATATAGCAGAGGCCATCAATAACGACCCATAAAAAGAACTTCTTGAGGCTGATAGCGATGTTGACGAACTTTTATTATAGTAGTACAACATTCAGTTGATAAATACACATAAATTATAGAACCTAAATCTTCTGGATATTTTATTGATATTAGGTGTTAGAAATCTATCAATATCCATGGATATCCACAAAAATGGATGCGATTTTTCATCTCCACGGCAAGCCTGGGGGATATGCCGTTGCAGTCGCGTTTCCAATATCTGGGCTCACCATGATAGGGATTACGTTGCCTGAATAACCTCGGGCAGAGGTCCCCACAAGGTTCGATGTATCCTTGCCCTTGAGCGCTTTCGAAAATCAATGATGTTTGATAGGTGCATTATAATGTGGATATTATATTGTGGAGAATCAACCTACTTTATACAGGTGTCTAGATTCGGAGAGGGTATAATTTCCTGCCCTTCTCTTGAAATTCCATTGTCCTAGAGCGGAATGTTTCAATTTTTCACGAATGCAACCACTTTCAAGGAACTTTATAATTTCTCCAAATTCAGTAGAATTAATTTTCAAGTTTCAACGTAGATCTTTACAGATAGTGTTTATTTAGAGAATAAAGGTCAAAAGAAAATAATATTAAAGTATACTGATATTTACATAATTTTCGATTATATACGTAATAAAGTAGTAACGTAACGAACTGTGATCATCTTAATTAATATCCAACCACAACTGAATCTCGATATTTACTATAAATCTCAGAATTCTATGCTACTATTGCGTCCATGGTTTTTTATTACAGGAATCTCAGAATTCTACGATCGCAGAAATCATACTGTATATTTCCAATCAGTTGATCGAATTATAAAAGTGAACCAGAACCAATCACTGAACCAGAAGAAAAATTTCGTTACAACTGATGAACAAAGAAAAAATTTGAGAAATCCGGATTCGAGGCGCAAATCTACCCTTCCCTACCAAAAGTATTCGTACACCCAAAAATTTCCTTTGGAAATAGTACTATATACCGTATTTCCCCGAATAAGCGCCCCGGCGCTTATTGTTTTCGTGGACCAAAATTTACCTGAAATTTTCCTGAAAAATACAGAATATATTACTTAGGTGGGTTCTAATGGTTTCCACCAACAGTATACCTACTGAAGTTGCCAAAATCAATGGAATTACAATACACGATCAACTAATGTGTTTTAATTTTATCACACCAATGTCATTTTTATTGACCCGGCGCTTATTCGGGGAAATACGGTAACTCTAATATTTATCGCTAATGTATACAAATTATATGAGATGTCGCCACTTTGGTTTCAGAATCGTATTCTACGCCACCGAATTGACCATTGTAGAAGCTTTCAACTCAATTACATATTTATTAGTTTTAAAATTATCATCCGGTGTCACCATGTACCATTTCTTCCATTTGTCCCCATGGTACAGATGGGAATAAGTGGTACATGGTGGCATAGGATGATAATTTTCAACCTAATCAGTAGCTAATAGAGTTCAAAGCTTCTTTAAATGTTTATTTCGAATGCGTAGATTACGAATATGTAATCTAAATTGCAATATTTCATGTATTTAGTGTACAATAAACATTATTATTGACACACTATATTACTATTTTCTGTGGGAATGCTTATGGAGTACGAATACTTTTGGTAGGGGAGTGTATAGGAAATCCGGAATCGAGGCGCAAATATATAGGAAATCCGGATTCGAGACGCAAATATATAGGAAATCCTAGAACTCATCTCGCAAATGAAATCTCTATAACCAGTGGTCTAGCCAGGCTGGTATTTACGGGAAAGCTCGATAGAATGGTGGCATACTATAGTTTTTACACTAAACATGCATGCACATTACTGCTGGCAATGAACAGAGGTAGTACAGAACGATTTTAGAAATGCATCTTATAGTATAAAGTAAAGTAGGACCCAAACTATAGCGTTTTAATAGAAGAAGCATACTAATAATGTAATTTAAGAAATTAGCACTGAAAATTTGTATACAAGCCTGGTTTAGTTAAGATCCAGAGATTTAAAGAAATTACGTATTTGAATTGTTAAGTTTCATTGAAAATCATAAAACAATCAATTTTATGAATAGATTCTGTATCACGAATCAATTAATAATCCATCACAGAGAGGACAAGAAATTATTAAAAGTTTTGGTAATAATGATGACAATTCTTTCATAGTAGATTTTAAAATTTTCTTGTAGCATAGAATACAGTGAATAGATTCCTCTGCTAAGCTTATTTTCTTAAGTGTCAATATACAAGACTCGCTCATATGACCATTAACACAGATATAATACATTTTTAAACAATCAAATTTTAGATGTGAACCACAGGCTTCACACGTTTCCTTATTAACAGCTTCAAAATTAGAATTTAACAGAGTCTGTTGATATTGGAGAAAGCAAAAATGAATTTCATTCTGTGGAATAAGATTAGAACCTGCAATAGATAATATATGGGAATTGAATTGGATTAGTAAGTATACTTCAACTGATAAAGAGTCGACAGAGCAATTTATATAATTATAAATATACTCTAATTTCATTTTAATAAGATGAGGAAGAGTCGATAAGAATGACGAAATTTTTTCGCAAGTTTGACGTGTTTTATTAGACAAATATAACTTCGCCAAATCCCAATGTATTAATTCAGCAATGAATGGTTGAAGACTTTGATGTATAATTGGAATGCTTATGATTGGAATAAAGATAATTTTGTTCATGAGAGAAATATCATATTTAGACGGACGTCCACAACCAATGATCGCTCTCACACAAATAATAATAATATATAGACTATTAGGAGAAAATGCAAAACTAAGCATGAGTAAATTAGAACTAGTTAACCCCACAATATATTCATTGATAAACTTAGAAAAGTAATTACTCTCTCTTGTTAGTGGCTTCAAATAAGATTTTTGATTGTCGTAAATTGCAAACGTAAAATCAACAAATCCCACAACAATATATCTCATAAAGAGTTTTGTGAGAGACGCTACAGGTGAGGAATGAGAAATATTAACACATATGAAATCGTTCTTCAAATAAGTGATGGGCAAATATTCTATTGATAATGAAAAGATAAACAAATAACTTCCTTTAACTAGAAAAATATAATTACAATTATTTTCATTTAATTCAAATTCCCATAAGATTGCCATAACTACAGCCCCGTCCTTTTCGTTAAAGAGGTTATAAGTAACTAATTCATTGTTATGACTGTTGAGTATAATTACATCGATTGTACCATCAGTAGAACATAATGCCAAATGTGCACTGTTAGTGAAGTTATCTGACCATAATAACATATTGATCCAAGTAGAATTTGAATGGAAATATTTTTCATATATTACTTTATAATCCTCAAAAGAGCTCGTACTAGAAAGATATATTTTCCATATTAAGAGTCTCCCATCTTTCATTCCACATCCCAGGAACATGAAAGGATTCCCATCATTACCTATACAAACCTTACTCCAATTAGCAGATACAATAGAAACAAAATTAATCTTTTCATTCATTTTTTTATATGAATCAGTCCATAAAACATGTGAGCAAGGTTCATTTTTTAATATCCTTATTTTAAGAGGATCAATATATAATGGATGAAGGAAATTCTCAAGTACCAATCCAGATTCGCAAGAATTGCAGTTAAATACATTGAGAGTATCTTGAGAAGTTATCACGCTCACTAAATCAATACCTGATTTACTGCAGAAATCACTCAATAAATAAAAACTCTTCACTAAAACATCATTTTCTTTAATCATAAATTTTCCCAAATGAATGTTCAATCCAACTTGATGGATCGTTTGAGTGGATTGTAGTTCTACTTCACTCATAGCTCTCTGTTTCCAACGACGAGCAAAAATATAAGAAACCAGCTTGAAACTAGTAAGTCTCTGTTCATTGCCAAGCCTCTGGGAGAACAACTGAAATTTCAAACCGAGATTATGAATAATTGGTCTTAACAGGAATATGTAATCAGAAGCAGTCGAACATAACAATCCCGAAGAAGAACTCCTAAGACTAAATCTATCTTGTGGATGGTGGGAGAGCGAGATAACTTCGCTTTCTAGAGGCGAATACATGGGCGATAAATGTTCACCCAATTCGAAAATCAACTGGTTAATAATAGGAAAAAATAAATTAAACATAAAAAAACTTGAGACAAATTCATCAAAATAGGGCTATAAATAATTAATTGTATGGTTCAAACTTCAAATCAATTCAATACAAATTATAGAAATATTTGAATTTCAAATCATTCTAATTAGCCAATTTGAAGGATTTTGCTGAAAAAGTTTAAGTGAAATCGTTTGTACTAGTATATCGGCTATAGAATTAAAAATATTTCAGAGGTTTGGGGCTAATCTAACAAATAATCATGGAGATCTCGTCATATTTACCTCGGGATACTCATTTACTGACTGTGCATAGGGATCGACCGTCGGTAGAATTCATCCGTCACCGGAACGGAACCTGGGTTAGTCTTGATAAAAATTGTATATCACGGTAGCCACTGATATTTCTCCAAATTATTAGCGATGCATGTTATTCTGCAGAGTGTTTGAAATATGCTACATATAAATTCTTAAACAATGCAACTAGGGATAGTTATATCTTCAGCAGACGTTCAGATATCGAAATCATATTTACCAGATTTTGACGACTGATTGTCCGTTTTAGCGAATCAAATTAAACAAGACTAGAAATAGATGAATCGGTCATTGTTTCAATCCCACTTGCCAATATCAATCTTGTACTTTCATTAGAATTAGTCGTTCAAGCCTTTTTTAGTGACGCCTTTATTCATTTCAATTCTGGATGTATTTGGGTCATGCGTATGAGACGGCATAATTACATATTTAACGAACGGGTAAAGTTCCTCGCAGTATAGAAATAGGAAGGGATGTCTCACAACTTGACCATTTCTGAATAAGATAGATACCATTACACCAAACACTTTTATTGTTGGAGCCAGATGTACACTCCAATTATCCTTCCCCCTAAATAATACGTGGGGCTTCGCAACCCTACATCAACGGCTATATATCCCCTAAAATAGTATAAAATCGGTTATTAATAAGTAATATGATAAGTTAGCTATAGTATAAAACCGAGAGCTCGTATCTAGCTATCTTACTTAAGATAATTTGAGAACCGAAACCATGTTGCTCAAAAA
Source organism: Hexactinellida sp. DTS-2022 (assembly GCA_028753945.1). Classification (NCBI taxonomy): domain Eukaryota; kingdom Metazoa; phylum Porifera; class Hexactinellida; species Hexactinellida sp. DTS-2022. Next base: position 3,560,186 of record JAPNXP010000014.1, read on the forward strand.
TGACCCCATGTTTAATGAATTCCGGGTTTTTTTAATAAATTTTCTGTCCGAGGTGCTCTCGAACATTACTATATCTGTAAAACATATATATTTACTATGTACAATGTTTCAAACTCTTGTACATTTAATTAATTTAAATTTAGGTTCAGAACAATCAAAAGATTGTTTAAATCGCCGATTATAAATTGATAATATCGACGGCATATCAAACACATATATTTCCTGAAATACATGCATTGTGAAGAGTAGTTTTAATGTTGGAAAAGTAACTAGCTAAAATTTGAGGGTGCTTCGACTGAAATCACTATTAGCTCTACGAGTGATTTCGATTCTCTGAACTTTTGTAAACGCGTTTTAACTAACTAAGAGTTTCCGCATTTCAGTATAACTTTCATTGTTCTATTTTCGGCATGCTATTGAATTCTTTAGAAATAAGGCTTCCATAGCAATAACACTGTAGTGTTGAAATAGACTTAATTAATTTGAGGAACTATAGAAGCTAGAGTTTCAAAAACTTCTGTGTTATTTCTTAACCACTATTAGAAAAAGTGATGCATTTCTGAATAAATCGGTTAATGATTATGTTTCTGGATAATAAAACGAAGGGAAATACACAAAAAGAGTCAAAAAAAATCAGTATTTTGCCTTTCGTGGGCCAAATATATATGAAACTATGGCACGATTAGTGCCAAGTTGCAACGTCGTGATTAACGTTGTAATATGTTTAATATGTCTACACTAGTGGGATAAAGTAAGTATGTACTAAATATATAAATGAGAAATGAGTTAAATATATCATATAGTCAATCAATCTGTTAATAATGCAATAAGAAAAGATAAATATAGCAGATCAGGGATTCGAACCCATGATCAACTGATTGTTGGCCATATATGCTAACCACTGAGATACATGTGCAAATTAATGTTAGTTTATATAATTAATGTATTTAAGTGCACGATATATTACATATAATATCAAGGAATGTCAATTGCGATATTGAAAATTGCTGAATCATCAATAATGTCTCTAAATAGGTATTCTGAAGACTTGGGAGGATTTATCTTAGAAAATTTTAACTTCTCAAATAATTATAGGATATATTAGCTGCATTACAATTTATAATTCGCTTTTTAATTTTGGCACTAAAGCCCCTAAATAGTCAGCCGAAGCATCCTTAGCTATAAGTAGTCTTGAACGTGACAGAGATGATTTAGTGCTCATGTCTATTAAACCATTTGGGAATGATTCATAAGTCTTGAAATATGATGATTTTCCAAAAATTTCATCTAGTCACTGTTTTTGTATTGAAAGTAAATAAGAATTAAAAAAAAGTGAGTCTGACACGTATAGTGTACTAGTGGAGCGCCTACATTTGTCCGACACCGTATGTAGGCATTTGTCCGAATTTTAGATGTTGGCATTTGTCAGGCAAATTTTGTGCTATGTTGGTATTTGTCCGACAACTATTGTGCTATGTTGGCATTTGTCCAACAACTTTTGTACAATGTTGGCATTTGTCCGACAACTTTTGTGCTATGTTGGCCTTTGTCCGACAACTTTTGTACTATGTTGGCATTTGTCCGACAATTTCTTAATTTGCTTTCCTATAATACTTTCTGTCCTATATAGCATATTCTACAATATATTTTAATCCTGATTATTATTTTGAAGATTACTATAACAATAATAAGAATAAGAAATATGATCATGAAAGATATGAAAGATAAGAAATTATGTTGATTATTTCAGTTAATAAATATTTTAAAACTATCCTGAATAACAGAACGACAAGTAGGACATGCATCTCCAAGTTCTTCAATTTGGGTACTGCAATCCTCACAACAGTTTGCGTGTTAGGAGGGCATGAAAATCCATGTTGTTTCTCGTGCCCTCAAATAGACCACACACAAATTTGCATTCAAATTTTCGATAATAGAAGCATCAGTCTGGTTGGAATTATCTTCTTCATCTGAACTTACATCAAATATACTTATCTCCGTTAAAGACCCCACCGTTTTACTGATATCCTTAATATATTCTAATGTCGAAAAAGCACCTTCGATGACTTTATCCTTACATTTACGACGATACTCCTCATTTAGCAAACACTTTTTTCTTTGCTCTTGTAATTGGTATCAATTTTTCAATCTTGCTAGTTCGTTGTCCGTATCTAGTATAGTTTAGTTAAGTAATTCCAAAAGGTTCCAAACCCTTGGTTGGTTGCATTTAATTATAGATTTCAATCTGCCATGGTAGCTCTCTGCCCCATTATTTGTAGAAATTCCGTGGTTCCAGATAGATAACTCTTCACTAGATACTTGGTTTATCCACCTGCTTTGTATATACCGCTTCAATTTGGAAAAATTAACAAATTGATTATCAGTTAAGTTAGGACATGAGACTGTAATTTCATTGAAAACAGGCTGTATTGTTTCTGGTGGCAGGAAAGAGAGGGCCATAATGTGACGCAAAAAAGTGTGAAATGTAGCATTATGGGCATATGCATTTACCAAATTACACTTTTGAACCATGTTCCAAATACGCTGGGTGTAATGAAACCAACAACCTTGTAGCTTGATACCATTGTATACTGTTTAGAACGCGTTTCGTGGTGCAATTTCCCAGTATAGATATTTGTGGATTAAATTGAGGAGTTATAGATTGAATTTTGAATAATACGGCCTCATAGAGTTCTTCAGATTTACCAGGTAAAAGACAGTGTATAGCTGGGAGGACGTGCTGATCAACAATGATAAATATTGTCCACAGCTGGTAAATTGTTTGGGCACAGTATAAGATGTACCATCAAAGGATATTTCTAAAATTTCGGCAGGTAAAACCATAATTTCATCAGAAAAAAATAAAAAGCTTGATTATCACCGACTGTTACGATATCCTTGAAAAATAATCCATAAGGGGTACCTGATAATGAAGTTTCTAATGAGGTTTGGGGTATCTTTGGCTGAAGTTGTCTTCTAGCGATACATCAGTGATTCACACTTCGCAAATGTAATTGCTCTTCCTCTGAAATCTCTCCGTGTGACATCATTGAATATATTCCGCAAATTTTCGCCAGAAGATTTAGCAACTTCTTTACAATTAGCCTTCACAATATACAAATCATCGTCGTACTTATCAATCCCATGGTTGTGATCTGCTTGTAAACTAATCAGATTACTTTCTTGGATGAGTTTAGCAGTAGATTTGCACCCGTTACGGATAAGAACGCATTTCAAATAGATTTGGTCACGTCTCCTTTTGGGCGCAAGATATTTGTGACCTTCAGATGTTTGATATATTGAGCCGCGATTTTGTTTATAATAAGTTGTAGTGAAGTCCATGTCAATTTTAATTATATCCATTCCTATATACAAATGATGTTTGTAAAAGAAGTGTTGAAGTTATACAAGATATCTAGTAATTAATCAACAAATATGTGTGTTGAGTCAAAACATCAAAGTGAGAATTGAAAATGTTGTATTTGGACAAATGCCAACATAGTACAAAAGTTGTCGGACAAATGCCAACATAGCACAAAAGTTGTCGGACAAATGCCAACATAGCACAAAGTTGTCGGACAAATTCCAACATCAAAAATCCAAAATTGCAGCTGTGCCGACGCATGTTCCTTTGGTGGCACTATATTTTGGTGGTGGTTTATTGATAGTGCCTCCAATGGAACATGCTGTCGGCACAGGCTGCAATTTTGGATTTTTTTTCGCCATGTCATGAACGTCTCAAGGTGTTAGGACACCATTGACAAGTGGTAACGACTCACAAGGAACGATTGATAAATTGGAATTTGTTTATATCTTAGATAATATCTGAGATATAAATATTTAATGAGGTTTAACAATACCAATCATCCAGCTTGCTTATTTAGATCGGGTCAAAAAGATAAACAAAAAAATATCGAGATTTATTAACATAGCTAGTGGTTCTTGTATTTTAAATAGCTATTCTAGTACATAATCTACAGTTTATTTGGTACAATTTCACAATCTTACCTCACCTAGATATTTTAATGTTTTGTTAGAGGTTATTTTTTTATCCGATAGAGCTTTGAAAATAATGAGCATTGGTCGAAACAGGGAGAAATCGGATAAAAATTGACTTAGTTAGACCAAATTTTGTGTTACAAGCCAAAATCTATGGGAAACTTCAAATACAGCAAGATTATTTGGAATATCGAATTTTGTGGTTAAACGCTTCCTTTTGATGAATGCTTATCGTAATTTAAAAAAAAATTAAAATGAATTTTTTTTTAAAAAAATTAAAAAATAATTAAAATTAATTTTTTTTTTTTAATTGAAAAATAAAAAATTTTTAATATAACTATAGGCATTCATCAAAAGGAAGCGTTTAACCACAAAATTCGATATTCGAAATAATCTTGCTGTATTTTAAGTTTCCCATAGATTTTGGCTTATAACACAAAATTTGGCCTAACTAAGTCAATTTTATCCGATTTCTCCCGGTTTCGACCAATACTCATTATTTTCAAAGCTCTATCGGATAAAAAAATAACCTCTAACAAAACATTAAAATATCTAGGTGAGGTAAGATTGTGAAATTGTACCGATTATGGTATGTTATAAAGATTTAAGACAATAAAAGTTGACTTTGATTGTTTTATTAAGGAGAATATTGTAATAAAATAAGAGTAGTGAATTAAGCAATGAAGTACTTTAGAGTTAACTAGGCAATGAGGCACTAATAATAATATGTTGAATTCTAAATGTTGAAATGATTGATTAGAGTTGGTCCATTTCTCCCACATTAACCTCGTCTCCTGCATTCACCTCGTCTCCCACATTCACCTTGTCTCCCGCATCTATACTTTCATTTGCAATCATTTGGGAGGATTCTTCGATAAACGAAATTTCGGCAAATAATTTGTCCATTTTCTCCTTCAGAAGTGCAATTTCTTTTTTCAAAACCTTTATTTGATTGATCGAGGTGGCATTTTGTTTGTTGAAATTTGAAGTTAAATGTTGGATTCTCAGTTTCAATACTTTGACCTCATCTTCTACTTGTTTCAACTTTGTATTTTGATTGTCATTTAACATCAACTTCTCAAGAAAGTGTTGTTGTTGCGTGATATATTGCTGCTGCTGTAGAATAAATTGTGTATATGTAATATTGCTGGCCATAAGTAATTTTTGATAGAGTGAAAATGTATACTTACTATTTGGTTATACTGGTTTATTTGATTCATTGAAGTCTTTGGAAAAAAATTAATTAAAAGAAAACACGGAAATCTTCTACTTCAACTTGTGAATAAATAACTATATTGAAATCAATATCCAAAGCACAAACCGTATGACTTCTTTAGAAAATACAATTAAAATAAAACACAGAAATCTTATACGTACTTAAATTTGTGAAGACATAACAATATTCCTATCATTGTAAGTAATGTAATTCAACATACCCAAATTTCCGGTACTGAGGCGGGAGTACGTTCGCCAGCCAAGATACTAATTTACTTTGGACGGTGGTAGAGTTTTGGCGCTCATAAGGGTTTTGGCGCTCATTATCTCTGAGATTTTTGATATGTATTTAACTAATTAGTACGTTTATGAATAATTTAACAGCAAATTTCAATGTACTGTAAAATTTATTAAGTTTAATTATTTGCAATATTTAAACTATAAATTTTAAGTGAATTCACTACAATATTTGAATTCAGCACACTCGATAACCCCAATAAACTTACTTGTTAACTATCCATGAGTTTACAAATGATGAAATTTCGAAATAGTCCTAGAGAATTATTTATAGCTACATTCATAGGTGAATAAATACATGCTCTAATTAAAATTATAAGATGAGGAGTATATAAATGGTTAATTTATGTATTGCATGAGATAAACTGGGAATCTGTCATATTCGTTTGTATCCCTGTCTACAATCAAACCCCTTGTGTAAAAATAGATCCTAAGTTTCTGATGAATGTTTATATCTTTTTGTCATGAAAAAAAAAATTTAATAATATATTAATAATGAATTTACTGTTAAATGTTTTAATAAATTAATACTACAAAAAAATCAAATTCAGTATGGATTTCATCATTCTGAGAATAGAATAATCGTTTCCTATTGAAGGCTGGATGTAATCTTGAATCACTCTGGCAATATCTTTCTAACTAGTTTAATAATGTTTCAAAGTTAGATGATATAGACAATTTAGAATCCTAATTAGTTAGAAATTTTTCTATAGACACTTTTGTGTCGTGTACAAGACACCTTTATGACTTTTCAATAATAACAAAGAACTCGATTGCTCTTCAATTTTAGAATAGAAATATATAAACCTAAGAAATAATGTACTATTCAAACATCTTACTTTTGACTTGTGTAAGTTGTCAATAAGAGAACAAAATAGAAGGTATAAAAGCCTTAATTCTAGTTACATATTACGCAATAAAAATCCACGAACATTTTTTATAATTTATCATCATTTTCTATTCATTAATGGCTCAGAATCTGAACAATTGTAAGATCAACAACTTGACTGTAAGTACAATTATATTATCAATAATTGTATCATCATAATAATTATTATAAATTAATAACGATTTTATCCATAGATTACTAACAATCCCAGAAATGGATTTAAGAAATCGAGGAAGAGATATATAAAAACAAATCAATCTATAAGCTATTTAAAGAAAAAAATCTAGTCAACGAAGCAAAGAAATATTTCGTGAGTTTTGTTTCCTTATTCCTAGTATACTGTACTAGTGTGTTATCTTTGTATTTAGGAAATATGCAATTGTGACAACAAGAATAATTTGGCGGCCAAACTGATCGAAATAAATAGACAGGACATATTACACAAACTTGGCTTACATACGCCCCCCGTTTCTCCCTCACTTACCACGCCCTCCGTTTCTCCCTCACATGCCACGCCCTACGTTTCTCCCTCACATGCCACGCCCCCCGTTTCTCCCTCACATGCCACGCCCCCCGTTTCTCCCTCACATGCCACGCCCCCAGTTTCTTCCTCACCTCCTGTCTCTATGATTAATTTACTACAAACACAACAATTACATAAATAACATTCTTATTAGCATAATTATTTTCTATTACTACAAACGTATACTATATAATTAAAACTCTATTTATATCATGTTATCAATTGTAATTAGAATAATTTCGGATTAAATGGAATATACGTATACCTTGTGAAATAAGTACATTTCCTGGTATTTGCAAAACCACCATAATTCATTATCAACCTGTATCAACAAATAATTTAACATCAATTAAGATGTATTACTTGAATTCACCTTTCACAAATTCCCCCATATATAAGATAATTACAGAATACTGCTTTAAATCTATGGAGAATTTCAATTCGGTCCCTCTTGGGCTGCTGATAATAATCAGTGGGTGCACTTGGGACACACCTCAGTACCTTTTCCCCGAAAATAACCCATAAATTACTAACTGCACCATGATCCCTGTTACATAAGCCATATGCAAAACGGCACACTTATCATACAGACAAGCCATATGCCTGGCACACTTGCCAAAAAAGCAAGCCACATGCTATCTCGCACACCTCATAGAGGCCATATGCTTCGCACACTTAGTAACAGTTACATGTATTAATTAGCAAAGTATTATTAAACCTGATTGTACTCATAATGACAAACAATTATAGTATGAACTCCACGAAAATTTGGAATCTCATAAAGCTATGAAATAGCATAATCCATTATTTGTCGAGAAATTCTACATAATAAAATAAACGCCAATAGCTAAAATACTATTAAATCATGTAGATTGCATCATAGTGGTTCGTACCACTTCCACAATGATTAATGGAATGAAATAGAACTATTAATGACTTTCCTTGATAGATAGGATCATTGGGTATACCTAGATTATTTGCATTATATACATCAGTAATCACCCATTTAGACGGGTCTGTATCAGGAGCATTAATATAACTTACATTAATGCGGGCTAAAATGCCTAACATAATAAGTTCATTCACAATTCCCCAAGAGTAATTACGCTTCATATTACTCAAGTGTTGCTGAATAGTAACTGCATTATAGCCTTGGTGGCCACAGAAAGCAGCAACATAAGGACTTTGTTCAAATGTGTCTATTAGAGAACCACGGATATTATGATGCTCACTTTCATCACCGAAAATAATGTGAGACAATGTTCTAAAGAAACAATTCCCATCACTTATTACAGGAACTATCCTGAAATTAAACCGATCTCTTATATTTGTACGCATAAAATCGTAATAACTAGTAGCAGAGACTCTAGACCCAGTATAGTTAGTCGGTCTTAAAGGTATTCTCTGTAGATTAATGCATGCTGCTAATGACTGTCTCATCGCAAATGTGAATGAATTAGCATTGTCATATGTATTTACGGGAGACAGCACAGGAGTAGGGATGTGTACATGACTAACAATTACATCCTGAATATCCTTGGTTGTATTATCATTTGATATTTGGTCAATATCAATAATATCATGTTGACTAGTAGCATGTGATATAATTGGTTGATTATCCACATTACTACAGTCACTAACAACACTTCCAAGAGAAATCAACATTGGCTTATGATCACTAAAGTATGATTCATAAAAACCAGATGAACAGATCAAGTTTTTAGTGAATACACAATCCAGCTGAGATCCATAGTTAGTGGATACTCCAGACAAAGATTGCATTATCCCTTTATTTGAAAAATACTTTACCAGGGTATCTCTCTCAAGAGATCGCGCAAATAAATCTATATTGAAGTCCCCAGTAACTATCAAGGAATCAGAGTTATCAATTTTACATAGAACCTGATCAAGTTCAGAGTAAAATTCCTTCATTAGGGATTGTGGTGATCGGTATATAGACATTACCACGACAGGTTTATCGATAATCATGGGATCATAGAACTGGAGAATCAATATCTCGATCCTAGCGCCATTATGACAGCCTGAGTGTGCAACTAAAAACTTACACATCGCTGGATTTCGGGAGTATATGTGTGTACCAGAACCAGGAAGTCTAGCACTACCATCAATTCTACCAATGAGAGTATGACAAGGGATATTAAAGTTATCAGTGGCTAAAGTCATTGTCTCCTGCAAGATTAACACTTGGGATTGTACTATGAATTGATTTACGGTCAAATCTTCCCAGTGTTTGTTCAATGAACGAACATTGTGTACATAGATATCTGGACTAGTTAGTGGAATAGACCAGATAATAGCACAGTGTTCTCTTAACCGCTTAAGTTCTAAGTGGACAGGATCTTTTTCAGATAACTTATTAGTTAGTTTTAGATTACCAACTACAAACAGACCAGATGCCGATTTAGCCCTACTGAGCGCGGTGTATAACGCATTACGTAGCAAACGTACTTCTATATGGACTACAACACAATCGTAAGTATCGCCTTGACTCTTATGAATTGTAAGAGCTTCAGCTACTATGAAAGGAAACTGCTTCCTAACTATCTTATAGGAACTCACACCTTTCCCTCTCTGGAAACGTCGTGTTTCCAATCCAATAGGAGTCCAGTTCCTTGGAATTGCATTATCTCTAAGATAACGATGGTGAGACTTTGCTCGTTTATCCTTTCCTACTGTTGGATCGTCAAACTCCATCCAGAGGATACAGGGAACTCGTTCCAGAGAATCGCTCTTGGTACCATAAACTATTTTCTTCAAGAGGCCAGTAGCTCCATTAACCAGACCATCTTGTATGTCGTTATTCACTGTCATGAGGTATCTAGCGCCCAGCTTCAAGAAGAGCTCATAGGGTAGTCCCTGGGTGTCACATACCTTTAGGTGTTTAATAAGGTTACTCAGCTTGTCAGTTATACCTCCAGCATTGTCTCCTACTAAAGAATCAATAGCTATAAATCTAAAACCTTCAGTGGTTAATGCATTGAGAACAATCTCGTTATGAACATTAACACTGGCGTTTGTACTAAACAGATGGATAGATTTTATGGGAAGATTCTCATAAGAATCTTTCGCAATAATTCTACTGGTAAAAAGATTTGTGTCATCCTCAGTTAAACAACAGTTAGCAAAATTGTTCAATGCTAATGCAAACTTCTGATCATCTTTTTGTCTCATTATTTCCGTCAGTTCTATATATGAGAATTTTTCCCAAAGGTACGGACCAACCAGCCCGTCGTAATTATTGGCACTGGAGACTGAAATTTGAAATACATAGCTATCCATAACCGGACGTAACTGATGGAAATCTCCAACACAGATGATGGAGACACCACCAAAGTCCAGTGAATTGTCCATAATGGCTTTCAATCGCTTATTAACCTGAGACAAAATTTTACTACCAACCATGGATATTTCATCTATTATGATATCTTTTAAATAGCTTAGCTTACTTCTTAATGTGTTACAAACATCAGAAGATAAATTGGGCATTTCGCCGTTAAACTCCGTTACAGGTAAAGCAAATGCAGAATGGAGTGTCATACCACGGATATTAAAAGCAGCTTTACCTGTAGGAGCTGTTAGCAGTACCTTAATAGCATCAGGCTTAGTGCCAGGTAGTGAATTCATAAATCTTACCAAACCTTCGTATAAGACTCGTACCACCGTACTCTTACCAACACCAGCACCTCCTCCTATATAGAGATACATGGGCAGCTGCTTCATAGTCTTAAAGCAGTGCAGAGTGTGGAGGAATACAGTACGCTGAACCTTGTTCAGGCTGCGACACATCTCAAGGAATACCTCCTCAGTATTCATGTTAGGAATAGTGAAGAATCCTCCTACAGATTTAGTTCCGGGGTCACTATTGGGATCTACAGTCCAGGGATTATCGTTCCCTGGATTGTCTACCTGGAAGTCAGTATCCTCAATAACCACTGCACCCTCATTGTTCATTATTTCCTCAATAGCAATCCCATCAAAGTTGAGCTCATCAGGGTCCAAGTCCTCGAGGATATTAATAGCCGCGTAAAATTGAGGATTGGTCTCTACTTTCAAATAATTCCCTATTCTGAGTAATCAGATTAAGATGGGTAGCATACATAGACTTAAAGTCAATATTGTCAGTATCACTACTGTCAGTTCTCCATGGTACAAAAAGCATTAACTGTTCTCTATAAAAGTTAACTTCGTCCTGTATAATACTATACCTTCTAAATCGAATAATTTTAGCTTTACGACGAAGTCTCATAAAACCTGTATCTTTGAGAGAGAATAGTCTCGGATTATCGACCAGGGAAGCTGCCTCGTCTTCCATATTTTCCTCATCAAAGTCGGGATTAGTTTTACATATTCGCTTACTAGATTGGAATTCATACCAAGCGGCAAACTCAGCTAGGCATGTTTCCTCTAACTCATCAGGTCGTTGCATGTAGTGCTCAATTAGACCTGACAGAAGTATATCTACAGAATCCTGCTCCATACCCATTAGAACGGGTTTGGACTTGAGTATCCTAACCCGTTTATTAGCAGGATTGGTGTTAATATAGACATTAGCTCTGCTGCACTTAGAGAGAGGGAGACTGAGGAGATGGTAAGAAACCTCCTGAGCTGATACCTCGCTACAGCTCTGAAACTTGTATGCAATTCCCCTCAGTCTCTCCTTAATAGTGGCATTGCCTGCTTTCAGATGCATTAAGGCATCTTTCAACAACTTAGACATCCCACGTTGGGACTTTCCGATATACGAAATAACATAAACAGCACAAGTGGATGGATCCAATATGTATTGGAGATCCATATTAGCCTTCCAGAGATGCAATATAGTCTTATTATGAGCTTGATTCGTATCTCATTCAAATTTCGTTTCAGAAATATAGTAGGTCTATTTATACAAGATCTCAATGCAGTTATGTATTGCTCTTCGGTAACATAGAGTTCATTAAAGAAATCCTGTATCGTCGTTATACTACCTAAGTCAGTATCGCTCTTATCATAGGTGTCAATTAGCGAATATATTTTCTTAGCAGTCTCCTTAAGAGCTGCATTGGCTGCTATCTCCTCTTTGGTAGCCGTACTGGCAGCAAACTCCAATGGTTCTAAAATTTTAGTTGATACCATTGGAGGGTACGGAATACCAAACCTACAACGCCGAAACGACTTTTTCTTATAACACGTATTTGTGTGCTTATGTTGCTGTAACTTAATATCATCCTCAGTTATTATACTGGTCTCATCTGGCAATTTAACTGAGATAGTACGATCAATAAATTTCTATTACTTCAGGTAACGGATTGTGGTCATACTTAGGGGCATCTTGTACCCAAAGTAATGAATGCACATGTGGGGACCCTCTTTGCTGAAATTCTATCCTCAAATAGTAATCAGTCAATTTACCAAGGGGACTAACCTCTGATCGAAGCACCTTAAATAGCTCCTTGGAGCGGTGATCAAAGTACCTAGCACAAGTGACAGGATCTCTCCTTATCAGATCTGCTCTCTCGCTCCACTGGAATTCCAGAACCTCTTCAACAGACAGCTTAACGTCATCGAGGATCTGTTTCAGTATCCTTAGTAGCTCCAGCCATTTAGTCTCAGCAGCAGACAGAGTTAGAAAGAACGTGGGACATCCCAGCTGTTTTATCATAGACATCAGCTCTCTCTGTTTCTGCTGCCAGAATGCGGGGGTAGACCGGACTTGCTTTAAGAACTTAAAAGCCTCATCATCCTCAACCATTCTCTCCAGATTCTCGTCATTGAGAACATCAGACACAGTTATAGCCTGTCCGTCTGTAGACTTAGTTTTTCTCATACAAATACTGATAGCACTGTTAAGACTAGCAGTCTACACCAGTTTGTACTTGAGAAACAGCAGAGGGATGTTAGTGCTACATCTCCTATCATATCTAGAGAATAAATATAATAGAATAATTAGCAGATGTGAAAATTATATTGAAACTTAGTTAATAGTAATTTAAATAACAAATATATTAGTGGACCATGGATATAACATAGTAATTTATCCATGGTCGAGTAACAAAATTATGTATATAGTAGAGGTTGAGATTATAAGTATTATTAGATAGTAACTAACCTCAAAATGTCAGACTTTGATTTCTTGAGGATAGACAAGTCCTCAGGTAAGTCTCTGCATAGACCAGCAAACACACAAGGGTAAGCTAGTTCCTCTATAAACTTATCCGTAGTTAAGTACAGAGGTTTCCTCCCTTCTCCAGGAGCCAATTTCATTAAGAGGTTCTCATTAGACAGCAGCAGTGTATCTAAAGAACCAGGGTTAATTGGGAGATCATCCTTGGTCTCATCCCAATCATCAATCTCCTTCAACAACTCCTCAAGGTTATCGAAGAGCTCCTCGATACCAGGAACGGTCTCAGAACCCTCTTGTTCTTCATCCACTACTATATCACAAGGCTCGTCATTCGGGTTAACAATAAAATTAATTAACATTACCACAACCAGTACGTGATACAGAGTTAACCCAATTCTCTGAAACTACTACCTTCTCTAGCTTGAAGAGCTCAGTGGTAGAGAGATAGAGAGCGGCTTCTAACACTACATTAGGTCTTATCGTTTCGTATAAATAAGGTTTCGCGAACGATAACTTTCGAAACAATTGTAACTGAATAGTTTGTGACTGTAGGAATGTCCTAGGTAACTGATTAACAGTCTTATCCATGTCTATGGGAACATTAACAACCATGCCATGCAGTCCGTGCTGTCTCTCCCTGCCAAGAGATCTGATGTTCATGAACTCGTGTCTGGGAGAGACCAGTCTCTGTTCAATCACAGTCAGACCAGATAGCTCAGGAGGGATCTCAGGAAAGTTAAGCCTCGGCATAGCGCTATGTTAGGTACTCTGCCATCTTTGATGTTAAATAGCGACTAGTTATTAGTATTTAAATCTACTTAGCTATATATTAGACTATTAATGAAAGTTGAGATTTAGGAAGGATGAGGGAACGCGAAGTATTTAATAATATATGAAATTGTTTATTTAAACATTATGCATCCCTAATAAAATATTATATATTGTCCGGATGGAGGATTAAAATTGGGAAGGGCGGGGATGATAAACGAGTAAATTATTTTATGTGGCCTTAGTATACATTTTTCCGAATATATAATGAGAATGGATATATATAATCTGTATTTATAAACGTTTTATGGACGAAAATAGTAAGTTGTAATTCGGATGCTACTTGTGTTTTAGCATGTGGAGGATTTATATTTTTTTTTAATTTTTAGAATGTCCCCATTTGGCTGATTTAGTAGCCTTTGGGGTATGAAATAAATTCCTATATAGTATTCCTGTTATAATATTATTAGAAAGTAAGAACCAATGAAATTTATCATATTCATTTTTTTCTTTCTTTACCATAAATTGTCACCGTCATCGTTAAATAGCTCCTAAAAGCTTAACATCCCGGATTACTTGGGGTCAAAGGTATAAATAGAAAAACCCAATTTTCATTTTCACTTTCAATTGAAATTCAATTAACTTTCAGTTTCAATTTCACATTCCAGGGAATCCGCGAGTTAATTAACCACAAATCTCTGATTTTCAAAAGTGGTTCCATTGGACTCGCAATGGTTGATGGTTGGCGACTATCTTGACAATATTGGACGACAAATTCCAACAGAGCTAAAACCTCTCTTGAATTGCATAAAAGTCATACCGTGTAATACTGCAGAGTGCGAAAGAAGTTTCAGCCATTTTAAAATTTCAGCAGATTTTTATTTTTTGATAACCGCACCAAATTTGTACGCATGTACTTTAATGCAGTGCGATCATTTTTGGATATTAATCGTCTGGTGCATATCAAATCCCATGCTCTTTTAAAGCAATTGACAGAGTACCTATATTGGCCATGACAGCTCACCAAAGTTACCACGTCCAATAGTGTTCGCCGGACTTGTCCCCCATGGAATCTTGTCAAATTTTGTTATATCGTCTTTTTATTGTTGAATTCGGTTTCGAAGCAAAATTTCCGAAACTTTGATGTATCGCATGATCATATTTAAAATATTCCATCGCAACGCAGGAATTACTCAGGAATGTGTCAAAAATTCCATTCTCCAATTTTGTGCTTCCACAATCAAGTGACCCCTCTTCTTGAGTATATTTATACACATACCGATCCTGTAAAACGTGATTTGATAAAATTCTTCGATATTATCTTGGTTGTTTAATACGTCTTTTATTGATTACGTATTACTTATACATTACGTATAATGTAATACCATAGCATTCTATACTCTAAGTCAATGCCGCGGTTGAATGGACTTGGACCATGGATGAACTAGTATAGTCAACTAAATATATGCAATGCAATTATTCTTCGAAATTTGAAATCCAGGGTGCTTCTACTTATGTAATTGTTTTATATAAAGGTGGTCATGTACAAGACGCATATTTTTGAGGTACCACTTGGTCGAAATGACGTCACCGTATTGCCCCCCCCCCCTAGATTTTGGCCTGGCCACGCCCTTGCTGGTTGATCATAGATTTATCGTATAAAACGTACTGGCGGATAGCGTATCACGTATAATACATATAATCGCATAATGCATATTAATTAACTTAGTTATTTATGGTAAATCTCGTATAATTGTATAAAATCATGTTTTAGTGAGTCGGTGTCAATTTAATTATACTCAGGTCAGGTAGCTTAATTGAGTCGAAGGATGGGTCACTTGATTGGGTAAGTTCACAATTGGAGAATGGAATTTTTAACACATTCCTGATACATTTTGATAGTATAGATACACATGAATAGGGAACCATAAGTCTGTTGAGTGACCTTTCCCCCACTTTTTATTACAGGAATACGCCACCTGTGAGGATTAACGCCGCATAACGGCCGTTAACTTAAGGTGTGCAGCTGCGATCCGTCGCACTCGACCGAGACTGAAGGGCTCCTCCAGTATAAATTCAAAGCACTAATTTATATGTAGAAATAGAGAAGGAAATTAAAGATGGAATTATTTGTAACAAAACAGGATACTCCATTTTTAATATGATAATCTATACTTTACTTAAATAGTATACGTACTGAATATCGAATGATCACATATTGATTCAAATTCACATTTATATTTTTGCTTTTTTAAATTCACATTTATATTTTGCTTTTTTAAGGCCCCTCTTTGGTTAATTTAGTATTTGAGATTAGACTGTTTTCGTATAGTACCCAGTAAAGAATAGATGCATTGAAAATTTCAAGTGAATCTGAGCCGTACTTTTGCTGATAATACCAGTTTAGTGCTTAGGAATGTGTGTATCATCATGAAAAGGTCAATTTTCAATTAAAAATATATTTACATTTGGTTCAACTATTGCAAATTTGGTCTAAATTGTTTGAAACCAAGTCTAAACTAAAGAGGACATATGTAATTCGGGGGGATTTTTCAAACTAACCTCTAGCATACAAACTTTGGGAGTTATAGCCCTTTGAAGTTACATTTTGACTGCCAATTTTCACATTATTCGACGAATTATGTAAATATGCGGCCAAGTCGAACTTCAAAGATATAGAATTCTGAAAGTTTGCTTGGTATAAGTTAGTTTGAAAAATGCCCTAGAATTACATATTTCTTCATTATTTCAGACTTAGTTTCAAACAATTTGGACCAAATTTGCAAAAGTTGAACCAAAAATGAATAAATTTTTAATTTACTTTTCACACTATTATGAGCGTATTCCGGTGAATATATAGGATACCAATCTTTTCGAATTCGTTTTCAATTGTTAATCTAATGGGTTTGCAATATTACATTGATGTGATAGCAATTTAGAGCTAAGCTCTAGAATTTATAGTTCTCGAGAAAAAAATATCATAAATCATCAAATTGGGCACGTTTTATGCCCATATATGGTCATTTGGAAAAATTGTGCGAGTTAGGGTCATAAAATGTATTATGGAGGGATAGGAAACCGGGTATTGCGAGCATTTTGCACCCAAAATTTTATTTATTGGACGACGGGTTTCTGAGATTCAATATAGAGATGTAAAAGGACCACCCAATGAGTTGAAACGTCAGAAAGTTTAAAATGCTAAAGCGTTCACAGTTTTTATCCATATTGTTTGAAACCAAGTGTAAACTATTGAATATACATTTAATTTAGGAATGAGCCTTGATCTAAACTTTACAATGCAAACTTTCAGAGTTATTGCCCTTTGAAGTCAGACTAGGCACCTTGACAGTCCAAATCTGACTTCAAATGACTATAACTCGGAACTTAATTTTTGGAATGTTGAAAATTTAGGTTTACAACCTAAGTAGATATGCAAATATACTTTTGTATGAATAACAACTATATTGAAAACAAATTGTGGCAGTGCCAGCCTACTAAACTTTCAGTCCATTTGAAAAAGTCACCCTCCATGATGTCCTTCACATTCCTGAATCTTATAATGGTCGCTACAGCAAAACTATTAATCAGATTCACCTGAAATTTTCAATGTGGCTTTACTTTCTGGTGTACTATCCAAAAACAATCGAATCTCAATTTATCTGACCAGCATTGTGTGGCCGTAATTTATATTACTCTCAATTTGGCCATATAACAGACATTTCCCAATTTCAAATTGCTCTAGTGAGTTCAATTGTCCTCAGAATTAAGCCAAATTTTCCTATATTATCCTCCCGGGTATTATAACTAATAAAAACGAAATAAACTCAATTATTTAAATAATTCAAAATTAACCCGAGAGGGGCCTTAATGGATGAACTATCTTTTGATTTTTAAAATGTCTTTTTTTTCCTAAGATGATACTCACAACTTGATACCTCTTATATAATGTTTACCTTATCTATTATTATTTTAGTTTGATATCAAATTATTATGCAACATCGTATTCTATTTTGTATCTATCTCATATCTGCATATTATATTTCATTGCATGATCAACAGATTTGCTCTTTACAAGATTCTTGTGATGATTGCCTTTCTGCAGGAATTGAATGTATTTGGTGTGCGGACATGATTTTACATAATAGTACCACCAATCGTTGTATGTCTAGAGACTCTTCCGCTCAATGCAATAATATTGAGGATTTCGAAGGGAATATTTCTATCCTACAGGATGAACCATTTTCTCAATTAGTACAAATTCGTCCTCAAAGAATTCGTGTACGACTTAGACCTGGGGAGACTATCCATTTTAATGCCACTGTGAAGCCTGCTCCCAATTTCCCTCTCGATCTTTACTATTTGATGGACCTTTCTTTTAGTATGCGAGACGATTTGACTAACCTCAGGAGTTTGAGTGTTGATATCGCTACTCGCATCAACAACATTTCTAGTGATTCCCACCTGGGATTCGGAAGTTTTGTTGACAAACCATTTGCACCATACATATCCACAACATTGAGTAATTTAAAAGATCCTTGCAATGCTATGTGTGAACCAGCTTACTCGTTTCATCATGTACTTAATCTCACAAATGATACAGATCGATTTAGAACATTAATTGCTGCTGCTATGATATCAGGGAATCAAGATGTTCCAGAGGGATGTATGGATGCGTTATTACAGGTGAATTTTGTATTCAAACAAATATGCACTAGCTCACTTCGCTTGCTAGGTCCCTTCGCGACGTGTTGTTTGTGCAACCACGGCTCTTTGGCACTTTAATTAAATGAGAATTTTTTATCATTTTCGAATCTGGGAACGCTTATTACTTATTTGTATTAAGATGGCAAAATAACTCGAGAATGGGAAACGCAAAAAAATTAAAATTGGTTACCCCTTCTCCCTATGCTACAAATTACTATATATCTTAGTTAGTGTAGACGATTATTAAGGAACGCCATTTTATCTCAGTTGAAATATGTTATATTATTATAAAACTAGACTACATTGAAAATACATTAATTAAGTCACTGTTGTACAGATCTAAGCGATTGCAATCAACTGTCTGAACATTTGAATTAATTTTCAATCAATGAATTAGTTAATCGATTTAATTACCGAGGTTACTAGTTGAATAAAATTTCAGGGTTGATAAAAAACATTGTTTTTTTTTTAATCAAAAAATTCCGATTTTATTGATTTAAATCAGATTTTTTGATTTAGATCATAATTTTGATTTCATTTTTTGTTTTTGCAATCTATTTCACACTGACGTATATTATTTGGCTAATGGATTAATTACATTGATAATGACTCATTATCAATTATAATTTGACTCTATCAATGTATTTC
This sequence comes from Hexactinellida sp. DTS-2022, assembly GCA_028753945.1. Classification (NCBI taxonomy): domain Eukaryota; kingdom Metazoa; phylum Porifera; class Hexactinellida; species Hexactinellida sp. DTS-2022. The sequence continues at coordinate 3,579,353 of JAPNXP010000014.1, forward strand.
TTTTCTTTTCGCAAAAAACAATAGAATAATTAATCTGATTTAAATCAATAAATCTGATTTAAATCCTAAAAATCGAATATTTTTGATAAAAATCAGATTTTTGATTTAAATCATTATGATTTTATTCATAATCATTTAAATCATGATTCAAATCACTTGATTTAAATCAAACAACCCTGGGTGAATTATAAAATTCAGTGCTCAAATCAGCATTTGAACATATACGTGTTACATTATGTAACCAATGGACAACCCCCTCCCCTTATGTCGAGCTTAGTTGATAATTGTTCATCACCTGCTTACTCTGAGAGCGTTATGTAATTACAGCTTCAACGGTTTCGTTAGCGTTAAATCTTTTCAGCTATGTGTTCGACCATGGCCTACTTAATATACGGCCGTGTATGTCACCGAGAAGGCCAAAAAAATAGAAGGCCAGTTTATAAATTTAATTCTAGGATAAACTATATCCCTTAATAAGTTATTGTTATTATTTGGGTTGTATATGGGGTAATCAACCATTGCGAGTCCAATGGAACCACTTTTGAGAATCTCAGATTTGTGGTTAAGCTGTTTAGGCGCCATTTCATGATGACACAACAAATATACAAAATATACAATTCGAGTCTAAAGAACTACGAGAAAATGAAGATAATTTGCTAATATACTTAGTTTACATTTTCAGAATATAGAATGAGAATAAATATATATAGAAACCGGCAATTATATACGTTTTATAGACGAAAATAGTAAGTTGTAACTCGGATACTACTTGTAATTTAGCATGTGGTGGTTTTATAATTTTTAAAATTTTTAGAATTTCGCCATTTTGTAATTTAGTCGCCTTTGGGGTATGAAATATATCCCTATTTAGTATTCCTATTATAAAATTATTAGAAAGTAGGAAGAAAATGAAATTTAAGATACTTGAATTTTTTTCATTTACCATAAATTGTTACCGTCACCATGAAATGGCGCCTAAGCAGCTTAACCACAAATCCGAGATCCTCAAAAGTGGTTCCATTGGACTCGCAATGGTTGATTACCCCATATACAACCCAAATAATAACAATAAGGGGCATAGTTTATCCTATAATTAAATTTATAAACTGGCCTTCTATTTTTTTGGCCTTCTCGGTGACATACACGGCCGTATATTAAGTAGGCCATGGTTCGACTTAGGGTGCTTCAAAAAAATCCAAAATTGCAGATGTCCCGAGGCGGTTCCCTTTATAGGCACTATCTTTTGGTGGCTCTCGGCTGGTTAATGGATAGTGCCTCCAATGGAAAATGTTGTCAGCACTGCTGCAATTTGGATTTCGCCATGTCATCATCACCATGAAGATGTTAAACCTTTTCAGACTTTTTCGGTAAGCATATAGAGTGGTGGATGTTTTCTTTTATCTGACATCATTTTCGATATATTCAAGTTTCAGTAGAATATAATAGGTGATGAGTCAGCATTTTTAATGTGCGTGTTGGGTGTTCACCTAATACCAAACCAACTCAAGTGAATATTTAATTCACAAAATTGTAGAATCACATTTTTTTATGATGTCATCATCACCTTGGTGTCAAGACCCACTTGTATAGGTGGCATGTGGCATAAAGATCTATTGATAAATTGAAAGTTTGTTTCTATCTTGTATCATTTATGAGATTAATGGAATTTAGCTAATTAGTATAAATATTTAATTAATTAATTAATAATTTAACAAATAATTATGGATAGCAAAATAAATTAAGTTCAATTAATTACAATAATTATGAATTTAAATTGAATTTCAATATAATATTTAAATTCAGCTCACTCGATAACCGCAATCATCTAATGGATCCAGCTCTATTCTTTAAATCAGGGGTCGGCAAACTCCGGCCTTTAGGCCGGATACGGCCTAGCTTGTATTCCAGTCCGGCACCACTTCCTAGGACATCTTCTTTCTTCTGTTCTAGCGCGCCTTCTTAACCCCTGAAATGGCCTAATGGTCCGAATTTATTGCCGACCCCTGCTATAAATTAATTAGAATTACATATGTCATTGTTTCCATTGTGTAAGAATATTTCTCGCAGATGTAAATACAGTGTACTCCGCTTAATTGGGACAACTCCCCAAGAACTGAATCCTTTCCATTGAAGCTAATGCTTAAAATTTCGGTTAATCGGTACAAACTCCGCCTAATTGGGACAAACTCAACATATTGGGTACAAAATTGTGCTCGCTTAATAGAAATTAATATTGATCAAAACTAATTTTAATCATCTGGTCAATTCTGAAAAAGGAATGGCAAAATATCCAAATAGGGCCGATTTTATTATTGAATTCCATAATTCTAAATTCACCAGGGATTATGACCTTTGGTTCTGGCATAGTTTAAAACGGTTCACAGAATATTAGGGTAATAGTATGGGTTTGAGTCCAATCAAGTGTCCGCGGGCATTGGAGGAATCGTTGTAACATGTTTAAAATTAAAATTGTTGTAAATCGTAGGTAGATCACTACTTTACAGAATATTTTCGGTTAATTGGGATCTCCCCTTAATTGGGACAAGAGGCCTGCAACAAAAGTGTCCCGATTAAGCTGAATAGACTGTATAATCACATATTCTGTCGGTGTTATGGAATGTAAATCTTAGTTTTCAATTAGAAAATAGATGCCTACTCGATCTCACTACCGGAGTCAATATAATTATCTCAATCTGAAACAATAGAATAAAATTTTACACTTTCAATTGAACTGAAGTATTAGTAAACAAAGGGAATTTGCAACTCTATTGTGTGACAAACGCAACTCAATTTAAAAATTCGTGCACTGTGAAAAGGTATAGATTTTAATTCTCTATCGAATGCATATAAATTGAATATTCTGGCACCATTTATTGTTCTTTTGCCAACATCAAGGTATTCAAACTTCCTCCCATTGTTGTTTAAACCGCCCTCACGATCCTGATCTCTCTGCTGTTCCTATGCAGCTATACTCGCTATCAAACAGTCTATTCTCTCCAATATAGCGATCGTTTTCAATCGTATTTTCACATCCTCTTTCCCAATACCATCCAACTCACGCATGATTTTGGCAATTTTAATCCTTATTCTGCAAGACTTTCCATCGTAAATGAGTTGCTAGTCAAATACTGTATCAAGTCAAATATAGTTAGTTAGTGCAAATCAGGCTTTCATCAATACAAATTTTTTCTCCGCTCCTAGATTAAATTTCACCTTTCTCTCACGCGCCTAAAATACTCAATTTCTACTACGTCTATGGAACCATCTCTCGATTTTATCACTCCTAGAAAGGTTTTATTTAAAAATTACGCCCCTTGCTCGAGTTACGCACTCCTGGATGGAACCCTGGTGCAAATATTGTAGGACAGTAGAGTAGATTGTGCTAGACGCTAGTTAAACTAGTAATTGTAATATCTATATGATGACCCCTTCGGTCTCGGTTAACGGTTGACTCAAGTTAACGGCCGCTATGCAGCCTTACTCCTCACCCTTTCTGCCATAGAAAATGGTAGAACGGGATGTTATATAGATCCCTTTTTTGATTTGTATTTTTTAAACTTGTTTTTAATATTCTAAATTTATAAATGCAAATTCGTGTACAGCATGCTTGTTTACCTATAATAGCTATTGAAAGCAAACTTCTAGGTTGATTTTGAATTTCATCAATTTGTTTACCTATTTTTGTAACAACAATAAATATTCATATTATAAGTTTATAAATGCCAAATTCGAAATCAACATACTTGTTTACATATTATAACATTTATTTACCAATTGTAACATTTGAAAGTTAGCTCATATCTTATATATATTCGGTTTCTATTCCCCCCATCACTTTAATACAATCCGGACAAACACACAAACAAACAAACAACAATCGAGATTTGATAATATGGATGTATACTATTAACTAGGTTTCTATTTATACTACTCGTGAGATCTATTGCTCTGTAAGTGTATCAAGAGTTCTATCTCGCAATTAGTAAAAAATTGTTGGCATAAGAATATGACTAGATCAGAAATTGGTTGCAATTTCGAAAAATTACATATTTTAATGATTTCTTTATTTGGCAACGTATATTTCTTGTGAATAGATGTTTGCTCATACAGTCGAAATCGGGTTTTTTTGCCTTATCGGGTTATTTTACCTCCTTGCTTCTCCTTGTTTCTTCATAACCTCATAGAACTGTATATTATTAAATACGGGTTTTTTGCATATCGGGTTTTTTGCCTCTTTTTCCATGCAGTTAGGGTATCAAAAAAACCCAGTTTCGACTGTATTACATAGATACAACTCAAAAACCTAAGAAACTTAATTCAATGAACAATAAAGAAGCGTATTTATTTCTCAATAAGAGCGAGAGTTGTTCAAACGCAGCCCACAAATACATCCAGATCTTCGATTTGGATTAATCCAATTTTAATTATTTTGAATCCAAATTTAATAAATTCAAATTGTCAGGGGTAAACTGCGTTAATTTGAATAATATTGATGCCAGGAATACTCAACGGTCAACCTTTTATCCCTGTTGATGCGCAAGATAACAATTTTTCCAAGAAACTGAAATGTGTTTCTACTGATGATTCAATCGCAACTGTAGCCACTGAACTTTTTGCAGAACTTCCAATAGTGAAACTGTGTGTTCAAATCCTGACCAGTGAACACAAATAAGTGAGTTCAAATTGAAATCCGAAAGGTCTAGGCTCAATTTCTTATTTCAGCACATAATCGTATTCTTAGTCGTGAATATGTCTCCGGAATGGATATTGCAACCTATACACTCAAATTAATTCTAATATTGAGCATTACAAGAAGTTATGGTTCTGAAATTTGGAATCAGGTACTTTTGCACAGCCCTTGAAACATTCACCAATTGATTATATATCTGCTTTCTTGCAGATACAGTTTGGAAATTGGTAACAGAAATAATCGAAGATTCGAAAATTTCCAAGACAGAGGGCATCATTTTTCTAACATATAAAAAAGTTGCTTCATTCTGATTCGATATATCACGTTCATATCGAATTAAATTAATCGAATGTATTGGGGATTACGGTTGATGCAGGTTTATCTTATTTATAGTTCATCAATACGCGAGAGGATTCTGAGATGTTTAGAGTAGATCCAGGTCAATACTCAATAAAAGTAGAAATTGCAAATAGGGTCGATGTTTCAGGTAGTCTTAGAATCTACAACAAAATAAGCACTACCCCAATTTCACAACTAAAAACGTTTTACTCTTTGCTTTCAAGGTTCTTTCGATTAAATACAGAAACTCTGCAACAGTGTGGAACCATGCGGTAATAGCTAAAATTTGACATAGCCAAATACTAATTTAAATGCGTAAATTCATTTCTATATAATGTTGAAGGAATAGAAAAATTTTATTCTCATTTGCCTGGTTAAATATATCATGCCTACACAAAGTCTTATAGTTATGCATAAAATTTGAAAAATCAATTTCTGAAAAAAACACAAAATATCTATTGTTAGCCAACGTTGCTATTTTTTTATTATGCTAGATTCTTTGGTAATTCAAAACATATATGTGTGTTCTTATACATCATTTGATAGATTTTAACTGGTTTTCAAACTGAACTAACAATATGATTATTTTTTATGAATTTTCTTTTCGGGCTATTTTATTAATAACTTCCTGCATTGTGGCAAATATTCCAACTGTCCGATCTTAGAATGCAAACAATTGCGAGCTGAATAGTTTTGCTTTCTTTATATTGTCTATTCATCTAAGCTTCGATTTAAAACATTTATACGCCCGCCCAAAGGCGCTCAAATATATTTTCGAGCTAAAGTAAAAAGTTGGGTCAAAATGTCGGGCGGTTTTTCAATTTTCCAATTTTGAACATTTATCTTAATTGACTAATTTCCCTTCTAGTTGTTAACAAATAATGATTTAAAATAATATAAATTGATTTGCTTGAATAATAACTATTGTAATCTGAACTAGCTCTTCAAATTTGACAATTTGAGTGAATTTGTTTCTAACAAAGACACATGTGACACTTAAGTAGCTAACGACAGATGTATCATTATATCTGTACTAACTCTAATTGAAATTAGTCCTTATGTTGTTAAATCTCAACCCTTTACTGTTAAAAAATCGTTTCAAAGGTATAAAGGTATATAAACACCCTAAACCTGCGTACAATACACATTATACAATAATTCACTAATGGAAAGCAATCAATAAATGTTAGTTCATACTATATAGTTACTGAATTTTTGTATTAGCCTCCTAGGTATATTAACTTTTTTCATGTTTCCATAAATTTTTTTAACATAAGGTAGAGCAGCTATTGCAGTGTCATGCATAGATCGTAACCTCGAGTTAACGATTGGTATTATTTATTATGAGTCATCATCGGTATGGATTTTTGGGACAATTTTGATTATGTTTAATAGAAAATACAGATTCTGTGTAAATTATTGGTCTACCAAACCTACCGAAGCCTACCCACATGATACGTGATCAATTTACTAATTGGCAATATTATTCATTACACTAATTAAACAATCGTTTCCATAAGAAAAATACCCTAGCGGGGCAAAAACAGGGAGGGGGGAGCAAAAGAACTTGGAGGGGGGCAATTGCCCCCCCCGCGCCCCCCCCCTAGTAAAACCCTGGCATAAATGATAGTGATATATATCTGATTATTATTTACCCATATTAAAAATATTCAAAATAAATGAATGATGATGTCATTTTCAGATATTTCTGGTTGAGTTAAAAAATTGGATTCTACGGAGTCGATTTCCTACCTGTACTAATGCATCTTTTATGCGTACCATAAACGTAAATACCTATTACCCCATAGTCCCCATTTTGCCACACTGTGTCTGCTAAACTATGGTGCATATTCTTACTAGTGCACCTTTTCCTCTCTACCAGTAAGTTTGTTCGCAAAGTATAAAAAAATTGATATAGTCTCTATTAAGCGTTGTCGACTAGTTAAATTTCTGATGAAGATTTATCAAACCTCCTACATTTTCTGCTCGAGAATATGGCATGGAGTTATCATGTTGCCACTGTCTTGTTAAAGTGTGTTCAATCGATTGATGTCATTATATTGAGTGGTGCTGGTGGCGCACTGTGGCACATGCTCATCTCAAAGAATTTGCATTGATGAGATCTTATTTTCCGATGAATCGCCAGTTTCAAGATTCGATTGCACTATTTAATGAGAAGAATTTCTGACGTTAGATTATATTTTGAGATTTGTTGAGCTCATCTATCGACTTCTACTATAGATATATCTGGCATCACCTCTCCATGGCTATTTATGCGTATTCCGCTGGTTAATGCTGCTTATATATCGCCTAGGTGCAGGATCACATAAATGATCTCCAAAATCTACATTGATCCAGACATCCATGAAGTGAGTTAGAGCTTTATTAACAGAAAAAATCGGCAATAAATTGATCTTCCATCCTGCGATGGAGGTACCACCTTAATTCGGTGGTGGATTAAGGGGGAGGGGCGGATGGGGCGGTCGCCCGGGGCCCGAGCCTAAAGGGGGCCCAATACAAAGCTGTAATATTTGTATTGAGAAATGTGTTGCATTATAATGTTTAAGTAGTGAAAAAATGTCAACGATACAATTAATAGACAGCACACCTTAAAATTAACAAGCCTAGTCCTAATCTACTTTACATTAAATTTTTCGAGTCTAAATATATTCTCCACTTCACAGTAATGCATCCTATTCACAAGTCGGGGGAAACTAAAAGAAACGAAACTCACCTTCGCGAAGAACAACTAAACAAGAACGTCTTAACTTCCTAAACTAGACACAATCACAATCCCAAGAATTGTCAGCCGAAGACTATGAGCTTCATTTTATTCATTTGTATCTAGTTTTAAAAAAAACCCTCACAGACGGGATGGGAGTGTGCTCCTTCTGATTACACTTCCCCAATGTTTAATTTAACTAGAATTTCAATATTCAAATTACATTTCATCTTAATGTAATACAATTTAATTAATGTTTGAATTGTGAAGACTTCAAATGTTTAATTAAATTAATTAAAGATTAATTATTACAAATAGAAATTAGGAATACGTGCTAGTATTTACGTTACTATCTTGAATAATAAATTGACATCATCATCAACTTGTAATATATTCCAACTTCCAAGTGTTTCAATTGCACTTGTATGAAACACACTATTCACTTACAAACCAATCAATAACAGTCATTATCCTAGCAGATAGTAGGCTTATGTAATATGTTCTATTGTATTGAGTATACTATAGAGTAATTACAATATGGAGAAGATGGCTGATTTATGTAAATAATCGTTAATAAAACGTAGAATTGATTAGCGACCTAATAATTTTAATTGATATATAGAAAGAATATCCTTAAGAGAATACAACCTCTATATTTTCAATAACTAATTCGAATTATTAAAGAGTCACTGGACCAGAATACAAATTTCGATATAACTGACGAACAAAAGCGAAATTGAGAAATCAGGCTTCGAGGTGATCATCTCCAGAAAATTCTATATCTCTTGTCCAAATTTTAAATCTCTATCCCTTATGGTTTAGTCAGACCATCGCGTACGGCCGGCCGGCCGGCCGGAAGTCCGACAGAGGTAAATTCAATAGTGTGCACTTATAGTATAAAACTATAGTAGGACCCTACTATAACGTTTTTACTAGAAGAAGCACTCTAAAAAATTACTTGCAGTATGGACTCCAGTTTTATCGAGTCAGAGTATCAAGTTCCAGAGGTTGTAGAAGAGCAACAAGCTTTTAACTCAGAAAGAAATACAACTTGTGAATAACATTGGGTTGTGGGACGATATATCAGAAGACTTACGAAATCGTTGGATAGCAAAAGGTAGTGAAGAATGTAGAAATAATTGTAACGGCCCTGTAGGATTATATTTAGGGCTGTCCTCAAAGAAGCTACTAAAGGCCCGTGGTTGATATCCGCCCGGCGCCAATATACCCTTAATCCGTCTCTGCCTTAACTGGAAATGTTGCAAGAGATTCTTCCTATATGGTTATACAGGTAAACCTCCCAAAGCGGCACCCATCGGGAGAATGATTTTGTGCCGCTTCTCGGAGGTTGCCGCTACTCGGAGGTGCCGCTTTGGGAGGTTTACCTGTAGAACATTTATGAAGTCTATCACTACTAGTTAATTAGATAACGATAAATAACCTATTTATCAATGGCCTTCATTTAATCAGTGGCGGCGCGAGGGGCGGGAATTCTTTTGTCTGTTATAGGAGTACTTAATGTTAATGCGGAAATGCTATACGGCCTGCACAGGCAGTCCATAATTACCGTAAACTGGGGCGACTTTGTCCCATTATTCCACGTTTATCAATGTATTTCTTTAAATAATCTCTGGGAATATTTTATTTGTCAATTAATTTTATTGGTAGCACATAACATGTTCAAATAATGAGATAGCTAAATTTTGGGGTACTTCTAACCAAATTATTCAAAAAGTTTATCTTGGGCCAAAGCTACCTATATCATGGAGTTCAAATTCTCCCATTATGTTAAACATGTGAAATACAAGCATTTGATAAGAAAACGATATTGACAAATCTTACAGTATGCACTTATTTGATTGGTTTAGAAAATTATTACTTTATACTGGAATCCATGGAAGACTTGGTGAACTATGTGCACATTGATGTATTTCCTCGAAATTCCAAGGAAGTTCTAAACATTATATCTTTGTTGATATATACTCTAAATACTCAAATTAATAAAACAAGAATAACATACTTCACCAAATAATGAATAAATGTGATCATATTGATAATATGTTGAATGAAACTCACAATATAGTATCCAAGGTTTTTAAACCGCAATATTTCTTATTTAAAAAATATTTAATTAAAATTGCTATTGTGGGACAAAGTAACCTCCTGGCTCAAAATCGCCCCAGTTTACGGTAGCTGTTTTGCTGAGATTCCCCACCGTATACTATTATAGGACAGATTATTTAACTAAGTTTTGTAATTAAAAATATCGATTTTGGTTTGAATGTGAATTTTGGAATGTCTACAACTATTGGGTTTTCCCTCCAGTGCATTGGTTCGCCCCCCCCAATGGGGCTGTGCTGGCGCCGCCCCTGCCTTTAATCCATGGTCCAGTTTCACAAATTTGGTGCATAGGCCTTATATAACTTATGTCACGGTTCAGGAAATTTAGGGAGCACCTAGCAAGACAATTCTCATTCGAAGTGAATATAAAAGATATACTTGTTAGTTGACAACACCGAATAATCCCATACTCGTTAACCACCGACTTTCAATTATCAGCAAAAAATATTTGGTAAATTTAACCAACCAGGATCTCATTGTGGATAACTTAATGTTGTGTAGGGAAGATCAGCAAGGACGTATAGACTGCATGTTATGAAAAATTAATTCATTAATAGAGGTTATTTAGGGATGGGACGGATGCGAATTTTTCCACTTCCGCGAATACGGATGTGCAAGCGGATACCAAATTTTTAACTCCGCGGATTCGGATGCGGATGCGGAGCTCAAACCTATTGGCTTTCATGTTTACAATTGTACCATTAATATACACTGGACTCTCGTAATACGAAACAGGGAATATGCGAACAAGCTTTCATTCCCATACAAATACATGCAAATGAATGCATTGCAGACTATTAGGGAGTATGATCTGTGTAAGTGGTAAGCATCTGGCCTTTCTAAGAGTCCACCTGTAGATAAAGGATCCCCATTTAGACGTTAACTGAAATAACGATATGTAAAAAATAGAGAAGTAGACTATAAGAGAAATGGGCTTAGAGAATAGATTATTAGAGAAGAACAATATTACGTCAATTACAGTGCAATTAAACTAGTACAACTTGGAAAATTGTGAATATGGTTGAATAACAAAATTATGTTAGACATTTAGAGAAGTGGACTATCTGATAAGTGGAGAAGTGGACTATTATAAAGAACAGACTGTAATTGGGAGGGGAAGGATGTGGAATTGATAAACCCCGCGGATGCAGATGTTAGGCGAATGCAGATGTTTGGCGAATGCAGATTTTAGGCGAATGCGTGATTTTTAACTCCGAGGAATCGGATGTAAAGGCGGAGTTGATAAATCATGCGAAGCTCCGCGGATACGGATGCGGAAGCGGGAGCTCTGTGCAGTGTTTGCCAGAAAAGACCACCCCGGAAAAAACCCCATGGAAAAAACCGGTTTTTTCCACCCCGGAAAAGGGCACTAAATTTGGAAAAAACCATTTATGACCATATATGGCAACACTGCATGCCCATCTATGGTATGCTTCCATATGCAAGAGACAAATTTTCTAATGAGATTCTACACTTCTAGTGCACCGATTGTTAAATTTGGGACTTTTGAGAATGGGTCACTTCCCTAATGTTAAACTATGGTTAGTGGATTAACCACTGAATACACTGATAATAAGTCTGATATACTTATATGATATGTTTACTAATACGAAGTACCAAAGGTGCTAGGTGAACGCTGATAAGTGTGGTATACAGGAATTCTTCGATACCAAATAATCATTTAAAAGTAATCTGACCATATGAAAGATATCAAATTGTGGAATATGCATTTACTTACTATAGACAGTAAAATAGTAACCGCACTGTCACCGAAATATATTAATCATGCGTGGGCCAGTAAATAGAAAAAGGCAGAAAAGTCCAGAAAAGGGCGATTTTTTTCCGGAAAAAACCGGTTTTTTCCACCTGCCCCGGTCTTTTCTAGAAAAGGGCGGTTTTTTCCGAACACTGGCTCTGTGCCATCCCTAGTTATTTCTATTGATTGATAAGTTTAGTAGTATTGATTCATACTTGACCATTTCTTGTAAATTTTGATTACGATATACAACTGGAGTCAATGCCTCAGTAAATCCCTAGGCCAATAGGTTGGTATTACAAAATGTGATACCAACCTATTTGTTGCATGTCTAAAATGATGAAAAATCGTGCTGTTTGAGCTCATATATAATGCGGTGGACATATTTGTTTTTGCAATATTGGGACATATACAAAGATGCATATTGTGGCGCCTATTGGGGGCGCCATCCTAAACAATTCGGGTTACATCCGATCAGTGGCGGCCCCAGGGGGGGGGGGGGGCAGGGGGGCTCAAGCCCCCCCCTTGAATTTTATGTTCCCCCCTCTGAGGGGGGCACATAAAAACATAGATCAATGTTTGGCGGAGATTAAATTAAATTTGTGCCCTTCCTAATATTTTTCAGCCCCCCCAGACCTGGAATCCTGGCGCCGCCACTGCACCCGATCTGTTGAATGGCCGCGCCGCCCTTGATTACATTCCACGGGTCTAACTCGATCCATCAATGAGTTATTCAATAAAAAGAATAAAGTATCCATTTATGATGATCTTATTCAATTGAAGCTAGTATTCAACTGAAGAAAATGTCTCCATAGATTCCTAGATAACGATAACCAATTTGTTGGTAATACTGTTCGAATGACTCTGTGCTTTGAATAACTAATCGTTAAAAACTCTTATTTGCCTTTCTGTGGGATAATTGATTTATTTATCGCCTTGAATGCTGCGTGGGCGTGTGGAATAACCTACAGCCCGTGTTGAATACTTTGGACTTTCTAGATTTCTGTCGTGATCCAATCTTTCGTGGCAGCCCTTGTTTTGCCTGACAAGTTAAACACATCTTTGCGACCTCGATTGAGCCTCGCAAGGGAGTTTTGGACCTCATAAATCGCTTGAGTTTCACTCTCCAAAAGGTGCAGCTCTATTACAGCTTTACAACGGACATTATTGCGGCAAGTACAATCTAGGACGGGAGAAGTATGAGCGAAAATATGGAATCTTTTCCTATACCGTAACATTAATTGGGGTTTAGGCTTTTGAAAATTGGATCAGCTCTGTTTTAAATGCATATTTACCATGGTTGTTTTATTTAAATAATTAAATTAAATTGTGATTTTAGTCAGATATTTATATTAAACAATCATGACTAGAATAAATCAAAATTGGAATTAATTCCATAAAGTTTCAATATTAATCGGTATTCTAGTCGTGTTTGAGGGCGCTCAAACTTAATCTAAACGCGCAGATAATTTGCTTGTATGAAAGCCTTCTTCCTTATGTTCAAAGGCGTAGCCAGCTATAGACTTGTGGTGGTGCGTCGGTGGTGATTGTGCTAATCGCGGTGGTGCCGGGGTTGTCTCATTCTGCCCTCCCCCCCCCCCTATTTCCCTAACAATTATTGGTCCATCGTATAATTATTTCACCATCTAAGCTGAAGTATCAATTACATAGGTGAAAATTTAAAAAATAACGATCCTAACTTTAATAGATCACATTATTAACCTTTCAACTTCGTCATATAATTTACATTCTCGTCATTTCAAGTACGTAGGGACTTAGGAATTAATGCTCACTTCTTAAGGTTTTCTAAAAAATGCGCACCGCTTGAGGTGATCGCAAAAACATCTTGGCGATGCGCCGCACCACCGCGCACCACCCTCCTACGCCACTGCTTATGTTGTTATATTAGAACTTTTCTAGTATAGGGTTTTCAGAATTAGCCTCAAACTAGGGCTGAGTCAAATATACCGTATTTCCCCGAATAAGTGGCGGGGGCTTGAATATGCGTCGGGTCAATAAAAATTACAATGATATATTTAAACACATTAGTGGATCACTGTAATGGAATTCCATTGATTTTCACTTATTAACAGTAGTATTTATTGATTTTGGAATCACGACCACCCCGCTATTCAAAATTTTGGCCATTGTTTATGAACTAAAATTATTTTCAAACACAGAATCACGCCCCGTCAGCTTTTGGTAAAATAATTCATAACTCTACGCCCATGGTTACGATCTATATTTCTTAAACGATTATGATTATGATTACGATTACAATCTATAATTTTTAAGCGATTACGATTACGATCTATAATTTTAAGCAATTACGATTACGATTACAAATACTATAAACTTGTATATGATTAAGATTATGAAAACAACCCAAAATTACTAAATGCAGTCTGGCTAAGTCTGATAAATTCGAAACTGAAAGTACTAACAATAAGTAAAGTGTCAATTTCAATAAACTAACTGTTACTATATATATTATGATGGAATTCAAATAAATGTGAGTGTTAACGAATAAAAGCACTTTCGCAAGTGCAATTCTACGAATTGATAATATACAGTGTAACCTTGCTAACCGGGACCTCGATAACCGGGGAGCGGGGAATTTTTTTTTGATTTCGTCGTTTAATATACAAATGACTCTCTCTAACCGGGGAATTGCCCTAAGCGGGAATGGGGAATGTGATCTGGTTACGACTTCGTATATTACTTTAAATCCTATCCTCGCTAAACGGGGAATTTATAACATAAGTCGAGATGAATAGTATTATTACAGTGTCTTACTAATAGTACTTTACTTAACACAAACAATGAATTCTACTAGCTTCCCTAAATCTGAAAGTTTCTAGAACACTAATAAGCTACACGGCTAATTAGAATTTCCGAAAAAGTCTGTGATGCTTGCCTGCTTAAGTGTGCTAAAATATAAGTTTCAATAGAAAGTCAAGACCATAGGAAAATCAATAAATAGAGACACCCTCTAACCGGGGACTGGGGAATAACTTCAAAATCTGTAGTCCCAAATTCCCCGGTTAGCGAGGTTACACTGTATCCTTAATTTCAAAGAGAAATACGCTAATAAAATAGCATGATTACGATTACAATTCAGTCAACTCCCGTTATTTCCATGTCGGTAATCAAATGGTGATTTATCACAATTCTAAAGTGTGTTATGCATGCCTTGATATCATGTTCCTAACTTCCTATATAATTATAATGCATTTCTCAGGCTGTCAATACTAGCTATTGAGATAAAGATATGTTAGTCAATAATCAATGGCCTTTAAGTAATCCATGGTCCAGCAAAATCTACTCAGTAGTAAGGCCTTATATAACGAAGGTCACTTTATTGTATATTTCAATGGCATTATTAAAAAATTGTCTCAGACAAGTATTTAGGTAGTATACTATATGTTAATTTTGGATTAAAAAGATTTGGACAAGTTTTGTTATGACTATCGGGATCTCATTTTATAGAGGCCTATAGAAAATGAATTATTTCATCAATCGGAACATTTTTTCTTTTGAATCCGAACTCCTCTGTTCGGATTTGCGAGGGTGTACTGTGTATACATTTCTACCTAAACTAGCTGAGTAATAACTGACTTGTGTCTATTACACTTTGTAACTATGATTGTAACTAAAATCCAGTGGAAAATAGTTTTATATTAATTAATATCACAATTATTTAATATAAATATTTTCCACTGTATTTTGAGTTTTGAATTTGATTTAATGTTTAGTCACCAAAACTCAGGAATATGCGCATGTTCGTTCGTTCAGAAATAGTTTTGTTCTTTGCATTTCGAATCTTA
The DNA here is from genome assembly GCA_028753945.1 of Hexactinellida sp. DTS-2022. Lineage (NCBI taxonomy): Eukaryota > Metazoa > Porifera > Hexactinellida > Hexactinellida sp. DTS-2022. The sequence goes on from JAPNXP010000014.1 coordinate 3,594,808, forward strand.
ATTCAGCCCTACTCAAACCCCCATATTAGTATAAGATCCCTATAGTATTATGTTCACATTTTTTGGATATTATGATTATTATCAGTATGTCTTCCATTTTAAATGCTGGGAAGTAATTTTAACATACTGTTATTATTAATTACTTGCTATGCTTGGTAGGAAACAAGATCTGCATGTACTAATATTTATATATAACTGTGCATAACCTACTATATTATACGGCTAGATAAGTCAAGTATTTGCTCATTTCATTTCCAGCCAGTTTTAATTTCTAATTGCTCGTTAAATGAATTACCTATTGTCATGGAATAAACTAAACTTAGGTTTTCAAATACGCTAGAAACATCTAGAATACTTTTGATAATGATTTCACATCGGATTTAACCATAATGACGTATTCAAATATACATACCCATATATGAAAATTATTATTCTATACTATTAAAATAGATCAAAAACTCAGAAAATGAGTACTTTATTAATTCCAGTATCCATTTGGCATGTTGTCAATTGTCCATAGCAATTAGTGCATAGCAATTAGTGATCTGTCCAAATATCTTGTGTTACATTTAATAGTACATGAGGAAGGAAGCAGATCAGTGAAACCCGCCGTAGAGATCAGGTTTCCGCATTTAAATCCAACAAACGACAGAAAATCTAATTGTGTACCTTCTCCCATTACATATAATCCTTGTATTTTAGTTCCAAATAGAAAAAAATAAAAAGATTCATTTTCTAATTTTTTAATTTTTTAAATAGTATAGAGCAAGGTTGCAACCGAATAGTTGACCGAATGGTTGCTTGCCGATTAGCTAAGAATCGGTCGCCTACCGAAACCCAGGATTATTTGTCATTTTGGATCGCATATACATGTATATCCATGTATATGTTGCAGTCCAAGTGCGTTTCAACGCCAAACGCGTTTGGCGCATTTTAATTCAGCCAAACGCGTTTGGCGTGTTTATATACGCCATTCGAGTTTCTAACATTATTTCTTTTTATTTGGTGTTATTTAATTCAAATTTTGTTCAACAATACAAATAATTTTGAATTATTCGGAATTATATTTCCCTCTAAGGCGAGGTACATATTGTTCAATTACTTAGTTTTGAACGTGAATTGTTTTTAATTCACAATGGTTTTAAATATTTAGTATAAGTCGCAATGGTATTATTTTAGTACAGAGATTAAAATTAACAGTAAATATTGTAGAACAGATATTTGAATATTAATTAGATACATACTCTGTTTGTGAATAATCTAACTAGCATTAATTAAATAACAACAAATAAAAAGAAATAAGGTTAGAAACTCGAATGGCGTATATAAACACGCCAAACGCGTTTGGCTGAATTAAAATGCGCCAAACGCGTTTGGCGTTGAAACGCACTTGGACTGCAACATATACAAATACAAGTATTTGCTTCACCTGATAATGATATTTTGTTGAATATATGTTAGTATTCGGTTGACAAATTGTACTATTAAGTCAACCGAATAATACTATTTGGTCAACCGAATACCAATATTAGATCAGCAAAATATTATCTTCAGGTAAGCCAAATCCTTTTATTTGATGAGCTATATAGATTAGGGTTCATAAAAAACCAATAAACCTGAATTTAGGTAAGCGAACGATTCTTAGCTAATCGGCAATCAACTATTCGGTCAACTATTCGGTTGCAACCTTGGTATAGAGTTATAATTTCCATATATGGGTATGTATATTTTATTACGTCATTGTTGTTAAATCCGATGTGAAATCATTCTCAAAACTCAAAAGTATTTTAGATATTTCTAGCGTATTTGAAAACCTAAATTTAGTTTATTCCATGACAATATGTCATTCATTTAACGAGCAATTGAAAGTAAACACTGGCCTGCAAATGAAATTAGCAAATACTTGACTTATCTAGCCGTATAATATAGTAGGCCATGAACTGTGTATACTTTTATAAATGCTTAAAATAAAAATCTTGCTTTTATCATCCCTGTCAAATGGTTGTATGCCTAATGCACCGTATTCGTGCTACCAGCAAAGGTTCTTTGAGTTGCCAACCGGTGAAAATTTCGAGAAATTTCGGCAACCCAGTCACCCATTATACCAGTACCGATTTCAGACACTGTCCCAAAGTTCACGACAATTACAGTGGTGTTCGCCTAATAGCAAGTCGCATTTTGCACGAAATTTCCTTGCTAATAGGCGAACTTGATATTAGAGGAACAAATTTAGCATTAAATGCTCGCTTGGGGACAAAAAGTAACTTGCTAATGGAGCAATATTGCTATTAGGCGAACACTACCGTACTCTCACTTCTCACGTGGGCCCATTTCTAAATAGTAAGATATTAAAGATGTCCTACAACAAATGCTACGCCAATCTTATTGATGAGCTAAAAGTTACTGAAATATGTTCCAGGTGGTCTCACATTCATAACCTCACAAAATCTTAAAAAGTTCGAATTATCTTCTCACGGAGGTTACTTTCCGATTACCACGATTCGGATCCTAAAAGGTTTTGGAATGGATATTATATCATGAACCTCTATCCACGGAAAAAGGTGAGGTATAGGGAGAAGGCCACCAGTTAATCCGAGTCCATATTTCAGGGATTAGCAGGTCGAATGCTCAATTTTCTTTGATGGACATGTTCTAATTGACAATTAATTATTCCCAAAAGGAAGCACAATAACTGTGTGCTTTACGTCAATATTTGCTTATCTGAGGTTGAAAACACTATTGCGAGCAGAATCACAGTGGCACGAAGTGTTCTTATCCTGGAAGTAGCTATTTAGGTGTAAGATAGCGCATTAAATTACGTATATTATCTACCTATGGGAAATCGAATTCATAGAATCCATTGGTAAAATTTGATTTTACTATTACTTCAGATGTGAAAGTTATGACGTAATTGCAGGGGCGGCGCAGATCAGCCCACTTGGGGGGCGTTAGGGGGGCGGACCAATGCACTGGAGGGGGAAACCCAATAGTTGTAGACATTCCAAATTTCACATTCAAACTAAAATCGATATTTTTAATGACAAATTTATTTAAATGATCTGTCCTATAATAATATACTGTGGGTAATCTCAGCAAAACATCTAATTATGGACTCCCTGTCCAGGGCGTATAGCATTTCCAAATTAACATCAAGTACTCCTATATTAGACAAGCGAGTGCCCACCCACCCCCCCTCGCGCCCTCCCTCGCGCCGCCACTGCGTTATTGTCACATTTTTGAAAGTGTTAAAATGCACCTAATTGCTCACAACTCACATTTCATATCAGTTAGAAACGTGAAAATTAATAGACAATACTTGTGTTTGGAATAAATTTTATTACAATCAATAGCAAGATATTATCAAGTAGGATTACCCAATTCTAGGAATTATTCTTAAAATTGGGTAATTCTAAGAATTAATCCTAGAATCCATTAAGTATAGCCAAGTTAATAATTCTTAATGAAGACTGAGAATATTACATGAATTCTTAGATATACACTTATGATTAAGTTACGAATAATTCTTAAAGTTTTAGTTAATAAGGCCCAGCGCTCGACAAAATGAATTTTGATGTTGGCTGATTAAGCCACCACCTCACTTTTTCTGGTGACTAAAGAATAATCAACGGCCGGTTTAACAAACCACTGATGGCTTGACAAACTTCTGATTTGTAAAATAACACTAAAATCCATATCCAATAATGCAACGAACAATATAATCAACACAACATCTAATTATTCTACAATTAATGGTGGATTAGTTAAGCCACCAATGTTAGAATTTGGTGGCTTTTGAAAAGATTTTGGTGGCTAACGCCACCAAACCCCAGGCTTGATTTTGCAAAATTATTGTAAACCAATGGCTATAATATCTCTCTAACGAATATCTAGAATGTTACGAACTCTAATAAATTAATTAACTCATTGCATGAAGAAAAGTAGAACTCAACTCTTTTTCCGAACATGAGGTTTTAAATGGCGATTTTCTTCAGAGAAGGAGACCCTAAAATTATTCAGTGCATAATAGGTTGTGTATTAGCCATCTTATGGTAAAGCTTTGAGGATATATCAGAAATCGAATTAAATTCTCTATCCATGCATCTAAATTTGAACAAGTTAGCTATCAATTTTTTTAACTTTTGAAAATTATTGAGTACTAGAAAAATTGTCATATTTGAACAACAGGTTTTCTAATACTGACACAATATTGGCATTATAGCTTGTTAATGGTTGTTTAAACTACACTGAAGTGACTAAAAATATCTTACTATTGTTAAAAATGAAAGAATGTGTGATTTCAAGACATATTAGCCAATATCCATCAAGTGACATAAGTGTCTCTTCCATGTGGCACTAGTGGCACTAATGGGTCTTGTTTGCATGTCAGTGAACATTATCGTGCTGATTTGAAATTAAGCACCTACAGTAATTCGGTTATGTCGCATTCAAATGTGAAATCAGAATTTGTATATTTTATTTGACTCATAATAATCAGAAATTCTTTATTTAATTAGCTCATTTTATAGTTAATTAGTTTAACACCGGCTTAAAAACTGTAAATTCAAAATTTTGATATTTTTTATACTTTACTTTTATACTTCATATCAACATCCATATTTAAGCATCTACAAATGTTATTATGCCTCTAGAAACTGAAATGTTTAATACAAATTATTGTTGTTTAAAATTAAATACTTTTGGCCGGGTAGTGTTATATATTATAACCAGACTACTTGTATTAACGACTGTATACTGCCAGCTCGGGTCCTGGAAACTGTGTCCATGTGTACTTATTGATATCTCGTAATCTGCTGATGCTAGACACATGTAATGTATTATTATCATATAGGAAATATTAATTGGGAGTCCATTGTTCATATTGCATTATCTCAAATATTTGTGGGATGTGATTTTTTACGGTTTTCACACCTTTTACATTTATGGTAATAATCTCAAATTCTCTACTTCAGTTATGGAAATGGTTATTTTTAATAGGAAGTCATATGTAAGGAGTCATTTAGTCAATATTGGTTAGTCACTCAGCTCTGAGCAAGAGGAACATCCACAAATGGAAGAATTTTAATTATATACACTCGACATTTATTTTGGGCCTAGGATGCTTATTTGGGGCTTTTGAAGCCATTGCATTGACGAATTAGAGCATACAGCATGTATGTGACGCTAAATGGCGTCCTGGTGTGCAACTTGTGGATTTTTTCTATGGAGTAGTGCGTGATGTGAAACGAGCCAAACTAAACCCTAGACATGCATGTGTCCTCCTCACCACACAACTTCCCAAAGAGGTCCAGTGTAAAGCGAAAGCTGGGTTGGTTGACACAGAATTGCTGTCGGAGGAACAGGCGGGCAACTTCCTAGTTAAGGTGAAGGAATTTATGACGCAAAGAGGAATAAGCTTAAGTATAGGTTTTCGTAATTTTGAAAAAATAGCCGTGGTGACGGAGGAACCTGACAATACGCAGTCAGATGAAGCAGTGCTTGCGAACGTCATTGTGGTGAGACAAAAGTACTATAGAGGTTCAAACAGGGCGAGTGGATACAGAAGAGGGACGCATCCCTCTTACGAGTGTTACACGTGTAAGGAGAAAGGACATGGATGGAGAACCTGCCCAAAGAGGAGGCCTACGACCTGGGATGGTACGGGACACGATTACAGGGGATGTCCAAACAGCTCAAGCAGTGTGCCCATAGGGGACCATGTCAATATAATCACCTCTCCGATGGATGTGAAGAAAGAGGATGCAGTTACACTCCCAATACTTATCCAAGGGATAGAATTACAAGCCCTGGTAGATACTGGGGCGAGCCAATCGGTGATTGATCAGACATCATTGGAAAAGTTAGATGTAATGTGGACACTAGTAAGCGAGGCCAATCAGGTTTATGGTCTAGGTGGAACTCCAGTCCAAGTCAAGGGACAAGTCAAGTTAAAAATAGACCTAGGAGACGAACAAATTTGCAGTCAGGATTTCAAGGTCCTCGAATTAAAGCAGCAGATTTTAATTTTAGGAAGAGACTTGTTAGCGAACTTCGGTTCTGTGGAATTCAATTTCGGAAACTTGTGGAATCCGTTTGGGGAACGTCTGGAAGAGGCCAACATCCTTCTACAGAGGGGGGACAGCGGCGTAGGCCGTGTTATTATTGCACAGTGTGCGGAGACAGTCGAAACGAAGGAACAGGCGGCATTTGATATTTACCCCGAACTTTTAACTGGTCAGCGGGAAGCTCTTAGTGGAGTTTGAGAGTGTATTCGCCATTGACCCAAATAAGCCCACACAAACGAATCTCGGAGAGCATGCAATTGACACGCAGGGAGCTCATCCACTGAAGCAGCCATCACTAAGGATGGCACCTAAATGGGAAGTGGAAGCCAACCGGAAAGTGGAAGAGATGTTACCAAATGGAATATGCCTCCCATTTAAATCACCATGGAATAGTTCGGTTGTTCTGGTGAAGAATCGAGATGGACGATTTGGTTAGTGATCGACTACAGGGCACTCAACGATGTTACGAAAAAATACTCTTATTCCATGCCAGACCCACGCACTATTCTGGATAAGTTGCGAGGTAGCAGTATATTTTCATTCTTAGATGCCCCGTCGGCCTATTGGTATGTGAAAGTTAAGAATGAGGATATCGAGAAGACAGCATTCAGTATACCTAGGGGGCATTACGAAATGAATGTTATGCCTTTCGGTCTATGTAATTCCCAGAGTACTTTTCAAAGAATCCTGGACCCCGCCTTAGAATCTGCACGGAATACAGAATCATGTGTGGATTACTGCATAACACATTCTAGAGGATTTTAGGAACATTTAGACAATTTGCATGAGGCACTCCGGGGCTTCCATGACGCTAGAATCCAGCTAAGAAATGATAAAGGCCGTTTTGGATATGTATTAGGCGAGTTTTTAGACACATAGTAGCACGAGAGGGACGTTGGCCTAATCCAGAGTTGACGCAGAAGATAAGTGCGTTCCACCCTCAAGTTCAGTTATGGAGCTACAGAGGTTTCTTGGAATTCTAAATTTTTACCGTGATTATATACCAAATTTGGCGAGTATGGCCGAGCCGCTCTATCAACTCACTAGAAATAGTCAGGAATGGGTATGAAATGAGAAGGAGCAAAAATGTTGTGAGCATTTGAGGGACCTGTTGGTCATAGATCCGGTTTACTTTAATTTCCGAATTGGGATGATGCATTTTACATCGAATCTGATTCGAGCGACACGGCTATAGGCGAGTGTTATCACAGAAAGAGGAGGGATTTAGAGTACGCAGATCAATTAGTCATTTTTCATCATCGCTTAACGATACGCAAAGGAAATATGGCGCAGGCCAAAAAGAAGCGTGGGCGCTGGTTGCAGTGACCCGACACTGGTCTCAGTATCTAAGGGCATCTTCACACATATATCTACTTAGCGACCATAATCTTCTTGTTGGTTGCGCAAGCAGAGAGACCTCCGCCATACATACGCGAGGTGGCTGATGGAACTAGAAGAGTGGGAGTACTTGATTGTTCACCAAAAGTGTGAAGAGAATGTAGTCGCTGATTGTTTAAGTAGGGACACACAGCAATGGACAATGAGGTAAACGATGAGGCAAGATTCTTCGAGGACAAGGTATATCGAATTACGGGTGATCAAGAATGGGTTGCTCGTATTAGGTCGGGACAGAGTACGGGCGAAGGTATGTCTTTTTCAATATCACAATTGAACAGGGAGGGCGAAGTTACCAGTAGAAGATACAAGCGATACAGGGATATGAACCTTTCTGATGGAATATTGTGTCGCAGCCGAAAGACAGTAATATCCCCCACACTATGTCATCAGGTATGCAAAATATTTCATGATCAAGGACATGCAGGATACTCAAGAACAGTCGAGCTATTGATACGTAAATACTTCTGGAGAGGCATGGATCGTGACGTTAATAGAATATGTTATGAATGCCTAGTTTGCCACAAAGCAAAGTATCGTACTCAACCCGGTGAATCATTACAGCCATATGACTTTTTGGAAAACTTCGTCCAAGGAGCGCCATCGCGTTAGATATCGCCACGCTTCCGTGGCAGATAATGGGAACAGATACTTCTTACTCGTTGTTGATATGTTCACGCCTGATAGAACTGATTGCAATGAGTGATCAGAGAACAGAAACGGTTATCGAAGCATTAAAGTCGGGGTGGCTATACAGGCATAGACTTCCGAGAATCATAGTGAGTGACCAGGGAAAAAATGTAGATAGTTCAGCAGTAAACACGTGTGCAGAATTGGGGATCCAAAATATACGTTCATCACCTTATCACCCAGAAGGAGACGGGTTGGCAGAAAGGTCTGGAACCGTGAAACAAGTAATGCGTTGCCTGCTGGAGGACCGCCAGATGGAGCAGAAGATTGGCCTAGCTTGCTCGCAGAAATATCTTTTACCTGTAACTCCTTGAAGAATAGCAGTACTGGCAGAACCCCACACGAAATATTTTTCGGAGAGTAGTTACGTAATAGCTTGGATACGAAATTAGAATCTTTGTGGAGACAAGCTATCGGCGGTGTAGAATATTATGAAGAACTGCACTCCAAACGAAAGGAGCTGGCTATAACAGCAGAGAATACTACCGCAGCGCATAGCACTCATAAAAAGTATTATGACCGAGGCAAGACTAGTTCCCATGTGATAGAAGCTAGAAGGAGATCAAGTTTTACTTAGGGATGAAGCAAGAGCTAGTTCTTTGGACCCAATATTTGTTGGGCCCTACTTTGTAGTCGCGAGAAAGGAAGCAAACGTTCATTTACAGGATCCTCATAGTTGAAACACAAATGCGTTCATCGGTGTAAACTTTCTAAAAGTTTTGTGGGAAACTCGCTAAAGCCGTTAGAGGGACGTTACTCAGTGCTGGCATGTTCAGAAGACGAAGTGGTAGCAGAGGCGGTCAGCGACAGCGGTCCAAACAATGAAGCGCCGGAGGGAGCTCCGGGAGAGGCGGAGAACAATACGGTTTCGTTCTCAAGATATGGGCGTGCCAGAAAGAATACTGAGTTCTTCGGAGAGCCAGTTCCTGGGATACCGGGGAGAAGCCTTTAGCCAACCGGAAGTAGTTTGAAAAGGGAGTGATGTCATAGAACTTACCCATAAGTAGTGGATTATCTTAGGTTATTAGAGACTTAGTTGGTATACAGTCTGTAGTATACCATTGTTATTATTGTGTAATTTCTCTTACATTATCCTCCTCAATTTGCTCTCGCAGTTTAGGTATCAATTGTTCTGATAGAGTTAACATCTACTTCAATATAAAAGTTACCACCATGTCGCTGCATGGCTTGTCTGAAAAACTTTTCCAGAGGATCCTGTGAGAAAACTACAAGAAGGACAAACTCGAAGTGGTGATACGTGGCTTGGTGGCAAACATTTCAGTACTAAGGGCCGAGGTGGCTTGTTCACTTAGTTCATTATTGGCATGGGCAATTATATGACCTGCACTGAAGCGTGTTTTATAATTAGTTAACTTCACAGAATGTTGACAAAACTTTGCTCTGCTCTGAGGGCTAGAAATATAAGCTGCAGTTCGTTCTTCAAAAGCTGCGGAACATCAAATCTCGAATTAATCTCTCCATTGGATGGATAAATGCTCTTGAATTTCTAAACTTCCTACATGTTGCTGGAGAGATATAGACGAGTTCTCCAACTAACATTCTTATCCAATTCATCTAGATATTCCCTTTGTAATTGATGACGTACTGCGGAAGTAGCCCACTTTGTTGGCTTTGCATACGTCAAAGATTGCTTCCTACAAGCAAGGGTGGGGTTGGTTAACCGATCTGAGGCTACGGTTACAATTGGATTTCTCGTCACGGTTAACCGGTCAACCGCCCATCCTACTCAATACAATAAATCCTTTATAAAAAATTGATTATACTACAGTATAAGACACAGCTGTATAAAGTATAACCGCATAAGTATATTAGCAGATACATTTCGTGATTTAGGTAAATTTAAATAAATGTGCCAAAGAAAATTTATTAAGTGGTGATGAGAAATGGATTTAGGACTAGCATATTCTGATAAAATTCAAAGATTTTTATTACTTTATACATTAATTTCCCAAAACTCTGCTGATATTCAACAGACCGGCTAACTGGTTAATAAAATCTTTATCCGTTAACCGATGTCAGCAACGGTTAACCGGTTAGCCGGTTAACCGAATCCAGCCTTGCTACAAGATTTGGCTATGTCTTTTAAATCGGTATTGGTGGCTTTCCAATTTTTACTCAGTCGCCCAAACACATTCAAAATGTGATTCACGCACAAATCTCTCTCTTCGATCCTTGTGACTCCCTGGGTTCTATATATAACATCTTTCCAATATCAGCTTCCCTCTCCAACTCGTCTACTTTGTACTAGTCTACTCTAATATTCTATTATGAAGATAAACATGAATCAAAAAGCATAAACAAAGGAACGGCATAATATACACAAAGAATAGTATTCAGAATACATGATGTCAGTGTAATTATTTAATTTTCGCTTCTCCGTTGCTCTGAAAATTACCATTGAGTTGAAATCTTTAACCATATTAGCTAAAATACAATTCCCAGCTACAAATATAAGCTTCTGATGAATATAGAAAACACTTACGGTACAAGATGGACATTCCTTTGTCCACGATTGGCAATAATCGGCTTCTAAAATTACATTCAAGGTTAGATTAACTATGATTTTCCTTGATGGACTTTTGACAAACGCCGGCATGAGCTCGCTATCATTTTCTATGCAGATTAGGATCTTCCAAGCATTACAATGGATTCTAGGACTCCCTCAGATGGGTATTTAAATCCTCCGTGATCGGAGAGTTCTAATAGTTTGAATTGAGATAGAGTAGAGGGTTCATCGACAAGTAGATCCCTATCAAAAGTTAAGATATCCCGACAAATACTACAAGGCTGACTATGTTTTAAGTATTGGTGTACTGAGTAGCCAGCAATAAAGGTTAAGGATTGAAGTACCTGTATATTACACTCAATAGCAGAAAGATCTAAAATTGCATGCAAGAATGGATCTAGGTCAAATCGTTATTAGAATCTGCACTTTCCTAAGATGAAAAAGAGTGAATGAACTCTTGAAAAGAAGATGTGCTATAAACAGTTTGACTGGAAAACATGCTTAGGATGTTAGATACTTTAAGACGGCGCTCTGATTCTAAGATTTGCAGATAGGAAACATGGTAATTTGTTCCTGACATCATACGATACAGCCCAAAATGGTGTTCTAATGGGTCTGTCTGTAAGAATGATGTTAATAAGTAGTGTTGTGAAGTATATCAGTTATATATAATTAACTAAATATACAAGTACAGAGAAGTATTTAGTATACGAAGTAACCTCACATAATGATAATCTCTATTCAGTAGTTAACTATTAATCGTTTAACTCATTCATGGTTCACTAATAATTATCTTTGCAGAATCGCATAACAGTAGGAATAACCACAGGTCTCTGCAGAAATTTGTTATCTGGGGTAACACAAGACATGCATGTTTTAAGCTTGTAAATGTCTGTTTGCTCAATTTACCACCTTTCTCGGGCAGTGACTGCCAAGCATCTAACCAATAAACAATTCGTGTCAGAAAGATAAATCGCTCATCATTAAATGTTAGAGGTCTATACATAGGATAATTCAAACGAACATGTTTATCTGGCATGTTAACGTTGAAGATTTTCCAAATAGATAAGAGAATCCCAACAAAGTCAGAATTGTTGGATATAAATTCTGGAGATCGTTGTTCATTCTGTATGGCTAAACTAGCAATGGTGGATTCATGAACTACTTTCAAAACCAACTTAACATTCTGACGTTCAAGGCTGGATGGATAACAAGATTTAGCTGTCAAACGCGGAGCGAGTTTTGCAAAGCTATCTCTCTTATACGTATAGCATACGGATGTCACGGAAAGAAGCATGACATATTTTTAATGTATAGGTCACTGGTCAATAGAAATACAATTCAAATCCTGATAAGAAAACAGTTTACCACCAGATTGCTGATTTAACCAATTATTTCGAACACTTTTAAGAATATGTACAAAGTCAAACGTGAGGAAAAGATTTCTATTGATATCACAAGGATGTGGTACTTTTGCATCCAGTTTGCCAATAGGGGAAAACAATTTAAAAAGGTAAAAAATCGGTAGAGATGATTTGAACGAATAAGCCACATTCTTCGACATCACGAATACAAGATTTGATAGTCTCGAATATATTTTCAGCTGTTATAGAAGCACATGGAAAAAGACGAACAATAGAAGACCATTTCTTATACAAGCTGGAGACCATAATCGCGAAAACAGTCTTGGTAGGATTATCTGGACCAAGGTTAAAACAAAGTATTTTACCCCTTTTATATGAAATATCGGATTTGACATGAATCTCACCCATTTGAAAAATAACATGTCTTTGTTCCGGAGAGAAAGATTGTGTGGCTTGTTTAACGGTATTCACGGAAGTAATATTTACATTCCTATGGATATCTTCTATTGAGTATATATTTAGCACTCCTACTCCTGTGGTCTGGCATTGATATTGGAATTTAGAAATATTGTAATTTCATTGTGAAAGTAAATTCTTTGTGATTAGATTGATTATTTTAAAAATAGAATTATTTCGTTAATCCTATATAACAGTGTTAAGAAAAATTTTCTAACTAGTTAAAACTTGTTCTAGAATGTTCTAATTCACTACAGTTCTTCTACTATATCTATTTTAAAAGTGTAAGGTCGCAGAATTGTGATATTTTGCTACTGAGTGCAAATTTATATTATTGAAGGGACTGGAGACCGAAAAGGTTTCAATTTTCCACAACCTGAACACATTTGACTCATTATCTCACAAAATTGAGCAGAATTAGGTTAAATGGTCTTACGACTTTTAAAGTAAGTATCATTTGTTGGGCATAAATTTTTTTGAGTCTTAATCTCTTGTATTATTTAAAAAATCTTTGGGCATAGACCCCGGCATCTGGTCAATCCAAATATTCCTAGAAAATGGGTACAGAGCGGTTGCAATCATGTGGAAATTATTTTTATACCATATTAAACTTTACCTACTAACATGAAATGGAAAGTTGATATGTCTAGGAATTTAGAGCTAAGCTATCGCATATTTATTAGTTTCAAGGTTTATGGTGACATCACTGAAATGACACCACCATATATGGGTATGTGAATTTATAGGACTGTAACCATTTGGATAATGGTCTCATTTGTTCTTCCAATGAGTTTGTAATGGGATATTGATGTGATTAGATGGTTAGAGCTAAACTCTAGAGTCTATATAGTGGGAGAGAGGAAATTTGCTGCGTCATCAAAAATGGGCACATTACATGCCCATATATGGATCATTTTGAAAACTGTGCGTGTTAGGGTCACAAAATGTATTATTGACGGATAGGAAGTCGGGTATTGCGAGTATTTTGAGACGTAGGTTTTGTTTTTAGCACCTCGGGTGTCTGAGAAAAAAAATGGAGCAGAAAACGTACCCTCGAATGAGATAATAGGCCATAAAGGTTCAGATTTTCACTTTCTAATTATTTTTTTTGATCAATTGTTAATTATTTTCGTCAGTTATTACTTGTATAGAGTAATGATACCACCAGTCATACCATTGTTGAGGTAAAGAGTGCTTAGAATCGATCTAAGGGGTAAAACCAGTGAACCGCTGTACAAAATTGATCATAACCATGAAAATACGCTTGTAAAAGACTCAAAACCATGTACAAACGTTAGATATGATCGTTTAGTCTTGCTAGGCACAAAAAAGAAAAATCGGGTTATGTTATGTTTTTCAGGTAATTTCTGATATATTTCCATGCGTGGACACCCTTAAGGAATATAAAGAACTCGTTTTCAAGACCAAAGGATGAATACAACTTTTGTAATGTACTGGGGTGCGGAAGAGATAGACAGGGCATACTCTGAAGATACTGGTATGATACAGGTGAAATCATATGTGTTTTCTGAGATATAATTTGGGTTAATACGTTATATCTTCGCCTATTTTTCGGGACAAGACTGTTTTCAAGTTGGCAAATAATAAATTGGAGTCTAGAAACCTCTGGATAAGGAATCAGTTCGTCATCGGATTTGGTTTCATGCATATTATCAATAATTTGTTGGAGATGACGTTCTGCCGAAGCGATATGAGATGCATTATTAGAACTAGTGGGAAAAGTTTCACTTTCTATAGAAGGTGGTGGATTGGAAATTTCATCAAGGATAGATACAAGTTGACGAATATCACTCAAAGTTACTTGAGAATTGAAAACATTTCACCTTTAAAATAAGCTTTACGGTACGGATAAATCAAATTCGACTGACAAGTACGTATCAACTTCAATTTTTCGATTATGAAAACCAGGACGCATATTAATTAAAGTAAATTCATCAGGGTACCATAAGGACCACGTTTTATGTACAGAGAGAAAAGGTAACTTATCTTGTAACTCCTGAAAACTTTGGATCTTAAATCTTTCATTTTCTTCAACTTCTGACTTGAGACTAAGTGTCACCGCTTGATTGAGGAGCTCGTCATCCTTGTATTCTCGAGAGAGACGGCTACGTTTGTTGGTAGAGTGAGATGAATAATATTGTGGCATCCTGGTAGTATAGCTGGCACTGCTCCCTCTTTCAGCTTAGGACGACTTCTTGGCATCTCTCGATAACTCCCGTCTCCATTCGGGACTCTATGCATATATTCGATATCTTCCTCTCTAAAATGCTTCGAGCATACATATACGACTTTCAGCTCATCAACATCTTCTCTGTGTAGAGCTCGCAGTTCAGCGTGTTTCAGTTCATCTGGCTCAAGTGGCATGTTGAAAACTGGAATTCTGTTATTCGGGTCGTAATTGCTCCTGCAGCTTGGGGCAGAACAATTGTTCGGCATTCGAAAATATTAGCAGCTAGCAAAATTTAGATAGCAGGAATGTTAGAAATATGCTCAAAATAAAGTAGAAATATAATATAAATAAAGTTATCTAGAAAATCTATCAAAAACATCTATTACTCAATTGTATTAGTACATAATAGTCAAATTTAATACATTATGGGTGATTAATAATTATATCGGCTAACGCATCCTTGGTCCAAAATCCACAAGTTACTCTTAGGCATTATGTATAGTAGGGAATGCTTGTACCATATCTGGAGTTATAATATATGTAGGTAAACAATGATACTAGGAGTTATTAAACTAATTAGTGATAGTCAATATGCCAATATCTTCCTACATATGACTTCCTATTTGTCAATATTACATTTATAATGTCTAACTATAACTGTAGTCGAGAATTTGAGATATGGAAAGGTGTGAAAACCGAAAAACTCACATTCCACAAATACTTTAGATGATGCAATATGACCAATGGACCCCCAAAATATGACTTCCTATACGATAATAATAAATTTCCTGTGTCTAGCATTAGCGAATTACGAGACATCAATAAGTACACAGTGTATCCAAGTTCCAGAACCCTGGCTGGCAGTCTACAGCCCTCTATTAATGTAGTCTATGATTATAACCTACCATTAGTATTTGAACAACAGCAGGGTTCTTGCTAGGCCTCTATCAAAAGGTACATGCCCTTCTTGAAAGCTATTGTACCCTTTATTCACATGTTGTGAGTGGGCATGTACCCTTTGAGTCAATATTATTATTTGAAGGTTTCATTAAATCATTGACATTAAGTAATATCTCACTCTCATGTACCCTTACAACGAAAAATCCTGCCGAGAATCCTGAACAACAGGATTTTATTTCATACACTATAGATTCTTACAGTGTATTACCGGCTGTTTAACTACTCTGAAATTACTTTAAATATGTTGCTATAGTTATAAATTTCATAACATTGTGATTTTAATCATTTTATCCAAATTCCATGATGTGGAATAAGTTGTCACAGCCACGAGCCACTTGTGGTAAAAGTTAAACAAACTTGATGTAGCTGTAACTCAGTGGAAAATAGTCGTAAAGGTTAGAAATTAACTATTTAATTAGCTAATTACATAGTTAATGAGTTTAAAATCTCTATAAAAATGTAAATTCAATTCAAATATATTTTATTTTGGTAAAGCCTATCGTTGTATTTCTTAAGCATAGACAAGTGTTATTATACTGCTAGATTCTTGATGTATTAATATAAATTATTGGTGTTCAAATACTTTTGGCCTGTTGGTGTAGGTACTAATTTCACCACTATCCCACTACATTATTGTCCTCCTTTTGAAAAGAACTACCTTATTATAGGAAATTAACGCGCCATGATATTAACGCGAATTGGAGCTGAACATTTTCAAATACATGAAATTAACGCGAGTAAATTTTATAAAAAATTTCAGGATTATTATTCTCCTGATTGATATCCATTATTTGCCCAAATCGGCTTCCAATCTACTTGATAGACATGGTATATCCTCTCAAACTAGTTGCACATCTTAACATATGTAGCTCGGAAGTTTGTCCATCCATTGTATAATTTTGCTAAATAGCAGGAAATTATGGTCATGGAAATTAACGCTCCATGAAATTAACGCGAAGCATAGCCTACTCTATATATGGCCTGACAGTAGATGTACCAGGGATGCACAAGAAGATGGGAAATTATAATTTATGTTTCCTATATTGAACTACTAAGTTCTTTATACGTCTCTCGGTCGTAAACATAACTCAGCCCTGCTAGCCCGTGATTAGTATTAGCTGTAATGACAACGGTGATTGGATTTTCATAATTTAATAGTAATAATAAACACAAACAGTACAATTTCTAATATTAATTTACAGCAGATAATACACAATTATTTGCTTTCTTTCCTCTCTCCTCTTTCTCTCTCTGGCTCTAGCAGTGACACACGACACACTTAACTACATAATAGAGACAAGAATAACAGAGTAATACAAATCATGTTAAATACAAATAAGTAGACACATAATTAAGAGAATTTCTTAAATTTACGCTTTCTATACTTTTTGAAAGATCCAGCGAGTTATAATTCTTAACTTTGTTTGCAAGAAAGCAAATCGCTGCAGTAAAGACGAGCTTCGATAAGATGTTCCAACCAAACACACCACAGCTAATACAAGTAGACTTCCAAATGCTTGGATCACGATTATCACTATCTTCCAAATACACCAACGTGAGTCAACTAGTATTGTTCTAGAAGGTCCACTTACAAACTTCACCATCAGCTCTTTATTGTTTTCGATGTCACTAAAGGTCTTCCATATAACAAATATGGATTTTTTAACTGGCTCAGATGGATATTTAAGTCCGCCACGGTCCGTTAGCTGCAGAAGTTTATACTGAGAGTCCAGGTCTAAATCAAGGGGAAATTATATATCAACCATTAGAATATGTCGACAGACATGACACGGTTTTGTTTGTTTCAGGTACTGATGGACAGAATAGCCGTCAATAAAGGCTAATGATTGAAGCAACTGTGAACCACAATCAATTGTTGATAGATCATTAATTTCATCAAGAAATGGCTCCAAATTGAACTCACCAGTAGTGGAATACGCTATACGGAGAAGAAAATGACTTAACAAATGACTGAATAGATTGAAAGGAAGTGTCTTGTTGGTCAGTAAATATGTTTCATTATGCTAGAAAGTTTAAGTCGACGCTCGGTTCAAGGATTTGGAGACAGTAGATGTGATAATTAGAACCCGACATCCATAGGCGTCGTAAATGCAAAGGTCAATCCTTCGGGCCGCCCTGAAATTCCGGGTAATGTCCGGGTAAACTCCGGGTATAGTATTAGTAGCATAGGGGCAACCATGGCCTACTATATATACGGCTACACATGCTGCCGAATCATAAGAAAAAATAAGAGTCCAGTTTTGTAATTTTATTCTAAGCTAAACTAAGCTTCCTATTGGCATAATTTGCATTTTATATGGGGTAATCAACCATTGCGAGTCCAATGGAACCACTTTTGAGAATCTGAGATTTGTGGTTAAGGTGTTTAGGCGCCATTTAATGATGACACCACAAATATACTATATATACAATTCGAGTCCAAAATAACTACGAGAAAATGAAAATATTTACTAATATACTTTGTATATATTTTTCGAATATATAATGAGAATGAATATAGATAAACCAGTAATTATATACGTTTTATATAGAAAATAGTAAGTTGTAACTCGGATACTACTTGTATTTTAGCATGTGGTTGGTTTACAAATTTTTAGAATTTTTTGAATGTGCCATTTTGTGATTTAGTAGCCTTTGGGGTATTAAATAAATTCCTATTTTAGAATTCCTGTTTAAATTATTAAAAAGTAGGAAGAAAATGAAATTTATGATATTTGAAATTTTTTGCATTTTAGCATAAATCACTACCGTCACCATTAAATGGCGCCTAAACACCTTAACCACAGATCTCAGATTCTCAAAAGTCGTTCCATTGGACTCGCAATGGTTGATTACCCCATATACAATGCAAATTATGCCAATAGGAAGCATAGTTTAGCTTAGAATAAAATTACAAAACTGGACTCTTATTTTTTCTTATGATTCGGCAGCATGTGTAGCCGTATATATAGTAGGCCATGGGGCAACCTTTCCGGGCCGCCCGGACATTTCCGGGCACCCGGGCGGGTTAAGACGCCTATGCCGACATCATACGGTATAGACCGAAATGGTTTTCCAATGATCCGTCTGTAGAAAGGAGGACAACACATACTATGTAAAGCCACAAGATTGAGTCAAATGATTGGTAATTTGTGGTAAGGCAATACAAGCATGTCTAAAACTGGTGTATGTTTGTTCACTCAGTTTGCCAATTTTTTCTTGTAAGTTTGCCAAGCATCTAACCAAAACTACACGAGTCAAAAATAGAAATCGCTAGTCATAAAAAGTCAAAGGTCTAGGTCTAGAGAAATTATCGTTCAAACGTATTCCTTTATAATGTGTGTTCACGTTGAATAATTTCCAAACAGTTAGAAGGGTATCAACAAACTCAGGAGTATTCTTTCTATATTCTGGATAACGCAATTCATTCTGAATAGTTAGCGCAGATATTGTTAATTCGTTAACGACTTTCAAAACCATTTTGACATTTTACGCTCATTGCTAGACGGAAAACATGACTCCATAGTCAAATGAGGAGCTAACTTGGCTAAACTTGTTCTTTCTGAATTATATAATTGACGTACTTCTTCAAAGGATGCACAACCGAACTTAAGGGGATAATCACAATAAGAACTAGAGTTGTATTATAAAGCAAGTTCCTGCAAAACAGATTCAATTTCTCGGATGTCACTAATTGCAGCAATGGAAACGGATATACTCTGTCCATTAAAATAGGCTGAGGTGGATAAATAAGCATTGATTTCAAGGTACAAATCTACTGAGATATTTTTTTCAGCCATTTTAGCGAGAACAAACGTTATGTTACTCTCATTACTGAACCACACCAACCAACTACGTATTAGGTAAATAAATCAAGGTTAACCTATCTTTCAAGTCCTGTAGAGAGTTGACCACAAACTTCTCTTTCTCTTGACTCTCGGATCTCAAGCTGAGTTGTAGTGTTTGGTTCATCAAGTCTTCCTCTTTTGTATCGTATGACAGCGATTCCGTTTGGTAGGTTTGGATGAATAATATACTGGGCAGCCCCGCGCCTTTCTTTAGCTTTGGCTTCGCCTGCGGTACTTGAGTAAAAGTACCATATCCTTTAGGGACTTTGAAAGCGTGTCTATGTCTTCTTTCTGAAAATGGTTGATACATACATAGAACACCTTCAAGTCACCAATATCTTCGCGACGAAGAGCGCATGTCCAGGCATGATTCAGGGTTGGTGGATTTTGAGGCATCTTGAACACAGGAACATGGTCATCTGGGTTGTAGTTGCTCTTGCTCCTGGGACAGAACATGAGTTAGGCATGAATAGAAGCTAATATGAATAAAATACCAAAGCGAAATTAAAAGGATGAGATTTACGTCATAGAAGAGTTTGGTGTAAATCTGATCAATAATTGTATATATTTCAAGAATATTTCTAATTAATGTGGTTGATTATGATTATTATTTTTTAAATTAAATATTGTGGTTGGATAAATATTACCATTTTCTCCTTCATCCTTGGTCCACATTTTCTAGGTTACTGTCAGGCCATATATAGAGTAGGCTATGCGCGAAGGAAATTAACGCGATTTGGACAAATTCGCGATGATTTCATGGCGCGTTGATTTCCTATAATAAGGTGATCTCGAGGATCAATAGTTTCTGGAATGACTGTTTTTGATGTTCTCTCCCTAATTAACTTTTGTACTAATTTTGCTCTGAATTACTCTTTTTTCTATGAATATCGCTCATTAAATCGATAAAAAAGTAACAATATAGAGGTTATTGTATCTAATGGAATTGATAATTATCCCATAAATACATCAAATAATTATCTATCTAAATGCTTAGTCGAATACCTTACTATCAAAATCAAAATGAATTGATTATTTTGAGTTGATTTTATCACAGTCAACTCCGCTTAATAGAGCCACCGGTTAATCGGTTTCTCCGCTTAATCCGGTCAAAACAACCTGGTCCCGAGGTGGCTCTATTAAGCGGAGTTTATTGTATTTGATTAGTGCGAAATCTATTTCAGTCCTTAGTAATTCCGGGGTATAATGCAAATTTTGTTTACTATTCAAATTGCAATATAATTCTTAAATGAAATTTAGTTATGTTAATTCTTATAATTGATTTATATTTCTCAAAAAAATCAATTAAATCATTAATTTTCTCGTTTCCTGTATGTGTGTATTATAGATCGATATATTTCCATACATGAGTCTTCAACTATTTTGAACGTAACGGATGAACCATTTTATAATTGTCACTTGTTTTTGTTTAAAACTAATAGTAGTCTGATCGTTGAAGACCAAAAATAGGTCACTCCTAGACCAGGGTTGGGGTCAAATACAAATGTATTTTGTATTTGATGTATTTTAAATACATTTCCCATGTATTTGAGATGTATTTAAATACTTTTTATATTTTTGTGAAAGTATTTGTATTGTAATTAAATACTTTTGAAATGTATTTGTATTTTGTTCAAATACATTCAAATACTTTATTTTCAACAACACTAGGCAGTCGGCATAGTATTAGGAAATAATATTGAACTTGTATTAGTTACTAGTAGTGCACTTCCATCTATTCTACCGTGTAGGTCAGGGGTGCCCAACATACGGCCCACGTAAAATTTTAATCTGGTTAATATTTTGATCATTTTATGTAGTCTGTCATGATTTTAGATGTGTTTCTTAACCATTTCTGTTCCATTTTCGTTTTGGATACCCCAACCTATCTCTCCCTAAATATATCTGAAATTTAGCAATTGGCCTTTTTGGACCACCTAAATATTTGAGGAAACCAATGTGTCCCGAAATTAAAATCGATTTGGGCACGCCTGGTGTTGGTAAACTACATATAGCTATCCCTATTTAATTTTTTACTGCATTTAGAACTTGATTGTTTGTAGTAGTATTTGTAAAGTATTTAAATACTTTCGGAAAGTATTTGTAAGTATTTAAATACTTTTGTAATTATTTCCAAAGTAATTGTATTGTATTTAAATACATTTTGAAAAGTATTTGTATTGTATTTAAATACATTTGAATGTATTTGACCCCAAGCCTGTCCTAGACATATTTTCATACAAAGCAGATTTCAGTGTCATTTGAAGCGCACCTTTTCGTAGAATAACATGCAAATTCGCTAAAATTTGTTTGGGGAAACTTTTTATACTGGTGATAGTGTCTTCTTTACTTTGTAAATCGCAGACATTCCCCAGAACTAACATATCGACATCCAAAATGTGATGTTTCAAATCACGTTTTAGAGGACCGGTATATGTATAATTATACTATTGGAGTAGAAAGATAGGTCACTCGATTGGGGAGGGACACAATTTGAGATTGGAACGTTGACATATTGCAGCGTTACTATGGAAATTATTCCAGATAGGGTAATGTGATATATCAAATTGATGGAAATTTGTAATATGGAGATTATAGGTTGATTAGATCTTTTTTTGATTAAATTAGTTCCTGGCAATGTCGGCTGTTTACCATCGAAAGGTAGCACCGCACCCGTATAAAAAAAAACGGATTTAGCAGATTTTGGATTTGTTGTTCTACAAAAAATATTTACATTATATGATTAAAATACAGTAATTATCCTTCTAAATTGGCCAACAAACATTATTGGAAATCTATAAAATTATGGATTGAAAATTTATCGAGTTTATTAATATTTTTCTTGGAATTGTTAACCACTCAAACACTCAATTGAATATCCTGCAATTATATCTTTTCATAATTTAGCATCGTGCCACAAATAAAAGGGAGGTATTATAGTATATTATAATCTTTATATTTTATTCAGGCAACTGTGTGTACTGATATTATTGGTTGGAGACAGAGAGCAAGACATCTTCTATTGATGGCTACAGATGCCGATTTTCATGGTGCTGGCGATGGAAAACTTGGAGGAATTGTTCGTCCACATGACGGTGAGTGTCATTTATCTAGAGAAATGGATCAACTGTTTACATATACAAAAGCTGGCGAGTTTGATTATCCAAGTGTTTACCAAATTAACGACAACCTTGTAAAAAATGATATTGTACCATTATTCGCTGTAACCAGTAGAGAAGAGTATGACAGATTAGTTTCCAATGACACTGTAAGTTGTTTTATTAAATTGTTTTTGTCCATTTTTTATACTATTTTTATCTGATAGTATGTTCATGTATAGTTATGTTTACTTAGAAGAATTTATAATACTAGTTTATTCCTTACTTGAAATTCCCAATATCTCATGTGCAAGACACGTGTAATCTAAAAACAAATACGTTATATTGGCCTCTTTCTAGAACCCTACAGCCACATTCCAATTCTCTCCATTTATAAATAGGATTTATAATTTTTAAAACTCAATGAATGGGATTGGGACTTAAATCCCAAATTTATAATAAGGAATGATAATTAAGGATTTTAATTCGAATTGAACCCATCTCTGGATTCAAGATGTATCCTCACTATCACATTAATTTTCAGAAGTTACTTGTACACAGTCAATTTGGCCTGCTGTGAAACATCTGCCTATTATAGTTGTCTGTTGTGCATGTTCCAATCTACAAATTTAAATGTTCAAATTAGTAGAACTATATTTTTAATGCTGACTGAAGATCGGGCAATTGCAATTTTGACAATTTAATAGTTGCAGGGAAAAACACTATGATTAAACGACGTTGGGTTAGCTGTGGATGGAACTTTTAAATATTTAAATACTGAATTATTACAAAGAAATCGCACAGGAATGGCTGCATGACCTGCATATAGTAGATATTTAATATCTGAAAGTGTGTATTGTATGTGCTAAATACTCGACCTGAGGACGTCATTTGATGTTGATATACCACAAACTGATGGATCTATCACTAAAGTGAAGCGTGGTCCAATACTTCGTGATAATGCTTGTCCTTGCTTCTTACTCATCTGCCCTACATACGGTTATTCATGTCCAGCCTCTACCAAGCCTAAACGTTGAATCTAGAACAAATATACCTCACACATTTCACTCCCTCCTTCCAAAACAACTAGGAGGATTGTAATAAGGAACTTCAAGTCCTTTGATGAAGTCAAATCCATGTTGATTAACCATTATTTATGGCCTAATTGGTAATTTGGTTTCTAACCCCACCATTCAACTTCTGGACTCTGGAGACGCTATTTCTATCATTAGTTCTATTAATATAGACAGTCCGCTAGATGTCAAATGATTTGTTCATGGCTCACAGATTCCTCTTTCAATCAGAAAACTAAGTGATGTTAGCCAAGTGTCTGGGTTATCTAAGTTGACGAGTCTAAACGCATTCTTTTGAATATGATTTCTTTGGCGTTATTTACTGTTCAAGAGACATGAAACTAAAATTTGTAATGCTCAACGAAATATCTGATAAATTTTCCCGTTTTTGTTCTATGTCAACTTGATAATCTACTCTTCTCCAAGCATGTCAAAGATCAGTTAAATATATGTCCTCTTAACAATGGTTTTCTCTTTGAAATGTCAAAACTCTTTCTAAGCTGGATTTTTCGTAGATGTAAAACTCTTATTTCGAGCAGAACAACGCAGCGTAGATAGGTCGGCACATCGCTAAAAGTGAGATCGATTCTGCCCTCTAATCTTCAGCGAAAAATGTTTGTTTGGCTTTGAGAGTATTTGATATCTCTAATATGGCTGATCTCCAAACCTCATGCTTCCAGAGAAAACCTTTCTTCCCAGCATCAGATTTTATTTCTTTAATCACAGATATCTCACAGTATTCAATGTTAATTCCTCAAACACAGGTTATCGTCTCAATGATATTTTTTCTATGCCATTTTTGGAAGGCTAGTACGAGTCTGAATGCTTAGTTTGGTAAACTAAGCAATCAGACGATCACTAGTTTTCGTCACTCATGCATTGTTATTCAAGATATCGTTGATATTCTCACTGGATCTGCTGACTTTTCCTTTCCTTCTTTATTGAATTATATTAGGAGCTCAATGTAATGTCACACTGCCAAATTTTGGACACCGAGAGGCAGCTAAAATTATCTGGCATACTAAACAATTCTGCAAACCATTCCAGCAAACCGCCCAAACTCTTTTAAATAGTTTTTCAATTTACCTCACCAAGACTATGTTCCCATGATTAATTGACGGAATTGATTCCAGTTCTTACAAAAGTCAAATAATTTGAATTCGAAGACTCTTATTTCACTTCTGCTTTTATACAATTGCAAGATATTGGAGGACTTAAATGCCATTCACTTCCTGTATTCGAAGCTGTATGTACATTTTTGAAATTATTTATGAAGGTTAAAGAGGATCCTAATCTATTTACTATTTACTCAATTTGTAAGAGGACATTCGCGTTCGTTTTATAAGACTTCTGGTTGGGAATATCTCGGGTCATTATACGAATTTGTGCTAATTGTATTTTGTCTAATAAACTGAAGAACTCAAAGACTCCTAAATGTGACACATCACGAAGATTTAAAAAAATTAAGTCAACATAGTATTCAGTAGAACCTCGTTAATACGAATACCAATGGACAGTAAAAATATCCGGAGTTCGTATTTGCCGGAGTTATAACCATTGAATAGCCATTATATAGAGACGTGATTTTTATAATATCTGTTGTTCCTCTTATCCAGGAATTGGTATTAACTACTAACTACTAACGAGGTTCTACTGAATATCATTAAAGTTATCTATACCTGTATTTACTATTGTATCCCTTAATATATTTACGAGGTCTTATATTTGCTCAACATGCAAGTGATTAATGAATATCATTTATGTGATTTGTATGGTAGAGAACATCTTTTAATTGGTAGGGACACAATGCTTTAAATTTTTGCTAAATACAAACTTCAGCCTTTAAGTAATCCATGGTTCAAGTTAGTAATAGATCTATGTTTTAGATAAATAATATCCTCCCGCTAATTGAAATAATAACCAAGGTTGGGCCGATTACTTTACGATTACAAATACGATTACGATTACGATCTATATTTTTTAAACTATTATGATTATGATTACGAATTCGATCTATAATTTTGAAGCGATCACGATTACGATTGCAATCAACTTGTATATGATTACGATAATGAAAACAACCCAAATTGTATACTAAATGCTGTCTGGCTAAGTGTGATAAATTCGAATCTAAAGTACTAACAACAAGGAAAAGTGTCAATATCAATAAACTAACTGTTACTGTATATCCTAGGGTGGAATTCATATTAATGTGACTGTTATTGAATAAAAACACTTTCGTAGGTGCAATCCTTCGAATTGATAATATATCCTTAATTTCAAAGATAAATACGCTAATATAATAGGATGATTACGTTTACGATACGATTACAGTATAATAGAATGATCTGATTACGATTACGATTATGATTACTGCGAAATGTGTAATCGATTACGATTGTAATCGTAATCGGCCCCAACCCTATAATAACTTTGCCTAACCCGGTCAATATAGGAAGTTAAAAAGGGTGTTTCAGGAAATTCCTTTTTTTGAAACTGCATTGGGAGTATTTATATAATAGTTTATTATCCTGACACCTGCATTGAGAATGACTATTCAGCGTAAGTAACATAATTTTATTATGATATTCGGCGGTTTTTCTGGCTTTTATAGATATATACACAAGTATTTTCTCTTAACAATAGATCATTATTTCATTAGTCGAATAACTCCGTCCACTTGGAATAATGTATTTGGCCTCATTCAATGAGATTAAGTGAATTACATTGCATTGAACTCAACGTAACTTCATGCACTAGAATGTGACGAGTCCGTACGGTATGCAATAATTCGTTGTTAATGATTAGCTATAAATGAACTTTTTAATTATGAATCAATATGTACAAATTCCTAATAACTAAGTAATAATTAATAGGAAATAGTACAGCATGTGTCAGAAAGTTGAATTTATTTACACCAACAGTAGTTTAACGCAGTACTATTACTAGTGAAATTATTCTTCGAAAAGATTGTTTTGTGTATTCAATTTATTTCTGGATTATTTTCTGAATCCAATCGAGTTCGTACTGAGTCCGTATTGATTATTTACGAAGTGCGTTAATACGGTACTGAAAGGAGCTTTCCGTACTAAGTCTAGACGCGTAGCTACGTCTGCATGAAGACAGTGGTAAATTTGGGTGCGGCATTTCCGCACGATAGTGTTATACTATTGGGCATTTGGTGGCCACAAATTCTTCGGCGCGGCATATGCTCCAAGTGCCTTACGCCTCTGACTAAGGCCATATTATTCCGTACTGTACTCCTTACTAGGCTACTATGACAATACTGACCTGTAAATGATCTGCTAGATCCCAACAAGTTATGGAAATGTTGCTAAATTTTATTGAAAAATGTCTTTGGTCGTGAGAGCATGATAAATACTTGTCCACTGCATTATTAAAAATTTAGCCTCATTCTTGGATTAACCAATGGGTTTTCCACTCATTTAAATTGATATTGACAAATAACAAATTTGGGTAGAGAAATACTCTGGTCCTCTCATTAGGGCTACAGCTAGGATTTATCTATTGGTGTGGCATAAATTGTCAAAAGGAACCCGATAGTAACTAGACTACCATTATTTGATATATTTATAATTAGATTTAAATATTTATTAACACATTATTCTCAAAGACATAATCTACAATAATAGGTGGCGGATGCACAATTTCAAATCTATTATGGACCTGTGGGTTTTCTGCAAATGTGTATCTTGTCTGCCAATCGTTTACTAAATTTCTGGATTAGATTGGAGCCTTCCGAACCACTCCTTGTCACACCGTGCTACATCCTTCCTAGTCTTCTGCCTTTGAGTTTATCAACGTTCTCTTTTTGAAAGTTGATGACCTTAGGGAAATTATTATTTTTATCATTTCGTTTTTACTGTGCCGATTAATATGTAGTATTCGATGGAGAATTGAATTCTGCACATTTTCACAGTGCTCGAATTTCAAACGAATTTCGTTTACTAACACTTAGTTCAATTAAAAGTGTTAAGTACAATTTTATCATTTCTACTTCTGATAATTATATTTTTTCAACCTATGAGATTGTGTAGGCTTCTATTTCCGAATTTAAAATTAATATTATTTTTTCTATAACAACGACAGATTATGTTAGTATATTTCCTTATGCGATTCTACTCACAGTGGGGGAGATGACAATTTGGGAAAATTGGCATTTTAATAGCCATGAACTATTATTGGCATATTTTATTGATAGCTAGGATCTGAATGGTATGGTAGAAAATGATGTATCTAATCTCCTAAATATTAATTACTCATGATCATTGGTAAAGTATTTACCTTGGGAAAATAACTAAAAACCTAGTCTTACACAAGGAAATTTAATATTGCAACGAATGTAAGTATAGTATAAGTTAAAGTCAGAGATTATAAAGTAACCAAAAGAATTTTCTAAGCACTTTGTGTAAATTTAGAAACTTAAGTTAGTAGGAACTTCTGGACATATACTTATCTTTTGAGATTAATAAGTTACATCATTAGTTTACTCTTGTTATATTGGTAGCAGAGACTGGTTGAAAACGACTACCCAGATGGCGAACTACGTACAAGTGGATAAGTTCGAAAGTGGTGACATCGATGATTTTTTGCATCATTACGAAATTTGCTCATTTTCTAATGAATGGTCAAATGAAGAGAAAGCTCTAATGATTGGTACTTGCCTAAAGGGCGAAGCTCTCGAGGTATACAAGTCCCTGAACTTGGATGATAGGGAAGTGTACAATACTGTCAAGACAACGTTGCAAAATGCCTTAAAACCGGAGGATATTAAGTTCACTTCCTTAAGCTAATTTCATGAGCGTTCGATCTATCCGGCTGAGACCCCTCAGAGGTATCTGTATGAACTTAAACGCCTTCTCAAGAGAGTGTTTCCAGAAATGGAGGAATGAGCGAAGGAACAACTACTCTTTGAACAATATATACGGGGGCTTCCAAAATTAGTTTACGAAAATATTCGTTTATCATCTGATGTTAAGACGACAGAGGAAGCTATGATGAGGGCTCAAGTGGTTATACGCATGCATGAAGTCTTACACCCGACTTCAGAGAACGTGGCTACAATTAAAACAGTAATAGACACCTCTCTAATGGAAAATACGCAAAGTGGGACGAACGAGAATATCTTGCTCAAGATGCAATTGATGAAGCTGTCAAGGTAATAACAGAAAAGATTTCCAAACCGAATTTCGCAGACAATCAGGATTATGTCTGCTCGATAAAAAGTCGTCGTGGTCGTTATTCAGAAGGAGGGAAACCCAGGGAGTTCAAATGTTTCGTATGTGGAGGAAGAGGGCATACCGCACAAATTGTCCTAGTTCTCGGACATTTAATTCGAATCCAGTTCGACAAGTGCGATTTTATAATTGTAGACAAACAGGACATATAATGAGGAATTGCCCGGAACCACCCGTGGGACAAAATTTAAACATCAAGGGACTTGTTGGGAGAGCCGAAACAAGGTCCAGCTTCTAAATATGGCTCGATTTGACCGATATCCTGAGAGAGATATCGTAGCTCTTTGCAAACCTGTGAAACATATGTACATTGTAGCAGAAATTGATGGTGTAGCGTGCAAAATCATGCTAGATAGTGGATCTTCCATTAGTCTTATTTCAAATACCATATTTAGAAGAGTAAAGGATATCATCCCTACACCAGCAGAACAACTGTTATTAACAGCAACCGGGAATAAGATGCAATCTCTGGGCGAGGCAGAGTTGGAAATGACGATTGGCAAATTTCGATCACTTCAAAAATTCATTATAGCATCTTCTCTTATTACAGATTGTATTCTAGGGATTTACTTTTTGGCAAATCATCGAATCAGCCTTGACTTTGTTAATAGAGTAGCTATTGGACCTACAATTGGGAGAATAACTACCTTAGATCTTCAAAATGATTCAGAGAACATACAACATTCATGTCCCGTTCACACCAGTGGCGGCGCTAGCATGGGGCTGGATGGGGCGCTAGCCCCATCACATTTTTTCTTAGCCCCATCAGTTGATGGGAAACTGATGGGGCAAGGTTGGCTTAGCCCCATCAAGAACCCGGGTTAGCCCCATTCAATACGCAGGGCTAGCGCCGCCACTGGTTCACACGTTAAATTTCCCGGAAGCTTATTCAGCTTCTAATTCAATGGATCAATTAGAGGAAGATTGGGATTGTCTAGTAGCCGTTCCTAAGTACGACAATTCATATAGCATTGAATATCCCGATCCCAATGTTAAGGACTTTCAGGAGCTTTTTTTTATATACCTGGGGTGGCAAACCTTGAACCATTCCCGTTCCATACGAGGAACGCACCACATATCAAGCTGCCGCCTAGAATGATACCACAAGCCTATGAGCAAGAAATATATTCACAAATTGAGGAAATGCTTAGCAAGGGCGTTATAAAGGTTTCAAATAGTCCATGGCTGGCTCCCCCAGTGCTTGTCAAGAAGAAAGATGCAGTCTTTGATTTTGTATTAATTATCGGAGTTTAAATAAAGTCACGCAAAAAGATGCGTCTCCACTACCTCTTCCCGATCATGTTCAGGACAAACTGAGTGGCATGAAATTTTTTACAAAACTGGACCTGAACTCAGGCTACTGGCAGATACCAGTAGTAGATTTAGATCGCGAGAAAACTGCCTTTTCTCCAGGTCCCGGAATGGGACTCTATGAATTCAACGTCCTTCCCTTCGGACTTACCGGTGGACCCAGTTTCTTTCAAAGAATAATTAGTCAAGTTTTGAGTGGACTGGATGACTGCAAAGAGAATTTCACCGATGATATTTTAGTATTTTCTCCAGATATGGAATCACATCGGAATGATCTAAAGGATTATTTCAACGGCTTCGAAAACACAAATTGACGTTACGTGGACGAAAATGTGAGGTCGGAAACAATCGATCAATTATTTGGGTCATACCTTTTCTGAGTTGGGGATGTCACCCGAGAATTGTAAGGTGGAATCTATCGTAAACTGGCAGCAACCCACGAATAATTTTTTTTATGGGGCTAGCTAATTATTACAGAAGATATATCAACAAATATGCTTCAATTTCACAACCGTTAATTTCCCTGTTAGTTACAGATACCGCATTCACGTGGATTGAAGACGTGGATGTTGCATTTAAGAAACTTAAAAGAATTATTGGCATCCTATCCAGAAGAAATTTACTTTATGCACAGCTTCAAGTGGAACCAGTTTGGGAGGAGTGTTAGAACAGGACGGACAAGTGATTGCTTACTACAGCAGAGCGTTAAGGAAGCCTGAGAAAAATTATAGCACGATAGAATTGGAATGTTTTGCGGTTGTGGAATCGGTGAAACGCTTCCGGCACTATCTCTTAGGGCGAGAGTTTGAGATTCTGACTGATCATAAACCATTAGGATGGTTAGCTAATCAAAAATGTGTTGGACTTCTTTGGCGTTGGGCTGTTGTATTACAAGAATACGACTTTATAATTACATATCGTAAGGGGACTGAGAATGATAATGCAGATGCTCTTTCGCGTTTTACATATGAAGATAGTGTAACTGAATTAACCGTGCAGAAATCACCTGATAACGAACTTTGTGCACTTAGTACTGAACTTTCACAATTACCTCCTATGTAAGAAGTTAGACGTAAAGAGCTCAACGATCTTGTTTTGGAGAAGTGTTGTGTGAATTAGAGATGATGCCAGTTCAATGCTTTTTTATGGTCTCGAGTGTAATCAACCCTCTTTAAAACGTTATAAGCAAATCCCATCACAACTCCAATTGATAAATGGGTACTTGTTCGTAACTATAGGGTTAAAGCTTTCTCCAACCTTCCCAGCGTCATTGTTGCTCCTGACACAATGAAAATAGATCTTCTCCGTCAGGATCACGATAATGCTGGTCAACAGGGTATTGAACATACTCTCAGTCGTCTCAAGTATCTGGCGTATTGGGTTCGGATGGCTTCCGATGTCAGCGATTTTGTTAACTCATGTGAAATTTGTCAATAGTCTAAATTACCCTTACCAACTCAGGCCCCATTATTAAATGCTCCTATCGGCAGGCCCATGCAACTTGTGCATGTTGATGTCCTGGAGGTTCCAGTTAGTCTAAAAGGACACAGAAATATTCAAGTAATCGAATATTCTTTACAAAATGCTAGAGTGCTTTCCAATGATAAATCAAAAGACGGAAACAATAACTGAGTTATTAGTCGAAACGTTCTCCAGAATTGGTATACCTGAATTTCTACACTCAGTTCAAGGGAGAAACTTTGAGTCACATCTCTTAAGAGAGACATGTAATTCATTGCAGAGACATGTAATTCATTGCATTAAGAAAACACACACAACATCATGCCACCCACAAGGTAATTCATTAGTAGAAAGAAGCAATAGAACAATTCTCCAATTGCTTCGGTGCTATGTTGATAAAAACGAAGATTTGGGAGAGATATCTGTATTTGGTTTTGTTTCCATATTGAACGTCAAACCACAGTGGCACGAAATGGCAATTTGGTGGAAATACCAATTAATATGGGAGATAGGACTAAGAAATGTATTATTGTTATATAGGTTATCGACCCAAGGAAACACTTTTGTGTGATCAGATGTTATGTAGGACTTCAGGGTGACAGATTATGACGTCATTGGAATTCTCATAAATTTATTAATATATACAAAAATGAAATATTTTGTAAAATTCAAGTTATTCTTCTAGGATAAGGGAATTAACCATAATATCTTGCTTACTAATTTCTTCTTTGTTAATCTTAAGGGGTAATTTCTTATTTTCTCTATATAGTAAGAGTCCTGGATCACTCTGACACATGATACGATTAAACACATCTCTTATATTATCTTCGAATGAAAACTTACGTGACAAACGCTCCCTAAATCTTCGAATCAACTTGTTTGTTGACTCAAGCCCCTCCTCGGATAATTGTTCCAAGCCATATCCGTTGTTTATATCAGATATTATGTGTGATGCATGGGCTAATACCCTATGTAATGTAGGTGTTATATTAGCCCAAGGGAAACGTGTCAAAATCAGCTGATACAGTTCACGACACACAACTGTTAGTTCAACTGTGTCTATTCTCTTATCGCTTTTATATAATCGTAGAATGGCTCCAAGGGAAATGTGGATATCGGTTATTACTTGTTTGTATTCTGATGTTATCACTGATAAAACCCAAAATAGAAAGTCCCTCTGAGAATCATCTCTTCTTACTAAACATCGCCTAACTACATTTCCCGTTGTAGATGTACCACCTTGTGTAGAAGGACAATCGATCTTTATGTTCAACTTTTCTTCGATTAAATTACAAATAAAACTTTTCGCATTTTTACTTTCGATGAAGTTGGAGACCATTTTCTCACTCCGGCATTCAAATGGCTAATAATTAACATGAACCAACTGAAACATCTAAGGTATGAGTGCAGGGGTGAACTAGGAATTATTTCAATATCAGATAATGGGACATGTGTAAGATTAAATCGTTTGTCAGAACTTAGTGAGAGGAATTCTTCATCATTAACCTCTTCGAAGATTGCTTTGGCATCACTGATAAATCTGTTTATTGGAAAGCCATCCTGGACAAGATCCAAGTCGTGTATCTGTCTAAAGGATGCAGTACAGAACTGACAGCAAGCCCCTCCAGCTCCACTTAAAATTTGAGCCATTTTACCATCAATTTGCGAACGCAAAACTTCGACACTTGCAGTAATACCATTGATCAAAGTGAGACCGTTGTTTTCAATGTAAGCAGTTTCTTTATTAATTGTCGACATCAGAAAGCGTTTTTTTGGGCTAACTCCGGGTAACCTAGGAATTGTTTTATTATGTTATAAATACAATTTACTTTAAAATACTTCTTAATTTACAACGGGCAACAACAGGCAAAATTAGTTGCATCAGTTTCAGCACGTAAAGCTATCAATACTTAATAGAGAAATTATATCTTGTTTTGAAATGAGAATATAATAAATTACTCAGAAGATACGTTAATTATAATCTTACCATTAGAAAGAGCTCTAAAAATACTCCCTATTCATAACTTACGCACATGCCTATTAATATAGAAATGAAATGCATGCATGAATTCCTAAACTACTAATATGAAACCTTGAAAAATCATATTTTATAATTTTGTGGTTGTCTACTCTTGATTAGCAAAGTTCAAGAGATATCACTTGTGTTGCTTTATAATTCGCATTTACTTATAGGTTTACGAGTATGGAGAATACGTTATAACTAATTATAGATAGATTTTAAGTTACACAATTATTCGATATTTCCACCTATCGTGCCATTGTGCAAACATTCTACTACCGGAGTCTCCCCATTTCAGCTTATGTATGGGCGAGATTCTCCCAGTATTGGTCAGTTATTCCCCCAAACTGGACATGATCCAACTTCTTGTGAGAAGTTTCTGCGTCGGAAATTGATTGAAATTCAGGAATTTGAGAAGGCCAATTAATACATGCACAAAAACGGGAAAAAGAGTACTACGATTCACACTGTAATGCATCAGTAAGATTTAAGGTGGGTGATTGTGCTGGCTGTCTATCCCGCATGTTGGTGTGTCGAAAAAATTTGACTCTGAGATAACTGGTCCTGTAAATGTCAAAATTGAAAGTTCGGATGGGAGGATTAGAATTGTTCACTTTAACCGACTTCTACCGAATATCATACGTCAGGATGTTGGTGCGGAGGATGTAATTAGATATGGGAAAAGTAATACAACGAACCGTAGTATGATGGCGCGAGAACATGCGATTACGCAGAACGATAGTTTATCTGAAGGTAAACAGAAGCCGATATAACATTCCAGGGAGATCGAAATAAAATTCAATTGACACTAGTTTTCGGATGGATACCTCATACCCTATGCTTCCTTCAACGACTCAATTCTGGTTGATTCAAGATTACAGGCATCGTGTGATAGAAATTATAGCATTCCAAGTTCAACTCCGATGAAGTCAACTGAGACTATGGACTTGAATAGCGCTAACGATGTATTGGCTAAAGGTTGTAAGCGTTCTCAACCCCAACGTCGTCAACAGAAATATCTGGAAGATTATCAGTTATGTCTCCGCTTTAATTTGAAGGAGGGAGAAGTATAGTAGAAGTTAAAGTCAGAGATTACAAAGTAACCAAAATAATTATCTAAGAACTTTGTGTAAATTTAGAAACTTATGTTAGTAGGAACTTCTGGACATATACTTATCTTTTGAGATTAATTAAATACATCGTTAGTTTACTCTTGTTATATAAGCAAGCTGGATCATAGCCTACTATTTATAAGGCCTAACATCAAAATGTGTATTTTGGACCAGGGATGTGTTAGCCGATATAAACGATAAAATACAGGCAATTTCAAATTTATAGAAGATGTATATTTTTAATCAGTTAAACCTTTCTAATAGCTTTAGAACCATCATATCACTGATAACACGGTTTCTACCCCATAAGCATACTAAAATTGAAGCGCATCGGTCAATAGAAAAACAGTTCAAATCAGGATAAGAAAAGAACTTATTATCAGTTTGTTGATTTAACCACTTATTGCGAATAGTCTTCAGAATAAGTACGAAGCCAAATGTATTGAAATACCTCTGCGTATACCACAAGGGTGTGGTATTCGATTCTCCAGCTTTCTATTAGGGGAAAACAATTTGAAAAGTTCACATTACGGGGATAGTTGTCAGTGGAGATGATTTCAACGAACAAGCCACAATCTTCAACATCATGAATACAAGATTTGATAGTGTTGAATAACTTTTCAACTTTTACAGAAGCACATGGGAGTAGACGGACAACACAAGACCATTTCTTATACAGACTCGACACCATGATAGCTAAAACTGTCTTCCTAGGAAAATTATCTGAATCGAGGTTTGAAGCGAACAATTTGCCTCCTTTATAAGAAATATCAGATTTCACGTGAATTTCATCCATTTGAATAATGACATGCCTCTGTTCCTGAGAAAAGCAATGTGTGGATTCCTTAATAAAAATAAGCAATTAATTTTCAAGTCCAAAGGATGAATTCAATTTTTGTAAGGTATTGGAATGGGGAAGAGAAATGCAAGACATGCTCTGTAGATAGTGTTAAGAAGCAGGAGAAATGAGATGTGTTTTAAGAGCTAAGATCTGCGTCAATACGCATACCTCCGCCTCTTTTTGGAACAAGACTATTTCGAAGCTGACAAAGAACAAACTGGAGCCTTGAAACTTCAGGACAAGGAACCAAGTCATCATCAGATTTACCGTCGTACATGTTATCAATAACTTGTTGGATATGACTTTCCGCAGATGCGATATGAGATGTGTTATCAAAATTAGTGGAAATATTCTCAGAGATTTTGGGTGCAGATGGCGGAATAGAAATTTCAATTAGAAGCGAATCAATTTGTCGAACATCACATAGCGTTACGATAGAAATTGGAAGTTTACACCATTATTATTTCCTTGACGGACACAGGGGCGTGCTGGCCATACATGGCAGGCGGGAATCCCGCCCGGATCATCCGAAAAGTTGCTTTCCGTGGGCCCGTAGGGCCCCAGAAAAAAATCGGAGTAGTAGTAAGGCCTTAATCCCGCCTGGGCCCCTTGGACCCAGCACGCCTCTGGACGGACAAGTCAAAATTTACTTATAAGTACGTATTAAATTCTATCTTACAACTATCTATACGAGGACGCATAAAAATTAATGTATATTCGTCGGGATACCACGTAGACCAAATACTAGCAATTGAGAGTAAGGGTAACTTAGCTTGTAATTCATGGAAACTGTGGGTCTTAAACTTTTCATTCACTTCGACATCTGACTCTAAACTTAGTTTAACTGCTTGATAGAGAAGTTCGTCATCCCTGTCCTCTAGAGATAGACGTGAGCGTTTGGTGGCAGTATGAGATGAGTAGTACCGTGGACATCCTGGTAAAATAGTTGGCACAACTCCATCTTTCAGCTTAGGACCGTTTCTTGGTATTTCTCGATAACTTCCGCAGGCAGAGGGACCGAATGGATCGGAACCCGTACCCATATCCGCTCCATAATCCATCTCATCTAGAATAAAAATTCCAAATCCGTTCCATATCCGTAAATTACGGGTTTGAAATCCGTAAAACCGTAATCCATACGGACCCTCTCTTCATTGCTGATTTTTAAATTCTAATAAAATCTTAATAGATTCCAAATCCATACGGATTTCCTAATCCAGAAGAACTTGCAAATTCCTATGGGTTTCCGAATTCCATTCGAATTTCTAAAATTGATACGTTTGCCCAATTCATTTTTAATTGCATATACATACAGATATTTAGATGCAGATGGTTGGTTTAGAAGTCTCTCTAGTATTTATCATGTGTATATTTGTCAAATTTAGGAGGTACAAAGTACATTCTCAATCCCAAAATCCATTATAACATATCACCATGAAGGATTTTTGATAGTTTTGAGAATAATTTCAAAATCAATTAAAAATCCAATATTTACGGATTTTGGACCGGATTTGAGATTTTTT
This sequence comes from Hexactinellida sp. DTS-2022, assembly GCA_028753945.1. Lineage (NCBI taxonomy): Eukaryota > Metazoa > Porifera > Hexactinellida > Hexactinellida sp. DTS-2022. Next base: position 3,631,998 of record JAPNXP010000014.1, read on the forward strand.
CCAAATCCGTCCCAAAATCCGTAAATTACGGATTTTGATGGATTCCAAATCCGTAGATCCGTAATCCATCCGGACCCTCTGTCCGCAGGGTTGTTTGATTTTAATCAAGTGATTTAATCAGATTTTTATGTCTATTGTTTTTTGCGAAAAGAAAAGAAATACATTGATAATGAGTCATTATCAATGTAATTAATCTATTAGCCAAATAATTTACTCCAGTTTGATGTAGATTGAGAAAAAACAATTAAAATCAAAATTCTGATTTAAATATAAAAAGTAGGACTTTTTTGATTTCTTAAAAAATCAATGATTTTTGTCAACCCTGAAAAAATTACTCGCGTCTCCATTTGGGAACTTTGTGTGTTGTTTCGACTTCATGTTCTCTGAAATGTTTTGAGCACACGTACACTACTTTCAGTTTATCTATATCATCTCTGTGTAGCGCTCGTAACCAAGCATGTCTCAGCTCATCTGGCTTCTGTGGCATCTTGAACACAGGTATTCTTTCGGTTGGGTCATAATTGCATTTACAACCTGGTCAGAACAGTTGTTGCGCATGATTATAGCTATGTAAACGGAAACAGATTGGAAAGTATCAGTAAAGTGGATTAATAATGAGAAATAGTGAGAAATAACGAGATATTAGTGGAAATACAAATTTTTAGATAAATGTTTATTATGTACATTAGTGAATATATATACATTATGGGTTATTTATAATTTCATCTTCAAAACCAACCTTGGTTCCAAATTGACCAATTTTATGGTTGGTTTGCCATTTTATAGACTACACGTACTAGTCAATTGTCCGTCGCTTTGCTGACGTAATATGGAAATATTTTCATGATACTTTTGATATGGATATTATATTGCGGGTATATATACTAAGAGGTGGCTATGTACAGATTACTGATAATTTATATATATATATATCAGTCATTATAGCAAGCCCACCTACAAAACCTCTTTGTATACTAAATTTCGGGTGTATTTTACATTACTGCTCCCTATCTGAGCCATTTTCAGCTGCGCGAACTTCAGGATTAAGGCGTCTCCTTTTCTGATTATTTCTATTGGAGGTATTATCAGCTCGCGAACTTCGGGATTAAGGCGTTTTTTCTTTTCAACATTTTATTGCCCCATAAACGCTTTATGGCACACATTTCCTTAGGTCTATGAGGTATTTTCGATGAGTTGCCCGGGTTTGTAAAAACTTCCATTAATATTTAACAAAATGATTTTGTTTCCATATGTGGTATTTATTCAAAAAATGAATGTCAACAATGCATATTGAGAGATAAATATTAGTGGTTGAATTGGGCCAATCAAAATTTGATTTGAGATCGGTTGCGGACACAGACACACACAGACACTGCTCTATTAATAGTATAGATTTAGTATCAAAAATAGTCAATAAATGATATTCCCTTCGCAATCAATTCGAGGTGCCTGCACATGTCAGAATTTATTGTTCTGATTTTGTAAGAATAATCAGTTCTGCACATGTCAGAATGGGAATTCTAGAGTTCTGCACATGTCAGAATGGGAATTCTAGAGTTCTGCACAAGTCAGAATGGGAATTCTAGAGTTCTGCACATGTCAGAATTGGATTTCTAGAGTTCTGCACATGTCAGAATGGGATTTCTAGAGTTCTGCACATGTCAGAATGGGAATTCTAGAGTTCTGCACATGTCAGAATGGGAATTCTAGAGTTCTGCACATGTCAGAATGGGAATTCTAGAGTTCTGCACATGTCAGAATGGGAATTCTAGAGTTCTGCACATGTCAGAATGGGATTTCTAGAGTTCTGCACATGTCAGAATGGGAATTCTAGAGTTCTGCACATGTCAAAATGGGATTTCTAGAGTTCTGCACATGTCAGAATGGGAATTCTAGAGTTCTGCACATGTCAGAATTGGATTTCTAGAGTTCTGCACATGTCAGAATTGGATTTCTAGAGTTCTGCACATGTCAGAATGGGATTTCTAGAGTTCTGCACATGTCAGAATGGGAATTCTAGAGTTCTGCACATGTCAGAATGGGAATTCTAGAGTTCTGCACATGTCAGAATGGGATTTCTAGAGTTCTGCACATGTCAGAATGGGAATTCTAGAGTTCTGCACATGTCAAAATGGGATTTCTAGAGTTCTGCACATGTCAGAATGGGATTTCTAGAGTTCTGCACATGTCAGAATGGGAATTCTAGAGTTCTGCACATGTCAGAATGGGATTTCTAGAGTTCTGCACATGTCAGAATGGGAATTCTAGAGTTCTGCACATGTCAAAATGGGATTTCTAGAGTTCTGCACATGTCAGAATGGGAATTCTAGAGTTCTGCACATGTCAAAATGGGATTTCTAGAGTTCTGCAAATGTCAGAATGGGAATTCTAGAGTTCTGCACATGTCAAAATGGGATTTCTAGAGTTCTGCAGATGTCAGAACGCTATATTATTATTTGCATAATTATTAAAATCTCTAGATTATTATGTTGATTTAATCGTAATTGAAATAAGCTAAATATGTTGTATTAGTATCATAACAAAATTAATTAGTAAATATCTGAAACCTATTGTCTATTTCTGTACGGCACACAGGGCAGGGCTGACCTAACTCTAAAATTCTTTCACTACACTCTGTACAACAGTTTGCATGCCTACAAGGCATGAAAATCCAGGTTGTCGTAGGTAGTGAAAGGCAAACAGCGCAAACATTCCCAGCAGATACTATTTCTTCATTCTCATCTTCAGAATCGTTAGATGATTCAGCATTGTCTGCACTAATTTGACCAATAGTATGGCTGATAGCTTGAATAAATTCCCATGGGGAGAAAGTTCCATCACGTAAATTTTCTTTACATCTACTCCGTCGTACATCGTTTTCTATATCTACTTTCTTCCTCGGCCTACTTATTTTTCTACCAAGTTGCAAGCGCCCAACATCATTTTCTATATCCCTTATAATATTGTTTAGAGACGCCATAAATGCCATATTCTCGGATGTGTATTTCTTATAATAGATTTCAGTTTTGAATGGTAGCTCTCAGCTCCATTGTTAGTAGCGAAATTAATCTCATTAATGGATAATTCAGCGGGTGTAATTTGTCTTATCCAATGCTGTATAGTTGAAAAGACTTTTCCCATAAAACTTTTGTACTCGTCCAAAGTGTATTCCATTTGTTGCATGATTACTAGTTGGCAACATGTCGCTATTTACATAGACTTAATTATTTGTCGAGGCAACACTATCGAATAGATAATGTGATGAATAAACACTAATAACTGGCGTTAACTAATAATATATTCTTATAGTGACAATGCATAACTAACCACAAACCCCATTATGAAATTTTGACAAATGTAAATAGTCTATAAAAAGATTCTGACCAAGGTTGAGTTCTGTCCAGTCCATAGCCAATTTTGGACGGACAGTGAACAAAGTCCGATTAAAAGTGGACGAAATCTCAACTTTGACATAGTTTTGAAGAAATAATATAGGCGTTTTTAATTTGATTAAACATTAGTATGGCTTATGGATTAATTAAATTAAAATTAAGCTTGTATTCTGATTTAGGGAATTAAGAGGGTGTCAGGAGCTAAAATGGTAATATTATCAATCCCATTCTGACATGTGCAGAACTCTAGAAATCCCATTCTGACTTGTGCAGAACTCTAGAAATCCCATTCTGACATGTGCAGAACTCTAGAATTCCCATTCTGACATGTGCAGAACTGATTATTCTGACAAATGAGAGCAATAAATTCTGACATGTGCAGCTCCCCCATTAATTCATATCGGCTATCCCATCCCTGGTCCAAAATCCACATTTTGATGTGTGGCCTTATGTATTGTAGGCTATGGCTGGATGTAAATTGAGTGAGATTCTCGCAAGTATAATACTCTTGACAATCTTAGACCGTTTTTTTTCTAAAATAGTTATGGTTTCATTTAGAGGGAGGGGGCGCATTTCCCTTCACCCCTTGGGATTTGAAAAATTAATTGATCAAAGCTGTATCTGCCCCCCTCCTCACATTCCCAAAACTCTACTCCTCAGTTTTGTATCATAGCTAGCTTGCTAAATATCCTGCCAAGCATATAGGATCCACTTAATAAAATTAAGAGAGCCTATTTGTGTTCACATGGTGTTAGCCTATATTATTATTTTGGCACTCTCCAATGGAAGATTGCCGACCCCTGTTTTGTAGTTTGGCTAATTCTTACCTCCAGTAGGAAACGACCGGGATCCTTGTCAATCCCGGCTATTTTTAGAGTCCCGGTACCGGTATATTCGTTTTTTCACCTGATACCCTAAGTGGGGATATGCTATTCAAATTTCTTAATTGAATGAATGAACGCTTTATCTTTAATTACTGTACTTGGTAATTTATTAGGAAGATGGTATACATTAAAAAAATTTCTAACATGAAACGATACATTCGTTCTTGGAGAGTCAAGAAGCAAAGCAAATTACTATAATATATAACAGATGTAAATGTGATTAATGGAATTCACTATATACTACATCATAAATACTCACTTATGAAATTAATATTACTTTATATTGTTTGGAACCCATTCAATTAAAAGTTTGGAAATATATACAATAAAATTGGTAGAATCTAATTGGAAAACGACAAGTTCTCGATTGTAGGAATTGATGTTTCAAACAACAATTACTATGTAATTCGACACGTATTGAAATTATAACTTAATAAATTGCCTCCTGAAGAAATCCTGGTCCCGGTAAAAAAATTTGTCCTGTTCGCTCACTACCTCTCTGATATCTGTAATGCCATATTATATATTTAAAAAATCTTGATAAGTTTCTTTCAATTATATTCCTTTTTATTCTGACTAATCTTAATGATTATGATAAATAATCAGAGTATGGGATTATGTATGGTATTATTTATTATCTGAATTTATTTATCTGAATTTATTTATCATATCATTAGGATTAGTCAGAATAAATAGGAATATAATTGAAAGACACTTATCAATATTTTTTAAATATACACATAATTGCAGATATATGAGAGGTAGGATTTAGCTAAACTACAAAACAAGCAGGGTTTCATTTAGGGGCGAGGGGGGGCATTTCTCCCCCCCTTTGGTTTGAAAAATGCATTGATCAGAGCTGAATCCGCCCTTCCCCTCACATTCCCAAAACTCTACCTTGCCCCCCTTGCCTAAATGTCTGGATGAAACACTGACAGGGGTCGGCAATCTTCCTGTGGAGAGTGCCAAAATATTAATATAGGCTAAGGGAACGCCTTAGGTAAATCAATGTGATCTACTGAGTCCCTAATATGAATTCCCATTATCCAATCGCCAATAATAAATTTCATATGCATAAAGTTTACTAATATCGAGATTTTAACAATATTACCATATATGGAAAGGTGTGAACATCGCATAATTTACATTCCACAAATATTTTCAATATACCAATATGACCGTTGGACTCCCAAAATATGACTTCCTATACGACAATAATACATTTCCTGTTTCTAGCATTAGCGGATTACGGGATATCATTAAGTACACTACGCTAATTTACCGTAAACTAAGTTCACAGTCCCTATATTAAAGAAGTCCCTGATTTTACATAATCGCTAATGGATTCCTCTAACTATTGGAATTTGAAAAAGATCTGGCCACTACTGGCCATTTTGTGTTTATGTTCTTTACAATTTGTACCTAGGTTGTCCGAATTAGTAATTAAGTAATAAAGTTGAAGGTGTTGCGACTTAAATAAAAGGTAATTAAATATATTGTAATGAAAACTAATTAAGTTCGATTACTATACTTCAAGAGTACCATAACCAGTAGCGACTAAGTAGTAAATTTGTTCGCTATGGTTGGCTAATATAAGACTGTTACTTATCATAACATCACTTCCTCCTCGGAATTTGTTTCTCCATCCTCCCTGAATCTCCAAGGTTCGCGCTCGTACCTCTGGGACGGTCTCACCGTCATTGACGGTACTGGCAGTGGTAATGGTTCTGATTGAGTGCCATTTTCATCGTATTCCTGATGGATGAAGCAGTCATCTGGCTTTATGCTTTCCTCAGCTGTCGTTGGTTCGGGAGGTTGTTCCAGGGAGGGAGTATAGCTACCTGGTCCAACTCCATAGCTCCTGTCACTTTGTTCGGGCTATTTGAAGACTTTACAACGATTTAAGTGTACTAATTTCCGCTTCTCGTCAGTCTGTAGTTCCACGTTAACTCATCTACGGTGGATCACTTTAAAAGGGCCTACATAGCAAGGTTCGAAACCGCTTGTCCTCGGCTGATTTTCTACCAACACTAGGTAACCGGTTTCCACGTTGGTAGTCATTTCCCCCATGTCATCCCCTTTTATTCATCAATTCCTGAGCATATTTGCGATTTGTTCTGGAATTTCTTAATGTCTCAGTCTGACGGTTACCCATCACTTCGCACCAGTCCTCGACAGACATATGTGACAGCTAGCTCTGTAGCCGAAGGCTAAAAATAGCAAGTTGCCTTGGATCGCTTGCATGCATGATTCTGAAAGGGGAGTATCCAGTACTTGCACAGTTCATTGAATTTATCTCATAGGAAACCTCTTGAAGAATGGATGGCCATGCATCCCTATTTAGATTTCCATCTTCAGCATAAATCGCATTACTTGCTTGACCGTCTGTATACATAGTGGCTTAACACATGGAAATAGGAAAACATTTGTGATTATCAAAATGCCTCTAAATGGTGTTAAATTAAAGTTTTATAGTATACTAACATTCATATGAAATTTCTATTGATTTGAACACAAACTACGCTCATAAATATATATTAGAATAATATCAAATGTATAGTTCCATTTGTGGTTTTCGGAATTCTAAAAATACAACATACATATTTCATTTCACTCTGAATTGCATTGTATAAGGAATCGTGGTTATTTTGTATTCAAATATAGTATACAAAATGACTAAGCTAAATATATATTTCTATACTGATTTACTGTTACACTGATGCAATTTAATTTTAACAGGGGATAAAAACTCCTATGTCCAAATTATTCAAAATTATTGAAATTGAAATCTCAGGTAAGAGGAAACAAAATGTTCATCAAACAACAACGAGAAATTTTGACAGGTTATATATTAATGTTGTAAGAATTAATTATGGAAATCTTAGCTCCCGAACAGTGCGCAACTTTCTTGAATATTTTAGCGAATTTCATTGTCACTTTGTGTTGCTAGGAAAATTCAAATCTAATTATTCGCTACTATTCAGTAGTATATCTTATTGGTTACGCAAATGTATTGGCAGATACTGTATAATGAGAACAACTGAGCACTTAAGGACAATTTCATCAATCCCCGCAACGCGCTATGAACCCATATTAGATTTTTGAAATTGAAGGAAGTTAGTTTTGTACAATTCGGAGGTGATTTAGTGTGATGCACCAGAGACTGCTATGCTAGAAAATTGATCAAAGTGTTCTATGAGTTCTAGTACACATTATAATCACTTTTAGTAAACATATACCACCTTTGCACGAGTTTATAGATCATTTATTCCTTGGGAACTGGACTTTTCTGAAATCTTCACCATGTTCAAGATATATGAACAATAATCATGGGTGAATATTAAAAGATTCTTAACAATTGATTTACAATAAATCACCCAGAACTAAACTTAAGAGACTGCATCCATCATTTTTGATGATGCCATTCAATTCCCAGCTATCAATAACCTATATGTCAATAATATAATACTTTTGAGTACCTGCAACCCAAATGCCTATTTCCTATAAACTGCAGTTTAAGCCACTGTGCTGTGTTCCCCTCTCTGCTTGCCAATCTCCCTCTGGATGGTAGCGTGTACTGTGTCTTTTCTCTATTCCGTAATCATGCAGTAGCGCCCTGACTTCTGCGCCATCCACATTAGGCCCTTGATCACTAAGCATAATGTGGGGTGGCCCGTGCTTAAAAAACAATTCATCTAGGCGACCACGGCAGATGCTACTCGCCAGTTGATTTTTCAGAGCAATCAACTCTATTTAGAGCACAAATCCGTGGCTATCAAAAAAATATCTTTGCTGCGAGCTAGACCAGGGAAGCGTAGCGATGTCGAAAGCGACCATGTGGTTTGGTTCGCAGGGATCTTCTATCGGAATTAGCTCTTCTTTAGGAGAACACCATCGTTTGTTATGGTGGCAGGCTAGACATTCTTCACAAAAATCATGTTGTATATATATATATATATTTATCATTCTCTTCCAGTAAACCAGCTCACCAGCTCACAGGTTTTGGTCACTCAGGGTGGGCAGCGTTGTGAACCATAGTGAGAATTTCTCGTTTTACCGAGTTGGGCACCACGAGTTTACTGCCCCTATAGAGGAGCCCCTTCTCAAGTGCATGCCCCTCTGAATCTTAAAGCGACCATGCAAGATAAAGCCATTTTCTTCCAGCTGTCGTACAGCGAAGGAGGTGCAGGGTCCGAATATTGATCGTCACTTATCTTGCTCATGTCCAGTTTTCCATCAGAGATGGAGAAAATATTTCTTTCAATTTATTCAACTTCGTTATTTACATTCAGGTCAACTTCGGAGTCTAGACGTGAGAGGTAATCAGCAACGTTATTCGCAGTCCCCTGATCATATTGTACTTCGTAGTCGAACGATTCTAGTTTTTGAATCCACCTTGCGAACTTGTGTCTAGGATATTTTTGGCGGCGAAGCCAACGGAGGCGATTGTGATCAGAGATGAAATGCAATATTGCTAGCCTGGAGATACTTCCGAAATATGCGACTCGCCGCAATTAAGGCCCAGCATTCTAGTTCGCCTGCACTATACTTATTTGGCTCTCTGTCTTCCCTGATGAGAAATATGCAATCGGTCTTAACCGCTCTCCTTCTCCTTGCAATAATATGGCGCCCACAGCAGTCCCCGATGCATCGGTTTATAGGTACAAATCTTTATCACAGTCAGGGAAGGCTAACGAGGCCGGATAATCTACCAGACACAGTTTTTATTTATGAAAGCTGTCTCGGCTTCATTGTTCCATATCCAGTCACTGTCCTTTCTTGTCAATTCGTATAATGGTTCTGCTATCTTCGCCATCTGAGGAATGTATTCACGATAATTGTTGACCATGCCTTAAAAGCGTTGTAACTCTCTTCTACATTTAGGCGTCGGAGTTTCGGAGATTCTAGTGACTGTCGCTGGTGCCGGACGATGACCTTCTGCTGAGATGATGTGACCCACGAACTCGCCAACCTGGTACCCAAATCTGCATTTATCCCGTCGTAATTGGATCCTTGCCTCTCTATACGCCTCCAGAGTACTACGTAGGTCGATCATATGATCTTCAAAGCCTCGCGAATGAACGCATGTATCATCAATATATGGATCGGCTGCATCAATACCTTCCATAGTGTTATTCATCAGTCTTTGGTCCGTAGCCTGGCTATTAAACAGACCTAAAGGCATTCTAATCATTTCGAATGACCGCGTTGAGTGTGAAAAGCTGTATTTTGCCTGTCGTCTTCATCCATCTCAATAACCCAGTATGCACTGGTCCCGTCAAGGAATGAGAAGTAATTATCACAGTGCATTTTATCAAGAATATCTTTCGGAGTTGGCCTAGGGCAGGGGTGGGCAAACTTTTTTTTCCCGCGGGCCAAAATAGATAAATGTCATAGTGTTGCGGGCCTGAGAGTGAACATTTCCTATTTAACACATTTTTTATTTTATTTGCAGTAGCATTAATGGGAAATAAACTATGATACTGAGGAAGTATAAACTAATTTAATGACATATTAGGAAGTATAAAGAACTAGTGGGAGTGTTGCAGTTGATCCAGCGTTTTTATTAGTTTATCAAAATTTGGTTCTCTGGCTGAAGTAGCAATACACATAAGCTGAGAAAGGTATTCATCTATATATATAAAGTTGTTTGTGTGTGTGTGTGTGTGTGTGTGTTTGTCCTCACATCTCCTCTGAGAGTTCTCAACAGATCTGAACCAAATTTTGTATGTCACTTAGGGGCTATCCCACTACCCCATTTTTAAGAGATATTTACATTTCTCGCGGAGTTAACTCAAAATATGTGATATTTTTGGCATCTTCCCATACATTTCAATGGGAATTATCAAAAGTTCACAGTGCTGCTAGAAAAACATTTCAAACTTGCAATCTAGGTTTTAGTGTATGAGGAATCCAAATATGATATTTTAAAAGCAATTGAATGCATAATTTGCAATTTACCACATGCATATTTTTCACACTGCGAGGGTACCGACTTTGACCTATCAGATTGCAGAGTTCTCACATTATTCTGACTCGAGTTTTATTGGTCTATAATTCAATGGGTCAATTGTGTATGAAAGAAAACAACAATTGAATGTCCCTTGCTATAGCTGTCATGATTTTACCAATAAAATTTCAGCTTGCAATGAGTTGTCAATACTCAATAGTCTCATTCCTATGGTCCCCGTAATATTAATACAACTGTTACAATATTGTTAACTTCTGTCATATCCGTCATATTTCACATTTCACATCCGTCATATTACACATCCCTCATTTTAGATATCCGTCATATTTCAAATCATAAACTCATTATAAGACATCCCGTGAATTTGAATACCGCGGCGAAGCGCGGGCACCCGGCTAGTCTGTCAATATTGATCTTGACATATTTTTGATAAACTTTATCATACCTGCCAATCGTACAGGGAGTAAAATAATTTTAATCATTTTGGCCATTCTGTACAGGCGTACAGGGATTTATTCCATTTATATAGGGATTTTTAATTTACTAATTGTGAGTAAATAATGCCTAAAAATGTCTACAGATGTGATATTATATCCTACCATGCATTCTGCATTGACTACATTAAGGCACAACGTTGTTTCTATCTTTATTCAAGTATAAAGTAATTCCCAAACGAGCGAGCGCAGCGAGCGAGATATTTTTTGGGAGGTGTACAGGGGGAAATTGGAGCCCTGTACAGGGATATGATTCAAATAGGTTGGCAGGTATGATTTATGTGGCCTAGACTACCAAAAATATGGACTTCTGTTGAGGTCAATCGGGCCGGTTAAATATCGCAGGTGGGCCGTAGTTTGCCCACCCCTGGCCTAGGGTATGCGTCTTTGCGAGTGATTTCATTTAGGCTTCTGTAATCATTGCAGAAGCGTATACATCCATCTTTCTTTGTGACAAGAATTACCCTGCTTGACCATGGGGTTGTTGAAGTTTTCCAAATTCCACTGTCCAGCATTTCACGCACATGTGCAATTGATTTCTCGTTCGACTACAGGAGCGACTCTCAGAGATTTGCATTTGACCGGTTGGGAATTTCGAGTATCTATTTGTGTTGTATCTTGTTTGTAACAGCCGGTTTCTTCTGAATAATGGCGAAGACATCCTGTTATTGGTTTAGTAATCCAGTCGATCTTCTCTTTGTGACTGATGGGTAGAGATGTGTTGACTAACGGATGTTTACAAGAGGCTTCCTCAGATAGGTTGACTACTAAGAGCCCAATAGTGGCGCGGGACAGTGGTTTGCCTCCTTCGATCGCAGCTCTCGTTTCTTTCCACCTCACGCGCCGCGTCTCCCAGTCAAATTCTGTAGTTCCCAAATTTTCTCAACAAGTCTCTCCCTAAGATGCGTGTTGAGCCGGTTTCGGTTTTTTGGAATCTCTGCACCGTGACCTGGTTGTCCCCAAGATCTACAGTTAAGTCAGCTCTCCCAATTACGGTTACTGGTGCTTTTGAGAGTCCATATATTTGACTAGAATTATCCTGTGCATATTTCGTCTTTCCCACTCGCTCGAGGTTTCGTATTCCAAAACAGATTCGGCCTGCTCCCGAACCTAATATAACTGTGACTGGGTTACCGTTAATCTTCACAGAAAGTACAACAGACAGTTCGGGTATACTCTGATCTGTTCCTGCTACGAACCCCTCCCGACTTGCTCGATTTACATTCCTGTAATTTATGCCCCTTTTGACCACATGCGGGACATCTCTTCTGGGAGCAGTATTTGGTTGTCTCCGCAGATATAACAGCCTTCTTTTCGCTCTGGAGACCTTGCCCCTTCTACAACCCCTTGAATAGGACACATTGTTACGTATATTAGGTGTTATGTTGCATAGATATTAATGCATCGACAGGTGGGTCGAGTGTATTTTCTAGACAGTCTAGTGCGATATCCAGTTATCAGCATTCTTGACAAAATCCTTTATAAACTCCCTTTCAGCCGGTCTCCTCTTGATATACGCAGGGAGTAGTTTAATTGATCTTATTTGTCCATTTTCTTCTGCTAATAAGTTAGTGACCGCTGCTTTAAAAAGGTGCTTCCAGTCTCCGATACGTTCACCTTCGTGGAGGAGGGGAATAGACAACTGTCCAGCCATTGAGCAATCAGTAGTATTACGGATAGTCGAGTTAATTAGTATTTAATGTTACTAACTAAGTAAAAGGTAATTAAGTAAATTGTAATGAAATACTAATTAAGTTCGATTACTATACTTCAAGAGTACCCTAACCAGTAGCGACTAAGTAGTAAATATGTTCGCTATGGTTGGCTAATAATAAGACTTACTAATCATAACAAAAATTTTACTATAGGAAACTATATTTCAAATGTCTTCGAACTAGGGGAATTTTTAATAAAGAACATCTTATATAAAATTTCCGGAAATCTTAGAAGAATAACTCTCATGATAAATGCGTTAGGAAATAAGAAATCAGGAGTTGAATTTGGCCACTAATATCTAACAGTTTAATATTATTACATCAATCTATGAGAATTCAACAAAGTGTTTAATAATTCGATGTTAGCATCAATTGCTCATTTTTCTATATTTTAGAATTGTCTTGTTACGATGATCTTACTACTTAAAAATAGACTATAATTCCCGTGACTTCCCACTGTACTACTCTTGCAATATAAATATACTGACATGTTTATTTCTAATTAATTCAGTTTGTAATTATTATCGAGAGACAATTGTTTATATGAGTTGTTGATGTGCTGAATTGAATAATTGTAGGGAATTCATTTTAACTTGATAATTATCCTAAATTAACTCGACATTAACAGTGGTGTTGAATTATTCATAAATTTAACAATTACGTATTACATTCAACTCCGCTTAACAGAGCCACCGGTTAATCGGTTTCTCCGCTTAATCGGGTCAAAATTTCACAGGATTTATAGGACAGAATGACAGTTTGGCTTACAATATTTTCGGTTAAGCGGTTTCTCCGCTTAATCGGGTCAAAACAACCTGGTCCCGAGGTGGCTCTATTAAGCGGAGTTGACTGTATACTAATTATTTTAATGTGATTAATCTCAGAGATGAACAAGATAGATGTAATAATAATATGCGTTTAACACCTACAAATGAGTCTTAATACCTAGAGGTGATAATGACAGGTTCCAAAACATTTGTTTACTATTTTGTGTATTCGATATTTCGAGTGTTTTGGTTTGGCGTTGGGCAAACACCCAACTACCACATAAAATTGCTGACTTATCGGCTATTTTATTTAGGGCTGAAACGAATACAGTCAACTCCGCTTAATAGAGCCACCGGTTAATCGGTTTCTCCGCTTAATCGGTTCAAAATTTCTCACCATTTATGGGACAGAATTACAGTTTGGCTTAAAATATTTTCAGTTAATCAGTTTCTCCGCTTATTCGGGTCAAAACAACCTGTCAAGCAGAGTCGACCGTATACCGAATATTCGAATATTCGTTCGAAATGATTGTACGAATATTAGATTGAAACAGAATTTCTTTGTCTACTTTTCTACAACAACATTACTTTTGTTTAGCTTGGAGAGATCGTAAATATAAATTCCTACCAAACTAGCTTATAATTAGTTAACTTGTGTAACATATACATTTTAACTATTATTAAATTCTTGTGTCATGAAAATTGTTTAATGCTTAGTCATCCAAACGAACGAATATTCGAATATTCGTAATTTCTTTACATTTGGAATATTCGTTTCAGCCAGAATTTTATTCATACTGAAATTATAATATCTCTGAACAAAGTGAGTTAAAAGGAAAGTTCCAACCACAAAGGATCCTTACGTTCCGAAACACTTTCAGAAATTATTTAACACCTTTATGCTGATGATGACATGACAAAAAATTAGAAATTACAGCTGTGCCCCCCTCAATAGTTGTAGACGCACTATCAATCGACCAACTAGTAAAATATAATGCCTCCAAAGGAACAAAGCTGTCGCCACAGCTGCTATTTAGATTTTTTAATTTTGGAAACTGAATTAGAATGCACAATATCTTAAGGTTGAAACTATCATAATGGTCTGTGAAATTATGTGAAATCTGTGTTTTATTTTGTATTTTTGTTGAATGTTTATTTCTTTTACATCTATTACGTTTAATTATATATGCATTCAAGAATATCATATGTTGATTTTGTAAATTCACAAACTTAAATTCCTAAGTACTTAAGTGAGTACACAATATCCGTTTAACATGAGCCAAATTGTACATTATTTTCTATCATTTTTGTCACCATTATTGATAAACTACTTTTTTATCTAGCAACAAGGTCCTATCGATAATCTCTATATTGGTTTGTTAGCAGAAGATAGTGGAAACGTCGTGGAGTTAATTGAAAATGCGTATCGTTCAATTGCTGAAACCATTCAAGTCAGAAATGGTACCACAGGTACTCTTAGAATAATTGCTAATCCTACTTGTTCTCAGCAAACTCAGGATGGTCAGTGTACAGGTGTTACAATTGGTACCGAAGCTACATATGATATTTCAGTTGAATTATTGGATTGCACTCCTATAACTAATGATCAAAACCTGCGTTTTATCTTTTATGGTGATATCTTGATCGAAATTGAAACTGTGTGTTCTTGTGAATGTAGTTCACTTCCAAGTATGTCTAATTCTTTTTGCAATAATGAAACTCTTGTGTGTGGTCAATGTTTTTGTAATGGACGGCAAGGCAACAGATGTGAATGTCCATCTTCTCAGAACACTTTCGCCAACAACGAATTATGCCTGAGGAGTAATAGTAGTGAAGTGGTATGTTCCTCTCATTTTTTGTTATAACTCCTTATTTATTACTTTTTGATTTATTTTATTGTTCTCAGTTTGACTATTTCATATTCACTATTTGTTATTCTAACACCATCGTAGTACAGAGTTTGATCCAACTCAATTTGTAAAGACACGCCAATGTAAAACTGGAGATCGTGCTCATAGGTGGTCACAGGATTTTGACAGCCCGGGGCACGGGTATGTCTCTCCTGGGTTCAGGTTTTGCTTTACTTTCACTACAAGAATAGACGTATACGTTACCAAATTCCAATTAAATAGAATACAATTTCTAATTACTATAAGATGCAATTCAATACTATAAAATGCAAAACAATCAATGGCTATTGACTAGGGCTCATTCAAGATTTAAAAAACTATTTAAAATAGTTTTTTCTAATTGCAGTATTGTCATAGTTACAGTGTATTAGATACGGATAATGTATTAATCAGCTACTTTAAGTAGAAATTTATTTTCACAATATCTCCAATCTTAACTAAACCCATGATCAGGGGCGTGCTGGCCATACAACGTTTCGGGATTCCCGCTCGGGCCGCCCTTTGAAGGCCTCCATAGGGGCACACTTGTGGAAGCGCAGGCCCCACAGCGAATCCTTTCTGTATGGAATCCCGCATGGGCCCCCCCTACCCCAGCACGCCCCTGCCCATCATGTTGTCCAAAAATTGTTAACTGTTATCCATTTCATATAAAATTCGTTCAATCATTTCGAAAGACTATTATTATATTCGGTACATTCGTTTCAGCCTTTTAAATACCCATGGACACGGATCCTATGGAGGAATTAGCCAAGTTAATAAAATTCATAATTACAACTATATATCCTATTTATGTGATAATTTCACTCTTGCTTTTTATTTTCTCCAATTCATTGTATATGTATATTATTTATATACCTTGCCCTACCAAAAATATTTGTTCGTATGAATATCTTCATAAAAATTTATGTATATGTGGGCACTGGGCAATCACTCCTTGTTAATAGTGGTTTCGGCCAGACTTTGGTAGTTCATTAATGTTTATTTATGGCCTCTAGTGTATAGACGCTTTAATACTGAATAGAAGGTAGATCATAGAGTATGATACTAAAATATTGTATGCTAATTCATTTTTAATTAATAATTGATTGTGAATTATCTTTGTGAAACTGCTTCAAATAATGCAGTAAAACCTCGTTAGTACGACACGATTATGCGAAATTTCGGTTAACACGAAATTGAGAACATTATTTCAGTTCCCTTCAAATCCTTTTCAATACAGATAATATTGGTATACAAATGACTGAAGTGACTGGAGAACGCATTTTACATCCCCCTAGTGTCCATACCAACGAGCTTTTACTATGCCTATTTTCCCAAATACAATTACCGTGAACAACAATAATTTGTATTCATTCATTCAAGCTTCTAGCAGCATAAAACATTTGTAGTTGCTTCAATAATGACATAAAACGAAAGTTAATAAATATAATTAACATTATTTTATAATTTATAATTTATGGAGATGATGAATTCATTTATGAAATAATTAGCTAATTTTACTATTAAAACAAAATATTTAGATTTGTGTGTACATATTCTTTGGATGTTCCGAGTTGATTGAAATACTGGACGGTTTCGACTTATGATTTTTGGCATATAGGGGTAACTTTTGTCAACAAATTATTATAAACGATCTATTTTCCAAATATATTAAACGAAGTGCTCGAGACCGTGGTAACATTTCGTTGTAAGCGGAAATTGTTATGACCGGGGTTCGATCTTAAAAGAGTTCATTACAGGTTGAATTTAGTTGTAAACGGAGTTTTGTATAAACGGATTTCGTCTTAACCGGAGTAAATCAATAGTTTAGGGGCTATATGGGATTTAAATGACTTCGTTGTAACCGATTTTTTTATAATGCAATAAGTTTGAAGATTTCCGACCATTGAATAACTTCGTTATTTCCGACTTGGTTATAACGAGAGTTGACTATATCGTTCATAATAATGAAACAATTTACTTCATTTATCCGTGACCTTCGTTATTTAAGGCCAATTCACGACTTTTAAAAATTGGACCATGGATGAGTTCGAAGTCCATTGTAAAATAGAGAGTACTTTTTTATCTCGATTATTAGTAATGGTAGACCTGAAATATAACTTGTAACTTTATGGGAACATCCGAAGTTTTGGAGTTATGGCTTATTTAGGTAATATACATTTGCCTCACAACCGAGGAATGTGCCAACATTCCATTTCTAATTTCGATATATTCTATTTAACTAAATCTAGGTATCACTATGTACCAATGTTGAACATTTATAAAGCGTTTAACTATGTTAAAAGCAGGCTTTAAAAACATGATAATTCGCGCGAAAATTGACGATTACACCATCAGATGATGACATATTACAATTTTGAATGGTGCTATGTATAGCTTGATATCATGTTCGGATGTTCCCATAAAGTTACAAGTTGTATTTCATGTTTACCATTACTAATAATCGAGATAAAAAAGTACTCTCTATTTTACAATGGACTTCGAACTCATCCATGGTCCAATTTTTTAAGTTGTGAATTGGCCTTATATAACGAAGGTCACGATTTAGCTAAATTGGATCTGTACAAGTTTTTGGGTAATTTGGCTTAAACACAAAATTTAATATCCTATTATTCGGACCAATTTTCTGTTGTGTTAAATTTATCTGCAAAAGTATTTCTACTTCTTTTGTATTCAATACGCTAATACGTATTGATGTAGTTTTTTCCTACATAATTTATCTACTATGAATTGGTTATCCTCTTTACGGGTCATCTTTCCTCGTACTGACCCGATTCAGCAGATTTGACTCAATATTTCAAATTGGTCACCCGAAAATAGGAATTTGTTATACAAATATCCATTTACAGTCTGTTCTCTCTAATTGTCCACTTCTCTAATAGTCCACTCATTCAATTGTCCAAATCAGCTATTTATTTATCTGTAACTTTGGGCCAATTGCCCACTGGTGGACTATACTTTTTGGCTTGCAAGCTTGATTTTATTTAAATTAAATTTCATCTAAGGGTTGAACAATATGTTATTGGAGCTTTACTGACCACTGGCGCCCTAGTTTCCAAAATGTCGGGATGTGGACTCACTGAATTTGAGCTATTACTTTAACTCATATTTAACATGCATTTTGGAGATTCTCATGATCATCTTTCTAAATAAATATAGGTGTGTTCTTTAAACGTGATTCTCTTGAGTATTTTTTATAATATTTTCATTATCGGATCCACGGCCAGGCCAATCTCTTCGTTTCCATGAACAGACAACTTTTTAATTGGTCGCACATGACTGGTTCTTCCAGACCCCAGCAATATTTATATGAATGCATAAATACTTTTTTAAGAATATTTGTCTTGCAATACTGTTAAATTTTGTTTGTTGAGTATGTACAGTTGTCCTCCATACTCCAAATTCTCGGCACTGGTCCAGTTAAATATTGCTCTTGACTGTATCTATATTTTCAAGCTATTTGATTTGACTCACTGTTTTTTTTTAAATTTTGCACTACGATTTACCCCCATTATATACACTACTACAAATTAGATGTGGTTTATTTATTAATTCACTATTTTCATATTTTTTTTCTAAACTATACGTATACAATTACGATCACCTAGGTGTATTCAATTTTAACACAATCACTTTGACTAACAATGTTTCTCAAACCTTTAATTTTCCACTCATCCTTAATTAATGCATGTTTCTAGTGCTGAATTGGAAGATCATTTGCTGCCGTGGAAAGCACTTCAATAATTTTTATTTTAACTCGTAGCTGCCCAGGAATGTTGAAGTGAAACTGAAAGTTAATTCACTTTCAATTGAAAATGAAGGTGAAAATGGGATTTTTCTATTTATACCTTTGACGCCAATGGAAACTACGGGATTCTTAATTAATGAGAACATTAATAAGATAATATTATCATTATAATATTAGACATAGAAACTGTTCTATCAATGCGTTGGAATTACCTTTTCAAGATATTATTACTACGTAGTGGCATATTTACATAACCTTGGTAGTTTTTATGTTTTAACTAATTTTATGTAACAGGCTTTTCCTTGGATTCTGTATTTGGATTCTATTATAGCACATTTATTCATGCTAATTTATTCAACTATGGGTATGCTCATATTCCAATTATAAACTTTTATATCGCCTTGGAAAATATAAAGAAGGAAATAAATACAGGATAATTCTCACCAAAATAACCAAATCTCTTAAGATGATGGCATATTATATTCTGAAGGGTGATACGCATACCTTGCAACTTGTTTATTATACAACGTTTGTAAATACGCTTCCTAATCCTGGTCTAATCCAATATTGATACGCCTAAATCACAAATTATTGTTACTGTATAGGAGAAGATTTCAAATTTTCGCGCTCATAAATTAAAATTTTCCAAAAATCATACTCCAAAAGGAGCGTCTCGCGCTCCTGGATAATTCTTTGCTTGCAACCATATTCCATATTCGTTATAATATACACCTACTTTAATTACTAATTATTGAAATAATGTTACTTTATCAGTCATGGTAATTATTTTTTTATAATTTCTTCTTTACAAATTGGAATTTTTTTTGTACATCCTTTAATCCTACCTTATAATAAAATATTTCTGAATCCATCTCAAATATCCAACATTTGCACTTTTTTATTGCATTTTTCAGAATTTGGTGCAATCATCATATAATCTATACTATTAAAACATACGCCTGGGTGGGTGGGTGTATATGTGTATATATGTATGTTCTGAGTTGATTGAAGAAAGTGGACGGTTTCCAAATGTGATTTTTGGCTTATAGGGGTAACTTTTGGCCCCCGTCAACAAGTTGAGGTTTCCACTCAAAATTTCTCACACCTCGACAAGTTATGACGTCATTGTCACATTTCGAGAATCCTGAAAATTCAATTAATCGCACATAATTCGAGCCCTTTAAGAGATAAAAATCTGAAAATTTAATAGAACATTGACATTAATGATGCGGACACGTAGGTCAGATAAGATTACGAATATGCTAACTCATTGGCGCATGATGACGTCATCACAAAAATTTCACATTGTTAAATTACTATTTAGGCCATAGACTCCCTAAGTAAAGGACTGGAACTTCGCGATCTCGGGGGTTTTAACTTGAGTCTGAGAGGATCCAATTATAAAAAATGATAAAGCATTAAGTTTCCGGTCTCCAAATGTGATTTATGGCATATAGGGGTAACTTTTGGCACCCGTCAACAATTTGAGGTTTTCACTAAAAATTTCTCACACCTCGACAAGTTATGACGTCATTGTCACATTTCGAGAACCCTGAAAAGTCACTTAATCGCACATAATTCGCGCACTCTAAGAGATAAAAATCTGAAAATTTAATATAACATGCACATTAATGATGCGGACACTTTGGTCACACCAGATTACCGATATGTTAACTTATTATCACATGATGACGTCATCACTAAAATTTCACATTTTTATATTTGACTATTTAGGCCTATTTACGCTTTATAATCAATGTTAGAAGTGTATAAACCACACACCAACCTCGAAGCAGTTGGTGTGTGGTTGAGTTCTGCCGCCAAGCACGCTAGTATCTATATAGATTGATGCAACAGTATATCTATATAGACTAGGGCGCCTCGCTTGCTAGGTCGCTTTGCGGCAGAACCCAACCACACACCAACTGCTTCGAGGTTGGTGTGTGGTTTATACACTTCTAACCTCGGACAAATTGCAACATAAAATGTATGACCAGTTTTAAGTTCCTAGGGGTATCCCATTTAACATATAAAAACTATTAAGGAATCCAAGTAGGGGAAAGTAATAAAATTGAGGTCGCCGATTTTATTCCCCTTTTGAAATCGCCTAAAGTTCCCTGTTAGGTGAAATTTTAATTTCTTTTCTAATCTACTTATAATCACCAGATTTGAACTCAGCATTAAAATTTCAGTAATTTGATATTTCATGCGACCATATTTGGAGCCATATTTCCCTGGCACCCCAAATATCTTAGGAATGTAGCAACATCCCATTCCTTTTATAAAATTTCCTCCATTTGAGTGACACCTTTTTCTACTCCTCCCATTAATATGAGAATTGTGAATTGGTCATCTAGACTTGTGTATACACCTCTTTTGTTTCGCTAATCTGAGCCTTCTTTAAAAAAGTTACTTATTTAAAATAGTATTAAGATACTCATTGTGCAGATTGTTATTAATCAGAAATTTTGCTAATTAGCATGGAAGGATGTTCGCTATGTATAATTTGTAGCAAACCTACAGAAGCAGGGCGGCCTTCAGTTACCATTGTTGAAAAGGCGAGTGTCAGCATCAACCGTGCAAGTGATGCTCGAAATGACCAAATTAACTCATTGCCCCGACAACAAGTTCATGAAAATTGTCGAAAGGATTATTGTAATCCACAGCAAATAACTAGAGTATTCAAACAAAAGAAGCAAAAAGAACTTGAACCCACTACATTCCTTGACAACTATGTACTTCGTTCAGCATCGGGAGAAATCCACTTTGCTACTGACTGTCTATTCTGTGGGAATACAGTTAATTTGCGGGTAAGAGGAATAGTTGTGATGAAGTGTTTAGAGTAAGGACAATCGAATTGAAAGACACTGTTTTGAGTACCTGCCGTGAAAGAAGTGATGAATGGGCATCTACTGTACAGTCCAGTATTCTAAATGTGCATGACTTGCATGCTACAGCTTCATTATACCATCAGGTGTGCAGTATCAATTTCCTTACCGGGAACCAAATTCCTTCCATTCATCAGATCACCTAATTCTAATCCAAAAAGACCCAAACTAGGAAGGCCACAAGACGATGTAAAATATAATGCATTTCTGAAAGTTGTCAACTTTCTTGAAGAAAATGATGATCAGGTCACAATTTTACATATAGAGAAATATGTAAATTGTACACCCAGTACGTCATAGTGAAGTATGGACTAGCAATTGTCGTGTTTGATGGTTATACGGATTATCAACAAAGGATATGACACATCAGAAAAGGAAAGGTGGGTGTAGTGGACTAACCGTGACGTTTAACGAAGATATGCACCTCACAATGAAGAAGGATCAATTTCTGGTAAACACAACTAACAAGCAACGATTCATCACACTACTTAGTAACTACCTACAAGAGGTGAATTGCCAGACATATCATGCAACAGGTGATACAGATCTCCTCATCGTTCAGAAATCTGTGGAGTCTGCGATTACAACCACCATCGTTCTTATTGGGGATGACACGGATCTGATCATTCTACTTATCTACCACACCAATCTTGAGTCACATGACATATTCTTCAGACCTGAACCTAAGAAGACTACAAATATTCCATGCGTATGGGATATGAAAGCTGTCAAAAAGCAATTACGACCTGATATATGTACTCACATCCTCAATCCTACATGATATCCTCGGTTGCGACACTACTTCCCACCTCTATGGCATAGGGAAGGGAGTTTCCCTTAAGCAATTTCACATCAACAGCAATTTTCGTGAACAAGCCAAGGTATTTGACACAGAGTCAGCATCCATAAAAGATGTCGTAAAGGCAGGAGAGAATGCTCTGATGTGTCTTTACAAAGGTATCCATATGGAGGACCTCAACTCGTTCCGATATAAGCGATTCTGCGAGAATGCCGCAACTAGCACTTCACATGTGCAACCACAGAGTTTACCCCCTTCTTCATCAGCAGCTAAGTATCACAGCCATCGGCGTCGTAAATGCAAAGGTCAATCCTTCGGGTCGCCCGGAAATTCCGGGTAATGTCGGGGTAAACTCCGGGTATAGTATTAGTAGCATAGGCCATAGGGGCAACCCTCCCGGGGCTTCGGACATTTCCGTCACCCGGGCGGGTTACAACGCCTATGATCACAGCCTTTGGGTTTATTACCAGATACAGGAGTGGAAGGGATTTGGCGCGACCAGAAGAATGGGGATGGATTAAGATGAAAAATTTGCTCCCGTATAAACTGACTTGGCACCAGCTCCTCAAGAACTCTTACGGGTAATCAGATGCAACTGCTAGTCAGAATGCTGTAATTTAAGGTGTACATGCAAAAAGCAATGAATGGAGTGCTCGGCAGCATGTGGGAATTGCAGAGGGGCAGGATGCATCAATTCTAATCTGATTGAATTAAATGAAGAAGTTTCGTTTGAACTATCAGAAGATTCCACGATTTAAGAGTTTGAATAAGTTTTATCCGTTAGAATACTTTTCACAAGAATATGACCAATTCACAATTCCGAAAGTTGTATTTTGTCTAGTTAGTCTCATATTGATTGGGAGGAGTCGAAAGAGGTGTCACTCGATTGGAGGAATTTTTATAAAAGGAATGGGATGTTGTTACATTGCTGAGATATTTGATGTTGCCAGGGAAATATGACTCCAAATATGGTCGGATGACATATTAAATTACTGAAATTTTTATGCTGAGTTCAAATCTGGTGATTATAAGTAGATTAGATAAGTAATTAAAATTTCACCTAACAGGGAACTGTTGCATGATATTTTGAGACGCGTCAGATTTTGAGACATTAGTACTAGCAAACCATTGATGTGCTATTGGAAATTTACAGTGATATTTTGAGAAGCTATAAAATGAATTTTTGGCTTATTTTACTTTTTATTATGAATTTAAGAATAGTATTATTTTTTATCATATTATAGATAAACCATGTATTATTATATACTTTACAATATAAGAAACTTAATATTTTCATTAAATGTCTAATAAACTTTAACTCTTATTCATTGACAACAAACAAACAATAAATTATATTCTTATTTTAAATGAATCCAAATGAATGACGTAATCATTCTCTTTATTCGCGAAGAAAAATATCCCGAAGCACCTCAAGCTTCACGTCAGACAAAATGGAACTATAAAAGAAGATTGTCATCCTATTTTATTGGAGATACCGACAGACTTCTCAAGGTAATATTGACCTCCTTATTCCCCTAGACCATTTTTAAATATCCCATGGTTTAATTGAATTCTCCCTTTAGAGGAGGCACAAAGACAGATTTGGCAGGTCCATTGCAGTCTGAGTTGGACAGCATCTTGAGAAGTTTCATGACGAAGTCGGTCATCCCGGAATAAACACGACCCTACATTCAGTTCAGAGTGGACCATGGGTCAACATTGGTGACCCATGACCCATCTGACCCATCCCTTTTCTGACCCATGACCCATTGACCCATTGACCCATCACACAATTTTAAATATCTATATACTATACTATAACATTAACAGAATAACAGAATAACAGTATAAATTACCTCAACAAACCTACTTGTTGCAATGTCGAATATGTTTAGTATTTCAATGCACATAAATGTTATAATAATAATGATGATGATGAGTGATTCGTATTTTAACTGAAGATGACATTGAAATTCCTAATGGGTCATGGGTCATGGGTCACGGAGCCGTGACCCATGACCCATCTGACCCATCGATTTAGGTGACCCATCTGACCCATGACCCATGACCCATCGACCCATGGTCCACTCTGATTCAGTTCAGCAAAGATACACTGGGGCGGGCGTTTCCCAAGACGTTAGAGAATATGTGAGTTTAATTATCCGGTATACTTTCCTAGGTAGCACGTGGCACAGTGGTTTATTTGGATCATTCACAGGAAGTAGGTATTTCCAGAGCAGATAGACCTATCAAATGTATTATATACCCATGGGTTATCTATACCTGTGAATCCATTTATGGATTCAGAAAATTATTACGGCTTCAAAAAAGATTTTACGTCATAGTGTTTTTATTTATTCCCATAATTCCACTAATATTTGCTAAATTTGTATTTTCAAATAAACTAAAGCTAATTCATTCATTTATATCAAGGTTGAAACCGCTCGAACCGAATATCAGTATTCATGAATAGTTTCCCTACCGAATACTGATACTGATATTCGGGTGCTTCAACCGAATACTGATAATGATAATAATTGGTTACGTCAACCAAATACTAATACTGATGATATACGGTTGGTAGAACGAATACGAATACCGATAACCTTTGGTTGCCCTAACCGAATAAGAATACACGTAATTAGAATATTCGGATGGAAAACTAATATGAATACTGATCATATTCGCTCGGGAGACCGTATATCGGATAATGATATTCTGTCGGGCAACCGAATATCAACTATTCGCGAATATTATTCGGTTCAACCTAATATATCAGTATTCGGTTGCAACCTTGATTTATATGCATCTCTAAATAAATGCATGGTGTAGATATAAATTAAGTTGATAATGTAATTCGAGAGCCAAGTCCAGTTAAATAACCAGCTTTTTGACATCAACGGTTCGACCAGTTTATCTTGTTCCAATTTTGGCATTTGATCACCCTTGCATTTAGGTTCTCGATTATGCTGAACACGATAAAAACGTTTTTGAAGAGATCAGAATAGGTAAAAATTGTCCAACTCCCTGTCAATAAACCACTGTGAGTGGTTCGGTCATGGCCGGACCAGAGGCGTGCTGGGTCCAAGGGGCCCAGGCGGGATTAAGGCCTTACTACTACTCCGATTTTTTTCTGGGGCCCTACGGGCCCACGGAAAGCAACTTTTCGGATGATCCGGGCGGGGGGCCCGGGCGGGATTCCCGCCTGCCATGTATGGCCAGCACGCCCCTGGGCCGGACCACTTGCCATTTACAGTGACATTATTATAAAGGATAGTCCATCTTTGTCCGGACCACTTCTGTATTTTGTTCATACTTCATAAAATTTTCATACCTATCTCGTTTCATTTGAACATTCTAAACAACTGAATTTTTATTCCTGATACAATATACTTCTCGTTTGCGTAATAAAGCCTGCTGAATTTATCTACTCTCAAATGACTTTATCTTGTAATATAATTATAAATATCATAACATTCATGATTTTATGTCATGTTTATCCAATAATTATCCATATTGTGGCATCTGTGTCTATGTCACGTGCTACTTGTGGGAAAAGTAGCACATAAGGAAATGTGACTGTATCTCAGTGGAAAATAATCGCATATTCATGATGATTAGAAACTATTCACTTAGCTTTGTAACATAGTAGTACATATTAAATTATACAATGGTAATGGCTTTCTTATTTTATAATGGTAAAGACTTGCCATATATGACAGCGGCCTTGCCACCCCAACCGCAAAAGAAACTCCAACCATTACCACCTCATTTTGGAATGGACCTTATCTGCGACCTCCCTGAGAGGGAAGACGGCTATAAACACATTCTAGTCACTGTATGCTACATGAGCAAATATGTTGCAGTACGCCCTCTCTAGACTAAGACTTCACAAGAAGTTATTCAGAATCTGAAGGACATCTATCTCGATATGGGATTGCCTGATATTATCCAGCACGACCAGAGCAAAGTGTTCACAAGCAATGTGAGTAGTATAATGTAATACTGTTAGTTAGATTAGTGATAATTATTATAATTATATAATATTACACACTAACATTATCGTATGTATTGTTATTTGTATTTATTGATTGTATTTAACAGATATTTAAGGAATTCAACCAGAAATTGGATATCGACAATCGTAGCACTCGTGCTTACCACCCGATGGCTAACGGCTTAGTCGAAGCGCACAACAAGATTCTGAAACAGTTAGTATTTTGTAATATAATTTTAAGACCCATTTACGAATTATTCAAATAGAAAAATCATTAAAATGGGGAGCCAGATAGGGGATCATTGGTCCAAACTGCTGAAACAGGCTGTACTTGCAATGAACTTTTGTAAGAAAAGATCCCTCGGACAAACTCCATTCAAAGTTATGTGGGGAAGAGAGTCCCGGCATCAAGATCTCTTGTCCACCATTAACGACCTGCATACCAACGATGAGGAAGACTTTGATTTGGAAGAATCGATTTTCTCGGAACTCACAGATCCACTAGATGATATCGAAGGTATAAACGACATTTTTTGCCCACCTCCTGCCTCCTGATAATTCCCTCGAAGCAGTTAGCAACATCGATGAATCTCGAACTTGTACACAGCAATCAGCTATGGACTGCATCAATTTTGAACAATTCAAGCAGAAGATACAATATGATAAGAAAGTTAACACTAGTAGGTTAGTTGAACTGGTGACGATATTTAATTAATAATAATAATAATAATAATGCATTTCTAAAGCGCAAATTCCATAAAAATATGTTCAAATGCGCTGTACAGGAATCTATTAAAATCAATACAAATAAAAGTGCGTGTGCGTTTGCAATAGTGTACTCAAGTATGATGTGGACTCAGTGGAGTATGTTAGCATTTCTTGAATGCTTCTAGAAAAAGATGGGTTTTTAATTGTTTTTTAAAGACTTCTAGGGAAGGGGAATTTCTGATGGCAGTAGGGAGGCGATTCCATTCTTTTGGTGCTGCGATGGTGAATGAGCGATCACCGAGAGTTTTGAATGAGTTGATTGCTGGTTGATCAAGCGTAATTGCAGATCCCGACCTAAGAGAGCGGGTTGGGCGTTTCACTTTGAGGAGATCTGAGATGTATGCAGGTTCATTTGAATGGATTGCTTTGAAAGTGATCAAGAGGATTTTGAAGATGATTCGGTAATTGATGGGCAGCCAGTGGAGATCATATAGCAGTGGTATTGACTCAGAAAGTATAGATGATTGATGGATAAGTCTGGCTGCGCTATTCTGGACACGTTGGAGGCGAGAAAGTAGTTTGGAAGGATGTCCGTAGAGTAGGCCATTGCAATAATCCAAACGAGAGGTAACAAGAGCGTTTACTAGGGTTTCACATACCTGTCGAGAGAGATATTTCCTAATTCTCCGGATATTATAGAGAAAGTAGAAGCAAGAGGATGCAACCTTGGTCACGTGTGAAGACATAGTGAGGGTATTGTCAAACCAAGCTCCAAGATTCTTAACCTCTTGGGATGGCGTAATCTTAAATTTGCCAACAGATATTTCATTGATATTGATTTTTGCTAGTTGTTGGCGGGTGCCAATAATCTGAAATTCTGTTTTTGAGTCATTGATAGATAATTTGTTATTGGTTAGCCACGTGCGGATATCAGCAACACAGGACTCGATGGTGGTGAGTGCAAGTTCTTCAGTTGTCGATGAGTCTGGTTTAAATGAAGTGTATATTTGAGTGTCATCTGCGTAGCAATGCATATTAGGTAGATGGGATTTTATGACATCAAAAAGAGGACTTATGTAAAGTATGAAAAGAAGCGGACCAAGACAGGAACCCTGAGGGACACCGTATTCGACTTTATGATCAGAGGATGAAGTTCCATTAATAGAAACGAATTGTTTTCTGCCAGATAAATAAGATTCGAACCAGGATAATGGAGTATCAGAAATACCGAAGCAGCTGTGAAGACGGTTGAGTAGAATGGCGTGATCGACGGTATCAAACGCTGAGCTAAGGTCAAGGAGAACGAGAAGGGTGACATGTTGTTGGTTCATATTGAGGAGTATGTCATTCTTTACCTTAACTAGAGCGGTCTCTGTGCTGTGGTGTTTTCTATACGCAGATTGTGTCCTTGGAAGGAGATTATGAGTATTAAGATAATCAACTGTCTGGGCAGCAACTACTTTCTCAACTAGTTTTGAGAGAAAAGATAGATTGGATAATGGACGATAATTTGCAAGGACAGGATCAATGTTGCTCTTCTTAAGTTTAGGACGAATAATAGCGCGTTTCCAGCAAGAGCAGAAATGACCTTTGGATAGGGAAGTATTTACAATTTTCTTCAGGACAGGAGCAAGGATGTTAATGGAGGATTTGATCAGTGAAGATGGTAGTGGATCAAGGTCGCATGTCTTGTGTGAACCCTTACTGACCAGATCCTTTATATCTTGTTCAGATAGTTCTTTGAATTTGGAGAATTGATAACAAGTGGAGTTAGACGATGTAGATGGATTCAGAATGGTTGTGTTGGAGTCAATGTCAGATCTTATTTTGGATACCTTCATAGCAAAGAAGTTAGCAAATTCATGAACTAATGTATATTTGTCAGAGTGGGGTGGTAGCATATGTTCATCGTTCAATCCAAGCAATAATTTAGCTTTATTGAATAGTTTGCGTTTGTCATGACTATGTTCGTTTATCAATTCGGTATAGTATGCAGAACGTTCACGGTTCATCATAAATGTCATTATGTTTCTTTTTTCGTGGTAATTCTCCAGGTCGATTGTTTGGCGTGTAAGCCGCCACTTCCGCTCAGCACTTCGTTTCACATGCTTGGTATGTTTTATGGCGTTGGTGAACCAAGGAACAAGAGGCCGAGATACAATCGATTTCGTTCTTGTGGGTGCATGGTTGTTGTAGATAGCACGTAGGGTGCTTTCATACAAGGATTGAAGATCATCAGGATTGTCAGGTGGGCTAAGACAAAGTTCGGAACCTGCGAGGTCTTCCAAGAAGAGTTGAGTATCTATTAATTTTCGGCGGAATGTAATCTCTTTACTAGAAAGTTCGGGTTTAATGAGGGTTAGGGAGCAAGAAAGAGCAAAGTGGTCAGAAAAAAGTTCATCGGCTATAGGGTCGGATAGTATTATCTGATCAGAGGTTCTTGTAATGATAAGATCAAGAGTATGACCCTTCTCATGGGTGGGCAGCTTAACATGTTGTATAAGGGAGCATGATTTAAGAAGCTCAGTGAATAAAATAGACTCTGATGGCATGTCTAAGTGAATATTGAAGTCGCCAGTAATGATGAGAGGTTCTCGGCAAAGGATTGCATTTTCAAGAAAAGAAGAGAATTCTTCGAGGAATGTAGACGTAGTGGTGGGATGGCTCACAGAATACGGAGGCCTGTAAATAACAATGATGCGTATGCCTTGGTTTCCCATAGAGATAGTCCAGTCGGCTGATTCAAAGGAGGAGTGGTGACCGGATGTGTTATGTTTGAAGGTAAATATGTCACGGATAAGGAGTCCAGTGCCCCCTCCTTTACGTGATGAACACCTAGGCTGATCTAGAAGTTTGTAACCAGGGGGCGTTAGTTCAGCTCTAGCGGAAGTATCTCTAGTGGTTAGCCAAGTCTCAGTGATGGCAACAATGTCTGGTCTGTGTTCATTGATATGGTCTAGAAAGTATGCAGTTTTGTTTTTAAGATTTCTAGCATTAATGTATCTAAATGATAGTTGGGTGGAGTGGCGATGGTGTTTGGGAGGTAGTAAATTGACAGAAATGAGGTTGGATAAGGTGAGATGAGGACGAAGGATCCGTCGAGGGTTTCGAGTTGATATACGAACTGGGATAGTTGTCATATGAACCTGTCCGGACCACTTCTCTCCAGTGGGCAAGAATGAGGGGAAATGCTCACTATACTCTCCCCGCTCATCCCTAGAAGTACCGCTGTTGAAGGTGGTGGAGTGCTCAAGAGAGGCGGCATAGCGATGCTGCGCGGACATTGGAATGACAGAGTGGAGAGACTGAGTCCTGGACACTTAACTAGCCAGAGGTTGGTCACGGAATCTTATTTTTGACCCCACTAGTTAAACTAAAGTTTGTTTTGTGAAAGTTGTGTAAAAGTTTTGTAAAGTTTTGTTTTAAGACCCATTTACGAATTATTCAAATAGAAAAATCATTAAAATGGGGAGCCAGATAGGGGATCATTGGTCCAAACTGCTGAAACAGGCTGTACTTGCAATGAACTTTTGTAAGAAAAGATCCCTCGGACAAACTCCATTCAAAGTTATGTGGGGAAGAGAGTCCCGGCATCAAGATCTCTTGTCCACCATTAACGACCTGCATACCAACGATGAGGAAGACTTTGATTTGGAAGAATCGATTTTCTCGGAACTCACAGATCCACTAGATGATATCGAAGGTATAAACGACATTTTTTGCCCACCTCCTGCCTCCTGATAATTCCCTCGAAGCAGTTAGCAACATCGATGAATCTCGAACTTGTACACAGCAATCAGCTATGGACTGCATCAATTTTGAACAATTCAAGCAGAAGATACAATATGATAAGAAAGTTAACACTAGTAGGTTAGTTGAACTGGTGACGATATTTAATTCATACATAACACACAGTCTATCTTGTTACTAATGTCGATTCATTCTTTCGATTATAATTATTTTCATAATTATTCTCTCTGTAATTAGTACACCTCTAAAGAAGGATGATATACCAACATGCCCAAACTAAAACAAATGCCCAAATCAAAGAAGCAAACAAAACATATTGGGCCTTACACGGTGTCGAAAGTAGCAGAAAGCCAGGTTACAATTTCTAAACAGACTTAGGAATGAAGAAGGACAAAAAGATTCCAATCCATATCTCAAGACCCTACTTCGAAAGATCCTCTAGTCCCAATAAAAGAGGAAATTAAGCCTCGATACTAGGAATCAACACCTCACAGGTAAATTCATTGTGATTGAGTTGTTATTTAAGTGATACAGTAGTGTTGATTAACTTAATAGTAAAATATTCCATTTTTACATGTACCAGAATCTTTTCGAGTTTTCTACTGAATCAATATTTCAACACCTTAATAACTTAAAGTAAGATTCCGTTTTCACCTACACTGTATAATTCATTGAGTGTAATCTTTATTGACACTCATTGTTATTTTAGCTTTACACCTGCAATTAGGGGCGTATACTTCGAGGTTGTTCATGGGTATACTTCGAGGTTGGTCATGGCCTCATGGGGGTACCAACATGGCACAAACCCACTTACACCAAATAGAGACATTTGGCAGTGGATAGAACTATTAAAGCGTATTACAGCGTTAATTTAGATGACGCTAACTTGAATATTAAAAAATTTACTCGCGTTAATTTCATGTTTTTGAAAATGTTCTTCCCTCAATCGCGTTAATTTCATGTATTTGAAAATGTTTGCTCCAAATCTCGTTAATTTCCTTCGGGTTAATCTTCTATAGTAAGGTATTCTACATCATAGCACAAGCGGCACTACCAAGCATTTCTTCTTGGCCAGGTAACAGAGAATCATTGGGGTGCCAGGCCTGCCTGGCACCCCCATGATTTTCCTCCAGGGGTGCCATGCGCCCCCGGCATCCCCCAAGTTTACGCACTGCCTTCAATTGACGTAAATCCAGAATATTTGTTACAGTATAGTCAAATATAAGGATGTCCGTACCATTGAACTTCGTTATAAGCCGATTTATGGCTGACTTGGAGTTCACTGTAATACTATTTAATTTCATAAATTGGTTTAAAATATTTTGTTTCTATTACAGTGGATGCCGGTTGTAGTACATCGTCGGGAACTGCACTTAAGGTGCTTTTAACCGGCATGTTCTTATGAACGACATAATTTATATGGGGTATATGGCAACCGTTTTTCCACACAGTGTGCTTATATCCGATATGTTCTTATAACCGGTGTGCTTATATCCGACATCTACTGTCTTTTGTTAATCGTAATCAGATAAAATAGTGTTGGGTATTGACGTAAATGACACTGTGTATTATAATTCGTATGTTGGCTATCAAAAGTTAATACTAACTATAAGTAATATCTACAAACCTACCTAATCTAAATATTACTACTGTATTTATTTATTGTTTACTTGAGACGATTTGAAGGGGAGAGGAGGGACATGGAGGAGAGGAGATGGGTGGCTGAGGGTCAGATTCTAACTATCAGGGGCTTATTTAGGGAGAGGAGGAGGGATGACAGGAGACGGAGGCAATGGAGCAGGAAGGGGGGTACTTTTGGGATTTTTATATTAATTTTTTAATCTAGTTCATCTATTTATTATTATGTTTCATTTAAATTAAATTTAGTATATTTATTCTGTTTGTTTGTAATAGTTATTTTTGTTTTTAATTAATTGTAGTTGTGTCTCTGCAATTGTTAGTATTATAAGCATATGCTGAATTGGGAAATTATTCGATTAGGAAAGCTAGTCAAATCAGATATACATTGGAAATTGGGCAACTGGTTTAACTTGCTATAATTATCAGTAATTTAAATTAATTTAACAGGGATACATATTGCAGATAGAATATAACATATAGTGAGAGGTTCAAAACAGGTAATCAAGTCAGAAATTGTCATACACCAGCGTCTCAAAACAATATATAATAGTACATCTATGTCTCTGGTTTATCCTTACTAGCGTCTCAAAATTTTAAATTCATAAGAGAAAGTAAAAATAAGCCAAAGATTCCTTTTATGGCGTCTCAAAATATCACTGTATAATTTCTAATACCACATCCATTGTTTGCTAGTACTAATGTCTCAAAATCTCACGCGTCTCCTTCTTAAATTCAATTCATAATAAATAGTAAAATAAGCCAAAAATTCCTTTTATAGTGTCTCAAAATATCACTGTATATTTCTAATAGCACGTCCATGGTTTGCTAATAGAATGTCGCAAAATCTCACGCGTCTCAAAATATCATGCAACAGAACTTTTACGATTTAAAAAGGGAAATAAAATCGGCGACCTCAATTTTATTACTTTCCCCTACTTGGATTCCTTAAGAGGTTCATGTGTTAAATGGGATACCCCTAGGAACTTAAAACTGGTCATACATTTTATGTTGCAATTTGTCCGAGGTTCAGCCTTATTTTCTCATAAAATGACTTTACTAATAACATAATGTTTCTTGTTATAAGTTAAGTTGAAATAACTATTAATAAATTAAGAAATCGAGATCGCGTAACAATTGATTGATCCGTCTCGAAGCGACTGAGATTCGTATCTATTTAAACTAATTATTGTCCTTTGCGTTTAGGTTCATGATAATTATTATTGTTATATTTTATTCACAAGTTAATAGTATCTTGATTTGTATTATCAACATGGAACCTCTTTAGTCATATCCATAGAAAATACTTCTGAATCGTTCTTGAAGAAATTTAGAACACAGTGAACTAAAACGTGTCCCCTTTCTAGAATGATTATGGACAATTTGAGAAACAATTAATTCTTGTATATATATTATCTGGAGAATAATGTGTATCCAAATTTATAGATTGTATAATTTATTTAAAAATGTGAAAATGTTTACAAATTACAAGCCATACAAACCCTTCACTTCACTTTCTATTGAGTTTAAACATTCCTTAATTTCTCAAATATAAATTTATCTAAAATTGTTTTTTAATAATAGTGGTATAATCTGATGATTAATCTACGTAAGGTAAAAAACTAAAATGTTTCCAATGTAGTCAAAATATTATGTAAGATTTAGCCTTATCTATACTGATGACAAATCCACCATCAGAATTGATTTCGAATAATTTTCGTTCGAGTGATTGATTAAAGCTTGATATTAGGTAATATTAAATTCCTATAGCTGACTAAAAATATATGCGCCCATTTTTGAAAAAAACTTGCAAAGATTAAGAGTTGATATTCATTAGATATTATCTATGTATAATAACGAGGAAAAGCAGCATCATTTGAAATCAATTCATAAGCACAGTATTGTGCTATCACGCTTCAAAGTGAAACTTATCAATTTCTCATGATTATTTTGCATTTTTCTGATTCAAACACTTTCAACAAATATTCATATGGATGAGGAATATCAAAAGTTTGCTGCATCGCTTCATTTATATATAGACAATTACAATATAACTTATGTTTGAATTCATCAAATACGTGAAATAATCTTTTTGAAAATGGGTGCACGTTCGACTTGGTCGACCTTTTGTTGAAAATTATCTGTTTATTTATATAATAATACAGTATATATGCACTTCATTCGGTAGGAATCTCACAATGTGGTTATATAACAATGTAACTAAGTAATAATATGCAATATTTTCCTTCTAATATGTGAAGTAATTTAGCACAAAAATATGATTATTTCTCTATAATGTGTGACAAATTCTCCTCAAATTTTAGTATTACGTCAATGGCGCATGGTTGTGTATCTTCTAAAGTACGGTATTTATAATTTCCGGATGAAACTTTCTGTGAATATACCCAACCTCTAGATCATTCGAAATCTGGACTAATACCGAACTAATGATTGTTCTCGATGTTCGTTTTTAAGATGGGTTTCGTGCCTTAAGTAAAGGCCACTGATATGGTAGGCATTATTGTTCTAGATTTTGACCGCCCAAAGGTCATCGTCAGTTACCAGGACTATGTTAAGACCCAGAACTGGTCTGAGCCTCTGTTGAAACAGGAGTTGTTTTGATGAAAACAAATGTTGATGGAAAATGTGTTGTTGTAACCTTGAGTTACTTTGAATTCTGGTTGGAATCTTGCACCTGAAATGAATTGTAGACTGAATTTATTAAGCGAGTAACCGGCTCATAATGATTTTTATTTAAATGTATATGTATAAAGAAATCGAGTTTGAATTTCGAATAAGATCAATGCAACCCGAGTATCGGTTCCAGATAATTCGTTTCCACAGTTTTTTTAACATCACATTGTTCTGTAGCGATATAAACATCCGTATCAAGCATACAATAAATGGCCTTTACCTCAACATCACTTGCCCTAATACGATATTCAGTCATGGCGGAATTCCTCGAAAAAGTGACTGGAGACATAGTCTTATTGAAGGTCTTAAGATAACGGTTAATTATTGGTTTCCCACTCGTAACCATGTATCTGCATATTTCGGCTCTAATCTTCGCATGATTATCTTGAGTACCTGAAATCATAATTGATATGCACCTGAAAAAACAATTCTCATCCATTCCAATCTCCTCTTTTTGCCGCGGAATGAATTTGGAGAGAAGAGATCCAGCGAGTGTAGATTCCTGTCCAAAATATTTCTCAAAATGAACTCCAAGGTGTAGTCAGGTCGCTTAACATCGATTTCGGGAAACGATGGACAAAAGCACCAAATTTTTTATACGTAATCTTTATGACCCCGGACGGCAACTTTCCAATATCAACTCTGGTCTACTGTTAAAGACCAGATTCGTTCTCCACATGAAATTTCCCGTAGTTTAAGGGATCACTTGCCAATAGTCTATCCCTAGTAACGCAATAATGCCTCAGGAATGTGACAACATTCCTTTCTCGAAATTTGTCCTAAACCTATCGAGTGACCCCTTGTTCGACTCCCAACAGCTATCTGAATCTTGTTACAGACATAGTGACACTCTAAATCGTTATTTGATGCTGTTTACGACAGTTTCCTTAGTTATCATTACTCTAATAGTCCACCAGTGGGTAAAAGGACCCAGGTGGGCTATTAGAGAACATGGACCATTAAAGAATTTTGCCTTAAGTAACATCAAATATACATATATATCCGTTCGTCGTGGGCCGCGGAAAAATTTGATGCCGAGGTCATAAAGATTACGTATAAAAAATTTGGTGCTTTTTTGTCCAGCGTTTCCCGAAATCGATGTTAAGCGACCTGACTAGTGGTAACATTTCTGTTTTTGCCATTGCTCGGTAATAGGCTGGTAGAATGGACCTTTTAAAAGAGTTGAGATCATCAATGGCAAGTTCTCAGTCTCAGAACCAAATTTTCTGTCTATCAATTCGGTTTATAGGTGATTACAAATCTGAAAGAATTAAAATTTAGGACAACAAAATGTAGATTTGATATTGTGCACTTACTACTGGGTATAAAACCGTGTGCGGATATTCAATGCAGGGCCTACTCTATAAGGTAAGTTTTTCATACTTATGGGCATAATCTTTTTCGACATAATGGTGAAGTATGTTCACATCTTACCATAAAATCATATTGACTCATATTTCGAATTCACAACTACAAAAAGCAATACATACTACTCAAGTAGTATCATAATATAGTATATTTAACCTATCAAAACAAACCATGTTGAACAGAGTGCCATGTTTAAGGATAGAGAAAAAATTCAGTAGCTGTTGGGCACAAATGTCTTTTCAAACTGTTATGGAGGTTTCGTGTAGAGGCGAAATATATTATCGATCTTTTAACTTCCTGATTATATCTTCTTGGGGAAGTACTTTGTAATTAACTTATCATTGTAAATTACTAAATTAATTCTATTTAGCTAAAACATGTGTGTCAAACTCGATTCGAATAGTGGGCCAATTTCATAGTCCCAGCCCTTTACGCGGGCCATATACCAGATATTTTAATGGATTGCGGGCCAAATCTGAGCAACCGGCGGGCCACCAGTTTGACACGCCTGAGCTAAAAGCTTACCTTGACAAAATTTAGTTAATCTAGTATTCTCTCGCGTGATATACCATAAACCGTGACCTTCGTTATATAAGGCCTTACTACTACTCCGATCCATTGATTACTTAAAGGCCATTGATTATTAGCTGACATATCTTTATCTCAATAACTAGTGATGACAGACCTGAGAAATGCATTATAATTATATAGGAAGTTAGGAACATGATATCAAGGCATGCATAACACACTATATAATTGTGATATATCACCATTTGATTACGTCATCGCTATTTTTCGTGGGAATTATCGTGTTTTTATAGCCTGCTTTTAACATAGTTAAACACTTTATAAATTTTCAAAATTGGAACATGAGGTTGTCCATAACTAGTTGAATGAAATATATCGAAATTATAAATGGAATGTTGACACATTCCTCGGTTGCCTGGGAAAGTATATTTTCTAAAATGAGCCATAACTCAAAAACTCTCGATTTTATGTTGAGGCTGTATATCAGTATAAAATGATCGTAATGATTATATATTTAGCACTTAGAGTAGTTCGATTGTGAGGAATTCAAATCCGAAATCCGAATTTGTATATTTTATTTGCCTCATAATTATCCGAAATTAAATATTTAATTAGCTCATTATATAAGTAGTTAATGAGTTTATCACCTCTATATAAATTTATATTTAAAATAATTGCTATATTCTTATACTTAACATATCGTTTCATATAAATAGTATTGTAGAAGCACCCAAAACGTTTTCGCGTAGCTAGGAATACTGACTGTTTCTAAAATAATTATTGGTGTACGAATACTTTTGGCCAGGCAGTGTAAACTAAGCTAGTACTGATCTATCCGCAATTGGTAACTTCCTATTTATTGATAGTACAATTTCTAGGCCTAACTTCTATATGATTTGAGATAATGAGATTATGACCATATAAATAATTAAGTGCTAATAATCTCATTATCTCAAAGATTATTGAAGTTAGGCATAAAAAATGTACTATCAATGAATAGGAAGTTACCAATTGCAGATAGATGAGTAGTAGCATAGTTTACATAAAATCGATAGTTTTTGAGTTATGGCTCATTTTAGAAAATATACATTTCCCTGGCAACCGAGGAATGTGTCAACATTCCTTTTATAATTTCGATATATTTCATTCAACTAGTTATGGACAACCTCATGTTCTAATTTTGAAAATTTATAACGCGTTTAACTATGTTAAAAGCAGGCTATAAAAACACGATAATTCCCACGAAAAATAGCGAAGACTTAATCAAATGGTGATATATCACAATTCTAAAAGTGTGGTATGCATGCCTTGACATCATGTTCCTAACTTCCTATATAATTATAATGCATTTCTCAGGTCTGTCAATACTAGCTATTGAGATAAAGATGCGCTAGCTAATATTCAATGGCCTTTAAGTAATCCATGGTCCAGCAAAATCTACTCAGTAGTAAGGCCTTATATAACAAAGGTCACGCATAAACATACTGCTCTGATACAGCTTGCATAATCTACATTTTATATACATTATATTTACTGTGTTAAAAAAGATAACTACAATGTTTATTACCTTAGATCTCTTACAATCACTAAAATACTCCATATTCGTTTTGCTTCTTTTACAAGATCGGGGTGGAAGAGAATTATCTTTTACTTTGCGTTCTGTAATATCATCAAGAATTGGCTACAACAGTAGTAAAGTAAATATTGATTGTTTTTATGGATTCAATCTGTTGACACCTCGAGTTGTATATACTTTTTGCTAGATGGATAGGATAGGCAACATTAGCAAGTGAGGTATCGTTCTTCGTATCTTTTTCCGCTCGAAAAGGGCCAAGAAATTGGGTTGCGTCTTTGTATTTTGGGAGGTGCTTATCTTTCTTGATGTTTCGCACTATAAACATCTCTCCCTTTTGAAAGTCTGATC
Organism: Hexactinellida sp. DTS-2022; assembly: GCA_028753945.1. Taxonomy (NCBI): domain Eukaryota; kingdom Metazoa; phylum Porifera; class Hexactinellida; species Hexactinellida sp. DTS-2022. The sequence continues at coordinate 3,671,173 of JAPNXP010000014.1, forward strand.
TAAAATAACAAAAGGCTTTTCACTAATCATTTGATTGACTCGATGACTCGTGAGTCACCACATGTAATCGAGTCTAGAGTCGCCGAATTTAGCACGAGTCAATTGACTCATGACTCGAGTAATAAAGGTCGTGAATCTTGAAATGCCCTGGAATAACATAGTAATTAATTTAATTACGTTATAGTAATAAAACTATATTTTACCAAATTTAACTCATATTTACCTGTTAGTTTTTACCTTCTTATCGTAGATACGTTTCCGTCTCATCTGTTCTACTTTGGTATTCAAACGAGCCTCCAATTCGTTCAGTTGGCGTATATAAGCCATTTCATTGCCAATATAGTCACTAGATTCATTGGCGTGATCATTTTCAAATGAGTCGGCTACTGGATCACTACGAGATGATTCATCTTCTGAAGATTTCTCGTTATGGTAAGTGCTATAGTGCTTACTCAGATTCAGCAAAGGAATATCATCACATTGGCGACCGAACATAAACTCGAAGCCTGAAACTTGGTAACTCTTTTAACCTTTGTATTTGCAGCCATAACTGCAAATTGAAGTTTGGTTGGCCACGTGCCATCTGAGCTTTGGCTTAGTTTCTCGATTTTCCTCCGGGATATTATCAACATAGCGTAAGATTTGAATACATCTTAGAATAGTTTAACATATTCGTGTATTAAAAGTATGGTACAAATACAAACAAATGACAAATTCTAACTTTTTCAAAATCTTGTTGTGTGCTTCCACAAGGCCATTACTCTGAGGATAGTAAGCACTTGTACGCCTGTTGTCTACACCAAGTTTTTCGGTGAACACCTGTTAATTCTATAATAACTGATCAAAAAGATTCAAAGATTTACATACCTAACTTCAAACGGCTAGCTCGCATCTCAAGTAAATTTATTGAGATTCTCCATTACTTATAAATAGCGACAATGTTTATCTAAAAATTCAAATAATATAAAACTGGGTAACTAATCATAACAATATCCTTGCTATTTTTAAATTGTCACGTTAAATAGTGCGAAACAATACGAAGAATCATCACAAGATTCAAAACAAATGCACACAATCACAAATTTGTTGCTTATTTGTTTCTAACATTCTAGAACTTAGTTAGGTAATATAATTGCTAACCTTGCTTGTATATTATATTCCTTGGTCGTGCTGGCTTATTTTTGGAACATCAAAAGTGCGATATACACTCAACAAATCAGCGGCGACCTCTGCGCTAGATTTTGATTTGAGTGGTCGCGCGACAACAAATTTACTTTGGTAACAAACAATAACGAGTACATGTTTATACCCTAAGTCATTTTGAGGCATTTAAACAGATAGCAATGCCTATGTGCTGCCAAGTTCTCTCAGGGGGGTCAATAGGCTGAAGTTCCTTGTTTGGGTATTGAATTTAGCAGTAATGACAAGAAGTGACCTATTAAAATAAATATATTAATAATATTATAATTATAAAAATATTAGAAACATGCAACAGGTGTTAACCATTCAAGATCCATTTAACAAACAATTAATACTCATATCCAAGACATATACACTACGCCTAATACATATTACAACCCTAACCAGCATGAATGCAATCAATCAAACAGTCAATTAATCAGCATCAGAAGAATCCTCAGATTAATCGAAACTACGTATTAATTAAAGCCATAATACAGTGTTCATTATGTTCAAAATTAAAATCCGTAGTACAAATTTATCACAACTACACTTAATGAGGAGGCAAAGTAATTAATATTTAAATGGAGATATTTCAGCTCTGCAGCCAAAAGGAAGCCTAAAACGGAAACGAGGGCATGCCCATTTCAGTTACACCACTGCTACTACACAACTCTGAAGGAAAACGATAAATATGCACACTTCGTAGAATAATTATTAAAACCCTTCGTTGCCCTGAGGTAAAAGGTATAAATAGAAAATCCCATTTTCACTTTCAAGTTCAATTGATATTTAATTAACTTTCTGTTTAACTTTCACGTTCCGGGGCAACGAAGTATTTAATATTATAATATTATATTAGTACATACTAATTCAATAAAACTAAATAAACTTACATATTGTTCGACTGTTTGATACATTTTATCCGAAAATATATTTGCTGTATAGAATTACTCATGGCATTGATACCCGGGTGGTCAATATGATATGCCTCTAAGATTTTAGCTATTTCAGAACTAAGAGGCTATTCGAAACGTTCCAAAATGCCTCGCTTGAAACGAATTATCTACAAGTAATAGTATTTAGAATATAGGTTTGTGAAAGGGTAGGGAATAAACGAGATCCATTAGAATTTATAATATTTATTTACTAACCTTGTAGAGGATACTTTCTTTTAAACAAAAATCTGAAGCCCTCCTACTGAAATTGGACCGGAGGTATCTTGGTCCAGTTTGAACTTCGACTGGATATATTCCAGCGGATAAATATTGAAGCAAATTGTTGTACTCTTCAGGATTCATTCATAATTTAAAATAACTAAGTACAGTAGTGGAGTTATTCGTCTACTATATACAAGTTACGAATCAAGTTACGATAGACATTGTGCATCCATGGTCCGAATCAAGTTACGATGAAACACCCCAATTCTTCCCAAGTCTCTTTGTTTGAGAATATTGTCTCTATCTGATTTCGGTTTGCCTAATTTCCTGTGAATTGTATGAAACTCGCTTTCTGGAATTTTAAAATATCGACAAACTACACTCTCTGAAGCTCGCTCGATGGTTGGGAACTTTGCACTTCAAAAACTTCCTTGTTATCCATGATAGTCAGTTTATTTATTAAAAACAATTAAACATAAAATTTTGTTTTTAAAATATTTGAAGATTGGACAATGTCATATGCATTTAATATTTTTATGGGAAGTTTTGGGTAGCTAAAAATTACAATAAATCCATTTAAAATGATGACCCACAGGATTAATTCTTTCGTAATCGTCTACCAGCGATAATGGTGCCGGGGCGCCGGCGACCCGCCGGAGGAACGGGTACACAAGTAGAAATGATAAACCAAAATCAGGGGGGAGGCAAAGCCCCAGCACCCCCCTTCAAAATTGACCGGAGCAACGGGTGCAACCGTGCCGCCGGCGCAATTTGGAATGTGGAGAGAGGCCTTGGGGTGCATTTGATTGGCAAATCGAGATTTCTGCGTCATTCGGCTGAACATTTGTCATCACTGATGTATTGTTTACCTAAATAACATTTGTCAATCAATAAGGGCATGTTGAAAACGAAGGGAAATTGCCCGGTAATTAGTGTTTTGACTTAGAAATCAATAATGAATTATAGCATTACCACTTGTGGAAGTTCTAGAATATTTACCTCTGATATGAAGTTAAAAAGTTCTACCTCAGTGTGCAGATTACCCAAAATTCACTTGGTATAGAGGAGAGCTGTAATTCAAAAGATCATAAAAGTCGAGTTTTCAAATAGTATCAAGTTTCAAGTGCTAAATTTACAACATAGAAGCTTTCTAGAGCATTTGAGAGCATACTAGTATCAGTTTTTCTTCTAGTTTCCAGATATTTGTCTATAATTAGTACATCTCTTATGGTTTCCGAATTTGTTATCATTTCTTTTATTCAGTTTTTGATGATATTTGTATATTTTGTGCCCGATCTTATATGGTAAGATATGGTCAATTATTACACCTATACTATCTTAAACTACAGAAAATTCTCTTTAAGATGTAATCAGTCACTAATTGACATCATTTGACCCAAAAAAATTACATACATTATTAAACTGTCCATCAGACTAAAATTTTAAAAAATTGAGTTGTTTATATAATATTCAAATACTTGTGGTTAAGTATAAAATGTAAAATATGTAATATCTACTGTGTTTATTCGTTAAATCAATGTAAATTATTATTATTGAGGCATTTATTGTTCTTGAAACACGCAACGATAATACCAGTGAAGTATCCGAACAGATAGTGTGTTAATTTCAAATCCCAAAACAGAATAAGAAATATTTTCTGAATTCTGTCTTAATTATTAATTTGTTGCTTCTCACATAGTACGTAATTTTATTCAGTTATAAAGCGGAAAATAAGATGTTAGATGCTCATTTGTATTCTACATATCGACACATACTACTATAGTCCAACTAGATCGGTGATAATTATCAAAAAATTTCGAAATTCGATTTATCTCATTTATTCTAAGTCAGCACAACTTAAAAATAGAAGCCATACCAAAAATATTATGCCCAATCAATTTGTTATAGGTGATAACCCATAGGTAACTAATACCTTTTATACCTCTATCTGCACCTAAATACCTATGACCGCTGATCTACCTGTTTTTAGGTCTTAGTCATAATATATGATCAGTGCGAATCAATGATGAGACATTATCTGAAGGACCTATGGTCTAGTTATAATCAGTGGCGGACACTAGGGGGGGCAAGCGCCCCCCCAATAATTTCGAAAGAGTAAATTGATTGGGGGCACTGACTAAGAATACTGAAAGTGTGATGAGTCCCTACTAATTTCGCCCCCACAATATTTCGTCAAGTGTCCGCCACTGGTTATAATACATTACCAGTATAATTGAATGATTCTGCACTATTTAAATTAAGTGCACCTGGGCTCCTCAACCGTTGTCTGGCACCTAGATATACCACCGTACACAAATAATATATGAGGTGAGTTTACTCTTGAATTTGAAGCATGAATTTTTACAAGTAAGTAGTAAATTTTCTCTAACAGAAAAAATATTTGTCATAGATAAACTTATTTTGATAGCAAAATATTCTTGTTTGGCGAACCCCAATATTCGGGTGGACAAGGTATTTCTTTTCCTGTAATCAATCAGATAGAATTTACAACGGATGTCCCAAAATTTATTTACCGAATAGTTCTATCACAGGCTATTGTATTTGAATAGGCGTATACAGATCAATTCCACAGCTTATTCTATTAGAATTAAGTCCACATAGTCGCTTAAATAGAGACTATTAGTTACCATACGATAGATAGTTGAATTACCATAGACAAGTTTTCACAACAATATCAAATCCAGTGAAAGTAATCGGAATTCCATTTGGTGTTTACATGAAGAAGGGCATCGCGCAGACAGTTCCTCGAAGATATTCGCATGGTATATGGAATGAGTGCCTTTTCAGATCCACAGTATACAAATGGATAGAACTATTCGAGGTGAACTCGGATACCTGTGAGGACTGTGGAGGTCCCCCAAATTGTCAGGTCTCCCAGTAACGTTCAGCTGTTGAGAGAATACTGGATGAAGACACGTGCTACTGTCCCTGAGTTAGAGGAGAGATATGGGAGCCCATAATGAAACATTAATCGAATTATTCAAGATGAACTGGAACGAAACGAGTGTTTGCTAGGTGCTCCCAAAAACTGTTATCATAGGAACAAAAGCGAGATAGGATAGAGAGTCATTTCGAATTACTGAAATCATGGAGAATCTTTTAAACTGCATAGTTACTGGTGATACTACGAACCAGAGACTATATTTCAAAGCAGTCAATGGAAGCGAAACCATTATGATTTCCCGAATCATTTGAATTTCAGTGTGTATTCTTGAATAAAGAAACATTGAAACTGTAATAAAAATGCTTTGGTGTATTTGTAATTTTTGTTTGGAAAATATTTAAGATTTAATTAATTCATATTCCTAGTTTACATTACAGAAATGGTTATTTAACAGTAAATTGATCTATTCCATTAAGTAGAATTCATTATCTATAAAATTTCAATTTTCTTCAAACCCAATTGTCTCCCAAATTTGAATTTGAATGGTCAAAGATTTGGGATATACTAATTTCTCTTTATATCGGTCAATGCAATAGTTTCTTTCATTTGGACTCTACCAAAACCGTTGAATCTTTGAAATTCGAACTTACAAATTGGATGCAAATTGGATTTTTGTGGTTAAAAATGGTCACAAAATGTACAAGACCCTATAACCCAAATATTTATGTATTTATTTCATTGTATATAGATTTATTCTTCCTGATAAAATTTACGTCTGACACTGGCTGCTCAAATAACATAGAAACTTCGCTCCTTGTTATCTATAATAAAATTCGCTAGGTTATCCTTATTGGATAGAGTGGATACATAGATTTTGATCCTGTTATTTAATTTACGTTTATTACATAGTTATTTCATTTTTTATTTATTAACAATTACCATAATTCATTAATTATACAGTGGATTCTCGTTAATACGAACTCTGAGGAAAATTTCGGTTAAGAGGAACAATGTTCAATTCCCCTACCTATACAAATGCATAATCAAAACTCCGGTAAATATGAAACCCGTGTATTACGAACATTTCGACGGTCCCTTGGTGTTCAATGAATATCTAAAAATTATTCAGCAAATATAATATTTAAATAAACTTGCATTAATGAATTGAGGGATTGTGGGTAATTGATTTAATTGCCCCTTCAATGGTTCGATATTTGCATGTACTTATGTGCTCTTAGTGTATAACCGAATCTTAATTAATTTCATCTGTATTCATTATTATTTGGTTTTTCTCCGCCTTTAGTTATGCTCGAATCGTGGGAGCTGTCTATGTGGTCAATGTGTGTGTGAGGTTCAACAAAATCTTGAAGATAGAGTTTATGGGCAGTTTTGTGAATGTGACAATTTTAATTGCCCTCGTGGTTCTGATAATGCTGTTTGTGGTGGTATTTCTCAAGGCACATGCGAGTGTGGCGATTGTATTTGCTTACGGCATCCAAATGGAGGAATATGGACGCGTGGGTCTACAGGTGTTTGCGATTGTACACCCGATCAAGAACCCTGTAGAGCCGCCAATGGACAAGTATGTGCGGGTAATGGTAATTGTATTTGTGGAAGATGTAATTGTCCTTCTGAATATACAGTCGCTTCAAATTGCCTATCTTGTAATGACCCTATGACATGTAATGCACTCTGTATAAACTATTACGAATGCATCACTTGTTATCGTGAAGAGAGAGAAGGTTGCAGATGTGGTAACGAGACAGAAATCTCTGTTATTTTCATCAATGAAACTATATCAGGTAATTATGAAATTGATGGTATTCGAGGTACTCCTTGCCGAGTCACCATTGGTGGTTGTGCTACGTCATTTTTTGTTGCTGTTGATCGATTGGGTAATATTCATCCAATTCACGTACAATTGGAACCTATTTGTAATTCCCCTTTCACTTTGTGGTACGTTCCACCGCTTGCTGTATTATTCGCTCTTATTATTGCTCTCATCATAACTCTGATAATTGTAAAATTAATCTTAGTTTGTCTTGATATACGTGAATATAGAGACTTTACCAAAAACTTGCACCTTGACACACAAAATATGAACGAAAATCCTTTATATCGAAAAGAAGCAGCAGAAGTTGGAAATCCGATATATAATCAGATCAAGCAACCTACTAACATTAAACCTCTATTTTGAAAATACTTACTTTATTTTTGGTGTAATTATTTTGGCATCATCTGAATATATATTTAAAATGTACTTTTGTCAAATTATATTAATGTTTTCTATTATCACTAATTTGTATATATTAGGATATTATCTGGCAGGTCAATCCAAATGCTTGGTAACTGTATCTTTTCTACTTTTCTGTATCAGATCTTTGTCCCTTTATAGTAGTAATAGTACCGTTGACTACGATTAAGAGGGTAACTTTGGTCTGATGTAGTTTGATCATATGGTGATTATAGAATAATAAATATTCATGATATATTAATTAATCTAGAATTAAGCCGCTTAGGTGATAAGGATTTCTTTCAGGCTCATGCTACCCACAGATGTAATCCATATTGAGTCATCTAGGTGAGGGAGAGCGAGCACAAACTAAATGTAGACGCGCAGAAAAATTGCCTGGAATATAGGTTGTTTGTGGGTATGGATGTTTAATACAGTATTTACATTATCAACTAAAATGATATTAGTGTTTTTTAATATTTTTTTGCATAATATAATATTGCACTGAAATTTCAAATAAATCGACCTTAACTTATTTTAGAAACAGCTGCTGGAAGTTTAAATTCATATGGTGCTCATCATAAGTGATTTTATATACCAAAAATGGGAGTATAGTTTTAATTTATATGTTGTCAGAGTTGACTGTTCTGAGTTTAAGAAGTAAGAATACTGGTATAAGCAGGGTAGAAACCTGATATATGTTAATGGTGACACTTTTTAATAAATTCTCATTGCATATTTTTCCAGGAAATTGTCTGCATTACTACAATAAATAGTAAAAATAAAATTGTTTTTGCTTCTACTATAAAATTATATGAGCTGTATATTATAGTATACAAAAATGCACTAAACTCGTTTAGATATTCACCGAAGAGAGGCCTTAGATGACCCATGATGGGCATGACCCTTTTCACTATAAGAATGATTTTTCAAAAATCCTTTTAAACGATCTGAACATATTTGAATTTTATTGGAAATGGATTACACAACCCAGGATAATTTTTAATCGAAATCACATACTTCTATCTTAGCATACTTTGGAATGCTGAACTCGAATCTGCAATCAAATTTTATCTAGCACGTCTAGTTTTCCTGAAATTCAATATTCAATTCTTTTCAATTGCATCGTGTTACATAATTTTCTTGACGTACTTTATTCTAGCAAATCAAATTATAATAATCATCGTGCTTGTTGAAATCAACGAGAGAATTTTTGCTACGTTTGTGATCTTTTTTGCGTCAAATCACAAAGAAGAACAATCACGGGTCAATTGAAGAACATCTAGAAATCGTATTTCTGGAGTGTCCACTTGGCGACCAGGGCAAGTCAAGGGCACTACATGTGATATACACTTCTTGTTTAAATGGACCACGTGATTGGTTAAACAAAAGGAAAGTGTAAATTCCCTTTGCAATTCCCATGATCTGGAGGAAACAGAAAGCCATTATGATGATTGTTACTTCTGTCTTATCGACATGATAGATTTTCAAGCAAGAATAAGCATACCATTGATTGTCCATACTTGTAATCTGCTCTCAGACCAATTCCACACGACACTCATAACAGTTTTAATTACTGCCACAGCAAATCTATTTAAATTTGAAATGTTGAAAGATTTGGAATTTTCCGCGGAAGAAGTTCATACATATTGTACCCTAGCTAAGTCCCAGAAAATGAATCAATAGCGCCACAAAGTTTTCACATGGAGAATTAAATGACCTGGTAGGGATTTAGACTTATGCAGAGAACAAGCTGAACCTCGCATCCAGGCTCAAACAGAAAAACTTACTCGACAAAGATGTCATAACTACGTATTGCAAGATAAATTTGGATCTCGCTCAACACTTCACCACTGATGGTCCACTTTGAATTATTGTAATGATATCGAAGAACTATATGCAAACCTATTACAAGAATATTCTTCCACAGATTGGATAAACTCATGAAAAAACACAGTTTGAAGGCTGTTCTGTTGGATAACGGGAATCTAAAGCCTTGAAATCCAATTGATCACTCCTTATATCTCATGGAAACCTTCGTAAATTTGCAGGATGTTTTGGAGGCAATACACTATATGAATGGAATATCTGCGGTATTCTTAATGTTATCGGGCTGATGGGTTTATACTCAAAAGAGTATAAACGCAAAGCAGTTTCCAATTATTTTCTCATCGAAATAGTATTTGGGATAGGCCATGGCCTACTATATAATACGGCTAGATAAGTCAAATATTTGCCATTTTATTTCCAGGCCAGTGTTTACTTTCTAATTGCTCGTAAAATAAATCACCTATTATCATGGAATAAACTAAACTTAGGTTTTCAAATACGCTGGAAACATCTAAAAATACTTTTGAGAATGATTTCTCATCGGATTTAACCACAATGACGTAATCAAATATACATACCCATATATGGTAATTAATACTAATTATGAAGTAGAGATTGAAGTAGCGATTTTGTGAACATTAGCTAAATAAGTCCCAAGAACGGTCATTAAACTGACTGGGCAACATGTAAGTCGTCAAACAGCACTTTTAAGACTTAGATTAAAATCTAACTATACATTTCAAAAAATAAAAAACATATGGTTTGATAACAATAGTATAATTATTTACTTACATTGACGTTGAAAAGAATTTGAGTGAAAGGAATCACATAATTTGTTACTGTAGTTAGTATTTAACAAGAAAAATGCATTAGGATAAAAACGGCTTAGTTAGATTCTCAAATTATCTAAAAAATTAACATTTATTTAACATCATTGCCATATATGGGTATGTATATTTGATTACGTCATTGTGGTTAAATCCGATGAGAAATCATTCTCAAAAGTATTTTTAGATGTTTCCAGCGTATTTGAAAACCTAAGTTTAGTTTATTCCATGATAATAGGTGATTTATTTTACGAGCAATTAGAAAGTAAACACTGGCCTGGAAATAAAATGGCAAATACTTGACTTATCTAGCCGTATTATATAGTAGGCCATGGATAGGCCTACACCAGTTAAGTGTCAAAAGTGTTAGTCCATAATACAAATCACATTTTCACAAAGCGAAACTCTAACAAATATTGTCGATGCATAAATCGGAACGAACTTACTGACACAGTTGTACCCACTATACTTTGCCATCGAGCAGCTTCCTCGATGTCTAATTTAATTCAACTCCTTGAATATATTAAAATTCCGATGAAGGTGAATTATCAGTCACTCGAAATTAAATAATTCCACTGTAACGAGAACTCAACCTGACATATGATCAATTACAAAAGATATGTCACTTTATGAAATGTAAAGGATTACGCATACCAAACACCCGATATACCCAAAGATTTGAAAAAAGCAGAACGTATTTGATTTATTTGAGTCGGAAATCGTAAACATAGAAGAGCAATGTGATTAAATCTCATCACAGTGGCACGAAACAGCCCAAATCTGGAAGTAGGCATTTAGGTTGCAGATAGCATTATAAACTATATTATTGACATATGGGAAATCTACCCCAAGGAATCATTTGGTGTAATCAGAAATATTCTATCGTTTGAGGTGTTAAATTTATGACGTCATTGTCACATTTCGAGAACCCTGAAAATTCATTTAATCGCACATAATTTGCGCCCACTAAGATAAAAATCAGAAGATTTAATAGAACATGTACATTAATGATGCGAACACGTTGGTCACACCAGATTGCCCATATGCTTACTCATTATCGCATGATGACGTGAATACTAAAATTTCAAATTCTTAAATTTGACTATTTTAGGCCTATTTACACTTTAAATCAATGTTAAAAGTATATAAACAACACACCAACAACGAAGCGGTTGGAGTGTGTTGTGTTCTGCTGCGAAGCCACCTAGCAAGCGAAGCGCGCTAGTATAAATTAAAGTACTCTAATTGCATAATTTAATCATATTTATTATGATTAAATTAATAATATTAAAGAACCACAATATTTTATATTATATTTTGACAAGCGAAATTTGGGCGATTTTTATCAAGTTGGCTTATCTAAATTGAATATAACAATTTGGGTCAACTTCGGGCAAGTTAGTGATGGTTTAATCTGATAGAGAATTAACAGGGCTACAAAAGGAAACTTACGAGATAAGTTGACACAGCGCGACAGAGTAAGTTCTGAGTACTCGAAGTTGTGTTAAAACATAAAATTGAATTCCAAAAAAGGGATAAATAAAATGTGAATTATCGATATATAATTTATGCATCCTTTTCTACATTATATGAAACGTTGCATATAATAGAACTAAGAATTCTTTGAAATTGATATTTTATTTACGCTTGACGCTTGATTCATCTCAAATAATAGCTGTGGTAAAAACTTGAGATGAATTCCATTAGAGAGTAATAGTCAACAACTCTTCTTTGGATTCCAATTGTTCTTCGAAACAAGTATATATTGATACAATATTTAACAGCTATAAATTAAATATTGCTCTATCAAATGAGTGTAAATTTGAAAAGTTTAGAAGAAAGTCAAAATATTCCAAATTTCCAGTTGGTGTGCCACTGTGCTCCAATTGAATTCATTTATTGTACTATTATTGATTAACTAAACCGAGATGAAGATATTCGCTGCCCAATTCATTGTCTTCAGTTTGTTGGCAGTGTAAAATAGCTTTAACAGTTGTAGTAACATATTTTATTGAAATTTATAGCAAATTATAGCCCTCTTTGATTTAACCCTCGATCAACCAACTGATGTGCTAACTTTCGATTTAAAAGTATTGTGTCAGGTTTAGGAAAGGTGGAAACGCCCATAATCCTTGTCCTTATTGTATATACAATAAGGTTAAAGATGAGCCTGGAGTTATGCGAACTGGGAGCCATTTTTAAAGTGCTCAACAGTGAGATAGTGAGTCATTACCTTATAATGAATTAAGTGTTAATTATCTGAGTTTATCTCATTATCTCAAAGATTATTGAATTTAGGCATAGAAAATGTATTATCGATGAATAGGAAGTTACCTATTCCGGACAGATCTGTACCAGCCTAGTTTACATAATATTCATAGTTTTTGAATGTTATGTAAACATTTTAGGAAATCTACTATTTTCCATGGCAACCGAGGAATGTGTAACATTCCATTTATAATTTCGATATATTTTATTCTACTACTTCTGGGTATAACCATGTTCCAATTTAGAACATATATAACGCGTTTAACTATGTTAAAAGTATGCTAGAAAAACAAGATAATTCGCAACCAAAATTACCATAACGTCATCAAATGATGACATATCACAATTATGAAGGGTGCTATGTATACCTAGATACCATATTCCTATTAGTTATATATACTTTTCAGCTCTATTATTGCGAATTATAGGAATAATGATCAATTCTCCATTTTTCAATGCACTTTTAGTAATCCATGGGACACAAATTCTCGCTTAGCACTCAGGCCTTTTATATCGAAGTTCATGTTTTGGCTTATTTTACTTTTTATAAAGAATTTAATTTAAGAATGAGACGCGTGATATTTTGATACATACTATTAGCAAACCATGGATGTGTTATTAGAAATTATACAGTGATATTTTGAAACAATATAAAAGTAATTTTTGGCTTATTTACTTTTTATTATGAATTTAATTCAAGAATGAGACGCGTGAGATTTTGAGACATTGTATTAGCAAACCATGGATGTGCTATTTTAATTTATACAGTGATATTTTGAGACACTACTATAAAAGTAATTTTTGGCTTATTTTACTTTTTATTATGAATTTAAGAATATACTATGATTTTGACATCATAATATACATAGACCCTATACTATTATCAAATTAATTAACTATATAAGAAACTTAATATATACATTAATTGTCTTATTCATTTATAACAAACAAACATTCAAATATTTTCTTATTTTGAAATGAATCCAAATGAATATGACGAAATCATTCGCTTTATTCGCGAAGAAAAATATCCTGAAGCATCTCAAGCTTCACGTCCGACAAAATGGAACTACAAAAGAAGATTGTCTTCCTATTTTATTGGAGATACCAACAGACTTCTCAAGGTAATATTGACTTCCTTACTCCCCTAAACCATTTATAAATATCCCATCGTTTAATTGAATTCTCCCTTTAGAGAGTAAAAGTGGAAGGCACAGAGACAGATTTGGCAGGTCCATTGCAGTCTGAGTTGGACAGCATCTATGAGAAGTTTCATGACGAAGTCGGTCATCCCGGAATAAATACGACCCTACATTCAGTTCAGCAAAGAAACACAAGGGCAGGCGTTTCCCAAGACGTTAGAGAATATGTGAGTTTAATTATCCGGTATACTTTCCTAGGTAGCACGTGGTTCGGTCATGGCCGGACCACTTGCCATTTACAGTGACATTATTATAAAAGATAGTCCATCTTTGTCCGGACCACTTCTGTATTTTGTTCACACTATATAAAATTTTCCTACCTATCTCGTTTCATTTGAACATCAAAACAACTGAATTTTTATTCCTGATACAATATACTTCTCGTTTGCCTAATAATGCATGCAGAATTATACTACTCTCAAATGACTTTATCTTGTAATATAATTATAAATATCACAACATTATGATTTTATGTCATGTTTATCCAATAATTATCATTTAAGTGGCATCTGTGTCTGTCACGTGCTACTTGTGGAACAATTGGCACATAAGGAAATGTGGCTGTATCTCAGTGGAAAATAATCGCAAATTCATAATGATTAGAAACTATTCACTTAGCTTTGTAACCTAGTTGTACATATTAAATTACTAGATTTACTTATATGGAGCTCAGTTACTGGTAACTGAACTCCCATATAAGGAAGTTTTTCAATTTAAAAAGACCCATAAGCTCAGAAATGAAATTTAGACACAAATAAAAGCCTACTTCAGTTACCAGTATCTCAGCTCCATATTAGTATTTGTTAAATTATACATTAGTAATGGTAAAGACTTGCCATATATTTCAAACGACAGCGGCCTTGCCACCTCAATCGCAAAAGAAACTCCAACCAATACCACCTCCGTCTAAAACGTGGAGAAATATAGGAATGGACCTTATATGCGACCTCCCTGAGAGTGAAGACGGCTATAAACACATTCTAGTCACTGTATGCTACCTGAGCAAATATGTTGCAGTACGCCCTCTCTAGACTAAGACTTCACAAGAAGTTATTCAGAATCTGAAGGACATATATCTTGATATGGGATTACCTGATATTATCCAGCACGAACATGGCAAAGAGTTCACAAGCAGTGTGAGTAGTATAATGTAATACTGTTTTTTAGATTCTCCCTACATAGTGTTATCTAATTTTAGACATCAACATTATAGTATGTATTGTTATTTGTATTTTTTAACAGATATTTAAGGAATTCAACCAGAAATTGGGTATTGACAATCTTGCACTCGTGCTTACCACCCGATGGATAACGGCTTAGTCTAAGCGCACAACAAGATTCTGAAACAGTATTTTGTAATATAAATTTAGACCCATTTACGAATTATCCATATAGAAAACTGATTAAAATGGAGAGTCAGATAGGGGATCATTAGTCCAAACTGCTGAAACAGGTTGTGCTTGCAATGAACTCCTGCAAGAAAAGATCCCTCGGACAAACTCCATTCATGGTTATGTGGGAAGAGAGTGTCGACATCAAGATCTCTTGTCTACCAGTAACAAACTGCAGACCAACGATGAGGAAGGCTTTGATTTGGAAGAATCAATTTTCTCTGAAGTCACAGATCCACTAGATGATATCGAAGGTATAAACGACATTTTTTGCCCACCTCCTGCCTCCTGATGATTCCCTCGAAGCAGTTAGCAAAATCGATGAATCTCGAACTTCTACACAGCAATCAGCTACGGACTGCATCAATTTTGAACAACTTCAAGCAGAAGATACATTATGATAAGAAAGTTAACACTAGTCGGTTAGTTGAACTGATGACGATATTTAATTCATACATAACACACAGTCTATCTTGTTACTAATGTTCGATTCATACTTTCATTATATTTATTTTCATAATTATTCTCTGTAATTAATGCCCTTCTAAAGAAGGATGACAAGATCATCTAAACCAGGCGTGTCAAACTGGTGGCCCGCGGGCCATTTGTGGCCCGCTGGTTGCTCAGATGTGGCCCGCAATCCATTAAAATATCTGGTATATGGCCCGCGTAAAGGGCTGGGGCTATGAAATTGGCCCACTATTCGAATCGAGTTTGACACACCTGATCTAAACCAACATGCCAAAAATAAAACACATGCCCAATAGAAAGAATCAAACGAAACATATTCGGCTTTACACGGTGTCGAAAGTTTCAGAAAGCCATGTTACATTTTCTAAAACAGACTTAGGCACGAAGAAGGACAAAAAGATTCCAACAGACAAAATAGTGTTTTAATAGTAAATATTGCTTTTTTAGATGTACCAGAATCTTTTCAGATTTTCTTCGGAATCTATTTTTCAACACCTTAATGACTTAAAAGTATGGTTCCGATTTCACATTTACAGTCTAATTAATTGAGTGTAATCTTTATTGACACTCATTGTTATTTTAGCTTAACACCTTGAATTGACGTCAATCCAGAATATTTGTAACATCCCGTAATAATATTCTTACAATGTTGTCATTTGTAGGAAATCCTAATGCAGTATACGTGGGCAGACTATGTCTCCTCTACATGAAGAGCTGCACAAATACACTCCCAACACGATGTTATTCGAGTATTTGGATGGTGGAAAAGAAGAGGAAGTTATAAGTTAACAATGATCCATGCGATATCTACGAATTATCATTTTACACATTATGTAGAAGAGAGATATTATGGAGATTATACTAGGATGGTCAACAGACCTCTATCCCAACTATACAGATACCCAACGTGCTATATAACACACAAAGTACTGTATTTCGTGGTAAGTTAAAATAATCTAACAATACACTCATACAACTCAATTCAATTAAAATTAGTATGTTCGTTCAGTATATAAAAGCAAGTTTTGACATTAAAACAATTCATATAATATTAATTAAATTGTAAACAATTAATATTTTAGCGAATGCAGTATCTAAACACATTGCTATGGGAATTATTTCTTGACGCAGTTCCGCTCCGTAATCAATACGACACACCAATGGATCCAAGGATTACATTGATTGATGAAAAATGGCAGCGTAGTAAAAAGAGATATGTTGGGGATATCATTTGAATCAGTTTAAAACCAAACGAACGACACCGTGTGAATACCTTAGCATGCAAAGACTTATGAATCGTGAATCCATTGGGGAACAGATGTGGAAATTTATGCTGCTTCTGCTATTCTTGATGCCGATGTCTACATTGCCAATAACTTCTGCACAACGAAAGACTCAGTAATTCGTGGGGTGCGTTGGAGTTTACACAGAGCCACATATAACCATACAGCCATCCTTTATATTCAAAACTACTTCGCTTCGATCATCATCAACCTGTCGTATCAATGCTGAACACGAATTACAAGACTTATGGAACTATTTCATATGATGTTCAAACGATTGAATAACAGCTCTCACAACACTCTATCGAAAGCGCTCAAAGGCAAGGTA
The DNA here is from genome assembly GCA_028753945.1 of Hexactinellida sp. DTS-2022. Lineage (NCBI taxonomy): Eukaryota > Metazoa > Porifera > Hexactinellida > Hexactinellida sp. DTS-2022. The sequence continues at coordinate 3,688,250 of JAPNXP010000014.1, forward strand.
CACCGAACTTTGTGGGGACCTCTGCTCGAGGTTATTCAGGCAACGCAATCCCAATCATGATGAGCCCAGAATATGGAAACGTGACCTGCAACGGTATATCCCCAGTGGCTAAAGACGAGCAGTTATCTACGATCTACGATGCAAAAGACAGACGACTAGTATGTAGATAAATTATCTGTGGAATCAAGTGAGTTAACATTTTAAATTATCTACTAAAATATACTTTATACTAAGTAATGAATTAGTTTCTATTTAGTAAGTCCACCATACACGATGTAACTTTGTTACATCGTATATTATTAAGTACAGTGAACGCCCGTTATAACGAAGTGCGGACATAGATTTCACATTTGTATAAACCAAATTTGTTCTAAGCTGATTAAAATTAATTACTCAGAAATTTATGGGGTAAGAAATATCTTCGTTAAAAAGAGATTACATTTTATCGATTTATTTGACTATACTATAGTGAAGTCAAATATAAGGATGTCCGGACCATTGAACTTTGTTATAAGCCGATTTATAGCCGACTTGGAGTTCACTGTAATAGTGTTTAATTTCAAAGTTTGAGTAATTTACTGTAACTTAACCTATTTTCCTTTGAGTTATTTTGTACGCTGGGAACCAGGGTTGGGTTCAATTATAATTGTAATTAATTAATTAAAATTAATTACGTTTTGTACATAATTGTAATTGTAATTGCAATTCATTATTGAAAAACTTCGTAATTGTAATTGTAATTGAAAAAATCGACATAATTGTAATTGTAATTGGAGTACATAATTGTAATTACGTCTTAGTGCTAAGGCTACGCTTACAATCTCAATTAACGTACTTATGTGTTAATTCTTAACATTATTGGTTTTGATAACCAAGAAACTTTGTGAAATGATTCTCCATGTCCAATCGGATACTCTAGTTTCGGAAACTGAATCGATTGCTCCACCCATGGCCTACTTAATATACGGCTATATATGTCGCCGAGAAGGCCATAAAACAAAGAGGCCAGTTTCTAATTTTCAAAATGGAGAATTGATCTTTATTCGAATAATTAGCAATGATAGAGCTGAAAAGTGTATTATAACTATATAGGAATATGGTATCCAGGTATACATCGCACACTCCAGAATTGTGATATGTCATCATCTGATGACGTTATGGTTATTTTGGTTGCGAATTATCTTGTTTTTCTAGCATACTTTTAACATAGTTAAACGCGTTATAAATGTTCAAAATTGGAACATGGTTATACCCAGAAGTAGTAGAATAAAATATATCGAAATTATAAATGGAATGTTGACACATTCCTCGGTTGCCATGGAAAATGTATATTTCCTAAAATGTGCCATAACTCAAAAACTATGAATGTTATGTAAACTAGACTGGTACTGATCTGTCCGGAATAGGTAACTTCCTATTCATCGATAATACATTTTATATGCCTAACTTCAATAATCTTTGAGATAATGAGATAATTAACACTTAATTCATTATTAGGTAATGACTCACTATCTCAAAAATTATTGAAGTTAAGCATATAAAATGTATTATCGATGAATAGGAAGTTACCTATTCCGGACAGATCAGTACCAGTCTAGTTTACATAACATTCATAGTTTTTGAGTTATGTCACATTTTAGGAAATATACATTTTCCATGGCAACCGAGGAATGTGTCAACATTCCATTTATAATTTCGATATATTTTATTCTACTACTTCTGGGTATAACCATGTTCCAATTTTGAACATTTATAACGCGTTTAACTATGTTAAAAGTATGCTAGAAAAACAAGATAATTCGCAACCAAAATAACCATAACGTCATCAGATGATGACATATCACAATTCTGGAGGGTGCTATGTATACCTGGATACCATATTCCTATATAGTTATAATACACTTTTCAGCTCTATCATTGCTAATTATTCGAATAAAGATCAATTCTCCATTTTGAAAATTAGAAACTGGCCTCTTTGTTTTATGGCCTTCTCGGCGACATATATAGCCGTATATTAAGTAGGCCATGCTCCACCCAAGAAAAGATACAAGCTCTTTAGTTTCATGGGTGATGGCGATGCATCTGTTAAGCAACAGGGTGACAACTATACAACAATGCAGTTCCCAGTGGGAACTGCATTATCAGTCGCATCAATGCGATGCTCATTCTGTTATGTCATTACACATACGAATGAAGGCTAATTAAATAAAAATGGGACCGATTGAATGGATATAAATGTGCGGTTTCCACTGTAAGAATGGAGAGGATAGGGCGGCTGTGGTGAAAAGGAGGAGGGCCCCAAAAAGTAATTGGCTAATAAATCCAAACTGATTTAAAAAATAGTTTACCTTTTATTTATGTTATAAATATATGTATATCTCTTTCTAGACATTCTTTAAGTTTAAATGTGGTACATCGTGACCTTCGTTATATAGGGCCTTACTACTGAGTAGATTTTGCTGGACAATGGATTACTTAAAGGCCATTGATTATTAGTTAACATATCTTTATCTCAATAGCTAGTAATGACAGACCTGATAAAAGCTTTATAATATAAAGAATTAGGTGCTATTAATCTCATTATCTCATAGATTATTGATGTTAGGCCTAGAAAATGTATTATCAATGAATAGGAAGTTACCAATTGCAGATAGATCAGTAGTAGCATAGTTTACATAAAATAGATAGTTTTTGAGTTATGGCTCATTTTAAGAAATATACATTTGCCTGGCAACCGAGGAATGTGTCAACATTTCATTTATAATTTCGATATATTTCATTCAACTAGTTATGGACATCCTCATGTTCCAATTTTGAAAATTTATAGCGCGTTTAACTATGTTAAAAGCAGTCTATAAAAACACGTTAATTCCCACGAAAAATAGCGATTACGTAATCAAATGGTGATATATCACAATTATATAGTGTGTTATGCATGCCTTGATATCATATTCCTAACTTCCTATATAATTATAATGCATTTCTCAGGTCTGTCATTACTAGATAGTGAGATAAAGATAAGTCAGCTAATAATCAATGGCCTTTAAGTAATCCATGGTTCGGAGTAGTAGTAAGCCCTTATATAACGAAGGTCACGGATACATTTAAAACGAAGTTAACCGTTGTGATTATTTCTTTAACAAATTAAATTGGTAGGATTGTAACCATAAGTCGTAAGAAATCAAGGAATATATTATTGAAATTCAGGAGAAGTAAATGGTTTAATGTTACAGTTTATGGACGTGCGGAGTGTATCCCCGTGCACACCAAGACTTTCCATAAACTGCGACATAAACATTTAAAAAAAATCGTTTTATTTCTCAACAATTAAGTTTGTTTCTATTATTTTATTAATCGTAATCAGATAAGGTAGTGCTGGCAATTGACGTAATTGACACTGTATTATAATTTCATATGTGGGCAATACAAAGTTTACTTTAAGTAATAGGTAACAAACTTACCCAACTTAACAACAAATTTGGTTTAAAATATTTTGTTTATATTATTTTGTTAATCGTAATCAGATAAGATAGTGCTGGCAATTGACGTAAATGACTCAGTGTATTAGAATTTCGTAGGTTGGCTATCAAAAGTTAATAACTATAAGTAATAGCTAACAAAGCTACATAATTTAAATGTTACTAAATTATTTATTTATATTTTATTTGGGGAAGGGGAGAGAAGGGCATGGCAAGAACAGAGGTGGTGCACCGATGGGGAAATTTTAACTTTAAGGGGCTTATTGCGGGAGAGAAGGAGCAGGATGTGGAAAGAGGATATGAGGAGGAGGTTGTGGAGGAGAAGTGGGGTATTGTTGGGCATATTATTATAATATTTTGTATGTTAAGTTTTTTATTTAGTTTATGTATTTATAATTAGGTTTCGTTTATATTAATTTAGTATATTTATTATGTTTGTTTGTAATAGTTGTTTTTGTTTTTACTTACTTAAAGTTGTGTCTCTGCAATTGTTATGCTGAATTGGGAAATTATTAGATTAGAAAAACTAGTCAAATCAGAAATACATTGGAATTTGGGCTACTGGTTTAAATTGCTATAATTATCAGTAATTTAAATTAATTTAACAGGGATACATATTGCAGATAAAATTCAAAATATAGTGAGACGTTCAAAACAGGTAATCGTTCAGAAATCGTTAAATACCAGCTTGTCAAAACAAAATATAATAGCAAGTCTATGTGCATAGGCGCCGAAAGTGGGGGGTCATGGGGGGTTTACACCCTCCCTGGTTTTTGTCAGGGAGGGTTTACCCCCCCTGGCTGAGGAAACAGTCAGGGAGGGTATTTCCCTCGTCAGGGAGGATATATTAGACATTCTTTAATCTTACAAGTATAAAACATACACGTAGTAGACCCATTGAAAAATTATATTTCCATAAGGATTTTTTCTAAATAATATTGGTGATTTATATATGTAACAATTATGCCCGTCCAACATAATGATATTCAGCCACCATAGCAGTGGCGCAAACAGGCGGGTGCATTGGGGGGCGTGCGCCCCCCCCCCCCCCGTAAAAATTGGAGGGGGGCAACATTATTGGTGCTGGTGTACAGAGTCCTCTAGATAAAAAATAAATTTACAATATCATTTAGGACAGTAAATATACGTATTATTCATGAAAACAAATCGCTATCTGGGTATCTCGCAGTCCATTTTTTTCTGGGGGGCTTGGCACCAGAACCCCCAAAAGGTCGCTCGCAACATTCGCTCCGCGCGCCCCCAACTTTAACCTCATACTTGTAAAACTTTGCGTCCATGCACCATAGGAATCGTTTTTTTGACCTTTCACATTTAAATGTAAAGTTACACCCTCCTGGCGCTGGAGAGTTTCGGCGCATATGTCTATGTATATGGTTCATCTATACCAGTGGTTCTCAACTTCTTTTCTCTCGCGACCCAATTACAAAATTTTCAAACCTTTGCGACCCCTACAAAAAGACTAGAAGCGGCGCCAGATGTTTTCAATAGAGGTCGCAGATTATTTTCCGGGGATCGCAATAAAAAGGAAGGGAAGTAACGAATGCCTTAGTTTATTATACTTCATGATTGAAGTTTCTAAGTTATTATAAAGTTATTATATGAAACTTTATTATACTATTATTTCTGAATCATTAACCAAGTTATTTTCTCATCTAAAATACATAGAAGTGACGTCCAACAGTCCAAATTTTCACGTATAAATATAGCTTATAATTCTGCTCCCCTTGCGCCCCCTCTAACGCCGCTACTGCTATCGGTTTCATAATGTGTTTTACTCGGCTTATGGGGTATAATCACGTAAATGCCCATTTAACGGAGTTTCAGTTACAGTAATTGAGCTCCAAATAATGAACCTAATAAAATGTCATTAATATTAGTGACATTAAGACCTCAAGAAATTATTCGACGACCCCAATAAATATTAATGGCGACCCCACATGGGGTCGCGACCCCGCTGTTGAGAACCACTGATCTATACCATGGGTATTCAACCTGGGGGGCGCGAAGCCTTTATAGGGGGGTCGCGTAAAGTTCCGAGAAATTTACATAAATTCGTTTAAATTTACCGAGATATAAGTCAAAACCTATATAAATAATCTACATTGAAATGCGTATATTGTGTGGACATTGTGCATGTGTAATGTAGACGCAATATTTACGCAATGAGCTTTCAGGGAATTCGCGATAATCTATATATTAAAAGAGGAATTGTTGTTTGTTTGTTTGTGTGTGTGTGTGTGTGTGTGTGTGTGTGTGTGTGTGTGTTTTTTGTCCAGAATTGATTGGAAAGACTACGAGTCCCAGAAAGCTGAAAATTTATATACAGGGGTAATTTTGTACTGCGACAACGATCTATTGGTTTTTGAAGAGAAATATTCACATTTGAAGGTGCACAAAATATGTTGGCCAATTAAATTCGAGGGTTTGTTAGTATGGATTAGCAGATTTCATCAATTAGTATAAATGGATTGTGCATAATGGAAATATTTTCTGAGGCTCCAATTTGATTGATTGAAAATAAATTCATTTAACCAATCAATAATTTGTCTATTCTATTGCCTGTTTTTCTTTTAGTATTATTTTGATTCGAGCTTTCTTATCGTGCAACTGAAATTTATTGAGCTATTAAAACTCAGTATTAATGTGATTGCTTTTGGGGAGGGAAAGGCCGCGAAGCGGCCGTTAATTGTATCGCGTAATGCCTAACACGAACAAACAAAAGTCGCGAAGCGACTTTTGTGAGAGAGTGATCCGTCGCGAAGCGACCGAGACCGAAGGGCTCGTTTTTAACTATATAGCATTGCATTTTTTCATAATTGTCATAATATGCTTGAAACTTGAGGTGCTTTCAGGGCCGGATTAAGGGACTAGTAGGCCTGGAGCTGCATAATTTTGATGGTTCTACTTACTTGACAATTCTATTACGACAAAACATATTTTATTAATTCTGTAACTATTGGAATTAATCTAAGAAATCGTTCCACTGGACCTGTCGGTAATACATATCAAATTATTAGGGTTAGCTGATCTATGTGCGAAATATCCGGTGTGGAGTCCACACTAACAGAATAGTACTTAGCAGTCTTGATTTCTAATATAATCTGTCGGAGAAACTGCTGTCCTATTATTTGGATAAATTCATCGCAAATTGTGTATGATATGTGGCCTCGCCCTTTGTTCGCACGTTCCTAAATGTGTTCTGCAAGGAATGAATCATACTCAGCTAATAACTCGAGACAACCCAAATAATTACCATTATGTACAGATCTTACTATCTCATCACTTCCACGAAATTAAAGACCTCTTGAAGAAAGCATGATTACACTTAAATTCTCTTGAGTACTTGATTCCAATACTTTTTTTCAGACTCATATTGCTCAATTAGACTTTCATCTATACGTCCACCAGTAATTTTTCGCAAAATAAGTTTTTGAATAGATGTTTTATGCAACTGACTGTGTTAGTCTGGTGTTGAAAATAACATACAGATTGCGCAATACAGTTTCTTAGATTCTATCGAATAGCAAGCCAGTCACGATAAAACTTCTCACCGTTTAACTGATCACGATAAAAGAGTGACTTGGTACAACGCCGCATAAATCTTTCACTAGGATATGTCCTCTCTGAGGAACTAAAGTCACTATCCATGTGCTGACAACCAGCAAACCACTTTTTGACAAAAGTACTCGCGTAAACCATCAGTAATTTTCCATTTCCCCACATCATTTGAGAATACAGTCGAAATCGGGGTTTTTTGCCCCCTAAATGCATGGAAAAGAGGCAAAAAACCCGATACGCAAAAAAACCCGTATTTAACAATATAGAATTCTATGAGGTTATGAAGAAGCAAGGAGGCAAAATAACCCGGAGATGCAAAAAACCCGTGGCAAAAAAACCCGATTTCAACTGTAGTGATTCTTCTTGAAGGTAAGTAAATACAGTTAAAATTTCAGTTTCACTAAGCATATTGCAATTGGGTGGAACAGATGGATATTCTGCTAATTCAAGGCAAAGAGGTTCATTATTCACGTGTACATTCTAAAACTTCTTGTAGTTTTTTTCTTCTTGAGCCTTTGCTTTGTCCCAGCCACTACGATATTTTTAAATCTATCTTTTTCTCGATTTATCAAAAATGAAATAATAAGGAATGAGCAAAATACAAGTACAATCGAAAGTGCATATAATGAAACGAAATAAATTATAAATACAAAGTATGCTGGTGGATTACATTATCTGTGATAGTTAATAAGATCTAATAAAAGAAAACCTAAAGTAATGCTTACTGACAAAAATTTATATCAGAATGAAATTCTAAACTATTGTTTAGTCAAAAATTAATTGAACATATATATTAGTTAGAACTTAGAAGTGCATGCACATAAATCATTGGCATTTTCCAACAAAATAGTAAACATAACGTAACAAGAATTTGATAGTTCTACTTGAGCCAGCGTATGAAATCAGGATGCTTAAAGTGCCCAACCTTAATCTACTGGATAAGCCTTCGAGGCCTATGGCACAACGTGGTGGGCCTATTTTGAAGATGGGCCTGGGGCTGCAGCCCCATCAGCCCCCGCCTTAATCTGGCCCTGGGTGCATCGATTTAATTCAACAATAGGAATACTTGTTCACATTAATAATAACTTTAACATTAATATTGTGGGGGTCGCGAGCATTTCCACATTTGTAAAAGGGGTTGCATGGTACAAAAGGTTGAAAACCCCTGATCTATACTATCATCTCAAAATTGTTAGAGTCTTAAGGCTCGACGCGCGAGTTGAAAATATAATTCCATAATGCATAAATTTAATGTTTAGAGTATATCTTGCATAATAGATAATGAGCATTGCGGTCTAAAGGTGCAAGTCTTTCCACTGATAATTACCAGAAAAAAATGGCAAATTGAGTAAACAAACATACACCAGTTTTAGACATTATTGTATTGCCTTACCACAAATTACCAACCATTTGAATCAATCTTGTGGCTTTACATATGTGTTGTCCTCCTTTCTACAGACGGATCCCTTGGAACACCATTTCGGTCTATATCGTATGATGTCGGGTTCTATTTATCACATCTATCTTCAAATCCTTGAAACCGACAGTCGACTTAAACTTTCTAGCATATTTAACATATTTACTGACCAACAAGACACTTCCTTTCAATCTATTCAGTCATTTGTTAAGTCATTTTCTTCTCCGTATAGCGTATTCCACTAATGGTGAGTTCAATTTGGAGCCATTTCTTGATGAGTTCATGACCTATCAACAATTGATTGTGGTTCACAGTTGCTTCAATCATTAGCCTTTATTGACTGCTATTCTGTCCATCAGTACCTGAAACAAACAAAACCGTGTCATGTCTGTCTACATATGCTATTGGTTGATATATAATTTCCCCTTGATTTAGACCTGGACTCTCAGTATAAACTTCTGCAGCTAACGGACCGTGGCGGACTTAAATATCCATCTGAGCCAGTTTTGAAATCCATTCTTGTTATATGGAAGACCTTTAGTGCCATCGAAAAACAATAAAGAGCTGATGGCGAAGCTTGTAAGTGGACCTTCTAGAAAAATACTAGTTGAACTCACGTTGATGCGTTTGGAAGATAGTGATAATCGTGATCCAAGTATTTGGAAGTCTACTTGTATTAGCTGTGGTGTGTTTAGTTCGAACATCTTATCGAAGCTAGTCTTTCCCGAAACGAATTGCTTTCTTGCAAACAAAGTTAATAATTATAACTCACTGGTTCTTTCAAAAAGTATAGAAAAGCATAAATTAAAGAAATTCTCTTACTTAAGTATGTGTTTACTTATTTGTATTTACCATAGTTTGTACTGTTGTATGAGATTTCTACTACCATGAGATTCTTACTACTTTGAATACAAGGACCATGGATGACAATTGCTATGATATTCTTACTACCATGAGATTCTTACTACCTTTGTTATTATTTCTCACCTGTTTACTCAAGATCTATTCTCAATATAATTGAGTGTTAACCACATGAATAACCAATTTATAAAGGTATAGCAAGAATTTAATTGTGAAACTGTAATGGAATAAATTCCATTACAATATCTCAATTTGCTATTATACTTATTGCTACAATATTTATTGTATTGTACAGTATCAATTTAATTTTAAATCGTTTGTTATGTGTATTTTGTATATATTTGTTTGTTTGCTAAGAAACGAGAACAATTTCATAGAATAATATCATCTATCCAAAATATATTTAGGTAATTTTTTCCAAAAACTTCTTATGTGTCAATCTATTATCAAAATGCTAAAGTTTTCGTATAAAGTTGTTTTCAACAGCTGGATAATCAACTATGTTGACATGAATTTACCAATTATGCATGGCCTAGGACACAATACTTTGACAATATGCAATAATAATATACAGTCGACTCCGCTTAATTGGGTCACATCGGGACCAGATCATTTTGACCCGATTAAGCGGAGAAACCGATTAACCGAAAATATTTTAAGCCTAACTGTAATTCCGTCCAATAATTCCGGTGAAATTTTGACCCTATTAAGCGGAGAAACCGATTAACCGGTGTCCCGATTAAGCGGAGTCTACTGTATACTCACTTTATAGGAATTAAAATATTATCATAACAAGCTGCTCGCCCGCGCTACGCGCGTTCTTACAACTTGCACTCGGGCCTGCGGCCCTCCCTTGTATTTAAAGCAGATACCTTTTCAAATTACATTCCGGTTATATTTTTAAATACATACTCCAATAGACTTAATGCAAATTGAGTAATGTATGTGCATGATTGAACTCAGACTGATTCTAGGAGCCTATAAAAATGTCGGTTATGTAACGAAAAATTAACAAAATTATATACCCCTCCCTACATTACGCTTTTATCCATTTTGTAATAAAAAAGGACGGGCTGTAATACTTACCCCTTGGCATTACATAAAATTCAAAGGCCCTATACACAGGTTCATTATATTACGGGAATCATATGGGTGATATTTAGGTGACCGCTAGTGACACACATAATAGTAATGCTATTGTTTCAGAGTAGGGCTGTCTATTTACCCATGGGCCCTAAAGCCTAGCCATAGGTATATACGTATAAGGACAGAAAAATAAATTGGGAAATACTAATTAGCGCCTGTATTGTTGAATATTTATGCTAAATATAACTGACAATTTTCTAGATATTAACGCATGTCCGTGTATAATAATGAACCGACTCCAAATAGAAATTAATTAAATATCACTAAGGAACTGTACAACTCTGTGGACCCCTGACTTTGGGCTGTGGAGAAGTTATTGTATTGAATGGCAGGCGCGGCAAGTCCTTTAGGAAAGTGGTACGGCGGAGTATTTTACAGTACTTGTATGTGGTCCGGCGACGATGCACCAGTTATTTGAATATCATTAGGGTATTATTAATTCATTAAATCATTAAATTATCAATGAATTGTTAATTTAGGTGGTGCAGCAAAGCTGACCATCCTGAAAAGTGGTACGGCGCTCGCCGCACCCGTACCTGGTATGCCGCCCCTGATTGGTAATAATCAAATAGACACAATAGAATGATAGAAATGTATGGGTAAACACACGGAACACAAATGACTGATTGGATAAATGAACTTCCTCTCGACCAATTAAATCACAGTCTCAGATACGGTAGGCATTTTATAACACACACTTAATAATTGATAGAGGCACTAAAATCCTTTTATACGAATTAAATGCTAGCTGCTAATCCATATTGGAAAACCCTCGAATTTAATAGGCTAAAGTTTTGTCACCTTTAGGGTAGGGAAGATGTGAATATTTTTCTTAGATATTAGAACTTGATTCTAGATACGCTATTTCCCACCCCTCTGCCAAATTTCAAGTCTGTAGCTCTTACCAGTTCTTCAATCAATTCTGAACAAACAAAAACAAAACAAAAAACCCTTGTGATTTAATATATATGATATCTTCAAGTTGACAATCGTGCAACTACCTCTTACAGACCTCAAGGGACAATTTAGACAATTAATATCGCTATCTATCTACGAACTAGGAAAAATTATATAGCTGAGGCTGGTATAGAGTTACCTAAATGTTACAACCTCCAGTCTTATCAGTAAACAGTAAATAAAAATGTGACACTGCACTGGTTATAGTTCGTTCTACCTGATATTGGAATTGAATTCTACTTTCTCTTGCCCTTCCGATTAGGGGTCTCAATCCCGGAGCCTTTTTCCAATCCCGGGATTCCGGGATTGGAATCATGTTCAATCCCGGGATCCCGGGATCCCGGGATTGATCAAATAATTTATTGACACATGACCAATCATGCAAATATGTTGAATTAATGTAATTGTGTATTGATTGATGACTTCATTACATAATAAATAGAGCATAAGATCGTAGTATAGTAATAATAATATTTTAATTAAGATTTTTATGATTATTCCTGATAGGAATTTAAATTTATATTTATATGAAATGGTTCAAGATTGTTGTTAATAAACAAAGCATCATGTTATCAAAAATTCACCTAATGACAAAGCCACACGTAATTGAACAAGTAACGAATAATTGATTACCGAGAAATGTAAGCGATAAAAATGAATTAAGGAATATATTTACAGTCAGGTTCTTTTATTATGAACATTCAAGGGACCAAAAATTGTGTTCATAATAGAGAGACTTCATAATAAGCGAACTCAACTTAATACAACCCCTATGTAAGTTGTTATTCGGGACTGTAGGGTTTGTTCATAATAATAAATCTTCCTATTATCAGACGAAATCTTGTTCATAATAAGCAGACCTGACTGTATATGTCATGCGAGAAGATAATATTCACATCAAGCTTCACTATCATTGCTATACTCATAATATATCTGGATCCCGGGATTAGAAACTCTAATCCCGGGATTGAGACCCCTACTTCCGATATTTATATTCGAAATATGAATAAAACACTGTAGCAGAAAATACTGGCTGTCTACTCCTTTCTCCAACTTCCATTCCAACTTTTCAGTAACTAGTATAGTGACAAATATCAAAATGCAACCTACTCGATTTTTAAATCCAGCAATAATTGGCAATGTTTATTCCACTCGCCCTGAATCTATTGAACCACATGGGAACAGTTTTTTTTTCTAGCAATATCTGCTATATTCGGAAAAATACACAACAGTAGATGCCGGTTATAAGAACATCGTCGGGAACTGCATATCAAGGCTGGATTCGGTTAGCCGTTGCTAATATCGGTTACAGAATTCGTTAACCAGTTTCCCGGTCTGTTGAAAATCAGCAGTATTACTTGGAAATTATTTAATAAATAATTAAAATTATCTGAATTGTGTTAGAAAATGATATCATAAATCCATTTCCCATCACGGCATCACCAAATAATATATTTTCTTTTTAACTTACACAAAATATGAAATGCATCTATTAATGTACTATTTTTGTGTAATACTTTTTAAAGCTGAGTCTTATTCAGTAGTATAATCTGGATTTTCTAGATGATTAGTTGCATTGAGTAGCATGGGCGGTTAATCGGTTAACCATGTCGAGAAATCGAATCACAACCGTAGCTTAAAAACGGTTAATGTTCTTATAACCGGCGTTCTTATATACAACATCTACTGTACTAGTATATAGAGAAATACAGATTCATTGGAATACTTGGAGCTGAATTTATTTGCGTTACTTGGAAGTCAAGTTAGTGGACAATCACCAACAGAATACCTTCTGAATTCTCAAATGGATTATAATAAGATTTTGGCAACCAATAAACAATTAGTGGATGATTCGTGCTAATTATAATTTCAATATAATGAAAACGTGGAGAAAACACTAGTCAAGTAATATAGTTAGCAAATCTGGATCACCATTTTCAGCCTGTTACTGATCTCATAAATGGTCGTTAACCTTCATATTTTACGAATTACAGTTTTAGTAATGTATATATTATATTATATTATATTATATTTGCAATCAAAACTCTTGTAATCCTTTTTAGAAATCAGTTAGTAACTAAATAATACTAATTCTATTAGCAAATGGAATTTATTCCATTACAGTTTCACAATTAAATTCTTGCTATACCTTTATAAATTGGTTATTCATGTGGTTAACACTCAATTATATTGAGAATAGATCTTGAGAAAACAGGTGAGAAAGAATAACAAAGGTAGTAAGAATCTCATGGTAGTAAAAATATCATAGCAATTTGTCATCCATGGTCCTTGTATTCAAGGTAGTAAGAATCACATGGTAGTAGAAATCTCATACAACAGTACTACTCTGTTCTATTATGTAGTTAATTGTGTCTTGTGTCACTGCTAGAGCCAGAGAGAAAGAGGAGAGGAAAGAAAGCAAATAATTGTGTATTATTTACTGTAGTATTATTAGAAATTGTACTGTTTGTGTTTATTATTACAATTAAATTATGAAAATCCAATCACCCTTCTCATTACACCTATATATATTACTGGCTAGCAGGGCTGAGTTATGTTTACGACCTAGAGACGCATAACTTAGTAGTTCAATATACTGAACATAAAAAATTCAAATTTGCCATCTTCTTGTGCATCCCTAGTACATCTACTGTCACGCTATGTACAGTGATATTTTGAGACACTATAAAATGAATTTTTGGCTTATTTACTTTTTATTATGAATTTAATTAAGAATGAGACCCGTGAGATTTTAAGACATACTATTAGCAAACCATGGATGTGCTATTAGAAATTATACAGTGAGATTTTGAGACGTGTGAGATTTTGAGACAGAATATTTACAAACCATGGATGTGCTATTAGAAATTATACAGTGGTATTTTGAGATACTACTATAAAAGTAATTTTCTAATTAATATCACTTTTTTATTATGAATTTAAAGGCTCAACTCGCGAGTTGAAAAAAATCTTTCCAAACCTATCCATAATTATATCCTTCTCTATACTGATAACAAATCTACAATCAAAAAATTCATAGAATATTCGCTCGAGTGATTGAGTATAATTAAAATTACGTAATACTACATTCCTATACTGACTGAAAATATGTGCGCCCATTTTACTTCAACAACCACATAATTTTAAGCGCTTATAGAGCTTAATTTAATCAATAGATATATTAGTGAATATATCCAAGCTATTTCCTCTTCAGTTTTCGTGCTTACTATATAGTTATTAGTCAGATACTGAAACCTAGACAAAGATTTCATGATTATTTGGCATCTTTTTAATTCAAATGTTACAACAATTCTTTAGATCTATTTGCAACGTTAAAAACAGCTTGGATGTATCTACTAGCATACTCTTAAATAATCTCAATACTTAATTCATCTTAAACTAGTTTCAACTTTTAGAAAAATGGCGTCATGTTGGCTCGACTTTCTCGAAAAATGATTTCTCAAATTAGTACCAATTCCTAGGATAAGTAGGAAAGAAGATACTTTGGTGCTATATTTCCTAAAGTATTTGGAATTTTTGAATGAGACTTTCAGTGAATACTCTAAACATGTAGACCTTGCTAAATATGCTCTAAACATTAAATTTATGCATTATGGAATTACATTTTCAACTCGCGGGTCGAGCCTTAGACTGCAATGCTCAATAACTATTATGCAAGATTTAACTATTGGGAATATCTTTTCAGCAGAAATGGATGCACAGGGTAATAAACGAGAGATACAAGACCATTTTGATGTAAACTAGAGACTATAATCGCGAATACAGTTCTCGTTGGACCATCAGGAGTTAAGTTTGGATCATATATTTTCCAACCCTCATAGGAAATATCAGATCTAACATGAATTTCATCCATTTGAACTATGACATTTCTCTCCTCTAGCTCTGGACTATAGCAGGAAGTGGCATGGCGAAGATATGTATAAAAATCGTTTTCAAGAGCAAATGAACCATAAAGTTTCTCTAATGTATGAACATGAAGAAGAGAGATACAGTTTAAACTCTGAAGATATTTATGACAAGCAGGAGAAATCAAATGAGTTTTATTCGCCATGATTTGTGTTTTGATGTTGTACCTTAGTCTGTTCTTGGAAATAATATATTTTCTAATTGACCCAGTATGAATTGCAAACTCGCTAATTCTGAGGCTAAATTAATATTTTCAATATTAAAAGAAGTAAATCATTGATGACCTCCTTAATATGCTCTTTGGCTCGAGGTAAATGAATCGACTCCTTAGCATTTTCAGAACTAGAGTTGCATTTTAAAGCAAGTACCTGCAAAACAGATTCAATTTCTCGGATGTAATAAATTTCAACAATAGGAACGGATATACTCTTTACATTAAAATAGGCTGAGGTGGATAAATAAGCATTGATTTCAAGGTACAAATCTACTGAGATATTTTTTTCAGCCGTTTTAGCGAGAACAAACGTTATGTTACTCTCATTACTGAACCACACCAAACAACTATTAGGTAAAGAAATCAAGGTTAACTTATCTTTCAAGTCCTGTAGAGAGTTGACCACAAACTTCTCTTTCTCTTGACTCTCGGATCTCAAGCGGAGTTGTAGTGCTTGGTTCATCAAGTCTTCCTCTTTTGTATCGTATGACAGCGATTCCGTTTGGTAGGTTTGGATGAATAATATACTGGGCAGCCCCGCGCCTTTCTTTAGCTTTGGCTTCGCCCCCGGTACTTGAGTAAAAGTACCATATCCTTTAGGGACTTTGAAAGCGTAGTCTATGTCTTCTTTCTGAAAATGGTTGATACATACATAGAACACCTTCAGGTCACCAATATCTTCGCGACGAAGAGCGCATGTCCAGGCATGATTCAGGGTTGGTGGACTTTGAGGCATATTGAAACAGGAACATGGTCATCTTGGTTGTAGTTGTTCTTGCATCCGGGGACAGAACGAGTAGGCATGAATAGGAGCTATTATTAATAAAATAACAGAGCGAAATTAAAAAGGATGAGATCGTACGTCAATAGAAGAGTTTGGAATAAAATCTGATCAACAGTTGTATATATTTCAAGAATATTTCTAATAAATGTGGTTGATTATTATTATAATTTTTGAAATTAAATATTGGGGTTGGATAAATATAACCATCTTCTCCTTCATCCTTGGTCCATATTTTCTAGTTTAATGTCAGGCCATATATAGAGTAAGCTATGAATCGACATATTTTATTCGTTGATTTTGCAAAATCACCCTGGAATATTTTCCATTTTAGTAATTTTTTCTTCATACAAGTGTATACTTAGGTATATACTTGGATGAAGCGAATTCTGAACAAAATGCAATAAAACTAAGGCCTGTTGCATGATATTTTGAGACCCGTGAGATTCTGAGACATTGTATTAGCAAACCATGGATGTGCTATGAGAAATTATAGTGATATTTTGAGACACTACTATAAAAGTCATTTTCTACTTAATATCACTTTTTCATTATGAATTAAAGATTCTAACAATTTTGAGACGATAGTAAAGATAAACCAGACACATAGGTTTGCTATTATATATTGTTTTGAGACGCTGGCATATAACAATTTCTCAGTGATTACCTGTTTTGAACGTCTCACTATATTTTATATTCTATCTGCTATACTTATAAGTAATTTAAATTAAATTAACTTACTGATAATTATAGCAACTTAAACCAGTAGCAAAATTTCCAATGTATATCTGATTTGACTAGTTTTCCTAATCTACTAATTTCCCAATTCACCATATGGTTATAATACTAACAATTGCAGAGACACAACTTTAATTAAGTAAAACCAAAACAACTATTACAAACAAACAGAATAAACATACTAAATTAATATAAACCAAACCTAATAATAAATACATATACCTAAACTAAATAAAGAACTCAACATTAAAAAATTATCATAAGAACCCCAACAAAACTCCCCTTCTCCTCCACAGCTTCCTCCTCCTGTCCTCCCTTCTCCTCCTCCTCCTGCTCATTCATGCCTCATTACCTCCTCAGCGTCAGTATCTCCCCCTCCTTCCAAAATCTTTCCTCCCGCCATTCCCTTCTCTCCCATTCCCAAGCCCTCCTCTCCCCTTCCCACTTTCGCAAATAAAATAATAATAAATATAATAGTAAAATTTAAATTATGTAGCTATGTTAGCTATTACTTATAGTTACTAACTTTTCATAGCCAACCTACGAAAATATAATACACAGTGTCAATTACTTCAATTGCCAGCACTTACCTTATCTGATTACGATTAACAAAATAATACAAACAAAATATTTCTAACAAACTTTCTTGTTTCGAAATAAAACGATTTTTTAAAAATCTTTAAACTTTTTTATTTTTCCAGAATTTCTATAATATTTTCCTAGATTTCTGACGACTTATGGTTACTAGCCTACCAATATAATAGCTAAAAGAAATAATCACAACGATTAACTTATTTCCAAATGTATCATACTTAAACTTGGAGAATGTCTAGAATGAGATATACCTATATTTTTAACATAAATAAGTGGTAAACTAATTTATCAATCAGTTTTGATTGTATTAGCCAATTACTTTTGGGGGCCTCCTCCTTTTCCCCACACAGCCGCCCTATCCTCCCCATTCATACAGTGGAAACCGCATATCTATATCCATTCAATCGGCCAATCGGTCATTCAATACCCATTCAATCCCCAAATGGATTCACGATTCATAAGTCTTTGTGTGCTAAGGTATTCACACAGTGTCGTACGTTTGGTTTTAAAATATCATCCTAGTTTCCTTGTTCCTTCACTGGCGATAAAGCGAGAGAATATGAAACGAAGATGTAGGTGGCTGTTTTCACTCCCAGTAATTAATTTGGATAGCATCGAAATAGACAATTACCATCTCCTTCGATATGTTCCGCTACGCAAGGTTCAAAATCGCTAAGTGACTTCCCAACGCTATTAAATGGTTGTCTACAAACTGATTCAAATGATATCCCCAACAATATCGATTTACTTCGCTGCCAATTTTCATCTATCACTGTGATCCTTGGGTCCATCGGTGTGTCGTATGGATTATAGCATTGTGTTTAGATACTGCATTCCCTAAAATACTGATTTGTTTACAATTTAATAAATATAAGAATGATTTTAATCTCACAACTTGCTTTGATATACTAAACAAACATACTAATTTAACTTAATTGAGTTGTATGAGTATATTGTTAGATTAAATTCACTTACCACGAAATATAGTACTGTTGCGTGTAAAATTGAGGCACGTGTAATTTTGACTCAAATGCATTAGCGGCCCATGGATATTACTTAACCGTGTAATCTTGACTCAAATGCATTAGTGGACCATGGGTATTACTTTACCGTGTAATTTTGAGTCAAACCAAGTTCATTTTCTGTGGCAGGGTTGTATCAACTCAATTTGAGTTGGCAGAATCAACTCATTTTCTTGAATGAGTTGGTAACTGCAAAATGAATGAGTTGAATGAGTTGGTAGACAAAAAATGAGTTGTTTTTTCAACTCAAAATGAGTTGATACAACCCTGCTTTTGTGATTATAATAATACACACAGTCCAACGTTTACATCGCTATAGCGGATTCTATAAATACTTATATAAGTTAGAATAAGTAAGAAACACTTTCTCAATTTGATTTTTAATTCAACTACCTCCAAACTTTCTCGATATCATACTATGGAAACAGACGAATACCAGGCTATAAAGAACTTCCTGAAATTTGATGTCTATCCAGACAATGTTATGGATGCGAGTATTCCTGCACATTCGAAGGCAAACTTCCGGAGAAAATGCCTTTCATTTCGTGTGGAAGGTGAAAGTAAAATTTATAAGGTAAGTTATTTTATTATTGCATTTTATTACCCTTGCTTGTGCTGTGCAGATTGCAAATAAATGATAATTTCCTGAAATAGTGAAAATTCGTCTTCGAAACTATAAAGGCACATATACTCTAGTGAATTTAATGTTTTTAATTACTAAACTTATTTAATTGACATTAATTAATTAACATTCATGTTCAGGTGACTTCACAGGGGGAAAGAAAAAAATATTTAATTAAGAGCAAAAATCTATGTGTATCCATAATTTATAATATAATATTTAGATCTTGAGCAGATCCGAGGGAAGTGGAGAGTGTCGGGAAGTGCCACCCTTAAGTGAAGTGAATGGGATACTTTCTCGCTTCCACAATAAAGCAGCACATCCTGGTATAAACAACACCGTTAACGCAATAAGAAAAAAATTCTTTTGGCCTGGAATGAATTCGCAGATAAGAAGATATGTAAGTTCCAATTAAAAAATATGTGCAGTAAAAATTCTTTCGAAAAACCGATAGTTAGAATAACGCGGTGTTAAAAAAACCCTACTGTAACAAATGTGTAATCAAATTGATTTATGTTAGTCAGTATTACGAGGAGGGGGCGCTAGAGAAATTTAACTGTCATAAGGGGCGGTAAGTAAAAATGTTGAGAAAAACTGGTATGATTAGTAGGAATAATTATTCATATTCGTTGGACTACAAACTGTTACTATTTCATTATAAATTTAATTTTCTAGGTTGAAACATGTCATACGTGTCAAATTACAGACGCAATTCCACGCCAACCTCAACGTGAGCTTCAAACCTATCCCTCCACCTGACACCCCATGGACACACATCGGAATTGATTTGATTTGCAGCATGCCAAAAACACAACAAGGGTATCAACATATCTTAGTGGCTGTATGTTATTTATCTAAGTTTGTTGTAACAAGGTCACTTAAGTCAAAACAACAAAGGAAGTCCTTGAACAATTGCTTGATATTTACCTCATATTTGGCACTCCCAGAATAATACAGCATGATCAAGGGAGAGAGTTCACTAGCCAAGTAAGTAAATAATGTTTCTCTACCTCCCATGTCAGCTTTAGTTTTTCTGTTAATAATTGCTTTACTGTGATTGGTGGAATTATAACGATGACTGGAAATTATGTGTTGATTATAATACATTTGTTCGTGATTTCGTCTCAATTGTGCAATAATATAACTTTGTTGCGGTACTTACGCAATCAAATTGTGTAACTTCTAAGTAAATCATCAGTAACTTGAATAGTTTTTCATTAAAGTGATTAGTAATACGGTATCACTTTAACGACGTATTCTTTATATTATTTAGGAATTCAAAGAACTTCATTCCCGACTTAGGATTGATAACAGATCAACAGCTGACTATCATCCTCAAAGCAATGGCCTTGTTGAGGCACATAATAAAATTCTGAAAGTGTTAGTTCTGATTTAATTACTGTACCTACGTAACAAACTAGTAGCAATTGTATTTTACAATATTTTCTATTAATTAATAAATATAGGAAACTCGAAAAACTAAAAGAAGAAACTGGAGAAGATTGGTATTCCAAGCTTCAAATTGCGACATTAACAGCTAATACTCAAAGCAAAAGGTCGACTGGATACAGTCCCTTTACACTTATGTTTGGAAGGATTTGCGATACAGAGTATTTAATGGAATGTATAAATTCAACTGCCCCACTTGATGAATGCATACAAGTACACGATAATACTCAATTACCTAACCTAGTAGAGTCTGAATATCAAGATATCTCACAAGTTGCCAAATCTGTTGAGTTTGATATATCTGAACCTAGTGATGATACTGAATGGATTTATAAATTGCAGACTAACCGAAATAATGCCAGAGAGGAAGCTCTGAAGAATATTTTCAAAGAGCAGAAAAAGCAAAAAACAATATTTGATAAGAAAGTTAAGATGAATAGGTAATGATGCAAATAATTTTCTTCTTAGTATAGTAAAGTATCAAATGAATTCGTTTAATCAATGTTAAATATGATTTGCAACTGTTCTCTTAGAAATGAAATTGTTGAGGGAGATCTTGTATTAGTCCAGAATAAACCAAAAGAAAAGAGACTGCCTGGAACGAAGTCAAAGAAAAAATACCTAGGACTTTTCAAAACATCACAAGTAACCAAAAGCCATGTGATATGCAATGCAAATACAACTGCTCGTAGCACTTCAAAGAAAAAATACCCAGTTCATTTATCTAGAAAATATAAACAAGTTACTATCAATGAAGTAAACATTCTGAAGGATAGTAATCTTGAATATTCATACATTTGATACTTGCGTGTTCTACTTTAAATTTATATTCAATTAGCCGACTTACCACAAGAAGGCATTTGAAAAAGAACCCCGCCAATTTATTGAGTCTACAAAATGTGAACTTGACCAATACAAAAAAGAGAGGGGGAAAACGTAAAAACGAAGACGAACTGTCAAGTAGTGTTAAATTTGTAAATTTAGAGGTACTTAGTACATAATTAAATAATTTATAAATAGATATGTTAATATTAAATGGATCTAAAACTAGGGCGAGAAAGAACTTGACTACGTTTATGGAGTGGAAGAGTCTTGCGTACTTGAGCAGATCAGTGCAATCAAGGTAATAATGATCTATTAATAGTCCACCTCAGAGAGATTTTAATAATTTGACCAGAAATTTATTTCACAGAAACCTTTATTGGACCATATAAGGAATGGGACTTATATCTCTTCACTCCACGACTTATTGGCAACTAACAAAAAGGCACTGTGTCAATCAAATTCTGTTTAATGTATTTCGAAGTGGAAAACCAAAGCAATTGGTAACTTGTTAGCAAATTATATAGCATCATTAACATACGTATGTAATTAAAATGTTACACTTGTATATTATATAGAAAGTGCGATTACCAGATACACTACTCGAATGGTCTCTCGAACTGTTTAAAGAAGAAAATAACCAAAGACGAGCTATTGAATACACACATCATGTTCTATTCCCTGTGGTAAGTTCATTGCTTATCGATTTCGTAAAAAACCGTACCACAACTAATTTTTTAAATTAATTATTTTAAGGTAATCGATTGTATCGAAAAAGAGCTGCTCAGTATAAAACCAGCATTGTTCCTACTGTACATAAAGATGCTAAACTGATTCATTACACTCCTGTATACTCGCCAGTATCATCTGAATGGCAGAAAAGTAAATGCGCATTATTAAAGTTGGAGTTTTTTGAGGAAATAGCTAATCATCGTGAAATCATTGGTACACCTCTGTCGAATTACATACCAAAGGAACACGAAGAGATAGCGAAAGATGGGAATTGTTTCTTCTGCATGTCAAAGATTTTATCCGGCTCTCAAATACACTATGCAGTCTTGCGTCAAGAGTTGTGTCGTTTTATGGTAACCAGAGGAAAACATCTCCTTCAATTGTATTTGTCCACCAAATATAAGAACTCTACGACAGTAATAGACCATTTACTATCCACCTCTATGCTTTCAGATTCTATCTGGGCTACAGATATCGAAATAGTTGCGATGTCGATATTACTTAAAACTGATATATATATATAGCAGGAGAAAGATATAACCAGGAAAGAACTTGGCTGAAGGTATCTTGGTTACGATATCAAGGATCACTTGAAAACACAACAAGTGCTGCTATCTACATTAAAAACTTTCATCAGCATTTTGAACCCGTTGTGAGAATGGTTAACAGTCCGACTCCATCATATTCATACAAAGATAATTTTATTGACTGTATTAACTTGATTGAATGATTTAACAATTTACTATCAATTTAAACTCAATTCAAGAGCTCAGTTGGAACTCGTTTTCTAGAAGTAGTTAACCAATTACCTGGGCTAATAGTAATTTCTAAATATATTTAGATAAAATTGAACAAAGAAACATTTTATAACTTCTATAAGTATTTATAGAATCCGCTATAGCGATGTAAACGTTGGACTGTATGTATCATTATAATCACAAAAGGTACTTGGTTTGACTCAAAATTACACGGTAAAGTAATACCCATGGTCCACTAATGCATTTGAGTAAAGATTACACGGTTAAGTAATATCCATGGTCCGCTAATGCATTTGAGTCAAAATTACACGTGCCTCAATTTTACACGCAACAGTACTTTGTGTGTGTATCTAGCACGTTGGGTCTCTATATAGCTGGGGTAGAGATCTGATGTCCATCCGAGTATAATCTCCATAATATCTCTCTTCTACAATAAATGGGTAAATGATAATTTGTAGTTATCGTATTAATCATTGTTAACTTACAGCTTCCTCTTCTTTTCCACCATCCAAATACTCGAATAACATCGTGTTGAAGTGTAGCCGTGCGCTTTGTATAGCAAGTGGTCCAGCTCTTCATGGAGAGGAGTCATGAAGGCCAGCCCACGTATATTCTGCTTTAGGATTTCCTACAAATGACAACATTGTAAGAAAAATATTACGGAATGTTACAAATATTCTGGATTGACGTCAAGTGAAAGTGTAAAGCGAAAATAACAACGAGTGTCAATAAAGATTACACTCAATTAATTAGACTATAGATGTGAAAAAGGGAAGCTTACTTTTAAGTTATTAAGGTGTTGAAATATAGATTCCGTTGAAAATCCGAAGTGATTCTGATACATCTAAAAAAGGAATATTTTACTATTAATTAACTATTTTATCTTTTAATTAAATAACAACTCAATCACAATGAATATACCTGTGATGTGTTGATTCCGATGCTAGTATTGAGGCTTACTTTCTTCTTAGTATTCTTGGGACTTGAGGATCATTCGAAGTAAGGTCTTGTGATATGGATTGGAATCTTTTTGTCCTTCTGCATTCCTAAGTCTGTTTAGAAATTGTAACCTGGCTTTCTGCTACTTTCGACACCGTGTAAGGCCCAATATGTTTTGTTTGCTTCTTTGATTTGGGCATTTGTTTTAGTATGGGCATGTTGGTATATCATTCTTCTTTAGAGGTGTACTAATTACAGAGAGAATAATTATGAAAATAATTATAATCGAAAGAATGAATCGACATTAGTAACAAGATAGACTGTGTGTTATGTATGAATTAAATATCGTCACCAGTCAGGGCCGGATTAACCCATGGGCAACCGGGGCAAATGCCCCGGGGCCTCCACCACCAAAGTTGTACTTAATTTTTCACTGGACTGTCAAGGAAATTTTGGTCCCCTTGGAAAACTGGTTCGGGGGACCAAAACTTTTATGGAAATTTAGTCCTTCTGTGGAAAATTGGTCCCTCTGAGGTTTGTGTTTATTTAGTTACCGAATTTACTTGAATTTTAGCCTAGGAAATTTATCGCCATATGGACAGTAGCGTAACTAGGTAGGGCGAAGGGGACACGTGCCCCAGCGATACGCTTTGGGGGCGGCATTTTGACATTTTGTTTACAATTTTTCTTCACAATTGCACTAATTACATGCTAATAAATATCTCTTTGAACCATTTCAAGTTAATTTTCCAGGTTTTTTCTTTACGATTGCATACCTGCCAACCGTACAGAGATTCCCTGTACAGTACAGGGATTTTATTCATTTTGGTGTTCTGTACAGGGAATTATTACATTTAACAGGGATTTAAGTCGGGACAAAATTAAAGTTTGTAAGTCAAATACACCTAAAAATGTCTTTACTCTCAAAGTGTAGCATTTTGTTAAAGTAACAATTCCTAATCAAGCGTATAATGTTTCCCTACATGAGCGAGAAAAAAAATTCGGGTGTACATGGATTTTACCAATGTACAGGAGAAATTGGAACCCTGTACAGGGATATGACTCAAATAGGTTGGCAGGTATGCGATTGCTGTTGTCACCCGACAACTGGTTGCAAACTTGCAATATATTAGCTGTGTACTTCAGTTAAAAATACACTGTCTCCTGGATAAGTATATAAGCAAATATTTATTTTTTGTTTGTTTATGAGCTAATTAATGTTTTTTGTCTGTTGGGGGGGAGCGCACGGCGTTTTTGATGCTTGCCCCCAGCGGCACTTTACCATGTTACGCCACTGCATATGGAGACCAAAAAATTATTAATAAGCATGTCAATGGAAATTTGGGCCCCGAAAAATTTATCCGAGACCAAAAATCCATGGAAAACTGGTCCTAGGACCATTTTCCATGGAATATTTGTCCCATGGTGAGACCAAAATTTTAGGCTAGGACAATTTTCCATGGAATACTGGTCCACCGGACCAATTTTACCAGAAAAAATTGGTCTGGGGGACCAAAATTCCATGGAAATATGGTCCTAGGACCAGTTTTCCATGGAATTTTGGTCCCCCAGACCAATTTTTTTTGACCAATTTACCAGTGACAGGACAATTGTAGTGGAGGAGTTAGGGGCCTCCACCTATGTTAATCCGGCCCTGTCACCAGTTCAACTAACCGACTAGTGTTAACTTTCTTATCATATTGTATCTTCTGATTGAGTTGTTCAAAATTGATGCAGTCCATAGCTGATTGCTGTGTACAAGTTCGAGATTCATCGATGTTGCTAACTGCTTCGAGGGAATCATCAGGAGGCAGGAGGTGGGCAAAAAATGTCGTTTATACCTTCGATATCATCTAGTGGATCTGTGAGTTCCGAGAAAATCGATTCTTCCAAATCAAAGTCTTCCTCATCGTTGGTATGCAGGTCGTTAATGGTGGACAAGAGATCTTGATGCCGGGAATCTCTTCCCCACATAACTTTGAATGGAGTTTGTCCGAGGGATCTTTTCTTACAGAAGTTCATTGCAAGTACAGCCTGTTTCAGCAGTTTGGACCAATGATCCCTTATCTGGCACTCCATTTTAAAGATTTTTCTATTTGGATAATTCGTAAATGGGTCTTAAAATTATATTACAAAATACTAACTGTTTCAGAATCTTGTTGTGCGCTTCGACTAAGCAGTTAGCCATCGGGTGGTAAGCACGAGTGCTACGATTGTCGATATCCAACTTCTGGTTGAAATCCTTAAATATCTGTAAATACAATAAATAAATACAAATAACAATACATACTATAATGATAGTGTCTAAAATTAGATAACACTATGTCGGGAGAATCTAACAAATAGTATTACATTATACTACTCACACTGCTTGTGAACTCTTTGCCATGTTCGTGCTGGATAATATCAGGTAATCCCATATCGAGATAGATGTCCTTTAGATTCTGAATAACTTCTGGGTGAAGTCTTAGTCTAGAGAGGGCGTACTGCAACATATTTGCTCAGGTAGCATACAGTGACTAGAATGTGTTTATAGCCGTCTTCACTCTCAGGGAGGTCGCATATAAGGTCCATTCCTATATTTCTCCACGTTTTAGACGGAGGTGGTATTGGTTGGAGTTTCTTTTGCGGTTGAGGTTGCAAGGCCGATGTCATCTGACATATATGGCACATCTTTACCTTTATAATGGGATACAGACAATTCGTGACAAATACAAATATGAATGCCTAGAATTTAACTTGGGAAATCTATATTGTGTATTAATTCGTTTACTAATATCGTATCAAAGTGTTGCCATTGTGTCTATTCAAAATTGGAGGTGACAAACTGGAACAATTATAAAGTTTCGGTACCTAGCAGAATGTACTAGTGAAGGAGATCAACAACACTTGCCTAATATGAATTCAACCATAGTGCCATCTGATCATACACTACTGATTTTATAATTTATAAAAATGTTTTACATGGATGTTCCTTGGCCTATTTTTGCGAAAACTACATTTTGCAAAGTGTTTACCAACTTATCTGTAGTAAATATTGCCAGTGAGATAAGAAATTTAGAATTATTGGAAAAAATTAGTGGTATGGATGCAACCACTTTCCGAGCACTAGTCAAACCGAAGAAGATTAGCAGACTTTTATTTTGGAAATTTATCTCCATTTTTCGGAGAAATTCAGAATATAATTTTTCTAATAATGTCTCTATTACTGATGCCTTTAGCCTGAATATTACAGGCTATAAAGAAACTCTTATTATTCTTAGAGTCAGGAAAGGAATTTTAGACGGGAATTCTTTTATCGAACTTTTTATTATCTCAATAGTACAGGATGAAACTATTGTTTGGAACAGCAATATATTTACAAAGTTGGAATCCTTCATACTTACCACTTTAGAAATATATCAAGAGCAGATAGCTCTAAACATTCAATCAGCAGAAGTTGGCAACCAAATTATCGAATTATTACAAGCTTTACCGTCTAGTAAGACAAATACTCAGGTCAACAGCAATAATTCATCTCTTGAAGTTATAGATGTGAGCATTGTATCCGAAACTAGTCCTGAAATAAATGATGTTAATATATCCTCTTCAGGACAACTTCATAATACAGCAGAGGTTAAAGTTACGAAGATGCATAAAGGAAAATCGGTTTACTTATACCATGCATCGAATCAGCGGAGATGTTTCCCAATGGCAATGCGTAGAGAGAAACTCATGCAAAGCAAGGATACACACTACAAGATCGTTAATAACAAAAAGGACGAATGAACATACACATGAATCTAATTCTCAAAGATTTCATTGAATGAAGTTAAAACAGGAGCTAAACGAAGAGCATCAGAACACAAGAACCAACTCACTCAATCGTTGCCTCCCAAGTAACTTATTTGTGTGATGCTTCAGCTGTTTGTCTACCCAAATTGGATAGTTTAAAGAAAACTATATGTAGAGCACGTAGAAGGGCTGCAAATGTCCCACCCGAACCTACCTCCCTGAACGACCTTGAAATTCCAGATCTTTATAAAGAAACGAATAAAGGCGAACCTTTCTTGCTCTACGATTCAGGATCAGTGGCTCAAACACAAGGATCTTAATATTTGGCACCAAAAATAATGTCGAAGTAACGAATACCTCTAGTGTATGGTTAGCCGATGGTACTTTTAAATCTGCTCCAAATATCTTCTATCAACTATATGTTGTTCATGCCTTGATAGGGGGCCCTGAACCTTTAAAAAATGGACATCTCCTGCCAAGTCTATTTGTGCTATTGCCATGCAAATCTGAGAACATATACAGAACTATGTGGAGAAAGATAAAGGAATTATGCCCAACCGCTTGCCCTTCGCACATGATTGTTGATTTTGAAAAAGCCGCGATCAATGCTTTTATGGAATATTTTCCTGACACAACAATCAAAGGGTGCTTCTTTCATTTGACACAAAATATATAGCGGAAAGTACAAGAATTTGGTCTCCAGTCCCGTTATCAACAAGATTCTGTATTTGCGCTAAAAATCAGAATGCTACCAGCACTAGCATTTGCTACTCCAACAGATATCCCGGAATTATTTACAGAATTATTCATGGAACTCCCACCTGAGGCATACGAGTTAGCATCATATTTTGATTCGACGTATATTGGTCGCCATATAGCCAATTCTATTGCAATTCCAAGTATGTTTCCCATAGAAATGTGGAATAATCACAATCTAGTTGACCATGGAATCCCACGAACCACTAACGCAGTAGAGGCTTGGCATAGAGGATTTAATAGCTTAATGTCTTGTCAACATCCTTCTAAATGGAAATTTCTTGAAGATTTGAAATGGAGCAAGGTTTGACTGAAATTAAGCACGCCTTTTATCTTAGCGGTAGAAATCCTCCAAAAAGAAAGTGTTATACGGATAACGAAAAGGCTTTGAAAAATTTGATAGATGGCTATTTGAGTCGCCCCAAGTTGGAATTCTTGAAAGGAATTGCATACAGATTTGGAATTTGTAGTTAGTTCATGTAACCCTTTCCAAGTTATTCAATATTATTATCTTTATATGTTTATCTTAATTTATAATATCATCTTCCTTTCATATGTTTATTGACATTTATATTATTATCTTCATATTAGCATCATTACTTATTTAGTTTTATTCGCGTTTTTACATATTACAGTCTACTACCGCTTAATTGGGACACGTTTGTTCCAGGTCTCTTGTCCCAATTAAGCGGAGATCCCAATTAACCTAAAATATTCTGTTAAGTAGTGATCTACATACGATTTACAACAATTTTAGTTTTAAACATGTAACAACGATTCCCCAATGCCTGCGGCTTGATCTACTCAAACCCATTGTATGACCCTTAATATTCTGTGGACCGTTTTAAACTATGCCTGAACCAAAGTTCATAATCCCTGGTGAATTTCGATTTACACAATTCAATAATAAAATTGGTCCTATTTAGATATTTTGTCATGCCTTAATGAGAATTGACCAAGATTATTAAATTTGTCCTGATCAATATTAACTTTATATTTTTCGAGCACAATTTTGTACCCAATTTGTTGAGTTTGTCCCAATTAAGTGGAGTTTGTCCCGATTAACCGAATATTTTATATTAGCTTCTATGGAAAGGATTCGGTTCTTGGGAGTTGTCCCAATTAAGCGGCTATCTCGATTAACCGGTGTCCCAATTAAGCGAAGTACACTGAATATAAATATTTAACATGATTCGAAATAATAATTCTTAATGATTTAAACAATGGACACTTACTTCATGGATGAACTATGTAATCACAGTAGAAAATTAATTAGATTTGTCACGAATTGTCCTATCGCGATTTGTCTCTGTCACTAATTGTCCTGTCACGAATCGTCCGTCACGAATTGTCTGTATCCCCTTTATAATATAAGAAATCCATTACTATTGTATAATATAATATGTACTACTATGTTACAAAGCGAGGTGAATAGTTTCTAATCAATATGAATTTGGGATTTTTTCCTCTGAGATATAGCCACATATCCTTATGTGCCACTTTCCCCACAAGTAGCACGTGACATAGACACAGTTGCCACTTCATGGATAATTATTGGATAAACATGACTTATAATCATAATATTATGATATTTATAATTGTATTACAAGATTAAGTCATTTGAGAGTAGTTTAATCCATCAGAATTTATTATCAAACGAGAAGTATATTGTAAATCAGTAATAAAAATTCAGTTCTTCAAATAGTTTCCGTGGGTTAGTATACATTTAGTTAGAATGCATCATAACATTTAAAATGATTCAAAATTTAATAGCCCATTTGAATAATAATAATAATGGTTCAAATGAAACGAGATAGGTAGGAAATTTTTTCTAAAGTATGAACAAATACAGAAGTGGTCAGGACAAAGATGGACTATCCTTTATAATAATGTCACTTTAAATGGCAAGTGGTCCGGCCATGACCGAACCACGTGCTACCTAGGAAAGTATACCGGAATTAAACTCACATATTCTTTAACGTCTTGGGAAACGCCGCCCATGTGTATCTTTGCTGAACTGAATGTAGGGTCGTGTTTATTCCGGGATGACCGACTTCGTTATGGAAATTCTCATAGATGCTGTGCAACTCAGACTGCAATGGAACTACCAAATCTGTCTCTGTGCCTTCCACTTTTACTCTCAAAAGGGAGAATCCAATTAAACCATGGGATATTGAAAAATGGTCTAGGGGAATAAGGAAGTCAATATAACCTTGAAAAGTCTGTTGGTATCTCCAATAGAATAGGAAGACAATCTTCTTTTGTAGTTCCATTCTGTCTGACGTGAAGCTTGAGATGCTTCAGGATATTTTTCTTCGCGAATAAAGTGAATGATTTCGTCATATTCATTGGATTCATTTCAAAATACGAAAGGATTTGATTGTTTGTTTGTTATAAATGAATAAGACAATTAATGTATATATAAAGTTTTTTATATAGTTAATTAAGTTTATAATAGTATAGGGTTTATGTATATTATGATGTCAAAATCATAGTATAATCTTAAATTCATAATAAAAAGTAAATAAGCCAAAAATTACTTTTATAGTAGTGTCTCAAAATATCACTGTATAAATTATAATAGCACATCAATGGTTTGCTAATACAATGTCTCAAAATCTCACGCGTCTCATTCTTGAATTATATTCATAATAAAAAGTAAAAATAAGCCAAAAGTTCCTTTTATGGTGTCTCAAAATATCACTGTATAATTTCTCATAACACATCCATGGTTTGCTAATACAATGTCTCACAATCTCACGCGTCTCAAAATATCATGCAAGAGGCCTATCCGAGTAATATAGTCAAAATCGAACACTGGTTTTAGTTCCGTTGATTTAGTAAAATCAGCATAATCATATACACATATATACATATACACATAACATATACACATATACACACAGGTTTGTGTTTTAATAGTATAGATATGCTCTTTTGTACCTCTAAAGGACATTTGATTAGCTCTAATGAACCACCAAATTACAAAATGAATACTTATTACTTTCCGATTAATACTCGATCAACACTGTAATTTCTCAGTAGATCAATTAAAGTACTGATTTGACGAATGTCACTAATTATTGGAATAATTAAATCAATGGTGATAACATCTGACTTGTAGAGTATGGTCAATTGCAAGATAATTTTGAGTATAATCGGATGAGTGGATGTAAGGTTAACAAAAATCAATGCACTAGAATCAGGTTGCCAAATAATCCATCAAGAGGGAACTTGTATATCAGATAATTTGATAATGAGTTCATCAAAACTTCATATTACAAACTTTCTCTGTTCCGCTTCCAACACTCACTGCTTAAATTTATTGCCTAAAAATAAATAGAACAGAAATTAATTTCAGTTATCCATAAAAAAGAAATTATTTTTCTTTACATACCTGAATATGCAGCTCAGATGTCCTTCTATCCCTATCATGGGGGTGTTGTTTTATAGAAGTATCATTAAAGAAGTAGGGCAGTTAGGAAGATATTTAGGTACATAATGCTCCTTTCTTCAATCTAGCTTGTATACTTCGAATTTTATACATGCCATCAACGTCTAAATATGTTTGGGCATTGACTATGTCCTGGGGATCGAAATGCTTGGCACATAAGCAAACTTTTTTAGTTGGTCAGCATCTGAAGCTAAACAATTTATATAAATGCAAACTCTAAGGCAGTGGTTCTTAACCGGGTATATACGTGGCTTGGGGTACGCAGAAGTTCTCTAGGGGGTACGCGAATATCATTTCTGCAATAAACTAGTAAGTATTATTTATAAGTAATAGATATATATTAATCAATGCAGTTAGTCCAGCCGCTTACAACCAAAAAAAGGCATAATCATGCATTTTTATATAGAATTTTCTGACTTTGTAGGTTTGTTCTTTCATGCAAATAGTGTATTTTTGGATATAGTGCCAAATCCAAATTCCAATGTGTCTGCCACAATTGACCACTTAAGGGCCACATTTTGAAGGTATTAGAACTCACCTAACTTCCTCAAATCAAGTACAATCCAATTTTTATGCAGATATTCGTAATCAACACTAAATTTGGCGTCATTTAAGTGGTCACATGAGACAATTTTTTCTTGACGACGCAGGAATGTTGTAGGAATTTAACAACATTCCATTCTCAAATTTGATTGTAACCTAATCGAGTGACCCCTTGTTCGACTCCACTCAGCTTCCTGAACTAGTTAGACACATGCGGACCCTCTCAAAAGTCATTTGGTGCAATTGTACTGTTCTGACATATTTGTTCCGGCGTCAAAATGGTTCCGGCGTCGGACCCACCCGGCCACCCGGCATGGCCCGGCAGCCCGTTGGGGCTACCCGGCGCTACTCGGCGTGAATGTTTCGGCCCCGGAATCGATTGGGCCAATCCCGGAACCTTTGGGCCGGGCGGCCCAAAGGGCCGGCGGGACCATTTCCGACGCCTAAGTTCCGACCGGTACCAATTTGTCATAAATTGTTCATTTAACAAATTGGTTCCGTCAAAATTTAGAGTGTTAATCATTTCTATGTGTTCGTCTATTCCATAGCAAATTCCTTCCGGCTTAATTTATACCAGTAATTACTTAGACGGGTTTCTAATCCAACACTTAAGTAACACTTCAAACCAAGTTTACAAAATAGAAGGAAAATACAAATATATTTTATGTAAATAGAGGTTAGAATCCCGGGACCGGATATATTTCTGGGATGTGAATGTCAAACTGAAACTACACTTAAGTAACATTTATGTAATCACGACTCTTGCTTAGGTACATAACTGTACATTATATTTAAAAACCATGCACCCTCAGCCTCTGGGAAGTAGTAAATATGTGTATTATCCTACTTACCAATTGAATTAATCTTAGATATAGAGCTTATAGTCTCAGGATTTCGAATTAGATGTTATCCAATCTCGTGATTATTAATACAAGGTATCTATCAGATCCGGTGGAAGCAGTTATAGTGGTATGGCTATGACATGACCGGCCTAACTAGTGACGTAAGAGTGGTTAGGCTATTGGCCTGACCGCTTCTGCCGGCCTTGTGTATGATATTTAATGGATTAATGTTAAACATAGTCGTCTTTATTATACTAGCTTTGTTCTTAAACAGTAAGTATGAAAACTAATTTCTCATTTACCAATTTTTCTTATGAATATACAAGTAAACTCTCGTTATAACGAAGTGCTCGTGACCTGTAAATTCCTTCGTTATATCCGGATATTCGTTATAAGCGGAAATAATTAATGCATTTAGTGTTCCGTTAATAAGCGGGTATTTCGTTATATCCGAGTTCGTTATAACGGGAGTTCATCTGTATTTATTGTTGCTGTTACAAAATAAGCAAAAAGTTGATAAATTCGAGATGCACATAGAGGCCAGCTTCCAACGGGTTTAATTGGTAAACAAGGATGATGATTTCCAATTTAGAATCGGAATATTTCTAAAATGATATTTATTGTTGTCTTTGACACTTTGTGGCAAATAGGAAAAAAGTTGTCAAGTATTATACTTCACCTAAAGACTAGCCTTCGACAAATATACTGGTAAATACATTTGCTGAATAG
Organism: Hexactinellida sp. DTS-2022; assembly: GCA_028753945.1. Lineage (NCBI taxonomy): Eukaryota > Metazoa > Porifera > Hexactinellida > Hexactinellida sp. DTS-2022. The sequence goes on from JAPNXP010000014.1 coordinate 3,722,385, forward strand.
AACTTGTTTTGTGGCAAAAAGAGAATGTTTGTTGTCAGAGGCGGCGCCAGGTTTTCAGGTAGGGGGCCAGGAGGGTTTTCAGGGGGGGCCACACTGTACAACCAGTGATGTGCTCCCTGCTCCATTACTAGTAACGGTAACGGGTGTCGACAAGTAACGGTACGGAAAAAAGCAACGGTAACGGGCATCGCCGAGTAACGATAACGGAAAAAGTAACGGTAACGGACATCGCCGAGTAACGGTAACGGAAAAAAGTAACGGTAACAGACATCCGTTACTTTTAACTAGTTACCATTATCTTTAATCAGTTACTCTTACCATTACACTAGCGTAACACAGTAATCGTTATTACGTTAAACTTATTCCATTGCAATTACGACGTTATTTTAAATCAGTTACCGTTATATTAAGGTTACTGTACTGACTACTGAATATAGGTAAACGGGTAAACCTAACAAAAGTAAGGGAGTAACGGTAACGGAATAAATAAAGTAACGGTAACAGAGTAACGGAGGATTTAGTAACGGAGTACATCACTGTGTACAACATTGCTATTCTAGGAGGGTCATGGCCCCCCCTGCCCCAACCCCCCCCCCTGGCGCCGCCACTGTTGTTGTTAAGTTGAAACAACTAATAATGAGCCATATTTTAATGAATAAACGAGAGCGCGTAGCGGTTGAGTATTCTTACAATTGAGATTTTGAATACTTATTCAATATTCTAACTGTTGTGAGTATAGTATTGACATGAGGAAGAGTTAGACAAAGCATCTGCTGGAGATATTTATAACAGGCTGGAGAAATGTGAACCAGTCGTCTCAGAAACAAAAGATTCACAGGGATGTGTTGATTTAGAAATTTCACCAAGAATCGTTTCAAGTTGTCGTATATCACTAATTGAGTTTAGCGAAAGCGAACAAGGTTCTCCATTACAATTGGCTCTAACAGATAGATCAGAATGTACTATAAAGTACTTATTTACTAGGATATCGCTATTTATTAGACTAGGGCGCATAAAAATTATACTCTTTTCGTCAGGACACCATAATGACCATGTTTTTGGCAAGGGAAGCAAAGATAACTTGTCAGGAATATCATGTAAACTGTTAATCTTGAACTTCTCTACCTCTTCAGCTTCTGAATTCAAGCTAAGTGTTAAAGTTTGGTTGAATAGTTCATATTCTCTTATTAAGTCGAGGGGACGCCTGCGCTTAGCACTAGATTGATAGTATGATGGACAACCGGGTAGATAAACTGGTACAGCGCCATCTTTCAGCTTTGGGCTGACTCGGAGAATTTCACGGAAAGTTCCATCTCCATTTGGAACTTTGTGGCTTTATTCTATATCTTCTTCGCGGTTATGTTTCACGCAAATATAAACAGCCTTCAATTCATCTAAATCATCCCTCCGAAGAGCCCTAAACCAGGAGTGTCTGAGTTCAGGTGGATTTTGTGGTAATTTGAAAACTGGTACAATTTCTGAAGAAGATTTGTAGTTGCTTTTGCAGCCAGGAGCCGAGCAGCAATTAGGCATTTTGAAAATTAAACAATACTAAAAGCTAAGGCAGAACAAGTAAACAAAATTAAGTACGGTTAAAAGGCTAAATGTCCCCGGTGTTTTCCAATAGTCCGATTGATTGTAGTGGATTTTATATGTTTAGATTAATGTATTAGCTGTACGAAACCAAAAGAAATCGACTCTAGCTCATATACTTATCTAGTTATAGAATTATTTGTGAAACTGGAACCATAAATTAATGTATACGAATAATGCAAGTTGAGAATTGCTCAATCATATCGAAGTTTCAGAAATATGGTGTGATATCAAGTGAGTAAAACTACTCGGAATACTTACATATACTTACAGCTATGGAGTCAATACTTTTTGGTGATGATATCAAATTTCAATTTGATGCTAAGGCAATGACTAATCGGAATTCTTTGAAAATTATCACCTTATTAAAGATTCTGGAAAATCATCGCCTTAGCATCAAATTGAAATTTGATATCATCACCAAAAAGTATTGACTCCATAGCTGTAAGTATATGTAAGTATTCCGAGTAGTTTTACTCACTTGATATCACACCATATTTCTGAAACTTCGAAATGATTGAGCAATTCTCAACTTGCATTATTCGTATACATTAACATATAGTTCCATTTTCACAAATAATTCTATAACTAGATAAGTATATGAGCTAGAGTCGATTTCTTTTTGGTTTTGTACAGCTAATACATTAATCTAAACATATAAAATCCACTACAATCAATCGGACTATTGGAAACACCGGGACATTTAGCCTTATTAAAACAAAGTTTATACACCAGAAGAACAGAGAGACTGAATATCCACTGATTACATGACTTACTAAAAACATTATACAATCAAATTATAATTCAATTGAATTTTCTATTGTTTTGGTAAATTAATAATTACTAAACACTAACTATTTAACATTGTGGTTCATTTAGAAATTACGGCTGCAACCGCATCCTTGTTCCAAATATCCCTTAAAAAAGTGAAGTCTTATGTTTGGTAGACCATGATTGACCAAATTTGACAATCGGAAGAATAAATCGTCATTTTCATAATCGATCGGCGACCTCATCCCTGGTCAAAATTTCAATTGTTACTGTGAGGCCTTATGTATAGTAGGCTATGAGTAATCTAATTATTTTAGTAATTAGAACACCAAGACAAAAATCTTAATAGTTCAAAGAATTTATAGTTTTAAAAGCTTTGTTAATATAAGCCTATCTAAACTAAAATTATCAATCAAGTTATAGTTAATTTTACATATTTTGTTTTTATTCTCAACTTTTTCTTCTTAAATGTTTGAAATTCATATGATTTAGGTTGTAAATAACCGCAAAACACTTTCTTTTTTCTTGACTATTCTTCAACACTTTCCTCTTCTAAACTATTTCTTACTCTTTTATGACCTTTAAATACCCTATTCGCTCGCGGGTGAAAGGCAAATTGAAATGCTGATAATCTACTTACTATACCAGGATATAGCAATTATATCAAATCTCCAGGCCTCAAATTAGTTTTGGATTCCAAAATATTTAACTTAACAATACGCATCCAATTCTCCACAATAGCGTTGCTAAAGATGCTAGTCTTGTTCTTATCCGCTACACTGATAGGTCCTAAGATTATTCCACTTCATAAAGGTAATATAGGTAGGTAGAATGTTAACAAGTATTCTATAAGCTCAGGATTATAACAAGGGTTTGGATCTGCATTTTTTCCTGGATTATTGTTGATCGAAGATTTGCAATTTTTTGCAATATTTACAAAATGTTTGCCGAAAGGGGATTTTTCTCTGTATGTTTACTATCTTTGTTATCACTAGCAATATTATAATAATCCATATGTTCTTCCACCAAATATCATAGGCGTCGGAGCTGTAGCGGCTGGGGCGGCCATGGCCGCCCCACTTTTTTCTTGAAATTAAAAAAATACAGCATATTGGCTGACGATGTCCTCGGTACCTCAGATCTTTTTCTACCCTTCGTCGAACCACTTTCTTGGGAACAAATAATATACTTATGACGAAAGGTGGAGCGGCCTAGCGGTCACCCATTGCCAGGCCCGTTTTGGTCGCTCAATAACTGTGTTAAAATAAAATTATGGCCGCCCCACTTTTATTCTGCTTCCGACGCCTCTGAATATTCATTAGTCTCTAAGGAGTTTACGGATTCATTACTAATGTATGTTTCTAGCATATGAGTATGTGTCTTTACTATTGCACTTAAAGAACTACTCATAAATACAATGCATAAAGATTGGAATAAATTATTGATACTTATCATTTCAACAGCGCGTACAATAAATCCGATACAATGTAAAACAGTTTTCTCACATCTTTTTTATATGAAATCCTATGCTGTGTATTAAATGAGCCGAACATAAGTGAAGAATTACATTAAAGTCCGTTTCATTAACTGCAGAATTTACATCTACCCATAGCCTACTCTATATAAGGCCTAACAGTAGATGTACCATGGATGCTGTAATAGATGGACTTTAGGAATAGAATAATCTTATGGGAGTGAACATAAAGCACTAAAGTGGATCTCAAACCCAGTATATTCGTGAAGAATAAACCCATACATTTATTTGGAATTAATATATTTTAATGATAATAAGTCAACCTACATACAAAATACAAACATCTAAACTACTGTAATACACAACACAAATACGGAACACAACATGTCTTGGAACTCCTCTCTCTCTCTCTCTCTCTCTCTCTCTCTCTCTCAAATTCACATCACTTGACAATTAAGTATACTTGATAGCGCGAAATCTAAGATACAAATATAAAGAAATTAAGTGCTAACAATAATAAATATTATGTAATGGTAAACAATAATTAATGAGAATTTTTCAATTTACGTTTATCGATACCTATTTGAAGCACAGAGGAGTTGTAGTTTTTAATTTTATTGGCAAGAAAACAATTAGCAGCAGTAAAGATTAACTTGCTCAAAATACTCCAACTGTACACATCGCAATTAATACAATTTGATTTCCAGATAGCATTATCATCATCATCATCTTCCATGTATATCAAGGTGAGTTCTACTAATAACCTTCTAGAAGGACCGTCTACAAGCAAAGTCAACAGCTGAATATTGTTTTCTATTGCAATCATTATATTCCATAAAGTTATAACTGAAGTAAGAACAGCCTCAGACGGATACTTAAGTCCGCCCCGAACTGTTAAGTGTAAGAGCTTAAACTCAGTATGTGATTCAACATCATAAACAAATTCTTTATCATAAGTTAAAGTATCAGTGCACACATGGCATTCCGGAGATCTTTTTAAGAACTTATGGACCGTGAAACCTGCGATAAAAGCTAACAAGTGAAGGATTTGTTGAGAGCATTCAACGGATGATAGATCGCCAATTTCATCAAGAAAAGGCATTACAGCTATTCCATCATCACTAGATGTATCAGAGGGGGTAGAAAAAGACTTTACAAATGTCAGAATCGTTTGGAAAGCGTCTTGTTGGTCTGCAAACATGTTTAATATACTAGAAAGTTTAAGACGACGCTCGGTTTAAAGAATCTGAAGGTAAGAAATATGGTAATTCGAACCCGACATCATACGGTAGAATCCATAATGGTGTTCCAACGGGTGAGTTTGCAAAAGGATGATAATACGTAAGAAAAGCCACAATATTCAGTTAGATGGTTAGTTATAAGTGCTAAGGCAGTACAGGCGTGTCTAAAACTAGTATACGTTTGCTTACTCAATTTACCCGTTTTGTCAGGTAAATCCTGGCAAGCATCAAGCCAAAATATTATACGTGTCAAAAATAAAAATCGTTCACCTTTTAAGATCAACTATCTAGAGAGGCTATCATTTAAACGGGTCCCTTTGAACGGCGTATTGATATTGAATATTTTTTCAAAGAGTAAGAAGGATACTTACGAAACTAGATGTATTACTACGATACTCGGGACAACGACTTTCATTTTGGATTTCAAGAGCAAATAGTGTAAGTTCGCTAACAACCTTCAAAACCAATTTGAGATTTTGCCTTTCTAAACTAGAAGGAAAAACAAGCTTTTACAGTCAAGTGAGGGGCTAGTTTTGCTAAACTGTATAGTTCAGAATTGTAGAGAAGGAGTACATCTTGAAAGGAAGAAGAATGGACACTGTAGCTGCATTTATCAATGTCAATATGTTCAAAATTTGGAAAAGTTTTATCAAAAAAATTCTCATTTAACTAATTATTGCGTATACTTTTCAATATATGGACAAAATAAAATGGTAAGGAAGAGAGGTATATTTTCATCAAAAGGGTGGGGTACTCTAGTTTACAGCTTTCCACTAAGAGAAAACAATTTCAACAAGTTTACATTCAATGGGTAGTTATCGGTAGAAATTATTTGGACCTTTATACCACAATGCTCAATATCGATTATACAAGATTTGATAGTGGGAAAGATTTTTTAGCTGAGATAGATGCACATGGTAACAAACAAGTAAACAAGACCATTCCCTATGCAAACTAGACATCATAATCGCGAATACAGTTCTCGTCGGATCCTCAGGGTTCAAATTTGGTGCAAATATTTTCCCCCGTTAATATCCAATATTAGATTTAACATGGATTTCTTCTATTTGAATGATTACATTTTCCCTCAGAACTAAAGCAAGATGTAGTCTGGGTGAGATAAGTGCAAAAATCACTTTCAATCCGAAGGAAGAATACAACTTGTCTAATGTATGGAGATTTGGTAGAGTAATACATTCTAGACTCTGAAGATAAATATAACAAGCTGGAGAAATGAGATGAGTCTTAATGGACATAATTTGTGTAATTATATAGTATCTTCGCCTGTCTTTAGGAATAAATGTATTATCTAATTGCTGAGGAGAAATTGAAGCTTAGCTAAATCTTAAGAATCATATTGCAGGTCCGTCGATACCAGGGTATATTATAAGCCCATTTTTTTATTCCTGGCCCATTTTTTTATTCCTATTTTCATTTTTTTACTCCCTTGAATAGTGAGTTTTTATCGTCTGATATCCATTTCAAGATTCCATTTCTACCGAAAATCCATTTTTTTATTCCACGAAAACATTAAAAAACTTTTTTTTAATCCTTATGAAATACTCTGGTCGATACCCGCTAAATCATCAACAAAGCATTATTTATCTGGAATATGGTATGAATGTGAGTTCCAACTAGAATCAGAGACAGATTTTAATGAGATTTCATGCAGTATAGATTCAATTTGTCGAATATCATTAATTGAATTTACCGAAAGAGGAATACTTTGTCCATGGAACCAGGCGGATACAGATAAAAATTATTTACTTCCAGATATAAATCGACAGAAACAGTCCTATCAACCATGTTGGGTTGAATGAACCTAGTATTATGATTATCAGGATGCCATACTAACCAATTATCAGGTAATGCAATCAAAATTAACTTAGCTTTTAGATCCTGTAAATTTCTGATGATGTACTTATGTTTCTCCTCACTCTCAGATAGTATGCTAAGGTGAAGTGTCTGATTCATAAATTCTTCTTCTTTCGCGTCATACGACAAGCGAGTCCGTTTGGTTGTTGTGGTTGAAGAATAGTAGGATGAATACCCAGGAAGCAAGCAAGGAACTGCGCCGTCTCTCAACTTGGGCTTTGCACGAGGTATTTCAGTGAAAGTTCCGTCTCCATTGGGAACCTTGTGAGAAACTTCAACATCTTCTCGAAAATGCTTCACGCATACGTTGACTACCTTCAGGTCATCAATATCCTCTCGGTGAAGAGCCCGTATCCAAGCTTGTCTGAGTTCTGGTGGATGTTCAGGCATCCTGAATATAGGAACTCTGTCATCTGGGCTGTTGTTACTTCTGCATCCGGGGCTGAGCAACTGCTGGGCATAATGTAAACGAATCTAATAGTTATAAGTGAATAGGAACAGTGAGTGGACAAGAAAATGACAAAATAAATAAAAAGAGAGGCTAATAATCAGTAAAAATTTAAACTTATTATTTAGTGGGGTAGTTGTAACAAAGAAAAGTAGTTCATTATAAATAGAAATATGGGTTAAATATTGTGGTTGGTTAAATATTGCCATCTATTAGTGCATCCCTAGTCCATAATTTTAAGGTTACTGTTAGGCCTTATATAGAGTAGGCTATGATCTACCATATTCCAACAGTTATGGAGATAGGTATCTATATCACACTTGAGAAAAATACTACAAGAAATGTGAATCAAAACCCAGCTGAAATCTATTTCAACTTGTGAAATGTTTAGATGGCCCAGTATTTTCTTTGCATCAAGGGACATTTGTGCAAAAAATAACTTAATTCAGCACTGGTGTGTCCTGAACTAATCATTTATGCTAGTGGAATTGGACTAGCGGAGTAAGTAGGATGTCCTAGAGTGAGTGGGTAATAGAATACTTTCTTTAGTGAGGGTTCGATTTAGCTAACAATTGATCCTGTGGCATCTAAGTGAAGAACAATTACACTGTACAACACACAAAAAAATACGAGATAGCGACAATGTATTTTATGGTAAGTTTGATATGCTGATCACATATCCGAAGTCAGTTTGGGCCTATCACATTACATTTTTCAGAAAAAAAAATATTCGAATTTTCATAATTATTTTTAAAAAATCGACATTTTGCCCGAAATTGAGAAATGTAAGTCGATCTAAAATTACCAAATGCGAAAAAGGAGGTGTTTGATTTGTTTACGGTAAATTTATACGTTCATATATTAATACTTAATTATAACAAAAAATCTTTCTTGTAAGTAATATGCATATTTGAGGTGTTGAAAAGTACTGGGCTCATGCTCCTAATTTAAATGGGCGTATAGTTACTAGACTTGGTTACAGGGATGTTGTTATGGAATTAGCTTATATTAAAGACATTATTATTTGCCTGGTTTAATTACTAGGACATTGCAATGGAATTATTGGGTTGTTACGGAGACGAAAAGTAAACTAACATTCGCCTAATGTAATTCACTAAGCAACATCGTTAAAGAAAATCATAGATTACATACATGACAAGCTGAGCTACGGGAAAAGTGGGACGGGAAGTTGTATTTAGCGGGATATTTGGATATTTAACGGGACATAACATATTAGTATTAGACCTCACTGCCAAAACGCGCGACAGTTGGCAAGTATGAGATTAGTATATTTTTGCTTTCTGTTAATTTCTTTTGAGATTTTATTGCATGTCTACACGTGATTGTACGAATTCTGCCGATTCCTTCCATTATTCGAAGTTATGACTTGATGCTCGCAAAAAAATATTAGTGTAAATGTCCATATTTTTGCATTATTTCAGGAATTTGTAATGTTAATTTTCAAAAAAATGTGATGTGATGGAACAAAAGGGCCGTCAGATCTGTGATCAGCATAACAATGTTGCTATAAAACGCTTAATTGATACAACGTATTTTTCTAAAACAAAAAATTTGTTGTACAGTGTTATTTGTATCTTTAAACAATTTCAATATTTTGATTTGATCTTCAGTGTACATATGTACAATAAAAGGATTATGACTTAGTGACTGTATGTAACCTCTAACCTATGCGAATGTGATAAATTTCGTGAGTGCACAGTTGTATCATCGAAATGCTGTTCAGATAATAGACTTAAGCTTGCTGATCATTTGCTTTACGAGATGCTGAAAGTTTCCTCTATTCAATCTCCATTTGGAGCTGAGAGAATCGCGCTTAGTAGCCTTGTTTTCCAAAAAGAATAATTGACAATTTTCCCCAGACAGATTTTGGCTTATGTTTGTCTCCTTTGTTCAAAGCATCTATTACGCTATCGAAGCTTTCATAGCCGAGTTTCGGGAGAGCTTAGACGAATTTGCTCGATTGAAGTCATTACTAGATGAAATAATAATAATTTTAATAAATACATATATACTACTACAGTAGAACCTCGTTAATACGAACACGGTTAATTAATACGAATTTCCGGATAAGAAGAACAGTTCCACAAAATCAAGTCCCTACAATGTCGATTGAATGGGTATTACTCCGGTTAATATGAACTCCGGGTAAAGCGAATAAGTTTTTATCGTCCGTTGGTATCGACTGCATATAGTAATATTATAGAATTATGTTAGTATTCTAGGCCGGAGGTATTTCCTTCCGCCGGCCTTGGGCATCCAAACCTTGAGGGCCACGCTATTGTAAATTAAATTTCAGATCTGATCCTTCAAAATGTAGTAGTAAAAATATCGGTCCGGCCATGGCCTGCCCTGGTATTATTAATAAATAAAAAAGTAGCTAAGGCAAATAAAATAAATAAACTCACTTGAATTGGAAGAATCGACTTAGAGGACAAAGAAGAGAGTAGAAAATGAAATGAGGAGAAAATGGAGATGAGAAATATGCTGTAAAGTCAAAAAGATGTTTGAAAGAAAAAGGAAATGTGTGTTTGAAAAAAATGAAAATGAATTTGAAGAAAATCAGGTAGAATAAAGGCAGTGTATATTTAGTGAGAAATCATTGAATTGTAAACAAAGGACATAATAAATTCTTATCAATAGTATTACGTATTAGAGTTGACAACATATTCTACATTATGGATATTGGATAGGTATGCAAATCATCATTGTAAGCCGATTTTAGTGAAATTTATGTTCATAATATTTTTTCAAAAAAGAATATTTTGTTTTGAAATTTACATGAAAGGTTGTCATAGGTGAGATAGATAAAATTATTCATAAAAATATTCGAGATTTTCGAGATTTACTGTAAATCTCGAATAATTTTATAAAATCACGTTTTAGAGTGTCGGTATGTGTATAATTTTACTCAGGTAGCTGAATGGAGTCGAATTTGGGGTCACTTGATTAAGTGGGAACACCAGCGTTGCTATGGAAAAATTCTTCCAAATATGGACATGTGATATATCAAATTGCTGGAAATTTAACGCAGAGGACCAATATGGTGATAATAAGTTGATTGGAGCTGATTTGAGAAAGTTAGCTCCCGAAATGTCGGCGATTTAGTATGGAAAATCAGAAACTGCAACCCGTGTAAAAAGTTTTCCGCACGGGTTTGGGCTTGCAACTTTTTTTCTATGTTTATTTGGGTCGAGAAGAAGTCTCTAGTGTAGAAATTGTTTGGTAAAAATTTTTTTCAAGGTTTTGAGTTAAAATTCCCTACTATATGGGTTGTCACAACTTTCATCTTTCCGCTGATGTGATAATTTTACGTACAGCATAAACTTTTTGAGTTATTAGCATAAACGTGAGGTCTGCGAATCCGCCGCTAAGATTACACTCGTCTTCCCTGAGGAATATCTACAAATTTATAGAAATTTATTTGCACATTGGTGAATAAATAACTTACTTAATAGCAGCTCATTTTATAAGCTTTCTTACAATAAAATCTGCATTGTACAGGATACGAAGGCAACGACTCCCCCTCCCACAATTCAAGAGTGAAGTTCATTTCCATGGTGAATTGGAAAGAACATACAATGGGTCGCAATTCTTAATTGCAGAAGAAGGCGGTGACGAGGATAAATTTTCATCTTTACTACAACAGACAATATGAGGTATTTATCAGGGTAAATCATTTACATGGATGTTACGTTTCAAACATGTCCCAGCACATTCTATCAAATGTTCACTATACACGTATTCAAAAGTGGTAAGCAGTTTCGGTGTATTATCTTCTCCCAGGAAAGTCACGAAGTATTTACTTAAAAGCCTTGGAGCTTCTTATCATAAAAGCTAGACAAATGGCTTTAACATAAATCAAAATGCACATTTAACTGACTTCGAGATTGCTATTATTCAGGTAATTCAGTTAGTATTCCCATCTACAAGTGTAAAAGGTTGTTACCTTCACTTCACCCAGGCAATAAATAAAAATACGATGGGCTGGGCCTTCAAACGCTCTATAAACAAGATGCTGTAATGAATCAATTCATTCGATTTCGAAAAACAGCAGTATTAGCATTCATTCCTGCAGATCTAGTCTTCATTGGCTTGAATATGGTTAAAACCATGGCACCTATTCGTCCAGAGATACATGAATTCATGAATTATTTTGAAGATACAGTACATAATAGATATAGTGATACCGTATTTCCCCGAATAAGGCCCCGGCGCTTATTGTTTTCGTGGGCCAAAATTATCCTGAAATTTTTGTGAAAAATCCAGAATATAATATTTAGGTGGGTTCTAATGGTTTCTATCAACAGTATACCTACTGAAGTTACCAAAATCAATGGAATTACATTATAGTGATCAACTAATGTATATAAATTTTATCATACCAATGTCATTTTTATTGACCCGGCGCTTATTCAAGCCCCCGGCGCTTATTCGGGTAAATACGGTATATTGGATATAGTGATAATTTTGCAGCTTTAGGTGCGTCCCCGAGCAAATCCCATACAAATTTTATTGGTTATAGTGATATCATTATTGGATATAGTGATAATTTGTGTACAGATTACACAAGAATATTGGATTTTTGACCTTCCTTGGTTCCCATAATTTCATATTTTACAGTATAAATATCGTTACCACATGAATTTGATGAGGAATTTGATTATTCTTTTCAGAATATAAGTATTGAGAATGTATACAGTCATATATTAGATGCGGTGATACAGTGGATATAGTGATATAATGGGTATAGTGATATATTGGATATAGTTATAATTTGGCCACAAATTTGATGTCCCCACCATTATCACTATATCCAATATGTACTGTAGTTTGTTGGTAGGCTAGTTTCCACCCGTTTTGTGGAATGTATTCAACCAGGACGCACACATCCCAAGGACAAATAATCATGTAGAGGGATGGCATAAACTTAAAACAAAATCCCGAAAGGCTCACCCAAATATTTACCAAATGGTAACGATTTTCAAACAAGAGCAAGCATTTACGGAAGTCAGTATTGCACAATTTTTACACCGTTTACCACACTGACAAAGAGAGCAAACAAGTGTGTTCAGAAAAATAATAAAATTCAAAAACTTAAAGAAGATTTCGTGGTAAACCTGATCAATCTGAGTGAATATATACAGGGACTATCATTACTAACTATATTTTAAACTCAGATTTTTCTCAAATATTTACATTTACTTTAATTGTACTTAAATAATACTACATATAATTATTCTTATAATATACAATATACGTATTATAATAGTGAATCCTAATTAAACAAGCAGATTATATTCAGTATTAATTTATTAAAACTAGTTAATTACACGTACATATTAGGATATAACAAATCTCATTTGAAGAATGAGTAGGCGAAATGGCACTGATTTCCGATTAGTAAATGGGAATAATTATTGTGTTTACATGACATGAAGAAATGATGAATTAATTTAAACTCCAACTGTTTTCACTCAATTGAACCAAAATTTGTCAATTTATGGAACTGTGTTACACATTTGAGCTAATTTTATAATTTCACTGTAATTTTGTCTGTAAGACTACTTTTCTTCATACTACTTCCACCTTGATTAATTAGATCCGTATGTTTGGTTTATAAGGAGAATTTAATTTCCCAAGCAAATAAATTGTTTAGCATTTATTTATTTTGAGTGATGTTTTGAGGATGGTAAAGCTAAGGCCGCAAAAAAAAGCCGCCGTTAATTGTGATGCGATGTGTTTAGCGCGAACGAACAAAGGTCGCGAAGCGACACAGACAAAAGGGTCTCGTAATTACCAATAACAGTAAGTAAACCATACTTCCCAGGAATTACAGATGAAATTAATACAGTAGATGTCGGATACAAGCACACCGGTTATAAGGACATATCGGATATAAGCACACTATGTTGGAAAACGGTTACCATATACCCTGTAAAATTTATGTCGGTTATAAGAACATGCCGGTTTTAAGCACCTTAAGTGCAGTTCCCGACGATGTGCTTATAACCGGCATCCACTGTACTAATATATTTTAATATCCGAACATAAATACTATAGGGACCATTCTAATACCTAAGCGGTTTTGAGGCAAATTCCGTAATCACTAGGCTAGAGGTTCTACTTTAATATCTGAAGTGGTTGTTTAAAGGTATTATTATTGAAACAGTATGGAATTACTTTAATTTTTGATTTAAATCAATTATTTTATCAAATCATCTAAATCAAACAATCTGAATTAAGCGAAATGGATAAGCCGACATTAATTTAATTATCGTTGAACAACTTGAACTGAGTCAGTTAGTTACAATATACTGGTTAATACCAGTAAATTAAGCGAAATATCGGTTAAGAGCACAATGCAATGTTTAATTCTCACACATGACATTTTAAGTGACTACATGGTTATTACGAATTTCTTGGCAAAACGTACAAATTTGGACTTCAGTAGCTCATTTTTGAGAGCTGTTCAAGTTAGCAAAGTATAGTTGGTTTACCATTCTGAGAGTCTATTTCTCGCCACTGTTAACTCTTGTTATAAAATAATAAATGTTATTTTAAAGTGTGTTTGTCCGAATTGTATGAAAGAGTTATCGCATCCTTTTTAGCAAATTTATATTGCATATACGTGTACGAACAAAGTTTTTCAGAACGCTATACTCATGAGCATACAAAATTGGGGCTTTCTGAATAACTTTGTTTGGAATATAATTGAAACCTGAAAATGGGGCGGTTAATCCTTAAAAAGAGATAGCGGAATATAAACCGCATTTAGATTTGATATACAAGTCTTTATTTTCTCATGTAAAGATTGTCGTGCAAATATAAGTGAATTAATTATTACTTTGACAGTAGGCATCCATTAAAAAGTGCCTGCATTTATTTGTTCAGCCAAATCATGTACAAATTAAAGCACAAAGGTATGGACTATGTAGATTAAATGCAGGAATTATATCGAAACTTAATACAGTAAAACCTTCAGAAAGTGAACACCCTGGGGACAAGCCAAAATGTTCACTTTTGAGACGTGTTCACTTTTCATTATTTATCATAAAGTGTCCTGTCCAAATTCTCCAATAGTAACTTATCACCAAGGAATGATAGGTTCACGAACGGACTAAAGAAACCCAATTCAGTTTATCTCAAATTGACGCACATTTAGTTCAATTACGTTCACTTAAATCAACACCAACAGCGTTGGTTCAGTTCGCTCAGTTCCTTCGTCCAGTTTGTTCAATTCGTTGTTCTTTCGTTTGTTCAGTTCAGATGAGCGGGTGGTGGTTGTTATTAGGTATGGCAAGCAGATATGAGTAGTGATCTATATAGATTTTGCATTTGCAGTGATGTTTATTAATTTAACGTATGGATTAATTATTCAGTATTTAAAATTTATTCTAACCTAGACTCATGCGAAGAATTTCATGGAAATCGAGAGTCTCGAATGTCTAAAAGATTTAGCTCGTCGATTTTCATCGAGAACAAACTTATTAATACTGTATTTCTCCAATAGTAGCCCCCCCCCTCCTCGACTAATTGCTCCCCGAAAGCAACAAATTAAACCGACTATAATAAATAAATATATTTTGACAACATGTAATATTCTCGAAAACTCATAAAAACATTATTTGTAGCATACAATATAAACAAATATAATTCAAAATATTCCTGGATATTCGATCAAATCCTTATATGTCTGGATAGTTTGTAAGTATGAGAAGTTCATCCCAAATTCATTGTTTTCAGATAAAGTCTGACTAAAAACCTTGAACCGCGAATGTCTGTGCATTAACAACAAGTGTGAAAACATAGCTACTAGTTAGCCTCCAGAAAGTAAACTCAAGCAGATCAAATATCACCCTCCCCCCCACCAACATGCTAAAAATACTTTGTTCACTTTCAAGTAGTGGCGTGGCCAGCTCTAGACTTGTGGTGATGCGTCGGTGGTGCACGGGGTTGTCTCATTCTGCCATACCCTCCCCCTATTTCCCAAACAATCCTTGGCAATTCACAAAGTGCAACTCAATTTGCGAACGAAGTATCATCGGACTGGTGATAGGTGAATTAACTACTGCCGAAACGTCGAGGGGATTTTCCAAAAGTTCATGTAGTCCACAAAGAAATTATACCCGAGATGAATTCCATTTCAACCATAGTGGATACAAGTAACGAAGATGATTGGGAATGCAGTTGTGCAGTTCCTAGATAAGGAACTATCTCCACATTCGAGTTAATGGTATGCAATGAATAAATTATTAACATGACGGAAAAGTTCCGAGATCTTTTCAATTCCGTTCCACTAGTTGCCAAAGTCGAAAAATTTCGGATTTATACCTTCTAATGACATTCCAATAAGACCACCTAGAATGATTCCTCAAGCAAATAAATCAGAAGTAGACATCCCGATACAGGACATGTTAGATAGGAATATCATACGAGTATCAAACAGTCCCTGGCTATCGCCACCAGTGATCGTAGGAAAAAAAGACGGAGGAATACATTTTTTGCGTTGATTATCGTGGTCTAAATAAAATGACACAGAAGGATGCTTATCCATTACGCTTACCTTCGAGATTCAAGATAAATTGAGTGGGATGAGTTACTTCACCAAGTTGGATTTAAATTCCGGATATTGGCAGACACTCGTAACAAACTGTGACCGTCAGAAAACTCCATCCTCATTGGGACTTTACGAATTTAATGTCCTTCCATTCGGACTCACAGGTGGACCCCCAGTCCATGCCAACGCATCATTGATCAGGTTTTACGTGGGTTGGAACAAAGTACAGAAAATTATATTGATATATATTAATATTTTACCGGAAATCTAATCTCATCAAATTGTTTTCGAGAAGTTTTCGAAAGACTCGTGAAACAAACTTAACTCTTCGGGGTAAAAAATGACAAATCGGGAGGAGTAAATTTACTTATCTCGGGCATACGTTTTCCAGTTTGGGAATGTCTCCAGATCAATCTAAGGTAGAATCTATAATTCAGTGGCCTCGTCCTTCAAGTCAAAAACAAGTTAAACTTTTCTTGAGATTAGCAGGGTATTATACTAAATACATCAAAGATTTTGCTTCTATCGCAAATCCATTAAATTCCTTGCTGAGGACAGATATGAGTTTAACTGGACTAATAGCACAGAAAGGTCATTTTCAAGTGGTAATTCAATCATTTAAAGTGGTGATTTAGGAATTAAGGCTCACTACTTAAGATGTATAAAAAATGCGCACCACTTGAGATTTTCCGCAAAAACATTTAGGTGGTGCGCCGCACCACAGCGCGTTACCCTGTCTACGCCACTGCGTTTTCGAGGTCATATCCTAGACAATTGGGACCAGATTAGGTGTTCATATTTCACTTTTCAGAGGTGTTCAGAAGTTGGAGGATAAATACTGTAAATAATTGGGAAATTTGGGACCGAGGAAAAGTGTTCATGTTTGAAGTTGTTCAATTAGTAAAGGTGTTCACTTTTTGCTGTAGTGACGAATGGGTCAAGGCATGACGTTGCAATGTAGTAAATAAAAAGTATACTTCTACATTAACTATAGTAAATATATCATTAACAGAAGAAATGCTCCTATTCTTTGGAATGCATGACATCACAATATCTAAGTACTTTATAATTAAGATTTGTTAATTGTACATAATTGCCAATTTGCGCCAGCTGGGCTACTTAAAATCTTACTATGTATCATGTTCGAGATATATCACTTTAAAAGACCTTAGGCTGTGGCGTATCTAGAGTATACGATACAATCTAAACACTTAGGGGAAAAATAGACACCTGAGGGGAAATAGGGGTTTGCATGCTTCCTACACATTTAAAATGTATTAATTGCATATGGGTTATCGACTATTAGGAATCGACTGGCATTGTCAGTTATTTTCTACAGCTTCTACAACAAAAATTATGACGTCATCGGAAAAATATACAAAATAATTATATTCCAATAATGAACTACAGTAAAACCTTCAATTAGGGAACACTTTGGGGACTGCTGAAAAGTGTTCCTAATATGGAGGTGTTCCTTGATAAGAGGTCTGCCTTTTAGGATCATATCATAAACTTTGTAAGGTGTATGGATGTTTGTTATAAACATGCTCAAGATGTACACTAACCGGCCAAAATTATTTGAAGAGCAATAATTTGTATTCATAAATTAATGTATATAGTAGCCATAGACTCCTTTAAATAAGGACTGTAGGCGCTCATTCTCGGGTCCTGGAACTTGGGTCCATTAGGTATTTCGTAATCGGTTAAAGTTTGACACATAAAATGTATTATTGTCGTATAGGAAGTCATAGTTAAGGAGTCCAACGGTCATATTGGATTATCGAAAATATTTGTGGAATGTGAGTTATGCGGTTTTCACACCTTTCCATATATGGTAATATTGTTAAAATCTCGAGATCAGTTAGCCTTAGACATATGAAATGTATTATTGTCGTATAGGAAGTCATATTTTGGGAGTCCAACGGACATATTGGATTATCGAAAATATTTGTGGAATGTGAGTTATGCCGTTTTCACACCTTTCCATATATGGTAATATTAATAAAACCACGACAACAGTTAAAGTTAGGCATATTTAAGTATATTATTTGCGGATAGGTAGTATAATATGGTGAGCTATTTGTCGTGACAATTATTTGCTATACCTCTAATGTTTAAGTTACAAGTTTGAATTTGTTTAGTATGATTGTTAGCATGGAGAAAGTATATCAGTACATTGACTGTATCTAAAAAGTGTTCACAATTAATCATTTTCTTCTTGTAACTTTTCCCTCCGTCGAAGACATCCAATCTGTTGCTCACGATCACTGAAGTGGTTAACTTGAGCTTTTAAGAGAGTATTAACTAATGAGTATAGAGCTACATTGCCTTCAGCAAGAGGATGATCAAAAAATGAAAGGACTTTAATTACATATGTTCCCGACAACTATTTTTGGCCCTCGGAAGTAACTCAAGAAGATTAACAGCAGTTTGAACAAAACAAGTCGTGGACAATGTTGGCACTCTCAGCCCTCCCCTGTCGAGTTCTTGTAGAAATTCAGTAGATACTAGGTCCCCTTCCATTTCACCATACTTAAATGTTATATATCCAGCAATGAACACTACTTTGTGCTTTAAAGTATTTCCTGAATCAAGGAGGAGTTACGTGTCCTCAATACTGATCTCTTGCATTAGTTCTATATCTCCCAAACTGACTGGCGTTGTACATTCTGGGCAGGTAAACTCTGGAATTCCTTGAGGAATTAGGTGACTTCATAGGTGACTTCATGGAAAAAAATATTTTAGGACATACCCACCTACTCCCCCTCACGAAGTACCAAGTACTTAACGAATTTATTGCTTTTGGACCCCTACACCCATTCAGTATTTGCCACAAGTGACACTCTGGGAGTTGTCACCTGTGTCAGATTAGCATGGATTGATACGAAGTTAATTACATCTGGTTCCCGAAGTCCTCCTATGAGCATTTTTACCCAAACATACTTTTAAATTTTTTTACAATTTTAATTAGTCAGCAATTTTCACCTTTAGGTGTGATAAAAATTAAAAAAATTATCCTTAGTGTAAATTCTTGATAATTTGCTGCAAATTTCGCAATAATATTGATTCGTACCATCCATGAAGTACCAGGTACTTCATGGATGTACCTTTCAAAATGGGACCCACCACCTGGCTATGGGTCAAGTATCTGCCGATTGACCCCCCCCCCCCTGCTTGTTTTTGGTAACGTCAACTGCTAGATCTAACACCAATATAATGTTTGCCCCCCCTGGCAATTTCTGTGCCCCCCTAGGTGAAAAATCCTGGCAACGTCCCTGTCCATCATAGTTACCACGACAGATGAATGCTGCACAACATATTGGCATGATTACTGTGTTGCTTGTGAGATTATATGCTAAATTTTGTAAATACGAAATAAAATGTAAAAACTAAGCATTATTATTCTTTACCATCAACATTTAGTTCGATAATACTTTCTCCATGCTAACAATCATACTAAACAAATTAAAACTTGTAACTTAAACATTAGAGGCATAGCAAATAATTGTCACGACAAATAGCTCACCATATTATACTACCTATCCGCAAATAATATACTTAAATATGCCTAACTTTAACTGTTGTCGTGGTTTTATTAATATTACCATATATGGAAAGGTGTGAAAACGGCATAACTCACATTCCACAAATATTTTCGATAATCCAATATGTCCGTTGGACTCCCAAAATATGACTTCCTATACGACAATAATACATTTCATATGTCTAAGGCTAACTGATCTCGAGATTTTAACAATATTACCATATATGGAAAGGTGTGAAAACGGCATAACTCACATTCCACAAATATTTTCGATAATCCAATATGTCCGTTGGACTCCCAAAATATGACTTCCTATACGACAATAATACATTTCATAAGTCTAAGGCTAACTGATCTCGAGA
Organism: Hexactinellida sp. DTS-2022; assembly: GCA_028753945.1. Classification (NCBI taxonomy): domain Eukaryota; kingdom Metazoa; phylum Porifera; class Hexactinellida; species Hexactinellida sp. DTS-2022. The sequence continues at coordinate 3,742,271 of JAPNXP010000014.1, forward strand.
TTTTAACAATATTACCATATATGGAAAGGTGTGAAAACCGCATAACTCACATTCCACAAATATTTTCGATAATCCAATATGACCGTTGGACTCCTTAACTATGACTTCCTATACGACAATAATACATTTTATGTGTCAAACTTTAACCGATTACGAAATACCTAATGGACCCAAGTTCCAGGACCCGAGAATGAGCGCCTACAGTCCTTATTTAAAGGAGTCTATGATAGTAGCATATTAACATTATTTGATGTTTCAACATGGCTATTTTGATAAATTTATATGTCAATTAAAATATAATAGCGAAATTTTTGAAACTCATTAACTATATAATTAATTAGCTAATTAAATAAAAAATACTGATCATTAATTAAGATGCAATTAGAATATACAAGTTCTGATTGCAGATTTGAATTCCACATGGTCGAATTACTCTAAGTGCATAATTTCAAACCAATACGAATATTTTCTACTGAGATACAGCACATTTTATTAGTGCCACTTGTGCCAGAATTGGTACGTGGCAGAGACACTTATGCCAATTCATGTGCAATATAGTCTCTGAACAACGGACACTTTGGGACCGGAGTCGTTGTTCGCTATTTAGAGGTTGCTTTTCTATTAGTCATATGCTAAATTCAATCCGTCCGTGCCACGAGGGTTGTCCGTTATTTAGAGGTTGTCCGCTATTAGGAGAGGCCGTTATGGGAGGCTCCACTGTATATTGGCTAAAATGGGCTTGAGATTAAAACTATCCCCACAAATTATGATAAATACGAATGTTCCTTAATGAGAGGTCCATCTGAATGGTTAAGTGACATTTGGGACACAAAGGTGTTCCCTGTTCATAGTAGGGAGGTGTTCCTTAATGGGAGGTAGGTATCAATGTTAAAGCATAGTAGAAAATCGGGACTTAAAAAAAGTGTCCCCTAGGCAGAGTTGTTCCCTAATCGGAGGTATTCCCTAATGGAGGTTTACTGTAATCATTGTTTACTGAGCTAAATATTACTTAGAAAAGCTGGCATAACAAAATATAACTTATACTAGCGCGCTTCGCTTGCTAGGTCGCTTCGGGGCAGAACACAACCACACACCAACCGCTTTGCGGTTGGTGTGTGGTATATATACACCTAATATTGATTATAAAGCGTAAATAGGCCTAAATAGTCAAATTAACAATGTGAAATTTTAATGATCACGTCATCATGCGATAATGAGTAAGCATATTGGTGATCGGGTGTGACCAACGTGTCCGCATCATTAATGTACATGTTCTATTAAATTTTCAGATTTTTAACACTCAGAGGGCGGGAATTATGTGTGATTAAGTGAATTTTCAGGGTTCTCGAAATGTGACAATGACGTCATAACTTTTCGAGGTGTCAGAAATTTTGAGTGGAAACCTCAACTTGTTGGCGGGTGCCAAAAGTTACCCCTATATGCCAAAAATCTCATTTAGAAACCGTCCACTTTCTTCAATCAACTCGTAACATACAAACAAATATATATATATATATATATCCAAATTTTGTCCCTAAATCCAGCAAAAGTTTTTTAAGTGTCTTTCATGGATATCCAGCAAAAGTGTCTTTAATCGGCAAATTAACCATAGGACACGCCTTTGTATTGCCAAGGCAAAACTTTTGCTTTGTCCCTAATCGTCTGGATATAGGGACAAAAACATACATTAAGGACAGTTTTTGCATACACACACATATACAGGTTTCTGTTTTAATAGTATAGATAAACAATGCATTTAATAGATTATCTTGCTCCGAGTGGGGAAAAGAAGTATTGCAATGTAGTTTGCAAATGTGTCTTGGTTCTCCGCATTTCTTGCAAACTAGATGATGTCGAAATGAAGTCAAAACTGGGTCGCTTTGTGATAAAAAACGCACAAAGATATCTCTCGTGTTTAAACCGAATGAATTCTTTCGAGAGGATGTTCACGGTATTTGCGAATCAACTTGAACATGATTCAACCGCTTCTTCAGAAAATTCCTTCATTCCAAACCCGTTGTTACAAACCCTAATTAACTCCGTGCTATGAGCTAACAACTTGTGGAGGGATGGTGTAATATTCACCCATGGAAATTTTACTAAGATGAATTCGTATGTTTCTCGGCATAGAAGACCTTGGGTATCGGTATTTATCTCCCTACTACTACTGAAAGAGCGCAGAATAGCTGAGAGATTGTTAAGAATTTTCGTGAGAGAATCATTGAAATCGGCTGGAAATAATGTTGTAATCCAATGTATGAAGTTATTTTTATTGCTAAAACATTCAAGAGCTAAGTTACCGGTAGATGTTGTACCTCCATCACTAGAAGGTTGGTCAATTTTTGGGCCTGTTTTCTCTTGTAAGAAATCACGAACAAATTTCAATGAGTTTTTTACTTTAGCAGATGTTGGTGACCATTTATTAGATCCGGAATGTAAATGGTACACAAGTATCATGATTCATCGAAATACACATGTGTATGAATGGAGAGGAGAAGCAGGTAGTGTCTCAATTTCGGATAATGGTTCATGAGTTAGGCCAAATCGTTCTTGAGATGGGAGTGATAAATACTCAGTCTTGTCAACGGAAGCAAAAATATCTCTTGCAGCTGATATAGTTCTATTAATCGGGAATCCAGATCTTACTAGATCAATGTCGTGTAGCTCTGCGAATGTGCTGTGCATAATTGGCATTTTGCACCACCAGCACCGGTTAGGATACCCGACATTTTCCCATCGAACATGCTACGGTATACCTTTACTTTCACAAGCCCTTGCGGGAAATCAATACCATCTTGTTCAATTAGTTTGGTTTCGGGATTAATGAATGTTGTGATAAAGTAAGGCAGATTACTTAACAGTAGCAGCAGAAGTAATTCATTTAGGAATACTCAGTAGATAGTTTGCAGTTAGTATATAGGTTGAGATTTCTTAGTATGTTACATAACTAAATACTTCTTGTATAATAACTCTGTGAAATTAACTATTAATCTTCTACTTCAGTGATTGTTCATCACATTAAGTATTTAGTTATCTCTTCTGTTTTGTTTTGGTATTTCGGTAATTGTCAACACAAGTCTATACCATTGTAATGGCACGATAACTGGGGAAGATTTCAAGTCCAAGTTAGTTAGCGTAGGTGGCCTAGCAATTCCTCCATTGCATCAAGATGAGCTAATCAAGGATTGGCGACCATTGTTTTTGGCAGCGGTTATCCCCTTGCTGGATAGGAAAGAGGAAGGAAAGATCATCCTAATGCTCCCGGGTTTTGTCTGCAGACGCCCGGCAGAGAGGCATTTAGTAAGGGAGGTCGTTGAAGAAGTTAATACAGTTGAAGAGGCATTCCATGTGCTAATAGAGAATCTAGATCCGCCATCCGATCCGCAACAGGAAATGTTGAAGTTGTGTCGGTCTGACTGGCAGCCAGGCCAACCAATAGATGATTTCTTCTATCAGCTGAAGTCGGCAGCCTCATGCGCCAAGGCACCGCTCCACATGGTGTGTTTGGTATTGGCGAATCAACTTCCATCTACAATAAAAGGCTCAATCCAATCTTGGCTAGGAAAGCCAGAACACCAGGAGGTTAGTAACTTACAAGCACGTGAATTCTTGATTTTGGTGCGTAAAGAGTTAAATGCCAAAGTCATACCGCAGGATTGGGGAAATAGAAATTTTGGTGCAGTTAAGCTAATACATGACGCTGGTGACATATCAATCGAATCGGACGCAGAGAACAAAGATACATTCAAACATGTACTTGGAGAATCGGATCAAGGGACGATGGAACAAGAGGTTAACCACGGAGATGTCTTAAGTGCCAGCAGTAGGCAAGGGAGAGGTGGTTTTTCAAGGAATCGAGGCGCAACGATGAAGCCGCGAAACTCCTGGAAACCAAACGGAAACCCCCGGTGGAAGAGTAATAAGTGTGTTGGATATGTGGAAAGGGAGGACACATGTCGTTCAACTGTTCAAAAGGTTTCTGTCAGAAATTTGGCAAACGCGGGCATTTGACTCAAGATTGCAATGCGAGGAACGTGTTAGTATCCGAGTCAGCAGAGTGTCGGAAATCTGACAGTGTATTAATTCGCGTCAAAATAGGTTCGGTAGATACATTAGCCATGCTAGACTCCGGAGCTCAACCGTCTGTTCTGGATCTCAACTTTGTCAAGGAACATAATATCCCATTTATGAGGGAGTCCAGTTTTGTTCGAGGGCTAGCAGCCAATCCTGTACAAGTGTGCGGAACGGCAGAAATTCAGGTAGACATTGGACAAGGACAAATTATCAACCAGAGGTTTTGCATAATTGTTAGCCCAGAACCAACGGTTATCCTTGGACGGGAATTTCTGGAGATGTTTGAGGTGACAACTTTTGATTGGCATCAGCAACGAGTTCGACTCGGTCCTCGATGGATCCCCATGATCGCGAAAGTCAGAGGAGGCAAAATTCGATCTAATGCAAGTATCATACATGCACTGATGTCAGATTGGGAAATTCCTTTTTCCGAGAAGTCGGACTGGAATATTGACCCTCGACTTTCGAATGATGAGCAACGAGCGCTAAGCGAATTACTAGAGAGATATAGTGACGTTTTTGCATTAAACCCAAAGGTTCCATCGGTTACACCAACAGCCGAACATGCAATTGAAACGGGATCGGAACAGCCAGTGAAAGCTAGAGGCATACGAATGTCCCCCAAAGCGGAGAAGGAGGTATTTAATCAACTGGATCAGATGTTGGAAAACGGTATCGTGAGACCGTCTCGCTCCCCATGGGCGGCTAGAGTGGTACTAGTGGAGAAGAAAGATAAATCACTTCGTTTTGCCGTCGACTTTAGGGGACGAAATGACATTACGCGTAAGGATGCCTATCCCATCCCAGACGTTAGGGATATGCTAGATAAATTACATGGGAGTGCGTTTTACTCGAGATTGGATGGCGCTTCAGCGTACTGGTCAGTACCTATTAGAGAAAAGGATATTCCCAAGACAGCATTTATAACCCCGCAAGGTCAATACGAATTTTGTATCATGCCCTTTGGATTAACGAACGCTCCCGCGACGTACCAGCGAGCTATTGATATGGTACTTCGTGAGGCACCTACGAGCTTGGCATATGTAGATGACACGCTGGTGTATTCACAGAATTTTCGGGAACATATCAGTCACCTTCAGAATACACTTGAATTATATCGCCAAGCTAAAATGCAACTCAGAAAAGAAAAATGCATCTTCGCGGTTCAGGAGGTCGAATTCGTGGGGCATCTTATTTCTTCAAATGGACAGCGTCCCATACCCTCTTTAATTCAACGGATTAGAGACCACGCCTCCCCCACGACATTACGAGAGCTCAAATCCTTCCTCGGTTTAACAAACTATTATCGGGACTTTATTGATAAGTTTTCTGAAATGGCTTCTCCTCTGTATGATCTCACACAAGGGAATCAATGCCCCATGGAGATGGGGGGATGTTCAAGAAGAGAGTTTTCAGCATTTACGTGCAGCGTTAACTTCAGACTCGGTATGCCTAGTGTTCCCTCAATGGAAAAAGACATTTTACATGGAGTGTGATGCATCAAGAGAGGGAGTAGGGGCTGTGCTATCTCAAGAGGACGAGGAGGGAAAGTTGAGGCCAATTTCCTTCTTTTCAAGTAGGTTAAAGAAGGCGCAGAAAAACTACAGTGCTTCAGAGTTGGAGGCATGGGCAATTGTTCTGCGGCGAGAAAATGGCGGTAGTATCTACAAGCTGCTTCATCGGTGGAGATAAGGACGGACTATAACCCATTGCAATGGTTGAGACGTCAGAGGGACCCGAGAGGGAAGTTTTCCCGTTGGCTGATTGAATTAGAGTCAATGAACTACAGTATTCAGTACCTCCGAGGAAAGGATAATGTCCTGGCCGATCATCTGAGTCGTTTTTCCGGGAGGAATGGACGAATATGTTAACGACGAGCCGGAATGCTTTGAGCGATTTCTTTACCCTGTCGATATAGTCTTTCCGAGCGAGGAAATGGGGGTAAGACAATCAGAAGACCCGGTGGTAATATGTGCGAAGGATCAAATGTTAACTCGAAATATGGTAACGGAAGGTCCACTGAGGAATCAAGTAAATTTGAGAGTGTTAAATGGCCTATTGTATCGAGGGAATCAACTCGTAGTTCCAGAATCTATGAGAGAAGTGATTTTAGCTTCAGCTCATAAGAGGAGTCATTCAGGAGTTTTTCGTACTTTTCATGAAGTCAGAAGGAGATTTTACTGGCCGTCAATGTGGAAAGACGTAAGAAATCACTGCGGTTCATGTCTTACATGTTTGAGGAACAAACGCATGTATAGGAGGAAAGAACCCCTAGTCCCGGTGGAACTCGAAATTAGTCGTCCACGAGCTGTAGTGGCTTTTGATTTAGCGGTCCTGCCCTGGTCCAGTCAAGGATATCGTTATGTTTTGATGGCTGTGGATCTTTTTTCTAAACAGCTGGAAGCATGACCATTGAAGGAGAAAGATTCCCCCTCAGTAATTGAGGCTCTGGAAAATGCATGGTTTAATCGTCACGGGCTTCCTCAGATTTTATTATCTGATCAAGAAAACGCAGTGGATGGCCATATGGTACGCGATATGTGTAGACGATTAGGAATTCAAAAGATTCATTCGTCAGCTTATCATCCACAAGGAGACGGCAAGTCCGAAAGGTCAATTCAATCCTTTAAAACAGCGTTAAGGTGCATGCTAGAGGAACGGCATATAACCCAGACACATTGGCCCAGCTTGCTTCAAGAAATAACTTTCGTATTAAACTCTTTACCCAACGCGAGTACAGGGTTAAGCCCACATGAAATAATGTTTGGATCACAGTTACGTCTTCCGTTGGACAAATGGTTACCTTTGGCAAACAATGATGAATATGTAGAGCCACAAGAATATTTAGAATCAGTTGCACTGCGCAATGATAAGCAGTGGGAACAAGTGCGGGAAAAGACAGCTGATGCTCAGTCCAAAATGAAACGATACTATGATCGAGGGGCGGTTCGAAGCGATATCAAAGAAGGAGATTGGGTACTGTTAAAAAAGCAACCACGCAGCAACACTCTATCTCCACTCTATGAAGGCCCGTGGATAGTCGCGAAACGTAGAGGTACGAATGTTCACCTAAGGAATCATGAAAGCGGGACGATAAGAGTAGTGCACGTGAATAAATGCAAGAAGATACCACACTTCGGTGAGGAGTGTGCAGGCGATGGCACATATGGTTTGTCGGAGAACGAAGAGGAAAAAGTATCAGAAGAGAACGAAGAGGAGAAGCTGTTAGAACATCAAGAAAGGTTTGATGAAAGGGAGGAGAATCCAGAGGTAGTGATAGAAACAAATCTAGAGAGCAATAAACCTGCTGTTACTACAAGAAAGTCCAATCGTTTAAGAAAACGACCCTTCTTGTGTACGGATGACTACGTGTACAAGATTGTATCTAATCCACGCGTAGCATTAGCATATCGCTGAAAAGGGAAGGTGATGTGATAAAGTAAGGCAGATTACTTAACAGTAGCAGCAGAAGTAATTCATTTAGGAATACTCAGTAGATAGTTTGCAGTTAGTATATAGGTTGAGATTTCTTAGTATGTTACATAACTAAATACTTCTTGTATAATAACTCTGTGAAATTAACTATTAATCTTCTAGTTCAGTGATTGTTCATCACAATGTCTCCATTGGGAACCGCACATTTTCCTCGCTTTCTTTCATGGCTAATAAAGCAACAGGTCTAACTTGAAAATGGGAATTAGGCAGGGAATTTATCCAAACATCATTGTGAGAAAAATCTTTAATTGAAAGTAGTTTGAAAGCAAATAACAAGAAGTTCTTCGATTTAACGTTGAATCATATATCCTTATAGATTCAAGTCTCTGCGCGAAGGGTTAGTTTATATGCTTACATAGATTATAAATTGGTTTCTATGTACCCGGAAATACTTACTACATTAAAATATATATCTACAGATAGTTTATATAGAAAATATTCGGCCTAATATGTTCAGAATCCCTTACTAACCGAAACCACTGTACTTTTTGTTGCAGCCCAAGGTCCATTTTGATTGACACTCTAATTTACCCCGTCGTAAGTTAGAAATTTATAACACATTTATAAAATTCATTCCTTTAGGATTTTATGAAGATGTTCAGGTGGCTTTACCTCCGCAACACGTTAAAGACATTCGTGAAATTGATTCATATATCAAAAATATTTCGAGCTACCATCAAAATTCTTCCCAAAAAGAAATCAAACAAGCTATTGTTATTCTTCAATCTTCAATTGATAAGTTTGATCTTAATAATGAACCTGATACATTATTAGCAATCCCTCGTCTCCAATTTATATTATGCCAACTCGAAAATGTTTTGCTTCCCAAGCAAAGATACAGATACAATGTGATTACTCTTACACTTGCTTTAAAGGCCCAACTTATTTCTCCTGCTTGTTATAGTTTTCTTCAAACTTCTCAATGTCTTGCACTTCCACATCAAAGTACATTACGAAATCTTACTTCAAAATCTGGTTTGGAATATGATTTTAGAGAATTTCTAATTAAATCAACGGCGAAGTTTACTAAACAACAGCGTCAGCTCGTATTAAACATCGATGAGGTTTATGTACAGTCTGACTTTAGCTATAAAGGAGGAAAGAATTATGGCTCATCCAGTTCGAATGTAGAAGTAGCGGCAAAAACTGTACTTGCTTTCATGGTGACTAGCCTTTTTGATAAATGGAGTGAAATAGTTCGTCTATATCCACTTGCCTCTACGGATGCTAAAGAAGTCTTTGAAATAGTGACGACTGTCATAGCTGATATTGAAAAGTGCAGCCTCAATGTTGTGGTATTGTGTTCAGACAACCTACCGCTAAATCAAAATTTATTCAAATTATTCTCGCACAAGCATGTAATTGAACGATCAGTTCCCCATCCTTGTGACCCCAATCGTCCTTTATTCCTCATTTTTGATTTTGTCCACATCATTAAATGTATTCGTAACAATTGGCTTAACCAACATGATCCTCAGTGTTGTTTTATTTTTCCTTCTTTTGAAGATACTCTTAACTTTAATTTACCAGCTGCTGTACCCAGAGCATCCTTTGAAGATATTAGGAATCAATACAGACTTGAGCACTCTTCCACCTTGAAGCAAGCATGTAAATTGACCGCAAAGGTTTGCTGGCCTACCAATTTAGAGAGGCAAAATGTTAATCTTGCGTTGGCTGTGTTTAGCGAATCGACAAACGCTAGCTTGAGGCTAAATAAACAAATTCAGGGTGTGCTATTGTAACTCAGACTCATGAATTTCTAGATGTTATAATTCATATTTGGAAAATCTTTAATGTTAACAGTCCAATGAAAGGTAACCGCTTAAGAGATTCCTTTTCAAACCCACTCATTAATAATGATGAACGTTTTTCATTTCTTAGTAATGTTGTTCAATGGCTAGATACTTGGAAATTGCTACCTGGTAAGGTTGGAAAGTTAACACCCCAAACTTTCTCTAGTTTCAGACATTCTTGTTTAGTACTTCCTCAAATAGTTAACTATCTTACAAGTGACACATGTGGTTTCGCTTATATTCTATCCTCCCGTCTTCAGAACGATCCCCTTGAACACCGTTTTGGCGTTTATCGACAAATGTCAGATGCTCAGTATAGTATATCTGTCCTCCAAATTCTTGAAAGTGAGCGCAGATTAAAGCTTTCTTCAATATTAAAGTTATTTCAGAAGGATACTTCTGGAGAAATGTCACTTAAAGACTTTATTAAGACATTTACCTCGGAAGAAGAACCGGTTGAAATAACTCCATTAGAAGATTTCTTGTCGCTGTTGGACAATTCTATTCCCCTTCCAGAAGTAGATGAAACTACTCTCCTAGCATTGGTATTTGTAGCTGGATACGCTGTCCATTCTACATTCTCTAAATACAAAGATAAGTGTGGGGAATGCTTTGCTAGTTTAACCAAACAGAGAGATATTCATTTTGAAAATCAAGATAGTGTGAATCTACTCATTCAAATACAGATCGAGGAGGATTAAAGTACCCATCAATGGAGGTTCTAGAATCGTGCATTCTCCTTTGGAAAAACTATACTGCAATTGAAGAGCAACCGATATTATTCAGCAAATTCATTTCATCAACCCCGCGAAAAATTCTTGTATCTCTCTCTACTATCAAAATAGAAGATACATCATCTTTGACAGAATTTTGGAGAAGTAATTGCGAATACTGTCTCAAGGTTAAATGGGATCTATTGAAGAAAATACTTTGTACCATCTCTAATTGCATTCTGTCAAATAAAGTTCGCAACTTAAATTAACTCAAAAAGTACTCAAATCTTCAAAACGAACTTCTAATATTGAGGACAACAGGAAATTGAAGAAATTTCAATCTTAATTAATATAATTGTTTCAGTATGTGATTGAATACATATGTTATCTGTTTTAAGTGTCGGAGTTAATGATGAATACTCCTCTGTTTCAAAATTATCGTTATACAATGCCATCTACTTACCATCCATGGTCCAAAGTAGTTGTAAGTCCTGTATTACGAAGTTCCCGGTTTAGGACTACATATTCTGATAAAATTCAAAATTTTCAAATATTATATACGGTACATTAATTTCCCAATAACTCTCCTGATAATCAACAGACCGGATAACTGATTAATAAAATCTCTAACTGTTAACAGATGTCAGCAACGGTCAACCGGTTAGCTGGTTAACCGAATCCAGCCTTGCCATCTTATAAAATATCCAAACGTAGTCTATCTGATAGAGCATTGTCTAAGATCTAAGGTTGCAGTTAAATTTTCTCGAAACAATACAGCTTCTTGGAATAATAGGACTTCAAAGTCGTCTTAACGACAACTAATTTCAATTGGAATATATTGATTGAAAAACCACAATTATTATTTGATAAGAATATAGTGTGAAGTGTAAAGACAGCATGTTATTGAAAGATTTCAAGGCTGTATAATTAGAAACATTTGCAGGAATGTTGCAGAGATAAAAGAATAGCTCAGTATCTAAAAAAAAAATCTGCATTATCACAACTTCGAACCTTAAGAACTTCATCTGTCGCGCTCTGTCAACATTACACACAAGTTTTATTTTATAGTATTTTAATATCTCCATTTGATGAGACTATCACCTTGTGGTCTGAAAAAAATTACGATCATTTCAATTTGATTACCAGAAATAAATTGCCCAAATTTCGCTTGTCAAAATAAAATATAAAATATTGGTGCTCTTTAATATTAGTAAATTAATCTTAATAAATAGGATTAATTATGGATTTTAAAGTACTTTTATTTATACTAGCGCGCTTCGCTTGCTTGGTCGTTTAGCGGTAGAACACAACGACATACCAACCGCTTCGCGGTTTGTGTGTCCTTTACAACTTCTACCATTGATTATAAAGCGTAAATGGGCCTAAATAATAAATTTTAACAATGTGAAATTTTAGTGATTACATCATCATGCGACAATGAGTAATCATTTCGGCAATCTGGTGTGACCAACGTGTTCGCATCATTAATGTACATGTTCTATTAAATTTTCATATTTTTATCTCTTAGAATCTCTTAGAATTCGAAATTCGCATTTACAAATTTCTAATATGAATATTTGTTGATGCTCTTTTAAAAGAAAAGGTGAACAAATTAATGAAAATTCAGAAGGAACCTAGAAGTTAGCTTTCAACGGGTATTATAGGTAAACAAGTGTAAGTATGCTGAACACGAATTTCGCCTTTAGAAATTTCCAATATGAATATTTATTGTTGTTTTCAAAAAGGGTAAACATATTATTGAAAATTCAAAATCAACCTAGAAGTTAGCTTTCAACTAGTATTATAGTTAACAAGTATACTGAATTCGAATTTCGCAATTATAAAATTCTTATAAATATTTATTGTTGTTGTTAACAAAAATTGGTACGTATGCAAATTCAAAAAATTCAAACTCAAACTAGAATTTAGCCTTCAGGCTTTGCGTCCCCATGAAATAAGCTGCTTGACCCCAAACAAAAATTCTATTTAATAATGATTTATCTATTCTAACATATTAGCTATCATATGTAACAGAGAGCTTGACTCCAGCTATCCTACTTTCTTATTTCAGCAATTATTATGTAATTGGAACCGAAATGCTTCTCTGAGAAAACAATATTGAACTCATAATCAGGCGGTTTGTATGCATGATAGCTCTATTTTTACTGTGCCGACTATACTATAGTATAGTGGCCCAGTATTGGTCTTAGTGCCTTTATTATTATTTCTCCGTAGACGGTGCCCTGGCCACACCTTTATACATTGAGGGCTGAAACTTGGCATGTAGGTTCGGAGTGACCGTTTAATTTGCACCTGGGGTTACGATTTTTTATCAAATGAATTCAAAACCTATTTAACCCTCGTCTGGCTAGGAATGCAAAATTGAAACTGAAAGTTAATTGAATTTCAATTGAAAGTGAAAGTGAAAGTGGGGTTTTTCTATTTATACCTTTTACCCCAAGCCAGCCGAGGGTTAAACTAATTATGGCTCATAACATGAAATAATTAATATTGAGCTTGATAAAATTTACATGTAGGTCAATTAAACCCTTCATTGCCTGGGGTAAAAGGTATAAATAGAAAAATCCCATTTCAATTCGAATGAAATTGAATTTTAGTTTCAGTTTGACATTCACATATCGGGGCAACGAAGGGGTATATACGTATATTCCGTATAACAGAAAAACTTTAACAAATGAAGTACTGAAACCTGGGATTTAGAAAGAATTCACAGAATTCAAATCCCAGAAATATATCCGGTCCAGGGACTCTAAACTCTATTTACATAAAATATATTTGTATTTGCCTTCTATTTAGTAAACTTGGTTTGAAGTGTTACTTAAGTGTTGGATTAGGAACCCGTCTAAGTGATTACTGGAAAAAATTAAGCCGAAACGAATTTGCTATGGAATAGAACCCATAGAAATTATTAACACTGTAAATTTTGCCCGGAACTAATTTGTTAAATGAACAATTTATGACAAATTGGTACCGGCCGGAACCATTTTGCAGCCGAAACAAATATGTCAGAACAGTACAATTGCACCAAATGACTTTTGAGAGGGTCCGCATGTGTCTAACTAGCTTCAAGAAACTGAGTGGAGTCGAACAAGGGGTCACTCGATAGGGTTACAATCAAATTTGAGAATGGAATGTTGTTAAATTCCTACAACTTTCCTGCGTCGTCAAGAAAAAAATTGTCTCATGTGACCACTTAAATGACGCCAAATTTAGTGTTGATTACGAATATCTGCATAAAAATTGGATTGGACTTGATTTGATGAAGTTAGATGAGTTCTAACGCCTTCAAAATGTGTCCCTTAAGTGGTCAATTGTGGCCGACACATTGAAATTTGGAGTTGGCACTAGATCCAAAAATAGACTATTTGCATTAACTGTAGACTGCCTAACTGACACACGTTGTGTCAGGTGGAAAATCGGTAGATCAAATTATTTAAATTATGTGAAAATTCGGATTTAGACATGGTTTTGTACTCTCTATCGATTTTATTCAAAAAATCAATAATCTCAGAAATTCTTATGATGACGTAGCATAATCGTGTACTGCTCCACTTGCCTGCCACTTGCTTTCGCATGTTCGAAATGTTAAAATTTACCGTGGAAATACTCGTAAGAAGATTTTAGACTAAATATTAACTATTTAGGATATTTTGTTTGGCTAATATAGAGTTGTGATAGATATAACTCAAATATATGTTTTTTTCCGTAATCCATGGTTCATCATAAACAGATTAGTATATTTTTTTAAAATGATGTAACTTTAGTTTACTGAGGCGGATTTGTTCAAATTTTGAGATATGATAACTTACAAGATAGTCGTGATTGTTCAAATTTAGAAACAAAGGATTACTTACATGTCAACGGCGTTATATTGATTCAAAGATATTATATGTGTCATCACTTTTTGTCAAAATCCTCGAGTAAATCTTTTTTTAAATTATACTTAGTTGATATATAATTGTGCTCTTGTTGTATTTGAAATTAATAGGTTCTAAATAGTGATATTAAATACAAAGAACTACAGGGTTTTCTATTTTCCTGAAAAACTTTTCGGCAGTCTACGGTTAAAGAACAAACCTACAAAGTCTGAAAATTCTATATAAAAATGCATGATTAATGTTGTAAGCGGCTGGACTATGTGTATTGTGTTAATAAATAAAGGCTCATATTATACAAAGGGTACGTAGTATAAAAAGTTGAGTACCACTTCCCTGAACGAGTGTTATCTTAGCGGCGGATTCATCAGCGGATTCGCAGACCTCACGTTTATGCTAATAACTCAAAAAGTTTACGCTGTACGTGTAAAATTATCACATCAGCGGAAAGATGAAAGTTGTGACAACCCATATATATTCCCAAATGTCAAAATTCCTTAAGATGACTTAGCAATTTCGCTCAAATTTAAACCTCGGTTTTTCCATAATAACTCAAAAATAATTCATTATATCAAATTTTCCTTTAATCACATGTCTATCTCACCTATGACAACTTGTCATGTAAATTTAAAACAAAATATTAATAACATAAATTTCACTAAAATCGGCTAACAATGATGATTTGCATACCTATCCAATATCCATAATGTAGAACATGTTGTCAACTCTAATAATACTATTGATAAGAATGTATTTCATTTGCGTCACAGTGTTCACAGGAATTAAAGTTTTTGCTACCTCTGAAGAATAATTCATGACTGCACTTGCTAATTATATCAGGATCAGGGGTGGCGCCAGGATTTCCCCGATAGGGGGGGGGGGCTAAGTTCCCCGACAGGGGGGCTAAGATCCCGGACGGGGGGGCTAAATAGAGGGACGCGAACAACTGCTCGTGTAAACTTTCCCCAACGGGGGGGGCTATTGCCCCCCTGCACCCCCCCTAGCACCACGCTTGATCAGGATTAGTGATTACTTTCTGTAAACACTATTGCAATACCTTACATAATACAAACAACTTCATATACAATACAGTATAAGTATTTGGAATGCAATATTCATTAAGATAGAATCAGACATATAAACAATATTATGGTTACTACAATAATGTTAGGTATTTTAAGCAACTCCAGGTTTTTTCATTTCCATAATCTGCGTAACTTCTATCTGAATGATCTTAGTTGTACCGATGTTCCTTCTCTCCAAATATACGAATTTGCCTTTAAGGAGGGTAAATCTCATATAAATGTAAAGCAACATACGTATTATCTAAGAATATGACTTACCAACGACTGCATGATATTAAAATGGTGACAAATATTAGTAATGCTTATATGGGATAAGAAAGATCGAGATAACCAAAGTTATTCTAAAAAAGGTAGAGAACTACTTAGTAGAACATGGAAATAAAGAGAGAACTAGTTTATTGGTTTAGGATTTAACACATTAATGATAATATGCATGAATTCCTTTCACTGATACGATATTGAAAGGGCGCCATTAAATATAACATGATAGTACATCTAACTATTGCAACTCTTCTAAACTCTGCCTTGTTCAATAATAAATTAATTAACTATTATTTTCGAATTTAACAGAAATAATAGGTTCATAATGATTCCCAATATTTCGTATTTACAGTAGACTCTGCTTAATCGGGACACCGGTTAATCGGTTTCTCCGCTTAATAGGGTCAAAATTTCACCGGAATTATGGGACGGAATTACAGTTTGGCTTAAAATATTTTCGGTTAATCGGTTTCTCCGCTTAATCGGGTCAAAATGACCTGGTCCCAATTTGACCCAATTAAGCGGAGTCGACTGTATATCCCATTTGGGATTGGCGCCTTCATTAACTCTTCAAAAGTTGATCCATTCCCTGAAAATCCAATCCAAAGTGTTCCCAACGGACCCATGAATACCCAGATATATCTACAGTGGAGCCTCCCATAACGGACACTCCAAGCGGACAACCTCTAAATAACGGACACTCCAAGCGGACAACCTCTAAATAACGGACAACCCTCGTGGCACGGATTTATTTATTTAGCATATGTCTAATAGAAAAGCAACCTCTAAATAGCGGACCACCTCTAATTAACGGACAACGGTTCCGGTCCCAAGGTGTCCGTTGTTCAGAGGCTCTACTGTATACTACTAAAACACAAGCCTGGGTGTGTACGTATATATGTGTATATATTTGTTTGAATGTTACGAGTTGATTGAAGAAAGTGGACGGTTTCCAAATGTGATTTTGGTATATAGGGGTAACTTTTGGCACCCGCCAACAAGTTGAGGTTCCCACTCAAGATTTCTCACACCTCGACAAGTTATTACGTCATTGTCACATTTCGAGAACCCTGAAAATTCACTTAATCGCACATAATTCGCGTGCCAATTAAGGAGATAGAATATCAAATTAAACGTATATTATTAAAACATGCAAAATTAGTCTAAGCATTTCAATTATGCTTTGATAGTCTATCTATCCAATTCCAAAATAAAAATTGGATTCGGAGATTTTTTTACCATTTTGACATCATCCAAAGGTCAAAATCATAGTCATATAGAATAATAAGGACCTAGAATCCCAGATTAATGTAAATTCATGAAAAATGATATATTTTAGTTTAGCCACTCCTAGCTATACTTTGACATGCCATCTATTCAAATCCGAAATAAAAATTTGATTCGGCCATTTATTTGACCTTTTTGACGTCACTAAAGGTCAAAATCACCGTCATTTTGTACAAATACATTCCGAAAGAATTTCCGGGGAGTGACCTTTGTATTCTTGGGTATCTCAAAAAGTATAAGTCGTAGAGAGAAAAATTATCCCTCAAAAATGATCCCTGTCAGTTGTTCATGGGATTATGCCGTGTCTATTTTCAGCTTTAATGCAAAGTTATAGAGTTAATAATTATATAATGCCAAATTTCTGATAAAATCGTGTGATTATTTGAAAATCTATGGAAAAAAAGAATCAAATCGATATCGCAAATTCTGTGTGGCATAATCTCTTGTACTAATGTAGTAGAGATAAACTTGCACTATAATAGAACTTGCGCCAAATAGAGTAAATAGCTAGAATTTATATTGACTAGTATGGATTCACTATTACGCTATTTTAAACTATCAATATCTAATTCAAATTTTTGGTCGCTTGGAAAAATTGGTCGCCGGAAAATTGGTCGCCAGAAAATTAGTCGCATGGACAATTCTTCTAATATATAGTTGACTCTTGGGTCACTTCAATTAAATACTCGCAATACCCGAATTCCTATCCGTCAATAATACATTTCGTGACCCTTACACGCACCGTTTTCAAAATAATCCATATATGGGCATGTAATGTGCCCATTTTTGATGACACAGCAAATTTCTTCTATTCTAAAGTATAAACTCTAGAGCTTAGCTCCAGGCATGGGGCCAAGCCCCAAAGGGCTTAAGCCCATTTTTGAGAGGGCTTAAATCCGGACTTAAGTCCTCCTTTAATAAAAGGGCTTAAGTCCGGACTTGGACTTAAGCCCTTTATAGATGAGCTTCAAGCCCTTTTCAAGCTCTTTTCAAGGCACTTATTCAATAAAATACGGTATGGATTTCTAAATAGTTAGAATAAAAGACTTAAGTCCGGACTTAAGCCCTTTATTAAGGGCTTGAGCTTGGACTTAAGACCTTTTTTAAAGAGGGCTTAGAAAAAGGGCTTGGGCTTAAGCCCTTCTGATTAGGGATGGGCTTGGACTTAAGCCCTTTTGAAAGGGCTTGACCCCATGTCTGCAAGTTAGCTCTAACCATCTATTCACATCAACATCCCACTACAAACTCATCGGAAGAACAAATGTTACAAAAATCCTAATGGACTCAATCTTACAAATTCACATGCCCATATATGGTGGATTGGTGGTGTCATTTCAGTGATGTGACAATTAATCTTTAAATTAATTAATATGCGAGACCTTAGCTATAACTTCCTAGTAATATCAATGATCCAATTCAAGTTAGAAGGAAAGTTTAAAAGGATATGAAACATTTTTCCACAGGATTGCCCCGCTCACTTTTTGGGAAAAGTACAAGAGATTAAGACTAAAAAAATTTTATGCACAATAATTGATACTTAGATAAGATCCCGGCTTTTTTTAAATTCGAAAATCATTAATAACCAAAGAGATAATAAGCAGAAAGTGTTAAAATCAGGGTTGCCAATCCAATCCAATCGAGAGAACTTATCGATTATCGATTGCTGAATTTTGTATCGATTGGATTATCGATTGGATTGCCCAAAGTCTTCATCGATTGGATAATTATCGACGAATTTTTATCGATTTTTTCAATTTTTTCGATTTAGCGAGTAAAGCGATAAATTATAATAATTTATACACAATCGATGGATAATCAATGCATAATCGATAGAAAATCGATAAATAATTGATAGAAAATCGACAAATAATCAATATAAAATCGACAAATAATCAATATAAAATCGACAAATAATCGATAAATAATCGATAGATAATTGATAGAAAATCCATAAATAATCGATAGAAATCCATAAATAATTGATAGATAATCGATTATTTAAATGGTAAACAGTCTATAAATAGTCTATAAATTTTATCGATAGAGATCGACAAGTAATCGATAAATAAGCGATAGAAAATCGATAAATAATCAATAGAAAATCGATAAATAATCGATAAATCATCGATAAATAATCGATAAATCATCGATGATTTTTATCGATTATCGATTGGATTGGATTGTCAGATCATATCATCGATTGGATTGGTTATCGATATCGATTGCCAAAATTTACATCGATTGGATTGGATTATCGATTGGATTGGATTGGATTGGCAACCCTGAGGAAAATATATACTTTTCCGTCACCAGACCCTTTAAAATTGATTATTAGCTCTTATAAGTACATAAAAGGTCATTGGGTCAAGTACACATTTCAAATAGCCCTAATAGAAGTTAACTTTTGAATTAGAACATTCTAGAACAACTGTAAAGTTATTTCAGAATAAATATAAACTCTGTTATACAGGATATACGCACAATACCTATTCTTAAAATAATCTATAATTAGACAAATGAATTTGTTCTGGAAGTGAACAACATTCTTATAAGTCATCATTTTTGCTAGTTGGTTCAATACAAACGTTTGGGGAAATGTTTGCGCAAATTGATAGTCAATGTTAAATTACAAATGTATGTGCGTGGACACCTTAACGGAAACATATCCAAATAAATTGCCTAAATTAAGAGTTTATCCCATTAACCAGTAGCTCTTTCTAATGTAGTATATACTGTAGTTCTTTTATTTATAAAATGAGTTCAATAATAGTTTCTTTATAATAAATATGAATAATGAGAGGGCTAGGGAAGCACAAGTCAGAAAAATATTGTATCATCACAAGTTAAAATTATAGGCAATGCCACGAAGATAAACCAATATATCACGTTTTTGATAGTCTCCAAAGATATTTTGTAGTCTTTTTCCTGTTCGATGGACTGTTTAGATCGTTGCTTAATGGACCCACCTTCCCACTTAGCATAAATCGCTTCTTGAAGGGATTGTTCCCTCTGTAAGTGGAACAAAAGCTTAGGAAAGCTTGGGTGCGCATGGCATATCCCTGATTTGAAGGCGTTGTGCCATCCTTCAACACAGTTATTAGAACGAGGCATGCTATTAAGTATTCTTGTGTACATGTTCCATAATCTGATAGGAAATGAAGGTATCCGTCGAGTATTGTCAGGAAGCTTTTTGCCAATATAGTAGTCTTCAAAATACTTCGAAATATTGCATGCTGATTGGGGGGATTCTGTCATTAAGATATTGAAACTATCAACTACGTACATCAGTTTCTGGCACAAATGCCAGACTCGGCAGCATTTTGAGTTTATTCCCATACTCCA
Source organism: Hexactinellida sp. DTS-2022 (assembly GCA_028753945.1). Lineage (NCBI taxonomy): Eukaryota > Metazoa > Porifera > Hexactinellida > Hexactinellida sp. DTS-2022. The sequence goes on from JAPNXP010000014.1 coordinate 3,762,217, forward strand.
TGTCTTGACTATTCTCTGAAGCTAGTCCTTCAGTCTGGATTTCCTGTATATGTTCTGCGATAACTGAAAAAAGCATCCTGATGTGGAAGCGGTGAAGTGAGATTCTATGGAGTTTATTGAGGCCTTTTCGAAGTCAACCATAATTGATGTGGGGTTTAATGCTGGTTCGATTTCAAGTAGATTTGAAAACATTATATGGTAAGTTGTTTTGCTTTACTATTAAGTAATGCATAAATACATGGGAATAAGTGACCATTTCTCTGTGCATGAATGGTATATAGTTGAAAGAAGTGTTCTGGGACGACGTTAAAAGTTCCATCACAATACCAACTATCACTTTCTTTGAGTAATGTAAGAAATTTTGGAGTTCCAAAAAGAAGCAGTCTGTTAAAATCACCATTGAGAATCGAAGAACAAAAATGTTTCACCTTTGGAAGTTAATGTATATCAATGCGGTATAACAATTTCTGCACAAGAGGTAGGATTTCCAAAATTATTACCTTGTATCTTTTTGTATTTTCTATTTGTTTTCTTTACAGAATCAAATTTTGGGAATTTATGTATGCTTTGTACTGGCAAACTTTGAACTACACTACATAGAAGACTCCTGGTACGTACTCATTTCCGAATCAGAAGCATTAATCTTTAGGATGTTATAAGCTTTTAACATTTCTAACTTAGCTGGGTCGGATCCATGAGAATGTCCACAAATCAATTCTGATGAAGTTGTGGGTTTTATTATATTGTTGCTTCTCGTATGTATCTTGAATTCGCATACCCAGTACTCGACATCAATCGACATTCTGTTCAGTGTGTATATAAAGCCTTCAACAGTTGCTTTATCCTTCTTTCTTTCACTCTTGATACTTTGAATGGTAAATGGAGTAGCCATTATTTGACGATGTTGATGAGGTTTATAGATTTAATTAAATATAGATAGAAATACACGTATGTAGTATACATAGCCAGTTAGATATGTTTTAATAAAAGTAACTGAGGGTGTTTACATTGAAAGTGACGAATCCATATTAGATAATAGAATTAATGATAAATGGATAATTAGAATTGCGGTTTTTAGCACTCAATTGAAGAAACCATATTATCGAAGAAAAATAAATAAACAACCTTGCACCCATTGAACACGCAACTTATTTTCCATGCGACCAATTTTCCGGCGACCAATTTTCTGGCGACCAAATTTCCGATAACGATATAAACCACACACCAATCGCGAAACTGTTGGTGTATGGTGGTGTTCTGCCGCGAAGTGACCTAGCAAGCGAAGCGCGCTAGTATACTATTAAAACACAAGCCTGGGTGTATATGTGTATATATATCTATATATGTGTGTATATATTTGTTTGTATGTTACGAGTTGATTGAAGAAAGTTGACGGTTTCCAAATGTGATTTTTGGCATATAGAGGTAACTTTTTGCACCCGCCAACAAGTTGAGGTTTCCACTCAAAATTTCTCACACCTCGACAAGTTATGACGTCATTGTCACATTTCGAGAAGTATGAAAATTCACATAATAGCACATAATTCGCGCTCTCTAAGAGATAAAAATCTGAAAATTTAATAGAACATGGACATTAATGATGCGGACACGTTGGTCACACCAGATCACCAATATGCTTACTCATTATCGCATGATGACGTAATCACTAAATTTCAAAATGTTAAATTCTACTATTTTAGGCCTATTTATGCTTTAGAATCAATTTAAAAGCACATATAGTTGCTTTATTAATGGGAAATATATTAGGGATGATTAAGTGATAGTTCTAATATATTGAATTGATTCTGCTAAAAATATATTTATATTGTAATTGGACCATGGATTATATTTAAGTTGATTAATATGCGTATTGCGACGTATTAGTATATGCTAATGATCTAATCAAGGATCTTTACGAAGTAAATTGACTGGGATCTTTATAAATGTTAATGTACATAGAAGAAGATAGTAATGTATAAAATTGGGACTTCATAGACTATACTATGAGTCGATTAACAATACCAGAATATATACATATATACATATTTTATTAAAAATATTCTACGTAAATTAGACATATATAAAATTAATAACGTAGTAAAACAAAGAATAATTTAATATATACTGTTGTAGGAAATCCAAACTGATTTATGCATTGAAGTACATTTCGCAACAACATGACACTATGTGAAAAATTTAACTATTCTGTCCAACGGGGATAGTTTATAATTTATAGCGTATTAGAATAATACTTACATTTCTAAGTGTTCTAAATTTATAAGTTTTAAGCGTAAATTGGTCCCACGAAAATGTGAAAAGTTATCTAGTTTACGCACGCAAACTGCACCAAAGGTTATGCGAGTGGCCTCTATAATTACAGATGAGGAAATAGTTGAGACGGGGCTAATACAATATGAACTACCAAGCTTTGGTCCCCCACATACGGACTGACAAATTTATACGTGTAAAAGTGGAAGTTTCACTTTCGCGAGGAGTTACCGTACTCTAATGATGATATTTTAGATAATGAAGAAAGTATATTTAGTTATTCGCCAAACTTGACTCAATATATAATTGGCGATGGAAATTGCTATTTCTCGACAATTTCCTATCTCATCACTGGTAGTCAAGATTTCCATGCAGAGTTTAGGGAGCTAATAATTGATACTATGCTAGGTGACCTAAGTATGAGTTGCAATAAATATTTACGCACAAAATATTTTTATACGCAGGGTAATTATCGAAATGTACAAGACTGGGTTAACAAAACAGGAAAGAGGAAGAGTGGGAAATAGGCTACAGATCTTGAACTCTGCAACTGTTTTGTTATTTTATATAGACTAGCGCGCTTCGCTCGCTAGGTCGCTTCGCGACAGAACACATCCACACAACAACCGCTTTGCGGTTGTTGTGTGGATGCCTTCATCACTTCGTGCCTTGAGGCGTCTATGTAATTATTATTTCTCACAATCCTTTCGGACTTCAACCCTCAATTGATTTATGTATCACCGATCCTTTAGCGGTCGCAAAGTAACAACTACAATCTCCATTTTTCTAGCACAGTGATATAATTATCCCCTTAATATCATAATATAGTCAATTAAGACAAATCTATCTACTTTTTACACAACACAATAAGTAATTAGCAACTAAAATACATATAAAATATTATATATCTATATATCTATACTACCCATAGACTCCATTAGATAAGGACTGGAACGTCGCGATCTCGGGGGTTTTAGCGACCTAGCAAGCGAAGGGCCCTAGTTTATCATAGATATACTGTAGCATCAATCTATATAGATATAGCGCCCTTGCGGCAGAACCCAACAACACACCAACCGCGAAGCGGTTGGGGTATGGTTTATACACTTCCAACATTGATTATAAAGCGTAAATAGGCCCAAATAGTCCAATTTAACAAAGTGAAATTTTAGTGATTACGTCATCATATGATGATGAGTAGGAATATTGGCAATCTGGTGACCAAAGTGTCCACATCATTAATGTGCATGTTCTATTAAATTTTCAGATTTTTATCTCTTGGAGTGCGCGAATTATGTACGATTAAGTGACTTTTCAGGGTTCTCGAAATGTTACAATGACGTCATAACTTGTTGAGGCGTGAGAAATTTTGAGTGAAAACCTCAACTTGTTGACGGGTGCCAAATGTTACCCCTATATGCCAAAAATCACATTTGGAAACCGGAAATCTAATGCTTTTTCAATTTTAAAAATTGGAGCCTCTCAGACTCACGTTAAAACCCCGAGATCGCGACGTTCCAGTCCTTATCTAAAGGAGTCTATGATACTACCTAAACATAAAATTTGACTAAGCTAGCAATTGTGTACGGAACGCAAATTTGAATTTCTTTCTTTTTTATAATTTCTGAATCACCGAGGTACTGAGTGATGGTTTTCATACAACTAATATACTAATAAGCATTTCAATGTGTTGGTTAGACATAACAAAGAGTTGAATGTATTCGCTATTTTATTATCCTTAATAGGCTGCTACTTTTTTAGAAAATCTGTTGCCCCATTATCCCCATAAAAATATAAAGGCAAACAAATCACGTACTAAAATCTATTACTCTCTACCACCACCTCCTCCTCCTCCTTCTATACATTGACGAACCTATAATAAACCACATTATGAAGTAATAGATCTAGTAAAGCTGAAGACATATACTTTCCTAATCCCTAGTCTTTCGTTTCTAAATAGGAAAGATATATCAAAAATTGAAAATACAATGGACATTCTTATATTAAAAATCTAACTTATAGAATGTGTTTATATATAAGTATACTAAACTTACTTTCTTCTTTGCCCCCCAGGGGCACAGTGGTTTATTTGGATCATTCACAGGAAGTAGGTATTTCCAGAGCAGATAGACCTATCAAATGTATTATATACCCATGGGTTATCTATACCTGTGAATCCATTTATGGACTCAGAAAATTAGTACGGCTTCAAATTTTTAAGTTATGACGTCATAGTGTTTTTATTTATTCCAATAATTCCACAAATATTTGCTAAATTAGTATTTTCAAATAAACTAGAGCTAATTCATTTATATGCATCTCTAAATAAATGCATGGTGTAGATATAAATCTAGTTGATACTGTAATTCGAGAGCCTAGGCCAGTCAAATATCCAGCTTTTTTAACATCAACGGTTCGACCAGTTTTTCTTGTTCCAATTTTGGCATTTGATCACCCTTGCATTTTCTACATTTACAGCAACCCGTATAGTTTCCTTGGTCGAAAGGTAATCCCACGCTTCTAAATTATTCATTTAGTTTACTAATTGATGAAATTTTGAAAAAAATTAAAATCTTCGTATATAAATCTTAAAAGCCCCCGTATATAGACAAGTAGAATTTATTTTCCGCGCGGTTGCGCGGGGCTTGAAAGTGGTTAAAATTCAAGCTATTTAGTTAAACTTTATATAAAAATAGGGCTAGTAAAACGACATGACACGACACTACAAGTTTACGCAATACTAATACATGGAATTTAGCAGTTCGGACACTTCCAGCTAATCATAATTTGCAATGATAATTATACTAAAGGACAAATAATTCTATGAAGAGTATTCAACATTTTTAGGATGATATAAACTATAATTAAACACTGTGAAAGTATTAGCTGATTGTGATCGAAACCTAATGAGATACACGAACATTAAATGATTCATAATAGTTAACCACAAAATTTCTTCAATTTTATTTATCCATTAAAACTATAGACACTGCATCATATTTCTAATTCTACTCGGAATTTTTAACTGTAAAAACAGTTACCTAGGTTCTCGATTATGCTGAACACGATAAAACGTTTTTGAAGAGATCAGAATAGGTAAAATTGTCCAACTCCCTGTCAATAAACTACTGTGAGGGGGCAGTTACGGGAAGAGGAGAGGGTACCTCTTCCCCCCTCTCTCTTTTTCCCCTGGTGGGGATCTCTTCTTCTACACGAATCATAAACGTTTTGAAAGCGATTATATATGAATACTAAATCTATTAAATTATACTCACATTTTCTTTCCGCCCTCTTCCCTTTTGAGGCAGGGGATTTTCCTCCCCTGCCTCAGCCCCTATCCTCTTCCCGGTGGCGGTGGCGGTGGCTTGTTTCTATAATATATACAGTCTATATTATATAGACTGACAAATTATAACCCACACCAAACTAACCTTGGACGCTATTGGACGTTGTGACTGTTTCTAAAATATCATAAGAAAATAGACAATAAGCTTAAGATATAGAGAACATTAAAAAGACTACTCACATAGTTGTCCGCTTCTATCTCAGCCTATAAAAAAAACTGAATAACCACTTGAAAATATGTATCATAATTATGTTAACCTAGCAATAATAGTGCGGCCTTCGTAAGCCCGGCGAGCATCCCGGCTAATCCCGGGATACCTCGCCGGGCTCCTTCTGTTAGGCCCCGGCCCCGGCTACTACCTCTTCCCCTCCTCTTCTTATTATGAAGCATGCTAATGACATAAAACAGTAAACAATTCATTAAGACCCTGAAAATTCGTAAATCTGCCGAAAGCAAAAAATATAAATAGAAACTACAAAATTTATGTCATTATGTGTTCAGTCCCTCAGGGTTCTCCTATAATTGAAAGAGGAGTGCACTTGGGACACACTCTGTACCTTTCCCCGAACGTGGTGATCCATTTTTCGGGAGGCAGAATACCATCCGGAAATGATATTCTGCACTTTTAGTAACTCAATAATTCCTTCACAAAGGGGAACCCAGCAACTTCAAACCGTCAGACTATGCTCTAAGAAATAGTGCATAATCTATTCCAAGTGTACCCCGAAAGGTACTCCACTCTAGTTTCACCAAGTAGCAACCTGATAAACAAATACCATAAAATAGCACTTAAAAATATCAGGAGTACTACTGGCTACTTACCATAGTAGGGGAAGATCAGCAAACAATCTAAGGACAAACTGCCGAAGTAGAATGCGCCAAAGAGTGCGACCACTCAATATACGAATCTGCGACGATACTTATCAGCAAACTACCGAAGTATAGAACATCAAATCAAAGTACAACCCCGCATATGAATTTGATCACCGGATACCAATGATATATATCTCCACAGGCTAATACAGAATCACCGATAAAACCATGGTAAAATTCACCACTTGGAATGCCACGGCAGCAAATTTAAACGAACCCACCACCAAATCTCAGGAATGATTGAACATATTGATTCACAAACCAATACACGTGATGTACTGCAAAGTAAATGCAGTACACACAATATATTAGTAGAACTATCGAGTTACTGGTAAAATGAATCAAAGTGCTCCATACCAATTTGATGGTCAATCCTATGGTAAATTACCCCTAGTTTTGACCTTTATAGATTGGATCACATTCTAAATGAAGCTCCAAATGTTCATGAATATAAACATGACGGATATTCCAATTATTAGGGTCAACATCAGTTGCGTCAATTAACACCACGTCTATCCGAGCTAAAGCCCCAATCATATTCAACTCAGTATTAGTACCCCACTCATTTCGAGATCTAATTCGATCTATATGACAGTGGAGGTCCTGTTCACTGAATATGCCTGATCTGCCCATCACATTAAGATAATGCTGTGGATTATCCTCAAATTTACAGATCAAACATTGTTTAAGAATATGATGCGACCTCTCGTTACCAAAAATGATATGAGATAGAGCTCGGTATAGACAGTTACCATCACCATAAACTGGACACAAATGGAATCCAATTCCAAATTTATCACACAGTTTTGTGGCGATTGATGAATAATAACGCAACGATGTTCCACGTATATCAAGATCTTCCCGATTCGGTAATATCTCCTCGGAACCTAACCCAATTGATTGGGCTAGATTGCGTCGCATCTGGAGAGTAAATTTGTTTACCGAAGTGATTTCCGAATCATCAGTCATATCTCTAGGAAACCTAATAACCTCACATAAGAGATTATCAGTTGAACCATGAGAAATGTCATCGATCGAAAGAATACACTCTGGTAACTCCTCTAACTCAATAATTATCATCACTATGACTGAACTCAAAGATCTTAGACACTTTACTCTCTCTCTCATTATACTCACCCGTCAAGCCTCTATTAAAAGGCGAGAATACAGGGACGCAGTGAGAGGATAAGATCGATGCATCCTGCGAATGCGAACTAATCAGATCCAGGCAGGATGACAGAGGTTTCTCTACCCGAGTTAGCAAAACCTCCCGATATACGACATTCTTAACCAACACCCCACCGCCGACAGATTCCTTCCCTCCACATACCATAATCTTCAAACCTCTAGGATTCTGAACTCGACTCAGAGCCACATAAAGTTGACCATGGCTGAATATGGCTTCAGGAGAGGGTAAGAAATTACCGACAGTCTCTAAACTCTGACCCTGGCCCTTGTTTATAGTGATGCAGAAAGCAGGACGCACAGGGAACTGCCTTCGCTTCAAAACAAACGGAAAACCGGAATCAGTTGGAGTAAGGAGTGGTATGCGGGGAATGAATACTCGAATTCCCACATGACTACCTGTGGCAATCTCAGCATCTATCAGCCTTTAGCAAACAGATCTCACAGTTAAGCGAGTCCCATTACACAAACCCTGCGTAGGATCAAGACTGTGCAATAGAATAATAGATGCGAACCTTTTCAGGATTAGTCGATGAGGAGGCATAACATTAGGACTAAGTGTATTAAGGAACTCAGTCGGATACATAACAGCCTGAGTATCATCAACTGAATCAGCACTCAAAAAAGTATCAGCATCTCCAGGTATCAGTCCCATGACGTAATCATTGATGATCAGCTTTCTCATTCTTTGGTGACATAATGATGCGCTGACACATGAACTTCTGATCAAGATAATTGTCCACAATGTCACCATAAACGGAGTAAACCAAGCCAGAAACATGATCTCCCGAAACTACAAATTTATTGGCAATGTGAATCATTTGATTCTCATCCTCTGGCACAGTACCTTCTCCTACCCTCAGGAGAAAGTCAGAGAACTCACTGACCTCAATTGAATCCTGGAAGCATTATTTCTGCAGGCGCATATTAATAGTCAATTGCATTACCTTAACATGACGCCTGAGAGGCGATCTGTTCAGACAGGCTGACACAACTTCACCCCTGCTAGCCCGTTTAAGAACAGGTAGGATTTGACGAAAATCACCTCCAAACACGATAATCTTGCCACCAAATGGTAGTTCGCAAGAGCACAGATCTCTCAAAGTACGATCCATACACTCGGCGACATGCTTATGTGCCATTGGAGCCTCATACCAAACCAAGAGAGTTGAGCGCTGAATGAGTCTAGCAAGCGCACTCTGTTTAGTAATGTTACAGACAGAGTACTCATTGGTTGAAAGAGGAATTTTCATCCTGGAATGGACTGTTCTACCACCATTCAAGTGGAGCTCCGCTATTCCCGAAGAAGCCATAGCTAGTGCAATCTCCCCCCTCGATCGGACCCTAGCTAACAGAGTATTGTAAAGGAATGTCTTTCCTGTACCGCCAGGTACGTCGATGAAGAACACCTTAGGATAAACCTGAGAATCATCCACGGACCACGGCTGTCATGATAGTGTTAAATATAATCAGTTGATCTGCATTCAGTAAGTTAGCACCTGTTTGGAATCGCTCTAACTAATCACTTACACATAAATCAAGTTCATCCTGAATGACTCTCGGTTCTTCATATCGATTTCGAATATTCCCAGACATTGGCATGTCGGGAAAATCCCAAAGGATTTTTTTCCATGCTTCTCTAAGCGTTGTTCAATATCCAGCAATACACTATTCAGTATATGCTCATCCAATTGGACATCAGGAACAGACAGCTTAGCGCGATGTAGAAAGTCCTCAGCTAGAGAGGCCTTATGGTTTTCCAAAGGACTAAAGGATAAGTAGGTACATTGAACGGGAGGATAGTGACAAATAGTTGCCGCATCTGCGGGGGCATCGCAGAAGCAGCTGCATCTGTTAAACACTCATCTAACTCCTTATCATCCTCCAACAATCCAAGACTGCGTGCGGCCTCCTTATAGGTTTTACACACAGTACCATCAACAAGAGTTCGGATGTCCTGAAAGCTTGTACATCCTGTGACATGGTTGAGGAGAATTCTTAAAAAGAAACGTTCTCCTTCCACTGGATGTGCAAAATACATCCGGCCAATCATGGTACCATGTCCCTTTACCCTTGGTTTCCATTTACGCTCAGATTTATCCCACACAAATTTATCAGGAAAATTTGTATAAGTTATATCCTTAGCGGTAGGAAAATTTGGCTTGCGACAAACAATCCAGTCAGAGTAGTGTGCCGCTGTTTACTCAATACATCCTTGAGTTCAGTCTCCTCAGAGAAATATACCGGCTGCTGATTCTCCAGATGTACAGTTAATCTCAACACATGCGGCAGATTAGCATGGTGATCATATGCAAAGATACGGTAAATCGCCTCTGTAGCAGAAACACACAGACCCTCCAAATAGTTAGATATTTCATCAACACGCTTGGTGTCAGCAGTTTCCACAGTCTCACTGCCTGATTTGAATTCAACAACTGCTCTATCGTGTCCCTTGTAAACGTACTTGTACAGGTACTTAACAGAATTCACTGTACTACAAATTTCCACGTTAATATGAGCATTAAACTTCAATGACAGATAGGGATGTATGGTACTACCCACCTATTATCAAGCTTAGCCCCGCCCACATTAACAGCACGGCCATTGTCTCTACGAAGATACATGGGGTAGCCATCTTCAGCAGTTGTTGTAATTGCTGAAAATCTCTTTGGGTATTTCTTAGACCACTTCCCGTCCCTTAAGCAAGGAGCACTCTTTTTTGCTACACCACATGGACCATGCATCATACAGCGTCTAACGATATAGTGCAGTCGAGTTTGCAGATTAGGATCCGGAAGCTCAGCACAAATAATTCGATCATACTCAAGCGGGTTTCTAGGCTTATCCCGGTCAGTGAGTATAATAAGAATGTGAGCGTGAGGCAGACCACGCTTCTGGAATCCAATGGTATATACATACGCTAGTGGTTTGCCCAGTACATGCTTTATCATAATATCCCGAAGTAATTCTCGCAACTTCATTCTGAAGACTCGGACTATCAAATCGCTCGTTTTCTGATTCAATAGGAGAGCAGACTTAATCTCCTCCCACTTCGGATTCACGTAAATGTAATGAATAAGTCTGGCTTACCATATTTCCTGACTATACTCATCGCATCCTGATACAATTCAAACATTTGTCGAGGACTACCAGTGTAGGAAGAAGGAAGGACAATCTTACGTCCCAGTTCTCTTGAGTATGAATCACTTGCAGCGACTGCATCAGACAACCCACAGTAAAGATCCACTCGAATCTGCTGCTGGTTCATCTTGATGTAATTCAGCCTCTGCTGTTCTATCTTGGCATACATATCAACAGCGTACTGATGAAAGAGTAAACCACAGAGATGCAGCGGACTTTCTTTGCTCCTGATCATCAGACGGTATGAATAGTACTCCATAGCGGTGACACAACCCTTACCTCGAGCGTGAGAAATTTTCAGCTGCCAGCCATCCTCACCTAAAGGAAAGAGCAAGACATAATGCAGTGCATCATAAGCGCGGTGAGTCTCTGTTATACGCTGAAGACCGCCTGTCCGCGCGTGCAACACTATGTCTCTGCTGGCCACCTCCTCTCCATAGCCGTCACCTGGCATGATAACAGCTACTTCAGGGGCTGTAGGCGCATTGTAACGTCGAGGATCCGGAGCACCTTCTGCTCGGATAATCATTCTAACGTCAGCGCCCCCCTGATCTCGCATCACATCTCGCATCAGATCTACTCCCTGTCTGAAGAAAGAGACATATGGGCAAAGCTGGGCACTAATCCGTTAATCCGTTAATTGTTATTTAACGGAAGTTAAATTTTTCGTTAACGATTAACTTTTAAGTTAACTTTGAAATCGTTAAAGGACTTAATTAACTTCCGTTACATTTACAAGTCCGTTAATAGTCCGTTAACGCAATAATGAATTCCTGATAGTTTCTATTACATAACCGAACAAATGTTTTTGAACAGGTATTTTATCCCACACACAATATGTTTCTTGTAGCGTATTAACGGCTGTTTAACCTATTTTTGAAGACTTTAAATATCTTGCTATAGTTATAAACTTCATAAACTTGCGATTTTAAGTCATTTTTTCCAATATCCATGAATATGTGTCCCTGCCACGTGCCACTTGTAGTACAAGTGGAACAAATGGGAATGCGACTGTATTTGAGTGGAAAATAATCGCAATGGTTAGAAAATAAGCACCTATAGTAATTCGACCATGTGGTATTCAATTCTTTAAATCAGAATTTGTATATTCTATTTCTCTCATATGATCATAAGTTGTATATTTCATTACTTATTTCCTAGTTACTGAGTTTAACACCTCCATAAAATGTAAATTAATATTGTTTTGGTCAACTTATCGTTTTATGTAACATCAATGTTGAAGCATCTACAAATATTATTATCGTGCTAGAAGCTTGAATGTATGAATATAAATTATTATTGTTTAATTGGACACTTTTGTTTCAGGTCTCTTGTCAAAATTAAAACCGAAAATTTTATATAAAGTAGAGATCTAGTAGCTCTTTAGAACAATTTCAGTTTTAAACCTGTCATAAATTACAATTCCTCCACTGCTTGTGGACTATAGAGGATACTCACACCCATAGCATGAGCCTTAATATTTTGTGGAGCGTTTGGCACTATCCCTTAACCACAAGATCATAATCTCTGGTAAATAGCGATTTAGGGAAATCATAAGACAATAGAGCTGTTGCGTGTAAAATTGAGGCACGTGTAATTTTGAGTCAAATGCATTAGTGGACCATGGATATTACTTTACCGTGAAATTTTGACTCAAATGCATTAGTGGACCATGGATATTACTTTACCGTGTAATTTTGAGTCAAACCAAGTTCCTTTTGTGTAATAATACATACAGTCCAATATATATCACTATAGCGGATTCTATAAACACTTATAGAAGTTATAAAATGTTTCTTTGTTCAATTTTATCTGAATATTTTGAAATTACTATTAGCCCCGGTAATTGGTTGACTACTTCTAGAAAACGAGTTCCAACTGAGCTCTTGAATCGAGTTTAATTGATCGTCAATTGTTAAAATATTCAATCAAATTAATACAATCTTAAAAATTATCTTTGTCAAAATAAGATTGAGTCGGACTGTATGTTTTATTACACAAAAGGAACTTGGTTTGACTCAAAATTACACGGTAAAGTAATATCCATGGTCCACTAATGCATTTGAGTCAAAATTTCACGGTAAAGTAATATCCATGGTCCACTAATGCATTTGACTCAAAATTACACGTGCCTCAATTTTACACGCAACAGACCTTATTTAGATATTTTGTTAAACCTTTTTTTCAGAATTGATCAAGATTATTAGAATTTGTTCTGATCAATATGAATTTTCTATTTTGAACCCAATTACGTACTTGAGTTTGTCCCAATTAAATATTGGTTTTAAATTATTAATAAATTAATTAAATATTCAAATAACTTATATAGAGCTCAGCTAGTAGAGTTCAGTTTTTCAGTATGTGTATTCAGGCACTGATAAAGGTCAGTTTTTCCCAGAGTTTGAAATTGACCTTTAGAAAGTAAGCCTGGGCTTTTAGTATGGGGAAAAATCTGAACTCTACTAGAGCTCTCCTCTATACAAGGATTCTCTTTAAATATTTATACTAATTTGCTAAATTTTATTAATCTCAGAAATGATAACAGATGGAAACAAAATTTCAATTGATCAATTGATCTTTATGGCACATGCCACCTATACAAGTGGGTCTTGCACCTAGGTGATGATGACATCATAAAAAATGTGTTTAAATCCTTTTGACCGTTTATTTTCTTTTTGATTTTCAATAGTGACACTTATGTGAATTTGAATCTTATATCTATATTAGTCAACATCCCTTAAACAACTTATTTCCCTTATTATTCTCTGATTATACGATATAAAGGTTGTGCTAGCATATATCTTAGCTTGAATGACCCAACAAAGGAACATTTTATAGTTAGATCACTTTTTGAGATGTCTTATAGAAAAAAAACTCATTTTGTTGTTGTTTGTATAATATAAATTAACTGTAACGGATTAACGTTAACTTCCGTTACATTTTTAACGTATTAACGGATTAACTGTTAACGAAGTTAACTTTTGGTTAACGGATTAACGATTAACGAAGTTAACTTTTTGATTAACTGTGCCCACCTTTGCATATGGGTTATACTCATGCAGCATAAATTGTAACCCTTTCAACTCAGGGAGAGAAGCCTCTCCTAAATGCCGCTGACGGTTCTCCAGCTCAGCCTCAGGAGTACCATCATGAATATAGATCTGCGAAGCAGGGTGCCTCGCCTTGTCGAGGCATCAACTGTCCGATCAAATGGTGCACTACTCCGTGTATACGGAATGTGTACACTCCCTCCTTAGCAAACGCCAGACCCTTGTCTAAGTTCACTCCAAGAGAAGCAAACGCCAGAGCGGAGTTGTATGCTCTGATTTGATCTCGAAACGCTCTTCCACGCGGGTCAGCACCAGTCAGGAGGTGCATCAACAGGTAAGGATGTGAAGCTATAGAGGGTAGAACTACCTTCCCATCCCCACAGCATAACGGGAACTTGTAACGCAACTTAGTACTACCCGATAGCTTTTCCCTTTCCCAAAACTTTACCAGACAAACAGAGCAGCTGAAAGTCAAACTGCCAACTGAATATTCTTGTACAATACAATCTGGAACATCAGAGGCAATTTGGCCTCTGGCATAGTTTAGAACAATCCGGGATTTAACCCTCTTAGCATACAACTCAGCCTCTCGCACTCGCTTATCAGTAATACAGACTTCGCGCGCTCCTCGTCCGTCTCCTTACTCAGCCGAGAGTCCTTTCGCTCTCGCTTATCATTTAGACGAACTTCGCGCTCCTCCATCCCCCCTGTCTATCCTGGAGATCAGTCAGACGAACTTCGCGCTCCTCGTCCGTCTCCTTTACTCAGCCGAGAGGCTTGTCTATCCTGGAGATCAGTTAGACGAACTTCGCGCTCCTCGTCCATCTCCTTACTCAGCCAAGAGGCCTGTCTATCCTGGAGATCAGTCAGACGAACTTCGCGCTCCTCGTCCGTCTCCTTACTCAGCCGAGAAGCCTGTCTATCCTGGAGATCAAGGAAACGTGCAACTCTCTTCTTGGGAGTCTCATATAGCAAACGAGAGCCCTGCCGAGAAACGATAGCTCATATCCTGGCCTTTCTCGTGTTTGGCGTCTCTTTTCGCAAGGTAAGTATATTACGCTTGCACTGCTCTTGGAGACGTCCCCGTGTAGATTTGGGGCTCTGGATTCGCAAACGCAACAGTCTCTTATCACGCATCAGTTGTAATCGAAGGAGTCGCTCGTCATTAGTTTCATCCATCCGTATTCTCCTCATCTTATCAGCAGTAGTTTCAGTATTCCCTCTTAAGGGACCACGTTTAACTTTTTGGGCATATTAAAGCAATCATAGCCTACTACAGTGCAACCTCTATAAGTGGGGTCTCTATAAATGGGGAACCTCCATAAGTGGGGAATTTTTTTACCATATTCGTATATATCCATACAAATGAACCTCTATAAGCGGGGAAGTGGGGAATGGGGGACCATAAATTTCAAGGAGTTTTTATCTACATACAAAACAACCTCCATAAATGGGGGGAATGGACAAATCCTAACATGATTCTTATAAAATAATACAATATTTCCAATAAATCGACTCAAAAGTTCTACAGAAAAAATATTTTCGATTGATCTACTCTGATGTTTTTAGAAGAAATCACCTAGTGTAGATCAGCAGTTAACTAAATTGTCATAATATACAAATAAGAACTAGAACGTGCATTAATGTGTGTGTTATATGAATATTTTGTATAATATAGCATATATAATGTTTTTCCAATTGAATTTTATAACCGGGGAATGGGGGGCAATTGAAATTTTCCCCGTCCCAACTCCCCCACTTATAGAGGTTCCACTGTATACATTAGGCCTGCTGTATGCCAGAATGACTCGCATGCTAGAATGACACAAACCATGGATATTCACTATCTATGCTAGAATGACACGCTCTACTAATCATCTATGACTGTTAGAACTTCACAGGTTTCTCAGTTAATTCAGACAATTACATTTCACTTTTTGTTATGGCTTCTTTATCTTTAGATTTTAAAATACAGTACTGTATTATTGGTTACATAATCACCTTACTAAATTCATAGTAGACTATTATATTCGTCATGTTGTATATATACGTCAATAATCAATTTCTCTTTCACAATACGTATAGTTGTATGCCAGAATGACTCGCATGCTAGAATGACACAAACCATGGATATTCACTATCTATGCTAGAATTTTGATAGAATTGAATTATAACAATATAACTATGGTTATTGAAAGGAATCTTACTGTATGTATGCCTTAATCTAGTAAATCTACAAGCACAGGAATATTAATTAGAACAGTATTCTACCAAACAATTTAAATAACGAATAATCGGTGTTAATACCTATCTTAATGTCTTAATTTTAAACATACTTTTTGCTTTTTCTATCAGCGAATATTGGTTTTAAAAGAATGAAATCAAATACGAAATATTAGAACTCATTAAAAACAAGTAGTACCTGTAATGCTATTTTAAAATCTAAAGATAAAGAAGCCATATCAAAAAGTGAAATGTAATTGTCTGAATGAACTGAGAAACCTGTGAAGTTTTAACAGTCATTAGATGATTAGTAGAGCGTGTCATTCTAGCATAGATAGTGAATATCCATGGTTTGTGTCATTCTAGCATGCGAGTCATTCTGGCATACAACAGGCCTCACAGTAACAATTGAAATTTGGACCAGGGATGAGGTCGCCGATCGTTTATGATAAAGGCGATTTATTCTTCCGATTGTCAAATTTGTTCAATCATGGTCTACCAAACATAAGACTTCAAATTTTTAAGAGAAATATGGACCAAGTATGCAATAGTTGATGAAATACGAAATTGATTTATTCTATTTAATTGCCAAATTAAGTGAATCAGAAAGGGAAGTTCTTAGGGAATATGAACAATTAGCACTTTAATTGTTAATAAAATAAACAAATACTATTAGAATTACACAGTGGAGGATGTTAAAACAATTAATCTAATTATTACAAATAGTAACAAAATGCTTAATCTTCCTTGAACGTGAACTTAAGTAAGAAAAACGTAGAAATGTAGGATCTGTACTGCCAATGAAAGAACTAAGAATTAAACTTTTTCAATTTTCGTTTCTCTAATCCTTTAGAAATAACCTTAGAATTGTAATTTTTCACTTTATTAGCTATTAAACAATTTACTTCAATGAAAACAACTTTGCGAAGAATCAAAGACAAATTTAATTTGCAAGAGGGACATTGTTCTCGCCAACTTCAATCAACAACTGAACAAACAAGATCCAGTAGAATCTGCCTAGATGGTACTTCCACAAATATGCGCATCAATTCTGTATTTCCTTCGATAATAGTTAATATCTTCCAAACAGCTATTATGGAATCCAAGAGTAGTCAGAGGGATATTTCAGCCTCCACGATCAGTAAGTTCCAATAGCCTATACTGAGATCCAGCTGATTCATCAAGTAGGAAATTTTTATCAATGATTAATATATGTTGACATATGTGGCATGGTGGACTACGTTTAAGGTATTGGTGTGAGGCATATCCGGCTATAAAAGCTAATGATTGAAGTATATGGGCATCACACTCAATGTTGGATAGATCTGAAATTTCATTAAGGAAAGGGTCAAGATCAAAATCAGTATCCGAAAATGCCTTCTCTTCATTAGAAAAGGATTGGATAAATTCTTGTAAAGAATAACTTCAAGATTCAGACTGATAGGAAAATAGATTTAAAATATTTGAAATTTTGAGACCTCGCTCAGCTTCTAATATTTGCAGATAAGAAATGTAATAATTGGCACCTGACATCATACGATAAAGTCCGAATCGACGTTCTAAAGGTCCGTCTGTAAGAAAGAGGTTAGAAGGTATGAATATCCACATGTGCCCGCCAGATAGTTAGTTATCTGTGGTAAAACAAGGCAGGCATGTCTTAAGCTTGTGAAAGTTTGTTTGCATAATTTCCCATCTTTCCCAGGAAGTGAATCCCAAGCGGCTAACCAACAAACTATACGATCTAAAAAGGCAAAGCGGTCGTCATTAAATGTGAATGGTTGAGAGGGTGGATCGTTTAAACGAACATGCTTGTATGGAGCATTTACATTGAAATTTTCCATAAAGATAAGATAATGTCAAAAAGATCTGAAGTATTAGATTTATATGCAGCACAACGTTGGTCATTTTGAATGGTTAAAGCAGATATTGTGGATTCATGTATGACCTTTAAAACTAATTTCACATTCTGACGTTCTAAACAAGAAGGAAAACATGCTTTAAATGTTAACCTTGGAGCTAGTTTTACCAAGCTTTCTTTCTCAGAAAGATATAAGGTATTGACTTCGCGGAAAGAAGCTGTGCACAGTCTCAAAGGATAGGAACAATAATTGGTTTGTATATCTTCTAAATTAGGTAAATAAAACTCTTACTCTCTGACTTTAGATTCAACCAGTTATTTCGTATTGTCTTCAATATGTGCACAAAATCAAAGGTGAGAAATAGGATCCGATTTGGATCAGAAGGATGCGGTACTTGAGTTTCCAGCTTACCATTTTTAGAGAAGAGTTTGAATAATTTTACATTGAGAGGATAGTTGTCGGTAGAGATAATATCTACAACTAAACCACAAAGCTCTATATCTTGAATACATAATACCACTATAGCGAATATCGTTTCCGCTGAAAGAGAAGCACAGGGTAACAAACGAACAATATAGGACCATTTTTTCTGAAGACTAGAGACCATGATAGCGAATACAGTTTTGACCGGATCTTCTGGCAGCTGTAATTAAAAATTTTCTCCAAGTTATCGTCACTATAAATAGTGTTAAACCATTTCAGAAAGGTGTTTTGGGCAGAAATAACCCTAATTGCGTTGGAAGTTAGCTTTTAACACACTTCATTCTAGTTTCAGTAGAATATAATAGTTGATGAGCAATTAATTTTTCTGCGCAAAACAACACATTGAAAATATAAATTCAAAAAATTGTAAATACATTTTTATTTTGAATTAAAAGAGCTATTGTTGTATGTTTGTTTGTGTGTTTTTCCAGAATTGATAGGAAAGATAAGCTCTAGAGATCTGAAAATATGCATGCAGGGGTAATTTTAAACGCTGACAATGATCTATTGGTTTTCTAAACGAAAAACGGGATTATGACGTCATAAAATCACATATTTTGGATCCGATTCGCCCACAATTTTAGATGGTAACACAGCATACACTGACACACACGTATACCGATTTATGGATTGTGACTTCCGTAGGAACTATTTCGATTCATCTATTACAAATTTTAGTTCAATTGACTAAGAATTTTGAAAGATTCCTCAAATCTATTGTATTGCATGTGTCTACAAATTTTTAGAATTTTCGCACTTTATCTGTGCCAAGCAATAACAAAAATGTAACCTCCAATTGCTGCGTCATTGTACATATTGAGGCTTGATGATTTAATCTTCACCTACATTAATTCCGAAATTGCATACTTGATTAATCCAGTTTGGCTTCCATCAGTTTACTTCTATTGAGGAATACCGACATAACGTTACACGACAAAACGTTACACGACATAACGTTACAGACAGAATGTTACTTGGACAGAATGTTACACGACAAAACGTTACATAGACAAAATGTTACACTACAGAATGGTACTTATTTGATTGGCTAGTTTTTTAGACTTCATATATGGACTCTGTTTACCAAAAACAAGGAATCTAAACTAGAACAACAATCTAGGTACTATGTAGAATGGTGTGGACGGTTTACACCTTAGGTGATTAATGCAATCTCATCTAGTACAAATCAGGTACTAGAATGGTGTAGTGAGTTTACACCTTTTGGTGATTTAGTACTGTAATAATAGGGAAACTTCATGTATAAATAGTACATTTTTCCAAAATCGGAAACTTTATTATTAAATACACACAATATGGCGACTTCTCCTCATCAGCCATTTAAGTGATCATATCTCAGAAAGGAGGATAGAATATGATTGAAGGTGGATATATGTTATGTATGGTATGCAAAGGAGAGTAAATGATGTCACGCATTGGCAATGTGAACAGAGGGGGGTTTGCAAGGCGAGAGTACATACTAAAGGGATGGATATAGTGAGACGCGCTAACGAACATCTCCATGCACCAGAAGAGGAGTCGGTGAGGTGCTACGAGACCAAGGTCGGAATGAAGAAGCAAGCACTACGATCCCAGGACAGCTCCCATCACATAGTTGGTGAGTGTCTCCTTATGGTATCAGAAGGCACCGCTGCTAAGCTGCCCAAGCTAGACAGCCTGAAGCGCACCAATCAGAGGCAACGCGTGCAGGCATTGGCAGCTCCTGCACAGCCTGCTACCTTGGAACAGCTCACACTCCCACCAGAGTACCAGGAAACAGCAAAAGGCGAACAGTTCCTCTTGTGCGACTCTGGCCCGGAGGTACAGCGAATCCTTATTTTCGGGACACAGCTAAACCTGGAGATGTTGCAGTTATCCCAGGTCTGGTTGGCTGATGGAACATTTAAGACAGCACCCACCCTATTCACACAGGTGTATGTGGTACATGCATTGCGTGGTGGGCCTGATCCCATGAAGGATGGCCACTTGTTACCTAGTCTTTTCGGCTCCTACCTAATAAAACAGAGGTAACCTACACAAGGATGTGGCAGCAAATCCAGCTCCTTTGTCCTGCTGCTCATCCCATCGAGATGATAATGGACTTTGAAAAAGCGTCACTCAACAGTTTTGCACACTTCTGGCCCGATACACTGCTAAAGTGTTGTTTCTTCCAGCTAACGCAAAATGTATGGCGCAAGATGCAGGCTGAGGGGATGCAAGCTGAGTACAATCTGCATGGAGATCTGGCTAGAGCATCCGACTGCTACCAGCTCTCGCATTTGCTCCACCATCCCATGTACGACATCTCTTCAATGAAGTAGCTGGGCAGCTGCCGATGCCACAAGCAGCCGGTCTGCTGGCTTACTTCGAGGACACCTAAATCGGACGCCTGCTCCCGAGCGGAACTTACCAGGAGGCTCTATTTCCTATTGGCCTGTGGAATTATCACATTATGACACCATTCGGACTACCTCGAACCACTAATGCTGTCGAGGCATGGCATCGCTCCTTTAATTCAACCGTTGGATGTCATCATCCGAACATGTGGAAATTTATCACAGCCCTGAAGCGGGAGCAGGGACTAGTCGAAGGACGACATGCCAAGTTCGTCGCAGGAGCTCAGCCGTCCAAGATGAGGAGGTGCCAAGCCAACGAACAAGCATTAAAAACGTTGATTATGAGCTATTATTTTCGTCCTAGATTGGAGTTCTTAAGCGGAGTAGCGCACCATTTTAGTTTAGGAACTGCTTAAGGAGTCAAGATTTGATGTATAGTAAATCATCACTCAATTATTTATTTGTATGTGCCCTTTGAAGTATTTATTATAATTAATGTTATACCGTTATATTAAAGTAACCATTTAATGATTATGAAGTCTAAAAAACTAGCCAATCAAATAAGTACCATTCTGTCGTGTAACATTTTGTCTATGTAACATTTTGTCGTGTAAGATTTTGTCCAAGTAACATTCTATCTGTAACGTTATGTCGGTATTCCTTCTATTGATGATGTATTTAGCCTACGTCAATCACATATTGATAAGTATGCATAATATTACTGTCGCAGCGTGTACGCAAGATTAGTGCGCATGCATGCATCCTAGCGTGCATGTAAAGTACCCCGAGAAATGGTCTATAATTTTAGGCGCGCCTGTTCCAACGATGCATAAAATAAAACTGGAGTTAGTAATATCCTCTCAAATAACAACACAGTGAAATGAACGATGTAGTAGTGAGTAATATACAAGAATAAAGTTAACCTATTTATCTATACAGTGGAACCTCTATAAGTGGGGGAGCATGGGACGGGAAAAATTTCAATTTCCCCCCATTCCCCGGTTATATAATTCAATTGGAAAAACATTACATATGCTATATTATACAAATATTCATATAACACACTCATTAATGCACGTTCCAGTTCATATTTGTATATTATGACAATTTAGTTAACTGCTGATCTACACTAGGTGATTTCTTCTAAAAACATCAGAGTAGATCAATCGAAAATATTTTTCTGTAGAACTTTAGAGTCGATTTATTGGAAATATTGTATTATTTTATAAGAATCATGTTAGGATTTGTCCATTCCCCCCATTTATGGAGGTTGTTTTATATGGAGATAAAAACTCCTTGAAATTTATTGTCCCCCACTTCCCCGCTTATAGAGGTTCATTTGTATGGATATAAACGAATATGGTTAAAAAAATCCCCACTTATTGAGGTTCCCCATTTATAGAGACCCCACTTATAGAGGTTGCACTGTATATTACTTTTTTACGGAGGGAAAGGCCGCGAAGCGGCCGTTAAGTGGCGACCGAGACCGCAGGGCTCGTAGAATTAATAAATGCAAATTATTTCTATTAACATACAACCATTAGCAAAAGAGAAGACTTTATCGTGTGTATACGCTAGTGTATATGCACGAATATGAAAATAGTGATTTTAGTGCATATACGCTAGTGCAGTAGTTCTCAAACTGAGGTCCGCGACCCAGTAGTGGGCAGCGAGGAAATTGTTACTGGGCCGCGGAAAGATCATGAAAGTTGTTCAATATTTTATTTAATGGATTTCAATCTCCAATTATTTGTTGTCATTGTACAATTTTGGTTATAATATCGAAATCTCCCTCACTTTCATTCAAAAATTATCAGATGATGATCACTTAATCTACTTCCTAGAATGCTGCTATAATTTCATCTATCCTGCAAACATAAAAAAGTAACGTGAAATTGAAACATAATTTTATCTTCCACAATACACTCCCCTACCAAAGTAAAATTTCCATAGAAAATAGCAATCTAGAAAAATATATATTGTGTTCGTAATATATGGGACATTGAATTTTGATGCCAGATTCTTTTTCTACCCATTTGAAATAACCATTGCCAGGGTTGGGTTCAATTATAATTGTAATGAATTCAATTACAATTAATCACGTTTTTGAAATAATTCTAATTGTAATTGTAATTGAAAAACACAAATCCCTTTAATGTAATTGTAATTGTATTTGAAATACACAAATCCCTATAATTGTAACTGTAATTGTAATTATAAAGCACCAATCCATGTTGGAAATTTTGATTGTAATAATTTGTTCTTAAAGCAGACCGAAAAATTGTCGATTACACGTTTTCTAGTGATAACTTATTTATTAATATAAATTATTAGACACCAGTATGGCTTGGCTTGGCTTGACATTTTTGCTAGACTTCTAATAAAGGGTTGATTTACATGAATAAATGGCTTCTCTTTGTAATCATGAGGGTATATACGTAAATATTGACCATTCAGCGCACAGCCATCTACCTACTCATAGGATTGGGTTCAATTATAATTGTAATTAATTTACTTTTTTGACATAATTGTAATTGTAATTGCAAAACACAATCCTTATAATTGTAATTGTAATTGTAATTGAAATTCTAAGGATAAGGTAATTGTAATTGAACCCAACCCTGACCATTGCAGGAGCCTTCAGCTCTGTTAGCTACTGACTAGGATGAAAATTACCATCCATTGCCAATAGGTTCCACCTTATACCATGTTGGCAGTTGGAATAAATGTACATGGTGCCACCGGATTATAATTTTCAAAATAATCAATATGATATTTAGTTGAAAGCTTCTACTTAGGTTAATTGGATGCGTTGAACACGATTCTGCAATCAAAATGACCACATCTCATATAGTTTGAATGCATTAGCGCATAATATTATATATATATAATACTATTTCCAATGGAAATTTTGGGTTGTTGAATACTTTTGGTAGGGGTGTGTATGTTAGGTTGACATTAATTAGAAAGGCTTTATAATTTACTTTCGATTAAACACAATTGATAATTTCCACGTATTTGCATCATAAATGCTGAAACATTACAATAATCAAATTTTTACAAAGGACGAGACTGCGCGAAAATACGCGAGGTCCGTTTAATTGTGATGACGAAATTATTGGTCAGCGACATGAAAAAGTTTGAGAACCACTGCACTAGTGTGCATGCATGCGCACTTATCTTGCGTACACGCTGCAACACCACTATCAAAGTTATTCATTTCTTCACTTCTTATATCTTCTGCATAATAAATGACATATTGATAATGTAGCGAATTATTAATAATCAGATAATTACTTGCAGGTGCTTAAATATACTGGGTCAGTAAATAGCATAAATTTAATTAATTGGTTGACATACTTGGGTCCCACATAACAACATACTGAATTGAGTAAGTGTAATTCACAAGTCACAGGTTTAACATATTTAATATGAGTGATACTTTGAGGAGGGTAAGGCTGCAAACCGGCCGCTTATTGTGTTGAGTAGCGTCTAACACGAACGAAATGTCGCGAAGCGACCGAGACCGAAGGGCTCGTAGGTCTAAATAGTGAAATTTAACAATGCGAAATTTTAGTGATTACGTCACCATTCGATAATGAGTAAGCATATTGGCAATCTGCTGTGACCAACATGTCCGCATCATTAACTCTGGATTACTTGGGGTCAAAGGTATAAATAGAAAAACCCCATTTTCATTTCCAATTGAAATTCAATTAAACTTTAGTTTCAATTTCACATTCCAAGGAATCCGCGAGTTGTACATGTTCTATTTAATTTACAGATTTTTCTCTTAGAGGGCGCAAATTAAATAATTTTATATACACTTCTCAAAAAGTGACGTCATAACTTGACGAGGTTTGAGAAATTTTGACTAGAAACCTCAACTTGTTGAGGGGAGCCAAGTATAGATTTACACAATATTGAAGTTGTTGTATAACTGAATATGTGGATTCGTTTCGGAGATTAGTTAGGACTCTTATATACTTAAAATTAGATTGGTAAAGTCATTTTTACATATTTATGTTAGTTTCTATAGGAAAAAGACAAGTTTTACTACCTATTTACTGAATAAGAGTAACTAAGTGAACAAAAAGGGAACTATTTAAGTGTTTTAAGCGTGCTTAGACTTAATACTGATCTGATTTTAGAGAATTGTGCTCCAGAAATTATTTTTCCAATGCGGGTTTTTCGAGGACCTCGCGGGTCAGCGGGTTTCGATGCTCATATGCGGGTCACTTGGGAGCTATGTATCCCCAAAACGTAAGAAACATTAGTAGTATTTGCTTGTCAAATGTATGTACTTATACAAGATAAACAAACACACATTGAAATTGAATTTAACTATCGATACTTCTGAGAACCGCCAATACCCAGTTACCCAACGGGTGAATTGAATTAAGTATTTTTTATAAATAAAAAGATACACTTTCAAGTTAAATAATAGATATAATATAGAAGTTGCATAGTTGGAAGCCAAGGTAACATATTTGATCATTATAGAATTGAAACTTTTAATGACTAAAAAACTCTTTCAAAATATCGAATTCGGTGATGAATCCTTTCACACAATATCTAGACAGTTTACCATTCAGAAGTTTCTCATTATCGTATACAAGCAATGTTGAGTAGCGTTGGATCTTGTGAATCACTAAACGTAGAGGTGTTACAAGTGAGACAAGAGGGAACTCTTTATCAATGAAAATCGAAACAGGATCTTCTACACTAGAAGACAGTTTGAACAATTTACTTATAACACTATGCACACTAATGACACCAAGAAATTCACAACCGTTACAAATCACAATATACTTAGCATATTCTATTTTCTTAAAAAAATTTAGTGCATCCAAACATTTTACATCATGTTCAAGAAATATTGGTATACAAATAGAGAAATCTAGTAGACTTTTTTCTATTGAACAAATTGAATATTTTTTGGGTGATACTGGGAGATATTCATTTTCTATCATCCAGTCTTCACTCAAGTGTTTAGTCATGTAATTACGTATTGAATCAGGTAGTATTACTACGCATCTCTTTCCGAATTCAAGTGTTGATGCAACCTCTAATGCAGCCGCAATAACACTCCCACTAGATCCACCACAAAATAATCCTTCCTCGCGAAGAAGTTTTCTAGCCATGATAAATGATTCTTCATCTGAAACTTTGACCCATTTATCAATGAGTGATCTCTCTAATACTGTAGGAACAAAATCATAACCAATTCCTTCTACTTTATATGGTTTAATATCAGTATTCAGATTGGATGGTAGAGCTAGAATACTTCCAACAGGATCAACCCCAATAATTTGACAGTTAGGAACTTGTTCTTTTATTTTCCGACTGATACCTGTAATAGTACCTCCGGTACCTACAGGAACGATTACCATGTCAATTTTGCCATCACACTGAAAAAGAACTTCATTAGCGATTCCATCATAATGTGCAATAGGATTATAGGGATTTCTATATTGATCAAGTATATGTGATCGAGGTATTTTGTTTTTGAGATCCCATGCAACACGTATGTGCGAATCTGGGTCATCATAAGATGCAGCTGTAGGCGTTCTAATAATTTCAGCACCTAAACCAAGTAGTATGCTTTCTTTTTCAATGCTCATTTTTTCAGGCATTACAATAATACATTTATAGCCTTTAATACAGGAAGCGAGAGCAATCCCAATCCCAGTATTACCAGAAGTGGGTTCGATTATTGTATCACCTAGAACTAGTTGACCAGTTCTTTCCGCTTCTTCAATCATCCTCAGACCAATTCTATCCTTTACAGAACCTCCTGCATTAAAATATTCGCACTTAGCTAGAAGTTCACATTTAAGGCCCAAAGATTTGGATAAGCGATCTAGGCGTACTAATGGTGTATTCCCAATAGCATCTAAAATAGAAGAAAAAACTTTAATTCTATCATTTTGAACAACATTGTGATTATGGGGAGATTGTTGCGAATCATGAAGTGACCAAGTACATCTACAGGGGATATCAGGACGAAGCCATGAACCTTCAGAATCAAATTTTCCAAGTGACATTGTCAATAATAGATAATATAACAGAAAAAGATCGAAGCTAGTATAATACAAAAAAACATGTAAATCACTAATCGGCAAAAGTATTTAAGGCTAATGGCGGATAATTTCCCCCAGTGTTTCAACATAAGAATAACTGAAATTATTTAGTAAACAAGAAAGATATTATTTATTGGAGTTTCTAATAGGATGAACGCGTATTAGCTAGCATGCAATATATTTTGTGTAGTGTGTAGTATTCATACATGGGTTCAAGATCGGACTGGAATTAAGATTTATATTTAAAATCCCAATCCCATTCTGATGGGAATAGATTTAACCCTGAATTCCCGAAATTGAAAGACTGCGACTAGGAATTAAGTCCTATCCTAGGGAATGGAATGGGACTCAAGTCCTGGAATCCCGGATTTGAAAGACTAACTGGAAATTAAGTCCTATCCTAAGGAAAGGGAATGGGACTTAAGCCCTGAATTCCCGAAATTGAAAGACTGCCACTGGGAATTAAATCCTATCCTAGGGAATGGGAATGGGGATGGCAATGGGAACACATTGGGAATCTAGGTGGAAATAGGATAAAAAAATAATTCTCTTTAAACTTGAGTTCGTGGTTACCACGAATTCAGAATATCAAATAAATCAGAATGCATAATTTCATTCTGATCTAAGAAATATTTTGGTTGTTATGACTATTCAAAGTATTTGACAATCGGAATTTCTAAAGTTACTATGCTTCATTGCAGATTTTGAGAACACTGTTCTTGAGAATTAATTCTCTTATGAATATTCTGAATATACCGTATTTAAATCACGGTCTCTAATAATTTTATCAAATGACGTTTACAGGATTGGTATGTGTCTAATTATACTCAGGTAGTTGAGTGTATTACTCCGGTTAAAATGAACTCCTGATAAAATGAACAAAATTTTACCGTCCGTTGGTACTCGTATTAACGAGGTTCTGTTGCACAGATTTTTGACCGCCATAGAAATCTGACCCCCTTCAATTAAGCAACCATGGATGTCCAAAGGGGGTCAATTTTCTATACTGCTTGCATAGAAATTTTACCCCCATAGAAAAATGACCCCCCTAATGATAACTCTTTCTGAAGCACAGACTAACTCATCTACTTATATACTGTACTTTAAATTCTTCTTTAAACCACAAATACCTGTAATTACTTGAACTTTGTCGTCAATAATTACCTCTACATCTTTACTTTATTGAAACATGTTTGGCTTCAAATGCTACGCACAACTAATAATCTACTGCATCCATATAGTACAAGTATACGTATTACTAATTAGCTCTCTTGTGGTATAAAACAATTGACTTGTTGACAAACAAGTTTTCAATAAATATCAACTAATGTTTCTCTAAATCTCATAAATCGAAAAATACACCGTCTATCTAATATTATAATTTATATAATGGATGCAACTGAATACACCGAAATCTGTGACTTTTTACTTGATGAAAAGTACCCCGATAGTGTAAATGATATAAATTTGAAGCGAAATTTTATGAGGAAGGCATCAAAGTATTTTGTAAATGAAGAAAGAATAGTTCATGTAAGTTTAATTCTACAATTGCAAACTATACTGTTCAGTTTTGAACCTCATTTTATTGCTTTTCTACTTAATTAAAACTATATTATAGACAATCCAAGTGGCTGATGGGAGTGAATTATATCGCGAATGTCCTTTGAAGTCAAAAATACTAGAAATTCTAAAGTTATATCAGGACTCTCATCATCCGGGAATAAATTCAACACTAGCCAATATCCGCAGAGAATATTACTGGAGTGGAATGTATACAGAAGTTCAACTCTATGTAGGTATTTATTTTATGTGTGATGGATTGGTTAATTATCAGTTGATTGAGAGCAAACATATTGCGAAAAGTCTTTAATTTATCAAGCAAAGTGTCTGAATATTATTTTCTGTGTTTAATATCTCAAATTGATACTAATTCTATCAATTTCGCCTATAAAATCAATTGAAGAAAGAATTATGTTGTTTTGACAAAAACTGTCCCCCGGACAAGTTTTGTGGGGGGGGGGGACAGTTTTTGTCAAAACAATGTGCATTTTCTAAATTCATATTTCATTTTGTAATTATGAAATTCTTGAACCCATTTAAAGGTAATCTACTATATTAACTCGGTATAACAATCGACAACTTTTATTCGATATTTTAGACACTTTCATTTTGATTTTGTTTTTATTGTAAAATTGACATGATTCAAGATGTGTTACTACGGTTGTTTAGGTAAAAAGTTGTGACACTTGCCAGAGAACAGTAGCTCAAAAACAAATTGCACCACCAGACAATGCAAGGCAACATATCGGCGTAGACTAAATATGTGACTTACCCAAGTCTCGAGATGGCTATTTACATGTCTTAGTTGTAGTTTGTTATTTGTCAAAGTACGCAGTAGCACGGGCACTGAAATCTAAGCGGTCCAGGGAAGTAATCGAAAATTGCGATCCATTTATTTAACATACTGCACCCCAGATGTCATTCAGCATGATCAAGGACCTGAGTTTAAGAGTAAGGTTAGTTTATCATGATCAATGTTAAAGGAGTAAATGTTGAGTGAATCTCTATATTATAAGTTGTTTTTGCATATTACAAATATAATAAAGCTTGATTAACACACTAGAATAATTTATAATAATAAACTACGTTCAAATAACCACTTGTAACTTCATAGCTTTACCTGTAGGAATTCAAACAATTTCATGAAGCTCTAAAAGTTGATAATAGATCGACAGCAACGGCCTTGTGGAAGCAGATAATAAGATTTTCAAAGTGTGAGTTAGTTATCTAATTCAATATGTTTTGAGTACTTTTTCAAGAAAAGGTAATGTCAATCAAAACAAATAGCATACAAGTACCGTTCATTTAAGAAGATTGAAAAGTTTCGCTTAAATTCAGAAATTGAATGGCCTGACCGACTGCAAGAGGCATGTTTAGCTTCCAATACACACTTGAAGAAAGCAACTAAGGCGACACCGTTCAAGTTAATGTTTGGACGAAACTTTAATCCGGCATATCTGTTTAACCAAAATATTGAAGTTGATGAGGATTATTTTCCTTCAGAGGATGAGAATGAATCCTTAGGCAATGACCTTTTGGAGTCCATTTATGAACCAACTGATGACTGCAAAGAATGGGTAGAGCACATGGATTTGCAACGAAATTCTGATTTTCAAATTGCCTCTGACAATGTCAAACAGGAACAAATTCGACAGAAAAGAATATTTGATCTCAAAGTTCAGCAAAGCAGGTAATACTACTTATCGTGTATGTTAGATATATCTAAAACTGCTGAGTTAACTCTAATTCTATGAGTAATAGATTAATAATCTGTATCCACAGATCAACAATTCAAGTGTCAGATGAAATACTGATACGAAATGTTAAGAAGGATAAGAAACTCCCCGGCACCAAAACTCAGCCCAAATACTTTGGACCATAAACAGTCAAACAATTAAGGTTCAGGTATCCTGTAGAGCACTTCTAAAAAAGATATTTACCCAATTTAATTGAAATTTTTATAGCGGATATAATCATCTTCAGAATGCCAAAAATACAATAATATTGGCAAATATACTAAGAGAGGAAAAAACATTTTTATAATTTTAGCGTTTTTGCGGAATAGATTTATCAGCAATGATAAAGAAGACCAAGAATATTATTGATAAAATGTGTTTAGCTGGATGTAATATAAATTTTGAGTCTAGGAATTGTGAATATCTAAATTTTTATAGATTTCAAATACTTTTATGTGTGTCGACCTTCAAATGAAGATTTTCCTGATCCAAAATCAAAAATACACAAGAACTATTTATAATAGAATAAATCGCACGACAAAAAAGTTGTATCTTTACGAGATCTATCCGAAACCGTTGAGTTTTTGATTCCACGAGCAAAATTGTCAAAATTAACTCTTCCGCAGATCTGAAAATGTTAGTTTTCTAATAGAGGCTTTTGAAAAATTTTTGGACCTTTTATTCCTAGATTGAGGTGACCAAAGTGTGTCAAACTGGAAAAATAATAGGGATTTTTCTTAGAAATCTCTTGAGAGAACACATTAGTATCAATACAATCCAAAAATGCAATAAAAGAGAAATAGACAATGATTGGGATTTTATCTAAATTTTGGAAATTTTTAGAGGATACCTGAACCTTAACAAAAGGTCATGTTGTTGTTTCAGAGAAAGAAAGAAAAAAGAAAAAAAGTTCCATTCCAACTAACCAAAAAGTATTTGCAGCGAAACATACAGGTATTTAATCATTTGAATTTAATAGTAACGATATAACTATTTTATTAAAACTCGATTGTTGCTTGTGTGTTTGTTTGTTTGATTGTCCGGATTGTATTAAAGTGATGGGGAATAGAAATTAGTTTAAATATAAGATATAAACTAACTTCCAAATGTTCTAATTTATGTCCTGTTTAGCAAGGAGAATTTGGTGGTATCTTGAATCAGAATACATGCTCAATAGATAATGTAATTTCATTACTCAGTTTATATATTAAAGAAATACAGATGGCTCTCAAATTTACAGAAATCACGCTAAATTCTGATGTAGAACATATTTTCTCATTACTTCAGGGTCGCAGGTTTGACGAACTTCTTGACTTCATTGCTAAATTGACCGAAATTTCTATTGCTTATGATGTCATCGTACAGACATATGACTTTTTCGTATCTGAATCGCGAATTATAAAGGCTCTTCGTAAATTGGACGTTTTCAACGACGTGTAATATTGTACGCTTAAATGCTACAACTGTTCTAGTTCTTATTCTACTAAAGTTCAGCTTGGAAGTATTCGCTTTGTTACATCTTCTTTACAATCGTGTATTGATAACAAGCTTGTTCCAAATAGATGCAGAAAATGTCGGTCAACTAATTCCAATCTCGAACTACTCGTGGGGCACTTTCAAGCATTACCGCCATTGTTGGTAGTCGAACTAGGCCATCTTTCAGAATTTAATTGCAAATTAAAAACAAAAGATATCGATGAAATTATATCCTTTACTAACGATAGCCGATTACTTTGTTACAAGCTTGCGGGATTTACACTACACATTGGAAATAACTTTTTTCTGATGATAAGCATTAATAATGTTTTGTAAAAATATGACGATATCAAGTCCCCTAAACTGGTGGAATCAGGGTTTCATCTATACCCCCCTCAGGGTGGGGTTAGCCCCCCCCCCCCCCCCCTGGAAATATTTTTTGAGAAAAAAGACCCCCCTGATATTTTTTCTGACCCCCCTCTCAGGGGGGGGGGTTTAATTAACTATAACGAAATGTAAATTACCCCCCCCCTGACTTCAATTGGACTTGGTTAATAAGTTCACGGCGATCTTGTTTTAGAATCTTTTTTTCACTTTCGTGATCTAGAAATATCCCTACCTAGCTGAAATCTTCCGATCTCATTATCTGTGTCATCTATCACATTGTTCAGGATTTCCAAGAATTCCATATTCGCGGATGGTGTGTTATAATTATGGTTTTAAGTTATGCGTGGTAGCTTTCTGCACCATTGTTTGTTGCCACGTCAACTTCAAATATTAAAAGCTCTTCGGAATCTGGGCATGTGATCCATCGTTTTTGAAGTATCCCAGAAGTTTCTTTAAATTATCCATTTCTAAATTAGGAAGATCAGGTATTTGTAGGGATGAGTAAATTGGACGAATTAAAGTAGCAGGTAGAAATGGGATCGCCATCAACAGTCTGATAAAATCTGCTTGTTCTTGGATTGATGAAATGCCTGAGATAGACCAAGTCTTTGGATCTTAACACATATTCTTTAAGTAAAATGCTACCAACATCCGTGAATTTGAACTGTGGGGTTAATTTCTTTGAGTGCATTCCTCGGTGCTAATTCCCAATCGGAAATAGAGGAAGCTGGTATAATTCCAGGAATAGAAGAGCGCAGCTTATCTAGAATCGCGTGAAAAAGCTCCTGACATTTTGATATCATTAGACAATGTTAGCTGGGAGTGTATATCGGTCTGCTAACCATGACGTCGGAGAATATAAGGCCGCGGTTTATGAAATACAACGGAATGCAATAAAAGAACACAAAATTCACAAAAAAGCATCAGGAATTTTTTATGAAGAAACAAAAAGGAATCCATTCGCTTGTGAAATTTCATTAAACGAATGTGAATCGTAGATGTACCGTTCAAGAAGAAAAATGCAACCAAAGATTACTCTAACTGCTTCTGAATTCCAGGAAATGTCAACTGAAACTGCTTTCGCAACTCATCACCAATTTACTGCTTCCATTGAAAATCATACTGCAGTGATATTCTATTCTGAAAGGATGAAAAATTATTTATCCGAAGTGAACGAGATACAATTTGACGGATCATTTTATACAGTTCCAACTCAATTCCATCAACTATGGACTATTTTCCTCAAGTGCATCGAAATTAGATAAATTAGATAGGTTTCGATGTTCAATTTACAAGTGCCTTTACCACCATTAATTGACAAAACGCATCTGAGATAAACTATATAGCACTAAACTTAAAGCCGTCAATTGTGGATTGAATATTTATATTGCTTTACTTGTATTATCCAATTTGTATTCCATATTTTTTAGAAAATAGAGATCAAAATATGGATTAGCGAAACCTTTTATACAAATCGTTGATCATATTTTCAAAATTGACTGTTCATATAGTAAATTAAATGTGTCGAAGTCAAAACTATGCTAATCAAATTATTATGTTGCAACACACACTATCCAACTAAAAGGTGATTTATTGATGCAAAAGCTATCGACAACATATCCAAAACTGAGTCAAGCAATCGACAACATAGCCAAAAACTGAGTCGAGCAATCTACAACATAGCCAAAATCTGAGTCGAGCTATCGATAACATACCAAATATAATCCTAAATTACAGCTGTGCCGACAAATAATCCTTTGGAGGCACTATATTATGGTGGCTGTTTAACTGAGTGCCTCCAACTAAATGCTGTCTGCACACCTGCAATTTAGGATTTTCCCGCCATGTCATTAACGCCTCAAGGTGTTTAGGGATATTTATCAAATGGTCCGATCCAAAGAACGGTTGATAAAATTAAAGTTAGTTTCTATCTTAAACCAGTTTTGAGATTTATTACCCCATAAATTTGTGACTACCGAAAATCCCGGAATACACGTCGGGGGCTTGAATATGCGAAGGGGGTTGAATAAGCGCCGGGGATGTTATATATATGATATCAAAAATCCCGAAACCGAGTATTCTGGATTCAACAATGAACTAGAATTTTTGATAACATATTGAGCTAAGATAAACCAACGAGGAATGAGAATACAGATGCTGGCTACTTGTTTGAAAATAGGAACATAGAAGTAAGTTATATCATGGCCTACTATATTATACGGCTAGATAAGTCAAGTATTTGCTCATTTCATTTCCAGGCCAGTGTTTACTTTCAATTGCTAGTTAAATGAATTACAGTATTTCCCCGAATAAGCGTCCCGGCGCTTATTCATTTTGTGTGCCAAAATTATCATTAAATATTTGTGAAAAATCGAGATTAAAATATTTAGTTCGGTTTTAATGGTTTCCACCAGCAGTATACCTAAAATAAATGGAATTATATTACAGTGATCAACTAATGTGTATAAATTATATCATACCAATGTCATTTTTATTGACCCGGCGCTTATTCGGTTAAACACGGTACCTATTGTCATGGAATAAACTAAACTTAGGTTTTCAAATACGCTAGAAACATCTACAATACTTTTGAGAATGATTTCACATCGGATTTAACCACAATGACATAATCAAATATACATACCCATATAAGGAAATTATTACTTTATACATAGCCTACTCTATATATGGCCTGACAGTAGATATACCAGGGATGACAAGAAGATGGAAAATTTTAATTTTTTGATGTTTTCTATATTGAACTACTAAGTTCTTTATACGTCTTTAGGTCGCAGCATAACTTATCCCTTCTAGCCAATAATTAGTCTAGCTGTATTGAGAAGGGTGATTGGATTTTCATAATTTAATTTTTAATAATAAACACAAACAGTACAATTTATAATATCAATACTACAGTCTACTGTAAATAATACACAATTATTTGCTTTCTTTCCTCTCTCCTCTTTCTCTCTCTGGCTCTAGACTTAACTACATAATAGAAATAAGAATAACAGGTAATACAAATCATGGTAAATACAAATAAGTAGACACATAATTAAGAGAATTTCTTAAATTTACGCTTTCTATTCTTTTTGAAAGAACCAGCGAGTTATAATTCTTAACTTTGTTTGCAAGAAAGCAATTCGCTGCAGTAAAGACGAGCTTCGATAAGATGTTCCAACTAAGCACACCACAGCTAATACAAGTAGACTTCCAAATACTTGGATCACGATTATCACTATCTTCCAAACTCATCAACGTGAGTTCAACTAGTATTTTTCTAGAAGGTCCACTACAAGCTTCACCAACAGGTCTTTATTGTATCGATAGAACTAAAGGTCTTCCATAAAACAAGTTGGAATTCAAAACAGGCTCAGATGGATATTTAAGTCCGCCACGGTCGGTTAGCTGCAGAAGTTTATACTGAGAGTCCAGGGGCCTTATTCACTAAACTTCTTAAACTTAAACTTAAACATAAACTCAAACTCAACCTTAAGCTTAAACTTAAACTTAAACTTAAACTCAAACTTAATCTTAAACTTAAACTTAAACTTAAACTTAACTTAAACTTGGAAACTAGTATATATATATAAACTACGTCTATCAACATACAATAAACAACTATCAATTCTTTCTTTTATGGCACTCGCTTTTCTACTTAATCTCGATCTTTCACAAAGTTTGTCACGACAGAGAGTATTTCGTGATAGACTCAACCCAATTGATGTTTATAATGATACAGAATTTATCGCGCGTTACAGAGTTACTAAATATATGTTCGTTCAGCTGCAAGAAAAAGTTGTAACGTTCCTTCATCGATCAACTATTCGATCACATTCCATTCCAGCTCCCACACAATTAGCTGTCACATTACAATTTCTCGCCACCGGTTCATTTCAAACGGTTGCCGCAACTTCACATGGGATATCCCAGCCTTCTGTTTCCCGATGTATCCGTACAGTGACAGATGCACTATGTTTTTTTGCCGAGATTATATAGTTTTCCCAAATCAAATAGATCAATTACGAATACAGCAAAAATTATTGGAATTAAATGGCTTTCCACTTGGATGTATTGACGGCACACATGTACCTATTTTAGCACCTCCCTGTAACGAAGATATATTTGTCAACAGGAAAAACTTTCACTCCATCAATGTCCAAGCAATATGCGATACCGATTTAAAATTTATTGATATTATCGCCAAATGGCCTGGGTGCACTCATGATGCCTTTATTTGGAGGCAGTCTGGTATCGATCGAAGGATTGCTAGTGGAGATATACCCACTGTCAAAGGATGGTTCCTCGGCGATAGTGGGCATCCACTAAAGCAGGGGTTCTTAACCGGGGGGAAATTTCCCCCTGGGGGGAAATTTCAGCATTTGGGGGGGAAATGTGAGGATCTAGGACGCTAAAATATTCCTCAGAAAAAGTACAGACTGTACAGTAAAATGTTAATTCTTCCAGGATTCGAAATCTTGATAGATAGAAAACAATACTAACTTGAACAATACTAACTTTAATTAAGGATTCCTAATCTTGATGAATAGAAAACAATACTAACTTGAACAATACTAACTTTAAGGATTCCTAATCTTGATGAATAGAAAACAATACCAACTTGAATAATCAATAATAATTTGGATCAAATAGTATAAAATGTAAAAAATCGATCTAATGGACATTTAAAGCCTAAACTACATCTTAGTTATACTATACTATATTACATTGGACATAATGTCGAAGAAGAGGACATATGATGAAAGTTATTTAAACTACGGTTTCACATTCCTCATTAAGGATGGATTACAAGTTCCGCAATGCGTGGTTTGTTTCAAAACCTTGTCTAATGGATGCATGAAACCCTTCCAATTGAAACAGCACCTCGCAACGCAACATCCAGAATGGAAAGACAAAAATCAGGAGTTTTTTTAACTTAAAGCGACAAGTCTCAAGCGAGCGAAACTCGATTCAATTGGGAGTTTTCAGTCACACTCTACGGCTGTTGTGAAAGCATCTTATTCTGTCTCACTTCAAATAGCAAAGGCCAAAAAACCCCATGCAATCGGAGAATCCCTTATCAGGCCTTGCATCCTAGAATGCGCAAATTTGGTGCTTGGAGTTAAAGCTTCAGAAGCGTTAAAACAGATATCGCTTTCCAATGATACCGTGAAGTCAAGAATTGTCGAGATGTCATGCAACATAAAAGATAAAGTCATCATGAAGGCCAAACGATCTCGTTTCTTTGCCATACAGATGGATGAATCGACAGACGTTCAGAACCTTTCTCAGCTCCTAGTTTTTATTCGATTTATTGGAGAAGGAAAAAGCTTTAGTGACTAAAGCCTAACCTCCTTACACCAATAATTTCTCCAATCACGCCAGGGGAGAGGCGCTATAATAGAGCTTTTCTGAAATCTCGAAAAACTATTGAATGCGCTTTTGGGTTTGGAAGAGTAGATGGCGATCTATAGACAAAACTGGAGGGACTCTGTACACACCGGAGAGAGTTTGTCGATTAGTAGTAGCTACAATGGTGCTGCATAATTTTTGCATCGATCATAGGCTACAATGGCAGATAGATACAATCGAGCAAGAAGATCCTATTGTAGAAGATACTATTGCAGAAGATAGTTATCCGGGTGATACATCAACAACTAATGGAAGTATTGTTCGCCAGTCAGTCATTACAGATTATTTTGATTAATTATTAAGTTTTATATAGTATAAACCTACAATAATTATTGATATACATTCTGTAGTATATAAACATTAAAATTATAAATTAATCATTAGTTTGAAAATGATGAGGGTGCGGAGGGTGCGGAGGAACGAAGGAGTGAAAATACCCGTGAGGATTAGGGGGAGGTGGTAGTGTGGAAGGAGCAGTTTGAAAAGGTGATAAAGTAGGCTGTAAAGTAGGCTGTATTTGGCTAAAATTGTTGGAGAGCATCCTATTTTGATTAGATACTACAGCTTCTAAGAGATCCACCACTCGATCCAACTTGCTATCTATACTTTTCAATACAACCAGCTTCTCCTGTTCACTTTGCAAAATAACATTCTTTACCGAGTGAGTTAAAGCAACATCATCGTCGAAGAATTTTCTTTTTCGACGTGGTTTGATGTCTCTATCTGTTGCACTGCCGATGGACATCTCAGATTCACTCAATGGACTGATTGGCGATAAAAGGGAAAGACCAATGCCTGATGCCACACCTTCGAAAAGTTCCTTCCCCTTAATACTTTTGATCTTAAGCTCCATTTCAGATAAATTTCCTTTAGGGGACCCACCTCCTGTTTTACGGATGGAGGACAACTTGTCGCTTATAATTGGCTTGTGTTTTGCCAAGATGTTAGACCACTTCTTAGATACATCATCTTTGGTCCTAACTGTTCCATGAGCCTGTGTAAGCTTTTTGGCGATATCTTCCCAGATGTTAACTTTCTCTTCACTGGTGAGAGAAGAACTTAGAGCACCGAATAGATTTGGCTTATTCTCTTGAACTAAGTCAATTAGTAATGCTATCTCCTCGGCGGAAAAATTCTTGGTACGAATTTTCAAAGACATCGGAAGTGAGAGAATGCAACAATTATTGTAAGTTGGGATGAAATTATTTACTCTTTAGCATCGGAAATTAATTATTTATAGATTTGCCATTTCAGGATTCAAATCTTGTCATCCTGACGAAGTATTGCGATTGATTGCAAAACAATACTATCGCAATATCCACGCAATTATACATGCATTATTAATAATCCTAGTCCAACCATGATTTTAAAATAATTATGTGGAAGTCACTTCATTATATTCTTATTTTAAGTGTATACTATGTTGGGAGATAGTACGAATTGTCACAAAGCTCTAAAATTATATTTATTTATGCCATCATATCAAAAAGGAGCGAATAATCAAGTTAAGTCTGCTTCGGACTGGACTTAACTTTTGCTAAGTTTTTACAGTAAAACTAAGCAAAAACTTAGTTTAAGTTTAAGCAAAAGCGAAGTGAATAACCCCCCAGGTCTAAATCAAACAGAAATTCTTTATCAACTGTTAGCATATGTAGACAGACATGACACGGTTTTGTTTGTTACAGGTACTGATGGACAGTCTAGCCTGCAATAAAGGCTAATGGTTGAAGCAACTGTGAACCACAATCAATTGTTGATAGATAATTAATCTCATCAAGATATGGCTCCAAATTGAACTCACCATTAGTGGAATACGCTATACGGAGAAGAAAATGACTTAACAAATGACTGAATAGATTGAAAGGAAGTGTCTTGTTGGTCATTAAATATGTTTAATATGCAAGAAAGTTCAAGTCGACGCTGTGTTCAAGGATTTGAAGATAGATGTAATAATTAGAACCCGACATCATACGGTATAGACCGAAATGGTGTTCCAAGGGATCCGTCTGTAGAAGGAGGACAACAACATATGTAGAGCCACATGATTGAGTCAAGTGGTTGGTAATCTGTGGTAAGGCAATACAAGCATGTCTAAAACTGGTGTATGTTTGTTTACTCAGTTTTTTCTAGGTAAGGTGGACCAAGCATCTAACCAAAAACTACACAAGTAAAAAATAGAAATCGCTCGTCATTAAAAGTCAAAGGTCTAGAGAAATTATCGTTCAAACGTATTCCTTTAAATGGTGTGTTAACGTTGAATAATTTCCAAACAGTAAGAAGGGTATCAACAAACTCCTGAGTATTCTTTCTATATTCTGGATAACGTAATTTTTCTGGATAGTTAGCGCAGATATTGTTGATAAATTCGTTAAAGACTTTCAAAACCAGTTTGACATTTTGACGCTCTATGCTAGAAGGAAACATGAATCCATATTCAAATGAGGAGCTAACCTTGGCTAAACTTGTTCTTTCTGAATTATATAATTGACGTGCATCTTCAAAGGATGCACAACCGAACTTAAGGGGATAATCACAATTAGAACTAGAGTTGTATTTTAAAGCAAGTTCCTGCGAAACAGATTCAATTTCTCGGTAGTCACTAAGCAATGGGAACGGATATATTCTGTCCATTAAAATAGGCTGAGGTGGATAAATAAGCATTGATTTCAAGGTACAAATCTACTGAGATATTTTTTCAGCCATTTTAGCAAGAACAAACGTTATGTTACTTTCATTACGGAACCACACCAACCAACTATTTGGTAAAGAAATCAAGGTTAACTTATCGGTATTCCTTATAGGAAATTGATAAATCACTATAGAACATCTCGATAGATTCTCTGATTACTTTTAAGTAACCTCAGAACTTCATCTGGATAAAAATAGCGAAGAATTTATTCATTCAAGTGCATATTGAATTGATTTGTCTAGGTATGGATTATTTTAATATACAGTTATGTGCGTCTATTCAATATAACATATATAGTGTCAAGCTTCTATATAGTTTCTGAATTGTTCTAGAATGTTCTCTAGCTCAATTCAACTATATAAAAGCATAATCTTTCGACTCAGTTTCCAACAACATGTGATTTCGAAATTCCATCAACGAATATGAAGGGAGAGCGTCTAAAGGTAAGGATTTTTGATTCTTTATTTTATTTTGAGATTGTTTCTCTCTTATTAGTAGAAGTTTTTTTTTTTGCTTATTTGTTCACTACTTTTTAAATGTTATTGGTATAGAACTTGTAGAAAAAATTTGAGCTCTTAACCTATCTTGATTTCGTCACACTCCGTGACATTAGCCCCCAAACACCGGCATTTATATTATATTGAGAAAAAGGCCGTAAAGAATCCCCAGCAGATTAAATTCACAAAGTAGTATTCGATAACTATACCATCTAACTTAAAATGGATTAATGATGTTACTAGGAAGTTGGAACTAAGCTCTAGCTTATTATTTAATTACAAAGTTCATGGTTTCATTTCTAAAATGACACCACCATATATGGGTGTGCAAATTTATAGAAGAGTGACCATTTGGTTACGAGTCTCATTTGTACTTCCAATGAGTTTGTAGTGGGATATTGATGTGAATAGATGGTTACATCTAAACTCTAGAGCAGTGGTTCCCAACCTGGGATCCATGGACCCCTTGGGGGTCCACGGACCCCTGTAGGGGGTCCACAGGATGTATTACGGACAATGGAAGGGGGTCCACAGAATGTCTAATATTAACTATAGGGGGTCCACGGTTGAAAAAGGTTAGGAATCGCTGCTCTAGAGTTTATACTTTCGTTGATATAAATTTTGCTGTCATCAAAATTGGGCACATTACATGCCCATATAGGGATCATTTTGAAACCGGAGGGTGTTAGGGTCCCAAAATGTATTATGAATATGTTGATTCTAACTGCTCGGGTGTCTGAGAAAGAAAATGGACAAGAAAACGTAACCTCGAATGACATTATAGACCATAAATGTTTAGATTTTCACTTTTTGCGTTTTTTTTTTTAATCAATAGTTGTTTATTTTCGTCATTGATTGCTAGGATAGAATAATGATACCACCAATCTTACCATTGTTGAGGGAATACAGTACTGATAATAGTTCAAAGTGGAGAAACAAGTGATCCGCTGTACAAAATAGCTCATAACTCTGAAAATACGCGTGGACGTGTTCCAAAACCATATACAAACGTTAGTTATGGTCCTTCGGCAGTGTTTTGTACAACAAAAAAAAAGTAGGTTATGTTGTCTTTTGGAGCGAAATTTCCAATTTTTTCCCTATAAGGAACACCCTTATCTTTCAAGTCCTGTAGAGAGTTGACCACAAACTTCTCTTTCTCTTGACTCTCGGACTCAAGCTGAGTTGTAGTGTTAGCTTCATTAGGGCTTCCTCTTTTGCATCGTATGACAAGCGATTCCGTTTGTTACGTTTGGATGAGTAATATGCCGGGCAGACAGGCAGTAAACTTTGTTACAGAGCCTTCCTTCAGCTTTGGCTTCGCCCGCGGTACTTCAGAAAAGTACAATCTCCTTTTGGGACTTTGAAAATGTAGTCTATGTCTTCTTTCTGAAAATGGTTTATACATACCTAGACACCACCTTCAGGTCACTGATATCCTCGCGACGAAGAGCGCATGTCCAGGCATGATCAAGGGTTGGTGGATTTTGAGGCATCTTGAACACAGAAACATGGTCATCTGGGTTGTAATTGCTCTTGCAACCGGGGACAGAACACGAGTTAGGCATGAATAGAAGCTAATATGAATAAAATACCAAAGCGAAATCGAAAAGATGCAGATAGTACGTAAATAGAAGAGTT
Organism: Hexactinellida sp. DTS-2022; assembly: GCA_028753945.1. Taxonomy (NCBI): domain Eukaryota; kingdom Metazoa; phylum Porifera; class Hexactinellida; species Hexactinellida sp. DTS-2022. Next base: position 3,804,456 of record JAPNXP010000014.1, read on the forward strand.
TGGAATAAAATCTGATTAATAGTTGTATATATTTCAAGAATATTTCTAATTAATGTGGTTGATTATTATTATTATTTTTGAAATTAAATATTGTGGTTGGATAAATATTACCATCTTCTCCTTCATCCTTGGCAGGGCCGGATTATGGCATAAGCTAATTAAGCTATAGCTTAGGGCCTCACAAGTTTAGGGGGCTTTATTGAATTGGGGGGGGCCTCAGAAGTCAATATAGCTTAGGGCCTCACCATGGCTTTGTCCGTCCCTGATCCTTGGTCCATATTTTCTAGGTTACTGTCAGGTCATATATAGTGTAGGCTATGCTCTATACTATTTAAGAATTAAAAAATTAGAAAATGAATATTCTTATTTTTTCCATTTGGAACAAGAAATACAAGGATTATATGTAATGGGAGAAGGTACACAATTAGGTTTTCTGGCGTTTGTTGGATTTAAATGCGGAAACATGATCTCTACGGCGGATTTCACTGATCTGCTTCCTTCCTCATGTACGTACTATTAAATTTAACACAATATATTTTGACAGATCACAAATTGCTATGGACAATTAACAACATGCCAAATGGATATTGGAATTAATAAAGTATTAATTTTCAAATTTTTTATATTATAGAATAATAATTTCCATATATGGTATGTATATTTATGTAAACTAGACTGCGCCTCATCTATCCGCAATAGGAGACTTCCTATTCATCGATAGTTTATTTTCTATGCCTTACTTTGATACTTTTTGAGTTTATCAGCTTAGTACCATTTACGGAATACGAGTTAATTATCTCATTAACTAAAAAAGTATGAAAGTAAGGCATATAAATTGTACTATCGATGAATAGGAAGTCACCTATTGCGGATACATGAGGCGTAGTCTAGTTTATATAACAATTATAGTTTTGGTGTTATGGCTCATTTAAGGAAATATACATTTGCCAAGACAATCGAGGAATGTATCAACATTCCTATTATAATTTTGATATATTTTATTTAACTAGGTCTGGGTATCATCATGTACCAATGTTGAACATATATAACGCGTTTAACTGTGTTAAAACAGGGCTTTAAAAACATGATAATTCGAACGAAAATGACGATTACGTCATCAAATGATGACATATTTCAATTCTGAAAGGTTCTATATATCATATTCGTATGTTCCCATATACTGTAGTTATAAAACATATTCAGATCTACCATTACTAATAATTGAGATAAAGAAGTGCCCTCTATTTTACAAAGGCCTTCGACAGTATCCATAGTCCACATTTTGATAACAATGAATAGGCCTTATTATATCGTAGGTCACAAGTGGTTCTACTTTTAGTAACATGTTTGACATAAAAATCTGCAAAGATAAACAATATTTTGGGGCTAATTCCCATAAAAATGGCGAATTAATTCTGGAATAGATTTGAAAGAAACTTATCAAGATTTTTAATAAACAACATAATTACAGATATCTGAGAGGTAAGAATTAGCTAAGGTACAAAACAGTGTAGGGGCAATCCTCCTGTGGAGAGTGTCAAATAATAATATAGGCTAAGGGGAATGCCTTAGCTAAATCAATGTGATCTACTGAGTCCCTAAATATGAATTCCCATTTCCCATTCGCCTTTAATAAATTTCATATGGATAAAATTAAGTAATCTCGAGATTTTAACAATATTACCATATATGGAAAGGTGTGAAAATTGCATAACTTACATTCCACAAATATTTTCGATAAACCAATATGACCGATGGACTCCCAAAATATGATTTCCTGTACGAAAATTATATATTTCATGTGTATAAAGTTAGTAATCTCGAGATTTTAACAATATTATCATATATGGAAAGGTGTGAACATCGCATAACTTACATTCCACAGATATTTTCGAAAAACTAATATGACCGTTGGACTCCCAAAATATGACTTCCTATACGACAATAATACATTTCCTGTATCTAGCATTATCGGTAATTTACCGTAAAACGAATTTACAGTCCCTATATTAAAGAAGTCCCTGTACATACTTAAACTAAGAATCTAAATACAATTTTTATTTATGAAAACCCCAATATCAATCACCCCCTCCTCCCCGTAGCATCCTCCTTAATGTCAAAATCTCCCCTTCTCCACTCCAACTCATCTCCTCCATCGCCCTCATCTCCCCTTACATCTTCCCAAAATATAACCAGAGCTATTAAAGTAGTAAGATTTAAATTAGGTAAGTTTGTTAGCCATACTAATAGTTAATTAATAACTTTGTATAGCCAACATACGAAAATATAACACACAGTGTCATTTAAGCCAATAGCCATCACTACCTTATCTGATTACGATTAACAAAATATTTTTTAAACAAAATTTGTTGTTAATAGTCCAGCAATATATTGAAAGATTGTGCATTTTCGAGATAAAAGTACCAAATTTTGCACAATTGTAGTATTATAGGTTCTGATCAACTTCAGCTATGGCACATAGCAGAATTTTTGGAAGAACAAATTTTTCAAGGGGTCAAAAATTGGTGCCCAATCGAATCGCCGGCAGTATAAATACAGGATAGCTCATTCAAATCAGAGTGGACCATGGGTCAACATTGGTGACCCATGACCCATCTGACCCATCCCATTTCTGACCCATGACCCATTGACCCATTGACCCATGACCCATCGAGTGACCCATTGACCAATCAAACAATTTTAAATATCTAAATACTATAATGTAACAAAACAGAATAAGAGAATAACGGTTTAAATACCTCAACAAACCTACTTGTTGCATTGTCGAATATGTTTAGTATATCAATGCACATCAATGTTATAATAATAATGATGATGATGAGTGAAACGTATTTTTACTGAAGATGACACTGAAATTCCAAATGGGTCATGGGTCATGGGTCACGGAGCCGTGACCCATGACCCATCTGACCCATCGATTTAGGTGACCCATCTGACCCATGACCCATGACCCAACGACCCATGGTCCACTCTGATTCAAATGCATTCTTAACGACTTTATATTGTCAGATTCGTGAACAGCACTTAATTTCCAGCATTTTGTTAGGTATATTGACTATATTTGGTGAGTATTTTTTGGTTTTCCATAGCAACGGTAAGAATGTGATAAACATTCCGATCTCCCAATTTGGAGTTACCATATCGAGTGACCCCTTGTTTTTCTCGGACATGCGTACTGAGTGCGAATATACTATTAGAAACACTCTAAATATTAATTGTCAAGCCAAAAGTATGCATTTATCATATCCTGCTATTTTGATTCGCCATTCGAGGGTATTAATATAAAATGTGAGCATGAGGAAATTGATACTCCAATAATAATAATATACTATTCAACAACAAATCCAAATGTCAGATATATCACAAAAGTTAACCTAGCCGGCGATCCTCCCCCTAGCTACTGGCCTGACACAAGGACGAATAAATGGGGAAGCATGTGCATTGCACTATCGAACTATGGCCGGTCCAAGCCTGCCTAGAAGTAGTAGAAGTACAAAGACATGTTCTTAACGACTTTATAATGTCAGATTCTTGCTCAGCACTTAATTTCCAGCAACTACTACTTTAGATCTTGGATAAATCTTGGCTTTGAGCTGGAATATAATAAATGCATACTTTTGGCTTGACAATTAATATTTAGAGTGTTCTAATAGTATATTCGCACTCAGTACGCATGTCCGAGAAAAACAAAGGGGTCACTCGATATGGTTGCTCCAAATAGGGAGATCGGAATGTTTATAACATTCTTACCGTTTCTATGGAAAACAAAAAAATATTCTCACCAAATATAGTAATTATACCTAACAAAATGCTGGAAATTAAGTGCTGAACACGAATCTGACAATATACAGTCGTTTAGAATGCATTAGAATGAGTTATCCTGTATTTATACTGCCGGCGATTCGATTGGGCACCAATTCTTGACATCTTGAAAAATTCGTTCTTCCAAAAATTCTGCTATGTCCCATAGCTGAAGTTAATCAGAATCTATAATACTACAATTGTGCAATATTTGGTACTTTTATCTCGAAAATGCACAAATCGACCATTTCAATGCGGGAAGCATGCATTCTACAAACAAAATTCATTCAAATTACCAACAAATTTGTGACTGTCATTATACCAACAAGTGTTGTCATTTTACCAACAACTGTTGTCAATTTACCAACCATGTTGTCAATTTACCATCAACTGTTGTCAATTTACCAACAATAGAAAATTTATTGTAGAAAATTTATTCTCTCTACTCCCAGGCCCCTTAATCGTCTTACAAATGCCCCCAGTAACGAACTAAAAACGCGAACTTTTAATTGATTTTATTGCATATCGGTGAAAACCCCAGGCGTACGGACAATGTCTCGTGGAAAACCAAACCTTTTAAATTGACTATTATTGAGTATAAGTTAAAACCCCAGTGGTCTGAACAGTCTCCCATTTATGCGATTGTAATTTATATAAAAATTGCACATGTTATTCATTTGACGGGTAGGCGGAAAACATAAAACTAAATGGGGAAAACATGTTAGTAAATTGAATACACTTGTTGGTATAATGACAACAGTTGTTGGTAAATTGACAACTGTCATTTTACCAATAATAGAGCACAATAGATGTTCTATTGTTGGTAAATTGACAACATGTGTTGGTATAATGACAGTCACAAATTTGTTGGTAATTTGCCTGAATTTTGTTGGTAAATGCAGCATTCCCTTTCCTGCACCATATTGCTGGACTATAAGTAGTTAAGTTTGTTACACATTACTTAAAGTAAACTTTGTATTGCCCAAAAAAGAAATTATGATACACAGTGTCAATTACATCAATTGCCAGGACTACCTTATCTGGTTACGATTAACAAAATAATATAAACAAAATATTGTATACAAAATTTGATGTTGTGAAATAAACTATTTAAAAAATAATTAAACCTTTTTATTTCTCCTGAATATCAATAATCTATCCTTGATTTCTTACGACTTATGGTTACTATCCTACCAATTTTATTTGTTATAGAAATAATCACAACAATTAACTTATTTCTAGATGTATCATAATTAAACTAAGCGATTGTCTAGAAAGAGATATACATATATTTATATAATATATAAAAGGTAAACTATTTTTTCAAAAGTTTTTATTGTATTAACCAATTAATTTTTGGGCCTCCTCCTCTGACCACACATCTATATCCATTCAACCGGCCCCAATTTTAATTAAATTGGCCTTCTTTCGTACGTGTCAGATGACAGCGTCCTTGCCACCACAACCGAAAAGAAACTCAAACCAATAACACCTCCGTATAAATCGTGGATATATAGGAATGTGCCTTACATTCGACCTACCTGATAGTGAAGACGGCTTTAAACATATTTTAATCACTGCATGCTGCCTGAGAAATTAAGTTATAGTATGTCATCTCAATACTAAGACTTGACAAGAAGTTATTCAGAATCTGAAGGCTGTTTACCTCGATATGGGATCACCTGATATTATCCAACACGACCAGGGGAAAGAGTTCATAAGCAGCGTAAGTAGTATAATCTAATACTGTTTGTTAGATTATTCTGACATGTTGTTATTTAATTCTAGGCACTAACAATATAATCATGGCAATTATATGTATTTATTGTATCTATATTAATTGTATTAATTACACTGGTCAACACGAATTTTCCTGCATCTGGTTTTTATATGGATTTTAGCTAACTTTTGGGCGCTGAATCCTAATCTGGCGTATGTTTTTTCCTATCACATCATTTATTTGAGATTTTGACTAAAATTATTAGCGAAAAATCCATGGTTGCACACATTTTACCTAAAACTTTCTCATATTTTTAATGTATCATAATTTCCAACTAATTAATGTAAGTATAATTTATTACGTAATTTACTACTAACAGACATAAAAATTATAATAAATAGTTAGAGCCACTTGAAGGCATAATTATCCAAAGTTACTAAGTTATAAGTGAAATCTTGTTACACCATCTTAAATTTCCTCTTTGCGGACAATTTCTTATGCACTGCGCCTGGAACATCCCTCATCAAGTTCCAGCAGTAGTCTGCCATCATATTTGTATCCCAACGACCTTGATAACGTTCTTCCATCACATTAATATCTTGGTGGAAACGTTCACCCTGCTCCTCGCTTACATCGCCAAGGTTCTCTGGGAACACGTTCAGGTCACTATGCAAATAGTGAACCCTGATGCTCATTTTACACCCTAGTGCTTGCAGACTAAGAAGCAGCTCCCCCACAATATTTCGGTAGTTGTCATCTTTCTTGTTCCCAAGGAAGTTCTGAACCACACTAGCGAATGCATTCCACGCTCGAGACTCAACAACGGTCATCGTCGTAGCAAACAGTGGGACCCTTAGCAATGTTCTGATCTGCGGACCGTCGAATATCCCTGCTTTTTTCTTCTCGTCGCTAAGACTCGGAAAAGTTGAACATATATAGCAAAGCATTCTGAGTTATGTTTTAGAGCTTTAACAAATTGCTTCATAAGCCCGAGTTTGATGTGTAATGGTGGTAAGACTATATTTTTCCGATCAACTAGTGGGTCATTAATGATGTTCTTGTCACCAGGTATCAAACTATCCCTTGATGGCCATTCCTTTCTCACCCAGTGCTCCTCTTTAGCCCTACTGTCCCAGTAGCAAAGGAAACAGGGATATTTGGTGTAACCTCCTTGTTGACCCAAAAGGAAGTTTACCATTTTCAAATCGACACATATCAACCATTCATGATCAAGGTACTTCAACTTCTCCAGTACTACCTTGATGTTTGTTCCTTGAGGGTCACTGAGTGTCCTATTGGGATGGATCCATAGATGTTCCCGTTGTGAAGTAAAACACAAATCAAACTCCTTTTCGACCTGTCAATAAAGAGTCTCCACTCGTTTGAATGATACGCATGCAATCTCATACCGAGAAGAAGCCCTTCAATATCATTGCAGTATACAAGTTGATCATCCGAGTGGAAGTACTTCCTCAGTTCTGCCTCCCTGTTTCGATAAAATGACAAACTTGTACCTGGTTTAAGAAGGTTTTTCTCTTGCAGCCTGGAAGCCAATAAATCAGCTGATTGTTTTGGCAAATTCAATTCTCGCACTAGATCATTCAATTCAGGCTGACTATAGAAAGAAGGTTGATCAAATAGCAACTCCAATGGCTGGTATTCTGCACCTGATTCTTGATCATCATCAGTTGGTGAAGATGTAGATGAAGCGAATATTTCATCATCAATATCTGAGACATCGGTGAAAACAGGTACAGGTATCTCGTGACAATGAGGAACTGGTCGTATAGCAGAGGGTATACTAGGGTATTTCAAGTATTTCTTGTTTTTCTTATTGAACCCTTTGACATTTACAAGGCAGAAGTAGCAGTCATCTAGATGGTTTTTTTGTTCTCTCCAAAACATTGGTACGCCAAAGTTGAGCTTAACATTCTTTCCCATAGACCATGATCTCAGAGTTTCGACACAAGTCCTGCACACTTTATGAGGCGCCCAGCTTTTGTCCTGGTCTCCAAGCGGTACATTAAAGTAGGCAAGGCACACTCTCTTGATAAAGCTAGTGATGCTGCGACTTTGAGGTGCTAAAGTGAAGCATCCACAAATATAGCAGAAGATATCTGGGTCATTACAACACTTTCTTCTCTGTAAAGCTGTACACATTGCTAGCTTACTGTTTAAAGTAGAAGGTAACAGTATGTATAATTAAGATAAAGCATAACAGTAGCAGAAAATAAAAGTTTAACAAAGACCTAAAAATATCATTTAAGGCTCTAAATAAGTTGTTTACTGCGAATAACCAACCTTATGTTGATTTACCCCAAACTATTTTTTCCACATTTAAGGTAAATTTTTGTGTTATCAATGAAAATGGAGCATACATGTAGCACATAACCCGGATGTGATAGATCAAATCTGACATCTGGTTTTGTATCAGCATCCCAAAAATACCCCAAACCAATTTCAAAGTTCATGCAACAAAGAATTTTTTATTTATTGTACACTAGTGTTATTGTATTTAACAGATATTTCAGTAATTCAACCGGAAATTGTGGATAGAAAATCGTAGCACAAGATGGCTGACAGCTTAGTTGAAACGCCCAACAAGATTCCTTAATGTTAGCATTTTATAATATGAAATTTAATTCTATAGTATTGTACCTTCCACATTTTCCAAATTCTTCAAAATGAAATCTAGTGTTTCAACGATGTGAATAATTTATGATATGTATTTGTTATATAATATTGTCATTTAACTCCATTATTGGTTAAATGAGTACAAATTTAGCTTGACCTTAGACCAATAATTTTGCCGTTGAGGGAGGTGCCCTTATCTGAGAGGTCCGGATACATTCTTCCTGACCATGTCAATCATCTCATTGAATTAAAATATTGAAAGGTCCTCTCTATTCATGGAAATGATGTACCGTATTTCCCCGAATAAGCGCCGGGTCAATAAAAATGTCATTGGAATGTAAAAATTTATACACATTAGTTGATCACTGTAATGTAATTCCATTGATTTTGGCAACTTCGGTAGGTATACTGTTGGTGGAAACCATTAGAAACGACCCAAATATTATATTCTGGATTTTTCACAAAAATTTCAGGACAATTTTGGCCCACGAAAACACTAAGCGCCGAGGCTCTTATTCGGGGAATACGGTATGCATACCTTGAAATAGAAAGATATAATACAATATAAAAGTAAAACATATTATAACAAAATACTTCCAAACGTTTGTTCATCTCGCAATCACCTCTGCCTTGGTATTACTCGGAATCACTTCTTACGAGTTTCAATATCAGTAGGAAAGAGAATACAAGTACAAATAAATTTATATCAGAATAGTTTGACTTACAACCAGGTCTGAGCAGTGGCGGCGCTAGAGATTGTCTAGATGGGTTAGAGCCCCATCAAATATTTTTGTCAGCCCCATCACTTGTTGGGGCTGCATTGCCGGCGCCACGTATTATGAGGTGTGGGTTTTGTGGGTGTCCACTGTGTAATCTAGTGGGTGTCACTATCCAAGCACCGCTTCATTTCCTTGAGGCAGTGGGTGTCCGGACACCCAGGACACCACCGGTGGCGCCGGCCCTGAGCCGCTGAGAAGAGACAAACTAAGAAATATATAGAAACAAGTATTCAAATTTCAATCTTAAACCAATCATAGTTCATTTATTTAAAAGTATTTAAATTATTGAGGTTTAATTACATTTAAAAAATTCGTTGTCATCACTTTTAGGATAATCACCATTGTGTAAAATCTAGTTAAGAATAATCGCTATTGTCTTAATATCAAATTTAGAATGATCATCAATGTCATAATTCCGAACAAATAGTAGGTATTGGTAACCTAGTATATTATCAATTGTGAAACTAATATTATATTATTAATATCTGCCCAAGTATGGATTGCTTCATAAAGAAAAATGGTGGTGAATTCGACATGAAAAATCCCGAGCCACTAGTAAATTTAGGAGATGAGATTGATGAGGTTACTTTTGAAGCTGAATTATCTCAGGATATTGATCCTCCTAGTCCTAAACGTACAAAGAATACTCGTGATATGACTGATATATCTGTAGATGGTGCCTCGGATATTGCATTGGATCTGTCTGAGAATCCGAAACAGCCTAATTTATCTTAGTACAAACAGACGACGCAAGGTGGCCAAACAAGATCTTTTCAAAAAGCGTGGTACATAGGGAGACCTTGGTTTGAATATTCTCAAAAAGCTAATGCAATCATTTGTTATGATTGTAGGGCATTCCCCGTAGCTGGTTCTGATTTAACATGGACTTGCCTAGGATTTAGTAATTGGAAAATTGCCATGGAAATGAAAAAAAGGTATAAAACTCCATGAAGCATCTAAGTTCCACCATGACTCAATGATCCAATGGGCAGACTATCAAAATAGCCTTCGTATAGGGAATATTGAGACCAAACTCGGTGGCCTTACGGGTCAAGTTATTCGAGATAACCGACATTTCATAAAGACTATAGCCCAGGCGTTACTCTATGTGCCGTGCAAGACCTTCCTCTCCGGGGTCATCTTGAGGGGAGGCTGATATATCACAAAAAGGAAGTCATTGATCCTGGATTCAACTGTGGTTTTAGGAACAGAGGTAATTTTTTAGAAATCTTACAGCGTTCGGGGATCATCATAAGGTTATTCTCAAGAAACTCAATGGATAGCTAAATGCTCAATATGTGCATTACTCAATACAGGATTCAGTTCTGTCAATTCTAGCCAAGTCTGTCCGTCAGGATATTTCAAAAGACCTCAAAACCGCGAAATATTTTGCACTATTGGTGGATGAGTCTAGGGAGTGTGGGAAGCATGAACAAATATCTGTATGTGTGAGATATGTTTGTGAAGGGTTGTTAAATGAAGATTTCTTTAACTTCGTTCGAGCAGAGGGTTTAGATGCAAATTCTATCATGAACAAGCTCAGAGGTCTTAACAGTCATGGGTGTCTGCGCCCGTGACTTCATGATCGCTCAATGTTACGATGGTGCGTCTGCAATGAGTGGACGTCTAGGTGGTCTGCAGGAACTCATGAGGCAAGAAGTTTGTCCTATGGCCCTATATGTCCATTGTTGGGCACACAGGCTTAATTTAGTCTTGGTAGCTTGCTGCCAAGATCTGGACAAGGCTGTGTCATTTTTTGATAATATTCAGCAACTATATACATTCTTCTCTGCTTCTGTACGACATGATTTTTTGGTGTTGTCAAGCTGAGGCTTGCTCTGCTGTGGCTATTACCCTTGGTCCGGTCATCGCGGCAGTAGAACACTTCGCACAGGATAGAAGTGCCGATAGGAGAGTTGCAGCACAATCGATTGTCAGTTTCATCGATACTGATTTTGTGATCTGTCTGCAATTGTTCAGGAAAGTTCTGACACTTTCATCATATCCAGCGAATTACTTGCAGGACAAGCACTTGGACATTGGCATTGCAATCGATCACATTGATACACTTAGGATGTCCCTTTCTAGAGGGATCTCTTTGATGCAATCCGGGATATAGCGAAAGCACTTGTCGATGAACACAAAATCTCACAACCGCTCGAAAAACGTCGTAGAAGTTGCAGATACGATGCTGACAATGCGAAGGTGTGGGATAAATCAGATTATAAGGAGAAATTGTTCGAACCTGTAATTTCACTCTTCATCGCTGGACTTGACAGGCGATTCAGCAAAGAATCATGTTCAGTGCTTATGGCAATGTCAGCGTTAGTTCCTACTTCTAAAGACTTCCTCAACATTCAAGTCTTCAGTCCATTTGCCAATAATTACGGATTAAACGAAGAGCTGCTCAAGTGTGAGTTTACTGTTTTCACCAACCAGTATTGGAAGAAAAATCTGGAGTTGAATACAATGTTAGATATTATAAATTTCATTGAGCCTCATAAAATAGTCTACATAGAGCTCTACAAGGCTTACCAGATTTCCTGCACTATCCCAGTCACTACCGCCGAGACAGAACGTTCATTTTCATGTATGAAACGTATAAAAACGTATTTACGGAGCATAATGGGCGACGATAGATTGGGGGACGTAGCTACTCTATCCATCAATAGAGAGCGAACAGCGAAAATTGAAATGGATGAGATTGTAGACATATTTGACAGGTCTGGAAATCGCAGGATTCGCTTGAGTTAAGTGAAGTTTGTTTGGTGTATGGACAGTATAGTCGCAGACATCATAAAGTGCTAGTTTTGTTGTCTTTGAAAATAATTATTATTTATGCGATGTTCTAAGTAAATTTCAGGCATGGGGCCAAGCCCCTAAGGGCTTAAGCCCATTTTTGAGAGGGCTTAAATCCGGACTTAAGTCCTCCTTTAATAAAAGGGCTTGAGTCCGGACTTGGACTTACCCCTTTAATGATGAGCTTCAAGCCCTTTTTCAAGCTCTTTTCAAGGCACTTATTCAATAAAATACGGTATTGATTTCTAAATAGTTAGAGTAATAGACTTAAGTCCAGATTTAAGCCCTTTATCAAGGGCTTGAGCTTGGACTTAAGCCCTTTTTCAAAAAGGGCTTAGAAAAAGGGTTTGAGCTTAATTCTGATTAGAGATGGGCTTGGACTAAGGCACTTTTGAAAGGGCTTGACCCAATGTCTGGTTCTAACCTTATTACTATCTTCATCAATTATATCTATTAAAATATATAAGCGTAATTCGGCTAACGTTTATTCAATGGACAGCTGATTCAAAATTATTCATTTTGTGCCCAAAATTAATTATTTTATTTTGCTTCGATAACTTCTAATAAACGTTCAGCCCCACCAAAATAGTTGCAGCCCAGTTCAGCCCCTCAGTCCCGGAGAGCTAGCGCCGCCACTGGCAACCACAACCATCAGCTTTAGGGAATCCAGTAGAGAAATATTTATATTGTGCCTTTTCAAAGTCTGTAATTATATCTGACATATTGAGTGGGAGTATTGTTTTGATTTTCATAACAATTTTGTCATATATTATTTTGTACTTGCATGACATGAGAATATGAATTGCTGACATGGTATATGATTTATAGTCTTGAAATATCATCAGTTATTGGTAGAATTGCTTTGGAACAACATAAACGTCGCATCTGCTTCTAGAAGAGTCTCTGAATCTAATCGTAGGGCATCAACCACTTTGGACTCATGAAACCAATTGCAAACTCTCTATTGGCAGGCTCATTTATTGAAAATAACGAGTAAATTCTATACTCTTCACAGCAATTGTTTACTAAAGCAATGGCTTCTTCTGCATCTTGTGGAACATTTGGCCTACTCAATTTTATTCGCGTATACATGGAATTCTCCAAATCAAGAAAGCTAACAAGTCCACCAAAATCTGATCAAAAATTTCCTAAGAGTGCCTTGCGAATTTTCAGCCTTTCTTTTTGAGATTCCTTTTCAGTTGTAAAACTTTAATTTGCTCATCAGTTACTTGATGCTCACTATGTGCTTTTGTAACAAATAATTCACCTGTTTCTAGGTTCAGAGAAGACGAACAGGGCAGCCTTTCCTAAACTCTCAACATTTCATAAAACGAGAATTATTTTTGTCTTTGTCTTTTACATATATATATATATAAATCACAAACATAAACCTGAAAACCTTTGCAAGAGGCTTGAATAATTTTGTAAGATGACATTAACTTGGAATGTAGGTCGAATCTTAGTAATGCAGATAAATTTTTTATAATTTACTACATGCATCGTAATATTGATTATATTTACGTAACCGATTGTCCAACAGGAAGCCAAATGTTGTCCACCTGACAACTGGAAATCTTTGAACAAATTGAATGGATATTTGAAATCAAGAACATCGATCAAATTGTTTTATTAACAACTGTTGTTGAAATCAGTGTGTTATACAGCCATCTGTAAGTACGCTCTTAATCCAGGTCTGATCCAATTTTCATACGCTTAAATCACAAATTAATATAACGGTATTGGAGAAGATTCCAAATTTTCGAGCTCCTAGTTAAATTTTCCAAAAAATCATACTCCAAAAGGAGCGTCTCGCGCTCCTGGATAATTCCTTGGTTGAAATATCAAGAAATATGTTATTTATTTATCACGTGCATTAATTTAGTCGGACTTAATCCAGCTATGGAAATAGTCGGACTTATTCCAGTCGGACTTAATCCAGCTATGGAATTTGGTCGGACTTATTCCTGTCGGACCAATTCAGTCAACTCGTCAATTGAAGGTATATTATTGCTAAAATAACAATGAGTGTCAATAAAGATGACACTCAATGAATTAAACAGTAGAGGTGAGAACGGAACCTTTTTAAGTTAATAAGGTGTTGAAATATAGATTAGTAGAAAATCCGAAGAGATTCAGGTACATCTAGAAATGGAATATTTTAACATTAATTAATTAACACTATTTATCTTTTAAATAACAACTCAATCACAATGAATTTACCTGTGAGGTGTTGATCCGAGACTTACTTTCTTCTTAGTATTCTTGTGACTAGAAGATTACGAAGTAAGGTCTTGTGATATGTATTTGGATTTTTGTGTCAATCTTGGACACTAAGTCTGTTTTAGAAATTGTAACATGGCTCTCCGTTACGTTCGACACCAATTAAAGGAGAGCGCTCCAAAGAGCGCAGCTCCTGGTGAGCGCTCCATTTTACAGGAGCGCAGGATAGAGTGCGCTCTTTCTAAAATTGAGGAGCGGGAGGTGGAGCGCCGCTCCAATTTTTGAGGAGCACGCAAACTGGAGCGCGATCCTTTTTTCTTCGATTGTTGCAAGACATCTAGTACATTTATTCACAGATATTTTCCTAAATTATGTCCATAAATAATTCTTCAAGATTTAAAGCAAAATGTGAATAGCAGAGTTACGAGATAACTTTCTTTCTGAAAATCACCAAATTTTATATTTTAGCCCTAAAGGTACGTAATTCTGACGATTTACTTAATTTTTTTTATTTTGAAAGGTGTGAATAGGAGCGAAAAATGAGCGCGCTCCAATTTTTAAGGAGCGGGAGCGGGCTCATTTTCTATCGGAGGAGCGGAATCTGGAGCGCCAGTCCTTTGTGTGCCTAGGAGCGTTGACGGGAGCGCTCCAAAAATTGAGGAGCGCTTAATGCTCTGGTAACAAGATGGACTGTGTAGTAGGTATGAATTAAATATCGTCATCTGTTCAACTAACCGATTAGTGTTAACTTTCATATCATATTGTATCTTCTGCTTGAGTTGTTCAAAATTGATACTGTCCATTGCTGATTGCTGTGTAGAAGTTCGAGATTCATCGAGGTTCTAACGCTTCTAGGGGATTAACAGGAGGTGGGAAAAAATGTCATTTATTCCTTCGATATAATCTAGTGGATCTGTGACTTCAGAGAAAATCGATTCTTCCAAATCAAAGTCTTCTTCATTGTTGTTATGCAGGTTGTTAATGGTAGGCAAGAGATCTTGATTCCGAGACCCTCTTCCCCACATAACCTTGAATGGAGTTTGTTCGAGGGATTTTTCTTACAGGAATTCATTGAAGCACTTTTTCAGCATTTTGGACCAATTATATTATATAAGTTATCCGCTATCTGACTCTCCATTTTAATCAGTTTTCTAGATGGATAATTCGTGAATGGGTCTTATGTTACAAAATACTAACTGTTTGAGAATCTTGTTGAGCGTTTCGAATAAGCCGTTAGCCATCGGGTGCTAAGCACGAGAGCTACGAATGTCTATACCAGTGGCGGCGCCAGGATTCCAGCTCTGGGGGGGCACAGGGGGGGCTGAAAAATATTAGGAAGGGCACAAATTTACTTAAATCTCCGCCAGTGTCACAAATTTAATTAAATCCCCGCCAAACATTCATCAATGTTTATTATGTGCCGACCCCTCAGAGGGGGGCACATAAAATCAAGGGGGGGCTTGAGCCCCCCCTGGCGCCGCCACTGGTGTATACCCAATTTCTGGTTAAATTCCTGAAGTATCTGTTATAAACAATATATAAATGCAAATAACAATACTCTAATGTTAGTGTCTAAAATTAGATAACAATATGTTAGAAGAATCTAACAAATAATATTACAATATATTACTCACACTGCTTGTGAACTCTTTCCCCTGCTCGTGCTGGATGAATCAGGTAATCCCATATTTGAGGTAAAGTGTCCTTCAATTTCAGATTAACTTCTTGCGAAGTCTTAGTCTTGAGAGGGGGTACTGCCACATATTCGCTCAGTAGCATACAGTGACTAGATTTAAGGTCCATTCCTATATGTCTTCAAGTTTTAGACGGAGGTGGTATTGGTTGGAGTTTCTTTTGCGATTGAGGTGGCAAGGCCGCTGTCATTTACATATATGGCAATTCTGTACCTTTATAATATAAGAAAGCCATTACTATTGTATGATTTAATACGACTTTGCTACAAAGTTAATATTGGTTAAATAAAGACATTCCACACTTCAACTCACACAATTTTACACAAGAACACTAACTGGCCAAAAGTAATTGAACAACAATAATTTGTATTAATACATTTAAGCTTCTAGCAGCATAATAAGATTTAAAAATGCTGAAACGATATGATAAGCAATTTAAAATAGACTAATTAAGATTTCAGATTTGAATACCACACGCTCGAATTAGTCTAGGTGAATAGTTTCAAATCAATAGGAATTTGTTATTATTTTCCACTGGGATACAGCACATTTCCTTTTGTGCCACTTGTCCCACAAGTGGCACGTGACATAAACACAGATGCCACTTCATGGATAGTGGATAAACATGACTTAAATCATAATGTTATTATATTTATAAATATATTACAAGATAAAGTAATTTGAGAGTATTTTAATTCAGCAGGTTTTAATACGAAAATGAGAAGTATATTGTATCAGGAATAAAATATCTGTTGTTCGAATAGTTTTTGTAGTTTAGCCTTAGTATACAATACTATACATTTAATTACAATGTATCATACCCTTTTAAATCATCTAAAATTAAAATAGCCTATTGAATAATAAAAATAAGAATGTCTAATTGAAACTAGTTTGGTTGGTAAAATTTACAAGCTATGAACAAAATATGTAAGTGGTCCAGCCAAAGCTGGATTCTTCTTCAGAATAATGTCACTGTAAATGCAAGTTGTCAGGCCATGATCGGACCACGTTCTACCTAGGAAAGTATACCCTATGATTAATCTCACATATTCTTTAACGTTTTTGGGAAATGCCTGCCCATGTGTTTCTTTGCTGACCTGAATGTAGGGTAGTATTTATTCCGGGATGACCGACTTCGTCATGGAACTCTCATATGTTGTCCAACTCAGATGCAAGGAACTGCCAAATCTGTTTCTGTGCCTTCCACTTTTACTCTCTAAAGGGAGAATTCAATTAAACCACATGTTTGGATTATTTGAAGAGGGTTGGGCTTAATTTTCGAACGCTGGAATATTCTAATGTTGAAGTTGAGGCTAATGGACTAGAAGTTGCTAGAGAGACTGATGATGAATCTACAAATATTACAATTTAAGATATTAATATTTCGAACCCTAGAGCATGTAAAATATGTGTGGGTGTGAGCGCAGACACTATTATTCTACCTTGTCGTCACACTCAGACATGCTATTCCAGCACAGATAAAATAATTACACAAGATGGCCAGAAACATTGTCCAATTTGCCGAGGCGTCGTTGATAATATTTCTAAGTTTTTCTGTGAGGTTTGTGAATCAACAATGCAAGGCACTTCAAAAACTAAATAGAGTACCAATAAGAAACAGACGAGTAAAAAGAGATGAGTAAATAAAGAAGTGAATAAATAAAAAAGTATAAGAGTAGGGGAACGGGAAAAACTTATATAATAGGCTGGGGAATACAAAACAATTATGTTTTTTCACATGCACAAGGTCGTAAGTTGCTCTCATCATTCCAACGCCATTTACGCCATTTGTATAATTACAATTCGACGTCGCCCCTACGGGGTTCGACGAATTTCAAATTAATCTCTATACTTTTAGTTTGAAGAATATTATTGACGAAATGAAATGTGCCTATAAATTTATTAATTTGTGATTATATTGTGAAATATATAATGCTTTAACATAATGGGCCAGAATATTGTTATACGAATGAGTGGAAAAGGCCCGAGTTCAAATAGAGAAATCCGCCCCTAAACATACAAGACAACTTTATACAGTATATAAAGTAAATAAATAAAATAACTCTATAGGAAGCTAATGGAAAATCAAGTGATTATCATACTAGTTAAGGATAAGGTTAAGCCTTCTCAGCCAGTACTTTCTGTTATTGTACTTTTTTTCTTGTACAAATTATTATTACTAAAAACTATTATTATTATTATTATTATATATTCCCTGTTTACTTTACTGTGCATCTTCTAGCGCCCCTTTATCTACTGGGTGTCAGCTGGAGGGACGCTATATGGCATTTTCTGGTTACGCCATTTGTAGAATTACAATTCGACGTCGCATTACGGGGCTCGTCGAATTTCAAATTCTACTTCATGGCTTCACCAGACAATGACATAAGGTAGAATAGGCCGTTTAACTCAGGCCTCATAGGCTTGCACTTGTCGTTTGTTAGTCATTGCAGATTTGTAGAAAGCCAGTACGTCTTTAAACAAGGGCAAACAGGGCATTTTCCAGGGCCTACTACAATGTAGGGCCTGTCACGCTGTAGATGCTCCGCCGCCATAACTGGTCCGGCCGGACCATCCACAGCAGCCGTGGATGGTCCCCCCTTGCCATGGATGGTCCCCCCTACTAATATTAGATAAAATATGCTCGTCACATTATCTATGCATTTAATGTTTTCTCAATCAACCAGGCCTTTAATATATATTTGACAAGAGAAATAATAATATAACACTTCACTCAGACATCACTAAATATAGATCTCTGATTTATTAACTAGGCCTAGTATGTATGTATATAAATCCCTAATTTGATTCAGTATGTTTGTTTGCTAAATTTAGTGTTTAATATGTCAAACAGTGATCATCAAATGGAATCAGTGGATGTAGAACTACTACTCGCTGAGAAGGCGTTTATTTATTTATCGGAGAATAGTTATCCCATAAACTGCACAAAAAATGAAAAAAGAAGCATAAGGAGAAGATCTGAAAGACTACGATTATGCAACGGGGAAATTCTCTTCATAAGGAAGGATTGAATTGAGGTATATTGATTATGGTGTTTTTTTTTTGGCATGACATTGTTAATTTATGTACTTTGGAATCTCGATAATACAAACACCAAAGGATCGCCAAAATCTGTTCCCCTTATCCGAAATTCGTATTAACCGGTGTCATTTGCATGGAAAATCATTTAAAGGGTCCAAAAATCGTATTTGTATTACCGTGTTCATACTAACGAGGTTCTACTGTAATTGATCCTTCTAAATATTAGGTGAGATTTATCACAGATATCAAAGAGCAATCAAGAATTCTTGATTCGTGCCATAAAGATCCAACATCAGGACACCTGGGTACAAAGAGAACCCTGGCTCGTATTTCAGAACGATTTATATGACCTGGTATAACAAAAGATGTAAATACTTTAGTAAGTGACTATTTTATTTTTCCATTTTTGCATTTATTATTACTATTTGCAGATTGAAACATGTGACATCTGTCAAAGAACTGGTAGAAAAGTGACTTTAGCTGCTCCAGAGCTGAATCCAGTGCCTGTAGTGTCACCTTGGTATCATATAGGTATTGATTTTGTGGGTCCCATATATCCAGCTTCGACTCAAGGAAATCGTTACATCCTCACTGTAAGTGACTATTTCACAAAATTTGTTTATGCCACTGCTACAGACACTAAACTTGCATACCGTGTTGCTGATGCACTTTTCAAGGTAAATAATTAATTATCGACAAATCTAATATATCCACCTTCATAGATCCATTGTAATATATACCACTTCTCTCTTACAGTTATTTATGAAGTTTGGATTACCAAGAGTAATAACATCTGACCAAGGAGGCGAATTCAACAACAAATTGGATAGCGTATTGATAGCAATGCTCAATATTGACCACCGTTTGACAACACCTTACCATCCCCAAGTATGTTTTTTCCTCTTTGATTGTATATATAACCAATGTTTTTGATAAGCTATGTATATATAATACTTTTTATCACCCTTCCCGTTCCAAATATATCCTCTTTCCGTTCATATTTTATGCCAATTTTATTGACTCGCAGTTTGATCTAATTATGGTACCCGAATATTGACGCTGCTACCTAAAATATTAGTGCGGCCAAGGCCGCACCTGTCGCACTTACGGCCCTGCCAAAGTCAAGGGTTAGGTCCAAATTTGTCTTTGTATATGATCATGGGCGCCGAAACTCTCAAACGCTAGGGGGGGTGTGACGTAATATTCAAATGTCAAAGTTAAAAAAACAATGCGTATGGGGATAAAATCAATGTTGGATGGGGATAATTGTATAGATATACACATCATCAACTGAAATTTATACAAACTCATTATGGAATCAGTAATTTTCCATTTTTCTTCCCTGACTTCTCCTCGGCCAGGGGGGGTGACACCCTCCCTAACCCCCCCACTTTCGGCGCCTATGTATATGATCAAATGTATATGACCCAACCCTGCACCAAAAGTTATATCAGTTTGTCCAATTTATACGCATTTAGTAGTTTATATCGAGAAAATTTATTGTAATGAAATTACCTCCCTTACTATTTGAATACTTTATCGATAATGTTGGAAAACGTAAATACACTCCTTCGCCCCCATTTTCAGAAAAATGTAGCAAGATAAACGAATAATTTTATATAGCCTTAATTATGTAGTATTATACACATACGTACTCATTGTGTAGGCAAATGGACTGGTCGAGAGGTACAATCAGACTTTACAAAAGACACTCAGCAAATTTGTTTCAGAAAAAACGAGTCCTGGGAAGATTACTTGGATACATCTATATTTGCTTATAATACTTCAAAGCATGAATCTTCGAAATACACTCCATTTGAGGTGATGTTCGGACGAGTAGCTGTAATTCCAATTGACATAAACAAGGATGGTCAAACTCAAGTACTTCAGATGCAAGAGGTTGATGACGATCAAGTTAACAAATTCTTATACGGGAAAAATAATATGCTAGAAGCTGTCAAAGCCAACATTCTGATTGCTCAGGAGAGGCAAAAAGCGTGTTATGATAGAAAACATTCCAATCCCAATATCTTTGAAGTCGGTTTCACTGTCCTGAAGAAGGACTTCAGACGTAAGAAACGTGCAGGAGGAAAGCTAGATCCAAGTTGGCTGGGACCATATACTATTGTCAAAGTTCTAGGTAGAGGTCTCTACAGTCTTCAAGGAATTGTTGATCCTGCAAAATCATCAGTAGGGTAAATGGTACACATTTGAAGCGATACTATCAGCCAATTCTAGAGGTAAATTTTAATTCATTTATTATGTACGATTCTGGAAAATGTATACTACTAGTATAGGGTATTATTTTCAAGTATTTTCTGATTGATTTGTATTTAGCCTCCAGTTTCATCCTCACAAGAAATTAATACACTTTTACAATCTGAAGACCTTCCTAACAAAAGTGGAGATGAAGAAGACTTTATTAATCCTCCAATTTCCTTTTCCCAGGATAACCAATCCCCATGGTCATCCACTTCAGACATTTCGTGTATTGATGAATGTGATCCTGCTCTAAACCCACAGCTGGATTCTCCAACATGTATGGAGACTATAACTCCAGATAAATTTTCAAATATATCAAATGTAATTAGTCGAAAGCGGTCTCTGATAGAACAGAATACCCCTAACAAAAAGAAAAAGGTAACAAACCAATATAATATTTGCATAGATTTAAGAAATGATTTATTTTTATGCTGCTTCAGTCTTCTAGTCAGAATGTTGCAGCAAAGAACCTGGTAATAAATAGGCAACGTGCAAACAACCCTAAACCTGAAATAACACTTGACTTGACGAAATATACAGAGGAAATTTGTGAAGTGACGGATAAACATAAACCTGGAATTTGGCTGGAAGGGGATATATACAAATTGTATAAGTCTGATAGAGATATATTACTTAGTCCTACTGCGTGGCTCAATGACAACATTATATGTGCAGTTCAAAATATTCTGAAGCAACAAATGCCGCTTTTACAAGGCCTCCAAGCACCTTCATTAGGACAAACATGTTCTTTTGACATTGTAAAGCAGCAATTTCTGCAGATCTTACATAATGGGCACGGCCATTGGCTACTGATCAGCACTATAGGAACAAAAAACGCCGAGGTACATGTTTATGACAGCATCTACCAGTCTGTTAACATTAAGGTGAAAGAACAAATTGCATCCCTACTCTACACACAGGAAAAGGAGATCAAGCTGAAATTTATGAACATTCAAAAACAATCTGGTAGCAACGATTGCGGAATATTTGCTGTGGCAAATGCAACTCTTTTGTCTCTTGGGAAGAACCCGGGAAAATACTTGATGGATCAGGGATTAATGAGAAGTCACTTGTACGAATGTTTTATGAAAGGTAAAATGACAATATTCCCTTGGATTAAAGAGAGGAGGAACAAATTAAAGAGAGGAGGGACAAAAGAAGATACTATTAAAGTTTACTGCAAATGCAGAATGCCGGACACATCAACTGGCGAAATGGTGGCATGCAGTGGGTGCAAAAAATGGTATCATGTTTACTGCATTTCAATTTCGAAAGAAGCTCTTGAAAACAAGAGAATAAAATGGTGGTGTGCAGAATGTTAGTTATAAATCATATGAAAAATAAATACACTTATTTAGCTTTATTTCAATTTTATGGTCTTGGGGTGATAGTATATGGCGAAAGGGGACCAATAATCTCGCCACGGATGGTCCGGGGCATATATGACGAAGGGGGACTAATTATGGTGCAGTGGATGGTCCGGGGGGGGGCGATATATGACGAAGGGGGACTAATTATGGCGCCGTGGATGGTCAATCCGGAACAATTATGGCGCTGTGGATGGTCCGGCCGGACCAGTTATGGCGCCACGGATGGTCCGGGGAGGGACGATATATGGCGAAGGGGGTTGGTATTTGTAAATTATTGGACTTACAGTTCTTTATTAGAAATAAAGTATTTTAGACTAACAAATTATTTCAATAACTGATGTGTCATTTTTAAATATATATTTGACTAGTACATCTACAAGAATCTCAAGTTCAGTAAAAAAGTGCTCTATACATTGTATACATTGTATACCTTTATACATAGCAATTTAACATACCATACTTTAAGTCAATATGCAACCAATTGCATCCATTATTCAATAATGATTGCTAACATATTATCGAAGAATTTTCTGTTTCTTACTATCCGTCTGTCTGTCAAGTCTATTTGTATCTTTATATACATACGTGTATTTTTTTTTTGTTCAGATTCTTTTAAAACCAGTTTAAATTAAACATTAACCATAGCATTCTATACTTTAAGGCAATGCCGCGGTTGAATGGACTTGGATCATGGATGAACTAGTATAGTTAACTAAATATATGCAATGCAATGCAATTATTCTTAGTAATAAGTAATCCAGGGTGCTTCTACTTATGTAATTGTTTTATATAAAGGTGGTCATGTACAAGACGCATATTTTTGAGGTACCACTTGGTCGAAAAATAGCCAAAACTTTGAACGCATGTAAAATGTTCAATTTCGCTTTTTCAAACAAATTGCTGTGACTAGCCCATCTAGTAGTTATTTACATAAAATATCTCAGAATCATTAATGGAATGTTACCACATTCCTCTGTTGCCTTGGAAACGTGAATTCAATGATTGAGGTAATATCTCGAGTAGAAATATAGTCACAGCTTAGTCAATGGATCCAATCGATAGCCCGTGCTTAACTTCCTATTCAATGATAATACATTTCGATGCTCTATCTCCAACCAATGTTATGCAAAATGTGTATAATCATTTGAATGTATATTATAATAATCACAATTCTCAGAAAATTGGTTGGAGATAGAGCATTGAAATGTATTATCATTGAATAAGAAGTTAAGGACGGGCTATCGATTGGATCCATTGACTAAGCTGTGACTATATTTCTACTCGAGATATTACCTCAATCATTGAATTCACGTTTCCAAGGCAACAGAGGAATGTGGTAACATTCCATAATTGATTCTGAGATATTCTATGTAAAATAACTCCTAGATGGGCTAGTCACAGCAATTTGTTTGACAAAGCGAAATTGAACATTTCACATGCGTTCAAAGTTTTGGCTATTTTGCCTATTAGACAATACGGTGACGTCATTTCGACCAAGTGGTACCTCAAAAATATGCGTCTTGTACATGACCACCTTTATATTAAACAATTACATAAGTAGAAGCACCCTGGATTACTTATTTCGAAGAATAATTGCATTGCAAATATTTAGTTAACTATACTAGTTCATCCATGGTCCAAGTCCATTCAACCGCGGCATTGCCTTAGAGTATAGAATGCTATGCAATAACATTTGTGTTTTTTCTAAAATTTGCAATCTTCTAAATGGAGATTTATTCATTGGTAATTCTAGTATACACATTACTAATTACTTAGTATAACTAAAGTTAACATTTAACATGAACCACTTGATAGCATTCATTTTTATAATTTGATTGATGATTTTGTTTGAGCAAAGGCTCGCAGAATAACATTCGCAATCTTTGATGTACAAGTAACAATAAAACCTTTATAGTTGTTAGTCATTTATTTTCGTATTTGTGATGTGATAGGGGGCCTAATATATATATCATAGTTGCCCAGGGCCTGTAAAATCCAAAAAGACGCACTGCAGATAGCTAAAAACTAATCAGACACATAGTATATTGTGGTAACACTTGTACACAGTGGGAATTTAGGTGGAAATAGGATAAAATTATCATTATCTTGAAACTTGAATTCGTGGTTACGACTGAATTCAGAATATCAAATAACCTAGTAATGCATAATTTCATCCTGATCGAAGAAATATTTTGGTTGTTATGACTATTCAAAGATTGGATTTTGACAATTGGAATTTCTATTTTTGCGGTTATAGAAAGTTACTAATGCTTCATTGCAGATTTTGAGAACAAAGTTCTTGAGAATGACTTCTCTTTTGAATATTCTGATATCAAGATTTAATCATATATATTAGATATCATAACAACATCTCAGTATAAATTGATTAAGGGATGTGGCTAACGGAAAATATACGATTCGGACAACAAATTCTTGCTTAGTCCCCCTCCTTCAAGGTGATGGCAAATATCGTGTCCAGGCTCATGCCGGTTTTTAGTGTTTTTAATATAAAGTAGACATATTTAACTTCAATATAAACCAAATTCCAGATGCGCAAAAATTTTCCCACAGATATTTTCTTTATATTAATTAATTTATTAAGATAAGTGATTCAATTACAAATTATACTCCTTCAATTAAAATTATTTCCTATGCATAACAAGGAAGCTTTTGAATTTCTTGACTCGAATCCAGTGAGTTATGGATTACAATGAATTAGAATCTGACTAATATCAAACAATTCTGTGTCAATTTGATGAATTAAAGTTTAGCAGGGAGCTGAACTGTCGGCAAATTAGTGGAAACATACTTTTTACATACTGAGATCTCGACAATATTGTCAAAACTGGGTTCTACTAGCTCTAAAACCAAGGTGATCTAATATTCTTATAAAATAGTTTCTAAATGCGCGAAAAGGCGCGACGTGGGTCACTTAATAACTTTGAGCCATATATATTAGGATTTTTGTAAAAATATACCTTGTTCAATAAATATAATCAATAATAATCGGTGAACAATAAAAAATTGTTAACAAACCTAAAGTATGATTTATGACAGAATTAACATGAATTGTCTAGAACTACGTTTAGGAGACTACGTACACCATTTTTGATAATGTCATTCAGTTTGTGGCTACCGATAACCTATATGTCAATAATACTTCATTGAAGTCTATCTAGCATAGTTTTCCTATTTCCACTTACACCACTGAAAATTCCCACTGTGTTGTACTAGTTCTTAAAGGTGCTTTTTATGTAACGAACTATAACTAGCGCTAGCAGTGCTCGCTAGCGGGTACACTTGGTAGCTCTGATAAGACTTCGCTAGTGAGTGACTCTGTGGCAACAGATTGGGTAGAGTCAGGATTCGGTCGAGCTTGTCTGTGGTAGAAACACTGAAATGTTTCAGCGTTAGACCAATCTGCCACTTTAAGTATAGATTCCATGGTGACCCCACCTCGGGCCGCCTTGGAAGTGGATGCGGACCTAGTCTAGTGGGCCTTGTAAGTGGTGGTATTGATGCCTGCGAGTTGCATTGTGCTTTTAATCCATCTGCTGATAGACGAGGCCGAGGCAGGTTTGTGTGGATTTACTAATGTTATATATACTAAAGATGTATGTTTGTCTCTAATAGAACGCTTTGCGGACAGGTAAGCGTTTAGAGCAGTGATCGGACTTAGATTACTGTTCACTGTGAATTTATGTATGTGAATCGGTTTCATCATACATTTATTCCCGGTTTTTGACATGGGAATTTCGAAGATTGCTCGTTCTTAGTCTAGGTTCATGTGCTCTGTTAATAAACTTACAATTTCTGAGCACCGCGATGCTGTGGTTTAGTGCAATTAATGTAGCAATTTTGAATGTGTTCGCTTTTAGGGTTGAGACGTTGCATTGTTCTAGGTAGGTTGAAAGCTGTTTTACGTCCCATGTACTGGAATATCGCGGGTTTTTTTGCTCTATGTTCTCCATTCCTTTTAATAAGCGAGAGATAAGTGCGTCTTTGCCTACTTCGTTACCCTGCGCTACCTCTAACGAAGTAGAGTAGCTGACCTGAATGTTGAGATCCAACTAGTTGACTTCTGTGAGTCAAAAGATTCCGTTAAGAAAGCAATTAATCATACAGGTCGGGTTTCAGGTGGTTGATTGCTTTAAGGGTAGAGTATGTTACCCACTTTTCCAAGCGGAAGTTTATGATTTTAGAGTAGTAGGTCTCCAACTTTGGCATATTATGTCACTGGAGCGTTCAGAGACAACTCTTGCGATGAGCAAGTCCCTGATACTACACATGCTAGTAGGTTCATCCTCTTGGATAAAATTTGAGGATTAAGGTTGCCCTCTACATCCGTGAGCAGATTCTTAATTTGTGGTAGGTTGATTGGTTCTTGTGTCAGGGACCGTAGTAGCACAGGCCACCAAGGTCTTGAGGGCCAATTGGGTACAATTAAGATTGCCTTCCTCACTTCGTCTAGGCAAAGCTTGGTTAAGACTCGGCCAATCAATATCTTTGGTGGGAATAGGTCTGGACATGTCAGATTCTTCCAACTGTGGACAAATGCGTTCACTGCAACTGCTCCCGGTTTTGGTATCCAGCTCATAATCCTGGGTAGCTCGCCGTAGCTGGATATTCAGCCGAGAGGAAAATAGGTCCATCCCCGGTTCTAGCATCGCCTGCTGTGAAGTCCACCTGAATATCTCGGGCAACAGTTTCCTGTCCCTCAATCCAGGTTTTGGAGGAGGGATAGTTTGTCCGCCTCTATGTTTTCAACACCAGGTAGGTGCTCTGCAGTTAGAGTGACACTGTTCGATATCGCAAACTTGTGTAGTTGGAGGGAGAGGTTGCAGAGGGCTTGGGAGTGGGTGCCTCCCAGCTTCTTTATGTAAAGGAATGCAGCGCGATTGTCGGTCTGAATTAGTACGTGTGTGTTGGCTTTGGAGAATAGGGTGATTCCAAACATTGTAGCTTTCAGATCTAGAGCGTTTATGTGGACCTGTTTCTCTTCCTATTACCAGGGTTCTGAAGCTTTGTGCTCCATGCATACTACTCCCCACCCAGTGAGGGATGCGTCGGTTTACATAGTATTGTCGATATTCCGTTTCAGGATAGGACACATATTCTAGACTGTTGAACTGAATGTCCACCATTTCAGGTCTAATAGGGCCTGAGGTCCAAGCGTAATCGACTGATTGTAATTGCCTAAGAGAGGCGTGGAGGGCTCGTAGAGCTTGAATTGAATTGATCCGTAGAATATAGGTGCTGGACTGATGGCAGTTTTCGAAAAACTCAGTAGACCTATTGGGCTGTTAACTGGCGAGCTGTGCACGAAGGATTGCGCGTCATACTCTGCACTCGTTTTGATGGTTGTTAGTGTCGACAATGAAACCCAGTTGTGAGAGCATTTTAATTATCCAGTGCTTATGTAGAGCGAAGGTATTCGGACCATGACAAGTAGTCGCACACCCCAGCCCCGGAGGATTGCAACCGGGCGTTTCATGATCTTTGTAAAGACGCGATGCTCAGTCCGAAGGGCATTGTTGTGTATTTATACAGTACGTTGTCCCATTCGAACTGGAGGTATTTTCGGGAGTCTGTATGAACAGCAACTGTCAAGTAAGCATCCTTAGGTCTATTTTGGTCATATAGTCTCCCTGTGTGATCATGTATTTTACACACTGAATACCTTCCATCTTGAAGTGTGGAGTGGAAAGAAATTTGTTGCTGTTTGAGGTTCAGGATTAGCCTCCAATGGCCTGAAGATTTCTTGCGTAAGAAAATCGGGCTTGTGAACCCTAGGTTTTGCCTGCCTTTAATGGCTTTTATAGTGAGTAGCCTCTCTATTTCCTGGCGTACAAGGACAGTTTGTCCTTTGGAAGTTTGTTGGTTCGCAGTAAAGTAGTCGGTACTGATGTTAGGGGTAGAATAAGGCCCTCTACGTATGCTAAGATGTTCCTCCATGGGGATATCAGAGCACAGTTGTAGTAGAAATAGGGTTGACACCCGTCATTGATGGTACGTCGGGCGGAGGCGACATCAAGTCGAGCAGGCTCAGAGGGATTAGTGCCTGTAGTTGCCAGAGGTGTTGCCCCTGTATGGCCTTCTGGGGTATGATACTCGGGATTTCCTCTGATCGGCCCCACTGAAGCACGTGCCTACTATGGAACCCCTCCGAAAAAACTGGTTCGGTTTGAAGTCGGCGTTCTCAAGAGAGTTGTAGTAAATTTTGTTGTCTTTTTTCCCTCCTAGCTGGACGTTCTGCAGCTAGTTTCTCAAAGGTAGACCGGACCCTCTGAGTTTCAATGAGGGTTTTAGGTTGTTGGTACCCCAGACAAAGTTTTGTTTGCTCATCAGGGGGGAGATACTCTACTTCGCTGACTAACACCGGATTTACTGCCCTGATTGAGTTTTTCTTTCTGGCAGTAGGATTCTAGTGGTGGTTTAGCACCGAGTAGAACTATAGTCACTGATGCATACTCCACCATTTGGTCTTCAGTAATTATATGACCTTCACATACTTTTGTGACTAGTTCACACAAGGGGCCGACCGTATACAATGTAGATCGCTGGATTTCCTATAGTATTTCGTCACAAGCTTTTACAAATCCAAAATCTCGTTTTTGAAAGTCTGAGTCTTGCTTATGGACTCTCATAGAAGAGATGTCCGGCCTTTTGTACCGCTTAGCCATCTCAATTCGATGTTCAAAGTCCAATGACTGTGAGAAGTGCTTAGTATGGTAAGCACATATGTTATCCGGTGCACCGGCAAATAATTTCCTGTCCACAAGCCCACTGGGGTCTAAGAAGGAGATGGGTTGGGCAGATTGGACTGTATTTTGTACAAGAGGTTCGGCAATCGTCATAGATTCCGTCTGAAGCTGCACTTCCTGGCTAATGGTGGGAACCTGACATAGGCGTCGAATTTTCCAATTTTTCTGAAATTCTTGTTGGGGGGGGGGGGCAGCCAGAGAAAATTTAAAAGACCTACACGTATGGAACCTGAGCAGTTAGATGGTAAGTGATCACTGTCATGGACTGCTGCAGTCCTTTGAATGCCTGCAATATTGCAGGCAGTTACCAGGTACAAAATTCGGGTAAGGACCGACCGGGGTGCGGGAGGAATAATTTATAAATTGTTCAGAAATAGCTACCGCGTCCCTATTACAGTGCAACCTCTATTATCCGGACTTTGATTATCTGGACTCTTCGATTATCCGGACATTGGTCCAAATCCCACTCCTATACTATTATATATAAAATGACATCGATTATCCGGACTTTAGCTTGTACGGACATTTTCGTTAGGTCCCAATGGTCCGGATAATCGAGGTTGCACTGTACTTGGCACAACGCCAGAAATGGTAACATTGGGGCCATCCGGGGCTGCCAGGTTGGGGCCATATCTTGGTTAAGTAATTGGACCGGAGAAAGAAATCAACTGTTTCAGATTCTTGTGTGTTGCATTCTTCAGATTCTGAGCTCTAATTTAAGGTGGAGTGTAGGGCTCACACATCGAGGTGTGTGAGCCCCTATAGTTATTGACACGATAACTACAAATTAACATTTTATCCATTTTTTGTAGAAGAGATATATTATGGAGATTATACTCGGATGGACAACGGCTCTCTACCCTAGCTATCACATACCCCAAATGCTTAGATACACACACACACAAAGTACTGTATTTAGTGGTAAGTTACAATTAGGTGATTATTTAATCATACAACTCAATTCAGTTAAATTTGTATGTTTTTTCCGTATATACGTCACACATTCGAAAGCAGTCTATAACATTATAAATTTTATTATGTTAAATTGTCTACGAATTAATATTCTTAGAGAATGTAATATCTAAATACAATTTATGGGAATCATTTACGACGCAGGTCCGCTCCGTAATCCATGCGACACACCGATGGACCCAAGGATCAATGTGACAAATGAAATTGACAGCGTATTTATTCGATATGTGGGGGATCATTTGAATCAGTTTGCAGACAATCATATTAATAGCGTTTGGAAGTTTGAACCTTGGGAAACGGAATATATCCAAGGAAATGGTAATTGTCTATTTCGATCCCTATCCAAATTAGTTACTGTGAGTGAAAACAGCCACCTATAGCTTCGTTCTATCATCTCTCGCTTTATCGACAGTGAAGGAACAAGAAAACTAGGATGGTATTTTAGAACCAAACAAATGACACCGTGTAAATACCTTATCACACAAGTACTTATGAATCGTGAATCCGTTTGGGGAACAGATTTGGAAATATATGCTGCTTCTGCTAATTTGATGCCGATGTCTACG
The DNA here is from genome assembly GCA_028753945.1 of Hexactinellida sp. DTS-2022. Taxonomy (NCBI): domain Eukaryota; kingdom Metazoa; phylum Porifera; class Hexactinellida; species Hexactinellida sp. DTS-2022. The sequence continues at coordinate 3,835,100 of JAPNXP010000014.1, forward strand.
TTGCCAATAACGTCTACAAAACAAATAATCAATAATTCGCGAGGTGAGTTGGAGTTTACAGAGCCACAGATAACCCTGCAGCCATCCTTTATATCCAAAACTACTTCGATCACTATAAACCTGTCGTATCAATGCTGAACACGAATTACAAGACTTATGGAACTATTTCAGATGATGTCCAAATGATTGAATAACAGCTCACAACACTCTTTCGAAAGCGCTCAAAGGCAAGGTACATCGAACTTTGTCGGGACCTCTGCTCTAGGCAATAGGCATAGACTACTTTATACTATGGACTGTCGACTCTCAATCTCGGGTCTTCAAACTCGGGTCCATTGTTATCTCTAGAACTATTAAGTGTATTGATATTAAATGTATTATTATTGAATAGGAAGTCGTATATGGTGATGCCATTCGTCGTGTTGGCATATCTCAAATATCTCTGTTTTTTTTGGTTTTGCGGTTTTCACACCTTTCCATATATGGTAAAATGTTGAAAACTCGGAATCAGTTAAAGTTATAAATGAAGAATATATTATGGGCGAATGGGAAGTTGTATATAGGGAGTTTATTAACCCTATTGGCTTATCTTAAATATTTCTAGTTTTTTAGTTTTTTTCCTTTTCGCACTCCAAATATGGTAATGATCTTAATAACTCGGAACCGATTCTTAATTTTTTTTTATAGTCGCAGTTTTAGTAATCTTTCATTAAAATAGAGTTATATTTTGTACCTAAGCTAAAAAGAGACTATAATAAATGTTAGACGGAACTAACTAATAATAAATGCAAGGGTAAATAAATTCACATAACTATTCTTTGATAAAAAGTAATTAAAATGAAAAATAAGTATGTATAATGAATTCTTAGGATTGAGAATACTAAGCGTTATTAGAAAGCTTTTCTTTGCGTCTCAAGCAACCTAATTATCTCTCAGTGTCACTATTATTTAATACATAACATATGCCTTGTATACAACGTTGGTTGCTGTTTGGCATGCATTCTCATTTTGGGAAATAGGTGCATCAATATATGATAAAAGTCTTTTGAAGTATATGGTACAATTTCGTCCACATTCAGGAATGTTTTCGTGAGCAGTTATTGCACAATGAACAAAAAGACTGTATTTAAAGTGGGTATTGATAGCCCACCTCGATTAAGCTCGTTTAAACATTCTGATGATACCTCTCCTTCATCAACATCAGGTTGTCCATGCTTATGAACTGAAGATCCACCAATGTAAACACTTTATGTTTTAAGAAATTAAAAATTTGTTTCTAAAATTGATATACCGACTTTGAAAAAAATTCGAGTGCACTAGCGTTACGACGAAATAGCTACAGTACTTACCCTTTTAAACAATAATATATGTACCTATTTATATCTAGGATCATATTGCATATTATTTTTTTTATGTCAATAATCACTTCTCAGACAAATAACAATTTTGCAAAATGCGATTAGGACAAGTGACAATTAATCAGCGCGCTATATCTTACTTTTACTATCTTTTTTTGCGGTAAATTAATGAAGCGAAATATACGTGAAAGTAAAACGAAAAGCTAATTCAAAAATATATGTGTTAATAATTAATGGAATTATGCTTTTCTCGGAAATTTGGCCCTCTTTCCTACGCCCCTGGTAGCACTTCCTTCATAAAATATATGATACATAATTATTTGTGATACAATACATTAGTTTCTATTACCCTACTCCTCTTCTGTTTGTAGTACAGCTCCCCTCCAAAACAAAGCGTAAATCTTTCTTATGGATGATTCTCTTTCTATTGACACGTTGTAGAGTTTGAGGGTAAGATCCACTTTTCAGATCTTGAGTCTCCTAAATCTACTTTTTCATCAAGTTGATTCTAATTATTTATTGAGTAACTAAATAAACATAAATCTCAGAGAGACGAATTTTCCACAGAAGGACCTAATTTCATGAAAATTTTCGTCCCCCCGGAACAATTTTCCGAGGGGACCTAAATTTCGCTGATATTCCGCTCCTGGATAAAACCCTAATTGCGACCCGTTTATTTTAATTTTTATATTTTTGAAACGAATATTCAGTTAATCAACCCAAATGTTTCCCAGAATAACTCCAATTTCATAATTTCTTCCCAATATTCAAAAATCTATGTACATATTAGCTTCAATTCGCATGATTTGGTTACTGGGAAAATGACCCAGCATGTGGAGTTTACTGTACTTTCCTATCTACGTACTAACCTACCTAGTGTAGATAATTTTGTTTTTGTAGTTAAATAAAGATATGAAGTTCCGTTTTTGTGGTGATCTGGATTGCCCTGATTGGGTTCTCGCTGAGATAAGTGTACTTTCAAAAATGACTTCAATAAAGATAAGACTTTTGGTATCACAAATTTTAAGACGACTTCTTTCATGTGATACTTATTATGGGCCAATTGAAAAGACCGCTAGTGATCCCAAATTTGACTCTTCAGATTTCAAGGCAGGTGTCGCAGCAATTTCATTTATTCTGAGAAATTCTTCTCGATATGGAGTTGATAGTGATACTCTATCTAACGAATTACAGCAACTTGGGTTGCAGAAAGATAACAGCAATGCTTTATGCAAAATTTATAATGAAAATTCTGAAAAATTATCTAATAGTTTCAAAGAAAAGAGTTTACGTATCTCTCGATTAGAGAAAATAGACTGGAGAGTTGATTATGTACTTGGCTCAAGCCTTCTCAAGGTTGTAGATATGCCATCTTTTGAATTTTCACTAACAATTAGTAATGATATATCATCTATTGTTGCAACTATCTGTACAATCCCCAGAGACAGATTCAATGCTCTTTTAGCTGATCTGAAGCATGCCCGTAAAATCATGGAGTCCACCATTTAATTCGTTATTTGATTCTCACTAATTAAGTTCCAATATAATTAAATTAAATTCTCATATTTGATATTATTATGTACGCAATTAGTCCATTATCTATACTTTTCAAGCACAAGGCTGTCTATATTAGAATATGTATACACAGTCGACTCCGCTTAATAGAGCTCCGATTAATCTTAGAAATATATTAACCGAAAATATTTTAAGCCAAAATGAATTTCTTTCCATATCCTGCAGAAATTTTACCCGATTGAGCGGTGAAATCTGTTAACCGGCCGATCTATTAAGCTGAGTCTACTGTATTTGTTTATATTTATGTTCGGGCTGTACGGATATCCGGTTCTAATCCGGTATCCGGCCAGTTACCGAATATCCGCCCGACCCGGATATGAACAACTATCCGGCCGGATATACGGTCCCAATTGTATTTGTGTATGAATTAAAGAATAACTCTCCGAATATAATGTGAATTTCTAAAGCTTTAGGGTCATTAACTGTCCATTTCTTCTGTCGTTCTAATGTCAGATATTCTTGGAGTAGAATTTAGATATTGTGTTATAGCTAGGGTGACCATTGTCCAGTTTTTACCCTTGACAGTCCAGTTTTTTGGGCAAAATTTAGAAATTATCCAGGTTTGTGATTTGTCCAGTTTTTCCCCCAAAATTTGCAATCTGTCCAGTTTTTGTCCTTTTTTTGACCACCTGGTCATTTTATATAAGTAATATGACTAATTTTTGTCATATATTCCTTTATGTAATGATTCTAATTGCATGTTATTGCGGTATATTCGGTTATCGATAATTTTGCACAGGACGGTCATTTTATATGGAACCATAACCCAACCTGAATTTCAAGTTTCATATTAGTATTCTGGAAATTTTATCTTGCATGTCTAATTGTTCATTTTTTTTCGTATTATAAATCCTGGAGTGATATCAAAATATTATTTTCCCAATCTCCAAAAAAATTCATATTTGGTCTCATTTGTATTCCTCATTTATCATAGAAATTTGTCAACTTCATTTATTTGTATCCTTAATTTCAACATTTGTATTTATATTTTCATTTTATTTCACATGATATATCAGAATATTTGAAGTTCTTATTTAGTAATATTGTAGTAGTTGGGCTATAAATTATATGGAATAAGCTCACGGTAATACAAATTGGAATGTAATACAGAAAAATTTTGATAGTCCCCTGATTTAGATATTAACGAGAGTGCTTATAAACTGAGGTATATTTTCTATATTACTAAAGTAGAATAGAGTATAAACAGTGGCTTATCGTGAATTTGAGTGAACAATTTTAACATGAAATTATAAACTCTTATATATCAGAGTATGGAATATACAATTTTAGCACTCCTACGCTCATAATATGAGATTTATCGCGGTTTTAGATTTGTCCAGTTTTTTGTCCAGGTTTTGGATTTTCGTGTCCAGGAATGTCCAGTTTTTTTGTACAAAAAATGGAAAATGTCCAGGTTTTCGGTCAAAGCCATCTGGTCACCCTAGTTATAGCAGAACTAGTTTTGTGAATTTCTACAAGAGGATTTTCATTTAATATTTCTTTTGGAAATTTCTGGATGTGAATGTTTTATGTGGTTCCACAGTAGTGACGTGCTATATATTTTAGGAATTTTACCACGTGATATATGTATTGGCATCACTTTTCTTACAGAGTGCTCTGAAAGTATCGTTCTTAGATAGTGAGAAAAATGCCAAATTTCACTCATGCTGGGATTGATACAAAACGAAACCTTTCAAGGTATAGGAAAAGCAATCACAAAAAATATATAGGAATCGAAAATAAATATGTTAATGAAAAGATCTTATTTACCTAAGGTGAATGCGATTGAAAGTATATTCATATACTGTATCAATTGTGGAATCACATAAATTATTTTAGAAACCGCCCCAAAAACACAAGCTTAGTATATGTCAAATAATCAAGAATAAGCAGAACTTGTTCTTGATGTGATATGGTATCATTTGTCAAATGCATATTTAGCCGAATATCCGCCGGATAACCGGATATCCGGATCCGACCGGAGTAGAGAATCTCTAATCCGGTACAGCTCTAATTTATGGAGTTGAATGAAGAAACTGGACGGTTTCCCAAAATTATTTTTGGCATATAGTGGGGATGGACGGAACTCCGCTTCCGCGATTTCTAAAGTCCACCTTCACATTCGAACTCGCTGAGTTTAGAATCTTGCATCAGCCTAACATTTACATCCGCGTAGTTTATGAATCTCACAATCGTCCCCTCCCATTTATATTAATATTACCTAATACATACTAGGGTCAATATCTAAGATTCCGTGACCAACCTCTGGCCAGTTAGTTTTATGCCTGATCTTATACTTTATGGTATAGCTCGCGATTTAAGCTCCCATGCCGGTCTCGATAATTTGGTCGAATTTTTTTATAGCAACAAATTCAAAGGGATGACAGTTGAAATCTTATAAAATAATAACAGAACCTAGGTTGTAGTTACTGATGTACGTATATAAATACGTGAGATAATAGGATACATTATTAAATATTTCTTCGTAACAATGGCTAGATCTTTCAAAATCGAAATACTCAAGAGTAGTAAAATAAGGAGAAAGCCTACAGCTACATTGAAGTGTTTATTTATACTCTTAATAAATTTCCCCACAATTATCACATTGGGTTTGTGAAAATCGTGGAACCTGTAAAGCACGCATATCTACAAATGATGCAAATGTTGTCAAACCTACAAGCGTTGGAGGTATACATTCCTCTCATACACATGGGCCAAATACCTCCAGAGTTGAAATGATTAAAGGCGTCACTAAAATGAAGACTCGAGCGGAAAACTCGGAAGAAAGTACTAGATTAATATTCGCAAGTGGGATTGAAACAATGACCGATTCAGCCATTTCTACTCTAGTTAAATTTGATTCGCTTAAACGTACAATCCGTCGTCATAAATCTGGTAAAGAAGACTTTAATTAATATTTCAACATATGCTGAATTTAAAACTATCCCTGAAAAATTCAGAACAACATTGAAAGGATAATCATTTTTATTATTTGATTCCGGGATTGGCGATGTCAACAGAATATTATTTTTTGGTACACATCAATTCCTTTCACTTTTGCGAGATTCGAGTAATTGGTTCGCAGATGTTACATTCAAAGTAGTACCAAATCAATTCTTTCAACTGTACACCATTCATTGTAAAAGATGGTTATGTAAATATAATATAACACCCTGTCTATATACACTCTTGAAAAACAACATACAGGAAATTATTCAGAATTTTAATTTACTTAGAACCAGCCCTAAATCCATCTCAAATCATGGTTGATTTTGAAAAAGCAGCCCTTAATGCATTAGAAGACAACTTGCTGTTATCTCTGGTTGCATTTTTCACTTCACGCAAAACATATACAGCCAAATTCAGGCAAAATGATTAATAACAAGCTATCTAGAAGATGAAGAATTCGCGATGCAGATGAAAATGTTACCGAGCCTAGCTTTTGTCCCCGAAAATGATGTAATCGATTGATAGAGAGTGATGTTGATTGTGTATTCGTTGACTCGATACCCCGTAGATAGGAACTCCTTAGAGAGTGTGCTGATTTTGGCTTGAATAAAGATAGAAAGTTTGTTAGTAATATATGTAAACAAATTATGTACCTGTTGAAGCCTTACTAGTTATTATGCTCTATTACTCCCTCTAATCTAATACTTAGAATTATGCAAATTACACTATACTGATTTCATTATTATAATATTAGTATTATAATTATCTAGAAAGTTTGTTAGTAATATAGCACTCTTATAAGCACTCTTATAATTATCTAAAAGTTAATTATTACTATTTAGTATTTACACAACTCTCTTCTTCTTTTTCTGTCTGTTATTTTTTTCTTAAACTTGTTTGGCTAAAAATAGGGGAAAGAAATATTAAATACCATAATAGTTACAATGACATATTGTAAATTACCTTGAGCACCTTGTCCAAGACATCCATCATCCTGAATGCGAGCTGCTGGTTGATAGAAGCCCTCCCTCTACTCCCTCTATTCCTGTAATTTTTTTTTTTTGGAGTGAGTTGGTGGCTGGGGGTACAGTGTCGGTGGCAGGGCAGTGGCGGCGCGAGACTAAAATGATCGATGGGGCTGGCCGGGACAAGGGACATTTGAGATGGGGCAAAATGTTTAACTATAATACCACTATCAAAAAATATAGGTATACAAAAATATCGAGCATGAGCTGGAGGCTGAGCTGGTAGTTTCGCCAGCGGTAGGCGACGCCATAAAGTTTTCATAGTAAGACTAATAGTAACAACAAGGTTCAAAACATGAATAGCAATTCAAACGTAATCCATGCTACAAAATTGGGTTCAAAAAGCGCCTATTAAGAAGACGAGCGAAAAATTTTTCAAAAGCGGCCAAATAAATTATAAGCTATTGATAATGCTTGCCCCACCTTGCCCCAGCGTGGCGCCGCCTCTGTGGCAGGGGGGACTGAGTCTGATTCGGTGGCAGGGGGGACTGAGTCTGATTCGGTGGCAGGGGGGACTGAGTCTGATTCGGTGGCAGGGGGGAATGAGTCTGATTCGGTGGCAGGGGGGACTGAGTTGGTAGTTTCCATTATTACGGACGTCATTTTAATATTAGTATTTTCGAATTATATTACATTGTTTCAGATTGATTATATTTATATGTTTTAGATCCTTACACATAGATTAGTTTGAATGAAAATTAGCGACAAAGTTAAATTTAATTGGCTATCTAGCTCCAACAGTTGTAATTGAGTAAGGATACGTATATCTTATATCTATGAATTACACAATTAATTTCAAGTAAATTACTCACCTTATTGTGAAATGGTCTTCAGGTTGAAAAGATTGAAAAGTAGCTTGTTGATTTCAGTGTTCGGATTGAAAAGTTGTTGAAAATATTGAAAGGATTGGAAAGTCGGATTGAAAAAAATAGGAATATAGCTAGAGAATGTTGCTGTTTGTCCTTTTTTAACTCGATACCCAGTAGATAGTAGTTATTGAGACAGAGTGATTATTGCTTAGTATTTACCTTTGTACAGCTCATTCTATTTTGTAAAACTGGGTAACAAATGTATCAATGAATACACAATAATAATTACTAACCTTATTGTGAAATGATTCTGAATGTTGATAGACATGCTTATAGTTCTACTGGGTTACACTATTAGGATTTATCTTTTTCTTTCAAGTTTCATTGTACTTTTTTGACTCGATACTCAGTAGATAGTAGTTATTGAGACAGAGTGATTTTTGCTTAGTATTTACCTTTGTACAGCTCATTCTATTTTGTAAAACTGGGTAACAAATGTATCAATGAATACACAATAATAATTACTAACCTTATTGTGAAATGATTCTGAATGTTGATAGACATGCTTATAGTTCTACTGGGTTACACTATTAGGATTTATCTTTTTCTTTCAAGTTTCATTGTACTTTTTTGACTCGATACTCAGTAGATAGTAGTTATTGAGACAGAGTGATTATTGCTTAGTATTTACCTTTGTAGAGCTCATTCTATTTTGTAAAACTGGGTAACAAATGTATCAATGAATACACAATAATAATTACTAACCTTATTGTGAAATGTACTGAATGTTGATAGACATGCTTATAGTTCTACAGGGGTACACTATTAGGATTTATCTTTTTGTTTCGTGAATTTGATGACTGGAAGGTATCGAGTGTTATGAAATTATATGTGAAATGTAATAATACAAAAATTGCACAGATTTAATGGCGCTAAGTGGGTCTCGTGTAGATACCAAATATAATCAAGTATAACAGAGCCCACAGCAGCCGGAGCCATAAAATAATCAGATAAGTGATCATAAAGAGTAATTAAACTCCTGGCCAATAAAAAATGATGAGTATCAAAAACTTTGATTGAAATAATTTTCTAAGTTATGAACTTATGAACTCATCAAGAAGGGCGCTAGTTCTGACCTTAGAGAGCCTGAACTGTAAGCAGCCGACGTAATATTCATCAATGCGATGAAACATTACTAAGCAAAAAAGAAGGAATCAAAATGTTCATTTCCTTCTAGACGGCTACTAAGTCTATGATGTAAAATACAGACTTTCTGTGCATTAAAAATCGGATCACATTCAATAGGAGTGTCTAACTTATTGTGTAAATAGTTAGGGAGAATGTTCCAATTCATTGAGTTGACATGAGTACAGTCAACTGATAATATGTCAATTCCAGCCAAGGCGGCTAACATATTAAGTTCAATATTTGTACCCCAAGCATTGAGTGCAGAAATAGCGTTAATATGTTCATGCAATTCCTGCTCACTGTGTATGCCAGATGTGCGCATAACATTGTAGTGATGCTGGGTACTGGTAATGAATGTATTAATCAGATTTTACTTTAATATCTCGAAAAAAATTTCAGTGCCAAATATTATATGAGATAGGGTACGGTACAAACAGTTACCATCTGGTTGAACATTATACACTGAAACATTCTGACCAAAATATGTTGTCAGTTGTGCTTTAAGTGAGGTGTAATAATTGCTTACTGCACCTCGAGTCTCACGAATAGGTAAAATTAGTATCTCGTGTAATCCAATACTATGCGCAATCTTCTGCCGCTTTGGGATAGTAAGATTATTCACCGTACCATTGAGAAAATACTCTGACAAATCGAATGGATCTCGAATTATTGCATCAAATATACATTCACGATCTGATAGTGGTGATACAGTGTATTCAGCTATATCCATTTTGTCTATAACTTCCAATGGGCTAATAGTACTGTCATTAAACTCAAAAGGTTTCATGATTTTACCTTTGCCATCAGATATATTTAGGACAGACTTTCTCTTTGCAGGAGCAATAGCTTCAGGCAAAGGAGTCATTGTCAATTGGGAACTTGGGAATGTTTCATTCAATAGAGAACATATTTCATCTATGTCTTCTATGGGCTCAATTTGAGAAGAGGATTTGAAAACTTCCCTATAGACTACATTTCTAATCCAAACTTCCCCAGATTTTGATTTGTCAGTTCCACATACCATTATTTTTAGTCCCAATGGATTTTTAACTCTACTCAATGCAACATAGAGTTGGCCATGACTAAAAATGGCTTCAGGGGATGGCAGATATAGACCAACGGTATCCAAACTCTGACCTTGCCCTTTTTTAATTGTGATACAATAGGCTAAGCGGATTGGAAACTGCCTCCTGAGAATAAATGGAAGTTCAGACTCAGAAGAAGTCAATATAATTCGTGGTATAAACACTCGCTTATGCTTGTTTGTACCAGTTGCGATCTCCGCGTCAATTACTCGGTTTGAGAATGCTCTAATAATCAACCGAGTACCATTACAAAGACCTTCATCGGGATCAAGGTTAAGCAATAGAATTACAGTCGCAAACAATTTCAAGAATAGCCGATGAGGAGGCATACTGTTAGGAGTGATGGAATTTAAAAACTCATTTGGAAAATTTACTGCAGCAGAACCTTCTACAGAATCTGCGCTCAACAGAGTTATACCATCACCAGGAAGCTGATGAATTACGTAATCGTTTATTAAATCAGCTGTATCATTTTTAGGACACAGAATAATTTTTTGACTTACATAATCACGATCAGCATAATTTACATTTATATCACCATAGACTGAAGTAACCAAGTCTGTAATGGAATCACCTGGTACTACAAATTTGTTATCTATGTGAATCATTTGATTTTCATCCTCAGGTTCAGTACCTTCTCCCACTCTTAATAAAAAGTTGGAAAATTTACTGACCTCGAGGGCATCTTGTGACAATAATGTTTGGAGGCGCATATTTATAGTTAGCTTCATTACTTTAACATAACGCCAGAGATATGACCTGTTCAGACAGGAAGAGACCACTTCGGCTCTCGACCCATGCTTAACCACAGGGGGTATCTGGCGGAAGTCGCCTCCAAAAACCATTACTTTGCCACCAAAGGGGAGATCACAGGAACAAATATCCCTCAAACTGCGATCAACACACTCAGCTACATGCTTATTTGACATGCACGCTTCATCCCATACCAAAAGTTTTGTCCGCTTAATTAGCTGTGCCAAAGCACTCTGTTTCGAAATGTTACATACAGATAACTCATTGATATCAATGGGAACTTTCAACCTAGAGTGGCTATACCACTGCTAGCTAACCCAAGGGCAATTTGACTCTTCGAGCGAACTTGAGCCAAAAGTATATTATAAAGGAATGTCTTCCCTGTGCCCCCGGGACCATCTACAAATAATATTTTGGGATACTGCTCAGAATCATTTACCGCTGCTATTATAGAGGTAAATACACTAAGCTGATCAGAATTAAGAGAAGGAACATCATGAACAACTATTGCTAGCTGCTCATCAACGTTATAATCTAATTCTCTCTGAATAATAAGAGCCTCCTCGTATGGACTTCTGGTATGAATAGGTATTGGCATCCCTGGGAAATCTGCTAGAGATTTACCCTGGTTTTGCAAACGCTTATCAATATCCACTAATACAGCATTAAGTATGTGCTCATCGACCTCAATATCGGGCACAGATTTTCTAGCACGATGCAGAAAGTCATCAGAAAAAGCAAATTTATACTTTTCCCAAAGAGCCGCAGGATTACATGGTTCGTTATAGAGTAGAATGGTAACGAATGGATGACGTAACTGTGGAGGCATATGCCACGAAGCAGCCATATCCAAACACATATCATATTCGCTATCATCTTCCAGCAATCCGCGGTGGCATGCGGCCTCCTTGAAGGTGCCACAGACAGTTCCGTCAGGAAGAGTACGAATAGCCTCAAAGCTGGTACAGCCAGTGACGTGATTCAACAGAATTCTCAAGTAGAACCGCTCTCCCGCAGTTGGATGAGCAGAAAACACTCGGCCAACCATCTTACCGTGCCCCTTAACTCGCGGCTTCCATTCTCGCTTAGTTTTATCCCATACAAAATATTCAGGAAAATCTAAGTAAGAAATTGCCCGAGCAGATGGTAATTTTTGGTTAGCTAGAAACCATCCTGTTAAAGTGGAATGTTTTTCTACACTTAACACATCCTCAATATCAGCGTCATCTCGAAAAACGACAGATTGCTGATTTTCAAGATGAAGAGCTAACCTCATCACATGTGGCAGATTAGCATGGAGATCGTAAGCAAATATTCTATAGCAAGCCTCGCATGCAGATATATACCGAGCTTCCACATAATTCGATACTTCGTCTACCTGCCGGGGTTTATCAGTGTGATCACCCGACTGGAACTCGATAATGGCTCGATCATGGCCTTTATAGACATACTTATAGAGGTACTTAACTGCTCTAACTGTGCTGCAAATTTCAACGTTAATGTGAGCATTATACTTTAACAAAGGTATGGGTTATATGGTACAACCCAGCGATTGTCAAGCTTCATGCCCGCTACCTCTACAGTACGGGAGTTATCTCTGCGCCGATACAATGGGTAACCATCCTTAGTGGTGGTAGTAACGTCAGAGAATTTCTTTGGGTATTGTTTAGCACATGAACCATTGCGCATACAAACAGCAGCCTTCTTTGCAGTACCACATGGACCATGTAACATACAGCGCTTCACAATCTGATGCAATCTCGGATTGAGATCAGGATCAGGAAGTTCAGCACACACAATCTTATAGTAATCAGAAGGGTCACGTGGTTTGCAATCATCAGCTAAGATCACCAATATATGAGCATGCGGAAGACCACGCTTCTGAAATTCAATTGTGTAGACGTGTGCAACGGTTTTACCAAGAACATGTTTCTTAAGAATGTCATCTAGTAATTCCCTTAGCTTTTGTTTAAAAACACGAACAATTAAATCGGGACGATCAGTAGCCTTCTGGTTAGGCAAAATACTAATCGTTATTTCGTCCCAAAGCGGATTACATGTAAATGTAATGAATAAATCTGGCTTACCAAATTTCCGCACTATTGTCATTGCGTCCTGATAAAGTTGGAACATTTGCCTCGGAGAGTTGGTATAGCTCGAGGGTAGAATAATATTCCGTCCCAAATCAGTCGCATTAGTGTCTCCTTTGGAAACAGCATCAGCCAATCCACTATACAAATCCACTCGGATCTTCTGCTGATTGGTCTTAATGTAGTTGAGCCGCTGCTGCTCAATCTTAGCGTACATGTCAACGATATACTGGTGGAATAGCCTTCCCGAGATGTGCAGGTGGTTAAGCCCGCCCCTGAGCATCAGGCGATAGCTATAGAACTCCAGTGCAGTAACATCGCGTCTACCTCTGCTATGAGGGATACCAAGGTGCCAGCCATCATTTCCTAGGGGAAACAGTAAGACATAATGCAGCGAGTCATACGCACAGTGTGTTTCTGTGATCCTTTTGAGACCACCACTGTGGGCATGCAGCACAATATCCCTGTTTGCCACTCCCTCAGAGTAACCTCCACCAGGGAGCAGCACTGCAATTTCAGGAGCAGAAGGAGCATTGTATCGGCGTGGGTCTGGGCAACCATCAGCTCTGATGATCAGCCTGATGTCCACTCCTCCTTGTGCTCGCATTAGATCAACTGCGTGCTTGAAGTGTGAGACATAGGGGTTACCTCATGTAGCATTTGCTGCAAGGCCTTTAACTCTGGAAGTTTGGCCTCGCCTAGATGTCTCTGACGGTTTTCCACTTCAGTCTCTGCGGTACCGTCGTGGATGTAAATCTGGGCATAGACTGGTGCCTCATCACTATTTGGAAGCAAACTTCCAATGTAATGGTGCACAACGCCCTGAATACGGAAGGTATATACACCACGTCTAGCATTAGCAAGCTCTTTGTCGATATTTGCTCCGAGGGAACAAAACGCAAGGCTTGAGTTGTATGCTCGTATGTGGCTCCTGAAGTACTTGCCTCTGCTATCAGCAGCTGTGAGCAGATGGCCTAACAACTCAGGAAGTTTATCTAAGGAGGGAAGAACAACCTTGCCCCCTCCGCAACAGAGGGAAAACTTTGCACATGCTTTCGTACTTGTGGAAAGCTTTTCACTCTCCCAAATTTAGCATCACAAATTGAACAACTATAGGACATACTACCTATTGAATGTTCATCAACCAAACCATCACAAATCTCTTCTGAGGTTAGTGAGGGTCTGGCTAAATTGAGGTACCTCTTAGATTGGAGAGTCTTACTCGTCTCATACAACAGAGTCCGGGACTTCAAACGAACAATTCGCTCATTTTCAGACTCACTTTGTCTGAGGGTCTCCTGGTGTATGCGCTGGTATTCCAGGCGATCAGCTGACTGAGCCTCAGACTCACTTTGTCTGAGGGCCTCCTGGTGTATGCGCTTGTACTCCAAGCGATCAGCTGATTGAGCTTCAGACTCACTTTGTCTGAGGGCCTCCTGGTGTATGCGCTGGTATTCCAGGCGATCAGCTGACTGAGCCTCAGACTCACTTTGTCTGAGGGCCTCCTGATGTTTTCGCTTGCATTCTAAGCGCATAGCAGTCTCTGCGTCAGACTGCGCCAGTCTCCGAGAGGTTTGTCGCTCTCGTTGCTTCTCAAGACGGAGAGCTCTTTCGCCAGGAGTCTCATTCTCACGCATTGAGCGCTTTCGCTCAGCTTCCGTCTTGAACGGTTTAGTATTAGGAAAATTATTATCCGACATTCTTGAACAAAATTTATTCTTGAGCTCTATACAGCTACTATAGAGCTATTTATATAAAGCTCACTCATACTTAATTAGTTAATTCTCATTGGTTAATAATTCCTGCATGCATAAAGCTGTTATAAAAATTAACCAATTAAATTAATAATTTAAGTAGAAAATTCTCATTGGTTAACAACACTATTTTAACATTTTAATCATAGAATTATCCATAGTATCTATCATATCTGTTTAGTAACGCGAAATTCGTGTTCGGCATACTTGTTTACCTATAATACCCGTCGAAAGCTTACTTATAGGTTAATTTTGAATTTTCATTAATTTGTTTACCTATTTTGTGTCAAAACAACAACAAATATTAATAATAGAAATTTCTAAATGCGAAATTCGTGTTCAGCATACTTGTTTACCTATAATACCCGTTGGAATCTAACTTCTAGGTTGATTTTAAATTTTCATTAATTTGTTTACCTATTTTGTGTAAGCAACAACAACAAATATTAATATGAGAAATTTATAAACGCGAAATTCGTCTTCAGCATACTTGTTTACCTATAATACCCTTTGGAAGCTAACTTCTAGGTTGATTTTGAATTTTCATTAATTTGTTTACCTATTTTGTGTCAACAACAACAACAAATATTAATAATAGAAATTTCTAAATGCGAAATTCGTGTTCAGCATACTTGTTTACCTATAATACCCGTCGAAAGCTAACTTCTAGGTTGATTTTGTATTTTCATTAATTTGTTTACCTATTTGTGTAAACAACAACAACAAATATTAATATGAGAAATTTATAAACGCGAAATTCGTGTTCGGCATGCTTGTTTACCTATAATACCCGTTGGAAGCTAACTTCTAGGTTGATTTTGAATTTTCATTAATTTGTTTACCTATTTTGTGTAAACAACAACAACAAAAATTCATATTAGAAGATTTTAAACGCGAAATTCGTGTTCAGCATACTTGTTTACCTATAATATCCGATGAAAGCTAACTTCTAGGTTGATTTTGAATTTTCATTAATTTGTTTACCTATTTTGTGTAAACAACAACAACAAATATTAATATGAGAAATTTATAAACGCGAAATTCGTGTTCAGCATACTTGTTAACCTATTATAACATTTGTTTACCTATTATAACATTGAAAGTTAGTTTATATCCCAATAATAATTGCGGTTTCTATTCCCCCATCACTTTAATATAATCCGGACAAACACACACACAAACAAACACACGAACACACAAACAACAATCGAGATTTAATAATATAGATGTTAGTATATTGTCTAACTTTAATTTAAAATTCCATTTAGAAGCATTTTGATAACCACAAATATTTTTCTATTTCCGTGTGTTAAGCTACTGTCAATGTCGGACCAATGTTGCGACTGAAATGGTCATCAAAATTTGATTGACTCCTCTTCAGAATTTTTCGTAATGCCACTTTAATTTCGCGCCCTCCGGCCCTGTTCTATTGAGGATATGTCCAGAGATTCTAAAATTTGAATTATCACAATATAAATTGGTCTTTCTATTCCCATTCACATGATTCCCAGTCTTATTCCCACATGATTTATTTGCTGATTCATATGGGAATCCACATGGGGATCCCCATGAGAATTCCCACATAAATCCTATGGGAATGGGATGGGAATGGAAATTCCAATCCCACGGTAAACCTTCCAATTATGGTAGTGGTTGGTTCCAGTATTTGTATCTTTTGATTCTTAATAGAGATAATTCAGATCTCAACGGTTTTATCGTTGCAACTATCGATAATACAGTATAGACGCTATAACTTAAAAATATTCTACCTATCAAAATGACAATTTGTTCTTCTGAATGCCCATATATGATCATGAATATTAATTATTCTAAGTGTTCCCCCATTTTAATCCTTTGAACTAGATAGAGCATTGCTTTTAACGGCATAGTGCATGCTACCATCGATATTCTATTCTCAATAAATACTTTAGAAATCTATATCACGAAAAATATCCCACAAAACATTTTAGACTACACTGTTATATAATGTCATAAAATTTTATGATCCAGACACCCATCGTTACCTGATAAAATAGTATTTAACATTGTAAAAACCAATCTGTGTGTAACGTGATTTGGGTCGTGTCTCCCCTCATTATCCACTGCACTGCAAGGTCACACACTTGTGTGAGATGTATAATCGTTCTTATTAAACTTCGCTGTCTGATAATAATTTTGTCTTTAAAAGATGGGTCGATGACTGACTTTTGTGAGAAAGATACAATAGATCAAGGCTTGAAATTTTTTTATACAATATATAATATTTGCATGAAAATCACCTTTTTATATTGATAATTCAGCAATTATGCCAAGTTTGATGGCCCGGATGGATACGAATTTACGGTTTGGGAATCCGTCAAATCCGTAATTTAAGATTTTGCAACTGATTTGGAAAAATTCTCAAACCCGTTCAAAAATCCGGAAATATTGGATTTTTAATTTATTTTGAAATTATTCTCAAATCTATCAAAAATCCTTTATGGAAATATGGTATTATGGATTTTTGTATTGAGAATGTACTTTGTACCTCCTAAATTTAATTAAATGAATATACACGTTATAAATATTAGAAAGACTTCTAAACCAACCATCTGTATGTATATGCAATTAAAAATGAATTGGGCAAACGTATCGATTTTGGAAATTCGAATGAATTCGGAAATCCCAATGGATTGGAAATCCATAGGGATATGCAAGTTCTTCTGGATTAGGAAATCCGTATGGATTTATTAGAATTTAAAATGGATTACGGATTTTGGGGTTTAAAATCCGTAATTTACGGATATGGAACGGATTTTGAATTTTAATTCACGATGAGATGGACTATGGAGCGGATATGCATACGGGTTCCGATCCATTTCGCCCCTCTGACATTGCCAACAGTTCTGGAAAAAATATGCCACTCTGACATTGCCAAAAATTCTGGAAAAAAATATCCACTTTTCATTCCACGGCAGTGGCGTGGCCAGAGTGGTGCGCGGTGGTGCGGCGCACCACCAAAATGTTTTGCGCACCACCCGAGGTGGTGCGGATTTTTTATACACCTTAAGTAGTAAGCATTAATTCCCAAGTCATCACTTGTTATGATTGAAATTACCACTTAAAAATACCCATGATTGGAATGAACACTTAAAAATAACATAAGTTGATTAAAACCAGGGGTTTATCTAGGATTTTCGTGGCTGACATTTTATTATGAAGGTATAAATTTTCCGGCACCCTAAATGTATTACCCATAATACATGATCAGTATAATTCAATGATGTGGCAACATTTTAATGGAGGTAAATTGCTACGGTGCACAAACAGTTGTTTATATAAGCATTTCTCGAGCACAAAATCTGGCCATACACCCGACAACTAATTAAGTGCCAACCCGGCACCTAAATCGAATCGAAATTCACGCACTTTTTCACCACCTGGCCGGCACTTAAAAGTGCCGGCCAGGCACCTAGATAAACCCCTGGTTAAAACTCATATCTGTCCTCAGCAAGGATATTAATGGATTTGCGATAGAAGCAAAATCTTTGATGTAACTACGATGATATCCTGCTTATCCCAAGAAATATTTACTTCTTTTTGACTTGAGGATGAGGCTATTAAATAATCGATTCTATGTTAGATTGATCTGGAGACATTCCCAAACTCGAAAACATATGCCCGAGATCTGAAACTTTAGTCCTCCCAATTTGGAATTTTTTACCCTGCAGAGTGCAGAATTAAATTTATTTTAACAACTTCCTATTTCTTCACGAAAAATCATTAATCAAATAAGCCAATCCTAAGTTATAGAATTATAATTGATAATTCCTATTACAATAGGTTCTATTACTATTACTATTACATCCTATTTGAAACACTATTACTTCTAAAATGTAATCGTTACTAATACAATGACTATAATACATATTACTATTACTCCATCCTGAATTACTATCAATGTTGAAATTTTCATACAAAGTAGTTAGGTTGAATTTTATTGCAGTTTTGGCCGTCACACTGCTGTGCGATTCAGTGCGAATAAACATAGCAAATTAGAAGTCGTTCGGTTCGGTTGTTTGGTCTGAACTCCCGGTACCAAACTCACCCCCTTAATATAGTGTATACGCAATTCGATATGCCTTATATACATAAATCATCGATATGCGTGGACATCTATGACATCATACGTGTGGTAAGTTCTTATTTGAGAGTTTTTCAAAATCAAATCATTAGAACTCAACTCGATGAGTAATACTCAGAATTAATTGAAACTTGAAACAGATCTATTATTAGTGTGCTTCTAGTGAAAAGGCCATAGCTTGGTCCTATTTTTTTATGTGCTGCACAATTTAAAAAGTTTGTGGACGTCTTCCGGCCTGCAGGCTAGCCATATCACTCACCTACCAGAAGTATTCGTTCCGATCAATAATTTCCACGTTCATTTTTGTACAAAACAGCATTTGGATACGAGTACACACTAAATTGGATTTCGGTATGATGAAACTCATATATTGGTATACCAGGGTAAAGAATTATGTATTTTTGGAGGTGTTAACCAAATTAACTAGATAATGAGCTCATTAAATATTTGTTTGTTTACCAAAGTGTTTCAAATTATGAAAAATTGAATTCAATTTTGAATTCTACATGTCAAAATCAGTCTTGCTTACAATTTTCTAAACATTCCTACAATTAGTTGATAACTTACAGTCGCTTTGTAATAATATGCAGGCCACTTTTGGAATGTCGACTAAAGATGGACCCAAACATTTAGTATTAGAAGCTATTAACATAACTTGAAATATACTATAATATTGACTAATTTGATAAGGCATACATGAAGTTCTCAATAAATATTAAATTTGGACTAACGATATTTTTCTCAATATTTGGACCTCAGTGCCCGATTATTCAATTTCGTCTTTGTTCCTCAGTTTTATCGAAATTTGTGTACTTATCCAGAAACACTTTTATAATTCGGATTAACAGGGGGGTGGGTCAATTGAGAGATACTGGACCCATACATACCTCCCAAGTTTGAGATGGTCCAATGCGGGTCACCCACCTACTCCCCCCTCACTACATAGATTCGAGGGTATGTGGATTCGTTTTGGAGATTAGTTAGGACTCTTATATACTTAAAATTAGATTGGTAAAGTAATTTTGACATATTTATGTTAGTTTCTATAGGAAAAAGACAAGTTTTACTACCTATTTACTGAATAAGAGTAACTAAAATTAACAAAAAGGGAACTATATTTGGTTGTCAACCAGGGCTTCATTTAGGGGATGGCGAGGGATGGCTCCCGCCATCCCTTGTCATTCTTGAATTGTTGGAAAAAGTTATAAAGTTTATTTAGATAATTTAGTTAATACCACAGAAAGGCAACTTCACATGAAGTACTTTACATTGAAACAAATAGCAACTAAAAATTGTCTAAACAGCAACCCTTCTACCTTTTCTGTTCCAAACACAAACAATGTATTCAAGGTCTTTATCTTCTAATTTTTCAGGAGATTCAATAGCTACTTTCATTAAGTTAGATAAGCTTTGTTCTCCCATTGCATTTCGAAGTCTTGTCTTGATCTGTTTCATGTGAGAAAAATACCTCTCAACTGAAGCTGTACTAACCGGCAAAGTTAAACAAATTGCAGCCAATTTGTGTAGATTAGGGAGCAGAGCGATCATCGTCTCATTACTTATTAGTTCTTTAAGCTGCGATTTTAGATCACCATTTTGCTTAGATAACAACGGCAGATATGTTTTCCATTCTGTGCTGACTTCAGAGAAATCATTCTTTCTTGGACGAAGTCTGTCCCATCCAAGCTCACAGCTGGTAGGTCACTTGCATACTGAGTTACTAGAGTTTGAACAGATTCGTTACCATAAGAAGTCTTGTCAACTGGCACCTTTCTTGGATCAAAAATACTAAATGAACCAACAATGTCAGAACTAGAAAATCGGTTTGAGATATTTTCCTTCAAAAGAGAAACGAATGGTGCGCATATATTGTGTTGAAATGTAGATATGTCCATTGAGGTGATTTTTGTTTCGATTTCTTGCTCTATATTTTCAATATCTTCATTAAGTTCTGATACCCAATATGCTGCTGGTAGCAAGGTGTCATTTAATGAAGTTAAAGTAGCGTCAACCAGGTGACAAACAACTGACAAATCTAGGCTTTGTGTCTGAAGAGCCCTACTTAGCTTGGCTAGTTGTGGTAGCACGTAGTCAAGGAGATAGATTGCTGTCACGGTTAATTTTTTGCAAAGTATTTTCTTGAGACCTAAAGCTTCAGGTTCATGGGAGTAAGTGTATATGTGATCAAGACAAACGACGATAGCACTATAGCTCTTTTCACAGCTTGTACACACCTCTCATGGGCGAGCCAGCGTGTGTCTGATGGCTTGACAATTTTTAGCTCGGGTAGATCAAGGACTTTTTGTACTTCTTTTAGAGACTCTGCACGCTTTGGAGAGTAGTAAAAAAACTTCCACAATGTTGTCAATGTGACGTAAACATGTTCAATACCACTAGTTGGAGTTTGTGGCAGTAGCAATGAACAAACAAAGCGTGTGGGGAATGTCTTTTCATTCTGACCTTTTCCCAGAGAATGTGGCTGCACCATCAAAACCCATACCTATTAGCTTACTCACTGGTATGTTTTTCTTCTTGAGACAATCCATCAGTTGCAAACAGAGTATTTTATAAGGATTAAAAAAAAGTTTTTTAATGTTTTCGTGGAATAAAAAAATGGATTTTCGGTAGAAATGGAATCTTGAAATGGATATCAGACGATAAAAACTCACTATTCAAGGGAGTAAATAAATGAAAATAGGAATAAAAAAATGGGCCAGGAATAAAAAAATGGGCCAGGAATAAAAAAATGGGCTTATAATATACCCTGGTTGCAAATGAATGTTTTCAGCACCAGCATTCTTCAGAGGCACTATTTCGATAAAATGTTCTGTAGCTTCGCTATCTTCTATCCAGCGGCAATAAATGGAAAGTTATTCTATGGTTGAAACATCCTTGCATTCATCAGCCATGATAGAATAGTACGGTGCCTGACGGAGTCGCTTTTTATCAGTATTTCTTCTACCCAGGTCCCAATAGCATCAAGAAACTCAACAACAGCTATCGTTGATGTATACTGTGCATTCTTCCCAGCAGTTTCTGATAATATTTTAAGACCCTCTCCACCACAAGCAACCACTAAGTCAACCAAATTGGCAAAGTTGGTTGCATGAGCAATGTGATTTCGGAATAAAAAGTGAGTACAGCGAATTGGCGACTTGATAGCTGTCCTGTTTTTCTGTCTCTCACTTTGTGAAATAACCTGAAACTGCTCAATGATTGTTCCAGTAGTCTGCACTTGGTGTGCTGCAAGACATGCATGACGGTGTTGTTTACTCGTGGAATGCTCTCTCATCTTTTTTAAGGCATTTTTCCAAGTTTTGAAAGGTTTGGTAATCCACGCTCCTCCAATTTGACCTTTGGGCTGTCCAAGTTTTTTACACACTTTACAAAATGCACCTTGAGAAAACTCATCGAATTCTAGCCAAGGGAAATCTTCCCATTTCTTCAGGTAGCATCTCACTTCCACTTTAGCTCGGCTCTCTTCACTGCAGTGCTTCTTTGAAGGACCTGATTCCACGATGTTTTCGTAAGAATCACTGTTACTTCTCTGAGTAGCTTCACTGATCGCGGAGGATTGACTTGAGAAAAAATCCCGAATTGACATTGCTATAGAGGCTATCAGATATTAGATTTGTGAATTAATCACTCTGAGAACAGGCTACTTATATCTAGTATATAATCTAATAATGGCAAATTGATTTAAATATGCACTGCCAGTAATACTAAATGACAGAATAAATTACATAAATGTTCATGAATGTTTTTGATAATTATTGCTAAAACACCACGAAGCCACCACATAAGCATAAAGCATTTTTGTTTCACAGATTGCGCAAGATGCGTTCTCAGAGACCCTAAATCTGAATTTTCCTGGGGCATGATGCTACCAGACCTTACAGCATGCTTCCGCGCGAGGTCACATTCTCGCCATCCCTTATTCCTGAAAACCATGATTTTGCCACCCCTTGAGTCAATGTCTAAATGAAACCCTGGTTGTTTTAAGCGTGCTTAGTCTTAATACTGTTCTGATTTTAGAGAATTGTGCTCCAGAAAATTATTTTTCCAATGCGGGTTTTTCGAGGACCTTCGCGGGTCAGCGGGTTTCGATGCTCAAATGCGGATCGGACCCGCCCAGGGCGGATCACTTGGGAGCTATGCCATAGCCAGCGCCAGGTGATGGGTACCAGTTTGAAAACTACACAAATGAAGTACCTTGAATTTCTTGGGAGGGTACGAATCAATATTATTGCGAAATTTGGCCGCAATTCTCACGCCTAAAGGTGAAAAGTGCTAACTAATTCACATTACTGGTTATTGGCGAGAAAAATAAAAAAAATTGGAAAAATTGGGCAAAATGCTCGCAGGACCTCAGGAACTAGCATATCAATCGGTGCTAATCTGATCACAGGTGACAACTTCAGAGTGTCACTTGAGACAAATACTGTTTGGTGTAGGTATGCAAAAACAAGAAATTCGTTAATTATTTTGTATTTCGCTAGGGCAGGGTGGGGTTGGCTAACCGATCTGAGGCAACGGTTACAATTCGATTACTCGCCACGGTTAACCGGTTAACCGCCCATCCTACTCAATACAATAAATCCTTTATACAAATTTGATTATACTACAGAATAAGACTCGGGTGTATAAAGTATTACTGCATAAGTATATTAACTGATACATTTCGTGCTTTAGGCAAATTTAAATCAATGTTGTCCAATAAAATTTATTAAGTGGAGATGAAAAAAATCCAAAATTGCACCCTGTGCCGACGCATGTTCCTTTGGTGGCACTATATTTTGTTGGTTGTTTATTGATAGTGCCTCCAAAGGAACATGCTGTCGGCGCAGGCTGCAATTTTGGATTTTTTTTCGCCAAGTCATCAACGCCCAAGGTGTGAAGAAGCATTTGTTAATTGGTCCGAGTCACAAGGAACGGTAGATAAATTTGAAGTTTGTTTCTATCTTAAGGTTAAATTACGGCAGATTCATGTAAAAAAACACATAAATTTCGTTTTGAAGTAAGATGTTTAATTTTCACATATATAATAGAAGACATTATAGCTATATCGAAACTGAAAACGAAATCGAATTATTTTGAATAAATTCGATTTTATGGGGCGTGCAGTTTTATGGTAATACAAAAGTCCCATAGGGGGATTTCTTCAGACTCCACCTGATAAGTGTGTCGATCTCAAGATCATTATTAGCTAAAGACATATTATGTGCGATATATCACATAGATCATCGTTATATGCTGTAGGTGACTGGTTTAGAATTTTGATTTGACCTAAATAAAAAAAGTTGCGACCTTTTGAACTAAAGAAATCATTAAAAAGGTCATGTTTTTTTTGAGATATTTGATAAAATGTTTGAAAAATAATTTCAGAGTCATAATTCAAAAATGTAAACCGACTACCAACTCCGTACGCTTATAATCTTTCAATATTGATTCTGATAACAAACATTGATGGCCGCATTGCCAAATTACACTATAATATCGACCACCACTTTTTGAAATCGCCCTATGGGAGATTTGTATTAGCCAAATATTGAAACCGACAAAAAATAAAAAGTATAATATATTGAGACATTTTCTTTTTTGTTTATTGCTTTGTATCGTACCTTGATCTATTTCTAACAATTACAGATTAATACAAGAGATTTCATTCCCGTGGGGTAATTTAACCTTAAACCATCTTGAGTTTGATGCCATTCATTCATTATGTATTGATAATAAATTATATTATTAGTTATTTATATTAGCATTGTTATCCACGGTTGAGTTGAATTAAGTCAACAAATTCCTTATATTATATTATTTTATTTAATCCATTGTATGGTAAATTACATAGAAGCCAGCTGCAATTTATAAGTTAAATCAATTTAATTATCGCAAGTTGAATCAATAGAGTAAGATTTAACAAGTTAAATCAATATAATTATTACAAGTTGAAACAATGGAATTAGATTTAACAGTTATACTGAAACTGAAGTGTGAGTAAACAAAGAAATTTCAACCCCCATTTATGGCAGAAATAAAACTCTTTATTGAAAGTTTTCTTCTCCCATCAGACGCAGAATTTTATGGTGAATCCAAATGTGAAATAAAATTTGGGGGTTTAGTAAAACATATTTTGTGTTATGGACCAGACAAATTTTGAAAGGTGTTAAAGATGTGTCAAAAATTTCTTAATCAAAAATCGTAACCCCAGGTGCAAATTAGACGGTACCATCGCACCTACATGCCAAGTTTAAGCCCATCAACTATAAAGCTCTGGCCAGGGCACCGTCTACGGAGAAAAAAAAAATAATAATAAAAATAATAAAGGCAGTGATTCCAATACTGGGCCACTATACTATAGTATAGTCGGCACAGTAAAAATGGATCAGGACTACATATTCTGATAAAATTCAATAATTTTTTATACTTTATACATTAATTTCCCAATAACTATGCTGTTATTCAACAGACCGGCTAACTGGTTAATAAAATCTCTAACCGTTAACCGATGTCAGCAACGGTTAACCGGTTAACCGGTTAACCGAATCCAGCCTTGGCTAGGGAAATAAATTTTAGGTCATACCCATCCCGGGAGGGTATGACCTAAAATTTATTTCTCATGACGTCACCTATTGGCTAGTTCAGGGTTTTTTTAAGTTTAATCGAATTACAATCCTTGATTACAAGTTTCTCAAATGGAATGTCTCGTTTATATAGCAGGATACGCAGTCTACTCTACTTTAAGAACGGGGAGAGAGGTGCCAATCAACAGGGCACTAGCCCAGGGTTTTTTAAGGCCGATCTTGGTATAAATTTTGCACAAATATTTTTGGAGTTATACCAAGATTGGGGACGGCGGCGGCCGCTGCAGTGTTGAGTAACACCATATAGTACTATATAATACAGATGGGAAAGCAGCCGACCAACGAATAAAATAGAGAGGCCAGTTTCTGATTTTCACTCTAATACGTTATATGCTTAGAATTGTTGTGAATTTGACTTAATAATAGGGTATGGCACAGTGGGAATTTAGGTGGAAATATGATAAAATTATCATTATCTTGAAACTTGAATCGGTGCTTACCACTGAATTCAGAATATCAAATAACCTAGTAATGCATTATTTCATTCCGATCTAAGAAATATTTTGGTTGTTATGACTATTCAAAGTATTAGATTTTTGACAATCGGAATTTCTATTTTGCGGTTATAGAAAGTTACTAATGCTTCATTGCAGATTTTGAGAATGACTTCTCTTTTGAATATTCTGATATACATGGATTAATTAGATATATTAGATATCATAATAACAGTTGAGTAAAAATTGATTATGGGATGTGGCTAACGGAAAATATACGATTCGGACAATATATTCTTGCTTTGTCCCCTCCTTCAAGGTGATGGGAATATCGTGTCCAGGCTCACGCGGGTTTTTTGTGTTTTTAATATAAAGTAGACATATTTAACTTCAATATAAACCAAATTCCAGATTCGCTAAATTTTGCCCACAGATATATTCCTTTAATATTAATAAATTTATTGAGATAAGTGATTCAAGTAAAATTATACTCCTTCAATTAAAATTATTTCTTGTGCATAACAAGGAAGCTTTAGAATTTCTTAATTCGAATCCAGTGAGTTATGGATTACAATGAATTAGAATCTGACTAATATCAAACAATTCTGTGTCAATTTGATGAATTAAAGTTTAGCAGGGAGCTGAACTGTCGGCAAATTAGTGGAAACATACTTTTTACATACTGAGATCTCGACAATATTGTCAAAACTGGGTTCTACTAGCTCTAAAACCAAGGTGATCTAATATTCTTATAAAATAGTTTCTAAATGCGCGAAAAGGCGCGACGTGGGTAACTTAATAACTTTGAGCCATATATATTAGGATTTTTGAACAAATATACCTTGTTCAAGAAATATAATCAATAATCATGGGTGAACAATAAAAAATTTGTTAACAAACCTAAAGTATAATTTATGATAGAATTAACGTGAATTGTCTAGAACTACGTTTATGTGAATACATACATCATTTTTTATATTCCCATTCAGTTTGCAGCTACCGATAACCTATATGTCAATAATACTTCATTAGAGTCTATCTAGCATAGTTTTCCTATTTTCACTTACACCCCTGAAAATTCCCACTGTGTATGGTAAATCCATTAGTAGTATTTATGAGATTCTCAGAACTGCGCTTTAGGCGCCATTTAATGATGACTATACAAATAAAAGATTTCAATGAAGCATAATTTATTATAATGATAATAAACACAAACAATTAGTCAGGTAGTCTACGTTACTTGGCCTTAAATGAATCAACTTGAGACTTTCTAGCAGTATTACTGACTTCATTGGAAAGTCCTTTAAGATAAAGATTCGGGCAATAATATACGAGTCGCAACAGATCTTTAAGAGGATCACTATCATAATTGTGAATGATGTTTCGACAATAGTTGGGCAAATTTGTTACATATCCAAGTTGCGAATTTTAGAACCTTTTGAATTCGATATATAATCTGGAAGAGGAATAGGGAATCCTTCAAAATTAAGCTTCACATGTAAAGCAGAACTGATATTTATACACTCCATAACTGTAACTACACCTGATTGTATTTCAATCCGATAAATAGTAAGATTTGTTTCAGTAGAAAGAATAAAAAAGTCTCTATACTCGATCGCTGATTTTATGCGGCGTAAGATATCATGTAAACCAGTGTTTCTCAAAGTGGGCCATAGAGCGCCCCGGGGGGCGCTGAAAGGTTGTTGGGGGGCGGCCATGCAGCAAGGGGCTCTACGGGGTTTTAGAACGCGAAACAGAAATATAACCTAATGTCAAAACCAGACTGGACCATGGGTCGATGGGTCATGGGTCATGGGTCATGGGTCATGGGTCATGGGTCATGGGTCATGGGTCATGGGTCATGGGTCATGGGTCATGGGTCATGGGTCATGGGTCATGGGTCATGGGTCATGGGTCATGGGTCATGGGTCATGGGTCATGGGTCATGGGTCATGGGTCATGGGTCATGGGTCACGGCTCCGTGACCCATGACCCATTTGGAATTTCAATGTCATCTTCAGTTAAAATACGTTTCACTCATCATCATCATCATTATTATTATAACATTGATGTGCATTGAAATACTAAACATATTCGACATTGCAACTAGGTTTGTTGAGGTATTTAAAGGGATATTATTCTGTTATTCTGTTAATGTTACATTATAGTATTTAGATATTTAAAATTGTTTGATGGGTCAATGGGTCATGGGTCAGAAATGGGATGGGTAATGGGTCACCAATGTTGACCCATGGTCATAGGCGTCGTAAATCGCCCGGGTGCCCGGAAATGTCCGGGCGGGCCGAAGGGATTGTCCCCATGCTACTAACACTATACTCCGAGTTTACCCGGAATTTCCGGGCGGCCCGATGGATTGACCTTTGCATTTACGATGCCTATGCCCATGGTCCACTCTGATCAAAACAGCGGTAACATATTTTTAGATATTAATTAGCAATAAGTCTAGCCATGGCCTACTTAATATACGGCTATATATGTCGCCGAGAGGGCCATAAAACAAAGAGGCCAGAGTCTAACCTTCATTCTAGGATAAACTATGCCTCCTATTGTTGTTATTTGGGTTGTATATAGGGTAATCAACTATTGCGAGTCCATTAGAACCACTTTTGAGAATCTCAGATTTGTGGTTAAGCTATTTAAGCGCCATTTAATGATGACAGTAACAATTCTTGGTAAAATGCATATTTTTTTCAAATATCATGAATTTCATTTTCTTGCTACTTTTAATAATTTTATAATAGGAATACTAAAATAGGGATATATTTCATACCCAAAAGGCTACTAAATCACAAAATGGCAACATTCTAAAAAAAAATTAAATTATAAAACAACCACATGCTAAAATACAAGTATTATCCGAATTACTAATTACTATTTTCGTCTATAAAACGTATATAATTGCTGGTTTATATATATTCATTCTCATTATATATTCGGAAATTGTATTCTAAGTATATTAGCAAATTATTTTCATTTTCTTGTAGTTCTTTAGACTCGAACAGTAAATTTTGTATATTTGTGGTGTCATCATTAAATGGCGCCTAAATAGCTTAACGACAAATCTGAGATTCTAAAAAGTGGTTCTAATGGACTCGCAATGGTTGATTACCCCATATACAACCCAAATAACAACAGTAGGAGGCATAGTTTATCCTAGAATGAAAATAGAAACTGGCCTCTTTGTTTTATGGCCTTCTCGGCGACATATATAGCCGTTAGTCCAGCAATATAGTGAAAGATTGTGCATTTTCGAGATAAAAGTACCAAATTTTGCACAATTGTAGTATTATAGGTTCTGATCAACTTCAGCTATGGCACATAGCAGAATTTTTGGAAGAACAAATTTTTCAAGGGGGCAAAAATTGGTGCCCAATCGAATCGCCGGCAGTATAAATAAAGGATAGCTCATTCAAATGCATTCTTAACGACTTTATATTGTCAGATTCGTGTTCAGCACTTAATTTCCAGCATTTTGTTAGGTATATTGACTATATTTGGTGAGAATATTTTTTCTTTTTCCATAGCTACGGTAAGAATGTGATAAACATTCCGATCTCCCAATTTGGAGTAACCATATCGAGTGACCCTTTGTTTTTCTCGGACATGCGTACTGAGTGCGAATATACTATTAGAAACACTCTAAATATTAATTGTCAAGCCAAAAGTATGCATTTATCATATCCTGCTATTTTGATTCGCCATTCGAGGGTATTAATATAAAATGTGAGCATGAGGAAATTGATACTCCAATAATAATAATATACTATTCAACAACAAATCCAAATGTCAGATATATCACAAAAGTTAACCTAGCCGGCGATCCTCCCCCTAGCTACTGGCCTGACACAAGGACGAATAAATGGGGAAGCATGTGCATTGCACTATCGAACTATGGCCGGTCCAAGCCTGCCTAGAAGTAGTACAAGTACAAAGACATGTTCTTAACGACTTTATAATGTCAGATTCGTGCTCAACACTTAATTTCCAGCAACCTCTACTTTAGATCTTGGATAAATCTTGGCTTTTGAGCTGGAATATAATAAATGCATACTTTTGGCTTGACAATTAATATTTAGAGTGTTTCTAATAGTATATTCGCACTCAGTACGCATGTCCGAGAAAAACAAGGGGTCACTCGATATGGTTACTCCAAATTGGGAGATCGGAATGTTTATCACATTCTTACCGTAGCTATGGAAAACGAAAAAATATTATCACCAAATATTGTCAATATACCTAACAAAATGCTGGAAATTAAGTGCTGAACACGAATCTGACAATATAAAGTCGTTAAGAATGCATTTGAATGAGTTATCCTCTATTTATACTGCCGGCGATTCGATTGGGCACCAATTCTTGACCCCTAGAAAAATTTGTTCTTCCAAAAATTCTGCTATGTGCTATAGCTGAAGTTGATCAGTACCTATAATACTACAATTGTGCAAAATTTGGTACTTTTATCTCGAAAATGCACAATTCGACCTTTTCCTGCACCATATTGCTGGACTACGTATATTAAGTAGGCCATGGTCTAGCAAAACTTCAAGGATCAACCATTAACAGTGTCAATTACTATTGTATTGGTGATTATTAGCTAGGGCTGAAACGAATATTCGAAATGTATCGAACGAAATTTTTTTCTAAACGAATGAAAATTCGAATATTCGTTCGTTTGGATGACTAAGCATTAAATCAATTTCTAGAGACAAAATACACTGTAAAATAGGTTTTTGATAATGTTACATGGTATAATAATAGTTGCAAGTCTATTATGCACAAGTTAACTAATAATCAGCTAGTTTAAGTGGGAATTTATATTTACAATATCTCTAAGCAATACAAAAGTCTTGTTGTTGTCCAAAATTAGTCAACGAATATCCGTTTCAATCTAATATTCGTCCAAACGAATATTCGTTTGCAAACGAACGAATATTCGTTCAATCATTTAGAACGAATATTCGGTACCTATATTCGTTTCAGCTAGAGCTGTACCGGATTAGAGATTCTCTACTCCGGCCGGATCCGGATATCCGGTGCTCAATTATCCAGTTATCCGGCTAAATATGTATTTGACAAATGATACCATAATATCACATCAAGAACAAGTTCTGCTTATTCTTGATTATTTGACATATACTAAGCTTGTATTTTTTTGGGGAGGCTTCTAAAATAATTTATGTGATTCCACAATTGATGCAGTATATGAATATACTTTCAATCGCATTCACCTTTGGTAAATAAGATCTTTTCAATGACATATTTATTTTCGATTCTTATATATTTTTTGTGATCGCTTTTCCTATTACCTTGAAAGGTTGCATTTTTTATCAATCCCAGCATGAGTGAAATTTTACATTTTTCTCACTATCTAAGAACGATTGTTTCAGAGCACTCTGTAATGAATGTGATGCAGGGTTTCATCTAGGCGTACGCGACGCGCCTACAGGCGCGTAATTTTGGAAAGAAATTTTTCTAGGCGCGTGAAATTCGAGAGATGCACCCATAGACGTAATACAAATTGAGTATTTTAGGCGCGTGTGAGCGAGCTCAAATTTAATCTAGGCGTGCATAAAATTTTGCCTAGATGAAAGCCTGATGTGATGTGTATACATATATCAAGTGGTAAAATTTCTAAATATATAGCACGCACCACTGTGGAACCATATAAAACATTCACATCCAGAAATTTCCCAAAATAAAAAATAAATGAAAATCCTCTTGTAGAAATTCACAGCAAGGTGATTATAGTATTTTTCAACGAACTAGTTCTGCTATTACACATTATCTAAATGCTACTCCAAGAATATCTATACAAGAAAACCTGTACCAGACATTAGAACGACAGAAGAAATGGACAGTTAATGATGACCATAGACCGAAAATTTGGTGGTGCACCCCAGGACATACATAAGTCTCAAGGATTCTATTGACAAGGGCATGTCCATCGATTATATAAACAGGATGGGGTGTGACCAGTGTTGTAAATCAAATCAAATATTTCAAATATTTGATTTGATTTGATTTGATTTAAGAGAATTTGAATTCTCAAATGATTTGATTTGATTTGATTTGAAATTATTTGAATCCTCAAATGATTTGATTTGATTTGATTTGAAAATATTGGAATTCTCAAATGATTTGATTTAATTTGATTTGAAATTATTTCAAATCATTTTCAAATCATTTTCAAATCATTTTCGAATCATTTTTCAAATCATTTTCAGATCATTTTCAAATAATATTCGGTAATCATTTTCAAATCGTTTCCAAATCGCTTTAGTATAATTTCACGTCATTTTCAATTCAATTTCAAATATATAAGATCATTTTCAAAAATTCTATACGTTTTGACAGTGATTCAGAAATGATTTGAAAGTTTCAAATATTTCAAATATTTGATTTGATTTGATTTGAAATTATTTGAAATTTCAAATATTTGATTTGATTTGATATGAAATGATTTGAAATCTCTAATGATTTGAAATGATTTGATTTGAAATAATTTTAAATATAAAATGATTTGATTTGATTTGATTTGAGAAAAAAAAAATGATTTATTTACAACCCTGGGTGTGACATCATATGGCCTCATGAGGAAGGTTAATCTAAGTACCATTGATTTATATACGAGCGAACGCAGCGAGCGAGAAAAAATTTCTGGGGTGAAGAGGATTTTCAAATATCATTGAGTATTACTAACAATTTATGACAACAATATTTTGCTGATTTAGGGAGGATAAAATTATAAGGTGCACCATGGCCTACTTAATATACGGCTATATATGTCGCCGAGAAGGCCATAAAACAAAGAGGCCAGTTTCTAATTTTCAAAATGGAGAATTGATCTTTATTCGAATAATTAGCAATGATAGAGCTGAAAAGTGTATTATAACTATATAGGAATATGGTATCCAGGTATACATAGCACCCTCCAGAATTGTGATATGTCATCATCTGATGACGTTATGGTTATTTTGGTTGCGAATTATCTTGTTTTTCTAGCATACTTTTAACATAGTTAAACGCGTTATAAATGTTCAAAATTTGAACATGGGTCTACCCAGAAGTAGTAGAATAAAATATATCGAAATTATAAATGGAATGTTGACACATTCCTCGGTTGCCATGGAAAATGTATATTTCCTAAAATGTGCCATAACTCAAAAACTATGAATGTTATGTAAACTAGGCTGGTACGAATCTATCCGGAATTGAAAACTTCCTATTCATCGATAATACATTTTCTATGCCTAACTTCAATAATTTTTGAGATAATGAGATAATTAACACTTAATTCAATTATTAGGTAATGACTCACTATCTCAAAGATTATTGAAGTTAGGCATAGAAAATGTATTATCGATGAATAGGAAGTTACCAATTCCGGATAGATTCGTACCAGCCTAGTTTACATAACATTCATAGTTTTTGAGTTATGGCACATTTTAGGAAATATACATTTTCCATGGCAACCGAGGAATGTGTCAACATTCCATTTATAATTTCGATATATTTTATTCTACTACTTCTGGGTAGACCCATGTTCAAATTTTGAACATTTATAACGCGTTTAACTATGTTAAAAGTATGCTAGAAAAACAAGATAATTCGCAACCAAAATAACCATAACGTCATCAGATGATGACATATCACAATTCTGGAGGGTGCTATGTATACCTGGATACCATATTCCTATATAGTTATAATACACTTTTCAGCTCTATCATTGCTAATTATTCGAATAAAGATCAATTCTCCATTTTGAAAATTAGAAACTGGCCTCTTTGTTTTATGGCCTTCTCGGCGACATATATAGCCGTATATTAAGTAGGCCATGGGTGCACCAATATTGGGGGGGGGGGGGCGAATTCCCGAAGGGAGGTTGTGGTAAATTGATCAGTACGGACCAAACCCTCTTTGAAAAAGCGTCGGGCAACTTACAGAACACAATAGTAATAAATCAATATAGTCGAGTAATCATAATATAACTTGTAGATATAACTATATTTTAAAAACTTTTTTTAAAATGCTCAATATTCACTCCACTCCTTGTCCCGTGCACCCCCGAGACGTCTCCCGTGCACCCCAGGTTGGGAACCACTGCCCTAGTGCTATGGAAATTCACTTTATATTCGGAGAGATATTTATTCTTAAATTCATGCACAAATACAATTGGGACCGTTATCCGGCCAAATAGTTGTTCATATCCGGTAACTGGCCGGATACCGGATTAGAATCGGATATCCGGTACAGCCCTAATTTAAACATCAACTGTTCATACATACTAGCTCGATAATTCAATATTCCCGTCAAAGAAGTTAAGTTAATAAAAATTAAGGATCCGATTGATCCTTCAAAGTAAATCCGGTTCAATTTTAAT
Organism: Hexactinellida sp. DTS-2022; assembly: GCA_028753945.1. Classification (NCBI taxonomy): domain Eukaryota; kingdom Metazoa; phylum Porifera; class Hexactinellida; species Hexactinellida sp. DTS-2022. Next base: position 3,869,288 of record JAPNXP010000014.1, read on the forward strand.
CTAAAGGTACAAAGACCAAGGCCACTAACATTTGAAGGAAAATTTCAAATTCAGAACAGCTAAACCACAAATCTCAGATTCTCAAATGTAGTTCCATTGTGTTTTAATAACCTGCTTTTATCATATTTAAACGCGTTATAAATGTTCAATATTGGAATATGTTGATGCCCAGGAATTGTTAAGAGAAATATATTTAAATTATTAGATGGAATGTTGACAGATTCCTCGGTTGCCAGGTATATGTATATTTCATAAAATGTACCATAACTCAAAGACTATCAATTTTATGTAAACTGGGCTAGTTCTGATCTATCCGGAATAGTTAACTTCTATTCATTGATGATACATCATTTATGCTTAACTTCATTATCTTTTTGAGATAATTAGCAAATAATTTTTCTAAGCTAATGCAGATATTCTATTAAATTTTGAGAATTTTATTTCGTATAGGTGCAAATGACACTCGATTAAGTAAATTTTCAAGCTTCTCAAAATGTGAATGACGTAATAACTTGGCGAAGAATGATAAATTTCAAGTGGAAACTTGAACTTGTTGTCAGGGGGCAATAGTTACGCCTGATTGTCAAAAACCTGATTTCGAAACCGTCCCGTTTCTTCAATCAACTCTGTGTATACAAACAAATATATACTATATACAGCATTGTGTATTTATAGTATAGATGTTTAAATTAGTATTCAAAACATTGAGCCCAGTCTAGCAGCAAGTCAGACTTCATTCAGTCAGAAAGATTCTGACAGCTTAGATTAAATTTCAGCTCGCTCACGCACGCCTAAAGTATTTATTTGTATTCCGTCTATGGGTGTATCTCTCGATTTTTGCGTGTCTAGCAGTTCTCTTCCAAAATCACGCGCCTGAAGGCGCATCTCGACCCTGCAAACTTTTTTTTGCTATAATTCCTAAACTTTGTTCAGAAATTTATGTATTATTGATATATTGAGTCATTACATACTACATGAAAAAAAAGTACAATATATACATCAAATTCACTTTCCATCTACAACCAATATGTCAACTTCATGTTGCAGATAAAAAAGGATCTCAAAAAATTTTTTGCGAAGTCGCTTCTCCTTTTCACAACAGTTCTCAATTATGTAATAAATTGAATGAGGGCAATGAATAGGTGAATTCAGCTTTTTTCCGCTCAGAACTTCAATTACAGTTGAAATATTTGTTATTGAACTCCATGGCTTTTTCCCACAACTCCAGATTTCATATAACAAACACCCATAAGACCAAACATCAGATGCTTCAGAGTACTTTTGTTCCGAAAGTGCCTCAGGAGCGGTCCATTTGACAGGAATATTCCCGGAATTGTTGGGTATATAATAATTTTCCATCTTTGAAAGCTTTTTAGACATTCCAAAGTCAGCAATTTTACAAGTTAATGAATTGTCAAGGAAAATATTTCTTGCAGCAAGATCGCGATGAACGAAATGTTTCTCGGATAAGTATTTCATTCCAGTTGCTATATCTATTGATGCCTTTAGAAAAAAAGGATGGTGTGAAACTATGCAATGTTGATCCAATTTATGATTCAAATAACTATCTAGGTCACCATGGTTCATAAATTCCATTATTATCATTGGAGGATCAGTAAGAGTGACTATACCAATAAGTTTCATTATATTTGGATGTGAAAACTGCCCCATAATAGCAGCTTCTTGTAGTAATAATAAATTATCTATTTGTTCCAAGCATTTAGATGACTTTATAGCGATAGATGAACAACCTTTTCCAGTTATCCATCGTCCTTTATGAACTTGACCAAATTCACCTACCCCTAAAATGTCCCCTTTATAAAGGTGCTGAGAAAATATTTCTCTAAATTTGAAGGTGGAAAATTGAGAAAATAATTCTTCTATACTTTTACCTGGAGTCCAAAATGTCTGCAGAGGAGTAAAAAACTCGTCGCAATCGTAGTGTTTCTGATTTATGCCATCAATATAACCAGACGTGAATAAATAAATTCGTTCTTCAATAGTGGGTACTATAATAGCCGAATAATGTTCAATCATATACTGAAGAATTACTTTATTACTCTCAGTTTCATCAATTTTCTCAGATAAAAGATCAAAAGACAGTGATCTATGACTTGAATTATCGTTATCATAAACATTAAATATCGACATTGGCCTAAAAGTTCTCACTAGAGAATCTTGGTTTGCTCTTTCATAATTTTTATTACATATTAAATTATTTTCACTACTATGTAAATAGTCTGAGTGTATTTGTAGTGATAAAGATGGGTTTAAATTTTTAGAATGATCTTTATTCTCCATCCAACAAAGTCTATATATTATAAAAACTCCAAAAAAACATGCGATAAGTAGAGAATAGCAAATAAGCAAAGTTCCAATCATTCCAAATAAAATGAATTCTGTAGGAGTAAACGTTGGATTTTGTGTTACAGTTGAGATATTCAATATAGTAGAATTTGAAGGAATAACCACTAAGTTGTGCTCATTGGGAGTAGAATATACAAGTTTCGAAGGACACATCTGAACAAAATGGATTAGAAGACAAAAATTGAATGAGGTAAACTCTCTTGAACATTGAAGGTAAATTGTTTGGTTAAGCAATTGGCGGTAAGACTCATTAGTTAGCTGTTGTATAGTTAATTGTTGATCATCAATCCCTCCCAATTCAAAACGAATATTATTTATATTAGCTCCCCGATCCTCAAAACATCTCACTGGAAATTCGTTGATCAGTTTACATTCATTCTTAAATGTATTAAGCACAGAGAGCTTATTTTTGATCAATACACCAGTCTCTACACCTGAAAGCGCAATTACTGGATTGTAACCAAGTCCATCAAAAGTATAAGTATTGCACCCAATACAAAAAAGACTCACCGGTTCATAGAGTAAAGGATCACATAATTCACCAATAAAAGCTGATACAGCTTGGAATAAGAAGAAAATAACTACAACAGAATTACAAGCATCAGCCTCCATTGTGAACACTATATTATTAATGTAAAATCAAGTATCGGTATATTATCTCAATATATAAAATGAAAGTCCAAAAAAAGCATTATTCGACTTCCCAAGGGAGGTATTAAAAAGTCTAATGAGCATGCTCATTGAGCCCAATGAGCATGCTCGTTAGACTTTTTAATACCGAAATTCCAATATCTGTGAATAACTCAAAAAGGAAAACTGATAAATCTACCAAAACTATCCTAGAAATAACTTATTAAATACCAATTTCAATGTCAATTTATATTTATTTGTTATAGTAGGAATTTAAAATAAATGTGACTAAAATATTTGAATTAATTACACTCGATAAGTTATCCCCCCTATAAACAACTTGAAGCGTCTCTATATGTTAATTATTCAACTTGCGATAATTATATTAATTATACTTGTGACCGAGTAGGCTTCTATTTTTCTAATTGAAAACTAATATTTTACATCTATAAACAACGACAGATAAATTAAGGCTGCAAACGGGACACCTATTAATGCACGCCTATGAGATTGGTCAAGGATGCACAAAAGCCTTCACGGACAATATTAATCACCCATCTTGGAAGGGGGCTGCTGAAGGATCTCCCATGCCTGTTGAGATTGAATCCAGCCAGAGGCACACAGGCACAGGGTCGGCCACCAGGACCCCAGAAAGTTGCAGTAAAATCCAATAGGGAAAAATACATTGCAATCCGAAAATCTCAGAACCAGGAAGCCAACAGCTCTAACTTGAACCAATGATGACCTAACAAAGCCAATCCAAGGCAAGAGATTTACTCCAAGCTAAACAACACTAGGACACCAATGCTCCACTCGACAATCCAGGATGCAAGGAAAACAGTGGATTGCAAAGAAGCAACCAAAAGCCGGCGCTAGGTCATCCATGGTCCACAGCGACAGCCCAATGAAGGGGCGGGGCCAATTATGGGGTGACGAAGTCCAGAGTAGGCAAGGCATAACTCCTGTCAACCGGGGTTCGACTACAAGGAATAATTCAAGTGCCTTGTAGTGGATTCGAAACAGGCCTGATGCAAGCAAAGACAAAGGTGTGAACCACTAAGCCGCCGTGGTGGTCTAGTATCACTTTTTGAGTAATGGCCCAGACAAATTTTCAAAGGTGTCAAAGTGGCATAAAAAATTGTTTATCTAAAATTTGAGAACGGGCAATCAAACTTTGGCCTGTAAAGCGGATACGGATTAAAAAAACCAAGGCAGTCATTTCAATATTGACCCACTACATAGAGTAGGCGTCACAGTAATAATAAAATAAAGGCAGTGAGATTAGAACGGAGGCAATATACTATAGTATACTCAGCACGCTAATATAAAAAGGCAGCGATTCCAATACTCGCCCACTAAATAGTATTCGACACAGCAAAATCCAAAATTGCATTTGTGTCGAAAAAACTCGAAAATTAGGGAAAATAGACGTAGTCATTTTGGTAGCAGATGAGATGTATTTATAAATGAGAAGCGCATGCGTTGCATTTCTAGTGGCGCATGCGCTACTTTTCAATAATATATCATGCGCTGCTATTATTATATAGTAATGCTATGAGATAAGACATAATTATATCTAAGGCCACATAAAATAAATTACTTGTTTATCATCCATATTTTTCGAGAAAATTGGGACAGCGGACGGGATTTTATTTTTATTTTTTATTTCTATTAATATGCAAATAACATCATCCTATGCCAAAAAATAAATATAAATATTTTATTTAATTATAAAATAACATGACAATGCCAAATAATTAAAGTAATACTCTAAATATAGGACTTATTAAAAATTCATACATAGTACGTACTTTACACAAGTTATAGCTTAGATTTTGTACGATTAGGTTCATAAGATAATAATAAAATAGATCCGGACGGGTAGTTAAAATTGGGGCGGACGGGGATGATAAACAAGTTATTTATTTTATACGGCCTAAGTGTAATTCCTAATAGTTAAACATGTTAACCAATACGTTGATTGGAGTGTTGTTTAGTGAAACTTGCTCACCACATTTTGATAAGTTATTTTGGAATGCAAGTAGTTAATTAATTTACTCATATATGCGCTAAATTGAAGAGATATACCATTCGCTATATCATTCTATCTGAGTAAATGGCAGAAAATTACCAATATTGTCGTTGGTATGCAGTCCAAGTCTGAGTTCAAAGGGCTGTAATATTCAAAGTATATATTGGAATGGTCCTCTAATCGTCTAATCACATCTACATACCATTGAAACACATTTTGGAAAGCGAACGCAGACTCCAACTTTCGAAGATTCTAAGTGTTCGCTCTAAAATAGGGTGCTAGTGAAACATTTTTCTCATAAAGAATACCTTCACAAATTTGCTCACCATTTTGATTGTGGTAAATTATGAGGAGCAACACGATATATAACTTTATCTAACCACATTAAATCGAATTTCAGTCCTTGATAAGAAGTTTCTCAAATGGAATGTCTCGTTTATATAGCAGGATACGCAGTCTACTCTACTTTAAGAACGGGGAGAGAGGTGCCAATCAACAGGGCACTAGCCCAGGGTTTTTTTAAGGCCGATCTTGGTATAAATTTTGCACAAATATTTTTTGGAGTTATACCAAGATTCGGGTCGGCCGCGGCCGCTGCAGTGTTGAGTAACACCATATACTACTATATAATACAGATGGGAAAGCATCCAACCAACGAATAAAATAGAGAGGCCAGTTTCTGATTTTCAATCTAATACAATCTATGCTTAGAGAAGTTGTGAATTTGACTTAATATAGGATAATAGAGTATAGTAAATCCATTAGTACTATTTATGAGATTCTCAGAACTGCAGTTTAGGCGCCATTTATTAATGATAACGTCTACAACTTCTAGTTTTATATTAAATTGACATGTACCGTATTGCCTTGAATAGTAGCCGGGGCGATTATTGATTTCAAGCCCAATTTAGGCCCAAGAAAATGTTATGATTTTCAAGAATGGCGAATATTTGTGGAATATAATCATTGGAGAGAGTCAATAATTGTATGGAGGCGATTATTTGATATCAACGGTTATTCTAGGCGGTGTCAAAAAATAATTAGGACCTATTTTTGGGGGGGCGATTATTCGAGGGGGGCTACTATTCAAGGAAATACGGTATTTACAATATATTAAAATGACCATTTTTCACCTTTTAAATTTGGTCTGAGCCATAGCTCAAAAAAAGAGATACTAAAATCCTATTTTTTTTAGACCATTTGATTCATCATAAAATTTTGAGTCAAATAGGTTATGCGATTTTTTAGTTTGGGCTCAGAACCTGCAACAGTTTAGGTGCTAATTTCCTTTGTTTACTTACTTTCAGTTTAGTTAAAGTGTTAAATCTAATTCTATTGTTTCAATTTGTAATAATTCTATTGATTCAACTTGTGAGATCGAGTAGGCTTCTATTTTCTAATTGAAAATGTAGATTATATATTTCATAACAACGACAAATTACATGAGTATATTTCCTTCTGCAAGAATCAGTGTTCGGAAAAAACCGCCCTTTTCTAGAAAAGACCGGGGCAGGTGGAAAAAACCGCCCTTTTCTGGACTTTTCTGCCTTTTTCTATTGACTGACCTACGCGTAATTAATATACGTATTTCGGTGTATTTAGTGGTTAATCCACTAACCTTTGTATAACATTAGGGATCCACTCTCAAAAGTCCTAAATTTAACAATCGTTGGCACTAGAAGTGTAGAATCTCTTTATAATATCTGTCTCTTGCATATAGAAGCTGACCATAAATGGGCCTATAGTGTTGCCATATATGGTCATAAGTGGGTTTTTCCAAATTTACTGCCCTTTTCCGAGGTGGAAAAAACCGGTTTTTTCCGGTTTTTTCCAGGGGTTTTTTTCCGGAGTGGTCTTTTCTGGCAAACACTGGCAAGAATACTCTTGCACTTATAAATATACTGATGCATTTAATTATAATTAATTAAGTTTGTATTTAACATATAGAGATGTTAAATTCAAACTTAATTAATTTTGTTCATAGGGGTTATCGAGTGTGTGTGGAATTTAAAATGGCAGCCAAATTAATTTTAATTAACTTTTTTCAACGAATAATGAAACTTAATAATTGTAGTTATCTTGAAATTGGTGTTAAATTATTAATAATTCTAATAATAATTAATACTAGTTAACGGAATATCATAAATCTCAGAGATGATACAAGATATAAACAAACTTCCAATATATCAATTTAACTTTATGACACGTAACACCTCTACAAATGGGTCTTGACACCTTGAGGTGATGATGACATCGTTAACATAATGTGCTTTAACAATTATGTGAATTTTATATTTCGAATGGGTTGTTTGGGTTCACCCAACACGCATATAAGAAATGCTGACTCATCACATACTGTATTCCACTGAAACTTGAATATTTCTAAAATGAAGTGTGCTGAAACGAAACTTCCAAACTTTAAGGGTCGTTGCCTTCTGAAACACCTTTCTGAAATAATTTAACACCTTTATAGTGATGATGACTGATGAAAAAATCCAAAATTGCAGCTATGCCGACAGCATTTTACTTGGAGGCACCATAGGCGCAAAGTTTTACAAGTCTGAGGTTAATTAAAGTTGTAAGGAGATAGAATAACGCATTTAATGTATATTATTAAATAATGCAAAATACTTATTAAGGGATTCACGGTGGACGAACTGAACGAAAGCCAACGGTTTCCGAACGGCAATTAAACGAACTGAATTGAACAAATTGAACGAACTGAACTGAACGAACTAAACTGAATAAATATGAATTAGAAATATAGATCCATTAAATATAATAAAATATGATATCCGGACATCCTTAGTGGACTCATGTCTCTTAGCTTAGATTCTAGCTTCTTAACCTGAACTTCAATAACAGCTTGGTGGATCGAACAGTCTATCATAAACGGAATAGTTCGACCAACTCACTGTACACTGAACTAAACGAATTGAACGAACTGAACGAACGCTGGTGGAGCTGAAGTTAGGAGGTGAACTACAACGAACTGAACGTGAGTCAATTTAAGATTAACTGAATTGAGTCAATTCAGTCCTTTCGTGAACCTTTCATTCCATGATTGGTATGCTAGCTATTATAAGTAGTAATACAAAGTTCTGCTACCTCGTGTAACTTATAATAAATAAAAGTAATAAATCTCTAATCATTGATAAATGTAAATTTATTGATCCAGGAAACACCCTTATAGCTTGTAAGAACATTTATAATTAGTACTAAATAAAAATAATTAAGATAAGGAAATTAATGAGCGATTTGGTATGTATAATACATAGACTCCTTTAATAGAAGGACTAGTATCTGACAATCTGGGATTGCGGAACTTGGGTCCCATCATATCTTGGGTTGTACACATGCTAGAACCTTCATCTTGGAGTCTAACATGGGATTTTTAGGGATAAGAAATCAATTTATTACACTTTTGACCTTTACCACGTCACCTAAAGGTAATTTTAACACAAATAGTCTTTATAAATATGTATATATTTCTATGATCAGAGTTGATTGAAGAAACTACAAGACTTACGGGGCTGATTTTTTGCATGCAGGGGTATTTTGGATCTGGCTCGGACAAGTTCGAGTCTTAAACCAAAATTCATACCTTCAATGTAATTATGACGACATTGTTACCTTTTCGAAAATGTGAAAATCCACAAATTAGCTTATAACTCACGCTCCATGAGAGACTAGTCCTTCTATTAAAGGAGCTATGGTATAATATATTCCTTGAAGTTGACAGTTTAAAAGAATTACTGGAGCAGTTGGCAAGAACGAGATGCAATAGATATTATTTCTTATCAAATGATACTCAGGGTAACGTAACTGTAGGAAAATACTTCAGACCCATTCAATTACCAAGATTTCAAAGGGTATAACGACAAAAATGAGAGCTGTGTATATAGTGCACTTGGGTCTACGTATAATAAATAGTACACACACATACACTTATAATAGAATCCACAGGGAATAAAATGATTCCCATTCCCATAATAATCCTGCCTAGCATGGTCAACAAATACAACGTTAGTTATTTAATATATATGAACCACAAGTATAATAAATCCCCAATCTCGCGTTTGCACTGGTGTAAACGCCTGATTAACTAAACTTAATAAAATCTCGCGTTTACACCAGTGTGAACGCGTGTACACCAGACAAGTTGGTGGGAACTCGTGTACACTGGTGTACACGCGTTCACACCAGTCTCGCGTTTGCACTGCAACATTTACACTATAAAAGGTTTCAGTGATGTTATTAATTTTATCCATAGGATTTGGCTTATAACTGATTTTGGCCTTAACTATGTTCATTTGTGTCCGATTTTAGATTTATTTTCGTATATATTCATCATTTAGCGAGTTCTAGACGTGTCCATATAGCGTTTTAGCCTAACTCTACTATTCGATATTTTTAGTAAATCACAGTGAATCTCGAATAGCTTTATCAAATCACGTTTTACAGGGTCGGTATGTATATAATTATACTCATGTAGTTGAGTGGAGTCGAAAGAGGGGTCACTCGATTGGGTAAGGACACAATTGGAGAAGGGAATTTTCTACACATTCCTGATAAATTCCAGCGTTGATATGGAAAAACTCTTCCAAATATGGTCTTGTGATTTTTCAAATTATCGGAAATGTTACTTCGAAACCGAATTCAACAATAAAAAGACGATATAACTTAATTTGAATAAGTTTTTATGGGAACAAGTCCGGCGAACACTATCGGATATGATTACTTTGGCGAGCTGTTATGGCCGATATAGACACCCTTTCAATTGCCTCAATATCCAAAAATGTTCGCACTACATCAAAGTACATGTGTACAAATTTTGGTGCTTTTATCAATAAAATGAACAATTGTGACATTATTAATTAACAACCGCTGGATTTAACAGGCAATATACGGCTTTTTTTAAATATAGTGTTTACTTTCAATACTACTGGAGTGATAGTCGAATTTTTCTGGATTGTTTGCAAATACTTTATTATTTTTCTGGAATGTTTCGAAATACATTATTATTTTTATGCAATATTTTGAAATTTTTTATCCAAAGTACCAGAACTGACCTGACCTCCTTGAGTATAACAATTACTAACTTTTGACAATTCTGATCCCTATAACGCATTGAATCATTACTTTAGCGTAATTAATTCGTAGAAATATTTTAGCGTTATATTAATTCACTCGAATGCTAAAATTAGAATTAAAAAAATCCAGACATGAGACACGTGATACATGCAATTTATTATGCTTATAAATGCAAGCTTACATCTAAATCCATCGCACATAGTATCATCTTGCTTAATTAATTGAATCTATACTGTTCGATAATACCACGCTCCTATAGCGTACGAATGCCATATCGTTATTAAATGAAATTAGATCATGATCTGCCACTAATACTTAATTTATTTCAACTGTGATTAATTACTCTGTCACAACTGCAAATATATTATCATTTGGAGTAAATGTTGGACCAAACTTCAAATTCCGCGTCGAAGCACGAGAACCGGCTAATTCTAGTATGAATTATGAGAACATGTCTATTTTATATCTAGAATATATTATGCACAATGGCTTATCGTTAAACGTAAAAATATGTAATTGTCAACTGGTTATGACTCGGAACTGAAAGTATATTGTGTGCCATATAATATTGTTGATTTATTTATTTCCAAATACACTCAAACCTCTCTTATCCGGACCATAGGAGTAAATTCATGCTAAATTTGTATTACTATAAGCCAGTGGTTCCCAACCTTTTTTAACTCGTGAACCCCCTGATCCCCGAAAATTTGGTGGTGCATCCCCAGGACATACCTAAGTCTTTATATTGACAAGGGCATCGATTATAAAAACAGGATGGGGGGTGAACATCATATGGTCTCATTAGGATGAAAAGCGTCAGTATGTAATAATATCACAAAGTAAATCTAAGTATACATGGATTTCAAGGATTTATCCAGCTGCGCGAGACGCTCCTTTTGGAGCATGATTTTTTGAAAATTTAAATTTAGGAGCACGAAAATTTGCAATACTCTCCTATACCGTAACATTAATTTGTGATTTAGGCTTATGAAAATTGGACCAAACCAGTATTAGGAGCGTATTTACAAATGGCTGCATAATACACTGATGGATTTATATACGAGCGAGCGAGAAAGATTTTCTTGGGTGAAGAGGATTTTCAAATATCATTAAGTATTACTAACTATTTATGACAACAATACTTTGCTGATTTAGGGAGGATAAAATTATGAGGTGCACCAATATTGGTGGGGGGGGGGCGAATGCCCAAAGATAGGTTGTGGTAAATGCAGGCGCTGGACGTCATTTCGAAAAGTGATACGGCGGAGAATTTACAGTATTTGTATGTGGTCCGGCGACGCTGCACCAGGTATTTTAATGTGATCCGGCGATTATTAAATCATTAAATCATTAAATTATCAATTAATTGTTAATTTCGAACAGATAGAGGTGGTACAGTAAAGCTGGCCATCCTGAAAAGTGGTACGGCGCTCGGCGCACCAGCCGTACAGGGTATGCCGCCCCTGGGTAAATGGACCAGTACGGACCAAGCCCTCTTTGAACAAGCGTCGGGTAACTTACAGAACACAATAGTAATAAGTCAATATAGTCGAGTATTCAGAACAGGGTTGTTTGATTTAAATCATTGATTTAAATCAGAATTTTTGAATTATATCAGACTTTTTGGATTTAAATCAGATTTTTTATGTCTAATGTTTTTGGCGAAAAAAAAAGAAATACATTGATGATGAGTCAAATTACATTGATAATGAGTCATTAACAATGTAATTAATCTATTAGCCAAATAATATACGCCAGTGTGATATAGATTGCAAAAAAAACAATTAAAATCAAAATTCTGATTCAAATCAAAAAAATCGGATTTTTTTGATTTTTTTAAAACAATCAAGATTTTTATAAAAAAATCATGATTTTTATCAACCCTGAAATTTCAGAATTTAACTTGTAGATTATAGCTATATTTTATAATGCTCAATATTCACTCCACTCCTTGTCTCGTGCACCCCCGAGACGTGTCCCGTGCACCCCCAAGGGGTTCATGCAACCCAGGTTGGGAACCACTGCTTTAACCAATAATGGAGTTTAATTAATGACAAAATTATACAACAAATACATATCTTAAATTATCCACTAGTTAAGGCAACTATGTTTAAAAGTTCCAATTTGCAAGGGAGTTGAGATATTACGACATTCATGATTTGATTCAAATTTCCACTGAATTCAACTTGCTTACAAAAGAACTTTCTTTAATTAACTAGAGTCAATTTGTTATAGAATAATATTTGATTTTGTTTGTTTTATTTTATGGCATCAAAGAATTTCCAAATTGATATTAATCAGTCTCCTTTTTTTATGGAGTATCCTAAAATTTCTGGGGATTCAACTCAATGGAATAGTAAGGAGTTAAACAAGGTTAAAAAATGGATTGTACTAGAAAAAATTCATGGTGCTAATTTTGCTTTTTATATATCTAGTACTGGTGCTATACAAGTTGCTAAGCGTAGTTCATTCCTTTCCTCAAAAGAAGATTTTTTTGGGATACGAAACACCAACATTATACCAGAAATTAGTGATAAGTTGCTTAATATTTACAGACACATTTCTTGTAGATATTCTGATATTTTCCAGCTCTCTTTGCATGGTGAACTTTTTGGAGGTAAGATCAATATGAAACACTTTTTAAATTACAGCTGTCCCGTCAGCATGTTATTTGACACACTATATTTTGGTGGTTGTTTAATTGATAGTGTCTCCAAAAGAATATACTATCGGCAATTCTGGCTTTTTAGATTTATCCTTCGTCATAATTTCAAAGTTTAAATCCCTATTTGTAAAGGTTTTACTTGCCATTTGGATCAATTGATAAATTGGTCCCTTCTATTTTCCACCATCTTTGACAATTGACATTTATTAAAGGGGTGAGTCCGGTAGCTTAAACTGTCTCAATTAAGATTTTTTTGTAAATTAAAAAGTCTCCCACCAAAAAAATTACCTTTCCCACATATCCTGAGGGTCTTGGGAAATACTTTTGACCTCACACGGTCTGCTAACCTTAATTTTTATTTATATGCTATGTTTGATGCTATATCTACTCATTAGAATACTTAGTTATATCTATATTCGCCTATCAAGTGACTTTTTTAGGATGAGTCGCTGCTCAGCATACCCCCTATTTCTTCCCATATCTCCGGAACAATTTTTTTGCCGCTTGACGCTGACAGAATTTGATCGACTATTCAGATTTTCAAAAACTCCTCGGTTTTCGATAGATCTCTAAAGTAACTCGCTATTAATTAAGTGGAGCAGTTTTACGCTGTTAGATAAAGCGTACTTACTAAAGACATATAAAATAAATAACTTGTTTATCATCCCCGCCCATCCCAAATTTTACCCCCCGTCCGGATATATTTTATTCATATAACACGAACATAATAGTACAAAATATTAGCTATAAACTTGTGTAAAGTACTCCTAATGTATCATTTTTTAATAAGTCTTGTATTTTGGAGCATTATTTAATAATTTAACATTGTTATGTGATTTTATAATAAAATAAAATAATAATATTTGTTGTTTTGCATAGGTTAATGTTATTTGCATATCAATGGAAATAAAAATAAATATAAAATCCCTTCCGCCGTCCGTATTTTCTCAAAAAATCCGGATGATAAACAATTAATTAATTTTACCTGGCCCATAGCCTGCTATACATAAGGCCTCACAGTAACTTGTGGATTTTGGACCAGGGATGTCGGAGTCGACCTAACTATTTTGTTACAAAATATATCGATATATGGTTTTAATAGGTTAATGTAGGGTATAATAACGTATTCTATACAGTATAATTGTTTCGTCTCCACTTAGCATAGAATGTATATAGAAATTCAAATTTAGGATATATAATATTGACTCCTAACAGCAATAAAATACATGTAAGTGATGTGTGAATATATATACGTATATATAGTATTAATCAGCAGCAGGTGTCCAAAGGTTCTTTAGTGAAAATCAAAGTAGCCCTCCAGATAACAATCCAGCCCTCCAGATATTAAGCCAGTCCTCCAGATATTAAGCCACTCCTCCAGATATTAAGCCAGTCCAGATATTAAGCCACTCCTCCAGATATTAAGCCAGTCCTCCAGTCTAAATCTTACAATATTCCCTATAAAGACAATACAAGGCAAGAAATACTGTACAAACAGACGAATATCAAAATTATAGCAATATTACTTACTAATTTTTTTCAGTTTTCGTTTGTCCATACCCTTAGAAATAACCATTAAGTTATAATTTTAACTATATTTGCTAGAAAACAGTTAACAACTACAAATACAAGTTTATTAAGGATGTGGCAGCCATCAATTGAACAGAACAAACAGCTATTATTCCAGAAATCACAGATATTACAATCCAAAAGAGAATTAGTTGAGAGCTCGACAAGAATTTTCCTAGATGGTCCCTCCAATAACTTCGCCATCAGTTCATTATTATTCTTTATGGTAATAAAAATCTTTCAAACGATAACAATAGATTATAATACGATCTCAGAAGGGTATTTCAAGGCCCCGGGATCAGAGAGGTCTAATAGCTTAAATTGAGATATAGATAGATCGTCTATAAGATCTTTATCAATAGTTAAGAAATCTCGGCATATATGACATGACTAGCTACGCTTCAAGTATTGGTGTGTTGAATAGCCCGCAATAAATGATAAGGACTGGAGGACCTGGATACTGCACTCAATGATAGATAGGTCTGATATTGCATTCAAAAATGGCTCTAAATCAATCTCGCAGTCCGATTCTACGCTGTCCACAGAAGAGAATGATTCTATGAACTCTTGTAAAGAAGATGTGCTAGATACAGTCTGACTGGAAAACAAGTTTAAGATGCAGGAAACTTTAAGACGACACTCCGATTCCAAGGTCTGAAGATAAGAAACGTGATAGTTGGAACCTGACATCATACGATATAAACCGAAATAGTGTTCCAATGGATCTGTCTGCAGGAATGATGTTAAGGAAAACAAGTTTAAGATGCTGGAAACCTTAAGACGACGCTCCGATTCCAAGGTCTGAAGATAAGAAACGTGATAGTTGGAACCTGACATCATACGATATAAACCGAAATGGTCTTCCAATGGATCTGTCTGCAGGAATGATGTTAAGAGAAATGAATAGCCGCAGTTTTCAGTTAAGAAGTTTGTAATTTGAGGTAATACTAGACAAGCATGTCTCAAGCTTGTAAATGTCTGCTTGCTCAATTTTCTTCCTTTCTCAAGCAATGACTGCCAGGCATCTAACCAGTAAACAATGCGCGTTAGAAAAATAAAGCGGTCATCATTAGAAATCAAAGGACGAGATAAATAATCATTTAAACGAACATGTTTATATGGCCTATTAACATTAACTATTTTCCAAAGTAATAATAGAATCTGAACAAATTCCGAGGTATGGGATTTGAATGCTGGGCTGCGTTGTTCATTTTGAATTTCCAGAGCTGCAATAGTGGATTCATGAACTACCTTTAGAACAAGTTTAACATTATGACGTTCGAGGCTAGATGGATAACAAGACTTAAGAGTCAAACGTGGAGCGAGTTTTGCCAACCTATCCCTCTCTGAATTATATAGCATTCGAATATCACGAAAAGAAGTGTGAAAATTTTCCAAAGGATTTGGTGGATCGATCAATGGAGATGCAATCTAAATCAGGATAAGAAAAGAGTTTGCCATCAGATTGCTGATTCAGCCAATTATTGCGAATACTTTTTAAAATATGCACGAAGTCAAAAGTAAGAAACAGGCTCCTGTCTATACCACAAGGATGTGGTACTCGCGTTTCCAGTTTACCAGTAGGGGAAAACAATTTAAAGAGTTTCATATTAAGAGGATAATTGTCAGTAGAAATGATTTGGACAAATAGGCCACAATCCTCAACATCACAAATACAAGATTTAATCGTGTCAAACAACTTCTCAGCTGAGACAGAAGTACATGGAAGTAAACGGACAACACACGAGCATTTCTTATACAAACTGGACACCATAATAGCAAAAACATTTTCGTAGGATCATCGGCATCAATATTGGAGGCAAGTATCTTACCTCCTTTGTAAGAAATGTCGGACTTCACATGTATTTCATCCATCTGAATGATTACATACTTTTGCTGTGGAGAAAAAAATTGCGTAGATTGTCTAAGAAATGTGAAGAAATCACTCTCAAGTCCAAAAGAAGAATACAATTTTTCTAAAGTATTGAAGTGAGGAAGATATAGGCAAGACATACTCTGGAGATATTTATAACAAGAAGGTGAAATTAAATGTGTTTAGAGGGATAATACCTGTGTTAATATATTATACCGTCGCCTGTTTTTCGGAATTAGACTGTTTTGAAGTTGGCAATGAATAAATTGAAGTTTTGAAATTTCCGGAGAATTGTGGAACTCTTCATCAGACTTTTTATCACTGATATTATCGATAACTTGTTGTATATGAATTCCAGCATATGCAATATGAGAATCATTAGAAGTACAGACAAGAGACGTTTCAGAACTATCAGAGATAACTGCAATTTCATCTAATAAAGTTTCAAGTTGACGTGTGTCGCTCACAAAAATTCGTGAAAGCGGGAAAATTTGGCCATTACGATATGCTCTTACGGATAAATCAATTTCTACTGTCAAATATATATTAACTAGAATTTTGTTATTATCTAAACGAGGGCGCATAAGAATCAAAGAATTCGGATTAGGATACCAATATGATATGACATTAGAAATACAAATAATTGGTAACTTATTTTGCAAATCCTGGAAACTGTTCAATATAAACCTCTCATTCTCTTCAATATTCGATTTCAGGCTAAGATGTAATGCTTGTGAGAAGAATTCTTTTCTTTAGATTCAATAGAAAGTCGACTACGTTTGTTGGTAGTTTGTGTAGAATAATAATTCGGGCATCCGGGTAGAATGGATGGTACAGCTCCTTCTTTAAGCTTTAGGTACTTTCGTGGCATCTCTCGATATGTCTCAACGCCATTCGGTACCTTGTAGGTGCGTTCAATTTCTTCTTCCTTAAAATGCAAGGAACAAACGTGCACAGTCTTGAGTTCATGAATATCATCTCTGTGGAGTGCTCGAATCCAAGCGTGTCGAAGTTCGTCTGGTTTGTGTGGCATCTTGAACACTGGGATTCGCTCGTCATCATCATAATGGCTTCTACATCCGGGAGCTGAACAGCGGCTGGGTATTGTAATCGTGTGGAAATAATACGTATACTGCTTGAATGTAATGCTAAATCTAAATGAATTGGAGAAATGACAAAGTTTAAATGTATAGTGTTTAAATATACATATTATATACTATAATTAACATTTATGGTTTACTACAATTCCATTATTTCAAATTTCAAAAAGTAGATTAAAGTAGTAGTTTTGTGCCTTCACTATCTAGATTACGTTATTATACCCTACATTAACCTATTAAAACCAAATATCAATATATTTTGTAACAAAATAGTTAGGTCGACTTCGACATGCCTAGTCTAAAATCCACAAGTTACTGTGAGGCCTTATGTATAGTAGGCTATGCCTGGCCTAATGTTCCATAAATCTTTAAATTTAGGATTTATTTCTATCATAAGGTTCAGGAACCTAAGAAATTTTTTAATTTACAGATATCAATTTGATGTTACACTTAATTACTCATTAGAGTGTCAAATTAGCCATTTAAACACCAAACACTATTATAGATCAAATATTATTTTTCGTTACAATGTCATAGTGTACTACACTTTGAAAAGTTAAAATTTTTACTGAGTAGTTTTGTTCTTTTTCAATGCAGTGCGAATACACACAAAATATTTCAAGTCTTAATGTTCAGTAGTTTTAGTAGAAGACTAGAAGTGACCTCTACCGGACTCACCCCTTAAATAAGCATGATTTTGAAATAATTAATACACTAGCGCGCTTCGCTTTCTAGGTCGCTTTGCGGCAAAACACAACCACACACACCAACCGCTTTGCTTTGCGGTTGGTATGTGTGGTTTATATACTTCTAACATTGATTATAAAGCGTAAATAGGCCTAAATAGTAGAATTTAACAATGCAAAATTTTAGTGTTTACGTTACCATGTGACAATGAGTAAGCATATTGGAAATCTGGTGTGACCAACGTGTCCGCATCATTAATGTACAGGTTCTATTAAATTTTCAGATTTTTATTTCTTAGAGACGGGAATTATATACGATTAAGTGAATTTTCAGCGTTCACGCAATGTGACAATGACGTCATAACTACTCGAGGTGTGAGAAATTCTGAATGGAAACCTCAATTTGTTGGTGGGTGCCAAAAGTACCCTTATATGCCAAAAATCACATTTGGAAACCGTCCACTTTCTTCAATCAATTCGGGACATACAAACAAATATATATATATATGCACCCAGCCATAGCATTCTATACATAATAGTGCAGCGGCACAACCATATAATTGTTTAATTTTTTGATAAAAGCATACAAAATTTGTACACATGTACTTTGATTTAGTGCGAACATTTTTGGATATTGAGGCAATTGGAAGAGTTTCTATATCGGCCATAACAGCTCGCCAAAGTAACCACGTCCGATAGTGTTCGCCGGACTTGTTTCCCATAAAAACTTGTTCAAATTAATTTATATCGTCTTTATATTGTTAAATTCGGTTTCCAAGTAAAATTTCCGATAATTTGATGTATCACATGACCATATTTGTAAGAATTTTTCATAGCAACGCTGCAATGTATCAGAAATGTGTCCCAATTGTGTCTTTTCATTCCCCAATTGTGTCCTTACCCATCTGAGTGACCCCTCTTTCGACTCCACTCAACTACCTGAGTATAATGGGAGTGCATGTCGATCAATTACCACGAATACTGTCCATAATTGGGAGAATTGGGTTGGCACTGTATAAAATGTCCCATCAGACTGAATTTTGGAAATTTCTGATGCAACCAATTTTCTGAGAATTGTGATTATTGTAATATACATTAAAATGATTATACACTTTTTGCGCAAGATTGGTTGGAGATAGAGCATTGAAATTTATTATCATTGAATAGGAAGTTTAGGACGGGCTATCAATTGGATCCATTAACTAAGCTGTAACTATATTTCTTCTCGAGATATGACCTCAAGCATTGAAATCACGTTTCCAAGGAAACAGAGGAATGAGGCAACATTCCATAATTGATTCTGAGATATTTTATGTAAAATGACTCCTATATGGGTTAGTCAAAGCAATTTGTTTGAAAAAGCAAAATTGAACATTTTATATGCGTTCAAAGTTTTAGCATATTTGGCCTATTAGACAAAACTGTGACGTCATTTCGACATAGTGCTATCTCAAAAATATGCGTCTTGTACATGACTACCTTTATAAAAAACAATTACATAAGTAGAAGCACCCTGGAATACTTATTTCAAGAATAATTGCATTGCATATATATTAAACAGGTGTAGAAATGTGTCCATAAAAATGTAATAAAAAATCCTGACCCCAGGTGCACATCTGTAATCCATGAGACACCTGTCCTGAAAATTTCAGTTCTTAGTTAATTATGCTCTGTTCAGTGGAGACGATACGGCCCAATAATATTAATAATAACCAAGGCAGTAAGATTAGAACTGGGCCACAATACTATAGTATATTCGGCACAGTAATAAAATCCATAATTGCAGCTGTGCCGACGCATGCTCCTTTGGTGGCACTATATTTTGGTGGTGGTTTATTGATAGTGTCTCCAAAGGGACATGCTGTCGGCATAGCTGCAATTTTGGATATTTTTTTCGCCTTGTCATCACTACCATGAAGGTGTTAAATTATTTCAGAAAGGAGTTTCAGAAGGCATCGACCCTTAGAGTGGTGGAAGTTTCCATTTAGTTCACTTCATTTTAGAGATATTCAAGTTTCAGTAGAATATATTAAGTGATGAGTCAGCATTTTTTATGTGCGTATTGGGTGATCGCCCAACACCATCCAACCCATTCGAAATATAGAATTCACAAAATTGTAAAACGCATTTTTTTGACGATGTCATTAACACCTCAAGGTGTCAAGACACATTTGTAGAGGTGTCACGTGGCATAAGGATCAATTGATAAATTGGAAGTTTGTTTGTATCTTGTTTCATCTCTGAGATTTATGTTATTTAATTAATTATTATAGATAATAATTAATATTATTTATAATATGACACCAATTTCAATGTCAACTTACAATTATTATGTTAAATTATTTTGTCATAAATAATTAATTAATTAATTTGGCTATCAAATTTCAATTCCGCACACTCGATAACCCCTAATAAACAAATTGGAAGCATCTATATAAGTAATATACTGACTGAATTAATTATAATTAATTACGTCAGTATATTAACAGTGCAATAATATTATCGCTTAAGTAAATATAATCACATAATCTGTCGTTGTTATGAAATATATAATATTTTTTTTCAATTGGAAAATAGCTAAGTTGTTTAATACGTCTTTTATTAGTTACGTATTACGTATAATACGTATAATGTAATACGTATTATACGTATACCTTAGAAATAATATCGAGCTCATGGAATTTGCTTTGAACAACTTTTGGTTTAATCGTTGTTCTTTTATTGTTAATCGACTCGTAGTTTAGTTTCTATAGTACAAATATGATTATTTGCTAAATGTTGTATTTACAACAACAATTACAAATATTCTATTGAATTTACTTCGAAAACATCCCTGATTTAACGTATAATACGTACTAGTGGATAGCGTATTACGTATAATACGTATTATACGCAAAACGCGTATTAAACAACTTAGGAAAATAGAAGCCTACTCGATCTCACAAGTTTGAATGAATATAATAATAACGAGTTGAAACAATAGAATTAGATTAACCCTTTCAATTGAACTGAAGTGTTAGTAAACAATGGAAATTTGCAATTGTATTGTGGCACAAAGGAAGCCCAATTTGAAAATTTGTGCACTGTGAAGAGGTGTAGAATTTAATTCTCTATCGAATGCATTTAAATTAAATATTCGCACACTATTTATTGTTCTTTTTCTAACATTAAACAGGTACAAAAATGTGGCCAAAAATTTGTAATAAAAAATCGTGACCCCAGGTGCACATCTGTAACCCATGAGACATCTGTCCTGAAAATTTCATTTCTTATTTAATTAAACTCTGTTCTGTGTACGATCTACGGAAGGATAATAATAATTACTAACCAAAGCACTAAGATTAGAACTGGGCCACTATACTATGGTATAGTCGGCACAGTAATAACAATAACCAAGGCAGTAAGATTAGAACTGTGCCACTATACTATAGTGTTGTCGGCACAGTAATAATATACCAAAGCACTAAGATTAGAACTGGGCCACTATACTATAGTATAGTGGCACAGTAAAAAGTGCGTACCTACTAACCGAGGTACGTCTTATCCGTATGCATAATCTGAATGTCGAAATACTGACTAGTTCAATGTAATTATTACGATGTATGGTATACAAGTCTTTAACAAACTTAACGATAAGATTGTAGTATTTTGTTGTCATCTACTCTCTTAAACCAATTACTAACTGATACTTTTCTAGAGTACGTACTAACCGTACAAAAATCAATGTATTTTATTTACTTGGGAATAGAAATTGGTACGTCTTATTCGAGGACGTTATAACCGAATCATTTATAATGGATCATTCACTAAGATTACTTAGTACTTAAGTACTAAGTACGTACAGTTGAAACCGGATATTTTTAACACATTCTTCACACGAAAATTTGTTAAAAATATCCGATTGTTAAAATACCCGATTTTATAACAACAACAATAATTAATTATTTACAAGAAAATATGTTAAAAATATCCGATTGTTGAAAATATCCGGTGTTAAAAATATCCGGTTTCAACTGTACTTAGTTAAGTACATACTTAAGTCGTATTCACTAAGAAATATTGTTGTACTCAAGTACATACTTAACTAAGTACGTACTTAAGTACGAAATTGAATTATATTTATTGAATTATATTTAATAGCATATCATATTAGTGTGGAATGCTATTGTAATAGCTTGCTGTATTCTTTTAAATTCAAAAAATATTCTCAATGAAGTTTCCGTGATTTGTGTGCTTGAGAAAAAACAGAACTTTTAGAAAACAACAACCATTAGAAATATATGTTGAAAATAGAATCATAAACTTCCCCTAAAGTAAAGCAAGTACATGTACTACTAGAAATCTAATACAATGTTCTAATTAAACACCATCGTCTAAAGAGTCAAAAAAAGAAAATTCTTATATGTTAAGTACGTTACTTAAGTTTTAGTAGGTTACTTAAGTTTTGTACTTAAGTGTGTACTTAAGTACACACTTAAATCTTAGTGAATACAAATCTTAGTGAATATGACTTAAGGTCATAGGGTAGCCGTGCTGGGTATAGAACACTGAATTTCATGTCAAATTTTTATTGCAGATATCACGGAAGATTATTATGCCCAGAAAAATGGCGTTAAAATAATTTCAAAATTTCACACCTGAGGTGAGAATTCTTTATCCAAAGGTGAGAATTTTAGTCCATATAATTTATTTTTATTTTTTAGAAAAACCATTTTTTGATCACAATCGCTCAATCTATACTATTTAGGTCTTAGATGATTTAAAGTTAAAATTGAAAAAAAAAATTTTTTTTAGCAAGTGATTTTGCGCCTGAGAACGATCACTCGAAAAAATTATATTTTTGATTAAGGATGTTATTGTGAAAAATCTTTAATTCATGTAGTAGAAGGTAACTGGGTGGGTTAGAGCATCTTGCAATTTAGCATCTATGAGATAATAATTTTTTAGAAAAATTTTTATATATTTTTTATCGAATTTTTTATTTCGCAATTTTCATTTTGCACGCTATTCATATCAATTCGGAATATATCCAGTTACCTTCATCTTTGGATAAGGAACATTTAATAATTCATGTATATCGGGAAAAAATGGATTTTACATATCGAAACCTTCTCAGGCGACTATATAGGATTAGTACTGAAAATTTACATTATAGTTTATAAAGGCTTTAGTTTGTACAGTACAAAGCTTATAATTTCATGATTAACTAGTAATATATACAGCTACTTCAAAAAAAATTTGCGAGCTTCCAGCTCAACTTTCAAAAATCACTTCCCTATGACCTATCTTAGTGAATATGACTTAAGTACATACTTAGTACTTAAGTACTAAGTAGGTACTTAACTTCTTAGTGAATATGGGCCCAGATAGGTGGAAAGATCGGTTATTAGAGAACAGCAGGTAGTAAACGAGAGTACGTCTTAAGCCGAGTACGTAGTAATCGAGTTCCACTGTACTAAATTTAGGTTCACTCACAGCATTGCTATATTTATATATATATATATATTCAAGGCAATGATGTGCTCCGTTACTAAATCTTCCGTTACTTGGTTACCGTTACTTTATATCTTCCGTTACTTTCTTTCTTCCGTTACTTTCTTTCTTCCGTTACCTTTACTTCGTTTCTTTTGATCAGTTCTCCGTTCACCTTTAATCAGTTTCCGTTACCTTAATGTGACGGTAACTCATTAAAAGTAACGGAGTAACGGCGATGGAATATGTTTAACGTAGTAGCGGTAACATTATTACTGTAATGTATTGGTAAGTGTAACTGATTAAAGATAACGATAACTAATTAGAACTAACGGATGTCCGTTACCGATACTTGTCCTGGCAAATATGTTTATCTGGAGATACAGAACTGTTTGATGTTAGTGATGGTGATCTAAAGAATTTAATGAAATCTCACATACTTCTCGAATATCACTGATACAGCTCTTAGATATCGGAGAAGGATCTCCACGGAAAACACATTGGCTAACAGATCTGTGCCTACTTGTAAGTATAGATCAACAGATATAATGTTTTTTAATCTACCTCGGCTGCATAAAAATTATATGGTGGTCATCTGGAAACCACATTGATCAATTGGTTAAATTAAGTAGTGACAACTTTGATATCCTGGAAAGATCTGACAGCACTTCTCCTTCTCTTTGGTTTTCAAATTGTAAGCAGAAATTGATCGCTTGGTTCACTAGATCTATTTCTTTTGATTCAGATGAGAGGCGACTACGCTTGGTGGAGGACTGGCTGGAGTAGTATGCAGAACATCCAGGTTAGAAACATGGGATTGCCCCATCCTTTAACTTAGGACTTGCTCGAGTGATTTCTCTGAATGTACCATCTCCATTCGGTACCTTGTGTATATGTTCAACATCTGCTCTAAAATGTCCGATACAAACGCCCGCGCGCGCGCGCACAGTGGCCAAACAAGTGTAAATAGAGCATTTTTCGAGCGCCTCAGATTGACTCGATATTATTGACATCGTTTTCAGCATACATGAAAACCTCAAAATCCAATTTATTGTGCTGGGAAACATTCGAGATCAAGAGTTATGGTTAACGAGATCATCATGTTACAACAATTCTAAAAAAGCAATTTGTGGTTTCAGAATTGCAGTATCAAAGTCCTACAAAATTCAACAAATTATATTATGTTGATGAAATATTCAAGTTAGCTTTATCATTGGCATTGGCATTGTATGAAATCAATGTATATGAATGCATTTTAACTTCCTATATAGTCTAAAAGTATAATACATTTCGACCAAAATTTTATGATTCGGACGCATTTACTAATTTCCAATATTGTTCAAGAACTTTTGAGAGCAATCATGAGCAATTGGTTTTTACATGTTAAATGAAAGATTATGATGATACCTTCAAATTAAAAAGTATTCTAGATGCGCGAAAGGGCGCGACTGGGGTCATCTAATGACTTTTAAACATAATATATTAGGATTTAACTATTTTTGAAAAATTATATCAGGTTCAAGAATTATAATCAATAATCATGGTTGAAAAATAAATTTTTGTTAACAAACCTAAAATATAATTTATGAACTGATCTAGGCCTAACTTCAATAATTTTTGAGATAATGAGACTATTACCATATAAAGAATTAAGTGCTAATTATCTTATTATCTCATAAATAATTGTAGTTTGGCATATATAATGTATTATCAATGAATAGGAAGTTACCAATTGCGGATAGATCAGTTCTAGCCTAGTTTACATAAAATCGATAGTTTTTTAGTTATGGCTCATTTTAGGAAATATACATATCCATGGCAACCGAGGAATGTGTCAACATTCCATTTAGAATTTCAATAGATTTCTTTTAACAAGTCCTGGGCATCATCATGTTCAAATCTTGATGATTTATAACGCGTCTAACTATGTTAAAAGCATGCTATAAAAACACAATAATACCCACCAAAAATAGCGATTACGTAATCAAATGATGACATTGCTCAATTATGAAGGGTGCTATGTATACCTTGATACCATGTTCCTTTATAGTTATAGAACATTTATGAGGTCTATCACTACTAGTTATTTAGATAACGATAAATAACCTATTTATCAATAGCCTTCCTTTAATCCATGGTCCAGTTTCACAAAGTTGGTCTTTATATAACGTAGGTCACGGCTAGTGTTATTGGAAGACAAGGTCAATAGAGAACTTTAAAAAACATAATTTATTCCATTTATCGGACAAAGTCCATCTGAAACATGAAGTACAAAATATATTATTATAGATTGTGGTTGATTTATAACTTAGAGTTGACTTACAAAATAATTGTTTAATAACAAATCCATTTTCGACCGCATCCCTAGTCCAATTTTGGTGTTTTGATGGGAGGTCTTATGATAGAGTAGGCTTTGTACAAACAAATGTAATACTACTACAATGTATTGGTTTGTCAAGTCCTGGAAAATGAGAGTGACACTTAAAACAGTAGAATATTC
Organism: Hexactinellida sp. DTS-2022; assembly: GCA_028753945.1. Taxonomy (NCBI): domain Eukaryota; kingdom Metazoa; phylum Porifera; class Hexactinellida; species Hexactinellida sp. DTS-2022. Next base: position 3,895,276 of record JAPNXP010000014.1, read on the forward strand.
TCAAGTTGTATAATAGGAAGGATTATGTCCATAAAGATAGAGAATCGTTTATGGAAATTATCAGCATTTCGAAACCCATGAAGATGATCTTTATCGCATCCATCCTGAGAATTTTGATTTACACATTATGTGTGTGTGGCCACTCATTTGAAATTTTTTCCTGAATTCATACTCAAGACAATCTCTTTCTTTTATCACGAGTGATATCTTAGCGGCGGATTCATCGGCGGATTCGCAGACCTCACGTTTATGCTAATAACGAAAAAAGTTTACGCTGTAAGTGAATAATTTTCACATCAGCGGAAAGATTAAATTTGTGACAACCCATATATCTTCCCAAAATGCCAAAATTCCTTAATATAACTTAGCAATTTTAGTTCAAATTTACACCTCGGTTTTTGCTTAATAACTCAAAAATTATTCATTATTATATACAATTTTCCTTTTAATCACATATATATCTCACCAATGACAACCTGTCATGTGAATTCCAAAACAAATACAGTATTTATTTTTTGAAAAAAAGATTGTTAACATAAATTTCACTAAAATCGGCTTTCAATGATGATTTGCATACCTATCCAATATTCATAATGTATAATATGTTGTCAACTCTAATACGTAATACTATTGATAATAATTTATTATGTCCTTTGTTTATAATTCAATGATTTCTCACTATAAATGATACACTGCCTTTCTTCTACTTGATTTTCTTCAAATGTATTTTCATATTTTTCAAACACACATTTTAACTTTTTTTTCCAACATTTTTTTGACTTTACAGCATATTTCTCATCTTCATTTTCTCCTCATTTCATTTTCTTCTCTCTTCTTTATTTATCCAAGTCAATTCTTCCAATTCAAGTTAGTTTATTTATTTTATTTCCCTTAGCTACTTTTTTATTTATTAATAATACCAGGGCAGGCCATGGCATGACCGATATTTTACCACTTCATTTTGAAGGATCAGATCTAAAATTTAATTTACAATAACGTGGCCCTCAAGGTTTGGATGCCCAAGGCCGGCGGAAGGAAATACCGCCGGCCTAGAATACTAACATAATTATATAATATTACTATATGCAGTCGATACCAACGGACGATAATAATTTGTTCGCTTTATCCGGAGTTCGTATTAACCGGAGTAATACCCATTCAATCGCCATTGTAGGGACCTGATTTTGTGGAATTGTTCTTCTTATCCGGAAATTCGTATTATTTACCGTGTTCGTACTAACGAGGTTCTATGTAGTAGCATATACAGTGGAACCCCGGAATTACGGTCACCCTTGGGACCGAGAAAAATGGCAGTAATTTCGGGGTGGCCGTAATTGTGAAACTTTTTGATAAAAACCATATTCCATTAACATTAACCATACTATACCAATTAGAACATACTATTACATAATTAATAATTAAAATATGCATCTAAATTTGATTGCTTGTGATGACCTGGAAAATGTGTGGAAATGGCCTTTGCGTTGACTTTATCTTCAAGAGAAGACATCATGACCAATTGCCGATGCGATTGACCAGAATAATTTTTAATTAACTCAACTTTTGTTTCAGATCCAGTTCATTGCGTTTGCTTGATGCCATTAATAACTTATGAATTACTGACAGAATAATATGCTTTTAGGTTACTAGTACAATCTATTGTTATTTAATTGTCAAGAAATTGTTTTCGTTTTCAAACATGTAATAATGATTCTCTATTGTTAAAAGTAATTGACCATAATTCCGAGGTTAAAAATATGGTTTCGATCTAAAACAAATGACTGGAATTCGGAATAGCGGGGTGGCCGTAATTCTGAAATAAATCAATGTTAATGTCTATGTGAAGTCAGACGGGACTTTAAAAAGTGCCCGCAATATCGGGGTGGTCGCTATTCTGAGGTGACCGTTATGCGGGTTTCCACAGTACTATGTATTGATTAAAATAATAATAATAATTTCATCTAGTAATGACTTCAATAGAGCAATTCGTCGAAGCTCTCCAGAAACTCGGCTATGACAGCTTCGATAGCGTAAGAGATACTTTGACCAAAGGAGACAAATATAAGCCAAATCTGTCTGGGCAAAATTGTCAATTATTCTTTTGGAAAAAACAAGGCTACTAAGCGCGATTCTCTCAGCTCCAAATGGAGATTGAAATGCGGATACTTTCAGCATCTCGTAAAGCAAATCATCAATACGCGTAAGTTTATCATTCCCATTGATGTATCCCAATTGGCAGTAGAGCATATCAGTACTCAGTTAATATCTGCTCGCTCATATCCTGACTCTGTAGAGCTCAGTAAGATGAGTTTGAAGGAGTTCGATTTCAGTTTCCTAATTTACAGCGAGACGTAACGAATAACAGTTTGCTAGGTCAGGGACTTCTTTAATATAGGGACTGTAAACTTCGTTTTACGTTAAAATTAGCGTAGGCCTAAAACAGTATTGTTACTTATTGATATCCCGTAATCCGCTAATGCTAGACACTGGAAATGTATTATTGTCGTATTGAAAGCAGGCCTGGGGTAATAGTAATATGTAATAGTAATTGTATTAGTAACGATTACATTTTAGAAGTAATAGTAATAGTAATAAGTAATAGTGTTTCAAATAGGATGTAATAGTAATAGTAATAGTAATAGAACCTATTGTAATAGGAATTATCTATTACAATTCTATAACTTCGGACTGGCTTATTTGATTTTTCGTGAAGAAATAGGAAGTTGTTAAAATATTATTAAGGCAAGATGATTATCGTTTTGAATTTGTCACTTTATTAAAATTAGTTGTTTTATTGAAATTAGTTGTTTGCTTAGATTAGATAATATGTTTTGTTCAGGGTTCTTGCCAGGATGTTGTAAGGGTACATGAGAGTGAGATATTACTTAATGTCAATGTTTTAATGAAACCTTCAAAAAATAATATTGACTCGAAGGGCACATGCCCACTTACGACATGTGAATAAAGGGTACAATAGCATTCAAGAAGGGCATGCACCTTTTGATAGAGGCCTAGCGAGAACCTTGGTTTTGTTTGTGTGGGATAATCATTTAAAATAATAAACTTCAGACATTCTGAATCATAGCAAAGTCTTAGTAAATGTCAGTAATTTGTAATAGTAATAGTAAAAGTAATAATAAAAGTAATAGTAATAGTAATATATTACATATTATAATAATGTAATTGTAATAGTAATAGTAATAGGAAGAAATATAAGTAATAGTAATAGTAATATATTACATTTTAGAGTAATTGACCCCAGGCCTGATTGAAAGTCATATTTTGGGATTCCAACGGTCATATTGGTTTATCGAAATATTTGTGGAATGTAAGTTATGCGATTTTCACACCCTTCCATATATATGGTAATATTGTTAAAATCTCGAGATTACTTAACTATATACATATGAAATGTATCATTTTCGTACAGGAAATCATATTTGGGAGTCCAACGGTCATATTGGTTTATCGAAAATATTTGTGGAATGTAAGTTATGCGATTCTCACACCTTTCCATATATGGTAATATTGTTAAAATCTCGAGATTAGTTAGTTTTATACATATGAAATTTATTATTGGCGAATGTGAAATGGGAATTCATATTTAGGGACTCAGTAGATCACATTGATTTACCTAAGGTGTTCCCCTTAGCTTATATTATTATTTTGGCACTCTCCACAGGAGGATTGCCCCGACCCTGTTTTGTAGTTTAGCTAATTCTTACCCATCAGATATCTGTCATTATGTTGTTTATTAAAAAATCTTTATAAGTTTCTTTCAAATCTATATTTAAATCAATGTTGTCAAATAAAATTTATTAAGTGGTGATGAGAAATGGATTTAGGACTACATATTCTGATAAAATTCAAAAAAATTAATACTTTATACATTAATTTCCCAATAACTCTGCTGTTATTCAACAGACCGGCTAACTGGTTAATAAAATCTCTAACCGTTAACCGATGTCAGCAACGGTTAACCGGTTAATCGAATCCAGCATTGTTATTTTTTAATAAACAACATAATGACAGATATCTGATAGGTAAGAATTAGCTAAGCTACAAAACAGGGTTGGGGCAATCCTCCTGTGGAGAGTGCCAAAATAATAATATAAGCTAAGGGGAACAACTTAGGAAAATCAATGTGATCCACTGAGTCCCTAAATATGAATTCCCATATCCCATTCGCCAATAATAAATTTCATATGTATAAAACTTTCTAATCTCGAGATTTTAACAATATTACCAATATATGGAAAGGTGTGAGAATCGCATAACTTACATTCCACAAATATTTTCGATAAACCAATATGACCGTTGGACTCCCAAAATATGACTTCCTATACGACAATAATACATTTCCTGTGTCTAGCATTAGCGGATTACGGGATATCAATAAGTAACAATACTGTTTTAGGCCCACGCTAATTTTATCGTAAACGAAGTTTACAGTCCCTATATTAAAGAAGTCCCTGGCTAGGTTTATTGGCATCTGGTTTCGATTATTGCCAGCTTTACGGTGTGATGTCTAAGATAGCTTCTTCTCCTCCCCAAACAGGGTGGACTGATAGCCATTTTTGGTCATTCATAAACTGTAACAATAGTCTATGGTTAGATGCAATAAACTTTTTCAGCTTAGAGTGTCCGCTTGTTAGTGGTGAGTTCATTCTAGTGGATGACAAACTCCACAACCAGTCGAAAAAGTTTACATTAGTTGTAGGATATTAGAGCTATTCGGGAATTCATATTTAGCTATCACAGTCCAACAACTGGATTTGTTCACTAGCTTTATTCTAGCCTGTCGAGAAAGTTCAGATACTTTAAGCTCATTTCATGAATCTTTGTTCCTAAAATTGCATCATACCTCTTCTTCTTCAGATCAACAAGTCCCGATATTGTCATCTACCGATGACCCGCAACCTGAAATTGATATTACCTCCAATATTCCTGCTTCCAAATTGCTAGTGTAATCTGTAGATGACAGTATACTCTGGGTAATGAAGTCATAGTTGAACAATCCGTGTTTAGTGAGGAATTATGTGGTTAATTTTTGCTAAGTGGAATGGAATGGAAAAGTATTACACTAATACATGGAGACTCTGTAGTATTTTCTAATGATTGGACCAATTTATTTAGTTAAAAAATCAAGTGAAATTTCGTATCTGTTCTTTCTTTTCAATACAAAAAGGTTAATAAACTTAGTAGTAGAAAACAAAATAGCTGTTTTTTTAGAGCTTAAAGATTGTTTTGAATTTACATTTGTAATAAAGAAAGTGCCGTTGGAGTGTACAATTGGTGATAATATTATTGTGGAGTATGTAGCTTACGGAACCTTATCTGAAGAGCATTTCGATAATACAACTGTGCACTCACGAAATTTATCACATTCGCATAGGTTAGAAATAGCCAGAGGGGTAGCAGATACATCTGTAAATGCTTATTTCTATGATCAATTTGATTCTGTAGAGAACACAAACTTAGCTCTTAATTATGGTAACCTAAATAAGGTTAGGAGTTCTACAGTTCTGCGAAAAGCTAAATTTGATTTGTCTAGTTTACAGAGGTATTCTAATGATAACTGGACTGAGCTGATTAGCTTACAACTGTATTATAGAAATAGTGTTATTTGTCTTCATGTTGGAGGTTACATACAGTCACTAAGTCATAATCTTTTATTGTACATATGTACACTGAAGATCAAATCAAAATATTGAAACTGTTTAAAGATACAAGAATTGTTCTTCACTTAGATGCCACAGGATCTATTATTAGGAAAATGGAACCCTCACTAGAGAAAGTATTCTATTACGCTCTTACTAGAGGACATCCTACTTACTCCACTGTTTCAATTCCACTAGGCACTAGCAGAAATGATTAGTTCAGGACACACCAGTGCTGAAATAAGTTATTTTTTGCACAAATGTTCCCTTGACGCAAGGAAAATACTGGGCGATCTAAACATTTCACAAGTTGAAATAGATTTCAGCTGGGTTTTGATTCACATTTCTTGTAATATTTTTCTCAAGTGTGATATACATACTTATCTCCATAAGTGTTGGAATATGGTAGATGTAAATTCTGCAGTTAATGAGACGGACTTTAAAGTAATTCTTCACTTATGTTCGGCTCATTTAATACACAGTATAGGATTTCATTTAAATAAAAAATTTAAACTACAAAAAGAAGTGAGAAAACTGTTTTACATTGTATCGGATCTATTGTACGCGCTGTTGAAATGACAAGTATCAATAATTTATTCCAATCTTTATGCATTGTATTTATGAGTAGTTCTTAAAGTGCAATAGTAAAGACACATACTCATTTGCTGGAAACATACATTTAGTAATGAATCCGTAAACTCCTTAGAGACTAATGAATATTTGGTGGAAGAACATATGGATGATAATAATATTGCTAGTGATAACAGGGATATTAAAACATACAGAGAAAATCGCCTTTCGGCAAACATTTTATAAATATTGCAAAAAATTGCAAATCTTGGATCAACAATAATCCAAGGAAAAAATGCAGATACAAATCCTTGTTATAATCCTGAGCTTATAGAATACTTGTTAACATATTCTACCTACCTATATTACCTTTGTGGAGTGGGATAATCTTACGACCTATTAGTGTAGCGGATAAGACAAGACTAGCATCTTTACCAACGCTATTGTGGAGAATTGGATATGTATTGTTAAGTTAAATATTTTGGAATCCAAAACTAATTTGAGGCCTGGAGATTTGATACAATTGCTATATCCTGGTATAGTAACAATTTGCCTTTGACCCGCGAGCGAATAAGGTATTTAAGGGTCATAAAAGAGTAAGAAATAGTTTGGAAGAGGAAAGTGTTGAAGAATGGTCACGAAAAAAGAAAGTGTATTGCGGTTATTTACGACCTAAATCATATGAATTTCAAACATTTAAGAAGAAAAAAGTTGAGAATAAAAACAAAATATGTAAATTAAGCGTAAATGTGTCCCACGAAAATGTGAAAAGTTATCTAGTTTACGCACGCAAACTGCACCAAAGGTTATGCGAGTGGCCTCTATAATTACAGATGAGGAAATAGTTGAGACGGGGCTAATACGATATGTACTACCAAGCTTTGGTCCCCCACATACGGACTGACAAATTTATACGTGTAAAAGTGGAAGTTTCACTTTCGCGAGGAGTTACCGTACTCTAATGATGATATTTTAGATAATGAAGAAAGTTTATTTAGTTATTCGCCAAACTTGACTCAATATATAATTGGCGATGGAAATTGCTATTTCTCGACAATTTCTTACCTCATTACTGGCAGTCAAGATTTCAATGCGGAGTTTTGGGAGCTAATAATTGATACTATGCTAGGTGACCTAAGTATTAGTTGCAATAAATATTTACGCACAAAATATGTTTATACGCATGGTAATTATCGAAATGTACAAGACTGGGTTAACAAAACCGGAAAGAGGAAGAGTGGGAAATGGGCTACAGATCTTGAACTCTTTGCAACTGGTTTGTTATATAATATAGATATCTGGGTATTCTTGAGTCCGTTGGGAACACGTTGGATTGGATTTTCAGGGAATGGATCAACTTTTGAAGAGTTAATGAAGACGCCAACCCAAAATGGGATATATTTACGAAATATTGGGAATCATTCTGAACCTATTATTTCTGTTCAATTCGAAAATAATAGTTAATTAATTTTTTAATTGAACAAGGAAGAGTTTTAGAAGCCTTGCAATAGTTTACCACAATATGTAGATGTAATATCCTGTTATATTTAATGGCGCCCTTTTAAAATCGTATCAGTGAAAGGAATTCATGCATATTATCATTAATGTGTTAAATCCTAAACCAATACTAACTAGTTCTCTCTTTATTTCCATGTTCTACTAAGTAATTCTCTACCTTTTTTAGAATAACTTTGGTTATCTCGATTTCTCTTATCTCATATAAGCTTTACTAATATTTGACACTATTTTAATACCATGCACTTGTTGGTAGTCAATTCTGATATAATATGTTGCTTTACATTTATATGAGATTCACCCTCTTTAAAAGGCAAATATGTATATTTGGAGAGAAGGAATATCGGCACAAGTAAGATCATTCAGAAAGAAGTTACGCAGATTATGGAAATTAAAAAACCTGGAGTTGCTTAAAATACCTAACATTGTTGTTGTAATCATAATTGTTTATGTCTGATTCTCTTCTCTTAATTAATGAAGAATATTGCTTCCTGAAACCTCTTCAAAACAGGTTAAAGGTACGCAGGGTAAAATGAATTAAATCAAAGGATAAAATCAATTAGAAAAAGTCAAAGCAATTAAAATTAAATTAAAATCAAATTAAAGAATCGATAGCACTAGCTTTCAAATATTCTGCGTACCATTAACCTGTTTGGCGTACCATTAACCTCTTCGGCGTACCATTAACCTTTTCGGGGTACCATCTTTGCATACCATTAGCCAGTTCGGTGTACCATTAACCTCCCTGGTGTACCATTAACCTTTTCGGCGTACCATTAACCTGTTTGGCATACCATTAAACTCTTCGATGTACCATTAACCTCTTTGGTGTACCATTAAACTCTTCGGTGTACCATTAACCTCTTTGGTTTACCTAACCTCTTCGGCGTACTATTAACCTCTTTGGTGTACCATAAACCTTTTCGGTGTACCATCTTTGGTGTACTATTAACCTCTTTGGTGTACCATTAACCTCTTCGGCGTACCATTAACCTTTTCGGTGTTCCATCTTCGGCGTACCATTAACCCCTTTGGTGTACCATTAACCTTTTCGGTGTACCATCTTTGGCGTACCATTACCTGTTTGGCGTACCATTAACCTGTTTGGCGTACTATTAACCTGTTTGGTGTACCATTAACCTGTTTGTCGTACCATTAACCTTTTCGGCGTACCATTAACAACTTCGGCGTACCATTAACCTTTTCGGTGTACCATCTTTGGCGTACCATTAACCTGTTCGACGTACCATTAACCTGTTTGGCGTACCATTAACCTTTTCGTTGTTCCATCTTTGGCGTACCATTAACCTGTTTGGTGTACCATTAACGTCTTCGGTGCACCATTAAACTCGTCGGTATACCATTAACCTGTTTGGCGTACCATCAACCTCTTCGGCCTACCATTATCCTCTTTGGTGTACAATTGACCTTATCGGCGTACCATTAACCTTTTCGGCGTACCCTTAACTCAGCATTCAGTGTAGCATTAACATCCTTGAGTTTTAATATTTAATTAAGACTATTTATTCTTGCATAATTCCTAATTTAACTAGTCCATTCAAATTCTTATGCGTACCTTTAAGGCTTTAACCTGTCTGAAGAGGTTTACAGTAGTAATCACTAATCCTGATTTTATTAGGAAGTGCACTAATTAATTATTCTTCAGAGGTACCAAAAACTTTAATTCCTGTGAATACTGTGACGCAAATCAAATAAATTCTTATCAATAGTATTATTAGAAGTTGACAACATAGTATTCTACATTATGGATATTGAAAAGGTATGCTAATCATCATTGTAAGCCGATTTTAGTGAAATTTATATTAATAAGACTTTTCAAAAATGAATATTTTGTTTTGAAATTTACATGACAGGTTGTCATAGGTGAGATATATATGTGATTAAAAGGAAAATTTTATATAATGAATAATCTTTGAGTTATTATTGAAAAGCCGAGGTCTAAATTTGAACTAAAATTGCTAAGTCTTCTTAAGGAATTTGGCATTTTGGGATTATATATGGGTTGTCACATCTTTCATCTTTCCGCTGAGGTTAAAATTTTTAACGTACAGCGTAAACTTTTTGCGATATTAGCATAAACGTGAGGTCTGCGAATCCGCCGCTAAGATAACACTCGTGCTTTTATCGTGAGAATATGCGGCCTTTCTTATTAAGGAAATTGTCAAAATTCTCAGATTTGTACCCCGATTGTTGTTCAGTACTCACTGAAAATATATGGAATTGAATGGAAATTGAAGACCCGGATTTTAACTTTTGTCTTGATTGGCCTTTTAGATCGTGGCTGCTTAAAATGGCCCTTCCAATCACGTGCTAAATGTGGTGTTTATACCTGGAAAGTGTTTACAATTATGTTTTCAATCGGATTCAAGCAACTAACTCTCCTAAAACTCGATAGTGAAAAGTGCGAAAGACTTCGTTGATCATTGTATAGATTGCTTAGTACAGAATTACTTTAAATTTAACAACAGTAGCCAATTGTCACTTGACAACAACAAGACAAAGAACCATAATGTTCCTACTACCTGCCCCAAAGAAACTCATAAGAAATTCCTCTAAACATTTGCTTAGTTTTCATAATTTACTGCTAGTTTGCATGTAGTAATTTTCTTGAACTTGAATTTATGTTGGGAGACAAATATGAACCATATATACTACTTTGATATGTTTAGTTGATATAATGAGTATAGTATTAATCAGGTAATTGGTTACAGTTAGAAAAATAAACCCGCCTTTATCTTATCCCTGGTCCAAAGCAGTGAAATTGCCTTTATATAGTAGGCTATGAAAAAGCATATTAGCAAAATATCTTCATTTATCGTAGTTCTTTTTGACTCGAATTGTATATATGGTATATTTATGGTTTCATCATTAAATGGCGCCAAAACAGCTTAACCATAAATCTGAGATTCTCAAAAGTGGTTCAATTGGACTCGCAATGGTTGATTTCCCCATATACAACCAAAATAATAACAATAGGAGGCATATTTTATCCTAGAATAAAATTTACAAAGTGCTTTCAATTTTTTTGACCTTCTCGGTAACATACACGGTCGTATGTTAAGTAGGCCGTGAGTAGAACTATTACATTTATTGAAGTGATAATTTAATGAAGCAGAAAGTAAAACGGGCTAGATATTACTCCAAAAGCTAACCGTGAGAAACGCTTAACTTGAAGGTTAGATTCAATTTTGGCATTCAATCTTGAATTCATAAAAATCGGGTAACATCTCGCTCTGAAGCATTCAAACTAATTTGCAAAATCCTTTTTTGATATCTGATACCAGTGTGATTTTGTGAAGACGGAATCTAATTATCAGCCCCCACAGGTTATGTAATACCAATGACCCACGGAATATACATTCGTTTAGACTCTTGTCTCCATTGTTTATCTTAGCAGACACTTTAAAGACAATCCGTTATTTTGTGCTGTTAAGAGATTGTGAAATGACTGGATTATGAGGAAGGTATTGTATTCTTATTGTTTCAGCATTAGTTTTAATGTCAGAAACCTCTAAGGTCCCACTTTTGACTCTTCGATATCATTTTGATATACAGTCGAAATAGAGTTTTTTTGCCTCTCCGGATTATTTTGCCTCCTTGTTTCTCCTTGTTTCTCATAACCTCATAGCACTGTCTAATGTTGAATACGGGTTTTTTTTGCCTCTTTTTCCATGCATTTAGGGGGCAACAAACCCCGATTTCGACTGTTGATAAAATATCAGGTCAAATTGCTTAATTAACGGTTTGAGACTTCCAAAGGCTAAACCAAAATTATGTGGAAGTTTTGGTTCACTCTCTTTCCAATGCCAAGAAACTTTATATCGATTACTTTACGAATTTATTTATTTCATTTATTTTTTGTAATGCTTTGTGTTATCTGATTTTTCATAGCAGTCCTTAATACCAAGTGTTTCTAGATTCCATTAATCCTTTTAATTGGGTGGTTCCCCTACCGCATTAATAACACTTAACATCGATCTTTCTGATCGGTTCAGCAATTCCCTGTTACTCTTCCTGAAATGATCCAACCCAATTTGGATCCAAGAAAATACAGGCCAGGAATAACTGGAATCCTCATGGGAAGTATCAATTCCAAATAAATATCACTTCCAATTAGTAAATCAATTGTAGATGATTGTTTCTCTTCAAAGAATTGTCTTCTCAAAGTATATCCTTCATCAAGAACCGCTAGTTTACCTTATTTCCTATTAAATCGGCTTTCAATGGCGTTCTGTATAATATTTCAGGTGATGTATGGTACTGTACTTGCGTTAAAATATATCCAGATATTCTGATTATCCCTGAGCAAAATATCAAAATTAGTTGATAAGATCCGTGTTGATTTAACCTCCTCTGATCCAAATGTAGCAAGGCATATTTCCTCATTCTTTTTCCTTGCGAGTTTTTAGTTAAAAATGTTATAGTAGTAAAAATGTTATAGTAGGGTCCTACTATAGTTTAATACTATAAGTGCACAGTAATGAATTTACCTCTGTCGGACTTCCGGCGTACGCGATGGCCTGACTAAACCATTGGTGATAGAGATTTTAAATTTCGCTTTTGTTCGTCTGTTATATCGAAATTCGAATTAGTTATTGAAAATATAGAGGTTGTATTCTCCTAAGGATGTTCTTTCTATATATCAATTAAAATTATTAGGTCGACAAGTGCAATGAAAACACTTGAAATTTGGAACATTTTACAAGTTGATGATGATCTCAATTCTATTTTCAAAATAGTGACGTAAATACTACACATATTTCTAATTTCTATTTGTAATAATTAATCTTTAATTAATTTAAACATTTGAAGTCTTCACAATTCAAACATTAATTAAATTATATTACACTAAGATTAAATGTAGTTTGAATATTGAAATTCTAGTTAAATTAAACATTGGGGAAGTGCAATCAGAAGGAGCACACTCCCATCCCATCTATGATGGGTTTTTACTAATGTAAGACTATTGGTTCATAGGTGTCGACCATGCTTGGGCGTTCACCGGCATGAAGGAATCCTGACAATGCAGCAACTGTCCCGTCTCGGCATAAATCTGCAGAAATACGGTGATTTTTGGTGGTGTTCCGTGATAATTTGGATGGATCTACAATGGATTGCTATTTTAATTGATTCTGAACTCTTTTGAACAAATTTGTCCATATTTGGACCCACTGCGAACATCGCTTGAAAAGTGATTCATCAGTTTAGTTCTACACGATCCTAATGGCGAAAACAACTTTTCGCAAACAAGTTTTACACTTCCTGAAATTAAAAAATCTCATATCTCGCCCCGGCATGCTTTTCCGATAATTGGTAAATTCGACTCCACTGCATTGACTTCCTTTATTAAATAAAATTCTAGCAGATATAGACGACTAGTCATCAGGATTTCTATTTGTTGCAATTGCAGTTTGAATTAATTGACACCTTTTCGTTTGAAATAACGAGGGAGGATTCTTTATACATTGAATCTATTTGATCAATCACGGAGTGGGCGATATTTGAAAGTTCATTAGATATTTGGAATATAGTTGGGCAAAGGTTTCTATGGTGATCTTTGATAGTTCCACAATCTACACAAGATCTAACTACCCAACAATTATGCTTTTTGTGCCCCAGTTATGAACGCACATAACAACAGTTACTAATTCTGTCCTTTCGTGCTACTTCTGTTGAGTATTCCTGACATTCATCAGACCAATGACTCTGTTGCAATATCGACATTTGTTAATTATTGTTTTTCCTAGACCTCTATTAATTATATTCCTCTCGCCCGAAACTAATGCCTCCACTGTTGATGTCGTGTAGGAAGGTTCAAAGCTTGATCACCATTTATTTCTATCGAATGAGTCGTGACTCTCTTTGAAATTTTACTACACTGAATTGGTGGAAACCACTGTAGTTCAGAGGATTATTTAGCATTAATATTTGTTTCCATACCCGTTCTTAACTTTGTCACACCCCTCCTTTCCTCTCTACCTTTTTGTTTTTCGAGATGCATCAATACTGGTTTAGGTAACTTCGAAATTATTATTGAGATAAAAATCTGTGATTAACATTTTCTCCGATTGCTTCCATCCACTTAACTATTGTTCAACTTTGTCAAAAAGGTTCCGGAGTCTATCATATGAGACGCTGGAATTTGACCCAAAAATAGTCGGAATCTGACCCAAAAGTGCTATATCGGAAATTGACCCAAAATTGTCTGAATTTAACCCAAAACTGTTATATCGGAATTCGGAAATTGGGTAGGAATTAAACCCAATAACCAAAATAAGAAATTAATTGATTGATTAATTAACCCAAATTACTATGTAGTAGTTTGACCCGACCTGTAGGATTTGATACAACTATGTTGTGATATTGTCCTAGATTTAATATTAGGTTGATTTAGGACTGATGGACATTTGACACTTATCTTATTCATTTTTAATACACAAAAGTAATATAGGAATTAAGATAGAAGAGCAAAAGTAATATAGAAATGAGATAGGTAGTAAATATATGAGATTAGTTTGGGGGGCTACATTACTCACTGGAATATTTTAACCATTATATCAATCCTTCCGCGACAAATCGGGCACTCATGAATTAAGAGACTTAATTCTGTAGCACATTTTTCGCCATGTCCCGAACTTCCATGTATAAGAGAAAATTTTTCTTTCCTTTGCTGTAGGCACACATGGCATCGCGGCTCAGTACACTCATCACTTATGTCATTCTATGACAGATAAACAGTTGATGGATCCATTCTTTTGTTTTCTTTCCTATGGTTGAGGAAATACTTTTTTAGGATATTCGAGAGGTGTGCAAATGTCATTCAAATATCTAGTCTTATATTCAGCCCACTGTTGAACATTTAAGATGGTCTTCTTTTTTGGCGCCCTTGTAATTTCTAGGCCATTATCCAGCCTTTGTAATTCCAAATCATAATCTGCCATTACACTTTTAAAGCTAACATAAACTTCCAAACATTAGGATTATTGATTTTATGAACGAGTTCAGTAATTTTTGAGATAATGAGATAATTAACACTTAATTCATTATTAGGTAATACACTCATTATCTCAAATATTATTGAAGTTAGGCATATAAAATGTATCATCGAGGAATAGGAAGTTACCTATTCCGGATAGATCAGTACCAGCCTAGTTTACATAACACTCATAGTTTTTGAGTTATGGCACAATTTAGGAAATATACATTTTCCATGGCAACCGAGGAATGTGTCAACATTCCAATTATAATTTCGATATATTTTATTCTACTACTTCTGGGTATAACCATGTTCCAATTTTGAACATTTATAACGCGTTTAACTATGTTAAAAGTATGCTAGAAAAACAAGATAATTCGCAACCAAAATAACCATAACGTCATCAGATGATGACATATCACAATTCTGGAGGGTGCTATGTATACCTGGATACCATATTCCTATATAGTTATAATACACTTTTCAGCTCTATCATTGCCAATTATTCGAATAAAGATCAATTCTCCATTTTGAAAATTAGAAACTTGCCTCTTTGTTTTATGGCCTTCTCGGCGACATATATAGCCGTATATTAAGTAGGCCATGTATCAGTAGATGAATCCAATTTTTGAACTCTTTTGTTTACTTGGTACAGTTTACCAAACCTAATTTTTGTTCCTTATCGTATGCAGCCCTGGTGAAGTGGAACCAGCACCCAACAATGTTTGCTTAGGGAAACACAGAAATATATGCATTTCGTGAAGCTTTTTCAAAATCGCACATCACTTACGATGGATTAAACTCTGAGATATAAGTACGAACTGCTGATATTACTGCTGTATATAGTTTTTCGTTCTTTGCAGTCATAGGTATGTGTAACGCCGGGACTGCGTGTCCTTTAACTTAATAAAAACCGTCGATAATTGATAGAATAATCGTGGAACGACTTTAAAGGTTGCATCAAAATGAATTACTTCAATTTCCTTTATCTTAGAAATCATTTGATCAGTAGCAAAAACAACAACTATCTCACTACCCTACTTAACTGTTAACCTGTAATTCCCTAGGTAAGGAGATTGCACCATAAGTGCATCAAACTCCTCAGCAGATGTTGGTACTTTGGGTACCTGTAGCTTGCGTCTTTTCTATAAAGTACTTTCAATATTCTTGAAAGTTAAAGACGATGCTCCTGAAGAATTGCGACACTCCGTGTTGAAAACCTCTCTCAAATTTACAGAAGATTCATCAGCTGCTCGTTTGATTATATTTGCTAATAAAATAGTTTCTGAATTGTATTCATTTTGCGAAAGATCATGATGTTTTGTAATGTTCAATAGGGTTTCTGAAGCCGAAATGCACCACAACCAGATTTATTACGAGAGTGCATCGAATATATATTGTTCCTTTGTTTTCATCTAAGTTGTTTAACACGCGTGTTGCGTATAATACGTATACAGTAGAAAGGTCAGTTATCCGAACATGATGGGACCGATGGGGGTTCGGAAGAGTGAACTGTTCGGATAACTGACGCTATAATGAATCAGTACAAAATATATTAAATTACTAGTAGTATAATAGTGTAAAAAAAGGTATTCTATACATTTTCTAAATAGTCGCTAACTCTCGACTGCTTCAGAGTATTAAATCTTTTCATAGCAGTCTTATCACATTAGTTCCAAACGCTACATCGGGTTGCTGCTCCAGATACGCAAGAAGTGTTTCCAATGCCTCGCAGGCTTGTGCATGGTCACTTCATGGGTAATTACATCATAATCTTCTTCGTCAATCTCTTCAATTCTTTTTGTAACATTCGCCACTATTTCCTCATCAGTTATTCATGGTAGCCTTTATCACTATTCTCGAGCATGAGCCAATTCGATCTTTCTTCAGTTGGAACATGAAGTTCATCCATTATTGCATCTATCTCTATACTACTTTTATCGGTTTCTTCGGATTCCGGGACATCCGGAAGAGACAAGAGCTTGCTCCAGCTTCTAGCTATTGTTGATTCCTCTATCTCTCTCCAACATTTGTCAGACATCATAACAGCATCTAAGATAGTAAGGGTTTTGGTGAACTCGGCTATGTTCAACCCTTCATTCTCCTTGTTAAGAAGGCGAAGCAACAAATCACGCTTGTAACGACGCTTCATGTTTTCTATTACGACCTGATCCATTGGTTGGATTAAAGACGTAGTATTAGGAGGAAGGGAGAGGCAAGATATTTCTCCGTCACTTGTGCATCAAGATTTTATATTAGGATGGGAGGGAACATTGTCCAGAAGGAGAATGGCTCGTTTGGGAAGACTTTTTCTCCGAGAGCTTTTTTGCATCGCGGGACAAACCTTTCGTTGAACCAATTTGTGAGATTGGAGGAATCCATCCAGGAGCTCTTTTGTGCATAATAGTCGACTGGAACATCATTTTTGGCCACATTTTTTAAAGCAGCGTGGATTGAGTGACTTGTGAATGAACAAAAGAGGGAATTTGATCAATCCAGTGGCATTTGCGCAAGGCATGACTGTAACGCGATCTTTCGGCACCTTGAAACCTTTAGCTTCTCTCTCCCTGGATGAACAAGTGTTCTATTCGGCATCAACTTCCAATACAGACCAGTTTCATCGCAGTTGAACAACTGGTTCAAAGATAAGCCCTTCTCCTCAATGAGTTTTTGCAGATGTTCTTTGAAGGGATTGATACTTTCTGAAGCTGCAGACTTCGATTCTCCTTGAACCGACAAAGCTCTAACTCCATGTTTTTCAACCTCTTGAGCCATCCTGTTCCTGCTTTGAATGAGCTAGGATCTGAGTGATTAGGATATATCAATGGATAAAGTTGCAAGGCTTTAGCCATCAACAGTGGGCCACTAATTGGAGTTCCCTTGCAACGCAGCGGAACGAACCACATATACACTGCTTTATCTAGCGGCACTAGATCATTTCTTCTAACTATTCGCCTATTATTAATACAGCCGCGTCCTGAATTTCTGTTAGAAAAGTCTGTAGCTTATCCTGGTTATTCACTATGTCATGAATTGTATATTTCGATGTATCAAATTCTTTAGCAACGCTCGTCAAAGATCTTCCATTACTCACCATCTCACAGATCTTGAGCTTGTCACAAATAGTAAACACAATTCTTTTTATTTTCCTCCCAACAGCAGCAGAACTAGAAGCAGGAGTAGCCATTGCTTTTGTAAAACTAATAAGTTGTAAACCTAACCTAATATAAATAAAATGTAAACCTAAAATATTGGTATCAAAAGGGTTTGAGAAAAGAATGAAATATAAGTGGGTTGATAAGATATTCGTTCGGTTAACCGACGTGTTCGGATAACTGACTTTCTACTTTAATACGTATTATACGTTAAATCTATGATTTCGAAATATATTCAATATAATATTTCTAATTCTGTTTAAATACAACATCTAGCAAATAATCATATTTGTACCATACAAACTATACTAAAGTCGATTAACAATAAAAGAATAACGATTAAACCAAAGGTTGTTCTAAGCAAATTCCGTCAGCTCGATATTATAAGTAAAGTATACGTATAATACTTATTACATTATACGTATTATACGTAATACTTAACCAATAAAATATGTATTAAAGAACTAAGGTTTTCATGATATTTGACATATCGATTCCCATCTGAAAGATTGTTTATCGAATTTAGCTTCTTGCTCAACTGTTGAAAATATCTTTTAAATATTGCACATTGCACAAGTTCAATGCAATTGTGTTTTAAAATCATGTAAACACTCATTAATGTACATAACACATAATATGTATAGACTTCAATTCTCAATAGATATATTTAGAGCTGTACCGGATTAGAGATTCTCTACTCCGGCCGGATCCGGATATCCGGGCTCAATTATCCGGTTATCCGGCCGGATATTCGGCTAAATATGTATTTGACAAATGATACCATAATATCACATCAAGAACAAGTTCTGCTTATTCTTGATTATTTGACATATACTAAGCTTGTGTTTTTTTGGAGAGGCTTCTAAAATAATCTATGTGATTCCACAATTGATGCAGTATATGAATATACTTTCAATTGCATTCACCTATGGTAAATAAGATCTTTTCAATGACATACAGTAGAGCCTCTGAACAACGGACACCTTGGGACCGGAACCGTTGTCCGTTATTTAGAGGTTGTCCGCTATTTAGAGGTTGCTTTTCTATTAGACATATGCTAAATAAATAAATCCGTGCCACGAGGGTTGTCCGTTATTTAGAGGTTGTCCGCTATTTGGAGTGTCCGTTATGGGAGGCTCCACTGTATTTATTTTCGATTCTTATATATTTTTTGTGATCGCTTTTCCTATTACCTTGAAAGGTTGCATTTTTTATCAATCCCAGCATGAGTGAAATTTTACATTTTTCTCACTATCTAAGAACGATTGTTTCAGAGCACTCTGTAATGAATGTGATGTGTATACATATATCAAGTGGTAAAATTTCTAAATATATAGCACGCACCACTGTAGAACCATATAAAACATTCACATCCAGAAATTTCCCAAAATAAAAAAATAAATGAACTTCCTCTTGTAGAAATTCACAACAAGGTGATTATAGTATTTTTCAACCAACTAGTTCTGCTATTACACATTATCTATACAAGAAAACCTGTACCAGACATTAGAACGACATAAGAAATGGACAGTTAATGATGACCCTAGACCGAAAATTTGGTGGTGCACCCCCAGGACATACATAAGTCTCAAGGATTCTATTGACAAGGGCATGTCCATCGATTATATAAACAGGATGGGGTGTGACATCATATGGTCTCATGAGGAAGGTTAATCTAAGTAACATTGATTTATATACGAGCGAACGCAGCGAGCGAGAAAAAATTTCTGAGGTGAAGAGGATTTTCAAATATCATTGAGTATTACTAACAACTTATGACAACAATATTTTGCTGATTTAGGGAGGATAAAATTATAAGGTGCACCAATATTGGGGGGGGGGCGAATTCCCGAAGGGAGGTTGTGGTAAATTGATCAGTACGGACCAAACCCTCTTTGAAAAAGCGTCGGGCAACTTACAGAACACAATAGTAATAAATCAATATAGTCGAGTAATCATAATTTAACTTATAGATATAACTATATTTAAAAAACTTTATTTTAAAATGCTCAATATTCACTCCACTCCTTGTCCCGTGCACCCCCGAGACGTGATCCGTGCACCCCCAAGGGGTTCATGCACCCAGGTTGGGAACCACTGCCCTAGAGCTATGGAAGTTCACTTTATATTCGGAGAGATATTTATTCTTAAATTCATACACAAATACAATTTGACCGTTTTCCGTCCAAATAGTTGTTCATATCCGGTTTCGGCCGGATATCCGGTAATTGGCCGGATACCGGATTAGAACCGGATATCCGGTACTGCCCTAGATATAATCCATTTAAGGCAAGTGATCACTTCAAAACAATTGGATTCATCCAATTTCAGAATTTTGGGTAAAAATCTAGTTCAAACCCTTCGGTCAAATTCCGTAATCACCATTTTGTGCCAATATACCTACTTAAGAACATTTGGGTCAATTTCCGTTATCACAAATTTGGGTCCAAATCCTTTTAATGTTTTGGATCATTTCCGAAGTAATTTTGGGTCTAATTCCGCGTTCCCAATCAGTATGATTTGTTACGATGGGTAGATCAATTAATCTCATGTAGTGAGCGTTAATACCAGTTGATATATTACCAAATCGTTGTAGCAACAAATGAATTGCCACTTCGAGTTTTCGTTTATAAGGTTATTCAAGAAAATGAAAGAGCTGCTTCACCTAATATCTTGCTTCTTAAATAGTTCTCAACCATTGAAATTGAAACATTTTTATGAATTGTAGCTTCAAATGTATCCCATAAATCCTTCCATTTTAAAATATCGCCATCAAAAGTAACGATTTATAGTTTCGGCAGATTTACCGAAATAGGAGCTTGAACAAACTTTTGAATGGGTCTTGGAGTTGAGTGTGCTAACATTACTTCCGATTTTTCTCTTCCAATCGTTTCTCAATCACATTTAGTTCAATAACTCAATTAACTACAACATCTAAAAGTTCATTATCCTGATTGATTTCTTTAAGAAATAATTCCAATTCTTCGTTTTTCTCATCACTTTCTAATGCACTCATAATTTTTTCATTTAGACCTTCTAACTTTTCAGAATATGTTTTTAGCTTCGTATCAAGAGAATTACATGACACAAATTTTCTTCATACATCCTCCGACTTTAGAGATTCCATAAGCTTTTAACTTTATTTAATTATTTATCAATAATATATCTGTATGTTGTTTACTGACTCGTCAAATAAACGTATTACATTATTTGAAATCTTACCTGAGTTGCCATGTCGTGAGAGATAGAAAAATATAATTTTCCTTTACAGTTATTTATATAATGATTTTCAGCTTCTACTCTCTACTTTACTTTTCGTTTATAACCTTATACAGCGACTAGTAACTTAATTATCACTCTACCTATGCTTAGATTAACATACTACTATTGCATTCGAAACAACCACGGTAGGGCCCCAACACATGCCGGAGGATGGCCATTCCTGTGAGCACTTCTAAAGATATGCACACACAATTATGATGAATTATAGTGGGAATATTATACAAATATGCATCAAGGACTGACACGCTAATGACATCGACCCACAATCAGCAGTATATTTGGTAAAATAGGCTTAGTGTCTGCAGAGATCATGAGAATTAATTTTGTGGATGCAACCAATCTTGGTAAGTAGGGAAATAATTTTCTACCATGGCCACCGAATATCTCTGCGTCAGCTCTGTAGTTCCCAAACCGAAAGTAATTGCCATTGCAAGAACACAGACGAAGTATATGTGGTATTCTGCCATGAGTTTCATTATTGTCGAAATACAGCATGAACTACTAGGCGCCAACTTCTAATGTTTTCGGGGTCGGACCCCACAATATCTAGGATGGTGTTAGGTATAACTGACCTTTCATAGAAACTTTTCAATGGACCCACCATTTTCTTTGCATTTTGGATAATTAGTCGTATGATTTCGATGCTGTTACTAGCTATTAACTGCTTGTAACTACTCGGTATAATTTAAATTTGGAATGGTATAAACTGAATCTTTGGGGAGCAAAGTTTAAAGGTCTAGATCGCTGATAACAGAAAATTAAAAGCTGTTAACAGCATTTCTATCTACCCTGGTTTTAACACAAATAAATTTGGGTAGGGTCTTGCTAACTTTCCAATTTTACTTTAAAATAATTCTATTTTATTTTCACTTCATGGTACAACTTACAGATAAACACTTGTGAGGTCATCTAGTTAAAACTAGTTCTTAATAAATATCAGGAAGCCATTGGCACATAATATTATCTACATGTCAATTTCACAAACAACATGCATATATTCAAATTGAAATCGTATCTCTAGTATTCAAGAAATCACTTTATTATCAAAATAGTTCCCCTAGTAGTCAACGGGATACCAACAGTTCGTCATACGACAATTCGATGCATGACATTTCGTAGGTGCACCAGATGTATCACGAAAATTCGCTATTAATTAATTCAATCAATTTATGCACACTTGAATTTTCCTATTTATATAATATCATTGCTGCCAGAATGTTATAAAATTATTTAACATTCTACACTAACATAAAATTAATTACTAACTACACTGGCCAGCCAAAAGTATTTGAACATCAGAGATTTCAATGCACACACAATACTCGTCTAGTAACTTATTAACGGCTATCTAAACTACTCTGAAATTACTATAAATATCTTATTATAGATATACATCACAAAATATTATGATTTCAAATAAATTCATAAAATATCCTTGAAGTGGCATAAGTGTTTCTGCCACGTGCCACTTGTGGCATAAGTGGCACAAATTGAAATGTTACTGTATCACTGTAGAAAATATACGGATTGATTTGAAATTTTGCACTTAGAGTCATTTAACCATGAGGAATTCAAATCTGCTATCAGAATTAATATATTAACATTGCATCTTAATGATAATAAATTAAATATTTAATTAGCTAATTAAATATTTAATGAGTTTAACGCCTCCATAAAAATTTAAATTTGAAAATTTTCCTGTTTTATTATACTTTACATATCGTTTCATGTAAATAGCCATTTTGTTGCATCTGCTAATGTTATTATGCTGGTATAACCTCAAATGTCTGAATACAAATTATTGCTGTTCAAATACTTTTGGCCGGTTAGTGTATAACACCAATTAATTAGCGCCCATATTGAAATCGTGTGCACCCCTCTTAGAAACTATTCCTACTATTTTCGTTTGCTTGCGATTTCACATTTTTGTTTTAGTGAATGAGCTCCTGCAATATATTTGGCATGTCGCACTTTGATCAAAACATCATTTAATTATCACATCCGCTTGGAGGGAGTAATTAGCTAAAATTTCTCCAATTTATTTTATGTCAAGCAGATTGCATTATCTCCTTCTGTTACTCTTTAACACCCGATATTCCTTCCGAAATATGCGTAAATTGCCACTTCCCAAAGTAAAGTCTCAGCGATTTAAACATTATTTGATCCTGAATGCGTTAATTTACCGTATTTCCATGAATAAGCGCCCGGCGCTTATTGTTTTCGTGGGCAAAATTTGCCCTGACGCTTTGAATTCGCTGTAGCAGTGCGTTCCTATTGTTGTGTTCATGTACTGTATTTTGTTATTTCTCTTTTGCATCTATCTATTTATTTATTTATGTCGGTAGGTGGTAGGTAATTAATTATTTATTTATTTACTTATTGATTTGGCAGAATGTCTATAATTTGATCAGATTGATTTGGCATTGATTGTTTTTTTGACGTCATTTTCTAACAATATTTTGGGAATTGTAATTTAGCCTACTGTCTGCTAATAAAACAATTCCTTTTTTATTTCTTTAATTTTTCCTTCTTTCTTTTCCGACACACCCTCAATTATCAATAGTTTACAATGCCTCTCTGTTCGTTATTCAATCCTGTATGTACAGGAATTTTGTACTTTTATGCATTTTGGAATGGATTTGGAAAAATTCTCAAATTCATTCCAAAATCCATAATAGTCATATGGTAATATGGATTTTTGGAATCAAGGAATGTTCTTTGTACCATCTATATTTAATTGTAATATAATACTTATCATAAAGATTTCTAAACCAACCATTTGGATCTAGCAATCTGTTTGTATATGTAAATCCTTATGGATTTCTTAGTTGTATAGATTAGAAATTCGTATGGATTTTGGATATCCATAGACTCCTGAACTCTTGATTGTCCACTTACATTATAGGGCAGTATTATTTAGTAATGAGCACTAATAAATAAAACTATTCCTTAACAAACTACTCTGTTGCCCAATTGATATACCCACTTGAGAAACATTAGTTTGTTAACCTGTAAGTTGTCTTGCTCCAAATTATAATCTCGATAGTCCGAACCTGACTCTACCAAACGTATTTATCCGTTCGAAACATCTACTTTACTTCTAAAATGGATGACTTAGGCTTCTTTTTAATTGTTCAATTGTCATCTACATATATTTATGATTCTTCCTCATTTATCTTATAAAGCTAGTGTATTCAATATGTATGGAAGCATTGTATTATAAAGCTGTATTTTTTAAGTCAGCTAAGCAATACTGAGTGCTCTGTATTATTATTATTATTATTATTGGTATGGACTAAATATTTTTAGCATATTTGTATGCGGAACTCCATTTTTTCAATGATTATGAATAATTAGAACGAAAATCGCCCTAGCATATGTAAGTACACTTTATCAAGAATCTATTTAAGCATTTAATGCACATTGATATCAACAACATTGCATACAAATTTTAACCAAATTGGCTCGGTAGGTTTGGTTAACATTTTGTTTAAGCAGCCCAGGAAGACAATTATGTGAGTTAGCTCTTGTGTCAAAGTACGCGTAAAGCAGGTTAGAGCTAAGCTCTACTTCTTCTGGATCGAAAGTTAAATTTTATTCAGTGTAATCATATATTTTCACATCCCACCACCAATATATGGCATTTAATTTATATCATACAAGAATATCTTTTTTAGAACATGGAAGTGCTTCAATAATTTAGATATATGATAAAGATATAATTAAAAGTTTAGATCTATGTTCTACAAGAATTCGTTCAGGAGTTGGACGAATTAATTCAAAATCATTTAATAAGATTATTAATGATTTTCAATTAAGTAGTTTGGAATGGTCGGTTATGTCGGTGAAGTAATGTTTTGAAATTTATGTCACTTGCGGAATGAATAACTTTTCTAATACGCAGTATTATTCCAAAATTTTCACTATTTGGACTATTTAAACAATATCTCTAGGATCTTAGATCTAAATTTTGTAACTTTACACAAACTTCAATAAAACTAAAAACAGTAAACCCTAGCTATTTAACCGCGCCTAACTGGCTGCCAGATGTCCCTGTTATTGTCTACGTGTTTGTGCTCTTTGTGATGTTGCTGCTTCAGCGCGGACTTATCTACTCCGCCAACGCCCTCTCAGTCCCTTACGCCACCTCACTTCCTACCACACTCTCCCATTCCGACAGACTCATTGCCCCACTGCCTCTACACCCTTCTATACGCCACCCAACCCCGGAGGAATCCTGATACACTTGCCCCACCCCTACAGACGGAAGCGAGCAGGCAGACGGAAGAAACCTATTCCCGTCTTCGTGACTGATGTATCTGAGCGTAAGCTTAATTGTGTTAATTCATTTTCTTACAGTGAACCCCATAACATGGTCTGTATACCTACTACCAACTGGCATCTTCCCACTATCCTGAATTTGAATTCTAGGAGCGTGGTGAATATATTAGATGAATATACCCACCTCCTTGATTTCCACTGTGTCGATATAGCCGGTGTCACTGAGACATGGCTATCCGACACGGTCCCTCCATCCATCACTACAATCGATGAATACTCCTGTGAGAGGAGGGATAGAGTGGAAAAGAAAGGCGGCGGAGTGCTAGCCTACATTAGAGAAAATATTCCGTATAACAGACTGGGTTATTTGGAGTGTAATGATGTTGAGTCTCTCTGGGTCTTGGTTAGGGACAAATGTATGCCCACCAATTCTCACATATTCTGATTGTCGTTGTTTACGTTCCGCCCAATGCATTCGATTATACCACCATTAATCATATTGTTGCCGGCGTTGATGACACCCTTAGAAAACGCCTTCACGCTGGCTTATGCTAATCGACGATTTTAACCAATTTAACGACACCCACCTTAGGAATTACCCGCTCAGGCAGGTAGTCCGACGGCCAACCCGCGGTAGGGCAGTCCTTGACCAGATATTCACTAATATGAGTACCTTGTATTGTGAGCCAGTTGTACTCGCACCCACGTCTGATTCCGACCATAACACCATCATTTTAGAACCAGCTTCCTCCTCTAAGTTCGACAAGGGCAAAATAATTTCCCTTGTCACGCGGGCAAATAGCCCGCGTGATAAGGAGTCTCTAACATATTCCCTTTCTAACTTCGACTGAACCTCAAAATACCTTGAATCAACTTGCCAGTCGAGGTTCGAATTCTTTAGAACTCAATAATTTCTCTCATTAAACAACACCTCCTACCAACAGGTTAGGCTCCATTCCACCGATAAGCCTTGGGTTATTGATCACTTCCGCTACCTTAGCAATCTGCAGCAGTATCCATTTCTGTCTGGCAATATAACACTCTTCCGCAGCCTCCGTAATAGAGTGATTAGGGAGGATAAAAGCATCAGAGCTTCATACTACCATCAGAGGATCTAATTACTCCGTAATTGTGATCCTCATCGCTGGTAGAAGCATACCAAAGCCATTACGGGATTTGGGTAAGAAAACCAATGAATTTACCGTGATGGCAAATTTATTGTGCGATGAAAAGATGAG
This sequence comes from Hexactinellida sp. DTS-2022, assembly GCA_028753945.1. Lineage (NCBI taxonomy): Eukaryota > Metazoa > Porifera > Hexactinellida > Hexactinellida sp. DTS-2022. The sequence continues at coordinate 3,921,974 of JAPNXP010000014.1, forward strand.
TTCACTCGCTGAGGAGATCAACTCGTTTTTCGAATCAGTTTGTAGTGAATTGAATCCTCTTGACATGGGTACTCTGCACACCAACTGCAGAGTCCCTGTGACGTATATCATTAACACCGATAGTTTTAAAGCTTCTAAATGCCATCAAAATCAACAAGGGTATAGGCCCTGATGTCAGATGATATACCTAATTGGATTCTCAGAGACCATGCCATTAATTTGGCACCTCCTATTTGTGCCATATTTAATGCGTCAATCAGAGAGGGGTATGTTCCAGCACTCTGGAAATGTGCCACCGTTATCCCCATTCACAAAGTTATCCCCGCTCGTAAGATATAAGAAGATCTGAGACCTATCTCGCTCACTGCTGTGCTATCTAAGCAATTATAGAGCATTGTATTAGGTGGGTATTATTTGAGATCATAGTTGATAAGTTAGACGTTCGTCAATATGGAGGTATGAAGGGCCTGTCCACCACTCATGTTTGGTTGATATGGTTCATAACTGGCTCGTCGCTGCAGATGAAAGGATGGCCTCACACGTAGTCCTATTTGACTACCGAAAGGATTTTGACCATGTTGACCACACAGTGCTGATCAACAAATGTAAGATGTACGAATTACCCGGATTCATTATCAGATGGATAGGGGCTTTCCTTTCCGACAGGTCCCAGAAGGTAATACTAGGTCAGGAGCTCTCTGACTGGGTCCATCTGAAGGGATCTATACCACAGGGAGCATGGCTTGGGCCGCTCCTCTTCGTTATCCTGATTAATGACCTGACTCCTCCATGTGCTACTCACAAGTACATGGACGACACAACGTTAACGGTCAGGGTTGGGAAGGAGAGTGTTAGCTCAATGCAATCCATCATGGACATTACCACTTCATGGTCCTCTGCTAACAACATGTTTCCAACATTAGAAAAACGAAAGACATGGTCATATGTTTCCATAAAGAACCAACAGCTATCCCGCTTGTAACCATCCAGGGATGGAGAGATTGCGAGTGTCTTCCATTAAATTGTTTGGTGTCGTTATTAATGACAAGCTAACCTGGGGCGATGACACCAACTATATATACTCCAAGGCCTCTAAACGTTTCTACCACCTAAGGCAGTTTCGCAGGGCGGCTAGAGAGCCTAGACCTGCTGATGCAAGTCCGGTTATTAAATATGCCTGTCCCGTTTGGCATAACTCTTGTCCGAAGGCGATTCAGCTAACCTCGAAAGTATTCAGAGGAGGTCGATGAATATCATCGAACCGAATTTGACATACGAGTTGGCATGCGCTAAACACAAATTAATTAAGACATCCGCTCGGAGGGAGAAATTATATCTAATATATTATCGAAAATTTGTATGAATTCAAGCAGATTGCATTACCTTCTACCGCAACCTATCAATACCAGGTACTCCCTCCGAAATAAGCGTAAACTGCCGCTCCCCAAAGTCAAGACTAACCGATTAGAAAAAATTATTTGATCAAGCATGGGTTATTTAACTATCAATAATACACCATTAACCCCTCTGTCTGAGTCTCCCCTTTAGATTCAAAACACCTGGAGTGAAGAAGACTGAGCGGAAGTTCGGAGGTGGGATGAACTCGTTGTAGCAGTGTATTCGTGCTGTTTGTGTCATGTAACGTTTTGTTTTGTTTTTGTTTTTTATTTTTCATTTATTTATATATATATATTTTTTTTATATAGTATATATTATATATTTTGTGTACATTTTGAAATCCGTCCAAGGATTTCTGATCAAGGTGCTATCTGTGGGATAATCCTGGTGCAGATATATAGCTGGTTTTCCAGCGTAAACCCTCCAGGCTCCAGGGGATCAGGATGCCTGCCGATTAATTGGCAAAGGGATGTATTTTTTAAAGGGATGTTTGTTTTTTTGTAAGTACTTTTCGATCATTTATTAATCTATTGTGTAAGAGCAATTTAGCATACGGGATGCTAATTAAACCTTTCTTTCTTCTTTCTTATATAGTGAAATTAGGGCTGAAACGAATATTCGAAATATAACGAACGAACATTTTTATAAGGGGACAAATATTCGTTCGTTTGGATGACTAAGCATTAAATCAATTTCTAGAGACAAGATGCATTACAAAATAGGTTTTTGATAATGTTACAATGGTATAATAATAGTTACAAAGTGTATTACACACAAGTGAACTAATAATCAGCTAGTTTAAGTGGGAATTTATATTTACGATATCTCTAAGCTATACAAAAGTATTTTTTGTTGCCCAAAATTAGTCAACCAATATCCGTTTCAATCTAATATTCGTCCAAACGAACGAATATTAGTTCAATCATTTCGAACGAAAATATTTGGTATATTCGTTTCAGCCCTAGTGAAAATTTTGGAATATTACGGGTATTAGAAAAGTTATTCACTCCGCCAGTGATATAAATTTACAAACATTACTTTACCGACATAACCGACCATAACTCTGAAAATATTATTCCAAACGACTTAATTCAAAATCATTTAATAATCTTATTAAATGATTTTGGATTAAGTCTTCCAACTCCTGAACGAATTATTGTAGAACTTAGATCTAACCTTTAAATATATCTATATCGTATATCTAAATTATTGAGCACTTCCATGTTCAATAAAAGATATTCTTGATGATATAAATTAAATGCCATATATTGGTGGTGGGATGTAAAAATAAATGGTTACGCTGAAGGAAATTTAACATCGATCCAGAAGAAGTAGAGCTTAGCTCTAACCTCCTAGAAATATTTGTAATCAACTTCAAGACCCCGAGCTGACTTTTGGAGGTTTGAACAAGTTATTTGTTCCAATTTACGCGTATTTTGACACAAGAGGTAACTCACATAATTGTCTTGCTGGGCTGCTTAAACGAAATGTTTAACCAAACCTACTGAGCCAATTTGGTTGAAATTTGCATGCAACTTTGTTGATATAAATGTGCATTAAATGCTTAAATAGATTCTTGATAAAGTGTATTTACATATGCTAGGGCGGGTTTCGTTCTAATTATTCATAATCATTGAAAAAATGGAGTTCCGCATACAAATATGCTAAAAATATTTAGTCCATACCAATAATAATAATAATACAGAGCACTAGTATTGCTTAGCTGACTAATCAGAATACAGCTTTACAATTGAATACACTAGCTTTATAAGAAAAGTGAGGAAGAATCATAAATATAGGTAGATGACAATTGGTTATTCGATGAAATTTCACATGAGCTGTTTATTTATTAGAGAACAGAAGTATCAAGTTGTACATGTAATTTTATCTTAACTCACTGTCGCGCTTCGCTTGCTAGGTCGCTTCGCGGCAGCACACAACCACATACCATCCGTTTCGCGGTTGGTGTGTGGTAAATATACTTCTAACCACAGTGGCACGAAACAGCCCAAACCTGGAACTAGACATTAGGATTGCTGATAACATTATAAACTATATTATTGACCTATGGGAAATCGTCCCCAAGGAATCATTCGTGTATTCAGAATTATTCTATCGTTTCAGGTGTGAAATTTATGACGTCAATGTCACTTTTCGAGAACCCTGAAAATTCACTTAATCTCACATAATTCGCGCCCTCTAAGAGATAAAAATCTGAATTTTTTATAGAACATGTACATTAATGATGCGGACACGTTGGTCACACCAGATTGCCAATATGCTTACTCATTGTCGCATGATGACGTAATTACTGTTATTTCACATTGTTAAGATTGACTATTTAGGCTTATTTACGCTTTATAACCAATGGTAGAAGTATGTAAAGCACACACCAACCGCGAAGAGTTTGGTACTATTTGGTTGTGTTCTGCCGCTAAGCGACCAAGCAAGCGAAGCGCGCTAGTATAAATTAAAGTACTCTAAAATCCATAATTTAATCCTATTTATTATGTTTAAATTACTAATAATAAAGAACCACAATATTTATACTATATTTTGACATGCGAAATTTGGAAATTTATGTCTGGTAATGAAATTGAAATGATCTTAAAATTTTCAGACCTCTTCAGAACACAAGGTGATAGTCTTATCAAATAAAGATATTAAAATACTATTAAATAAAACTTGTGTGTAAAGTTGACAGAGCGCGACAAATGAAGTTATTAAGGTTCGAAGTTGTGTTATATAATGCAGAAAATGTTTTTCCAAAAATAGCGATAGTTACAATGAAAATATTGGTTATATACTGAGCTATTCTTTTATATCTGAAACATTCCTGCAAATTTTAATAATTTACAGCCTTGAAATTTTTCAATAATATGCTCTCTTTACATTTCACACTATAATCTTATCAAATAATAATTGTGGTTTTTCAATCAATAAATTCCAATTGAAATTAGTTGTCGTTAAGACGAGTTTGAAGTCCTAATATTCCAAGAAGCTGTATTGTTTCGAGAAAATTTAACTGCAACCTTAGATATTAGACAATGCTCTATCAGATAGACAACGTTTGGATATTTTATAAGATGGTAAAAATATTTCCTAGTTCCAGGGGTTGTGCCACTGTGAGCTAACATTGATTATAAAACGTAAATAGGCCTAAAATAGTAGTATTTAACAATGTGTATTTTTGTGATTACGTCATCATGCGATAATGAGCAAGCACAGGGCCGGATTTATAATTGTGGGGGCCCCGGGGCAATCAATCTGTGGGGGCCCAGAAATTTCGTCATTGTTCGATAGCTTGAATCTATCGCTAGTACTTTTTCTATTAACATTCTCCTGCAACTCTTACTGTACGGTGGAAGGTATGTCTAATTAGCCCAAACACATACGTTGAAACCTCAGGGATTTTAACCATTTTGCTTGTTCTGTACAGGCGTACAGGAATTATTTCTTGCATTTGTCAGGGTTTTTAGATGGGACAATATTACTGATTGTGAGTCTAATATTACCTAAAAATGTAGCATTCTGTTTTGTGTAGATCAACATTTCTTATTCAAGCGTACAGGGATTCCCTGTACAGTCTATATAATACAATGTTTTCCCCATTCCAAAGTGATTAATTTGATTTATGTCAAACTTAATAAATATAAATAAAATGAAAGTATCTCTTTCCATGCATTCTGCATTGACCACATAATGAAATGTCTTGGTTAGTATAATTCCTCTTAGAATAAGTGTATGTGAGATTTCTTAGACGAGCGAGTGTTGCGAGCGAGAAAAAGTTTGGGTGTCCACGGATTTTGGCCAATGTACAGGGTAAATGGAGCCCCATACAGGGATATGACTCAAATAGGTTGGCAGTTATGCAACAGTAAACGGAAAAACACACAAAATAGATATTTAGGCATCTCATTAATACAATAACTGTGCGCCCCCTAGCAACTTTATCGCGCTGTACCCCTTCCAACACCCTATTATTGATTATCTTTACTCCTGAAGTATGTGGGGGCCCCGGGGCAATTGCCCCGTTTGCCCTGCCTTAAGTCCGGCCCTGAGTAAGCATATTAGCAATCTGGCGTGAACAACGTGGATGGAAACCTCAAATTGTTGGCGGGTGTCAAATGTTGCCCCCATATGCCAAAAATCACATTTGGAAACCGTCCAGTTTCTTCAATCAACTCGTAACATACAAACATATATATATATATACACACACACACAGGTTTATGTTTTAATAGTATAGATTCTCGAATTACCTTCACACGACTCAAAAATTACATATTGATCTATGTATATGTAATTAATCACTTGAGACGAGTTGCCAAGCGCAACCACCCATCAGGCGAACTCCACTAATAATGGACGATTTGTAATACAATGGACAATTTTCCTTTGTCTTAGGTAATTGAAATGTCTTTTGCCACGCAATAATCATTTCTAGATGAAAAATAGAATCTCCCACTGACATTAATCTATTGTAGAAACATGGTCTTATAAAATCCAAAAACACTAAGTTATATATCAGCCCTTCGAACCATACAAAACAATTTATTTTGTCAAAATATCGCATAACAAGTACTTTATAATTTTCGAGATTCTAATCAAGAATTTATATTATCTATATATAGAAAAAGAGTGCCTAGATCTCCTTAAGTGTGTCGTATTGTTATTATCCAGCAAAAGTGTCTTTAATCGGCAAAATGAGCCATAGGACACGCTTTAGTTTTGCCTAGGCAAAACTGATGATATGGGGACATTTTGGATTTCTAGGGACAAAAACAATGCTCTGGGGACAGTTTTTATCTATACTATTAAAACACAACTCTGTTTGTATATTTATATATACATACTATATAGGAGACAAGTATTCGAAGGATTTAATAGCAAATTGATAATAAGATGGTGATATATAACTAAACTTTCGTCTAGGCACATCAGAATATTACACGTAATAGGTTAGTTAGAGATCTAAGAGGGTTGACTCAAAGTTGAAGGTATACTGCCTTTCACAGGCTCCGTGGTGGTTTGAAGGATCTATAGAAGTTGTCAGTTCCGAGTTGATTGAAATAACTGGACGATTTCCAAAAGTGATACTTGGCATATAAGGGAAACTTTTGGTACCCGCCAACAAGGTGAGGTTTCCACTCAAAATTTCTCACACCTCGACATGTTTTGACGTCATTGTAAACTACACATCAATCGCGAAGCGTTTGATGTGTGGTTGAGTTCTGCCGCAAAGCGACCTAGCAAGCGAAGCGCGCTAGTATTATATATATAATTACTTGCTATTGATTGCAATTAATTCAATTGACTCAAGTCAGTTAAACTTTGAGCCTGCTGAGCTACTGTTTCAATGTTGTTGGCTAAGTTATTTTATTTTGTTCGTTTGTAGGTGTTTACAAGCATCCGGAAGTTTTCAAGTCGAAGTTTGATATACGTCCAGTCCAGTTTGGAGTAATGTATGCACCAGATCTTCATTTTATCGTATTTGACATTGCTATATATCACAGTATGAATGAAAGGGGTAAGTTCCCTTTTTCTAAAAATGTGCACAATAAATAATTTATTTATTACTTGTAAAACGAACCTTTTTGATGACACCGAAGGTAATTTATACACCATATTATATTCTTTTGATAATCAGCCTTAGTTATCTTATACAGTGATATCAGGCTTTCATCCAGGAAAAATTTAGCGCGCTCCTAGATTTAGTTTGAGCTCGTTCAGTTTTCATTTTGTACACCTAGATTAGTCAGATTGTGTTAAGTCTATGTGAAAATGATCACATCAGCGTAAAGAGGAATGTGAAGGCATTCCATATACCATCCAAAAACGCAAAAAATTCCCGCTATCCATTAACTCGGATGTGCTAGCTTCGATAACCTAAGACATGCTTTCATAGGCGACAAGTTTGGAATCTGAGGCCCCCAGGTGTGAAACTGAGGCCCCCAGGTGTGAAACTGAGAGGAGTTTGACACACATTTAGTTAATATAATTAACTTTAAACTATATGTAAGATGTTTTATGCCTCTAGGCGTATGATTTGGGTATATTCTATGTTTAGGAGCGCGAAAATTTTACATCTCCTATACCATAACACTAAATTAGTGAATTAGTAGCATGAAAATTTGCTTGGATACTGAAAAGGAACTTATCCTCAAATTCTTGTATAAGACCCAGATTGCAATCAATATCTTCCATAAAGTTACAACTGAAGTAAGAACAGACTCGGACGGATACTTAAGTCCGCCACGATCTGTTAATTGTAAAAGCTTAAACTCAGTATGTGATTCAACATCAAAAACAAATTATTTATCATAAGTTAAAGTATCAGTGTACACATAACACATGGCATTCCTGAGATCTTTTTAAGAACTTATGGACCGTATAACCTGCGATAAAAGAAACGACTGAAGGATTTGTTGAGAGCATTCAATGGATGATAGATCGCCAATTTCGTCAAGAAAAGGCATTACAACTATTTCATCATCACTAGATGTTTCAGAGGGGGAAGAAAAAGACTTTACAAATGTCTGATTCGATTGGAAAGAGTCTTCTTGTTGTTGGTCTGCAAACATGTTTAGTATACTAGAAAGTTTAAAACGACTCTCGGTTTCAGGAATATGAAGATAATTAGTTGGTAATTCGAACCCGTCATCATACGGTATAGTCCAAAATGGTGTTCCAACGGGTCAGTTTGCAAAAAGGATGATAATACGTAAGAAAGCCACAATATTCAATTAGATGGTTAGTTAAGTGGTAAGGCAGTACCTGCGTGTCTAAAACTAGTATACGTTTGCTTACTCAATTTACCCGTTTTGTCAGGTAAATCCTGCCAAGCATCTAGCCAAAATACTATATGTGTCAAAAATAAATCGTTCATCGTTTAAGATCAAGGGTCTTGAAAGGCTATCGTTTAAACTGGTCCCTTTCAACGGCGTATTAATATTGAATATTTTCTAAAGAGATTGAAGGATACTTACGAAAGTAGATGTATTGTTACGATACTCCGGACAACGACTTTTCATTTTGGATTTTAAGAGCAGATAGTGTAAGGACGCTAACAATCTTCAAAAACAATTTGACATTTTTCCTCTCTAAACTAGAAGGAAAACAAGTTTACAGTCAAGTGAGGGGCTAGTTTTGCGAAACTGTATCTTTCATATTTGTAGAGAGGCGTACATTTTGAAAGGAAGCAGAATGGACACTAAGGGTTTAACTGCATCTATCAATCTCAATATGTTCAAAATTTGGATAGCGAATTGTTTTATCAAAAAAATTCTCATTTAACTAATTATTGCGTATACTTTTCAATATATGGACAAAATAAAATGGTAAGGAAGAGAGGTATATTTTCATCAAAAGGGTGGGGTACTCTAGTTTACAGCTTTCCACTAAGAGAAAACAATTTCAACAAGTTTACATTCAATGGGTAGTTATCGGTAGAAATTATTTGGACCTTTATACCACAATGCTCAATATCGATTATACAAGATTTGATAGTGGGAAAGATTTTTTAGCTGAGATAGATGCACATGGTAACAAACAAGTAAACAAGACCATTCCCTATGCAAACTAGACATCATAATCGCGAATACAGTTCTCGTCGGATCCTCAGGGTTCAAATTTGGTGCAAATATTTTCCCCCGTTAATATCCAATATTAGATTTAACATGGATTTCTTCCATTTGAATGATTACATTTTCCCTCAGAACTAAAGCAAGATGTAGTCTGGGTGAGATAAGTGCAAAAATCACTTTCAATCCGAAGGAAGAATACAACTTGTCTAATGTATGGAGATTTGGTAGAGTAATACATTCTAGACTCTGAAGATAAATATAACAAGCTGGAGAAATGAGATGAGTCTTAATGGACATAATTTGTGTAATTATATTGTATCTTCGCCTGTCTTTAGGAATAAATGTATTATCTAATTGCTGAGGAGAAATTGAAGCTTAGCTAAATCTTAAGAATCATATTGCAGGTCCGTCGATACCCGCTAAATCATCAACAAAGCATTATTTATCTGGAATATGGTATGAATGTGAGTTCCAACTAGAATCAGAGACAGATTTTAATGAGATTTCATGCAGTATAGATTCAATTTGTCGAATATCATTAATTGAATTTACCGAAAGAGGAATACTTTGTCCATGGAACCAGGCGGATACAGATAAAAATTATTTACTTCCAGATATAAATCGACAGAAACAGTCTTATCAACCATGTTGGGTTGAATGAACCTAGTATTATGATTATCAGGATACCATACTAACCAATCATCAGGTAATGCAATCAAGATTAACTTAGCTTTTAGATCCTGTAAATTTCAGATGACGTACTTATGTTTCTCCTCACTAACAGATAGTAAGCTAAGCTGTAGTGTCTGATTCATCAATTCTTCTTCTTTTGCGTAATAAGACAAGCGAGTCCGTTAGATTGTTGTGGTTGTAGAATAGTAGTATGGACAAGCAGGATGTAAGCAGGGAACTACGTGGGCTCTCAACTTGGGCTTGGCACGAGGTATTTCAATGAAAGTTCCGTCTCCATTGAGATCATTGTGAGAAACTTCGACAAATTCTTCTCGAAAATGCATAACTCATACGTTAACTACCTTGAGGTTATCAATATTCTCTCGGTGAAGAGCCCGTACCCAAGCTTTAGTTCTGGTGGATGTTCAGGCATCCTGAATATAGGCAATCTATGATATGGGCTGTAGTTACTTCTGCAACGTGGGCTGAGCAACTGCTGGGCATAATGTAACTATAAACGAATATATTAGTTAGAAGTGAATAGGAACAGTAAGTGGACAAGAAAATGACAAAATAAATAAAAAGGGAGGCTAATAATATAATCAGTAAAATAAAAACTTAGTTTTTAGTGGGATAATTGTTACAAAAAAATGTGGTTCATTATAAATAGAAATATGGGATAAAATATTGTGGTTGGATAAATATTACCATCTATTTAGTATTAGTGCATCCATAGTCCATAATTTCAAGGTTACTGTTAGGCCTTATATAGAGTAGGCTATGATACAGTCAACTTCCGTTATAACGAAGTGCTCGGGACCGTAGGTTTCATTTCGTTATAAGCGGAGTTCGATCTTTAAAGAATCCATTACATGTTGAATTTCGTTATAACCTGAGTTCGTTATAAGCAGAATTTGTTATAACCGGAGTAAAATCAATAATTTAGAGGCTACATGGAGTTTAAATAACTTCGTTATATGCCGAATTTCGTTATATCCATTTCGTTGTAACCGAAATTTATACGCATAATGTAAAAATATATAAGGATTTCCGGACCACAGGCACTTCGTTATATCCGACTTGGTTATAACGGGAGTTAATGTACATTGCATTCTTGAACGTATTTGTTCAGAGGAAGCAATCGAAGTGTGCAATAAATTAATTCGACGATACAGAAAACTTTATCAAGAAAGATTCATTTTTCAAAATAATAAGGATGTATTCACCTGTACAAATAGCTCATATTGGATTCAGAAGTGTAATATTGCAATATAATTGCTTAATTCGAGGAAGATAAAGTAGTCCCATCCCTGCTTTCAATGCAAAATCTAGTTAATTTGTGTTTGAATATTATATTAATTATGACGGCATAATTAATATAATGACCCAACTAGTGTTTTAATTACTATTTAATTATTTTCTCCTATTTGATGAATATATGTCGATAAATTATTATCAATATGGGATTTATCTGTCATATATATACCTATAGTATTTCTATGAATAGATATAATATGGCCTGATTAATATTTTCACTAAATTAGTTTCTCGACTATGGGAACATCAAAATGACAACCGTCGCAGAGTAGTGGTGTAATGTATATAGTTTATAATTCAAGGTATCTATATAGGCTCGATATATAAATAAACTAGAAAAAACTGCACTACGCTGCACTGTAAGTTTGGCTACTTTGAATATATATGGACCACCTGTCCGGATATTAATACTTGACAATTTTTTAGATAATATAACTGGGCTAAAATTATTCTGCCCTATGCAATTAGCATAGGGCAGATTAATGCCTATTCCAAATATCAGGAAACTTATTGTCATATCTCATTGAGAAATCACGAAATATCTTGAGTCTAAATATGAAAACAACAAATCATCATAATGTATATTGTATGAACGCCTTTGTAAATTATATACTAACTAGCGCGCTTCGCTTGTTAGGTCGCTTCGCGGCAGAACAGAACCACACACACCAAACGCTTCGCGGTTGATGTGTGGTTTACATACTTCTAACTTTGATTATAAAGCGCAAATAGCCTAAATAGTCAAATTTAACAATGTGTAATTTAGTGATTACGTCATCATGCGATAATGAGTAAGCATATTGGTGATCTGGTGTGACCAACGTGTCCGCATCATTAATGTACATGTTCTATTAAATTTTCACTCTTATAAGTTATAGGGCGAATTGTGTGCGATTGAGTGAATTTTCATGTTTCTCGAAATGTGACAATGACGTCATAACTTGTCGAGGTGTGCGAAATTTTGAGTTGAAACCACAACTTGTTGACGGTGGCCAAAAGTACCCCTATATGCCAAAAATCAGATTTGGAAACCGTCCTGACTCCAGTTTCTTCAATCAACTCGGAACAGTTTACCCCTTGTGTTTTAATAGTATTGCAATATTGATGTTGCAGCGTTATCGCGTTAACGCGTTCACACCGGTTTCATTGGTGCGAGCGCGTTCACACTGCTCATTTTGTTGTGAACGCGTACCTATTGATTTCAACGGATTGTGGTTAAATTATATAAAGTTTTATCTATCAATTTATTTATTTCATCATGTTTGCTGGATTGTATTATAATAAGGAAATTTAAACTGTATTTGCAGTTGGGATATAATAGGCCGGTTCCTGGTTATATACTAACACACTTTCCCTATTTATAACCCGAACCGTGACCTACGTTATATAAGGCCTATGCACCAACTTTGTGAAGCTAGTACTGATCTATCCGCAATAGGTAACTTCCTATTCATTGATAATACATTAAATATGCCTAACTACAATAATTTTTGAGATAATGAGATAATTAGCACTTAATTCCTTATGAGGTAATACACTCATTATCTCAAAAATTATTGTAGTTAGGCATATATAATGTATTAACAATGAATAGGAAGTTACCTATTGCGGATCGATAAGTACTAGCCTAGTTTACATAAAATCGATAGTTTTTAAGTTATGGCTCATTTAGGAAATATACATATCCATGGCAACCGAGGAATGTGTCAACATTCCATTTATAATTTCAATATATTTCTTTTAACAAGTCCTGGGCATCATCATGTTCAAATCTTGAACATTTATAACATGTCTAACTATGTTAAAAGCAGGCTATAAAAACACCATAATACCCACCAAAAATAGCGATTACGTAAACAAATGATGACATAGCTCAATTCTGAAAGGTGCTATGTATACCTTGATACCATGTTCCTATATAGTTATAGAACATTTATGAGGTCTATCACTACTAGTTATTTAGATAACGATAAATAACCTATTTATCAATAGCCTTCCTTTAATCCATGGTCCAGTTTCACAAAGTTGGTGCATAGGTAACGTAGGTCACGCCCAAAATAACTAACTATGTTTATACACATGGTGATAGCTGAGTTATAAGCATGGTTATGATTTGTATAACCTGATCCAGGTTATAATGTTGAAAACAAAAAGGCTTGACTACAAATTTCTTATTTACAAGTCTATTCTAGTAATAATCTTCTTCATTTTGTTGACAAAAGTTGTAAACAAATTGATGAAATAGAAAACATTGACTAGCTAGCTATCAACGGGTATAATGTAAACAGTATGTTACGTGTAATTACAAATTTAGTAACTATAAAGGTAGCGATTGTGCTAATTAAATAAGGCGAGACCGGATGGTGTTTGCGTGCTACATAGCGAAGTGACCGAGATCGAAAGGGTTGTTTTATTCACACTTCAATGGATAAAACAGACTACATAATATCTGAAAATAGTCAAGTCCCAAGGGGCTATTAGTTAACAGGTGGGAACTGATTTCTTGAAATTACACCGATAAATTAACACAATTTGTAGATATATTACTACAGCTTAGTGAGGAAGGCTAAGTAAAATTAAACTTATTGAAACAAGTGCGACCCTCATGGCACTTGGAGTTACAGTTTCTAGAGGACTTCTTGCAAGGACACCTAAGAGTTCTGCAATGAACACCTGCATGCTGATCCAGATGATATGCCAAAAGAATCACTTTGCATTGCCTGAGTTTGTGTGATAGTAACATCTGGAATAGAATTACAGCTTAAGAGATTGGTGTGGCACAATTCAAATTGGTTTCTTGGATAACCAACAGAAAGTGTACCTTGCGAGGTAAATACCCTATATGTTATCTCTCCCTTTTCGGTAATGCAACCTAACACATTCCTTCGGCCGAGAGAATTGACTTTGTCAGGATGTGCGATGGGAATTAAAACAGTATCGCCAAATTCTGCTTGCACATTTTTAAAGCTGGTGTTTAGCAGCCTTTCTTGTAACCTTTCTTGATTCCGTTTGATACCAGCACGCATGGAATCGAAAGGTATTCTCCTTTCAGCTAGGTCACATGCTGGACAAACAACAGAGCTGCCATAACCTTCTTCGCCTTCCAGTCTTTCCCAAATAGAGTGGATATAATGATGACAGCGAGGACACGAATGAGCTCCTGAAGTAAGTAGACCATAAGCAACACAGTTCATAGTTGTATCGGAGGCAACACTTCTCATCTCACTCGAAAGTTCAGAAGAGAATCTGTTGTAATCACTGGGATCAAGATTAATCATGTTCTCTAAAATTATCTGGTTCCAAATGGTGGTGGTAGGGAAATATCGTCATGGTACTGATCGACGAGAGGTGGAAACTTAGATGGTGGAGACGGAGGTAGATCATTATCAGAATGGGAAATGTCGGATAAAATTAATTCCTCTGCATCTTCTACCAGTATGTCCCGACTCCCGAATATCATTTTGGTAGCTATTGAGGTCTTATTCAGAGTTTATTTGGTCCCAATATTCATGAGGAAATCCAAAGTGTGCGAGGCCGAACGATGGTTTCTTATTATACACTGCCTCATAAGGAGTCATCCTGATGCTAGTGTGATAGCTGATGTTCTTGTGCAACTGAACCCACCTGAGGTGTTTGACCCAACACTCATCATTGGAATTATCGTGCATAGTCGTAAATAGAGCGTCCTTGATGTCACGATTCGCTCTTTCCACTGCTCCTTGTGACTCAGGATGACGAGGCTTTCCATGGATGATCTTTTATGTCGGCCATTTCTGTGTTAGTGCAGAGAACAATAGTTCATTCTTGAACTCTCTTCCATTATCCGAATGGAAAATATGAGGAAGACCAACATCACAAAATATATCTAATAAAACATCTGCAACTTCTTCGGCACATTTGCGTTTAAGTGGAGATATATTGACCTTCTTAGTAAAGTGGTCCAGATACACTAAGATGTATTTGTACGGCGTCACGCCATCAGGGGAGAGATTTGCTTGCAAATTCATATCACTCATGTCTATCAAATCAACCTGACCACGACAGTGATAATTAGTGGAGACAATCAGCTTTACAACAATGGACTTGAGCGATTTCTAGGACTTTCTTTAAGGTAGCAGTTTGAACAAGTTTTCACGAATAAGCCACATATCTATTCAGTCACTCCGTAAAACTCTTGAGATGCTCTCTTATATAGTCTAGTCCTGCCTGTGTAGTCAGCTTCAGCCGTTCGAGTGTATCAAACAGCTCGTCTGTTTACAGAACTCGTCTCGCTGGTTTGTCTCCATTGCCACACAAGTACATAATCTCAGCCCCATGATGAGTATTTATCTTGAACCTCTCCTGTACGCGTTGCATCCGAACAATCTCTCTCTTAGGGCCAGGGGGGCGCCAAGGGGCTCCATGGCTCCCCTTGTGAAAATATTGGAGTCCCCTTAGGGAGCGCCATCTTTCAATTAATTCAACATCAAAATTTCATAAACATCAATTTTGATTAAGATAACAAACAGATTTATAATATCTTTAGGGCAGCTAACAATTGACTAAAAGAAGTCACGGCCCTGGGTGTTTGAACAATCATAACAACCATACAGTGTATTATACAGCTATTTATAAATACGCTCCTAATCCTGGTCTGATCCCATTTTCATACGCCTAAATCGCAAATTTATGTTACGGTATCGGAGAGGATTCCAAATTTTCACGCTCCTAAATTCTAATTTTCCAAAAGTCATGCTCCAAAAGGAGCGTCTCGCGGCTCTGGATAACTCGTTGCAACCATATAATATATAACTTTATCAACCAACTTCTACCAATGTATTCACTGACATAATTTTAAATAATGTCACAACTATATTATTAAAACTCGATTGTGTGTGTTCTTGTGTTTGTTTGTCCGGATTGTATTAAAGTGATGGGGGAATAGAAACCACATTTATAATTGAGATATAACTAAGTTCCAACTGTTATAATAGGTAAACAAATGTTATAATACGTAAACAAATTAATGAAAATTCAAAATCAACCTAGAAGTTTGCTTTAAACGGATTTTATTGGTAAACAAGTATACTGTACACGAATTTCGCATTTAAACATTTCAAATATGAATATTTCTTGTTGTTGTGTAAACTAGGTAAACAAATTAACTAAAATTCAAATTCAAGCTAGAAGTTTTCTTTCAACTGGGATTATAGGTAAACGGGTATGCTGAACACGGATTTCGCATTTATACATTTATAATATGAAAAACAAGTTAAAACTATGAAATCTTATAAAGGTATGTATATAATGTCCCTTTCTACAATTTTCCAAGACAGAAATGGCAGGAGTAAGGCCGCACAGCGGCCTTTAACTTGAGATGCGTACCACCGGTCCGTCCCAAAGCGACCGAGACCGAAGGACTCGTTATAGATAAAATGTGGAGCCCCGTGGCGGCCCCAGATCGCCAAGGCTGGCGCCGCCCCTGCTTAGGGCCGAGAAGCCTTGGGGCAAGTAGGAAGGCAATTTTGTTGTTGATATCAGTCGAACTGAATATTTCAGAGGACGGATCCTTCGTCAAAGAGTCAAAGAGAGGAAATCAACTCTGGATATGTTAGTTGACCTAGAAGGCAGATCCTAATGTAAGCTAGCAATAATTATTCCTTTATAATTGCTACGGCTATTTATGCACTTTTTAATGTTTATACACCCGACGAAAGCACCTGACTTTTAACATAACTGTCAACAACATATACAGTACAAAAAAGATAAAACAAATTCAAGATGACAATATCCATTTATATAACCTCTTAGATCTTTCTAAAGAAGTTTTCCCGGTGGACGGACATCTACGAACATCGGATTATGTTTCAAAGTTTTATACGGAGTGGTAGTTACTACCTAGTTCAAATATTTATATTCTATTTTTAGAGTGAATATAAGTAGTATACAATGGAAGCCGCTTAACCGGGACGCCTCGGAAGTAGGCATTTAGTCCTGTTTATCCGGTTCTCCCGATCAACCGATATACATTATACTATTTGATACAAATTGGTTTCCAAAGCCTTGTCCCGATTAACCGACTCCCGATTAAGCGGCTTCCACTGCATAATGTCATTGAACTTCCTTTCTAGGCAATATAATTTCTTGAGAATAAGCTGAAAGATATTCTAGTAGATGTCTCAATATTTGGATTATTTCACTTATCCTCTGAGGCGATTATTTCTAACTCCAGTATTGAGTGGCAGAAGAACAAATGCGTTCTATTAGAAATTACACTATCACGAATATTGAACAGCAATCAAGCCTAAATGGGCAAAAACAAGAAGATTTTAAACAAAGAATGTGCGATGACATCGTCGGTGATGGGAATTGCTTATTTAGATGTATTTCTAAGGTTATATTAGTGGAAGTGAAGAATACCACGTTAAGTTGAGTGGGGAGATTTTCTGCTATTTAATTAATCAAGTGAGAAAAACTATGGGCGTGACCTTCGATATATAAGGCCTGAGTGCTAAGCGAAAAATTGTGTTCTGTGGATTATTAAAAGTGCATTGAAAATTTAGAATTGATCTTTATTCCAAAATTTAGCAATGATGAGCTGAAAAGTGTATCATAAGTTATAAATATATAGGAATATGGTATCCAGGTGTACATAGCACCCTCCAGAATTGTGATATGTCATCATCTGATGACGTTATGGTAATTTTGGTTGCGAATTATCTTGTTTTTCTAGCATACTTTAACATAGCTAAACGCATTATAAATGTTCTAAATTGGAACATGGTTATACCCAGAAGTGGTAGAATAAAATATATCGAAATTATAAATCGAATGTTACACATTCCTCGGTTTCCATGGAGAATGTATATTTCCTAAAATGTGCCATTACTCAAAAAATATGATTCTTATGTAAACTAGGCTGGTACTGATCTGTCCGGAATAGGTAACTTCCTATTCATTGATAATACATTTTCTATGCCTAACTTCAATAATCTTTGAGATAATGAGTGCATTACCATATAAAGAATTAAGTGCTAATGATCTCATTATCTCAAAGATTATTGAAGTTAGGCCTATAAAATGTATTATCAATGAATAAGAAGTTACCAATTTCGGATAGATCAGTACTAGCATAGTTTACATAAAGAAGTAGTTTTTGAGTTTTGGCTCATTTTAGAAAATATACATTTCCCTGGCAACCGAGGAATGGGTTAACATTCCATTTATAATTCCGTTATATTTCATTCAACTAGTTATGGACATCCTCATGTTACAATTTTGAACATTTATAACGCGCTTAACTATGTTAAAAGCAGGCTATAAAAACACGATAATTCCCACGAAAATAGCGATTACGTAATCAAATGGTGATATATCACAATTCTAAAGGGTGTTATGTATGCCCTGATATCATGTTCCTAACTTCCTATACAATTATAATGCATTTCTCAGGTCTGTCATTGCTAGCTATTGAGATAAAGATATGTAAGCTAATAATCAATGGCCTTTTAGTAATCCATGGTTCGG
This sequence comes from Hexactinellida sp. DTS-2022, assembly GCA_028753945.1. Classification (NCBI taxonomy): domain Eukaryota; kingdom Metazoa; phylum Porifera; class Hexactinellida; species Hexactinellida sp. DTS-2022. The sequence goes on from JAPNXP010000014.1 coordinate 3,940,453, forward strand.
AGTACTAGTTAGGCCTTATATAACGAATGTCACGGTTTAGTGGATATTCTTGAGAAAATAAGCTTGACATAATTTTTTTATGATTTTTTGCAATTTGTGTGGAACGTGCGTATGTGGGGCGATGTGGAACTAATGGCTATTTCAGCAATATTAGTAGAGTGCGATGTCTATGTAACTAATCGCTACAATTAAACAGGTAATTCTTTTGAGGTATAAGGCCGCGAATTAGATCATCAGATAATTCAAGAACGAATGCGATCAACTCTATAACATCTCAAATTTTGACTCTCATTATGCTCTCATTATGCACCAGCAGTGGGGCGCGCGGGGGAGGGGAACTCGCTTGTCTAATTTAGGAGTACTTAATGTTACTGCGGAAATGCTATGCGCCCTGGCAGGGAGTCCATATTTAGCCGTTTTGCTAAGATGCCCCACCGTATACTATTATAGGACAGATTATTTAACTAAGTTAGTTATTAAAATTATCGATTTTGGTTTGAATGTGAATTTTTGGAATGTTTACAACAATTGGGTTTGCCCCTCCAGTGCATTGGTCCGCCCCCTTTCGCCTCCCCCAAGGGGGCTGTGCTGGCGCCGCCCCTATGCGCCAGTGTGTAAAATGAACACAGCACCACGAAAACCTACTTTGCTAAGTCGACAGTTTTCAAGAAGCAGTTTTATGTGAATATTTTCTTTTTTTGTACGTAGTATTTACTATATAACTACAGTGGAACTCGCTTAGTACGTACTCTCGGATATTACGTACTGTTCTCTAATAACCGATTTTCCCTCCTATCTGATCCATTATAAATGATTCGGTTAATACGTACTCGGATAAGACGTACCAATTTATATTCCCAATTAAATAAAATGTATGTGTTTTAATTCGGTTAGTACTATCAGCAGAACTCAGGTATTATTTGGTTTAAATGAGTAGGTGACAACTAAAATACTTTAATCATATCGTTAAGTAGTATGTTATATACTTGTATACCATACGTCGATTCACATCATTGAACAAGTCATTATTTCGACTTGTGGATTATGCATACGGAATTACGGATAAGACGTACCTCGGTTAGTACGTACTTTTTCTCCCAAGGTGGTACGTCTTGACCGAGTTCTACTGAAATGTAAGACATATTTTAGAATATTTTTCATTTATACTAGTACGTATATACATTGTTAATAAAATTGTATTGAATTAATGTGTATTAAATATTATTAAATTAAAATCACTTCCAAAAAGGATAATAATACTGTATGTTGAACCAGGGACTTCTTTAATATAGGGACTGTACACTTCGTTTACGGTAAATTAGCGTAGGCCGTGAACTACGCTATACAGGACTGTTCACTAGTTTGGAACATGGATTGTTTGAAGTCTGAATACACCAATATTGAAATAGTTTTGACCCAACTGTATACCCATAATCAAGCATTAGAACATGCCTAAAATGTTAAGTTGATCTCATTTTATTAATTTCAATAACTTTAGAGAAATTTGTATGTTAATAATGATACTTGACATATTATGGGAGGAGTATCAAACCTAATATAATTTATTCCTAAAGAGATAAACTAGAATCTAGATTGATTTGAACTTTTTAATTTTCCGTGTATCATCATTGTTTCTTTGAGAAGAGTTCATGTTCCTAACTGTATTGAAAAGAATACAATTGATGTAGTAAAAATAAGTTTCTTAAGTATGTCCCAACGGAAGGTTTCACAGCTTGAACAATGTGTGCGCCATATTTCATCATGTTCTGCCTCAAAATGAAAGAGAGTCAGCCTCACTAATGTACTCCGTGAATGTTCTGTAAGTAGCTTATCGAATAATTCTGGGTTAGATTCAATCGAAGTATAAATGCTCCATAGCTTCAGTATTACATCAAGGACTGGTCGAGAAGGCCATTTCAGTGATCCATGATCTATGATTTCAATTAGTATATAAGCAGATTGATAACACTGGTCAACACGAATTTTCCTGCATCTGGTTTTTATATGGATTTTAGCTAACTTTTGGGCGCTGAATCCTAATCTGGCGTTTGTTTTTTCCTATCACATCATTTATTTGAGATTTTGACTAAAATTATTAGCGAAAAATCCATGGTTGCACACATTTTACCTAAAACTTTCTCATATTTTTAATGTATCATAATTTCCAACTAATTGATGTAAGTATAATTTATTACGTAATTTACTACTAACAGACATAAAAATTATAATAAATAGTTAGAGCCACTTGAAGGCATAATTATCCAAAGTTACTAAGTTATAAGTGAAATCTTGTTACACCATCTTAAATTTCCTCTTTGCGGACAATTTCTTATGCACTGCGCCTGGAACATCCCTCATCAAGTTCCAGCAGTAGTCTGCCATCATATTTGTATCCCAACGACCTTGATAACGTTCTTCCATCACATTAATATCTTGGTGGAAACGTTCACCCTGCTCCTCGCTTACATCGCCAAGGTTCTCTGGGAACACGTTCAGGTCACTATGCAAATAGTGAACCCTGATGCTCATTTTACACCCTAGTGCTTGCAGACTAAGAAGCAGCTCCCCCACAATATTTCGGTAGTTGTCATCTTTCTTGTTCCCAAGGAAGTTCTGAACCACACTAGCGAATGCATTCCACGCTCGAGACTCAACAACGGTCATCGTCGTAGCAAACAGTGGGACCCTTAGCAATGTTCTGATCTGCGGACCGTCGAATATCCCTGCTTTTTTCTTCTCGTCGCTAAGACTCGGAAAAGTTGAACATATATAGCAAAGCATTCTGAGTTATGTTTTAGAGCTTTAACAAATTGCTTCATAAGCCCGAGTTTGATGTGTAATGGTGGTAAGACTATATTTTTCCGATCAACTAGTGGGTCATTAATGATGTTCTTGTCACCAGGTATCAAACTATCCCTTGATGGCCATTCCTTTCTCACCCAGTGCTCCTCTTTAGCCCTACTGTCCCAGTAGCAAAGGAAACAGGGATATTTGGTGTAACCTCCTTGTTGACCCAAAAGGAAGTTTACCATTTTCAAATCGACACATATCAACCATTCATGATCAAGGTACTTCAACTTCTCCAGTACTACCTTGATGTTTGTTCCTTGAGGGTCACTGAGTGTCCTATTGGGATGGATCCATAGATGTTCCCGTTGTGAAGTAAAACACAAATCAAACTCCTTTTCGACCTGTCAATAAAGAGTCTCCACTCGTTTGAATGATACGCATGCAATCTCATACCGAGAAGAAGCCCTTCAATATCATTGCAGTATACAAGTTGATCATCCGAGTGGAAGTACTTCCTCAGTTCTGCCTCCCTGTTTCGATAAAATGACAAACTTGTACCTGGTTTAAGAAGGTTTTTCTCTTGCAGCCTGGAAGCCAATAAATCAGCTGATTGTTTTGGCAAATTCAATTCTCGCACTAGATCATTCAATTCAGGCTGACTATAGAAAGAAGGTTGATCAAATAGCAACTCCAATGGCTGGTATTCTGCACCTGATTCTTGATCATCATCAGTTGGTGAAGATGTAGATGAAGCGAATATTTCATCATCAATATCTGAGACATCGGTGAAAACAGGTACAGGTATCTCGTGACAATGAGGAACTGGTCGTATAGCAGAGGGTATACTAGGGTATTTCAAGTATTTCTTGTTTTTCTTATTGAACCCTTTGACATTTACAAGGCAGAAGTAGCAGTCATCTAGATGGTTTTTTTGTTCTCTCCAAAACATTGGTACGCCAAAGTTGAGCTTAACATTCTTTCCCATAGACCATGATCTCAGAGTTTCGACACAAGTCCTGCACACTTTATGAGGCGCCCAGCTTTTGTCCTGGTCTCCAAGCGGTACATTAAAGTAGGCAAGGCACACTCTCTTGATAAAGCTAGTGATGCTGCGACTTTGAGGTGCTAAAGTGAAGCATCCACAAATATAGCAGAAGATATCTGGGTCATTACAACACTTTCTTCTCTGTAAAGCTGTACACATTGCTAGCTTACTGTTTAAAGTAGAAGGTAACAGTATGTATAATTAAGAAAAAGCATAACAGTAGCAGAAAATAAAAGTTTAACAAAGACCTAAAAATATCATTTAAGGCTCTAAATAAGTTGTTTACTGCGAATAACCAACCTTATGTTGATTTACCCCAAACTATTTTTTCCACATTTAAGGTAAATTTTTGTGTTATCAATGAAAATGGAGCATACATGTAGCACATAACCCGGATGTGATAGATCAAATCTGACATCTGGTTTTGTATCAGCATCCCAAAAATACCCCAAAACCAATTTCAAAGTTCATGCAACAAAGAATTTTTTATTTATTGTACACTAGTGTAATCAACGAAGTCAATAATTTTGTCCTTCGTTAGAAATATCAAGCAATCAGCGCATTTTTTCTTTGATTTCTTAAGTAAAGAATGAATTGCGTATCCTCCTATAAATGCCATAGACTGAATAATGGAGAGAGGTGGTTCTGTTATCTCTTCTTCAAGAATAGGAATGAACATCTCCAAATTAACATTCTCTTCGTCTTCTTTGAATGTGGATGAGAAGGTATCAATGAATGTTTTTAATGACACGCTGTTGTTTGAAGTTTGTTTCGAAAAAAGTCTGAGGATACTAGAAATTTTCAACCGTCGTTCACTTTCATAAACTTGACAAGCAGTTACTTGATATTGTGCACCTGATAACATTCTGTATAGTCCGAAATGATGCTCAAGTGAATCATTCTGCAAAAATGAACTGAGGACGTAATCAAAACCACAGCTATTTGTCAAATAATTGGCAATTTAGGGAGACACATAGAGGTATGGTGGAAGCTAGTGAAGGTCTGTGGACTCAATTTTCCATATTTCCCAGGTATTTTTTTCCACTGTTCGAGCCAATCAGCAATGCGTGAAAGGAGTAAAAACCTTGAGTCATTATATGTTAGAGGAAGCGATAAGTTATTTCTGAGACGGAGTCCCTTTGTAGGCGTATTAACGTTGAAGACTTTCCACACACTACAGATTAATCTGATAAAGTCTTCCGTCTGAGATTTAATTTCTCGATTGGAGTTTTGAATTTGTATAGCTGCGGCAGTTTGATCATTGAAAATTCTCAAAGCCAGATGTACAGTCTGACGTTCAAGTTTTGTTGGCCAGCAAGACTTAGCAGTTAGCTTGGGTGCTTGTTTGACTGAGGCAAACTGTTCTGATTTGAATAGTAACCTGACATCTTCCATTGTAGCTGTATTTGTAATAGAGAAGTTATCAAACGAGGGATAAATGAATGTCCGGTTGTAGTCTGTTTGATTGAGCCAATTGTTTCTGATTGTTTTCAGTATGTGAACAAAATCAAACAAGAAGAATAAATAACGACTAGGGCAGGGCCGGATTAACTGAGGTGGAGGCCCTGGGGCAACCAGTGTTGTATAGGCCTCTAACTCCTTCCACTACAATTGTTCAGTGAAAAATGAAGTACAATTATTCCAGACACACGAAGTTTTTATGGAATATAAATCGAGGTAAGTAAGTAAAACTAATAGTTTGAAGAAAATGACTTTCTTGCTTTCATAATAACAAAATCAGTAATTAAACTTGAGAAATCAATGTCTCGCATAACATCGTGCTCAATTGACATAAGTGTAAGTTTTTTCAACCTTGTTTGCAACATTGAAGGCGGCAAAGGAGCTGCAAACCAATTTCAATTTGGAGAATGACCATTCTCCGCTACAGTTAGTGATCATTAGCACCAGGCATATGCTCAAAATGGTCAGAATGTTAGGAAATGTAGAGCTCACATTTTTGTCAATTATGAAATTGTACCAGTAATGTTTCCAGAGACAGAGGATCAATTATTTGATTATAATTTTCAGGAAAACAAAGCACACAATAAAATGATAGTGACCTTAGTAAACGAACATTCTATATTTTAAAGTAAATAATCTAAAATATTTTACTTTGGTGGTGGAGGCCTTTGGTGGTGGAGGCCCCGGGGCAGTTGCCCCGGTTGCCCATGGGTTAATCCGGCCCTAGACTAAGGTGAACCGGGTGAGGTACGCAGTGTTCTAGTTGTGAAGTATTTGAGAATAATTTGAAGAGACGAACATTTAAGGGATAATTATCAGTTATGAGAGTAACAACAAAAAGCTCACATGATTCAATATCGGATATTACCTTCTTGGTGATTGGGAATATTTCGGATGCACTAGTTTCGGAACAAGGCAGAAGTCGGACGATAGTAGACCATTTAGTGTATAGGCTTGAAACCATAAAAGCTAGTATTGTTTTCGCAGGGTTGTTAGATGTATCAGAAGATCCAATAATATTCCCACCTTTGTAGCTATATTCAGCTTTCAAATGAATTTCATCCATGTGAAGCGAGACATGGCGCTGTTGGTAATTAAATCCCGAAGTTAATAGAAACCCTATGTAAGTTGTTAAATTGGGACCGTAGGATTTGTTCATAATAAAAAATCTTCATATTAAGCAGACGAAATCTTGTTCATAATAAGCAGACCTGAATGTATTTAAATATTTAATTCCAGGAATTGTGGTTCGTAAAATTGAAAATTTTCTTAATTCCTTAACTAAAATTCCTCAAGTACAGTAGAACTCGAATAAGATGTAGACCCTCGGGGAATAAAAATTAGTATGTACTATATCCGAGTGTACGTGCTAACCTGATACTACATAGAGATACATATAAATTTACAAACTTGGTAAATAAAAATTAGTACGTAAAAACCCCGAAGTACGTAGAAGGACGTACTAACTGAGTTCACTGTATTCCAAAATGAAATTGATTGTTGTATTGTTTTTATACTGCTTATCTTGAATTGATCCATTTTGGCTCATCTATTTCAGTAAATCTAGATTATAAGATTTTCTGACCTCAAACAATCCATGGTGTGGTAGTTCATTGACTAGTCAACAGTCCTGTATAGCGTAGTTCACGCGTAGGCCTAAAACAGTATTGTTACTTATTGATATCCCGTTTTCCGCTAATACTAGACACAGGAAATGTATTATCGTCGTATAGGAAGTCATATTTTGGGAGTCCAACGGTCATATTGGTTTATCGAAAATATTTGTGGAATGTAACTTATGCGATTTTCACACCTTTCCATATATGGTAATATTGTTAAAATCTCGAGATTAGTTAACTTTATCCATATGAAATTTATTATTAGCGAATGGGAAATGGGAATTTTTTCATTAATCGGAACAGAAGATTTTTGAATCGGAACACCTCTGTTCGGATTAGCGAGGGTGTACTGTATCAAGATTTTTTAATAAACAACATAATGACAGATATCTGATAGGTAAGAATTAGCTAAGCTACAAAACAGGGTCGGGGCAATCCTCCTGTGGAGAGTGCCAAAATAATAATATAAGCTAAGGGGAACACCTTAGGTAAATCAATGTGATCTACTGAGTCCCTAAATATGAATTCCCATTTCCCATTCGCCAATAATAAATTTGATATGTATAAAACTTTCTAATCTCGAGATTTTAACATTATTACCATATATGGAAAGGTGTGAAAATCGCATAAGTTACATTCCACAAATATTTTCGATAAAACAATATGACCGTTGGACTCCCAAAATATGATTCCTGTACGAAAATGATACATTTCAGATGTATAGAGTTAAGTAATCTCGAGATTTTAACAATATACCATATATGGAAAGGTGTTAAAATCGCATAACTTCCATTCCACGAATATTTTCGATAAACCAATATGACCGTTGGACACCCAAAATATGACTTCCTATACGACGATAATACATTTCCTGTGTCTAGCATTAGCGGAAAACGGGATATCAATAAGTAACAATACTGTTTTAGGCCTACGCTAATTTACCGCAAAACGAAGTTTACAGTCCCTATATTAAAGAAGTCCCTGGTTGAACTAAGAATATCCTTAACCAACAGGGACTGTAAATGTACGAACATGGGGTGTCTATGGAAGTTCGTTATGAAGAGTTGAATAATATCAATACATACTGGTTTATCTAATATTCCACCAGTGGGCTAAAGCCTCAAGGTGGACTATTAGAAATAGTTATTTTTGGATCAGTAGAGAAGTGGACTATTAGAGAAAAAGCTGTACAAATTGTGGGAAATACACATAATTAAAAAATGAAATTTCTAACTTTCAATAACGTTGGTGAATATAATTAATCTTGTAGCTCATATACCTACCAAGTTACAGCCAAATATATGAACCTGTTGACAAGTAGTTGTGAGCATGATTTGTCTATTTTTGTATGGATTTAACAACTTATAATATTAGCAAAGGTTGCTGTATGAATCATAATCGTACGTAACAGTACTGTATACTAAACCATCCGGTAGTATTGAAAACCCGGGATCTCTATAAGACGCCTTACCAAAATGATCTTGACTTAGAAATAAATGACCCTCTCTCCAAACTGCGATATTAATTCTTTAAATATTTTACTAAAATACACATCAACACTAATTTTTCAAAAGGATGGGATCTACTATATTTCCACTATGAACTTTGTTGACTACAGCTTCTCGAAATTAAATATTTTGAATGCATTTGTGCCAGGAATTCATCCAAACTAAATTTCTACCGTGCCTAGATATATTTTAACTCGCACACGCGCCTTAATCACTAATTTTGTATCAAGTCTATGCGAGTATTCGATTTTCGCGCTTCTAGAAAAGTTTCCTTCCAAATTTACGCGCTTCCAGGCGCGTTGCATAAGCCTGAATGAAAACCCTGATTTGGGCATTATCGTGAAGAGTTTCACTAGTATTAACCGAATATTCACAACTCAGTGCTAACGAGCCCTTCGGTCTATCTTTTTTCAATAGACACTAATTTTGAGAAAATTGAATTCGTAATCAGCATACTTGTTTATCTCTCTAAGTTCATCTTGAATATTAACCCTCTTTGCTAAACAAAAAAATCAAATGTTCACATGTAGACTATAAATTTGTAATCAGCATGATTGTTTCACTATAATCCCCGCTTGAAGCTATCCTCTAGGTTAATTTTGAATTTCCAAGAGTTCTGGATGTGAGGTAAAATTTTCAGTGAAAATTACTATTTATCAATATTGCGTGGTCCATGATTTCTTACTTAATTAATAATGTTCCTGCTTTGATTTTATCAAATAATTTATTATATTTAGCGTTTATATGTATCTATGATGTTCCTTCCTTAGAATTTTTAGACTATGACACTGTAATGGATATTTGTCATGATTACAATCTACTATGTTGTTCGCCTCTTTTGAGGGGAAATTTCAATGAGGCAATTAATGTTAGTTTACAATTTTTGTCTACAATACCCTTAAAATTTTCTCTTCCTCAGATTTCTGCATTTCCTAATCTTGCAGAGGGAGTTATTATAAAACCACTTAAAAATACTTTTAAAATTACTTCTAAAGGAATGAAGAGGTTGATATTCAAAAGAAAGCATCCAAACTTTGTTGAAAAGAAATTTCACCGTGCTGATGTTCACAATGTTCCATATAATTCAAAATTTGATATATTCATGGTAGCTAAGTACGAACTATTTGCCCTTATTAACTCAAACAGAATTCAAAGCGCAATTTCTAAGTTAGGATTCCCAAGCGCTGATTCAGAACTCTATAATATTATTCAGTGCGTAATTGATGATATTTTTGTGGAATTTCTTGACGAACAGAGTGAAACTTATTCACTTTTAAATGATGGGGAAGTTTTTCAACTGCGATCATTATGTATATCACAAGTGCAAGCGATTTTAGATGGAGAGTTTACTATTACTATCAAGAAAGATTAATGTATTATTTTACATTCTTTGTGTATAAAATCTATTATTTTCAGCGATTCGAATCTGTTTGAGAAATTTTGTATTTCCAAATATCTATTCACTTTCGCGTACACTACAACATATTAATTTTTAACCGATGTAGATACTTCACAAAGATTCAAACTAAGCATTTACATTGGCAAATATTTTGGCTTGAAGAACTTTCGAAAATTAAATTTTGATTTTATGAGTGTTAATTTTGTTAATCAGTTTATCAGCTAATTCCATATTTCATCGCTAGCATCTTTGGGGAGGAATGCTCATAGTGATTTTAGTTAGGTTTAATCTCTGGAGCAGGGCTTTGCATAAATCTTTGATAATTTAAAGAAAAAATCAAAACAATGATTTATGATTGATGTCTGGTAACATTCATGGTTTGCTGATTGATTTTTCGATCTCATTTTTTGAATGATTTTATTTTGATTGATTTAAAATCAAATCATTTTACAATCTATAGTATTCTAAACTATATTTATGTTATATTTTCTTCCACTCCAGGACGTAGTATGAACACGGTAACTACAATAGCAGGCCTATGCAATTTTATCATTTTATTTACCCCGTTTGAAAGAACAGTCACTCCGCTAAATCGAAACCCAAGTTAAATGCGAGCGGTGGTTACTTGTTGGTCTGGGAAGCTTCCGCCAGAAATTTCTTTGAATTTAGACTAAATATCGATCTACAGCATTTTTTGTCACCTAATGAAGCACAATTTTAACTAAATAATCTCATTTGGCTTATTAATTAGAGAATGCTTATACGTATAGAGCTGAGCTCTAGTACTAAAACCCCAGGCTTACTTTCTAGAGGTCAATTTCAAACCCTGGGAAAAACTGACCTTTCTCAGTGCCTGAATACACATACTGAAAAACTGAACTCTACTAGAGCTGAGCTCTATATAAGTTATTTGTATTAATTAATTTTAATTAACTCGCGGATTCCCTGGAATATGAAAGTTAATTGAATTTTTTTTCTACTTAATTAATCATTCATTTGGGCCAAAAAATTCTCTGCTTTTCATGTGTCACCGAGTCATGTGACTCCACAGTGTGGCAAAATGGCGATTTAGGGGTAATAGGTATTTACGATAATGGTACGCATAAAAGTTTCATTAGAACAGATAGGAAATCGACTCCGTAGAATCCAAAAATATTGTTATTTTTTTTCTAACTCAACTAGAAATATGTGAAAATGACATCATTCATTTATTTCGATTTTTTTATTGGGTCAATAATAATCAAATATCTATCACTCTATATTTCATGGTAATTCGTAAAATTGATCATGTATCATGTGCGTAGGCTTCGGTAGGTTTGGTGGAGCCATCGTTCTACCAATAATTTACACAGAATCAGTATTTTCTATTTAAACATAATCAAAATTGCCCCAAAAGGCACTATCGAATGATGAGTCAAGTCAATAAATTGTCATAATACATAATACCAGGGAATGAAAGGTTCACGAACGAACTTATTGAACTCGAACTGAACGCAGGGCTTTAAAGGATTCACGGTGAACGAACTGAACGAACGCCAACGGTTTCCGAATGGCAATTGAACGAACTGAATTCAACGGATTGAACGAACTGAATTCAACGGATTGAACGAACTAAACTGAATAAAGATAAATTAGTATTGATATGGATCCATTAAATATTTTAGGTGACTGCAAAAGTGCTAATTCCGGACATCCCTAGTGGACTCATGTCTCTTAGCTTAGATTCTAGCTTCTTAACCTGAACTTCAATATCAGCTTGTAGGATCGAACAATATCATAAACGGAATAGTTCGACCCGCTCACTGTACACTGAACGAACTGAACTAAACGAATTGAACGAACTGAACGTACGCGGGTTAGCCCGTGAACGAACTGAACGAACGCTGGTGGAGCTGAAGTTAGGAGGTGAACTTGAACGAACTGAACGTGCGTAAATTTGAGATGAACTGAATTACGTAAATTCAGTCAGTTCGTGAACCTTTCATTCCCTGCATATTACCAATTTTTAACTCGAGGCTTCGCCCTATGTATGACACTGCAACAGCTACTCTACTAGAGGTGAGCGTCGTGTTGAAATTTGTCTTTTACACTAACACGAACACGAAACATATGACACGAACACGACACGAACACGAAATTCGCCACACAAACAGAACACGACACGAACACGAAACACGAAACACGAATATCAATAAAAAACTCGAAACTCGGACACCGAATACATAGTTTTGAAAAATCAAATTAATATATATAAATTAAGAAATCATAACATTCATAATTATATTTGAATGTAAATAAGTCGAAGCGTGGACCACGGTCTAAGTTATGAACGCAATATGGAAGAATTGTCTCAAATACTAGTGACAATATAAGAAAGCAATTGTGGTTGAACAACAATTTAACGGGAACACAAAAGTGAAATAGGAATACAATACAATAACTTGAATACCACAAGTATTGTATAATTTTAATAACAAAACCTCGATGAATTTTAACCCAACACCACACGAAGACGATCAAGATACATGAACTTTGAACACGAAAACGACACGAACACGAAAGTTTTGGCACAACACGACACGAACACGACACGAGACATATACCTTGAACACGAACACGAAAACTTTGGTCTAACACGACACGAACACGAATTCGTGTCGTGTCGTGTTCGTGTTCGTGTCGTGTTCATGTATTGTCGCTCGGCTCTATACTCTACCTTATGTTAATATTGACCCAGGTGGACTACAGTAGATGTCGGATATAAGCACACCGGTTATAAGAACATATCGGATGTAAGCACACTATGTTGGAAAACGGTTGCCATATGCCCTGTATAATTTATATCGGTTATAAGAACATGTCGATTATAAACACCTTAAGTGCAGTTCCCGACGATGTGCTTATAACCGGCATCCACTGTATTAGGGAACATGCACTATTAATGAATTTAGCCTTAAGTAAACATAAAATATATATAATATACTAACATACGGTATAAGTTAGAGTATAGTAGAACTCGGTTAAGACGTACCACACTGGGAAACAGGAAAAAGTACGTTCTAACTGAGGTACATCTTATCCGTATGCATAATCCACAAGTCGAAATACTGAATTGTTCAATAATATGAATACTATGTTGAGTATACAAGTCTTTAACATACTGGATTAATACTTAACGATGAGATTAAACAATTTTAGTTGTCACCTACTCACTTAAACCAATTACTAACTGAGTTCTGCTGATAGTTTTCTAAAGTACATACTAACCGATTTAAAATGCATGTATTTTATTTACTTGGGAATATAAATTGGCACGTCTTATCAGAAGTACATCTTATCTGAGTACGTATTAACCGAATCATTTATACTGGATCAGATAGGAGGACAAATCGTTTATTAGAGTACGTAGTATCCGAAAGTACGTCTTAACCCTACTTCATGCAGCTGTAGGAACAGAGCTCTGTACATGTCCATTTAGTTTTCTTACATCCACAACTAGCACCACAACTATTCTTAATCTTATAGCTACACCTTACAAGTTCTGCATATGCTTCGCCACCAATGGGTAGTACTGTCCACACAGGAATCCATGATAATATTTCATCATCCCAACTCCAACCGACCATATGGAGTAGGCATCTCCTGTTTGGTCAATTCACTGGTAGTCCACTTGATATATTGCATGCTTTAAATGCTGTAAAAGAGCTCCTTGTGTCGGTGGTATTAAAGCGTGAAATGCACAAGTCGGTGTGTGGACATCTGTTCCTGCAGCTGCATTAAGTAGGCTTATCTCCATTTGCTATAGATAATTTCGTGTGTGTGAAATTTGTCGGGACCTAGCAGCAATATTTCTAAAACTCTGTTAAGTTAACTATAAGATTTGAGTGCTTAAGTCCAGTATATCTATATTATTAAATCTCGAGTGTTGTTTGTTTGTTGTGTGCTTGTGTGTTTGTCTGGATTGTATTTATTAGGGAATCGAAACCGCAAATATAATTAAGATATAAACTAACTTCCCAATGTCATAATAGATGAACAAGAATGCTGAACACGAATTTTCGCTGCTGGTGAAGCTGGATATTATCAGGTAATCCCATATCGATGTAAATATCCTTCAGATTCTGAATAACTTGTTGCTGCAACGGTACTACAACATATTTACTTAGATAGCATACAGTTACTAAAATGTGTTTATAGCCATCTTAACTCTCATGTAGGTCGCATATATGGCTTCGAGTTTTAGGAGGTTGGATTAGTTGAGTTTCTTTTTGCGGTTGAGGTGGCAAGGTCGCTGTAATCTGACATAATGGCAAGTCTTTACCTTTATAATATCAGAAGCCATTACTAACACCCTCGATAATCCGAACTGTTGCTAGTTGAAACAGAAGATCCAAAACTATTTTTCGCATAAATTTGGCTGAAAACATCTAATAATTTTGTATATTACAATGGAATTACAGTATACATAAATAAGTTTCAGGCAAGTATTATGTAGTATACTATACTTCTGTAACGATTATAATGTTACCAGCACTCGCGTTTATACCACCTGACTTGTTGGATGGCCGTTTGATCATCTTGTGACGATATTTCCCGAAATGCTTATCCCCTTTGTAAGTGGTCCGTAGAAACCCTCCTATATTCCCCGTTGATCTTTGGAATATTTTCCATCTTGAAGCTCAACCTGGGACTACTAATTTGTCGAGGCATGGCACCGATATTAGAACAATTATTTTAAACACTCTGGGATTCCTGTCCCCTAAACAATATTTCCCTTGGATACGCCTGGCCTTTTTATTCTATACGTTTAGGTCCCTCTAGCCGAAGATGGGCACTTTAACTAAGGCCAGGAAAAGAAGATTCCCTAAAGGAAAACAATATTTCCTAAGAAATATTGTTCGGGGAACAATTTTCACGGGAGAACAGGATCTCCTCTGGCCCCTGGATCATTTTTGTCGCCATAACTGATTTGACTACTATCTATTAGAGAATAGCAAAATGGGGTTCGTAACCGTTCGTTATGTGATCAGTTAACGGTGCCATATCCATTCTGGGCTCGTTCGGATATGAACGGGATCACCTATGGTGTGACTGGTCTAATTGGTACAATAAATGCAATAAGCGCTAATTGCATTTATGGCACGGGGTAGACAGACGAAAAGTTTTTCTAGAGGCGCGAAGAGAAAACTCTAGGAGCGTGGTACCCCTTCTGTCTGTAGTCCGTCTTCTGGTGATGATTAAAGTAGTTCAGATAAGTCGACAACCCTTTGTGCCATATGCAATAAGAGAGTCTGACCCAGTAGGGGGGCGCTGCATTAGTGCGAATTTCTAGAGTTGTCATTAGTGCGAATTTGAAGAGTTGGCATTAGTTCTACTCGAGATTTAGAGAGTTGGCATTAGTTCTACTCAAAAATTGGAGATTTGGCATTAGTTCTACTCGAGATTTAGAGAGTTGGCATTAGTTCTACTCGAGATTTAGAGAGTTGGCATTAGTTCTACTCGATTAAGGCCAAAAAGCGGGAGAGTCAGCAACCCTATACTGTTGTTAGTGAGCTTTAGGTTTCACATAATTATATCGTTAGGTTTCACATAATTATATCTTAGGTTCACATAATTGTTCATGATTTTGCGTGTGCGATTTAAAAACTGTGAAATATCAACACCCCATAGATTCCTATAAAGTAGAACACAATGTGCATACCCAAAAGAAATTCGGAAAATGGAATACAAAACAGACAATTATAGACGCATGAGTGGGCATATTCTCACTACAGCAGATGGTCATAAGTATCTTAAACGGAAATATACAGTTAAATCAGTCGGTACCTCAAATGTGCGGTATTCAGAGATGGATGGAAAGCAACGGCTAAAGTGGATAGGGACAGGGATTTGATTACCCCAGGCAACGTACATAACCACGAAATCATGAACTACCATTCAGAAACCTTTGACCTAAAGAAGAAATGCAAAACCAAGGCACGTACCTCACAGGATCCTCTTCGAAAAATATTCGATGATACGACTAGAGAGGATTCTTTTGCAACAGAGGTATCATTCCCTCAAATCGAATCTTCAATGTTTCGCTCAAGAAAGAGTTTAGAGCCGAAAATACCTTCAAACGCTACAGAATTATCTCTGTTATTACCGACTACCACCTTTGGAAAGTTCCATAAAAGTAAAGTTACAATTAATGACCAAACAGCTCTCATATTCTTCTCTGATAAAATGATGGATTTAGTATCATAGGCACCTGATATTCAGTTCGATAGAACTTTTTACTGTGTTCCAAAGCAATTTTATCAACTGTGGACCATTTTTGTAAGAGTTGAAAGGCACTCCTTACCTGCAATCCATTGTCTTTTGACAGGAAAAGAACAAGGGCTATACAAATGCATTATGGAAAGTATTCGCAATCTTGTACCACAGTTCAATCCTATGTCATGTATGTCAGACTGGGAAATCGCTCCAAGAAATGTAATGAAGGAGCTTTATCCAGATATTAATATCAAAGGCTGTTGGTTTCATTTTACGCAACGCATCTGGCATCAAACCCAAAAACTCGGACTTGTCAACAGTTTTCACAGCAATCGAGACTTATCAACATTTGTCAGCACTTGATGGCCATTCCCTTCCTCCCATCTACACTGATACAACCAACTTACAGTCTTCTAAATTCTCCTACGACACTTACTGATACAGATAGGGTCAATTTAGATAAACTTAAAAGATATTTTACGAAGAGATGGCTCTGTCAGGTTAGTCCCGAGGAATTATCAGTTTTTATATAAAATCAACTACAAATAATTGAGCTGAAAGCTATCATGCAAAGCTCAAGACAAGAATTCAGGCTGGTCATCCCCGAATTTGGAAATTCTTGACAGTTTTCAACGAAATAATTGCGGATACTGATCCCGACTATGCAAGGTTGTCAAGTGGGAATGAAATAAGTAGGCCAAGAAAACTTAAGAATATTATCAATGATGAGCGACGATCAACATTTAAAAATCAATTGATTAACGGTAATTTTACACCTCGGGAATATCTGGAGGCAATAAGTAGTACAATTGGTAAAAACGAAAATAATTTTGGATACACTGATGACTCAGAAGATATTACTGATACTGACAACTTGGAAGTGGAGGATAATCCAGAAAGTACAATAAGTCACATTTGTGTGATCTGTTTGAAGCGTAGAACCTCAACTTGGATCTTTTTACCATGCAGACATGCTAACTGCTGTGGTGAATGCAGTAACAAGATTGAAGAACTCGGCCAAACTTGTCCCACATGCCGTTCTACTTTCGTGGATAGGTTCCAAATATATAATTAACCATCAACTTTACGTGGCCCCTTTTCATTACTCTTTTTTTCTTAACTTATTTATTCATGAAGTAATTTATATTTCATCAATTTCTATTCACCAAGTTATTATTTCATTATTCTTTATTCATTAAAATCATTACTTCATTATTCTTAATAATTGATGTATTTAAAGAGAGTTCTCCCAAAATCAAGTCCAACTCTCTAAATCTCGAGTAGAACTAATGCCAACTCTCTAAATCTCGAGTAGAACTAATGCCAACTCTCCAATTTTTGAGTAGAACTAATGCCAACTCTCTAAATCTCGAGTAGAACTAATGCCAACTCTTCAAATTCGCACTAATGACAACTCTAGAAATTCGCACTAATGCATACGCCTCCCCAGTAGCACTCAGACGAGTCGGGAAGAAGATAGATTCTCATTGGGTTCAGACTGGGTACATTGCTTCTGTGCTGATGTTGACCACAAGCTGTCTCTGCTGGCTCTTCTGAGTTGATGAAATTTTTGCCTTCCATTTATTCATCAGAACAAGTTCGAACTTAGAACATTGCAGCAGAGATGCAGCGGTCTAGACTGGGACGGGTCGGTCTCAGGTAGGTCCGGTCCGCTTATTTTCAAGTGTGGTCTGGACCGGTCCAAACTAGCGGTTTAACGGTCTGTACAGGATATTGGTCTGGTTCAAATCAGTCTGGACTCGTCATAGATTAGACAAACGATCAGGCTCCAATCCGTTGTTTCCCATTGTTTACAAGCACATAAGTAACAAGTATTTTGTAAACACAAGTAATATACATTGCTTCTCTACTATACGATCTGGAACGGTCCAAATAAGGGATGTAACGGTATGAACCGCTTCATCGGTCTGAACAGGTCTAAATTAGAGGTGTACCGGATAGGAAATTTTGATATCCGGCTAAAAATTATGCGGGTATCCGGCCGGATACCGGATATAAATATCTAAATTTATATTTATATTTGAATTTATTACTAAATCAAAATATTGTATCTAGTCAAGTTAGCAAAGAAGTATCTATGTGCCAGTGGCGGTCGCAGGATATGATCAGCCCGGGGCAGGGCTACGATTAAGCCCCCGGGGCATGTTTTGCTTTATGTTCTAAGGAACAGTGCTTCTACATCACAAACGTCCAACTGGATGAAAACCACCCTTAATACCATGGATCACCCTGGTACTTAGGTAATTCCCACTCAAATTATATATACTAGTACAGGGGTTCCCAACCTTTTCTCAGGCGCGTACCCCTTATATACAAATGTAGTGATACGCGTACCCCTTATATACAAATGTAGTGATACGCGTACCCCCTCCCATTAACAGTAATGCAGCCTTTTTAGCTTCCACGTGACCTATGTTGGGAACTACTGCACTGTATTAGTAGTTTGGAATACGATTATCATATAATCATTCCTTTCAATAATGTTAATTTACTTAATAGGTATAAGTTTGGTAAATATAAAAACATCTTAAGAACAGATTTTTGATAGTCGCTTTTGTTCGATGAATTGAATTTACGAGGTTCAAGTTCAAAAGAATCAATCAATTAGAATATTCCATCCAGGCCCGGCGGAAGCTCGTGAGAGGTGGGGCGGCCTTGTGAGATGTGGGGCAGCCTTGTATAATATTATTACGAACCACGCCCGCGAAATTTCAAAGTATCATACAAATCACAGAAAAAGTGGGGCGGCCCAGGCCGCCCCAACCGCCCCTCTTCCGCCGGCCCTGATTCCATCACAGGAATATTCTAATTGATTAATGTAACAATTGTAAATTCTACAAAAAGATTAGGATGGCAATTCAACCCGATCTCTACCCGGGACGAAAAACAACTAAGAATCCGGGGCAGGCCCCGGGGCGAAAAGCAACTCAGGACCCGGGGCCGGGGCAGAGTCTACTAGATCTGGGGAATTTGCCCCGGTCGCCCCACCCCCTGGGACCGCCACTGCTATGTGCTAAACCAACTTCTATTTATAGCGAAAGATTATTCAGCACTGCTGAGATAATCTTCGAAGAGAAGCGTAGTAGACTAGTACCAGAAAACGGAGAGAGTCTTCTCTTTATTCAGAAATACTAACCACTCTTAGATTTCACCTATTAGCACGACTAGGTTTGAGATATAGCATCATAATCCTTATTTAGATATTTTAGTTTGCTAGATCAAGATATTATTTCGCACAAATTTCAATAAATTGAGTTCAGGTGATGTGTTTTCTATATTTATTTTTTCAAAAATGGTCGAGATTGTTATTTTATATATCCGGCGGATATTGATCATATCCTGCCGGTCCGAATATCCGGGAAATGGCCGGATATAAGCGGATACCGGATATCTGGTGCACCTCTAGTCCAAATAAGGGATGTAACGGTATGGACCGCTTCATCGATCTGGACTGGTCCAGACCGATTCAATATTTTGATCTTACGATCTGAACCGTTCAGAAAAAATCAATGACGGTCCGATCCGGTCCATCAAATTGCCGGTACGCTGCATCTCTGCATTGCAGCCATTTAGTACGACCATTTCAGTTTTCGGTCGCCTAGCGATGGTTTATTTCTTAACGGAGTCCGTTTCGCCTACTTTGTTCGTCCGTATTTAGCGCAACTTGCCTCAGTCAACCACCGTTACTTGTGTAACAACAACAATATATTTCTTACTTGTAATTAATAATTATACAATTCGTAGTCACTTACTTGTATCAAAATTCTTAGAATTTTCCCGGGTCACATTGAATATCAGCAGGGCACTTATACACTCAACTACTTAGACTTAAACTAAGTAAATCTAAGTACAAATTACAGCTGTGCCAACTGCACTTCATTTGGAGGTAACTTATTCGGTGATTTAATGGTTAATAGTGCCTCAACCAAAATTTTCTGTCTGTACAGCTGTAATTTTG
Organism: Hexactinellida sp. DTS-2022; assembly: GCA_028753945.1. Classification (NCBI taxonomy): domain Eukaryota; kingdom Metazoa; phylum Porifera; class Hexactinellida; species Hexactinellida sp. DTS-2022. The sequence continues at coordinate 3,960,509 of JAPNXP010000014.1, forward strand.
TTTTTTCACACCTAGGGTGGAATGTATTATCAATCTAACGAGTCCTTCGGTCTCGTCCGCTTCGCGATGATTCACCTAACCGCTAAGCATTTAGATAGATGCCACAGATACCACTTGTGGCACAAATGGAAATGTGGCTGTATCTCAGTAGAAATATTCGGAATGATTAGAAATTAAGTACCTATAGTAATCCGACCATGTGGTATTCAAATCTGAAATAGGAATTTGTATATTCTCATTGGCTCATAATGATCAGAAATTATAGACTTAATTTGCTAATTATATGGTTAATGAGTTTAACACCTCCATAAAAATGTAAATTCAAATATAATCTTATTTTATTTTAGTTAACATATCGTTTATGTCCACATCCATGTTGAAGCATCTACAATTATTATTATCCTGCTAGTAGCTTGAATGTACGATTACAAATTATTGTTGTTCAAATACTTTTGGCCGTTTGGTGTAGAATCAGATTTAACTGTTTTACTGAAACTGAAGTGTGAGTAAACAAAGAAATTCCAACATCTATTTATGGCATGAATTAAACCCTTTATTAAAATTTGTCTTCCCCCAATTGACGCATAAATTTATGATGAATCCAATGGTGAAAAAAGAAACATTAGGGTTGAGTATAACATTTTTGCGTTATCGACCAGACAAATTTTGGAAGGTGCCAAATTTGTTAAGCAAATATTGTAATCCAAGATGCAAAATATACGGTCACTCCGCACCTACATGCCAAGTTTCACCAACTATAAAGCTCTGGCCAGGGGACCGTTTAAGGAGAAAAAAAAATAATAAAAATATTAAGGCAGTGAGATTAGAACTGGGCCACTATTCTATAGTATAGTCGGCACAGTAATTAGTAATGGTCTACCACAATATGTTGTGTTATATTAATAATCATCCATAAACACCGAAATAAATACCTGCTGAATACTAGTAAGCTAATTCTGATTTTTTTATATTGAAGCCAAAGATATCTACTTATTCTATCATACCTCCTAATACGTTCAGGTTAACAACTTGATAAATTCTCGCAATATATAAAACTATGCTTAGACTCTAATCAAGGGTCAAAGAGTTGTAAACCACTTTCCACTGGAGGACGTCCACCTATAATGTTAGCGTCATATGCTTGTCATATTCGACGAATCTCTAAATATGGGAGGAATAGCAGATTTTCTTTTGTAGCTTCATGTACTGTAAAGTTATTTGTTATGAAGTGGTTTGGAACAGTCCTGGATATAATATGCTGCGAAGATCCGAAAGGGTGAGATCTATGAAAATTAATAGAGGTATTTCTGAATGTGAAACAGTAAAACCGGTGTCTTTCTCCCTAACATGTGTTTTGTCGCACATTAGCTTTTTATGAAATGTATTCATAGAATTGCTGTATAATATTTAATTGAATTATTTGAGAATTTCATTCAAATACTATTTGATATGAATTATAGTCATTCAATATAATCTTATGAAGTATTTTATCATTTCTTTTGTTCATTTGAGTATCTAGAGTAATGTCAAGTTGTCAACAGTAATTGTATATGTATAGAACTTGAGCAATTTTCTAGAAAACACATGAAATTGTGGATTACTGTAAAAACAATACAAATGACACCATTAGAATCGTGAGAAACTCAATTTATTGAATGTATCTCTTGTTTATAAGATGCATCCATAATTGTAACTGAACAGATTTGAGTTCCAAATTACGTATGATTCTATTTGTTTACAACTCCTGATCAAAGTGATCTATAAACAATATAAAAATAGTCATTCGCATTCGAGCTGTATTTCTCTTCAACTAATCTACATTTTCTATCTCTAAAATTCTAATTGCTACACATGGTAAACAAACAGAAACACTAATAATATTGAATAATGGCATCGAAGGAACCACGAAACGTAGAAGAGTGCTGCTTCGGTGAGCGGACCTTCTCTTGTATCTCAATAATCGGAGCTTATTGAGTTAGACTCTTTGGATGTGACCAGTCAACTCTAAGATTCTGCTACGGAAACTACATCCATGTTAACAAAACCACGCACAAGTCTTAGAGGAAATAAGTTGAGTAGTTAAACTTTCTCCCGGATAACAGATGGCTGGATTTAAAGATGAATTTATAAATTGATTTGGATTTAAAGATTGAGGAAAGTCCACTTATAAATATGCAAAATGTTTATCCATTATCTAGTAATTATAATGTTGATCTTGCTGCGATGGTTTCATCTATGTCAGAAATTGGTTCATGAATAAAGTACACGAAAGGGCTAATGGATTATTTGAAATTAATTGTATTGGTACTTGTGCTTCAAAGCTATTGTTCAGGTGCAGTGAGTGGATAGGGAGGTTCATGCATTTGTCCGAATCAATATTTGATCGACTGTCACTTGTCCGAATCAAAATTTAGATCGACTGTCACTTGTCCGAATCAATATTTGATCGACTGTCACTTGTCCGAATCAATATTTGTTCGACTGTCACTTGTCCGAATCAAAATTTAGATGACTGTCACTTGTCCGAATCAATATTTGTTCGACTGTCACTTGTCCGAATCAATATTTGATCGACTGTCACTTGTCCGAATCAATATTTGTTCGACTGTCACTTGTCCGAATCAAAATTTAGATCGACTGTCACTTGTCCGAATCAATATTTGTTCGACTGTCACTTGTCCGAATCAATAATTAGTTTGAATATGAAGTTACTTATCAGACCAGTAAATTATCAACTGTTACTTGCTTGAGCACAAGGATCATAAAATAGGAGTTATTTATTAAATTACTTAATAGAATGTGAAAATAATAATATAATTAATGTGTGGAAATATGAAACCTAGACTCTATAAAGGAACGGCACATGGGACAGGGTTGACCAAGGTCAGCGATTCTTTGGACCATGGCCTACTACATTATACGGCTAGATAAGCCAAGTATTTGCTCATTTCATTTCCATGCCAGTGTTAATTTCTAATTGCTCGTAAAATAAATTACCTATTGTTATGGAATAAACTAAACTTAGGTTTTCAAATACGCTAGAAACATCTAAATACTTTTGAGAATGATTTCACATCGGATTTAACCACAATTAAGTAATCATCATTTTAAGGTCTTTCTTCTTTCTAGGTATGGATATTTCTCGCCCATGGCGTAAGCGTCCAATTTCATTGTCCTTATCTGCAATTAATTCATTTAGTATCGACATAAACGTCCAAAATAGTGGGTAGCAAGTTTTTACTATCGACTTGAACTTTGAATGGTAGCTTTCGGCCGCATTGTTAGTATAAATATTCAGTTCATATGAATTGATAGCTCTTCGGGTGATAATTATTCGGGTTAGCCATCTCTTTTTAAAATATTGGTTTTAATTTTTGCATCTCAGAATGTTCGATACTAGGCATTTGAATTAAGTTTGCAGTGGAAGTAATCAGAGGTCCTGGCAAAATAGGGATAGCCATCAAATGTTTGATGAAAGATCTTGTGTCTGCGTTGTTTCTGGATGCATTAGCCAGTCCTAGTTTATGTGTTTTTGCCCATAAACGTTGTGATAGTGGAACCAGCAGCGATATAACTTCACCTGGGGCTAAACTTCTTTTAGTACATTTCTAGCTACAGGTTCCCAATCTGACATGGAGGCTGAAGGCTGGTGTTGAGGGACATATACGGTAATAGTTTCCAACACCGCTTTATATAACTCCTTACTCTTTCCCGTCATTAAGCAGTAAATTGCTGGTAAAGTATGACGTATACCAAAACAAAAATAGTCCACAATTGAGCGAATTGGATAGGAACTGTATAAAACGTTCCATCAAATTGAATAATTGTAACATCACTTAGCAATTTGGCCATTTGTTCAGAAAAGAAAATCACTCCAGTCTGCTCACCACAAGTCACCTGAATTTTGAAATATTGGCCATAAGGTGTTGTTGGCAACATACTACAAAATTCATCAGCTGAATCTTTGGTTGAATCTTCTTTCTAGCCAGGTACATGGATTACTCACATTCCGGAAAGGAAATATCGCAAGAATGAGGATCAGTTCTAGTCGTATCATCGAACACTTCCCTGAGATTTGATTGCGATGATTTAGCAGTGGATTTGCATTTGGATTTAAGTTTAAAAATTTCCGACGTATAATCATTCACAGTATGGTTGTGATCTCGCAAAGGGGTAATTAAATTAGTTTCACGACTAATCCTGCTAGTTCCCTTGCAGCCAGTACGAAAGATAGCACATTTAAGGAAAATATATTTGTCCGTAGGTTTTGACTGAATGTATTTATTTCCATCACAACTTGTTAAGACTTTTCCAAAGCTGCGTTTATATTGTCAATAGTATATTCCATTGTATTTTGGACAACAAATTATTTCGTAGTATTTATGCATTCTATAAGAGATTAGATTGGTGTCTGGAATAAATAAGAAGCCGAAGTATTTTCGATTAACGGTGTGAACTCAAAATACTAAGTATACCTTCATATTCAAACTAATTATTGATTCGGATCTAAATATGTATTCAGACAAGTGACAGTCGATTTAAATATTGATCCGGACAAGTGTCAGTCGATCTAAATATTGATTCGGACAAGTGACAGTCGATCAAATATTGATTCGGACAAGTGACAGTCGATCAAATATTGATTCGTACAAGTGAAGGTCATTACTCCAAAATTCTGACAAATGCAGCTCCCCCTAGGCGCCCAAAGAGGGGAGGTCAGAGGGGGTTTCACCATCCCTGTTTTTTTTCAGAAAGGGTTTCATCCCACTGGCTGGGAAAAAGTCAGGGAGGGTATAACCCTCCTGGTTAGTAATCTAACTAGCATTGAGCCTATTGTACATGTATATAATACAAATAATTTTTTCAAATGGTTGTGTGTAATAATTAGAAATATTTCAAATTTTCGTTTCTAAAAATTATACTGATCCTGTTAGTTTATGAATTTCGAATTAGCTACCATATTACTTATTCCAAGCACTCTGATTGTATGAAATGTATGATGTCACAAGTACAAATAACGATCCAGTTGACGATATTCTTTATTACGAATACAATGAAGAGCATGAAAATACTGCGAAACGTCATTTATTTATATGATCCCAAAGAAAGAAAGAGCTGGATTGGATGCTAAAAAACTGGGAGCTGCGTGGGCCATCATCCGGTACAATGATGAATATACAGCTGTACAGAATATTTACAAAAGCTTTTCTCTATCGAATCCTTCATATGTACAAAAGAGGGATTATAATAAACTGGTCATGACTAGCAAAAATCTCATCCTTTGGAAAATATACTTTTTACGAAGAGGAAATGAATACACAAATTGCTAAATACATAGTTTAAATAGTATCATCCAAGTCTATTTAATTGAAACTAGCAGTAGACCTGTTGCATGATATTTTGAGACGCCTATGTGATACACTAAATACACCATGGATGTGCTATTACAAATTATACAGTGATATTTTGAGACGCTATAAAAGGAAATTTTTCGCTTATTTTTACTTTTTAATATGAATTTAAGAATAATATAATTTTGATTCGCGTGAGATTTTGAGACATTGTATTACCAAACCATGGATGTACTATTAGAAATTATACAGTGATATTTTGAGACGCGTGAGATTTTGAGACATTGTATTAGCAAACCATGGATGTGCTATTAGAATTTATACAGTGATATTTTGAGACACTACTATAAAACTATTTTTTGGCTTATTTTTACTTTTTATTATGATTTAAAGATTCTAACAATTTTGAGACGATAGTAAAGATAAACCAGAGACATAGATGTGCTATTATATATTCTTTTGAGACGCTGGTATATAACAATTTCTGAGTGAATACCTGTTTTGAACGTCTCACTATATGTTATATTCTATCTGCAATAAGTATCCCTTTTAAATAAATTTAAATTACTGATAATTAAAGCAAACTTAAACGCCCAATTTCCAATGTATATCTGATTTGACTAATTTCCCAATTCACCATATGGTTATACTAACAATTGCAGAGACACAACTTTAATTAAGTAAAACAAAAACAACTATTACAAACAAACAGAATAAACATACTAAATTAATATAAATGAAACCTAATAATAAATACATAAACTAAATAAAAAAAACACAACATTAAATAAATTATTATAATATCCCCATCAAAACCCCCCTTCTTCTCCACAGCCTCCTCCTCCTGCTCATCCTATGTCTTAGTAAACCCCTCAGGGTTAGAATTTCCCCCTCCTTCCAAAAGCTTACCTCCCGCTATCCCCTTCTCTCCCCTTCCCAAGCCCTTTCTTCCCCTTCCCACTTTCTTAAGAAAAATAATAATAAATATAATAGTAACATTTAAATTATGTAGCTTTGTTAGCTATTACTTATAGTTATTAAATTTTCATAGCCAACCTACGAAATTCTAATATACAGTGTCAATTACTTCATTTGTCAGCACATACCTTATCTGATTACGATTAACAAAATAATACAAACAAAATATTTCTAACAAACTTTGTTGTTAAGTTAGGTAAGTTTGTTACCTATTACTTTAATTAAAGTAAACTTTGTATTGCCCACATACGGAATTATAATACAGTGTCAATTACGTCAATTGCCAGCACTTACCTTATCTGATTACGATTAACAAAATATTTCTAACAAACTTTGTTGTTACGAAATAAAACGATTTTTATAAAATGTCTAAACCTTTTTATTTCTCCTGAATTTCTATAATATATTCCTAGATTTTTGACGACTTATGGTTACTAGCCTACCTATATAATAGCTAAAATAAATAATCACAACGATTAACTTCTTTCTAATGTATCATACTTAAACTTGGAGATGTCTAGAATATACATATATTTTTAACATAAATAAATGGTAAACTATTTTTTCAATCAGTTTTGATTGTATTAGCCAATTACTTTTGGGGGCCTCCTCTTTTCCCCACACAGCCGCCCTATCCTCTCCATTCATACAGTGGAAACCGCATATCTATATCCATTCAATCGGCCCCAATTTTTAAGTTAATTAGCCTTCGTTCGTATGTGTTGTAACGACATAACAGAATGAGCATCGCATTGATGCGCCCTGATAATGCGGTTCCCAGTGTACAAAAAAAACTCTCAAAGGAAAATAGGTTAAGTTACAGTAAATTACTCAAACTATGAAATTAAACACTATTACACTATTACAGTCGGCTATAAATCGGCTTATAACAAAGTTCAATGGTCCGGACATCCTTATATTTGACTATACTATAGTCAAATAAATTGATATATGTAATCTCTTTATAACGAAGATATTTCTTACCCCATAAATTTCTGAGTAATTAATTTTAATCAGCCTATAACAAATTTGGTGTATACAAATATGAAATCGATGTCCGCAATTCGTTATAACGGGAGTTCACTGTACTTAATAATATACGATGTAACAAAGTTACATCGTGTATGGTGGACTTACTAAATAGAAACTAATTAATTACTTAGTATAAAGTATATTAGTAGATAATTAAAAATGTTAACTCACTTGATTCCACAGATAATTTACCTACATACTAGTCGTCAGTCTTTTGCATCGTAGATCGTAGATAACAGCTCGTCTTTCGCCACTGGGGATATGCCGTTGCAGGTCACGTTTCCATATTCTGGGCTCGGGATGATTGGGATTGCGTTGCCTGAATAACCTCGAGCAGAGGTCCCCACAAAGTTCGATGTACCTTGCCTTTGAGCGCTTTCGATAGAGTGTTGTGAGCTGTTATTCAATCGTTTGGACATCATCTGAAATAGTTCCATAAGTCTTGTAATTCGTGATCAGCATTGATACGACAGGTTGATAGTGGTCGAAGTAGTTTTGGATATAAAGGATGGCTGTAGGGTTATCTGTGGCTCTGTGCAAACTCCAACGCACCTCGCGAATTACTGATTCTTTGGTTGTGTAGCAGTTATTGGCAATGTAGACATCGGCATCAAGAATAGCAGAAGCAGCATAAATTTCCACATCTGTTCCCAAAATGGATTCACGATTCATAAGTCTTTGTGTGCTAAGGTATTCACACGGTGTCGTTCGTTTGGTTTTAAAATACCATTCTAGTTTCCTTGTTCCTTCACTGGCGATAAAGCGAGAGATGATGGAACGAAGATGTAGGTGGCTGTTTTCACTCCCAGTAATTAATTTGGATATGCATCGAAATAGACAATTACCATCTCCTTCGATATGTTCCGCTTCGCAAGGTTCAAAATCGCTAAGTAACTTCCCAACGCTATTAAATGGTTGTCTACAAACTGATTCAAATGATATCCCCAACATATCGCATTTACTTCGCTGCCAATTTTCATCTATCACTGTGATCCTTGGGTCCATCGGTGTGTCGTAGGGATTACGAAGCGGAACTGCGTCGTGAAATGATTCCCATAGCATTGTGTTTAGATACTGCATTCCCTAAAATATTAATTTGTTTACAATTTAATAAATATGTATAAGAATTATTTTAATGTCACAACTTGCTTTGATATACTAAACAAACATACTAATTTAAATTGAATAGGGTTATATGAGTGTATTGTTAGATTATTTTAACTTACCACGAAATACAGTACTTTGTGGGTGTATCTAGCACGTTGGGTATCTGTATAGCTGGGGTAGAGATCTGTTGTCCATCCGAGTATAATCTCCATAATATCTCTCTTCTACAATAAATGGGTAAAATGATAATTTGTAGTTATCGTATGAATCATTGTTAATTAACTTACAACTTCCTCTTCTTTTCCACCATCCAAATACTCGAATAACATCGTGTTGGGAGTGTAGTTGTGCGCTTTGTATAGCAAGTGGTCCAGCTCTTCATGTAGAGGAGTCATGAAGGTCTGCCCACGATATTCTGCATTAGGATTTCCTACAAATGACAACATTGTAAGAAAAATATTACGGAATGTTACAAATATTCTGGATTGACGTCAAGTGAAGGTGTAAAGCGAAAATAACAATGAGTGTCAATAAAGATTACACTCAATGAATTATACTAAAGATGTGAAAACGGGAAGCTTACTTTTAAGTTATTAAGGTGTTGAAATATAGATTCCGTAGAAAATCCGAAGAGATTCTGGTACATCTAAAAAAGGAATATTTTACTATTAACACTATTTTATCTTTTAAATAACAACTCAATCACAATGAATTTACCTGTGAGGTGTTGATTCCGATGCTAGTATCGAGGCTTACTTTCTTCTTAGTATTATTGGGACTTGAGGATCTTTCGAAGTAAGGTCTTGTGATATGGATTGGAATCTTTTTGTCCTTCTTTGTTCCTAATTCTGTTTGAGAAACATGGCTTTCTGTGGCTTTCGACACCGTGTAAGGCCCGAGATGTTTAGTTTGCTTCTTTTTTTTGGGCATGTTGGTATAGATGATCTTATCATCCTTCTTTAGAGGTGTACTAATTACAGAGAGAATAATTATGAAAATAATTATAATCGAAGGAAGGAATCGAACATTAGTAACAAGATAGGCTGTGTGTTATGTATGAATTAAATACGTATCGTCATCAGTTCAACTAACCGACTAGTGTTAACTTTCTTATCATATTGTATCTTCTGCTTGAGTTGTTCAAAACTGATGCAGTCCATAGCTGATTGCTGTGTAGAAGTTCGAGATTCATCGATGTTGCTAACTGCTTCGAGGGGATTATCAGGAGGTGGGGAAAATATGTCGTTTATACCTTCGGTATCATCTAGTGGATCTGTGAGTTCTCAGAAAATCGATTCTTCCAAATCAAAGTCTTCCTCATCGTTGGTATGCAGGTCGTTAATGGTGGACAAGAGATCTTGATGCCGGGACTCTCTTCCCCACATAACCTTGAATGGAGTTTGTCGGAGGGATCTTTTTATACAGGAGTTCATTGCAAGCACAGCCTGTTTGAGCAGTTTGGACCAATGATCCCCTATCTGGCTTCCATTTTAATAAGTTTTCTAAATGGATAATTCGTAAATGGGTCTTAAAATTATATTACAAAATACTAACTGTTTCAGAATCTTGTTGTGCGCTTCGACTAAGCCGTTAGCCATCGGGTGGTAAGCACGAGTGCTACGATTGTCGATACCCAATTTCTGGTTGAATTCCTTAAATATCTGTTAAATACAATAAATAAAAATACAATAAATAAATACAAATAACAATACATACTATAATGTTAGTGTGTAAAATTAGATAATTATGATAATTATATAAGTTATTTAATTTTAATTAATTAATTAATACTAATCTAACAAACAGTATTACATTATACTACTCACATTGCTTGTGAACTCTTTGCCCTGGTCGTGCTGGATAATATCAGGTAATCCCATATCGAGATAAATGTCCTTCAGATTCTGAATAACTTCTTGTGAAGTCTTAGTCTTGATAGGGCGTACTGCAACATATTTGCTCAGGTAGCATACAGTGACTAGAATGTGTTTATAGCCGTCTTCACTCTCAGGGAGGTCGCATATAAGGTCCATTCCTATATGTCTCCACGTTTTAGAAGGAGGTGGTATTGGTTGGAGTTTCTTTTGCGGTTGAGGTGGCAAGGCCGCTGTCATCTGACATATATGGCAAGTCTTTACCTTGATAATATAAGAAAGCCATTACTATTGTATGATTTAATATGTACTACTATGTTACAAAGCTAAGTGAATAGTTTCTAATCATTATGAATTGGGATTATTTTCCACTGAGATACAGCCACATATTCTTATGTGCCACTTGTCCCATAAGTAGCACGTGACATAGACACAGATGCCACTTCATGGATAATTATTGGATAAACATGACTTAAAATCATAATGTTATGATATTTATAATTATACTACAAGATTAAGTCATTTGAGAGTAGTTTAATTAATCCAGCAGAATCTATTACGCAAACGAGAAGTATATTGTAATTCAGCAATAAAAATTCAGTTCTTCAGATAGTTTTCGTGGGTTAGTATACATTTAGTTAAAATGCATCATAACATTTAAAATAATTCAAAATTAAATAGCCCATTTGAATAATAAAAATAATAATGGTTCAAATGAAACGAGTTAGGTAGGAAATTTTTATAAAGTATGAACAAATACAGAAGTGGTCCGAACAAAGATGGACTATCCTTTATAATAATGTCACTGTAATTGGCAAGTGGTCCGGCCATGACCGAACCACGTGGTACCTAGGAAAGTATGCCGAATAATTAAACTCACATATTCTTTAACGTCTTGGGAAACGCCTGCCCATATGTATCTTTGCTGAACTGAATGTAGGGTCGTATTTATTCCGGGATGACCGACTTAGTCATGGAACTTCTCATAGATGCTGTCCAACTCAGACTGAATGGAACTGCCAAATCTGTCTCTGTGCCTTCCAGTTTACTCTCTAAAGGGAGAATTCAATTAAACCATGGGATATTTTAAAATGGTCTAGGGGAATAAGGAAGTCAATATTACCTTGAAAAGTCTGTTGGTATCTCCAATAAAATAGGAAGACAATCTTAAAGGATTTTGGAGGATTTGATTGTTTGTTTGTTGTAAATGAATAAAGGATTTGATTGTTTGTTTGTTGTAAATGAATAAGACAATTAATGTAGATATTAATTTCTTATATAGTTAATTAATTTGATAATAGTAGAGAGTTTATGTATATTATGATGTCAAAATCATAGTATACGTATTCTTAAATTCATAATAAAAAGTAAAAATATGGCAAAGATTACTTTTAGTAGTGTCTCAAAATATCACTGTATAAATTCTAATAGCACATCCATGGTTTGCTAATACAATGTCTCAAAATCTCACGCGTCTCATTCTTGAATTAAATTCATAATAAAAAGTATAAATAAGCCAAAAATTCCTTTTATAGTGTCTCAAAATATCACTGTATAATTTCTCATAGCACATCCATGGTTTGCTAATACAATGTCTCAGAATCTCACGCGTCTCAAAATATCATGCAACAGACCTAAATACGAACACAATTCCTAATTTACTAAGTATTAAGTAACACTACTTTATTTTAGATGTGATTTGAGGAACATCAACATCTCAAATCTTTCGTCAGACAGATTGCCCTTATCTGGACGAAATTTTCCCCACCAATACTAAAAAGTCGTTCCACAGGTGCAGAGGATGCAGGAATTGCTAAATATTTATTCGCTAATTCTGCAAGGTTTGGGTAGGTGCTTTCATTCTTTCCAAAAGGATAATGGGTCAGAATCATCAGGAATAGTGTGCTCAGGGTTTTATCCAGGCGTATTGGGCGCTCCTAAAGGAGCGTAATTTGGATGAATTTTAATCTAGGCGTACAAAAATCGTGTCTAGGTGTACAATATCGAGAGATGCTCCCATAGACTTAATACAAAATGTGCAAACTAGGCGTACAAAATGAAAAATGAACGAGCTCAAACTAAATCTAGGCTCGCAGAAATTTTTGTCTGGATGAAAGCCTGAGTGTGCTTGATAAGATAGTCTTCTAGTTCAGATTTATTAGTGCCAAGAAAAGTTGTGTGCTCTTCATCGGACTCCATAAATGAAAATAGTGAACTACTATTTGGTTCTCTGGATTCAGTAATGTTTTCTAAATGTTTAAATCGTTTGTGACGGTAGTATTGTTGCATCAATAGAAATAATCTTAGACAAGAGTACACCTCTTTGATAACTTCGTTCACTTTCAAACTTTTATCACTTTAGTGTAAATCGAGGATCTAAGGTACATCTCACACTCATACACGGAAAGTCCACGTTCGAGTGAATCAGCAAGAGATATAACGAGACAATTGGATAATTTTGTGCATAAAAAGTGTAATTTTATGCGCAAACCTCGAATGCATTGAATAACTAAACTAGAGGAAACCTTGTTTTCAATTTGGGCGATATTAGTTGCCTCCTCAAACCGAGATTAAATCTTTCAAAGAGTTTAGTTTATAAGAGGCTAACTTTGTTGTGTCAAGGGATTCGAGTTAGTCTTTATCTACTTCTAGGATGGATTTAACCATGATTAGCTGTGAGTTCCAGCGAGTAGGCACACTAGACTCACCTTCGAGTATTTCTGCAGCAACAGTTGATTTATGAACAAATTATACAATCGTCAATACCTTGGATACAACTTTGGTAAACACACCGGCATTGTTTAGGCCATCCTTTACTACAAGTTGCAGATGATGTGCAAAACATGAGCTACGAGTTGGATCAAGTAGATCAAGTACACCATCTTCATAATCAAAATATGTTCGCTATAATCATCATTATCATCCTCACTTTCACTAATATCTGATTCTTGGTAGGTATTTATGTATCCAGGAAGACTAAACGCCTTTGCCATATTCGATTCGTTGTCGGTTATGATTAATGAAATTTTATTGCTGATTTAGTAAGAAACTACTATATCTTGGATACTTCATATATATATATTACATCCCGTATGTCTTCTTGAAATCGATGGCATGCCACCATTACAGAGTTCATTCTCCAATTCAGAATATAATGTCCAGTTATACCAATGTAGAGCCTCATTTGCCTATTAGACCAAAGTTCAGTATTTAGAAGCTATGAAGCTTTTCAAATTCTCATGTGAAGTTTTCTCGCATTTTAATATATTTCTCTCTTTTTATTTTATTGGCGAGATGTTCACGAGTGGGTAATTGGTATTTAGGGTCTAACTTCAAAATAAAAGAACGAAATCTTGGGCTCTCTACGATAGAAATTGGAATCTGGTCTCCTGCAATAAAGTTTACCAATGCATAATTGATAACAAGCTGGCGTGTATCTTGTGAGGAATATTTCTTACTCGAAGCAGAGAAAATATTAAGTTTCGGTTGGGTTTCACTCACTGGTACTTTGTGATCCTTAAATTCCTGGTACTAAACAAAGTGATTAAGCTTAATACGTTTGATGAAATTCGATGTAGATCTCATGCAACCAGAAATCTATTTATGACAATACCTGACTTTGCTCTGAAATTACCAACTAAATCATCTGATAATTCAAAATTCTCCAAAATATGGGGGGTACTCTACTTGCCATTCTGGAAATATCAGTTGTATGAAGATAAAGTAAATGACAAAATGAACTTTACAAATTACATTATATTAGTCGTCAGATACAGATTAATTATTGTTAAGTATTTCACTCCTTTGATATGCGTATAAATAACAATGACTTCTACATCTTCATGTGGCAAATATAAATGATGTGTGTTGGAATATATTGAGTGATAAAAAAGTAACGAGTAACAAGCAAGTACAAGTACAAGGGAATAATGGTGAACTTACTTAATTAAGTGGAAATTCAAGTACTAAAAAATGTTCTTAATTAAAGAAGTAATTAAGTAAATTGTACTTGAACCCCACCCTGGTAACGCCCAGTGTTTGCAAGCGCTGGTTCTATTCAAACCCCGCTGCGCTGCGCTGCGCTTCTAATTTTTGGGTGCCCGCTGCGCTGCGCTGCGTTGTTAATTTTTTTGGATCCCCGCTGCGCTGCGCTCCAATTTCATATTAGGTTATCATATCATATATAGTATATATATATCATATTAGGACTACTGTGCTAGCGCCGCAAAGTAAAAATTTTTCCCTAACTAATATACTTCTTGTGTCTATAGTCATAATCATGTAAATTTGTATAACTATCAATAACTCTAGTTAATATAAATAATTTATTACGAATTCATTAGTGTTAGTAGCCTACTTTCGTAAACTTTGAACGTACATACTATTCCTTCTGCCTTCCACCAGTATTTCGTATTAAAATTAAATAGTCTTTAGTTAAACATGTTTTCATTTGGTTTCTCTTATTATGTAATAATCAAGCAAAGACAACTATCTAATTAAAAATTACGTAGTTACGAAATAGATATGAATATATTACTTTTATTTACTGAGTGCAACATTAAAACTATTGAAGGATTTTTGGATATTCTCATTAATTGCTGAATTAAATAATTGATAGGTATTTGCCCCTCGTGTTTTAAAGAACTGTTTAAGGGCATAAATCCTGAAATGCGTTCGCTGGAAATCAAGATAGCGCTCGCTGCGCTTCGCTGGAAGTCAATGTAGCGCTCCGCTTAACGCACTGCAGCGCAGCGAATTTGCGCTGCGCTGGACACAGCGCATGCAAACACTGGTAACGCCACCCCGCGGCCCCCCTGTTTGCGCCACTGACTGCACCTACAATTCTCTCTCTCTTAACATCTGATAACAACTTAACCAGTTTGATAAAAATCTCATTTTTAAATATAATCAAAGTTAATTTAAATAATTTTAATTGATACATAGAAATAATTTTAATTGGTATATAGAAAGATAATAATTTTAATTGATATATAGAAAGATAATAATTTTAATTGATATATAGAAAGAACATCCTTAGGAGAATACAACCTCTATATTTTCAATAACTAATTCGATTATTAAAGTCACTGAACCAGAATGCAAATTCGATATAACTTACAAACAAAAGCGAAATTGAGAAATCGGGCTTCGAGGTGATCATCTCCAGGAAATTCTATATCTCCTGTCGAACGGCCGACCGGAAGTCCGACAGAGGTAAATTTAGAACTGTGCACTTTTAGTATAAAACTATAGTAGGACCTACTATAACCTTTTTTACTAGAAGAAGCACACTAAATATCTAGATGAATAATAATAACTATTGAATCTAATTTAAATATGTATATGGTGCAGGCGAAACGCTTTTCGCCTGAAAAACTAAGCGAAACGCGTTTCGCATAGGCCATGAGCGTTTCCATTTTTATATAATCTTCATGGGTGTATTTATTAGTATTGAAATCACTATATGCTATTTATCGTTGATGTGGTAGTTAGAGGCTATTATTAAATAGTTAATTAAGATCATCCAAGCTCTTACTTTTCATTCATACACGTATTTAATTATTACAGTCAACTCCGCATTAATTAATTGGGACATCGGGTAATCGGTTTAATCGCTTAATCGGGTCAAAATTTCACAGGATTTATGGGACAAAATTACAGTTTGGCTTACAATATTTTCGGTTAATCGGTTTCTCCGCTTAATCGGGTCAAAACAACCTGGTCCCGATGTGACCTGATTAAGCGAAGTTGACTGTCTATTTATATGAATTAACTTAACTTTGTTATAACATTTTATTATTTTAATTCATTATTAGGATCAATACAATTTACACAAATTCAGGCCCTTCAGCCCTACTGAACCCTGAAATCCCCCAATTTTTCGAAAAATCGAGGTTTTTCCTGAATGTTGCATAGAATATATGGGTAAATGCTTCTGCAAAGTTTGAGCAAATTCTATTCGATAAAAAACAAATTATGGGCAGCCAAAGTTTACATAATGAAGAAATCTCATTAGAAAAATCCCGGGGATCAGCAAAACCTGACCCCAATTCATAAAATTTGCTAAGAACTGTGTCTATAGTAGAGCTATGAACTTTAGTGTAATCAATAGATAAATGTATTAGGTAGGGAGCAATGGAGAGTTATTTCCAAAAATAAAACATAAACTTGTGTAACACTAATAAAATAGGCACATCATAAATGTTTGATAACCAAATTATCGAAAATTCAGAAGGGATGACGTGTTATAAAAGAAGTTATAAGCATTTTTGTGAATCTGGCTTCATAGCTCCCTACCTGGATACTTTATACAATTGATCAATAGGCATATTGACTTAATATATAACCATAGCAGAATAATCGCAAAGTAACCTGTATAAATAACTATATGGATATTTGTATTGATTCCATATAGTGCTATTTTTGTAATTGATGCTATGGGAAAGGTATGCATTCGCAAGTTGAGGTGAGAATATTCATAGATTCATTATACGATGTAGTCATAGAATAACACTTAAAAACGAGTTTGCTCAGTAGGGCTGGAGAGCCTTAACTTTGTTATAACATTTTATTATTTTAATTCATTATTAGGATCAATACAATTTACACAAATTCTACTACTGAGTAACGAATTTTTATATCTAAGTGACCGATTTTGTGATTATTATCTGATGTCACTTATGTAGCATTACTATTACATACTGACAACTAATTTTTAATATGAATGTTAACTAAAAATACATAATTGACAATTTAAAGTCAACATGAAACCATTTGATATTGAAGCCAGTTATAGAATTTCCGTAACCATGGTTAAAACTCCGTCATTACCCTTTATAGAACAATAGTAATTTTACCGGGATGTGACTACGTATGTGTAGAACCGGTTATTTCCGTAGTTTTATCCCAGTAACCATGATTTAACCGTATCTGAACATTGTTATAAGTATGTTAGGTTCTGGTAATAAACAAGGTTAGTTCCTGTGTCGGAGTTCCAGCGGTCCCCCAGACATGTGGCTATAGGGTTAGATCTCCCCCTTGGGTCAGATGTCCTCGGACTCCTCAACACTAGAATCCCAGAACAGTTAAATTTCACAATGCACATTACGGTACTAGTTTTATATTCTTAATTTAAGTGTTGCATATTTTCCCAATACTATACATTTCTATCACTTTAGTTTAGTAACTATGTTTCCTCCATCAAAAATGCCACGTGATATGGGCTTAAACTTAAAGAGATGGCATGGAATGATGCTAGTGAAATAGATTTCTAAGTAATACATGTAGTTATATTATAGTAGCGATTCTATAGTTTGCAACATGAATCTGTGTCAGCTGTCAGGATATGGGATAATTGCTGTCGGGAGGACATCTGGGCCTAGGGTGAATAGTCCGAGTGGGGAAAAGAAATTCGTATCGGATTTATGGCGAATTCCGGATTATAGGGAGTCTATTAAGCAGTTTGTATTTTATCCCAGTTACAATCGTTATAATTGGATCTACCCTTAGTTATATGCAAGTTAGTTCTGGTTATAACAACCATGGTAATAATGGTGCCAGTGGTCCCCCCAAATAATATCTCCCGGACCTATTGCACTAGGGCCAGCTGTCCCCCCTAAGTGTCAGGTGTTCCCCAGCTGTAGGGCCCAGATTATACCTCCCACCCGAATATACCCCTGTATAAACTAGCCTAGCCTAGCCTGGTTTATACCAGGAGGTTAAACTGGTCTAGCCCAGATTATACCCAATTGGTGGTATAATCTGGGCTAGGACAGAATAATGTTTGCACACGGATTGTTATACCATACTTGTTTATATACCGTAATGGTGGAAATATCTATGTTATTAAAACTCGATTGTTGTTTGTGTTTGTTGTCCGCATTGTATTAAAGCGTTAGGGTAATAGAAACCGAATTTATATTGGAGATATAAACTAACTTCCAAAAGTTAGATAAGGTAAGCAAGTACAGTCAGGTTCTTTTATTTTGAACATTCAAGGAACCAAAATTGTGTTCATAATAGAGACTTCATAATAAACGAACACGACTTAATACAAACCCTATGTAAGTTGTTGAATTGGACCCATATACATAATAAAAAGTTTTTCATATTAAAATATTGTTCACAATAAGCAGACCTGACCTAACTGTATTATCCGCCGCAGTGACCCAGCAGAAGGGCTCTCAAAAAGAGAAACATAGAAATTATTTTGTGGTGCTATATCCGGGTCCAGATCCAAGTATATTCACAGGGGGTTGCATGTTTTGCGAGTAATACAAGAGGAATTTGGGGCTTGTCTACCAGAATTATATTAAACCTCTTATACGATACTTAAAATTAATAGTACTTTCTTGTTAATTAGCAATAAAATTAATCAACCGGTGAACAAATTAGAGAGGTATGTAGAATAGTTTTGACCGTGGTTTAGAGACTGCTGTTAGGACTAATATACTTTCCTGCCCCACCCCATTGATTCGCACATGTTTGTCTATCTATAAATCTGATACAAATATAAAGAGTAGCTGCAATGGATTTTACTAACTCTGAAGGGGTTTTTCTATTTATGAAACAGTCTGTGTAACTCATACAACATAATGTTATCATAGATTACACCAAATAATCTATATTTTGCACATGCTATTAAAAACGAAGAGAGGAGGAATATCCTGGGCTACCCCAGTTTAACCCCCGGGGTACAAACTAGGCTAGGCTACTTATATACCGGGTATATTCTGGTGGGGGGTATAATCTGGGCTGCTACACAGGGTGATGATCCACTTTGAATCATGGTTACGTTAGTTGTGTATCCAGAACACAGCTATTAGATAAGTCTCAAGTGTATCACCCATTAAATGTAATAGTGTTGACAAAGAAAATACTTGAGGAGACACCCTGCAGTAACTATTCCTACAATTAGTTTTTAACTTACAGTCACTTTAAATTTGTGCCACCTGTGCCTAAATTGGAACATGGTAGAAATATTCAGGCCACTTTTGAAATGTCGACGGGCCCCAATTGTCCCAAACATTTTGCATAACAAGCAATTAATCAAACTTGGAAAATTAATAAGTCACATAAGATACTAATTACAAAATCGGCCACTTAGTATTAGAATTTGTGTAAATTGTATTGATCCTTAAGTATTAATGAATTATAATAATAAAATACGAGTTTAGAGATCCACCGATCATCGGCGTTTATGTTAAAAAACCTCGCTAATTTCTACCGATTGTTTTTTTATGTTTATAAAAAAAACACAATCGGTAGAAACTAGCCTGGTTATTAAATACAAACGCCGATGATCGGTGGATAAGTAAATTAATAAAATACTATACTATAACGAAGGTTAAGTTAATTCGTATAAATAAATAATAATGAAATACCTGTATGAATGAAAAGGAAGAGCTTGGATGATCTTAATTAAATGATAAATAATAGCCTCTAATTACCACATCAATGATAAATAGCAAATAGTGATTTCAATATCTAATAATAGACACCCATGAAGATTATATAAAAATGGAAACGCATTTGGCCTGCAACACATATACATATACTGTAGTACAGGGCTCTTCAATTAGTTTTATCCCCGGGCCACTACGTAACTGGAATAGCCATAAATTATTACTTATACGCTAATAACAAATAGGTAAGAATAAAACACATTATGTGATATACATAATATGGATACAAGCAAGGACGGATCCAGGCTAAATAAGTGGGGGGGGTGACCACCCCTCCGCACCGCCCCGGTGGATCCGTGCCTGGATATAAGACTACAAGTACAAGCAAGAAAGGCAATTGGGCATATTAATGCATGTGACAATTTAATAAAGAATATCGGGAAAAGTTGAAGAGCCCTGCAGTAGTATATACTCATCGAAACCACGAAATAATTTCAAAATTGAATCTATAATATTAAAACACAAGGCTGGTATATGTATATGTGTAATATTTGTTTGTATGTTACGAGTTGATTAAAGAAAGTGGACGGTTTCCAGATGTGATTTTTGGCACACGCGAACAAGTTGAGGTTTCCACTCAAAATTTCTCACACCTCGACAAATTATGACCCTGAAAATTCACTTAATCGCACATAATTCGCGCCCAGTAAGAGATAAAAATCGGAAAATTTAATAAAACATGCACATTAATGATGCGGACATGGTGGTCATACCAGATCGCCACTATGCTAAGTCATTATCGCATGATGACGTAATCATTAAAATTTCACATTGTTAAATTTGACTAGTCGTGTTCGCCTAATAGCAATATTGCTCTATTAGCAAGTTACTTTTTGTCCCCAAGCGAGCATTTAATGTTAAATTTGTTCCTCTAATAGCAAGTTCGCCTATTAGCAAGGAAATTTCGTGCTTGCTATTAGGCGAACACCACTGTATATAGGCCTATTTTTGCTTTATAATCAATATTAGGAGTATATAAAATAGTTCTACCGCGAAGCAACCTAGCAAGCGAAGCGCACTAGTATTAATGAAGCCTATTATTAGGAAAAATTGGTATAATATAAAAATCGCGAGGGGCTATTAGCTCCAAAATACTTTTCTGAGTCGTATGATTTAAAAAATATTTTTATGGCTATTATTTACTTATGGGACAAAAAATGCCAAAATTGCCGTAAAATCTTCCCAAATCGAAATCTAAAAATCGGGGCACAAGATGCACATCAATCAACAACCAGGTATTTATCCTGTAAATCTCAGAGCTCAAGCATAAAATTTCTAGCCAGAGCAGGAGAAACGGAGAAAAAAGGCAGTAAGATTAGAACTGGGCCACTACTTTAGTATAATCGGTACAGTAAAAAAAAAAACAGGAAGTGATTTCAATACTGGGCCGCTACACTATAGTATAGTAGGGACAGTAAAAATTAAAATTGATAATTGAAGAATTCTGTCTGCATCAAATATATTCGTAATTCTTTATGCACGATTTCTATGAGCTTTTATAATCATTGCATAACGGTTCACTATGATAATTATTATCGAAAATATTCTAGTTGAATTTTTTCACGAAAAATATTATTTCTAATTAATGAATTTTTGGAAATAACGCAATAATATCAATTCCAATTGAAGATTGGGAATAATTTGGATCAGGAAACTTACCTTTATTGTCCTGTTATTCTGGACTAACACACCGACAATAATTGTGTTTTTAAATCAGTAGTAATTTAATGAACAAATCATCTATTCCTTATGAAGCTACCTAAATTACTATTACATGATATATCATATCAAAATTAAATAACTTTTGTCCTCTTGGAGGACATGAGATATCTCTGATAAAATAATTGATAGAATCTAATTGGTGAATTATAAGCTTTTTGATTGCTAGCAAGTGGTATACCAACTAGAGCACTGCGCGGGGCGGGTTGCGGGACCCGCAACCCGCGGGTTCTTGCGGGTCGGGTGCGGGTCACGGAATCGTAATGCGGGGCGGGTGCGGGTCAGAGATTCTTACTGCGGGTTGATGCGGGTCAGCGCGGGTTTGCGCAAGAGTTCTCGCTAAGGATTATTTGGGGGTGCAGTGTCCACTAATTGTAACAATGTACCCCTCTATAGTTCCTAAACAAAATTAATGATCAATATAATCTTAAGATGGCAGAAGTCTTGCGATGGAACGAATTGTACGGTGAATTATTTCGTATTCCCGAATAATAAACACGTAATTCTATGTTCAAATTTCCGCCCAAAACATATTGCCGTCTTCTTTATTCCTTAATGATGTAAATATTATTGTGCCCGCATTGTGCGCCGAGTGTTTACACCCTATTATATAATCCTAGCGATAATACTGGTCAACGAGTTTTGGTGCGGGTTGGTGCGGGTTGGTGCAGGTTGAGCGCGGGTTAATGTGTGTTAGTTGCGGGTTGGTGCGGGTTCATTGGTTTATATTGTCGGATTTGCGGGGCGGGTGCGGGTCAATTACTAATAGATGCGGGGCGGGTGCGGGTCCCGCATATGACCCGCGCAGAGCTCCAATACCAACACAATGATACAGTATCCAACAAAGTAGAAATTAGTTCTCATTCATCTCAATCAGAGTCAAGGATACTTACCCTGCGGTGCGATAAATCCGTTATTGTGAACTTGTCTATAGTTGCGGAAATATTTTGAATAGTTGCAATCCCGTTTCTAGTCTTGGTCCCAGTATGGTAAATTATTATTCGCTCGTACACTACTATTAAAGATCAGAATCATCAATAAATATTACTTGTTCAACAATGAAAAATCATTTGGTTTGGTTGTGATTGGATGAATTCTTAATTGAATTAGTACATTAATGCATAATAATGTTCTGAATATATACTTTAATTGGGATACAATATAAAGTTCGTTTATCAAAAGGTAGGATTGAAAAAGTGATACTAGTTTAAAAAAACTATACTAATAAATGAAATAATTAACCTAACTATATCAGATAAATCATGTCTTCAGATACCATTAGTTGATTACACGCTTGCATTTTGGACAAAAGATTTAGCATAGTTTCACGAGTATACGTTTCACTCTGAGTGACATTATTAATGAAAGAAAGTAGTTCGCTGACTTTCATCAATTGAGTGTGTTTTTCAGAAAAAGTAAGGAAAACCAATCCTTTAAACGTATCAAATTCTTGCTCAGAAACAAGATTGGATAATATTGCAATTGATTCGCAATTCGATGAAGTGGTACTTTCTTGATTATTAAAATTACTTGAGAAATGTGAGGATAAATTCGTTTCTCCAGCGCTTTTTGAAACTATAGTTTCATTACTTTTCCTATCAACTTGAGTTTTTATATGCAACTCTTTAAAATAAGCAAAATTTATCATAGAAATAGCAGCATATACATCAATAGAGTCAATGTTTCTATTAATGCGAGATTTTGCATGCGCTGTAGATAGTCTGATCAATGATTCAAGAGTGCGCGCAGTAATAGGTTGAGTTTTTGCAATATTATGTTGGGTGATATCCTGGGTTCTAAGCCTTGTATATTCTGTCGATATCAAATCGCAAGCCGCCGATGTCAACGTAGGTTTTAAAGCACGAGCAACTTGGAGATATTTTGCAAAAAAAGTATGAGAAAACACTCTGCTATCCGAAGAAAGAATTTGTTCGCCATGAAGTAACTCATTATAGTCTTCGAAAACATTTTCAGTACTACCTGAATCCGGTAATAAATTAAATGAACTAATTGAAAAGTTGTTAAACGAATCAAACCTAATAGGTTCTCCATCTGACTCTAAATCGGATCTGAATCGATGCATTCTAATAACATGTTCTGCAATTCGTTTGTCGCTTTCAACTTCAACAGTATCAAGTAAGATGAAGATTAAATCAAATCTAGAAAATGTAATCTTAGAAATAAATGATTGATAATCAAATAAAAATACTTTTAAAATACAATAAGTATACAAAAGTATTAGAAACACAATTTTTGTTGATAATAAATGTGGCCAGCGAGCAGATACAATAAGTAAGATAACTGAGCATATAATAATTGGATCACTCCGACGACAGTGCCCGGATAAGGTAAATTAAATTGTGAAAATTGGCATTGAAATTTTTGATCAAATTTAGACAATAATTTGTTAATAACTCAAAGAATATTATTCGCATAAAATTTCATTCTAATAACGAAGTAAGGCAGTACGCGAAAGAACACAACCACACCTCAAACGCTTTGTCGTTGTAATGTAGTTTCATACTTCTCAATCTAAATATTAAAAGCACAATCAATTGTTGTCTGTGTGTGTGTGATTGTTTGTTTGTCCAGAATTAATAGGAATGACCATTAACTTTAATAATCAGAAAATTAGCATTGCAAGGATAATTTTACACGCTGACAACGATCTTTTGGCTTTCTTAACGAAATAACAGGATTATGACATCATAAAATCACATATTTTGGCATTATTATTTCAGTTTTTATCCGATTCGCCCACAATATTAAATGGGAAGACAAAACGAAATAAGACACACAAACAAATTTATGGGATTGTGAAATCACATAGGAACTATTTGGATTTAGCTGTTAAGCCCACCATACACGATGCAACTTTTGCACGCAACAATACTGCATCCAATATGTTGCATGTAACATTTATTTTCGTGCAACATTGTTGCATGGAAATTACTTTATTACACATCGTAAATATTGTTTTAAATAAGTACTATACGTATAATACCAATGGATTTGTTATTTTCCAATTCAATATTATGACAAACCACACGTTGTCGTATCCGCATTCCAATATAAATACTTCGCCGGAGGAAATTGCATTTGATCCGTCAACGCAAAAGGAGAATCTCCTGGGTTATGGATTGGATCTAAATCGAGAGACGCAAGGTGCATTTCATCAATTGATTAAATAAATTTGTTCATTGACAAATCAGTTATATAAATTTCGTTGGGATGAATCGTCTGTCCAGTGATAAGGCATATCCATTTGGTATTCTTAGCAGTGGCGGCGCGAGGGGGGGGCGCGGAGGGGCGGCCGCCCCCCCCCCAGATTTTGGTCCGCCCCCCCTGGGGGGGGGCGAAAATGCAGTGTTTACATAAGAAAAGCGGCCGTTCCCAAGCAAGGAAGTCGGGAAATTATCATTTAAACTGTATGTCCGCCCCCCCAGCACATCCGTTCGCCCCCCCGAGGTTTCATCGCTGGCGCCGCCCCTGATTCTTAGCCAGAACTAAATATTTTAAAATATCGAGGTTGAAACCGATTACTGATATATTTGGTTGAATCCAATTTTATTTGCCGAATAGTTGATATTTGGTTGCCAAACTGATATCAGTAGTCGGTATTCGGTTGCCAACCTGATATGATATGATATGATATCACTATTCGGTATTCGGTCTCCCGACGAATATTATCAGTATTCGTATTCGGTTGACGTAGGGAATATTATCAGTATTCGCATTTGGTTGAAGCATTCGAATAGTATCAGTATTCGTTATCGGTTACTCAACCGAATATCAGTATGCGTATTCGGTAGGGCAACTATCCATGAATACCGATATTCGGTTCGAGCCAGGGGTTTATCTAGGATTTTCGTGGCTAGCATTTTATTATGGAGGTATACATTTTCCGGCACCCTAAAAGTAATAGCCAAGATACATAATCAGTATAATTCAATGATGTGGTACTATTTTAAGGAGGTAAATCGTTACGGTACACTAACAGTGTTTATCCATCATTTCTGTCCTGAAATTTACACCCGGCACCTAAATCGAATCGCAATTCACGCATTTCTTTTACCACAACTCATGCCTGGCAGGTACTTAAAGTGCCGGCCGGGAACCTAGATAAACCCCTCGTTCGAGCGGTAGCAACCTTGTTATATATACAACCAAACCTCCCTTATCAGGGCAATGTTGTCCGGTGGCTGCCATAACTTGGAATTTGCCCGGATCTCAGAAATACAATGGTTAGTTCATATGCAGTTCATATTGCACAACAATCATTATACACGGCGCAACAAAGTTGCACGCAACATTTCAAAATACACGATGCAATTAAGTTGCATAGAAATCTTTTGCATCGTGTATGGAGGTTTTACAATTTTGATTCAATCGACATACAATTTTGTCATATTAGAAAATAGATTGTAATGTATCTCCCTAATTTTTAAAAATAATTTTTATAATTAATCTGCGCCAGGCAATAATAAAAATGTAACATCCTATTGCTGCGTCATTGCACATATTGAGGTTTGATGATTTAATTTTCACCTACACTAATTTCGAAATTGCATTATTTGATTAATCCAGTTTGGCTTCCATCAGTTTACTTCTATTCGTGATGTACTATTAGCTTACGTCAATCAAATAATTATAACCTTTATATCTGTATTATAATAATTAATAATTATTTGGCGCCATTTTGGTAGGTATATGCCTCTATAATTAGTTACCGAAAACGATTATTGGTTTTTATTTTTATATCACATTGACGAATTTCATTATTGTTATGCCTCCCAAACTGTCGCCAGGGATTCAGGGGGAGAGGCAAATTCAAACTGAAGCTGACCGGAAGAGTTGGGAGTGAGCTAACGAGACTTCAAAGTAGACCCGACTTTAGTCTTGATACGTGAAGGGGGCTTCAATCTGCTATACGAGATGGGAGCCGTAGAGTGAACTTACCAAGCGCCTCGATAACCTGAAAGAAAACTAGTCGACCTATTTAGGCTCTCAGACTAACGAGGAAACTGCTGCGTGCGCGCCTCGATAGGCAGAGAGAATATAAGTAGGCCTATTTAGGCTCTCAGACTGATGAGGAAACTGCTGTCCGCCTCTATAAGAAGAGAGAATACCAGTCGGCTTATTTAGGCTCTCAGACTGATGAGGAAACTGCTACGCGCCTGAATAATCAGAAGGAACATCGTAACATGCTGAGAGGAGAAGAGACAGGAGAGCAGCATGCTGAGTGTTTGCAGGAAGGGTTGAGTTATATGCCAATTCACTTACTTCTAAGTCTGCCTTGAAATTAGATAGGTAACAATCTACCTGTGAAGTTGCTGATAACTTTAGAGCTGAGTTTTCAGTTGGAAATATGTGGTGGCGCCTATACAGCTTAACTACAAACCTGAGATTCCATTGGACTCGCAATGGTTGATTACCCAATATACAACCCAAATAATAACAATAGGAGGCATATTTTATCCTAGAATGAAAATTAGAAACTGGCCTCTTTGTTTTATGGCCTTCTCGGCGACATATATAGCCATATATTAATTAGGCCATGATGACGTCAATCCGTATTTTCTCCTTCAGACAGGTAATATACGTTATGTGAGAGCATGAAGGTGCAGACATGAGGATGACGATTCGAGCTGAGGTGCTTCTGACCCCCGTCGGTAAAACTCCCCCACTGCCCATGAGATCGCCGTTATTATGCCTGGAGACGGATAAAACGAGTAGGAAGCCAACAGAGGCATTGTACTGCACGCGAGGACCGAGACCCACCGCGCCTAGGATCCCAGCATTGTGTGCTCATACTCCTCGAGGTTAGTACTACTGATTGATTGAGATTAGGAATTGCTGTTCACTATGTACATACGGCGATATTAAAGTAAACTATAATAATCAAGATTATATTTCTCGCCGTCTTTTGATGTGTTCTAGGAATTATACAACTGATTTTATCAATCAATACGTTATGAACCTGATTAAGCGCTGACTCGGTAGGCGAGGAGCAGGCGGCTATGTACCACACTGAATTCTTAAATTATATTACACTTAATGGTTTGCTTAAGGTTTACGCTTCTATTATTTTATTGCGCAGTCTTGATCCGATTCAAGGAATGTGTAACGGCACTCGGTTAACTGTAAAGCATTCCTGAATCGGATCATTGACGCTGAAATTGCTACAGGTGTTCATAAGAGTAAGCGAGGTTTTATTCCCCGCATTCCCATGACTCCATCTCACTCAGACTTTCCATTTGTACTCTGAAGGAGGCAGTTTCCAATCCGTCCTGCCTTTTGTATTACCATTAACAAAGAAAAGGATAGAGCTTAGAAAATGTGGGCCTATTCCTACCATCTCCGAATGCTATTTTAATCCATGGAAAACTTTATGTTGCTTTATTAAGTAGAGTTTAAAATCCTAACTGCTTAAAAATTATGGTATGTGGCGGCACACCTCCTCATCTGGTGGAGCCTGGGTTATTATCACAGGTCCGGTACATACTATGGATATTGATTTGCTCAACTGTTCCA
This sequence comes from Hexactinellida sp. DTS-2022, assembly GCA_028753945.1. Taxonomy (NCBI): domain Eukaryota; kingdom Metazoa; phylum Porifera; class Hexactinellida; species Hexactinellida sp. DTS-2022. The sequence goes on from JAPNXP010000014.1 coordinate 3,988,568, forward strand.
TCAATAACTTGATTCCCCTTATGCATAGGAGCAGTGTATTATACAGCAATTTGTAAATACGCTCCTAATCCTCATCTGATGCAATTTTCATACGCCTAAATCACAAATTAATGTTGCGGTATAGGAGAAGATACCAAATTTTCTCCCTCCTAATTAAATTTAGAGAAAAATCATACTCTAAAAGGAGCGTCTCGCGTTCCTGGATAATTCCTTGCATAGGAGGATTGCCAGTAGTATTGGGTTGGATATAGAAACTATTTTATTGGCTAGACAATCTTACTAATAATTTGATGCACAACTACTGTTCGTTGGAAAATAGATTGGCAAATACATTTCACATTAATATTTCTTTAGTACAAGTATTTGCCCATGTTAAATGTTTGTATCGAGCATTATCCCATATTATATTTGGTATTGAATCGAAATATGAAATGATAAAGCAGAATCTGATTGGTAGACTCATGTCAAGTCCACAACACTTCCCGAATGTTGTAGAGAAATCAGGTTTGCTCTCTGAGCAGGAATTGCATGAATACGTACAACGCATTTCTGCTCCTTATGCATAGGTACTGACGTTCAGCTGAGGATGCTAGGAGCTTTATCTGGCATATACGTCGTCTCTATTATGCACCGAAATGGATTGCAATTACTGGAGACTAGACCCTGTGTATACCCATGGTCAACGAACAAGTTAAATATTATGTGATTCAACCTACCATGGTCAAACTAAGCGAAAGTGTATCATCGCATACACCACCATGTAGGTTCTGAACATTTTGAAACTTTTACTTAATAACTCAATAAGGTTACATCAGTATTTGATATCCCTCTGACTATTATATTGGTTGGATAGTGATTCAGCTGTATATGATAGCTGTATGTCCACAGCTGCAGTGTAATATCTACTGTTGTGTGATTCTCCTGATGGATGTGAATGAGATCCCTCTGCTTATTCTTTCGTGCTAAATTGAATTGGTTAGGGAGGGATTCAGCTATTATTATAGCTGTATGCCACAGTTGCAGTCTATGCAGGGTTCTGTAACCCATCGAAAAATATGAACCTAGCAATTCTACCTCACGATGATCCAATCAATAAATATACGAAAACATATTTAATTTAATCATAGTCTTATGAAAATGTGTTGATATATTTAGCCAAGAGTTTTTGAGAGCGAAATTTAAAAATAGTAATATTGATTTCATAATTTCGCAAGATTAACCAAAAATTACTTTTGTCAACGATGCAACGCCGTGGGCTCGCCCCGAATTGTGGTGTAATTTTTACAGGATCGCCCTTAATTATAAAGAACCCTGAGGCAGGGCCGGATTTATATCTTTGGGTGCCCCGAGGCAATCAATCTGTGGGGACCCTGAAATTGCGTTATTGTACAATATATTGGTAGTACTATTTCTATTAAAATTCCAATATTAATAAAATAAGTGAATAACATGAAATATCTCTAAAATATGTTTACGTACTTTTTGAGAGACAAACAATTCAATAATATCTTTGAAATCTAGTTCACGGAGTAAATCATACTCAATACTTAACAAAGTAAGCCATGAGAGGCGATTATGATTCATAGTTGTTCTAAACCTATTCTTGATGATCTTCATCTTGGAAAATGATCTTTCGCCACTGCAGTTAGACGCCATCAGAACTAAGTACATCCTCAGTGCGATTTCAACATTTGGAAATGCTACTAGAAAATCTTTCTCAAAAAGCAATTGATAGAAGATAACTCTTTTGGAATGTTATCTTTGTAGTCTTCTTTGTTGAGATCCACAATGACTGAAAATTTAGTTAATTCATTACCAAAGTTGGGTTCTAGGTCATTAGATATATACTAACCAGATTGGCTGCAGCAGAGCAGAGGTCTGATGAATTCATTATGTCTATCTGATTAAGGAAGCCAAAATGTTCATGGGCTAAATCATAGGCAGCTATCCTTTCTGTTAACGAAATAATGAACTGATTGATGACTGGAGTGAAAGTATTTGCGTAGAAGTTCTCTTTAGATGTCTGCTCGACTTTCGAATCTTGCTAATTATCTAGTGGATTGAGGCGGACATTTCTCTTTCGAATACGAGCCTGAGTATAGTCCGTTGTCCCAGATAATACTTTCCCTAATTCCTCATATTCATCAAAGCTATCTCTCTTTGACTCTGCAAATATCTACAGATTATTCAATGCTATCACAGCACAATGGAGGACCATTTTGGGATCCTGTAATAGGTGGTTTATTGCATTGAACCTTTCCAAAATATCATTCCAGAAAGAAGAATATATTCCGGTTTCCAGTTTGCACATTTTCTCTTAGGACCTATAGCTTGATTCCGAACATCTTTCTGCTCTGGGTCTACGGAGATTTCATCGAGAGCTTGCTTTATCTTATCATAACTCTGTACTAGGACTTTTGTTGCATCAGCTCGGCAAGACCAACGAGTTTCGCTTAATCTCTTAGGTGCCCACAACTGCATTGCTGTTTCAGACAACCAATTGGAAAGAATTGCATAACGAGCAGGGGATGCAATGAAAAAGGCATAGAGTTGTTCGACAAAATCAAAGAACCGCACACTATGGGACAAGTATTAGCCGCCGCTTTCCCAAATAAATTAAGAGAATGTCCACAACATGGTACAAACACAGCCAAATTATTATGTTTAATAATGAGAGCTTGCATTCCTCTGTATTTCCCACTCATATTCGCAGCATTGTCGTATGATTGCCCACGACAGTCTTTAATTTCTTTGTTGTGCTGATCCAGAAATTCAAGCAGTGCATCTGCCATAGCAGCACCAGTGTTACCGCGATTTGGCATGAATGTTAGAAAACGTCCCTTTGGAGAATGTTTTTCCATGTATCGTATTACTACCGTTAACTGGTCGATATGAGCCTCGTCAGGTGTGTAATCCACTGACACAGAATAATATTTCGACTCTAATCGATCTAACAATCTGTTTCAAAACGTATTCTCCCATAATTTCAATCAACTCTTTACAGATGCTAGATGAGAGGTAATTGGTGTGACCACTTCCCTTATTCGCATGTAGTTTGATATGGGCTGAGAGAAACGTGTCATATTCTGCTAGCAGTTCTAGAATACTGAGATAAATTACTAATTTGTTGGCGAGCCTGCACCTCGAAATGCCAAACCACGGTCAGCAATAAATTTGATAGTACTTACAAGTTACAACACGCATGAGTACCTTGCAACAATATCTACCCATCTCAGCTGACTCATTTTCCAAATCCTAGTTAATCCAAAATTCCTTTCCACGTTTCGCAAATATCAGCACTGCTTCTAAATGTGATCAAGATTTCTCATGTTCAGTTAATCTCTCATTTGCATGTTTCCAATCACAAAATCCATTAATAGATGGTTGTGATTTCTGGACAGCCACCAGTTTACAGATGTAACAGTAGATTTTTCCGGTGGTTGGAGAGTATCAGGCCAAGAGCGATTCACTGTTTCGTTGTTCAAAGTTTGTCGCCGAAAAAGATTTCGTGTACATTTTCGTACAATATACTTTCCACCAATGGTCTGTTCTTGCAAGGCTGACGATTTGTCAAACTATTGTTCGTCGCAGTTCTGTAAATCAAATGATCCTTTATTGACCATAAGGTTATCGTGTCTAGTGTAGATGTTTCTTGCCATAAGCCAACATAATTGTACAAACTAAGTGGTTTTGATCCCAAAAGGCTCTTACAATATACAGAAATTCGGAATTCTTCATTACGTTCACTTGATTTACCCATAGTTTCTAATATTAGAGTTTGCGGTGTAATGGATGATGTGTCTGTTGTTATTGATGTTATTTGAATTGATTGATTGGAGCTGATGAAGCATTCGATTATTTTTGGCACCTTTGAGAGAGTTTCAATTTCTTTCCTTTTACGTTCTTCAGCTAACTTCCGCTTTTCGGCACCACTTACATACAGACGTGGAGTTTTATGTCTGTCACACATAATCAATATCTAACCAATATAACATAATTAAGCAATATAAAACAAGGAAAACATTATATACTTGTTAAATAAAGATAGATTCTTCATGGGGGGTATTTTTGAACAGGAGCGTGAGAAGGTTCAACCGACCCTTCACCCTTGATCCATCCAAATTTCGAAGCCACAATTACCATCGAACCCAAACAGCAAAAGCAAAACTAACTAAATAGATGTTTCCAATTAAACATTGTTGCCATCTCATTCGTACACTAACAGTGCGCCCTTGGCAATTTTTTGGTGAGGTGCACCTTCAAACACCCTATTTTTAAGGTCCTTACTCGCTAAGCATGAGGAGGAAATTATGTGTGGGGGCCCCGGGGCAAATGCCCCGTTTGCCCTGGCTTAAGTCCGGCCCTGCCCGGAGTTAATGCATTCTGTAGTAATCCATTGGTGATGAAATTATTCACTCATCCCAGCAGGGATTCACATTAAAGTTTTCATATATTTCCGAAAAATATGCATCATTGATTTGAATGAACATAATTAAAATTTTATAAATTGCTATTCGGGCAGTGAATATAATATATAATATTGCGTCGAAATAACGACGATTGAAAAAGTTTTCGCCAATTTCAAATAGTTTAAAATCAACAATAAATCAAATAATTTAGATTTAGATTTTTTCCAATCATTGTTTTTACTCTCTCAGCTCCTAATTAACACCATTTAGTCATTAAAGTGCAGAAAACAGTACTAATACTGTTTTCTTCCCCCTGACAAAACAGATCATAATGGCACTAGGTTCGGGGAAAGGTATTGGCCATGTCCCAAGTGTTTCCGTTCTATTTATAGAACATTCTTGATGGATCGACCAATACTTTAGGGCTATAGGATTGTTCGGAGATAATACTGTCAGAACGATCTTCAATGCGAATTAAATAAAGTTATATAGAATAATGATTATCCCAATGTCTAATAATTATGTTGTACATGAATATTCTTCCATATCTTCACGAAGCTTTAGTATTTTCAACTTTAGATAGTGTTTTATTCTAATACAATACTGCAATTTTTGTATTATATTTTACTACTATAATTGAACTGTCCTAAACAAATTGACTTGTTGATTATTTTAATCTTAGTGAATTGACTTAAATAAATGCAAACACACAAACAGAAAACTACGTTATTACATCTATCAATAAACACCAATAACATTATTTGGCGCAAATGGCTTTTTTAAAGAGAATTTTCGTAACGCCATAATGATTTGAAGCTTTACATCAAGCGCCATTAGTATATATAAAGAAAAATAACTGTAATATAAACATATTTTGATTGCAAGTACTAAATGCGGTATAACCGTAATTCACAACGATTATCACATAAACAAGTCGATACAACATAATTACTTTAGAAACTTCATATCACTAGCTATAAATACAGTAAGTTAGACAAATTATTCGCTCCACACCAAAATGTCATTAATTATTTAATTAATTAATTATATATTTTGGAATGATAACTACAATATAGTGTCTAACGCTACCCAAACTAGTTGAATCATTAACTGTTGATTGCTGTCATTTTCTTATGCACTTTCTTCATTTGTTCAGATTGCCCCTATCGAACATTATTTTGGACTGCACCCAGGGGCGTTCTGGCCATACAATCAATGCGGGATTCCCGCTCGGGCCCCCCTTTTGGGGCCGCTTTAGCACAGTGGTTTATTGACAGGGAGTGGGACAATTTTTTACCTATTGTGATCTCCTCAAAAACTTTTTATCGGGTTCAGCATAATCGAGAACCTAGGTAACTATTTTTACAGTTAAAAATTCCAAGTAAAATTAGAAATATGATGCAGTGTCTATGGATGAATGGCTAATTATAATTGAAGAAATTTTGAGGTTAATAATTATTCATCAGTTCATGCTCGTGTATCTCAGTAGGTTTCTATCAGATAGTGCTAATACTTTCACAGTGTTTAATTATAGTTTAAATCATCCTAAAACTATTGAATACTCTTTATATAATTGATTGTCCGTTAGTATAATTATCATTGCAAAATATGATTAGCTGGAAGTGTCCGAACTGTCAAATTCCTTTATTGGTATTGCGAAAACTGTCGTGTCGTGTCGTGTCGTATTAGTAGCCCTGTTTTTATATAAAGTTTAACTATATAGCTACCCCGCGCAAATGGAAATATTACTGTATACAAATGCCCGCTATAAATATTACATACAAATCAATTGTATACTTGTATTACGTAAATAGCTTTCCTCTGTTTCGAAATGAATAATCGAGACGCTTGGGATCATCTCTCAACTAAGGAGTCAATACGTGTTGCTGTTCTGGCATTTATGCAAGAATTCCAAATCGAAGAGAATGAATATGAACCAATTCGACATAAATTTAATATCCTTCAAACTACCAGAGATTCTTCGAGAAAGCTAAAAAAATTGGAAGAGTGGGAAAACAAAACTTTTTTAAATATTCCATCAGCGGAACCCACAAAGAAGCGAATTATGGCGGATAAAGTAATCGTTGAGTCTGATCTATCCATGGAAACAATAAAGCCTTTATCTCAATTAACCTTAAAAGCCTTACGAGCAAGGCTTAATCCGCTTTTAAATTTAATCGACTCTTTCGCGACCAAAGAAGAAGTTGACCCGAAAATAATTGCCACCTACGCTCTAATGCTCATATCTAATCTTTCTAGAGATGTAAATACTACTAGTGTTTGCAAACAAATTATAGCAAAGGGGTCATTTGTAAGTGAAATTAATTCCATGCCTATTGATAAGTCAGCATTCTTGCTTGACCTCCTTGAAATAGGAAGGCGAAAATACACCAACTTTAAGCGGCTTTGTAAATCCGAAAACATCGTATTCCCATCCTATTCAAAACTCGCACAATATCGACATAACGTTCACCTAACTAATGAGTTAGTATTCGTTCATAATGAGATGAATGTAGCGATTGGTATTGCAGTATCTTATAAACGCATCCTACACCATAGTTTGACACGCTTGTTCGAAACAATTCCTCCTCTATCTGATTCCCAATTTCCTTTAACTATCAAAATTGCCGACGGCCTTGATGGCTCAGGGTGTCATCAAATTTACAACCAATATGAATTAAACCCAACACCAAGTACAAAAAACTACATCTTGTTCGCGTTTAAACTACTCTCCATTATGGATTCAGAAAACAATCAAGTGTGGATAAATAACATCCCGAATTCGCAATTTGGAGTTAGGCCTGTTCTATTAACGGCACAGAAGGAGTCCATCCTTAACGTCAAGTTTATCATGGAAAAGATTATCAACCCAGAAGTGAACACAATTGAACAATTGGGTTTACAGTTCCCACAAGGTTACGTTCATGTAAAGATCATTCGTAGTATGCTTGATGGAAAAATGTGTGGGATTTTAAGTGGGGCTGGAGGTGCGCACTGTCAATTATGTACGGCAAGCATCAAAGACATTAAAGACATTGAAATGATTAGAGCTGGTTTTCCGATTAACAGACATATTTCTGACGCGAAAGAACTTTTCGAATACGTTGACAAGGATGAGTATCTTAGCCTTCCATCCAAACAAAGGTTAGGAATAACCCATGAACCAATCTCGGAGATAAACATTATGGCAGCTTTCGATGGTATATGCTATTAATATATCATTTACAATCTGGAAGATTGATATGGTCACCTACATCAAAACAGATTGTCACTGCAAGAAAATTTTGTAGTGAATTTCTTTACGAAAAAACGGGTTTGAGGATTGATCAGCCCTCAAGTGATGGTGGAACAACTTCAACCGGAAATGTCGCTAGACAATGTTTTTTAAACAAGAACAATTTTATATTCCATGCAACTACACATGTTCCAGTCGAAACTAGAGATGAATTAATTCTCATTCAAAATAATCTCTCTGTAATTTTAAGGATATTTAACAGCAGCGACGAAATTGATACTGAGAAATTGGAAACTCTAGACAAGGGAACTTACGAACTCATTATCACCGCTTTTCCTTGGGCCAACATAACACCTTCTCTACACAAGCTACTAGCCCACTGTACTGAATTGATACGGGACTGTAATGATGGCTACGGGTTAAAAGAATATTCAGAAGAAGCGGTAGAGGCTTGTAATAAGCTAATTCGACGGTTTAGAGAACATCTCTCTCGAAAAAATTCTTTTACGTCCAATATCAAAGATGTATTTACCCGTCTTCTTAGTCAGAGTGACCCCGTCCTCTCAAGTTTCCGAAGAGCCCTAGTGTGTAAGCATTGTGGTAGAATAGGGCATATTCGGAATATGAAATGTAAAGGTAACCAAGTGGTAACTTTAGAACAGGATAAACTAGTTAACTCTCTCATGCTCCAAAATCTTAATATTTAAATTAGTATGATGCCCTAGTGTAGCTCATATTAGTCGCAATTTAGTTATTTGGAATTTTTTTATGTATTTATTTTCTTAATTTGTGTAATATAAAAAATATTTATGAAAAGAGAGAATTAAATAATTGGTGTAAAAATTAAATGACGTCACAACTCAAAAGTCTGGAGCCATACAAGTATTGTGAGTTCATTAATCGATTTCTAGGTAGGGATAACCCATATGTAAATAATACAATTCAATGACCTATCTGCTCGGGAAACCCCCACTCCCTATGAATGCCCCAAATAAACCACTGTGTTTAAGGCCCCTTGTGGGACCGCAGGCCCCCACTGCGATACTTTCTGAATGGAATCCCGCCTGGGCCCCCTAATGCCAGCACGCCCCTGACTGTACCGACAGATGTCTGGATCAAAATATAATGTATTTGTATGCAATGTACTTGAGGGAAAGGGGCGTAGCTAGTGAGGTGGGCGGGGTGGCGGCATAAATTGTATTTTAGTTTACGGCATAAGAATAATCTACTGAATACTTATTTTTGATAATTATATACAACAATAGGAAACATAACATTACTTACCCTTGCTATTATTATTCAGCAAGAAGCCACAACTTCAAAGAACTTGTTTCAATTAGATTGCTTCGATTCAATTCAATTCAATTTGATACAATATGAGGAAACCATTGATACATCATAAATATAGTAGTACAGTACATAATAGATATAGTGATATTGGATATAGTGATATATTGGATATAGTGATAATTTTGCAGCTTTAGGTGCGTCCCCGAGCAAATCCCATGCAAATTTTATTGGTTATGGTGATATCATTATTGGATATAGTGATAATTTGTGTAGATTACACAAGAATATTGGATTTTTGACCTTCCTTGGACCCCAAAATTTCATATTTTACAGTATAATATTGTTATCACTTGAATTTCATAATCAATTTGATTATTCTTTTCAGAATATAAGTATTGGCAATGTATACAGTTATATACTAAATGCGGTGATGCGGTGATACAGTGGATATAGCGTACAGTGGATGCCGGTTATAAGCACATCGTCGGGAACTGGGCTTAATGTGCTTATAACCGACATAAATTATACAGGGTATATGGCAACCGTTTTCCTACATAGTGTGCTTATATCCGATATGTTCTTATAACTGGTGTACTTATATCCGACGTCTACTGTATAATGGGTATAGTGATATATTGGATATAGTGATAATTTGGCCACAAATCAGATGTCCCCACCATTATCACTATATCCAATATGTACTGTATACGAAATTGCGTATCCAACAATCATGATTATAATATTATTTCCAACATGAAAACAGTTGTACGGTATACTGTATTTGTCGGAATGTATAAAAAATTCAGAAAAAGTGAACGACCGAGATTAATTTCGGCCGAAACTTTCGGCCGAAATTTCGGTTTCGGTTTCGGCCGAATTTCGGTATCGGTGGCTTCACCGAAATCATGCTAAATTGATGATATTATAATGCTTTTGAATAAGCAAAGAATACTTATCAAGTGTGCTAAATAAACATTCAACAGACACAATCTACATAGTCTTTTAATTGGTAAACCATAGATGTGCAATGCCATTGCCCAAATAGTCTTTCAATTGGTAAACCATAGTACAAATATGAGTCTTTGAATCGTATTATCGTATTCATAAATTATCCGCCGTGTACTCGATTCTTAATTAGCAATATGTCCAGTAATCGTTCTCCACTTTGGCAATTCTTTTCAATCAGTGCAGTTGATAAAAAATTTGTTGTTTGCAAATTTTGTAGTGTAAACATTTCTCGTGGCTCTGAGGATCCAAAAAAGCAAACTACTTCTGGTATGAAAACCCATATGTTATCTAAACATCCAGTTGAATTTAAGGAGCCAATCTATTTGACTCAAGCAACTTCGGCTCAAAGTGAACTAAATATAAAAAATACTCCAGAACTATCGAGGAATGAGGATTCAATCTTCAATATACGGTCTAAAGGCAGAGAATTGATCTATTTGAGACAACTATTCCTGATTGGGTAGAGAGTAAAACAGTTTGGGATTTCAACAGCGAAAAGGCTCAAAGACTACATAAGTCGGTATTTGAAATGATTGTTTTGGATCTTATGCCGTGGTCAACAGTTAATAAACCTGGTTTTCTACGGAATCAAAAGCTATCCACTCCTAATTTTGAACTGGCATCCGAGAAGTACTACCGTGATATGCTCGGTCCAAGTTATTTTAAGATAAAAACAGCACTAAAGAATAAGTTAGAAGTTGACAATCCAATAGTTGTTTCTCTAGCATTGGATGCTTGGTCAGCCCATCATCATGGTTATTTAGGAATTATTATTCATTATATCAGTGACTGGCATCGTAAAAGTTTTCATATTTCCTGTGTTCCATTCGATGAACGCCACACTGCACAAAACATTTATAAAAAAATAGAAGATGTTATTTTAGAATGGGATATAATTAACAAAGTTCAACTATGCCTTCGCGATAATGCTCGAAATGTAACAGCAGCGTTCAATGAGCCTAATTGTTTGCTAAAATCTTCTCCTTGTCTCAAACATTCCCTCCAGTTAGTGATCAAACGTGAATTATTCTCAATGACAAGTGTAGAATCGTTAATTAAAAAGTGTAGAAAGCTATGTACACATGCAAATCACTCCAATATATTATATTCCGAATTCTACAAACAGCAGGAAAAACAGATGGGAATATCTCGTCGATTATCTCTTATTCAAGATATAGATACCAGATGGAACAGTACATATTACATGCTCCAAAGATTTATCTATCTCAAGCCTGCAATTGCCGCTACTTTATTAGAAATTGATTTAGATATCGAGTTCTCATCTGCTGAATGGACACTGTGTGACAAAATAGTCACATGTCTAAAGTGTTTTGAAGAGGCAACAAAGTTGTTATCTTCGAAAGAAGCATCAATCAGCTCAACTATTCCCTTTGTATTTACAATCATACGTGCTTTAGAAACAACAACTGAAGATCTTGGAATAATGAGAATGAAAAACAGACTCAAAGGTGCTATGATTGAAAGATTTAGAGACATTGAGAACTGCGAGCATTATTATCTCTCCTGTTTACTTGATCCACGATATAAGAAATATTTCTTCAAAGATAAATCAAATTTTCAACATGCAAGATCTGTGCTAATTTCTAAAGTAGCGAATTCTATTAATTCATCTTCTGAATCTCCAAGATGCGATGACAAAGTTACAGCTGATCAACAGGATCTTTCTTTCACAAGTTTAATGGAGATAATAATAGCAGAGAACGAAGTAAGTCAATGTACTAGTACTTGCCAGGACCATTCATTTACTAATGCAAAAGACACAGTTGACAAATATCTAAATGCTACTGTAACTGAGGAATGTTTGGAATTCTGGAAAGAATATTCAAAATCAACAAATCTTTACGAAAAGAAACTAGCTGAACAAGCATTATTATATCTTACTCCACCACCGACTACCACTGATGTCGAACGTTTATTTTCAACAGCTGGTGACATTGTAACCGATGAAAGGAACAGATTACTACCAGCAAATGCGGAAAAAATATTGTTTTGTCGAGAAAACTGACCCAAAGTTGATTTCATTTATTAGAAAAAGATAGTAACACAAATTACGTAATTGAAAATTTGCTCAACTATATTAAAATAACAGTGATGATTAATTAAAATAGTATTTATTGTCTTGTAAATTGTGGCCGAAATAACGAAATTCGGTTTCGGTAAAATACTGGTTTCGGTCGTTCACTAGTGTACACGTTAATGAAAGTGAAGTTAAAGTAAATAATCAGTTACATGGCAATCCTATAGTATCTAGATTATAAAACAAAAGTATTTATCAAATTTCAAGTATTAAAGCATGTTAAATAATTCCTTGAAATGTACTAAAAATTCAAAATTGTCCTCGCGGAACATTTTTAGGCATTGCTTCGACCGGCCGCACCAAAGAAGTGGCCTAAAAAGGCCAGTTTTCGAACCCCTGCCTTAGAATTATCAAAACACACAACAACCGTTCTGCGGTTGCTGTGTCATTTTGTTCTAACTCGAAAGAAGCCTAACAAGCGAAGCGCGCGTTTAACAAAATTTTGGGGTTACACAAATCATAACAAAACACGAGTTATTATGTAGATATTATGTAGTTATGATGTAGTTATCACAAATTGAAAGATGTCAAAATACATATAGTTGCTAACAACTAAAGCCCCACAAACGATACAATAATGAGTATATTAATTAAAGAATATGATAAGGCCGAAATATTGTCGCCATTTTATAATTATGGTCACTCGCCGGGGCGGCATTAGGGGGGGCGAGTAGGGCGACCGCCCGGGGCGCCAGTCCTTGGGGGGCGCTTAAGGCCCATTGTCGGCGCCATATGCGCCGAGCCCGAAGGAAAATTAGGGCGCTTTAGCCCCACCTGGTTTGTTGCGATCTCATAAAGCTAGCACACCTCAACAATGTATGAGCTGATTGAGTTGCTGGTAGCCTGGTACTATCAAGATTTTACAAAGTTCGGCGCGTGGTTGCCACAAAATATACAAAATTTCCTTTGCGACTATTGTTTTAGGAGGTTATAACCAGTGTGGAAACAGCTCGGATGTTAACAGCAAACAGCAATTTATGCTGTTAACAACAATTTTTCAGGGCTTTTCACGAGTCATTTGATTGACTCAGACTCGCGTGTCACCATGAATCATCGAGTGAAATGACTCGGTGACTAGAGTTGAAAAGATCGTGATTCATGAAAAGCCCTGCAATTTTTAATCATTCATATTCTCGATTATAAAGAGAAGTAACTTTCAAATTTATTGTCACAAAAGTGTTGAAAGAATAATGTCATGTATGTGAAAAAAGTATGGGGAAGATATTACTTCAGAATTACACGCGGGGTGGCTGTCCCGAAATTCCGCGGGCTTTGCGGCCCTAAATCTTTGTTGCAGGACATTGGCTCGCAACAAACCCACAACAACCTGCACAATATGTACTACTCAACGACTGGGACAGTCAGGTAAGCCAATGACCAATTAACACACCACATTGTTAAACTCTATTGATTTACCCTTATTTTACTTTAATTTTAGTATCTTAGTTTATAACTTCTTACAATTTGAACTCGGCCCGTGGGGGCCGCGAACAATTTTTACTTAGAATTTCGGCCCGTGTGTAACACTGGATTACATATGCTACAGCAAGGTGTTCAAATATCCTTAACAGCTATTAACAAGCTGTTATTAGCAAATATGAGCCGTTATAACAACAAATACGAGCTATTAACAGCTACACACTAGCTTCTAAGAGCAAATAAGCGTTGTAAACAGTGTGGTAGAATAGAAACTTAGAAAGATTGAAATTCCCTTCATAGGGCGCGCGCAGAAAGTTGTCCTCGCCCGGGGCGACAATTTGGCTAAGGCCGGCCCTGGTCACTCGTATAGAATACAGACTAATCGAAAAAAATCAAAAAATCAATACATATAAAATATAATAGGAAAAGTCCCATTAGGCGTATAAATCAGATAAAAACAATGATCATAAAGGCGACTTCAAATTTTGGATGAAAACTTGATTGATCATGGCCATTTATGAGATAAAACTATTAAATACATAATTATATAAATACGGGGTACCTAGAAAGTAGAGAATCTTGCAATCCAATATTTTCCATCGGAGATTTATATTCATCATATTGTCCATAAACAGGATTAGCCGCAGCAAGTACGGAACATCTTGCATTTAATCTTGCATGTATACCGGCTTTAGAAATTGTCACCCTTCCCTGTTCCATAACTTCATGAATAGCAGTACGATCCATATCATTCATTTTATCAAATTCATCAATGCAAACAACTCCCTTGTCTGCCAATACCATTGCACCAGCTTCAAGAATTCTTTCACCAGATTCTGAATCAGTAGTAATTGAGGCAGTAAGTCCAACTCCTGAACTACCACGACCAGTTGTAGAGATTGCTCTAGGTAAAGTATGGTAAACATAACGTAGAAGCTGACTTTTTGCAGTGCTTGGGTCACCTAAAATGAAAGAGTAATTTCGTGGATTAAGATCATTTATTAATCTAAACAAAAACACTGTCAGGTAAGAAGCAGCAAAGTTGAAAATATAAATAGGGTATTAGACTATTGTGCAATTAATTAAGGAATTAGTGACAGGGTTCTTCGATTAAATGATATAGTATGATTTAATTGGGCAGCTTTGCCGTTTTCAACATGTTCAAATCAAAGTGAACCTACAAGCTACATTAAATACAATAGAGAACAAATAAATAGTACCCAAATAAAAGGAATCGCAAGATAATCCAATGTTCTAAGAAAGGACTAACAAATAAAGAGATATAATTTCTTAAATAAAATAGTTAAATCGTTAAAAAAAGAATTTAATCTATTGAAGCAATCCATGTCACCTCACACATCAGGATCTTCTCGAAAAGATGTACATCTTTGCACATTGAAACTACTCTAAATCTAGTATGGTATGTTTACAAGGTTTTTGGCTAAAAATCAACAAGTTAGGAGTGTGGCAGTTGTATTTTAATTAATCGACTAACCATATAAACCGTAATTAAAATTGACATGAAGAGAGTTTTGTTGACCATTTAATTAACACTAAATCTACCAAATAATACTTGTATTTGTGTATACAAGGGTCCTAACTTGAGAAACTACAGTATAATATAGTTTATTAATACATTGTGCGACAGATTAGATAGACTTCATACAAAACAGTGATTAATCAGGATTTTACATAAACTAAATAATAAGAGGGTTAGTCTAAAGGTTTTGTCGTACACGAGTTCTATTCAGTTTATAGTCGTGAGCCACGACTATAAACTGAATATAACTCGTGTACGACAAAACCGTGACGACTCGTGACTCAATAATATATTCCTAGTTATGTATAATGACTCTACTCTGAATTTGAACTCTATACTGGCTTATTTCTTGACTAGCAATATTTCATATAAAAGCACTTATATAGATTTTCTAATGGTAAATGGAATTAGAAAGCTAAAGAAGCTACTTTGGAACCATGATGTTCAATTACTTTATCGGAAGAAATCAGTGGAGCAGAGTCATGAAAATTTAGTTGCAGCTTTCCAAGATTCCATAACAAACTCCATGACCGCATGCTCCAATCTCAGCAAAGAGATTCCACCCATTTTGGTTTGGAGATAATGTAATCATTCCTTATAAAGACCATATGGATGACTTCGCTAGGACATCAGAACTTGATTGGAGTAGTAATTGAGGTAGAGAATGACAACTATATCATTGGGAGACGAGAAGGAATATTGAACAATGAGTATAGTCGAAATCAATTCGAGTTGTGTTCTACCAATTTTATCCACCCTGATATTGTCCCTTCTAGCTCAATTTCTTAAAGAGCAGCAATGATAAATGTAACGTTTGGTATCGTATGCGAGCGGTATGCAGATATAAATTTTGTAAATCCCTCGATGTCCTTATAAGATTTTATCTCGTCTTTGCAATACTAAGTGAAACAAGGGACAAAGATGTTTCAACAGGGCTTAACGTTATAGTATATTCCAAATTAACAATAAAACAACTTCTAATTTCTGTCCAATAATTAGATAATAGACAGTACATTACACAGTGGCTTAACACCAGGAAATAGAGAAAAAAGTCATGATCATATTTTGACTTGTTTTAATTGCTAATTATTCTAAACTGTTTAAATAGCACACAGTTAAAATTTGAAGTCAATTGAGTACCTATAAGTCTCATAAATCGAAACCAAAGATTTCTAAAATTCAATAACATTTTGTGGTTACGAATATTTCTTAAATAAGCACTATGTAAAATAGCTCATCAAAGTTTAGCCAAGCATGTTATTCTTATGAAAACTTGTACAGTAGATAATTCAAGCTTTCTGAATCAGAATATTTGATTATCTCGACTGAAAATTGAAAAGATTTTTCTGAAATAACATTTTTTAACTCAACTGGTCTAAAGAACAGTTTATTTTTTCAAAAAAATATTCCGAGTGTTCGGGAAAAAAATAGTCAGAGATAGACAAGCCAATATTAATACATGTTCATGACCAATGTCATCACTAGTTAAATACAAAAAAACTGGCCCCCGAAACAGTGCGCAAGACAATAATTATAGCCACATTCCATTCTCGTATTTCGGTTGCTATGTAAATACCATATACTAAGTATTGCTGTCATGTAATTAAATACACCATAAATTTATCACCAATCAACCACTGATGTGGTTTGTCTTGTATTTATATACATAGTTCTAACTACATTTTAACACAAATACTTAATCATTTAATCAAGCATTTATTTGTTGTTCCACTCATGGCTAAATTTTAACTGTTCCCAAAACCCGGCTTGATCTGGCAAAAATCTTGAAGAGCAATGATTATAATATCGACGAAACAATTTCAGATCTTGGACATCTTGATTTAGATGAAGTTAAGAAAGATTGTTTGCATGCTACTCTCCGCAGAATACGTGATAATGTCAGAAAAGCTAAAAATACTTTAAATAGTTTGGATGGTGATTGGTGGAATTCAGAAATTTCTCTGGAGCCTCAAACGACAAAATTATCAATTTCTCTTCCTGATATTACTAATACAGTTGAAAAATCTCTACACCATAGGAAGAATATAGATTAGCTTTCCCTGAAACAACAACGATCACGCCTCTCAAGTGTACTAGAAGCATTATTATAGAGTTACTTTCAAAAATTGAAAACACCTCAAAAGTAAAGATAGCTACCCTTGCATTGCAAATATTATCTAACGAGGAAAACAACAAAAAGGTTTCTCAAATATCCAAATCAATTGTCTCTGACAATTTCAGCGGCCGCTTTGGGAATCTTGTAAAGAAAGAGCTTGAAGTCGACAAGGGATTATTCCTTATAGATTTATTGGAAATCGGAAAGAGGAAATATACACAATTGCGCCAGCATTTGTTAACTAGCGATATTCATTTTCCAGCATTTCAAAGAGTAGCTGAGCATAGAAATGCGATAATAATACGTCCTGTAATTCAACTCTACCCAAATCCTACATCTCCTATCGGCGTAAGTGTACCATACGCACAGTATGTCCAACATACCTTTTCAAGAATATTACAAACCATTGCCTCTCCTCCCAAAGAAGATTTTCCATTGATTTATAGAATCGCAGACGGCTTAGATGGTTCTGGGAGCCATACTGTATATAACCAACTGAGCACAAACACAGAAACAAAATGTTTAATACTTTATTGTTTCAAACCTATTCAAATCACGTCTTGCTCCGGAAAATTATTGTGGAAAAACAACTCCCCTAATTCTCCATTTTACCAAAGACTTTAGATTTCTCAAGTATCATATAGCACAAATAGATTACATATATGTAATTGTGATCACGCTAAAAATTTTGTAAAGAATAAAAAATTATGCAAATAATAAAATAACACAAATTTTAGGATGACGTCATAACTGGCAAATTAGAACCCATACGAAAATTTTGAAATTGTCAAAAGTTTCTAAATATCCGAAAACCTATATGTAAATAATACACAGTATTAAGCTAACTCCAAAGAATTAGCAGATTTGAGAATTCTAAAAAAATTGTGAAATCATCATGACGTCATAACAGACAAAGTATGTGCTGTATCTAAATTTCGATATGATCAATCAGTTTCTAAACATCGATAACCCATATGCAAATAATACATTATATTATGCTAAAGTGCACACATATATCTATTCCCTACCAACTGCGATTTTAAGCCACTGTGCATTAATCGTTACCATACTACATTAACTGATATAATTCCTACAATACGTAGGTACCTTATAATTTTACTAATGTTAATTAATGAATCAATAACAAATTTACTATCAAATTTACAATAATTAGTGTGCTTCTTAAAGTGAAAAATTAGACAATAGTCGTATGCCATAAAATGCACGAATATGAAATCTGGGCGGCCGTAAAGAGCAATCTAACCAAACAGTAGTGATATAATTTAAAATTTGAAGAGGAGATAGAGAATTTCTTGGAGAAATGCACCTCGAACCCGATTTCTGAATTTCATCGTTGTCCTGCAGATAGATCGAAATTTGCGTTCTGGTCCAATGACTCTTTCATAATTCGAATTACAAAGTGAATTCTTATAATTTGAATACTAATTAAAAGATATTTAAGATTTAATGTAATTTGAATACAGTGGAGCCTCCCATAACGGACACTCCAAATAGCGGACAACCTCTAAATAACGGACAACCCTCGTGGCACGGATTTATTTAATTAGCATATGTCTAATAGAAAAGCAACTTCTAATAGCGGACAACCTCTAAATAACGAATAACGGTTCCGGTCCCACGGTGTCCGTTGTTCAGAGGCTCTACTGTATTCACATTATATTTATATATATTACAATACTATTGAAAAGGTTTGGTAAACCAAAAATTGGGCGAGGCCTGTGCCATTCAAAGACTCCCATCCCGTCTGAGGGGCTAAATAAATTAAATTATAATAATAGATACTAGGGTTGTCCCAGTATAGATTAGCAGCTAGCATTTAAACGTATAACTTAGTGTCTCTGTCTGTTGTTAAGTGTGCATTAAAGCACGTCTGCCTAGCAACACTCCCCGGCCAAAATTTTTGAACAACAGATATCATTATACAAACAGTAAGGGTTTTTAGCATCAATATAAAGTTTGTAGATCCTTCTACATGGATATTTATATAAAACAATATATTTAGCATGATAAAATAACAAAGTTTTGAAAATTGAATCTTGACAGAGATGATAAACTCATTACCTATATAATCAGCTAATTAAATAATTCATTTCGGATATTAATGAGGCATTAGAATATACAAATTATGATTTCAGATTTGAATGAACGGGGCCAAATTATTCTAGATGCTAAATTTCTAATCATACGATTATTTTCTATTGAAATAGATATACAGTAGAGCCTCTGAACAACGGACACCTTGGGATCGGAACCGTTGTCCGTTATTTAGAGGTTGCTTTTCTATTAGACATATGCTAAATAAATAAATCCGTGCCACGAGGGTTGTCCGTTATTAAGAGGTTGTCCGCTATTTGGAGTGTCCGTTATGGGAGGCTCCACTGTATTCCAATTTGTGCCACTTGTCCCACAAGTGGCACGTGACAGGGACACTATGCCACTTAACGGATATTAGCTGAAAATGACTTAAAATCAACAATGTTTAAAACTAAGAAATATAGCAATTTATGTCATTTCAGGGCTGCATAACGGCATTTTTCTCTGTTGGGTAGTAATTAGTGCGGGACTAGCAGGTTCCACTGTATATAAATACAACATAAATTTAAAGAGGAATGTACTTTAAATAAAGCGAGGGTAGCAGGGAAAGGTACAGATTGTAAGAACACGAGTAGTGCGGACGAGAAGCTTATGGCGAGAAAGTGCGGTAGATAAAATATGATGCAGGCGGTGGAGTCGAAACAAATTCAAAACGAACAATAAGATTGGTTAACAGAAATCCCTGGAAAATTGTTAAATGCACTATTATTTGGACAGTTTACTAAAAAATGTTTCCACAATTCAACTACAAATCTAGCTCAACAGTCTAAATACAGTGGTGATTAATTCAGTTTAGAAACAAAATTATGTCCATTAAGACTCATCTCATTTCTCCAGCTTGTTATATTTATCTTCAGAGTCTAGAATGTATTACTCTACCAAATCTCCATACATTAGACAAGTTGTATTCTTCCTTCGGATTGAAAGTGATTTTTGCACTTATCTCACCCAGACTACATCTTGCTTTAGTTCTGAGGGAAAATGTAATCATTCAAATGGAAGAAATCCATGTTAAATCTAATATTGGATATTAACGGGGGAAAATATTTGCACCAAATTTGAACCCTGAGGATCCGACGAGAACTGTATTCGCGATTATGATGTCTAGTTTGCATAGGGAATGGTCTTGTTTACTTGTTTGTTACCATGTGCATCTATCTCAGCTAAAAAATCTTTCCCACTATCAAATCTTGTATAATCGATATTGAGCATTGTGGTATAAAGGTCCAAATAATTTCTACCGATAACTACCCATTGAATGTAAACTTGTTGAAATTGTTTTCTCTTAGTGGAAAGCTGTAAACTAGAGTACCCCACCCTTTTGATGAAAATATACCTCTCTTCCTTACCATTTTATTTTGTCCATATATTGAAAAGTATACGCAATAATTAGTTAAATGAGAATTTTTTTGATAAAACAATTCGCTATCCAAATTTTGAACATATTGAGATTGATAGATGCAGTTAAACCCTTAGTGTCCATTCTGCTTCCTTTCAAAATGTACGCCTCTCTACAAATATGAAAGATACAGTTTCGCAAAACTAGCCCCTCACTTGACTGTAAACTTGTTTTCCTTCTAGTTTAGAGAGGAAAAATGTCAAATTGTTTTTGAAGATTGTTAGCGTCCTTACACTATCTGCTCTTAAAATCCAAAATGAAAAGTCGTTGTCCGGAGTATCGTAACAATACATCTACTTTCGTAAGTATCCTTCAATCTCTTTAGAAAATATTCAATATTAATACGCCGTTGAAAGGGACCAGTTTAAACGATAGCCTTTCAAGACCCTTGATCTTAAACGATGAACGATTTATTTTTGACACATATAGTATTTTGGCTAGATGCTTGGCAGGATTTACCTGACAAAACGGGTAAATTGAGTAAGCAAACGTATACTAGTTTTAGACACGCAGGTACTGCCTTACCACTTAACTAACCATCTAATTGAATATTGTGGCTTTCTTACGTATTATCATCCTTTTTGCAAACTGACCCGTTGGAACACCATTTTGGACTATACCGTATGATGACGGGTTCGAATTACCAACTAATTATCTTCATATTCCTGAAACCGAGAGTCGTTTTAAACTTTCTAGTATACTAAACATGTTTGCAGACCAACAACAAGAAGACTCTTTCCAATCGAATCAGACATTTGTAAAGTCTTTTTCTTCCCCCTCTGAAACATCTAGTGATGATGAAATAGTTGTAATGCCTTTTCTTGACGAAATTGGCGATCTATCATCCATTGAATGCTCTCAACAAATCCTTCAGTCGTTTCTTTTATCGCAGGTTATACGGTCCATAAGTTCTTAAAAAGATCTCAGGAATGCCATGTGTTATGTGTACACTGATAATTTAACTTATGATAAATAATTTGTTTTTGATGTTGAATCACATACTGAGTTTAAGCTTTTACAATTAACAGATCGTGGCGGACTTAAGTATCCGTCCGAGTCTGTTCTTACTTCAGTTATAAATTTATGGAAGATATTGAATGCAATAGAAAACAATAATCAGCTGTTGACTTTGCTTGTAGACGGTCACTCTAGAAGGTTATTAGTAGAACTCACCTAGATATACATGGAAAATGATGATGATATTGCTATCTGGGAACCAAATTGTAGTAATTGCGATGAGTACAGATGGAGTATTTTGAGCAAGTTAATATTTACAGGTGCAAATGATTTTCTTTCCAATAAAATAAAAACTACAACTCCTCTGTGCTTCAAATAGGTATCGATAAACTTAAATTGAAATAATTTTTAAGAATTATTGTTACCATTTCATAATATATATTGTTGTTAGCAGTTAATTTCTTTATATTTGTATCTTAGATTTCGCGATATAAAGTATACTAATTGTCAAGTGATGTGAATGTGAATTTGAGAGAGAGAGAGAGAGGGGGGGGGGGGGGGGGGGGGGCGGGGGAGTTCCAAGGATATACTAGGTTGGGGAATATTTGACTTGAGATGCACTTAAGTGCTTTTATATTCACTCCCAAAAGATTATTATATTCCTAAATCCATCTATTGCCGCATCCATGGTACATCTACTGTTAGGCCTTAAATAAAGTAGGCTATGGCTATTCAAATCTCTTAATTGAACGAATGAACTCGCTATCTTTTAATTACTGTACTAAATAATTTATGAAGTGGAGATGGTATACATTAAAAGAAAATTATAACAGTGAAACGATACATTCGATCTGAGATAGTCAAGAAGCAAAGCAAATTACGATAATATAAGTATAACAGATGCAAATGTGATTAATGGAATTCAATACATACTACATCATAAATACTCACTTAGTAATTCATATTACTATATATTGTTAAGAATCCATTGCAGATAAAAGTGGGGAAATATACACAATAAGATTGGTATAAGCTAATTGGAAAACAACAAGCTCTTGATTGTAGGAAGCGATCTCTCAACACAACAATTACGATGTAATTCGACACGTGTATTGAAACTATAACTTAATAAATTGCCTCCTAAAGAAATCCTGGTCCTGGTTCCGCCGGCCCGGTAAAATTTATGTCCCGTCGATCACTACAGTCGAAATCGGTTTTTTTTGCCCCCCAAATGCACGACAAAAGGAGGCAAAAAAACCCGATTGAAAACACATTAAGATATCCCATTTTTGCACGACAAAAGGAGGCAAAAAAACCCAATAAGCAAAAAAACCCGTGGCAAAAAAACCCGATTTCGACTGTACTACTACTTGATATTAATTTGAATTTATCTATCTAATAAATATAATTTCAATTAGATGATTCATAAGATCAGAGAAAAGTCTAATGATCTTGACCAATTTTGATAAAGGTACAACAAAATATATAAATGGGGTCGTGACCTTCGTTATATAAGGCCTTACTACCACTCCGAACCATGGATTACTTAAAGGCCATTGATTATAAGCTGACATATCTTTATCTCAATAGCTAATATTGTGAGACCTGAGAATTGCATTATAATTGTATAGGAAATTAGAAACATTATAAGAGACACACATAACAACCCTTTAGAATTGAGTTATATCACCATTTGATTACGTAATCGCTATTTTTCGTGGGAATTATCGTGTTTTTATAGCCAGTATTTAACATAGTTAAACGCGTTATAATTGTTCAAAATTGGAACATGAGGATGTCCATAACTAGGTGAATGAAATATATCGAAATTATAAATGGAATGTTGACACATTCCTCGGTTGACAGTGAAATGTATATTTCCTAAATGAGCCATAACTCAAAGACTATCTATTTTATGTAAACTATGCTATTACTAATCTATCCGCAATTGGTAACTTTCTATTCATTGATAATACATTATCTAGGCCTAACTTCAATAACCTTTGAGATAATGAGTATATTACCATATAAACAATTAAGTGCTAATTATCTCATTATCTCAAAAGATATTTCTCAGGTCTGTAAATACTAGCTATTGAGATAAAGATATGTCAGCCAATAATCAATGGTCTTTAAGTAATCCATGGTCCAGCAAAATCTACTCAGTATAAGGCCTTATATAACGAAGGTCACGATGGGGTCTATTGTCTTATTGATTTCCGTAAAATCGAAATTACCAGAGATTAAAACATTGTTCACGTATAGTTCCAAACGGTCCACAAAATATTAAGGTTCATACTATGGGTGTGAGTAGGCTCAAGGGCTCGCAGGCAGTGGAGGAATTGTTAGAATATATTTAAAATTGAAATTGTTGTAAATTGCTACTAGATCGCTATTTTATATAAAGTTTTCGCTTAATTGGCAACACTGCTTATTGGGATAAAAGGCCTGAAACAAATCGTCAAACCAATTGGTGAATTTTTAGACTCAAAGTCAATTGACTCTTCCATTGGAAGCACGGAAGCGATAAATTCATCCCGATTTTAAATCAGGGCTATTATCAAATTTCCTGATTCTAATTTGACTTTTGTCCAAAATGTTTGCTGAGTAAATTGGAATTTAGTTTGAAATAATCGATCACTCAAAGCTTGTAGTGGAACGAATACTTCCTTTCAATATGCAATAATAATTTGTTCTTGGTAAATGTTCACTGTATTGTCGAATTAATTAATTGTAAGTTAATTTTTCATCTGAATATACTTAATCCATATCCATTGTAATATTAATCCATATAGCACCTCTGATTGAATCATGCTTGTACTTAGAGTGATACTTCACGTGTAATTAATTCGTAAATAGCATTTTAACAAATTTTATGGAAATTAATGTGTGTAAATAAATATTCAGATGATGTCTTGATTAAAATATTTAAAGCCTTACGAGTTTTAGTAAAGTACGCCTGTCGATTGATAGTTATGTGATACAAATACATTTCAAAGGTTTATTTGTTCCGATAATGACGACTTTCTTCGATTGCTCAAACACGCCACTGTTAAATGAGATGGCTGTCTAAGATGTTGCGCGCATAATTTCCACTTTAGGCTAAAATTTGTTACCGCTATTCGTAGACCACTATTAGCTTGTTTCCAGGAAAAGATTTCTCAATGAAGTTATGAAGCTTTGATAGTAGTATCTCATTCCTGATGTCAGATCAGTTGTATCACAATATATTTCCAAATGGATAGCTTTCCCTCCCATTAATCATGTTACCATATTTAAAATGCTCTCCCACTTTGTATCAGCTTGTAGTATTTTCACAAATAGCATCTCGTGTGTATTTACTTCACTCATCATACATATTCCATCAGAAAGGATTCCTTATCAGGAAGTGTAGATTCATCCAGTTGTAATGGAAATTAAGTTTTTTGAAGCATTCTTATTAGTTATACCCTATATCTTGACCCATTTCTTCAATTCTTGGGACGGTATTATTGGGAATTAGCATATTCAAAATAAACATAGAATCATTGTATCAGCTATTATATACGGCTGTATACCTTGTGCTATTATATAACATTGTAGAATGCAACTATTCCATCATCCGTTTTCATTGAACTCTCTCACTAGTGTTGTAAGGTCGGAAAATTTCCTAGGAAATTTCCATAGAAAACAAAAATTTTGGAAATTTTACAACACTACTTCTCACTGTTGCTCTCAACATGTTCTTAACTTGAAATTTATCGTGCAGACCTTTAATATTGTTTATTTAGGCATTATTTTTTACCAATAGTTGGCTCTGCAGATGATCCTGATTTCTTGAAGGTTTTTCATAACTTCATTAGAGAGTGTGTAGGCACAGTAGACGTATTGGAAAGTGTTCCTCTTATGGAGACTCGATAAATCCACAATTACATATTCCAAAGAATACTGACGTATTTTCCTCTTTTGTATCATTATTATGGATAATATAAACATATTTTGAATAATATATCAAACTATTAAATTGTATAATTTTACATATCTTGTAAATAATCCCCCCCCCCCAAGGAGGGTGACATTGCTCCCGGTGGGATCAACTGATGAGAACGCTTGTAGTAGACTCATCATAACATTTTATACAAATGGGGTCAATATGTCGATGTGAAGTCGGGTCTCTTAACCGATGATGAACAGGAATTGGGAAATATTGTTGCTCCTAAATCCCATAGAAACATGTGTTTGATCATTGTATTCGTATAATAAAAATATGTATTGATACTTAAGTGTCACTAGTGATTTATCATAAGTAAGCTTGAGAGAAACAATGATTAGTCATTCTGTTGGGCATATCATTTGACCACAATTGTCTAGTAAGTGTTTTGAGTCTCTCAGAGTCATCAGAGTTGCCCTATAGTTTTCCCAATCCTTTACATATCATTCCTTGGCACCATCGATAACGCCGCCTTTGGCGTCTGGTGAGTTTTTCATCATGACAAGCCTGAGTTGGAGATCAAGCAATTTGGCCTAAAAAACTAACAATAATCTTATGAGCAATAATTATAGAATTTATAATATTACAAGGCCGGCGCCACCGAGGGTGTCCGGATACGCATTGTCTCAAGGAAATGAAGCGGTGCTTGGACAGTGCACCCACTAGACTATACAGTGACACCCACTACACCCACACCTCATAATACGTGGCGCCGGCAATGATATATTCAAAATAATAGAATACTCGCCAATTTACCTCTCTTGAGAGCAACTCTACAAGCAAATAAAATTCCAAATTACTTCTTGCTGATGCTCGATTCAAACTCGAGTGCCAACCTTCGACATCATTATTTGTTCTTATTAACTAGTTATAAACACTCCAGCAATTTGGTTTCCACATGCGGTTTATCATCCAAGTGTGATAAATGTAGTTAGTTAGGTCTGTTAATTGTGGTGTATTCGCCTTTTGGCGCAATCGCCTAATAATGTAAGCAATAAATCAATTCACTATTAGATACTAAATTTAAATATCAGTAAATTATAATAAGTTCACAAGTTTTGAGACGAATGAATTACCTGAAGGATTCTACGACATGTTCAGTAGGTAGATAAGGCAGTGACATCAACCGTTTAATGTATTTCAGATGGGAATCATCTTGTCTAAATATAGATTATAAAATGTTACTATTGTCAACAAACATACAAAAATGAATTATCTGTATGCTATCACGAGTCCCAATTCCTGTGATTTTCTCCATACAGCCTGGTTCCGATGAAACGCACACCCCATTAAACATACCTCAGGAAATACAATTTGAATTGAGGCCCACATAGCTAATTCAAAATCCAAACTACTCTTGTAACATATGGATAAGTAAGTAGAATATTCTCAATTTCACGTAGAACCAATTAATAGTCGCTATTCCTTCGTTTTGACATAAGAATAAATATCAGGGGCACTTGTTTACATGCTGCTCCATGTTTTACAAATGCGGGAATTGAAAACAATTACCAAAAGGGTACTTAACTACCTTAAAAGTAGCATCTACCAAACTTTAGCACGAGCAAGAAGTTCAAGCATAGAAGCAGTAGCAAATAAAATATGTCTATAATCAATACCCACAATATCTCTTTGTAGGAATCCAGCTGGTACATGGTCGTAAGAGATAGCAAAATCCAATGGGGAAGGGTCTTTGGGACGGAATCGTTGGCGGTGGCAATTTGCTGATCTGGCCAAAGCTCAGGATGTGGTAATGACTCAACTGACATGCTATATTCAATTGTATTTATAAGTACATCATTGGCAATAGCTTGTGCAGATCTAAATACTTGAGAAGCAGCCCTCTATTTTATTTCTACTCTAACTTTTGTACTTGTTAAGAGTCCTGAAGAGGATGGGTGTATATGTGGCTGTGGGCCAGGAAGGATTTAAAAATAGTAATATCGTTTGACATCAGGGACAATATTAATACATAAATTAAAATAACATACCAGGTTTGAAGGTGCTGCTATTAGAATAACAGTGGCTCTGCAAGTATGTAGTTTGCTTCGTTAACTACAAGTCCAGCGGGTGATAATTGTTCCCTAAATTTAACAGTGTACTTGAAACCACAGCTGTCAATTAATAATGAACGACCTCTTTCACTTCCAGTCCTCACAATTTCAAAATCAATTATTGGGTGCATTTGAGTAATAGTATTAGAGGGATCAAGATCTCCTAAAGACTCTTCTTCTGTGTGCACTGGTTTTTGAAGTGTGTCCATTTCAAAAGAATCACCAGATGAAAGAATAGATTCTAAATTTAATTCGAGATCACCTTCAAGGTATCAAATCATGCACTGTGAAGTTTGCTTCATCATCTAATTCAAAAGAATCTATATCATCGATACTGAAAGTGCTGTTGGCATTAATAAAGTCAGTATTGAAATGTGTCAAGTTAGAAATATTCAACTCAAATGTTGGAACGACCGGAGACAAAGTAATATGCGGAGAATGTACTGGTGTACTATTTGCGAATGGCATAAAAGTATTGTTATTAATATTAATACAGTTTACTTCAGCAACTGATATCTGTTCATTTTCGTTAGGGGATATATTTGAGTGACAAGATGTGCAATACCAATCAATATTCCTCTCTTCGCGAACAGCCTGGCGATATACATCCTGAGAAACGCCAGTTCCGCAAATTCTATGAATCCAACGTCCACAAGGTTCACATTGTAAACCCTGTTGTCTGGGTGTCACACGTTTTCCACAGTGGATGCATAATTCTGACATGTATTTGTAAGCGAAATAACAAATTAAATAGATAATTTTAAAATATATTTAGAATTTAATAAAAATAAGAATATCCAGAGCTGGCTTCATCAATAGACGTGATATTTGAAAACATGTAAAACTAATTCGAATATATCAATGGAATTAATTAATATTTTACAGATTTCATAGAGCCCAAACTTTTACCCATCCAACCAGCATCTATCAATCTATTTACAATTTGGTCAATTGGACTATCTGCTTAGTAGGAGTTGACTTGAGTACGAGTCGACCTGAAAGAATTGACTTAGTACGAGTCGACCTGGTACGAGTTTGTATCTAGTACGAGTTGGTATATAGCACGAGTTGGTATGTGGTACGAGTTGACTGGCAATCATATTAATATACCAACTCCAAATATAAAATTAAATATACCAGTGGACCCCTAACTTTTGGATGTGGAGAAGTTATTGTATTGATTGATAACAATTTGATATCAAAAAATACAATGGAATGTTAGAAATGTATGGCTATACAGACAGAACACAAATGGATGTTTTTTTTTTCTCCCTGTCGCCTCCCCAGGCTAAACCATGAGTGCTAGAGCTCTGAGACTTTCAGGATAGGTGTCTGGTTGTTGATTAATGTGCATCTCGTGGCCCGATTTTTCAATTTCGGCTTGGGAAAATTTTTAACGGGACTTTCAGCTTTTTTTGTCCCACAAGAAAATAAACGCAATAACCAGAAAAATTATAGAATCATTAGTATCAGAAAAGTATTTTGCAACTGATAGCTCTTCACGATTTTTTTTAATCCGTCCTCATTTTCTTGAGAATTAGGCTCAAAGTTGCCACAATTCACCCTTAACATTCTAAAATCGTAAATACATTAATATTCAATTATGCAATTATTTCGTGGTTTCGATGAAGATCTACTATTTATGAATAATTCAATTAGATTCAGTGTCATTTCGATTCAAGTTATTGTTGATATTATAATTACAATAAAGAATTCTAGTATATATGAATAATTAATTCACATTCAATAGATATTACTATACAAATCAATTTCTGATATCAAAGTTACAATAATTTATTCTATTTATATGAATAATTCAATTTGATTCAATAGCTGCTGCAATATAAATCGATTTTCTACTACAATAGTTGTATTGATGTTTTCTCCTATATAAAATTTTAATTTCACTCAAGAGTTATTCAATTTCAGAACGATTTCTGATTTTCAAACAATGGATTAATGAGATGGAATATCTATTTGTTAAATATTTGTCTATTTGTCTGCTTGGTGCCCGAAATGTATTAGAGTATTAGGGGGGGTTTATAACGCATTAATAATGGAAATATAAACTTAATCCCATATGTCATTCTAAGTAAACAAGTAGGCTAAATTCAAAACGATAACTGATATATAACAATGGATTATTGAGATGGAATTTCTAGTTTATGACAATTCGTTTGTGTGCTTGTTTGGTGCCCGAATTGTATTAGAGTGATAGGGAGGTCTAAAACGCATTTATAATGGAAATATAAACTTAAACTCAAGATGGTTTAAGATAGAAATAAACTTCAAATTCAACAATGATTCCTTTGTCCTGTACAAATTGTTAAATGAGTCTAAACACCATGTGATGTTCATGACATGGGAAAAAATCCAAAATTGCAGCCTGTGTCGACAGCATGTACCATTTGAGGCACTATTAATAGACAAAGACCAAAATATAGTGCCATCAAAGGAACAAGCGTCGGCACAGGCTGCAAATTTTGGATTTCTTTCTCCGTGTCGCCTCCCCAGGCTGAACCATAAGTGTTAGAGCTCTGAGATTTCTAGGATAAGTGTCTGCTTGTTGATTAATGTGCACTCGTGGCCCGATTTTTCAATTCCGATTTTTTAACGGGAATTTAAGCTTTTTTTGTCCCATAAAAAAATATAAGCATTAACAAAATAATTTTCGAATCATTAGGTTCAGAAAAGTACTACGGAACTGATAGCTCTTCACGATTTTTAAAATTCGTCCTCATTTTCCTGATAATTAGGCTCAAAGTTGCCACTATTCACCCTTAACTTTCTAAATGAGGATTTCATTAATATTCACTTATGCAATCTAATCGTGGTTTCGATGAAGATCTACTAATTATGAATAATTCAATTAGATTCGGTGTTATTTCGATTCAAGTTATTGTTGATATCATAATTACAATAAAGAATTCTAGTATATATGAATAATTAATTTATATTCAATAGCTATTACTATACAAATCAATTTCTGATACAGTACATATTGGATAGTGATAATGGTGGGGACATCTGATTTGTGGCCAAATTATCACTATATCCAATATATCACTATACCAGGGGTTTTTTTTAAGGTTGAGACCTTGGTGTAACTCAACACTGCAGAGGACGCGGCCGACCCGAATCGTGGTGTAATTCAACACTGCAGAGGCCGCTGCCGACCTGAATCGTGGTGTAACTCCAAAAAATCTTGGTGCAAATTTTACACCAAGATCGGCCTTAAAAAAACCCTGCACTATACCCATTATATCACTATATCCACTGTATCACCGCATCTAATATATGACTGTATACATTGTCAATACTTATATTCTGAAAAGAATAATCAAATTCCGTATCAAATTCAAGTGGTAACGATATTTATACTGTAAAATATGAAATTATGGGGTCCAAGGAAGGTCAAAAATCCAATATTCTTGTGTAATCTGCATACAAATTATCACTATTTCCAATAATGATATCACTAGTATAACCAATAGAATTTGTATGGGATTTGCTCGGGGGCGCACCTAAAGCTGAAAAATTATCACTATATCCAATATAGTACTATATCCAATATATCACTATATCCAATATATCACTATATCCATTATCAGTATATCTATTATGTACTGTATCATAGTTACAATAAAGTATTCTATCTATATGAATAATTCAATTTGATTCAATAGCTGCTACTATATAAATCGATTTCTAATACATAGTTGTATTAAAGTTTTCTCCTATATGAAAATTCAATTTCACTTAACAGTTATTCAATTTCAGAACGATTTATGATATTCAAACAATGGATTAATGAGATGGAATATCTATTTGTATAAATATTTGTCTAAGTGTGTGCTTGGTGTCCGAAATGTATTAGAATTATAGTGTAAGGGGCTTTATAAGCATTTATAATGGAAATATAAACTTAATCCCATATGTCATTCAAAGTAAGCGAGTGTGCTGATTTCAATTTTAAAATGATGACTGATAACAAACAATGGATTAATGGAATGGAATGGAATATCTATTAAATAACTATTCGTCTGTGTACGTGTTTGGTGCCCGAATTGTATTAGAGTGATAGGGGGAGGGGGTTATAACGCATTTATATTGGGAATATAAACTTAATCCCTTTTGTCATTCTAAGTAAACAAGTATGCTGATTTCTAATTTTTGACAGTATATTAATATTCAATGGATTAAAGCAAATTAAATTAAATTGGGAATTTGCTTACTTAACACAACTCACAGTGGATAACATTGGTATAATAAGTAACTAATAATATAATTTATTATCAATACATAATGAATGAATGACATTAAACTCAAGATGGTTCTAGATAGAAATAAACTTAAATTCAACAATCGTTCCCATGTCGATTAAAAACTTGTTAAATGAGTATCAATACCATGAGGCGTTCATGACATGGCGAAAAAATCCAAAATTGCACCTGTGCGACAGCATGTTCCATTGCAGGCACTATCAATAGGCCACCACCAAATTATAGTGCTACCAAAGGAAGATGCGTCGGCATAGGCAATTTTTGGTTTTTGGTGTTAACTCTCAATTACTCTCTATCAGCATAGGCGTAGAGTATGACGGGGCGGTCTGGGCACGCCCCTTCAGCCCATATGCAATACGGGGCGGAGGCCTCTTCGCCCCGTCAGCTTTCTGTTAAAGATTCCGGAATATATATAAATATAAACAGAGCATGAAATCTTGACTATTTCAATCAAGAATAACTATACTTTCCGGATATTTAATCAATAATTTACTGTACGAGTATACCAATTGGGGAATCCCGCTTAACGACTACCTCAGAATAACGATCATCCCGATATTGCTACTACTTTTTATATTCTCGTTCAACCACTCATTGACATTAGTATTAATTGATTTTGGAATTACGACCACCCGTACCCCGCTATTCTAAATTTTGGCCAATGTTTATGAACGAAAAATTGTTTTCAAACACAGAATCACGCCCCGTCAGCATTTGGTAAATAATTAACAACACTTCGCCTATGTCTATCAGCTCTATAGATATCCCGATTTTAAATTTTTAGAGGTTACAAATAATATATTGAATTTGAATCCGAAAAAATTACTTCAATCAGCTATATAAGTTAATCCCTAGTATACATTTTTCTAGATGCTGTAAACCAATGCAAAGTTAAATTTACCAACTGAATTGCATCCCTGTTCGGCACACATAATGCATAGTACTGTATTAGTTACAAATTAGATAAGAACTATAAAATTGATAAACGACTCAAACGGTTAGTGCTACATGCATGCGGTACTATGGTAAAGAGTACAAACATCGACGAAATAAATATTGTTTATGAATCCCTGTGTGTTTTAATGACAACTGAATCAATTTTACCCCTAGTTACTAAGAGTTTGTTAGATTTAGAAAGCATAGTTAAATGAGAGAGTCATAATTAATAGTTCAGAGAATACATTTATTGACGATAACACTGAAAATTTTGAAAAAGATACCTATAGAAAAACTTCCCCTTTTGGGAGACATTTTGAGGGGATCTACAGTGAAATCTGTGTTAAAGTATTAAAACTAAAACAATTAACATCTATCAAAAATTTATGTTATTACCCACAAATCCTAGAATATATCTTAACTTATTATATGCCATTGCTACCACTTTGGAGTGGAATTATATTTAAAAAAGTATATGGAAACAGGGTTTCAACTACGTAATAGTAAAGCGCAGGTAGAGATCTGGTTTAAAATAGTTAAATATTCAATATTTAGATCAAAAGTAAATATTCGAGTTGGCGATTTTGTGCGACAAATTTTTGTACATGTACGGGATAGATTGACCTCAAATACATTTGCATTTCATCCTTTGGGCCACAGAGTATTAAATGCAAAGAAAAGAAATATTGAAGTCAGTAATGAGGAAGAATGTAAAGTACTGGCAAAGGAGGAAAATTAGCAAAATTAGTTACATAAATCCTGACATAAATAAAATAGATAGAGCAGGGTGTGATACAGAGGGGGGGTGGGATTTCCCCTCCTAAACAAAAGTTCCCCCCCCCCCAAACAGGAAAGATGCCCCCATCCCAGGAATTGCTTAACTTTGCCTCATAGTTATTAAATAAAGGATAAGTAATTGCTAATATAAACAGGATTAAAGCATAGAATGATTATGCCAACTAAATACATTAATTTTGGCCTATACATGTATATGCTGCTCCTTTATCCAAGGGAACAGTTGTTTCTAGGAAAGTTTTCCCCCCCCCCCCCCGCTAGGAAAAATTTCTGTATCAATCCCTGTATAGTAATTGGAAAGTTAAATGAGAGGTATTTAAAAAGCCGCAAAAAAAGCATCCAGATAGTTGCCACGAAAAAAAAATTCAAAATTAAATAAAGGAAAGAAAAAAGCTCATTAATATACTACCAATCCCGGCAAGTGAAATTGAAATTATAACTGACTCAGATATCATAGCACTAGGTACAGTTTTCGTTATATTACCAACCTTCAAAAAACCCACACTCTCAAATCAAATACAGTTGTGTACTAATTTAGGATTACCATTCTGTAACGAAGTTTTTTGTACAATTGATTCCGATAACGTAATACAAGTTATTAATATAAATTAACTAGTTCCATCATTAACATTTAACATTCCAGGAGATGGAAATTGTTTGTTCTCCAGCCTATCATATTTAGTAACTGGTAGTATTGACTGTAGTTACAAAATACGGGTATTACTAACAGATAATATAATGGGCAAGCTTGAGAATTATGCATGAAATTTATTCAAAAAACTATTTTATGTAAACTATGCTAATACTGATCTGTCCGCAATTGGTAACATTCAATCGATTAAAAATGCAGCAATCGGCAATCGTTCCATTCATTGATAATACAATGTCTAGGCCTAACTTCAATAATCTTTGGAGAAAATGAGTGCAATACCATATAAGGAATTAAGTACTATTAATCTCATCATCTCAAAAAATATTGAAGTTAGGCCTAGAAAATGTATTGTCAATGAATAGGAAGTTACCTATTGCGGATAGATCAGTATTAGCATAGTTTACATAATACAGTAAATGTCGGATATAAGCACACCGGTTATAAAAGCATATCGGATATAAGCACACTATGTTGGGAAACGGTTGCCATATACCCTGTATAATTTATGTCGGTTATAAGAACATGTCGGTTATAATCACATTAAGTCCAGTTCCCGACGATGTGCTTATAACCGGCATCCCCTTATTGATAGTTTTTGAGTTATGGCTCATTTTAGGAAATATACATTTCCCTGGCAACCAAGGAATGTGTCAGCATTCCATTTATAATTTCGATATATTTCATTCAAATAGTTATGGACATCCTGATGTTCCAATTTTGAACATTTATAACGCGTGTAACTATGTTAAAAGCAGGCTATAAAAACACGATAATTCACACGAAAAATAGCGATTACGTAATCAAATGGTGATATATCACAATTTTAAAGGGTGTTATGTATGCCTTGATATCATGTTCCTAACTTCCTATACAATTATAATGCACTTCTCAGGTCTGTCATTACTAGCTATTGAGATAAAGATATGTCAGCTAATAATCAATGGCCTTTAAGTAATCCATGTTTCGGAGTAGTAGTAAGGCCTTATATAACGAAGGTCACGGCCCGTTATTAATTTAAAACTGCGGAGGGCGATCATCAATAATAACATTTCTCTTTCTTTCTTGGCCTGCTGATTTCCATTCCAAGACAAACCCTTTCAATTTAATTATCTGTATCAGAAATTATTTCGTTTAAGATTCCCATAAAGTTCCATATTCTGGGGTGGTTGTATATGATTCTCCCCTTCAGCTTCGCAAGGTTGCCTTCGGCTCCATTATTCGTTGTAATTTCTGACTCAAAAATTGAAAGTTCTTCAGCACATATTTAAACGAGCCATCTCTTTCTAAAATATTTCTTTAGATGCATCTTGTTAGCAACAGGTAGATTATGCGATTTCAAAAGATTATAAGTTTGTTGAATAAGGTGTGTTGGTAGGAAAGAGATAGCCATTAACAACGTACATATGTTGCAAACTCTAGATTCTCTTTTAAAGTCTCTACTAGTCCTAGTTTTTTAGTTTTTTGCCAAATACGCTGACTAAAATGGAACCAACATCCATAATTTTGCACATTTGGATAAATTTCTTTAAATGCATTCCTTGGAGCTGCCTCCCAATCCGACATAGTTGAAATTGGGGTATAGATTCGTAAATTTGTAAACTTTGAAATTGGGGTATAAGTTTACGAATCTCATTTAATACTGCCTCACATAGATTTTGGTCTTTAGCTGTCATAAGACAATGTATGGCTGGTAAGTATATCGTCCAACAGTTAGGAAACCGTCCACAACTGGAAAGATTGGACTGGAACTGTTTGAAAAGTTCCGTCAAACTGAATACTCCTAATCAGGTGAAAATTAGTTTTTAGTTTATCAGAAAATAAAATCATTGCGGTTTCGTTATCGACAGACACAGTACTCCTATAGTAGCCACCAAATATTGCAGTCGATAGGATTTCTGAAAATTCGATAGCATTTTAAGGTATTTTAGGTTGTAACATTCTCCTTGAACGATACATCGTAGATTCACACTTGAAAATGATACACTAGATCCAGCTGGATCAACTCTTGTGATTTCTTCAAAGATTTTTCTCAAACTATCTTGCGAACATGTGCCTTAGTTTTGCATCTAGATTTTAATCCATATTATTGTGATTTGTATTGCACCAAACTGTGGTTATGTATGGACATTGGTGAAATTAAGTTCGTATCCATATTTAACTTTGACGTTGCTTTACATCCATCTCTAAAAAAACTCAATTCAAATAAGTCTTGTTTTCTTTTATTTTACTCCGAAGATTTTTGTGCCCATCAGTCGTTGTGAGAACCTTTCCTGTTTGACGTCTATAACAACCAATTGTGTATTCCAATTGCTCAGTAGAAGGATATACTATATAGATATGTGAGATGATGTTATCAGGGTTGTCGTGGATATGGGAATTCTCATGGGGATCCCCATACCCATGGGAATGGGAATCAGATGTTCCCCTGTGGGGATCCCCATGGGAATTCCCATTTGGGTACCAATACAACTCATACAAGGCCAACAGGGACGTTACACCAGTTTCTTCATTTTCCTACTACTTTTCTGAATTGTTATAGCTGCCTCGAAGAAGACATATCCCTATACCCATGGAAATGGAATGGGAATCAGATAATCGTCTGTGGGGATCCCCATATTGGGATTACCATGGGTATCTCCATATGGGAATCCCACAGAAATCCTGTGGGAATGGAAATTCCCCTCCCACGGCAACCCTAGATGTTATATATGTAATAACTTCAATTTTGTTGACTATTAGCGAATTACTCGACGAAGGATATAATAAGAAACTCATTACTGTAAGGTTTCAAAATAGAATGAGAAACTCTCAAAATCGAGTCGAACTAATGACAACCCTAGTAAAACCGAATCGAACCAATTACAACCCTAGTAAAAGCGGTTCGAACTAATGACAACCCCAATAAAAACCGAGTCGAACTAATGACAACCTATGAAATTCGGACTAATGACACCCTTCAGAATTCGAACTAATGCATGCACCCCGATTCTATATTGTTGTTGTTCATGGCATAGGCGTAGAAGTAGCCCGGGCCTGCCCAGGCAGATTCTAGAAACACACGGGCGGCCCGGGTAGATTTTGGATCGAATTATCAATTTACTATAATAGTACCAATGATTTCTCAAAAACTTACATAGTGCACTTGATTGAATCTCCATTCAATACGTAAAACCTTATTTGTTAGTGTTGTAGTTACTTGATATAGAACATTGCTAGGTGTAACTCTCCAACCTGCAATCCGAGATTGTCTAAAAGGAATATTGACGATGGCTCTAAACAACCAAGTATTGCTAACTATTTAATGTCGGATAAAATACTGAAGCTGCTGAAAATATTCAATTTTTGGAGCATTTATTTGTAGGATTAATTAACCCCATAAATTTATTGCTCACAAAATTGAATATTATTTAGCAGACTTGAAATTTTTTGCGATACTTGGCTGTTTTGAGCCATCCTCAAAATACCTTTTAGACATTCTCGGAGAGCAGAATGGACCTTAAGACCTGTCAAGGTATATACCGACTACAACACAAACAATAAAGAATACGAATTGAATAAGAAATTCAATGAAGTGAACTATATAAGTCTTTGGAGAAGGCACCATCGGTAAATTGTAGTACTAAAGTAAATTGATAATTCGATCCAAAATCTACTCGGGCCGAGCGGGATATTTTACCCCTATGGTTTAATATCGCGCCCGGGCAGATTTTAGTGATTTTGGGGAAACCTTTACGCCTATGGTTCATGGTATATTTATTTTATGAATCAATAAGCTATGTAGTGATAGTACAAAACTTCACTAACTACTATTAGGCATTCATTAATATCAGAAGGGGAACAAGGTATAGAAAAACGTAGGGAAATATCCATCAACAAAGCAACTACAGTCGAAATCGGATTATTTTGTCATCGGATTATTTTGTCTTATCGGACTATTTTGTCCTAATATTCGAGGAAAATTATGATATATTTACCATTTTGCATGGATATCCCACCGGATTTATTTGTCTTATCGGATTATTTTGTCGAATTATTCATAAAAAGAATTGGACAAAATAATCCGATTTCGACTGTATACTGTAAAGTGTAAACAATGACAAACTTTATTATACACTATGTTGAATTTAGGTATTTCGAATATTTAACTCGTTTAATATTCCAATCCATTGAAAAATACAAAAAAGCCAACAAGAATTCATAAGTCAATTAAAATATTTATTGCAAGTTGGACAATAGAGTAAGATTTAATAAGCTAAATCAATATAAATGTTATAAGTTGAAACAATATAAAAAGATTTAACAGTTTTACTGAATCTTTAGTGTGAGGAAATAAAGGAGATTGGCACTCCAATTTTGGCACAAACCTAGGCCAAATTGAACATCGGGATTACCAGTGCTCGACAAAATGAAATTTTGATGGTGGTTAATTAAGCCACCACTTCACTTTTTCTGGTGGCTAAAGAATAAACAACGGACGATCAAAAAAACCACTGATGACTTAACAAAGATCTAATGCCGTAAAACAACACTCATATTAATAACAAATAATGCAACGATAAATATAATCTACACCACGTCAAATAATCCACAATTCATGGTAGATTAGTTAACCCTCGTCTGGCTAGGAATGTAAAATTGAAACTGAAAGTTAATTGAATTTCAATTGAAAGTGAAAGTGAAAGTGGGGTTTTTCTATTTATACCTTTTACCCCAAGCCAGCCGAGGGTTAAGCCACCAAAGGCAATATTTGGTGGCTTAAATAAGATTTTTGGTGGCTAACGCCACCAAACCACCTAATTAAGAGAGCACTAGTGATTACCATGAATGTGCAGAATTTAATTATACATCCAAAAAATGCAAATCAAGATAATTATTACTTATTCCATGTTATGAGCCATTATTAGTTTAAATAGCTGTAAATTATTAGAACAAAAAACGTAACCGAAGGTGCAAATTAGACGGTCAATCCGCACCTGCCTGCCAAGTTTTTCCATCAACTTGAACTATGAAGACATGGCCTAGCCGCCTGGGTATCGTCTAAGGAGAAAATAATAAAAATAATAATTCTTAAATTACACCTATGCCGACCGGATGTTCCAATGAGGCACCATATTTGGTGGCGAGTTATTTGTCAGTGCCTCCTGAGGAACATGCTGTCGGCACAGGTGTGATTATAGATTTTTCGTCACGTCAACATCACAATGAGGTGATAAACCATTTCATAAAAGTGTTTCGGTAAGCAACGACCCTTAGAGAAAGTTTCCTTTTAGCTCACTTCATTTCAGAGATATTCAAGTTTTAGTATAATATACAGTTAACCCGGGTAATCCGAACTAGATGTGAGCTTCGTGTTCAAATTTGTCTTTAAGACTAACACGAACACGAAACATGTGACACGAACACGAATTCCGCCACAGCAATATGTCACGACACGAACACGAAACACGAAACACGAACGCCAACACGAAACACGAACACGAAACACGAACTCAAACACGAAACACGAATATCAACACGAAATACTAATTTGGAAAAATTAAATGAATAAATAAAATGAATTAGGATCATAACATACTAATAATATACAAAAACTTGTTTACCCAAGTATTGTATAATATTAATAACAAACCCCCCATGAAACTTTAACGAACACGATACAAACACAACACGATACATGAACGTCGTGTTCGTGTCTTATCGCTCGGCTCTAATCCGAACCTCGCTAAAATGCGGACTCACTATCGCATGATGACGTAATCACTAAAATTTAACAATGTTAAATTCCACTGTTTAGGCCTATTTACGCTACATAGTGAATGTTATAAGCATATAAACCACACACCAACTGCGAAGCGGTTCGTGTGTGGATGTGTTCTGCAGCGAAGCGACCTAGCAAGCGAGCGCGCTAGTGAGAATTAAAGTCTAAGTGGAAATACGAGATTTTTCGTAATATGAATAATTGTTAATTGGATTCCTTTCAATCGGAGGTCTACGAGTAAATAATAAAAAATTATAAAAATATTAATAGCAATCAGATGCAGGACTTTATTGTGCAAAAGATACAATTTTTATTAGTTTAAAAATACATTATTTTAGTGTTGGTCTATACTAATTGTCAAATGTTGGCAAAAAATTACGGAATGAAATATGGATATCGAGTATTCGGTATCGACAGTTTGATACGCACAATTCAATGCATAATAAACTTTGCACATATCTGTTCCATAAAGAGCCCATAGACAGGTATATTTGCACACATTTAGTCGAGCCAACCTCTCTTTCCTCCTCTCTCAATGCCAATAAATTATAACCCCCAGTGTCTGTTGTTTGTGATGTAACACATAAAGCCATTATCTTTCGATTATTACGACCTTTACTTGAATATATGATCGAAATTAAGCTGGGGTCCGGTGGGCAATAAATTTATTGATACATTGATTTAATTGACCAAAATATTAAATTATTTATCACGTTTGTTATGATGAAGTTGAAACCACCTAACTCTGTAAAAAATTATACATAGGGTTTAGAGTTTTCTATGTACATAATTATAGCAACGAATGGTACCGCATTGAATTGTATCGTACAGTCGGTATTCCTAGATAAATATAACTCAATTTTTAAAGAACATAATAAATACGTATATTATTGCCAATTTAAACCTACCTATAAGCAAAATATTGATATCTCCGCGAAGTCTTGTGCCATTTTGTAAAGTTTTTTCGACACCACCTAACAATAAACAGAGAATAGCACTCTTAACAAACTGTAATCCAGATAAAGAAGGAGCAATTGAATTGGAAAGTAAATCAAATATGTTCGGTAGGTTACTAATACGACGAATTTTAGATACATCTTCAGAAGATAATTGAGGGTTCTCATCTCTAGAAACCCGAATGTTATTAACAATAATCACAGTGCGAAATGATGCTGAGGTATATCCAGACTTTTTATATGGAATTGAACGATAAACTCCATAAAGGTAAACACGATCACCAGCTCTAGCACAATCAACCAAATCCTCCTCCAAAATTACTTCAATTGATCTAACGACAATGATAAAAAATCTGAGTTTGTGCCGACAGCATGGAGCACAATATTTTAGGAAGTCAGTATAATGGCTGCAAAAACATGCAGTCTGTACAGAAGTAAGATATATCGAAATAGTCTCATTGAGCACTAAATGCATTAATTATTCTCCGATTATAACGAATAATTAGATATAACGAAGCAATTTATAGGTCCCAAGCACTTCGTTATAAGGAGAGTTTACTGTATAAATAAATATAGGACTAATCAGGGGCGGATACAGCCCTTCGACTCAGGGGGGCCCAAATTTGGAGGGGTAAAGCGCGAGTAAAACGAGTGACGGTTAGGGGTCTGGGGGGCTTGCCCCCCTGAAAAGAATTACCCTTTGATAGCCAGATAATGAGCTATTACCATTTTTATTTCTAAAATAACTAAATTACAAAAATTCCCTCCCATGAGAAAAATCTCAGGGGGGGCCGGGCCCCCCTTGCCCCCCCCCTAGATCCGCCCCTGGGACTAATATCAAGGTCTGGTAAATTAATTAA
Source organism: Hexactinellida sp. DTS-2022 (assembly GCA_028753945.1). Classification (NCBI taxonomy): domain Eukaryota; kingdom Metazoa; phylum Porifera; class Hexactinellida; species Hexactinellida sp. DTS-2022. Next base: position 4,030,418 of record JAPNXP010000014.1, read on the forward strand.
TTGCATATAGGATGATGTTATTTGCATATTAATGGAAATATAAAATATAAATAAAATCCCTTCCGCTGTCCGAATTTCTAAAAAATCCTAGATGATAAATCATATATTTAAAAGGCTCGACCCACACCTTAGACACGGCAATACAGGATATTAATAAATTGTGTATTATTGCATATTTCGCATGGTCTATAGATTGGGTATATTCACAGCAATTTTTTATCAAGAAATTCCAAATACTTCAGAAAATAGACCACCTTGCGCCACTGACGTAATACATAAATTTGGTGGGGATTTCGTCACATTTTATAGCGAAATTATGTAAATTGTAATGTTTAATACTTCACAACATAAAATTAAACCATTGCATAATCACCTACATAGTTAACAATGTAATATAACCACTATATAAGATTGCTACTGAATGAAGTGGATATACTACATATACCGTATTTATTCGAATACTAGCCTAGGCGATTATTGTTTTTTAGGCCATTTTCTGACCAATAATTTATGTGACTTTTCGAGAATATCACATGTTGATACAATATATTTAGTATAGTCGGTTGATAATCGTAATGCGACTGATATTAGAGAAAGAAATTTACTCAGGGTACCGGTAGTAAATTTGTATTTGCTTATTTGGGGGGGGGGGGGGTATTATTGGTGGTAGGCGATTATTCGAATAGGGGCTACTATTAGAGTATATACGGTATATACATATAGGAAAACTGTATTATAATATAAATGCATTGATATTTTTCTCCAAACTAAAAAACCTATACCTGCATTCACCCAATTTAATAAAAATTCATTTAGAAATTTGATGATTTCAAACTTAAAGTATATTGCATACACATTCGATATTCCTAATAAATTTAACGAATAGTTGTAAGTGTTTGAAGATAGAAATGCGAATAATAATTGGAATTTGAATAGTTTAACTTTGAAGCGTTACTGAACAATATTGTGCAAATGAATTTTCATCAAAGTGGCTGCAGCTCACTGTTGGTATACATAGATAATATCTAAAGACTAAACCACTCTTAAACTTCTGCAGTTTTTTTTTCAAAATGAGCGCACGTAAATTCATCAGGTATAGGAATTTAATATTACGGAATTTTAATTATACTCAATCACTCGAGTCAATATTATTAGAAATAAACTTTCAGTCTAATTGTGATCATTATAGATAAGGCTTTCACTGATATAACAATGGATCAGAACATGAACTACTATAGATAAGGACTGGAAACGAAAATAAAAAATGGACCATGGATGAACTAGAAGTGCATTCGATATGTTTGCCCATTACAATTGGTAATGAACTTTACACATGAATTATGTTGTTTTTACCTGGATTTGGCTCTGTAAACTAAGTATGTAATATTGTCATATATTTGACATCCATTCATTGTAGAAATAAGTTATCCATTAACATACAAGCAATATTATAAGTACTCAAATAACAAAATGTGAAATGAAAACAGAATTACTATGCACAGTATTTGTTATTAAATAATTGATTTCAATTTTCTTCCGAATATCTTTAGGTAATGTGCATTTAGTGGATATTACTACCATATTAGTACTAAATATCCTCCGAACTCTACAAATATGAGAGATATTCCTTTAAGCAAGATTTATCAACGAATACGTTTTGAGCTAGTCGAATTCGCACTTTTCTAGAAGGCGGGGGATATGATTGTTTTTTAAAGCTTGATTTTAATCAAACTTGATTGATATCTCCAACAATACCACAATTGATTCAGTTTCAATATCTGAAGGCCATTTAATAGAACCACGATCAATATATACAGATCTTACAAGGTCATATTTCGTAGCCTCTGTAATCTCAATATAATCTGGTCGTTGAAATCCCAAAATGGGTCATACCTAGAAAAAATTCATACAAAGCGTATTTTAGTATCATTAGAAGCGGAATTTTTCGTAGAATAACATATCCAAAATCCGTTATGGGGAAATTTTTTTACACGGGTGGCAGTGTCGGCCATTTCATAGTAAATCGCCGACATTTTCGTTACTAACTTTCTCAAATCAATTCTAATCAACTTATAATCAGCATATTTGTACTCAGCGTAAAATTTCCAGCAATTTGATATATCACATGACAACATTTGGAAGATTTTTTCCATAGCAACGCTGGAATGTATCAAAAATATGTCAGGAATGTGCGAACATTCCATTCTCAAATTGTGTGCCTATCCAATCTAGTGACCCCTCGTTCAACTCCACTAGTATAATTATACACATATCGACCCTCTAAAATGGGATTTGACGAGATTTAGCTGAAAATCTTCAATATTAGGTTTATCTCGATTAATCTCATTAAATCCCATTTTAGAGGGTCGATATGTGTATAATTATACTAGTGGAGTTGAACGAGGGGTCCTAGATTGGATAGGCACACAATTTGAGTATGGAATGTTCGCACATTCCTGACATATTTTTGATACATTCCAGCGTTGCTATGGAAAAAAATCCTCCAAATGTTGTCATGTGATATATCAAATTGCTGGAAATTTTACGCTGAGTACAAATATGATGATTATAAGTTGATTAGAATTGATTTGAGAAAGTTAGTTACGAAAATGTCGGCGATTTACTATGAAATGGCCGACACTGCCACCCGTGTAAAAAAATTTCCCCATAACGGATTTTGGATATGTTATTCTACGAAAAATTCCGCTTCTAATGATACTAAAATACGCTTTGTATGAATTTTTCTAGGTTCAACCTTCCAACGACCAGACTAATATCCTTGTTTCAGTAAGTAGTTGATCGTTGAATATAATGATGGCAGTTAGTGGTTTCAAGATAATAAGAGCAACCACAACAGATTGGAGAACATGAATGTCGAGGTCGATAGAGCTTAGATCATGAATAACTTCAATATCCTGGTCGCAAGAAAATGAATTATTTCCATCTGTTGTTGAAGAAAGTGTGGATAAATTGATTAAGAAAAATTATAGGTTTAATTAAGCAGAACTGTGGAGTAGATGGATTTGTCAAATCCATAACTGGGTTTAGGCCAAGTTGACTCTTTAATACTATAGATTAGGTCATGTGATATTAAGCATCGCTCATCATTCAATATAAATCCCAAATAGGTGCTCTATTGGGTAATGGGTATTCTGGAGTTATAGCTAAGAACATTCTCATAACCACAATTAGAGTGAGCTGTGAATTGGTTAATGGCAGAGCAATACAAGATTGGGGAAAACTATAACCTTTGAATTTTTGTGCGCTAAGTTTATCATCCTTTCCAATTGTTGAACTCCATCGCTCAAGCAATTTACAAATTAATTCAAGAAACCCAAACACAGTGGGCAAACAAGTGGAAATTGAGCATTTTTCGAGGGCCTCAGATTGACTCGATATTATTGAAATCGTTTTCAGCATACATGAAAACCTAAAAATCCAATTTATTGTGCTGAGAAAAATTCGAGATCAAGAGTTATGTGTAATGAGATCATCATGTTACAACAATTCTAAAAAAAGCAATTTTTGTGGATTCAGAATTGCAGTATCAAAGTCGTACAAAATTCAACAAATTATATTATGTTGATGAAATATTAAGTTATCTTTATCATTGTCATTGGCATTGTATGAAATCAATGTAACATGAATGCATTTTAACTTCTTATATAGTCTAAAATTATAATACATTCCTACCAGAATTTTTATGATTCGGACGCATTCACTAATTTCCAATATTGTTCAAGAACTTTTGAGAGCAATCATGAGCAATTGGTTTTTACATTTTAAATGAAAGGTTATGATGATACCTTCAAATTAAAAAGTGTTCTAGATGCGCGAAAGGGCGCGACTGGGGTCATCTAATGACTTTTAAACATAATATATTAGGATTTTAACTATTTTTGAAAAATTATATCAGGTTCAAGAATCATAATCAATGATCATGGTTGAACAATAAATTTTTGTTAACAAACCTAAAATATAATTTATGACTAATTTATCATTAATCGTCTAGAACTGCGTTTAGGAGACTACATATATAATTTTTGAGATTGCCATTCAGTTTGCAGGTACCGATAACCTATATGTCAATAATACTTCATTATATTCTATCTAGCATAGTTTTTCCTATTTCCACTTACACCCCTGAAAATGCCCACTGTGCCAAACGCTATGATGTCTAGAATACTCTTCATTCAAACGCACATGTTTAAGAGGAGTATTTATCGTTGAATACGCCAAGTGCTAGATAAATTTCAGAACTAAACTTGTGGACCAACATACATTACTGAGGTAGTGAGCTTACTTTATAGTAGAAAGTCGTTCTTCTTTGTACAATAATCGAATATTATTAAACTTAGCTTCATTCAGTTTAGTAGTCAAATGAGTGAAGGATAGAGTAACGTAACATCAATGATTCAATGTCCAAGTTTAGCCAATTGTTTCTTATCAACTTTATTGTGTCCAAATCAAACAATATATAGAGCTCTCTCTGGACAAGTTGGGTGTGGAACTTGAGGAAGTAATGTATTCTTCCGCTCTAAGGTTGTGGATACAAATAATATCTTGTATTCTTGGAGATATCAGTCCATGGAGAGCTCTACTCCATTTGGCTTTGATATCACGTGAAACTTCGGCAATCTGAAAACTGTGGTACTAAGGTAACCTCTGTAATTTGTCTTCCAAATACAGAACGTGTGCTAAGTATAACAACGCGTTTGACTCATATAAACTAGTTAATATAGAAAAAGTAAAGAAATAAGGAGTAAATGCATAAAAGAATTGGGTAACAATTATCGCTTACAAAATCCCGTACAAAATTTACATTCATACACATAATACAAAAACAAATATATATACTCAAATATAGTTTCAATATTTATGGGTCATTAATAATACCTTAATTCTAGACACTTAAAATGCATTTCCAGTCCATTTTTAGTGTCGAATCCAGCTAAAAACAACATAATTCATGTGTAAAGTTCATAACCTATTGTAATAGGCAAAAATATCGAATGCACTTCTAGTTCGTCCATGGTCCAATTTTTTATAGTCATTTCCAGTCCTTATCTATAGTAGTTCATGATCAGAAGAATAAATATCTTCTAAGGTGTGGGTCGAGACTTGATTAAATTAAAAAATCACATGACAATGCCCAAATAAGTAAAGTATGCTGTAAAATACAAGAGTTATTAAAAATTAAAATATTAGGAGTCATTTGGAAAAGTTTATAGATAATATTCATACGATTCTGTCCATAAAATAATAATTAAACATATCATACACAAATATGTACAAGTTCGGTTCTATCTTTAAAAGCAAGAATAAAAATTTATTAAATTAGTATATGCCAAAATTATAAAGAGCTAATAGCTGTAATTATTGTATATTAGGCCATATAAACTAAATAATTTGTTTATCATCCCCGTCAGAGGCGTAGCCAGATTGCGGCACTTGGGCACAGGCCGCACCCAAAAAGAATTGTGCCCACTAAAATGCCCATTAGTATAACACTATAGAGCGAAATGACGCAACCATAATCTACCAGTGCCGCACCTTCATGCAGGCCTAGCTACGCCTCTGATCCCCGTCCGTCCCAATTTCCCCTCAGCCCGGCAGAAATGTTTAGACGGCTAGAAACACATGTAATTTTAAGGGGGGTAAGAAATCTTCAAGTCTGGTTCAATAATTCAAACCTATAATGAAGATATGACAAATTTCACTCTTTTAAAAGTACATAGCACAGGGGTTTTTTTAAGGTTGAGACCTTGGTGCAACTCAGCGCAGCCTTGGTGAACTCAACACTGCAGAGGCCTCGGCCGACCCGAATCGTGGTGTAATTCAACACTGCAGAGGCCGCTGCCGACCTGAATCGTGGTGTAACTCCAAAAAATATTGGTGCAAATTTACACCAAGATCGGCCTTAAAAAAAACCCTGACATAGCATAATTCACAACTTTTTCTAATGAAAGGAAATTATAAAAATTTGATAAAACATCTACAATAAACTCGAATACCACAAAAAAATTGCTGTTAAAATTAAATCTAGTTGTGACGAGAACATTTACAGTGCAACCTCGATTATCCGGACTTTGATTATCCGGACTCTTCGATTATCCGGACATGAGTCCAAGTCCCAATCCTATACTATTATATATAAAATAACCTCGATTATCCGGACTTTAATTTATACGGACATTTTCGTTCGGTCCCAATGGTTCCGGATAATCGAGGTTGCACTGTATTAAGGAGGCACTAAAGTGATTCGATAAGAATAGAGAAAGCGGAACAGCGGAAATCCAGATTTATGATTTACAAATTTCTAGATTGAAAAAGTTCCTTCGTGATCAATATATTCTGGATATAACCAAAAATATATTACCGTAATTCTCCGAATAATCGGCCAGGCGATTATCATTTCGTGGGCCAAAATTCCAAGAAAATAATAACTACGTATGTTAATTCCAATGATTCTCAGGGGCAATAAACATCGAAATTGCAGAAATCAATGTAACCACTCGTCAGTAATGAACTGATGGGTATTATTTTAACATAAAAAAGTCATTTTTATTGTTCTGAGGGTTATTCAAAATCCAGGCACATATTACGGGAACTATGGTATTTCGATAAACCTTCATACATTTCAGCAATTTTAAGTTAATATACAACGATTAATGCTCTACTGTTTTTGGTACATTCACTCAAGTTTAGAAATTCCAATTCGTCAATTTTAAATCAACAGTATTATTAATTAACATAATATCCGAATAATGTTCAGAACTCTGAAAGTATCAATAACAAAACGAATGATGATGTATAAAAAATATGAAATATTCAGTGAATTTTCAATGTGATTGAACAGAAAACACCATAGTGGAGACACAATTAGTTAAATTAATAGAAGTTTGCAGCAAGCATGGGCGTAAACTTCGTCAAAACACCCAAGGTGCCACGACACTTTGTTCATCCCCTAATTATATATTTTTCTGAATAACTATTTCATTTTGTGTTAATGTGTCTTAATTTTTAGTATAGAAAAAATATTTAGCTCACCATCTGCTAAATTAAGTTTGTGGGGTTAATTTCGGATTGAAATACCAGGTGCACGATACCTTTGGCACCATGGTATCACAGCCGCCAGGGTGCCAAGCACCCGCCGCACACCCCAAGTTTACGCCCCTGCCAGCAAGCGTCCTTGATTTGAAGAAATAATACATAAAAATGAATCTAATAATATGTGAAAGAAAAGGAAGGAAATAAATGTATAGGGGACAATCATGGCTTTCTATACATTCTCATAAAAGCTTTATGGCTATATTGTTTAGGACAGTGTGAAATTTTACATCAAAAATGAAAAAAATTGCAAGAGTTGAGCTTTGTTCCCAAAGAGGCGGTAATTTGATATGATCAATACATAAAAAATATGATAAACTACCTTAGCTAAATAACTAATAAAATAAAAAGGCAGTCTAACAGAAGATTGTAATCATTTAGTATAACTTTTTCACTTTGATAAATGGCAAATAATAATAATAATTTTTTGGCAACTACTATATCAAGCGTAATTCTAGTTAACTCTGATCAAGGGGCGAGTATATTTATTACCTATAATACCTATATAGATTGATTTTATTGCGATTCTTATAAAATTTTAAATGTGTTCTAGTTATAATAATATATTCACCTACTATAGAATAAAATAAATGCACTATTTCGGGAATGATATTCTAAAAACAATTCAAGGCAAAAATATTCTGAATAAATGGTTAAAAGATTATAATTCAAGGCTTTTCACGAGTGGCATGATTGACTCGATGACTCGCGAGTCACCCCCGGTCAACAAGTCAGACTCGGTAACTCGAGTTATCGAATTTTATCACGAGTCAATTGACTCGGTGACTCAGGACTCGCGAGTCATCGAGTTTAGGACTCGCGAGCTATTGATCTGTACGTAAGGTAAGAATAAGCAATTGGAAATTGAGTATATACCTGTATATTTTCACTAATCTGATTATTTTAAGAATTCGAAATCCCATGAGTCCCAAATATATTATCTGATTGACTTGATATCTTGCGAGTCACCACGAGTCAGACTATATGTAAAATTTATTTTACATATAGTCTAACTATTTTACATGTGTGTGTGTGTGTGTGTTTCAGTGCTCGACAAATTAGGTGGTTTGGATGCGTTAGCCACCAAAAATCTTATTTAAGCCACCAAATATTCCCTTTGGTGGCTTAACTAATCAACCATGAATTGTGGTTATTTGACGTGGTGTAGATTTTATTTATTGTTGCATTATTTGTTATTAATATGAGTGTTGTTTTACAGCATTATAACTTTGTTAAGTAATCAGTGGTTTGTTAAATCGGCCGTTGCTTATTCTTTAGCCACCAGAAAAAGTGAGGTGGTGGCTTAATTAACCACCATCAAAATTTAATTTTGTCGAGCACTGCACTGTGTTTAGACATAACAGTTTCATGAATAGTATATGTAGCAATTCTATGTGGTAATGTGGATATAAATTTACTAGATAAATAAATTACGTTTCTTGAATGAAAATTCAATCGTGGAGGGGCAAAAATAAAATTAATTGACTTATCTATCTGATGGTTATCGCTATACCAAATATCGGAGAGAAATGAAAGATTTATTTCCGTTGCACTCTTTCAAGATGATGTGCCAGTCATGGACTGGATAAAATCTCTTCAATATGGAATCTGTTAGAAGTTACCAAATCTCATAATCACTCAAGAGCTGATAATCAATTAGTAGTATTGTCCTCGCAAATAGGAATAAACGCGAGCAGAACTAATCTACAGATAGTTTAATAGAAATTTTCAATAATGAATGTCGGGACTCAACTGTAGGATGTACTTTGACTTTCAAACAACTTGAAAGTACAATGTGTTAAAGACGGAGTTTAAATATTCGCAAGCTTCCGTCAACTCCTGTAGAATTCGCCGATCTTTTGCTAAACTAATCTTTCTCAAGTAATCACAGATTTAAAGTTAGAGAGGTAATGAAATTGCACAAGTATTTGCTACAGATCTTTTGATTTCGAAACTGATAGTAGTAGAAACGACTCACTTTGATGCAACCTTCAAAGTAGTCTCGAATCATTTTCAGCTATTAACATATTCATTCAGTACAAAGGACATGCAATACCAGCATTACATATATTAATGTCTAACAAAACCGAACTGCTGTTAGAGGCGGGTATAGGGGGAGCACAGGGGGCAAGCGCCCCCTCCCAACCCTTGAAAAATATTGCCAAAGTAATATGTGCAAAATTGGGTCCTCATTACTACCGCGCGCTCCGATGCCTCCCTTCAATTTGCTCATCAGTTACTTGATGCTCACTATGTGCTTTTGTAAAAAAGAATTCACCTGTTTCTAGGTTCAGACCAGGGCAGTCTATTCTAAACTCTCCACATTTCATATAACGAGAATTATTTTTGTATTTGTCTTTTAAAACCATATGAATAACTACTCTAAACCACGACAGAACAGGTTAAGTGTACGCATAAGAATTTGAATGGACCAGTTAAATTAGGAATTATGCAAGAATAAGTAGTCTCGAATATTAAAACTCAAGGATGTTAATGCTACACTGAATGCTGAGTTAATGGTACGCCGAATTAGTCAATATTACACTGAACAAAATAACGGGAAATTTACCGGGTTAAGGGTACGGAGAAGAGTTTAATGGCACGCAAAACTAGTTGATAATATACTGAACAAGTTAATGGCAAAATGCGAAGGTTAATGGTATGCCGAAGAAGTTAATGGTACGCCGAAAGGGTTAATGGTACGCCGAAGAGGTTAATGGTACGCCAACAGGTTAATGGTACACCAAACAAATTAATGATAAGCCTAAAAGGGTAAGGCAGGTAAACTAGTTGAGGATATACTGAACAAGTTATTGGCAAATTGTACAGGTTAATGGTACACCGAAAAGGTTAATGGTACGCCAACAGGTTAATGGTACGCCGAAAAGGTTAATGGTACGCCAAACATGTTAATGGTACGCCGAAGAGGTTATTGGTACCACCGAAAGGTAAATGGTACGCCAAACAGGTTAATGGTACGCAGAAAATTTGAATGCAAGTTCGATCGATTCTTTTTAATTTGATTTTAATTGCTTTGACTTTTTCCTAATTGATTTTATTCTGTGATTTATTTCATTTTACCCTGCGTACCTTTAACCAGTTTTGAAGAGGTTTCCAAACATAAACCTGAGAACGTTTGCGAGAGCCATCAATAATTTTGTAAGATGACATTAACTTGAATGTAGGTCGAATCTTAGTAATGCAAATAAAATTTATACAATATACTACATGCATCGTAATAATGATTATACATAGTCTACTCTATATAAGGCCTACCATCAAAGCTGATATTTTGCACCAAGGATGAAGTAGTGTACGATATTATTATTGACCCATAGTTATCTACATTTATCTCTGTACAGTTAGAAATATTTAAAAAATAGTTGGATCAACTTGTTATTGATTTTTGTTAATTTTTAGTATTAATTAATACAAATTCTCCTTCCACCGATATTTTAAGCACTTCCTAGTACTATATTTGACTTTGTTTCTCTTTATAGTTAGATTTTTTAAAAATTCTCAATACCGAACTGTTCTACCCCTGGTTGTAGGGGTAATTATACTCCAGAAGAGCGCGTCCCAATTTTTAAACTTCCAGATGGTCCACCTGAGTTAAGACATGCCTGGATACCTGCTCTCCATCGTGAGGATATTTCTGACCTAAAAATGGTGTATGTGTGTGCTAAGCATTTTACGAAGGAAGATATTCAATATTTTCACACGGTACCCAGAGCCAGAGGAGATGGCACATCCTATGAGGTCCCGTGAGGAAGACCCAAATTAAATCCTTGCGCTGTCCCCTCTCTCCTTCCTGGTTGTCAGTCTTATTATTCCTCTACCCCTTCAATTAGAATCAAACGAACTCGGTTCTCTTACGACTCCAAAGAGAAAGATTTATTGAACCAAGCAACTAATCTCAGCTTGAGATCAGAGAACACAGAAATGGAGAAGTTTTGTGTTGACGAGATAAGTTAGCTTTGATAACAATCCCAACTGACTGGTTAGTTTGGATTCAAACTAATATTTGTGTGAGATTTTATTGCCTAAGATGGAAAATCATAATATTTGTGCAGATGTTTCTCTTGAAATATTCTTTTTTATCTGTGAACGGATATATATATGGGGAGTCCATTTCTTTCTCACTTATCTCTATCACTGATATCCGACAAATTGAAACGATGTATTTACAGAGATTACTCTGAAACTTAGCTCTTCCTCTCAGAAGAAACACCCTCACCATATCTCTAAAGCCAAAGAACATATTGAGGAGGCTATATGTAATCTATTAGATAGTGATGATTCAGAATCCAATTGTTCCGATTTGCCAAGATTACAATTTATTCTTGGCCAACTAGAGAATGTGGGTATTTACAAGAAGAGAAGGAGATATAATGTTATTACACGAATTATGGCCATAGAAACGGATCTGGTTTCTCCTGCTAGTTACAAATTTCTCCAATGTTCAGAATGCATTTCTTTTCGACATGTTCACACACTAGAAAAGTTGTACTCTTCTTTTGGGCTGGAAAACTACTCTTGTACTTACCTTAGCCAGGTATCTTCTTCTTTAAGTTCTCAAGAGAAGAATGTAATTATTCAGATGGATGAGATCCACGTTAACTTAAGTCTGAGGGGTGGGAAGGGTGGGAAAATATTTGGTCCTAACTTATCCCCTGAATACCCCACAAGAACTGTATTTGCTATCATGGTTTCTAGTTTACACAAAAAATGGTCCTGTATTTCTCGTTTGATACCTTGCGATCTATATCTGCTGAATACCTTTCGTATAATTAAGTCTTGTATTTTGGTTATCGAATCTTTCGGTTTGAAAGTACAAATTATTTCTAACGACAATTACCCTTCAAACGTGAACTTATTCAAGTTATTTTCTCCAACTAAAAAGTTAGAGACTAGTGTACCACACCCTTCTGATAATAAAAGAAAACTCTATGTTACTTTTGACTTTGTGCACATTTTGAAAAGTATTCGAAACAATTGGTTGAATCAGAAAGATATTCGGAAAACCTTTCACTTTCCCAACTTTCAGACATTAAGCTGGATTACTGTGTGCATCCTGTTCAAGTTTACTCTGCATCTTTTAGTGATGTGCGTCTCCTCTATAATTTAGAGAAAGAATCCTTAGCTAAGTTAGCTCCTACCTTGACTATCAAAGCTTGTTATCCTTCTGCTATTGAGCGCCAAAATGTGAAACTTGTTATGAAAGTATTAAACGAATTAACTGTTCCAGCTCTGAAGTTACAGAATGAACTCCGTAACCAAGAAGACCGAAACAATACACACCACTTTGTTGAAATGCTTCTTCAAATTTGGAAACTTTTAAACATAAATTCTCCACTTAAATGTAAACGTTTGAATGATGATATCTCAAGACCTCTAACATACCTGGGGCCTTATTCACTAACATTTCTTAAGTTTTGCTTAACTCAAAAACTAAGCAAAACTTAAGAAAACTTAACGGAAATCTTAGATTATGCTTAACTTTAAGCACAAACTTAAATTTTGTTTAGTTTTCTTAAAGTTAGAATACGTAACGGAAATCTTAGATGCTTAGTTTTGGTTAAGTTTTCTTAAAGTTAGAAAACTTAACGGAAATCTTAGATTATGCTTAACTTTAAGCAAAAACTTAAGTTTTGATTAAGTTTAACCAAAATCTAAGAAAAATTAAGTTTTTGCTTAGTTTTGGTTAAGTTTTCTTAAACTTAGAAAACTTAACGGAAATCTTAGATTATGCTTAACTTTAAGCACAAACTTGAATTTTGTTTAGTTTTCTTAAAGTTAGAATACTTAACGGAAATCTTAGATTTTGCTTAAGTTCTAGTCAAACTTAAGTTTTTTGAGAAAATAATTTTCTTGTAAATTGCAAGTTTTGGGGATATATATCATAAGCCCTTCGGTCCCGGTCACTTCGCTACGGATGATCAAATCGTTACGCGGTCTTGCTTTTTTCAATGGACAGTTAAGGCCATATAAAATAAATAACTTCATTCCCATCTATCCCAATTTTTACCCTCCGTACGGATATATGAATGATTATCTTAAACATAATCATACTAGATATTAGCTATACTTGTGTAAAGACTCCTAATGTATCAATTTTATATAAGTCTTATATTTTTGAACATTACTTAATTACTTAAGCATTATGAATGCAAATTTCGAAATCATCATACTGTTTACCATAGCCTTCTCTAATAAGGCCTACCATTAACTGTACCAGGGATGCGTTAGTGGACGAACATATTTATACACGATCTCTATATTGCCGTAACGGTGGATTTTTCCCCCAAGTGATGTATTACATATTTGGAGACCTTCATGTCTTCAGCCCATAGATGTAAAATTTTTGTAGAAATATGCACATTTCATGACGTAATAGACGATTAATTGACGAAATTACTCATTCTTTGAGAACCTGTAAATCGTTAAATACTGAACCTTTGATCCAATGATAAATATCATGTATTCTTAAGGGTGCTTTACACAAATTGTGAAAAGTTATTCGTGATGATATTGGCAAAAATCTTGAGTTAGAGTGCAAACCATGGATGGCACTTTTTTGGTAAATTTTGTCTGTATTTCAAAAACTAACATCGTTACAGCCAAACTACTATAACCATTTGATAGCCTATGCTCCACTTCCTATCCCATTATAATACATTCCGACACGTTATCTCTAAAGATTACTACGTAATCATCAATAATAGTACAGTCGAATAGTATATAATATTATTGATGATTACGTAGTAATCTTTAGAGATAACGTGTCGAAATGTATTATAATGGGATAGGAAGTGGAGCATAGGCTATCAAATGGTTATAGTAGTTTGGCTGTAACGATGTTAGTTTTTGAAATACAGACAAAATTTACCAAAAAAGTGCCATCCATGGTTTGCACTCTAACTCAAGATTTTTGCCAATATCATCACGAATAACTTTTCACAATTTGTGTAAAGCACCCTTAAGAATACATGATATTTATCATTGGATCAAAGGTTCAGTATTTAACGATTTACAGGTTCTCAAAGAATGAGTAATTTCGTCAATTAATCGTCTATTACGTCATGAAATGTGCATATTTCTACAAAAATTTTACATCTATGGGCTGAAGACATGAAGGTCTCCAAATATGTAATACATCACTTGGGGGAAAAATCCACCGTTACGGCAATATAGAGATCGTGTATAAATATGTTCGTCCACTAACGCATCCCTAGTCCAAAAAAACATGTTTAATGGCAGGCCTTATTAGAGAAGGCTATGTGTTTACCTATTATAACATTTTGAAGATAGTGTATTTCTCAAATGTAAATGCGGTTTTTCCCCCATCCCTTTAATATTATACTGACAAACACACAAACACTCAACAATTAGTTTTAATCATATAGATATATATTTTATTTGGTGAATAAGTTTGTATCCATGACTCCCAAGTTGAACCTATTTTAAATATTTGTACATTACTTATGCAGTTATGCCAATTAAGTCGTATTATACTTAAATTTACATGAATATCTTAAACATCCTGATACTTCGCACGAGTTTCTGTCTAATGATCAATAAATATTATTCTCAGAAAAATTGCAGACCCTAGAAGACGAATACTAAATTTATCTCGCATGTAGTAATATGATACTATAAGTAATTATAGAATTATATATTTATATTATAATAGACTATATATTACTCGAACTAGTTAATGTATAATATCTTGTGCAGCAGCAATTTTCTGACAATTTACTCAGTATTAGGTATAGTTAACGTAAATTCTATATATTCTTTTCATGGCATCTGGACTAAGTTTGATTGAGATTGAAATTGAATTAATACAAAGCAGCTTACGTAGACAGCGAGTTTTTAGAGATCGACTAAACCCCCTGGATGCATATTCTGACTTTGAGTTTATCACTAGGTACAGAATTACTCAGTATATGTTCCTCGAACTCCTGGAAAGGATTTCTACGAAACTAAATCGCACCACAGCTCGTTCTTACCCAATTGCTCCGTAGCTCTACAATTTTTAGCTACCGGGACATTTCAGACGGTAGTCGCATCCGCACATGGGATCTCCCAAACATCTGTATCCAGATGCGTAACTGACTAACTGCTGTATGTGAAGCATTAACAGCTATTGCTCCTACATATATTCAATTTCCAAATACATCTCGACAAAAAGTAATTCAAAGATTCTTCCTCAAAAAATACAAGTTTCCACTAGTTCTCGGTTGTATTGATTGTTCACATGTTTCCGTCCTTGCGCCATCATCGAATGAGGATATCTATGTTAACCGAAAGGGATTTCATTCTATTAACATACAAGCGATTTGTGACCACGAATTTCACTTCATTAATGCTGTTGTTAAATGGCCGGGATGTACTCATGATGCTTTCATATGGCGACAATCAGGCATAAATCAAAAGATAACAACTGGTGAGATCGAAACTGTACATGGGTGGTTCTTGGGTGATAGTGCTTATGGATTAAAACAAAACCTAATGACTCCTATAACTTCTCCAATTACTCCTGGGCACAGAAGGTATAATCGGGCTTTTCTTAAAGCTCGCCAAACCATTGAGTGTACCTTCGGAATATGGAAGAGCCGTTGGAGATCAATGGATAAAACAGGAGGAACCCTTTGTTATAGCCCTGAAAAATGTTGCAAAATTATATTGGCTACCATGGTGCTGCATAACATGTGTATTAGCCATGGCCTGTTAGCCGATTTTGAAATGTTGATGGCTGATCCTATCTCAGATATAGTCCCACCGGAACCTTCAGAAAATGGATTAATAATGAGAGAATCAATAATATCAGAATTTTTTGCTTAATTATGTTGTTGTATACGACATTGAATTTATACTAGTAAAGTAGGTAATAGTATAATTACAAAGTTATATTATAGAATACTATTTATTGGAGAACAATTAGCGAACTATCTATCTTTGATTACTTGGTTAATTAATTAGTAGAAATCCATTAATAATCGGTAGAAGGAGGATACATTGATGGATGAGGAGGAAAATTCTTCACATAGGGATTTGAAACATAAGACCCGACTGCTGCTACAGGATGCTCTAAACCTGGCTGGGTTAACGCAGCTAACAGTCTGTTTTGGTTCGCGAGTATCTCGGGGATTGTTTCCATCATTATATCCCCAATTCGTTTCAGGCTGTACTCGATTTTCTCCATTCTATGTTATATATTCTTCATGCAATCCAATTTCTGCTGTTCTTTTTCGAGGAGAATATGTTTAGTTTGAGTGAGATCACTTGGTGATAAGCTATGTGAGGAGTATTTTCTCTTGCGATTGGGCAGTACCTCAAACTTCGGCTGGTCATCATCAGTTGAGAAGATTGGACTTATTGGCATCTGCTGGTCAGACTCAATGGAAACTTGAGAGCTGATATCTATTCCAGAAGCAATGCCCTCAAACACTTCTTTTCCCTTAATACTTCTAATCTTGTCCTCCAATAGTGTTAACTCGGCTCCAGGGGGACCTCCGCCAGTTTTATGAATTGAAGCAAGCTTATCGGCGATTAGTGGTTTATGTTTGCTCAAGAGGTTAGACCACTTTTTAGTATATCATCTCTAGTTCTTGTTACCCCATGTAGAGATGATAACTTAGAGGCGACTTCCTCCCAAACCAAAGTCTTCTCTTCAAAGGTAAATGAAGCACCTAAGCTGCCGAATAACTGCGACTTGTTTTCCTGGATTATGTCCACCAAGGAATGAATTTCTTCGGTGGAAAAACGAACGGGTTTTGAGCGGGTTTTGGATTTTTCGAGGGTCATTTGGTTAAGAATGCAATTATGTAATTATTGTTAAATTGTTATTTATATATCCGGTGTTTAAATTGTATATGTTCGTTAGTTGAAGTTAGTGATAGGTTTGAAATATAATAACAGTTAAGTCAACGTCCGGTATGACTTAAGTTTTAAGTCAAGTTTTAGTCAGAGTTAAGAAAAATTTTAGAAAATTCTAAGAATTTGTCTAAAGTTAAGCAAATTCTTAGTTTTTGCTTAAGTTTTCTCTAGTGAATACCAACTTAAGTCTGACCATAGCCTACTTTAAATACAGCTGGACATGCTGCATAAACATCGAAAAAATAGGAGTCCAGTTTTATTATCTTCAGTTTAGATCTACTAAGCGTCTTACATTGTATACATTTAACTATTCCCAGGTTTCAATATATGAGGAATCTTTTGCGACTACTTATAAAGTTCTCAGTAACCTTACTATGTGGTTTAGGCGCCAAATAAATGATGACGTTAGCGTATTTAAAATTGAGCATTTAGTATGGATCTTTTTGCATAATGTTATATGTTATGTATTTTTCTGGTGGACATCTTTGAATTGGTTAATACCCCGCCCAACTTAGCACACTAATTATAGAAGAATCAATGCAACTAGCCATTTTCCATAAACCATACAAAATAGGAGTCCAGTATTTTAATTATTATCGAACCACAATTGTCAACTATTTAACTTATCTATTAGTGTATATATGGCATTTTTTGACAAGTTTTCATCTTAGTTGGTAAATTTGGTTATACAGTCAATTCCGCTTAATAGAGCCACCGGTTAATAGAGAGGAGTTGACTGTAGTTATTTTCTGAAGCCCTTTTATTCATCTACGTATATTGATTCTTTTAGCTAGTATATTCTTATGCCTAATAAATGCGCAGTTGTTGGGTGTCGCGTCGGCTATTGTGGTGGTCCTAGGAAGCCCTTATTTCACTTCCCAAAGAAAGTTTCTCTACAAGAAAGGTGGATCGTGTTTTTAAACCGAACTAGTTACTCTCCAACTTCTAATTCAACTATATGTATAGATCATTTTGAAGGAAAGTATATAGTTCAGCATCCCAACAGACCGCGGCTCGACTATTCACTTGATCCTATTCCTTCTATTCATCCATCATCTATCCCCAAGAGTCAAAGGGTGATACCACACAAATCTAGAAAACCTCCTGTAAAAAGAATATATCAAGAAGATGAATTCCTTCTATTTAAAGCTAAATTCAAATTCAATACTCTGCAAGATATATCCTTATTCCTAACCAATTCAAATGAATACAAAGAATTGAAGATAGACATCAACGAGTCTCATGTTGTAGCTTACCGTCTTAACATTCAGTCTGGGATAGTGGTGGTCAAGGAATGCATATACATCGATCGAAATTTTAATCTGCAGCTTAGCTATGATGGGATTCCCCTTCCACTCCCACCGTACATTAGGCAATCTCCTTTCTGTCAAATTCGATCACTTGACATGCTAACTAACCTCCCCAATTATTGCCTGAATTTTTCTTCTCAGGATTATGAAATCAATGTTATAAAAGAGTTAATCAAACTTACATACTACAGTCCTAAAGGGAGACCGAAGTACTCTTCCAGTGTATTACGCTTCGCTTTACTATTGCGGTACACTTCAAACTCTGGATACAATTTCCTTAAGAAACACTTGCCTCTTCCGAGCGAAACTCTCCTAAAAAGCCTAAAATCAAACTCTATTCAAGGTGGTAATGCTTTATCAGGATTGAGAGACAATGATCTTATTGGTAGTGATGTTGTTTTGCTACTCGATGAAATGCATCTACAACAACAGGTATTCTTATTTATGATACTTATTACCTAATACCTATACAATTTTGAGTTTAACTATATCCTTATATAGGTTCAATTTGATGGCAAAACCATTATTGGATGTGATGGAGAGCTGGAAATGTATAAGAGCATACTCTGTTTTATGGTAATTTCTCTAAAGAAAACGATCCCGTTTATACTAAAGGCAATACCTATTGTCAAACTATCATCAACCATTATTTCTGATGGGATTTTAAACTGCATCACTATCTTAACCCAAGCTAATTTCTATACTCGTGCTGTAATTGCTGATAATCATCGAAGTAATATCAGTGCATTCCAACGCCTGCTAAACAATTATTCGATTCAGGAGAAAAGCAATTGTATATTAATCCAAACGATACTGTTAAACACATTTACCTGATGTTTGACACAGTACATCTTATTAAAAACATAAGAAATAATTTGTTAGCTTCTCGATATTTTAAAGTTCCTCAGAGTCACCTCTTATTCCATAATTTACCTCATACTTTCCCGGCTGGTGAAGTTCATTGGTCACGTCTACATTCAATCCATTCACTTGACAACGTACAGTCTGCACACCTTAGACTAGCTCCAAAAATAAATTACTCAGTTCTTCATCCTGGCAACAATAAACAATCTGTTCCCTTGGCATTAGCTATTTTCGAACCTACCACAACTACGGCACTTCTCCAATACATTCCCAACGATACTGTCACGCCAGCATTTCTGAAACTTTTCTATTCATGGTGGCTGATAGTAAATGCAAAGGAAAGGTATCATCCTAATCCTGTCGGTAGCTCCTTGATATCGAATGACGATAAAATTGATTTTTTACATAAAATGAATGAGTGGCTTATCGAATGGAGAGATACTAAACAGCTTGGTTTAACAAAACAGACATTCAATGCTCTAATTTGCACTAATAATGTTATAGCTGACTTGTGTAGTGATTTGCTAGAGAGTGGCTATCAATTTGTTCTAACTGGAAGATTGCAAACAGATCCACTTGAAAGAAGATTTTCACTGTATCGGCGGATGAGCGGTGGCCGCTTCTTAGTTAGCTTGAAAGAAGTCTTACAATCGGAATCTATAGTCAAGGTGAAAATTTTACTCAAACAGAATTTAAAAATTGAAGATTTTGCAGTTTTATCTACAGAGAAAGAAACTGAAATCCAACAGTTCGTTGGAGAGTTGAATATGGATAATTTTGATCATTTGCAGTTATCTGAAAGTGCAAGGCAAGTGGCTGTTTACATCGCTGGTTATATCACTAAAAAGCTGTTAAAGATTACACACTGTGACAACTGTCTTGTTCGACTGAAAGAAGATCAAGTTACAAGCCCATATGTTGATACTTTAAACAGAGGTGGACTTAACTTACCATCAATGTCACTCTATTATTACGTCGAAGCTGCATTTTGTGTAATTGAAGCGAATCAACATGTGATTTGTAGTTCTGGTCTCCCTTTCAAAGTTTTGGCATGTAGAATTTTGGATTCATTGTATTCTGGTTGGGATTCGGAATTCTCTTGTGTCACTCACAAAGCCCATATTTGCAATATCGTCAATAACAAAGTTGCTAACGTTTACTTCTCCAATTTGTCAAAAAAGATTAGCCATACACAACGTAAGCACCAAGTTGAAGCTTTCAAGAGTCGTCAACGCCAAAAATTATGAATATTATAGTATATTTTTAGAAATATACTATCTCATAACATTTAGACTGGAATTCATTGTACAGAGTGAATTAACAATATCTCTCTCTCAATTTGTTACTTACAATATATATACAGTAGAAGTTATTATATTATATTTTTGTATGTCATCATTTATTTGGCGCCTAAACCACATAGTAAGGTTACTGAGAACTTTATAAGTAGTCGCAAAAGATTCCTCATATATTGAAACCTGGGAATAGTTAAATGTATACAATGTAAGACGCTTAGTAGATCTAAACTGAAGATAATAAAACTGGACTCCTATTTTTTCGATGTTTATGCAGCATGTCCAGCTGTATTTAAAGTAGGCTATGGTCTGACTTAAGTGTTGCTTAAGTGCTGATTTAAGTTTAAGCAAAAACTAAGAATTTGCTTAAGTTTTAAGCAAATACTAAGAATTTGCTTAACTTTAAGCAAATTCTTAGTATTTGCTTAAGTTTTGTTTAGTGAATACCAACTTAAGTCTGACTTAAGTGTTGCTTAAGTACTGATTTAAGTTTAAGCAAAAACTTAGTTTTTGCTTAACTTTAAGCAAAAACTAAGAATTTGCTTAAAGTTAAGCAAATTTTAAGTTAAGAAGTTTAGTGAATAAGGCCCCAGGACGAACGATTTTCATTCTTAGCTTGTGTTGTGTTGTTATTTGGTTAGAGACTTGGCTGGCCTTGCCAGGAAATGTAGGAAAGTTAAGTAATCAAACGTTTACCAGTTTTAAACATGCTTGTACTGTATTGCCTCAGATAACGAAGCATTTAACTGGATTTTGTGGATTTAACTATCTTTTGACATCATTTTTACAGACAGATCCATTAGAACATCACTTTGGCCTATATCGTATGTGATGTCAGGTTCAAACTATCATATCTCGTATCTTCAAATCCTTGAAACTGAACGCCGTCTCAAGTTATCCAACATATTAAAGATTTTTGCTTTACAACAAGATTGTGGCTTATATTCAATTCAGAGATTTATTGATTCATACTCATCCTTTGATACGAATAATGGCGATGAAATCGATGTCCAACTAGTCTGGGATGAAATTGATGATCTAACTTCCATTGAATGTAGTTTACAGACACTTCAGTCATTAGCTTTTATTGCTGGTTTTGCAGTACATAATTATATTTTAAAAACTCAGTCATGTCATGTTTGCATTGATCTTTTGACCATTGACAGAGACTATATCTTTGATGAAGATTCACAATCACAACCCGAGTTCAGGCTTTTGCAATTAACTGACCGTGGTGGCCTAAAGTATCCATCTGAGTTTATCCTTCGAATCTATAGTAACTTTATGGAAGACGCTATTTGCAATTGAAAGCAAAGAAAACTTGTTGGCGATATTGATGCAAGGATCATCCAGAAAAATTATTGTGGAAGTAACCTTGATATTCTTAGAAGAGACTGATGCGATTGCCAAATTGAGTTGCATTTCTTGTGGTGTCTATTTTGACTATCCTAAAAAATCTATTTTCACTTGCGCCAACTGTTTACTAGCTAACAAGGTTAATAATTATAACTCAGATGTTGCATCTAAGGTAAAGAAAAGCGAAAACTGAAGTTCTCACATTAATGAAATACACCAGAAGGCTACTCTTCTATTATTATTATTGTTATTATTATTGTTATTTGAACCCACATTATTATTTATATATTCTTATCATTGTTGTTAAGTATGCAATAAAGACTCAATAGAGAAAATCTATTAATTTACTAGAATAATTTATTATAACAGATTAATTTCTAAAATGAATCTCATCGTACACTACTTCATCCATGGTACATTTGATGGTAGGCCTTATATAGAGTAGGCTATGTATTATATATAGTACGTAAAAGTTAGTAAACCGATTGTCCAACAGGAAGCCAAATGTTGTCAAACTGACAAAAGTGGAATTATTTTAAGAAAATGTATGGATATTTGAAATCAAGAACATCGATCAAACTGTTTTATTAACAACAGTTTGAATATCAAGAAATATGTGTCAGTTATTTATTGCGTGCATTAATTTGGTGGGACTAAATCCAGCTATGGAAATAGTTATTGAAATAAAATAAATTATTTCAAATTATCAAACTCTTCACTATGGCATGTAATAAAACTATATGAAATTACTCGACCATTATGTAAATTTGAAATATTAGATTGGGTCTGCTTTTTCAGGACAAGCTCTAAATTTTTTTTGTTGAGTAGTAGAAATAGTGCATCTCAAATCATATTCTCAGTTAATATCAGTCGAGCGGTTTGCTTGCTCAAGCTGCGTGGCTTGCGTATAATATATAAGATACCACATAACAAAGTATTTATCAACACGAATAGTTAAAGAATAGTAGAATGAGGACAGTCAAATTAAAGAAAATAATCAATTGTTAACTAATTGACAGAAATCAGCAAAGGAGGAAAATGTACTTTTAATATTGAGGAATTTTTAATCAAATCATAATAATAACAAATACGTATTCAAAAGTATCGAATTATAATTGCGTAGAAATTGTGGTATGTAAAAGAGGAACATTCAATTATTAAGAGATCTTATTGCCCCATGTAAATAGCCCTGCGGCCCCACCGGTTGGGAACCACTTAATTTTAACAAAGCTATTTATGACAGAGTAAAAAGCTAAGTTGTTTAATACGTCTTTTATTGGCTACGTATTATGTATAATACGTATAATGTAAAACATATAATACGTATACCTTAGATATAATATCGAGCTCATGGAATTTGCTTTGAACAACTTTTGGTTTAATCGTTATTCTTTTATTGTTAATCGACTCGTAGTATAGTTTGTATAGTACAAATATGATTATTTGCTAGATGTTGTTTTTACAACAATAATTAGAAATATTCTATTGAATTTACTTCAAAAACATTCCTGGTTGATCATAGATTTAACGTATAATACGTACTGGTGGATAGCGTATTACGTATAATACGTGTATTATACGCAATACGGGTATTAAACAACTTAGGTAAAAAGATAGGTGTTGGAAAAGTTTACAAGACTAACAAGATCTTAAAAAATGGGTAGTCTGTTGATATAATTGCTATTTTTATTAGAAGATATCAAACCTACTTTGCTAGCAATCAGGTTCAGCTGATAGGATTACCAAACATGGAGTTAGAACTTGTCAATACATTCAAAGATACTTTGTCAAAACATGGATTGATGGAAACCAAAGTATCTGCAATTTACATTGATGTCATGACTAACAACGGCGCAGGATCTTTCCATTACAAGACTAGATCCTTTAAAAAAACACTCTAATATATGGAAATTTAGGTCATCAATGTATAAAGTATTCCCAGATTATGATTCACAGATAAGAAGATTGGATCATGGCCTACAAAATACTAGATTGCCAAAGTTAAGACCCGTATGAATGCTGATATAAGACATCGAAACAAAACCAAGTATCTAAACAAGGAATATTCAGCCATAGCATACATAAACTACATGTCCTTAACAATAGGAAATGAAAGCAGAACATTAAAAGAAAAATCACCTGATGGGCAAAATTTGGACCCAAAAGTTCAGAATCAAGTGATGATGAGTCTACACTAAGATGTTACGTGTGCTTACAGAAACTTGGAAGGAATTTTTCTCTTGTATACGAGGGCCATGCACAAGCAGGATTTAGCCAGAGCTGTGCTGATACTTTGCGGCAAGACAATCATGAATGCCCAATTTGTCGATGTGTAATTCTTGGTGTAATGAGAGTCCTCCAATAATAAAATCTCTAGTTTATATTACGTAAATACATTTTAATTAACATCATATATATTTTCAACACTCACTTAATCAAATGTTTTGATGATTACATACACTATTTATTAAATGCGAAAGGATATATATGTAGGGAATATTTTTTAAACCAACTTTGCATAACAATAAATCAATAATTTGCAGATATAAATTATTCGACATACCTGAAATACCATACATAGCTAGTTTTAGGTCTTATTACTACTTCAAAGAGTTTAAGTCTTATACGTACCTAGTTCAGAAATATTTAGGTCTTATTCCTATTTCAGAAATATTTAGGTCTTATTCCTACTTCAGAAATATTTTAGGCATTATTCTTACATACAGTGAACCCGGGTTAATCCGAACCTCGTTAATCCGAACCCTCGAATGTCCGAACAGGAGATCCACAACTATTTTGTAAAATTTGGAAAAAATCTTTATATTGTATATTACAATTAAATTACAAATAAATAAGTATCAGACAAGTATTTACGAGTATACTATCTGTTTAGTTTGGACAGGGACTTCTTTAATATAGGGACTGGAAATTTCGTTTTACGGTAAAATTAGCGTAGGCCTAAAAGGAATGGCGGAAAGTTGGTCGCGGGGAAAATTGGTCGCGCGGAAAATTGGTCGCGGGGGATTTTATATTTTTGATTTCTCAGGTTCCACATGTTTCTCATTTCTCACTTGGTGTTTGTTATGTGCATATCAGTTATGTATCTGTTGTTATCTCATCAACACACACACAGGTTACACTTGACACATATAATTTACTTATATAAGGTAAGGTGAAGAGATTATACAAATTCACATTTATTAATCTCTCTCTCGAATTCACATTTACTAATCTCTACTCGTTATCATCAGATGGATTCTCTCTTCATTGAACGCATAAAGAGCAACAAGAATAAAGATAAAGCAACAGTATTTGGGTATATCTATACTCTAAACCGTGTTTCTGATGAGGTATCATATTGGGTATGTGAAAAACGGGGCATATGCAAGGCTAGGATACACACGAGTAACGATATTATAGTAAAACCTGATCAAGTATCTGAAATAGAACAATCTCATACACACGCGCCCTCACAAGATCGTATTAAGATGTTGAAGGAATATAGAAAGATGAAGGATTTGGCATCTGTTACTGAGCAGAGCACTAGGGGTATTTTATCTTCAGGTATAGAAACAATGCATCCATCCACTGTAAACAAGCTTCCACAATTAGAATCTGTGAAACGAACGATTCGGAATTACAAAAGTATTAGCATGGAGAGCTGTGGTAACCCTACCACCGCTGCTGAAATCGTCATTCCTGACAAATACAAAATCACTTTGAAGGGCGAACCATTTTTGCTTTATGATTCTGGATTTGGTGACCAGCAAAGGATTATTGTCTATGGTACAAGAAATTTCATTTCCTGTCTAAGTAGCTGTGACAACTGGTATTGTGATGGAACGTTTAGTGTTGTTCCGGACCTGTTCGTACAACTATATACTATTCATGCAGAAAAAGATGGAAACATTTTCCATGTATCTATGCGCTGCTCCCGAATAAAAGTGAAGCTACATATGACAAGTTGTTTAAGAAATTATTAGAAATTGAACCATTGTTAAACCCTGTGACTGTTATGATCGATTTTGAAAGAGCTGCGATGAATGCACTGGAGGAGAATTTTATTTCTGTAATAACAGGATGTTTTTTTCATTTGTCACAGTATATATTCAGACAAGTTCAAGAACAAGGGTTGGCTATACGCTACCAAGAGGACAACAATTTTGCTATTAATATCAAAATGCTTGCTAGTTTAGCGTTTGTTCCAGAAAATGACGTTCTAATTTGTTTTAATATTCTTATGCAACAGTTTCCAGAAGAGGCCATAACTCTAGCGAAATACTTCAAAAGACATACATTGGTAGAGTCTTACCCGATCTTAGTAGAAGGACACCAATGTTTCCAATTAGAATATGGAATATTTATTCAAGAGTGAATAGTCGTCTAGCCAGAACAAACAACAATGTTGAGGGGTGGCATAACGCTTTTAAATCAACAGTAGTCTCCTCACATCCAAGTTTTTGTAAACTATCGCTGTTTCTACAAAGGGAACAGTCATTGCAAGAGGCGGTTCTGGCAAAGTGGGAGGCTGGAGAAACTAAGAAGCGATCAAAGCACAGTATTGCACGTGATGCTCGTATCTTAGCCCTTGTGGCAGATTACGAATCTCGTGATACATTGAGTTATCTGAAGGGAATCGCATACAATTTTGAGTTTTAAAGTAATCTATACCCTTATTCTTAATACAGTTCTCTATTATTCAATATTACATCTTCAATAAAGTTAATTAATAGCACAATAGCAATTAAATATAGAAGTTAATGTCATTTAGATTTAAACAATTTTCAAAGCCTAAACTTCCCCGCGACCATTTTTCCCGGCGACCTATTTTCCGCACGACCATTTTTCCGCGACCAATTTTCAGCGACCAATTTTCCCCGCGACCAATTTTCCCCGCGACAATCTTTCCGTTAACGGCCTAAAAGAGTATTGTTACTTATTGATATCCCCTAATCCAAAATGCTAGACACAGGAAATGTATTATTGTTGTATAGGAAGCAATATTTTGGGAATCCAAAGGTCATATTGGTTTATCGAAAATATCTGTGTAATGTAAGTAATGCGATATTCACACCTTTCCATATATGGTAATCTATTTATATATTAAAAGAGGAATTGTTGTCTGTTTGTGTGTTTGTTTGTGTGTTTGTTTGTGTGTGTGTTTGTCCAGAATTAATTGGAGAGACTACGAGTCCTAAAAAACTAAAAATTTGTATACGGGGGAAATTTTGTACTGCGACAACGATCTATTGGTCTTTGAAACAAAATAACGGTTTATGACGTCACAGTTTCGAAAAACAGATATTTTGTACTAGCTTCCCAATTTTGCTCCGATCTGTCTAAATTCAAAACATTAGACGTACAGTTGAAACCGGATATTTTTAACACATTCTTTACACGAAAATTTGTTAAAAATATCCGATTGTTAAAAATACCCGATTTTATAACAACAACAATAATTAATTATTTACAAGAAAATGTGTTAAAAATATCCGATTGTTAAAAATATCCGGTTTCAACTGTACACTAAATTTCTACACCTGATAGCATTTCACGAATTCCAATTTTTCTTCTGATTGTGACACAGTTAATTAATTAGTCCCTACACTAATCAACCATAAATAGTGTATCGTACCAACACAGGTAGTATAGCAAAGTGCAAGTGTGTTGTGTGTATGTGTGAGTTTGTCCAGAATTAATATGGAAGACTACGAGTCCTAGAAAGCTGAAAATTGGCATGCAGGAGTAATTTTACACGCTGACAACGATCTATTGGTTTTCTAAGCTAAATAACGGGATTATGACGTCATAAACGCACATATTTGGGAATAACTCTTTCAGTTTTTATTCGATTCGCCCACAATTTTAGATGATAACACAACATACAATGAGACACACGTGTTCCAAATTATGGGAATGTGACGTCACGTAGGAACTAACTTGGATTCAGCTCTTACACTTTTGGTTCAATCAACAAATAATCTTGTCACATTATAAAAACAGAATGTATCGCATGTCTCTAGAAATTTTCATAATTTTCGCATTCAATCTGAGCCAGGCAATAACAAAAAGGTAACCTCCAATTGCTGCGTCATTACACAAATAGAGGTTTGACGATTTAATCTTCACCTACATTATTTCCGAAATTGCATACTTGATTAATCCCGTTTGGCTTCCATCAGTTTATTTCTATTCATGATGTATTTAGCTTACGTCAATAACATAAGCATAATATTACATATCAAAGTAATTCAACAATTTACAAACAATTTACTATGCAGTAAATCATGATTAGTAAATAACATGAATTAATTAATTAATTAATATATTGATTTGACATACTGGGGTCCCAAATAGCAGCATACTGAGTTGAGTACGTGTAATTTACAAGTCACAGGTTTAACTTATTTAATAGGAGTAATATGAGTGATATTTTAGGAGAGTAAGGCCGCGAAGCGTCCGTTAATTAATTGTGTTGCGTAGTGTCTAATACGAACCATCAAAAGTCGCAAAGCGACTTTTGTGAGAGTGATCCGTCGCTAAGCGACCGAGACCGAAGGGCTCGTATTGTTAAAATCTCGAGATTAGTTAACTTTAGCCATATTAAATTTATTAATGGCGAATGGGAAATCATATTTAGGGACTCAGTAGATCACATTGATATACCTAAGGCGTTCCCCTTAGCCTATATTATTATTTTGGCACTCTCCACAGGAGGATCGCCACGACCCTGTTTTGTAGCTTAACTAATTCTTACCTATCAGATATTTGTAATTATGTTGTTTATTAAAAAATCTTGATAAGTTTCTTTCAAATATATTCCTATTTATTCTGTCTGACTAATCCTAATGATAATGATAAATATATTCAGATAATAAATAATCCCATACATAATCCCATACTCTGAATTTATTTATACCTGCTAACCGTACAGGAATTCCCTGTACAGTACAGGAATTCCCTGTAAAGTACAGGAATTTTGACCATTTTGGCTGTTCTGTACAGGAGTACAGGGATTTTTAATTACTAATTATGAGTCAAATAATGCCTAAAAATGTCTACAGTTATGATAGTATATTCTGCCAACCATGCATTATGTTGATCATATAAAGGCACAACTTTGTTTATATATTTATTCAAGGTACAGGGAATGTGCACTAAATTGCACTAAATATTATAATGTCTTGGTTAGTGTAATTAATTTCTGTAAGTGTATAGTAATTCCTTCGACGAGCGAGCGAGAAAACTTTTGTGAGGTGTACAAGGATTTTGCCCAAAGTATAGGAAAGATTGGAGCCCTGTACAGGGATATGACTCAAATAGGTTGGCAGGTATGATAATCATTAGGAATAGTCAGAATAAAAAGGAAAAGATTTGAAAGAAACTTTTAAAGATTTTTTAATAAACAACAGAATTAGCTAAACTACAAAAACAGGGTCGGGGAAATCCTCCTGTGGAGAGTGCCAAAATAATAATATAGGCTAAGGGGAAGGCCTTAGGTATATCAATGTGATCTACTGAGTCCCTAAATATGAATTGCCATTTCCTATTCGCCAATAATAAATTTTACATGGATAAAGTTAACTAATCTCGAGATATTAACAATATTACCATATATGGAAAGGTGTGAACATCGCATAACTTACATTCCACAAATATTTTCGATAAACCAATATGACCGTTGGAATCCCAAAATATTACTTCCTATACAACAATAATACATTTGATATGTATAAAGCTAACTAATCTCGAGATTTTCTCAATATTACAATATATGGAAAGGTGTGAACATCGAATAACTTACATTCCACAGATATTTTCGATAAACCAATATGACCGTTGGACTCCCAAATTATTACTTCATATACAACAATAATACATTTCCTGTGTCTAGCACTAGCGGATTACGGGATATCAATAAGTAACAATACTATTTTAAGCCTACGCTAATTTTACCATAAAACGAAGTTTACAGTCCCTATATTAAAGAAGTCCCTGGTTTAACAAACAAAAAACCCTCACATACGGGATGGGAGTGTGCTTCTTCTGGTTGCACGTGCCGCACCCAATGTTTGACTTAAATATTATTTCAATATACGAATTACATTAAATCTTAATATAATTTTATTAATGTTTGAATTGGTATGATTTCAAATCTGAAATAATTTAGTAAGAATAACTATTACAGTAATTGGAATGAGTGAAGTAATATACTTTACTATTTTGAATAATAGAATTGACATCACGCGCACAGTGGGCAAAGCAGGGGAAATTGTGTAACTTTATAACATTGTCAAATCTATTAGTTATACTTTTTTTGGATTCAGCATAACCTAAAATCTCCAAAACTCAATTTTTAAAGTAATTCAATGCAAGGACAATGATTAATGTGAAAAGGAATGAGTAGTGTGATACTCATTTTCAAAACAGAGTTTTGTGGTTAGAAAAACATTGAAATTGAATTCACCATAACTATACTATTGTGTATGCTAATCTGATGCACAATAGCAGTTTTATCTTACTAGTGTTCATACCCAAATATGATATAAGTTAAGATAAATTTGATTTGAGTTTTGAGTCTGAAGTTGCCAGATTATCACTAGAGATTTTCTAAAGATCGGACACAAATTAATTTTCACATTCAGTTCAAAAACTTTGGGTGGTCCATAATGGTCAGTTATTTCAATGATTCTAATTAGTCTAAATACTTATTGACTTGATTTATCCTAAATAATAGACCCACCCAAGCCCCCCCTCTACATAATTTTTAAATTTACCATTGTCCCCTCAGAAATTCCTATAATATATATTTAATTTCTCCACTATTTACCCAATTAATTTAGTTTTTTTTTCATCCATTAACTGGTACTGATAATGAATAACAAAGCAGTTTATGATATCTTAAAGTCAAATCCCCCAATCAGCATACCAGGAATTCATCCATGCTTTTGAAATTTAGTAAGATAATTTTATGAGATCCGAAAGAAATTTAGGCGCTAGCAATGTTCCATATTATACAACTATGCAACCTAATACTATCTAGGGTTTCCTAAGAGTAATTGCACCTGCGATAGTTACACTCAGCATCCATCTACCCTCTTCAAATTCAATGCTATATAGAATACCTGGGATAAGACTAACATTCCAATTATTTTTACCCCAGTTTAAGATGTATTATCAATAATCATGGGTGATTAATATATGATTGTAACAAAACCAAAAATATAATAAATCATGAATTTACCATTGATCTTCAATAACTACTGTTATGAGATTACACACAATATTTTTGATGATGCCATTCGGTTTGCAGCTACCGATAACCTATATGTCAATAATACTTCATTAGAGACTATCTAGCATAGTTTTCCTATTTCCACTTACACCCCTGAAAATGCCCACTGTGCATGCATCATCAACTGAAAGATGTTTAAACTTTCAAGTGTATAATTTTGTATGAAACACAATCATTTACAACCAATCAAATAACAGTCATTATCTAGCAGTATAATGGCTTACGTAATATGTTCTATAGTATCAAGTATACTATAGAGTAATTACAATATGGAGAAGATGACTGATTTAGGTAAAAAACTGTTAATAAACGTAGAATTGATTAGCGACCTACTATACATTATAACTGATATATAGAAAGAACATCCTTAGGAAAAATAAAACCTCTATATTTTCACTTGCTAATTCGAATTATTAAAGAGTCACTAGAACAGAACACAAATTCCGATATAACTGACGAACAAAGACAAAATTGAGAATTCAAGCTTCGAGATGATCATCTCCAGGAATTCTCTATCCCCTGTCTAAATTTAAAATTTCTACCACCAATGGTCTCGTCAGGCCATAGCGTACGGCTGCACTGCCGGCCGGAACTCCATCAGAACGAATTCAATAGTGTGAATGAGCATCATTATGACCTTGGGAAGTAGTGTCCTTGGGAAAGGTACTAGGTGGGAGTACGGGCAGACTATGACTACGTATAGCCGTAGACAAGGGGGGGCTTGGGGGGCTTAAGCCCCCCACTAAAAAATCTTATTAATTGAAGTTGATCATACTAATAAATTTATAGTTTGGTCATAATCTAAAGTAATCCTGTCACGGAAATTTTGGTCCCCTTGGAAAATTGGTCAGGGGGGACCAAAATTTTCATGGAAATTTGGTCCTTCTGTGGAAAATTGGTCCCTCTGAGGTTTGTCTTTATTTTGTTGCCGTGTTTACTAGAATAGTAGCCTAGGTGATTTTCCGTCTAATTGGGACCAAATATTTATGAATAAGCTGTCACTGGAAAATTAGGCCCCGAAAAATTGATCCGGTGTCATAGTGCCAGCGGTCCCCCCCCAAATAATGTCCCCCCGGACCTGTGGCCCTAGTGTCAGCTGTCCCCCTCGGACTCCTCACCCTAGGGTCAGATGTACCCCGGACCAGTGCCCTAGGGTCAGATGTCCCTCCGGACCAGTGGCCCTAGGATCATATGTCCCCCCCCTCGGACTCCTCACCCTAGGGTCAGATGGCCCCCCGGACCTGAGGCCCTAGGGTCAGACAGACTAAAGTTCGCTATCTACCTAACAGTGTTTGGCTTCATGATAGATGTCGTGACTACGCTGAGTATCTTCCCGCTCTACGCCCTGGCGCAGCCCTTGTGCTGGGGCCCCAGCAAACAGGGCTGGTATCTGGGACTGATCTATCTAACCCACTGTCTCGGCTTCTACATATTTCTACCGTTCCTATTCAAATGCGGTTGTCCGGACAACCTGCTCATCTTAATAGGCACGGTGGGCTCTGCGCTGGTATACGGACTGACAGGGGCGCTTCACACGGAACCGTATAGACGGGACCCCTAGCGAGGCGAGGAGTGCGACCAACGGGACCACCCCCAGAAGTCCACAGTGTCCCCCCGGACCTGTGGCCCTAGGACAGCTGTCAGCCCGGACCAGTGGACCTAGTGTCAGCTGTCCCCCACTCGGTCTACTCACCCTAGAGCCAGCTGTCCTCCCGTCAGCAATTATATTTTTATCCCATAACCTGACACAGATACATGTTGAAAACTATTGAATTGCTATTGCTACTACTACATGTATTACTAACATCTATTTTACAAACATCATTCTATTCCATCTCTTTTAAGCCCATTTGCCGTGGCTTTTTATGGAGGAAACATTTAAGTGTTCTGGGACCCTAGTGTGAGGTTTCTGAGGGAAGACATCTCATCCTAAGGGAGACTTCTGACCCTAGGGTGAGGAGTCCGAGGGGGGGGAGACATCTGACCCTAGGGCCACAGGTCCGGGGGGACATCTGACACGGGGGGACCGCTGGCACTCCGACACCGGGACCAAAATTCCATGGAATATTGGTCCCATGGTGGGACCAAAAATTCCAATTTTCCAGTGACAATCCCACACCTCAGCCCCCAAACTAAAAATGTTGTCTACGCCCCTGCTACGGGTCTTAGTATTAACATGCCTGCAGTACGACTGGCAACCTACACTAGGTTGGCGCGAGGCACAATAAGAGTGGTCGAGGGTTAGGCTGCTGATGAGTCCCTGCAATGGGACGAAACCACTGACATATCATCCCTATGAGGTGAGGGCCTATTGGACGATTAGTCTCCATACTAAGTCGTGGTCCCATCTCATATCAATAGTATAAAACTATAGTAGGACTCTACAATAACGTTTTTACTAAAAGAAGCATACTAAAATGTACTCGAGTGATCCTGCTCAGTCGGTTCTGTATTTTCTAAAAATATATTGATGACTGGAAATTAGTACAGTTCAAACCGGTTTTTTCTAATCATTTCTTTTCAGATAAAAATAGTAAGAAAAAACCGATGAAAAATACAGTATAGTTGGAATTTCTTACAAAAGATTGCATTACTAATAGTTAGAATAAACCGATAAGTTAGAATAATCCGAGTTAGAATAACCGGTTTCGACTGTAGCTGCTTCTTTGATTGTTACAAGAACAAGACTGGATTGAAATATATCAGGGCTTAGCTCGAAATTTAAAATATCATCAATTAGAGATTCAATTTGTCGTAAATCGGTTATTAGATTATGATGCAAGCATACTTGGTGTTGGCAACTAATGGCTGAAACAATATCTTTAAATGGAACGTATTACGAATAATACGTATTACACATATCAGGAGCGTAAAAGCGGTCAGGACGGTCAATCCATGGCCTGGCCACTGCTTCCTACTCATTGCATAGACTGTGTAGTACAAATATAAATATAAACAAGTAGTGTTATACATGTTACAGTCGAAACCGGTTTATTCTAACTCGGATTATTCTAACTTATCGGTTTATTCTAACTATTAGTAATGCAATCTTTTGTAAGAAATTCCAACTATACTGTATTTTTCATCGGTTTTTCTAACAATTTTTATCTGAAAAGAAATGGTTAGAAAAAACCGGTTTGAACTGTACTACAATAATGTCGGCGGAATTATAGCCACGATTTATTAGTTTCCAATCTAAGTTTTTATGATTAATTATTTTATTACTATTATTAGAATTGAATATATTTTAGCAGTATATTTAGTGGTACTTTAGAAATATACTATTGCATTTAATTAGAAAACAGTCTTTTTGGTAATTGATTTAGTGTATAATACGTGCAAAAAGATAGCGTATTACGTATAATACGTATTACACGAATTATTCGCAATACGCGTATTAATCGACTTGGATTATGAGTGAAATTTGAGGAGGGTAGGC
This sequence comes from Hexactinellida sp. DTS-2022, assembly GCA_028753945.1. Lineage (NCBI taxonomy): Eukaryota > Metazoa > Porifera > Hexactinellida > Hexactinellida sp. DTS-2022. The sequence continues at coordinate 4,064,969 of JAPNXP010000014.1, forward strand.
AGCGGGGGCCGTTACCGTAGTGTCTAACTAGAACGAACAAGGTCGCGAAGAGACCGAGACAGAAGGGCTGGTTTATAAAAATGACACTATGAATTTTCAAAAATATCATGAAATTCTAGAGATATTTTTATTATAGATTTGGTAGTTTTTAAATGACATAAATATACAGTAAATATATTGGTGGAAACTGAGTATAGAAATGGATATGGTAAACAATTGCCTTAAGAGAAATTTAAGAATGATTGCTCAAGATGTATCGAATTTAATGTGAGCGAACAACTTTTAGAATCTCTGCTACATGAAGCACATGGCAAAATTGACTGCAAACCAGTCGTTTCAATATCATTCCACATACAAAACAATATTACAGAGGTTAACACGAAGAAAATTAAAGCAACACTTCTATGACAATCAATAAAATATAAAATGGTGAAATTAGTGAAAAAGTATAGTTTACTGATAGTTGAGTTGTCAGAGCAAATGAGGTGAATACCGGAATCATGACTCATGATTATATGAGTCAAGATCTAACTTTAAAGTCCCAAAACTAATAACGAGCGAATAGAAATAAGTTATTATGTGCATAGGGATGCCAACTTTTTTTAATCCCAAAGCGTGATATTTTGATTGAAATTCAAAAAGCGTGAGGAATATAAGCTTCAAAAACGATTTTTCACCTCAATAAGCTGTAAATTGAGGGTTTATTTAGCCGCCACCCCTGAATTTTATTATATCTCCCTATCAACCTTTCTACTAAAAATTAATAAAATTGTTAGCATGAGTAATTATCCATTGTAATGCAAAATATAAATTTTAATGATTCAAGACAAAGAGTAAAACTCTGTAATAAATTTTACAAAAAATTTAGTATAGATGTGTCTTGAAAAATAATAATAAATAGGCTCTAAAATTGATGGAACAATTATAAATTTCATAAAAAAGCGTGAGAATTCGAATATAAGCGTTAGGGGTTGATTTTTTTAAAGCGTGAGAGTTGGCAAACCTGGGGATGGATAACTCTGAAAATAGCGTAAATTATTGACAATGTAATGGAGTAGTCGAAAACTTTTTGACATTAGTGTGTATTGCATCGTAATTTTTGAAATAAATATCCTATCAAAGTAGATCAAAGTACATGTTATTGACATCTAAGCACAAATAACCAACAAATTGTACCCACATTTTTGGAAATTATAGAAGAGACCAAAAATATTGAAAATTTCATCCATATATGGAAACTATAAACTCAGTCCTTATGTAGAAGGGTTGATATTTTGAAAATCTAACCAGTAACAAATTATGAGATACTGAATTTCGTCAACTTTAATACAACGTGTGCAAATTTTAAATTGATAAGTAAGTGGAAAAACCTGGGTAATTGTCCGGGAGGAGCAGTTTCAGGTAGTTCTTGAATAGTAATAGTTTGATTGTCTTTATATAAAGACAAACCAAATTCTGTCTCTAACAGGTTACCATCTTCGTCTTTCATCGGATAATTTAAACTAGGATTTGGTGAATCAAGGCTAAAAAGATCTGAATAACGACGCTCTAGTATTTTTTCAGTATTAGGGCAAAAATGAACACTCTTAACAATTTTGGGATGGATGAAAGAGACCTTGGTAATTATTCCTTCAACACAAATTAGTTTATTTAAGTGATGACTTTTAACAAGTCGAGGGTTGAGAAACTGAGATCTGACAGCACCATCAAACCCAACAAAAAAGCTCTCAATGTTTTTACCATATGAAGGATCTATAGACATAATAAATTCTTTCAATCCCCTTTGAAGAGCAGCCATTTCAGGAACTGCATTGGATAATAAAGAAATAATTCGATGGGGAAGATAGCAGCGAAGGTCATGAATGTTAATAATCAAGCGATATTTTGCATGACGAATCATATTCTGAACTTTTTCATAATAACAACCATTTCTTGGAGTGGATTTATCATCTAGAAAATCAAGATATTCTTTTTGGGCACTTTGTAATGTTAAGTCTTCAAATTCCATTAGTAAATAGAACTCAAATAAAGAAAAGGTTCGATAAGTCAGGGCATGAAGAACTAATTAATATATAATTAATATATAAGGCCCTGAATTGCAGGGGTTTATATAGGATTTTCTTCGCCGGCACTTTTTTTATGTTGGGAAAAGTTGTACGGCATCCATCAAGGTCAGCCTAATAGATGATCGGTTGCATTCAATGATGCGGTTTATTTGCAGTAGGAAAATTCTACGGAACACAAACAGGGGCTTTTCTTGAAGTTTCTGGGGCAGAAAATCTGACCAGACTCCCGGCATCAAATAAGTGCCAACCAGGTACCTAAATCGAATCACACTCCAAGCCCTTGGAACCACAAGCGATGCCTTGCTGGCACCTAAAGTGCCGGCCAGGCACCTTGATAAACCCTTGCTGATTGAATATTAGAAAGTAGACAATGGACAAATTGAGGTGTTTGATGTGTCAGTTAGTACATATGTAGCGAACAATAAACGTGAAATGTAATTATGAATGGCATTTTGCTCTTAATGGCAAGTTAACAGGTTAAATATATTATATGTAATAATGACCTTGTATCTATATAATAAAACAAAAGGGTGGGTGTGTGAAATAATATTTATTTATAAATTAAATTAGCATATGTATTGAATAAACAAGGAATAATAAACACTTAAACTTCTGTGGTTTTTTTGTTAGACCTGCGTATGTTGGAACTATTGGCCCTTTGTGAAAATTTTCGGTTTATTTAGATTAAAATACAGTTTCCCTGTATATATACACTTCATTCAGTTGAAATCTTATATAGTAGTTATATAACAATGTTAACTAAGTAATATTATGCAATGGTTTAATCTGAAGTTATGAAGTATTAATCAATACAAAATTAGATAATTCCGCTATGAATTGTGACGAAATCCCACTAAATTTTTTATTACGTCAGTGGCGCAAGGTGGTATATTTCCTAAGTATTTGGAGTTTCTGGTTTGAAAATTCCTGTGAATATACCCTATCTATAGATCATGCGGAATATGCAATAATATACATTTAATCAATGTTCTGGGCTTCCTTGTCTAAGGTGTGGGTCGAGCCTTATATACAAACAAATATAATTTTATTGATTGTACGAATTTGATTGAATTATTTAACAATTGACTATCAATTAAAACTCAATTCAAGAGCTCAGTTGGAACGAGTTTCTAGAAGTAGTTAATAATTAATTAATTAATTAATTAATCAATTACCGGGGCTAATAGTAATTTCAAAATATTCAGAGAAAATTTAACAAAAAAACATTATATAACTTGTATAAGTATTGATAGAATCCGCTATAGCGATGTACGTTGAACTGTATGCATTATTACACAAAAGGACTTGGTTTGACACAAAATTACACGGTAAAGTAATATCCAGGTACATTAATGTATTTGAGTCAAAATTACACGTGCCTCAATTTTACACGCACATTACTATTTTTATTAAAATAACATATTAGGCCATATAAATAAATAAATTGTTTATCATCCCCCTCCGTCCCAAATTTATACCCCGTCCGATATATTTCATAAGTATCTAATGAACATAATCTTACAGATATTAGCTATAAACTTGTCTAAAGTACTCCTAATGTATCAATTTTTTTAAAGTTTTGTACTTAGGGCACTACTTTAATTATTTGGACATTGTCATGTGATTTTCTAATTTAATTAAATATTTATGTTTATTGTTTGCATAGGTCCATAGGATAATGTTATTTGCATATTAATGAAATACAAAATAAAATCCTGTCCGCAAACAGTATTTCTGAAAAACTGGATGAAAAGAATTAATTAATTTTCTCTTGCCTTAACACAGTCTGTAAGTATACTAATTTAATAAAATTATTTAAACAGATTATTGTTTAAATAATGTACTTTAGAGAATGTGCTTGCATAGTATTGTGCAAAATTGTCGTTACGAACTAGATGATGTTTCTTTTAGCAACCACCAAGTAAACCACAGTGCATTCCAAAGATTAAATACTGACAATATCTTAGGAAAAATTAGTATATAAACACAAATTCTTTTATTCTAAACTTTAAATGGATTACATTTCACTGCGCATCCCACTAATCATTCCCGACATCCCATCCGACTTTCTTCTCCCTCACCTGTATTCTCTAACAGCGAACTATCAACACAAAATTAACTGGTTACGGGATTATGGGCTTTGAGCTCGTCCAATGCAATGCAAATGTGGTGAATAAATGTATGAGGGTGCCTACGCCACTCCCATGATGGCTATAAGTGGAAATGTCGCGCATGCAAGAGTTCCTGTTCAGGCTAAGTTCCTTCTGGAATTGAAAAACCTAACTTTCTTCCTTAGCTTGTATTCTATTTACCCTATGTATTAGCTATCATTTAAAACAAAGTTTGACTCTCTAGCTCATATACATTCAAAGTTGCAGTCAAGTATTTGAATATGGAACTAAATTAAGTATTATTATTATTTAACATTAATTGAAATTTGACTATAAACAAAGTTATAACATAAATTTGGGTAGTTATCAATGCGATGTTAATGCGTATATAGTTAATACTAACTAGTTACTAGTAACACGGGAGCGACAGAGAGTTTCTATTAATTACGTGATTGCTTTCAATATTGCAGGAATTACTAATCAGAATTTTCTATAAATATCTCGAATTCTCAAAAATTTCAACTAGTCACTCCTGCAGAATTGAAAGTATTCGCGTAATTGATTAAAGCTCTCTGTCTCCCCCGTGCTACTAGTTAGTACTAACTATATAGGCATTTAGTTCGCTTTCATAGCTACCCACTTCATGAGAAACAATAATGTATAGTCATAGCCTACTATACATAAGGCCTCACAGTAACAATTGAAATTTGGACCAGGGATGAGGTCGCCGATCGATTATGAAAATGACGATTTATTCTTCCGATTGTCAAATTTGGTCAATCATGGTCTACCAAATATAAGACTTCACATTTTAAGGGAATTTTGACTAAGGTTGCGGTTGCAGCCGTAATTTCTAAAATTTAGAAATTTAGAATCTAAATGAACTTCAGAAATTTAGAAACTAAATGAAATTTAGAATCTAAATGAACCACAATGTTAAAGTATTAGTACTGTTGTATGACAGTTTAACTACCATGACAATTCTACAACTTCTTTGTATGACTTCCTCAACTTGTAGTTCCTATTGCATAAGATGACGCATTCTTTCAAATAGGTTTTTATGTTTGTGTTAGTTACATTATCATTTGTTTATCAGCGATTTATAGTATGTATGAGGTATAGAGTTGATTGAAATAATACTATTTGAAGAAGGCGTCATCATGCAATAGGAACAACAAGTTGAGGAAGTCATACAAAGAAGTTATAGAATTGTCATGGTAGTTAAACTGTCAAGGCTAGAATATCCATGGTTATAACAATAGAAGGTAGTTAAACTGTCATACAACAGACATTAAAATATAATCTCGCATATACATTTAATAAATTCATCTAAACACGATGAGAAAAGTAAACAATTATAGAAATGGACCAGTATAGAATGAGAATATTAGAAATTGGTTATTAGAACTACAACCATGTAAGGAAACGAGTATAACTTTATAATTCTGGATATAATAATTGAACAACTATTTAAGGCGGACAAAAGTAGCCTATTAGAGAGAATTAAATGTAAAGCAGATGATTCATCAAAAGTATTAATAAGGGTGTCCTTAACATGAAAAAACCGAAAATTTAGTCCAAAACTCAACATGACCCCATTTTTTTTTTTTGGACCAACCAATGCCGAAGGAGCAGAACTATCGTTTGTACATGGTTTGGAGTCTGGGCCAAGCGTATTTTCAGAGTTATGAGCTATTTTGTAGAGCGGATCACTGGTTTCACCACTTTGAACGATTATCAGTATTGTATTCCGCAACAATGGTAAGATTGGTAGTATCATTACTCTATTCAAGCAATCATTGACGAAAATAATCAACAATTGATCAAAAAAAATGGTTAATAAGTGAAATTTTAAACTTTTATGGCCTATAATCTCATTCGAGGGTACGTTTCCTGTCCATTTTCTTCTCAGACACCCGAGGTGCTAGAATCAAATTTACGTCTCAAAATGCTCGCAATACCCGACTTCCTATCCTTCAATAATACATTTTGTGACCCTAACACACACCGTTTTCAAAATGATCCATATATGGGCATGTAATGTGCCCATTTTTGATGACGCAGCAAATTTACTCTCTCCTAAAGTATAGACTCTAGATCTTAGCTCTAACCATATAATCACATCAATATCCCATTACAAACTCATTGGAAGAACAAATGAGACCATAATCCAAATCGCAACAATTCTATAAATTCGCATGCCCATATATGGTGGTGTGATTTCAGTGATGTGACCATAAACTTAGAAATTAAAAACAACACTAGAGCTTAGTTCTAACTTCCTGGTCACAGACGATTAGCTTGCTTGCCTCCCAGTTTAACTTCCAAATTAATTGTTACTTTTTGGTAGCGTACCCCATCAAATATTTGTACTAGTTATTTCTCGAGATTACTTGGTAAGTGAGCAATATTCTTAGTAAATACAAGTAGTTAAACAAGTAATGATGGTGCAGTTAAAAATTGAATTGAAATATATATAATAATGCGGTGTAAACATGTAATTAGGATACGATTGGCAACAAATTGATGGGAGTAGGACAATTCGCATCACGACAACTCGCAACAGACAATTCGCAACATTGACAACTGGCAACGCGACAACTCGAAACGCGACAACTCGAAACAAATCTGATTGGTCAATTACTGAACTCGTACAATGTTGGAACAACATTAGTATAGGAACAATAGATATGCATCCCACACACCTTTATTGTTCCCAAATGAAAAATTCCATTTTTTGTCAACAGGAATTCTCGTATATAAATAGATCTTGTTATTACAACATGTATTATGGTGGTTGGTTAATTGATACTGTCTCCAAAGAAAAGCTGTCGGCACAGCTATAATTTTAGATCTTTTGTCATTTCATAACACCTGGATGTGTAGAGTGGTACGAGCCACAATAGTCGTTGGTAAATTGTAAGTTTGTTTCTAACTTGAGTTTAATGAAATTCATTATATAAGGATTAATTATCATTGTTAAATACGTAAAATTGATAATTTTCACAAAGTTGTTCCATTTGTGTTGTTTATTTCATTTGAAATTTATATAGTGCAGCGGCACAACAATACAATTGTTCATTTTTTTGATAAAAGCACCAAAATTTGTACACATGTACTTTGATGTAGTGCGAACATTTTTGGATATTGAGGCAATTGAAAGAGTGTCTATATCGGCCATGACAGCTCATCAAAGTTAACACGTCCGATAGTGTTCGCCGGACTTGTTTCCCATAAAAACTTGTTCAAATTAAGCGATATCCTCTTTTTATTGTTGAATTCGGTTTCCAAGTAAAATTTCCGATAATTTGATATATCACATGACCATATTTACATGTGTACAAATGTTGGTGCTTTTATCAAAAAAATGAACAATCTGTTGAAACTTTATGTCTATGCCGCTGGACTCATATTAATCGAGTCAAATATGCAAAGTTAATATTAAGTTTATCATCTGATGTCATGCTCATAATATTTCACTTAGAAAACCTATGTAGCTTAGAGAAACTACTCCTATACAACAAATTTCGTCCTCTAAGTAGTGTGATCTTTTCAATCAATTACGGACAAACATCCACACACACACACACACACACACACACACACACACACACACACACACACACACACACACACACACACACACACACACACACACACACACACACACACACACACACACACACACACAACATTTGTGTTGTTTTTAATATATAGATAGTATGTATCTTTATAGTTATTTGATCTGAGGAATGCATATTGTCTTTAACGATAGTATCCCGAACGAGAGCACGCCTCATTTTATCAAATCCAAAAACTATTTCCCCTTTATTCAGGGTTGTTTGATTTAAATCATGATTTAAATTAATTAATGATTTTTATTAATAAAATCATGATTTAATTCAAAAATCTGATTTTAATCAAAATATCAGATTTTTATGATTTAAATCAGATTTATTGAGTTAAATCAGATTTTTTATTCCTATTGTTTTTGCGAAAAGTAAAGAAATACATTGATAATGAGTCATTATCAATGTAAATAATCCATTAGCCAAATAATATACGCCAGTGTGATATAGATTGCAAAAAAAACAATTAATATCAAAATTCTGATTTAAATCAATTAAATCAGATTATTTTGATTTTTTTATAAAAATCATGATTGTTATCAACCCTGCATGTACTACTTCCGAAACATCTTATGATATCATATAATTTAAATTAAGGCATTTGCTATTGTATTATCTGCGATATGATCGGTTTTGAATGGATAAATGGAATGTTTGGATGTTATAAGGACTGCAGTATAGTATAATTTTTATAATACCGAGTATATTCTCTAATTTTCCATATTTAGTATTTTCATATAAGATGTTTGGTGTATTCCCCGAATAAGCGCCGTGTGAATAAAAATGACATTGATCTGATAAAATTTATATACATTAGTTGATCAGTGGAATGTAAATTCCATAGAATTTTGCAACTTAGCTTCGGTAGGTATACTGTCGGTGGAAACCATTAGAACCGACCTAATAATTTATACTTTTTTTTCACAAAAATTTAAGGATAATTTTGGCTCACGAAAACAACAAGCTCCGGGGCGCTTATTCGGGGAAATACTGTATTTGTTGATTAAATTGATTGAAGAAACTACAATACCCACAGGGTTGATTTTGGCATGCAGGAGTATTTTCGGTCTGGCTCAGACAAGTTCGATTCTTGAACGAAAACTCAAATCCACCTTGGAATTATGACGTCATTGCCACATTTTTGAAGTGTGAAAATCAACCAATTTGCTTTAAATGACACTCCATGAGAGATAGAAACGTGAAAATTGTATATAATATTTAAAATAGTACCAATATATCCCAAAGATCACTAATATGCTTATTAATTGTAAAATATGACGTCATCATCATCATTAAAATTTACAAAAAATTTATTAATCTAAAAAAATAGTTTCTTATTTGCGAGGCAGTAAGTTCCTAGTGTAGCACACAACAACGTCGAAGCGGTTTTGTGTGGGGTGCGACACGTCGCTAAGCGACCGAGAAAGCTTAGCGAGCTAGTAATTCGTCCGAATCGCCCACAATTTGGATGACAAGACAACATATAAAATGAGACACACGTATACCGATTAATGGGATTATGACGTCACGTAGGAACAAATTTCGATTTAGCTCTTACAATTTTGATTCAGTGGCCATACAATTTTTTAAGATTCTAATATATATTGTATTGCATGTCTCTTCAAATTTTGATAATTTTTCACATGTAATTTGTGCCAGGTATTAACAAAAATGTGACTTACTGCTGCCTCGTTGCACATATTGATGTTAGGTGATTTAATCTTCACCTATATTAATTCCGAAATTACATACTTGATTGCTTAATCCAGTTTGGCTTCCATCTGTTTAGTCTTCGCATTCTTATGTTAACATATTCTATTATTTGACGCCATTTTTAATTATTAGGTATACAGGGGCAGATCCAGGAGTTATTAAAAGGGGGGGTGGGGGGGGTGGGGTTGTCTTTTAAACAAAAAACACTCATCTAGTTGGGGGACTAGGGCGCTATAAGCCTCCAAGTGGGATCCAGGGTCGAAGCCCCTGGAAGCAAGGTACGATATAATGCTATTTGCACAATTTCAATACCTAACAAATGCGATTCTTAGTGGATTATTCTGGACATTTCAAAAATTCACGAGAGCAATGCCACACTGTGCCCAAGGAGGAGTGGACATTGTTTCTTGTGATGTCCCAAATTCTCGGCAGGGGTTCTAGAGGGAGATTTAAGATTGTTAAATAATTTATTTTATATTTGTTTGTATATAATTTATTACTGAATTATAGCTAAATTGTGATCCTTTCCAACTCCAGGCCAAATTAAGGTTGCAGTATACTTTTAAGCACTTTTTCTAAAGTTTTTTGCAGATTTGAAAGATCTTTTTTGTTTTAGATTCCCTGCTGCGAGATCTATCCAAAGATGCAATAATATTCGACCTTGGTAACATGGAGAAAATTTAAATTTTTTATAAACACACTTTCTTGGGATACACAAGTTTTTTCCTCTTAATGATTAAGACTTGTTTCCTGTTTTATTACATAGAGAAGCTTCTAATATATCATGTGAATGTACAACTTCTTTTTGATTACTTATGAGTCCAATTTTTCATCAATAACAGTCGACATCACTTTTTTTATCATTAGGAAATATAATATAATTAGAAAGAAAAGTCACAAATGAAATTCGCTACATAGACAAGATAGAACTAATTGAGAGCTGTCCAAAACCGTTGAGATTTTGTTTCTAGGTTGTATATGAAGGCAAAATGTGTTTCCCAAATTGACAAAAGTTGCGGCTGGAGATGGCGGTGTCAGAAAAAAATGAGCCCCTACAGGAGTGGCTTAGGTGGAGGTCACAAAAAAGTCGGTATTATTAAAAGTTTTCTATATTTTTCTACAAAGTTTGGAATAGAGATGCGGCATAGGCTGTTCTATCCAGAAATGAAATAAAACCTATAAGTGGCAAAATACCCGAAATTGGTAAATTTAAAGGTATACTGCAACCTTAAATCTTTTCATCCTATCCTGGTTTGCCCAAGAAACGTTTTCCGTGATTTATTTGTGGGTTCGAGTTTTTTGTCAAATAAATAAATGAACCAAAATGGCTTTTGGTAGGGTCCTGGGGGTACACAGGCGGCACGCCCCCCCCCCTTGAAAAAATAGGTACAAAATATGGCGATTCAACCAAAAAAATTATATTAGAGTACTCTACTCAGCATCCAAGAAGGTTACAATTTAGTCAGTATTAATTAGTTCTATACACAAGGCAATGGTGCTGATTGTTGGACTTGGACCAGGGATTGGTTAGGTAAGTCAAATTAAATTTTATTTTAAGCATATTTACTGCTGGCATTTAGCATTGTACACCGTAAAGCAACCATTTTAATTAATTATACACCAATTTGCACCATAAATGACGCATAGGAAGAAATGTTGAAATCTTGTGATTATCTAATTTTAACCAACCATAATATTTATGTATTATTTACTACTTGATTAAAAAGATTTTAAAACACTGTTAAAATCTTTTCACGACACCTATCTTCAACAGAAGCGTTCCCCAACAGTAAATTCATTTGAATCTTCTAATAGCATGTCTTGTGTTGTCCAACGTTGCAATTCTAATTATTAAAGCCAAGTTCTATCTACCTCCGCTTTTCATTTCCCAAGAGATCCTAAATTACTTGAAGAAAAGTTCACGGCGATGATTTTTTTCCTAAGAGATCCGAATTTACTTGAAGAAAGGATCAGGGCAATTTCACGGCCACGGAAGGTTTATGAAATCAACAAGCAGATGAGGGTAAGTTTCTATAATTTCAATTTATTAATTGCCATATTTACATTATTTTCTTTAGTTATGCATTCGTCATTTCAAAGAAGATAACATCGAAAGGACCATAACCTACAATGACGGGCTTCGTACTGTACAGCTTCCAGAGAGAGAATAGCTGTGAAGAAGACAGCAGTACCCAGCATTTTCCCAACTGTCCTTCCTATCTTTCTGAATTCAATTCCAAGCCAAATAGACTATCCATAGATGACAAAGAACGACTGCTGAGGTAATCTGCATACTTCAAGAGTTTAGCTGACAACGAAGAAAGGGTAGATAAGTTCCTAGTTCATTCATATTCTGATCTTCTTTCTAAGCTAAATTTAATCGACCTACCAAACGGCTGGCTAACTAATGTGTCTGATAACACCCCTTTATTTTTTTATAAAAATCGTTATTTTAGAACCGGACCTTTCATCGACCGATCTGTGTTAGTTAACGATGATTTGTACATCAAAGCATTTGAAGATAAAAACGTCACCATTCCAATCTCGCAAATTTTCATTAATGACACTCGCCAAGTTGAGACCATCCTTGATGAAGTAGATACATTTTCAATACTACTTCAAACTATTAACTCTCAAACTTGAATGTTCTATTAACAACCATTTAAAACTTGCTATCCATGAACTCGAAAGTGCAATGAAGCTTGTTGATGGTGACTCGATAGACCTAGAGTCCTAGACATAGATTATTTACATTGCAGTAGTGAATCTCTGAGTATTTCATTCCACTTTTTAGTTGACAACAGATATTATATAATTGCTAAAAGTTGTCGACGATATTTTATAGATATTTTATAATTGCTAAAAGCTGTTGAAGGTGATTAATATCAAATTCTGAAGGAAATAAGTTTCAAATTTAGCCATAAGGAACGCCATGTGATACTTCAAATGGGCGAAGTTCACACCGTAGTGATGCTTCATATAAAAGATGTAAAGTTTTTGGGCGCCATCGACAACCCTGGAAACCCCCCCCCCCCCAACAACTGTGTTTTCAACGATGATAGGAACTTCCTCCGCGGCTGATTTATATCCATTATTACAACAACAATTGGTGATATAGAGATTTGTGATTTATTTGGGTGAGGCAATATGTACAGATAATTATCCTTTAAATGTCACTGTATTTAAATTATTTTCATATGACGCGAAAATATTGCAACCTCAAGTTGTACATCCATTTAACTCAACTCCCTACCTTATCTTATCCTTTGACATAGTCCACATTATGAAATCAATTCGTAATAACTGGTTAAATTTAGAAGACTTTATTTATCCTAATTTTGAGAATTGACCGATGATATTCCACTACCAGTCATCATACCATCTACTCAGTTGAAAGATTATACATATACCTGTTGCTAATATTCTATTGGATCCGAGGGAATTGACTAAGTAAATACCCTCCAATATGTTTTGCTGCTTTTGCAGCATTTGACGACCTCAGAATCTTATAAATAGCTGACAAATTTTCCATAATTAAGAGAGCCCCCTAATAACATCAAAAGCATTTTGCCATCTCATTTAGAGCGACAAAATGTAAACTTAGCTCTTAAGATCTTTCATGAATCAACAGCAGCGGGGCTCTCTAGTTTATATAGTGAGTATACAACAAATGAAAATCGCCATATAGTCAGTGGCGTAGCCAGACCTTGAGTCCAACCTGGGCACACTTGGGGTACTCACCAACGGCCTAGCCTCAAGAAAATCTAGGGAGTTAAAGGTAAATTCAGCGAGCGATCTAGAGGGGGCTTGGGGGTGTAACCCCACATATTTTTCACATACTTTTCACAGAGTGTATATGAAAAAACAGGGCATTATTGTTCTTCCTGGAACTAGTCATACAATCATTTATAATAATAATAATAATAATAATAATAGGGGATACGGCATCCCATACAACTAAGTTGTTTAGCTATAATATTCTATAATAGTAGCGTACTACGCTTTATCGTCGCTTCGACGCCTGTAGTATCCACAGAATAACCGCTTCGCAGTTGTTATGTGGTACTAATCTCAACAACTCGTAATTTGTGTGCAGTTGTTCCAGATACAATAGTACCTTCCATTATTAAGCACAGTACAAGCCAATTCATATTGGTACGGAGAAGTTACGTAGAGTTTTTGAATCTCAGTGTGAATTAAAATCGTACCCGAATATTGATGCGGCTAACTAAATATTGTTGCGGTCAAGGCCGCACCTGCTCTGCGGGCCTGTCATACACTATGTGAATATTTTGACATTTACTATTATTTATGTCTAAGATTACCAAAACAATTTAACGTTCTCTTCCATGCAGTGCCGTAGCCACCAATTAAAAGTGGTCAGGTTAGACCGGGCTGGATATAGTACCAACAGGACCAAGGGTTCAGGTTAACCTGTCCAACCAACCAAAAGTGGTCAGGTTGAAACCTGACCAACCTGACCAGTGGCTACGGCCCTGCCATGTGTATACTTTATACCGTAGCCTTCCAAACCAGTCGTATAATTAACTTCTGCATTGAAATTAATGGACAATAATATAATCAATAACCCTTGCGAGTGAGTCAATGAATAGTAATATTGTAACAAACTAATTGTATTACAATAATAGGAAAAGTTATTAAGATTTCCATCCGCTCTCTATCTCTCTACTGTATTTTTGTGAAAGATAGAGTACTCATGTTATCCATAACCATTCCATAGTGCGCAGCCTTTAGTTAATTGCACGGTTAATTCGACAACAAATCAAATTTGCATGAATTTAAACATCATTGCGAATAATTAATTTAAAAATATAATTTTTCGGCGGCGTACGAATACTTTTGGTAGTCACTATATTGTTCGGATAATAGAGATTGACACATTTTTTTATAAAGCTAGAGAAAGTATGAGAGTACCGTATTTCCCCGAATAAGCGCCCCGGCGCTTATTGTTTTCGTGGGCCAAATTATCTTGAAATTTTTGTGAAAAATCCAGAATATAATATTTAGGTCGGTTCTAATGGTTTCCACCAACAGTATACCTGGTGCAGTGTATATGCACTTTTGGTGTACACTGATAAGTTGGTGTACATGCATGTACAGTGTACACTGGTGTATATGCACTTTATGAACTATATTGGCTACAAGTGTATATACACCAGTGTATACGCACTTTTATCCATATTTTATGTCAATGGGTGCTTATGAATTTAAACTAGTATATTGTGAATTCCTGTGTATCTAAGTTATGATATAACATTGATTCTGAAATTGTACATATATTCCCTCGATGTAATATAGCTAGTATTATACATACGGATGTTATGATTATGAAATACGGCCCGCGTGAATTACTTTGATAATTGCAATCGATTAGATTTTCACACATGCAATTGTAGGATGCATTGCTGGGAATATAATTAGAATTAACTTCAAAGAATTTGTGTTTATTGAAATGCATTGCATGATTATAATTGTATCTTATCAATTAGAATCAAATGTTATACAATCGAAACCGGTTTATTCTAAACAATTCATTTCATGGAAATAAAGAAGAAAAATCATGTAGTTAGAATAAACCGATTGAAGATAAAAAAAATTGGAATTTCTTACACATTTAGAATAAATAGAAAACGATTAGTTACGAAAAACTTGGATTAGAAAACCTGTTTCGACTGAATCGTTACTAGATAGATACACAGGAATTCACAATACTTAATTAAAATTCATAAGCACCCATTGACATAAAAAATGGATAAAAGTGCGTATACACTGGTGTATATACACTTGTAGCCAATTTAGTTCATAAAGTGCATATACACCGGTGTACATGAGTGTACACCAACTTATCAGTGTACATGGATGTACACCAAAGTGCATATACACTGCAACATACCTACCGAAGTAGCCAAAATCAATCGAATTACATTACAGTAATCAACTAATGTGTAATTTTTTTATCATACCAATGTCATTTTATTGACCCGGGGATATTCAAGCCCCCGGCGCTTATTTGGGGAAATACGGTATTTAGATTTTGAACGAGAGTATTTGGTTTGAACAATAATAGGACAGTAAAGTAGCGGTATCCATGAAGAATATGTTTTCCCCCCATCCTTGGACTGGATGCCCCATGCAGCAGGCCTTGACTATGTATTTCAGCAGGGTCCGCAGGGTTGAAATAATGAGCCGGTGGGTCCCACCCTTGGTACGACAACCGGAGCTTTAGCCGCGCTAACCGGGGCCTGGCCCTGCTGCCCCCCCCCCCCCCCCTGGCTACGCCACTACACATAGTCAACTTCATACATTTGATAATACAATCTGGAACATATTAAATGTTAATTGGGTGGAAAAGATATTCTCTTCAACAATCAAAATTTTGCTCCGCTTCGCCTAAACGATCCGAGATTATCCTTTTTGAACCATGTAGTTAAATGGCTGGATTTTTGGAAATTACTTCTTACGCCTAGAGGGAAGCTTACACCACAAGCATTCACTAATTTTAGACATACTTGTATTGCCCTCCCTTTCTTAGTACAAAGATTGAACCTTGAATGCGGTTTTGAATATTTGCTGACATCCCGAAAAAAAATGACACATTAGAACATCATTTTGGGCTATATCGCAAATGTCTGGTTCAAACTATAATACTGTCAATTTTTGGAAGTGAACTTCGACTTGAATTATCTAATCTACTCAAATTTTTTAACAACTCTCTCCAAATATATTCAAGTTTTTAACGACACCTGATTTTCAATGATTGAATTCCTTGATAGAGGCTCACTTAATTCTAAATCTGAAATTATCTACTAATCTTTCATCATAATGTATGAAATATTTTTATTAATGCTACCCGGCAGACATGGGGTCATCTATAAAGGGATTAAGTCCAAGTCCGGAATTAAACCCTTTTATTAAAGGAGGACTTAAGTACGGATTTAAGCCCTCTCAAAAATGGGATTAAGTCCAAAGGGCTTAAGCCCTTTGGGGCTTGGCCGCATGCCTGATCGCTAGCGATTCACATTTAAGTAAACTATTTTACGAGGGATTCTGCCGTCGGAATTTGGTTCTGTTATCAGTATTATTGTAGAGGAATAGTATAGTGAAATATGGAGGGAATGGTGTATTTGTTTGATTCCAAAATGGGAAATTCTTAAAAAATTATACTACGTACTGTAGCTAATTGTATCTTATCGAAGATGGTTAGAAACTTTGATTGAATAGTGGTTGGTCGAGATAATAGCAAACTTGAAAAATTCAGTACTTAATTCTTCTAATCTTATAGATAGCTTCCTGATATGCAGATATATATATACAGTAATACCTCGTTTTACGCGTTTTTTTTTTACGCGTTTTCGTGTTACGCGGAACAATTTTTTATGACCAAACTTTTTTTACGCGATCCTCAACTCGTTTTACGCGGTTTATCTATGATTTTCACACAATTAATTCTCTTTTCTATGGATATTTTCGATAATTTTTAAGATTCATGGTAACAAAGCGGTTCTACATTTCCAAAAAAACAAAAATGATGATTTAGAGATAGTAGATAGTTAGGGATATGTATTTGTCGTATAGTAATTTCATCCAAATATATTATTGGTCAAATGAATACATATTTGCTTCACTATTCATACTAGAGATACCCGGGTGTGGGAGGTACCCGAAGGTGTAGGGTTGCGGTGTGAAGGGAATTTTAATTCCCTTCACAACACAATTCCGTTTCTGTGGGAATTCCCAAGTATTCTCACAAGTTGGTTTCTATCAGGATTCCCATAGGTTAAAATAATTTCCATTCAAAACGATATTGGAAATCCTATGGGAATTCCCATGGGATTAACATACACACGGAAACCTTGGCTATCTGAGAGGTCCGGATGTTGGATTTTAGTGTTTAAACACTAGGTATTTAAAATTTTATTCGATGTTTATAATATTTGGAAACGCATCTATTGGTTTAACATGTGTTACTATGAGAATGAACCGTTTTTTTTACGCGATTTCGTTTTACGCGGGCTTTTCAAGGAACGCATCTACCGCGTAAAAGAGGGATACCTGTATATATATATACTACCATCATTTGACTATTCTCTATATTACTGTCATTTAGACAAGGAGCTCCACAAACACCTACAATCAAGCCGCTCATTCAGGACGCATCGTAACCACATTCCCTCCCCTGTCGTCATAGATGTACTACAGCTTTCTGCTCTTCTAGTAGAACTCAGATCATACATATTTTTACCTTCATACTATTATCTTTAATTTTTGCTTTTTATACTTATTTTATGGTATGATTAGTATATTTATAATTTTATATTAGAGCGGGACCCGGACCCGCCCCCGCCCCCGCCCCGCATCTATTAGTGATTCACCCGCCCCGCCCCGCAAATCTGTCAATATAAACAAATGAATCCGCAACTAACTCACATTAACCCGCGCCCAACCCGCACCAACACTCGATGACCAGTATTATCGCTAGGATTATATAATAGGGTGTAAACATTCGGCGCACAATGTGGGCACAGAAAAATATTTACATCCTTAAGGAATAAAGAAGACGGCAATATGTTTTGGGCGGAAATTTGAAGAATTACGAGTTTATTATTCGGGATTACGAAATAATTCACCGTACAATTCGTTCCATCGCAAGAATTCTGCCATCTTAAGATTATATTGATCATTAATTTTGTTTAGGAAGTATAGAGGGGTACATTGTTAGAATTAGTGGACACTGCGCCCCCAAATAATCCTTTGCGAGAACTCTTGCGCAAACCCGCGCTGACTCGCAGATAGAATCTCTGATCCGCACCCGACCCGCAAACATTCTGATCATTTGACCCGCAAGAACCCTCGGGTTGCGGGTTCCGCAACCCGCATTTATTAACCCGCCCCGCGCAGTGCTCTATTTTATATATATAAAATGCATTATCAATTATTTCCCTTGACATAATCATTGATAGTCTACTTTAATTTAGAGCTGTATTCGGATTCAGATCTAAATGTAAAGTAACTGACCTAACCAATCCTGGTCCTAGTCCATGAATCAGCACCATTGCCTTATGTAAGAATGCTATGATTAGACATAATGATAATTAATATACAGCTTGTCTAAATATGTTATTTAGTGTGCCTAATCTAAAAGTTTTCGAGGGGATACACCCCAGATCCCTCCTCAGTGTCGCTCGATACGCTCGATCCGGTCCCCTCCCCTTAGACAATCCCAGATTCGCCCCTGATAATGTATTTGCTTAATATATGGGTTACCGATGTCTAGAAATTTATTGGTCACATATGAATGTACGAGCCCTTCGGTCCCGCCGCTTTGCGACTGATCGGTTATACGCACCTCAAGTTGACGGCCGCTACGCAGCCTTACTCCTCACTGAACCTTTGATTATATAGCCAGTAAATATTCGTTGTAGGCAGTGTTTTTTTTAAGGATTTGCTTAGAGGGCCCTACCAACAATTAGAGGCCCTCACCCCAACAATTAGAGGCCCTCACTCTACATTTCATGATATTGAGTACTTAGCACGTTAAAAATTAGAGGCCCATTGAGAAAAATTAGAAGCCCATTTTGGGCCTCTAATTTGCCTTAAAAAAAACACTGGTTGTAGGTATATACACCCTTAACTACCATTTTCCATACTTCTGACTTGTTTACCTATATACCTATTGAAAACTAACTTCTGGGTTGATTTTGAATTTCATTAATTTGTTTACCTATTTGTGTAAACAACAACCACAAATATTCATATTAGAATTTGTAAATGTGAAATTAGAAATCAACATCCCATACCTCCCAAGTTTGAGATGGTCCAATGCGGGTCACCCACCTACTCCCCCCCTCACTACATAGATTCGAGGGTATGTGGATTCGTTTTGGAGATTAGTTAGGACTCTTATATACTTAAAATTAGATTGGTAAAGTAATTTTGACATATTTATGTTAGTTTCTATAGGAAAAAGACAAGTTTTACTACCTATTTACTGAATAAGAGTAACTAAAATGAAAAAAATAATCTTAATAATGTTCTGATTTTAGAGAATTGTGCTCCAGAAAATTATTTTTCCAATGCGGGTTTAATAGCCGTTGAACCTCATTTCTAGCATGATTTTGAATTTCATTAATTTGTTTACCTATTTGTGCAAACAACAACAACAAATGTTAATTATAGACATTTATAAATGCCAAATTCGAAATCAGCATACTTATTTACTTATTATAACATTTGAAAGTTAGTTTTATATCCCAATATTAATTGCGGTTTATATTCTCCCATCACTTTAGTTAATTAATACAATCCGGACAAACACACACACACACACACACACAACAGAAGAGTTTAAATAATATAGATATACAGATAATACTTTGCTTGTTATGAAGTCATGATGATGTTATATTACTAAATGTGAAGAAATACTAGAATCTCTGGTACCCTTGGAGATAATTTATTTACATTTGGCTTATTAATACCGATGCATCTTTTGACACCTAATAAAATAATATATACTTTTATTGTTTTATTGCATGGATGTTGTGATTGGTAGCAGGGATGGATCCACTGGGGGGTTCAGGGGGTTGCACCCCCAAAGAATGGCTTAGGGGTAGTGCGAACCCCCCTCCCGAAAAATATGATATTATATTCCCAAATTATATCTAGGGACTGGCACAATTTCCGAGATTGGTTGAGAGAAATTTAGCAGAGTTATTTCCCTATCTCCCTATCTTAAATGCTTTGTTTATTAATCGTTAACTGTTGATTCATTGTGACTGTTGGTTAATGGATAGTTTAATTGATTAATTATTAATCTATAGTTATGTATGAAAGTAGAAAATATTTCTTTGGCGTATCTATACTATTAAAACACAAGCCTGGGTGGGTGGGTGTATATCAGTGTTTCCCAACCTTTTAAAAATCGTGAACCCCCTGATAGCCGAAAATTTGGTGGTGCACCCCCAGGACATACTTAAGTCTGGAGGATACTATTGACAAGAGAATCGATTATAAAAACAGGATGGGAGGTGAACATCATATGGTCTCATTAGGATGAAAAGCGTCAGTATGTAATAATATGACAAGGTTAATCTAAGTATACATGGATTTATAGACGAGCGAGCGTAGCGAGCGAGAAAAATTTTCTGGGGTGAAGAGGATTTTCAAATATTATTGAGTATTACTAACAATTTATGACAACAATATTTACTGATTTAGGCTTGATAAAATATGAGATGCACCAATATTGTGGGGTGCACCAAAAGGTAGGTTGTGGTAAATGGACCAGTACGGACGAAGCCCTCTTTGAAAAAGCGACAGGTAACTTACAGAACACAATAGTAACAAATAAATATAGTCGAGTAATCAGAATTTTAACTTGTAGATTTCAATATTTAAAAAACTTTATTTTAAAATGCTCAATATTCACTCCACTCCTTGTCCAGTGCACCCCAGGTTGGGAACCACTGGTGTGTATATATGTGTATATATTTGTTTGTATGTTACGAGTTGATTGAAGAAACTGGACGGTTTCCAAATGATATTTTTGGCATATAAGGGTAACTTTTGGCACCCGCCAACAAGTTGAGGTTTCCACTCAAAATTTCTCACACCTCGACAAGTTGTGAAGTCATTGTCACATTTCGAGAACCTCGAAAAGAACGCTAGTATTAAATATATTTCAACTTCCTTAAAATGTGCTTTCTCAAATGCAGTTCTTAAAAAAGAACGTGCAAAAACTGCCACAGTTGACCCAAAAGCGCTTCCCACGGCGTCCACAATTCTAGGGCACAACGTTGGACATTGCACCCCCAGATATTTTGTGCTGGATCTATCCCTGATTGGTAGAGTGGTAGGTCCCACTTTTTCTTCCCGATATTTAAGTGATATACAGCGGAAAATTATATCATTGAAACTAATTACCACAAAAGCAGGCTATAAAAACACGACAATACCCACCAAAATTCTCGAAATCGCTATTTTGAATAATGATAATTTTGTAAATTTACATAATCAAATGATGACATAGCTCAATTGTAAAGGGTGCTATGTATCCCTTATGTTTCTATATAGTTATAGAACATTTATGAGGTCTATCACTACTAGTTAATTAGGTAACGATAAATAAACGATTTATCAATGGCCTTGCATTAATCCATGGTCACGGTTCACAAATTTGGCGAATAGGCCTTATAAAACGTAGGTCACGGCCTACTATGGTACTATTTTGAAAGAGGAAATGTTGGGTGGTCGAATACTTATGTCCGGGTACTGTATCAAGGGTACAAATCTGTATATTAGCTAGATTGCAACGTCTCTTTGGTGGAAGTCATAGAATATCAGGGATGCCAACCTCTGAAACCAAAAAGCTGGAGGTTTGCATTTTTTGGCGGGAGTTTTACCAAAAAAGCGGGAGGTCGTAGATTAAAAATCGGGAAAAAAGCGGGATACTCAAAATATATGCTGTTTCTTTGAATTTATCATGAATATAACAATACAATCAGACGTAAACTACGTATAAAAGGACTGGAATCGACAAAAAATTGGACCATGGATGAACTAGAAGTGCATTCGATATTTTCACTAATTACTGTTTCTTATGAACATTAGATTATATTTATGTAATTTTTAACCGGATTCGAACCTAAAAAATGTCAAAAATACAATTTTGAGTGTAATTGTTTAAGGTATTATTAGCAACCCATAAGCTTTAAAACAAAACCTGACTACGTTATCTATTATTTTCACAAAATTGAAATACAGTCGACTCCGCTTAATAGAGCCACCGGTTAATACATTTCTCCTCTTATTGGGTCTAGTAACCTGGTCCCGAGGTGACTCTTTTAAGCGGAGTCGACTGTATGCCTGAATTTGGATTTTCTAAGCGATTTTGTTTGTTCTTGGTGCATTTCTGTTCATTATTTACTTTTCTCTTTAATTCTCTTTAATTTATACCTACAAATATTTATATTAGTTTACTACGTAACTCGTTATGCCCAATACTTGTTCAGTATTCGGATGCAAGTCCAATTACAGAGGTCATCCCAGTGCTACTGTATTTAAATTGCCGAGCGCCCCGCGCGATTTGAAAGATAAATGGATTAGAGCTCTCCATAGGGATAGATATTCATTTGTATTCATCACTTCAGATAGGAAGACATTATACGGATTGACCGGACTGTCCAAGCTGATGGTACCTGTACTGAAACACCACGAATTAGGCCAACTTATCGTATTAACGCAGTACCCGTTATTTTCCAAGGCTGCCCGTCTTATTTTACTTCAACTGCTCAGAAAACAAAGCGTCTTAGTCGAGAATCTAAGGAAGAAGAAAACTTCGCTAAAGGTCTTCACGATAGTATCGTTCAAAACCAACAAGATCGTTTACAATTCGCTTTGGATAACTTTGATGATCTTAAAATGAAGTTGCCTCGTTTACATCTTAGCCAAGACTGGGTGGCGTGGTACTCTTCCAGTAGCACCTTGCAGATCCTACAGCTGGAATTATTTAACAACACTATTATAATTCAATCTACACTAACAATTCAGTCAGACTTAACAGTTTCAGCCGTTACTCGCCAATACCAAATACCCTTGCAGTTCAATCGAATAACCGACTTACGACAAATTGACTCCCTAATTGATAATATCTTAAATTTTGAGCCAAATCCAGAGTTACTTGAGTCCAGCCTTGTTCTTGTAAGTATCAAGGAAGCAGCCACTAAATTGCAATTGTCAATATCAATGTTAGATGCTACTGAACAGACTGACGAGGAACACTCAAGTACACATTTATTACCTCTCCTCCAGTTTATTACTTATCAACTTGAAAACTCACTAGTTTCCGCTAAACAACGAAGATATAACGTAGTTACTCAGGTTAGTATTTTCTGATTTCATTAATTTCATTATTCACCTTTTTATTTTAATCTAGACGGTTGCATTGAAGGCAAATCTGATCTCACCAGCGTGCTATCGTTTTTTTACAATCCTTGGATTGTCTTAGCTTATTCTTCCAACCACAAGGTCACTTCGTGCTTTATCTTCGTGCATAGGATTGGACAGTGAATATTTACACTTACTAAATAATTTAACTTTACATTTTGTAAAAGAGATCGCCATGTTGTTCTAAATATGGACGAAATCCACGTTTCATCAGAAATCTCCTATCAAGGTAATAGGTGATATCACATATAGTAAATGTATATATTTATGCTTACATTTCTTATTCTATTGTTTAGGTGGAAATATTATTGGTGAGATCGATCCTACTACTCCAACTAAGAAAGTTTTTGCCTTGATTATTTCTTCTTAATAGAAAAAATGGTCACAAGTTGTGAGGTTATTTCCATCAAATTTTTCTACTGCTGAGGAACTCTTCCCAATCGTAAATCTTGTAATTAATGATATTGAAAAGTGTGGACTATTTGTTGAAGTACTCATAACAGACAATTATCCAATGATTGTACGTTTATTTAAATTATATTCTTTTGACCAGAAGACGTTACTTCCCGCTGTTCAACATCCAACTTGCCCAGAAAGAAAACTCTTTATTTTGTTTGATTTCGTACACATAATTAAGTCTATAAGGAACAACTGGTTAAACGTGAAGGACTATGATCTAACGTTTAAATATCCAGACATGCTTCTGTATCCTTGGACCTCTATTTCTGCTACAGAACTGAATGAGGCAAAATTTAATGATATTCGATTATTGTACCAGAGCGAACAACATTCTACAGTAAAGCAAGCTCACAAGCTTAGTTCTAAGGTATGTTGGCCCACAAGTTTAGAACGTCAGAACGTGAATCTAGCACTTCGCGTTTTCAACGAGTCCAATTTTGCAGCTCTTAAAATTCAAAACGATTTACGACAACATTCTAAAAAACGATTTACGACAACATTCTCCAGAATGATCCAATAGAGCACCAATTTGGCCTATATCGAATGATGAGTGGCGCGCAATATCACATCACCTACTCTCAGATATTGCAGAGTCAACGTCGCCTGAACCTTTCAAATATTCTTAAGTTATTCTCATTACAACAAAACAAAAGCGAGCTTACCCTTAAACGATTTATACAAACCTTTTCTCAAACTTCTGATGAGTTCATTGATGTGCCTTGCGATCCTTATATTGAAGCTATACATGATCTAACCTCTGTCAATCTGGACATTCATGTTCTCCAATCTATTGTGTTTTTTGGTGGTTACGCTGTATACTCGTATCTTAAAACAACTAGTTGTCACTATTGCAATCAGCTACTTACTGAAAACAAAGAAATTGAGATTCCAGACGCAAAAAAGTATGACCTTGTAAGATATATTGATCGTGGTTCTTTGAAGTGGCCTTCTGATATCGTAATTGAGTCAATAGTGATACTGTGGAAAATATTCATTAAAATTGACGAAGACAAAGTTTTAAAGAAACTGTTCTACTCCTCGCCTTCAAGAAAGGTGTTAATTCAATTAGCTGAAAACGTATCGGTTGAAATGTATAGTGAGAATTGGAGGAATAACTGTCCTGGTTGTTTTACTTCTGGGTGGAGTTTGTTAAGGAAAATACTTAGCACATGTGCTAATTGCATATTAGCCAACAAAGTTCGGAATGTAAACTCTGAAATAAATTCTGGAAAGAAGGATATCCGGAAAATGAAGAAATTTAAATCTATTTGAAATATTCCTTATGTACTGTATGCGTAATACTAATTCCTTATCTTGTATGTAAAATCGTTATACTTTCACTGAATTAACTTCAATGAAATGTTAATGATATTCACTTTGCTTTTACAGTATAATCCAGTTAAATATATAATCTAATGTTCATAAGAAACAGTGATTAGTGAAAATATCGAATGCACTTCTAGTTCATCCATGGTCCAATTTTTATT
This sequence comes from Hexactinellida sp. DTS-2022, assembly GCA_028753945.1. Taxonomy (NCBI): domain Eukaryota; kingdom Metazoa; phylum Porifera; class Hexactinellida; species Hexactinellida sp. DTS-2022. The sequence goes on from JAPNXP010000014.1 coordinate 4,090,399, forward strand.
GTCGATTCCAGTCCTTTTATTACGTAGTTCACGAATCAGATTAATTATACGTTTGAATATCTGCAATTAGGAAACGCTTACTTTTCAAGGAAAATCTATCAAATTTCTTCTCGCGTATCTCGTATTCACCCAATGTATGCAATAACACAACGAAACGAAGTAGTAGATTATTGAATTATATTTATTACAAAGTGTTTTTTAGTAGATATAAGTATATGTAGCAGATTTAAATATCTTCAAAAGTTCATGTCATTTATGGACATTTTCTAGAGATTTCGAGGAATTTCATGACGATTAGGCCATCAAATTTGTAAATGTGTTGTAAAGCTTATTCCACCCTTGGTTGCACTGATTGAAATATAAACTGAACGAGAGAAAATGCAGCATCATATCTGGTATAACACCTTTCTGGAGTATGTAAGCCACTTTAGGATATTTTTAAGAATTTCTTCCAAATTCGAATTTAACATAATATTAGTATGTACAGTGTAATAATAAGTGGGCTATAGAATCTTAACTAACATACAAGTATATGAGTAGAACAAAACTTGGAACTCGTAAATTATATTATTACGGTATATAGACTAATTTTTGCAAAGAGATTCAGTTATTTACTTATACATATATAAAATCCTAATATAGGACAGATTTCCAAGAAAGCGGGAGTTTGAAAAGTTTGGCGGGAGGTCGGGAGGATGGGAGAAATAAGGGCTAAAAATTGGGAGACTCCCGCCAAAGCAGGAGGGTTGGCAACCCTGAGAATATGTTCAAAATCTTCGAACTGTCCAAACAATTCGATCGCATCCGATATATGCCTGTTTCTTGGATCCCACTAATTAGCACTAAGTCACGGTATGTGGGATCATCGTGAGTTGTTGTACACATTAGGCAGCCTGCAGCCCCGGCGCCAGAGAAAATCCTTGCCATATTTCCATTAATCAGACAATGAACGATTTTAATATGTACTATTCCGGATTATGCAATTCTCTTGTTTCATTAGTACTCAGTGACCATTCACTAAGAAGTTAAGTTCGAACTTAAGTAGTACGAACATTATGCAAGCTACGGAATTTGGATTAGACACTTTGGAATTCCATGTGTACGAGCCATTGTATTTCTTAGGTCCGAGAAAATTCCGATTTGAGGGCACCCTCCGGATCCACAGTGCCCGGATAAGGGGTTGGAGTGTACTAGTATACTCTTAATAATGCTAAATACATAAAAGATCAAAAAATTAAAAAAATGTTTTTGGGAGTTTGGCGCACGTGGCACTCAAAATTATTTCTGAAACTAGGGCGTTTTATTCTAAAAATTGTACTTCCGGTGCCTTATTTCCTAAAAATATCTGATATTTCTGAATTAAAATTTCAGTGAATACTCAAAATGTATAGAGCTTGCGAAATATGCATTAAAAATCCAAACTTGAAATTTAATAATTTGCTCATAGAACTGTGCCACCAGCGGTAATCTATATACCGTATTTATTCGAATAGTAGCCTCTATTCGAATAATCGCCTACCTCCAATAATCGCCCACCTAAAGTAGCAAATAAAAATTTATTACTGCTACCCGGAGTAAACATTTACATCTAATATAACTCACAATACGATTATCAACCGATTATCATAATTAAATTGTAATAAAATGTGATATTCTAGAAAATTGCTCAAAGTTATTGGTCGAAAAATGGAGTAAAAAACAATAATCGCCTAGGCTACTATTCGAGTAAATACGGTATGTATTTGTTTTTAAGTACCGAGTTGATTGAAGAAACTGCACTTTTCTCAAATCAGTTTTTTAGCAGTAACCTTTAGCCTCCTCCAACATGTTGAGATTTCAACCCGAAATTTCCCACTCCTCGCCAAGTTATGACATCATTGTCACATTTTGATAAGCGTGAAAATTTGAGGCCATCCAAGTCAGCTGAAAAACTGTCGTTGGGTTTTTGGTAAAAATTTATGGGTCGAGATATATTGAATTAGGCAATAAAAATTTAATCAGGTAAAAAATTAATTTTCATCTATACCAGGGAAAATTCCAAATTTTTATAAATATATATTGTCTTGCTAGTTGCTAGAGTTAATAACCTGTTCAAAATACATTTTCATGCTAACAGGAGAAGGACCCAAGTGAGACATTTTCGAAATTTTAACAGCAGTTTATTTGTTATTATTTCTATTGGTTTATTTTAATATACGAAGTATACTCATCTTACAAGATTTCCCATTTTTTATCTTTGGGAACGACTAGCTTTAGTTCCACTATCTCCCAATTTTCCTAGCTTATTTTGATCTTGGGACTTTTCCCAAGTTAATTTACTTTGGAAATTATTAATGGAAGCACCATTCGAAGTTGAATGTCAATTTATCTCAGCTGGTTATAACTTGAAACAATGGGATCTCGTTAAAAATGCCAATTTTTTGAGTTCTAATCAAGAGCATGAAGTTATGAAATCACCAGGAACTGAATTTTTGAGTCCTATTCATCCTTCAAGCCGGCACCCATTCTCTTCCTTAGTATTGGATTCTTCTTCTAAGTCAGTTGCTGCTTTAATAATTGGTAATCATGAATTATACATTTCAACTTTAATAGAAGGTATGGGTTTCAAGAAGATTCTATTGAACTCACCACATTGTTTAGTATTCATTGGTATAAATGATAAATTTATTGCTGTTGGATGTAATAAAGGTGTATTTATCGTTGATACAAATATCCCTAAAGTAATTGAATTTATCCGTTTGCCTATTCTTGACCACAAAACTGATACTGTTCTTTGTATTGATTCATCCCATGATCCTCTGAATCCAAATTTAATTGCATTTGCTACAGAATTGGGCTTATTATATTATTTTTACTGCTTTCGTGAAAAATGTAACCCTGAGCAATTATCTATGAAGGATTCTTTTTCAAAAATTCTCAATCTTAAATTTTGTTCACACCTCTTTTCATATTTGGTTACCGCTCATTCAAGTGGTGCTGTAAATATTTGGGATATAAAGAACAACAATTGTATACATAACTTTTCCTTCAATTCTAACACTTCAAGTGCTAGTCTTGATTTTACACATATTCGAAACGACTATTTATTGTGTATCGGATGGAATGATGGCATTGTTGGGATCTTTAATTTAAAACTAATGCAAAAGGTAATTCAGTTTACTATACCAGATTCTATAATAACAGGATTGTTATTTGTACAGAATGGTGTAAATCTAATTGTGGGAGATTCATTAGGGCAGATACATATTTACAATACCGATACACAAAAAATCAGTAGAGCCTACCGATTACACTCATCTACCTTAAAAGGACTTGCTTTAAAAAATATTAAACAATTGTCTCAAGGTAAACAATCATCCAATGGTTCCCATTTGCTATCAATAGGAGCTTCTCAATCTTTTGAAGATAGAGACTTAATTTCGCACCAAAGTTATGAACAAATGTATCTTGCAAACTTCAACAATTCACTAAATCCAATTACTTCAAAAAGTTCCTCACTCAAATGTTCCAAACCTATTAATGTAGAAAACGCTCCATCACCAGTGATTATATCTCCTCTGCGTATGGATGTCAATTGTAAGCAAACATGTTCAATTCCATTTATTAACTCAAGAACCGTGCAAGATAATTCTCATCAATATCGCGAGTATACTAAAATGTCGTGTACAGCACAAACATTTAGAGATGATGGATATGTACCTCATCGAGAGTTACCTCAAGAAATGTTTAATACAGCGAACTCATTAATACCCACAATTCACGAGGATGTGGCCACCAGATTAACTGATCGGTCAATTAAAATAGGGCCAAATGAATCAATTAGTTTGCTACATGACAGCCTACATCTTAAAAGAAACCCGCCCATTTCCGATTACAATGGTGAAAACGATAGCGCTAAAATTTATGAGTCTAATAAATATATAAAGGAAGACTCGCCAGTTTTAAATCGCCACCAAAATCAAATCATTTCAAATTCAAATAAGCATAATGCTGTTGATATTGATTGTATTCATTCTATAATGGAACATCACTCATCTGATATCAAAGATTTTTTTGGCGAGCAAATGATTAACTTATTGGGAGAAATAACAAGAAATGTTACTAACCAACAGTTGCAAATTGCTTCTCTACATAATAAATTAGATATTTTGCTATCTTCATTTGAAAAAATACTTAAAACTATTTCGCAAAACCCGCATTTAATATAATTTGTTATGTTCCTTTTGCACCAAAGATTAACGAATATTGTACCAAATTTTCGACTTCGACATTATACCCATTATTTCAATATTTTTTAATATCTGTCCAACCATATAACCGCTATATTTGGTGAATACATTGTCTTTAGAGATTGCGAGATGTTAATTTGAGGTGTCTGGGTGTCTGGATGGCGGTTGATACTTTTAATACAAGTTGCAGTGCAATGGGTAATTTTCTCCTGATGTTAAACTGCATGTCAGAAAACTGAAGGCCTACATACTTAATCTGTTGTTATCTCAAAAAGTTTTAGTTCTTTTTAAGAACAAATTTATTTTGGTATGGACAAATATGCAACAATAATTTTCATATCTTAAAAAAGTTAAATTTCTCCATAAGATTCTGATTTGAAAATCATGATTTTCCCAATCTATTGCTTGTAAAATTCGTTTAAATGAATTACTAAACTCATTGGGGCTAGATCTATTGATTAGATTTTGGGAAAATAAATTTTTATACTGAGATCAAATTTCTAAATAGTAGACTAAATTTACAGTTTTCAAAGTTTCTTCCTAAGTGTATGTTAAATAGTAATCCGTTCTTCATGAAGAGCTTGTTCCATTAGTTTTTCGATTTCGCCCAATACAAGCTGAGAAATCTAAATTGGAACGTTATTATTATTTTTCAGAGATTAATTACCGTAGTTCAAAAACAAAATATATGTAATGTGTGTTTGCATAATAATTGTATTGTACTTAAATACTTTTAAAAAAAAGTATTTGTATTGTATTTAAATATATTTGAATCAAGGTTGAAACCGAATACTGATATATTTGCTTGAACCGAATATTATTTGCCGAATAGTTTTATATTTGGTTGCCAACTTGATATCAGTATTTGGTGTTCTGTTGCCAACCTGATATGATATATCACTATTCGGTATTCGGTCTCCCGACCGAATATTATTAGCATTCGTATTCGGTTGACGTGACAGAATATTATCAGTGTTTGTATTCGTTTGACGTAATCCGAGTATTATCAGCGTTCGTATTCGGCAGTATATTATACAGACATTTGCAAATACGCCCAAATCACAAATTATTGTTACGGTATAGGAAAATATTCCTATTTTTCGCGCTCCTTATTAATATTTTTCGTAATCTTACTCAAAAAGGAGCGCCCCCTCGCGCACCTGATAATTCATGACGCAATCATTAAATTTGCAAGCAAGGAAGGAACACTTAATTTGATTTTTAACTTAATATACGATATTCAATATTATTCACCATTAGCTGATAAATTATATGTTTCTTACGTGTATGAGGTCAGATAATCGGTATTATAAAACAACTTATTGTTTAGCAAGAAATGTGTCAGTATATAATAGGGGCCAGGGATTTATACAGGATTTTTCTTGATGGGGGGGGGGGAAGGCTGCTAGTACCAGGATCCGCTAAATAATTGCTTCACCAGCTGGGGGTCTGGGGGCGCTGTTAGCTCCCCAGTAGGGTCCAGGGGCGAAGCCTCTGGAAGCCAGATACAATTTATAGTGCAAAGTATTATTGCTAACAATGGAGAGCTATTGCTGTAAAATAATCACGTAGTATTTGAAGCTGTGGTAACTAATGGAAGATAATTATAGCTTCTGGCACAATTTCATTAATGACTAGCGCGTATCGCTTGCTAGGTCGCTTCGCGGCAGATCACAACCACACACCAACCGCTTAGCGGGTGGTGTGTGGTATATATACTTCGAAACCTTGATTATAATGCGTAAATAGGACTAAAGTAGGTCAATTTACAATGTGAAATTTTTGTGATTACGTCATCATGCGATAATGGGTTAGCATATTGGCGATCTGGTGTGATCAACGTGTCCGCTTCATTAATGTGCATATTCTATTAAATTTTCAGATTTTTATCTCTTCGTGGGCGCGAATTATGTTCGATTAAGTGAATTTTCAGGGTCCTCGAAATGTGAAAATGACGTCATAACTTGTCGAGGTGTGAGAAATTTTGAGTGGAAACCTCAACTTGTGGTGGGTGCCAAAATTACCCCTATATGCCAAAAATCTCATTTGGAAACCGTCCAGTTTCTTCAATCAACTCGGAACATACAAACAAATATATATATACACCCACCCTTGTGTTTTATTAGTATAGATTATCACTTAGTAATGTTTGAATGGTATGTGTGAGGAAGATACAGAACTTTCAACATAAAATATTCTAGCCTAGATAAGAATATGTCGATTTGTATCTTTATAAAAGGCTAAAACACCTAATTTTAATTGAAAATAAGAACTTAGCAGCATTTTTCCAGGGGGGGGAAACTCAAGCTAGGGGGAGGGAATCCCGGGGCGCCCCCCCCTCTATTTAATACCCTGGGGGCCTCAAAGGCAATTAGCCTCAGGCCCCAAGTGCAGTTAATCCGCCACTGGGTTGACGTACCAAATATTATCAGTTTTTGTATTCGGTTGTCGCAACCGAATATTATCAGTATTTGGATACTCAACCAAATATCAGTATTCGTTTTCGGTAGGGCAACTATTAATGAATACTGATATTCGGTGCGAGCGGTTTCAACCTTGATTTGAATGTATTTGATCCCAAGCCTGCTTGGTTCAGGAGATATAAACTTGCTTCGTCATCAAAATTGGCACATATCTATGCCCATATATGGTAAAAATCTACCTTTTAAGAGACTAGGGTCTACCAATTTCTTTAGTTAGTTATAGGAAGTATGATATATTAAAACTCTAGTAAGGATAAATGTCCCAGGTCAATCCTGTTATCCGATTGCTTCTAGTGCACCTTATATGTTTAGCCATAGCAATCCATATACTAAGGCAATGGCACTCTAGTGAATCACTGGACCATGGATGGCAATTACCATGGGTTTCCAAATTTCTACTAATTGTCATATAGCCTAGGCTGGGGGACATCCATTCGTTCGAATTTTACGTTGTCATTAGTTCGAATTTGTTGAACTGTCGTTAGTTCGAATCTATTTTACAAGTCTATCGTTAGTTCGAATCAATTTCACAAGTATTGTCGTTAGTTCGAATCTTTTTCAAGACTACTGTCATTAGTTCGAATCAATTTTCAAGACTACTGTAATCAGTTCGAATCAATTTTCAAGACTACTGTCATTAATTCGAATCAATTTTACAAGTAAGGTACATATTATTTACTGATATAGGTCATTAGATTTATAGGCAGGGGTGGATCTAGCCACTCAAATTTGGGGGGGCAAATTTTGGATGAGTTTTTATCATTAAATATTCTCGGCCAAGTGTTCAACAAAATAGGACTAAAATTCAAAATAGAATGAAATTTTCTAATAGGATAAAATTTTGGGGGGGTGCGCACCCCCCCGCACCCCCTTCTAGATCCACCCCTGTTTATAGGAGCATATATTAATATCTATCAGATTAGGAACATAAAAGAAAAATAATTAGTAACATAAATTAGAAAGGAATATAAATACGTATAATCAATTAATTGGTACATATTTCAAATCTGGTTTGATCACTGAGCGGCAAACAGGACAAGGTTGTCCTAGTAATTCAATTATATTACTATACTCTGTGCAGCAATTAGCATGCTTACAGGGCATGAATAGACATGTACTCGTTCGATGTGACAGACCATGGCCTACTTAATATACGGCTATATATGTCGCCGAGAAGGCCATAAAACAAAGAGGCCAGTTTCTAATTTTCAAAATGGAGAATTGATCTTTATTCGAATAATTAGCAATGATAGAGCTGAAAAGTGTATTATAACTATATAGGAATATGGTATCCAGGTATACATAGCACCCTTCAGAATTGTGATATGTCATCATCTGATGACGTTATGGTTATTTTGGTTGCGAATTATCTTGTTTTTCTAGCATACTTTTAACATGGTTAAACGCGTTATAAATGTTCAAAATTGGAACATGGTTATACCCAGAAGTAGTAGGATAAAATATATCCAAATTATAAATGGAATGTTGACACATTCCTCGGTTGCCATGGAAAATGTAAGTGTTAATTATCTCACTATCTCAAAAATTATTGAAGTTAGGCATATAAAATGTATTATCGATGAATAGGAAGTTACCTACGTATTACGGACAGATCAGTACCAGTCTAGTTTACATAACATTCATAGTTTTTGAGTTATGGCACATTTTAGGAAATATACATTTGCCATGGCAACCGAGGAATGTGTTAACATTCCATTTATAATTTCGATATCTTTTATTCTACTACTTCTGGGTTTAACCATGTTCCAATTTTGAACATTTATAACGCGTTTAACTATGTTAAAAGTATGCTAGAAAAACAAGATAATTCGCAACCAAAATAACCATAACGTCATCAAATGATGACATATCACAATTCTGAAGGGTGCTATGTATACCTGGATACCATATTCCTATATAGTTATAATACACTTTTCAGCTCTATCATTGCTAATTATTCGAATAAAGATCAATTCTCCATTTTGAAAATTAGAAACTGGCCTCTTTGTTTTATGGCCTTCTCGGCGACATATATAGCCGTATATTAAGTAGGCCATGGACAGACAAACTACACAAATGTTTTCCAAACTTTGATCTGTGTTAATTTAATCTTCCTCATCTGAATATTCTGTATCACTCACAGCAAAATTCTCACCTATTTTAATTTTTCCAATTGTGCGGCTTATCGCCTGAATAAATTGCCATGGTGAGCAGTGGCGGACACTTGACGAAATATTGGGGGGGCGAAATTAGTTTGGACTCATCACACTTTCACTTTCAGTCGCTATATAATTATGCTATTTTGGTGTTGTTGTTTCTATTACAATTTGTACGCACTCCTTCCATTTTTAAAGTAAAAGATTCCTTGTGTTTCCACTTTTTGACTCAAATTTCTTTAAACTTTATTCTTTCGAAATTATTGGGGGGGGGCAATCGCCCCCCCTAGTGTCCGCCACTGATGGTGAGTAGACTCCTTCACACAACTTTCGTTTTGAAATGAATCTAAATTCATCATTTCTGATATCTTTCTTTTTCATTGACCTCGTTATTTCTCTGCCTTGACTTAACCGTCCAATATCGTTATCTACATCTTGTATTATTTCATTTAGTGTGTTTATGAAGTCCATATCCTAGGATGACTATTCTTTATAATCGCCTTAAGTTTTGCATGATAGCTCTCTGCTAAGTTATTGGTAGATACACTAACACCAGCCAAAAGTATTTGAACAATAAGGATTTCAATGCACACACATTACTCGTCAGGTAACTTATTAACGGCTATCTAAACTACTCTGAAATGACTATAAATATATTATTATAGATATAAATTGCAAAATATTGTGATTTCTATTCAATTTTGAAAAAAATCACGAAGTGGCATAAGTGTTTCTGCCACGTGCCACTTGTGGCATAAGTGGCACAAATGGAATTGTGGCTGTATCACAGCAGAAAATATTCAGATTGATTTGAAATTAAGCACTTAGAGTAATTAAACCATGTGGAATTCAAATCTGCTATCAGAATTAATATATTAACATTGCATCTGAATGATAACTAATTAATTATTTAATTAGCTAAATTATATATGTAATGAGTTTACGCCTCCATAAAAATGTAAATTCGAAAACTTTGCTGTTTTATTATACTTTACACATCGCTTCATGTAAATAGCCATTTTGTAGCATCTACTAATGTTATTATGCTGGTATAATCTCAAATGTCGGAATACCAATTATTGCTGTTCAAATACTTTTGGCCGGTTAGTGTATAGTTATATGAAAATTGAAATAAGTATTTAGTTTTTCTAGTTGCAACATCTGAGGACTTTCCAAGGAACGCATTTGAAAAAAACTGAATGCAGGGCTTATCAGAGGGTGTAAAAATGGTATTGCCATAAGTTGCTTAATATATTTCGTGACATCGGGGTTACTTCTAAAACTTTCACTTAGACCTACCTTCTGTGATTTTATCCATATTCGTTGAGTGAAGTGAAACCAGCAACCAATAGTTCTATGTTAGGATAAACTTGTTCTAAGAGCATTTTTAGGTGCTGATTCCCAATCTGCACTCCGTGGAGGACCTCAAGTCATGCGGGATGGTCACCTGCTGCCGAGTCTGTTCGTGCTGCTGCCCAACAAGAAAAGGCTACCTACAGGAGGATGGATAGCTAGAATTTGTCCTAAAAAGGTTCCGGAATTTGTCTTAACTTCGCAATTGGAATTTGTCCTAAATATTCTGGAATTTGTCCTAAATGTTAAAACTGGAATTTGTCCTAAATGTCAAATTGCAATGTAAATAACGATTGAAATTTAATGATTATTAGCAAAGAAACAGTAATAAAGTGAAATTTAAGAGAGCTAATAAAACAAATAAAACAAATACATTGAAAGAATGATTATTTGTTTGGATTATAACTTTGAAGTAAATATTTTGAAATATCTACTGGAAAACTTTCAAAATACCTTTTACTTTTGCCCTACAAATCGGACATATTACTTTCATGTCAATTATGCGTTCTGCACATGCCTGACAAAAGCCTCCGTGTACACAGTCTTCATGTAGGAGTGCAAAGTTCTCTTCTCTTCCTAACAAGCATATATGGCATATATTCCCTTCTTGATTTGTATGTGCAGATATACTTTCAGAATTACTCGTATCTTCATCTTCTGCAATTTCTGATTGCAGATTTGCGCGCCCTACTGTGGTTGCGATACCACTTAGATATTCCATTTTATTTATAGAACCATTAATATATTTTTCTTTGTATTTATTCCTGCTAATACGTTTAGCTTTGTTGGTGCAATTAGGTCCTCTCGTTGTTTCCAAATCTTGAATTAATCTCTGTAACTCGGTGTCATTGTCTGATATTATGTTATCTAAGTATGCTACAGTCAAACCTCCAATAGTGAACACCTCTCATTAGTGAACGCCTCCAAATAGTGAACACTATATTCCGGTCCCAAATATTTCCCTATCAAATAATCTTAATAATAACCTCTCTTTAATGAACACCTCTATACTGTGAATAGTGAACACCTTATGTGAACATTTCCTATGTATCTCAATTAGAATGAACCTCTAATTAGTGAACATGGGTCAGGTTTCTGATACATAATAATCGGTATTATATGGAAAGCGTGAAAAGATATATGTCATAGACTACTAATAAGTTATCAATGGGTATATTACGTACTAAGTAGTTTTGAATTACTCTATCAAGTCAGGTTAATTTATTCATCTAGATTCTAAACGTAATGTCACTGAAAAGGAAAAATCTTACAATATCCGAAAAGCTCAATGTAGTATAATTTGCCTCAACTCATAGCCAGCGTGATGTAGCTAATCGATTTGGCATATCTGTGGAGCCGTAAATAACATCCTTAAGAAGAAACAAGAAATCCAAATGGCTTGCAAAGAAAACTGTAATCCACAAATGAAGAGAGTTAGATTGTCTAGTCATTGCGAAGTAAATGATCTTATTTGGCAGTGGTTTGTTGTAATCAAGGCATTCAGTAATTACGACAGTCAGGTGTTTGAAGCCGCAATGAAAGCTGAATCAGCATTCAAAGAGTTAATATTTAAAGGAACATGTCAAAGGCAGTCAAAACTCACTGATTATTTAAATATAATTAATTAAAAGCTAAATACACAGTTAACATTGCATACTTAAATCATCGGCTTAATAAATGTTATTGTTATACTATTCCAATGTAACCTCTGATTAATGAACACCTCGCTATAATGAACAAAACTTCCGGTCCCGAGGGTGTTCACTATAGAGAGGTTTGACTGTATAAACTTCCATACATTAGGATGAGGCGTTTTAATAATCGATTTTAAAGTTTTATGATACGATTCTGCTCCGTTATTAGTTGCATCTTGATAAATAAACACTGATATATGCTGCATGCACCACATACACCTGGGCGAAGAGGGAGGGAGCCGTCTTAAAGGTGCCGTCAGCCATCCAGTAGCCCGACAGTCGCAGCATCTCCAGGTTGCGCTGTGTCCCGAAGATGAGGATCCTCTGCGTCTCCGGTCCCGAGTCGTAGAGGAGGAACTGCTCCCCCTTGGCTGTCTGCTGGTACTCTGCCGGTAGCACCAGCTCATCCAGACCGGCAGGCTGCACCGGGACTGCCAGCTGCTGCACGCTGGAGCTGTATTGTTCGCTTCAGGCTGTCCAGCTTGGGTAGCTTAACAGCCGTGCCCTCAGTTACCGTCGCCATACTCTCCCCCACTATGTGGTGCGAGCTGTCCTGCGACTCCCGTGCCCGCCTCTTGATGCCTATCTTGGTCTCCTGGCAAATCACCGCCTGTTCGTCATTTGCGTGGAGATGGTCATTAGTGCGCTTGACTATTTCCGTCCCTTTCGTGTGCATTCGTGCTTTACAGACCCCTCTTTGCTCGCACTGCCAATGAATCTCCTCTCCTACTCTCCTTTGCATCCCGTAAAAATAACCTCCTTCAGTCAGCTTGTTTCCTCCTCTCTCCGACCTGATCAGCCTGAACGGCTGGTCGGGAGGTTCCGCCATGGTCTTGTTTTGTTAGGTTATTTTCGATCAATCGATAACAAGAAATAGTTTAAGTAGTTTTAGTTAATTAAAATTACTTATTTAAAACATATGTTAGGTATTTTAAAATAAACTAATATCACTTTCTAAAACAGATGACTTGTTTATGTTTCTTACAACATTCTTTAAAAGTAATACCCAAAGGAGTTTTTGATCATTTGATCACCAGCGAAGTAACAATGTTGAGTTGCATTCCGTGAAATTCAACAAGTCTTAACAACGATTGACGTATTTTACATCGAGTAATAATACAATACGGTGATATCATTAAACTACATTGTTAAAAGAGAGATTAATATATAATAAACAAACTATTAAAATATATTTATATATGTGGATAACGTGGATACAAAGAGGAATTCAACCAATCAAATCAGTAACCAATTGTCGTGTAACCAATTGTCGTGTAACGAATCATCGTGTAACGAATTTTCGCTGTAACGAATTGTCTGTAACGAATTGTCGTGTAACGAATTGTCGGTATCCGTTTCGAAGGTACGTATAGACAGAACAAATATATTAATTGAACTGAATTTGAGTTGTATGAGTGTATTGTTAGATTATTTTAACTTACCACGAAATACAGTACTTAGTGTATGCATCTAGCACGTTGGGTATCTGTATGAGAGATCTGTTGTCAATCCGAGTATAATCTCCATAATATCTCTCTCAGAAAATTAATGGATAAAATTATAATTTGTAGTTATCGTATGAATCATTGTAAAATTACAACTTGCTCTTCTTTTCCATCATCCACATACCGAATAACATCGTGTTGGGAGTGTAGTTGTGCGCTTTGTATAACAAGTGGTGCAGCTCTTCATGGAGTCATGAAGGTCTGCCCACGATATTCTGCATTAGGATTTCCTACAAATGACAACATTGTAAGAATATTATTACTGGATGTTACAAATATTCGGATTGACGTCAATTGAAGGTGTAAAGCGAAAATAACAATGAGTGTCAATAAAGATTACACTCAATGAATTATACTAAAGATGTGAAAACGGGAAGCTTACTTTTAAGTTATTAAGGTGTTGAAATATAGATTCCGTAGAAAATCCGAAGAGATTCTGGTACATCTAAAAAAGGAATATTTTACTATTAACACTATTTATCTTTTAAATAACAACTCAATCACAATGAATTTACCTGTGAGGTGTTGATTTCGATGCTAGCTTTCTTCTTAGTATTATTGGGAATAGAGGATCTTTCGAAATAAGGTCTTGTGATATGGATTGGAATCTTTTTGTCCTTCTTCGTTCCTAATTTTGTTTTAAAAATTGCAACATGGCTTTCTGTTGCTTTCGACACCGTGTAAGGCCCGAGATGTTTCGTTTGCTTCTTTTTTTTGGGCAGGTGTTTTAGTTTGGGCATGTTGGTATAGATTATCTTATCATCCTTCTTTAGAGATGCACTAAATACGGAGAGAATAATTATGAAAATAATTATAATCGAAAGAATTAATCGAACATTAGAACAAGATAGACTGTGTGTTATGTATTAATTTAATATCGTCATCAGTTCAACTAACCGATTAGTGATAATTATTTATTTATTTATTTATTAACTTTCTTATCATATTGTATCTTCTTCTTGAGTTGTTCAAAATTGATGCAGTCCATAGCTGATTGCTGTGTAGAAGTTCGAGATTCATTGATGTTGCTAACTGCTTCGAGGGGATTATCAGGAGGTGGGCAAAAAATGTCGTTTATACCTTGGATATCATCTAGTGGATCTGTGACTTCAGAGAAAATCGATTCTTCCAAATCAAAGTCTTCCTCATCTTTGGTATGCAGGTCGTTAATGGTGGACAAGAGATCTTGAGGCCGGGACTCTCTTCCCCACATAACCTTGAATGGAGTTTGTCCGATGGATCTTTTCTTGCAGGAGCTCATTGCAAAGCACAGCCTGTTTGAGCAGTTTGGACCAATGATCCCCTATCTGACTCTCCTTTTTAATCAGTTTTCTATATGGATAATTCGTAATGGGTCTTAAAATAATATTACAAAATACTAACTGTTTCAGAATCTTGTTGTGCGCTTCGACTATTATTTTCCACTGAGATACAGCCACATTTCCTTATGTGCCACTTGTCCCACAAGCAGTGCCGGATTACCGCACGTGCGGACTGTGCGATCGCACAGGGCCCGGACTGTTTGGGGGGCCCGGTGGGCCCCTCTTTCAGTCTATATTTGGTCAGCCCGTGACCAGGGGCATGGACTACTATGGGATTCATTCTTAATTGGTGTGGTTGTCACTTCGTCTACGAACTGGTTTATTAATGGATTAAGTCGAATTGTGAAGCTACATAAGAATTGTTTATTTATAACAATTAAACTCAATTTCCAAATAGTATATCTAACTTACCTACATTACATATAGACGTTAATCAATAAGACGATTTAGTATAGTACTGTATTTGTAATTTAAGGTTAAATTACGGCAGAGAAACTAATTTCTTGTATTATTCACTATTTGTGAGACATAAATCCCTATAAGATAGAAAGCAATAAACCAAAAAGAAAATGTCTCTATCTATTATACTTTTTATTTTTTGTGGAGTTTCAAAATTTGGCTAATACAAATCTCCCATAGGGGTCAAAGTTAGAGTGTAACTTTAATTATAGTATAGGGATGATTTTAGTATGGGATCATTGAAGTCGCACCAAGTTAGGGCCCGACCAGTAGCTAACGCACATGGCTCGAAGTGTGCTTAATCCGGCCCTGCCCACAAGTAGCACGTGACATAGACACAGATGCCACTTCATGGATAATTATTGGATAAACATGACTTAAAATCATAATGTTATGATATTTATAATTATATTACAAGATAAAGTCATTTGAGAGTAGTTTAATTCAGCAGGCTTTATTACGCAAACGAGAAGTATATTGTAATACAGGAATAACACTTCAGTTGTTTAGAATGTTTAACTGAAACGAGATAAGTAGGAAATTTTAATAAAGTATGAACAAAATACAGAAGTGGTCCGGACAAAGATGAACTATCCTTTATAATAATGTCAGTGTAAATGTAGAGTGGTCCGGCCATGACCGAACCACGTGCTACCTAGGAAAGTATACCGGATAATTAAACTCACATATTCTTTAAAGTCTTGGGAAACGCCTGCCCATTTGTATCTTTGCTGAACTGAATGTAGTGTCTTATTTATTCCGGGATGACCGACTTCGTCATGAAACTTCTCATAGATGTCCAACTCAGACTGCAATGGAACTTTCCAAATCTGTCTCTGTGCCTTCCACTTTTACTCTCTAAAGGGAGAATTCAATTAAACCATGGGATATTTAAAAATGGTCTAGGGGAATACCTTGAAAAGTCTGTTGGTATCTCCAATAAAATAGGAAGACAATCTTCTTTTGTATTTTCATTTTGTCTGACGTGAAGCTTCTTGAGATGCTTCAGAATATTTTTCTTCGCGAATAAAGTGAATGATTTCGTCATAATCATTGAATTCATTTAAAAATAAGAAAGGATTTTACTGTTTGTTTGTTGTAAATGAATAAGACAATTAATGTACAGTTATATTAAGTTTCTTATATAGTTAATTAATTTGCTAATAGTATAGGGTTTATCTATATTATGATCTCAAAATCATAGTTTCTTAAATTCATAATAAAAAGTAAAATAATGCCAAAAGTTCCTTCTATAGTGTCTCAAAATATGACTGTATAATTTCTAATAGCACATCCATGGTTTGCTAGTACAATGTCTTAGAATCTCACGCGTATCAAATATCATGCAACAGGTCTATAAGATAATAATATAATATATCCGGACGGAGGGTCAAATTTGGACCGACGGGGATGATGAACAAGTTATTTACAGGGATTTTCACGAGTCACTTGATTGACCCGATGACTCGAGTCATCGAAATTTGTCAAGAGTCAATTGACTCAGTGACTCGAGTCAGGACTCGCGAGTCATCGAATCAGGATTCGCGAACCATCGTGTCCAGGAAACGCGAATTATTGATGTGTACGTATGGTAAGATTAAGCAATTGGAAATTGAGTATATTACTTGAATATTCTTTTACTAATCAGATTATATTCAGAATTTGAAAAACCCATGAATCTCAAAAGATATTATCTGATTGACTCATAGACTCCTTTAGATAAGGACTGGAACGTCGCGATCTCGGGGTTTTTTATTTGAGTCTGAGAGGCTCCAATTATAAAAATTGGAAAAGCATTAGGTTTCCTGTTTCCAAATGTGATTTTTGGCATATAGGGGTAACCTTTGGCACCCGTCAACAATTTGAGGTTTTCACTCAAAGTTTCTCACAACTCGACAAGTTATGACGTCATTGCCACATTTCCAGAACCTTGAAAAGTCACTTAATTAATCGCACATAATTCGCGCACTCTAAGAGATACAAATCTGAAAATTTAATAGAACATGCACATTAATGATGCGGAAATGTTGGTCACACCAGATCACCAATATGCTAACTCATTATCACATGATGACGTAATCACTAAAATTTCACATTGTTAAATTTGACTATTTAGGCCTATTTACGCTTTATAATCAATGTTAGATGTCACCTAGCAAGCCAGGCGCCCTAGTCTATATAGATATACAGTAGCATCAATCTATATAGAAACTAGCGTGCTTCGCGGCAGAACCCAAACAAATAGCAACCGCAAAGGTGTTGGTGTGTGATTTATACACTTCTAACATTGATTATACAGCGTAAATAGGCATAAATAGTCAAATTTAACAATGTGAAATTTTAGTGATTACGTCATCATGTGATAATGAGTTAGCATATTGGTGATCTGGTGTGACCAACATTTCCGCATCATTAATGTGCATGTTCTATTAAATTTTCAGATTTGTATCTCTTAGAGTGCGCGAATTATGTGCGAATAATTAAGTGACTTTTCAGGGTTCTCGAAATGTGGCAATGACGTCATAACTTGTCGAGGTGTGAGAAATCTTGAGTGAAAACCTCAAATTGTTGACGGGTGCCAAAAGTTAGATGCCAAAAATCACATTTGGAAACCGGAAACCTAATGCTTTTTCAATTATTATAATTGGAGCCTCTCAGACTCAAGTTAAAAACCCCGAGATCGCGACGTTCCAGTCCTTATCTAAAGGAGTCTATGGAATGACTTGATGACTCGCGAGTCACCACGAATCATCGAGTCAGACTCGGTGACTCGAGTCACTGAATTTTGTCACGAGTCAATTGACTCCGAGCCTCGAATCATGAATTTTATCACGAGTCAAATGACTCGGTGACTCATGAAAAGCCCTGGTTATTTATTTTATATTGAGCTAAATAGGGTCGATTGTCTAATTGGTTTTTAGAAATAACAATTAGCAGAGATTATGATCTTCTGGTTCTCCGATGGTTCCAAACCGTCTACAGAATATTAAGGCTCGTAATATTGGTCATTGGCGTAAAGTTTTGGAAATATAATTGAAGATAGGGAGGGAACTTGGGGGAGGGGGCACTGGGAGGTTTACTAAATATTTCCAGTTGTTTCTTCGGAAACAAAATCTGGATAAATTGAGTAAACAAACGTGATTCTCACCCTCTCTCATCCCTTGGTCGATCAAAAGGACCACTTTAATATAAAAATTAAATCCACCAAAAGGTCCGGGCAGTGCCGGATTAACTATGAGCGGCCCTGGCGCAAGCCTGGCGCAAGCCGGGATTTTGGGCCCCATGTTGAGTGAAAATAATTTAGGAATAGATAAAACATATATAAATTGCGAGCATGAATTTAAAATATAGACTGTATATAATTTTGCTTCAAATGTCAAATGTATGATTTTGCATACGTATGCAAAATCAATGAAAATATAGTATTTTAGAATTGGCTCATATGTGACAATTCTGATATTTTTTTGTTGGGCCCCCTAGAATTCATGGGCCTAGCGCATGTGCGCCAAGTGCGCCATGGTTAATCCGCTACTGGGTCCGGGAGGTCGATACCAGTGACCTCCCAGCCCCCCCAAAATCCCAAACATGGCGCCTATCCTTTTGGTACGAGTTACCCAAAGCTTTGCATTCAGTGGAAGCTTTGTTAACACAGGTTTAAAACTAATATTTTAGTAAATAGCTCCTAGGTCTCTAATTTATATAAAAATTTCGGTTAATTGGGATCTCCGCTTAATTGGTGATTGAAGCCTAGAACAAACGTGTCCCAATTAAGAGGAATATACTGTACATATATCTTCCTTCTCCAAATTTCCAAATTGCACATTCACAAAAATTTGGATCACAAGATTATATCCCGAAAAATCTCGGGATCCCGGGGATTGGGAATACCTTGATTCCCGGAATCCCGAAATCCCGTGAGTGTTTAAATATCAATCTCGAATTATATGCCCGGGATTGTAGCCCTACTTGTAATTAATAATTTAGTCTCTATCATAACTGATGAAGCACCATCTATGATTGGCTGTAAATTGGGATTGACCACGTTGTTGTGCAAAGAAATTCCTCATTTATTATCTTTTCACTGTATCATTCATTAAAAGCTCTCTGTGCTATAATTTCAATGATCGCCTGTTGTCACTATTTCGAGTTGACTGAATTAGACCGAAAATCTAGGCAGAAAATCTGATTTTCTAAGACTGGAATAAGACCGAATGGATAAGACCGAAAAAAAATCAGGACTGGAATAAGACCGAATGGAATAAGACCGAAAATAATGAATACTGGAATAAGACCGAATGGAATAAGACCGAAAAAAAATCAATACTGGAATAAGACCGAATGGAATAAGACCGAAAAAATCAGTACTGGAATATGACCGAATGGAATAAGACCGAAAGGAAATAAGTACTGGAATAAGACCGAATGGAATAAGACCGAAAAAAAATCAGTACTGGAATAAGACCGAATAATATAAGGACTACTCTGAAATACGTATCTATTGGTAAGAATAAAAGTGAAACCTCGACTTTCTTAGCGTGAATTATGGTTCATTGAGAAAACACCCGACTATGTGATTAATGGAGAAAATACTCGCCTTTTTAAGTGTGATATATGTATCATGGAGAAAACACTGGCCACTCTAATTGTCTTTTATGGAGAATGGTTAAAACGCTCGCCTTTCTAAGTGTCTAATATTGATCAGGGTGAAAAGCAGCCCTTATATTTTTTCGGTCTTATTCCATTCGGTCTTAATCCAGTATTGATTTTTTTTCGGTCTTATTCCAGTACTGATTTTTTTTCGGTCTTATTCCATTCGGTCTTATTCCAGTACTGATTTTTTTTCGGTCTTATTCCATTCGGTCTTATTCCAGTATTGATTTTTTTTCGGTCTTATTCCATTCGGTCTTATTCCAGTACTGATTTTTTTTCGGTCTTATTCCATTCGGTCTTATTCCAGTACTGATTTCCTTTCGGTCTTATTCCATTCGGTCTTATTCCAGTACTGATTTTTTTTCGGTCTTATTCCATTCGGTCTTATTCAGGTTTCCCACTATTTCGTCATGACAACTGTTACTGCTACTGTATCTTATTCGAGCAAAAGCATTGAATCATCGACAATTTGTTGGATTTTTTGAAGATTGAACCTGAATATGGTGATTTAATATACATAGTAAAGTTCGATGGCTTAGCCGAGGGAAATTTTTGGACCGATTTATTGCTCTGTTGCCACACATAAGCAATTTATTGGAATGAAAGCTTATGAATATACCGTTAACTCCCGTTATAACGAAGTGCTCGGGACCGTAGTTTCATTTCGTTATAAGCGGAGTTTGTCATAACCGGAGTTGTCATAAGCGGTGTTCGATCTAAAAAGAGTTCATTACAAGTTGAATTTCGTTGTAACCGGAGTTCATTATGAACGGATTTCGTTATAACCGGAGTAAAATCAATAGTTTATAGGCTATATGGGATTTAAATTACTTCGTTATAAGCGGAATTTCGTTATATCCATTTCGCTGTAACCGAAGTTTTGATATTGTAATAGGATAGAAGAATTTCCGGACAATGAATCACTTGGTTATATCCGACTTGGTTAACGGGAGTTGACTGCATACAACGAATATCTGGGTGATATTGTTTGGATTCGTGATCTCGCTTTCCTGACTGATATAACACGCCACTCCGTGGCGGCGCGAGGGGGGGAGTGCCCGAGCTTTTGATCCGCCCCCTAGCGGGGGGCAGAAATTCGCAAACTTCAGAAATATTTTTCCCACTAGATACACGCGTACCAATACCATTTACACCTTTTACCGTTTACATCAAACTTTCAGATATTTACCGTTTCTATGAACCGTTTTTAATTAGTTTTTTCAGCATCTTAAGAATTCCAAATTATTTCCTAAAGATAACTGGGATTTCCTGGATTTTGATTGCTGAACATGTGTAAATGGACATTATATGATTCATCTTGAACTATTTAGATATTTATTTTCTTCTAGAATAACGTTATTTCTACATACAATGCTTTTCATTATCGGAAATATAAGCAAATATAATTTCAAAAAATCCCTGGATATTCGATGAATACCCTTAAGTTAGTAAGTATGACTAGTTCATTGCAGCTCCATTGTTTTCAGATAAATTCTGACGGATAGAAAAGTTTCCCCCTGAAAATATTTCCCCCTCCCCCTCTGCACCCATTTAGATAAACCTGGCACCGCGCATGAACAATCTGAACCACGAATTACAAGGAAAAATCAAACATTATTGACAACCAATACTGTAGTGAAAGCTTTTATTATAACATTAATTTATGTTTAGAGCGATTAAAATTAGTTGATAACTTATAGTCAAATTAATTGTGCTCTATGCAGACCACTTTGGAAATGTCGATTGAAGATTGCCCAAAACATTTTGTATTACAAACTATTAACCAAACTTGAAAAATACTATATTTCAGATTAGTTTGATAAGACAAATGAAATTCGCAACATATTCCGCCATGTGTCAATTGTGGCACACAGTATTGATTGGTACGAATACTTTAGTAGGTTAATGTACAATAATAATAATAATTTACTGAAGGAGCCAATTTATCTCTCCAAACAGCCAGTAGTCACTAGGAGCCAGATCTGGTTTATAGGCGTAATGCGGGAGAAATTCGGGGCCCAAACCTCTAATGGCATTAGATCACTGACATGGGGGCCTTGCATTATCATGTTGGAGGATAACGAGATGGACTTCGTACGAGATGGTCTTCGTGCGTTGTATTATATTAGTATACACTTAAATCAACTAAGCGCTTGTATGTATTTGGGGATTGGGGATTTAAATATTTGCAGTATATATTTAAATGTTTGGAGCATAGAAACTTGCTTCCATCATAATACTGTCAGGATTTTTGAATTTCTAGTTTTAATCAACATTCATTATAATACAACATTAAACCAATATTTTTCATTGAGTACATTTAATCAGTTATATAAATGCATATAGAAAATCTTATTAAATCTGGATATACTACGAAAAACCGCTTGCAAGCCTTTTATAATGTTATAAAGGTATGTATTGTCTATTTGTAGGTGTGACTCTCATTATTCACCGAATTTCGATATCTTTTCGACAATATACCCCCGGGTATTATAATAAAAGGTTTATCGAAAATCACATTAATGGTCCATTAACCTACGTTTTTCTAAACCAAACGTTCAAGATTGCATATTACTATACCCAAGATCAATAGAATTGAAATGGAAACTCTTTTAGAGAGCTTCCGACACATGACTTCCTTTTGGAAAGCAACTTATATGAACCTAGTAATTACATACAATTCCAATTTACTTTCTGCTTTTTAAAAAATTGGGTATAAAAATTTACACTTGGAGATTCAATATCGTTTTGGCTTGCAATCGTGTAAAAGGTTCTGTAGTTTCCATTCTTCCATAAACACGAAGGATTTAAAATTTCGAACCCTTTTCCCATATGTATGACGCCAGCAACAGCTTGGAAAGTTGGCATATAATAATTTAATGATAGAAAATTGCTTAGAAGCTAATCAAACTACCCATGTTGTTTGACTTGTTTCTAATGTCACACCGTTACAGTGTAGGTGGTATCAAGTTAGAGCTAAACTGTCGCTCATTATTATTTTAGTAGTTATGGTCATATTACTCCGCTATATATATACGGTTTAATATATAGCATATCAAATGTTTAGATAATCGACCTAAATGTCTTCCTATCAATTATATAAGAGATAATGATGATATTTGATGTTTAGAACTATGCTCTAGTTTTTAGTTTGGAGAAATTTGCTCCGTCATCAAAGGTTGGCGCACACGTAGATAGGGGTATATTTACGTAGTCTACGTAAATTTACGGAGACTTGGCAGCACTGGCTATATCCATCCTGAGGCAGGCTGTGCCCCACCAGTAGTACCGCTGGTGGGGCACAGCCTGCCTCAGGTGGGGTATAGCCAGTGCGTAGTACCGCGCTAGCGCCGCCACTGATATAATATAAACGAAATTTTATTTTACTTCAACGATCATAAAGTGGAAAGTAATACATGTACTCCACTTTATTGGAACACGTTTGTTTCAGGCCTCTTAATTGGGACAAGAGCTATTGTCCCAATTAACCGAAAATTTAGATAAAGTAAGATCTACGTAGTGCGATTTACAACAATTTCACTTCTAAACCTGTTATAACAATTCCTCCACTGCCTGCCGTCCCTTGAGGCTAAAGACACCCATGTTATGAGCGTTAATATTTTGTGGACCGTTTGGAACAATCCGTGAATCACATGTTCACAATCTCTGGTAAATCGCGATTTGACGGTAATCAATAAGACAATAGACGCTATTTAGATATATTGTTATACCTATATCAGAATTGATCAATATTATTAAAATTAGTTCTGATCAATATGAATTTTCTTTAGAGCGAGCACCAATTTTTCTTGAGTTTCTACCGATAACCTAAAAATTTATTATTAGCTTATATGGAAAAGATTTGGTTCTTGGAGAAAGTTGTCCCAATTAGCGCTTGTCCCGATTAACTGGTATCCAAATTTAAGGTCACTCGGCTACAAATTTTCGAATTCCGCTAACCTCCGATTTTTATGACGTTTTTGTACAGTACTCGTTAGTAGTATCAAATAACAGTATATTATCACAATTCTCTAAAATGAAAATACAGTCAACTCCGCATAATAGAGTCACTTCGGTACAATTAAATAGAAGCCAGCTGGAATTTATAAGTTAAATCATTATATATATCGAAAGTTGAAACAATAGAATTAGATTTAACAGTTTTACTGAAAACCAGACAAATTTTGAATGGTGTCAGAAATGTGTCCACAATGTGTTAATTAAAAATCTTAAATCCAGGTGCAAATTATACGGTCACATCGCAACTACATGCCAAGTTTAATCCCATCAACTATAAAGCTTTGGCCTGGGCACCGTCTACGGAGAAATAAAAAATAAAAATATTAAAGGCAGTCATTTCAATACTGGGCCACTATACTATTATAGTATAGTCGGCACAGTAATAACTAGAATATGTAAGATAGAGTAATTTACTTTACGAGGCGCAATTTCATTTAGAGTAGTTATTTCACTCTACTCTATTAGTGCTGCCTATTTACAACGTACATTTTTTTCAATCGATTTAATTATTTCGACTGTGCTGACTACTACTAGCGGGCATGTATTGAAACAACTGTCTTTAATTTACTGTGCCGACTACTATGTAGTCGGCCAGCATTGAGATGACTGCCTTTATTATCAATATTATTTTAGATTTTTTATCCGTAGCGGTGCCCAGAACACATCTTTAGAGTTGTTTGGGCTGAAACTTAGCATGAGGGTGCGGAGTAACAGTGTAATATGCACCTGAGTACGATTTTTGATTAAAAAAATTTGGACTCATTTTTAACACCTTTCAAATTTTGTCACGTCCATAACTCATAAAATTTTATGCTAAACCCTCAATTTTTATATCATCATCGGATTTTCCATAAAATTATGCTTCTATTGGAAGAATTTTATTGATGGGTTAGCTCATGCCATAAATGGGGGTTTAACTTTATTCATCACAATTCTGTTTCAATAAAACTGTTAAATCTAATTCTATTGTTTCAACTTGTAATAAATATAATGATTTTAACTTGTTAAATCTTACTGTATATTTCAATTTGCAATAATTATATTGATCTAACTTGTGATTTCGAGCTGGCTTCTATTCAATTGTAGTATTACTATTACTATACAATGAATTAAAGCAAATTGAATTAAATAAGGAATTTGTGGACTTACACGTTTTTTGTTTTATAAGGAACCCTAATTCAAACTTGAGCCTGGAGTTCCTTATTAATTTTGTCAATTTCAGCCTCAAAGTTCCTTATCGGTTCCTTATTTTCTTGGGCACTAAATATTCCTTTGTAGGACATTACTGCGATTTTTTTTTTAAACTAACCACCCCGTTACATAATTGATTATATTTCGAATGAGGATATTGACAATATTGAATTAATCTTATTATAAAATTAATCTTAGTAATTAAAATTGATAGGTACTTATATTCTTAATGAAGTTCTCTCCTGGGCAATCCTTATGAGTTCCTTAATTTTTGGCCAAATATCAGCCTGGAGTTCCTTATAAAGGTGTTCCTTATGAAAAAAATCGTGTAACTCAACTCACAGTGGATAAAAATTGCTAAAATAATACACTATTTATGTAATTCATTATCTAATACATAATGAATGAATGACATTAAACTCAAGATGGATTAGGATAGAAACAAACTTCAAATTTGTCAATCGTTCCTTTGTCTCGTACAACATGATAAATGGGTCTAAAAACCTTGAGGCTTTCATGACATGGCGAATTCCAAAATTGCAGCGTGCTGACATTTTCCTTTCGAGGCACTATCAATTAACCAACCAGTATCTACCAAAAAGATAGTGGCTCCAAAGGAAAATGCTGTCGGTACAGCTGAAATTTTGGATTTGTTTTTCTCCGTGGACGGTGCAACGTGCACACCTTTATGAATAAAGTGCTGAAAATTGGCATGTTTGTGCGGAGTGCTTGTCTAATTTGCACTTGGGATTACTATTTTTAATCAAATAATTGTAGCACCTTTTTAATACAATTATGGCCGATGACATGAAATATAGAATAGTAAGATTGATCAAATACACTTTTCTGGAAAGAGAATTTAATTTATGGCAGGATACAGATTATACATTTGCCCATAGTTTGTGCCATAATTTGGGTCCCAATCTCCTGTATTAGTCCAGTCGCTTACAACATTAATCAAGCATTTTTATATAGAATTTTCATACTTTGTAGGTTTGTTCATTAATGTAAATAGTGTATTTTTGGATATAGTGCCAACTCCAAATTCCAATGTGTCGGCCACAATTGACCACTTAAGGGACACATTTTGAAGGTGTTAGAACTCATCTAACTTCATCAAATCAAGTCCAATCCAATTTTTATGCCGATATTCGTAATCAACACTAAATTTGGCGTCATTTAAGTGGTCACCAGAGACAATTTTTCCTTGACGACACAGGAATGTTGTAGGAAATTAACAACATTCCATTCTCAAATTTGATTGTAACCCTATCGAGTGACCCCTTGTTCGACTCCACTCAGCTTCTTGAAGCTAGTTAGACACATGCGGACCCTCTCAAAAGTCATTTGGTGCAATTGTACTGTTTTGACATATTTGTTAACAACAACAGTGGCGGCGCCATGGGGGGGGGGGCATGGCCCCCCCCCCCTAGAATAACAATGTTGTACACAGTGATGTACTCCGTTACTCCATTACCGTTACTTTATATCTCCCGTTACCCTTACTCCGTTACCGTTACTTTATTTATTCCGTTACAGTTACTCCGTTACTTTTGTTAGGTTTACCCGTTTACCTATATTCACTGATTTAAAATAACGTCGTAATGGCAATGGAATAAGTTTAATGTAATAACGGTTACTGTGTTACGGTAATGTAATGGTAAGAGTAACTGATTAAAGATAACGGTAACTAGTTAATAGTAACGGATGTCCGTTACGGGGCGTTACCGTTACTTTTTTCCGTTACCGTTACTCGGCGATGTCCGTTACCGTTTACTTTTTCCGTTATCGTTACTCGGCGATGCCCGTTACCGTTACTTTTTACCGTACCGTTACTTGTCGACACCCGTTACCGTTACTTTTTCCGTTACCGTTACCGTTGCTCCGTTACTAGTAACGGAGCAGGGAGCACATCACTGGTTGTACAGTGTGGCCCCCCCTGAAATCCCCTCCTGGCCCCCCTACCTGAAAATCCTGGCGCCGCCTCTGACAACAAACATTCTCTTTTTGCCACAAAACAAGTTCTATTCAGCAAATGTATTTACCAGTATATTTGTCGAAGGCTAGTCTTTAGGTGAAGTATAATACTTGACAACTTTTTCCTATTTGCCACAAAGTGTCAAAGACAACAATAAATATCATCTTAGAAATATTCCGATTCTAAATTGGAATCATCATCCTTGTTTACCAAATAAACCCGTTGGAAGCTGGCCTCTATGTGCATTTCGAATTTATCTACTTTTTGCTTATTTTGTAACAGCAACAATAAATACAGATGAACTCCCGATATGTCGAACTCGGATATAACGAAATACCAGCTTATTAACGGAGCACTAAATACATTAATTATTTCCGCTTATAACGAATATCCGGATATAACGAAGGAATTTACAGGTCACGAGCACTTCGTTATAACGAGAGTTTACTTGTATATATATAAGAAAAATTTGTAAATGCGAAATTAGTTTTCATACTTACTGTTTTAGAGCAAAGCTAGTATAATAAAGACGACTATGTTTAACATTATCCAGTAAATATCATACACATGGCCGGCAGAAGCGGTCAGGCCAATAGCTCAACCACTCTTACGTCACTAGTTAGGCCGGTCATGTCATGGCCTGACCACTATAACTGCTTCCACCGGATCTGATAGATACCTTGTATTAATAATCACGAGATTGGATAATATCATAATAAGCTCTACTATAAGCTCTATTTCTAAGATTAATTCAATTAGTACGTACCGGTAGGATAATACACATATTTACTACTTCCCAGAGGCTGAGGGTGCATGGTTTTTAATTATAATGTACGTTTATGTACCTAAGCAAGGGAGGTGATTACGTAAATGTTACTTAAGTGTAGTTTCAGTTTGACATTCACATACTGGGGCAACGAAGGGGTATATACCATATAACAGAAAAACTATTAACAAATGAAGTACGTATTGAAACCTGGAAATAGAAAGAATTCCCAGGATCAAATTCCAGAAATATATCCGGTCCCGGGATTCTAACCTCTATTTGCATAAAATATGTTTGTATTTGCCTTCTATTTTGTAAACTTGGTTTGAAGTGTTACTTAAGTGTTGGATTAGACACCCGCTAAGTGATTACTGGTATAAATTAAGCCGGAACGAATTTGCTATGGAATAGACGAACCCATAGAAATGATTAACAATCTAAATTTTGCCCGGAACTAATTTGTTAAATGAACAATTTATGACAAATTGGTAACTGCCGGAACATAGGCATCGGAAATGGTCCCGCCGGCCCTTTGGGCCGCCCGGCCCAATCGATTCCGGGTTTGCTACATTCACGCCGAGTAGAGCCGGGTAGCCCCTTCGGGCTGCCGGCCCATGCCGGGTGGCCGGGTGGGTCCGACGCCTATGGGCCGGAACCATTTTGCAGCCGGAACAAATATGTCAGAACTGTACAATTGCACCAAATGACTTTTGAGAGGGTCCGCATGTGTCTAACTAGCTTCAGGAAGCTGAGTGGAGTCGAACAAGGGGTCACTCGATAGGGTTACAATCAAATTTGAGAATGGAATGTTGTTAAATTCCTACAACATCCTGTGTCGTCACGGAAAATTGTCTCAGGTGACCACGTAAATTACGCCAAATTTAGTGTTGATTACGAATATCGGCATAAAAATTGGATTGGACTTGATTTGAGGAAGTTAGATGAGTTCTAACACCTTTCAAAATGTGTCCCTTAAGTGGTCAATTGTGGCCGACACATTGGAATTTGGATTTGGCACTATATCCAAAAATACACTATTTGCATGAAAGAACAAACCTACAAAGTCTGAAAATTCTATATAAAAATGCATGATTAATGTTGTAAGCGGCTGGACTAATTCTATCGTATCAACTTGTAATACTTATAATGATTCAACTTGTTAAATCTTACTCTATTGTTTCAACTTTCGATAATTACGCATATTGATTTAACTTGTGAATTCGAACTGGTTTCTATTTAATTGTCGTATTAATATACATTGGATCGTGACCTACGTTATATAAGGCCTATGCACCAACTTTGTGAAACTGGACCAAGGATTAAAGGAAGGCTATTGATAAATAGGTTATTTATCGTTATCTTAATAACTAGTAGTGATAGACCTCATAGATGTTCTATAACTATATAGGAAAATAGTATAAAGGTATACATAGCACCCTTCAGAATTGAGTTATGTCATCATCTGATTACGTAATCGCTAAATTTGGTGGGTATTATCGTGTTTTTATAGCCTGCTTTAAACATAGTTAGACGCGTTATAAATGTTCAAAATTGGAACATGATGATGCCCATAACTAGTTAAATGAAATATATCGAAATTATAAATGGAATGTTGACACATTCCTCAGTTTCCAGGGAAATGAATATTTCCTAAAATGAGCCATAACTCAAAAACTATCGATTTTATGTAAACTAGGCTAGTACTGATCTATCCGAAATAGGTAACTTCCTATTCATTGATAATACATTATCTATGCCTAACTACAATAATTTTTGAGATTAATAAGATAATTAACACTTACTTCCTTATGAGGTAATACACTCATTACCTCAACAATTATTGTAGTTAGGCATAGATAATGTATTATCAATGAATAGGAAGTTACTTAATGCGGATAGATCAGTACTAGCCTAGTTTACATAAAATCGATAGTTTTTGAGTTATGGCTCATTTTAGGAAATATTCATTTCCCTGGAAACTGAGGAATGTGTCAACATTCCATTTATAATTTCGATATATTTCATTTAACTAGTTATGGGCATCATCATGTTCCAATTTTGAACATTTATAACGCGTCTAACTATGTTTAAAGCAGGCTATAAAAACACGATAATACCCACCAAATTTAGCGATTACGTAATCAGATGATGACATAACTCAATTCTGAAGGGTGCTATGTATACCTTTATACTATTTTCCTATATAGTTATAGAACATCTATGAGGTCTATTACTACTAGTTAAATTGATAATGATAAATAACCTATTTATCAATAGCCTTTCTTTAATGCATGGTCCCAGAGCCGGACAAAGATATGTTGAGGCCCCTAAGCTAAATGAGTGTCGGAGGCCCTACCCAATGAGTTTTATTGGGGTTTAATAAAATCCCGGTGAGAGGAACCAATGATAGTAATTTCGCTTAAAAAAAGAGGCGAATACAATAGAAAATGGAGGCTAAGCACTGAAAAGAGAGGATTAACACCTCTTCCTAAATACAAGTTAGTAACGCCCAGTCGCCCCTACTTATGAAAGCAATAATATGTACAGGCTACACAGTATCAATTAAGTGGGCTCGGACAGCAATACAGTTACTTAAGACCTTGCATATTGATGCAAGGTTTCTTTTTACGAACATTTTGGCGATTAAATTCTTCTATGTTGTCATTGAAAGTTAATTGCCGCAATTTGTCACTTTCAAATTTCAATACACATGATGCTCAGGGCAAATAGTTTTCCTTGTAGTATTGTTGTTCTTAATTAATTTTTTATATGTTTCAGTCTCGAATGCCAATACCACGGAAGCTCCTATAAAGTGGGGGTGCCATGGCGGCAAGGGCCCCCTACTCCGATGGCCTTGACAACAATTGAGGCCCCAAATTGTGAGGCCCCAAACTTGTGGGGCCCCAAACTTGGCGAGGCCCCCAAGCTATGGCTTAGTTAGCTTATTGGGTAATCCGGCCCTGCATGGTCCAGTTTCACAAAGTTGGTGCATAGGCCTTATATAACGTAGGTCACGATTGGATTAATTAATTTAATTTAATTAAAATAAATAAAGCAATATGTTTAGACGTAATTAAATTAACTATGGATAATATTGCCGTATCAATTAAGGCCCACTATACTCAAGAATGACATTGAGATTAGTATGTCTTTGGATAGTACCCTGTAAAGTTACCAGCATTGAAATTTCAGGTGAATCTGAACAATACTTTTGTTGTAGCGCCCATTTCAGAGCTTAGGAATGTGTGCATCATCATCAAAAGGTCAATTTACAAACGTCGTCCAATGTTCTTTAGTCTAGATTTTGTAAATTGGTTCCAAATTGGTTAGAACCAAGTGGAAATAACTGAGTACATATCTGGTTTTATAGAAACACGAAAATTTAACATTTTGGATATAAACTTTCGGAGTTACAACACTTTGAAGTCAGAATTCAAATGTAAAATGTCAACAATTCGTCATTTGGGAGTCGAGGTCTGAATTCAAAGGGATGTAACTCTGAAAGTTTCCAAGTGAAATCTTAGTTTTCGTGTTTCTATCAAACTACATATGAAATAAGTTGGTTACACTTGGTTTCAACCAAATTGGACTAAAATTGCGAAATCTAGACTAAAGAACATTTATTTTTAATTTACATATCACACTACAGTATTTTGAATATAATCATGCAAATTTATAGGATTGCAACCATTAGCATAAATGATTCAATAATTCTGCACATGAATTTGTAATAATTTAAAGATTTGTTTAGGAATTTAGTGCGCGTGCTAAGCATTAGAGTTTATAGTTCTCGAGAAATAAATTTGTAAATCATCAAAAATGGTCACATTTTATGCCCATATATGGTCATTTGGAAAAAATTGCGAGTTAGGGTCATAAAATGTATTATGGAGGGATAGGAAATCGGGTATTGCGAGCATTTTGCACTCAAAAAAATTTTTATTGGTAAACGGGTTTTAGAGATTCAAAATAGAGATGTGAAAGGACCACCCAATGAGTTGAAAGGTCAGAATGTTTTAAATGCTAAAGCGTTCACAGTTTTTATCCAAATTGTTTGAAACCAAGTGTAAACTAATGAAGATACAGTCAGGTCTACTTATTATGAACAAGATTTCGTCTGCTTAATATGAAGATTTTTTATTATGAACAAATCCTACGGTCCCAATTTAACAACTTACATAGGGTTTGTATTAATTGGAGTTCGCTTATTATGAAGTCTCTCTATTATGAACACAATTTTTGGTCCCTTGAATGTTCATAATAAAAGAACCTGACTGTATATTAAATTTGGGAATGACCCTAGATCTAAACTTTACAATGCAAACTTTCAGTTTTATAGCCCTTTGAAGTCAGACTTGGCACATTGACAGTCCAAACTGACTTCAAATGACTATAACTCTGAATTTTTTTTTTTGAAATATTGAAAATTTTGTTTTACACCCTAAGTATATATGCAAATACACTAATGTATGAATAACAACGAAATTGAATGCACATTATGGCAGTGCGGGCCTGCAAACTTTTTACCCATTTGAAAAAGTCACCCTCCATGATGTCTATCACATTCCCGGATCTTATAAATGTCGCTACAGCAAAACTATTGGTCAGATTCACCTAAAATTTGAAATTTAGCTATACTTTACAGCAGGGCTGCCCAACCTTTCTCATGTGGTGAATCACATTTCAAATGATATATAATTTTCGAATCATAGACCACAATGAGGTTCCATAAACCCCCTAATTAACAAATAATATTAATAAACAAAAAGCAGGTGTTATCAAATGTATTTCTAATATATTTATTATAATAAATAAATAATATATAATTCTTATCAATGTGATGGTTGGTACTGCTTGCAATTGGATACAAAATTGTCAATGAGTCCATTAAATGTTGTAAAGAAATACCAACAAAATATATTTTCGCTCACACAATCTTCCTTGACTTCCATGAATAAAGTTACAATAGTTACTCAAAGATTTTTGGAAGAAATAAACGAACGATTTAAAATATTGAAATAACTTAATTATATTTGTAGAATCATCAATTTTAACTGTATTCAATAATAATTGTATTTACGATAAAATAAGTAAAATGCTGTTTTCAAAAATTATAGTACATGTATATTAAAATAAGAAGCAAATGTTTCGCGAATCATATTTTTCAGGAAAAGAATCACATTTGATTCGCGAATCACAGGTTGGGCACCCCTGCTTTACAGGGTACTATCCAAAAACAATCGAATCTCAATTATCTGAAGAGCATTGTGGGGCAGTAATTTATCTTCCCCCCCGAAATTCGCTATATAACAGAGAATTCCTAGGTAACAGAGCCCTACTGACGTCAAATCTACTCAGAATTCAAAAAAAATTGTCAAATTATTTACCAGTGTGCTACAAACAGGAAAATGAATTTAACTTAATTTCCCATTTGCAGTATAGTGTGGCCTTAGCTAATTATACGTACAAGCTGCTCGTCCGCGCTACGCGCGTTCTTACAACTTGCACTCGGGCCTGCGGCCCTTGCTTGTATTTAAAGCAAATACCTTTTCAAATTAAATGTCGGTTGTATTTAATTACATACTCCAATAGACTTAAACTAAATCTAGGCTCCTATAAAAACTTTCGGTTATGGAACGAAAAATCGACGAAAAATTATATACCCCCTCCCTATATCTCGCTTTTTGTCATTTTGTAATAAAAAGGACGGGTTATAACACTTACCCCCTTGAGCATTACTTAAATTCAAAAGCACAAATTGATTATATTACGGGAATCATATGGGAAATATATAGGTGACCGCTAGTGACCCACGTAACAGTAATGCTATTGTTTCAGAGTAGGGCTGTGCCTCCCTAAGCTGTCTATATCCGTGAGCCCCAGCCATAGGTATATACGTATAAGGACAGAAAAAAAATATTGGGAAATACTAATCAGCACCTGTAGTACTGTACTGTTTAATATTTATGCTAATTAGAACTGACAATTTTCTAGATAATAACGCATGTCCATATATATTAATAAACTAACTCCAAATAGAAAATAAATATCACTAACAAATTGTACAACTCTGTGGACCCCTAACTTTGGACTGTGGAGAGGTTATTGAATTGATTGGTAATAATCAAATAGACACAATGGAAAGTTATAAATCTATGGGAGACAGACGGAACACAATAACTGATTGGATGAATGAACTTCCTCTCGACCAATTAAATCACAGTCTCAGATAGGCATTCTATAACGCACACTAAACAATCGATAGAGGCACTAAAATCCTTTTATACGAATTGAATGCTAGCTGTTAATCCATACTGGAAAACCCTCGAATTTAATAGGCTAAATGTTTTGTCACCTATAGGGAGAGAAGATGTAAATATTTTTCTTGGATATTAGAACTTGTTTCTAGATACAGTATATACCTATCCCCCTGCCAAATTTCAAGTCTGTAGCTCTTACCAGTTCCTCAATCAATTCTGAACAAACAAACAAACAAAAACAAAAAAATCATTGTGATTTAATATATGAGATAAATAATTGTTAATTTCTACATATTTAATTAATGTCATTAATCTCGAACTTGTTTTAAGATAGAATTTAATTTCCAATTTATCAATCAAACCTTTGGCTCGTGAACACTTGATAAATGGGTCTTGCCCCTTTGAGGATTTTATGACATAGCAAAAAATCAAAAATTGCAGCTGTACCTACAGCATTTCCTTTGGATGCACTGTCAATTGACCACCCAACAAAAGTTAGTTCCTCCAAAGCAAATTGCTGTAGTCACAGCTGTTAATTTGGATATTTATACATTTTCAAACAATAAACCGATTTTAATTAACCGGAATTGGGGAATTTTAATTATTAACTCTACAACTTTGTATTAAAGTAGAAAATTGACGCGGAAAAATTTGTAGCACTCCTGATATGGAACGTTTTTGTGTTTATGTTTTGGCTTTATGACTTATACTTTTTGAGATAATCTCTACATACTGAAGGGGTGAGTATTGCAGCCATTTCGTAATAAACACGTTTTCCGTCAAATTCAACTTTATTTGTATTAAGGTCTTAAAGGATACCTTATATGGCTATATCTAGATTGACTAATTCATTGAAAATGGCAAGAATTATTGTTTATTCATGTTTATCAATTGTGGATAATTTAATACCAGCGGTAGCAGTAATATTTGACTCGTTTAAGGTTCTCAAAATAATACAATTGCCAATTATTTCCCAAAATAGTTGTCACCACCGAAATTATGAAAATAAATTTTAATTAATTCATGAATTAGTCAACTTAATTTTTCAAAATGATTGCCGGAGCCCTTTGAATTTGTCGCTATAAAATGTTTGCCCAAACTTTCGAGTCCGGCTCGCGAGATATATCCTAAAGTATCAATCGCGAGATATATCCTAAAGTATCAGAATCAGGCATGAAACTTAAGGTTGCAGTATACTTTTAAGCACTTTTTCTAAAGTTTTTTGCAGATTTGAAAGATCTTTTTTGTTTTAGATTCCCTGCTGCGAGATCTATCCAAAGATGCAATAATATTCGACCTTGGTAACATGGAGAAAATTTAAATTTTTTATAAACACACTTTCTTGGGATACACAAGTTTTTTCCTCTTAATGATTAAGACTTGTTTCCTGTTTTATTACATAGAGAAGCTTCTAATATATCATGTGAATGTACAACTTCTTTTTGATTACTTATGAGTCCAATTTTTCATCAATAACAGTCGACATCACTTTTTTTATCATTAGGAAATATAATATAATTAGAAAGAAAAGTCACAAATGAAATTCGCTACATAGACAAGATAGAACTAATTGAGAGCTGTCCAAAACCGTTGAGATTTTGTTTCTAGGTTGTATATGAAGGCAAAATGTGTTTCCCAAATTGACAAAAGTTGCGGCTGGAGATGGCGGTGTCAGAAAAAAATGAGCCCCTACAGGAGTGGCTTAGGTGGAGGTCACAAAAAAGTCGGTATTATTAAAAGTTTTCTATATTTTTCTACAAAGTTTGGAATAGAGATGCGGCATAGGCTGTTCTATCCAGAAATGAAATAAAACCTATAAGTGGCAAAATACCCGAAATTGGTAAATTTAAAGGTATACTGCAACCTTAACTAGCCAGAGGTTGGTCACAGAATCTTAATTTTTGACCCCACTAACAATGGATATATTTATAAAATTGAAAAATGAATATCAAATATTGTACTATATATATTTTATTTTCTATAATTTCTCCAAAATCTACTCTGGAAATCAAATTTTGAGCATCTAATTTACACAACTCTAAAATCTTAGCTAAAATTCTAAAAAGACGTCATGATATGACAGATATAATCCAAACAGTTGAGTATTGTTCCCCGGATTTATATGACCAGAGCTAGCTTTTACAGAAATCATTATATATATACAGTCAACATCCGGTAACTCGAATGCCCGTTAACTCGAACATTCGTTATCTCGAACGGATTTTTCATCCCCTGAGGGTTCGAGTTACCGGATGTTGACTGTATATATATTTTTTAATTTATAATACTGAAATGAATTCTGAAATGTACAGATTTATACAAATATCTTCCTACCAAAATAGCTTAGACTAGTTGGACAAAAAGGTGGCTCATTTCAAAAGTAGTGATTATTTCGCCTTGAGATTTGATTTGGACACATTTGAATGAAGTTATGCTAGTATCTAAAATGCATTAAATGCAGTAATTATTTTAGACAATAATTATATTAAATTTCAATTAATTCTGATTCTATTGTTTCAACTGCGATATTTGTTGATTAATATCTAGTAGGCTTCCATATACATAATATAGCCACAATTAACACTACGTACACTATATATACACTGTAACATTTGTTCCAATTATACCTGTATTTATTATTGTTCCAGTATCCTCTATATTGATGAATCTTGTGAAATTTAATGCTGAATCAACTGAAGAGAATGACATACTAACAATAATCCCTCTTGGAGCTGGGCAGGAAGTTGGTCGTTCTTGTATTATCATTCATTTTAAAGGAAAGAAAATTATGTTGGACTGTGGTATACATCCAGGATTATCAGGAATTGAATCTCTTCCATATACTGAAGATACTGATGCTGAAGATATCGACTTGCTATTGATTAGTCATTTCCATCTGGATCACTGCGGTGCCCTTCCTTGGTTTTTAGAAAAAACTACTTTTAAAGGTAAAAGTTTAAGAGTTGGAATTATTTATAAGACGATTTAATTTAGTAGATTTTTATGTAGGTATTCCAATGATGATACAGTCAGTTCTCTATAAGAATCCACTTTCTAATAGCCTAATTCAGGGCTGGGCAGCCTTTTGAGCCTGCGGGCCAGTTTGAGTCATTTACCGCATTACACGTTTTTTTAAAAATAAGGAACACCTTTATAAGGAACTCCAGGCTGAGATTTGGCCAAAAATTAGAGGTATTAAAAAGTACTCAGCGCGTGGTTCAGCGCGTACCTATTCCACGCGCTGGCGCGTACTTATTCTACGCGCTGGCGCGTACTTAAAAATTAATTTAAATATTTCTGTTTTCTTCCTGATTTCTTGACGAAAAGCAATTTAGGATATTATATTTGTGTTCACGAAATTACTTTTGTGCCTATTTATTTGGTAATTGTAACGAAATTACATTTCGACTTTATTCCTGCCTTAGTTTAGTTAGATTTAATCGGAAATATCAAGTTTGACAAAGAATCATTGCCAAACCACATGAATATCTATGCGACAATAGATTTTGACAAGGAATATATAGGTAAATAATGGATGTTCACTTGAGCAAGAGGAATCAAAATAAATTATTGTTAAAAATAACTATCAAACATCAAAGAACATCTCTTCACCGCCGATAAGACGTATTTTCTATTAATTAACAGGAGAGCAGGTGGGAAACGGGAAACAGCTTTCTTACACAGGGATATTCTATCTGAATAATAAGCGGGGAGACAGGCGGACTTCGATTTTGTTTACCACTGTTACGATATCCCTGTTCTTCGAGAGTACGGTCCTTGGGAAAGGCCGTAGGTGGCAGTACGGCTTACTCACTGAGTGAGTATTCACAGCCCCCCTCCCCCCCCCCCCCTAAATGAAACCCCGGACTGGTACCATGTGAAAGACACATGGGCAGTACGATGTAGGCAACTTAGATCTCTAGGGCAGTACGCATGGTGGTCTAGGGGTAACTTACCCTCCTGATGAGTCCTTGCCATGTGTTCTGTCTGTCTAGCCACACATATCTAACATTTAATTGTGTCTAATTGATATCCAGTTAATTTCAATCAATACAATAACTACTTCCCATCTGGGTCCAAGCCAAGGAGTGGTATACTTCCTTAAATCAATGACGGATAATTAACAATATTTGGAGCCGGTGTGATCGCGCTTTGGGGACCCCAGCGTTTTAGGTCCCCTGTCCCTAATGCCCTAGCGTTTAGGGATCCCGTCCCCATATCGCTAGCGATTTAGGGACAGGGTGAAGTTGCAAGGACACCCGCAGCGGGGACGAGCAGCTTGTAGTAAATAAATTAACTTACCCTTTACCTCCCCTTCAAACTATTCCCCCTGTGAAGAGATACTTTAACTTGAGATTAGGGTTATTAGGGGCTGTTTTTGAGCAGAACAGTCTGGTTGTCCAGTTTCCGGTTTTGATTTTTTGTCCTGCTTTGAGGATTTCCAATTTTCTCAAAAAATGTAACTATTGATACATATTATTTTGTCTTCGCCATTTAAATATTGAGAGTTCATTATGAGTTTATCCATGAATCATGATTCATTCATTGTAAGTTGTAATAAATAATTATAGTAATAAATATTCATATTTCCTTTTATCTTTGGCCATTATTTAGAATTGCAAATGCATCTTGCTGCATTTAGAAATGCAGTCAACTCCGCTTAATAGAGCCACCGGTTAATCGGTTTCTCCGCTTAATCGGGTCAAAACAACCTGGTCCCGAGGTGGCTCTATTAAGCGGAGTCGACTGGTTATTAACTTATTATAGTTTATGAAATTAATTATGAGTTAATTAATTGACCTTCACGCAAAATGGGATGAAAGTGACGTAACAAATTTAATTCTAAGTATTCATACTAATGGGTTTGGTATTAATTTACTTGTATAGTTGCTTGGTTACACTTCTGAGGAGGGGTTACGTAAATAGTAACTAGCAATGGGGCAGAAGAGATCTCGCTCTTTAGGCAGTTGCCTACCATATTTGAGGTTGAATCTCCTCCTAAAGGCGTTGCTTCTTATAGTAGACTATCTTGCCTCTTTGTTATGGGATTTCTAGTCCCCCCTTGCCAGGTATAGACAATTACAAAATACACGTACAGTGGAACTTCTTCCGTCAACTTTCGTATTCCACATCACTGATATCAGTCGACATGTATTAAAATCTGGCAACCCTAATTAAAATTGAGGTAGGTCATTATAATGCCCCCTCGGACACCCAGGATCGACACCTATGTGAATAGTCCCAGTGAAAAAGACCGAAATCTATGGAGAAAATGGATAATTAGAAAAAAGGTAAATTAAGCTGTCTTTTTCGCAATTCGGGTCCGAAAACTGAAGCTAAAAAACGGGGGCAAGCCACCAACATCCCCTCCAGAAAGCGTCCTTGCGCATAGATATTCATGTGGTTTGGCAATGATTTTTTGTTTTATTGATCTGATGAAATCTAACTAAACTAAAGCAGGAATAAAGTCGAAATGTAATTTCGTTACAATTACCAAATAAATAGGCACAAAAGTAATTTCGTGAACACAAATATAATATCCTAAATTGCTTTTCGTAAAGAAATCAAAATGAAAATATAATTATTGAAATTAAGTACGCGCTGAGTACGCGCCAGCGCGTAGAATAAGTACGCGCCAGGCCCAGGCTAGGAAAATTTATGATTTATTTGATTTTTTTGGGAAATTAAAATCATTGATTTGAATGAACATAACTCAAATTATATAATAGGTATTCAATTGCGAATTTCGCAGTAAGTATACATTGTAATATTACGTCGAAATAACTACGATTGCAATAGGTATCACCATTTTCAAATAGTAAAAATCAACTTTAAATCAATTGATTTTGATTTTGATTTTATTTGAAAAAATCATTATTTTACCATTCCTGGCGCCAGCGCGTGGAATAGGTACGAGCTGGGTACGCGCTGAACCACGCGCTGAGTACTTTTTAATATATGAAAAATTAAGGAACTCATAAGGAACTGCCCAGGCTGTGATGAGAATACATTAAGAATATACCTATCAATTTTAATTTACTAAGATTAATTTTATAATAAGATTAATTCAATATCTTCCTTCGAAATATAATCAATTATGTAACGGGGTAGTTAGTTAAAAAAAATCGCAGTAATGTCCTACAAAGGAATATTTAGTGCCCAAGAAAATATGGAACCGATAAGTTACTTTGAGGCTGAAATTAACAATATAATTAAGGAACTTCAGCCTCAAGTTTGAATTAGGGTTCCTTATAAAACAAAAAACTTGTACTCGAGCCCAACGATCCTCCATCCTTTGGTCTTTCACGTAATTATCAACTATAGAATTGTTAATTATTCTACGTAGATATGTATTGACTTATCTTTTAATAATGTTAGCATACTAATATATTTTAAATACTTTGGATTTCAATTGAATGACCCAATCGGAAGTCACGATTAGCATGTTTATTGAGAGCCGCATGCCGGATAATTTCGTCTCGACGGCCAGATTTGGCCTGCGGGCTGGAGGTTGCCGACCCATGGTCTAATTCTCCTCTAGTCCATTTCTGTAATTGGTTACTTACTTATCGTATTTTATTGATTTAGATTTTGTTTATGCGATTTATAGCATCGATATTATTTATTTAACGTCTAGTGGGGCAGCATTACAACCATATTGGTGTGGATTGTTTATTTTTTGATACAAGCATGAAAATTGGTACAGAGATAAATAAATATGTTATAAAAGATATGGATATAGAGTCATTACGAAATTTAGTATTTTCAAGATGGCGATGGCGGCCAAAGTTATCGTAAAAAGTTGGACCTGCTCTCGCGAATACTTGTTAAATGACCGCATAGAATGTTTATATTCGCATAGTTATTCACGAATTATTGTGCGGTGATAGGAGAGATAGGAGAGAATTCCAAATTTTCCCGCTCCTAATTTCTAAATTCCCAAAAATCACGCTCCAAAAGGAGCGTCTCGAGTTTCTGGATATTTCCTTGTGACCCCTTTAATGACTGGAAATTGTATGCTGATTACGATATCAGCATTAACAATTGATTAAACTTCAATTAATTGCGTTTTGTATACATATATGTACTACAGCTATACAGTATAAGTCAGTTAGTACTGTTGTATTACGGTTTTACTACCATGACAGACTTTCTACGAGGTGCATGCATTTGTTAGAAAAAAGCTTTCTGATGGCGACGACACGCGATGGCAATATCTAAAGGCGATCAGTCATACGATTGGTTCTACAAAATCTCAGAACACCATGGTTCTATAATTTTTCTGACAATTAAAATAACTGGAAATCTGTTTGAAAATATCGTAGGCCGAATTCACTCACAGGCCGAGTTAGCCTAAATACTGTATGCCGAATTCACTGGTGGCCCGAATCGCCCGGTTACCATTCTATCTGCCCAGATTTGACTTGGGAGTACTATTATATGACCATTTTTTTATTCCTGATTCATTTTTTTTTTTGGAATACATATTTTTTAATATTATATTTTAAAGTATCATATGTATATGTGCATGTCTATTTGTTAGTACTAATACGATGAATTAATTAATCAAAGCAAACATAATTGAACAAATCTGGACACACACAGACATATGAAAGCCATTAATTAATGATTGTATTATAACAGAATATAATAGTATAATAAATCTTTATGATGAGAATATTGCGATAATGGGAAACGAAAGGTAGTTGAGTAGATTCTAGTGTATTAACCATGATAAATTAATCATTAAAGATTTGAAATCTCCTCTCTATCGTAGAACGGCACATTGGACATGGTTGCCCAAGGTCTTCAATCGTCTGGCTACATTCTGTACATCAAATTGCATGTCTACATGGCATGAAAACCCATGTAGCTGTTCACTGTCCAAGGAAAACGACACATTTATTGTCTTCTACGATTTGTTCAATATTGTCCTCATTATTATCTTCAAAATCACTTGAAACTGAACAGAACTGAACTTAACTTAACTAACAGAACTGAAAAGAACTGAACCGTAGTATTCTATTAATCGCTTAGTTACTGTGTATTTGTAGCACACTATACACCATACTACAGTGCAACCTCGATTATCCGGACATGAGTCCAAATCCCAATCCTATACTATTATATATAAAATAACCTCGATTATCCGGACTTTATCTTATACGGACATTTTCGTTCGGTCCCAATGGTTCCGGATAATCGAGGTTGCACTGTACTCAATTTAAAGCGCCGGTTTTACCAACACGGGAGAACATTCGCAAACCAGTGTTTTTGGTGCGTTACTGGGGGCATTCCTAACACAATTAACGGGCTCGGGTCTCCCTCGATATGAAAACAAGTCACTTGGACTTCCTAGACGCTACCGGTTACGCGTTTTCCCCAAGAAACATACATATCCGCCATTTAGAGGGACTGGGCTATTACTTTGTGATCTATAGTACTGTATTCAATTACATGACACTTTTACTAGCATTAAACTCGCTTTACAAACAGCTGTTATAGGCACTTTACCCTCCCAAAGATCAGACACACCCTAAACTACTGGGGTTTTCTCTCTAGACACCATACTACTCAATTCAAAGCGCCGCTTTACCAACACGGGTCACCAATTTCTTCAGGCCGAATTCACCCATTTTCAGGCCCAAATCACTCGTATGCCGAATTCACTCATAGGCCAAATTTGTTCTAGGCCGAATCCCCCTCTATTCGATATAATTAGGCTCGCAAGGCACTGATCTCAGAATACAAATGGAAACGTGAGCTAATTTTGGGAATAAATATGAATTCGAAAATTATTGTTGAGTATTAGCTAAAAACACGACTCTAACAAGTGACAGTAGTTTGAGATATCATTCTAACTATTGACAGTAGCCTTAAATTTCATTCTAACAAATGACAGTAGTCTGAAATATCATTCTAACAAGTGACAGTAGCCTTAAATTTCATTCTAACAAGTGCCAGTAGTCTTAAATATCATTCTAACAAGTGGCAGTAATCTGAAAAACATATTCTAACAAGTGACAGTAATCTGAAAAACCGATTCTAACAAGTGACAGTATTCTGAAAAATCGATTCTAACAAGTGACAGTAGCCTTAAATTTCATTCTAACAAGTGACAGTAGTCTTAAATATCATTCTAACAAGTGACAGTAATCTGAAAAACATGTTCTAACAAGTGACAGTAATCTGAAAAACCGATTCTAACAAGTGACAGTATTCTGAAAAACCGATTCTAACAAGTGACAGTAGTCTTAAATTTCATTCTAACAAGTGACAGTAGTCTTAAATATCTTTCTAACAAGTGACATTTATCTGAAAAACCGATTCTAACATGTGACAGTAGTCTTAAATTTCATTCTAACAAGTGACAGTTGAGATAATTCTAACACATTACAACTTCGAAATTCTAACAAATGAAACTCCCCCTTACTACCTCTATTACTAGTACCATGGATGTTCTCTACCCATGACAAATTTACGAGGTGCATGCTTTGGTTCGAATTTTAAGG
The DNA here is from genome assembly GCA_028753945.1 of Hexactinellida sp. DTS-2022. NCBI lineage: Eukaryota > Metazoa > Porifera > Hexactinellida > Hexactinellida sp. DTS-2022. The sequence continues at coordinate 4,133,977 of JAPNXP010000014.1, forward strand.
TTGTCATTAGTTAGAATTGTCTGAATTGTCACAAGTTAGAATTGATTTGTAGTCTATTGGAACAAGTTCGAATTGATTTATTGTCTATTGGAATTTGGAACAAGTTCGAATTGATTCGTAGTCTATTGGAACAAGTTCGAATTGATTTTTAGTCTATTGGAACAATTTCGAATTGATTTTTAGTCTATTGGAACAAGTTCGAATCGATTTGTAGTCTATTGTAACAATTTGGAATCGTTTTAACATATTGTGTATAATGTTTAATTGAGGGTTGTAATGAAATACTTGTTTATAATAAATTATAATGAGAAACAGACGAAAAATGCTAGTAAGACAATAAATGCTTAGACTGTGAAAATTTGGAATCTATCCTCTATGACCGCCCGGCAGATTGGACAAGGTTGTCCTAACTCCTCAATTTGTTCACTACAACTAATACAGCATGCAGCATGCCTACAAGGAATGAAAACGCATGTGGTTGTACCGGTTAGTAGGGGATACGGACATATGACTACATGGACAAATGACTACGGACAAATGGCTACAGACAAATGGCTACAGGACAAATGGCTACAGGACAAATGGCTACATGGACAAATGGCTACAGGTCAAATGGCTACATGGACAATTGGGTGCATGGACAAATAGGTACATGGACAAATAGGTACATGGACAAATAAGTACATGGACAAATGGGTACACATACATATTAAGTAAATTCAAATATTAATGTATCCTATTTTCTAATGATCAAGGTGTTATCATCACTACTGAGTACTGAAACTATCAATTAACTTCTACTAATTCTAAAATTGGAGGTATGAATAAGAATGATCATTCTTGGTTAACAAATAAGATTACATTTCACTCATAAACAAAACAAATTGGTGTGATATGGAATGTTGTGAGATATATAAATACATGGGATCACAAATAAATCATTCCAAATCATTACAATTTATAATATTTTCACTGATGGCTAATACAGAAAGTGGGCAATTTAGGTTGATCAGGTCATCATCCAGCAAAAAATGTTGTTTTAAATTAGTAGAAAGTGGGTTTATCTACAATAAGCAAAGGATAATCGGTGAAACCACACACTGGCAATGTGAGAGGAAAGGTATTTGTAAAGCAAGACTCCACACAAAAGGAAGTGAAATAGTAAAGCGGACGGGAGAGCATCTTCATGGTATCGATACCTCGGGTGTAAACTGCTTGGAAATAAAGGCAGGAATAAAGCGAAAAGCACGTGACACCCACGATTCTCCCATCATATCATTGGAAATGAGTTGGAAACAACCAATGGACCAACAGCTGTAAAACTACCTAAGATTGAGTAGTTAGTTGTAGTGAACGAGAATCCTAATATTTGGCACACAGAAAAATCTTGACATTTTAACCAGTTCCCAGATTTGGCTTGCAGATGGGACATTTAAAACCGCTCCTCCGTTGTTCGCACAAGTGTACACTATTCACGGTCTGCGTGGAGGTCCAAATCCTCTCCAGGATGGCCATCTTCTACCCAATCTCTTTGTTTTATTGTCTAATAAGACAGAGCTGACCTATAAGCATATGTGGGAACAAATTAGCGCTCTTTGTCCGACAGCAGCCCCCACACACATTATAATGGATTTTGAAAAAGCTGCGATTAATGCATTTCAAGCAGAATGGCCAACAACCACTGTGAAGGGCTGTTTCTTTCACTTTACGCAAATTATATGGCGAAAACTGCAAGCCTTAGGTCTGCAGCATCAGTATATACATGATGAACATTTGGCTCTTCAACTTAGAATGCTACCTGCTCTTGCGTTTGCATCTCCATTTGATGTACCAGATCTCTTCCCTCAGGTGATAGCAGAATTGAATATACCAAATTCTGCTGAACTAGCGCTCTACTTTGAGAATACCTACATTGGCAGGTCATTGCCAGGCGGAGGGCAGGTAGCACCACTATTTCCTATTAACATCTGGAATCACCACCATGATGTTCCTCAGGGCATCCCTCGTACAAATAATGCTGTAGAGGCATGGCACAGATCGTATACAGCCACAATTGGTTGCCATCATCCAAATATTTTGAAGTATATTAGTGCGCTATAAAAAGAACAAGGATTAGTAGAAATAAAACAAGCAAAATTTTTATCAGGGGAAAAGCCAACGAAACGTACTAAAATTCCTCCAATGAAGAAGCATTATCTACTCTTGTTTTAGGATATTTCCATCGATACCCCTATGGAATTTTTGAAAGGAGTTCCTCATAGATTTACACTTAGTTAACTTTCTAAGTTATTCTTTTTCATACATTTTCTCCATTTATACGTACGTATCTATTATGCAATTATGTTACTTCAACTAGTGTAATCAATTATATAATCACTGAATTAAAACGTTATCAACAGACTGATACTGTGACTTATCTACTATTAGTGTACCTATTTGTCCATGTACCCATTTGTCCATGTACCCAATTGTCCTTTGTCCATGTACCCATTTGTCTGTAGTCATTTGTCCGTAGTCATTTGTCCATGTAGTCATATGTCCGTATCCCAGTTAGTTGGCAGACAGAGCATTTACTTTCAGTAGACTATTATTAATCTGATTTCTCTTCTTCAGGCTGTTCAGAATCACTCGAGATTAATTCTTCAGTGGTCTCTTCAATCTTCAATAGTATTTCCTATTGCTTTTAGAAACTCCCATGGTGAATACAGTCCATCACTTAATCTTTGTTTGAAATGACTTCTATGTTTATCATTTTTTATGTGCTTCTTTTTTCTTGGCCTACTTATTTCTCTTCCTTGTCGTAAACGCCCTATTTTATTATCGGTATCCTGTATTATTTCATTTAGCGTTTTCATAAAACTCCATTTCCTGGGATGGCCAATCTTTATTATTGACTGGATTTTGGAGTGATAACTCTCTGCTGCATTGTTTCTACTTATATTAATGTCAAAAATGGAAAGCTCTTCTGGTGTAATTTGAGTTAACCAACGTTTCTGGAAGTATTTCTTCAGCTTTCGTGTTTTATCATCTCAGGATTTTCAAGTGTAGGCAATCGAAGAAAGCTGTATGTGGGGGTAATCAATGAAGCTTGCAAAAACGGCATAGCCATTAATTGTCTGATAAATGTGGCCACTTCGTGAGAATCTCTGAAACTCTGACTGAGCCCAAGTTGTTGTGTTTTCATCTAAATTCACTGGGTGAAATGAAACCAGCAACCATAAACTTTAATTTGCGGATATACATTGCGAAATGCAATTTGGGGTGCTGGTTCCCAGTCTGACATTGAGGAGGAAGGCTGAAAAAGAGGAATGTTGAAACTAATATTTCCCAAAATAGCTTGATAGAGATCTTGATTTTTAGCAGTCATCAAGCAGTGAATCGCTGGCAAGGTGTGTCTTCCCTCAGCTACCAAAATCGTCCATAACTGGAAGAATTGAACAGGGACTGAAAAATGTTCCATCGAATTGGTTATTCGTTACTTCAGTTAAAAAATTGTTCATTTTATCTGGGAAGAAAACTACTGCAGTTTGATTGCCACATGTCACAGAAAACTTGTAGTTGTCTCCAAAAGCCGTTGTAGGTAACATAGCACATCATTCTGAAGCTGTAGATGGAATCTTTGGCTGCAACATTCTTCGTGCATGATACATGGATGATTCAACTTCTCTGAACGAAATCTCACTTGCAAATTGATCATTCCTTGTCACATCATCAAAATATGTTGGAGATTTTATTGTGAGTACTTAGCAATCGTTTTACATTTTCTTTTTATCTCATTAGCATTTGACTCATACTCATTTAGACCATGATTATGTTGATTCATAGATATGATTCTATCAATATCGTGCTGCAGTTTACTTGTTGCTTTGCATCTGAATGTCTTAAATAAGACGCATCTAAGGTAAGTGAATTTCGTGTTTGTTTTGGATTTGATGTACTTGTGTCCATCTGAATTGCAAAAACTATTCCTATGAGCGTTTGAAATCTTTAATTGTGTACTCCATTATGCAAAAAGATAAACACTCAGAATATATACCCGCCTAGTGAGTACAAAAAACACTATGTACATTATATGTTGTAAGTCCTGATGCTATATAATCCAGTTAAATATTGATTCAGAAAAGTGACAATAGATAACGGTCGATTCAAATTAACCCAAACTAACAATAGACTTACAATGGATTGGAACTTGTTACAATAGATGAAAAAATGATTCGAACTTGTTACAATAGACTGAAAATCAATTCGAACTTGTTACAATAGACTACAAATCGATTCGAACTTGTTCCAATAGACTAAAAATCAATTCGAACTTGTGACAAAACCGTCAATTCTAACTAATGACAACCTCAAAATTCGAACAAAAGCAGCGCCCCCAGATTTACTACCTTGCATGACAGAATTACTACCCTTTGGTCATGACTTGAGTTCTCATCACGCAACTCTTATTCTGTTGCGTCTGATTTTAACTCGCGACTAATCTTAACTCGTTACTATAGCAGTACCATGGATACTGTTATACCGTCTGATCTTAACTCGTTACTATAGCTATACCATGGATACTATTTTACCGTATGATTTTAACTCGTTCTTGATGGGCGAGCTGCACTTGTCAGAATTTTGAAGTTGTCATATGTCAGAATAGTGGGAGTTGTCACATGTCAGAATGGATATTTGTAAAATTGTCACATGCCAGAATGGATATTTGTAAAATTGTCACTTGTCAGAATGGATATTTGTAAAATTGTCACTTGTCAGAATGGATTTTTGTAAAATTGTCACAAGTCAGAATGGATATTTGTAAATTGTCACAAGTCAGAATGGATATTTGTAAAATTGTCACAAGTCAGAATCCTTTTCGTTATTGTTATTAATTATCAGAATCCTTTTCGTAACTGTTATTAACTGGCAGAATCCTTTTCGTAACTGTTATTACCTTAATGAAATAATTAAAGACACGGATAATGATATTATTTCATTAAGGTAATAACAGTTACGAAAAGGATTCTGCCAGTTAATAACAGTTACGAAAAGGATTCTGACTTGTGACAATTTTACTAATATCCATTCTGACTTGTGACAATTTTACAAATATCCATTCTGACTTGTGACAATTTTACAAAAATCCATTCTGACTTGTGACAATTTTACAAATATCCATTCTGACTTGTGACAATTTTACAAATATCCATTCTGACAAGTGACAATTTTACAAATATCCATTCTGACAAGTGACAATTTTACAAATATCCATTCTGACTTGTGATAATTTTACAAATATCCATTCTGACTTGTGATAATTTTACAAATATCCATTCTGGCATGTGACAATTTTACAAATATCCATTCTGACATGTGACAATTTTACAAATATCCATTCTGACAAGTGACAAATTTACAAATATCAATTCTGACATGTGACAACCCCCACTATTCTGACATATGACAACTTCAAAATTCTGACAAGTGCAGCTCGCCCCAAATTATGATTCATACTTTTATTATTTGCCGTTTGTGCAATACATTATGATTCAATGAGTACCACTATTCAACACAGGGAGTATTATCAAGAACGAGTTAAAATCAGACGGTATAACAGAATCCATGGTACTGCTATAGTAACGAGTTAAAATCAGACGCAACTCCTCTACTTTAACTATTACTATGCACTTTAATGGTTTCTTTCTTTCTTCCACTTGACTAAATACAAACAGTATGTATTCATATATGTATAGGAAATATTTACTTGGATCTTGTAAATTTGCTTAATCAAACTATTATATTTTCAACGATGGTCTACATCATCTTTGTATTAATTGTCACCTAGATGTTTGTCATTTTCAATCAGAAGAATGGAAATCAGATCAAATATTTTATAATTGTGAAAGATCAACAACGATTCATTGTACAACGTGTATCTAATTGTCGTGTATCGAAATGTCGGTGTATAGAAGGGGGAGCGGAATAAGACCTAAATTAATGTAGGAATAAGGCCTAAAACTAGCTATGTAGGAATAAGACCTAAAACATTTCCCAGGTATGAATAATATCTGATTCTTTGAAGTAGGAATAAGACCTTAAACTAGCTATATAGGAATAATGCGATCTAATCTAAATTCCCAGGGGCGTCGAATAATTATATATATTCCAATTATTTAATTATTGTCATACAAAGTTGGTTACTTAAAACATTTTAAATTATTCCTCTCCGTAGATATCCTTTCGCATTTAATAAATAGTGCTTATGATTATCAAAACTATTGAAGGAAGTGTGTGTTGAGAATAAATATGATGTTAATAAGAAGCATGTAAGTAATATAAGGAGATATTTTTTCTTATTGGAAGGAAGTGTGTGTTGAGAATAAATAGAAATAACTTATATGTAGACCGTCTATTTCTAGACCAGGTTTTCTTACATATATACATTAGTATTACCCATAGACGGCAGGACTTTTGGTCTACAGAATTTATAGACGGTCTACAAATTTTTGGCTTATTTGTATGGGCTTTTATAGACCGTCTAATCTATAAATAGGCCGTCTACATATAAGGATGCGAGAATAAATATGATGTTAATTAAATCATGTAAGTAATATAGTGTAAATATTTTTCTTATTGGAAGACTCTCATTACACCAACGATTACACAGCGGAAAATTGGGCATTCATGATTGTCTTGGCGCAAAGTATCAACACTGCTCTGGAAAAATCCTGCATGTGCATGGTCCTCGTGTAAAAGAGTAAAATTCCCCCCAAGTTTCTGTAGGCACACGTGACATCTGTGTGTAGACTCATCATCACTTGATTCTGAACTTCTTGGGTCCAAATTTTTCCCATCAGGTGATTCTTCTTCTAATATTCTGCTATCGTTACCGATCGTTAAGGACATTTAGTTAATGTATTCTATGGCTGAATATTCCTTGTTTAAATATTTTGCTTTGTGTCGAGTTCTTATATCAGCATTCATGCGCTTCTTAACTTTGGCAATTCTAGTAATTTGTAGACCATCATCCAATCTTCTTACTTCTAAGCTTATTCCTACTTTCAAGAGCTTAGGTCTTATTCCTACTTGATTTTTAGGTCTTATTCCTACATCAATTTTAGACTATATTCGGCGACCAGTATAGAAATATCGGTATCGAAATGTCGTGTATCGAATTGTCGGTATTGCATTGCGAAGTTAACATTGTTTTGAATAACAAGATAGTGCTTTATTTTGATTGGGAAAGCCATAGAGAGTGTAACTATTGTATTGGCATTCATTTTTCAGAATTGTCTGTTGTAAATAAGACCAATACAATAGTTTACCTACAACTGCTAATGGCTCTTTGACCCGCGTCATGAAGGAATTTGCGCATTATAGAACGTTGTAAACACTTTGCCCATTTACCTATGCCTCTTGATTTCTAATTGTTCTGGTGAGCGTTCGTTCTCTAAGCCTAGTGTCTTAAAGAACCAGTTTCGATCGTAGTGACACAGACACGGTTGAACAACCTAACTCTACTCAGCATATAGAACACAGAGTTTTTCGTGACATAGATTTGTCAACGCTCATTCATAATTTGCTCTTGTGAAATCCAGTAAATATAACTTTTAGAAGGCCTACCACGCTTTCATCCATGCAAAATTTCTGCTCGCCTAGATTTAGTTTGAGTTCGCTCTCACGCGCCTAAAATACTCAATTTGTATTACGTCTATGGACTATGAGAGCTTCTCTCGACGCCTAGAAAAGTTTCCTTTGAAATTTACGCGCCTGGAGGCTTGTCGCGCACGCCTGGATGAAGCCCTGAGGCCTACAGTGAGATTTAGTATTATTTTCATAATCAGCCAGATTTTAGCAAATTGTAACTATGTGATTAATTTTTCATTCTATATTTGATATTATTAGGCATGTGTCATACACTAGACAAGTGTATTGATTTCAGACTAAACTCTGATGTATATTTCCTTTTGCGTAAACATTCAGGTTTTCGTTAATGGCTTGGGAGACGAAAGGAACTGCGTTTAATCTTAAATATTTTTCTGAGTAAGTCAAATTTGCCCTTGCACTCCATGATCCATCCCACCAAAACTCAGCATTCCTTGAGCCAAAGGACGGAAATTTTAATCGTTTGCAATATGAGCAAGGGGCCCCCCGCGGAAAATATGCCGTGGGCCCCGCACAACCCTAATCCTTCCCTGAAAGTGGGATGTATCAATGTGCAGCTAGCCAGCCGCCACTTGTGGGGCACAAGCTATTAGAATGGGGCACACTTAAATTCAGGATCTGATCAATTTGAGTGACCTGAATTTACGAGCTAACCTCTACTGATTACATTACACCTTATAAGTACCTCTTAGTATATTTGGTTAACTTAGCTCCTCTGAAACTAAAAGGGCAGAAAAGTAAATATGTGTTACTCAACGTATTTGTGACGCTAGTCCATCTTATATCCTTCATTCTGATAAAATTCAAGATTGAATTGCTACTATCCTAGAGATATGGACAACTGTTGAGATAATTCACGGGAATCCTCGTCACCTTAAATCAAGGTGATGTAAAGAGAGTGAATCGAGGCATTAGGGATACACCATAGCATACGACATCTCAAATGATCAGTGCTGGGTGTAATCAATCAAATGGGCCATGTAATAGATGTGCAGTGCAAACGCTAGATTGGTGTACACGCGTTCACACTGGTGGAAACGGGATATTTTATTTAGTTTAGTTAATCTCGCGTTTACACCAGTGCAAACGCGAGATTCAGGATTTATTATATTTGTGGTTGATTTATAATAAATAATTAACGTGATATTTGTTGACCATGCTAGGCAGCAGTGATGTGCTCCGTTACTAATGCTTCCGTTACCGTTACTTTATATCTCCCGTCACCGTTACTTTATTTCTCCCGTTACCGTTACTTTGTTATCCGTTACCTTTAATCTGTTACCGTTACCTTAATTTAACGGTAACTGATTAAAGATAACGGTAACTAATTATTATAAGTAACCGATGTCCTTTACCGTTACTCGGAGACCCCCGTTACCGCTACGTTTTCCGTTACCGTCACCGTTTCTGCGTTACTGAGTAACGGAGCACATCACTGTTAGGCAGGATTCCCATGGGAATGGGAGTCATTTTATTCCTTGTGAGAATTCTATTATGAGTGTGTACTATTTATTATACTTAGACCCGAACAGCGGCCATTTTCAGGGGTGTAAGTGTAAGTAGGAAAACTATGCTAGATAGACTCTAATGAAGTATTGTTGACATGTAGGTTATCGGTAGCTGTAAACTGAATGGAAATATAAAAAAATGGGTCTTGACACCTTGAGGCGTTGATGACTTGGCGAAAAAAATCCCAAATTGCAGCCTGTGCCGACGCATGTTCTTTGGTGGCACTATATTTTGATTGTGGTTTATTGATAGTGCCTCCAAAGGAACATGCTGTCGGCACAGGCTGCAATTTTGGATTTTTTTCGCTAAGTCATCAACGCTTCAAGGTGTCAAGACCCATTTGTTAATTGGTCCGAGTCAAAAGGAACGGTAGATAAATTTGAAGTTTGTTTGTATTAAAGGTTCGTTTCAAAAATTTATTCTTCTCCCAAAATATTGGTTATAATTCTTGAACCTGATATAATTTTTCAAAAATCGTTAAAATCCTAATGTCATTGTTTAAAAGTCATTAGGTGACCCACGTCGCGTCTTTTCGCGCCCTTGGAAAGTTGAAATATATCTTAAATTAAGCTATTGTGGTTAGCTTCAATTAAAAAAAAAATTAATAACATTTTGCCCACGATATATTTCAGCGCTATATTTGCAAAATAAGATTTTCCCGAACGCAGTTAATTCCAGTGATATAGATTTTGTTTAAATCTATAAATAACGACCTATTATCAAGGTTTCTAGAATTGAAATAGATTATATATAACCCTATACGTAATTGATAACTGAGTTTTACTTTCAATCACTAGTTTGAATGAAGAATTTACAATTATATCCTGTGGTTTACTAAAATATTAAAAAGATATTTTTGGATGAATCAATTGACTACCATCAGGACAGCATAACTGAAATATTTGACGCTCTATACTTCCAAAAATTTTGGTTACCTAAGTTTTAGAGTATGAGGAATTCAATTATGATAATATTTAAAAAAATCTATAGTATTTTCCTATAGTAACTCTGAGTATCATTTGATGAGAAATAATATGTATTGCATCTCGTTCTTGGCAACTGTTCAAGGAATTTATTAAATTGTCAACGTCAAGGAATATATTATACATACCAACTGACTCATTAATTAATAATTTTCATTAAGCACTAATTATAAATGTTGGTTTATCAATGAATAGAGATATATGCACCTACGACCAGTGGCGTATGCTGTAATTTGTGTGCGGACAAAAAGCGCTCTCGTATTCTCTTGGTGGGTTTGCTTATTGGGATTAAACCAAAATACTTATACGAGTTAAAATCATCTTAGCATGTTCAATGTAAGCCCTCCTAAACCGACGGGAGATTATACAATTTTTACTTTAAAAAGAGAATAGTTTTAAATTGGAAATTGGAATTTGAACTTTTTAATACGAGTAAATGTTTCGTTTGATTAAGAAGGTTCGGATTAGCTAGAGTGTACTGTATCATTATAAAGGTTTGTTATATATAACACATCTGGCAACGTTGTTGAGAAATAAAACCATTGACTATTTCCAACTATTGAATGAACATGAACGATATACATTTTCTTACTTCTATTTACTATAATTTACTCGAGGTAGCAGAACTTTGTATTTACTACTTATAATAGCTAGCAAAGTATCAATACAATCAAGGAATTTCAATCGATAACTGCCTTCATTAGGAGTAATGATACACTTCCAACAATTTGCGCTATTGAATCCTACTAATGGAGACTAATTATTAAATGGCTCTACATGCTTGTTAAGACATACGTGTGCCCTATGACACTTCGTATTGCAGCTTCGACCTGAATTCCTGAAGATACATTCTGAGTCTTGCAATGCTTACATCTGCAAGCTGAGTTGCTAGAGATGCCGCACTCTGCATTGCCTCTGTCTGGGTAATCGTTACTGAAGGAATGGAATCCAATGAGAGAATATTAGCTGGACACAATCCAAACTGGTTACGACTATAATTAACTTGCAGTGTTCCTTGAGTCGTGCCGATGGAGTATAAAGATTCGTGCCGATGGAGTATGACGATTAATCTCTACTCGTAATGCATCCAAGGATGTAACGAGGACCCAATAAGTGCATCTTATCAGACTGGAAGATAGGGATTAATACGGAATCTCCCACTTCAGCATGCTGGAATCGCATTATTAAGAATTCTGTCTTGTTGTTTCTCCTGACAGCGGTTTATACCAGCCCTCATCTTGTTTCACTCTTCTCTTCTGGATGAAAAGTCGCATGCGGGACACACTACACTGTTTCCGTAGCCTTATCCCTCAGACCTTCCACATAATATGTGGCATGAAGCCAAAACAGTGTGGACACGAGTGTGCACAGAAGTACCTCCAGAAATAACACAGTCTACACTAAAAATCGAACAATTAGGTTGAATAGGATCTGGTGAGGTGAACGGAGATTCAGTAGATGTATAAGAATTGGACGCAAGTAATTCTTCTGAGATCTGGTTTTCGGAGACAAAGGAATTAGAAACCGGATTTATATATGAGATTGAAACTAAGTTCCAAAAGTCAAAATAGGTAAACAAATGTTATAATAGGTAAACAAGTATGCTTATTTCGCATTTACAAATTTCTAATACTATAATATTTGTTTTAGTTTACACAAAATAGGTAAACAAATTAATGAAAATTCAAAATCAAACCAGAAGTTAGCTTTCAACGGGTATTATAGGTAAACAAGTATGCTGATTTCGAATTTCGCATTTATAAATTTATAATATGAAAAACAAGTTAAAACAATGGAAATCTTAAAAAGGGATGTATATTACGTCCCTTTCTACCATTTGCATGGTAAAAGGGTGAGGTGTAAGGCCTCACAGCGGCCGTTAACTTGAGGTGCGTAGCACCGATCCGTCGCAAACTACCGATACCGAAGTACTCGTATTGAATATATTTCAACTTTCTTTAACGATGCTTTCTCAAATGCAGTTCTTAAAAAGAACGTCCAAAAAACCGGCATAGTTGACCCGCGGGCGCTTCCCACGGCGTCCACAATTTTAATGCCCAACCCTGGGCATTGCACCTCCCAGATATTTTGTGCTGAATCCATCCGTGTACTTAATTATCTATTTAAATAGTTAATGAGTTTAATACCTCCAAAAATGTGCTAAATCAAAAATAATGTTATTTTATTTTTGGTTACATGTCGTTTCATGTCCACATCCATGTTGAAGCAACTACAAATGTTATTATGCAGTAGAAGCTTGAATGTATGAACATGAATTATTGTTGTTCAAATACTTTTGGCCGGCTAGTGAATATCAGTACTTGTATTTCTTGAACGTGAATATTATCTAAACGAATTTTAAGCGTATCTAGTAGATGAACTCAAATCATTGTTACCCCTAGATTAATAATGTAATAAAGTTTATAGTTTCGCAGTTAGTCCAAAAATATGTTCTAAGGGGCATGAATAAGGTGTATTCAACATAAATAGTACTCAAATATTCTTTACAAATTCAAGTTATTGTATAGAATAGTTCCATGAAAATTGCCATCCATGGTCCAGTAATTCCGTAGAGTGCCATTGCCTTAGTATATAGATTGCTATGGTAGTACATTAATTTTAAGCGGTAATTTATATATTAAACTTTTGATCGGTGAAAAATTAGCTGTATCTTAAGCAGGGTGCCAATCCAGTCCAATCCAATCCAATCGAGTCATTTTTGGACAATCGGCAATCCAAATTTCGTCAATCGATTATTCGGATGACAATCCAATCGAAATCGACAATCCATAATATCATCGATTATTTTCGATTGTTACTCCTCAATATTTATGTCAAAAGCAGTTATGTTACACACTTCAAACATATATTATTGGGTTTAATTGACGAGCGATTGAGCATTTTTGATTTGGCGATTATGTAGAGATTTTGAAAACAAACAATCGAAGCATCCAATAAACGAAAAAATGTAGCAATCCAATCGACAATCCAATCGATAAAAATCAAAGCAATCCATTCGACAATCCAATCGATGAAAATTGCAGCAATCGGCAATCGAGAATTTTCTCGATTGGATTGGATTGGCAACCCTGATCTTATGTGCTCATCTCCAAATTAAGAATTAAGATTAGTTTAATTTTCAAATATCATTTTGTATCCGGATTTTACTCCACCATTATTTCTTGGCTTACTTAAGTATAACTTCTTTAGGACGATGTTTTATGACGCATCCCACTAAAGCTATCTATCGGTGGTTGCTATCTGATTACATTAAAGTAAGCAATATTTCTCATGATGATGAAATGTTATATTCTGATAAAGATTTGGAAAGAAGTATGGAAAAGATTGAGGTAATTAACTATCATACTGAAATGGAAGTGAATGGCATTAAATTTGAATGTTATCAAGCCGGTCATGTGCTAGGCGCAGCTATGTTCATGATTGAAATCGCTGGTGTCAGAATTCTTTACACTGGAGATTTTTCTCGAGAAGAAGATAGACATCTAAAAGCTGCAGAAGAGCCCCCATTTAATCCAGATATTTTAATAATGGAATCTACTTATGGAAATAGCCGTCATGAAAAACGTGAAACAAGAGAAAATAGGTTCACGTCTACTGTCCACTCAATCGTAAATCGTGGCGGTAGATGTCTCATCCCTGTCTTTGCTCTGGGCCGTGCTCAAGAATTGCTATTAATTTTAGATGAGTATTGGAGTAATCACCCAGAATTACATGACATTCCGATTTACTATGCTTCTTCTCTCGCAAAAAAATGTATGTCGGTATACCAAACTTTTTTATCAGCTATGAATGATAGAATTAATAGCCAAACATCCAATCCTTTTAGCTTTAAGCATATTTCTAACTTGAAGAACATAGATCAATTTGATGATATTGCGGCATCTGTAGTTATGGCTAGTCCTGGGATGATGCAAAGTGGACTGAGTCGGGGTTTATTTGAGAGTTGGTGTTCTGATAGGAAAAATGGTGTAATAATCGCTGGTTATTGTGTGGAGGGCACTCTTGCAAGGCAAATATTGAATGAGCCAAATGATATTGTTGCGACAAATGGAAAGCGTTTACCTATTAAGCTTACAATTGAACATATTTCTTTTTCAGCTCATACAGATATTGAAGGTTCAATCAGCTTCATTAAGATTCTCAAACCAAGTCAAATCATTCTTGTCCACGGTGAACCAACTGAAACTTTGCGCTTGAAGAATTCGCTTCAGAGGGAATTCGAAGAAAATGAAGAATATAATATTGAATTTCATACACCTGTAAATACACAGTCCATTAAACTCTCATTTAGAGGTGAAAAAATGGCGAAGGTAATGGGGCAATTAGCCTCTAATTACCCCAAAAATGGCTCAATTGTTTCTGGAATTATAGTAAAGAGAGGCATTAAGCATCATTTAATGAACCCACTCGATTTATCTAACTATACAGAACTTAGTATTGGATCTGTAAAGCAACAGTTATCTATTTCATACAAAGGAACAATACAACTTCTTACTGACCACCTGTTGAATCTAACTTGTGAAATTCAATGTTTTCAATCTGATAACAAAGAGACACTCATTGCTTTTAATGTGATTAGAATTACTTTGCTGAAGGAGACCGTAACTATCGAATGGATCAGCAGTGCTACCAATGATATGTATGCCGATGCAATCCTTACCGTTATTCTACAGATCTCTCTTGTTCCATTACCAATTAAACTAAGTTCAGTTGGTCAAACAGATACCAAAAAACATTTAAAAGATACGTTTGCGACGAAACTTGTTTTCTTATATTCTGAGATTTACGGTCAATCTGCAGTTTCAGTTGTTAGGACAGCTTCAAGTTTAAGAATTGCTATTAAAGTTGATAATAGAGCTGTTTTAATTGATCCTACGAATATGGTAGTTGAAGGTCAAGATGACCAATTCTGCTACCAAATTTACAATTATATGAAGAGACTCCATACTGCACTTTCGCCATTATAATAAGTATATATTATTCGTTTTGATGTTATATTACAAATTATAATTGAATATTAATATTTTCGAGCCAGGAGTACAAACTCTAGTTGCTTCGTATCAGTTTTCGATAAACAGTTGGTAAAAAACAGTTATGGCTCAATTTTTGAGGTCAAAGTATTTCTTAAATAATTAATTAAATAAGTACGTCATAGCACTCAAATGCCCTGGGGTCCAAGGTATAAATAGAAAAAAACACTTTCATTTTCACTTTAAATTGAAATTCAATTAATTTCACTTTCACTTTCAATTGGCAACTAAGAGTTTTAATAATTTTATTTATTTGTAAATGGCTTACTTAATACACGGCTGTATATATGCCACTGACAATGCTAAAAATATAAAGTCAATATAGTATTTATTCTATATTCAGACAAACTGGTACATTACAATTACTTAAAATATTATCACTGCCATCCTCATGTGGTTTAAAAGCACAATTTTTCTTCTTCTTCTGAACTTTGTGAATTGGAATTTCTCCTAAATTTTTATACTGGATTGTAGTGTATATTGTCCTACCTGCCCCTCCCCCAAAATAGCCTGATTTGAGAATTTATTTAAAGAATATGAGATTGGGAAAATATACAATATTGGAATACTTTGCAACAATTATTATTTGAAAACTTTAAAATACCCATTATACCTGCCCTACACATAGGGCATTTAACTTTCATTTCCACTACACAATCTGCACGTCCTTGGCAAAACCTGCATTAACATTATCATCGTGCAGGAGTGCAAAATTCTCCTTCACTAGAAATAAGTAAATATGACAATTATTTTCATCATCGATTGTTAATGAATCACCAGAACTTTCCTACAATTATATAATATTCCATCTTGAGGTGTTCTTAATGAAAATTATTTGTAATATATTCGAGGGGTTTTGAATTTTTAGTAAATGTAATAAAATCAGTATTTAATATGTATTTGACCTTAACAAGCACCCAATATACTTAGTATTAATGTGAAACAAAACTGAGACTATTCGACTTCAATAAAATCAAGACACATATGAGTTATTAATTATTGTAAAACAAACCTATCCGCAATTTCCTGAGTTAGAACAAATTATCAAAATCAAAATTATACAGTTTGGACAAATTCCAATGCTGAAGTTTAGGACAAATAGGACAATTTTAGGACAACTTCCTGCTACCCCTATAATATATTTATTTTATCATTAATATATTCACCAAATATATAGTGTATTTTTATTGGGTGAGTGAGAATTAAAATCAAAACTTACAATTTACTTATTAAATAGAATAATGGCGTTAGAATTATGAAATTGAACTCGGGCACTTTAGACGGTTGAATTCATTATTGGTATTTATGATATATAATTTTTTTAATAGTTACCAGCAGGGTGTTATCCAGGCGTCCTGGGCGCGCATAAAGTGCAGATTTCGCTACTTTTAACTAGTTACCGTTATCTTTAATCAGTTACTCTTACCATTACATTACCGTAACACTGTTACTGTTATTACGTTAAACATATTCCATTGCCGTTGTTCCGTTACTTTGAATGAGTCACCGTTACATTAAGGTAACGGTAACTGATTAAAGGTAAACGAGTAACTGAACAAAAGTAACGGTAACGGAAGAAAGAAAGTAACGCTAACGGGAGATATAAAGTAACGGTAACGGAGCAAATCACTGTCTTCTATCAGTCAATGACAGTCATGGTATGGGATTTCATCTTGATACAATAATAATGTGAAAATAATATATTTTAGTAAATGCTAAAGTCATCGTTAAATTGTTTTAACCACATTAAGCAAACGAAAAATGTTTACAATAAGCAGACCTGACTGTATCAGCGTATTATGACATACAATGGTCCTCGTTAATACCAACATTTTATTCCCCTTCTAAGTATTTACATACAAATGGCATCGGTTAATACGTATTCCGGATAAGGCGAACACATTTGGACGTCCCCTGGTGTTCGTACTAACGAGGTTCTACTGTGTATTAGTTAGTAGTGTGTAAGAGTAGAATTACTTATTCGAATGCATCGTCATCGGAATAGTGAATCGCGAGGCCCGGTTTCAATTTTGAAGTCATGATGTATTAAGTTAACAAATTGTAATAATTAAGTGTTTCGTTCCAGCTTGGACACATCAGTTCAGGGGCGTGCTGGCCATACATGGCAGGCGGGAATCCCGCCCGAACCACCTGGAAAGTTGCTTACCGTGGGCCCGTAGGGCCCACGAAATAATTCGGAGTAGTAGTAAGGCCTTAATCCCGCCTGGATCCCTTGGACGGTTGGACCCAGCACGCCTCTGCATCAGTTGAGTTGCCTTCCTCTCAAAACACTTGAGGTGGATGTATCGCTTGTAAAGTGATTTATCTTGTAAAGACATCGGAAGCATTGGTTCATTCTATTGTCATTAAGTCATCTAATTTATGCCATACGAGCCCTTCGGTCTCAGTTACTTTGCGACGGATCACTCGCAGGGTTGCCGTGGGAATGGAATTTCCATTCCCATCCCATTCCCATAGGAATCCTGTGGCAATCCCCATAAGGAATCCCATAGCAATCCCCATGGGAAAGCAAAGCAGATTCGTATCAATAGTAAAGCCTATATTTATTAAGGATGACCTAATGAAACCATATTCGAATATCCCATGGGGATTCCTATGGGGATCCCCACAGGTAAATAATATTTCCCATTCCCACGGCAACTCTGCCGGGATCAGTGCACCTCAAGTTAAAGACCGATGTGCGGCCTTAAGACTACTAAGCTCTCAAGGGCTATTGGAGCCAGATTCAATCAAAACAAATTATGAAATTATGATATCGAATAGATCATATAGAGATCTCGACCGGTTCCGTCTCTGGGTGAGGATTAAAGAGGCTTCCTTAAATGGTCTATGGCCATAATATTTATTCCTAATTATATGACATGGCACTCAGGGTTGTTTGATTTAAATCAAGTAATTTAAATCATTGATTTAAATCATGATTTAAATGAATGATTTTTATTAATAAAGATCATGATTTAAATCAAAAATCTGATTTTAATCAAAGAAGTCTGATTTAAATAAAAAAAGTCGGACTTTTTTGATTTAAATCAGACTTTTTTGATTTAAATCAGACTTTTTTGATTTAAATCACATTTTTTATGTCCATTGTTTTTTGCAAAAAAACAAACAGAAATACATTGATAATGAGTCAAATTACATTGATAATGAGTCATTAACAATGTAATTAATCTATTAGCCAAATAATATACGCCAGTGTGATATAGATTGCAAAAAAAAAACAATTAAAATCAAAAAAATCGGATTTTTTTGATTTTTTTCAACCCTGCTTGGCACTACAGTAGATTCTTATTCTATTATTTATAAATTATTGCTAGCTATGATTAACCGGTCGGGTCGGGTCAAATTTCCAACTGCACCGGTTGGGTCGGGTCATGAAAATCCCGACCGGTTCCATCTCTGTCATCACCCTTTCCTGTATGGAAATGGTTGAAAGGGATGTTATATACATCCCTTTATAAGATTTCTGTAGTTTTAACTTGTTTTTCACATTCAAAATTTATAAATGCGAAATTGGTGTCCAGCATACTTGTTTATCTATAATCCCGTTGAAGCTAACTTCTAGGTTGATTTTGAATTTCATAAATTCGTTCACCTATTTGTGTAAACAACAACAAATATTCATATTGGAAATTTGGAAATGCGAAATTCGCGTTCAGCATTCTACAGTACACCCTCGCTAATCCGAACAAAAGTGTTCCGATTCAAAAATCTTCTGTTCCGATTAGTGAATTCGTTCGGATTAGTGAAGTATTGCATTTTCGGAGCAACTTCAGTAATAAACACCTCCAAGATTTCGTGGAGTTAGGCTAAAACACTGTATGCACACGTCTAGAACTCGATAAATGATGAAGATAGACCAAAAGAAACCCAAAATCGGACAATAATTGACAAAGTTACGGCCAAAATCAGTTATAAGCCAAACCCTATGGAGAAAATTGATAACATCACAGAAGCCTTTTATACTGTAAACAATGCTATTACAGTAGTTACTCTTATGCATACAAGCTAAATTTGACTATTACAGAACACATATCTTTATATGTGTCAATTTCAACTCTCTATTTTTAACTTTTCAAATTTCTGAAGATATCAATTTGTTGACATTCATATCCTAATTATTGCCTACAACATTACTAGATATTTGAAATCAATTTTTAATTGCACCATCATCAGTTAGACTACCCGTATTTTAATAAGAATATTGATCACTTACCAAAGTAACTTCGACAAATAACTAGTACAATTATTTGATGGGGGTACGCTACCTAAACGCAACAATTAAATTAAAAGTTAACTGAGGTAGGCAAGCAAGCTAATCGTCTGTAATTAATAACTGTTGGAGCTGCTAATGGGCGTACTATCGTACATATGGATAAAATATACAAATTCCATATATTGGTATGCGCTGTCATATTGTGCTCAACCCCCTTGGAAGCGTTAATTAAGCTATAATTCTACATTAAAAATTATATTATAAATGCATTTCTAATGTAATACTCTTGGATGAATCAACTGCATTACATTTAATTCTCTCTAATAGTACACTTTCTAATACTCTAGTTCTCTACTGGTCCACTTCTATAATTTCTTACTTTTCTCATCGTGTTTATATGAATTTAGTGATTGTATGTGTATGCGAGATTATATTTGAATGTACTAATACTCTGACAATACCGTATATTAGTTACATTACCTTTGATGTTACTTAATTAAGACTAAATTCTTTATTAGTCCATGTTCTCTAATAGTCCACCTGTGTCGTTTTCCCACTGGTGGACTATTAGAGAGACAATACAGTACTGAAGTAAATAACTACTCTAGACAGTTGAGAATCTTGAGATATACGCAGTATTTCAGATAGCCTTTGCAAATCTGCTCACCTTTGGGTTCGCAAATTAAACTATTTCTTACCTAAACAATACTAAAATCCCTATTTGCCTAGCTGAATGGATATGGGAACGATAACAAATTTGTAGTTGATATATAGCGCACCCAGATGAAAGCCTGATAATATGATATAAATATATATATATATATTCTATTATGTACTCACCCACCCTGTTTGCACTTGAATTGATATATAACTAGACAATTGTTGTAATTAATATTTTATTGATAAATTAACACATAATATATATACATATTTACAAATTTCCAACTGACTTTCTTCTCTTGACCTGTATTTTCAAACATCAAACTACCAACACACAATTAACTGGTTACGGGATTATGGCCTTTTAGCTCGTGCTATGCAATGCAAATGTGGGAAGGAAATGTATGAGGGTGCCTACGCCAACTCCCAGGATGGTTACAAGTGGAAATGTCGCGCATGCAAGAGTTCCTGTTCAATCCGTTTTGGTTCCTTCTTTCATCCTTCCAAACTCTCGCTTACTTCGCTTCTCCAATTCATGTA
The DNA here is from genome assembly GCA_028753945.1 of Hexactinellida sp. DTS-2022. Classification (NCBI taxonomy): domain Eukaryota; kingdom Metazoa; phylum Porifera; class Hexactinellida; species Hexactinellida sp. DTS-2022. The sequence continues at coordinate 4,154,604 of JAPNXP010000014.1, forward strand.
TCTCTGGTGTGAGGACATTCAGTCACACGCTATTATGGAGAAGCAGTTGCAGTGGGCACCAGCTACTGTTGTTGATTGGAAGAACTTTATGAGGGATATCTGTGTTGAAGAGATCATACAAGATGCTGAACCCTTAGATGGTCCCGGAATTATCGTGGAGATTGATGAATCCAAGTTCGGCAAACGTAAATACAACCGCGGAAGATTAGTAGTGGGGACTTGGGTTTTTGGAATAGTCGAGAGAGATTCAGGCCGAATGGTTATGTTATGTGTACCAGATAGATCTGCTGCAACTCTGCTACCCCTTATCCAGCATTACGTCCTACCTGGCTCCGTAGTATACTCAGATGAGTGGGCTGCATACAATATCTTGGCTCATACACCCCAGTACACGCATCACACTGTGAACCATAGTGAGAACTTCGTGAATCCAACTACTGGTGTGCACACTCAAGGAATTGAAGGTAGCTGGAACATTGTTAAGAAAAGAATGAGAAGAGGATCAACTACTAATCCTGATGAACTGTTGGAAACACATCTGGCTGAGGGTTGTTGGAGGAGGAGGAGAAACAAGGATAACATCTTTAACAACATCATAAAAGGGATCCGAAACTTATATCCAGTGTTTTGACTCAGTATCTAAACGATTATATATTTATTATTAAAATTCAAGTGCTGTGAGGTTGCTTGTTTGTTTGTCGGGTTGTATTAAAGTGATGGGGGAATTGAAACAGCATTTAAATAGAAACAAACTTCCAAATCTCCTAATAGGTACATAATTATGCTGATTACGACTACCGCATTTTCAAATTTATAATACATATGTATACAGTGTACTCCACTTAATTGGGACAATTGGCCTGGAACATAGGTGTCCCAATTAAGCGGAGTACACTGTATTTATGTTGTTGTTTACAAAAATAGGGAAGCAAATTACGGAAAATAAAATAAAAACCCATACTTCAGCTTGCATCGGGAATACAGGTAGACAAGCCTAAACGATGGGAAATGGTAGAAAGGGATGTATATTACGTCCCTTTCTACTTACTCCATAGTAGAAATGGTGAGGAGTAAAGCAACTTCCCTATTAGCAACTATTCTTGCAAAGAAACCAGAGTTCTTAATGAAGGAACTCCATTGTATCATTAGTATTAACATAGGCAAATAGAGAAGTGGACTACTATATAAAACTCACCGAAATAAAATAACTGTTCCAAATACAGAGTTTTAAATCTTAATATATATATATATATACAGTGGAGTTGCTTTATTAACAACCGCTTTTAAGATCCCAAGCGTGAAAACTGTTAATTTCATTCGCCAATTAGCAACATTCGCCTATTAGCAACCAGATTTATAGACAAACACGGGTTGCTATTAAGCGAACTACCACTATAAATTTATTTCTTAGTTTGTTAACAATTTTGTTGAGATTGTACTAAGGTTATATGCAAAGAGAAAGAGCAATTATAATTGGAATGTAGAATAGCTTTCAAATTGTTACAATAGGTAAGCATATTGAGATTTATTGTCTATTAAAAAAAGATAAACCGCGTAGTGGTTGTCCGTGACGAATCGACCGAGACCGAAAGGCTCGTTGACATTATAATAATAATATTTCATCAATTCAATTTCCGGTCGCAGTACTCGTATTTAAGAATAATATAATAGAATGCTAATATAGATTAACGAACCTAAACCGATGAGATCAAACGACTGGATATAAGTTTCGGATCCCTTTTATGATGTTGTTAAAGATGTTATCCTTGTTTCTCCTCCTCCTCCAACAACCCTCAGCCAGATGTGTTTCCAACAGTTCATCAGGATTAGTAGTTGATCCTCTTCTCATTCTTTTCTTAACAATGTTCCAGCTACCTTCAATTCCTTGAGTGTGCACACCAGTAGTTGGATTCACGAAGTTCTCACTATGGTTCACAGTGTGATGCGTGTACTGGGGTGTATGAGCCAAGATATTGTATGCAGCCCACTCATCTGAGTATACTACGGAGCCAGGTAGGACGTAATGCTGGATAAGGGGTAGCAGAGTTGCAGCAGATCTATCTGGTACACATAACATAACCATTCGGCCTGAATCTCTCTCGACTATTCCAAAAACCCAAGTCCCCACTACTAATCTTCCGCGGTTGTATTTACGTTTGCCGAACTTGGATTCATCAATCTCCACGATAATTCCGGGACCATCTAAGGGTTCAGCATCTTGTATGATCTCTTCAACACAGATATCCCTCATAAAGTTCTTCCAATCAACAACAGTAGCTGGTGCCCACTGCAACTGCTTCTCCATAATAGCGTGTGACTGAATGTCCTCACACCAGAGATACATGAATTGGAGAAGCGAAGTAAGCGAGAGTTTGGAAGGATGAAAGAAGGAACCAAAACGGATTGAACAGGAACTCTTGCATGCGCGACATTTCCACTTGTAACCATCCTGGGAGTTGGCGTAGGCACCCTCATACATTTCCTTCCCACATTTGCATTGCATAGCACGAGCTAAAAGGCCATAATCCCGTAACCAGTTAATTGTGTGTTGGTAGTTTGATGTTTGAAAATACAGGTCAAGAGAAGAAAGTCAGTTGGAAATTTGTAAATATGTATATATATTATGTGTTAATTTATCAATAAAATATTAATTACAACAATTGTCTAGTTATATATCAATTCAAGTGCAAACAGGGTGGGTGAGTACATAATAGAATATATATATATATATTTATATCATATTATCAGGCTTTCATCTGGGTGCGCTATATATCAACTACAAATTTGTTATCGTTCCCATATCCATTCAGCTAGGCAAATAGGGATTTTAGTATTGTTTAGGTAAGAAATAGTTTAATTTGCGAACCCAAAGGTGAGCAGATTTGCAAAGGCTATCTGAAATACTGCGTATATCTCAAGATTCTCAACTGTCTAGAGTAGTTATTTACTTCAGTACTGTATTGTCTCTCTAATAGTCCACCAGTGGGAAAACGACACAGGTGGACTATTAGAGAACATGGACTAATAAAGAATTTAGTCTTAATTAAGTAACATCAAAGGTAATGTAACTAATATACGGTATTGTCAGAGTATTAGTACATTCAAATATAATCTCGCATACACATACAATCACTAAATTCATATAAACACGATGAGAAAAGTAAGAAATTATAGAAGTGGACCAGTAGAGAACTAGAGTATTAGAAAGTGTACTATTAGAGAGAATTAAATGTAATGCAGTTGATTCATCCAAGAGTATTACATTAGAAATGCATTTATAATATAATTTTTAATGTAGAATTATAGCTTAATTAACGCTTCCAAGGGGGTTGAGCACAATATGACAGCGCATACCAATATATGGAATTTGTATATTTTATCCATATGTACGATAGTACGCCCATTAGCAGCTCCAACAGTTATTAATTACAGACGATTAGCTTGCTTGCCTACCTCAGTTAACTTTTAATTTAATTGTTGCGTTTAGGTAGCGTACCCCCATCAAATAATTGTACTAGTTATTTGTCGAAGTTACTTTGGTAAGTGATCAATATTCTTATTAAAATACGGGTAGTCTAACTGATGATGGTGCAATTAAAAATTGATTTCAAATATCTAGTAATGTTGTAGGCAATAATTAGGATATGAATGTCAACAAATTGATATCTTCAGAAATTTGAAAAGTTAAAAATAGAGAGTTGAAATTGACACATATAAAGATATGTGTTCTGTAATAGTCAAATTTAGCTTGTATGCATAAGAGTAACTACTGTAATAGCATTGTTTACAGTATAAAAGGCTTCTGTGATGTTATCAATTTTCTCCATAGGGTTTGGCTTATAACTGATTTTGGCCGTAACTTTGTCAATTATTGTCCGATTTTGGGTTTCTTTTGGTCTATCTTCATCATTTATCGAGTTCTAGACGTGTGCATACAGTGTTTTAGCCTAACTCCACGAAATCTTGGAGGTGTTTATTACTGAAGTTGCACCCTATACATCTAGAGTACTCCTTTGAATATATAATTTGATTGTATAATGTTTTGATGTTAAATATAATGACACCTCATTTAGTTCCATATTCACATACCTCACTGTAACTTGGAATGTATATGAGCTAGAAAGTCAAACTTAAAGAGGGTAAATAGAATCCAAGCTAAGGAAGATGGTTAGGTTTTCCAATTCCAGAAGGTCTTAGCCTTTTAACCGTACTTAATTTTGTTTACTTGTTCTACCTTAGCTTTTACTTTGTTTAATTATCAAAAATGCCAAATTGCTGCTCGGCTCCTGGCTGCAAAATCAACTACAAATCTTCATTAGAAATTGTACCAGTTCCGGAGGGATGATTTAGATGAATTGAAGGCTGTTTATGTCTGTGTGAAACACTTCCGCGAATAAGATATAGAATACAGCCACAAAGTTCCAAATGGAGATGGAACTTTCCGAAAAATCCCTCGAGTAAGTCCAAAGCTGAAAGATGGCGCTGTACTAGTGCTGCGAACTGAAACTGAATTAAAACTGAAATAGTTTTAGCGATTTTTCTAAACTGTAACTGTAACTGTAACTGAAATGTACTTGTTTATAAAACTGGAACTGTAACTGTAAGTGAAATGCATTTTTCTCCAACTGGAATTAAAACTGAAATTGAATTTCTTCAAATTTAATTCCGGTTTGCAGCACTAGTCAGGCGGCACAAAATGAAATTAGAAAAAATGAAACTAGATTATGTTGTCTGCAGACCTTGGAACCTAGATAAATTACGAAATTGTACTGACTGTGGTAAAAATTGTAACTGAAATGAAAATTGTACCTGAAATGAAAACTGTACTGAATGAAAACTGTAACTGAATGAAAACTGTAAATGAATTAAAACTGTAACTGAATTAAGACTGTAACTGAAATGAAAACTGTTAACTGTAACTGAATTAAAACTGTAACTGAAATGAAACTAAAACTGTAACTGTAACTGTAACTGAATTGAATCAAATTTAATTCCAGTTCGCAGCACTAAGAAACAGTATAATTTTTATGCGCCCTAGTCTAATAAATAGCGATATCCTAGTAAATAAGTACTTGACAGTACATTCTGGTCTATCTGTTAGAGCCAATTGTAATGGAGAACCTTGTTCGCTTTTGCTAAACTAAATAAGTGATATACGACAACTTGAAACGATTCTTGGTGAAATTTCTAAATCAACACATCCCTGTGGATCTTTTGTTTCTGAGACGACTGGTTCATATATCTCTTTAGCGAAAGACCATATCCAACAAGCCATCAATACTTTGCAAACTAATGAATCCGATTTAGAATCAACTGATTATCCAGAACTTTCAAGACTGCAGTTCATACAATGCCAGTTAGAAAACAGCCTCGTCCCTCAAAACATGCGTAGATATAATGTACTAACACAAGTTTTGGCTCTTAAAACACATTTAATTTCTCCAGCCTGCTATAAATATCTCCAGCAGATGCTTTGTCTAACTCTTCCTCATGTCAATACTCTACTCAAGTTATATTCTTCATCTGGCCTTGAAAGTGACTATTTTCCCTTCCTCAAACAAGCGACTCATTCTTTCTCTGATCCTGAAAAACATGTAATTGTCCAAATGGACGAAATTCATGTCAAATCGGATATTTCATATATTGGTGGTAAGATATATGGTGCTTGTTTAAGACCAGAAGATCCGGTCAAAACTGTATTCGATATCATGGTCTCTAGTCTTGAGAAAAAATGGTCCTGTATTGTTCGTTTGTTACCCAGTGCTTCTCTTTCAGCGGAAACGATATTCGCTATGAATGGCGGACACATCGTCGCCGGACATTTCGTCGCCGGACATTTCGTCGCTTGGACATTTCGTCGCATGGACATTTCTTCGCCGGACATTTCGTCGCTTGGACATTTCGTCGCTGCAGAGTCAACATCCGCTATATCGAATGTCTGTTAATTCAAACTAAGACCGAAGAATAAGTCCATTGGTTCATTAAGTTGTCTTTAATAAATCACTTATGCCAAAAGCCAAAAAAATCCATTGTTAACAATTGTTTTTAATTTACAATTAAATTCAAGTAAGCTTTGATGACAGTTGAAATCATATAAAATAATAACAGTACCTAGGTTGTAGTTACTGATGTATGTATATAAATACGTGAGATAATAGGATATATTATTAAATATTTATTCGTAACAACAATGGCTACATCTTTCAAAATCGAAATACTCAAGAGTACTAAAAATAAGGATAAAGCCTACATTGAAGGGTTTATTTATACTCTTAATAAATTTTCCCCACAAATATCACATTGGGTTTGTGAAAATCGTGGAACCTGTAAAGCACGCATATCTACAAATGATGCAAATGTTGTCAAACCTACAAGCGTTGCAGGTATACATTCCTCTCATACACATGGGCCAAATACCTCCAGAGTTGAAATGATTAAAGGCGTCACTAAAATGAAGACTCGAGCGGAAAACTCGGAAGAAAGTACTAGATTAATATTCGCAAGTGGGATTGAAACAATGACCGATTCAGCTATTTCTACTCTACTTAAATTTGACTCGCTTAAACGTACAATCCGTCGTCATAAATCTGCTAAAGGAGACTTTAATATTTCAACCTCTGCTGAAGATATAACTATCCCTGAAAAATTCAGAACAACATTGAAAGGAGAATCATTTTTATTATTTGATTCCGGGATTGGCGATGTCAACAGAATATTAGTTTTTGGTACACATCAAATGCTTTCACTTTTGCGAGATTCGAGCAATTGGTTCGCAGATGGTACATTCAAAGTAGTACCAAATCAATTCTTTCAACTATACACCATTCATTGTGAAAAAGATGGTTATATAACACCCTGTCTATATACACTCTTGAAAAACAACATACAGGAAATTATTCAGAATTTTAATTGATTTAGAACCATCCCTAAATCCATCTCAAATCATGGTTGATTTTGAAAAAGCAGCCCTTAATGCATTAGAAGACAACTTCCTTGCTGTTATCTCTGGTTGCTTTTTTCACTTTACGCAAAACATATACCGCCAAATTCAGGCAAAAGGATTAGTAACAAGCTATCTAGAAGATGAAGAATTCGCGATGCAGATGAAAATGTTACCGAGCCTAGCTTTTGTCCCCGAAAATGATGTAATCGATTGTTTCTTGATACTAATGGCTGATTTTCCGCACTCAGCATTAGATATCGCTGAATATTTTAGGTAAACTACCTGGGTCAAAGACTTCCTGACCAAAGCCGAAGAGTACCACCTTTTCCAATAAGGATATGGAATATGCACCAGAGGGTAACTTCAAAATTAGACAAACAACGCAATCGAGGGATGGCATAACGCACTCAAATCAGGAATAAATTGTCATCATCCAGGTTTTTTGAAGCTACTAAGTCATCTACAACGGGAGCAATCATTACAAGAGGCTATTTTAGTAAAGCGGGATGCAGGCGAATGTCCAAAGACCTCAAAACTTAGTGCAGCGAGAAATGAAAGAATTTTAAGTCTTGTCGCCAACTACGATAATAGAGAAACTCTCATATTTGCGAGGGATAGCTTACAACTTTCAATTCTAAGAAGAATAGTTTACATTACAAAATCAGTAGTATATATTTAATATTATCGTATTGCCCTGCTAATTTAGCTTTCATTCTTTAAATCTTTTCTTAATTCAATATTAAACTTTCCAATCTCGTATACCGTATATACTCTAATAGTAGCCCCTATTCGAATAATTGCCTACCTCCAATAATAGCCCCCCAAATTAGCAAATAAAAATTTACCACCGGTACCCTGAATAGATTTCTTTATCTAATATTAGTCGCAATACGATTATCAATCGACTATATTAATTAAATTGTATCAACATGTGATATTCTCAAAAGTCGAAAAAACTATTGTTTCAGAAAATGGTCTAAAAAATAATAATCGCCTAGGCTACTATTCAAATAAATACGGTATGTTCATTTATATTCTATATGAATCATGGTTATCATACACTCAACATACAGTATCTCGAAACTTTAGGGCATATCAAAATCCGTTCAAGAAGTTTGAATTTCGATAATGCGGATGTTGACTCTGCAGCGACGAAATGTCCGGCGACGAAATGTCCGGGACGAAATGTCCGGCGACGAAATGTCCAGCGACGATGTGTCCGATTACCATTCGCTATAGTGGTATTATGTATTCAAGATATAGAACTTTGTGGTTTAGTTGTAGATATTATCTCTACCGACAACTATCCTCTCAATGTAAAACTATTCAAACTCTTCTCTAAAAATGGTAAGCTGGAAACTCAAGTACCGCATCCTTTTGATCCAAATGGGATCCTATTTCTCACCTTTGATTAAGGGACACATATTGAAGACAATACGAAATAACTGGTTGAATCTAAAGTCAGAGAGTGAGAGTTTTATTTACCCTAATTTAGAAGATATACAAGCCAATTATTGTTCCTATCCTTTGAGACTGTGCACATCTTCTTTCCGCGATGTCCGTAAGGTTAACATTTAAAGCATGGTTTCCTTCTTGTTTAGAACGTCAGAATGTGAAATTAGTTTTAAAGGTCATACATGAATCCACAATGTCTGCTTTAGCCATTCAAAATGACCAACGTTGTGCTGCATATAAATCTAATACTTCAGATTTTCTTGACATTATCTTATCTTTATGGAAAATGTTCAAAGTAAATGCTCCATACAAGCATGTTCGTTTAAACGATCCACCCTCTCAACCATTCACCTTTAATGACGACCGCTTTGCATTTTTAGATCGTATAGTTTGTTTGGTTAGTCGCATGGGGATTCACTTCCTGGGAAAGATGGGAATTTAAGCAAACAAACTTTCACAAGCTTAAGACATGCCTGCCTTGTTTTACCACAAATAACTAACTATCTGGCGGGCACTAGTGCTGCGAACTGGAATTAAATTTGATTCAATTCAGTTACAGTTACAGTTTTAGTTTCATTTCAGTTACAGTTTTAATTCAGTTACAGTTACAGTTTTCATTTCAGTTACAGTCTTAATTCAGTTACAGTTTTCATTTCAGGTACAATTTTCATTTCAGTTACAATTTTTACCACAGACAGTACAATTTCGTAATTTATCTGGGTTCCAAGGTCTGCAGACAACATAATCTAGTTTCATTTTTTCTAATTTCATTTTGTGCCGCCTGACTAGTGCTGCAAACCGGAATTAAATTTGAAGAAATTCAATTTCAGTTTTAATTCCAGTTGGAGAAAAATACATTTCAGTTACAGTTACAGTTTTTATAAACGAGTACATTTCAGTTACAGTTACAGTTTAGAAAAATCGCTAAAACTATTTCAGTTTTAATTCAGTTTCAGTTCGCAGCACTAGCTGGCACATGTGGATATTGATACCTTTGACCTCTTTCTTACAGACGGACCTTTAGAACGTCGATTCGGACTTTATCGTATGATATCAGGTGCCAATTAACAGATTTGTTATCTGCAAATATTAAAAGCTGAGCGACGTCTGAAAATTTCAAATATTTTAAATCTATTTTCCTATCAGTCTAAATCTTGTAGTTATTCTTTACAAGAATTTATCCAATCCTTTTCTTCTGAAGAGAAGGCATTTTCGGTTACTGATATTGATCTTGGCCCTTTCCTTAATGAATTTTCAGATCTATCCAACATTGAGTGTGATTCCCAAACACTTCAATCATTAGCTTTTATAGCCGGATATACCGCACACCAATACCTTAAACGTAGTCCACCATGCCACATAAGTCAAGATATATTAATCATTGATAAAATTTCCTACTTGATTAACTCCAGACGGATCTCAGTATAGGCTATTGGAACTTACTGATCGTGGAAGTCTGAAATATCCCTATTAACTACTCTTGGATTCCATAATAGCTGTTTGGAAGATTTTAACTATTATCGAAGGAAATACAGAATTGATGCGTATATTTGTGGAAGGACCATCTAGGCAGATTCTACTGGGTCTTGTATGTTCAGTTGTTGATGGAAGTTGGGGAGGACAATGTCCTTCTTGTAAATTAAATATGTCATTGATTCTTCAAAAGTTGTATTCATTGAAGTAAATTGTTTAATAATAAAGTGAAAAATTACTATTATATGGTAATTTCTAAAGCATTAGAGAAACGAAAAAGTTTAATTCTTAGTTCTTTCATTGGCAGCACAGATCCTACATTTCTACGTTTTTCTTACTTAAGTTCAAGTTCAAGGAAGATTAAGCATTTTGTTGCTATTTGTAATAATTAGATTCATTGTTTTAACATCCTCCACTGTAATTCTACTATTATTTGTTTATTACTGTGCCGACTATACTATAGTATAGTGGCCCAGTTATAATCTTACTGCCTTGGTTAGTTTTTCTTCCGTATCCTCTCCACAGAACAGAGTTTAATTAACTCAGAACCCAAATTTGTAAGACAGGTGTCTCATGGGTTACAGATGTGTACCTGGGGTTACGATTTTTGATCAAATAATTTTAACACCTATTTAATCCAATTATGGTTTAGCCAATTAAATTCGAGGGTTGTCCCAGTATGGATTAGCAGCTAGCATCCAATTAGTATAAAAGGATTTTCTATTAATTGTTAGTGTGCATATAGAATGCCTTACCGAGGCTGTAATTTAATTGGTCGAGAGTAGGAAGTCTTTAATTCTTTAACCCCAAGCCCTCCATTGTCTACGGCTATGCTGAAATGGTTTAACTCCTTCATAGTGATGATGGCATGGCGAAAAAAATCCAAAATTGCAGCTGTGCCGACAGTATTTTCCTTGGAGGCACTATCAATTACCCAACCGGTAGCCACCAATAGATAGTACCACCAAAGGGAAATACGTCGGCACAGCTGCAATTTTGGATTTTTTTCGCCATGCCATCATCACTATGAAGGAGTTAAACCATTTCAGCATAGCCGTAGACAATGGAGGGCTTGGGGTTAAAGAATGATATTAGAAATTTGTAAATGCGAAATTCGTGTTCAGCATACTTGTTTACCAATAATTATCGTTGAAAGCTAACCTCTAGGTTGATTTAAAATTTCATCAACTTGTTTACCTTTTTTTGTAAACAACAACAATAATAGAGGTGCCTATATTTGTCCGAATTTTATGTTGTCATTTGTCCGAAAATGTGGGACCTTCACTAGTCCGAATCGTTTTTACTGTGCCGACTATACTATACTATAGTGACCCAGTATTGAATTGAATGTCTTGGTTAGTTATTATTATTTTTCTTCCCTAGATCCTCCACAGAACAGAGTTTTATTAACTAAGAAATTAGATTTCAGGACAGGTGTCTCATGGGTTACAGATATTCAATATCACAATAGGAACAATAAATAGACCCTGAATATTCAATTTATATGCATCGGTAGAGAATTTAATTCTACACCTTTTCAGTGCAGTTATTTTAAAATTGGGCTTAGTTTGTGCCACAATTGAGTTGCGAATTTCCTTTCTTTCTAACACTTCAGTTCAATTGAAAGTGATAAATCTAATTCTATTGTTTCAACTTTACCTCAATGTCATTAGATTCTCGAATATTCCCTATATTTCAGACAAATAACTATTTTTAAAATGGAGTAAATATCTGTTTTATTGTTTTCTCATTTCAAACTTTGAGCTCAATTACCCGAGATAAAATAGAATCAGAATCGATTCAAACTTTACAGGTATTTTCTCTTATTTATTATAATTCAATCCCCCTTTAAAAACAGAAGTCGCTAGCATATAGGCGTAGGCTCCGGTAGGGTTGTTGAAGCCATGGCCCTACCAATAATTTGTCAAGAGCCATCATCTTCTATTAAGTATGATGCAAGTTAGCATAAATGGCCCTACCAATCCCTATTCCGAGTCTACGCCCCTGGCTAGTCATTTCTTCAGGATTTTTTTAGTGGAAAACATTAATTAACTAAATTTTCATACTACAAGTTCAAGGTATTTTACAGAGGGGGGGCGCCCCGGGATTCCCCCCCCCCCTGGAAATATGCTGCTAAGTTCTTATTTTCAGTTAAAATTAGGTGTTTTAGCCTTTTATAAAGAGACAAATCGACGTATTCTTAGCTAGGCTAGAATATTTTATATTAAAAGTTCTGTATCTTCCCCACATACCATTCAAACATTACTAGTGATAATCAATCATTAATGAAATTGTGCCAGAAGCTATAATTATCTTCAATTAGTTACCACAGCTTCAAATACTATGTGATTATTTACAGCAATAGCTCTCCATTGTTAGTAATAATACTTTGCACTATACATTTTATCTGGCTTCCAGGGGCTTCGCCCCTGGACCCTACTGGGGGGCTAGCAGCGCCCCCCAGACCTCCAGCTGGCGAAGCAATTATTTAGTGGATCCTGGTACTACAGAAAAATCCTGTATAAAACCCTGAAGTTGTAAGCGGAAAGCTCAGTAATATCTATACACTTATCTCCTAACACAGTAATTTCTCACAATTTGAATGTAGTTTCTTGTATCAAATGTTTGGTAAGAAATATGTGGTTTTAAGTGGAGATGACTTGAGTCTTTTTATTACTTGGGTAAAGGTGTTAAGAGATGAGTACAATGCTGATGATGTTAAGTGCTTAGAAAGTAAATGTACTCATATTTGTGTTAGAGTTCAAAGTGAATTAAGTGACCTCCACTTCCTCGTTCTCACGATGTGTCTAATATTAAAACTGACAACTTTGAAACAGAAATGGTGATAGAAAGTCTTGAGATTGAAGTTCTATCTAAATTGAGTAGTAACTATGGGGAGTTTTATCTCGAACTGAGTGAGTTGGATAATATTTGCATTACCAATTTAACTGGTATAACTTAATTGGACTGATGTTTTTGCTGAAAATTTAAAAGATTTAGCCCCAATGTTTATTTTAAAGTTTGTAAATTATTGTTTGAAGAAACCTGATAGTCTCAAAGTTAATAGTCCTTTCTTCAGAGCTAGAGCGTGTTGTAAGTTAGAAAATTGTCGATCTTATATCTTTGAGTTGACTGAATTAGACCGAAAATCTAGGCAGAAAATCTGATTTTCTAAGACTGGAATAAGACCGAATGGAATAAGACCGAAAAAAAATCAGGACTGGAATAAGACCGAATGGAATAAGACCGAAAATAATGAGTACTGGAATAAGACCGAATGGAATAAGATCGAAAGGAAATCAGTACTGGAATAAGACCGAATGGAATAAGACCGAAAAAAAATCAGGACTGGAATAAGACCGAATGGAATAAGACCGAAAGGAAATAAGTACTGGAATAAGACCGAATGGAATAAGACCGAAAAAAAATCATTACTGGAATAAGACCGAATAATATAAGGACTACTCTGAAATACGTATCTATTGGTAAGAATAAAAGTGAAACCTCGACTTTCTAAGCGTGAATTATGGTTCATTGAGAAAACACCCGACTATGTGATTAATGGAGAAAATACTCGCCTTTTTAAGTGTGATATATGTATCATGGAGAAAACACTGGCCACTCTAATTGTCTTTTATGGAGAATGGTTAAAACGCTCGCCTTTCTAAGTGTCTAATATTGATCAGGGTGAAAAGCAGCCCTTATATTTTTTCGGTCTTATTCCATTCGGTCTTATTCCAGTATTGATTTTTTTCGGTCTTATTCCATTCGGTCTTATTCCAGTACTGATTTTTTTTCGGTCTTATTCCATTCGGTCTTATTCCAGTACTGATTTTTTTTCGGTCTTATTCCATTCGGTCTTATTCCAGTACTGATTTTTTTTCGGTCTTATTCCATTCGGTCTTATTCCAGTACTGATTTCCTTTCGGTCTTATTCCATTCGGTCTTATTCCAGTACTGATTTTTTTTCGGTCTTATTCCATTCGGTCTTATTCAGGTTTCCCATATCTTTTACATGATGATGCACTAAATTTGGTAGATAATGACATACTTGTCAATATTTGAATAATTCGGAATTTGAATAATTCGGGTGAATAATTCGGTTAGTAAATTTATAATAAACTATCTAAATTTCATATAATCAGGGTCTCTGTTCTGGTATTTTACTTCTCTTAAATACAAGATTGTTTGCGGAAGGTTAAAGCTGAATTGAATTCTAAGGAGCGGTTATCTAATTAATATATGGAAGATGTAAAAGTAACCAGGGATTTTTCTAGGATTGTTTGGAAGGGGGGGGATATTGAAAGATTACAAGTTTAAGGGGGGGCATGCTGATGCCCTTTCCTGATGAATTAGGAAAGAGTTGAGTAATAATTAACACTTCTGATTACAATAGGAAACCCAGTAATTGACACTTCTGATTACAATAGGTAACCTAGTAATTGACACTTTTGAATACAATAGAAAACCTAGTAATTGATACTTTTGAATACAATAGGAAACCTAGTAATTGACACTTTTGAATACAATAGGAAACCTAGTAATTGACACTTCTGAAAAGTCACCATTTTACAGGTTACATACAAATAATTTACGTTCTGATATATAAAGGATCCTCTGCAATGTAGCATAGCTTATTTTTATATTTTATGTCCATGGATCTTCATCATTTCTTCGCAGGCGCAAATTCTTCAAAATGATGTCGAAAGCTTGGAATTAGATCCTCCTCCTAAAAAACACTGTTCAGCAAATACAACAAGACAACAAGATATACAACAAGAAGTGGGAAAAGGATTTCTTATGGATGGAATATGACCACAACTATGAAGGAGCATTTTGAAAAATTTGTCAAAAGCACGAGTCACAATCTCTTCAAAATACCGGAGGTGTATGGACTACAAAACCATTCAAGAATTGGAAGAAGGCAGTGGAAAAGATGATAGCACATTCTAAAAGTAGTTCTCATATTCGAAACTCTAAATCAGAATTATTAGCAGCCAAAATGATGACGGAAGGATCCGTTGTACAGCAATTCATGTTTTTGGAGAACAAGAACGGATAAAAAATAGAGTGGGCATCAAGTCGTTTCTTCGTTGTACTCATTTCCTTACACAACAGCACATCCCTCACACTACTAATTATTATAAGGTGATTGATTTGATCATATCCTATCTTGTGGAGGTGAAGATCTGAAGAATTTTTCTGAGAGGGCTAGTAGAAAAGCTAGTTATAAATCAACAGACGCTGTTTTTCATTTCGTCGAGGCAATAGGGACATGGGTTGAAGAGTCTCAACTCAAACGTCTTCATAAGGAAAATTTCTTTAGTTTATTGGCAGATGAATGCACTGACGTTGCAACTATTGAGGAGCTATCAAATGCTGTCGGTGGGTCGAAAATGGAGAACCTGTTGAGCACTTTTTGGAAATCATTCCATTGAAAAGAGCAGATGCTCAATCAATATATTCTATTCTGATTGATTGTTTGAAGCAAAAGAGCATTCAAATCAATAAGCTTGTGGGTATGTGTTTGATGGAGCAGCAACTTTTTCTGGGAAGAACACAGGGGTTCAGGCAAGAATTAAAAATAATTCGCCACATGCTCTCTTTGTACACTGTCACTGCCATTTACTTCAGTTAGCTTGCGTTCAGGCTGCTAATAGAACCCCCGGGATCAAACATATTTACACAACTTTGACTACTTTGTGGAAATTCTTCTATTACTCCCCAAAGATCTGAGTGCCTTAAGGAAGTGCAAAAAGTGCTAAATCTTCCCGAATTGAAGATAATCAAGCCATCAGATACTCGATGGTTGGCTCATGAGAAATGTGTCAAAGCAGTGAAGGAAAACTATGCTGCCATTTTAGTTACTCTTGATGACATATACGAGCGAACATATGAACCAGAAGCACTGGGGCTCAGCAAATTTTGTCAAAGGAGTCAACTTTGTCAGCGATATTCCTTCTTGATTTTACACTTCCTTTAATTGTTAAGTTGAGTAAATGCCTTTAAGCAGAAAAACTCGACTTAACTGCTATACCCAGTCTTGTTGATGCCACTATTCATACTCTAGATGATGCATTGTTGCCAACTGCAAATTGTGTGCTTAAATTGCTGGATGTAAGAGAAGAAATTTAGAGAGTTATAGGACTAGAAGTCACCTCGGCTGCTATTGCCTCCTTCCAGGATACAGTGGCTAAACCATTTATTAATGACTTGAAGCACAACATTACTAGCCGATTTAAATCTCAAGACGTGGTCTCATCATTCAGCATTTTTGATCCTAGTAAAATGCCACCTTTGGGATCGCCAGAACTATTTACTTTTGGAGAAATTATATTGATACCATCTTGCACCACTACGGGAAAGATCTTCCAGTTAGATCATTGCTAGGGGAAGAGTTTACTAAAAGAGCTTTGATTTCACCTGATATTACTACTGAATGGAAAACATTCCGGAGATACATCTATCAAAGGCCTAAAGAAGACATGAAGGCACAACTAAGGGAGTTAACTACAAACACCATGCTTATAGATCTGTTTCCTAATTTGAAAATCATGGCGGACATCTGCCTATCAATTCCTGTAGGTACTGCCTCTGTAGAACGAAGTTTCTGACAAATGAAAATTATTAAAACTCGTCTCAGAAATCGACTAAAGGAGATCAGTTTGTCATTACTGATGAAGATTGCTATCGAGTCTCCAGAAAAATTATCTGACGAAGACTTGAGTGAGATTATTGAAATATGGAACAGAAAGCCAAGGCGACTTATCGTATAAAATTAATTACTAGACTATCATTCTTATTAAAACCACTTTCTCAATATTATTCATTACACTAATTAAACAATCGTTTCCATAATAAAAATACCCTAGAGGGGCAAAAAACAAGGAGGGGGGGGGGGGGGGCAAAAGAACTTGGAGTTGGGGCAATTGCCCCCCCCCCCACCCTAGAAAAAATCCTGGCAACCCAGCAGTATTTCCGTTATCTACTTCAGGGTTTTTTTAAAAGGTTGAGACCTTGATGAAACTCACCGCGGCCTTGGTGTAACTTAACTCTGCAGCAGCCGCGGCCGACCCGAATCGTGGTGTAACTCCAAAAAATCTTGGTGCAAAATTTCCAGCAAGATCGGCCTTAAAAATACCCTGATCTACTTCTTGAATCCCCTTATTCATATGTATTCTTAAGAGCTGCTGGAAATTCCAAAACTAATGAATAGTAAAGATATTGTCTTGAATTTAGATGTTAAAAGGACTTAAAAGAATAATATTGCATTATTTGGTCGTATGGTTAATTGTAGACAGATGAATTAAATTAATCAACTTATGGGTTAATTTGTTATATTTTGTGTAGTAATAAGCAAACTAGTGTTTATTGCACTAAATTAAACCAACTAGAAGAATGTATTAAGGCGGAGATTAATGTTAGTAATGATGCCCCCAATTAATTCGAGGATGAGACTGAAATTAAGAGTAATGCTGTGACTTATAGAGAGAAATCCCCTTTTGGCAGACATTTTGAAATGATTTATAGCAATACTTTAGTCTCAATAAGCATAGGCGTAGCACGCGATCCGGCTGGTCCGGCCATGGCCGGACCAGTTTTCATTTATTCTACTATATTATATAGGACGGTCCAGTTTTGGCCGGACCACTTTAATTGTTTGGCCGGAGATTTTTCAGAGCCATGCGACTCCCGTGATAAGTGAATTCGAAAATAATTCGCAATTTGATCCTAGTGTCTCTTATAATCCCCAGATAGTTGAATTTCTTCTCACGTATTTTATGCCACTGTTACCGTTGTGGAGTGGGAAGTGTATTAAGAAGAGATTACGCGTGGATAATGAAGACGAGTGGTCTAGATGTAAGAAGAGTAAATTTAATTATACTAAGCCAACTGTTGATAAAGTTAGTCCATAGCCTACTCTATATATGGCCTGACAGTAGATATACCAGGGATGCACAAGAAATGGGATTTTTTTTTTTAATGTTTTCTAAATTGAACTACTAAGTTCTTTATGGGTCTCTAGGTCGTAAACATAACTCAGCCCTGCTAGCCCGTAATTAATATTAGCTGTAATGAGAACGGTGATTGGATTTTCACAATTTAATAGTAATAATAAACACAAACAGTACAATTACTAATATTAATATACACGTACAGTAAATACTACACAATTATTTGCTTTCTTTCCTCTCCTCTTTCTCTCTCTGGCTCTAGCAGTGACACACGACACACTTAACTACATAATCGAAAAAAGAATAAACAGAGTAATACAAATCATGCTAAATACAAATAAGTAGACACATATTTAAGAGAATTTCTTTAATTTACGCTTTTCTATACATTTTGAAAGGAACCAGCGAGTTGCAAGAAAGCAATTCGCTGCGGTAGACTAGTTTCGATAAGATGTTCCAACTAAACACACCAGAGCTAATTAGTGCTGCTAACTGAAATTAAAATAGAGCAATTACAATTTTAGTTTAAGTATCAGTTGGCAGAAATATTACATTTCAGTTTCAGTTTCAGTTCAGTTGCCAAAAATAATACATTTAGTTGCAGTTTAAGTTGAATACTAGTTATAATCCCGGGTTTCCTGAGGGGAAGCTTCTCTCCACAAATACCTCATAGATTTTTGTTGTAAATGAATACGTACTATCATTATGAATCAACACTTCTAGGTCTACCCAATTTATCACTTGACAATTAAATATTGTGAATTCATTGCAAGAAGATTATTTGAAGTGTAAATTGATAACATTGGGTTAATTAATCGATGACACGCAGATACAATTGCGAAATAATAACATATTTTCAGTGCACAAACAAGTACTTGTATAAATACACGTTTCACTTTTGTTGTGAATTCTATTTCGGTTGCACAATGTTCGGCAGTGCCAGTGGCAGAAAAAGGTCTTCAGTGGTGCATGATTTTTTTGTAAAGAATGGTGGGTCGTTTGAATGCATTGTAATCGGTGCGGGTCAGAATCCTTGTAGCTTCAAATCAAAGACATCGAACGATCTTAGCAATCTCAAGGAGCACCTGCGCAAGAGGAATCCTAAATCATTTGAGGAGTTCAAGGATGCGGAGCGAGAACAGGCTGTAAAGGCCAAGGTCGCGGAAGAAGCCAGTAGGGTGAAGAGGCTAGGAGGTGAGAATAGTAGCATCACAGATTACGTTGTCAAAAAAGCTAAGGAATCAGTAAGTATAGAAGCACCCTCGTGCCAATACAACCAGCAACATTATCGACATTCAACAAGTTGCTTTCTACCTTTGTTGCTGTGTCACCGAGGTCGAGTGCACACATGTTTACGAATAAAGAAAACGGTTTTCAGAAAAATTTGTCGTATATTAATGCTGGTAAATTTTGAATTTTTCATCACCAAACAATCCATAATATCATCACAAAGCAGGCAAGCTTTATCGAATCTATCATCAAACTCGAGCTAACAACTGTCTCAAACACTACTAAGGAGTCAGCGTTTGTCAAGTCAGCGTTGATTGTTGGACCCGTAAAGGTTCTAAAGGTTCATTTTATGGGGAGACTATTAATTTCTATAACTTTGACAAACAATGTGTCACTCAGAGAACTTTAGCAATCGACGAATTCCAACACCCACATACTGCTGAGCGAATAATAGAGAAATACTCGTCTGTACACGATTCCTTTGGTATCAAGCCTGCCCAAATTGCTGTTATATTTTCAGATAACGCTTCAAACATGGTCAAGGCATTTGATCTCCTACACACTGAGTTAAATACCATTACGATACCATATGCAGATGAACATAATTAATTGGAGAATTTGGACACTGACTTCGAGGACTTGGTAAAAGAGTTGTCTTCATTGCAAAGGAGAAGCCGGCACTATGGCGATCCAATATACACCAAAAATCTCACACTGAAACTCTGCACCGAGTCCAAGTTTAAGAGCACATGCACCTTGATCAACGACGCCCGGGAATTTGTGAATACGGTACACAGATCAGCAAGCTTGAAACAAGATTGGGATCGCATGTGTCCATTGTCACTCGTAGGAGATGTTCCAACACGATTCGACTCAACATTCCTTCTTACCTCTCGTTTAGCATCCGAAGAAGTTGCTGCAGTATTCCAAGATTTTTGTAATACATCACAGTGACAATGTCACCACAAACATTCTTCCTGGGACTTTCGACTGGAATATTTTTAAAGACTTCAATTGGCTAATGGAACCAATGTGGAGTTCGACGCAGATATTGAGCAGTGACCACTTTAGTGTCTCATATCTATTCCCTCTGATACAATGCTGTTACCGCGTTACTTGGAAAGAGAAACGACAGCACACTCGAGTTTTTCTATCCTAGCCAAGATGATGGATGATCTAAATAAACGTTTCTCATGGCTCTGTAATGATAGTTACTTCCAATTATTGACATGCCTTGATCCAGGGTACTACGTAATATTCAGCAAACTACCTCTCGCCGCCCGCAACAAACAGATGAAAGAGCTGTTGGCTACTGAGTATGAGACTTTGGATTGTACAATCCAGTCACAATATCTCTGAATGGGCCGTTTCTGTTCCATCCCCCTCCACTGAAATAGTAACGGGAAATTCTGCAATTGAAGACTGGGCTTCCTTTTTTTCCGATGAATTGGACATTACGGACAACACAGAAAAGCAACCAATGCCATCCTTAAATCCCGGATCGAAAAGTTCATACCCAAATCTTAAAACAATTCGAGGAATATTGTAATGAACCTCATCAGCCAGTAGAGCCAACTATTTCTCTAAAACACCTCTAACAACGATGAAATCAATTGCACCAATACTGGCAAAGCAAGAAGCGACAGTGGGCGGAACCATCAACTTTTGCCCTCGGTCATCTAGCATTCTCAGGCGCAGATGTTGGGGTAGAAAGATTGTTCTCTGGTGCTTCGATTCAAGTAGTAGGCAGGATGCGATCTTTATCTTGAAATAATGAGATAATTAACACTTAATTCATTATTAGGTAATGACTCACTATCTGAAAAACTATTCAAGTTAGGCATATAAAATGTATTATCGATGAATAGGAAGTTACCTATTCCGGATAGATCAGTACCAGCCTAGTTTACATAACATTCATAATTTTTGAGTTATGGCACATTTTAGGAAATATACATTTTCCATGGCAACCGAGGAATGTGTCAACATTCCATTTATAATTTCGATATATTTTATTCTACTACTTCTGTGTATAACCATGTTCCAATTTTGAAAATTTATAACGCGTTTAACTATGTTAAAAAGTATGCTAGAAAAACAAGATAATTCGCAACCAAAATAACCATAACGTCATCAGATGATGACATATCACAATTCTGGAGGGTGCTATGTTTACCTGGATACCATATTCCTATATAGTTATAATACACTTTTCAGCTCTATCATTGCTAATTATTCGAATAAAGATCAATTCTCCATTTTGAAAATTAGAAACTGGCCTCTTTGTTTTATGGCCTTCTCGGCGACATATATAGCCGTATATTAAGTAGGCCATGTCCTAGGACAATGTTACATGCTAGTACTTATACAAGTATTTGCCATTACTAATTACCTGTGATAATATGAGTAATATCTATTCAGTTTCAGTTAATATAACACTAATTATACATTTAAGTTTCAGTTTCAGTTGATACAAATAATATATTACAGTTTTAGTTTGAGTTTCAGTTCGATAAAAGAATGAAAATAATTTTAGTTGGATTTCAGTTTCAGTTGAATTTCAGTTTCAGTTAGCAGCACTACAGCTAATACAAGTAGACTTCCAAATACATCAACGAAAGTTTAACTAATATTTTTCTAGAAGGTCCACTTACAAGTTTCGCCAACAACTCTTTATTGTTTTCGATGGCACTAAAGGTCTTCCATAAAACAAGAATGGATTTTAAAACTGGCTCAGATGGATATTTAAGTCCGCCACGGTCCGTTAGTTGCAGAAGTTTATACTGAGAGTCCAAGTCTAAATAAAGGAGAAATTCTATATCAACTGTTACATATGTAGATAGACATGACACGGTTTTGTTGTTTCAGGTACTGTTGGACAGTATAGCCTGCAATAAAGGCTAATGATTGAAGCAATTGTGAACCACAATCAATTGTTGATAGGTCATGAATCTCTTCAAGAAATGGCTCCAAATTGAATTCACCATCAGTAGTGAATACGGACAAGAAAATGATCGAGAAATGACTGAATAGATTGAAAGGAGGTGACTTGTTGGTCAGTAAATATGTTTGATTATGCTCGAAAGTTCAAGTCGATGCACGGTTCAAGGATTTGAAGATAGGAGATGTGATAATTAGAACACGACATCATACGGTATAGACCGAAATGGTGTTCCAAGGGATCCGTCTGTAGAAAGGAGGACAACACATGTAAAGCCACAAGATTGAGTCAAATGGTTGGTAATTTGTGGTTAGGCAATACAAGCATGTCTAAAACTGGTGTATGTTTGTTTACTCAGTCTGCCAATTTATTCTGGTAAAGTTTGCCAAGCATCTAACCAAAAACTACACGAGTCAAAAATAGAAATCGCTCGTCATTAAAAGTCAAAGGTCTCGAGAAATTATCGTTCAAACGTATTCCTTTAAATGGTGTGTTAACGTTGAATAATTTCCAAACAGTAAGAAGGGTATCAACAAACTCCGGAGTATTCTTTCTATATTCTGGATAACACAATTCGTTCTGGATAGTTAGCGCAGATATTGTTAATTCGTTAACGACATTCAAAACCAGTTTTAAATTTTTACGCTCTATGCTAGACGGAAAACATGACTCCATAGTCAAATGAGGAGCTAACTTGGCTAAACTTGTTCTTTCTGAATTATATAATTGACGTACATCTTCAAAGGATGCACAACCGAACTTAAGGGGATAATCACAACAGGAACTAGAGTTGTATTTTAAAGCAAGTTCCTGTAAAAGATTCAATTTCTCGGATGTCACTAATTGCAGCAATGGGAACGGATATACTCTGTCCATTAAAATAGGCTGAGGTGGATAAATAAAGCATTGATTCAAGGTACAAATCTACTGAGATATTTTTTCAGCCATTTTAGCGAGAACAAACGTTATGTTACTCTCATTACGGAAGCACACCAACCAACTATAGGTAAAGAAATCAAGGTTAACTTATCTTTCAAGTCCTGTAGAGAGTTGACCACAAACTTCTCTTTCTCTTGACTCTCGGACCTCAAGCTGAGTTGGTGTGTTTGGTTCATCAAATCTTCCTCTTTTGTATCGTATGACAGCGATTTGGTAGGTTTGGATGAGTAATACGCTGGGCTGCCAGGCAGTAAACTTGGTATAGCGCCTTCCTTCAGCTTTGGCTTCGCCCGCGGTACTTCAGTAAAGGCTTCGCCCGCGGTACTTCAGTAAAAGTAACATCTCCTTTTGGGACTTTGAAAGTGTAGTATATGTCTTCTTTCTGAAAATGGTTGATACATACATAGACCACCTTCAGGTCACCGATATCCTCGCGACGAAGAGCGCATGTCCAGGCATGATTCAGGGTTGGTGGATTTTGAGGCATCTTGAACACAGGAACATGGTCATCCGGGTTGTAGTTGCTCTTGCAACCGGGGACAGAACACGAGTTAGGCATGAATAGAAGCTAATATGAATAAAATACCAGAGCGAAATTAAAAGGATGAGATTGTACGTCAATAGAAGAGTTTGGGATAAAATCTGATCAATAGTTGTATATATTTCAAGAATATCTATCTATCTATATATAAAAAGAGGAATTGTTGTTTGTTTGTTTGTTTGTGTGTTTGTTCAGAATTAATTGGAAAGACTACGAGTCCCAGAAAGCTGAAAATTTGTATACAGGGGTAATTTTGTACTGCGACAACGATCTATTGGTTTTTGAAGAGAAATATTCACATTTGAAGGTGACAAAATATGTTAGCCAATTAAATTCGAGGGTTTGTAATATAAGGATTTTATGAGGCTGCAATCTGATTGATTGAAAATAAATTCGTCTAACCAATCATTTGTGCATGTATTACATTGCATGTTTTTCTTTCAGTACGCCTAACTATAAATACTTTTTTTCACAACATACATTTTTTTTCTTTACTTTGACAAATTAGATCAATTATATTATGCCTCCAAAACGGAAGCCAGGGATTCAGGGGGGGGGAACAAATTTAAAACTCCGGCTGATCGGAAGCGTTGGGAGCGAGCCAGTGAGACTCCTGAGCAGACCCAACTCCGTCTCGACACGCAAAGACAGCTTCAGTCTTCTAGACGAGATAGACAGTCGGAGAGAGACCGTATCGCGCGCCTCGATAAGAAGAGGGAATACCAGTCAACCTTTTTAGAGTCTCAGACTAACGGGCAAACTGCTGCTCGCCTCGATAATCAGAGGGAATACCAGTCAACCTATTTAGAGTCTCAGACTGACGAGGAAACTGCTGCCCGCCTCGATAAGAAGAGGGAATACCAGTCAACCTATTTAGAGTTTCAGACTGACGGGCAAACTGCTGCGCGCCTCGATAATCAGAGGAATATGCTACCACGCTGAGAGCAGGAGAGACAGCAGAGCAGCATGCTGAGCGTATGCAGGAAAGGGTTGAGTTGTATGCTAATTCCCT
The DNA here is from genome assembly GCA_028753945.1 of Hexactinellida sp. DTS-2022. NCBI lineage: Eukaryota > Metazoa > Porifera > Hexactinellida > Hexactinellida sp. DTS-2022. The sequence goes on from JAPNXP010000014.1 coordinate 4,179,093, forward strand.
CATTTCTAAGTCGGCCTTGAACTTAGCTCGGTCACAATCTGCCTGTGAGGTTACTGATAACTTTAGCGCCGAGTATTCAGTTGGGAGTATGACTTTTTCCTGCACTTTTTGTGAAGCGAAATTCTGGGAAAGTGAGAAATTATCCACTAGCACCAAATTATTACCCAAGTTTCCACTCTGTTGTGGGCAGGCTAAGGTTGTTCTTCCCTCTTTAGCTACGCCGCCTGACCTGCTTGCTCACTTGCTGACAGCGGGTGACACCAGAGGGAGAGCTTTCAGAGATAACATCCGAGCGTACAACTCTGCTCTTGCCTTCGCCTCGCTCGGAGTTAACCTGGATAAGCAGCTCGCCAATGCTAAGAGAGGAGTGTACACATTCCGTATTCACGGGACTGTACACCACTACATTGGACAGCTCATGCCGAGAGAGGGACAGGCCCCGGCATTTGCTCAGATATACATCTATGACGGAACCCCGGAGGCTGAAGCGGAGTATCGCCAGCAGGGTCTGGGTGGGGCGTCCCTACCCGAGCTCCTGTGTCTACAGGCTATGCTGCATGAGGTCAATCTGTATGTCTCATTCTTCAGACAGGGAATAGACGTTATGCGAGAGCATGGAGGTGCAGACGTGAGGATGACGATTAGATCTGACGTGGCCTCTGATCCCCGTCGGTACAACGCCCCCACTGCACCTGAGATCGACGTTATCATGCCTGGAGACGGATATAACGAGCTGGAAGCCAGCAGAGACATTGTCCTGCACGCGCGGAGTGGGGACTTGCAGCGCATTACCGAGATCCACCGCGCCTACGATGCCCTGCACTATGTGCTCCTATTCCCTCGAAGTAAGTACTGCTGATTGATTGACATATGTATTAGTGTGCACTGTTTATACTGCTTCTCTTAGGTGAGGATGGCTGGCGGCTTAAATTCCCTCACAGCAGAGGAAAGGGTTGCGTCACTCCGATGGAGTACTACTCCTACAGACTGATGGTCCGGAGCAGCCTGAGCTACCTGCACGTGTTCGGGAGACTGTTCCATCAGTACCTGGTGGATATGTACGCTAAGATAGAGCAGCAGAGACTTAACTACATAAAGTTCAACTAGAGGCAGATCAGGAGTGATCTCTACAGCGGTCTGGCTGACGCTCTGTCCTCAGGCGACACGGACGCCGGTGAGCTGGGACGCAGTATTATACTCCCCTCCTCTTACACAGGTAGTCCCAGACAAATGTTTGAACTGTATCAGGACGCTATGGCTATAGTCAGGAAATATGGTAAGCCAGACTTATTCATTACATTTACCTGTAATCCACAATGGGAGGAGATTACGTCCGCACTGCTATTAAATCAGAAAGCGAGCGATCGCCCTGATTTAATAGTTCGAGTATTTCGCCTTAAACTGCGTGAATTATTGAGCGATATTACCAAAAAGCACATTTTTGGTAAGCCTCTTGCTTATGTGTATACCGTAGAGTTCCAAAAGCGGGGCCTACCACATGCTCATATTTTAATTATACTTACTGATGAGGATAAGCCGCGAGACCCGTCTGCGTATGATAACATAGTGTGTGCTGAGATCCCGGACCCAGTTCTTAAACCGAGGCTATATAACATTGTGAAGCGCTGTATGATGCATGGTCCATGTGGTTTGTCTAACAAAAGCGCCGCTTGCATGCGTGATGGTAAATGCTCTAAGAGATTTCCGAAAGAATTTTCTTGCGTGACCAGTACTGCTAATGATGGGTACCCTAATTACCGCCGCAGGGATGATGGCCGTAGCGTGCGAGTAGGGAAGGCTCTTCTTGACAATCGGTGGGTAGTCGCACACAATCCCTATTTGCTGTTGAAGTACAATGCGCACATTAATTTAGAGATTTGTACCTCAGTTACTGCTGTTAAGTATCTCTTCAAATATGTGTACAAGGGTCACGATAGAGCCATTGTAGAGTTTAGTTCAGGCGAAAATGCGAATACTAGCGGACCTAAGTGTAAGGACGAGGTCGCTAATTACGTAGAAGGTCGATACGTCTCTGCCACGGAAGCTTGCTACCGTATATTCGCCTTTGACCTTCACGGTAAATTCCCCAAAGTGGTCAGGCTAGCTCTCCATCTTGAGAATGAGCAGTCTGTGGTCTTCTCTGCTGACGCGGACATTGGAGATGTTCTGAGCAGACAGAAGCATACCACACTAACTGCATGGTTCGAAGCTAATAAGAAATTCCCTGAAGGGCTAGAACTCACTTACACGAAATTCGCTGACATGTTTGTGTGGGACAAAGATAAGCGTGAATGGAAACCGAGAGTTAAGGGACATGGTAAAGTGATAGCCCGTATGTACTCAGCTCATCCAGGGGAGGGACCACGTTATTACCTAAGGATACTGCTGAACCATGTCACAGGTTGCACGAGCTTTCAGGACATCCGTACTCTACCTGATGGCACCGTCTGTGACACCTATAAGGAGGCATGTCTGAGACGAGGTCTGCTGGAGGATGATCAGGAAGTTGATCAGTGTTTGGCAGAGGCAGCTACCTGTTATATGCCAGCACAGTTGCGTCAGCTATTCGTGACTATTCTCCTGTTTGTTGAGCCATCTATTCCACTCGCTCTCTGGGATAAGTACAAACCCTCTTTCGCTGAGGACTTCCTGTGTCGTGCTAGAACTGTATTCGCTAATGTAGAACTCTACGAGCATATCTTAAATAGTGTATTGCTTGATCTTGAGTACCGACTGCAGAAACATGGAAAGTCCTTAGCTGACTACCCAGGTATGCCGATCCCTACTAATGTGAGGAATCCGTATGAGGAATCGCGTATCATTATGGATGAGCTTGATTATAATGTTAGTGAACAGAATGATATTGTGAGTGAAAACTTGCCTCTACTTAATGGTGACCAGTTGAGTATTTATAACATTATAATTGCAGCTGTTAACGATACTAATTCGTGCTCTAATGCATTCTTTATCGATGGACCTGGAGGGACCGGAAAAACGTTCCTTTATAACACGCTGTTATCCACGGTCCGTTCACAGGGTAATATAGCATTAGCCATGGCTTCATCCGGTATAGCAGCTCTGCTCCTACAGGGTGGTAGGACTGTTAACTCTAGGATGAAGGTCCCTATCCATTTGAATGAAATCTCTGTCTGCAGTATTTCCAAACAGAGCGCCTTAGCTAGGTTAATTCAGCGCACGAAACTGTTTGTTTGGGACGAGGCTCCTATGACACATAGACATGCTGCAGAGTGTATCGACCGTACATTGAGAGATCTCTGTCCATGCGATATCCCATTCGGTGGCAAAGTTATTGTGTTTGGAGGTGATTTCCGTCAAATACTGCCTGTAATCAGACATGGGACCGAAGCTAATGTTGTGTCAGCCTGTCTGAATAGATCGCCTCTCTGGAGTCATGTTAAGGTTCTTAAACTCTCTATAAACATGCGACTCCGTAATTTATCTTCAGGTGATGCATCCCAAGTTAGTGACTTCTCCAAATTCCTTTTGAGAGTTGGAGAAGGCACTGAGCCCGAGGATGAGAATCATATGATTCACGTGGACCACAAATTCGTAGTAGCAGGCGAGTCAGTTTCTGATTTGGTTGCTGCTACTTACGGCGATATTAAAGTTAACTATAATAATCCAGATTCTATTTCTCGCCGTAGTTTGATGTGTCCTAAGAATGATACCACTGAGTTTATAAATCAATACGTTATGGACCTGATACCTGGGGAAGCGAGTACCTTATTAAGCGCAGACTCGGTCGGTGAGGAGCAGGCAGGTATGTACCCCACTGAAGTTCCTAAATTCTATTACACCAAATGGTTTGCCTCCTCACCGACTGTACCTTAAGGTTCACGCTTCTATAATTTTATTGCGTAGTCTTGACCCGACTCAAGGAATGTGTAACGGCACTCGGTTAACTGTAAAAGCATTCCTGAATCGCATGATTGACGCCGAAATTTCTACAGGTGTTCATAAGGGTAAACGGGTTTTTATTCCTCGCATTCCCATGACTCCATCTGACTCAGACTTTCCGTTTGTGCTCAGAAGGAGGCAGTTCCCTATTCGTCCTGCCTTTTATATTACCATTAACAAAGGGCAAGGACAGAGTTTAGAAAATGTGGGCATATTCCTACCATCTCCGAATGCTATTTTCAGCCATGGCCAACTATATGTTGCATTGAGCCGAGTTCAAAACCCTGCCGGCTTAAAAATTATGGTTTGTGGCGGCACCCCCTCCTCATCCGGCGGAGCCTTGGTTAAGAATGTAGTATATCGTGAGGTATTCCAGAATCATTTGGGTAATGTAGTGCACTCCACTCAGGATACATGTACCATGGATGTGTCTCTTCCATCCTCTCCCCTTTCGCAGTCTGATTCCGAAGATCCGGTCTTTAGTCCTGCGAAAAGGGTATCTGTACCAGGTGATTCTGAGCCACTCAGTAAGAAACCTAAGCTAACTGAATTCAGTGATAATATCCTCAGTCCATTCCTGGGTTCCTAATCTACTCAGTCACCCATGAGTACTGATTTGCCTGATTTGATGTTTGATGGTATTATCACAGGCCCGGTACATACTATGGATATTAATTTGCTCAATTGTTCCAGAAATAACTTGACTCCCCTTATGCAAAGGAGGATTGCCAGTAGTATTGGGTTAGATGTCGAACCAATTTTAATAACTAGAGAACCCTTACTTCGCCCTCTTATGAATAATTACAAGCAATACTACTGTTCACTGGAAAATAGATTGACAAATACATTTCACATGAATATTTCTTTAGTACCAGTATTTTCCGATGGTAATTGTTTGTATCGAGCATTATCCCATATTATATTTGGTACTGAATCGAAATTTGAAATGCTAAAGCAGAATCTGATTGGTAGATTCATGTCGAGTCCACAACACTTTCCTAATGTTATGGAGAAATCGGGTTTGTACTCTGAGGAATTGCATGAGCACGTACAACGCATTTCCGCTCCTCATGCATGGGGTACTGACGTAGAATTAAGGATGCTAGGAGCTTTAGCTGGCATAGACGTCGTCTCCATTATTGCAACCGATAGTGATTGCAATAAGTGGAGACTAGACCATGTGTATATCCATGGTCTACTAACAAGTCCAATAGTATGTGATCCAATCTACAATGGTAAAATATTGGGCATAGTGTATCATTGCATAGACCACCATGTCGGTGCTGAACACTTTGATCCGTTTTACTTAGTAGCTCAATGAAGTAACAACAGCGTCGAAATCCCCCCTGCTATTCAAAATGGCGTGGCATGACTAACTGTATTCAACATAACCTTAGTCAACAGAAGCAGTTTACTGCTTACTGAATGAAGCGTGATTCCGCTGAGGGATGGAACACTTTTGGCAAATGATACCCATATCATGCCAAGAGTGATTCTCTATTGGTGAGCAGCTGTCCAATATGTATTTATTGACAGCCAGAAGCTTTGCTTCCTTCAATGTAAGCTATCCCAGCATAGTGATGATTACAGTATATGTATACAGGTATATTGTGAGAGGATTCACTCATCCCAGTGTTACTTCATTAATTGAGCTACTAAGAAGTGCAGAAAGCAATATCAATATTTATTGTTTTCTGCCCCCCGAGACGACGGATCAAATTAGCGCTCAGGCGTAGGCTCGGGGAAAGGTACAGGATATGTCCCAAGTGTGTCCGTTCTAATATACAATAGCCCTGAGGGAACGAACCTATCATTATTTGAATACATAATATACAGTCTTCCTGAGGCTGCAATCTGATTGATTGAAAATAAATTCATCTAACCAATGATTTGTGCAAGTTTTACATTGCATGTTTTTCTTTTAGTACGCCTAACTATAAAAACTTTTTTTACTAATCTGAATAAAATGGATTTGCGAAATTTTATTGAGAACCGGGAGGACGACCGCGAGGAGGAACGCGAGGAGGACCGGGACCGCGAGGAGAGGGAGGACCGCGAGTAGGGATGCACCGGATCCACTTTTTTTGGATCCGGCCGGATCCGGATCTCACCGGATCCTGAATTTTCGTTCCTGTGCACCTCTAACCGCGAGGAGAGGGAGGAGCGGGAAGACCGCGAGGAAGGTCCTCAGCGGCGGGGTGGAGAGTGGGGACAGTGGGGACAGCGGGGACCGCGATGGACTCGCAGAGGGAGGGAAGAAAGAAGGGCTCTAGCCTGGAGGGGTAGGGTTATGGGGATTTTAGAATACTTATGTTATTAATTTATTGTAATCATTCTATTATTATACTATTATTATACTATCACATTATATATTAACCATTCTTAATTTATAAATTAATAATAAAGACTATATCTACAATTTATTATAAATAATGGGTTAGTAAATAACATACTTAATACACTACAGAGATGTATAATTCTAAATTATTATGCCTCATGGGGAATGGGGAGGATAGGGGGGATTTGAATTTCCAAAGCATATTACATTGTGTAGCATTCTTATTAAGGGGACTTTATGAGGAATATATTTAATTCACCACAGAGATGTGTAATTCTAAATGATTAGTTTCAAGGCACAGTAAGGACGCGCAGCGGTCGTCAATTGAGGCGTGAGGCGCCGAACCGTCGCAAAGCGACCGAGACCGAAGGGCTCGTATATTAAAAGCGCAATTGTTGTTTGTTTGGGTGTTTGTTTGTCCAGAATTAATTTGAAATACTACGAGTCCTAGAAAGCAGAAAAATTGTATACAGGGGTAATTTTGCACTGCGACAACGATCTATTGGTTTTTGAAGAGAAATATTTACATTTGAAGGTGACAAAATATGTTGGCCAATTAAATTCGAGGGTTTATTAGTATGGATTAGCAGATTTCATCGATTAGTATAAATAGCCTGCGCATAATAGAAATATTTTCTGAGGCTCCAATTTGATTGATTGAAAATTAATTCATTTAACCAATCAATCATTTGTCTATTCTATTGCCTGTTTTTCTTGTAGATTTATTTGGATTCGAGCTTTCTTATCGTGCAACTGAAATTTATTGAGCTATTAAAACTCATTATTAATGTGATTGCTTTTGGGGAGGGAAGGGCCGCGAAGCGGCCGTTAATTGTATCGCGTAGTGCCTAACACGAACGAACAAAAGTCGCGAAGCGACTATTGTGAGAGAGTGATCCGTCGCGAAGCGACCGAGACCGAAGGGCTCGTACTATTAAAACACAAGCCTGGGTGCGTATATATATACCGTTTTTACTCGAATAGTAGCCTAGGCGATTATTGTTTTTTACTCCATTTTTGGACCAATAATTTTGAGCAATTTTCTAGAATATCACATTTTATTACAATTTATTTTTGATAATCGGTTGATAATCGTATTGTGAGTTATATTAGATATAAGTGTTTACTCCGGGTAGCAGTAATGAATTTCTATTTGCTACTTTAGGGGGGCGATTATTGGAGGTAGGCGATTATTCGAATAGAGGCTACTATTCGAATAAATACGGTATATGTGTATATATTTGTTTGTATGTTCCGAGTTGATTGAAGAAAGTAGACGGTTTCCAAATGTGATTTTTGGCATATAGTAGGGATAACTTTTGGCACTCGCCAATAAGTTGGGGTTTCCACTCAAAATTTCTCACACCTCAACAAGTTATGACGTCATTGTCACATTTCGAGAATCCTGAAAATTCACTTAATCGCACATAAATCGCGGCCTTTAAGAGATAAAAATCTGAAAATTTAATAGAACATGTACATTAATAATGCGGACACGTTGGTCACACCAGATCGCCACTATGCTAACTCATTATAACATGATGACGTAATCATTAAAATTTCACATTGTTAAATTTGACTATTTAGGCCTATTTGCGCTTTATAATCAATGTTAGTGGTGTATAAGCCACACATCAACCGCGAAGCGGTTGGTGTGTGGTTGTATCTGCCGTGAAGCTATCTAGCAAGCGAAGCGCGCTAGTTTCTAATTAATGTGGTTGATTATTATTATTATTTTTGAAAATAAATATTGTGGTTGGATAAATATTACCATCTTCTCCTTCATCCTTGGTCCATATTTTATAGGTTACTGTCAGGCCATATAATATAGAGTAGGCTATGGTTAGTCGATATTTACAAATTTCAAATTTGAAGTCTAGTAAAAGATTTAATGTAGAAATTTAAGTAAACGTTCAACAAATAGTGAGGTTGCTGCTATTTATGAAGAAAATCCAGTCGATGTTTGCGTGCAAGTGAAGTTGAAATAATTAGTGATTTAGATTTATTAGAAATGGCTACCATGGAATATAAGTTACCGGCATTCCAACCACTTACATATCGAGGACAGAAGAAGTTATGTGAAGATTTACATTTACAGTTGTCGGATTCTAAAAATTCCATCAGAGATAATATTTCAGTTAATTCTAATTTAAAGGAATATGCTCCTTAAAGTGTTTACGAATTCCTGGAAATGGAATTTTGTATTTGCATCATTATCATACTGGTTGACATGAAAAATTGATAGTTTTGAATTTAGTACGGTTGGAAGTTGTAGAGAATATGGTTGGTAAGCTGAAGGAAGCATGCAATAAGTTTATTGCCAAATAATTTCTGAAGAGTGTATAAAAGAGGAACTCTATGTGGGTTACTGATGTGGAGTTATTTGCAACGGCCTTATTACTACAGACGGATATTTGAGTTATAGTTCATACATGGGTAACAAGTGGGTGGTATTCTCAGGTAGACTAGAGGGGTTAAACTAGTTAATACTTTGGAATCTCCCACAGGAAATAATGCAGGCTCTATCTATATTAATCACAATGGAGTACATTATGAACCAGGGTTGGGTAACTTGGGTTCAAGTACAATTTACTTAAGTACTTCTGTAATTAAGTACATTTTTAGTCTACTTGTACTTGTACTTAAGTACTTTCACCATTTTTCCGTTGTACTTGTACTTGTACTTAATTACTTTCCTCAATTTTCTAAAGCACTTGTACTTGAGTACTTGTTACTCGTGACTTTCTTATCATTACATATATTTCCAACACACATCATTGATGTTCCTCAAATCCCATCTCAAATAAAGTAGTGTTACTTAATACTTAGTATATTAGGAATTGTGTTCTTGTCAAGGACTACTGCTAAATCAATTAAATAGATTTGGATGATACTATATAAACTATGTATTTAGCAATTTCTACTATAAGTACGAGAGATTTATCATAAGAGCTTGGGAAGTACTTGTACTTGTACTTAAGTATTTTCCTAATTTTTTCATTGTACTTGTACTTAAGTACTTTAAGTTTACCTGTACTTGTACTTGTATTGTACTTGAATATCTGAAAAGTAGTAGTACTTGTACTTAAGTACTTTCAAATGTACTTGAACCCAACCTTGTTATGAACCTATATTACAGGTGGATTAAATATCTACGAGGTAATACATGAATTCATTGATTACCTCGTAGATATTATTTAATTAATAACGATATACACGTCATTAGATAATTAAAGAAAATTTCCTTTACTAATAAATAATTAATTGTTGTAGGAATGACTCCTTTGTATGTACAGTTAACTCCCGTTATAACGAAGTTTAACTATTTAGACTTCGATATAACGGGAGTTCACTTTTGAAAAATTTTTGCGTCAGATTTTTTACATTGTGTTAATATTCTATTTATCTGCTCTTCTGTTTCCTCTGAATTAGAATTATATGATAAATTCAAAAATAAATACTCCAAGATTCCCCTAGATTGTTACAATAACCTAGGTCAGCCATTATTTCACTCATTTATTAACTATGAATCAATCTTATGGCTCGATGGCTATAATTTTTATGGGGTTAAAGGGCCGAAAGTTATTCCTGGGTTCTTACAGTTTTTTGAACTTAGTCAATTTGAAGCATGTAAAGGATTTGAAGATTCGTCAAGTTTACTGATAATCTCATTGAACAATGTACGTTAAATTAATACTCGTATGGTTAGCATCCGCACCAGAGCTATTTAGTGACTTAAATAATATATCAGTAAATAACTTACTCAACAAAAATTATGTACTATTAACTAGTAAAATGCTAACAGATTTTGTTGTTTGGGTAGCGAAGTTAAACAATGATTTTGAAGAAAATGGTATAGAGGTATGGGAATCAATTTACACAGTTTATATTAGTAGACTAGAAAATAAGGCACAAAATTTAGCTTTAGAGGCAGCAGATGAGGTCGGTGAAATTTAAAATAGTGATAGTGGTCATATAGAATGTCCAATTTCTAGAGCAAACGAAAACAGCACTTATGATGCAATTTATTTTCAAACATTTGGCGAGTTTTATCTAGATAAGGCTGAATGGAATGCTATAAGTTATTTAGATAAGGATGATATAGATCATATGAAAACAGGTCGGATTAATGTAATAGCTGATAAGTTCTCTAAAATAAATTCGATTTGCGTACTGAAGTTTAAACATTTTTGGTTTAAGAAAAGGGACAATAGGAAATTGAACTCTCCTTGTTTTCAACCTTGGGCTGTGTGTAAGTTTTCTAACTGCTGCTCAGTTACCTTTTCAATAAATAATGATATTGCCTCATTTGCTGATGATCTAATAGCTGTGCACTATAAATGTAACGGTGAACTTTCATCTGAACACAAAGATGATAAAACCATCCATGCACGTCACATTACTTCGAAAAAAAGGGAAAACATGGGTGAAAAATTGATTCAATACGCAGCAAGTAACATATTTCATCAGCAGTTTAGAAATGAGAACAATGTAGAGGCATTCAATAGAGGGAATTTCACTAATTTAATATCACAGCAAACTTTAAGACGAATTAAGTCAGACGTTAAATCTAGAGACAGGTTTTCCAATGATGATTCTGTGGATATTTGGGAAACTCAACAGTATTTCCGTTCGGTATTACCAGATAATCTGATACCTGGTTATGTTCAATATATTGCACAAGATCCATTTATACTCCATTTATATACAAAAAAGCAGATTGAAATATTCAAATTATTCAAAAATGACAACACCGTTATTAATATAGATGCAACTGGTTCCATTATTAAAAGGCCACCATTGTGTAAAAAGTCGATCTATTACTATGCTCTTACACTACAACACCCTGTATACTGCACTAGTCCTCTTCCTGTTGCAGAAATGATCAATAGTGATCATGGAACTGCAGAGATTACCCATTTTTTGAATAAATGGGTATTAACTTGTAAGGCAATTCTACATAAGGGTTTAAATATAGACCAAATTGAAATGGTCTATAGTTGGGCCATAATGCACAGCACATGTTTAGCATTTAATAAACTGAGTATAGCACTATATTTGTGCAAATGTTGGGATATTGTAAGCGACAAAACTAGCACCAAATTAACCATTCCAACTGTTTTGCATCTTTGTTCGGCACATATTATGCATCAAATAAGCTACAAATTGGATAAGAAGTATAAAATAGACAAAAAGGTAAAATACTTAGTGCTACATGCATTTGGTGCTATGGTAAAAGTAGCAATATGGAAGAAATAAATCTTGTTTTTGAATCTTTGTGTATTGTTCTGAACACTTAATTAATGTTGCCTTAGGTTACTAAGAGCTTATTAGACTTAGAAGAATTAGTAAAGGGAGATCTCAAAATTTATAGTTTAGAATGCTATTTATTGATGATTACCCTGAAAATATTGAAAGTGATACTTATAGAAAAATGTCTCCTTTGTGGTAAATACTTTGAAGAATTGACTTAAAAGCCACCTTCAAATTTCTAGGACATAAAGTACTTGCAAATCCAAAAATACTTGAATATTTGTTAACTTATTATATGCCATAGCCATAGGCGTTGGAAATGGGCCCGCCGGCCCAATCGATTCTGGGGCCGCTACATTCACGGCATCACTAACACAACTATGGGCCGGGCATGGCCCGGGTAGAGCCGGGTAGACCCTTCGGGCTGCCCGGCCCATCCCGGGTGGCTGGGTGGGTCCGACGCCTATGGCCATAGCTTCCTCTTTGGAGTGGGATTATACTAAGCAAAGTAAAAGTCAATGCTGTTTCAACTGATAGCAATGCACAAATTGAGAATTGGTTTAAAATAGTAAAACACACCATATTTAAATCTCAAGTTAATATCAGAGTTGGTGATTTTGTACGTCTCATTTTTGGACATATAGAAAATAGATTGGCTTCATTTAAATTCGCATTTCAACCAATGGCTCATAGAGTATTTAAGGCTAAGAAAAAAGTTAGAGAGGTTAGTAACGAGGAAGAATCTATAGAAATTTGGCGAAGGAGGAAAAATAAGAAAAACAGTTACATTAATCCGAACAAAAGTAAAGTAGCTAAAGTATTTGAGAAATTACAGGATTCAAATTTTGAGATCTCCAGAATAAGGAATCCTTTAATTCCTAGACCAAATTGGAAGAACCACTACCGATAAAAGCAAAGGAGATTGAGATTATAAGTGATTTGGATATAATTGCGCTTGGTACACTTGACATTAATTATAAATTACTTGTTTATCATCCATATTTTTCGAGAAAATTGGGACGGCGGGCGGGATTTTATTTTTATTTTTTATTCCCATTAATATGCGAATAACATCATCCTATGCCAAAAATAAATATAAATATTTAATTCAATTAGAAAATATCATGACAATGCCTAAATAATTAAAGTAAAGCTCTCAAATATAGGACTTATTAAAAATTTATGCATAGTAGGTACTTTACACAAGTTTATTGCTCATATTTTGTACGATTATGTTCATAAGATAATAATAAAATACTTCCGGACGGATAGTAAAAATTGGGGCGGGCGGGGATGATAAACAAGTTATTTATTTTATACGGCCTTATCTTACCACCTTTTAATCAACTCTCACTCTTAGGTCAGATTAATTTTTGTAATATGTTAGAATTGCCTGTTGTAAATCCAATATCTTGTAAGATTAATTTGGCTAGAAGCTGTAGTAGGAAAGATATCCATTTAAAACAATTAGTTCCATCTTTAACATTCAATATTCCAGGTGATGGAAATTGTTTATTCTCAACTCTCTCATATATAATTACAGGAAGCACTAGTTACAACTATAGATTGCGCAAGATAATAACTGACAACATAATGGGAAAATTAAGCCAAATTTGATTGAAGTTCATACCGAATAAATTTCCACTTATATATCGCAACACAAGGGAGTATATAAGTAAATCAAAAATGCATATTGACAAAACCTGGGGTGGAGACATCGAATTATTTTCGATGGCTTTATTAATAAACGCAGATATATGGGTAAATACTACAGAAATGAAAAATAAATGGATGGTATATTCTGGAAAAGGTGCTAGTTTGGAGCAAATAATGGATGCCCCTCCAGCTAATGTTGCTGGATCATACTATATAAAACATACAGTGGACCATTATGAACCGATATTGGAATTACATCATCATATTACATCTGATAATTTATCAAATTAATAGTATAAAAATAAAAATACCACAAAAAATTAAAAAAATAGAAATGTATCTATAAAAAATACAAAAAGAAAAAAGTTACAAAAATTATACATATATAAGTTTTATCCATTAGACATGATATTTATTATATTTGTTATCTACTTATATTCTGCACTAATATACTCTATAAAGGCACTAATTTTTTGGCATGACGTCAGATAGGCATCAATTAAATTAGCTATACATTCTCTCTCAGTATTAAAGATTAAGGAAGTTTATTTAATTGGAATGTAATACTGATCTAATGCTACCTGAAGGATTTCAGCCGGCCTCCATCTTATCAAAAACCCTTTCCATCAATCGCCAACTCTTCTCAATCCAGAAAATATTAGTTATCTTACTGTTAAACGCATCCCCATCTTATAGTCCATTACTACAAAAAGATGGATTATTCTTCAAACTATTCATCTTATCAAAAACCCATTTCATCAATCAACAATTTCCTTCAATCCTTAATATAATAGTTCTCTTTCTGTTAAACACCTGCCCAACTTATATTTGATTTACTATAAACAACATCGATTTTCTTAAAACTGTTCAGCTCATGCAAACCCATTTCATCAATCAACAATTCTCCTTAATCCTTAATATAATAGTTCTCTTTCTGTTAAACACCTGCACAGCTTATAGTGCATCTACTACAAAAGATGGATTATTCTTCAAACTATTCATCTCATCAAAAACCCTTTCCATCAATCACCAATTTTTCTCAATCCTAAATTTACAAGTAATACTTCTCTTCATGTTAAATACCATTCAAGCTTCAAACGCAAAAAGATATCTTCATAACTATTTACATTTATAATGTTGTATAATGCACCACCTTAAAATCATTAATCTTCAGACTGGAATATTTATGGAAACGAGACACACAGAAGCATTATCATTAACATTAACAGATAGCCATCCTATGATTATCTACTCAAACAATGAGACTTGGTATAGATTGATAAATTTCCCCCCAAACAAGCACTAGTCCTCAGCGCGGGTCGTATGCGGTTGCTGCCCCGAAAAGCACTGCAATAACCAAATCTACCCGCATCTAGCTCACAATAACCAATCCGAAACCGCAGGTATTACGTTGAGTATTATAGTAATTCAAAACCTAGATGGTGCTTAATTAAAATAGTAATATACTTGATTCAGTGACTCCAAATTCCTCTGAAGTAATTCTCTTGCAACTAATCCACGCTAACCCACACCAACCTGCAAAAAAATCCGTGACCCGAACCCGCACGTCCCAAAATATTCAGATCCTTTGACCCGCAAGAACCCGCGGGTTCTACGCCTATGACGTAGAGGTCTAATCTACGCCAACCAAATTCGCGATATACATCTTCAAACAAGAGAATCATAAACTCTCTCTCTCTCTCTCCACTTCTGTCATCAAATACACCTATCTTACATACCAAAGTACTATTTGAAAATGGTGAAACCTATTTTAATCGTAGTTATTACGACGTAATATTACAAAGTATATTTACTGCGAAATTCGTAATTGTATACTTATTATATAATTTGAGTTATGTTCATTCAAATCAATGATTTTAATTTCCCAAAAATCAAATAAATCATAAATCTTCCTAGCCTGAAATTTAGAATACACTAATTCAGATTTCACATTTGAATTCCACATGATCCAATTAGTCTAAGTGCATAAATTCAAATCATTACGATTATTTATACTGAGATACAGAGACATTACCAATTGTGCCACTAATGTCATGTGGCAGAAATACCATTGTCACTTCATGGATATTGGATAAAATTACTTGAAATCACAATATTTTTAAATATATACCTATGCTAAGATATTTATAGTCACTTTAGTGCAGTTTAAAAAGCCATTAATAAGTTACCAGGCGAATATTGTGTCTGTATTAGAATTCCTGTTGTTCACATAATTTTAGCTGGTTAGTGTATTGTATTAAAATGGTTTCCTCGATAGATTAGTAAAGATTAAATATGAATAACTAACTAATATGGCTACCATGGATCCATGTACCAAACTCGCATTCAATACCGATAAGCAACAACATATGTAGAATTGTTTGCTAATAAAAGTTTTACACTGCATATGGCTAATATTTCTAAATATTCGATTACGAGTTAATCATCATAAGACTTATCAGAATTAGAATCACTATCCTCATTCTCCGAATCAGATCCTTCTTCGCTTTCACCACTGGTTTGGTATAATTTCAGCACATGCTTACTCGAGTCTCTAACTAAGAAATATTTGCCATCTTCAAGTTTAAGACACTCTTGTATCAACACATATAGCACTCCCCAACAATTCTTTAGATCTAAGCTAACTTGCGAAGCTAGAAAAGAAGGTAAGAAATCTTGACTCCCCAAAATTATATGAGATTTTGGCGTGTAAAAGTGATCTCTTGTTATGTATCCTATTTTAATGACATCACAACCAGCTAGTATAGCTGAAATAGTATACTTTGCAAGTTTAGTGCTATTGTTTTTCAGCTCAGTAGCAATCACTGCCCCCTTCTGTAGTTCAAGTTTTCTCCTCCAATCGTCAGTTATCTTAGGGTCATATTCATTGAGAGTTCGAACTGTACAATTTGTTTTTTCACTTAACATAGCATTTATTTCACACCTTATAATGATGGGAACATCTTTCAAGCGCCAAAGTCTGTATTTATAAAGAATGGGTGCAACAGGTTGTTTGCTTGTTACATCATGGAAAGGATTAACATTCTTAACCTTCAATGTTCTATCTTTCTTTAATACCTAAATATTAAAGGGTCCTAATTATCGGTCTAACAAATTTAGTTAAAAGTCTAACAAAATTCGTTATACCTCTAACAAAATTTGTGAAATGTCTAACAAGATTTGCCATTACCAAAATTACTAGAAAGTTTGTTAAAATCAATGAGAAGTCTAACAAAATTAGTGAAAAGTCTAACAAAATTAATGAAAAGTACAAAATTACTGATACAGTTAACTGCTCTAATTAACCTAATCCTACAATTAATGAAAAGTATTTTCAGTAATTTTGTTAGACTTTTTAGCAATTTTGTTAGACTTTTTAGTAATTTTGGTAATGGAAAATCTGTTAGACATTTCACAAATTTTGTTAGAGGTATAACGAATTTTACTAGACTTTTAATCAAATTTGTTATACCGATAATTATAACCGAATATTAAAGAGAATACTTATATAGAGCTCAGTTTTTCTTGACAGAAAAAGAGCCAAGCTTAATTCCTAAAGGTCAATTTTAGAACTGTAAAATTAACCTCCCTCAGTGCCTGGATTTAGTATTAGAAATAACCGAGCTCTGAACAAGATTTTCCAATATCAAAATGCAAATTTAAAGAGAATTTAAGTAGATAATGCAAAAATAAAGGAATAAAGCAGTGAAGGAACTAAATGATAAATATGCAGGGGTTCATTTAATAATGAAACATTGATAAGAAATAAATTAAACGTGTAACTTGTAAATTACACGTAATTATTTCTGGTCAGTATTTAGCGAATTGGGAGCTGAAGTATGTCAAGTGTCAACTAATGAATGAATGCTATTAGCACTAACTAACCCAGGATTTAGCTTCTGAATAATAAATTGTTTAATTAACTCGTTGCGTTACACTCCTCAATATGCAATTTATTATGCAGAAGATAAATAATGGGTTAGTAAATTGCATATTTTTAACATGTGTAAGCATACCTCAAGTTAAAGGTCATTTCGCGGCGAAGCTTTGCTCAATTTATCATAAATTACTAATTCATTCCGGAAATGCGAATATAAGCTGATGTAATTTGTAATGGAAATTATGCTTGCATGGTGTTCAAATTCCTACTTTAATTTTTTACTAGGTCGCTTCGCGGCAGAACACAACCACACACCAACCGCAAAGCGGTTGGTGTGTGGTTTATATACTCCTAATATTGATTAGAAAGAGTAAATAGACTAAATAGTCAAATTTAACAATGTGGAATTTTAATGGTTACGTCATCATGCGATAATGAGTTAGCATAGTGGCGATCTGGTGTGGTCAACGTGTCCGCATAATTAATGTACATGTTCTATTAAATTTTCAGATTTTTATCTCTTAAAGGCGCGAATTATGTGCGATTAAGTGAATTCTCAGGGTTCTCGAAATGTGACAATGAAGTCATAACTTGTCGAGGTGTTAGAAATTTCGGGTGGAAACCTCAACTTGTTGGCGGGTGCCAAAAGTTACCCACATATGCCAAAAATCACATTTGGAAACCGTCCACTTTCTTCAATCAATTCGTAACATACAAACAAATATATACACATACCAAGCCTTGTGTTTTAATAGTATAGATAACATCGGTATATCGCCAAAGGAATGCGTTGGAATATTGTCAGAGGAAGTGAATTGTGATATACAATGTATTTGACACACTTTTAGAGAATATATTTACAATTTCATAATTAGGTGACCATAGTAGCACAAACGAATAATTACAATATCAATGTGAAATAGAATTTCGCAATGGTTAACTCCTTAGCTCAAATAATACTGATAATAAATAATTTAAACCTGTGCCTGCTAAATTGTGAGTACATACGTATATTATCATGACATGGCGAAGGGGGTTGTAATTAAGTAATTTGCAAACCCTAAATTTAGCCTCTGCATAATAAATGATTTAATGATGGGATTAAGACAGCTTCGCGGTCTTTCTTTAATCAATAAATCATTTATTATGCAGAGGCTAAATTCTGGATCAGTAAATTACTTACTTCATTGATGGCAAAATAAATTGTTTCTAAATACTTTACGTCTCAATTAGGGTTGCTAGGCTTAGTAAACTTTCCTCAGAAAACTTTCGTTAATACATTAAAAGATGCAAATCTTCAATCAGCTTATTCAATTCTAGGTCGCATAATAAGGAATTTATAGAAGATAAGTTAAAGCAAGTGGTTAAAATATATTGGATTATAAATGTGAGTGCCAAAAATAAACAAACTACTTAACATAAATTATTAAATACTAATTCAATTCACTATAAAACATTATTGGTAGTCAGATAAGTTTAGTAAACAAACAATGCAGCATCAACAAGTTGAACTAAGCAGTTCTGCATTTTGTTAACCAAACAAATCAGATCAGCACCCAGATAGTGTTGAAAATAATAAGACACATTTAAACCAATAACTTTTATAAAAACTTTTACAAATTATGAGTTTAATAAGGGTTATTTTTCTCAAAGGTTATATATATATTTTATATAAAATTTACATTAATCGAGTGAAATTCGAAGAAGTTATTAAGGAAAAGCTACAGTGTAATGTCATACAATATTTCGCATTGAAAACCAATAGACCCATGTCGCTATGCCAACTGCACCTATATACAAAATTTCAGCTCTCTAGGTAGTATGGTCTTTTCAATCCATTAGGAACAAACATCCAAAGAAAAACATGATATAAAGATTGCCTCGATAATTACAATGAAGTCTTCACAACTGTGATTTTAGATATTTTCTGCCCTTGGGTGGATGGTAATTTTTAAACTTACAATATTGTGCTCGGTTTAATAAGAATGTACAAGCGCATCGCTTTCTAGGTCGCTACGCGGCAGAACACAACCACACCCCAAACGCTTCGCGGTTGGTGTGTGGTTTATATAAAAATAACAATTAATATAGAGCGTAAATAGGCCTAAATAATATAATAAAAAAATGTGGAATTTAGAAATTACGTCATCAAGCGATAATGAGCAAGCATAATGGCAATCTGGTGTGACCTACATGTCCGCATCATTTATGTGCATGTTCTATTAATTTTCAGATTTTTATTTCTTAGAGTGCGGGAATATTGTGTGATTAAGTGATTTTCAGGGTTCTCGAAATGTGACAATGACGTCATAACATGGCGAGGTGTGAGAAATTTTGAGTGGAAACCTCAACATGTTGGCGGGTGACAAAAGTTACATTCATATGCCAAAAATAAAATTTGGAAACCGTACAGTTTCTTCAATCAACTCGGAACATGCAAACAAGTATATACACACACCCACCAGGGTTTGATACAGAAATTTTTCCTGGGGGGGGAGGAACTTTCCTAAAACGGACTGTTCCCTTGGAAAAGGAGCAGTGTATACATGTATAGGCCAAAATAGGACAATTCCTGGGATGGAGGCATCTTTCCTGGGGGGGGGGGATCCCAAGCCCCCCTCTGTGTCACACCCTGCCCACACACTCTTGTGTTTTAATAGTATAGATCAGATTGGCCAACCTTTTGAACCCTGCGGGCCACATTTAGGTGGTATTTGAAGAACTCGACGGGCCTCAATTATCCAAGTGCCCCAAATTTGTTTAACATTTTATATATAAAATGATGGCAAGGGGAACAAACGTTTATTGTACTTAAAAATTAAAATTATAAAAGTAAGATTAATGTGACTTTTTGAGGTTGTTTTTGATGGACAAGTTTCATAAGGTCTGGCTTTAGCTCTGTCGTACCCAACTGAAGTGATGCAACCGCATATTCATATGTTAGTCTTGAATCCTGATCTTACTTACGATTTTGTAAGCTTCAGCAATGAAAAGGTTTGCTCACATATGTAGTATGTGTTACCAAAGAGAGAAACCACTCTTTTAGAACGTCTCCTTAAGTTTGGATAATGTTCGGGTGGAAGTGCTTTGTAGAACGCAAACAAATCCCTTTTATTGATTTGGGTTTGGTAGTTCGCTTTGATGATTGGATCGCTCTGGAGAGATAGCAATTCGAGCTGTAGGTTTGCAGATGAAGTATAAATATAAAATATAATTGGATTGGATATCATGTCATAACTCAGACTGATACCTACGAAAATCAACGAAGCATTCTGTAAATTGCTCTGAAGGTAGTCCTGTGCTGTCGGCATTCTTTTCCCAGAGATTTTAGTAAAGGGAAATGGGTGATGTCTTCTCGTGCCAATTGGCGTTTTAGAATGTCAATTTGTTGGTGAAGGCATCGACACTGGCAATCATTTCCAAGATGGTCTTTCCGTGCACTCATCAAGAGCAAGAGAAAATTCTTGCTAACAATTTTCAATTGTTCTTGCTAACAATTTTCAATTGTTCTCTACCATCTGCCATATAAACAATTATCTGAGTGACTGTTTGGTGGGACAAACTGGCATCTTCGAACTTCTGCTTTTCCTTCGGGCAAAGTTCCATTGCGCATGCCACCCATATATTCTTTGACAAATTCGCCATCTGAAATTTTTCGACGATCTTTTGTGATACAATGTAGCTAGAAAGCATAGCTTTTTCTTTGTCAATTGTAGGTGAAAAGTGAATCCTGTTGACGTTTCAGTCCCTCCATTAGTTTGTCGAGATTTTGTTTCCTGGACTCACCATGAAGTTCTTCAAATTCAGCTTTGTGCATTGTATCGTTACTATCGTAGTGTCTGGATACATTACTGACTTCATTACATTTACACTCTGAATACAAATAAGACAGAACGGTTTTCCTTTCGCTTCTATGAAAAACTACTTTAATGTCCACTCTTGTTTAAAAGTTATGCCTTCATCAGTAAAATTTCCTTTCTTTACGGGCCTTGATGCCATTCAATAAGAAATAAGTAAGAAAAATACACAAATACTAATAATTAATTAAGAATTAAGTTCATCGTTCTGGAATGAATCCATGTTTTATACCTACTTTGACGATCATATTGCTAATAATATCCTATTCTTGTAGGATTTCAAATTTTGAAGAATGACAAATAATATTACTAACCACATTAGACCCGTTAGTACGAACAGGGTAAGGGGCAGGGATGGATCCACCGGGGGGGTTCAGGGGGTTGTACCCCCCAAAATGGCTCAAGGGGAGTGCGAACCCCGGGCCCCCCCCAAGAATATGATAATATAATCAAAAATTATATCTAGGGACTGGCACAATTTCCGAGATTGGTTGAGAGAAATATATGAGAGTTCTCTTCCCTATCTTTTCTCTGAATACTTTTGGGAACGTTGTATATCAAATATCAGGAAAAATCGTTAACTAATCGTTAACTGTTTTGATTCATTGTGATTGTTGGTTAATTGATTAATTCATATTAATTTATAGTTATGTATGAATTTAGAATAGATTTCTTTGACGTACTATCTATCTATATATAAAAAGAGGAATTGTTGTTTGTGTGTTTGTTTGTGTGTGTGTTTGTCCAGAATTGATTGGAAAGACTACGAGTCCCAGAAAGCTGAAAATTTTTATACAGGGGTAATTTTGTACTGCGACAACGATCTATTGGTTTTTGAAGAGAAATATTCACATTTGAAGGTGACAAAATATGTTAGCCAATTAAATTCGAGGGTTTGTTAGTATGGATTAGCAGATTTCATCAATTAGTATAAATAGATTGTGCATAATAGAAATATTTTCTGAGGCTGCAATCTGATTGATTGAAAATAAATTCATTTAACCAATCAATCATTAGTCTATTCTATTGCCTGTTTTTCTTTTAGTATTATTTTGATTCGAGCTTTCTTATCGTGCAACTGAAATTTATTGAGCTATTAAAACTCATTATTAATGTGATTGCTTTTGGGGAGGGAAAGGCCGCGAAGCGGCCGTTAATTGTATTTCGTAGTCCCTAACACGAACGAACAAAAGTCGCGAAGCGACTTTTGTGAGAGAGTGATCAGTCGCAAAGCGACCGAGACCGAAGGGCTCGTATTACTAATATGACAAATAATAACAATCTAGATCCAATAGACATATACTATAAATCACTGCCATAATTGCCTCACTGCCTTAAATATCTCGCAGTGAAAAGGAAGAAATATTTCAATTTCCAATATACAATAGATAAAGTCCGAAAATATCTCAAGAAAACGAATCCGAATTTTTTTTTTTAAATTTCACTTTTGAGGTCACTTTTGGGAAAAAAATATAAAAATTTTTAATTATTAAAAAAAAAATTCTGCCACAAATGTTGTTGATTTTGATCATTCTGATTGTTTTGGAAAAATATATCAAAAATTTAAATATCAATAAAAGACACTTTTTTGCAAATTATAAATCACGAGAAAAAATAATTTGTTGCAACGGACATACATTGTAAAAAAGGCGGGTAAAAACAAGTAGTAAATTCTGTCCCTCTCAAAATTTCAAATGTAATGAAGTTTTATTGAGAAATAATTTTTTTAAAACAAAAATATGTCTATTTTTTAACAAAAAATATTCAAAATTGAATTTATAAAATTTTAAGTAGAAAATCAAAAATCTAAATGGGCCAAATGTTTCTAAATAGAGTAAGGAACATTTTATAATTGAAGTTACTATTCGAAAAAATAATTCTAGAAAGTGAATTATAAATAGTTGGCTAGTATGAATCAGTATAGTATAAAAATTTGATTAAGCTATAACCGAGGATATATGAATTCGCAACTTCTAATATTATGGATTTTTACTAGTTAGTTATAGAGGAAATTAATGGCTATTTCAACTTTCTCAAATTCGAATGTTGAAAATTCACTAAGTCCCCCTTAACTCTACTCACCGTGGATAACATTGCTAAAATTATTAACTATTTATATAATTCATAATCTATACATAATGAATGAATGGCATTTATATCAAGTTGGTTTATGATAGAAAAAAACTTCAAATATATATTTCGTTCCTTTGTCCCATAACAACTTGATAAATGGGTGTAAAACATTGAAACGTTCATGACATTTCGAAAAAATCCAAAATTGCAGCCTGTGTCGAAAGTATTACTCTTTGGAGGCACTACTAGTTACCCAACCACCAAATATAGTGCCTCCAAAGGAAAATGCGTCGGCACAGGATGCATTTATTTATTTTTCTCCTTAGACGGTACCCTGGCCAGAGCTTTATATTTGGTGGGCTGAAACTTGCATCTAGGTATGTACTGACCGTTTAATTTGCACCTGGGATTACGATTTTTGATTAACAAATTAACGACACATTTTAGCACCTATAAAATTTTGTCTGGTCCATAACTCAAAGATGTCATACTACAACCCCCAATTTTTATCTAACCATTCTATCATGGGCGTAAACTTCATCTAATTATCCAGGGTGTCACGACACTTTGTTCATCCCCTAGTTATATATTTTTCTGATAACTATTCATTTTGTGTTTTTGTGTCTTAATTAAAAAATCATTTAGCCGCCATCTGCTAAATTAAGTTTGTGGGATTAATTTCGGTTTGAAAATGCCAGGGTGCCAGACACCTTTGGCACCATAGCATCACAGCCGCCAGGGTGCCAGGCACCTGCCGCACACCCCAAGTTTACGCCCCTGCATTAAATTCATCATAAAATTCTGCGTCTGATGTGAGAAGAAAGTTTTAAATAATGGCTTTCTATATAACTTTATGTATGTATGGATTTGTTATAATTCTCAAGTATAAAGAACATAATTTTTACATTTTTCATTTTTGACCTTGATAAACTTATGTTTTTGAAGGTAAACTTTACAAATCTGCTAGAAATAATCTTTTTAGTTTCATTATTTGCACTTACAACTATAATTTATAATTTCAAAATCAAATTTGGATACAAAATATAGTAAAGACTTTATTTACGCTGTTATATTTATACTTTTATATTTCGCAATATATTTTTGACATGATTAGATATGATATTAATTGAGCTCTATAGAGCAAGATTAAGTGGCCTGGGGTGGGAACTCCGTTACCCCAGTGTCGTATCAGAAAGACTACTAAATGTATCGACATATCCTGGCGAAATTCTACCCGCCTAAATAGTAGGGTCAAAAATTAGGATTCCGTGGTCAACCTCTGGCAAGTTAAGTTTTATGCCTGATTCTGATACCTTAGGATTTATCTCGCGATTTAAGCTCCCATCCCGCTCTGTAAAGTTTTGGCTAACTTTTTTAGACCGACAAATGTAATAGGCCTCCGGCGATCATTTTGAAAAATTCTTCTAACTTCAATAATACCTCTTTTTATACTTATTTGAGTGCGAGGAATCCATTTCCGAGGTTATTTCGGAGATTAGAAGTCTGCTTGGCGAATTAATTTACTTGGATTGAATTAATTTAAAAAAAAAATTACTATTCAAATTTGTAGCCTGATAATAATAGATAAAAATTATGAAGATATCAACGTTGACTAGGCTATCAATCAGATTCATCTGAGTAGGTGTCCGACTCGGTGTTTGGTGCATCAGATGCCTCAGATTCAACCTCTGAGCCAGAATCATCGCGTACCTGCCAATGTATGGGTACTGGAAGTCCAAGAGGAAGTGCAGGTTTAGTTTGACGCACTGGTCTGCAGCGGCCATTTACCATTTCCCACCCATGGCCGATAGGGGAGGGATGTATTCTCAGCTCAAGGTGTCGCTGAATGTATGCCAAGAAATTGGCCCGCATGATGTGCTGGTTTAAACTGTCATCATCGGGAGGCAGGCGCATCAGAGATTTTTTCTTAATTCTCTTCTATTTAGCTGCAAGGACAATATCCAGAGAAGACTCTTGTCATCACCATAAACGTAGCGGACAACGTAATACTTGAGTTCATCCAATATACCATGGTCAATGGAAGGCTTTCGCAGCCAGTGATGACATGGAATGGGATAAGGCATTTGGTAATGCCATTATCAACGCACATGCATCTGCCTAAAAGCAGCTGCTTCTTTTTCTTGATACAGAAAACGCCAGTGTCATGTAGCTAGGATACACTTAGCAAAGCTACTCCTAGTTGGGTGGTCCTAGTATAGTTAGTTATAGAATGTTATTGCTTAGGTTTAGTAGATAGGCTACAGTACGAAGTCAATACTCAGTATTGCATCTTGCTATTTAGTAAACTCACAATCTATTCATTATTTCCTACTACTTCACATAAGATACAAAACTATTCAATACAAAATAGCGACGCTTAACAGCAGTGTGAATGTCCCCCCCCGCTTCACAAAGATCAAAGTATTACAGAATGGGAACATTTCTTCAGAGCTGGTGTAGCTTCTCTTTTGGTTCAAGAGGGAGGAGAGAATTTCGCGATTAGTATTTTACCAGCATACATTTGTCGAAGGGCAGCAGAACGTCAAGTGGTGCGGGAGGTGGTACAGGAAGTGAAGACATTGAATCAAGCTTTCGAAATCCTGCGAACCCTTGATCCTCCTAAGGACTGTACACAAGCCATGGTTTCAATGTGTAGACAAGACTGGAACCCAGGGGTTATGATCGATGATTATTTCTACGAATTGAGATCAGTTGCTGTCGACGCTAAAGCTCCTCAAAAAATGGTATGTACATTATTAATCGCACAATTGCCCACATCGGTTCAAGGCCCTATCAAGGAGTGGCTAGCAATGACCAATGAAGTTGATTCAATACAATAACAAAAGTTTATAGAGTTGGTGCGACAAATCCTAAGTGAAAGGGGCATTCCTTTGGACAAGGGGAGTCGATATTTCTCACGAATTTGTACAGTACAGGATGAGGTTCCAGTCCAGCACAAGGAAGAGAAATTAACTACATCAAGTGAAACCAATGAAATCCATCATACTTCTAAGGAATCTCACGAACCAGTTTACGAAACCAGAAGCGAGAATGTTAACTCAATTCGTTATCGTCATCCGAGGAAAGGCAATCAACAGCCTAAGGGACCCAACGCAATGTATGGTTCAAGTTTGAAAACTCAGAAGTCGGAATGCTTTCTTTGTGGAAATCATCAACATTTCGCTCGTTCGTGTCCTGAGCAGTATTGTCGATGGTGCGGATAGAGAGGGCATGATCTCCGAGATTGTAGAAGTAAAAATCGAGTCTTTTCAGCCAATGTCAGTAATGTACAAATACGTAACAGTGAGTCAGGGGTAGTGATAAGTATTTCATTGAATGATGTTCCGTTTATAGTAATGCTTGATTCAGGCCCGCAACCTAGTATAATAGACAAAGGTACGCTCCTATCTCTCAATGCGGATTACATCTCTTGTACAGGGAAGGTTCACGGTGTTGGTGCAACCCCAGTTCCTAATTAGGGAGAGTGCAATTAACTGTTGATATCGAGCAAAAGTGTTCACTTGATCACATATTTCTTGTCCTAGATACGGTTGAACAAACAATAATCTTAGGAGGGACTTGCTATCGCTCTTCTCCTCGACATAATTTTATTGGAAGAATCATATGATACGATTAGGAAAAATTTGGCTACCTACACAAGCTTCGCTAAACGGGGGCTATATTATCCCGCGTCAGGGTCTTGAATAGTGTAGTAATGGATCAACCGCCCATCTCAACAGATACATGGGATATTAACCCGGAGTTGGATATCTCGCAACAAATGTGGCTAAAGGAACTATTGTTCAAATATGGGGATGTTTTCGCTAAGGGCCCAAAGAAGCCTGAGGTTACACACCTGACAGAACACGTCATTGAGACTGCTAGGTCCAGGCCTGTTAAAGTTAGATATAATAGATAGGCAGGTGAAACAGATGCTCTCTAATGGAGTAATACGACCTTCAAGCTCCCCGTGGGAAAGTAGGGTGATTTTAGTTCAGAAGAAAGACGGGGCTAAGCGTTTTGTAGTGGATTTTAGAGCACTTAATGATTGTACCAAAAAAGATGCTTAACCATTGCCAGATATACGCGACATACTCGATAAGTTAGAAGACAGCCAGATTTATTCTACTCTAGATGGTGCAAGCGCGCATTGGAGTATCCCTATTTGTGAAAGTGATATTGAGAAGACAGCCTTTGTTACACCTAGAGGGCAATATGAATTCTGTAATGCCCCCTCGATGTACCAGCGTGTAATTGATCAGGCATTGAACGGTGCATCATGTTCCTTACCAGAAATAGACGATACCCTCACTCACTCAAACTTTTCAGGAAAATTTATTCGACCTTCAACAAACACTGGAAAGCTACCGTACTGCTAATCTTCAGCTTCGTAGGGATAAATGCCATTTTGGATATCGAGAGGTCGAGTTTCTTGGTCATCTACTGAGTGGGGAGGGGTTCAGACCTCTGCCTACAACTGTAGGGAAGATCGAACATCAGACGAGACCTACTGATGTAAAAAGGTTACGTTCTTTCTTGGGATTAGTTGACTATTACAGGGAGTTCCTTCCGAAGATGGCCGAGATCGCCACGCCACTGTATAGACTCACTAGGAAAGGTGTTCATTGGAACTGGACTCGAGATTGTGAAGATAGTTACCTTACATTGTGTACATCTCTATCTAACTATTCAATTACACTAGCGTACCCTAATTTGAAACGCCCTTTTTTGTCGAGGTCGATGCGTCAGGTTCCGCAGTAGGAGGGGTATTGGCGCAGAAAGATAGTGAGAGCAGACTTCGACCAATCAGTTTCTTCTCTTCACAGAAAAACGAGTCGCAAAGGCGATATAGTGCAGGTGAACGGGAGGAATGGGCAATAGTTGCTGCTGTCCGTAAGTGGAGAGAATATTTGCAGGCTGCTTCAAGTGTTGTGATACTATCAGATCACAATCATCTAGTTTGGATGAGACATCAGAAGGATCCGAGGGGAAAGTTTGCACGATGGTTAATGGAAATGGAAGGCTTGAACTATGAGATACAGTTTAGAAAGGGATCAGATAACTTAGTAGCAGACTATCTTAGCAGGAGCTCGAGTGGATATGATTGGGATGTGAATAATGATATCGAACATTTTGAGAGTAATGTCTATTCGATAGACGAAAGCCCTAACATAACACAGCGTTTATCCGACGAACAGGCGAAGGACACGGTTATTTGGAAGGCAATGGAGGACATTTAGAAAAATGTTATTATCTCAGGAAAAACTCTAAAAGTATTCTCAGATGAAGATTTTCGGTGACTTATTGTGTAAGGGACACAAGATTGGTGTACCTAAATCCTGTCATGAGGATGTATTACGTCTCGTTCATAACTCTACTCACGCTGGGATCCGGAGGAGTTATGAAAACCTGCGGAGTCGATTTTTCTGGAGGGAAATGTTTATGGATTCTGAGAATTTTTGTAAGTCCTGTTTGGTATTCCTGAAAAACAAGCGATCATATGAGAGGAAGCAACCCCTCGAGCCTTTTAAGTTACCCTATAGCTTCCCGCGGGCCTTAGTAGCAATGGATATTGCATATTTTCCTTGGACAGCGGGCGGTTACCGCTATGTACTGGTGATGGTGGACCTCTTTTCTAAATAAATTGAAGCTATACCGATGAAGGATCAAGAGGCTGGAACAGTTGCGGAGTCGTTGGAGTATGGATGATTCCACAGATATGGATAAGTTATATAATATCCCTTAGCGCTTCTTTCTGATCAGGGCCGTAACGTGGATGGTACCGTGATTAGGGGTATCTGCGCAAAGTATGGTATTACGAAACTACATTCAAGTGCTTATCACCCCGAATGGGATGGGGAAGTTGAAAGGATGATCCAATCGTTTAAGCAGTGTATGCGGTGTTTGTTGGAAGAGAGACGGATTTCACGGACAGACTGGCCGAAGTTAACCCAGGAGATAACGTTTATTTGCAATCCACAAGTGTCATCTAGTACTGGCCTTACACCACATGAAGTAATGTTTGGTGAGATGTTGAGAGGGGGAATTGATATAGTACTTCTCCCTGGAGACAAATTTCCTACCCTGATACTACTTCTTACGTCAATGATGCCAAACTTAGGAATGCTGAACTTCAAGAAAGAGTAGCACGGAATATTGAAAATGCTCAGGAAAGGATGAAGAGTGCCTACGATAGGAAAACCAAGACTAGTAGAATACGTTCTGGAGATTGGGTCTTGTTGAAAGACGAAGATCGGGCAAATACCCTTTCACCATTGTTTATTGGACCAAATCGCGAATCAATTCGGGGGGAGCGAGAATGGCAGATTGCAAGGTTCGAAGATTCGGTGACGCGAGGTCAAATGGGAAGCAGTCAAACTCCCTAATGCACGAGATGAGATCTTGGACAGCTAACTCATCTATACACATTCGCGCGGGAGTGCATTAAGTGTGCCTTCAAGACAACTGCTTTCGAATGATCTGATTGTGAAGAGTGGCCCGAATACGACCAAGGTTGTTGGCATTTCTCGTGTCAGTCATTAGCTGCTTTTCATTTCGGAGGAAAGACAGCCAGTCGTCCTTCATTTTTTAACCCTTATTCATGGTCATCTCAATCCACATGTCCCAAGGAATGGAGGAGTATGGATTACTTGTCATAGACTGGGCAAAGTTAGAACTGAAGAATTGTGTCTGGTCAGCAGAGTAATGAGAACATGGCCTAGAATACGGGAGCCAGCGCCGTTGTTAGTCTGATCGTAGATCATCAGCCAAGGCATCATCTCCCGAAGCGAGGTGAAATATTATTTCCAGTTGCACGTGTGAATGGCGATCACGTTCATCATCAAAGCTTCCACCATTGTCATATAGTCCCGCCAGTAGGTAGTCATATCCGACCCTTCAACCTCGCCAAACATGCTACTGATGAGGTTATCTATGCACGGATCATTCTCGAGCTCCTCATGAGCAGTGACAGAGACGCTTGGCAGTTATGCTTAGGGTCACTAAGCACGGCAAGCCGCGCCCTCGTAGATGCCGCGAGCTCAAATCTTCCTCTAGCGCTTTCTTTGAGGCTTAATATTTCCAGCATGAGGTAGTACCCTATTTCTAACTGGCGGCTCTCCCGGTTGTGGGTAACGTAACGCTGATGGGTCTGCATCTCTTTCGCTATCTCCTTTAGGGTCGATGATAGTGCTTTTGCGTCTTTAACACGTTTACTATAACGAGGACCTCGATATTCAAGGGTTACCGCTGAACATACATCACTTTTGTTCGATGTGATGTGTTCCGCCAGTCAACGTGTCGTTTCGAAAATCATCGTTGTCGACGATGGCGACGCCAGGCTTGACTTCAGCGATTTCATTAGGACAGTTTGTGCAGAACTTGAGGTCGTGCATCGCCCATGCATCTCGCAGAAGGAGTACTGATGCATAATTAATGCAAACACCCTCTTTGTGAAACGTATCGACTAGCTCCTTGCTTCGAGTAAGTCCATGCAAATTCTCCGTCAGGTTGATTGAAGTAGTTGTCGGACTGCCCGTGACGTAGCATGTAAGCAATGAAGCAAGTGCTTGTGTCTTGGCGTCAGGCTCAGCCTGTCCAACTTTTTTAAGCGAAGAGATAAATTGTACAAAGAGATTGGAGATATTTTCCTCCTGTTCGAGCTCAGCAACTTGTGGGGGCCATGAGGTTGTAGTTGTAATTTTGACCTCATCCCTCAACCTACTCGCCACATTCTGCACCAGCTGCTCATTGCTAATTCCCAGTGAAGATATAGCAGCCTCAATGTATGAACCACCGCCCCCGGTATCGTAGACAAACTCACTCTGATTCTTATAAAGACGAGAACGAAAACCTATGTCAGCACCAAATTCTCGTACTAATAACTCCTTTATATAGCTTGACTTAATTCCCGAATTCGGAAACCATAAGTACTCGCAATGTTTTGATAATCAAGCAACTACCCCTGGAGCGTCCTGATTTCATGGTCAGCAAAAATTACATGGCGAGCATGGTCTATGAACATAATCTGTGCTTCACGTAGGTTTAGTTCGTGTAGGAGGGGAGTTTTTGTTCAAACGACATCTTTTGATAAGCATTAATTAACTTAAGCCAACACTTATGGTGGCGCCTTAGCTCGGTTGAAAATGGGTCAGTAGTTGAATCTATGAGGCGGTTGATTCGGTCCCTCAAGGCGTCATCTTGTAGCACTAGAGTGTGGCTTCTAAAGATAATCCATGTTGGCGTGTAGGAAATGAGAAGCCATTTGCCCGTTCGTTCAGGATGTTCAGGTTTCATACACCATACACATAGATTTTTGTCATGCAAGATACCTACGCTCGATCGAAGACGCTTAGGGGTAGACGGGAACAAATCTTGACCATGTTAACTAGTGTAATCATCGGTTTGAACAAGAGATGCTAATTCTCCCTCAAGTTTTGCTGCCTCGTCTTAGATCTATTCAATTTATCTGAGCTGGAAATATCGAATCGGCAGTTACTGTGTAGATATTTGCCACAGGGGCCCAGTTCCCAATGTACAGCATCATACACATTCCCAAACCTATCAAGGCCATTCCAGTTAAAGGCTTTAAGTTTTAAATTGTCCTATGTTTTTTTTAAAATGCTGTCCATTGAATCTAATGACTCACAGGGTATTCCACATTGAAGAAGACAATCGAGTTGTATAGAATTCATCAAGTAGTTATTATTCGTGCTGTGTACTGTACGAGTTGATTACTGCACTCTTCAGTCTCAGGAATGTGAAAAAATGACAATAGGGTAATTACTCTGAGTGTACACATACTTTGTACGCAAAAATTTATTACAGCTCATGCTTAATTTTCCAAGCATATTTTCAACTATTAGGGTTCGTATATCTAAATGAAATCTTTTACTTCCGGTTATAAGGTATGAAATAGTAGAAAAATAGCAATTTCCATCTCCTACTATATATTTCATAAAATGTGGATCATAATTAAACAAACCTTCCTCGTTCGGTAAAATATCAGAAAAGTAGTATGCCACCTGCTGACAAAATTGCAAATTCCAGTTTATACTAGTTTCAATTTGCCACTCAATGTGAGGTGGACGAAAGTTTGGTAAACTATAACGTATAATACCCGTTTCTACCAGTTCTTCATCAGTTATGATGGAAGCTACTTTAACTTATGGTGATGTACAATCCTTATGTAAGGCAGATAATTTTTAATATTTTCGAGGGACAAATTTGCACTTAATTTTATGTGCTTTATTATTTTCGTCATAGGCAATTCATAAATTTCAGGAATTAAATAGCCACATGTTTGTTTACTTTTCCTTGGCCACTCTTCAATACTTTGATCCTCCGAATTATCTCTAAATCGTTTAAGACCTTTAAAAACTTTATTAGCTCTCGGAAGATCGGAAGATAGGTAGATTGTGGCTAACCTCGGTTAAGTTACGGTATTCATGACTTATATATGATTCTAATGTATTCATATGAGTTTTCACCTTTGCACTTATTGATCTACAGTTAAAAACATTACACAAATAAATAAATAATATTTTTATATCAGAGATGTCGGTACAGCGGACAATGAATCCAAAAGAATGTAAAATAGCTTTTTTTACATTCTTATTTAAATTGAATTTCTTGTTTATATGATAAGCTACACTATGCATTAAATGGGCTGAACATAAGTGCAAAACTACTTGGATTTCAGATTCTTCCAACTTGTTTACTACTCTACTCCAACACTTATCAAGATAAGAATCGATATCGAACCTAAGAAAAACTTTGGATGTACTGTGAATTAAAGCCCAGCTGAAGTCTATTACGATTTGTGAAATATTAAGATTACTCACTAGTATTTTCTTTGCATCCAAGACCATTTGTGTAAAAAATAACTGATTTCAGGCTTGTTGTCCGGAACTAATCATCTTTGCTTGTGGAACTGGACTAGTTGTGTATGTAGGATGTTTTACTGTGAGGGCATAATAAAATAGTTTCTTTTGTGATGGTTCAATTTTTCTAATTATAGAACCATTGGAATCTAAGTGAAGGATTATGCTTGTGTTCTTTGAAATATGTTAAAATTCGAATTTGATCTTCACTCTATAAATGAATAACAAATGGATTATGTCCTAAAGATTGAATGTAACCGGTAACATGACCACCTATGTTAATATTCTGATAATACTTTTGTAGACTAATTAATTCAGTCCAATTTTCATTAGAATATCTTTGTAATCTAGATAAATCAAATTTAGCTTTCCGTAAGACTGAAAGAACTTCGAATTTTATATAAATTGCCATAATTAAGTGCCAAGTCAGTATTTTCGGATGACTCGAATGGATTATAGAAATACCTATTCACAGATGTATCAGTTAGTTCTTTTGCAACTTCAATTCTTTGCAAATTAGATAAATTCCTTGAATGAACAGTTTTATTATCTGAATGTTGCTCAGATAAGGCACCAGATGCTATATACTCTACAATAATAGTATCATTACTCTTTAAATCATTCAGCTCGCACTTGATTAAGAATGTAAATTCCAAACAATTACTAAATTTACAAACTGCTTTTGCTCTAAAATAATAAGCATTTTGTTTTCTACTAATTTCATCATTTATTTTTTGTATTTAAAACAAAGTATACATACAAAAATACTCTCTATTTTTGTACTAAATAAGTTGGTACAATCGCTCGAAAATTTGATTAAGTTTCCTGCATTAGAGTAATACCATTCCATTCCTCTACACCAGTGGTTCCCAACCAGGGTGCCGTTCGCTTCCTTTAGGGGTGCCGCAGACTTACCATTATGCTTGCTTACTGATCTTGTGACTTTTGATATTTTGTAAATGATCTAAAGTTTCCAAATAATTAATTAACTGTAGGTTGCATTCAATTAGTATTATATTATTATAGTATTTATAGTTCTGTCACTGGAAAATTGGTCTGGGGGACCAATATTCCATGGAAAACTGGTCTTAGTCCAATTTCCATGGAATATTGGTCCCGGATCAATTTTTTGGGGCCCAACTTTCGAGTGACAGGCTTATTCACAAAAGACTTTGGTCCCAATATGATGAAAAATCGCCTAGGCTACTATTCTAGTAAACACGGTAACTGAATAAACACAAACCTCAGAGGGACCAATTTTCCACAGAAGGACCAAATTTCCAGGAAAAATTTTGCTCCCCCTGGACAATTATCGTAGGCGACAAAAATCTCCGTAACAGTTCTTTTAATTATAATACTAGCGTTAACCGGTCTGCCTCAATCTCAGATTTGGGGTGCCGCTGAAACGAATAAGTTGTAAAAGGGTGCCGCTGAAACGAATACGTTGTAAAAGGGTGCCGCCCGCACAAAAAGGTTGGGAACCACAGTCAGTAGTGGCGCCAGGATTCCAGCTCTGGGGGGGCACAGGGGGGCTGAAAAATATTAGGAAGGGCACAAATTTAATTAAATCTCCGCCAGTGTTGGAAATAGTGTTGGAAATTGATCTATGTTTTCTATGTGGCCCCCCTCAGAGGGGGGCACATAAAATTCAAGGGGGGGGCTTGATCCCCCCTGCCCCCCCCTGGCGCCGCCACTGGAACCACTGCTCTACACTAATCAAAAATTCGCCTCTTATCTCTTCTTTATCCATAAATGGATCAACAGTCAGTTCATTACCAAGAATATTAACATCTATTGGTGCCACTAATACATCCGAAAAAGATTGAGTCGGAATGACGAGATTATCTGTTCGAAGTCCATCTAGAGACTGAGGTTTTGTGGTTATTAATACTGAGGTTGGTGGCACACTTGAAGAGAAGCTAATTTTGGATAAAGATTACACTTGATATTTTCCACCAACACCCATGTTTCTATTAAACTAGGCTCTCTCTCTTTACTAATCTAACATAATTAAACGTGTCCATAAATTTGCTAAATCTAGCAGATTCTTTATAGAGTTCTTCATTTAAGAGAATGTATTCTCCACTAGACATGGACACTCAATGCTAAGAGAATTAAGAGCATCTAGCCACACAAAATTATTGCAGTTTAAGTAAGTCCAAAAATGTATTTTGTTTGCTCCGGTATGGGGAGGGAAAGAAGCGATGGAGGACACTAAATGATAAAATTCAGGCTCTTCGCAACCAGATTCCCACAAAGCAAGGAGTTTGTCATTCATTACTTGTCGCTCTAAACTAACTGCTCTAAAATCGTAATCACTAAAGTACATACACTAAGCTCCGAGTTATTATGGTAAAAACTAGCTGATTGTAACCTGGGGCTGATGTGTTCGACGGCCAACATGGGTATGTCACTATAGTTAACGGACTTAAGGATGTTACCTTTAGTCATGTCCTTAACCAGTTGCTAAAATTCCCGCGGTTCAGTCTCCATTTAAAGTAGAGAGATTCACGCTTTAAAGCTTTGTTCTTTCCAAATATAGTTATGGACAACTTTCTCCAGATTGATTTGGCTTTGTGGCTATCTCCCAATCCAAGGCAGCCTTGATTACTTTAAAATTAACATAACCGAGTCTGAGAATAGCCTGTACGAATTGCTCGATAGATGGCATGGCTAAATTAATTAAATGAAATACAATTAATTACTATAAGGTTGAACTAATTTATTGTGCCTTGCCTTGCTAGTAGAAAATAAAATTTACTCACGTGTTATACTGCCTACGAAAGGTGAAGTCGAATGATAAAGTCAAAAGTAAGGTCGAAGGTGAAGTCGAAATAGTAGGCAAGATAAAAAAATCGATCAAAAAAGTAGAAAAAAACAAGTAAAATTGAGTAATAACGATTGATAAAATTTTAAGAATAATTGTAAATAGTAAAGTAGTCAATAAATATCAACTAAATTTGGATTGTTTGTACAATACATGCAATACATATCAAGAATGAGTGTTACTGTGGATAAAATCAATATTCGAATAATTTAAAATCAGACTATTGAGTGGAATATGCGATTCTAGTTAAAAAATACTAAATGCAAATGTGGTCAAAAATGAATATTTTTATTTTAAAATTGAAATATAAAATGTACCAAGTGAGATATAAACGTAGTTAAAAGGAAATATAACTATAATAAATATTTGTTGTCATTAACCAAAAACCAGGGTCAAAATTATATTGAGTTTTCCTGACTCATCATGACGATTTCGGTATTATTAAAATGTTAGTATGAAATGTACCTAGTTTGTTCTTTCGAATGATATAACCACTGGACTTATACTTTTTGAGTTATAATCCTGAAAGCATGGTTTTGAATCCGCTGCTGAATCCGCTACTAAGATAACACTCGTGAGATGTTGAAAGAACATTCGCCAAATGCAACAATTAGAGTATAAGGATGTAATGATACAAGATTAACTCAGGTATTCCATATAAACTGATTGATTCTATACTCCAGAATCTATTGAGGTACAGGATATTGCAAACTAATGAATTATACTCCCAAATTTTCATAAATATCTATATTTGTGAAAACTTGCAGTATATAATAAATGACAAATAAATGAAAATTATTATACAATTGAGTATACTATGTATCTTGCAGTGCAAACGCGTTTTTGGTGTATTCCCGATTACACATGTACATCGCGTTTACACTGGTATGTAGGTGTAAATTCACGGTACGTGGTATACCGATGGTATAATGAGGTATAACTAATTATACCAAATTAGGAATAGAATCGGTTAACAATATATGTATACTTACATTACACATTTAATATACCGACATCTAAGCTACCTTAATACTAGAAATATAGTATATAGTGGTATGATATTGTTACAATCTAGGTGTAATGTAGGTAAAATTTAATAAATTTTAAGCATAAGGTAGTATACCGAAACATGATACTAATTTGGTATGATTAATTATACCACGTACCGTGGGTGTAATCGCGTTTACACCGATGTAAAAGCGATTTATGTTAATAGTTGAGCATAATTTTGAGTCTAATTTGGAGGAATTGAATCTAAAAATGATAAGTGTAAGATTTTGCGATACACCTGCTTACTTTCATCTGGTTAAAAAAGAATTGTAATAGGGAGAAGTTGCCCGAAAAATTACCAGTGCTGTTGAAACTTTTACGAAGATGACGAATTCACAAGTCAGATGCCTTGAAAGAAGGAAAATAATGATCACCTCCAAAATGGACCAATTTTGTCAAATTTAAAGAACTACATGGAGAATTTGAAAGTCATTCAGATAAAAAGGTCAGGATACTTTTTCACTAATTAATGTGAATGCGTAATATGTATACATATTTACAAAATCATAGAGTGATGTAATAAAATAATGTGTAGTCATAGATATAAACGTAGTTCTTCATGTTTAGCAACATTAATCAATAATGTTTAAATAAAATGATTGTACAAAATAGCATGCGCTAATTACATTTACACTATACTACAGAGAAAAATATTATATTGACATTAATCCAACTTAATTTTTCTAGATTTCTATTATCTGCACAGTTCTGCACTTTACGCCCAAAGTGGTGCGTATTTGGTGCTCCTAAAATGGTGATTTAGTAGTGCATTATACTATATTGTAAATAACCGAATATTAAATATTCACACAAGCAAACAATCTTGTTTAATTGTTACATAGATCGGATTTTAAGAAGGGAACCCAAATACTTGTACACAACATCAAGAAAGCTAACTACTCCCGGAACTAAGAACGCAAAGAAATACTTAAGGCCTTATTTGGTTTAAAACATAACACAAAGTCACATAAATGCACGAAAGGATACCACCTGCAAAACAACTACAAGACCTATCTGGAGTTTATCGTGAACGGAAACAATATGTAACTGTTTTTTTTGTATTTATTACTTCATTCATTAATATATGCTGCTGAATGCTTGAGTAATAGATATATAATCTATCTATCTATGTGTATAATAAATGCACAAATGTTGTGTGTATGTTTGTTTTGTGTGTTTGACCAGAATTAATAGGAAATCCTCTAGAGATCTGAAAATTTGCATGCAATGATAATTTTTCACTCTGACAACGATCTATTGATTTTCTAAACAAATTAACGGGATTATGACGTCGTCAAAGTACATATTTGGGAATAACTCATTCAGTTTTTATCCGATTCTACAATAATTTTAGATGCCAAGACAACATACAATGAGACACACGCACGTCCGGCCTAATTTGCAAAAAATCACAAGGAAAATACGTTAAGTTTATTTTTACGTTTAACAGTAAATGATATTTTTTGTGCGATTGTTATACAAATCACATCAAGATTACAATTACCACAATTTTATATATAAATACATATTTTATTGTATTTTCAGAATTTATTGAAGAAACTGGATGGTTTCATAACTTTAATTTTGTTAGTTAAGAGTAGAAATATCAAAACATTTAACAATGCATGATAAATTGTTTGATTATTAAAAATATTTACAGGAAACATCTATTAGAGTAGTTAGAAACTACACGGATTTACAAATTTGGACCATTATATATTATAAAGTTTTCAATTTCGAATTGGAATTTTCAACATTCATAAATATGTTTAGACGTGACCTTCGCTATATAAGGCCTTACTACTGGGTAGATTTTGCTGGACCATGGATTACTTAAAGGCCATTGATTATTAGCTAACATATCTTTATCTCAATAGCTAGTATTGACAAACCTAAGAAATGCATTATAATTGTATAGGAAGTTAGGAACATGATATCAGGGCATACATAACACCCTTCAGAATTGAGCTATGTCATCATTTGATTGCGTAATCGCTATTTTTGGTGGGTATTATTGTGTTTTTATAGCCCGCTTTTAACATAGTTAGACGCGTTATAAATGTTCAAAATTGGAACATGAGGATGTCCATAACTAGTTGAATGAAATATATCGAATCATAAATGGAATGTTGACACATTCCTCGGTTGCCAGGGAAATGCATATTTCTTAAAATGAGCCTTAACTCAAAAACTATCTATTTTATGTAAACTATGCTAGTTAAGTGCAAATAATCTCAAGAATTAAGTGCAAATAATCTCATTATCTCAAAAAATATTGAAGTTAGGCCTAGAAAATGTATTATCAATGAATAGGAAGTTACCAATTGCGGATAGATCAGTACTAGCATAGTTTACATAAAATAGATAGTTTTTGAGTTAAGGCTCATTTTAAGAAATATGCATTTCCCTGGCAACCGAGGAATGTGTCAACATTCCATTTGTGATTTCGATATATTTCATTCAGCTAGTTATGGACATCCTCATGTTCCAATTTTGAACATTTAAAACGCGTTTAACTATGTTAAAAGCAGGCTATAAAAACACGATAATTCCCACGAAAAATAGAGATTACGTAAACAAATGGTGATATATCACAATTCTAAAGGGTGTTATGTATGCCTTGATATCATGTTCCTAACTTCCTATACAATTATAATGCATTTCTCAGGTTTGTCATTACTAGCTATTGAGATAAAGATATGTCAGCTAATAATCAATGGCCTTTAAGTAATCCATGGTTCGGAGTAGTAGTAAGGCCATATATAACGAAGGTCACGGTTTAGTGGATATTTTTGAGAAAATAAGCTTAAAGTAATTTTTTTAGGATTTTTTGCAATTTGGGTGGGACGTGCACACGTATACCGATTTCTGGGAGTATAAAATCACAATGCAACTAATTGGCATTCAGCTCTTACAATTTTGATTCAGTCGTTACACTATTTTGTCATATTATAAAATAGATTGTATTGCATGTCTCTACAAATTTTATAATTTTCACATTTAATCTGCTCCAGGCATTAACAAAAATGTAACCTCCTACTGCTGCTTCATCAATGCACATATTGAGTTTTGGTGATTTAAGCTTCACCTACATTATTTGCGAAATTGGCAAATTGCATACTTTGATTAGTCCAGTTTGCTTCCATTGGCGATGCATTATTAGCTTACGTCAAACACATAAGTATTCAAAATAACACTATCAAAGTTATTCAACGATTTACTGAGCTTTATCTTATGCATAATAATGACATATTGATGAGAATAATGCAGCGATTAATAATCAAACAATTTATTGTGCAGAAGGTAAGACTTGGATTAGTCAATAAAGTATTTACCTCTTACACTCTTCTGACTAATTCTTCAATTCGAAAGCACTCAAAGGTAAGGTACACCCCCCTGTGGGGATATTTGTCCGAGGTTATTCAGGCAACGCAATCCCTATAATGGTGAACCCAGATATGCAGATAATGGAAATGCGACCAGCAAGTGCATATTCCCAGTTACGAATTATCACGCAACACTTCAACCAACACTCCTCCGTCGAAAGTGCATTGCGGGAAAAAATGTAACGCAACTGACACAAGGATTGGAATTAAATACGTACAAGTGAGTTTATAGCTAATTCCTTGTTTTAGAATTATTGCTGATTTATAATGTAGTGCTGTCTGATATAAGGGCATAGATTCGGTGTGTGGATTGGTAGGCTCATTGTAGTGGGGGTTCAGATTGGTAGGGAATTTGGTGAGAATTTGCAATAGGATAATTAGAGAATGTTATATCCCAATAAATCATTGGTAGGTCATGGCCCTACCAACCCGCCGGAGCTTAAGCCTTTGTGTTAATATAGTAGCAACTTGCAGGGTTGTAAATAAATAATTTATTTTTTTCTCAAATCAAATCAAATCAAATCATTTTGGATTTCGAATAATTTCAAATCATATCAAATCAAATATTTGCTAAGTTGATTAATACGCGTATTGAGTGTAACACGTATTATACGTAATACGCTATCCATCAGTACGTATTATACGCTAAATTTAGATCAACCAGGGATGTTTTCAAGAGAATCGAGTAGTATATTTTTAAATATTATTGTAAATACAAGATGCTAGCAAATAATCGAATTTTAACTATATATACTATACTATAACCCGATTAACAATAAAAGAATAACAATTAAACCTAAAGTTGTTCAAAGCATATTCCATGAGAGCGATATTATATGTAAGCAGTGGCGGAGCCAAGGTGGGGCATGTGCCCCCCTAAATTATAACCTGCCTCCCCCCCCACTGACAACATCCATGCCCACTCAGACCTGAAAGTTTAGTTTCGCATATGGCACCAATTATATTTCTTTAGTATTATTATAGATAGATATAACTCACTCACTATATATTATTGCAATACATTTTAAGGATTTTGACTATTTGAGAGATATTTAAGATTTAGTATGTTAAAATTTTAGTTAGGAATTTGAGGAGACAGCCCCCCTGAAATAGTCTTTGCCCCACTCTGCACCCCCCCCCCTCATTTGTGTCTGGATTCGCTCTGTATGTATGTAAGGTATACGTATAATTCGTATTATATTATACGTTTTATATGTAATACATATCCAATCAAAGACGCATTAAACAACTAAGAATATTTGAAATATTGATTTGATTGACAACCCTGGTAGCAAGGTCTGTTATCAGCGCGGTCTCGACGATGTGAAATATAAACATCTTGAAACCATTAGAATACATGACCAAGTTAAAATAATTACCGACTTCATTAATTCGCCAAGTTAGACAAGCAAAATAATGTATATTTAATGCAAAATAATGTATATTTCTATAAGGTATATTTTGTATAGCTATTACAATATATTATATTAATCAAGGAAAACAGAATATAAATAATATATTTATTACAATATCAATGTGGGTCAAAATCCTAAGATATTTGACTACCGTAGGATTTGACCCGGACAATGGATTCGCTATTAAATATTATATTGTGTGTCAAAATTCTACGATATTTGACTACCGTGTGATTTTGACCTGCAGCATGGATACGCATATAAGGTTTACATTTCGGGTCAAAATCCCACGCAACAGCCCCCTTCAATGCTTTCCAATTAAAATTATTTTGCTCAATAGGAATTCTGGATGGGTACAAAGCTCAACGGTCCCTAGACTTAGCGAGAGCCCACAGGATGTAGTAGAATATTTAGAGTAATAGCTAACTAAAATAAAGAAACAAATAATTAAAAAATAAATGAAAACAAGAACACATGATATGTAGCATAAGTATTATGTATAATAAATTATTCGCCGAAACACTATATAGTGAATTAAATGTTGCTTATGAATAATAATATGCTATCTTTAGTTATAGGGGGTGCTAAAGCGCCCTAGTGTAATCAATTGAATTTGGGATTCAAAGGCAATTCAGAAGAAAATAACATTACCTGTTGTGAAAAGTATTTGTCAATAAGGGTAGCCTCGCTTGACAAGTTAAAGTAATCCTGTGGCGGTTCACTGGCATTTTCATTAACAGTCAACATGTCAAAGTCAGATTTTTCTCTTTTATCGAAAAATAAAGACGAACCTTTCCTAATAACGACGACGTCCCAAGGATAAACAGATCTTGTACAGGTCATTAATGTTGCGATTATTGCATCGGTAGCATAAACCTGAAAAGAAATATAGAATGAAATAAGTTTGATAAAAATGAGAATAATATACTTCGTAGTTTTAATAGCTCACAAATTTTCAATTTGGATTTAGATTCTGTCATAATTTGTGTACTAATTTCTTTTTTTAACTCACACTTCAGATTTGGCCCACCTGTTGCGCCACTACAGCTGCAGACAGGTCCGATATACCTAGGTGCAAGGAAAACGCCTATAACTATCTCTCATCTAATCTATTCTAAGTTTTACATTTTGTTGATGTTATACTAATTGTTTAATATTATCGGCATACAGTAGATACCGGATATAAGAACATTATATTGGAAAACAGTTTCCATATAGCCCAGAGATGGAACCGGTCGAGATTTTCATGACCCTACCCGACCGTTGCAGTCGGAAATTTGACCCGATACAAACGGCCGGTCGACCGGTCAATCATAGCTAGCATCAGGGTTTCATCTATACCCCCCCTCAGGGGGGGGTTAGCCCCCCCCTGAAATTATTTTTTGAGAAAAAAGACCCCCCTGAGATTTTTTCTGACCCCCCTCTCAGGGGGGGAGTTTAATTAACTATAGCGAAATGTAAATTACCCCCCCCCTGACTTCAATTGGACTTCGTTAACCCCCCCCTGAGGTGAAAGTCTAGATCCATCACTGGCTAGCATTAATTTATAAATAATAGAATATATCACATAGAGATCTCGACTGGCCGGGCAGG
Source organism: Hexactinellida sp. DTS-2022 (assembly GCA_028753945.1). Taxonomy (NCBI): domain Eukaryota; kingdom Metazoa; phylum Porifera; class Hexactinellida; species Hexactinellida sp. DTS-2022. The sequence continues at coordinate 4,222,220 of JAPNXP010000014.1, forward strand.
GTTCCGACCAGTACCCGATGCGATCCGACCCGACCGTTCGACCGGTGCCGGTCAGATCCGATCGGTTCCGTCTCTGATATAGCTTGTATAATTTATGCCGGTTATAAGAATACTATATGCAGTTACCGACGATGTTCTTAACTTCTTATATCCGGTATCAACTGTAGTTAAATAGTTATCTCTTCCTCTAGTTTAGTCTCTTCTAAATAAGATAAACAAAGTACTTTCCTTCCACTAATGAAGATGTTTGATAAATATAGCAAGGACCAATTTAATGTTGTAAAAAACTTGAACATCCATGTTCATTATATTTCAATGTACTCATATTGAAAAGATAGAACAGTTCAGGAACTGTCCTAAACCGTCAAGTAGTTGTTTCTATGAAGTGTTTAAAATAGTTAGGTTTTAAGCTAAGTTGATTAATACGCGTATTGCGTGTAATACGTATTATACGTGATACGCTATCCAACAGTACGTATTATACGCTAAATTTATGATCAACCAGGGATGTTTTCGAAGTAAATTGAGTAGTACATAAATTTTAATCTTTTTGTAAATACAAGATGTAGCAAATAATCGAGTTTGTACAATACAGACCAGAGTGGACCATGGGTCATGGCATGGGTCAAATGGGTCACTTAAATTGATGGGTCATGGGCATAGGCGTCGTAACCCGCCCGGGTGCCCGGAAATGTCCGGGTGGGCCGAAAGGGTTGCCCCTATTCAACTAATACTATACCCGGAGTTTACACGGGCATTATCCGGAATTTCCGGGCGGCCCTAAGGATTGCCCTTTGCATTTACGACGCCTATGGTCATGGGTCACGGCTCTGTGACCCATGACCCATGACCCATTTGGAATTTCGATGTTCGTCCAGTTATTGTACGAATCAAATTAACCCAAATTAACACAGGGTATTTCTTTGATATTAGAAGTCTAAAAGCAAAATTAATTGATTGTCTCACATAATGTTTAGATATTAAAAAATAGCTATATAAAAAGGTCAATGGGTGACATGATGGGTCAATGGGTAACTCGATGGGTCAATGGATCACTCGATGGGTCATGGGTCACCAATGTTGACCCATGGTCCACTCTGATACAGACTCTGATACACTCGATTAACAATAAAAGAACAACGATTAAACCAAAAGTTGTTCAAAACAAATTCCAAGAGAGCGATATTATAAGTAAGGTATACGTATAATACGTATTACATTATACGTATAAACGTTTCCCTGGCAACCGAGGAATGTGTCATCATTCGATATATAATTTCGATATATTTTATTCAACTAGTTTTGAGTATTACTAAGAAGTAGCAATTTGAACAATTATAACGCGATTATGATAAAAACAGGCTATAAAAACCAAAATTGCAGCAGTGCAGATACATGCTCATTTGGTGGCACTAAAGTTTGTTATTTTTTAGCCTGTCATGAACGCTTCATGGTGTGAAGAACCATTAGTTAATTGGTCCGAACCACAAGGAACGGTAGATAAATTTGAAGTTTGTTTCTATCATAAACCATCTTGAGTTTAATGCCATTCATTCATTATGTATTAATAATAAATTATATTATTAGTTATTTATTTTAGCAATGTTATCCACGGTGAGTTTGATTTAAGCTCACAAATTCATTATTTAATTTAATTTGCTTTAATCCATGAAATAGTAATACTACAATTAAATAGAAGCCAGCTCGAATTCACAAGTAAATCAATATAATTATCGCAAGTTGAAACAATAGAATTAGATTAACAGTTTACTGAAATTAAAGTGTGAGTAAACCATAGACTCCTTAAGTAAAGGACTGGAACGTCGCGATCTCGGGGGTTTTAACTTGAGTCTGAGAGGCTCCAATTATATAAATTGATAAAGCATTAAGTTTCCGGTCTCCAAATGTGATTTTTGGCATATAGGGGTAACTTTTGGCACCCGTCAACAATTTGAGGTTTTCACTCAAAATTTATCACACCTCGACAAGTTATGACGTCATTGTCACATTTCGAGAACCCTGAAAAGTCACTTAATCGCACATAATTCGCGCACTCTAAGAGATAAAAAACTGAAAATTTAATAGAACATGCACATTAATGATGCGGACACTTTGGTCACACCAGATTGCCAATATGCTTACTCATTATCACATGATGACGTAATCACTAAAATTTCACATTTTTAAATTTGACTATCTAGGCCTATTTACGCTTTATAATCAATGTTAGAAGTGTATAAACCATACACCAACCACGAAGCGGTTGGTGTGTGGTTGGGTTCTGCCGCAAAGCGACCTAGCAAGCGAAGCGCACTAGTATATATATATATACTGTAGCATCAATCTATATATATACTAGCGTGCTTCGCGGCAGAACCCAACCACACACCAACCGCTTCGTGGTTAGTGTATGGTTTATACACTTCTAACATTGATTATAAATATAATCACATAATCTGTCGTTGTTATGCAATGTAGAATCTTAGTTTTCAATTATAAAATAGAAGCCTACTCGATCTCACAAGTTGAATCACTATAATTATCGCAAGGTGAAACAATAGAATTAGATTTAACACTTTCAATTGAACTGAAGTGTTAGTAAACAAAGGAATCTTGCAACTCAATTGTGGCACAAACGAAACCCAATTTAAAAATTCGTGCACTGTGAAAAGGTGTAGAATTTAATTCTCTATCGAATGCATATAAATTAAATATTCCCGCACTATTTATTGTTCTTTTTCAAATATTAAACAGGTGTAAAAATGTGTCCAAAAAAATGTAATAAAAAATCGTGACCCCAGGTGCACATCTGTAACCCATGAGACACTTATCCTGAAAATTTGGGCTCTTAGTTAATTATACTCTGTTCTGGGGAGAGGCTACGGACTAATAATAATAAAAAATCCAAAATTGCAGCCTGTGCCGACGCATGTTCCTTAGGTGGCACTATATTTTGGTGGTGGTTTATTGATAGTGCCTCCAAAGGAACATGATGTCAGCACAGGCTGCAATTTTGGATTTTTTTTCGCCTAGTCATCATCACTATGAAGGTGTTAAATTATTACAGAAAGGTGTTTCTGTAGGCAACGACCCTTAGTGAGTTGTAAATTTCGTTTATGCTCACTTCATTTCAAAGATATTCAAGTTTCAGTAGAATATAATAGCTGATGACTCAGCATTATTTATGTGAGCTCTGGGTCATCACCCAAAACGAACCGACCCATTTGAATTATATAATTCACAAAATTGTGAAAACACATTTTTTTTACGATGTGTCAAGACCCACTTTTATAGGTGTTACGTGGCATAAGGATCAATTGATAAATTGGAAGTTTGTTTCTATCTTATTTGATTTCTGAGATTTATGATATTTAATTAATTAGTATAAATAATAATTAATATTATTTATTATTTAACACCAATTTCAATGTCAACTTACAATTATTAAATTAAATTATTTTGTCATGAATAATTAATTAAAACTAAGTACAATTTGAAAATTCGTGCACTGTGAAAAGGTGTAGAATTTAATTCTCTATCGAATGCATATAAATTGATTATTCGCGCACTATTTATTGTTCTTTTTCTAACATTAAACAGGTGCAAAAATGTGTCCAAAAAAATGTGATATAATATCGTGACCCCAGGTGCACATCTGTAACCCATGAGACACCTGTCCTGAAAATTTCAGTTCTTAGTAATTACAACTCTGTTCTGTGGAGACAATACGGACCAATAATAATAATAAACAAGGCAGTAAGATCAGAACTGGGCCACTATACTATAGTATAGTCGGCACAGTAAAAATCCAAAATTGCAGCCTGTGCCGACGCATGTTCCTTTGGTGACACTATATTTTGGTGGTGGTATATTGATAGTGCCTCCAAAGGAACATGCTGTGTTTGATAATTCGTGTTCTGACTCTAATTATTCTTGAAAATAATAAATGTCTTATTCTGAGCATTCCGCTAAAAATCCTAAGATTGCCCAGCCGCTATTAAAACATTTTTCCCCAGCACAAACATCCCTCACTTCTCCGGACTGCGATCCAGATTCTCAGTCCGCTGAAGGCCTAAATGAATTTTTACTGTGCCGACTATACTATAGTATAGTGCCCAGTATTGGAATCACTGCCTTTATTATTATTATTATTATTATCGATATTATTTCTCCGTAGACGGTGCCCTACCCACACCTTAATAAATAAAGAGCTAAAACATGGCATGTAGGTGCGATGGGACCGTCTAATTTGCACCTGGGGTTACGATTTTTGACACATCTTTAACACCTTTCAAATTTTGTCTGGTCCATAACTCAAAAATTGTTTTACTAAACCCCCAAATTTTATTTCACAATTGGATTCGCCATAAAATTCTACGTCTGATGGGACAAGAAATTTTTCAATAAAGGGGTCAATTTCTGCCATAAATGGGGGTTGAAATTTCTTTGTTTACTCACACTTCAATTTCAGTAAAGTGTTAAATCTAATTCTATTGTTTCAACTTGTAATAATTATATTGATTTAACTTGTTAAATCTTACTCTATTGATTCAACTTGCGATAATTATATTGATTCAACTTATAAATTCCAGCTGGCTTCTATTTAATTGTAGTATTACTAGACAATGGATTAAATAAAATAATATAATATAAGGAATTTGTTGACTCAACTCAACCAACCGTGGATAACATTGCTAAAATAAATAACTAATAATATATTTTATTATCAATACAAAATGAATGAATGGCATTAAACTCTAGATGGTTTATGATAGAAACAAACTTCAAATTCAACAATCGTTCCTTGTAACTCCGACCAATTAACAAATGGTTCTTCACACCTTGGGCGTTGATGACTTGGCGAAAGAAAATCCAAAATTGCATCCTGCGCCGACAGCATGTTCCTTTGGAGGCACTATCAATAAACCACCAAAAAAATATAGTGCCACAAAAGGAAAATGCGTCGGCACAGGCTGCAATTTTGGATTTTTTAACCTCTCTCATGCGCATTATGTAATGAACATAATGAAATATTGGCAGGGTTGCCGTGGGTATGTGAATTCCCATGGGGATCCCCATACCCATGGGAATGGGATGGGAATGGGAATCAAATTTTCCCTTCCGATGGGATATTCGAATATGGTTTCATTAGGTCATCCTTAATTAATATAGGCTTTACATTCGTACGAATCTGCTTTAGTAATTAAATTCGTTTTTATGTATATATTTTACTCCCCTATGGAAATCCTTATGGGGATTCCCATCCCATTCCCACAGGATTCCTATGGGAATGGAATGGGAATGGAAATTCAAATCCCACGGCAACCGTGAATATTGGACCAATTGGATATTGGCAAAATCACTGACGAATGGATTAATAGGAGTGAGGTCAGGATTAATCGATTTGTGCTAAGTGAAATAACTTGAGGAATTCTTCAAACAAGTTAATGACATTTATTTGTTTATGATAATATTAATTGTCTTATATTACACGTATACATCTCAAATACGAAATAAATAATAAATAATCAGAAGTATCTAGTATTGCAATCACGCACTGCATATACTGTATATTCACAGCACAATTAGTAAACTAGGATCAAAATAACTTTAAAGTGAGCATAATCTTTGAAAAGAAACTGGGGGGCAGCCCCACCGGTTTTTGGCTCATTTCAAAACAGGGGGGGCGAGCCCCCCCGCCCCCCCGGAACCTGACGCCCCTGACCACTATAGTACAGTCGGCACAGTAAAATCCAAAATTGCAGCTATCCCGACGCATTTCCCTTTTGAGGTACTATCTTTTGGTGGCAGTTGCTAGCTAATTGATAGTGCCTCCAAGGAAAATGCTGTCGCCAAAGCTGCAATTTTAGATTTTTTTCGCCATGTCTTTATCACTATGAAGGTGTTAAATTATTTCAGAATGGTGTTTCAGAAGGCAACGACCCTGAGTGAGTTGGAAGTTTCCATTTAGCTCAATTCATTTTAGAGATATTCAAGTTTCATGTACAATATAATAGGTGATACTCAGCATTTTTTATGTGCGTGTTGGAATGTCACCCAACACCAACCAATCCATTCGAATTATATAATTCACAAAATTGTAAAACACATTTTTTTACGATGTCATCATCACCTGGTGTCAAGACCCATTTGTAGAGGTGTTACGTGGCATAAGGATTAACATCCGGATTACTTGGGGTCAAAGGTATAAATAGAAAAACCCCATTTTCATTTTCAGTTTCAATTTCACATTCCAGGGAATCCACGAGTTAATTAATTAATTAATTAATTGATAAATTGGAAGTTTGTTTCTATCTTGTATCATCTCTGAGATTAATGCTATTTATCAAATTAGTATAAATAATTATTAATAATATTTATAATTTAACACCAATTTCAATGTCAACTTAAATTTATTAAGTTTAATTATTTGTCATAAAGAGTAAATAAACAAATTTGGATACCAAATTAAATTCCGAACACTCGATGTCTCCTAAGAACACAAATTGGAAGCATATATCTAAGTTAAATACAGACTGAATTAATTATAATCAATTAAGTCAGAATATTAACAGTGGAAAAGTATTCTTGGCAGAAGAAAATAATCAGATAACCTGTCGTTGTTTTGAAATGTAAAATCTTAGTTTTCAATTAGAAAATAGAAGCCTACTCGATCTCACAACTTGAATCAATATAATTATTACAAGTTGAAACAATAGAATTATATTTAACACTTCCAATTGAACTGAAGTGTTAGTAAACAAAGGGAATTTGCAACGCAATTGTGGCACAAACGAAGAGCAATTTGAAAATTAATGCACAGTGAAAAGGTGTAGAATTTAAATCTGTATCGAATGCATGTAAATTGAATATTCGGGTACTATTTATTGTTCCTGTTTTAATATTAAACATTTGCAAAAATGTGTCCAAAAAATGTGATCAAAAATCGTGACCCCAGGTGCACATCTGTAACCCATGAGACACATATCAGGAGAATTTGGGCTCTTAGTTAATAAAACTCTGTTCTGTGGAGAGGATACGGACCAATAATTGGTAACCAAAGCACTAAGATTAGAACTGGGCCACTATACTATAGTATTGTAGGCGCAGTAATAATAAAAAATCAAAAATTGCAGCTGTGCCGACACATGCCCCTTTGATGGCACTATATTTTGATGGTGGTTTATTGATAGTGCCTCCAAAGGAACATGCTGTCGGCACAGCTGCAATTTTGGATTTTTTCGCCAAGTCATCAACGCCTCAAGGTGTCAAGAACCATTTGTTAATTGGTCCGAGTCACAAGGAACGGTAGATATATCTGGGATTAAACTCAAGATGGTTTATGATCTGTTTGTTTCTATCATAAACCAACTTGAGTTTACTCCCATTCATTCATTATGTATTGATAATAATTTATAGTATTAGTTATTTTTTAGCAATGTTATCCACGTTGAGTGAGTTAAGTCAATAAATTCCTTAAATGAAATTACTATATTTAATCCATTGTATAGTAATACTACAATTAAATAGAAGCCAGCTGGAATTTATAAGTTAAACAAATATATTTATCGCAAGTTGAAACAATAGAGTAAGGTTTAACCTTATTATAGGAAACTAACGCGCCATGAAATTAACGCGAATTTCTCCCAATCGCGTTAATTTCCATGACCGTAATTCCCTGCTATTTAGCAAGATTATACAATGGATGGACAAACTTCCGAGCTACATATTTTCAGATGTGCAACTAGAAAGGATATACCGTCTATCAAGTTGATTGGAAGCCTATTTGGGCACAATAATAGTATTCAATCAGGAGATTAATAATCCTGAAATTTTTTATAAAATTTATTCGCGTTAATTTCATGTATTTGAAAATGTTCAGCTCCAATTCGCGTTAATTTCCTTCGCGTTAATTACATGGCGCGTTAATTTCCTATAATAATAAGGTAGTCGGCACAGTAAAAATATTAAAGGCAGTAATTTCAATACTGGGCCACTATACTATAGTATAGTCGGCACAGTAAAAAATAATAATAAAAAATAAAGGCAGTGATTTCAATACTGGGCCACTATACTATACTAAAGTATAGTCGGCACAGTAAAAAGACTGTTGTTACTTGTAAGGGAATTTTATTATTCAGGGTAAGCCAGCAGTACCAGGATCTAGATAGGAATACAGTCAATGTAATGGATCAAGTGATATGCAATTCACATACAGAAATTAATGACACAGAAGCGCTGCCTGTAGCAATGAAGTTACTATTGGCTATTGATGCTTCCTTAAAAAGACACCTCAAGAAATACCACCGTCCAGGGATGGATCCAGCACAAAATATCTGGGGGGTGCAATGTACAGGTTTGGGCCTTAGAATTGTGGACGCCGTGGGAAGCACCCGCGGGTCAACTGTGTCAGTTTTTGGACGTTCTTTTTTTAAGAACCTCATTTGAGAAGGTAACTTTCAAGAAAGTTGAAATATATTACTCAGTATATAATTTGTCTGCTATTTAGTTCTGAATTTGGAGGATTCCTGATATTTGATATACAACGTTCCCAAAAATATTCACAGAAAAGATAGGGAAGAGAATTTTCTCTCAACCAATCTCGGAAATTGTGCCGGTCACTAGATGTATTTCTGGATTATAATAATATATTCTTGGGGGGGAAGGGGGGTTCGCACTCCCCCTGAGCCATTTTGGGGGGTGCAACCGCCCTGAACCCCCCGGTGGATACATCCCTGCCACTGTCTGATGACTTTTATCATCTTCATTGAAATATGAGTTGAACATAGCAGAGATACAGGCAAGAGAGAAATTGATATAATGTTAGAAAACCAGATGTTGCTGACAGTACCACCTACTTCTGTTGAATCAGAGAGAATCTTATCATCCGGCGCCTATATCTTAAATAAGTTTAGATTAAATAATATTTGCTTAATTAGGAACAATAAAAATAGTTATTCCATAGCCTACTTTATCATAAGGCCTCCCATAAAAACACCAAAATTGGACTAGGGGTGCGGTCGAAGATGGATTTGTTATTAAACCATTTATTTTGAAAGTCAAATCTAAGTCATAAATCAACTACAATCTATAATAATATATTTTGTACTCATGTTTCAGATGAACTTTGTCCGATAAATGGAACAAATTATGGTTTTTAATGTTCTCTATTGACCTTTGTCTTCCAATAACACTAGCTAACTATCCAAATGTCCAATTCTTGTTCAGCCCCAGGTTGCAAGAGTAATTACAGACCAGATGAACGCATCCCATGCTTTCGGATGCCAAAAGCGGAAAGCCCCACCTGAACTAAAGCAAGCCTGGATTCGAGCTCTACATCGAGAACATATTGACGAACTGAAAAATGTATTCGTTTGTATCGAACATTTTAGAGCAGAGATGTTGAACATATACACAAGGTACCGAATGGAGATGGTACATTCAGAGAAATCCCTCAAGCAAGCCCTAAGTTAAAGGATGGGGCAATCCCATGTTTCCTACCTGGATGTTCTGCATACTACTCTAGCCAGTCCTTCACCAAGCGTAGTCGCCTCTCATCTGATTCAAAAGAAATAGATCTAGTGAAACAAGCGATCAATTTCAGCTTACAATTTGAAAACCAAGAAAAGGAGAAGTTTGCTGTCAGATCTTTCCAGGATATCAAAGCTAAGTTGTCACTACTTAGTTTAACCAATTGATCAATGTGGTTTCCTGATTACCACCATATAATATTTATGCAGCCGAGGAAGATAAAAAAACATTATATCTGTTGATCTATACTTACAAGTAGGCACAGATCTGTTAGCCAATGTGTTTTTCCGTGGAGATCCTTTTCCGATATCTAAGAGCTGTATCAGTGATATTCGAGAAGTATGTGAGATTTCATTAAATTCTTTAGATACACCATCACTAACATCAAAAAGTTCTGTATCTCCAGATAAACATATTTGTCAGGCTAAGGTGCATATTACTGAAGCTATTGATGTACTGCATTCTACAAATTTAGAGTCTCCTGTGACTGATTGTCCTGAAATTTGTCACCTTAATTTTATCATGTGCCAACTAGAAAACTACAATATTCCAAAAAAAAGGCGTAGGTATAATGTCATTACCCAGATATTGGCACTTAAGGCTCATCTTATCTCTCTTACTTGCTATCGATACCTTCAGAATTTATCTTGTGTATCTCTCCCTTATAGGCGTCGGACCCGCCCGGCCACCCGGCATGGGCCGGGCAGCCCGAAGGGTCTACCCGGCCCATAGTTGTGTTAGTGATGCCGTGAATGTAGCGGCCCCGGAGCCTTCGGCCCGGGCTGCCCGAAGGGCCGGCGGGCCCATTTCCGACGCCTATGCTCTCCCTCACTCTAATACATTGGACAAACTATATTCTTCATTGGGACTTGAACATGAATATATTAAATATCTTGCGAAGGTAACTTCAGGCTTTAGTATGGAACAAAAAAACATCATTGTTCAAATGGACGAAATTCATGTAAAAGCCGACATCTCGTACAAGGCTGGAAAAATATATGGTACTAGCTTGAACCCTGAAGACCTACCAAAACCGTGTTCGCAATAATGATTTCCAGTCTGTATAAAAAGTGGTCTTGTATCGTCCGTTTGCTACCTTGTTCCTCAATCTCGGCTGAAAAGATATTCCCGGTCATTTAATCCAGCATTATTGATATAGAGAATTGTGGATTAAGAGTACATGTTTTCTGCACCGACAATTATCCCTTAAATGTAAGTTTATTCAAATTGTTCTCCCCAATTGGTACACTACAAACACAAGTCCCGCATCCTTATGATTATAATCGGAAACTTTTTCTTACTCTTGATTTTGTACACATTTTGAAAACGATGCGCAATATTTGGCTGAATCAAAAAGATTATAACAAATCATTTGTTTATCCAAAGTTTGATGACATTAATTTAGATGATACTATTGATTTCCAAGTAAATTTTGCTTCTTTTGAGGATATTCGTGTGCTCTATCGCTCCGAGAGAGGAAATGTTGCCAAATTAGCTCCTCGGCTATCAGCTAAAGCTTGCTATCCATCAAATATTGAGCGACAGAATGTCAAACTTGTTCTCAAAATTATACATGAATCTACCTTAGCAGCTTTAACCATCCAAAATGAATCTAGACATCCTGAGTTGAAAACACACACATCTCATTTTGTTGAAATTATCATAAATTTATGGAAAATATTCAACGTGAATACTCCCTATAAGGATATTCGTTTGAATGAAAGTTTGTGTCGTCCTTTAACACAAAATGATGAGCGTTTTTTCCTTTTTATCCCGAATAGTGAAATGGTTAGAATTTTGGGAAAGTTTACCTAATAAAAATGGCAAATTAAGCAAGCAAACATTTATTAGTTTTAGAAATGCTTGCACTGCATTACCTGCGATTTGCAACTATTTAGTTGAAAACTGTGGATTCTCAATTTCTCATATTTGTTAACCTCATTTTTGCAGACGGACCCATTAGAGCATCATTTTGGCCTTTATATAGGATAATGTCTGGTTCAAATTATCATATTTCTTTTCTACAAATTCTCGAAACCGAACGCCGTTTAAAGTGCAGCGGCACAACCATACAATTGTTCATTTTTTTGATAAAAGCACCAAAATTTGTACACATGTACTTTGATGTAGTGCGAACATTTTTGGATATTGAGGCAATTGAAAGAGTGTCTATATCGGCCATGACAGCTAGTCAAAGTTAACACGTCCGATAGTGTTCGCCGGACTTGTTTCCCATAAAAACTTGTTCAAATTAAGTTATATCGTCGTTTTAGTGTGCTTCTTCTAGTAAAAAACGTTATAGTAGGGTCCTACTATAGTTTTATACTATAAGTGCACACTATTGAATTTACCTCTGTCGGACTTCCGTACGCGATGCCCTGACTAGACCATTGGGAATGGAGATTTCAAATTTTGATAGAAGATAGAGATTTTTCTGGAGATGTGCACCTCTATATACGATTACTCAATTTCGTTTTCGTTCGTCAGTTATATCGAAATTTGTATTCTGCTCCAGTGACCTTTAATAATTCGAATTAGTTATTGAAAATATAGAGGTTGTATTCTCCTAAGGATGTTCTTTCTATATATCATTTAAAATCATTAGGTCGCTAATCAATTCTACGTTTTATTAACGATTATTTACATAAATCAGCCATCTTCTCCAAATTGTAATTACTCTATAGTATACTGAATGCAATAGAATATATTACATAAGCCTACTATCTGCTAGATAATGACTGTTATTGATTGGTTTGTAAGTGAATATGTGTTTCATACAAGTGCAATTAAAACACTTGGAAGTTGGAATATTTTACAAGTTGATGATGATGTCAATTCTATTATTCAAAATAGTATCGTAAATACTAGCAAGTATTCCTAATTTCTATTTGTAATAATTAATCTTTAATTAATTTAATTAAACATTTGAAGTCTTCACAATTCAAACATTAATTAAATTGTATTACACTAAGATGAAATGGAATTTGAATATTGAAATTCTAGTTAAATTAAACATTGGGGAAATGTAATCAGAAGGAGCACACTCCCATCCCGTCTGTGAGGGATTTTTTATTGTTGAATTCGGTTTCCAAGTAAAATTTCCGATAATTTGATATATCACATGACCATATTTGGAAGAATTTTTACATAGCAACACTGGAATGTACCAGAAAGGTGTCAAAGATTCCATTCTCCAATTGTGTCCTTACCCGATCGAGTGACCCCTATTTCGACTCCAATCAAATACCTGAGTATAATTATACACATACAGACCCTGTAAAACGTGATTTGATAAAATATTCGATATTTATGGTAAATCACGGTGAATCTCGAATAATATTATCAAATCACGTTTTACAGGGTCGGTATGTGTATAATTATACTCAGGTAGTTGAGTGGAGTCGAAAGATGGGTCACTCGATTGGGTAAGGACACAATTGGAGAATGGAATTTTTGACACATTCCTGGTACATTCCTGCGTTGCTATGGAAAAAGTCTTCCAAATATGGTCATGTGATATATCAAATTATCGGAAATTTTACTTGGAAACCGAATTCAACAATAAAAAGACGATATAACTTAATTTGAACAAGTTTTTATGGGAAACAAGTCCGGCGAACACTATCGGACGTGTTAACTTTGACTAGCTGTCATGGCCGATATAGACACTCTTTCAATTGCCTCAATATCCAAAAATGTTCGCACTACATCAAAGTACATGTGTACAAATGTTGGTGCTTTTATCAAAAAAATGAACAATCTGTTGAAACTTTATGTCTATGCCGCTGGACTAATATAGGAATTCAATGATATGCAATGCATCAGGAACTCGGAGTGGATAAAAGGCGTTCGAGTGCTTATTAACCTCAAAGTAATGGACTTGTGGAGTCGCACAACAAGATACTGAAGAGGTATGATAAATATTAATTTAAGAACACTTGCAGTCTATCAAATTATTCAATTGTTCTCAAAAACCAACTTGGCCAATGTATTAAACGAGTATTTATTTATAGGAAAATTGAGAAACTTCGACAGACTACTGATGGGTCGTGGCCAACAAAACTGCCGTTTGCAAATGGCTGCAAACACTAAGATAAAGCGAGCTACAAAAATCACGTCTCTCGAACTTATGTTTGGCCGCAAATGTGATGCAGTTCCTCTGTTTTGACATATTTGTTCCGGCTGCAAATTGGTTCCGCGCGGAACCAATTTGTCATAAATTGGTGATTTAACAAATTAGTTCCGGGCTAAATATATATTGCAAATCATTTCTATGGGTTTGTCTATTCCGTAGCAAATTCGTTCCGGCTTAATTTATACTAGTAATCACACTTAGAAGGTTTCCTTATGCAACACTTAAGTAACTACTTTTTCAAACCAAGTAAGCAAAATAGTAGTTAAAATACAAATATTCTAGAAATCCCGGGACCGGATATTTTCTGTGAATTGAATCCCGGGAATTCTTTCTAAATCCCAGGGTCAATACTTCATTGCTTAATAGTTTTTCTGTTTTTTAATTAATTGACTTAACAACAGTTAGAATAATTACTAAATATTCAGAATCTCAATTGTACGATCACTCGACCGCTACGCGGTCTTGATTATTCAAATATTTCTTATTATTACCTGTTTCAACTTAGCAACAAACATGATCTTAACCATTATATATGGCGAAACTATTATTTAAGAACTAAGCTGGTATCATAACGTCGATCGGTGCTACGTACCTCAAGTTAACGGCCGCTATGGGGCCTTACTCCTCACTAACCATTGATTATATGGTTAGTAAATATCCCTTTCCACAATTTTCCATACTTGTAACTTGTTTACCAATAATTCCCGTTGGAAGCTAGACTCTAGGTTAGTTTTACTTTTCAATTTGTTTACCTATTTTTTGATAACAACTAAATAATTATTCATATTATGAATATATAAATGCGAAATTCAAAATCAGCATACTTGTTTACCTATTCTAACATTTGGAAGTTAGTTTTCCATCTCAATTATAAATACGGTTTCTATTCCCCCATCACTTTAATACAATCCGGAAAACAAAAGAAAAAAAAAACAATCGTGTGTTAATAATATAGATGTTCCCCTTGTATTAATAATCCCGAGATTAGCTATTTGATAGCATCTTAATCTCATATTCTCGAGACAACTATGAGCCCTATTAATTCAGTTAGTATGTACACTCGGATAATAAGTATTCCCAGAGGCCGAGGGTACGTGGTGTTGCTCTAGACCTTAAAATTCATGAATTTGAAACTTTATGGTTGGAGAATCTAGAGATGAGCGAAATGTCTTACACGTAAGACGGTTTATGACTTGGGGCTGCAACGTATTTTATCCCACTAACCACTATTGTATTAATGAGGTGCAGATTCGTACATGTATTAGTAAGTGTTGCAGATTTTTCTCATTAAAGTATTTAAAATGAGATATTTAATGTGATATAGTTGTAATAGTACAATGAGAATATTTCTAAATTAAGAATTTGGTAACTGATGGTCATGGAACCCACTCTACTTGGTTTGTCGCAACCTAGTGGTTTGTATCTAATAAGTAAATAATAAAATTAACTTTAGCTGTGATTGGTGAATTGTATCGAGTTGCTAACCTAATCTTTTCCTGATTATTTTCTGTAATTCCATCATAATAATAGAATTTGCCATCAATATAGGTTTTCAGAGTGAAATGGCCCCCTGAGAGCAAAGTGTACCCCAGTAACTTGTAGACAACTAGATCATCCTTATGTCTGATTGATAAGCTTGTTTCGATCATGCTTTCTAGTGATGACGAGATTTCTAGATGTCCTGTTTCCAAAATAAGAAATGGGAATAGTTTTTGAAAACCTCCATCTAATTTTTCTATTGTCTCGAGATCCTGCTTGCATAATTTATACCTTCGTGCAAGTAATTTGCTGTCAATACTGGTTTGGCAACTAGAGTTAAATTTTGTTATTGAAGTTAAGTCGGTCCATTGAGAGAAAGAACCGAAACAGCTCCAACACTGAAAGTTAGAATCGTATCTGTTGTTATTTAGATTCATGTGCCGCATTAAGTAACAAAATCGAATTCCGATCCGTAGAAATCGTATATTCCATGATTAGATTGCATATTTAATTCTTTTGCGATCCAGAAACGCAATTCGTCGAATTTCTTTTGCCGTATTAACGGAAAAAACTCCGCTAGTTTCCCTTCGATCGCAACATGGAGATAATCTAGTGTAGAGAAAATCGATTCGCTATGTAAACCAATGAGTGTAATGAAGTTGTCTATACTACAGGTATTGACCAATTTATTCCCCCCATAACTTGCACTCCATGTTGCACAAAATGCATTCAACTTTTTCTCGACTAACACATCTACGTTGGACTCTTTATCGAGGTTTTTGCGAGAGTGTTCCTTGCCTCTTTTCACAGTAAGTAGCGACGCTTTCTTGATAAACTTCCGTTTGACACGATGAATTTTGTTGTTTTTTAGAATATACACTATGTGAAGTTTCGCCTTAACAACTTCAAAAGGGCCAATCCAAGGATCTTCGACATTCGTGCCAGGTTGCATTCTTTCTTTTCTGGTATTCCAAAGCAGTACTTGGTCACCGATATTAAGTTGCACTTGAGACCTTTTATTTAACTTTAAATCATAACATCTCTTCATTTCCTTTTGCGTCTTTGTAATATTATCAAGAGCTTTCGGAAATGAAAATTTCTTAGCATTCTGTAGGGATTCGCAATACTGCTCAATATTATCTTTTACCATAATTGACTTGGTTTTGCCCCATAGGTAGGCGGTATCTTCAAAACAAATTTCTGAAAGATTATCGGCTTCAATTGGTGTACGTGCTTTTCGTAGCCCACTCATCAATTCAAAAGCTGAAAATCCAGTGGATGGTCTCTTCCGAATATTGATTGAAAACACAACTTGTTCCAAGTAATCATGCCAGTTTTCCCGTTTTGTATCCAACATCTTCATTAGGTATCGTATAATAGTTTTGTAAGATGACTCATCGAGTCCATTCGTTTGAGGGTGATACGGGGCAGACAATAGCGTTTTACAGTTGTATGTAAGCTGTAATTCCTTCATCACACTATTGATAAATTCTCTTCCATTATCTGAAAGAATTTCAATAGGAGCACCTTGTCTGTTGTATATTGAGAACAGGCCCTTTGCAGTCTCTTCTGCGGTCTTGCATTTTAATGGACGAGCTTCAATATACTTAGTGAAGTAGTCCGTGACTGTTAGGATGTACTTGTATCCAGAAGAAGGGAACTTAGGTTGGCAGAGATCCATTCCTACTTTAAACCAAGGTTCCGCCACAACAATAATCGGAGTAAGAGGCTCATTATAGGAGACTTAAGTTTATAATCGCAGCGAGAACAGCGATCGCACTATTCTACATAGTCTTTGATGGTTTTAGTCATACATGGCCAAAAATATCGATCTCGCGCGAGATTGGATGTATAACGGTAGCATTGATGGCCACAATCATCGTGAATTTCTTTTAAGACACTCTGGAGCTGAGAATATTGAATTACAATAGATGGTTTATCAATTTGATTCCAATAGTAAAATAACTTCCCGGAACAGAATTTGTAACGTTTAGCGTTTTTTCGGATGGATCGCTTCATATTTTCTATGATCCCATCCGGATAGGAAGCACTTGTTAGATAGTTATAAATTTCCTTGTATTTTTCAGGTAACATCAAAAAAGAAATATGTAATGAAAAACTGATATATTTCTAACATTGCAAATTTTTATTTATACGTGCTTCTGAACCCAAGCAAACTGTTCAAATGTGATTATGATGGTAGTGGTATCTGGAAAATTGTAAATCAGGGTGGTGATTACATAAGTGTTACTTAAGTTGCATAAGGAAACCGTCTAAGTGTGATTACTAGTATAAATTAAGCCGGAACGAATTTGCTACGGAATAGACAAACCCATAGAAATGATTTGCACTATAAATTTAGCCGGAACTAATTTGTTAAATCACCAATTTATGACAAATTGGTTCCGGGCGGAACCAATTTGCAGCCGGAACAAATATGTCAAAACACCTCTACTTAACCTTAGCAAAAAATTATCGACATACCCATGTGAATTTGAATCATCAGAAGAGGAATTAATTGTTGGGATGTTGATCCATTCCCTACTGAATCGAAACAAGGGATTATGTTGCAGTCAAACAGAGGCGGCGCCAGGATTTTCAGGTAGGGGAGCTTTGGGGGGCCATGGAGGATTTTAGGGGGGGCAGCCTCAAAAAGGTGGGGCCATGGCCCCCCCTGGTTCCGCCACTGCGGTCAAATGGAGTTAATTCGACAAGAAAATGAATCTGAAGCTTGAGTAAACATCAAAATTGAACAATCAAAACAAAAAATATCTATGATAGAAAATACAAGAAAAACAGGTATTTACTTATGAATTGATTATTAAATTCTAATTTAGTTGTTAAACGATTAGTGCTAACCAAATTGATGTGATCAATAAATAGGAGGTATCTAAATTGCCATAGATTCAATAAATTGGTAAATAAGTCATATAGTGCATTATATACCAACTTTTTTATTAACATATAATTCTCGTTTGCATCGAACGAGATTTATTCAAATACACGAGCTCTTTGTTAAATGATTACAACCAAATTATCCTCATGAATTTGGATTCAAATTAAAAAAAAGATCCAGCATTGAAGAGGGTGAGCTGTTTATTGTTCGTAACATCAAAAAGGATATAAAACTTCCAAATACCCCAGAGCAGCCTAAATATCTTGGCCCTTTCGCGGCAACAAAAGTCACCAAGAGTAATTTAGTTTCTATCAAAGATGAAGCAAAACGTAATAACGTATACTACCCTCTCCACCTATATAAAAAGGATATACAAAGAGAAAAACAGGTTAACAAAATTAAGTAAATTATCAATCATGGGATGGATAGTCATAGTATATAATTACCTGTTCTTATTTTAATATTTTATCATTTGGTACGAAACATCCTACAGCCATCGGGAAAGATATAGGAGCAGCTGTCAATGGTACTTTAAATCCCCTAAATGTCCCGTTCTCAGCTCAAAAAGGAAAGTCTCATTTAAAAAGAGGGAATACAGGTGTAGCATCTGATATTGACAACAAGAAGCCCAAGGTAAAATGGTTATTAATAAATACTAGATAGAATTAATATATTATTCGTACAATGTAGAATTTATTTTGTAATCTTAATGGTTATGAATGCAACCGAAAAGTATTATTTATTTTAGGGCTGAAACGAATATTCGAATGTAACGAACGAAACCTTTTTCTAAACGAACGAATATTCGAATATTCGTTCGTTTGGATGACGAAGCATTAAATCAATTTCTAGAGACAAAATACATTGGAAAATAGGTTTTTGATCATGTTACAATGGTATAATAATAGTTACGAAGTGTATTATACACAAGTTAACTAATAATCAGCTAGTTTAAGTGGGAATTTATATTTACGATATCTCTAAGCTATACAAAAGGGGAACGCGGAATTTGACCAACGAATAAGTAGGAATTTGACCAATGCACAAAATAGGAATTTGGCCAACTGTTTGTTCTAAGTAGGAATTTGACCAATGTACAAATAGGAATTTGACCAACGCACGAAATAGGAATTTGGCCAACCGTTTGTTTTAAGTAGGAATTTGACCAACGAATAAGTAGGAATTTGAGCAACACAAGAAATAGGAATTTGTCCAAACGTTTGTTCTAGGTAGGAATTTACCAATTCATAAAGCAGGGGAGTAGCTTTTCCCCGTTGCAAAGTTGATTGAACCCTTTTAATTCATTATAAGATATATTTATTGATTTGAATGGAAAACAATTATAAGATAAGTGATAAGAAAATAAGTAAAAGATATGGAAGTAGAAGTTTAGTGATAGTATACTAAATAAAGAATTTTTATGTAAATATCTCCATAATTGTATTTATTGGAGTACGACAAATTGGACAAGGTTTTTCTTCATTGAGAAAATGCTGTCCACAGTTATTACACAAATTTGCGTGTCCACAAGGAACCAATGCGAATGAACGTTCCTTGGTTTTGCAACAAATTATGCAGTCGTTTGGTGAACTTTCTTCTACATCACTATACATATCTTCCATCTCAACCGTATATTGTGAATAATCTGCGGGAATATTTTTACCCTTTCGTCCAATAGTAAGTGAGACAGCAGTCAAATATTGTTCAGTTGAAAATATTCCATTCTCTAACTTTTCTATATATTCCTCCCTCCGTTTTGCTTTTTCGATGATATTTCTTTTTGTAGGTCTTGTTATTTGTAGATCATTCTCTAGCCTCATATATTCAGAAGCAAAATCAGTGATTACCTTCGATAACTCGGTTAAAAATTTCCATACATTGGGATGATGCACTTTTATACTCGATTTCAATGATTTGTGGAACGACTCACATCCATTGTTCGTGGCAATCCGAGATGAATAGACAGACAAATCCTTTTCTCCCAATATCCAAGTTTTTCTAATGTATTTCTTCAATTTATTGACAAGTTCCTTATCAGTACCACATAGTTCAAATACTTGTGCCTCTAATACAGAAAAAGTGCTCGTGATTTCGCTTTGTGGTAATAGAGGCAAAGCCATTAGCTTTCTCAACCAATCGGCATATATTTCTTGTGTTTTGTACAATTTTCCCAGGCCCAGTATTTGAGTTTTTTTCCAAATTGCCTGGGTGAAATGGAACCAGCATCCTATCATTTTTATTTCCGGAAAAAGATACATAAATGCGTTTCTGGGGGCTTTTTCAAAATCACTCACCGCTACTTTTGGACTAAATCAAGGAATGAGGTCAAGTAATTTCAAAATTACTGCTGAATATAGCCCTTCAGTTTTCTTTTGCATTAAAACGTATATAGCAGGGATACAGTGCCCACGAAATGGAACGAATATTGTGAAGAGTTGATAAAAGATAGACGGGACGGTGTAGAAAGTGCCATCAAATTGTATAATGTCAGCATTACTCGTTTTCATGAGCATGAAGTCTGCTGCTAAAATGACTGCCACTGCACCATCATGATTAACAGTTCCCCGATACAAATGTGTAAATGGAGAAGCAACAATAAGTTTGGAAAAATCTTCTGCGTCTTTAGGGAGAGGTGGAAATAAACATCTCCTTCTTTTGCACATACTGCTTTCAATTTGCTGAAATGATATCATATTTTTCAGAGGATCTTCTCGACAGGTTTCGTTAAAAACTTCACGCAGTCTCTCAGAAGAAGTTTCGGCTGCCCGTTTCAACTTATTTCTCAATGAATATACACCACGTTTATACGCTTCCTCTCCATGATCATGCGCAGACGTAGTGATCAGGGAGTTAGTAAATTATCAATTTTAGCATATCCTGGACAACCAAAACTTCTGTTAAGTGTACATCTTACATATGTAAATTGCTGAGAAGTCCTCACTTTAACGTACAGAAAACCTTCTGATAAATAATTTAAAGAATTTAACTTCTTTCCTTCAACCAAAGTGACTTGCATTTGAATGTTTTATGAAAATGCTCAAGTAAGAATACTTAAATAAACTCAAAACACAGAAACCATCAATTTTGAAGAAGACAAAACATGAGAATCCGTTAAGTGATGGTAATATAACAGTAATGCGTTAAATAAAAACAAGAGTTGGTAAAATTCCTATTTATGAAAAACAGTTGGTCAAATCCTACTTCGTACGTTGGTCAAATTCCTATTAACGAAAAACAGTTGGTCAAATTCCTACTTCCTGCGTTGGTCAAATTCCTATTTATGAAAAACAGTTGGTCAAATTCCTACCATTTATTTGTTGGTCAAATTCCTACTTATTTGTTGGCCAAATTCCGGCGTCCCATACAAAAGTATTGTTGTTGTTCAAATTAGTCAACGAATTTCCGTTTCAATCTAGTATTCGTCCAAACGAATATTCGTTTCGTAACGAATATTCGTTCAATCATTTCGAACGAACATTCGAATATTCGGTATATTCGTTTCAGCCTAATTTATTTGGCATTTCAAGAGAAATAATAATGGAAGAATTGAATCTTATCAAAGTATGTAGATTTAACTAATTGTTAATTCTTGAGCAAAACATTATATTTCTCTAACTATAAGGATGATACTATCAGACAATTAAGAGATGAATCGTACATTTCGCCACTGCACGAAACTCTACATAATACACAGCATAAGCAGATGTGCCCAACTATTACTATTTATTCGATCTCCTAAAAAATGTTACAGCTTTCAACATGGTATGTTTTATTACATCAAGATCCGAATGTATTGAGAAATAAACCATTGATATGTACTCGTCTTTCACCCAATCCACAGAGTCGATATTGCATCGAATATACACGCAAAGTGCTTTACCCAGTTGTAAGTATCAATAAAGTAAAGTAAAAAAACCAAGGCAGTGAAATTGGAACTGGCACACTACATAGTAATCGGCCCAGTAAAAAGTAATATTTTAGTCTGGTCGTTGGAAGGTTGAACCTAGAAAAAAATCATACAAAGCGTATTTTAGTATCATTAGAAGCGGAATTTTTCGTAGAATAACATATCCAAAATCCGCTAAAATCCGTTGTGGGGAAAATCTTTTACACGGGTGGCAGTGTCGGACATTTCATAGTAAATCGCCGACATTTTCGTAACTAACTTTCTCAAATCAATTCTAATCAGCTTATAATCATCATATTTGTACTCAGCGTAAAATTTCCAGCAATTTAATATACACATGAAAACATTTGGAGGATTTTCCATGGCAACGCTGGAATGTATGAAAAATATGTCAGGAATGTACGAACATTCCATTCTCAAATTGTGTGTCTATCCAATCTAGTGACCCCTCGTTCAACTCCACTAGTATAATTATAGACATATCAACCCTCTAAAATGGGATTTGTCGAGATTAATCGAGATAAACCTAAAATTGAAGATTTTCAGCTAAATCTCGTCAAATCCCATTTTAGAGGGTCGATATGTGTATAATTATACTAGTGGAGTTGAACGAGGGGTCACTAGATTGGATAGGCACACAATTTGAGAATGGAATGTTCGTACATTCCTGACATATTTTTCATACATTCCAGCGTTGCCATGGAAAATCCTCCACATGTTGTCATGTGATATATCAAATTGCTGGAAATTTTACGCTGAGTACAAATATGATGATTATAAGCTGATTAGAATTGATTTGAGAAAGTTAGTTACGAAAATGTCGGCGATTTACTATTAAATGGCCGACACTGCCACCCGTGTAAAAGAGTTTCCCCACAACGGATTTTAGCGGATTTTGGATATGTTATTCTACGAAAAATTCCGTTTCTAATGATACTAAAATACGCTTTGTATGAATTTTTTCTAGGTATGACCCATTTTGGGATTTCAACGACCATATTATTTGCATACGTACATACTAAATTACACTGGTTTTCATATAAATAGATTTGTGAGTATCAGGAAACCGAGATGATTGAACGATTATGCACATCCCAAAGCGAAAAAATACGCTTTTCAAGTTAGCAGCTCCAACACAGACAGGCCCTTTTTACTCCCCTGTCAATGAAGAAAGCAATTGGAAAAATGTCAACAATTAGGTATTGCATTTGCTGGAAAAATCGCACAGCATACTTCTCTATCAGGATGTCTTCTCTCTAAATATATATATTCCCTGTCAGACTGAGAACAATGGGATGGATGGCAATTGCTTCTTTAGATGCATTTCTAACATAGTTTCAGGCACCGAAGATCACCATAGCAACTCAGGGCTGAGGTATGTAGATATATGGCGACTAACGGGAACACATTCATCAACAGTTATCTCAAAACTGTTGATAAACACACATCCCCTATGACCTATTTAAAGAAGTCTTGTATGACAGAAAATCATATATGGGCCACTGACGTTGAAGTGATTGCAATATCCTCCATTTTGGATTCCGACATGTATGTAGCAACAGAACAGTATGATGCCAGCAAATTATGGAAACGAAATAGTTGGAATCGGTATTCTGGTTGCATTGACAGTTCTAGGCATCGTCAAGCAGTTTATCTCTATATTTCTAACATTAACCATAATCATTATGAACCAGTTATAAGTCTGATGATTTCAAAGTACAGCCTTTATTTACTGAATGATCTGTTTATTTATTAAATGAATACTAGATTTGTATTTATATAATTTTTTGTTACCTACTGTGGCTTAAACACAATTGAAAGAATCGACTGGACTAGGGCTGCTTGCGCACTGTGGCTTGTTCCTTAAGTGTATTGGACACAGAAATCGACCTCCTCACATAGTTGAATTTAGTTACGAAAGTTTTCATAAAGAGACCACAATGTATGTGTCAAGTCATATAGTTTATGATAGAATCATTGCAAGTGTTGTCAAGTATGATAGAATCACTACAACAGACTTGTGTAAGCGAGTCAAGTTATTATAGATTAAGTATCTCCATGGTGTGATTCAAGCTACGATGCGAGTCAAGTTACGATGAAACAGGCCTTACCACTACTCCGAACCATGGATTAGTTAAAGGCCATTCATAAATAGGTGACTTATCCTTATCTCAATAGCTAGTAAAGACAGACCAGAGAAATGCATTATAATTACATAGGAAGTTATGAACATGATATCAAGGCATACATAACACCCTTTAGAATTGTGATATACAGTACATAATAGATATAGTGATATTGGATATAGTGATATATTGGATATAGTGATAATTTTGCAGCTTTAGGTGCGTCCCGAGCAAATCCCATAGAAATTTTATTGGTTATAGTGATATCATTATTGGAAATAGTGATAATTTGTGTACAGACTACACAATAATATTGGATTTTTGACCTTCCTCGGACCCCATAATTTCATATTTTACAGTATAAATATCGTTATCACTTGAACTTGATAAGGAATTTGATTATTCTTTTCAGAATATAAGTATTGACAATGTATACAATCATATATTAGATGCGGTGATACAGTGGATATAGTGATATAATGGGTAAGTGACATATTGGATATAGTGATATATTGGATATAGTGATAATTTGGCCACAAATCAGATGTCCCCACCATTATAACTATATCCAATATGTACTGTATCACCATTTGATTACGTAATCGCTAGTTTTCGTGGGAATTATCGTGTTATTATAGCCTGCTTTTAACATAGTTAAACGCGTTATAAATGTTCAAAATTGGAACAGGATGTCCATAACTAGTTGAATGAAATATATCGAAATTATAAATGGAATGTTGACACATTCCTCGGTTGCCAGGGAAATGTATATTTCCTAAAATGAGTTATAACCCAAAAACTATCGATATTATGAAAACTATGCTAGTACTATATATCCGCAATTGGTAACTTCCTATTCATTGATAATATATTTACTAGGCCTAACTTAAATAATCTTTGAGATAATGAGTGTATTACCATATAAAGAATTAAGTGCAAATAATACACATTTTGATAGTAAAGACATTTATTAGGTGTATCCGACTTAAAATCCCTGTACAAATGTAATAATTTCCTGTACAGAACAGCAAAATGGTTAAAATCCCAGGACTGTACAGGGAATCCCTGTACGGTTGGAAGGTATGCAAAATTGTGGAGTATGTGGAGTATGTAGCTTATGGAACCTTATCTGAACAGCATTTCGATAATACAACTGTGCACTCATGAAATTCGTCACATTCGCATAGGTTAGAAGTAGCTAGAGGGGTAGCAGATACATCTGTAAATGCTTGTTTCTATGATCAATTTGATTCTGTAGAGAACAATAACTTACCACTTAATTATGGTAATCTAAATAAGGTTAAAAGTTCTGCAATTCTGCGAAAAGCTAAATTTGATTTGTCTAGTTTACAGAGGTATTCTAATGATAACTGGACTGAGTTAATTAGCTCACAACAGTATTATAAAAATAGTGTTAGTGGTCTTCATGTTAGAGGTTACATACGGTCATTAAGTCATAATCCTTTTATTGTACACATGTACACTGAAGATCAAATAAAAAATTGAAATTGTTTAAAGATTCAAGAATTGTTCTTTACTTAGATGCCACAGGATCAATTGTTAGGAAATTAGAACCTCACTAAAGAAAGTATTCTATTACGCTCTTACTGTAAGACATCCTACTTACTCCACTAGTCCAATTCCACTAGCAGAAATGATTAGTTCAGGGCACACCAGTGCTGAAATAAGTTATTTTTTGCACAAATGGTCCCTTGATGCAAAGAAAATACTGGACGATCTAAACATTTCACAAGTTGAAATAGATTTCAGCTGGGTATTAATTCACATTTCTTGTAGTATTTTTCTCAAGTGTGATATAGATACCTATCTCCATAAGTGTTGGAATATGGTAGATGTAAATTCTGCAGTTAATGAAACGGACTTTAAAGTAATTCTTCACTTATGTTCGGCTCATTTAATACACAGCATAGGATTTCATATAAATAAAAAAATTATAATACAAAAAGATGTGAGAAAACTGTTTTACATTACGCGCTGTTGAAATGACAAGTATCAATAATTTATTCCAATCTTTATGCATTGTATTTACGAGTAGTTTTTTAAGTGCAATAGTAAAGACACATACTCATTTGCTAGAAACATACATTAGTAATGAATCAGTAAACTCCTTAGAGACTAATAGTGGGGCAGCATAACAGCCATATTGGAGTTAATTGTTAAATTTTTGATACAAGCATGAAAATTGGCACAGACATAGATAAATATATCATAAAAAAGGATATGGATATGGAGGCATCACGAAATTTTAATATTTTTAAGATGGCGGCCAAAAATTGTCGGAAAGTGTCGGACAAAGGCCCGCTCTCGCGATTACTTGTTAAATGACCTCGTAGAGTGTTTATATACACATATTTATTCTCAAATGACTGTGCGATGAAGAAAGAGTGGTCACTCGATAGGATAGAAACAATATTTGAGAATGGAATGTGTTACATTCCAGCGTTGTCAAGGAATGTCCTCCCTCCCAAACATGGTCATGTGACCCCTATAATGACTGGAAATCTTATGCTGATTACGAATATCAGCATTAAACATTGATTAAAGTTCAATTGACATAGTTAATTTGATTTTGTACATATATGTACTACAGTATAACTCGGTTAGTACGTACTTCGGCTTAGTAAGTACTAATTTATTTAACCAATTGGTAATTTATATGTATCTCAATATAATGTAAAGTCAGTTAGTATGTACACTTGGATAATATGCACAAATTTTCTCTCCCGAGGGGTTACATACTAACCGAGTTCTATTTGAGTCAAAATGTCATTCCGACTTAAAAATCTTGTGAAACTTTTACTCGATTAAGCGGAGAAATCTATTAACTGGTGGCTCTATAAAGCGAGTCGACTACGTTTAATCGACAGATTCGACACCAATGCCTATCTTATATTCAACGGATATTTCCATAGTACAGTAGAATCTCGTTAGTACGAACACGGTTAATACCATTTCGCGGATAAGACGACAAACAGTTCCACAGAATCAAGTCCCTACAAGCTACAATGGGGTTTACTCCGGTTAATATGAACTCTGGATAAAGCTAACAAAATTATATCGTCCGTTGGTGCTCGTATTAACGAGGTTCTACTGTATATAGACATGCATGTAAAGATCTTATCGATGTTTTAATATAAATCACAACTGTGTATACCAGGTTTTTTTTTAAGTTGAGACCTTGGTGTGACTCAATACTGCAGCGGCTGCGGCCGACTTCATCGTGGTGTAACTCCAAAACATTTTGGTGCAAAATTTACACCAAGATTGGCCTTAAAAAAACCCTAGTGTATTCTATTTCCTGAAAATAGTGGATATTATACAATACGAAAAATATTGTAAAATTCTGCGCCGATTGAGGACTAAATCCTCCAGGTGAATGGCTCGATACGCCCCTGCCATTCGAGTTACCCAGTGATCATCGATTATTAATAGTTGCAGTTATAAACTCTTCTAAGTCGTTGTTTATTAAATAGGAGCCTTCGGTCTCGGTCGCATTTGCGACGGATTGGTGCTACGCACCTCAAGTTAACTGCCGCTATGCGGCCTTGCTCCTCACTAAAACATTGATGATAGAGTTAGTAAAGCATCCCTTCCTACCATTTCCATACTTTTAACTTGTTTAGCTATAATACCCGTGAAAGCAAACTTCTAGGGTGATTTTGAATTTTCATTAATCTGTTACCTTTTTTGTAAACAACAATAATATTCATATTAATATTTTTAAAACGCGAAATTTGAAATCAGCATACGTGCTTGTTTACCAATTCTAAAATTAGTTAGTTATTTTTTATCTCGTATATAAATGCAGTTTCTATTCCCCCATCACTTTAATGCAACCTGGACAAACAAACACACACATTGGTCACACACACACAAACAAACAACAGGCGAGTTTTAATAATATAGATTCATCAATAGTTTCTTAAAATCCTTAGCCCCTGAATGTTCTCGCCTAAAATATTTTGAGCGCTTGAACTAAATAAATCCTAATTAAATTCAAAAATTGAAATAATATAACCTCACCAGTACGAACACGGATAATGCGAATTTCCGGTTACTATTAAACACAATTTTTGGACGCTTCAAAGAATCTTGAATTCAAATAACACCGGTTGATACCAATTTGTAAATAGCCGAAAATAGAAGACACGAAAAGTGATTATTTGATTTATACAGTACTAACTAACTTTACATTATACAGTTGAAACCGGATATTTTTAACACCGGATATTTTTAACAATCGGATATTTTTAACAAATTTTCGTTAAAAGAATGTGTTAAAATATCCGGTTTCAACTGTATTGAGATAGTACATATAAATTACTAATTGGTTAAATAAATTAGTACTTACTAAGCCGAAGTACGTACTAACCGAGTTATACTGTAGTACATATATGTACAAAATCAAATTACCGTATTTCCCCGAATAAGCGCCCCGGCGCTTATTGTTTTCGTGGGCCAAAATTATACTGAAGATTTTGTGAAAAATCCAGAATATAATATTTAAGTGGGTTCTAATGGTTTCCACCAACAGTATACCTGCCGAAGTTGTCAAAATCAATGGAATTTCATTACAGTGATCTAGTAATGTGTTTAAATTTTATCATACCAATGTCATTTTTATTGACCCGGCGCTTATTCAAGCCCCCGGCGCTTATTCGGGGAAATACGGAAACTATGTCAATTGAAGTTTAATCAATGTTTAATGCTGATATTCGTAATCAGCATAAGATTTCCAGTCATTATAGGGGTCACATGACCATGTTTGGGAGGGAGGACATTCCTTGACAACGCTGGAATGTAACACATTCCATTCTCAAATATTGTTTCTATCCTATCGAGTGACCCCTCTTTCTTCATCGCACAGTCATTTGAGAATAAATATGTGCATATAAACACTCTACGAGGTCATTTAACAAGTAATCGCGAGATCGGGCTTTTGTCCGACACATTCCGACAATTTTTGGCCGCCATCTTAAAAATATTAAAATTTCGTGATGCCTCCATATCCATATCTTTTTTTATGATATATTTATCTATGTCTGTGCCAATTTTCATGCTTGTATCAAAAATTGAACAATTTTATTGCTATGCTGCCCCACTATAATGAATATTTAGTGGAAGAACATATGGATGATAATAATATTGCTAGTGATAACAAGGATAGTAAAACATACAGAGAAAAATCGCCTTTCGGCAAACATTTTGTTAATATTGCAAAAAATTGCAAATCTTGGATCAACAATAATCCAGGAAAAAATTCAGATACAAAATCCTTGTTATAATCCAGAGCTTATAGAATACTTTATAACATTCTACCTACCTATATTACCTTTGTGGAGTGGAATAATCTTAGGACCTATTAGTGTAGCGGATAAGAACAAGACTAGCATCTTTAGCAACGCTATTGTGGAGAATAGGATGCGTATTGTTAAGTTAAATATTTTGGAATCCAAAACTAATTTGAGGCCTGGAGATTTGATACAATTGCTATATCCTGGTATAGTAAGTAGGTTATCAGCATTTCAATTTGCCTTTGACCCGCGAGCGAAGAAATAGTTTGGAAGAGGAAAGTGTAGAAGAATAGTCACGAAAAAAGAAAGTGTATTGCGGTTATTTACAACCTAAATAATATGAATTTCAAACATTTAAGAAGAAAAAAGTTGAGAATAAAAACAAAATATGTAAATTAAGCGTAAATGTGTCCCACGAAAATGTGAAAAGTTATCTAGTTTACGTACGCAAACTGCATCAAAGGTTATGCGAGTGGCCTCTATAATTACAGATGAGGAAATAGTTGAGACGGGGCTAATACGATGTGTACTACCAAGCTTTAGTCCCCCACATACAGACTGGCATATTTCTACGTGTAAAAGTGGAAGTTTCACTTTCGCGAGGAGTTACCATACTGTAATAATGATATTTTAGATAATGAAGAAAGTTTATTTAGCTATTCGTCAAACTTGACTCAATATATAATTGGCGATGGAAATTGCTATTTCTCGACAATTTCTTATCTCATCATTGGTAGTCAAGATTTCCATGCAGAGTTTAGGGAGCTAATAATTGATAATATGCTAGGTGACCTAAGTATGAGTTGCACTAAATATTTACACACAAAATATGTTTATACGCAGGGTAATTATCGAAATGTACAAGACAAGGTTAACAAAACAGGAATGAGGAAGAGTGGGAAATGGGCTACAGATCTTGAACTCTTGCAACTGCTTTGTTTTTTAATATAGATATCTGGGTATTCTTGAGTCCGTTGGGAACACGTTGGATTGGATTTTCAGGGAATGGAACAAATGTTTGAAGAGTTAATGAAAGCGCCAACCCCAAATGGGATATATATACGAAATATTGGAAATCATTATGAATCTATTATTTCTATTAAATTCGAAAATAATAGTTCATTAATTTTTTTAATTGAACAAGGCAGAGTTTTAGAAGAGTTGCAATAGTTTTACCACAATATGTAGATGACTATCCTGTTATATTTAATGGGCCCTTTTAATATCGTATCAATGAAAGGAATTCATGCATATCATCATTAATGTGTTAAATCCTAAACCAATAAACTAGTTCTCTTTATTTCCATGTTCTACTAAGTAGTTCTCTACCTTTTTTAGAATAACTTTAGTTATCTCGATCTTTCTTATCTCATATTAGAATTACTAATATTTGTCACCATTATAATATCATGCACTCGTTGGTAAGTCATATTCTGAAATCTGAGATAATATGCTGCTTTATATTTATATGAGATTCACCCTATTTAAAAGGAAGAAAGGCAGTGTATCATTTATAGTGAGAAATCACTTAATTATAAACAAAGGACATAATAAATTCTTATCAATAGTATTATTAGAGTTGACAACATATTCTACATTAAGGATATTGGATAAGTATGCAAATCATCATTGTAAACTGATTTAGTGAAATTTAAAAAATAAATATTTTGTTTTGAAATTTACATGACAGGTTGTCATAAGTGAGATAGATAGACATGTGATTAAAAGGAAATTTGATATAATGAATAATCTTTGAGTTATTATGGAAAAACCGAGGGCTAAAGTTGAGCGAAAATTGCTAAGTCATCTTAAGGAATTTTGACATTTTGGGATGTCACAACTTTCATCTTTCCGCTGATGTGATAATTTTTCACGTATAGCGTAAACTTTTTGAGTTATTAATGTGAGGTCTACGAATCCGTCGCTAAGATAATACTCGTGATTGCAATTAAATGGAATTTCAATATCTATATGGACATGCTTGAGAACTGATGATGAAAATATGTAGAAATGCTCTACTACAGTATAACCAGTGGCGGCGCTGGGAGCTTCTTTTGGAAGGGGGGGCGGTCTTGGAGAACCGGGTTCGACACCCTAGTATTAATTGCAAATACAATAAAAACCTTGGGATATTTTTGGATTTTGGGGGGGGGGGCGTTTCGTTTTACGCGTAGCTTTATTGTAATACAAAGCATAAATAGGGTTCGTACCAAACAATATTCATAATTCGGAATAGCGGGCCGGGTGGCCGTAATTCTGAAATAAAATAATGTTAAGTATATATCAAGTAAAATGAGTCTTTAAAGAGATAGCCGCTATTCTGGGGTTTGGGTTGGACGAGGACGTTAAGCGGGATCACATTGTAGTCCCACGGAGTTAAAACAAATATAAAGCAGGAAAGGATGTTTCCCTACAAATGTAGAAATCATATGCAACCTGCAATGTGCGAAACAATAAATACAGTAACTAGGCAAATAATTATTTATTAATGTATTAATTATAAATTTTTACTGCAATACCCCTTGAGTTTTTTGGACAAAATAAAGTAAATGGCAATAACTAAAGTAGAAAAATGAATCACCAACCTGAGCTAACGATTCATTAATCATTTCATTCATAACTGGGTCACTGGTTGTAGATGGTTTATATATGGCTCTGTCAGTAGGCAATAACTTGATTGCGGTCTTAGGAGTAATCCTGTCGAATGAAAAATCATATTGTTCAAGAGAACCACAATCCCTCAAGTCCTCCGGTGGTCCTTCCACAATCACGCTCAATGCGTTAAGGCTTGGAAAATCGATTTCTCGGAGTAACTAGAGGGAGAAAAATAATTAACTAAGTCCTATGGAATTCAAAACAATGCCGACTTGAGAGAAATTGAGGCTAATTCCAGGTTTAAAAAGGTCTGAAACTAACAAGAATGCGGACACGTTGGTCACACCAGATTGTCAATATGCTTAGTCATTATCACATGAAGACGTAATCATTATAATTTCACATTGTTGAATTGACTATTTTCGGACTATTTACGCTTTCTAATCAATGTTAGGAGTTTATAAATCACACACCAACCGCTTCGCGGTTGGTGAGTGGTTGTGTTCTGCCGAGAAGCGACCTAGCAAGCGAAGCGCGTTAGTGTAAAATTAAACATATAAGTGAAGCATAACTATTAAAATTCAAAGATAGTACCTGCCAAGATGGTTTGATTTCCACGCTAGGAGCTATCTTTTTTATGTTCGTATGTCTTTGCTGCTGGTAACGACTGCCGTGATTCTTAAACCATTTCTTCTCTGCCTTCTGTATTTCTCTTTCTCTAAGTTTTCTCTGTTTAACGTTCTGAGACGTACTAGCATGCATCTTTTCCTCTCTTTGTAGTCTCTGCATTTGTATTACTTTCTGTTGTTGGAGTTTATGTTTTAAACTACGCTGGATACCAGGCGGGCGCTTGCTACGCGGCGCCGGTACAAACCGGAATTTGAGCCCTTCCTAAAAGCAAATGTTCTATTAGAATAGTAGCAAAGTAGTAACTAGATTCATCAAATAAATTATTATCGGAACAGAGGGAGTCACAGAATCTGGCTGGGCTGGAGTAAGAACCTGGGACATGTTTTGCATTAAATCCAAGCAACAGAGACATTTACTGGACAAAAGATCACTCTGATGAAACACTCTTTTAAACTCGTGGTAAAGCAGTATTATGATAAAATCTAAATTTACAGCTATATTTGTTGAACGGCCTTGAACGGAATATTATCTGCCGAATTGTTGATATTTGGTTGCCAACCTGATATCAGTATTCGGTATTCGGTTGCCAAACCGAATAAAATCAGTATTCGTATTCGGTTGATGTAACCGAGTCATCAGTGTTCATATTCGGAAAAGTGTATTATACAGCCATTTGAAAATTCGCCTAAATAACAAATTAATGTTAAAGTATAGGAGAATATTCCTATTTTTAGCGGTCCTAATTAATATTTTTCCTAATCATACTCCAAAAGGAGCGTCACGCGCACCTGGAAAATTCCTTGGTATTCGGTGACATAACCAAATATTATCAGTTTTTGTATTCGGTTGACGTAAACGAATATTATTAGTATTCGTATTCGGTTGACGCAACCGAATATTATCAGTATTCGTATTCAGGTTACTCAAACAAATATCAGTATTCGTATTCGGTAGGGAAACTATTCATGAATACTGATATTCGGTTCGAGAGGTTTCAACCTTGCTTTGAAGACATAATATTTTGTAGTGCCTCCAAATTAACATGCTATTGACACAGCTGTAATTTTAGATTTTTCTGTAATGTCATGTGCACCTCAAGTTGTTAAGACCCATTTGTCAAGTAGTCACGAGCCACGAGAAACGATTGATAAATGGGAAGTTTGTTTCTACCTTAAATACAAACTGAATTCATTAGAACTGTTTCGTACGATTATGATTCACTGTATGATCGTGATTCATATACGATTATGATTCACTGTACGATTATGATTCAACCTTTGCTAATATTATAGGTTGTTAAAACCATACAAAGTTTAGACAAATCATGCTCACAATTACTTGTCAACAGGATTTTAGTTTCAGATTCACATATTTGGCTGTAACTTGGTAAGCATATGAGCTACAAGAATAATTTTGTTCACCAACGTTTTTAAAGTTAGAATTTCATTTTTTAATAATGTGTATTTCCATAGCATTCTATACATAAGGCAATGATACGCACTCAAATTTCTGGACCAGGGATTGATTAGTATAGTCAACTAAATAGATGCAATTCAATTATTCTTCGAAATAAGTAATCCAGGGTGCTTCTACTTATGTAATTGTTTTTTATAAAGGTAGTCATGTACAAGACGCATATTTTTGAGGTGTCACTTGGTCGAAATGACGTCACAGTTTTGTCTAATAAGCCAAATATGCTAAAACTTTGAACGCATGTAAAATGTTCAATTTCGCTTTTTCAAACAAATTGCTTTGAGTCTTTGACTAACCCATATAGGAGTCATTTTACATAAAATATCTCAGAATCAATAATGGAATATTACCACATTCCTCTGTTGCCTTGGAAACGTGATTTCAATGCTTGAGGTCATATCTCGAGAAGAAATATAGTTAAAGCTTAGTCAATGGATCCAATTGATAGCCAGTCCTCAACTTCCTATTCAATGATAATACATTTCGATGCTCTATCTCAAACCAATTTTCTGAAAATTGTGATTATTGTAATATACATTCAAACGGTTCTACACATTTTGCGCAAAATTGGTTTGAGATAGAGCATCGAAATGTATTATCATTGAATAGGAAGTTGAGGACTGGCTATCAATTGGATCCATTGACTAAGCTTTAACTATATTTCTTCTCGAGATATGACCTCAAGCATTGAAATCACGTTTCCAAGGCAACAGAGGAATGTGGTAATATTCCATTATTGATTCTGAGATATTTTATGTAAAATGACTCCTATATGGGTTAGTCAAAGACTCAAAGCAATTTGTTTGAAAAAGCGAAATTGAACATTTTACATGCGTTCAAAGTTTTAGCATATTTGGCTTATTAGACAAAACTGTGACGTCATTTCGACCAAGTGACACCTCAAAAATATGCGTCTTGTACATGACCACCTTTATAAAAAACAATTACATAAGTAGAAGCACCCTGGATTACTTATTTCGAAGAATAATTGAATTGCATCTATTTAGTTGACTATACTAATCAATCCCTGGTCCAGAAATTTGAGTGCGTATCATTGCCTTATGTATAGAATGCTATGGAAATACACATTATTAAAAAATGAAATTCTAACTTTAAAAACGTTGGTGAACAAAATTATTCTTGTAGCTCATATGCTTACCAAGTTACAGCCAAATATGTGAATCTGAAACTAAAATCCTGTTGACAAGTAATTGTGAGCATGATTTGTCTAAACTTTGTATGGTTTTAACAACCTATAATATTAGCAAAGGTTGAATCATAATCGTACAGTGAATCATAATCGTATATGAATCACGATCATACAGTGAATCATAATCGTACGAAACAGAACTATCTACGTAGGTATATTTATTGTGCAATAATATTATTGGACAATAAATATAACAAAATACTTATATGGAGCTGAGTTGCTGGTAACTGAAGTGGTTTTATTTATGTCTAAATTTCATTTCTGAGGTTATGGTTCTTTTAGAATTCAAAAACTTCCTTATATGGCAGTTCAGTTACAAAACTTACCAGTAACTGAGCTCCATATAAGTAATCTGTAAATATAATCAAATAATTTGTCGTTGTTATTGAATAGTATATATAATCTTAGTTTTCAATTCGAAAATAGAAACCTACTCATTCTCAATAGTTGAATCAATATAATTATAACAAGTTGAAACAATAAAATTAGATTTAACACTTCAATTGAACTGAGTGATAGTGAACAAAGGAAATTAATAACTCAAATATGGCAAAAACTACGCCAAATCTGAATCATACCCCCCGCATGGTCTACTATCTAGGGCGCCGGCGGCACGGGTACAACGGGTGCACGGTGCACCCGTTTCCCGGTCAATTTTTTGAAGGGGGGTGCAGGGGCTTTCCCCCCCCCCCGCTTTTGGTTTATCATTTCTACTTGTGCACCCGTTGTTCCGGCGGGTCGCCGGCGCCCCAGACTATATATACTGCTTTCGACATCATACCCCCCGCATGACCTACTATATATATTATATAAATTATTGCTACACATGCTACCGAATCCTAAGAAAAAATAAGAGTCCAGTTTTGTAATTTTATTCTAAGCTAAACTATGCTTCCTATTTGCATAATTTGCATTGTATATGGGGTAATCAACCATTGCGAGTCCAATGGAACCACTTTTGAGAATCTCTGATTTGTGGTTAAGCTGTTTAGGCAAATAATAATAAGGTGAATTTCATTAGCACTCTTAATTTAATATCGGACAAAGAGGTAGAGTTCTGAGAAATTCAATTTCAATGATTTCCACGAAATTCTAATTCGAAAATGAGTGATATGTCACTAAATTTCAGAGTTGTGGATTTGATTGATATTTAATTCAAATCCAAATCAAATCAAATCAAATACAAATCAAATCCATCCAAATCAAATCCAAATCTAATTCAATCCAAATCAAATCCATCCAAATCAAATCAAATACAAATCAAATCCATCCAAATCAAATCCCAATCAAATCCAAATCAAATCCATCTAAATCAAATCCAAATACAGATGCCGGTTATAAGCAAGCTGTGGTACACTAATAAATTTCAGGGTTTCGTGTGGAGTAAGGGTTCCCATGGCAACCCTGTGGGCCGTGGCGGCGGGTAATAATAGATTATAGTTTCAATAATTATGCGACAGTGTACTTTATGATATAGAAAGATCATAGCAACAGATGAATACGTAAGTATAGCTAAATTAAATTTTTAAAAGGATTTGACTCAAACATTAAATCAAATCCAAATCAAATCAAATAATAGTCAATCAAATCCAAATCAAATCAAATCATTTTCCTTTTAAAATGCATCAAATCCATCCAAATCAAATCCAAATCAAATCCAAATCAAATCAAATCAAATCAAATCCACAACTCTGTCACTAATTCCTATTCACATTACTTAACATCCATATTTTGTATGACTAAAAAATTTGTTTTATAGGTTTAAGACTATGCTCAGAGATGCAGGGGTCCAGACTGGGACCGGGCCGCTTATTTTCAAGTGCGGTCTGGTCTCATCCTAGATTGGATAAACGATCAGGCTCCAATCGGTTATTAGTTATTACCTATTGTTTATAAGCACATAAGTAATAAGAAAGCAAAATTTAGGGTTAAGTAATAAAAAATGTACGTAAGTATTACTGAGGTATAATCAGTGTTTTTTTTAAGGCAAATTAGAGGCACAAAATGGGCCTCTAATTTTTCTCAATGGGCCTCTAATTTTTAACGTGCTAAGTTCTCAATATCATGAAATGTAGAGTGAGGGCCTCTAATTCTTGGAGTGAGGGCCTCTAATTGTTGGTAGGGCCCTATAAGCAAATCCTTAAAAAAACGGGAAAATTCCAAAAATACTCAAGTATTTTAAAAATTTCCAAATATACTCAACAATACTCAACTAATTTGTAAATATACTCAAGTTTTTCCAAATATACTCAAGTTTTACCGGATTATTCCAAATATACTCAAGTTTTATTGGATTATTCCAAATATACTCAAGTTTTATTGGATTATTGAAACTAGTATGGAGATCCCAACCACAAAAAATATTTATTAGTACAATCTGCTCGTCTGCTCTACGCGCGTCCTTACAACTTGTACTCGGGCCTGCGGCCCTCGCTTGTATTTCAAGCATGTTCCTTTTCAAATTAAATGTCGTTCTTGATTAGTGGCCGCTGGCTGTCTATTTATATCCGTTCATCCTAGCTACAGGTTTCTATAAGGACAGATTAAATAATTTGGATATTTATGCAAAATTTGAACAGATAATTTTCTAGATATATAAGCTTGTCCGTGTATAATAATATACCAATTCCAAATATAAAATTAAATATCACTAAGAAACTGTACCAGTGGACCCCTAACTTTGGGATGTGGAGAAGTTATTGTATTGATTTGATAATAATTTGATATCAAATAACACAATGGAATGTAATAAATGTATGGCTAGACAGACAGAACACAAATAACTGATTAGATGCCTGAACTTCCTCTCGATCAATTAGATTACTTTCTCAGTATTCCATAATGCACACTTAACATTTGACAGACACTAAAGCATACAATTATATTAATTTAAATGCTAGCTGCTAATCCATACTGGAGCAACCCTCGAATTTAATTGGCTAAAGGTTTTGACACCTTTTGTGATGGAAGATGTGAATATCTTTTTAGATACCTATTGAACTTGTTTGTACATACAGTATTCCCCACCCCACTGCCAAATTTTAGGTCTGTAGCTTTTACCGGTTCCTCAATCAATTCTGAACAAACACACAAACAAACAAACACAAAAACGTTGTGATTTAATATATAAGATAGACTAAATATAGCCTTTCTAAACTTGAGTAGATCTGTGAATTTACTGAAAAGTTGAGTAGATTTGGAATTTATTGAAAAAACTTGAGCAGAATTGGAATTATTCTGAAAAACTTGAGTAGAATTGGAATTATTTTGAAAAACTTGAGTAGATTCGGAAAGATCTAGTTTTATATTTGAGTATCAGTAAAAAGTTGAGTATATTTGGAAATTTTTAAAAAAGTTGAGTATTTTTGGAATTTTCCCAAAAATATAGGTTAGGGGGTAATATCGTTAAATTTTTTGGAAAAGGTTGGGAATCACTGCTATAGAGTAATAACAAATATTAACAATATTGAAGATGGCTGATTACGTAAAACCGTTAATAAAAGTAGAATTGGATAGCGACCTCTATTCACAGGGAAAGTTGTTATACGTAACTACTAGATACGATGGTGAATTTTTTTCTCGTTTAGTTTATATGTCGATCTATGCAACCGCGGGTGGAATAAGCTTTTCAACACGTTTTACAAATTTTATGGCCTAATAGAACTTCGTTGCTCCGGGAAGTCAAAGTCAAACTGAAAGTAAATTCAATTTCAATTGAAAGTGAAAATGGGAGCTTTCTATTTATATCTTTCCAGGGAAACGAAAGTTAAATCGTCATGAAATTCCTTGTAATCTCATGAAATATGTTCTTAAATTACGAGAACTTTTGATGATATTTAAGTCTGCTACATTTAGCGAATATCTAATTTTAAAACATACTACTTAAAAACATGGAAAATTATAATTCATTAATAGGTAATCTAGCGATTTCGTTTTGTTGTATTATTACATACATTTGGTCAATACGTGATACGCGGGAAGAAATATGATAGATATTACTAGAAAAATAAGCGTTTCCTAATTGTAGATATCCAAACATACTAAATAATGATATTCAATCGTTCTATTCATGATAGAATAAAAAAATAGCATATATTTTGAGTCTCCCGCTTGTTAACTTCAACCTCCAGCTTTTTTGGAAAACCCCCACCAAAATGTGGCAAAACCTCCCGCTTTTTAGTTTCTAGAGGTTGGCATCCCTGTATTCATTTTAATTGATATATAGAAAGAACATCCTTACGAGAATACAACCTCTATATTTTCAATTGCTAATTCGAATTATCAAAGAGTCACTTGACCAAAACACAAATTTCGATATAACTGACGAACAAAGATAAAATTGAGAATTCAGGCTTCGAGGTATTCATCTTAAGGAAATTCTATATCCCTTGTCAAAATTTGAAATCTCTACCACCAATGGTCTAGTCAGGCCATCGCGGATGGCCGGCCGGCCAGCCGATACTCCAACAGAACGAATCAATATTGTGCACTTATAGTATAAAACTATAGTCTCTACTATAACGTTTTACTAGAAGAAGCACACTAAAATTACCTCATATAGTCTATTTCCAGGGAAATGCTCAATCTGTTTTCCTTTACTACCGACATGACTGGGTAACCTCCTGTCTTGAGTTAGACCCAGGGACCAGTCTGCTGTTTGTCCCAGTTGATCTCCTTTTGTTACAATAAGATCAGAAATTGTCTCGCAATTTCCTTCTAAGAGAGATAGTTTTGCATTGCGAGGGCCCCAACCAGAGCTGTTATGCTGCACGGCAGAGCACATTGATTCTAAGAATGACATCTAAAATGGATTTAAAAAAGCTGTATTGTAAAATTTGTATTATCAAATTACGGTATAACTAAAACAAATTATTTGTTCATTCGATTGCAATCACTATATTACACGCTCGTATTCATGGTCCGATCCAATTTTCATAGCCTAAATCATAAATGAATGTTACGGTCAGGGTTGCCAACTTTTTGTAAGCACAAAGCGTGATATTTTGCCCTTTTTTTGAAAAAAAAGCGTGAGATTTTGCTAAAAAGCGTGGAAAACAATTTTTGACCTCAAAAAGCAGTATATTGAGGGATTTGTTTAGCGTCCACCAGGGTGTTTCCAGGCGTGCTGGGCGCGCCTAAAGGAGCGTAATTTGGCAGGATTTTTATCCAGGCGTACAAAATTCGATTCTAGGCCTCAATATCGAGAGTTACTCCCATAGACTTAATACAAAATAACTAATCTAGGCGTACAAAATGAAAACTGAACGAGCTCTAACAAAATCTAGGAGCGCGGTTAATTTTTCCTGGATGAAAGCCTGGCGTCCACCCCTTAATTTTATCTACTTCCTCAGACGCGGGACGTCCTTTCTAACGTGAGGTTTTGAATGTAAGCGTGAGATCGTGAGATTAACGCCAATTCAGCCCAAATGCATGGAGTGAGTATATACAACACACTACTCGCTTATCCTAGTAAGCTGATATTTTCACTTCTAATCTGCGAATATATATGGAAGCTATTTTAAGACTACTAGTGCTCTAATATAAGGCTTCTAAGTACTGATTTTTTTTAAATTCTATATTTAGGCTCCCCTAGAGAATAATATAGTACCAAAAGCTTAGTTCTGAAGAATTGAAAAAGATTACAAGAATCTGAATCGATCAAATCCATTCTACCACATCCCCTTGAGATTATTAAGGAAGGTGCTAATATCAAAAAGTCAATTTTTTCATCGGAATTGCTCCATTTTTGAAAAAACGGACGGTTTTCCCACATTTGAGCCACATTCTTGCTCCCAAAGGTGTCTAGATTTTAATTAAGTACGAAATCGGACAATCGGAACTGTAGCAGGTCTTAGTTTACTTACTATAGCTATAGTGCTATATTCCAAATCTCAGCGTTAAACCTTCAAAAAGTTCCCCAAAACTAAGCTTTGAAATAGTGGCATGCTATAATTAGTTACGGTGGTTTTCAAGTGGCAGAGAGGATTTTCGACACGTCTACAGCGAAGAATATTGATTCGGGAAGAAATTAAAATCGGCCATCTTGCTGGAATTCAATCACTGATAGTGTCTGAAAGTTAGAACTAAGCTCCAGTTCACTTTTGAATTTGGATTTAATCTCTTTTGATGGTCACATGACACCTCCATATATGGGCATTCGAGATTATTAGCAAGGTAACCATTTGGTTTTGAGTGATTTTTGACTTTGCAATGGTTTAGAAATGATATATCAATGTGATTAGTAATTTAGAGCTAAGCTCTAGAGTCTCCCGTTTAGGAGATACAAATTTGGATGTGTCATCAAAATTGGTCACATTCACACTACCATATAGGGCAATATCGAAAACGGTGCGTCCTAGGCTCACAAAATGTATTATTCACATATGGAAAACCATGTGTGCTGATCATTTTTCACAAGTCTAACATGAATTTATCTCTTTTCCTCTCTGAGTTACAAATTAGTTAAGAATCCGTACCCTGAAGACGGCCGAAGGGCTATAACTTTTGCAATTTCCACTTTTATCTAAAAATTTTTGTTGAGTTGTGCAAAAATTTTGTCAGACTATCATATGTCTGAATATTGAAACGTTGTAAATACTACAAACAGTTATTTTAACGTGGGCAACACCTTTGGAGTTCTAAAACCGCGTTTTAATATTAAAAGCTGCTCTACTAAAACAGTCATAACTCTGGAAATAATGATCGGATCGATGAAAACCCAAGTCCCCTCGATATATACCATCCTTCCGCAGTGTCTGTAAAAGTATCGTAAAATCCGTGCAATTTATATTCCTTATTATTTTAGGCTGAAATAGCGTTAAAAAAAAGGCGTGAGATTCACGCCTAAAGCGTGATAGTTGGCAACCCTGGTTACGGTATAGGAGAAGATTCCTATGTTAGCGCTCCTGATTAAATTTTTCCCAAAATAATACTCTTATACAGTGGCGGCGCCATTGGTGGGGCATAGGCCCCACCATCCCGCCGCCCCCTGCTCCAATAGGATCTTCTCGCATCCCTGGATAATTATATGATTGCAATGAAGAACTAGTCTTTAGACCCAAGAGTTATAATGTTAAAAAATTTCGCTGTTAGGAGGATATCTACATAAGTTGCCACCCTTAATTCCTAGAATTATGCGGAATAAAATCAAAATAATTACAAATATTATTAGTCTAAATTTCGAAATCAAAAGTCCGGATATATTAACCCTCGGCTGGCTTGGGGTAAAAGGTATAAATAGAAAAACCCCACTTTCACTTTCACTTTCAATTGAAATTCAATTAACTTTCAGTTTCAATTTTACATTCCTAGCCAGACGAGGGTTAAAGAAAGTTTTCAGCAGAATCGAATCTTTTATGAAATTAATAGAAAAAAAATCCAAAATTGCAGCCTGTGCCGACGCATGTTCCTTTGGAGGCACAATATTTTGATGGTAGTTTATTGATAGTGCCTCCAAAGTAACATGCTGTCGGCACAGGCTGCAATTTTGGATTTTTTTCGCCAAGTCATCATCACTATGAAGGTGTTAAATTATTTCAGAAAGGTGTTTCAAAAGGCAACGACCCTTAGTGAGTTGGAAGTTTCGATTTAGCTCACTTCATTTCAAAGATATTCAAGTTTCAGTAGAATATAATTAGTGATGAGTCAGCATTTTTTATGTGCGTGTTGGGTGATCACCAAGGTTTCATCCAGGCGTATGCAGCGCGCCTGGAGGCGCGTGAATTTGGAAGGAAACATTTCTAGGCGTGCGAAAATCGATAGATGCTTCCATAGACGTAATACAAAATGAGTAATTTAGGCGCGTGTGAGCGAGCTCAAACTAAATCTAGGCGCGTGGGAAATTATGTCTGGATGAAAGCCTGGTGATCACCCAACACCAACTAACCCATTCAAAATGTAGAATTCACAAAATTGTAAAAACACATTTTTTTGACGATGTCATCATCACCTCAAGGTGTCAAAACCCATTTGTAGAGGTGTTGTGTGGCATAAGAATCAATTGATAAATTTGAAATTTGTTTCTATCTTATTTGAATTCTGAGATTTATGATATTTAATTAATTAGTATAAATAATTATTAATATTATTTATAATATAACACCAATATAAGTCAAAAATAATTACAGTGGAACCCCGCGTATCGGGGCACCTCCGTCCAAGCGCTCAGCGCCCCGATACGAGGGAGTGCCCCGATACGCGGGGTTCTAAGAAAACTCCAATATGTTTGGTTAAAACAATTAAGTTAGCACCTACACAACAAATCATAACATATAGTCAAAACCTAGAGTTAAGGCTGATATTTAAGCAGTACTACACATTACAATTTCACATTATACTTTACCTACACTAGAAGTCACAAATCTATGATATTCACGGAATTTTTTTTTTGAAAAACTCCCCCGATTACCTCAGCACGAGTCTCTAGCTTGAGTGGGTGACGCTTCGCGGCC
This sequence comes from Hexactinellida sp. DTS-2022, assembly GCA_028753945.1. Classification (NCBI taxonomy): domain Eukaryota; kingdom Metazoa; phylum Porifera; class Hexactinellida; species Hexactinellida sp. DTS-2022. The sequence goes on from JAPNXP010000014.1 coordinate 4,265,967, forward strand.
ATTACAAAGAATACTAAGCTGCTAAAAAGTAAAAAGCATGTTACTCAAGAGAAATAATCTTCGGTGGAGTGCCCCGATAAGTGAATGGCGCCCCGATACGCGGGGTTATTTTTAATGGGAAAAAAACAAATTCCCAAACGACTGCCCACAGCGTGCCAAATTAGTGATTTTATTAAACTCTTGACCCAGAAGCGAAACCCTCACCAATAGTTCCCCCAATATGTATATTTTCATTGCCTGTTTTCAAAAAAATATGTTACCTTGCAAAATCTTGATTTTTACCCCCCTTCTGTCTGCTGCATAAGATAAATTTGTACTAATCCTTACCTGTTTGTGAAACCTTTTCTGCGCATTCTGTACATTCGAAAGCTATTACAAGTTATTAGAAACACCCTTATTATCCACCAGTTCAGTAGTTTAAATCAGTAATAAACCAAACTTTGGTTCATAGTTGTAAAAATGCTGAAAAATTGGCGATTTCTCCATATGCAGAGAAATCTTTGCTCATTGATCCATGTTCATGGCGGCTGAGCTGATTTTCTCAGTTCTATATTATTTTCTTAACACCTTTCCTTCATATATACATCATTTTATTGTCATTTGTGCTGTAATATTTGAGATATTAGTGATTTTGTTGTCGACATGAAGAGAACCCCGAAAATCTCTTGTCATGAAATAATCACTATTTCTCGTTTTTCTCGAAAACGATTAATTTAAGTGCTTTTAAATGTATTATCAACCAATATAAATATGACATTAACGCACCTGTTCTTAGGATGTTCATCACGATTAGGTGTTGTTTAATGACGTCATCTTACTGACTTTGCATATACTTTTTTTTAGCAAATTATATACACGTATATTCTGAAATATTTAGACAAAATATTGTTGTTGTATCAATAATAGTTGTTTAAATTGTTATAATTACAAGTATGAACAAATATTGTTTCTATCAAACATAATATAAGGATACAAAAACAAACAAAAACAATTCTCTCTAATTCTAGTATATTCTGACACGTATATAGTTAAATGCACAACAAGCTTTCATTAAACTATTTGCTTGACCTTTATATCTAGCATATGTATCACGAAAGGCGGCATGCGAACTTTCACAAGCAGTTTCCGACCATACACCCAAACCTTCCCCTTCATCAAGCAATTCAATCTTGTCCATTAGGTGTGCTGTGATATAATGGGATTTTAAGGTAACTGACCACCCTGTGGCAGCCCAAGCACCCTGAAATTCATCTACAGCTACTTGTGCTGCAATTTTATCTGGTTGATCAGATGAGAAACATAAATTTACAACAGAGTCCAATTTAGCAAGGACATTGATGGAATAAGAAGTGGCTTGTTCAGGCCATGGGATGTCTTTGGCTACTCTCAATAATTTTCTACAATCGTTTCCTTCTAAACTCGTTCCATGGTATGGTTTCCACTTCAATCCATACTGAATGCTTAACAATTGTTGAAAATACTCGAAATTAGCGACGCCAATATCAGATGAAATTTTGTCAAGAATGTTATTGACCATTAGAAGAATATGTAGAACTGGAAAACAGAAAAAGTTGAAAAAGTCAACTTCGAATAAGGGAATATCTTCATAGCCTAAAAAGAAATATTGAAACGAAACAAAGATATTACTGGATGTATATTTATGTTACAGCAGTTTTACCTTTGAAGTTCGCGTCGTTGCTGTTGAGAATCTCGACAGCTTGATCATATGACCTGTATTCCCTATCCATATCTTCAAAACCTTTCGATCTTTTCCACGTACACAGAGGACATGGATGCGCAGAACTTGCTTGTTTTATCCCTAGGCATGAGGATTAAAAGAAGACCTATATATACACGAATTTTATATTACGATTAGTACCTGTTGCCATGGCTTGAACCTTTAAATCACATGATAAGAAAAAGGTTGTATTTGGAATATTGTCTAAAGACCTGCTCGGAAAAACTTTTTGGAGAATTTTGAAGAGATTATCATGCGTTTCTATACATGGACTTGCAGCTAATATCAACGTTGTTTTAACCGAGTTGTATACAATTTCCATATACTGTGCTGTGAGTTTAAGAAATCCTTGCCCTTTATCTAAACCTAATTTGCATCTGAGTAAATGTGCGCTGTCGAAATTATTTTCTTGCCTTACTAGTAAATCTATTTCAAAAATAGATGTACAATATGCAAGAGGATGTGCAACTAATGTGCGATTTCGTTTTGTCCCTTCCTGAAATACTATGTGTTCCATTGCGAATATCCGATCCATTGTATCCCTCCGACGAGTTTCCAAAGACCTTACATTGGCGACTTTAATATTGCATCTTTTCAATTCCGAAGTTATCTCCCGGAGGGTTCTGATTGATTGTCCAGCCTTTCCTCCAGTATTAGCCTAAATATACAGGAGTGAACAAAATTGTTACTTACCGAATGCGCTTGAACAACCAATACAAATTACTCCACTTACTTTGATCGCTGCCAGGGCATTCTCATCTATGTCTAGAGCAGACTTATCTCGATCTTCGTTGGAATGCAGTCTTATCGAAATCAATTCAGCGAGGATTTCTAGTGCATCAGCATCTTCAGCGATTTTGATTAGTGTTTTTGCAAGTTCTCTCTTCTTTTTATCACTGTTAGGTTTATCAGATGAGGATGGTGGAGCATTTCTTGTAGATACCTGTGCTAGTCGGCAGTGATGAGGCAGTCCCTTTCCAATTTTTTGTAGACATAAGCCGCAATGATTTAAGTTTATTTTCTTTTGGTTCACTTTTTCAGGAGTGTCTGGGTTATATCTTCTTTCCTAGCATAGTTAATTAAGTTCAAAACATTTTTATAATGAAAATTATTTTGAATGCTAGAATAAATACTTACTTGACCAATGTGCCTTGCTGCTTCATAACATATTGGACAATTATCAGGAGTACAAATCCTTCCATTCCTTGGCCACTTTGGGAAACTAAATTGATTTGAAAAAGTATTAGGGTTAGGTTGATTCGGATTATCAAAACGTTTTAGCTGTGATCTGCACTTATCACATATGGAACGTGGATAGCGCATTGGATCTTCATTATCAAACACTATAGTGGGGTCCCAATGCAGTTTCGACCATGATCTTTGCTCCTTGAGTCAGATGCAAAGCATTTTGTGCAACATCTTCTACACACTCTTCCCAAATTTGCGTAATGATCACGAGAATCATCATTGACGATATTAATTGATTTAGATGCCATCGAATAGTTCACAAATAAAATTTAGAATTGATCATTATATAGGTTAAACCGATTCAACCAAACACTGATCTAACCAAATAGTTGTTCAACCGAATAGTTGGCGAACCGCATATATTCGGTCAACCGAATAGTAAATTCGGTTGATCAAATAGTTGTACTAATTAATAAGCATTTTAGCTTACTACACTCTGAAATTAAAGATTTCTGAATAAAAGCTGCTCGTCCAGGAAACGCGCGTGCTAACATCTTGCACTCGGGCCTGCGGCCTTCGCTTGATTTCAATAAAATTCCGTTTAACCAACACGAAGGAACTGTCCAACTCCGCGAACCAATAAATCAATTCTTTCACAGGTGGACTTATGATAAGCACTGTGGAAACAGCTCAGGGTCAGGTAGGAACAATTCTTACATTGATTGGTAAATTTTGGATATCAAATGGACACAATATAATGTTTGTCAGCCTGAATACAAAGAATTCATTCTATTTGAGAATTTGCTCTCAACCCAATTAAATTACATTCTCGGATAGGCCTTCTAAAATTATAGAAGTGAGTGGGCTTACAGTAGATTGAAATTCAATATTCAATATACACGAAAATAATACATCTAAGCAAAGTTATATTGTAGTACGTAAATGTATACTAACAGACACATAAATTATCACGAAATTAGTGTTAGTTCAGTACAACATGTCACTATAACAATTTAAATAACTATTATTGATACAACAACAATATTTTGTCTAAACATTTCAGAATATACGTGTATATAATTTGCTAAAAAAAAAGTATATGCAAAGTCAGCAAGATGACGTCATTAAACAACACCTAATCGTGATGAACATCCTAAGAACAGGTGCGTTAATGTCATATTTATATTGGTTGATAATACATTTAAAAGCACTTAAATTAATCGTTTTCGAGAAAAACGAGAAATAGTGATTATTTCATGACAAGAGATTTTCGGGGTTCTCTTCATGTCGACAACAAAATCACTAATATTTCATATATTACAGCACAAATGACAATAAAATGATGTATATATGAAGGAAAGGTGTTAAGAAAATAATATAGAACTGAGAAAATCAGCTCAGCCGCCATGAACATGGATCAATGAGCAAAGATTTCTCTGCATATGGAGAAATCGCCAATTTTTCAGCATTTTTACAATTATGAACCAAAGTTTGGTTTATTACTGATTTAAACTACTGAACTGGTGGATAATAAGGGTGTTTCTAATAACTTGTAATAACTTTCGAATGTACAGAATGCGCAGAAAAGGTTTCACAAACAGGTAAGGATTAGTACAAATTTACCTTATGCAGCAGACAGACGGGGGGTAAAAATCAAGATTTTGCAAGGTAACATATTTTTTTGAAAACAGGCAATGAAAATATACATATTGGGGGAACTATTGGTGAGGGTTTCGCTTCTGGGTCAAGAGTTTAATAAAATCACTAATTTGGCACGCTGTGTGCCCCGATACGAGGGGTGCCCCGATACGAGAGTGCCCCGATTCGCGGGGTTCCACTGTATTAATATTATTAATACTTTAACACCATTATTATGTACAGCTAAATAAATTAAGTTCAATTATTTGGAATAATTATCAATTTAAATTGAATTTCACTATCAAATTTGAATTCAGCGCACTCGATAACCCCAATAATCTAATTGGAACCGTCTCTATAAGTTAAACACAAAGCGAATTAATTTGAATTAAATATGGTCATGTATCCATTGGGCAAGAATATTCTAAGCAGAAGGAAATATAATCACATAATCTGTCGTTGTTATGGAATATACTAATTAATTAAATATCATAAATCTCAGAGATGATACAAGATAGAAACAAACTTCCAATTTATCAAATGATCCTTATGCCAAGTAACACCTCTACCAATGGGTCTTGACACCTTGAAGTGATGATGACATCGTCAAAAAAATGTATTTTTACAATATTGTGAATTAAATAAATCGCATGGGTTAGTTCAGTTAAAAAATGCTGAGTCATTACAGATTATATTCTACTGAAACTTGAATATCTCTTAATGAAGTGAGCTAAACGAAACTTCCACCACTCTAAGGGAGGTTGTCTTCCGAAACACCTCTCAGAAATAATTTAACACCTTCATAGTGATGATGACATGACGGAAAAAAAATCCAAAATTGCAGCCTGTGCCGACAGCATGTTCCTTTGGAGGCACTATCAATAAACAACCAACAAAATATAGTGCCACCAAAGGAACATGCATCGGCACAGGCTGCAATTTTGGATTTTTTTTACTGTGCCGACTATACTATAGTATAGTGGCCCAGTACTAATCTTAGTGCTTTGGTATATTAGTCCGTAGCCACTCCACAGAACAGAGTTTAGTTAAATAAGAGCCCAAATTTTCAGGATATGTGTCAAATGGGTTACAGATGTGCACCTGGGGTCACGATTTTTTATTACATTTTTGGACACATTTTTGCACCTGTTTAATATTGAAACAGAAACAATAAATAGTACCCAAAAATTAAATATATTGCATTCGATAGAGAATTAAATTCTACACCTTTTCACAGTGCACGAATTTTCAAATTGTACTTAGTTTGTGCCACAATTGAGTTGCAAGTTTCCTTTGTTTACTAACACTTCAGTTCAATTGAAAGTATTAAATCTAATTCTATTGTTTCAACTCGTTCATATTATATTGATTCAACTTGTGAGTTCGAGTATGCTTCTATTTTCCAATTGTTAACCGAGATTTTACATTCCATAACAACGACAGATTATGTGAATATATTTCCTTCTTCAAGAATACTCTTGCACTGTTAATATACTGACGTAATTAATTATAATTAATTCAGTCAGTATATGACTTATATAGATGCTCCCAATTTGTTTATTAGGGGTCATCGAGGGTGCGGAATTGAAATTTGATAGCCAAATTAATTAATTTATTATTTATGACAAAATAATTAAACGTAATAAATATAAGTTTACATTGAAATTGGTGTTAAATTATTAATAAATATTTATACTAATTAATTAAATATCATAAATCTCAGAGATTATAGAAGATAGAAACAAATTTCAAATTTATCAATTGATCCTTATGCACATAACACCTCAACAAATGGGTCTTGACACCTTGAGGTGATGATGACATCGTCAAAAAAATGTGTCTTTACATTTGTGAATTCTATATTTCGAATGGGTTGGTTGGTGTTGGGTGATCACCGTTTTTTTATAACACGAACATAAAAAATGCTGACTCATCAATTATTATATTCTACTGAAACTTGAATACCTTTGAAATGAAGTGAGCTAAAACGATACTTCCAACTCACTAAGGGTCGTTGCCTTTTGAAACACCTTTCTGAAATAATTTTACACCTTCAATGTGATGATGACATGGCAAAGAAAATCCCCCCAAAATTGCAGCTGTGCCGACAGCATGTTCCTTTGGAGGCACTATCAATAAACTACCACCAAAATATAGTGTCACCTAAGGAACATGCGTCGGCACAGCTGCAATTTTGGATTTTTTATTGTTACTGTGCCGAAAATACTATAGTATAGTGGCCCAGTTCTAATCTTAGTGCTTTAGTTATCAATTATTGGTCCGTATCCTCTCCACAGAACAGAGTTTTATTAACTAAGAGCCCAAATTTTCCTGATATGTGTCTCATGGGTTACAGAAGTGCCCTTGGGGTCACGATTTATTAATTTCGATTTGGGAAATTGTTAACGGGACTTTAGCTTTTTTTATCCCATAAGAAAATAAAAGCAATAACAAGAAAAAAAATTGCAGCTGTGCCGACGCATGTTCCTTTGGTGGCACTATATTTTGATTGTGGTTTATTGATAGTGCCTCCAAAGGAACATGCTGTCGGCACAGGCTGCAATTTGGATTTTCTTTCCCGCCAAGTCATCCACGCCTCAAGGTGACAAGAACCATTTGTTAATTGGTCCGAGTCACAAGGAACGGTAGATAAATTTGAGGTTTGTTTCTATCATAAAGGATCTTGAGTTTAATGCCATTCATTCAATATGTATTGATAATAAATTATATTATTAGTTATTTATTTTAGCAATGGTATCCATGGTTGGTTGAGTTGAGTCAACAAATTCCTTATATTATATTATTTTAGTTAATCGATTGTATAGTAATACTAGAATTAAATAGATGCCAGCTGGAATTTATAAGTTAAATCAATATAATTATCGCAAGTTGAAACAATAGAGTAAGATTTAACAAGTTAAATCAATATAATTATTACAAGTTGAAACTATGGAAATTGATTTAACACTTTTACAGAAATTGAAGTGTGAGTAAACAAAGAAATTTTAACCCCCATTAATGGCAGAAATTAAACCCTTTATTGAAAATATTCTTCCCCTATCAGACGCAGAATTTTATGGTGAATCCAAATGTGAAATAAAAATTGGGGGTTTAGTAAAACATTTTTTGAGTTATGGATCAGACAAATTTTGAAAGATGTTAAAGATGTGCCCAAAATTTGTTAGTAAAAATCGTAACCCCAGGTGCAAATTAGACGTCGACTCCGAACCTACATGCCAAGTTTCAGCCCTCAATGTATTCAGGTGTGGCCAGGGCGCATGCTACGGAGAATAAAAAAATCCAAAATTGCAGCTATGCCGACGCATGTTCCTTTGGTGGCACTATATTTTGGTGGTGGTTTATTGATAGTGCCTCCAATGGGACATGCTATCAGCACAGCTGCAATTTGGATTTTTTTTTTTCGCCATGTCATCATCACTATGAAGGTGTTAAAATATTTCAAAAGGTGTTACAGAAGGCATCGACCCTTAGAGTGGCGGAAGTTTCCATTTAGTTCACTTCATTTTAGAGATATTCAAGTTTGAGTAGAATATAATAGCTGATGACTCAGCATTTTTTATATGAGTGATGGGTCATCACCCAACATCAACTAACCCATTTTAAATGTCGAATTAACAAAATTGTAAAACACATTTTTTTAACGATGTCATCATCACCTCAAGGTGTCAATACCCATTTGTAGAGGTGTTACGTGGCATAAGGATCAATTGATAAATTGGAAGTTTGTTTCTATCTTATTTGAATTCTGAGATTTATGATATTTAATTAATTAGTATAAATAATTATTAATATTATTTATAATATAACACCAATTCCAATGTCAACTTACAATTATTAAGTTAAATTATTTTGTCATAAATAATTAATTAATTAATTGGTTATCAAATTTCAATTCCGCACACTCGATAACCCCTAATACACAAATTGGAAGCATCTATATAAGTCATATACTGACTGAATTAATTATAATTAATTACGTCAGTCTATTAACAGTGCAAGAATATTCTCGCAGAAATAAATATAATCATTTAATCTGTCGTTGTTGTGGAATGTAAAATCTTAGGTTTCAATTAGAAAATAGAAGCCTACTCGATCTCACAAGTTGAATCAATATAATTATTACAAGTTGAAACAACGGAATTAGATTTCACAGTTTTACTGAAATTGAAGTGTGAGTAAACAAAGAAATTTCAACCCCCATTTATGGCAGAAATAAAACTCTTTATTAAAAGTTTTCTTCTCCCATCAGACGCAGAATTTTATGGTGAATCCAAATGTGAAATAAAATTTGGGGGTTTAGTAAAATATTTTTTGAGTTATGGACCAGACAAATTTTTAAAGGTGTTAAAGATGTGTCAAAAATTTGTTAACGAAAAGTCGTAACCCCAGGTGCAAATTAGACGGTCCCATCGCACCTACATGCCAAGTTTAAGCCCATCAACTATGAAGCTCTGGCCAGGGCACCGTCTACGGAGAAAAAAAATAATCCAAAATTGCAGCCTGTGCCGACAGCATGTTCCTTTGGAGGCACTATCAAAAAACCACCACCAAAATATAGTGCCACCAAAGGAACATGCGTCGGCACAGGCTGCAATTTTGGATTTTTTTTTCTTCTCCGTAGACGGTGCCCTGGCCAGAGCTTTATAGTTGATGGGCTTAAACTTGGCATGTAGGTGCGATGGGACCGTCTAATTTGCACCTGGGGTTACGATTTTTGATTAAGAAATTTTTGACACATCTTTAACACCTTTCAAAATTTGTCTGGTCCATAACTCAAAAGATGTTTTACTAAACCCCCAATTTTTATTTCACATTTGGATTCGCCATAAAATTCTGCGTCTGATGGGAGAATCAATTTTTCAATAAAGGGGTCAATTTCTGCCATAAATGGGGGTTGAAATTTCTTTGTTTACTCACACTTCAATTTCAGTAAAACTGTGAAAACTAATTCTATTGTTTCAACTTGTAATAATTATATTGATTTAACTTGTTAAATCCTACTCTAGTGATTCAACTTGCGATAATTATATTGATTTAACTTATAAATTCCAGCTGGCTTCTATTTAATTCTAGTACTATTACTATACAATGGATTAAATATATAATATAATATAAGGAATTTGTTGCCTCAACTCAACCAACCATGGATAACATTGCTAAAATAAATAACTAATAATATAACTTATTATCAATACATAATGAATGAATGGCATTAAACTCAAGATGGTTTATGATAGAAACTAACTTCAAATTTATCTACCGTTCCTTGTGACTCCGACCAATTAACAAATGGTTCTTCACACCTTGATGACTGTGAAGTTGGCTTAGTATTCGACCAGGCTCACTTCAGTCAGATATTTGACTCACTTCTAGTTATTAGATTTAAATTAATTTAGTGTCGTTCGAAAGAGGAGATACGGAGGTTTCCCGTGATATTATTTATTTTTAAATTTTTTAACTTTCAGTTGGTTATTTTTATCATACAAAAATCACATTCTCAAAATTTGTTTATAATTCTGAAAATTTGTTATCATACTTTGGAGAGTTGGAGGTTTATGTGATTTAATTTTTATTTAAAATTTCTCAAAAATTTTGGAGTTATAAACATTCAAACTTGAAGTTGGGAAAAAGAGTGGAAGTAGAATTTTGAAAAGTCCATTGAGTATGCTTAGTCCAAAGTGTCAATTCCTATCCAATATCAACCTGAATCTAATTTATTTTGATATCGTTCGTTAGAGGAGACACGGAGGTTTACCTCAATGCCATTAGATTCTCAAATATTCCCTTTATAACAGATAAATAACTCCTTTAAAAATGGCGTAAATCTCTGTTTTTATTGTATTATCTTTTCAAACTTTGAGCTCAATTTTCCGAGATAAAATTGAACCAGAATCGATTCAAACTTTACAGGTACTTTCTCTGATATATTATTATTCTATCCCCAGAAAAAAAAACAGGGGTCGCTAGTCATTTCTTTCAGAATTTTTTAATTTCTTGGACAGCAATAGCTAATTGTTTAAATTTTCAATATTCATACTTTAGTTTATAATAGCTCAGTATACAAGTATGCACCTATAGCCCTAAATGGTATTTCCCACAAGTCTAATTTGCGTCACACATTCGTTAGTTCCACTTACAAATTTAGCTGTTACGCATTTAGGCTATTCTTAGAATATTTAAGCCTCGACTCAGGCTAGGAGGAGATTTCGAACTTTACATTCATTGCTTTTTTTCATCACTCTTTCAAACTTTTCCTTGATTCTTCTACAATTATTTCTTGAACTTTAGTTCTTTTCTACAATTATTTATTGATTCATTATTCTCTCTCAATGATTTCTATTGAATTGTGGCGTGCTCACATCGGATTGCATTGCAGCCGTAGATGCAATAGTACCCATCATCGTCATCAATCAACAGACCAAACTGATTCATCTGTTTCGATCATCTCGGCTTTTATTGCATGTATAGTAGCCATTCTACTCGTCATTGGTGGCATCGAGATCAATCCTGGGCCTATCACCCCAACTCAAGATACTCATCACGAACGAGGTAATTTTGACTTATATATGTTATGGATAAGAATAACCTTTATTGTTATTTTTTTTAGAACTACCAACTGAGATCAAATCTTTTGTCGACGCACTCCTCTCCACAACACTATCATTCGAACAATTGATCCAGTCCCTGTCTGCAAGCTACAGTTCGCCCAGTTCCATTTGGGGTTCCATTTGTAAGAAAGTCTACTTGCGTAACAAGCCTGATAAGAGACATAGCTTGTACTTGAAGTGGAAAAATAATTCTTATGACGTAAGAACCCTGGTGAGGGATGCTTTGAGCGAAGTTAAGCCTTCAGTAAGTCCCCCTAGTTCGGAGGAGCAATTTCACGTGAGTTATAGTCTTAGTAACTTAACTATTCAGAGCAGAGCATCATTGGTAACTTCCACAATTCTTAAGGAACTAAGTTTAAGTGTAGCTGCTTGTTTCGATTTATTTTCGTCATTCGATAACTTAGATTTAAACAAACTTGAATTGAATGTAGTTGACGATAAACTTCTTATTGTGTGGGCATCTTCTGCATCTGACCAAGCTGTGTATGACCGGTTGAAGAGAGATTCTCAGAATACAAATCTTAGTTCTCTGAATAGTGAAGGTCACGACGCGTATTACATGTTCAATACAACTGAATGCCAGTTATGGGTAGACGGTGCTATGTTTTATGGATTAATTAATCCACAAAATGTTTCTGGTTTTTTACAATTCGAGGAAATGTGCTATTTTGAGGAGTGTTTTGATTTTATTACCACGATTGTAAATACTTATTGTAAAAGCTTTGTGGAATGTACTCCTTTATTGTTTTTGTGGTTGTCTGAAGTACAGCTTGAATGTAGTTTCTTGTATCAAATGTTTGGTAAGAAATATGTGTTTTTAAGTGGAGATGACTTGAGTCTTTTTATAACTTGGGTAAAGGTGTTGAGAGATGAGTACAATGCTAATGGTGTTAAGTGTTTAGAAAGTAAGTGTACTGATTTTAGTGTTAGAGTTGAAAGTGAATTTAGTGAACCACTTCCTCGTTCTCACGATGTGCCTGATAGTAAAACTGACAACTTTGAAACACAAATGGTGATAGAAAGTTCTGAGATTGAAGTTCTAAGTAGTACGAGCAGTAGTGACTGTGGGGAGTTTTATCTCGAACTGAGTGAGTGGGATAATATTTGTATTACCAATTCTACTGGTAAAACTTCATTGGTTAGTAATTGGACTAATGTTTTTGCTGAAAATTTTAGAGATTTAGCCCCAATGTGTGTTTTGAAGTTTGTAAATTATTGGTTGAAGAAACCTGATAGTCGCAAGGGTAATAGTCCTTTCTTCAGAGCTAGAGCGTATTGTAAGTTTGAAAATTGTCGATCTTATATCTTCTATATTGATGATGCACTAAATTTGGTAGATAATGACATACTTGTCAAGATTTACTCAGAAGGATATTTGTCACTTCAACACACAGATGGACAGAGTGCACATAGTCGCCATCTTTCTTGCAGTGAGCGTAGTAAAATGGGAGAATTATTAGTTAATAATTCGGTTAGTAAAATTTATAATAAACAGTTTAATAATTCAAGTAATCTTGGTCTCTGTTATGGTAATTTTACTTCTCTTAAATCACAAGATTGTTTGCGGAAAGTTAAAGCTGAATTGAAATCTAAGGAGCGATTTTCTAATTTATATATGGAAGATATAACAGCAACCCAGCAGTATTTCCGTTATCTACTTCCTGAATCCCCCCTACCAGGCTATGTCCAGTATTTCGTACAGGATCCTTTCATTATTCATGTGTATTCTTATAAGCAGCTGGAAATTCTAAAACTAATGAATAGTAAAGATATTGTCTTGAATTTAGATGCGACTGGTTCTCTTATTTCTAAACCCCCTTCCTGTTCTAAGAAAATATATTACTATGCCCTTACAATACAACACCCGGAGTTTTCCACTAGTCCCATCCCATTAGCTGAAATGATTAGTAGCGATCATAGCACCGCTGAGATCTCACACTTCCTGAATAAATGGTGTTTGAGTGTAAAATTATTTAACACAATGGAGTTAAAAATTAAGAAGGTTGAGATAGATTTTAGTTGGGCTATGATGCACAGTACATGTTTAGCGTTTAACAAATTTACTATTTTTCATTATCTCCAATATTGTTGGGAATTTATAGCTAATAGTGAGAACTTAGGTGTTATAACAGTCCTCCATCTCTGCTCGGCTCATATCATGCACAGAATTAGTTATAATTTAAATAAGAAATTCAAATTAGAAAAGGACTTAAAAAGATTAATATTGCATGTATTTGGTCGTATGGTTAATTGTAAACAAATGGATGAAATTAATCAACTTTTCGGGTTAATTTGTTATATTTTGTGTAGTAAGAAGCAAACTAGTGTTTATTGCACTAAATTAAACAAACTAGAAGAATGTATTAGGGCGAAGATTAATGTTAGTAATGATGTTCCCAATGAATTCGAGGATGAGACTGAAGTTAAGAGTAATGCTGTAACTTACAGAGAGAAATCCCCTTTTGGCAGACATTTTGAAATGATTTATCGTAATACCTTAGTCTCAATAAGCGAATTCGACAATAATTCGCAACTTGATCCTAGTGTATCTTATAACCCCCAGAAAGTGGAATTTCTTCTAACGTATTATATGCCATTGTTACCGTTGTGGAGTGGGATAATTTTATGTACAGTTAATTCGTCAGAGAATGCAACAGACAGTAATGCGATTGTTGAGAATTGGTTCAGAATTGTTAAACACAGCATATTTAATTGAGAGACCGGGATACGAGCTGCTGATTTCATCAGAACAGTTTATAATAACATAGACGATAGGATCGCGGCGTTTAAATTTGCTTTCACTCCACTGGCTCATAAAGTGTTTAAAGTTAAGAAGAGATTACGCGTGGAGAATGAGGAGGAGTGCAAAGAGGAGTGGTCTAGAAGTAAGAAGAGTAAATTTAGTTATACTAAACCAACTGTTGATAAAGTTAGTACGATATTTAAAAAGTTCAAGTCTAAAAGTTTAAGTAGTAAAAATAAAAGTTTTAATGTAGAAAGTATAAGTAAACGTTCAACAGACAGAGAAGAAGCTACTATTTGTGAAGAAAATCCAGTAGATGTTACTACAGTTATTAATGATATAGTGCGTGCAAGTGTAGTTGAAATAATTGGTGATTTAGATTTAGTAGAAATGGCTACCATGGAATATAAGTTACCGGCATTCCAACCACTTACATATCGGGGACAGATGAAGTTGTGTGAAGATTTACATTTACAGTTGTCGGATTCTACAAATTCCATAAGAGATAATATCCCAGGCAATTCTAATTTAAAAGAATATGTTCCTTCGAAGTGTTTGCGAATTCCTGGAGATGGAAATTGTTTATTCGCATCATTGTCGTACTGGTTGACAGGAAATATTGATGGTTTTAATTTAGTACGGTTGAAAGTTGTAGAGAATATGGTTGGTAAGCTGAAGGATGCATGCAATAAGTTTATTGCCAATAAATTTCCTAGGAGTGTAATTAACTATCGTAACGTGGCGGACTATGTAGTGAAATCTAATATGAAGAGGAATTCTACGTGGGGTACTGATGTGGAGTTATTTGCAACAGCCTTATTATTGCATACGGATATTTGGGTATTTAGTTCAGACATGGGTAACAAGTGGATGGTATTCTCAGGTAGAGGGGCTAAACTAATTGATACTTTGGAGTCTCCTCCAGGAAATAATGCAGGCTCTATCTATATTAATCATAATGGAATACATTATGAACCAATATTACGGGTGGATTTAATATCTACGGGCAATTAATGAATTCACTGATTACCTCGTAGTCGTAGATATTAATTAATTAAAACTATATACGTAATTAGAAAACCAAAGGATTCCCTTTATTAGTTAATGATTAATTGTCTTATGCGGAATGTTATCCAGGTTTAGAAGTGATCCTATTAATTACATCAATAGAAGCAAAGAAGAATAAAATTATTTCGGGCTCTTATAGCGCAAAAATTGCGATTCTCATGTCTACAGGCTACAGCCACCTTCTCTACTTAAATAGTAAAGATTTTCAACAACTTTTATGTTGGACAGTGTGACAAAGCGGTGTGTGATCCGCGAGAGCTTATGGTCAGTCACTCCCAGGACTAGGCGCTGCTGGAGCTGTTAGACAGCGAGAGAGAGCAGGCCTAGGTGTGTCGCGACGATGGAAGAAGTACCATCTGGACGAGGTCGGACACTGCGGTCGCAGTGAGCGTACCGAGGGTAGAGGACTGGACCGTCCTCCTGATGAGGCCTATGGAGGGCCGAAATCCTAGAGTGGTGGCGACACCACTTGGACCACTTGAGCTGTCAATGGTGGCAGCTTGATACAGAAAGGTCCCAAAGCTTCTCATGACAACAGTTATAAAGTGGTAAGTTATATTCTTAAATGTACATGTGGATGATTTATAAATATTTGTGTAAAGATTTATTCTATAGTTCTTTATAAGAAGGCAAATACAAAAAGGAATTGATCTATCCCAAAGCAGTCGGAATTGATATACAGTAGTCTCCCAAAACGGACACTCCGAGGAGCGGACAACACATTTAAAACGGACAAACCTCCTGGAACGGAATGAATTTACCATGCATGTAATTAATACTTCAGCCGTCTCCGAGAAGTGGACATCTCCAGAGTCCAAAGAACAAACAAAGGCCATGTCCCCAACGTGTCCGTTATTCGGAGACTCCACGGTAAACCACATTATTTTAATGAGATACCTGGATACCATTCTCTCTTCTTGGAATTGGATAAGTAAGATCAATCCAAAAAGCAGTGGGAATTGATACAAGCACACATTGTGGATGCCATTCTTCTTGCATTTGTTAATACTAATTATATAATTACTGTGCCGACTATACTATAGTATAGTGGCCCAGTTCTAATCTTAGTGCTTTGGTTTGTTGTTATTACTGTGCCGACTATACTATAGTATAGTGGCCCAGTATTGGAATCACTGCCTTTATTACTGTGCCGACTATACTATAGTATAGTGGCCCAGTTCTAATCTTACTGCCTTGGTTATTATTACTGTGCCGACTATACTATAGTATAGTGGCCCAGTATTGGAATCACTGCCTTTATTATTTTTATTATTTTTACTGTGCCGACTATACTATAGTATAGTGGCCCAGTATTGGAATCACTGCCTTTATTATTTTTATTATTATTTTTTTTTTCTCCGTAGACGGTGCCCTGGCCAGAGCTTTATAGTTGATGGGCTAAAACTTGGCATGTAGGTGCGGTTGGACCGTGTAATTTGCACCTGGGGTTACGATTTTTGATTAACAAATTTTGGACACATCTTTAACACCTTTCAAAATTTGTCTGGTCCATAACTCAAAATATGTTTTACTAACCCCGCAAATTTTATTTCACATTTGGATTCACCATAAAATTCTGCGTCTTATGGGAGAAGAAACTTTTCAATAAAGGGGTCAATTTCTGCCAATAAATGGGGGTTGAAATTTCTTTGTTTACTCACACTTCAATTTCAATAAAACTGTGAAATCTAATTCCATTGTTTCAACTTGTAATAAATATATTGATTTAACTTGTTAAATCTTTCACTAATGTTTCAACTTGAGATAATTTAATTGATTCAACTTATAAATTCCAGCTGGCTTCTATTCAATTGTAGTATTACTATACAATGGATTAAATAAAATATAATAATATAAGGAATTTGTTGACTAAACTCAAATCACCGTGGATAACATTGCTAAAAAAAATAACTAATAATATAATTTATTATCAATACAAAATGAATGAATGGCATTAAACTCAAGATGGTTTATGATAGAAACAAACTCAAATTTATCTACCGTTCCTTGTGACTCGGATCAAATAACAAATGCTTCTTCACACCTTGGGCGTTGATGACTTGGCGAAAAAAAATCCAAAATTGGAGCCTGCGCCGACAGCATGTTTCTTTGGAGGCACTATCAATAAACAACACAAAAATATAGTGCCACCAAAGGAACATGCGTCGGCACAGGCTGCAATTTTGTTTTTTTCTCCGTAGACGGTGCCCTGGCCAGAGCTTAATTGTTGATGGGCTGAAACTTGGCATGTAGGTGCGATGGGACCGTCTAATTTGCACCTGGGGTTACGAATTTTGATTAACGAATTTTTGACACATCTTTAACACCTTTCAAAATTTGTCTGGTCCATAACTCAAAATATGTTTTACTAAACCCCCAAATTTTATTTCACATTTGGATTCACCATAAAATTCTCCTTCTGATGGGAGAGGAATATTTTCAAAAATATGTTTAATTTCTGCCATAAATGGGGTTTTAAATTTCTTTGTTTACTCACACTTCAATTTCAGTAAAAGTGTTAAATCTAATTCTATTGTTTCAACTTGTAATAATTATATTGATTTAACTTGTTAAATCTTACTCTATTGTTTCAACTTGAGATAAATATATTGATTCAACTTATAAATTCCAGCTGTCTTCTATTTAATTTTAGTATTACTATACAATTGATTAAATTAAATAATATAATATAAGGAATTTGTTGACTCAACTCAACCAACCATGGATAACATTGCTAAAATAAATAACTAATAATATAATTTATTATCAATACATAATGAATGAATGGCATTAAACACAAGATGGTTTATGATAGAAACGAACTTCAAATTTATCTACCTTTCCTTGTGACTCCGACCAATTAACAAATGGTTCTTGACGCCTTGAGGCGCTGATGACTGGGCAAAAAAAAATCCAAAATTGCAGCCTGCGCCGAGAGCATGTTCCTTTGGAGGCACTATCAATAGACAACCAACAAAATATAGTGCCACCAAAGGAACATGCGTCGGCACAGGCTGCAATTTTGGATTTTTTATTACTGTGCCGACTATACTATAGTATAGTGGCCCAGTATTGGTCTTAGTGCTTTGGTTATTATTATTGGTCCGTAGATCCTCCACAGAACAGAGTTTTAGTAACTAAGAACTGAAATTTTCAGGATATGTGTCTCATGAGTTACAGATGTGCACCTGGGGTCACGATTTTTTATTACATTTTTTTGGACACATTTTTGCACCTGTTTAATATTGGAAAAATAACATTAAATAGTGCGAGAATATTTAATTTATATGCATTCGATAGAGAATTAAATTCTACACCTTTTCACAGTGCACGAATTTTCAAATTGCGCTTCGTTTGTGCCACAATTGAGTTGCAAAATCCCTTTGTTTACTAACACTTCAGTTCAATTGAAGTGTTAAATCTAATTCTATTGTTTCAACTCGTTATTATTATATTGATTCAACTTGTGAGATCGAGTAGGCTTCTATTTTCTAATAGAAAACTAAGATTCTACATTCCATAACAACGACAGATTATGTGATTATATTTATTTCTCCGTGAATATTCTTGCACAATGGATACATGACATATTTAATTATAATTAATTCGTTCTGTGTTTAACTTATAGAGACGGTTCCAATTAGATTATTGGGGTTATCGAGTGCGCTGAATTCAATTATTATAATGAAATGAAATTAAAATTAATAATAATTGCAAATAATTGAACTTCATTTATTTTGATATACATAATATTGGTGTTAAATTATTAATAAATTAATTAAATATTTATACTAATTAGCTAAATTTCATTAATCTCAGAAATTATATCAGATATAAACAAACTTTCAATTTATCAATTGGTCCTTATGGCACGTACCACCTATACAAGTGGGTCTTGACACCTTGAGGTGATGATGACATCGTTAAAAAAATGTGTTTTTTCAATTTTGTTAATTAAATAATTCGCATGGGTTGGTTGGAGTTGGGTGAATACCCAACACGCACTTTAAAAATGCTGAGTCATCACAGATTATATTCTACTGAAACTTGAATATCTTTGAAACGAAGTGAGCAAAATGGAAACTTCCACCACTCAAAGGGTGGTAGCCTTCTGAAACACCTTTCTGAAATAATTTAACACCTTTATAGTGATGATGACTTGGTGGAAAAAAAATCCAAAATTGCAGCCTGTGCCGACAGCATGTTCCATTGGAGGCACTATCAATAGACCACCACCAAAATATAGTGCCACCAAATGAACATGCGTCGGCACAGGCTGCAATTTTGGATTTTTATTATTATTAGTCCGTAGATCGTCCACAGAACAGAGTTTTGTAAACTAAGAGCACAAATTTTTACGATATGTGTCTCATGGGTTACAGATGTGCACCTGGGGTCACGATTTTTGATTAAGAATTTTTGGACACATTTTTACACCTGTTTAATGTTAGAAAAAGAACAATAAATAGTGCGCGAATAACTAATTTATATGCATTCGATAGAGAATTAAATTCTACACCTTTTCACAGTGCACGAATTTTTAAATTGGGTTTCGTTTGTGCCACAATTGAGTTGCAAATTCCCTTTGTTTACTAACAAATGAAAGTGTTAAATCTAATTCTATTGTTTCAACTTGTGATAATTATATTGATTCAACTTGTGAGATCGAGTAGGCTTCTATTTTCTAATTGAAAACTAAGATTATATATTTCATAACAACGACAGATTATGTGATTATATTTATTTCTGCGAGAATATTAATGCAATGTTAATATACTGACGTAATTAATTATAATTAATTCAGTCAGTATATGACTTATATAGATGCATCCAATTTGTTTATTAGGAGTTATCGAGTGTGCGGAATTGAAATTTGATAGCCAAATTAATTAATTAATTATTTATTACAAAATAATTTAACTTAATAATTGTAAGTTGACATTGAAATTGGTGTTATATTATAAATAATATTAATAATTATTTTCACTAATTAATTAAATATCATAAATCTCAGAGATTATAGTTGATAGAAACAAATTTCAAATTTATCAATTGATCCTTATGCCACCAAACACCTCTACAAATGGGTCTTGACACCTTGAGGTGATGATGACATCTTTAAAAAAATGTGTTTTCACAATTTTGTGAATTATATAGTTAAAATGGGTCGGTTGGTTTTGGGTGATCACGCAACACGCACATAAAAAATGCTGAGTCATCACTTATTATATTCTACTGAAAATTGAATATCTTTGAAATGAAGCAAGCTAAAACGAAACTTCCAACTCACTAAGGGTCGTTGCCTTTTGAAACACCTTTCTGAAATAATTTAACACCTTCATACTGATGATGACTTGGCGGAAAAAAAATCCAAAATTGCAGCCTGTGCTGACAGCATGTCCCTTTGGAGGCACTATCAATAAACCACCGTACAAATATAGTGCCACCAAAGGAACATGCGTCGGCACAGCTGCAATTTTGGATTTTTTATTATTATTACTGTGCCGACTATACTATAGTATAGTGGCCCAGTATTAGAATCACTGCCTTTATTTTTATTATTACTGTGCCGACTATACTATAGTATAGTGGCCCAGTATTGGAATCACTGCCTTTATTTTTATTATTTTTATTTTTTCTCCGTAGACGGTGCCCCTGCCACACCTTTATACATTGAGGGCTTAAATTTGGCATGTAGGTGCGATGGGACCGTCTAATTTGCACCTGGGGTTACGATTTTTGATTAACAAATTTTGGACACATTTTTAACACCTTTCAAAATTTGTCTGGTCCATAACTTGAAAATTGTTTTACTAAACCCCCAAATTTTATTTCACATTTGGATTCGCCATAAAATTCTGCGTCTGATGGGAGAAAAAATATTTCAATAAAGGGGTCAATTTCTGCCATAAATGGGGGTTGAAATTTCTTTGTTTACTCACACTTCAATTTCAGTAAAACTGTGAAATCTAATTCCATTGTTTCAACTTGTAATAATTATATTGATTTAACTTGTTAAATCCTACTCTAGTGATTCAACTTGCGATAATTATATTGATTTAACTTATAAATTCCAGCTGGCTTCTATTTATTGTAGTATTACTATACAATGGATTAAATAAAATATTATAATATAAGGAATTTGTTGACTTTACTCAACTCACCGTGGATAACATTGCTAAAATAAATAACTAATAATTTAATTTATTATCAATAAGTAATGAATGGCATTAAACTAAAGATGGTTTATGATAGAACCGTTAACATTTTACATTCCACAACAACGACAGATAAAGTGATTATATTTATTTCGCGAGAATATTCTTGCACAATTAATGTACTGACGTAATTTATTATAATTAATTCCTTTTGTATTTAACTTATAGACGGTTCCAATTGGATTATTGGGGTTATCGAAGTGCGCTGAATTCAAATATGATAGTGAAATTCGATTTAAATTAATAATACAGGTAAACCTCCCAAAGCGGCACCTCCGAGTAGCGGCAACCTCCGAGAAGCGGCACAAAATCATTCTCCCGATGTGTGCCGCTATGGGAGTTTTACCTTACGAGCAACCTCCCAAAGCGGCAACCTCCGAGAAGAGGCACAAAATCATTCTCCCGATGGGTGCCGCTTTGGGAGGTTTACCTGTAAGTGCAAATAATTGAACTTTATTTATTTTGCTGTACATAATAATGATGTTAAATTATTAATTTATTAATTAAATATTTATACTAATTAGCTAAATTTCATTAATCTCAGAGATGATACAAGATAGAAACAAACTTTCAATTTATCAATTGGTCCTTATGCCACGTACCACCTATACAAGTGAGTCTTGACACCATGAGGTGATGATGACATCGTCAAAAAAATGTATTTTTACAATTTTGTGAATTCGATATTTAAAATGGGTTATTTGAAGTTGGGTGAAGACCCAACACTCACATAAAAATGCTGAGTCATCAGCTATTATATTCTACTCAAACTTGAATATCTCTAAAATGAAGTGAACTAAATGGAAACTTCCGCCACTCTAAGGGTCGATGCCTTCTGTAACACCTTTTGATATATTTTAACACCTTCATAGTGATGATGACATGGCGAAAAAAAATCCAAAATTGCAGCTGTGCTGACAGCATGTTCCATTGGAGGCACTATCAATAAACCACCAACAAAATATAGTGCCACCAAAGGAATATGCGTCGGCACAGGCTGCAATTTTGGATTTTTTTTTTTCTTTCTCCGTAGACGGTGCCCTGGCCAGAGCTTAATTGTTGATGGGCTGAAACTTGGCATGTAGGTGCGATGGGACCGTCTAATTTGCACCTGGGGTTACGATTTTTCGTTAACAAATTTTTGACACATCTTTAACACCATTAAAAATTTGTCTGGTCCATAACTCAAAATATGTTTTACTAAACCCCCAAATTTTATTTCATATTTGGATTCGTCATAAAATTCTGCGTCTGATGGGAGAATAAATTTTCCAATAAAGGGGTCAATTTCTGCCATAAATGGGGGTTGAAATTTCTTTGTTTACTCACACTTCAATTTCAGTAAAGTGTTAAATCTAATTCTATTGTTTCAACTTGTAATAATTATATTGATTTAACTTTTTAAATCCTACTCTAGTGATTCAACTTGCGATAATTATATTGATTTAACTTATAAATTCCAGCTGGCTTCTATTTAATTCTAGCATTACTATACAATGGATTAAATTAAATTAATTTATATAAGGAATTTGTTGACTTTACTCAACTCACCGTGGATAACATTGCTAAAATAAATAACTAATAATTTAATTTATTATCAATAAGTAATGAATGGCATTAAACTAAAGATGGTTTATGATAGAACCGTTAACATTTTACATTCCACAACAACGACAGATAAAGTGATTATATTTATTTCGCGAGAATATTCTTGCACAATTAATGTACTGACGTAATTTATTATAATTAATTCCTTTTGTATTTAACTTATAGACGGTTCCAATTGGATTATTGGGACTATCGAGTGCGCTGAATTCAAATATGATAGTAAAATTCGATTTAAATTAATAATAAGTGCAAATAATTGAACTTTATTTATTTTGCTGTACATAATAATGATGTTAAATTATTAATTTATTAATTAAATATTTATACTAATTAGCTAAATTTCATTAATCTCAGAGATGATACAAGATAGAAACAAACTTTCAATTTATCAATTGGTCCTTATGCCACGTACCACCTATACAAGTGAGTCTTGACACCTTGAGGTGATGATGACATCGTCAAAAAATTGTATTTTTACAATTTTGTGAATTCGATATTTAAAATGGGTTATTTGAAGTTGGGTGAAGACCCAACACTCACATAAAAAATGCTGAGTCATCAGCTATTATATTCTACTCAAACTTGAATATCTCTAAAATGAAGTGAACTAAATGGAAACTTCCGCCGCTCTAAGGGTCGATGCCTTCTGTAACACCTTTTGATATATTTTAACACCTTCATAGTGATGATGACATGGCGAAAAAAAATCCAAAATTGCAGCTGTGCTGACAGCATGTCCCATTGGAGGCACTATCAATAAACCACCACCAAAATATAGTGCCACCAAAGGAACATGCGTCGGCACAGCTGCAATTTTGGATTTTATTTTTTCTCCGTAGACGGTGCCCTGGCCAGAGCTTTATAGTTGATGGGCTTAAACTTTGCATGTAGGTGCGATGGGACCGTCTAATTTGCACCTGGGGTAACGATTTTTGATTAAGAAATTTTTGACACATCTTTAACACCTTTCAAAATTTGTCTGGTCCATAACACAAAATATGTTTTACTAAACCCCCAAATTTTATTTCACATTTGGATTCACCATAAAATTCCGCGTCTGATGGGAGAAGAAAACTTTCAATAAAGAGTTTTATTTCTGCCATAAATGGGGGTTGAAATTTCTTTGTTTACTCACACTTCAGTTTCAGTATAACTGTTAAATCTAATTCCATTGTTTCAACTTGTAATAATTATATTGATTTAACTTGTTAAATCTTACTCTATTGATTCAACTTGCGATAATTAAATTGATTTAACTTATAAATTGCAGCTGGCTTCTATTTAATTTACCATACAATGGATTAAATAAAATAATATAATATAAGGAATTTGTTGACTTAATTCAACTCAACCGTGGATAACAATGCTAAGATAAATAACTAATAATATAATTTATTATCAATACATAATGAATGAATGGCATCAAACTCAAGATGGTTTAAGATAGAAACAAACTTCAAATTTATCTACCGTTCCTTGTGACTCGAACCAATTAACAAATGCTTCTTCACACCTTGGGCGTTGATGACTTGGCAAAAAAAAATCCAAAATTGCAGCCTGCGCCGACAGCATGTTCCTTTGGAGGCACTATCAATAAACAACCAACAAAATATAGTGCCACCAAAGGAACATGCTTCGGCACAGGGTGCAATTTTGGATTTTATTATTATTATTTATCCGTAGCTCATCCACAGAATAGAGTTTTATTAACTAAGAGGCCAAATTTTCAGGATATGTGTCTCTTGGGTTACAGATGTGCACCTGGGGTCACGATTTTAGATTACAAATTGTTGGCCACATTTTTGCACCTGCTTATTGTTAGAAAAAGAACAATAAATAGTTCGCGAATACTTAATTTATATGCATTCGATAGAGAATTAAATTCTACACCTTTTCACAGTGCACGAATCTTTGAATTGGGCTTCGTTTGTGCCACAATAGAGTTGCAAGTTTCCTTTTTTATTAACACTTTAGTTCAATTGAAAGTGTTAATCTAATTCTATTGTTTCAACTTGTAATAATGATATTGATTTAAACTTGTTAAATCTTACTCTATTGTTTCAACTTGTGATAATTATATTGATTCTACTTGTGATATCGAATAGGCTTCTATTTCAACTTGTTACCTTCAGATTGTTGTATCTTTAGGTATTCATTCCTAATTATATATACCACAAATTTGGGCTTTAAAAATTCAAACTAAACTTATCGATTATTAATTCATTTGATTATTGCTATTTTTGCTATTAATTATTGGTACAATTGCACAATCTTACACCCCCCTACTTTTTCAAAGATGGTCAAAATCACTGTATGCCACGTGATAGAACCCGTCGAGACATGAAGATTGAGCTAAAGATCACTAAAATCGGTTAAGAAATAAAAAAGTTAAAATTTTTTTAGCTCATAAGCCAAACTCTATGGGAAAAATTGAAATCATCACTGATGCCAAATATACTATAAAATAGTATTGTAGTAGCATAGTTATGTGCATACAAGCCAATTTACATGTCTAACACTTCACTTCGTTATTACGGTGTCAGATTCATTTTATCAGATTCCTATTCTAAATTTCAAATCTCCAGTTTAATATTTATTCTACTAAATGCTAAGCTACATTATTCATTATTTCAACTGTTATTAGATTCTTAATTGTAGTGGGTCAGTTTTCAAATGACTGACTTAGGTAGTTTATATTTTATGTCCGTATCCTCTCCACAGAACAAAGTTTCATTTTGAAACTAAGAGCTCAAAATTTCAGGATATGTCTCACAGGTTATAGATGTCACCCTGTATTTTCAATCCCGATCCTTTTTCCTGATTTCTCTTACTTTTAACCAAATCCCAAAAATCCAGTCAGTCTTAATAAATTAACCAACAGTATGGCAATTTCTGAGTTGTTAATTCCTTTCCATTCTAATTAAACAAGCTGAATATACATTTAGAATCAAACCAAGTTATTTGTTGTTAGTTTTATTATCTATTAACCAGGGGCCTTATTCACTATCATTTCATAAACTTAAACTAAGTCTAAACAAAGTTTTGAATTAGTTTAGGCTAAGTTTACTTAACTTCGCAAAACTTATCTGCAAACTTAGTTTTGTATAAACTTAAACTTAACTTAAATTATTATTTCCTCGCAATCTACGAACATTTTTACTTGATCAATCTATTACCTTCTTTAATTGCAAATTATTTTCCAGTGAAATATCAAAACACGATTCCACCACCCAAAAATTAGGATATAGTACAGTAGTGTTTATATACTACAAGAATGTGAGGTACGTATAATAAATGAATTAATAAAATAATTTTCAAATACAGGTAAACCTCCCAAAGCGGCACCCATCGGGAGAATGATTTTGTGCCGCTTCTCGGAGGTTGCCGCTTTGGGAAGTTGCTCGTAAGGTAAAACTCCCAAAGCGGGACCCATCGGGAGAATGATTTTGTGCCGCTTCTCGGAGGTTGCCGCTACTCGGAGGTGCCGCTTTGGGAGGTTTACCTGTAGTACAAGCATATTAAAATGAAAAAATCATATAAGTCTGGTAAGAACTAGACTTAAATTTTTAGTTCAGTGGTTCGCATTGGGCCAACCTGGGGTACATGAACCCCTTGGGGGTGCACGGGTCAAGGAGTGAGTGAATATTGAGCATTTTAAAGTCAACTATTTTTTATTATAATCTGCAAGTGCATTCTGACTACTTGACTATATTGATTGATTACTATTGTGTTCTGTGAGTAGTGAATATTCTCCTGTCTATTATATTAATTACATAAAATAGTCGGGGTCAATAGAGTCATTCAGACTTAGGTATCTCCTGGGGGGTGCACAACCAAACTTTCATGTATCAGGGGGTGCACTAGTAAAAATAGTTTGGGGAACACTGGCTTAGTTTAGCACCAGAGGCGTAGCTTGCACCTATGCCGCCCGGGGCGGATACATTTAATGCCGCTTTATGCCGCCCCTTAATATTGCCGCCCCTTCATTTATGCCGCCCCTTAATAGTGCCGCCCCCCCCGCCCCCCCCCCCTAGCTACGCCCCTGTTTAGCACAAACTAAGTTGATAAGTTTAGAGAATAAATGCAACACGATACTTAGTACAGTCGAAACCGGTTTTTTCTAACCAATTCTTTGCATGGAAATAAAGTAAGAAAAAACCGATTTATAATAGTTAGAAAAAACCGGTGTTAGAATAAACCGGTTTCGACAGTAATTCGTTGGATTGTAGGTAACAAATTATAATCGTGTATGGTGAACTTTATCTAATCGATTAAGAATTTAGGAAATGGAAGCCACTGCATCGTGGATTATCAATTGTTTAATAATACAATTTAACAATTACCAAATTACAGGAAGTACAATTAAACTACTGGGTATTGATCCCTTATTTCTTTAATTAAATTGGAGAAAGTAGCTTCTATATATTTTTTTCTCCAACATATTTCGGCCAGATAGGTGTCCAATAGTTCCGGATTTGTAGTCATGGAGTTCCTCATCCTTTTTTTTGCTTGACCCCAAGTACTTTCCACAGTTTGGGTATGTACACCAGTGCTGGGATTTACAAAATTTACGCTGTGGTTAACGGTTAAGTGTTGGAATGTGCTAGCAGGAATTAAATTATACGAGGCCCATTCATCAGAGTAGATAGTAGTCCCAGGGAGAATATACTGCTGTATGATTGGGACTAAAGTTGCTGCTGTCCGATTAAGTACAGGGATCATAAAAACCTCCTTTGTATCTCTATCAATTCCTCCAAATACCCATTGACCTGAAAGTAAACGACCTCTGGAATATTTTCTGTGCCCGAATTTTGATTCATCTATTTCAACGATATGTCCAGGTCCGCCAATTGGTTTGGGATTAGTTAAAAATACTTCAACACACAAGTCACGAATAAAGTTCTTCCAATCAGTGATTGTATGTTCTCCCCAACCAAGATTCTTGTGTAAAAATGCCGTTGTTTGCAGATTATCAGCCCAGAAATAGAGAAATTCTACCAATTCGGGTAATGGTACATTGGAACCTTCGAAAAATGAACCAATCCTCAGTGATGCGAACTTTTTACAGTTTTTTTCCGGACATCTCCACCCCTTTCCTTCTGATATACCCGAAAATGCACCAGGACGCATCATGCTACCGCATTTACATAGCATCCCTCTAGCTAAAAGTCCATTAGTCTGCAACCACGTGATACAGGTATTTTCATCAATAGTAACAGCACGAAAAAGTTGCTTTAATGTCATTTCATTATCAGTAGGGAAGATAGTAGGAACCATCAAAGGTTGGAATGAAGGAGCAATTGCCATCAATGATCAATGAAAGAATAATTACGTGTGGTATGTAAATGTGAAATTTTAGAATTGTCTTCTCTGAAACTCTTTTATATTAATATAAGTGGTGATTTGTATGCCATTTTGGAATTTAAGGTATCTAAGGTCTTTACTACTTGTGGTTTGTATGACACTTTTATGAAACCAACCATTGCTTAACAATTATCATTCCAATTGTAATTTTAAAAAGTTAGTATGAACTACAATTGACTAATTTAGAGTGCTTCCAATTGGATTGAGGGTTTCTTATTGAATTAAATTATAATCATTCATTACTGCATAAAAACCATTGAAATGATTGCAAATACGTATACTATGTATAATTCTGTTTCATAATAACACAAAACAGAACATTATTATAATAGGATCTACGTACTTCGAATTTCAGGAGGAACCTACTTTGTATTTGGGGAGCAGGAGTCGGCGCGGCGCTCCAAATTTTGAACATTATTCATTTTTATGAATTATTACAATTCCTTCAGGTAAATCACTAATGCCAATCCTAATTGATTTCCCTAAGAAGAACTCCAACCCAATGATTCATGTATCAAAGAATCTCTTAAATAATTGGTTAAGAAATTTAAACAATTTTTAGGAATCAAGAATCGTGATAAAAGCTTTTAATTTGTGAAAATTTATGTTCAATTGTAGTTAATTTGGTAAAAGCTCTTCGGAGTCTGTCGTTTCGCGATAGTACACTCATTAATATTGACTATTAAGCATTAAGCAGGATTTATTAATTTAAGAAATAAATTCACAACAAATTAGAATCATTTTAGGCTCAAGAAGTTTGCAGAAATAATGGTCGGTAAACATATACGATTTATTTTTAAAATTATCCTCTGAGTAGTTAAAAGCAACTCCATATACACTCATGAAGTTTGTTTACTCTGTATGACATAAAAATAAATGTATCAGTTGCATGGCTGTAAATAAATCATTTTTCCCAAAATCAAATCATTTGAAATAATTGGTTTGATTTAAAACCCTGATTGAGATGTTTTAGAATTGTTTATTAATGATGTAATTCATGTAAATGATGTTATTTGATATGAAGAAGTTGTGAAGAAGTTTTAATTAATTAATGTGAACCTTCTGGAATTTCTAAAATCCGCCAACGCTTCTCATATTATCTAAGTATTTCTAGACAAACTAATATGTGGATACCTCTTTGGGGGTAACAGACAACTCTGCTTGAAATGATACAAAGGCGCATAGGATTCTGATTTTATTTCCATTCTAGTATTTATTGATAGGAATTTCAACACATGTAAGAATATTGCAGTAATCTGGAAGGGGCTTATTTATAAAATATTATTAATGTTGACAAATTTATCTCCAAGATTACTATTGTAGGTGGTCATTTGGTAAAACAGTATAATAATAGCATGTGTTATAAAACAGGCATTAAGCAACTAGTATATATTTGATTCTTTCGAACTCAGTCTATTCAAAATAGGGGTACAATCGAAATTCGGAAATACGGTGCTCTCATATTTGACATTTTTGGATCCAAATTTCCTTCAAATCTTTTCTGAAGTTAATGGATAAGCACATTTAAATAAAAATATACATTCAATCGAGTTTCAATAAATTTGTAAATTTGTTGTTACTAAGAGAACTTTCTAAAATAGATCATGTCTGAAAATTAGTTGATAATGAGAAATGTCGCTAATAAGCAATGTTGAAACCAATTAGTACAATATTCGGGTTGATACAGAATATCAGCATTTGGGATTTGGTTGGCAACCAGATATATTCGGTTGACCAGATAGTACTTTTCAGTTGATCAGGTACATAATGAAGGGCAGAGGAAGCAATTTAAACTTGGTATGCCTAAATTAAACGTATCGTCGTAGCTAGCTACAGCATGGCGGTACGCGTCTCAAGTTATAGGTTTTAATTATTATACAGACGAATAATTAAATAATAATCTAATAACAGTTGAAATAATGAATAATGTACGCAAGGGTGGGGTTGGCTAACCGATCTGAGTCAAAAAAATTTAATACTTTATACATTAATTTACCAATAACTCTGCTGTTATTCAACAGACGGGCTAACTGCTTAATAAAATCTCTAACCGTTAACCGATGTCAGCAACGGTTACCGAATTCAGCCTTAAATGTAGCTTAGCATTTAGTAGAATAAATATTAAACTGGAGATTTGAAATTTAGAATAGGAATCTGATAAAATGAATCTGACACCGTAATAACGAAGTGAAGTGTTAGACATGTAAATTGGCTTGTATGCACATAACTATGCTACTACAATACTATTTTATAGTATATTTGGCATCAGTGATGATTTCAATTTTTCCCATAGAGTTTGGCTTATGAGCTAAAAAAATTTTAACTTTTTTATTTCTTAACCGATTTTAGTGATCTTTAGCTCAATCTTCATGTCTCGACGGGTTCTATCACGTGGCATACAGTGATTTTGACCATCTTTGAAAAAGTAGGGGGGTGTAAGATTGTGCAATTGTACCAATTTATTACCTGCGTGCTGAGATGAACAATTTTTACCAAATGTAATTACAGTACAACCGCAATTTCCGAACTTCAATTATCCGAACACCTCGATTCTCCGAACATTTCAGTTGGCCCCTTGAAATTCGGATAATAGGGATTGCACTGTACTAATTAATGTGCCAAATTGTCTATTCTTTATATAATTTAATTAATAAATCAGTTTATCATTTTTGAATAACTTTCTAAACGCTTATTAGTTAAAATTTTATTTGAATAGATATGATTTCAATCGAGCTTTGGCGAGCAAGAATTGGAGGCTGGGGAGGAAAAGGTAGAATGAGATCAGCATGTAATAGTCCCCATAGTTTCAATCCCATTACGAAACAGACTGATCCAACAATCGCACTATCGTGTTGCCTGTTATTGATAGTAATCAGGATACTCCTAGTGATCGGCGGAGTAGAGTTAAATCCTGGATTTCTAGTCAAAACGGCCACAAACTAAAACGGCCACAACCAAAACGGCCACAACCAAAACGGCCACAAACCAAAACGGCCACAAACCAAAACGGCCACAAACCAAAACGGCCACAGTCTCAATACCTATTAATAACTAGTAATTTCATTACTGTGCCATTATACTAAAGTATAGTCGGCACAGTGAAACAAACAATGTAAGAAAATGTAATTATTATTAATAAGGAAATAACAAAATGAGACTTTAAATATTGATAGTGAATATAAATATTTTAGATAGATAAATAAAATGACCTAAAGTATGATTTGTTATAATTGAGGTCCATTAAGCCTAGAGCAAGCGCGTAACATTTGACTAGCTGATACTGTCCCTTGAGAATATTTTTCCCATAGAGTGAATATTGCAGCCTGCATTTTCCTGTAAGTTAACCTTTGATATCTTTTCAATTTATTTTGAGAAACTAGATGTAGTTGTAGTGTGATTATTTGAGACTCTTTATATAAAAGCTCTATCAGAACATAAAACTGTAATTGACCTCTTCGAGCTCTACTATTAATTCTTAAATGCCATCCTTCGACGTCGTTATTGGTACGTACAGTTTGATTGAATACACACCAATCTTTCGGTTGCCACTGTCCAGCGATCCATGTACTATCTATATAAGTTGTCAGTTGATGTTCAATATCACTACTGGCGCGCTCTTCTAGATTTCTGAAGGCAGGTTCTATGTGCTCGCATGGAAGAAATGGTAGAGCCATTAATCTTCGACAAAAGTCATGGGTTGAATTGTTATTCATGTATTGTGACTGCAAACCCAAGATTTGAATCTTTCTCCATACTGCCTGTGTCCAATGGAAGGAACAACCTTGAAGTACCACTCCTGGGTATACTTTTGGAAAAGCTTTCCATAAAGCCAATTCAAAATCCATCACTGCACTTCTAACAGCTGGTGCACCGGGAAGAGATTCTAATACCTTAGTTAATACTTTTCTGTAATCCCTTTTGCGTTTTCCCGACATTAGAACAAACACTAATGGTAGCTGCTTAATTGAGCTTTCAGATTTCACGAAAGCATGAATAGAAAATAGTTGGGTAAATGGTTCCTTAACGATTTTAAATGTCCCGTCCAAATACCACTTTTTAGCCCTGCATAAAATATTTAGCATTTGGTCTGTAGCAAATATGAGATGTCTTCGTTCATCAACCTTGATGTCTCCACGTAAAAAGTTTCCAGGAATATAGTCCATATTTACTTCGAAGTCTAAATCAACAGGATCTTGAGGTCGAATAGTCTGTCTGGCGCGGTTTGCAGCTCGTGCTAGATTAGTTAGACTTGGTTGTAAATTATTTGTAAAAGGTATGAGTGCATTTTCGACTATCTCAGCAGCAGGAACAAATATTTCACGTTTGGCTCTATTTATTACGAATACCTTTAGCTCTGGCTTAAAGTTTACTTCTGGATTTGCTAAATGGTTGTGGGCATTGATCCCACGAGTAAACAAATTACCGCGTTGAATAATCGTTGCTGGACAAATCAAAGACTTATTACGTACGCTACAACGCCAATAGTTTACCATGTTCCTTCGAATTTTTATTATGTAGGAATACCCAACCTTCTCTATCAACAGATCTTTTCCCTTCTGTGAGGAGTTTGTAATAACACGGAATGTCGGGATATCATCAGTTTGGGTGTTACCAGATTCTAAAATAGATCCGTCAAGTGAGGATTCTTGTAAAGCATCTGGAATAATAAAATCTGGAAATAAGTTTGTATTTTCGGTCGAAATATTAGGGATATCGATTTCGTCTGAATCATCGAAGATCAGATCATTAGTTAGATCTTGAGTGAATTGATTTGGCAAATGCGCAATGGATGGGGTTGGAAAATCAACGGGCGAATTGATTTGCTCATATGATAGGGCACAACTGTTTTCTTGAATAGAAAGTGGTGATACTATTGTACTTTCCAAAAGTGGCAAATCTTCAGAATGCAGTTCAAGGTTCATCCTTTCTAAACAAGATGCGCATTTCCACACTATTTCTTCTTCTCCTCTTACCGCTCTCCGATAACAGTGACGTGAGATGCCAGTTTTACATGTGCGATGCTGCCAGAATGAACAATTTTCACATTGAATCGCTTCCTGCCTTGGCCTTACCGTTTGGCCACATTCCAGACACGGATCAACCACTGCTCCATTTAGTGTATTATCTGACATTAGTTACGGTAATAATACATAATTTGATTATTTTCTTGATTAAATACTTACAAAAGTATAAATGTTGTGATAAATCACTTTGTACAAATTATAAAAGACCTACAATTCATGGTGTCACTTAATAACCTCTCTATTGTTACAATTAAATTGTTTTGGTTTGTGGCCGTTTCGGTGTGTGGCCGTTTTGGTTTGTGGCCGTTTTGGTTTGTGGCCGTTATGGTTGTGGCCGTTTTGGTTGTGGCCATTTTGGTTTGTGGCCGTTTTGACCTGCATGCAAATCCTGGACCTACCGGAGGAGATCCTAATGCCTCACCTTCCCAAGATTTCTCCTCTGAAACAGGTAATGTAATTAACAAATTTTCATTTAGTTAGCAATTTCTTGTGAAGTATTTCACAGCGATTATACATTTAATTAATTTATCTATGAGAGGAGTAATAAATAATTTAATGTGGTGCCGCGACTCTTCTAGTATAACTCGAATTACTAATTAAAAATACACAGATGGTATCGCCTAAGGATGTTTTTCAATTATCATTAAAATGAATACATCGCTACATAATTCTAGGTTCTATTAATTCATTTTTTTGCATTAATGAGCATCTTCTCCATTGTAATTACATTATAGTTTACTGATACTATAAGAAATTACATTAACCTAAATTTACCTACTAGTCTAATAATAATGACTGTTATTATTTTTAGCTTAGTTGTTTGTAAGTGAAGATGTGTTTCATATCAAGTACAATGAAAACACATAGAACATTTACAGTGATGATGATTTCAATTCTATTATTCTAATTAGTATGTTAATTAATACTACGAACACGTATTTCTATTTGTAATATTTATACTATTGTATACTTTAATTAGTTACCGCCTATTCTTGTTTGAATTCTTTACAATTAGGAACATTAATTAAAGATTTATCCCTGTACCTACAATACATATCTATTAATTAAAGGCTTGTGGGACCAAAATTTGGGTGCGGACTGTGCCAACCAGAATATAAATTACTTGTTTATCGGCCATTTATTTTTTCAAATACGACGCTGTGCGGAATTTATTTTTCAATAATGTACTAACTAGCAATATATATTATATTATATTATCCTAAGTCAAACAATAAAGATTACTTTTATATTCCATTAAATAAAAGAATCACAAAGCAACGTCCATTATTGAACTTATACTACGCAGGGAAATTACTACCTTTTATAATCTTTTAGATACTATGGATATTTCAAATCAAGGACCAATTGATTCTACTTTCCGAGAATTGAGTCCAATGGAAATACAGATATGCTCACAAGTAGAGACTAACGAAGATTCGGAATCTGAAATGAATGCTGATCTAAGCCAAGACGTTCAGCGTACCCCGATTACTTCTCAGGTTGTACCGATGAATGATCTCGGGTTGTCTAGTCAGTGCTCCTCTAGCTGTGCTACTCCTAGCAAGGGCACACCGATCTCTACTCCTAAGTCTCGTAAGAGGAAGGGGTATAGAGCTACTAAGGATAGAAAGAGAGATGCTATTAAAAAGAGGAGAACGGATGATACAGAGTTTCGTGATAATGAAAACGAAACAAGACTTGCGAGTGTCAAGAAAGCTCTTGAAGATCCTGAAACAAGAGCGAGACATAATAGTGATATCTATGTTGAAAATAATGGCAAATACTCTCAATGATCCAGCTGAGAGGGCAAAACATAATGCATTTGTTGCAGATAAGCTCAAGGATCCGGCTGAGAGGGCAAAACATAATGCCGCTATTGCAGATAAGCTCAAGGATCCGGCTGAGAGGGCAAAACATAATGCCGCTATTGCAGATAAGCTCAAGGATCCAGCTGAGAGGGCAAAACATAATGCCGCTGTTGCAGATAAGCTCAAGGATCCGGCTGAGAGGGCAAAACATAATGCCGCTGTTGCAGATAAGCGTAAGGATCCAGCTGAGAGGGCGAAATATAATGCCGCTATTGCAGATAAGCTCAAGGATCCAGCTGAGAGGGCTAAACATAATGAACGCCAGCTCAAGCTTGTTACCGAGAAACGAATAGACTCTAAAGAGAAAATGAGACACAACCTAGCTGAGATAAATAGATATAGGACTATGCGAGGTGCACTTAAGTCGGTTATTCTCAAGTATCTATCTGAGATAGCTGAAGGCCCAACTTTTGTTTGTTCTTGTTGTGGATGTCTCCATTTCAGGAAAACAGTTGTCATTCTTAAGAGAGAAAAACTTGTTTCAACGAATGTGTGCAATGATTTCGTCAAACAGGTAATTATATTATACTCCATTCATTCCATTGGTATTATTATCAATATCTTTAAATATACTAAGATTAGATTAGAAATGATTTATAGATTAAGTAGGTATTAAATATAATTTTCGGTTAATCTTATTCATTTTAATATCTATAATTATTTCTATTTAGGTTTTTCTCTATGAGACACTTAACATGGAGTATGTGTGTAAGACCTGTCTCATTAATATCAAAGATGGCAGAGTCCCTAAGATAGCGTTATGCCGTGGTTTAACTTTCCCTGAGATTCCTCCTGTGCTTTCTGGTCTGACTGTGATTGAACAGAGACTGGTATCTCCCAGACACGAGTTCATGAACATCAGATCTCTTGGCAGGGAGAGACAGCACGGACTGCATGGAATGGTTGTTAATGTTCCCATTGACATGGATAAGACTGTTAATCAGTTACCTAGGACGTTCCTACAGTCCCAAACCATTCAGTTACAATTGTTTCGTAAGTTATCGTTCGCGAAACCCTATTTATACGAAACGATAAGACCGAATGTAGTGTTAGAAGCCGCTCTCTATCTCTCTACTACTGAGCTCTTCAAGCTAGAGAAGGTAGTAGTTTCAGAGAATTGGGTTAACTCTGTTACACGTACTGGTACTAGTAATGTTAATTTTATTGTTAACTCGAATGACGAGCCTTATGATATAGTAGTTGTAGATGAAGAGGAACAGGGTTCTGAGACTATTCCTGGTATCGAGGAGCTCTTCGATAACCTTGAGGAGTTGTTGAAGGAGATTGATGATTGGGGTGAGACCAAGGATGATCTCCCAATTAATCCTGGTTCTTTAGACACACTGCTGCTGTCTAATGAGAACCTGCTAATGAAATTGGCTCCTGGAGAAGGGAGGAAGCCTCTGTACTTAACCACGGATAGGTTTATAGAGGAACTTGCTTACCCTTGTGTGTTTGCTGGTCTCAAGAGAGACTTACCTGAGGACTTGTCTATCCTCAAGAAATCAAAGTCTGACATCTTGAGGTTAGTTATACTATTAATAGCACTTATAATCTCAATCTCTACTATACATAATTTTGTTACTCAACCGTAGAT
This sequence comes from Hexactinellida sp. DTS-2022, assembly GCA_028753945.1. NCBI lineage: Eukaryota > Metazoa > Porifera > Hexactinellida > Hexactinellida sp. DTS-2022. Next base: position 4,302,650 of record JAPNXP010000014.1, read on the forward strand.
ACTCTTAAAGTTGAATGACTATGTTATATCCATGGTCCAATAACATATTTGTTTATTTAAATTACAATTAACTAAGTTTCAATATAATTTTCAAATCTTCTAATGAGACTTCCCTAGATATGATAGGAGATGTAGCACTAACATCCCTCTGCTGCTTCTCAAGTACAAACTGGTGGAGACAGCTAGTCTTAACAATGCTATCAGTATTTGTATGAGAAAGACTAAGTCTACAGACGGACAGGCTATAACTGTGTCTGATGTTCTCAATGACGATAATCTGGAGAGAATGGTTGAGGACGATGAGGCTTTTAAGTTCTTAAAGCAAGTCCGGTCTACCCCTGCATTCTGGCAGCAGAAACAGAGAGAGCTGATGTCTATGATAAGACAGCTGGGATGCCCCACGTTCTTTCTAACTCTGTCTGCTGCTGAGACTAAATGGCTAGAGCTACTAAGGATACTGAAACAGATCCTAGATGACGTTAAGCTGTCTGTTGAAGAGGTTCTGGAATTCCAGTGGAGCGAGAGAGCAGATCTGATAAGGAGAGATCCTGTCACTTGTGCTAGGTACTTTGATCACCGCTCCAAGGAGCTATTTAAGGTGCTTCGATCAGAGGTTAGTCCCCTTGATAAATTGACTGATTACTATTTAAGAATAGAATTTCAGCAGAGAGGGTCACCACATGTGCATTCGTTACTTTGGATACAAGATGCCCCTAAGTATGACCACAATCCGTTAAATGAAGTAATAGATTTTATTGATCATACTATCTCAGTTAAATTGCCAGATGAGACTAGTATAATAACTGAGGATGATATTAAGTTACAGCGACATAAGCACACGAATACTTGTTATAAGAAAAAGTCGTTTCGGCGCTGTAGGTTTGGTATTCCGTACCCTCCAATGGTATCAACTAAAATTCTAGAACCATTGGAGTTTGATGCCAGTACGGCTACCAAAGAGGAGATAGCTGCTAATGCAGCTCTTAAGGAGACTGCTAAGAAAATATATACGCTAATTGACACCTATGATAAGAGCGATACTGACTTGGGTAGTATAACGATACAGGATTTCTTTAATGAACTCTATGTTACCGAAGAGCAATATATAACTGTATTGAGATCTTGTATAAATAGACCAACTATATTTCTGAAACGAAATTTGAATGAAATGCGGATCAATGCTCATAATAAGACTATATTGCATCTCTGGAAAGCTAATATGGATCTCCAATACATATTGGATCCATACGCTTGTGCTGTTTACGTTATTTCCTATATCGGAAAGTCCCAGCGTGGGATGTCTAAGTTATTGAGAGATGCCTTAATGCAGGCGTGTCAAACTGGTGGCCCGCGGGCCATTTGTGGCCCGCCGGTTGCTCAGATGTGGCCCGCAATCCATTAAAATATGTGGTATATGGCCCGCGTAAAGGGCTGGGACTATGAAATTGGCCCACTATTCGAATCGAGTTTGACACACCTGCCTTAATGCATTTGAAAGCAGGCAATGCCACTATCAAAGAGAGACTGAGGGGAATTGCATACAAATTTCAGAGCTGTAGCGAGGTATCAGCTCAGGAGGTTTCTTACCATCTCCTCAGTCTCCCTCTCTCTAAGTGCAGTAGAGCAAATGTGTATATTAACACCAATCCTGCTAATAAACGGGTTAGGATACTCAAGTCCAAACCCGTTCTAATGGGTATGGAACAGGATTCTGTAGATATACTTCTGTCAGGTCTAATTGAGCACTACATGCAACGACCTGATGAGTTAGAGGAAACATGCCTAGCAGAGTTTGCCGCTTGGTATGAATTCCAATCTAGTAAGCGTATGTGTAAAACTAATCCCGACTTTGATGAGGAAAATATGGAAGACGAGGCAGCGTCCCTGGTCGATAATCCGACACTATTTCCTCTCAAAGATACAGGTTTTATGAGACTTCGTCGTAAAGCTAAAATTATCCGATTTAGAAGGTATAGTATTATACAGGACGAAGTTAACTTTTATAGAGAACAGTTAATGCTGTTTGTACCATGGAGAACTGACACTAATGATACTGACAATATCGACTTTAAGTCTATGTTTGCTACCCATCTTACTCTGATTACTCAGAATAGGGAACTATTTGAAAGCAGAGACCAATCCTCAATTGACGCGGCTATTAATATCCTCGAGGACTTGGACCCTGATGAGCTAAACTTTGATGGGATTGCTATTGAGGAAATAATGAACAATGAGGGTGCAGTGGTTATTCAGGATACTGACTTTCAGGTAGACAATCCAGGGAACGACAATCCCTGGACTGTAGATCCCAATAGTGACCCCGGAACTAAATCTGTAGGAGGATTCTTCAATATTCCTAACATGAATACTGAGGAGGTATTCCTTGAGATGTGTCGCAGCTTGAACATGGTTCAGCGTACTGTATTCCTCCACACTCTGCACTGCTTTAAGACTATTAAGCAGCTGCCTATGTATCTCTATATAGGAGGAGGTGCTGGTGTTGGTAAGAGTACGGTGGTACGAGTCTTATACGAAGGTTTGGTAAGATTTATGAATTCACTACCTGGCACTAAGCCTGATGCTATTAAGGTACTGCTAACAGCTCCTACAGGTAAAGCTGCTTTTAATATCCGTGGTATGACACTACATTCTGCATTTGCTTTACCTGTAACGGAGTTTAACGGCGAAATGCCCAACCTGTCTTCTGATGTTTGTAACACATTAAGAAGTAAGCTAAGCTGTTTGAAAGTCATCATAATAGATGAAATATCCATGGTTGGTAGTAAAATTTTGTCTCAGGTTAATAAGCGATTGAAAGCCATTATGAATAATTCACTGGACTTTGGTGGTGTCTCCATCATCTGTGTTGGAGATTTCCATCAGTTACGTCCGGTTAAGGATAGCTATGTATTTCAAATTTCAGTCTCCAGTGCCAATAATTACGACGGGCTGGTTGGTCCGTACCTTTGGGAAAAATTCTCATATATAGAACTGACGGAAATAATGAGACAAAAAGATGATCAGAAGTTTGCATTAGCATTGAACAATTTTGCTAACTGTTGTTTAACTGAGAATGACACAAAACTTTTTACCAGTAGAATTATTGCGAAAGATTCTTATGAGAATCTTCCCATAAAATCTATCCATCTGTTTAGTACTAACGCCAGTGTTAATGCTCATAACGAAATTGTTCTCAATGCATTAACCACTGAAGGTTTTAGATTTATAGCTATTGATTCTTTAGTAGGAGATACTGCTGGTGGTATAACTGACAAGCTGAGTAACCTTATTAAACACCTAAAGGTGTGTGACACCAAGGGACTACCCTATGAGCTCTTCTTGAAGCTGGGCGCTAGATACCTCATGACGCTGAATAACGATATACAAGATGGTCTGGTTAATGGAGCTACTGGCCTCTTGAAGAAAATAGTGTATGGTACCAAGAGCGATTCTCTGGAACGAGTTCCCTGTATCCTCTGGATTGAGTTTGACGATCCTACAGTAGGAAAGGACAAACGAGCAAAGTCTCAGCATCGTTATCTTAGAGATAATGCAATTCAAAGGAACTGGACTCCTATTGGATTGGAAACACGACGTTTCCAAAGAGGGAAAGCCGTGAGTTGTTATAAGATAGTTAGGAAGCAGTTTCCTTTCATAGTAGCCGAAGCTCTTACAATTCATAAGAGTCAAGGCGATACTTACGATTGTGTTGTAGTCCATATAGAAATACGTATGCTACGTAATGCGTTATACACCGCGCTCAGTAGGGCTAAATCTTCATCTGGTCTGTTTGTAGTTGGTAATCTAAAACTAACTAATAAGTTATCTGAAAAAGATCCTGTCCACTTAGAACTTAAGCGGTTAGGAGAACAGTGTGCTATTATGTGGTCTATTCCACTAACTAGTCCAGATATCTATGTACACAATGTTCGTTCATTGAACAAACACTGGGAAGACTTGACCTTAGATCCACTCATATTGCAATCCCGAGTGTTAATCTTACATGAGACAATGACTTTAGCCACTGATAACTTTAATATCCCTGGTCATACTCTCATTGGTAGAATTGATGGTAGTGCTAGACTTCCTGGTTCTGGTACACACATATACTCCCGAAATCCAGCGGTGTGTAAGTCTTTAGTTGCACACTCAGGCTGTTATAATAGCGCTAGGATCGAGATATTGATTCTACAGTTCTATGATCCCATGATAATCGATAAGCCTATCGTAGTAATGTCTATATACCGATCACCACAATCCCCAATGAAGGAATTTTACTCTGAGTTTGATCAGGTTCTAAGTAAAATTGATAACTCTGATCCCTTGATAATTACTGGGGACTTCAATATAGATTTATTTGCCCGCTCTCCTGAGAGAGATACCTTGATAAAGTATTTTGCAAATAAAGGGATGATGCAATCTTTGTCTGGAGTATCCACTAATTATGGATCTCAGCTTGATTGTGTATTCACTAAAAACTTGACCTGTTCATTTGATTTTTATGAATCATACTTTAGTGATCATAAGCCAATGTTGATTTCTCTTGGAACTGTTGTTAGTGACTGTAGTAATGTGGATAATCAACCAATTATATCACATGCTACTAGTCAACATGATATTATTGATATTGACCAAACACTAAATGATAATACAACCAAGGATATTCAGGATGTAATTGTTAGTCATGTACACATCCCTACTCCTGTGCTGTCTCCCGTAAATACATATGACAATGCTAATTCATTCACATTTGCGATGAGACAGTCATTAGCAGCATGCATTAATCTACAGAGAATACCTTTAAGACCGACTAACTATACTGGGTCTAGAGTCTCTGCTACTAGTTATTATGATTTTATGCGTACAAATGTAAGAGATCGGTTTAATTTCAGGATAGTTCCTGTAACAAGTGATGGGAATTGTTTCTTTAGAACATTGTCTCACATAATTTTCGGTGATGAAAGTGAGCATCATAATATCCGTGGTTCTCTCATAGACACATTTGAACAAAGTCCTTATGTTGCTGCTTTCTGTGGCATCCAAGGCTATAATGAAGTTACTATTCAGCAACACTTGAGTAATATGAAGCGTAATTACTCTTGGGGAACTTTGAATGAACTTATTATGTTTGGAATCTTAGCTGGTATTAATGTTAGTTACATTAATGCTGTTGTTACAGACCCTTCTAAGTGGGTAATAACTGATGTGTCTACTGAGAATATTCTCGGTAAACCAAGTGATCCAATATATGGAGGGAGACACCTTGTTGTGTTGTTTCATAGTATTAATTTCTCTGGATCTTGTTCTAATCATTATGACGCATTGTATCCTGTTAATAATGCTCATAATTCTGTTTATTAAGAATATGTTGATACCTATTTATGTATTGGATGCATATTGAGTACACATTGGTGCAAAATGACCCGGCTTGTAGAACAAGATGTAACACTTTAATTAGTGTTACATTGTGTCTTACTCTCATGTCACTTGAGTTTTGGCACAAGTGTGTAGTAAGACTTGCTTGTAGAACAAGGATGCAGAAAGGCCTGGCTAGTAGAACAAGTGTGTATCACTTTAATTAGTGTTACACAGTGTCTCTAACACTTGGGCATGAACAAGTGTGTAAGAGTACCTGGCTTGTAGAACAGCGTGTAATTTATGTAGTTACACTGAGTCTTAGCATCAGGTTTGTAGAACAGGCGTGTAACACTTTTATTAGTGTTACTCAGAGTCTTATAGCACCTGATGTTACGTGTACGTATTTATCGATTTCTGATTATACGTGTATAGCTTTATTTGTATATTGGAGATGTGTACAATTGATATATTTATCTGGGCTTGGTTCTGTCCGCTATACTAGTACCTGGTTTAAGCGTATAACATTGAATGTGTATACAATATACCTAGCTTGAAGTAAGTGTGTTTACACCTGGCTTGTTTACAAGTGTGTAGAGAGACCTGGCTTGAGCAATCAAGTGTCTTATATTTACACCTGGCTTGTCTACAAGTGTGTAGATAGACCTGGCTTGAGAAATCAAGTGTCTAGGAACACCTGGCTTACGTGATTCAAGTAGGTATACTAAACGGTTTGTAATAGTATAGAGTGTAGAACTCATTGTTGTTTTTTTCCAAATTTTGATCGAATTCTCTTGAGAATTGATTTTGGGGAAAATCGGGGAAAAGGCACTGAGGTGTGTCCCAAGTGCACCCACTGATTCCTATCAGCAGCCCTTGAGGGACCGAATTGAAATTCTTCATAGATTTCAAACAGTATTCTGTATGGTGAATTTAAATAATGCATCTTAATTTAGGTTAAATTATTGGTTAATTATGAATTAAGGTGGTATTTCAAATACGTATTAACGAATATACTTATTGCACAATACGTATATTACATGTAATGTTCCGCCTATGCAGAGAAAAAATCTATAATTACAAACATGTTTATTATCATTTTTTCTCGGTAGACGGTGCCCTGGCCAGAGCTTTGTCTGGTCCATAACTCAAAAAATGTTATACTTAACCTCCAATTCACAAAACTCTGCGGCTGATGGGAGAAGAAAATTTTTAATAGTGGGTTTAATTTCTGCCATAAATGGGGGTTGAAATTTCTTTGTTTACTCACACTTCAGTTTCAGTAAAAGTGTTAAATCTAATTCCATTGTTTCAACTTGTAATAATTATATTGATTTCACTTGTTAAATCTTAACTCTATTGTTTCAACTTGCGATAAATATATTGATTCAACATATAAATTCCAGCTGGCTTCTATTTAATTGTAGTATTACTAGACAATGGATTAAATAAAAGAGCATCCTTAAATGTAGACCGTCTAGAAATAGACGGTCTATAAAAGCCCATACAAATAAGCCAAAAATTTGTAGACCGTCTATAAATTCTGTAGACCACTTGCCCTGCTTTTTATGGGTAATACTAATGTATAGGGTATAAAACCTGGTCTATTTCTATACGGTCTACATATAAGATATCTCTAAATAAAATAATATAATATAAGGAATTTGTTGACTTTACTCAACTCACCGTGGATAACATTGCTAAATTAAATAACTAATAATATAATTTATTATCAATACATAATCCTTGTGACTCGGACCAATTAACAAATGGTTCTTGACACCTTGAGGCGATGATGACTTGGCGAAAAAAATCCAAAATTGCAGCCTGTGATGACAGCATGTTCCTTTGGAGGCACTATCAATAAACCACCATAAAAATATAGTGCCACCAAAGGAGCATGCGTCGGCACAGGCTGCAATTTTGGATTTTTTTTATCACTACCATTATTACAACCAGAATAATTCATTGTTTACTGATTCTGTTTGCATTCCAATCATCTGATGTCTTAGTTATATAGTTGCAATTACAATTTGCTATTATTAGTTGAAACTCAATACTACAATGGGAACTAAGAGAAGCGAATGAATTGTGTTACATTACGTAGGTAGTATAAATGATATCACTAATATTGATGTTATGATGAAATAAAGATAGGCTTAGCTAAAATAATGAGATCGAAATTGAAACATTTTGGAGAAATTAAAAAATTCTGAAAGAAATGACTAGCGACCCCTGTTTTTTTTTCTGGGGATAGAATAATAATATATCAGAGAAAGTACCTGTAAAGTTTGAATCGATTCTGGTTCAATTTTATCTCGGAAAATTGAGCTCAAAGTTTGAAAAGATAATACAATAAAAACAGAGATTTACGCCATTTTTAAAGGAGTTATTTATCTGTTATAAAGGGAATATTTGAGAATCTAATGGCATTGAGGTAAACCTCCGTGTCTCCTCTAACGAACGATATCAAAATAAATTAGATTCAGGTTGATATTGGATAGGAATTGACACTTTGGACTAAGCATACTCAATGGACTTTTCAAAATTCTACTTCCACTCTTTTTCCCAACTTCAAGTTTGAATGTTTATAACTCCAAAATTTTTGAGAAATTTTAAATAAAAATTAAATCACATAAACCTCCAACTCTCCAAAGTATGATAACAAATTTTCAGAATTATAAACAAATTTTGAGAATGTGATTTTTGTATGATAAAAATAACCAACTGAAAGTTAAAAAATTTAAAAATAAATAATATCACGGGAAACCTCCGTATCTCCTCTTTCGAACGACACTAAATTAATTTAAATCTAATAACTAGAAGTGAGTCAAATATCTGACTGAAGTGAGCCTGGTCGAATACTAAGCCAACTTCACAGTCATCAAGGTGTGAAGAACCATTTGTTAATTGGTCGGAGTCACAAGGAACGGTAGATAAATTTGAAGTTAGTTTCTATCATAAACCATCTTGAGTTTAATGCCATTCATTCATTATGTATTGATAATAAGTTATATTATTAGTTATTTATTTTAGCAATGTTATCCATGGTTGGTTGAGTTGAGGCAACAAATTCCTTATATTATATTATATATTTAATCCATTGTATAGTAATAGTACTAGAATTAAATAGAAGCCAGCTGGAATTTATAAGTTAAATCAATATAATTATCGCAAGTTGAATCACTAGAGTAGGATTTAACAAGTTAAATCAATATAATTATTACAAGTTGAAACAATAGAATTAGTTTTCACAGTTTTACTGAAATTGAAGTGTGAGTAAACAAAGAAATTTCAACCCCCATTTATGGCAGAAATTGACCCCTTTATTGAAAAATTGATTCTCCCATCAGACGCAGAATTTTATGGCGAATCCAAATGTGAAATAAAAATTGGGGGTTTAGTAAAACATCTTTTGAGTTATGGACCAGACAAATTTTGAAAGGTGTTAAAGATGTGTCAAAAATTTCTTAATCAAAAATCGTAACCCCAGGTGCAAATTAGACGGTCCCATCGCACCTACATGCCAAGTTTAAGCCCATCAACTATAAAGCTCTGGCCAGGGCACCGTCTACGGAGAAAAAAAAAAATCCAAAATTGCAGCCTGTGCCGACGCATGTTCCTTTGGTGGCACTATATTTTGGTGGTGGTTTTTTGATAGTGCCTCCAAAGGAACATGCTGTCGGCACAGGCTGAAATTTTGGATTTTTTTTGCCATGTCATCATCACTATGAAGGTGTTAAATTATTTCAAAAAGGTGTTACAGAAGGCATCGACCCTTAGAGTGGTGGAAGTTTCCATTTAGCTCACTTCATGTTAGAGATATTCAAGTTTGAGTAGAATATATTAGCTGATGACTCAGCATTTTTAATGTGAGTGATGGGTCATCACCCAACATCAACTAACCCATTTTAAATGTCGAATTAACAAAATTGTAAAAACACATTTTTTTAACGATGTCATCATCACCTCAAGGTGTCAAGACCCACTTGTATAGGTGGCACGTGCCATAAGGACTTATTGATAAATTGAAAGTTTGTTTCTATCTTCTATGATCTCTGATATTTATGATATTTAATTAATTAGTATTGTTTCGTACGATTATGATTCACTGTATGATCGTGATTCATATACGATTATGATTCACTGTACGATTATGATTCAACCTTTGCTAATATTATAGGTTGTTAAAACCATACAAAGTTTAGACAAATCATGCTCACAATTACTTGTCAACAGGATTTTAGTTTCAGATTCACATATTTGGCTGTAACTTGGTAAGCATATGAGCTACAAGAATAATTTTGTTCACCAACGTTTTTAAAGTTAGAATTTCATTTTTTAATAATGTGTATTTCCATAGCATTCTATACATAAGGCAATGATACGCACTCAAATTTCTGGACCAGGGATTGATTAGTATAGTCAACTAAATAGATGCAATTCAATTATTCTTCGAAATAAGTAATCCAGGGTGCTTCTATTTATGTAATTGTTTTTTATAAAGGTGGTCATGTACAAGACGCATATTTTTGAGGTGTCACTTGGTCGAAATGACGTCACAGTTTTGTCTAATAAGCCAAATATGCTAAAACTTTGAACGCATGTAAAATGTTCAATTTCGCTTTTTCATACAAATTGCTTTGAGTCTTTGACTAACCCATATAGGAGTCATTTTACATAAAATATCTCAGAATCAATAATGGAATATTACCACATTCCTCTGTTGCCTCGGAAACGTGATTTCAATGCTTGAGGTCATATCTCGAGAAGAAATATAGTTACAGCTTAGTCAATGGATCCAATTGATAGCCAGTCCTAAATTTCCTATTCAATGATAATACATTTCGATGCTCTATCTCAAACCAATTTTGCGCAAAATGTGTAGAACCGTTTGAATGTATATTACAATAATCACAATTTTCAGAAAATTGGTTTGAGATAGAGCATTGAAATGTATTATCATTGAATAGGAAATTTAGGACTGGCTATCAATTGGATCCATTGACTAAGCTGTAACTATATTTCTTCTCGAGATATGACCTCAAGCATTGAAATCACGTTTCCGAGGCAACAGAGGAATGTGGTAATATTCCATTATTGATTCTGAGATATTTTAAGTAAAATGACTCCTATATGGGTTAGTCAAAGACTCAAAGCAATTTGTTTGAAAAAGCGAAATTTAACATTTTACATGCGTTCAAAGTTTTAGCATATTTGGCTTATTAGACAAAACTGTGACGTCATTTCGACCAAGTGACACCTCAAAAATATGCGTCTTGTACATGACCACCTTTATAAAAAACAATTACATAAGTAGAAGCACCCTGGATTACTTATTTCGAAGAATAATTGAATTGCATCTATTTAGTTGACTATACTAATCAATCCCTGGTCCAGAAATTTGAGTGCGTATCATTGCCTTATGTATAGAATGCTATGGAAATACACATTATTAAAAAATGAAATTCTAACTTTAAAAACGTTGGTGAACAAAATTATTCTTGTAGCTCATATGCTTACCAAGTTACAGCCAAATATGTGAATCTGAAACTAAAATCCTGTTGACAAGTAATTGTGAGCATGATTTGTCTAAACTTTGTATGGTTTTAACAACCTATAATATTAGCAAAGGTTGAATCATAATCGTACAGTGAATCATAATCGTATATGAATCACGATCATACAGTGAATCATAATCGTACGAAACAGTACAGTACACCCTCGCTAATCCGAACAGAGGCGTTCCGATTAAAAAATTTCTGTTCCGATTAGTGAATTCGTTCGGATTAGTGAAGTAATGCATTTTCAATGGGCATCTATAAAATGAGAATCTCGATAATCCGAATAAAATTTGTACAAACCTTGTTAATCCGCACTAAACATCTTGTGTACTCCTTAAAATACTTTCCTGAGACTTATTTCTTATACTTACATTGCAATATACCTATAATTACAATTTTTTCCAACTTTTGTTAGAAAAATATTTTGGTATCTCCTGTTCGGATTAGCGAGGGTTCGGATTAGCGAGGTACGGATTAGCGAGGGTGTACTGTATAAATAATTATTAATATTATTTATAATTTAACACCAATTTCAATGTTAACTTACAATTATCAAGTTAAATTATTTTTTCATAAATAATTAATTAATTAATTTGGTTATCAAATTTCAATTCCGCACACTCGATAACCCCCAATTAGTGATCGACCGAAATAAGTTTCGGCCGAATATACGGCAAACCGAATATACGGCAAATGACGCCGAATAATGGTTTCGGCATTATATAGTATTTTAATGATTTGCATTCCTAAAGATCAAAACTAACAAAAATGTTATGTTATGCATTCAATGCTTGCATTGAATTACCTTTTATTACATGGTTTACATTTGACACGATACATAAGCTTTCTACTAAAATATTGTGTCTTGACGTAAAAGGTAAATTAAATGATTATATTCCTCACATCTATAATAATAATAGGTATTAGTATTTTGCCGAAACCGATATTCTGCGCCGAATATTCGGCACAAACTATTCGGTTTCGGCCGAAACCGAATATTCGGCGAAAAACAGTTTCGGTCGATCACTATCCCCAATAAACAAATTGGAAGCATCTATATAAGTCATATACTGACTGAATTAATTATAATTAATTACGTTAGTATATTAACTTGCAATAATATTCTCGCAGAAGTAAATATAATCACATAATCTGTCGTTGTTATGAAAATATATAATCTTAGTTTTCAATTGGAAATTAGAAGCCTACTCGATCTCACAAGTTGAATCAATATAATAATCACAAGTTGAAACAATAGAGTAAGATTTAACAAGTTGAAATCAATATAATTATTACAAGTTGAAACAATAGAATTAGATTTAACAGTTTTACTGATTCTCAAGTGTGAGGAAATAGTGGAGATTGGCACCCAAATTATGGCTGAAACTACGAACAAATTTAAAATTCGTATCCTTCCAAAAGGTGTAAAATTAAATTCTCTTTCCAAACATTTAAATTTGATCAATCTCATCATTATTAATTTAATATTATGAGCCTTAATAAGCTTAATTAGGTGTTAAAATTATTTGATCAAAAATCGTAACCCCAGGTGCAAATTAGACGGCAAAACCGATTCTTCATGCCAAATTTCAGCCTAACAACTATAAAGCTCTGGCCAGGGCACCGTCTACGGAGAAAAAAAATCAAAATTGCAGCCTGTGCCGACGCAGGTTCCTTTGGTGGCACTATATTTTGTTGGTTGTTTATTGATAGTGCCTCCAAAGGAACATGCTGTCGGCGCAGGCTGCAATTTTGGATTTTTTTTCGCCAAGTCATCAACGCCCAAGGTGTCAAGAAGCATTTGCTAATTGGTCCGAGTCACAAGGAACGGTAGATAAATTTGAAGTTTGTTTCTATCTTAAACCATCTTGAGTTTAATGCCATTCATTCATTATGTATTGATAATAAATTATATTATTAGTTATTTATATTAGCATTGTTATCCACGGTTGAGTTGAATTAAGTCAACAAATTCCTTATATTATATTATTTAATTTAATCCATTGTATGGTAAATTAAATAGAAGCCAGCTGCAATTTATAAGTTAAATCAATATAATTATTACAAGTTGAAACAATGGAATTAGATTTAACAGTTATACTGAGACTGAAGTGTAAGTAAACAAAGAAATTTCAACCTCCATTTATGGCAGAAATAAAACTCTTTATTGAAAGTTTTCTTCTCCCATCAGACGCAGAATTTTATGGTGAATCCAAATGTTAAATAAAATTTGGGGGTTTAGTAAAACATATTTTGAGTTATGGACCAGACAAATTTTGAAAGGTGTTAAAGATGTGTCAAAAATTTGTTAATCAAAAATCGTAACCCCAGGTGCAAATTAGACGGTCCCATCGCACCTACATGCCAAGTTTCAGCTCTCTATGTATAAAGGTGTTGCCAGGGCACCGTCTACGGAGAAAAAAAAATCCAAAATTGCAGCCTGTGCCGACGCATGTTCCGTTGGTGGCACTATATTTTGTTGGTGGTTTATTGATAGTGCCTCCAAAGGAACATGCTGTCGGCGCAGGCTGCAATTTTGGATTTTTTTTCGCCAAGTCATCATCACTATAAAGGTGTTAAATTATTTCAGAAAAGTGTTTCAGAAGGCAATGACCCTTAGAGTGTTGGAAGTTTCCATTTAGCTCACTTAATTTTAGAGATATTCAAGTTTGAGTAGAATATAATAAGTGATGAGTCAGCATTTTTTATGTGCGTGTTGGGTGATCACCCAACACCACCCAACCCATTCGAAATATATAATTCACCAAATTGTCAAAACTCATTTTTTTTACGATGTCATTAACACCTCAAGGTGTCAAGACACATTTATAGAGGTGCTACGTGGCTTAAGGATCAATTGATAAATTGAAAGTTTGTTTCTATCTTCTATAGTCTCTGAGATTTATGATATTTAATTAATTAGTATAAATAATTATTAATATTATTTATAATTTAACACCAATTTCAATGTCAACTTATATTTATAAAGTTTGATTATTTTGTCATAAATAATAAATTAATTTATTTGGCTATCAAATTTCAATTCCGCACACTCGATAACGCCTAATAAACAAATTGGGAGCATCTATATAAGTCATATACTGACTTAATTAATTATAATTAATTACGTCAGTATATTAACAGTGCAAGAGTATTCTTGCAGAAGTAAATATAATCACATAATCTGTCGTTGTTATTGAAATCTATAATCTTAGTTTTCAATTGGAAAATAGAAGCCTACTCGATCTCACAAGTTGAATCAATATAATAATCACAAGTTGAAACAATAGAATTAGATTTAACACTTTCAACTGAACTGAAGTGTTAGTAAACAAAGGAAATTTCCAACTCAATTGTGGAACAAACGAAGCCCAATTTAAAAATTCGTGCACTGTGAAAAGGTGTAGAATTTAATTCTCTATCGAATGCATATAAATTAAATATTCGCGGATATTTATTGTTCTTTTTCTAATATTAAACAGGTGCAAAAATGTGGCCAAATAAATGTGATAAAAAAACGTGACCCCAGGTGCACATCTGTAACCCATGAGACACATATCCTGAAAATTTGGGCTCTTAGTTAATAAAACTCTGTTCTGTGGAGAGGATACGGAAGGAAAATAAAAAAATCCAAAATTGCAGCCTGTGCCGACGCATGTTCCTTAGGTGGCACTATATTTTGGTGGTGGTTTATTGATAGTGCCTCCAAAGGAACATGATGTCAGCACAGGCTGCAATTTTGGATTTTTTTTCGCCTAGTCATCATCACTATGAAGGTGTTAAATTATTACAGAAAGGTGTTTCTGTAGGCAACGACCCTTAGTGAGTTGTAAATTTCGTTTATGCTCACTTCATTTCAAAGATATTCAAGTTTCAGTAGAATATAATAGCTGATGACTCAGCATTATTTATGTGAGCTCTGGGTCATCACCCAAAACGAACCGACCCATTTGAATTATATAATTCACAAAATTGTGAAAACACATTTTTTTTACGATGTCATCATCACCTCAAGGTGTCAAGACCCACTTTTATAGGTGTTACGTGGCATAAGGATCAATTGATAAATTGGAAGTTTGTTTCTATCTTATTTGATTTCTGAGATTTATGATATTTAATTAATTAGTATAAATAATAATTAATATTATTTATTATTTAACACCAATTTCAATGTCAACTTACAATTATTAAATTAAATTATTTTGTCATGAATAATTAATTAATTATTTTGTTATCAAATTTCAATTAAGCACTCTCGATAACCCCTAATAAACAAATTATAAGCATCTATATAAGTAATATACTGACTGAATTAATTATAATTAATTACGTCAGTATATTAAGAGTGCAATAATATTCTCGCAGAAGTAAATATAATCACATAATCTGTCGTTGTTGTGAAATATATAATCTTTTTTCCAATTGGAAAATAGAAGCCTTCTCACAACTTGAATCAATATTATAATAACGAGTTGAAACAATAGAATTAGATTTAACACTTTCAATTGAACTGAAGTGTTAGTAAACAAAGGAAACTTGCAACTCAATTGTGGCACAAACTAAGTACAATTTGAAAATTCGTGCACTGTGAAAAGGTGTAGAATTTAATTCTCTATCGAATGCATATAAATTGATTATTCGCGCACTATTTATTGTTCTTTTTCTAACATTAAACAGGTGCAAAAATGTGTCCAAAAAAATGTGATATAATATCGTGACCCCAGGTGCACATCTGTAACCCATGAGACACCTGTCCTGAAAATTTCAGTTCTTAGTAATTACAACTCTGTTCTGTGGAGACAATACGGACCAATAATAATAATGATAAAATCCAAAATTGCAGTCTGTGCCGACGCATGTTCCTTTGGTGGCACTATATTTTGTTGGTGGTTTATTGATAGTGCCTCCAATGGAACATGCTGTCGGCACAGACTGCAATTTTGGATTTTTTTTCGCAAAGTCATCATCACTATAAAGGTGTTAAATTATTTTTGAAAGGTGTTTCAGAAGGCCACGACCCTTAGAGTGGTGGAAGTTTCCATTTTGCTCACTTCGTTCCAAATATATTCAAGTTTCAGTAGAATATAATAAGTGATGAGTCAACATTTTTTATGTGCATGTTGGGTGATCACCCAACTCCAACCAACCCATGCGAATTATTTAATTCACAAAATTGTAAAAATACATTTTTTTGACGATGTCATCATCAACTCAAGGTGTCAAGATTTACTTGTATAGGTGGTACGTGCCATAAGGACCAATTGATAAATTTAAAGTTTGTTTCTATCTTATATCATTTCTGAGATTAATGAAATTTAGATAATTAGTATAAATATTTAATTAATCTATTTACAATTTAACACCAATATTATGTACATCAAAATAAATAAAGTTCAATTATTTGCAATAATTATTAATCTAAATTGAATTTCACTATCATATTTGAATTCAGCGCACTCGATAACCCCAATAATCTATTTGGAACCATCTCTATACGTTAAACACAGAGCGAATTAATTTGAATTAAATATGTCATGTATCCATTGTTCAAGAATATTCTAAGCAGAAATAAATATAATCACATAATCTGTCGTTGTTATGGAATGTAGAATCTTAGTTTTCAATTGGAAAATAGAAGCCTACTCGATCTCACAAGTTGAATCAATATAATAATAACGATTGAAACAATAGAATTAGATTTAACACTTTCAATTGAACTGAAGTGTAGTAAACAAAGGAAACTTGCAACTCAATTGTGGCACAAACGAAACCCAATTAAAAAATTCGTGCACTGTGAAAAGGTGTAGAATTTAATTCTCTATCAAATGCATATAAATTAAATATTCGCGCACAATTTATTGTTCTTTTTCAAATATTAAACAGGTGCAAAAATGTGTCCAAAAAAATGTAATAAAAAATCGTGAGCCCAGGTGCACATCTGTAACCCATGAGACACCCAACCAAAAAATTTGGGCTCTTAGGTGATAAAACTCTGTTCTGTGGAGTGGCTACGGATAAATAATAATAATAATAATAATAAAAAAATCCAAAATTGCACCCTGTGCCGACGCATGTTCCTTTGGAAACACTATATTTTGTTGGTTGTTTATTGATAGTGCCTCCAAAGGAACATGCTGTCGGCGCAGGCTGCAATTTTGTATTTTTTTTCGCCAAGTCATCAACGCCCAAGGTGTGAAGAAGCATTTGTTAATTGGTCCGAGTCACAAGGAACGGTAGATAAATTGAAGTTAGTTTCTATCATAAACCATCAAGAGTTTATTGCCATTCATTCATTATGTATTGATAATAAATTATATTATTAGTTAGTTATTTTAGCAATGTTATCCACGGTGATTTGAGTTTAGTCAACAAATTCCTTATATCATTATATTATATTTAATCCATTGTATAGTAATACTACAATTAAATAGAAGCCAGCTGGAATTTATAAGTTGAATCAATTTAATTATCGCAAGTTGAATCAATAGAGTAGGATTTAAAAAGTTAAATCAATATAATTATTACAAGTTGAAACAATAGAATTAGATTTAACACTTTACTGAAATTGAAGTGTGAGCAAACAAAGAAATTTCAACCCCCATTTATGGCAGAAATTGACCCCTTTATTGGAAAATTTATTCTCCCATCAGACGCAGAATTTTATGGCGAATCCAAATATGAAATAAAATTTGGGGGTTTAGTAAAACATATTTTGAGTTATGGACCAGACAAATTTTTAAAGGTGTTAAAGATGTGTCAAAAATTTGTTAACGAAAAATCGTAACCCCAGGTGCAAATTAGACGGTCCCATCGCACCTACATGCCAAGTTTCAGCCCATCAACAATTAAGCTCTGGCCAGGGCACCGTCTACGGAGAAAAAAAATCCAAAATTGCAGCCTGTGCCGACGCATGTTCATTTGGTGGCACTATATTTTGGTGGTGGTTTATTGATAGTGCCTCCATAGGAACATGCTGTCGGCGCAGGCTGCAATTTTGGATTTTTTTTCCGCCATGTCATCATCACTATGAAGGTGTTAAATTATTTCAGAAAGGTGTTTCAGAAGGCAACGACCCTTAGAGTCGTGGAAGTTTCCATTTTGCCCACTTCGTTTCAAAGATATTCAAGTTTCAGTAGAATATAATAAGTGATGAGTCATCATTTTTTATGTGAGTGTTGGGTCATCACCAAACACCAACTAACCCATTTTAATGTCGAATTAAAAAAATTGTAAAAATACATTTTTTTAACGATGTCATCATCACCTCAAGGTGTCAAGACCCACTTGTATAGGTGGTACCTGGCATAAGGACCAATTGATAAATTGAAAGTTTGTTTATATCTTGTATCATCTCTGAGATTAATGAAATTTAGCTAATTAGCATAAAAATTTAATTAATGTATTAATTATTTAACACCATTATTATATACAGCAAAATAAATTAAGTTCAATTATTTGCAATTATTATTAATTTAAATTGAATTTCACTATAATGTTTGAATTCCACGCACTCGATAACCCCAATAATCCAATTGGAACCGTCTATAAGTTAAATACAAAAGGAATTAATTATAATTAATTACGTCAGTACATTAATTGTGCAAGAATATTCTCGCCGAAATAAATATATTCACTTAATCTGTCGTTGTTGTGGAATGTAAAATCTTAACGGTTCTATCATAAACCATCTTGAGTTTAAAGCCATTCATTCATTATGTATTGATAATAAATTATGGGAATCCATATATAGAGCTGAGCTTTGTAGAGTTCAGATTTTTTCCCATACTAAAAGCCCAGGCTTACTTTCTAAAGGTCAATTTCAAACTCTGAAAAAAACTGACCTTTCTCAGTGCATGAATACACATAGTGAAAAACTGAACTCTACAAAGCTCAGCTCTATATAAGTAATTTCATAAATTATATTATTAGTTATTTATTTTAGCAATGTTATCCACGGTTAAGTTGAATTAAGTCAACAAATTCCTTATATTATAATATTTTATTTAATCCATTGTATAGTAATACTACAATAAATAGAAGCCAGCTGGAATTTATAAGTTAAATCAATATAATTATCGCAAGTTGAATCACTAGAGTAGGATTTAACAAGTTAAATCAATATAATTATTACAAGTTGAAACAATGGAATTAAATTTCACAGTTTTACTGAAATTGAAGTGTGAGTAAACAGAGAAATTTCAACCCCCATTTATGGCAGAAATTGACCCCTTTATTGAAATATTTTTTCTCCCATCAGACACAGAATTTTATGGCGAATCCAAATGTGAAATAAAATTTGGGGGTTTAGTAAAACAATTTTCAAGTTATAGACCAGACAAATTTTGAAAGGTGTTAAAAATGTGTCCAAAATTTGTTAATCAAAAATCGTAACCCCAGGTGCAAATTAGACGGTCCCATCGCACCTACATGCCAAGTTTAAGCCCATCAACAATTAAGCTCTGGCCAGGGCACCGTCTACGGAGAAAAAATAATAAAAATAATAATAATAATATTAAAGGCAGTAAGATTAGAACTGGCCCACTATACTATAGTATAGTCGGCACAGTAAAAAATAATAAAAATAATAAAGGCAGTGATTCCAATACTGGGCCACTATACTATAGTATAGTCGGCACAGTAATAATAATAATAATAAAAATCCAAAATTGCAGCCTGTGCCAACGCATGTTCCTTTGGTGGCACTATATTTTGGTGGTGGTTTATTGATAGTGCCTCCAATGGAACATGCTGTCGGCACAGACTGCAATTTTGGATTTTTTTTTCGCCATGTCATCATCACTATGAAGGTGTTAAATTATTTCAAAAAGGTGTTTCAGAAGGCATCGAACCTTAAAGTGGTGGAAGTTTCCATTTAGCTCACTTCATTTTAGAGATATTCAAGTTTGAGTAGAATATAATAGCTGATGACTCAGCATTTTTTATGTGAGTGTTGGGTCATCACCCAACATCAACTAACCCATTTTAAATATCGAATTAACATAATTGTAAAAACACATTTTTTTAACGATGTCATCATCACCTCAAGGTGTCAAGACCCACTTGTATAGGTGGCACGTGCCATAAGGACTAATTGATAAATTGAAAGTTTGTTTCCATCTTATATCATTTCTGAGATTAATGAAATTTAGATAATTAGTATAATATTTAATTAATCTATTAATAATTTAACACCAATATTATGGTCATCAAAATAAACTAAGTTCAATTATTTGTAAGTATTATTAATCTAAATTGAATTTCACTATCATATTTGAATTCAGCGCACTCGATAACCCCACTAATCTATTTGGAACCATCTCTATAAGTTAAACACAGAGCGAATTAATTAGAATTAAATTTGTCATGTATCCATTGTGCAAGAATATTCGAAGTAGAAATAAATATAATCACATAATCTGTCGTTGTTATGGAATGTAGAATCTTAGTTTTCAATTATAAAATAGAAGCCTACTCGATCTCACAAGTTGAATCACTAGAATTATCGCAAGGTGAAACAATAGAATTAGATATAACACTTTCAATTGAACTGAAGTGTTAGTAAACAAAGGAAACTTGCAACTCAATTGTGGTACAAACGAAACCCAATTAAAAAATTCGTGCACTGTGAAAAGGTGTAGAATTTAATTCTCTATCGAATGCATATAAATAGAATATTCGCGCACTATTTATTGTTCTTTTTCTAATATTAAACAGGTGCAAAAATGTGTCCAAAAAAATGTGATAATAAAACGTGACCCCAGGTGCACATCTGTAACCCATGAGACACATATCCTGAAAATTTGGGCTCTTAGTTAGTAAAACTCTGTTCAGTAGAGAGGCTACGGACTAATAATAACTAACCAAAGCACTAAGATTAGAACTGGGCCACTATACTATAGTATAGTCGGCACAGTAATAATAATAATATACCAAAGCACTAAGATTAGAACTGGGCCACTATACTATAGTATAGTCGGCACAGTAATAACTAACCAAGGCAGTAAGATTAGAACTGGGCCACTATACTATAGTATAGTCGGCACAGTAATAATAATAACAACAAACCAAAGCACTAAGATTAGAACTGGGCCACTATACTATAGTATAGTCGGCACAGTAATAATAATAATAAAATCCAAAATTGCAGCCTGTGCCGACGCATGTTCCTTTGGTGGCACTATATTTTGGTGGTGGTTTATTGATAGTGCCTCCATAGGAACATGCTGTCGGCGCAGGCTGCAATTTTGGATTTTTTTTCCGCCATGTCATCATCACTATGAAGGTGTTAAATTATTTCAGTAAGGTGTTTCAGAAGGCAACGACCCTTAGAGTCGTGGAAGTTTCCATTTTGCTCACTTCGTTTCAAAGATATTCAAGTTTCAGTAGAATATAATAAGTGATGAGTCTGCATTTTTTATGTGAGTGTTGGGTCATCACCCAACACCAACTAACCCATTTTGAATGTCGAATTAAAAAAATTGTAAAAATACATTTTTTTAACGATGTCATCATCACCTCAACGTGTCAAGACCCACTTGTATAGGTGGTACCTGGCATAAGGACCAATTGATAAATTGAAAGTTTGTTTATATCTTGTATCATCTCTGAGATTAATGAAATTTAGCTAATTAGCATAAAAATTTAATTAATGTATTAATTATTTAACACCACTATTATATACAGCAAAATAAATTAAGTTCAATTATTTGCAATTATTATTAATTTAAATTGAATTTCACTATAATGTTTGAATTCCACGCAATCGATAAACCCAATAATCCAATTGGAACCGTCTATAAGTTAAATACAAAAGGAATTAATTATAATTAATTACGTCAGTACATTAATTGTGCAAGAATATTCTCGCCGAAATAAATATATTCACTTAATCTGTCGTTGTTGTGGAATGTAAAATCTTAACGGTTCTATCATAAACCATCTTGAGTTTAAAGCCATTCATTCATTATGTATCGATAATAAATTATATTATTAGTTATTTATTTTAGCAATGTTATCCACGGTTAAGTTGAATTAAGTCAACAAATTCCTTATATTATAATATTTTATTTAATCCATTGTATAGTAATACTAGAATTAAATAGAAGCCAGCTGGAATTTATAAGTTAAATCAATATAATTATCGCAAGTTGAATCACTAGAGTAGGATTTAACAAGTTAAATCAATATAATTACAAGTTGAAACAATGGAATTAGATTTCACAGTTTTACTGAAATTGAAGTGTGAGTAAACAAAGAAATTTCAACCCCCATTTATGGCAGAAATTGACCCCTTTATTGAAAAATTTCTTCTCCCATCAGACGCAGAATTTTATGGCGAATCCAAAAGTGAAATAAAATTTGGGGGTTTAATAAAACAATTTTTGAGTTATGGACCAGACAAATTTTGAAAGGTGTTAAAAATGTGTCCAAAATTTGTTAATAAAAAATCGTAACCCCAGGTGCACATCTGTAACCCATGAGACACCCATCCTAAAAATTTGGGCTCTTAGTTGATAAAACTCTGTTCTGTGGAGTGGCTACGGATAAATAATAATAATAACTAACCAAGGCACTGAGATTAGAACTGGGCCACTATACTATAGTATAGTCGGCACAGTAATAACTAACCAAGGCAGTAAGATTAGAACTGGGCCACTATACTATAGTATAGTCGGCACAGTAATAACCAAGGCAGTAAGATTAGAACTGGGCCACTATACTATAGTATAGTCGGCACAGTAATAATAACCAAGGCACTAAGACCAATACTGGGCCACTATACTATAGTATAGTCGGCACAGTAATAAAGGCAGTGATTCCAATACTGGGCCACTATACTATAGTATAGTCGGCACAGTAATAATATACAATAAAGGCAGTAAGATTAGAACTGGGCCACTATACTATAGTATAGTCGGCACAGTAATAATAATATTAAAGGCAGTAAGATTAGAACTGGGCCACTATACTATGGTATAGTCGGCACAGTTTTAAAAAAAAACCCTCACAGACGGGATGGGAGTGTGCTCCTTCTGATTACACTTCCCCAATGTTTAATTTAACTAGAATTTCAATATTCAAATTACATTTCATCTTAATGTAATACAATTTAATCAATGTTTGAATTGTGAAGACTTCAAATGTTTAATTAAATTAATTAAAGATTAATTATTACAAATAGAAATTAGGAATACGTGTTAGTATTTACGTTACTATCTTGAATAATAAATTGACATCATCATCAACTTGTAAAATATTCCAACTTCCAAGTGTTTCAATTGGGGCTGAAACGAATATACCGAATATTCGAATATTCGTTCGAAATGATTGAACGAATATTCGTTCGTTTGCAAACGAATATTCGTTACGAAACGAATATTCGTTTGGACGAATATTAGATTGAAACGGATATTCGTTAACTAATTTTGGGCAACAACAAGACTTTTGTATAGCTGAGAAATATTGTAAATATATATTCCCACTTAAACTAGCTGATTATTAGTCAACTTGTGTATAATACACTTTGTGACTATTATTATACCATTCTAACATTATCAAAAACCTATTTTCCAATGTATTTTGTCTCTTGAAATTGATTTAATGCTTAGTCATCCAAACGAACGAATATTCGAATATTCGTTCGTTTAGAAAAAGGTTCGTTCGTTACATTTCGAATATTCGTTTCAGCCCTAGTTTCAATTGCACTTGTATGAAACACATATTCACTTACAAACCAATCAATAACAGTCATTATCTTTAGTAGGCTTATGTAATATGTTATATTGTATTGAGTATACTATAGAGTAATTACAATATGGAGAAGATGGCTGATTTATGTAAATAATCGTTAATAAAACGTAGAATTGATTAGCGACCTAATAATTTTAATTGATATATAGAAAGAACATCCTTAGGAGAATACAACCTCTATATTTTCAATAACTAATTCGAATTATTAAAGAGTCACTGAACCAGAATACAAATTTCGATATAACTGACGAACAAAAGCGAAATTGAGAAATCAGGCTTCGAGGTGATCATCTCCAGGAAATTCTATATCTCCTGTCCAAATTTGAAATCTCTATCACCAATGGTTTAGTCAGGCCATCGCGTACGGCCGGCCGGAAGTCCGACAGAGGTAAATTCAATAGTGTGCACTTATAGTATAAAACTATAGTAGGACCCTACTATAACGTTTTTTACTAGAAGGAGCACACTAATAAATTCAATAGTGTGCACTTATAGTATAAAACTATAGTAGGACCCTACTATAACGTTTTTTACTAGAAGAAGCACACTAAAAATATTATTAAAGGCAGTAAGATTAGAACTGGGCCACTATACTATAGTATAGTCGGCACAGTAATAAAGGCAGTAAGATCAATACTGGGCCACTATACTATAGTATAGTCGGCACAGTAATAAAATAATAATAATATTATTAAAGGCAGTAAGATTAGAACTGGGCCACTATACTATAGTATAGTCGGCACAGTAATAATAATAATAAAGGCAGTGATTCCAATACTGGGCCACTATACTATAGTATAGTCGGCACAGTAAAATAATAATAATAAAAATAATAATAAAGGCAGTGATTCCAATACTGGGTCACTATACTATAGTATAGTCGGCACAGTAATAATAATAATAAAGGCAGTGATTCTAATACTGGGCCACTATACTATAGTATAGACGGCACAGTAAAAATAAAAATAATAATAAAGGCAGTGATTCCAATACTGGGCCACTATACTATAGTATAGTCGGCACAGTAAAAATCCAAAATTGCAGCCTGTGCTGACGCATGTTCCTTTGCACTATATTTTGTTGGTGGTTTATTGATAGTGCCTCCAAAGGAACATGCAGTCGGCGCAGGCTGCAATTTTGGATTTTTTTTCGCCAAGTCATCAACGCCCAAGGTGTGAAGACTATTTGTTAATTGGTCGGAGTCACAAGGAACGGTAGATAAATTTGAAGTTAGTTTCTATCATAAACCATCTTGAGTTTAATGCCATTCATTCATTATGTATTGATAATAAGTTATATTATTAGTTATTTATTTTAGCAATGTTATCCATGGTTGGTTGAGTTGAGTCAACAAATTCCTTTTATTATATTAATTAATTTAATCCATCGTATAGTAATACTAGAATTAAATAGAAGCCAGCTAATAAAATTTGGGGGTTTAGTTAAACATTTTTTGAGTTATGGACCAGACAAATTTTGTCCAAAATGTGTTAATAAAAATCATAACCCCAGGTGCAAATTAGACGGTCCATACGCACCTACATGCCAAGTTTCAGCTCTTTATCTATAGAGGTGTGGGCAGGACCGTCTACGGAGAAATAATAATAATAATAATATCGATAAAGGCAGTGATTCCAATACTGGGCCACTATACTAAAGTATAGTCGGCACAGTAATAATAAAAATAAAGGCAGTGATTCCAATACTGGGCCACTATACTATAGTATAGTCGGCACAGTAATAAAGGCGTAAGATAAGAACTGGGCATAGTAAAAATAAAGCAGTGATTCCAATACTGGGCCACTGTACTATAGGATAGTCGGCACAGTAAAAATCTAATCATTAGTTTCAGAAAAGTATTTTGGAACAGATAGCTCTTCACGATTTTTTTAATTCGTCCTCACTTTCCTGATAAATAGGCTCAAAGGTGCCACAATTCACCCTTAACTTTCTAAAATCGTAAATTCATTAATATTCAATTATGCAATTATTTCGTGGTTTCGATGAAGAATTACTATTTATGAATAAATCAATAGATTCAGTGTTATTTCGATTCAAGTTATTGTTGATATCATAATTACAATAAAGAATTCTAGTTGTATATGATTAATTAATTTACATTCAATAGCCATTACTATACAAATCGATTTCTGATATCATAGTTACAATAAAGTATTCTATATATATGAATAATTCAATTTGATTCAATAGCTGCTACTAGTATATAAATCGATTTCTAATACATAGTAGTATTAACATGAAAGCTCGATTATATATGAAAATATCTTGCTAATAGAGCAGTATTGCTATTAAAACAATAGCACCACTAGACAAGTAATTCCGAGGATAAAAGGGGTCAATGACAGTCAGACACTTCACCGAAATAGTCCGGTGTAGGTACATTATGGTTAACATCAAAAAAATTTAATTCCCATAAGGTTAGGTCATTTATAGTTTCTAAAATTTCACCAAAAGAAATAATATAATTGCAGAGATGAACACTTGGTGACGTCACAAACCATTGCTTGTCTGACAATTACATTGATGAACAAAAGTTCTCAATATATAGTAAATACAGAGCTGCATGCAAATAATAGTAAACAGTAAAATAAAACAAACAGAGCATGGTAGTAGAAATTCTGCTACAATTCCATGTCTTGTGTCTCATCTTCTGAGAGATCTGAGATAGAACTCTCACTCGAACTGTCATCCTCCCCATCAGCTTCTTTCAGGGCTTTTTCAGTCGCATACTTATCTATATACTCCCGAACTCGCTTCTTAAATTCCTCTGGCTTGTTGATAAACAGCGCGGCAGCATCCCCGTTGAGAGGGTCACTAGGATTGGGGTAGGTTAGGAGCTGCGGCAAGAATGACTCAAATACGTTCTGGAGGTCATACAGAGCAGTCCAAGATTGGTTGATAACGTCCAAACACACAGAGCCCGAAGCTTCGTCAATGTTAGGATGATAAATTCGATTCAGGAAACCAATCGATGGGGATTTGAAGGGGTATTTCTCAGGAATATCCACTCGAACCTTCCATATACCCCCTTCATAAGGAGTGCCATCTGGTCCGTGAAATTTGACCATTAACTCATTTAGCCCTCCAAGGATGGTAACTTCGTACTTGTTCTCAATCAGCTTACACACGTCAGTGTCCATACGGCGCTTGTTAGCGACAGGTGAGCAAGACATTGGTAGGGTGACAAATGGATAAATAAATTAAAACAAAAAAGCCCAGCTGGCGAAAGTGAGATGAAATATGCTTTTAAGTAAAGAAAGAAATCTTGTATAATATACTGGAACTTATTGGGTTTCGATAGGCAATAGTGAGGTTTTAGATCTAATTCAACAGTGTACAACAGCACATTAGGAATAAGATAATGTACTTTTGAATAAATTAAATCAATTATATGAATAGGCAGCTCTGCTATTAAAACTGATTATATTAGTTAATATTGTTCTTGTTAAATTAATCCAATTAACTATAAGATTGATATACCTTATTATAGGAAATTAACGCGTCATGAAATTAACGCGAATTTCTCCAAATCGAGTTAATTTCAATGACCTTAATTTCCTGCTATTTAGCAAATTATACAATGGATGGACAAACTTCCGAGCTACATATTTTCAGATGTGCAACTAGTTTGAAAGGATATAACATGTCTATCAAGTAGATTGGAAGCCTATTTGGGCACAATAATACGTAGTATTCAATCAGGAGATTAATATTCCTGAATTTTTTTCTAAAATTTATTCGCGTAAATTTCATGTATTTGAAAATGTTCAGCTCCAATTCGCATTTATTACATGGAGCGTTAATTTCCTTAATTTCATGGCGCGTTAATTTCCTATAATAAGGTAATCAAAAACGATACTCAATTAAACTATTCATTTGATTAAATAGATGATTTAAATACAAACAATTACACTAAACAAGAATCGCAGATATTTTTCAGAAAGAAAAGGAATTGGCCGATAAATAAGTACACGTAATCCATTATTTAGTTGGGTAATGACTATTGTATTTGTAGTTGAGTAGGAGTTCACAAGGGTGTAATAGTCATACAAATGTAGAGATTACAAATTTCTTACAATTTCACCTATAGAATCAATATTGTTGGCTTTCTGTTAAATAATTTGAAACTACTATTAGTAAGATCTTGATAAAGCCAGACCGTGGAATGGTTGAGCGATCTTTCGCGAAGCGACTAAGTGGTGGGCCTCGTAGTCAATAAGGGTCGAAATACCGATTTTAAAGAATAGACGCAAATGTAATAATAATGGTTTTCACCGCAGTTCTAACGGCTTAAGATATTTGCCATTAGGAATCTCAATAATTATCCGAATCCATACTAGTAAATTTATTAGACGAGTAATACATGCATATAACAGAACTTGTACTATATACTTACTACCGGAGTTGAGTTGAGTCTTATTAATCGTACTAATGGGAGTCCATTATAAATAAGCATATCAGTATTTAGAAAACAACGAAACTTTTTTTCCAAACACAGATCTGATAGTAAAATTCGAATTGCATTCGTGACCTGTTCTTTATAACAATATTACATGGATTTAATTTAATTATAACCACCCTAATGTATTTATTGACAAATTCAATAAAAATAATCAAGACACACTACCATAATTTAGACCGATCATGGAAAAAGTGAAGCATTTGACTGTGCTTCATACGATCCATGAAATAACCCTTACTTAAGAAGCGGTCAACAAGTTCCCAATCTTCTCCTCCCCATTTATCTTTGTAAGTAGCGGAATCGAAAGAGCCTATTTTGACCCAATCTGACATGTACATACTGAATAGTCCATATCCCACTCCTTCCCAGAAACCTGACGGGTTTAGAATTGTACGACCGCAATCCAAACGGAATACAATAGGCGCGTAGCCAGATAAACCCTGAAAGCTATGCTTGCGGATTGATTCAATGATATCGTTAGGCAATTCCAGGTGTAGATCACAAGTAAACACAATTTCATTCTCATTATCCACCATGGATAGAGCCATGTTGAGGGAGGAAGCTCTCTGGTATTTTCCTTCCATGCGAACGAATTTCTTGTGCGGAATTAAACTTCGTTTTACTAAATGTTCTGCATCAATATCTGAACTCTCAAAGTCTATAACTATAATACCGAAGTTTTCATCATTGGTTTCACGATAAATTCGTTCCACATTTTCGATAAAGTATTGAAAAAAATGACCTTGATTTTTTAACGATAATGCGATATGTACAAACACACTGCTCTTGTATCTAACACCTTTTGGTTGACAAAATGAATAAGGATTAGCTACAGGTGAAAATATAAATTGAGAAAAGCGGTATTTCACTTTGTCATTGAATTCAACTTCTGTTTCAATCAGAAAACGGTTTCCTTTCGATGAATCTCTCTGCACCTCCATGTTGACCAAAGAGATTGATTTGATTTCAGACCATTTCCCTTGCATATTATTAGTGTGTGCTTCCAGAATAGAATTTGCTTCTTGCTTAGGAATTACTTCATTTCGCCCACTGCTTGCACCATTGAAAGATGAACCATCATCAGGATATACTGAAAGCACCATGGGTCCTACCATCTCCACGCCTCGATATCTTCCAATAGATCGTACAGTAGCAAAGGAAGGCGAATAATCACACTCAGTGTAGAGTTTATCTAATTCTTTTAATGACAAATGTGGCAGAGTAATGAAACTTATTCGCTTAGCAAAGTTAGCATCTGTTTTCATCTCAGGAAGTCTGAATGGGGGATAAGGAGGGTTTGGAATTGGACTTGACTGAATAGCTTGCCTGGAAGTAGCACCTATATAAGCTTTATCGATATCCCGAAACTCTCTCTCCCCTGGAATGAGCCATTTCAATGACAAATCACCAAAAATATCTAATTTTAAAGAGAAGAAAAATTCTATATAGAAACATTTATTTTCATCCAGCTTTACCATGTTCTCGTCATTCAAGAATGAGGAATACTGATCGCTAGCTAGTATATTACTGCGTAACTGCAACAAAGGAACTATAGCTAAGTTAGAAGGTCGTTTGTCTTTAGATATCCAAAGTTGAACTGGTACTTGCTTATCAACAGCGAATGTATAATTTCCAGCTAAAGGCGGGATTAAGTATCCAAAAACCCTGTATATTGAATCTGAGGAATCGAATGTTAGTTTTGAGGTTGTTTTATGGAAAATCGGAAAGTTCGGGAATAATGGCCATGATAATATCTGAGACAGTGAGTCATCACAGAAGAATTTCCATTCAAACAAGTGTAATTCATTTGGCAAATTGAGGGATTGCTGAACTTCTGAAGTCGTAACATTCCTTAGGAGAGAATCAGGTGACTGGAGAAGAGAAGGTTCGAGATCACTTGTCATCTCATCAGTTTGATTTGTTGGCTCAAGTAAAATAGATTTACTCTGTGTGCTTTTGGGTATCAGCGATGATGTGAAGGTCAAAGGAGTAAAAAGAGTGCTAGATTTACGAGCTGGTGGAACGTGTACAACATTCTGCCCATTATTCAAATACTTGGAGTAATCGGAGTGTTCAAATACTTGAACATCGATAAGAAAATAGGAAAAAAATAGTATAAATAAGAAAGATAAAAGCAGAATATAGCTAAAAGTTTGCTTCGAATTCATTGAGTTGTGTATTGGAGGTTTTTGGATAATAAACTCTAAAGAAGATGTATGCGATAAATATTCAATCAACAATTCTAAGTCAAAATAATATACTTTGGAATAAGCGTTTATTTCCATCATTTACATTAGAAATAAGAAATGGGAATTGGCCCGTTGAGAGCAATGCGGCTTATGCCTGATATTTATTTTCTCCCCTTGAACGAACTGTAATTTGAATGTATTAGAATATTACCTATTTAGCAATTTGAAATAACATTAACGTGCTCGAAATATAATAACAGCTGAACACTAGTGGTTGTAATGGAATATATACTCAAGTTTTAAACTAAATATAGCCTATTCTAATCGATTTAAAGCAAGACGGGTAACCTAATCTATCACGTGGTCACTTTTGGCTGGAATGCCAGTAGTCTCGCGAGAACGAAATCCCAGTTTTTGGCTTGCTAATAAAATAATGATATGGCAATACCACAAATTTTCCAAAATAGAGTTATATAAATAACGGCTAATTGGAAAAGAGAAATTCACGATAATGAGAAATTGGAGCATTTTTCTCTTCGATAAAAAAAAGATCAAAGTTTGGGGTAAAAACAGTACTGAACAGCGTAGCTAGTTTTCTAAATTTTCTTCTGCCAAACGATTTCTTGGCTTGCATTTGACTGTTGTCATTGCAGAAAATGTAATCTCACAGCATATATGTTAAACTAATATAGACATAATTTTACCAGTTAGGAGGCGAATGGATGCCTGCGGGCCTTTATTTGGGTGGGCGTTGCGCACCCAGAGGTGCGCTATATTTAACAAAAATTTAACTAGGGTGCGCATTTCCAGGCATGCATCTAGGTAAATTTTGGATTTTTGTATTGTTTGGGTGCGCGACAGTTTAATCTGCGCACCCAAAGGTGTGCAGATTTTCGAAAGCTAGATGAAGCCCTTGATGTCTGGATAATATTTTCCCAGTTTAGAGTAGATTCGTTGGGAGTAGTTTTGAATATCAATAAGTTCATTTCTATTGTAATATGGGTCCAATTTAAATAAAAGGAAAATCTGTCAAAATATCTATATAGCATTAGTCTCGAAACCATTGACACTATTGACAACTCTAAATCCCACGATCCCGGCATCCGGTTAATTTCATGGAATCGGAAATCGAATCCCGGGTATTAGATCTTTATTTTGTAGTATTTATATAGAGGATATCTCAATTTTACTTTTCTTGGTGTTATACAACAGTACTACTTAATATTATTAATATAATAATTGCAAATTGTTTTAAGAAACCAAATCAGTTATTATACTCGTAAACTACATAATAAGGAAATTGTCGTATCGTTAAGTAACGTATTATTCAATGCTATGGTATTATTAAACTACTAGCGCGTTACGCAATTACGCACCCCACACAACAACCGCTTTGCGGTTGTTGTGTATTACAGTCTATTCTCTCTAATTGTCCACTTCTCTAATAGTCCACTTTTCTAATAGTCCACTTATTTACTTGTCCAAATCATGGGCGGCGCGGCCGCATCCCGCACGGGTGATTCACCCGCGGGCCCCTCAACTGATTACAAAGGGGGGCCCTTGTTCAGGCCCCCCGGTACCCCTGGACAAAGGGGACTAGTAGGTCGATCACCCGGGGGCCCCCAAAAGCCGCGCCGCCTCTGGTCCAAATCAACTATTTATAAATCTATAATAGTCCCATGTTCTCTAATAGTCCACATTGGGCCAATTTCCCACAGGTGGACTATTAAAGAGAACAGTGTGTATATCATATCATGACGTCACATTTTGACAATGAGTAAGCATGTATGTGATTTTCGGTGGGGATATATTGGTACTATTTATGTATATATAGTATTTAATTTTCACGTTTTACTCTCATAGTGTGAGTTAAAAGCATTTAGGTGAATTTTAACACTTTGAAAATGTGACAATGACGTCATAATTCATGGTAAGTGTGAATTTTCGCTTAAGACTCGAACTTGTCCGAGCCAGACCCAAAATACCCCTGCATGCCAAAAATCAGCCCTGCATAAAAACGTATATATACACACAAATATTAATTGTGTTTTATTAATAGTATAGATTGTATTTGTTATAGCTAAATCTCATTTACTAATTGCTTATACACTGTTACTAAGATTCCTTCTTATTAAATATTGTACTAGTTAAATTTGAAATAACGTTCCTGTCAATTTGACCCGAAGGTGGGACTCAGCCTCATACCAGAGATGCCCCGTGTTCATCTACGTATATAAATTTCTTTTAGCCAATTCAAAGATTTTGCAAATCGGGTATAGACCTAATCTATTTATTAACTTGAATTGAGAATTACATACCAGCGATTGACAATTTAGGATCCTAAAGCTAATTTGGTTCTTAATTCCGTTAACATGACCCAAAAGAGTTTAAAATAAAGAATATCTACCCCTGGATATTGCACAATGTGTTCGAATAATGGGTCCGGAGTCCAGACAGTATAATGTATCTAGAGTAAAAACAAAACATCAACAAGGTAACTCTCAATACGGGCAGATAATATACCAATTGGATAAAAAATAAAAAATTCAAAGCTTCGACACTTGAGATACATATGGTGCTTGGGCTATCATTAAGCTCTTTAATATTAGTAAACTCGTCACAATTTCCCCACACAGTTGATTTGATGTTATTGAGGTACGTGATGGTATTGATGTAACCATAGGCGCCGAAAGGGGGGGGGTCAGGGAGGGTGTCACCCCCCCTGGCCGAGGAGAATTCAGGGGAAAAAAATGGAAAATTCTTGATTCCATAACGAGTTTGTATAAATATCAGTGGATGATGTATATATCTTTACAATTATGCCCATCAAACATTGATTTTATCCCCATAAGCATTGTTTTTTGAACTTTCACATTTGAATATTACGTCACACCCCCCCTAGCGTTTGAGAGTTTCGGCGCCCATGGATGTAACGCCCAAGTAAAGAGAACTATCCATTACATGGTAAGCCACGAAATGGCCATTTAGTAGAGGAAATGTCCCGATGAATGGTTGCGGTAAGAAAATTGAACTAATTGCCAATTTGGGTTCTATGAATTGTTGAAAGGAAGAGTTCTGAAACAGTTCGACTAGCATACACTCTCTCTCAGCTAAGACTCTTAAAGCTTGCATGTGTTTAACGAATACATGACCATATTTAGTCTCGGACAATATTAGCCTGTATGTTTTAATAGCTCTTAACTTTAGTTTCCATCTCTCTCTATCAGTATGTTTATTTCCTGTCATTGATTCTACAAACGTTTTGATTTCCTGGCACGTAGTGATTGGATGCTCTAGGCGCCCTTCTCTGTAGCTCCTCATAGATACGGTCTGATAACTCGCTGTTAACTCGTTGGAGAGCTTATAATAGGCAAGGTGCAGGGGCGTAGGCAGGGGGGGTTTCCCGTTGCCCGGAAACCCCCCTAAACCTCTTAGATATACGTAACAGTAGTCTAAGTGTACAGAGTCGACTGTACTAGTAAGCTGTTTGGAAACCCCCCTAGTGACCACCCTGGCTACGCCCCTGAGGTGGATAGCTAATTGGATGAACCCTTGGTAATATACGCCATATTTCTTAATCAGATAGATACCAAAATAGTTGAAATCAACACTAAACGCATCATAATCTGAAATCCACATATTTAGCTTGTATCTTGCATCTTCCAAATATAGCAAACTTTTTGGAGAAATTTCCCAGTCTAATAATTCTACTTTTAAAGATGAATGTAAATTGATTGCTGGGTTCAATTGTGGTTTTGTATTGGGCACTATATCCAAAAAATACATTACAGTTCCATCAACCATTGCGTGATCAGTCATCCAAGTTATGTAACCGTCTTTAGTGAATATAATCTGAAGTCCGAGGCCATTCCATCGATTGAAACATCTACATTCGTCACGGATATCGCCAAACCTTATCCTCTTGGAAATCTCAATCTCATCTCCAGCCTTAGACTCATCAATACACAACCCGAAAAGACTGCCTTCAATTTCGCTAAGTGCTCTAGCATTGACCGCAGACCCGCGTACCAGCTCTTGCCTCGCTGAGCACCATATATCTCTTTCCAAACTAGTCAACAATCCGATAGGAGCATGGCCCTGTTCCTGTGCATTTTCAGAGCTCACAACTCGATACAATAGTTCATACACTTCTTCCAGACCCAGAGGTATTGCTCCCTCGCCAGTGTGGTAAACTGGCATTTTGTATATCCTCCCGGCATACAATACCACGATGTGCTTGCTGTTGGGAGAGAATACGAATTCGTCAAGTCCCTCTCTCGGCAGTCTATACCCACCGACCAACCGTTTGTATGGACTCATGCTTTGTAGAACATTGCCTAACATTTCCTGGGGCAATAATTCTTCATGGATATCTCTCAACACTCTCACTATTTGAACTAAATGCAGGGAAATAGCTAGTAACATTTCTCTTTCTGTAGACCAGTCAAGTTTAACTCTTAGAGTCGTTATGCCATTCATAAACAACAAGGAATTTTTGTTTGAGAGGAATCGCCTCTCAACCCAAATTTGGGTCGCCCAATTGTCCGTCTCATCTGCGTATCTCAACAGAATATTCTGTAGATAAGGCCCTTCGCTTTCGGAAAAGTACTTTGTAGATAATAATAACTTGGAGAATTGTGCTTGTGTGGTAAGGGGCTTCATTGCATTTAGAAATCTATCAAGAGAGTCAGACAGGACAGGGACTGGTAGCTTCGGAAGAATAGTGTAATTAGACATTCTAACAGCTCCTTTAATGAAATAGGATCTTAATAATTGATAAATAAAGTTTAATAATTAGCATAACGAGAGGAATGAGTAAAGTATATAATCACTGAGAAACAGTTATGTGAAGGGGTATTAATGTAAGAACTGACTGTATCTGTTCCAAGCTAACAAAATACATTCAACTCTGCTCAACTACATTTGCCTCTTGTAATGACTACTCTCTGCAAATGGCTCAAAAGTTTTATAAAACACGGGTGGGGACGTATTACCCCGGACTTAAAGGCATTATGCCACCCTTCAACAGCGTTGTTGATCTGTGCGGTCCTAGATATTACACGAACGAACATGTTCCACATTCTTATTGGGT
The DNA here is from genome assembly GCA_028753945.1 of Hexactinellida sp. DTS-2022. NCBI lineage: Eukaryota > Metazoa > Porifera > Hexactinellida > Hexactinellida sp. DTS-2022. The sequence continues at coordinate 4,338,083 of JAPNXP010000014.1, forward strand.
ACTGTGGAGGCATTCTACTTTGATACGGGAGTCTTCTACCTATGCAATTTATTTCAAATTATTCCGCTATTTCTACTGCAATAGGATTAAACTAAACCATTAGTGTGACGAAGTGCTGTCAGTTTCATCACATTCTGGAACGACGCTCGAGTTTCTAACATGCTCATTTGGACAGCGAACTCTTCGTCATCCATATATTGAGTTATAAGCCCTTTTGACTGAATTTTCCTGTAGAGTTTTTGTGACAAATGAAAAAAGCATCCGGAAATAACGGAAATAAATTGATCTTCTAAAGTAGGGGTCCAAAACCTGTGGTCCGCGGACCCCTTAGGGGTCCGAAAAATCTCGAGATTTGTATTACGCGTAATGGGAGGGGGTCCGCATCGTGTTTAATATTTGTTATAGGGGGTCCGCGGTTGAAAAAAGGTCGGGAAACGCTGTTCTAAAGCATTAATAGCTGCCTTTTCGAAGTCTACCATGATTGTTGGATTTAAATCTGGTTCGAGTTCAACCAATTTGCTAGAATTTTCTGTATGCAATTCAGGCTTTCATCCAGACAAAAATTTCTGCGCGCCTAGATTTAGTTTGAGCTCGTTCATTTTTCATTTTGTACTCCTAGTTTGCACATTTTGTATTAAGTATATGGGAGTATCTCTCGATATTCTACGCCTAGACACCATTTTTGTACGCCTAGATTAAAATCCATCCAAATTACGCTCCTTTAGGAGCGCTCAATACGCCTGGATAACACCCTGATGCAATTTCACTCTTACTTGTCATTAGTGCATACATGGGCGCCGAAACTCTCCAACGCTAGGCATAGGCGTAGAATTTCTGCAAAAATTGTAAAATTCTGAGGGGGCGAAAATTCGTTAATATACATACAACATACAAATGTTGAGTTAAATCATCATTTTCTTACTTTGAGACTTTTGAAATTTTGATCTGTGATTTACTAAGAACTCTACTTTAAATTCAATATTAAATTTTCATATTTATTGAAAAATCTCACTCAAGCACTAAAACTTTCTCCTGTAGACTAACTGATGATACTTTTAATTATTAATTTATATTTAATTTGTAACTAACAAATGGCAAGAATACAAAATCAAGATTTCACAAATCAGTGAAACCCTCAATTATACGAAGTTACGAACTCATTGGGACCAGACAATTAGGATAATCGAGGTCGTTTACATATAATGAACTGGGACTAAGGAGCATGTCAAGGTTGCACCGATCTAAAAACTCCAATTCGGGGGCTAGGTTACTTCGTAAGAGACAGCAACCTTCAATAACGGTAGAAATTTGCCGGCCGCATATAGTTTCACATACGTATTATATAAGTAAGATCAACTAACGGATGTTAGTCAAATTAAGAAAATAAAGAGTGTATTTCCTAACTGGTAGTATTAGAAATGGTATGTACGGTTCGAAAAAATATAACATAATTATCTATTTAGTCTTTAATAACACCTAAACTAATAGAATACACTATTTGCCTATATTATTAAATTCTAACAAGCTCTCACAGATGTCAACTAATATCACAAAGATGAACCTCTCACGAGACAATCTATAGTCCGAGTTTAGTTCTACGCCAATGTCTCCTCTTAGCATTATAGCGTATCTTGTTGCCGGTCTTCATTCGAATCCAGTTCGGGATTGTACGATTCTGCTTGATCTTCTTAGCGAGCTTCTTCTTTATACGCAGCGATTTATGTGAGGCCATCCAATCAGTATATTTCACTATATGTGATATTCTCTATCAAGATTAATTTCACGAAAATAAGAAAGGAATAAAAGTTCTTACTATAGCTACTTTGATTATCCGAAATCGTTGGAACCAGTCAAACATGTTCGGATAATTTTATGGCCGAACTAATTAATAGAATAAACTTAGGAACTGTTGCATGACACTTTAACTACCATGACAGTTTAACTACCTTGTATTATTGTAACCATGGATATTCTAGCCATGACAGTTTAATTAACTACCATGACAATTCTACAACTTCTTTTTATGACTTCCTCAACTTGTAGTTCCTATTGCATGATGACGCTCTCTCTCACATGGCGTATAAAGTTTGATAGGCTCTTATGATTGTGTTAGTTACATCATCATTTGTTTCTCAGCGATTTATAGTATGTACAGGTAAACTTCCCAAAGCGGCACCCATCGGGAGAATGATTTTGTGCCGCTTCTCGGAGGTTGCCGCTACTCGGAGGTGCCGCTTTGGGAGGTTTACCTGTATTATGGTATAGCGTTGATTGAAATAATACTATTAGAAAGAATGCGTCATCATGCAATAGGAACTACAAGTTGAGGAAGTCATACAAAGAAGTAGTAGAATTGTCATGATGGATGAAATATCCATGGTATACTAATACAAGGTAGTTAAACTGTCATATGGTAGTTGAACTGTCATACAACAGGACCACGCAGGTGTGTCCAGAATCTCATAGGCGCAAAGTGCTGGTGGTGCAAGTGCACCACCGGCACTGAGCGATAGAAGTCCTGGTGGAGCAATGTGGTGCTAGGTCCACGGGCCGTCCACCTGTACTTTGATTGAGGTGCACCACTGGCACTTTGGCTACAGGTCAAAAGTTTGCGCCTATGGTCCAGATAATCAAATTGTCGGTTAATTGAAGGTCGGAAATTGAGGTTTACTGTAATTTAATTAAATGATCTAGGCCGGTCTTATAATAATAATAATAATAATAATAATAAATAATAATAATAATAACCGTCTCAGTAATTCAGAATTGTGGGACCCGCTGTACTAGTCAGGGCATGCAGCAAGGGCGGATCCACCCCAAGGATGGGATGCAAAATCTTTATACGTACTCTCATATTTTCTCGACCTAAATTGCATTTCAAGAGATTGCAACCACAATTAATCAGACTCGTTGGGACAAGTTCGGAACTGGGACAAATGGGAATATCCGATTAATTGAAGTTCGGGCAATCAAGATTTCTAGAGGGCTAGTCGTATGGTCAAGTGATTTAGATAAGATAGCTAGTATACTTTTAAACAGTAATATCAATTACTATATTACAACCCCATCGATATCATTTGAATTTGTAAAGTGTTTCTCTTAGAATGTAATTCATGTCAAATCACCGAGCCCTAATATCACAATTACTGAATGATTATTTCCAATTAAATTTTAAAAGTACATCTGTAAAAACTTTTTACCTCTGATCTAGATACTCTCATACTAATTATGAAATGATATAAACAATCTTGCATAGACAGCAATCAGCATAGTACATTATTGTGGACAACAAACTTTGTCTATCATCCCCGCCCGCCCCAATTTTTACTATCCGTCCGGATCTATTTTATTATTATCTTAGGAACATAATCGTACAAAATACAAGCTATAAACTTGTGTAAAGTACCTACTATGCCTGAATTTTTAATAAGTCCTATATTTTAGAGCATTACTTTAATTTTTTGGGCATTGTCATATTATTTTCTGATTAAATTAAATATTTAAATTTTTTTTGGCATAGGATGATGTTATTTGCATATTAATGAAAATAAAAAATAAAAATAAAATCCCGTCTGCCGTACCAATTTTCTCGAAAAATATGGATGATAAACAAGTAATTTATTTTATGTGGCCTAAGTTTGGCATAATAGTCTAACAAATTTGTGGACAAATTTCGTCACAAAGAAACCCCCGGGTCTCTCTAAAGCGGGGAAAAGTAAGTATCATATTGCGTATAGCAGCAACCATTAAATTCAATTCCACATACCCACCATTTAGTGCAGTAAATCCAAACAAATACAGTAGTAGATAAACAACTGTTGAAGATACAGGAAAACGACATGAGTGATAACAAACGCTGAATTTAATGTTAAAAGCACCATATGTACATTTATTATTAATTTTGCCTAGTTTACTATTGGGGCATTATATATATACCTATATAATTAAATGAATATCAGTTGGTGTACCCTTGAACGTTTTAATAGTGTTGATATTACAATTACAGTTGACTCCGCTTAATAGAGCCACCTCGGGACAAGGTAACTTTGACCCGATTAAGCGGAGAAATCTATTAACTGAAAAATATTTTAAGCAAAACTCTCATTCCGTCCTCTATAAATCCTGTGAAATTTTGACCCCATTAAGCGGAGAAATCTATTAACCGGTAGCTCTATTAAGCGTAGTCGACTGTACTTGAATTACGAAATTTCGGACAAAAACACTTCAGCCCCCAGAATCAATACTCCCGTACGCCTTTGATTATACAGGAAAATTGCATCAAACAAACGCTATCAACAGTATAATCAACTACTAAATTTAACTGATATTCCAAGCATAATAATTCTAATTCTACTATTCTACGATAAAGACTCATATAGTGGTATAACAATCCCACTAATAAACTAACGAAGAGATAAATGAAGACTAGTTCTGTTTGAGCGAGGACATTCCCGCGCGCATCACCTCATCTACTAACAAGAGATTACAGGCGATAGCAGTACCGGATTGAATGAACTGTCTCTTCACTCTGTAGTTATCTAGTATCCCTGCATCAGTAGGGATCTGTGCATCTCCAGTATTTAAGTCTACGCCTACTGGTATCTTCAAGGTAGCATACTCATCCTGCAGCTTTACGATCACATCCTGGGGATCGAGCCCAGCGTTTTGAGCCAAGCACTTTGGTATAATCAGCAGAGCTTCGGCGAAAGCTTTAGCTCCAAGCTTTTCCTTTCCTTTGATTGTATTCATAAATTCACTGTTGGTGATTGCTGCGTGCGCAGCGATCTCAAACGCTCCGGCTCCTGGGATTATGCATTCGTCCTCGATAGCATTCAAAACCGCTCTTAAACCGTCATGTATGGCATCTTTGATCTGCGTTATAGAGTGTTTATTGGGTCCTTTTATGAGAATAGTCACTGAAGCCGGATTCTTAACATCTTCCACAAACGTGTATGTATCCTCTCCCAGAGAGTGTTGGTAGACTACCCCAGCGTACCCCAGACACTCTGGAGTCATCTGCTCATCGTCTACAGAGTTCATCGCATCACCACCACATGCCAGGGTCAGTCGCTCCATATTCCTTCTCTTCACCCGCCTGAGTCCGAGTATGTTCTCCCTGGCTAGCATCTCAAGCGAGAGAGGATCTATGCCTTTCTGGTTCAAGACCAGAAATCCTTTTTCGCTGTTGGAACCAGAGCAAACTTTCTTTTTGAGGTCGACTATTTTCTGGACTTTATCATCAGTGAATCGCCTCTCTGCTTTGACCAGCTTTTCTCTTTCTTGAGAAGATTTGTACACAAAAGAGGCGTTTATTTCACTCTTTTCATACTCCATTGATACATTGCATGTCAGTACATACGCCTGTTCAATACGTCTTGGCATATCTGGATGACGTCCTCCATGGTCCATGACAATTCCGTAGATTAGTTTGGTATCTAACTCTGTCTGATGCATCATTTCCATTATCTCTATCATGTGCAGGTCAATGTCTTGGTCTTCTCGCTTGATAGCTAGTACTGCGTCCACCACTACCTCAGTCAGCAGGTCTGCCAGGTCCTGTTTCACTTTGGTACGAAGAGACGTGCGAGCTACGTTGATTAGCATGTGTCGTTCTGTACCTATCTTCACTCGCATGAAGTCTAGGACTTCGAGCGCTTTCACTTTAGCAAGTTCCATCCCTTCAGTAGCAACGCGCGGGTGAAGGCCGTCGCTCACAAATATTTCGGCTTGTTTCAGGAGTTCGCCTATGAGCAGTACATTTGAGGTGGTGCCATCTCCAGTAATTTGATCCTGTGCAGTGGAGACACGAGCTATCAGAGAGGCAGTAGGGTGCTGAATCTGCATCTCGTGCAGTAAAACATTTCCGTCCTTCGTGATCTTGATGTCTCCGCCTCCTGATACTAGCATCTTCATGGTACCTTTCGGGCCTAAATTCGTCCGCATCACTTCTTGAAGTCCTTTTGCGGCATTGACATTCAGAAGCAGAGCTTGACCAGCTCGAGCAATTTCAGCATTGGGATTTAGTTCCTTGACAGCTGACATTCACACAATGGAATATTCAGAAAATCTAATTGAAGAATATACCTAAGTTTATATTACCCACTAAGTGAATTCAGTTTATATTTATACTCAGACTCAAGCCAGCTTCCTTCGTTTATTGAAATAGAAGTACTGTAACTGCTGGTGTGTTAAATATATTACTTTAAAATATTAATTATACAGATAATTATAATTGATAAGTTGTCGATCAGGAGTGATTAGAGTAGTGCAGGCCAGGGAAAAAGCACGCTGAACGCCGCGCCGTTCGCGAAACCAAAAGGTTCGCAGTCTCTAAATCGGACCCAAGTTATTCAAGTTGCATAAAAAATCAAAGAAGTATCGACATTTAATTACATAACGTTACGGTGTACATTGTATGGCGTTGCGCTGCAGCAAAATCGTTTTTGAGAGGTTTGTAACACCTTCCTCGAAAAAATTAGTTTTACTTAATGTTAGAATGTCGTTAAAAACATCTTATTAACAAGATCGGAATCGGATTATTAATGAAATGATCAGGGTTGGTAGGTTTGGCCAAGTGATTAAAACCAGGTGGTGTAAACCGACCTATACAAAACCTAAAAAGTGGACAAAACTGAACAAAACTAAAATTGTAAATATTTTACTTTCATAGAAAATGTCACTATCGAGTAGAATGATACATAGTCTAAGACTCTAACCTAACCAACAAATACATGCGTATGAATAACGATAGGTATGCATGACCAACATTGTTTCTAAGATTACCATTCCAGCTCCTGACACCTTCTTAACTACATCTATACTATTAAAACACAAGGCTGGGTGTATATGTGTATATGTGCATATACAGGTAAACCTCCCAAAGCGGCACCTCCGAGTAGCGGCAACCTCCGAGAAGCGGCACAATATCATTCTCCCGATGGGTGCCGCTTTGGGAGGTTTACCTGTATTTGTTTGTATGTTTCGAGTTGATTGAAGAAAGTGGACGGTTTCCAAATGTGATATTTGGCATATAGAGGTAACTTTTGGCACCCGTCAACAAGTTGAGGTTTCCACTCAAAAATTTCTCACACCTCGACAAGTGATGACGTCATTGTCACATTTCGAGAACCCTGAAAATTCATTTAATCGCACATAATTCGCGGCCTTTAAGAGATAAAAATATGAAAATTTAATAGAACATTAAATTAATGATGCGGACACGTTGGTCACACCAGATCACCAATATGCTTACTCATTATCGCATGATGACGTAATCACTAAATTCACATTGTTAAATTCTACTATTTTAGGCCTATTTACGCTTAATAATCAACTAGCGCGCTTCGCTTGCTAGGTCGCTTCGCGGCAGAACACAACCACACACCAACCGCTTCGCGGTTGGTGTGTGGTTTATATACTCCTAATATTGATTATAAAGCGTAAATAGGCATAAATAGTCAATTCAATGATAATACATTTCGATGCTCTATCTCCAACCAATTTTCTGAGAATTGTGATTATTGTAATATACATTCAAACGGTTATACACATTTTGCGCAAAATTGTTTGGAGATGGAGCATCGAAATGTATTATCTTTGAATAGGAAGTTGAGGACGGGCTATCAATTGGATCCATTGACTAAGCTGTAACTATATTTCTTCTCGAGATATGACCTCAAGCATTGAAATCACGTTTCCATAGCAACAGAGGAATGTGTCAACATTCCATAATTGATTCTGAGATATTTTATGTAAAATGACTCCTAGATGGGTTAGTCACAGCGATTTGTTTTAAAAAGCGAAATTGAACATTTTACATGCGTTCAAAGTTCTGGCATATTTGGACTATTAGACAATACAGTGACGTCATTTCGCCCAAGTGGCACCTCAAAAATATGCGTCTTGTACATGACTACCTTTATAAAAAACAATTACATTAGTAGAAGCACCCTGGATTACTTATTTCGAAGAATAATTGAATTGCATCTATTTAGTTGACTATACTAGTTCATCCATGGTCCAGAAATTTGAGTGCGTATCATTGCCTTATGTATAGAATGCTATGACCCAGCCTTGTGTTTTAATAGTATAGATATTAAGAGTATATAAACCACACACCAACCACGAAGCAGTTGGTGTGTGGTTGTGTTCTGCCTCGAAGCGACTAGCAAGCGAAGCGCAGTAGTATAACAGAATACAAGCTTAGTATTACAGTGGAACCTCCACAAACGGGGCCTGTGGAAACGGGGATCCTCTGAAAATTGGGTAAAAAAAATGCAGCAAATTCCTAATCCCACATAAATGAACCTCCACAAACGGGGAATCGGCAGAAATGGGGAATCGGGATGACTGAGACCTTGCGTCCCTGGCACCCCGTTTCTGCAGGTTCTACTGTAATTTAATCAACCCGATATGATATTTAATTAATACACTTTAAACACGTATTATAATACCGGATGAGTGGATTGGATCAATACAACAGCAATTGAATTCTTCCACACAATGTCAAGGTTTCCAAAACTGGTTTTGGATTGGATAAAACCCAACCCTGGAAATGATGTTTGCTGTAAATTTTCCTGACCTACAGTATGGGTTAAAAAATATGTTGGTTCAAGTTCTTGATCGCATATATATAATTTAACTTAAACCATAGATCTATTTTTAACATTACGTAGTTATTCATTTGTTAAAAAAATCAAATTTCGTCCCTTGAGCTTTTTTAATATTATAAACAATGTTTATTTCGTCGGACCCAAATGAAACAAAAATCCGAGTTTTCGAGCCCAAATACTTTTTACCACTCCTGGGGTCGTGATTACAGGAATAATAAACTTGAATGATTACGATTAAGATTAGTACAGGGATGGAAACAGCCAAGTTGTTAAAGCGCAATTAACAGCCACTGGCTGTTAACAGCAAATGAAAAACGAAGCTGTTAACAGCTAGATGCTGACCAATGCAATAATTGAAATATTATTATATAATCATTTAGTTTCAAATTTCACTGTTATGTAAATACGATATTCAATTTGAATTTAAACATTTTTGAGCATAACTTTCTTTGCTTGTCCCTTTTCCTTAATTTTACTGATACAATTATTGAATTTGAACAGCTAGAATTGGCTGTTAACAACTTAAATTAGATGTTAACAGCTCACATTGGCTGTTAACAGCTTAAATTGGGCTGTTAACATCTTGAATTGGCTGTTAACAGCTCACATTGGCTGTTAACAGCTTAAATTGGCTGTTAATTAACAACTTAAAGGCGACTTAAATGCAGTTAAGGTTTAATGCCAATTGGGAACGAATTCTTAGCTGTTAACAGCAAACATCCAAAATGGCTATTAACAGCAGATTCACCACCCCTGAAGATTACAAGAAATATTGTAATGTTTCGAATAAGCGCCCCGGTGCTTATTGTTACGTGAGCCAAATTTATCCTTAATTTTTTTAAAAATCCAGAGAATAATATTTTAGTGAGTTCTAATGGTTAAAAGCGAAAGTATAGATACGTAGTTGCAAAAATCAATGCAATTTCACTCCAGGTAGAAACTAATGTGCTTTAATTTACTATACTTATATCCTTTTTATTAACCTGGCGCTTATTCGAAGCAATACGATAATTACAATCAATTAAGAATTGCAGTCGTGATCGGCCTCTCCTTGGTGACACACTAACAAATAAGAATACATGTGACAGTTAGAACGATAAATTCAAGCAAATTATTAAAACTTAAATATAATTCAGATGAGAGAGAATATTAAGTTTACGAGTAGGAAATATGAGAGAAGAGGCGTTAATGTTCAATACAAATAGATAAGTATAATCGTCACAGCTACATAAGACACATACAGTTGAATAGGGGTGTGGAAATGTATTTTGCACGAATTACATAAGAGATGCTTAAACAAATTGGCAACTCACAAAGATTATAGGAGTCAAATACTCAATCATACTCCAAAGATACTCTTCTAATAGACTTGACAGTAACTACTTGGTAAGTGAGTTATTTTTTCTTCTGGGCTGGGGCCTGAGAGCTCCCCCGGCCCGCCCCCTTACTCGGAGGAGTTGTGGGGCGGCCCTGGAAACCTTGGTACCCGATAAGCTTCTTCTTGTCAGCAGGCTTCAATATTTGAAAGGAGCACATGAGTGTGTCGTCTACACTCATCATAGCGCCTGCATTATCGAACTCCCCGCAGTAGTTAGGAGCGGAGAATAGAGTCACCAACTGTCTCTTGGCGTAGAACTCGTAGCCATCCTCCACGACCTGCGTGGAGGTTAGCAGCAGTAAGGCAAGTAGCAACAGTAGTTACAGTATTAAGTTAATCTTAAAATAACAAGGTTAATTAATAAATATCAACTATTAAACAGCAATTCCGTGCATTTTGCCAGTTAGACGTTATCTCGATTATATCAATTATTTAATAACTGTTCGTTCCGCGCTACGGGCGTTTCACATCTTGCACTAGGACTTATCACCCTCGCTTATACTTCAAACATATTATATATTGGAATGTATGTGGTTTGGTATCGTGAATAATGTTTTAATGAATGGAATTGCTGTAAACTCGACGCGATGTATCCAGACGGTCACAGAATTTGGGCAGTCTGGGGCAGGGCCGCGTTTCAAGTTAGAATCGGTGAATTATTTTCATTAAATTGCAGGAAACTGGGATGTTAAACAGAGTGCACGCGTAACGAACTTTACAACTGCTCCGGGTTCGTAGCAGCAACCAAATTTTCGGCCCGAAAAAGGCACAATTTTACCAGGGTCACGAAATTTTCTGTTGTCATCGGCGGCAAGCTCTAGGGCTGCGCCTACGAACTGTCCCAAAATCGCTTTATCGCTTATATATCTCTATACTATCGCTATTATTGCTATGGTTCAACACGACGGTCAGGTCAGTCGTTATTGTGGCGAGTTATGTAGACGCAATGAAACTGTTCGCGTGCAGTTGTGTTTACAGCACAAACTACCAGTAAATGAAGAGTGCATATCTATTATGACCGTAGTTTGTAATTTTCACATTGTCAGTATTTTAAAATAAAATGAGTATTTGGACACAAAATTATAAATAACGTCAAAGTATAGCAATCATCTATACACAAGACAATGAAACTCACTCCTTTATTGGACCAGGGATTGGTTGGTAAACTGATTAAATAGTGTTTGCATATTCAATAATAATACATTGGGTTGTTATCTCGAGAGGGTTATAAGTTCCAGACTACCATATCGCTCGAATAAGGGCTCCGGCGCTTATTGATTTCGTGGGCCAAACTTTTCCTAAATTTTTTTGAAAAATCAAGAAAATAATATTTTGGTGTGTTTTAATGGTTCATAGCGACAGTATACATACCGTATCTGCCAAAATCAATGTAATTACACTCCAGTTGTCAACAAATGTGTAGGGGGCCGGCGGCACGGGTGCACCCGTTGCTCCGATCAATTTTTTTCTCCAAAAATCAGACTCAAAACAAACTAACAAACTACAGTCAACTCCCGTTATAACGAAGTGCTCTGGACCGTACCAGTTTCATTTTGTTATAAGCGGAGTTATAACCGGAGTTCGTTATAAGCGGAGTTCGATCTTAAAAGAGTTCATAACAAGTTAAATTTCGTTGTAACCGGAGTTCATTATAAACGGAGGATTTCCGGACCATTGAATGACTTCGTTATAAGCAGGTATAGGTACTTCGTTATATCCGACTTGGTTATAACGGGAGTTAACTTAATATCAACAATTTATAAAAACCAACAACATAATAAATCAATAAATATATTATCTTAACGGTGCATTAAGAGGGGGTGCAGGGGCTTTGCCCCCGCGGGTTTTGGTCTATCGCTTCTATTCGTGCACCCGTTGCTCCGGCGAATCGCCGGCGCCCAGAATGTGTATTAATTTTATCATACAAATGTAATTTTTACTAACCCGGCGCATATTCGAAGTAAGAGGTATATTCTAAAGCAGGTACCTCATCTAAGAAAGTTAGTGCTTCGATCTTATAACAAGAAAACTTATTAGAAAACTTATTACTATAATGCAGAGATGCAGCGGTCTGGAACTGGACTCATCCTAGATTGGACAAACGATCGGGCTCAAATCCGTTATTTCACACAAGCACATAAGTAATAACATAGCATTCTATACATAAGGCAATGATACGCACTCAAATTTCTGGACCATGGATGAACTAGTATAGTCAACTAAATAGATGCAATTCAATTATTCTTCGAAATAAGTAATCCAGGGTGCTTCTACTAATGTAATTGTTTTTTATAAAGGTAGTCATGTACAAGACGCATATTTTTGAGATGCCACTTGGGCGAAATGACGTCACTGTATTGTCTAATAGTCCAAATATGCCAGAACTTTGAACGCATGTAAAATGTTCAATAATACATAATACATTTCGATGCTCCATCTCCAACCAATTTTGCGCAAAATGTGTATAACCGTTTGAATGTATATTACAATAATCACAATTCTCAGAAAATTGGTTGGAGACAGAGCATCGAAATGTATTATCATTGAATAGGAAGTTGAGGACGGGCTATCAATTGGATCCATTGACTAAGCTGTAACTATATTTCTTCTCGAGATATGACCTCAAGAATTGAAATCACGTTTCCATAGCAACAGAGGAATGTGTCAACATTCCATAATTGATTCTGAGATATTTTATGTAAAATGACTCCTAGATGGGTTAGTCACAGCGATTTGTTTTAAAAAACGAAATTGAAGATTTTACATGCGTTCAAAGTTCTGGCATATTTTGCCTATTAGATAATACGGTGACGTCATTTCGCCCAAGTGGCACCTCAAAAATCTGCGTCTTGTACATGACTACCTTTATAAAAAACAATTACATAAGTAGAAGCACCCTTGATTAGTTATTTCGAAGAATAATTGAGTTGTATCTATTTAGTTGACTATACTAGTAAATCCCTGGTCCATAAATTTGAGTGCGTATCATTGCCTTATGTATAGAATGCTATGGTAATAAGTATCCTATAAACATAAGTGGATAATTTAGCCACTCTACTATGCGGTCTGTAACGGTCCAAATAATGGATATAACGGTCTGGACCAGTACATCGGTCTAGACCATCCCAGACCGATCCAATATTTTGATCATACGAGTCCATGAGTCCATGAAATTTCCGGACCGCTGCATATCTGCTATAATGTCAACACACGGATAAAATCTATAAGTATTCCAATCTCTTTCAAACGTTCCAACAAACGATCCCAATTCTCACTTTTGAATCTACCCAGATCAACCGCTAGGACCCCTCAAGAACTTTAGAGGAGTGTGCCACAATAGGGGTACATTAATAGCAGCATAGTCTTCATCTTATGGATACTGTGTACAGTAGAACCTCGTTACTACTAACTCAGGGGATCGTTAAAATGAGTTCGCCTTATCCGGAATTCGTATTAACCGGAGTCATTTGTATTGAAAAGGCTTTGAAGGGGACTGAAATATTGTTCGTATTAAGCGTGTTCGTATTAACGAGGTTCTACAGTAGTTATTAGAGACACACTAGTTAATCTAGTGACAGAAATAGAGTTATAGTCAAATGATAACAAAGTGATGTGGACAATGGAATGTTACCTTGTCCATGCTAAATAAATAAAATAGCGATAATATTAGCGGGTTAATATAGTTACATATGTAACTAATAATTTGTAACCTGAGTAAAAAGATAAATTCATGTCCCACAAGGCTGTTAAGCATGAGGTGATAAATTTACAAACAAACAAGATGAATTCATTAAAAGATTTATTTGAGAGACGAATACGGTTTCTGTCCCCCGATACGAGACCGGAATTCTGGAATGCATGAGAAACAAAACAGAACTCCGTCTTTGAACAGAAACGGCAAATCCTTCCAGAATCCTAAATTAGGAATAATCTCAAAGCCTCTAGCTCCCTTCCAGAACACCATCAGCATAACTCCAACCACAAGATAGGTAACTGTAGCTAAAATTAGAACTAGGATTACAAGTATGAACACAGCGGGCGCATTTCCTCCCCGCCCAGCTGGGTCAGAGATTGGACAAGCTTTAGGAGACTTAAATTCAAAATAAAATTCCGCGTTCCGAAATTCGTTGATTAGTTCGAACTCGTTATTTGTGTCGCATTTCACAGTTATATAACTTTCCCGTCCTTCTGTGCCCCCTGAGTACATGAACACAATGTAGCTGTCAGTTCCTAATGCTACTGCCTCTGATATCTCGAACTGATCAGTCTCTCCGAGTGAATAGTACTCATCGGCATACACATTGTATTCACACAGGGTAGCTGTGACCCCGCAGGATCCAGTACCCCAGGAATCCGTTACACCACATGGGTAAAACCTGTACGTACTCCGTCCGAAACCTTCCAACTCGATATAAGCATTGGAGCCGTCTTTAAACCCATTTAGGTCGATTAATCCGGCTCCTATCAGGTCACAGGAACAGGAACTATAAGTAGAACAGTTGGTGTTAATTCCAAATACAACAGGAAAAACTGCTATCAAGAATTTGAGACAGAACATTATTAATCTGGAGATATAAAGAGATTGAGTTTCCACCTATTTATAGACAGAGATGAATGGAGATAGGAACTGGAACTCATTTTATTCTGGGTGGGTCACTTATTTATTTGTCGCCATAGAGACTCCACAGTTCCATTATGCTAGCAGTACAGGGTCAACTTGTTAACGCATATTTCAAAAAGGAACATTTGGGATTAACAAAAATGATATACCAATATTTCATATAAAAAGTAATATTCCATTGTCCCGATCATGTTGCTATCGTGTGTATGTAACTTTATCTCTCTGCAGCAGTAGCCTATCTAATTAACCAGTGTGTCCTATTATCACTGGTAAACTAACTTAATGAGTTGATAAACCTGACGGGGCTTAAAGTGCCAGTAGAGAGAGAAATATACAGAAGGTTGGTTCAGATTCAATAACCTACAGATTCCACTCGTGCTGTCTCGATGAATAGATCTGCATAGAGAAGTTATTATTTAGTAAATTTAAAATATCAGAACCTAATAATATGCGGCAAAATGTCCTCACTCTCTGTTTAAAGTATGGTGCCTCGACAATACACACAAACAGCACAGTATCAACTTACGGAACTGACTCAACTGAGAGTATAAAAGGAAAACATGATAAAACTGCCACAAATGGCGTATTGATACAAAAGCATATTCGCTGAAGATAATAAATTTCTTGTCATAAGATTTAGAGTCATAAATAATGGCGATTTCAATAAACAATTTCACTGAATCCAAACTATACTATAATATATCTGTACTATCATAAGGTGACAATAGCGAGAGTAGTGTATATGGTAATTACGTTCATAAGCTAATTTCGCCAGAAGGCTTCGCACCATGGATTGACACCAGGGTTGTAAATAAATCATTTTTTTTCTCAAATCAAATCAAATCAAATCATTTTTGATTTAAAATTATTTCAAATCAAATCATTTCAAATCAATTGAGATTTCAAATCATTTCAAATCAAATCAAATCAAATATTTGAAATTTCAAATAATTTCAAATCAAATCAAATCAAATATTTGAAATATTTGAAACTTTCAAATCATTTCCGAATCACTGTCAAAACGTATAAAATTTTGAAAATGATCTTATATATTTGAAATTGAATTGAAAATGACGTGAAATTATATTAAAGCGATTTGGAAACGATTTGAAAATGATTTAAAGAGTAAGATTTGAAAATGATCTGGAAATGATTTGAAAAATGATTTGAAAATGATTTGAAAATGATTTGAAAATGATTTGAAAATGATTTGAAAATGATTTGAAAATGATTTGAAAATGATTTGAAAATGATTTGAAAATGATTTGAAAATGATTTGAAAATGATTTGAAATAATTTCAAATCAAATCAAATCAAATCATTGAGAATTCAAATATTTTCAAATCAAATCAAATCAAATCATTTGAGGATTCAAATAATTTCAAATCAAATCAAATCAAATCATTTGAGAATTCAAATTCTTTCAAATCAAATCAAATCAAATCAAATCAAATATTTGAAATATTTGATTTGATTTACAACACTGATTGACACATACTGCTACATCTAACCTTGAAAGACCCAGGGCTTTATCTAGATTCCTGGCGAGCGCCTTAAGGTGTCATCCAGGGATCGGTAGAGGTGCCAAGGTGCTGATTCGATTTATTACCGGAATGGCACTTAACTTAAATAGTGCCACACATAGGCGCAAACCCCGCGGGTGCCCTGGGTGCCAGGGCACCCACGACAGAATTTTTTGATATTTTAGTTAAAAAATACAATTTCTTAACAAATTTAATCGATAAATTTTAATGTCACAGAATAGAAATCATCACTTCGACCTTTTCTCATTCCACAGCTGCCTCATGTCTTCTCTTCAACCTGACCACTGCTTCGGGTACCCACGACAGTTGCGCTGAACATGAAAAACTTCGCCAATGGTGCCACATCAATACCATTGTATAATACCGATCATGTAATAGTGGTTCCCAAACTTTTTGAAAAAAATGCATTTTGGTCGTCATGGTCATTTGGGAACGTCTTGCGGTCCCCCATGAAATAATACTCACAATAAATTATTATTAATACAAATTTGCAAAATATCTCACTAAATCTCACTGTAAAATTGTGTTTATTAGATCTCGCAGTTCCTAAAAGGACCGCGGGCCCAGTTTGGGACCCCTGATGCAATATGATAACTCTTTTAGGGTGACATACAAATTTTACCTCCATAATATAATAAAATGGTGGAACAAAAAATCCTGTGTAATGTTTTGCTAACTTGTATAATAGATGTGTCAATAAATATATACATACCGAATATACGAAAATATTTGAGTAGAAATTAAAGTACAATAATCGATTAATTGAGAAACTAACATTGCGTTTATACAACTTTGGTGTTGTCTTAATTTGTGGACGAAAGTTAACAATTAAGATATACAAGGCACATTTTTTTAAAAAGCTGACTAATTCATTGCAATTAGCAATGGCAAGAATTATGATTTTGATGAATTATTTATATTTTGAATTCCTGGGGAAGCATGGTTACAGGCAAATGTATTAAAATAATCTTCTAGAACAGTGAACAAGTCGATAAGATAAGAATATGAACTAACTTGGTGTGCTCTGCAAATAAGGTCTAGGTCGTGTTTGTGTAGAAACTTAGCGACAATCTCCACACCGAAAGTGAAAGATACGCCCCTGTCGTTCTCCCCCCAGCCCATGGTGTCCTTGTCCGGGTCGGACCAGAGCAGGTCGCACAGCAGTCCCTGGTCCGGCACGTCTGTGGGCCGCATAATTCTACGGATCTGCTCCATAGACTGGAGGTCTGGAGACAGACCCCCGTGACAGCAGAAGATCTTCTCGTCAAGAATAGCCGCCACAGGCAAGCAGTTGAAGCAGTCGGTGAATGTTTTCCACAGTTTGATTGAGAAGCGGCGCTTGCATTCGTCGTAGAATCCGTAAATTCGGTTTATAGAGGCACACTCGTGGTTGCCCCTGAGTAAGAAGAAATTCTCTGGGTACTTTATCTTGTATGCCAGGAGGAGACAGATCGTTTCCAGGCTCTAAATATTGTTGTCAATACAAACTTGTGCAGAACGCCCATTGTTATATAATTTATATTTCGGCTTACTTATCTGGCGGCCGCCTACAATGTCGGCTAGCCGACATAAAAGCAAATCTCGCCGACATATAAGGAATTCATCTAAAATTGAACGAATTAGAGGAAAAGTACCTGAAAATTTAAAATTAACAATCTATTATGGAGTAAAAAGAACCTAGCTAGTAAGAAGCGACAATGATTTGTGAGCGAACTAAAAACCTGAACTTTTAAAGTGAGTATTATGGAGTATTAAAGGAAAGGTCCATAATAAACTCGGCAAAATCATTATTTGTCGGCGACATTTGCTTATATGTCGGCTAGCCGACATTGTAGGCGGCCAACAAATAAGAGTTTCCTTTATAATTTATTATTAGTCGTTAGGGGTTCGCAAACTCGCCAATTGAGGCGGCATGCGGCCGGGATGCCCCTTTAGTGCGGCCGGTAGCAGTAAACACTCTAAATGTTTTACGAGCACAGTTTTGAATTTTGGTGCCGTATAAGGAATTATATTAACCTAGTATAATACTTGAAGTATTATAGAAATATTTGTTTCAGATATGTCGGGTCGTGACCTTCGTTATATAAGGCCTTACTACTGAGGAGATTTTGCTGGACCATGGATTACTTAAAGTCCATTGATTATTAGCTGTCATATCTTTATCTCAATAGCTAGTAATGACAGCATGAGAAATGCATTATAATTATATAGGAAGCTAGGAACATGATATCAAGGCATACATAACACACTTTAGAATTGTGATATATCACCATTTGATCACGTAATCGCTATTTTTCGTGGGAATTATCGTGTTTTTATAGCCTTCTTTTAACATAGTTAAACGCTTTGTAAATGTTCATAATTGGAACATGAGGATGTCCATGACTAGTTGAATGAAATATATTGAAATTATAAATGGAATGTTGACACATTCCTCGGTTTCCAGGGAAATGCATATTTCTTATAATGAGCCTTAACTCAAAAACTATCTATTTTATGTAAACTATGCTAATACTGATCTATCCGCAATAGGTAACTTCCTATTCATTGACAATACATTTTCTAGGCCTAACTTCAATATTCTTTGAGATAATGAGATTATTTGCACTTAATTCTTTATCTGGTTATATGGTGATATATTACAATTCTAAAGTGTGTTCAGTGGCGGCGCCGGGGGGGGAGCCAGGGGGGAGCCAGGGGGGAGCCAGGGGGGAGCCAGGGGGGAGCCAGGGGGGAGCCAGGGGGGAGCCAGGGGGGAGCCAGGGGGGAGCCAGGGGGGAGCCAGGGGGGAGCCAGGGGGGAGCCAGGGGGGAGCCAGGGGGGAGCCAGGGGGGAGCCAGGGGGGAGCCAGGGGGGAGCCAGGGGGGGCACGTGCCCCCCCATGGGAAAATGGTGCCCCCCCGCCAGGGGGGGCACACTTTTGAAAGATTCTTTGGAAAACAAATATTCTCAGATATTTTTAGCGAAATATGAACAATATTGAACATGAACAACAAGATCCACCAATTTGAAATGCGAACGGCTTGCGATTCTTGGAGTTTTGGGCAAATTGGGATTAGTTTTTTCTACTTAACTGGGAAAATTTGTGGATTCTCGAGTCTCGACGGCAACTATGAATTCCTGCGTTTTTTTCTAAAAAGGTGTGCCCCCCTTGGGTTCAGGTTTGCCCACTGAGTGTGTTATGTATGCCTTGATATCATGTTCCTAACTTCCTACATAATTATAATGCATTTCTCAAGGCTGTCATTACTAGCTATTGAGATAAAGATATGACAGCTAATAATCAATGGACTTTAAGTAATCCATGGTTCGGAGTAGTAGTAAGGCCTTATATAACGAAGGTCACGGTCGGGTCAATTTAAGAAAAAAAAGCTCAATTAACCAGAAAAAATATCAAAAAAGTATTTATGCATTTTTTCTTATCATGAAATGATACATATGACAATAAAAAAACATATGACACAAAATTTAACCACCAGAAGTTTAAAAAATTGAGGTCAAAAAGTTGGTATCAATCGAA
Organism: Hexactinellida sp. DTS-2022; assembly: GCA_028753945.1. Lineage (NCBI taxonomy): Eukaryota > Metazoa > Porifera > Hexactinellida > Hexactinellida sp. DTS-2022. The sequence continues at coordinate 4,357,758 of JAPNXP010000014.1, forward strand.
AATCGCCCGTGTGCCTTGGAAAGTTGTTTTCTAGGATCCTCCTAGCTAGCAACTCCCTGGAATGTGAAAATTCCTGATCTCCAAATTTGGTATAAACGATATCGAGTGAATGAGTGATCCCTTGTTTCTTGGGTTATTCTTCAGGCTAGGTTTGCTAATATAAATATAACAGGTATTAATGCTATTTCCCAAAATAATTCCAAATTAGCAGTTAGACTAACTCTCTCTCCCTCTATATATATATATATATATTAATATATATATAAATACATAACAAATTCGTACTCAGGAAGCATTGCAGATAAACAACTTAAAACAAGAGGTATGGTTCTACCAAATTTGGAGATCAGGAATTTTCACAATCAAGGCCGTTCCTAGGGAGGAGCCTATAAACCACAAATATCAGTATCAAATTGTCGGAAATTTGATACTGAGTACGAATATGACAAAAATGAATTATTTTGATTGCATTAGAAATGGCGAACTTGATACATAAGACAGGCAATTGTCGATTGGACACATGTTCGCAAATAGGATGATAAAACTAAAGATAGCAATACTGCAATGCTATCATATAATTTCAAACTTCGGGGATATATACCTTGCCAAAAATTACTAGCGTTAATCCCTCAGGTGCTACCGGTGGGTAAAGTTTAAGGGTCTGGCTCATAGCCTATTATTCAATTAGTTTGATACGATAAGGAATTTTTTATTGCGGCCGGTAATAATAATAATAATAATAATAACAATTTGTGCAAGAAAAAAAGTACAATAACAGAAAGTACTGCATAAGAAGGCTTAAGCACTTCAAAAACTAAATAGATCAATTATTTGCAAAATGCAAGCAAATGCTACCAGCCAATTTCAAAATTCTAAGAATCAAAAACTTGGGGCAATATTATTTCTAACGCGCTGAAATGACTACAGTAAACGCCGGATATAATAACATAGGTTATATTTTTTAAATGTGGTGACCTATTTAATTGAGTACCCGAAATAATCCAATTAATCTATTTTTAACTCAACCCCCCTTGTGTAAAGTTTCGAAAAAATTACCTTGTAGTTTTCTAATATCGCTTTATCTTTCCTTTTTGCTCACTTAAGTAACCCAGAGTTATCCAATGTGTTAAAGTGTAAGTTAATATAATACATGTAATATCATGTAGTATAAAAAATTACCTTTACCAGTAGTATTACCAAGGATGCTTATGGGCAAAAAACTATAATTTAATTAGATTTTTTTGCCCATAATCTCATGATGAAATGTATACCTAGATGTACTAATTCAATTAGGATGATATAATGGGGGACGTTCACAAAATCTGTGTGGACTATTTCATGGGGAAGATGTGACTAATAATTTTATCATCGAAGCCTAGTTAGTAAATAAGTAATTAACAGTATTAAGAAAGATATTGGGAGGAACTTAAATAGTACAATAAATAAATAAAGGTGATAATAACATGCCTGTTTGCCTCTGTCCACGTAGTCTCCCAAGAATAGGTAGTTGCTCTCGGGCGGGAACCCTCCGTACTCGAACAGCCTTAACAGGTCGTAGTACTGTCCGTGTATGTCTCCGCATATCTTCAGCGGCGCCTCTAGCTCCAGGAGAATGGGCTGAGACAGAAACAGCTCTCGCGATTTTATGCACAAAGATCGAATTTCGCCTTCAGTCAGCTGCACGGTCTTACCGGGCCGAGCTCCCCTCACCTCCAACAGCCTGTTTATAACGCTGTCTATGTTCAGCTTCTCCGTGTCTTGGTTCATCTATTATTTATGTTCTGGCAATGATCTAATAATATTGCACGGAAGCGTTTTAAAGTTCAGGGTTGATAAAAATCATGATTTTTTTAAAAAAATCAAAAAAATCCGATTTTTTTGATTTAAATCAGGATTTTGATTTTAATTGTTTTTTTTTGCAATCTATATCACACTGGCGTATATTCTTTGGCTAATAGATTAATTACATTGTTAGTGACTCATTATCAATGTAATTTGACTCATTATCAATGTATTTCTTTTCTTTTCGCAAAAAACAATAGACATAAAAAATCTGATTTAAATCAAAAAAGTCTTGATTTAAATCAAAAAAGTCCGACTTTTTGATTTAAATCATGATTTTTATTAATAAAAATCACTGATTTAAATCATGATTTAAATCAATGATTTAAATCACTTGATTTAAATCAAACAACCCTGTTTTAAACGCTTTAGCATCCAAAAATGAATTAATATTCATGTCGGGATTTTCTACAGGGCCGTAGGAGCAGGTGCGGTCTTGGCCACACAATAATTTGGTGAACCACACAAATAATCGGGCCCACATTTAAGTAATCGACAACAATAGGAGCGGCATAATGGTAATGGTAAACACAACTGCGACAGGTGTAACACTGACATAGGTGCTGCTGCCAACGCCAAACTGTTCGGTACCATATTATATAAGTTAATTGGAACCATTAGATTATTTAGCAATAGCACTCTTGCTGCTTTTCAACTAAATTTCATTAGTATTTGTATTTTTTGTATTTCCCTTAGTTGAGTATCCTAAAACAACATAGAGTAAAGAGCGTAGAAAGTACAAAATATTCATGGCTGTTTATAATAAATATGGTGACGACTCATGGGCGTAGGGAGGGGGGGTCAGGGGGGGGCAGTTGCCCCCCCCCCCCTAGCTCAGCCATTTTCATTTTTTCCAGTTAATTATTCGTATTATTCAACGCCGTCAATTCCGTTAAATTATTGTTTTATTTTTAATTAATTAGCTTTAGCTTCTTATCAGAGATGTCCGAGGATATTCGTCATTTCTTTACCTCAAAACATCCTCGAATTGATTCTTCTACTGATCTTTACGAAGGGAATTCTATTAGTGAAGTTGATAATAGTTGTGAAGAAACCGCTTCATTTGATTATACAAATACAGATTTGATTAAGGATTCTGTTGATACTTTTGATATCGGGAATTATGTGAACCAAAACGTTCCATATCATTTGAAACAAAAACTTTTGCTTGACGCTTGGATTCCTCCAGCTGATTATCCATTCAAAGAAGACTCAAAGAAAGGCAGAACATTCAGAAATGAGTGGTTGAAAGAATTTACATGGTTGTCCTATTCAAAGTTGCTGAAAGGTGGTCTTTGTAAAAATTGTGTGATATTTCCTCCGACAGTCCGAAGGGGTACTGCAGGGTCCTTGGTTGTTACTCCTATGACAAAATACAATGATTTTCACAATGATGCCCGAGCTCATGAAAATAATTCTTGGCATATTGAATCAACAAATATGGCAATGGAATTCCTCAAGCGAGTACAACTAGGAAAACCAGAATTTGACCAACAGTCGAACGCAATTTCTCAAGAATTAATTCAAGAAAACCGTTCCAAGCTTATTTCCAAAATAAAAACTATCATTTTTTGTGGAACAACTGGTTTTCCTCTTCGTGGAAAGACAAGAAAAGGGTATATTCTTTAAGCTCATTCATTTTCGTATAGATGCGGGAGATGAAATACTAAAAAAACACATTGCATCAGGGAATAAGAATGCTAAATATATGTCACCAACAATTCAAAATGAACTTATTAACGAATGCGGTCAAGAAATTGTAAAAGGGATTTTCTCAGAAATAAATAACTCAGTTGGATTTACCGTGCTTGCTGATGAAACAGCAGATATAAATGGACACGAACAGTTGTCAGTTGCCGTACGATTCATCGGGGAATGTAAAGGGAAACTATCTATTCGGGAAGAATTTCTTGGTTTTAGTGATCTTCATGCCGACCTAACTGCTGAATCAATATCTAGATCTATTTTATATTTTTTAGAATACATAGGGATAAATATGCAGCTACTTGTTGGTCAAGGTTATGATGGCTGTTCCACTATGGCTGGAAAAGTAAATGGTGTAAAAACAATTATACTTAAGAAATATCCAAGTGCGATATTCGTTCATTGTGCTTCTCATTGTTTGAATCTTGCAATAAATGATCTATCAAAGCTAACAACAATACGGGATACAGTTGACACGATTAAGTCTATCATTAAATATTTTCGAGACAGCGTAATTCGGAGTGGAGTTTTGAAATTGAAATCTCTATGTGAAACCAGGTGGACTGAGAAATATAGAAGTTTGAGTCATTTTTATACTAATTTCATTGATATTGTCACAACGCTAGAAGACTTTACCTTTAATGGGAAGGGAGAAACAAGGAAAAAAGCTAATTACTTGTATCACGCTGTACTTAATTCTTCATTTATTATTAATCTTATGGTGATATGCAAATATTCATCGGTTATTGAGCCTATAGCACAAATGTTTCAAGCCCCGAGAATTGATCTCAGTGAAGTATGGAAACATGTTGAATTGTTAATTTCTATTCTTAAACAACATAGGGAAAATTCTGAAAGTGAATTCTCCATTATTTGGTACGAAGGACTTGAAATTGCGACAAAATTAAATATAGAACTTTCTTTCCCACGGATTGTAAATCGCCAATTATATCGTAGCAATATTTCGGACCCAAATATTGATAACGCTCAAGATTATTATAGAACTTCTGTGTTTATACCATATTTGGAAGATTTAATAACATCATTAGAGGATCGTTTTTCCGGCCACAATAAAGTTGTATTACAGATGGCAACAATCCATCCTATCAGTGGCGGACACTTTGGGAATTATTGGGGGTGCTCATACCAAATATCCTGAGTTGATTTAGTATTTTAATTAATTAATTAATTAATTAATTACATATATTTTGTTTACTTATCCTTATCTAAGTTTATTGAATTAGATCAATTATTATTCTTTTCAACTTGATCACAATTCCTAAGCTTACTTTGTCACCATTATCAAACTTGAATAAACATTTTTTCACTCACTAATGAAAATACACTTTTACCGAAATATTGGGGGTGCTCAAGCACCCCCTCGCGCCCCCTAGTGTCCGCCACTGCATCCTATGTATTTCAAAGAATTAACTAAACATGAATTTTTACAAAAATTGTCTGATATAGTTGAGCATTATTCAATCCAATTTCACACACGATCATTGGTTAATGAGGGATCTGTATGGTTTGATATTTGGAAAGCTAGAGATCGAAAAACTTATCAAGTTACTTTTATGGAACTTCTAAGTGAATCGTCAGATTTCTTTCCAAGTATAAGTATATGTATAAAAATATTTCTCACTTTGCCGGTTACAACATGTAGCGTGGAGAGAAGTTTTTCTACTCTACGCAGGCTAAAGAATTGGTTAAGAAATACTATGTCAGGAGAAAGATTAAACGGACTTGCATTAATGAATATATACAGGGAAAGAATTGATAATGACGAAGATGCTTTGTTGACGAAGTAATGAAAGAATTCTCTTCCAAAAATAGAAGAATACGTTTGTGTTAAACAAGAGATGCTGAAAGATATTAGATAATTAGTGAGTAGCTTTTTCGGATTAGGGCTAAATAAGTATTTAACTTTCAATAATGTTAATAAAGTGTGGATTCTAAATCATTTCTATTTAATTTTTGTTAGTAAATGGTTGCTGCATGCAAATTAGTAGTTAATATGAAAAAAACTGTTTATGTCACTAATTATATTGATAAACATGTGGGATTACTTTTCGCATTTCTATATTAGGCATATGCTAGTCAAGCGGGGGGCAAGGGCGGCATATTTGGGGACGCCAGGGATTGAGCTCTCCTAGGCTATGGTTCAATAAGAGTGAAGATAATAACGTATAGTATTAGACAGTGTTAATTGTAGTAAACTTGTTTCTGCTCCAGTCCCGCATCATATTTTTCTAGTGAGCTTTATGGTTATTATTGCCAATTTTGTTGTATATACGTATATAAGAAACACATAAGAAACACCTTACCAGCTTGAACTCCATTCCATTCCACAGGATTTACGTGGGAATTGCCACGGGGATCCCTGTTAAGGATCAGCAAATAAATCCTGTAGGAATAAGATGGGATTCAAATACTTAAATTCTGAGCAAATCATATCAAAAACTGAATGAAAATTTTGGAGACCAATTTTATATTGTGAGAATTCAATTTGTATAAACTCGGATCCTATCCTCAATAAGACAGGCCTGGAGGGCGGAGGGAGCAAAATTAAACTGGTAAATAAAAAATTATAAAGAAGGGTCATGCAAGATTTGATGGCCATTTCAGTCCCAACATTAGTGCCCATTTGAAATTTTCCACACATACAAATAGGCTGCTTTAACAATTCAGAAAAAAGTAGTAGCGAAAATGCCGTAACTGGCATAACGCATACCTGCCAACCGTACAGGGATTTTAACCATTTGGCTGTTCTGTACAGGCGTACAGGGATTTATTCCATTTATACAGGGATTCTTAAATTACTAATTATGACTCAAATAATGCCTAAAATGTCCACAGTGATGAATCTGCATATCTGATGATAGTATATTCTGCCGTGCATTCTGCATTGACTACATAAAGGCACAACTTGGTTTATATATTTATTAAAGCGTACAGAGAATCTTTGTACAGTATGTAATTTAATGCTTTAAGTGTATAGTAATTTCCCTGGACGAGCGAGCGCAGCGAGCGAGAAAAACTTTTGGGATGTGTACAGAGATTTTGGCCAATGTACAGCGGAAAATTGGAGCCCTGTACAGGGATATAATTCAAAAAGGTTGCAGGTATGATAACGGCCTTGTATCAGTTGCATTGGTAACCATAAGGGTATCCTATGTGAATACTACAGTCAACTCCCGTTATAACCAAGTCGGATATAACGAAGTACCTGCTTATAACGAAGTCATCACTGGTCCGGAAATTCTTCTATCTTATTACATTATAAAAACTTCGGTTACAACGAAATGGATATAACGAAGTCATTTAAATCCCATATAGTCTCTAATCTATTAATTTTACACCGGTTATAACGAACTCCGGTTATACCGAATTCTACATATAACGAACTCCGGTTATAACGAAATTTGTTCATAATGAACTCCGGTTACAACGAAATCCAAATTGTAATGAACTCTTTTAAGATTGAACTCCGCTTATAACGAACTCCGGTTATAACAAACTCCGCTTATAACGAAATGAAACTACGGTCTCGAGCACTCCGTTATAACGGGAGTTGACTGTATAACAAAAATAATAGATACTATAACAAAAATATTTCCAAATTTGGAAATACAAACACCATAAGGCCCAATAAACTCTTCCCTCTCCTCTTCTTTCCAAGGTGTGAATATGCTGTGCAGATCCGTACTATATACATTGATTGAATTCCTCACATAGTTGCTAATGATAATACTACCAGCTGAGTCCAACAGAAGATCTAAGGGACGTCAGCGACCAAACCGTCCTCTGTCCTTAGAGAGACACAGGAGCTGAAGGGGTGTCCTTCTCGAGGAAAGAAATGGACAGGGGACTCCAGTCAAGCGCCACGATACGATCAACTGACAGTTCTGTAGGGTAATGCAGCGGTCCTATTCCGATACAGGACTTGGATTTGAGGAGTTTCAAGTAAACACACATTCTGTGGTTGCGGAATCTGTAACTAACACATCTTTATTAGTGTCGGTAGAGTCCATAGGGACCAGGGGTGGATCTAGCCACTAAAATTTGGGGGGGGGGGGGGTGCAAATTTTGGATGAGTGTAGTTTGGGGGGGTGCAAATTTTAGATGAGTTTTTTCATTAAATATTCTCGGCCAAGTGTTCTACAAAAGAAGGACTACAATTGTAAATAGAATGAAATTTTCTAATAGGATTAAAAATTTTGGGGTGGTGCGCACCCCTCCCTAGATCCACCCCTGATAGGGACACTCCAACACTCCAACTCTCCTCCCTTGTCTTTACCCTTGTCTTTAGTTCAAGTTCTTTTAATGAGTTTGAAATCTTTCTTTCGGAACTGTAATAATGCATGGTGTTCTGTGTCGGTACGAATATGGACTCATTGTTAATTAATTAATGGGAAAATTCCAAAAATACTCAAGTTTTTTAAAAATTTCCAAATATACTCAAGTTTTTCCAAATATACTCAAGTTTTACAGGATTATTCCAAATATACTCAAGTTTTATTGGATTATTCCAAATATACTCAAGTTTTATTGGATTATTCCAAATATACTCAAGTTTTATTGGATTATTCCGAATATACTCAAGTTTTATTGGATTATTGAAACTAGTATGGAGATCCCAACCACAAAAAATATTTATTAGTACAATCTGCACGTCTGCTCTACGCGCGTCCTTACAACTTGTACTCGGGTCTACGGCCCTCGCTTGTATTTAAAGCATCTCCTTTTCAAATTAAATGTCGTTCTTGATGGTTGGCCGCTAGCCGTCTATTTATATCCGTTCATCCTAGCTACAGGTTTCTATAAGGACAGATTAAATAATTTGGATATTTATGCAAATTTGAACAGATAATTTTCTAGATATATGAGCTTGTCCATGTATAATAATATACCAATTCCAAATACGTATATAATTAAATATCACTAAGAAACTGTACCAGTGGACCCCTAACTTTGGGACGTGGAGAAGTTATTGTATTGATTGATAATAATTTGATAACAAATAACACAATGGAATGTTATAAATGTATGGCTAGACTGACAGAACACAAATAACTGATTAAATCATTTAATGCCTGAACTTCCTCTCGATCAATTAGATTACTTTTTCAGTATTCCATAATGCATACTTAACATTTGACAGACACTAAAGCATTCGATTATACTAATTGAAATGCTAGCTGCTAATCCATACTGGAACAACCCTCGAATTTAATTGGCTAAAGGTTTTGACACCTTTTGTGATGGAAGATTTGAATATCTTTTTAGATATTGAACTTGTTTGTACATACAATACTAGTATTCCCCACCCCACTGCCAAATTTTAGGTCTGTAGCTTTTACCAGTTCCTCAATCAATTCTGAACAAACACACAAACAAACAAACACAAAAACATTGTGATTTAATATATAAGATAGACTAAATATAGCCTTTCTAAACTTGAGTAGATCTGTGAATTTACTGAAAAGTTGAGTAGATTTGGAATTTATTGAAAAAACTTGAGCAGAATTGGAATTATTCTGAAAAACTTGAGTAGATTTGGAATTATTTTGAAAAACTTGAGTAGATTCGGAAAGATCTAGTTTTATATTTGAGTATCAGTAAAAGTTGAGTATATTTGGAAATTTTTAAAAAACTTGAGTATTTTTGGAATTTTCCCATTAATTAATTGATTATTGAGTACCGTATTTACTCGAATAGTAGCCCCCTCGGCCCGGAGAAAACATCTTTATCTAATATAAGTCTCAATCAACACGATTATCAACCGACTATAATAATAAATTGTAATAAAATGTGTTGTTCTCGAAAATTCCTAAAAGTCTTTGGTCCCAATATGGCGAAAAATCGCCTTAGCTACTATTCTAGTAAATATGGTATTGGTAACTAAATAAACACAAACCTTAGAGGGCCCAATTTTTGACAGAAGGACCAAATTTCTCTGAAAATTTTGGTCCCCCGATTCGGCCCCGAAACAATTTACCAAGGGGACCAAAATTTCCGTGACAGAACTACGGAGCAAATACATTAGCTTTGGTGCGAATGTAACCAACAGGAATGAATTAAGTTCCTTAAGGCAAGAGAAAGAGAAATTATTTCTAAATATCCAAAGATCTGGACATACCTAATTTCCTGAACGGAACGGTATGGAACGGTACCATTCCGGAAAATCAAAGTACCTAAATTACGGAACGGTACCATTCCGGGAAATCTAAGTACCTAAATTACGGAACGGGTTATATAGCCCCCCAAGGTAACGAGTGTGACCCAAGGTATTGGTTATCATAGACTATAACAACATTTGGTCTTGCCAGGGGCGTAGCCAGCCCCGAGTGATTGCCCGGGCACAGAGAGAAGTTGCCCGGGCCTGTGCCCCCAGGCCCGGGCTTGGCTACGCCACTGGGTCTTGCATCCTGATATACTATTTTGTAGGGCTGAAACGAATATTCGAAATGTAACGAACGAACCTTTTTCTAAACGAACGAATATTCGAATATTCGTTCGTTTGGATGACTAAGCAATAAATCAATTTCTAGAGACAAAATACATTGGAAAATTGGTTTTTGATAATGTTACAATGGTATAATAATAGTTATAAAGTGTATTATACACAAGTTAACTAATAATCAGCTAGTTTAAGTGGGAATTTATATTTACGATATCTCTAAGCTATACAAAAGTCTTGAAGGTCCAAAATTAGTCAACGAATATCCGTTTCAATCTAATATTCGTCCAAACGAATATTCGTTTCATAACGAATATTCGTTTGCAAACGAACGAATATTCGTTCAATCATTTCGAACGAATATTCGGTATATTCGTTTCAGCCCTACTATTTTGTACTAAATGTGCTAAATTATGAAGATAAATTGAAACAAACTGGCGTAAGCGCGTTTAGGGACCCAGGGGCCGAAATAGCTAACCTATTGTGTTCATGTGGTGCCCAAAATCACTAGCGATTTAGGGATCCCGTGTTTTGAATAGAGTGAGTACAGTAGAACCTCCCAGGTCCGGACCTCTCAGAACCGGGCACCTCCTTAAACCGGGCAACATATTTGTATAAGTTCAAAATTAATTCGCCATTTTTCTGGGAATTAGCCCCAAAATATAGTTTATCTTTGCAGATTTGTTTGTCAAACATGTTACTAAAAGTAGAACCACCCTTATCTGGGCGGTAAATATTGGTTTGGATTTGGCCATATGGTAATCTCGCTACTTTATATACGATTCATATTCGAAATTTATGAATTCTTTGGGTAAACTTATACCAAGATCAGATGTCGAGGTGCGTATCAGGTCAGACAACAGGTATTGAGACATCAGAACATAAACACTAGTTGATTATACAATAAAAATTATGAATATTTCCGAGATTCGGGCAAATTCTAAATCCGGGCACCCTCCGGACGAGGCTGCCCGGATTGGGGAGGTTCGACTGTATATTGTTATAGGTTTAAGTTACATTAGATATATTTTGAATAATATACTATAAGTAATTTCCCGGATAAAATAATCAGTTTGAGATGTCCACAAAACTACGAAAATACTATAAGAGAATTGAAACAAACACGTAACATATAAATTCAAATAACAAAATAGCAAACTAACCATACCACTTAACTCAATGTTTGTTGTAAACAGCCATAGGAATAGATTTTAGAACGATTAAGAGAAAAATAGAAATTAGAATAAAATGGAAAGAAGTGATCCCGACTAAATAAGGAAGCGCTATTAGGATAAGGAGAAAGAACATTGTATTATACGAAGCGAAAGGCCGTAGGTTAATGCGTAGTCGCGGAAATTCACACTCATCTTTTGTAGAATGTTCGAAAACACTGGGTGATGGTCTTTCATTAAGAAATATACTCGATACTCGCGAAATCCATAAATCTTCGTTATTAGAAACATACATTAACTGAGGTGTTAATTTCCAGTTTATATATTGAGATAATTTATGTAGATGTCTACAAAGGAATTTATTTTCATTAGGTTGTATTGCCCGTAAAATAGGATCCCCCATATACTGTATTTTTAAAAGATTTTGTGAATTGTTCATGATAGTATCATTAAGATTAGCTTTACTATTTGTGGAAATTGTTGAGTATTTTTGAGCAGGAGACAATAAACTATCATCAAGTAATGATTCTGATTCAACCCTATTTTGGCAGTTATTATCTTTACAAGTCTGAAATAAACAATTGAAGTAATGATTGCATTGCTGTAGAATCTATTTTAGTTTGTCTTTATTCGGTTTTTCGCCGTTAATTATCCCATCTTCATTGTCTTCTTCGACTTCAACTAATTTAGTTATCCAATCCTTGAATCTAGTTAGTATCCCTCTGTCTCTATATGACTCACTTATCTCATCAGGCTGCCCATTAAGCATCGTATCGATTGAGGTACGTATTTCCTCCACAGCCTAGGATGTACAGTAGAACCTCGTTAAATTTAACGGTACGTGGTATACCGATGGTATAATGAGGTATAACCAATTCTACCAAATTAGTATCTAGTTTCGGTATACAACCTTATGCTTAAAATGTATTATTTTTTACTTACATTATACCTAGATTATAATAATATCATACCACAATATACCACGTATATTTCTAGTATTAAGGTCTTATAGATGTAAGTATATTCTATTTGTAATAATGTTAAGTATGGATTGTTATACCGAAACAATTCCTAATTTGGTATAATTGGTTATACCTCATTATAGCATCGATATACCAAGTACCGTGTCGTTAATACAGTCAGGTTCTTTATTATAAACATTCAAGGGACGAAAATACCTCGTTTATACGAACACCAAGGGGCCGTCAATATATCGTAAACTCCCGTTATAAATTTTAAAAATAACATTCATAGTAGATATTAGTCCGGTTAATTATTATGAACATTCAAGGGACCAAAGATTTTGTGTTCATAACCGTTAACCGTGTTCCTATTAACCGGTGTCATTTGTATAGAAAATCCTTTGAAGGGTTCAAAATTGTGTTCGTTCTAAGCGGAAATTCGTATTAACCGTGTTCGTACTAAAGAGGTTCTCCCTTGTATTATACCTGTTGCCATATACCTTATAGAATTTATGCCGTTTATAGGAACATGCCGGTATAATAACATGTTGGTTATAAGAACATTATATGCAGTTCCCGACGATGTTCTTATAACTGGTATACACTGTACGTATGTACACTTAAACATATTTTAAACGACTTGGTTAGTTATTATTATTATTTTTGGGCTAAATCTATAATGTAGAGTTGTTACTGTGCGCTTGTTATTTTTTCTCATGACAGTCTAACTTAAGTAGTACAAATTTTTTGGCAATTTCAAATAAAGTTCCTAAGCATAATTTGAAATATGTAATATTTCCAGAAATTTCCATAGAAAACAAATTTTTGGAAAATTTACAACACTAACCTAGATAAACACCTGACTATACCTGTACAGTCTGTTGAGTCATCATAGGGGTGTACATGTTCATACTCCCTATGAGGTCTACGATGTGTATCTGTAGGCTATGTCGCTCAGATAGGAACCTATACCGCGGAGATACGCTAGACACGGTACCCGAGTCGAATAGCATTATTTCCGCCTGTCGTATCATGTCAGGTAGGCCGGGCTGTGAGAAGACGCGCGTTACGCGAGATAGGAGAACAGCATCCCTGGTGTGAGTCAGGTTAAGTCGGATGGCCCGAGGGAGAAATTCTATAGCGAGAGGCAGGTGAATCAGTGTATTATACAGCTACAGTCGAGTCCGCTTAATAGAGCCACCGGTTAATATATTTCTCCACTTAATAGGGTCAAAATTTCAAAGGATTTATAGACGGAATTACAGTTGGCTTAAAATATTTTCGGTAATAGATTTATCCGCATAATCGGGTCAAAGTAACCTGGTCCCAAGGTGACTCTATTAAGCGGAGTCGACTGTATTTGTAAATACGCTCCTAATCCTGGTCTGATCTAATGATATAATTCCTTTGTTAAAACGTTATGTAATACTTCCAAGGGGGGGATCAACCAATGTATGATAGATCATCATTTGTATTACAAAATGGTCCAAAAAGCATGACAACTTTAACCAAAGATACAGTAACAAAAAGAAGTTTAGAAATTATAAAATTATAAAAACTTAGAAAAACTTGTAATAAGGCAATATACAGTAAACTACCGTTATATAACAGTATAGTATAGAAATAGAATAGTTTAATAACAGTTACTTAACGATATTTATAGGTTTCCTATTATGTAGTCTACGAGTATAATAACTGATCTGGTTGCTTAACAATTTACAATTATGAATATTGCTATATTCCTCCCCTCTTCACAATTATCTCATAATCTATATGGTGAGGTCATATTTGGTAATCTTCTAAGTATTTGGGCAAGCGACGTTCACGTTGAGGTCGAGTACAACTTTTTCCTATGAATTCACTTGGTTTCTCAGGCTTAGGGGTAGATGATGTCATCTTCGTAGGAGTCGAGTTAATGAAGCTATAATCTGAATCCATAGATAACTGTAGTTGAGAATCAATTGGAACTATGTCGTCAAATGACCTATTTCGAAGTGAACCATCCATTCGAAGACTTGTATTAGTCGCTTCTTGTAATGATTGACTCTTTTCGGTTACATTGTCTAACGATCTATAATGATTAAGTGAAATATTTGTTTCTGTAGTCTTATTGCGATCTGTTTGAATAAGCGATTGGTTGAGATTATGAATGCCATTTCCCTCTCGTCTAACATGTGGTTGTAATCGATTAACATGAACCACTTTAACTCTACCATCTGTGTTTTTAATTAAAACATCCACTGGGCCTTTAACTTGAGTCACCAACCATCCTCCCTCCCATCTGTCTGCAAGTTTCTTAGAAACTCCAGAATGTGGAAGGGAAAGCCAGACACTGTCTCCGACTGTAAACCTTAGTGAATTCCTCGAGCTCGTGTGTGCATCATAACATTCCTTCTGTCTATGCTGTGCCTGTACCAAATTCCCTTCGACAAACTCACGTATCTCGATCAGTTTCCTTCGCAAGAATTGTTCATAAGAAGTTTGGTTGCATTCTGCTGGAGTTAGAAACTGCGTTATGACAGGTGGGTCTCGCCCATACATTAATTGGAAAGGTGAAATACCAGTACTAGAATGTTTGGAAGTCCGGTATGATAGCAAAACTAAGTGTAAATACTTCTCCCAATCTTCGTTCTTTTCCACGTAACATCGGAGCATTTGAAGGACCGTCCTATTGCTCCTTTCAACCAGAGAATTTCCCTGAGGGTGATAAGGGGTAGTACGAGTTTTACGGATTCCCAACGACCTACAAGTTTCTTTCAAGAGGCAAGATTCAAAATTCCGTCCTTGGTCGGAATGGAGGAATTCAGGGATACCGAATCTAGCAAAGAAGTCGACCAATATATTCGTAATGGTCTCAGCCTTCTGATCAGACATTGGAATGCATTCCAGCCATTTTGTAAACGCGTCCTCGACTACTAAGATGAATCGGTGTCCCTTTGTACTAACAGGAACTTCAAGAACGTCCACGTTAACTAATTGCATCGTTCTCCCAATTGGAGTATTGAGTAATGGGGCTCTGACCGGTAAAGGTAGTTTAGCTTTTTGACAAGTTTCGCAAGAGGTCACATACTCGTGGATATCAGAGCTCATTCCAACCCAAAATCCTAAATATTTTGCACGACTAAGAGTGCGTTCTACGCCTTGGTGACCGGCATCGTCATGGGCTTGACATAGTAAATCTTGTTTCAGTGTATCAGGAACAATGATGACACTTCGTAAGTCGGAAAATGGTTCAATCTTGTAGTTACGAGTTAAAACTCCATTAATTAATTGTAATTGTGATTGAATCTGCTTAAAACGCTTGAGTATCGGTTGGTTCCACTTGACACCAGAGAATCGTAGCCGAGTTTGAATAGCCTCGAGCTCATATAATACATTGCCTAATACAGGGTCATCAAGCTGTTGTTGTCTAATCATTTCCATAGTAGGTAAACGTGATAATTCCGTGAGCGCACAATGCTTGTGATTTTCGTTACCAGCTAGAATTCCAAAATTATATGAAGAACGCGATAAAGCATCTGCATTTTCATTGTCAGTTCCTTTGCGATATCGAATTACAAAGTCATACTCCTGTAATATTACAGCCCAACGCCATAGTCGTCCGACACTCTTTTGCTTCTCCAGCCATTCTAATGGCTTATGATCAGTGAGTATTTCGAACTGCCTTCCTAATAGATAATGTCGAAATCGCTTCACGGATTCGACAATCGCAAGACACTCTAATTCAATAGTGCTATAATGTTTTTCTGCAGTCCTCAATCCCCTGCTATAGTAAGCCACAACATGTCCTTCTTGTTCCAAAACTCCCCCCAATCCAGTTCCACTCGCATCCGTACACAATACGAACTTTTTCGTGAAATTTGGGCAAATTAGAACTGGGTTCGATGCCAATTTTTCCTTAAGTTCTGCGAATGATTTTCCTGCATGTGCATTCCAAGAAAATATAATATCCTTAGCTAACAAGGAATTCAGTGGTTCTGCGATATTTGCAAAGTTCTGGATATACCGCCTATAATAATTCGCTAAGCCTAAAAATTGTTTCAATTCTTTCTGACTTGTAGGTTGTGGCCAGTTTACAATGGATTCCACCTTGTTTGTCTGTGGTGCCATTCCTTTATCAGAAAAAGTGTGTCCTAAGTAGGTAACAGATTGCTTTCCAATTACACATTTTCTTCCCCTTAAAGTCAATTTGTATTCACGAAGCCGTAGGAAAACCTGCATTAAATCTCGTCTATGTGACTCCAGATCCGGTGAAAATACTAGTATATCATCAATGAAATTGTCTTTACAATGTTCAAGTCCACATAATACCTGATCCATAACTCTTTGAAAATAGCTCGGTCCACCTGTAAGCCCGAATGGCAATACCTTAAACTCATAAAGTCCCATTCCAGGTCCTGGAGAAAACGCTGTTTTTTCACGATCCATTTCCCTAATGGGTATTTGCCAATACCCAGAATTCAAGTCAAGTTTTGTGAAGTATTTCATTCCGCTTAGTTTGTCCTGAACCTGATCCGGGAGCGGCAGCGGATATGCATCTTTCTGAGTTACTTTGTTTAAGTTTCTATAATCAATACAGAATCGTATACTTCCATCTTTCTTCTCAACTAACACCGGTGGGGCAAGCCAGGGACTGCTTGAAACTTGTATAACGTCTTTACTCAACATCTCTCCAATCTGAGACTTCATCTCATCTTGATAGGCTTGTGGAATCATTCGCGGGGGAACTTTCACCGGAGCTGCATTACCTGTACGGACAGGAAAGGGATCGACCTTTGCCACGCCAGGTAGAGTAACAAATAGATCTTGAAACTTCAGTACTATCCCTGAGAACTCTTCTTCTGTGTCTGGGTACTCAATCGAAGGTGAGCAGTCATACCTAGGAATTGCCCCCAAACACTCCCAGTCTTCTTCTTGTTCTTGATCTGTCGATCTTAAGACTGCATAAGATCCTGGACATTTTTGTTCATCATGTATTGGACAAGTGTGATTCACGCGTTGCGGACTATCTTGCGAATCCAAAGACTTTACTATACCAAGGTTTGGTCCAGTAGCAACTCTATTAAAAAAATCCAGGTTAATTTGATGTCTTGCTAAAAAATCCACGCCCAGGATGCAATCCGTTATTAGAGAAGGTGTTATTGTGAATTTTTGTGGCGAATGAAGTTTTCCAATTTTAATTTCCAATTCTACTTCACCCAAGGATTCCATTGTATTTCCAGAAGCAGTAAATAACAACTGTTCCGTAGGGGTAGTTCTTGCATTCTTGACTTTCTTAAATATTGAATTCGAAATAAGGGATACCGATGAACCACTATCCAGCATAACGTTACAATTAGTATTTCCGATCTTCGCTACAACCTTCAATGGTTGAGTAGGTTGGCACAAAGCTACAATTGATTCTCTGGAGTACTGATTTATGGATTGAGCCATATTTAATATCTCTGGGACCTTGTTTCGGCTCTCCCAACAAGTCCCTGAGAGTTTAAACTTTGTCCAGTCGCGGGTTCGGTACAGTATCTCATTATATGTCCTAATTGATTGCAATTGTAACAACGCACTTGTGTAATTCGACGTTGACTACTCGGCTGGTTCATAGATCGTCTCGAACTTGGACAGATTTGAGCGTAATGTCCTCTTCCTCCACACACGTAGCACTTAGCATAGCCAGATTTCTTATTTTCGACAAAGGATCGTCCACCTACTCCTCTCTGTACCGCACACGTGATTTCATCAGATGTTACCCCCAACTTTTCGGTAATAACCTTAACCGCTTCATTGATAGCCGCTTGTGAAATGTTTTTTTCACTCGCTTCTTTATTCGCGGTTTCCGCTTGCAAATTATCTATCGAAATCCTAGAGCTAATAACAGCCACCTCTTCAGAGCTTCGAAGTGACGCCTCTTCATGCATCCGAATCACTAATTGAGCCCGTTTCATTGCACCCTCGCTTGTTTTGACATCTGGAGATGTGCGAATGTTTTCGTAAACATGTCTGGGCAATCCACGAATGAACTGTTCAAATAGGAGCTGTTCTTTGGCCTCTAGGATCATTTCTGGAAAGGCTCTTTTCAGTAGCCTTTTCAGTTCGTAGAGATATTTTTGAGGAGACTCTCCTGGGTAGATCCGCCGTTCGTGAAATTCACTTAACGAAGTGAATTTAATATCTTCTGGTTTAAACGCTTTTTGTAGAGCAGCTTTAATGTTGCCATACTCTCTTTCATCATTCTCAAGAGACTTGTACACTTCAAGTGCCTCTCCCTTCAGGCAAGTTGCTATCATCAGGGCTTTCTTTTGAATTGACCATTCGTTGGCCAGAGAACAAATCTCGAAGTGTCCATAAAATCGTCAATATCTCCATTCTCAAATTTGTCAACTTGTACAAACTGAGCCATATTTAAATTACAACCACTCTCTGCTACCAATATAACAGTATAGTATAGAAATAGAATAGTTTAATAACAGTTACTTAACGATATTTACAGGTTTCCTATTATGTAGTCTACGAGTATAATAACTGATCTGGTTGCTTAACAATTTACAATTATGAATATTGCTATAGTTATAACGAAATGGAGATTCCCCCCAGAGCACTAAATGCATTAATTATTATCCGCTTATAACGAATATTCGGATATAACGAAGGAATTTACAGGTCCCAAGCACTTCGTTATAACGAGAGTTTACTAAAAATATTATATGCTAATAGAGAAATATTGCTATTAGGCGAACACATGTATAAAACCTTGTTTCTCACCTAAGAATAAAGTTGAGTAGAAAGGTAGGTTCCGAGATACGAATTCAAACCATTTAGGATCTAACTGTTGGTTAGTAGCGTGACCAGATTTAGCTTGTTTGCCGCTATCCTCATATCTCCAAGGCTGTATATGAGTTAACCACAGTTCTAATAGCATTCGAAACGAAGGTTCCTGTGGCCAGTGAGCTAAGCAGTAGCGAAGGAACTGAAATAACGGCTGTCTAAGAATGGCGTATGAAAGAGAGTTTGTGTCTGAGTGTGCATAGGGGGTACGGCTGTCCAGAAATGGAGATGCTTACAGAGACTACGGCAAAACCTAGCGTGCGCATCTGTCATGAAGTGACATAGGCGTAGCACGCGGTCCGGCAGGTCTGGCCATGGCCGGACCACTTTTCATTTATTCTACTATATTATATAGGAGGGTCCGGTTTTGGCCGGACCACTTTAACTGTTTGACCGGAGAGTTTTTAGAGCCGTGCGACGCCCGTGAGTGAGTGTGTTGTTGCACTCCTCGTCCTATAGGGTAGGGTATGATATTGAAATAATACTCAAGTTGTTAAAATTTCCAACTTTATATTGACACTCAAATGTTGAGCATGCAAAAATAAGTTTTTCAAAATTCCAAATATAGTCGACTCCGATTAATAGAGTCACCTCAGGACCAGGTTGCCTTGACCCCATTTAGCGGAGAAATCTACTAACCGGTGGCTCTATTAAGCGGAGTCGACTGTAATTACAGATTTCCTTTACACAGTATAAACTAACCATGTATAAGTAGATTACTTACCAAAGAAGTTTTCCATCGGGCTAGAAGACTCCACTTGTCGCAACCAAAATTCAACTAACGTTTCAAGGAACTTATTCCCAGTACCAGCCTCCCTGACAACCTGTGTGCCCACAGGAATGTTCTTATAAGGAGAGTCGGTTAGCATGTCTAAGTTAAGCAGAGAAGAACTATTTCTTCTCTTCACAAACTCCGGCGATGGAGAATCGGAGATATACGAATAGAACTGAGTTTCGGTGGACTGTAGAACTTAGTGTGCGATGGATTTGGGCTGTTTTTAACCTGCAGTAATGGCAGGAAATGGTGCAGATATGAGTCTAGTGTTGCCGTGTAGAGACATGTGGATATGGATTCCCAAATACAAGGTGAACTCGGGGTTGGGTTAATGTGTTTAATGTGTTGAGAATAAATCAGGAAATATGCGAAATGGAAAAAGAAGAAATCGAAAGCTCGCTGTTGAAGTTGAGACGGGAGAGTGGCAGGGGCCCTAGGAGGCAATTTATCGCTGTAGAAATCGGGAGTGAATTTAACAGGAGATATTATACTGGCTTGAGAAGGGGGAGGTAAGCATGTTAATGGAAATTCGTAGTATAAGTTCGCTTGTTCAAGTTTGCATGTGAGATTGAATAGTAGCCCCTAGGGCTCAATAAAGCCACTGACTATCCTGTATGTAACGGGATCTGATGTGGGCGTGAGTAGTGTTAAGCCCCAACCCTTAGTCTGGTCATAACCGAATATGTTAGCTAGAATGGCAGGGAAAGCTTAATGTTGTTCCCGTAAGGCAGCTTGTAAGAAGAATTTAGTTAGAGACTCGATTCTATCTGAAATATAGTCTTGTGATAGGATCTGTGTATGTTGTGGTTGGGAGATGTAGTAGTTGCATTAGAGAACATTTGATAAACTAGCTTATGTTGTAATACCGACAATTCTATGAGATAATGTTATTTATTCATGTATAGAAATGTCGGTATACGGTTTATACTACAGTCGAAACAGGTTTTTTCTAACTAACTATTTATTCTAAATGTGAAAGAAATTCCAATTTTGTTTTATTTTCAATCGGTTTATTCTACCTATCGGATTTCTTACTTTATTTCCATGCAAAGAATTGGTTAGAAAAACCGGTTTTGACTGTATTGTTGTATTGAGTAACTACAACAGAATATGTGGAGAAGTAGAAATTGTGATGGATAAATATCAAAAGATTTATATTCAAAAATTTACAAATCAAAGAATCGATTAGGATGACATTGGATGGGTCTGTTATATACTCAAATTATGAACTTATGATTCAAGACAACAAATATTTATTCAATTAACAACAACAACAACAACAACATTTAATAATTAAGTACAATTAATTTAATATCTGTTATAAACACTTTCATGGTACTGTGTTATGATGGGCTTGATGTAGCTGTTTATATTTTCCATCTTTTGCTTGTCTCTGTATGACTTGTAAACAACAACAACAAATATATACAAATAGTTAACAGCAAACAATACTTTACTGAGGAATACTGAAGGCAGGAATACATACACTGCCATGGATTGTGTGAACAAATATATTACATTCTGAATATGGAGAGGAATTGGTAAATGATCCAAAAATGAAGCGATCGGAGTAAATATATTCGATAATCCGAAAGTATAAAAGAAGAGTGCAATCGCTACCAAAGTGGTTGCAACCTGGAAATGTACTCGGAGATATTTGCTGTCGAGATAGGCCTTCTTGTCGAAGTAAAATAATCGGATTTCTTTTTCACGGCTTTTCAGATGCAAATAGAACTTTCGGGACAAATAAAGAAATTGAATATAGTCAAAAATAAAGATGAATATTCTCAACATTTCGAAGAGACTTACCAAGATCCATTGGTAATCGCTTGAGAAAAAGTGATTAATAATAATATTGAGAACCAGAATCAACAAGGTCTTTACTATTATGTAAACTGTCCACCGAATTAAAGTATATTTATAATCGTATTTCCTGTAGGCGAGCCATAAGAAAGTCATCAGAAAAGAAAGCACAGGGACAACTGCAAATCTTATAGTGAATAGTAACCAAAAAGTTTTACTTGAGAGCGCAGATATGAAAGGGAAAATGGTTTGGTTTTCCACATCAAATATAAATACCCAATAAGGAAGAAGGTATATGACTACACTCATATTTTGCACAAATTCTAAAACTAGAATTACAATTATGAAATTATTGACGACGCATTTTATTTTAAGATTTTTAACATGATTCTTATAAGATTGTTTTATTAGCATTTCCTGTGGAACCCTCTTAATCTCCTGATACAGTTTGTACCTTCTCCGTACGTAGTACACCAATGCAAATAAAGTCAGTAGACAGAATGGGATAGGGACTAAGGAAAACACGAGGGTTTCTATATTTCCAACGGTCGATAGGATATTTTCATATTTGTACATGGACATGATGATAATGCGATTGTTTGATATGCTGGTATAAATATATTGAGAGAGATCCAACATTTATATACTCAAGGAACATCACCTGATTACAAGTGTGTTTCTATATAATATTCTCATGGAGAAACTATTATGCCTCATGAAGAATGTAATTACCTACATAATAACCAGAAAACCAATAAATTGTCTGAATTGCATATCTACATATTTATTTTATTTTATCTACATGCCACATAACTTTACCATATGTTGGATAGCAAGTTAGTTGGGAAAATACCTAACGATTGCAGGTTTATGTGTAATGTGGACAATTTATTGTGTGCCAAAATAATTAGATTACTTACTAACCAGAAACGTAACCATCTTTTGCATTATTTGCATTTTAATAGAATATTGGAATCCCAACTTGGAACTATACCTAAAGCAGTTTACACACATCATAATGCAAATCATCCTTACAAAAAAGGATGTCATTAATCACACGATGATAAACCGATTGTCTGATATGCTGGTTTAATACATTTAGAGATCCAATATTTATATGCTCGGAAGTCGGAACATCAACTGATTACGTACTGAAAGTAGTGTACATACATAATCTTCGTAGAAATTAGTTCAAAAGTACGAAGTATTGGATGATCTTAGTGGAAAATAAAGTCTACTATATCAGCTCTGTTGATGCTTGAAAGTATTAATTACGAATTAGCTAATTGACTAATCAAGTTAACCAAAACCTATTATATTTAGTCCTCACCACTACGAACTAATACTCTGTATTAGTCGATATTTCTAGTTAGAAAGATGATAAGATGGCCAGAGTATCAAAGTGTTGTCAATTAAGATATATCTAAAATCGATAAATCTAAAATTATAGCATGTGCCGACCACACATGTTATTCTTCATGGAGGTATTATTTCTACAACATATAGTTCTTCCATTAATTAGGAATAACACATGTGGCACGGCTGTAGTTAATGATCACATCGCAAAATATTTGACAATCGCTAAATACAAAATATTTAACATCCCTAGACATAATACAAAAATTATTATTTTCAGACATTAAGGATATTAGGTGCCTCAATCTAGCCCTGGAAGAAACATTAAAGTAATTAAATTATTAGTCCCACATAATATATAAAATATACTCTATTTCAATTAATTCATATCAACAATATAACTTATTATGTAGCTGTGAAAATACAATTATAACAAGAATAATCAAAATGGATCTCAATCTTCCCATGCATTCTCTGCTTGCATTATAGGAGAATCTAAATCTATAGAATCATATGTATCAACTAGTTTGCTTTTAGGATTTGTAATGATCTGACTCAGTTCGAGAAGAGTTGTTTTGTGAATTTTGATGTCATCTTCTGTTTCCAATGTAAATTCTGTGTCTGTTAATTCAGATTCAGTTAAGCCATTCTCTGTGTGGCCTAAGTAAAGTCTAGGTTTCTTAATTTCAGAAAATAATTTAGTTTCATTAACGGTTTTCGAATGAAAATATTCCATAGCAGGTTCTGGTCTTGTTTCATTCTGAAAAAAATCCACTGAATCGTTCTCAGTTGAAAATTGGTTGTTATATCCATTTTGCTGAGGTTCCTCTATTCTATTGGCTCAGCATTTATGTTAGATTTATCATCTACTTTATCAAGCGGTATAAGTAACTGATAATCTCTAGGTCGTGTGTCTGTGAATATAACTGTGGCTTCTTTGCCTGTTTCCCCTTTAACTCCTATATAGCTAGTGAGTCCACCCAACGCGAAAAATGTCAGTTTAGCAAGTTCTTCCCTCGAATCTCGCAACCCTAGCAATACTTCCGAATTTATTTGTGTCTGTTGTTGATAAGAAAATAAATATATATAGTATTTGAAGAATTCTAGGAGTGTCAGTCAAAAATGCAACTCGTTTTTTAGCGA
The DNA here is from genome assembly GCA_028753945.1 of Hexactinellida sp. DTS-2022. Taxonomy (NCBI): domain Eukaryota; kingdom Metazoa; phylum Porifera; class Hexactinellida; species Hexactinellida sp. DTS-2022. Next base: position 4,381,794 of record JAPNXP010000014.1, read on the forward strand.
ACAATCGCATTAACAGACGGAATCATGAACAGTTTGAATGTACCTTCAGAAATCAACGCATTCTGAGCAAAAAACTGGTATTTGGACTGTTCTTTTGCAAACTTTTTAGACAATGGTATCAAAAGATATGGGATAACATTATGTTTTACGAACGCTTCAGTGTACAGATGTGATGTGAAAATGAGAGGTGCGATTCTGAATGCTAAAACACACTCTTCAAGCTTTGACATTCGAGATGGTAGCGATTCAATAAACAATAATTTTGCTTGATGATCCAACAATGAAATGTTAGTGAGGGTTTCTACAGTATCTGTAGTTATACTATTCAACACATCATGACTTAATATTCCATCAAAACTCAACTCAAACCAGTTTGTTTCTAACCAATCCAATAATTCTTCCAGAGGAGAATGGAACTTAGTTGCCTCAATGACGTCATTAACAAATTGCTTATATAACCATACATCTATGGTAATAGCATCAGTCAGCTCAATTTCATTCTCATTTAACTCAACTTTCAATAAACTGAATTTCTCCATGGATAACAGTTCATTAATTATTGTGGTGCCTAGTTTACGAGTTAAGGCGAATCCTCCCAACATCCAACAACCGTTAAATGTGTCAATAGACACCTCTCCAACACTCAACCCAATATGACAAGCTTTGACAGATGTATGCAAGAAATTAACTGCAGTAGCAATTTCACGAAGACCCTGTATTAAATGCTGTTTCGAACATTTAGGGATAAACTGAACGAGTGAAACGACAGGTGAAGTTCTTAATTCAAGTTTTTCACTGTGCAAGCAATTCGATCCTGTGTATTTAATGATATTAGGATGTCGGATAGTTTGTATATAATTAATGTAATTAAGAGTTTCCTGCCATGTTTGAGTTGAGTTAAAATTGTGTGAAAATACTGTCTCGGGTTTATTAGTTAATTCCGATTTAGTTTGTGTGTAGGATTCCCAAGTAGACCCGGTTAGTATTGTAGATTCTATTGGCTGATTAGTTATAGGCTTTTTGCGAACGGAGTTCTCTTGGCCCATGTAATATAATAATTTAACACCTAATGTAAATATATTATTTTAAACCCAAATGTACATAATACCCAGATAAGGAAGAAATTTGGAATTCATGTCGCTTGTTTACAATTAATTATACCGTAAACAACTATTTTGAAACTATTTTGAGCTTTTTGTACTGTTTGATAAGATCTTTTTCCGTATGTCGTTACATTTATAAGCATTAAATCCAACATACACGATATAACTTTTTTCTTTGTTTGTGCAGTATGTAGCATGAAACTAAAAACTGTTAAATTTCCATTTTTCATGTAACAAGTTTACTTTCAACAAAGTTGCGACATGTAGCAACTTTGTTGTATTGGTAAGATGGGCTTTAGCTTTTAGGCTTTTGGCTTATAACATATTAATAAGATACAAATTATTTTGAATACTAAGAAGAGATACAATATTTATAACTCACCTAACGAAGATATTATTAATACGAAATAACAACATACTCTGAAAGTTATTCTATAAGATATTATGTATTAAGCTCCTATTCAAATTGGAATCAGTATACTATACACTAACCATATAAACTCTAAACTAACATACAAATTAATTCCAAATACTAATGAGTCTGTAGGGTACAGTATAAACTTCAAAGATAGACTCATTTAATCCTCTTTGTGATCGTATAAAAATACTTTGTGATGTAAAGATTTGTCCTATACGAAAGTTCTAGAAAGTTTTTGGTATAACTTTTCGAGCCGAAGCTGGCACATTACGAGGTGAGGAAGCATTTGGTGAATCTGTGTTGGGTGAAATCGGTGATGTCTTGTTGTTGTTGTTGTTGTTGTTGTTGTTGTTGTTGTTGTTGTTGTATAGGTGACGAAGTACTGATGATATTTGGTGTTATTGGTGAATGCTGTAGTTGTTGTTGGTTGGGGGGGAGATAATTGCTGAGGCAAAATTGAGTATTGTGGTGGCCTACTGTTAGGGATCGATTGTGGGTAATTATGTTGGGAAACTGGGCCAATTATACTGACGTATGAAGGCGCCAGATCTTGGCTTAATGTCTGACGCATTACGGGATACATGCTTTGGGGAAAAGGAGGAATATTGTGAGGGTAACGCATTTCGTTCAATGGAATGGATGGGTTTTGAGGCAACATTGGGCGAGACCCTGGTATAATCTGTTGGGTGGAATTAGACGCCAAATGAGGGATAACTTATGAATAGGATTAGGCGGGATTTGGGGATTTCGAATAAAATTAGGCGGCATTTGAGGGTTTCGAATTACATTAGAAGCCATTATTGGATTTTGAACAGGAATAGAAGCCATTATGGGATTTTGTATAGAATTATGTGGCATTTGAGGATTTGAATAGGAATTTGTGGCTTTTGAGGATTTTGTATAAGTTTAAGTGGGATTTGAGGATTTTGGACAAAATTAGGTGGCATTTGATTAGCATTCAAGTAAATCGGTCTAGCACCAATAGGTGTAGTATCCAGTGTATTACTGTGGGATTTAGCTATTGGCAAAGGTTGCGTTTGGAAGCCAGTGGGCAGAGAAAGTCTCGGGGGAATCGAGAAATTAGGATCCTCTTGATCCCTAGCAGATAGAATCCAGCCTAAACATACGGGTTACATACCTGTCTTAAGTGTATGGTTATAGAGACTATCAAATCTAATAGAGTAGAATGTGAATCAGCCCATTTAAAGAAAGGCGAGTATAAGTTATCACTTTGCCTAGTTTAGTGTCTAGAAATGGTTCGAAATAAATTTCTGGGAAATTAGTTTGAGTAAATTTTACAATTGTGCTGTGATGGAAAGTTTTTTTCAATCCAAACTGTTAAAGCACCTGTTATACATAGCTGGTCAGTGATGGGTGTAATTGTAACTTTCCCATGCAATTTTATAAGTTCGTCTCTATTGCCTCTACGTTTCAATTACAGCTAATGAGAGTTCTAATGAGTTATATGACGTCATTAATTGGATAGCGTGTTCTACTACAGTATCAGGATTTGTGTAGTTTAGTTCTTTCAGTTTCTTTTGACAGGAATTAACTGCTGACTCTTCGTTACTCTTAACGCTCATTCTAAATATATTAATAATTAATGGTACTTTCTATGTATAAATATTCATAGTGCTTTGTAGAAAATATTGGTGTTCGCCAAATAGCAATATGGTATATTGTTTATTATCAAGTTATTTCAGTCTTAAATAAAATATAATTAAGGAATTTGTTTGGCTTAACTAAATTCACTGTGGATAATATTGACAAAATAAATAAATTTTTACTGTGCCGACTATACTATAGTATAGTGGCCCAGTATTGGAATCACTGCCTTTATTATCGATATTATTACTGTGCCGACTATACTATAGTATAGTGGCCCAGTATTGGTCTTAGTGCTTTGGTATATTATTTTTTATCCGCTGCTCATCCACATAACAGAGCATAATTAACTAAGAACTGAAATTTTCAGGATAAGTGTCTCATGGGTTACAGATGTGCACCTGGGGTCACGATTTTTTATCACATTTTTTTGGACACATTTTTGCACCTGTTTAATATTGAAACAGGAACAATAAATAGTACCCGAAAATTAAATTTATTTGCATTCTATAGAGAATTAAATTCTACACCTTTTCACAGTGCACGAATTTTCAAATTGTACTTAGTTTGTGCCACAATTGAGTTGCAAGTTTCCTTTGTTTACTAGCACTTCAGTTCAATTGAAAGTGTTAAATCTAATTCTATTGTTGCAACTCGTTATTATTATATTGATTCAACTTGTGAGATCGAGTAGGCTTCTAATTTCCAATTGAAAAAAAAGATTATTTATTTCATAACAACGACAGATTATGTGATTATATTTACTTCTGCGAGAATATTATTGCACTGTTAATATACTGACCTAATTAATTAAACTTAATAAATATAAGTTGACATTGAAATTGGTGTTAAATTATTAATAATTATTTATTCTAATTAATTAAATATCATAAATCTCAGAGATCATAGAAGATAGAAACAAACTTTCAATTTATCAATTGGTCCTTATGGCACGTGCCACCTATACAAGTGGGTCTTGACACCTTGAGGTGATGATGACATCGCTAAAAAAATGTGTTTTTACAATTTTGTTAATTCGATATTTAAAATGGGTTAGTTGATGTTGGGTGATGACCCAACACTCACATAAAAAATGCTGAGTCATCAGCTATTATATTCTACTCATACTTGAATATCTCTAAAATGAAGTGAACTAAGTGGAAACTTCCACCACTCTAAGGGTCGATGCCTTCTGTAACACCTTTTTGAAATAATTTAACACCTTCATAGTGATGATGACAATGCGAAAAAAATAATCCAAAATTGCAGCCTGTGCCGACAGCATGCTCCTTTGGAGGCACTATCAATAAACCACACCAAATATAGTGCCACCAAAGGAACATGCGTCGGCACAGGCTGCAATTTTGGAGTTTTTATGTTTAATTGATAATTTATACATATTAAATAAATGGTATTAATTTCAAAAGATGTTTCAAAATAAAGCAAAACTACAAATTAACTTGGCAAATGGGTGTTGAGACTTGAGGCGTTGATGACACGTTAAAAAAATCAAAAATTTCAACTGTGCCGAAAGTATTTCCCTTTGTAGGCACTACTAGTTACCCACAAAATGTAGTGCCTCCAAAGGGAAATGCGTCGGCACAGGCTGTAATTTTTGATCTTTTGTATTAGCAAGTTATTTTCAGTCCCCAAGCGTTGCGACTTGCTATTACCCGAATATAAGTGTAGTTGTTGTATAGGATGTTTGGAAATACTACATACAGTAAGGATTAGGACTGTAAACCTTTTCAGTTTGCCCAATTTAACAGTTCCTAAGTATTAGTATAGCAATAACAACATACTATAGTGTTCCCCCTATATTTCACAACATTGTATAGTAACTTGTTGTTGGAATAATCTGTCATATACATACACATATCAAACATAATACAAATAAATATTAATTGTTTGTTAGAATCTAATTACCTTCACAAGGGGGATATGAACTAAAATACTATGGCTGACTATGGGATAACTTACAACATATATCTATATATATAAAGTTGTTTGTGTGTGTGTGTGTCCTCACATCTCCTCTGAGAGTTCTCAACAGATCTGAACCAAATTTTGTATGTCACTTAGGAGTTACCCCACCACCCTGAATAAGGAGTTTTTAAGAGATATTTACATTCCTCACGAAGTTAACTCAAAATATGTGATTTCTTTGGCACCTTCCCATACATTTCAATGGGAATTATCAGAAGTTCACAGTAATGCTAGAAAAACATTTCAAACGTGCAATCTAGGTTTTAGTGTATGAGGAATCCAAATATGATATTTTAAAGTCAATATAATGCATAATTTGCAATTTATCACATGCATATTTTCACACTTTGCGAGGGTACCGACCTTGACCAATCAGATTGCAGAGTTCTCACATTATTCTGACTCGAATTTTATTGGTCTATAATTCAATGGGTCAATTGTGTATGAAAGAAAACAACAATTGAATGTCCCTTGCTATAGCTGACATTATTTAACCAAGAAAATTTCAGCTTGCATTGAGTTGTCAATAGTCTCATTCCTATGGTCCCCGTAATATTAATACAACTGTTTACAATATTTTTAACATATTTCACATTTCACATCCGTCATATTACACATTACACATCCGTCATATTTCAAATCATATCGTAATCCATTCGTAGCAACGAATGCTAACTAACCCACTGGAATTCACTTTCTATATCTGATTCATCAGAGATCGTAATCCATGCCAGAACTAGGACACCATGACATAATACAGAGGGAAAACATAACAACATACTAGCCAACTGGAATTCACAGCTTACAAATAATCTAACTATACAGGACAGATTAATTTTCCCTGCACAATTCTGGGTACTGTCAGGTCAGAAAGCACGTAAATTTCAAGTTTCATTTTTACAACACTCTAAGCCCTAATACTGACAAATGATACTTCGAATATACTGTTATCTTCTGTACTTACCAAGTGGTAATACCACTAAAGACGTCCAGATATAACAAGTTCGTTGGAACATAATGATGATATTATGGCACTACCAAGAAGCCTTTTTGTGGCGGAGGGCGGTGCTTCGGCTATTAGTAATACTATCAATAACATATGTAAATATGTTTATTTACTCATTATAAGACATCCCGTGAATTTGAATACCGCGGCGAAGCGCGGGTACTGGCTAGTAATTATACATGAACTAATTCTATTATCAATTCCTAAAGGTACCTGAAAGTGTATTACATCTCGTTATTAGCTGATTAAGCCCAGAACATATTCCCAGGGGCAATTTTAGCTTCCACCTCTCTTCGATAAAAGTCCCAATCCATTTTCATTTTATCTTTGTTAACAATAACTTTCCTGTTATGCCTATGTCTATAAGCATCAATGTACTTATGATACCTGTACGCTATAAGATCAGCGTAATACACTGGTGGTGGTATTGACACGGATTTTGTACACCTTGAGAAGCAATAACAGAGTTGGTTGGTTATAGTGTACAACTGGTTTGGTGTATATTCAATTTCATCTTGTGACACATGATAGTGAGTTGCCCTAGCAGTGCCTTTAAGAGCCACATGGCTGCAAAGATAAAAGTCGTATTCATAAGGATGAGTAATAACTCTATCAAGATATGTCCCTGGATTTACATTATATTTTTGTTTATCGTTTGTTATTTGAAACATCCTCATATGCAGGGACGTCGCCACGGGGGGGGCATAGGGGGGCAATGCCCCCCCTGGTAGAAATCCTCGCCCCGGGGCAATGCCCCCCCTGGTAAAATTTCGTGCCCCGGGACATACCCCCCTGCTAAATTATTGCCAAATAACGTTGTTATTGTATTATTATTATTATTATTATTATCATTATGCAGTGCCGTAGCCACCAATTAAAAGTGGTCAGGTTAGACCGGGCTGGATACAGTACCAACAGGACCAAGGGTTCAGGTTAACCTGTCCAACCAACGAAAAGTGGTCAGGTTGAAACCTGACCAACCTGACCAGTGGCTACGGCCCTGTTATGTATACAAGCGCGCTTCGCTTGCTTTCGCTGCGCGGCTGCAGAAAGCACCCTTCTGGTGCCTCATATATCCCAACCAACAAATAACAGAAGTAACGTTTGTAAATTCCTTATAACGTCTACATCTAAACAACAAATATATACACATGGGTTGTTAACAACATCATATTTGGAATCAGCTTACTTAATTACTCCATATATAGTCGTTGGAAGTAAGCGGCCACGACCCTTTAAAATATGTAATTACAAATAATTGATTGGATTTATTATTTTTCTCTCGCCCAATTAAATTGTAGTTTCAGATTGGCATTCTATAATGCACGCTTAACAAATGTTAGAGACACTAAATCAATTTATACTAATTGAATGCTAGCTGCTAATCCATACTGTGCCACGCTCGAATTTAATTGGCTGAAGGTTTTGTTACCTTTTGAGATTTAAGATGTGAATATTTTTCTTAGATATTAGAACTTGTTTCTAGATACATAGCTACCCACCTCCCTGCCAAATTTCAAGTCTGTAGCTCTTACCCAGTTTCTCAATCAATTCCTAACAAACAAACAACAAACAAAAAAACAAACCATTTAGATTTAATATATAAGATAGAAACTTGATAATTTCATATTATAATCGACTCTCGTTGATACGAATTTTGTGAGGGGGGCATGCCCCCCCTGGTAATTTTGCCGCCCCCCCTAGATGAAAATTCCTGGCGACGTCCCTGCTCATATGATGTCTCTTTTGACAACAAACAAAGGTAATTTTGGGGTTGAATTCGTTGTGTATTCAATGACAGGCGCGTTTCAATGCTGCTAACTCTTGGTTAAGTGCGTATTGAAATTGTGACTCTGATACTCCATCTCTATAGAACAGAATCTTATCAGGTTTGGTGCCGTTAACACGAATGTATTGTTATAGGAGATCATCACACATGCTCTCAAACTCTATTATTATCTCCTGTCTATGTTTGGGATCTACTCTATTAACCTGGAACCGACAAGTGCTGTAATACTGTGTGACATGATTATCTAGTGCCACACAAGCTACGGCAATAGAAGGGTACTCTAGCATATTAGGGCCTGGCTTAGAATGGTTAACATCAGCTCCCATCACCATTGTTCCATTCAAAAGTTCGACTGTTTCATCTACTGTTGCGAAGTGGTTTATGCCACCAAGTTTCGCGTTAATTTTCAAACAAATACCACCAATAGTTGCGCCTTTAACATTTGATGCATTTTTCTGATCAATGCATTGGGTTAATATGTTCAGCTCTGAATCTCCTATCAACTTTATTTGGTTATAAATATCATCACTGTTAATATTACCGACTTTCAATTCACGATCTATGATACAGAGTATCATTTGTAGCCCACCAAATGTTTCATAAATTGTATAAATCAAGTTACGTATATCACCGATCCCATCCCTCATATTACACCAGTTATTTTGTGTATCCCTTTCGTTAATCGGTCTACTAATTTGTATGCCTTTCAACTTTGCTTGTTTTTGTAATTCAGTAATAAGATAGTCGTATTGTACCTCATTACCATACCTGCTTATATGTGCTATGGCCCATAGGTCAAGTGGAATAGGAGAAATAAGATGACAATCTGTAATCTGCCATTTTCCTGATTGATCTTTGATAGTTTTCTTCCTATATTGTATATCGGGTGGTTTTAATTGTCCACATACTGCTTCAGTCATTTGGTTGCTAGTTTTAATATTATAATAGTAAATAGTCGCGTAGCGGATCATTTGAAGGCAAAAACAGCGTTTGCGAATTTTTCTATCATTTTGCATCTCTCGCTCGGCCAAAGTGCGGTTGCTTCAATCATATTTTGTTTTTGAAATTTATTCAATTCATCGTGTTTGACCTGACCACGTTTAATAACGCATACTTCCAATGGCATAGCTATAACCTTATCGCCTCTACCAACGTTAACACACAGTAGATTTGTGTATTCTAAAATATAATTGTATGCAGTTTCAAAATATTTATGTACAGTTATTTTCTTGTCTTCATATAAGAAAGATTCTACGTTTGCTGGCCTTAATAACACATCAGATGATCTAAGCTTTATCTTATATTTCCGATTGTAACTTATGTGGTTGGGAAATATTTCTAAACCGGATATTTCCTTCGCTACCTTCTCTTGAACACCAAATTGCGATAATCTACGAGGAAGTTCCCTCTCATTTCTGAGTCTCAGAAATTGGCTTAAATAATCAACTAAGTTAATAGGCTTAAAGAAGGGCCGATATGACAAATCAACATTCAAATAAACCTGTTTGCACCCCAGTCGAGCTGACTGAAAGAATCCGTCCCATAACTCAATTCCTGAATCTAAGTCGGAAATATTAGACCGACAAAACCCTCTACCAACACAGGTGTAATTGAATGCAGCGAATTGTCTGTAAATCGTATCTAACGCATTCATAGCAGCTTGATATTCATCTATGAATTTATCGTGTTGTGATTTAGAATCGAACTTCTTTTCACGTAAAGTTATTTCTGTTATGAGTGAAAGGTCAACACTTGCTGTACGTTTCAATACATAAAATGCGAGCGTTGTATATCAGATACGTCGCTATCCTTTTCAAGCCATTCTACCTTATATTTACCTTATATTTGTTCCTTGCAATATATTATGGCTCTACCGTCATAAGCGGGATACGCATTATTTAGTTTTTGCTTACACAATGCACTGAATACTGATATCTCCATTGGGGTTAATGGGGTATATTTTAACGTCAAATTGGTGAATACAAATATTAGGGACTTGGATTGGGAAGAAGTTAATCAATATTTAGTTGATCTGTCACTGGAAAATTGGTCCCCGAAAAAATTGGTCCGGGGGACCAAAATTCCATGGAAAAATGGTCCTAGGTCCAGTTTTCCATGGAATTTTGGTATCAGATAAATTTTTTCGGGGCCCAATTTTCCAGTGACAGGCTTATTCATAAATCTTTTGGTCCCAATATGGCGAAAAATTGCCTAGGCTAAAATTCAAGTAAATTCGGTAGCTAAATAAACACAAACCTCAGAGGGACCAATTTTCCAAGGGGACCAAAATTTCCGTGGCAGATCTATACCAGCTCAAGTACCTAAATTAACAATGCAAATAACGGATCCAGGCAGTGCTGGCTTTAGCTCTTTCGGCGCCCCACGCAAAAAGAATCTAGGCGCCCCGCGTTTTCCATCAAATACTATTGAATATATAATTTTCGCCCCCTAAATCATGGCGCCCCACGCGGTTGCTTGTATTGCGTGTGCCTAAAGCCGGCCCTGGCTGTCAACTTGATGTTAATATCATAAACTATAAAACTTGAGCTCATTAGGAACTAGTAATATTACACATTACAATTGATAAATCACACTATGGCAACGGGCAACGGAGCGTATCTAGGGGAGCATTGGGAGGTGTAATTGCCATAATACAGTTTTACCTCCAATTATCCCCTACGAATTACAGTGGAAATCGCTTAGTACAAACTCGGCTTAAGACGTACTGTCGGATACTACGTACTGTTCTCGATTTTCCTATCTGATTCATTATAAATGATTCAGTTAAATGTATAAAGGAAGAAAAAATAACTCTATTTCCAATAAACACCACACGTGGAGTACGCACAGGGAAACTACCGGAATCACATCAAATTATTATCGATCTAATTTGCACATGTAATCTAGCGGTCCTGAGAATATATTATGACATGATAGTATCTTCTCTGGAAGTAATATTTATAGTTATTGGATATTGCCTGCTGTTTACTCCATACCTCTTCGTATTTTGAGACGTTTGTTTCTGTATATCAGGCATATACATACGGAATTTTCGGTTCAAAATTCTAAGATTCAAAAACTATTCACAAACTACCATGAATCCATGATTCTTATTTACAATGTCATTAATGTATCAACCATATATAATGATATATTTAATTATTAACCAATGTAATATTCAAAGTATTGGTTGCTCATTTGCTACTTTCCTATTAATTAATTACATTGTTATATTTTCATAAATTTATAAATTAATTGGAACTACTTATAATTAGGTAGTAATACCTTTTCTATTGCAATTTTGTGGCAGAGGCGAATTTTTTAACATATAAAATTAACCTTTGCGAAGTCTTAATGGGAAGGTGTTGACCTATATATAAGTAGGTTAATTTATAAAACAGTCTCTCGACTCCCTCATAAATAAGTTTATTTTTTATTTATTTAATACTTATTGCAAATTTGTTGTATGCTAAAATTAATAGTAAAACTAAACTGATCCTTTTAATTCACATTGAAATGTCATTAATTTATGCACAATAGGATTGCGACCAAATACAATTATACACAATTTGACTTCAATTAACTGTAAACTAATAATTAGTAAATTAATTACATTAAATAAATTTATCAATTTAGTTTGACCAATAAAAGAAATTTAAAGATGCTAACCATCAGTGCTCGACAAAATGAAATTTTGATGGTGGCTAATTAAGCCACCACCACACTTTTTCTGGTGGCTAAGAAATATACAACGGCCGGTTTAGTAAACTACTAATATTGCTAATGGATAACAAACTTCTGATAACGCCACCAAACCACCTAATTTGTCGAGCACTGTGTACCATGATAAATTCCCTTGATTGGGCAACAATTTAGGAGTTCAGAGTTTATAATAATAATAATACATATTATAATGGTTTTATGAGTAGAATATCAGAAGAATAATAATAGGATGCTTCAGAAAAGTTTTCTATATTACATGTATTTCTTTGTATTAAAAATTACGTAATGCAAAGTAAAATTAACACAGAATGTTTCGTATAATAATTACCATTGTCGTATTCTTTTTTGATTAAAATGGAGCTTCCTTATATGTAGACCAAAAGCCCCTGCCGTCTATGGGTAATAGTATTTCATATGTAAAGAAAACCTGGTCTATAAATAGACGGTCTACATAGAAGTTATTTCATTAAAATGATGTTTCAATATGCAATATTATGTCAGCAATTGTTTGAATTATCTTGTTGTTAGTTAGCATGCATCAGTAAACATCGACATAAATGTAATTTATGAAGGATAGCCAAACAACTATTAAATATTGTTATTTGACAGTAATAAACACTAACTTGTTACTCTCATTAACCGATAATAAATCCAAAATTTAATGACAATACAGTTTACAGTTAGCTAAGTGTAATCAGTATTTCTCCTAGTAATAGAACAGTTCAAATCGGGGACGCTCATTTGTTCGAATTTTTATGTTGTCACTTGTTCGACTCTGTTTTTAGAGGAGTTGTCAATTGTTCGACTCTGTCTTTAGAGGAGTTGTCAGTTGTTCGACTCTGTTTTAGACTTTTAGTAGAATTGCACTTGTTCGATTCTGTTCGAAAAATTATTAATGAAATATTATTTTGTCGCAGTCTTTGGCCCAGATTGACGAGTTTGTTATATGGTTGTAACTGTATATTATTGAACTATGCTTGTTTGGCTTCTAAATTGTTCATTGAAAACCCAGAAGTATATGGTTTTGAGTTGAGATTCAGCATTCCAATGAATGCTGAGAAAACAACTACAGCAATTTCTCAATAATAAAAATTTGGATTATGCTCAGCCTTGTTAATTAACTTGAAACTGAATTGGAATATACGATCAGGGCCGGAATTAAGGCAGGGAAAACGGGTAATTTGCCCCGGGACCCCACACATAAGGCCCCCCACATACTTAGGGAGTAAGGACCTTGAAAATAGGGTGTTGATAGGGGGATCTCGCCACAAAATAGCTAGGAGGCGCACAGTTATGTTATAGATTAATATTAGTCCCTACTCACAGCCTCAAGTAGACCACACACATAGTAATAACCTAGATACAGTGCAACCTCTATAAGTGGGGTCTCTATAAATGGGGAACCTCCATAAGTGGGGAATTTTTTTACCATATTCGTATATATCCATACAAATGAACCTCTATAAGCGGGGAAGTGGGGAATGGGGGACCATAAATTTCAAGGAGTTTTTATCTGCATACAAAACAACCTCCATAAATGGGGGGAATGGACAAATCCTAACATGATTCTTATAAAATAATACAATATTTCCAATAAATCGACTCTAAAGTTCTACAGAAAAAATATTTTCGATTGATCTACTCTGATGTTTTTAGAAGAAATCACCTAGTGTAGATCAGCAGTTAACTAAATTGTCATAATATACAAATAATAACTATAACGTGCATTAATGTGTGTGTTATATGAATACTTTGTATAATATAGCATATATAATGTTTTTCCAATTGAATTTTATAACCGGGGAATGGGGGCAATTGAAATTTTCGCCGTCCCATGCTCCCCACTTATAGAGGTTCCACTGTATCATATATATACTCATAGACTAATTAGGCTTACACTGTATTTCACTTTGTGTAATTTCTTAGCAAATTGTAATATTAAAGTTATCTCTGTTTGATATTATCTCGGAACATCATTTAGTCCTACAGAAAATTACAATTTCAAATAACGAAACTACGATTAGCGAATGGCGGCACCGCACATGTTAACTATTCCACCCTTACTGAGAGGCGATAGAATCGAGGATTGGAGGCTTCATTTCGAGGCAGGGGTTCAACAGATTCTCGACGGGGAAGAGGGAATGAAAAAAGCTTTACAAATGTTACCAGCCTATTTAAATCGGGATATCGCCGACCGCGAGGCTGTACGAGACGTTTTGAAGAGTAATTTGCCTATCAAAGAAACTCTGGACAAACTGAGCAAAGTACTCGACCCTGTAGGGTTTCATTTGGGGGGGTCCCCCCAATTTAGGGAGGGACCCCCCCAAATCAGCTAATTTTCAAATATATTTGGGGGGTCCCCCCAAATTTGCCAACTTTCGTTTCACTGGGGGGGTCCCCCCAAATTTGGGGGGGACCCCCCAAGTCTGCGAATTATCAAATTCATTTGGGGGGGACCCCCCCAAGTTTGGGGGTGACTTCCCCAAATCTATCAATTTTTCCAGTACTTTTGGGACTTCGTATAACCGACGAAATTGCATTTATGATCCTACAAGCTTTCCGACTTGGTACGCAGGGCGTTGACTGTAGATAATATTGTTGATGATATTATTTTAAGTCAGTATACTCGATTCACAAGGCAGAATCAAGGGGAACTCAAGGGAAGTTCATTCTCTTTCAAATTGAGAGTACAGGCGAAATCGTCCCCCCCCTAAATGCATGGGAAAAGAGGCAAAACCCCGATAGGCAAAACAATTCGATTTCAACTGTACGTATATGAATTGTGTTATGGATAAACAAGTATGTGCAAGGGGGCAAATAACCGGGGAGGCAAAAACACCCGAATCGACTGTACCTAAGGATCAAAGCTTTGGTATCAGTCAATGTACATTATTATAGGTAAATTTATCCCACTCAAAGGCTGAAAGTTCTATGTGAACAACCCAGATAGTGGAAGCAAACGAATTGTGCAAATTGTGTATAAATCCCAGTACCGCTAAAGAAATGAATGCATACATAGAATGAATATTTATTATTGTTAAGGAATCTCATTATGAATGATTTGTCTCTACTCTCTATAACTAAATGAAATGATGATAGAATCTACTTTGACATCTCTTTTCTCACAACTGATATTATGGGTTCATAATGTGAGGCCTCATTTCCAAGATAAATTGCTTGGTCGCTTGGATTATTTCTTCCTACTTTGGGGTTAAACCCTTTGAAAGAAAATTTGTCCCATGTATTATTTATGTACACAAATACATCTGTTTTTAGCCATATTGCCATACAAAATATCTCAACATCACTCCCCCATACGGTTGAGATCATAGTATTATTTTGTGTTAGATATTCTTCCATAGATTGATTCGTCTTATTATCAACATATTTTTTACATTGGGGAGATGATTCCATAAATTGAACAAGTTTGGTCCGAATTAAGCCATGAAAATCCTGTGTATCAGTCAACCACCAACTAAAGGCTCTGTAGAGGCAATTTCCATCCGGAATAATTGAAACTTTCTTTTTTGGAGTGCAATTTCTTAACTTTATATATGCTGTTTTAACTATTTCTGGTGGATCTTCCAATTTAGTTTTCAGGAGTAATATGTCTTGATTAATTCTCTGTCGCCACTTGAATGTGATGGGCTTGAACAAATCTTCTGTGTAATTTCTATTATAACAGTCAGTTTTCAATTTCTTGGTATTTATTTTTTGTGACATGTCTGTTGGTTTCAACGATTCATTTTCATATTTCGGCCGATCGTCTTCCAGAGAATATTGACCATTGTCAGATTGATACTCTTGCCCTTGCATGGCTGAGAATAAATCATCATCCACTTCACTCAATGGTATATCTTCTGTAAATCTGCAATATCATGTTTGTTTTTTAATAGAAATATACGTATATAATTAATTCACGCAATACGTAAAATGATATCGAAATATGCAAAGCCATTTAATAGTGTGATAATTACTTGTTCACTTTAGTCATTTACTTCGAGTCATAATTAATTGAGCAATTAATTGGAAGTGTTGCAAGTCAGATTGACGAAATTATATGAAGTCTTACATAATCTCATGTTAATACAATGTATAACGACCCGCTCGCTTGCTCGCGTTAGATAAATAATTAATAACAACAACAAAAATTCACAATATGTTGTCTACAATATCATATTTGGAATCAGCGTACCCGATTACTCCAATATAGCTGTTGGAACCACGTTTCTGGGACTATTTTGAAATTTATAGACTGAGGAATCATGTCACGAATTGTATGTAGTATTCCTAAAGATTTTTATTAGTAAATAATTATTAGTATCATTTGATACATTGGAGTCTCCCAAAACGGACACTCCGAGAAGCGGACAACCCCTACAACATCCTAGAACGGAATGAATAACATCGCGTCGCCATATATACATGTAATACTTAAGTAGTGTCCGAGAAGCCGACAACTCTCCATAACAGACAGATTCCATGCCACATTATGTCCGTTATTTGGAAACTCCACTTAGTTATCTAATATTTATAAGAACAACACGACAAGAGTATTAGATATCTAATTTCCATTCTTGAATTGAGTATTACTTGCGTGAATTATCGACAGACAATACACTTTTTAAATACTGCATCTTTATGAATTTTGGAGCTATGTAGTAAAGACATACTTGCCAACTGCACCGATTTTTTGGACGTGTGTTAACTGTTAAGTCCAATGCCCCGCCAAAACTTGGCAAAAAGGTGATTTGTCCCGATATATTGTACGTCAGACTAGTGCATATATGCCACATGCGAAATTATTCTATGTCCCGCTAAACTACAATCGTCCCGCTTTTTTGTTCAGTCAGGTTGGCAAGTATGTAAAGGACCAGATGGAATTTGTAGATCACGAAAATGTTAGTTACGCAAACAACCTGATTAAAGATTAAATTATTATAAATTGCATAACCAAAGTGAAAATGCATCTTAACAGTTAACACGTATATAAATTGTGACAGTTAACACGTATATGAAATCTTTCGAATCTAGTTTTGCTGATTATATAATCAATAGAAAATTTTCTGTAGTTTAAGGTGACATGATTTTGTTTGGATAAATTTCCCTTAAAGCAACAAGAAAGAGATATTTATGGAATTTAGAAAGTTTAAGTACTTCTGTAGCCATCATATAATAGTTTGTTGTTAATGCACGATGTGGTAATTTTTCTCTAATTGTTCTATATTTATTTTACACAGGACAACAAATCTGTTACCACCTTCTAGGCATTTAAACAAAATTTACTTGCATATAATAAGAACATCCCTTATTATGAGAGCTTACTAAAGTCATAGTTGCCAACCTGGTGTCTCACTAAGCCGTGAGATTTCTTCTTAAAAGGCGTGAGATTTGGAATTTCTGCATCAAAATGTACTGATGAGTAGTAAAATGTCGTGAGATTGGATTTTCGAAAAACCATGAGTCTACCAGCTAACCCGTAAGAGTTGGCATCTCTGTAAAGTAATAAACATAAATTTGAAGCAAAATATAGTAAATGTAAAAAACAACAAGTACAAGTTCATTTATCGAAGCTGGGGTATAATGGAGGGGAACCACCCTCAAATGTAGCTGAGGCTTCATGAAGTCATCCCAAAAGTACTGGAAAAATTGATAGATTTGGGGAAGTCACCCCCAAACTTGGGGGGGTCCCCCCCAAATGAATTTGATAATTCGCAGACTTGGGGGGTCCCCCCCAAATTTGGGGGGACCCCCAAGTGAAACGAAAGTTGGCTAATTTGGGGGGACACCCCAAATATATTTGAAAATTAGCAGATTTGGGGGGGTCCCTCCCAAAATTGGGGGGACCCCCCCAAATGAAACCCTACAGACCCTCCTGTTGATCAATTCTCAACACTGCAAGAGCTAGGGAGGATGCATTGGCAACCGGGAACTGACATTGGTGAATACTTTTTCGCCATCAAACGGAAAGCATACTATGCCAAGATGGGAATGAAGCATGTTGCCTCTATTCTGACTATGCAACTACCAAGAGACGTTCAAAATAAGGTTAAATAGAAGGTTATTTCTATAAATGACAACCTTGAACATGAGAACGCTCATGACCTCATCCAGCAGGTGAAAATCGAACTCGTAAATGCGGGACACTCGCTGACCAAGGGGAACCGAGAGTTTGATGCAGTATCCAAGGTTGCGGTAATTGGAAAGCAACGAGGTGAGGACCAAAAAGAAACTACCGAGGATGATAACTTTAACCTAGGAGTCAACTACACGCGTGGTCAATACGCCCCTGACAAATTAAGAGATCGAAGAGGCTCACAAAATTATCGATCCACTTGGAAACGCGAAGGCTGCTACATATGCGGAAAGGGTCACCCATGGCGCTACTGCCCAGAAAAAAGATGTGCCATATGTGGAGAAAAGGGCCATATAATGAGAGACTGCAAGCGTAATCGAACATACTCCAAAAAAGACCAAGTGATGATGACCAAAACAAACACCAGAGGGGGGGAGATGTCGGTTATTTTACCTATGAAGCTTTCGGGAGAACCTATTAAGGCATTACTTTACAGTGGAGCTGGACCTTCTGTTATTGATGTAGGAACATTACGGGATCTGAGATTCGATCAATATATGGACGTCGGTGAAAGCGAACTCTATGGCCTGTCTCACGAACCAGTAAAAGTGATAGGTAGCCTTAAACTAGTAGTCGACTTAGGCGACGATCGAGTGATAGAACACACCTTCGAAGTTCTTTCCCAAACCGAGCCCACCTGCATATTAGGACGAAATTTCTTGAAGAAATTTGGCACAACTGAGTTCGATTGGTCCAAGAATCAAGTACTTCTGGGTCAAGTTTGGAAGACTCCACATGTTATTGTTGAAGGAGGGGAACCACTGTCACGAGCAAGTGTAGCTACTTTAGAAAACTCAGACTCAGATCAATCGATCCCGGGTTCCCACTCGCACTTCAACATTGATATGAAATTGTCCCAACAAGAGCGATTATTAACGGAAGCACTGCTGAACAAATACCTCAAAACGTTCGCTATCAACCCCAAGAAACCCTTCCCAGCCGTTGGAACTAAACACCGGATCGTTACCAAAGATGCACAACCAATTAAACAGAGACCCTATCCTGTAAGCCCAGAAATCGAGAAGGAAATCGACGAACAAATAGAGCAGATGCTTCGAAATGGAATTTGTCGTCCATCAGACTCGCCCTGGGCGAGTAGAGTGTTGTTAGTCACCAAACGGGATGGCTCGAAAAGATTCGTCGTTGATTATCGTCCTTTGAATAGAGAGACTCGGACTGATAGTTACCCAATGCCCAACCCTAGAGATATTTTGGATCGGTTAAGCGGAGATACATATTTCACCACATTAGACTGTGCCAGTGCTTACTGGGCAATTGAAATTGCTGAGGAAGACCGACACAAAACGGCCTTCGCTTGCTCCAAAGGGCTGTTTGAGATGAATAGAATGCCATTTGGCCTTGTGAATAGTCAGTCTAGTTACCAACGTCTCATGGATAAGAAAACAGAGAGATACTCGGGGAAAATTCACGCGTTGGGTACAGGAATTAGAAACTTTTAATTATAGGGTTGACTACGTCAGAGGAAAGAATAATGTTGCCGCGGACTGCCTCTCAAGGATCCACTCAGAAATCGACGAGGATATAAACAATGAAACAGAATATTTCGAGAGACACGTTTATAGCTTGGGAGAAGAGACTAACCTTGTCCATAAGCTGAAGAAAGCGCAAGAAGCTGATGAAGCATTTCTGGCTACAATGAGACAACTTAGAGAAACAGGAATAATCTCGGAAGGCCAGTTTAAGAAATGCTTTGGCATATCTATTAAAGATGGACTACTGTGTATGGGACGAAAGATAATTGTTCCTTCAGCGATGAGGCAAAAAATCTTGCAAGAAGTGCACAACGAAGGACATTTTGGTGTCGAAAAAACCACTCTTCTCCTACGAGACAAATTCTATTGGAGAGGCATGAATGCAGACGTCGAGAAGTTTTGTAGCTGTTGTCTGACATGTTTGAAGAATAAAAGCTGGATTAAAGTAAAAGAAGAGTTGGTTCCCATAAACCTAATTTCCAGACCAAGAGATGTGGTGTTCTTTGATATATCCTATCTCCCATGGTCCTCGGACAACCATCGATATTTCCTTATCTTAGTAGATGGCTTTTCCAAATTTACCGAGCTAGTCCCTATGGCCAATCAAGAAGCCGATACAATAGTTAACGCGATTTTGACTAACTGGATCTACAGACATGGGCCACCAAGAATAATGATCAGTGATCAAGCCCCAAACGTAGACGGCGAGAAAGTCCGCGAACTTTTGGCCAAGTTCGGAATAGAGAAAAGACACAGCTCACCCTACCATCCGCAAGGCGATGGTCAAGCAGAGCGAGGTATTAGGAATGCAAAACAGATAATGAGATGTTTATTAAACGAGAGGAACATCGAAAAAAACAGTTGGCACCTACTACTGCCAGAGGTGAACTACATCATCAATACGGTCCAAAACTCGAGTACTAAATACACGCCCTACAAGATTTTTTATGGCACAGATCCGACGTTGATTAGCACATCTTCTGTTGAATTCGAAATCCCCAGTAAATATAGTTCTGTGCAGGACTGGGTTGAAGATATCACTAATACTGAGGATCTTGTCAACAGAAGTGTCAATGATAACTTGGAACAATCGAGATGGACCATGAAGAAGAATTACGATGTCGGAAAATCCAATTCGGGGGTCGAAGCCGGAGATTTCGTACTTGTAAGGGATGAGGTCAGGAGTGATTGCCTTGAACCCTTATACAAAGGCCCTTTCTGCGTCGTACAGAGGTCAGGTCCGAATGTCAAGGTCAGGTTCGATAATGGGAAAGAGAAAGTTATACATCTCAATAGGTGCAAGCGATATTCACCTGCGTTTGCGCCTAAAAGCAATTCTACTAAGGGATTGAACACCCTGGATCTTGAAACCCAGAGTGAAGGGGACGAATACTTCTCAGAGGATGATACGAATAACGTAACTGCAGAAGTGCATACTGAGGGCACAACAGAAAGTGTGATGGAGCCCGCCATATTAGAAAGTGATATTAGAACCTCAGGCAGGATCAGGAGGATGCCACGATGGTTACAGGATGAACAATGGCCAGACGACTGGTCTCCCTAGCGTTCCTTTGAGTTATTTTTTTTTAGGGGGAGGTGATGTTATAGATTAATATTAGTCCCTACTCACAGCCTCAAGTAGACCACACACATAGTAATAACCTAGATATCATATATATACTCATAGACTAATTAGGCGTAATTACACTGTATTTCACTTTGTGTAATTTCTTAGCAAATTGTAATATTAAAGTTATCTCTGTTTGATATTATCTCAGAACATCATTTAGTCCTAACAGTTAATGTACGAATGAGATGGCAACAATGTTTAATTTAAAATAATTTTTTTGTGTATTTTTGCATTTACTGTTTACATACCTGCAAACCTATTTGAGTCATATCCAGACCTGGGGCTGATTACTAGTGAGTGATTACGATTACGATTACAGGAAATGTTGTAATCGATTACAATTGATTACAATTTCATTTTCTTTACGATGCAATTACGATCGTTCCGATTAAGCCCCGGAGTTTCATACGCATGAAAAATAAGGCCCGTCTGCATGGGGGTAGCCACCAATAATTATTTGTAGCAATGAGATCAGCGAACCCTCAAACTATATCTTTTTTAAAAGTTATTGTGGAAAATCTGGGGGGGGGGGGGGCCTGGTGCCATACCTGGAGCTAGTACTATGGGTGATTACGATTACGATTACATCCTTCAAAAAAGCTTGATTATGATTACTATTACAGGAAAAGTTGTAATCGATTACAATCGATTACGATTGTAATCGTAATCAGCCCCAAGCCTGGTCATATCCTGTACATACTTGCCAACCGTCCGCTTTTTGGCAAAGATTTTGTGAATTGTCCCGCGTCCCGCTTTTAGACACGTTGGTCCCGATTTTTTTACCCTGTATTTCATGTTTGTGACAATCTGTATATTAAAAGCGGAATTGTTGTGTGTGTGTGTGTGTGTGTGTGGGGATGTTTGTCCAGAATTAATTGGAAAGACTACAAGTCCCAGAAAGCTGAAAATTTGCATACAGGGGTAATTTTGTACTGCGACAACGATCTATTGGTTTTTGAAACAAAATAACGGGATTATGACGTCACAGTTTCGAAAAACAGATATTTTGTACTAGCTTCCAAATTTTGCTCCGATCTGTAGAAAATTCAAATCATTAGACGTACACTAAATTTCTACACCTGATAGCAGTTCACGAATTCCCATTTTACTTCTGATTGTGACACAGTTAATCAATTAGTCCCTGCACTAATCAACCATAAATAGTGTATCGTACCAACACAGGTATAGCAAAGTGCAAAATCGTTTTTCGATTGTGTTCTATTGCAAACAATTCAAGTAAGAGTGATTAACGAAAGTTATTAGTTCAAATGTATCATATTATTCTTAGCACTATGTGGGTGATCTGATTTGTTTGGTTAACAAGAATGCACTCAAGTAGTTAACTTCTCTGATGCATTGTTTATTTATTATACCTATATTGGCTTCCTATTAATAAGACAATTAATGGAATTACGTAATTTCTAACCTATACTGAAATTATGAAATTAATTAAGTAGTTCATCAAGGATTTAGGATCTGTCTAATTATGAGATTGATATGTTTATTATTACTATACGTTAAATCAAATATTTTACATCACTGGATTTAACCTCTGCATAATAATGGTTTAATGGTGAGAATAAGACCGCGAAGCGGTCTTATTCTCATCTTTAAACCATTATTATGCAGAGATTAAATCCAGGCTAAGTAAATTACTTTGCAATATAATATACTGAAATAAATAATTGCGTATAATTTATCAGCCACGGGTTTCAATTTATTTGAGCTAACAAGCTAACCTTTTAATGGAGCTGAAATGAGCTACCTTAATTAAGAATTATTGAGCCAATATCATATTTTATTAACTAATAATTAATAACTAATAAGTAATGAGAATAACATACATAACACATCATTTCCCAAACAGATTACATTAACGAATCACAACCCAGAATGAATTTAAGCGCGCGTTAAGTAGTGTGTGTAATATACTAGCCACAGGTTAACTTATTTATTATTAATATTACTGCCTTTTAGAGGAGGGAAAGGCCGCAATGCGGCCGTTAATTGCATCGCGTAGTGTCTAACACGAACGAACAAAGGTCGCGAAGCGACCTTTGTGAGAGAGTGATCCGTCGCGAAGCGACCGAGACCGAAGGGCTCGTAACAATAAAATATAAAGATCTGAGCATTGCTTCTTCCAATTAGGTAATAAATCTGTAGAATTGACTAGCGTAGCGTCCCGTTTTTTTAGCGGGACGTCTCGTTTTATGCAAATGGAGCAAAGTTCCTTCCGTTGAGATAATCAAATTATACAATAACTAGGACTATTTTGAACTCTAATTATAGAATATATAGTATATGAATTATTATTAACTAGTAATAGTAATACTACTTCACTTATCTATGTACTAATGTTCTTTGTCCCGCCAAACTTCCTTATGTCCCGCCAAAATTCATTCCTCCGTCCCGCCAAAGACTTGTTATAGGTTGGCAAGTATGCCTGTACCGAGCTCCAATTTCTCCTCTACATTGGCCAAAACCTTGGATACCCAAAATAATTTTTCTCGCAAGCTGCTCTCGCTAGTCTAGGGAATCCATGTACACTTATACCAAGATAAATTACACTTACCAACACATTGTATTATGTGGTCAATGAAGAATGCATGGCAAGAGATACTAGTATCATGTTTTTATATTTATTAAGGTTTACATGATAAATCAAATTAAAATCACTTTGGAAAGGGGTAAACATTGTATTATATAGACTGTACAGTGACTCCTTGTACGCTTGAATAGGAAATGTTGATCTACACAAAACAGAATGTTACATTTTGTATGTGCAGAAATTTTTAGGTAATATTAGACTCACAATCAGTAATATTGTCCCACATAAAAATCACTGTACAAATGTAATAAATCCCTGTACGCCTATACAGAACAGGAAAATGGTTAAAATCCCTGTGAGGTTTCAAGGTATGTGTTCGGGCTATTAGACATACCTGCCATCCGTACAGTAAGTGTTGCCGGAGAATGTTAATAGAAGAAGTACTACCGATATATTCAAACTACAGTACACCCTCGCTAATCCGAACCTCGCTAATCCGAACCCTCGCTAGTCCGAACAGGAGAACCAAAACTATTTTTTGTATAAATTTGGGAAAAGATCTTAAATATATTTGTATATTATAATGGAATTATAAAAAGGTAAGTCTCAGACAAGTATTTACGTACTATTGTCATGTAGCGGCATAGTGAGATGCGCTACCATAAGATGAGTCACTCCCAGGAGGCCTAGGTGCTGCTAGAGTCCGCGAGGGACAGGAGCGAGAGCAGACCTAGAGTGTGCGCTGACGGAGCTGCTAGGCAGCGAGAGAGGTCAGGCACAACGGTCGCAGTGAGCGTACCGAGGGTAGAGGACTGGACCGTCCTCCTGATGAGGCCTGGAAGGCCGAAACACTTGAGTGGTGGCGACACCACTTGGACCGCCCGCAGTCAAGAACTGTGGCAACTTGATGAGGTCCCATAGCTTCCTTACATTTGGTGCATTGGCCGCGAACGAGCCGGGGTGAGTCCCGCGAGATCGGGCGGAAGCTTTGTAGGGAAGAGTGATGTCATGTAGCGGCATAGTGAGATGCGCTACCATAAGATGAGTCACTCCCAGGAGGCCTAGGTGCTGCTAGAGTCCGCGAGGGACAGGAGCGAGAGCAGGCCTAGAGTGTGCGCTGACGGAGCTGCTAGGCAGCGAGAGAGGTCAGGCACAACGGTCGCAGTGAGCGTACCGAGGGTAGAGGACTGGACCGTCCTCCTGATGAGGCCTGGAAGGCCGAAACCCTTGAGTGGTGGCGACACCACTTGGACCGCCCGCAGTCAAGAACTGTGGCAACTTGATGAGGTCCCATAGCTTCCTTACACTATACTATATGTTTAGTTTGGATTATTAAAAAGCTTTCGACAAGTTAGGTTCGGATTATCGGGGTCTATTTTATAGAGACCTATAGAAAATGTATTACTTCACTAATCCGAACAGATTTTTTGAAACAGAATACCTCTGTTTGGATTAGCGAGGGTGTACTGTATCGAACAATGACGAAATTTCTGGGCCCCCACAGATTGATTTCCTCGGGCCCCACAATTATAAATCCAGCCCTGTATACGATAAATACCTACAAGTATCAGAGAGGAAAGACCTTTACGACAATAGATAGTCACAAATATCTTAAGTATAAAGTGAAAGAAAACAAAGCCTACATGAAATGCGTTCTCTTTAGGAATAGATGCAAAGCTACTGCTAAACAACGTGATTACCAATTTAATTAATCCTATGATAAATCACAATCACACAACATCGAAATACAAATCTGAATCCTATAGCTTAAGGGTGCTCTGTACTGATATTTTGACACCCGACGACCTAATGTTTTTATTGCGTTTTTGGATAGTACTAATATATCTAAGATATCCCTGAAAATATTAGAGTTCTACTATGTATATATCCTTAGTTATGAACTAGACAATGTCAATATAGGCCTAATCCATACTAGCCAAATATTAAAAAAAATTTTTTATGTTAGTTTTTAGCGCGAAACATGTCAATTATAAAATATACCTGAGTCAATACTCAATGTTTTAAATCGAACCGAAATATGCTTTTTCTTTAATCTACTCTATGTTATTGTCATTTTTGTGAAAATGGTCAAAAATTTCCCACTATTTTTCATTAAAAGTATACTAATTCAATTTTTTTGTATTATATTGCCAAAACTGCCCGCTTTTAAAACATGCGCCTACATATACTGAGCATTTTTAAAAAAAGTTTGACTTTCTAGAATAAAAATCCTCCTTTTTACATCCATATGCCCAAATGGTCTTTTTTTACACCTTCATAATTAGCATTTAATTAATTTGTGTCGAAGTGGCTGAGTCCAGAATATGAAAGTGCGAGGAAAAGGAGTTCCTAAACTGCATAAAATAGATAATGTCATTTGAAATTGAATTAGAGTATTTTTAGCAATTTAGAGCTAAGCTCTATCTCATTTGGATCAGAAGTTGGATTTTTGTCAGCTTTTTAACATATTGCCACTTTGACACCACCATATTTGGGCATTTGAAATCAGAACACATCATTCGAATTATAATATAATCCCAAAAGTTTATCCAATGAGTAAGAAATAGTATCATGATGTGACTAGAATTTTAGAGCTAGTCTCTGCTGTCCAGAGATCAAGAGTTACAAAATTTGCTTCGTCATCAAAATTGGGCACATCAAATTACCATATATGGTCATGTTAAAAAGTGTGACACCTAGAGTCCTAAAATGTATTATAAAGGTATAGAAAGTCAGGTATTTACAGTATTTTCTAATGCCTATGATCATTTTATCTCAAAGCGTTTCTGAAATATCAACAGGTGTGAAATGTCAGATTTTTTGCCCCCTTCTGTGGCCCAAAAGTCCATAACTTATCGAATAATGATTGGATCGTGTTGTGTAACGTCTCATTTTGTGCGCAAATGCTATTTCCATATTTGTATTACCAAATTGGTGTTTTATATAATACATTATTGTATATTTGAGGGCCTTGAGGTGTGAAAATATGACAAAACAGACAAAACCATAGTCATAAATTGGTCATAACTCATGATATATTATTGTAAAAGTGTTGAAAACAAATGCTACGCATAGATAAGAAGCTGGCGCATTTTTATGAAGAATAACAGAATTATTCTGCTGTCCAATTTCCCACAGTAATATATGATCACCGGGTACTTGCATACCCTTCATATTCTTTTATGCCCCTAATTTCCTAATTTTTGACATATTCCTGAACTTTATGACGTGAACCTGTATATTTTGACCTGTAGATTCCGAAATTTTTAATTTTGGGAACAATATATGGCAGTGTAGAATTTTATCACCTCTTTTGATGTTGAAATTCGGAAAAATTCGTGTGCCGCAGCCTTAGAATGCTTATAAAACCAAAAATAATAATCAGAAAGTCAAAAAATTTCTCTGGGGTAACACATGATCCATCCTCAGACCCTTGAACTAGAATTGAAAATTTTTTCTTCTAACATTTTATAACGATAGTTTAGTGCACGACTGCGTTTTATGATTATTTTGAAAAAATGCCCTTTAGCATCGTTTCTTCTGCAAAAATAAATAAAATAAAAATTATTACTGAGAGGAAATAGTCTCATAATAATATGTTCAAAAATTCAAAAAGATTCCACAATTTTGAAAAAATGTCATGCCCATATAAGGAAGTCGACGTCCTATTTTATTAAAAAACACCATCTTGATTGAAAATTAAGAAAAAAAAAATCATAGAAGTCAATCTCTATCTCATCTAGAGTATTCCTAGTAGTAAATTATGCAATTCTGAGATTCACCGTGAACGCCCGAATATCAATACAGATTACCCTTAAAGTCAAAGTGCAAGAGTATTGCAAAGTCATCGCAAGAAATCTCAGGAAAATATTTGATGATGTAACAAGTGAAGACCTGCTGCTTGTGAAATACATTTAAAAAATGCGAATCTTCCATGTACAGATTAAGGAGAATATTACAACCAATAATTCCAAACACTGCTACATAATTTTCGGAGATGTTACCAACTACACCTTTTGGACAATTCCATAAAAGCACGGTTGTAAGTATCAATAATGAAACAGCTGTAATTTATTTTCAGATACGATGAATGATTTCTTGACTCGAATCACTGATATTCAGTTTGATGGCACCTCCTTTGTAGTATCGATTTAATTTTATCAACTTTGGACACTATTTGTAACAATTGATAATCAGACTCTACCTGCTATCCATTGCCTCATGACTGGGAAAGAAGAACAGCTCTATGTAGCAAAATATGCAGTCTCGTTCCGCAATTTCAACCCAGAGTATGTCAGTATGTCTGATTGGGAAGCTGCTTCACGCAATGCACTAAGACAAATATATCCAAATGTCAAGCAAGATTAACGGTTGATGGTTTCATTCACACAGCGTATATGGAGTAAAACAAAAAAACTTGGTCTTGTACAGAGTTTTAAACTAAATCATGAGCTAGCAACTTACATGCTCATAAGGTACATAGAGCATGCTCGTATAAAAGTACATCAGTGCTCGACATATTAGGTGGTTTGGTGGCGTTAGCCACCAAAAATCTTATTTAAGCCACCAAATTTTTAACTAACCCACCATAAATTGTGGACTATTTGACTTCGTGTTATTAATATTAGTGTTGTCATAGTGTGTATCAAATTGGAATGTAATTCGTAAGTAGTAAATATTATACAAGTTTGTGATTATTATACTAGGGTAAAAACCATTGATCTTTGCGATCATGCTCTATGTACTTTTTACGAGCATGCTCTATGTACCTTGTGAGCTGCTCTGTGTACTTTTTGTTATATGCATTTTACATCATTCAGCCATTTTCCACCATTCAGTCGTTTTCCACCATTTTCCACCTTTCAGTCGATTTTTAGAAAATTCCACCACTTTACACCATTCAGACATTTCGACGAAAATTCAGAAATTCCACAATTTTCCACCGTTCAGTCAGACCCTTCATAGGTAGCGCCTTTTGGGACAATTTATCAATATTTTTAATAGAAAATACTGATTCTCTGTAGATTATTGGTAGAGCCATGGCTCTACCAAACCTACCGAAGCCTACGCACATGATACATGATCTATTTCACTAATTAGCATAAATATAGAGTGATCAATATTTCATTATTAATGGGCCATAGTAAACATATTAAAATTAATAAATGATGATGTCGTTTTCACACATTTCTAGTTGAGTTAGAAAATTTTTGGAATCTACTGAGTCGATTTCCTACCCGTACTAATGCAACTTTTATGCGTACCATTTAACGTAAATACCTATTGCCACTTAATCGCCATTTTGGTTCACTGTGCAGATCTATCTTGTACTTGTGTAACCTGAGAATACCAAAGTACGTCAATGGTTGCTATGGTGATATCTGGAAAGTTGGGGAATTTTTAATGGTTAGAAGTATCTACTGTGACTCTATTAGAATAATCTGGAATTGTTTGTCTGCAGGGGCGGCGCGTAATGGAGGCTTGTGAGGCTAAGCCTCCCCAAAATTTAATCTTATTGACCTCTAACTGAGGGGCTTTGGAGAAAGGTAATCTCATATAGTGATAATAGCCTCCCCATACGGAAATCTCACGCGCCGCCTATGTTTGTCGGTTCAAAGTTGTATTCTATAAGTTTTTGAAAACAAATTGAGTCGGCCTGTGCAACCATAAGAAGCACACTTCCATCCCGTATGTGTGTAGTTTTTTGTCTTAATTTAATCTTTTCATAAAGAATTAAATGAAGACATATTTTTTGTCCTTGTTTGCACTCAAATCTATTTACATAATTGACATTTTTGTATCGATCTTACAGTATAGCCTCTCTAATTCGAACATCGTTAAACACCTCTCGTATTTGTAGACGGTATATTTCTATATTGCTATATACTCACTTTTAAAAGCAAATATTGACTCTTCAGAGCTTTCATTGGTGAAAATTTTTCCATGTATAGAAAGTTGATGTTAATTACTCCTTAATTCTCCAATCATTCATTTTTAATAGAGGATGAAGATATTTAATACTCAAATATCAGGGTTGCCAACCCTCCCGATTTGGCGGGAGTCTCCCGCTTTTTGCCTTTTTTTCTCCCATCCTCTCGACCTCCCGCCAAACTTTCAAACTCCAGATTTTTTGCAAATTGTTTCTATACGTATTAGTATTTTATGATATACGTATAAGTAAATAACTGGATTTTTTTGCTAAAATTAGTCAAGATACGAGTACCAAGGTTTGTTCTACTCATATGTACTGTACTTGTAAGTTTGTTATGATTCTTTAGCCACTTATTTTGTAGACTGTACTATTAGGCCACTGTTTGTTGGAATCTTGTTTCGCTCCACCGCCCGCGTCAGATTTCACCCCCGCACGAATATTGTCATTATTTCCATTATTTATTACACCTACATTTCAAAGTAAGGCCACTGTTCGTTGCCAATTTTATGGTAGGACACACTCTAAAATAGCCATAATTAGCTAGTAACAAAATCAGAACCTATAACAAGCATTATTACCCAACTTTTGCATATTTTATCAATAAGCACTCACAAATTGAATATTTGCTCAGATAATTATTAACTTGTCGTCATCAAATAATGAGATAATGATAATGAGATGCCGCCCGCCCGCATCCTCTGATAGACTTCGTGTGGACTCACTGTGGAGCTGAAACAATGTTATCATTAACACAGGGCTTATCTCTTAATTCGAATTTGGAAGAAATTCTTAAAAATATCCCGGATTTCCTTGCGCCTACATCCTCCAGAAGTTGTTATACTAGATACGATGCTGATTTTTTTTCTCGTTTAGTTTATATGTCGATCTATGCAACCATGGGTGGATTAAGTTTACAACACATTTTACAAATCTGATGGCCTAATCGTCATGAAATTCCTTGAAATCTCAAGAAAAATGTCCATAAATTACGAGAACTTTCGAAGATATTTAGACTGTTACATCTACATATATCTGATAAAAAAACATAATTTGTAAAAAATGTATAATTCATTAATCTAGCTATTTCGTTTTTGTTGTATTATTGTATAGATTGGGTGAATACGAGATACTCGGGAAGAAATTTGATAGATACAACTATCAAAATAAGCGTTTCCTAATTGTAGATATTCAAACATAAAAAATAATCATATTGTATCGTTCTATTCATGATAAATTCAAAGAAATGGCATATATGTATTTTGTCCGCTTTTCATCTTCGACCTCCGATTTTTTGGTAAAACTCCCGCCAAAATGGCAAAATCTCCCGCTTTTTTGTATTCAGAGGTTGGCAACCCTGCAAATATTCACCTTTCCGAAATATTCTTAAGTGCGCTTTTCAAGTTAGGCGATAATATTCAAGAGATTGAATTACTAGTATAATTAAAGCTTTGCCATAAGCGAAAACATGATTATATCTTGGGAAAACTGTCAAAATTATTATTCCAAAGAAATCGAAAGCAGCTTCGACAAAGATCATGCTTTTGTCGCACAAGAACCATTACGGAGCTAAAGAGCTCGATTTGAATCTAGCCATTCGGTGCATAAACATGATTCTATGAAGGTTAGCTTAGTTGTCAGTATCGAAATTCAAAATAGCTTACTAGTGGATTTAAGTTACGTACCTATAATTCAGATAGATTGGAACTAGATAACATGACGAATTTCAATAATTAGACACGAAGCAGTCAGCTGCTCTGTTGATTATCCTACTAATTCATTACATGTTCAAAAGAAGAGTTAGCGATAATTCCTGATGCATTTGGTAATCAAACTTTATATGAAAATTCATCTACTGAACTGCAATCGGAGCAAGCTATGTATCACAGCCTCGTATTCCAAGAAAAGAAAATTTGGAGGGTTACTCGACAAATCTCAAACAAATAGTTTGAAGTTTTCAAGAATTGGAAAAAATTAGACCACGATTCGGTGGCCGTCACATATTTGCAGGTAAATTAGACAGGAAGTAGGCACCAAATTATCCAGTCTTCGCCTATTACGAACAGTTCAATGAAACCAAAATTATTTGCCGCTAAACATGGAAATTTCAACAATTTACATTTGCAAGCTCTCTTAAGGAAAATCAAAGCTGAGCATTTATAAATTATCTAGAGAAAGGTATGATTGTGATATGCAGTTAGATGTTATGGGTACCAAGGGAACATATGACGTTAGTATAAATGAATGCTAGTATTTTGGATCCCCTCTTCGGACTAGCGAAGGTGTACTGTATTTCTCATTACAGACGGGATTGGAGTGTGCTTCTTCTGGTTGGCACAAGCCGCACCCAAATTTGGTCCAACCAATCTTTCAATAGTACAAGCTCCTCGTCCGCGCTACGCGCGGCCTTACAACTTGCACTCGGTCCTGCGGCCCTCACTTGTATTTTTAATCATATTATCCTTGAAAGGAATAAAAATATATTATGAATAAATTATTCTAACATTGACTACCAAGATATAACCCATAACCCAGGGTCGACTTGTAGATAATCCACTCAACGGCGCCAAGGTAGGGTATGTCTTAATTTCTGGAATTTTGCGTTATGTAAGGTTCGAACAGGCATAACCATATAGTGATGAATAGTTTCAGCGTATATCGTAGATTAAAGTTAATCGAAACAGCAGGCTACCATCGAAATAGGTTCTTAATAACCGGAAATTGGTATTAACGGAGTCATTTGCATGCATTTGTATAAATTGTGGAAATTAAACCTTGCATACTCACTCCTTAATTAACCAATAGTTCGATTTATCTGTACACAACAATCGAGTGTTTTAATTAATTATTTATACATAGAACCATACATAAGGTTTATAGCGTTTAATATGTACACTTCTTCAGTCCCCTACAAATAATTTTCAATACAAAACAAATGACACCACTGAGGAGAAGAAGAAAGAAAGTATGTGAAGAATGTTGACTTCACTGAAGCTTCTTTCCCTTAGTTTCATGAGGAAGCAATAAGCTAATAATTGCAGTAAAGATTCCTAATCCTCCAAATAAACTAATCGCCACAAGGTAATCAGATCGTAATAGCACTTGTGCTGTAAAACTTGTTAGGATGGTGGAAAACCTTGCGCAAATACTTAATAGGGATAGAATTCGTGCTCTAATGTGAGTTGGGTACACCTCTCCCGTGTAGAGAAAACTTACAACAAAAGCACCTGCTAAGCACGCTCTTACTATTAACAAGAATCCTGTCTTCACAATGTATTCGTGTGGAATACATAAGTATAACATAAAGAAGAGACCTCCACTTAGGAACTGGATTGCAAAGGTAAGCTTTCTACCAATTATCTCCACCACAAATACAGTAATGAGAATCCCTGGCAACTCAGCCATTGAAGTGATTATATACTCCAGATAGTCGCTGGGTGTGAGAGGATTGCAAAAGCGAGTAACATCTTGATTGTCAGCATTATTGCTATGGTTAGAGCTGCCAGTGTGACAGTGATGGTCGTAAGAAAATATATCAGCTGTGATCAGGACTGCGCCATAGTAGATGAAAGCACTGGTAAACCAGATAATACCTAAGAATAAGGTTGTGATAATGTATTCCTTGCTAAATGCATCCAAGATTCCTCCCTTCTCTTCTACAACAAGAACCTGTTTATCAACAGAAGGTTTATCTGCTAACATTTGAGAATCATTCACGGATTCAGTTCCTTTAGTAGAAACTAAGTCGCCTTCTGGAAGCTTCCGACAGTTCAGCTTTGCTCCCCATTCCAACACCTGCAAACTATCATCCCTTCTTCCTTTCAAAATTAAGAAACGAGGGGAGTTAGGCACGATCCAGTAATAGAGCAGCAAGATAGCTAATGGAAGACTGGAAATAAATACGAGATACCTCCAGCCTAATACAGGGATTATGAAATAGCAGAGTACCACTAAGAGACAACTCCCAAAAGTCCAGTAGATATTCAACAACACTATCGAAGACGATCTGTATCGAACTGGCATAAACTCTACACAATAAGTTGAACTTTGGTTAGCTGATATTCCAAGAAAACCTAGGATAAACCGCAAAACAATAATCCATTGATAGCTCGGCACGAATGCTGATATCAGAGCAAAATAAATCAAAAAGACATTGGCTATATTGACTACATTTCTCCTACCATATCTATCGCACAAAACCCCAATAGGAAATGATCCCATCAAGTTACCGAGAGGATACATCGTCGTAACAATGGCTAGTTCTGCATTCGTGAGCTGGAATTCACACTGCCAAGAGGGAGCGAGCAATGCAAACTGGAAAGTTATCAATGATTGTGCTGTCCATAACAAACCTGAATAAGTAAATACATTCAACTGGAACAAACCTATTCCTATTGTATTTAGAGCATCGTCAACAGTGAAGTTGCATGCATTTCCTCCCTTATTAATTGTTAGGAGGGGCTCTTCCTCACTTGTTATTGAATGCGAGTTTGGATTCGTCTCAACTTCTGCCATTCTATCCGTATATTAGTTAATTAATAAGACGAATGGTCTTTTATAACTTGAATACACCTATTGGATAAGTTGAGCCATATCATTCTACACATAGGGCAATGGCACTCACTCAATTTTATGGACCAGGAATTGGTTAGTACACTAACCAGCCAAAAATTATTTGAACTATAGAAATTTTTATACAGACACAATATTCCTCTGGAAACTTATACTGCTGTTTAAACTACTCTGAAATTACTATAAATATCTTACTATAGTTGTAAATTATAAAATATTTTGATTTCAAGTCATTTTAGCCATATTAATATTCATGAAGTGGCATAAGTGTCTCTGCAACTTGCCACTTGTGGCCAGACCTAGGGCTGATTACTAGTGAGTGATTACGATTACGATTACGATTACATCCTTCAGAAAAAGCTTGATTATGATTACGATTACGATTACAGGAAATGTTGTAATCGATTACAATTCATTTTCTTTACGATGCAATTACGATTGTTTCGATTAAGCCCCGGAGTTTCATGCGCACGAAAAATAATGCCCGTGTGCATGGGGGTAGCCACCAAGAATTATTTGTAGGGGCCGGATATATATTTGGAGGTGCAATGAGATCAGCGAACCCTCAAACTATATCCTTATTTAAAGTTATTGTGGAAAATTTGGGGGGGCCTGGTGCCATACCTGGGGCTGATTACTAGGGGGTGATTACGATTACGATTACGATTACATCCTTCAAGAAAAGCTTGATTATGATTACGATTACGATTACAGGAAAAGTTGTAATTGATTACAATCGATTACGATTGTAATCGTAATCAGCCCCAAGCCTGCTTGTGGCACAAACGGGAATGTGGCTATATCTCAGTAGAAAATAATCGTAATTATTTGAAATTATGCATTTAGAGTAATTCGACCATGTGGAATTCTAATCTGCAATCAGAACTTGTATATTCACATTGCATCTTAAAGCAGGGTTGCCAATCCAATCCAATCGAGCCAAATTCGGACAATCGGCAATCCAAATTTCGACAATCGATTATTCGGATGACAATCCAATCGCAATCGACAATCCAAAATATCATCGATTTTTTTGGATTGTTTCTCCGATTTTTTTCGATAGTTTACTCCTCAAAAAGAGTTATGTTTCATCATACGTTCAAACTTAAAACATATATTATTGGGTTTAATTGACGAGCAATTGTGCATTTAAAATTTTGGCATTATTTAGATATTGAAAAAACAAACAATCGAAAAAATCGATGAAAATTCATCGATTGCAATCCAATCGATAAAAATCGAAGCAATCCAATCGACAATCCAATCGATGAAAAATGCAGCAATCCAACCGATAATCCAATCGATGAAAAATGCAGCAATCGGCAATCGAAAATCTTCTCGATTGGTTTGGATTGGCAACCCTGTCTTAAAGTGATGAAACTAAATGCGAAAATTATAAAAATTTGTAGATACCTTGAATACAATATATTTTGCGCGCACATACTTTCAGGGAGGTATAGGAATTTAATATAATGTCAATGGAAGCATCTAATTTAACTAGAGTCAATCCAAAAGAAAATCAATTTTGATAGTGTAGTTGTGATCAGAATAGATAAGGCTTTCGTTGATATAACTATGGATGAGAGGAGATAAATATTCTTTCCCCTATGGTTTTAAGGTTGGGTCGAGCATTAAGCTTGAAAGTCAAAATCAAAGATATATCAAGATTTTTTTGCATTTTTTAGATTCAATTAATTTCGAAACATTTTTCTGAAAGTCAAATGACAGCTAACTATTCTAATTTAAACCAGAAGTCTTATAACTTCAATTTATTGGCTCAAAAATTTCTGACGTGTGCATATTGGAGAGGATCGGCAGGGTGAAACTTTTTGAAAATCTTCAGAATTATATTGGCTTACGTCATCTCCAGGGTACCATATTAACAAAACTATTTGGAATTTTTGGATGAAATTTACAGGGAATATTACTAACATACGGAGCTTTCGAAATATGCAATAAAACCAGATTAATGAACTATGGCCAGAAGGTGTGGGTCGAGCCTTACGTAACTCCAGTTAGTGAGTACAAATTTCGTCTGTATGCACTTAGTTCATATGTTTAAATATTGACGTTTCTCATTCATCTATGGCTATTGAGGATGGTGTATCTCCTAATAATTCGCAAAATATAACTTTGCTGTTCTCTAAGGTACAAGGCAGGGACGGCGCCAAGCGGGTGCAGGGGTGCTATGGCACCTCCTGAAACTGTCAGCATCCCCAGGAGAAAAATCTAGGCAGAAAATATAATTTTCTAGGACTGGAATAAGACCGAATGGAATAAGACCGAAAAAAATCGGTAATGGAATAAGACCGAATGGAATAAGACCGAAAAAAAATCAGTACTGGAATAAGACCGAATGGAATAAGACCGAAAGAAAATCAGTACTGGAATAAGACCGAATAACATAAGAGCTACTCTATGCTTAGAAATACGTGTGTATTGGTAGGAATAAAAGAAAAACCTCAACTTTCTAAGCGTGAACTATGGTTCATTGAGAAAACACCCGACTGTCTAAAGGTGTGTAGTGATTAATGGAGAAAACACTCCCCTTTCTAAGTGTGATGTATTGATCATGGAGAAAACACTCGCCACTCTCATTGTCTTTTATGGAGAATGGTTAAAACGCTCGCCTTTCTAAGTGTCTAATATTGATCAGGGTGAAAACCAGCCCTTATATTTTTCGGTCTTATTCCATTCGGTCTTATTCCAGTATTGATTTTTTTCGGTCTTATTCCATTCGGTCTTATTCCAGTACTGATTTTTTTCGGTCTTATTCCATTCGGTCTTATTCCAATACTGATTTTTTTTCGGTCTTATTCCATTCGGTCTTATTCCATTCGGTCTTATTCAGGTTTCCCATCCCCAGTGGGGGTGCTCAGAGAATTCAAGGTGTATTTAGAATATATTGTATTCAAGTTGAATAGCATAACTAGGGGTCTGACCAGAGTGGACCATGGGTCAACATTGGTGACCCATTACCCATCTGACCCATCGCATTTGTGACCCATAACCCATTGACTAGGGTGACCATTGTCCAATTTTTAGCCTGGACAGTCCAGGTTTTTTACAATTATTGTGCGATGTCCAGTAATTTTCTAAATTGTCCAGGTAATTTTAGCAGTTATTTTTTATAATAATCCAATTGTCTCCGATTCGCTCACATTAAACTAATAGTGTCCAGTTTTTTAGAACCTGTGTCCAGGATTGTCCAGGATTTTTGTCGAAATTTTGAGAAATGTCCAGGTTTTGGCCTAAAATCCTCTGGTCACCCTACCATTGACCCATGACCCATCGAGTGACCCATTGACCCATTAAGTAACGCTTTGACCCATCGTGCACCCATTGACCTTTCTAAATATATAACTTTTAATATCTAAACATTATGTACACACAATCCGACTTATAATAAATGTATGATGCTTGTCAATCAATTAATTTTGTTAGACTTCTAATACCAAAGAAATACCCTTTAATGTTTCTGGGTTAATTTGATTCGTACTATAACTGGGATACAACGAAATTCCAAATGGGTCATGGCCCCATGGGTCACAGAGCCATGACCCATGACCCATCGACCCATGGTCCACTCTGGGTCTGACTGAATGGTGGAAAACTACTTGACTGAATGGTGGAAAACGACTTAATGAATTTATTAGTTGACATACTTGTATCTCAAATAGCAGCATACTGAATTGAGTACGTGTAACTTACAAGTCACAGGTTTAACATATTTAATATGTGTGATATTTTGAGGAGAGTAAGGCCGCGAAGCGGCCGTTAATTGTGTTGCGTAGTGTCTAGCACGAACGAACAAAGGTCGCGAAGCGACCTTTGTGAGAGAGTGATCCGTCGCGAAGCGACCGAGACCGAAGGGCTCGTTTGATTAATTAAGGAATTTTTTGTTATTCCTTTGTATACAATTCAATTTATATTTCACGAATTATTGGTACATCTGTGTCTAAATTTTTGTATATAGTTTAACTGCTCTTAATCTCTTCAATTGTATTTATGGCAATTGGAATATCAATATTGATGAGTAGGACAGTTATCTATTTACTGTAATATTTGCGTACTAGTACTGTTACATGAGAAATTGACCATTGGCGCCGAAACTCTCCAGCGCCAGGGGGGGTGTAACTTTACATTTAAATGTGAAAGGTCAAAAAACGATTCCTATGGCGCATTGTCGCAAAGTTTACAAGTATAAGATTAAAGTTGGGGCGCGCGGAGCGAGTGTTGCGAGCGATCTTTGGGGGGTTCTGGGGGCAAGCCCCCCAGAAAAAAATGGACTGCGAGATAGCCAGATATCAATTTGTTATGAATGAATTATACGTATATTTTATTGTACTAAATTATATTGAATATTGTATTTTTTATCCAGAGGGAACGGTAATACCCGCACCAATAATGTTGCCCCCTTCAATTTACGGGGGGGGGGGGGGAACGCGCCCCCCCTAGCGCATCCCCCTGTTTCGCCACTGCTATGGTGGCTGAAAATCATTATGTTGACGGGCATAAATGTATACATATATTAATAATCCAATGTTATTTAGAAGGACTCCTTATGGAATTATAATTTTTCAATGGGTTTACGTGTATGTTTTCTACTTTAACAATAAAGAATATGTCTAATATACCCTGCCTGACCAACCAGGAGGGGTATACCCTTCCTGACTCTTTCCTCAGCCAGGGGGGGTGAAACCCTCCCTGACAAAAACCAGGGAGGGTGTAACCCCCCCTGACCCCCCCACTTTCGGCGCCTATGAAATTGACCCCCATGAGAAAATGACCCCCCCCTTCATATGAACCATGGATACCGTTTAGGGAGCATTTTCTCACGGGGGTCATTTCATTATGCAAGCCGGTGCCAAGCCCCGTGAGAAAATGACCCCCTCATAAATTTTCGCATTGTCATTGTAATAATGTAAAGACTGCTTGAACAAAACATTGATGTAGTGACAATTATACAAAATGACTTGGTAACTATGTTAACTTGGAGGAATTCCATGTCAAATCATCCAGCCATTTCACCAACATCAATCGATTTCTCTGAAAGTTGGTTAGCTGAAAGCCCCAGTCTAACCATTATATATGTGTAACTTTTAGATTGTTTGGTCAAGTTGTTGTTGAATTATGGCGGGACAAATTTTCCAATTTTTGTCAAAAATAATTATTTAAAAAAAATATTTAATTTAACTGATCAGTAGAAACTCTTGTAAAAATGCCAGTTTATACAATATTGAGATTAAATTCACAGAAACGATAGTTTATAATATGCAGAATCCGTCAATCATATCAGCAATCGAATTTAAGCACATTTTGTATCTCAAAATTGAAACTGAAACTATGACGTCACGTGAAACCGGAACTATGACATAGCATTCGGGGATATTTTGGGAACCAAATTTTTTTAATTTTTCTAAATTGGTATTAAGGATGTTGCAATATCTAGAAAGTTTGATTTGGTTCCCATGTATTCCCTTCAAGTTATTTTAAATTTCCGTCATTTTTAACCAATTTCCCAAGTTTTGGTAGCTGTTTATTCTGTTGAATTGCAAAAATCAATTACAGTGGAGTTGCTTTATTAGCAACTCAGGTTTGGCACTAAATCTGGTTGCTAATAGGCGAATGTTGCTAATAGGGGAATGAAATTAACAGTATTAACACGATTGGGATCTGAAAAGTGGTTGTTAATACAGCATTGTTAATAAGGGAGTGCTAATAAAGCAACTCCACTGTAGTAGCTAATTCAATGACTCAACTAGACTAC
This sequence comes from Hexactinellida sp. DTS-2022, assembly GCA_028753945.1. Taxonomy (NCBI): domain Eukaryota; kingdom Metazoa; phylum Porifera; class Hexactinellida; species Hexactinellida sp. DTS-2022. The sequence goes on from JAPNXP010000014.1 coordinate 4,421,502, forward strand.
TGAAATCTACATTTGCAATGCCTACGCATTAATTTTTATAAATATATATTGGCTTCTATTACTTAACCTCAGACATTCCTCATTATATATATGGTTGTTATACCTTGATTCACAAAAACTTGTAATATAGAGAATTTTTCTTATATACTATACTATACTATACAAATTCAGTTACAATTTCAAATTACAATCTACACTTCTCTATCCTGTAATACTTCGCTCTTGAATAATGGCACTACAGTCCTGTTCAATCGGACGAATTGAAGAATCTGTGTGTCATAATTTGGTACACACCCATGGAAAAGTCGGGATATTGCCGACTTTAGAGCTCTCAAAGGATGACTTCGAGTTATTAGTCTGGAGAACAGGTATTCGTAAGAATAGTTTAAAAACTATTTGTCTCCATCATCAAAAGCAGTACATCGACAAGTTTACTTTATTAAACCCTTATTGCTGTGATCCATTGGAACATCACATTGAGAATAAAAGTTACAAAGGTATTAAGTTTATTTTATTAAAAGTATACAAACTATGCACATTTCATTCAAATTAATTTTAGGAAAAGTAACAATTACCAAAAGTAAGGCTCTAGACTTAGTAAGCTTTGATATTTCAATTGTCCCTGGGTGCAAAGTATGTTCACGTTGTTCTTCTGAGCTGTCAGAAATACTAAGTGGCAAAATAGAACATAATCCACCCTCAATAAAGACTGTAAGTTCCCCTTCAGAATTAAAGACGTTACCTGACTTCATAAGCACTGATATTCAAAGCCTACAGTCAACTCTAACTCAGGTACGTTTCTTCAAGATTTAAAAACTGTAAAATACAATCTGTAAGTATTTCATCATTTTAATATTCTAGGATATGTTAGAAGATGTAATTAGTGGACTCCCCAAAGCACTTGAAATATCTCCAATTAGAACACATGGATCACATATTCAAGCTCGGAGAATACAGATTAAAGAAAAATTAGCAAGATTAGAAGAAAGATTAGAGGTTGTACTAGTTGGAATTTAAATTTGCTTACTTGTTGTTAATTTGATTAATAATTATTGTATATAGCTCCCCAGAATTGAAGAATCTCGTGAAGAGCTTCTTGAATCTTCAACAGAGCTTATGAGTATCTCATTATCAGTTGAACAAAAAGCTGAACAGTTTGATATACTAATGGCTTTAATTAGAGAGAAAATTTACCAATGCAATACTACACAAGAACAATTACACCTCCTTACCCTAGCGCCGCAAATTAGCTCTCGTGAAACTCTGTCAGAATTCTTCGGTGTTTCTGAACACTTAATTCGTGAGTCTCGCAAGGTATTCAAGAAGACAGGCATACTTGGAGAAATTGACAGTAAAAAAGGTTTAGTTATTGTTAAGATAAAAATGATTATTTAATTTTTGCAGTTAATTATAAAATATTTCTAAAAATAGGGAAAACATTACCTGATGAAACTATCAGAACAGTTGAGTGTTTTTACCAGGATGATGAATACACACGGCAAATGCCTGGGATGAAAGACTATGTTAGCATAGCACGCAACGTGCACGTGCAGAAAAGATTGATACTTTGTAATTTAAAAGAACTATATGCAGAGTTCAAAGAAAAGTACACAGACTTAAAGGTTTAATTAGACTTATTATTTATTGATTATTGAATTCTACCTGCAAATCTAATGTGGGACAATCCTCGAAATTAATTGATCGAAAGTTTTGTCACCTTAAGGGGAGGAAAATCTAAATATTTTCTTGGATATCAGAATGTATTTTTAAATACAGTATTTCCACCCCCCCGAAAATTTCAAGTCTGTAGGTCTTACCAGTTCCTCAATAAATTGTGAACAAACAAACAAACAAACAAACAAAAAAAAAACAAATCAGAGCAATTTCATAAATAAGATAACTAAAATAATATTCAAATTTACAGATTAAATTTTAGATATCATTTTCAAAGTTTTGCGAACTACGGCCAAAGTGGTGTGTACTTTCAGATTCATGTGGAACACATTCTGTATGTGTCTGCTCTATCCATCAAAATGCCATCCTCCTCGTCGATGCTCTTGATACCCAGGAAAACTACAAAGAACTAGTTTCGAAATTGGTATGTTCAGCTGATAATGCCAACTGTATGATTCATCGATGTGAATATTGTCCAGGGACCGAGAATCTCCGAAACTATCTCAAAACAATCACCAAGAATAGAAATGATCAGGTAATATATTAGGATATATTATTTTAGTTAGATGTGCCAGTGCCATACAATTGCTGTTATTTGAACATAATATTTTAATACTTTTGAATTCGTTATTAGGTACATGTTGAATATCGTCAATGGGAAAGTACTGATAAAACGAGTTTAGAGACCCATTCAGCTACCCTCAGCCAATATATCGAAGCATTAATCACGTCGATGAATAAACTGACCTCTCACTCATACATTTCACGAGCTCAAACTTCCTATTATAAAAAGCGAAAAGATCAGCTTGATAATCAATCTGCAATTGTTTTGCTTGACTTTGCTGAGAATTACTCATTTGTTATCCAGGATGAAGTCCAGGGATTTCATTGGAATAATATTCAAGCAACTGTGCATCCGATCGTCATATACTACCGGCAAGATGGTTAGTTAAAGATTATTGTATAACAAAATATATATCGAGTAGCTAGCTAATTATTTAGTCGCTTACATTTAGAAATTCTCTGCAACCAATCATTCTGTTTCATTTCTGATGAAACAGAGCATGATGTCATAATGGTGCACTTAATCCAACGATTGATCATTCAGCATTTAAGAATCACGCTTCCACAAATTCGAAAACTTGAGTATTTCAGTGATGGTTGTGCTGGTCAATATAAAAATAGGAAGAATTTGTATAATTTGTGCCAGCATATGAAAGACTTTGGAATTGAAGGTATTTGGAACTTCTTCGCTACTTCGCACGGGAAATCACCATGTGACGGCATTGGTGGAACAGTGAAGAGAGTTACTGCAAGAGCAAGTCTACAAAGAACGAAAGACAACCATATAATAACACCATTACAAATGTTTAACTTTTGCTCGTCAACTCCTAGTCTTTCAACTATTAAGTTCTTTTTCATACAAAAAAAGTCAAGTAACCGAATTGCGGGAAGCAATGAAAACAAGGTAATCTTTTTTATAAATGACATGTGATTTATTGTTCGATTATCAACATTTAAATTATCTATAGATTCACTAATATACAAACTATTCCAGGAACACGTAGCTTCCACCAATTTACTCCATTAAACGAAACTATAATTACAGCCAAGAAAATAAGCGAACAAAGAGATAACAGTATTGTATATAATTTCATGAAGAATCGGGAAGAATATTCAACAAAACCTCTTGAAATACCTTACCTCAATTGTGGTGACTATATAGCCTGCATTTATGATAGTGACTGGTTTATTGGATTAGTTGAAGAAGTGTGCGAGGAAGAGGGTGACGTAAAGGTAAGTTTTCTGCATCCAAAAGGGCCTGGAAGACCAGAAAATTGTTTCTTCTGGCCATCAACAGAGGATATTTGTTATATTCCTCAAACAGACATCCTGTGTAATATAACAGCTCCAAAACCTTCTTCAAAAAGTGCACGGAAATACAAAATTTCTTCACTTGATGGAGAATTAATTTCCATGAATATTGAATCTCGAGTATGTAAATAAAATATTTTATAATTAGTGAATGAATTGGTGATTAAAAATATGTGAATCTAGTTAAATATAGTGAAATACCAACATCCTTGCCTAAGATTGAGAACATGAGAAACATCATTCCACCTAAATAATAGCGAGAAGCGAATAAAGAAGAAAATTAGTAGTTTTCTAAGTTTTCAAAAAAATTTCAAGAGGGGAAAATGACGGTAAATTTAAAATAACTTGAAGGGAATACATGGGAACCAAATCAAACTTTCTAGATATTGCAACATCCTTAATACCAATTTAGAAAAATTAAAAAAATTTGGTTCCCAAAATATCCCCGAATGCTATGTCATAGTTCCGGTTTCACGTGACGTCATGGTTTCAGTTTCAATTTTGAGATACAAAATGTGCTTAAATTCGATTGCTGATATGATTGACGGATTCTGCATATTATAAACTATCGTTTCTGTGAATTTAATCTCAATATTGTATAAACTGGCATTTTTACAAGAGTTTCTACTGATCAGTTAAATTAAATATTTTTTTAAAATAATTATTTTTGACGAAAATTGGAAAATTTGTCCCGCCATAATTCAACAACAACTTGACCAAACAATCTAAAAGTTACACATATATAATGGTTAGACTGGGGCTTTCAGCTAACCAACTTTCAGAGAAATCGATTGATGTTGGTGAAATGGCTGGATGATTTGACATGGAATTCCTCCTTGGTAATCCCATATTGCTACCCAGGTTTTCTGCCAAATACTTGGAACTAATATTGAAGGTCTAACTCTTATTTGTCATTAAAATGGTTAATTTCGAATAAGGCTAAATAAAGTTTACTCAAATCATATTACTAGTATACCAACAAATATAAATACAGGTAAACCTCCCAAAGCGGCACCCATCGGGAGAATGATTTTGTGCCGCTTCTCGGAGGTTGCCGCTTTGGGAGGTTGCTCGTAAGGTAAAACTCCCAAAGCGGCAACAATCGGGAGAAAGATTTTGTGCCGCTTCTCGGAGGTTGCCGCTACTCGGAGGTGCCGCTTTGGGAGGTTTACCTGTAGTATATTGCCAGAAGAAGTATTCAGTTAATTAAACATAGTTGCCAAGTCATTTTGTAGAATTGTCACTACATCATTGTTTTGTTCAAGTATTCTTTACATTATTGCAATGACAATGCGAAAATTTATGAGGGGGTCATTTTCTCACGGGGCTTGCATAATGAAATGACCCCGTGAGAAAATGCTCCCTAAACGGTATCCATGGTTCATATGAAGGGGGGGTCATTTTCTCATGGGGCCAATTTCTCATGCAACACGACTATTGTTTGTTGAATACTGATCTGTACAGTATGCAGTAGATGCCGGATATAAGAACATTCTACTAAAAAAGGTTGCCATATACCCTATATACTTTATGCCGGTTATAAGAACATTAAATGCAGTTCCCGACGATGTTCTTATAACCGGCATCCACTGTATTATAGTTTACTTGATCTATTGTAAAATTCGATTGTTAGACTATATACGTAAATCGATTTCTATTGGTAATGACCATAGTTTATCACATACTATTATCTGATGTTAGATGGTTATCGAATTATCTTTAGCTATATTATGCAACTTCTAATCATAGCATTTTGTTATATGCTCGTAATCCAGCTACACAAATGGTACATCCTAAACAAGTATCCTGTGCGTATGGCACACACACTGCGTACTCTATTGGTGCTTGGGTCGGGCGGACACACCACTGAAATGCTATACATTCTCTCAGGCTTAGACTTAGCTCGCTACTGGCCGCGTCATTACGTCACGGCTCGAAGCGATGAGGCTAGTGCCCGTAGATTGGTAGACGTGGGACTAGCTGATGTAGGCGTGGCGGTAGAGACCGTGCCTCGCGCGAGAGAGGTCGGGCAGAGCTATTCCTTATCTCTGTTTTCCACACTCTACGCATTGCTTTACAGTGTTATTTTGCTCATACGTATCCGGCCTAGAATATTAATTTGCAATGGACCAGGGGCGTGTGTTCCTATCTGTTTGGCAGCAGTTATTATTCGTAACTTAACCTTGTTCTACATTCAAATAGTGTATATTGAGAGCATTTGCCGAGTGAGAACTCTCTCTCTGTCTGGCAAGATACTCTACCCTCTGGCTGACCAATTCCTAGTACAATGGCAGGACCTGACTACTAGATACCCTAAAGCCAAGTTTGTTGGGAGAGTTATGTAATATTAATACATACTCTTGTATTTATGTTGTAGCTTGAAGATTGTAACAATGGTCACAATTAGCATGTATTTTCATTTTTAACACTGTCCCTAATTTCCTAAGTAAATACGCAACTACTTATTTCTTCCAATTTAATTTATATTATACGTTATTTATTCGGACCTTTCAAACGTTACATAACGGAAATTCCTGAAAATTTGACACTCTTTTTTGGCACAAAGAAATGGTCTACCACACATTGGTTACCCCCTCCCCTTGGAAATGTTACGTCACGTTTGAACTGCCTATTTATATTTACTAGCACTTAATTAATTAAAATGGATAATTCAAAAACTCCAATTCTATCAGCCAATCCCGTTTATGAGAAATTTGGTACGGAATTTTCAGATGCAAATCTTCACGAGCCTGACAACACCGCAGTTAACAATAGTGAGCTGTCCCCTTCTGTATCTCGACTGAGACTGACCTACTTCCACTCAGGACGTTTGGAAGCATTCTGTGACGCTGTACTCTCCATCCTAGCAACCATCCTGATGACTCCCCTAAAGTTCTCTTCTGATCAGATGGCTGAATTTAATCTGAGAGAACTGCTAACCAGATCACACAGCGCATTCTTTATTGCTGTTCCACAGTTTATGATTCAATTCCTCTTCTTTGCTTCTGTTTTCTTATTCATTGTATCTGTCTGGTACCGTCACATGAAGATATTCTACCTCTACCCTGTGGCGGACAACTTTACCCTTTGGCTAAATATATTGTTTCTCCTCGCATGCAGTTTCTTGCCGCTATCTACTACTTTTCTTAACATAGGCACTGTTCCGACTGTTATTGCCTTGCTTTTTCTTTCTACGTTAGTTATTGGGTTAGTTCAGTCAATACAGATAGTGTATGGAAACTGTCTCGGGTCCTCTCTGCCTTCTCACACCGGCACTGAGGACGTGGGAAAGGCGATTATAGGCTTTCAAATCGCATCCTATTTCTTTACTCCTGTTTTATTATTGATTTCGCTCTGTTTCTCATTCATCAGTGGTGTAGGTCCCACGATTGCGAGCATTGTTGTGTATATTATGGTTTTTGGCGGAAAAACGATTATCATTTTCGAGAAGTGCTACGCTCGTTACAGACTTCGAAGAGACCCTTTAGACATATTTCATTTGATTCTTCAAAAGTTTAACAGTGCAGTGTCCAAGTCTCGAGTTGAGTTCTTCACTGACGGAGTGTTTGCTATCGTGGCTACGATAATTATACTGGATTCTACTTCAGATCTATCTGACAGCATCAACAATTATAATTTCACTGATTTACCTAACATGGGTAAGACAGAAAACATATGGGAATTGAATAATTTAGTGAATCATATTTTATACACAACAAGATTTTCAATCTACAGTTACATAATGTGTTTCCTTATCGTATGTTTATTTTGGTATGTGAATCACTCAATATTTCATTACATCCGTCGAATAAGTAAGCTGATGACTACGGTTAATATGTTGTGTCAAATGTTTGTTTGCCTTATCCCATTATGTGCGAATATATTAGTTGGATATGGTAATAGGCCAGGAACTGACAATCTCACACTCGCTATCACATTCACTTGTGTCACTCTGTTCATTATTAGCATATTACAAATATTTTTATGGTTAATAGTCCGTTTCTGGACCCGAGATGCCCTTACACAAGACTTGGAGTATGTGGCTGATATACAAATGATTTTGCGTTTGTTATTGATGCCAATAGTATCTTTCATATTTTTCTCCGTCAATGCATTTTCTTCTAATGATATATCCCTACTCTGTCTCTTTTTATTCTTCGCGGGCATCATGCCTGCACTCATTCTAATCGAGTTTCTTTACTTCCTATTCTATCTTATTATGAAAAAGTTGAAGATGTAACACATGTAAATTTATTATTTTAATTGTTAATACAACAAATTATATTGATTTTTCTCTTTGTCCTTGGTTGGTAATGTTTGATGTGATGTTTGTGAATTGTAATTTAACTAGCGCGCTTGGCTCGCTAGGTCGCCACGTGACAGGATGCATCCTCACAACAACCGCGGACCAGTTGTTGTGTCCAATGTGCATAGGCGTCTACGCAAATAGTATTATTGGGGACTTAGTTCCTCAAATCGTTGATAATTCTATCTTATATATTAAATCACAAATATTTTTTGTGTGTTTGTTTGGAATTGATTGAGGAACTGATAAGAGCTACAGACTTGAAATTTGCATGGGGTTAGGGAATACACTATCTTAGAAACAATTTCTAATATATAAGAAAAATATTTACATATTCCCTCACAAAAGATGACAAAACTTTTAACCAAAACACTGGCGTACCTGTATCACTAGCGATTTAGGGACCCCACGACCACAAAACGCTAGCGATATAGGGACCGCACGATCACAAAACGCTAGCGATTTGGGGATCCCCGTCCCTATATCGCTAGCGTTTTAGGGACCCAGAGGACCCAAAACGCTAGCGTTTTAGGGATCTCCGTCCCTAAAACGCTAGCAATATAGGGACGGGGATCCCCAAATCGCTAGCGTTTTGTGATCGTGCGGTCCCTATATCGCTAGCGTTTTGTGGTCGTGGGGTCCCTAAATCGCTAGTGATACAGGTACGCCAGTGTTTTGGGTATCCTCGTTTCTGTGCCCTAAATTACTAGAGATTTAGGGACCTAAGTTTACATAAAGTGGGTATATCCTAAACTAAAGGTCTAAAGTGATTATGTGACACTTGATGGTATATAAATAGGTAATTATAATTCCTACGGTAACTAACACTACATTTCTTTACAAATTTCACACGCCCCCTTATAGTTTGGGTTTGTCCACGCCAGTATCAGGATCCGGCGATCCGCATACATTCTTCGTGAACAATCTGCATATTGTATCATTTTCCTCCTTCCTGAATACGGCGTTTACAAAATATATCGATCCTCTCTCTATTTTTCACTTAGAAAGATTTTTCACTTTCTATTTTTCTATTTATCACTCAAAAACTAAAGATAGTGAAGGATTTGGGCAATACAATGCAACCTCGATTATCCGGACTCATTTGAGTGTTCCCAAAAAGTCCGGATAATCGAGGTTGCACCTGTATTAGAAGACTATGCCTTGAGCGTATAGGTTTTATTTAGTTGGCCTAGGGCAGGTTTTTTTTAAAGGTTCAGGCCTTGGTGTAACTCAACACTGCAGAGGCCGCTGCCGACCCGAATCGTGGTGTAATTCCAAAAAATCTTGGTGCAAATTTTACACCAAGATCGGCCTTTTAAAAAACCCTGGCCTAGGGTATGCCTTGTGACTATAGGTTCTATATGGGTGGCCTTGGGTGGGGTCCCTATATCTCTGAATTGATCCCTATATCGCTAGCGTTTTTGGGATCCAAGGGATCCCTAAAACGCTAGCGATATAGGGACGGGGATCCCTAAATCGCTGGATACCTAAAACGCGCTTACACCGGTCTCGAAAATTTGGGCAAACTTTTTTATAGCGACAAATTCAAAGGACCATCGCAATCATTTTGAAAATTAAGGCCCCTATCTGAACATTTCATAAATTGAGATTAGTGTTTTTGAACAGTATTCAATAAATTATTACTAGCTGCACTGAAAATTTCAACTCAATCGGGACTATACTTTTAGTGTAATAACCTTTTGAAGATTCCTACGTCATTTGTCACCATGGGAGGTCCATTCTTAAAAAGTTTTTTTAAGGGATTTGAAGCATATCTTATCCTATATACATGCAATATCCTTTTAACTCGCTATGTAGTATGTCTCCATGTAAATCTCGGTAATAGACCTAAATTTAGCACTTTTTGACTATACCAAAATTAAAAAATCCAGTCAATTGACGTCAAAATTGTGATAATTATATATATAAAGTGGGCGAATAAAACGATTATGGGTCAATTATTTTTGCTTCGTCACCCCCATGTGAGAGCCCCAGAAGAGTCAAAGTGCTAAATTTAGGTCTATTACCGAGATTTACATGGAGACATACTACATAGCGAGTTAAAAGGTCATTGCATGTATATAGGATAAGATATGCTTCAAATCCCTTAAAAACACTTTTTAAGAATGGACCTCCCATTGTGACAAATGACGTAGATTCTTCAAAAGGTTATTACATTAAAAGTATAGTCCCGATGAGTTGAAATTTTCAGTGCAGCTAGTACTTATTGTATACTGTTCAAAAACACTCTAATCTCAATTTCTGAAATGTTCATAGAGGGGCATTAATTTTCAAAATGATTGCCGGAGGCCCTTTTGAATTTGTCGCTATAAAAAGTTTGCCCAAATTTTCGAGACCGGCATGGGAGCTTAAATCGCGAATTATACCCTAAAGTATCAGAATCAGGGATAAAACTTAACTTGCCAGAGGTTGGTCACGGAATCTTATATTTTACCCTACTATCATGTCAGTTATGAATTTTCAGATCTCGCCTTATTTGCTTTTATGGCAATTTGCGCCTTATTTGTATCGGACAGTGACACCAATTAAACTATCTGTGAGAACCAAGAAGAACCCTCCGATAAGATTCAAAACCATCGAAATCAATATAGATCATATCCTGTGCAAACCTACCGAAGTAGAGGTAATAATAATAAAATAATACCAGGACAGCATATTGGCCAGGATATTGAAATACAACAAATTAAATCATCGCTTAATTTCATTTTCAAGAATGTCGGAATAAATTACAAAGGGCACCAAAGCCGCAACTGGGCAAACTGAATATGAGAGTTATAAAGATTTAATTTCGGCATGCTGGAAAAAAATTGTTAGCCGCTCGCTTCATGGAGTAAATGTTGCTAATTATATTTTTGAGACAAATCCGCAATTTAAATTCTCTAACTTGAAATTTTTTAAATTAAGTCAATTGTTAAATTTGCTTATCCAAAATTCCCATAGACAAATGGATGACTGAACCTTACGTATATATTATGTGTTATTTACTAAATTATACAGCCAAAGTTTGTAGAAGTGGATTTCCAAGCTGGTGATCGAGTGGATATGTTTCCCTATTTTTGTAAAAAAATATCAATAAATATTCATATTATAAATTTCGAAATGCAAAATTCGTGTTCAGCATATTGTTTACCTATTATAACATTTGGAACTTAGTTTATATCTCAATTATAAATGCGGGTTCTTTCCCCCATCACTTTAATACAATCCGGACAAACAAACAAACAACAATCGAGTTTTAATTAATAATGATAATTTAGATTATCTAATCGAAAAAGAGCAAGGTCGAATATTCGCAAAAAATTCGTGCAATAGAAAATTCTCTGTTATGCGAAGCCAACTGATTATGAAACCAAAGCATGTTTAATAGTATTCTAGAGTATTCAACTGACACCTTGTGTATGTGTATTTAACCTGCTTTCCCAGTTTGTATTGGTTTACTACTATTAGTACTGGATTCCTAACAATTCATTATTAGATATTTATTGGTGTAGTTATAACTTACAGCTATGTATCCTTACTTCAGCCAAACAATTGAATTAGCGGGTAACTAGAGGTCATCGTTCAGATATAACTTAATACTATATGCAGATAAATATTCTCATCTACATATACTTACATTCTGGGGCGCCGGCGACCCGCCGGAGCAACGGGTACACGAGTAGAAATGATAAACCAAAACCGGGGGGGGGGGGGCAAAGCCCCCCGCACTCCCCTTTCATGCACTGTTAAGATAATATATTTAGTATGTTGTTGATTTATATTAATTGTTGATATATTTTGTAGTTTGACAGTAACTAACATGTCCAGCAACTGCGAAATCGTGGAAATCGGAGATGAATTACCCGTGAAAATCATTGACGATTATGTATTTTCTAATGATTTTTGAGTTGAGTTGGAGTTATTGATTATTCAAGTTAGTTTGTTAGTTAGTTTTGAGTCAGATTTTTGGGGGAAAGAAAAATTGACCGGAGCAACGTGCCGCCGGCGCCCTAGACATTTGATTTAGATTAGACTGGAGGGAGGCATTATATTTTAGCAAAGTAACTCTAAGAGTGACATATTTCAAGCAACGGAGGTTTAGCCTGAGAAGTTAGTCTATTACAACGGTTAATTAAGTAAGTTTCAATAGTAAAATCGGCTTAATTGGGTTACTTGGTCCAAGGTTAGTTTGACCCAATTCCTGGACAACCGCGAGTTTTAATTAATTTATTAAATTTTAATCGAGGTTGCAAGGAATGTGAAAGTGAAACAGAAAGTTAATTGAATTTCAATTTAATATGAAAATGGGTTTTTCTATTTATACCTTTGACTCCAAGTCATCCACGTATTTGTAATTTATATGCTGACCCAATTAATTACGCGTCTACTATATTTACAATTTATTTAAAAGAAATTATAGGTACTATCCACCTTAGTTAGAGGAATTTACTTCGGAAAGTCCTGAAATTATTTAATAATATCACTTCAAGTATCAGCCGTTGAGAATGACAGAAGTCGAGTTAGTAAATGCCCAACTGGAAAATAAAAGCAGCACTAACTCTACTTCAGATTATTCCACAGTTCTAGATGTAAAAAAATCAAAGTTTTATGACGGAAAATGTGGAATTTACAAATGTACCCCGAAATGGCTCCAAATATTCAATAGCCCTAAAATATTTCTATTTTCTCTTTCTTGTTTCATTGTTCTTCAAGGATCTGTTGCTACAGGATTTATTTCTGTTGGACTTTCCAGCATTGAACGTCGTTACAACCTATCTAGTACACTCGCTGCATTCGCTGTCGTTTCGTACGAACTGGGAGTTATACTGACTCTTCCATTCAGCAGCTACTTTGGTGGAAGAAGCCACAAGCCCAGAGTGTTAGGAATATCTCTTCACATTGGGGGTAGGGAGTTTTATATTCGCGTCTCCTCAATACTTCAGTGGTGCTTACAGTTTTAATTCTACTTCTTCAACGGAGATATGCACTAACACGTCTATGTTCCAACCTAACTGTGGTTCATCGCTCATATATTTCTATCCTCTATTCATTATCGGTAACATGATAATTGGATGTGGGGCTAGCACTCTTTATACTGTGGGTACTGGGTTCATTGATGATAGCACTCACCCAAGGTATTCTTCAATATACCTCAGTATATTTTACACCGTAGCTATTATTGGTCCAGCGCTAGGATTCGGGTTTGGTGGGCTCTTCTTATCCTTCTTCGTAGATCCACTGACACCAACTACACTGACTAGCACAGACCCTCAGTGGGTAGGTGCTTGGTGGATTGGATTTGTGATCACAGGGGTTCTGAGCATTATATTGTCGCTACAGTTCTTCCTCTATCCCAGACGTCTCAAAGGCTCTAATGAGTATGACGAGTTGAGGAAGGAACAGCAACCTACACAGAATCAAGGAGGTTCATTTCAGGATGATCACAATATACCAGTTCTCACATTGATCAAGGAGTACCCATTCTACGTGTTCAGGATCCTGAAAAACCTAACCTTTCTATTTGTTACGATTGGTATTGCCGTTGGTTCGTTTATTGTTGCAGGAATAATAGCCTTTCTTCCCAAATATTTGGAAGTCCAATTTTCAGTATCCCCCAGCATAGCTTCCTACATGCTTGGTGGAATTAGCATTCCTGCAGCTTCAATCGGTATATTCTTAGGAGGGATTACTCTATTCTTCTTTAAAAAAATATCAGTTGAGAAATTGGCCCTAATGGTTCTAATTCTTAGTCTGGTAGAGATATTCATACCTCCCCTCTTATTAATTTCCTGTGCCAATCCTCGAATCGCTGGGGTCAATGTTAACTATGCAAACTCTACATCAAGAACAAATTTTGCAATTCGTGATCAGATCATTAATTGCTTTTCCAGCTGTGACTGCAGGTCTAACTTTTTCCAACCAATATGTTCTGAGGGTGTGACGTATTTCTCTCCTTGTGTTGCTGGTTGTCCCGAGCAGGCCAATCCAAACGGTACATATTCAGAATGCTCTTGTCTCACCAACGGTTCTCTCGCATCAGATGGGAAATGCATTGATTTCTGTACTATCTCAGTAATCATCGCTGGTACACTGCTGTTTATTGCAATAGTATTGTTGTTCTATAATGACATTCCATTCCTCAAACTAACTCTGAGATGTGTAGCAGACAAAGACCGTACTGTTGCTTTAGGAATCCAATCATTGATAGTCCGAGTATTCGGACAATTGCCTGGCCCGTTAGTCCTTGGTGGAATTTTCGACTTAAATTGTATCCTTTGGCAAGAAACAGAATGTGGTACCCGTGGATCTTGTTTGGAATATAACACAGAATCTCTGAAGTATTCACTGGTTGCTTTTTTGTCTGTTGGAGTTATTATAACAAACGTTTTCTTCTTTTTAGCTTGGATTTCATGGAAGTATGGAAAGACATCAAAAGCCTATGCTATTGCTACTTGCAAGGATTAATGAATTTCTTCATTTATTGTATGCATAGATTATCTGATTTATATTTTCTTGTTCCTTTCTTCATATATTGCGGTGAATCATAACTTAATTAAATGCATACTCTCTTGTCCAAAGGATATTTTATTCTTTCACTGTATTTATACAAATTAGTTAGCTTATACTTGTCATAGCATTCTATACAGTAAGGAAATTTCGGATTAACAAACAAATTTTAAAGTGATAGAACCACTAGTTACCTATCATTTAAAGGTAGCTATTTTACAATTGAACTTCTCCGTGTTCGTATTAATGACAGTCTACTGTATTTGCGAATTTATTTTAAATTAGACATCCCTTATCCAAAAATCGATCCGTTGGATAAATTATTAATAATTACCAATGACAAATGCATTACAGTATTCGGTTCCAGGATCATAAAATATTGTAAATTCACTCCCCAAGGCCACTATATATTTTTAAGCAATTATTAAATTTCAAAAAATTATACAAAAAATGAAATTTGGGTTTCAGTATACCATACAATACCTAAAATTCATTACTTTGACACTTGGTTTCTAGTAGTACTACACTTCTAGACATTATAGCCTTCTTTCAATAATGCTACAAATTTCCTAAGTAAATATAGAGTACTTTCAATTGAGCAACTTTTTCGTTGCCCGACCTAAACCATTTTGAAAGGATTCAAATTCCTCTATTTCCTGAGCAATTATCACGTTTGTCATATATGTCTAGACAAAGTCATGTTGATGTCAAAAATAGTAAACGAATATCCGTTTCAATCTAAAATTCGTTCAAACGAATATTCGGTATATTCGGTATTCTTGGGAAAAATTACATAAAATTTAAGTGTACACGTTTGAGCTCTCTAGTTGACAGATGGGGCTAAGCAATTCGCATTATCTAGAAATGAACTTGCGGCGGGATACCGACATTTCGATGCCGACAATTCGAGCTGTGGACAATTTAATACTCAACAGTTCGAGATACAACAATCGAGATGGTTATGGAATAATATTTTGCAAATAACCATTGTGTACGATAATGAATAAGATTCAATAACAATGAAATAGTGGCAAATCGATGGATTAATAGTTAAAGGCTTCTGTTTGTGCCATAACTGCCATTATCGGTGTATAAAAAGGAATACTATGTTCGAAAAATATCATTAGGAAATATTTTCCAATCCACTCTTAAATAATCCATGGCTGAGTTCATTCCACCTCAATTTCGGCTTTTCACTTCAAGTAGCGGAGGCATTAAACTACGTAGTAGAAAACGGATTTATGTATGATAACAAAATATCAGGGAACGTTACTTATTGGCAGTGTGGAAGAATGTCTGACTGCAAAGCAAGACTTCAAACTGAGGGTATGCAAATTATTAAACACATAAATCAGCACTTTCATGGTCCAGACATACATATTACATACAGTTAGCTGCAAGGGCGCCCGCAGGCATACGCACTATACGCACGTGCGTATAGCAAATTTTATCTGTTAATTAATTTTAACACTCTTTTGTGCTAAGATTTTTTAAAATTAGTCATAAGACTCATCAGTTCGGAAATTGGATACAGAAACTGTCTGAAAAAAGTATTGTGCGTACATCATTTTTTAACCTGCGGGCGCCCCTGATTAGCTGTTTAGAAGTTAAAGCTGAGATCAAACGAAAAACTGTGGAGACACAGGATAATGATGTGTTCCTGCTCTATGACTCAGGACCACAACTTCGGAAGATCTTAATATTTGTACTCAGAGAAATTTTGTAATGATAAGGTTACCTCGCATTTGGTTGGCTGATGGCACATTTAAGACTGCCCCTATACTATTTGAACAAGTTTACCTCATCCATGCATTTAGAGGTGGACCAGAGCAGGCTTGGACCGGGTCATGATTTCATGACCCGGTGACCCAGTAAGCTCAGGCCCGATTGACCCGGTAAGTAAGTATACAGTGACCAGCGATACCAAAGAAGTTTCAATTAAATTACTATGTCTCATAACTATTAATCGCCTTACTATATTAGATGAATCTTTCTAACAAACCAATAAAATCTTTTAGCATTACTATGAAGAACCGGGTCAAATCAAGATTAAGTGATCCGGTTGACCCGGTGACCCGGTCCAAGCCTGACCCGGTAGTGACAGGGAATTTTAGCGAATAATGTGACCCGGTTGACCCGTGACCCGGTCCAAGCCTGATATGGATGTTTAATTAAAATGATATGTTCAGTATGATAAAAGAGCAATTATTTGTAATTGAATTTTTATAGAGGTGATATACTCATTAACTATATAATGAGCTAATTAAATATTTAATTTCGGCTACTTATGAGGCAATTAGAATATACAAATTCAGAAAGTCATTTCAGGATAGTAACAATGGCCTTTAATACGCTGTTAGAAGATTATTGTGTTTGCATTACAATTCCTGTTGTTCAACTACTTTTGACCAGGGAGTGTATATTTCAATTTTCTTATCTTATTAATTGTATTCAATCATATTATTAAAATTATTCCAGTTCATTAAGCAATAATATTATTCCATAACACGTATTGAATTGTCGTATCTCGAATTGTCGCGTCTCGAACTGTCGGTATCCCAGATTGGATACAAATTTATTAATGGAGATCTAAACCTTTCATCTATTTTATTGCGGCATGTGGGACAAGACTTCCAGAACCATTAGTTGTTGGCTGGAACAGTACAAAATGTTGCATGTCTACATGGCATCAAAAGCCATGTTAATATTTGGTTTAACTTGTGACAAAATAGTAAAAATGTATTCCAAGAGGACTAGTTCCTAACATCTCTAGAAATTCAATAGCTGTGGAGGAATTGTATGTTGAGAAGTTTTTCTAGCGCGATACATATCTGATTCACACTCCAAACGAAATATTACGGGCACAAGGATCGTTTCTAGTTATATCATTAAACACGTTCCTGAGGCTTGATGTTTGCATATCTTTCCGTAATCTTAAATTGGGCATATTTTAAAACCATTGGTAGAAGTAAAACGTTGCCTACACAGTGTTTGTAATTAAACTGTTGTGAACTGTTAAATATAGCTGTGTTGTTATCTTTGGAATTGACTATTTAGTATTTATGCATTTGAGATTCAACCAATGTTCACCCACAAAATCAAAAATGTAAAATTTCAGCTGTGCCGACAGCATGTTCCTTTGGAGGCACTATATTTTTGTGGTTGGTGGATCGATAGTGCCTCCAAAAGAACATGATGTCGGCACAGCTGTAATTTTAGATTTGTTCGTCATGTCATCATCGCTAGAAACGTCTTGAATCAAATATAATAGGTGATGAGTCAACATTTCCCCATTTTTTCATGTTGAGTTCACCCAACGCCAATCAAAACATTCGAAATATCGAATTCACAAAATTGTAAAGACTCATTTTTTGACGATGTCATAATCACCTCAAGGTGTTAAGATCCATTTGTAGAGGTGTAGCGTGGCATAAGGATCAATGATAAATTGGAAGTAACCAGGGAATTAAAGGTTCACGAACTAACTATTGGATTTGAACTAAACTAACTGAACGCAGGATTTTTAAGGATTTATGCTGAACGAACTGAACGAACGACTTGAATGAACGAACTCAACAAACTCTACTGAAAATCTATTAATTAGAAATACTGAATCATTAATCCATACGTAGAATAAAATATACGTCACTACTCATATCTGTTCGCCATCCCTAATAACCACCAATCATCTGAACATATCGAGTGTGCTGACTTCAATATTGTGGTCAAATTCATTCAAATTCCCAGGAAATAAAATGTTCACGAACAGACTGAATTCCCAATTCTGTTCATCTCAAATTGACGCACATTCAGTTCGTTCACGTATTCATTATTGACATCATCATCAACTTGTAAAATGTTCCAACTTCCAAGTGTTTTCATAGCACTTGTATGAAAACACATATTCACTTACTAACCAATTAATAACAGTCATTATCTAGCAGATAGTATAGGCTTATGTAATATGTTCTATAGTATTCAGTATACTATAGACTAAGAGTAATTACAATATGGAGAAGATGGCTGATTTATGTAAACAATCGTTAATAAAACCTAGAGTTGGTTAGCGACCTATTCATTTTAATTTATATATAGAAAGAACATCCTTAGGAGAATACAACCTCTATAATTTCAATTGATAATTCGAATTATTAAAGAGTCAATGGACCAGAACACAAATTTCGATTTAACTGACGAACGAAAACGAAATTAAGTAATCGTATATAGTGCACATCTCCAGGAAATTCTCTATCTTCTATCAAAATTTGAAATCTCCATTCCCAATGGTTTAGTCAGGGCATCGCGTACGGCCGGCCGGAAGTCCGACAGAGGTAAATTCAATAGTGTGCACTTATAGTATAAAACAATAGTAGGACCCTACTATAACGTTTTTACTAGAAGAAGCACACTAAAAACAGTAATGTTTCAAACTTCAAATATATAATATTGGGTTTAATTGACGAGCAATTGGACATTTTAGAATTTTGGATTATGTAGGGATTTTAAAAACAAACAATCGAAAAAGATCGAAGCAATCCATTCGACAATCCAATCGATGAAAAATGCAGCAATCCAATCGATAAAAATCGAAGCAATCCAATCGATAAAAAATGCAGCAATCGGCTGGATCGGATTGGATTGGCAACCCTGAAATATACTCACATAGCTTGTCGTTGTTCGTGTCCGCCCAACTCGCCGAAATACATTTTGCCAAAATATATCTTGCCGAAGGACATTTTGCCGAAGGACATTTACCCGAACGGACATTTAGCCGAAAGACATCTTGCCGAGACAATACATGAGCATTGTTAATTTAGGCTGAAACGAATAACCGAATATTCGTTCGAAATTATTGACTTCGTTCGTTTCCAAACGAATATACGTTTGGAGGAATATTAAATTGAAACGGATATTCGTAGACTACTTTTGGACAACAACATTACTTTTGTTTAGCTTGGAGTGATCGTAAATATAATTTCCTACCTAAACTAGCTGATTGTTAGCTAACTTGTGTCTAATACACTTTGTAACTATTATTAAACCATTGTAACAAAAACTTATTTTTCAATGTATTTTGTGTCTTGAAAATGATTTAATGCTTAGTCATCCAAACGAACGAATACGTATTCGATTTATCGTTTGTTACATTTCGAATATTCGTTTCAGCCCTAGTTCAACTATAATTGATTTTGTATGGCCGCTTGAGTGTGTAATAAATATGCAGGGTGAAATTGTTTGAATGAAAAATGTGTGTGTAGTAAACAACTAGGGCGTTTATAAACAATCCACTAGTTATTGTCTATTTACAATTACCATAAATACGTATCAAATAATTTATCTCTAAATGTATAATTACGTGAGTATGGAATTGACATCAACAATCTTTGGTTGGATGAAACTGATTTATAATGGTCACATTTATATCAATGATAAAGATTCAGTTGATGTTACTTACTGGCGTTGCAGAAGAGGGGTATTTGTATAGAAGCAATGGTTCGGTGAAGAGTTTAAACCACCACATTCATGAATCGAATATTGCAACAGTCGAGGCAGTAAGAGCAGTTGAAGCAATTAAAATAAGAGCAAGTCAAACTGATGAGGTTACTTCTTTGGTCATATAGCATTCAATGGCTACAATATCAATTAATGCAGCATTCAAACTTCCTTCGAAAGAAAGTTTGTCCAAATAGTGCGGCGTAAGAGAAAAATTACAGGAGTGGATTTCTCTGGATCTGTGCATACAACGAGGGGCGAGCCATTTTTGATCTCCGAAAAACCCTGAGCTAGATTTGATTGTACTTGCTCGGTATCCCTATTGGTTTTGTTATGGAACCTTTGATTCAGCTCCAATTGGATATCTGTTATACACAATCCATGCTTTGTTAAGTGAGACAGTCATAATTCCATTGTATTTTGCATAGCAAAACATAAAAATGAACCAACGTATAATGAAATCTTCTCAACTCTAAGACAGCTTAGTCCATCACTATATCCGGAAACAGTATTGAATGATTTCCAAAGAGCTGTATTGGACGCCTTCCACAAAATTTCCCAACTGCTGAACTACAAGGATGTTTCTTTCATTTTGGTCAGGCAATGTGGAGACAGAATCAGGCTCTAGGAATAGAGCATCGCTATAAACAATGACGAAGAATATGCTGTGATCATTAAGCAATTTCGGGCTTTAGCTTTGTACTATCAATTGATGTAATGCCATGCTATCAAGAACTAGTCGATTCTTTGAGCGAAAGCTTCTTAATGACTTTAAGAATTAAATTCTCTATCGAATGCATATATATATAAACTGAATTTTGGGTACTATGTATGGTTCATATTGTGTCATTAAACAGGTGTAAAAATGTGTCCAAAATAATTATATTAAAATCGTGAGCCCAGGTGCACATATATAATTCATCCCATGAGACACCCCCCTATCCTGAAAATTGGGCTCTTAGTTAATAAATTGATAAATTGAATATTTATTAAAACTAAATAGCTAAATATCATTAAGGCCACTGTTAATCAGTGGCGGCGCGAGGGGGGGCGCGGGGGGGCGGCCGCCCCCCCTGGCTTTTGATCCGCCCCCCCTGTGGGGGGGCGGGAACTCGCTTGTCTGTTATAGGAGTACTTAATGTTAATGCGGAAATGCTAAATGCCCTGGACAGGGAGTTCATAATTAGCCGTTTTGCACCACCGTACACTATTATAGGACAGATTATTTAACCAAGTTTGTCATTAAAAATATCGATTTTGGTTTGAATGTGAATTTTGGAATGTTTACAACTATTGGGTTTGCCCCTCCAGTGCATTGGTCCGCCCCCCTTTCGCCCCCCCACTGGGGCTGTGCTGGCGCCGCCCCTGCTGTTAATGACAATATTGTTTCAGCTCCACACGAAGTCTATCAGAGGATGCGGGCGGGAGGCATCTCATTATCTTTATCTCATTATTTGATGACGACATAGTTAATAATTATATGAGCAAATATTCAATTTGTGAGTGCTTATTGATAAAATATGCAATCGTTGGGTAATAATGCTTGTTATAGGTTCTGATTTTGTTACTAGCTAATTATGGCTATTTTAGAGTGTGTCTTACTTAAAATGTAGGTGTAATAATTAAAATAATGACAATATTCGTGCGGGACAGAAATCTGACGCGGGAGGTGGAGCTGAAACAAGATTCCAACAAACAGTGGCCTAATCTCAATAATACAAGAAACAAACATGCAATTTATCAATTGATCCTTGTAAATACTTACCAATAAAATCTTCTTTTGGAGGCACTATCAATCAATCAACCACCAAGTATGGGTCCAAAGCATCTGTTGTCGGTAGGGTTGCCAGATTTTCATAGGGCCAGACCCGGACAAAAAAATTTCTCTACACTATAAACCATATTTGTTGTTACTAACATATCTACCGTACATCTAAGGCATATTGTTAACAATGTATCAAAATGCTAACTACTATACATTGTGTTATTTAATTCTGAAACATAACATAACATAATATTAACTAGTAACTAAGGAATGATAACCTATAACATTAGGAAAATATGAATTATTGTGCATATTGCTTCATAATAGTGCTAACTTCTCCAAACCCGGACAAAATAGTTCCAAACCCGGACCCCGGACAAATGGCTCTAAACCCGGACTGTCCGGGTCAAACCCGGACGTCTGGCAACCCTAGTTGTCGGCACAGCTTTAATTTCAGATTTTTCAGCCATTGTTAATTATTGGAACAACACTTTTCATCAATTAATATTCAATAATTGTTAATACATAACTTACATAAGCCCATTTGGACAAATGCAGAACTTACAAAAGTCAATTCGGACAAATGCAGCTTCCCCCCTGGCATGGCCGGCACCTTTAAGTGTTAGCAAGGCATCGGTTGAGGTACCAAGGTGTTTGCAGTGTGGTTCGGTTTAGGTGCCGGGTTGGCACTTACTTTGGTGCTGGCTAGATTTTTCAGAAAATCTGCTAGATTTTCTGACCCAGGATTTCATGGATAAATCCCTATTTGGGTACCTGTACAAATTTTATCTCCTTCAAATAATGCCGCATAATGAATTATACAGATCATGTATTATGGCTAGCACCTTTAGGGTGCCTTAAATTTTTACCTCCGTAACAAAGTACCGGCCAAGAAAATCCCCTAGATAATCCTCTGCTTATCATAAAGGCTGATGCAGATAGCATATTAATAAAATAAGGGACGGCGCCAACAAAACACACTACCCAAGGGTACAGCGTCGGGGGGCAGATTATGAAATTAATTCCAGGGAGCGTGGCTGCGGACCCTCCAGTTTAGGCCCCTACCGGGAACCTTATCCCCTGCATTGGGAATTCCTGGGCCCTTACTGCACTACTTATTATCTAACTTGAGACTCACCCAATTTAACCGGTGAGTTCCGGTTAAATTTGGGGTCTCGGTTCTCGGTACCCCATTGGGGCATGGATTCATCCACCCCCAAGAGATCATCACCCCTAGGTATAAATGTAGATTTTCAATCTCGCACCCCTGAGTAATACTTAATTTTTCGCACCCTTCCACATTCTTCCTATAGATCACGGACATCTGGTGACCAAAAAGTGTGATTTGCCAAACTGCATCCATAGAATATGCTACATCTTTAATTTCACTAAACGCTAATTTTCCATACAAAAATTTCCTTATTTATTTATTAAATTGAAATCAGATGCTAACATAATAGAAAGTAATGAAGCGCTATAATACAGGTTGTAAATATAATATGTTGATAATTATAAACTGTTTAGTATTAAACGTAATTAGATTCATTCTAATTCATATCTTACCCCATGTTTTCGATAAAGTATATTATTAACTAGTGTGTAATGTGTATCGATATACAATTTGAAATACAGTACATCCCATTTTAAATCCTCCGCTTAAAACCTTTCGTTACACACGAAAGCGAAACTGAAACTTAAAGTTAATTCAATTTGAATGTAAAGTGAAATTAAAATGGGATGTTTATATTTCTACTTTTACCTCAAGTGTGTTTAGGGTTTTAAATTTTAATCTCTTATGTGAATTATTGAAGTTAATTGTGCTGTTTTTAATAATTATTTTCAAATTATTTATTAGC
This sequence comes from Hexactinellida sp. DTS-2022, assembly GCA_028753945.1. Classification (NCBI taxonomy): domain Eukaryota; kingdom Metazoa; phylum Porifera; class Hexactinellida; species Hexactinellida sp. DTS-2022. The sequence goes on from JAPNXP010000014.1 coordinate 4,444,978, forward strand.
ATAAAATATGCCCACCTGACATTAAATACACAAGCTGCTCATCCGCGCTACGCGCGTTCTTACAACTTGCACACATGCTTTTCAAATTAAATGAACTTTTTTCGGACAGCGCCCCTTGTCAAAAATTTACCCTCGATACCGCCTCCTTACACAAAGTCTCAATATTAGATTTTTGTTTTGTTTAACAAATCCGTATTTGATTTAATAAATCAGCACTATGGTCTACATTTCTTTTTACTATTCATTTATTCGATCTAGATTCTAGTTCATCAATTCTATTCGGTTTAGATGTGTTTTATATTGAAATTAAGGAGATCACTGACTGTTGTAAAGTTAATATCTGATTGAAAGAACAGGATACTGCTTTATCCAATTAGGAAAGCCAGTGACTGTGTAAAAATGTATTGGTCATTCATTTTTAAAGGACTGGCATTTGTTAATAATCACCAATGCAATAGAAATTACCACTGTTAATGGCTTTTTGATCCTTGAAGATTTTGTTAGCACCCATTGCTAATTAATATTTAGGAATATGTTATCGCTGTTTTTACGTGAGGTTGTATTTCTGTTTCGAATTCTAAAACCCCGTACGCCCTCCCAGCGCCCCTTGCTGCATGGCCGCCCCCCAACAACCTTCCAGCGCCCCACGGGGGCTCTATGGCCCACTTTGAGAGATACTGGTTTATATTAATAAACTGACTCCAAATAGAAAATAAATATTACTAAGGAACTGCACAACTCTGTGGACCCCAAACTTTGGGATGTGGAGAAGTTATTGCATTGATTGGTAATAATTGGATATCAAATAGAGTCACAATAAAATGTTAGAAATGTATGGATAGACAGAGGGAACACAATAACTGATTGGATGAATGAACTTCCTCTCGACCAATTAAATCACAGTCTCAGATAGGCATTATATAACGCACACTTGACAATTGATAGAGACACTAAAATCCTTTTATACGAATTGAATGCTAGCTGCTACTGGAAAACCCTCGAATTCAATAGGATAAAAGTTTTGTCACCTTTAGGGAGGGAAGATGTAAATATTTTTCTTAGATATTGAACTTGTTTCTAGATACAGTATTTCCTATCCCCCTGCCAAATTTCAAGTCTGTATATCTTACCAGTTCCTAAATCAGTTTTGAACAAACAAACAAAAATCTTTGTGATTTAATATATAAGATATATTAACTTGAATAGCTCTTTTGAGAATAATTCAAGATTGTTCTCTTGCGGATTAACATCTGTTTCTTCCTTAATACAGATTTGTTTGAATTGTTCTGCTGAACGGAGATATAAGATAATAAATAATATCCGATTATTATTATGAGTAACAGTACAAAAAGGTTTGATAGAGTAGTTGGGATTATTAACATTGCTATTGCAATACAATTTGGTTTATTAATTTCTTTGAAATTGAGTGTTTATATATATATATTGTACTGTATCTACAAGCACCTTAAATACCATATTTTGACTGTTAGAATAACTTGGTTGTTCCACGTATACTACTATCAAAGAATTAACTCAAGTAATTATACGATGTGGCTCGAAATTCTGATACGAGTACATTTTCACTTTATTTGGAAAATGTTTACGTAGCTAGTTATTATAAAAAATGGGCTATTATATAAGTTATATTATCATACTAGAGTTCAAATTACAATTATATTTAATTACTTGATCACGTTAATTATTGTATTAAATATAAAAGGGCTTGACGATTGCTAACATATGTAATTTCTTGCTGCCAGGTTTAAAAAAAATTCTTGTTAAATAATTATTTGATATACGTATTGTAATGTAGATTGTTAGAATTATCAGTCATTGAAGTTCAATGTACCTTATATATATTTAGAATGGTAGATGTATAGATATAACATACTCCTTTTTATTTTTTGTGTTTTGTTTTCCAGTGAGACTCCCCCGAACATATCTGGTAAATATAATTTCTTAAGACTCTCTAAGTGATTTAATTAAACAAAGATATAATTGGATTTGAACTTAGTGGAACAAATTGTCAGGTACAATATTTCTCATTGACTCATACTTCGGTTAGTAGATATTTTTTGTTTACCCTCGCAGGTATGTTATCTGTACTATTAGGGAATTAAATATATTATATATATATACGTATATACGTATATATACCCCACAAATAGGCATAATATGTAGGAAGCCCCTTTCTAAGGATAAAATTTTTAGGCAAAACAATCGCGATCTCCAATCCAATCCTTCTGTACAATATTAATCGCCGATCTACATTTTAAAAAAGGTGATGATATGATCTTTGGTCTTACGATCCAAATGTATACTGGTATTCTTCAATAAAATATTCCATTTTTGTTTTTCTATAATAATATTCGATTTTACATCTGTTACTATTCAGTTTTCACTACAGGTAAACCTCCGAAATGCGACACGATCGGATTTTCAACGATGTTTCAGAGATTTACTTTATGTGTTCATATATCTGTCTACAATTACAAACAAGCTAAAAAATATTTTAGCTTAACACCAATAGCTCAATACCCTGATGCAACTTTAACCGTTTCTGAAGATGAATATACAACGGTCCGGAAATTTAATGGACCGGACCGGACATTCATGATTTTTTTCTCGACGGTCCGGACCGTCCAGACCGTATGATCAAAATATTGGATCGGTCTGGACCGGTCCAGACCGATGTACTGGTCCAGACCGTTATATCCCTTATTTGGACAGTTACAGACCGCATAGTATAGTGGCTAATTATATCCACTTGTATTTATAAGATACTTATTACTTATGTGCTTGTAAACAATGAGAAATAACGGATTGGAGCCTGATAGTTTGTCCAATCTAGGATGAGTCCAGACCTATGAACGGTCCAGACCGATGAACCGGTCCAGACCGTTATATCGTTAATTTGGACCGGTCCAAACCGCACTTGAATATAAGCGGACCGGACCGCTGCATCTCTGATATACAATGAAGTGATTCAGACAAGCGAGAAATGACTGAAAATCGATTCGAACAAGTGAAAGTTATATGAATATTCTGACAAAATGATACACTTAATTCCTATTATATGGAAGCCCCTGTAAATTCTAAGAGTTAAGGACACAACATTCTGCCAAACGGTCTTCAGAATACCAGATCGATTTTAAATCGTGAATACTTATTTATAGTATCTATGGACTGCAGAGTGGACCATGGGTCGATGGGTCATGGGTCATGGGTCAGATGGGTCACTTAAATTGATGGGTCATGGGTCACGGCTCTGTGACCCATGACCCATGACCCATTTGGAATTTCGATGTTCGTCCAGTTATAGTACGAATCAAATTAACCCAGAAACATTACAAGGTATTTCTTTGGTAATGGAACTTAGAAGTCTACCAAAAGTAATTGATTTACATATTAATACATATATTGTAAGTTGCATTGTGTTACATAATGTTTAGATATTAAAAATAGATATTTAAATAGGTCAATGGGTAACACGATGGGTCAAAGCGTTACTCGATGGGTCAATGGGTCATGGGTCACAGATGCGATGGGTCAGATGGGTCATGGGTCACCAATGTTGACCCATGGTCCACTCTGCTATGGAGGCTACAAAATATAGGAAAACTTTGATAGTATATTTGTATTGAACGAATATATTGTAAATACTATTAAGGAAGCATTACTTGTAAATGGTCAACATATTCGAATTCATAGAATGTTCTCCTAAACTGTAGTTATTCTTTGCATTAACTTCCAATGTATTATTGTAGGAAGAATCCTGACTCTTTAATTGCCAGACGGTAATTTCAATTGTTATAGCTACTAAAATACTAAAAGAACCCTTCTAATTACTGAAGGCATTTGGCTTGAGACAAGTATTGCCATTAATAAATAGGGTTGCGAGTAATAGTATTACGAATATATCTCACATGGACTCTTTACAATTTGCAGATTATAAAATTAAATTAATATATTTTATCATCTTATTTGCAGTGATTGAAAACTTTATAATATTGTGGACATATCGGAGTGAATACCCCAGTACATCTGGATGTTCAACTGAAGCACTAAACCGTGTTGGGATTAAAGAAAGTAATATAATTATCCGAGAGGGACCTTACCACTTGTATATACTAATAGTCAGTGCTCCATCCAATTACGCTCAACGAAGAGCAATTAGGAATACATGGGGAAACACAGTACAGAGCTACAATTTTATGAAGTACACGTTTGTTATCGGAAATATAGGAGTAAAGCAATCAGACTTGGTAGCTATACAAAAAGAAAAGGATACATTTGGAGATATTATAGTGTTGGATGGTGTGGAAGAAGTGTATACTAAGTTGTCGAGGAAAGTGCTGAAAGCATTCGCCTGGGCAAGTAGGCACATAGATGCTGTCTACTATCTTAAGACGGATGACGATAGTTATGTCGTTATCGACAACCTATATAAAGTTCTTACTGACGAGAATCTATCAACGAATAGATTGATTTTGGGTAACATCTACAAACGAGCAGGAGTACACAAATTGGGAAAATGGGCAGAATTTGGTTGGTTTCTCTGTAAAGTGTATTTACCATTCCCAACTGGTGTTGGATACATACTCACTCAGGATGTTGTGCAGTACTTGGAAGTTAACTCAGAAAGGCTAATGCATTATAATAATGAAGATACTTCGTTAGGATCTTGGGTTGCTGCTCTCAAGCTTGAGTATGTACATGATGGGAGAATATTACCAGTGGGTAACAACTGTAAATCTTCTAACTGGCTGTTACATTATATAAGCCCTGCAATGTTAATAAAGATTCACTCTTCCTGGTTGAATGCAAAAAGAACATGCAGTTGATAGGATCATTCTATTTCTGTAGATATTAAAAAATATGTAACTAAGTTAATTTATAATTGAGCCCTAGACAATTAGGCTGTATCACATTGGTGATTCGTTAATAGAGGGCAGATGAGACAATATTGCATGTATGTATAACCAGCAGGGGCGTTCCGTGCGGGAGGTATAGGGGGGGGGGGGGGGGGGGGGGCTGCTGCACAGTGATGTTTTGCCAATTTTAGAAGTGGGGGAACGGTCATGAAAATTTTATTAGGCTGTTCTCTGAGGAAAAACTTGAATAATTTAGTTCCTTATACCTAGTAATTAATAGATATACATAACGTGATAATATTTCTTGCCATTCATTCTGATTAAGCACATACACAATGTCTCGTTATTGTAATTCCTTACATAAAAGCAAAGCTGGGCACTAATCCGTTAATCCGTTAATCGTTAATTAACGGAAGTTAAATTTTTCTTTAACGATTAACTTTTAAGTTAACTTTGAAATCGTTAACGGACTTAATTAACTACCGTTACATTTACAAGTCCGTTAATAATCCGTTAACGCAATTATGAATTCTTGATAGTTTATATTACAATAACCGAACAAATGTTTTTTGAACAACAGGTATTTTACCCCACACACAATATGCTTCTTGTAGCGTATTAATGAGTTTAACACCTCCATAAAATGTAAATTAATATTGTTTTGGTAAACTTATCGTTTTATGTAAACATCAATGTTGAAGAATCTACAAATGTTATTATCGTGCTAGAATCTTGAATGTATTAATACAATTTATTATTGTTTAAATTCTTTTGACCGTTTAGTGTATTTTTAGATTTTCAATAGCGACACTTATGTGAATTTGAATCTTATATCTATATTAGTCAACATCCCTTAAACAACTTATTTCCCTTATTATTCGCTGATTAACGATAGGTTGTGCTTGTAGGGTTTCATTTGGGGGGGTCCCCCCAATTTAGGGAGGGACCCCCCCAAATCTGCTAATTTTCAAATATATTTGGGGTGTCCCCCCAAATTTGAGGGGACCCCCCCAAATTAGCCAACTTTCGTTTCACTTGGGGGGTCCCCCCAAATTTGGGGGGGACCCCCCAAGTCTGCGAATTATCAAATTCATTTGGGGGGGACCCCCCCAAGTTTGGGGGTGACTTCCCCAAATCTATCAATTTTTCCAGTACTTTTGGGACTTCGTATAACCGACGAAATTGCATTTATGATCCTACAAGCTTTCCGACTTGGTACGCAGGGCGTTGACTGTAGATAATATTGTTGATGATATTATTTTAAGTCAGTATACTCGATTCACAAGGCAGAATCAAGGGGAACTCAAGGGAAGTTCATTCTCTTTCAAATTGAGAGTACAGGCGAAATCGTCCCCCCCCTAAATGCATGGGAAAAGAGGCAAAACCCCGATAGGCAAAACAATTCGATTTCAACTGTACGTATATGAATTGTGTTATGGATAAACAAGTATGTGCAAGGGGGCAAATAACCGGGGAGGCAAAAACACCCGAATCGACTGTACCTAAGGATCAAAGCTTTGGTATCAGTCAATGTACATTATTATAGGTAAATTTATCCCACTCAAAGGCTGAAAGTTCTATGTGAACAACCCAGATAGTGGAAGCAAACGAATTGTGCAAATTGTGTATAAATCCCAGTACCGCTAAAGAAATGAATGCATACATAGAATGAATATTTATTATTGTTAAGGAATCTCATTATGAATGATTTGTCTCTACTCTCTATAACTAAATGAAATGATGATAGAATCTACTTTGACATCTCTCTTTTCTCACAACTGATATTATGGGTTCATAATGTGAGGCCTCATTTCCAAGATAAATTGCTTGGTCGCTTGGATTATTTCTTCCTACTTTGGGGTTAAACCCTTTGAAAGAAAATTTGTCCCATGTATTATTTATGTACACAAATACATCTGTTTTTAGCCATATTGCCATACAAAATATCTCAACATCACTCCCCCATACGTTGAAATCATAGTATTATTTTGTGTTAGATATTCTTCCATAGATTGATTCGTCTTATTATCAACATATTTTTTACATTGGGGAGATGATTCCTAAATTGAACAAGTTTGGTCCGAATTAAGCCATGAAAATCCTGTGTATCAGTCAACCACCAACTAAAGGCTCTGTAGAGGCAATTTCCATCCGGAATAATTGAAACTTTCATTTTTGGAGAGCAATTTCTTAACTTTATATATGCTGTTTTAACTATTTCTGGTGGATCTTCCAATTTAGTTTTCAGGAGTAATATGTCTTGATTAATTCTCTGTCGTCACTTGAATGTGATGGGCTTGAACAAATCTTCTGTGTAATTTCTATTATAACAGTCAGTTTTCAATTTCTTGGTATTTATTTTTTGTGACATGTCTGTTGGTTTCAACGATTCATTTTCATATTTCGGCCGATCGTCTTCCAGAGAATATTGACCATTGTCAGATTGATACTCTTGCCCTTGCATGGCTGAGAATAAATCATCATCCACTTCACTCAATGGTACATCTTCTGTAAATCTGAAATATCATGTTTGTTTTTTAATAGAAATATACGTATATAATTAATTCACGCAATACGTAAAATGATATCGAAATATGCAAAGCCATTTAATAGTGTGATAATTACTTGTTCACTTTAGTCATTTACTTCGAGTCATAATTAATTGAGCAATTAATTGGAAGTGTTGCAAGTCAGATTGACGAAATTATATGAAGTCTTACATAATCTCATGTTAATACAATGTATAACGACCCGCTCGCTTGCTCGCGTTAGATAAATAATTAATAACAACAACAAAAATTCACAATATGTTGTCTACAATATCATATTTGGAATCAGCGTACCCGATTACTCCAATATAGCTGTTGGAACCACGTTTCTGGGACTATTTTGAAATTTGTAGACTGAGGAATCATGTCACGAATTGTATGTAGTATTCCTAAAGATTTTTATTAGTAAATAATTATTAGTATCATTTGATACATTTGAGTCTCCCAAAACGGACACTCCGAGAAGCGGACAACCCCTACAACATCCTAGAACGGAATGAATAACATCGCGTCGCCATATATACATGTAATACTTAAGTAGTGTCCGAGAAGCCGACAACTCTCCATAACAGACAGATTCCATGCCACATTGTGTCCGTTATTTGGAAACTCCACTGTAGTTATCTAATATTTATAAGAACAACACGACAAGAGTATTAGATATCTAATTTCCATTCTTGAATTGAGTATTACTTGCGTGAATTATCGACAGACAATACACTTTTTAAATACTGCATCTTTATGAATTTTGGAGCTATGTAGTAAAGACATACTTGCCAACTGCCCCGATTTTTTGGACGTGTGTTAACTGTTAAGTTCAATGCCCCGCCAAAACTTGGCAAAAACGTGATTTGTCCCGATATATTGTACGTCAGACTAGTGCATATATGCCACATGCGAAATTATCCTATGTCCCGCTAAACTACAATCGTCCCGCTTTTTTTTTCAGTCAGGTTGGCAAGTATGTAAAGGACCAGATGGAATTTGTAGATCACGAAAATGTTAGTTACGCAAACAACCTGATTAAAGATTAAATTATTATAAATTCCATAACCAAAGTGAAAATGCATCTTAACAGTTAACACGTATATAAATTGTGACAGTTAACACGTATATGAAATCTTTCGAATCTAGTTTTGCTGATTATATAATCAATAGAAAATTTTCTGTAGTTTAAGGTGACATGATTTTGTTTGGATAAATTTCCCTTAAAGCAACAAGAAAGAGATATTTATGGAATTTAGAAAGTTTAAGTACTTCTGTAGCCATCATATAATAGTTTGTTGTTAATGCACGATGTGGTAATTTTTCTCTAATTGTTCTATATTTATTTTACACAGGGCAACAAATCTGTTACCACCTTCTAGGCATTTAAACAAAATTTACTTGCATATACAGTGCAACCTCTATAAGTGGGGTCTCTAAAAATGGGGAACCTCCATAAGTGGGGAATTTTTTTCCCATATTCGTATATATCCATACAAATGAACCTCTATAAGCGGGGAAGTGGGGAATGGGGGACCATAAATTTCAAGGAGTTTTTATCTCCATACAAAACAACCTCCATAAATGGGGGGAATGGACAAATCCTAACATGATTCTTATAAAATAATACAATATTTCCAATAAATCGACTCAAAAGTTCTACAGAAAAAATATTTTCGATTGATCTACTCTGATGTTTTTAGAAGAAATCATCTAGTGTAGATCAGCAGTTAACTAAATTGTCATAATATACAAATAAGAACTAGAACGTGCATTAATGTGTGTGTTATATGAATATTTTGTATAATATAGCATATATAATGTTTTTCCAATTGAATTTTATAACCGGGGAATGGGGGGCAATTGAAATTTTCCCCGTCCCAGCTCCCCCACTTATAGAGGTTCCACTGTAAACAAGAACATCCCTTATTATGAGAGCTTACTAAAGTCATAGTTGCCAGAGGCGGCGCGGCTTTTGGGGGCCCCCGGGTGATCGACCTACTAGTCCCCTTTGTCCAGGGCCCCGTGGGGCCTGAACAAGGGGCCCCCCTTTGTAATCGATTGAGGGGCCCGCGGGTGAATCACCCGTGCGGGGTGCGGCCGCGCCGCCCATGATAGTTGCCAACCTGGTGTCTCACTAAGCCGTGAGATTTCTTCTTAAAAGGCGTGAGATTTGGAATTTCTGCATCAAAATGTACTGATGAGTAGTAAAATGTCGTGAGATTGGATTTTCGAAAAACCATGAGTCTACCAGCTAACCCGTAAGAGTTGGCATCTCTGTAAAGTAATAAACATAAATTTGAAGCAAAATATAGTAAATGTAAAAAACAACAAGTACAAGTTCATTTATCGAAGCTGGGGTATAATGGAGGGGAACCACCCTCAAATGTAGCTGAGGCTTCATGAAGTCATCCCAAAAGTACTGGAAAAATTGATAGATTTGGGGAAGTCACCCCCAAACTTGGGGGGGTCCCCCCCAAATGAATTTGATAATTCGCAGACTTGGGGGGTCCCCCCCAAATTTGGGGGGACCCCCCAAGTGAAACGAAAGTTGGCTAATTTGGGGGGACACCCCAAATATATTTGAAAATTAGCAGATTTGGGGGGGTCCCTCCCAAAATTGGGGGGACCCCCCCAAATGAAACCCTACAGTGCTAGCATATATCTTAGCTTGAATGACCCAACAAAGGAACATTTTATAGTTAGAGCACTATTTGAGATGTCTTATAGCAAAAAAACTGATTTTGTTGTTGTTTGTATAATTTAAATTAACTGTAACGGATTAACGTTAACTTCCGTTACATTTTTAACGTATTAACGGATTAGCTGTTAACGAAGTTAACTTTTTGGTTAACGGATTAACGATTAACGAAGTTAACTTTTTGATTAACTGTGCCCACCTTTGCATAAAAGTGTACATGGATTCCTCATACGAGCGATTTCAGCTTTCGAGAAAATTTCTGGGTTGTCCATTAATTTTGGCCAATATACATGAGGAAATTGGAGCCTCGTACAGGGATATGACTCAAATAGGTTGGTAGGTACGGCAATGGTCATGGTATTTATATATACCGTCACAAAATTTAGCGCTCACTAGTTTGTACATTGTTTTTAACATTATGTGGGTGATCTGAATTGTCTGGTTAACAATTGATGATACTAATATTTCAAAAACTAATCTATTTCATTCTTGTTAAGTATGTAATTGTTATTAACAAATCCTCGTTGAGCCCGTGATTGAAGGTCTCGTCTGATTAAAGAAGACATCAATCAACACGTAAACAAACAGTTGTACAACTGAGTGATCTATTAGGAGGAACGCCGTTCCCTCCGGGCTTGAATTTTCTCATGAGGGAACGCCGTTCCCCCAGCAAAAATAGCGGGGGAACGGCGTTCCCCCGCGTTCCCCCTAAAAAACATCACTGGTGCTGCACCCCCCACTTTTCGCCTATCTGGTCGGTAAATCCTGGGTCGTCGGTAAAACTGATCGATTAACAGTAATTTCGGATATTCTTGTTGATGAAACCTGTGGGTAAACTGTTATATCTGCCTCCAAGTATAGCACCAATGCATGTTCGTCGGTTAAACCAATAAGTTACACCCCCCCCCCCCCCCCACTCAGAATGGTCACGGGATGCCCCTGATAACCAGGGCTGGCGACATAAATTATGGGGCCCCTGGTGTGATTGATACTGGCCGCCAAAACATTCTGATACCTTGTATTCAATGTTAGAAATGAGTGCACCTAAAAACTCTTAGCGCTTGGCATAAATGCCTATAGTGATGATTTAGTACTATGTCTATGAGAAGCGTTTCAAATTTAATAAGCTCATAATGGCCACAACAGTTTCAATATAGTATCTTTAATATATTGTCAATTCATTTTAGGCCAGGTATGTGATTCATTTCGATAATTTCCGGAATTTATTAACCTTTGGGCCTAAGTAGCCCCAGTTTACGGTATTGTAATTGATAATTTTTTAATCATATCAAATCAATCACTACTAAAGGATCCATCAATACGACCAAGTTTTTGCGACTAAAAATCACTTGATAATTTCTTTCACAAAAGTTTTAATAGATATCGATATGGAAAAATTCTACAAGTATCAATAAAATCCAACAGCATTATAAAACAGCATATAACAGCATATAAAAATTTTCGGGAAAAGTTTTAACATTTTCAGATACTATTGATATTTCGGATATTTTTGATATTTTTCTTGAATTACCGATATATTGATATCAATCCTTGTTTCACAGGAATAATGATACCACACACAGGCGAAGTCTTTTCGAAAAGTGGTACGGCGGGGAATTTTACATATTCGGATGTGGTCCGGCGCGCCGGACAAATCAAGTGTTACGGCGGGAATTTATATTTACAACCTGTCTATAATACTATGCTATGTACAGTTTATATGTATTAAAAAAATAATTAAATTACCAATGAATTGTTTAATTTCGAACAGATATAGTAGTCCAGCGTCATACATAAAATTTCGCAAGATTGTTCATTTTTTTGATAAAAGCACCAAAATTTGTACACATGTACTTTGATGTAGTGCGAACATTTTTGGATATTGAGGCAATTGAAAGAGTGTCTATATCGGCCATGACAGCTCGCCAAAGTAACCACGTCCGATAATGTTCGCCGGACGTGTTTCCCATAAAAACTTGTTCAAATTAAGTTATATCGTCTTTTTATTGTTGAATTCGGTTTCGAAGTAAAATTTCCGATAATTTGATATATCACATGACCATATTTGGAAGAATTTTTTCCATAGCAACGCTGGAATGTATCAGGAATGTGTCAAAAATTCCTTTCTCCAATTGTGTCCTTACCCGATCGAGTGACCCCTCTTTCGACTCCACTCAACTACCTGAGTATACTTATGCACATACTACCCTGTAAAACGTGATTTGATAAAATTATTCGATATTTATGGTAAATCACGGTGAATATTGAATAATTTTATCAAATCACGTTTTTTGACACATTCCTGATACATTCCAGCGTTGCTATGGAAAAAATTCTTCCAAATATGGTCATGTGATATATCAAATTATCGGAAATTTTACTTCGAAACCGAATTCAACAATAAAAAGACGATATAACTTAATTTGAACAAGTTTTTATGGGAAACACGTCCGGCGAACACTATCGGACGTGGTTACTTTGGCGAGCTGTCATGGCCGATATAGACACTCTTTCAATTGCCTCAATATCCAAAAATGTTTGCACTACATCAAAGTACATATGTACAAATTTTGGTGCTTTTATCAAAAAAATGAACAATTATATGGTTGTGCCGCTGCACTATAGGCAGGGTTGCCGTGGGAATGGAATTTCCGTTCCCATTCCCATCCCATTCCCATAGGAATCCTGTGGGAATCCCCATGGGAATCCCCATGGGAATCCCCATAAGGAATCCTCATGGGTTATTCAAACTGAATAGGGGAGTATAATATATACATAAGAACGAATTTAATTACTAGAGGAGATTCGTATCAATAGTAATGCCTATATTAATTAAGGATGACCTAATGAAACCATATTCGAATATCCCATGGGGATTCCCACAAGATTCCTATGGGGATTCCCACAGGAGAAAATCTGATTCCCATTCCCATGGGTATGGGGATCCCCATGGGGATTCCCATACCCACGGCAACTCTGACTATAGGTGGTAGAGCAAAGCTGGCCATCCTGAAAAGTGGTACGGTTGAAGCCCTGTACAGGGATATGGCTTAAATAGGTTGGCAGGTATGGAAAAGTGGTACTGGGTATGCCGCCCCTGACATATCAATTAGAGACAATCCGTTGAGATAGTAATTAAAAGTTTCTGAAGAACAATTGTTTGCTGTTTTTTTGCCAATTACATTTTCCCTTATAGTATAATACCAAGTTGATATCTCAACTGCATAGCTCCATTCGCTAAATTTACGGCTAATAATTTGTAGAAAGAGTAGGTTTATCAGCTAATTACAGTACTATAACTTCACTTGAATAAATATCAGCTTCATACTTCTATGCATATTCTAAAAGTATTTGATATATTCAATACCTTCAACATTCATTTACTATAACTAACTGCATGTTTTACTGTGCTATCCTATCATTTTAGCTACTAATCAATGAGATACAAACATCCACGCATTCCACGTCCCTTCATACGTCTCCTGGTCCTGATTATAATTATATCTTGCTGTTTGTCGGTAGTAATTACATTTGGTCTTTTACTGAATACTGACGCGCGAAATTCGATAAATACCGCGATATACTACGTACAGAGACATTACAACGAGATACCCTTCCTGCACCCGCCTCCCTACATCCAAGGAGACGGAGGCGTAGTCCCTAAACAAGCTGGAAGGAGACTCAGACCGAATCAACTCAATTACAACTTCGATTTGAAGAAATATCAACCAAAGAATGAGGAGGAGAGGAAGTTGGAAGAAGAGGGTAAGAAGAAGAATGGTTTCAATGCCTTCCTGAGTGACGGAATCCCTTGGGACCGTCCTGTGCCCGAGTTGAGAGACCAGTCTTGTTTCTCCCAGGAATACGCCGACAACCTCCCCAACGCTTCTGTCATTATTATATTCCATAACGAAGTCCTGTCCGCCCTAATGCGCACGATAACCACCGTGCTGCTGCGCTCCCCGGCAGAGCTGCTGCACGAGATTGTACTGGTGGACGACTTCAGCGAGAGGGAGTACCTCAAGGAGAAACTGGAAGACTCGATTCGCCCCCTCTCCAAAGTGAAGCTAATTCGCCACAAGTCGCGACTCGGTTTGATTCGCGCCCGACTGACAGGTGCCCGTGCCGCTACCGGCCAGGTTATAGTAATACTGGACTCTCACTGCGAGTGCTACGAGGGCTGGCTGGAGCCGCTGCTCGACCGCATACACACGGACCGCACCATTGCAGTGACGCCCGACATCACCACAATCGATTGGGAAACGATGGAACACACCTCCAGGCCCGGGCCCCTAACTAGCCGGGGGTCGATCGACTGGTCATTCGCGTTCAAGTGGAAGAAGATACCTCCGTACGAGAACGAGCGGAGGAAGACAGATGGAGACCCGGTGAGATCGCCGACTATGGCTGGGGGCCTCTTCGGGATGGACAGAGAGTACTTCTTCGAGATAGGAGCGTATGATGAGGATATGATGATATGGGGAGCTGAGAATGTGGAGATTTCGTTCAGACTTTGGATGTGCGGTGGTTCCCTCGAAATAATCCCTTGTTCAAAAGTGGGACACATATTCAGGGGCGGCGGTAACACCATCTGGACGTTCCCAGAGGGGGCAGACAAGACACTCACAAAGAATACCATGCGTCTGATAGAGGTCTGGGTGGACGAGGAGTACAAACATATTTACTACGACAAACGGCCCTGGGCAAAGGACAGAGACTATGGCGACATATCTTCCCGGCTTGAGTTGAAGAAGCGGTTAAACTGTAAACCTTTCCGATGGTACATGGAGAATATCGTGCCAGAGCTGACTCTCCCAGGCGATAACATGGTCGCAACTGGTCCCATTCGAAATCTGGGGACTGACCATTGTATTGATACGATGGGGCGGGGCGAGCACGGGGAGGTAGGAATGTACCCCTGCATTGACCACTCATTGAATCAGGACATAGGCCTAACTGACATTCATGAGCTGCAATTCGACTCCGACTTCTGTCTGGACGTGTCTGACCATAACCCGGGTGCAAAGGTCACGCTCTACAGCTGCCATGCCATGGGTGGAAACCAGAAATGGGACTTTAATTCTGTGTCGAAGCAGCTGAGACATTCCATTTCCGGGAACTGTCTGGAGTCTAAGGACAAGAACACGCTCGCCATGTATCCGTGTAACAGCACTCCCTCGCAGCAGTGGAGCTTCAGGGCCTATCACTCCCCTCAGGAGCGCAAGGCAATGCCTTAACAGACATAACTATATGTGAGCTAATTGATCCTCTCAATACATTGTCAATGCTGTCAAATGATATTTCTGTAATTATTAATTTGGATATTGAAGTATACTAATTAATATATATGTATATATACTTGGGTGAAAGCCGCACATTTTTCATGTGCCGACTATACTTTAGTATAATGGCCCAGTATTGAAATCACTGCCTTGGTTGGTTGTTTTCTTAATATTATATAAAAAATTTCGTTACTGAATATGGGGCAATTTACCCTCAATTGAGAACCGCAGTTCTAATAGGTGACAAAATGTCGTATTTGCATATGGTATGCTAATTTGCTATTTGTTGGAAATTAATTTTCTCATTCATTAATAAATTTGAGATTTACCCAATAATTTAATATTAATTGTATAGATAAATAATTATGGTTGAAGATTTTAATTTTAAGGAATTTGCTGATAGAGAGAAGGCAAAGGACGCTGCCTTGGATAAACTAATTGAGGAGTTTAAGTCTCTCAAAGCAGAGTCTATGAAGCAACAAATCACTTCTTTGTTAGATATTAATTATTTCTTTACTCACCCCTTAGGGAAACTCGATAATTTTATCGCACAAAAAATAGAAATTTGTGCTCAAATACTTACTCCCCTAGACTCACTTGACTCACTATATTTCTCTATCGATCACTTTTTTAAATTATATCATGATTCTATAAACGATTTTCTCACAAAACAGTTTTTTGAATGTTTCAGTGAACAATCATTTTCTCAGAAATTGAATGATTTTTTTCAAGTTAATCCTCAGGTATCTCTTTCATTCAATGAAGAACCCACGAACGCTCATTCGGTATTAATTCATTTATTCTATCAAAAGCCCTTTCTCCAAGCTATAAATACACTAATTGAATCCATCATTAAACTTGAATTTGATAACTATTCTCTTCAATTGCAAGATTATATTCATAAAAAGTTGGAACACATCGTATCTCTTTCAAGCCATTTACTGTCTTTTGAATTCTCACAAAAATTCGAATCTACCCTATTAGCTACCATTATCCAGCATAAATGTATCAATCATTACACACACAATCTCTTCGCAATCGTAGTCAGCTATCCGGAGTCCCAGCCGCGCGTGGCGGAACTCAAGTCTCTGCTGAACGCCACAGAGCTCACTCCTTCCTTCGAATACTTCCAATACGAGTCCGAGACTCGGCTGCTGCACCCCGGATCCAGCACTACGGATATCCTCACCTATTATCTGTCTGCTATTCAGGTTATTCAGACGCTAGGCAGGCCCCTGCGAGCTATGGATCTGATCAGTGATAGCATACTGGCCTACCTGAAGGGACGGGAAGACACGTTCCGCTGTATAATCTCCACATTCCTTACTCAGAAGTACACGCAGCAAGTGCCGATACTGCACGAGGAGAACGCGAGTCCTCTGCTGAGACTGGGCACCAACAGTGACGGGACACACTCGCTGCCTTCTTTCTTCCGCAGCTCTGAGGCGGGGGAGGCCCCGCCCTCATCGGAAGACATTGTAAGCATATTCACGAACATATACGGGAGCAAGGAGCTCTTCATATCCGAGTACAGGACTCTGCTAGCTGACAGAATTATTACAAAGTTCGAATTCGACTTCGAAACAGAGCTATCGAACTTATCAAAACTGGAGGCTAAATTCGGGGAGTCTTACTTCACCTACTGCCAAGTGATGCTCAAAGACATAGAATTCTCTCTGGAGTTCCAAGCCAGCATGAGTCGGAAGATATCTGACCCGCCCTACCAGCTAGCTCCCTATGTTCTCTCCCATAATTTCTGGCCCACCTTTGTAGAGGAGAACCTCACTGTTCCTATCGAACTACAGCCCGTATTCAATGAGTTTAAGCGACAGTTCGAAGGTCTCAAGTCGAGACGCACTCTTGAGTGGCGGATTAACATAGGACACGTAGAGTTGGAGGTCAGTTTGAAAGGTAGGAAGATTCCATTCTCGGTTTCTCCGTTACACGCTATCGTTCTGTTGCAGTTCAAACAGCGGAGCTCTTGGGTGTTGAAGGATTTAGCTTCGATGTTGAAGGTAAGTATTTAGAAATATTATATCATTCAGGAACTAAAAATGTGTACAATATAACAATTCTTTCTTGGTTTAATACAACTATCATATTCACAAAGTCAGCGCTCCTGCATTTGTATACTTCCCAAACAATATCACATTAATTAAATGAAATATTATTAATTGAGTATTTGAGACCATTGCGGCGCCAAATGTGTTATACGTAATACGTATATTGAGCTGTTTTCAATCAAAACAACAACACAAATCACGGAGTTCTCTTTCTATTAACTAACTTGGGTATCCAATCCTTGAAGTATATAATCAAAGCATGGTAGAGGGACTAATCTAAATTACTATAGCCAGCTCTACTAATGCTCATTTTGAAACAGAAAACTGAGATTTCTCAGTCCCTGAACTTGAATTTTTAATCTGTGCTATTCTAAAGTTTAACTCTATAAAAATTATTTTTATTAATTTACACCACCTCCACTAGGAGCGAGCCTATTTCAGAGGGTACATTTTATACGAAATAGTCTGATAAAACTCTTCTTGTTGCATCTAATTTTTCGAAAATAACTAACTTTTAGTCACGTGCCTGCCAGGGTCCACTTGCTTTGGCCAATTCGTAAAGGCTGACAATGGAAACACAACTAAATATGTGTACACTCATCATTACATCTAGGAATCCAAGTTCGAATAGATCTCCAAATAATTATGGTGCTGCCACTGATCAAACCACAAAAATTATTAACTGCAAGATACTCAATACAAAGTACATTAAAATATTTTAGAAAACATATATTTTATAACAATACGATTCATATCCGTATACATACCAACAAACGAATTTACTTAATTTTTTTTTAAGAAAATTGAAGTGCGTTAGCTTTAGTGCAGTATACGTATATTCGTATAATAGTTCTTTTATAATGAACATTCAAAGGGGTCAAGAATTGTGTTCATAATAAGCAACTCAACTTAATAAGTTGTTAAATTGGGACCATAGGGCTTGTTCATAATAATAATATGTTCATATTAAAGCAGAAGAAATATTCTTCATAATGGCTGTAAGCTGTATACGGTATTATATTTCTCTGTTTAGGTTCCCATTTCCCGAGTCCGTAAGAAGCTGAACTTCTGGGTGCTGAAAGGGATCCTGGCCGAGTCTGAGCCAGACGTGTTCGCGCCTAGCAGCGGCTGCGGCGATCAAGCGGAGAGTCTGATGTCTCTGGAGTCCGTAGAGGAGTCTGACAGAGAGAGCAGCGTCAGACGCGGCTCCGTAGAGGCCTGCTGGACATACATTAAAGGTATTCTCACGGCTAACTCAATGGGAATAGACAGGCTACACTCTCTTCTGGCTCTATCACTCGGCTGCTCTTCCAAAGAGGTAGCGTATATCTCTGTTAAGAGCCTAGAGGGTCTGTTGGAGAGGAAACTTAAGGAGAGAGAGCTGTGCTATTCGAATGGGATATATAGTCTGTCCCCAAGTTAGGCATTGTGTTACCTTATGTATAGGAGCTGATTTATATAGCTTAAAGATGCTAGCATGTATAGAGATTGCAAGGGCTTCGGCCCGGAAAATATTAAAGCATAGGGCCTGGCCTTTCGAGTTATTTAGTTATAGACATTATAGCAGTGGCGGGCCCATATCTGTCAGTTCTTGCGAGAAAATATATTTATATTTTATTTACCATCTATTTCAAAAACAAATTAGGAAGGCCATTCTGTATTACGATTACTAACACGCTGGCCCTATAGTGTTTGAATAGGTCTTCAGGCCCTAGAATTTGTCTCGCGGAACACGGGTTGCCCTCCACTGCTCCTATACACAATAATATTTCAACTAGTAGGTAAATTAAATATTCTTTATTGGTCTGTTAACAGGCATTAACCTTGGTTATTTCGAGACATACTTCCCTGCAATAGTCAGGTAGACGCAAGCTATATTTGTCTGCTTCGGCTTGGTTGAGAATTCAGGCCCTTTGAGACATCTAACATATATATTTAGATTATAGATTTTGTGTACAGTAAATTCCTGATACGTATATCGTATATGTATAATGCCTTGTGTGTAAATAATTTATGAATGTGACAATTTGTATACTACAGTAAAACCTCCAAAAGTGAACACCTTCAAGAAATGAACAACTCCTAAATATGAACACATTTTATCGGTCTCAAAATTTTCCCATTGCATTAGACACATGTTATGATAAATCATGAAAA
Organism: Hexactinellida sp. DTS-2022; assembly: GCA_028753945.1. Taxonomy (NCBI): domain Eukaryota; kingdom Metazoa; phylum Porifera; class Hexactinellida; species Hexactinellida sp. DTS-2022. The sequence goes on from JAPNXP010000014.1 coordinate 4,464,589, forward strand.
GTGAACATTTTGGCTGGTCCCCAGGGTGTTCACTTTCTGAAGGTTTTACTGTACAAGAACATTCATTCAATCATGCCTGGTAATCAGATATTTTTATAAGAGTGTAAACAAATTTTAACTTTAGAATACCGCAATATTTGTTAACTGATAAATATAAGATAGTAACCAGTGTATCTTAATAATGTAATCAGTAAGTTCCTCCTTAAAACAGCCCACTTACTGCATGCGGCAGAATTAGTATCGATAAGTAGGTGTGCATTACTTTATCGTTATGGTTAATTCTCCAACAGATATTTCTGTATCCCCCGATCTCAACTTAAATTTAAATGTGTACTCAACTAAGGTATAATTAGAACAAAATTAATCAATATTATTTGACAAATTTAACTTTAGCTACTTTTCTAAATTCTTTATTGCCAGTCTTCGGACATTGCATTTCTTCCCAACTAAATGGTACCAGTGGGAATCCAGCTTCTCCTTTCCCGAATATAACTCCCAACTCATTTTCTGCGGTTGTCAACACATAGTGAAGTGCCTCGCCTAATGATAAGACTCGTGCGCGAATAATATCACACGGCCGATAACACTTATCCATTTCAACTTGATCTTTCTGAAACGCACGGACATCCTCTTTCCTAACAATTCCGCGAAATGTGTGCTTCAGATATGTATCCTCAACTGCGATTATTGACACCTTACAGGAGCGGGGGTTAATACTAATAACTCGTGCGTTAACTAAGGACCCACTTTTCGGTATGCATTCTTTCTCCAGCTCATTGAGGGCCACATGTATCTGAGGCAACTGAATCTCTTCCTCTGCGTTGGATGTGACTTTATCTGTTCGTATGAACCCAGTGAGAGATGCGTATATACTCTCCCCCCTGATGTAGGTGCCAGGCCCGGGGTTGGATTCTGTCAGGGAGCCTATCTTGTCGCCGGGGACAGCGACGGAGTTGGAGTGCTGGGGACTGGTGGGAGTTCCGTTTGTAGCCATTCTTACATAAATAGTTTTGAGTATTATTACAAATATGATTTGTATAATTAAATTTCATTGGCGTAGGCTCCTGTAGGAAAGGCACTACCAAACATTTGCTGAGTAATATTATTTTATATTAATACCATGCCAATCCCTATCTCGAGTCTACGCCCCTTATTAATTATATTATTCTATTTAAGAGCCCTTTAGTCTCGGTCTCTTCATGACGGATCACTCCCTCACAAAGACTTTGCTCTATTCTTTCGTGTAAGTTACAAGCGAGTCGCGACATTACTCTCTGCAGATAAATATTCATTAGAACAAGTTAGCTTGTGCTAATGTTTGACGGGGGAATATAGGGCCCTTCAAAGGATTTCAATACAAATGACACAGGTTAATATTATTATGAATTTTGGATAAGGCGAACAAATTTGTCGGTCCCGTGGTGTTCGTACTAACGAGGTTCTATTGTATGTATTTCTAACAGTAACTGTGGCTGGCTATAAATAATACAACTTAATTTATTTCTGTTTAAATTGAGGAAGCGAGACCGCGGAGGGATGAGTGATTAATAGCGAAGCGACCGATACCAAAGGGCTCATTCTATTCTATACTTTTTACACAACTGAAAATACTGTAAACAAACAAATCATAGAAGCAGAGAGAACAGCAAGCAAACAAACAAACAATCGTTAAATTGAATATTCTTCATAATCAGAATTATCATTGGGTTCCAGATACTCATCGTAATCATACAAAGCGTCTCCTCTCTCGCGTCTCTCCTCCGCGAACTCCATCAGCTCTTCCTGAGAATACTGGTCGAACTGATCTAAAGTCTGCCAACCCTCGTTATTATTGAATCTCTCACTATTATGAGTGTAAGACAGAAACTCCTCTAGCGAGACTAGCTCGTCGCGATTCAGATCCATCTCAGGCATCAGATGCTCCCGCATTAGAGCAAGCTCCTCCCTGGCTTCATAGTTGAGTTTCTCTGACCCGTACACCTTCCTTATTTCGGGGATAAAGAAAGCCTCGATTTCCAGGATATCCAAGTAGCCGTCCCCGTTCTTATCATGCATCCCGAAGAAGGCCGCTGGCGTGAATGTGCCTTTATCGAACCCGTCACTATCTGTCCACACAGACTCCAAGTGATCCCTGCTTCCCGGATGGTTTAGCTTAGCGGACTCCTTCTTCTGGTGTGCCTCTTCTAAGCGCATCTCTTCTTTCAAACGCTCTGTCTCGGCCATCAGTCGTAACTTATCTTTCTCGCTTAACTTCTGTCGTTTTTCCATGCGTAGGAACTTCCGTCTTCTCTCAGCATCGAACTCCTTCAGCTGGTCCCTGAACTCCTGATCAGTGCCGCCCTTAGCCAGCTTCTTTCCCACCCCCTTGATGGACTCTCCCAAATGCTCAAGTTCGTCCAGTCGGAAGTCCTTCGCATTTCCTATTCGCCCGAGCTTATCTAGCCTGCGCTCTACCCTCTGGGACTCCACCATCTGCCGCTTCAACTCGTCCATCTTGCTCCTGTGTCCGGCGCCAGGCGACCCCTCTCCCCCATCCGGGTTCGCGTCAGGGTAGTCCTTGAGTTCCTCAGCGTACCTATTGTACTCGTTAGCCAGCTTATGCTTGTTGATGCGAGGGAAGTGCTCTTCTGCAGGGATTAACTTCTGGACAGGAACTCTGTCAGGATCGGCGCGTTTCTCCTCTGCACTGCCGTTGTCTCCTCGCATAGGGGCACAGGAGCAACTCAATACACAGTGCGATATGATTAACACACTTAGTATCAGCCTTGAACTTACCATTTGCTATAATAGATTATACAGTAGATACCGGTTATAAGAACATCATTAGTAAATAGAAATATTTTATTATAGCCGATATTTTTCAATTGTAATAAATAGAATCGTTTTCCAGAGTATGGTTCTTATAACTGGTATCCACTCATAGGTGCCGGAATCAGGTTGTGCCTGTGGGTTAATTTTTTATTGCCTACAAAAACCTGGTCCCGGATGCCGACAATTTCATCGGTATTCGAGGACAGAAATTTGCAAATAACAAATAATTTTACTCCAATCCTTTTTGGCGGGGTCTATGGAGTTAAATAAGTTTAAATTTACTTTTACTTCCCAGTACCCTACTTGCCAGGCCCCCCGACTACCACCATCGGCGCCTATGTATCCACTGTAATAACTTGGTTTTGTTTGTTAATTACAAGTTTGTATTCTAAACTGATATATTCGAAATTATTAAGAATCGAGACCTACACCACAGCCTACAGAGTTTGTATTAGTAGCTTCCTCTTGTGATCAAATACAAACTTGTTGGATCTGAAAACAGGAGAGTCGTAGAAAGAAGCTAGCTCGTGGATGTTCAGCTGTTTCGTCCGCAGGATAAAGTCTTCCTCCGGTATCTCGACAAAATCTAGGTCAGAACCGAATCTGTTCCTATTGAAGCTCAGTATCTCATGCACTAACTGCTTTAAAACAAACAACAACAAGTCGTTGTTGTCCTTCTTATAACTGAGATAGTGCGAGAATGCTTTTCGCATATTTCGCATGACAGAGAATTTCTGTGTGTCAATAAAGCTCTCCAGCATTATGCGTATAGCCATGTTGACGTCATCATCTATGACATACTCACGTAGATGCATGCGTGCGTGTGCCTCTGCAATTCTTATTATAGACTCGATGTGTCTGACAGTGATCGGGATGCTGCCAGTGCGCATTGACTCTTTGCGAAGCTCTGCGTAGAGTTTGGCTACCTTGTCTTGATCCATCTGGTGCAGCTTAGGACGTATCTTCTCTTTGGAGTAAATTATGTACTTCTTTAGGAGATCCTGTGGAGTGAGAGAATATTAATTTAAATTAATTCATATATTTTTATTTCTGAAACAGCTCTGAACATGCAGTAAGATCTAATTCCAGATTTTCCGTTCCAAATTTTGAATCTTCCATAAGATTAGTATCATGGTCCCTAAAGAGCATAATAATCAACTTTAGATCCAAATCTGTATTCAAAATTCAAAATTTCAAGAGAAAATATAGTATATTTAAAACCTGTAAATATTAATTAACACCATAAGTAACACAATACTTCTATAGAGTGTAGCTAGTAAATAGACCTATCCCATTAGTCCCTCCTAGAATAGAGAGAATAAGGAATGGAGCTACACAAGAAGGAGGTAGAGAAGGAGGATACCCAGGAGCCTGTGAAGCAGATAAGAGAGATCCTGCAAGCCTCTCTCTCGCAGAGCCCGCCGGACAGTCTAGACGTTCTCATTCACAGAGGCGAGATCGCGACGCAGCTGCTCTCGAGCATTCCTGTCTCCAGGAGCGCAGCTCTGGAGACCATAGCCAGCTGCTACCTGGCGATGCTAAGAGATAAGTCCAAGGAGCAGGACGGGATGAAGCGGTTCCTCTCGACTACATCCGAGGTAATACAGTCTCTGCTAGACCACAACAGAGCCGCGTGGTCTCCCGTCATATTCCACTGGGGACTGGGCCTCCTTGTGAAGATGAGCAGTCAGCACTCCCGCCGTAGCTCCACACAGGAACAGATAAAGTACTGGATCAGCAGTCAGGTGGCGAGGCCTGTCCTGAACCTAACTTTCAGCTGTTTGCACCATTTCTACCTCGAGGATCCTGACAAGTGTATACGACTGTTGCTGGAGCAGACAAAGGATTCTAATAAGAACTGCAATTGGATATGTTGCCACCTCTGCATGTCATACATCGACACATCAATCCCAATCGTATTTAAGCTGATCGAGAACAACAAAAGCAACGAGTACCTGAGTCCACTGCTACAGAGTCTGGAGTATGTGAGCACGCAGGCATCCGACAGTGTCAAACAGACTATACTCAATGCGTTCAGCTTAGTGTTAACGGATATGGAGGGGGAGACACAGAGAGAGTATCTATCGTTCTACCTCGAGCTAGCGGCTCTCAGCACTGTGCTGTGGAACCTGGTAGCGTTTGACGTTATAAAACTGTTGACTGGCAACAGACTGCGTTCGCTGCTGAGTCAGGATAAGTGTGGAGACAGCGAGCAGCTGACCAGACTGCTGCAGGAGGTGCTGCTGCTGCTGCGCGGAGAGGCGGTGCCTGCGCTGGTGGAGTGTCTGCTGCAGACCAGCTACCCCGAGCGCGGCGAGACGCAGCGGGAGAGCCAGGAGGGGGCGGAGGAGGGGATGGAGGAGGGCGAGCTGCGAGAAGAGTCCCCGCAGGCGGGACGCGTGGCGGAGCGACTGCTGGAGTACTTGCTCATTGAGATGGAGAACTGCGCCAGGCGACATGTGCTGAATCGCGACAAGAGGAGCAGGCACAGCGAGAAGCATAACACGTATCTATTCGCAGTAGACCTGTCTCTGCACACAGACAAGCTCCTGCAGAAGTACTGCAGACAGCGCAGCGACAACAAGCTAGCACGAGCTCTCTCCCGCATCCTTACAGTTATCGGGCTATTCTGCTCCGACTCCGTAGCAGTTAGCATTCTCTCCCACTGCATTCTCCAGGCGCCGTCTGATAGTGTTATAACGCAGATACCGCAGCTGCAGGAGAAGCTGAGTCTAATGCATCCACAGGTTATGACGGAGAGCGTGAAGAGGTGTCTGGCTAGCCAGCTAGAGATGTCGGAAGCAGATAAGAAGGAGACTAACTTTTTCAAGAATATCTCTATTCTACTGAAGATGGAGGCTGGAGCTGTGTGGGCGAGTGTTGTAGCTCAGATTCACGATGAGCTACGCACCTCAGTTATATCTGTCTGTGGACAGCTTTCCCATAGCGATTACACTAACACGTACAATATTCTTGACTTCATTGAGAAGTACCAGCTGCTGCCTCTGAAAGCTCGCTTGGTTAAGAAAGTGAATGTGTGTACGCGACTCATAACACTGTTCCTGAGTCTGTTGGATAAATCAGTGCAGGCGTGTTCTGAGGGAGAGCTCGACGCGCAGTGCGAGCTCTGCTTAGCTAAGGCTAGAGACATTCTCGGGGACTACTGCTCTAACGACAGACAGTGTCTCGTGTTCTCACTGAGGAAGCTAGTCTTCCTGTGTGCTGCGGAGGATTCTCCTTACTACCATATTCTGACTGGGAAACCACAAACAGATACGAAGACGGTTATTAATACTAACGATACGAGTATCCTAGAGCGAATGATGGACGAGTTCTCAGTACAGAATGAGACTAATAGCAAGGCAGGCAACACACGGACTGAAGGCAGAGAGTTTGCACACAAGATGAAGACTCCTATTGTACCCAGTGCATCCAGCACACATAGACAGCGCGCCACTAACCACGCGATAGAGCAGCTGGTAGCGCTGCTGTCCCAGTGCTGCCTAGTGGAGTCCCGCCTGCGGGTTCCTCACAGCACGAGCAGCTACGAGACAGAGAGCATGCAGCAGCTGGCCCAGATAGCCCTCGACCTGATTGCGCCCAGCGAGGTGCCCGCCTGCAGGGAGTGGTTCGATGAGGAGACGCTCAAGTACAATGTGGAGAGACACCTGAAGATACGAGCCACGCTAGAAGACACGCAGTTCAACACCCAGCTGCTGCTGCTAGTGGCGAATGACGGCGTAGCATTCATCACCTGTTTCCCTGTTGTAAGAGCGCTGATCTACGTGCTGGTTAACTTCTGGAGCGTCTCCAAGGCTGAGAAGGGGACAGAGAGTCCGAGCGAGCTGCACCTGTCCATGTCCCTGGTCCGAATTCTCTGTCGCGCACAGTGGCTCCCTACACAGATGCTGTGCCTAATGGAAATGTTCGAGGTTCTACCGGCTAGCGACATCAGACAGCTGATAGAGGAGATACAGGATATGCTGAGGCGGAGCCCGCCTGACAAAGAGGAGTACAAACTGAGAGAGAACGCGATTGTACGGGAAGCGAGTAATGCGGGTATGCAGCAGTTGTACGAGCTGGTGAATGTAATGGTGATTAGGAATGTAGAGACTATAGGGCATCTGGTAGGGACATTGAAGCTTTTTAATGCGGCTACTAGCGAACAATAAATAGTAATTTGGTAATTAATTAATTAAATTTCATTTTCAGAAGATTAACCAGATTAACTAATGGACCTTTATAACTCTTAATTAACTGCAGTTAACTGTATATACTATACATTTCCCTGAGCAAACCTCTACTATAGCATTCCATTAGCCACATACTGTTACTAGGTTAAATGCTCGGCGGAAGAGACACAGAGAGTTACCATAGAGAGATGGTAACAATAGAAGTGAAGTGCTTAGATAAACTGACGTCACAACTGGACGCCAATAGCGCTAATCACTCGATACCAGAGAGCGTGTATGAATCTCTATCGACGGATATAAACAGGAGTCTCGATAGGCTAAATCAGCTGCTGTCACAGGTGTCTCTGCTGGCTATCTCGCAGCCTAGAGTTAAGCAGGAGGGAACACTTGCCAAGGTAGAATGGCATGAGCAGCAGATACAGCATATACGCGCCACGATGAGAAGATTGACTATAAATAGAGGCGAGGCGAAGCGAAGTAGCGAAGAGGTTTCGTTCTTACGGAGGAGGAAAAAGAAAACGTTGACCGAAGAGAGTGAGCTTATCCATGGTTTGGAGGAGACTAGGAGAATGCTAGCTGCTCAGCTGAGACATTCGGAAGACACGTTTGAAGCTCTCGTCCAGTCCTCTGGCACCCTAGAGGGGGCCGGCACGGAGATGGAGGGGATAGGGGCGTCCGTTGATGCCGGTAGGTACCTGGTTAATATGCTCAGAGACCAGAGATTCAAAGCCAGAGTTAAAGTCTCGCTAGCTGTAATTGTGTTTGTATTGACTTGTATTAATATCGTTGTTAAACGGTTGTTCCCTTTTCTATACCCTTTCTAGTTTTTGTTCTTCTCTGCAGATTAAATATATATAACAACAAGTGTACATCAGTGGTTCGCTACACACTGCGAGAATTATGTTCCAGCCATCCGGATTTTTCAGTGTACACGTGTGGACCGCGATCTTCCCAAGTGAAACCTTTTGCCAATGTGTGTAATTAATATAATTGTGTTTACTAGGGGTACGCCACCTACTCTCCTATACAACTTAGTAAGTATACAATAAACAAAATTGAGATTATAACTACAGTATAATCTCGTTAGTACGAACACCAGGGGATCGTCATAATGCGATCGCCTTATCCGGAATTCGTATTAACCAATATCATTTGTATTGAAAAGGCTTTGAAGGCAACTGAATGGTGTTCGTACTAACGAGGTTCTACTGTACATAGCAAACGCCGTGCTGTCCTCGCTAACCTGTGGAATAAGAACAATGCTCGGGTCATGTTGAGCCGTCATTTCTCCATTGTCAATATGCTCCCCGCTCTGCGCGTTAGGGTGATGACGTACATGACTCCCAACCACGAACTTAGCTAACATCTCGTCCTGTACAGGGTCAACCACGTCTCTCACAACACACAGAATATCAAACCGAGATAGGATAGGCTCTGTTAGGTCTACGTTCTCTGTGAAGGTAAGGGACGGGTCGTATCTACCGCCTATGGGGTTGGAAGCCGCGATTATGGAGCAGCGAGCTTGCAGGGAAGTAACTATGCCAGCCTTTGATATGGATATACTCTGTTGCTCCATAGCCTCGTGAATTGACGTACGGTCCTGATCGTTCATCTTGTCAAACTCGTCAATAAGACAAACACCTAGCAGTGTGTAAGAGTAAATTAACCAAATTCAATATTGCAGAAGTAAATCTTTCAATACTAAATGGCAATGGTAGATGGTTAGCGATATTCCCATTACACTACACTCTCGTATCACCAACACGGTTAAGAAGTACAAGGTCCGTATTTACTCAAACAGTAGATTAGACAATTATGAATTTTTAGCCTCCATTAGGAGAGATACTATTTGAGGAAATACGTTAGATACCATTAACTTGTTAACCAACTCCCTTAATAGGGACAAACAGGGTGGAACCAAAATGTCCTATTAAGGAGAATTTCACAGATACTTGAATATTTAAAAAAATAAAATGCATAAGATACTTTTCCCAAAAGCAGCAGAATAACAAGTAATATTACAGAAACAATACATATACACCAAGCATTAAGTGTTACCTTTGTCAGCTAGCACAAGAGCACCGGCTTCGAGGGTCCACTCCTTAGTTACGGGACTGCGCTGCACGTATGCAGTCAATCCCACTGCGCTGGCCCCCTGTCCCGTGGTGAATACGGGTCTCGGGGCTGTCTTCTCGATGTACTTCAGGAACTGGGACTTAGCGGTCCCCGGGTCTCCACAGAGCAACATATTCAGGTCTCCACGCACTCGGTGCTTCTGTCCGGGATTCTTAGCTTCTCCTAGAGGAATATACTAACTAACAAGATCTGTTTAGCTAGTATGGAGTTTGTGTACAGAGTAGTAGTATAAACACCAGGAGTTCTCTTTATTCGAAATTCGCAATTTAACAGGTGTCAGTGTCACTAAATATAAAAATAACATTTCTTTTGGGTTTTCAATCAAATTTTTATTACTGAATTATATTGTAAATGATCTTGAATAACAAAACATATAGGTGTAAAATCACAAAATAGCGAATTCATTTTAATTATAAACTTCTTCCCCGTAAGTAAATCAGTTATAAAATTTATAAAATCGCTCCCTGGAACAGAACTCACTGAGCTTTAAAGGTTTATTACTTGTATAATCATTGCATGGGCGTAAACTTCATCAAAACCGAGGGTGCTATGACAAAAACTGTTTTGCTTTCCCCCCCCCCAGTCATGATTTTCAAATAAATGTTTTAATTTGAAGTTTGTTTTAAAATACATGTTTTTGGAAAGTCTCGTTAATTTGGACTTCGTCATAGCATGGCTTTCATTATAGTTCTGATTTAGTAATTATTATTATTCTCTGAATTTGATGAATTCGTAGGGGAGGAATGAGCAGCGTCAGGTAAGGCTTGCTCTTAGGGTGACAACAGACACAATCCGGATACCTTTCAGATTTGTTAATATAACATTTTGCTCACCCTCTGTTCAACTAAGTTTGTGGGCTTAGTTTCGGTGTGAAAATGCCAGGCCGCACCCCCCAAGTTTACGCCCCTGAACCATTATATTACGTGTTTAATTAACCTCCGAATAGTGCTAATGCGATTCCTCTCTTAATATTTTCATGCCCAAATATGGAAGGAGCAATACTAGCCATGATTCTCTCAGATATTTTATCATCTTTTGAGAGTGCATTCATTTGCTTGATATCTTCATCCGTCAGGTCTGCTATTATCATCTTATTATCCTTCTTGTATATGTGGTTAGCTAGGATTATAGTGGCAAATACAGGGAATCCATTTGCTGTGTTGAGAGAGCCATCGTAGTTATTAGTGTATATTCCAGTCAGTTCAATCTCATCTCCCGGCTTACAGGAGTCAACAAGATCTGCTAGCAGAATAGCGTCCTTAGACCGAGGGAGTCGTCCAGCGGACACCTTTCCTATACAAACAGTGAATAACATATAGTGATGGCAGATAGAGTATTTGTATAATTCGTAACTTCTCTTTAACAAATGGCATATGAAATTAAATACAAGTTAGGGGCTGTTCAAACTTTACTAATGCTAAATTGCAGGAACCCCCATCTCTGTAGTCACGCTTTTCAAACAGTTTGTAGGATAAAAGGACGGTCTGTCAATGTCACACATTGGTTGGCCCCCTCGAGGCCCTCCTCCCTGGAAGCGTTACGTAACGTTTGAACGAACCATTATCAATTCGGTAAATACTAGTATTACAATAACAGTGGTTAAGAGTTGGAGGAAAGTATAAAACTCAATTAAATCCCTGAACTTCTCCATAAATAACTGTTAAAGCGTTATAGTGGCTTGTTCATAACTTCATACAGAACACTTGTTACAGGAAAATGCCGGTATAAGAACCATATTAATATTATAATAGGTAGAGGTTCTATTTATTAGTATTGAAAAGGTTTAAATAACATATTTCTCTACTCTCAACCAATAACCGAGTTACTTGTTATTAAATAAGCAAAATGAAGCTCGACATTAAACTATTCAAAACCTATTCATATTATTTGACAATATGAAATCGGTAACTCGTCTATTAACTGATAGCCTGCTGTAGAACGGAGTTATGCGCTATCTACAAATGTACTGAAAATGACATTTCTATATACTACAGTATAGTCAATAATGCTTAATTGGATTACTTGGTCCGCCGAGGGTTGGTTGTTTGACCAAATAAACCGATAATATTGCAAGCCAAACTGTAATTCCGTCTCGTAAATTCTGTAAAATGTAACCCAGTTTAAGCGTAGCATACTGTTTTTGTAAACAATAACAAATATAATAGCATTACACCTCCCTTTGGAATTTAATCACTACAGACCTGGGCTTTCTTGTACTGTAATCTTTTGGTAGTTTTGATACAAAGTCTCTTCCATATTGACTTCAAAGGGTCCGTTGGACTGACAATCGGGACAAATCGAGGGTCGTACCTCCTGGAATTGGTTCTGCGTGAAAGGCCCGACTAGACAGCCGCACTTCATACAGTCATACTTGACCAGACTCAGCTGTGGGAGTATGCTGGTGCTGGTGGTCACCACGCCAGCTGTGCGGATCAGCTGATTCAGGTGCAGCTGTCGGAGAGAGCGTATCTCCTCCATCAATGGGAGGTTGCTGATACGGACATGGATTGCACGGGATATCTGGTCGTACTTAGGGAACATGCTGAGCACCACCTCGTGTGCCGCCTCGTCTAGGATAAGCAGCATCTCGTGAGGCGCCTCCGGGAGGAAGTACGCGATCACCTGTAGAGATATACAGTGTGTCCGTATAATAGCAATTGATAACAGTACTGCTCTATTAGCAAGTTGTTTTCAGTCCCCAAGCGAGCATTTAATGTTAATTTTGTTCCTCTAATAACAAGTTCACCTATTAGCAAGCAAACTTCAAGCAAAATGAGACTTGATATTAAGCGAACACCACTGTAGCACTGTCGTACAGTAGATTTGCATAATAGCAAAGAAATAAGACAAGAGTATGTACACTCATTTGTAGCGTCATAACTGTGTACATCTCTTCCTTCAATTAACTAACTCGCTATAATTACCGCAGACTCTGTTACGAGGTCTTAAGGCAGATGATCTAGCATTACCGGAAATCGCCAACCAATACAGCCTAGTTTGAATTAATTGTACTATAATACAGTGGATGCCGGTTATAAGTACATCGTCGGGAACTGCACTCAAGGTGCTTATAACCGGCATGTTCTTACAACCGACATAAATTATACAGGGTATATGGCAACCGTTTTCCAACATAGTGTGCTTATATCCGATATGTTCTTATAACCGGTGTGCTTATATCCGACATCTACTGTATTATCAAGAACGGAAATCGTGGAATTGGGATAGCGAACAAAAATCTGTTTTATAATTTGTAACAGTTATTCATAATAAGAATCGTAAAAGTCAATAACCTACGTGAGGCCTCAAATTATCTTATTAATTACAGTTGAAATCGGGGGTTTTGTCTATTTGATTACACTGCCTAGGCGACAAAAAAACCGATATAGAAAAAATCCGAATATTGTATAATGAAATTGTACGAATACTAAACAATTTATACAAGGATTGAAGACAAAAAACGATTTCCACTGTACGCGCAATTGACTGATTAATAATACGTATAAACACATAGTAGATTATTACCTGTTCTTGTGCCGCTAGTATATTGTAGTTTACTATTAAACTTTGTTTATTCAGCTCGCACATCTGTTTAATCTTCTCTCTGAATACATTCACTCCACTGTCGTCAATAAATGTTCTCAAAAACTGTTTGAATCTATTCTTTATCTCCTGTCTCGGTCCCTGCATACTAACCCACTCCCTCACAGAATGTCCTCGCATATCTTCGATATTCTCCACCTGCTCAACCATTCCCTCTTCCATTGCCAGCTCCTCTCGGCTCATTCTATACAATTAATATTAATTTAATAGTGTCGATAATCCCATTGGATAAGAATCAAGGTATTATCTAGGGATTTATATTGTGTACGCTTTTTATATTAGGTACTTTTATAGGGAATGTATAAATTTTATGCTCCTAGATATAATAAGTTCTAAAAATTACGCCTGGGTCAAATCCTGCAAGAATATTGCTCAATTTTAATATTTCACCTTTATCTAAGGCAGCGATTCTCAACTTTTTCAACCGTTGACCTACTATTGCAAATGTTAGATATTCTATGGACTCCTTCCAATTGACAGTATAATACAAATTTTGAGAATTTGTGGACCACAGGTTGGGAACCACTGATCTAAGGTAAAACCAAATTAAGATTCAACCTAAGTTTGCCTCCAAAAGTTTTCTTCAAAGATACATGAATCTATTCCATAATTATTAATTAACTATTAATGCTTTCTCTCACGTAAATATAGATCTCTCTATCTCTAGAACATATACTTTTTGTTCATATTTGAGACCTTCTCAATAAATCAATCATTATGATGTGCTAATAACTTTGGTTGCGAAATTGTCATAACAAGTCAAGCTGTAATTACTAACGTACAATTATAATGATTAAATTAAGCGGAGTCGACTCAGTTAATCAGGGCAACCATTGAAATAGTCAAGCTAGTGCTAATCGCTTGTACATACCGTATTTACTCGAATAGTAGCCCCTAGGGGTATAAATAATAATAGCGATTAAATGCTAAACGTACCCACACCTGCCTGGGTAACTAAATCCGGGAATAAAGTATCATACACCACACAACACGTGAGGGGTTGCCGAATAGTTAGTTTTATGTGTTTCCTCAAGTAGCAAATAGTAGCAACTATTATTCAAACTCTAGCTCAACAATTATTATTCAGCTAGGCTACTATTCGAGTAAATACGGTACTCCTAGAAGGACGTGAGCCCGTACATAATTCAATTGGTTAACTAATGGGCTGTACCCTTATTACAGCCCTAGGCTGACTACATGCGCTCACCTATCAGATTTTCTTCTCCTGCTCCTCTCTCCCACATCCAACTCGTCCTCTTCGTCGTCCGTATCGTACAAGAGGCCCCGCCTCATGCCTCCCTTCTTCACTCCCAGCAGTCTGTCCCTCCGTCGCATATCGGCGTCCGCCTCTGCGCGAGTCCCGGGAGAGAGCTCTCCGAAGGACCCGGTCTCGTCCAGCATGCTGCTCTCCCCATACACGTCCAGCTGCGGGATGGGCCTGTAGTCCCGCTCCATCTCGTCCCCGAACAGCTCCTCTCCGTCCTCCGGCTCCAGCGCCGCCGCCGGCTCCTGCAGCTCCTCCGTCTCGTCCGCAAACGCAGCAAAGCTGGACGCGTCCAGCACTGCGCTCGTGGTAGGGGGCGGGCTGCCCGGGGAGCCGATGTTGAGACTGTGGGAGTCCGAGTCAGGGGAACTGATCCGCGGAGAGCTCATTAGCAGCTAGGGTTAGTTCAGATGGGAAGGTTCTAACTTCTAAAGCTCAACTAAGTATCGGTACTCATTGAAGAATTCGTTTGTTGCTTGTTTGTGTTTATAAAAGCAAAAAAGCAATCTCATGGACTAGAACCACTTTATATGATAGCCAATTCGGTCAACTAGAATTAAAAATTATTTAATATTTAACAAGCTGCTCGTCCGTGCTACGCGCGTTCTCAGGGCTGGCGGGAGCAGTCATGAAGTGGTAAGGCCATGGCCTGACCGGCCTAACTAGTGACGTAAGAGTGGTAAGGCTATTGGCCGGACCGCTTCCGCCGGCCCTGGTTCTTACAACTTGCACTCGGGAATGCGGCCCTCGGTGGTATTTAAAGCAAAAACCTTTTCAAATGTATGCCAGTAGTATTCAAATACTGTGAAATGTAACGAAAAATTACTAAAATTATATATTCTCTTTCCTTACGTCACTTTTTGCCATTTTGTAATAAAAAGCCCGGTCTGCCACATTCGTAATCCTTCTGCCCCTTAAGAGAGTTACGTAGGGATGCCAACCTCTAGAAACAAAAAAGCGGGAGGATTTGCCATTTTGGCGGGAATTTTTACAAAAGATCGGGAGGCCGAAGATGAAAAAGCGGGAGACTCAAAATATATGCTATTTTTTTAATCTATCATGAATTAATAGAACGATACAATATGATTATAATAAACTGTGCCGACTATACTATAGTAGACCAGTTCTAATCTTACTGCCTTGGTTTTTACTGTGGGTGTCACGAAAAAATTGGTCCGGGCCAAAACTGGTCCGGTCGGACCAATTTTGGCTCGGCCAAAAATGGTCCGGGACCAATTTTGGCCTGCCATAAATGGTCCTAGCTTGCTAAAATAGGTCCGGCCTAAACTTTTTGCTAGATCGCACTAAAGTTGCTATAACAAACCTCCCACTAGTGCGAAATTGTATAGGACGATCAATTATTAAATTGAAAATGTATCTTTTTCTAATTGTCTACTATGGATCAGGGGAAAAAGGAGTCACTTGTAAGTATGTATGAAGGCATGAATAATAGTGAAAAGAATTGGTTTTGTAATTGTGATATATGGAGACATGGAGTTACGGTGTAAAGAATCAACTTTGTAATTGTGTATTATTGACTATTGTGAAAACATTTGCATCTCTATGTATTCTTGTATTGATGAATGATAAAAAGCTCTATGATTATTGTCTTGGAATGGCTGCCAAAAACTGGTCCGGCGGGGACCACCTTTGGCCAATGGGGACCGCCTTTGGCCAATGGGGACCGCCTTTGGCCAATGGGGACCGCCTTTGGCGACCAAAACTGGTCCGGCCGGACCATTTTTGGCGACCAAAGCTAGTCCGACCGGACCATTTATGGCCGGCCAAAATTGGTCCCGGACCAGTTTTGGCAGTCAAAAGTGGTCCGGCCGGACCACTTTTTACCCGGACCAATTTTGGCGTGACATGCCGACTATACTATAGTATCGTGGCCCAGTTCTAATCTTACTGCCTTGGTTTTTACTGTGCCGACTATACTAGTATCGTGGCCCAGTTCTAATCTTACTACCTTGGTTTGTTTTTAGTCCGTATCCGCTCAACAGGCTAGAGTTAGATTGCCCCGGAGCTCAAATTATTAGCATCGGTGTCCCATATGTTACAGATGTGCATCTCGAAACAAATTTTTGATAAACCATTTTTTAATACCACTTTGACACCTTTGAAAATTTATCTGGTCCATAACTCAAAAATCCAAATTTGCAGCTGTGCCGACGCATGTTCCTTTGGTGGCACTATATTTTGGTGGTGGTTTATTGATAGTGGCTCCAAAGGAACATGCTGTCGGCACAGCTGCAATTTTGGATTTTTTCCAACATGTCATCAAGGCCTCATGGTGTCAAGAACCATTTGTTAATTGGTCCGAGCCACAAGGAAAGGTAGATGAATTTGAAGTTTGTTTCTATCATAAACCATCTTGAGTTTAATGCCATTCATTCATTTATGTATTAATAATAAATTATATTATTAGTTATTTATAGTAGAAACAAACTTCAAATTTATCTACCGCTCCTTGTGACTCGGACCAATTAACAATTGGTTCTTGACACCTTGGGCGTTGTTGACTTGGCGAAAAAAAATCCCAAATTGCAGCTGTGCCGACAGCATGTTCCTTTGGAGGCACTATCAATAAACCACTTCCAAAATATAGTGCCACCAAAGGAGCATGTGTCGGCACAGCTGCAATTTGGGATTTTTTTAATATTTTTTTATTTATAGAATTATCATTTCGTTAAAGCTCCTCTCAATAGCTTTCAAATCCACCATGATGGTAGCTTACATTGGAATTGCTCAAGCATTGATAGCAAAGGAAATATCAATTTATACGACTCGATATTTCATGGTCAAACCAGCGAGCAAATAGACATTCAACTCGCTCTTTTATATTCTAAAGAAAAAGCGATTTGAAAGTTACCGTGCAACCAATGCAAAAGCAAAGAGGTGTTTCCGATTGCGGTGTGTTTGCACTTGCCGTTTGCATCGCACTGGCAAACGGACAAATTCCGAGCAGCCTAAGGTGGCGACAATCATCTCTAAGGAAAAATCTAAGAGATTTTGTTGTATCAGAAAAAATCTCGTCATTACCTACGTACGATCCACCCCAACAGCCAGCATGATGTAGTAGCTATTTTACCAACGGAGTGTACAATCAAATTGTGGTGCATATGTCGTTTTCCAGTATGCGTTTCAAAATATGGTACTGTGTGACTGCTGTAAGTCGTGGTTTCACAATACACGTGTCGGACTCCCTGATGTTCTAAAGAAAATAGACGCATCACCTGTCTGATTCGCCAAAGTAAAGAAATAGAAACTAATAGACTTTTAGAGACAAAATTCTTAACAAGAAAACAAATAATCTATACTATTTATATCTTTTATATATTTCTTTTCTTTTTTAGTTTATTATTAGAACAAAATAGAAACTATCGTACATTGAAAAAAACATTCTCAATTCGCATGTAGGCAACTTGTGTTGAAACTCTTCTTAGTGTTGAAAAAAGTTGCTCACATACCTGAGAATTTATCCTCTTAATTTCACCAGTGTTAATCGACTTCAAGAATAAGATTGATTGCAGACATGGATTTTCCAATGAAAACGATCGACCAAGAATGATATATTTTTGAAAAGCGCCGGATCCCTAAAATTAAATATTAAATTCAATATAAGTTACAGGAAACTAACAAAAAGTTTAGCAAGTGTAAATATATCCATACCTGATTACGCATGTGTTATGCAAGTTACAAGCATTATCATAAATAATGATCTCTGGTGGTACTTTGAATAAAGTAAGCAATAAGTTGAAAAAACTGAGTGTAGATTCCTTGTTTCTGAGTATTTGAAATCCGTAGCAAATCTTGTGTCTACAAACAAATACTAAGAGCCATAGGCGCCGA
The DNA here is from genome assembly GCA_028753945.1 of Hexactinellida sp. DTS-2022. Lineage (NCBI taxonomy): Eukaryota > Metazoa > Porifera > Hexactinellida > Hexactinellida sp. DTS-2022. The sequence continues at coordinate 4,482,448 of JAPNXP010000014.1, forward strand.
TCTTTGTAGGAGTGAGGTATTTCCTGGGGGGGGGACAAATTTGGGACCAATTTTTTATACCTTGGCAGCCAAAGGTCGAAGGTTGATTAGAAAGGTCAATTCGTTCCAAGTCGAGCGACTTGAGCATTCGGAGGCTAATGATGCTAGTACTACTAATGGTTTAAACAAATATAGTACATTAAATTTACAAACTTACCTGGCATGGCTAATCCTTCACTCAACAGGAGCATATCAACGACCTGGGGGATCCTGACTTCCCAGAGCCCACCATGATAGGTACATTTACGCGTATGGTAGTATATATAATCTTATATACAATCTTAATTTTCAAATTGAAAATAGAAGCTAGTATTCGATGTCACTTTGTGAAATCGAATAGCTACTATTATAAATTTCATAACAATTACAGATGATATTAATATATTTTCTTTTGCACGAACATAATTGCACAATTTATATACTGAGCGCATTAAATTTTAATAAATTTAGTCTACATTCCCCCAGTGGACCCCCCCAGTACCCCCCCAGACCCCCCCAGCCTTCCGACCTGGGGGGGGTCCAGACCCCCCCCAGAACCCCAACATCGGCGCCTATGCTAAGAGCCCTGGTGATATTCTCTGATGTTTTTGGGGTATATTTTTGTACAACCTTTCATACTTTTATCTTCATGCTGATCTTCGTAAATCGGTAGTCTAGAGAATTATTTAAAATATAATACTAAACTTCATCAATTTATTTGAAATGCAAAAAGTAGTAAAATAAAAATCCTTACTTGTAGTACGTTGAAATAGCTGGGAAATACTTCATGAAATCATTGTTCAATGCTGACTTACCTAGAAAAGTTTCCTTCCAAATGTACTCGCCTCCAGGCGCACACAGGCCTGATTGAATACATACGTTTACGTATGTTGTTATGTATGTTGTTATGTATGGCCGTAAGTGACAACTTTTAAGGCTCGACAAAAAAGTTGGGGTGGGGGTCCTAATTTGGAATTTCAAAAACTAAGTCTCAAACCTCAAAACCTTAATTAATTTACATCATAGATAATTCGCTTTGTAACTATTTTAAATTGTAAGGGCTTTTTGATAAAATTTGCAATCTCTGAGTATTATGCTTGTCCCAATTTCTATTTGTGTTAAGAAAATCACTAATTCAAATTATGGCTATTTTAACGAGAGTTTATGTTGCATTATGTATACAAGTTGATCCCCTGTTAGAAATTAATGTAATAACGAATAAGGAGTAAATACAGAATATCATTGAGGTAAACAAATATAATGATTAAACAAATACTCAAGTTATTACGATACATACTATGTTATTGATAAAGTTATAATGTTTCTTGGGGTATTGGAAAAGCTTGAAATTAGGACAATATTCACATTATTTAACACAAACACTTACAACTAACAAACACAGAATAATTAGTCCTCTATTGGGGCTGTTTCATGTAACCTCAACTAAATACGGTGGATGCAGTAGAGTAGCGAAACTTGGATTAATAGAGTAACAAAGAACACAGCTATGCAGAACAAAATAGGCCACATCGGATTGTAGTTGCAAACTATCGTGAATTGACAAAAATTAGTAGCATTATTATTTGGTTCATATATGATGGCATCGAAATCAGCTAAGTTTTTATGTGTGAAGTGGGAAAATGGAACTTTGTCTCTTATCAGGTCGATGCTTCTAGTTACGTTCATAGTACATAAATTAGTATCATTTGCTAATGCCGAAACTAAATACAGGCCAGAAGTTTGTATCTCATAGGTACCTTGGGAAGAGTTTAGTACTAATGTATTTGAGGATAAGTGACAAGTATTCGTATGATATGGAGTTTCAGAAGGTAAAAGCAGTTCTACAGCTAATTCTATTTCAACAATAGATCCATTGTGAGAAGAGTAACAGTAACTAGAAACAGTTGAATTTTTCGGAATCCAGGTTATCAAATCCAGTAATGTATATTGTGTTGTAAGGGATTGCTTGAGTGGTTTATGGAACATTAAACCTTTGAAGTTTGTGGAACAAGATTGATCACTATTATCTAACGCACATTCATTTAGATTGACATTATCGAACATGTAGTAATCACCTGCTGTAAGACCGACAGTCTGTTTCGAATGCTGAATCATAATTGGAGTCAGAAATAACGAAAAGCAAACGCTAGCGGAAATAATTAGTATCATATAGGATGCCAGGTGTATTTTGTTTTTGTTCTTATAATATGTTTGGTGCAAATGGTCCGGATTGGTGAATACAGGTTTATCGGGCAATAACTGCTCTCTTGTGACGTCACTAGTTCGGAACCCGGAGTATCTGACCTTAGTTCTGTCTCGGAATACCAACCAAGCAGCGACTAGGAATATCGAGTATAGGATGGTGGGAAGAATGGATAGGATCAATGTGAAGATGAGAATAGCAAGTGTAAGATACAACGTAATATTAATTGATTCATGAATACGAGTAAAGGAGACGCTATGCCATTCGATGAGACAATAAATTACAACACCAGACAGACTCACGATAGCATCTAAAAGAGTCAACAAGTAAGTTCCCCAGGCAGCTACCTTCATCAGCTTATAGGCTCGTATCTTATCTGCGTATCTCTCCCATTCTAGAAATTCGGTATGCAAATGTGTTTTGAACTCATTCATGCTTTGGTGTACGATAATTATACACATTCTCATAAATGCACATACCGTGAATACCCGGGTGAATATGTCAATTCCGTAGACAATAGTAACAATGAAATAGTTGTTATAATTTGTATCATAAGACAGAAATGGGAATGTCTGGAATAATCGTGTTAAGTCAACAAACTTTGTAAGATACAGGCTAAATTCCAAACAGAATACATACCCCATTCTTGCTATTATTAATGCAACTAATACCTTAAGCTGTACTTTCTCACCTTTAAAGTAATTAGCTATATGTAGCAATAGAGTCACTCCGAATAATACGATTCCTTCCTGAAAGGACTGAGCGATAGCGCCTGCGAGATAACCCATTGGATTATCATTTCCCCATTCCTGACTAATGACATAGACAGACGTGTAGATTAGGGAAATAGGATAGAAGACACAGAAACCAAACATGCACAGGATGATTCCAACGAAAATTTGGAAATGTTGGTAGTAGGCAGTAATGACTCTGTTTTCATCATGTTCACACCCCCTTATACAGTTATTAACAATGTATCTGTACTTAAATACCTGACCTATCAGCTGGCCTGCTAGTCGGATAGTGACTGGTATAAGCAGTATGCATAGCAGGGAGTTTAGTAGTGCGCTAATTACAAATATCGGAATGTATTCCTTAGAAATACAACCATCAGGTACAAATACTAGAATTAGATTGACAAGGTTATAAATCATTTTACAATTATTCACAAGCAATTAAATTGAATGTTATCACTACATTAATGCAGCTTTATACTGTAAGAAGAATGTTGAAAGTTGATACTGTAGTTTATATCTTACGTGAGGTATTTAATTAAAAGTACATACAACGTGTAATATAAGTACATACAACATGTAATATAAAAGTACATACAACATGTAAGATAAAGTACATACAAGTGTAAGATAAAAGTACATACAATATGTAAGATAAAAGTACATACAACATGTAAGATAAAAGTACATATAACATGTAAGATAAAAGTACATACAACGTGTAAGATAAAAGTACATACAAACATGTAATATAAGTACATACAACATGTATAGAAAGTACATACAACATGTAAGATAAAAGTACATACAGCATGTAATATAAAAGTAATACAACCAGGGAACAGTGGCGTAGCCAGACCTTGAGGCCAACCTGGGCACACTTGGGGCATTCACCCACGGCGTAGCCAGAAGAAAATCTAAGGGGGTCAAAGGTAAATTCAGCGAGCGTAGAGAGCGATCTAAAGGGGGCTTGGGGGTGTAACCCCACAGATTTTTCACATACTTTTCACAGAGTGTATGTGAAAAACCAGGGCATTATTGTTCTTGCTGGAACTAGTAATACAATAATTCATAATAATAATAATAATAATAATAGGGGATAGGGCATCCCATACAACTATGTAATTTTGGCTATAATATTATATAATACTAAAGTACTACGCTTTCTCGGTCGCTTCGACACCTGTAAGATCCACAGAACAACCGCTTCGCAGTTGTTGTGTGGTACTAATCTCAACAACTCTCGTAATTTGTGTGCAGTTATTACAGATACAATAATTACCTTCCATTATTAAGCACAATCTCTTACAGGCTCGTAGCAAGCCTATTCATATTGGTAAGGCGAAGTGACGTAGATATTTTGAATCTCAGTGTGAATTAAATGGTACCCGAATATTGATGCAGCTAGCTAAAATATTGTTGCAGTCAAGGCCGCACCTGCTCTTGCGGGCCTGTCATATATACTATGTGAATATTTTGACATTTACTAATATTTATGTCTAAGATTACCAAAACAAATTTAACCTTCTCTTCCATGTGTTTTTCTTTATACCCTATCCTACCAAACTAGTCGTACACTTAACTTCTGCATTGAAATTAATGGACAATAATATAATCAATAACCCTGGTGAGTGAGTCAATGAATAGTAATATTGTATAATTTGTATTACAACTATTTATATTACAATAATAGGAAAAGTTATTAAGATTTCTATCCGCTCTCTATCTCTCCACTGTATTTTTGTGAAAGATAGAGTACTTATTCATAATCATTCCATAGTGCGCAGCTTTTAGTTAATTGCACGAGTTAATTCGACAACAAATCTATTTTGCATGAATTTAGACATCATTCATCATTGCGAATAATTAATTTAAAAATATAATTTTTCGGCGGCGTACGCGTTCGAATACTTTTGGTAGGGCTGTTGCATGAGAAATTGAATACAACCATGGATCTAGGGGTCTCAATCCCGGAGCATTTTTCCAATCCCGGGATTCCGGGTTTGGAATCATGTTCAATCCCGGGTTTGAACAAATAATCTATTGACACTTGACTAATCATGCAAATATGTTGAATTAATGTAATTGTGTATTGATTGATGAGTCAATGATCACTCCAGTACATAATAAATAGACATAAGAAGGTAGTATAGTAAATAATAATATTTTAATTAAGATTTTTCAGATTATTCCTGATAAAACAAAGTGTATCTATACTTGTATCATTAAGTCTGGTCCGTAGCTTGTTACAGAGGTATGCAGCTGAAGAAAACACTCGTTCGGCCTCCACAGAAGTGGGTGGAACAATATACTACATTTGGTATATATCCTCCAATAAGGCACCTCTTTTCCCTGTCTGCTCTGAGAGAGTTAATTCATATTTTAAAGATTTTGATAGCGAAGATTTGCATTGAGGTATTTCATGCGGTTTTCTAAGAGATGCATCAATGACTACTTGAAGTTTATGTGCGATTGAAATATTTTCTGATTCGATACCTCCCGAAAGATTATCTGTAACGTTCGTAGGTTCAATTTGGTCCAACGTAATTTCTTCTTCTCGATATCCACGGTTGCCGTGGGAATGGAATTTCAGTTCCCATTCCCATAGGAATCCTGTGGGAATCCCCATAAGGAATCCCATAGGGGAGTATAATATACGTATACATAAAAACCAATTAATTACTAAAGCAGATTCGTATCAATAGTAAAGCCTACAGGGTTTTATCCAGGAGCGCGCCATACGCCTAGAGGCGTATAAATTGGGCTATGATTGCGTTTAGGAGCGCGAAAACTGCCGAAACTCCCCATAGAGTAACAGGGGCGCCCGCAGGTTAAAAATTAATGTACGCACAATATGTTTTTTCAGGAAGTTTCTGTATCCAATTTCCAAACTCATGAGTCTTGTGACTAATTTCAAAAAATCTTAGCACAAAAGAGTGTTAAAATTAATTAACAGATAAAATTTACTATACGCACGTGCGTATAGTGCGTATGCCGCGGGCGCCCCTGTAGAGTAATACAAAACTAACCTTTTAGGCGTATATAATTCATACTTTAGTGACCTTAGGGCAATTAGGAGCGTTCAATTTGAGTCCTGTATAATACCCTGAAAGCCTATATTAATTAAGGATGACCTAATGAAACCATATTCGAATATCCCAATGGGAATTCCCTTTGGGATTCCCATGGGGTAAATCTGATTCCCATTCCCATGGGTATGGGGATCCCCATGGGAATTCCCATACCCACGGCAACCCTGTCGATATCCACCCATTCTCGATAATATCTCAGAACAAAACTTGTTAACTGCTCCTTTTCTCTCAAGTTGGGCCTGAGGATTATGTAGATACTGAATGATAACAGAAGCATCTGTATAGCGCTCTTGAATTATACGCTGATCAATTGCTTCCAAGACACGAGTACTATACTAATATGAAGGAGAGATATTGAGCTCATCTAGCAAAATTTTTATTGTCGCTTCTGCTGTTATCAGATTAGAATCTCGTCTACACAGAGCCTCCACAGCTATCTTGATTGGACTTAGGGTTTTAGTAAGAAATTCAATCTGGGTGAATTCTAAATCACTGAGGTCGATTTGTATACCAAGATCTAACAGAGCCTTTTGCACAGGTAACTTGATTTTAATTATTCTCTCAAGCATGTCTAACAGCGTACTCCATCGGGTCTTGCAATCGAGTATCAAGTTTAACCCATTAGGGTAAATCTCTTTAACATATTTTTGTCAAGTTTCATTTTTTAGAGGAGAACGCTTAAAAAGTTTCACAATTTGACGTACTCTGGCCACTATGTCACTGATATCATAACTTAATCCGATACGGTTTTCCTGTCATTCTAGCGAACACTGTGGAAAGACTTGAATCAGTCATAAAATAGTCTAATTTATTAGCTGTAGTAAGTTCGGCTTGGTTGTATTGTTTAATAAATCACTCTCGCCAAATTTACGTTTTATTAAATCAATTTTGTGAATTGACTTTAAGTGAACGTGTAAACCTTTTGTTGATCCTCCATCACATCTCAGAATCTTACTACAGATTTTACATTCTGCTAGTTTACCACATCTAGATCGTTTATAATGCAGGGGCGGATCCAGGGGGGGGGGGGGGTTTAGGGGGTTGCAACCCCCCCTTTTGTGTTGAGTGGTAACTTTATCGCTTTACTTTGTGAGTTTCCATTCTACCACAGATACTTGTGCTGCACCTCATGATAAGAAACACACTCTTACAAAGTCCACCGATTAGCTATAGGATGTATGTTTATATTGTGTATGATCTTGTGCTATTAATTTTAACCAAACATTAGATTCATATTCATATAACTAACTAGTATTTGGATAAGATAACTAACTTTCGCAATAACGCTGTGATAGTAGTAAAAGAATCAATTGAACAACGTAATAAAATTGGATAATAATAGTATGTTTGCTAGTCATAAATGGCATCTAAAATCATCTCCAGATGTATAAGGCTCGATTTTTTTCTGGGGGGCACGCCCCCCAGACCCACCTTGGAAATGTAATCATTTAAATATTACGTACTACTTTTCTTAAAATATGGAGTATAACACCGAGGAATATCAACGCGGAGGAGGCAAACCCATTACAACTTCAGATGGATATAAATATTTTTCCAATAGGAAAAAGTCTGATTGCGTTTACTTAAAATGTGTTCTTTTCAGGAATGGTTGCAAAGGCAGCGCTAAATTAAATACTCAAATTAATTTAGTTTATCCAAAGTCATTGCATAATCATGAATATGATGCATATAATTCGGAAGTGTTTGCATTAAAATCTAGATGCAGGACAAGAGCAAAGAATTCTCGCGACAACCTTCGCGACTTATTTAATGATACTACTAGAGCCGACCCTTCAGCTCACAAAGTCACTTAATAGGAGCGCGAATCTCTAATGTTTAGAGCAAGAAGAACCTCACAACCGATAATTCCTAAATCTGCGATCGAATTTTGTGATCTATTACCAACAACGAATTTCGCATTGAATTTGAAGGCAACAATCACTTTAGGTGACAGAATAGCCGTGATATTTTTCTCAGAGAAAATTCATATCATTATTGGAGATATTTCTGATATCCAATTTGATGGTACGTTTTATGTAGTACCCAGAATATTTTATCAACTGTTTACCATTTTTATTTCAATTGGCACGCACACTCTCCCAGCGATTCATTGTTTGATGACTCATAAACATGTGGAATTGTACACCGAAGTTATCTTGAAAATAAAAGATCTTTTCCCTCAGTTCCAACCAACTAACATAATGTCCGATTGGGAAAGAGGATCTCGAAACTCATTTAAACATGTTTATCCAGGAACTAGGATAAATGGATGTTGGTTTCATTACACGCAAGCTATTTGGCGTAAGATACAAAAATATGGATTAACCTCTTGTTATCGAAATAACCCAGAGCTAACTATATTTGTAAAGAAAATCATGGCAATTCCACACCTACCTTGCGATTTAATACACTCCACTTACTCTCTTCTCCAGCCCCCAGCTTTGCAACAAATAGATCAAACGAAACTTGATGGATTTCTTAGGTATTTTAAAAGGTATTGGTTAACACAAGTTACCCCAAGTGGGTTATCAGTATTCGAGTTGGAAAATGTAACAAATAATGGCGCTGAGTCTTATCATCAGAGTTGCCGTGGGTATGGGAATCCCCATACCCATGGGAATGGGATGGGAATGGGAATCAGATTTTCTCCTGTGGGGATCCCCATAGGAATCCTGTGGGAATCCCCATAGGAATCCTGTGGGAATCCCCATGGGATATTCGAATATGGTTTCATTAGGTCATCCTTAATTAATATAGGCATTACTATTGATACGAATCTCCTCTAGTAATTAAATTCGTTCTTATGTATATATTATACTCCCCTATTCAGTTTGAATAACCCATGAGGATTCCTATGGGGATTCCCACAGGATTCCTATGGGGATTCCCACAGGATTCCTATGGGGATTCCCACAGGATTCCTATGGGGATTCCCACAGGATTCCTATGGGAATGGGAACGGAAATTCCATTCCCACGGCAACCCTGCGGTTATAAGAACATTATATGCAGTTCGCGACGATGTGCTTATAACCGGCATCCACTGTATATCGGTCAACACCTTTCTACTGTAATTTCAGGCACTGGCAAGGCCATCACCTTTGCGAAGCCTGATTATATATTGAAAGGATATACTCTAAAGTATTTGAATCCAAATTTGTGCCACAAGTGGCTCATGACACATACCACTTCAAATATATCGACATACGTGAAACCACTATGTTTATATGCACAGTATAACCTCGTTAGTAGAACACGGAACACTATTCAGTCCCCTTCAAAGCCTTTTCAATACAAATGATATTGGTTAATACGAATCCCGGATAAGGCGAACACATTTTAACGGTCCCCTGGTGTTCCTACTGACGAGGTTCTACTGTATTAATTCCTTATAGATTATACCTCGTTAGTAGGAATATCATAAGACCGTCAAAATACGTTCGCCTTATCCGGAATTCTTATTTACCAATATCATTTGTATTGAAAAGGCTTTGAAGGGGACTGAATAGTGTTCGTGTTAACCGAAATTTCGTATAACCGTGTTCCTACTAACGAGGTTCTACTGTAGTATAATATGTGGTCCTAATCATATGCCACTTGTGGCACAAAATTTCTGGTTGTTCAATACTTTTAGCGATAGAGTATAAGTAAGTGCATTAAATTGGCTAAATCAGAATAAGAATGATTCTACCGTTTTATAAGAGTTACAAGTATTAAATCATTTCTGTAAAGAAGCCGTTAGTTATAAAAATAATAAATCTTTAATTATTGAATAAACATAACACATTACACGGCAACATATATGGTACTTTGGAATGTGGCCCATCAATTAACCGATTATAAATAATTTATATGTAGACCGTCTATTTCTAGGCAGGTTTTCTTGATTTAAATGGAATTACCCATAGACGGCAGGGGATTTTGGTCTACAAATTTTAGCCTAATTTGTATGGGCTTTTATAGGCTTTTATAGTATACAATATAAGGTAGCTCATATAAAGTAAAACCTCCAAAAGTGAACACCTTCAAGAAATGAACAAAACTCCAAATATGAACACTTTTTCTTAGTCCCAAATTTCCCCATTGCTTTATACACACGTTATGATAAATCATGAAAAGTGAACACCTCTCAAAAGTGAACATTTTGGCTGGTCTCCAGGGTGTTCACTTTCTGAAAAGTTTTACTGTATTATAAAAGGTAATGGGGGGGGGGGGTCAATCAATGTGTGACAGACCATCCTTTTAGTATAACAAATGGTCAAAGAATATACAATAAGGTAGCTCACATATTACCCTAGTTAGAATGGAACAGAGCTATAATATATAGATATATGAATATAACTAGTTAGTCATTGTGTCTCAGCATATTATAATATTAGCAGTGAAAGCATATATGTTATAGCCCAGGCTTTCATACAGGCAAATTATCTGCGCGCTTAGATTAAGTTAGAGCTCACACGCGCCTAAATACTCAATTTGTATTACGTCATGTCTTACTATATATACGGCTGTGTATGCAGGGCCGGATTAAGGTCTTCGTAGGCCCTAGGCACTTTGAGGATACCAGGCAGCATGCAGCAATTAGGCCCCAAATTTTTCGTAGGCCCCAAATTTTTCGTAGGCCCTAGGCACAGTGCCTACTGTGCCTATTGGATAATCCGGCCCTGTGTGTATGTTCCCGACTTGGCCTTCAAACAAGAAGGCCAGTTTTAAATTTCATTCAAAGCTAAACCATGCCTCCTATTGAGGTTTATTTGGATTGTATATGGGGTAATCAACCATTGTGAATCCATTAGAACCACTTTTGAGAATCTCAGATTTGTGGTTAAGCTATTTAGGCGCCATTTAATGATGACACCACAAATATACAAAAATATACAAATACATGTGGTTGCTTTATAATTTTTTAAAAATTTAGAATGTCGCCATTTTGTGATTTATTAGCCTTTGGGGTATGAAATATATCCCTATTTTAGTATTCCTATTATAAAATTATTAGATAGAAGTAACTGAAATTTAAGATATTTGAAAAAAAATTCATTTACCAAAAAATGTTACCGTAATCATTAAATGGCGCCTAAATCAGGGTTGGCAGGTTTCGTCCGGGTGGTTAAAACCTGGTTTAAACCGTCCTGGACAAAACCTCATGAGTGGACGAAACTGGACAAAACCTAATTAGTGAACGAAAAATATGTTATTTAATCAAAAATCTCTAAATTACTAATGAAATATTAAGTATATATCTGTAACTACCACTCTAGTTCTTGGCATCCCCTCAGTGCTCTATAACAAGCTACAAGCTTTGCTGTTTTCTCCAGTCCGAGTCTATTTCTTATTTTAGTTTGGATGATTCCAAAATTTGAAAATATTCTTTCAATTGATGCCGAACTTGATGGTAAGCTAAGTAATTTAATGGCCAAGTTACAGAGATCATCCGAGACAAAAATTTTAGATGCCTGGACTGTTCTCCACCACGTTGTGGGCTTTAAACTATGAGTGCATGTAAATAATGATGCCGGAAATGGTGCAGTCTTTGCTTGAAATTGGTAGAGTTGTGGTGATAGAGACGCATTTTGTTCAACAAGTATGCTCCTAGCTTCTTCTTGTTGCTCACATGTCAATCTCTGTCCCATGTATTTTGGATGTAGAATATTAGCTAGATAGTGAATTGGTGTGATAGCTTGATGAAAACGTTGTTGAATCTTGGTGTGATGATTGGTAAGTTGCACTAACTCTAGTAAATTTAACCACTCTTCACATGAATCTGCAATATTGGATTCGTCACCCTGCAATTTATCCAGAGATAGTGCAATTGGTTGAAGCTGATCATGAAGATATTTCGCTTCATGATAGAGACCTATATTGTTAATGAGGTTAGCAATAGGAGTTTCGATTACATCTTCATTCTGTGCCAAAATAATTAGTAGGAAAGTTCTATTTGTTAAATACGTTTGGATACACTCTAGCTGACTGTTCCAGCGTGTAACAACAGGTAATTGTGGTTTAATTGATCCTTTCTGATTAGCCAGAAGGGCTCCTGGTCCATGATGATTGCGAAAATATTTGTTTATTTCTGTCACACGGACTATTACTTGTGAAGGCGTTACGTCCTTACCAAGCAAGTTTAAGAAATGAGAAGCACAACCATAAACAGTAAGGGAATTATCACTTGATTTCAACTTAGACCGCATGGACTGCATTTTATTCTCATTATCAGTTACAACTGCGACAACCTTGCAGCCAAACTTTTGAGTTGCTTCTAACGATGCTTCAATTGCCAATGAGGCACAATATGTAGCTGTTTTTTTATTTGAACCAGTGTCTATAGATTTAACAAAGTAAGATTTTTCACCTGTGTGCACACTGTGTGCAATAACAGGAGTATTATGTATATCGCTCCATCCATCTTGGACTAAAGTAACATTTTTCCCCTCTAATTGTGAGGCTGCAGTTTTCGTTACCTCTTCGTAAATCTTTTCAAGAAGTGGACCGGCTAAATCTTTTCTAGAAGGAGGAACATAACCTGGTCGAAGCATTGAGATAGTCTGCTTGAATATTACATGTTCAGCAAGGTTAAAAGGTAAATTACAAGCATAAAACAAACGACCAATTTGATCATCAAGTGCAACTTTTTCTTGAGAACTTGTTTTAATAGTGAAGCTATTCATTTTGGGTTGAATATTCGTATTGCATGGACGTTTTGCTGGTGGAATAAAATAATCTTTACTTGTAATTACTGCATCTGTAATTTGTGATACAGAAAGAATTTCATCAGAATTCTTTGAACTACATTTCGCAAGGTGAGCTCTAAGCCTACAAGGTTTTGCACTAACAAAACTATCGCATTTAATACATTTGGCTTTTGTTAGTTTCCCTCCTTCTTCGATCGTTATGAAAAATTTCCACACTGAGTCATTGGGTCTTCCTCCTTGACTCATTGAAACAAATTCTGTGAAATTTAAATACGTAATAGTAAATATAGAATTTAGAGAATTTTTGAGCTTATTTTCCGAAATATTGTTAGTTAAATATACTAATGAGTATACGTATAATCGTATATAGTAAATTAAGATGAATAACACAAGGACGAATAACAAAGACGAATACCTATAATACATGTGTGTGTGTGTGTGAACCCGTGTGGTGATTATTAATTAATCAAAAAGAAACAGCAGATCAAGTGTAGAAGTTAAACTGATATACTATATCAAAATCACTTCACTGTTATTAGTGTGAAGAATATATACTTGCTTTGTATCCTATAAGTGATACATTTTCATAGAGAGATCAGACGAAAACGTTGTACTCTACCATAATAGCATAAGTAGATATTATGGTGCGGTTCGAGCCTTAACACTAACAATGAAAATAGTTTTGTGCAGTTTTGTCCGGTTTAAACCGGTTTTGTCCAGTTTAAACCGGGGTTTGTCCACTGTCCGTCCAAAACCAGTTTTCGACTGGACAAAACCCAACCCTGGCCTAAATAGCTTAACCACAAATCTGAGATTCTCAAAAGTGGTTCTAATGGACTCGCAATGGTTGGTTACCCCATATACAATCCAATAAACAACAATAGAAGGCATGGTTTAGCTTTGAATGAAATTTAAAACTGGCCTTCTTGTTTGAAGGCCAAGTCGGGAACATACAGCCGTATATATAGTAAGCCATGATTACGTCTATGCGAGTATCTCTCGATTTTAGCGCCTAGACAAGTTTCCTATAAAATTACGCGCCTGGATGAAACCATGATTGTACTGTGGTGTTTGTCTAATAGCAATATTGCTCTATTAGCAAAGGTATTTTCAGTCCACAAGCGAGCATTTAATGCAAGAGAATTTCGTGCAAAATGCGACTTGCTATTACGCGAACAAAACTGTGCGATGTTTATACGATATAAGGGCTGCCAGTTATCATATAAACTGGTCTATTTATTAGTAAGCAACCAGTTTGAGAGAGAAATATCTATAATGCCACGACATTAATATAAGGTACAGTTGAAACCAGTTTTTTCTAAATAGCACCGGGTTTTCTAACTTATCAGATATTTGAAAACTTTTTCCAACTAACTATTTATTCTAAATGTGTAATTAATTCAAATTTTGTTTTATTTTCAATCGGGTTATTCTAACTATCGGATTTTTCTGACTTTATTTACATGCAAAGAAATTGTTAGAAAAACCGGTTTCGACTGTAATAGATCCTCCCATAAAAATGGCTTAATTAAAAGGCACTTGTTTGAATGGTCACAAATTTACGAACAGGATTTTCCTGTTGAAATGGAATAATAGTACAGAACAAAAATCAAAAGGTACAGTGAATTTGAATAATTAAATGACTATTTGGAACTGAAACTAAGCATAACTAGCTACATATGTTGTTGCTATGTATAGATTATGGAATGTGGTTAGTAGCCATATGGTTGCCAGGCTGTGTAGCGAGCAGAGAGCTCTGGGATTGCCTGATAGAGTTGTGTGGTTAGTGGTGTAACGGGATAGCTAGCAGAGAAGTGGCGTGTTGCGTGGTGCGAGCTGTGTGAGTATAAGAAGAGCAGCCAGCAGAGATAGGACAATGCAACTGTGTTAAAGGAACTGAAACTAATCGAGAGTAGAATGGCAACTGAGTTTGTAGCGGACATGCGAGAAGAGACAGCCAGAGAGCTGGAACGAATTCGAGGGGAAGTGGTGATAGCGAAAGAGGAGTTACGAGTCCGATTCGAGTACTATTTCCAAGTGCTACGTGGCAGACACATCGAACTGGTGGCACAGCTGGATGAAGTGGTCCGTGTGGCAGACACAAGTGGAGGACAGACAGGTGAAGCTGAATCAGTTGAAAGTAACCAAAGCTGATGCGTCACACAATCTCCAACACAATGAGCTCAATGAGACTCTAGTAAATGTGTCCCGAGAGTTGGACGAGAAGATACGGGGACTAGAGGCGACTGTGGATCGGATTCCATCTGTGTGGCTCGAGTGGCATGACGGGTGGTTGGAAGGTGGCATGGCTGGATTGTGTCGCTTGTGTGAGGGTGTATCCTACGTGAACAGACACAACCCAGTGTGGTCTGGTGTCAATCAAGGAAAGGGACAGACGGAAATATGTGTTCCTTATGGTCTATCAATAGACAGAGACAATGGGGATATATTTGTGTGTGATCATTTGGCTCATAGGATTCAGGTGTTTCGCAAAGAAGGCAATTATTCGAGAACAATTAAGCCACAAGGAATGACTTTTCCTGATTCCATAACTGTCTCACTCCATCATCTGTTTGTCATCTGTCATTATCCACATAATATCTACAAGCTAGATAAAGTGTCTGGGGACATTCTGTGTCGTGTTAAAACAAAGTATAACATGTGTGGTCTGTCAGTTGACACAGACACACTGTATGCAGGAATGTGTGGAACTAATATCATATCTCATTTCAGTGTTGAGGATTTGCGGTCTATCGATAGGACTCCACTTAACTCTCCACACATAACAAAGCACACTAGTCTATGCGACCTAAAATTAGCTCCCTCTCTATTTATAGTCCTGTTTGATGAGTGTCCCTATTCTATCCAATCATTTACCAGAGATGGGAACCTAATGCATTCGATTGTGTCACAGGAACAGCTGATTGGAGCTTATTCTTTCTGTCTGGACAGACACATGAATATTATAGTTAGTGACCATGGAGCTCATAATGTTAAAGTGTTCAACAGAGAGGGACAGCTTGTCGGTACCATGGGACACGAAGGGACAGGACCTGGAGAGTTCATATTACCTCAAGGCATAGACATCAACAAGGAGGGACTTGTTGTTGTTGTTGATTGTAAGCAGTCTCATATGTTGCAATTCTTCTAATCTCCTATTTATTTGTGTTTGTTTATTCATTAAAATAATAGAATAAATGAAATCTTGACTTAAGTCAATAGTCCTTATTTTAACTTGGGGGAGTAGTAGTAAACATTTTATGTAAATGTTTTCTTATTAATTTTGTTCCACCAGTTCTCCAATCAGTAATCACTAAACAAACAAACAAACAAACAAACAAACAAACAAACAAACAAATAAACAAACAAACAACAGTCATCCCTCTAAGCCAATTAACTTTACTGTATTCAATTTAATAAATAAAACTAAAATAAATAAAAAACAAACAACAACAATTTATATTATTGAAATCCCAGATCCATCTTCGCTTCCAAAATCCACCAAAACCTTTGACACCTCATCATCAGAAAAATCCACCATAGAATTAACTGCGACACTAACACCTCCACTTTTGTCATCAAACAAATCAACAACAGATCGCAAACCGCCTAAACTATCAAAATCTTCAGAAAATAATTCCATAGTTAGTTCCTGTGATTCATAACGCAAAGAGGCTGGCTTTTCAAAAAAAGATGAATTCGGGTAAGGACTTATATAAAGTGGATTTGTAAGTGAATGTAATTCGGTTGGTGACGAAATATTGCTCTGAGATGGGAAATAAGTTGAAAGACTAGCGTATGATTTGGCATATTGTTGTTTACGTTGACGCAGCCTATAAATGCGTACCATTAACATACACAGAACACAACTACAACAAGCTATAAATATAACTAGGATAGTTGATAGGATTATTAAAGCTAATTCAGTTGAAATTAAAGTTGTGTCTTTTGGAATAATTGGTTCGGCTAATTGAATGCCGGCTGTAAATAAAAGATCGTTTATAAGTGCTTCATTTTCATCAATACCTCGTAATAAATCTAGACCTTCAATCAAGGTGTTATTGGTTAAATGTGTCGCATGTATGTTTACAGTGGTTTTCGAAGGATCAACTAAATTTAAAGTGTCGTAAAAAGGCGATATTTGGTCAATAATAACATTAACTTTTATAGCCACTGTAAATATATCTTCTATTTGATGTTGGTTTGTTATCACAAATTCAGGTGATCGATTCAATACCATTTCAATGACAAAATTGGGAGAAATTATTACAATATGCACGTTTTCAGTGTCAAAAAGTGTCGGAGTAACACCTTTATTATCAAAGGCACGAATTTGGAAATCAAAAGTACGTCCAACTTGTCCGGTAAATAAACCAGTTGAGGACATTATCCCGTTTTCTAAATCAACCACAAAACCGGAGGAAATTCCCATTAGCTTGAATTGTATTTCTCCAAATAATCCGGAATCAATATCGGTTGCATTGAATATAAATACCGTAGCCCCAGTGTTAAAATCTTCTAGCAAACCTTTGTTATACTTTGTATCTGTGAGAAAAGATGAATTGTCATTAATATCAAATATTAAGACTCGGACACTATTTTGAGTTGTCAAAGGTGTTATTCCATTGTCTGTAACAATAATTGTGAATGTGTATATTGATGCCACTTCATAATCAAAGGTGTTAAGTGTAGATAACACACCAGTTATCGCGTTAATAGAGAAATTAGCAGAATCTCCATTTTGAATCGAAAAATAAAATTCTTTATTAACACCTATATCACTATCAGTAGCATAAAATCTAAAAATAGAACTCAAAACAGAAGTTGATTCGCTGATGGAAATTTCATAAGTGTCAAGTGTCAAAATAGGAGGATTGTCGTTAAAATCTGTGATTGTTATTGAAATTGTTAAATTAGTTTTTAAGGAAGGAATTCCATTATCAAGTGCTTCTATTTTAAGTGTATAATGATCAAAAGTTTCCCTATCAATATTTGCAATGGCTATTGTCAATTCAGCCGTTTGTTCATTCATTGCAAATGTTGTTAATCCAGTGATTGGGTTACTGTCTACTAGTCTATAAGTTAGTTCCATATTGGTGTTGATATCCGCATCTGTGGCAGGGGTATTGACTATCACCTGACCGACAAATGTGTCCTCGCGAATGAAAAGTGTCGTTTGAATAGAGACATCAAAAATAGGTTGATTATCATTAGAATCAGTTATGTAAATATTTAAGTTTATTTGATTGGAAAGGCTAGGGGATCCATTGTCATTTATTATTATTGTTAGTTGGACGAAATCTAAATTTTCTCGGTCGAGAATTTGTGACACCTCTAATAACCCAGTTACGGAACCTATCTTGAACAAATTGGAACCAGTAAGTGTGAAAGTTATAGTTCCATTTTCACCGAAATCAGGATCACTCGCCAAATACTGCACAACTGAAGTAGCAACCAATGTGTTCTCTGGAATGCTAATATTAGTAGCAATAGGTGTGAGAAATTGTGGCGTGTTATCGTTAATATCTAGAATACCAATTTGGACAATAAGTGGATCAGAATCCAATTGGGGAACCCCTTGATCCACACCCTTAATAGCGACACTATAAGAAGAGATTAATTCCCTGTCCAACTCTCTAGCTACCTTAAGTTCTCCGGTATTAAAGTCTATCAGGAAATCAGCTGATCCAGATATCTTCACAAATCTACAAAGTATAATATTACGTAATAGGAACTATAGAGTATAGTAATAGTAAAGTATAGTAATAGTATAATACAGTCAGGTTCTTTTATTATGAACATTCAAGGGACCAAAAATTGTGTTCATAATAGAGAGACTTCATAATAAGCGAACTCAACTTAATACAAACCCTATGTAAGTTGTTAAATTGGGACCATAGGGCTTGTTCATAATAAAAAATCTTCATATTAAGCAGACGAAATCTTGTTCATAATAAGCAGACACCTGACTGTATTACGTAATAGGAACTATAAAGTATAGTAATAGTAAAGTTTAGTAATAGTAAAATACAGTAGAACCTCGTTAGTACGAACACGATTAATACGAACACTATTTCAGTCCCATTCAAAGCCATTTCAATCATTTCAATTCTAAAAATCTAAAATTACAGCTGTGCCGACAGCATGTCCTTTGGAGGCACTATATTCTGTTCGTTGGTTGATCAATAGTGCCTCCAAAAGTAAATAACTGATTGAAGAAATCTAAAATTACAGCTGTGCCGACAGCATGTCCTTTGGAGGCACTATATTTTGGTCGTTGGTTGATCAATAGTGCCTCCAAAAGTAAATAACTGATTGAAGAAATCTAAAATTACAGCTGTGCCGACAGCATGTCCTTCGGAGGCACTATATTTTGGTCGTTGGTTGATCAATAGTGCCTCCAAAAGTAAACGCTGTAAACAATTCAGATCTTTATTATTGTATCACAGTAGACACAATTAACCAATAAAATTTCCCTACTTTCCAGATATCACCATAGCAACCATTGACGTACATTGGTATTCTCAAGTTACACAAGTATAAGATAGATCTGTATTATATTAATTATATTATTTGAATAAACTCAATTCGTAACTAAAACTAAATGGCCACTAATATGCCTACAAATGTTATTTTCGATAAAATGCCGCATTTCGACAATGTCGCCACTATCATCCACCGAACATTCGATCCCCTAATCGATCAGCTGATCGCGAGGAGGGACGCTCTCCTCCAGAGGGTCCGTGAGCTGCGAGAGGACCACAGGAACAAAGAGGCCACTCGTATCGCTGCCATAGAAGAACTCGAAAGGGTACAACAACAAATGATGGAAATGAGCATAAAGGTTAACCCAAACCTTAAGTTCCATGAACAGGCCAAACAAGCCTACCAAGAGGGCATTAAGGAACTGGGATCATCTGCCACATTCCTATGTCCCGTCTCCAGGTGTCAAAATAAGGACACAATCCGACAGCTGATATCCGAGCTAGGAGAGATAGTCCCGTGTGAGATACCGGACTATTCTCTCAAGCGAGAACCGGTATTAACAGCTGGGAAGTTAGGTGCAGGTGCTAATGAGTTGAGAGCCATAGGAATAGCATTCGATGAATCCACTGAGCTAATGTACGTAGCAGATAATGGGAACAGTCGTGTGCAAATAGTGTCCTTAAAGGGAGAGTTTGTGCGACAATTCAGGAATGATAAGCTCGAGAGTCCATATGGAATAGCTGTTAACAATGAGTGCATATTCGTAACCGATGCATATCACCATGCATTGTTACAGTTCCGAAAGAAAGATTGCAAACTCATTAACAGAACTGGAACTAAAGGCAACAAGGAAGGAGAGTTGAGATATCCCTATGGACTCTGTATCGACACTAACGGAGATGTGTTAGTTGCAGATTGCCACAACAACAGAGTGTGTGTATACTCGAAACTCCTGAAATTCAAGTCCTGCATCGGAAAAGGACAGCTGAATATTCCTAAAGACGTTAAGCTGCCAGCTGATCGAATCGTGGTGCTAGACATGAGTCCCAAATGTGTTCATTTCTTCTCTCGAGAAGGACACCACCTCAGTTCCTGTGTCTCTAGAGGGACAGAGGACAGTTCGGTCGCTATGCCTTCCTTCTTCTGTTTGGACTCAGCTGGCAATATCATTATTAGCGACCATGAGAGTCATGCCATCAAGGTGTATACTGAATCGGGACAGCATATTCTCACCTTGGGTAGGGAAGGGGAGGGAATGGGAGAGTTTATAACCCCCTATGGAGTTTGTATTTCCAACTTGGGAACTATTTGTGTTTTATCTCATAATCCTAACTATTCTTTGCAATGGTTCTAGTTTGTTTATTTGTTGATTATAAAAGGTATGAACTGAAAATTTGTCAAATGAAACTGTTTTTTGGTTATAAATAGTTATTAAAAACATACATAAGTAGTACCATTCAAATTATACGTAAAGTTTCCAAGGGGCTAAGGGGGTAGCCAAAACATGTTCTTAGTATCAGAAGATTAGGCCACATAAAATAAATTACTTGTTTATCATCCATATTTTTCGAGAAAATTGGGACGGCGGACGGGATTTTATTTTTATTTTTTATTTCCATTAATATGCAAATAACATTATCCTATGCCAAAAAATAAATATACATATTTTTTTAAATCAGAAAATAAATGACATTGCCCAAATAATTACAGTAATGCTCTAACATATAGGACTTATTAAAAATTCAGGCATAGTAGGTACTTTACACAAGTTTATAGCTTATATTTTGTACGATTATGTTCATAAGATAATAATAAAATAGATCCGGACGGATAGTAAAAATTGGGGCGGGCGGGGATGATAAACAAGTTATTTATTTTATACGGCCTTATGTGTATAATAATCAAATATACCGTATTTGTATATTACAAAAGCGAACTTATTTTTAGAGTTATTTCCCCTCGAATTTAATTGGCTAAAAGTTTTGCCATCTTTTGGGATGGAAATGTGAATTATCTAAAATCGTGACCCCAGGCACATCTGTAACCCATGAGACATTTATCCTGAAAATTTCAGTTCTTAGTTAATAAAACTCTGTTCTATGGAGGATACGGTAATCTTATATAATTAAAAAAAAACAATGATTTTTTTGTTCGGAATTGATTGAGGAACTGTTAAGATCTACAGACTTGAAATTTGGCAGGGGTGTAGGGAATAATGTTTCTGGTAATAATAATATACCAAGGCAGTCATTTCAATACTGGGCCACTATACTACAGTATAGTCGGCACAGTAATAATAGTTATAGTTTTCCAGTTAAAATAGAAAGATACTCTCCCATATAGATTACAGTAGATACCGGTTATAAGAACATGCCGGTTATAAGAACATTCTACTGGGAAACGGTTGCTATATACCCTATATAATTATGCCGGTTAAAGAACACTATATGCAGTTCCCTACGATGTTCTTATAACCGGCATCCACTGTACAAATGACACCGGTTAATAGTAATCCCGGATAATACGAATAAATATCGACGGTCCCCTGGTGTTCCTACTAACGAGGTTCTACCATACACTCCGTATAAGCTCACTTAACAACCGCATTAGTAGTGATATCCCCATCAGTAGCCGACACGAGTAGCACAACAACACCAACAACAACATCTTCAGACAGCTCAGTTGAATATGAAACTGGAACTAACTCTGGATGGTTATCATTAACATCGGAAAATGCTGACTCGTATATCAGCTGTTCCCTGTCTACTCGCGTTACCGGCGTCAACCGCTGTAACAGTAAACGTGTAGAGAGCCTTAGTCTCAAAGTCAAACGTGTCTGTTGTAGAAACCTGACCTAAATAGTAAGTGTTAATTGGAACTGGAACTAAAGTATCAATCAACTAAAGTAAAAGCTAGAGAAAGTGAACACCCTGGGGACCAGCCATAATGTTCACTTTTGAGCGGTTTGAACTAAAGTATATTACAGTTGATCAGCTTATAAATAATAGAGCCACCAGTTAATAGATTTCTCCGCTTAATGGGGACAAAGTTTCACAGGATTTATAGGACGGAATTACAGTTTGGCTTAAAATATTTTCGGTTAATAGATTTCTCCGCTTAATCGGGTCAAAGTAACCTGGTCCCGAGGTGACTCTATTAAGCGGAGTAGACTGTATTGACAGAATTATTTATTTAACAACCAACACCTTTTCTAATATAATTGTATGCACTGGTATGGCAATGTCATTTTTTTATATAAAAAAATTGTATATAAAAAATTTGATGTGAAAAATTTGTATGTTAACCTACCTATTTGTGGTTCAATAACAAACTTGACAGCTTCAGGCCCATTTATAGAATAAGTCAGCATACTATTCAGTCCCTCGTCTCCATCAATAGCAAACACACTCAGAACAACTGTACCGACCGCTCTACTCTCTAACAGTGTGGCTGTATAAACAGTCTGTGAGAAAGTAGGGTTCTCATCATTAACATCCACTATAATAATATCCAAACTGGTACTAGAACTAAGTTGGGGTGTCCCCTGATCCATAACAAGAATTGTAATTAAATAACTGTTGATATTCTCTCTATCAATATCTGCTGTTTTAACTGTAATTTGCCCGGTATTCTCATCAATACGAAATGTGTTCAAACCAGAACTAGGTTGGGAACTATAAATAGAATATTTAAGGACCTTATTGGAACCAATATCGGCATCAGTTGCAGTTATAGTAGCTACTGCCTGACCGATACCTAGGTTCTCTTTAATGTCAACACTTGTGGGTGTGTCAGGTGTGAAAATAGGAGCGTTGTCGTTTATATCTGAGATACTTATACTCACAGTAGCCAATGAACTGAGAGGAATGGAGCCACCATCTATAGCGAATATCTATAAATAGAACAGTTAGTGATATTGGGAGTAAGTTTGTTAAGGGACATTTTAATGTCCCATGTTACCTTGTTACATTTAGATTTATATGTATGTACAGTAGAACCTCGTTTGTAGGAACACGGTTATTAGGAAATTCCGGTTAATACGAATACTATTTCAGTCCCTTCAAAGCCTTTTCAATACAAATGATATTGGCAATACGAATTCCGGGTAAGGCGAACGCATTTTGACGGTCCCTTGGTGTTCGTATTAACGAGATTCTACTGTAATTTAATTGGTTAATAGAATAGATGAATAAAGCTGAAAGTATAACTTAGAAATAGCGGTTAAATTTTAAGCGCCAATAATTTAAAACCAAGAATTTATTCGGATCGTAAATTTCAAAATTAAGCGCCAGAATTCATGTTTTAAAATTCTGGTTTGAATTATTGGCGCTTAAAATTTAGCCGCACTTTTATAGGATTTATACTTTCACCATTATTTATCTATTATATTGTCTACTGTAGAGTATTATTTATCTATTCTATAATTTATATTGTATACTGTAGACGTGTAGAGCAATAATTTATTTGTCTATTCTATACTATACTATACTATATTGTAACCTTGAGTATATTTATATATTGTATACTATAGAGTAACATTATCTATTCTATTGTATACTATACTGTACTATATTGTAAGTTGTAACCTTGAGTATATTTATCTATTGTATACTATATACTATACTATACTATACTGTACCTTTAGTGTGTATTCGTCCTGCGTTTCCCTGTCCAGCTGTGCGACTATTTTTAGCTTCCCGAGATGCGATCTATCTCGAACCCCCCTTCCCCCCCTGACAACGAGAATGTGACAATGGCATTCGCACCAATATCGCTATCGGTAGTGGCATAGGTGTCGACCACAAAACCGACACTTTCTCCCTCACTCACTGCCACAGGTGAGGCAGGTGTTGGTGCGAATAGTGGCACGTTGTCGTTTACGTCTGTGACAGATATAGTTAGAATGGCATTTGTGTCGGAGGTAAGTGGCAGAGTGGCTTGATCCACTGCCTCGACCTCAACGATGTGTCGGTCTAGAGATTCTCTGTCGAGACTAGACACCAAGCTAACTTCTCCTATCGGATATTAGGCACTGTAGAACTCGGTTATAAGAACACCGGTTATAAGAACAGACCGGTTATAAGAACACCGGTTATAAGAACACACCGGTTATAAGAACACCGGTTATAACTTATAAGAACACCGGTTATAAGAACACTATGTTGGAAAACGGTTTCCATATACAGTAGATATCGGTTATAAGAATATCGGTTATAAGAACACCGGATATAAGAACATTATTTGAAATTCCCGACGATGCAAGGCAAAAATTATACAATTAATGTTGCATGTATTTTGTATGTGTTGTTCTAAATATAATAATATATGTACAGTGAACTCTCGTTAAAACGAAGTGCTTGGGACCTGTAAATTCCTTCGTTATATCCGGATATTCGTTATAAGCGGATAATAATTAATGCATTTAGTGCTCTGGGGGAAAATCTCCATTTCGTTATAAGCAATTATTTCGTTATAACGGGAGTTCACTGTGTTTAAATTCCAACACCACTTGAAAATTTGCCTAACTCATATAACAAATCATTTTGTTTGTGTTGTTCTAATAATATGTATACCGGTATTTACCTGAAACTGAGTCTACTGCGAAGAAGGAAGTTGCAGACACCATATTGAACCTAACACTTCCACTTAGTTCCAGATCTCTATCACTAGCAGATAGTTTCACTACAACAGAGCTAGTGCTCGTATTCTCACTAAGTTCTATAAAGAAAGCGGTCTTAACAAACACAGGTTTATTATCATTTGTGTCGTTAATAATCATTCTGAGTTGTGAAGTGGTTTGTCGAGCGGGTGTTCCTGTGTCGCTTGCGGTTAGAGTTAGTTCGAATTCCGATGTGCTCTCTCTGTCGGTAGGCAGGGAAGTGGTCGTAACTGCGCCACTTGTGACACCCATGGAGAAGTGACCGCCAAGATTCCCTCCTATATAGGTAGGGGATATAGTATAAATATATGTATGTATATTGTAAATGATTGTTGGTTTGTTTGTTTGTTGGTTTGTTTGGCTAGTTGAATGTTTGTTTGTTTGTTGGTTTGTTTGTTTGTTTGTTTGTTTAAATATAAATATATGTATGTATATTGTTTGTTGGTAGTTTGTTTGTTTGCTAGAGTAGAACCTCGTTAATAGGAACACCAACGGACGATAAAAATATGTTCGCTTTATCCGGAGTTCGTATTAACCGGAGTAATACAGTAGATATCGGATATAAGCACACCGGTTATAAGAACATATCGGATATAAGCACACTATGTTGGAAAACGGTTGCCATATACCCTGTATAATTTATGTTGGTTATAAGAACATGCCGGTTATAAGCACCTTAAGTGCAGTTCCCGACGATGTGCTTATAACCGGCATCCACTGTAATACCCATTGAATAGCCACTGTAGATACCTGATTTTGTGGAACTGTTTGTTCGTCTTATCCGGAAATTCGTATTAACCGTGTTCGTACTAACGAGGTTATACTGTAGTTTGTTTGTTTGGCTGGTAGTTAGTTAGTTAGTTAGTTTGTATGTTAGTATGTTAGTTAGTTAGGTAAACGGACACTTCGTCGACGGACATTTCGTCGAAGGACATTTCGTCGAGGACATTTCGTCGAACGGACATTTCGTCGAACGGACATTTCGTCGAACGGACATTTCGTCGACGTATTATTTAGAATATGAATTTAACTATAAGCATTTAATCAATTAATCAATGATTAAGTAAGTAATAATAGAAAAAGCAATTAATTACTGAAATGAATAAATAAGTATAATAACAACGGTAAAGCAATTATTGAAACAAAATAATTAAAAGTTAAAATTATGAGCAATTCCTTTGAGATAAGTTATAATATCCCTATTTGGAAAATCTGTAACAATCGCTACGATGCGCTTGCTCCTGGCTATAGAATCTTTAGATTGAGATATAATATCACCAGACTCCCATTTTGCTAACTTCGCTTCTTGCAAAGATTGCTCAAGCTGTAAAAAATGCAAAAGCTTGGAAAAACTTGGGTGAGCACAACTAATGCCAGATTGAAAACCATTATGCCACCCTTCTACAGAATTATTGGTTCGAGCGACGTGCAAATTAACCCGAGTATATTGGTTCCATATTCTTATTGGAAACGGTGGAATTTTTCTGGTATTGTTTGGCAATATTCTTCCAATATAAGTGTCTTCAAAGTATTCTGCAATTTCTATAGCAGTTGTTGGAAATTCTACCATAAGTGCTGTAAAAGATTGAATAACTTTGTCTTCTGGAACAAATGCTAAACTGGGTAACATTTTTATTTGGAGAGCGAAATTTGTATCTTCAATATATTGGTTAGTAAGCCCAGCTGATTGTATCTTGCGATAAATATTTTGTGACAGGTGGAAAAAACATCCTGACACTACGCTAAGAAATTTCTCTTCAAATGCATTAATGGAGGCCTTCTCAAAATCCACCATAATTAGAAAAGGGTTTAATTCAGGATTTATTTCAAGAATTTTTGTGAATAGTTTCTTATAGGTGGCTTGAGTTTTGTTAGTCAGTAGTGCATATATGCATGGAATTATAGTACTACCTTTTTCGGCATGAATAGTGTAAAGTTGGAAGAATTGCTCAGGTACAACTTTGAAGGTGCCATCTGCATACCAACTTTGAGATTCTTGCAGTAATGAAAGCATTTTAGGTGCACTGAAAATTAGCATACGGTTTGAATCTCCGATTCCAGAATCATACACTAAGAATAATTCACCCTTTAGAGTAATCCTGTATTTGTCAGGTATAATCATCTCTGCAGCTGATGCTTGGTTAATACTAGTGTCTTCATCTAAACACTTATGTCTGCGTAGCGTTCGTTTAACTGAATCGAGTCTAGGTAGCGCTATTATACTAGTTTCATCGAGTTTGGTAATGCCTTTTGATAAGATCAATCGAGGTTTCTCTCCCGAGTTTGATGCACACTCTTTCATTGACTGATAAGCTTTCAACATTTGGGAACGTCCTGGATCAGGTCCATGTGAATGACTGGAAACTATTTCACTAACTTCAGTTGGTTTAATAACTATACCCCCTTGGGTTGTATTAATTCGAGCATTACATAGTCCACGCTTTTCACATACCCAGTATTGGGTACCTGCCGCGCTAACTCTATTAAGAGTGTATAAAAAACCTTGTAGGTACGCCTTATTTTTCGCTTTCGTAGTTTTGACAATTTCTATGCTAAGTGATTCGGCCATTCGTAAATTTTCATATTCATAAACAAATGTACATTTATACAGATCTTCGTTTTATGCAACCATAAAAATATAACACGCTATTGATAACATAAACCATACCAATTATGAGTGTCATTGTATGTTAAGCTGTTAAGTCAATCAATGAAGTGTCCGATTACTTGTGAAAGTATAACACACAATTGAATGAACCAAAACAATTAAAGGTGCTAATATATAACTGACAAAAATGTCCTTTATACCCAAAGTCCGTTCGACGAAATGTCCGTTCGACGAAATGTCCATTCGACGAAATGTCCGTTCGACGAAATGTCCTCGACGAAATGTCCGTCGACGAAATGTCCGTCGACGAAGTGTCCGCCATTCCCACCTAGGATAGGACACAATGAGACACAATTAAGCAAATATATGTTAGTCTTTGGAATAAAATTTGAAATATTATTCCATAAAAATTTCTGACACAATTAAAATTTAAGATTTTTCACACTTTATATTCATACACTAAATATATGTGTTATTAATAACTAGGTTTATCGTGGGAATAAAATTTCAATTATTATTTCCATATAATTTCCATCTAATATTCCATTCCATTTCAAGGTATATAGTAGAAGACCCTAACTAATCCGAACAGTAAGACACAATCAAATTTTAAGATTTTTCACATTTCTTAGTTGAGAAAAGTTTTTATTTGAAAAATATTTTTTGAATTTTTTTGAAATTCCGCTTCGGATTAGCAAGGGTGTGAATGTACAATTCCAATAGGAAAATTCCCATACTAACTAACCCACGGCAACCTGGTAATAATTTATTAACACCTACCAATTAAAGAGAATCTCAGCTGTGAATTAAGTGTATTAGGCTCATCTGCATCAGTTCCTAACTTAGTTCCAATTACGTCATTCTCCAGATAATCGAACGTATACGTAGCCTGTATTATAGGTGAGTTGTCGTTAATATCTGTAACAATAATTTGTAGTGTAACAGTGTCGCTTAAACCACCTATATCAACACACTCTATAATTAGAGTATAGAAATCGGTCGTTTCTCTATCTAACTGGTTTCTGATTATAACAGTTCCAGTTAAAGGTAGAACTGTAAACTTGTTTTCATTAGGTGTCTCACTGATTATAGAATAAGTCAAGCGGTTATTTATAGGATTAATATCTCCATCAAAGGCTGCTAATACTCGAATTGTGGATGAAATTCCCATATTTTCAGGAATAAAGTCTATAAATAGATCAGGTGTGAAAATAGGAGAGTGGTCGTTTGAGTCTGTGACACTTATTTGGACCTGTGAAGTGGCAGATCGAGGTGGCACTCCGTTATCTTCGGCTAACACTTTAAAATCGTATAATAATTGTGTCTCAGCATCCAGAGAATTGGCTATATAAATGTGTCCCAATTTGGAATCTATTTTGAAGTAGGAAGAATCTGGTGACTGGATAAGAGAGAATGTTATTATAGCATTTGCGCCTATGTCATTGTCGCTTGCATTAACCTATAAACAACATACAGTAGGAACACGGATAAGGTGTACAAGCATACAAAGGGTTTGTATTGGAACTAACACCTTTAGGATAACAATGTAATATGGAACTAATAGAAAATACAGTATACTATACTAACTATATAGTAGACTCTGTTAATAGGAACACGGATAAGGGAAATATCGGTTAAGGAGTACAAAGTTAATTCCCCTAGCCTATACAAATGCATGTAATTGACTCCGGTTAATATGAATTCCGGATAATACGAACATATTAAGACGGTCCCCTGGTGTTCCTATTAACAGAGTTTACTGTACTAATACGGTCCCCTGGTGTTCCTATTAACAGAGTCTACTGTATTAATACGGTCCCCTGGTGTTCCTATTAACAGAGTCTACTGTATTAATACGGTCCCCTGGTGTTCCTATTAACAGAGTCTACTGTATTAATACGGTCCCCTGGTGTTCCTATTAACAGAGTCTACTGAATATGGAAGTTAGAATTGTTTCTTAAGTGTCACTACCTGTAAAACAGAGGTGTCAAGTGAGGTATTCTCAGACAGAGTTTCCTGATACAGACTTTTAGAGAACACGGGGTCCTGTGTGTTGGCATCTGTAACAGTAACCACTACAGTACCAGTTCCTGTTAGGGATCCTGAGTCGGTTGCGACTGTGAGGAGAGTAAAGACAGAGATAGTCTCTCTGTTGAGAGCAGCGGTGACAGATATGATACCTAGGTTAGAGGTTAGGTAAACAGGAGTAAGCAATGGTATACAGTAAGAGATGACATAACAACAAATAAACAAACAAACAAACAAACACGAATAAAGACACAACACAACAAACAAATAAACAAACAATCAATCAATCAAACAGATAAATAAACAATTAAATATACAATCAATCAAAAAACACATAAACACACATAAACATATAGAAAACAAACAAACAATCAAATAAACACAAACAAATAAACAAACAATCACATAAATAAACAACCAAACTAAATAAAAATAAAAAATAAAAACAAACAAATCACTAGTTATACTGAAATGGTTCCCTATATTAGAGCTTGAGAGAATACTGTAACTAATCACTGCATTAATTCCTGTATCATTATCATTAGCAAACACAGTCAATAGGTTATGTGGCACTGTAACACTTTCTATAACATCAACAGATCGATTAATAGGTGTGAAAAATGGGATCTGATCATTGGTATCCTCAACTGTTATAATTAATAAAGTTGTAGAATCTCGAGGGTCAATTGGATCCATATCGGATGCCACAAGGTTGATTTCGTAACTAGGGACTTCTTCCCTGTCTAGAGTAGATTGTGTTGTGATTACGCCACTTGAGTTCACTTGAAACCTGTTAAGTGGCATAGGTAATTGTATTCTAAAATTAGAAGGCTGAAATCACTTCAACCGAATACCATTTTTTCAACTTTTTCAACTTTTTTTAATTTTTTTTATTCAACCAAATAGTTAAACAAATAGGAATTTTATAGATTTCTGAAAATATAGAGATCGTTTTGAATAAATATTTGGTCAACCCAATATATTCGTCTTCAAAACAAATATCAAATACAGTCAACATTCGTTAATTTGAACAACCAAATATATTTTTCCTTCGAATTAATTGACTACTGATATTCGGTAACCAACAATATATTAACTTTTGACAAGTAATATTTAATCAAACCGAATATTGAACTATGCATTTAAATCTGGCTGGAACCTTGATATATATAATCACCTGTTGGCATATACACCAGTTAGGGAATATGTCACCATGCCACTAACACCTTCATCAATATCAACAGCTGTTATAACACCTAGTGTCACACCTGGCATTTGTTCCTCTAGGACACACTACGTAAACCTGTCACTCGTGAATACTGGTGAGTTATCATTTATATCCGTAACCGTTATAACTACAGTAGCAGTAGAGGAGAGAGTAGCTCCGAACTTGTCAAACACGACAACTCCAAATGTGTAGCTAGATTGTGTCTCGCGATCCAAAGCGCCACTAACAACCACCTCGCCACTAACCGCGTTTATAGTGAACACTCCTACATTAAGGGAATTACTTAAAAACAGTAGAAATCGGTTTATTCTAACTATTAGTGATACAATCTTGTGAAGAAATTCCTACTTTACTAAGTACGTAGTATTTTTCATCGGTTTTTTATAATTAGTTATACAACACCTTTCTAATGTCAGTGAATACTAGTATATAGTGAATACTCCTAAAGTTAATGGAATTACTTAAATAATTAGTTATACACCTTTTCTGATATAATTTAAGGATAAAATATCATTTTTACATCAAAATTCACTTTTGCGAAGCCGGGGTTATGTATTAAAAAATACATTACAGTAGCAAATAAACTCGTTAATACGAACCGTCTTAATATGTTCGTATTTTCCGGAATTCATATTAACCGGAGTCACTTGCATGCATTAGGGGTACTTATTATTTGAGTAAATATGGATATTTATGTAGGGTATTTCTTAGTTGACTTATTCATTGAATTATATCAATGGTTGATAAACTTGTAACGATATTATTTAATAATTTTATTTTTATTTTTCCAATTGTGATTCTTGATAGATAATGACAGATATTCTATAACATAATTTCAAGATACGTAACGTACGTATTTAGCTTGTAACTTTACTTGAAGATTCACTGATTAAAGATTAGCAATAACCTGAATCATTCAATATTGGCTATTATTCAATGAATTAGTCAACTGAGGGTCATATGAATCCCTTCACTAAATACACTTATTTACTATTCACCCTAAGTCTCTCAGAGATACTGAGTTTGTAGAGTATTTTAGTGTCAGCGATTCCCTGAACACATGAATAGTTAGTTTATTTTCGCAAACTAAGTTGTATAATTGTAAAGTAGAAACATAGTAGATTTGCTTCATTTCAAAATACCTAAACAAAGTGTGAAATCCCTATACGGTTGGCATACATACAAATTGGAACAATGTTTTGTACACGCGCATCATGTAAATTCAGACATTTACCGGTTTTGCAATTATCTACAGGTTTGCCTGTTCCCTAAGATTCATGTTATTTGTTGCCTCATTCATTGTTTCAGATAATTTGTGACAGATTAACAGTTGGCACTGTTCGATAAACCGTAATTAATATACTGACTTAGTGGATTAAATTAGTGGATTACTCCTTAAATCCCGAATAAACAAATGAAAATGCCAGAGGTATAATTTCATGCAATAAGTCACTCGCCATTGAAGACAATAACTTGCAGAGTTGCCGTGGGTATGGGAATTCCCATGGGGATCCCCATACCCATGGGAATGGGATGGGAATCAGATTTTCCCCTGTGGGGATCCCCATAGGAATCCTGTGGGAATTCCCATGGGATATTCGAATATGGTTTCATTAGGCCATCCTTAATTAATATAGGCTTTACTATTGATACGAATCTGCTTTAGTAATTAAATTGTTTTTATGTATACGTATGTATGTTGCAGTGCATATGCACTTTTGGTGTACATGCATGTACACTGATAAGTTGGTGTACATGCATGTACACCGGTGTATATGCACTTTATGAACTATATTGGCTACAAGTGTATATACACCGGTGTATACGCACTTTTATCCATTTTTTATGCAAATGGGTGCTTATGAATTTAAACTAGTGTATTGTTAATTCCTGTGTATCTATCTAGTTATGATTCAGTCGAAACAGGTTTTTCTAATCCCAGTTTTTTGTAACTAATCGTTTTCTTTTCTATTTATTCTAAATGTGTAAGAAATTCCAATTTTGTTTTATCTTCAATCGGTTTATTCTATAAACTATCGGATTTTTCTTACTTTATTTCCATGAAATGAAATGTTTAGAATAAACCGGTTTCGACTGTATAACATTTGATTATATTGATAAGATACAATTATAATCATACTGTCAATGCATTTCAATAAACACAAATTCTTTGAAGTTAATTCTAATTATATTCCCAGCAATGCATCCTACAATTGCATTTGTGAAAATCTAATCGATTGCAATTTTATCAAAGTAATTTACACGCGCCGTATGTCATAATATAGTACATGCGTATGTATAATACTAGCTATATAACATCGAGGGAATGTACAATTTCAGAATCAATGTTTTATCATAACTTAGATACACAGGAATTAACAATACACTAGTTTAAATTCATAAGCACCCATTTGCATAAAAAATGGATAAAAGTGCGTATACACCGGTGTATATACACTTGTAGCCAATATAGTTCATAAAGTGCATATACACCGGTGTACATGCATGTACACCAACTTATCAGTGTACATGCATGTACACCAAAAGTGCATATACACTGCAACATGTATATTATACTCCCCTATGGGATTCCTTATGGGGATCCCCATGGGAATTCCCACAGGATTCCTATGGGAATGGGATGGGAATGGGAATGGAAATTCCATTCCCACGGCAACCGTGCTTATCATGCAAGGTTGAAATGCTTATTCAAGACTGGTCATCCTCGCATTTGGAATTTTATGCACACTCTTAATGATTTAATTACGGATTATGATAATGATATCTCTCGATTAGTATTAGGAAGAGAAATTACTAGATCAAGGAAAAAACAAGTAAAGATTAATATTGAACATCGAAAAGAATGCAAAGAAAAACTTACAAGTGGTGTATATACTCCTTGGGAATTTTTAGCCTCAATAACCCATTCGCTTACACAGACGATTACATTTAATGAATCTGTCGTATACATTTCTGATGATTCGGATGAAAGCGAGGGAGAAGAACAGGGAAGTGCATTAGAAAATCAAAATTTATGCGCCGTTTGCCTAAATGTACGTGAGGTCACATGGTTGTTCTTACCATGCAAACACGCAAACTGTTGCACCCAGTGTAGCAACACTATTAAAGAATTGGCACAAACCTGTCCAACCTGCAGAGCACCCATCCTAGACAAGTTCCAGATATATTTAAACTAATTAAATCGTTTATCCCAGTATTAATATTACATTCATTTTATTTATGGGAAAATTCCAAAAATACTCAAGTTTTTTAAAAATTTCCAAATATACTCAACTTTTTACTGATACTCAAATATAAAACTAGATCTTTCCGAATCTACTCAAGTTTTTCAAAATAATTCCAAATCTACTCAAGTTTTTCAAAATAATTCCAAATCTACTCAAGTTTTTCAGAATAATTCCAATTCTGCTCAAGTTTTTTCAATAAATTCCAAATCTACTCAACTTTTCAGTAAATTCACAGATCTACTCAAGTTTAGAAAGGCTATATTTAGTCTATCTTATATATTAAATTTAAATTTAAATCACAATGTTTTTGTGTTTGTTTGTTTGTGTGTTTGTTCAGAATTGATTGAGGAACTGGTAAAAGCTACAGACCTAAAATTTGGCAGTGGGGTGGGGAATACTAGTATTGTATGTACAACCAAATTCAATATCTAAAAAGATATTCAAATCTTCCATCACAAAAGGTGTCAAAACCTTTAGCCAATTAAATTCGAGGGGTGTTCCAGTATGGATTAGCAGCTAGCATTTCAATTAGTATAATCGAATGCTTTAGTGTCTGTCAAATGTTAAGTATGCATTATGGAATACTGAGAAAGTAATCTAATTGATCGAGAGGAAGTTCAGGCATTTAATCAGTTATTTGTGTTCTGTCTGTCTAGCCATACATTTATAACATTCCATTGTGTTATTTGTTATCAAATTATTATCAATCAATACAATAACTTCTCCACGTCCCAAAGTTAGGGGTCCACTGGTACAGTTTCTTAGTGATATTTAATTTTATATTTGGAATTGGTATATTATTATACATGGACAAGCTCATATATCTAGAAAATTATCTGTTCAAATTTGCATAAATATCCAAATTATTTAATCTGTCCTTATAGAAACCTGTAGCTAGGATGAACGGATATAAATAGACAGCTAGCGGCCAACCATCAAGAACGACATTTAATTTGAAAAGGAGATGCTTTAAATACAAGCGAGGGCCGTAGGCCCGAGTACAAGTTGTAAGGACGCGCGTAGAGCAGACGAGCAGATTGTACTAATAAATATTTTTTGTGGTTGGGATCTCCATACTAGTTTCAATAATCCAATAAAACTTGAGTATATTCGGAATAACCCAATAAAACTTGAGTATATTTGGAATAATACAATAAAACTTGAGTATATTTGGAATAATCCAATTAAACTTGAGTATATTTGGAATAATCCGGTAAAACTTGAGTATATTTGGAAAAACTTGATTATATTTACAAATTAGTTGAGTATTGTTGAGTATATTTGGAAATTTTTAAAAAACTTGAGTATTTTTGGAATTTTCCCTTTTATTTATTATTCTCGTCAATTAAAACTTTCCATTTGAAATTTTCATTCAAAATCATGGGCAAAATAAACGAATGTAATAAAATTTTAAGAGTAGGAGTATTGACATTTATGAGAGTAGGACTAATGCCTACACTTCAAATTAGTAGGACTAACGCCTACACTTCAAATTAGTAGGACTAACGCCAGTATTAAGAGTAGGACTAACGCCTACACTTCACATTAGTAGGACTAACACCAGTATTAAGAGTAGGACTAATGCCTACACTGAGAGTTGGACTAACGCCTACACATGCAGTAGGACTAAAGCATGCGACCCAAGCTTTAGACTTGATGAAAGAATTAGGGGTGCGCGTCGTTAGTCCTACTCCACATGTAGACGTTAGTCCTAATTCTGATATGTAGATGTTAGTCCTACTCTTGTCAATTGTAGGCGTTAGTCCTACTCTAGATACTGTCGTTAGTCCTACTCTTGATACTGTCATTAGTCCTACTCTTGATACTGTCATTAGTCCTACTCTAGATACTGTCGTTAGTCCTACTCTTGTCAAGTGTAGGCGTTAGTCCTACTCTAGATACTGTCGTTAGTCCTACTCTTGTCAAGTGTAGGCGTTAGTCCTACTCTTGATACTGTCGTTAGTCCTACTCTTGTCAAGTGTAGGCGTTAGTCCTACTCTAGATACTGTCGTTAGTCCTACTCTTGATACTGTCGTTAGTCCTACTCTAGATACTGTCGTTAGTCCTACTCTTGTCAAGTGTAGGCGTTAGTCCTACTCTAGATACTGTCGGTAGTCCTACTCTTGTCAATTGTAGGCGTTAGTCCTACTCTAGATACTGTCGTTAGTCCTACTCTAGATACTGTCGTTAGTCCTACTCTTGATACTGTCGTTAGTCCTACTCTAGATACTGTCGTTAGTCCTACTCTAGATACTGTCGTTAGTCCTACTCTTGTCAAGAGTATGCGTTAGTCCTACTCTCAATCTCGTTAATGGCTTAGTCCTACTATTTTCAAGATTAGATGGCTTTAGTCTTACTCTTTTCACAGTTATACAGAATAAAACTTAGTGTAGTGTGAATTTTGAATTTTCATTGTAGCCTGGATATTCAATGACAATTGAAAATTCCAATTTCACACCACAATTGGACCTTATTACGTATATATGTCTTCGCATTTGTTAACGCATCAAATGTCACTTCTGACTAATTGAGTATATGTGTGTGGCAATAACAATATTACCCAGCACTAGTTAATTGTATAAGCATGACTAATGTAAGCATTTTAACATTACGTACTACTTTTCTTAAAATATGGAATATAACACCGAAGAATATCAACGCGGAGGAGGCAAACCCATTACAACTTCAGATGGATATAAATATTTTTCCAATAGGAAAAAGTCTGATTGCGTTTACTTAAAATGTGTCCTTTTCAGGAATGGTTGCAAAGGCAGCGCTAAATTGAATACTCAGGTTAATTAATTTGGTTTATCCAAAGTCATTGCATAATCATGAATATGATGCATATAATTCGGAAGTGTGCATTAAAATCTACATGTAGGACAAGGGCATATAATTCTCGCGACAACCTTCGCGACTTATTTAATGATGTTACTAGAACCGACCCTTCAACTCATAAAGTCATTTTCAAGGAGTGCGAGTCTCTAATGTTTAGAGCAAGAAGAACCTCACAACCGATAATTCCAAAGTCTGCGATTGAATTTTGTACTCTATTACCAACAACGAATTTTGCAATGAATTTTAAGGCAACAGTCACTTTAGATGAGAGAATAGCAGTGATATTTTTCTCAGAAAAAATTCACAACATAATTGGAGATATTTTTGATATCCAATTTATGTGGTACCAAAGATATTTTATCAATTGTTTACTATTTTTATTTCAATTGGCACGCACACTATCCCAGCTATTCATTGTTTGATGACTCATAAAGATGAGGAATTGTATACCGAAGTTATCCTGAAAATAAAAGATCTTTTCCCGCAATTCCAACCAACAAACATGATGTCTGATTGGGAAAGAGGATCTCGAAACGCATTTAAACATGCTTATCCAGGAACTAGAATCTATGGATGTTGGTTCCATTACACGCAAGCTATTTGGCGTAAAATAAAAAAGTATGGATTAACCTCATGTTATCGAAATAACCCAGAGTTAGCTTTATTTGTAAAGAAAATAATGTCAATTCCACACCTACCATGCGATTTAATACACTCTACTTACTCTGTTCTCCAACCTCCAGCTTTACAACAAATAGATAAGTCGAAACTTGATGGTTTTCTTAGATATTTTTAAAAGATATTGGCTATCATCAGTTTTCGATTTAGAAAATGTAACAGATAATGGCGCTGAGTCTTATCATGCAAAGTTGAAATGTGTATTCAAGACTATTCATCCATGCATTTGGAATTTTTTGCATACTTTTAATGATTTAATTACGGATTATGATAATTATATCTCTCGATTAGCATTAGGAAGAGAAATCACTCAAAAATAACATTGCACATCGAAAAGAGCGCAGAGAAAGACTTACAAGTGGTGTATATACTCCATGGGAATTTTTAGCCTCTATAACCCATTCGCTTACAAACAAAATTACATTAGATGAATCTACTAGTATCGTAAACATTTCTGATGATTCGGATGAAAGCAATAGAGAAGAACAGGGAAATGGATTAGATAATCAAAATTTTTGCGTCGTTTGCCTAAATGTACGGCAGGCCACATGGTTGTTCTTACCGTGCAAACATGCAACTGTTGCACCCAGTGTACCAACACTATTACAGAATTAGCACAGACCTGTCCCACCTGCAGAACTCCAATCCTAGACAAGTTCCTGATATATTTAAACTAATTCGATCTTTTATCTCATTCCTCAGCTGAAATTAATATTTTTGCTTACATTTTCTTTATTGTTTTTGTCAATTAAATCTCTCCATCTGAATTTTCTTTCAAAATATTTGGCAAAATAAACGAATGTAATAAATTTTCAGGATATGACTAAGG
Organism: Hexactinellida sp. DTS-2022; assembly: GCA_028753945.1. Lineage (NCBI taxonomy): Eukaryota > Metazoa > Porifera > Hexactinellida > Hexactinellida sp. DTS-2022. The sequence continues at coordinate 4,520,788 of JAPNXP010000014.1, forward strand.
CGAGGCGCCTGCAACTGTTAGAATTTCGATGTTGTCACTTGTCAGAATTTGTTGAGTTGCCATTTGTTAGATTATGAAGTTGTCATTTGTTAGAATTTATCAAGTTGTCATCTTAACATATAATTGGCGCTGGTATGTAGAGGTGTTGTATAAGGAGTATGGTTTTCATTTGTAGATAATTGTAAGTATAAAAAAAGATAGGTAAGAAATAGAAAATATGAAGAACAACAGAAACACAATTTAAATAGAATTTGGAGAAATTCAAGTAAATTAATTTGTTAATTAATATCTGAAAAGTATTTTCGATGGGAGAACGACAGACAGGGATGTTTGACCAAGTTGTTCGATTTTGTCGCTACAATTTCCGCAACAATTCGCATGTTTGAACAGCATAAATAGCCATGTAGTATCGCGTGACATTAAACAAACCAAGCACATGTTTGTAGTAGTGATATTATGTCGCAATGTACTTACAGAGGAATCATCATTGTCATCTGAACAGGAGCCGCTTTTATTTGTTTCTGTAAAAGAACCCACTGTATGGCTGATTGCCTTAACACATTCCAATGCGGAATATTTACCTTCAACAATATATTCTTTATATTTCTGTCGCCGCTGGTCGTTTAGCACATTTTTCTTCTTCCTTTCCCTTGTATTCCGTAAACCTTCATTAATATTGCAATTTCGTTGTTTGTGTTCACTATAATTTCATTCAGTGTATCCAGAAATTTCCATAATCTTGGCTTGCTACACTTTTTAAGGACTTTAGTCTTCCGTGATAATTTTCTGCTCCATTATTTGCATAGATGCATTATACGATTATACCTTATACGTTCGGGGAGCTTATAATGGACCTTATATACGTTAAAATCGTTATACGTTATACGTCGTATGATGATTATATGTTACGTATGATGGCATTATACGTTCACCTATCGTATAATGGTACCATATATACGTTATACGTTACGTATAACGCAACTATGATTATTTGTGGCCATTTTATGGTGCCAAACAGATAATTCTTCAGGTGGAACTTGGCAATCTAACTCTGGCCTGTAGAGCGGATACGGACTAAAATAAAACCAAGGCAGTAAGATTAGAACTGGGCCACTATACTATAGTATAGTCGGCACAGTAATAACTATCCAAGGCAGTCATTTCAATACTGGGCCAGTGGGCCACTATACTATAGTATAGTCGGCACAGTATATCTATACTATTAAAACACAAGCCTGGGTATATATATATATATATATATATTTGTTTGTATGTTCCGAGTTGATTGAAGAAAGTGGACTGTAAAAAGAAAGCTAATAGATTGTCAAGTTAATACCATAACAACCAATGAAGTACTTTGATACTTTAAAGTTAGACAATTGCACAAGTTTAGATAGTCTGTAATAAATTAAATTAATCAACTAAATAAATATTTCCTAAATTTCCATATCACCATAGCAACCATTGACGTACTCATGGCCTACTTAATATACGGCTATATATGTCGCCGAGAAGGCCATAAAACAAAGAGGCCAGTTTCTAATTTTCAAAATGGAGAATTGATCTTTATTCGAATAATTAGCAATGATAGAGCTGAAAAGTGTATTATAACTATATAGGAATATGGTATCCAGGTATACATAGCACCCTCCCGAATTGTGATATGTCATCATCTGATGACGTTATGGTTATTTTGGTTTCGAATTATCTTGTTTTTCTAGCACACTTTTAACATAGTTAAACGCAAGATAATTCGACTTGGTGTTAGAATATAAAACACAATTAACGGACGCTTCGCGACCTTACCAACCTCAAGAAATCACTCATAATAAATAAGTTAAGCCTGTGAATTGTTAATTACACGTATATTATTTTATTCAGATTAGTTTGTCACAATTTGGGAGTCAAGGCAATTCAACTTATCAATTAAAATGCTATTTAATACCAAGATTTTCCTCCAGGCAATAAATTGTTGGATCAATATGTCATTTACAATGCAGAAGATATATGCGGGTAAATCGTTGAACATCTTTGATAGTAATATCATGCATAATTATGTGATTGACGTAGCAAAAATAAATCACCAATAGAAGTAATTGATGTAAGCCAAACTGGATTAATCAAAGTATGCAATCTCGGAAAAATGTAGGGGAAGATTAAATCTACAAAACACAATTTGAGCCATGAGGAAGAAGTTGGAGGTGCGTTTTTGATAATATCTGCGCAGATCAAAAGTGAAAATTGTTAAATTTTGAAGAGAAATACAATACAATATATATTATAATGTGACAAATTTGTGTCGTCTGAATCAAAATACTAGGAGTCAATCCAAATTAGTTCCTACGTGAGGCAATAATCCCATAAATCGTACGTGTGCTTCATTTTATCCTGCCTTGTCATCTAAAATTGTGGCGATTCGGACAAAAACTAATTAGTTATTCCTAAATACACTAAACTTCCTATATCCGGGCACTTTTAACGAAGGGTGCCCGTAACTGGGAATTTACCCGCATCTCAGAAAGTGTCTTGTCCATATTTTTATCATTAAACGTGATTATAGTAATAAGTACTTGTTTAGTTTGAGTATCATCAATAAGGGTGCCCGTTTGGAAGGTTGATGTTATGCGCTTTTAAGACTTCAGAATGCCGATATTTTGTTTGGAAGACGTTAAGACCAATTCATCGTTGTGAACGTCTAAAATTACCCTTGCATGCCAATTTGTATTTTCTAGAGCATATTGTCTTCCCTAACAATTCTAGACTAACACACACAAAAGCAGACAACAATTGTGCCTTTAATATATGGATAGATAACTTTTATTGCTAAAAATGTCACGAAGTACTTATTTACCTGGTGTTGCTAAAATTTTATTGAAACATCGGGTTTAGCTCATGCAAACTATTCATTATATTTTGAAATTTTTTCGGCGGAAACTAGTTTCTACTCCCAAATCAATCCCATTTCCTGGCCAAGTTGACCTAAACTGGGCCTAAGAATGAAGTGGGCCTAGGGCTTTAGCCCGAGCAGCCCTATTGTAAATCCGCTACTGAGTATAAGATAGATCTGTATTAGATTAATTATATTATTGAAAAAGTCAATTCGTAACTGAAACTAAAATGGCCACTAATATGCCTATAAATGTTATTTCAGATAAAATGGCCCATTTCAACAATGTCGCCACATTCGTCCACCAAACATTTGATCCCCTAATCGATCAGCTGATCGCGAGCAGGGACGCTCTCCTCCAGAGGGTCCGTGAGCTGCGAGAGGACCACAGGAACAAAGAGGCTACTCGTATCGCTGCCATAAAAGAACTGGAAAGGATACAACAACAAATGCAGGAAATGAGCATAAAGGTAAACCCAATCCTAAAGTACCATGAACAGGCCAAACAAGCCTACCAACAGGGCATGAAGGACCTGGGCCCATCTGCCACATTCCTATGTCCCGTCTTCAGGTGTCAAAACACCCACACAATCCGACAGTTGATATCCGAGCTAGGAGAGATAGTCTCCTGTGAGATACCGGACTATTCTCTCAAGCGAGAACCGGTAATAACAGCTGGGAAGTTAGGTGCAGGTGCTAATGAGTTGAATGCCAGAGGAATAGCATTCTATGAATCCACTGAGCTAATGTATGTAGCAGATATTGAGAACAGTCGTGTGCAAATAGTGTCGTTAAAGGGAGAGTTTGTGACACAATTCAGGAATGATAAGCTAGGGAGGCCATGGGGAATAGCTATTAATAATGAGTCCATATTCGTAACTGATATAGGGAACCATGCATTGTTACAGTTGCGAAAGAAAGATTTCAAACTCATCAACAGAACTGGAACTAAAGGCAACAAGGAAGGAGAGTTTAACTATCCCTATGGTCTCTCTACCGACACCAACGGAGATGTGTTAGTTGCAGACAGCTACAATCACAGACTGTGTGTTTACTCGAAACTCCTCAAATTCAAGTCCTGTATCGGAATAGGACAGCTGCATTACCCTACAGATGTTAAGCTGTCGTCTGATCGAATCGTAGTCGTAGACAGGAGTCCAAAATGTGTCCATTTCTTTTCTCGAGAAGGACAACCCTTCAGCTCCTGTGTCTCTCTAGGGACAGGGGGCAGTTTGGTCGCTACCCCTCTCTTCTTCTGTTTGGACTCAGCTGGTAATATTATAATTAGCGACTTTGAGAGTAATGCCATCAAGGTATATACGGAATCTGGACAGAATATTCACACTTTGGGAAGGAGAGGAGAGGAAAGGGGAGAGTTTATCAGGCCTTATGGAGTTTGTATTTCCAAAGTTGGAACTATTTGTGTTGTATCTCGTAACCCCAACTATACTCTGCAATGTTTCTAATTTGTTTGTTTTCATTATTTGGTTATTTTATTGCTTCTATAAAATGTCGCGGACCGAATAAGAGTCAAATGAAATTTTAGTTAAATCCTATCTGCTACTAACACAACTCCGTTCGTGTCGATACAGAGACCATAGGGATAGTTAAACTCTCCTTCCTTGTTGCCTTTAGACTTCAGGATTGCCAACCCTCCCGATTTGGCGGGAGTCTCCCGATTTTTGCCTTTTTTCCTCCCATCCTCCCGACCTCCCGCCAAACTTTTCAAACTCCCGCTTTTTTGGAAATTGTTTCTATATTATTATTTTATGATATATAAGTAAATAACTGGATTTTTTGCTAAAATTAGTCAAGATACGAGTACCAAGTTTTGTTCTACTCATGTATACTTGTTAGTAGATAAGATTATTTAGCCCCTTATTAGTACACTGTACTATTATGTTTTAATTCGAATTTGGAAGAAATTCTTAATCTCGGATGGCCTTGCGCCTACATCCTCCAGAAAGTTGCGTTGATATACTAGATCCGATGCTGATTTTTTTCTCGTTTAGTTTATATGTCGATCTATGCAACCACGTGTGGATTAAGTTTACAACACAATTTACAAATCTGATGGCCTAATCGTCATGAAATTCCTTGAAATCTCAAGAAAAATGTTCATAAATTACGAGAACTTTCGAAGATATTTATACTGCTGCTATGTATATCTGAAAAAAAACATAATATTTGTAAAAATATTATAATTCGTTAATCTAGCTATCTCGTTTTTGTTGTATTATTGCATATATTGGGTGAATATGAGATACGCGGCAAGAAATTTGATAGATAGAACTATCAAAATAAGCGTTTCCTAATTGTAGATATCCAAACATAAAAAATAATCATATTGTATCGTTCTATTCATGGTAGATTCAAAAGAAATGGCATATATTTTGAGTCTCCCGCTTTTCTCCCGTTTTTTCATCTTCGACCTCACGATTTTTTGGTAAACTCCCGCCAAAATTGGCAAAATCTCCCGCTTTTTGGTTTTCAGAGGTTGGCAACCCTGCTTTAGTTCCAGTTCTGTTGATGAGTTTGGAATCTTTCTTTCGGAACTGGAACAATGCATGGTGCCATATGTCAGTTACGAATATGGACTCATTCTTAACAGCTATTCCCCATGGATGCCTGAGCTTATCATTCCTGAATTGTGTCACAAGCTCTCCCTTTAACGACACTTATTTGCACACAAGCAGGGTATCATCTAGGCGTGCGACGCGCCTCCAGGCGAGTAATTTTGGAAGGAAATTTCTATAGGCGCGCGAAAATCGAGAGATGCACCCATAGATGTAATACAAATTGTGTATTTTAGGCGCGTGTGAGCGAGCTCAAACTTAATCTAGTCGCGCAGAAAATTTTTCCTGGATGAAAGCCTGCACACGAGTGTTCCAATAATCTGCAATGTACATTAGTTCAGTGGATTCATCGAGTGCTATTCCTGAGTTTTTCAACTCATTAGCACCTGCACCTAACTTCTCAGTTGTTAGTATCGGTTCTCTCTTGAGAGAATAGTCCGGTATCTCACTCGAGACTATCTCTCTTAACTCGGATATCAGCTGCCGGATTGTGTCCTTATTTTGACACCTGAAGACGGGACATAGGAATGTGGCAGATGGTCCTGCATTTGTTGTTGTAACCTTTTCAGTTCTTCTATGGCAGCGATACGAGTGGCCTCTTTGTTTTTGTGGTCCTCTCGCAGCTGGAGGACCCTCTGGAGGACAGTGTCCCTCCTCGCGATCAGCTGATCGATTAGGCGATCAAATGTTTGGAGGATGAAAGTGGCGACATTGTCGAAATGTGCTATTTTATCGGAATTAGTGGCCATTTAGTTTTAGTTACGAATTGAGTTAATCAAATAATATATAAATAGTCTATACAACTGATCGATTTTATACTCGATTAACTTGTTAATACCAAAGTACGTCAATGAGTTGCTATGGTGATATTAGGGAATTTTTAATTACCAATGTGTCTACTGTGATTCAATTAAAAATTATCAGGAATCGTTTATCGGTTCAAAGTTGTATTCTATAAGTTTTGGATTATTCCCTTTCTGCCACAAACAACAGTTTATTCTTATCCTATAGGCACAATATTTCGTTTGCCAAACTATAGTTTGATTCATGATTATAATTATACGATCTAAATTTAATGCAAACAATACTTGTTTTTAGCATTTTATTCATTGTCGAGTTAGGCCTTAGTTAATTGAAAATTGTCCCAGGTCTACACGAAGGATGCGGGCGGCATCTCATTGTCATTATCTCCGTTATTGATGACGTCATAGCTAAGTATCTGCTTATAAACAAGGTTTCATCCAGGTGTGTAAATTTATTTGGAAGCAATCAGACATGGGGTCAAGCCCTTTCAAAAGGGCTTAAGTCCAAGCCCATCCCTTATCAGAAGGGCTTAAGCCCAAGCCCTTTTTCTAAGCCCTTTTTCAAAAAGGGCTTAAGTCCAAGCTCAAGCCCTTAATATAGGGCTTAAGTCCGGACTTAAGTCTTTTACTCTAATTATTTAGAAATCCATACCGTATTTTATTGAATAAGTGCCTTGAAAAGAGCTTGAAAAAGGGCTTGAAAAGGGCTTGAAGCTCATCTATAAGGGGCTCAAGTCCAAGTCCGGACTTAAGCCCTTTTGTTAAAGGAGGACTTAAGTCAGGATTTAAGCCCTCTCAAAAATGGGCTTAAGTCCAAAGGGCTTAAGCCCTTTGGGGCTTGACCCCATGCCTGGAAGCAATTATAGGCGCGCGAAAATCGAGAGTATACTTAATTCATATAGTAGGGCAGCTTAAGCCCATATTTTGGATGGATGTGGACATCCCGGACCAAAGCACCAAATTTTTTCCACGTACAGACCATTGCTTGGGCACTCGATTTTTGGTAGGATCCACTTCCGCCGGAATCATTATGACCTCCATCATGAATTTTCAAAATGGTCACTTTAATATTATTCGGTCAAAAGTCCGCATTCACGAACTCATGTCAAATGACTTCGTATAAGGTTATTATATACATAGTCGTTATCAAAACAGTGTGCGCTGTCGAAAGATGGGTCACTCGATAGGGTTGCTATCATTTTTGAGAATGGAATGTTCAACATTCCACCGTTGTCAAGGAAACTTTTTTAATCTAATAAGGTCATGTGACCCCTCTAATTAACGGAAATTCCATGCTGATTACGAATATCCTATTTCTGGATTGGATTAAATATCACTTAAAAAGTTATATTACATTTAGTGGTTAATGATTAGCTACTAAAAGTAATAAAGTGAGAATTGTGTGAAGACTGTAATGGTATACTAAAATTATGGTTCGTACCACATGTCACTAAAAATATTGCTTCTCACAGTTACAACTACAAAATTATGTGCATTTCCAACGCGCTTTTCTGCACGCGCATCTACCGCCACAGTCACTTCTACTTTTGAAGCTACATTTTACTAATTCACTGCATGCCGTTGAAGTACCAGCTATGACAAAAATAGGGATACCGACATTTCGATACGCGACAATTCGATACCGACAATTCGATACGCGATTACCCGGTAGGTGGAAGAGAGAATGATTTCCGAAATGAAACCATGTTAATATAGCGATAAATAGATTCCAATTCTATATTAATAGGTCTTATTAGTTGTCCTCCTATTCACAAAGGGTGACAATTCTAAATATTTACATTTAATACTTTTAAACAGAGCCAATCCGCTCCCTATATAAAAGGGTATCTATTCCCTATAGTTAATTAATTAAAACATATTTCGAAATCTGCATACAATATTACGCTTAAATCGATGGCTGAATGCAACAGCAATGTTTCTCGGTTTCGTTACATCAAATCAGCAGGGGAGGCAATAAACTCGAAGAGAACGGATTTCTTTATGATAAACATAAAACATTGGGAGACGTAACTTATTGGCAATGTGAGAGAAGAAATGATTGCAAAGCGAGGCTACATACACAAGGTATGCAAATAATAAAACGCTTAAATGATCATCTTCATGGGCCTGATATGCAGAAGATTTCCTGCTTGGAAACTAAAGCAGGAATCAAAAGAAAACAAATTCAGTTCCCGTACAGCCTGGATGTTTACTAGAACTTGATATCCCACTAGATTACCAGAGAACTGCCAAGAATGAATCATTCCTCCTATACGATTCTGGCCCAGAAGAAAGAAGAATTCTAATTTTTGGAACACGAAAAAATGCTGAAATGCTGGAGTTAGCTCAAATATGGTTAGCGGATGGAACTTTTAAAACTGCCCCAATTCATTTTGAGCAAGTATATACTGTTCATGCATTGAGAGGTGGACCCCAACCATTAGAAGATGGACATCTTTTACCTAGTTTCTTTGTACTTCTGCCTAATAAGTCTCAGGATACTTATATGAGAATGTGGGAAGCAATCAAACAACTCTGTCCGAATGCTTACCCAACCCACATGCTAATTGACTTCGAAGAGGCTGCTGCAAATGCATTTTCAAATTTCTGGCCAGATACTCATATAAAAGGATGTTTCTTCCACTTGACACAAAATATATTCAGAAAAATTCAAGCAGAAGGACTGCAGAATGAATACCAGCAAAACGAGAACTTTGCGATACAAATCAAACAATTGCCTGCCCTTGCTTTTGCACCACCTTCTGATGTCCTAAATCTTTTTGCTCTAGTAGTACAGAAACTACCCATGCCTATGGAAGAAGGTTTAGTCCTTTATTTCGAGCGCACATATGTTGGGCGTATTCTCCCTGGTGGAACTTTCCAACAACCTCTTTTTCCTATTGAGATGTGGAATAGTCATTTCGAAATACTAGCTGGATACCCAAGAACAACAAATTCACTCGAGGCCTGGCATCGTTCGTTTAATGCTACAGTTGGTTGTTGTCACCCAACTATCTGGAAATTTATTCAGGCTCTAAAGTTGGAACAGGGGATTGTGGAATTCAAACAGACAAAATTTCAAGCAGGAGATAAACCAACAAAAAGGAGAATATGGCAATATCGTGAAGAATCAATTCGAAATTTAGTTAGGGACTATTTCAATCGTCCACCTATAGATTTCATACGTGGAGCAGCGCATCATATTGGACTCGATTTAGATTAAAATATTTAAATATATTTAAATAAGTATAATGCATTCATTAAATAATTAATAATCTCATTTACATTAAACATATATGTATAGTAATTCTCTTTATAACTGTGGTCCACCGAAAAATCGCGTCTCGAAATGTCGCGTATGAAAAAGTAGACATCTCGAATTGTCGGTATCGAATTGTCGCGTATCGAACTGTCGCGTCTCGAAATGTCGGTATCCCACAAAAATAGTACAACTGTAGCATGAGAAATTGACCCCCATGAGAAAATGACCCCCCTCTTCATATGAACCATGGATACCGTTTAGGGGGTCATTTTCTCACGGGGGTCATTTCTTTATGCAAGCCCCGTGAGAAAATGACCCCCCCATAAATTTCCGCATTGTCATTGCAATAATGTAAAGACTACTTGAACAAAACAATGATGTAGTGACAATTATACAAAATGACCAGACAACATACTTGGAACTATTAATATTGAAGCTCTAACTCTTATTTGTCATTAAAATGGCTAATTTCGAATAATTATGGCTAAATAAAGTTTACTCAAAAATTACTCTTATTTATCATATTACTAGTACCAACAAATATAAATAGTACATTGCCAGAAGAAGTATTCAGTTAATTAACATAGTTGCCAAGTCATTTTGTATAATTGTCACTACATCATTGTTTTGTTCAAGTAGTCTTTACATTATTGCAATGACAATGCGGAAATTTATGGGGGGGTCATTTTCTCACGGGGCTTGCATAAAGAAATGACCCCCGTGAGAAAATGACCCCCTAAACGGTATCCATGGTTCATATGAAGAGGGGGGTCATTTTCTCATGGGGGTCAATTTCTCATGCAACAGTACTATATTATGTTTATTATTAAAGTGTATCGTATTCAAAATACCTATATGGGATATTTCAATTTTAATTTCAGATTCGTATTCTACGTATGCAACATATAAATTGTAGAAGCTTTCAACTCAATTACATATTTATTAGGTTAAATATTATCCTTTTTCCGACTCCGTGCATCTCTTTTTCCAAATGCCACTATGGTATAGGGTGGGAACAAGTGGAACGTGGTGACATTAGATTATTATTTTCAACCAGTGGTGTATTGTATTCCTATTTAAAAAGTGGGGGAACGGTGTTATAACCTAGGTAATTCTTATGCTAGGTCATCAACATAAAATTTGAAATTTTTTGATTTTATGGTTGAAAACGATAGAGAATAAAAAACCTTGTCTAAATCTTAGATTTTTCGAAATTTGAATAATTTTATCCAACATTTTGACCACGGCCATACTGTGTGGCGTTTGGGCAGTCTACGTCGGATAACAATTAAACTTCTAAAATTGAAAAATTTGAATTCCGGACAGAATGTCATTTTTAATTACTTCATCAAAATTAGTGAGCGTGGGTTCACCGAATGATAAAGTGGGGGAATACGTTGCCCCCGTTCTCCCACCAATACACCACTGTTTTCAACCTAATCAACAGGTAATGAGGTGGAAGTTTCTACAATGGATAATTCGGATGCGTATAATACGAATCTGAAATCAAATTTGCAAATACCCTATATAGTATATTTGTAAACAACACAGGTTAATAATAAATACTATAGACTAGTACTAAGTATACTATTTCAATGTTGTTATTTTGGAGTACGAATACTTTTGGATGGCAGGGTACATCACAACCAATTTGTTACTCGTTATTATGAACACAGATAAGATTAGATAAGATAAGATTAGATTACTAATTTACTATACATCTTCTAAACACAAAAGTACATAAGGACAATTAGTATTATGATTTTCGACAAAATTGAGAATAGAAATAACTGAATTTTTAATAATTTATGAGATTGCCGAGTACCAGATAGGTTGATTGAGATTGAGTTATCGATATAAGTGGGACGGATCCACTGGGGGTGCTATGGAGGCCATGGCCACCCTTGAGATTTTTCAACAGATTGAAAGTTCAGATTTTGTTTCATTTCTAGTGGAGAACTATTTGAGTTTGCACAAATCCATAAAGAGATGTCATTCGATCAATCAAATAATGTGACAATAATTCAATTTCAGAATTACATACTTCCTCCTCAGTTGGCTCCAACAATTTTCCACGAACTAATTTAACCTCTCTATGAATAAACAATTTATATTTCATACGTATTTTTTCTTTTCCGCTTCTTTCTTTACATTAGTTAACTCATGTTCCATTAGGGTTTTATTAGTAGCAATAAAATATTTCTGTTTCTCTCAAAAACGCATTCTTATTCTCTTTTGCACATGGCTAAGGCATTCTTCTCGACTAATTAGAATCCCAAATTCGTCATACATTCCCAATTCCATTAATACATTAACACTCTTGTCATCGCCATCTGTTACAACATTAGAATATAATAATTTCTGGTCTAATGATTTCTAAATACACCGGGAGCTAACTTAGACTCTAGCGCTACAGAATTCAAATTGCCAAATTCCTGGGCTTGACATGATTTCTCGTGAGACAGCAACCACTGGCGATAGTCTTCAACGGAAATTCTATGACTTTTCAGTGCTTCTTGCTTTTCAACACAATATCGGCATCCATTGCACGCAACTTCAAAGCTCATTACTTTACCGGTTTCTATGGAAATGGCTGTACGCAGTTGCAACCGTGCGGCGCAACAATTGAGGGAAATGCACGGTAAAATAGGTGACAAATTTTTGAATATAACTGTTTCCTATGACGGAGCTTATCAAAAAAGAAGTGGGAAAGGTGGAGGTGGTTTTGCTAGGAATGGCGGAATATTCGTCGAAGGAGTTTTGGTCGAACGGAATTTTGGTCGAAAATTTTGGTCGAAAGGATTATTGGTCGACCGGAATATTCGTCGAAGGAAAATTGGTCGAACGGATTATTGGTCGAACGGATAACTGGTCGATTTTATCTAAGAGTAAACAACTATTGCTTGCTATTGCTCCCACCCCATTGATTATTGTTTAGCACTTATGAAATGTCTTTTCACTTTTATGAAGAATAGTTTTGAGGTTGTTATACGGTAAATAACAACCTCAAACTATTCTTCATATGTTCACAACTTTATACTGGTCTTCATAATAACACTGCTTCAAAAGCTATAAATACGTAGTATAAGTAGAAAGATTTCAAACAAAAACTCAAACATCCTAGACCTAGTTCACTTTTACTCTTTATGGCTACTGCATCCAATCAAATTTCCATAGAAAAGATTAAGAGCAAACGAAACAAGGAAAAAGCTGTGGTTGAAGGGTTCTTATATAATTTAAATCGCATAAATGGTGAAGTTTACTATTGGGTATGCGAAAAACGTGGTAAATGTAAAGCCCGAATAAACACACTGAATGATATCGTCATAAAACCAATGCATATCACTCAACTAACAAATGACCACACTCATGCACCATCTCAAGAACGCATCGAAATGTTAACAGCTTATTCTAAAATCAAATCAATGGCATCTAACTCTGAACAAAGCACCAGGGCAATACTTTCTACATCCTTAGAAACAATGCATCCAAGTGTTGTAAATACATTTCCCAAGCTAGAGTCAGTCAAACGCATTATACGAGTATACAAAAGCGCCGGTATAGAAACTTGTGGACACCCTGAAAGCGCAGCTGGAATTATCATTCCAGAGAAGTATAAAACGACTCTTAAAGGCGATCCATTTTTATTATTTGATTCCGGATTTGGTGATGAACAAAGAATGCTTATGTACGCCACCCCGAAATTTTTGTCCATTCTTAGCAAGAGTAATAATTGGTTTTGCGATGGGACCTTTAAAGTAGTTCCAGAGCTGTTTTTCCAGTTATATTCAATTCACGCAGAATTTGAAGGATTGGTAATACCATGCGTTTACGCATTACTATCCAATAAGGAAGAATCGACCTATGATACAGCATTTCGTAAATTACTTGAAATCGAACCAGCACTGAACCCTCAGTCCATAATGGTTGACTTTGAAAAAGCAGCTATAAATGCTTTGGAGAACAACTTTATATCTGTTATTAGTGCCTGTTTTTTTCATCTATCGCAAAATATTTACCGAAAAATTCAGGCAGAAGGATTAACTACAAATTACCGTCAAGACCGCGATTTCTCATTGAAAATTAAGATGTAACCCAGTCTTGCCTTTGTTCCTGAAATCGACGTAATAGACCTTTCTGTAATAATTTAACACCTTCATAGTGATGATGACTAGGCGATAAAAAATCCAAAATTGCAGCTTGTGCCGACAACATGTTCCTTTGGAGGCACTATCAATAAACCACCACCAAAATATAGTGCCACCTAAGGACATGCGTCGGCACAGGCTGCTATTTTGGATTTTTTCTTTTCTTTCAGTATAGCCCTCGGTACAAGTCTGTCTATGTATCTCTTTTAATTAAAAGTATTTAATTGTAGTCACCATATTTATTGATATTGCCAATTATCTGTTCGACCAAAATTCCGTTCGACCAATAATCCGTTCGACCAATTTTCCTTCGACGAATATTCCGGTCGACCAATAATCCTTTCGACCAAAATTTTCGACCAAAATTCCGTCGACCAAAAATCCTTCGACGAATATTCCGTTACCCGAGTTCGTGAATGCGGACTTTTGTCCGAATAATATTAAAGTGGTCATTTTGAAAATTCCTGATGGAGGTCATAATGTATCCGGCGGAAGTGGATCCTACCAAAAATCGAGTACCCAAGCAATGGTCTATATGTGGAAAAAATTTGGTGCTTTGGTCCGGGATGTCCACATCCATGGCCTACTATATAATACGGCTAGATAAGTCAAGTATTGCCATTATATTTCCAGGCCAGTGTTTACTTTCTAATTGCTCGTAAAATAAATTACCTATTGTCATGGAATAAACTGAACTTAGGTTTTCAAATACGCTGGAAACATCTAAAATACTTTTGAGAATGATTTCTCATCGGATTTAACCACAATGACGTAATCATTTTAGTTCAGCCAAACGTGTTTGGCGTGTTTATATACGCCATTCGCGTTTCTAACATTATTTCTTTTTATTTGTTGTTATTTAATTCAAATGTTGTTCAACAATACAAATAATTTTGAATTATTCGGAATTATATTTCCTCTACGCGAGGTACATATAGGTCAAGTACATATTGTTCAATTACTTAGTTTGTACATTAATTGTTTTTAATTCAAGATGGTTTTAAATATTTAGTATAAGTCGCAATGATATTATTTTAGTACACGGATTAAAATTATCAGTAAATATTGTAGAACAGATATTTGAATATTAATTATACGAGCCCTTCGGTCTCGGTCGCTTCGCGACGGATCACTCACTCACAAAAGTCGCTTCGCGACTTTTGTTCGTTCGTGTTAGACACTACGCAATACAATTAACGGCCGCTTCGCGGCCTTTCCCTCCCCAAAGCAATAATATTAATAATGAGTTAACCTGTGGCTAGTAAATTACACACTTTGACCTAAAATTCATTTTGGGTTGTGATTAGTTACTGTGATTTGTTTGGGAAATCATGTTATTTAAGTTATTCTCATTGCTCAATAGTTATTAATTATTATTTAATTTATAGCTCAATAATTCTTAAGGGTAGCTCGTTCAGCTATATTAAAACGTTTGCTTGTTTAGTCAAATAAATTGAAACCTGTGGTTGGTAAATTATTCGCAATTAATTATTTCAGCAAATTGTATTCAAAGTAATTAATAACTCTGGGTGTAATCTCTCCATAATAATGGTTTAAAGTTGAGAATAAGACCGCTTCGCGGTCTTATTCTCATCATTAAACCATTATTATGGAGAGGTAGATGCAGGGTTGCAAAATATTTGATTTATAAATAGTAATAAAGTTCTACATCTCAATAAACAATTCTTTTTGCAGGAGCTTGGGTTAGTGAATTATTTAATTTAATTGATAGCAATAATTAACATAATAAATCTCATCGTTAGGCAGAACCAAAACCTAGATTACTTAACTTAATTCATTTCTAGTAGAAATCCTAAGTCTTTGACTTATTATAGAAGCCAATATAGGTGTAATAAATAAACAATGCATTAGAGAAATTAACTACTCTAAGCGCATTCTTGTTAACCAAACAAATCAGATCACCCACATAGTGTTAAAAATAATAGGACACATTTTAACTAATAACTTTCGCAATGTAAGTTCGTAAAAATTGATAATTTTCACAAAGGTGTTCCATTATGTGTTGTCGATTTTCATATAAAATTTATACTAACGGAGTCAAATTTGCAAAAGTTATTAAGGAAAAGGTTACCGTGTCATGTCATGCTCACAATATTTCGCTTAGAAAACCAACAGACCCATGTTGCTATGACAAACTACTCCTATATTCCAAATCTCAGCTTTCTAGGTAGTATTGTCTTTTCAATTAATTACGGACAAACATCCCCACACACACACACACACACACACAACAATTCCGCTTTTAATATATAGATACTCTGTTTGTGAATAATCTAACTAGCATTAATAATTAATTAAATAAAAACAAATAAAAAGAAATAATGTTAAAAACGCGAATGGCGTATATAAACACGCCAAACGCGTTTGGCTTAGAAACGCACTTGGACTGCAACATATACAAACTTAAAATTTATGAATCGTTCCTTTGGGTCGTCAATACTTGGTAAATTGGTCTTAGACCTTGAGGCGTTCTTGACATGGCGAAAAATCCAAAATTGCAGCTGTGCCGACAGCATTTTCCTTTGGAGGCAGTATCAATTAATTTTATTATTGTTGTTTCTATATACCCGTCAAAATACTGAGTATGTAATCTTATTTGTTAATTGGGGTCATTGGTTACATTCCAATTGACAGTGCGGATCCAGGGAGTGTTTGGGGATCCAACCCAACCTTTTATTTTAAAATGTCGTTTGATAAAAGCCTTTGATCTCCACTATACTCTGTCCTAATTAGTATGCTGTTATCTAGATGCTATAATTATGTCAATTTGTGCCCGAACTTATTACTATTTAGTAATATTTTCATTAAATTATTACATACTTATACTTTATATTGCTTGACGTCTAACAATGTATTATGGATCTTTATAGTTATTTGATCTCCGGATTACATATTGCCTTTAATTACTAAATCCCTCCTCGACCCAAATGGGGGTCTTAAATCGCCCACCAGAACTCTTGCTTCGATTTTGGGCCATCATAAGATACATTGTCCACTCCTTGGGGTCAGTGTGGCATATGGTCTCGTAAGTTTACGAAAGGTGCAGAGTAATATACTAAGTATCGCAATTGTTAGGTATTCGAAATTGGGCAAATAGCACTTTATGTATCTGGCTTTTTTAAATAAAAATTCGAACTAGTGTAGCACATTGAATTATCGTCAACAAAAAATCTAAAATTACAGCTGTGCCAACAGCATTTTCTTTTCGTTGTACTATTACCAACCACCAACCACCAAAATATAGTGCTCCAATGTACATCATCCAGTGGACATGCTGTTGGCACAGCTGTAATTTTAGATTTTATTTATAGAATTACAGCCCCCTTTAACAAATCCTTGAATTGACTAGGTTCCATAGATACTAAACTTTCTCTTCTGAAAAATTAAATTTAGATCGATTGAGTATTCGGGATCAGAGTCAACTGTGTCTGCTTGATTCAAAAACATTGGAAATCGTTGTAAAGCTATTCTGGTTATTGCCGACATGTGGAAAGAGCTCATTTTGATTTGTCAATGTGTGTAAACAATTTCCGGATGTCAATTTTTATTTTATTCCATTGCGGGGAAGCACTGTATGTTTTGGGATTCTTCCCATTTGAGATATTGGTATAACACTCCTTGTATATTCTCGCGAAGAGTCGTATTTAGAAATTGAGAAGAATGACCAAATTTCGTAATGTTGAATATGGAAATATATAGGATGAAAAATAATCCAAAATATATGTCATCCATACATTGAAACAATAGTTTTGAATATAGACAATATAGACAAAATAGACAGAAAAATTAAAAATAATTAAACTAAATATAGATGGTAACCCAATCTGCTAGCCGCTAAGCAATATGAGCACAGGCAAAACTCAAACAGTATAACAGTATTCAGTCGAAACTGAGAGCTAACCGAACTAACTAATTTCATAAGTATTGTTTGTGTGTGGATTAATGGCGACAAGTGTGTTGGAAGCAGGAGAGCTGCTGGGGGCTGATGGGTTGGAGAGAGAGCTAGCGGCTCTGGTTAGCCATGTGCAGCGAGAGAAAGAGAGAGTGAGTAGTAACTTCCTACAACTACACTCTCTGCTAGCAGCGAGAGAATTCAGTCTGCTGCAAGAGATGGATGGGATAGTTGCACGAGCGAGACACGAGTTAGCAGAGAAGAGAGAGACTCTCAAGGAACTGGACACGGCCAGGGAAGGCCTAGAGAGATATCTGACCAAGAACAAACTGAGAGCTGTGCTCGAGAAGAATCTCCGTACACTAGACGAAAAGATCGGAGAGGAGGTTTCAAGGGGTGTGGGGTGGGTAGAATTGGATTGGAAGAAGGAACAGCTGGAACAGTCAGTGATTGAGGTGTGTACGGTTGTGACTCTGAAGGAGAGACCTTTCAGATCAAAGGACTATTCTCTGAAAATGAGTCCTGTCTGGTCTCGTGAAGGGACAGGGCCTGGTGAAATTAAAGATCCAATGCAAATAGCAATTGACAACACAACACGTAATATATTTGTGACTGATCAATTTGCTAACACAGTTCAAGTATTCACAGAAGAAGGTAACTATCTCTACAAGATACCAACAGCTGAATATCCTATTGGCATAGCTCTCACCGAAGAATACATTTTCGTATCAGCTAAAAACCAGCTAGCGAAGATAAGCAAATCTAGCAATGAATCTGTGAAGTCAGTTCAAATAGAGAAGGATGTCTGGGGAATCGACGCAGATGTAAACAATAACATTTACGTATGTGAGTTTTTCCACAAATCAGTTATTGTGTTTAACAATAATCTCGAATTCCTGAAAAGAATTAAACTCAAAACTTCTCACCTCAGATTCCGCATGTTCACTACTAGCATCAAACTTTATAAGGACAGAATGTATGTGATGTTTGTTAACTCTTCTTTTCATCTACAGATATTCTCCTTAAAAGGAGAGCTAAAGAGGTGTTTGGTACCAGAAAGTGAGATTGAAAGTAGTCATTTTTTCTCAATAGACATATTGGGGAATATCATTGTAGCTGACTGGGGTAAGAATCGAATCCGGTTATTCAGCAACGAAGGAGTACCAATACACACTATCGACAATGATACGCTACCTGGAGATCAGAAGTTCGATTGCCCTTATGGAGTAGCAATCGACAGGAAGAATAGGATTATTGTAGCACATAGGAACAATAAATGCTGTCTTATTGCTTTTTGAATTGATTCGTATCTGTTAGTTCCTATTTACTAGTCATTCATTGCTATATACTACCTTGTTTTTATGAATGATTGTTTCTATATACCCATAAAAAAACAGAGTATCTAATAATATTTGTTAACTGGGGTCAATGGTTATACCCCCCCCCCCACCCACCCCTGGCTACATTTCATTTTAGGGGAGTGTGGACTCGTTTTTGGAGATTACTAGGACCCTTATAGACTGAAAGTTAGATTGGTAAAGCCATTTTGGCATATTTATGGTAGTTTCTATAGAAAAAGACAAGTCTTACTACCTATTTGCTAAATAAGTCTAACTAAAATGAAAAAAGGGAACTATTTGGGTGTTTTAAGCGTGCTTTGTCTTAATACTGATCTGATTTTATAGAATTGAGCTCCTGAAAATAATTTCTCCAATGCGGGTTTTTCGCCATCAATGCGGGTCAGCGGGTTTCGATGCTCAAATTCGGGTCACTTGGGAGCTATGCTTTGATTTCTACTATACTCTGTCTTACTTTGTGCGCAGTTGTGTAAGGTGCTATAATTAGCTCAATTAGTGACCCCAACCTAATACTATTTGATTATTTTCAAAATTAATAATAACTTAGTTAAACTATTATTTTGACTACATAAATTGTTTAGATTCTAACAATTTAGTATGAATCTTTATAGTTATTTGATCTCAAAATTACAAATTGCCTTAAATTCCTAAATCCTTCCTTGACCCAAATGGATGGTCTTACATCGCCCACCAGAACTCTTGCTGGGGTTTGGTCATTCTAAGAAACAATGTCCACTCCTTGGGTACAGTGTGGCACATGGTCTCGTGAGTTTTGAAATGTCCAGAGTAATATACTGAGTATCGCACTTGTTAGGCATTGGAAATTAGGCAAATAGCACTATACAGTGAGTGGATGCCGGTTATAAGCACACATCGGGAACTACACTTAATGTGCTTATAACCAACATAAATTATATAGGGAGGGTATATGGCAACAGTTTTCCAACATTGTGTTCTTATAACCGGTGTGCTTTTATCCGACATCTACTGTATCGTATCTGGCTTTTTTAATCAAAATCGTATCCAATGTAGCACATTGAATTGTAGTCAACGCATAAATTTGAAAAATCTAAAGTTACAGCTGTGCCAACAGCATTTTCTTTTCGTAACACTATTAATCAACCAACCACCAAAATATGTGCCTCCAATGGACATCATCCAGTGGACATGCTGTCGGCACAGCTGTAATTTTAGATTTTAATTATTATTATTTTCCTTCCGTATCCCAACCACAGAACAGAGTTTTATTAACTAAGAACCCAAATTTTCAGGACAGGTGTCTAAAGGGTTACAGATGTGCACCTAGGGTCACGATTTAATATTACATTTTTTGGACACATTTTTGAACCTATTTAATGCCACAACATGAACAATAAATAATGCCCGAATATTAAATTTATATACATTCGATAGAAAATATAATTCTACACATTTCACCGTGCACGAATTTTCAAATTGGGTTTAGTTTGTGCCATAATTGGGGTGCCAATCTCCTGTATTTCCTCACACCTAAGATTCAGTAAACTGTTAAATCTATTTCTATTGTTTCAACTTTTAATATTTATATTGATCTAACTTGTTAAATCTTACTCTAGTGTTTCAACTTGCGATACTTATATTGATTTAACTTGTGAATTCGAGCTGCTTCTATTTAATTGTAGTATATTACTATACAATGGATTAAATTAAATTAAATAAGGAATTTGTGGACTTAACTCAACTCACCGTGGATAGCATTGCTAAATAATTAACTATATATACACTACCCAGACAAAAGTATTCGACCACCCAACATTTTCCCATTGAAATAGTACTATAGTGGGGTTAACAATGGAAGATGGTGTTTTAAAATTACATGAGATATTGCTATTTCGATTACATATTCGTATTCTGCACATTCGAATTAACAATTGTAGGCGCTTTCAATTCAATCCCTTTTTGATTTGGGTAAAATTATCTTCCTGTGCCACTATGCACCACTTTTTGCAAATTGCCACTATGGGAGAGATGGGAACTGGTGGCACATGTTGCCATTTGATGATAATTTTCAACCGAATTAATATGTGATCAATTGGAAGCATCTACAATGGGTAATTCGATTGCGTAGAATACGAATCTGAATTCAAAATAACAATATCTCATAAAGTTTTCATACATTGAACATCATTATTAGGCCTACTATAGTACTATTTTCAATGGGAAAATGTTGGGTGGTCGAATACTTTTGTCCGGGTACTGTATATAATCTATTATCAATACATAATTAATGAATGTCATTAAACTCAAGATGGTATAAGATAGAAAGAAGCTTGAAATTTATCAATCGTTCCTTTGTCCCGTAATAACTTGATAAATTGGTGTAAACACCTTGAGACGTTCATGACATGTCGAAAAAATCCAAAATTACAGCCTGTGCCGATAGTATTTCCCTTTGGAGGCGCTACTAGTTACCCAACCACCAAAAGTAGTGCCTCCAAAGGGAAATGCGTCGGCACAGGCTGAAATTTTGGATTTTGTTTTGCTCCGTGTCGCCTCCCTAGCCAGGACTGTAAGTGCCAAATGTCTGAAAATTTCAGGATAGGTGTCTGGTTGTTCATTAATTTGCATCTCGTGGCCCATATTTTAAATTTCAATTTTTGGGACACATTTACACCTTTTATAATTTGTCTGGGCCATATCTCAAATAATTTTATACTGAACCCCTATTTTTTATTGGATTCACAATAAAATTGGATTCACAATAAAATTCTGCGTCTGATGGGCAAATACAAATTTTCATATTGGGCTTCGCTTGTGCCATAATTGAGTTGTTAATTTCCTTTGTTTACTTTACTAACACTTCCGTTCAAAGTGTTAAATCTAATTATAGTGTTTCAACTTGTAATAATTTCATTGATTCAACTTGTGAGATCGAGTAGGCTTCTATTTTGCAATTGAAAACTAAGATTGTACATTCGTTAACAACGACAGATTATGTGATTATATTCCTTCTACAAGAATACAATTGCACTATTAATATACTGACGTAATTTATTATTATTAATTCAGTCTTTATTTGACTTATATAGATGCTTCCAAGTTGTATAATAGGGGTTATCGAGTATGTGGAATTGAAATTCACGGGCGTCGCACGGCTCTAAAAACTCTCCGGTCAAACAGTTAAAGTGGTCCGGCCAAAACCGGACCCTCCTATATAATATAGTAGAATAAATGAAAAGTGGTCCGGCCATGGCCGGACCTGCCGGACCACGTGCTACGCCTATGAAATTTGATAGCCAAATAAATTAATGATAACCTATTTACTATTTATGACAAATAATTATACATAATAAATGTAAGTTGACCCTGAAATTGGTGTTAAATTATTGATAATATTATTAATGATTTATACTAATAGCTAAATATTATTAATCTCAGAGATGATACAAGATAGAAACAAACTTCAAATTGATCCTTATGCCACATAACACCTCTACAAATGGGTCTTGACTCCTTGAAGTGATGATGACTTCGTCAATAAAATGTGTTTTACAATTTTGTGAATTAGATATTCGAATGGGTTGGTTGGTGTTGGGTGAATACCCAACACGCACATAAACTATGCTGACTCATCACATATTATATTCTACTGAAACTTGAATATCTCAAAAATGAAGTGAGCTAAAAGGAAACTTCCACCACTCTAAGGGTCGTTGCCTTCCGAAATAGTTTGACACCTTCATAGTGATGATGACATGGCGAAAAAAATTGCAGCTGTGCTGAAAGCATTTTCCTTGGAGGCACTATCAATTACCCAACCAGTAGCCACCAAAAGATAGTGCCTCCTTACATGGGCGTAGAATTTATCTTAAAATCGCAAAAATCTGGGGGGGGGGGCGAGATAAGATATTTCTAATAACGATTTCCATTAATTTCATATCTAAAAAAAAAAGCTGAGATACGTAGTGTTTATGCAGTACAACCTCGATTATCCGAACTCGTTGGGACCGGTTAAAAATGTTCAGATAATATACAATTCACAAAGAACCAGTTAGGTTTTTACCAAAACACCTTCGTTCAAAAGGTTTCAACTAAATTGGGTAATTTTTAACAAAATACTTGTATGGAGCTGAGTTACTTGTAACTGAAGTGGTTTTTATTTATGTCTAAATTTCATTTCTGAGCTTATGGGTCTTTTAGAATTCAAACACTTCCTTATATGGCAGTTCAGTTACCAGTAACTGAGCTCCATATAAGTAATCTGAATTTTTAATGGGTTGGCATCAATTACTTTTTTTGATTATTTTAGTTTCCTTCAAATACTGAGGATTCGTGTTGATATTTACTACACATTGGAGAGAAAAGAACCAAATAGTGGGGGGGGGCGGTAGTATGGACCGCCCCCCAGCTTAAAATCTAGGGGGGCACGCCCCCTTTTCCCCCGAATTATACGCCTATGCTTCCAAAGGGAAATGCGTCGGCATAGCTGCAATTTTTTTTTTTCTCTATTAATTAATTGTTTTGCGTAGTGTCTAACACGAACGAACAAAAGTCGAGAAGCGACCTTTGTGAGGGAGTGATCCGTCGCGAAGCGACCGAGGCGAAGGGCTCGTCATATTAATCGCTCATTAAAATTCAACTGCGCCATGAGGATAGCTCGATTCTTTATCATCAATAACAGATAATTTATCCTATGATTTGACTGGTATCATTTCTTTAAGAGGCATAATGAATCAAATTTCAACAAATTATAAATTTGAATCAAATTCGTGAGGTGGAAAACAGAATATAGAAAAGATATGTCTAGTTCAAATAATAATTTATAAATATGAACTCTTATGCATATCTAAACTAAGAGTATTGCTGCCTAATATATGTGATTACTGTCTAATAGCTACATTAGAATTGAATGGGAAATATAATTCCTTTGTTCCTAGAATGAATAGACATACCTCACACGATGTGTTAATCAAATTTTAGGTTTAAATCTATATTATTAAATCTCGATTGTTGTGTGTTTGTTTGTTTGTTTGTGTGTTTGTTTGTGTGTTTGTTTGTCCGGATTGTATTAAAGTGATGGGGGAATAGAAACCGCAATTAATATTGGGATTTAAATTAACTTTTAAATGTTATAATGGGTAAACAAATGTTATAATAGGTAAACAAGTATGCTGATTTCGAATTTCGCGTTTATAAATTTCTCATATTAATATTTGTTGTTGTTGTTTACACAAAATAGGTAAACAAATTAATGAAATTCAAATCAACCCAGAAGTTAGCTTTCAACGGGTTTTATAGGTAAACAAGTATGCTGAACACGAATTTCGCGTTTATAAATTTCTCATATTAATATTTGTTGTTGTTGTTTACACAAAATAGGTAAACAAATTAATGAAAATTCAAAATCAACCTAGAAGTTAGCTTTCAACGGGTATTGTAGGTAAACAAGTATGCTGAACACGAATTTCGCGTTTAAATTTTCTAATATGAATATTTGTTGTTGTTGTTGTTGTTGTTGTTTACTCAAAATAGCTAAACAATTTAATGAAAATTCAAAATCAACCTAGAAGTTAGCTTTCAATGGGTATTATATGTAAACAAGTGTGCTGAACACGAATTTCGCATTTATAAAATTCTAATATGAGTATTTGTTGTTGTTGTTGTTTACACAAATAGGAAAACAAATTAATGAAAATCAAAATCATAACGTCCCTTTCTATCATTTCCATGGTAGAAAATTTGAGGAGTAAGGCCGCATAGCGGCCGTTAACTTGAGGTGCGTAGCACCGATCTGTCGCAAAGCGACCGAGACCGAAGGGCTCGTTTTTATTAAAAATTAATTATTACCAAACGCAAAATTACAGTGAATAAATATAAAATTGACTTCAAAAGGTGTAACAACACAGTTAATTCCAGAAAGTGATAAATTTTGGGAACGATTGTGTGAAAACTGTTGTAGTTATTATCTACTTTGTTATTTCGTGACGTCATGTAACCAGAATGTGTAAACAGGTGTTTCACATTGTATTAACCTGTTCTATGAAATCTAGAGTCAATCTGATCGAAATTCTAGAGTCAACCGATCGAGGAGGTATGCCTAAAATGCCTATCTTATTACGTCAAAATATCAATTTCGCTTTAAAAACCAATAAATCGTTGTCGCAGTTCAAAATTACACCTTGGATACAAGCTTTCTAGGACTCGTAGTCTTTCCAATTAATTTTGGACAAACAAACAAATACACACAACAATTGTGCTTTTATGAGTCTTGTTCTTAGTCGCATAGCAACCGTCGACAGTAGACATTAGGCACAGGACTTAATCCCGTGAATAGTAGTATAGCGTTAGTTATAGCATAATTCGCATACTGTTCAGTATTTCTTCTTGCCTTACATTATTTATTAAAGTATTAGGTATATTTCCAATCTTAACACAACTAATTTTAGGGATTTCGAGTGACGTATAGAAGTTCATGCTATGTATATGCCCACTAGATGTCTCTGATATGTTAAACTGGACTAACCTATGGGAATAGCAGACATATAATGAGTTGAAATTGATATTCATGAGAACAGGAGTATCAGCTGACTCAAGATGGAAAGAACCAATCGATTCAAGATGCTCAGTTCTGTACCATGAGATTAAATGCCCGCACTTGTCCGCTACGATTACTGTGGAATTAAATACAAGGATAGCAGCAGGGGGTGACTAATTGGAATCCGTCATTAGCTCCTCTGTCTGCTCCAGACGCAACAGAGAGATTCCTTTCTACCTTAGGGGAGCTATCCATATTATAGATTCACCATAGCTAATATCAACAGACGGGATATCTATTCGGTTGTAATATAAGTGGTGTTACTTCCGAGGAGGATTTCTCAATTTCCTTCAACAATTTATCGTCTTCGTTCTTGGTTTGTTAACACAAGCACTGTATTTTATGGGTAACGGAATATTCGTCGAAGGATTTTTGGTCGACGGAATTTTGGTCGAAAATTTTGGTCGAAAGGATTATTGGTCGACCGGAATATTCGTCGAAGGAAAATTGGTCGAACGGATTATTGGTCGAACGGAATTTTGGTCGAACAGATAATTGGCAATATCAATAAATATGGTGACTACAATTAAATACTTTTAATTAAAAGAGATACATAGACAGACTTGTACCGAGGGCTATACTGAAAGAAAAGAAAAAATCCAAAATAGCAGCCTGTGCCGACGCATGTCCTTAGGTGGCACTATATTTTGGTGGTGGTTTATTGATAGTGCCTCCAAAGGAACATGTTGTCGGCACAAGCTGCAATTTTGGATTTTTTATCGCCTAGTCATCATCACTAT
This sequence comes from Hexactinellida sp. DTS-2022, assembly GCA_028753945.1. Lineage (NCBI taxonomy): Eukaryota > Metazoa > Porifera > Hexactinellida > Hexactinellida sp. DTS-2022. The sequence continues at coordinate 4,547,049 of JAPNXP010000014.1, forward strand.
GAAGGTGTTAAATTATTACAGAAAGGTCTATTACGTCGATTTCAGGAACAAAGGCAAGACTGGGTTACATCTTAATTTTCAATGAGAAATCGCGGTCTTGACGGTAATTTGTAGTTAATCCTTCTGCCTGAATTTTTCGGTAAATATTTTGCGATAGATGAAAAAAACAGGCACTAATAACAGATATAAAGTTGTTCTCCAAAGCATTTATAGCTGCTTTTTCAAAGTCAACCATTATGGACTGAGGGTTCAGTGCTGGTTCGATTTCAAGTAATTTACGAAATGCTGTATCATAGGTCGATTCTTCCTTATTGGATAGTAATGCGTAAACGCATGGTATTACCAATCCTTCAAATTCTGCGTGAATTGAATATAACTGGAAAAACAGCTCTGGAACTACTTTAAAGGTCCCATCGCAAAACCAATTATTACTCTTGCTAAGAATGGACAAAAATTTCGGGGTGGCGTACATAAGCATTCTTTGTTCATCACCAAATCCGGAATCAAATAATAAAAATGGATCGCCTTTAAGAGTCGTTTTATACTTCTCTGGAATGATAATTCCAGCTGCGCTTTCAGGGTGTCCACAAGTTTCTATACCGGCGCTTTTGTATACTCGTATAATGCGTTTGACTGACTCTAGCTTGGGAAATGTATTTACAACACTTGGATGCATTGTTTCTAAGGATGTAGAAAGTATTGCCCTGGTGCTTTGTTCAGAGTTAGATGCCATTGATTTGATTTTAGAATAAGCTGTTAACATTTCGATGCGTTCTTGAGATGGTGCATGAGTGTGGTCATTTGTTAGTTGAGTGATATGCATTGGTTTTATGACGATATCATTCAGTGTGTTTATTCGGGCTTTACATTTACCACGTTTTTCGCATACCCAATAGTAAACTTCACCATTTATGCGATTTAAATTATATAAGAACCCTTCAACCACAGCTTTTTCCTTGTTTCGTTTGCTCTTAATCTTTTCTATGGAAATTTGATTGGATGCAGTAGCCATAAAGAGTAAAAGTGAACTAGGTCTAGGATGTTTGAGTTTTTGTTTGAAATCTTTCTACTTATACTACGTATTTATAGCTTTTGAAGCAGTGTTATTATGAAGACCAGTATAAAGTTGTGAACATATGAAGAATAGTTTGAGGTTGTTATTTACCGTATAACAACCTCAAAACTATTCTTCATAAAAGTGAAAAGACATTTCATAAGTGCTAAACAATAATCAATGGGGTGGGAGCAATAGCAAGCAATAGTTGTTTACTCTTAGATAAAATCGACCAGTTATCCGTTCGACCAATAATCCGTTCGACCAATTTTCCTTCGACGAATATTCCGGTCGACCAATAATCCTTTCGACCAAAATTTTCGACCAAAATTCCGTTCGACCAAAACTCCTTCGACGAATATTCCGCCATTCCACGAACTCATGTCAAATGACTTCGTATAAGGTTATTATATGCATAGTTGTAATCAGAAGAGTGTGCGCTGTCGAAAGATGGGTCACTTGGTAGGGTTGCTATAATTTCTGAGAATGGAATGTTTAACATTCCACCGTTGTCAAGGAAACTTTTTAATCTGAATATGGTCATGTGACCCTCTAATTAACGGAAATTCCATGCTGATTACGAATATCATATTTCCAGATTGGAATAAATATCACTTGAAAGGTTATATTACATTTAGTGCTTAATGATTAATTACTAAATGTAATAAAGTGAGAATTGTGTAAATACTGTAATGGTATACTAAAATTATGGTTCGTACCATGTCAGTAAAATATTGCTTCTCACAGTTACAACTACAAAGTTCTGTGCATATCCAACGCGCTTTTCTGCACGCGCATCTACCGCCAAAGTCATTTCTACTCTTGAAGCTACATTTTACGAATTCACTGCATGCTTTTGAAGCCACAGGTAAACTGTTCCATACAGGAACCCATGATTGGGTTTTATCATCAATAGTCCAGCACCGACCTTCTGGAGTAGGTACACGTTGTCCAATTTGCTCACTGGTGCACCATATCCCAGACTGATATGCAACTCGTTTTGATTGTTGTAGTTGTGCATCCCGGGTAAGCGGTATTCTCTCCATTGTTTTCTCCTGACAAAACATTTCTTTTCTTCCTTCATCCACATACTGCAAATTACTTGCTTGCTGAGCATCGAATTCTACTTCTGTATAAGGGTTGAGTGCCATGTAGGTAAAGGCAAATGTCACATCATGATAACAGTTTCAAACCTCCCATGCTGACCACTTGCCTCTCCCAAACAATGCAGATGTAGTATCACATCCCGTGAAACAATGGAAAACAGGAAGGGCCAGAGATTTCTCCCTTCCTAGTTCTTTGTAGATTGCTATGATATGATAGTATGTAAAGTTCTTTCTTGTACCAAAGCTAACCCAAATGTTCACATCTTTGCATATGGTAATCAAGTGGTGTAACTTTCCATATCAACTTCGCTCACTATACATTTAGTATAGTTATTGAGAATGGCATCCTGTAAATGGATCAGAAGTCTAGTGTCAGCTTCCCCATGATCACATAGCGCCATAGAACGATCACTTCCTCGAAGAATAGCTGTGACACCAGTCGTGATGATTATTTCCTTGCCTTCGGGACAATTTTGTTGGAAAGAAATGCAAACAGTTCTTGTTTAATAGTTGGATCACGTAAGAAATCTGTCCAATTTCTTGGAAGCTTATTTCTTACTTGCAACCTTTTTCCGTAACCCTTACCTCTCTTTTTTCTAGTAGATTCTTTGATGCTCCTGAGGATGTATATCTCCCATACTAATACTATATCAACTCTTTTGGTGTTTGATAGTTGGTTAATGATGTATGGGACACATAGGCGTCAAGTTTTGGAAAATATAATCAAAGATGGGGGGCCACTTGGGGGGTCCGGGGGGCCACCGGAGGTTTACTAAATATTTCCAGATTTGTTTCTTCAGAAACTAAATCTGGATATATTGAGTAAACAAACGTGATTCTCATCCTCTATCATCCCTTGGTCGATCAAAATGACCACTTTCATATAAAATATAAATCAGCCGACAGGCCCGATGGTCCCCCCCCCCCGAATTAAAATCATGGGGGGCCGCCCCCCCCCAAAACCCCAAACTTGGCGCCTATGATGGGACAAATACTTGATTAGCATAAAGTCCGCTTTATTTTATTTGGGCTACAAAATTGAAACAAAGGGACATGATAGATAAATTTATGGCGTATCCACTTTTCATTCTTAAGCTAGCTAATCATTAAGCACTAAATGTAATATAACTTTTCAAGTGATATTTATTCCAATCTGGAAATAATATATTCGTAATCAGCATGGAATTTCCGTTAATCAGAGGGGTCACATGACCATATTCAGATTAAAAAGTTTCCTTGACAACGGTGGAATGTTGAACATTCCATTCTCAAATTATAGCAACCCTACCAAGTGACCCATCTTTCGACAGCGCACACTGTTCTTGATTACAACTATGCATATAATAACCTTATACGAAGTCATTTGACATGAGTTCGTGAATGCGGACTTTTGTCCGAATAATATTAAAGTGGTCATTTTGAAAATGCCAGATGGAGGTCATAATGTATCCGGCGGAAGTGGATCCTACCAAAAATCGAGTGCCCAAGCAATGGTCTATATGTGGAAGAAATTTGGTGCTTTGGTCCGGGATGTCCACATCCATCAGCTAATCTGCCCTACTAATACAGTATATTTAAAGTAATTTTAAACCTTCTTGAGTTTAATGCCATTCATTCATTATGTATAGATAATAAATTATAAAATCCAAAATTGCATCCTGTGCCAACGCATATCCCTTTGGAGGCACTACATTTGGTGGTTGGGTAACTAGTAGTGCCTCCAAAGGGAAATACTTTCGGCACAGGCTGCAATTTGGGATTTTTTTTCGCCATGTCATGAACGCCTCATGGTGTTTAGACCCATTTATCAAGTTGTTACGGGACAAAGGAACGATTTATGAGTTTGAAGTTTATTTCTATCTGTAGTAAACTACCAACTATGGGACAACTGTAGCCTAGTCAGCCGTACTGCTACTAGTGGGGTTTCGTTCCATTCCAGGAACTCATCAGGAGGGTGACCCCCGACCCCGTGAGTATCCTACAGTTCCCGGCCAATGCACCAATGTAGTAAACTACCAAACTATGGGACAACTGTAGCCTAGTCAACCAGGATGACTAGTGGGGTTTCGTGACCACCCAGTCACGGGGTCGAGGGTCACCCTCCTGATGAGTTCCTAGAATGGAACGAAACCCCACTAGTAGCAGTACGGCTGACTAGGCTACAGTTGTCCCATAGTTGGTAATTTACTACATTGGTGCATTGGCCGGGAATTGTAGGATACTGTGGAAGGACTTGCTCTCATCTCTGCCGGGGACAATATCCCTGTGGCGACGGCAGAGGACTCCTAGGCTACGAGCCTGCGGTCGTATCGGACCTGAGTCGAGAGGAGTGTAGTATCGGGGCCGGTGCCAAGTGGAGCTAGGTGTATGCCGGCAGGAGCGCACTCGTAGAGTGTGGCAATAAGGAAGCGTGACCACCTCAGTCACGGGGTCGAGGGTCACCCTCCTGATGAGTTCCTGGAATGGAACGAAGCCCCACTAGTCATCCTGGTTGACTAGGCTACAGTTGTCCCATAGTTGGTAGTTTACTACACTATCTTAAACCATATTGAGTTTAATGCACTCAATCATTATCTATCGATAATAAATTCTATAAATAGTTAATTATTTTAGCAACGGTGAGTGGAGTTAATTCAACAAATTCATTATTTTATTTTATTTGCTATAATCCATTGTATAGTAGTAATACAGTGGATGCCGGTTATAAGCACTCGTCGGGAACTGCACTTAATGTGCTTATAACCGGCATGTACTTATCACCGACATACATTATACAGGGTATATGGCAACCGTTTTCCAACATAGTGTGCTTATATCCGATATGTTCTTATAACCGGTGTGCTTCTATCCGACATCTACTGTACTACAATTAAATAGAAGCCAGCTCGAATTTCACAGGTTAAATCAATATAATTATCTCAATTTAAACAATAGAGTAAGATTTAACAAGTTTAATCAATATAATTCTTACAAGTTGATACAATATAATTAGATTTAACACTTTAAATTTAATAGACGTGTTAGTAAACAAAGGAAATTTACAACTCAATTGTGGCATAAACTAAGCACAATTTGAAAATTCGTGTACTGTGACAAGGTGTGGAATTAAATTATCAATCGAATGCATATAAATTGAATATTCGGGAACTATTTATTGTTCCTGTTGTGACATTAAACAGGTGTAAAAATGTGTCCAAAATAATGTAATAAAAAATCGTGCACCAGGTGCACATCTGTAACCCATGAGACACCTATCATGAAATTTTGGGCTCTTAGTTAAAATCTAAAATTACACCTGTTCCGACAGCATGCTCCTTTGAAGGCACTATATTTTGGTGGTTGATGGATTGATAGTGCCTCCAAATGGCATGCTGTCGCCACAGGTGTAATTTTAGATTATTTTGTCACGTCATCACCACCACGAAAGTGCTAAACCATTTCAGGAAGGTGTTTCGGAAGGCACGACCCTTAGTGAGTTGTTTCAGAGATATTCAAGTTTCAGAAGAATATAATAGGTGATGAGTCAGCATTTTTTATGTGCGTGTTGGACTGTTGGGTGTTCACCCAACCCCATAGTACCCATTCCAAATAGATAATTCACAAAATTGTAAAAACACATTTTTTGACGATGTCATCATCACCTCAAGGTGTCAAGACCCAGCTGTAGATAGCTTGGGGTGCACGGCAGTACGCTGGTAGCCAAGGGACGTACGGGCTAAGGTCTAGGTAGTCGAGGGTTACCCTCCTGATGAGTCCCTGTGATGGGACGAAACCACCACCATCCACGAGTGATCCTTGATGGGTGCGAGATCGGCATGACAGGGTACGGCCCGGGTTTCGTAGTCATCCACAGCGATAGAAAACAAACGCTCTACTGGCGCAGATCCCGCTGGGATGGCGAAGTAAGGATAGCCAAAGTGGTGAGCTCAGGCATGATGTATTGGTTCTGTTTGCAATACTGAAGTGGATCTGAGTCATCTGGGATGTTTGGTTGAGCAAGGTAATTTTCAATTTGCACTGAGGTTAGAGCCGTGGTTCCCAACCTTTTCCAAAAAAAGTCAGGATATTACCCCCTATTGCCCCTAAGCTATATTTTTGCTAAAATTCCCCCCAGCACTTCAATGTAGAATTTTGGTATGGAAATAACTGAAAAACTAAGTAAAATATAAATAATACTGTCAATGAGAACTGTCAATATAATCAATGCAAGGTATTATTAATTACTTAGTGATTAAATCATTCAGTGAGACAAAGTAATCCAGAAAATTTCATTAATACAGTATATCTAAGTATACCTATGTGGAATTCCTCCCCAAGGATGGCCAAATTCCTCTCAGGTTGGGAACCACTGGGCTAGAGATATATTGTTACTGTGCCGACTATACTATAGTATAGTGGCCCAGTATTGGTCTTAGTGCTTTGGTTAGTTATTATTATTTATCCGTAGCCACTCCACAGAACAGAGTTTTACTAACTAAGAGCCCAAATTTTCAGGATATGTGTCTCATGGGTTACAGATGTGCACCTGGGGTCACGATTTTTTATAACACTTTTTTGGACACATTTTTACACCTGTTTAATGTTAGAAAAAGCACAATAAATAGTGCGAGAATATTAAATTTATATGCATTCGATAGAGAATCTAATTCTACACCTTTTCACAGTGCACGAATTTTTAAATTGGGTTCCATTTGTGCCACAATTGAGTTGCAAGTTTCCTTTGTTTACTAACACTTCAGTTCAATTGAAAGTGTTAAATCTAATACTATTGTTTCAACTTGTAATAATTATATTGATTCCACTTGCGAGATCGAGTAGGCTTCTATTTTCTAATTGAAAACTAAGATTATATATTTCATAACAACGACAGATTATGTGATTATATTTATTTCTGCTTAGAATATTCTTGCACAATGGATACATGACATATTTAATTCTAATTAATTCGCTTTGTGTTTAACTTATAGAGACGGTTCCAATTAGATTATTGGGGTTATCAAGTGAGCTGAATTCAAATATGATAGTGAAATTTAATTTAAATTAATAATAATTGCAAATAATTGAACTTCATTTATTTTGCTGTACATAATAATGGTGTTAAATTACTAATAAATTAATAATTATTTATACTAATTAATTAAATATCAAAAATCTCAGAGATTATACGAGATAGAAACAAACTTCCAATTTATCAATTGATCCTTATGCCAAGTAACACCTCTACAAATGGGTCTTGACACCTTAAAGTGATGATGAAATCGTCAAAAAAATGTATTTTTACAATTTTTTGAATAAAATAATTCGCATTGGTTAGTTGGAGTTGGGTGTAAACCCAACACCCACTTAAAAAATGCTGAGTCATTACAGATTATATTCTACTGAAACTTGAATATCTCTCAAATGAAGTGAGCAAAATGGAAACTTCCACCACTCTAAGGGTCGTTGCCTTCTGAAACACCTTTCTGAAATAAAATAACACCTTCAAAGTGATGATGACTTGGCGGAAAAAAATCCAAAATTGCAGCCTGTGCCGACAGCATGTTCCTTTGGAGGCACTATCAATAAAACACCACCAAAATATAGTGCCACCAAAGGAACATGCTATCGGCACAGGCTGCAATTTTGGATTTTTTTAATATTGTTCTACAGGGGTTTCACTCATTAATCTAAAAAGCTTGCATCTTTTCTTTGGAGGTCATACCGAATTAGGTTATGTGGTAACTTGACTTTCATCTACTTGGACTTGCGTATTTAATTCAGAAACTTTCTTAGATAGCAGCTCTTTTATTTGGTTGGCCTCACTATTGTAGCACCAGTCAAGTTTCCATCTCGGATATAATGCAGCAGACTGTTGAAAATTATATTTTTATTCTTCATATTTAACCAATCGCCTATAATAGATGATATTAGTGTAGTAACCATCTTTGACTATATTTTTTGGACAATTCTTTCAGCTCAGCTCTGAGTCCATGGATACAAGGAATCACCAAACTGGATGTTACGAACTTCTGAGCTTGACATTGCATAGTAGCTAGCTCAAATGGCGTTAGAACCGCCGTTATCTCACTAATTACTTTCATTTTATATCTTGTTAACTTAGCTGAATAATTAAGTTGCTCAATTATGGCGGGATCTGCATCCAAAAGTGATTTGAGCATCTTAATCGTACTGTTCCATCTTGTGTAATTTTTTTCCTGAAGTTTATGACCACCTTCTAAGAGAGAAGTAGCTTGGCAGGAGTTACGAACATAGCTAACAATCTTAGATACTTTGTTGATTATTGACGATACAGCGCCAATTTGTTTGATTCCATTATGTATACCACTAACTGTAGAGTGTGTATGAAACATGAGATATTATTAGGCAGATAATCCATCACATCTTGTGAATCGACAGGCATGTACAGTGTACACATCCCATCTTCATTACCATTTTCATCACTACTACTGTCTCCGCTGTCCGCTTCCACCCCTGGAAACTTGACAAATGTCTTGAGCATATTAGCAGCATTGTCTGTGATGATATATCCAACCTTACCATCTAAATTGAACTGTTCGATGATGTCCTGATAATTGGATAACACATTCTCTGCAGTATATAGTCCTATTTGTCCATATACCTACTGTGAGGCAGATTGTTTGGATTTAGAAAGTCGTTTACAGATGTTGATGTGAAGCTTTGAAGTTTTCGCGGGGAGGATCTTGGTACTCAAATATTTGTGAGAAGGAATATTGTAAGCAGGCTGAGCTTTCTTCATTAGTGCACAAAAATCAGGGTTCTCTACCTCGCAGAGTGGCTTCAAAGAATTACAGATATATTTAACTAAGTAGTCTGTCATTTCTATTTGGTTGGGATTTGTTGCCTTCCATAAAACTGGTGTTCCACTAACAGTCATAAAGTTAGTTATAGGCCTTATCTGGATACAGTTGAATTAGTGTTGAGCTATGTTCTATGTGTATTTCTGGATGATGTCGCTAAGAGAAAGAGAGATTGGGATAACGTTGTATAACCAAAATTCTTAAAGTGTATTTTTCTTAATCTTACCTTCATGTGCGTGTGAAAGTAGAATGTTGCTGCATAGGAACCTGAGACTGGTTTCTTACAGTCATTACAATTAATATTGAACTGACCGGAAATATTATCAGCAGGTTCATCGAAGTGTTTGAATATCGGAGGAGTCATTTCACAAGATTGAGTAAGTAGATGGCCTAGTACTACTGAATGCTCAATATACACGTATACGTATATACCCTCATGATAACAAAGAGAAGCCATTTGTTCATGTAAAATCAACACCTTACTAGAAGTCTAGCAAAAATGTCAAGCCTAAGCCATAACTGATGTCTAATAAATTAAATAATATTATAAATAACGAACACTAGAAAACGTATAATCGACAATTTTTCGGTCTACTTTTAAGAACAAATTATTTCAATAAAAATTGTCAATATGGATTCGTGCTTTTCAATTACAATTACAATTATAGGGATTTGTGTTTTACAATTACAATTATAGGGATTTGTGTTTTTCAATTACAAAACTGTAATTGTAAAACACAAATCCCTATAATTGTAATTGTAATTAATTACATCAAATTAATCAATGTAATTAATTATGTAATTAATATAATTAATTAATGTAATTAATCAAAATGTAATTAATTACATCAAATTAAAATTGATAACGTTTTCGACATTAAAATTAATTACGTTTTCGACATAGTATTTGTAGTTGTAATTTTACAACTAGAATTACTATGTCGAAAACGTAATTAATTTTAATTGAATAATTACAATTATAATTGAACCCAACCCTGCTGCGCACCAAAATTAATTACAATTTAACGCACGCATCTAACATTTTTCCTTAAAAGCATGCGCCCCTGGGTGCGCGCCGCGAAGGCCTGCTATGGTCCCAATTTAACAACTTACATAGGGTGTGTATTAAGTTGAGTTTGCTTATTATTAAGTTTCTCTACTATTAACTCAATTTTGGTCCCTTGATAAAAGTTCCTGACTGTAGTAGATTAGATCAAGAGTTCTTATATTCTGCTTACTTCTCAAATTACATTCATTAAACAAGTAAAACAACATTACATGGACACCACAAATGCACGAAATGCACGAGTCTTCTTACAGATTTGCTGTAGAAATTACTGAAAAGTGCTCCCTGAATAATTATGGCATGCTGACAATAAATTTATAAGAGTAAGGATGTTTTAATAAATTCGAAAGCTTAAATTTGCTTAAGCATAAAATTTCTTAAAAAATATTATAAATACAGTACTACATATATTTATTTTCAATTGTATTAGAATTTAATACTAAATTTTGATATCAGTCATATATAATTCATGACACATTATCAATATTATGTACCCTATTCTGTCTATTGACACTATCTGTATTAGTGTATTATGTACGGAGGAGATATAGAGATATAAAGAGTCTCGCAAGAACTGCTTTATAAGGACACTTATAAGAACCATGGCAAGAATCTCAGGTTAAAGTGTATTATCCATAATTTTGTTATTATCATTCTAATGTTGGAATTTTCCGAAGTATAGGCCTTTAACTCTCGTCAATTCCTCCCTGGTTCGTGTATCTTTCAAATGAAGGCACAGGCTAGGCATGTTATAAGTCCAATATAATATAGAAAACTTTAAGGAGAAATTATATAACTTCGCCAGTATTTTCACTTCACCCGCAACATACTCGTTTGTGCCTGTACTGTGCCTTATTAATGAATTTCTTTTGGTTGGCAGATAGCAAATATGAATACAAATATACTATCATTAGATGGACATTGTCATAGTGTTAAGAACGTTTCTGATTCTGTTGAGCAACTGCATTATTATAAATCTCACAAATAATTTTAAAATTGTATAAATAATACTTTGCGCATTGTCCATGAAATCTCTCATTATTCTTGACTCTACATACAGTATGTATATTATCCAGAAGATTCTACTTACATCTCAAAAGTAGAGAAACAGAAATTCGTCTATTTTACTTCGATAAGAAAGTATATCTCGATAATAAGTTATATACCTCCGTGTCCATTTTAAGATTGCAACCATTTTAAAAGGGATTGCATTGTTCTCTACACTTTAGAGTTATCTAGTAACTTAGTTGAAATACCGCTGGAGATAATTCCCCTATTAAAACACAGTTTTGCTCCAAAACCCACCTTCATTGGCTTTGCAACAAATTATTTTTAACCATTCATTTCTTTATTAATAAAATCCTTCATCCAATTAGATATGTTTGCATAACTATGTTTATTTCAACTATTTGTATATATCTTTATTGTTGTTGTTTACAAGTCCTACAGTGCATACAGAAGTTAGCAAAATTTAAGATTACATAAAGCCTCTTGTCAAGTGGTATCATGATCCATTATATAACATCCGCTATCATCGCTATGCTAATTTGCATAGTTAAGTAAATGTACAGTGTTGTTGGTGTTGATGTTTTAGAAAGTTTTCCTTAACTACACTATTCCCCATGGCCTCCTGAGCTTATCATTCCTGAATTGTGTCACAAACTCTCCCTTAAATAACGCTATTTGGACACGACTGCACGGCTGTCGTATAAGGTCCGGCCGGACCAGTTACGGCGTGACATAACTAATCAAAATATGCATAAAGGGGGAATAGATAATGTAAATGCATTAATCAAGTCAAGTATAACAATGAAATAGATATACAAATATCATTATTTGTAACGTGTGGATCAATTAGACCAGATATGCTCCCCACTATATCTGTATTGGATAGAAGACTTCCCTCTGATCTTCTTATGAGCAAACTTAAGCCAGATAACAATAGTGATAAATACCATTGGGAACAACCAAATAAAAATGCCGATACACCCAACTATCTTCTCAGTCGTTTCAATGTATCCTAATATTTTAACAATCTCCAAAACATCATGGTCCGTTAGCAGTAGTAATGCTTCATACTCTGAAAAGAAATTAAAAGGAAAATAACATTTACCAAAGAACAGCCCTCTATTTATAAATTGCGTCAGAAATCCAACAAAAGCACTGAATGTTATTAAGAAGAACCCAATACAAACACAGTTCATACTGTAAGAGAAGAACTTGTATTGTCTCATTTCCATTTCATTTGACCCGTGTTGTGCTAAACGTTCTATTGCTATCTGCAAGAGAGCTTGTTTGAATCTCTTAACCTCCAACAAGAACATAATGTAGTAAACAACTAAAGCTGAAATAAAGATAACTTGAGTCAAGTTGATATAATAGACAAAAAATGAAAATATAATGATCAGCACACCTATTGAAGTTAGAATCAGAATGAACCTCCTAAAATTCATACTAATTGTATCTATATTCTTCATTCTCCCAATCAGGTAATTCATCAAACATACTCCTAATCCAGCTACAAACATATCCGCTACATGCTCTATTGCTACTAGTTTCTGTAATAACGGATTAGTAAATTCATCTAGTGAAAAGTCCTTCAAGATAGAGATATTAAAATTAGCACATTGCTCCAATTGTACATGACTACTAACGTTTCCGTGAATTAATGTGGATAACACGTAATTACCTAATAATAACTCAATATAACTAGTAATACCACCTGTAATTTCCACAATAGTGATTGCAAACAAGAAAAGGTACTTTCCTATCTCAGTTTGATAATGGTAGCATATTTGCTTACAGAGATAAACTGATTCTTCATCTGTTAAGTTCCTAGCTGCACTTCTCTTATACTTTCTTGAGTCTTTGATTCTTATAAGGAATATTATGGCCCAATATACGAATATTGGGAAAGAGACAACAATGAATATTGAAGGTAATACGACCAAACTCAACATTTAGATTAATGTTATTCTTGTTAGATATAGGTGTATTTATTTGTGAAAGTTCTCAATCCGATTGAATTTAATATTTGCATATTTTGTTCTTTTACTTTCTCAATGAGGTATTCTAATTAAATTTGGCTATTTTTGCTTTGCTGTAAAATCAAATTTATCAGAAAAGCCGCTAAATATGGAACACGATGAAGTTGCTGACATATCACTTTTAAAATTAAATTAATCTAGAAATGAGGTCTTCGCTTTCGATGAGAAATACAATGTAGTGTGCTTCTATTTCCGCTCTAGACAGCAGCAATCAAGGTACTAACCTGGTGCCATGGCTACCCGGCAATATAATTTATTGTATGCATTCAACTGAACAGAGAGTTATTGTAATCTGAGCTGAGAACTAAATTGAAAGCACTGCCTATACTGTATCATAGATTAATACTTCAGAGGTCATGAATAGTGGGTCTCAGTCGCACACTTAACATGGCTGTGTTTACAAGCGGTCAGTAATACATACGTATGCAATGAATTTGTAAGCCAATAATGATGTAAATCGATATGAGAATACTACTTTTGATATTGTTATTTCATAGTATGAATTAATTAACTAATTTCTACAATTAAGAAGTACGTGACTACTACGTGTAATTCAATTGTTAATTTAGGTTCAATAAGGATTCACAATTTATTGTTTGGAATTGAAAAGAAATACAATAAATTCTAAGAATAACTTCATAAGTGGAAATATAAAATTGAAATGACTGCCTTTGTAGTTGTTATTCTTTTTCCGTATACTCTTCACAGAACAGTTTGATTAACTAAGAGCTGAGATTGTCAGGATAGGTGTCTCGTGGGTTGATGTGCACATTGTTCCCACTAAGCCAAGTTAGGGGCCACAATCGGCAGGCCACTTGACCGGCTTAATCGACCGATATATTTCCAACAACGGAAATAAGCCGGCTGGAGAATAAGACACTTTTTATACAACACAAAATTCAATTTCTGTATCATAAAAATACCACTAAAATTCATGCCTATACTAAACTCACTTACTACCCGAACCATTACTACATTTTACTCGATTTTGATTACTTCAAGTACATTTTTGAATTGATATTTTGAGCGGCTTTAGAGCTGTTTTGACCGGCTTTAGAGCTGTTTTGACCGGTCACTAGCAGTCCAAATTGGTATAATGACCGGCCGGTGAAAAGGCTTAGATGAAACCCTGGATGTGCACCTGGGGTAAAGAATGTTGATTTATTTAATTGGTAAAATAAACATTCAATATACCTTATTATAGGAAATTAACGCGCCATGAAATTAACGCGAATTTCTCCAAATCGCGTTAATTTCCTTCGCGTTAATTTCATGGAGCGTTAATTTCCATGACCTTAATTTCCTGCTACGTATTTAGCAAAAGTATAATGGATGACAAACTTCCGAGCTACAGATTTTCAGATGTGCAACTAGTTTGAAAGGGTATACCATGTCTATCAAGTTGATTGGAAGCCTATTTGGGCAGAATAATAGTATTCAATCAGGAGATCAATAATCCTGAAATTTTAAAAAAAAAATTATTCGCGTTAATTTCATGTATTTGAAAATGTTCAGCTCCAATTCGCGTTAATTTCATGGAGCGTTAATTTCCTTCGCGTTAATTACATGGCGCGTTAATTTCCTATAATAAGGTATGTATGTGTATCGATGGAGAATATAATTCGACACCTTTTAGCAGTTCACGAATTTCAATTTGTCCTTTGTTTCCAGGGGCGGCGCCAAGGGGGTGCAAGGGATGCTACGGCACTTTCTGAAACTCTGCTAGCACCCCAGTGGGGGTGCTCAGAGAATTCAAGGTGTATTTAGAATCTATTGTATTCAGTTGAATAGCATGCTAGTTCAGGGTTTTTTTAAGGTTGAGACCTTGATGTAACTCAGCGCGGCCTTGGTGTAACTCAAAACTGCAGCGGCCGCGGCCGACCCATAATCGTGGTGTGACTCCAAAAAGTCTTGGTGCAAAATTTACACCAAGATCGGCCTTAAAAAACCCTGTGCTAGTTATGCTATAGCATAACTAGTCCACTTCAAAATAGGATTAACATGAATGACTATTTAAATTTAGCAAGTGATTTGTATCTATGTTCACCTTAATATGTTGAAAGTTTCAAATATTAGATTTGAGTAGCAACCTAAAGTCATTGCTACTTTCCATAAAAGGCCACCGTGATAACTGACATAATACTCAATCAAACATTCTGGCAGGCTTTAACTGAACAAAATGCTTGCACCCCCTGAAATAAAACAGCACCTCCCGTTGCACCCACTGTTCGTTTCTGCCATATTTGATATAGTATTTATTCGATTTCCTCAAATTGTTTCAACTAGTTAAATCTGGGGTTGACTAAATGGTGGAATCTAGTTGAATTACTACATTTTAGTGAAATCGACTTGATATATATCATGCTATTTATGTTGTTTTTCAATTATGTATTTAAAATTACGATTAATTAAAATGTTGATAACTATTTATTTGATCAAATTATAACATATTCTTCAATGATATATATTATATACAAAAGTAAATGAATATTCGGAATCTTAATGCGTACAGGAAATGCATATAGCAGCATTTTCGCAGCAAAGATCAAACCTGGCCCTGGGTATTCACATAACTGATGCGTTGGTTTAAAGTATTTGTAAAATTTTTAATTTTTAATATTTTACCAGAGTATAATTGAATAAAAATATTCATATGGTAATAAAAAGTAAATCTTATTAATACCAAATTATTAATTATATACTACAAAACAACAACACGTTGTTTAAAGGTTGCTGAACATACAATACAATATCATCTTTAACACAGCACCTTATTAGTACGCCACAGTTCATGCATATACTTCATATGATTAATTTCCATGTTTCCAATTATCAACATGTCATTGCTACATGCTGAAAGTTCGAATTCTGGTACAACCTTTTTAGAGTCTAAGCGAACTAGTTCAAGAGAAGATAACCATAGCCCCAGCGTGATGTCATCATGTCTGTATATTCGGAAATCCTCTGCATTATTGTGTAGAAACTCGACTAAGTCCCAGCTGGTGACGTAACCTTCTCCTCTCGGGAATGGGAGGTATGTGTCTGGACAGACAAACCAGTCGGGCTCAGACCATCTGCCTTCAGTCTCCACTGGTAAATCCCACAAAAAACTACCCATAACCATCCCAATATTAGGCACGTCCTCATCCTTGAACCAGTCCAGCAGATTATCAACTGCTACATAGCTATCGTCGCGCAGTTTTACCAGAAATTCAGATTTAACGTTCTCATACGCCCACACGAATGACTTTAGAACCTTAATTGTGATTTCCAATTCAACATCTGTATGGTCTTCTAAAAAGATAATATCATGGGAGGTTTCTTCTTCAGTTCTAAGCTGAGAAATTTCTTCTTCACTTAGCGAATTTAGTCCAATTACAAATGCGTATTCTAATTCCGGGTGGTTAGCTAGTTCGCTGATCCAGCTATTGCGTAACGTATACCTCATATATAGATTGTCGGGATAAGACATTATAATGAAGAATATTTTGTAGGGACGATGGTTTAAATATCTGCTCTTTTGACCCATCGGTGTCACAGATGTACTGTAAGCTGAACTTAGTATTTGTAACAAAGAACCCAAAATTGTGACTGAATTAATGTTTTCTGAACATTCCAGTTCATCGTTTCTCACATTGAAATAGTAATGAAACACATACACTTGCTCCAATATCAAACTCATAAATAGACCGAATAACAAGATCTTCCTCCACACTGCCATCAGTTAATAAAATTGATACACTACTGGTTTAATTTGTCAATTATTCCAGTGATAATTCGTTCTTCAAACGATTAATCCAAAGAAAAGATTATATTGAGCAATTCAACTTATTCAATATATAAATACTTGTAATACAATGGGCAATATGAAATTTAATCACATTATAACTGTTGAATGCATAGTATTCAACCACTCAACTTTTATGGCTTAGTAAGTATCTGAATGGTATACTATCGAATTCCCGTAATTTTCCAGATTTCATTAAAGGATAACATAATAGCTACTGATACTATAGTACTACGGCTTGTTAATAACCTGCAATATCCATCCAGGCCATTGAATTAATAACTACATTACTACATATCAAATTTAAATACAATAACTCCTGCCATACAAAAAGATTATGTTATAAACAAGATATTTGTAACCATGACTTTATAATTAAGAGAGTATATTTGAAAAGTGTGGTCCAAGGTTATTATAGTTAGTAACTTAGTTTTTACAGTTTTCGATTTTCAATTTGACCTTAGTTAGTGCAATAATTGGGGTGCTAATAACCTTTGTTTACTAACACTCGAGATCCAATAAAACTGTTCAATCTATTTCTATTGTTCCAACTTGTGTTAAGTATATATTGATTCAAATTGTGAATTAGAGAGGATTTTAATTTTAGTTTTTCTATACAATCGTTTAAAAACAAATTAATTAAACAATGAAATTTGTTTTGACTAGATTACATTCACAATGGATATAATGTGAATTTATTTATGCATTAGATTATTTACTATTCAGATTTAATTCTTAGCCAGAGTAAACTTCCAATTCGTCTATTGTTCCGAGTAGCACGTAACACCATTTTATAAGTGGGTCTCAATCCCTTGAAGTGATGATGACAACGTCAAAATACGTACATATATGGGATTCTAATTTTAGGATTCTGAGAATTCCAGGGTACTTGTTGGTGTTTAGGGATCTCCCAACATTTCCGGAAAAATTATTAACTCATCACAATTATATTAATATTCAAACCCGAAAAACAGAGAAATAAAGTGGGTCAGAAGGAAGCTTGCAAGTTGCAACACACCCACTTATCAGTAAATCCGAACACCTTTCTGAAAAGTTTTATCACCTTGAAGCAAAAGCTAATAAACCATTTCAGAAAAAAATCTAAAATCACAGCTGTGCCGACAACATTTTCGTATGAAGGGGCTGTCAATAATCCACCAAAATACAGCTTATTATTAAGTCCCTCTATTATGAAGACAATTTTGGTCCCTTGAATGTTCATTATTATTTATTTATGTCAATTAGAAATTCGTCTCATCATAATTCTACAACTACTACCAAAGAATCTAAAACTTATACATAACCAATGGTTGGGATCTTGGGATGGGCTTACGATTCACCAACTTTCAGACAAATCGGTTGATGTTGTGAAAAGGCTGGATTACTTGACATGGAATTCCCGGATGCACACTCAAAACTGCAAAAAAATAATAATAAAGGGTCGTTAATTTTATTTTTCATCGATCGTGGGTAAAAACAGTCCTACCATTGAATTGCAAAGAAATATATTTAATTTGACACTACGAACTATAAACATAAACAATCTAAGTAAACAGCTTAATCGTCCCGTCAGCTCCCGCGGAGAACAACCACGGCTGTGTGGGATGAAACACGCACTGTAGAACCCCCATGTCTCCCGTGACAGTGTGGCCTCTCAACGTTCTAAGTGGCACCAACAGAGGGTTCCTATCCAGGTCGGGGTACACCATACCGTGACACACAACGGTAGATCCTTCGTCGCCACATGAGGCGAAGAGCGGGTAGGTAGGGTGGTATGCCACGGCACGAACCGCGCCCTTGTGGTGTCTGAGGGTTTTGTATGGCTTGGTGGACAGCTCCAGGTCAAACCACATGACTCTACAGTCCTGGCTGCCTGCTATTATATTCGTACCTCCGCGATGGATAGTTAAACACGACAACCACTGGACAGGGGGTGACAGACGCTTGACAAGTGCCTGAGCAACCAGATTGTAGATAAGAATGTTACGCTGTGTGCAGACAAAGAAGGTTGGGTCTGTAGGGTGGAAAGAAACGCATTGGATCTGACCTTTTGATTTTACAAAAGGAGTTTGTGATTGATGCTTCGACAGCTGATGTATGTAGACCGACTTGTGACTGCTGTCGCGCTGTACACTAGCAAAGTAATCTCCTCTTTTGTGCCAGACCACCTGAATTATTTCTCTACCAATTTCTACTTTTAACCCACTGTACTCATCACTGCCACTCAGCTCACTCCAGACGGGTCCCTTTCTACCCGCCGCGGGCTCACAACTGGTGTTCATTAGTGAATCTGTGTCGCTGACCAGCTGCGAGTTCCCTAGCCTGTAGTTAATCAGTAACAGCGATTCTCCGCTCGCAACCAGCAACAACATATGAGCTGAGGTGGGGAAGAACTCAATACTGCGCACAGTGTCTTGCAGCTGAATTAGCTTCAAGCAGCGTCCAGTTGACACCTCCCACACCCTCGCGCTACTGTCGTCACCGCCAGACGCTATTAGCCGACCCATTGGGTGAGCAGACAAGCATCGCACACACCCCTTATGCCCGATGTAACTGAATGCAACTTGTGTGGGGAACGGCTGTAGGTCCTTAGGCTTAGGCAGTTGTGGTAAGATGTCTCTTGGGTCGAGTTTTGGATTTAGTTTAAGCTTTGACTCTCTAGGACATAAGTATAGGTCGAGACAACGGGAAAATCTCTCTTGATATATCTTTGGATAAAGCGGGATCTCTCTCATGGATCCATACTGGGTGGTTAGGTATTCGCCTACCTTTTTATCTGCTCTGCTCCTCGCGTTCCATTTGTCCTCTTCCTCAGGCGTTGGTAGGTACTCAGGGGGCGGGCGGTAGGACTCTCTGTGGCCTGGGAGACGCAACTTAGGCGCTGGAATATGGGGTAATATCTTTTTATTAACTTTCTCTTCACTCGGGGTCTCTGACCAAATCTTGTGAAAGTATGGTTTTTCATCCAGCTCAAAATCCTTTTTAGGCTTTATCCAACCTTGTCTGATGGCGAATACTAACTTCATCACTTTCTGATGTTCCCATTTTGAAGGAACGAATCTCCTCTTGGGTTCATCTGCCCCGACTAAAGGCGTGTCAAACTTTATGGACGTATAATATTCTATGGTAGGGGGGTAGGGGTCAAACTGACTATCTGGATAGTCAGCATTTTGAATTCGCTGTACCATATCAATCTCTTTGTCAGAGAGCTGTATATTGGTCCCGGGAAGTTGGGGCATTTTAACTGTGGTCCAAAGACCAGAAGGGTCCTCTATGCCCTCTAAGAATTGGTCCAGCTGGTCACCAGATGCAGGCTTCAATACTCGCTTACCCTCTAGGTTATAGCCGATATGTGGGAAGTCCCTGTACCATTCTGTGGGTATGTCTCCTATGGTGTTTAGGATTCCTTCTTCATCCGATTCAGAAGGTGAATCCTCGATTGAGTCATCACCGTTATTGTACGATGATTCAACCTTAGAGCTACTTTTCATTACACTTTTCTATAGGGCTAAACGAATATACCAAATATTTGAATACGTATATGTTTAATACTCTTGGACAACAATAAGAGTTTTGTAAAGTTTGAGAAATCGTAAATATAAATTCCTAACTTTTTTGTGCGAATTTAGTGTGTAATTCACTTTGTAACGATGATTAAATCATTGTAACATTAACAAAAAACTATTTTCCACTGTATTTTGAGTCTTGAGTTTAAAATAAAACTTAATTAATCATCAAAACGAACGAATATTCGAATATTCGTTCGTTTAGAATAAGGTTCGTTCGTTACATTTCGAATATTCTTTACAGCCCTAGTTTGTATTCCCCTATATAGCACTTAAATACAATCCTGACAAACAAACACACGAATAAAATCGAGTTAAAAAATATAGATCTACCGACTTCGTATATATAATTGCTCGAGACACGCAAACAAAATAATAAAACGTATTAAAAAATGATACACTCAAGGTAATAAAAACAATATATGTAAAAAATCCGAGTATAAAGAACAAGCTATCAGTCAGCTGTAAAAGAGTAATCGCAATAAATCGACCATCCTACTTCACCCACACGAATGTTGTGTGAGGATTAACTGGCAGATGTGGTTGAACAATATAATCTGGAAATGTTTTGCGAACTGTCAATTCCTGGAGCTCAGTCTGTCGTTTGAGTAATCTGTAGAGGCAATCCGGTTCATCCAAGAAAGTGTCTTCAAGATGAAGTCCGCGAATATTTGTTCTATCACCAAATCCATGAATAAGAGGATCCATAGAGTATCGAGTTCTAGTGAGATCAAGGAATTGTACTTCATAGACATCACGCTCTTTCATAAAATTAGCAAACACGGGTATTGTCTCCAAAGAAAAGTCACAGGCATGCAAACGGAGCCCAATTGTTCTCTCTGGGATCAATCCCATGTAGTCTTTAATAGTTCTCCTATCCAAGAAGTTACCAGATTCGATTTCCATGTAAAATCCAGCGAATTTGTTTCTCCTACAACTAGACTTTAGTGTTGTCAGGTAATCTCTGTATTTCCCTTGGATACGATAAAAGTCATCTTCATCTAACTTGTATCCATTGAACTTAATGTGAATAATCTTAACATAAGCTAGTTTCAAGCTTTCAACCATCAGATTGTAGTCTTCCTTATCCATCCTCATTAGATCCACGCTGATAGCTTCAAGAGGCGTTTCCACCAAATCCGGGGACGCTAGCACTCTGCAGAAAGACGAGAATTCGATGGGATCCATTTTAATGTTGGGAATTATAAAATAAAACTGAGTGCCTTCTCCCTGTGCTTCTTGCGCTTCTTTAAAAGCCAGCATGTTAATGTATTTCGTCTCGACTATATAGGGTAGCGCGACTAAATGCGCTTTTGTGTATTTCGCATATTTCTCTCTCCGGTCTACAGTGAGTGTACGGATGCACCCATCATAGGGCAACCATTTCACCTGATCTTCTTGAAATATGTGACTAATTAGGAACACAGCTTCTTTGCCTAACAGGCCACACATAAATTTGGCGACCATTCGATACACCTTTAGTTTCTCGCCAGTGAAAAACTTCAGTAAAGCAGGTCGTTTTTCTTCCTTTGTAATGTTCTCATCGTGGTGCAAATATTCAGAGCTCATATGGTACGCAGTTAAATACTCTTGTATGGTCAAATGTGGGAAACTGTAATCAGCCTTGGTGTCGGTTAGTTTCTTTCTGGAGGAAGACACCAATAAGCCGAGACCGGGAGGGAGTTCTGCTAGTGCATCTTCCGTAGTTTGAGTTTCGATCGCTTCTTTCGGAGTTTGTGTTTTAGTCTTTGGACGAGTGTCTCTAGATTCGGTAATTTGGTATTCACGGAACATAATTTTACGATTCTCTATTCCATCAAAAGCCAGTCTACATATGTCCATGTAATGAGCAAATATGTAAAACGGCAATTCTTCTATTCTGTCGAGATATCTGTTTTCTGCAATTTGGTTTCTCTTCAACTGTCGCCTAATCAGATACATTATAATTTCCTTGTACGCGTCAGTTAGCGTATTAAGTCCTGCACGCAGGAGGTTCTGACTAGCCCCTGACTCTTCGATTAGAGATATGAGCAACTCAATGGTTACAGGAATGAGAGACAGAGCATCTAGCTCACGTTGATTACGTAGAATAGTTCTCAGGCGTTCCTCATAAACTGGTGCTTTCTTCCCAAGACGCTTCTTAATGTACAGATCTCTCTGAGCTTTTGAGAAACCCAGTACCTGAAATATTTTCTCCACCTTAACGTCGAACTGATACTTTTTCATCATTTCATTGAATGCACCTACACGACTAGTTATCAGCAAGCTGCAGTAAGGGAGAATATCTTTCCTTAGAATTTTGTATAACAGAGATTGATCGAAAAATTCCATAGGAAATTCATCCAACCCATCTATGATGAGTAATAGATTTTTTCCATTAGTATCCATTATATCTGCTTTTATAGCTTTCCAGTTTTCATAGCCCTCAATAGCAGCTTCGATAAACTTCTCAAGTCTTGTTTGTAAATCCAAATTACTTTTTGGATGTTCAAGAAGTTGCCATTGAGTATTACGACAAGTCATTAAGAGAGCCCAACGGTTAGGAAGTTCTTTATCAATATACATATGAATAATTTTCCTGCAGTAAATAGATTTACCAGTGCCTGGATTACCAATCAACACGACACGCTTTGTTTCTCTAAACCGGAGTCTCTCAATTAGCTTTGCTCCTTTGTTCGCATGTTTGGAATCGTATTTCTCGAGGTACGGTCCACTGCGTTTTACACAGTTTTCTAACTCAAGCTGTCCGCTCTCTTCGTGAGTGGTAATCTTGTCTACGTCATCAGTAATCATTAGTTCCACATATAAATCGCGAAATGAAGCACTTGCGCTCTCTGAGGTAAGAATTGGCATGTCTATGTTCTTAGCAAGCAAAAAGTTTTTCAATTCCAAAATTAAGTTTAAAAGTTCAACATTGATTGATTCAAGATATATGAATAGCTGGTCTTGAAAATCTTGTATGCTTAATTTGCAAATAGTGCTTTGAAATGTTGCCACCACAGCAGACAGCTCATCCTTATTAATATCTTCTAAAATAGACACTAATTCACTAAGATCTCTGGATAAGTCTTGACTTCTGTACATCTCCTTGATAACTAATTCGAATGTTAAATCATCTGCGCTTGCGAGTAATTTTGAAAGGTCTATTTCGTTCAAATTTTTCCTTAATGTCATCAATAGATTATTAACTGTTTTTTCCTCAGTGAAGTCTTTAAGATAATCTACTGTAGTATTTTGTAGGTTCCATCCTAATTCTTCAGCTAAAGCTTCTAATCTTGAGGCTAATTCTGGTGCATTCAACTTTATGCAATGTTCGGCAAGTTTGAGTGGGTGAATTTTAATGTCCTTAAGAGCCGTCCCCAAAAAGACTGTACCGTTTTTTATTTTCTTAACTATTTCTTGAGGAAATTGACAAGCCTCTATCAATTGAGGAAGTAGAACTTCTTCAATTAGGTCCGCACTTCTTCTGCAAAATCTGTTTATTATTTTTCGATCATTATCATTTATTTCCATTGTTAGTGCGATCGAATTATAAAGCGAATTAATCTAAATAGCAATTTTAAAATCCAAACGAGCAAACTTGGCTGAAAAAATAGAAATTGTATTAATAAATATAGAATATTGTAAACTCTCTTGAGCATAATTTAATGGGATAATATAGTATAATATAATTGGGGTACGTAATATGAAACCAATTTGAGGCTATCAATAATTGTGAAGACAATTAGAAATTGTTACAAGTATCTTTATAGATTTGTGATTATGATTATGATTATGATCACATCGATTATTAATGTAAATTCAGACATTTTCACAGGTCTTGATTACAGTCTATTACAAGACTATTGATATACTAACCTCGAATAACAGTACATATTGAAGAGATAAAATGAAGATACATTACACGAAATGATAGCCACCATAATCTATCAATCAGATTAGTAAAAGGAACGCCTCTATTTATGAATTAAGGATGTATCTGCTGCGAGCTCTATTTTTGAGGAGCGCACACACTGGAGAATGCGCCAAAATTATTTTTATTATTAGATTTTAAAAGCTAGAGTATTTACTAAAATTAATAAGTTTAAAAATACGAAAACCTAAGTACAGTAGGCCGCGCCTCGTTAGTACGAACACGTTTAAATTCTGGTTAACTTAATACGAATACTATTTCAGTCCTTCTATGCTTTTTCCATACAGATTATTTTGTTTAATACGATTTCCGGATAAGGCCAACGTATTTTGATGGTCCCCTGGTGTTCTTACTACATAACGAGGTTCTACTGTATCAGTCTGTTGTAACTAGGAAAATTCGGGACTAAATCATCATACAACACCACATAAGTAATTTATGGGAGTTGCTTAACAGATTAATAGTATTTAGCTTATTTCCTCACATAGAAATAATAGCTTAACTCAAATAATAAGCTAAAATTTATAAAATATGGTGTGTGTAATCATTTACGAATAATCAAGTTTGATTCAAGATCAAGAAAACGATGTCATGCTTTGACGCCTTATAATTGTATTATTCCTGTCTTTAGCCAGTTAACGACGGTAGAATACAATGGGGAGCTTTGGTGACATAATCCCCAAATTTTAAAAGGCTACTTTATATCGGCCAACACCTTTCTAATGTAATTTCAGGCACTGCAAGGTGATTTTTTGACATAAAAATCATCATTTCGAAGCCGGATTTATATATAAAAAGGGTTTCGGCCTATTTAGAAGTAAGCCCATTCGAAATAATATTCGGAATATTAGATAGTATTTCTTCTTCAGTCCACTTACCCTTGTTCAAAATATACATTGTTAAGTATTATGATAATATGATGTACGAATCAAATAGATATATCATAAGGTCACTACTTGCCTAAGCCTGGTATATTCTTAATCAACATAGAGTTATACTTCCTCAGATGCAGACACACATTCCTAGCGATAGGCTGGTAGTCAGTCTCTTTAGTCTTGTTCGAGATAAACTCTTCCATAGCGAAATTACTCTGTAGGTGATGCTGCCATTTCCTTTCTAGATTACAGAGCTGAACATAAGTCTCGTTGTCATTCAACAGGAGCTTAGCGGACTCATACTTCTCAGTGGTTCGGGTTACCAGACTCTTGAACTGCTCTCGCTGTAGAGTTAGTATTTGTTTCTCTTCGCCTAATCGGATACGCTTTTCAGTCTCTGACTGTTCTAATGCGTTAAAGTCTGAGTAGACCTGTATCTCAGAGGTGAGCGTGCCTACTTTCTCCTAGAGAACAAAATATTTTTAATTTTCTCGAAAATATGAGTATAACCACCACAAACGTGGCGTAGTTAGGGTAAGAATTAAAAAAGTCAACTAAATTTGTGACAGACAAATATTTCAATGTCAGTTTCTGTCAATTCTTCCCACAATTCCCGAAAAATAGCCATCCTCAATATTTTATTTTTTATAGTATAAAATAAGTT
Source organism: Hexactinellida sp. DTS-2022 (assembly GCA_028753945.1). Taxonomy (NCBI): domain Eukaryota; kingdom Metazoa; phylum Porifera; class Hexactinellida; species Hexactinellida sp. DTS-2022. The sequence continues at coordinate 4,572,945 of JAPNXP010000014.1, forward strand.
TCAAAATATCGAAAGTCAGGTGGAGGGGAATGTTCCAAATGAGTCTTCGAATAGTTGGTTCAAAAGATAGCAACATAGTTTAACAATGTCCAATATTTAACACTGATATATAGAAATATTTAGTTGACACAGGGTATTATACAGGAATAGGATTGAACACTCTTACGGCCACTAGAGTAGGAATTTTGTACGCCTAAAAGGTTAGTTTTGTATTACTATATGGGGATTTTCGGTAGTTTTCGTGCTCTTAAAGGAGAAAATATCCCAATTTTACGCCTCTAGGGGTATGGCGCGCTCTTGGATAAAACTCTGGTTTCCGGACAACAAAACACTTCCTGGGAAAATAACCTACCTTTAACTCTCCTAGCTCTACCCTCAGCTTATCTTCCAGCTGATTAACCTTATCCAGATCTGACTGTAGCCTAACATTGTCCAGTTCTAGACTTTTAGCAGTAGCCTCTGATTTATCTTTCTCAAACTTTTTATGCTTCAAGTCTGCTTGTAGCTGTTCGTACTCTTCGAGACTCGGAAGTTGTTTTGATGACGTCATGATACGACTTACTTCTTGGAGCAGGTTAACAATGTTTTGTTCGATGTTAGAGCGTTTCTCTGATTCGACTGACCAAGCCTCTTCGAACCCGTCCATGAACTGCTTCATGTCTCCTTCCTTCTTCTTCATCTCCTGGTACTTCTGATGCTTCTCACTATTCGCCTTTAATTTTAGGGAATTATACTTCCAATTATAACAATGTTATAATTAAGAGTAATTAGTCAGATCATCCTATCATAAAACTAATTAAGAGATTTCAGAGTTCGAAATATTATAATTCCTTTCGATTTCACAATTCAGTTAATTTGGGCATTGTAACCTTGTAGTAAATTTCACAAGTTTCCATAATTCCACCACTCAAATGGATCCGAATACAGATAGACATATTATTATCGATCTACAAAGATATCAACTTCCGTATAAGAAAGTCTGTTACATCCAATTTGAAGTTTGAACTATGCTTTATTGAATTGAAATAGAATTTCGATATAACAATAAATACTCTGTTGAAAATAAATACTCTGCTCAAAAATACTAAATACACGTAATTAGCTATCCTGATAATATATTAAATTCTTATAAGCATATACAAATCCACGTACGCATCCCATTAACCAGGGGATTATCTATGTGCCAGACCTGTAAGTGCCTAATTAGCATCCTAAATAGTCCCGTGTAGGCTAAAAGCGAAAAAATGCCAATTTAAACTGTACAGTAGACCCTCACTAATCCGAACAGAGATGTTCTTATTCAAAATTTATTGTTCTGATTAGTAAATTCGTTCTATTAGTGAATAGGTGTCGATAAAATGAGAACCTCGATACTCGAACCAAACTTATCGAAACCAACTTAATCCGAATTATTAGTTAGAATACTAGTGAGACTTATTTTGTAAACTTCTATTGTAATAAATCTATACCTATTTAAGAAGTTTTCCCTACTTTTGTTAGAATTATATTTTTGGATCTCCCGTTCGGAATAGCGAGGATGTACTGTACTGGATAAATCCCTGACATTAACCCATGTAAGTGTATAACTCAGTGTATTATACAGCCATTTGTTAACACGCTCCTAATCCTGGTCTGATGCAATTTTAAAACGCCTAAATCACAAGTTAATGTTGCGGTAAGGAGGAGATTCCAAATTTTCGAACTCCTAATTAAATTTTCCAAAAAATCATACTCCAAAAGGAGAGTCTCGCGCTCCTGGATAATTATTTATGTAATAACACACCTCCTCCATGTCCTTATCCACCTGATTGATATCAGCCTGCAGAGACTGCGCCTGGTCCTGAGTGCGAGAGAGTCTCTCCTGCAGCAGAGCTATCTCCTGGTTGTCCTGCTTAACCTGCTGCAGCAGCTGCTCCCGCTCCTCCTCGGGCGAGAGCTTAGATCTCTCCTCGGACTCCCTCTGCAGATCCGATCTCTTGCGCTCCAGCTCTCGGAGCTGAGTCAGCAGCCGCACTGCCTCCGTCTTAACATCGCTGTTGTAGATCTGTATACAGCACAGTGTTAAGCATACGCATAGTAATGTTTCTGTCAAACTACTATACATATATACAAACTATATAAAACTATAGCGATTGCTCTATTTGAAAGTTATTTTCGGTGTACTACCTGTGCATACATATACAGTATAACACAACATACCTCCTCCTCGTATCTCTGCGCTAGTCTCCTAGCCTTCAGCAGCTCCTCCTCCTGCTGCTCGATGCTCAGCTGTGTGCTCTCTATTTCCCTGCGAGTCTCTCTGTACTTGTCCTGCTCCGTCTCTTCCAGCTGCTCCACTACGCGCTCCGTGCGCTGTCTCTCCTGCAGCAGCTGCTGCTCGCACACCCGCGCCTCCTCCTCCTTCCTCTGTCGCTCCGAGAATACCTGTCACACACTCATGCTAAGTACTACACTCATACTAAGTACTACACTCATACTAAGTATAGTCATACTAACTGCTGTAGAACCTCGTTAGTACGAACACCAGGGGAGTGGGGACAGTCAAGATTAGTTCGCCTTATCAGGAATTCGCATTAATCAATACAAATTTGGAATCCTCTCCAGGGTTTTATACAGGATTTTTGGCTTGGGGGGGGAGAAATCTATTGGTGCATCAACGAAGCGAGGAAATGTGAAGGGGTTGGGGGTAATAATATAATTTTCTCAAATTCTTGGGGGGGGAAAACTGAACCTTGGGGGGGGGAAATCCCAGGTTCCCCCCCTCTGTATGAGACCCTGCTCTCCTATATCCTAACATTAATTTGGGATTTAGGCGTATGGAAATTGCATCAGACCAGGATTAGGAGCGTATTTACAAATGGCTGTATAATATCCTGGGACTCAGCAGGGTGGTCAGCTGCCCGCCCTTAGCGCCGTCACTGTACAAGATACAACTCACCTGCTCTACGATGAGAGCCTCTCTCCTATTCTCCATGCGCACCGCCTCGCTCTCCTGCTCCACGTCCTCAGTGCCCGCTCCGGTGCCCACCCTCTCTATGAGCAGGTTGTAGTCATTCATGTCTCCTCTCAGTCCGGCTATCTCCGCGGCCAGCTGCTGGGCCCGCTGTTCGTACAGAATGTAGTTGGCGTTATCCTCTTCGTACGCGTCCAGCTCCCGAGTTATCCTCGCCTTCTCGAGACTCAGCTCCTGGGTCTTCCCCCTCAGCAGCCCCAGGTAGTAGGTTCTGTCCTGCACAGACCGCTCCGGGCCCAGGCCCTTAGCCGCTGTCTTAAGGCCCGTCAGGCCCTGCTGAGTGACCGGCCGGTCCGGGACTCGGATGTTGGCACGGCTGCCAGGTCGGAGAGGGGGCACACCCGCACCCGCCCCCGTACCCAGGCGACGCGTAGATGCTGGTCGGGCAGACATTCCATTACTTGCCATTCTTTCCATTGTAAATAGACACAATACAGTCAGGTTGTTTTGTCATGAACATTCAAGGGAAGAAAATTTGTGTATATAATAGAGACCTCATAATAAGCGAACTCAACTTAATACAATCTTATGTAAGTTATTAAATTGGGACCATAGGGCTTATTCATAATTAAAATACTTCATATAAAGCATACGAAAATTATTACAATAAGTAGACCTGACTGTACGTGTAAATAAAATTATATTGTATTAATTAAAGGTTATACTACAGTAGACCTCCAGAATTACGGCCACCCTCGGGATTGATAAAAATGACCGAAATTTAGGGGTAGCCGTAATTGTGAAATAAATTAATGTTAATATCTATTATATGAATTCAAAAGGGGTTTTAAAGTGGACGCTATTCCGGGGTGACCGTTAAGCGAGTTCCACTGTACGTAAGTATATAAAATTAACGGTGTACGTAGTACGTACAGAGTGGACCATGGGTCGATGGGTCATGGGCCATGGGTCAGATGGGTCACCTAAATCGATGGGTCAGATGGGTCATGGGTCACGGCTCCGTGGCCCATGACCCATTTGGAATTTCAATGTATTCTTCAGTTAAAATACGAATCACTCATCATCATCATTATTATTATAACATTGATATGCATTGAAAGACTAAACATATTCGACATTGCAACAAGTAGGTTTGTTGAGGTAATACATACTGTTATTCTGTTAATGTATAGTATATTAGTATAGTATATAGATATTTAAAATTGTGTGATGGGTCAATGGGTCAATGGGTCACTCGATGGGTCACCAGGGTTGCCGTGGGTATGGGAATTCCCATGGGGATCCCCATACCCATGGGAATGGGATGGGAATGGGAATCAGATTTTCCCCTGTGGGGATCCCCATGGGAATCCTGTGGGAATTCCCATGGGAATTCCCATGGGATATTCGAATATGGTTTCATTAGGCCATCCTTAATTAATATAGGCTTTACTACTGATACGAATCTGCTTTAGTAATTAAATTGGTTTTTATGTTTACGTATGTATATTATACTCCCCTATGGGATTCCTTATGGGGATTCCCATGGGGATTCCCACAGGATTCCTATGGGAATGGGATGGGAATGGGAACGGAAATTCCATTCCCACGGCAACCGTGTGGGTCACTCGATGGGTCATGGGTCAGATGGGTCACCAATGTTGACCCATGGTCAACTCTGGTACGTACGCAACTTAATTTTTCAAGAAACTAACTTTTTATTGCTTCATCTTAAGTTCTTAACTATATATTTGGTGGGTTCCAAATTATTGTTTTTGATAAGTAAACTGGAATTCTAAAAACTACATTTATGATTATGTATACTATAATTCATAGGCGTAGGTTCTGGAAGGGTTGGTAGGGGGGTCCTAGCAATAAATTGTCTTCAAAATTATAATTACCAATGTACATCAACAATCAACAATTGAATAATAAATGTCAATCCATCAATCCCCTTTCCGAGTTATAATTAAGTTGATATTTTATCAGAATAATGTTTTTAAAAGCATAGACAAAATCATACCATTCAATAGTAATATCTTAGAGCATGGCCTACTTAATATACGGCTAGATATGTCACCGAGAAGGCCATAAAACGAGAAGGCCAGTTTCTAATTTTCATTTTAGGATAAACTATGCCTCCTATTGTTGTTATTTGGGTTGTATATGGGGTAATCAACTATTGCGAGTCCATTAGAACCACTTTTGAGAATCTCAGATTTGTGGTTAAGCTGTTTTGGCGCCATTTAATGATGACGGTAACAATTTATGATAAAATGAAAAAAAATTAAAATATCATAAATTTCAGTTTCTTCCTACTTTCTAATAATTTTATGATAGGAATACTAATATAGGGATATATTTCATACCCCAAAGGCTACTAAATCACAAAATGGCGACATTCTAAAAAAATTAAAAATTATTAAGCAACCACATGCTAAAATACAAGTAGTATCCGAATTAAAACTTACTATTTTCGTACATAAAAGTATATAATTGCTGGTTTATATATATTCATTCTCATTATATATTCGGAAAATGTATTCTAAGTATATTAGCAAATTATTTTCATTTTCTCGCAGTTCTTTAGACTCGAATTTTATATTTTTGTATATTTGTAGTGTCATCATTAAATGGCGCCAAAACAGCTTAACCACAAATCTGAGATTCTCAAAAGTGGTTCTAATGGACTCGCAATGGTTGATTACCCCATATACAACCCAAATAACCACAATAGGAGGCATAGTTTATCCTAAAATGAAAATTAGAAACTGGCCTTCTCGTTTTATGGCCTTCTCGGTGACATATCTAGCCGTATATTAAGTAGGCCATGCTTAGAGACATCTTAAATATTAGAAACTTTTCAAAACGATAATACCCAGAATAATATTACAGCAGAACCTCGTTAGTAGGGACACTATTTCAGTCCCCTTCAATTATTTTCAATACAAATGGTATTGGTTAATAACTTAATATGAATTCCTGATACGGCGAATACGTTTTGACGGTCCCTCGTGTTCGTACTAACGAGTTTCCATATAAAGTAAAGACAGAGCGGATAAAATGTAGTAAGTATAGTGCTTATTGTGAACATTTTTTCGCCTGCTTAATATGAAAAACTTTTCCATTATGAACAAGCCCTATGGTCCCAAATTAACAACTTACATGTGATTTGAATGAAATTGAGCTCGCTTATTATGAATATTCTCAATTATGAAGACAATTTTGGTCCCTTGGATTCTCATAATAAAAGAACCTGACTGTATTATTTGAAAGAAACTACATTTAAGTAAAGTAGTATAAGAAACGCGTAAATATAATTATAATATTCTATATACATATATATATACACGACCTGATAAATAAATATACGTATAAAATAAAATTCGCATCGTAGAATATTTACATAAATATTTAATCCGGTGTCTGTTAGCGAGTGTGGTTCGAACGAGGTTCTATGAAATGGAAATAATCATCGAATCTATCAATGGTGACTAGAATAAGACAAATGACAGACCAGATAACGACACCAATCAGAAACGCCCAATGCGAGAAAGGAGATTTGTGTGGATTATTGTACTCTCCTCTCTCGCGACTAATCACACGTCTGCTAGCAAACACCAACGCAACAGGAATAAGATACTGTACACAGACTCCTGCGTAGGACCCCGTTATGCCCACCAATAGCTCTACATCCATGGTGAAGAATGCTATTATCAGAGGAGGGCCCATTGCCAGCAATGGGAATACCACTCTATCGATTAACCAGTGGTCTAAGATAGGAAACCTAGCGGACACGGAAGGAAATATACACTTAATGTAGCGGTATAGGGACTTGAGGTTCTCCCGTAGAGTTATGCCTATGATAGGGAAATTAGTGCTGAGAGTGAATACAGGGAAGAGAGCGAGGTAGTAAGATACCGGATCTGCTCCGATGTTAAAGAAGTTAAGTGTGTACACATCATCCATTTCTGAAGGACTGAATCTGTTGAAGCCAAATAAATACAGTAGACAAGTTAAATTTAAATATCTGAGTCCTTAACTGTACTCCTGCCACGAAGTAACCTGACCCTGAAGTAAAGTGTCCGACAAGGGCAAATTATTTCGAAGCTTGTCCCCATCACAACAAATTAATTGTAATTGTAATTTTATAGACTAGGTAGGTGGATACACATTATAGTGCACTAAAATCACCAGCTTTATTCCGACACCATACAAAAATTAAAAAGTCCTAGTTTTATTTCCACCATACGAGACATTGAAAATTTCTGGATATATAAACCACTTTTCCTTCTAGTTAAATTATCAATTCACAAAGGGGGGGGGCACTTTACCTCGATTAATTATATAATTATATAAGTTATATAAGTTATATAAGTTATATAATTATATAAGTTATCCCCCGGACACTTTACGTGACAGTCCAATTAATCAAAAATTGCACATTATAAGCAACAAATAAGTTGTAAATACTTATATTGTAATTACTGGTAAGACAGTCTACTGTTTGGGCTGATTAGCGAAATACGCACATAGAGGTTCGTAAGTGACAAATGAAAGAATAAATCTTGAATAATAATACACTCGGCCTCGGGGAAAGAAATGAAGAAAAAGCAAATAATTAAATAAAGTTCTGAAATTGGTTTGAAAACAACTACACGCTAACCGGGTTATAGCATAGGCTAATTATATTAAATACATCTACAGTGGTGTTCGTCTAAGAGTCCCCAAGCGAGCATTTAATGTTAATTATGTTCATCTAATATCAAGTTCGCTTGTTAGCAAGTAATTTCATGCAAATGCCTTGCTATTACGCGAACAAACTGTACATACAAAACAAAGATAGTTATAAAGCAAACCTGAAAGCAGCAGAGAAGGAGAGAGCTGCGTAGTAGAGCAATACACTGACGTAGTCGAGGAGAATAAGAATGTTAACTCCATTCTTCCTCCTGAGAGGAGTAACCATGCCAGGCAGAGAGTGCTGACACATGAAAGCGTATATTATAACTCCAAACAGATTAGGCAGATACGCTATGTTAGCAGCAGCGGCGATGTAATAGTCGCCCTTAGCTATAAACACGAGGGCTATCAATATCATCATTATAAAAGCAACGTTACGCATAACAGCTGTGACTAGCTGTAGCCATTTAGATTTGCTTATATTGAAGAATAGGAACGGTCCGAGTAGGAGAATAAACACAAACAAATATATCCTAGGAGAGAAAGAGTAAATGATTAATCAATGATACTGTATACCCTAATGGAACAGTACTATACTACAACTGTAGTACAACACATTAGGATTAATGAATCAGTAGGTACCAAGGTTGAAATCGCTAGAACCGAATATCAGTATTCATGAATAGTTGCCCTACCGAATACTAATACTGATATTCAGTTGAGTAACCGAATAACGAATACTGATATTAGGTTGGCAACCAAATATATCAGTTTTCTGTTTCAACCTTGGTAGGTACATATTAGGAGAATGCCAATATTGAAAATACTATGAGACATCAAAATGTGATATCTGGCCGTTCGGATTAGCGAGGGTATACTGTATATATTTATGGGAAATTTGTCATTAAACTCCATTATTGGTTAAATGAATACATATTCTCACGCCAATAAGGCTGCCCGATTGAGGGAGGTGCCCGGATCTCGGAGGTTTCACTGTATACAATAACACATACCTGTATAGCCAGATTTGAGGTAGGAATCCATAGCAATCCTTGTAAACTTCTGACTGTGTGGAATTGTCTCTGCTCGAGTTGACTAGTGGTATGATGCAGGTTACATTAAGCAAACTCTTAGGCACGGTAACGAGATATATCGTTATATCTCCGTACAGATAGAGAATAATAGCTACGTAGTATAGCGCAATACCCAGCTTGTTGAAGAACAGATTAGCCATGTCTCCCAGCTCGTATCTGTGGTTAATAGCGTAGAGAGAGGCCGGTACCGAGTGCTCTGTCAGTGCAGTCGCTATGAGGGGAGAGGAGAGCTCCGAGGAGTCTGCTAGCAAGTCCGAGCTAGACAGCAGCTGTCGGGATATCGTCATCTATAACATAAGGAGTATTCAAACGTTAGTAAGGAAAGTTATGAGGAAATTAGCCAACCTATGTACCTATGTCCAGAGGCATGGCGAGGCCTGCATGAAGGTGCGGCACTGGTAGATTATGGGTGCGTCATTTCCGCACCAGTATTATACTAATGGCCATTTTTGTGGGCACATATTTTTGGGTGCGACCTGTGAACCAAGTGTCGCACCCTGGAAACGCCTCTGCCTATGTCATGCATTTTCGACCAATTAATAATATAAAAAGGATGGAATGTTGCACATTTTCTAACCCCCTCCCCATATAAGCGTTACCTAACGTGCAGGGGCGTCGGAAGCGTGAAATCGGGGAGGGGGCAATCAGAATTTAGAGGGGGCACAGACAAAAAGCTAATTCTTAGTACGTGTAGTAGAAAACCCTTCGTGATTTTATGTCTTTTTTGATAGTTTCACATCGGATAAGAGCAGTGGTATCATGACATTTGAACTCATGTGTATCATTGGTGTTGTTATTTCATCTATTTGGACAGGGGAAGGATTTTGGACAGGCGAGGGGATGCACAGATGAGGGGGGCACCGAGATTTTTGAGGGGGGCACGTGCCCCCCCTTCTGACGCCCCTGCTAACGTGTGACGGTAACTTTGAGATAGCTAAAACTTGTTAGAGATATCTCAAAACTCCAAATATAAGTGTTCGCAATACGTATAAGGATATTTGTTGGCAATAACTGACACAAACTTTCCAATTTTTGCGTAATGCTGGTTATAAAAATGGGTGGATCAGAATGGCCATCAACGAATTAGATAAAAAATAGTACACAAGTCACATTATGCACGAAATGTGCTTGCTAACTAGGTGAACTTACTATTAGAGGAACAAAACTTAGATTAAATGCTCGCTTGAGAGTGAAAATTAACTTGAAAATAGAGAGATATTGCTATTAGATTATGAACACCAAATAGATAAATACAATACTTACCTTCATTTTCTTTTCTTCAGGCTCCTCTCTACTCTTCCCGTAAGCGTTAGCATTAGCCATAGCCTCTATGACGTATGTAGCTGTCATGTAGCTCAGCATAGCCAGCACTATCAGCAGAAATAAGCCCAGCAGCCAGCCGGCCATAGCGAATGCTTTAGGCATTGCTATTGCTCCCACACCCACTATCAGATTCAAAATGTACACAAATGCGAAGAGTCGCGAGTAGGATGAATCTGGAGGCTTGTCATCTTTTGTTTCAGTCTCTTCTACAATATTTAAGTTGACTGTCCCAATATTAGGGGAATCGTCATAGGAATAGTCCTGACTTACTATAAGATCTTTCTCTTCCATGTGCTACTCCTAGTCACCATTATAATAGACAGGTTAAAATAAATCTATATATTAAAAGCACTATTGTCAGACACACCTGATTTCCGGAACGGAACGGTATGGAACGGTACATTCCGGAAAATTTAAATACCAAAATTACGGAACGGGATAGCCACCCAAGGTTTTGGTTATTATAAACTTTAACATGATTTGGTCTTGCAGCCTGATGTACTATTTTTTATTAAATTATGAAGATAAATTGAAACAAACCGGTGTAAGCGCTTTTAGGGACCCAGGCGCCGAAATTGCTAACCTATTGTGTTCTTGGGGTGCCCTAAATCACTAGCGATTTAGGGACCCCGCGTTTTGCAAAGAGTGAGTAAATTGTTACAAGTCTAATCAATATTTACTTGAACTATCCTAGCCCATGTACCTAAATTAACAATACGAGCCCTTCGGTCTACGCGGCCTTACTACCCCATGAGGCATAATTATTTAGAACTTTAAAATCCCTGTGGTGTAGTAAGTAGTAAAATCCTGGGTTAGAAATTAAATTATTATATTAAAAGTTATTTATGGCGTGTCGGAGGCCAATCGAGGGGCGAATCGTCATGCCAACTTCCAGACTTGGCACCAGAGCCTTCGTGTGCGCCTACTGCGAGAAGCCATTCGAGTGACAGAAACACAGAAACACTACGAGAAGGGCCTAGCGTATTGCGAGGCTCACTACAACCAGCTCTACGGGGAAATATGCTTCTACTGCAAGTTGAGTGACGGGGCCGGCAGGGTTGTATCAACTCAATTTGAGTTGGCAGAATCAACTCATTTTCTTGAATGAGTTGAATGAGTTGGTAACAGCAAAATGAATGAGTTGAATGAGTTGGTAGACAAAAAATGAGTTGTTTTTGCCAACTCAAAATGAGTTAAAACAACCCTGCAGGCTTCCTGCCATGGCCAGACCACTTTCACTTTGTCGTAACATTAATGCGTAGGGAGATCCAAATTTGGCCGGACCACTTTTGAAAGCCGACCGACGCAGCTGTAAATGTAGTAAACTGAAGATTTAAGATATACGTTGGTTACAATTAGTCTAATAAAAAATGAGTTGGCAGAATCAACTCAATTTCTTGAATGAGTTGGTAATAGCAAAATGAATGAGTTGAATGAGTTGGTGAAGGAAATTTGAATGAGTTGGTAGACAAAAAATGAGTTGTTTTGCCAACTCAAAATGAGTTGATACAACCCTGACTTAGTCTGTCTGCAACAACCATGTGATAAAGGATGTGGTCAATGTGCTAAGCAAATCTTGGTGCACTCCCCACTTCCGGTGTACCGCGTGCGAAGTGCTGCTAGCTTCTAAAGGGAACTCCAAGTTCATATTCTACGACAACAGGCCTCTCTGTCGCAAGTGCTACACAAAGCTCCCAAAAACACGAGTTCAGACGCAGACTCAAGCGCATGGACGAGCTAAAGAAGTGATGCTACATCTTATATATCTACCCATCTATCTATTCAGTTCTTAGTTTGTTCCTTCGTGAGTGTTTCCAATTGAACTATCCATAAGTAATTTATTTTCATATTTGTTATTGTTTGTTACAATTATGTGTGAAAACTTATTTATATTAAAATAAAGTAAAATTAAAAAAAAAATAGCATACATTGGCTATTTGTAGTAATCAGGCACGTAGCTACGGGGGGTGGGGGGGCGAACCCCCCGCCCCCCAAAAGTACTTCTCGCTCCCCCCGGCCCCCCCCCCCACCAAAGAGAAGTTTAGGAAGTGTTTCGTTATAGTAAATAGACTCGAATTTACTTCAACTGCATGGTTAAAAAACTATGGAATTTGAAACTCCCGTTGCTATGTTCATAGGTTTTAAGCGCTCATTATTAGGAAACTCGTCGAATTTAATAGGCATTTAATTTCTGCAAAATCTTTCAATATAATCACAGTCCGCTTGTTTCTTTCTGACTGCAAATAGATAATAGGTCTGGTGATTCTCGTATACGTCTTTGTTTAAAGAGGATTCAAACTTCTCTTTTAGTTTGAAAAATGTTTCTTTATCAGAACTTGTGACATCTTTTAACGAAAGCGGGTTCTCAAACAAAACCTTCAAGCTACATTTGTGCGCCAATCTCTTCAGATTCGCGATAGCTTCAACATCCACGCGAGGAAGATTCTCTCTGGAACTTAGAATCGAGCTCACATGGGGTACATGCCCGGTCTCTGTTCCAAAAGAGATCTGTGGCACTTATCGTGTACCCACATGGCTTCCTCGTGCACACTGGCATCTGACAGCACCTGAAGGAGGTCTAGAATCACAGATAGTTTGGAGTTGTCACATAGAGGAACTAACCCATGATTTGTAATAAATTGTAGATATACTCTTCATTAATTCATTAATTAAGAATGTAGAATAGATGATTGTAGAATGATTGTAGAATTGTTTATGATTTTATTTGAGTTTCTAATTTAATGGTATCTTCATTCTAATATGTAAGGCTAGGAGCAATAACGGGGAAAAAACAATTACTAGCTATGTTAGGTAAATATGTAAATAATTGTTGGCTTCGAGAGAGTTTAACAAAGATTATCGTGGCACAATTATATAAATTGAGAGGGGTAACAAAAGTTGATAATTTAAATAATAGAGACAATAAACAAATACCGTTTTATAGTCACATAGGATAAAAACCCAATTGACTTGAGCACTTGCAAAAAAGCTTGGGAAACAGTTGTCCTGTCACGAAAATTTGGTCACATGGGAAAATTGGTTCTAGGGGTCCGAAATTTTAATGGAAATTTGGTCCTACTGTGGAAAACTGGTCCCTCTGAGGTTTGTATTTATTTTTCTTACCGTAATTACTAGAATAGTAGCCTAGGCGATTTTTCGCCATATTGGGACCAAAATCTTTTATGAATATGCCTGTCACTGGAAATTTGGGCCGCGAAAATTGATCCGGGCCAAATTCCATGGAAAACTGGTCCTAGGACCATTTTTCCATGGAATTTTGGTTCGGGGTACCAATATTTTCGGGGGGAAATTGGTCCTAGACCAAATTCCATGGAATATTGGTCCATACTGAGACCAAAATTTTCAGGCTAGGACTATTTCTCCATGGAATATTGGTACCCCGGACCAATTTTACCCGAAAAAATTGGCCCTCGGCACATTTTTTTCGGGGACCAATTTTCCAGTGACAGTCCATGTTCTCTAATAGTCCACTTTTGGCCATTTGCCCACTGGTGGGCTATTTGAAAGAACAGAGTACATAATAAATTTACTACACAATAAAATAATTTTTCAAACAATATTTTTTCTAAAAAGGAGGGTTGCGTCTATCGCAGGGTAGGTGCTCACCTAGGGATCGAACCTAGAATTCACGAATGACAATAGTGTGTTTGACCATTAAACTAATAAGCGAAGTAGCGATAGACAAAGCCTCCTAAATAAATATAATTTCCAAGCTCTTATATACAGCAATGGATTGCTTTCATTTTGAATGTGGTTTGATTTGAAAATCAAATTACTAAGTTACAAGACTGACTTAGTGTACAGGTTTACTTTTTGGTGTAGAAAATTTACAGAATTTAGCTAAGACGGATTACATTCTAATCAACCCTCAATTAAGATACAAGCTAACCACTGCTGTAGAATAAGAGCTTAAAAATTATATTCATTTAGGAGGCCTTGTCTATCGCTACTACTACGCTTATTAGTTTAATGGTCAAACAACACACTTTAAAAAAAATCTATAATTTCAACATGTTTTAATATCATAGATGCATTATACGATTATACGTTATACGTTCGGGGAGCGTATAATGGACCTTATATACGTTAAAATCGTTATACGTTGTATGATGATTATACGTTACGTATGATGGCATTATACGTTCACCTATCGTATAATGGTACCATATATACGTTATACGTTACGTATAATGCAACTATGTTTAATATACCACAATGGTTAACTTCCATTTTGGGATCGTGGATTGATTATAATATAATATTTCATAGCAAGAATATTATTTTATAATATTCTCCACTTTCTATTTATCAATTGGTCCTTATGGCAAGTGCCACCTATACAAGTGGGTCTTGACACCTTGAGGTGATGATGACATCGTTAAAAAATGTGTTTTTACAATTTTGTTAATTCGATATTTAAAATGGGCTAGTTGATGTTGGGTGATGACCCAACACTCACATGAAAAATGCTGAGTCATCAGCTATTATATTCTACTCATACTTGAATATCTCTAAAATGAAGTGAACTAAATGGAAACTTCCACCGGTCGATGCCTTCTGTAACACCTTTTTGAAATAATTTAACACCTTCATAGTAATGATGACAATGCGAAAAAATAATGCAAAATTGCAGCCTGTGCCGACAGCATGCTCCTTTGGAGGCACTATCAATAAACCACCACCAAATATAGTGCCACCAAAGGAACATGCGTCGGCACAGGCTGCAATTTTGGATTTTTATTATTATTATTAGTCCGTATCCTCTAGACACAACAGAGTTTAGTTAACTAGAAGCCCAAATTTTTAGGATGGGTGTCTCATGGGGTTACAGATGTGCACCTGGGGTTACGATTTTTTATTTATAAATTTTTTATACATTTTTAACACCTTTCAAAATTTGTCTGGTTCTTAACTCAAATAATGTTATATAAAGCCACAATTTTTTTAACTAATGGATTCACGATAAAATTCTGCGTCTGATGGGAAAAATGCAAATTTTTAAAATTGGTAATTCATGCCATAAATGGGGGTTGAAATTTCTTTGTTTACTGACACTTCAGTTCAACTGAAAGTGTTGAATCTAATTCTATTGTTTCAACTTGTGATTATTATATTGATTCAACTTGTGAGATCGAGTAGGCTTCTATTTTCCAATTGAAAACTAAGATTCTACATTCCATAACAAAGACAGATTATTTGATTATATTTATTTCTGCTTAGAATATTCTTGCACAATGGATACATGACATATTTAATTCTAATTAATTCGCTCTGTGTTTAACTTATAGAGACGGTTCCAATTGGATTATTGGGGTTATCGAGTACGTGGAATTCAAATATGATAATGAAATTCAATTTAAATTAATAATCATTGCAAATAATTGAACTTAATTTATTTTGATGTAAATAATATTGGTATTAAATTATCTTAGATTAATTAAATATTTATACTAATTATCTAAATTTCATTAATCTCAGAAATGATACAAGATAGAAACAAACTTTAAATTTATCAATTGGTCCTTTTGGCACGTACCACCTATACAAGTGGATCTTGACACCTTAAGGTGATGATGACATCGTCAAAAAAATGTATTTTTACAATTTTGTGAATTAAATAATTCGCATGGGTTGGTTGGAGTTGGGTTAACACCCAACACGCACTTAGAAAATGCTGAGTCATCACAGATTATATTCTACTGAAACTTGAATATCTCTCAAATGAAGTGAGCTAAATGGAAACTTCCAACTCACTAAGGGTTGTTGCCTTTTGAAACACCTTTCTGAAATAATTAACACCTTCATAGTGATGATGACATGGCAAAAAAATCCAAAATTGCACCTGTGCTGACAGCATGTTCTTTTGGAGGCACTATCAATAAACCACCACCAAAATATAGTGCCACCAAAGGAACATGCGTAGGCACAGCTGCAATTTTGGATTTTTTTTTATTACTGTGCCGACTATACTATAGTATGGTAGCCCAGTATTGATCTTACTGCCTTTATTATTTTTACTGGCCGACTATACTATAGTATAGTGGCCCAGTATTGGAATCACTGCCTTTATTTTTTTCTATATTTTTTCTCCGTAGACGGTGCCCTGGACAGAGCTTTATAGTTGTTGGGCTGAAACTTGGCATGTAGGGGCGATGGGACCGTCTAATTTGCACCTGCTCTTACAATTTTTGATTAACAAATTTTGGACACATTTTTAACACCTTTTAAAGAATCTTTGGTCCATAACTCAAAAAGTGTTATACTAAACCGTCAATTTTTATTTTACCATTGGATTCACCATAAAATTCTGCGTCTGATGGGAGAAGAAAACTTTTAATAACACGTTTAATTTCCGCCATAAAAAGGGGTTGAAATTTCTTTGTTTACTCACACTCCAATTTCAATAAAACTGTTAATTCCATTGTTTCAACTTGCGATAATTATATTGATTTAACTTGTTAAATCTTTCACTATTGTTCAACTTGCGATAATTAAATTGATTCAACTTATAAATTCCAGCTGGCTTCTATTTAATTGTAGTGTTACTATACAATGGATTAAATAAAATAAAATAATATATGAAATTTGTTGACTTTACTCAACTCACCGTGGATAACATTGCTAAAATAAATAACGAATAATATAATATATTATCAATACATAATGAATGAATGGCTTTAAACACAAGATGGTTTATGATAGAAACAAACTTCAAATTTATCTACCGTTCCTTGTGACTTGGACGAATTAACAAATGGTTCTTGACATCTTGAGGCGTTGATGACTTTGCGAAAAAAAATCCAAAATTGCAGCTTGTGCCGACAGCATGATCATTCGGAGGCACTATCAATAAACAACCAACAAAATATAGTGTCACCAAAGGAACATGCGTCGGCACAGGCTGCAATTTTGGATTTTTTATTTATCCGTAGCCACTCCACAGAACAGAGTTTTATCAACTAAGAGCCCAAATTTTTAGGATGGGTGTCTCATGGGTTACAGATGTGCACCTGGGGTTACGATTTTTGATTAACAAATTTTGGACACATTTTTACACCTGTTTAATGTTTGAAAGGGATCAATAAATGGTGCCCGGATATTTAATTTATTTGCATTCGATAGAGAATTAAATTCTACACCTTTTCACAGTGCACAAATTTTCAAATTGTGCTTAGTTTGTGCCACAATTGAGTTGCAAGTTTCCTTTGTTTACTAACACTTCAGTTCAATTGAAAGTGTTAAATCTAAAATTATATTGTTTCAACTCGTTATTATAATATTGATTCATCTTGTGAGATCGAGTAGGCTTCTATTTTCCAATTGAAAACTAAGATGATATATTTCATAACAACGACAGATTATGTGATTATATTTACTTCTGCAAGAATATTATTGCACTGTTAATATACTGACGTAATTAATTATAATTAATTCAGTCAGTATATGACTTAAATAATATATAGATGCTTCCAATTTGTTTATTAGGTGTGCGGAATAGAATTTGTATAGCCAAATTAATGAATTTATTATTTATAACAAAATAATTTAACTTAATAATTGTAAGTTGACATTGAAATTGGTGTTATATTATAAATAATATCAATAATTATTTATACTAATTAGCTAAATTTCATTAATCTCATAGATTATACAAGATAGAGACAAACTTTCAATTTATCAACTGGTCCTTATGCCAGGTACCACCTATACAAGTAAGTCTTGACACCTTGAGGTGATCATGACATCGTCAAAAAAAATTGTATTTTTACAATTTTGTGAATTAAATAATTCGCATGGGTTGGTTGGAGTTGGGTGAATACCCAACACGCACCTAAAAATGCTGACTCAGAACATATTATATTCTACTGAAACTTAAATATCTCTCAAATAAAGTGAGCTAAATTGAAACTTCCTCCACTCTAAGGGTCGTAGTCTTCTGAAACACCTTTCTGAAATACTTTAACACCTTTATAGTGATGATGACTTGGCAAAATAAATTCAAAATTGCAGCCTGTGCCGACAGCTTGTTCCATTGGAGGCACTATCAATAAACCACCAACAAAATATAGTGCCACCAAAGGAACATGCGTCGGCACAGGCTGCAATTTTGGATTCTTCTTTGTCCGAGCAGGTGCCCTGACAACACCTGTATACATTGAGGGCTGAAACTTGGCATGTAGTTGCGGAGTGACCGTCTAATTTGCACCTGGGGTTACGATTTTTTATCAAATGATTTCAACACCTATTTAAACCAATTATGGCTCATAACCTGAAATAATTAATATTGAGCTTGATAAAATTTACATGTACGGATAGAGAATTAAATTCTACACCTTTTCACAGTACACGAATTTTTAAATTGGGTTTCGTTAGTGCCACAATAGAGTTGCAAGTTTCGTTTGTTTACTAACACTTCAGTTCCATTTAAAGTTTTAAATCTAATTCTATTGTTTCAATTTGTAATAAATTTATTGATTTAACTTGTTAAATCCTACTCTATTGATTCCACTTGCGATAATTAAATTGATTCAACTTATAAATTCCAGCTGGATTCTATTTAATTGTAGCATTACTATACAATGGATTAACTTAAATTAATTTACATAAGGAATTTGTTGACATTACTCAACTCACCGTGGATAACATTGCTAAAATATATAACTAATAATATAATTTATTATCAATACATAATGAATGAATGGCATTAAACTCTAGATGGTTTATAATAGAAACAAACTTCAAATTTATCTACCGTTCCTTGTGACTCGGACCAATTAACACCTGGTTTTTGACACCCTGAGGCGTTGATGACTTGGCGGAAAACATCCAAAATTGCAGCCTGTGCCGACAACATGCTCCTTTGGTTGTACTATATTTTGTTGGTGGTTTATTGATAGTGCCTCGAATGGAACATGCTGTTGGCACAGGATGCAATTTTGGATTTCTCTTTCGCCAAGTCATCATCACTATAAAGGTGTTAAATTATTTCAGAAAGGTGTTTCAGAAGGCTACGAACCGTAGAGTGGTGGAAGTTTCCATTTAGCTCACTTCATTTGAAAGATATTCAAGTTTCAGTAGAATATAATATGTTCTGAGTCAGCATTTTTTAGGTGCGTGTTGGGTATTCACCCAACTCCAACCTACCCATGCGAATTATTTAATTCACAAAATTGTAAAACACATTTATTTGACGATGTCATCATCACCTCAAGGTGTTAAGACCCATTTGTAGAGGTTGTACGTGGCATAAGGATCAATTGATAAATTGGAAGTTTGTCTCTATCTTGTATAATCTATGAGATTTATGATATTTAATTAATTAGTATAAATAATTATTGATATTATTTATAATATAACACCAATTTCAATGTCAACTTACAATTATTAAGTTAAATTATTTTGTTATAAATAATAAATTCATTAATTTGGCTATAAAAATTCTATTCCGCACACCTAATAAACAAATTGGAAGCATCTATATATTATTTAAGTCATATACTGACTGAATTAATTATAATTAATTACGTCAGTATATTAACAGTGCAATAATATTCTTGCAGAAGTAAATATAATCACATAATCTGTCGTTGTTATGAAATATATAATCTTAGTTTTCAATTGGAAAATAGAAGCCTACTCGATCTCACAAGATGAATCAATATTATAATAACGAGTTGAAACAATATAATTTTAGATTTAACACTTTCAATTGAACTGAAGTGTTAGTAAACAAAGGAAACTTGCAACTCAATTGTGGCACAAACTAAGTACAATTTGAAAATTCGTGCACTGTGAAAAGGTGTAGAATTTAATTCTCTATCGAATGCAAATAAATTAAATATCCGGGCACCATTTATTGATCCCTTTCAAACATTAAACAGGTGTAAAAATGTGTCCAAAATTTGTTAATCAAAAATCGTAACCCCAGGGCACATCTGTAACCCATGAGACACCCATCCTAAAAATTTGGGCTCTTAGTTGATAAAACTCTGTTCTGTGGAGTGGCTACGGATAAATAAAAAATCCAAAATTGCAGCCTGTGCCGACGCATGTTCCTTTGGTGACACTATATTTTGTTGGTTGTTTATTGATAGTGCCTCCAAATGAACATGCTATCGGCACAACCTCCAATTTTGGATTTTTTTTCCGAAAAGTCATCAACGCCTCAAGGTGTCAAGAACCTTTTGTTAATTGGTCCGAGTCACAGGAACGGTAGATAAATTTGAAGTTTGTTTCTATCATAAACCATCTTGAGTTTAATGACATATGTATTGATAATGAACTATAATATAATGTTTAATTAATTTAGCAATGTTATCCACGGTGATTTGAGTTGAGTCAACAAATTCCTCATATTTGTATATTTTATTTAATCCATTGTATAGTAATACTACAATTAAATAGAAGCCAGCTTGAATTTATTAGTTAAATCAATATAATTATCGCAAGTTGAATCAATAGAGTAAGATTTAACAAGTTAAATCAATAAATTTATTACAAGTTGAAACAATAGAATTAGATATAACACTTTCAATGGAACTGAAGTGTTAGTTAACAAAGGAAATTTGCAACTCAATTGTGGCACAATCTAAGCCCAATTTGAAAATTCGTGCACTGTCAAAAGGTGTAGAATTTAATTATCTATCCAAATATGTAAATATTATCAAGTTCACTATTAATTAGTTCATGTTAAGAGCCATAATTAGCTTAAATAGGTGTTAAAATTATTTGATCAAAGATCGTAACCCCAGGTACAAATTAGACGGTCACTCCGAAGCTACATGCCAAGTTTCAGCCCTCTATGTATAAAGATGTGCCCAGGGCACCGTCTACGGAGAAAGAATAATAATAATAATAAAAATTGCAGCCTGTGCCGACGCATGTTCCTTTGGTGGCACTATATATTGTTGGTTGTTTATTGATAGTGCCTCCAAAGGAATATGCTTTCGGCACAGGCTGCAATTTTGGATTTTTTTCGCCAAGTCATCAACGCCTCAAGGTGTCAAGAACCATTTGTTAATTGGTCCAAGTCACAAGGAACGGTAGATACTAGATAAATTTGAAGTTTGTTTCTATCATAAACCATCTTGAGTTTAAAGCCATTCATTCATTATTTATTGATAATATATTATATTATTCGTTATTTATTTTAGCAATGTTATCCACGGTGAGTTGAGTAAAGTCAACAAATTTCATATAGTATTTTATTTTATTTAATCCATTGTATAGTAACACTACAATTAAATAGAAGCCAGCTGGAATTTATAAGTTAAATCAATATAATTATTAAAAGTTGAAACAATAGAATTAGATCAACAGTTATACTAAGGTTGAAGTTTGAGTAATAAAAGAAGTTTCAACCCCTTTTTATGGCATGAATTAAACTGTTTATATAAAGATTTCTTCTCCCATCAAACGCAGAATCTTATGATGAATCCAAATGTGAAATAAAATTTTGGGGTTTAGTATAACATTTTTTCAGTTATGGACCAGACAAATTTTGAAAGGTGTTAAAGATGTGTCCAAAATCTGAAAATCGTAACCCCAGGTGCAAATTAGACAGTCCATCCCCACCTACATGCCCAGTATCACCCCATTAAGATCTGTCAACGTTACGAAGAAAACATAATAAAAATAAAAATATAGGCAGTGATTTCAATACTGGGCCACTATACTAAAGTCTAGCCGGCACTGTAATAATAATAAAGGCAGTAAGATTAGAACTGCGCCACTATACTAAAGTATAGTCGGCACAGTAATACAATAGTTAATGCAGTGATTTCAATAGGGCCACTATACTAAAGTATAGTCGGCACAGTAATACAATAGTTAATGCAGTGATTTCAATAGGGCCACTATACTAAAGTATAGTCGGCACCAGTGGCGTAGCCAGGACCGGGCCTGGGGGGCATATGCCCGGGCAACTTCTCTCTGTGCCCGGGCAATCACTCGGTGCTGGCTACGCCACTGATCGGCACAGTAATAATAATATACAATAAAGGCAGTGATTTCAATACTGGGCCACTTTACTATAGTATAGTCGGCACAGTATTGAGTAACAAATATCATCATAAGACAGAACTTAAACCTTAGATGAATAAATTACTTAATTTCGTAATTTCTGTATATATATGTTAGAAGGATACGAAATTCCATTTATCGTCTTATTAATAGGAAGCTAATCTAAGTGTAATAAATAAACAATGCATCAGGGAAGTTAAGGTAATAAATCCCATGGTCAATTTTCCATTATTAATTTATTAGACTTGGACATTTCAATTTGAATTTATTTTTTAAGTAAATTCTTTAGTGTTTTATTAAAACTTTCGATTTGCCCTTGAGATGTAGGAGAGTATGGCGAACCATTTATCAATTTGATTCCAAGTTTAGGCATTACAAACTTGATTATGTTCGATATAAACTCCCCTCCATTGTCACTTTGCAAAATCGTTGGAACACCTTCTTTGTGAAACAAATCACAGAGTATCCTACAGACAGTAGCGAAACTAGATAGGGACGATGGGGGCACGTGCCCCCAGCGGCACGCTTTGGGGGCGGCATTTTGACATTTTCTTCCATTTTTTTTATCACAATTGCACGAATTACATGGTAATAAATATCTCTTTGAACCATTTCAAGTTAATTTTCCAGGTTTTTTCTTAACGATTGCAGTTGTCATCCGATACAATAATATTTTTTGAATAATTCAGGAATACATTTAGATATGAACTCAAAACGTTCAAAAGGTCGCGACCGGCTGAGCGGGGCTGGCATATAATTTATACTGCAAATGAATTAGATAACACAGGTTGCAATATATTAGCTGTGTACTTCATTTAAAAATACGTCTCCTGGATAAGTATATAAGCAAATATTTATGCTTTGTTTGTATATAAACTACATGTAATTAGCGTTTTTTGTCTGTGGGGCGGCGGCGGCGTTTTTGATGCTTGACCCAGCGGCACCCTATGAAACTACCAAATATGTAAACATCATGAACAACAAAAAATAAAGGTAATAAAACTATTTAAAGAAATACATAAAAAGGAAAGAAACACAAGAGTATATAGATAGCATTAGCATACCTAAAGTAATTCCTAAATCAAGATTTAATCACTTTGTCTTGTTTTTTCATTGTCTTCGGGTATATTGTATTTCCATGAGAGCCAAGCCAACAGGAAAAATATATTGTTGATAGCAACTCCAGCCAACAAAAATCCCACAAATGAATACTTCAGAGATTCTGTGTTATACTCCAAACAGGCCCCACGGGTACCACATCCAGTTTCTTGCCAGAGGATACAATTCAAATCGAAAATGCCACCAACGACTAACGGGCCAGGCAATTGTCCGAATAACCGAACTATCAATGATTGGATTCCTAACGCAACAGTACGGTCTTTGTCTGCTACACTTCTCAGAGTTAATTTGATGAATGGAATGTTATTAAAGAACAACAAGACAACGCCAATAAAGAGCAATACAAGAGCGATGATTATTGTGACAGTACAGAAATCAGAGCATTTCCCATCTGATGCGAGAGATCCGTTGGTGAGACAAGAACATTCTGAATATGTACCGTTTGGATTGGCCTGCTCGGGACAACCAGCAACACAAGGAGAAAAATACGTCACACCCTCAGAACATATTGGTTGGAAAAAGTTAGACCTGCAGTCACAGCTGGAAAAGCAACCAACGTTCTGATCACGAATTCTAAAGTTTGTTCTTGTTGTAGAGTTTGCATAGTCAACATTGACCCCAGCGATTCGAGGATATGCACAGGTAATCAATAATATTGGAGGGGTTAGTACCTCTAGCAAGCTTAGGATTAGAACCATTAATGCCAACCTCTCAACAGAGATCTTTTTAAGGAAGAATAGAGTAATCCCTCCTAAGAATATTCCAATTGAAGCAGCAGGAATGATGCTCCCCCCAATCAAGAAGGAAGCTATACTGGGAGATACAGAAAATTGAACTTCCACATATTTAGCCATAAATGCTATTGTACCCCCGACAACAAACGCACCAACGGCAACACCAATCGTAACAAATAGAAAGGTTAGGTTTTTCAGAATTCTGAACACGTAGAATGGGTACTCCTTGATCAATGTGAGAATTGGTATGTTGTGATCATCCTGGAATGCACCTCCTTGATTCTGTATTGGTTGCTGTTCCTTCCTCAACTCGTCATACTCTTTAGAGCCTTTGAGACGTCTGGGATAGAGGAAGAACTGTAACGACAATAGAATGCTCAGAACGCCTGTGATCACAAATCCAATCCACCAAGCACCTACCCACTGAGGGTCTGTGCTAGTCAGTGTAGTTGGTGTAAGTGGATCCACGAAGAAGGATAAGAAGAGCCCACCAAACCCGAATCCTAGCGCTGGGCCAAAAATTCCTACGGTGTAAAAAACACTGAGATATATTGAAGAATACCTTGGGTGAGTGCTATCATCAATGAACCCTGTACCAACTGTAAATATCGTGCTAGCCCCACATCCAATTATCATGTTACCGATAACAAAGAGAGGATAAAAATATATGAGCGGAGAACCACAGTCAGGTTGGAACATAGACGTGTTAGTGCATATCTCCGCTGAAGAAGTAGAATTAAAACTGTATGCACCACTGAAGTATTGAGGAGACGCGAATATCAAACTCCCTACCCCCAATGTGAAGAGAGATACTCCTAACACTCGAGGCTTGTTGCTTCTTCCACCAAAGTAGCTGCTGAATGGAAGAGCCAATATCACTCCCAGTTCGAAAGAGATGACAACGAATGCAGCGAGTGTACTAGATAGATTGTAACGACGTTCAATGCTGGAGAGTCCAACAGAAATAAATCCTGTAGCGACAGTACCTTCTAGTACAACGAAACAACAGAGAGAAAATAGAAACATTTTGGGATTGTTGAATATTTGGAACCATTTCGGAGAACATTTGTAGATACCGCATTTCCCATCATAGTACCCAGGTTGTTCTTTTTCTTCTTTTGTAACTGGACGATCGGCTGTTGGGCCAGCGTTACTTTTAGTGTCCGTTTGACTGGTAGGTGGCACCAGATCAATATCATTCATCCTCAAATACAAATCTGTTGTAACTATTTGTATACAAATTTTCAAAAATCTAGTTTTTATTACATATTAAAAATATATACAATAGTCTTGAGTTTACTAAGAATTGTAATAAGTGGGATTACTTTTGATAACAGTAAATATTATTTCTTAATCATAACCAAGGCCGGGGGAAGCAGTTATAAAGCGGCCAGCCGATGGCTTTACCGGCATATCTAGCGACGTAAGAGTGGCCAGGCCATGGCCTGACCACTTCCGACGGCCTGATAACAAATGAAGCAACCATGAGTTTTTGATGTTGATATTTTTAAGTAAATTGTTTTCGTCCAGGGTGTAAATTTCGATTATTTTCTTTCTACAGAACAAAGTTTTCAGGCCTACCCTATACAGTAGGGTGCGTCAATTGCCCCTTTAAATGGAAACAATTAATGTTCTCAGGTACAATAATTTCTACCGTAAATTGAGTAGTTGGGGATTGTTTTGTATCTGCTAATAATACCATTTGACACGTATGGTGAACGGTTTAGGATAGATTACAATATGAGAATATTCTTAGCAGTCCATCGTATCATCCGAATCATACATAATACCTGTCTGAAATATCAAAATGTATTATTAGCATAAATGAACCAAACTGTTAAAAAGAGAAAATATCTATATTATTATACATAATATAAAAGGGTGAGTTAAAAAACCTTCACAAAGGTGTTTTGGTAGGTAACAATCCTTTATCGCGTCAGAGGTTCCTTCTACGCCACTTAATTTCATGGATATTTGAGATTGATGAGTCAGCAATTATTCTTTACATGTTGGGCAGTGGCGGAGCTAGGATTATAATTTACCTGGGGCACACCTGGGGCCTACTTAAAGATACACTACTAATGCACACCTGGGAGCTAGGTCGGTAGCAAGCTCCTGAATAGTTGTGAATAGTGTTGACTATATGCATTTACTGTATTAAGTATTGTAAGCTTGTTTTACACTCAACGGCATTAAGTTATTAAAAGTTGGTGCCTTTTAATCTTCAGTAGGGGATCCAGAAAACTTTTTGTTATCAGCTGCGTAATTTCTCCTGAAGAGATAGGTTCACTAGAAAACGGTATCTCTTCCTTGGGGACGAAGCCTTTGGAAATTTAAAATTATGAACACCGAGCGAGCGAGAATTTTTAGGCCTTCTAGCCCTCTAGAAATTTTGATTATCCGAACTCCCCACGGCTCCAATTCCTATACATTACATAGTGGCCAATCTATAGCGAATTTCGATAATCCGAATCTTTGTGACTTGTTCCAACGAGTCCGGATAATCAAAGATTGCATTGATTAATTAAAAATTAACAGAAAGCTCGAAAAATATAGATAGTATGGAGATATTAAGTATGTAGTTATGATTGAACAATAATAGAGCAGTCAGGGGCGGCGGAAGCGGTCTGGCCGGTCTGGCCGGTCTGGCCATGGCCTGACCATTTTTATCAAGTATCCAGGCCAATAGCTTGACCACACTTACGTCACTAGTTAGGCCGGTCAAGCCATAGCCTGACCACTTTGCAACTGCTTCCGACGGCCCTGGTAGTAAAGTAGAGGTATCCTTTAGAAAAATATGTTTGCACAATTCACTCAATACTTGGGATGGATCCGCCGTTGCAGGACAAAATTGAAATAAGGGGAGGGCCCCATCCTAGGTTCAACAACTGGGGCCTCAGCTGCGCCATCCGGGGCCTGGCCCCAGCTGGCCCCGCCACTGATGTTGGGTAAACTCTAAACAACGACAATTAATTTGTAATACATGTACTCGAATTCCCAAATTGTAAAAACATATTATTTAACGATGTTACCAACACCTCAAGGTGTAAACACTAATTTGTAGAGGTGTTACGTGTCATAAGGAACAATTGATAATTTGGGAGTTTGTTTTTATCATAGAACATCTTTGAGATCAATAATTTTTATTTAATTTTATTAATTAATTTGTAAATTTTAGTTATATCTCCACTATTAATGGTATTATTGTTTCAGCTCCACACAAAGTTTATCTGAGTATGCGGGCGAGCGGCATAATTAATAACTAGCGCGCTTCGCTTGCTAGGTCGCTTCGCGGCAGAACACAACCACACACCAACCGCGAAGCGATTGGTGTGTGGTTTATATACTCCTAATATTGATTATAAAGCGTAAATAGGCTTAAATAGTAAAATTTAACAATGTGAAATTTTAGTGATTACGTCATCATGCGATAATGAGTTAGCATAGTGGCGATCTGGTGCGACCAACGTGTCAGCATCATTAATCTACATGTTCTATTAAATTTTCAGATTTTTATCTCTTAAAGGGCGCGAATTATGTGCGATTATGTGAATTTTCAGGGTTCTCTAAATGTGACAATGACGTCATAACTTTTCGAGGTGTGAGAAATTTTGAGTGGAAACCTCAACTTGTTGGCGGGTGCCAAAAGTTACCCCTATATGCCAAAAATCACATTTGGAAACCGTCCACTTTCTTCAATCAACTCGTAACATACAAACAAATATATATATATACACACCCACATATACTCCCAGGCTTGTGTTTTAAATTTTAATAGTATAGATTATCTGAGCAAATATTCTAATTTGTGATTGGCATATTGATAAAATATGTAATCGTTGGATAATAATGCTTGTCATAGTTTCTGCTTTTGTCAAGATAATAATAAAATATATCCGGACGGACGGGGATGATAAACAAGTTATTTATTTTATAAGGCATAATTAGACAAAAGTACTTATTATCCGAGAGTACGTCTTACGCCGAGCACGTTTAAGCGAGTTTCACTGATATACTAATCACATAATCTGCCGTTGTTATTGAATATAATATTTTAAATCTATACTATTAAAACACAAACCTGTATATATTATATATACGATCCCCTCGGTCTCGGTCGCTTTGCGACGGTTCGGCGCTTCACGCCTCAATTGACAACCGCTGCGCGGCCTTACTACTCCTTGAAAGAAATCATTTAGGAATATACTACATCTCTGTGGTGTATTAAATATATTCCTCATAAAGTCCCCTTAATAAATGCTACACAATTTAATTGGTTTGGAAAATTCAAATACTTCTATTAGTAGCAGAAATAAATTTGAATTGCACGATAAGGATAGCTCGAATCCAAATAATACTAAAATAAAAACATGCAATAGATATAGACAAATTATTGATTGGTTAATTGAATTTATTTTCAATCAATTAGATTGCAGCCTCAGAAAATATTTACATTATGCACATATGTATTTTTAATCCATACTAACAAACCCTCGAATTTAATTGGCTAACAAATATTGTCACCTTCAAATGTGAATATTTATCTTCAAAAACCAATAGATCGTTGTCGCAGTACAAAATTACCCCTGTATACAATTTTTCAGCTTTTTGGGACTGGTAGTCTTTCCAATTAATTCTGGACAAAAAAACACACACACAAACACACTGGGCCGGATTTACAAGGTGGAGGCCCTGGGGCAACCAGTGTTGTGGAGGCTCCTAACCAGGGACGTTGCTAGGATTTTTCACATAGGGGGGCATAGAAATTGCCAGGGAGCCAAACATTATATTGGTGTTAGATCTAGCAGTTGACGTTACCAAAATGTAGGCGATAAAGACGAAGTTTTCTATTTAAAAGTCCTGCAAAGTATGAAAAGTAGCCTACAAAAATCAATACATTAACAAGAATTTTGCAACCCAAAGCACAAATTACAGCTTAAGTACTAATAATGACAGTAATAAAAAGTCAATTTTGACAGGTAACAGGTCTAAAGTAAAAGGTGTATTGGGTTTGTAAAGAGTTTATTAGAAATTAGAACAAAAAATGCCAAAATAACTAGAATTATCCTACAAGGCGTATCTAGATTACTAACAGTCCATTCCTGCCAACCGACAGGGATTACAACCATTTTGGATTTTCTGTACAGGCGTATGGGATGTAATAAAATTGTATATGGATTACTAGCTTGGATAAATTATTGATTGTTTGTCGAATAATACATAAAAAATGCTGAAGCCTAAAATGTAGCATTTTGTTTTGTATAATTTAATAGACTATTCAAGCGTACAGCAATTCTCTGTACAACTATATATTTCAATATTATCTGCGTTCCTAAGTGATTATTTTGATTTATGTCAAACTTAATAAGAATAAATAACATGTTCTTATGTATATTTTGGCACACATAATAAAATGCTTTGGGGTCAGTGTAATTCGTTTCAATAAAGTGTAGATTTACATTTTAGAGGAGCGCGAGCGTGCGAAGCGAGCGAGAAAATTTTTTGAGGTGTCTAGGGATCTTGACCAATGTACAGGGGAAAATTGGAGCCTCCTACAGGCATATGACTCAAATGGATTGGAAAGTGTGAACTCATTAAATTGAATTCAATAGCATCAATGAATCAGAGGAATAAAATGGTTCAATATATTTTAGCAGAAGAGCATTGCCCTGGGGCGAGGATTTCTACCAGGGGGGAATTTCCCCCCTATGCCCCCCTGTGGTGACGTCCCTGCCCCTAACTCCTTCCACTACAATTGTCTATGAGAAATGAAGTACAAACTTGGTGGTGGAGGCCCCGGGGCAGTTGCCCCGGTTGCCCATGGGTTAATCCGGCCCTGCAAACACACAACAATTTCGCTTTTAATAAATAGATATATGTTATGTCGATTTTGTCAAATAGTCGATTTTACAAAATCAACATCCAAAATGTCGATTTTGTAAAATCAACATACAAACTTAAGTTAAATTTTTTAATAGTTGATTTTATAAAATAGAGATTTTTAATTGGTTGATTTAGTAAAACGACATTTCAGAATGTCGATTTTATAAAATCAACATTTTAATTATTTGATTTTGTAAAATCGACAATCTGAAATGAAGATTTTGTAAAATCGACATTTCAGAATGTCGATTTTACAAAATCAACTAATTAGAAATGTCGATTTTACAAAATCAACTAATAAAAAATGTTGATTTTATAAAATCAACTTATTTTAATCGTTGATTTTGCAAAATCACCCTGGAATATTTTCTCATTATAGTAAAATATTTTCTTCATACAAGTGTATACTTAGGTATATACTTGGATGAAGCGAATTCTGAACAAAATGCAATAAAAATAAGGCCTATCCCAGTAATATAGCAAAAGTCGTTGACTTGTTTTAGTTTCAGTTGATTCATGTTGATTTTTAAAAATCGACATGTTGATTTTGTAAATCAACATTTGACAAAATCGACATAACATACCAGCGCGCTTCGCTTGCGAGGGCGCTTCGCGGCAGAACATAACCACACACACCAACCGCTTCGCGGTTGGAATGTGTAGTTCATATACGTCTCTAACAATGTTTAAAAAGCGCTAAATAGGCCTAAAATAATCAAATTTAATAACAATGTGAAATTTTAGTGATTGCGTCATCATGCGATAATGAGTAGCCATATTGGCAATCTGGTGTGATCCACGTGTCCGCATCATTAATGTACATCTTCTATTAAATTTTCAGAATCCTATCTCTTAGAGGGCGGGAATTATGTGCGATTAAGTGAATTTTCATGCTTCTCGAAATGTGACAATGACATAAAAACTTGGCGAGGTGTGATAAATTTTGAATGGACATCCTGGTGCCAAAAGTTACACCTATATGTCAAAAATCACATTTGGAAACTGTCAGTTTCTTCAATAAACTCGGAACTTACAAACAAATATATATAAACATATCTACGTATACTATAAAACACAAAGGTGGGTGGGTCACGGCATAAATGGTCCGCCGCCATAATAGGTCCTACCGGACCATCCATGGCAGCCGTGGATGGTCCCCCTTATTAATATTGAATAAAAAATTTGACTAAGATTTACTGCGAGCTACCTCCTGAAAATTCTTAGAATAGTACCACTTCGTGTTAGTCTTGTTAGTAATATAGGGGTAGCGTAGACAGTTCAATTGTGCTCAGTCAATAGAGACTTGTGCCTCCCAAGTTCAATAGTACCACTTTGTAGTAGTTTTGATAATTCTCTATAATTTGACAAATGAGGGTAAGCAAGACGCATCAATTGTCTAGAGATGAACTTGCGGCGCCGAAGAATATCCGGAGGTATATCATTACACGGCAGATTAGAGTCAGAGCACCCAGAATGGTTCCGGGGGACATACGTATACCGCGCCATAGATTGTCCGGGGGTCCATGCACGGCAAATGGATGGTCCGGAAGAACCTTATTTGGCGGAAGGGGACGATCCACGGCATCGTACATGGTCCGGCCGGACCATCGATGGCGCAGTACATGCAGTGCTGGCTTTAGCTCTTTCGGCGCCCCAAGCAAAAAGTATCCAGGCGCCCCGCGTTTTCCATCAAATACTAATTGAATATGTAATTTTTCGCCCCCTAAATAATGGTGCCCCACGCGGTTGCTTGTGTTGCGTGTGCCTAAAGCCGGCCCTGAGTACATGGTCCCCGGAACAACCATGGCGCCATGGATGGTCCGGCCTGACTAACCGTTGGGGTACCATAAATGGCATGACAGGTGTCTGTGTGACGTGTGTGTATATATTTGTTTGTATGTTCCGAGTTGATTGAAGAAACTGGACGGTTTCCAAATGTGATTTTTGGCAAATAGGGGTAACTTTGGGCACCCGCCAACAAGTTGAAGTGTCCACTGAAAGTTTATCACACCTCGACAAGTCATGACGCGGTTGACGCCATTGTCACATTTCGAGATCCCTGAAAGTTCACTTAATTGCACATAATTCCCGCCCTCTAAGAGATAGAAACTTAAAATTTAATAGACATGTACATTAATGATGCGGACACGTTGGACACACCAGATTGCCAATATACCTACTCACTATCGCATGATGACGCAATCACAAAAATTTCACATTGTTAAATTTTACTATTTTAGGCCTATTTACGCTTTATAATCAATGTTAGAGACGTATATAAACCACACAGCAACCCGCGAAGCGACCTAGCAAACGAAGCGCGCTAGTTAGAAAATAGAAGCCTACTCGACCACACAAGTAGAATAATAGAAATAGATTTAACACATTCAATTCAACAAGGAGAGTACAAAGGAAATTTTCAACATTAAATAGGTATAAATAGGTGTCCAAAATATGTAATAATAAAATCATGACCCCAAGTGCAAATCTGTAATACATCACAGGGCTTTTTTTAAGGGCGATCTTGGTGTTAAAATTACACCACGAATTTTTGCGAGCTAAACACGATTCGGCAGCGGGGGAAAAAAATTCGGTGGTTACACCGCGATTATGCTGAGTTGTACTAAGGACCCATGAAATACCTATCCTCAAAATCTGGGATGTTAGTGACTCAAACTCTGTTCTGTGGAGAGGATACGAACTAATATAAGTAGTCGGCACAGTAATTATAGTAAACTACATAAATAAATGACATTGATTCGTAGTTATATACTACATCATAGACTACTATTTAATATTATAGTAGTCTATGACTACATATATCTACTAGTTATAGTTGTAAGTGTCGCTACCACAAGAGATACTAAGAAGTTTTCTATTTTAAAATTACTCTGATAAGATAAATACGATTTTACTAAATAGATATCTCCTGATTTGATTGCAAAAATATAAATTAGACGCCTCTTAAATTAAATATATAAATCATAGAATTAATTAAAAACATAATTGAATATTAATTCTAATACAGTGCAACCTCTATAAGTGGGGTCTCTATAAATGGGGAACCTCCATAAGTGTGGAATTTTTTTACAATATTCGTATATATCCATACAAATGAACCTCTATAAGCGGGGAAGTGGGCAATGGGAGACCATAAATTTCAAGGAGTTTTTTATCTCCATACAAAACAACCTCCATAAATGGGGGGAATGGACAAATCCTAACATGATTCTTATAAAATAATACAATATTTCCAATAAATCGACTCTAAAGTTTTACAGAAAAAATATTTTCGATTGATCTACTCTGATGTTTTTAGAAGAAATCACCTAGTGTAGATCAACAGTTAACTAAATTGTCATAATATACAAATAATAACTATAACGTGCATTAATGTGTGTGTTATATGAATACTTTGTATAATATAGCATATATAATGCTTTTCCAATTGAATTTTATAACCGGGGAATGGGGGGCAATTGAAATTTTCCCCGTCCCATGCTCCCCCACTTATAGAGGTTCCACTGTATTAATATATTAGTTTCAAGATTATTAACCAAAATATTGATAAATTATTAGGATGTTTAGGGAAGAATAATTGAGCCACCATATGATCAGAAATAAATTATCGTTTTTACTCAAATCACCCACATTTTTCACTAAACCTTAATATTCATTTTGATACAAGTGTTGAATTTGCTTATACGTACATTCAAAAATCCAACTCGTTATCTAGTATAGTATCGAATTAATAACGATACCATCAAAAAATTCTGCTACTCTCTAGCTCTCCAGCCAAGTATATGTTATGTCGATTTTGTCAAATAGTCGATTTTACAAAATCAACATATTCTATTCGTTGATTTCGCAAAATCACCCTGGAATATTTTTACTGTACCGACTATACTATAGTATAGTGGCCCAGTATTGGTCTTAGTGCTTTGGTATATAATTAGTCCGTAGCCTCTCCACAGAACAGAGTTTTATTAACTAAGAACTGAAATTTCAGGATAGGTGTCTCATGGGTTACAGATGTGCGCCTGGAGTCACGATTTATTAATTTCGACTTGGGAAGATTTTTAATGGGACTTTTAGCTTTTTGTCCCATGAGAAAATACATGCAATAACAAGAAAAAAATTAGAATTATTATTGTCAAAAAAGTATTTTGCAACTGATAGCTCTTCACGATTTTTTAATCTGTCCTCATTTTCCTGATAATTAGGCTCAAAGTTGCCACAATTCACCCTTAACTTTCTAAAATCGTAAATTCATTAATATTCAGTTATGCAATTATTTCGTGGTTTCGATAAATATCTACTATTCATGAATAATTCAATTAAAATTCAGTGTTATTTCGATTCAAGTTATTGTTGATATCATAATTACAATAAAGAATTCTAGTATATATGAATAATTAATTTACATCAATAGCTATTATTATACAAATCAATTTCTGATACCATAGTTACAATAAAGTATTCTATTTATATGAATAATTCAATTTGATTCAATAGCTGCTACTATATAAATCGATTTCTAATACAATAGTTGTATTAAAGTTTTCTCCGATTAGTGGGGTCAAAAATTAAGGTTCCGTGACCAACCTCTGGCTAGTTAAGTTTTATGGCTGATTCTGATACTTTAGGATATAACTCGCGATTTAAGCTCCCATGCCGCTCTGGAAAGTTTGGGCAAACTTTTTTATAGCGACAAATTCAAAGGGCCTCTGGCAATAATTTTGAAAAATTAAGGTCCCTCTCTGAACATTTCATAAATTGAGATTAGAGTATTTTTGAACAGTATACAATAAGCTATGTAGTATGTCTCCATGTAAATCTCGGTAATAGACCTAAATTTACCACTTTGACTATACAAAAATTAAAAAATCCAGTCAATTGACGTCAAAATTGTGATAATTATATATATAAAGTGGGCGAATAAAACGATTATGGGTCATTTTTTTTGCTTCGTCACCCCCATGTGAGATCCCCAGAAGAGTCAAAGTGGTAAATTTAGGTCTATTACCGAGATTTACATGGAGACATACTACATAGCGAGTTAAAAGGTTATTGCATGTATATAGGATAAGATATGCTTCAAATCCCTTAAAAAAATAGCTTAAAAAGGGACCTCCCATGGTGATAAATGACGTAAGAATCTTCAAAAGGTTATTACAGTAAAAGTATAGTCCCGATTGAGTTGAAATTTTCAGTGCAGCTACTACTTATTGTATACTGTTCAAAAATACTCTAATCTCAATTTATGAAATGTTCAGAGAGGGACCTTAATTTTCAAAATTATTGCCAGAGGCCCTTTGAATTTGTCGCTATAAAAAAGTTTGCCCAAACTTTCCAGAGCGGCATGGGAGCTTAAATCGCGAGTTATATCCTAAAGTATCAGAATCAGCAATAAAACTTAACTAGCCAGAGGTTGGTCACGGAACCTTAATTTTTGACCCCACTATATATGAAAATTCAATTTCACTTAACAGTTATTCAATTTCAGAACGATTTCTGATATTCAAACAATGGATTAATGAGATGGAATATCTATTTGTATAAATATTTGTCTATGTGTGTGCTTGGTGCCCGAAATGTATTAGAGTGTAAGGGAGGTTTATATCGCATTAATAATAGAAATATAAACTTAACGCCTTATGTCATTCTAAATAAACAAGTATGCTGATTTCAATTTCAAAACGTTAACTGATATATAAACAATGGATTATTGAGATGGAATTTCTAGGTTATTACTATTCGTTTGTGTGCTTGTTTGGTGCCCCAATTGTATACGAGTTATAGGAGGTCTAAAACGCATTTATAATGGAATATAAACTTAAACTCAAGATGGTTTAAGATAGAAAGAAGCATGAAATTTATTAAACGTTCCTTTGTCCCGTAACAAATTGATAAATTAGTGTGAACACCATGTGACGTTCATGACATGGCGAAAAAAATCAAATTTGCAGCCTGTGTCGACTTCATTTTTGATTTTTTAATTCTGGTAAAAATTCATTTTGGTAAAAAAATTCTTCAAATAAGTCGGTTACACAGGGTTTACACGCCTTAATTTTTTTACTCGCCATAAGCCTTGTTTTTTTTTTATTTTTATAAAAAATAGTATAGCGAGTATGATAAATGAAAAAAGCGAAATATAAAAATTAAGGCGAGTAAAATTATTCATTGGGTGCCAGAAAAAAAATTAAGGCTAGTAAATAAATTTATTAGATGGAAAAAAATTAAGGCGTGTAAAACTTAAGGAAAGTAAATTAAGGCGTGTAAAATTTGGTGAACA
The DNA here is from genome assembly GCA_028753945.1 of Hexactinellida sp. DTS-2022. NCBI lineage: Eukaryota > Metazoa > Porifera > Hexactinellida > Hexactinellida sp. DTS-2022. The sequence continues at coordinate 4,609,068 of JAPNXP010000014.1, forward strand.
ATAGATATTCGAAACAAGTGCTTTTTTGAACCCTTAATAAATTAACCCAATTAGTGGCAAAGGTGTAATATTTTATTAAAAATCTCCAATAAGGATAAAACTAATAATGGTGTTTTACATATAGTAAACAGTAATTCTGCAAAGTATAATTTGAAAAATTGTGGCTAATCAACATTTATTCATAATTAAATGGATTAAAGGTTGTTATATGATGAGTAAAGCAATTGGGCTATGACTGAAAAAAAAATTAAGGCGAGTAAACCAATTGGGGTATGACCGAAAAAAAGTAAGGCGAGTAAACCAATTGGGGTAGGATCGGAAAAAACTAAGGCGAGTAAACCTAGAGGGGTAGGATCGAAAAAAAACTAAGGCGAGTAAATCTAGAGGGGTAATTCTGAAAAAAAGGCTAATAAATCAATTGGAGCTCGGACGAAAAAAATATGGCAAGTAGATATGAATGACCAAAATTAAGGTGCCTTAATTTTACACTCATTTTTTAGAACCCTGAGTCAATATACTTGGATGAAACGGATTCTGAACAAAATGCAATAAAACCTAGGCCTATCCGAGTAATATAGCCAAAGTCGAACACTGGATTTAGTTCTGTTGATTTATATTGATTTTGTAAATCAACATTTGGCAAAATCGACCTAACATATATAATAATAAGCAATTTGTATGCTGTTGAAATCACTTCTTAGATTCCCAATTTGTAGAATAATTAATTAAACCGATTGAGAATATCTCACATTAATTAATTAATACAAATGTTTTCAAATATATCACATTAATTGAATAACTAATGAAATATTCATGGTGTTAATTAATTAGTAAGTCATTGGACTGTAATAGGAAGGGTATAAGAGATCTAACAATTATATTAGCAGTGTTGGCACAAAATTTCTGTGTTAAAGCCTTTTAAAACTTTTGTCTTTTGACATTTGTTTTATCAAACTTGTTTTTGCATCTATGGGGACAAAATCAAAACAAATTCGCCCTTACTTACTTTTCGCACTCTTTAGTATTGAAAGGAAAATAGTTAAGTTTTACAAACGGTTTTGCTGGAATTATTGTTATTTTGACTGTGACTAGAAATCTGATTGTCCCATAAGACCAGAGTATAGCATGGAATAACTCTTCATTTTCACTTAAGCTACAATGCACTATTCTGCTATCAGCAAGAACAATATCATACGAGACGCAAGTCTCTTTGAATAGACCGTATATATGCGAGGAGGTTTCTATTCCTACTCCCATTATGAGGCCCCCTACAGTGAGATCATCTAGCTCAGGCAGAACTGGAAGCGTGTAGCCTAAGGTAATTAGAGATGCGGATATTTGTCCCATGGTTACCAACGGTTCAACTTGGCATGTTCTATTTCCGGTATCTATATTTAGAATGTCATGAAGGTTAACTGGTACTTTCCAATGAGCGTCTTTATACGCGCTATCTTCATAGAAACTGTTAGGAACGTAAGTCTTGCTGTACACATTTTGCTAACGCTACCTTCTAATTTCCATCTTTTCACACATTCCTGTATTTCTATAACGCGCTTATTAATGTTATTATGGTTCGCAAGCGCGCGCTATGTAATCGCATGATAATGCTATTCCGCATATAAAAGTATATTTCGTATAGAAATTAGAAAGGAAAGGCGAAGTAGGAAGAAACAAACGAACACCCATCTATGTTTAGTTAGTATGTACTCGAATTTGAAATAGAGGAAGAGAAGATTTGCGATTAATATTGAGGGAAATAATAAACCAAATTCGACATTTGATATCTGTAACTGGGCTAATGAGTTTATTATATTTAATAATTTTTTTAATAAAATTTGTAAAATTCCACAATCACAAATTCCACAATTTCTTAAAGCGAAGCGTCAAAATTTGAATGATTTAATCAGCTAATACCATTTCTAATTAAATATTAATTGCAGTCATTCTTAAACAACATAAATTCACTTTTGTGCTCCGGGGATTATTGAAAGGTGTTTGGCCGTTGTATAATTACTGTGGTGTTCGCTTTGGTTGCAGGCGAACTTGCTATTATAACCGGACCACCGATTGGAAACTTGATTATGATGGATATGATTGTAAACCAAATTCAGGTGGACAAATAGAGAAGTGGACAATTAAAGTACTAAAAATAATTAGCAACAATTGCGCTAAAATAATATTATCCAAGTAAACAGCGAAGAACGAACGTGGAAAATTACAAGCTGGAATACTACAGTAGACTCTCATTAATTAATGGAACACCGGGGGACAGTCAATATTAGTTAGCTATATCCGGAATTTCGTACTAACCGAGTCACTCGCATGCATTTGTAGAGGCTAGGGGAATTAAACTTTGTACTGCTTAATAAGTAGATAATGTATCTAATTCCAATTGACATTATGGTTGCTATGCAATCAGCCACGTGTAACCAAAAAACTTTCCCTAACTTTTAAGTTATTTCCATAACAACCAATAAGTTACTATGGTATGCTCAGGTTACAAAGTATTTAATAGAATCTGCAGAATCTAAAATAAATTACTTGAACAAACTAACTTCATACAACAATCAAATGGCCACCAATCTGCCACCAAATGTGCCACTAAACACATTCGCACAGTTCGATGCTGTTGCCATAGAAATAGCCCAAACCTTTGACCCTCTTATCGCACAGCTGATCGCGAGGAGGGATGCTCTCCTACTCGAACTGTCCCAGCTCCGAGAGGACTACACCATCAAGGAGACCACGCGTAAGGCTGCCATTCAGGAACTGGAACTAACTCGTCAACAGTTGCAGCTGATGAGTCTCAAAGTGAATACGAACATTCCTATTCACCAACAGGCCACTGAGCTGTACCAACAGGGCCTAGAGGGTCTGTCGACACCTACCAAACTCCCGTACCCTCTCTTCGACTGTCCGACTCTCCAAACGCTACGGAGAGTAATCTCAGGATTCGGGGAGCTGTCAGCTTGTGAGGTACCCGACTATTCCAAAAAAATGGAACCGACACTAACAGCTGGGAAGAAAGGGAAAGGTGCCAAACAACTCCTTGCAACTGGCCTCTCGATTGATGAAGCAAGCAAGCTAATCTACGTAGCTGATAGTGACAACTCCCGAATACAAGTGGTGTCATTTGAAGGGAAGTTCGTAACAAGCTTCGGACAAGGAATACTCAGGGGACCATGGGGCATAGCTGTGACAGACGAACACATATTAGTTACGGACACAACACACCACTCTCTGTTCCAGTTCGTTAAGAAAGATCTGAAACTAAAGAACAGAACTGGAACTGAAGGGAGTCAAGAAGGACAGCTGCATAACCCATGCGGTCTCTCCATCGACACAAATGGAGATGTGTTTGTTGTAGATAGCGGCAATAGGAGAATAGCAAAGTACTCCAAAATGCTTCGATACAAAATGTGTTTCACAACTATCCAATTCCACATCCCACAAGATGTGGAACTGACTAAGTATTGTGTCGTGGTGCTGGACTGGAGTCCCAATGGTGTTATCAAGTTATTTTCAAGGAATGGATCCCTCCTCAGTTCCTGTATTTCTTTTGGAGAGGGACGGGATTGTTTGGTGAACTACCCTTTCTTCTTCTGTGTGGATCCAGCTGGGAATATCATCATTAGCGACACTAGCCACCATGCAATAAAGATATTCTCGAAAAGCGGACAGCACATCCATACCATTGGGAAGGAAGGAAACAAAATAGGAGAGTTGATTAGACCATTTGGTATTTGCATATCTCAAAAAGGAATTATATTTGTTGTGTCTCAGAATCCTAATTACTCACTACAATGTTTCTAATTTATGTTTGTTTGAAGTTTGCTAATAAAATAGTATATACCTATTACAGTAGAAGCTCGCAAAACGGGGCACCTTGGCGTTTCTGAAATATGCCCCACTTTGGGAGAGTGCCCCGGTTTGCGAGCTTATCTACAAATCTAAATATTATTACAAATATGAAAACAAAGTAACAAATCAATGAAAAAGAGTGCAAAGGTTTGCGAGCTTTGCCCCGGTTCGAGAGCGGAATTTATATATGATAAAACCAAATTCGGAAGTAACTGCCCCGGTTTGGGAGGTGCCCCGGTTTGCGAGCATCTACTGTAGTATATAGATTCTTCCTATATAGCTATACTCGCGTAATTGCAAGTCGCATTTTGCATGAAATTTGCTTGCAAATATGCAAACTTGCAATTAGAGGAACAGAATTAACATTAATGCTCGCTTGGGGACTGAAATAATAGAGCAATTGCAATTACACGAACATCACGAAACTATCAGACCAATTTTTAATTTTTGTATTATTCTTTCTATAGCTAGTATCTGTATAGCAAATCGCTTTATGAGCGTTTGGGAACGATTTGGTGTAGTGAGATCCTGGGCAGTTTGCTTTCTACTTGGATTCGCGATTGAATTATTTATGATAAAAGTCCGAATCGGGAAAGAAACATTTTACGAGACGGCTTTACGTAAACAGACAGAAAGAAGGAAAAATAGAATTATCCGCCAATACAACATACTATTTCCCAAGAACTAATAATGCCATTTGGAATGTCAAAAAGTAGATACTTTATACTGATAGCTGGTGGAATTATATCAGCGTTATTTGGCGGCTCAATAGTGAATAGAATATACAGACCTAATATGGTACTGAATTTGGAACCTGAAATAATTGAGATGGAAAGAGAAATCGAAAAATTCAAACGTGAAAGTTCAATCAAAACAATTTTAGATCGAATTAACCCTCGTCTGGCTAGGAATGTAAAATTGAAACTGAAAGTTAATTGAATTTCAATTGAAAGTGAAAGTGGGGTTTTTCTATTTATACCTTTTACCCCCAGGCACGTAGCTACGGGGGGGCGAGGGGGGGCAACTGCCCCCCCAAAAGTACTTCTCGCCCCCCCTCCCAAGAGAATTTAGGAAGTGTTCGTTATAGTAAATAGAGTGATTCGTCCCCCCTTGCCCCCCCGACTCCCTGCACTTGCCCCCCCAACATAAAATTTGCCCCCCTGAATTACATACTCTAGCTACGTGCCTGTTTACCCCAAGCCAGCCGAGGGTTAAAAAGGATTAATTTTATACTATTTACTTCTATTATTAATAATTAAATTGTATAATACAGTCAACTCCCGTTATAACGAAGTGCTCGGAACCGTAGTTTCATTTCTTTAAACCGGAGTTCGTTATAAGCAGAATTCGTTATAACCGGAGTTCGTTATAACCGGAGTAAATGAATAGATTAGAGCAGGCCTTCCCAAATAGCGGCGTGCGCGCCATTTGTGGCGCGCGGAACGGAAGCGCCCCGGGATTCCCCCCCCACCAGAAATTTGGAAAGTATGATGTTAACATTAAGATGTAGCAGCAGTTAGAATAGCTTTCCTAGTGTAAACTTAGTACATAACAATAATAATACTCCACAACTCTATTCTGTAAAACTCTATAGCACTCTATTGTTTCTGGCTTCCAGAGGCGAAGCCCCTGGACCCGACTGGGGGCCTACAACGTGGATCCACAAACATTCCCCCCCAGAAACAAATTCTCTATGAAACCCTGGAAAGGGAAAATTTATTGGAGTTGTAAGTCAAAATTCATTATTTACGAGAAGTTCAAGGTAGTGGCGCTTCGAACATTCCCATTAAAGGTATATGGCGCTCCATCCAATATAATTGGGAAGCCCTGGATTAGAGGCGCCTCTAATCCCATATAGCCTAGGCCAAGGGTGCTCAAACGGTGGCCCGCGAGACCATTCGCTGTGGCCCGCGGATAATACTAAAGCCAGAGGCGATCTATGATTTGTGGCCCGTAAGGCGGAGCCTAATTTTTAAAGTGGCCCGTAGATTTAAAGTTTGAGCACCCCTGGCCTAGGCTATATGGGATTTAAATGACTTCGTTATATCCATATCGTTGTAACCGAAGTTTTAATAATGTAATAAGATAGAAGGATTTCCGGACCATAGAACAACTTCGTTATAAGCAGGTACTTCGTTATATCCGACTTGGTTATAATGGGAGTTGGCTGTAGTATTAATTAATTATTAGTTATTATAGGAATTTTTTATTTAATATGATTTTCTAAATTTATTGACAATACAAATACAATCAAAAAGCAATCAAAATATAAAATTACAAATAACAATTAAACAGAATTTAAATGAAACAACGCAATTTCCTTTCTGATATATGTTTAATCGGAACCATATAGAAATAAGTCCCAGTATTAACATACACATAGGTACCAGGGATAGGGTTATATAACCCAGCAAAGAATGGATTAGATAAATACATAACAATTTGAACAGGGAAAAATTGACCACCATGAGTGTGTCCACCTAATATTAACTCTACTCCCCATTCTATTGCTTCTCGCATTGCACTATGTTGATGGGCTATTGGAATTTAGAATAGTAGCGCGGCTTTTATCACGGCCTGATAAAGCAGCATGTATGTCTATCAAATGGTTTTTGTCACCTAAACTACGAGTGACAATATCTTCAATTCCAGCTAAATAAAACCAATCTTTCGAATCGGTTTTGGACACAATTTGAGCACGTCCGTTTAGCAAAGATATAACATGTAGAGATCTGAGGTTGAAATAAGATTATTCATATCGAGTATATAATAGTCGTGATTTAAGATTCTTTAACGGATCCATTGCAAGCCCCCCTCTAACTACTGGTTAAATCTACGCTAATAACGATTAAATCTGGGTTCAATTTGTTTACCAATTCAACTACTTCGTTCACTTCTTCTACTCCTATTATGGGACCAATGTGTATATCTGAAATGTGTGCTAAAGTAAACCCATTTAATTCCTTACGTCCACCATACACAATGCAACAAAGTTGCTTGCAACTTTGTTGCATCGTGTATGTTAAATTTACATGCAAAAAAGTTGCACCGTGTATGTTGACTGTTGCACGCAATATAGTTGCATGGAAATTGGACATTTTAATTTTCTTGCAACTTTGTTGCACGAAAATATGGAAATTCAGTACATATTTTTCAGATTATTTTCGTTTGCATTTTTTCACCTACCCAAAACAATTGAAAAATTCACATGTTCTTTCTAGTGTACCTATTTAATTTACTACTTACTTTCTCAGTACCCTTAATCTGGGACTTCTGTAATATAGGGACTGTAAACTTCGTTTTACGGTAAATTAGCGTAGGCCGAAAACAGTATTGTGTCTTATTGATATCCCGTAATCCGCTAATGCTAGACGCAGGAAATGTATTATTGTCGTATAGGAAGTCATATTTTGGAAGTCCAACGGTCATATTGGTTTATCGAAAATATGTGTGGAATGTAAGTTACGCGATGTTCACACCTTTCCATATATGGTTATATTGTTAAAATCTCGAGATCAGTTAACTTTATGCAAATTAAATATATTATTGGCGAATGGGAAATGGGAATTCATATTTAGGGAATCAGTAGATCACATTGATTTACCTAAGGCGTTTCCCTTAACCTATATTATTATTTGGCACTCATCACAAAAAGGTTGTCAGCCCCTGTTTTGTAGTTTAGCATCTTCTTACTCCTCAGATATCTATAATTATATTGTTTATTAGAAAAATTCGAATTAGATATGCCTCGAAAATGTTGTACATTTATGATGAGTCCCTCTAAATAGAGATGCACCGGATCCATTTTTTGAGATCCGGCCGGAATCGGATCTCAGCGGTTCCGTTCCGCTTTGAGCCGAAATACCGAAATATAGAGCAGGTAGCTAAGAATACATGGTATATAGATACGCATTACAATCAGGGACGTCGCCAGGATTTTTATCTAGGAGGGTATATAAATAACTAGAGGGGGGGAACGTTTATTGATGCTAGAGCTTACAGTGACTCTATAGGGCTGGATCCCGAGAGTGATAGTGGGTGGAGTTATGAGATTTTTTCCTAAATTATCATAAATTACCTAGGCTTTGGCGATTCTAGGATTTTCTAGAAGGGGGTGTAGTATTCTAAACAATTACATTACCAACTGGGAGTCTGGGGCGCTGTAAGCCTCCAGTAGGGTCCAAGAGCAAAGCCCTTTGAAGCCAGAAACAATTGAGTGCCATCTGCCCAAAATTTCAATCCTACAGATGCGATTCGGATCGTCAGTATATTATTCTTTAAAACGTGAGCATAGGTAAAGTAAATATATACAATTCATCAATCATCACTAATCCAAATGTTATATTTACATTGTACGCTTCTCTGTATAAGGAACCCTCTACAGTTATCTTTCTTTACCTGAAACTGACTCTCAATATACCGCAATTTATGTTAACTATAATTTTATTGTGTAACAAAAATATATTTTCCGCATATTACCTTTTAATGTTTAGATATGTATGTACAGTACGTGGCACCGTGACAGCTGAACTAGATTAGTAGCAAATGGGAAATTGGGGGGAGTAGCAAATTTCCCAAAATGGGCGAAATAAAATGTCGAAGTTAAGTCCATATTTCTATTTTACCGGTAAATGGGAGGGCAACTATTGAAAATGTGGGAGGGAGGGTAATATCCAAATGCCACTGGTGACAACAGTGAACTGTGACAAATTAATCCCGTGTTCAGTCCAAAAATCATTTGTACTATGTAGTTAGCAATTTGATGTGTTTCAAATTGAGACTTATGAATAATAGCCTGGGCAGTTCCTTAATTTTGGGAAATCTCGGCCTGGAGTTCCTTACTAGGTGCTCCTTAAAAAAAATGTGTTGTATAACGTTCACTGGTCATTGATACTATTTATTTATCATTGAAATTTGATTATATATATTTAATGTTTGGGTAAATATAACCAAATTAACTATTAATTCGTATACGAATCCGGATCCGGTGATTCTCATTCTGGATCCAGCCAGATTCCGGGTCCATCCAAAATTGGGAAAATCCCGCCGGATCCAGGATCCGGGCATCCCTATACCTAAATATGACTTCCCATTCGTCAATAATACATTTCAAATGTCTGAAGCTAACTGATGTCGAGATTTTAACAATATTACCATATATGGAAAGGTGTGAACATCGCGTACTAACATTCCACACATATTTCCGATAACCAATATGACCGTTGGACTCCCAAATATGACTTCCTATACGACAATAATACATTTCCTGCGTCTAGCATTAGCGGATTACGGGATATCAATAACTTGCAGGGCCGCATTTTAATTAATTAAGAGTCGTCTGGGCCCTGGTGCTGTCCAAAATTTCAGGGCCCCTATTTGTCTTACACTCTCTAGAGGCACGCTATGCGGGGGCCTAATGGGCTCCTCAGGCCCTGGGCCCTGGTGCTGCACAGCTGCAGCACCCATAGCCCCCCCCCTAATGCGGCCTTGTTTGGGGGGGCTGAGGTGTGGGATTACTTTAGATTATGACCAAAATATAAATTAGTATGATCAATTTGAATTAATAGGATTTTTTTGGGGGGGGGGCTTAAGCCCCCCCAAGTCCCCCCATGTCTACGGCTATGATAAGTACACAATAATGTTTTCGGCCTACGCTAATTTTACCGTAAGTCCCTATATTAAAGAAGTCCCTGATTAATGTTACAAAGTGTAATAGACACAAGTTAACTAAGTATCAGCTAATTTAGGTGGGAATTTATATTTACGATCTCTCCAAGGCCAAGCTAAACAAAAGTCATGTTGTTGTCCAAAAGTAGACAACGAATATCCGTTTCAATCTAATTTTCGTCCAAACGAATATTCGTTCAATCATTTCGAACGAATATTCGGTATATTCGTTTCAGCCCTAATTTTTATTCAACCAACTCATTAAACTCATTCAGAAAAATTAGTTGATTGTAAAACTCATTATGCCAATATTGCAAAGTAAATATTCAATTGTAATATTAATTGATAAATGGACTGGAGTATAGGGTAAGTAGTTCATTATGATAATACAGTAGATGTCGGATATAAGCATACCGGTTATAAGAACATATCGGATATAAGAACACTATGTTGGAAAACGGTTGTTATATACCCCTATAATTTACGTCGGTTATAAGAACATGCCAGTTATAAGCACTTCATATGCAGTTCCCGACGATGTGCTTATAACCGACATTCACTGTACTCACTAAAGTATTAAATACTAATAAACTAATTACTAATATAATCTTGGTCAAATCTCCAAATGACTTAATCTAGAAAATTAGTTGATTCAACCAACTCACGGTTTGAATAAATTGGACTCACTTCAATTCATTTTCCACTGCTAACAACTCATTCAACTCATTCATTTTCCATCACCACTCATTCAACTCGTTCATTTTTCCATCACCACTCATTCAACTCGTTTATTTTCCATCACAAACTCATTCAAAAAAATGAGTTTTTGTCAACTCAAAATGAGTTGATACAGCCCTACTACGGGCTGCTTCCTCAAAGGTATCACATACGGTTTCATCAGAGAGAGTGCGGATTTCCTGGTAATTGGTACAGCCCGTGACATGATTGAGAACCATTCTTAAGTAATAACGGTCATCATCATCTGGATGAGCTGAGTAGACACGGCCTATCACGGTGCCATGCCCTTTAACCCTTTCTTTCCATTCACGGTCAGTCTTATGACTCTTATCCCACACAAATTTATTGGGAAAATGTATGTAAGTAACATCCCTTGCACTCGCAAATTTTCGATTAGCAACAACCCACCCAGTGAGAGTAGCGTATCTCTGCCTACTAAAGACATTTTCTATAGAAGCACTTTCAGCAAATACTACAGGCTGCTGATATTCTAGGTACAAAGTTAGTCTCATCACGTGTAGCAAATTGGCATGGAGATCAAATGCAAAGAGACGATAGCAAGCTTCAGTAGCAGACACGTATCGAACTTCTAGATAGTTTACAATCTCATCTACGTTCTTAGTCTAACTACTTTTACCACTGTCGGCAGTGTGGAACTCTACTATGACTCTATCATGACCCTTGTACACGTATTTGTATAGATATTTAACTGCACTAACTGACTGCAAATCTCAATATTAATATGTGCATTGTATTTCAGAAGTAAATAAGGATTGTATGGAACAACCGAGCGATTGTCTAATTCAAAACCGTTTACTTGTACAGTTCGTTTGTTATCACGACGTTGGTATATAGGATAGCTATCGTTCCCTGTTGTAGTACATTCAGCAATAGCTTTTGGATATGTTTTCGTACATTACCATCGCGTATACAAGGAACGTTTCTCCTTATAGGGGTCACGGACTATGCATCAAACAACGCTTAACAATATCGTGAAGTCTGGGATTATGGATTGGGTCGGGAATTTCCGCGCATACAATTTTGACATAGTCTGATGATTCTCTAGGTTTATCGCTCTGACATAAAATCACCAAAATGTGTGTATGGGGGAATCCCCGTTTTTAGAATTATACTGTATACACATGTGCCAACGGTTTACCTAATACGTGTTTGTTACAGATATCATTAAGGAATTCTTTCAATTTAATCTTAAACACTCTAACAATTAATCAGGACGATCGGTCGCTTTTTAGATTCCTATAAGTGCAGAGGATATGTCCTCCCATTTAGGATTGCATGTAAATGTAATGAGTAAGTCTGGCTTACCATATTTCCTGACTATAGACATACTGTCATGGTATAACTCAAACATTTGTCGAGGAGTCGAGGTACCCGTGAAGGAAGAAGGCAATATTACTTACGTCCCAAATTTCTAGGATTAGAATCAGCAAGGCCACTGTATAGATCTACTTTAATCTTTAGCTGATTGCACTTAATATAGTTCATTCGATGTTGCTCCACTTTAGTAAACATATCCACCACATCAGACGGGAAGAGTAATATTCCAATACAGTCACATCTCCTTTCCCTCTGTTGTGAGGGATTTTCAGATGCCAGCAATTATCTCCTGAGGGGAACAGAAGTACATAATGCAAAGAATCATCGCACAATTGCACTCGGTTATACGCTGTAAACCCCGCTGTACGTGCATGTAGCACTATGTCTCAGCTGGCTACGCCTTCTGAATACCCGTATTCGGGCTTGATAACGGCTCTTCGGGGGCAGTAGGGGCGTTATAGCGTCTGGGATCTGGGACACCATCAGCTCGGATAATCATCCTAACTTCAGTTCCTCCTTGCGCTCTCATTAGCTCTATTCCGTGTCTGAAGTACTGCACTTAAGGATTGGCCTCATGCATTAGGGCAGGGGTCGGCAATTATGTTTCACTATTACCCCATTTCAGTGCTCAGCACATCACTGTTACCCCGAATCCAGAAACTAATTTGATAAACACAAAGAACAAGCTGTTTCATTTATAGACGAGACAACCGGAGTAGAACTACTAAATTTAATTATGTTCATAGCATGTATAATGTCTAAAGTGCACTTGCTACCCTAAATAATATCAGCAAACTCTGGCTGTATTTTTACAGTTCACATCTTATATCGCTTTCCGGAAGGTCTCGTTACCCCCAGAAAACCTGAAATTACCCCGATGGGGTAATTTACCCCTAATTTCCGACCACTGCATTAGGGCATGTTGTGCTTTCAGCTCTGGTAGAGATGCCTCTCCCAGATGCCGTAGGCGGTTTTCTATCTCGCCCTCAGCTGTCCCATCATGGATAGATATCTGGGCAAAGAGGGAGCCTCTCCCTCTCTCGGTGTCAGCTGTCCGATATAATGGTGTGTAACTCCGTGGATACGGAAAGTGTACACTCCACGTCTGGCGTTAGCAAGTTTACTCCCAGCAAAGCAAAGGCCAGAGCTGAGTTGTAGACTCGAATCTGATCTCTGAACTCTCTCCCTCGCTTGTCAGCAGCAGTCAACAGTTGCAGCAGCATCTCAGGCGGTGATGCTAAAGGGGTAGAACCACTTTCCCCTATCCACAACAGAGGGGGAACTTGTTGCATTTCTTAGTTCTACTGGAATGCTTTTCGCTATCCCAAAACTCCATTGTACCAAATGAATTTCCTTGATTGAATTATCGTTAAATTCAGATATAGGAACGGAACGTGCGATATTGAGATAACTATCATTATTAATTTATTACCTTACCCGTCGCCAAGCGACCGAGACCGAAGGGCTCGTTTTATTAAAACACGATTGTTGTGTGTTTGGTTGTTTTTTCCGGATTGTATTAAAGTGATGGGGGAATAGGAACAGCATTTATAATTGAGATAAAGACTAACAACCAAATGTTATTGTTGGCAAACAAGTATGCTGATTTCGAATTTTGCATTACAAATCTATAATATGAATATTTATTGTTGTTATTTACAAATTACAACAATAGGGAAACAAATTATTCAAAAATCTAAATGAACCCAGAAGTCAGCTTCCAACGGGTATTATAGGTATTAGGTAAACAATTTAAAAGTTTGGAAAATGGGAGAAAGGGATATATATATAACTAAACATCCTCGACCAAAATCAGAACATTTCACTGATCATACTGACCAATGTTATACACGTTTTCAAATTTGTTATTCTACAATTAAGTGGAATCAATATATTAATTTAAGCATCACCTATGATTGTATTATACTTAGAAGTAACACCATCTCAAGAAATGGCCAGCCCCTAAAGGGTGGAAAAATCAATGAACACTTGGTTCATATTATATCCAGGCTATGAAACGAGCAAATATGTAAACAATATGAACAACAAAAAATAAAGTAATAATAAGTATTTAAAGAAATACATAAAAAGGAAAGAAACACAGAGTATATAGATAGCATTCGCATATCTAAAGTAATTCCTAAATCAATATCTAATCACTTTGATTTGTTTTTTCATTGCCTTCGGGTATATTGCTGTATTTCCATGAGAGCCAAGCCAACAGGAAAAATATATTGTTGATAGCAACTCCAGCCAACAAAAATCCCACAAATGAATACTTCAGAGATTCTGTGTTATACTCCAAACAGGCCCCACGGGTACCACATCCAGTTTCTTGCCAGAGGATACAATTCAGATCGAAAATTCCACCAACTACTAACGGGCCAGGCAATTGTCCGAATACTCGGACTATCAATGATTGGATTCCTAACGCAACAGTACGGTCTTTGTCTGCTACACTTCTCAGAGTTAGTTTGAGGAATGGAATGTTATTCAAGAACAACAAGACAACGCCAATAAAGAGCAATGAAAGAGCGATTATTATTGTGACTGTACAAAAATCAGAGCATTTCCCATCTGATGCTAGAGATCCGTTGGTGAGACAAGAACATTCTGAATATGTACCGTTTGGATTGGCCTGCTCGGGACAACCAGCAACACAAGGAGAAAAATACGTCACACCCTCAGAACATATTGGTTGGAAAAAGTTAGACCTGCAGTCACAACTGGAAAAGCAACCAACATTCTGATCACGAATTCTAAAGTTTGTTCTTGTTGTAGAGTTTGCATAGTCAACATTGACCCCAGCGATTTGAGGATATGCACAGGTAATCAATAATATTGGAGGGGTTAGTACCTCTAGCAAGCTTAGGATTAGAACCATTAATGCCAACCTTTCAACAGAGATCTTTTTAAGGAAGAATAGAGTAATCCCTCCCAAGAATATTCCAATTGAAGCTGCAGGAATGATGCTCCCCCCAATCAAGAAGGAAGCTATGCTGGGGGACACAGAAAATTGAACTTGGAAATATTTAGCAATAAATGCTATTGTACCCCCGACAACAAACGCACCAACGGCAACACCAATCGTAACAAATAGAAAGGTTAGGTTTTTCAGGATCCTGAACACGTAGAATGGGTACTCCTTGATCAATGTGAGAATCGGTATGTTGTGATCATCCTGGAATGCACCTCCTTGATTCTGTATTGGTTGCTGTTCCTTCCTCAACTCGTCATACTCCTTAGAGCCTTTGAGACGTCTGGGATAGAGGAAGAACTGAAACGACAATAGAATGCTCAGAACGCCTATGATCACGAATCCAATCCACCAAGCACCTACCCACTGAGGGTCTGTGCTAGTCAGTGTAGTTGGTGTCAGTGGATCTACGAAGAAAGATAAGAAGAGCCCACCAAACCCGAATCCTACCGCAGGACCAACAATAGATACGATGGATAAAACACTGAGGTATATGGAAGAATACCTTGGGTTAGTGCTATCATCAATGAACCCAATACCGACAGTAAAGAGCGTGCTAGCCCCACTTCCAATTATCATGTTACCGATAATGAAGAGAGGGTAGAAATATATGAGCGATGAACCACAGTCTGGTTGGAACATAGACGTGTTAGTGCATATCTCCGTTGAAGAAGTAGAATTAAAACTGTATGCACCACTAAAGTATTGAGGAGACGCGAATATCAAACTCCCTACCCCCAATGCGAAGAAAGATATTCCTAACACTCGAGGTTTGTGGCTTCTTCCACCAAAGTAGCTGCTGAATGGAAGAGTCAATATCACTCCCAGTTCGAAAGAGATGACAACGAATGCAGCGAGTGTACTAGATAGGTTGTAACGACGTTCAATGCTGGAGAGTCCAACAGAAATAAATCCTGTAGCGACAGAACCTTCTAGTACAACGAAACAACAGAGAGAAAATAGAAACATTTTGGGATTGTTGAATATTTGGAACCATTTCGGAGAACATTTGTAGATACCGCATTTGCCATCATAGTACCCAGGTTGTTCTTTTTCTTCTTTTATTACTGAAGGACGATCGGGTGTTGGGTCAGCGTTACTTTTAGTGTCCGTTTGACTGGTAGGTGGTACCAGATCAATATCATTCATCCTCAAATACAAATCTGTTGTTAATATTTAAATACAAATTTTCAAAAATAGAAATTTGATTACGTTAATAAAATACTAGTCCTACGGTCTCGGTCGCAAGGATTACTCTCCAACAAAGATCGTTTCGAGACCTTTTTCCTTCCTGTTACACATTACGCAACACGATTAATGGCGGCTTAGCGGTCTTACCCTCCTCAGTAAGTTAAAAATATTTATTATTACCAAACTCAAATTTACAGTGATTAAATAGAAAATTAGCTCAATTGTGTAACGCAGTTAGTTCTAGAAAGTGATAAATTTTGGGAACGATTGAGTGAAAATTGTTGGAGTTATCACTTATCTTGTTATTTCGTGACGTCATGTAACCAATGTGTAAACAGGTGTTTCAGATTGGTTAACCTATTGTATGAAATCTATAGTCAATCTGATCAGAATTGAAGGAGTTATGAGCCAAAAATACCTATCTTATTACGTCATAATCCCAAAATTCCGCTTCGAAACCAATAGATTGTTGTTGCATAACTACAAAATTACCCCTGGATATACAAATTTTCAGCTTTCTAGGACTCGTAGTCTTTCCAAATAAATATTGACAAACACACAAAGAAAAATTGTGTGATAATATTAGTCTTGGGGTTTATTAAGAATTGTAATAAGTGGGCTAAAATTATTTTTAGTTTTCACGTATTCAGACAATCAAAACACTAACTGAGTTCTGCTGATAGTTTTCTAGAGTCCGCACTAACCGAATTTAGATGAATACATTTTATTTAGTTGGAAATATAAATTGGTACGTCTTATCCGAGTACGTATTAACCGAATTATGTATAATGGATCAGATAGGAGAAAAAAATCGGTCAGGCCAGGTAAAATAAATAAATTGTTTACTAGGGTGCGATCCGTAAAGCCCGTGGCCCGTGGCCCGCTATTCAAAGCCCGCGCCCGCGGCCCGCTTATTTATTCCGCCACCCCGCGATTAGGAAATTTGTTTATTTTATGGCACCGTTGGCTGAATTCGTGAATAAATTCTCTAAGAATTGAGAATTCATATAATTTCCGCGTTATATAATGCGGGAAATCGTATGCGCAAATAGTATCTAAATGAAACATTTTATATAGGCAACACTTTGATAGTTTCGTTAGTTATTTCCTTTTTCTTTCTATTAATGGTGGAAGATAGCAGCTTTAGCATCTAGATTCTAGACTTTTAGATTTATTAGTTATTGAAAAATTAACAATTGATCTTTTTGACTCTTTTCGGCCCGTTTTGGGCTCGCAGCCTGTGGAAAAAGGCCCGCAGCCCGTGATTTACAATAAAGCCGCACGGATTGCACCCTAGATTGTTTATCACCCAGATTTTTTAGAATTACGGACGGCGGACGGGAAGGTATTTTAGTAATAATATATATGTTATGTCGAATTTGTCAAATGTTGATTTTACAAAATCAACATGTCGATTGTATAAAATCAACATGAATCAACGGAACTAAAACAAGTATTCGACTTTGGCTATATTACTCGGATAAGCCTAGGTTTTACTGCATTTTGTTCAGAATTCGCTTCATCCAAGTATATACCGACTTGTATGAAGAAATTTTTTACCAAAAATGATTTTTTTTTACTAAAATGAAAAAATATTCCAGGGTGATTTTGCAAAATCAACGGATAAAATATGTCGATTTTATAAAATCAACATTTTTTATTTATCTGATTTTACAAAATCAACATTTCAGAATGTCGATTTTACAAAAACAACTGATAAAAAATGTTGATTTTGTAAAATCAACATTCTGAAATGTCGATTTTACAAAATCAACTTATAAAAAATGTCGATTTTATAAAATCAACTATTTTACAAATTAAACTTAAGTTTGTATGTTGATTTTACAAGATCGACATTTTGGATGTTGATTTTGTAAAATCGACTATTTGACAAAATCGACATAACATATACATGTACATTAATATGTAAATAACATTGTCCGTGACCTACGTTATATAAGGCCTGTGCACCAACTTTATGAAACTGGACCATGGATTAAAGGAAGGCTATTGATATATAGGTTATTTATCGTTATCTAAATAACTAGTAGTGATAGACCTCATAAATGTTCTATAACTATATAGGAACATGATATCAAGGTATACATAGCACCCTTCAGAATTGAGCTATGTCATCATTTGATTACGTAATCGCTATTTTTGGTGGGTATTATGGTGTTTTTATAGCCTGCTTTTAACATAGTTAGACACGTTATAAATCTTCAAGATTTGAACATGATGATGCCCAGGACTTGTTAAAAGAAATATATTGAAATTATAAATGGAATGTTGACACATTCCTCAGTTGCCATGGATATGTATATTTCCTAAAATGAGCTATAACTTAAAAACTATCGATTTTATGTAAACTAGGCTATTACTGATCTATCCGCAATTGGTAACTTCCTATTCGTTAACAATAATTTTTGAGATAATAAGATAATTAGCACTTAATTCTTTATATGGTAATAATCTCATTATCTCAAATATTATTGAAGTTAGGCCTAGATAATGTATTATCAACGAATAGGAAGTTACCAATTGCGGATAGATCAGTAATAGCCTAGTTTACATAAAATCGATAGTTTTTAAGTTATAGCTCATTTTAGGAAATATACATATCCATGGCAACTGAGGAATGTGTCAACATTCCATTTATAATTTCAATATATTTCTTTTAACAAGTCCTGGGCATCATCATGTTCAAATCTTGAAGATTTATAACGTGTCTAACTATGTTAAAAGCAGGCTATAAAAACACCATAATACCCACCAAAAATAGCGATTACGTAATCAAATGATGACATAGCTCAATTCTGAAGGGTGCTATGTATACCTTGATATCATGTTCCTATATAGTTATAGAACATTTATGAGGTCTATCACTACTAGTTATTTAGATAACGATAAATAACCTATATATCAATAGCCTTCCTTTAATCCATGGTCCAGTTTCATAAAGTTGGTGCACAGGCCTTATATAACGTAGGTCACGCATTGTCCTATTCCAAACAATACATATTAATATTTAACTTAATTATAAAATAGCATGATAATGCTTAATTAAATAATTATTTAATCTTAAAATACAAGACATAAAAATTGATGCATTAGGAGTACTTTATACAAGTTATAGCTAATAATTTGTATCATTATGTTCATATATAATAATAACATATATCCGGACGGAGGGTAAAAATGATAAACTTGTTACGTATTTCTTTTATATGGCCTTATTAGAGAAAAGTACGTACTATCCGAGGGTCGTATTTAGCCGTGTGCGTTGTAAACGAGTTCCACTATACGTCAGTACTTTAATTCTCCAATAATATTATATGCAGAAGGAAATACAGTGGATGCCGGTTTAAGCACATCGTCGGGAACTGCACTTAATGTGCTTATAACCGGCATGTGCTTATAACCGAAATAAATTATATAGGATATATGGCAAACGTTTTCAAGTGTTTTTATATCCGATATGTTCCTATAACCGGTGTGCTTATATCCGACATCTACTGTATATCAAAGTAGATGCCGGATATAAGAATATGCCGGATATAAGAACATTCTACTGGAAAATGGCTGCCATATATCCTAGCAAATTTATGCCGGTTTTAAGAACATACCGGTTATTTTTTTTAAAGTGTCCAAAAATATTAATAAAATCATGACCCCAAGTGCAAATCTGTAACCCATGACAGGGTTTTTTTAGGGCGATCTTGGTGTAAAATTACACAACAATTTTGGGAGCTATAACACGATTCGGCAGCGTGGGGAAAAAAATCGGTGGTTACACCGCGATTAAGCTGAGTTGTACTAAGGTCTCAACCTTTAAAAAACCCTGACCCATGAAATACCTATCCTCAAAATCTGGGATGTTAGTGACTCAAACTCTGTTCTGTTGGAGAGGATACAAACAAATAAAAGTAGTCGGCACAGTAATTATAGTAACATAAATAAATGACACTGATTTATAGACTACTATATACTATTTATATATAGTAGTCTATGACTACAGCTACTAGTTATAGTTGTAAGTGTCGCTACCGCAAGAGGTACTAATAAGTTTTCTATTTTACAGTACTCTTGATAAGATAAATACGATTTTACTAAATAGATATCTCCTTGATTCGATTGCAAAAATATAAATTAGACGCCTCTTAAATTAAATATAGAAATCATAGAATAAATTAAAAACATAATTAAATATGAATTCTAATATTAATAAATTCGTTTTAAGATTATTAACCAAAATATTGATAAATTATGTCTAAGAATGTTCAGGGAAGAATAATTGAGCCACCATATGATCAGAAAATAAATTATCGTTTTTACTCTAATCACCCACAGTATTCACTAAACCTTAATATTCATTTTGATACGAAGTGTTGGAATTTGCTTATACGTACATCCAGGGGCGCCCGCAGGTTAAAAATTAATGTACGCACAATATGTTTTTTCAGGAAATTTGTGTATCCAATTTCCAAACTCATGAGTCTTGTGACTAATTTCAAAAAATCTTAGCACAAAAGAGTGTTAAAATTAATTAACAGATAAAATTTACTATACGCACGTGCGTATAGTGCGTATGCCTGCGGGCGCCCCTGCGTACATCAAAAATCCAACTTGTTATTAGTATAGTATCGAATTAATAACGATACCATCAAAACATTCTGTTACTCTCAGTATATAATAATAAGCTTAGATTCCCAATTTGTAGAATAATTAATTATAAACCTGTGACTGTAAATACACTTACTCGATTCATTATGCTGCTATGGCCATATGGGAGTCAAGTAGTATCTATAATACTATTAATTAAAACACAAGGCTGGGTATATGTGGGCTATATTTGTTTGTAAGTTACGAGTTGATTGAAGAAAGTGGACGGTTTCCAAATGTGATTTTTGGCATATAGGGGTAACTTTTGGCATCCGCCAACAAGTTGAGGTTTTCACTCGAAATTTCTCACACCTCGACAAGTTATGACGTCATTTTCACATTTCGATAACCCTGAAAATTCACTTAACCGCACATAATTCCCGGCCTCTAAAGATAAAAATCTGAAAAATTAATAGAACATGGACATTAATGATGCGGACACGTTGGTTTCACCAGATTTCCAGTATGCTTACTCATTATCGCATAATGACGTAATCACAAAAATTTTACATTGTTAAATTTGACTATTTAGGCCTATTTAGTATTTACGCTACACATAATCAATATTAGGAGTATATAAAGTATTATAAACCACACATCCACCCGCGAAGCGGTTGGTGTGGTTGTGTTCTGTCGCGAAGCGGACCTAGCAAGCGAAGCGCGCTAGTAATTAATTAAAATGCTATTTACTAACCCAAGGAATTAAGCTCCTGCATAATAAATTGTTTTATTAGGCCACTGTTAGTTGGAATCTTGTTTCAGCTCCACCGCCCGCGTCAGATATTACTCCCGCACATTATTGTAATTATTGTTTGTTAATGCCTGGCGCAGATTTAATGTGAAATAATAAAAATTTGTAGAGACATACAAATTGATACAATACAATCTATTATATAATTGACAAAATTGTATGTCGATTGAATCAAAATTGTAAGAGCTGAATGCAAAATTAGTTCCTATGTGACGTCATAATCCCATAAATCGGTATACGTGTGTCTCATTGTATGTCGTCTTGCCATGTAAAATTGTGGGAATTTCGGGTAAAAACTGAAAAGAGTTATTCCCAAATATGTGCCTATATAACGTCATAATTCCGTTATTTCGTTTAGAAAACCAATAGATCGTTGTCAACTTGTTTTAAATTACCCCTGCATGCCAATTTTCAGAATTCTAGAGCATATGGTATTTCCTATTAATTCTGAACAAACACTCAAACAAACACACAACAATTGTGCTTTTAATATATAGATAGAGGGGTTGACTTGTAGGGTTTCATTTGGGGGGGTCCCCCCAATTTAGGGAGGGACCCCCCCAAATCAGCTAATTTTCAAATATATTTGGGGGAGTCCCCCCAAATTAGCCAACTTTCGTTTCACTTGGGGGGATCCCCCCAAATTTGGGGGGGACCCCCCAAGTCTGCGAATTATCAAATTCATTTGGGGGGGACCCCCCCAAGTTTGGGGGTGACTTCCCCAAATCTATCAATTTTTCCAGTACTTTTGGGACTTCGTATAACCGACGAAATTGCATTTATGATCCTACAAGCTTTCCGACTTGGTACGCAGGGCGTTGACTGTAGATAATATTGTTGATGATATTATTTTAAGTCAGTATACTCGATTCACAAGGCAGAATCAAGGGGAACTCAAGGGAAGTTCATTCTCTTTCAAATTGAGAGTACAGGCGAAATCGTCCCCCCCCCCCTAAATGCATGGGAAAAGAGGCAAAACCCCGATAGGCAAAACAATTCGATTTCAACTGTACGTATATGAATTGTGTTATGGATAAACAAGTATGTGCAAGGGGGCAAATAACCGGGGAGGAAAAAACACCCGAATCGACTGTACCTAAGGATCAAAGCTTTGGTATCAGTCAATGTACATTATTATAGGTAAATTTATCCCACTCAAAGGCTGAAAGTTCTATGTGAACAACCCAGATAGTGGAAGCAAACGAATTGTGCAAATTGTGTATAAATCCCAGTACCGCTAAAGAAATGAATGCATACATAGAATGAATATTTATTATTGTAAAGGAATCTCATTATGAATGATTTGTCTCTACTCTCTAGAACTAAATGAAATGATGATAGAATCTACTTTGACATCTCTTTTCTCACAACTGATATTATGGGTTCATAATGTGAGGCCTCATTTCCAAGATAAATTGCTTGGTCGCTTGGATTATTTCTTCCTACTTTGGGGTTAAACCCTTTGAAAGAAAATTTGTCCCATGTATTATTTATGTACACAAATACATCTGTTTTTAGCCATATTGCCATACAAAATATCTCAACATCACTCCCCCATACGGTTGAAATCATAGTATTATTTTGTGTTAGATATTCTTCCATAGATTGATTCGTCTTATTATCAACATATTTTTTACATTTGGGAGATGATTCCATAAATTGAACAAGTTTGGTCCGAATTAAGCCATGAAAATCCTGTGTATCAGTCAACCACCAACTAAAGGCTCTGTAGAGGCAATTTCCATCCGGAATAATTGAAACTTTCATTTTTGGAGAGCAATTTCTTAACTTTATATATGCTGTTTTAACTATTTCTGGTGGATCTTCCAATTTAGTTTTCAGGAGTAATATGTCTTGATTAATTCTCTGTCGCCACTTGAATGTGATGGGCTTGAACAAATCTTCTGTGTAATTTCTATTATAACAGTCAGTTTTCAATTTCTTGGTATTTATTTTTTGTGACATGTCTGTTGGTTTCAACGATTCATTTTCATATTTCGGCCGATCGTCTTCCAGAGAATATTGACCATTGTCAGATTGATACTCTTGCCCTTGCATGGCTGAGAATAAATCATCATCCACTTCACTCAATGGTACATCTTCTGTAAATCTGCAATATCATGTTTGTTTTTTAATAGAAATATACGTATATAATTAATTCACGCAATACGTAAAATGATATCGAAATATACAAAGCCATTTAGTAGTGTGATAATTACTTGTTCACTTTAGTCATTTACTTCGAGTCATAATTCATTGAGCAATTAATTGGAAGTGTTGCAAGTCAGATTGACGAAATTATATGAAGTCTTACATAATCTCATGTTAATACAATGTATAACGACCCGCTCGCTTGCTCGCGTTAGATAAATAATTAATAACAACAACAAAAATTCACAATATGTTGTCTACAATATCATATTTGGAATCAGCGTACCCAATTACTCCAATATAGCTGTTGGAACCACGTTTCTGGGACTATTTTGAAATTTGTAGACTGGGGAATCATGTCACGAATTGTATGTAGTATTCCTAAAGATTTGTATTAGTAAATAATTATTAGTATCATTTGATACATTGGAGTCTCCCAAAACGGACACTCCGAGAAGCGGACAACCCCTACAACATCCTAGAACGGAATGAATAACATCGCGTCGCCATATATACATGTAATACTTAAGTAGTGTCCGAGAAGCCGACAACTCTCCATAACAGACAGATTCCATGCCACATTGTGTCCGTTATTTGGAAACTCCACAGTAGTTATCTAATATTTATAACAACACGACAAGAGTATTAGATATCTAATTTCCATTCTTGAATTGAGTATTACTTGCGTGAATTATCGACAGACAATACACTTTTTAAATACTGCATCTTTATGAATTTTGGAGTTATGTAGTAAAGACATACTTGCCAACTGCCCCGATTTTTTGGACGTGTGTTAACTGTTAAGTTCAATGCCCCGCCAAAACTTGGCAAAAACGTGATTTGTCCCGATATATTGTACGTCAGACTAGTGCATATATGCCACATGCGAAATTATCCTATGTCCCGCTAAACTTCAATCGTCCCGCTTTTTTTTCAGTCAGGTTGGCAAGTATGTAAAGGACCAGATGGAATTTGTAGATCACGAAAATGTTAGTTACGCAAACAACCTGATTAAAGATTAAATTATTATAAATTCCATAACCAAAGTGAAAATGCATCTTAACAGTTAACACGTATATAAATTGTGACAGTTAACACGTATATGAAATCTTTCGAATCTAGTTTTGCTGATTATATAATCAATAGAAAATTTTCTGTAGTTTAAGGTGACATGATTTTGTTTGGATAAATTTCCCTTAAAAAGCAACAAGAAAGAGATATTTATGGAATTTAGAAAGTTTAAGTACTTCTGTAGCCATCATATAATAGTTTGATGTTAATGCACGATGTGGTAATTTTTCTCTAATTGTTCTATATTTATTTTACACAGGGCAACAAATCTGTTACCACCTTCTAGGCCAGTGGTTCCCAACCTGGGGTCCATGGACCCCTTGGGGGTCCACAGGATGTATTACGGACAATGGGAGGGGGTCCACAGAATGTCTAATATTTACTATAGGGGGTCCACGGTTGAAAAAGGTTGGGAATCGCTGTTCTAGGCATTTAAACAAAATTTACTTGCATATAACAAGAACATCCCTTATTATGAGAGCTTACTAAAGTCATAGTTGCCAACCTGGTGTCTCACTAAGCCGTGAGATTTCTTCTTAAAAGGCGTGAGATTTGGAATTTCTGCATCAAAATGTACTGATGAGTAGTAAAATGTCGTGAGATTGGATTTTCGAAAAACCATGAGTCTACCAGCTAACCCGTAAGAGTTGGCATCTCTGTAAAGTAATAAACATAAATTTGAATCAAAATATAGTAAATGTAAAAAACAACAAGTACAAGTTCATTTATCGAAGCTGGGGTATAATGGAGGGGAACCACCCTCAAATGTAGCTGAGGCTTCATGAAGTCATCCCAAAAGTACTGGAAAAATTGATAGATTTGGGGAAGTCACCCCCAAGCTTGGGGGGGTCCCCCCCAAATGAATTTGATAATTCGCAGACTTGGGGGGTCCCCCCAAATTTGGGGGGATCCCCCCAAGTGAAACGAAAGTTGGCTAATTTGGGGGGGTCCCCCCTAATTTGGGGGGACCCCCCCAAATATATTTGAAAATTAGCTGATTTGGGGGGGTCCCTCCCTAAATTGGGGGGACCCCCCCAAATGAAACCCTACATGACTGAATAGTGGAATCTAGTGGAATCTAGGATGACTGAATGGTGGAATCTATTGGAATTACTAAATTTTAGTGGAATTGACTGAACGGTGGAATCGAGTCGATTTTCTAAAAACCGACTGAACAGTGGAATCGAGTGGAATTTGACTGGATAGTGGAATCGAGTGGAATTTGATTAAATTGTTAAACACTACGTATATGCTATAAGCTACGTGTGTATCATATTACGTTAATTTTCGCTCATGTAAAATTGTTTGCAACGAGTAAACTAGTGTTGTGCATGATTTATTAGTTAGGCTTTGTTACCATGTTATTTAAACACATCTTATTAACATTATTTATCAACAATTCCTTATCAAATCCAGTTGGTATTCAATAGAGATGATTAATAAGAATACTAATATAGTATCATATTGTGCCACTTCATGCACAACACTAGTTTAATCGTTGCAAACAATTTTATATGGGCGAAAATTAACCTAAATGATACACAGGTAGCTTATAGCATATACAGTTGAAACCGGATATTTTTAACACATTCTTTACACGAAAATTTGTTAAAAATATCCGATTGTTAAAAATACCCGATTTTATAACAACAACAATAATTAAGTATTTACAAGAAAATGTGTTAAAAATATCCGATTGTTAAAAATATCCGGTGTTAAAAATATCCGGTTTCAACTGTACGTAGTGTTTAACAATTTAATCAAATTCCACTCGATTCCACTATTCAGTCAAATTCCACTCGATTCCACTATTCAGTCAAATTCCACTCGATTCCACTATTCAGTCAAATTCCTCTCGATTCCACTATTCAGTCAAAAGATTCCACTCGATTCCACTGTTCAGTCGGTTTTAAGAAAATCCACTCGATTCCACCGTTCAGTCAATTCCACTAAAATTTAGTAATTCAACTAGATTCCACTAGATTCCACCATTCAGTCACCCTAGATTCCACTAGATTCCACTATTCAGTCAGCCCCTAGATATTCTTCCCAATAGCTCGCCCTTCATAATATTGTGTTATGCGTCTGAAAAAGTTCTAGTTGTGTAAAAATATGTTGATAAAGTGGTTAATCACTTTGAAAACCAATAAATCCATGTCGCTATGACAAACTTCACCTAATTACTAAATTTCATCTTTCTAGGTAGGATGGCAAGGTTGCCGTGGTGCGTGGAAATGGGAATTGTGTGGAAATTCTTTATTTTCCTGTGAGAATACCAGGGTTTCCGTGGGTATGGGAATGGGAAGTTTTTTATAGCCTATGGGAATCCCCACATGTGGGAATCCTGTGTAAAATTGTAAAGCTATTGGATTTCTCACATGTGGGAATCCTATGGGAATTCCCACAGAAATCCTGTGGGAATGGGAATGAAAATTCCCTTCCCACGGCAACCCTGGAGAATACTGCTAGGAATTTATCTTCTCACGGCACCCATTATCTAAATATCTTCCCACGGCAACGATGCCGTATCATAGGATATTTTCAATTAATCCGGAAAACACCAAAATAATTATTGTGTTCATAATAAGCAATCAAATAATTTAACCTTCTTATTGCATTATTGTATACCAATACATCAAATCAACCAAGTAGTTTAAATTAAAACGCAATTTAACTAACAACTTAAAGAAAATACAGTGCTTAATATGTGAAACTTTGAAAAAGGTGTACTCCTGTTGGCTGTTGCATACTTATACAGTGAACTCCCGTTATAACGAAGTCGGATATAACGAAATAACCGCTACTAACAAACATGGGCGCCGAAACTCTCAAACGCTAGGGGGGGTGTGACGTAATATTCAAATGTGAAAGTTCAGAAAACAATGCGTATGGGGATAAAATCAATGTTGGATGGGCTTAATTGTAAAGATATATATATCATCAACTGAAATGTATACAAACTCAAAAAGGAAACAATTATTTTCTATTTTTCTTCCCTGACTTCTCCTCGGCCAGGGGGGGTGACACCCTCCCTGACCCCCCCACTTTCGGCGCCTATGCTAACAAATATCCGGATATAACGAAATAACCGCTAATAACAAATATCCGGATATAACGAAGGAATTTACAGGTCTGTGACGATACAGACAGTATCTAGAGCTGTGGCTGCTAGTACTGATATCAGGCACGTCGCCAGGATTTTTCATCTAGGGGGGGCGGCGAAATTATCAGGGGGGGCATGCCCCCCCTCCCCCCCCCCCCCTCACAAAATTCGTATCAACGAGAGTCGATCATAATATGAAATTATCAAGTTTCTATCTTATATTAAATCTAAATGGTTTGTTTTTTGTTTGTTGTTTGTTTGTTCGGAATTGATTAAGAAACAGGGTAAGAGCTATAGACTTGAAATTTGGCAGGGAGGTGGGTAACTACGTATCTAGAAACAAGTTATAATATCTAAGAAAAATATTCACATCTTCAATCTCAAGAGGTAACAAAACCTTTAGCCAATTAAATTCGAGCGTGGCACAGTATGGATTAGCAGCTAGCATTCAATTAGTATAAATTGATTTAGTGTCTCTAACATTTGTTAAGCGTGCATTATAGAATGCCAATCTGAAACTGCAATTTAATTGGGCGAGAGAAAAATAATAAATCCAATCAATTATTTGTAATTTACATATTTTAAAGGGTCGTGGCCGCCTACTTCTAACGACTATATATGGAGTAATTAAGTAAGCTGATTCCAAATATGATGTTGATACAACCCATGTTTATATATTTGTTGTTTAGATGTAGACGTTTTAAGGAATTTACAAACGTTACTTCTGTTATTTGTTGGTTGGGATATATGAGGCACCAGAAGGGTGCTTTCTGAAGCCGCGCAGCGAAAGCAAGCGAAGCGGGCTTGTATACATAATAATAATAATAATAATAATAATACACCTACAACGTTATTTGGCAATAATTTAGCAGGGGGGTATGTCCCGGGGCACGAAATTTTACCAGGGGGGGCATTGCCCCGGGGCGAGGATTTCTACCAGGGGGGGCATTGCCCCCCTATGCCCCCCCCGTGGCGACGTCCCTGTCACCAAGTGGTCAAACGATCTCCAAATTTATCATCAATGACTCCGTTGATTATTTTTCAGTTCCCAGTGAAAAAGAGGAAGAACAATCGGCGTTTTATAACGGAAAATGTGGAATTTACAAATGTTCCCCGAAATGGCTCCAAATATTCAATAGCCCTAAAATTTTTCTTTTTTCTCTTTCTTGTTTCATTGTTCTTCAAGGATCAGTAGGTACAGGATTTATTTCTGTTGGACTCTCCAGCATTGAACGTCGCTACAACCTATCTAGTACACTCGCTGCATTCGCTTACACCTCTTTCGAACTGGGCGTTATACTGACTCTTCCATTCAGCAGCTACTTTGGTGGAAGAAGCCACAAACCTCGAGTATTAGGAATATCTCTCTTCACATTGGGGGTAGGGAGTTTGATATTCGCGTCACCTCAATACTTCAGTGGTGCATACAGTTTTAATTCTACTTCTTCAACGGAGATATGCACTAACACGTCTATGTTCCAACCTGACTGTGGATCACCGCTCATATATTTCTATCCTCTCTTCATTATCGGTAACATGATAATTGGATGTGGGGCTAGCACTCTTTATACTGTGGGTGTTGGGTTCATTGATGATAGCACTCACCCAAGGTATTCTTCCTTATACCTCAGTGTTTTTTACATTGTGACTGTTCTTGGCCCAGCGCTAGGATTCGCTTTTGGTGGCCTCTTCTTATCCTTCTTCGTAGATCCACTGCACCAACTACACTGACTAGCACAGACCCTCAGTGGGTAGGTGCTTGGTGGCTTGGATTCGTGATCACAGGCGTTCTGAGCATTCTATTGTCGCTACAGTTCTTCCTCTATCCCAGACGTCTCAAAGGCTCTAATGAGTATGACGAGTTGAGGAAGGAACAGCAACCAATACAGAATCAAGGAGGTGCATTCCAGGATGATCACAACATACCGATTCTCACATTGATCAAGGAGTACCCATTCTACGTGTTCAGAATTCTGAAAAACCTAACCTTTATTTTCGTAACTATGGGAATTACCGCTGGTGCGTTTACCCTTACAGGAATAGTATCATTTCTCCCTAAATACTTAGAAAATCAATACTCAATTACACCCAGCATAGCTTCTTACATGATTGGTGGAATCAGCATTCCCGCTGGTTGTATTGGAATATTCTTAGGAGGATTTACTCTATTCTTCTTTAAAAAGCTATCAGTTGAAAAATTAGCATTAATGGTTTTAGTTTTAAGTTTTCTAGAATTTCTAACACCTCCAATATTATTGATTAGCTGTGCCAATCCTCGAATCGCTGGGGTCAATGTTGACTATGCAAACTCTACAGCAAAAACAAATTTTAGAGTTCGTGATCAGAATGTTAGTTGCTTTTCCAGCTGTGACTGCAGGTCTAACTTTTTCCAACCAATATGTTCAGAGGGTGTGACGTATTTTTCTTCTTGTGTTGCTGGTTGTCCCGAGCAGGCCAATCCAAACGGTACCTATTCAGAATGTTCTTGTCTCACCAACGGTTCTCTCGCATCAGATGGGAAATGCTCTGATTTCTGTACTACGACAACTATTATCGTTGGTTTACTGCTGTTCTTTGGAATACTCATGTTGCTCTATAATAACATTCCATTCCTCAAACTAACTTTGAGATGTGTAGCAGACAAAGACCGTACTGTTGCTTTAGGAATCCAATCGTTTATATATCGAATATTCGGACAAATGCCTGGTCCGTTAGTCCTTGGGGGAATTTTCGATTTGAATTGTATTCTCTGGCAAGAAACTGGATGTGGTACTCGTGGGGCTTGTTTGGAGTATAACACAGAAACTCTGAGGTATTCATTTGTAGGGTTTTGGTTTTTCGGGGTTACTCTTAGCAACATTTTCGTCTTTTTGGCTTGGATCTCTTGGAAATACAGAAAGATACCAGGCGAAAATGAAAATAATAATGGGGATGATTAAAAAAACATATTTTTTCTGAATTAATTACAGAGAAAGTGTCAACATCCCTTTATGCTATATTATTCCTTTTCAATATTATATTTAGTGTAATTATTTACGTATTTAAGTGTAGTTAAATAAGTTATGAAAAATATTTAATACATCATACTAGTACCGTAAACTGGGTGACTTAGGTCTTTAAGGTTGGCTTTGGCCCAAACTAGGTTAATGTATGTAAACAGACATTGACTGATTGATGAGGTTAAGATGATCAGATAAATATAGTTTTGTTTCTCTTCTGAACATTGAAATTAGAATGCCTTATCTGTGAATAGATATTTATAATATTGATAATGCATTTGGCTCAATGGTCGAAACAATATAGCAAATAACTCTTGCTTGAAATTTCGGTGTTTTAAATGAGCTCAAAATGCCTATAGAAGTATCGTTATAGAATCTTAAATATCTTATCAATTCATATTGTACTATGTATATGATTAATCTAAATAATTTCCTGAATTTACAATTCCTTCGGCCAGAGTAAACCCATAGGCCTAACTCACCCCAGTTTACGGTATGTGCATTGTTAATTACATCGGCATTAAGAACTTTGTTGTCACTGTATGCAGTCTGTCATACTAACAAGGATTTATAGGTTTTCTATGCTAAGTAGTGAGGTTATGACATCACATGGTAACTTTTCCATAATACCATTACAAATTGACTCGATTAATTTTTAAAATATGTAGTAAACTCTCGTTATACGAAGTGATTGGGACCTGTGACGATACAGACAGTATCTAGAGCTGTGGCTGCTAGTACTGATATCGTCTACTCTACAGGGGTGCACACTGGGATATGTGTGTAGCGGCAGTACGGTGTAGTGTTAGGAAGACAATGTGGCACGGCAGTACGGTAGTAGCTAACCAATAGCGTGGTCGAGGGTTACCCTCCTGATGAGTCCTTGTGATAGGACGAAACCACACATACAATATGTTATATCCTGTAAGGTGGAGGCTGGCTCATGGACGTAAGGTCCGGAGGCTAAGCTCCTATCTTACAATATAATTATTCCACGACGATATCAGTCAGGGACGTCGCCACGGGGGGGGCATAGGGGGGCAATGCCCCCCCTGGTAGAAATCCTCGCCCCGGGGCAATGCCCCCCCTGGTAAAATTTCGTGCCCCGGGACATACCCCCCTGCTAAATTATTGCCAAATAACGTTGTAGGTGTATTATTATTATTATTATTATTATTATGTATACAAGCCCGCTTCGCTTGCTTTCGCTGCGCGGCTTCAGAAAGCACCCTTCTGGTGCCTCATATATCCCAACCAACAAATAACAGAAGTAACGTTTGTAAATTCCTTAAAACGTCTACATCTAAACAACAAATATATAAACATGGGTTGTATCAACATCATATTTGGAATCAGCTTACTTAATTACTCCATATATAGTCGTTAGAAGTAGGCGGCCACGACCCTTTAAAATATGTAAATTACAAATAATTGATTGGATTTATTATTTTTCTCTCGCCCAATTAAATTGCAGTTTCAGATTGGCATTCTATAATGCACGCTTAACAAATGTTAGAGACACTAAATCAATTTATACTAATTGAATGCTAGCTGCTAATCCATACTGTGCCACGCTCGAATTTAATTGGCTAAAGGTTTTGTTACCTCTTGAGATTGAAGATGTGAATATTTTTCTTAGATATTATAACTTGTTTCTAGATACGTAGTTACCCACCTCCCTGCCAAATTTCAAGTCTATAGCTCTTACCCTGTTTCTTAATCAATTCCGAACAAACAAACAACAAACAAAAAACAAACCATTTAGATTTAATATAAGATAGAAACTTGATAATTTCATATTATGATCGACTCTCGTTGATACGAATTTTGTGAGGGGGGGGGGGGGAGGGGGGGCATGCCCCCCCTGATAATTTCGCCGCTCCCCCTAGATGAAAAATCCTGGCGACGTGCCTGCTTGGTGATACCTGATCGATATCAGTCATTTTTAATTATTTAAAAGCAATCTACCTCTGAAATAGTATATATCCCTCTTGTTCTAAAACTAATATTATCTAATAGATCTATTTGGTCTGTACATATCTATCTTATATTAATTAATAACGGCACATGAGCTGTTTAAAACATATCCTATTACTTCTTAACACTTCGTGGGTGTTCTGATTTGTTTGGTTAACAGAAGATTATAATAAGTTTATCAGTATTACTTAGTATTTATTTTAAATCTTTCTATTAGAGTATCATCAATCAAAGATAACTTTCCCACGTTTTTATTTTACAGAATAAATGGTTAAATGAGTTTCACTTTGGCTTTCTTATTACATCATATTGTCGAAGTTAAGTGTGTGATTAATTAAATATAGGGAATTTAACTGGCACAAGTTTAACTTATAATTATTTTGAAGGAATAATGTCGCGAAGCGGAGTGATAGAGAGATTCGTCGCAAAGAAAACGAGACCGATTAAGGTTTGAGATATGCTTAAGTGATATTTTAGAGATTAACTTTTACTAAATATTCATTTAGATTATTAATGCGTTGTAGTGATCCCAAGGCACTATCTAGCACTTCACACTAACACCTATCAAATCATTATTATTTACCCTATAAGTTAGTACTTTAATAGTCCCATTAATCGCATAAATAGTTAAACTAAACCTTTCAAACTTCAAATTTCATTCCACCTTATAAACTCTTCATTTCCAAACTTTTGATTAATTAATCAATTAGATTTCAGATTTGCTACTCATAAACCCGAAAAAGATTATTTGTCAGTTAAGAATAATTTTCGTATCAATGACTTTTTAGCAAGAATTAACGTATTAATTTACCGAGAATCATGAGCATATATTATTATGATTTAGTCTAAAAGTTTGAGCTGTTTACTTTCTTTCTGAAGTAACAAAATTGTCTAATCTAATTAAGGAATCAAATTGTTGTAAATACACGCGAGGGCCGAAGGCTCGAGAATAAGTTGTGAGAACGCGCGTACCGCGGTCGATCAGCTTAAATATACTGCTTAGGGGCCACAGCTCAATAAGGTTGGGATCTGCTACCTACATACTGTATAGTAGAATCTGCTAAAGGTTACTCTATAGTCTATACAACGGTCATTTGTACATAGGCTAGCGGCCAGCTATTATAATTCCTAAAATGATTTCCCGTAATATAATAGATAGATAGATAGATAAACTTTATTTAGAGAGGATAGCCCATTCACACAAAGTGATCTTCCATGGGAATGTCACAGATCGTATTTTTTATTCCAAAATGGCAAAAAAACTTGACGTAAGGAAAGGGATGTATAATTTTCGTTAAATTTCCGTTACATTCCACAGTATTTAAATACAACCGGCATAACATTTGAAAAGGTATTTGCCATGAATACAAACGAGGGCCCCAGGCCCGAGTGCAAGTTGTAAGAACGCGCGTGGCGCGGACGAGCAGATTGTTAATAATTTAACACCAATTTCAATGTCAACTTACATTTATTAAGTTTAATTTTACTGTGCCGACTACTATGTAGTGGGCCAGTAAAAAATCACAACCTTGATGCAGAACATATGGTATATTATTTAGATCAAGTTGAAGTGAATAAACCAGAATTTAATGTTTAGAATTAACAAGTGTCTAGCCCTAACTCTTGTTCAGCATAAACAAGCTGGATTTGAAATGGGAACAATTTGCGAATTCCTAGTACTCAAGAATTAACGGAATTGGTGCAGTTAGGCCATCTTCCTTTTCTCGAAGCTTTTCCCAAAGTCTTCACGCATGTGTATATTTTGATAGAATTTTATGTAGAACTTTGATCGAATTTTCTAATGTCGAACTTTGATCGAATGATGAAAAGTGCCAATTTCGATCAAAGTTCTTCCAAAATGTCATGAGTCGAACTTTGATTGAAGATATGTCGAACTTTGATATAAAAAAGAGACCTTTGATCGAAAAGGAGAACTTTGATAGAAAAGGAGAACTTTGCTAGAAAAAAGAGACCTTTGATCGAAAAGGAGAACTTTGATAGAAAGATGAGAACTATGATCGAAAATCTGACACTTCAACAAAAGTAAGAACTTTGATCGAAAAGGTACAACTTTGATAGAAAATTTGATTGAAAAGGTAGAACTTTGATAGAAAATTTGATCGAAAAGTGAGAACTTTGATGGAATTTAATCTTTTACAGAAAAATACAGTATTCAGTGAGATTTGTAATCTGTAAACTTTTTGGGAGGTCAAACACCTAATGTAAATGTTAGCTTCATCTGATGGAGATTGCTATTTTCCTACCTGATATGTCTCCCAGATAGTATATTAATCATTTTAAAAAAAGGATTGTCAACCTTTCTTTTAGTCTTTGTGATTCCGAACCGATAATTGTAATTTTACTTGTTATACACGAATTCGAACCTATTATTTTAGAAATCATGGAGTATAAAATAATTGAAGGCAAGAAGTTGGGCTCTCGAAATTTTGAATGCGAAGGTTACCGGTATACGCTATCTAGTCAACCGAAACATCCATCTATTTGAGATGTACACTTTGGAGGTGTAGAGAAAGATTTTGTCACGGTACTGGACGAATCGATCGTCTTTTAAATCTATTATATATTAAACAGATACATAATCACACTGAAGCTGCATACAAGTCGAATATCATTGCTCTAAATAACAGACTCAAGCGCGCAGCTGAAACTTCAACAGACAACCTTCGACATGTTTTTGACGATGTAACCTCTACAGATCAGGCTTGTGCTTTAGTAACATATAAAGACGTTCGCAATACGATGGTAAAACGGAGACGGTTGGAATTACCAGGGAATCCAAAGACAGCTGAAGAATTTGAAAACATGATCATGCAAACCCGTTTTTCAAAGATTTTCGGTCGATGATCATTCTAACAGATGGATTCTCTGAAATATTTTGGTCAGATCGCATGTTTGAATATCTGAAAACATGTGACCTCATCAATTATGATGGAACATTCTATGTAGTGCCCAAATTGTTCTACCAGTTGTTTACCATATTCATTCAGGAGAGTCATCATGCCATACCAGCCATACATGTCTTGATGTCTAAAAAGAATGAACTTCTTTACGAGGCTGTGCTGCAGAAAATTGCTAATATGATACCCCATTTTAAGCCAAAATTAGCCATAGGTGACTTTGAGAAAGTATCCCGAAATTCCTTTCGACCATCTTCAGTACAATAGAAGTTTCGGGCTGTCTATTCCATTATACCCAAGCAATTTGGAAGAAAGTGAAAAAGTTTCAGCTTTCATCTGCGTATACTCAAAATTCACATCTTAACAAGTGGATTAGGTCAATAATGGCTCTTCCCATGATACCAAAAGAAGAAATAGCTTCAGTTTATCAATTTCTAGCGGATTCACCACCTCCTGAACTCACCTCTATTGAAATGAAACTTTTTCGAAAACTTCGTTCTTACATAAAAAAGGAATGGATTGTGAGAAATGATATGTCAGTGTACAATTCATTGCAAAAAACTAACAATTGTTGTGAAGTTTATCACAGAAGTTTGAAGTCACTTATTCGTGTGAAAAAGCCGAACATATGGGCGTTTATAGAGTGTTTCGAAAATAATCTGATAAAGTATGACTTAGACTTTCAGAGATTGAAAAATGGGTTGGAAATCGGTGGACGATCGAAAAAGGATGTCGATAGCGAGAGACAAAGGCTGATCTGCAGAGATAAGCTTCAGAATAGAGACTATTCGATACTTGAATATCTGAACAAAATTTCGGATACTATTGGTAGCCCCCAATATTATGGTTACTCTCAAAGTACGCTTTCAGACGAAAGTTGCAATGATGACTCGAATCATTCTGATGATGATATTGTGTCCAATCCCTGTGTGATATGTTTGATGAGTAGAGCGGCTACATTCGTGATGTTACCATGTGGACATGCACAGATATGCGGGAACTGTGAAGGAAATTTAATGAAGGCGATAGATGTCCTCAAGGGCGTAGCCAGCCTAAGCCAGGCCAAAATCTAGGGGGGGCAAATGTACAACTTGCGAGCGTAGCGAGCTACTTAAAGGAGGTCTGGGTCTGAAAATGGCTGAGCTAGGGGGGGGGGGAAACTGCCCCCCCTGACCCCCCCGCCCCACGCCCATGGATGTCCTACTTGCCGATCAATAATATCAACCAAACTACAGATTTCCAGTAATTAGAAACATATAGGATTCGTTAGGAATCACTCAGCTTATTTACTCTCCGATCTCCACAAATGGAACTGCAAGCTAACACTATCATTATAGGTATTATATAGCCATATGTTAGTCCTTTAACATATAGTATATGTCATAACACATTCGTTATATTATTTAGGGATCAAAATAAGACATCATTGGTAATTGCACATCATCGAACATTTTTTCTTAATAGCAGGCAATATGGTTAGACTTGTCTATAACAGCCACATAAGGGGGTAAAGGGACTAGGTAAATAATTTCTATATACTGTTGACCGCTTTGAGAGTCCGAAATTTATACAGTGGTGGTTGTTAAGAATGTTTAACTGTATAGTGTATACCTAGTACCTTGTACTAACAAAAGGGGTCATTTCTTAGTATAAGGCACAATAAATTAACATGTCATTTTTCATAAATAGAAGAACTTTTAACCATTATTCAGATAGTTTGTGACTCAATTTATCACGTATTTCAAATATTTACCGTTTTATTAAAGACCCAAGTGAACTTACCTCGGAGTTCACACATTTACAAAGTCAACGTCAAAACTCCAACCTTATTCAATATTTCATTTTTCAGTTAGTGGTCACATTTTCGATCAAATTTTCTATAAAAGTTCTCACTTTTCGATCAAATTTTCTATCAAAGTTCTATCTTTTCGATCAAATTTTCTATCAAAGTTCTACCTTTTCGATCAAAGTTCTTACTTTTGTTGAAGTGTCAGATTTTCGATCATAGTTCTCATCTTTCTATCAAAGTTCTCATTTTCGATCAAAGGTCTCTTTTTTCTAGCAAATTTCTCCTTTTCGATCAAAGGTCTCTTTTTTATATCAAAGTTCGACATATCTTCGATCAAAGTTCGACTCAGGACATTTTGGAAGAACTTTGATCGAATTGGCACTTTTCATCATTCGATCAAAGTTTGACATCAGAAAATTCGATCAAAGTTCTACATAAAATTCTATCAAAATATACACATGCGTCTTCACATGGTAAAATTTCTCTTATTTTTGTTTTTTTATGCAGAAAATCAAACAGCGAAAAGCTAAAGCGTCACTGGTTAGTATTCAGTCAAAGTCTCAATTCTTTCTTTTCTCTGCCATGTCGTTTATTTTCACATACAAGTATTCAGTCATAAGCTATAATCCCTACTAGCAACCAAATCCGGTTATTTTGCCAATTCAAATTGAGAAATTTTATGATAAAATACCTGAAGATGAGCGGAGTAATTCTCACAAATAATTATTGCTACTTGAAAGGGCGCGAACTTTAATACGCTTAAATAATAATTGTACTAGTATTGATGATCAGATCATCGAACAACTCAGGTTCAATACACAACGGTGGATAAAATTGCTTCCTAGGGGAAAGGGGACTCCCTTTGCGATGATTGTCATTATCTTTCATGGAAATCATAGAATGAATTCGTCGGGTTTGTGGAGATTTAGTTCGTGCTAATGTTTTGGACGAACGTCAACTTTTTACACTAATGCCCGATGGAATACAAGATTCTGCTCATTTTGAACAGACACTGTCATTTTACGATATCTTATTCCTGAGGAATATCATGAATATTCCATTCAAGAGAGGTTTCCTCAAATAATCAAATTCGTTAATTGAAATGATAAGACAGGACTACAAATTTCGAAAATTATTTACAAACCTTGAATGACAACAATATTATTTTCGGATTGTCGTGGTCATGGTTATGACAATGCGCTCAACATGTTCGGGTGTTACAAATTCAGTGAATCTTTGTGGAGTTGATTCTGCGAGTGCTCGAATTTATTTAAACCATAAAAAATCATTTCACTAATTGGACACTTTAAATCTATAATTGCGAAATTGGCGCAATTATTATGCAATTAAAATTGCTGATACCCAACAATTGCGAAATTGGTTTAATTAATATGATACTTGGTAAACTAATTGTAAATTAAGCAAATACGTACTTAGTTTTATTCAAGTAAAATACTTAATAATCATTATTAAAATTTATATTCTTAAAACTCGATAGTTGTGTGTTTGTGTGTTTGTTTGTTTATTTGTTTGTTTTTGTTTTTTTTGTTTTTTTTTGTTTGTTTGTTTGTTTGTTTGTTTGTTTCTTTGTTTCTTTGTCCGGATTGCATTAAATAGATGGGAGAATAGAAACAGCAATTATATTTGAGATAGAGACTAATTTCAAAATGTTCTAAGAGGTCAACAAGTATGCTGATTTTGATTTTCGCATTTATAAATATATAACAAGAATATTTATTGTTATTGTTTACAAAAATATGTGAACAAAATATTTAAAATTCAAAATGAATCTAAAGGCTAGCTTCCAATAGGTAATATATTATAGATAAACTAATATGTTGATTTCTAATTTGACATTTATATATTCTAATATGAATATATATTGTTGTTGTTTACAGAAAGAGGTAAACAAATCTATTAGAATTCAGGATGAACTTAGAGAATAACTTCCAAATGTTAGATAAGGTAAACAAGTATGCTGATTACGAATTCAATTTTTTCAAATTTTTGATGTAAATATTAAATCTTAATTGTCAATTGAAC
Source organism: Hexactinellida sp. DTS-2022 (assembly GCA_028753945.1). Taxonomy (NCBI): domain Eukaryota; kingdom Metazoa; phylum Porifera; class Hexactinellida; species Hexactinellida sp. DTS-2022. Next base: position 4,648,304 of record JAPNXP010000014.1, read on the forward strand.
AAAGCGAGTGCGAGACCGAAGGCCTCGTGTAATATAATGTTGGTTTATAAATTATAATATAACATCCCTCGTTTTTTTGATGAGGCAATGACTGCTCGCATTTCAGTTATGTAGGTCGTTTCGTTCCATCTCAGGGACTCATCAGAAGGGTAACCCTCGACCATAATGGTACCAGCCGTAAGGCAGACTCATCTACATTCTGTAAGTAGTGTCCCATATTGCCGCCAAATCGCTTCAAATTACTAGAATTCCTTGGGATCAAAGTGATTCATAACACCTCTATTACAATAGTAAAATGTTAATTGATGGACAATTCAAATCGCGAAAGCACTTATCATTCATTAGGATAAGCGGAGAATAGAATCTTAACTACCATATTATTATAATATTATTTCTTAAACAGGTATTTCGGTCGCCGTTTAAACGGACCTAATATATTATATGTAGTTTGATAAATTATTGTATACAGAAAACTCCCGTTATAACGAAGTAAGATACGTACAACGAAATACCCACTATAAACAAAATAAATTGTCGCCATGTTAAAGAGTCACTGGATCAGAACACAAATTACGATATAACTGACGAACAAAGACAACATTGATACTTCAGGCTTCGAGGTGATCATCTCTAGGAAATTATCTATCCCAGTCTAAATTTCAAATCTCTATCCCCAATGCTATAGTCAGGCCATCGCGTACGGCTGGACTGCCGGCCAGAACTCCATCAGAACGAATTCAATAGTGTGCAGTGCACTTATAGTATAAACTATAGAGGATCTACTATAACGTTGTTTACTAAGAGAAGCACACTAAAAAACCGACAGTTAGAAAAAACCGATGGAAAATACTAGTAAAGTTGGATTTTCTTACAAAAGATTGTATCACTAATAGTTAGAATAAACCGATAAGCTAGAATGACCCGCGTTAGAATAAACCAGTTTCGATAATTAATATTAATTATACTCAAGTAGCTGAGAGGAGTCAAAAGGGGGATCACTCGATTGGGTAGGGACACAATTTGAGAATGGAATGTTTTCACATTCCTAATAAAATTCCAGCGTTTCTATGGTGTTTTCTAAATTATGGTCAGTTTGGGCGGACCACTTTAACTGTTTGGCCGGAGACTTTTGAGAGCCGTGCGACGCCACTGATACGAGATAAATAATAATAACTTAGTAATTCATGCATATGCTAAATAGATAGTGATGACTCATTGATTCATTAAACATATATATTGCAGATTCTAAACGTGGATCAGTAAATTTAAAAAATTAACTTTACTCTCCAGTCTCCAACTCCCTTATAAAGTAATAATGTCAAAATAGGTTTTAATAACTAAACGATGTATCAGAGAAACTCTTGAATAAAATGCTGAGGCGACAATCATATTCATATGTGCATTTTGATAACAGTAGCTTATGTCTGTTAATTTGGATCATGAAATTGCGCAGTGTAGAAAATTATCTCTTGAATAAAATGCTGAGAAATGTAATTTGATATTTTGATAACAGTAGCTTATGCCTGTTAAATTTGATCAAGCAATTGCGCAGGAAGTAGAAAAAACAACTATTTAATAAAATGCTGAGGCGACAATCAAATTCATAAGTATATTTTATATAGTAGCTAGCTTCTGTCTGCTAAATTTGATCATGTAATTGCGTAAGAATTACATTTTTCAAACACTTTAAACATCCCAAATCAATGTTTGAAAAGAAAAATGCTTCGTCGACAAATATTGTCTATAGCATGAACTAGTTATATAAAGCTATTAAAAATCAGAATAATTATTCAAAATTGTATTATTATTAATAATATTATTAGTATTCTTCAACATGAAACGTTTTTTAAAATTCATTGTGTTGATCCTGGCATTTCTTCAATTGCACTCACTAATCAACGCTCAAAGTACGTAAGTGTTGTTATTCATACTATCTATACTACACTTATTATTAATATTATTATTATCAACCAGTATTAGTAAAACACACTAGTAATCTGTATTTATATCCTCAGGGCCGTCGAGAGCGCGAGCGGGCCCCGGGTGAAAATTTTGGAATCGGGCCCCCTCTGATATTTAGTTCCGTTATCGTGAAGTGAATAAACTAAACGCAAACTATCGTATTCGATTATATATATTTTAATTATTAAATAAATTAAATCCTATTTACTCTTATTTTTTATGAATTTTCAAATAACCTTTAGCTATATAGCTATAGAGTTTAGGATATACTATTTTTTTTGCACCATATCTATGTTAATAAGAGGACATCGCAGGTTGTGACTTATTATTCTAAACAGTCAAAGAAACAAAAAGGTTGTTAGCCAGGGTATCATCCAGGTGTGCGCGACGCGCCTCTAGGCGCGAAATTTTGAAAGAGAAATTTTCTAGGTGCGCGAAAATCGAGAGGTGCTACCATAGCGTTATACAAATTAAGTATTTTAGGCGCTTGTGAGCGAGCTCAAACTTAATCTAGGCGCGCAGAAATTTTTTCCTGGATGAAAGCCTGTGTTAGCCTATTTATGCGTTGCTGTCGTTTGGATCGGATCCCGTAACTGAGTTAGTTATGGAAAATTAAATAACTGTTACAAAGTAAGTCTGGCTTGGTTTTCTAGGAAGGATTAAATAACTAAGGTATTACTCTACCCAGCGATGTCTTTATTTCCCCCTTGACTTGTCTGCTTAATTAATACAGCCAATAAAGCCCGAGCATACCTACACAGACAGAATTTCCCGGGCCCCTTCGGGCCCCGGGCCCCGGGGTAATTACCCCGGCTACCCCCCCCTCTCGACGGCCCTGTATATCGTACAATGGAATTCGCGGATTAGCAATTCGTCTAATAGAAATATTCGCCTAATAGCAAGTTACTTTTCATTCCTAAGAGAGCATATACGAGCCCTTCGGTCTCGGTCGCTTCAGAGCGGATCACTCAAACGCCACGCGATCTCACTCTTTTCAATATTTACATCCAAAATAAATAGAAATTAATTCGTAATCAGTATACTTGTTTACCTATTATAACATTTGTAAGTTTGTCTCTATCTCAAATATAAATGCGGTTAATTTTACCCCATATCTTTAATACCTTCCGGATAAACATACAACAATCGAGTTTTAATAATACGAGCCCTTCGGTCTCGGTCGCTTCGCGACGGACCATTCTCTCACAAAGGTCGCTTCGCGACCTTTGTTTGTTCGTATTAGACACTACGCAAAACAATTAACGGCCGCTTCGCGGCCTTACTCTCCTCAAATATAACTCATATTAAATAAGTTAAGCCTGTGACTGGTAAAATTACACGTACTCAATTCAGTATGCTGCTATTTGGGACCCCAGTATGACAAGTAATTAATTAATTAATTCATGTTATTTACTAACTCAGGATTTTAACAGCATAGTAGTAAATTGTTTGTAAATAGTTGAATTACTTTGATAGTAATATTATGCTTATGTGATTGACGTAAGCTAAATACATCACGAATAGAAATAAACTGATGGAAGCCAAACTGGATTAATCAAGTATGGAATTTCGGAAATAATGTAGGTGAGATTAAAACATCAAACCTCAATATGTGCAATGACGCAGCAATTGTAGGTTACATTTTTGTTATTGCCTGGCTCAGATTAAATGCGAAAATTATAAAAATTTCTAGAGACATGCAACACATTCTGTTTTATAACGTGACAAAATTATTTGACGATTGAATCAAAAATGTAAGACTAAATCCAAATCAGGGTTGTAAATAAATCATTTTATTTTTCTCAAATCAAATCAAATCAAATCATTCTAGGTTAAAATTATTTCAAATCAAATCATTTCAAATCATTTGAGATTTCAAATCATTTCAAATCAAATCAAATCAAATATTTGAAATTTCAAATCATTTCAAATCAAATCAAATCAAATATTTGAAATATTTGAAACTTTCAAATCATTTCCGAATCACTGTCAAAACGTATAGAAAATTTGAAAATGATCTTAGATAATTGAAATTTAATTGAAAATGACGTGAAATTATATTAAAGCGATTTTGAACGATTTGAAAATGATTTAATTAAAGAATATTATTTGAAAATGATTTGAAAATGATTTGAAGTAATTTCAAATCAAATCAAATCAAATCATTTGAGGATTCAAATAATTTCAAATCAAATCAAATCAAATCATTTGAGATTTCAAATTCTCTTAAATCAAATCAAATCAAATCAAATATTTGAAATATTTGATTTGATTTACAACACTGATCCAAATTAGTTCGTACGTGACGTCACAATCCCATAAACCGGTATACGTGTGTCTCATTGCATGTTGTCTTGCCATCTAAAATTGTGGGCGAATCGGATAAGAACTGAAAGAGCTATTCCCAAATATGTGCGTTTATGACGTCATAATCACGTTATTTTGTTTAGAAAACCAATAGATCGTTGTCGCAGTACAAAGTTACCCCTGCATGCCAAATTTCAGCTTTCTAGGACTCGTAGTCTTTCCTATTAATTCTGGACAAACACACACACAAACACACAAACACACAAACAAACAAACAACAATTGCGCTTTTAATATACAGATTGATTATCTGTATATTAAAAGCGGAATTGTTGTGTGTTTGTTTGGATGTTTGTCCAGAATTAATTGGAAAGACTACAAGTCCCAGAAAGCTCAAAATTTGTATACAGGGGTAATTTTGTACTGCGACAACGATCTATTGGTTTTTGAAACAAAATAACGGGATTATGACGTCACAGTTTCGAAAAACAAATATTTTGTACTAGCTTCCCAATTTTGCTCCGATCTGTAGAAAATTCAAATCATTAGACGTACACTAAATTTCTACACCTGATAGCAGTTCACGAATTCCCATTTCCCTTCTGATTGTGACACAGTTAATTAATTAGTCCCTACACTAATCAACCATAAATAGTGCATCGTACCAACACAGGTATAGCAAAGTGCAAGTGTGTGTTTGTGTGTGTGTTTGTCCAGAATTAATAGGAAAGACTACGAGTCCTAGAAAGCTGAAAATTGACATACAGGGGTAATTTTACACGCTGACAACGATCTATTGGTTTTCTAAGCGAAATAACGGGATTATGACGTCATAAACGCACATATTTGGGAATAACTCATTCAGTTTTTATTCGATTCGCCCACAATTTTCGATAATAACACAACATACCATGAGACACACGTATACCGATTTATGGGAATGTGACGTCACATAGGAACTAATTTGAATTCAGCTCTTACACTTTTGGTTCAATCGACAAATAATTTTGTCACATTATAAAACAGAATGAATTGCATGTCCCTAGAAATTTTTATAACTTTCGCATTTAATCTGAGCCAGGCAATAACAAAAAAATCCAAAATTGCACCCTGTGCCGACGCATGTTCCTTTGGTGGCACTATATTTTATTGGTTGGTTATTGATAGTGCCTCCAAAGGAGCATGCTGTCAGCACAGGGTGAAATTTTGGATTTTTTTTCGCCCAGTCATCAACGCCTCAAGGCGTCAAGAACCATTTGTTAACTGGTCCGAGTCACAAGGAACGGTAGATAAATTTTGAGTTTGTTTCTATCTTAAACCATCTTGAGTTTAATGCCATTAATCCATTATGTATTGATAATAAATTATGTTATTATTATTTATTTTAGCAATGTTATCCACGGTTGAGTTGAATTAAGTCAACAAATTCCATATTTAATTTAATTTGTTTTAATTCATTAAATAGTAATACTACAATTAAATAGAAGCCAGCTGCAATTTATAAGTTAAATCAATTTAATTATCGCAAGTTGAATCAATAGAGTAGGATTTAACAAGTTAAATCAATATAATTATTACAAGTTGAAACAATAGAATTATATTTAACAGTTTTACAGAATCTGAAGTGTGAGGAAATACAAGAGATTGGTACCCCAATAAAGGCACAAATCTAGGCCAAATTGAACATTTTTGATTTGCCAAAAGGTGTAGAATTTAATTCTCCATCCTTTCATGTAAATTTTATCAAGCTAAATATTAATTATTTCATGTTATGAGCCATAATTAGTTTAAATAGGTGTTAAAATAATTTGATCAAAAATCGTAACCACAGGTGCAAATTAGACGGTAACTTCGCACCTACATGCTATGTTTTAGCTCTTTATTTATTAAGGTGTGGGTAGGGCACCGTCTACGGAGAAATAATATCGATAATAATAATAATAAAAATCCAAAATTGCAGCCTGTGCCGACGCATGTTCCTTGGTGGCACTATATTTTGTTGGTGGTTTATTGATAGTGCCTCCAAAGGAACATGCTGTCGGCGCAGGCTGCAATTTTGGATTTTTTCGCCAAGTCATCAACGCCCAAGGTGTGAAGAAGCATTTGTTATTTGGTCCGAGTCACAAGGAACGGTAGATTAATTTGAAGTTTTTACTGTGCCGACTATACTATAGTATAGTGGCCCAGTTCTAATCTCAGTGCCTTGGTTAGTTATTATTATTATTTATCCGTAGCCACTCCACAGAACAGAGTTTTATCAGCTAAGAGCCCAAATTTTTAGGATGGGTGTCTCATGGGTTACAGATGTGCACCTGGGGTTACGATTTTTAATTAAGAAATTTTGGACACATGTTTAACACCTTTCAAAATTTGTCTGGTCCATAGCTCAAAAATTGTTTTACTAAACTCCCAAATTTTATTTCACATTTGGATTCGCCATAAAATTCTGCGTCTGATGGGAGAAGTAATTTTTCAATAAAGGGGTCAATTTCTGCCATAAATGGGGGTTGAAATTTCTTTGTTTACTCACACTTCAATTTCAGTAAAACTGTGAAATCTAATTCCATTGTTTCAACTTGTAATAATTATATTGATTTAACTTGTTAAATCCTACTCTAGTGATTCAACTTGCGATAATTATATTGATTTAACTTATAAATTCCAGCTGGCTTCTATTTAATTCTAGTATTACTATACAATGGATTAAATAAAATATTATAATATAAGGAATTTGTTGACTTAATTCAACTTAACCGTGGATAACATTGCTAAAATACATAACTAATACTATAATTTATTAACAATACATAATGAATGAATGGCTTTAAAGTTTAAACTCAAGATGGTTTATGATAGAACCGTAAGATTTTACATTCCACAACAACGACAGATTAAGTGAATATATTTATTTCGGCGAGAATATTCTTGCACAATTAATGTACTGACGTAATTAATTCTAATTAATTCGCTCTGTGTTTAACGTATAGAGACGGTTCTAAATAGATTATTGGGGTTATCGAGTTCGCTGAATTCAAATATGATAATGAAATTCAATTTAAATTAATAATTATTGCAAATAATTGAACTTAATTTATTTTGATGTACATAATTTTGGTGTTAAATTATTAATAGATTAATTAAATTTTTATACTAATTAGCTAAATTTCATTAATCTCAGAGATGATACAAGATAGAAACAAACTTTCAATTTATCAATTGGTCCTTATGCCAGGTACCACCTATACAAGTGGGTCTTGACACCTTGAGGTGATGATGACATCGTTAAAAAAATCTATTTTTACAATTTTTTTAATTCGACATTTAAAATGGGTTAGTTGGTGTTGGGTGATGACCCAACACTCACATAAAAAATCCTGACTCATCACTTAATATATTCAACTGAAACTTGAATATCTTTGAAATGAAGTGAGCTAAAACATAACTTTCAACTCACTAAGCGTTGTTGCCTTTGGAAACACCTTTTCGAAATAATTTAACACCTTCATAGTGATGATGACATGGCGAAAAAAAAAATCCAAAATTGCAGCCTATGCCGAGAGCATGTTCCTATGGAGGCACTATTAATAAACCACCACCAAAATATAGTTCCACCAAAGGAACATGCGTCGGCACAGGCTGCAATTTTGGATTTTTATTTTCTATCATAAACCATCTAGAGTTTAATGCCATTCATTCATTATGTATTGATAATAAATTATATTATTAGTTATTTATTTTAGCAATGTTATCCACGGTTGAGTTGAATTAAGTCAACAAATTCCTTACATTATTATATTTTATTTAATCCATTGTATAGTAATACTAGAATTAAATAGAAGCCAGCTGGAATTTATAAGTTGAATCAATATATTTATCGCAAGCTTAAACAATAGTGAAAGATTTAACAAGTTAAATCAATATAATTATTACAAGTTGAAACAATGGAATTAGATTTCACAGTTTTATTGAAATTGAAGTGTTGAGTAAACAAAGGAATTTCAACTCCCATTTATGGCAGAAATTAAACCAATTTTAACGAATTTTCTTTTCCCATCAGACGCAGAATTTTAAGATGAATCTAAATATGAAATAGAATTTTGGGGTTTATTAAAACATATTTTGAATTATGGACCAGACAAATTTTGAAAGGTGTTAAAGTTGTGTCAAAAATTTCTTAATAAAAATTCGTAACCCCAGGTGCAAATTATACGGTCCCTCCGCAAATACATGCCAAGTTTCAGCCCTCAATGTATACAGGTGTGGCCAGGGCACCTGCTACGGAGAAATAAAAAATCCAAAATTGCAGCCTGTGCCGACGCATGTTCCTTTGGTGGCACTATATTTTGTTGGTTGTTTTTTGATAGTGCCTCCAAAGGAACATCCTGTCGGCACAGGCTGCAATTTTGGATTTTTTTCGCCAAGTCATCATCACTATTAAGGTGTTAAATTATTTAAGAAAGGTGTTTCAAAATGCAATGACCCTTAGTGAGTTGGAAGTTTCGTTTTAGCTCACTTCATTTAAAAGATATTCAAGTTTCAGTAGAATATAATCAGTGATGAGTCAGCATTTTTTATGTGCTTGTTGTGTGATCCCCTAATACCAACCAACCCGTTCGAAATATAGAATTCACAAAATTGTAAAAACACATTTTTTTGACGATGTCATCATCACCTCAAGGTGTCAAGACCCACTTGTATAGGTGTTACGTAACATCAGTGGCGGTCCCAGGGGGGGGCATCCGGGGCAAATGCCCCGGGTCAAAATATTTTGCCCCGGATTCCAACCCAATTGGTAGTATAATTACATGGAGCATGCCCCGGATTTATATTAAAAACTGCTCTTTTGCCCCGGGCTGGCCAGATCCTGCGACCGCCCCTGCGTATCATAAGGCCCAACTGATAAATTGGAAGTTTGTTTCTATCTTGCATCATCTCTGAGATTAATGATATTTAATTAATTAGTATAAATAATTATTATTATTCTTTATAATTCCCCACAAATTTCAATGTCAACTTACATTTATTAAGTTAAATTATTTTGTCATAAATAATTAATTACTTAATTTGGCTATCAAATTTCAATTCCGCACACTCGATAACCCCTAATAAACAAATTGGAAGCATCTATATAAGTCATATACTGACTGAATTAATTATAATTAATTACGTCAGTTTATTAACAGAGCAATAATATTCTCGCAGAAGTAAATATAATCACATAATCTGTCGTTGTTATGGAATGTAAAATCTTAGTTTTCAATTAGAAAATATATGCCTACTCGATCTCACAAGTTGAATTAACAGAATTATTACAAGTTGAAACAAAAGAATTATAATTAACACTTTCATTTGAACTCAAGTGTTAGTAAACAAAGGGAATTTGCAACTCAATTGTGGCACAAACGAAACCCAATTAAAAAATTCGTGCACTGTGAAAAGGAGTAGAATTTAATTCTCTATCGAATGCATATAAATTAAATATTCGCGCACTATTTATTGTTCCTGTTTAAATATTAAACAGGTGCAAAAATGTGTCCAAAAAAATGTAAGCAAAATTCCTGACCCCAGGTGCACATCTGTAACCCATGAGACACATCTACTGAAATTTTGGGTTATTAGTTAATAAAACTCTGTTCTGTGGAGAGGATACGGAAGGAAAATTAAAATAATAAAATAATAATAATAATAATAAAAATCCAAAATTGCAGCCTGTGCCGACGCATGTTCCTTTGGTGACACTATATTTTGTTGGTGGCTTATTGATAGTCCTGTTGTATGACAGTTTAACTACCATGACAGTTTAACTACCTTGTATTAGTATACCATGGATATTCTAGCCATGACAGTTTAACTACCATGACAATTCTACAACTTCTTTGTATGACTTCCTCAACTTATAGTTCCTATTGCATGATGACGCATTCTTTCTCACATGGCGTATAAAGTTTGATAGGCTCTTATGATTGTGTTAGTTACATTATCATTAGTTTCTCAGCGATTTATAGTATGTATTATGGTATAGCGTTGATTGAAATAATACTATTAGAAAGAATGCGTCATCATGCAATAGGAACTATAAGTTGAGGAAGTCATACAAAGAAGTTGTAGAATTGTCATGGTAGTTAAACTGTGATGGCTGAAATATCCATGGTATACTAATACAAGGTAGTTAAACTGTCATGGTAGTTGAACTGTCATACAACAGTCCTCCAATGGAACATGCAGTCGGCACAGCTGCAATTTTGGATTTTTTTTTTTCCGCCAATTCATCATCACTATAAAGGTGTTAAATTATTTCAGAAAGGTGTTTCAGAATGCTACGACCATTAGAGTGGTGGAAGTTTCCATTTAGTTCACTTCATTTTAGAGATATTCAAGTTTGAGTAGAATATAATAGCTAATGACTCAGCATATTTTATCTGAGTGTTGGGTCATCACCCAACATCAACTAACCTATTTTAAATATCGAATTAGCAAAATTGTAAAAACACATTTTTTTAACGATGTCATCATCACCTCAAGGTGTCAAGACCCACTTGTTTAGGTGGCACGTGCCATAAGGACCAATTGATAAATTGAAAGTTTGTTTCTATCTTCTATGATCTCTGAGATTTATGATATTTAATTAATTAGTATAAATAATTATTAATAATATTTATAATTTAACACCAATTTCTATGTCAACTTATATTTATTAAGTTTAATTATTTTGTCATAAATAATTAATTTATTAATTTGGCGATCAAATTTCAATTCCGCACACTCGATAACCCCTAATAACACACATTGGGAGCACTATGTAAGTCATATACTGACTTAATTAATTATTAGTAATTACGTCTGTATATTAACAGTGCAAGAGTATTCTTGCAGAAGTAAATATAATCACATAATCTGTCGTTGTTATGGAATGTAGAATCTTAGTTTTCAATTGGAAAATAGAAGCCTACTCGATCTCACAAGTTGAATCAATATAATAATAACGAGTTGAAACAATAGAATTAGAGTTAACACTTTCAATTGAACTGAAGTGTTAGTAAACAAAGGAAACTTGCAACTCAATTGTGGCACAAACTAAGTACAATTTGAAAATTCGTGCACTGTGAAAAGGTGTAGAATTTAATTCCCTATCGAATGCAAATAAATTGAATATTCTGGCACTATTTATTGTGCTCTTTCTAATATTAAACAGGTGCAAAAATGTGTACAAAAAAATGTGATAAAATATCGTGACCCCAGGGGCACATCTGTAACCCATGAGACACATATTCTGAAAATTTGGGCTCTTAGTTAATAATACTCTGTCCTGTGGAGAGGATACGGAAGGATAATAATAATAATAATAATAATAATAATAAAAAATCCAAAATTGCAGCCTGTGCCGACGAATGTTCTTTTGGTGGTGGCTTATTGATAGTGCCTCCAATGGAACATGCTGTCAGCACAGGCTGCAATTTTGGATTTTTTTTCGCCATGTCATCATCACTATGAAGGTGTTAAATTATTTCAAAAAGGTGTTACAGAAGGCATCGATCCTTAGAGTGATGGAAGTTTCCATTTAGTTCGCTTCATTTTAGAGATATTCAAGTTTCAGTAGAATATAAGAAGTGATGAGTCAGCATTTTTTATGTGAGTGTTGGGTGATCACCCAACACCAACCAACCCATTCGAAACATAGAATTCACAAAACTGTAAAAAAACATTTTTTTTTACGATGTCATCATCACCTCAAGGTGTCAAGATCCACTTGTATAGGTGGCACGTGACATAAGGACCAATTGATAAATTGGAACTTTGTTTCTATCTTGTATCATCTCTGAGATTTATGATATTTAATTAACTAGCATAAATAATTATTAATATTATTTATAATTTGACACCAATTTCAATGTCAACTTATATTTATTAAGTTTAATTATTTTGTCATAAATAATAAATTAATTAATTTGGTTATCAAATTTCAATTCCGCACACTCGATAACCCCTAATAAACAAATTGGGAGCATCTATATAAGTCATATACTGACTGAATTAATTATAATTAATTACGTCAGTATATTATCAGTGCAAGAGTATTCTTGCAGAAGGAAATATAATCACATAATCTGTCGTTGTTATGGAATGTAGAATCTTAGTTTTCAATTGGAAAATAGAAGCCTACTCGATCTCACAAGTTGAATCAATATAATAATAACGAGTTGAAACAATAGAATAGATTTAACACTTTCAATTGAACTGAAGTGTGAGTAAACAAAGGAAACTTGCAACTCAATTGTGGCACAAACTAAGTATAATTTGAAAATTCGTGCACTGTGAAAAGGTGTAAAATTTAATTCTCTGTCGAATGCTTATAAATTGAATTTTCGGGTACTATTTGTTGTTCCTATTTCAATATTAAACAGGTGCAAAAATGTGTCCAAAAAAATGTGATATATTAACGTGACCCCAGGTGCACATCTGTAACCCATGAGACACATATCCTGAAAATTTGGGCTTTTAGTTAATTAAACTCTGTTCTGTAGAGAGGATACGGAAGGATAATAATAAAATCCAAAATTGCAGCTGTGCCGACGCATGTTCCTTTGGTGGCACTATATTTTGTTGGTTGTTTATTGATAGTGCCTCCAAAGGAACATGCTGTCGGCGCAGGCTGCAATTTTCGATTTTTTTTCGCCAAGTCATCAACGCCTCAAGGAGTCAAGAACCATTTGTTAATCGGTCCAAGTCACAAGGAACGGTAGATAAATTTGAAGTTTATTTATATCATAAACCATCTTGAGTTTAATGCCATTAATCTATTATGTATTGATAATAAATTATATTATTTGTTATTTATTTTAGCAATGTTATCCACGGTTGAGTTGAATTAAGTCAACAAATTTCTTATTTAATTTAATTTGTTTTAATTCATTAAATAGTAATTCTTCAATTAAATAGAAGCCAGCTTCAATTTCTAAGTTAAATCAATATAATTATCGCAAGTTGAAACAATAGAGTAGGATTTAACAAGTTAAATCAATATAATTATTACAAGTTGAAACAATGGAATTAGATTTAACAGTTTTATTGAAACTGAAGTGCGAGTAAACAAAGGAATTTCTACCCCCATTTATGGCAGAAATTAAACCAATTTTAACAAATTTTCTTCTCCCATCAGACGCAGAATGTTATGGTGAATCCAAATGTGAAATAAAATTTTGGAGTTTAGCAAAACATTTTTTGAGTTATGGACCAGACAAATTTTGAAAGGTGTTAAAGATGTGTCAAAAATTTGTTAATACAAAATCGTAACCCCAGGTGCAAATTATACGTCGACTCCGAATCTACATGCCAAGTTTCAGCCCTCTATGTATATAGATGTGCCCAGGGCACCGTCTACGGAGAAAGAATAATAATAATAAAATCCAAAATTGCAGCTGTGCCGACGCATGTTCCTTTGGTGGCACTATATGTTGGTGGTGGTTTATTGATAGTCCCTCCAAAGGAACATGCTGTCGGCACAGGCTGCAATTTTGGATTTTTCTTTCGCCATGTCATCATCACTATGAAGGTGTTAAATTATTTCCAAAAGGTGTTTCAGAAGGCATCGACTCTTAGAGTGGCGGAAGTATCAAATTAGTTCACTTCATTTTAGAGATATTCAAGTTTTAGTAGAATATAACAGCTGATGACTCAGCATTATTTATGTGAGTGTTGGGTCATCACCCAACATCAACTAACCAATTTTAAATATTGAATTAACAAAATTGTAAAAACACATTTTTTTTACGATATCATCATCACCTCAAGATGTCAAGACCCACTTGTATAGGTGGCACGTGCCATAAGGATCAATTGATATATTTAAAGTTTGTTTCTATCTTATATCATTTCTGAGATTAATGAAATTTAGATAATTAGTATAAATATTTAATTAATCTATTTATAATTTAACACCAATATTATGTACATCAAAATAAATTAAGTTCAATTATTTGCAATAATTATTAGTCTAAATTGAATTTCACTTTCATATTTGAATTCAGCGCACTCGATAACCCCAGGAATCTATTTGGAACCATCTCTATACGTTAAACACAGAGCGAATTAATTAGAATTAAATATGTCATGTATCCATTGTTCAAGAATATTGTAAGCAGAAATAAATATAATCAAATAATCTGTCTTTGTTATGGAATGTAGAATCTTAGTTTTCAATTGGAAAATAGAAGCCTACTCGATCTCACAAGTTGAATCAATATAATTATCACAAGTTGAAACAATAGTGTAAGATTTAACAAGTTGAATCAATATAATTATTACAAGTTGAAACAATAGAATTAGATTTAACACTTTTACTAAAAACTGAAGTGTGAATAAACAAAGAAATTTCAACCCCTTTTTATGGCATGAATTAAACCGTTTATTAAAGAATTTCTTCTCCCATCAAACACAGAATCTTATGATGAATCCAATCGTAAAATAAAAATAGGGAGTTTAGTATAACATTTTTTTAGTTATGGATCAGACAAATTTTTAAAGGTGTTAAAAATATGTAAAAATTTGTTAATCAATAATCGTAACCCCAGGTGCACATCTGTAACCCATGAGACACCCATCCTAAAAATTTGGGCTCTTAATTAATAAAACTCTGTTTTGTGGAGTGGCTACGGATAAAAAATAATAATAAAAATCCAAAATTGCAGCTGTGCCGACGCATGTTCCTTTGGTGGCACTATATTTTGGTGGTGGTTTATTGATAGTGCCTCCAATGGAACATGCTGTCGGCACAGGCTGCAATTTTGGATTTTCTTTCGCCATGTCATCATCACTATGAAGGTGTTAAACTATTTCAGAAAAGTGATTCAAAAGGCAACGACCCTTAGTGAGTTGGAAGTTTCGTTTTAGCTCACTTCATTTGAGAGATATTCAAGTTTCAGTAGAATATAATATGTGCTGAGTCAGCATTTCTTAAAGTGCGTGTTGGGTGTTCACCCAACTCCAACCAATCCATGCGAATTATTTAATTCACAAAATTGTAAAAATACATTTTTTTGACGATGTCATCATCACCTTAAGGTGTCAAGATCCACTTGTATAGGTGGTACGTGCCATAAGGACCAATTGATAAATTTAAAGTTTGTTTCTATCTTATATCATTTCTGAGATTAATGAAATTTAGCTAATTAGTATAAATATTTAATTAATAAATTAATAATTTAACATCATTATTATGTACAGCAAAATAAATAAAGTTCAATTATTTGCACTTATTATTAATTTAAATCGAATTTCACTATCATATTTGAATTCAGCGCACTCGATAACCCCAATAATCCAATTGGAACCGTCTATAAGTTAAATACAAAAGGAATTAATTATAATAAATTACGTCAGTACATTAATTGTGCAAGAATATTCTCGCGAAATAAATATAATCACCTTATCTGTCGTTGTTGTGGAATGTAAAATGTTAACGGTTCTATCATAAACCATCTTTAGTTTAATGCCATTCATTACTTATTGATAATAAATTAAATTATTAGTTATTTATTTTAGCAATGTTATCCACGGTGAGTTGAGTAAAGTCAACAAATTCCTTATATAAATTAATTTAATTTAATCCATTGTATAGTAATGCTAGAATTAAATAGAACCAGCTGGAATTTATAAGTTAAATCAATATAATTATCGCAAGTTGAATCACTAGAGTAGGATTTAACAAGTTAAATCAATATAATTATTACAAGTTGAAACAATAGAATTAGATTTAACACTTTACTGAAATTGAAGTGTGAGTAAACAAATGAATTTCAACCCTCATTTATGGCAGAAATTAAACCAATTTTAGCAAATTTTCTTCTCCCATCAGACGCATAATTTTAAGATGAATCTAAATATTAAATAAAATTTTGGGGTTTATTAAAACATATTTTGAGTTATGGACAAGACAAATTTTGAAAGGTGTTAAAGATGTGTCCAAAAAAATTTAATCAAAAATCGTAACCCCAGGTGCACATCTGTAACCCATGAGACACCCATCCTAAAAATTTGGGCTCTTAGTTGATAAAACTCTGTTCTGTGGAGTGGCTACGGAAGAATAATAATAATAAAAATCCAAAATTGCAGCCTGTGCCGACGCATGTTCCTTTGGTGGCACTATATTTTGGTGTGGTTTATTGATAGTGCCTCCTATGGAACATGCTGTCGGCACAGGCTGCAATTTTGGATTTTTTTTCCGCCATGTCATCATCACTACGAAGGTATTAAATTATTTCAGAAAGGTGTTTCAAAAGGCAACGACCCTTAGTGAGTTGTAAATTTCTTTTATGCTCACTTCATTTCAAAGATATTCAAGTTTCAGTAGAATATAATAGCTGATGACTCAGCATTTTTTATGTGAGCTCTGGGTCATCACCCAAAACGAACCGACCCATTTGAATTATATAATTCACAAAATTGTGAAAACACATTTTTTTTACGATGTCATCATCACCTCAAGGTGTCAAGACCCACTTGTAGAGGTGTTACGTGGCATAAGGATCAATTGATAAATTGGAAGTTTTTTTCTATCTTATTTGATTTCTGAGATTTATGATATTTAATTAATTAGTATAAATATTAATTAATATTATTTATAATTTAACACCAATTTCAATGTCAACTTACAATTATTAAATTAAGTTATTTTGTCATGAATAATAAATTAATTATTTTGTTATCAAATTTCAATTAAGCACTCTCGATAACCCCTAATAAACAAATTATAAGCATCTATATAAGTAATATACTGACTGAATTAATTATAATTAATTACGTCAGTATATTAACAGTCCAATAATATTCTCGCAGAAGTAAATATAATCACATAATCTGTCGTTGTTGTGAAATATATAATCTTTTTTTTCAATTGGAAAATAGAAGCCTACTCACAAGTTGAATCAATATAATAATAACGAGTTGAAACAATAGAATTAGATTTAACACTTTCAATTGAACTGAAGTGTTAGTAAACAAAGAAATTTCAACCCCAATTTATGGCATGAATCAAACCTATTAGTAAAAACATTCATCTCCCATCAGATGGAGAATTTTATAGTGAATCCAATGGTGAAAAGAAAATTGGGGATTTAGTATAACATTCTTTGAGTTATGGACCAGACAAAATTTGAAAGGTGTCAAAAAAAAGTCCAAAATTTGTTAATAAAAAATCGTGACCCCAGGTGCACATCTGTAACCCATGAGACACCTGTCCTGCAAATTTGGGTTGTTAGTTAATTAAACTCTGTTCTGTGGATGAGCTACGGAAGAATAATAATAACTAACCAAAGCACTAAGATTAGAACTGGGCCACTATACTATAGTATAGTCGGCACAGTAATAACTAACCAAAGCACTAAGATTAGAACTGGGCCACTATACTATAGTATAGTCGGCACAGTAATAACTAACCAAAGCACTAAGACCAATACTGGGCCACTATACTATAGTATAGTCGGCACAGTAATAATAACTAACCAAGGCACTGAGATTAGAACTGGGCCACTATACTAAAGTATAGTCGGCACAGTAATAATAATAATAACTAACCAAGGCAGTAAGATTAGAACTGGGCCACTATACTGTAGTATAGTCGGCACAGTAACAAGGCAGTAAGATTAGAACTGGGCCACTATACTATAGTATAGTCGGCACAGTAATAATAATAACCAAGCACTAAGATTAGAACTGGGCCACTATACTATAGTATAGTCGGCACAGTAATAATAATATACCAAAGCACTAAGATTTAAACTGGGCCACTATACTATAGTATAGTCGGCACAGTAATAAAGGCAGTGATTCCAATACTGGGCCACTATACTATAGTATAGTCGGCACAGTAAAATGTAACCTCCAATTTCTGCATCATTGCATATATAGAGGTTTAATGATTTAATCTTCACCTACAATATTTCCGAAATTGCATACTTGATTATAATCCAGTTTGGCTTCCATCAGTTTATTCTATTCGTGATTATTTAGCCTACGCCAATCACATAAGTATATTACTATCAATCTGATTTGTTTTGGTCAACAAGAATGCGCTTAGAGTCTCTAATCTAATGCATTGTTTATATATTACACCTATATTGGCTTCTATAATAAGACTATCAATAGAACCTAGGATTTCTACTAGAAATGAATTAAGTTAAGTAATCTAAGATTTTGGTTCTGCTTAACGATGAGATTTATTATGTTAATTATTCCTATCATTTATATTAAATAATTCACTAACCCAGCTCCTGCAAAATAAATAGTTTATGGAGGGATGTATAAATGTTTATTACTATTAAATCAAATATTTGCAACCCTGAATGTACCTCTCCATAATAATGGTTTAATGGTGAGAATAAGACCGCGAAGCGGTCTTATTCTCATCTTTAAACCATTATTATGCAGAAATTAAATCCAGAGTTGGTAAATTACTTTGCAATTTACTGAAATTAATTAATTGCGTATAATTTACCAACACAGGTCTCAATTTATTTGAGCTAACAAGCTAACGTTTTAATATAGCTGAACGATCTACCCTTAAGAATTATGGAGCTATTAATTAACTAATAATTATTAACTAATGAGCAATGAGAATAACTTGCAAACATAATTTCCCAAAACAAATTACAGTAACTAATCAAAACCAAAAATGAACTTTCGGCCACAGGTGAACTCATTATTAATATTATTGATTTTGGGGAGGGAAAGGTCGCGAAGTGGCCGTTAATTGTGTTACGTAGTGTCTAACACGAACGAACAAAAGTCTCGAAGCGACTTTTGTGAGAGAGTGATCCGTCGCGAAGCGACCGAGACCGAAAGGCTCGTAAATTATAATAATGCTAATTATTCCTCTACTAGCAATATTACCCTATTAGCAAGAACGTTTCGTACAAACGCGACTTGCTATATCGCGAACTCGATTGTATTTATTGTGTTTTTGTGTTTGTCCGGATTGTATTAAAATAGTGGGGGAATAGAAACCGCAATTATATATGAGATAGAAACTAACTTCCAAATGTTATAATAAGTAAAAAGTATGCTGAATACGAATTTCTCATTTCTAAAGTATAATATAAATATTTATTGTTGTTGTTTACAAATAGGTAAACAAATTATTAAAAATTCAAAATCAACCAAGAGGCTAGCTTTCAACGGGTATTATGGGTAAACAAATGTGCTGAACACGAATATCGCATTTATAATTTATAATATGAATATTTATTGTTGTTGTTTGCACAAAATAGGTAAACAAATTAATGAAAATTAAAAATCAACCTAGAGGCTAACTTTCAATGGGTATTATAGGTAAACAAGTATGCTGAACACGAATTTGTAATTCATAAATTTATAATATGAAAAAAGTTAAAACTATGGAAATCTTATAAAGGGATGTATATAACGTCCCTTTCTACCATTTTCCATGATAGAAAGGGTTACGAGTAAGGCCGCACAGAAGCCGTAAACTTGAGGTGCGAAGTACCGATCCGTCGCAAAGCGACCGAGACCGAAGGAATCGTATATATAATACTATCCGTGTATCCGCGCTTCGCCGCGGAATTTAAAGTTTGGCTCCCCACATTTCCTCAAATGATAGTATATTCGGTGTTGTGTTAAGAGCAATCAATCACAGTGATTTCACACTAAGTAAATTAAGAGCTAACTGTATAGTATCTCATTGTTATAGTTGACCTCCTGGTTGTTGACTGTTAAATGAAAAAAATCGTTGGAGGAGTTGTGTGAAGAATTTATTCACTGTTCTGTTCCATATATCACAGTATGGTACATACGTATGAGAATAGTTCGTCTGATCTGAAACAATTGTTAGAATACAATCGATTTTCAAGGATATAAAAATAAGCCCAAATAATGACTTAGCCCTAGGCCCTCGACTCCCTAAATCCGGCACTGATTATGATCATATGAAAGTGTAATATGACGGTGGTGAAAATATCAAAACTGATCAAAACTGAATATTCATTGGTTATAATTATGTCTACAGTAATTCTGTCGGGATATAATAATAATAAAATGGATGTATCATTGTCGAAACAATAGCAATTGCACAGGAAAGTATATTCCGTATACAAGTTTTTTGAAATACCAAAATTCTAAGAAGTCACAAATCAAATTCTAGTAAATTTGTGAGAACTCCATGGGAATGTAGGTGTGGACGGAAATGGGAATTTTCTTCCGAAAGCAACAGAACGAAATAACTAAGTTGAAATAGATAATATATCAATTGGTATTTGTTATTCTAATCAACCCTAAACAAAAAATATTATATGCCCACAAAGATCCCAAGAAACCCCACCAATTCAATTTTAGTTTCAACATAAGCAAAATTCATTTGAGCCCGATTTTTCTTAAAATCCTTATTAAATTCACAACAATATATTTCCAGCTCAGGTGTTCCTCCTTTAGAAAATGGTGACATTCGGCTGAGCGATGGAAATCAAGGACTAGTTGAGTTCTACAACAATGGATGGGGCTATGTGTGTCATGACCACTGGAACATATTGGCTGCCGATGTAGCCTGTAGAAGACTTGGTTTTCGGCGATCTTCAGGGTTTCAAATAAACCAGAACCATCCTTTCGGCAATACAATATACACCCTGGATGACGTTCAATGTACCGGGAGTGAATTGAGTTTGTTGGAATGTACTCATAATTTGCAGCCCAACTGCTATAATAATAATCAGCACGTGTTCATTACATGTGAATCGGGTAAGTATTCTCCAATTCCCTTCTAAGAACTATGCCTGAATGAAATGAGTTTGAAAGTGCATTGTAGCGTAGTCAAAAAATGGTATTAGCAGCTTTTCAAAACTGAACAGTCCATTAGGTAAATGTTTTTTCATAAACCAAGACACTCAAAACTTCAGATATAGTACCTGAATTAATACTTTGGGGTTCTGGGCGCATGGCTAATAAATATGATAATAATTATCACAAATTTGATCGATGGCCCACTCTCGTTCAACAACCAATTTTAATGAAATCTACGAATTTGCAAGTTTTCCATGATACTGCTTCAATTTCTGTTTACAATTTGCTGGAATCAATTGCATTTTCGAATATTGTACATTTAAAAACACAAAACACATCTCCCAGATCCTGGCTAATTTTTAACAACATATGCTGAAATGCAAATACTTACTTTGATGATTCTCTCCTTAGAGGGTTGCGAGAGTTTCTTGTACAACAGGAGTGATTCTTACCAAGAGGTGAGATACTTCACGAATGGACAATGGCATTACTTATGCTCAGAAAGTTTTACTGAAAGTGAGGCTCATTTGTTGTGCAATCAGCCAGGATATTTTGGATTGCGTTCTATTCAAAACATTACTCTCAACGAAACAATTGATAGTTTTCCAATCTATGCCTATGACATCAACTGTCAAGGCAATGAAGATTCTCTATGCGACTGCAATATCACGCAACACACATGTAGCTCCAATGCAATAGCTGCAGTAGAATGCAACCCTCCAGGTGATTTTTGTCTAGAAAGTATTTTGCTGTGTTTGCTTGTTCATGGGTATCAAATTCACGTGAATCAACTTGACGTGGTGAATTATTTAGGAAAATTACCTCTCACTTCAACACTGGCTACTGCATAGTAGTCGGCAGCGTAATAATTGTTACCAATCCTTATAGAATTAGTTTTTGACAGGCGGATTGGTTGGTAGTAATGTTAGCTGGTTTCCAACTAGTAATATTATACTGTATACAGTACATAATAGATTTAGTGATAATGGCCGGGACATGGGATTTTTGGCCAAATTATCACTATATCCAAAAAATCAGTATATATATTTCATACTAGATCCAGTGTATCACTACATTTAATCCATGAATGTATATATTATGGGCAATATGAGAAATTCGGAATTTTGCATTATGCCCAGGCAATATGCATAATGCTGGTTTTTGTAGCAATTTGCAAACTCTTTAGGCATTTTGCAAGATGTCTCCTTCGTTGGAAAATTTGCTTAATGCCATCATACCAAACAGACAATTTATATAATGTCCAGCAATATGCATAATGCAGTCACACCAAATTGGCAATATGCAATTGATATTTGTTACATTATGACACGATGACCAAACTTTGCATATTGCTGGACATTATGCAAATTGTGTGGTTAGTATGATGGCATTATGCAAATTGCGGCACGAAGGAGACATCTTGCAAAATTCCTAAAAGTTTGCAAATTGCTACAAAAACCAGTATTTTGCATATTGCCTGGGCATTATGCAAAATGCCCAATTTATCATATTGCCCATTACATATACATTGTCAATACTTATATTCTCTTAAGTATAATCAAATTCCTCATCGAATTCAACTGGTAACGATATTTATACTATAAAATATGAAATTATGGGGCCAAGGAAGCTGTGCACAAATTATCACTATAAAAATATTGATATAACTATAAGTCTATAACCAATAATAATTGTATGGGATTTGACCGGGGGGACACATGAAGCTGTAAAATTATCACTATATCCATTATGTACTATATATCATGCTTATTATGTTCCAGGGGTCTAAAAAATGAGTGTTAAAAATCAGGCGCCATAATTTGGTCATTCATATCTACTCGCCATTTTTTTTTTCGTCCTAGCTCCAATTGATTTACTAGCCTTATTTTTTCGGGCTTAGCCCAATTGGTATACTCGTCATATAACAACGAATAATCCATTTAAGTATAAATAAATATTGATTAGCTGCAATTTTTCAAATTACGAGCCCTTCGGTCTCGGTCGCTTCGCGACGGATCACTCTCCCACAAAATCGCTTCGCGACTTTTGTTTGTTCGTGTTATTAGGCACTACGTGATACAATTAACGGCCGCTTCGCGGCCTTTCCCTTCCCAAAGAGCTATAATATTACGAATGAGTTCACCTGTGGCTAGTGAATTACACACTACAGTACACCCTCGCTAATCCGAACCATAGCTAATCCGAACAGGAGAAACCAAAATATTCTTCGAATAAATGTGGGAAAAAATCGTAAATTGCAATGGAAGTATAAAAAAATAAGTCTCAGGCAAGTATTTTAAGGAGTACACTAGATGTTTATTGCGGATTAACAAGGTTTGTACAAGTTTGGTTCGGATTATCGAGATTCTCATTTATAGATCCCCATAGAAAATGCATTACTTCACTAATCCGAACAAATTCACAATCGGACAGAAGATTTTTGAATCGGAACACCTCTGTTCGGATTAGCGAGGGTGTACTGTATTACTTAATAACGCGAGCCTAAAAATCATTTGGGTTGTGATTAGAGTAATTTGTTTGGGGTATTATGTTGAGTAATTTATTCTCATTGCTCAATAGTTATTAATTATTAGTTAATTAATAGCTTAATAATTCTTAAGGGTAGCTCGTTCAGCTATATTAAAAAGTTCAGCTTATTAGCTCAAATAAATTGAGACCTGTGCAGCTGTGGTTGGAAATTATACGCAATTAAATATTTCAATAAATTGTATTGCAAAGTAATTTACTAACTCTGGGTGTAATC
The DNA here is from genome assembly GCA_028753945.1 of Hexactinellida sp. DTS-2022. NCBI lineage: Eukaryota > Metazoa > Porifera > Hexactinellida > Hexactinellida sp. DTS-2022. The sequence continues at coordinate 4,672,118 of JAPNXP010000014.1, forward strand.
TCTCCATAATAATGGTTTAAAGATGAGAATAAGACTGCTTCGCGGTCAAAATTCTCACCATTAAACCATTATTATGGAGAGGTAAATCCAGGGTTGCAAAATATTTGATTTATAAATAGTAATAAAGTTCTACATCTCAATAAACAATTCTTTTTGCAGGAGTTGGGTTAGTGAATTATTTAATTTAATTGATAGGAATAATTAACATAATAAATCTCATCGTTAGGCAGAACAAAAATCCTAGATTACTTAACTTAATTTCATTTCTAGTAGAAATCCTAGGTTCCATTGATAGTCTTATATTGGAAGCCAATATAGGTGTAATAAATAAACAATGCATTAAGACTCTAAGCGCATTCTTGTTAAATTAACCAAACAAAATCAAATTGATAGTAATATTATGCATACTTATGTGATTGACGTAAACTAAATACATCACGAATAGAAATTAATAAAAAATCCAAAATTGCAGCCTGTGCCGACGCATGTTCCTTTGGTGGCACTATATTTTGGTGTGGTTTATTGATAGTGCCTCCAATGGAACATGCTGTAGGCACAGGCTGCAATTTTGGATTTTTTTTCAGCCATGTCATCATCACTATGAAGGTGTTAAATTATTTCAGAAAGGTGTTTCAAAAGGCAACGACCCTTAGTGAGTTGTTAGTTTCGTTTTAGCTCACTTCATTTCAAAGATATACAAGTTTCAGTAGAATATAATAAGTGATGAGTCAACATTTTTTATATGAGTGTTTGGTGATCACACAACACCAACCAACTCATTCGAAATATATTATTCACAAAATTGTAAAAACACATTTTTTTGACGATGTCATCATCACCTCAAGGTGTCAAAACCCATTTGTAGAGGTGTTACGTTGCATAGAGATCAATTGATAAATTTGAAATTTGTTTCTATCTTCTATATAATCTCTGAGATTAACGATATTAAATTAATTAGTTTAAATAATTATTAATATTATTTATAATATAACACCAATTTCAATGTCAATTACAATAATTAATTTAAATTATTTGCCATAAATAATTAATTAATTAATTTGGCTATCAAATTTCAATTCCGCACACTCGATAACCCCAATAATCTAATTGGAACAGTCTCTATAAGTTAAAGACAGAGCGATTAATTTTGTCAGTATATCCATTGTGCAGAATATTCACGCAGAAGTAAATATAATCACATAACCTGTCGTTGTTAAGCAATGTAATATCTTAGTTTTCAATTAGAAAATAGAAGCCTACTCGATCTCACAAGTTGAATCAATATGATTATCGAAAGTTTAAACAATAGTGTAAGATTTAACAAGTTGAATCAATATATTTATAACAAGTTGAAACAATGGAATTAGATTTAACAGTTTTACTGAAATGGAGGTGTGGGTAAACAAAGAAATTTAAACCCCGATTTGTGGCAAAAATTAACGCAAAGTTGAATATTTTTGATTTTCCAAAAGGTGTAAAATTAAATTAGCTATCCAATGTGAAAGTTTTATCAAATTCACAAGGTATGATTTCATGTAATAGCCATAATTAGTTTAAATAGGTGTTAAAATTATTTGATCAAAAATCGTAACCCCAGGTGCAAATTAGACGGTCACTCCGAACCTGCATGCCAAGTTTCAGCCCCCAATGTATACAGGTGTGGCCAGGGCACCGTCTACGGAGAAATAAAAAAAAAAATCCAAAATTGCAGCCTGTGCCGACGCATGTTCCTTTGGTGGCACTATATTTTGGTGGTGGTTTATTGATAGTGCCTCCATAGGAACATGCTGTCGGCGCAGGCTGCAATTTTGGATTTTTTTTCCGCCATGTCATCATCACTATAAAGGTGTTAAATTATTTCAGTAAGGTGTTTCAGAAGGCAACGACCCTTAGAGTCGTGGAAGTTTCCATTTTGCTCACTTCGTTTCAAAGATATTCAAGTTTCAGTAGAATATAATAAGTGATGAGTCTGCATTTTTTATGTGAGTGTTGGGTCATCACCCAACACCAACTAACCCATTTTAAATGTCGAATTAAAAAAATTGTAAAAATACATTTTTTTGACGATGTCATCATCACCTCAAGGTGTCAAGACCCACTTGTGTAGGTTGTACGTGGCATAAGGACCAATTGATAAATTGAAAGTTTGTTTATATCTTGTATCATCTCTGAGATTAATGAAATTTTGCTAATTAGCATAAAAATTTAATTAATGTATTAATTATTTAACACCATTATTATATACAGCAAAATAAACTAAGTTCAATTATTTGCAATTATTATTAATTTAAATTGAATTTCACTATAATGTTTGAATTCCACGCACTCGATAAACCCAATAATCCAATTGGAACCGTCTATAAGTTAAATACAAAAGGAATTAATTATAATTAATTACGTCAGTACATTAATTGTGCAAGAATATTCTCGCCGAAATAAATATATTCACTTAATCTGTCGTTGTTGTGGAATGTAAAATCTTAACGGTTCTATCATAAACCATCTTTAGTTTAATGCCATTCATTCATTACTTATTGATAATAAATTATATTATTAGTTATTTATTTTAGCAATGTTATCCACGGTTAAGTTGAATTAAGTCAACAAATTCCTTATATTATAATATTTTATTTAATCCATTGTATAGTAATACTAGAATTAAATAGAAGCCAGCTGGAATTTATAAGTTGAATCAATATAATTATCGCAAGTTGAATCACTAGAGTAGGATTTAACAAGTTAAATCAATATAATTATTACAAGTGAAATTGAAGTGTGAGTAAACAAAGAAATTTCAACCCCCATTTATGGCAGAAATTAAACCATTTATTGAAAATTTTCTTTACCCTTCAGACGCAGAATTTTATGGTGAATCCAAATATGAAATAAAATTTGGGGGTTTAGTAAAACAATTTTTGAGTTATGGACCAGACAAAATTTGAAAGGTGTTAAAGATGTGTAAAAAATTTGTTAATCAAAAATCGTAACCCCAGGTGCAAATTAGACGGTCCTATCGCACCTACATGCCAAGTTTTAGCCCATCAACTCTAAAGCTCTGGCCAGGGCACCGTCTACGGAGAAAAAAAAAAAAAAAAAAAATCCAAAATTGCAGCTGTGCCGACGCATGTTCCTTCGGTGGCACTATATTTTGCTGGTGGTTTATTGATAGTGCCTCCAAAGGAACATGCTGTCGGGCGCAGGCTGCAATTTTGGATTTTTTTCGCCAAGTCATCAACGCCCAAGGTGTGAAGAACCATTTGTTAAGTGGTCGGAGTCACAAGGAACGATTGTTGAATTTGAAGTTTGTTTCTATCATAAACCATCTAGAGTTTAATGCCATTCATTCATTATGTATTGATAATAAATTATATTATTAGTTATATATTTTAGCAATGTTATCCACGGTGATTTGAGTTTAGTCAACAATTTCCTTATATTATTATATTATATTTAATCCATTGTATAGTAATACTAGAATTAAATAGAAGCCAGCTGGAATTTATAAGTTGAATCAATTTAATTATCGGAAGTTGAAACAATAGTGAAAGATTTAACAAGTTAAATCAATATAATTATTACAAGTTGAAACAATGGAATTAGATTTCACAGTTTTATTGAAATTGAAGTGTTGAGTAAACAAAGGAATTTCAACCCCCATTTATGGCAGAAATTAAACCAATTTTAACAAATTTTCTTCTCCCATCAGACGCAGAATTTTATGGTGAATCCAAATGTGAAATAAAATTTTGGGGTTTAGTAAAACATTTTTTGAGTTATGGACCAGACAAATTTTGAAAGGTGTTAAAGATGTGTCAAAAATTTGTTAATACAAAATCGTAACCCCAGGTGCAAATTAGACGGTCCCATCGCACCTACATGCCAAGTTTCAGCCCATCAACTATAAAGCTCAGGCCAGGGCACCGTCTACGGAGAAAAAAATAAAAAAAATCCAAAATTGCACCCTGTGCCGACGCATGTTCCTTTGGTGGCACTATATTTTGTTGGTTGTTTATTGATAGTGCCTCCAAAGGAACATGCTGTCGGCGCAGGCTGCAATTTTGGATTTTTTTTCGCCAAGTCATCAACGCCCAAGGTGTGAAGAAGCATTTGTTAATTGGTCCGAGTCACAAGGAACGGTAGATAAATTTGAAGTTTGTTTCTTTCTTAAACCATCTTGAGTTTGATGCCATTCATTCATTATGTATTGATAATAAATTATATTATTAGTTATTTATATTAGCATTGTTATCCACGGTTGAGTTGAATTAAGTCAACAAATTCCTTATATTATATTATTTTATTTAATACATTGTATGGTAAATTAAATAGAAGCCAGCTGTAATTTATAAGTTAAATCAATTTAATTATCGCAAGTTGAATCAATAGAGTAAGATTTAACAAGTTAAATCAATATAATTATTACAAGTTGAAACAATGGAATTAGATTTAACAGTTATACTGAAACTGAAGTGTGAGTAAACAAAGAAATTTCAACCCCCATTTATGGCAGAAATTAAACATATTTTTGAAAATATTCCTCTCCCATCAGACGCAGAATTTTATGGTGAATCCAAATGTGAAATAAAATTTGGGGGTTTAGTAAAACATATTTTGAGTTATTGACCAGACAAATTTTGAAAGGTGTTAAAGATGTGTCAAAAATTCGTTAATCAAAAATCGTAACCCCAGGTGCAAATTAGACGGTCCATACGCACCTACATGCCAAGTTTCAGCCCATCAACTATAAAGCTCTGGCCAGGGCACCGTCTACGGAGAAAAAAAAAAAAAATCCAAAATTGAAGCTGTGCCGACGCATGTTCCTTTGGTGGCACTATATTTTGTTGGTGGGTCATTGATAGTGCCTCCAAAAGAACATGCTGTCAGCACATCTGCAATTTTGGATTTTTTTTCGCCAAGTCATCAACGCCTCAAGGTGTCATGATCCATTTGTTAATTGATCCGAGCCACAAGGACGGGAGATAAATTTGAAGTTTGTTTCTATCATAAACCATCTTGAGTTTAATGCCATTCATTCATTATGTATTGATAATAAATTATATTATTAGTTATTTATTTTAGCAATGTTATCCATGGTTGGTTGAGTTGAGTCAACAAATTCCTTATATTATATTATTTTATTTAATCAATTGTATAGTAATACTAAATTAAATAGAAGCCAGCTGGAATTTATAAGTTAAATCAATATAATTATCGCAAGTTGAATCACTAGCGTAGGATTTAACAAGTTAAATCAATATAATTATTACAAGTTGAAACAATAGAATTAGATTTAACACTTTACTGAAATTGAAGTGTCAGTAAACAAAGAAATTTCAACCCCAATTTATGGCAGAAATTGACCCCTTTATTGAAAAATTTCTTCTCCCATCAGACGCAGAATTTTATGGCGAATCCAAATGTGAAATAAAATTTTGGGGTTTAGTAAAACATTTTTTGAGTTATGGACCAGACAAATTTTGAAAGGTGTTAAAGATGTGTTAAGAATTTGTTAATACAAAATCGTAACCCCAGGTGCAAATTAGACGTCGACTCCGAATCTACATGCCAAGTTTCAGCCCTCTATGTATACAGGTGTGGCCAGGGCACCTGCTACGGAGAAATAATAATAATAATAAAAATAATAATAAAGGCAGTGATTCTAATACTGGGCCACTATACTATAGTATAGTCGGCACAGTAAAAAATAATAATAAAGGCAGTGATTCCAATACTGGGCCACTATACTATAGTATAGTCGGCACAGTAATAATAATAAAGGCAGTGATTCCAATACTGGGCCACTATACTATAGTATAGTCGGCACAGTAAAAATCCAAAATTGCAGCCTGTGCCGACGCATGCTCCTTTGGTGGCACTATATTTTGTTGGTAGTTTATTGATAGTGCCTCCAAAGAAACATGCTGTCGGCGCAAGCTGCAATTTTGGATTTTTTTTTTCCGCCAATTCATCATCACTATAAAGGTGTTAAATTATTTCAGAAAGGTGTTTCAGAAGGCTACGACCCTTAGAGTGGTGGAAGTTTCCATTTAGCTCACTTCATTTGAGAGATATTCAAGTTCAGTAGAATATAATCTGTAATGAGTCAGCATTTTTGAAGTGGGTGTTGGGTATTCAGTGTTCACTCAACTCCAACTAACCCATGCGAATTATTTAATTCAAAAAATTGTAAAACTACATTTTTTTGACGATGTCATCATCACTTCAAGGTGTCAAGACCCATTTGTAGAGGTGTTACGTGGTATAAGGATCAATTGATAAATTGAAAGTTTGTTTCTATCTTATATAATTTCTAAGATTAATGAAATTTAGATAATTTAATAGTATAAATATTTAATTAATCTATTAATAATTTAACACCAATATTATGTGCATCAAAATAAATTAAGTTCAATTATTTGCAAATATTATTAATTACAATTTAATTTCACTATCATATTTTAATTCAGCGCACTCGATAACCCCAATAATCTAATCGGAACCGTCTATAAGTTAAACACAGAGCGAATTAATTAGAATTAAATATGTCATGTATCCATTGTGCAAGAATATTCTAAGCAGAAATAAATATAATCACATAATCTGTCGTTGTTATGAAATATATTATCTTAGTTTTCAATTAGAAAATAGAAGCCTACTCGATCTCACAAGTTGAATCAATATAATAATAACGAGTTGAAACAATAGAATTAGAGTTAACACTTTCAATTGAATTGATGTCTTAGTAAACAAAGCGAATTTGCAACTCATATGTGGCACAAACCAAACCCAATTTAAACATTCGTGCACTTTGAAAAGGTGTAGAATTTAATTCTCTATCGAATGCAAATAAATTAAATATTTGGGCACCATTTATTGTTCCTTTTCTAACATTAAACATGTGCAAAAATGTATCCAAAAAAATGTAATCAAAAATCGTGACCCCAGGTGCACATCTGTAACCCATGAGACACATATCCTGAAAATTTGGCCTCTTAGTAAATAAAACTCTGTTCTGTCGAGAGGCTACGGATAAAAAATAATATACCAAGGCAGTGATTCCAATACTGGGCCACTATACTATAGTATAGTCGGCACAGTAATAATAATAATATTAAAGGCAGTAAGATTAGAACTGGGCCACTATACTATAGTAAAGTCGGCACAGTAATAATAATAACTAACCAAGGCAGAAGGATTAGAACTGGGCCACTATACTGTAGTATAGTCGGCACAGTAATAAACTGATGGAAGCCAAACTGGATTAATCAAGTATACAATTTCGGAAATAATGTAGGTGAAGATTAAATCATCAAACCTCAATATCTGCAATGATGCAGCAATTGGTGGTTACATTTTTACTGTGCCGACTATACTATACTATAGTATAGTGGCCCAGTATTGGTCTTAGTGCTTTGGTTACCGATTATTATTACTGTGCCGACTATACTATAGTATAGTGGCCCAGTATTGGTCTTAGTGCTTTGGTTAGTTATTACTGTGCCGACTATACTATAGTATAGTGGCCCAGTATTGGTCTTAGTGCCTTGGTTATTACTGTGCCGACTATACTATAGTATAGTGGCCCAGTTCTAATCTTACTGCCTTGGTTATTATCCTTCCGTATCCTCTCCACAGAGCAGAGTATTATTAACTAAGAGCCCAAATTTTCAGGATAGGAGTCTCATGGGTTACAGATGTGCACCTGGGGTCACGATTTATTTATTTCGACTTGGGAAAATTATTAACGGGACTTTTAGCTTTTTTTGTCCCACAAGAAAATAAATGCAATAACAAGAAATTTTTTAGAATCATTAGTATCAGAAAAGTATTTTGCAACTCATAGCTCTTCACGATTTTTTTTAATCCGTCCTCATTTACCTGATAATTAGGCTCAAAGTTGCCACAATTCACCCTTAACTTTCTAAAATCGTAAATTCATTAATATTCAATTATGCAATTATTTCGTGGTTTCGTTTAAGAACTACTATTTATGAATAATTCAATAGATTCAGTGCTATTTCGATTCAAGTTATTGTTGATATCATAATTACAATAAAGAATTCTAGTATATATGAATAATTAATTTACATTCAATAGCTATTACTATACAAATTGAATTCTGATATCACATTTACAATAAAGTATTCTATTTGTAAATGAATAATTCAATTTGATTCAATAGCTGCTACTATATAAATCGATTTCTAATACTTAGATGTATTGAAGTTTTCTCCTATATGAAAATTCAATTTCACTCAACAGTTATTCAATTTCAGAACGATTTCTTATATTCAAACAATGGATTAATGAGATGGAATATCTATTTATAAAAATATTTGTATGTGTCTGTTTGGTACCCAAATTGTATAAAGTGATAGGGGGATTTATACCGCATTAATATTGGAAATATACATTTAATCCCATATGTCATTCTAAGTAACAAGTACAGTGGAGTTCGCTTAATAGCAACCCGTGTTTGGGACTAAATCTGGTTGCTAATAGGGGAATGAAATTAACATGTATTAACACGCTTAGGATCTGAAAAGCGGTTGCTAATAAAGCAATATAATATATTATAATATATATATATATATATATTGCTAATAGGGGAGTTGCTAATAAAGCAACTCCACTGTATGCTGGTTTCAATCCAAACGATAACTGATTTACAAACAATGGATTAATGAGGTGGAATATCTAATGAATGAATATTCGTTTGTGTGCTTGTTTGGTGCCCGAATTGTAAGAGAGTGATAGGGGGGGGGTCTAAAACGCATTTATAATGGAAATATAAACTTAAACTCAAGATGGTTTAAGATAGAAAGAAGCATGAAATTTATCAAACGTTCCTTTGTCCCGTAACAAATTGATAAATGGGTGTAAATACCATGTGACGTTCATGACATGGCGAAAAAATCCCAAATTGCAGCCTGCGTCGACAGCATGTTCCATTGGAGGCACTATCAATAGACCACCACCAAAATATAGTGCCACCAAAGGAATATGCGTCGGCACAGGCTGCAATTTTTTATTTTCCTTCCGTATCCTCTCCACAGAACAGAGTTTTATTAACTAAAGAGCTCAAATTTTCAGAATATGTGTCTCATGGGTCACAGATGTGCACCTGGGGTCACGATTTATTATTACATTTTTTTGGACACATTTTTGCACCTGTTTAAAAATGAAACAGGAACAATAAATAGTCCCGAAAATTAAATTTATTTGCATTCGATAGAGAATTAAATTCTACACCTTTTCACAGTGCACGAATTTTAAAATTGTACTTAGTTTGTGCCACAATTGAGTTGCAAGTTTCCTTTGTTTACTAACACTTCAGTTCAATTGAAAGTGTTAAATCTAATTCTATTGTTTCAACTCGTTATTATTATATTGATTCAACTTGTGAGATCGAGTAAGCTTCTATTTTCCAATTGAAAAAAAAGATTATATATTTCATAACAACGACAGATTATGTGATTATATTTACTTCTGCAAGAATATTATTGCACTGTTAATATACTGACGTAATTAATTATAATTAATTCAGTCAGTATATTACTTATATAGATGCTTCCAATTTGTTTATTAGGGCTTATCGAGTGTGCGGAAAAGAAATTTGATAGCCAAAATAATTAATTCATTCTTTATGTTAAAATAATTTAGCTTAATAATTGTAAGTTGACGTTGAAATTGGTGTTATATTATAAATAATATTAATAATTATTTATACTAATTAATTAAATATCATAAATCTCGGAGATTATAGAAGATAGAAACAAATTTCAAATTTATCAATTGATCCTTATGCCACATAACGCCTCTACAAATGGGTCTTGACACCTTGAGGTGATGATGACATCGTCAAAAAAATATGTTTATACAATTTTGTGAATTCTATATTTCGAATGGGTTGGTTGGTGTTGGGTGATCACCCAACACGCACATAAAAAATGCTGACTCATCACTTATTATATTCCACTGAAACTTGAATTTCTTTGAAATGAAGTGAGTACAACGAAACTTCCAACTCATTAAGAGTCGTTGCCTTTTGAAACACCTTTCTGAAATAATTTAACATCTTCATAGTGATGATGACATGGCGGAAAAATCCAAAATTGCATCTGTGCCGACAGCATGTTCCTTTGGAGACACTATCAATTAACCAACCACCAAAATATAGAGCCACCAAAGGAACATGCGTCGGCACAGCTGCAATTTTGGATTTTATTAATATTTATTAGTCCGTAGCCACTCCACAGAACAGAGTTTAATTAACTAAGAGCTCAAATTTTCAGGATATGTGTCTCATGGGTTACAGATGTGCACCTGGGGTCACGATTTTTTATTACATTTTTTTGGACACATTTTTGCACCTGTTTAATTTTGAAACAGCAACAATAAATAGTACCCGAAAATTAAATTTATATGCATTCGATAGAGAATTAAATTCTACACCTTTTCACAGTGCACGAATTTTCAAATTGTACTTAGTTTGGGCCACAATTGAGTTGCAAGTTTCCTTTGTTTACTAACACTTTAGTTCAATTGAAAGTGTTAAATCTAATTCTATTGTTTCAACTCGTTATTATTATATTGATTCAACTGTTGAGATCGAGTAGGCTTCTAATTTCCAATTGAAAAAAAAGATTATATATTTCATAACAACGACAGATTATGTGATTACAGGTAAAACTCCCAAGCGGCACCTCCGAGTAGCGGCAACCTCCGAGAAGCGGCACAAAACCATTCTCCCGATGAGTGCCGCTTTGGGAGGTTTACCTGTATATTTACTTCTGCGAGAATATTATTGCACTGTTAATATACTGACGTAATTAATTATAATTAATTCAGTCAGTATATGACTTAATAGATGCTCCCAATTTGTTTATTAGGGGTTATCGAGTGTGCGGAAATGAAATTTGATAGCCAAATTAATTAATTTATTATTTATGACAAAATAATCTCCCAAAGCGGCAACCTCCGAGAAGCGGCACAGAATCATTCTCCCGATGTGTGCCGCTTTGGGAGGTTTACCTGTACTTAATAAATATAAGTTGATATTGAAATTGGTGTTAAATTATAAATAATATTAATAATTATTTAAACTAATTAATTAAATATCATAAATCTCAGAGATCATAGAAGATAGAAACAAAGTTTCAATTTATCAATTGGTCCTTATGGCACGTGCATAGGCGTCGGATCCACCCGGCCACCCGGCATGGGCCGGGCAGCCCGAAGGGTCTACCCGGCTCTACCCGGCCCATAGTTGTGCTTTAGTGATGCCGTGAATGTAGCAGCCCCAGAATCGATTGGGCCGGCCCCGGAGCCTTCGGCCCGGGCGGCCCGAAGGACCTTCGGGCCCATTTCCGACGCCTATGGGCAGGTGCCACCTATACAAGTGGGTCTTGACACCTTGAGGTGATGATGACATCGTTAAAAAAATGTGTTTTTACAATTTTGTGAATTCTATATATAAAATGGGTTGGTTGGTGTTGGGTGATGACCAAACACAGACATAAAAAATGCTGAGTCCTGACCTTTTATATTCTACTCAAACTTGAATATCTCTAAAATGAAGTGAACTAAATGGAAACTTCCACCACTCTAAGGGTCGTTGCCTACTGAAACACCTTTCTGAAATAATTTAACACCTTCATAGTGATGATGACTAGGCGGAAAAAAATCCAAAATTCAGCTTGTGCCGGCAGCATGTTCCTTTGGAGGCACTATCAATAAACTACCATCAAAATATAGTGCCACCAAAGGAACATGCGTCGGCACAGGCTGCAATTTTGGATTTTTTGATATTGCCTGGATCAGATTAAATGCGAAAATTATAAAAATTTCTAGAGACATGCAATACATTCTGTTTTAAAATGTGACAAAATTATTTGTCGATTGAACCAAAAGTGTAAGAGCTGAATCCGAATTAGTTAATCGGTATACGTGTGCCTCATTGTATGTTGTGTTATCATCTAAAATTGTGGGCGAATCGAATAAAAACTGAAAGAGTTATTCCCAAATGTGTGCGTTTATGACGTCATAATCCCGTTATTTAACTTAGAAAACCAATAGATCGTTGCCATCGTGTAAAAGTACCCCTGCATGCCAATTTTCAGCTTTCTAGGACTCGTAGTCTTTCCTATTAATTCTGGACAAACACACACACACACACTTACACTTTGCTATAACTGTGTTGGTACGATACACCATTTATAGGTGATTAGAGTAGGGACTAATTAATTAACTGTGTCACAATCAGAAGAAAAATGGGAATTCGTGAAAATTTATCTACCGTTCCTTGTGACTCGGACCAATTAACAAATGGTTCTTGACACCTTGAGCCGTTGAGGACTTGGCGAAAAAATCCAAAATTGCAGCCTGTACAGACAGCATGTTCCTTTGGAGGCACTATCAATAAACCACCACCAAATATAGTGCCACCAAAGGAACATACGTCGGCACAGGCTGCAATTTTGGATTTTTTTCAAATAATATATTACACCTTTGCCACTAATTGGGTTAATTAATTAATACTTCAAAAAGCACGTGTTTCGATTATCTATTGTTCACCAAATATTTACACGACTTAATTTTTTTTCCATCTAATAAATATATTTACTAGCCTAAAAAATTTTCTGGCACCCATGAATATTTTCACTCGCCTTAATTTGTATTTCGCATTTTCCATTTATCAAATTTGCCAGACTATGGCGAGTAAAATTAAGGCGTGTAAAACCCTGTTTTGTCACATCAATATATTCCAACTCTGGTTTTTCATCTTTTAGTAAATGGTGACATTCGGCTTAACGATAGAAATCAAGGACTAGTTGAGTTCTACAACAATGGATGGGGCTATGTGTGTCATGACCACTGGAACATATTGGCTGCCGATGTAGCCTGTAGAAGACTTGGTTTTCGGCGATCTTCAGGGTTTCAAATAAACTGGAATCATCCTTTGTCCAATACAATTTACACCCTGGATGACGTTCAATGCACCGGGAGTGAATTGAGCTTGTTGGAATGTACTCATAATTTGCAGCCCAACTGCTATAATAATAATCAACACGTGTTCATAACATGTGAATCGGGTAAGTATTCTCCAATTGCCTCCTAAGTATTATGCCTGCATGAAACGAGTCTGAAAGTGCAATGTATAGTCAAACAAATGTTATTAGCAGCCTGTTCAAAACTCCACACTCCATTGGGTAAAAGGTTAATTCATAAATATAGACTCTCAAAACTTCAGATAAAGTACTTGAATGAATAATTTGGAATTCAGGGTGCATGACTAAAAAATAATATGACTAATAATAATCACAATTTTGACCGATGGCAGACTCTCGTTCAATAACCAATTTTAATGAGATCTAAGAATTTGTAAGTTTTCCATGTTACTGCTTTAATTTCTGTTTACAATTTGTTGGAATTATTTGCATTTTTGAATATTGTACATTTATTCACACATCACATATCCCAGATCCTGTACTAATTATCCACTATACATGCTGAAATGCAAATAATTACTTTGATAAATCTCTCCTATAGGGAGTTGCGAGAGTTTCTTGTACAACAGGAGTGAATCTTACCAAGAGGTGAGATACTTCACGAATGGACAATGGCATTACTTATGCTCAGAAAGCTTTACTGAAAGTGAGGCTTATTTGTTGTGCAATCAGCCAGGATATTTTGGATTGCGTTCTATTCAAAACATTACTCTCAACGAAACAATTGATAGTTTTCCAATCTATGCCTATGACATCAACTGTCAAGGCAATGAAGATTCTCTATGCGACTGCAATATCACGGAACACACATGTAGCTCCAATGCAATAGCTGCAGTAGAATGCAACCCTCCAGGTAATTGTCTAGAAAGTATTTTGCTGTGTTTGCTTGTTCATTGGGTTTCAAATTCACGTGAACCAATTGGACGCGGTGAATTTCTAAGGAGAAATTACCTCTCACTTTAACACTGGCCTACTGCATAGTAGTCGGCAGCGTAATACTTAATACCAATCCACGCAGAATTAATGTTTTGATAGGTGGATTGGTTGATACGTAATAATGTTAGCTGATTTCCAACTACATGTAGTAATATTATACTCTATATCATGCTTAATATGTTCACATCAATATATTTCCAGCTCAGGTGTTCCTCTTTTAGTAAATGGTGACATTCGGCTTAGCGAAAGAAATCAAGGACTACTTGAGTTCTACAACAATAGATGGGGCTATGTGTGTCATGACCACTGGAACATATTGGCTGCCGATGTAGCCTGTAGAAGACTTGGTTTTCGGCGATCTTCAGGGTTTCAAATAAACTGGAACCATCCTTTCTCCAATACAATCTACACCCTGGATGACGTTCAATGTACCGGGAGTGAATTGAGTTTGTTGGAATGTACTCATAATTTGCAGCCCAACTGTTATAATAATAATCAGCACGTGTTCATAGCATGTGAATCGGGTAAGTATTCTCCAATTCCCTTCTAAGTATTATGCCGCATGAAATGAGTCTTAAAGTGCATTGTAGTTTGGTCAAACAAATGGTATTAGCCGCTGTTCAAAACTGAGCACTCCATAGGGAAAAAGTTTTTTTATAAACGTAGACACTAAAACCTCTGATATAGTACTTATAATATATATTTTTAATGCGAAATTGTTGTCTGTGTGTGTGTGTGTGGATGTTTGTCCGTAATTAATTGAAAAGACCATACTACCTAGAGAGCTGAGATTTGGTATATAGTAGTAGTTTGTCATAGCGACATGGGTCTATTAGTTTTCTAAGCGAAATATTGTGAGTATGACATCACATGGTAACCTTTTCCTTAATTACTTCTGCAAATTTGACTCGATTAGTATAAATTGTATATAAAAATAGACAACACATAATGGAACACCTTTGTGAAAATTATAGAACTTTACGCACTTACTTAACGAAAGTTATTAGTTAAAATGTGTCCTATTATTTGTAGCACTATGTGGGTGATCTGATTTGTTTGGTTAACAGAATGCGCTTAGAGTAGTTAACTTCTCTAATGCATTGTTTGTATATTACACCTATATTGGCTTCCTATAATAAGACTATCAATGGATTACGTAATTTCTAACCTAGGATTTATACTAGAAATGAAATTAAATAATCTAAGATTTTGGTTCTGCCTAACGATGAGATTTATTATGTTAATTATTGCTATCAATTAAATTTAAAAAATTGCAGCCTGTGCCGACGCATGTTCCTTTGGTGGCACTATATTTTGATGGTGGTTTATTGATAGTGCCTCCAAAAGAACATGCTGTCGCACAGGCTGCAATTTTGGATTTTTTACGCAAAGTCATCAACGCCCAAGGTGTGAAGAACCATTTGTTAATTGGTCGGAGTCACAAGGAACGGTAGATAAATTTGAAGTCAGTTTCTATCATAAACCATCTTGAGTTTAATGCCATTCATTCATTATGTATTGATAATGAGTTATATTATTAGTTATTTATTTTAGCAATGTTATCCATGGTTGGTTGAGTTGAGTCAACAAATTCCTTATATTATATTATTTAATTTAATCAATTGTATAGTAATACTAGAATTAAATAGAAGCCAGCTGGAATTTATAAGTTAAATCAATATAATTATCGCAACTTGAATCACTAGAGTAGGATTTAACAAGTTAAATCAATATAATTATTACAAGTTGAAACAATAGAATTAGATTTAACACTTTACTGAAATTGAAGTGTGAGTAAACAAAGAAATTTCAACCCCCATTTATGGCAGAAATTGACCCCTTTATTGGAAAATTTCTTCTCCCATCAGACGCAGAATTTTATGGCGAATCCAAATGTGAAATAAAATTTGGGGGTTTAGTAAAACAGTTTTTGAGTTATGGACCAGACAAAATTTGAAAGGTGTTAAAGATGTGTCAAAAATTTCTTAATAAAAAATCGTAACCCCAGGTGCAAATTAGACGGTCCCATCGCACCTACATGCCAAGTTGAGGCCATCAACTATAAAGCTCTGGCCAGGGCACCGTCTACGGAGAAAAAATACATAAAAAATCCAAAATTGCAGCTGTGCCGACGCATGTTCCTTTGGTGGCACTATATTTTGTTGGTGGTTTATTGATAGTGCCTCCAAAGGAACATGCTGTCGGGCGCTGGCTGCAATTTTGGATTTTTTTTCGCCAAGTCATCAACGCCCAAGGTGTGAAGAACCATTTGTTAAGTGGTCGGAGTCACAAGGAAAGATTGTTGAATTTGAAGTTTGTTTCTATCATAAACCATCTAGAGTTTATTGCCATATGTATTGATAATAAATTATAATATAATGTTTAATTAATTTAGCAATGTTATCCACGGTGATTTGAGTTGAGTTTACAAATTCCTTATATTATTATATTTTATTTAATCCATTGTATAGTAATACTACAATTAAATAGAAGCCAGCTGGAATTTATTAGTTAAATCAATATAATTATCGCAAGTTGAATCAATAGAGTAAGATTTAACAAGTTAAATCAATAAATTTATTACAAGTTGAAACAATAGAATTAGATTTAACACTTTCAATGGAACTGAAGTGTTAGTAAACAAAGGAAACTTGCAACTCTATTGTGGCACTAACGAAACCCAATTTAAAAATTCGTGCACTGTAAAAGGTGTAGAATTTAATTCTCTATCCGGTATCCGTACATGTAAAATTTATCAAGCTCAAGATTAATTATTTCATGTTATGAGCCATAATTAGTTTAAATAGGTGTTAAAATTATTGGATCAAAAATCGCTAACCCAGGTGCAAAATAGACGGTAACTCCGCACCTACATGCCAAGTTTTAGCCCTCAATGTATACAGGTGTGGCCAGGGCACCTGCTACGGAGAAATATAAATAATAATAATAATAAAGGCAGTGATTTCAATACTGGGCCACTATACTATAGTACAGTCGGCAGAGTAATAAAAAAATCCAAAATTGCAGCTGTGCCGACGCATGTTCCTTTGGTGGCACTATATTTTGTTGGTGATTTATTGATAGTGCATCCAAAAGAACATGCTGTCGACACAAATGCAATTTTGGATTTTTTTAACGCAATGTCATCATCACTATGACGGTGTTAAATTATTTCAGAAAGGTGTTTCAAAAGGCAACGATCCTTAGTGAGTTGGAAGTTTCGTTTTAGCTCACTTCATTCCAAAGATATTCAAGTTTCAGTAGAATACAATAAGTGATGAGTCAGCATTTTTTATGTGTGTGTTGGGTTTTCACCAAAAAACCAACCAACCCATTCGAAATATAGAATTCACAAAATTGTAAAAACACATTTTTTTGACGATGTCATCATCACCTCAAGGTGTCAAGACCCATTTGTAGAGGTATCAAGTGGTATAAGGATCAATTGATCAATTCGAAGTTTGTTTTTATTTTGTATCATCTCCGATATTTACCAAATTAGTATTAATAATTATTAAAATTATTAATAATTAACACCTATTTCTATGTCAACTTAAATCTATTAAGTTTAATTATTTTGTCATAAATAATTAATTGATTAATTTGTCTATCAAATTTCAATTCCGCACACTCGATAACCCCTAATAAACAAATTGGAAGCATCTATATAAGTCATATACTGACGGAATTAATTATAATTAATTACGTCAGTATATTAACAGTGCAAGAGTATTCTTGCAGAAGGAAATATAATCGCATAATCTACCGTTGTTATGGAATGTAAAATCTCGGTTTTCAATTGGAAAATAGGAACCTACTCGCAAGTTGAATCAATATAATAATCACCAGTTGAAACAATAGAATTAGATTTAACACTTTCAATTGAACTGAAGTGTTAGTAAACAAAGGAAATTTGCAACTCAATTGTGGCACAAACCAAGGCCATTTTGAAAATTCGTGCACTGTGAAGAGGTGTAGAATTTAATTCTCTAACGAATGCATATAAATTGAATATTCCTGTACTATTTATTGTGCCTGTTTTAATATTAAACAGGTGTAAAAATGTGTCCAAAAAAATGTAAGCAAAAATCCTGACCCCAGATGCACATCTGTAACCCATGAGCACATATACTGAAATTTTGGGTTCTTAGTTAACTATACTCTGTTCAGTGGATGAGCTACGGAAGAATAATAATCGGTAACCAAAGCACTAAGATTAGAACTGGGCCACTATACTATAGTATAGTCGGCACAGTAATAATATACCAAAGCACTAAGACCAATACTGGGCCACTATACTATAGTATAGTCGGCACAGTAATAATTCACTAACCCAGCTCCTGCAAAATGAATTGTTTAGGGTTAGACGTATAAATGTTTATTACTATTATCAATTAATTCAGATATTTTGCAACCCTGAATTTACCTCTGCATAATAATGGTTTAATGGTGAGAATAAGACCGCGAAGTGGTCTTATTCTAATCTTTAAACCATTATTATGCAGAGGTTAAATCCAGAGTTGTAAATTACTTTGCAATACAATTTACTGAAATAAATTAATTGCGTATAAATTACCAACAACAGGTTTCAATTTATTTGAGCTAACAAGCTAACGTTTTAATATAGCTGAACGAGTTACCCTTAAGAATTATTGAGCTATTAACTATTGAGCAATGAGAATAACTTACATAACATAATCTCCCAAACAAATTACAGTAACTAATCACAACCCAAAATGAATTTTAGACACGGGTTATTAGGTCACAGTGTGTAATTTACTAGCCACAGACGAACTCATTATTAATATTATTGCTTTTGGGGAGGGATTGGCCGCGAAGCGGCCGTTAATTGTATCGCGTAGTGCCTAACACGAACGAACAAAAGTCGCGAAGCGACCGAGACCGAAGGGCTCGTAATAATAATAATAATTATTATTATTATTTGATCCCGTTCAAAGGAAAAAATGCTCAAATGCCAATAATTACTTTGATAATTCTCTCCTTAGGGGGTTGCGAGAGTTTCCTGTACAACAGGAGTGATTCTTACCAAGAGGTGAGATACTTCACGAATGGACAATGGCATTACTTATGCTCAGAAAGCTTTACTGAAAGTGAGGCTTATTTGTTGTGCAATCAGCCAGGATATTTTGGATTACGTTCTATTCAAAACATTACTCTCAACGAAACAATTGATAATTTTCCAATCTATGGCTATGACATCAAATGTCAAGGCAATGAAGATTCTCTATGCGACTGCAATATCACGGAACACACATGTAGCTCCAATGCAATATCTGCAGTAGAATGTAACCCTCCAGGTAATTGTCTAGAAAGTATTTTGCTGTGTTTGCTTGTTCATTGGGTATCAAATTCACGTGAACCAACTGGACGTGGTGAATTCCTAAGGAGAAATTACCCCTCACTTTAACACTGGCCTACTGCATAGTAGTCGGCAGCGTAATACTTAATACCAATCCACGTAGAATTAATGTTTTGATAGGTGGATTGGTTGATACGTAATAATGTTAGCTGATTTCCAACTACATGTAGTAATATTATACTCTATATCATGCTTAATATGTTCACATCAATATATTTCCAGCTCAGGTGTTCCTCTTTTAGTAAATGGTGACATTCGGCTTAGCGAAAGAAATCAAGGACTACTTGAGTTCTACAACAATAGATGGGGCTATGTGTGTCATGACCACTGGAACATATTGGCTGCCGATGTAGCCTGTAGAAGACTTGGTTTTCGGCGATCTTCAGGGTTTCAAATAAACTGGAACCATCCTTTCTCAAATACAATCTACACCCTGGATGACGTTCAATGTACCGGGAGTGAATTGAGCTTGTTGGAATGTACTCATAATTTGCAGCCCAACTGCTATAATAATAATCAGCACGTGTTCATAACATGTGGATCGGGTAAGTATTCTCCAATTGCCTCCTAAGTAATAATTTATGCCTGCATGAAACGAGTCTGAAAGTGCAATGTATAGTCAAACAAATGTTATTAGCAGCCTGTTCAAAACTCCACACTCCATTGGGTAAAAGGTTAATTCATAAATATAGACTCTCAAAACTTCAGATAAAGTACTTGAATGAATAATTTGGAATTCAGGGTGCATGACTAAAAAATAATATGACCAATAATAATCACAATTTTGACCGATGGCAGACTCTCGTTCAATAACCAATTTTAATGAGATCTAAGAATTTGTAAGTTTTCCATGTTACTGCTTTAATTTCTGTTTACAATTTGTTGGAATTATTTGCATTTTTGAATATTGTACATTTATTCACACATCACATATCCCAGATCCTGTACTAATTATCCACTATACATGCTGAAATGCAAATAATTACTTTGATAAATCTCTCCTATAGGGAGTTGCGAGAGTTTCTTGTACAACAGGAGTGATTCTTACCAAGAGGTGAGATACTTCACGAATGGACAATGGCATTACTTATGCTCAGAAAGCTTTACTGAAAGTGAGGCTTATTTGTTGTGCAATCAGCCAGGATATTTTGGATTGCGTTCTATTCAAAACATTACTCTCAACGAAACAATTGATAATTTTCCAATCTATGGCTATGACATCAAATGTCAAGGCAATGAAGATTCTCTATGCGACTGCAATATCACGCAACACACATGTAGCTCCAATGCAATAGCTGCAGTAGAATGTAACCCTCCAGGTAATTGTCTAGAAAGTATTTTGCTGTGTTTGCTTGTTCATTGGGTTTCAAATTCACGTGAACCAATTGGACGCGGTGAATTTCTAAGGAGAAATTACCTCTCACTTTAACACTGGCCTACTGCATAGTAGTCGGCAGCGTAATACTTAATACCAATCCACGCAGAATTAATGTTTTGATAGGTGGATTGGTTGATACGTAATAATGTTAGCTGATTTCCAACTACATGTAGTAATATTATACTCTATATCATGCTTAATATGTTCACATCAATATATTTCCAGCTCAGGTGTTCCTCTTTTAGTAAATGGTGACATTCGGCTTAGCGAAAGAAATCAAGGACTACTTGAGTTCTACAACAATAGATGGGGCTATGTGTGTCATGACCACTGGAACATATTGGCTGCCGATGTAGCCTGTAGAAGACTTGGTTTTCGGCGATCTTCAGGGTTTCAAATAAACTGGAATCATCCTTTGTCCAATACAATTTACACCCTGGATGACGTTCAATGCACCGGGAGTGAATTGAGCTTGTTGGAATGTACTCATAATTTGCAGCCCAACTGCTATAATAATAATCAGCACGTGTTCGTTACATGTGAATCGGGTAAGTATTCTCCAATTCCCTTCTAAGAACTATGCCTGAATGAAATGAGTTTGAAAGTGCATTGTAGCGTAGTCAAAAAATGTTAATTAGCAGCTTTTCAAAACTGAACAGTCCATTAGGTAAATGTTTTTTCATAAACCAAGACACTCAAAACTTCAGATATAGTACCTGAATTAATACTTTGGGGTTCTGGGCGCATGGCTAATAAATATGATAATAATTATCACAAATTTGATAGATGCCCCACTCTCGTTCAACAACCAATTTTAATGAAATCTACGAATTTGCAACTTTTCCATGATACTGCTTCAATTTCTGTTTACAATTTGCTGGAATCAATTGCATTTTCGAATATTGTACATTTAAAAACACAAAACACATCTCCCAGATCCTGGCTAATTTTTAACAACATATGCTGAAATGCAAATACCTACTTTGATGATTCTCTCCTTAGAGGGTTGCGAGAGTTTCTTGTACAACAGGAGTGATTCTTACCAAGAGGTGAGATACTTCACGAATGGACAATGGCATTACTTATGCTCAGAAAGTTTTACTGAAAGTGAGGCTTATTTGTTGTGCAATCAGCCAGGATATTTTGGATTGCGTTCTATTCAAAACATTACTCTCAACGAAACAATTGATAGTTTTCCAATCTATGCCTATGACATCAACTGTCAAGGCAATGAAGATTCTCTATGCGACTGCAATATCACGGAACACACATGTAGCTCCAATGCAATAGCTGCAGTAGAATGCAACCCTCCAGGTAATTGTCTAGAAAGTATTTTGCTGTGTTTGCTTGTTCATTGGGTTTCAAATTCACGTGAACCAATTGGACGCGGTGAATTTCTAAGGAGAAATTACCTCTCACTTTAACACTGGCCTACTGCATAGTAGTCGGCAGCGTAATACTTAATACCAATCCACGCAGAATTAATGTTTTGATAGGTGGATTGGTTGATACGTAATAATGTTAGCTGATTTCCAACTACATGTAGTAATATTATACTCTATATCATGCTTAATATGTTCACATCAATATATTTCCAGCTCAGGTGTTCCTCTTTTAGTAAATGGTGACATTCGGCTTAGCGAAAGAAATCAAGGACTACTTGAGTTCTACAACAATAGATGGGGCTATGTGTGTCATGACCACTGGAACATATTGGCTGCCGATGTAGCCTGTAGAAGACTTGGTTTTCGGCGATCTTCAGGGTTTCAAATAAACTGGAATCATCCTTTGTCCTATACAATTTACACCCTGGATGACGTTCAATGCACCGGGAGTGAATTGAGCTTGTTGGAATGTACTCATAATTTGCAGCCCAACTGCTATAATAATAATCAGCACGTGTTCGTTACATGTGAATCGGGTAAGTATTCTCCAATTCCCTTCTAAGAACTATGCCTGAATGAAATGAGTTTGAAAGTGCATTGTAGCGTAGTCAAAAAATGTTAATTAGCAGCTTTTCAAAACTGAACAGTCCATTAGGTAAATGTTTTTTCATAAACCAAGACACTCAAAACTTCAGATATAGTACCTGAATTAATACTTTGGGGTTCTGGGCGCATGGCTAATAAATATGATAATAATTATCACAAATTTGATAGATGCCCCACTCTCGTTCAACAACCAATTTTAATGAAATCTACGAATTTGCAACTTTTCCATGATACTGCTTCAATTTCTGTTTACAATTTGCTGGAATCAATTGCATTTTCGAATATTGTACATTTAAAAACACAAAACACATCTCCCAGATCCTGGCTAATTTTTAACAACATATGCTGAAATGCAAATACCTACTTTGATGATTCTCTCCTTAGAGGGTTGCGAGAGTTTCTTGTACAACAGGAGTGATTCTTACCAAGAGGTGAGATACTTCACGAATGGACAATGGCATTACTTATGCTCAGAAAGTTTTACTGAAAGTGAGGCTTATTTGTTGTGCAATCAGCCAGGATATTTTGGATTGCGTTCTATTCAAAACATTACTCTCAACGAAACAATTGATAGTTTTCCAATCTATGCCTATGACATCAACTGTCAAGGCAATGAAGATTCTCTATGCGACTGCAATATCACGGAACACACATGTAGCTCCAATGCAATAGCTGCAGTAGAATGCAACCCTCCAGGTAATTGTCTAGAAAGTATTTTGCTGTGTTTGCTTGTTCATTGGGTTTCAAATTCACGTGAACCAATTGGACGCGGTGAATTTCTAAGGAGAAATTACCTCTCACTTTAACACTGGCCTACTGCATAGTAGTCGGCAGCGTAATACTTAATACCAATCCACGCAGAATTAATGTTTTGATAGGTGGATTGGTTGATACGTAATAATGTTAGCTGATTTCCAACTACATGTAGTAATATTATACTCTATATCATGCTTAATATGTTCACATCAATATATTTCCAGCTCAGGTGTTCCTCTTTTAGTAAATGGTGACATTCGGCTTAGCGAAAGAAATCAAGGACTACTTGAGTTCTACAACAATAGATGGGGCTATGTGTGTCATGACCACTGGAACATATTGGCTGCCGATGTAGCCTGTAGAAGACTTGGTTTTCGGCGATCTTCAGGGTTTCAAATAAACTGGAACCATCCTTTCTCAAATACAATCTACACCCTGGATGACGTTCAATGCACCGGGAGTGAATTGAGCTTGTTGGAATGTACTCATAATTTGCAGCCCAACTGTTATAATAATAATCAGCACGTGTTCATAGCATGTGAATCGGGTAAGTATTCTCCAATTCCCTTCTAAGTATTATGCCGCATGAAATGAGTCTTAAAGTGCATTGTAGTTTGGTCAAACAAATGGTATTAGCCGCTGTTCAAAACTGAGCACTCCATAGGGAAAAAGTTTTTTTATAAACGTAGACACTAAAACCTCTGATATAGTACTTATAATATATATTTTTAATGCGAAATTGTTGTCTGTGTGTGTGTGTGTGGATGTTTGTCCGTAATTAATTGAAAAGACCATACTACCTAGAGAGCTGAGATTTGGTATATAGTAGTAGTTTGTCATAGCGACATGGGTCTATTAGTTTTCTAAGCGAAATATTGTGAGTATGACATCACATGGTAACCTTTTCCTTAATTACTTCTGCAAATTTGACTCGATTAGTATAAATTGTATATAAAAATAGACAACACATAATGGAACACCTTTGTGAAAATTATAGAACTTTACGCACTTACTTAACGAAAGTTATTAGTTAAAATGTGTCCTATTATTTGTAGCACTATGTGGGTGATCTGATTTGTTTGGTTAACAGAATGCGCTTAGAGTAGTTAACTTCTCTAATGCATTGTTTGTATATTACACCTATATTGGCTTCCTATAATAAGACTATCAATGGATTACGTAATTTCTAACCTAGGATTTATACTAGAAATGAAATTAAATAATCTAAGATTTTGGTTCTGCCTAACGATGAGATTTATTATGTTAATTATTGCTATCAATTAAATTTAAAAAATTGCAGCCTGTGCCGACGCATGTTCCTTTGGTGGCACTATATTTTGATGGTGGTTTATTGATAGTGCCTCCAAAAGAACATGCTGTCGCACAGGCTGCAATTTTGGATTTTTTACGCAAAGTCATCAACGCCCAAGGTGTGAAGAACCATTTGTTAATTGGTCGGAGTCACAAGGAACGGTAGATAAATTTGAAGTCAGTTTCTATCATAAACCATCTTGAGTTTAATGCCATTCATTCATTATGTATTGATAATGAGTTATATTATTAGTTATTTATTTTAGCAATGTTATCCATGGTTGGTTGAGTTGAGTCAACAAATTCCTTATATTATATTATTTAATTTAATCAATTGTATAGTAATACTAGAATTAAATAGAAGCCAGCTGGAATTTATAAGTTAAATCAATATAATTATCGCAACTTGAATCACTAGAGTAGGATTTAACAAGTTAAATCAATATAATTATTACAAGTTGAAACAATAGAATTAGATTTAACACTTTACTGAAATTGAAGTGTGAGTAAACAAAGAAATTTCAACCCCCATTTATGGCAGAAATTGACCCCTTTATTGGAAAATTTCTTCTCCCATCAGACGCAGAATTTTATGGCGAATCCAAATGTGAAATAAAATTTGGGGGTTTAGTAAAACAGTTTTTGAGTTATGGACCAGACAAAATTTGAAAGGTGTTAAAGATGTGTCAAAAATTTCTTAATAAAAAATCGTAACCCCAGGTGCAAATTAGACGGTCCCATCGCACCTACATGCCAAGTTGAGGCCATCAACTATAAAGCTCTGGCCAGGGCACCGTCTACGGAGAAAAAATACATAAAAAATCCAAAATTGCAGCTGTGCCGACGCATGTTCCTTTGGTGGCACTATATTTTGTTGGTGGTTTATTGATAGTGCCTCCAAAGGAACATGCTGTCGGGCGCTGGCTGCAATTTTGGATTTTTTTTCGCCAAGTCATCAACGCCCAAGGTGTGAAGAACCATTTGTTAAGTGGTCGGAGTCACAAGGAAAGATTGTTGAATTTGAAGTTTGTTTCTATCATAAACCATCTAGAGTTTATTGCCATATGTATTGATAATAAATTATAATATAATGTTTAATTAATTTAGCAATGTTATCCACGGTGATTTGAGTTGAGTTTACAAATTCCTTATATTATTATATTTTATTTAATCCATTGTATAGTAATACTACAATTAAATAGAAGCCAGCTGGAATTTATTAGTTAAATCAATATAATTATCGCAAGTTGAATCAATAGAGTAAGATTTAACAAGTTAAATCAATAAATTTATTACAAGTTGAAACAATAGAATTAGATTTAACACTTTCAATGGAACTGAAGTGTTAGTAAACAAAGGAAACTTGCAACTCTATTGTGGCACTAACGAAACCCAATTTAAAAATTCGTGCACTGTAAAAGGTGTAGAATTTAATTCTCTATCCGGTATCCGTACATGTAAAATTTATCAAGCTCAAGATTAATTATTTCATGTTATGAGCCATAATTAGTTTAAATAGGTGTTAAAATTATTGGATCAAAAATCGCTAACCCAGGTGCAAAATAGACGGTAACTCCGCACCTACATGCCAAGTTTTAGCCCTCAATGTATACAGGTGTGGCCAGGGCACCTGCTACGGAGAAATATAAATAATAATAATAATAAAGGCAGTGATTTCAATACTGGGCCACTATACTATAGTACAGTCGGCAGAGTAATAAAAAAATCCAAAATTGCAGCTGTGCCGACGCATGTTCCTTTGGTGGCACTATATTTTGTTGGTGATTTATTGATAGTGCATCCAAAAGAACATGCTGTCGCACAGGCTGCAATTTTGGATTTTTTACGCAAAGTCATCAACGCCCAAGGTGTGAAGAACCATTTGTTAATTGGTCGGAGTCACAAGGAACGGTAGATAAATTTGAAGTCAGTTTCTATCATAAACCATCTTGAGTTTAATGCCATTCATTCATTATGTATTGATAATGAGTTATATTATTAGTTATTTATTTTAGCAATGTTATCCATGGTTGGTTGAGTTGAGTCAACAAATTCCTTATATTATATTATTTAATTTAATCAATTGTATAGTAATACTAGAATTAAATAGAAGCCAGCTGGAATTTATAAGTTAAATCAATATAATTATCGCAACTTGAATCACTAGAGTAGGATTTAACAAGTTAAATCAATATAATTATTACAAGTTGAAACAATAGAATTAGATTTAACACTTTACTGAAATTGAAGTGTGAGTAAACAAAGAAATTTCAACCCCCATTTATGGCAGAAATTGACCCCTTTATTGGAAAATTTCTTCTCCCATCAGACGCAGAATTTTATGGCGAATCCAAATGTGAAATAAAATTTGGGGGTTTAGTAAAACAGTTTTTGAGTTATGGACCAGACAAAATTTGAAAGGTGTTAAAGATGTGTCAAAAATTTCTTAATAAAAAATCGTAACCCCAGGTGCAAATTAGACGGTCCCATCGCACCTACATGCCAAGTTGAGGCCATCAACTATAAAGCTCTGGCCAGGGCACCGTCTACGGAGAAAAAATACATAAAAAATCCAAAATTGCAGCTGTGCCGACGCATGTTCCTTTGGTGGCACTATATTTTGTTGGTGGTTTATTGATAGTGCCTCCAAAGGAACATGCTGTCGGGCGCTGGCTGCAATTTTGGATTTTTTTTCGCCAAGTCATCAACGCCCAAGGTGTGAAGAACCATTTGTTAAGTGGTCGGAGTCACAAGGAAAGATTGTTGAATTTGAAGTTTGTTTCTATCATAAACCATCTAGAGTTTATTGCCATATGTATTGATAATAAATTATAATATAATGTTTAATTAATTTAGCAATGTTATCCACGGTGATTTGAGTTGAGTTTACAAATTCCTTATATTATTATATTTTATTTAATCCATTGTATAGTAATACTACAATTAAATAGAAGCCAGCTGGAATTTATTAGTTAAATCAATATAATTATCGCAAGTTGAATCAATAGAGTAAGATTTAACAAGTTAAATCAATAAATTTATTACAAGTTGAAACAATAGAATTAGATTTAACACTTTCAATGGAACTGAAGTGTTAGTAAACAAAGGAAACTTGCAACTCTATTGTGGCACTAACGAAACCCAATTTAAAAATTCGTGCACTGTAAAAGGTGTAGAATTTAATTCTCTATCCGGTATCCGTACATGTAAAATTTATCAAGCTCAAGATTAATTATTTCATGTTATGAGCCATAATTAGTTTAAATAGGTGTTAAAATTATTGGATCAAAAATCGCTAACCCAGGTGCAAAATAGACGGTAACTCCGCACCTACATGCCAAGTTTTAGCCCTCAATGTATACAGGTGTGGCCAGGGCACCTGCTACGGAGAAATATAAATAATAATAATAATAAAGGCAGTGATTTCAATACTGGGCCACTATACTATAGTACAGTCGGCAGAGTAATAAAAAAATCCAAAATTGCAGCTGTGCCGACGCATGTTCCTTTGGTGGCACTATATTTTGTTGGTGATTTATTGATAGTGCATCCAAAAGAACATGCTGTCGACACAAATGCAATTTTGGATTTTTTTAACGCAATGTCATCATCACTATGACGGTGTTGAATTATTTCAGAAAGGTGTTTCAAAAGGCAACGATCCTTAGTGAGTTGGAAGTTTCGTTTTAGCTCACTTCATTCCAAAGATATTCAAGTTTCAGTAGAATACAATAAGTGATGAGTCAGCATTTTTTATGTGTGTGTTGGGTTTTCACCAAAAAACCAACCAACCCATTCGAAATATAGAATTCACAAAATTGTAAAAACACATTTTTTTGACGATGTCATCATCACCTCAAGGTGTCAAGACCCATTTGTAGAGGTATCAAGTGGTATAAGGATCAATTGATCAATTCGAAGTTTGTTTTTATTTTGTATCATCTCCGATATTTACCAAATTAGTATTAATAATTATTAAAATTATTAATAATTAACACCTATTTCTATGTCAACTTAAATCTATTAAGTTTAATTATTTTGTCATAAATAATTAATTGATTAATTTGTCTATCAAATTTCAATTCCGCACACTCGATAACCCCTAATAAACAAATTGGAAGCATCTATATAAGTCATATACTGACGGAATTAATTATAATTAATTACGTCAGTATATTAACAGTGCAAGAGTATTCTTGCAGAAGGAAATATAATCGCATAATCTACCGTTGTTATGGAATGTAAAATCTCGGTTTTCAATTGGAAAATAGGAACCTACTCGCAAGTTGAATCAATATAATAATCACCAGTTGAAACAATAGAATTAGATTTAACACTTTCAATTGAACTGAAGTGTTAGTAAACAAAGGAAATTTGCAACTCAATTGTGGCACAAACCAAGGCCATTTTGAAAATTCGTGCACTGTGAAGAGGTGTAGAATTTAATTCTCTAACGAATGCATATAAATTGAATATTCCTGTACTATTTATTGTGCCTGTTTTAATATTAAACAGGTGTAAAAATGTGTCCAAAAAAATGTAAGCAAAAATCCTGACCCCAGATGCACATCTGTAACCCATGAGCACATATACTGAAATTTTGGGTTCTTAGTTAACTATACTCTGTTCAGTGGATGAGCTACGGAAGAATAATAATCGGTAACCAAAGCACTAAGATTAGAACTGGGCCACTATACTATAGTATAGTCGGCACAGTAATAATATACCAAAGCACTAAGACCAATACTGGGCCACTATACTATAGTATAGTCGGCACAGTAATAATTCACTAACCCAGCTCCTGCAAAATGAATTGTTTAGGGTTAGACGTATAAATGTTTATTACTATTATCAATTAATTCAGATATTTTGCAACCCTGAATTTACCTCTGCATAATAATGGTTTAATGGTGAGAATAAGACCGCGAAGTGGTCTTATTCTAATCTTTAAACCATTATTATGCAGAGGTTAAATCCAGAGTTGTAAATTACTTTGCAATACAATTTACTGAAATAAATTAATTGCGTATAAATTACCAACAACAGGTTTCAATTTATTTGAGCTAACAAGCTAACGTTTTAATATAGCTGAACGAGTTACCCTTAAGAATTATTGAGCTATTAACTATTGAGCAATGAGAATAACTTACATAACATAATCTCCCAAACAAATTACAGTAACTAATCACAACCCAAAATGAATTTTAGACACGGGTTATTAGGTCACAGTGTGTAATTTACTAGCCACAGACGAACTCATTATTAATATTATTGCTTTTGGGGAGGGATTGGCCGCGAAGCGGCCGTTAATTGTATCGCGTAGTGCCTAACACGAACGAACAAAAGTCGCGAAGCGACCGAGACCGAAGGGCTCGTAATAATAATAATAATTATTATTATTATTTGATCCCGTTCAAAGGAAAAAATGCTCAAATGCCAATAATTACTTTGATAATTCTCTCCTTAGGGGGTTGCGAGAGTTTCCTGTACAACAGGAGTGATTCTTACCAAGAGGTGAGATACTTCACGAATGGACAATGGCATTACTTATGCTCAGAAAGCTTTACTGAAAGTGAGGCTTATTTGTTGTGCAATCAGCCAGGATATTTTGGATTACGTTCTATTCAAAACATTACTCTCAACGAAACAATTGATAATTTTCCAATCTATGGCTATGACATCAAATGTCAAGGCAATGAAGATTCTCTATGCGACTGCAATATCACGGAACACACATGTAGCTCCAATGCAATATCTGCAGTAGAATGTAACCCTCCAGGTAATTGTCTAGAAAGTATTTTGCTGTGTTTGCTTGTTCATTGGGTATCAAATTCACGTGAACCAACTGGACGTGGTGAATTCCTAAGGAGAAATTACCCCTCACTTTAACACTGGCCTACTGCATAGTAGTCGGCAGCGTAATACTTAATACCAATCCACGTAGAATTAATGTTTTGATAGGTGGATTGGTTGATACGTAATAATGTTAGCTGATTTCCAACTACATGTAGTAATATTATACTCTATATCATGCTTAATATGTTCACATCAATATATTTCCAGCTCAGGTGTTCCTCTTTTAGTAAATGGTGACATTCGGCTTAGCGAAAGAAATCAAGGACTACTTGAGTTCTACAACAATAGATGGGGCTATGTGTGTCATGACCACTGGAACATATTGGCTGCCGATGTAGCCTGTAGAAGACTTGGTTTTCGGCGATCTTCAGGGTTTCAAATAAACTGGAACCATCCTTTCTCAAATACAATCTACACCCTGGATGACGTTCAATGTACCGGGAGTGAATTGAGCTTGTTGGAATGTACTCATAATTTGCAGCCCAACTGCTATAATAATAATCAGCACGTGTTCATAACATGTGAATCGGGTAAGTATTCTCCAATTGCCTCCTAAGTAATAATTTATGCCTGCATGAAACGAGTCTGAAAGTGCAATGTATAGTCAAACAAATATTATCAGCAGCCTGTTCAAAACTCCACACTCCATTGGGTAAAAGGTTAATTCATAAATCTAGACACTCAAAACTTCAGATATAGTACTTGAATGAATACTTTGGAATTCAGGGTGCATGACTAAAAAATAATATGACTAATAATAATCACAATTTTGACCGATGGCAGACTCTCGTTCAATAACCAATTTTAATGAGATCTAAGAATTTGTAAGTTTTCCATGTTACTGCTTTAATTTCTGTTTACAATTTGTTGGAATTATTTGCATTTTTGAATATTGTACATTTATTCACACATCACATATCCCAGATCCTGTACTAATTATCCACTATACATGCTGAAATGCAAATAATTACTTTGATAAATCTCTCCTATAGGGAGTTGCGAGAGTTTCTTGTACAACAGGAGTGATTCTTACCAAGAGGTGAGATACTTCACGAATGGACAATGGCATTACTTATGCTCAGAAAGCTTTACTGAAAGTGAGGCTTATTTGTTGTGCAATCAGCCAGGATATTTTGGATTGCGTTCTATTCAAAACATTACTCTCAACGAAACAATTGATAGTTTTCCAATCTATGCCTATGACATCAACTGTCAAGGCAATGAAGATTCTCTATGCGACTGCAATATCACGCAACACACATGTAGCTCCAATGCAATAGCTGCAGTAGAATGTAACCCTCCAGGTAATTGTCTAGAAAGTATTTTGCTGTGTTTGCTTGTTCATTGGGTATCAAATTCACGTGAACCAACTGGACGTGGTGAATTCCTAAGGAGAAATTACCCCTCACTTTAACACTGGCCTACTGCATAGTAGTCGGCAGCGTAATACTTAATTGGTAAGGGGAACACTTGGTGAATTTCAGGGTACCTCGCAGTGAAAAGGAATAAATATTTCAATTTTCAATATACAATAGATCAAGTCCGAAAATATGTCAAGAAATCGAATCCGAATTTTTTTTCGAAAAATTTCACCTTTGAGGTCACTTTTGGGAAAAAATTAAAAAAATTAAAAAAAAATTAAAATTATTAAAAAAATATTTCTACCACAATTGTTGTTGATTTTGATTATTCTGAATTATTCAGAAAACAACTAAAAAAATTTAATTTTATTTTAAGACACTTTGCGCCAA
Source organism: Hexactinellida sp. DTS-2022 (assembly GCA_028753945.1). Taxonomy (NCBI): domain Eukaryota; kingdom Metazoa; phylum Porifera; class Hexactinellida; species Hexactinellida sp. DTS-2022. The sequence goes on from JAPNXP010000014.1 coordinate 4,704,487, forward strand.
ATATTATATCCTAAAAATTCAAAAATTTTGGAACGAACATACATTGTAAAAAAGGTGTGTTAGAACGAGCACTACTAGATGTAGGAAAAATAATTTCAATTCTTATCGAATTTTATTGAGAAATAATTTTTTTAGTACAAAAATAAGACAAATTTTCACAAAAATTAATAAAAATATAATTTGGAAGTATTTACTTATGAAATCAAAATTGTATTTCCTACATCTAGAGCTAAATAGAGTAAGGAACATTTCATAATTGAGGTTACTATTCGAAAAAATAATTTTAGATAGTGAATTCACTTTTCCTGGCTAGTATGGATCAGTATAGTATAGAAATTTGATTAAGCTATAACCGAGGATATATGAATTCGCAACTTCTAATATTATGGATATTTACTAGATAGTTATAGAGCAAATTAATGGCTATTTCAACTTTCTCAAATTCGAATGTTGAAAATTCACCAAGTGTCCCCCTTATTAATATGTTCACATCAATATATTTCCAGCTCAGGTGTTCCTCTTTTAGTAAATGGTGACATTCGGCTTAGCGAAAGAAATCAAGGACTACTTGAGTTCTACAACAATAGATGGGGCTATGTGTGTCATGATCACTGGAACATATTGGCTGCCGATGTAGCCTGTAGAAGACTTGGTTTTCGGCGATCTTCAGGGTTTCAAATAAACTGGAACCATCCTTTCTCAAATACAATCTACACCCTGGATGACGTTCAATGTACCGGGAGTGAATTGAGCTTGTTGGAATGTACTCATAATTTGCAGCCCAACTGCTATAATAATAATCAGCACGTGTTCATAACATGTGAATTGAGTAAGTTTCTATTATTTACCCTTCTGAAACAAGTGGGCTGGGATGGGCTTAATCGGCAGAATCTTCACTCATAGGTGATGTTATAGCAGAGTTCAACAGTATTTATATCCATGCTAATCTGGTCACTGGTGACAACTTTGACTGTCACTTGTGGCAATACTGTATGTGTGTAGGGCTCCAATATCAAGAAATTTGGGAAATACTTGGTACTTCTCTAGGGGAGTGGTGGGTATGACCTAAAAGATATTTTTCCATGAAGTCACCTATGGGCTAATTAGTGCCCTGTTGATAGACCTCCCCCTAGTTCTAAATACTGTTGAACTCTGCTATAACTTCGTTAATTCTGTTCGGAAATTTGGTTTTGTGTTATCCTATGGAATAACACAAAACCATTTATTGACTTTCTAAGCACTATGGTGAAGTATGTACTAACCTTTATTATCCTGTCCTACTGTTTTATGCAAAGGACGATTTGCGTTTGAATCTGTATATTATAGATAATGAGAAGCAATAAATGTACAGTGTAGACCATGGGGAAATTGTTTAATTGTTCAATGGATGCATGAGTCAATGTGCAATTTATGCAATATAATGTGAAAATGCAACCACAGATGTGTCCTGTCCATTATAATTTAGAATTAAGTGGGAAGCTTTGGTATTATTTAAAATATCTCTAACTGATAGAAATTTCACTGGCTCACAGCAGTTTATTAAGGTTTTAGTCTTTCTTCATTTCCGTGATCAGTGAAATTTTCATTTATGTAATGATTCATGAGCTACACACATTTGACCTCTACTTCTTTGAACTTCTTCAATTTAATGGAACGATTAAATTAGTATAATTTCAATTATGTTTTAATTATAGAAATCCCTAACATTATCTCCTTTGACACCAATGAAACATACACTCTAACAAATTTGGCGAATTTCATTGGAGGGATCTTTGAATGTATTGCCGATGGCACACCTGCACCAGATGTGTACTGGACACAAAACTTTTTGGATCGAATGGGAAGTTCACTACTCGAAGTGACCTCAGATGATCTTCCCAATGCAACTAACGTTTTTTACTGTGTAGCAGAGAATTCAGCTGGTAGGGCCGTCCTATCTGTTACGTATAATGTTCAGATACCTCCTGTTATCACCTCTCCGAATGATTCCTACACTACCACACTCACATCTCTAATTAACGTTAACATATCCATTGAGTGCCAGGCCGAAGGTATACCCGCACCAGATGTGTATTGGACACAAAACCTTTTGGATCGAATGGAAAGTTCACTACTCGATGTGACCTCGGATGATCTTCCCAATGCAACTAACATTTTCTACTGTGTAGCAGAGAATTCAGCTGGTAGGGCCGTCCTTTCGGTGACGTATAATGTTCAGATACTTCCTGTTATCACCTCTCCGAATGAATCCTACACTACAACACTCACATCTCTAATTAACGTTAACATATCCATTGAGTGCCAGGCCGAAGGTATACCCGCACCAGATGTGTATTGGACACAAAACCTTTTGGATCGAATGGAAAGTTCATTACTCGAAGTGACCTCGGATGATCTTCCCAATGCAACTAACATTTTCTACTGTATAGCAGAGAATTCAGCTGGTAGGGCCGTCCTTTCGGTGACGTATAATGTTCAGATACTTCCTGTTATCACCTCTCCGAATGAATCCTACACTACAACACTCACATCTCTAATTAACGTTAACATATCCATTGAGTGCCAGGCCGAAGGTATACCCGCACCAGATGTGTATTGGACACAAAACCTTTTGGATCGAATGGAAAGTTCATTACTCGAAGTGACCTCGGATGATCTTCCCAATGCAACTAATATTTTCTACTGTATAGCAGATAATTCAGCTGGTAGGGCCGTCCTTTCGGTGACATATAATGTTCGGATACTTCCTGTTATCACCTCTCCGAATGAATCCTACACTACCACACTCACATCTCTAATTAACTTTAACATATCCATTGAGTGCCAGGCCGAAGGTATACCCGCACCAGATGTGTATTGGACACAGAACTTTTTGGATCGAATGGAAAGTTTACTACTCGAAGTGACCTCGGATGATCTTCCCAATGCAACTAACGTTTTCTACTGTGTAGCAGAGAATTCAGCTGGTAGAGCTGTATTTTCTGTAACCTATATTATCGTCCAGATACCCCCTGTTATCACCTCTCCAAGTGGATCTTACACCACGACACTGACCTCAATAACTAATGTTTATATACCACTTGTGTGTCAAGCTGAAGGCACACCAGCACCAAATGTTTATTGGACGCGTAACAATGTCACTATCGAGGTTACTGAAACCCTTTTGGTAACAGTAGCCCTTCTGAACGAGGATACAAACACATTCCAATGTGTAGCAGAAAATGAGTATGGCAAAGATATGGTATCTGTAACCTATGTAATTGAAACCACTATAGAAGAAATAACTATGTCATTGGGGGTGCTAGTGGACAATCTTACTAATGCAGAGACAATTAGTGATGAAAATGCGGGACAAACAGCAGCTATTGTCCAAAACACTGTTAGTTTGGGAATTTCTAATCCAAACAACACAGCCGAGCAAAATAATGCCATTCTTGAGAGTGCTGCAACTTCAACAGAACTGATTGTCAACAAGACGAATGGAACGTTTAGCAACGAAACAACAACCACTGTAACGAATCTGCTGAGCACTATTGTTGGTGGAAGTTTAAATCAGAAACAGGAAACATATCCTGAAACAGTGAGTGTTTTAACTATAATTTCTGGAATAATTTAAAGTGTGATATCGTGTGGTCACTCTAAGATGTAATATTTTATGAATCATATCCAGTATAATATTCCATGCATATTAGAGAATGCTTGTCTAGCAATCATAGTATGATAACAAGCTTTCAATCATTAAGATTTCCAGCGAGCCTAGATTTAATTCGAGCTCGCTCACACGCGGATAAATTGGTTGTTTTCTATTAAGTCCCTGGGATCATCTCGATGTTCGATAAGTATTAGGTACCCCACTTCAATTTATAATCTTCGCTATAAAGTGATACTTTTGATAGAAAGTAATGATGATTGCAACGATGATCGCTAGATTAGGATTTCTCATGCATTTAATACCAAAAATATGGTTCTGACATATTAAACTTTCCATATCTTCAGGAAGCTAACGAGGGATCTGTTGGATCAGTATCTAAAGCACTGACTATTGCATTGCGCACACTGGAAATATTTTCAAGTCGTCTCAATGAGGAGTTATTAGCTACCCCAGGAAGTAGTTCTCGCACTGTGGTGTCTGAATCTATAACTATTGTAGTTGAGGTTGTTGAAATCACTGATTCTGATCTCATGTTACCTACACAGACTGCTACACCAGTTGATTATACCGTCTCGTTATCAATCTCGTCAGCTGTCGCTAAATCACTCTCTACTTCTGACAACAGATTAGCAGTAAGCAAACTCGTTATAATATAATTTCATTGGCAAGAGAATTTAGGTTCCAAAGAAATTAATATGTATACATTCCCAGATAGAAAAGTGCAATCGAAATTTAGTGAGTCTACACCTTAGAGTTATTTATACGTATACTATTTATCCTATAGATTGCTACATCGTTTATTAAGAGGATTGATAAACCACTTGGGAAATCAGGATTCAGTCAGGCCAGTGATATCCTGACAACTTCTATTGTGGGAAGAAAAGGAAAGATTAACCTAGCAGAAGAGGTAATTTCTCTCATATTCACTTCTCAATCTACTTTAGTAAATTGATTTTTAATCTATGTATTTGTCATTGTATAGGTTTCGTTTGAGTTTGAAATAACCACAAGTCCTGGATTCAGAAGCGTTTGTGTGTATTTGGAAGAAACTAGTTGGGTCAGTACCGGACTTACATTAGTTCATTCTACGAGATCGGTAGCTGTTTGTAATTCAACTCATCTCACAAGCTTCGCTGTCTTGGTTACACCTTACGAGGCTGTAGGTTCCGTTGTTGAAAGAACAATACTATCTGCATTTAGCTACCTGCTGCTTGGAATCTCATTCATTTGCCTCATAATCTCACTAATTGTATTCTGTATTGCAGGCAAAGCTTTCTTCAAAGTGGAGACAAACATAATCTATTTCAACTACTGCCTTGCGATGTTGTTGGCAGTAGGTTTGTTCCTATTTGGTGTAGAGTTCGGCACATTCAATGAAATTGTTTGCAAAGTTATAGCATTTGCGGTGCATTACGCCTGGCTTTCTGTATTTACCTGGACACTGTGTATTGGAATACTCATCATGTTCAAACTTGTGTTTGGTAAGTTTATTTTATTATATTTTTAGTTTTTACTTATCCCAAAATGTATCCAAAGTTTTTCAAATATATCCCCTATAAAAGATTATAATTAACACACATGAATTAAGGGAGCTAAAATTGGTTGTATAAGTAACAAATATAGAAAGAAACTTTTATTTCTAAAATTTTAATTTCCCACAAGATCTGTATTATATTTAGTCTTGCTATTATAAGAACTTTTTAAGTAATAATTTATTTTATATCGTGGAGGTTACTATGATGACCTTATGAAATTTTTTATATTTTTAACTGTAATTGCATCCAATCTAGCATTTACCATCCTTTTCTATTTATAGGTGTTATGTCAAATAGGAAGATATATCCATACCTCACTGTATTTGGCTGGGTATTTCCACTCGTGATTCCAATCATAACAATCATCATCACAAGAGAATACTATGTAGACAGGAGCAAGCATTGTTTTCTCAGTTACGAACATAATGTCATATGGGCGTTCATTGCTCCAGTGCTTGTTATCATCTTGATCAACGCGGTATTCCTCATAATAGCTATCTCGAAAATCATCCAAAATAAATGGGGGGAAAATGACAATGACAAAGATACTATTAGAGATGCAGTTGTTACTGCAATGGTGTTAACCCCAGTATTAGGAATTCCTTGGATTATTCTCATTCTTAATGTTGTAATTCGTAGCACAGTTCTCGAGTACGTATTCATCATTTTGAATGGTCTTATTGGGATGATTTTCTTGCTGGTGGTAGTGATTAGGAATAGGGAAGTGCAGGCTCTTCTGAAGAGAAATAAAAAATTTGGAGGACGTGGTACTACCCCAAGTGGGACTTTATCCTCCTCGGCGACAGCTAGCTCGACTGTGGCTAGTAAATTCAAGAAAACAGCTACTGAAAAGAATACCCTTAAAAGAGTCCAGGCAAAGGAAGCAGGAAGTGTGGATCCAGCTAAAACAAGTAAGTCTCAACTTTTTTTAATTAGTAATCAAAACTTGGACCTGATCAAGGATTTAATATCCGGTACTTGGTTTGATTAGCAAGTCTGACTCGTATTTAAATAAATGCGAAATCTGTTTTACTTTTAATTAAAATAAATATTAGAACGGAGCTATGTCTACAATTGTGACTCTGTTGGAAATCTGATTCCGTTAATTGTGTTTTCCTTCTAGACCCCGGTTTTGATATGAAAACCGAAATTCAAATTGAACTAAACATATATGCAAATCCCATGGATATTATGGAGAAAGATTCCATACCAGATGTACAACCGAAACCATTGAAAAAACAAAAAGCTTTGTTTGGGACAACAAAAACATTGTTTGGAGGAACAAAAGAACCTGAGAGAAGTTTGGACCTAGAACTATTTGAGCGATCTCCAGATTCTCCACCCTTCTACAGGGATGCTGGAAGCATGCAAATTATATCTGATGTCAAGCAAAACCCAGTCTATGGTGTTTCTAGTATAGGCTTTGAGAACAGCATAAATGAAACAAATCCTTATGCAACTGTGGATGAAGTTATGATGAATCCTATTTATGCAGAGATTCGTGAAGCAATGCCTGATCAACACGAGGATGTGTATGAAAATAATTAAGCATCTAAATATCGTAGTTTCCCCCTTATGAAAACATTGATTATATTTTTAAATAAGATTGAGATACTTTTGTTTGTGGTTTAGGCTAGTTCTCATAAGTGTGTTAAATGCTATTATTATTCAAGTACATAATTTTTTCGTGAAGTTTGTTTTAATTAAAAATCTTTATTATTATTACTACTATTACTATTATAAGATTAGAAGTAAGCTGAGTGAGAGAATTTCCAGAGTTAAAGCGTACTCGAATGATAATTAAATTTACAATATATAGTATAATCTCATTAGTTTGACACCGGTTAAGCCCGTTAAGGTGATAGCCCCTTGAAAAAAATCCAAAATTGCAGTTGTTCCGACAGCATGTTCCTGGGAAGCATTATCTTTTGGTGGCTACTGGCTAGTTAATTGATAGTGCCTCCAAAAGAACATGCTGTCAATACAGCTGCAATTTTTGATTATTTTTTTCGCCATGTCATCATCGCTTCAAGTTGTTAAGACCAATTTGCCAAGTGGTGACGAGCTTCAAGGAACGATCGATCAATTTGAAGTTTGTTATTATTTTGAAAAATCTTTGAAATTTATGATATTTTATTTATTACAAGCTGCTCTTCCGCGTTACGCGCTTCTTACAACTTGCACTCGGGCCTGCGGCCCTCTCTTGAATTTCAAACACATGCCTTTTCAAATAAAGTGCCGGTTGTATTTAATTACATACTCTTTTTTTATGCATGATTTTTATGCATGATTGACACTGGCGGCCACAGGGGGATGCAGTATACGCACATGCGTATACAAATTTAACTGGGTAACTTTACCATTTCCTATTTTACTTGCAGCTCACTGTACTTCTCGCACACAATTTTTGTAATATTATACCCCAACATTGTGAATGCTGTGCTATCCCAACATTCACAATGTCCTAGGGTATTGCTTTGCATGCCAGTATCCACGCAGGTTGAAAATCTACCTGTGAAGCACAGCACGATGGGCGACGAGCGACTCACGGGTCTTGCACTAATGCACGTGCAGCGAAATAACCCAATCGACATTGAGAGTGATAACTATACATTAATTTGATGTATCTGGACATCGGCGAATTGCATTACTCTCAAACAAACAATAATTAAGACCACTGTAATCAGTTCCCCCTAAGCCAAGTTATGGCCCACATTCGGACAGCCTGGTGCCGGTTTCATCAACCGATAAATTTCAGAAAACGGCAATACTCCGGCTGGAGATACGACACTTTTTCAACACACAAATACAATATAATTCGGTATCACGCAAAATCTCTAAAATGAGTGCCTTTACTAAGCTTACTCACTACCCGCACCTTCAAATTAAATAGGAAACCATTCCCCCATTCCAGTTAAATGGTCTTGCTTTCGATTTTGAGGGTTGCAAATACCTTATGGAAGTCATTTTGAGTGGCTGCAGAGTCGATTTGACCGCCGCTGGCAAGTCAATTCGGAGTTGTGCCGAACACTGAAATGGCTAAGGGGTACGTAGACTGTAAAGTACAATCATGCTAATAATTAGTGCATTGTGTTATTTGTACAATTATATGGAATATTCTTTGCAATTAAAATTTCATACAATAACAGCTTCAGTGAACATCTATTGAGTCTCGTTCTTATATAGCCCAAATGCGTCCAAATTGGGTTGAAATAGACCAAAATTCGGTAGGGATGCTCATTCCTTACAACAATGTGCGTATCATTTTTAGGGGTCTGTGGGCGCCTTTGAGACGAACAGATTTACCGTCCGGTAATGTTCGTATTAGTGAGGTTCTACTGTATACGTATCAGGGTTGGGTTCAAGTACATTTGAAAGTACTTAAGTACAAGTACTACTACTTTTCAGATATTCAAGTACAATACAAGTACAAGTACAGGTAAACTTAAAGTACTTAAGTACAAGTACAAGTACAATGAAAAAATTAGGAAAATACTTAAGTACAAGTACAAGTACTTCCCAAGCTCTTATCATAAATCTCTCGTACTAATAGTAGAAATTGCTAAATACATAGTTTATATAGTATCATCCAAATCTATTTAATTGATTTAGCAGTAGTCCTTGACACGAACACAATTCCTAATATACTAAGTATTAAGTAACACTACTTTATTTGAGATGGGATTTGAGGAACATCAATGATGTGTGTTGGAAATATATTGAATGATAAAAAAGTCACGAGTAACAAGTACTCAAGTACAAGTGCAAGTACTTTAGAAAAATGAGGAAAGTAATTAAGTACAAGTACAAGTACAACGGAAAAATGGTGAAAGTACTTAAGTACAAGTACAAGTACTCAAAAAATGTACTTAATTACAGAAGTACTTAAGTAAATTGTACTTGAACCCAACCCTGATACGTATATAGTATGTATATGTTATGTCGATTTTGTCAAATGTTAATTTTACAAAATCAACATGAATCAATGGAACTAAAACAAGTGTTCGACTTTGGGTATATTACTCGGATAGGCCTTAGTTTTATTGCATTTTGTTTAGAATTCGCTTCATCAAGTAATATACCTAAGTATACATTTGTATGAAGAAAATTTTACTAGAATGAAAAAATATTCCAAGATGATTTTGCAAAATCAACGAATAAAATATGTCGATTTTCCAAAATCAACTTATAATAATAATAAAGGCATTAAGATTAGAACTGGGCCACCCTACTATAGTATAGTCGGCACAGTAAAAAATGTCGATTTTATAAAATCAACTATTTTACAAATTTAACTTAAGTTTGTAGTATGTTGATTTACAAAATCGATATTTTGGATGTTGATTTTGTAAAATCGACTATTTGACAAAATCGACATAACATATATACAAGTATATTATACATAAATAATAATACCTTGTTACTTCAATTCAGTGTTTAATACAGCCATTTGTAAATACGCTCCTAATCCAGGTATGATCCAATTTTCATACGCCTAAATCACAAATTAATGTTACGGTATAGGAGAAGATTCCAAATTTTCGCGATCCTAAATTCAAATTTTCCAAAAATCATACTCCAAAAGGAGCGTCTCGCGCTCCTGGAAAATTCCTTGCTTCAATTTACCATTTAATTAACTACGAACCCTTCGGTCTCGGTCGCTTTGCGACAGATCGGTGCTACGCACCTCAAGTTAACGGCCGCTGTGCGGCCTTACTCCTTACACTTTCTGCCATGGAAAATGGTAGAAAGGGACGTTATATACATCTCTTTATAAGATTTCCATAGTTTTAGGTTGATTTTGAATTTTAATTAATCTGTTTACCTATTTGTGTAAACAACAACAACAAATATTCATATTAGAAAATTTAAACGCTAAATTCGTGTTCAGCATACTTGTTTACCTATAATACCCGTTGGAAGCTAACTTCTAGGTTGATTTTGAATTTTCATTAATTTGTTTACCTATTTTGTGTAAACAACAACAACAAATATTAATATGAGAAATTTATAAACGCGAAATTCGTGTTCAACATACTTGTTTACCTATAATACCCGTTGAAAGCTAACTTCTAGGTTGATTTTGAATTTCATTAATTTGTTTACCTATTTTGTGTAAACAACAACAACAAATATTCATATTATAAATTTATAAATGCGAAATTCGTGTTCAGCATACTTGTTTACCTATTATATCATTTCTTTACCAATTTTTACATTTGACAGTTAGTTTATATCTCATATATTAATGCGGTTTCTATTCCCCCATCACTTTAATATAATCCGGACAAACAAACACACAAACACACACAAACACAACAATCGAGATTTAATAATATAGATGTAGCTTCTTAGCAGTTATGTGCTCTGTTACTAGTAACGGAGTAACGCCTGTAACGGTAACGGAAATGGAAACAGTAACGGTAACGGGCATACGTTACTTTTAACTAGTTGCCGTTATCTTTAATCAGTTACTCTTACCATTACATTACCACAGTAACCGTTACTACGTTAAACTTATTCCATTGCCATTACAAACGTTATTTTAAATCAGTTACCGTTACATTAAGGTAACTGTACTGAATAAAGGTATACGGATAAACTTAACAAAAGTAACGGAGTAACGGTAACGGAACAAATAAAGTAACGGTAACGGAGTAACGGAAGATTTAGTAACGGAGCACATCACTGCTTCTTAGCACATAATTATAATACAAACAATGTCAGGTGCCAGTGGATCTAAGTCTCAAACCAAACCAAATCTCAAATCAAAAAAGAGAAAATAAAACAGCATACTCCATCACCTATTGATCCTTTATATTTACACAACCTACGGTTCCCGTTAGACTTTGCAGTCTTTGTGGACAAAATAATGACAATAAAATGAAGTGTGGACATTTCATGTGCCCAGAGGACTTATTAGATAATACTTGGTCACAAATTTACTCAAACAAGCAATAAAATCTCCTGTGCCCAATGTACAGCGATAATTGATGTAAAGAGATATTTAAATTTGTCAAGATTAATGATGAAGCGAAGAGTTCCATCACTAAAGCCTTATCAAAAAATTTAGCTATTAGTGAGGGTAAGGTTTTGTGTCCCTCTTGCGGAAATTACTGTCAGCGCCAAACTTTGTGCCAAACTCAAGTGAAATGCCATTGTTGTCCCAAGGTGGGTTACGAACCCTATCGCCTTCTGCTGCAATTGCTTTGGAAAGTGGAAAGATCCAAGTGACTGTCGAGACTGTGGCAATACCGAAGATTAATTAGTGCAATTACAAATTCTACAACAATTAATTTATCTCAGCTTAATGGAACCGTTATCACAGTGCCACTTAGGATCTGTCCAAGCTGTTCTACTATCATATTTATTATAACTCAAAAGTGGTTGTAGCCAGATGGTATGCAAGATATGTGATTTTAGATTCTGTTTTATTTACTTAAGAAAATTGGCTGGTGGTACTGGAGAAATTTGAAGGACAAAAACCTATAATAACAATATAACCTGCACTCGTAAACCATCAATAGCTTTCATTGTCAAATCTATACTATTAAAGCACAAGCCTGTACGTATATGTGGGTGTGTGTATATATTTGCACGGGCGTCGCACGGATCTAAAAACTCTCCGGTCAAACAGTTAAAGTGGTCCGGCCAAAACCGGACCCTCCTATGTAATATAGTAGAATAAATGAAAAGTGGTCCGGCCATGGCCGGACCTGCCGGACCGCGTGCTACGCCTATGATTTGTTTGTATGTTACGATTGAATGAAGAAAGTGGACGGTTTCCAAATGTGATTTTTGGCATAGAGGGGTAACTTTTGGTACCCGCCAACAAGTTGAGGTTTCCACTCAAAATTTCTCACACCTCGACAAGTTATGACGTCATTGTCACATTTCGAGAACCCTGAAAATTCACTTAATCGCACACAATTCGCGCCCTTTAAGAGAGAAAATTCTGAAAATTTAATAGAACATGTACATTAATGATGCGGACACGTTGGTCACACCAGATCGCCACTATGCTAACTCATTATCACATGATGACGTAATCATTAAAATTTCGCATTGTTAAATTTAACTATTTAGGCCTATTTACGCTTTATAATCAATATTAGGAGTATATAAACCACACCAACCGCGAAGCGGTTGGTGTGTGGTTGTGTTCTGCCGCGAAGCGACCTAGCAAGCGAAGCGCGCTAGTAACTATTAAATTATAGTAACATATAATATTGGTAGGGAGCTTAGGGGAGCGGGGAATTTGCCCCGAACCAAGTGGGCTTGGGGTTCGGCGATCCTCCATAGGGAATGTTTAAAAATGATAAAGTCTCCGGTGGAAACATGATATTTGCTTGCCTTGAATGTATCTGAGTGAAACTTCTTACCATAATATTTTTTATAACCTTTTCTCAGTAAATTGCAGGGTAGGCAGTGGCCTATCCGTGGCGCCACCCCTGGTGCGTTTATGTTTCTTCCTCTAATGATACCAGAGATGGGGAGGATAATGTTATTTGCATATAAATGGAAGTAAAAATAAAAATAAAATCCCGCCCGCCATCCCTATTTTCTGAAAAAATCCGGATGATAAACAATTTATTTATTTTACCTGGCTTTAGTTTGAATTTCGATAATTCGTATGTAATTATTTTTGTTAAAAATGGAAAAATTAAATTCGTAATCAGCATACTTATTTACCTTATCTAACTTTGGAAGTTCATTTTGAATTTACAGATTTGTTTCCCTCTTTATGTCAACAACAAAAACAACAACAAAAGTTCACATCAAAAATTTTATACGTTAAATTCGAAAATAGCATACTTGTTTACCTATAATATCCGTTGAAAGGTAGCTTCTAGGTTGATTTTAATTTCCAATAATTTGTTTGCCTATTCTTGTAACAACAACAACAACTACTCTTATAAATACGAAATTCGTGTCCAGCATACTTGTTCACCTATGATATTTAATTTCTATCTCAAATATAAATGCTGTTTCTATTCCCTATCACTTTAATATAATCCGTACAACAAACACAGACACAACAATCTAGTTTAATAATATACTTAGGCGCCATAATTTGGATCTGATTGTGTTTAGGCGGGGAAGGATTCGAAAGAACTAAACTATCCTTTCAGTGAACAAATTCAAGCGCCAACTTTTTGGCGCTTAAAGTTCTAATAATAATTCAGACTATGGTTTGGGCTATGCTATGGTTACTGGAAAGTTAGGGAATTTATTGGCTGATTGAGTCACAGTAGACACAATTATCTAATAAAGTTCCCTTCTTTCAAGCTATTACCATGGCAACCATTGACGTACTTTGGTATTCTCAAGTTACACAAGTATAAGATAGAGCTGCATTAGATTAATTATATTATTTGAATAAACTCAATTCGTACTGAAACTAAAATGGCCACTATTATGCCTACAAACGTAACTTTTGATAAAATGGCACATTTCGACAAAGTCGCCACTATCATCCACCAAACATTTGATCCCCTAATCCATCAGCTGATCGCGATGAGGGATGGCCTCCTCCAGAGGGTCCGTGAGCTGCGAGAGGACCACATGAATAAAGAGGCCACTCGTATCGCTGCCTTAGAAGAACTAGAAAGGGTACAGCAACAAATGCAGGAAATGACCATAAAGGTAAACCCAAACCTAGAGTTTCATGAACAGGCCAAACAAGCCTACCAACAGGGCATCAAGAAACTGGGACCATCTGCTACATTCCTATGTCCCGTCTTCAGGTGTCAAAATAAGGACATAATCCGACAGCTGATATCCGAGCTAGGAGAGATAGTCTCGTGTGAGATACCGGACTATTCTCTCAAGCGAGAACCGGTATTAACTGCTGGGAAGTTAGGTGCAGGTGCTAATGAGTTATATGCCGCAGGAATAGCACTCGATGACTCCACTAAGCTAATGTACATAGCAGATTGTTACAACAGTCGTGTGCAAATAGTGTCTTTAAAGGGAGAGTTTGTGACGCAATTCGGTAATGATAAGCTAGAGCGGCCTTGGGGAATAGCTGTTAATAATGAGTCCATATTCGTAACCGACACAGGGCACCATGTTTTGCTACAGTTCCGAAAGAAAGATTGCAAACTCATCAACAGAACTGGAACTGAGTTGGACTATCCCCGTGGACTCTGTATCGACACTAACGGAGATGTGTTAGTTGCAGATAGTGACAACAACAGAGTCTGTGTATACTCGAAACTCCTTAAAATCAAGTCCTGTATAGGAATAGGACAGTTGTATCGCCCTAAAGATGTCAAGTTGTCAGCTAATCGAATCCTGGTGCTAGACAGGAGTCCAAAATGTGTCCATTTCTTCTCTCGAGAAGGACACCCCCTCAACTCATCTGTTCCTTTAGGTACAGGGGACAGTTTGGTCGCTAACCCTTTCTTCTTCTGTTTGGACTCAACTGGTAATATTATCATTAGCGACTGGGGGAGTAATGCCATCAAGGTATATACGGAATCTGGACAGCATATTATCACTCTAGGGAGGAAAGGAAATGCCTTAGGGGAGTTTATCGAGCCCTATGGAGTTTGTATCTCCAAATTAGGAACCATTTGTGTCGTGTCTTATAATCTTAACTATCCTCTTCAATGTTTTTAATTCGGTTATTTATTTATTTGTTTATTTATTGGTTTTATTAAAATGGTGTAAACTGAATAAGAGGCAAATAAAACTGTACACTTAATACGAGCCCTTCGCTCTCAGTCGCTTCGCGACGGATCACTCTCAAACAGAGCATTAAACTTTCATTGTGGATTTATCAGGATTGCATTCTGTACAATATATAGTGTATTATTGTAACAATCTGCTATGTACATTAGCTTAGTGGATTCATCGAGTGTCATTCCTGCGGCATATAACTCATTAGCACCTGCACCTAACTTCCCAGCAGTTAATACCGGTTCTCGCTTGAGAGAATAGTCCGGTATCTCACACGAGACTATCTCTCCTAGCTCGGATATCAGCTGTCGGATTGTGTCCTTATTTTGACACCTGAAGACGGGACATAGGAATGTAGCAGATGGTCCCAGTTTCTTGATGCCCTGTTGGTAGGCTTGTTTGGCCTGTTCATGAAACTCTAGGTTTGGGTTTACCTTTATGGTCATTTCCTGCATTTGTTGCTGTACCCTTTCTAGTTCTTCTAAGGCAGCGATACGAGTGGCCTCTTTGTTCATGTGGTCCTCTCGCAGCTCACGGACCCTCTGGAGGAGGCCATCCCTCATCGCGATCAGCTGATGGATTAGGGGATCAAATGTTTGGTGGATGATAGTGGCGAATTTGTCGAAATGTGCCATTTTATCGAAAGTTACGTTTGTAGGCATAATAGTGGCCATTTTAGTTTTTGTCTCGAATTGAGTTTATTCAATAATATAATTAATCAAATACAACTCTATCTTATAGTACTTATGTAACTTGAGAATACCAAAGTACGTCAATGGTTGCCATGGTAATAACTTGAAAGAGGGAATTTTATTGGATAATTGTATCTACTGTGACTCAATCAACCAATAAAATTCCATTACTTTTTAGTAACCATAGCATTAGCATAGCCGAAACCATAGTTTTAATTATTATTAGAATTTAAGCGCCAAAAAGTTGGCGCTTGAATTTGTTAACTGAAGGATAGTTTAGTAGTTTCGACTCTTTCCCCGCCTAAACACAATCAGGTCAAAGTTATGGCGCCTAAATTTATAGTATTAAACTAGATTGTTGTGTGTTTCTGTTTGTTGTTCAAATTTTATTAAAGTGGCAGGAGAATAGAAACAGCATTTATATTTGAAACTAATTTCCAAATCATATAATAGGTTAACAAGTAAGCTGAACACGAATTTCATATTTATAAGAATATTTGTTGTTGTTTACAAAGGATAGGCAAACAAAATATTCAAAATGTAAAATGAACCTAGAAGTTAGCTTTCAGGATATAATATGTAAACAAGTATGCTGTTGTTTAGAAAAATAGGCAAATAAATTAATGATATATTTAGCATTAGGTTATATATTGATTTCCTAAATAATGAAATATTCATGAAACAGTTTAGAGGTGCATAAAATAACACAGTTACAATTATGCCCATATATGTATTGTTGGCCAAAACTTCTCCAAAATGTGAGATATTTAGTTTTTTTGAACAGTATACATATTTAGCGAAAAACATTTTTATCAGAAATTTCCACAATTTCTGGCAAACTCCGTGCATAGGAACCGTTATTACTGTGCCGACTATACTATAGTATAGTGGCCCAGTATTGGTCTTACTGCTTTGGTTACCGATTATTAATATTATTACTGTGCCGACTATACTATAGTATAGTGGCCCAGTTCTAATCTTACTGCCTTGGTTATTATTATTGGTCCGTATTGTCTCCACAGAACAGAGTTGTAATTACTAAGAACTGAAATTTTCAGGACAGGTGTCTCATGGGTTACAGATGTGCACCTGGGGTCACGATATTATATCACATTTTTTGGACACATTTTTGCACCTGTTTAATGTTAGAAAAAGAACAATAAATAGTGCGCGAATAATCAATTTATATGCATTCGATAGAGAATTAAATTCTACACCTTTTCACAGTGCACGAATTTTCAAATTGTACTTAGTTTGTGCCACAATTGAGTTGCAAGTTTCCTTTGTTTACTAACACTTCAGTTCAATTGAAAGTGTTAAATCTAATTCTATTGTTTCAACTCGTTATTATAATATTGATTCAACTTGTGAGATCGAGTAGGCTTCTATTTTCCAATTGGAAAAAAAGATTATATATTTCACAACAACGACAGATTATGTGATTATATTTACTTCTGCGAGAATATTATTGCACTCTTAATATACTGACGTAATTAATTATAATTAATTCAGTCAGTATATTACTTATATAGATGCTTATAATTTGTTTATTAGGGGTTATCGAGAGTGCTTAATTGAAATTTGATAACAAAATAATTAATTAATTATTCATGACAAAATAATTTAATTTAATAATTGTAAGTTGACATTGAAATTGGTGTTAAATAATAAATAATATTAATTATTATTTATACTAATTAATTAAATATCATAAATCTCAGAAATCAAATAAGATAGAAACAAACTTCCAATTTATCAATTGATCCTTATGCCACGTAACACCTATAAAAGTGGGTCTTGACACCTTGAGGTGATGATGACATCGTAAAAAAATGTGTTTTCACAATTTTGTGAATTATATAATTCAAATGGGTCGGTTCGTTTTGGGTGATGACCCAGAGCTCACATAAATAATGCTGAGTCATCAGCTATTATATTCTACTGAAACTTGAATATCTTTGAAATGAAGTGAGCATAAACGAAATTTACAACTCACTAAGGGTCGTTGCCTACAGAAACACCTTTTTGAAATAATTTAACACCTTCATAGTGATGATGACATGGCGGAAAAAAAAATCCAAAATTGCAGCTGTGCCGACAGCATGTTCCATTGGAGGCACTATCAATAAGCCACCACCAAAATATAGTGCCACCAAAGGAACATGCGTCGGCACAGCTGCAATTTTGGATTTTTTATTAGTCCGTAGATCGTCCACAGAACAGAGTTTTATTAACTAAGAGCCCAAATTTTCAGGATATGTGTCTCATGGGTTACAGATGTGCACCTGGGGTTACGATTTTTTATTAACAAATTTTGGACACATCTTTAACACCTTTCAAGATTTGTCTGGTCCATAACTCAAAATATGTTTACTAAACCCACAAATTTTATTTCACATTTAGACTCACCATAAAATTCTGCGTCTAATGGGAGAAGAAATTTTATTATAATGGATTTAATTCATGCCACAAGTGGGGGTTTAAATATATTTGTTTACTAACACACCAGATCAATTGAAAGTGTTAAATCTAATTCTATTGTTTCAACTTGTGATTATTATATTGATTCAACTTGTGAGATCGAGTAGGCTTCTATTTTCCAATTGAAAACTAAGATTCTACATTCCATAACAAAGACAGATTATTTGATTATATTTATTTCTGCTTAGAATATTCTTGAACAATGGATACATGACATATTTAATTCTAATTAATTCGCTCTGTGTTTAACGTATAGAGATGGTCCCAAATAGATTATTGGGGTTATCGAGTGCGCTGAATTCAAATATGATAGTGAAATTCAATTTAGATTAATAATTATTGCAAATAATTGAACTTAATTTATTTTGATGTACATAATATTGGTGTTAAATTATAAATAGATTAATTAAATATTTATACTAATTATCTAAATTTCATTAATCTCAGAAATGATATAAGATAGAAACAAACTTTAAATTCATCAATTGGTCCTTATGGCACGTACCACCTATACAAGTGGATCTTGACACCTTGAGGTGATGATGACATCGTCAAAAAAATGTATTTTTACAATTTTGTGAATTAAATAATTCGCATGGGTTGGTTTGAGTTGGGCGAACACCCAACACGCACTTAAAAAATGCTGAGAGCATCACAGATTATATTTTACTGAAACTTGAATATCTCTCAAATAAAGTGAGCTAAATGGAGACTTCCAACTCACTAAGGGTCGTTGCCTTTTGAAACACCTTTCTGAAACAATTTAACACCTTCATAGTGATGATGACATGGCGAAAAAAAATAATCCAAAATTGCAGCCTGTGCCGACAGCATGTTCCATTGGAGGCACTATCAATAAACCACCAAAAAAATATAGTGCCACCAAAGGAGCATGCGTCGGCACAGGCTGCAATTTTGTTTATAACGCTTAGTCGGGTTAAACCCTTTAATTTATCACTGGAATGTAATTCCATTTATTTTGGCAACTTCGGTATGTAAACTGTCGGTCCAAAAGGAGCGTCTCGCTCCTGGATAATTCCTTGAATAGAATCTATGTGTTTAGTGTTTGCTCGAATAAGTAATGTTTTCATGGGCCAAAATTATCCTGATTTTTTTTCAAAAATCCAGAAAATAATATTTAGGTCGGTTCTAATGGTTCTCAGCATGTTTTTTGGAAAAATTAAATTAGGAGCGCGAAAATTTGGAATCCTCTCCTTACCGTACATTAATTTGTGATTAGGCGTATGAAATTGGATCAGACCAGGATTAGGAGCGTATTTATAAATGGTTGTATAATACACTGATCATATTATTATTGTTCCTATTTGTTAGTTCTAGTCGATGCTTCATATGGTTGTCCCAGACACTTGAACCAGATTGTGTAACTGATATTGAGATTATCTCAAGTTTGGAGCAAAACCGTGTCTGCTCTGATACTCGCATGCTGGAATTAGGTACCAGAGATTTGGATCTATCAAATATAACATTCGACTGAATCCTTGATTCAGGAGAATCAATTAAAGTCAATAATTAATCCAATTTAATTGAGACTCCCTTTCTTAAAATAAATATTTTTATTTATTTGTATAAATTAAAGGATTTTCATGATCTACTTGTCAATATAAACCAATGTGAAATTTAAACCATCATTGAGATGATTAATTTTTACTAATTTTGTATAAATTAACATTTAAATAAATAATTAATTAAATTTTAATAATATCCACAGAAAATTTAGTAAAGGGAAACAAATTCCTTACCTATTTAATGTAAATTGCTTTAATACTTTGTACAGTAATACAACAATTAAATACACAGAAGCCAGCTCGAATTCAAACAGGTAGAACCAATACAATTATCACAAGTTGAAACACCCATGAGATCCCATGAGATACCTATCCTAAAAATTTCAGTTCTTAGTCAATAAAAGTCTGTTCTGTGGAGAAAAGTAAAATCTAAAATTACACCTGTGCCGACAGCATGTTCCTTGGAGGCACCATCTTTCACCACCTTTCATCCGACGATTGGGATGATTCCGTATGAAGCCCTCTACAATCGAAAGCCATCTTTTGGTCTTTCAGATTCGGGAATTCCCATTGAGTTAAATCAACCACCCACTCACTATGAGTGTTCTTCCATTGCTCACTTGAATATCAACACGCGTTTTGATAATGAATTCACTCAACCCAATGTAAACAACGTAATCGAGGAGGTTTAATTGCCATTTGAGAGTGCACGCGTACAAATAGAGCATTTCGTACAAGATTCCTCTGGATGAAATCTCTCAGCCACTACCGGAAGGAACTCGTATCTTCTCTCCTTCCACTTCCGCTTCTCATCAAGCAATAATCTCGACTGTGTTGTCTGCAATCTTCAGACAAGTGGCGTACACAAATGTCCTGAATGTTGTTGCCCAATTCACTTGATATGTGGTCGTGAAGCTGGAGAAGAGGGATATGGATCCAGTGTGTGGTGTCCCAAACGCGACATTGAGGCAAATAGGGATTAACGTGAATCGGTGAGGAGGGGCATCAAGAGAAAGCAGGAGCAACTCCACCCAGGCACGGATCCACAGGGGGGGGGCGCACCCCCCCAACTCTTCATGAAATTGGACTCAGAGACTGTCACGTTTCACAGATAGCTAAATTAGAGTGATAATTACGCTATGGTTTAAATTTGCACCCCCCCACTAATTCTAGCCTGGATCCGTCCTTGACTCCACCATCGCATGGTGAATTCTGCAGCTAAAAGATTTGAGCCTGCACATGTTGGAGACAATGTCATAATTCCAAACGAAAGGCCAGATTAGATGAATTCCTTAGGGCAACATAATATGTTAGGAGTAGTATCTAGCATTTCTGATGATTATTACACAATAGGAACTAAATCCGGAACACTGAACAGCAGCTACACGAGAAACCCATTTGATTTGTGTTCTTCTAACAGGTTTCTTCAAATATTGGATATCCCAGAAACCACTGTTACACAAACATGTGCATTGAGGAGTGCTTCTTTAGTAATATAAGAAAGTTCTTTCTGTAGGTGTGTCAACTTCAAAACCAACCGTGTCCGTGTAGAAAATAGAACGCACTTGTACCACAAAATGAAATCTTGGAAATAAGTGTTTTAATAATTAGTCTCAGATATAGCCATTAGTTAGTATTCGTTGACAGATTAATGAAGACTCGTTGCCTAAATAAATTAAATTTGGTTCCAATCTTTACTTGGGATTTATTTACAAACATTTTATGCTATTATTAGCTCAATTCTAAGTCTAAAATTTAGAATTAGTTCAAGATGTTTTCGTTAAAAATTCTTAATTTCAAAATAAATAGGAGAATCTTAGAAGATTTCTTTGAACTAATTAATCTCTATATTTTAACCTAAAAGTTCAAACTATTTGGGGATATTAAATATATACTCTTACCGGATTTACTTGTAACCCCTAAATTATGGCATCCTCAAAATTCACTGGTCGATATTAATTGAGAAACTAAGCAACTACTAAAGTTCATGTCTATGTTCCTACGGTTGTGTACATCCAGAAGGGGCATAAGAATTTAAGCATATTATTCATGAGTTACAATAGGGTGAACGATTTCTCGCTACCGTTGTAATTCACTCAGATATTACGAAAAGATTACAGTCCCAAACTTGGGTCCACAGCCCAAAGTCAGGGTGCCACAGAGTTGTACAATTCTTTAGTGATGGTTAATTTTCTATATTTGGAGTTGGTATAACGGACAAGCTCCATTATCTAGACAATCTTGAGGTCAATTAACATAAATATTCAACAATATCGGCACTTCCTGGATCAGTATTTTCCAAATACTTTTCCTTATCTACGTAAACCTATAGTGGGGCCACTGATATAAATAGACGAGTTAGAAGCCACACCGCAATAAAGTTGGAAATCCCTGCTCTACAACAAAAGTGTTAGTGTTACCGTAACTACGTGCTACATACATATATGTTGTACAGTATAATATACTAAAGTTAAGGTCACTCTATACAAGGGTCATTTGCACATAGGCTAGCTCAGCTAAAAGATTAAATTATTCCCGTAATTATAATCGGCCTGTATATGGGCCTTTGAACGTTGAGTAATGCTTTCAAGGGGGATAAGGAATATTAATGTGGCAGATTATCCTTATTGTTACAAAACGGCAAAAAATCGTGACACAAGGAAGGGTGAGCATAATTTCGGTCATTTGAACGGCCCTATAGCAGCCACCAGTACATAACGACAATTTTAGGCCAGTCCTTTAAGTGGTCATAACTAACAGGTTCCATAAATACAATATTGTATTTAAACATATTCAGTGTAAGATGTAAGAACACGCGTAGCGCGGACCAGCAGCTAGTAATTATAATTTTACTTGTCAAGTCTTACGATATTGTTTCAACTGGCGATAATTATACTGATTTAACTTGTGAATTCGAACTGGCTTCTATTCAATTGTTTATTACTATACAAGGATTAAAGCAAATTAAATAAAATAAGGAATTTGTTGACTTAACTCATCTCACCGTAGATAACATTGCTAAATAATTAACTATTTATATAATCTTATATAATACACAATTAATGAATTTGCATTAAACTCAAGATGGTATAAGATAGTATGATTGGTCCATATCAACTTGTGTTCTTTTATGAATAATCAGAAAACGAAGGGAATTATAATTTCAGTTATGTTGTAATTCCTGTTTTCAGATAAGTTATTTTTTTACTCAATTATGAAAACATGGGAGTAATTTATATTTTATATTAGTTGAAACATAGTCTCTAGATTCAATTTGAATTAGTCAACTCCGCTTATTAGAGCCACCACTGGTTAATAGATTTCTCCGCTTAATGGGGTCAAAAACGCATAGGATTTATAAGACAGAATTACATTTTGGCCTAAAATATTTTCGGTTAATAGATTTATCCGCTTAATCGGGTCAAATCAACCTAGTCCCGAGGTTACTCTATTAAGCGGAGTCGACTGTATATCAATTTGTCAACAACGCCATAAATATATTCATATAAAATTTGGGAAATTGGATTCGTAAAAGCATATATATTTATTAATAATATCTCACATACTAATGCATTTCTATTCCATACAAACAAACAAATAGAAAACGAAAATAGAAACAATTCGACAATAATAATATAGATGATCTTATACAACGAGTCTTAAATGGGCAGTTATAATTCAAACAGGCCCAGGTACTACTAAAATTAAATATTTATATTAAAAAGTACTTATTAATTAACACTTCGACTCCTGTTGGATTCTCTTGTTATGGTACTTCCTTTCGTATTGATTCAAGTCTTTACAAAATGTGGTAGTATCATGCGACCTGCCACATCTCATCTCACAAAGAACAGACTTCTTACAGCCTCCAGTGCACTCGCTATGAGGCGCACTCTTTGCTTTGTAATTGATGTACTTGTCAAAAAGTGTGTCGTCATTTGAGAATTTTGTTAACAAATCACTCATATACCTTGGATACCCCGCTGGTATGCCGTACACATTTGAAGCCTTGTACTGTACATTCCAAACCGGATTGTCATCTCTATCGACCTGCATTAGATCCATAAAGTAACTTGTAAAGTCCAACACTCCCCAGCCACACCCCTTATAGCTACCGTCCACTGAATATATCTTAAATCCCGGATTTAGGTCTGAATGTGGTGTCACACTTCCTGCAGTGAATAACACACCGAACGGTCTGGTAATGTTGTCCGGGTCAAAGTACACTGTGAAAATATCACTATGTTTGTGACCCATGAACTGAGCAGTGATCGTGCTCTCGTAACGGAGAATTATCTTAAAATACTGCCAGCTCCAGGTCCTAATGCATTCGCTACCCCCTGAGGGGATGTGTCCAATTATGTGTACACGCTCCCCAGCATCTTCTGCAGACTGTAGCGTACTCACAAGCCATGCGAGTTGGCCCGCTGGATCTGTGTCGTTGATATACAGCCACAAATTCAAGTTATAGCAGTAATTCATATTCAGTGAAATTAACCTCAAACCTGGTTGAATTAGTATTGAGTAGAATATGCCATGTTGTATTGTCTTTTTCGTGTCCGTAGGCAGCCAATTACTCCACTTTTCTGACAAAAAGTCCCTCATCCACTGACCAGAGTGTGCCTCCTTCACATTAATGGGCGGGAACGCGTTCACGGGTACACCTTCATGGTTTCCTACTGCAAAATATACTTTCTTATCCTCCGGAATCATCTCTTTAAAAAGGTTAATTACATACGAAATTGAGGTCATTTGATCCTCACGGGACTGGTTCCATACGTTGTGTGGAGGGAGATCACCTGTTACATAGATGAAGTCATAATCGTCTTTCATTGAAACTACTTTCTGCATAAAATTATGCAACAACACTGTACTGAGATCACACTTGAATTCGCCCCATTTTCTAGCTCCGTTAGTCGCATTCGGCTTGTTGGGAGGTCGACAACATAATATTTCCCCACATTCAATGGCCAATCCTTCTGTATACAAAGCATCGTGATGGATGTCTGTTATATGCAGTATACGGGTTTGCTTAGCGCCTTTAACAGGCAGTGACATTTGTGTGACAGGAGGTTTTGGCGTGTTTGACATTTTAACACTCCAAGTTTGGTTGAAAGGGTCGTAGGGTAACGCGCAAGATGGTCCTAATATTATTCCACAAATTTCATCGCTGTTCAATCCAACTATATTTACGACAGTTAAAAACTCGTCTTTGAATTCCCTAACACCTAGTGTGCACACATTTTCATCCTCAAAATGAAACCTAATGCAATTTTCGGTTATTATTTTCGCTATCTCGTCCTCAGTCTTACCCTCTTCTGCATATTTTTGAATTTGTGCGATTATTACTTTGCATAGCAAACAGGTTATTTCGTTATTCTTTCCATTTAGTGCACTTAAGCTACCGGCGGAATGATAGTTCTCTTCTAAGCTTAGAAGTACAGGCTTGTTTTCGATCAATTTGCACAAGAAAAATAGGAAATAGACTAATATATGATATTTCATTTTTTCATCAGGATTGTACAACGATACAACATGGTTTTATACAAGTTCCAATTGAGCCTAATTGATATCTCATAGTTGACACTGATTATCAGGTTTCATTTATACTCTTACTTTAACAAATATCTAGTTTTAGTAGATCTAGTTTCAATTCAAAATGGAGCAACAAATTTTATTCACATTATATGAAGAACTTATATATGTTATGTCGATTTTGTCAAATAGTCGATTTTACAAAATCAACATCCAAAATGTCGATTTTGTCAAATCAACATACAAACTTAAGTTTAATTTGTAAAATAGTTGATTTTATAAAATCTACATTTTTAATTAGTTGATTTTATAAAATCAACATTTTTAATTAGTTGATTTTGTAAAATCGACATTTCAGAATGTTGATTTTGTAAAATCGACATTTCAGAATGTTGATTTTACAAAATCAACATTTTTAATTAGTTGATTTTGTAAAATCGACATTTCAGAATGTCGATTTTACAAAATCAACTAATTAGAAATGTCGATTTTACAAAATCAACAAATAAAAAATGTCGATTTTACAAAATCAACTAATAAAAAATGTTGATTTTATAAAATCGACATATTTTATTCGTTGATTTTGCAAAATCACCCTGGAATATTTTTTCATTCTAGTAAAAAAATTTCATTTTGGTAAAAAAAATTCTTCATACAAGTCGGTATATACTTGGATGAAGCGAATTCTGAACAAAATGAAATAAAACCTGGGCCTATCCGAGTAATATAGCCAAAGTAGAACACTTGTTTTAGTTCCGTTCATTCATGTTGATTTTATACAATCGACATGTTGATTTTGCAAAATCAACATTTGACAAAATCGACATAACATATATAATGTAGCATGAGATGCAAAAATTTATCTTTTAGAAATAATAAATAGTTATGATTAATTAATAACAGTTGGTTGTTTGAACGTATGACTAATGAGATATAATTCATAAATTTATATATATACGTATATTTTCTGATATAAACTACTCGAGGATTTTAATTTCATCTTTTATTATTTAATTTTATACACATTTATATGACATTCTAGCGTCTCTCAATTTTGATTCAATGAGATCTCAGTTTGCGTTGACGGATCAAATGCAATTTCCTCCGGCGAAATATAATAATTTGGAATGCGGAAACGACAATGTGATTTTTATCCACAATAATTAATTGGGAAATAAAAATCCATTGGGCTTATACGTATAGCACTGATTTATAATAATATTTTTACCATCTATATATATAAAGTTGTTTGTGTGTACGTACTGTATGTCCTCACATCTCCTCTGAGAGTCCTCAACAGATCTGAACCAAATTTTGTATGTCACTTAGAAATTATAAGGAGTTTTTAAGAGATATTTACATTCCTCGCGAAGTAAATGGCGCCTAAATAGCTTAACCACAAATCTGAGATTCTCAAAAGTGGTTCTAATGGACTCGCAATGGTTGATTACCCCATATACAACCCAAATAACAACAATAGGAGGCATAGTTTAGCCTAGAATGAAAATTAGAAACTGGCCTTCTCGTTTTATGGCCTTCTCGGTGACATATCTAGCCGTATATTAAGTAGGCCATGATGCAACCTGTCGCACGAAAATTGTGTTGCATGCAACATATTGCTTACAACGAGGAGCTTGCAATTGATCAAAAAATGAGTTTAGCAATTGGTCAAATTTCGATGGTTTGCTGTTGGTCAACTAACCTTTGCACTTGATCAATAAATGTTTACAATTGATCAACTACATAGTTTACAATTGATCAACAATATAAATTATATATTGTTAATCAATTGCCAACCTCTAATATGCTAAGATTTTCATCATCTCACTTTAGGTTCGCAATTGATCAACTCAGTCATTGTTCAAAAATTATATTGTTGCTTATAGTATGTGAAGCTTCAAAACACAACCGTATAAAATATATATACACTTGTAAATAAGTCCAAAATTATAATTTGTTATTTGTCACAATTTCATGGAATATTCTTGTAATATCGAAAAACATAAGAGAGGATGCACTTACACAACATCGGATGGTTTTAAATACTCAAAGATAAGGACATACAATAATGTGACGTTTCAGAGATGTGTTTTAAATCGCAATTTCATTCGATGTCATGGAACATTTAAACTGGATGAATTTACTAATGTAATTCAACTTAACCATCCTCACAACCATCAATTATCAGAATATCACATTGAACTCCATGAGTTAAAATTTAAATGCAAATCGGCTGCCAGAAATCACAGGGGAGGTTGAGTAAAGTCTTTCGGGAATGTACTCGAAACGAACCAGCTGCCAGTTTATTGTCCTATAAAAATCTTGAAACGTCTATGTATAAGTCAAGACGTGAAATTGAACCCATAATCCCAAGTCTGCAGCTATGTTATTCTACCCTTGGACATGCTAAATTTTGTCTATGCTGTAGTGACCAAATTGGGAATTCATGCCCTACTTGCCGCTGAATTATAACAGATCGAATACAGATCTACACCAAATAATTAATCTACCACTTCTTATCATTCATTTATTTTCTCTATTATATTTATTTATGCTAGTACTTATATCCACCCATATAACCACCCTAAACTATAGTTATATTTGATAAAAATATATTTTGTTCTTAAATGCAAAGGTTACCTTATTATAGGAAATTAACGCGACGGATATTAACGCTCCATGAAATTAACGCGAATTGGAGCAATTCGCGATAATGTCATAACGCGTTAATTTCCTATAATAAGGTATACCCCCGAGTATATAATGTCCTAGTCTAATTATACTCCTGGATATATTATGTCCTAGCCTAATTATACTCCCGGATATATTCTGTCTTAGTCTAATGACCTTATTATAGGAAATTAATATGACGGAAATTAACGCTCCATGAAATTAGCGCGAATTGGAGCATTTCGCGATAATTTCATGGCGCGTTAATTCCTATAATAAGGTAGTTGATCAATTGCAAAAGTTAATTGAACAACTGTCAATATTAATGAAATTCTACAATATGAGAATTGATAAATACTGTACAGTTCAAACCAGTTTTTCTAACCATTTCTTTTCAGATAAAAATAGTAAGAAAAAACCGATAGTTAGAAAAAACCGATGAAAAATACAGTATAGTTGGAATTTCTTACAAAAGATTGCATTACTAATAGTTAGAATAAACCAATAAGTTAGAATAACCCGAGTTAGAATAAACCGGTTTCGACTGTATTTCCTATTGTTGATCAACTGCAAGCGATCTAGTTGATCAATTGCAAACATTGATTGATCAAATGCAAACCTTGTAAATTTGGTGAATTGCATACTGTTGTAGTTGATCAATTGCAACACCCTCGCTTGCAACATTGTTGCACCGTGTATGTTACCTTGTTGCATATAACTTTGTTGCGTACAACTTTGTTGCGTACAACTTTGTTGCGTACAACTTTGTTGCGTACAACTTTGTTGCGTACAACTTTGTTGCGTACAACTTTGTTGCGTACAACTTTGTTGCGTACAACTTTGTTGCGTACAACTTTGTTGCGTACAACTTTGTTGCGTACAACTTTGTTGCGTACAACTTTGTTGCGTACAACTTTGTTGCGTACAACTTTGTTGCGTACAACTTTGTTGCGTACAACTTTGTTGCGTACAACTTTGTTGCGTTGCAACAGTTGCATCGTGTATGGTGTGCTTAAGCTTATCTAGCTAGTCTCTAGCTTCATTTTATATTTTAATAGATTTGTTTACCTCTTTCTGTATACAACAACAAAAAAAGCCCCTCACAGACGGGATGGGAGTGTGCTCCTTCTGATTGCACTTCCCCAATGTTTAATTTAAGTAGAATTTCAATATTCAAATTACATTTATCTTAGTGTATTCACTGTATTAATATAATTTAATTATTGTTCGAATTGTGAAGACTTCAAATGTTTAAATTAATTAAAGATTAATTAAAATTATTACAAATAGAAATTAGGATATGTGTAGTATTTACGTTACTATTTTGAATAATATAATTGACATCATCATCAACTTGTAAAATGTTCCAACTTCCAAGTGTTTTCATTGCACTTGTATGAAACACATATTCACTTACAAACCAATCAATAACAGTCATTATCTAGCAGATAGTAGCATAGGCGTAGCACGCGGTCCGGCAGGTCCGGCCATGGCCGGACCACTTTAACTGTTTGACCGGAGAGTTTTTAGAGCCCAGCGACGCCCGTGAGTAGGCTTATGTAATATGTTCTATTGTATTCAGTATACTATAGAGTAATTACAATATGGAGAAGATGGCTGATTTATGTAAATAATCGTTAATAAAACGTAGAATTGATTAGCGACCTAATAATTTTAATTGATATATAGAAAAAACATCCTTAGGAGAATACATTCAATACAACCTCTATATTTTCAATAACTAATTCGAATTATTAAAGAGTCACTGGATCAGAATACAAATATTTGTATTCTGGTCCAGTGTCTCTTTAATATCGAAATTTGCAAATTTCGATATAACTGACAAACAAAGCGAAATTGAGAAATCAGGCTTCGAGGTGATCATCTCCAGGAAATTCTATATCTCCTGTCCAATTTATAAATCTCTATCACCAATGGTTTAGTCAGGCCATCGCGTACGGCCGGCCGGAAGTCCGACAGAGGTAAATTCAATAGTGTGCACTTATACGTAGTATAAAACTATAGTAGGACCCTACTATAACGTTTTTTACTAGAAGAAGCCTACTAAAAATACTCACCATAATTTTGTACACTTTAAATTCGTAATCAACATAATTGTTTAATTTTAATCCGCGTTTGAACAACAACAATAAATATTGATATTATAAATCTTATGCGAAATTAGAAATCAGCATAACTGTTTTTCCTATAATCAGGCTTCTCGCCAGGATTTTTCGTTCTAAGGGTAAAGGAGAATGAGATATTACTTAATGTCAATGATTTAATGAAACCTTCAAATTAAAAAATCCAAAATTGCAGCCTGTGCCGACGCATGTTCCTTTGGTGGCACTATATTTTGATGATGGTTTATTGATAGTGCCTCCAAAGGAACATGCTGTCGGCACAGGCTGCAATTTTGGATATTTTTTCGCCAAGTCATCATCACTATGAAGGTGTTAAATTATTTCAGAAAGGTGTTTCAAAAGGAAACGACCATTAATGAGTTGGAAGTTTCGATTTAGCTCACTTCATTTCAAAGATATTCAAGTTTCAGTAGAATATAATAGGTGATGACTCAGCATTTTTTATGTGCGTGTTGGGTTCTCACCCAACACCAACCAACCCATTTGAAATATATGATTAACAAAATTGTAAAAACGCATTTTTTGACGATGTCATCATCACCTCAAGGTGTCCAGACCCACTTGTATAGGTGGTACGCACCATAAGGACCAATTGATAAAGTGAAAGTTTGTTTCTATCTTATATCATTTCTGATATTAATGAAATTTAGCTAATTAGTATACATAATTAAATAATTTATTAATAATTTAACACCATTATTATACACAGTAAATAAATTAATAATTGCAATTATTATATATTTAATTTGAATTTCACTATAATAGTATTTGAAATCAGCGCACTCGATAACCGCAATAATCTAATTGGAAGCGTCTCTATAAGTAAACACTGAACGAATTAATCAGAATTAAATATTTAGTTTATCCATTGTGCAAGAGTATTCTAACAGAAATAAATATAATCACATAATCTGTCGTTGTCATGGAATGTAAATTATAGTTTTCAATAGGAAAATAGAAGCCTACTCGATCTCACAAGTTGAATCAATATAATAATAACGAGTTGAAACAATAGAATTAGATTTAACACTTTCAATTGAACTGAAGTGTTAGTAAACAAAGGAAACTTGCAACTCAATTGTGGCACAAACAAAGTACAATTTGAAAATTCGTGTACTGTGACAAGGTGTAGAATTTAATTCTCCATCGAATGCATATAAATTAAATATTCGCGCACTATTTATTGTTCTTTTTCTAATATTAAACAAGTGCAAAAATGTAGCCAAAAATTTGTAATAGAAAATCGTGACCCCAGGTGCACATCTGTAACCCACGAGACACATATCCTGAAATTTTGGGTTCTTAGTTAATTAAACTCTGTTCA
Source organism: Hexactinellida sp. DTS-2022 (assembly GCA_028753945.1). Classification (NCBI taxonomy): domain Eukaryota; kingdom Metazoa; phylum Porifera; class Hexactinellida; species Hexactinellida sp. DTS-2022. Next base: position 4,735,730 of record JAPNXP010000014.1, read on the forward strand.
GTGGATGAGCTACGGAAGAACAAGGCACTAAGACCAATACTGGGCCACTATACTATAGTATAATCAGCACAGTAATAACAAAACAAAAAAAATCAAAAATTGCAGCCTGTGCCGACGCATGTTCCTTCGGTGGCACTATATTTTGTTGGTGGTTTATTGATAGTGCCTCCAAAGGAACATGCTGTCGGCGCAGGCTGCAATTTTGGATTTTTTTTCGCCAAGTCATCATCACTATAAAGGTGTTAAATTATTTCAGAAAGGTGTTTCAGAAGGCTACGACCCTTAGAGTGGTGGAAGTTTCCATTTAGCTCACTTTATTTGAGAGATATTTAAGTTTCAGTAGAATATAATATGTGCTGAGTCAGCATTTTTTAGGTGCGTGTTGGGTATTCACCCAACTCCAACCAACCCATGCGAATTATTCAATTCACAAAATTGTAAAATACAGAATGATGTCATGATCACCTCAAGGTGTCAAGACCCACTTGTATAGGTGGTACCTGGCATAAGGACCAGTTGATAAATTTAAAGTTTGTTTCTATCTTGTATCATCTCTGAGATTAATGAAATTTAGCTAATTAGTATAAAAATTTAATTAATCTATTAATAATTTATCACCAAAATTATGTACATCAAAATAAATTAAGTTCAATTATTTGCAATAATTATTAATTTAAATTGAATTTCATTATCATATTTGAATTCAGCGAACTCGATAACCCCAATAATCTATTTAGAACCGTCTCTATACGTTAAACACAGAGCGAATTAATTAGAATTAATTACGTCAGTACATTAATTGTGCAAGAATATTCTCGCCGAAATAAATATATTCACTTAATCTGTCGTTGTTGTGGAATGTAAAATCTTACGGTTCTATCATAAACCATCTTGAGTATAAAGTTTAAAGCCATTCATTCATTATGTATTGTTAATAAATTATAGTATTAGTTATGTATTTTAGCAATGTTATCCACGGTTAAGTTGAATTAAGTCAACAAATTCCTTATATTATAATATTTTATTTAATTCATTGTATAGTAATACTAGAATTAAATAGAAGCCAGCTGGAATTTATAAGTTAAATCAATATAATTATCGCAAGTTGAATCACTAGAGTAGGATTTAACAAGTTAAATCAATATAATTATTACAAGTTGAAACAATGGAATTAGATTTCACAGTTTTACTGAAATTGAAGTGTCAGTAAACAAAGAAATTTCAACCCCCATTTATGGCAGAAATTGACCCCTTTATTGAAAAATTTCTTCTCCCATCAGACGCAGAATTTTATGGCGAATCCAAATGTGAAATAAAATTGGGGGTTTAGAAAACAATTTTTGAGTTATGGACCAGACAAAATTTGAAAGGTGTTAAAGATGTGTGAAAAATTTGTTAATAAAAAAACGTAACCCCAGGTGCAAATTAGACGGTCCCATCGCACCTACATGCCAAGTTTCAGCTCTATGTATGCAGGTGTGGCCAGGGCACCTGCTACGGAGAAATAAAAAAATCAAAATTGCAGCTGTGCCGACACATGTTCCTTTGGTGGCACTATATTTTGGTGGTGGTTTATTGATAGTGCCTCCAAAGGAACATGCTGTCGGCACAGCTGCAATTTTGATTTTTTTTGCCATGTCATCATCACTAGGAAGGTGTTAAATTATTTCAGAAAGGTGTTTCAAAAGGCAACGACCCTTAGTGAGTTGGAAGTTTCGTTTTAGCTCACTTCATTTCAAAGATATTCAAGTTTCAGTAGAATATAATAAGTGATGAGTCAGCATTTTTTATCTGCGTGTTGGGTGATCACCCAACACCAACCAACCCATTCGAAATATAGAATTCACAAAATTGTAGAAACCCATTTTTTACGATGTCATCATCACCTCAAGGTGTCAGGACTCATTTGTAGAAGTGTTACGTGGCATAAGGATCAATTGATAACTTGGAAGTTTGTTTCTATCTTGTATCATCTCTGAGATTTATGATATTTAATTAATTAGTATAAATAATTATTAATATTATTTATAATATAACACTAATTTCAATGTCAACTTACAATTATTAAGTTAAATTATTTTGTCATAAATAATAAATTATTTAATTTGGCTATCACATTTCAATTCCGCACACTCGATTACCCCTAATAAACAAATTGGAAACATCTATATAAGTCATATACTGACTGAATTAAGTATAATTAATTACGTCAGTATATTTATAGGGCAACAGTATTCCTGCAGTAAATATAATCACATAATCTGTCGTTGTTATGGAATATATAATCTTAATTGTCAATTAGAAAATAGAAGCCTACTCGATCTCACAAGTTGAATCAATATAATTATTACAAGTTAAAACAATATAATTATAATTAACACTTTCATTTGAACTGAAGTGTTAGTAAACAAAGGGAATTTGCAACTCAATTGTGGCACAAACGAAGCCCAATTTGAAAATTCGTGCACTGTGAAAGGGTGTAGAATTAAATTCTCTAACGAATGCAATAAATTATTATTCGGGTACTATTTATTGTTCCTTTTCTAACATTAAATAGGTGCAAAAATGTGTCCAAAAAAATGTGATAAAAAATCGTGACGCCAGGTGCACATCTGTAACCCATGAGACACCTGTCCTGAAAAATTTCAGTTCTCAGTTAATAAAACTCTCTTCTGTGGATGAGCTACGGATAAATAACTAACCAAAGCACTAAGACCAATACTGGGCCACTATACTATAGTATAGTCGGCACAGTAAAAATAATAATAAAAAAATCCAAAATTGCAGCTGTGCCGACGCATGTTCCTTTGGTGGCACTATATTTTGGTGGTGGCTTATTGATAGTGCCTCCAATGGAACATGCTGTCGGCACAGCTGCAATTTTGGATTTTTTTTCCCCATGTCATCATCACTATGAAGGTGTTAAATTATTTCAAAAAGGTGTTTCTGTAGGCAACGACCCTTAGTGAGTTGTAAATTTCGTTTATGCTCACTTCATTTCAAAGATATTCAAGTTTCAGTAGAATATAATAGCTGATGACTCAGCATTATTTATGTGAGCTCTGGGTCATCACCCAAAACGAACCGACCCATTTGAATTATATAATTCACAAAATTGTGAAAACACATTTTTTTTACGATGTCATCATCACCTCAAGGTGTCAAGACCCACTTGTAGAGGTGTTACGTGGCATAAGGATCAATTGATAAATTGGAAGTTTGTTTCTATCTTATTTGATTTCTGAGATTTATGATATTTAATTAATTAGTATAAATAATAATTAATATTATTTATTATTTAACACCAATTTCAATGTCAACTTACAATTATTAAATTAAATTATTTTGTCATGAATAATTAATAAATAAATTTGGTTATCAAATTTCAATTCCGCACTCTCGATAACCCCTAATAAACAAATTATAAGCATTTATATAAGTAATATACTAAGAGTGCAATAATATTTATATTAATATTAAGAGTGCAATAATATTCTCGCAGAAGTAAATATAATCACATAATCTGTCGTTGTTGTGAAATATATAATCTTTTTTTCCAATTGGAAAATAGAAGCCTACTCGATCTCACAAGTTGAATCAATATTATAATAACGAGTTGAAACAATAGAATTAGATTTAACACTTTCAATTGAACTGAAGTGTTAGTAAACAAAGGAAACTTGCAACTCAATTGTGGCACAAACTAAGTACAATTTGAAAACTCGTGCACTGTGAAAAGGTGTAGAATTTAATTCTCTATCGAATGCATATAAATTGATTATTCGCGCACTATTTATTGTTCTTTTTCTAACATTAAACAGGTGCAAAAATGTGTCCAAAAAAAAGTGATATAATATCGTGACCCCAGGTGCACATCTGTAACCCATGAGACACCTGTCCTGAAAATTTCAGTTCTTAGTAATTACAACTCTGTTCTGTGGAGACAATACGGACCAATAATAATAATAATAATAATAATAAAAATCCAAAATTGCAGCCTGTGCCGACGCATGTTCCTTTGGTGGCACTATATTTTGGTGGTGGTTTATTGATAGTGCCTCCAAAGGAACATGCTGTCGGCACAGGCTGCAATTTTGGATTTTTTTTTCGCCATGTCATCATCACTATGAAGGTGTTAAATTATTTTAAAAAGGTGTTTCAGAAGGCATCGACCCTTAGATTGGTGGAAGTTTCCATTTAGTTCACTTCATTTTAGAGATATTCAAGTTTGAGTAGAATATAATAGCTGATGGCTCAGCATTTTTTATGTGAGTGTTGGGTCATCACCCAACATCAACTAACCCATTTTAAATATCGATTTAACAAAATTGTAAAAACACATTTTTTTAACGATGTCATCATCACCTCAAGGTGTCAAGACCCACTTGTATAGGTGGCACGTGCCATAAGGACCAATTGATAAATTGAAAGTTTGTTTCTATCTTCTATGATCTCTGAGATTTATGATATTTAATTAATTAGTATAAATAATTATTAATAATATTTATAATTTAACACCAATTTCAATGTCAACTTATATTTATTAAGTTTAATTATTTTGTCATAAATAATTAATTAATTAATTTGGCTATCAAATTTCAATTCCGCACACTCGATAACCCCTAATAAACAAATTGGGAGCATCTATATAAGTCATATACTGACTTAATTAATTATTATTAATTACGTCAGTATATTAACAGTGCAAGAGTATTCACGGAGAAATAAATATAATCACATAATCTGTCGTTGTTATGGAATGTAGAATCTTAGTTTTCTATTAGAAAATAGAAGCCTACTCGATCTCACAAGTTGAATCAATATAATAATAACGAGTTGAAACAATAGAATTAGATTTAACACTTCAATTGAACTGAAGTGTTAGTAAACAAAGGGATTTTGCAACTCAATTGTGGCACAAACGAAGCGAAATTTGAAAATTCGTGCACTGTGAAAAGGTGTAGAATTTAATTCTCTATCGAATGCATATAAATTAAATATTCTCGCACTATTTAATGTTATTTTTCCAATATTAAACAGGTGCAAAAATGTGTCCAAAAAAATGTAATAAAAAATCGTGACCCCAGGTGCACATCTGTAACTCATGAGACACATATCCTGAAAATTTCAGTTCTTAGTTACTAAAACTCTGTTCTGTGGAGGATCTACGGACCAATAATAATAACCAAAGCACTAAGACCAATACTGGGCCACTATACTATAGTATAGTCGGCACAGTAATAACAAAATTGCAGCTGTGCCGACGCATGTTCCTTTGGTGGCACTATATTTTGGTGGTGGCTTATTGATAGTGCCTCCAATGGAACATGCTGTCGGCACAGCTGCAATTTTGGATTTTTTTTTCCCCATGTCATCATCACTATGAAGGTGTTAAATTATTTCAAAAAGGTGTTTCTGTAGGCAACGACCCTTAGTGAGTTGTAAATTTCGTTTATGCTCACTTCATTTCAAAGATATTCAAGTTTCAGTAGAATATAATAGCTGATGACTCAGCATTATTTATGTGAGCTCTGGGTCATCACCCAAAACGAACCGACCCATTTGAATTATATAATTCACAAAATTGTGAAAACACATTTTTTTTACGATGTCATCATCACCTCAAGGTGTCAAGACCCACTTGTAGAGGTGTTACGTGGCATAAGGATCAATTGATAAATTGGAAGTTTGTTTCTATCTTATTTGATTTCTGAGATTTATGATATTTAATTAATTAGTATAAATAATAATTAATATTATTTATTATTTAACACCAATTTCAATGTCAACTTACAATTATTAAATTAAATTATTTTGTCATGAATAATTAATAAATAAATTTGGTTATCAAATTTCAATTCCGCACTCTCGATAACCCCTAATAAACAAATTATAAGCATTTATATAAGTAATATACTAAGAGTGCAATAATATTTATATTAATATTAAGAGTGCAATAATATTCTCGCAGAAGTAAATATAATCACATAATCTGTCGTTGTTGTGAAATATATAATCTTTTTTTCCAATTGGAAAATAGAAGCCTACTCGATCTCACAAGTTGAATCAATATTATAATAACGAGTTGAAACAATAGAATTAGATTTAACACTTTCAATTGAACTGAAGTGTTAGTAAACAAAGGAAACTTGCAACTCAATTGTGGCACAAACTAAGTACAATTTGAAAACTCGTGCACTGTGAAAAGGTGTAGAATTTAATTCTCTATCGAATGCATATAAATTGATTATTCGCGCACTATTTATTGTTCTTTTTCTAACATTAAACAGGTGCAAAAATGTGTCCAAAAAAATGTGATATATTATCGTGACCCCAGGTGCACATCTGTAACCCATGAGACACCTGTCCTGAAAATTTCAGTTCTTAGTAATTACAACTCTGTTCTGTGGAGACAATACGGACCAATAATAATAATAATAATAATAAAAAAAATCCAAAATTGCAGCCTGTGCCGACGCATGTTCATTTGGTGGCACTATATTTTGGTGGTGGTCTATTGATAGTGCCTCCAATGGAACATGCTGTCGTCACAGGCTGCAATTTTGGATTTTTTTTTCACCAAGTCATCATCACTATAAAGGTGTTAAATTATTTCAGAAAGGTGTTTCAGAAGGCTACGACCCTTAGAGTGGTGGAAGTTTCCATTTTGCTCGCTTCGTTTCAAAGATATTCAAGTTTCTGTAGAATATAATAAGTGATGAGTCAGCATTTTTTAGGTGCGTGTTGGGTATTCACCCAACTCCAACCAACCCATGCGGATTATTTAATTCACAAAATTGTAAAATACATTTTTTTGACAATGTCATCATCACCTCAAGGTGTCAAGAACCACTTGTATAGGTGGTACGTGCCATAAGGACCAATTGATAAATTTAAAGTTTGTTTCTATCTTGTATCATTTCTGAGATTAATGAAATTTAGATAATTAGTATAAATCTATATATTAAAAGCGGAATTGTTGTGTGTGTGTGCGTGTGTGTGTGTGTGGGGATGTTTGTCCGTAATTAATTGAAAAGACCATACTACCTAGAAAGCTGAAATTTGGTATATAGGAGTAGTTTGTCATAGCGACATGGGTCTGTTGGTTTTCTAAGCGAAATTTTGTGAGCATGACATCACACGGTAACCTTTTCCTTAATAACTTTTGCAAATTTGACTCCGTTAGTATAAATTTTATATGAAAATCGACAACACATAATGGAACACCTTTGTGAAAATTATCAATTTTTACGAACTTACATTGCGAAAGTTATTAGCTAAAATGTGTCCTATTATTTTTAACACTAAGTGGGTGATCTGATTTGTTTGGTTAACAAGAATGCGCTTAGAGTAGTTAATTTCTCTAATGCATTGTTTATTTATTACACCTATATTGGCTTCTATAATAAGACTATGAATGGAATTACGTAATTTCTAGCCTAGGATTTCTACTAGAAATGAATTAAGTTAAGTAATCTAGGTTTTGGTTCTGCCTAACGATGAGATTTATTATGTTAATTATTGCTATCAATTAAATTAAATAATTCACTAACCCAAGCTCCTGCAAAAAGAATTGTTTATTGAGATGTAGAACTTTATTACTATTTATAAATCAAATATTTTGCAACCCTGCATTTACCTCTCCATAATAATGGTTTAATGGTGAGAATAAGACCGCGAAGCGGTCTTATTCTCAACTTTAAACCATTATTATGGAGAGATTACACCCAGAGTTATTAATTACTTTGAATACAATTTGCTGAAATAATTAATTGCGTATAATTTACCAACCACAGGTTTCAATTTATTTGACTAAACAAGCAAACGTTTTAATATAGCTGAACGAGCTACCCTTAAGAATTATTGAGCTATAAATTAAATAATAATTAATAACTATTGAGCAATGAGAATAACTTAAATAACATGATTTCCCAAACAAATCACAGTAACTAATCACAACCCAAAATGAATTTTAGGTCAAAGTGTGTAATTTACTAGCCACAGGTTAACTCATTATTAATATTATTGCTTTGGGGAGGGAAAGGCCGCGAAGCGGCCGTTAATTGTATTGCGTAGTGTCTAACACGAACGAACAAAAGTCGCGAAGCGACCGAGACCGAAGGGCTCGTATTTAATTAATCTAAGATAATTTAACACCAATATTATTTACATCAAAATTAATTAAGTTCAATTATTTGCTATAATAATTAATTTAAATTAAATTTCACTATCATATTTGAATTCAGCGCACTCGATTCCCCAATAATCTAATTGGAACCGTTTCTCTAAGTTAAACACAGAGCGAATTAATTAGGATTAAATATCTCATGTATCCATTGTTCAAGAATATTCTGAGCAGAAATAAATATAATCACATAATCTGTTGTTGTTATGGAATGTAAAATCTTAGTTTTCAATTAGAAAATAGAAGGCTACTCGATCTCACAAGTTGAATCAATATAATTATCACAAGTTGAAACAATAGAATTCGATTTAACACTTCAATTGAACTGAAGTGTTAGTAAACAAAGGAAACTTGCAACTGAATTGTGGCACAAACGAAACTCAATTTAAAAATTCGTGCACTGTGAAAAGGTGTAGAATTTAATTCTCTATCGAATGCATATAAATTAAATATTTGTACACTATTTATTGTTCTTTTTCTAATATTAAACAGGTGCAAAAATGTGTCCAAAAAAATGTAGTAAAAAATCGTGACCCCAGGTGCACATCTGTAACCCATGAGACACCTGTCCTGAAATTTTGGGTTCTTATTAATTAAACTCTGTTCAGTAGAGAGGCTACGGACCAATAATAATAATATACCAAAGCACTAAGACCAATACTGGGCCACTATACTATAGTATAGTCGGCACAGTAATAATAATAATAATAATAACCAAAGCACTAAGATTAGAACTGGGCCACTATACTATAGTATAGTCGGCACAGTAATAACCAAGGCAGTAAGATTAGAACTGGGCCACTATACTATAGTATAGTCGGCACAGTAATAAAGGCAGTGATTCCAATACTGGGCCACTATACTATAGTATAGTCGGCACAGTAATAATATACAATAAAGGCAGTAAGATTAGAACTGGGCCACTATACTATAGTATAGTCGGCACAGTAATAATAATAATATACAATAAAGGCAGTAAGATTAGAACTGGGCCACTATACTATAGTATAGTCGGCACAGTAATAATAAAGGCAGTGATTCCAATACTGGGCCACTATACTATAGTATAGTCGGCACAGTAATAAAGGCAGTAAGATCAATACTGGGCCACTATACTATAGTATAGTCGGCACAGTAATAATAATAATGATAATAATAATAAAAATCCAAAATTGCAGCCTGTGCCGACGCATGTTCCTTTGGTGGCACTATATTTTGGTGGTGGTTTATTGATAGTGCCTCCAAAGGAACATGCTGTCGGCACAGCTGCAATTTTTGATTTTTTTTCGCCAAGTGATCATCACTATGAAGGTGTTAAATTGTTTCAGAAAGGTGTTCCAAAAGGCAACGACCCTTAGTGAGTTGGAAGTTTCGTTTTAGCTCACTTCATTTCAAAGATAGTCAAGTTTCAGTATAATATTTTAAGTGATGAGTCAGCATTTTTTATGTCCGTGTTGGGTGATTACCCAACACCAACCAACCCATTCGAAATATAGAATTCACAAAACTGTAAAAACACATTTTTTGACGATGTCATCGTCACCTCAAGGTTTCAAGAACCATTTGTAGAGGTGTTACGTGGCATAAGGATCAATTGATAAATTGGAAGTTTTTTTCTATCTTATATCATTTCTGAGATAAATGAAATTTTGCTAATTTGTATATATGTATAATAATTATAATAATTAATATTTTAGCACTAATTTCAATGTCAACTTAACATAAATTTAGTGAGTTCAATTATTTGTTATTAATAGTAATTTAAATTAAATTGGCTACCAAGTTTCAATTCCGCACACTCGATGACCCCTTATAAACAAATTGGAAGCATCTATATATATATTAAAAACAGACTGAATTAATTAAAATTAATTACGTCAGTTTATTAATAGTACATCCGTATTCTTGTAAAATGAAATATATTCATTCAATCTGTCCTTGTTATGGAATGTAGAATCTTAGTTTTCAATTAGAAAATAGAAGCCTACTCAATTTCAAAGTTAAATCAATATAATTATAACAAGTGGAAACAATAGAATTAGATTTAACACTTTCAATTGAACTGAAGTGTTAGTAAACAAAGGGAATTAGAAACTCAATTGTGGCACAAACGATGCGCAATTTGAAAATTCGTGCACTGTGAAAAGGTGTAGAATTTAATTCTATATCGAATGCATATATCGGGTACTATTTATTGTTCCTGTTTAAATATTAAACAGGTGCAAAAATGTGTCCAAAAAGATTTAATAAAAAATCGTGACCCCAGGTGCACATATGTAACCCATGAGACACATATCCTGAAAATTTGGGCTCTTAGTTAATAAAACTCTGTTCTGTGGACAGGATACGGAAGAATAATCGGTAACCAAAGCACTAAAATTAGAACTGGGCCACTATACAATAGAATAGTCGGCACAGTAAAAATAAAGGCAGTGATTCCAATACTGGGCCACTATACTATAGTATAGTCGGCACAGTAATAATAAAGGCAGTAATTCCAATACTGGGCCACTATACTAAAGTATAGTCGGCACAGTTTAAAAAAAAAAAAAAAAAAAAAAAACGAACCTCCTGCAGTGTGTAACAACAATGCAGTTAATTAACATCTCTCATAAAAACAAGCGCTCAATCAATTCTAGGAGTGAAAAGGATTCTAATAAATTAATATTTGCCATTATATAGTACAAAAAATTTGGATCTGATAGTTCGTCACAATAACTCAACTTGTGGTCATTTATGAATAATCAGAAAACGAAGGGAATTATAATTTCAGTTATGTTGTAATTCCTATTTTCAAGATAAGTTTTTTTTTTACTCAATTATGGAAACATGGGAGTAATTTATATTTTATATCAGTTGAAACCTAGTCTCTAGATTCAATTTGAATTACAGTCAACACCGCTTATTAGAGCCAGGTGCCACTGGTTAATAGATTTCTCCGCTTAATGGGGTCAAAAATGCATAGAATTTACAAGACAGAATTACATTTTGGCCTAAAATATTTTCGGTTAATAGATTTATCCGCTTAATCGGGTCAAAGCAACCTGGTCCCGAGGTCACTTTATTAAGCGGAGTTAACCGTATATCAATTTTGTCAACAACACCATAAATGTGTTCATACTAAAATTGGGGTAATTGGATTCGTAAACAGCATATAAATTTATTAATAACGAGCCCTTCGGTCTCGGTCGCTTTGCGACAGATCGGTGCTACGCACCTCAAGTTAACGGCCGCTATGCGGACTTACTCCACACCGTTGCTACATTGGAAAATGTTAGAGGAAGTTATATACAACCCTTTCTACCATTTTCCATAGTTTTAACTTGTTTACGAATAATTCCCGTCGGAAGCAAACTTCTAGAATGATTTTGAATTTTTCGTTAATTTGTTTACCTATTTTTGGTAAACAACATAACAACAACAACAAATATTCATATTATAAATTAAAAAATGCGAAATTCGTGTTCAGCACACTTGTTTACCTATAATACCCGGTGAAAGATCACTTCTAGTTTGATTTTGAATTTTCATTAATTTGTTTAGCTATTTGTGTAAACAACAACAACAAATATTCATATGATAATTTTATAGACGCGAAATTCGTGTTCAGCACACTTGTTTACCAATAATACCCGTTGAAAGCTAACTTCTTGGAAGATTTTGAATTTCGTTAATTTGTTTACCTATTTTGTGTAAACAACAACAATAAATATTCATATTATAAATTTATAGACGCGAAATTCGTGTCCAGCATACTTGTTTACCTATAATACCCGTTGAAAGCTAACTTCTAGGTTGATTTGAAATTTCATCAATTTGTTTACCTGTTTGTGTAAACAACAACAATAAATATTCATATTATGAATTTGTAAATGCGAAATTCGTGATCAGCATACTTGTTTACCTATAATACCCGTTGAAAGCTTATTTCTAGGTTGATTTGTAATTTCATCAATTTGTTTACATATTTTTGTAAACAACAACAATAAATATTCATATTAGAAATTTATAAATGCGAAATTCGAAATCAGCATACTTGTTTACCTATTATAACATTTGTTTACCTATCATAACATTTGTAACTTAGTTTATATCTCATATATAAATGCGGTTTCTATTCCCCCATCACTTTAATACAATCCGGACAAACAAACACACACACACAACAATCGAGATTTAATAATATAGATATCTCACATACCAATGCATTTTCTATTCCATACAAACAAACAAATAGAAAACAAAAATACAGACAATTCGACAATAATAATATAGATGATATTATACAACCAGTCTTAAATGGGCAGTTATAATTCAAACATACCCAGGTATTACTAAAATTAAATATTTATATTAAAAAGTACTTATAAATTAACACTTCGACTCCTGTTGGATTCTCTTGTTATGGTACTTCCTTTCGTGTTGATTCAAGTCTTTACAAAATGTGGTAGTATCATGCGACCTGCCACATCTCATCTCGCAGAGAACAGACTTCTTACAGCCTCCAGTGCACGCGCTATGAGGTGCACTCTTTGCTTTGTAATTGATGTACTTGTCAAAAAGTGTGTCGTCATTTGAGAATTTTGTTAACAAATCACTCATATACCTTGGATACCCCGCTGGTATGCCGTACACATTTGAAGCCTTGTACTGTACATTCCAAACCGGATTGTCGTCTCTATCGACCTGCATTAGATCCATAAAGTAACTTGTAAAGTCCAATACTCCCCAGCCACACCCCTTATAGCTACCGTCCACTGAATATATCTTAAATCCCGGATTTAGGTCTGTTAGTGGCGTCACACTCCCTGCAGTGAATAATACACCGAACGGTCTGGTAATGTTGTCCGGGTCAAAGTACACTGTGAAAATATCACTATGTGTGTGACCCATGAACTGAGCAGTGATCGTGCTCTCGTAGCGGAGAATTATCTTAAAATACTGCCAGCTCCAGGTCCTAATGCAGTCGCTATCTCCTGAGGGGATGTGTCCAATTATGTGTACACGCTCCCCAGCATCCTCTGCAGACTGTAGCGTACTCACAAGCCATGCGAGTTGGCCCGCTGGATCTGTGTCGTTGATATACAGCCACAAGTTCAAGTTATTGCAGTAGTTCATATTCAGTGAAATTAACCTCAAACCCGGTTGAATTAGTGTTGAGTAGAAAATGCCTTGTTGTATTGTCTTTTTCGTGTCCGTAGGCAGCCAATTACTCCACTTTTCTGACAAAAAGTCCCTCATCCACTGACCAGAGTGTGCCTCCTTCACATTAATGGGCGGGAACGCGTTCACGGGTACACCTTCATGGTTTCCTACTGCAAAATATACTTTCTTATCCTCCGGAATCATCTCTTTAAAAAGGTTAATTACATAAGAAATTGAGGTCATTTGATCCTCACGGGACTGGTTCCATACGTTGTGTGGAGGGAGATCACCTGTTACATAAATGAAGTCATAATCGTCTTTCATTGAAACTACTTTCTGCATAAAATTATGCAACAACACTGTACTGAGGTCACACTTGAATTCGCCCCATTTTCTAGCTCCGTTAGTCGCATTCGGCTTGTTGGGAGGTCGACAACATAACAGTTCGCCACATTCAATGGCCAATCCTTCTGTATACAAAGCATCGTGATGGATGTCTGTTATATGCAGTATACGGGTTTGCTTAGCGCCTTTAACAGGCAGTGACATTTGTGTGACAGGAGGTTTTGGCGTGTTTGACATTTTAACACTCCAAGTTTGGTTGAAAGGGTCGTAGGGTAACGCACAAGATGGTCCTAATATTATTCCACAAATTTCATCGCTGTTCAATCCAACTAAATTTGCAACAGTTAACATCTCGTCTTTGAATTCCCTAACACCTAGTGTGCACACATTTTCATCCTCAAAATGAAACCTAATGCAATTTTCGGTTATTATTTTCGCTACCTCGTCCTCCGTCTTACCCTCTTCCGCATATTTTTGAATTTGTGCGATTATTACTTTGCATAGCAAACAGGTTAATTCGTTATTCTTTCCATTTAGTGCACTTAAGCTACCGGCGGAATGAGAGTGCTCGTCTAAGCTTAGAAGTACAGGCTTGTTTTCGATCAATTTGCACAAGAAAAATAGGAAATAGACTAATATAAGAAATTTCATCTTTTCATCTGGATTGAACAACGATACAACATGGTTTTATACAAGTTCCAATTGAGCCTAATTGATATCTCATAGTTGACTGATTATCAGGTTTCATATATACTCTTACTTTAACAAATATCTAGTTTTAGTAGATATAGCTTCAATTCAAAATGGAGCAACAAATTGTATTCACATTTATATAATGAAGAAGTTACATATGTAACATGAAACGCAAAAATTGATCTTTTACAAATAATACATAGTTATGATTAAATTAATAACAGTTGGTTGTTTGAAACGTATGATTAATGAGGTATAATTCATAAATTTATATAAGACTAACTTATTTACATATACCGTATATACTCTAATATTAGCCCCTATTCGAATAATCGCCTACCTCCAATAATAGCCCCCCCAAATTAGCAAATAGAAATTTACTACCGGTACCCTGAGTAAATTTATTTATCTAATCTTAGTCGCAATACGATTATCAACCGACTATACTAAATAAATTGTCTCAACATGTGATATTCTCGAAAAGTCACAAAAATTATTGGTCAGAAAATGGCCTAAAAAACAATAATCACCTAGGCTACTATTCGAATAAATACGGTATACGTATATTTTCTGAAATCAACTACTCGAGGATTTTAATTTCATCTTTTATCATTTGATTTATACACATCTATATGACATTCTAGCGTCTCTCGATTTTGATTCAATCCTTAACCCATGAGATCTCAATTTGCGTTGACGGGTCAAATGCAATTTCCTCTTGCGAAGTACAATAATTTGGAATGCGGAAACGACAACTTGTGTTTTATCCACAAGATATAATTGGGAAATAAAAATCCATTGGGATTATAAGTATAGCACAGATTTAAATAATATTTTTGGGGCTGACTGAATAGTGGAATCTAGTGGAATCTAGTGGAATCCAGTGGAATCTAGTGGAATCTAGTGGAATCTAGGGTGACTGAATGGTGGAATCTAGTGGAATCCAGTGGAATCTAGTGGAATCTAGTGGAATCTAGTGGAATTACTAAATTTTAGTGGAATTGACTGAACGGTGGAATCGAGTGGATTTTCTAATTACCGACTGAACAGTGGAATCGAGTGGAATCTTTGACTGAATAGTGGAATCGAGTGGAATCGAGTGGAATTTGACTGAATAGTGGAATCGAGTGGAATTTGATTAAATTGTTAAACACTACGTATATGCTATAAGCTACGTGTGTATCATATTACGTTAATTTTCGCCCAAGAGGCATCCCGCCAATTTCGTGTTTTAAGCAATTCGAGATTGTTCAAAATTAATGAACTATGTCCAGTTAACTTGGATAAGGCATTGGTCATCTTTGAGACAATCTCGTTACTTTGCTTGACATCACCAGTTTCTATAACAAATTCTTTGAATCAAATTTATGATCGCTTATTATATGAAACATCAATAATAATACATATGTAGTACATGTAAAATAACTAACCATTATATCTTGGTCCTGGGTTCACTTCTACATCTCCGCAAATAATAAGGAATAGAGATCTAATTGTTAAGATGGAGATCAAAATGTTGTATGTAACAAATCCAGGAATATCTATCATTTTGCAGCATCTTGATTTTGCAGATTTCCGTGAATTGAATATGCCAATGTGGTTGCGCAATGTACAAAGATCAACTCCCATTAGTAAATGCAAAACTGAAATGTTATAGGCGTGAAATTCGAGTAAGTTCAATATTATCCAATAACCAAAGAATAATCGTATTAACTATTAATTAAGTATATATATTGTATTTATCAGAATATTATGCTATAGTCACAGAAGCCAAAAGAATGAATACGTCAAAACATTCGTCCAAAATTAACTACAAATGACGACAATTAACAATATATGACAATAGCATTTTATACCTAACTCTACTGTTGTACTACAAATATGCAACTCAAATCGTATATGAGTTTGTATAGTGAAAATCGGGAATTTTTGCAAAGTCATTGTGAAGTGGTTTTTGAAGAGAGGGACAAAAAATTGGAATGATGCAAAACTACCTCTCTCATAAAGCTGTGTAACAAATTTGAACTGAATATTCAGCCTAAGTGAAAAGTTACAACTAGTTATGTAGTGCTCACTCAAATCGTATATGAGTTTGTATAGTGAAATCGGGAATTTTTGCAAAGTCATTGTGAAGTGGTTTTTGAAGAGAGGGACAAAAAATTGGAATGATGCAAAACTACCTCTCTCATAAAGCTGTGATACTAATTTGAACTGGATATTCAGCCTAAGTGAAAAGTTATAACCAGTTATGTCGTGCTCACTTTTCGCGCAGCTAACTTCACATCCATTATAGGAGAAGATTACAATTTTTCGCGCTCCTAATTGATTTTTTCCCCTAAATGATACTCCAAAAGGAGCGTCTCGCGGTGGTTTCTTATATGCTGTGTCCTCTAAAGTAAAACACAGTACGATTGTATATATGAAACCATTTAGGTTTGAGGATCCGAATCCGCGAAGTTTAAATTTTCGCATTCGCATCGAAGTCAGCATTCACAGGTGTGAAAAAAAATCGCATTCGTCCCATCCCAAGTAGCAATAATTATGCAATAACTCTTCACCAGATAAAACACGATTGTTTCTGGCATGACTTCACATATCACTGAGATCATTATCCCTTTCAAACTGACTTGTACATTAATAATAAATAATACGTGAATGTAACTTACAAAGTGAGAATTGATTAGATCAATATTACGAAACGAGCTAGTTTTAATTATTCATAATCTATTGATTTGCCATAGGTACGTAACAATTACTACATTCTTACATATAATAATTAATTCATGAATTATTCCAAACTATGGCATTTTTCAATGAAATAGCCACATTTCAAGGGCATTTGCAAGTTTTAACATGCTTTATTTTGTAGATACAATGACCTAGTAATAACTAAAATTTTATACATTCATAGATGTAAAAATTTTCGGCCTTCATAAGGACCAAATAATTCATTGGTTAAAGAGGTGCAACGCCATTTCATTAATTAATTAGAATTGTATAAATCCCCCACGTATATAACTGTACAGGTTAGTTGAGTCTGCAAAAAATTCATTAACAATTAACAAATACAAAATTTCAATATTCAAGGGAATAACTATCGAGTAGTAATAATGTTTAGCTTAGGGCCTTAGGCTATAAAGAGTGCGGAGCTTATACTATGGTATGTGATTATGTGTTGCGATGCATATTTAGCAGTAAGATAACGTAATAAGTCATTTGTGTTTCTTCTGTTCCATTTCCTCAGCCCCACCTGACCCACCTAACTTCCTCTTGTAACTCGACTTATTGCCGCTGTTGTTGTTTGAGAATTGTGATTTCTCCGGCATTATCGGTGCACTAGCATTGTACATAGGAGCTGGGACAACTGCTTGCTGGGAGAAGGGAGATGGTCCCAGGAGCTTATCATGGTACTTTATTATCGTGTGTAGCAGGGGAGGGAGAAGTAGACACTGTGTGAGGGTGTAAGCTAATACTGGTGAACTGGTGATCTCAGGTAGATAGCCTTCCACATGCATTTCAATCTTCACTTCCGGTTGCGAAGGGTTGTCAGGACTGAGTAGAATCACGAGTTTGACTTGAACAGCTAAATCAATTGGGTGCTCAAACTGTATAACGATGGAATCGACCGGATGGAATGAAACATCAAATATCCTTTCCACTCCATTGTCAGACACCTCTCTACACAGGATCTTTCTCTCTCTCATCATTTGCACGTCTTTAGTGCTGCACATAAGGACCAGACTGCCTGCCATTGTGTTGTACACTAGTTGTCTACGTAGCACCTGAACAATCCCGATTAGCATATCAGCGTTGTTGAATAGAATATGTTCTACCATGCATGCTTTGTAGTTGTTTGCTTCATCGAAAGCTAGGAAGTAGTAGTGTGTCTCGCTCTCTACTGGCAGGGAGTATTGGTTCAGTTGACCAGATGGCGCTACCTACAACAATCAAGAGAATAACTATAATATTAAAACTCGATTGTTGGTTGTTTGATTGTCCGAATAGTATTAAAGTGATGGGGGAATGAATATAAATAGCATATATAATTGAGATATAATCTAACTATAAATGTTATTACACTACAACCTCCCTTATCCGGGCACTGTGGTCCGGAAGGTCCCGTAACTCGGAATTCTCCCGGATCTGAGAAATACAATGGCTGGTACACACATGGAATTCCAAAGTGTCTAAATCATATTTTCTAAATTGATTCAAAATTTAAAATTTTTAAGATTTTAATTAATTAATTCAGATATGTATCTGGTAAATAATTTTGTCAATAAACTCCATTGTTTATTAAATGAATGCAATATTTAGTTTGTCTTTACACCAAAAGTGTTCCCGAATCTGGGAGGTCCGGATGACGGAGGTTTTAGTGTAAATGTAAACAAGTATGCTGACTACGAATTTCTCATTTACAAATGTATAATATGAATTCTATCATTTGTTGTTTACAAAAATAGTCATTGCAAATTATTGAAAATCCAAAATGGCTAGCTAGCAAAACATTCAAATTTGTAATAGGAATATTTATTGTTGCGATTTATAATCGAAAAGCGAGCCGCTTAGGTTGAATGATTCGTCGCCAAGCGGCCGAGACCGAAGGGTTCTTAATAATAATGAGCTGTGGCATCATTAAGGAATTATAATGACCAACATTTTATAATGCAATTTTAATGCACTTGGTAAGATCATTATTTTAACAATAAATATTCACCTTTGCGAAACCGGGTTTTATACTAAAAAAGGTGGCGGCCGATATTTAAGTAAGCCTAATTATTAATTGTTACAAATAATAACTACCTTTGTTTGTTCTGGCGCGAGACAATCTAATAAGGAATTTTCCTTCGTTGTGTCCGTGAGCATTCCATTGGTGCTGTTGGAAATCTGGTGAATATACTGCATGCTGGTTGCAGATAGAGGAATAGCAGTGCCCAGCTTGAGGCAGTAGGCGACAGAGAGGTTGAGTTGCTTCGCGTGGCAATACTTTGCTGCTTCTGAGTTGTGCGATTGCATATTGTGCATGCTGAGAGATAGGGGGTCCGCTACACCTGGTACTGCAGAGAGGATTATCTCAGCAGACTGAGTCTTCTGTTCGTCTGTAACTTTTCCGAGAGAAATGTTGGGAAGTTTGAAGAATGTAATTTTAGCAGGAAAACCACCATCCGGGCGGTTCAGGAGTCCGATTGGTCCGTGCAATATAGCCTCTTCCTCCGAGCAGCGGTATTGGTTCGCGATGTGCGACAGATCAGTTCCAAGGGCTTGCAGTATGTTGTAGATGATGGGGTCATTGCTGGAATTACTTTTTGAGTCATCAATAGCTGCTCCGAAATGTTCATTCGTGTCGTCTCTGCTGTCAACATGGATCTGAATGCTGTAAAGACTGACGAGGGATTTGAGTTGACTCTTTGCAGCAGAAATGTCCCACTTTTGTAGCGATCTGAACAGCGTCGAGCAGGTTTCAGGGGGCGCTCCCCCGTGCCCAATATTGGTACCGAGTATCTCCCCGTTGGGCCCCAGACTGATCTCAATGTAGAAGGGCTTACAGCTTAGAAAGTAGATATTGTTTTCGTGATGAATGAAGATGAGGCCAGTTTGCCTGCACAGACTTTCCAGGCAGCAAACTACCACAGCTGTTGAAGTGGGACGCACGGCCTCGCTCAAACGGTCCAAACAATACTCCAGGTCCCGTCGTGTCCTATTCGCGACCTGTATTTTCCCTTCTACATGCTGGAAGCGATGCGCGGGATCCTCAGCTTCTGCCTGTCGGCCTCTCTCCAGACGCAGGCGTATTTCTTCAACGATTAATTTCAATCGGCTCTCAGACAGCAGAAAATCCATTGTCATGGTCATTGTGTTGTTCTAGTCGTTGCTTTTATATACTCGCTTTACACAGCAACATTGATAACGTGTCGGCATAGAATACTGATACTCTGATGCCATATAACTAACGGACGTGATATCCTTCTATTACTGATATTACAAGCTCGCTAACTCGATGTTCTCGAGATAAAGGATCGCTCACGTGCAAATGGTTCACATACCAGACTCTAGTTATTTATACTACGATCGTCTTCATACTAATAAGTTTATATTACATTTGTTCTATTTCTTATCAAAGAGCAGCGTAATCATAACTCTAATACATTGGTATTCATGGATTTTTAATTGATCATTTCCATTTGACTTCCCAATAAGTTATTTTTTGGAAAAAATCAGTTTGTGAAATTTTGATTATTTTTGCTAATCTTGGGCTGTATTAGCTTTTTCATAAATAACAATATCTGCTCTACTATAGTTAATTACTGCTGAAATAATCACACTAGTTCTAAACATTTTATCATTACTTCGGGAAAGTAATGATAAAATTTTGCTAATCTGGGCAGTATTAGATTATTCATAAATTACAACATCTGCACTCTGTACTATAATTAATTACAGCTGAAATAATAACACTAGTTCTAAACATTTTATCATTACTGTGGGAAAAATTGCAACTTGCTTAGGTAACCTATGTCATACTAGAACTCGACCTAGTTACTTACATCTTTAAATTAGTATACTAATGTATTTCTAATTTATACGCAAGGTTAATCAGGTTGAAAAGTAGATCCAAATTCTTAAATACTTATATCTAATATCTTTTGTGTAGTAAACTAACCTTAATTGGAAGAGCCTGGTCACATCTCCATGTAATTATCATTGTTTCATACAGGATTTGCATGCAAGGGGGCAATCTAGGATATGTAGATTCTTAAGGGGGAATAAAGTAAAACTTCGCTTTGTAAGTGGTTTTTCTATGGGGGCACTTGAAGGATTAGGGGGGCAAGTCCGCCCTTACGCCATAGGCGTCTTAAATACGATGGATGGTCCTTCGGCCCGCCCGGACACTGAAATATAGGGGCGTGCCCATTCTCGTCGTAAATGAAGGTTGGTTCTTCGGGCCAGCCAATGAAATCCAGGGCAGTAGTTCGAACTACCTCTATGTAAGTGTATTATCATTCATACCTGCCGACTGTACAGGGATTTTAACTATTTTTGCTGTTCTGTACAGGCGTGCAGGGATTTAGTACATTTGTCCAGGGATTTTTAATTTGGACAATTACTGATTGTGAGTCCAATAATACCTAAAAATACAGCATTAAAAAATATAGAAAAATGCTACATAAATACTACATAAAAATGTAGCATTTTGTTTGTGTAAATTAACAGTTCTTATTTAAGCGTAAAGGGAATCTCTCTACAGTCTAGTATTATAATTAAATGTTTTCTCCTTAAAAATGATTAATTTAATTTATTTCAACCTTAATCAATATAAATACAGTGGAGCCTCCCATAACGGACACTTCAAATAGCGGACAACTTCTAAATAACGGACAACCCTCGTGGCACGGATTTATTTATTTAGCTTATGTATAATAGAAAAGCAACCTCTAAATAGCGGACAACCTCTAAATAACGGACAACGGTTCCGGTCCCAAGATGTCCGTTGTTCAGAGCTCTACTGTATAGCATTATTGTATTTCTTTGCCATGCTTTCTGCATTGGCAACATATATGCAATGTCTTAAGCCCACCACACGATGGAACTGTTGCATGCAACAGGGTAACATACACGGTTCAACAATGTTGTGTTGCATCAACATTTATTTTCGTGCAACATTGTTGCATGGAAATTACTTTATTACACATGGTAAAATATTATTTTAAATCAGTACTATACGTATAATCCCAATGGATCCCAGAAATCCATGATCCGTCACTGCTCGGGAGTAGGCATGGTACAAGCAGCAATTCCATTCATTAAAACATAAGGCGGTAACTCCTAGTGCAAGATGTGAAACGCCCATAGCGCGCCTGACAACTTGTACATAATTTATACAATCGAGATTACTGTCAACGGGACAGAATGCATGGAATGCTGCAAGATTTGCGCACTCAGATGCAAACATAATAATTTTGTTAGAAACTATAATCCTTTAACAAAACAAGGTGATCATAAATAAAGTATATCGATCATAGTTATATTGCTTAAGAAATATGCCAATATTCAAATGACAAGTTGAGTGCACTGAAGATTAAGTTACCATGTTTACAGTACGTATATCTATATTATTAAATCTCGATTGTTGTTTGTTTGTGTGTGTGTGTTTGTTTGTCCGGATTGTATTAAAGTGATGGGGGAATAGAAACCGCAATTAATATTGGGATATAAACTAACTTTCAAATGTCATAATAGGTAAACAAGTATGCTGAACACGAATTTCGCGTTTATAAATTTCTCATATTAATATTTGTTGTTGTTGTTTACACAAAATAGGTAAACAAATTAATGAAAATTCAAAATCAACCTAGAAGTTAGCTTTCAACGGGTATTATTGGTAAACAAGTGTGCTGAACACGAATTTCGCGTTTATAAATTTATAATATGAATATTTGTTGTTGTTGTTGTTTACACAAAATAGGTAAACAAATTAATGAAATTCGAAATCAACCTAGAAGTTTGCTTTCAAAGGGTATTATAGGTAAACAAGTGTGCTGAACACGAATTTCGCGTTTATAAATTTATAATATGAATATTTGTTGTTGTTATGTTGTTTACACAAAATAGGTAAACAAATTAATGAAATTCGAAATCAACCTAGAAGTTTGCTTTCAAAGGGTATTATAGGTAAACAAGTTAAAACTATGGAAATGGTAGAAAGAGTTGTATATAACTTCCTCTAACATTTTCCATGGTAGCAACGGTGGGGAGTAAGGCCGCATAGCGGCCGTTAACTTGAGGTGCGTAGCACCGATCTGTCGCAAAGCGACCGAGACCGAAGGGCTCGTTATACAATGAAAATCCAATCTTGTTGAATATACTATATCTACTCTTCAATTTGATTGAATTAATTCAATAAACTGTAAGAGGGCCAGATTATTTTGGGTTAGTGGAGGCATTTGCCACCGGCCCAGAATTTATATTTTATATTTAAATTATTAAATTTCAATTTCTGCTATTCTAATATTGATTGTCTTTTTACAAGTAGTTGTCTCCATTCAAAATAGATGACGCAGAGAGTATATTCTGGATTCAATATTTCTGGCGATATTGAGCAAAACTACAAAGGATGGGATTATTTAGAGAGACAGGTCACAGGGGGGTATAAAATTTGATGTGAATTTAAAGTTTACTTAGTTTTTACTGTGCCGACTATACTATAGTATAGAGGGCCAGTATTGAAATGACTGTCTTGGTATATTATTATAATATTTAGTCCGTATCCTCTCCACAGAACAGAGTTTTATTAACTAAGAACTGAAATTTTCAGCATAGATGTCTCATGGATTACAGATGTCACCTGGGGTCAGGATTTTTGATAATTCACATTTCCATCCCAGAAGGTGACAAAACTTTTAATCAATTAAATTCGAGGGTTGTCCCAGTCTGGATTATCGAGTAGCATTCAATTAGTATAAAAGGATTTTCTATCAATTGTTAAGTGTGCATGATAAAATGCCTAACAGAGGTTGTAATTTAATTGGTCGAGAGTTATTCATGCATTCAATCTGCTATGTGTGTTCATCAGTTATTTTTAAAGCATTTTTGTAGGCACTATTAATCAACGAACGACCAAAATATAGTGCCTCCAAAGGACATGCTGTCAGACATAACTGTAATTTTAGATTTTCTATTTATATTATTCCAAGAATCACAAGAAGTGTATTAAAAAAATTAGCCCAATGGAAATTTTTAAAATTATTTGTAAATAGATATACTACTACAGTACTACTCAAATTTTATTGATTTTAAAATATACTACTCTAATTTATTGAGTCTCTATATTATAATTACGAGTCCTTCGGTCTCGGTCGCTTTGCGACCGTTCGGCCCTCAATTTACGGCCGCTGCGCGTCCTTACTACGCATTGAACTAATCATTTAGAATTATACATCTTTGTGGTGTATTAAATATATTCCTCATAAAGTCCCCCTAATAAGAATGCTATACAATGTAATTTGTTTGGGAAATTCAAATTCTCCCATTTGTAGCGCAATAAATTTCAGCTGCACCATAAGGATAGCTCGATTCCAAATAATACTAAAAGAAAAACATGCAATAAATAGACAAATGATTGCTTTGATGAATTTATTTTCACTCAATCAAATTGCAGCCTCAAAAAACCTTTCTATTATGCAGTCTATTTATACTAATTGAATGAAGTCTAGCTAATCTACACTAACAAACCCTCGAATTTAATTGGCTCAACATATTTTGTCACCTTTGGATGAAAATGCGAATATTTCTTTCAAAAACCAATAGATCGTTGTCGAAGTACAAAATCACCCCTCGATACAAATTTTCAGCTTTCTATGACTTTACAATTAATTCTGGATAGTAATATCATTATTATTATTATTATTATTATACTATCTTATATTGTTATTTAAATATTAATCTGGTACGTTAGTTAGCCATACTGAATTCTAGATTCCTAGATATTAATCACAAGTTTCAGAAAGAAAATGTACTTTAAATAAATATAAACTGCAATATTGTGTACTTAAAAAGCAAACAATTATATACAAGGAGAAATTAAGATACCTGATCTAACGCAATAGTGCATCTTTTGATAAACCTTTTAAAAATAAATAGTTATTCGTTCAATATTCCCTTTTATTAATTCACAGCGCATACAGAGGACATACAATTCAATCGGGTACCGTATACTATCTATAGTTTACAACCACACACGAGTGTCAACTGTTTATAGTTAATAATGTTTATCGGAAAAGTTGCTGAAGGAACGCTTCCATTGCTCTTAGTATGTATTTATGTTTGTGAATAATATTATGTTGATAGACACTAATTACACCATACCATTAGAATAAACAGATTGGGGTACTTAACAAAAGAGTGATTACTCTCCGGAGGAGATAAAAGTGGACCCTCGCTAATCCGAAAAGCGATATTCTGATTCAAAATTTTCTGTTTCGATTAGTGAAGTAATACATTTTCTATAGGGATCTATAAAAGGAGAGCCTCGATAATCCGAACAAAGCATCTAATGTACTACTGAAATCCTCGTATGATACATACACCAACCAACTAATCCTGACACAATATGCTTCTAGTAGCGTATAAATGGCTGTTTAACCTACCGAAACACTTTAAATATGTATGTTGTTAATGTTATAATGCCAAAAATTTGCGATTTTAAGTCATTTTTATCCAATAACCATGAAGTGGCATAAGTGCCCCTGCCACGTGCCAATTGTGGAAAAGTGACACAAATGGGAATGTGGCTGTATTTCAGTGGAAAATAATCGCAATAACTAGAAATTAAGTACCTAGAGTAAATCGACAATGTGGTATTCAAATTTGAAATCAGAATTTGTATATTCTAATTGCCTTATAATGATCATAAATTATATAGTTAATGAGTTTAACACCTCCATAAATATGTAAATTCAAATATAATTTAATTCAGCCCCCCCTAGCCCCCTGACTACGGGCCTGATTTAGAGTTACACTTTAGCACTTTTGCACCGATTGGTAAGGCAGCCACTAGTTCAGTTGCATAATTTCCCAAAATTGCTCAACGATTCCCGAATTACCGCAGATATAAACGGGACTTAGATGTCAGATACACAGGGATGGAAACAGCCACTAGCTGTCAACAGCAAATGAATATCGAAGCTGTTAACAGCTAGACGCTGACCAAGGCAATAATTGAAATATTATTATATAATCATTTAGTTTCAAATTTCACTGTTATGTAAATACGATATACAATTCGAATTTAAACATTTTTGAGTATAACTTTCTTTACTTGTCCCTTTGCCTTAATTTTTACTGATACAATTATTGAATTTAAACAGCTTAAATTGAGCTGTTAACAGCTAGAATTGACTGTTTATAGCTCAAAATTGGGCTGTTAACAGATAGAATTGGCTGTTAATTAACAGCTCTAACAGCTCAAAATGGGCTGTTAACACTCATATTGGTTGTTAACAGTTTAAATTGGCGTTAATTAACAACTTAAACGCGACTTAAATGCAGTTAAGGTTTAATGCCAATTGGGGACGAATTCTTAGCTGTTAACAGCAAATAGTTAGCTGTTAACAGCAAACAGCCGAAATGGCTGCTAACAGCAGATTCACCACCCCTGCTGAGATACATCATCTGACGAAAGAAAATGACCGTGTGTCAGATCGAATTCCGTTCCTATGTAAAGTCGATCATTCTTCCTTCTTTCGTACCGATGCCATAATACCCCTCCTCAGAACGATTAAGGATAACACCAATAATATTTGGTGGGTCGAAAGGTGATCTCTTGTCAACTTCTGGTACAGTTAAGATAATGTTATTCCCGACAACGAAAGTATGGACCTTTTTCGCGACTGTTTACCCATACGATGAATCTGTTTGGATTGCCCACGCTTGGAGTTTACTCTGCTCTGAAGGATAAATATTTCCTTCTTTGTATCCAGCAGTAATTGCAGTCATGGGCGGCGCCAGGAATCGAAGAACGGGGGGGCTGGGAATGCCTAAACTCTTTTTCGAGGGGGCCAAGCGTACGCTTCAAATTAACTTTTAATTATTTCGAGTAATAAGAATACACGTACAATTGCCAGAAAGACAAACAAACTTTAAAACATAAGCTATCGTACTCAAATTACAACTTTTTTGTCCAATTCAAAAGAATGCGCGAAGGCTTACCCAAAATTACGGGGGGGGGGCTTGAGCCCCCCCGAATTTGGGCTGACGCCAGTGGCGTCGTGCTTGAATAAATTCTGGGGGGGCACAGAGTGTCGTAGTTAATGACCAGATCAATGTTTTTCGGGACAAGCCTCTAAAGAAGGGGGGGCCCGGGCCCCCCCGGGCCCATAGAGCACGACGCCGCTACTGATTGCAGTACATTATCTCTTCAAAGCATTCCTATAAAACCTCAATTTGCTCCGAATTGGTGCAAGCAGGTAAACAAGCCAGAAACAAAACACGCATGTAGACATGATTCCCAAAAAAGCCCAAACAAACAAGCAATAACCGTTCAGACATAATGAATTAACAAAAAACAAAATTCATTTATGTAAATCCTACCAATGTATGTGTGTACAAACTTGTTGTTCTTACAATTTTGCAACTTAGTTATTACTAAAGTTTACATTATTCGGACTTAGTACTGTGATTACTTTGGAGCATTCTGTTGTAGCGAACCAAGGGACTATCTAGCAATAGCAAACTCAAATCAATATTTAGAAATATATAATGAGACAATATGTAAACTTCAATAACATGGTGGTGCCATATTAAAGTACCATAGTGAATTTTATGTATAAAATATCCTATCTAGCAAGCAATTACTGACAACAGTAAAACTGGAAATGATCTTAACATTTTCGTTCGGAAAAAAGGAACGGAAGGTTTTAGTTTAATCAATTTGAATAATATTAATTAATTATTAACTTATAAAAATATTTAATTAAAATATAATAAGGGAAATACAGTGCATAATAACAGGGGCGTAGAAAAGAACCAGGATTCGTAGGGCCTATGAGTCATCATTGTTAGAGCCTGTTGAAACTATTTGCATTATGATTAACTTATACTAATACCTCTCAGCAAATTAATGATAGAGCCATGACCTTACCAACCCTATCGGGGCCTACTCCTATGAATAATTACAAAGTACCCTTCAGATGAGAGGAGAGGCGAGCGGATTGTGAAAGTGAGTTTTGTAGTTAGATTTGCAGCCGAACTGTCTCCACAGACTCATGAACATTGTTGAGTAACCGTATCCGAGATATGGGATGAAAATAAACGCGGCTCCTAACACTCCAAGGATAAACTTTGTAAAGCATAGAACAAAGAAGACCTCGTCAATCAGTGCCAAAGATAACTGTGAATTTTCGCAGAGTGATAAGCTGAAACTGGAGGAATATAAGTTGTGGCTTACGATCAGAGACGTGTGTAATACAACTCCTGTGAATTCAGAAAATAGCAAGAAGAAGCTGCCTATCCAAATCAATGTGAATACCCTGGTGAATACTTGCTTCATTTTGATCTGTTTATTGAGCAAAATCAAGTTCTGACTAATACTCAAGTCAACTATTGTCCAACCAATGACCATGCTAAGCTTTCTGTACTGTTTCAACGCAGTAATCAGTGCTACAGTTATCAGTATTAAACTGAACCAGTTAGCAATAATACTTGTCAAACAGAAAAAGGCTAATATCTGAGTGGTGAATACACACAGCAAGAAAAAGCAGATTAGATAAGGAATAATGGTTGATTTTATCCAACTTTTATGTGCGTACCTCGCTGCTAAATACACAAACAACCGACTAATATCAGTCCCATTACCAGACAGCTGTTGGCTAAGATAAGCAGGTTGTAAGGAAGAGGCAATACAAGTGGCTTTATGCCACTAGTCATCAAGAGTAGAACGGAGAACTTTTCTATTGGCATAGTTTGGCTTGTATGAGTGGCATCAAACTGATATTCCCTAATGAAATATATGATATATGCAGCCCTTGCGAAAATAAATGCCAGCCATTCCATCAAATTAGTAAAGAACATAAATATATTCATTACTAATTGAGTCTTTGCATTATAAACAATAATTAGCTGTTGGAAATCATTATCTCCTAGACTTAGACTCTTCAAAGCATTCCTGTAAAACCTCAATTTGCTCCGAATTGATGCAAGCAGGTAAACAAACCAGAAACAGAACACGCACGTAGTCAGCAGAGACACGATTCCCAAAAAGACCGAACAAACAAGCAACAACCATTCAGACATAATGAATTAACAAAAAACAATATTCATAATGTAAATCCTATCAATTTATATACAAACTTGTTGTTCTTAAAATTGCAATTTAGATATTACTAAATATATTAGTAAGAAGCAATAGCATACTCAAATCAACATATAGAAAATATATATAATGATACAATAATATTAAAGTACCATAGTGAATTTTAAGTATAAAATTTCCTATCTAGTAAGCAATTACTGACAACAGTAAAACTGGAAAGGAATAGTCCTTCAGGTACTAGGTGGAAATATGATAACTTTTTCACCTATAATATACGTATACATGGTAAGGAACAGGTCGACATTTGTCTACGTACTATTTACTTAACTAATAATTCTTTTATATCAAATTGGGGATACATACAAATTGTGAAAGGGTCAGGAATGGATTTACTAGATACTATTTTTCTACCTTTTTGGATGTAATTAAGGTAACAAATAAGAAATGACTAAATATCCGCACTTTTTTCGAGTTTTGGAAAGCAATGAAAAAATGAGATCATATCTGGAATTAATGTGCAACGTCTAAAATAGTAATATTTATTATATTATATTATATTATATTATATTTATTTACTTTCAACATGTTCTAAATGTTAGGGCTGAAACGAATATTCGAAATGTAACGAACGAACCTTTTTCTAAACGAACGAATATTCGAATATTCGTTCGTTTGGATCACTAAGCATTAAATCTATTTCAGACACAAAATACATTGGAAAATAGGTTTTTGTTAAATGCTACAATGGTTTAATAATAGTTTTAAAGTGTATTAGACAACAAGTTAACTAATATTCAGCTAGTTTAGGTAGGAATTTATATTTAGTATCTCTCCAAGCTAAAACAAAAGTAATATTGATGTCCAAAAGTAGTAAACGAATATCCGTTCAAACTAATATTTGTCCAAACGAATATTCGTTAATCATTTCGAACGAATATTCGAATATTCTATATATTCGTTTCAGCCCTACTAAATGTCAACATGTACTAACATATACATACTTACAAATTATCTATATATTAAAAGGGGCTATCTGTAAAGTATAATTCAGATCTCTTAGTTTGGAAAGAGAACTCTAATCAATGACTGTCTATTCTGTAGATTTATATATATCCCATAACTTCTAAGTTAAGTGTCACCTCTGATACATGCTGTGGATAATGAGTAGGTATACGTATATTCATAGACTACTTAATACATTATTTAATAGTTTGATGCGACTTGTCAGGACTTTCCTAGGCAATGCTACTGTCTGATTAATCAAACTGGTATATAGTACAGTATACTATTCTAATTAGCCCTGGGTGAGAAAATACTTCACATGTTTAAAATAATTGCTGTAATTATATTTAGTACTAGAGAAAGCTATTGAGAAGACATTTAGGCTCCTATAATAATAAGTCGCATTTAAATGCTCGCTTTGGATGAAATGGAACTTGCTATTAGAGCAATAATATTGCTATTAAAGCAATTGATAATATGCGAACTTCTACAGAATAACAAATTACAAGAAGCTAACCATAAGTAATGGTTGTATCATTAAACTCATCAATAGTTGGCAAAACCAATTCATTTTCTTGGATAACCAACTAAATCAGATAAAGTGAGTTAATTAAATCAACTACGTAATTTCTAAATTGAGTTTTTCAATCAACTCACTTCTAATTGAGTTATTGAATCAACTCAAAAAAGAGAATTCCTGGGAACCAGTTAAAGCAATGTATTGACAGAGTTGAATGAGTAGGATACATAGTAAAATAATTAAGAACTACAGTGCAACCTCGATTATCCAAACACGTGAAGTGGAGATCTACACTTTGGAATAATTCTGGATTAACTAATTTATGGAATAACTTTGGGACCAGCCAGGTATATTCGGTTAATTGAAGTTCGGACTGTAATTTGGAATATGCAGTTTATGGACACGTCGACACGCTTGGTTTCCAAAAGTTTAAACTGTAAATATATACCGCATGTTCAACAAAGAATAACAAACACATCCAAAATACAGTAGAACCCCGTTAATACGAACAGCAACGGACGGTAAAAATTTCGTTTAATCCGGATTTCTTATTAACTGGAGCAGAGATGCAGCAGTCCAGACCGGGACCGGACCGACCGGTTTCAGGTTGGTCCTTCCGCTTATTTTCAAGTGCGGTCTGGACCGGCCCAAATTATCGATTTAACGGTCTGGACCGGTCCATCCATAGGCGCAAAGTACGGTGGTGCAGGTGGTGCAAGTGCACCACCGGCACTCAGCGATAGAAGTGCCGGTGGTGCAAGGTGGTGCTAAGTCAACCTGTACTTTGTATTGAGGTGCACCACTGGCACTTTTGGTACTTTGTATTGAGGTGCACCACTGGCACTTTTGGCTACAGGTCAAAAGTTTGCGCCTATGGGTCCATCGGTCTGGACTCACCCTGGATTGGACAAACGATCAGGCTCCAATCCGTTATTTCCCATTGTTTACAAGCACATAAGTAATAAATATCTTATAAATACAAGTGGATATAATTAGCCACTCTACAATGCGGTCTGTAACTGTCCAAATAAGGGATATAACGGTCTGGACCGGTCCAATATTTTGATCATACAGTCTGGACCAGTCCGGACTGTCCAGAAAAAAAAATCATGACGGTCCGGTCCGGTACATGAAATTTCCGGGCCGCTGCATCTCTGAACTGGAGTAATACCCATTTAATAGCCATTGTAGGGATCTGATTTGTGAACTGTTTGTTCGTATTAATCGGAATTTTGTATTAACCGTGTTCGTACTAACGAGGTTCTACTGTATCAAGAAATCAAATAATTTATAAATTAACATCAAGAAAATGATACATCGTAGGGACTTTACAAAATTCGTTCATATTACATATACTTATTATTATGTATAAATAGTGTAATTAGATGCATTCCTCCAGTTGTTAGGTGTGATAAAGTGAAGATATGAGTCCAATCGATCCAGGGTCATTAGTATAACACAAAATGCTGACCAGATTACTATGAATAGTAGAAACGCCCAATGCGAAAAAGGAGATTTGTGTGGATTATTGTACTCTCCTCTCTCGCGACTAATCACACGTCTGCTAGCAAACACCAACGCAACAGGAATAAGATACTGTACACAGACTCCTGCGTAGGAGCCCGTTATGCCCACCAATAGCTCTACATCCATGGTGAAGAATGCTATTATCAGAGGAGGGCCCATTGCCAGCAATGGGAATACCACTCTATCGATTAACCAGTGGTCTTTAACTCGGAATTGTGACCAGAAGGATTTTAAGTTTTCTCGCAGCGTAATGCCAATAATAGGGAAGCTCGTGCTCAGTGTAAATACAGGGAATAATGCTAGGAAATAGTAAATAAAATATGAGACTATTGGACTGGCAGGAAAGGTGTTTTTGAAATTTAGAGTGTACACGTCTTCCATTTCGGCTGCGTTGAATCTAAGATACAATTAATAATAATAACAATATCGAAAAAAGTGCTTATGTGGTTTGTATTATAATATATTTTTGACTTATTTGTATGGGCTTTTATAGACCGTCTAGAAATAGACCGCTACATATAAGGATGCTCGCTCTATAATTTATTGCAAGATTTTCCTAGTTACATAGTGTTGGTATATTTAGCATCTATTGGCGATTATTAATAAAAACTCCTTAGGGTTAGGGGCGGTTATTCTATGGTGGCTATTATTCGCGTAAATACGGTATTTATCGACCGAATTTATAATCTAACTACTAACCTGAATGCAGCAGAGAATGCTAAAGTAGCGTAGTAGCATAGAATAGAGAAATAATCCACAAACAGGAGAATATTGACACCTTTTTTGTTGTTGAGAGGAGTGACCATGCCAGGGATAGAGTGCTGGCACATAAACGCGTAAATAATAACACCAAACAGATTGGGTATAAATTGGAAGTTAGCTATGGGTGGACTGGCTTTATCTCCCATTCCAATGTGTATAAAAGCGATTATTATCATCATTAGGAACGCTACATTTCGCAGTATAGCAGTGATCAGCTGTAACCATTTGGATTTACTGAGATCGAAGAATATTAGTGGGCCGAGCAGTAGAATGAATAGCACTATGTAGAGCCTATAGGAATATGTATTGATTCTGAATAAATAAGAACTCATAAATACATTAGTATACACAAGGATATAAATATTAATGAGTTCAATAAATTGCGCAATAATAAATCCAATGAATCAGCATAGTGATTGAGTAAAGGTAAGTCTTCTATACAATTTAAAAAGTATTTATTTTCCGAACGGCCTGACTTAGGTAAAATAAATTAATTGTTTATCATCCGGAATTTTCAGAAAATACGGACGGCGGACGGGATTTTATTTTTATTTTCATTAAATGCAAATAACATTATCCTATGCCAAACAGTAGAAATTTATATTTTATTTAATTAGAAATCAAAAATATACTTATTCTTAAATACGGTAATAAGAATCACCCAGAGTTTTATCCAGGCGCGTAAGTTTGAAAGAAAACTTTTCTAGGGGTGTGAAAATCGAGATATGCAGTAATAAAGTAATACAAATAATTTAGTAATTTAGACGCGTGTAAGCGAACTCAAACTAAATCTAGGCGCACAGAATTTTCGCCTGGAATAAATCCTAGTATCACCTGTATAGACTCATGAATGATAACATCCCATAGCACAGTACATTAGGCACAATAGTCCCATTACTCCTGTTAGTAGCGAGAACACCATCAAATTCTGTCAAATTATGTACAGGCAGACTTGGATACACACACGTTATGTTAGCCATACTCTTTGGGACTGTAGCAATATAAATAGCCATGTCTCCATAGAGATACACTATAATAGCGATGTAGTAGAGCAGACGAGCTATCGGGCTGAAGAACAGGTTAGCCATATCTCCCATCTCGTAGCGAGTCTTGAGTTGATAGGAGTCTGCCTGCTGCTCTTCTATAGTTTGGTTAGTGAAGAGTAAGGGCGCTGTCTCCTCTGTAGACAAACTGGAGACTATGTCCAGGCCCTCTGCGTCCTCTATCGTGTCTCTGTGTGTCTGTGGAATTAAGTTATTCGTTACCAGGGGAGTATAAATACAAGTTAAGCAGCCCTGTAGCCATAAAGTGCTGAGTCTCATAAATTATGAAACCCTAGGTATATTCAAGGGAGTTAAATTGGATAGTAAGAATTCTCAGGGGGGCTATGGGCCTGTAGTTAAGGAAAATAAATACAACCGTTCATACTCCAATACAACATCAAATAATTAAACGGTGTATCCATGGTACATAGAAGGGATGCCCTACTAACTCTATCATAAATTGTTTAGAGAAGGAGTAAGGCCGCATAGCTAGTACAAATATTTACTAGCTATACTATAACCATTAGTTTAGTGAGTAGGCTGCATAGCGGTACCGATCCGTCGCAAAGTGACCGAGACCGAAGGGCTCGTTAGATAAAATACATTGACTATTGACTCACCTGTAGAAAGCTAGACTCCGGTACATCCCCCTTAGGCATGGTCCTCGGTACCACTACAGCATAGCTATAGGCACGATCTCTCTCCTTCCTCTTGATAGACCCGTAAGCATTAGCATTAGCCATAGCCTCTATGACGTATGTAGCTGTCATGTAGCTCAGCATAGCCAGCACTATCAGCAGAAATAAGCCCAGCAGCCAGCCGGCCATAGCGAATGCTTTAGGCATTGCTATTGCTCCCACACCCACTATCAGATTCAAAATGTACACAAATGCGAATAGTCGCGAGTAGGATGGCTGTGAGGTCTTTTTGCGAGACTTTTTGAATGCATTACCAGTGAGAGAGTTGATGTTGAGTAGGGACTTTCTCTGCGCTGTATTCTTGATTAGTGGCATTGTTTATCTACAATGAAGTATGAATATAAACGTAAATATTCGTTGATATTTCATAAATATTCGAAATATCAACGAAAAACAAATTGGTCAACTATAAACT
This sequence comes from Hexactinellida sp. DTS-2022, assembly GCA_028753945.1. Lineage (NCBI taxonomy): Eukaryota > Metazoa > Porifera > Hexactinellida > Hexactinellida sp. DTS-2022. The sequence goes on from JAPNXP010000014.1 coordinate 4,770,871, forward strand.
TTCGTTATTGAAGATATTCCAATTTGATCGAAAATATATTTCAGCAATCCACTCATTCTGTCTCGTTAGACAATTATCTTAGTTGTATCAATTATTTACAGCTATTCTTTCCATGCCACGAGCTAGGACTTACCACTTCAACTATTATGGAGTAATTAATTAATTAAATGCTATTTTCAATTCGACAGTTGCATTTATTTTGAGAACCTAACTAACTATTAATTAATTGAGACATTGCTTCTACGTTTGAGTATTAATACTTTCTCATTTGTGAATAATATTGAATTACTAAATAAAGAATGTCTTTGGTCAAATGATTACTCTATAATAGCTCGATATACGTATGCTTTGTAAGGAGTTATTCAATTGAATGGAGCATTGTCTTTAGGGAAGTGGCGGTCCCAGCCCCAAACCCCGGGTTAAATTATTCTGTCCCGGACCTAACCCTGCTTGTTAGTATAATTACACGGGCACGTCCCGAATTTATACAAAAATCCCCTCTCCTGCCCCAGGAGCCAGGATGGCAAGATCCTGCGACCCCCTTGCTTTAGGGCACGATACGGTGTAAGCGCGCTTTGGGCCCGTCAATAAATCGCTAGCGTTTTAAACCCCCGTCCCTAAAGCCCTAGCGTTTTGTGGACTCCGGTCCCTATATCGCTAGTGTTTTAAAGCCCAGGGCCCAAAACGCTAGCGATTTAGAGACTTGGTCCCTAAAACTCTGGGGTCCCCAAAACACGTTTACAACGGTACTAAATTACTGTAAATATAACTTTATAACCCATTTGTGTGAGTATTAATTAAAGAATAAAATTAGCAATTTTAGACGGGAAAGAATAGGTTGAAATCACTATCTTGTTGTCTTCCACTGTTAATTAATTAATCAAATGCAAATCTTAGAAAATACGTAGAAATCAACACTAATATAATCTATATATTAAAAGAGGAATTGTTGTTTGTTTGTTTGTTTGGATGTTTGTCCGTAATTAATTGGAAAGACTACGAGTCCCAGAAAGCTGAAAATTTGTATACAGGGGTAATTTTGTACTGCGACAACGATCTATTGGTTTTTGAAACAAAATAACGGGATTATGACGTCACAGTTGCGAAAAACAGATATTTTGTACTAGCTTCCCAATTTTGATCCGATCTGTAGAAAATTCAAATCATTAGACGTACACTAAATTTCTACACCTGATAGCAGTTCACGAATTCCCATTTTACTTCTGATTGTGACACAGTTAATTAATTAGTCCCTGCACTAATCAACCATAAATAGTGTATCGTACCAACACAGGTATAGCAAAGTGCAAGTGTGTGTGTGTGTGTTTGTCTGTCCAGAATTAATAGGAAAGACTACGAGTCCTAGAAAGCTGAAAATTGGCATGCAGGGGTAATTTTACACGCTGACAACGATCTATTGGTTTTCTAAGCTAAATAACGGGATTATGACGTCATAAACGCACATATTTGAGAATAATTCATTCAGTTTTTATTCGATTCGCCCACAATCTTCGATAATAACACAACATGCAATGAGACACACGTATACCAATTTATGGGAATGTGACGTCACGTAGGAGCTAATTTGGATACAGCTCTTACACTTTTGTTTCAATCGACAAATAATTTTGTCACATTATAAAACAGAATGTATTGCATGTCTCTAGAAATTTTTATAATTTTCGCTTTTACTCTGAGCCAGGTGATAACAAAAATGTAACCTCCAATTGCTGCATCATTGCACATATTGAGGTTTATGATTTAATCTTCACCTACAATATTTCCGAAATTGCATACTTGATTAATCCAGTTTGGCTTCCATCAGTTTGTTTCTATTCGTGATGTATTTAGCTTACGTCAATCACATAAGTATGCTTTAATATTACCATCAATCTGATTTGTTTTGTTAACAAGAATGCGCTTAGAGTCTCTAATGCATTGTTTATTTATTACACCTATATTGGCTTCTACGATAATAAGACTATCAATGGAACCTAGGATTTCTACTAGAAATGAATTAAGTTAATTAAGTAATCTAAGATTTTGGTTCTGCTTAACGATGAGATTTATTATGTTAATTATTCCTATCGATTAAATTAAATATTCCTACCAATTAAATTAAATAATTCACTAACCCAGCTCCTGCAAAATATATATAGTTTATGGAGGGATGTATAAATGTTTATTACTATTAAATCAAATAGTTTGCAACCCTGAATGTACCTCTGCATAATAATGATTTAATGGTGAGAATAAGACCGCGAAGCGGTCTTATTCTCATCTTTAAACCATTATTATGCAGAGATTAAATCCAGAGTTGGTAAATTACTTTGCAATTTACTGAAATTAATTAATTGCGTATAATTTACCAACACATGTCTCAATTTATTTGAGCTAACAAGCTAACGTTTTAATATAGCTGAACGAGCTACCCTTAAGAATTATTGAGCTATCAATTAACTAATAATTATTAACTAATGAGCAATGAGAATAACTTACAAACATAATTTCCCAAAACAAATTACAGTTACTAATCAAAACCAAAAATGAATTTTAGGCACGGCACAGGTGAACTCATCATTAATATTATTGCTTTGGGGAGGGAAAGGCCGCGAAGCGGCCGTTAATTGTATTGCGTAGTGCCTAACACGAACGAACAAAAGTCGCGAAGCGACTTTTGTGAGAGAGTGATCCGTCGCGAAGCGACCGAGACCGAAGGGCTCGTATTACAAAAATATGGAGATTTAACCATGATTAGTATTGATTATACATATTATCAAAATGAATTTAAATACTATCCGACTAAACATTATAGCTTTTGTAAAAATTCATCATGAAATTATTGGTCCGGCTTGCGCCGGGCCTGCCGGACATAGCGCGCCTACTCCTACGCACATGATTGTCTAAATCTGAGATTTGTCGAAATTTGAATAATTTTATTCAACATTTTAGCCACATCCACAGTGTGGCATTTGGGCAGTAAAACTTTCTAATTCCGATCATATTTTTTTTCAAATACTTCATTATTTAAAACTTACGGAGCATTGGTTCACCGAATGAAGGAGGGGGGTCGGGGGGGATGGCGTTCCCCCCCAAATACACCACAGGGATTATTTGCTATTTCCCCTTGTTGGCTATGAACCCCAGCCTGGTCAGTAGCTCTATGATTAGTGGGCCCGTGAGCACAGTTCTTGTATGTGCTTAGCAAAACCAGCATATTGTATAAACAGGGTTGCCAACCCTCCCGCTTTGGCGGGAGTCTCCCGCTTTTTTGCCTTTTTTCTCTCATCCTCTCGACCTCCCGCCAAACTTTTAAAACTCCCGCTTTTTGGAAATTGTTTATATATTTAGATTTTATGATAATTAAGTAAAATAACGGGATTTGTTTCAATTATTCAAGTAAATTAGTCAACCTAAGAGCAACAAGTTTTTTTCCTTTTAGTTTTTTTTCAAGTTTTTTTAGTTGTAGTTTTTAATTTTCAGTTGTTTTTCGAGTACCAAGTTTTTTTCCTAATTGTAGATATCAAAACATACTAAATAATCATATTATATCGTTCTATTCATGATAGATTTTTAAAAATAGCATATATATTGAGTCTCCCGCTTTTCTCCCGCTTTTTCATCTTCGACCTCCCGCTTTTTGATAAAACTCCCGCCAAAATTGGCAAAATCTCCCGCTTTTTTGTTTTCAGAGGTTGGCAACCCTGTATAAACACAAAAGGCTGCGTGAGATTTCCGTATGGGGAGGCTATTATCACCACATATGAGATTACCTTTTGTGCGCATGACTGATTATGCCCACCGCTTAGCGGAGTGCATGCAGTGCTCGATAGACCACAGAGCCATGCCCCTTCCCATCTGCATAGACTTTGCCGCACTGCCGAACTCAACGGTAGCTGTGGAAGCGGACGCCACGAGAAGCTTCTTCCCCAGGGCCATAGGCGAGGACGAGCTCACGGGACGGATGCATATCCTGCACGCTTTGGGTAGCAAAGTGGTTGTCTTCTCGTATGACGGACGCGCGCTATTCGAGTATACTATCGAGACACTTCCCAAATTCAAGCCCAGAGGAGTGTGCATAAGGAACAACCTGGTGTACATCACGGACCTCAGATCCCACAGAATGTACCTATTCACACTGGAGGGGGAGCTGGTCAGCTGTCGGCAGACTAACCACTGCGGCTCCGGCAAAGAGAGACCGACAGGACTAGCGGTAGACGGAGACAACAACCTATACGTTTGTTGCAGGGAAGAGCTGCAAGTGTTCAACTGCGAACTCCCTGTACACCGAATTTTCGGGAGAGGTCTGATAGGAAGTCCGAAAGACGTCCAGTTACTTGGAGAGGATATCCTGGTGCTAAGCTGGGCCCCTAGCCCCGAGGTGTTTGCCCTCTCAAGCGAAGGGGCGGTGCTGAGTAGAGTAGCACTCGGAGATTGCGATAACTCCTCAACCAAACCTTGGTTCTTCGACCTGGATAGCTACGGAAACTACGTTTTGGTATTCAGTGTAAATGGAGCGGGCGTTGTCGAATTGCGGTCCCCAGAGGGGAAGCTGCTGGCCTCTCAGAAACTGAAACAGCTGGAGAGACCCAGAGGCGTAAAGTTACTCAGAAACAAGACGATGCTTGCAGTGACGTCATACGGCAAGATGCATCTATCTTTGTTTTGAATTGAGCCAAGGTGTATTTTATATCCAGTTTATAGCAAACCTATTATTACGACGGAAGCGCGGCAATTGATCGACTGACAACGTTTGCAATTGATCGAATTTCTAAGGTTTGCAATTGATCGACTTAGGTTTGCAATTGATCGAATTTCTAAGGTTTGCAATTGATCGACTTAGGTTTGCAATTGATCGGATTTCTAAGGTTTGCAATTGATCGACTTAGTGATAGACTTAATATGTGATTTATTCTAACTTTGAGTAATATTTTTGAGAATATAATGATTTAATTAAGGAATTGAGAAAAGATAATGAATTAAAATTGGATAACAACAACAACAAAAATATTAGAGTAAAAATTAAGTAAAAATATTGAATCTTTGTTCTATATTGCACCTGCATATTGGACATTGTTCCAAGGATGCACTGCATTCCTCACAACATTTTGCATGCCTGCAAGGAAGAAATAGGACTGTTGTTATTCTCTGAAGTAAGCACACACATCAATTAACCTGATTATCATCTTCAGGCTCTTCATCCGTCAAAGACTCATCTTGGAAATCTCCAAGGCTAATTGGGTTTGTAACTGGATGAATTGAGCTAGCTATGGCATCCACATATCGAGTTGGACTATATTCTCCCGATACAAGCATTTCTTTGCATTGAGCACGATGTCCTTCAACTTACGACTGCGAGTAATATCAATACCTTTTCCTAGGCGCTCAATGTCTAAATCTGTGTCTTGTATCGTCTTATTGAGGATTTCAACAAAAAACCATACACGCGGGTGAGAGACCACGATGTCCTTTTTTAATCTATAGTGGTAGTTCTCTGCTCCATTATTTGTGATATGTTGGCAGTTAAAGATAGATAATTCGTTCTTAGGAATGGAAATAATCCATTGTCGTCTTATATACTTCTTAAAGATTGCATATTGATTCTTATGAACTTCACTAAGAGGCAAATCTCTCACTTCCAGTTGATTGAATACAAATATAATCTGATCCTCAGGAAGGAAAGGAAGAGTCATAAATGATCTAACTAGTTTTTAAAAATCTGGATTAGTTTGATAAAGAGTAGATAGACCTAAGTTTTGTATTTTCCGCCAAATACATTGAGTATAGTGAAAATGACATCCTCGTAGATGAATACCTTGGAACTGTATCTTTACAGCATTTCTAGCCCCTTTCTCCCAATCAGACATTCCATGGCTAGGTTTTAGTTGTGGAACAAGTTCGTGTATTCTAGCGAGAACAGCTGTATAGATTTCCTCATGCTTGGCTGTAATAAGACAATGGATAACCGGCAGTACATGGCGTCCAAAGCGGGCGAAGATAGTCCACAATTGATAGAACTGGGATGGTACCGTATAAAATGTACCATCAAAATAGATGTGATCCACTTCAGGGAGAGAAATCTTCATCTTATCTGAGAAAAATATCACACCAGTGTCACCACCTACTTGTACTTCACCTTTATAGTATATACCAAAATCAGATGATACAATAAGTTGACAAAACTCAGTAGCACCTTTAGGAATAGGTGGTTCAATTTCTCTTCTTGCTCGATACATTGCACTCTCCAAATTATTATAGGACACATGAACTGCAGAAGGATCATCACGAACAACATCTTTGAACACTTTAGATAACCTTTCACGTGAACATCTCGCCGCAGAAACACATTTAGATTTTAAAATTAAAACTTCAGTATTATAATCAGAAACTAGATGGTTATGGTGTTTTATGGGATCAATAGTATTGGATTCAGAGTTTAACTTTGCAGATCCTTTACACTTTACTTTCTGATGTAAAACACATCGGAGATACATTACCCCAGGTTTGGCTTTGTGTTGTGTGTATTTAAAACCATCTGGCGTAGTGAAAATTGTTCCCCTTCTATGTTTATAATTTCCGCATACGTAGTCCATGTTAAGATTAGAGTGGAAATAAAGTTAGAGATAAGTACGTATTCGAATAAACAAATTGTAAAACGGACACTTATTTATACAATGAAACGTCTCTAGTATACATTTGTATGGTTTACAATTTATCGACAATTGTATTTTCGAACAATTGCAAATCCTAGAAAGTCGATCAATTGCAAACCTTAGAAATTCGATCAATTAAAAACCTGTAGTCGATCAATTGCAAACCTTAGAAAGTCGATCAATTGAAAACCTGTAGTCGATCAATTGCAAACCTTAGAAAGTCGATCAATTGCAAACCCTCAGAAGTCGATCAATTGCAGGCGCTCCATTACGACTTGTTGTGTGGCTGTCACGGAAATTTTGGTCCCCTTGGAAAATTGGTTCGGGGAGACCAAAATTTCCATGGAAGTTTGGTCCTTCTGGAAAATTGGTCCCCCGGACCAAAATTCCATGGAATATTGGTCTTAGGACCATTTTTCATGGAATTTCGTTCCCCGGACCAATATTTCGGGAAAAATTGTTCCCCGGTGTCAGAGGAGCTAGGAGATCCTGTTCCCCCGTGAAAATTGTTCCCCTCTAGGGAATCTTGTTCCCCTCTGCTGCCTAATAGAAAATATTGTTCCCCCAAACAGTATTCACTAGAAAATATTGTTCCCCCGAACTGGCCGAACAATATTCACTAAGGAATATTGTTTCCCCTTTTTATACAGTAGTAATATTAATATACGCCGCAGGGTTGATAAAAATCATGATTGTTTATTTAAATCAGAATTTTGATTTTAATTGTTTTTTTTGCAATCTATATCACACTGGCGTATATTATTTGGCTAATCGATTAATTACATCGATAATGACTCATTATCAATGTAATTTGACTCATAATCATTATCAATGTAATTTATTCTTTTCGCAACAAACAATAGACAAAAAAATCGGATTTAAATCAGATATTTGATTTAAATCATGATTTAACCGGTGCCATTTGAAGGGGACTGAAATAGTGTTCGTATTAACCAGAATTTCGTATTAACTGAGTTCAGATAATATTATTATTCCTATTCCCTCTGTAGGGATGGCTCAAGGCAAGTCTCTCTTCATAGACATAACGTGTCACCCGGCTGGGGACCCCACAGGGGGCAGAGAGACCAGCTCAGTAACCATAGCATGCACCGCCCTCAACTTCTGCGGTCTCGACACTATGCTGCACATAACGTATGTGGGAGCACAAGGGATAGTCTGCTGGCCGCTCTTACGAAGAAGGCCAAGCGACTGGGGATAAGAAATATACTAGCTCTCAGAGGAGGCAATTATATTATATTATTATACAGTAGTTCTCATATTAAGGGTCCATAGCAAGCTTTCATCCAAACAACATTTAAGTTTGAGCACACTCATACGCGCGCCTAAAATATTCTATTTGTATTACGTCTATGGGAGCATCTCTCGATTCCCCACACGGACATCCAGACAGCACTAGCTAGGAATCCGATATAAAATGTCTGAAACACAAAGTAGAGGCTGGAGCTGACTTTATTATATCTCAACTCTTCTTTGAGAATTCCGCCTTCTTCAAGTTTGAGGAAGATTGTAGAAAAGCTGGAATAACAGTGCCTATATTTCCTATACAGGTAATGCATTATTTGTATCTTGTGTTGTTTGTTTGTTTGTTTATTTGTTTGTTTGTTGTTTGTTGTTTGTTGTTCGTATGCTTGTTTGTTCGAATTGTTGGTGGGGGTAATAGCTACAAACTTTTAAATCTAAATCTAGTTTATATATCTAGGAAAATTTCCCTCCCAAATGGTGACAAAACATTGATTATCTCGAAACTTGAAAAACTTAATTTATACTCACTAACCGAGTACTTATTATCATGCTTCTCTTATACAGTAGAGCAGCGATTCCCAACCTTTTTCAACCGTGGACCCCCTATAGTAAATATTAGACATTCTGTGGACCCCCTCCCATTGTCCGTAATACATCCTGTGGACCCCCTACAGGGGTCCGTGGATCCCCAAGGGGTCCATGGACCCCAGGTTGGGAACCACTGCAGTAGAGCCTCTGAACAACGGACACCATGGGACCGGAACCGTTGCCCGTTAATTAGAGGTTGTCCGCTATTTAGAGGTTGCTTTTCTATTAGACATATGCTAAATACATAAATCCGTGCCACGAGGGTTGTCCGTTATTTAGAGGTTGTCCGCTATTTGAAGTGTCCGTTATGGGAGGCTCCACTGTATATCTATATTATTAAGAAAGCTTGGTCCGTCCGTCCTTCCGTCCGTCCGCCCCTGTAACTCTTTGCTACATTGCCCGATCCTGACGAAATAAATATCAATCGAAAGCTCTTCCAAGGGAGACCTCGGGAAATATAATCGGTTCCACAAAAAGGTGTTAGTTCCATAATTACACAGCATTTTGTTTTTTGTACTAATATGCATATACAAGTAAACCTCCCAAAGCGGCACCCATCGGGGGAATGATTTTGTGCCGCTTCTCGGAGGTTGCCGCTTTGGGAGGTTGCTCGTAAGGTAAACTTCCCAAAGCGGGACCCATCGGAGAATGATTTTGTGCCGCTTCTCGGAGGTTGCCGCTACTCGGAGGTGCCGCTTTGGGAGGTTTTACTGTATATGCCTATTGTTAAAGGTATAATCCTATTGGTTACTGCTAACTGGGATATTAACTATTTATGCCGACTAATTCGTCGCAAGGCGACGGGTCACTTGGCTAGTACGTATTACCCAAATAAGTAGTATTAAATATAATAAACAAATAATACCTGCCTCTAACTAATCATTCACTACTAACAACACACTACAGTATAGCTAACACGAGTATGCAAATTAACAAAGAGTTAATAAGTTAAGGGGGACGAATATCGAATATACGAAAGTTAAAACAGCCATTAACAAACTATACTACCTTTACAAAGGCGTCATTTCAACAGACATTTCCATCGCTTTGTTACTCTCAACTGACACGGGTACTTCTTCATTTTTATATCCGTCCTTTATAAACTCAACTACATAACTGCCTGGGTTTAAAATCACCCAGAATTCGCCGTCTTTTGTAGTTTCAAATTCAAACATTTCCCTTTCCTTAACCCTAACCGTAACTCCTGATATAGAGGTCTTAGAAAACGCGAAATACACAATTCCTTTCACTCCAGTGTGTATCTGTTGCATGTAAGTAATCAACGAATTAACATTATCTTTCCAGAACTGTTCTAACATTGAAGCTTCAGGATATTTATCACAACTCAGTTCAATAGTAACTCCAAAGCACTTTTTAAACCACAACCCATAATCTTGTAGCGACCCGATTATTTCATACCATTTAGCCCCATTTGTAATCCCACCGGGAAAATTTAATCCACAGGCATCGCCTTTCCACATAGTAGCATGGTTATTCGCGTAGGTATGTGAAATACGCTTGAACACGTCTTCATATTGTGTATGTCCATTGCAATTAACTTTATTATCCAATGGATAGCAAACCAATAGAGCACCCCCATGGAAATTAGCACCCATAACAAACAGTTCATTCTGAATCCAATTAACCACTGCTTGAGTTTCAACTTGTACATCCGGTTGGATTCTATTAAAGAAGTCTGGAAAGTTCCTGTTAAGATCTTTCCCCTTAGCATTATTCCTCCCAACTGACCCTTCGCTGGCCCCTTTATTGCTTGCACCCAAAGGTTCTGCTACCTCAAATCCGTCCGGATTCATACTAGGCATTATAAGTATCCTAGTGGAGTCTACTAATGTCCTTATTGTACTGTTATTGTTTTTGTATTGCTCGCATAGGTATTTAGCTAGGTATAGTAAGATTTCTCTACCAACCATTTCATTTCCATGCATGTTACCGATGTAAAAGAATTCTGGCTCCATTATTTCATGGACACCCGGGTTGTTCGTTATTTCTATAGCCCATAAAACGCGTTTATTTACACTCAAACCTATATTGTGCAGTGTTGTTATTTGTGGACACATGTTAGTTACATCTTCCAGGTAGTTAGTCAAGTCTGGGTAGCGGTGGTAAACAAAATCAGTTTCATTAAGTGTAAACACAAACAATCGAGTTGTTATTACAAACACAAATAAAAACAAAACACACTTCATATTAATTAACTCGAATAATATTATTATATTTATACGATCTCACAGCCTATACATAGTTTTATAAATATAATATTTCATCAGTGATAATTGATTAAGTTATTAGGGATTTGCTTCGCTCAGGATTTTGGTTAAGCTCTCTAAACTGGAGGTTCCTCCCTTTATACAGAATGTAATTAATCCTATTAATTAAGGATAACGATGCTGCTATTCGTGAGTTCGGGGTTAATCTGGCTGTGGATATGTGTACTGAGCTCTTGAAGTCTGGAAAGGTTTGTATGCACATTCCCAGGGCCGGACTTAAGGCAGGGCAAACAGGGCATTTGCCCTGGCCCCCACAATAGTAATAATACTACCAATATATTCAAATTAGTGTACAATAACGAAATTTCAGGGCCCCCACAGATTGATTGCCCCGGGACCCCCACAGATATAAATCCGGTCCTGCACATTCCTATTGTTACGTGTGGTTGCTATTTATAGACTATTTGTTTGACTTTAATTCTAGTTAAATAAGGTTTATTAAGAACCTCGTTAGTAGGAACACCAGGGGATCGTCCAAATGCGTTCGCCTCATCAGGAATTCGTATTAACCAATATCATTTGTATTGAAAAGGCTTTGAAGGGGACTGAAATAGTGTTCGTATTAACTGTGTACCTACTAACGAGGTTATACTGTATAAGTATCGCCATTTGTGAGAATCGTAAATTGGGAATATTTATGAAAAAATATGTATTTTGTGTTTCACATCTGAGCGCCAGCTTTATAGGAAATCTGATTGTTTGCGAATATTGTATCGTATTGTTTCTATAAGCAAACAGAAAATTATTTATACAGCGAATAACAACAAATGCTGTAGCACTCTACTGGGAATACAGTCAGGTCTGCTTATTGTGAACTATTTTTCGTCTGCTTAATGCTCCGAAAATGCCCCATTATTACTCCGAAAAGGGCGCTGTTAAGCCCCCTCTATAGAAAGGACGGCAGTGGTGCCGTGGTGGTCGCGGCCCGATTGGAAGATTGAGAAGAGGAAGGTGCAAGGAGGCAGGAATGTATACACTTCCCATAGGATGAGACAAGAGTATTTGATATTTGTTGCTATCAGATTGAGAATTGAAAATGGTCTTTATATGTCATTATTATGTGTGTGTTGTGTGTATTTACCAAGTTATTATTATATTTATGTGTGCTTATTTAGTTATTTTTTATTTGATTATTAATTATTAACTTCTCGTATCAAATGTTAGAAGTTCGTCAAACGGCCGCTGAATAGGTTTTACTCGACACCTATTAATTATAATTGGTATTTTTGTCTTGCAAACCTACCTATTTACTATGACGGTACAGCTATAACAAATTACAGTAAACCTCGTTAGTACGAACACGGTTAATACGAACATGGTTGATACGAATTTCCGGTAATACGAACACAATTTTCGGACCCTTCAAAGGATTTCCAATCAAATGACACCGTTAATACGAATTTCGGACAAGGCGAACAAATGTTGACGGTCCCTTGGTGTTCGTACTAACGAGGTTATATGTATTATAACTAGGGTCACCAGAGGATTTTGGGCCAAAACCTGGGCATTTCTCAAAATTTCGACAAAAATCCGGGACAATCCTGGACACCGGTTATAAAAAACTGGACACTATTAGATTAATGCGAACGAATCGGAAACAATTGGGTGATAATAAAAATAACTGCAAAAAAAAAACCTGGATAATTTAGAAAAATACTGGACATAGCACAATAATTGTAAAAAAACTGGACTGTCCAGGCTAAAAATTGTACAATGGTCACCCTAATTATAACAGAGTCGGAATTAGAATGCCCTGTGCTAACACCCGCCTGGAGGTTCTGCAGGTGAAGAAGCTGGCTCAGGCTATCCGCAACAACGACGCTAACCAGCTCTACAAGATGCTCCTATACGGAGTCCCCAACCTCCTAAACCTGCAGGACCCCGTATCCGGGGAATCAGCACTACACGTGGCAGTGAGGTACAACTACGATCAGCTGACCGGTATCCTCCTGGAGCAGGGGGCCAATATCGACCTGGAGGCGACAGGGGGGGTACGCCCCCTTATGGTGGCGGCTGACTACGGACACATTCAGTCGCTGGACACGCTCCTGGAGAGAGGCGCGGAGGCGGGGGCTCTAGACGCGAGCGGAGCTAACGTTCTGTACTACTGTCTCAAGTCAACCAACAGACACTGTGTGTGCATTGAGAAACTGCTGCAGGCAGGAGCTGATCCCAATAAGGTACTATATTAATATCATATGAATTGATGCCATGCCTATATACGTATAATGTTATCTTAGTACAGTGGAAAGAACACCGGTTATAAGAACATGCCGGATATGAGAACATTCTACTGGAAACGGTTGCAATATACCCTATATAATATATAACAGATCTGCTTGATATGAGAATCTTTATTTATGAACAAGCCCTATATGAAGTCCTATTATGAACACAATCTTTGATCCCTTAAATGCTCATAATATAATAACTTGACTGTACTATTACAGTATTACATTCCAGTTACCATATGGGTTGCTAGGTGCGGTCCTCAGACGGACTGCCCGTGCTGCTGGCTGCCTGCCAGGCGGGAGAGTCCAAGGCTGCGGAGATGCTCCTGGCGCGGGGCGCCTCTCCCAACAGCTCTGTGCAGAAGACCGGCAAGACTGCTCTCATGATCAGCGCGGAGACGGGACGAGCCGAGTGCGTGCGCGTGCTGGCGCAGGCGGGAGCAGACCTACAGGTTAATGGGACTATGTATGTAGCTAATGGAGTGTAGTCGCTTAAACGTTATGTAACGCTTATAAGGGGGGGGGGGGGGGAGGGCAACCAATGTGTGACAGAACATCCTTTTAAAATGTTTAAAGAAGTCGTGACATAGTTAGGGAAGGGAGATGTCTAATTTCCTTGAATTTTGCATTACATAATGTTAGAGTTTGACCTACAGGTAACTGCACTGTTATAACTGCTGTGTGAAATAACTATGGCCCATTATGCATAGAAATCCTCAATTTCACAGATCCCATAGTTCGTAATTAGTGCATCTCAAAATTATATACGTCTTCCAAGTATCTGCAACAAATTTTATAGCAAAATATTAATTACAGTAGGGGCCGCTTAATCGGGTCAAATTGATGGGAACAGATTTTTTGCATTGTAAAATCACCGCTAAATCGAGATAACACATCATGATCCCTCCCGATTAAGCGGGTTCCTTCTGTATTTTCAAATGACCCACCCTATGTTTGTCCCCTGTGTAACTAACTCTGCTATCCCTCAGGCCACAGACAATCACGGCTGGACGGCAGCTCACTACGCCTCCAACTCGCGTAGCTTCCGCGCCCTCACCACCCTCTCCGGCTACCGGGCAGACTTCTCCCTCTCCTCCCACCCCGAGCACAACACGCCCCTTCACCTAGCCGCCTCGCTCCCCGATCAGCTGACCTGTAAGTTCCTAGCGCAGCGCGGGTCCCCCTGTGCACAGGAGAACACAGAGGGACAGCTGGCCAAACAGATAGCGCTCTCTCTGGGCAGCAAGGCTATCGGTAAGGACCTAAAGAAGATCGGGGACCAGCAGGACAAGGTGCTCAGCGGCGCTACGCCTAAGGGGTACGCGGAGGCGTGGCAGGTGCAGCTGTACGATTGGGTGCAGGTCAACAAGTACGATCTGTACGCACAGCTAAAGAGGATAGATGTGGAGGGACAGGGGGACCTGGCCAAGGATGATATGATTAAAGTCAGTTTATTGTACTATAGGACTGTAGATTCTCGTTAATAGGAACACCATGGGACTAGAAATTTGTTCGTATTATACGGAATCCTTATTGACCGGAGTCACTTGCAGCATGAATAGGCTAGAAATTAAACCTTGTACTCCTTATAGTGTTTGTATAAACGACAGTCTACTATATATATACAGAAAACTCTCATTATTATGTACACCAGGGGCCTAATTATAATTATCTCATTTTATTAAAATCCTATCTGTGTATACTAGCTGGCTAACTGCATTTGTTTATGTAGTGCTTGTTGGAGTTAGGAGCGCCAGTAGAGAAGGACGATTTAGAGTCTCTGCTGAATACCCTGACTAAGAACAAGGATATTCCTGTCCCATACAAGTCGTTCCTGCAGGAAAACAAATACCTACACTTCTCATACAAGATCTCTGCTAGCGATCTAACTGGTCAGTTTGAGTCATGGCCAACCCATGTATAATCAGTAATTCTTGTCTCGTTAGCAGGGTTGGGTTCAAGTACAATTTACTTAAGTGCTTCTGTAATTAAGTACATTTTTCTAAAGTACTGCACTTGTACTTAAGTACTTGTTACTCGTGACTTTTTTAGAATTCAATATATTTCCAACATACATCATTGATGTTCCTCAAATCCCATCTCAAATAAAGTAATGTTACTTAATACTTAGTAAATTAGGAATTGTGTTCGTGTCGAGGACTACTGCTACTTTCAATTAAAAATAGATTTGGATGATACTATAAAAACTATGTATTTAGCAATTTCTACTATTAGTACGAGAGATTCATCATAAGAGCTTGGGAAGTACTTGTACTTGTACTCAAGTATTTTCGTAATTTTTTCATTGTACTTGTACTTGTACTTAAGTACTTTAAGTTTACCTGTACTTGCACTTGTATTGTACTTGAATATCTGAAAAGTAGTAGTACTTGTACTTAAGTACTTTCAAATGTACTTGAACCCAACCCTGCTCGTTAGACAGTTATCTCGATTGTATTAAGTGTTTAAAAGATGTTCTGGCGTTTACACATATTGCACTAGGACTTTAATCGCTTATACTTTGTTACGGAAGATGTTGGCGTTTAGCCAACATCTTCCAATCGCCAACATCTTCCGTAACATACTTCAAACATATTAATAACTTATAGACATGGATGCCCTGGGGTTCAGGGTATTAATTAATAGAAAAAAAACTTTGATTTTTACTTTCAATTGAAATTCAATTCACTTTCACTTAGCACTAAGTAATAATTATCTTAGCATATGAAGTATGGAATTTACGGAATAATTATTTAATGAATGGAATTGCTGCAATGCACTTTATACTGAGTGTGTTTAGGAAAATCCCAGAAAGGCAAGAAGGGGAAGAAGGGAAAGAAGGGCGGCAAGAAAGGTAAGAAACTTAAGATCCCATTCGACATTCCAATCACCCCCAAGTGTGGCCCGCGTCCCGACGTGCCCGACAAGATGATTCTCAAGGAGGAGTACTCCTCGGACCCCTCGCGCTTTCCGCGAGACGGCCCCGCCCCCAGTCCCTCCCAGGACGACTCCCTCTGGTACATGCCGGCCCCGGACAAGCAGTACCTTAACATATACGACGCAGTTAAACAGGCGGACTTCCCCTCTCTCGAGTCGGCTCTCACGCGGGGCATCGCCACCACTGAGATCCGCGACAAGTTTAATAAGACTCCGCTTATGATGGCAGCTGCCCACGGGAGGATAGATGTAGTAGACTGGCTACTGGAGCGAGGTCTGTACTTACACACGTTAACGGTACTTAAGTATTGCTAATTAGTGGGGTTCACGTACTAGCAATTCGCATTTTACACGAAATTTGAATGCTAATAATTTAATATAATATTTGCTATTGAGCACAATGTTATTAAGCGAACACCACTCGTAATTAGTGCCGACCTGATATCAATTTATATTATTAGAAATAACTTGTATGTAGACCGTCTATTTCCTGACCAGGTTTTCTTACATATACATTAGTATTACCCATAGACGGTAGGGCTTTTGGTCTACAGAATTTATAGACGGTCTACAAATTTTTGGCTTATTTGTATGGGCTTTTATAGACCGTCTAGAAATAGACCATCTACATATAAGATGCTCATATTATTATTACTTAGATCTGCAGAGATTTGTTAACTAAGTACACAAGTAAATTGGATTTATTAGTTGTTGTTTTTGTGATAATCTCAATGGGGTAGTATATTCTGTATACTGTAGTTTGTCTTAGAATACACGTAACTGCAAATTTCGAAAAACTTACTAAACATGGTTTCAAACAATATACAAAATTATTACAAATACTATAATTTGAAATGTATACTACACCTAACTTGCTGTATAACTGTGCTATATCTAGGCGCTGACGTTAACGCGTTTGACAACTTCCTGTGGCGCCCTATCCACCACGCCTCCCACGCGGGTCACATCAACATAGTGCAGAGACTCATCGAGGTGGGTGCGGACATTAACAGTCAGACCATCCACGGGGGCACCTCCCTGATGCGCGCAATGGAGAGCTCGCGCGTGGAGCTGGTGCGCTTCCTGCTGGAGAGGGGCGCCAAGACAGATCTGCGGAACCGCAGCGGCCGCACCGCGCTGGACATCGCCTACGAGTGGGGAGACAGAGACACGATGCTCGTGGCCAGGGCGCTCATAAAAGAGGAGAAGAAGGAGGATAACGGGGAGGGCGGCAAGAAGGGGAAGAAGGAACAGAAGGAGAAAGGGAAAAAAGCGAAAGGCAAGAAGAAGGGAAACGGAGACGACGACTCCGGTATGCCGAAGCTGACTCCGGACCAGATAAGTGTGCTCGCGCCTAAACCGAGTCCCCCCGCGCGGCTCCCCACACCCATGGAGCGAATCGAGCTCCTACGTCAGAGCCTATCTCCGGGCAATACCGTGTCTCTGCCAGCTGTTAACAGACCCGTAACCGCATGGGGATCCAGACCCCCCTCCACACAGGAGTTCCTGCGGAGACAGCAGTCCCTGAGGGAGAGCCAGGGGGAGAATATGGTAGATTTCGGAGAAATAAGATCGCCGTTTACGCTTAGTATTGACGCTCGAGTCAAACTGATGGACACAGAAGACTTGTAAGGTTAATTAACTTTGGAATATTTATTTTTTGACCTGATCACTTGCTATATCGTATACTATTATTATTATTTAATATCGATAATCAATTATTTATACTATTGAGTTATACCAACTCTTGTTAATAGTACAGTAAAACTTCGTTTGTACGAACACCAGGGGACCATCAAAATGTGTCACATCCGGAATTCGTGTTACAAATAAAATTTGTATTGAAAAGTCTTAGAAGGGAACTAATTGTGTTCGTATTAACGAGGTTCTACTGTATGTACGTATATGCATTGATCGAACGCCAAATTCCTGTTATTTCTTCCAGTTGACATTTGTTGTTATTCACTTCTATTCTTCAAACAAACAATTTTGAGATTTACCATTTCTATAGTTATTAGTATTAACAAGGGTAGCTAGCATAGAATCTCTACAGAACCTACATAACTACATAATAGACTGTCAGCTGTGTCGCGTTGGGAATAATACAACAGAGGACAGGATACAATCTTATTAATTAATTAACCAAATCGCATACACTTCAATATTGCTACAACTCAAGCATTACAATGGTACGTGCTTCAAGTTCTAGGTAACTTTCAATAGATAATTCACTTTTTTGTTAACTTTGAAATATCATCACTGCTCAAGATATTTCAAATTTTCATCAAATTTTGCGATCTTCGCAATTTTTTTTAGTCCCTAAGCAGCGGTTCTCAAACTGGGGCACGCGAACATTTCCAAGAGGGGGCGCGAAACTGGCGAACACACTATAAATTTTGTGGACCACTTAAATGATTGGCTAATTATATAGTAGATTCATAAGCCCTTGTTATCACTTATATCCATAGATTCCATACACACAAAAACTTTTGTGTTGTAATAATAAAGGTGTAGAATTTGCTATACACATAGTTGAAATGGGAATATTTTGGAAGGGGGGCGTGAAATTTCTAAATTCGATAGAGGGGGGCGGAGGTTGAATATGTTTGAGAAACGCTGCCCTAAAGCATAAATTCTACTTTTTCAGCCATTTAAATATAGTGATGTTCGTCTAATAAAAATATTGCTCTATTAACCAGTTGTTATTTTCAGTCCCCAAAGCGAGCATTAATGTTAATTCTCTTCCTCTGATGTTATTAGCAAGCAAATTTTTCGAAAATCCAACTTACTATTACACGAACACCTGTAAATGCTGATAAAGTTAGAAGTTAAAATTTCTATAATCTGGGTTGATAAACTTATATCTATCGAATTTCTTTAGAATTTTGCTGGAAGAGCATTTAGGCCATGACTGCACTCAAGGTTAGTTGCTATCTTAGAGGTTTGACTTTCTGAGATTTTGTTGGTTATTTGGCGTAGGCTTAACAATGTCCTTTAATTTATTAATAATTGGTTGCGGATTTTGTAGCTTAGTAAAACATTTTACTGTGAGTACAAGTTTTCATTTTCTTTGCACATGTTCATGAATGTGTATTGATTGCAGTTTAAATCAGCTTACTCCCAAATTACTGAATTATGAAGTACAAATTAGAAGCATATGTAACAACGAGATTCTATTTACTGTTAATTTGAGGACTTTTGGATTAACTTGAATAGTTCTTGATCATTTGTCTGTCTTTTCTCTTCATTGGATTAATTATTAATATTTACTATTCTCTATTTATACATTTTAGGTTCACGTTCTAATGTCAACTCTGAACAAAAGATGTGCTAGTTAGATTTATTTGCACTAAAAAACAATATTTTCGTTTATTGTTACTTGTCTAATTTCAATAATTTTATCAAATTCGTACATAACATTTGGGAACAATCCGACTTGCCAAAACTTTACAGACACAATGGTGGGACTAGCCCAGGATATTGAATATCGCGGGTTTTTGAATAATTCCACGAGACATCTTATTCCGTACAATTTTAGGCAGGAAATCTGTCTGATTGAACTATTGGGGCATATCCCTTTCTTGAATATACGTATGTCCCTACTAAAGCCCACTATACACGGTTCAACTAGGTAACATACACGGTGCAATGAAAATAGAACAATTATATTTTAATGCTATTCATTATACAACAAAGTTGCATAGGAATTCAATAACATGTATGTACACAATTCAACAAAAATTCATGCAACATGCATTTTGTGTGGTGAGCTTAACCCAAATGTCAGTTAAGCGATGTCGTCTATACTTGTCGAAGGGGGACAGTTAACGATATTGGACACAGTTTAACTCATTGTTACCCTAAAACAGTGGCTCCCGACCTGGGATTTGTATTACGGGCAATGGGAGGGTCCATATAATGTTTGGTATTTTTTATACGATTGAAAAAGTTTGGGAATCGCTGCCCTAGAGAATAGTTTAATAAAACGGTCGCGCAAAAACATTAATAAATATGTTTTAACGGAGGCTCTATAGCTCTACGCTATAACATTATAATACAACTTATATAATCCCTGAATATGTATGTTATTCTAACAGTGTAGCCCTCGCATACCTACTACCCTAACTGGTATCCTAGCTGCGATGCCTAAGAAGAAGAGTGGCGCCCGCAAGAAGGCAGAGAAACAGAAGCTGCGACAGAAAGAGATCAAGTCTGGGAAGGACACGGTTGACTTAGGGAAGCATCCCTGTAACCTTATTATGGAGTGCGACAAATGTCACCGGATACAGAAAAATCGAGCTTTCTGCTATTTCTGTTCCGCCATTAACGCAATCGCTCTCTGCGCCAGTTGTGGGAAGACTAAGTGCATGTCTAAGTCCGGCGACTGCGCCGTTAAGCACCCGGGCATCTTCACTACTGGCCTCGCAATGGCGGGAGCTATCTGTGATTACTGCGAAGCGTTCGTTTGTCACGGAAAGAAGTGTCTGAGCACTCACGGCTGTCTCTGCCCACTGCAGGAAGCCACCTGCAGTGAGTGCAAGCGATATGTGTGGGACCATGGAGGGCGGATATTCAAATGCTCCTTCTGTGATTGTTTCCTGTGCGAGGACGATCAATTCGAGCATCAGGCCTCTTGTCAGAAGTTGGATGCAGACGATTATAAATGCGGCACTTGCAACCGAATGGGGCAGTTGGTATGTCTTAACTGTAAGCTGTGTTTCTGTGACGAGCACGTTAAGAAGAAAGGACACAAGATTACAGACACGACCTACCCGCCTTGCCCGAAATGCTCTCTTCCAACCAAGGAGGTCTATAAGCTCTGCATAACGGCTAAGAAGTATCAGTACGGTCGTAACGACAGAGGCAGTGAAGACGCACAGTACTATTCCTACCCTCCAGGGGAGGGAACAGCCAGTGGCTCAGAGAGTGAACAGGACTCTTCTAATGGGAGCGAATACTCTCAGTGAGTGTGTTATACATGTAGAGACTATATATATGTTCTTAATTGAACGCTATTTCAATTGGCATTATATACTCAGGAATATTGTATTTTGTTTAATTAGGAGAACTTCGTTAGTACGAACACTTTTTCAGTTGCCTTCAAAGCTTTTCAATGTAATTGATATTGACTAATACGAATTCCGGATAAGGCGCACACATTTTTTGACGGTCCCTTGGTGTTCGTACTAACGAGGTTCTACTTTTAATTGGAGATTAATTTTAGGAATTATTCAATAGAAATTTGATACTTGGTTACTCAAGACTATTCCAAAAATTTAACCTACACTGCTGATTAACCAACTTTGTATTATAAGTGCAGTAGGCCTGTATTTAAATGCTCAAGTTAATATTAATTATTTAGTTATTGTATTGCCTGTTTCACCAAGCGATACGTTTAATACTTAATTTAATATAATTAATTAACTTTAATTTATCAATCAGGCTAATAGTTATACAGTAGAACTCGATAATAACGTAACCTCTCGGGAATGGAAATAAGTACGTATTATCCGAGTGTACGTACTAACCGAGTTTACCCTACATAGAAATACATACTGCTTTATGAACGTGGTTATTAAGTACATTAGTACGTACTAACCTAGGTAGTTATAACCAGGCTTTTATCCAGGTAAACTTTTGGCGGTCCTAGATTGAGTTTCAGGTCGCTCGCACGCGCTTAAAATACTCGATTTGTATTACGTCTATGCGAGCATCACTCGAAATTTGTGCTCCTAGACTCTCATTCAAATTTTCGCGCCTGAATGTAACCCTGTTTATACCCTAGTTCTACTGTATTCCCTATAGCTGGTTAGATGAGTGAGAAAGAGCCTCTTATAAACCCGCCCCCTTACACAGGGGCCCCGCCCCCCCAGAACCCGGGCTACGCCTACCCGCACCCCCCGCAGGCCCCGGCACCACAAGTGGTCATACAACACCCTCCCACATTCGGGGATTCCTCTGTGTCGTGTGTCTGTCCAAACTGCCACAAACACATTGTTACAGATGTCAACTTTGTTGTGGGCACCCTCACTATTCTAGTCTCCCTAATCATGTGTCTGCTAGTGTTCTGGCCGTGTTTTTGGATTCCTTGTATCATCGACGGGCTTAAGGACGTGGAACATCGCTGTCCGAACTGTAGATGGGTTATTGGGAAACACAAGAGACTCTAATGTATTACCTATCTAACCAACTGCTATAGCTTTTATGCTTCTATTTTGATTGATCTTTCTTGTTCTAATTGACTATCTTTATTGACGTATATTGAATTGTATTAGTTATTATATATAGACTATAGTATATGGTTATTATATATAGTATATTACCATTCGCACTAAGGGAGCTGCCTGAAACGAATGTATCCCATTAACGCATTGACTGTGTACAGTATACCCAGGCAAATCCGAATGGTTTACAGAAAATTGTTAGGATTAGTGAAATACCACTTAATAGGACCACTCCTCGACCAAAGTTAACCAATTAAGCGGAGTCGGCTACTGTATAACCTCGTTAGTACGAACAGCAGGGGACCGTCAAATGCATCCGCCTTATCCGGAATTCGTATTAACCATGCCATTTGTATTGAAAGGTTGAGGGGACTGAAATAGTGTTAGTGTTTGTATTAACCGTCTCGTACTAACGAGATTCTACTGTATTTGGATAATATCATAATAGTATGCATTACTACCTACATATCCATTATACCACTACGTTTATATTATGGTTAGAAATCCTCACTAATCCGAAGTACGTAGTTGAGGCTAGAAAGCCAATATAAAATTTAAAATACATAATAATATGACACATTTACGTATTTCCAAATCTGATATATGGCAGGCTGCTGTAGATTAACGAAGGTATGTTTGTAATTATTCCCCGATTGTATTAGCTGAATGTCGTATCGCTATATTATTGCGTTGGGACTGGTTCTATTAGTGCATAGCGCCTTCTCCACTATCCAGTACTGCGCACTTTTCAAATCTGTCCCGAAGAGTAGTCTTGCAATGCCATCTCTCACGAAACAACCAGTTCACTTATTGATAGAGACTGTAATAGGAATGTTCTTATCCATTGCAGGCATTATTGCAAGTCTCCCACAGTTTAAGGAGATACGACAGCTTAATGAACTCAATCGTGTGACTTATGACTCTTTGGGATACAGGCCTTCTTTTCAGAGCATGGAGCATAGAAGCAGAATTCTATATCCACTCATTACCCAGAGTTAGATTGTGATAATTATTTAGATTGTAATTGAGTTATCTATATAAATACGTAGACTAGTGGTTTGGTTGATTGTTTTAGTATTTCGAGGATGGAGGATCCACTAACTAGTAAACTAATTATCTTCATAGTTTGTCTATTATGTCGGTTAGTATACCATTACCCAAATACACTGAACATAATGGCAGTTAGTATACCATTACCCAAATACACTGTATATAATGGTATGCACTTCCCACCTTTCACAACTCCAGAATGGTTAACAGAAATCAGTACAAAGTTCCAACCACGAGACACAGACATATTCCTTGCTACCTATCCCAGGTCTGGCACTACCTGGCTACAGCTCATTCTTCATTTATTGAAGACTAAGAACCCTCTAGATATGGAAATATATAACTACTCACCTATGATTGAGATACCTATTTGTTCCTCGATTGAAGAAAGGGAATTACGCTTTCCGAACAGAAAGTATCCAATAACGAGTGAATTGGAGGCTATTCCACCACCCCGCGTATTCAAAACCCATCTTCCTTATCCCATGGTACCGAATAATCCTAAAACTAAGTACATCTATTGTTTGAGAAACCCTAAGGACTGTGTGGTATCTTTCTATCACCATACTTGTGGGAAAGCTCTATACAACTACAATGGCACTTTTGACCATTTCTTTGATTTGTTCATTGCAGGTCAAGTTGACTACGGCAGTTGGTTCGATCATGTGCTTGGTTGGTGGTCACACAGAGAAGAGTCTAACTTGCTTATTCTCTCTTATGAAGAGTTGCATAGGAATTTCAGACTGACTGTAACTAAGTTAGCTGAGTTTGTTGAGTTGCCTCTGAGTGAAGAACTGTTTGCACAGATTGAGAAAGAGACCAGTTTGCATGCTATGAAGAGTAACGAGTTTGTTTCGCTCAGGAAGGGAATTAAGCCAGGGAAAGAGGATAATGCTCACATTCGAAAAGGGATTATCGGAGATTGGAAGAATATATTGAATCCAGAACAGAACAAGAAATTGGATGCACTGATTGCTGACAGAATAATACCATCCCTCAGAGAACAACTAATATATGAATTGTGATTTATTTTATCCTATATCTTAGTTTTCTAGCATTTTGCAACATAATACATCTCTTAATATTTATTTATTCTATATTCATTAAAAACTCTATCTAATATATGTTAGTAAAACTCGATTGTTGTGTGATAATTATTATGCACAGTAATAGGGGGATCAAAACCGCATTAATTTTGAGATAGAGACTAACTTCCAATTGTTTTAATAGGAAAAACAAGTATGGTGATTACGAATTTAATGGTTACAAATTTCTAATATGAATATTAATTGTTGTTACGTATTTACATAAGAAATTACTTATATAGAGCTCAGCTCTAGTAGAGTTCAGTTTTTCACTATGCGTATTCAGGCACTGAGAAAGGTCAGTTTTCCCCCCGAATTTGAAATTGACCTTTAGAAAGTAAGCCTGGGCTTTTAGTATGGGAAAAAATCTGGAACTCTACAAAGCTCAGCTCTATATAAGGATTCCCTTTACATAATAGGTAAACAAATTACGTAGTTAAAATTCAATTAAACCTAGGGACAAACTGAAAACGTTTACTAGGTAAACAAGTATGCTGAAGATGAATATCGAACTTACAAATTTCTATAATTAATATTTATTGTTGTTGTTTACAATTGATAAAAGTGACATCGCTTAGTTGTTGAGTGATCTATCACGGAGCGACCGAGACCAAGGGTTCGTATCTACTGTAATATTATTAATACACAAGCCTGGATATAGTATGTATACGTACGTATATATACGTATATATTTTGATGTATGTTCCGAGTTGATTGAAGAAACTGGACGGTTTCCAAATCTGAATCTTTACATATAGGAGTAACTTTTCGCTCCTGACAAGTTGAGGGTTTCACTCAAATTTCTCACTCCTCGCAAATCTATAACGTCATTCTCACATTTTAAGAAGCGTAAAAATTCACTTAATCTAATATAATTCGCACCCTCTAGCACAGGGGTGGGCAAACTTTTTAGGCCGCGGGCTAAAATGGATAAATGTCATAGTGTTGCGGGCCTGAGAGTGAACATTTCCTATTTAATTAACACATTTTTATTTTATTTGCAGTAGCATTAATGGGAAATAAATTATCATACTGAGGAAGTATAAACTAATTTGATGACATATTAGCAATTATAAAGAACTAGTGGGAGTTGTGCAGTTGATCCTGCGTTTTTATTAGTTTATAAAAATTTGGTTCTCTGGCTGAAGTAGCAATATACATAAGCTGAGTAAGGATTTCATCTATCAAAACTGATCTTGACATATTTTTGATAAACTTTATCATACCTTCCAATCGTACAGGGATTCCCTATACAGTACAGGGATTTTAAACCTTTTGGCTATTCAGTACAGGCGTACAGGGATTTTTAATTTACTAATTATGAGTCAAATAATTCCTAAAGTGATGATAGTATATTCTGCCATGCATTCTGCATTGACCACATAAAGGCACAACTTGGTTTATATATTTATTCAAGCGTATGGTAATTCCTCGGGCCGGATCCGGCCCGCGGGCCGTAGTTTGCCCACCCCTGCTCTAGCAGATAAAAATCTGAAAATTTAATGGAAATGTGATACGGATAATAGGTTTTGTCACTCAGCCCTAGTCAACATGTCGCTAGCAGAGATGGAACCGGTCGGGATTTTCATGACCCAACCCGACCGGTGCAGTTGGAAATTTGACCCGACCCGACCGGTCAATCATAGCTAGCAATAATTTATAAATAATACTATAATAGAATAAGAATCTACTGTAGTGTATCGAATAGATCATATAGAGATCTCGACCGGCCGGTCAAGTTTCGACCGGTACCCGACCCGACCGGACGACCGGTTCCGTCTCTGGTCTCTAGCATTGGTTTTAGTCATTTGTGGCTTATTAATTCACTAAAAATCGTTATGAAAATGGTAAACTTCATAAAAACTTTTAAATTAACCGAGGATACAACCAAATTCTGGGAAAGGAACTACAGTGGAATTTGTAAATAATGGCCACCCTAGGAATTTGCCAAAAGTGGTCGTTATGTAGAGGTAACTCATGTTGATTATGCTCATTGTAATGAGCATGCTCATAATAGAGTATAATGAGCATGCTCGTTATACTTTTTATTAGATGGGAGGTAATATTCTAATTTTGAACATTTTTTTTATTCCGTTTATCCACAAACGTCATATACGTAGAAAAAGATCGCAAAAACGATCGTGATCAGATCGGCGATCATTTGTAAAAGTACGATCAGGATCGCGATCGCGATCGACTAATGCCCTAGACCATATACTCCCTCTGAAGGCTTTACAACAGTTCCCTCATTATCACTTCACAGAAAGATGTCTCATATGTCATATCATATCTAATACCACATTACAAGGGTATACATTCTAGAAAAACTAACTAGATAATACTAAATACTAATGTTCGTATAAACCTAGCTTATAGGAAAAGTAGCTTAACTTGGAAGCACATCATTTGGTCAGTTTAGACCAAACCAATGATTGAATTCATTGTCGGTAAGTTCCTTCCTCTCCACTTTCCCGTTCTTATTTTTGTCCAACATTTTGAAGATCTCTTCAATCCCGCCCATGTTACACGCTTTGCCTATGGCCTGATATTCCTCTAAGGTTATGGTCCCGTCATGGTTTTTATCTACTACGTCATACCAGGCACTGTTGAATGCATGCAAAACTGTCTCTTCTCCTTTATTATGCTTTGCCACTTCTCGCACTGCCATCGCGGCAATGTCTTTTGCATGTTGTTCCTTGTCTGATTGCTTTCCAGGTAGAAGCCCCATTGCAGCGGTATACACAACCGTTTCTTCGCGAAGTTTTGCTATCAGTTTTGCATCAGGCTTGAGTTCTTTCTCGATGTTATCAACCATTTGGTGCATATCTTCGGGACTCAAAAATCCATTTTTATTGAAGTCAACAATCTTGAACGTTTCTTCCATCCGTTTCAGCCAGGCTTCATTCTTGAGATAGTCTTCTACTGTTACATCGCTACCTATTTAGATTAAATTGTCAAAACCACAAACATGCTAGACTTAATTAATTAAATTATAACTCCATACGGACCATACCCACAAAAGGCTTTATGAAATTTTTTCATCTAAATATTCTTTCGGCGAAATTCCCTATATTTTATACATCGACTGATACCGTTATTAATAAAGTTACCTGGAACAGTAGCTGGAGGGATATTTCCTGCCGCCATTTGATTCTTCAAGATACAAATAAAGAAACGAATCTGATATAATAATGTACGCTGCTAACACAACTGTAGTGTTTTCTCCTATTGTAACCTTATATACACTCGTCTTTGTGTGCCTATAATTGGAAATTAAATCCGATGTACGTAGTTGTTGATTCTATTCTTCACCATGAGTTTAATTGCATCATACACCAACCAAGAGAGCATAGATTTCTAACTATAGGCTGTTGTGTTCTATCAGGCAGCACAACCGATGCGGCAGGTATACTGCGAGCGCCGTACTTTTCAAATTGAACTCCAAATTCGGCGTATTTATCACACAATACGCACTAAGATGCAACGAGTTTTTTATTCTATTATTTAATTTACATCATGTACGTATAGGGAAGTTGATTAATCCTGATTAAAAGTGTGTAGCTGGTTTAGATATAGATAGCACACTAGGATCGCACGATCACGACCGCGATCCATTTTTGACGATCGGAGAGGGATCGGCGATCATATGTTACTTGAGGATCTAATTGGAGATCGCGATCGTTTTTCCACCCGGAAAATTTCGATCCTCGCACTCCGATCTTTTGAAAATCTGATAAATAATAAAATGTTAGTTGAATCTCAGTATTGACTACCAGCCCTTTCCCAAGATATGGAATGATCATACCACCATTGGAAATTTGATAAATCAACTTAAGGATCACTATATTAAAGTTTCTGTGAAGAGGATTGTGGCTGGTTATTCATTTTTCTCTCTACTATTTTTATACTGATATAATATTCTAATTTGAACATTTTTTGATTCCGTTTATCCACCAACGTAATATAGAAAAAGATGGCAAAAACGATCGTGATCGGATCGGCGATCATTTGTAAAAGTACGATCAGGATCGAGTTCGCGATCGACTAAGTCGATCGCCAAAAAATTGATCGCGATCTCGATCCCGATCGCATTTTTACAAATGATCGCCGATCCGATCGCGATCATTTCTTATTTGCCGTAGTAACTGTTCAGGATGCTCAGGTTTCAACCTGACCAACTTTTAAGAAACAGTGAAGTTAGATTTTCAACAAACTGAACAATATTTTATACCTTGATACGGGCCTGTTTTATGGATAAATTGAATTTATAATTGTATTCAATTTAAATACATCTGTGTTTAACAAATTTGGTGGTTTGGTGGCGTTAGCCACCAAAAGTCTTTCTGGGATGTAGTAATTCGAAATTTAAAGAAAGGCCTTATGATTCATACTGAGATTTGACAAGTGCTTTGTTATTAATGAATTTAATTGCCAACCTTTTCAAAGAAGATCGAAATGTAGGATCGAAAATATATGCAAAAAAACGATCGCGATCTCCATTTCGATCGTTCTGCAAAATATGATCGACGATCCTGCTTCGATCTTCAAAATAGGATCGCGATCTTTGATCGTGCGATCCTAATGCCCTACCTAGACCATATACTCCCTCTGAAGGCTTTACAACAGTTCCCTCATTATCACTTCAACAAAAAGATGTCTCAAATCATATCCACAGTGGTTCAAATGGTCAAATCAGGGGAAGCAGGCATTTCCTTTCGAGTTAGACCTACTAAATGTATTATCGATGTATTCATTGTATAGTATATGGCCCCTCATAAATCGATTGGGAAAGTCAGAAAATTTGTATGGATTCAGGTTAATTAACTATGACGTCATCATAAAATTGTGTAAATGTTATTTTCAGGGGTGTGAAGGTCCACAGGGGAAATAGTCATTTCCTTTCGAGAAAGATCCGTTAAATATTGTAAATAGTATATGGAAACTATTAATATTAAGTAAGTTAGAGTAGTGAGTCACTATCCAATAAGCTATTAAAAATTATATCTTGTATTAAGTATTAAAGTCGGTTTCGGAAAAATTATATTCCTCTAAAAACTGTCGAGTGAAATCAAAGAGATTTTCACATGATTGCAACAAATCAAAGGCTTCCTTGTTATCCATTCACGGCGAATTAATTAAAAGGAATAGAATTATAGTAAATATATTCACGGTGAGATAATGTTTTAGCATGAAGTTTTTCAATTAAGCGAATTTTAAAAATATTAAATCACGATGACGCATGATTCACGCGATGAGTAGCATTTGGTGATGTTTTGACCGACAGGTAGATATTATTTCTCTCCACATCTGGTTGAATTTTGAATAATTATCAAACATATTGTGTGAGTTGTAGACTTGTTGTCAATAAGTCGATTTTCGGGATTTATAAAGGTGAAATTGCCTCAGCCTCATAATTGGTGTGAATCTTTTCCAAAAACTAAAAATTTTTCCCGAGGCACGTAAATTACCCTATATACAATAAATATGCTTAGGGAGTATTCTAGGCTATTGAATAAATCTTGGACATAGAAACATAAATTTACGTTCATATTTGTGGAAATTCACTATCGAAACCGGCGGATTAAAAGAGTCAAAATTTACACTTAGGTCAACCTGTGGCAATCTGGAATTAAGACTATTCGATTCTATATTGAATAAGCTTTCAAATATAACCGATGGTATTACACGCAACCTAACGCATCGAAATTGCGGTAACAGAGAATAAGAGATCGGACAGGGAAAACAATTGAAATAGGACAGGGTGAGAAAATGGGTTTAACAGAAAAACGACTACAATTATCTACTTATAGTTTCTTCCATTAAATAGCAGGGAAAAAATTGGTCTAAGTGAAATATCAAATAACGTACATTGTATTGCCTGGGTAAAGTTAATGACAACAAACAGGACTATACTCTGATACCATTTTGTAGACTGATGGAAAAACACTATTATGCTAAAATTCAAAGTCCTATAATCCAATCAAACATCTCAGGATATTAGTTAATTAGAACAAGCCGTAACGTAGGTCACGAACAACCTTATTAGGATCTCTACATTATATTTAATTCCAATTTAGGTCAAAATACTATAAGTTACAAACTGGACAAGTAAAGTTAGCAGTGAAATCGATATTTACCATATACGCAGTATGCATTCGAAGCATGTTGTAAAATATGATACTAGTAGTATACTTGTTTTCTCTTCCCATACGTTTCATCTTCATGTTCTTGGCATTAAAATACTCAGGAATATTGTATTTAATTTAACTAAACCTTGTTAGTACGAACACTTTTTCAGTTCCCTTCAAGCCTTTTCAATGCAATTGATATTGGTTAAAATACTAATTCCGGATAAGGCGAACGCATTTACCCTGGTGTTCGTACTAACGAGGTTATACTGTAATTGAAGATTAATTTTAGGAATTATTCAATAGAAATCTGATACATTGGTTATCGAGGCTCAACCGACACCTTAGGAAAAAAATTGCAGCTGTGCCGACGCATTTTCCTTTGGAGTCACTATATTTTGGTGGTTGGTTAATTGATAGTGCCTCCAAAGGGAAATACTTTCGGCACAGCTGCAATTTTGGATTTTTTTCGCCATGTCATCATAACTATGAAGGTGTTAAACCATTTCGGAATGTAGTGACCCTTAGTGAGTTGGAAGTTTCGTTTTCGCTCACTTCATTTCAAAGATATTCAAGTTTGTGTCGAATATAATAAGTGATGTGTCAGCATTTTTTATGTGCGTGTTTGGTGTTCATCCAACACCTACCAAGTACCAACCCATTCGAAATATATAATTCATAAAATTGTAAAGACACATTTTTTAACGATGTCATCATCACCTCAAAATGTGTCCAAAAAATTGTAATAAGGCTTCGTGACCCCAGGTGCACATCTGTAACCCATGAGACACCTATGCTGTAATTGGGCTTTTAGTTAATTAAACTCTGTTCTGTGGAGCGGATACGGACCAATAAAAAATCTAAAATTGCAGCTGTGCCGACGGATTTCCCTTTAAGGGCACAATCTTTTGGTGGCCACTGGTTGGGTAATTGATAGTGCCTCCAAAGGAAATGCTGTCGGCACAGCTGCAATTTAGATTTTTTCAGCCATGTCATCATCACTATGAAGGTGTTAAACCATGTCAGAAAGGTGTTTCGAAAAGGTAACGGCCCTTAGTCGGAAGTTTCATTTTAGCTCACTTCATTTCAGAGTTATTCAAGTTTCATTCGAATATAATAGGTGATGAGTCAGCAATTTTACGTGCGTGTTGGGTCTACCATGGCCTACTAAATACACGGCCTGCTAAGTTCCCGAAATGAAACATAAAATAGCAGGCCATTATCTTATGCAACCATAATCTGTTTTATGTTAAGTCAAATACTGAAAGAATTAATATTAATTAATTACGTCAGTCATGGCCTACTTAATATACGGCTATATATGTCGCCGAGAAGGCCATAAAACAAAGAGGCGAGTTTCTAATTTTAATTCTAGGATAAACTATGCCTCCTATTGTTGTTATTTGGGTTGTATATGGGGTAATCAACCATTGCGAGTCAAATGGAACCACTTTTGAGAATCTCAGATTTGTGGTTAAGCTATTTAGGCGCCATTTAATGATGATACCTCAAATATACAAAAATTTACAATTCGAGTCTAAACTAAAGAACTACAAGAAAATGAAAATAATTTGCTAATATAGGTACTTAGAAACATTTTCCGAATATATAATGAGAATGAATATATATATACCAGCAATTATATACGTTTTATGGACGAAAATAGTAATTGTAATTCGGATAATACTTGTATTTTAGCATGTAGTTGCTTTATAATTTTAAAATTTTTTAGAATGTCGCCATTTTGTGATTTAGTAGCCTTTGGGGTATGAAATATATCCCTATTTTAGTATTCCTATTATAAAATTATTAGAAAGTAGGAAGTAACTGAAATTTATGTATTTGTGAAAAAAAAATCATTTTACCAAAATTGTTACAGTCATCATTAAATGGCGCCTAAATAGCTTAACCACAAATCTGAGATTCTCAAAAGTGGTTCTAATGGACTCGCAATGGTTGATTACCCCATATACAACCCTAATAACAACAATAGGAGGCATAGTTTATCCTAGAATGAAAATTAGAAATTGGCCTCTTTGTTTTATGGCTTTCTCATATATAGCCATATATTAAGTAGGCCATGCGTCAGTATATTAACAGTGCAAGAGTATTTTTGCAGAAAGGAAATATCATCACATAATCTGTCGATGTTACAGGTAAACAATTTAGTTAAAATTCAATCAAACTTAATACCCATGCACAAACTGCAACAAGTATGCTGAACATGAATATCGAACTTACAAATTTATATAGTGAATATTTATTATTGTTGTCTACAATTGATAAAAGTGATACCGCTTAGTTGTTGAGTGATTTGTCGCGGAGCGACTGAGACCAATGGGCTCGTATCTACTAATATTAAATCAATGTGATCTACTAGTCCCTAAATATGATTTCCCATTTCCCATTCGCCAATAGTAAATTTCATATGGATATAGTTAACTAATCTCGAGATTTTAACAATATTACCATATATGGAAAGGTGTGAAAATCGCATAACTTACATTCCACAAATATTTTCGATAAACCAATATGACCGTTGGACTCCCAAAATATGACTTCCTATACGACAATAATACATTACCTGTGTCTAGCATTAGCAGATTACGGGATATCAATAAGTAACAATACTGTTTTAGGCCTACGCTAATTTTACCGTAAAACGAAGTTTACAGTCCCTATATTAAAGAAGTCCCTGGTATAATATAATTCGCACCCTCTAGCAGATAAAAATCTGAAAATTTAATGGAACATATATACATTAATGATGCGCACATGTTTTGTCACTCATTATCGAATGATGTCGTAATCATTAAAATTGTCACAATTATAATTTGACTATTTTAATAA
Source organism: Hexactinellida sp. DTS-2022 (assembly GCA_028753945.1). Classification (NCBI taxonomy): domain Eukaryota; kingdom Metazoa; phylum Porifera; class Hexactinellida; species Hexactinellida sp. DTS-2022. The sequence continues at coordinate 4,804,168 of JAPNXP010000014.1, forward strand.
ACCTATTTACCTGATAATTTAACCTTAGAAGAAGCGACCTAGCAAGCGAAGCGTGCTAATTACCAATAATGCCATAGGTTTCAATTATTATTGACTAGTTAAATTAATTACAAGTGACTACACATATAAAATGGCTGTTAGTATACCGTTACCCAATTACACTGTATATAATGGTATGCACTTCCCACCTTTCACAACTCCAGAATGGTTAACAGAAATCAGTACAAAGTTCCAACCTCGAGACACAGACATATTCCTTGCTACCTATCCCAGGTCTGGCACTACCTGGCTACAACTCATTCTTCATCAACTCAAATCTAAATGCCCACTTGAAATGGGAATATTTAACTACTCGCCTTTCATTGAGATACCAATTTGTTCCTCGATTGAAGAAAGGGAATTACGCTTTCCGAACAGAACTTATCCAATAATGAGAGAAGTGGAGGCTATTCCACCTCCCCGCGTATTCAAAACCCATCTCCCTTATCCCATGGTACCGAATAATCCTAAAACTAAGTACATCTATTGTCTGAGGAATCCTAAGGACTGTCTGGTATCTCTCTATCATCATACTTGTGGGAAGGCCATTTTCGATTACAATGGCACTTTTGACCATTTCTTTGATTTGTTCATTGCAGGTCAAGTTGAATACGGCAGTTGGTTCGATCATGTGCTTGGTTGGTGGTCACACAGAGAAGAGCCTAACTTGCTTATTCTCTCTTATGAAGAGTTGCATAGGAATTTCAGACTGACTGTAACTAAGTTAGCTGAGTTTGTTGAGTTGCCTCTGAGTGAAGAACTGTTTGCACAGATTGAGAAAGAGACCAGTTTGCATGCTATGAAGAGTAACGAGTTTGTTTCGCTCAGGAAGGGAATTAAGCCAGGGAAAGAGGATAATGCTCACATTCGTAAAGGGATTATCGGAGATTGGAAGAATATATTGAATCCAGAGCAAGACAAGAAATTGGATGGTCTGATTGCTGACAGAATAATACCATCCCTCAGGGAACTACTCATTTTCACCTAAGTTTTTATTTATTTATTTTATTTTTTGTTTTACAAGTTATTTAAAGTTAAATATCATTATCGTTGTCTACCCTATCTAAAGTAGGATCTCAAACTTTTGTTACAAATTACAGTAATATCTGGCGACCACTATACTGAAATATACCTACAGAAAACAATGTATTAGTTTAATTGTCATGAGATGAGCCACGCACTAGTATGAGGACTAGGCGCTCTATTTGACCCCAACTCATGGAGATGTTATGTGTGTGGTTTCGTCCCATTGCAGGGACTCATCAGGAGGGTAACCCTCGACCACCATGCGTACTTTCGGCCCTAGTGCCTCATGCTACAAATTCCTTTGTAGTGTCCCGTACTGGCACCTATATAAGTTATCCCTCTCAAGGTCATGTACTCCTGATGGTCTAGTGATGCCCTGTGACACGTTCATTAATGGAATTATTGTTGCGGTCCCTCTGACCCCAGTTTGATAACAGCTGTTATAAGACCTACCAATAACATAAGAAATATGGACTATAGAATACTGATAGTTTATAATATTTAGACTTAGTGTGTTTTCTAATGGTCCTATTGTCCAAGGGGTTCCGAGCATGTACAGTTAATATGTCTCCAAAACTTGATAAAGTTTCGTGGCAAATTAGGGGATTTATAAATTAGCTAGTACGTAGTTAATGATAGTTATCTAAGATGCATTCCAAAGTCCCTGACTTTAGCACTCCAGATTTAGGTCCAGAATCCCTAAAGCTAGCAGACAAGTTCTATCCTCCCTCCGAGGATACATATCTCCTATTAGATTCTATTGAGAAGGATTTCTATGCAATCCATCAGTCTGACCCTCTCGTATGTCTTGAGATAGGTTGTGGCTCTGGAATAATATCCTCGTTCTTAGCCAGGAATCTGGGGCCGCATCGCCTCTATATAGCCACTGACATAAATCCATACGCGTGTATTGCCACCAAACACACTTCTCAATTTAACCAGTGTTCACTGCAAATAGTCAACACTGACTTGGTAGCAGGCTTGAGTCTACACAAGAGTGTGGACTTGTTAGTATTCAACCCTCCGTACGTAGTGACGTCAGAGGCTGAGGTGGGGGGGCGTGGCATCGAGGCCTCCTGGGCGGGAGGGACAAACGGTAGAACTGTGACGGACAGACTTCTGGCTAAAGTCCCTACTCTGTTGTCCGCAAATGGAATGTTCTATTTGCTGCTAATCAAGCAGAACAAGCCAGAGGAGGTGACGTCATACCTGAAAGGATTTGGTTTTAATGGAGAGCTGGTGCTGGAGAGGAGAGCTGCCAATGAACACTTGATGGTTTATAGATTCCAAAGGGATTAATCGGTTGCTATGCTTACTTATCCAGTCTTTGTTTTATAATACGTACTCTTGTACTTCAACAGGCCTATATTATTCATAAATACATGTTATTAGAAATATGAATATTGATTCTCCTCTTCAGGTTTCCACTTTCCACACTAACCTTGTAATTTACAAATTGTTAACATGAGGGGACTGAAACAAACAGAAAATCCTTTAAACACCGAAGTTGCACTCACCATGCACAAGTTCCTATTTAATTAACAGCGAATTACCCAACAATGGAATTCCAATTACCCATTGCAGTAACCATAGAGACGAATTCCTAGACTTGACTAAACTATTCTCAGATCAGATCAGAGAGTAGTAGAGATTAAGCGCATGAGCTTAACTCGGTTGGAAGAATTGAAACCAGAAGTAAAGATATCTCTCGCTGTTTTTGATGCTATGGATCTTAAATCGTTGAAATTAACTTTTGCAGCTAAATCTAATTCGAATAGTTTTTATATTTTTATATTGAAATAAATTTAATATTTCAGTTGACATTTTTTTTAAATTAAAATCATATGTGATAAATTCGCCCATGATAATCCCTAAGCTCATCCCCTGGACACATTTCTAGAGGCACGAATGTCTAAAAATTTTTAGCTCGCTCGCTACGCTCGCTCATTTTTCATAAAAAAACATACATATCATTATCCTATATCTCGTATAGTAGCATCGCCGCACCCCAAAAGTACCAAATAAAAATTTATTAACAGTATTTGTGATAATTATTTTCTTCAAAAATAACATTATTTGTAATACAATGCATATCTAGTAACGGGAATATAAGCAAATATAATTTCAAAAAAATCACTGGATTTTCGATGAAGTCCAAATATCCCTGAATAGTTTGCAAGTATGTATGACAAGTTCATCGTAGCTCCATTGTTTTTAGATAAATTCTGATAGATGGAAAGCTGCCTCCCTGAAAAATTGGTTGCCCCCCAGTTCGAAAAACCTGGCGCCGCGCATGGTTGTTGTTTGTTTGTGTTCATGTTGTATTTGTATTTGTATTTGTATTTGTATTTGTATTTGTATTTGTATTTATATTTATATTTGTATTTGTGTTTATGTTTGTGTCTTGTATAGATTTTGCTTTTAATATTACAATCATACAAGGAATATTACTAGGGGATAACTAGATTATTGCACAATAATACAAATACTATAGCAAACTAATTCTAAAACAAGACATGGCATATTATGTTAGTATTTCTGGAAGCAGTCAGTACCATCACCATCACGAATACAAATAATATTATCTGTGTTGTCTAGTATAATACCGTATAAGAACCTGAGGTGCCCTTTGCCTAGAGTATGCTTGAGTACTCCATCAGGTGAGAAGATACGGATTTCGTTAATTAAGCAATCAGTAATTATGAAGTTGCCTCTCTTATCTACTGTGAAGAAGAGAGCTGATGTCATCTGTTGATCTTGTGCTGCTAATTCTATCTTCTTCAGATAAGTACCGTCTCTGTTGTAGCAGTAGATTGTATTATGGTTTCGAGATATAATATGGAGAGTGTCTGCGTGTATAATGATGTCAGTGGGTAATTTGATTTCTCCAGAACCGAACTCTTTCACAAATTGGAGATCTAAGTTAAATACTTGGACTCGTTGTACACTTAAATCACAGACATATACGAATCCCGCTTCATAACACAACCCTGCTATTCCCGTGAAGCATCCTGGTGTAAGACCTCTAGAGCCAGTTTTCTTAATGAACTGTCCGGCTAGACTAAACCTCAACAAACTATCTCCAGCCCTATCAGTCACAAACACTCCCTCCTGTGACACACTAATACCATGCGGCTCTTTCAAGTGTTCAGTTCCGAATGAACGCAGATATTCTCCTTCTGTATTCAGTACTTGAATACGATTGCTACCTTGATCCGTAATGAAAACCTCATTCGTATTTCTATCGATTGATATTCCTCTGGGATTACTAAACTCTCCATTTCCTCTACCCATCTTACACCTCTCAAGAACAGGGTTTACTCTCCCCACATACTCTGGTATCAGTTCTATAAGATCAGTCTCTTCTATCGCCTTACGAATCCTACCAGAGAAACAACGAAACTCAACAAACTCCAGATTTGCTACTGCTACCTTCTCAGCTGTTCTCAATTCAATTTCTCTATCTAACTTCTCTTTGATAGCGTCTAGGGCCTGACCTACTAGGTTGCTAACCATTGTACCCTGAATGGTATTCTTTGTTATTCTCAGCTGACTAATCGCATCCTCCAATTCCACATTCCTATCGTGTCCCTCTTTAATCCCGGCAAGTCGGGACAGGAGGTTGTCTCTGCGTTCCTCGAGACTCCTGTACAGCTCTTCAAACGTGCGTAGTATCTCCAACTTAAGGGCTTCTAGCTTAGCGTAGATATCGAATACTTCTCTTGCAGCGGCCATTTGGTGTTAGGTTATTTATCTAATAATTAAGGGATGTACACAACTTTAGAAAATCTAAAATTAGACCTGTGCCGACAGCATGTTCTTTGGAGGCACTATATTTTGTTGGTTGGTTGGTTGTTGATAATGTCTTCATAAGAAATGCCGTCTGCACAGGTGTAATTTTAGATTTTACGTCATGTCATTATCACCAAAACGTGTCAAACCATTTCACAAAGGTGTTTCGGAATTTAAGATCCTTCCTAGTTTTGGAAGTTTATGTACATGTTGTTTTATGTTTCGATACAGTACATAATGGATATAGTAATACAGTCAGGTCTGCTTATTGTGAACAAGATTTCGTCTGCTTAATATGAAGATTTCTTATTATGAACAAACCCTACGGTCCCAATTTAATAATTTACATAGGGTTTGTATTAAGTTAAGTTCGCATATTATGAAGTCTCTCTATTATGAACACAATTTTTGGTCCCTTGAATGTTCATAATAAAAGAACCTGACTGTATTTTGGATATAGTGATAATTTGTTTTTATGTGAATGTCCAGTTTCAATTAAAAATTTTGACATTTATTTTATTTAAAAAAGAGTATATAGCTCTCTTCATACGAAAATAAATGGGTCCCGGCAATGTTTTGTTAATTAACCGCGCCACGATTTCTAGCAATAAATATCATTTATGCAGTTAGCCAATAAAATGACTGGGTTATAGTTTTGTTAACACATTAATATGTACTTAAAATGTCTCACAATTCAAGTCATTTTAGATTTATATAATTCGGCGTTAACTGTATCAAAGCATGTTAAAATGAGGGCTTTACAAATATTTCGATCTTGTTTAATGAAACACCCAGGGGTGACACCAGGAATTCCATACGCAGATGCTAAACTAAATGTTCGTCCGCCAATTCTTTTCAAAAGACTTTGGCCAGGGTTTTAAGGCCGATCTTGGTGTAATTTTGCACCAATATTTTTTGGAGGTACACCACGATTCGGCTTGCCCGCGGCCGCTGCCGTGTTGAGTTATACCAAGGTGTCAACCTTAAAAAAAACACTGATTTTGGCCCATAAATCAAAAACCTGTTTCTACAAATTAAAGTGTATGGGGGCTAGTCTAAGAAAATGATTGGATTCGTTGATTTATTGTATGTTAACTATATAGTTGTCATTCTTGGTATATAAGTTTGAGATGATAATTTAATTGCTTTGATCCAAGCATAGGCGTCGTAAATACAAGGGTTGACCCTTAGGGCTGCCCGGTAAATGAAAAACTAGGGCCGTGCCAACTGCTTGAGGCCCGTAGTTCGCCCCACCTTTATACAGTGACTATTTCACAAAGGTGATCATTTGATATAAAAATTATCTTGAAAGTGCCTTATAACTATTAATAAATATTATAACTCACTTTTGAAATGTGTTGTAGAATGCAAGATGATAATTTTATATCAGTTATCGCGTTTGTTATAGTTGTTGTTACAAAGTAGTATTGAAATTTATAAAATAATTTCCTAAATCGAAATAGCTCTGCTAGAGGACACATATATTATGGTTGCTCATTTTATTCCACAAGGATCAATTTCATAATTAATAATGCAAAGTACGTATATTTTTAGAAAATCTCAAATTACGACTGCCTAAGCGCTTTGCATTATGAATTAACAGATGTTGCTTTATTAGAACGAGCCCTTCGGTCTCGGTCGCTTCGCGACGGATCACTCTCACAAGGTCGCTTCGCGACCTTTGTTCGTTCGTGTTAGGCACTACGCGATGCAATTAACGGCCGCTTCGCGGCCTTTCCCTCCTCTAAAAGACAGTAATATTAATAATAAATAAGTTAACCTGTGGGTAGTATATTACACACACTAAACGCGCGCTTAAATTCATTCTGGGTTGTGATTCGTTAATGTAATCTGTTTGGGAAATGATGTGATAATTATGTATGTTATTCTCATTACTTATTAGTTATTAATTATTAGTTAATAATATATGATATTGGCTCAATAATTCTCAATTAAGGTAGCTCATTTCAGCTCCATTAAAAGGTTAGCTTGTTAGCTCAAATAAATTGAAACCCGTGGCTGATAAATTATACGCAATTATTTATTTCAGTATATTATATTGCAAAGTAATTTACTTAGCCTGGATTCGGTTAACCGGCTAACCGGTTAACCGTTGCTGACATCGGTTAACGGTTAGAGATTTTATTAACCAGTTAGCCGGTCTGTTGAATATCAACAGAATTATTGGGAAATTAATGTATAAAGTATTATAATTTTTTGAGTTTTTCTGTATATGTAGTCATAAATCCATTACTCATCACCACTTAATAAATTTTCTTGGACAACATTGATTTAAATTTACCTAAAGCACGAAATGTATCAATTAATATACTTATGCGGTTATACTTTATACAGCTGAGTCTTATTCTGTAGTATAATAAAAAATTTATAAAGGATTTAATGTATTGAGTAGGATGGGCGGTTAACCGGTTAACCGTGGCGAGAAATCGAATTGTAACCGTAGCCTCAGATCGGTTAACCAACCCCACCCTTGTGACCAGGGTTGTAAAATATTTGATTTAATTGATAGTAATAATTAACATATCAATCTCATAATTAGACAGATCCTAAATCCTTGATGAATCAACTCCTTAATTAATTTCATAATTTCAGTATAGGTTATAAATTAAGTAATACCATTAATTGTCTTATTAATAGGAAGCCAATATAGGTGTAATAAATAAACAATGCATCAGAGAAGTTAACTACTCGAGTGCATTCTTGTTAACCAAACAAATCAGATCACCCACATGCTAAGAATAATATGATACATTTGAACTAATAACTTTCGTTAATCACTTGAATTGTTTGCAATAGAACACAATCGAAAATTGATTTTGCACTTTGCTATACCTGTGTTGGTACGATACACTATTTATGGTTGATTAGTGCAGGGACTAATTAATTAACTGTGTCACAATCAGAAGAAAAATGGGAATTCGTGAACTGCTATCAGGTGTAGAAATTTAGTGTACGTCTAATGAGTTGAATTTTCTACAGATCGGAGCAAAATTGGGAAGCTAGTACAAAATATCTGTTTTTCGCAACTGTGACGTCATAATCCCGTTATTTTGTTTCAAAAACCAATAGATCGTTGTAGCACTACAAAATTACCCCTGTATACAAATTTTCAGCTTTCTGGGACTCGTAGTCTTTCCAATTAATTACGGACAAACATCCAAACACACACACAACAATTCCTCTTTTAATATATAGATAAGTACAGAATCTACAGATCCATAGTGTGACTATTGATCAGTACAAAAAGCATTCTTCAGTCTATGGCTCTAATAATCTATTGATTATCCTTCCTTCGTGATGGATTTACATATGAAACAACTAAGGAAACACGATTACAATTTGAGAATTATGAAAAGTTATTTAAATCGTTAGATTAACTTTTGCAGCTAATGCTAATCAGAATAGTTTTTTATATGTTATTGAAAAACATTTCATTTTGACATTTTTCGTAATTTAGGGTCTCTTTCGTAAACTAATGGTGCCAACCGTTTCGATATTGTTGGAAATAGAATTTTATGTAGGTTCATGAAATTGTTGTGCTTGTTTGTTGTTTGTAACTTTGTGTTCATGTTTGTATTTGTGTTTATGTTTGTGTCAGCAGGGTCAAAATCTAAGATTCCGTGACCAACCTCTGCAAGTTAAGTTTTAAGTTAAGTTTTATGCTTCAAATCCTTAAAAAATAGTTAAAGAATGAATGGACCTCCCATGGATGACAAATGACGTAGGAATCTTCAAAAGGTTACTACATTAAAAGTACGAGCCCTTCGGTCTCGGTCGCGTTGCGACAGATCGGTGCTACGCACCTCAAGTTAACAGCCGCTATGCGGCCTTACTCCTCACAACTTATTAAGTAATAATTATATTTTTTTATTGGCTTGGTCTTTTTTAATTGACACTATTCTGGCACTAATGATTAGTTACTTCAACTTAAGAGAATGAAAAGTAAAGTGAAAGTTGGGACAAATCTATTTATATCCCTAACCTCAAGTCATGTAGGAGTTTTACGTAATAAATTAATAAGATAAATTTGTACTGTAACTTCTAGGTTGAATTTGAATTTTCATTAATTTGTTTACCTATTTTGTGTAAACAACAACAACAAATATTAATATGAGAAATTTATAAACGTGAAATTCGTGTTCGGCATACTTGTTTACCTATAATACTCGTTGGAAGCTAACTTCTAGGTTGATTTTGAATTTTCATTAATTTGTTAACCTATTTTGTGTAAACAACAACAACAACAAATATTAATATGATAAATTTATAAACGCGAAATTCGTGTTCAGCATACTTGTTTACCTATTATAACATTTGAAAGTTAGTTTATATCTCATATATAAATGCGGTTTTATTCCCCCATCACTTTAATACAATCCGGACAAACACACAAACACACACAAACACACAAACAACAATCGAGATTTAATAATACGAGCCCTTCGGTCTCGGTCGCTTCGCGACGGATCACTCTCTCACAAAAGTCGCTTCGCGACTTTTGTTTGTTCGTGTTAGGCACTACGCGATACAATTAACGGCCGCTTCGCGGCCTTTCCCTCCCCAAAAGCAATAATATTATTAATGAGTTCACCTGTGGCTAGTAAATTATACACTATGACTTAATAACCCGTGCCTAAAATTCATTTTGGGTTGTGATTAGTAACTATAATTAGTTTGGGAAATTATGTTATGTAAGTTATTCTTATTGCTCATTAAATATGAATTATTAGTTAATTAATAGCTCAATAATTCTTAAGGGTCGCTCGTTCAGTTATATTAAAAAGTTAGCTTGTTAGCTCAAATAAATTGAGACCTGTGTTGGTAAATTCTACGCAATTAATTTATTTCAGTAAATTGTATTGCAAAGTAATTTACCAACTCTGGATTTAATCTCTGCTCATGGCCTACTTAATATACGGCTAGATATGTCACCGAGAAGGCCATAAAACGAGAAGGCCAGTTTCTAATTTTCATTTTAGGATAAACTATGCCTCCTATTGTTGTTATTTGGGTTGTATATGGGGTAATCAACTATTGCGAGTCCATTAGAACCACTTTTGAGAATCTCAGATTTGTGGTTAAGCTGTTTTGGCGCCATTTAATGATGACGGTAACAATTTATGGTAAAATGAAAAAAAATTAAAATATCATAAATTTCAGTTTCTTCCTACTGGCCGAAAGCCATCTTGCCGAAAGGCCATCATGCCGAAAGCCATCATGCCGAAAGCCATCTTGCCGAATTTACTGATATTGTGTTTGTGAAAAACTTAATTAAGTAATTATTAACTAAATACATATTACTTAGTAGCTAAAGAGAGATGAGTGAATCTTTAATAAATAAAGTACAAAATAGAAAATAACAAAAAATAGTTAGTATGATAAATTGTGTGATATGCCACGTAGAAACTCGAGATGAGGAATAAACAAATATTCATCAACAAGTTTCTCTATTCTTTTGTTGAGCTGAATATATTTATTCTTTGATTTGGCCAGTTCGTGACCGCTTCGAAATTTTTCCAACGTTATCTCGTTACCACTCTGTTCCGCTACAATTTTACGGATGAGTTTGGAAATTGAAGGATGTGTTATACTTATCCTGATATCAAAGGCTCTATGCCAACCCTCAACAGAATTGTTGGTTCTTGGCAGTGCACACTCAACCCTATCTCTTACATTCCACAGTCCAATGGAGAATAAAGGGCGGCGGCGTCTACCATGATGCTCCAAACCAATCCAGGTTCTTTCGAAATAATCAAGGAATTCGCTTAAATCATTCACTAGTTCATCACTGAGTGAGGATAAAAATTCATCATAGCAAGGAATAACATCAACTGTTGGTACGAAGGCTAGAGCCTGAAACTGCTTTATTATAACAGCAAATTCTTCGTCATTTTGATACCGTTGTTGCAGTCCCAAGGTTTGAATATGTCTCCATATAGCTTGGCCAAAGTGAAAGAAACAGCCTTTAATCTCTGCATTAGGAAAAACCTGTGCAAATGCATTTATTGCAGCTCTTTCATAATCAAACATTATTGTTGCTGGATTGAGCATTGGAAAGTTCTCCTTAAGAGTTGAGAAAATTTCCTTATACACTACCTCAGTTTTAGATTTGGAAATACAAAATACCAATGGAATAGTGACGGTTTCATTAAGTAAAGCATTGATGGTATACAATTGATATCCCACGGGCTCCGAATCGAAGGTACCATCACAAAACCAGTTGGGGTACCTGGTTAGCATTTGGATATTTTCCTGGGTGCCGAGCACAATCAAATCCAATTCTGGGTTGTTAGAGATCAAAAATTGTTGTCCTCTTGTAGTATGCACCGACTCGAAAAAATCATCATCTGGAGCTCTCCTCTTACGCCGCACGATTTTAGACAAACTGTTTTTAGAGGGAAGTTTGACTGCTGCAGGAATCGAAATATATTTCGTAGAATTCTGAATTACAGAAGATGTAGGTTCCTCAGTAAGAGTAGATCACAATTTTATGTCTCCAATAGTTTTGACAGCTTCAATAGCGGCAGAATCAGGAGAATGAGTGTGGGTAGAAGGTGGCTTTTTTATGCATCCGCTAACTCTGTGTGTTGTTATACGTCCATTGCATAAATCTCGTTTCTCACAGCGCCAGTAAGTAGAATCAATTGAGTCTTTATCTTTAATATAGATGTATCCTTTATAGAGTAACTTTCTTCCACTGAATATTGTTGATGAAAATTCCATTTTCCCTTTAATTGTCAAATGAAAAAACTAGTATTTATAAGAGGTATCTATATTGTCGTTTACAAGTTACACTATAATCCTGATGTTTACATCATTACACTCCATTCAAAACTATTTATTATCGTATCAACACCATTGACACCATTGGGATTATAAATAATATCGTCAGTATGGCTTTCGGCAAGATGGCTTTCGGCATGGTGGCTTTCGGCATGATGGCCTTTCGGCAAGATGGCTTTCGGCAAGATGGCTTTCGGCAAGGTGGCTTTCGGCATGATGGCCTTTCGGCAAGATGGCTTTCGGCAAGATGGCTTTCGGCAAGATGGCTTTCGGCAAGATGGGTGGACACGGAGAATAAGACCGCTTCGCGGTCTTATTCTCACCATTAAACCATTATTATGCAGAGGTAAATTCAGGGTTGTAAAATATTTGATTTATTAGTAATAAACATTTATACATCTCACCAGGGTTGTAAATAAATCATTTTATTTTTCTCAAATCAAATCAAATCAAATCATTTTAGGTTAAAATTATTTCAAATCAAATCATTTAAATCATTTGAGATTTCAAATCATTTCAAATCAAATCAAATCAAATATTTGAAATTTCAAATCATTTCAAATCAAATCAAATCAAATATTTGAAATATTTGAAACTTTCAAATCATTTCCGAATCACTGTCAAAACGTATAGAAAATTTGAAAATGATCTTAGATAATTGAAATTTAATTGAAAATGACGTGAAATTATATTAAAGCGATTTTGAACGATTTGAAAATGATTTAATTAAAGAATATTATTTGAAAATGATTTGAAAATGATTTGAAGTAATTTCAAATCAAATCAAATCAAATCATTTGAGAATTCAAATATTTTCAAATCAAATCAAATCAAATCATTTGAGGATTCAAATAATTTCAAATCAAATCAAATCAAATCATTTGAGATTTCAAATTCTCTTAAATCAAATCAAATCAAATCAAATATTTGAAATATTTGATTTGATTTACAACACTGCATCTCACCATAAACAATTCATTTTGCAGGAGCTGGGTTAGTGAATTATTTAATTCAATTGATAGCAACAATTAACATAAGAAATATCATCGTTGGGCAGAACCAAAATCCTAGATTACTTAACTTAATTCATTTCTAGTATAAATCCTAGGTTCCATTGATAGTCTTATTATACGTAGAAGCCAATATACTAATATAGGTGTAATAAATAAACAATGCATTAGACTCTAAGCGCATTCTTGTTAACAAAACAAATCAGATTGATAGTAATATTATACATACTTATGTCATTGACGTAAGCTAAATACATCACGAATAGAATTAAACTGATGGAAGCCAAACTGGATTATAATCAAGTATGCAATTTCGGAAATAATGTAGGTGAAGATTAAATCGTCAAACCTCAATATGTGCAATGACGCAGCAATTGTAGGTTACACTTTTGTAAGTGCCTGGCTCAAATTAAATGCGAGAATTACAAAAAATTCTAGAGTCATGCAATACATTCTGTTTTATAATGTGACAAAATTATTTGACGATTGAATCAAAAATGTAATAGCTATATGCAAATTAGTTCCTACGTGACGTCACAATCCCATAAATCGGTATACGTGTGTCTCATTGTATGTTGTGTTATCATCTAAAATTGTGGGCAAATCGAATAAAAACTGAAAGAGTTATTCCCAAATATGTGCGTTTATGACGTCATAATCCCGTTATTTCGCTTAGAAAACCAATAGATCGTTATCAGCGTGTAAAATTACCCCTGTATGCCAATTTTCAGCTTTCTAGGACTCGTAGTCTTTCCTATTAATTCTGGACAAACACACACACAAACACACACTTCACTTTGCTATACCTGTGTTGGTACGATACACTATTTATGGTTGATTAGTGCAGGGACTAATTAATTAACTGTGTCACAATCAGAAGTAAATGGGAATTCGTGAACTGCTATCAGGTGTAGAAATTTAGTGTACGTCTAATGATTTGAATTTTCTACAGATCGGAGCAAAATTGGGAAGCTAGTACAAAATATCTGTTTTTCGAAACTGTGACGTCATAAACGCATTATTTTGTTTCAAAAACCAATAGATCGTTGTCGCAGTACAAAATAACCCCTATATACAAATTTTCAGCTTTCTGGGACTCGTAGTCTTTCCAATCAATTACGGACAAACATCCAAACAAACAAACAAACAAACACACAACAATTCCGCTTTTAATATACAGATAGTCCCGATTGAGTTGAAATTTTCAGTGCAGCTAGTACTTTTGTATATACTGTCCAAAAACACTCTAATCTCAATTTATGAAATGTTCAGAGAGGGGCCTTAATTTTCAAAATGATTGCCGGAGGCCCTTTGAATTTGTCGCTTTAAAAAAGTTTGCCCAAATTTTCGAGACCGGCATGGGAGCTTAAATCGCGAGATATACCCTAAAGCATAAAACTTAACTCGCCGAGGTTGGTCACGGAATCTTAGATTTTGACCCTATTATGTTTGTATAGATTTTGATTTTAATGTAACAATCATACAAGGTATATTACTAGGGGATAACTAGATTATTGCACAATAATACAAATGCTATAGCAAACTAATTCTAAAACAAGGCATGGCATATAATGTTAGTATTTCAAGAAGCAGTCAGTACAATTGCCACTACAAACACAAATAATATTATCTGTGTTGTCTAGTATAATACCGTATAAGAACCTGAGGTGCCCTTTGCCTAGAGTATGCTTGAGTACTCCATCAGGTGAGAAGATACGGATTTCGTTAATTAAGCAATCAGTAATTATGAAGTTGCCTCTCTTATCTATTGTGAAGAAGAAGGCTGATGTCATTTGTTGTTCTTGTCCTGCTAACTCTATCTTCTTCAGATAAGTACCGTCTCTGTTGTAGCAGTAGATTGTATTCTGGTTTCGAGATATAATATGGAGAGTGTCTGCGTATATAACGATGTCAGTGGGTAATTTGATTTCTCCAGAACCGAACTCTTTAACAAATTGGAGATCTAAGTTAAATACTTGCATTCGTTGTACATTAAAATCACAGACATAGACGAATCCCGCTTCATAACACAATCCTGCTATTCCCATAAAGCATCCTGGTGCATTGCCTCTCGAGCCCGTTTTCTTAATGAACTGTCCGGCTAGACTAAACCTCAACAAACTATCTCCAGCCCTATCAGTCACAAACACTCCCTCCTGTGACACACAAATACCATGTGGCTCTTTTAAGTGGTCAGTTCCGAATGAACGCAGATATTCTCCTTCTGTATTCAGCACTTGAATACGATTGCTACCTTGATCCGTAATGAAAACCTCATTCGTATTTCTATCGATTGATATTCCTCTGGGATTACTAAACTCTCCATTTCCTCTACCCATCTTACACCTCTCAAGAACAGGGTTTACTCTCCCCACATACTCTGGTATCAGTTCTATAAGATCAGTCTCTTCTATCGCCTTACGAATCCTACCAGAGAAACAACGAAACTCAACAAACTCCAGATTTGCTACTGCTACCTTTTCAGCTGTTCTCAATTCAATTTCTCTATCTAACTTCTCTTTGATAGCGTCTAGGGCCTGACCTACTAAGTTGCTAACCATTGTACCCTGAATGGTATTCTTTGTTATTCTCAGCTGACTAATCGCTTCCTCCAATTCCACATTCCTATCGTGTCCCTCTTTAATCCCGGCAAGTCGGGACAGGAGGTTGTCTCTGCGTTCCTCGAGACTCCTGTACAGCTCTTCAAACGTGCGTAGTATCTCCAACTTAAGGGCTTCTAGCCTAGCGTAGATATCGAATACTTCTCTTGCAGCGGCCATTGGTTTAGGTTATTTATCTAATAATTAAGGGATGTACACAACTTTAGAAAAATCTAAAATTAGACCTGTGCCGACAGCATGTTCTTTGGAGGCACTATATTTTGTTGGTTGGTTGGTTGATTGATAATGTCTTCATAAGAAATGCCGTCTGCACAGGTGTAATTTTAGATTTTACGTCATGTTATTATCACCAAAATGTGTCAAACCATTTCACAAAGGTGTTTCGGAATTTAAGATCCTTCCTAGTTTTGGAAGTTTATGTACATGTTGTTTTATGTTTCGATACAGTACATAATGGATATAGTAATATTTTGGATATAGTGATAATTTGTTTTTATGTGAATGTCCAGTTTCAATTAAAAATTTTGACATTTATTTTATTTAAAAAAGAGTATATAGCTCTCTTCATACGAAAATAAATGGGTCCCGGCAATGTTTTGTTAATTAACCGCGCCACGATTTCTAGCAATAAATATCATTTATGCAGTTAGCCAATAAAATGACTGGGTTATAGTTTTGTTAACACATTAATATGTACTTAAAATGTCTCACAAAACAAGTCATTTTAGATTTATATAATTCGGCGTTAACTGTATCAAAGCATGTTAAAATGAGGGCTTTACAAATATTTCGATCTTGTTTAATGAAACACCCAGGGGTGACACCAGGAATTCCATACGCAGATGCTAAACTAAATGTTCGTCCGCCAATTCTTTTCAAAAGACTTTGGCCAGGGTTTTAAGGCCGATCTTGGTGTAAATTTTGCACCAATATTTTTTGGAGGTACACCACGATTCGGCTTGCCCGCGGCCGCTGCCGTGTTGAGTTACACCAAGGTCTCAACCTTAAAAAAAACACTGATTTTGGCCCATAAATCAAAAACCTGTTTCTACAAATTAAAGTGTATGGGGGCTAGTCTAAGAAAATGATTGAATTCGTTGATTTATTGTATGTTAACTATATAGTTGTCATTCTTGGTATATAAGTTTGAGATGATAATTTAATTGCTTTGATCCAAGCATAGGCGTCGTAAATACGAGGGTTGACCCTTAGGGCTGCCCGGTAATGAAAAACTAGGGCCGTGCCAACTGCTTGAGGCCCGTAGTTCGCCCCACCTTTATATAGTGACTATTACTCGGAGTTTAACCGGAATGCGGGTAAAGTCCAGCCTGTCCAGGTGACCGGGTGGTTTACGACGCCTATGGAGCCGAGTGCTTAGTATTTGGTTTTAACAGCATTCCGGTTGTTAAATCTGTAACTATGACCTATCATTTTCACGATTTTAATTACTATGCTATTATTAATGGCATTAATTATTCAAGTGCTTACTAATTATCGGCCAACACCTTTTATTATATACACCCAGTTCACAAAGGTGATCATTTGATATAAAAATTATCTTGAAAGTGCCTTATAACTATTAATAAATATTATAACTCACTTTTGAAATGTGTTGTAGAATGCAAGATGATAATTTTATATCAGTTATTGCGTTTGTTATAGTTGTTGTTACAAAGTAGTATTGAAATTTATAAAATATTTTCCTAAATTGATATAGCTCTGCTAGAGGACACAATATAATATGGCTGCTCAATATATGCCACAAGGATCAATTTCATAATTAATAATGCAAAGTATATTTTTAGAAAATCTCAAATAACGACTCCCTAAGCCAGTGGTTCCCAACCTGGGATGCATGAACTCCTTGGGGGTGCACGGGACAAGGAGTGGAGTGAATATTGAGCATTTAAAAATAAAGTTTTTAAAATATAGTTATAATCTACAAGTTAAATTATGATTACTCGACTATATTGATTTATTACTATTGTGTTCTGTAAGTACCCGACGCTTTTTCAAAGAGGGCTTGGTCCGTACTGGTCCATTTACCACAACCTACCTTTGGGCATTCGCCCCCCACCCCGCCCCCCAATATTGGTGCACCTCATAATTTTATCCTCCCTAAAATCACCAAAATATTGTTGTCATAAATTGTTAGTAATACTCAATGATATTTGAAAATCCTCTTCACCCAAATTTTTCTCCTCGCTGCGCTCGCTCGTCTATAAATCCATGTATACTTAGATTAACCTTGTGATATTATTAGATACTGACGCTTTTCATCCTAATGAGACTATATGGTGTTCACCCCCCATCCTGTTTTTATAATCGATGCCCTTGTCAATAGAATCCTTCAGACTCAGGTATGTCCTGGGGGTGCACCACCAAATTTTCGGGTATCAGGGGGTTCACGAGTTAAAAAAGGTTGGGAACCACTGCCCTAAGCGCTTTTCATTATGATTAACAAACGTTACTTTATTTTAATAAGTAGAGAATCTACAGATCCATAGTGATGACTAATTGATCAGTACAAAAAGCATTCTTCAGTCTATGCCTCTAATAAGCTATTGATTATCCTTGGTGATGAATTAGATACTAAACAGCTAAGGAAACACGATCACAATTTGAGAATTATGAAAAGTTATTTAGATCGTTTAGATTAACTTTTGCAGCTAAAGCTATTCAGAAATAGTTTTTTTATATGTTATTGAAATACATTTCATATTTCAATTTGATATTTTTCGTAGTTTAAGGGCCTCTTTCGTAAACTAATGGTGCCAACCGTTTCGATATTGTTGAAAATATTATTTTATTTATGTAGGTTCATGAAATCGTTGTGCTTGTTTGTTTGTATTTGTATTTGTGATTATGTTTGTGTTTGTATATTTTTTGCTTTAATAGTACAGTAGATGTCGGATATAAGCACACCGGTTATAAGAACATATCGGATATAAGCACACTATGTTGGAAAACGGTTGCCATATACCCTGTATAATTTATGTCGGTTATAAGCACCTTAAGTGCAGTTCCCGACGATGTGCTTATAACCGGCATCCACTGTATAGCAATAATGCAAAATATATTACTAGGGGGATAACTAGATTATTGCACAATGATACAAATACTATAGCAAACTAAATATAAAACAAGACGTGGCATATAATGTTATTATGTTAGTATTTCTGGAAGAATTCATTAGCATTGTCACTACAAATCATAGACTCCTTTAATAGAAGGACTTGTATCTGACAATCTGGGATTGCGGAACTTGGGTCCCAAGTTCAATTTAGGTCCCATCATATCTTGGGTTGTACACATGCTAGAACCTTCATCTTGGTGTCTAACATGGGATATTGAGGGATGAGAAATTAATTAATTACACTTTTGACCTTTTACCACGTCACCTAAAGGTCATTTTAACACAAATAGTCTTTGTAAATATGTATATATTTCTGTGTTCAGAGTTGATTGAATCAACTACAAGACCCACGGGGTTGATTTTTGGCATGCAGGGGTATTTTGGATCTTGCTCGGACAAGTTCGAGTCTTGAACCAAAATTCACACCTACCATGGAATTATGACGTCATTGTCACCTTTCCAAAATGTGAAAATTCACCTATTAGCTTATAACTCACGCTCCATGGGAGATAGAAACGTGAAAATTTAATACAATATGTATATTAATAGCACCTACATATTTTCCACCAAAATCACAAATATGCTTGCTCATTTTCCAATCAAAAGTATTTTCTAACTATTACGTCATCATGATAATGCAAAAAAAAAAAAATTGTGTACAACCCAAGATATGATGGGTCCCAAATTGAACTTGGGACCCAAGTTCCGCAATCCCAGATTGTCAGATACTAGTCCTTCTATTAAAGGAGTCTATGCTACAAATACAAATAATACTATATGTGTTGCCTAGAGTATGCTTGAGTACTCCATCAGGTGAGAAGATACGAATTTCGTTAATTGAGCAATCAGTAATTATGAAGTTGCCTCTCTTATCTACTGTGAAGAAGAGAGCTGATGTCATCTGTTGATCTTGTGCTGCTAATTCTATCTTCTTCAGATAAGTACCGTCTCTGTTGTAGCAGTAGATTGTATTATGGTTTCGAGAAATAATATGGAGAGTGTCTGCGTGTATAACGATGTCAGTGGGTAATTTGATTTCTCCAGAACCGAACTCTTTCACAAATTGGAGATCTAAGTTAAATACTTGGACTCGTTGAACACTCAAATCACAGACATATACGAATCCCGCTTCATAACACAATCCTGCTATTCCCGTGAAGCATCCTGGTGTAAGACCTCTCGAGCCAGTTTTCTTAATGAACTGTCCGGCTAGACTAAACCTCAACAAACATTATCTAGCCCTATCGGTCACAAAGACTCCCTCTTGTGACACACAAATACCATGTGGCTCTTCAAGTGGTCAGTTCCGAATGAACGCAGATATTCTCCTTCTGTATTCAGTACTTGAATACGAGTCGACTGTTATTATAATCAACAATGTACACTTCATTCGTATTTTCATCGATTGATATTCCTTTAGGATTAATAAACTCTCCATTTCCTGTACCCTCATTACACTTCTTAATATGCATTTGCAGTACAGTGCACTATCAATGGCTAGTGCTGATGGCGTGGGAGATAGCTTCCTCTTCCCGCGTGGAGAGAGTGCGTAGCGATATACGAGCTAAGTTCCTTAGAGCTCACCAGGCACTGCGGGCCCGAGAGGCTGATCTGCTAGCAGAGCTGCAGAGACTAGCGGATGAGCACACGGGAATAATGCTACAAATCAAACGACTGTCGAGTTCGAAGGATGCTCTCAGGGATTCTCTTACGGACATTGAGAAGAAAAAATATTCTCGATCAGTCGCTAGCGCCTATTAATGCACGCATTGCATTGCGGCGTTAGAAATAAACCTCCAGAGAGCAAAATATAGCTACCAGAGTGTGTCATTGGAATGGGACATAGAGCTAGATAAGAAACTGAGTGTAGCAGGTGAGATACGACTTAATGCTGCGAAGGAAGGAGTACGAGACTACAAGGAGATAGGAGACCCTGTTGCGGTATTTGGGAAACACGGAGAATCGGGATTTTCTTCACCTGGCGTGTTCTGGCATCTAATGGTATAGCTGTTAATCCTGTGGATAATTATATTTAAATTTGTGATGAAGGGAATAATCGTATACAAGTTTATAACAAATCATTTGAATTTGTATTCCAATTCAGTGATAAGGTGAATGTCCCAAATGGTATTTGTATCAAACAGAACAAGATATATGTCACACAATTTAACTCTCATTGTCTCAACATATACTCTACGGAAGGGAAATTCCTGAACTTCAGTTGGGGTTAAAGGAAAGGAGGAATTACAGTTTGAACCTCGATAGGACTTGATGTTTCCACCGACAAGAATAGAATATATATAGCTGAATTTGATAATTATAGAATTCAATGTTTGAACTTTTTAAATCTCAAATTTGACTCTTTTATTGAAGATATTCCTTATGCTGTAGATGTCAAACTGACTTCTGATGAGATTGTAGTATTGTCACACCGTAATCCCTGTGTGTCTCTGTACACATATTCTCACCAATTGATCCGTGAAATTATTCCTAGAGGTGAAGAAGGTAATGCTGTTTTGTATCCTTTTTGTTTTATTCTCGATAGTTACTCGAATATTATCATTCCTGATCTCTGGCTCATTGTGTCTGTGTCTATTCTTTTGGAGGAGAGTTGGTATACAGATTCGGGAAAGAAAGAGAGAACAGAAGAAATTACCTAGAGCCACGAGGAATAGCAATTGATGTTGAAGGGAGGATTATCGTTGCTTCTTCTAATCCCGAATATTGTATTCAAGTGTTTTGAATTCTGACAAATACTCACTGTTTAACATTTCTATTCATTCACATTTCCTACTTTTATTATTTTCATATTATTTATCTTACACTATATGTAGTGACTTTACTCAATTACTATCATTGTTTGTTAAACCTCGAATTGGTTTATGTAGTATAAGTTCACATAATGGGCTATCTTATTTTCCAATTTTTAGCAACGAAATGCCAGCTCAGAGGAATATATTTTTCGTTGCTTACTAGTTACTACCTTTGAGATCCGGGCCTTTAAATTGTTGGTAATTCTTTCTCCCTTACACATAAGTACGTACTAAGCGAGTTCCACTGTAGTTGTTATTCCTGGTATATAAGTTAAGAGATGATAATTTAATTGCATGGACCCAAGCATAGGCGTCGTAAATACGAGGGTTGGCCCTTTGGGCCTTCCGATAAATTAAAAACTAGGGCCATGCCAACTGTTTGTGGGCTGTAGTTCGCCCCACCTCTATACAAGTGTACTATTAACCGGAGTTTAACCGGAATTTGGGTAAAGTCCAGGTAACCGGGTGGACAGCATTCCGATTGTTAAAAAGGAGATCCAGTATTTTTCATATAAATTTGGGAAATATCTTAATTGATATTCACATGAATACGTACATTCAAAACTTGTATTTTAATTAACAATTGCATCATTTGTAACCCTCATTTTTTGATTAATTAATCGAGAATTGGTTTAAATCTCAGGGCATTTCCTGATTTCCATAATAGTGCATTATGTCTGACACAACTCAGAAACTGCCTCAGACGAATAAGCGAGTTCGTTTGGACCCGCGTGTCACTCAGCTAATAGAACAGGGTGTAGCCAACAAGCATAGGAGCATATTCCTAATCGTGGGTGATAAAAGCCGCGAGTTAGTAGCACCGCTTCTACAGCTGTTGGCGCGGGCCCGTAGCGAAGCGCAAGGAATGCCGTCTCTGCTCTGGTGCTACAAAAAGGATTTAGGTTTCACAACGCATCGCAAGAAGCGAATGAAGGAGCTACAGAAGAAAATGCGGATTGGACTAATAGACCCTAAGGAGGGGGACCCGTGGGAACTGTTTATTTCCTCCACCAACATAAGATATTGCTATTATGCAGAGACACATAAGATACTCGGAAATACGTTCGGAGCCTGTGTGCTGCAGGACTTCGAAGCGCTAACTCCAAACATACTGGCTAGAACCATTGAGACGGTAAGTTGTACTTATTCGTAAATTGTAATACTTTTATACAGTAATCTCCCGTTATAACGAAGTCGGATATAACGAAATATCCCAGAGCACTAAATAATAATAATAATAATAATTAATTATTATCCGTTTATGATGAATATCGGGATATAACGAAGGAATTTACAGGTCCCAAGCACTTCGTTATAACAAGAGTTCACTGTATATGTTTATATTATTTGGTGTTAATGGTTGAAGGAATTGTTAGGGGATACTTTTCAAGTTATTCAGAATTTCTGAGTATATAATTATACGTACAGTCAGGTCTGCTTATTGTTAACAATTTTTCGTATACTTATTATTATGAAAAACTTTTATTATGAAATGGTCCCAATTTAACATATTACTAGGGTTTGTACTTTGTAGTAATTGTCTAATTGAGTTCGCTTATTATGAAGTTTATTTATTATGAACACAATTTTTGGTCCCTTGAATGCTCATAATAATAAAATAACCTTCTGTATGTAAATTCCCCTGGCCTGAGGTATCTCATTATATTACCTTAATGACTTACTAATAATATCTGGGAAATTATGATCTAACAATGCCAAATACACTCATTTGTGTCTCATTAATGATCAGCTACAACAATGCAAATCCAATTATAAGTAATAAGAATCTTATAGTCACGCCAACGTGCCAGTCAGGTAAACACATTCTTGTGTTACTACGTTCTAATTGATTACCAGTAAACTTAATCTTAAATCCATACGTTTAATGATAATTGTGAGGTTGTCGACAGTTCTGTAGAATCAGGGTTGTCGTGGGAAAGGAATTGGTATTCTCTTCTTACTATAATCCTGAATATATTCGTATTTTGATCTTGTGTTATTTGACTATTTATTTATTATTTACATACCTTTCCCACAGATTTATTGACTTAGTGATAACTTATATGGGAAACATTGGTCAATAAGAGTTTATTATATTCTGTAGATGTTAATGTTGAAGTGTGAGTCTGAAACTGCGTACGAAATGTGCAAGAAGGTATTATTGCAATTAATGACCTGAACAAATTTCAGATTTCAGATTTCACTGTTTATTCGCGAATGCACCAAATTCGTACTTACACTGCTACCCTTTTATTAACATCAATTATATACAATTCAAAATCTACATAAAATCTACCAAATTATAGTTTTTGCTCCCAGTTGTCTAATTTTAAGAAAGGGAGTCTCGTTCTATTTAACTCTACATTTCATCAATTGACAGTTACACACATTGTTCAATAAATTAGGAATGCACACAGAATACAAGCAGCAAGAAATAAGTTAGAAACAACATAAGCCATAAATATCTACCCATTGATAACAATAAAAAAAGAAAATCCCAGCACAACACGGCTAACTCGCTACGCTTTTAGAACGCCTGCAATGCGAATACATTCTTGCTATCCACAATAACGAACTGTTGCCTCCTACCAAGTACGATCCCCTTAGGCGCTACAAACTCCCCTACATCGTGTCCCGTACCGTCCCCTATCTCTCTAAGGTACGTCCCTGTTATCGAGCTGTATAGGTTGACGCAGTGCTGCTCCCTGTCTACTATAATTATGTTGTTGAAGATGTCAAAGCAGAAACCGAACGGTTCGCGTAGGTGTTGGTTATCAATCAGTGTCCGCAGAATAGTTCCGTTCATGTCGAATACCTGAACCGCGAAATCTGCGAAAGCTAACAAAAGGTATACTTTCCCTTCGAAAACTTTAACACTCATTACTTTAGTTCGATACTCCAAGTCTAAATCTTCTGAGTTATTCCCTATTGTGTTAAGGTAAATAGGGGACCCACTGATTGCATCCAAATCTTCATCAAACACATGTAGTCTATGTGTATACATTCCACACCCGTATATACGGATCTCAGGCTCGTACTCACTGTCCACGAATGGATAGTATATAGGATCTGCTGTTTCTTTTAGCTGCACAATATTACCGTAGGTTTTATCCATCTTGACAATACTAGTCTGGTCTTTATCATTAGGTGAATCCATGCACGTAATGTACAGATACTGATCATACAGGTATATACCGAATGGAGATAGCATTTCTCCATTGCCCGAGAGCGTATCTACATACTCACCATAGTCATCGAATACCTGTACTCTGTCTGTATAGTCCCCTGAGTCCACAATGTAGAGGTAGTTACTGACGGGGTCTATTGCTATGGATCGAGGCGTCTCTATCTCATAGTCTTCTTGTCCCCGGGTGACCTTGGACCAGTAGGGCTGTGTGTACTTCTCGTGATCTTCCGTGACACAGAATTGTATTAGGAACTGGTCTGTTGAGTCCAAGTCGCAATTTACTTTTGTGATGTTGACGAGTGTTAGGTTTTTGTTATACTTCTCAATCTCTTTGTCAGTTAACTTGAGACTACTCTCCTTCTTCATAGTGGCCTTAGACTCTAGTAGTTTCATTATCTTATCGTAGTGCTTCTTAATATTATCAAGCGCTTGGTCTCGCTCTAGTTCTAGCTTCATTATGATCACACGCTCCCGATCCTCAATGCGTTTGTAGAGCTCATGGAAGTTACCCGCCACGTCGCGAATCGTCTCTTCGTACTCGTATTTGATTAGTTTCTCCATCCATTCATACCGCTCTGTGTGAGCCATCAGTTCGGAGGGGATTGAGTCCTCGCTGGAGTTTATGGTAACCCCGGGTAGATTCAATTCTGGGAAGTTTAATGTAGCCAGTTTGTACTGTGAGGGCTAATTGCTTTCTATATAATAGTTTTATTGAAAATTTAAGTTTTATTATATAGCAGTGGTACATTCACAGGACATTTATATTAACTCCTTATCTAATTTCTACTGTTAAGCACATTATATACAGTAAGACTTCGTTAGTACGAACACCAGGGGACCATTATAATGTGTTCTACTTATCCGGAATTCGTATTAACCGGTGTCAAGCCTAATATTGGTTCATAACAGAGAGCAATTTACCTATCAGTACTAAGTAGACAGGAATTTATAATAGTATTCCAATTGTGGTGATACCAATCGCTGGTCTCATAGGTGGTATTATAGAATCTGTTTGTTATATCCGAATTGGTTATAACGGGAGTTTACTGTATGTTAATTTGTTATTATACATAATCGCATTGAGTATCCCTGGTCCCCTAGGTAGCGGGCGGCGGCCTGGTTCTTATCCTGCTCAGAACTCTGCAGTCCCTGAAGCAGCTATACACTCTAACCATGGATGTGCACGCCAGATACCGTACAGAGAGTCACCAGGATGTAGTGGGCAGGTTTAACGAGAGGTTCCTACTCTCCCTCACGGCCTGTGGCGCCTTCCTAGCTCTAGACGATACGTACCACGTGCTGCCGCTCTCCTCCAAGTCTCTCAAGAAACAGACAGCAGACACTGTTGTTGTTGATACGAGTGAAGAACTGACAAAGTTAAAGGTACATAATTAATATAGATTCTGCTCCGATTAATTGGGTAACTTTGCTCTGAAGATAGTTTGAACCAATTAACCGGGTAGCCAAAATAACCGAAAATATTGCAAGCCAAACTAATTCCGTTCCGTAAATCCTGTGAAAGTCTACTGTATACCTCCTGTACTTCATGCTCTAACATACATATACAGAAGTTATGTGAACAACTTTTCGCCTGCTTAATATGGACGAACTTTTTCCCCAATTTAATGACTTAATAGGGGTTGTATTAAGTTGAGTTCGCTTATTGTAAAGTCTCTGAATTATGAACACGAATTTTGGTCCTTGAATGTTCATAATAGAAGTACCTGACTCCAAATTCTATAATACCATTACCCACACTACACTGGTATCCCCTTAGGACTCCCTCTCTGACACGAGACCTCTCATCGACGTGCTCAAGTGCTGCTGTACGCTGGACCAGTCCCGGACGCTCCTCAAGCTGGCAGACTCCATCTCCGACAAGACGCTACGCGCTACTCTCGCTATCACGGCAGCCAGGGGCCGGGGCAAGTCCGCATGCATGGGACTAGCGCTAGCTATGGCCATTGCGTTCGGGTACGTTTCTGCTATTATTCAGTATCATATTGTTCGAATACCGTATTTCCTGAATTAGCGCCGTATTATTTATCCAATTTCCTTATGAAAACAGCTGTGAAATCAATTTTTCGGAATATCTGCCACAAATATTACTTTAGACATGCCCAATTTTACACCCAGTTATATGTACTAACATAGTAGTTCGTTATGCAGGCTAAAATCTATTATACAACTAGACACTTCGCACTTTTATCGAGAAGGGATGGATATTATCTTGGTTACCAATTAGGTACGGAGCTATTTTCGTGACCTCGCCCTCTCCAGAGAACCTGCGGACTCTTTTCGAGTTCCTATTCAGAGGTCTGGACGCCCTAGCCTACGAGGAGCACACTGACTACGAAGTGCTACGCTCCACCAACCCAGAGTTCAAAGGCGCTGTCACTCGTCTCAACGTGTTTAGAGAACACAGACAGATCGTACAGTACATCCACCCTAAGGATTCCCATTACCTCGCCCACGCAGAGCTCTTGGTTATAGACGAGGCGGCAGCTATTCCCCTGCCTATGGTCAGGAAACTAATGGGACCCTATCTGATATTCATGGCTTCTACAGTTAATGGGTTAGTGTAATCTAATTGTACATATTTGAATAGTGTGTGTATACAGTAGCTCGCTAATACGAAAGGGGCGTCGAACTTGTTCGTATTATCCGGAGTCATAGTCACCTTCGAATTTGATATAATAAGAACTTTGTTATAACTTATAACGTACCTACTAAAAGGTGTAGTATGTATTTATATGTAGAGTAAACTCGGTTAGTACTTAATTTCACTCGGAAAATTCGTATTTCTTTCCAGTTCCAAGGGGCACGTTATATCCGAGTGTACTTATTACAAGTACAACAGAATCTCTTTAAATCCCACCATACACGATGCAACTTTTGCACGCAACAAAGTTGCATGCAACAAGGCAACATACACAGGTGCAACAATTTTGCAAGCAATATTTATTTTAGAGCAACAATTTTGCATGGAAATTACTTTTTAGTAAATTAAATAGGTACACTAGAAAATCATGAACATGAGAATTCTTCAATTGTTTTGAGGAGGTAAAGAATGCAAACGAAATAATCTGAAAAATAGTACTGAATTTCCATATTTTCTTGCACAATGTTGCAAGAAAATTGAATATGTTCAATTTCCATGCAACAATTAACATACACGGTCCAACTTTGTTGCATCGTGTATGGTGGGCTTAATACGACATCAGGAGATCGTCAAATAGTGTTCGCCTTATCTGGAATTCGTATTAACCAATATCATGTATTGAAAGGGCTTTGAAGTGGACTGAAATAATAGTATTAACCGTGTCGGTACTAACGAGGTTCTACTGTATATTAATTTTATACATTACTACGAGTCTGCGAACTGAGCTAGAACTTACTAACCTGAATGTATTATGTTCGTACTAACGAGAGTGACTGTACGTATTTATACAATTACAACTTAAAAGCAATCGATTTGACATAAGTGATTTGTTTGAAAATAATCATGGCTAACTTGTATCGTACAATAGAAAACTCAGTTATAACTTACCTGTATTTAACAATAATCTATGTAGAAGTTCAGCGTTTTTATGGAGTTTTCAGTTCAAATGAATTTATACTTTCCCTTTGGCTCCTAATGGCTATTGTTGTAATACTATACAACACAGTATCTACCGTTTTTATTAGATTAGTTGAGTTATCAGTAACTATGTGCTTTTCTTGTGGAATAACATGTTTGCAACTGTATATATCTGACTAGCAATGCGTGTCTATGTTATTTTATTGATTTAACCCTCAATCAATTAGACTACTATTAGATAATATAGGAATTGCCACCATAATTACACAATAGTAGGCGAATAAATGATTGTTTAATATATTAATGAAATTGGATATTAATTGCCCAATAATTAATCATATATCTGTCTTGTGTAACAAATTAATAATATAGTACGTACGCTTAATTGTATTACACAGTTGAGTACAGTAGACTTTCGTTAATTAATACGAACACTGTCGGAATTTGTTTGTATTATTTTTGAATTTCGTATTAACTGGAGTCACTTGCATGCATTTGTATAGGCTAGGGAATTAAACCTTGTGCTCCTAAACCGATATTTCTCCTTATCCATGTTCGTATGAACAAGAGTCTATTGTACCTTATAATATTTTCCTAAATACAGTAGAACCTCGTTCGTACGAACAAAGTTAATACGAACACTATTTCAGTCCCCTTCAAAGCCTTTTCAATACAAATGATATTGGTTAATATGAATTCCGGATAAAGCGAACACATTTTTACGGTCCCCTGGTGTTCCTACTAACGAGGTTCTACTGTAATGCTATTCACAATTCTCTTAGATAATGCCATTATGATAATGGTTACATACTCCCATAGGCTATGATACTCCCTATCATTTAGTTACGAAGGCACTGGCAGAAGTTTGTCCCTTAAGCTAATAGAGCAGCTAAAGACACAGAGTGCCCAGTGCGCTGCTCCCTCTGAAGACTCGCGTCCCCTGTCCGGCTGCAGACTCCTGCACGAGGTTACGCTGGAGGAGCCTATCCGGTACGGAGCGGGGGATCTGGTGGAGAAGTGGCTACATGACCTGCTGTGTCTGGATGTTAACAAGGTTAGTGTTGGTATAACCATAGTCTATGGGTATAACTCTATGAGCTCGATAATACTATCCATGTGTCAACAATAATCTAAGTGGTTCCTTAACTTAACGATTAAAAATTTGAAATTAATTTTGACTTTTAAAATGTATATTGAATTATGTGTATTATACAGCCATTTGTAAATACGCTCCTAATCCTGGTCTGATCCAATTTCCATACGCCTAAATCAAAAATTAATTGTACGGTTAGGGGAAGATTCCAAATTTTCGCGCTCCTAATTACTATTTTCCAAAATCATACTTCAAAAGAAGCGTCTCACGCTCTTGGATAATTCCTTGATTGAATTATATCTATGTTATTTTTCTGTGTATACGAGATACAACAGAGATTTCTTATATTCCAATTCTACTGCAAGCCAACAAATCATTTGCAACTATCGAATATTACTTAGTTTCTTATTATAATAATGAATTTATGTCTAAATTTGCACTTTGATTAACGAGAAATTTATCAGATTTGCCTTTCTTGTAAATCTTGTTAGCCCACTCATTTCCCTCCTCCGTGACCTCAAAAATTTTAACTATTTTATAGAATTATCTCCTGGCTATACAATGACTGTAATTAATCTGTCTTCTGTATTAATTACTTTAATTTGTCACTACATATTGCATTTCTATTAATTTAATAAAAATTATCTTTCAGTTTCACTAAAACTTATTCTTTGTTTATTGTGTCTAATTAATTAACACACATACCATTTGGTAGAGATAATTGTTCTGTATATAACCACTTTCAAAAACCACATTATAACAATATAGTTGTCGATCAGCCTATAGCCTAGTCTATACTTAAATATCACCGAATGAATATAGTATACTGATAATTATAAGATGCGCTTTTCTAGTTTGTTGTTGTTGTTGTCTCTTCTGGTTTATATCAGATATTCCGACTCACAAGATACTGAGTTGTTGGGCCCTACCTTTGATCAGCTGTCGGGACGAATAGATGTGCGTTTGGTGCACAATTACAGGTGTAAGAGTGGTAGGCGGTATAGCAGTGGGAGAGTAGAGATTTTATTACACGGGCAATGGGGCACGATTTGTAGGAATCGATTTACTAGAGCTACTGGGGACGTATTGTGCAGGGAAATGGGGTTTAGCCATTACATTCACTACGAGTATTTATATTGTGAGAGAGCGAAAAGCGAAGTCCCCATGTGGTTGAGTTATATTGAGTGTAAGGGTACCGAGAGTAGCTTTAAGGATTGCAAATCTAGCTCCGAAAGACAGTCATTCTGTAGAGATTATTACGGTTATTACCACGGGAGAGATTTGTCCCTGACGTGTGCTAAAAAGGTGCACCATTCGCCCCAGAATCTTCCAGTCTCTCTATCTCTCCCCATTCCTGTAAAAGATTCTGAAACTCCCATTCCAACCCTCCAATCCCGTTGCGCGGGAGTAGTGACTATCTCCTATAAGGATACAACAGGCTACATATCCGCTATTGGCGTTCAATCAGTGGTCGGTAGCATTATATGCGAGCAGCTAGGCCACTACAAGTATCTAGGCCCGCTCCCTGACGAGTATCTGAGAGCCGTTAACCAATCTATCCCGATTCTGCTAGCAAAGCCTGCTTGCCTGGGCAAGGAGTCTGAGCTTAGGGACTGCCCCCACTGGGGGTGGGGTCCCTTCCCACACCTGTCCCAGTACGGAGCCTATAGCGTACAGTGCGCTTGTGAGCCGAGGTTCGAATGCGGAGAGCCGGAGCAGGCGCTGCTGCGTCTGAGGAGTCGACCGGTGCCCTGGGAGGGGAGACTCGAGGTTAGGATCGACGGGCAGTGGGGGAGCGTGTGTGGACACGGCTTCTCGAGGGAGGCGGCCACCGTCGCGTGTCGCGAGCTGGGATTCGGGGCCTATCTTAACTACCACAAGGCAGACCCTAGGAACGGAGGGTACGGGGCTATTAAGCTGCGAGACGTGGCGTGTGTGGGGAATGAAGAGTCGCTCCTCGACTGCCCACATCACCTCATCGAGTCGACAGACAGGTACTGCAATAGTCACTACTCGGATATCATCCTTAGGTGCAACGCGGAATCCCCTGTACCGAAAGTGCGGTTAATCTCACCCGCTTATGTTAGCGACTACAGATTCGGCGGCGTGTGTAAGCTGCTTGAGTTCGAGCACGAGGGCGAGTGGTACCCCCACTGCTGCGAGGGGGGCACGGGGGTACAATACGACTTTGCCACTGCTTGCAGAGAGGCGGAGGGCAGCTACTTAACCAGTTCCGGGTGTACGCCCCAGCGGAGTGACGTCATTAACTCCACACACGGGGTATTCTCCTGTGAGAAGAACAGCTGTTTCACAGACAGCTGTAAGAAGGGGGACTGGACAATCTCAGACGTGTGTCCCTCCCGGCGCTACACATTCGTGTGCTGCTCGCGCGCCATGGCAGACCTGGTGCCTAACAAGGACATTCTCCTGAGGTCCCTGGGCGGCATAGACAGTCGGCGCTACGTGCAGAAGGTGTTCACTTCTAACATCAGGTGCGCGGTAGAGGACGGGTGCTTGGGGCCGGACGCAGATCCCGATCTGTACACACAGCGGCGCTCTCTGCTCAGATTCTCCACACAGAGCGAGAATCTCGGGAACGGACACTTCAGACCGCCCGTCAGCAACGACGCCTGGGTATGGCACAACTGCCACAAGCACTTCCACTCCATGGAGCACTTCGTAGACTACAAACTGACGTCATTAGACGGCGGTATAACGGTGGGGTATGGGCATAAGGCTAGCTTTTGTCTGGAGGACAGTGGTTGTAATATAGGTGGTTATTCGGTGCATAGATGTGGAACAGGCAGATATGGACGTCAGGGCATAGCGCCCAACTGCTATGACTTGTATGCAGCTCATTTAGACTGTCAATGGATCGACGTTAGTTTGACGCCACCAGGTTTATATAGACTGGAATTAGATATGAATCCTTTTAGACTGGTGCCTGAGTCAGATTTCTCAAATAACAAAATTAGTTGTGTTATAAATTTTCAAATTTATCATTATAAAACGGTATCCTGTGAATATGCACTCGTTTCTACTCCTGGACACAGCTAGCTTGTTATATGGACTGTATCTTTCTATTCTATATTCAGTTTAATCTAATTTGTTTTTTGTTTGAAATTTATCATCTTTCATAATAAACTTTGTCTTATATCCTGATATTTATCTTGTGCAAATATTTTTTAATTTATTTTTTGTTAGATTTTGCTAATTTTTTAGACCGACAATTTAATTTTAGTATTTTTGTCAAATAACTTGACTATTGGAAGTCCGATACAAATGATCGAGAAATATATTTACACCTTTTTAACTTATTCTGTTATTTATGTAAAAAAGTAAATACCAGACTGCAGCTACCATATTAAAATTAGGAATCTGACTTCCTTCTAAGCTAACAAGTACAACTTTTAAGTTCTATTTCCGACTGTAATTTCTGAAGAAAACTGTCGACTCCGCTTAATAGAGTCACCTCGGGACCAGGTTACTTTGATCCGATTAAGCGGAGAAATCTATTAACCGGTGGCTCTATTAAGCGGAGTCGACTGTATATGTATTTGCAAGGTCATTTATTTAACTTATGAGTCATGACTCAATTGAGGTCTCTATTCTATTTGGGAGTGTACTAATTAGTACATACCTAAACTAATTGCTAATTAGTTTTGTCTATTAAGTAGTACTGTCTACACCGTTGAACCTTGTAGTTATTGAGAGGTGTGTCGGATATCAGTAATGCATCTCAGAGGTTTAAGATTCAAGTTAATTAATGCACCTGGAGAGGAGATCATTCTTCATTTGTTCAAATATTCATCATAACGTTCAGTTGCATTATTAATGGATTGGTACACCTTATTACAACAATTACGTGTTCTATCAACATGTGAGAACCAAATACTTCTGTTGTATTACGTATACAGCAAGTCGCATTTTTGCACGAAATTTGCTTGCCTAATATTAGGCAAGCTTGTTATTAAGAGGATCATAATTAACGTCAAGTTAAATGGCCACTTGGGGATGAAAAGTAACTTGCTAATATAACTATATTGTCACTAAGTGTTTTGATATATCTACTTGCAAGTAATTAAATTCTAAATATTCACCCACAGAATTTCTCCGCTTGAATTATGAACATATACTACTTAGCTGTGTTTTCCACAGTTCCCTACAATTCGATTTATTTATTTATGATCGTATTGGGTCTCAAATTTATAATTGCATGTATCCTTTGTTAGTTTTGGAAGATAAATAATGTAAATAATTTAACTTAGTTATTGTCCCAAGGGGTACGATTACAGTAGAACCTCGTTGACGAATACGGTTAATACAAACACTAATTCAGTCCCCTTCAAAGCCTTTTCAATATAAATGATATTTGTTAATAAGAATTCCGGATAAGGCGAACACATTTTAACGGTCCCCAGCTGTTCGTACTAACGAAGTTCTGCTTTATATAAAGAGGGCTAGTATTGTATACAGTCGACTCCGCTAAATAGAGTCACCTCGGGACCAGGTTACTTTGACCCGATTAAGCGAAGAAATATATTAACCAGTGGCTCTATTAAGCGGAATATACTGTATATATAATTCCTATACAGGTCCCCCGCATCCTCTCTGGGTGCCCCTCCCCCTCAGAATGCGAGCTCTACTTCGTGAACAGAGACACGCTGTTCTCCTACCACCGAGCCTCCGAGCAGTTCTTGCACAGACTGATGTCTCTATACGTCAGTTCTCACTACAGGAACACTCCCAACGATCTACAGCTTATGTCGGACGCCCCGGCTCACAAGGTGTTCGTGCTGCTAGGCCCCACGGCCCTGGACCAAACCAACCTACCAGAGATACTCTGTGTCATGCAGGTACCTATTATACGGGAAAACCTCCAAAATACGAACACCTTTAAGAAATTATCAACTCCAAAATATGAACACTTTTTCTCTATGATAAATCATCAAAAGTGAACACCTCTTAAAAGTGAATATTTTGGCTGGTCCCCAAGGTGTTCACTTTCTGAAGGTTTTAATGTATACCGTATTAGAGAGAATATACTTACAGTACAAACTTACAATATACTCAGCAGATTATAGTAGACTCTCGTTATTAGGAACACTAATAAGGATAAATATCGGTTAAGGAGTACAAAGTTTAAATTCTCTAGCCTATACGAATGCATTGCAAACTACTCCGGTTAATTAATACGAATTCCGGATAATACAATAGACTCCAGTTAATACGAATACCAGGGACTGTTATACTTATTGGTATCAGACTATTAGTATCCGGAAATTAGTATTAACCGGAGTTACTTGCATGCTTCTGTATAGGCTAGGGGAATTAAACCTTAGCCGTACTCCTTAACCGATATTCCTATTAACTAGAGTCTACTTTATCTCACAAACAGGGAATAATGAATATACAGTGGAGTTCGCTTAATAGCAACCCGTGTTTGCCACTAAATCAGGTTGCTAATAGGGAATGAAATTCTAAACAGTATTATCACGCTTGGGACCCGAAAATCGGTTGCTAATAAAGCAATACAGTTGAAACCGGATATTTTTAACACATTCTTTACACGAAAATTTGTTAAAAATATCCGATTGTTAAAAATACCCGATTTTATAACAACAACAATAATTAATTATTTACAAGAAAATGTGTTAAAAATTCCGATTGTTAAAAATATCCGGTTTCAACTGTATACGTATATATGTATATATTGCTAATAGGTAGGGGAGTTGCTAAATAGCAAACTCCACTGTAGTACTACAGTTACAGTTAATCCTATATAACTATCACACAACAGGTGTGCCTGGAGGGGGCTATCTCCTCTTCCCGCGTAAAGAGCGGGCTGTCGAGAGGCGTGCGTGCGAGCGGGGACCTCATCCCGTGGATAGTGTCCGAACAGTTCCAGGACTTCGAGTTCTGCAACCTCTCGGGTGCCCGCGTGGTGCGCATAGCCACGCACCCGGACTTCCAGGGGATGGGCTACGGGAGTCGGGCCCTGGGGCTGTTAAAGCAGTACTACTCGGGGCTGGTGCCCTGTAATGGGGAGACAGGGGAGAGGGAGATACGGCCAGTCGGGGAGATAGACCCGGAGGAGAAGGCTACGCTTATATCCGAGCAGATTAAGCCTAGACAGGACCTGCCGCCTCTCCTGCTGCAGCTCGCAGAGCGGAGAGCGGAGAAACTAGACTATTTGGGTATGTAGTATTATATGGTACAGTAGAACTCGGTTATAATGTACCTGGATATGTTACGTACAGTATTTTTATAATATGCTACAGTAGAACTCGGTTATAACGAAGTAGGTTATTCCGAATTACCCGCTTATAACGAAATTGATATTTTCCCCATGAGACTGAATTCTTTATTTGTTATCCGCTTGTAACGAATATCCGGATATAACGAAGGAATTCACAGGTCTCAAACACTTGGTTATAGCGAGAGTTGTCTGTATATGCTACAGTAGAACTCGGTTATAACGTACCTGGGATAGTAGATTCTTAGCTTAGTACGTAGTATTAATTATGTTTATAAAACAGTTTGTACAGTGGATGCCGGTTATACGAACATAGTCGGGAACTGAATATAATGTTCTTATAACCGACATGTTCTTATAACCGGTGTTCTTATACTATCTAGCATCTATTGTATTTCTAAGTAGAGTAAAATTGGTTATTACGATTTCCTCGAGTAAATACGGTATTCTTATTCCCAAAGGGTACGTTATACCGTATTATACTGTACAATATACTATCTTTACTACAGGAGTAAGCTACGGCGTGACGGAGCCTCTGCTTAAGTTCTGGAAGCGCGCGGGCTACCTGCCCGTGTACCTGCGACAGACCCCTAACGAGCTCACGGGGGAGCACACCGTGGTAATGCTGCAGGGCCTGTCAGGCTCGCCTGAATGGCTAGAGGCCTACTGTACAGACTTCTCGAGGAGATTCATACAGCTGCTTTCTTTCCAATTCAGAGAGTTTCCTGTCACTCTAGCCCTCAACGTGTTGTATAGGAATAGGAAACCGGATACAAATGCGGTTAATGACACCTCTGTTGCCACAGCTGATTCCGCGAGTGCCGTGGGTCTAGCGGAGCTGCATACGCTCCTGTCTAAGTACGACCTGAAGAGGATACACCTCTACGCGAGACACCTGGTGGACTACCATCTCATTCTGGATCTCCTGCCGGCTATGGCGCGACTGTACTTCCTGGATAGGACGAGCTTCAGGTAATTATACATATCATACAGTAAACTCCCCTTATAACAAGTAGGATATAACGAAATATATACGTGTAATATTATACAGACTAATAAAGTATACTAAAACTTCGTTAGTATTTACACCAGGAGACTGTCAAAATGTTTTCACCTTATCCGGAATTCGTTTTAACTTTTAACCAATATGATTTACATATACTGTATTGAAAAGGCTTTGAAAGGGACTCAAATAGTGTTTGTCCTAACGACGTTCTACTATAGTTTATATTACTACCTTGGACTTTATTATAACGGGAGTTTACTGTACAGTATATTCCAATACTACTAGATTCCTAGTATGGATTCGTATTTGCAGTTAGATGAACTAACTAAAAAAAAAATTTCCTTTGGGACCAAATTTAGGGTTACACAGGATTTACTATTTATGACTAAAGATGGAATATGTTTTAATGAATGGAACTGTCCCCATTACACTAAGCATACTATGTAGACTGTCTCTTGCCCAGTGCGCTATTCTGCTGGGGATAGGCCTGCAACACAAGTCCCCAGACGATCTCTCCAAAGAGATGGAGGTGCCCACCACACAGCTGCTCGGTCTGTTCGTTCGGAGCATTAGGAAGTTCTCCAAGTTCTTCAAGGAATTAGAGGAGTCTCCTATAACAGATAGCTTACCCACGGAGAGTACCATGGACACTGCTATGCCAGCTGTGGGCGCAGATACGGTGCCTCTGGAGCAGGAATTGGTACAGGCAGCTAAGTGAGTGTATTGTTATCAGTCGACTCCGCTTAATAGAGCCACTGGTTAATAGATTCTCCGCTTAATTGGGTCAAAATTTCACAGGATTTATAGGACGGGATTACATATAAAATATTTTCGGTTAATAGATTTCTCCGCTTAATCGGGTCAGAGCAACCTGGTCCCGAGGTGACTATATTAAGCAGAGTCTACTGTATTTTCATTTAAAAACTAGATTTTGAAATTATGAAATACTTAATCATCGGTCAACACTTCTCTATGTAATTTCAGGTCATTTTTAAGCATCAAAATCAATTTTCGAAGCCAGCTGCAGGTTTTTATATTTAAAAGGTGTTGGTCGATATATAATTAAACCCTTAATATTGAATAAATACTTGATCAATTGCTTCAATATTTCAATGTGTTTAAGTTTATTTATTAGTAACATAATTATCCTGTATACTTGTTACCCCTGTTGTATGCTATGCTATTCCCTACAGAGAGGTTCAGGTCCAACAAGCTAGAGAGCTGCAGGAGTTCCTGCACTCCGACCTGACGCAGTACTCAGTGACTGGAGCGGAGCAGGACTGGGAGATGGCACTCGGCTCCGGCAAGAAGCAGACTGTAATCAGCATTCCATCTGCCGCCAAGCGTAGGCCCGTAGACACAGACGAGCTGCTTAAAGAGATGAGCGGAGAGGGAGCTCGTAAGAAAATGAAGAAATATTACAAGAAGAATAAATAGTTTGGTATTCTATTGAGTGAGGGCACTCTGTTCATAGGACGATTTGTAGTTTCGAGGTATATTTTGATATCACACACTTATTTACAACGAGTCATTAGGTCAGGGGCTTCGCGAATTCGCGGCTAGCCAAACTACACAGGTTTATTCACGCCTCCATACTAATTAGCTATAATCAGACTCAATTTGCTATGAATAGTTCTAGTGGTAACTTACATTGGCCATAATTTCCTATACTCGGTCAATACGAACGTGAACACTATTTCAGTCCCCTTCAAAGCCCTCTCAATACTAATGGTATCGGTTAACACGAATTCCGGATAAAGCGTACACATTGACGGTCCCCTGGTGTTTGTACTAACTTAGTTCAATGCTATTCACAGTTCTCTGAGATAATGCCAATAAGATACATTAGTGATTACATACTCTATCATTTATGTACATTGACTATACTCTGTGCTACAAACTAGTCTGTAGCCTAATGGCATCAGCAGCAGAACAAGACGCAGCTTCGCTGAGTGGCTCGGATGACTCGGAGGAAGGAGACTCTAGATCCCAACCGTTCCTGGATCAGCTGATGCGCTGCTTCGCGACCTCTGACCTCTACGAGGTGCTACAGATCGGTGACAGGGCCTGTGACGTCACTGCCCTCAGGAAGGCTTACCACAGACTGAGTATAAAGGTGCATCCTGACAGGGTTAGGCCAGAAGAGAGAGAACAGGCCACACACAGATTCCAGCTGCTGGGACGAGTGTACCAGACACTCAGCGACACTGATAGGAGACGCGAGTATGATAAGTATGGAGCTATTCGGATGGAGGATGAGATGAGCTGTCCGGACGGGGCAGACAGCTGGGAGGAGTACTGGAGAGTTGTGCATCCAAAGGCAAGTGTATACAGGGGGGTACCAATATAGGAACATCGTAGGGAACTGCATATACTGTTCTTATAACCGGTATACATATATAGGGATATATGGCAACCGTTTAACAGTAGAATGTTCTTATATCCGGCAACTACTGTATTGTATAACCATGCTACAGTAGACACTGTAATCCGAATAGCGGTGTTCTGATTCAAAATATTCTGTTCTGATTAGTGAATTAGTTCCAATTAGTGAAGTAATACTTTTTCTATAGGCATCTATAAATGAGAACCTCGATAATAATCTGAACCAAACTTCTTAGAACCTTTTTAACAAAACATTTAGTGTACTTACTTAGAATACTTGTCTAAGACTCGACTTATTTTTAATACTTCCAGATTTTTCCCACTTTTATTACAAATGATCTGATTTCGTATTAACAATGGTGTACTGTACGTATATAATATTCACACATTTCTACTGTCCCCTGTTGCATGTACTAACGAGGTGTATGCTATGCTTAGATTCTCCTGGAGGAGGTAGCGAGGTTCTCAGCTGAGTACCGAGAGAGCGCTAGCGAGCTCTCCGACCTGAAGCAGGCCTATAAGTCTAGCGAGGGAGACATGGACGTTATGTTGGAGAACATGATGTGCAGTGTGTACACGGATGACGAGAGATTCCGTAGCATTCTAACTCCACTCATCGAGTCGGGAGAGATACCCGCTTATGACAAGTTCACGAATGAGACAGTAAAGCGACGGGAAAAAAGGAAGAAGAAGGGAATGCGGGAATCGGAAGAGGCGAAACAGCTGCAAGAAGAGCTGGGGATCAATCTGGATAGCGAGGCTAGTCTGATTGCTAAGATCAGGTCCCGGGGCGGTCAGGATAGATTTGAATCTTATCTGGATAATCTGGAAGAGAAATACACTGGTGAGAATGATGCTAAGAAAGTTAAAGTTGATAGGAAACAAACCAAAGTTAAATCTAAAAGAGGTGCGAAGAAATAGTAACTTTTTTATGTTTGTTTATAAAATAGTTTGAGTTCGAAATTCCACTGTTACAATAATTTCGATAATTTGCCTACAAATTTGGGATACTCCAAATTTCTAGTGGTGTTCGTGTAATATCAAGTCGCATTTTGCACGAAATTTCCTGCTAATAGGCGAACAGAATATATATTAAATGCTCCCTTGGGGACAGAAAATAACTTGCTAATTAATAGAGCAATATTGCCATTAAGCGTACACCACTGTATAACAATAATATATTACTTTCTAGAGATTGGATTAAATTCTTTCCCCATATTATTAGCGTGTTTTCTTGGTTATGTCCCAAGTGCTCTCCCAGGAACCTCCTCTCCAGAATTGTACCAACACACTTAACTTCTCCCCTGTGTCATCAAAAGAAATGCCCATTAACCTGGTCACGCCCAGTAAAATAAGGAAACAAGTATCACTAGATGTCTACATAGACCTTACAACACCAAGGCTTATACAAAAGAGTCCTAAGCCGCGAATTCTTACAGATTGCATTATCGATGAGATTGTTATCAGCGATTCTGATGACGAATCTCCTCCGAAACGTGTTAAAGATTGTGCATCTCCATTTTCCACGCCAACACGTATAAAATCTGCGCCACCAAACACATTTAGAAAATCCTGTTCACCTCTCACCAAGAACAATGGAAAAGCCTGTTCACCTCTCCAACCTCCTGTAACTAAGAACAATGGATTACTCACCAAATTATACCAAACTCCGATACGAAATGGCGCTACAAAAGAATCTCCGAACAAAAATATAAATTCTCCTATTTTGAATACGATTGAATGCCAATCCCCACAAAACAGTGTCAAGCACTCTACGCCTGTTTCTGACCTAACAATGCCTACTCCTCTACAGATCCCAAACTCGCCGGATACACACAGCGTGTCAATGAACAGCTGTCCACAGTTAACTCCCATTAAAACAACCGTAGACTCTTTTGGACAAAAGCTGGAAACTTTTAACTTTGATAATGACGAGCGCCTGTTTCCTACTGACATTACTACAGTTGAATTATTCGCTTCCACTTCCAACTTGTGTACAACACCTTCAGAAACCTCGCGAAATATCACACTTAAAAGTGCCCTCGGTAAAAGTGTTATAAAAAACGAGAGTCCAAATTCCCTCCCAAAAATGAGTTTCGTGCAATCAAATTCCGCGAGACAACCCACGGTTGGTTCCCAGTTAGCAGATAAGTTAAAAACAGTTATATTTGAGGACGCTATTCCCTCCGAATTAATGAACTCAGATTTCTATACACCGACAGGGAAAACAGCTTTAGACGAAGAGTTCTTCACACCAGTTCCCTCCATTCCTTCTGCCACTAGTGCAGCTAATCTAACTCTACAGAGACTCGAGAGTAATTGGAAATGTTATAGACAACCTGGTTATCCTATTAAATTCCTTAGCGACATATCCGTTGAGGGGCAAGATATCCCGAATGAATGGATAGATGACAGTATCAACTTACCTCTAGAGGGACAGACCAGTTTCGTTAAAATCAATTCTCTACAATTCGTACGCTCTTGTATTACAACTCCGCGTATTAAGATTTCCAAATTCCTTTTAACCCCACTTGTAACCCACCTCGTGACATCACAGGATGTCGATACAGCTGTTATAACAGCTAACCTACTGTGTGACGTCATCAAGACACACCCAGCTGCAACCTTAAATAACACAGAGTGTTATAACGATGTGTTTACATGGGACCTTCTAAACACTTCGTTAGAAACTCTATGTAAAGAGACTTGCATAGGAATTGCATTTGACAGCTTATTGAAGCTGTATTGTGACGTCATTGAGAGTGAAATAATCAATTATCAGTCAGATACTACTAGCTACACTCATTCATTGTTTTGGCCTAAATCTTCGTGTGTGTGTTTGAGTGGCGTTTTGAAAGATCTAATTGCATATACATACAGATTATTCTCCAAACAGTGTCCTATTATATACACACTGTTCAGGCTATTCGAGCTTATATTGGAGTGGAGCGTAAAGTTAAATGAAGTTATATGGCACGAACAAGCTGCGTACGAATTTAATTCTCAGTTCTCTAATCTCAAAACTGAAGACTACTCTCAGTTCACTGCATGTATTGCTCCCCCCTGGTTTGCCGGTTATATTGCCCAGGTCCGCTTGCGTGAGATCGGGGTCCCTCCTCTCCGATTAGCTCCTTTAGCCACCAGTCTAAAAGAGTTCTTTGCAACATACACCGATTTCCTTCCTACCCACCCACAAGAGAAGATACAAGAATCCGCTATCGACACGGCGTCTCGGGACCGGCTGATTAAAGCCGCACAACACGGCGAGTGCCACGTTATAAAACAATTAATTCGCGATGGCTGTGACCCGAACATTTGTGACGAGAAGAACTGGAATTCTCTGCTACGCGCTTGTTGGCGCGGCAGAGTTTCTAGTGTTGAAGCGATTGTGGAAGCTTCCATTGAGAACAACACACAGGTTAATATTGTGCAGATCAATGCAGGTGCTACTCCACTGCATTTAGCTGCTAAATGCGGTAATATAGACGTTTGTGTGTGTCTCTTAAATATGGGTGGACCATCCCTGTTGCTGCATCGTGATAAAGATGGATATTTCCCGTATGAAATGGCTACAAATTCGAAGCTTGTTAAACTATTGAAAATAGACTATAACGAAGACAAGTTCGATAGAATCTCAGCTTCATTAGGGTTTAATACAAACTTACGTGTTCCCATTGATACAAACACAATTCTCGAATTCGAGTCAATGGTTTGTACAGCAATAAGGGGACTGTTCGTTAAAGGAGGATTCGATCAAAATGACGTCACAGCTTGTCAACAGTCACACTTGTTTGTACAGAAATTAATTTCACAGATAAATAGGAGTCAAATGCACTCCATTAAGCTAACACGGTTAACTGCTCTCATTAATTCGTATTTCGTTTAATTCTCATTTTACAGCTGATCACTATACAATACAACCCACCTCGAAATGTATCGCGAAAGATTTTTGATTCCAGAGGTTTGTGTTCTTAGAAGATTGACTTTAGAGTCGTATTTATTAATCTTTCCTTTAAAATGTATTATTTATCAAATCAATTGATAAACGGTTTTATTCGCGTCCCAATGTTATTTCATAAATTAATTAACCCTTAAATTTTCCGAATATGTTGACTGTTCTCAATAAGTCCGAATAATCAAGGTTGCACTGTAGTATTAATCACCACAATATATTATTGGTTAAATCTTAAGAACATATTTCTCTATTTATAATACCCTGTATCCACCAGTGTATTATACAGCCTTTTGTAAATACGCTCCCAATCCTGGTCTGATCCAATTTTCATACGCCTAAATCACAAATTAATGTTATGGTATAGGAGAAGATTCCAATTTTTCGCGCTCCTAATTATTTTTTCCCCTAAAATCATACTCCAAAAGGAACGTCTCGCGCTCCTGGATAATACCCTATATCCACTGTATTTATTTCTCTCAAATACTTAGTATATAGCATAACTGGTAATATAGATGTACGGGTTGGTTAGCAAGCTTGGCTGGCTCGGCCTAGGCATGGCAGCAGTAGGCGCAGCTGTGAATCAATGCCTATACAATGTGGACGGGGGAGAGCGAGCTATTATATTCGATAGATTCCGCGGTGTGCTCACCCACGTTTCAGGAGAGGGCTCGCACTTTATGATCCCGCTTGTACAGAAGCCGTACATATACAGTATCCGCGCCACGCCGCGCAGTGTACGCGTGGAGACAGGCAGCAAGGATCTGCAGAGTATCGACATAACACTGAGGGTGCTGTTCCATCCACAGGAGACTCAGCTGGTGAGCATATTCAGGAACCTCGGGGTAGATTATGCTGACAAGGTGCTCCCATCAATCACTACAGGTACATACTAGTATATTGTGTATAAGAACACTATATTGGAAAACGGTTGCCATATGTCCCTATATATTTTATGCCGTTATAAGAACATTTATGCAGTTCCCGACGATGTGCTTATAATCGGCATCCACTGTATATAACAAGTTATATCCATCAAGACAACACTTAGTAAAATATATTATAGGATAGTGACAAATTGACAATCATAATTCAGTATGATGAGACACCCGTTAATTGGACAACTTATTAATTGGCACAAATATTAAGTATGTCCCATTATTCCCTCGCGACGCTAAAATTTTCACTTATCAATGATCAATGTTACAGTCGTTCTAAAATGGATTTTCCTATAATTTAATACAGTAGAACCTCGTTAGTACGAACACAGTTGATACCAAATTCCGCATAAGACGAACACTATTCCAGTCCCCTTCAAAGCCTTTTTAACAAAATTACACCGGTTAATAAATTCCAGATAAGACGAACGCATTTTACGGTACCCTGGTGTTCCTACTAACGAGGTTCCACTGTATGATTGCATTACTGCTATTTATATTATCCCTTTAGAGGTGCTTAAGTCGGTGGTGGCAGAGTTCGACGCGTCTGAGCTGCTAACGCAGAGAGACCTGGTGAGTCAGCGCATCGCAGAGATGCTCTCCATCAGAGCAGACTACTTCGGAATCCTCCTGGACGACATTTCCATAACGCATCTCAACTTCGGGAGAGAGTTCACAAACGCCGTGGAGCAGAAACAGGTGGCTCAACAGGAAGCGGAGAAAGCTCGCTTCTTCGTTGAGAAGGCTGAGTTCATAAAGCAGGCTAACGTAATTACCTCGGAGGGAGATGCCAAGGCGGCTGAAATACTA
This sequence comes from Hexactinellida sp. DTS-2022, assembly GCA_028753945.1. Classification (NCBI taxonomy): domain Eukaryota; kingdom Metazoa; phylum Porifera; class Hexactinellida; species Hexactinellida sp. DTS-2022. The sequence goes on from JAPNXP010000014.1 coordinate 4,848,616, forward strand.
GCAGAGGCGTTCAAGTCGGCTGGCGACAGTCTCATAGAGCTACGGAGATTAGAAACTGCTGAGGACGTGGCGAGAATGCTAGCTAATTCTAAAAACGTAGCGTATCTCCCTGGGGGGAATGATCAGCATCTGTTGTTACAGATACCCCCATAGACTGGTTAATAGCATAGGAATAGTAGTGCACCCTATACACTTATCATAGCTGCTGCCTAATGGCTAGTTCTTATCGATTTATTTGTTACGTTTCTATTGTAGTGTTACTAGATATTAAATACTTTCTAAATTGGAATTCTTAGCTAATACGTAGGATTTTTCCATCCCTTAAGTATTTGCAAACTTTCTATAGGGGGGGCAACCTTTCAAGGGGTTGTCTAATTTTCGAGAATTTGCGTTACGCAATGTTTGGACAGCCTCAAAAGGAATTTATATTATTACTGTATTGTATTACAAGTTAGTAATAGTTATAATTAATTGCCTATAATTTGGAATATTTCCCGTCTAAATTCTCTTTATAACTTGTATATATTTGAATTTATTAGTTTTTATACCGTTTACATGCAGCCAGATGATTCTATATTTGCTGGAAGTTAACAAATCTCATCCCAAGATATGTCTATTTCATTATTTTTAATTTTATTTATATTTCGCTATTCAGATGGATGTTCCCAGCCAGTAAACTCATTCTGTGATTCTAATTTTATACAAGGTATACCACGCATTACTTACTCCAATTTATTCATTGTTTTTGCAAAAGTCTTGAAAACTGTATACAGTAGATGCCGGATATAAGAACATGCCTCTGGAAAACCGTTTCCACTTATCCCTATATACTTTATGCCGGTTATAAGAACACTATATGCAGTTCCCGATAATGTTCTTATAACCGGCATCCACTGTAACTCAATAATTAATGTATTAGTCTCATAGTACAGTCCGCTCTGCTTATTGTGAACAAGATTTCGTCTGCTTAATATGAAGATTTTTTTATTTTGACAAGCCCTACGGTCCCAATTTAACAACTTACATAGGGTTTGTATTATGTTGAGTTCGCTTATTATGAAGTCTCTCTATTATGAACACAATTTATGGCCCATTAAATGTTCATAATAAAAGAACCTGACTATATATTAATTTGCTCTATCCCGTTTAGACAACACATTCTTCATAGCAGAGGATGGCGATGACACACGCGACTGCTCTAACGCTATGCCTTGCGGCTCCTTACAAGGCGCGTTTACCCGCGGCGCTCTAGAAGGCAGAACAGGAGTTCTCATACACATACAGCCAGGTGTCTACAGTGGCACTCAACAATCCCTTTATTTCAGCTCAGTCAACCAAACTAACTTATCCATTCAGTGTAATGCTACAGCTATTAATGACTCCTGTGTATTCGATCTGAAAGGCACTAACAGGTTCCTAACCATGGATGCGTCACACGATGAATCTATATTAGTAGAGTTAATCGGACTGCAACTTAAGAATGGATTTGTTAGTGGAGAGAACGGTGGTCTTGTTCTAACTAGGAACGTGCATTGTTTGAGCATAGATAACTGTAGCTTTTCCTCTAATGACACGGCTCTACAGTGTGCAGTGGGTATGGCTATAGCCCTCTACAACACTAGGACCAATCTCAAGCATTCTACGTTTGATTATATTCCCGATACGACGTCTAACATTGTATACTTACACGGGTTGTATAACGGGAGCAAGGATACTATTGCTGTTTCTGTGTTAAATGTTACGTTTATGGAGAACAGCTATGATGTTGAAAACTCTATGGTTAGTAGTACAGTTAATCCAGCTGTGTGTTTTAGTTAGCTAGGAAGTTATTACAGTCGAAATCGGGTTTTTTTGCCACGGGTTTTTTTGCCTTATCGGGTTATTTTGCCTCCTTGCTTCTCCTTGTTTCTTCATAACCTCATAGAACTGTATATTGTTAAATACGGGTTTTTTTGCGTATCGGGTTTTTTTGCCTCTTTTTCCATGCATTTAGGGGTGCAAAAAAATCCAGTTTTGACTGTATTAGTTGCTTACTTATATACCGTATTTCCCCGAAAAAATTGCATTTATATGATAAACTAATATCCACTAGTTGATAAGTGTAATTGCATTAATTTAGGCAATTTCGGTTAGTTTACTGTCACTGAGAACAATTAGATATACCTAAATATTATTTTCTGGATTTTCCAAAAATTTGTCTATAGTGTATTGGGCAAAGCCTTTTAAATATAAAAACCCGGCTTCTCAGAGGTTTAAAGTTGAGGGGTTGAAAAAAATAACTTTGTCTGTCCCTGAAAATCGCATTAGAAAAGGTGTTGGCCCCGATATATTTAGTTCCATTTTAAATTAAGAATTGTTATAATCAACGAGGTATCGGTCCATTATTAAAATACTTTCCAGTGAATTTTGCGACCGATAAATTAGAGGATATCACATACATATTAGTTGTATTAATTAATATCTCCATTTAGGTTGACATGTACTTTTCTAACCTGACAGACATGGTCTCTATATCGACTCTCTATGAGCTGAACAGACAAATAGACACATACTACGTGTGTATATTCATAGTGGCTCCCAGACAGATTAATTCTATTTATATCAACAGTTCAGAGGTTGCTATATTAAATGGTATTGAGTCCCCAGGATCCGAGCCTGTTCATATTGACTATCTATCTATGCACCATCCCTTAAGCGTTCTACAGATTAGCACGATTCGAGAAATAGGTATGTATGGACTGTTGTAATGAACTACAGGGAACTCCCGTTATAACCAAGTCGGATATAACGAATTAACCGCTTAAAAGAAAAGGATATTTATATTTTCCCCCAGAGCACTAAATGCATTAATTATTATCCGCTTATAACGAATATCCGGATAACGAAGGAATTTACATGTCCCAAGTACTTTGTTATACGGAGAGTTCTCTGTAGATGATCATTAATATACTAATAATACTATAGTACAGTAGACTCATTAATGCGAACACCAGGGGACCTTCGAACTTTGTTCGAATTATCCGAAATTCGTAATTTTTTAACGGAGTAATTTTAATGCATTTGCTAGGGGAATTAAAGCTTTACTTTTACCGACATTTGCATTATCCGTGTCCGTATTACCGAGTGCTTACAGTATCACAATTACGCCTATTAACCTGCTGTATTTCCTTAGAGATAGAACGTCTGGATTGGTATGGAGGTTATTTCTCTCTCACTAGAACAGTAACTATAACAGGCACCTCAAACTGGTACTGTCAAATAAACACAGTGTGTACTCCTGCCTGGTTTCCGTCCGCCCTTCTATTCAAGACAGCTATTAAGCTAGGGCAGAATGCTATTCTGACTATGACAGGGTACTATGTACCACACTCTCAAAGCTCTATTAGTATTGAGAACTATGGGACTCTACATATTAACAATACTGAATTAATAAAGTTCGATTCAATACAAAATTTCAATTACCTAAAGCTTGAGGGAGATTTTCCGTTTGTAAGATCTTTCAATCAAACATCAAGTGGCGTTCTAAATATAGTATATGGAGAAATAGTACCTTGGTATGTCGCGTATTTATATTTGGATGGAAAAGTTTGGTTGAGTTTTAATCAAATCCATGATTGTCCATATCACAACACTTCTATTACAATAATAATGTATTACTATTCAGAGGGGACCCCAGAGCCATATCCATACGATGGACTCAATTATACTATCAACCAGGTGCATGGAGGGGAGTATTGGAATGCTAACTTTACAGGTAAGAATTATTTGTAGGTTTGTATTGTACGTAACTCTTTGTAATAATTTATTGATTATTGGTTTGTACAGTCTATATTCGGTTAATTCCTTTAAAAAGCTTAGCAAAGATTCCAGTTTTCCAGGAAAATACTATAAGCTTTGATTCATGCTAATTTTATAATACACTATTTATTCACTGGATTTTATTAATACTGTCTTGCTTGGTGAGAAAAGGTGTTTTTCGATTTTTCTAAAATCTGTTGGAGCGATGTTCTCATAATAATCATGTTATGCAACATGTACAGTAGACTCTCGTTAATACGAACACCAGAGGACCTTCGAAACTTGTTCGTACTATTATCCGGAAATCGTCTAAACGGAGTCACTTGCATGCATTTGTATAGTCTAGGAGAATTAACCTTGTACTGTACTGCTTAACGATATTTCGCCTACCCATGTTCGTACTAACGGAGTCTACTGTGGTTTGATAATACAGTCAGGTTCTTTTATTATGAACATTCAAGGGACCAAAAATTGTGTTCATAATAGAGAGACTTCATAATAACCGAACTCAACTTAATGCAAACCCTATGTGAGTTGTTAAATTGGGACCATAGGCTTGTTCATAATAAAAAATCTTCACATTAAGCAGACGAAATATTGTTCATAATAAGCAGATATGACTGTATCACTATATAGTGAGCACCTTGCATTAGATATCGCCTGCAAGCACCTGTCATGCGGCTGTCACAGCTGTCGCAGCAGCCCCGCCTGCACCTACTGCGTCATAACTCACAGCTGTTTGGAGGACACGGATACCAGTCCGCTGTCCGCTTGTCCCATTCAGATGAAGCAGTCTTGCTGTCCGAACGACTGTAACGGGTACTACTGCGATTCAAAGATAGACCTATGTCGGTGCCCACCCATGTTCGGGGGATTTGACTGCAATACTTGTAAGCTCTCTATTTCATTAGGATACTCACTGTATTGATTATCTAATTCATATAGTAGAACTCTTGTTATATTGATTATCTAATTAATACAGTAGAACTCTGTTATATTGATTATCTAATTAATACAGTATAACTCTTGTTAAATTGACTATCTAATTAATATAGTATAACTCTGTTAAATTGACTATCTAATTAATATAGTAGAACTCTGTTATATTGACTATCTAATTATTACAGTAGAACTCTGTTATATTGATTATCTAATTAATACAGTATAACTCTGTTATATTGATATCTAATTAATACAGTAGAACTCTGTTATATTGACTATCTAATTATTACAGTAGAACTCTGTTATATTGACTATCTAATTATTACAGTAGAACTCTGTTATATTGATTATCTAATTAATACAGTATAACTCTGTTATATTGATATCTAATTAATACAGTAGAACTCTGTTATATTGACTATCTAATTATTACAGTAGAACTCTGTTATATTGATTATCTAATTAATACAGTATAACTCTGTTATATTGATTATCTAATTAATACAGTAGAAATCGGTTATAACTTATTGGGTTAGTACGTAATAATTTTTCTACCAAGTTTATAAAGCAGTATATACGTATTTCTATGTAGGGTAATTTCGGTTAGTACGTACATTCAGATAATACCTACTTATTTTTCCTGCCCGAGGGGTAATTACTTCCGAATTCTACTGTACTGTATAATGATATGATTTGCAATTTTAGTTCTGTTTAAATTCCTATTAATCTCGTGGCTAGGTTTCTGTAGATAATAACATCACTAACTTTACTAGGTAATATTAACAAAGTACTTTTTCACATATATCAAAATTTTACAGATTGCATTTCTTATTTCATAGAATAGTTATCTTTATTGTTGCTTTACTTAATGCTTGATATAGTATATTATTAAAAAATGCAAAATGACAAAATACTTTTCTTTCGTTTGTTTGTTAGTTTGTTTGATCATTAGTTTGTTTGATCATTTAATCATTTAAGTAATATTATATTATTAATAAAAAGTCTGGATATTGGATAAGTTATTTTAGTTACTATTTATCATATTTGTGTTTAGTCCACTGGTGGGTAGTCCTAACTGCAGCCGCGTCGCTCGGAACTATAGTTACCTTCTTCGCCATTTGTGGAGTGTACAAGTGCTGGCAGAGATCAATGCGCCACAAACTTAGAGACCTGAGGGACCACTTGGAAGAGGAACACAACTGCTATCTGGACAGAATACAGAATAGACAGGTGCCCCCCAGTCTCATTATAGACTTCAAGGAGATTAGAATTAAGAGACAGTAAGTGTTGTTTGTTTGTTTGTTGTTTGTATGTTTGTTTGTTTGATGTATGTTTGTTTATTTGTTTGTTTGTTTGTTTGTTTGTTTGTTTGTTTGTTTGTTTGTTTGTTTGTTTGTTTGTTGTTTGTTTGTTTGTTGTTTGTTGTTTGTTTGTTTGTTTATTTGGTTATTTATTTGTTTGTTTGTTTGTTTGTTTGTTGTTTGTTTGTTTGTTTGTTTGTTTATTTGTTTGTTTGTTTGTTGTTTGTTGTTTGTTTGTTGTTTGTTTGTTTGTTTATTTGGTTATTTATTTGTTTGTTTGTTTGTTTGTTTGTTGTTTGTTGTTTGTTTGTTTGTTTATTTGGTTATTTATTTGTTTGTTTGTTTGTTTGTTTGTTGTTTGTTTGTTTGTTTGTTTATTTGTTTGTTTGTTTGTTTGTTTGTTTGTTTGTTTGTTGTTTGTTGTTTGTGTGTTTGTTTACTTTATATATATTTATATACTACGTATATTTGTTATTTATTATTCCTCTGTAGAGTTGGTTGTGGTAGTTTCGGAGAGGTGTACGAGGGGAACTGGCGGAATTCAGTAGTGGCTGTTAAGAAGATTCGCATTCGCACTTCAGGACTCAGTCAGGAAGAAAAGGAAGAGTTCCAGCAGGAAGCAGCTATCATGAGGTACGTAGTTATCCGAAAATGAGAACTGTGCTGTGTACTCAACTAACTTGTTGTCATTATGATAGAGATAGAACTACATCGAAACTGGTTTTCTTTTTCTAACCAATTCTTTACATGAAAATTAAGTAAGAAAATTCCGATAGTTAGAAAAACCCGATTGAAAATACAACAAATTTGGAATTTCTTACACATTTAGAATAAATAGTTTGTCAGAAAAAACCGGTTTCGACTGTACAGTAAACTCTCGGTAATACGAATACTAAGAGACAGTCGAATTTGTTCGTATTAACCGGAGTCACTTACATGAATTTGTATAAGATAGAATAATTAAACTTTGTACGCCTTAACCGTATTCGTAATTTCGTATTAACGAGAGTCCACTGTATTTGTATAAGCTAGGCTGCTAGGGGAATAACCTTGTACTCCTTAACCGTGTTCGTATTAACGAGAGTCTACTGTATTGTTTAGCAAGCTCCTACATCCCAACATAGTCCTGTTGATGGGCGTATGCAGTGAGGAGCCTAACCTGTGTCTGATAACCGAGTACATGCAAATGGGATCTGTAAGGGAGATACTGGACGACAGGTCTATTGACCTAGACTGGGGAATGACTATCATAATGGTAAGTCATACGCTTGTTCATTATCTCGTGTTAATTTATATACTCAGTTCTAAAATTAAATTAAGGGCAAACTTGTACCTTTCAATATAAAACCCGGTATCAGAAAGGTGAATCTTTGATGTACAAAATGACCTCGCCTCCATTGCCTGTAATTATATTGAAAAGGGGTTGGACGATATTTTTAGTAATTCCTAGAATATTACTTGTATCTAGTAACATAATTTCTACATTAATTTCAGTTTAAATTAGATAAAGCCGTTCTTAATTATGAACTTCTGGCACAAATGGTGGAGTATCTTGCTATATTTATAAAATCTACTACCTAAGGTAATTCTTTAATCACAAGAATGCTAATTATATTATTCATGTAATTAATTAATTAACAAAACTATTGATATTTTCTAGAAATAAAGCAATACAAATCTAATAATAGATCATGGAATATTTACATATTGTAAACGTATATTAAATGTGTAAAGTAATCGAATTATGTATAAATGAAACTAAAAAGACTTGTAGCACTTGTTTCATTTATTCCGGTTATTTCCACTTCTTAACAGGCATTAGATGCAGCTCGTGGCATGACCTATCTACACGGCGTGACGCCTCCAGTTATTCACAGAGACCTCAAGACTGCTAATCTACTGGTAGACCACAGTTGGAAGGTTAAAGTAGCAGATTTTGGTGTTGCCAAGATGATTAAAGATATTGACTATATGGTAACCGTGTTGAGTAACTCTCTGGTGAACATGCCCTCTCAAGAAGCCGCCACACAAGCGAATGAGTTAAATGAGAATTGTACGATTTATAATATTTTCAATACGATTATAAGCCGATTGAATAAGAATAAATAATTTCGAATTAAAGCTTACCAATTATTTAATGAGTTTACTTATACAGCGATCATCGGCGTTTGTATTAAAAAACCTGGCTAGTTTCTAGCGATTGTTTTTTTATGTTTATAAAAACACCATCGCTGGTAACTACCAGGTTTTTAAAAACAAACGCCGATGATCGGTGCTACCGATGATCGCTGTATAAGTAAATTCTTATTTAATAATCACTCTAATTAAGGTAATTACCCCTGAAAGTAATCCTAACTCCTTTACACGCTAGGAGCTAACTTAGGAGGCCATTGATATTTACTCTAATTACCGTATAGGCGTACTATACACTAAGCAGTGAACTCTCAATAAGTATTATAAGTGTAAGGTAGTAACACTGTCGGTTCTCTGAGGTTTACATGTACCAGAGGGTCTGGATGCATTTGATCCTAATCATAGTCCAATCCATAATCCATTTTGTTCAGAATTAATATTCCGTATTTCCAAATCCATATTCATCCGGCCCTCTGCGTGTATCAATTTTACAAAATACAGTCTACTCCACTTAATAGATTAATAGAATCACCGGTTAATCGGTTTCTCTGCATAATCGGGTCAAAATTTCACAGGTTTTATAGGACATAATTACAGTTTGGCTCACAATATTTTCGGTTAATCGGTTTCTCCGCTTTAATCGGGTCAAAACAACCTGGTCCTGAGGTGGCTCTATTAAGCGGAGTCGACTATAATTCAAATTTTACAAATTAAGATTATTGAATACATCGTCCCTGCGTTGTGTTTGAGGTATCTGTCGCAATACGATCTAACCAGAGACCAGAGAGCTGTTATTACTATACCCTTCTCCTAGCCCCCCTGCTACACAGACAAGCTGAGCAGTACAACACAACCTGTGCCGGGTCTCTGAGATGGTGCGCTCCTGAATCCATGAAGCCGAAGCTAGCTGCCACTGTGTACGGACAGAAAGTTGATATATACTCCTATGGAGTCATTCTATGGGAACTAGCTACTAGGGAATGGCCCTATGCTGAGTTGAAGTTTGATTTTGAAGTAAGTATTTTCAATTATTTATTAATGAACGAAATAATAGCCATACTTGTGGTTTTCAGTAAAGCAAAGTTTATTTTAGAAAACTGGACTCTTATTTTCTACTATGATTCGGCAGCATGTATAGCCGTATTATATATATAGTAGTCCATGTATAGATCTATAAAATACAGTTTGAATAATAAAATTTAAAATTTAAATATAATATTGTTAAAATTAAATTAAAATCACTACAAATGAAAAACCTGTGTATTTTTATCAACATCCTACAAGACCGTCCCAGTGCAGAGAGAGACTCCAGTCTCGCAGTTAAGGTATTCTCGGAGCTGAATTACCAACTGGAGCTGCACCAGGATGTGAGCAGCAGAGAGCTGGCATCGGTTCTGGAGAGAGCGCGCAGTCTCGTCTGCAGCGCGGCTCTCCCGTTCGCCTCTCTCACAGTGTTCGTGGGAGCTCACGGCTCCGCAGAGGGCTTGGCCATGAGGGACGGGGCGCGGGTGTGCGTGGAGGAAATAGTCAGTCGATTCATGCCGCACAGCTGTCCCGCTCTGGTGGGGAAACCGAAGCTGTTCTTCCTTCAGAACTGCCGCGAATTCCTATACACACACTCTGTGTCCAGGGAGAGCAACATAGAACAGATGGTGGAGTCAGCTGGCGACATGATGGTGGCCCTGAGCACGAGGGAGGGATGCCCGTCTCTGAGGTGCGAACAAGGGACTCTCTTCTTCCAAGCTGTGTTGCAGCAGATAGCGTCAGCCGGAGTCTCCCACGCGCCTCTGACCAAGCTGTTGTCAGAAGCAGTGGAGAGAGTTAAACGCGAATCGGTACTGCTGTCCAACACATGCCAGACGCCCCAAATAGTAACCAGCTTAACTCGACAGTTCTATTTCAATCCTCCTCCTCCTATTAACACGGAACCATTCAACTATTCATCTTTCTACTCCTGTTTTCATTGCAGCAATTCTCACAGTTCAACTGTACCTTGTTATCCTGGTGCAAATACTCCACAATCCACTTCCCATACTCCTAACTACTCATCCCATATGACTTACTACGTAGCTTCTATTCGTACAACTGCTGTACAAATATCTAGCATTCCAATTGCTCCTTTTATACACAGTGAACTCTCGGTATAACGAAGTGCTTGGGACCTGTCAATCCCTTCGTTATATCCGGATATTCGTTATATGCGTATAATAATTTATGAATTAGTGCTCTGGGGGAAAATATCCATTTCGTTATTAGCGGTTATTTTGTTATATCCGACTTCGTTATAACTGTAATCCCTACCTAACCAGATACAATTATTTGATTGTATTTATTTAGGTAATGGAACATGTGTTGAAAGGAGGTCGGCTGCCTGTCCCCATGAACTGTCCCTCGCAGTACATATCTCTATTGCAGGAATGTTGGTGCCAAGACCCGAGATACAGACCCTGGTTCCCAGATATCGTTACTATTCTGGAAGATATGCGCAAGTCATTTAATTAATCTGCTTTTGTTTTATTTTTATGTCTGTTTTTATTATATGCAAAGTTTGTTTGTTTGGCGACATTTTTAATGATAAGTGTATATTTAGGAATTTTATTATATATTAATGCTGTTTGTAACTTTAATTAGTCAAACGTTTAACCATGTTACAACGGTCAATCTTACAATCTAAACGGCAATATTTGTCATGCAATTTTAATTGTAAATAACACATTTTGCAAAATCTCACTGTATTTAACTGTTTTGTCATTATGTCAGTCACTTTAATAACCATTTAATGTTTGATAATAATTTGTTAATATGTACATTTGTGTTCGCTTAAAAGTAAATAACATTTTTGCTCGAAATTGCTTGCTAATAGGCGAACTTGTTATTGGAGGAACACAATTAACATTAAATGCTCGCATGGGGACTTAAATCATACATTTATATTTTGAATAACAGGTGGCACGGTTAATCCCACTGATTCCCACACCAATCAAATGATCTGATAATTGAATGCCCCAATCGGATAAAACAATGAGAAATACTGTAGTTTTCTGTTTGTATTTATTTTGCTACGTGCCGATGTAGTAGGAAGTAATGATGTATTTTGAATAATGATTTTTTGAGTGATTCGTCGCAAAAATACCGCTACTCAAAGACTCCTATATTTATTAATTAAAAGACATAGATGTCCTGATATGAGGTCCAAGGTATAAATAGAAAAAACTCACTTTCATTTTCACTTTCAATTTAAATTAAATTAAATTTCACTTTCAATTCGTAACTAAGTAATACCCATTAGAATAATTAGGTATTATTACTAGTACCATACAACAGAGTGTATAGCATCTATGTGTGAAAACACAGCCAGAGAGCTGGAACGGATTCGAGAGGAAGTGCTTGTGGCGAAAGAGGAGTTACGAGTCCGATTCGAGTGTTATTTCCAAATACTCCGTGATAAACATCTCGAACTGGTGGCACAGCTGGACGAAGTGGTCCGTGTGGCAGAGACACAAGTGGAGGAGAGACAGGTGAAGATGAATCAGCTTAAAGTAACCAAAGCTGAGGTGTCACACAATCTCCAACACAATGAGCTCAATGAGATTCTAATAAATGTGTCCCGAGAGTTGGACGAGAAGATACGGGGACTAGAGGCGACTGTGGATCGGATTCCATCTGTGTGGCTCGAGTGGCATGACGGGTGGTTGGAAGGTGGCATGGCTGGATTGTGTCGCTTGTGTGAGGGTGTATCCTACGTGAACAGACACAACCCAGTGTGGTCTGGTGTAAATGAAGGAAAGGGACAGTTGAAAATATATCGTCCGTTTGGTCTGTCAATAGACAGAGACGATGGAAATATATTTGTGTGTGATTATAATGCTGATAGGATTCAGGTGTTTAGCAAAGAAGGTAATTATTCGAGAACAATTAAGCTAGAAGGAGTGTCTCATCCTAATTCCATAACTATTTCACTCCATCACCTGTTTGTCAGCTGTTATTATTCACATGAGATCTACAAGCTAAATAAAGTGTCTGGAGTAATTCTGTGTCGTGTTGAAACAGAGCATGGCATGTCTGGTCTGTCAGTTGACACAGACACACTGTATATTGGAACGTATGCAACTTGTCACATATCTCATTTGAGTGTTGAAGATTTGAGTTATGTCAAAATGACTCCACTTAACTCTCCACATATAACCGAGAACACTAGGCTATGCGACTTAAAATTAGCTCCCGGTCTATTTATAGTCCTGTTTCATAAGTGTAAGTATCCTGTGCAATCATTCTCCAGAGATGGGGACCTAATTCACTTGATCGTGTCACAGGATCAGCTGACTGCTGGTAGTTATTTCTGTCTGGACAGACACTTGAATATTATAATTAGTGACTATGGAGCTCATAATGTTAAGGTCTTCAGTAGAGAGGGACGGCTTGTCACAACAATCGGACACGAAGGGACAGACCCCGGGGAATTCGATGATCCGCAAGGGATAGATATTAGTAGAGAGGGGCTTGTTGTTGTTGTTGACCTGAAAGATTCTCATAAGCTACAGTTCTTTTAATTTTTGACAAACTTTTTCATCTAATTTATTATTGAATTATTAAAATATTTATTTAAATACTTCGCGTTTCCCTCATCCTTCCTTTTAAAATGTCGAATTTTGTTATTAGTATAATATATAATCGTATTTACTGTTAAAATTTACTAGTGACCATCATCTTGCGTGTATGTATATGTTATCGTATGGAAAACTATACTGTTCCAGGGGCGTAGCTAGGGGGGGGACCGCCCCGGACGGCACTATTAAGGGGCGGCATAAATTGTAGTCTAGTTTACGGCATAAAAAGACAGATGATAATAATTATCTTTGATAATTATATTCATCAGTAGGACCAAACATTACATACCCTTTCCTATTATTGTTAAGTAAGATATCCACAAACTCAAACAGGGGCATAAACTTGGAGTTTGGTCATGGGGGTGCCAACATGGCACACCCACTTCAGCTAATTATTGGGACGATAGTTTCGTCAGTGTATACTTATAGACTTGCATGTGTTGTAATTAGGGGTCTCAATCCCGGAGCCTTTTTCCAATCCCGGGATTCCGGGATTGGAATCATGTTCAATCCCGGGATCCCGGGATCCCGGGATTGATCAAATAATTTATTGACACCTGACCAATCATGCAAATATGTTGAATTAATGTAATTGTGTATTGATTGATAACTCCATTACATAATAAATAGAGCATAAGATCGTAGTATAGTAATAATAAGATTTTAATTAAGATTTTTCTGATTATTCCTGATAGGAATTTAAATCTATATTTATATGAAATGGTTCAGGATTGTTGTTAATAAACAAAGCATCATGTTATCAAAAATTAACCTAATGACAAAGCCACACGTAATTGAACAAGTAACGAATAATTGATTACCGAGAAATGTAAGCGATAAAAATGAATTAAAGAATATAATTACAGTCAGGTTCTATTATTATGAACATTCAAGGGACCAAAAATTGTGTTCATAATAGAGAGACTTCATAATAAGCGAACTCAACTTAATACAAACCCTATGTAAGTTGTTAAATTGGGACCGTAGTATTTGTTAATAATAATAAATCTTCATATTATCAGACGAAATCTTGTTCATAAATAAGCAGACCTGACAGTATATGTCATGCGAGAAGATAATATTCACATCAGGCTCACAATCATTGCAATACTCATAATATATCTGGATCCCGGGATTGGAAAGTCTAATCCCGGGATTGAATCCCGGGCTAAAATGGACCGGGATCCCGGGATCCCGGGATTGAGACCCCTAGTTGTAATTGAGAAACACTGTTTACAACTGGAGCTTGCTTCCTTGTAATTTGTGGTTGAGATTTGTCAATAATGCGATATTTATATGATACATCTTAGCACAAGCGGTACTACCAAGCATTACGTCTTGGCGCAATTCACGAAAAAATCATGGGGGTGCCAGGCCTGCCTGGCACCCCCATGAATTTCCGTCGGGAGTGCCACGCACCTCCGGCACCCACCAAGTTTAGTAGTTTACGCCACTGAACTCAAAGACCATAACTTGTCTCAATTAAATTGCTTCAATTCAATTCAATTTGATACATCCAGCACTAGCGTATCCAGAAATGTTGAGAGGGGCCCAAGAAATAATGCAAGCTTAGCGAGAAACTTTTATGGGCGTCTGGGGGGCTACCGCTAAAAATTTTCGACTTATATATACTCAGAAGTAATTTTAAACTCTAATTTTTCTACGGAGCCCTAATTCAAACATGAAGCTGAAGTTCCTTAGTTATTTTGTCAATTTCAGTATCGAAGGGGAGCCCAAGCCCCTGGAACCGCCCTCATCCATGTCCTCGGTTGTTAAAATAATAGCATTTGTCATGAATAAATAATACATACAACCAATAAATATAAGTTGTAAATAACACCATAATTTACTGAAATAGACACCCAACTTGAGATTGATATGGGTGCCGAAGGGCGGCATGAAATTTGTCCGCCTCGGGCGGCATAAGTATAAGCTACGCCTCTGTACTAGAGGTGAGCGTCGTGTTCAAATTTGTATTTAAGACTAACACGAACACGAAACATGTGACACGAACACGAATTCCACCCCACCAATATGTCACGACACGAACACGAAACACGAACGCCAACACGAAACACGAACACGAAACACGAATGTCAACACGAAACACGAATATCAACACGAAATACAAAGTTGGAAAAATTAATGAATTAATATAATGAATTAAGATCATAACATACGAATATTTATATACAATAACTTGTATACCACAAGTATTGTATAATATTAATAACAAAAACCCCCATGAAACTTTAACCGAACACGACGCAAACACGACACGATACATGAACTTTGAACACGAAATCGACACGAACACGAAAATCTTTGCCCAACACGACACTAACACGAAAACTTTGGCCTGTCGTGTTCTTGTCTTATCGCTCGGCTCTACTCTGTACTGTTCAGTGTAATCATCAATCTCTTGTAAGTGAATGAACAATTTAATAATAGCCAATATTTAATAAATATAAATAAAATGCTACCTCCCGTCCCAATTTTCACAAAAAGATGGATGATAAAGTAATTTATTTTAGGTGGCCTAAACTGACTCCCGTCATTACGAATTCGGATATAACTAAGTATCCGCTTGTATAAACGGAGTTATATGAAGTAAACTTAATTAAGGTCCATTGGAGATCGTTATAACATGAGTTGACTGGTAAGATTTTGTATTTTAAAAATTATACAGTGGTATTCGCAAATAGTGCATAATTGCAATATGATTTCGAATTTAAAAAAAATTATTTTTATAATATGAATATTTATTGTTGTTGTTTACCAAAATAGGTAAACAAATTAATTCAAAATGCAAAATGAACCTAGAGACTAACTTCCAAATGTTAGAAAAGGTAAACAAGTACATATGCTGATTATGAATTAAATTTTATGTAAATATTTATTGTCTATTGAAAAAAGCTAGACCGAAGGACTCGTCATGTATTTTAATAATACACTATCACTGAATCATTATTTTGTTGTATTGAACACCTCGTTTTTTTCAATAAAACTTTATAATGCTCTTAGTCTAGAAATATAATAAATCCTTTACCTGAAATATAGTTTTATTATAGAGTTTTATCCTTGTACTTTCTAATTGCATTCATCATTATTCCAACTCCGTTGTTCCGAAATAATTCATTGAACTCATCATAATCAGTTGTCAACAACAATAGATAACTGTGTGTAGACAAATCACGTTTCTGTTATTCTAAGACGAGAAACCAAATATACATTCTTCTGTTCTGCAAACTGAAACCAAACAACAAGCTGAATTCCTGGTTACCAATAGGCATAATTAGAACAGCATTCCATCTATAAATACTATGTGAACACATTTTTATCATATTATTCTAGGCATATTACATTTCTGTTAGCCCACCTACTAAGTTTCTTATTTTTGAATCAATTCGAAATGCCGATTGGAAAACTACCAACTACCGCGAAGGGAGCTGATTACACAGCTGGCTCAATCAACATCGACCACGTGAGACAGGAGACGGGGAAATCTGGCAGATCCGAGCAACTCGGCATCCAGAAATCGTCCGCATCTCACTCGTACGGGGCTGGGGCTGTGAGTATCAAAAGCGCGACCGATATCCCAAAGGTTGCTGTAAACAAAGGCTACGCCCTCTCTCCTGATTCTGGAAAGTCCTCCTATGGAGTTGGAGCTCTCGCGGTGGAGCAAGCGCTGGCAGCTCCCAAACCAAAGGCAGAAGCTTTAGCCAAAGTCGATAAGACTTTGGAAGTTGACTTTACGAGGAAGCTAGCTACTCATTAGGGAGCACTTTGGGAAGAATTACACATTGATAGACCCTATCTTACTTACTAACAAAATCACTTATATTTATTTTTGTCTTTTATATCACATTACTTGTTATTCATAGTTAGAGAGTACGTGTCAAATATATTATCTATAAAATAAATGTGGGTATCAAGTAAACTTCTGGATATATTGGGAAGGGAGCGACGGTTGGCCAAAACTTTATTTCTTAGCATGGCGTCGTGTGCAATTTGGTGCCAGGTGTCTGGCCAAGAAATTCATGGATAAATCTTTGTTTGGGTTCCGTACAAATTTTACCTCCTTCAAATAATGCCGCATCATTGAATTCTACCGATTACGTATTATGACTGACACCCTTAGAGTGCCGTAAAATTTTACCTCCATGATAAAGTGCCGCCAAGAAAATCCTAGATAAATCCCTGATCAGTTGCTAAGCTATGTTGGGCCCATTTCTGACCTTTAGTACTCGTCCTATTTCGTTCTTGGCATTTAGTTCGTGCCCTTATAAACTATCCTTCTTGGCTATGCCACTGATATACATTCTGAGTGATTTTTCCTTGTTAGAAGGTCTGGGTAAGTCTCTACTTTTTCACCTTACTACTAATCCTAGTTTAATTCTTGTATAGAGGGGAACAGGATTGAGAATTCCCGATGGGATATTGTACGGTGGAACAGGAATAATTCTGACATCGGAATAATCGCCAAAATAACGTGTAGCCGATGAAATTGAAGGGTCGTTCATTTTATAGTTGTTACTACAACCGTATTGGATGATAACACTAACAAATAATTCGGAATTTCCATAACTTGATTTGTTAGGGAATTTAGTATAAGTTTGAGCAGTTTTTATCTGACACTAGTTATGGCAGTCGTCCCTAAACTGATAATAACAAAATTATACATATAGCAGCCTGTAAATAACAAAATTATACATATAGCAGCCTGTAAATTTCAATTGCAATTGTGTACAATACTATAGTAATGGGTTTTTTTTCTGTCCATTTGTTTACACTGCCTAGCCGACAAAAACAACCGTTAGACAAAAATATCCGATTATTTTATAATGGAATTAAACAATTTATGCAAAAACCCAAAGACAAAAAATCCCGATGGGACAAAAAACCCCGATTTTGACTAACGCTGTTTTAATTTTAGATTTAACATTCCAAAGAGACATTGGTAGCTATAAGATAAATAATCTACGTGTTATGAAGTATTGATAATCTTTTTGTACTTTAATTTTGTAGTAGACAATTTATCTCAATACAATGCCCAGTCTGATGGTATTTCCGTTTTATCATGTAAAACGGGTCAGGTCACTTATGTCTTGGTAGATTGGATAATTTCATTATAAGTGGGCGTAAGAATATTCAAGTGTTAATTAATGGTGTGCATATATTCTCTGGCAGCCAATATTTTGGTGTGACAGACTGACAGTTACTAAAGACTATTGAATTAATTATGCAATGAATTCTGGAAACAGAACAATAACTGCTATGTATTGATTGACTCAAGTGTTTTATTATTAATTATGTCATAGCATTATTTGTCTTTGAGATTTTTCTACGTTTATTTTATATCTTGCATATTGTTAAGTTTGTTTTGAATTTGTGTCTGCCAAATTAATTAATTAATTAACCATTGTATTTGTATCATTTACTGGTTCAATGTTATTCAATTTTACAGAACATTACAGGTTTTTACTGTGCCGAATTACAACGTAGCTGCCAGTTCTAATTAAACTGTCTAGAATTTGATTAATTGATTTAATTCCATGTATAATTCTCTGGATTGCATAACATAATAAATAGAATGATCACACTATACCCTGGTATGTTTTTATATAGCTAATGGCAGCTTGCACCCAAGATATTTTCAAAGAAATAGAAGACTCTATTAACCTCACGTTTGATGAGTTGGTTGATGCCGCCAATACAAGGAGAGAGGAATTACTCGATAAGCTGAAGAAACTTAAGTTAGACTATTTAGAAAAGGAACGTGTACGTATAGAGCAGTTACAAGATTTAGAAAAGCTAATCGAACAACTTGATGCAACTCAAATAAAACATAAACTAAGTCAAAATCTTCAAAGTGATTTCGTATCCAATGCCAAGAGAGAAAAGAACAATTTCATTCAACCCACACTCGTTGCTATTCAAGGTTTTGTTACTGAAGAATTTGAGTTTATTAAAGATTTTTTAGAAATATATGGGGATATTCAATTGGCCCCGTATTGTGATATAATAGTTCCCAAAGAATCATTTGGGAGAAAAGGAGTAAAACCAGGTCAACTGAGCGTCCCCTTGGGAATAGCATTTTCTATTAATCGCATATTCGTTGTTGACATGATGAATCACAGAATTCAATTTTTTACCTCCAATGGTGAATTCAATGATAAATTTGGTTGGAAAGAGATTGAAAAGCCCCATGGAATAGCTATATACAATGATACCACTGCTTTCATCACTGACACGGGTAAAAACGTGTTACATCAATTCATCTTTGGACTAGAGACGTTTGTCTATCATGGGGCTACAGAAGAAGGGTTACTTGACACACCGTTGGGTGTTGCGACTTTTGGAGGCTCAGCTTATGTGGCTGATAGTGGGAATAATAGAATCGTTGTATTCTCCACTTATGACCTATCTCTAGTTGAGGAAATCGGTATTGGTAAGCTGAACAACCCTCGTGACGTAACGGTATCAAACAACAAGGTATTTGCTATCGACTACAGTGTACCATTCCATGTGCACGTGTTTCAACTTGATGGAACCTACTTGAATAGTATTATCAGCTTAAAAGGAGGAACTGGTACACTATTCATGTGTATTGATGATTCTAATAATATTCTTATTAACGATGGTGCTGGCTCATGCATGCAAATATTCAATGAAAAAGGTTTGCTAATGCACTGTATCAATATTAAATCTCCAGGTGGTATTGCTCTTTCAAATGATGGTGATGTTATTTGTGCTAGGAAATATGACAAAGAACAAATAGCGATCTACTAATACGTTTTATCTTCGTTGGAATTTACGTTGTTTTGAATTAACTTTTATTTTTATTTTGTAATCTTTATAGAATTATAGTTAGATTTTGTGTTTAATTTTATTGAACTAAACTAGTTATGTATTTGTATCATTCACTGGTTAAATGTTATTCAATTTTGCAGAGCATTACAGGTTTTTACTTTGCCGACTTACAACGTAGGTACCAGTTCTAATTAACTGTCTAGAATTTGATTAATTCCATGGAAAATTCTCTTGGAATGGATAACATAATAAATACAATAATCACAATATACCTGGTATGTTTTAAATAGCTAATTAATGGCAACTTGCACCGAAGATATTTTCAAAGAAATAGAAAACTCTATTAACCTCACGTTTAATGAGTTTGTTGATGCCGCCAATACAAGGAGAGAGGAATTACTCGCTGAGCTGAAGAAACTTAAGTTCGACTATTTAGAAAAGGAACGTATACGTGTAGAGCAGTTACAAGATTTAGAAAAGCTAATCGAACAACTTGATGGAACTCAAATAAAGCATGAACTAAGTCAAAATCTTCAAAGTGATTTCGTATCCAATGCCAAGAGAGAAAAGAACAATTTCATTCAACCCACACTCGTTGCTATTCATGGTTTTGTTACTGAAGAATTTGAGTTTCTTAAAGGTTTTTTAAAAACAATGGGGATATTCAATTGGCCCCGTATTGTGATAAAATAGCACCCAAAGAATCATTTGGGAGAAAAGGAGTAAAACCAGGTCAACTGAGCGTCCCCTTGGGAATAGCTTTTTCTATTAATCAAATATTCGTTGTTGACATGATGAATCACAGAATTCAGATTTTTAACTCCAATGGTGATTTCGAAGATAAATTTGGTTGGAAAGTGATTGAAAAGCCCCATGGAATAGCTATATACAATGATATCATTGCTTTCATCACTGACACGGGTAAAAACGTGTTGCATCGATTCAACTTTGGACTAGAGACGTTTGTCTATCATGGGGCTACAGAAGAAGGGTTACTTAACACACCTTTGGGTGTTGCGGCTTGTGAAGGCTCAGCATACGTGGCTGATAGTGGGAATAATAGAATCGTTGTATTCTCCACTTGTGACCTATCTCTAGTTGAGGAAATTGGTATTGGTAAGCTTAACAACCCCCGTGACGTAACGGTATCAAACAACAAGGTATTTGCTATCGACTACAGTGTACCATTCCATGTGCACGTGTTTCAACTTGACGGAATCTACTTGAATAGTATTATCAGCTTAAAAGGAGGAACTGGTACACTATTCATGTGTATTGATGATTCTAATAATATTCTTATTAACGATGGTGCTGGCTCATGCATGCAAATATTCAATGAAAAAGGTTTGCTAATGCACTGTATCAATATTAAATCTCCAGGTGGTATTGCTCTTTCAAATGGTGGTGATGTGATTTGTGCTAGGAAATATGACAAAGAACAAATAGCGATCTACTAATACGTTTTATCTTCGTTGGAATTTACGTTGTTTTGAATTTATTTTAATTTTATAAGCTTTATAGAATTATGGTTAGATTTTGTGTTAATTTTATTGAATTAAACTAGTTATTTAATTAGTATAGAAAATTAGGACTTCTTAAAAATATCAAACATTGTTTACTGTTATTGATTATTCGGGTTGTATACAAGGTATATAATAGAATGGATCGAGATGAAGCAGATGCCCAGTTCTTTAGAGTTAAATTAGCTTGTCAGTCATACGCAGGAAACCCTTGTCCCAGATCATTAAAAACAATACTTGAATCAGTTAAAGTTGAATCTCGAATACATTGTCTAGTTGCTTCATACTTGATGTATCCCATATGTTTACACATGAAGTACAGCGGGTTCAAAATACATGAAAACTTCGCTGAACTTGCATTTAGAGTTCTAAGTCAAACCTTGAAACGCACGAATGTTACTCAGTTTAATACTTTCTTGGAGTTGTATGGTACACTGTGTGTGCATCTCGATACGGAGTCACCTGTTAGGAAATGCAAATACAACCTTTCTGAAGAAATTAAAGTTGAAATTCTATCCGCCATCGGTTATCTATTCAAAGCAACAGAACATCAAATTATGAGGCAATTTTACAGCGACACTAAGTATAAGAACCAATTGGGATTCTTGATTTTCCTGTTGTTTAAAGAACTCGGTATTAAACAGGGAAATAAAATACCTTTTCTTGTTGTTAATATATTAATGGGTTTATTGAATCCTGTCTGTCAAACACGACAAATCCGATATACCCCAAACAAAACGCTTTTTAACACCTCGTTACATTATGATTTCTTATGGTCAGCTGTTAAAAAATGTACTGAGAGTTATTTTATTCAGAAAGAATTAATTTTTTTTCTCCCCGGCGTTACGAGTAAACTGATTAACTTTATTATATCTGAAACGAATCCTTCTGCTAGTCTCATCGCGGCTGCCATTCTAACATTCGCGAATTTTATCGCATACACATGTAACAATAAATTCTATAAATACATACTCGATAACCCAAGTGAAAGTCCACCACCTGATCCTAACATAGACGATCTCCAGATTGAATTAACTAAGAGTTGGTGGGAGCAAACTTCAGTTAACCTTGCCTCGCTCTATGTTAGCGTAACTCAGATTTGCATTGCGCATGAGAACTTTAAAACGCGGCTTTGCTTACTGGAGTCCGCTGCTGTTCTCCTTGCGAACTGTCAAACTAGTCTTTCTAACCTAATCACTGCTCTGGTCGATACACTTATTGTACTGTCAGCTGATAGCCACCCGTTTGTGAGTAATTATGCGACTAAGATAATAACAACGTTCTCTTCGCTATCTTGTCTCAACACATTCAACCCAATGCTACTACGCATAGAGGACCTCACATACTCCCTACCTAATGTAGTGCATAACCTCAAGGACACCAACAAACTGCCCGTATTTCGGTTACTAACAGGCTACCTCAATTTAATCGGTAAAACCCAAATGAAAATAGGTAATTCTAATATTCGTATGAAAGAATGTCTGAAAAACTTGATAAAAACTCTGACTAGTGTTTTAGAGTTTGATTTGTCAGATGACTCTCTGCTTAGCCAATTAGTAATACAATCTGATTCACAGGAAATGCACTTCGATAAACCTAAAATTGTGTTCACTAATTTAGGAGATACCTCGACTAAGGCTGTATTAGATGTACTGCATGCCGTTGGTCAGTTTTGTGTGTTAGATTCGATTCTAGGGTATATATTTGAATTGGCAGAGAAGGAAAAAATACGTAAGGAATTAATTTTCATTTTAAACCATTTAATAGTTGGGAGTGTAAAAACTCAGAAAATTGAGGCCATTATAGAATCTGTGGAGACTATAATCCCTTTGTATTTGCAAGCTGAATGGATTGATGATTTGGACAAAGGGATGTATGTATTGCTTAGGAACACACAATTCGATGAGGAAGCTAATTTACCGACAATATTAGCGCTGAAACGCAGAACAATGCAACAAATTTTGATTCTCGAGGGTTTAGGACATTTCGCGATTGCTCTCGGCTCGAAATTCCAACCATTTATAGTTACAACTATTTTCCCTTTACTTGAGAAATCAAACAATTTAAATTCCTACATTCAGGCTCAGTCATTTGACTCTCTACGAAATATATGTTCTGCACTTAACTACTCTTCAGTCCAAACTCTCATTCATTCCAATGCTGATTATATAACTAATATTATTTCACTTCAGTTCTTTCAGGAGTGCACCAGTCAGTCTGCACTCGACGTGTTACAAGCCGTGTTTCGCAACAGTACCAAACAGCTGTTGCCTCTGCTAGAAGACTCTGTTAACTATCTACTCAAGTCTATTCGCTTCTACCATTCTAATGACGAGAGTGTTATTCTCCTGCCCACACTAGTTGTTATATCAGATCAGCTGTTCAAATGGCAACAGGATAGCTCAACAGATTCTAATACAAACACGGATTCAGTTAATGCTACGGATAAGTTAATAAAGGAGTATAGGGAATATTTAATATTCTATTTCCCACAAACAAAAGGGAATGAGAATACCAATGCAGCTCCGATGGAAGAACAACAACAACAAACACCTGAAATACTAGAACACACTATCTGTATTGACATTATAGATGCCATATCCTATTATATTAACTTCCCTACACCACGGATAACAGGGTTTGCATTTAAGGTACTCACCAATTGCCTGTTGGCTTTGCAAACAAATATGGATAAAGCACTGCCAATTCTACATAGGATTTGGCAACACTTAGTTTCATGTATTAAAACCAATGTACCTGTAATCCTAATAGCTTCGCTACACTGCTTAACACAAATATCACACCACTATGGGCACTTTTTAATATCCAAGGTAAAGAAAGATATCTGGCTACACCTTGTAGATCAGCTGAGGATATTATCTGTACCCAATAGAGGCCATGGCAATTATTATCTACACACACAGGATTTCAAAATACAGACTACAATGCTACAGTGCCTACCCGTTATAGCTTTGGAGGTGAAATTACGATTTCCAGAGTTTCATCAGTTACTTGTTGTATACCACACATACTGTAGTTTATCGCAACCGAAAATATTACGTGATACAGCTATCAAAGGTATGTCGATTCTGGCAAAGATTAACCTTGGTTCAGTTCATTTACTAGCAACTCTCCTCGACCCAAATGAATATGGAGAGGTTTATACGGAAATAACTCATCAGTAAACACACCTGATTAATAACTAGCACATCAGTGTATGTTGGAACTGTTGGAAACAAAAATCCTTAGACAGATGGATGCTGTGTATTTTAAGAGTATACAGCTGAGAAGATATTACAATTTAGGAAGAGATGGTATTTTCTAAATTGGAGGAAAGAATATTTTGTCATTTAAAGTATAAACCCCAATCTTAGAATTGGTTAATTGATTTTGTTACACTCATTATCTCGTTCGTAATTTTTTATTTGAGATGATTTATTAATTATTACACTAGATTTGTTATATTTACTCTAACTACACCACACCCGATCCTTAGTGCCATGGTTCTTCTATCAGTCTCGTTATATTTTCTAATGAAACTAAAGTCCCTTATTTACATAGAGTTATAGATGAAGGGTTTGTATTAGCATATTCGACTGTAGCAGACTATGAGTTTAAGCCCCAACAAAGTTTGCTTATTAGCCAACATAATTTCTTGGTAATTTATTAACCCTACTAGTATATTCATCATAACATGTATATTTGTCACTAATATCATACTATACCAAAGAGAGAGTAATTTGAATTGGCTAAACTCTAAAAATCAGTAAATAACACCATTAACATGTTTATGTTATTCACATCATAAGTGAGTCTCTATACCGCTTCTTCACTATCTCTCCTAGCTACTTCTATTTCAGTGTTGGTAGCAACTTAAGCAGGTCACCAGAGGTAGGTCTATCATCCGGAGTCACACACCTGTGTAGATATAGGATCTTTCCTTCTCTGGTCATAATCAAATTCCCACCCATTTGTTCCGGTAGATTTGCTTTCGGCAATACTGGGAGTGAATGGGCTTTAGCTGCCAGTGCTATAGCTCTGAAAATAGTCTTAGCTTTGAAAGTTGCCTTCGTCTTATACCCTAGCACGTTGTATGTACTGTTGTTTGAATCTAGGTACATTGGGAAGTTTGTATTTACTTCCTGCATCCACTGTATTGCTGTCTCACGATCGTAGAAAGAGACAAGAACCACGTTGAGTTGGTCTAGTAGCGCTTGTGTACTGCCCAACTGTTGCACGTGGTCCTGTCAGAAAGGTCAGAGAGTGTAACGCAAGAATACAAACAATGTGTTCTTTGACTCGTCTTTTGCAGCGATATCAATAAGTGAGATGCTATCTCCACTCTCCAACTCGGATACTTTCGTGGGAGGGACAGTATCTCCTACGATAAGAATGGGGGCTATTTCGCTAGTGGAATTCCCCTCTGCCATTTCTAATACTTGTAACTTTAACTATCTCCTTGCAAAAAAATTGAATCGATAGAATTAACGAAGGAGTATACTCTTATATATTTTACTCTCCTTGTACATATTTTATCTCCATTCATTATTTGCTGCTAATCTGTTAATTCCGATTAATTAATTAATGCGTTTCATTCCTACATTACATTCGTAAACTAATAACTGCAATAATGTAACAATTTTTATAATTATTGAAATTATTAATAGAATGTAATAGATATGGTAAAATCTTAATTAAAATATATTTGAGGAAAATAGACCATAGAAAGTAGAAATAGTATTCATCACATAATTATCGACGATATCGTACTATTACACTCTACTTTGTAACCTACGACTGTGTCGCCTTTGTTTCATTGTCCTATCCAGAAAAAATACCGTTTTACCTTAAAAATCGCTCCCAAGATGGAATTGATTTTTAAGTTTTCCCCAGATATTATTCGAAGAGAAAGTTTAGTTAAATGTAGATTGTGAATTCAGAGATCAACAAATAATACCAATAAATAATTGTTTCTATTATCTGCATCATTATAATGACTTCATATCTACATTCGTTCTATAATAATTTGGATAATAAATTCCTTAGCTCCTTAACTGTTGGCCTACTATTACCTTTTTTCCCTTTGAATAAATATTCAATTTCCCATTTTTTATTCACAATAACATCACCTCCAGATTGTGAGTTATCGTCTCCTTTCTTTGGCTTTTGAATTGTACCTCCTCTAACCACAGCTCTAAAATGCCAGAAAGTAGCTTCCCAACTGTGTTTCACAGATTTATCGAACCCGAATGCATGATAAACTGACATATCTAGGTCTTGGTAGAATGGAAAGTTTGTTTTATTTTGGCTGATCCAATACCTAGCTCTTTCATTATCGTAATTAGCGATTATAACAACATTTATTTGAGCTAGAATGAGCTGTACATTGGCTAGCTCTCTCACATGATATATTCACGGATTTCAATGCACATGTCGTAAGAATATGAAGAGAGTTCGATCCTTATCTCCTCGTAAAACAACGTTTGTTAAGGAAATATTTTCTCCACTCTCGACTTCTGTTAATTCTAGGGAATTAGGTATATAATCCCCACTTCTGAGAATAGTAGAGATTTCGCTAAATACAGGAACCTTCTCTGCCATTTTGACTCAATAATTAATTATTTGAGAATATTGTAAGCATATATGTATTCTTATTTAGATTGCTTGTAATTATACTATCTATTATGCTATCATATTTCAAGAAATATAAGATGTTATAGAAATTATGATCTGCTTAGGGTACCACAATCGTGACAACTAGATTAGAAAACGAGTTTTTTAGATACACTGTTTAACGGGTCTTAGCTATTGATACCGGGGGATAAAATATTGACTACCAGGCTGCAGTTATTATACAGGCATTTGTAAATACGCTCCTAATCCTGGTCTGATCCAATTTTCGTACGCCTAAATCACAAATTAATGTTACGGTATAGGAGAGAATTCCAAATTTTCGCGCTCCTAAAGTCAAATTTTCCAAAAATAATGCTAAAAAAGGAGCGTCTCGCGCTCTTGGATAATTCCTTGCCAGGCTGTTTTCTGCTCACGATCACACTTTGTGATAGAATTTTAAGCGAGGGTATGGAGATGGGGAAATCTAACCGAACTATAGTAGAACCTCGTTAGTACGATCATGGTTAATACGGACACTATATTTCAGTACCCTTCAAAGCCTTTTCAATACAAATTATATTGGTTAGTATGAATTTTGACGGTCCCATATGTTCGTACTAACGAGGTTCTACTGTATATTGTTGTAATACTCTTTCCAGCGAGTAAACAACGTTTCAGGATGATTTGTTTACATTTAGTTATAATTATTCAGATTATTGCTACACTAATTTCTATTATTGAGAGAAATAATAATTGAATTGACTCGAAAAATCTGCAAATAATACCAATTCTAGTTTGTTTCTACTATTCGCTTCATAAATGAGTCGTACATCAAGCTATCTCCCAATTGTTAGCCGATATTTTAAGGTTTCATCTGCAACATCTCATCTACGGGCGGCCAATCATCAGGACTCTCGCTTTTATATAAATACACAATCTTTCCTTCTCTTGTTATAATCAGCTCGCCTCCAGATTGAGTTGGAATGTCTCCTCGAGGTATTCTTGGTATAGTCCGAGTTCTAACAATATACGTTAACGTTCTGAATACTGTCTTAGGTTTACAATTGGATGTGCCCTTGTACTCGAGTAGCTTGTAAATACTGTAATCTGAGTCGGTATACATTTGAAAATTGGTATGGACATCTTGTATCCATTTCTTAGCAGTCGCACGGTCGTAGAATGAGACAAGAACTACGTTTAGTTGGTCTAATATTTGTTGATTATAGCCCAACTGTTTAACGTGTTCTTGGCAGAATATTCAAAGGTGATGACGTAAGAATACAAAAAGTGTATTCTTTGAATCATCTGTTGAAGCAATCTCTCTGATCAATATTTTCTTTTCGCTCTCCATTTCCATTAGTGTCAGAGTTGACTCAAGAGAGTCTCCTACTTTCAAAACTGGGTCTGATGAGCTGCTGGATTTTCCCTCAGCCATTTGTAACAATGTCTTTTGAATACCTGACCTATCACAAACTATCAATAGCACATAATAAGCGTACTAAATTTGTACAGATATTTGACCGAAGTTTATTGGAATAACACCTAGGATTTATTTATATGCCCAATGTCGGCGAATTCTTTTTTTACATAATTTAAGCCATTGGAATGGTAAGTTTCTTTAATTAACACCTAAAATCACCTATTAGACATCCGGAGTCTGTTTTTGTTTTTTAATTCTCGCCAACAAGTGCAAGCAACGGCTGTTTCCATCTAAGTAAACTCTAAATTAATTGTCTAGTATTTCAACAATTTTCCAAGGAATTAATTAAAAAATTTCGTTTCGTTCGGTCATATGTTGGGTGTACTGATTCAAATGTTTACCTTGTATATTAATAATCTTCTTATTATACTCTTTTAATATTCAGAGAACCATAAGAGCCGACTATTATAGTATAATATTAAAGTTTCACTTGACTGAACCATACACCGTGTCATACAATATTTTCCCATTTATCACTGCATGCCCAGCTAGCTACATTGTATAACAGCTGATCACCTATTCAGGCTATTCTATACAATGTATTTCACTCGACTGTGAATACACGCTTTCTTATAGAGCGATATTTGTCACAAATCAAACATAGAAAATATTCCATGATTCAAAATGTTAGGGATTTAGTTTAATTGCATATGTTATCTGCTCTCTTCAATATACTTACAGTCAACTCCGCTTAATAGAGCCACCGGTTAATAGATTTCTCCGCTTAATCGGATCAAATAATCACAGGATTTATAGAACGGAATTACATTTTGGCTAAAATATTTTCGGTTATTAGATTTCTCCGCTTAATTAATCGGGTCAAAGTAACCTGGTCCCGAGGTGACTCTATTAAGCGGAGTCGACTGTACTTTATTTGCTAAACTCTATAATCATAGCATGGCTGAGCGGGATCCTACTGGTCCTATATCGCTCAATCTAGGGGACACTCTACACCCCTCTCTTGTCGTATCAGATTATAAGAACGGAGATAGGATATCATTGTTAGACATAGCTAAAAGGAGAGATGATGGAATTCCAATTGCTCGTGAGAGAACTTTATTTGTGCTTCTCAGACATTCCAATTGACTCCCATGAAAGCTCCACGTACAGGAGCTAGCTGGGGCACAGGAAGAACTGAATGGGCTCAGTATTGCACTCGTAGCTAATTATGATAGAGAAACAGCAGGTAACTGGCTGAATGAAGCAAACGTAGATTTTCCTATTTATCTCGATCAAACTTCGGCTGTGTATAGAGCCTTGGGTTTACCTGTCTCTTCTTTCAAAAGTTGGCATGTCTACACTTTATGGTGGTATCTGAAGAAAGCATACCAAGGACACACTATACAGTGGCCTAGGAGAGATGAAGAGGCGTCTCAATTGGGTGGAGATTTTATTGTTGACTCAGAAGGGAATATTATATATCTCCATCGATGTGAGAGGCCAGAAGATAGACCTACTATTGGAGAGTTAGTCAATGCATTATCTGAACATAATACGAAAAGTAAACTGTAAATTTATTGGTAAGATTGGTTCTGAGTTTGATGTGGATAGTAGAAACCGTTTTGGTTATTATTTACTGACTTGTCAGAGCTCAATTTTATTGTATATTTTTATATACGTATTTAATACAGTAGAACCTCGTTAGTACGAACACAGTTGTTACGAATTACCGGTTAATTGATATTAAGCACTATTTCAGTCCCCTTCGAAACATTTTCAATACAAATTATATTGGTTAATTTATACGAATTCCGGAAAAGGCGAAGGCATTTAGACGGTCCCTTTGTGTTCGTACTAACGAAGTTCTACTGTATTTATTCTTCTATTATTAATATCGATTTTAGACTATTAATTAATAGATTGGGATACGTAACTGTAATAAATTGATTTGGTGTTTTTTTTTGGTCAAAAGTTTATTCATTACTCTTACCATATGGAAATCGAATTTTGCTTATGAAACCTGACTAAACGACTTAAATATTCATATTATATTACTAATATTTCTGGCTAATTCCATATACCTATTCGCAATCAAACATAACACTGTTATCGTTACTAGATAGCGATTGTCTCTCAAAACTCTAACTATATCATCAGATAATTCGCGTGCTTAAAATGTCTGAAACAGAAGTCCCCCTAACTGAGACAGACACAATGGACGCAGCTCTCAACGCTTCAGCTAACCTGACTCGCTACACTGCTTCCAGAGAGGCTCTGGTCGTGGCCTATTCAAGCATGCTAATTATGGCACTAACACCTATTATTATAGGATCAATTCGGTCGGTCGGATTTCATCTGTTGGAGCGAAGTTCTGGTAAGCCAGAAAATACAGAAATAATCACGGAAAAAAAAGCAATGCTATTTCCCTTCTACGCTAGTGCAGTGTTACTTAGTTTCTATATAGTTTTTAAATACTGCCCTCCGGACATAGTTAACTTTATTATTTCGTCAGTATTCACATGGCTGGGTGTAGTTAGTATGTCCTTTTTCATTGAGAAATCCATTGTGAATTGTGGGTTCACTCAAGTGGAGTTATTCTCACTGTTTGGCACTCCAATCACAGCACTCACTATCCTATCATTCGTTTTCTCCAGTTTATTCGGAGGTTGGTATTTCATGGAGAAACATTGGGTAGCGAATAATCTAATTGGTCTCACGCTAGCAACGTCCGCTATCGAAAGTATTCCAATCCAAAGCGTGTCTGTGGCTAGTATCATGATGGGTGGTCTTTTCGTTTATGATATATTTTGGGTTTTCGGAACAGATGTGATGGTAACAGTTGCCAAATCATTTGATGCGCCAATAAAATTAATGTTTCCACTCGATTTTTTAGACCTAGGCTTTTCGGGTTCGATGCATACAATGCTTGGGTTAGGAGATATTGTAGTACCAGGCTTATTAATAGCAATGTTCTGTAGATATGATAACTCTCGGAAAGTTGGGTCAAGGTTTTATTTCTACACCAGTTTAATTTCTTATATATTTGGTATGGTAGTTACTGTGATTGTATTGCAAATATTCCAAGCAGCACAACCTGCACTACTTTACCTGGTACCAGCTTGCCTAGGCATTCCTCTCATCACTGCATTCCTATGCGGCGACTTGGATACTCTATTGAAGTATGAAGATTACGAAGAGGAGATGGTAAATAAAGTGAAACAAACTGTGTCCCAGAAAGAAGAACAAATGATCCCTGGATCTAAGAAAGATGATTAAATTTACTTGTATTATGAATATAGTATACCGGTATTTGTTGTGTTAACAAACGTTAGTTAATTGTAGGTGTAGCTCATTCTTAACTCATATACTACTTGTATTGTTTCAAGTACTAGGGTGGCGATAAGCCAAAATATCGGGGGTCGAATCAGGTCTTCATCTGAAAAATTTACGCATTAATTTGCGCTCAAATTACTTAAGATAACTGGGCCAGAATTTTTTTTTGTGGGCAAGTGCTGTTATACAAATCCTATGAGAACTGCCAAGTTTAATTAATTTCACAATGAATAGTTCGTTTGTATTATTTCTCTGCCTTCTGAATTTATTGAATTTACTATTGTTTCTTTTCGTCTCATGACAAAAATATTTCCATTTCACTGATTTCCTATGCCAATGTATACAATAGACTTTCCTTGAATATACTAATTTATTGAGGACACGTTTCCTATTGTTATTATACTCACACGGTCATTCTCTAAATGGCCTCTAATTCAACTGCTCCATTCGACCACATCTCTCTACGTAGTTATTCTATTGAAGGCATTAACGATGTAGAATGCTATTATCCCGGCTGTGAGTGTCAATCTTGTTCTCCCGCTCATTGTAACTGTATATTAAATGCTACGCATCCAGCAATTAAACCAGCATTCAAAGATGGCATACTTAACACTGAGGAGATGAATTCCGATGAGGAATATACGTTACCAATTTATGAATGTAACTCGAAATGTACTTGTGATTTGAGCTGTGCTAATAGGGTAACACAGAGAGGTGGGATTACAACCCTTGAAGTGTTCCGTACAGAGAATAAAGGTTACGGTATACGCAGTAGTAAACATATTTCATCAGGACTATTTGTAACAGAGTTCATAGGAGAAGTTGTGAGGGTTATAGAAGCGAAAAAGCGATTGGAAAAGTTAACTGAAAACGATTCTTGTTTTATAATTGTACTCAAAGAACATGCAGGAGACTCTAAGACGTTCATTACTTGCATTGATGCAACTTTAACAGGAAACGAGTCTCGTTTTATAAACCATTCTTGTGAGCCTAATCTAATTATGCTGCCAGTCCGAGTCAACTCTATTGTTCCCCGTCTCTGTTTATTTAGCCAGAAGGAAATAGCTGTCGGGGAAGAGCTTACATATGATTATGTAGGTGGGAGTGACGCCTTATTTAATAGGAGAACTGGAAAGTGTTTTTGTAATTCTGTGAATTGTAGGGGGTTCCTACCTTTTCAGGATCTTTAATGGTTGTCTCTATTTTTCATTTTCGTGGTTATTTGTTATACAATCATCTTAATATTTAAGTTTACTACATCAGCCTTAGGTCAAATAAAAAATGCTATGAAGCCCGAAACAGTGTTTAGTATCTTTTTACTAACGAGAGTCTACTGATTATCGGCACTCGAATGCACCATATAACCTTTACTTATTAAAACTGTTTAAAATATCTACGTAATTTGCTTACACTTTTTTTAATACACAAATATAAAATAATAATAATATGAATAATATGAAGCAACCAGCAAAAGAAGCAAACCTAATTACAAATTGCCAAAACTAAAACACTACCAAATGTATAGCATTGCAGAGCTCATACACCACAAAGTCTATCTAAATTTATTTATTAGGTTTTTCTAAGAAGATTCTGCTTCCCTTTCAACAGCCATTCTTTCTTTCCGAACCGCGATCCTCAAATCTGGACTTGTGTATTCAAATCCCTCGAAAGCTTCATGCTGCATAAGAATACTATTACGACCTGCTGTTTGTGTAATTCTATTGGAAGACTGTGTGAATTCTTTGTCGAAATTCGCCATTGACTTTTTGTCCTTGATAACTGGCACGAAAGGCGGTTCCACTCCTTGTTTCCCTAACAGCTCCCAATCGATGTCTGCGAAAAATTTATTCGCTTGGAAGTTCTTCTGTCCATCAACTGGATCATATCCTAGTCTCTCTTTCGGGATTTTCTTCAACAGAGCACCTATTAGCTTCTGAGCATCTTTCGAGAATGTGCTTGGGTAACTTGGAGTCCGGTTCTTTATATTTGCAATTACCATTTCTTCTGTACGTGCGTCGAATGGTGTTCTTCCGGCAATCATCTCATACAACACAGCACCCATGCTCCACATGTCAACTGAATTGTCGTATTCCTTTCGCTGTAGGATTTCAGGAGCCATGTAATCAAGTGTACCACAGTAAGTCTTAGTACCCGACTTGCCATTCTTTATTCCTTCTTTGCAGAGACCGAAATCTGCAAGTTTTACATGTCCTTGAGCGTTCAACAGAACATTATCTGGCTTCAGGTCTCGGTATATAATTTCTTTTGCGTGCAGAAAGAATATCCCAAGTGAAATCTCTGCTATGTAAAACTTTGAACGTTCTTCGGTAAAACGATGATTTTTAAGGAGATGGAATAAAAGATCTCCTCCAGGGAGAAACTCCATCACCATGTAGAGATTCTCTTCATCTTGAAATGAAGTTTTGAGGGCAGTTAGGAAGGGTGGTTTGTTCTTATCTTCCAGGGCTAGAACGAGTTTCTCCATCATGGTGCAATCTGCTGCGTCGTATTCAAGCACAAGTTCTTTGTGCAAAACTTTTAGTGCAAACACATCATCCGTGTATTTACTCTCAGCCATAAATACTTTGCCGAACGCGCCTTTTCCAAGTACACCAAGCAGCTTGAACTGATCCAGTACCATCACATCTTCCACTGTCATACCAGGTATGTTTGATACAGCCAGACTGAGATTTAATGGAAGAGACTTAGTCGGGGAGCTAAGACGAACAGTCTTGATCTGATCGATCAATCGTTTAATTTCTTCTTCATCCGATTCTACAACAGTCCTGGTGTTGAGATGCCTGCCAACTTGTTCACTGTAAAGAGTAAACCAGATGTCTTCTGGTTTTGTAAAGTTTGCCAACTCACTCATACCGAATGACATCCCGCCTAAAAATCGACCTGAAAAGTCCATCATTTCAATGTTCATTCTTTCGCATTTGGAAGGATTGAAAGGAATCACGAAACTCTCGTTGAACACAGGTGCCAGAGTACGTTCTTCCATCTCTGTTTTATGTGTGATTACCACTTTCCCTTTCTGGTCAACCATTGTCACTTGACAGTATGGATCTGACATTCCATCTCCGTCACTTGGTAGCAGATTTTTTGCTTGCTTTATGTCAATAACTATTACTGGATTCCTGTCATTCATCTCATTGAATCTGATGTTCATTTGTAGTCGCCCGTACTTTTCAACACAATGCGTCCCACATAGGTTAGCAACGAACGGTTTGCAATAGGAATGCACATTGATGCCACAATCTGCGTCGCTGCATTGATAACCTTGTCTGAACAGCCCATATAGCATCTGGCCACAGTGGTCACAGTATGTGAATCTGCTGTACGAATGTACTTGGAAGTCGTGCACCTTCCCCTCGCTTTTCTTCAATATTTGAATTCCTTTGGCGCTCTTTGGGCAATTGAATGCTACTAGATCCACGCAATGTCGATGCAACACGTAACCACATTGGAGACATTGGAATCCCTGCTTTCCTAATCCGTATATGAAGGTCCTACAATGCGAACAGTATGTTGGTTGTTTGAAGAAATGCTGTTCAAATGTATGATCCTTCATTACTACTCGCTTTTTCTCGCGTATTGCTCTTCTACGCGCTATGTCTCTGTGACAAGTTTCATCTTTCTCATCCACTGAGCTGGCCATTTAACCGATGTAAGATATTCGCTTATAGATCAATGTAGTACTGGTTCTACTGTAGCCACACTGGCATTTATATGTATTACCAGTTTGTGAGCCTATTATGAGCATCTTATTCCATATTCATTCTGTAATATAAACGGTTGATTGTCTACATCCCAAATAGATTTGTATTTCACTGGCTTAATTATCCTACTCTTTCAATATGCCTTAAATTTCTTAGCTGTAGATACAACGCAATTTAATTGAAATAGCCACTTAAACATTTTTCATTTGTTTTCTTAGAAGATTACATAATATTCTTATTTTAAGTTAGTCAGTTGATGTGGCTCATTAGAATTAGCAATGATTTTATTTGAATTTGCATTCCAGTAAATTGTGACTATCTCTTCCAGCAGAGCGAAAGCAAATGAACATATTTGGACAAATAATGCCACTAGGTTAATTTAAAATGTGTTGATGCAACATATTCTAACAGTATATTATTTGTTTCGATTAATTTGAAGATTTTTAGGAAATGGAGCATGGAGAATATTTCTGTTAATCTACTTCACTCATTCCATTTTTTCCTATAGTAGGACACTTTAAAAGGAATAGGATATTGAACAACTATTAATATTCACCCGGTGATTAGATTTTGTAGGATTAGCCAATTAATTAAAAGCACGTGCAAGCAAGTAATTGCAATACGTATTTACAACTGCAGTTAACTAATTTATTTCTTACCGTAATCTCCGCTTAATGGGACCATACGTAGATTATGCCAAATTCCCAATTAGAAATTTAAGATTGAATTCCCTAATTTTAGTGAAGATTGATTGTAAGATTTTAATTCAAATCGAACCCATCTCTTATTGGATTGGGAGACCTTGGTTCCAGGCAGTTTGCCCCGATTAACCGAAAATATATTTGTTGTAAACAGTATATTGAGACATTTTGGTTGTTGGATTGTTTGATTGTTTGATTACTCATCTACTCACTACTAATATGTGGAGTCGGTACTTCACACACTACTCATCAGAATCTATTAGATACAACTAGGACTAGGTGTATGTGATTATTGTTTTCTTCCACATAAATCTTCGAAATCAATCCACGACGATTCTATACACGAATAAAACTGATCTCATGTGTCAAACAGATTAATTCGTGTATAAAATCGTCTGTATCGAAATGTCGGATTCCCAAAATCTGATATACGTAATATATTATAATCCATGCGCTCTATTTGGAGATAAGGTATTTTGTATTTATTCGTTCAATGGTAGTAATCACATCGACTCAAGATAAGTTTTTGGGATATGTATACATATGTATGCCTTCCTAAAATACACCGAATCTCAAATATGAGTGTTAGACGAATTGTTTTTTGACAACCCAGGAATGTAACGCCATTAATTCGGATCCCCAATATTTTGTAGAACGATATCGAGTGACCCCTTGTTCGACTTGTTTCCTCAAACTGAGTTTAATTTATGCAAATATATTTAAGATCAATAACTCAAATTATCGACATTTTGCAATTTTGGTCTTATTTGGAATTAATTTTAGGTATTATTCTTTAAAGACTCTTGGGCTATATATAGTATAACATGATATAATTGATATTATATCCACCTTGAATGATGATGAATGCATTCTATGCTATCATATTGTTTCAATTTATTAATAGTAATCAAGATGGGGGGAAACAATGCTAGGAATGGTTAGAGCAAACAATTATCTACACTGAGCCATTTTCCCTCATAATATCCATTAAGCGGCGCTCTGCTATTATATCTCTATAACCACTGACTCGCGTAGACACTTGCCGTGGCCACTGCTCATATCTTTCATTGATTTTATTATTTAGGATTATCATAATATTCAACATAAGCACATATCTCAATGAGATTTCGCAATTCCCTTACAGCAGCGATTCCCAACCTTTATCATCTGTAACAAATATCAAACATTCTGTGGGTTCCCATTGACAGTAATTTATTGTATATTATCACATTTGTATTTTCTTTAAATTGTTGTTCAACCACAATTGATGGATGTATTATTTCTACGAAGAAATGCACTTCTAATGATACTAAAATCAGCTTTGTATGAATTTTTCCAAATTGAAACTTCCAACCACCAGACTAATTTGATTTCTTGATAATATTACTAATTTGATAAAAAATTTCGAGATTTACCATAAATATCGAATAATTTTATCAATTACATATAGTAGGGTCAAAATCTAAGATTCAGTGACCAACCTCGGCATGTTAAGTTTTATGCCTGATTCTGATACTTTCGGGTATATCTCGCGATTTAAGCTCCCATGCCGATCTCGAAAATTTGGGCAAACTTGTTTATAGCGACAAATTCAAAGGGCCTCCGGCAATCATTTTGAAAAATTAGGGCCCCTCTGAAAATTTCATAAAGTGAGATTAGAGTGTTTTCGGACAGTATATACAAAAGTACTAGCTGCACTGAAAATTTCACTCAATCGGGACTATTCCATTAATGTAATATCTATTTTTAAAGGGATTTGAAGCAGATCTTATCCTATATACATGCGTTAACCTTTTAACTGGCTATGTAGTATGTCTCCATGTAAATCTCGGTATAGACCTAAATTTAGCACTTTTAATTTACAAAAATTCAAAAATCCAGTCTATTGTCGTCAAAATTGTGATAAAAGTGGGTGAAAATAAACTATTATGGGTCAATTTCTCTTGCTTCGTCACCCCCATGTGAGATCCCCAGAAGAGTCAAAGCGCTAAATTTAGGTCTATTACCGACATTTACATGGAGATATACTACATAGCGAGTTAAAAGGTTATTGCATGTATATAGGATAAGATCTGCTTCAAATCCCTTTACTTATTGTATACTGTTAAAAAACACTCTAATCTCAATTTATGAAATTTTCAGAGAGGGGCCTTAATTTTTCAAAATGATTGCCGGAGGCCCTTTGAATTTGTCGCTATAAACAAGTTCGCCCAAATTTTCGAGATCGGCATGGGAGCTTAAATCGCGAGATATACCCGAAGGTATCAGAATCAGGCATAAAACTTAACTTGCCGAGGTTGGTCACGAAATCTTAGATTTTACTAATATTTGTATAAATATACTCAGATAGCTGAATGAGTCGAATGAGTGGTTACTTGATTGGGTAAGGACACAATTTGAGAATGGAATTTCTGACACATTCCTGATGCATTCCAGCGTGCTATGGAATTATGGTTATGTGATATATCAAATTATCGGGAATTTACACCGAACTCGAATTCAACAATAAAAACGATTTTACTTTGATATTACATTATTCGATATTATTTGAACTAGTTTTTATGGGGGACATTTCCGGCGAACACTATCGGACGTGGTAACTTGGCGAGCTGTCATGGCCGATATAGCACTCTTTCAATTGTCTCAATATCCAAAAAATGTTCGCACTACATCGAAAATTTTGGTGCTTTTATCAAAAAAATGAACAATGTTGAAATTTTCAGGCTATGCCGCTGCGCTATAAATCCAGGTATTTGGGATCTGTTTACAAATCTTGCATCTCAAATAGACTCTCACGTTAGATGGCAATAGCCAACCCTCCTCCCACCTCCTCCACTTCGTTACCAGAGCCTCTCTGTGACGAGGCCATGGAAGAACGTCTCGTCAACGAAGAGTACAAGATTTGGAAGAAGAACACTCCATTTCTCTACGACATGGTAATGACACACGCCCTGGAATGGCCCTCCCTGACTGCACAGTGGCTCCCTGATATCAGCCAGCCTGAAGGGAAGGATTTCTTCATCCACAGGCTAATCTTAGGCACCCATACCTCAGACGAGCAGAATCACTTACTAATCGCTAACGTTCGTATTCCCAATCCTGAGGTGTTAGTTGATGAAGGTAAGTGGGATCCCGAGCGAGGTGAGTATGGATCATTCGGTAGTGCGGTGGGTAAAATAGACATCGAGATAAAAATAAACCATGAGGGAGAAGTCAACCGTGCCAGGTACATGCCACAGAATCCATATATAATCGCCACTAAAACACCAACTTCTGATGTGTTAGTATTTGACTATACAAAGCATCCATCTCGCCCGGATTTGAATGGCGCTTGTAATCCGGATATTCGTCTCAGAGGCCACACTAAGGAGGGCTACGGACTCAGCTGGAATCCGAAGCTACAAGGTCACCTCCTCAGTGCGTCTGATGACCAAACTATCTGTCTATGGGATGTAGAAACCGCACCTAAACTCGCGAAAACATTCAACGCGAAATATATCTACACTGGGCACAGTGCAGTTGTAGAGGATGTAGCATGGCACGCTCAGAATGAGTTCTTATTCGGGTCGGTAGCCGATGACCAGAAATTAATGATCTGGGACACACGCAGTTCTCAAGCGAACAAACCCAAGTTCTCTATAGACGCACATACAGCGGAGGTCAATTGTCTCTCATTCAATCCTACCTTCGAGTATGTGGTAGCGACTGGGTCTGCTGACAAGACTGTGGCCATATGGGATATGCGGAATACAAAGAACAAGCTACACTCACTGGTGTCACACAAGGATGAGATATTCCAGATAGGCTGGTCACCCTGTAACGAGACTATAATAGCTTCTAGTGGGTCGGACAGACGTCTCCATGTGTGGGATGTCAGCAAGATCGGAGAGGAGCAAACTCCTGAAGATGCACTGGACGGGCCCCCGGAGCTTATGTTCATTCACGGAGGACACACGGCCAAGATATCTGACTTCTCTTGGAACCCAAATGACCCATGGACAATAGCATCTGTTTCAGAGGACAATATACTACAGGTGTGGCAGATGGCGGAGTATATATACAATGAGCACGATCCCTTCTCCCCTCCTGAGGAGCTGGAACCGAGTAACTAGATATAAACTGCCAGATTAGTATGCATAGGTTAGCTCACTTACGTCAGCTCTATTTCTACCTATAAATTAACTGAATTAATTGATTGTTTCATTATATTCAGTGTTTTGATAACTAACGAGATTTAATTCTATCTCTGATCATTAAGTTCTTTAATTGATATTACATAAGTCATGTATCAAGTTAGTAAGTTATTGGGTATCTTCCTGTGTCATTATAGTAATATATATTATTATAAATATTATCATGCGTCATCTAATTATTTAATCGTTTGAACCGCCATATTTGGATATTATTAATGAAGCAAAATACACTAAGTTATTAGGGGATATATTATTATTTAAGTAATTACGCTTAAATATACGTAACTTATGTGTAATTTGAGATTTAAGGATTATCGATTGAGAAATAGCTTTATAGAAAGTATCCTTATAATCAAATTTAATAGGATACGTTCTTTAAAAGTTATTGTTGCCATGGCTACCGGTGATGAGATTAACCACGTTAAAATATGCGTTATTTTCGGACCCAAAATCCCACTCACTCAAAGACGCGGTATGTTCCTCTTGCTCGCAATATTCGCAATGCAAAGATTCTTCTATTACAACTGCAAAGCATTGTTATCCGAGATGCTAAGTTATGCAATGGGCGATTTTCATAATGAATACTCGTTTACTTTGGCCATTCAGGTCCCGCTTATTTTTTCATGTCTCGTTGGACTTTTCTTTGATAACTGGGGGTTTAGACGAGGTAGACTAGTGCTATTAAGCTTAGTTGCTTATATTATTTCTAGTTTGTCTTTATTAATTGGTACCGGATTGGTGTTCTATTGTTTTCAATCACAAGGTTATGTTAACATAAATGAGATGCCAATTGTTTTTATTCATTTGATTCGGGTTTTCTTGTTACTCAGTTTGATACTATTTGTAATCGCTACGGTTATTTTCCAGCCTATTTCATTGGTATATGGACTGGATCTTATGTATGATGCTCCTCAAGTAGCTAGCTTACTCTACTTAGCTTTAAGCTATCTCGCTTTCAACTTTGGAAACATGTTTGCCTATCTACCATTCGTCTCATTTAAACCTGAAGTGAATATCTATCATGCCATTATCATGTTTGTAGTTATGTTAATCGCTGGAATAATGTTTTCTGTTGGCAGGTACATCCAATGGCTAGACGATTTGATTGTAGTTAAATCTGAGTACTCATTCTGTTTAGGTATTGGTGTTTTTTGCCAGGCATTCGCTCGGTTAATTACATGCAAAAAGCGTGGGATACCGAATAATAAATCCTTTCTCCATCTTGCCAATAAAAGATTTGGTGGTTCATTTGATTCCAACTTAGTTTTGATGGTAGAGTCAATGACCTTTTTAAATATTAGTTTATTTTTGCTACTCCCGTTTTTCGGATTATATTTCGCAGATTTAGTGCTATTTTCTCAACAATCAAACGTGCTGTTTCTACCTGGCATTGTGGATTATGAAAACATGACTTGCCATAAAGGTCATATAGAATATACGTTTATTTCCTCATTAGAATTCGTCGGATCGCTAACCATTATACTTTTCCTTCCTTTATTCGAATTCGTATTTTACGATGTAACCTTCGGTTACAAGAAAGACAAATTGCCTTGGTTTGTTCGTTGTTTTTCGAGTAAATTCAAATGTCTTCGAGTATTTCGAAGTAATATAATTCAAATACGGATTCGAATCTGCACCTATTTCTCTAGTGTTGATACTATAATGAAGAGAATGTACTGGGGCCTTTCGTTTGCTATTCTCGGTGTATGCGCATCTTTGATTGTAGAGTTATACCAAATACAGTCTAAAAAAGTTAACGTGACTTGTAATATTGGTAATTCTACAGGTCATGATTATGTGAGTCATGTGTCCGTGTTTTCTCAAATACCGCAATACATCTTTTTAGCAATATTCGAATGCTATACAATGGTTGGATCTTTCCAATTTATATTCGGTCAATGTAGTAATTATTTCGGGAGTTCTATGAAAGGGTTTTTCTTTGGTTTATTCTATAGTTATTTGGCTTTAAGTGAAACATTTTTCGCTGGTATTTTCTGGGTAATTGAGTCAATGTGTAAAGGCAAGGATTGCGAGCACTGTTACACACACAATAGCCATTGTACTAACTATAATAACCTAACGAAAACATGGATAATGTGGGTAGTACTATTAGTTCTGTTAATTGTCCTAGTTATCCTATATTTCTTCATTGTACACTATCGACATTGGAAGTACAGTAGAGCTGCAGACCAGTTTGAACAAGAGCTAGATGATGATGAGAGAAATCTTAGAAGACATCTTTTAGTAAATAAAATACTATGAAACGCTGGACTTTAAACTATGAACTAAATACCCGTATATACAGTAATTAGGCTCACTTATATTTCGGCCAACACCTTTTATAAATCCCGGCTTCGCAAA
This sequence comes from Hexactinellida sp. DTS-2022, assembly GCA_028753945.1. Classification (NCBI taxonomy): domain Eukaryota; kingdom Metazoa; phylum Porifera; class Hexactinellida; species Hexactinellida sp. DTS-2022. The sequence goes on from JAPNXP010000014.1 coordinate 4,891,073, forward strand.
AGTGAATTTGGTTGTTTAAAAAACCTTGCCTATGCCCGAAAAGAAAAGGTTAGAAAAGGTGTTGGCCGATATATGAGCAATATTTTTGTATAATTTGTTTTTATTTACCTGTGTCAAATGGTTTATTATTGTAAATCCATAGACTATTAGTCTATACAAATTTGTTAATAGTATAAATAATACAATTAGCACTCAGTATGAATTCGCAAAGCATAGAAAACACAGATTATTTCAACCCAAAGAAAGAACTTAATCCGCAGGCTATAGAATTCATACCCAAAGCTCACCAAATGCAACAGCAAGTTTCCAATACTCACGAACAGGAGACACAGCTGCAGAAATTCCTTGAAGCGTATCAGGTCGCACTCAGTATTATCTGTTTATTCCCGCAAGATCTGAAAAAGCACTTTCATTCTATAGAAACTGCATTTAAAGGTGCGATAAGATTTAATATCGTGTTGACAAAACCCATTATAGAAGATTTGGTGAAAATGAATATAGAACAAGCCATCAAGCATAGGAATTACTCAAAACTGAGTTCTAAATTCTGTTATCATTTAGATGCGTTGTTATACGAACACCCAAGTGCCACTCGTACTAATCTCCTAGCTGAAGAAATGTCTATTGTGTACATGTATAAGAAATTTATAAACTTGATAACAGAGCTGTATTTTGAGGAAGAATTAGCCACACAAGATTATCTAAATTTTTGTTGTGTCATCAGTGATTATTTTGTGACTGCGAAAAATAGGAATCAACAACCTTATCCGTTTCTAGGACAAGCTTTAGTGCGACTTTTATTCGAACTTTTCAGCTCCAATAATACATTAGAAAATCTGCAGTTTGTATATGAACGTTTTGAGTTCTCTTTCAATACTCTTATATTGTCTGAGGAGTATAACAAGGAACATTTGTACAAGCTCAAAACTCTCGTTGAGTCGAAACGTACAGTTGAAGATAGAGAAAGTGAACCGTATAAACTACTAACCAAGATCCTTGATATGATTATAACAATCGAATTCAACCATAATATTATACATTCCACTACGGATAATGAGTTGCTATGTGAGAACACACTTGATGAGATAACTGAAAAGCAAGAAGACAAGCCGGTGTGTAGCGAGGAAGAATGGGACGATTTTCTTGACCAATTCGGTGATCCCGTTTGTGACCCTCCAGAGCTCTCTCACTTAGAGGGACCTTGTCAATCCCACACTTAATTAATTACCATTAGTATATCTACAGTGTTTCTTTTTGCAGGATTAAAAGTAGGAATTTGATGTAGATAGGAGAGTTCAGTTATTCATTATTGTTAAATTAGCAGCTTGATTAGTGCCACGTTACAGAGTTGAACAGATCCATGTACGCTTCATCTCACTTGCAGATTCCAGTATATATATATATAATCTCTTGTACTTAATTGAGTAATCAGGCTGTATTTAAATATATTATCTATGAAACACTCATTTAGATTCAGGAGTCAACGATTGTTACTTTATTTTCTTGAGTTTATTGTTCTGAGTTTATCAATTGGTTATGGTGTATTTAAGGGGGACTATTTAGGCGTGATAAATTTAAAATAACCAAAGATTAAATGATTTTCTCGCATTTACATGTAACGTTAAGTAACGAAAATACCAGATAATTATACACCCCCTCCTTATGTCACGCTTTTTCTACCATTTTGTAATACAAAAGGATGGTCTGTCACACATTTTAAGGTAATAAATAAATTTAGATATCGAAATTTTTGGAAATCTCGAACTTGTTGGTTGCGAATATTGGCATTTATATAAATTAGTTTTCAGTTTCGAGAATACTGTTCTAATACAATCGGCTTAAAGTGATTAACATGTGATCTCTAGTATTAAATGTTTCTATTAGTTTTGACAAAATATCAATTTTGGAGCGAGCAAGCGAGTCAAATTTTCCCTTTAATTATATTTATCCATGGTTGATTAATAGACTTTCTGTTAATAATGATTTCAAGACTTTTGAAGAATAAATTTTTCTTTAATTTTAACTTACAACCATTGAGCTCGTCCTCTCACAACACATATTCTCCCAGACTTAGACCGAGAAGATCCTTACTGTATGTCCCCGGGGATAGTGAGCGGAAACTCGCAAAGGTTTTGAAATTGAACGCAGATTGTGTTTGCTTAGATTTAGAAGACGGCGTAGCTTTTTCCCGAAAAGCAGAGGCAAGGCAATTGATCCCAAAATTCTTAGAAAATCATAAGCAAAGTTTGAAAAATGAAATTGCTGTTCGAGTAAACTCGTATGAATCTGAATTAGTTGCTGAAGACACTAAGGCTATTTTGAATGGGAAAGTACTCCCAGATTCAATTGTTTTACCGAAAATCGAATCCAAACAAGAGATAACACACTTTTCTAATCTAGTACGAGAAATTAAAGGCAATGAATTTTGTATTCCAATCATGATCCTAATCGAGAGCCCAATTGGTTTAATAAATATACGCGAAATATTCGAAACAGCTGTTGGTTTAATATCCGGGGTTAAGTTGACTGGTGTAATATTCGGATCAGATGACTACCTAGCTCGCTTAGGCGCAGTTAGAACTGAATCCAGACAGGAGCTGGCTTATGCCAGACAGCATATCGTGACTCACGCCTCTGCATTCGGTTTACAAGCTATTGACATTGTACACATTAACTACACGGATCTAGATTCCCTGCGAGTAGAGGGGAAGGAAGGCGCCGAAATGGGGTACTCTGGAAAACAGATAATTCATCCAACTCAGATCGATATAGTGCACCAGGTGTTCGCACCTGCACCACACGAGATTGAATGGGCGAAAGGATTACTCATTGCTTATGAGGAACACCAGAAATCAGGAAAAGGTGCATTTACTTACATGGGACGAATGATAGATCGTCCTTTATTCCTACAAGCGCAGAATGTTATAGCTAAATCAATTGGGTAGATTTAATTATTGTGGCAATTAATTAATACAGTTAATTACAACTTACATACTAATTACATGACCTAATAAATAACACACAAAATTTTTCAAATTGTAAAGAAAGGAAAATAAGTTTGGGCATGGAATAACTACGGAACTAATTAGTTGGGAATTATTTTAGAATTTCCTCCGAAGTGAATTCGAATCCATTAAACATCTCTTGGTCTATCACAAGAATGTTAGCTGGATTTATTCTAGTTATTTTAGTCGAGGCTCTGGTGTATTCTCTGTCGAAATATAAATCTGATTTCCTGCTTGTAACTTTCGGTACAAAACTTGGTTGTAACTCCCGCTTTTCAGCTTTAATCCAATCAAAGTTGGAGAAAAACCCGTGTGCTCTAAACCCCGTCTCGCCTAGCTTGGTATCAACTCCCAATCTCTCAGCTGGGTTCTTCTTTAACAGCTGGGAAACAAGGTCGATTGATGGTTTGCTAAGGAAGGGAGGAAAAGTTGGGTTTCTGGTTAGTAGATTCTGCATAATAACTTCGTCAGTTCGGCCGTAGAACGGAGGGCGACCCACTAACATTTCGTAGAAAAGCGCGCCCATACTCCAGATATCAACAGCTGTGTCATACGGCTTCCTGGCTACGATTTCGGGCGCCATATAATCGAGTGTTCCGCAGAATGACGTGGTGCTAGATTTCGCGTGGTAAATCCCTTCTTTGCAGAGGCCGAAATCGGCGAGTTTAACATGTCCCTCTATGTCTAGCAGTACGTTATCCGGTTTTAGATCTCTGAATACGATTCCCTGGCGGTGTAGATAAAACAATCCGAACGAAATTTCTGCTAAATAAAGCCTACTTCTTGGCTCGGGGAAATTAGTGTTTTGAATCAAGTGGAACAGTAGATCTCCTCCACAGAGGAACTCCATGACAATGTACACATTCTCTTCGTCTTGAAACGAAGCCTTTAAGCATGTCATAAACGAAGGCTTTTCGTCCATACAGAGAATTCGCTGTTCTATCATAATACAGTCAACTGCATCATACTCGAATATTAGATCTTTGTGCATTATTTTCATTGCGAAAATCTTTTCTGGTTTCCTCTTGTATTCCACCATTATAACTTTACCGAACGCGCCTCTGCCCAACAGTTCTATTCGCTCGAAATCATCCACACTCAACGCGTTAATGAGCGAATACGAATCCTTTCTTCGGTTTCTCGCTTTCTCAAATCGCGATCTGTTCTTTTCGCGAATAGTTTCGTACTCTTTCATAATGCGCTCTTTCTCTCCTTCGTCTGCCTCTGAGAGACTTCTCTGGTTCATAAAGTTAGCCGAAGTAGGGTTGATTAGCGCGAACCAAATATCCTCACCTTTCTCCAACCTCTTCAACTCATCAATACTGAACGACATACCACCAATGTTGTCGCTTTTGAATGCATTGTCGTAATCCCACATCCATATTTCCAAACGTCCGTCAATAGAAGGATTAAATGGAATCTCAAAACTCTCATCAAATGTAGGATTTAGAGTTTTTTTATGAATTTTAGTTTGGTGTTTGATGATGGTTTTACCTTTGGCGTCTTTTAGTTTTATTTTACAATAGGGATCTGATAAACCATTTGAATCGGCTGCCATTAAATTTTTTCCGTTTTTTATGTCAACATAGATGCTGCCTTTCTTTTCTGTATCCATGTGACAGAGAATATTCAACAATAGTTGACCGTATTTCTCATTACTGGCTGTTCCACACAAGTTAGCAACGAATTCGCGGCAATAAGAATGCACATTCATACCACATACCTTACCCTGGCATTGGAAACCCTGTCTGTACAAACCGTACAGCATCTGACCACAATGATCGCAAAAAGTGAACTTTGAGTAAGTCGCGATTTTAAAATCATGTCGCTTTACGTCAGGACGCTCGGCTACCATTTCAAACTTTGGGCATTTGAAGGCAACCAAATCTACACAATGTTTGTGTATTGCATAGCTACAGCGTAGGCAGTGGAATCCTTGTTTTCCCAGTCCGTAAATGAACTGGTGGCAATGTGCACAGTAGGTTGGCTGTTTGAAGAAATGCAGCTCGAATAAATGGTTCCTTATCTGGACACGCTTCTTCTCACGCACAGCAATATGCTTTTGCCGTCTGTCGATAAATCCTGACTCATCTGGGAAAGAACTAACTTTTGCTAACTTTTCAGCCATTTAGCTATTAGAAAATAATTATAAATCACAACCTTTATACTACTAGTATGTTTCAGGCTGTAATGCATAGTTTTATTATCTCCTTCGTAACCGGACATTAATGTTAATTATAAGTAATAAGTAATAACCAGAAATACGAGACAATCGGCGACAGACCCACTGGTAATTTGATATTAAACGTATCTGGTTTAAACAAGATACCACTTAATTATTGAAAAAGGCAAAGTTACTATTCTAACTCTTCATGTTAGCAATAATTTATTCTGTGCCATCCTATTGGAATGATAGAATATAGTATAGCTATATATTTATGATTAACATAAAGTAAATCTTTATGTTTAAGTTTAATTGCGTTTATAAACTTCATTCTACTGATGGATTTATTTACTTATTTATACCGATGATCATCTTTAATAATAGTATCGGATAAGAACTGAAGATGAACTATCAACTAATTAATTTTAAGTCACCAAGGTACAATGTCGAAGTTGATAATGGAGCTTTTTTAACAATCAGTGAATCATTCGCCTTTGCATTTTTCTGTAGCAGAAAATCAATCTGCAGTATTTAAATTATTATGTTTTAACAGATTAATTTTGTCTATTATTTCATTCAATTTAGCTTATAATAAATTATAATAGTGTCAAAATAATAATCTACATACGTAATGTATCTGTATCCTGAACATAGGATTGGAAACCATAATTTGGCAACAAAATTTCAACATTTTTGTGGATAAATCGGATAGCTACAAGCTATCCCAAACCCAAATACAATTTGCCCACAGACATTCAATATTAGTAGTAATCCATTATTATAATAAATACCGAATTTCCCCGAATAAGCGTCGGGGCGCTTTTTCGGGGAAAGACGGTACCTCAAGAAGCATGTCATACACACAATTAACAAAAAAATTACTCAATTGAATCACACATTATTATGCCAGCTAAATTTTACCTGTAACTTGAGCCACAAGTAATAGTTGCGCAACCTAAATTTGGAAGAATTGTAGTCACAAATAACAAAAGCTAGAACTATAATTAGCTCTACTTAAAAGTTTACTGATTATTGTAGCTTTTTAAGTCGATGGAATTAGTGATACTCTTTATTTACTATCTATTTATGTAATTGTAGAACGAGCTAATATTATTATTGAGACTTGAAGAAATGAATGACTATTACAATATTGATCAAGAGAAGATGAGTAAGGATTTCTGTGCAGATGTAATGCATATTTTAGATCGAAAATTTACCAAAGAAATCTTACAAAAAAACTCCGATACAACACAAGTTAGCAAAGATGAAGTTTTTATTCCTCTTCTAGATGATGGAGATTTGACTGTTTTGACAGATTTTATAATATCCTGGTTTGGAAGGAAATGTGAATGTCTAATCAAGTCACATTGTGAGAAGTTGCCGATACTAATACAAGTATACCTACAACATGTGCCCAGTGTGTTAGTCTCTATTTGGAGACAGCTGTTGCAACTCGATGATACAAGCACCAATCAGGAGGTAACATAGATTATATTATTATTATTATTCTACGTACTTGTTAGGAAATATTAATACTTATCTTAGATTATTTTTCGTCTGCTTAATATGAAAAACCTCTATTATGAACAAGCCCTATGGTCCCATTTTAACAACTTACATAGGGTTTGTATATAGTTTAGTTCGCTTATTATGAAGTCTCTCTATTATGAACAAATTTTTGGTCCTTTGAATGTTCATTAAAAAAACTGACTTTATTGCGTGTTGCATAGGAATAAATGGCGATATTGTTTTAGTGATCAGATAGTAAGTGCGGAATTCAAAGTGTTGTACATTTCACTAATCATTCAGTTTCCCTTTAGTATGAATTTATCAATTTCTAACAAATTGGAAAAATAAGTCCACATAAGGACATAAATCCTAATGTATCCTCTTTCTATGTAAATCTCCTGTCCAACTAATTACCATTACTAGATTATCAACACTCGCTTACACCTGCTGAAGAAATTCCAAGTGATCAGTTTTGCTACCATAAAATGTTTCCTTATTCACTTCACACTATACCAAGTGAAGAAGTTACGGAACCTAGAGCTACTGGACGAAGAGCAGCTGTTTGTTAAAACAGACACAGGTGTACACAGCCATACATTAATGCTACGGAATATCTATACATTCTGTCATTGTGCCAGGGGATTTGAAATGATAACAACTATCTTCCGTGATGAAAGCCAGCTAAATAGACTTCCTCTGCTAATAGCTAGAGAGCTATGTACTATTCTAATATACGTGCGTGTTCATCTCACCAAGAGTTATTTGATAGAACACATCACTTGCATACGACCGCTTGTGTACAGCTATCTGAACCAACTCGCTGACACAGTGATACGCGACAACAAGTATTGTGTCAGTCAGATCATAAACAGTGTTGTAGATCCGTTAGAACGAGCGCCGTCCTTTGATCTAGACATACTGGGACTAGCATTGAAGTACATCTGTTCTGCTATACTCATTCTAAAGCTGGAAGGGCTTGCATCTTTGAATACACAGCTTTATCTATTCTTAGATTGGAAATCAAAGGTTGGTTGTTGTATAGTAGATTTAGTGTCGATTGTTGTGAACTAGAATACAGTAGATTCTCGTTAATATGAACACCAGGGGACCGTCGAATTTGTTGGTATTATCCGGAATTCGTATTAACCGGAATAATTTGTATAGGATAAGGGAATTAATCTCGTTCGCCTTAACCAATGTTTCACTTATCCGTATTCATATTAACGAGTGTCTACTGTACAATTCATTCACAGTAAACGACTCTGAATGTACCTCATTTAATTGGCATTCCTTGTGACTAATATTGTTGCTAGGGGTTTCTCGCTGAGAGTGAACACGTGCTGGCTAAGCAGTTCACTAACTGGATTATCGAAAATGAGATTGTGGAGCGGGTCCTGGGGCGGTCAGGTCAGGGCTCGTTCCACCCGGAAATGCTTAAGATTAGCTACGTCCTGTTACAGTTCCTATCGACTAACTGCTCTCTTACGACGGAGCACGTTGATACTCTGTGGGAAGACACCAAGGACAAGCACTGCTCGAGACAAGTGTTCCATCTCCTCTCCGATCTGTCCAAGTTCCTTGAGGAGGATCTGGTTAGTTGTTATACTAGCATAAACATAAATATAATTGTACAACTCTCTCTTAAATGCGAATTAGAATTTACACTTTAAAATGTTAAACTATAATGGAATTCATAATGAAACAAACCGAACCACATACATACTATATTATTATTTTTCTTGATACAGATCGGATTAGCTAGGCTAGGGTGTACTGTAGTTAGTTAGTTAGTTTATTAATCCACATGAGTAATCCGTATTATTGATTTTAGAATTAATTTCAAATAAATTTCCTAATCCAATCCATAGTCCAAAAAATGGATTTTTTTATCCGTAAAATCCATAATCCACCTGCCCCATTACACCTATACTACACTGCTCCTGTAGGTTAAGCATCTGCTCGGGAAGCTAACAGATCTGCAGGTGGAGGAGCACAGCGTGGGCTCTCTCCACCTCTGCTACGCTCTGATACGAGCCCACTGGTCCAACATACAGAATGTGGGTACACACGGTAAGACGGGATCTGATAGACAGCTGACCGGCGTGTCTGATAATCTGGAGGCGATGCTGGCCACCTCGGATAGATCTTCTTCCAGCAGTGTAGCTAGCACTGAGGTGCAGGTGACAGAGGATGTCCCTGTACAGGATAACGAATTGGAGTTAGAGACTATTGGGTTTGTATTAATAATAATATGAACTATTATAAACACAGTATGTAGAGCAGCAGAACCTATTATCTATCGGTACATACTTGCCAACATAGGCGTCGTTGCAGGGGGGGCGGGGGGGGCCTGCCCCCCCCGGTAAAATGTCGGGGGGGGCAGCATAGGTCTCGCCCCCCCCAGATTTCGCACACATGCCAACCTATTTGAGTCATGTCCCTGTACAGGGCTCCAATTTTCCCCTGTACATTGGCCAAAATCCATGTACACCTCCCAAAAATCTCTCACTCGCTGCGCTCGCTCGTCCAAGGAATTACTATTCACTTACATTGCTAAATTAGTACTTGGAAAGGAGAAAGCATTGAATTATATATTGTATAGGGAATCCCTGAATGCTTGAATATATATATATATATATATATAAACCAGTTGTGCCTTTATGTGGTCAATGCAGAATGCATGGCAGAATATACTATCATCACTGTAGACATTTTTAGGCATTATTTAACACATAATTAGTAAATTAAAAATCCCTGTACGCCTGTACTGAAACGCCAAAATGTTTAAATCCCTGTAGGTTTGGCAAGTATGATTTCGTCCCCTCAGCTGGCGTTTCTCTTGAAAATTAGTTGAAACAGTGGAGGATAACAGCTTTTTAATTTGCCAAAAATTTCAAGTTGCATAAAGCTTTCTCAGTAAATTTACATCTCACTTACGTTATTTATTTACTATTTATGCGTGATTTTTGCGTATTAATTGCAAAATAAAATAAATGTCTTTTAAATGTTCTCTGGCTGCCCCCCCAGATTTTCAGAAAAATTGGAAAGTTCGACGCCTATGCTTGCCAACCATCCAGGATACCTGGGTTATCCAGGGATAGAGATTTTTATTTTATTTTTCACAAAATTTTTAGAGCTCAGTTTATTCTAATGCTAAATTCGGGCACTTGGAAAGGTCAGTTTTTAGTTTAAAATTTCCTTTAGAAAGTAAGCCTGGCTCTTTGCTATTAGAAAAATCTAAAATTACAGGTGTGCCGATAGCATTTTTTTCTTGGAAGGTCTATATTTTTTGAGGTTAAGTGAAGTGCCTCCATTAGAAAATGCTCTGCACAGTTGTAATTTTAGATTTTTTTCATCATCACTATAAGGTTCTATCGAATGCATATAATTGAAAATTGGTTACTATTTATTGTGTTGTGAGTCACATTAAATAGGTGTAAAAATGTTGAAAAAATTAATCAAAATCTTTACCCCAAATGCCCATCTGTAACCCATGAAACATCTATCCTGAAAATTTCGGATCTTAGTCAATTAAACTCGGTTCTGTGGAGAGGATACGGACTAAAATATAAACTGAGTGATATTTTCAATTAATTTTATTAACTTAATATTATGTATTTAGTATGGATACTGGAGCAGAGGAGGAAATAATGATTAATTTCAGACCAGACAACTTAACACCTCCTTTGCCAGAAGATCCCTCTACTCTACCACAAGATAAATTCTCAGATGCTCTCCCTAACGACAAATCCGAGCCAATGGAACGTCAATCAAGTGACACAACTCAATCATACAGTTTAGACCCTTGGGATCATGATGATTCCACAGATCCCATATTCTCTATAGCAAAGCAGTTGCCAGCTGTTGACAGCTCTGCCGCGAGTAAGCCTGCTAAATCCCTGGTCCAACATCTGAATACTAACGGGAACTCTATACTATGGGAACTGCTGCAGGATGATAGTATTCCTAAACTCACAGCTGAGCTGAGAGAACTCGCTCAGACACAGTTAGCGGATGTTATTAAGCTAACCAGATTCAGTGAGGTACTGTATAATTATTATTATCTGCAGTAGACTGTTAATAGGACAGGGATAAGGCGAAATATCGGTTAAGGAGTACAAGGTTTAATATCTAGCCTATACAAATGCATATAAGTGATACAAATTTCCGGATAAACGAACAAATTTCAACGATTGTATTCGTATTTTAACGAGAGTCTACTATATAATAATATATAATCACTTTAAGACATCAGTATTATGGCTACTGTAGGTAGTACAGCACTTCATGCGTGCTTGTGTGCTGAATATATCTCAAGACAAGAGCGTTATATTATCTCTCAATCTCCTCCTCTCCCTCCTCTCCTCGCCCCCATCGATATTCTCCGGGAACTACTGCGCCTTCTCTTGGGCACAGAAAGAGCTAAATATGATGGATATATTCTTCCAGAATTGGAGACGGTTTATGCGTAAAGTAGAGGCGAACGAGGATATAGACCAAATACATTCTACACCGAAACATCTCGATGCTAGACTCGAGTTCCTATCCACTCTCGTGTCTCACTCATTCCCGGCAAAGGCATTCACTCTCACCTGCGAGGCGGTGGAGGAGATATGGGAGAGTTTGGTGGTTAACACGAAACTCCAGTTGGTACTCAAGAACAAAGGGTTCACCTGGTTTGATTTACAGGTGTGTTACTGTTAACTCGATGTTAACTCGCTAATTAAGATTCCAAATTTAGCGGAATCCACAGAATTATGATAAACAGTATACTCCGCTTAATGGAGCCACCGGTTAATATATTTCTCCGCTTAATGGGGTCAAAATTTCACAGGATTTATAAGATGGAATAACAGTTTGGCACTTTGGCTTAAAATATTTTCGGTTAATAGATTTCTCCGCTTAATCGGGTCAAAGTAACCTGGTCCCGAGGTTACTATATTAAGCGGAGTCGACTGTATTTACAATGTTATTACGAATTACGCACCAGACTGTACACGTATAGCCCTTACATGTATTGATTGCTCCTGTCTCAATAGGTTACCTTTATGCCTCAGAAGATCATAACCTTTCTTGTGCAGAACAAGATATCAGATCTGGATCCTCGCACGGTTCCGCTGGCTGGATTCAGTCTGGTCCGGCGTCTCTTCCCGTACTCCACTCCGCACTTATCTACCGCAGACAACCCTTGCTTGGAGCTGGTGTGGAACATAGCGATGCACCACTTCGACAACCAAATTAGCCAATCTGCCATCGAATTCCTAAACGCAAGTTTTTTCTCCCGTGTTGATAGCTCTCTCAGCTATGAGGAATCTTTTCTGAAACGATCCATCAAATTCCTAGCTGAGGGTCTCGATATCATAGATACCACAATGAACATTAGCAATGTCCTATCTCCCAATACTTACGAATCCAACCAACTTCGTGAGACTAGCACCAACGCTGCTTACACACTCGTTAAGCGGGGACTCGAGCTGTTGGTTTCACATTTGAACTTGTTTCAAGAACGGTTTTCATTCCACTTAAGAATGTGGCGTTTGAAAGACAAGCCCTTAGAGAGACATTGCGAGGAGAGGTTCCCTGGCCTGACGGAGCGTCTGGGACTCAACCCGCCTTCTGTGGTCCCAAGCAAGGGGGACTGCATGAAGATATACCTGGTGTACACCGGGTATAACGACAGCTATAAGACCACTCTGGAGATGTCTGGGAGCACTCTGCTGGCAGAGCTGAGAGCAGAGACCATGTTCTGTCTCAATAAAGCAGGTTAGATACTCGTGTCACTGTCTTAATGGTAATACTACTCGTAGATGCTCGTTAATACGTACAGGGATAAGGCGAAATATCGGTTAAGGAGTCAAAGTATAATTCCCCTAGCCTATACAAATGCATGCAAGTAACTCCGGTTAATAGAATTTCAGGATAATACGAACGAATTTCGACGTTCCCCTGCTGTTCGTATTACGAAAGTCTCATAGAGTTATTTATATCCTGACCACATTATTTGGTAACTTGTTAGTTAAGGAAGTGCATTAACTTCTCTCAAGTCACTTGTTATAGATCTTATTGCTGCTATAAGATGTATTATAATACGAGGTTAATGTAGGTAAAACGAAGACTAGTGCCTGCAGCTCCGAGCAGTCCTTCTCTTCCTCATTTCCGCCGTTAAAGCTGACCTCAGACGGACAGCTCCTGCAGTACGAAAGCGATACGAAGACCCTTAAGGAGCTGGACATAAAGGAGAACTCCATTCTACAGGCAAGGTTTTACAAATATCGATATCGGGAAAAATCCCCGATATCGAACAATATATCGGAAAATCGTCGATATCGATAAATATCGCGATATTTATAAAAATATCGGAAATATCGGATATTATCGATATTTTTCAATATTAAAAAAAAAATGGCATTATATTTTTTGAGATTTTCCGATATCGATATTTCCGATATTTTTTAAGGCCGTTATATCGATGTCAATCCTTGCTACAGGTATCCCACACTTCTGTCGCATCATCAATGCCAGGCTCCACTGTATCTCCCTCTCTTCTCCCCGCGCCCAGAAGGAAATCCACTCCACACAGTCTCTTAGTCGAGCTAGACGCTATACCCTTTCTGCTACGAGTAGCCACTGCAGTGCATGAGCATGGAGACGCTATGAGCACAAAGGTATGGAGGCTGCTGGCTATTCTCCCCACTTCTCCCCGGGAGATAGCCAGAGCAGCGGCTGCCGTCAGTCAGGACACCAAGGACTGGGATAAGTTCTTCGGTAAGATTCAAACGCTCAAACGCACGTAATGCGAATTCCAGAAATTATACCCCTTATGTCACGCTTTTTTACCATTTTGTTATACAAAAAGATTGGTCCGTCACACATTGATTAACCCCCACATGGAAGCGTTAATAACGTTTAAATGGTCCCTTATTAAAGTTACTGCAGTAGTGTTCGCGTAATAACAAGTCACATTTTGAACGAAATTTGCTCGCTAATAGAGGAACATAATTAACATTAAATGCTCGCTTGGGGATGAAAAGTAACTTGCTAGTACAGTGGATGCCGGTTATAAGCACATCGTAGGGAACTGCACTTAATGTGCTTATAACTGGCATGTATATACTAGGGTATATGGCAACCGTTTTCCAACATAGCGTTCTTATATCCGATATGTTCTTTCAACCGGTGTGCTTATATCCGACATCTACTGTATTATCACGCTTGGGACCCGGAAAGCAATATTGCTAATACGCAAACTCCACTGTATTAACGTATAGTGACTGTAGGTAATCTCGCTACCGAGCAGAACCTGTTTGAGCTGCTGTACTGCCTGCAGGCACTGCAAACAGTGCTGCTACGCGCCTCCGAGAACAACTCCATAACTCCAGGCATCAGGAGATCCGGTCTTATGATATGCATAGCTAGACTGAGCACTCACATGGAGTTCTGTCTGTCAGTTAACTCTCCCTCTAGTGCACCTTCTAGCCTAGAAAGCATAGACAAGGAGAACGTGTCTCCTAACAGTGATGGGTCTGTTGAGGGGTGGAGCTGTTGGTACCAGGCTGTGTTGTGCTATTGGATGGAGATCCTCTGTGTGCTGTGTCTACATAGAGTTGTGCTGCAAGAAGAGAGCTCGGGTAGTGACAGCGATGATTTCATATTAGACATTTCTCAGGACTGTATTATGCAGGGATCTGGTGTGGGGAAGAAAACTCTCATACCGAGGTTTGAGCTGGAGATGCATAAAGTCACTGTTGATATTATACAGGTGTGTAATATACGTATTCATTCTAGCTGTAGTTTTAAGCATATTGTACAGAAGACTCTCGTTAATACGAACACTAGGTGACCGTCTAATTTATATTAACCGAAGTCAATTACATGCTTTTGTATAGGCTAGGGAAAGTAAATATTGTATTCTTTAACCGACTTTTTCAACCTTGAAACCCTTATAGAAAATACCAAACATTCTGTGGACCTCCTCCCATTGACCGTAATACAAATTTATCTTGTGGACCCCATGTTGAGAACCACTGCTTAACCGATATTTCGTCTTATCTGTGTTAGTATTATTGTATTAACGAGAGTCTACTGTATGTATTATTTGCATTGTATAATTCTACTTGCTTTACAGGACAACAGCATCAACATGCTATCCCTGCTCTCTCGCGCTTTGGAGCTCGGGAGCGTAGCTAGCTCCGAGTGTGCGTACATACTGTCTCACAGGGCCTGGACTCTGTTGGTCTGCTGGTGCCAGAGCAATAGGTATGCTCTCCTGGATCTCTTGAATAGGAAGGATTTCTGTGTTCTAGCTGAGAAGCTATTGCTGCATTGTCAGATCTACTCAGTGAGGAGATTAGCCAGACGCAACCTGAAACAGCTGTACACTGAGTTTAAGGATCCGAGCATATCTCTAACTCTCTTAGAGAACCTACTGCATTGCTCTATTGATAATTGCGCTCTGCTGGAGCTCTCTCACAGCCCCCCGCGGGATAGCACCATATATGTGGTAGGATATTAATCCACTTGGTTATCCTAGTATAGCAGGAGTAATTGCGAGATTAAAATGTATTTCCTCGAGTACATGAATACTCCTGTGTACATATGGCTCCTAGTTCATATTAGCAATTTGTTTGGGGCCGTTCAAACGGTACATAACACTTCCAATGGTGGGTTAACCAAAATGTGACAGGACCATCCTTTTTGTATTTCAAAATGTTCAAAAAAAGCGTGACTTACGGATTGGGTTTATACTTTCTGGAATTTATTAACTTTTTTTGCAATATTTCCTCGGTTTTTTTCAGAGGAATTGTGCACTAAAGAATTATTCTCGTATTATAATCATCTTATTTAGAACCCCCTGCACTCCATGTCTCACCCCTCAGAACAGCTGCTCAGACAATCTGGAGAATGCTTCCAATGCATTTATGATCTGATTATATTTGTGTATAACTCTAAGAGATACAAGAAGAATTGGAAATCAAATGAATGCTACGAACACGCGTGTTATGAGCGACTTATTACCCTCGCTCCCTACGAGATTATTGAGCTCATCACAGACAGACATTGCAACAGGGATTCCATGGACACCCCGGATGTATTTCTAAAGGTAAATATATATTGCTTCTACCAAAACGTGTCTCATTTGTAATACAGTAAACCTCCAAGAAATGAACAACTCCAAAATATGAACACTTTTTCTCGGTCCCAAATTTCCCCCATTGCTTTACGTTATGATAAATCATGAAAAGTGAACACCTCTCAAAAGTGAACGTTTTGGCTGACACCAGGCTGTTCACTTTCTAAAGGTTTTACTGTATAGTATTTAATTTAAGATAATATACTTATAAATAGAACTCGTTCATAATGTACCCCTCGGGAAATGGAAATAAGTACGTATTATCTGAGTGTACGTACTAACCAAGTTTACCCTACATAGAAATACATACTGCTTTATGAACTTGGTTAAAAAATCAGTATATACTAAGCCAAAGTACATACTAAGCCAGGTACGTTATAACCGAGTTATACTATACTATAACGAGCTATTTATTAGGGCTTGTTACAAATAATGACGGCTCTCACTAAGCTGTCCACTGACTACACCACTTCAGACCAAGCTAAGGTGTTAGCAGACCGTCTACTAGCCAACCTATTCCCCTTCAAGAACTACAACCCTTCTGACGAGACGCAGTCTCCATTGCCTGTGTATTGTAACTCGGAGACTCGGGTGCATGCAGTGGATCTGTTGGAAGCTATGGTGTATCAGAATCCTAAGCTGTTCCCACTGGTAGCCGTGGTGCTCAAGCAGAACCATCCAGTCCTCCCAGGTAGTATAAATAGGAGTGACAGCTTAACCATTTCTGTAGTACAGTCGACTCCGCTTAATGGGTAACTTTAGTACTAGAGTAGTTTACCCAATTAAGCGGAGGACACAATTAACCGAAAATATTGTAAGCCAAACTGTAATTCCATTCTATAAATCCTGTAAAATGTTAGACCAATTAAGTGGCTGAACTACGTAGTTAACTAATGGCTTAATTAAGCGGAATCTACTGTACTATCAAAACCAACAAACTAACAAATAAATACAGTCAAATCCAGGGGTTTTTTTAAGGCCGATCTTGGTGTAAACTTTGCACCAAGATTTTTTGGAATTACACCACGATTCGGGTCGGCCGCGGCCGATACAGTGTTGAGTTGCACCAAGGTCTCAACCTTAAAAAAAACCCTGGTCAAATCTGCTTTAATTGACAATTATTCGTCTGCTTAATAACTTACATATACATAGGGGTTGTATTAAGTGGAGTACGCTTATTATGAAGTATATTATGAACAAAATTTGGATCCCTCTATGTTCATATTAATAACCTGACTGTAGGTATACTTATTCCTCAGTTAGCAGCTACCGTATCTAATAGGAACTCCCTGGGAGTACCGACCTAGAGACGACCTCCGAGACGTCCACACCGGATACTGCGGAATTTCTAACCTCGGCGCCACCTGCTACATGGCTAGCACCCTTCAGCAGCTCTACATGATACCGCCGCTCCGTAATGCCATACTAGCACAGGACCCGAGTGAGGTCACCCCGAGACACAGCTCTATGTTCAGAGAGCTGCAGAGACTGTTCTTGCATCTGTGGCTGAGTAGGAGGGGCACCTTTAACCCAGAGAAGTTCTGTGCCGAGTATATATTCGACCAGCACCAACTGAATCCACTCGAGCAGAGGGATATGAATGAGTTCTTCACAGGTCAGCTTAGATACCAAGTTGTACAATTGGAATTATCAATACTGCATTGAATTATAACGATGAACATATGTCCATAAGTTAGTTAGAAATCAAAGTATCAATGTTCCACAGTCAAAATAAACTATTATATTTTGTGGAAACACTGTTGTCAATAGCGTAGTCAAGAGATTACTTAAATTAATGGGTCTGTAGACTCTCGTTAACACGAACACAGATAATGCGAAATATTTGATAAGGAGAGTATATTTTAACTAACCTGCAAGTGAATCAGTTTATAGGAATTTCCAGATAGTATGAACACATTTCGAGGGTCCCCTGGTGTCCGTATTAACGAGAGTCCAACGTATTTGACGTGTTTTATCAGACAAAACTGGGATTTAGGGTTATTGCAAGAACCTTGATTTATCTCCAGATCTCCTCTCGAAGCTGGAGGACATATCCTATCGGCTGAAGAAGACAGTTAAGGGGCTATTCGGGGGCGTTATCGCTAACGTTGTAATGTCCAATGAGTGCAGCCATGTCAGCAGAAACTGCGAGGATTTCTATTCAGTGCGAGCAAAGGTGGCAGACATGCCAGACCTCCAGGCCAGTCTCCAGGAGCTGACGCAGACCGATATTCTGGACGGAGACAACAAGTACACGTGTTCTCAGTGCGGCGTTAGTGTGCGCGCTGAGAAGAGAGCGTGTTTCGCGCAGCTGCCTTCGATACTGTGTATCAACACTATGAGGTGAGTATTGTTAGGTATGGGCGAGTTTGTGCTTTGTTATGTGTTTTTTGATAAAATAGCGAACTTCATTGTCAATCTATGACTGCATTTCTGTTTATTTTTCTGGAAAAGTAGTATGTACTAAAGTACTATAGCGTAGATATTTGTATATTGAAAATTGAAATATAATTGTTTGGGAAAACTTATCCATTATTTCCGTTGTTTGTAGGATAAAACTACAGTCGGATCTGCTTATTGTGATCCATTTTTTCGACTACTTAATATGAAAAACTTTTTATTATGAACAATCCTTGGCCCCAATTTAACTTCATAGGGCTTGTATGAAATTTTGTTTACAATAAAAACCTGACTGTACTTGTAGAAGGTGACATGAAATGAAGTAACTAATTATTTATTTATTCCCTACGTGTACAGATACTTATTCAACCTATCAACGAATGCAAACGAGAAGGTTAACACTCACTACCCATTCCCCCTGGAGCTAGACATGAGATCCTTCATTGAATCCTCAAACGTAACGAGCTACATCAGCTCACAGGAATTGGAAGTAACAGCTGATCCAGATATATACTGCACTAAGTACGTGTTAGTGGGCGTGGTGGTGCACACGGGCACAGCGGAAGGAGGACACTATTACACCATTCTGCAGAAGCGAGATAACAACTCCTATCCTGTGGGGAGATGGTACATGTTCAATGACCAGCTGGTCACTGAGTTCGATCCAGAGCTTATAGGCCTTGTTAGTTATCTCAATTATTTGTACATTGTAGACTCCCGTTATAACGAGATACCCGCTTATAGATTAATACAGTATAACCTCGTTAATACGTACACCAAGGGAACGTAAAAAGTGTACGCCTTAACCGAAATTCGTAACCGGTGTCATTGTACGAAAATGCTTTGAAAGGGACTGAAATAGTGTTCGTATTAATGAGATTTTACTGTATATTCTCCAGACGGATAAAGTAGTTTATTCCAAATTTCAAAGCAAAATTTGAATATTTTCTAACGAGCCACTTTTTGGTGGTTCCGATATAACAGGAGTTCACTGTTTGCTAAAATCCTGTATCTTTATACATTGTTTCTTATAGGAATGCTATGGCGGAGAAATCACTAATTCCACCGTGGACCAGCACACACGCCGCATATTCCCGGGGCTCCTGGAGAGGAACAACAGCGCTTACATGCTCTTCTACCAGAGAAAGGACTTCAGGTCGGAAGAGACTATGATGCCTATAAATCCCATTGAGACAGCCAGACCTGTGTTGTTAGAGAACAACAAGTTCCTTAGGGAGGTGTACACGTTTGATCTGCATTATCTTCAGGCTGTGTGGAAGATGTGTAGGCACTGTAGACAGGAATCCTCTCAGCTGTTAGTTGCCGCAGTTAAGGTGGCCACGCAGGTAAGAGAGCAATTTTATTCCTTGTTTTTGTTTTGTTGGTATATTCAGTTCAATATTTAAGTTCGCGGTTTACATTCTAATACCAGTATTAATAATTATTTGATCCCATTTTCAATTATCAGCGTTAATACGTGTACCAGGGGATCGATCGTCGAAATATGTTATTATTTCCAAAATTCGTATTAACTGGATGCATTATTACACTTTGTACTCAAAATTCCCCATATTCCTTACTCCTGTTAACGAGAATCTACTGTACTGTAAATTTACAATTATTAACATTTGCTATATTTGCATTCCTTTAGGTGCTTTTGGCTACTATAATCCATGCGAAAGATCGCCCAAATGTCCGTAAATGTTTTGAATGGCTGAACACACAGTACAGAGAGTACTCCGATCTCTGTACAGCTTTCCTTGAGTACTTGTGTCTCTCACACGAGAACAACTGGGTACTGGAGATGTTCTATTCGTGTCCGATTAAATCAACAAAGGATTTGTTTGTCAGTCTGCTATTAACTATGCTGCAGAGCATTAAGAAGAATTATAAAACTACTTTTTATTCAGGTTTGTTTAACTCCTATGTTTCGTAACGAGTTAAATTAGAATTATACGAACTACCTAATTGAATAATAATAAATAATTGCTGATTAGTGATTAACGCTTGCTAATTATTTAGTTTCAATATCCACTCTGATTCAGACGCCCCCTAGAGATAATTCCAGATTCTACGTAAATACACCTTAATTTGTGGCAGAAGAATATGACTTGGTCCCAGACTGCGCTACGTCTGTTATGGACATGTCTGTTATGGACATGTCTGTTATGGACATGTCTCTTATGGACATGTCTCTTATGGACATGTCTGTTATAGACATGTCTCTTATGGACATGTCTCTTATGGACATGTCTGTTATAGACATGTCTCTTATGGACATGTCTCTTATGGACATGTCTGTTATAGACATGTCTGTTATAGACATGTCTGTTATAGACATGTCTGTTATGGACATGTCTGTTATGGACATGTCTGTTATAGACATGTCTGTTATGGACATGTCTGTTATGGACATGTCTGTTATAGACATGTCTGTTATAGACATGTCTGTTATAGACATGTCTGTTATAGACATGTCTGTTATGGACATGTCTGTTATAGACATGTCTGTTATAGACATGTCTGTTATAGACATGTCTGTTATAGACATGTCTGTTATAGACATGTCTGTTATAGACATGTCTGTTATGGACATGTCTGTTATAGACATGTCTGTTATGGACATGTCTGTTATAGACATGTCTGTTATGGACATGTCTGTTATAGACATGTCTGTTATGGACATGTCTGTTATGGACATGTCTGTTATGGACATGTCTGTTATAGACATGTCTGTTATAGACATGTCTGTTATGGACATGTCTGTTATAGACATGTCTGTTATAGACATGTCTGTTATGGACATGTCTGTTATGGACATGTCTGTTATGGACATGTCTGTTATAGTTTATTTAATATGATTGCCGTAATACAAATTTTGAGATCTTGTGGATTTTCTACTGGCGTCTGTAACTTCAGTTAGAAACTCTGTATTAATAAAATGGAAAACTTTTTTTTAAAAGCTTAGGAGGGCGTCTGAATTAGAATAAATTCGAAAATTGCTATAACAAATAAGCCGATTTCTTCATAAACTCAGTTAACTACATGTAAGTAGACTGAGTACCCATGGGACCTGAAAATGTACACATAAACATGTCTGTTGAAATACTGCAATATAAATGTGACTAGGAAAGAGCTTTGTCTATCACAAGTTGTTTAAACAGAGATCTACTTTATTCATATTTAATTTACTTAATTTAATTATAGGATTCCCCAAGGTAGTCCCAGAAGGAGACACCTGTAACATTACAATTTGCGAGTCTTCTAGTACAAATACCGTCAGTGTAGCTACTCTGATTAAGAGCGTTATTGAGCTAATGTGTATAACCGAGCTCCTGCCGACCTCTAATGACTTCAGTCCGTACTTTGAGTTTCTGTGTCACTTCGCTTTAATGGGACTGGAGGAGTGCAAGCTGCTCACTACATACAATGTTGTGCATAAAGTAGATTTGTTCTACGCGCGAGCAACGAGACAGTCCCACCATCCTAGTCTCACGTTTGAGGAAGGTGAGTTATTAAATACCTAAGTTTTATAATACGTTAATTATATCCCGAGCGTATAACGTATAATAAGTACAGTAGAACCTCGTTAGCACGAACACGATTAATTCTAAATTCAGGTTAATACGAGCACTATTTCAGTTCCCTTCAAAGCCTTTTCAATACAAATGCCACCGGTTAAGACGAACGAATTTTGACGTTCCCTTGTGTTCGTACTTTCACATAAATATAAACGTCTGTAAATATGAATAATTTATTTGTAATACAGGAAGTAGTTTCGTGTAATATTACGTATTACTTAGCTAAGTACACAACTCTTATACCCATCTCAGTATAAGTATTAATGTCTCATGCTATACCTTTAATAGGAATTCTATCACTGGTCTACGATGACCCTAGCTACCACCCAGATTCCCTGGGTCACTTCCTAAACACGCTCGTAACCAATCTGTTAGCAGACAAGCTATTCTCCAAAGATGACTCATCCTCTCTCCTGCACAAGCCGGGGTACCCGCTCCTGACACAGCTGGCTTCTTCGCAAGCCGACAGACAGGTTACCTACCAGATATACATAAAGATATGGCAGGAGAACATAGCGCTGTGTCCGCCTATGCTGGATGCCCTGTTCGCGGCTCTGTCTAGGGAGAGTAGACACAAGTGCTGCAACATATACCACGTAATGTTATTAGACGCATTCTTATACGTATATCGACCAACACCTTTTCATTTAAAAACTCGACTTCGCCAAGGTTAATTTATGATGCTATAAATTGTCTTTGTCAGTGCTAAAATTACATCATGATTACATCAGAAATAATTAATACGTAATTCCTATTACAGGTAAACCTCCGAAATGCGACACTTTTGGGAGCAGCGCTTGTGCCGGATGCATTATCCTCCCACATGCATTATTTATATTGGAAAATCAATCGGGAGAATGGTTTTGTGCCGTATCTCGGAGGTGCCGCTTTTAGAGGTTTACCTGTACTATTTACGGATTGTAAAAGCTAACAATATTCTTACCAAAGTTACCAGCAATAACTAAAATCTGCTCTTAACGGAATTTCTTACCACATATAATCTATTTACGAATAACACCTTGTTTAGCTCTTGAACATGATGGTTATGGTGGTAGTACAACAAGACTTCCGGACTCTGATTCTAACTTCTCTGCTTAACAATATCAGACAGGTGTTCACAGCTGCATCTCTGCCTTACACTATAGATTTCCTATCCATGGTTATGTTAATTCATCCGCCGTTACACGATTGGGTTTTGAATCAGAAAGGGGAGTGGTTAGCTACTTGGCTTATCGAGTATGAAGATTTCAATGTTAGGAAGAAAACAGCTTCGCTAATCTATAACCTTGTGCCCTGTCCGGTGAGTTATATACTTTGTCAGCCTTTCCAAACTGATTTACATAATAAAGTCAATATTCTACCTTTATTTGCCATATAGTACATGAATTTGAATTCAATTTTTGTAAATATCTTTTGCAGAAAAGATTTGACCCCATTATATTCTTAGTTTGTAGTATATAGTAGACTCGTTAATACGAACACAGATGCGAAATATTGGTTTAGGAATACAAAGTTTAATTTCCCTAGTCTATAATTGCATGTAAGTGACTCCGGATAATACAATATATTTTAACGATTCGTATTAACGAGGTATACTGTAAATAGACCATGAATTCATATACTTCTTCTACATATATTAATTATTGACTAAATAAAGGTGTTTCGAGAATATTCGATGGGCCGTCGCCAGGAGCCAATTAAAGACCTGGTAAGCAGCATATCTGAGGCAGGAAGAGAATTCCTATACGAGCTCGTGGATGAGCTACTGCAGTTACTGCCTATAGCTTCTGAAACAAGTGTTCGTTGTGACACGCATGATGGGTTAGTACAGTACTTTCAAGTGCTAGAGAAATGCTCTGTTGGGGAAAGTGAGTGCGAACTTTTAGAGAAATACTTCGGTGAGTTTTGGAAGCTGTACCATCCCCGCATCGCTACTGCCAGCGTGGAATGTCATGAAGACAAGAGTGCTTTGTTCAGCTACTTTCTACACGTTAGTTATATACAGTAGACTCCGCTTAATAGAGCCACCTCGGGACCAGGTTATTTTGACCCAATTAAGCGGAGAAACCGATTAAACGGTGGCTCTATTAAGCGGAGTTGACAGTACATCTTTAGTATGCTTTTTTTGTCACTTTGTCTCCTTTATAGTAAAGGGAATTACTTTTATATCGGCTAACACCTTTTCTAATGTAATTTTAGGCACTGGAAAGGCATCTTTTTAAACATCAAAATTAACCTTTACGAAGCCAGTTTTTTACATTGAAAATGTGTTGGTCGATAGAATTCAACCTTGATTAACCGAACTCGTTGGGACAGTCAAACATTTCGGATCTACAGTTCATATAATTTATGGCTGAACTAATTAATTTAAGGACTAACATTGGGACCAGCCAGGTGTGTTGCTTAATCGAAGAGTTCGGTTAATTGAAGTTCGGATAATTGAGGTAGCACTGAATAAGTAAAGCCATTTACAACTATAATTCCTTAGACATGCATCCACTGTCCATCGAATATTCAATGCTTGATCGATCACCCTACAGCTCCAAGAGAAATATCAGTTATATACATTCTAGCTAACAATGACAAGAGTGATGTAGTCAAGTACAACAGTGTTTTCTTAGAGAAGTATTATACAGTGTTAAGATTGGCTTGTGAGAAAAGTTCTACTTTTGTTAGAGATCTTTCTACGCAGAGTAACACATTCTGGGCTCTACAGAATATACTGCCTTTCTACAATCTTACTCCAAATGTAAGTTTATTCATTATTTGTGTAAAAAAGTAGCTTACTTGTATCGGCCAACACTTTTCAATATAAAAATTCGGCTTCGGAATGGTCATTTTTATGTGAAATTTGACCCTGCCAGTGCCTGCCGATATTAAGTAATTCTTTGTTTATATTCATTGCATTTGAATTTTTTATTCCTAAATGATGGTTAATAAAACTCTGATCAGTTAAGCATTGCAAATGTTATAACACAGTTTGTATTTCGTGTTTATACATATTGAATAGGCAGTCGATGAGCTGTACAAAATGATGAATTTAATCGCGAAGCTGCCATCTGCTGGGTCATTTCGACGCAAAGCTATTTCCAACTGTTTAGACAGTGTATTGCCTACCAACGCCAAGACTCTACGTAAAGTCCTTAAGAGTCTCATACGTTGTGAGGAAGATGCTCTCAAGGCATTTACAAGCGGTGGGCTGGTTAAGCTATCAGATGCGTACCTAAACCTATTCAGTCGACTGAATGATTCTAACCACATACCGGCTATTCTAACTGAGCTAAATGACCTGTTAAGTATCGTAGAACTTATACTAAAGACTGTATATGATGCCAGTACACGTGGTTCCTGCTCTAAAGAGCAGCTAAACTGCTGGAACGAATGTAGGAACCAATTCATTGAGACTATCGCTCACACACTCAACTCATTTGTATGTACTTGCCATAGACAACTAGCTCTTCAAATACTCGACTTAACAATCAAGTTATATCCATATGACGTAGCTAATCTACTACTACCTATTCTATCAATAAAACACGCGGATTTCTATAAACTACCCAATAAGCTACAAATACCAGTAGGCCCGAATTTCCCTCGAATTCGTCCGAACCAAGATGTCCCTGTTTCCACCCCAGACCCTGCTCTAATACGGCAATTCAATATGTTTATTAACGATACTAAGATTGCTGCTGATTATGGTGTTGACCCTCTCTACGACCATGCTCTTAAGGAATTCTACAGACCGTACCATGAGCTAGTACGGTCTATATGTGAGATAGCTATTCAGCATGGGTTGTTCCAAAGTGAAATGATTCGATTGTCGTGTCTCACTGCGTTAGAAGGCCTGGCAATTAGACTTGATGTGTTACCAAATCTCATTCTCATAATAAGAACACTGCCTCAGAAAGGTGATGCTAGAATTATTGATTCTTTCTACGAAAATAAATACTTTGTTGCGCTCATTAAATCTATGTTATTCCACAACAATTGCGTGCTCATAAACGAGAGTTTACAGAAGTTCTGTTTCACTTTCTATCCTAAAATAAAGAAAAATATTTCGTCTGAATTTTGGGATTCTTTTTTTCAAACAATCGATAAAGACTTTTCGAATCTCGATTCAGAACCTGAAACACACATGAAAGCTATGAAAACATTGGAAATATATTTGAAAAATAATACTGTTGAATCTCTCCCTTCTCAGTTATTAGATACTCTGTCTCTTTACTGTATTAAACATCTGAACGAGGAATTTGTGTTATGTTTACAGAGTCCTAAAGGGACAGAGATTTCACAATCTCCAAAGGATAAAACGGCAGAAAATCCAGATTTAGAGGATCAGGAATCTAATGTGAAAGAGAGGAAGCGGCCTACATCTCAAAACACAGATCCTACACCACCGAAACGTAAAAAAATTGATGAATTTGATAACTCAAGCCAAAGTCAAGATATATCAAGCTCACAAACATCTCAAACAATGAAATCATTAAACACAGAGACAAATGCTTCCATTGAAATGTTAAGATTAATTCAAGAGCTTCTCAGAAACTAATTTCATAAATATTAATTTTGAATGCTATGCACTTTGGTGCATAAGGAAGTGCGATACTATTTTCACATTTAAATAATGAATGGTATTAAGTTAGAATTTTCTTACTGCAGTATTACTATTTGTACATTAGTTCTTCAGGTAGAAATCATTAGATACAACTTTCATGATATACAAATTCTTACTACACATATCAACTTTTATAAATTTATTCGCGGCCACAGAGCAACGATAACTTCATTAAAAATGAAATATAAAAGACGCTTAATTGAGACAGGTGCCCCAATAGCAAACTCATTAAAAATTTTTCCTTTAAGTTAAAATTTAGCGCTTTCACTTTCAAATTTATTTACTTATTGCAGGCTAAATTCGGGTTTAGTTAATACTTAATGTAAGTCACAAAATTGTTTGGGTAATTATGATTCGGTTTTAACGTATTAATTTCCTTTCTAGTTAAAAACTTAACTATTTTATGTATGATACATTGCAACCTCGTTTTAATAATTGTATTTAAAAAAGGTATTTACACTTAGTCTTCCCGATTCAATTAAATCTATATAGTATTACAAATTTGCAGCTAGACTAGGTTTAGAGCAAAATTAAGTTATTTAATTACTAAACTCGTGAGTGGATATGATTTACTAAACCTTTTTCATCAGCAACCGAACTATTTTATGTATAATAACACTATTCACTGGATTTTAATATAGTTTCCTGGATTTTAATTAAGGAAACTAGATAAAACTCCTTAATTTAAACTAGATAATACTCCTTAATTTTAAATAGATGACACTCCTTAATTTAAATTAATGTTCAAGTTGTTAGCAAACCATTCACTTCAATTGATAACACAAGCTTTATTTGTCAGAAATCATTCCAAATATCTCTATTTCTCGAATAAAGTTACCCAATCACTTATTTCAATGTCTGACAGTACAGAGCCATGTTCCACCACTACCTGTGTTTCTAATCCTGAAAAGTCTCCGAAACGTAAACTAGAAGAAACCGCAGATGAGCCTTGTACAAAAAAAATGCGCATAGAACATGAAGAAACTATTGAGGCTATAAACGAAGAGAATAGTCGATATGTGTTGCGAGTAAAGAAACATTCCATAAACGCAAAACTGCCGTGTCGCAGCTCCAAATTCGCGGCGGGTTACGACTTGTATGCTAGCGAGGACATCACTATACCAGCCAAGGGGAAGGGACTTGTTGCCACTGGGATATCGATACAAGTTCCACTTGGTTTCTACGGGCGCGTAGCTCCTAGATCCGGGCTGGCTCTCAACCATCATCTGGACGTGGGAGCGGGTGTTATTGACGCTGATTACAGAGGAAAAGTAGGCATTGTGCTATTCAATTTATCCAGTGAAGACTATATGGTAAAAATAGGCAACAAAGTTGCACAACTATTGTTAGAGAAAATAATAACTCCTCTGGTAGAAGAGGTGAGCGAATTAGACAACACAGAGAGAGGGGAGGGCGGGTTTGGATCCACTGGTATTGCAGATAATCAAACTACAAAGGAAACTGATTAGAAATGTACTCAACAGTTGTTAGTTTATTATGCGTTAGTTGATAATTAGAATCCATCTCCGTCCATCATTAGTACATAAACGTATATAGCTATTTCATTTCTGATTCATGTACACTGATTATTAAATGATTTATTTGAAATGTTATTATTCATCAAATATGCACCAGTAATACAATCAGTTTTTTCGTCAAATTATAATGAAAAGCAATTATAAACAGCCCTATGGTCCCAATTTAACAACTTTCATAGGGTTGTATAAAGTTGAGTATTTTTATTATGAACAAAATTTTTAATACCATGTTCATAATCAATGAAACAAATATAGTAGTGATAGCAAGCAGTTCCTTTCATAGCAAGTTTGCCTTTTGTAAACAAATTTCGTGCAAAATCCAACTTGCTATTATGCGTACTCCACTGTACTAACACAAATTGCATAATTGATTTACATTAACAGTATTAATGTGTATAGTTCAGTTTATCATTAATTATCAGAAATGGAAACTTTTTTATCCGCGGCTATTGCCAGCAGTCTATTGAAACCACCAGAACAAACAAAACCCCTACTTGAATTGTGTCTTATTTATGTTTCAAGAAACTTACACGTTGACATTATAACCTACCAACTATTCCAATTGCCTCACACACATCTCACTGCTATCAGAGAGAAACTGTTTGCTATAAATATGCAGTGTCAGTTCACAGATATGGTATTTAAGTGCGCTTTCGAGAATGATTACGAGTCACTGCCAAAGTGGAACTGGGATGGGTGGTGTGAAAATGTAGTTTCGAATTCTACCAAGATTGTTAAATGTGCAGTTATAACTTGTGATAATAAGAAAGTAGTATTTAAAATTGATTGTTCCAAAAATTTCGTGATTACGAACGAAGAAGCTGATGAAATATGCAAAACAATCGGTCCCTCTAACTGGCTGACAAGTACCTCTATCACCTTTGAGGGACAAAAATATATTTTATCCACAAGGCACCCATCAATGGTGTTTGGTAACTTGCTTGAAGCAGACAGTATAACAGATGACGGACTAAACAAACTGGGTTCAATCGATTCTTCTTGTATTATTGCCTCGGTTAATGTCACCACAGGACAACGAATGCTAATAATTGCTATTTCTAGCTCTACGATAACTGGTTCTAACTCTATTGTTCCGGGTATTATTTCAATGCAAATTTTTGCTGAAGAACTGACAAGCAATTGTAAATATCTCGCGGAATATTTCGCCTATATTAACGGTGAAAGTCCCTCTAAAGCTTCTAGCCATTTTATATAAACAATCTTCCAACTTTACGGATTATGTAATGTCATTGTTGTAGATTATTCATATTTTAGTTTACCAGTATTTATTAGACTGTTAATAACAAATTGTAATTATTATTTACAATACAGTGAATACCGGTTATAAGAAATAGTTTGAAATTGTTCTTATAACCTATACTTCTCAATAACAATGAATAGTACAGTTTCCATAATAAGATTCAATACTTGAATAATAAAGTGCGTTAAGGAATTACTTATATATCGGCCAACACCTTTTAATGTAATTTAGGAATTAAAGGCCATTTTAACATCAAAATCAACACTTGCGAAATCGGGTGTTATATTGAAAGGTGTTGACCGCTATGCCCTAGGGATAGCTTAAATTAGAGATGGCAGAATCTTCCTATGTCGACAAAGCCCGCGAGGCAGTGCTCGCAACTAGTGATATTCTGTCTGGGAAAAGAGAGGAGGTGGTTGGGTTTAAATTCACGCCGGGACCAGTTAACTTCTCAGATTTATTAGCCAGCTACAAAACCACTGGTTTCCAAGCTACCAACTTCAGTCTTGTGGTTGATAGCATCAATGAGATGCTGGCGTGTAAGGCTACAGCTCTCAGTGAGGAAGCTCTTGAGAAAATAAATACTTCATCTAGCAGTAGACCCATCTCTAACTGTACTATATTCCTTGGTTATACTTCTAATCTAATTTCCTGTGGCCTGAGAGATGTGTTTTGTTTCCTGGCTAAGCACAATATGGTGGATTGTATAGTGACGTCAGCAGGAGGGATAGAAGAAGACCTTATGAAGTGTTTGGCGCCTCATTACATTGGTAAGTAATAATAACTTTGTTAATTCATTAGTAGTTCGTTAAGAAGTTGTGTTGTATGAAATTCTTAATTAATTAATTAATGTTAATTTAAGAATTCTTAATTCTAAAATACAGATTATTATAATTAATCTTAAATTTATAATAAATAAAATAATTCATTTACTTTTTAAAGTTCATTGAAATTATGATCGTTAGAGACGAACATCTTTATTCATAAATAATGCGTCTTCTTTGTTTTATAATATTTTACGATTTTTAGTATTTAGTATATCTCCCCTTATAATCTTGTTAGGTGACTTCAGACTACCTGGCAAAGAATTGCGTTTGAGTGGAATTAACCGTATTGGCAACTTACTTGTGCCTAATGACAATTATTGTAAGTTTGAGGATTGGATAATCCCAGTATACGATCAGTTACTGAAGGAACAGCTCGAGGAGGGAATTAATTGGACGCCTAGCAAAGTTATAAATAGATTGGGGAGGGAGATAAATGACCCAACTTCGGTATACTACTGGTGTTATAAGAACGATATTCCTGTGTTCTGCCCTTCATTAACAGACGGGTCTCTTGGAGATATGTTATTTTTCCACGCATTTAAATCCCCTGGGCTTAAAATCGATATAATAGAGGATATAGTGAGAATAAACAAAATAGCTCTTGACTGTATTAATTCAGGAATGATAATCCTAGGTGGTGGCATGATAAAACATCATATTTGTAATGCCAATCTATTCCGAAACGGAGCTGATTATTCAGTGTTTATAAACACAGCTCAGGAATTTGACGGCTGTGACGCGGGAGCTGCGCCTGAAGAAGCGATTTCCTGGGGGAAGATTAAAATGGATAGTAAACCGGTTAAACTCCACTCAGATGCAACACTCGTGTTTCCATTAATCGTAGCTGAAACGTTTTGCAAGAATTTTAAAATTCCTCCTACTGAAAATCAATTGAATTGAATTAGAAATAGTGACTCATCTGTTAGTAATTAGATTTTTTTTTTTGAGGTCACTTTAGTTCAAACTATTATAGATTGTATTATTTTCATAAGTATCATGTTTTAAAGCATTTAAATTCAACTTTACTTATTTAGTAAGTGTGTGATAATTCTGCAATAATTATTCTTTAATTATTTCTAACTTAAGAAATAAATAGTTCTTACAAAGAACTGTTAAATATATCGCAAAATTAAGAATCTATCTGTTAGTTTCTCCAGTCGAGAAGTTAACAAAATAGATTATAGCCTTGATACTATAATTATAATATATACGCTCCTACTAATAAACGTAGTATGGTACCCAAGCAAGGAATTATCCAGGAGCGCGAGACGCTCTTTTTGGAGCATGATTTTTGGAAAATTTGAGTTTAGGAGCGGGAAAATTTTGAATCCTCTCCTATACCGTAACATTAATTTTGGATTTAGGCGTATAAAAATTGTATCAGACCAGGATTAGGAGCATATTTACAAATGCCTGTATAATACACAGTACCCAAGAACACTTTTTTGATAGTTAAATTTGTATTTTATTTTGAGAAAATCAGTCATTGCATTATTTTCCCATAAATGATAAATAGCCTTATCTCTTGCTTTTGTTTCAAATGATGCCATTTTATCAATTTCTAATTACCGTATTTACTCGAATAGTAGCTCCCCTAAGGCGGCTAAAAATCGATAATCGCCTAGGATACTATTCGCAATCATGCACCAAATTAATACTCGTGCACTCCATTAATTTCAAGTTGAGTTACAAACCTATATCGAGACTAATTAATTTTGTTAGATTCTTCAAATTTCCATGTCAAATATGAATTAACTCTTCCTATACAAACGGTTCCGATTAATTCGGTGATATATCAAGGGAAAAGGTGTCACAATTATTTTATCTGAGTTGATATATGATATGTACAGGTTTTTCATATATTTTTATGAGTACGTATTATTATAACTCTTATGAAATACCCTTATATTACTGCTATTTGAATTGTGTTCGAAGGGTTGCCTTGTGAAAACTGTGTCTATTCAATGTCAGTTGTATGTAGATTCGTCAAAATGAACTCTTTCCGGTTCGTCATGTCTTTTTTAGAGTAACAAAATCGTCTTCTAAAGGGCTCATAAGATATACTAGAAATCATCACTTTTACTAACTTTCTAGTATGTATCGGGGTTAAAACCAGTGCAATTAAAGTGTGAATGTATGGCTCCTAGTAAACCTCTCGCATAGTTTAGTGACTTCTGGGTTAACTGGTGTCAAGAATAGCCTTGTCTAAATCTGGACTATTATTTTTAGCCAGTAAATCGTCTTCTAACTGGTCCATTTGCATAAATTTCAAATCTATGTTTTTAATGGAATATAATGCGAGTTTTCGGGGTAAAGAAGTGCTATTTGAATTGTGTTCGAAGGGTTGCCTTGTGAAAACTGTGTCTATTCAATGTCAGTTGTATGTAGATTCGTCAAAATGAACTCTTTCCGGTTCGTCATGTCTTTTTTAGAGTAACAAAATCGTCTTCTAAAGGGCTCATAAGATATACTAGAAATCATCACTTTTACTAACTTTCTAGTATGTATCGGAGTTAAAACCAGTGCAATTAAAGTGTGAATGTATGGCTCCTAGTAAACCTCTCGCATAGTTTAGTGACTTCTGGGTTAACTGGTGTCAAGAATAGCCTTGTCTAAATCTGGACTATTATTTTTAGTCAGTAAATCGTCTTCTAACTGGTCCATTTGCATAAATTTCAAATCTATGTTTTTAATGGAATATAATGCGAGTTTTCGGGGTAAAGAAGTTTATGCTTTTATAATTTCAATGAACTTGAGTTAAGAAAATCTTAAAAATTATTAGTGAGAATATTATGTTACTTTAAAGTATTTAGAAAATATTATACTAGACATGAATTAATATGGTACAATCAAGAATTATAAGAATAGTAATTAAAAGGAGCAGTAGGTATGCTAGTTATTTGTACAGCAGGTAGAGTTGTACGGAAGCTAGTAGTAAGTCATATGGGATGAGTAATTAGGAGTATGGGAAGAGTAGTAAGTCATATGGGAAGAGTAGTTAGGAGTATGGGAAGAGTAGTTAGTATGGGAAGTGTATTGTGGAATATTTGCACCAGGATAACAAGGTACAGTTGGACTGTGAGAATTGCTGCAATGAAAACAGGAGTAGAAAGAAGAATAGTTGAATGGTTCCGTGTTAATAGGAGGAGGAGGATTGAAATAGAACTGTCGAGTTAAGCTGGTTACTATTTGGGGCGTCTGGCATATGTTGGACAGCAGGACCGATTCGCGTTTAACTCTCTCCACTGCTTCTGACAACAGCGTGGTCAGAGGCGCGTGAGAGACTCCGGCTGACGCTATCTGCTGCAACACAGCTTGGAAGAAGAGAGTCCCTTGTTCGCACCTCAGAGACGGGCATCCCTCCCTCGTGCTCAGGGCCACCATCATGTCGCCAGCTGACTCCACCATCTGTTCTATGTTACTCTCCCTGGACACAGAGTGTGTGTATTGGAATTCGCGGCAGTTCTGGAGGAAGAACAGCTTCGGTTTCCCCACCAGAGCGGGACAGCTGTGCGGCATGAATCGACTGATTATTTCCTCCACGCACACCCGCGCCCCGTCTCTCATGGCCAAGCCCTCCGCGGAGCCGTGAGCTCCCATGAACACTGTGAGAGAGGCGAACGGGAGAGCCGCGCTGCAGACGAGACTGCGCACTCTCTCCAGAACCGATGCCAGCTCTCTGCTGCTCACATCCTGGTGCAGCTCCAGTTGGTAATTCAGCTCCGAGAATACCTTAACTGCGAGATTGGAGTCTCTCTCTGCACTGGGACGGTCTTGTAGGATGTTGATAAAAATACACAGGTTTTTCATTATAATCTTTAATAGGTTTAAAATAGATATTTTTGGACCTTGACATTCTGTATTTATATATTTATTGAATTTAATATAGTATTTGGTGCCAAAACTTATTGTGCAAATTAATTTTAAATGCAAATTATTAGATCATTAAAATTATCAGGTTATAACTTTTCGTCTAATTCAGTTTCTGCATTGTGGTTATTTGTAACTTATCAACAGCTTAAAATTGCTTATTATTACTATTCTTATAATTCTTGATTATATTATATTAATTATTGTTTAATATTTTATAATACTTTAAACTTAAAGTAACATAATACTCTCACTAATAATAAAAAAGTATAAAAAAGTGCCCAACCAGAAAATCCTAGATAAACCTCTGATGGTGACATGCATTGTAAAAAAAAGCGTTCATTCAAACAAATAAAACATAATAAAAAATCAATCAATTCAAAAATGGCCCACCACGTACAATACAGGAGCGACTTTACTTTTTCTTCTTCAACTGATCATATTATATGAATTTGGTCAGAAATTATATGTTCCAAAATATTTATTAAAATAACTAAAGTTTAAATATAATCTAAACATTTAATAACGATCCAACTGTTAACTATTTGGAGACAATGTATTCAAAAACAAAATAAACTACAGTAGGTTTCTCTTATTATGAACATTCAGGGGACCAAAAATGGTGTTCATAATAGAGAGACTTCATTATAAGCGAACTCAACTTAATACAAACCCTATGGCTATGTAATTTGTTAAATTGGGACCATAGGGCTTTTCAAAATAAGTTATTTTCATATTAAGCAGCGAAAAATGGTTCACAATAAGCAGACCTGATTGTAGTAATAAATCTAAAATTTCATCTGTGCAGCAGGTTTTATATATTGCTAATGGCATTGTTATCTCAGCTCACATGAAGTATCTCCGAGCATACGGGCGGCGGGATCGCTTTATAAATATTCCATTAGTTGATGACGTTAATATAGAATTAATAATTACAATTAATTGGAGTGACGATTTATTATGGGCAATAAGAGGAAAAAAGGTTAGATATGTAGTCAAAAAAATAATTCAATAATTAAATTTCTTTCTTTAAGAATATAATATAAAATATTCAAGAAAGTTGAAAGAATGCATAAATTCTCAAAAAACAGTTAATTCAAGTTCCTAGAAGAGGAACATTGTAACATTTGCTCTTTAACTCACTCAACTTGTCAATTAAAGCAGCATTTCTTAAGTCAATCACTAAGAAATTAAACTGTCTGTTCACAATCGGTAAATATAATCAATATTAGTTATATAAACGTATCAATAAAATATAATGCAATTGATCCCAATATTCTTCCAGATTCCTGTCTTTTCTGTAATGTGTTATTTTTAGCAATACAATATTTTTTTTAAACCCTCACAGTTGGGATGGGAGTGTGATTGCACTTCCTGAATGTTTAATTTAACTATAATTTCAATATTCAAATTACATTTCATCTCAGTGTAATATAATTTAATTAATGTTTGAATTGTGAAGACTTCAAATGTTTAAATTGTCCAAATTTGAAATCTCTATCGCCAATGGTTTAGTCAGGCCATCGCGTACGGCCAGCCGGCCGGTATAAACTATACTAACCGGCCAAAAGTATTTGAACAGCAATAATTTGTATTCAGACATTTGAGGTTATACCATACTAACATTAGTAGATGCTACAAAATCGCTATTTACATAAAACGATATGTAAAGTATAATAAAACAGCAAAAATTTATAATTTACCGTTTTATGGAGGCGTTAAACTCATTAAATATATAATTAGCTAATTAAATAATTAAGTTGTGAACATTAAGATGCAATGAGAATATATTCATTCTGATAGCAGATATGAATTCCACATGGTTAAATGACTCTAACTGCATAATTTCAAATCAATCCGAATATTTTCTACTGTGATACAGCCACATTTCCATTTGTGCCACTTATGCCGCAAGTGGCACGTGGCAGAAACACTTATGCCACTTCGTGGATATTTGCTAAATTGAATTGTAATCACAAATTTTTTGTAATGTATATCTATAATAAGATATTTAAAGTCATTTCATAGTTTAGATAGCCGTTGATAAGTTATCAGACGAATATTGTGTGTGCATTAAAATCCCAATTGTTCAAATACTTTTGGCTTGTTAAGGTAGGACTCAACTATAACGTTTTTACTAGAAGAAGCACAGTAACAATTGAAAGTGCTTGGTAGTTCTCGCTTAGCTGGAATTAATTAAAATTAAAAACTTCCAAATCTAAAGAAGATAAATATGTGGTTACTGAAAGCACTAATAAGTTTATAACATGATAATTCTATTGTGCCGAAAGATGTTTTGAAATTGCTTAAAATTTTTATTAATACAATTAATTGGACGAAAGTGTGAAATTCAATAAATGTATAAATACAGAATGTCAAGGTCCAAAAATATCTATTTTAAACCTATTAAAAATTATAATGAAAAACCTGTGTATTTTTATCAACATCCTACAAGACCGTCCCAGTGCAGAGAGAGACTCCAATCTCGCAGTTAAGGTATTCTCGGAGCTGAATTACCAACTGGAGCTGCACCTGGATGTGAGCAGCAGAGAGCTGGTATCGGTTCTGCAGTCTCGTCTGCAGCGCGGCTCTCCCGTACGCCTCTCTCACAGTGTTCATGGGAGCTCACGGCTCCGCGGAGGGCTTGGCCATGAGGGACGGGGCGCGGGTGTGCGTGGAGGAAATAATCAGTCGATTCATGCCACGCAGCTGTCCCGCTCTGGTGGGGAAACCGAAGCTGTTCTTCCTTCAGAACTGCCGCGAGTTCCAATACACACACTCTGTATCCAGGGAGAGTAACATAGAACAGATGGTTGAGTCAGCTGGTGAGATGATGGTGGCCCTGAGCACGAGGGAGGGATGCCCGTCTCTGAGGTGCGAACAAGGGACTCTCTTCTTCCAAGCCGTGTTGCAGCAGATAGCGACAGCCGGAGTCTCTCACGCGACTCTGTCCACGCTGTTGTCAGAAGCAGTGGAGAGAGTTAAACGCGAATCGGTACTGCTGTCCAACACATGCCAGACGCCCCAAATAGTAACCAGCTTAACTCGCCAGTTCTATTTCAATCCTCCTCCTATTAACACGGAACCATTCAACTATTCTTCTTTCTACTCCTGTTTTCATTGCAGCAATTCTCACAGTCCAACTGTACCTTGTTACCCTAGCGCAAATATTCCACAATCCACTTCCCATACTCCTAACTACTCATCCCATATGACTTACTACTAGCTTCTATTCGTACAACTCTACCTGCTGTACAAATATCTAGCATTCCTACTGCTCCTTTTAATAATGCTTTCAGTAATCATCATCTCGTATATAATATCGTATGCACCAACTGGAGAACAATAACTGTTAGTACAAGTGTTATAACGAATCCCATACTGGAAATCCTACAAATGGACAGGTAAAATAATTATAAGAAGTGTAAGTGTCCGTTCGCCTCTCCCCTAACATGTGTTATTTGACAACTACTGAACAAATATTTCCTTTGAAACTGGTGACCGCTGCACAACTTGGGTAGTATCCTAACTCCTACAGAAACGAGCTGAAAAGCACGGTTGAATGGAATACCAGTTACGAAGGGGAATTTCCTCGAGTCATTTGAGAGGCTATCGGTCATCTCCGAACACGATGGATCTATACATAAGACAGGTTATAATTAGGTGATGCAGATTGTGGCGAAAAAATGTGATATGATTCACATACATACATGATACATCGAACACTGGGCTACCCATCTTCCAAAAACCTAGACCTGACAATAACCCTCTCCCTTAGGCCATTCGCCCAAACACGTCCATTTGGATCAAACCAATTTTTTCGAAAGGGTCCCACCCAGTGTATTATACAGCCATTTGTAATTACGCTCCTAATCCTGCTCTGATCCAATTTCCATACATCATGCTTCAAAAGGAGCGTCTCTCGCTCCTGGATAATTCCTTGGTCCCACCGGAGGATCGGGCTCCGGTGGGTCCAATCAACAATCCGGGAAGAACTTCCCCATACCAAATTACCATAAACAATAAACGCATCAAGGGCCCTGCTAGTCATGGAACAGAGATCCAGTGACTACTGGCCCTTGTGGCTATAGAACGGACCAATGTAGCAACTTTCCTGAGACCGAAGTAATTTACCTAGACGACATTCTCCTAGCTGCGAGCACCAACTCCAAATAGAAAATTTAATATCACTAAGGACCTGTATAACTCTGTGGACCCTGACTTTGGGCTGTGGAGAAGTTATTGAATTGATTGGTAATTATTAGATATCAAATAGACACAATAGAATACTAGAAATGTATGGGTAGACAGACGAAAAACAAATAACTGATTTGGATGAATGAACTTCCTCTCGACTCTAGACATTCTATAATGCACACTTAACAATTGATACATATGTTGCAATGTATTAGAGAACTTAGTGAGTACGCGTACACACCATTTAAGTTTGGTGTGTACGCGTATTCACCAAACTGTGTAGTGAGTACGCGTACACCCTAAATGTAATTTGTGTGTAGAGTAACTTTCGTGTAATGGGTTGTTTTCTGGGATTCTAAGCTCTAAGCTTCTAAGCTATTCAAAGCTGTTTTCTCCGTATCTAAGCTCATTTATATTTAGTAATAATTATTGTCTCAATCAATAAGTTAATTTATGTAAAACCTCTGAATATAGTTTATTAAGAAGCCGTAATACATTCCAAATGAAAGTTGAAGTTATTAATTATAAATCTGTTTAGAATCCCTTAATATCTCACTACATGATTTCCAGCTTCTTAACTAACTATATTCAGAGGTTTTACATAAATCAAGCGTGAAACAACTCATTACACGAAAGTTACTCTAACACTCAAATTACATTGAGGGTGTACGCGTACTCACTACACAGTTTGGTGAATACGCGTACACACCAAACTTAAATGGTGTGTACGCGTACTCACTAAGTTCTCTAATACACTGCAACAGAGACACTAAAATTCTTTTAACTAATTGAATGCTAGCTGCTAATCCATACTGGAAAACTCTCGAAATTAATAGGCTAAAGTTTTGTCACCTTTAGGTAGGGAAGATGTGAATATTTTTCGAACTTGTTTGTTTCTAAATACAGATTCCCTACAACCCTGCCAAATATCAAGTATGTAGCTCTTACTAGTTCCTCAATAAATTCCGAATAAATAAACAAATAAATCTAAAATTACACCTGTGCCGATAGCATGTTCCTTGGAGGCAGTGCCTCCAAAAGAATATGCTGTCGGCACAGATGAAATTTTAGATTTCTTAATACAATCAGGTAATCAGGGCTAGTTATTGTGGACCATTTTTCACTGCTTACTATGAAAAAACTTATTTTGAACAAGCCCAATGGTCCTAATTTAACAAATTTCATAGGGTTTGTATTAAGTTAAGTTCGCTTATAATGAAGTCTCTCTATTATGAACACAATTTTTGGTCCCTAGCATGTTCATCAGTGGTGTTTTGCCAAAAAAAGAAGTGGGGGGGCGCTCCCTTTTCAAATTTAGCATTTTCTTAGAAAACATAGCTGAAAATGGCCCCCAATAATGAACATTGTTCATAATAAGAGAAACTTGACTGTAGTTAATTTTGTTTTTTAACACATTGTCTGCAAATAGTTAACATTTTTATCGTTATTCAATGTTTAGATTATTTTTTATTCAATATTTTTAAATATATAGTTTCTGACCATATTCATATAACCACTAGGCCATTTAACTTGTTAATTAATATTACTCAAAATATACTACTTATAGCAATTTAGAATGTCAACAGATATCATATCAGGCACTATTCTAATGACTGTAATACTCAGCTCAGTCCTATTAATCTCCTTTTTGATCTCGAAATGTCTACCAACTACTAAGTACCTCAATAAGTGGGTGTGTACATGGCTTATATTTACGAGTATTATCAATGTTTGGGATTCAGGCTTTATACTAAATCGTCCTAATTCAATTCATAATCCATTATGGTCCATGTCCTATAGTATTTACACACAAGTTGATACCCTGTACTTAGACTTGAAGGATAATTTTATCTATTCAGTATGCTTGGCGAATCTATTTGAAGTTTTATTGAATTGTATTTCATTGTTGCTCTTGGTATTGCGTCGTTCCAAATCAGCTGGAATGTTAGCTATCATTGTGTCTTCAATGACACTTTCAAAAACAGTAATGTACTTTCTTATGGAAATTGTGAGTGGATTTGAACACACGAAACAAAACGATCTATTGACCCTATGGACTTTTTATTTATTTCCAAACATAATATGGATTATTGTACCCATTTTTGTGATCTTTATTTCGAGCAATTCTTTTATTGGAGATGATCAGTTGAAGAAGAAGAAGTAAAGTCGCTCCTGTGTATTGTACGTGGTGGGCCAGCATTGAATTGAGTGATTTTAGTATTTTTTATTAGTTTTAATGAACTCTTTTTTACAATGCATGTCACCAAGGCCACTATACTTGCATAAATCATGTCATTATTCTTATTTGTATGCCTCAATAATTTGTATTATATTGTCTGTTATTTAATAGGAATTTAATTATGCATTTATATAATTTATGCTGTGCTACTTGGAAGATTCATTCTTTTCGTCCTGTTCTTTGCTTTTCTGTATCATAACCGCGGTTTTTGACACAAAAATAGCTCCTCCTATGTTCATATTTTGGGTAGGATTAACTCTAACTACATTTTTTCCGGACAAATTATCACTTTGTCTCTCTTCTTTTTGTTCCAAATCTACTTTTCTAATTTCCTCTTTAGTCTCTGATTTTGTTCCTATTTCTGTTACATTTGTTTTTTCCGTTGGCTTTCCAATATCTTCGTAGTTGTTAGCAAACCTAACAATCTGTGTTGGAGACCGCATTAAGTTCCTCCCAATGTTAAGCTGCTGTCCTATCTTCCTCAGTGCTTGTATGTCAGTTTTGAATTCGTCAGATAAATTAGATATATCCTTGTCTTTGGCTACCTCTTGGTACACAACTGTAGACTCGCGTATCAACTTGATTAGATTTCCTGTGAGATACCCGGTTTGGCGAGCGTATAATTTGAACTTGGCTGGCCCCACAATGTAGGCAGTTAGTCCAGTTATTATGAACAGTTTGAGTAGCATGAAGTCTGTAATCATATTTATAAGCTAGCTATCTAAAGGGCCTTGTTATAAAGTATAAACAAAGCTATAATATCTGGTATCAGATACTATATTATATTTAGGATTACTGTATATCAGCCAACACTTTTTACTGTGCCGACTACTATGTAGTGAGCCAGTATTGAAATCACTGCCTTGGTTAGCCAAGTTTCACCAATATCCTGAAAATCTGCCCGGGCGAGATTAATTTTAGTTATGATACAAGGTTCAAAGGTATGACAAATCATAGAAAAGTGTAAGCTAATAACCCTGTTTTTGGGGTTGAGGCCAAAGGCGGTAATGGACAAATCTGTGTCCCAAATACCGTTGTATGCTATGTACAGACAATTTCATGACAAAAAATCAAAAGGTAAATTGATATCTCATTTCAAAAATCTCTCTCAGAATTGAGTTCTAGTTTCTTCAGCCACAAACTTGCCTAACTCCATATCTACTCAATAGAACAGTATTAGCCAGTGTAGTTGTATAATGAGTGCGGTAAGCAGTGCAGCGAGATTGCTGACTGACCCTCACAGCTGTGACATGACTGACAGACACGAACACGCTCTTGATCAAGTGATAGCTTATAGGATAGACGGGTTCCTAATGAGCGAGCTAGCTGACCTAGCCTTGCTAATACCGGCTTGCTACGGAAAGATAGAATCATTCCCGAGAATGCATGAGATTATTATCCAGCTTATACATCTATCAGCTTTTCCATTTTCTAAAGAGAAGTCTTCTGATGAAAAGATGTACACTCAGCACGCTACAAAGTTTATTCAGGTAAGATTAGTACGAATTACAGTAAAACCTCGTTAGTAGGAACATCAGGGGAAACCGTCAAAATGCGTTCACTTTATCCGGAATTCATATAATTTGTATTCATAAGGCTTTGAAGGGGAATGAAATAGTGTTCATATTAACTGAAATTTCGTATTAATTAACCGTGTTCGTACTAAAGAAGTTCTACTGTAGTTACTATGATTATATTTGCTTTCTACTCTAGTCACTGGGTAAGCTATTGGATCTGTCGCACCCAGACATATGCATAGCGGTGTGTGGCACAGTACAGGAGCTGTACAGGGCTGAGGACAGCTTGGGGGAGTCAGCTGATTCCGAGTCTCCCCGCGTGAAGCTGAAGAGATCTGTCAGGAAGGAAATAGTCGAGAGGAGTCACATAGCGAAACAAGTAACTACTATATACGTATATGTACTAGCATAACAGTCAGGTTATTTGTCCAACTGTTTATTTATACTAATCTGCCCATTCAGATATCCCAACTGTTTTATATTTATACTAATCTGTCCATTCAGATAGTCCTGTGTATTTATACTAATCTGTCCATTCAGATAGTCCTGTGTATTTATACTAATCTGTCCATTCAGATAGTCCTGTGTATTTATACTAATCCGTCCATTCAGATAGTCCTGTGTATTTATACTAATCTGTCCATTCAGATAGTCCTGTTGTGTATTTATACAAATCTGTCCATTCAGATAGTCCTGTTGCTGGAGGAGGATCTCAGCACTACTTCTCACCTATTCTCCTGTGTGCTGGAGGTTCTCAGCATTCTCTCCTTCTCCGTGTCCGGCACTGAGAGCGTCCTGTCGGCCGGCTCGGGGGGGCGACTGCCGCTCTTGATGCTAGAGCTCATAGACTGGGGGAGGGGCAACCAGGGCCCGGGGACAGCTATTGAGTTCAACCAGGCTGTGGAGATTCTGTGGAATCTGCTGGAGAATGGGTCTAGACATGAGATACAGGTAGAGCTATGGAGGTTATATATGTACAGTCAGCTCTGCTTATTGTTACAGTTTCTCGTCTGCTTAATATGAGTATTTTTTAAATTATGGCCCCCCTATGGCCCAAATTTAACAACTTACATCATGCATTTTCTACCAATTTACCGATAAATAACCTAATTAACTCTCCTCTCCCCAGTCACAACTATCCACCATGGATTGCGTTGACGCTCTCCACCAGTGCCTCCTTAAGCTCCTCAACTACGACATAACCAGCGGTCAGCCCGCGCCCCGCTCCCTCAGTCTCAGCACGCGGGGGCTCCGTAACGACCTGCTGGTTATCCTCTCTCTGCACGTGCAGCACTGTCCCGGCGCGCCCTACGTGGAGACAGGACTCCTGCAGACACTCATCATGCTATGCAGCAGTCCGGAGATCCCTGAACAGGTACAGGCAGGGGATAACCTATATAGGATATTCTTGGCCGGCACAATTTTATAGAATTTAAATTTTATGTCACCCTGCCTACAGCTTATATACAAACTATAGTAGAACTCGTTATAACGTACCTCCTCGGGAATGGTAATAAGTACAGTAGAACACGAACACTAGGGGATCGTCAAAATGTGTTCGCCTTATCCGGAGTTTGTATTAACCAATATGATTTGTATTGAAAATGCTTTTGAAGGGGACTGAATAGTGTTCGGATTAACCAGAATTTCGTATTAAATTATTAATTGTGTTCGTACTAACGAAGTTCTACTGTTGTATTATCTGAGTGTACTCTACATAAGAAATACATACTGCTTTATAAACTTGGTCAAAATTAGTATATTCTAGGTAGAAACGTATAACCGAGTTCTACTGTATTCTCGCTCCTATTTATACTTTTCGCAGCCTACAGGTGCCGCCAGATTTGTCCCTGACAACTCGCATGAAGACTTTGAGCTTAAGAAGCTCCTCTTGAATATCCTACACGCGTTTCTTGACATCCCGGCTGCCATTCTCTTGCTCTCGCACCTCCCGCTCCTGCCCTCGCTCCTCTACTACGTCACGCCGACACAACCGGTATCCACGGGCAGGTCCGGAAACCGGCTGTCTTGGAGTTGTGAGCAGTGGGAGGAGATTCAACTGCAGTCCCTGTGTGTGCTGTCTCACCTGGCTGGGAAGCTGCCTGAACAGTTCCACGCGTGTCAGGGCAACGCCAGGCTCCTGGGCATGCTAGACTGGTGTCTCTGCGAGGATGACCATCTCAGTTATGGTAAGCCCTTCTGACCTCGTAACGTACATTCGCGAAATTATACACCCCCTCTCTATGTCACGCTTTTGAAACATTTTTAGTATACGAAGAATGGTTTG
Organism: Hexactinellida sp. DTS-2022; assembly: GCA_028753945.1. Classification (NCBI taxonomy): domain Eukaryota; kingdom Metazoa; phylum Porifera; class Hexactinellida; species Hexactinellida sp. DTS-2022. The sequence goes on from JAPNXP010000014.1 coordinate 4,935,213, forward strand.
TCACACTTTGGTTAACGTCTATACCTAATCTATATTTTCCATTTTACTCTATATTAAAGTTCACTAAAAAGTTGTGTATTTTGGAAATTATTACTTAATGCGTATGTACAATTACAAGTTAATATGATAGCACAGTGGTTGGTGTCCACACGATCTCTAAATTTGTATTACGGACAATGAAGAGAGTCCACATAATGTTTGTTAATTGGTATTTGCTATAGGGTGTCCACGGTTTAAAAGGTTGGGAATCGCTTAGCATACAATAATGTATAATACCACTATAATTAGCATATCAATACATATAATACGCACTATAATTAGCATATCAATACATATAATACGCACTATGTATAATTAGGTACATCTATCCTATCGCAGCCTGGGTGTCGCGGCAGCAAGCGGGCTCAGCTCTCTCTCTGTCTGAGAGCGCTGCTTAACGTGTGTAGCTACCAACACGAGCAGCTTAACCAGGAGCTGTTAGATCTCGGGGTGTTGTCTCTGCTCGTTTCGTTCCTGGACGCTATGGACCCAGCCAGCACTGACAGTCTCGACATAGACACCATGAGCGACACTCTGCTGCTGGTCAGTCTGCTGTGCGAGCCGGAAGAGAGGGCAAAGGAGCTCCTCGGAAATATAGGTACTTAATGCTGTTATAATGTTAGGAATAGAGAGGATAGGTGGTAATCGCTGTTATAAGTATCTCTGAAATAGAGAGAATTCATAATCCATTTTGTCAAAAATTACTAATCCAATCCAGTCCATAATCCATAATGTATTTTAAGATCCATTCTAATAGACTTTGATTCTAAATCCAACCCAAAATTCATTTATTATGGATTTTGGGATTAATTTCAGAAGAATTTCTAAATCTTTATCATTATCCATATTCCATAGCATATCGATTTTATAGATTTTAAATCCAGAAATCTGGTCCTCTGCTCTAAGTATATGACTATTACTTGTAATTTGAAGTATAATTAATACTTCCTATAGGCGGCATTCAAGTGCTCACTAACTACCTGCTCATCTCTGACTCTCTCTTCTCCGCTGGTCTCGGGCACCACAAGCTATTCCTGCACGCTTTAGACGCTATATGGACCTGTGTGGTCGGGTGCAGCGCTAACGAGGAGTTCTTCCTTATCCAGGAGGGCGTATTCGTGCTCGTAGACTGTCTGCTGACTCATCCCATCTCTATGAAGAGTGTTATTCTCGGAGTGCTGGTCGACCTGTCTGACGACTCTCGCTGCATCCCGCATCTGCAGGCTTGGCAGGCGCGGGAGGGCGCCAAGGGGCGGCTGGACCCGCTGCAGAGAGGGGCGGAGTCCGTGTCCGACACTCTGCAGCTCTCCAGCAAGAGTCTGGGGAGGAATACTGACACTGCAGTCGGTGAGTAGTGGCAGTGAGTAGTGAGTAGTGACCAGGCAACTATAGAAGTACAGTATAGTCTCGTTAATACGGACACTAGGGGACCGTCGATTTTCTTCGTATTAACCGGAGTCACTTGTATACCTTGTACAGTATACTCTCGTTAATACGGACACTAGGGGACCGTAGAAATTTATTCATATTAACCGGAGTCACTTGTATACCTTGTATTAGACTCTCTCGATCTCGTTAATGCGACAACATGGGATCATCGAAATTTGACGCATTATCCGGAATTCGTTTAAACGGAGTCACTATCATGCATTTGTATATGCTAGGGGAATTACCTTGTACTCGCCTATCCGTGTTCGTATTAACGAGAGTCTATTGTAGAAATAATAGCGTGTATTAAATTTGTACTATCTATGACCAATTAATGCACAACTATAATTTCTGTTGGTTTATTTGTGTTAACATTGTTAGGTATCTGGTCCTTGCTGGCCGAGCTCTGGCGCAGAGAAGAGCTCGCCCTCAGCGTAGACAGGAGGGAGGGGATCATAATGGCGGATGTTAACGAGCCGCTAACCACCGGTCTGCAGAGGGAAATGCGGAGCAAAATTACCGCGGATAACCCATCACAGACTAGCTTGTCTGTAATGGATGTAGCAGACAACATGCGAGCTAAGATATACTCGCTCTGCAGCCGACTTGACTTCCGGTCTGTTCCAGAGAGTATATCGGTGGAGGACAGGGCTAGTATTGTGCTGGTGGAGAGATACATGGACCTGAAGACTGGGGAGATCTGGAGAGAGATTGCTAGCGAGCTGGAAACAGAAGGGACTCGGCCTGTGGCTTATGATAGGGAGGGGATAGCGGAGATTCTCAATATACACAAGATTAAATGTGAACAGGTATGTACAATCATAATAATTATCCTAATTATTGGACAGAGTAATCAAAAATACTGTGTACTTATTAACTGAATTATTACTGGAATTGCATATTTATTGGCCACCTTTTCTAATGTAATTTTCAGGCTTTGTCAATGTAATTTTGTTAACATCGAAATTAACTTTTCCCTAGCCGGGTTTTATATTGAAAGTTCGTTGCCAATTTACAAGTAAACCTAATATTTAACATATTTACTACATTTCTAACTTCAGATACTGAAGATGCAGACAGACCTGTTCGATATCCGTAACCAAGACGCCCTGCAAGAAGAGCAGTACTACTACCAGACCATACACAATGACCATCTCATGGAGCAGATGAAGCAGGCTGAGTTCGACGAGTACTTGGAGAGAACTTCTAACTACATAGCCCTTAGAGACGCGAAGGAGAGACAGCGTGCTAAGGTATCAGCCAGCCGGCCGGACAGGGAATTCCTACCTACCGAGACGTACCATGGGACTGGGATGGATAACCTTAGCACTACAGTGTTCTGTGGTAGAAGCGTTAAGATCGAGAGTAGTAAGCCAATGCGGTTACAGCCATTGGTGCAGTCTAATGACAACTCTTCTATTGAGAGCGTAGCTACTTAGTATCACAACCTGGTCACTTGCTACAGTATTTAAACAATCCTATTTATGCTGTACTACTAAGAAGTAATGGTCTGTAGTCTGTGTTGATATTTGATTATTGTACGAGTGTACTCAATTCTAAATATAGCTACTATCATTATAAGCGAGTTGTGGCCGATTTTTTGTTTGTTTTGGTACTATTAAGTCATAATTATAGTTAATTAACTGCAATTACGTATAACAAGTAGCATGTAAATGTTTAAATTATATAAATACAAAGGATTTTCTGGTTTAACTGAGTACAACAAATTGCATTTTCCAGATCTGTACAAGTTTTGATTTATCTACAAGGGCTTACTTATATAGTATATCGACCAACACCTTTAATTATAAAAAAACTCAGCTAAAACAAGGGTGAATTTTTCTGTTAAATAAACTTCAAGGGTGTTGGCCGATATATAAGTAATTCCTACAAATGAGTCGATTATAATTTGCTCTTTAATATCAATGGTAGTGTTAAAAATAGGACTGGCTATACAATAAGAAATTCCTTTTGTATTTTAATAAGTTATCCCACTCAGTACAAATGTTGGATTGAACTTATGTATAGTATTACCTGTAGCATTCATTAGAGGAGATAATTATAAAAATACTACTCAAATGATGTATCTTAGAAACATACACGCGAACCCATATCTATGCTCTAATTGAGATATAAATACATTGTTTAACACATAGAATTTCAATTAAAATAAACTCCACTTGTATTACTTAGTTCTTACAAATGACTCTTCGCAATTCTCTAAGTTTGTGGGTATATGGTGTGCTTATTTTCATAGGCAGTAATTCGCTATGCGTTACTCACTGGAAACTCGATAGAGACAATAACAAGGTTGTTCCTATTGAGACTCAGCTTACTCCGAAGCATTTAGCTGCAGATACATTCCTGGATGATAAGCAAACAGGGAAATCTGATGAAAGTGAAAACGAAGTTATAATTTCTACACTGAAACAGCGTTACAAAAGGTCTGTAACAGAAACTGACACAGATTTAGAGTCTATAGAAATAGATAAGACCCCAGCCCCTAACATTAATAAGAAATGCAATGTATTTCCTTGTAATAAACAAGAAGATAATGCTGGGAATAATAATATAAAAATTCAAAATAGTTTGAATTATGAAGGTAGAGACAAGACTCTGAGTAAGAGCGATTTGACAGACGACTCGGAAACAGAAGAAATTCAGGAACAACCGGATTATGAAAAGAAACCAAACAAACCGCCAACAAAAGGCAACGAGTAAGTTTAAACTCTAATCTTTAAAAAACTACAGTAGAACTCGGTTATAACGTACCTGGGTTAGTACGTACTAATTTATTTTCACCAAGTTTATAAAGCAGTATGTATTTCTATGTAGGGTAAACTCGGTTACTACGTACACTCAGATAATACGTACTTATTTTCCTTTTCCAAGCGGGTACTTTATAACCGAGTTTTACTGTCTTACTTTAAATTACAATTTTTTTGTAGTGAAAATCAGGAAGTTGGTCTTAACTGCGGACGACCGACGAAAGAGACAAGATACGACCATTTAGAAGGTATCAAAAAGCGCAGAGAACACCCACCCTATCCAGAACCAGACGTCATCATGATTTTCAGAAAAGAGAACTCTCCAGAGAGTAACGAGGAAACTCTGCGAAAAGTAGAGCGAAATCTGAAAGAAGAAATGAAACGAGTAATAATTCGCATTTTAAATAACATATAAACTTAGAAATTAATGGGCATCACTTATATATCGGCCAACAACTTTTCTATATAAAAACTCGTATTCACAAAGGTGGATTTTTGATGTTGAATAATGACTTTGCCAGTGCCTGAAAATTACATTAGGTGTTGGCCGTTATATAAGTAATTCCTAAGTTAATTAAATTCTCTCTATAGAAAGTTATAACGAGCAATATACTGAATCAGGTTGGGAACTACTGGCGTATCCGTGGCAACACATACCTCGCTATAGAATGCTTCAGGAAAGCTCTCTCTCGAAAGACTGATAATGCAGATGTATTGCTGAACCTAGCAAGAGTGCTATACAACCTTAATTACCAGCAAGACGCAGCTTATCTCGCAAAGATATCACTGCAGGTGCAGTCTCCTGAGCAGAATTCATGGCTACAGCACTTCACGTTAGGAGAGGTGGGATAGGGATATATAGCTTATGCTTACAGTAAACTACAGTTATAACGGAGTCGGATATAATGTAATAACCGCTTATAACGAAGTTACATAATATATTCCCCAGACGGTTAAAATAGTTGATTTAAACGACCCTTGGACTTCGTTATAACGGGGGTTGACTGTAATATATTACGGGCTCACTTATATATCGGCCACACCCTTTCAATATAAAACCCGGCTTCGAAAAAGTGAATTTTTGATGATAAAAATGGCCTTTCCAGACTTTAAAATTGCATTAGAAAAAGTGTTGTGTTAAATGCCCTAGATTATTTCTATATTTCCCATTAGGTACTCGAGTCATTGGGAAAGCTCCAAGAAGCGCGAATACACTACGACCATGCACACCGCTTAAACCCAAGTTTCAAACTGTCAGACCTCGCGCTTAAACGAATAACCGCAACAGAGGAACGAACTTCAAACCCTTACACCCTTATCTTCATTATTATTCTAGCTTTGTCAGTGCTGTGGATTGTGTATACGCTTAACAACATACCTCCAGATGAGGAATTCCTTCTAGCGCAAGCACATTTGGATTTGTACAATCAAAATCCAAAGGACTTAAATAGTCGTAGTAAAAAAGTTAATAATGTTTGCAAGAAAACTGGAAAATAATTACTGTTTGATATTTTTTGTGTCTTTTTGATTATTTGAATCAATCTTGTTGTTTGTATGTTTGAAATCTAAGATTGATATCAGGGAAGTTGTTTATTTATTTATATTTAGGGCATTAGGATCGCGATATACAGTACAACTTGCTATAACAGCCAATCTATTTAACTGTCACATAAATAATATGATATCCCGTATTATAATCAACCTGTGTAAGTGATCACTTGTATATAACGACCATTTTTGGTCAGTCCCTTGGTTGACCGTTATTAGCAGGTTGTTTTATATTTACCTGCATTGGAGTAATTTACACTTAAATGTAATGCAATCTACTAAGCCCTTGGTATAATCAAGTTATACTTCTTGTATTTGCCTGCTAGCAACAACATATACACTCACTTTAACAAATAAATACACTTTATTTATTAAAAGATCTCAGTTCAATAAATCTACTACACCAAAGTACCCTCTAATAGCAACAAACAATTAGGTTATGTTATGCGCATTGAGCGTGTTGAAATAATTCAGTCAGTCTGCCTGTAGAAAGTTAGAATTTAACCCAACCGTCACCAGAATCTGGTTTTGCATCTTGGCTTGTTAGATCCAGTTCTGAGAATTCATTACCTTCTTTCCATGCGGTTGATCTAATAAGGAATTAGCACGTATTAAAGGCCATTACACAGAAATTATACGCATTTTGGCCCGTTAGACAGTTACAGTAAACTACCGTTATAACGAAGTCGGATATAACGAACAGGAGATTTCTCCCTGAGCACTAAATGTATAAATTATTATCCGCTTATAACGAAGGAATTTACAGGTCCAAAGCACGAGGGTTTACTGTATTTCTGTTGTATCAACTATTTGAAGCTGTTCGTTCAACGCCCTCACATCTTGCACTATAATTAAAGCCGTCGCTTATATTATTATTGAAACTTGGAATTTATGTGTTTAAATAGACGGAATAGTACATGAATGAATGGGACGGTTGTACAGTATAATGTGTGTTTAATTTAAAGCTAACTTGAATGGATCTGCTGATATAAATGGATCATTAGCTCCTGAAGGAGCAGTTTGAGGTGTAGCCTGTCCCTCCTGAGGTATAGGCTGTCCATCCTGAGGTGTAGCTACCTTCTTTGCAGACGGGGGAGGCAGCAACATCCCACCACTCATTTTAACTATAATATAAATAGTTATTGTTGTTGTTTGTTACCGTAGACTCGTTAATACGAACAGGGATAAGGGGAATATCGGTTAAGGAGTACAAAGTTTAATTCTCCTAGCCTATACATATGCATGTAAGTGACTCCGGTTAATTCGAATTCCGGATATAATAACAACAAAATTTCCCTGGTGTTGTACTAACGAGAAGTGTAAGTTGTATTGAGGTACCTGCTGGCTTAAATTTAGCAGTTTCCTGTTTTGTAGATTCTTCTGTTACAGTCTTTTTAAACCCCTATAGAAATACATGCATAGAAATAACTAAAGTTACATATAATATCATTATAATTTAAGAAAAAATGCGACCTTAAAATCTATTTTTATCGACTGTCCGTCCTTGAGACTGTAATCCTTCAAAGGAATGGGATTATCCTCCTCATGCTTAATCTCAACTTCTCTCTGTAGTTTCCTTTAGAACAATTTCAATGTTAGATTCATTTAAAATTAGGAATTACTTATATCGGTAAACTTACTATTTTTTAAGCCAAATTAGAGCCCCCCCTATTTTTTTGCCAGGCCCTCTAATTTTTAACGTTCTAAGCTGTTACGATTTGGGTGAGACACCTCTAATTGTTGACAGGGCACTCTAAGCAAATCCTTAAAAACACTTGGGCCAACACCTTTCTAATGTAAAATCCACCTTTGCGAAGCCAGGTTTTACATTGAAAAGCGTTGCCGATAATAATTAATCCCTAGTTAGTCTATACGGAGATTAACCTGAAGTGCTCTTGTAGTGTGACTCGTAGATCAAACGAATCCGATCTGTCATCGAAACCCATCCCAACAAACGCATGATCTAAATAGAATTAATACACACAACTCACTTATAGTCTTATACCAAACTATATTAACTCACCTGTCCCGTTAACAATCTTAATTACGAAATATCTACTGCTATCAATGACAGGATCAAAGTTAGTAGACGGATAGTTATCAACAGGACATTCCGCGAAGAGATCACCTAAGGAACAATTCACAAACTGTACAAACTACTATGTATTTAGTGCAGTAGAACCTCGTTAGTACGAACACCAGGAGACCGTTAAAATGCGTTCGCCGTATCCGGAATTCGTATTAACCAATATACATATTATACAGTCAACTCCGCTTAATAGAGCACCGGTTAATAGATTTCTCCGCTTAATCGGGTCAAAGTAACCTGGTCCCGAGGTGACTCTATAAACAGAGTTGACTGTAATTAGTACTTAAAAGGCTTTGAAGGGGACGGAAATAGTATTCGTACTAACGAGATTATACTGTATGTATGAAATTTATGAATATATAAACATATATATATTGCCTGTAGTCTTGTCCTCAAACTTCATAGCACATTTAGCACCATAAGTGCATACTCTAACTCTCCCTACCCAACTAGGGTTTGTGAGATCCCAGTGATCTGCCCTACACACAACAAACATAAATACTACATTGTAAATACAGTAGAACTCGGTTATAACGTACCTGGGTTAGTATGTAGTTTTAAAATAAAACATATGTATTCCTATGTAGGGTAAACTCGGTTAGTACATACACTCGGATATTACGTTAATACAGTCGACTCCGCTTAATAGAGCCACCTCAGGACCAGGTTGTTTTGACCCTATTAAGCGGAGAAAACGATTAACCGGTGGCTCTATTAAGCGGAGTTGACTGTACATTATATTCAATTCCCGAGGGGTACGTTATAACCGAGTTCTACTGTATATAAACTAAGAAATTATGTACAATATGAACGATATAGTCTGTCCCTATGTGTCTGAATTTGAATAGCTTACCTGTGGCCCCTACCGCCTCCACTAGAAGGAATGTTAACAAATATAGAGACAGCAGGCTTCACTAATATCACTCGCTCGTAATTCATTCGATTGTTGATAATAGAAATGTTAGATGCACTAGATACTGTATTTGTAATTTGTATGGATAAAGTTAATTATCGAATTTACAATTGGTGACAAACGGAATTATGTTTTTATCGAGTTTATATCGAATTAATAATAATTTTCTATTTTTAATAATAGACTCTCGTTAAAATAATAAATTTCGGTTAATACAATAGTTTTGGCCCCTATAGAGAGAGCACTTTGAATACTTAGTGACACCTGTTATTACGAAATTTCTGAAAATAAAATTCCGACGGTCCCCTGATTTCGTACCAACGACTGTCCGCTGTATTTCTAGATAATTTTAGAAGGAATAATCAAATAAATATTGAAAATATTACAAATTAAGAAAGTATACTATCAAACTTCTAAGAAAGTTACTAATAACTAAGAAATTAGATTTTTGACTAACTAAATAAACTTAAAGCTATAAATCACACACATATACTAGAATAGCTTGATACTAAAGAAATTGATATTTTCGAGGTACCTCCCAACGGATACCCAAAGGCCTTCTTGGTTGGTTCTCCGCTCCTCTTCGATCTTCCTTCTATAATCTTCAAACGGATCTTCCCCTCTAGTCAGAGTAGAGTTCATCACTAACACTTCCCTCCTAATTTCCATTAGTTGGTTGCTACGTTCTTTCCAACCTGGCCTAGCGTTATTCTTCTCAGAATCAATAAGTAAGTCAATGTAGTCGACAGTAGATAGTGGGTTTGGCTTGAGAGCGATCTTATCTAATTCCTGCAGATGCTTGCGCACTTCACTCACCATCCCAACTATTCTCAGCTGCCTAGCTTGAATTTCAAATACTATACCATTGACAATTGCTTCCGCAGAAGTGAACTCACCTTGAGCTTTCTGATATTTCGCCTTTAGGTCCATAGAATCTTTAATTACTGAAACAAAAATAGTAATTATTCGAAAATCGTTATTCACATGTTCGTCCCAATAACACTTGTAAGGGCACACAGTACAATAACTATCTGACATTGCTGCACATTTGACTTTATCACAGTTGTTCGAGAAGGCACAAGGGTAATGGCATGTTCTGTTGCATTTAACACAGTTAGTAATGTAAGTACGGGGGGGAATAGAAACATGCTTCATAGTTTCCTCTGTTACAGTATATGTGAAGTTCTCATTATGTTCTATGGTAGATTTGTGTGACATAACAATGTTCACCTCTTCTTTCAAAAGTTCTAACTTGGTAAGTCCTATAGATATTTCTTCTTGCAGATTTTGAATTGTTAATTGAATTTTAGTTCTCATGTCCAATACTGACTTGGTCATAAGCAGAGACTTTGGTGTCACAGTTGCCAGCTTAGAAAGGAAATCCATATAACTTTTAGTTCCCATCTTCCAAAACATTTGATCCATATTGTCATCATCTGAAGAAGTGGAATCAGAAACAGTATCTACTTCCGAGAAGAGAACAGAATTGTTAAATTTAAACCAGCATTTGCATGGAATCTTGAATTCTTCGATTGCTGCCAGGGCTTGAGGTTTCTTACCGTCAGCAAACGTGAGAAGTATAAATATATTCTCTTCGATATCTCTCCCGAATAAAGAGAGAATAGAATCGAAGATATACTGCTGAGTGGGAGTCAGTCTAGCAAGCGAGGAGAGGGCCACGAATCCTACAGCATCAATATGGTCAATGCCCTCATTACCAGGCGTAGAGAAGAACTTCTTAATTTGCTCAGTTATTGTGATGTCCCTCTTAATTCCCTTTGTATCGCCAAACCCTGGAGTATCTATTATGGTGAGATTGAAAGGCAGAGGGAAGCAGTCCTGATGGTACAGCGTGTAAGCAGTAATGTAACTGGTCTGACTCTCTGATTGCTTTCCGGAGCCATCCTGTGGATCCAACATTAACATATACCTGAAGGGATCGCTATACTTTACAGCGAAGAGAAAGTTTAAAATCCCATTGATCAGTGTGGTCTTACCAGACCCAGTCGCTCCTACAATCAGAACTACTTTTTCTGGAAAGTGGTGATTCGGGGTCCCAAAAACTTTCTTCTGAAAGTTAGTACTCTTATTCACAAGTACTGTCTTCATTTTGGGATAATACAGGGTGAGATTTGGTGTACGTTTTACTCGACGACATTTACTTTGTATCAGTTTAGCATTGCTACAAGCTTCGTCAATTTTGTGTGATGATTCAGCAACATTAGTTTGTTTTATTCGTTTGGTATTCCCTTCTTCCTAGAATGAGATTCAATGTTGTAAGAATACCTGTAATTCTAAAAGTTAATTCATACAACATACCTGTTGTTTTTCAGAAGTTTCTTGTTTTATTCTTTTTCTAGAAGTTATTACATTATCAGAGCACTCTATATCGTCTCCAATCCGAACTGAACTTTGCATTTTCTCAACAATAGAACTCAATTTCTTCTTTTGTATGAAGTTAATCTCTAGCCCTTGTATCGCATCGCTATCCAATAGCTTTAAGTCATCGGGAGTTTCTACTCCAAGTTCTTCCAACTGACTAATGATCTTCTCAAGACCAGCAGTCCTAAGAGCCGTCGACAACGATGACATAATACGATCGCAAACTAAATAATACGTAATTCTTAAAAATGAATACTATATAGAAATAAAACTCGATTGTTGTGTTTTTTTTTTTTTTTTTTGTCCGGATTGTATTCAAGCGATAGGCAGTAAAAAGCGCATTCATATTGGAGATAGAGAATAACTTCTAAATGTTATCATATGTAAACAAAAGTGCTGAAAACGAATTTCACTCATTATTAATTTAGAATATGAATATTTATTCTTGTGTTGCTGTTTACAAATCTAGATAACAAATTAATGAAAGTTAAAATGAACCTAAAGGTTAGCTTCAAAATGTTAGATAACGTAAACAGTAAAGTTGATTACAAATTCATTTTTTTCAAAAAAATAATATGGATATTTATTGTTGTGATTTACTATTGAAACAAGCGAGACCGAAGGGCTCGTAATAATAATATTTACTGGGCCCCGAATTCCGAATTCAAAATCAGCGTATGAATTATTTATGTGCTTGTCCGTATTAGTTGGGAAGGCCATACTACCTAGATAGCTGTGATTTGGTATACGTATAGGTGTAGTTTGGCATAGCGGCAAGGGCCTGTCGGTTTTCTAAGCGAAATATGGGATTATGAAATTGCACGGTAACCTATAGCTTAATAACTTCTATAAATTCGATTCGATTAGTATAAATTGTACATGTATATCAAAATATGCAACATTTTTGCGAAAATTATCAGTTATTAAACGGGAAAATTCCAAAAATACTCAAGTTTTTTCAAAATTTCCAAATATACTCAACTTTTTACTGACAATCAAATATAAACTAGATCTTTCCGAATCTACTCAAGTTTTTCAAAATAATTCCAATTCTGCTCAAGTTTTTGTCAATAAATTCCAAATCTACTCAACTTTTCAATAAATTCACAGATCTACTCAAATTTAGAAAGGCTATATTTGGTCTATCTTATATATTAACTACATCAATACATAGAGATATTGGGGGTAAATAGAGTTACAGTAGTCACATTAATCAAGTCAATACAATCAACTGTATTATTTACGTGTGAAAATTCGCATGTGTACATATACCACAGGCTTTTAAGTGCAGAGACATCAAACATTTTGATTTTCATCTCGGGTTACCAAACCTCCCTCATCTCCCTCAATACTCCCATCCATAATAGCCTGTGTTTCCCCGTATATAACTCTGTGCGCCGCTACCAAATGCTTTCTCTGGGAGAGACGCACTCTCTCTCGAGCTGTGAACTTCTCCACTTCCGGTAGCAGGAATGAATGCAGCAGATCTGCTACCAGCTCCGCTCCGTCCAGGGCGCTGCGCTCCTGCTCGAACTCAGTGGCAGCTTGGTTAACCTGGGAATACCAGTGTTAGTAGGAACCGTAGAAATATGATTGTATTATAGTGGTGGTAGCGTAATAGCAAGTACATTTTACACGAAATTTCCTTGCTAATGGGCGAACTTGCTGTTAGAGAAACAAAATTAACATTTAATGCTCCCTTGGGGACAGAAAATAACTTGCTAATAGAGCAATGTTGCTATTAGGCGAACACCACTGTATTCGGAAATTCGTATAAACGGAGTTACTTGCATACATTAGTATAGGCTATGGGATTAAACCTTGTACTCTTTAACCGATATTTTGCCTTATTAGTGTTCGTAGAAACGAGTCTACTGTATATTATCTATATTAGTATTGCGTACAGTGTATTACCTGCGTGGAAATAAGCTGTATTCGCTCCCTAGCCTTCTCATCAGCTGTCTCGTGCACTGACTCCATTAGCACATCCTCTAGATACCCATCCACGGTGTTCTGATGCACCTTCATAATCTGTTTGATCATCTCGTCCTCGCATCTCCGTCTCCGCTCCTCGGTTTGTCTCCGTCCGCTCTCCTCTGCCTCCCGCATGCGCCGCTCTCTCTCGGCGAGCATTACGAACGCCTGAATGCGTCTCTCTTCTTGCAGGCGCACCAGCTCCTTGCTGAGGAAATCCAGCTGAGATCCGAGCTCGTCCATGGTGTGTGTCTCGAGACCGGCTTGCAGCAGAGACGCTTTGCGTTTGGTAGACTCATCAGTCTTCTGCAGCAGTTCGATCTACATACAAGCGTGTTAAGTATCCGGGATTAGTATAGTAGAGATTCAATAGCAATGTTGCTCAAATTAGTCTTCATATAAATATACACCATGAAGAATGTGGCCCATTACACTTTTGTAGTGTTTTAATAAGTAATTTTTCTAAATTCCGGACACAAATCTTGTGCCCATGGAACCTTTTAGGCCGAGGGAATTATTTTTAATATATCCTGGAATCAATTTCAAATTCTCAGATTCACAAATTATCCCACAATTTAATTTTTACATTTCTGGGCAGTATAGCTTCTTCCAAATTTCAAAGAAAAAAATTAAGAACGTCCCACATATAGCTGTCTCACTAGTAGCTGTCCCATAACAGCTATAAGTTATCCCGTACCTGTTTCTTCTCCTCCGCCTTCATCTTAAGCTCTGCCTCCTGCAGTGCGTGGCTGCCCCTCAGTTCCCTGATCAGCTCACAGCGTCTCCTCTTTCCCTCCCGCATCTTGAGTTGCTCCGCCCGCCCTCTCAGCAGCTGTTGCAACAGAACTAAGCTCAGCTCCTCCTCCTCCTCCCCCTCCACAGGCGCGTCCACGGTGGGCGTGGGGGGTCTGGGGACAGGCTGCTCCACTCGCTCTAGGAGACCCAGCGGCTTGGGAGGCTCCGGGTTAAGTTTGAGCTCTCGCTCCCTCTGGATCTCGTGGTGCACGCTGTCTAGAATCTATAGGGTTCGTATACGTTAACTACCGTTATAACGAAGTACAAGGGGCATGTCAAGAAGTTTCTATCCGGTTGTATAAACTATAAAGTACAACCAGGGCAAATGTCTGAAATATTTGAGCCAAAAATAACATGGACAATATATTTTTGTGACAAATCCTTAGTTTACTTTGATATAAGCGGAGTAAAAATCAACTACTTTATCCATCTGGGGATGGGTAATCCGTTATATCCTACTTCGTTATAACGGAGTGTACCGTATTTGTATACAGCAAGGAAAGTCAAATAAATGCCTACTCACCATAGCTCTACGCTCCTCTCTGTTGGCTTTGGAGCCAAATGGAACTGCGTCCTTCTCCGGAGCTCTCGTCCTGGGCTGCAGGGCCCCGCGCGGGAGAGTAGCCTCCAGGTCGCTGAGTCCCAGATAGGTGCTCAGATGCTTGCTTCGTACCTAACCAATTGGAGATAAAGGGATTGATCAAACGCTATGTAATGCTTCCAAGGGAGAGCAACCAATGCAATGTGTGACAGACCATCATTTTTTGCATTACAAAATGGTCAAAAGTAGTGCTAAATTTGGGAATTTCTACATAACGTTTGAAGGGGCATTAATTAGTAATGTTTTCATATGCCATAAATTTGTGTTTGTTTGTTTTTGTACATTAATTACCTTGAACTGCTCAGATCTAATGTCCATGAATTGCCCCACGCGTGTTTGAGGCGCGTACACCTGAGATCCATGGTCATAATACTCGTTTATAACATCACGCCGTTTCAGCTTCCCTTCTACATTCTTTCGCTTTTCATTCAATTTCCTGAGAGCTTTGACGTGTTTGGTTCTCAGGAGTTTCACCTGTCGATCCTTCTCGGCTTGTTTCTTATTCCAGAGATGCTCCAGACGTTTGTCATTTATAGCAGTCAGGTCAGATTCTCGTTGCTGTAGCATTCTCTTCAGAACCTGATGGAGATACAGTGGAACCTGTCTATAACGGCAACTTAGAATAGGTCCCACATATACTAATCAACCTGTGTATAACGGTTATCTGTACATAACGGCCATTTTGGTCAGTCCTTTGGATGACCGTTATTAACAGGTTCTAGTACCAAGGAATTATCCAGGAGCGCGAGACGCTCCTTTTGGAGCTGATTTTTGGAAAATCTGAATTTAGAAGCGCGAAAATTTGGAATTCTCTCCTATACCGTAACATTAATTTGTGGTTTAGCCGTATTAAAATTGGATCAGACCAGGATTAGGAGCGTATTTACAAATGGCTGTATAATACACTGGGTTCTACTATACCTGTAACCGCTGTTTTTGCGTCTTTCTAATCTCGCCCTCTCTCCACGCCCACTCCTTGGCTTCCTGCTCCTGCATCATCTTCAGTCTCTGCTGCAGATGCGTGACGTCACTCAGAGACGGGAGGGTCTTCTCCCAGGCCCGCTTGGCCCTGGCTCTCTCCACCATCTCCACCTCCGCCAGCCCCCCGGGCAGGCCCCGCGTCCAGCAGAGGTGCGAGAGGGACAGCAGCTCGGGCTGAGCGCCTGGTAATAGTCAGCAGTTAAATAGACCGAATAGGTTGTATAAATAGTAAAATTATAATTTATGTGTAGTGTATGGAAACTTTAAACCCATGAATGATAGTGGCTTTTTAGAGCCAAAAGATTTTTTTGAAAAAAATTGAAAATTTCGGGGATAATAGCTACCGATAATTAATTAAGTACGTACCATTTTTATTTGGTTACCAAATTCCAATTACATAGTATATAGCACGTTAGTACGAAATATTTAGTCCCTAGTCCTAGTGTCTACTGTATTAGCAGTATTGTAACCTGGCTTTGTAACGTATTCGGGAGACCATGGATCAGTCTGCGTCTCGCTCTCCCTGAAATCCGTCTGTGTCCCTAGTGTCTTTGTGACGGGGGGTCCCTCCATGACAGCTGGGACAGCCGCAGCCATGCCCGCCTCGGGGCGAGACACGGGAGCCAGCACCACGTAGGGAGGGAGCTTCTGCAGGAACGGGATGATGGGACGGCGGAAAAACTTGTAGCGATCTAGGCCTTCAACCTAGTTGATACAATTATAATTGATTTATAATTATCCCACAAATTCTCAAAAATTTGTATTACGGTCAATGGGAGGGGTCCACAGAATGTCTAATATTTTCTATAGGGATGTGACCGGATGTCTACGGTTGAAAAACCGTATTCTATAGGGTTTCTATAGGGATGTCCACGGTGGGAATCGCTGATGTATACTATCCAGAAGTGCAATGAAAACTATTTATGGGATAATGCATGTGAAAATTCTAACGGAAACTGTGACTTTTCTTACCTGGGCCACTGGGTGTGTTTTCTGCGGCACCTGTACATCCGGCATGTAGTTTGTCTTCGTGACATAAGCCAGCTGTTCCCTGGCTAGGTTCATCTGTCCCCTCCAGCCTCTGGCGATAAAGGGAGGGATAGGATCCACTTGGTTCAGTCTGAGAGTCTGTTTGGGTTTGTGTGTGAGACAACTGAACATCGTTCTATAGATAGGGACCCTCTGGATGCGGGTGGGGTCGGCCTGTGCCTTGTACGAGGCCCGGGTGTGATCTACCTCGCTGGATAGAGTGTGCACAGGGTCATATATAAAGTCATACGGACGCTCTGCTTGAGTGGGACGTGTGGCGAGATGGAGAGTTTGGGTCTGGGTATGGCCAATGCTAGCCATCCTAATTACTAGTTATAGGAACAGGTTAATTATCCATGGTTGTTACTCTAATAGCTATTTAATATGGTACAGTGGATACGGTTATATGAAGTTTGTGGGAGTAGAGAAATATGTTCTTACAACCAATACTTTTCAAAATTGATGAATACAAACCGTTACCCATAATATGGTTCAAATATTCAGATAAAAATAATAATGTTCAGATAATAAATTGTAAATCTATGGTTTAACTTCGCTTAAGTTAGGGTATAGCTGTCAATTACAAAATATTATTGTCTAGACTCTAGACCAAATTAGTACTATCATAAGAGAGAGATTTCTTAGATTGGAGCTTGGCATTGTAAGATGTAACTAAATAAAGTCGAAAATCGAATATTCTTATAATAATTACATTTTAATTACGTGTAGAGTAAGGAGTGTGAATCAAATGATCAGAAATCGTAACTAATTAGCAGACTAGCAATAACAATAATAATAAACTCAATTGTTTTCCTGTGGTACCTGAACATCTTCTTCTACAAAGTCTGTCGCCATCTCTTTACTGACAGCTTTGACGTGTGACACTTTATTGCGAAAAGTGACACCGTAGAACTTATCCGCGGCATCTAACAGCTCAGGTCGAAAAGTGGTGGTGATGAACTGAGCGTGTTGGGAGAGTCGCCGGATCATATTCGCGACTGCTTTTCGGTGATGCGGATCCAATGCTTGGTCGATTTCGTCAAATAGGTAGAAAGGCGCGGGATCACACTTCTGAATCGCGAAAATTAACGTCAAAGCTACCAAGCTCTTCTGGCCACCGGATAACTGTTGAATTTCGCGAGTTTCATTCGCGATCCCACTGAAAGACACCTCGATACTAACTCCCACTAACTTCTCGATCATAACATTAGCAGGGCCCTCACTTGCCTGGGAACTAAATCCGGTGCTGTCCATGGGTGTGTCACCGCTTTGTGCCCCGCTGGGAAGTTCTACCGCGTGTCTCATGCGCAACTTAGCTGTACCGCTAGGCACCAGCTCTTGGAAGACTTCTGTGAAAAACCGCGATACCTGCTTGAAGGTGTTAAGAATCGCTTCGTATTTCCTCAATTCCAGCACTTTAATCATATCCTCGATGGCAGAATAGCTGTTATCAACTTCTGCTCTCCTTTTGAGGAGTTTCTCCTTCAGCTCTGAGAACTGAACGAACTGTTCCAGTGCCTTCTTGTTGACATGCGAATACTTCTTAAGCTCGCTGTTACACTTCTGCACTCGGTTCCACAGCTCTTTAGTCCTTAATCCCTGGTACTGCTGGTGTCCCTCTGGCAGACTCCCGATCTCCCTCATCTTCCTTTGTGCCTCCTCTTTCTTCTTGAGAAGCAAACTCTTCTTGTTAGCCAGCTTATCCATCTGCTTGCTGTCCTCGGTTATAACTTCGTTCAGTTCTTTCTCCTTCGCTTTCCACTCCTCGAGATCGTTCTCGAACTGTTTCTGCTGCTCCATCAGCTCCTGCTGCTGTCCCCCTACCTCCCCCATGCGTGCGTCTGTCTCAGCCAGTCTAGTCTCTATAATGGTGTAATCTGCCTGTAGGGACTCTAGCTCTGCGGTCTTGTTAACCATGGTCAGGTCCTCAAGTTCCTGGTCTTTCTCTTGTTTGCGTCGCAACAAGTTATCCGCTAGGAGATTGTCTAGCGCTAGCTTGTGCTGCTCCAGACGAATGCGGTCCTTAAGGGTCTTCCTGCTCTCAGTCTTGAGTCGGGTTATTTCCTCTGAAAGAGACTCCACTTCGCTCTGCTCCCACTCGGCCAGCTGAGACAGCATTTCGGTGCCCACCTCCCCCTCAGTGCTGCGGAGACGCTGCTCACACTGCGAAATTTCACAGTTCAGAGACACGAGTGTGGATTCCTTGGTTAGTAGCGTTTTAGAGTTAGCTTGCTGCTCCCGTGTCAAGTTCCGCATTTCCATTTTCTGTCTCTCATACGCCTCTTTGCACTGCACCAGTTCGGTCTCAGTATTCTGTACCTGAGACAGCACACCGCTCACCTCCTGGTCTACCCGCTCTATCTTCTTCCTGACGTCACGCACCTCCCTCTCCTCTCCTTCCAGCCGAGTATTAAGCTCCCACACGCTCCGCTTGAGCTGCAGCCGGCTCCGGGTCCGGTCCATGTATCCGCCGGTCAGGGCCCCCTTCCGACTCACCTGGTCCCCCTCCAGCGTCACGCAGTCCATGTCGTGTATGCGCGCTATGTTCGCCGCCACGTCCAGGTCCCTGCAGAGAAACACCTTACCGAACACGGTCTTCATGGCCCGGTACACAACCTGTGCGTACTCCAGTTTCTCCATGAGCGGGTAGTTGTCCTCTGAAGTTGATATCGAGGCGGGGATGTGCTGGTCTAAGAGGCGGTTTAACGGCAGGAATGTGATCTCTCCAGGGAGCTTCCGCTTGTTCATCATACGCAGAATGTCTGAGGCAATATCATCCGTCTCTACGATCACATGGAACAGTCTGTTGCCAGCTGTTACCTCCACCGCGGTGTAGAAATCGGGAGATATGCACTCGAAGTTATCGATAAGCGGGCCGTACACACCACGGATGCCGCGCTCCTCTACGATCTTATGCAGAGCGTCCAGACCCAAGTTAGTGGTCTTACTCATGGTGGATCTGTAAGCGCGCTCGGCTTTCGACAGCTCCTCGCGGATTGTGTGTATCTGCTGATCCAGACCGGATTCCTCTCGCCAGTACTCCTTGCGCTTGTTGTTCAGCTCGTCCCTCTCTCGCTTGAGGTGTGTGTGTTCGCGAGACAGCTGCTCGATTCGCTCCCGCTTCACCTCCAGGTCTGTCTGTCTCCCGGTGACGTCACTGTTCGCATCTGAGATTGTAGCCTTCAGCTGCTCCACTTCTCCCTTCAGGCGGTCCCTCTGCTCTGTCTGTGAGGCCAGCGTCTTCTTAATGGCACCAGCCTCCTTCTTAAGCCACTTGTCCCTCTCCTGTTTCGTGCGGAATTGCTTCCCGCGGCCCTGCTTAGCGTACAGCTCCTGCTGCCGCATCTCATTTCGCGAAATCTCGCTGTTGAGTCCCTGTTCGCGCTCGCGCATCTCGTTGTACTGCGGCAGCACAGCCTGTAGCTCTGCGTCCTTGCTCCCGATCTCCTGTATAAGTTCGTCCAGCTCTCTTCTCAAACTGCTCCTGGTGTCCTCGTCCTCGCACGCGCTCTGCTCCATGTCCACCTTGTCCAAGTGCAGCTGTGCGCGCAGCTTAACCTGCTCCGCGCGCTCCTCTTGGATCTGCTGGTTCTCGGAGACCGCGTTACGACTGCGCTGCTTTATGTCGCGCACCTTCCTCTCGAGGGAATATACGTTATCCATAGCCTCCTTGGATTCCTGGTGACGATGCTTTGTGAAGGATTGGAACTCATCTTTGTCCTTTTCATTCTCAAACAGTCGATTGTTCGCTTCTCTCAGTTCTTTCTCGTAAAGCGCGTATTCAGCCGCTCGCCTGCATTTATCCCATTTCTGGTACTCCTTCAGTTCCTGCGTTTCCTCTTCAAGCGTGGTTAGTCGCTCCTCGATATTCTCAAGATGCTCGGTTATCTTTTCGCGTGAGCTCTCTGTTTCCTTCAGAATCCCTTCGCTCTCGCTTTTCTTATCGTCATACACGCGGGTGCCGGCTACTTCTCGTAACAGCTGCAACCTCTGTGTGTCAGGGGCCATGGCTATCTGATTTATTCTCCCCTGCTTCACAATGTAGTACGGATTAGAGCGGGAGAATCCCGCGGTTTCTAACAGGTTCATCACTTCCGATTTGAGGACATGTTTCTTATCAAGATAGTAGCTGTCCTTCTTGGCACCAATCACACGACGAAGCCCCACCTCTTCCTTGTCGATTGGCAAACGATTATCTGAGTTATCAAACACAATCTCTACAAAAGCCGAGACAACACGTGCTCCTGAACCTTCATGTAACAGCTGTTGCCTTTCTTCCCCACTCATATTCGTGAACTCATCACTGAGCACGAATTGAATTGCGAAAAAGAAATTACTCTTGCCAGATCCGTTTCTACCTACGATAACATTGTGCATGTGACTGAAGGGATCTATTGTCGTTTGATCTTTGTACGAACGAAAACCTTCAATAATAACTTGTTTGATGTGCATTGTGTGTGTCCTTGCCTTTGTTTTTCTAATACAAGTTTCGAAAATATATAACTTGTGATTTATGCAAATTACATTTCTACTAGACTGCTGTAATTATGAATATAAACGTGTATTATTTGGTCCCTGGGACCAAATATAGATAGGACCAATTTTGGCGTGACAAAACCATGTTTTTTATTCCTGGTACAATATGTTAGGAAGAGATTGTCCACCATAATGACACATGAAAAAGTTTTACTAAAAAGGCTGTCACTTTAGTTCGATGATGTGCATTTTTCAAAACCCTATGTAATTGCTATGTGAGTAATAAATGAATAATTTCACGATTATTAGTAATTTTTTTGACATTTGTAAATAATGCCGCAAAACAGTAACTTGCTTGTAGGAATGTGTAAAGTATATCTCTCATCTCAAAGAATGCTCTGCATCACCTGAAGTAATGTTTATATAAACAGGGTTTATTTATATATTTCCAGGTTACATCAAAGTTGAAACAAGTATATTTAGTTCGGCGCCAATCTTAGTGGGTGGTCACTCACATGGTAATATAAGCTGTTTTGTATAGTATTTTGTATTTCTACAGTCGTTTAGTTTTCACTAATTTTGGCTTGATAAATACCGTAAGTAAATCTATACTACACGCTTATTTGTGATGGCTGTAAGACTCAATTCTTCTCAATTTATTTTGTACAATATGGCGAATATATTTTCAATCGAATTTTTTAATCAGCCTTTCTCCTTTTCGATTTTACTTTGCATGACGACGAGTTTCCCGATAAGCTATTTATCACGATTTCCCGCGCGCGCTGATTTAGTCGTATGCATTCCAAATCCTTAGTTCATTCTATTCTTGATTTCTATTGTTTTACTTACAGTCTATGCATAAATGAGTTTCCTAAACCAAAATTTTCATTTATTCTACTTTACTATATCAGCTGTTCAACCAGCCTAAGTACTATATAAGAGAAATTTTCTCAAATTAGAGTAAAAGATATATTTTCATCTGCTCCATACAATATTCCTTGCTTGTGCAAAAGATTTGACTTCGCTATCACTGACAGAGAGAGTATCAAATGACTTCCCTACTACCTGGTCTCACGGCAATAGTAGATCCCCTCAAGCCCCAGCCTACTCTCGTATTTCGCGATCCCATAACCGCGCCTCTGCGAAAACTTTCCGTTGACCTAATCAAGACGTATAAAAACATAAATGACGTATACTACACAAAAACAAAACGGCAACATCCACATCAAGGCAACTCGGATTCCCCACACTCTAAGAAAGATAAGATACAGTACAATGAAGGATATGACGATGAGAACTATGACTATATTATCCGTAGGGGGGAGCGATGGCTCGACAAATACGAAATTGATACTCTAATTGGGAAAGGTTCATTTGGACAGGTGAGTATTTATGATATTTTATTGTAGTATACTAAAGTCTGCTTTATACTTGCTATTTTCGATACTTTTGTATTCGAAAAAGTAATAAACTGCATGCGAAAATATCTAAATCCCATGTTTTTTACTATCTTTGATTCGTATACTTTATTTCTTCGAACTCTTGCTTGATTTATAATTACAATTCATGCTACGTATTAGGCTTTGATCTATGACATTTTATTGTTATTCATTGTAATGTTTATAATTCCCTTGCACCCTAGCATATATAACAAAGTTTATTTCCTTTATTTTTCGCCTCTATTTCATATCCCCATTAGTTTCAATTCGAAAAAGCTCTCATTTTCAGCTCCCAATATAGAAGCCAGGACAGCTGACATAAACATGTCCTTATTCATTTGTCATTCAGTTTTACTATACTTCTATTTCCAAATAAGTGTCTATCAGATTATGGTTACTTTACCACTGTGTACTATTCTTGTTCCATTATATTATAGATCTCAATGCCTTGAACTCTATAATTTCCTTTGGATTCACTTTGGCATTTTTAGAAAGAAATCTTGATAATTCATTGAACACATGTCTTGTACATGTATAATACAATAGTTCAGTAAATTAATATAGTGGCATAACAAATCACTAATGTTACAACTCCATAAATTAGAAATTCACTGCTTTATTAGACTCTATAAAATATTGTTAATTTATAAATGTAACTCTATAGGTGGTCAAAGCCTTTGATTTGGAGGAACATTCATGGGTTGCTATAAAAATTATTAAAAATAAACGTGCGTTTTTGAAACAAGCACAGATCGAACTGAAGCTACTGGAATTGCTAAACAAACACGATTGCGAAGAGAAATACAATATCGTTAAAATGAAAAAACATTTCACTTTTCGCAACCACCTATGCCTCGTGTTCGAACTCCTCTCATACAACCTATACGATCTGTTACGGAACACAAACTTCAAAGGCGTATCTCTGAATTTAACGCGGAAATTCGCGGCCCAGTTAAACACTTCGCTCTACTTTCTATCTTCCCCAGAACTGAGGGTTATACACTGTGACCTAAAGCCCGAGAACATACTTCTGTGCACACCACAGCGAAGTGCTATTAAAATAGTAGATTTCGGAAGCTCTTGTAAAGTTGGACAGCAGCTATATCAGTACATTCAAAGCAGGTGAGTCATTCAATTTTACAATACAATATAGTTTCAAAGCTTCCTTATCACCACTTAATTAATTGGTTACCAGTCGGTACTATTGTTATTTTCATTTAAGAATCCTTAGGTTGTCAGGATAATATTTAATTCATTATAAAATCACGTTAATTTTCTATGTCATTCTATTGCGTATTATTAAGTCATTTCCCGTCATAACGTTTGTATGCGTGCACTATGAACATATTAACATTATGTGGACAGATTACATAAATGGCCATTTGCATTTTAAATGCTACAATCCTTTTCAGCTGTCTTTAACATACGTAAATTCTTTTTCCATTTTCCGATGATCTGTTGATGAAAGGGATATACATATGTTTTTGCTTGTATTAAGATAAAGCAGGTGTAAGATATTGTAGTTTCTTACTATACTAACAGGTGTGTTGTGTGATGTATATCTTGTAACACACCCAGACACGTAAATCAGATTGATAATCTAGTATATTCAGCTGGTAAATTACTGCTAGTCTATTATCTAAATCTATGACAAGCTTCATTTAGCACTTTTGCAATATTAATTATGTTAGTTTACGTGAGCAGTTAAAAACCAATCAAATAGCCTTTTATTTGTAACTATTCAACGCATTTCTACTGTTACATCTGTTCAAGCTTTTTAATCCATTTGCGTTTAATATTTGCCCAAATATTGATCAGCATAAGTCGAGGCAATTTATTACAGATCCTAGAAAGGAGCAACAATATACGTACTCTAATATGTTTTTATAGGAATTCTAATCAATAATTTTCAGTTATTGTTTAGGTCGCTACATCAAAATGAAATCTTGCATATAAGTAGATCATCACTGAGACAATACTTTGTCTCTCTATGCGTTTAATAATTCAACTGCATTGATTGTAATAAATACAGCTGGTATTTTGGCTACGAGACTTAGCTGATAATTACATTACCATGGTTCCTCTCTCGATGTTTTATTGCTAAATCATTGGTTTTACCAGCTGACCGACTTGCTATCATTTTTACGAAAACCGAACAGGAATCATTGGATTTATTAAATAGCTGTTTTATTGAGATTTATCAGTTAGGCTCGATACCCATTACACTGCATTAAGTCCGTATTAACTATGCCATCAACCCTGCGCTAAATATTTGTTAAGTACCAGCTGATTCTGCTTCAATAATTAATGTTATTCGCATACATGTATGGAGATATAATTTACATTGTTGTACCTGGCAATTTTAATTCAGTTTCGGAGCTAGACTGTCTCGAAATAGTTAATTTGAATAATTTATTTGCGCATCAGCTGTTTCTATCTACGTTATTGATTATTGCTCTATGTTGAGACAGAGTTCTTGCTACCATTTTGTATTGGAAGTAATTCTCAAGCACTGAATAAGATATATTTAATTATTTGACAATGCGAAATTCATTTGCGCAATTGCGAAAAATCAATAATTTACTAATGAATTCCTACCGTCTGTCTCTGTTTAATTTATACTCAATTTCCTTTCTTTCTACCATATGTTACTTCGAGTTTGTAGTTGCATTCTTCATAAAAGGAGTATTAATGTTGTGCTATTATTCGAGTCGTTATTGCATAATTCATTTTTGAATTATTAATTAAAGCTTTTGAATAATATATTCTACACACGTAATCCCTTATATCACCTGCTTGTTCCTCTTTAATAAATTCAAATTTAATTTATTGAAACCCGGCCACATCTTACTTCATTTAATGCAGCATAAAAGCACCGGCATTATTAATTCAGCTGATATCAATCAAACATGATGTTGCTTATGATAAGCACACAGGATACACACAGTGTCCACACACATGAAACACTTCTAAATCAGCCGTTCCATTTCAAAGCATATTTAATATTGTTAATATTGTGCATCTGTTTTCTAACGAGTGGGGTTGCAGGTGTAGATAAGTAGGTTCTATGAATCTTTGTTTTGTGGCCAATGCTTGTCTGATGCTTTTATCAATTAATTATAGATGACTAAATTTGGCAACAAACTTTAATTTCCTGATCTTCCTTTTATCTCTTGTCTTAAATGCTTTTACGACCTCACATATTATATTGATAATACAGTTAATTAAATGAATTTATGCTAATTCAATTCCGTTAAGTAATTTAATTCTTAAGATATTATACCCAGTCAGGTGATTTGTATATCTGTATCATCCTACCATTGATGGCATGCCTTATGTTACGGGTAAGATGCAATTTAAGCTGCCTCGTGTCTCGAGTTGCATTGTACACCTACATGTACAGATGATTTATACTCTTATCCCAATGGTTATCTAATGGAATTTTAATTTACATAGCTCCATCAGGTTAAATTAATTTTTGCATTATTTAACACTAAGAAAGGATGGTTGATTGTAATTTGAATATATAATCCCTCCCAATCACCTGTGCATTGAATGTATCATCTGTATAGATTCTACCGCTCGCCAGAAGTATTGCTCGGGTTGCCTTACAATGAAGCTATCGATATGTGGAGTTTGGGCTGCATACTTGTAGAAATGCACACGGGTGAGCCTCTATTCTCGGGAGTGAATGAAACTGATCAGGTGTACAAGATAGTTGAGCTATTTGGGATACCACCTCAACATATGCTCGATAAGGCTGTAAAGCAATGGAAGTTTTTTGAGAAATTACCGAATGGTAGCTATGCATTGAAAAAGCAAGTTGATTCTCGACAGAAAGAATACAATGTAAAGCCTGGTTCAAGGTAAGATTTGTTTATACTTTTTGTAAATAGGTATTCTAATTAACCAATACAATTACTATGGTATAAAACTTTTTGATTTAGATATAATTTTTAGTAGTTAGTTTTTTTTTGGCAATGATGACCAATTCTTTTGAAAAATTTGTGTTAACTCATCACAATTGTACTTGTATGGCCAACTTTTCCATGGATTGTTGTATGGTACATTTGATTACCACCATTTCCAAAGTATCCGAAACCTTGTTAAATACACAGTCAGAATATCCTAGTATTTGTACTGAAATAATAGGAAATCTTAGTTAGTTATTATTCAATGGATCTCTTGAAGCATTCTGAAAATCAAACCACAAACTAGTGCTGAGATCCTTGAGTGTTTACTATACTGATTCAAAATACTTCTTTATCAGATTTCTTCCACATAATGGTTGAATTTTCTGGTGATTTTTGGCATTCTTTTGTGTTGGCAAATTTCTTAATGTTGTCAAATTTTTTATCATACAAAATGTTATGAAGAATCAATGACTGAAGGTTTTATATTAATACGGATAGCACCAATTAACCAAAATTAAAATTTTATATTTTATACTTTTATTGAACAATTGAACATACAGTGGTGTTTGTCTATTAAGTATCAAGTTAATTAGCAAGTTACTTTCATTCCCAAGCGACCATTTTAACGTTAACTCCATTCCTCTAATAACTT
The DNA here is from genome assembly GCA_028753945.1 of Hexactinellida sp. DTS-2022. Taxonomy (NCBI): domain Eukaryota; kingdom Metazoa; phylum Porifera; class Hexactinellida; species Hexactinellida sp. DTS-2022. The sequence continues at coordinate 4,962,241 of JAPNXP010000014.1, forward strand.
TATTACTATTAATGGTTTAAGTTCAAGAAATTTCCTGAATTCTTAAAATTACCATTATCTTAAGATAAAAATGTACATCGTTTAATAGACGTATAACAATTATCTAGAATTTTAGCTGTGCGCTTGTGATTTTCTTTCAGGAATTATTGATTAAGAGACAATTTTTGAATATAATCAATAAGCATAATATTATATGTTTATATATACAACCTCCCGGAAATTCCTTACAATATCTAGAATTTATGCAAATTTCACATCACTAATATATTCCACTTATTTAGACGTCTAGACGATGTCCTTGGCGCTCACACTTCCGGTCCTAACGAGAGAAGGAAGGGAGAGCCTGGACACAACCCAGAGGACTATGCTAAGTTTATCGATCTGATTGAGCGTATGCTGGCGTACGATCCAAAGATTCGTATCAAACCCGAACAAGCTCTCTCTCACCCTTTCTTCAAGCGATCCTCTACAGTAGACCGACCCAAGACGCTATTAACTCACCCTGATGATGTGACCCACCAAGCTCTTATGGGACAGCAGTCGCTAACTGACATGCTCGTGTCTCCTTTGAAACCGAATGTCGAAGTTAAGATGGAGACTTCTCCTGAGAGCAAGCACTCGGTTAAACCCCCGCCTCGACCCCAGGTAGGTAAGCTATTTACTTATGCATGTTACACTATATCTGATGTATGCTCTCGTTAATACGCACACGGTAAGGAAAGATATAGGTTAAGGCGAACAAGTTTAATTCCCCTAGCCTATACAAATGATTGGAAATTACTACGAATTCCGGATAATACGAATTATCGACGGTCCTCTGATGTTTGTATTAACGAGAGTCTACTGTACTACAGTCACTCATAAATGAATTGTAATTAGTTTTAGCGTTTTACATAATAAACTCAGTTGGCGAATTACAGAAATTATTAGAAATTTTGTTCTGTTTTGTTGAACTTTTTAAAATAAGTGGAATACAACTGATTGAATGTTTATACTTGGTTAATTAAATGAATAATGTAGTGCTTTCGCTATCAAATCTGTTGAAATTCTTTTCACATTTACAGAAAAGATCCGATGGAATATTTATATTGCCATTGGCATAGAATTTGTTATTGAATTTATTTAGCTATAATTATGTCTCAGACCTTGCACATACATAAACAGCTGTTAGAGTGGCATTCGCTCTTTGTAGCTAATTAAATCAGCTGATAATTGTGTCGAGTCTCGGAGATGCCTGCACTAAGTACAGAATCTAAATTATTAATATTAATTGGATAAGTTTCTTGAAAGGAAAATACTTAATGTAAAACTAGTTAGGTTAATGCAGTAATTAATTGTATTGGTTAACATAATACCGATAACAGCTGCTTGACCTATAATAAAGATTTAAATTATTATTATTATATTCATAGGTCCCGTTTCCCAACAGAATATCCGAAACAGAAAGTTCCGAAGAGATCGATATCTCACCTGGCGCACCCGTCACCCAGAGGCCTACATCTGGCCCATCTGCCTTCCCAGTGCACCAGACACACAATTTTCTCCACCCAGTCCCTCCTTCCCATCCACAGTCCAATTCAGCTTCGCAGCACATATTCCTAAACTTTCCCATTCCGACCTCCGGCGCTCAATCTCAAACCTATGATCAGTCTCGCCATCCCCTCCTTATACAGACGGGCAGCGCCGCTGGGGACCTACAGCCAGCTGTGTTTCAGTTCAGAGCTGTCACAGGCCAGGGAGCGCCTAAGATCATGCGGCTATCAACTTCAACTAACAATATACACAACTTAACACAAAACCGTGCTACAGTTAAGCCCGCACACCGCACTAAGTCGCTCAGCACAACTGACGCTTTAAACCCAGCTGTCCAGCTAGCTCAACAAACCATTCCCATGCCCGAGCCGCAAGTCATTGTCTCCATGGAACAACAGAACGCACATAGAAAGCTAGACAAGTCGAGTTCACTGCCGATTTACGCGCAACAGGCTACGCTACCTGCTGGGGCGACAATAACCGCACTTCCGGGCTATGTGTACGCGCCGGCACCTACAGCAGTTCAGCTCACGCCGTTCTACTCAGCTGTGCCTGGGCCATTCCTTCAACCGACTATTCCCTATGGTGTTTCACCCATGAAAACAGCACTGAATTCAAAACGCCATAAAACGTCAGTAGTTTGCCCTACAAGTGAGGCTATGGCTGCGAATCAGAAACAAGCTTTAGGACCTCTTGCATAACGCTTTTTAACGCCCATAAACCATGGCATTCCCCACTAACCAGATTCACACACTTGTGCTCATAACACACCTGCTTTTAAATAGTTCCTTTAATTTTATTTGCAAGACAATTTTGCAAGAGACGATTAATTTTATCCTCAAACAAAGCATCTTTCAATTATTGACTATGTATCAACCTAAATGTTATTTGATCAATCACATCTCTTTCAGTTTCATATACGATATTTTCTCTATTAAATTACTTGTTAATTTGAGCTTGAATTCGACTTGTTTATTGGGATTTTCCACTCAATTTTTGCATGGAACATACAGCAGATTTAGAGCAAATTTTATTACTAAACTTGGGAGAAATATTAAGATGATAGAGACTATTATTATTAAAAGTTTGGCTTCAAATTTTATTTGATTTTAAATGAATACTTTGTTCTTTTTCTATAAAATATTCCCTATTAATATTTACTACGTTGTGTTAAAATTCCCATTGAATAATCAGTTGAATAAACCCCTCCAAGTTCAATTACATCAATAGTATTATTTCTAATATTATTGCATGTACTATTACTGAAGCTGTGTTGTATGACACGAGGTTATTATCTCAAGGAATTAGGTCATTTTTGCAATTAAGAGTAGAATATTTTTTGTAATTATACACGAGATTATTGTGTATATAATTAGTAAGGTTCTTCCTGATTAGCTAATATCTAATTATTTAATTCATACTAAATCATTCCCGAAGGAAAACTTCTTTGAACGATTTAGAGTTATTTTTAAAAATCTGATTTTTTACACATGGAATTATCATTAAGATTGAAAACGTGACCATTTATTTATAGGAGTTACCGTTTAATTATAAAACATCTTAGTAAGTACAGTGATCTTCGCATAATAGCAATATTTTATTATTTCTGTTATTTACGTTCATCTAATAACAAGTTTGCCTATTAGGAAACAAATTTCATGAAAAATGGGATTTGCTATTAATTGAAGCCCACTGTATTAACTTTTAGCAATTTGTCCTAATTGTTCCGCTTAAAATACATTAGTAAATATCTTACATTGTGTATACTGTGTCAACTTTCAAGCTACGACTAGTTTTGTCTGTATTTTGTTTGCAAAAACATTTCAATACATGAATAATATTGCTTCTGTTGTCACGGGATTATTATCCTGGCTTTAAGGATTAGCACATAGAAAACCGACCAAATCTTTAAAGTTCGCTACCTTATTATTATTGCTATCAATTGCTGTCCATTGAATGAACATGACAATAACTAATAATAATGGGTTCAGCATAAATATAGACAAAAAATACGAAACACTAAAATACACAAACCTAATTTGGTTGTACCTTTGTACTCCGAATTGAAGGCTTCATTTACACTGTTATTTTTATATGTTTGCCGAGTAAATTTAATTGATGAAATAGCTGCATTAAATATTAAATTATTCCTAGGGTCTTTTTCTATAAGTCAAATTTTTGTTTTCTCACTTAAATATTTATGGTTAATTTAGTTTTAATTAAGGTATGAATGAACATAATGTTTATTTCATGTATAAGTCAATGAAATAGGTCCGTTATACGACACAGTGATATTAACTGGTATTCATTTGTTGATCAGCTGATAAGTATAATTGTTTTCCAGATGCTATTTTTATTTTGCTTTATATTTATTTATAATATGGTTATCAACTCCATAATAATCCTTTATTATGGCAAACAATTGGTGTACAATTGTTCAAATGTTGATTTATAACAATAAGTTAGTAACCATATGTTATCAGATGTTTTTTTCTATAACAAAACACTCATTTAATTAACAGCACAATTAGGATAAGCTTGTATACCTTTCCAACAATTAAGCCGTTGAAGGCAAATTATGTAGAAATTGAACTAAGTTGGAATGGTATAATAACCACACGAACTGTGTTTGTACAAATTCCAAATTAGCAAATTAGACATTAATAAAATATTGTGATCATAACTGTATTCTTTGGGGAATTGATAAACGCATTAATAAACCCGAAATTACATTAGAAAAGGTGTTAGCCGATATTTCTTGAAGAAAAAGGGTATTGTAAGGAATAACGATATTTATAACTGAATTTATTCACATCCTCTATTATATGTCAACAGACTCTTGATAAATAATACATTATAATTAGTACAATTGCATGAGACAATCTGCAATAAAAGCACTGAGCTCTATACCAGGTGTAGTTGCGGGTAAAAACGCTACAACAAGTTATGTACAGATCGTAGAGGTAGGGCCACGCGACGGGTTGCAAAATGAGAAAACTATAGTGCCTACTAACGTTAAACTAAATTTAATAAATAAACTGTCTGACTGTGGACTAACAAGGATTGAAGTCACAAGTTTCGTGTCGCCTAAATGGATTCCTCAAATGTCGGACCATAAGGAAGTAATGTTGGGCTTAACAAATCGACCAGGGATTGTCTACTCAGCATTAACGCCTAATCTTAAAGGCCTCGAGGGAGCAATTGCTTGCGGGGCTAAAGAAGTAGCAGTATTCGCTGCTGCTTCTGAAACATTTTCAAAGAAGAATATAAATGCATCGATTGAAGAGAGCTTAGGTATTTGTTAGAAACTCTATTGCTAACTTCGGGAATATAGTGTAACTTGCACAGAATTAATAAGAATTTTTTAAAATTTAAATTGATTCTGTGAGTGAATTTTAAATTAAATTCTTTGTGTATATTTAGGATAATTATAGTCTAATTTGTTGAGGTGGAATTAAATTTTAGTTAATTAAAGTTGATTAATTAGCAAGCTTAAATATGCTAGCAGCCGTTTATGGTTAATGACTAATATTTTACTCAATTTTCGCTGTAAATTATCAAAACAAATAACGTACTATCACGTATGCAAAATAACTATACACTAATTTACACTAATTATTTTGTAGAAAAATTCCGTGAGGTATGTGCTCAGGCTACTGCTCACCAAATCAAAACACGCGGTTACATATCTTGCGTGCTTGGCTGCCCATACGAAGGCCACATTTCACCAAAAGCAGTCACTAACGTAGCTAAACAGCTTTTAAATATGGGTTGTTACGAAGTGTCTTTAGGTGACACTATTGGTGTAGGTACCCCTGGTACCATGGATATCCTATTAAGAGAAATAACGTGTGTAATACCCGTTAATAAGCTTGCTATGCACTGTCATGATACATACGGCCAGGCCCTGCCTAATATAATGGTAGCGCTACAGTACGGAATAAGAACGGTGGACTCCAGTGTATCTGGATTAGGAGGGTGTCCGTATGCCATAGGCGCATCTGGTAATGTGTCCACTGAGGATCTGGTGTATATGCTGCATGGTAGTGGGTTTAGTACGGGCGTTGAGCTGAATAAGCTTATTGAAGCAGGGGATTATATTTCTAAGTTCCTGGGTAGGCGGAATGGCTCAAAAGTTGCAAAAGCAAAGTCGAAACTTTAGTGTACTATTGATTAAAATTAGCTTATAACTGTGATGCATTATAGGCCAGTTTGTATATTCTAATTATAGTCTATTTAATTAGCTAACAAACCATACATATCAATATATATATATATTTGTGTATTTTTATTTATTTCTTAGTTTTAATATGTAGTTTAATTTCAAATTGCAATTCCATTTGGATAGATTGGAAGCTCTAGTTATCATAATTTCAAAGGATTACTGCCTTATACCATGCATCATTCAGATATGTAATAGATCCCCATGTTGCATAAGGGAATTTATAGGCACTCTGAAATGCGATTATATAACAATGTGATTTACAGGCAACTCAGACCAATTACCTGTATCTTACATTAATTAATTAACATCAGGTGAATGCACCTAATTGCCTTACTTGTGAGGTTTGTCTCCAGTCTATTGTATTGGAATAATACTAATTATATAGGAATTGAGAACACACAACTGGTAAACCAGTTGTTTCCATGTAACCCAAATTATTATGAATATGCGGACATCAACATTAAAACTATGTTATTGGTGATGGAAATACCATCGCTATTTGTGCATAAAAGAATTAATTGCTAAGGTTTTGGTTTGAACAGATGGAATTTATTGTGGCTACTTGTTTGCTATCTCGCTGGGATTGGAATACGTAATACTAATTCTGAACAATTAAATGGATGCATTAGTGAGTGGTCCCGTGGTGATTCGAATTATGTTACTAATGGGGATAATCAAAAAACGCATTTCTACAACATTGTGTGATAATATTTGTTTATAAAATTAATATATTTATTTTTGGGTCATTTTTCTGAATATAGATTATACTTAATCATTCACCATTATTGAATTTAATTTGGTTATTGTGTAACAGTTATAACATAATTGGCAATAGTATTATTCTTCTTCATAGTTTTATCTATTCCATCATTTCTATACATTAGCTAATTTCGTACAGTTTTACACAACATAAATCGGTTGAAATGTGAGTTGAAAGTTACCGTTATTATTTGCTTTTTGAACAGTTTTTTGTTTGCCAACCAGGTATCACAGGGGCGGCGGAAGCGGTCAGGCCATGGCCTGACTACTTTCATCAAGTGGCCAGGCCAATAGTCTGACCACTCTTACGTCATTAGTTAAGCCGGTCAAGCCATGGCCTGACCACTTTATAACTGCTTCCGCCGGCCCTGTATCAAATTTAGTATCGCACATTAGACAACGACTTTTCCCATTATTACACTCCTAGATTTTAGGACACTAATTTCCTTTACGTTGCTTCACCTTTTCGCGATTTAAACACAAAATATGCCGGTTGGTATCTCGATAAAACATTACAGTTTATTTTCCATGGAACTGTATAAAGTGGGATCCTATCTTAAATACATATGACACATACAATAGCCATGTTTAGAAGTGTGGTTATTTGAAACATTCCTTTCTATTGTAGGGATACACGGGAGAAAAACCCTATTGGAGATATAAAGCATAAGAGCGACCAGGTAACATTAATTAATAATATTATTATTATTATTAAAGGTAATCTGTATTGTTATGGAAAATGCTTCACGTTCTATATTTAGGTCAAAACACATTTGAAAACTAACATTGAGAAGTTATTGGATCGAGATCAGAAGTTGTCAGATATTGATCAGCGAGCAGGTAACCACTACTATTGTATCACATTAGCTATAAACAGGGCATTTCTCTCCAGTCCATATAACTTAGTTAGCTATTCATAAATAGACGGATTTACCTTGATATCTGATGGACCCTTGGTATAACTTGTTATTATTAACATATTACCAATTTCACTACCGTAAACTCCCGTTATAACGAAGTCGGATATAACGAATAACCGTTTATAACGAAATGGATATTTCTCCCCCAATGACTAAATTTATTAATTTTTATCCGCTTATAACGAATATCCGGATATAACGAAGGAATTTACAGGTCCCAAGCACTTCGTTATAACAGAGTTCACTATACGTATTACTGTATATATCAGGTCCCTTTATCTCCTCTATTAGATCAGCTCGAGTATGGCTCCAGACAATTCGTATACGGAGCTACGCGTCTCAAACGTAAGATGTGGTGGCAGAATATTAAGGTAATTATAATTATTATCAGAGCAGAGCATATACATACAGTGTGTACATGTCTGTAGTATTTATATATCAGCTGTTCCTAAGTGAATGCAACATATTATACTACAGTGGACTCAGCTTAATAGAGCCATTGGTTAATAGATTTCACTGCTTAATCGGGTTAAAATTTCACAGGAATTATAGGACGGAATTACATTTTGGCTTAAAATATTTTCGGTTAATAGATTTCTCCGCTTAATCGGGTCAAAGCGACCTGGTCTCGAGGTGACTCTATTAAGCGGAGTCGACTGTATATCAAATCAATATCAATTCATAGTAGAACCTCGTTAGTACGAACACGGTTAATACGAATACTATTTCAGTCCCCTTCAAAGCCTTTTCAATACAAATGATATTGGTTAATACGAATTCCGGATAAGGCGAACACATTTTGAAGGTCCCCTGGTGTCCTTAATAACGAGGTTCTACTGTATTTTGGTGTAATTGTAATTGTTTATTTAGATGTGGATCATCCTTATCATTATTATTGCAGTCATTTTGATTGTCATAGTAGGTGAGTTTCAAACGTCGTTACTATTTTCCTATAGCAATATCCATGGTCCAGTACTAGTTGAACTATTAAATAATTTTTAATCTTCTAGCGATCATCATCATTGCAATTTTTGCAAGCGTCAACAAATAGAGAAGAGTTACTTTGGGTTTGCTCTGTCAAGAAGATTCGGGGTTGTATTAGCTAGGGAAACATACTTAAGTATACTATAATCTGATTTATATATTAGACCCCGTATCTTATTAATACTCATGTGTGGTAACTATTTATCTGTAAACTGGTGTAGTAGCCAATTTGTTTTTATTGTGAATGAATTATGATAACAAATGTATTGTCTATGTTGTATCGAAGAGTGAAGAAATGTAGAATAATAAATTCGCCAATTAAGGAATGGACAAGATCGAATTGGAATTACATAGAACTCAAATTAACTGAGACAATGCAATTATTCATTTCAGCGACCCCATAACATAATGACTGGACTAATAGCATATACCACAGTTTTAGTATTATTAACTCAATTAAGATAGTTGAACAATTATTGCAATCTAAGCAGCTGGTAATTCAGGTATAATCAGCTGATCGGTGTTCTTGAGGAACCTAACGAGTCTGAGTTTATGTCAGTAGAATAATATTATATACAAAACTTCCCAGTTTGTATTGGGAAAGCTTATTTAAGTATGTCTGAACATTAAACAGCTGGATTTCATACCATATACAATTGTATTTATTGAGCAACAAAATACTACAGCTTTGTAACAATCTTTGGGTCGATTGGATGAAACATTTTATTTTGAACAAGCCCTATGGTCCCAATTTACCAACTTACATAGGGTTTGTATTAAGTTGAGTTCGCTTATTATAACGTATCTCTGTAATATACAAATTTCTGGTCCCTTGAATTTCATAATATTTTGTATTATCATTGATGTAATAGCTTCTATGTTCGCTAAACATTTTACTTCTTCAATTGACACGAGTCAAAACACATACTACTTTCCTGTATTGTTTGAATAGGTTTTCATAATTCATTCAATAAATATGTAATAATTTTGTCTGTTCTTATTACGAAATAAAATAGTTTTCAATCTTTTATATAGTCTATTTTAATTTGTAAAATTAAACTTTAATTAGCTTGTCCTTACCGACTAATAACACCTACCTCAACCCAGACCAATTATATTATGTAGGTTGAATTCAATGCTCTATTCAAGCTCATACAATAAATTCTATATTTGTATAATTGATTATTTCCTTATTTGTGAGACTACAGTCAGGTCTGCTTATTGTGAACAATTTTCGGTCTGCTTAATATGAAAAACTTTATTATAAACAAAACCTTATGGTCCCAATTTAACTATTTACTTAGGGTTTTTTTCTAAATATATATAGTTTTTTTTTACTATACAGTCAGGTTCTTTTATTATGAACATTCAAGGGACCAAAAATTGTGTTCATAATAGAGAGACTTCATAATAAACGAACTCAACTTAATACAAACCCTATGTAAGTTGTTAAATTGGGCCCGTAGGGTTTGTTCATAATAAAAAATCTTCATATTAAGCAGACGAAATCTTGTTCATAAATAAGCAGACCTGACTGTATATAATTTATTAATTTAACTTGAGTTCGCTTATTAATTATTATTCATAATAAAAGAACCTGACTGTATTTTGACATGTATCAACTTGGTTAATGGTGCATGGTGTATAACATTCCTTTCTATTGTTAGGAACACAAAGGATACAGACCATATCAGGGAAACACAGGGTAAAACCAAGGAGGTAATATAGTCAGTTTAATGCAGCTGTTTGTATCTATAATACTGTGCTAGATCAAATCAAATCTGAAGGATAATATTGGGAAGTTAGTGGAACGAGATCAGAACTTAACGGATATAGACCAGAGAGCAAGTGCTGTCTTAATTTAAATATCATTATAGGAATAACTTATATATCGGCAAACACCTTTTCAATATAAAACCCGGCTTAGCAAAGATGATTTTTAATGTTAAAAAATGGCCTTGCCAGTGCCTGAAAATTACATCAGAAAAGGTGTTGGATGATATATAACTAATTCCATTATTAATATAGAATGTCTTATAAGCTAACTACAGTGAACTCCCGTCATAACGAAGTCCAAGGGACCTTGGTTTTAATACTCTATCCGTTTAGGGAATAAAGTAGAACCTTGTTAATACGAACACCAAGGACCGTCAAAATTTGTTCGCCTTATCCGAAATACGTATTAACCGGTATCATTTGTATTGAAAATCCTTTGGTCAAAAAATTGTGTTCTTACTAACCGGAAATTTGTATTAACCGTGTTCGTATTAACGAGGTTCTACTGTTAACTATTCTACTATATGACTTTGTTATAACGAAAGTTTACTGTAATGTAGATAGCGAATTTATGAGACTTGTTGCTATTAGGTCAGCTCGAGTATGGCGCTAAACAGTTCACACTTAATACAAACCGTTTCAAGAGGAAAATGTGGTGGCAGAACATGAAGGTAATCCATAGCTTTATAACATAAATTTGCATGTTTAATTGTTCTGTATATTTCAGTCTTCTATTTATTAAATCGGACCATGGATAACACTATTCTACAGCATTTAGGAATAATTATCATGCGATGTTGGTGTTATTATTTCCCCGTCAACTAATTTTATTTTCTGATACTGATGATCGTTTTATAAATATAAATTTTATTATTTTATATCTCAATTAGATGTGGATTATCCTTATTGTGATTATTTCAATCATTTTGTTTGTTCTTTTTGGTGAGTTAAACTATTTCATATACATATACTTACATGGAATACATTTATTTATTTATTTTTCCTATAGTTATCATTATCATCATTATAATTGCCAGTTAGCAGCAAATAATGACAACTATGTATGGATTGCTCTGATAAGATTTATTTGTATAGAATGGTATGTTTCCAATATCCAGTTCATTTTATTGTGACAAACTGATTCATTATCTTATGCAATTCTCAATATTCAAACGGGAGATAGAATTATATACGGACACCCATGGGGCTTAAAATTATTAATGGAGTAATTTTCCGCTTAGTAAAGTCACCAGTTAATTGGATTCTCCCCATACAGTTTACAGTGGTGCTCACCTAATAGCAATTGCCATATTTTTCTATTAACAAATTATTTTCAGGCCCCAGGGCCCAAGTGAGTATTTACTGTTAATTTTGTTCCCTAAATAGCAAGTTCGCCTATTAACAAGCAAATTTGTGCAAAAATGCTACTTGTATTACGCGAACACCACAGTAATTGGTTCAACATTTCACAGCATTTATGGGACGGAATTACAGTTTGGCTTGCATAATTAAGCGGAGTCTACTATATTTATAAGGGAATCCTTATATAGAGCTGAGCTTTGTAGAGTTCAGATTTTATCCCATACTAAAAGCCCAGGCTTACTTTCTAAAGGTCAATTTCGAACTCTGGAAAAAAACTGACCTTTCTCAGTGCATGAATACACATAGTGAAAAAGTGAACTCTACAAAGCTCAGCTCTATATAAGTAATTTCTATTTATAAACACCTAAATAATAAGCGAGATATTAACAGTTTTCAAATGGAATTTACCTTAATTCTACCTGATTACATTCTAGCATATTAATTAGTATAATGGTTAACTTTACCAAAGGCATCCTAATCAGATGTGATCCAGCCATGAAACAGCTGATTTTATACTTACAGGAAAGCGATGAGCTCGGTCATCACTTCATTATACAGGATTTAGACGAAGACCATTTGTTTATTGAGAATGACCACAGATTACTGAGTAGAATTCAGGAAAAGATTGATGAATTAGTGGAGAAAAATTCATTTTCTTTTCTGCCACCAGTTATACCAGGATCTGGTTCCCATAAGTTTTAAATGGAATTGGTTATGTTGTATTAATTAGTTGTGTTCCCGTCTTTGTTAAATTTATTTGGTTTCTTATACTGAGTTTACATGTGTTTTCAGCAGTTGGTTATAAATATAATTGTCCTTTATTGGACACTTAATACCTCACAACACACACAATCAATACCAGGAAAGGGTTCAAAAAGTTTGTAACACAAAATTCTCGAAAATTTGATACCCCCTCCTTATGTCACGCTTTTGACCATTTTATAATACGTACAAACAATGGTCTGTCACCAGTGTAATATTATACAGCCATTTGTAAATACGCAGCTAATCCTGGTCTGATCCAATTTTCATAGCCTAATTCACTAATTAATGTTATGGTATAGGAGAAGATTCCAAATTTTCGCGCTCCTAAATTATAATCCAAAAGCGTCTCGCGCTCCTGGATAATTCCTTGTCTGTCACACATTTGTTACCCCTCCCCATTGGAAGCGTTACGTAGCATTAGTACGGCCCTAATTACTGTTTATAGCAACTAGCAAGACCCGACATGAGTACAGACATACAGCCACTGCTAACTCAGTCTCAGAGCAAGAAACGCATTGAGCGCGAGAAGGCGATATCTGAGATTAATCGCACTCTGCAGAACTCTGTATCAGCTGATTGCTTAACAGCTGAGATTAGCAGTTTCATTTCAGACACACTCAACTCAGATTTGGGGTCTATGTCTTGGGAAGACACACATGGTTGTCTTCTTTTGATAGAAATGTTAGCTCAGCTAGGGAAGATTAGCTCTGGCTTAGTTGAGCTGTATCTCGCGAAATATAACACCTTAATCCTATCGAGAGAAGTGGCGGTTAGGAACGAAACTGCGAAACTTCTCGAGGTGTTATCAAAAGTGTTTGGTTACGAATGTTTCTCAAAGCTACAAGATACGGTATTGTCTCAAGCTGAACATTATAATTCTATTTCCACTTCAAGCAAAGATTCTCAATCTGTCAACTTCAGTTTTATTCCCAAACATACCAACGCAGAAGAGCTTAACGAGGCTCTCACATGGAAGTATCTCGAGTCCTATCTAGAGAGCATTAGGTAATATAAAGACTGTCATATACTTCATAGACTGTCCCCTTATAACTTAATATTAACTAAGGACCAACGTGTACCAATATACCGACCACACGAATATTTTCTGTAATTTAGGCAATGTCTGGGATTCACACTTGTTTAGTATTTTAAAAGTTACTTTTAGCACGCAAGTAAGCATAATTTCGAAGCATATTTGGTACAAAATGCAGCTTGTTATAGAAAACAAACCTGACATAAACATTGTATGCGGTTTATCTTTACAAATTGAATTAAAATACTGTAGAACTCGGTTAGTACGTACCCCCTCGGGAGAGAAAAATTAGCACGTATTATCCGAGTGAACGTGCCTGCCGAGTTGACACTACATAGAAATACATATAGACTGACAAACTAAGTTTATACAAGTTAGTATGTACTAAGCCGAGTTCTACTGTAGTACATTAAATCTCTCCGAGTTACACACTGCACCTATATAGATACGTCGCTAAAGGTTGCAACGAGTCAGTCAAAGGCCCCTGTGAGTTCGACGTGTTTGTAACGCCTCGGCTCATAGAACTGATGCAGAGCACCTCGAGACACCCAAACAGATTCGTTCGAGAATCGACCTTCAATATCATAAGCCTGCTAGTACAGAAACCTTCTGTTGGGGATTCTGCGGAAACTAACACCTTACGAGTGTGTATGCAGTGGCGAGAGGCGCTGGTGGGCTGTCTCTCCATCGGTCTGTCGGACGATTGGAGCCAGGTGCGCATGTCCGGGTGTATTGCATGCAGACACTTCTTTGTTAATCTCCCTACTCAGGATTGGGCGGTCCTGTTTCCCATATTGCTACCGCCTCTCTGTCTCAACAGGTAACAGCTGATACTATGTCTGTTGTATATACAGTAGCTCTCGTTAATACCACATGATAAGACGAAATATTGGTTAAAGCAGTGGTTCCCAACTTGGGGTCGACAAGACCTCTAAATTTGTATTACGGTCAATGGGGTGGGGTGCACATAATGTCTAATATTTGCTATAGGGGGTCCATAGTTGAAAAGGTTGGGAATCGCTGGGATAACTTATTAAGTTAATAAGCATTGCCAAGTTTAATTCACCTATCCCATACAAATGCATGCAAATTACTCCGGTTAATACGAATTCCGGGTAATACGAACAAGTTTATACGATCTCCTGGAGTTCGTATTACCAGAGTCTACTGTTCCCTAATGGCTCCCCGTTGTAGGTACTACGAAGCTACTGGTATACAGACATACAGCCTTGAGACCTGGCGCTTAATAACAGCTGGGGAGGGACAGGCTCTGGTGGAGACTCACCTGGAGGCTATTCTACATTTCTACCTCAGCCAGGCCGCTAGTGAGAACCACGCGGCTCGCACAGCTGTGCTGCAGTGCGTGGGAGAGCTGGGCAGGAAGATACACCCGGACCTAATGAAGCCATACCAGCTGGAGATAGCGGCCTGCGTTATACGCACTCTTAAGGACCCGTGTTGGCCCGTGAGAGAAGCAACCTGCTACTGTATCACGGCAATGGTGCCTCTCTTCCCGAGTGTGTATTTGCCTTTAATTAATGAGCTACTTCCGGCCTTACTGGAGGTGTTAGGGGACTTTATTCCTGCCGCACGACAAAGCGCGGCATTCGCACTTGCAGATATTGTCAAAGTGTATAAAGATAAAGTGTTAGGTGATATATTTCGCGAGATTAAAGAGCGTGTGTTGTTGGTACGAGAACAGAAAGAGGTGCCTGTTTACGATGATGCGTTTGTTCCCCCAGCTTTCTACGGCATAATGAGTTCTGACATACCTGTAGTGCCAGGTGAGAAGGAAAACGCAACAACTGTAAACTCGCTCTCTCAACCATGGATGAAAACAGATGGCTGTGTGTATCTGATAGCTGAATTATCACAGAATGCGATTGCACATAAGGAAATTATTGAGGTGCTACAATTGTTAGCTGAAGTTTCTAAATTCAAACATTACGCACAACACATTCAATTATTCGAGACAATATGTAGAGCACTTCCGATAATAGCAAAGGGAATTGGCAAGAAAGAATTCAAAATATATTTTAGTTTATTCATCGATATGTTATTTTACTCATTGAATCACGCGAATTTAGCAACATCTAGAGCAGCCAGAGAATCTCTATCGGATATAATACAATTGTTAGGCAGAGGAATTGTACGCTATCGAATAGAAGATTATGACCCATTGCTTATTCCGAAATTTGATGAATTTTGTACTTCAATTCAGTAGGTTTTATTATGTATTTTCCGAATAAATAGACTCTTCCTATTTAACAAACTCCTGTTGTATTAATTACGATGCTATTAGTGACGTCAACTATTTGTCTCAACTCATTTTAATGATAGTTATTAATTAATAATAAGACGTTAGTGTTTAGTTGAATGTATTTGCTGAATAAGCATTTGTTGAATGAGTATATTCATTCAACTTTCTATACAAAACACCTGATAAATCACACTGGACGCACAATAATGCATAGTTAATTAAGGGTAATCTGTATTGATATTCGGGCGTTCACGGTGAATCTCAGAATTGCATAATTTACTACTAGGAATACTCTAGATGAGATAGAGATTGACTTCTATGATTTTTTTTTTCTTAATTTTCAATCAAGATGGTGTTTTTTAATAAAATAAGACGTCGACTTCCTTATATGGGCATGACATTTTTTCAAAAATTGTTAAATCTTTTTGAATTTTTGAACATATTATTATGAGACTATTTCCTCTCAGTAATAATTTTTATTTTATTTATTTTTGCAGAAGAAACGATGCTAAAGGGCATTTTTTCAAAATAATCATAAAACGCAGTCGTGCACTAAACTATCGTTATAAAATGTTAGAAGAAAAATTTTTCAATTCTAGTTCAAGGGTCTGAGAATGCATCATGTGTTACCCCAGAGAAATTTTTTGACTTTCTGATTATTATTTTTGGTTTTATAAGCATTCTAAGGCTGCGGCCCACGAATTTTTCCGAATTTCAACATCAAAAGAGGTGATAAAATTCTACACTGCCATATATTGTTCCCAAAATTAAAAATTTCGGAATCTACAGGTCAAAATATACAGGTTCACGTCAAAAAGTTCAGGAATATGTCAAAAATTAGGAAATTAGGGGCATAAAAGAATATGAAGGGTATGCAAGTGCCCGGTGATCATATATTACTGTGGGAAATTGGACAGCAGAATAATTCTGTTATTCTTCATAAAAATGCGCCAGCTTCTTATCTATGCATAGCATTTGTTTTCAACACTTTTACAATAATATATCATGAGTTATGACCAATTTATGACTATGGTTTTGTCTGTTTTGTCATATTTTCACACCTCAAGGCCCTCAAATATACAATAAAGTATTATATAAAACACCAATTTGGTAATACAAATATGGAAATAGCATTTGCGCACAAAATGAGACGTTACACAACACGATCCAATCATTATTCGATAAGTTATGGACTTTTGGGCCACAGAAGGGGGCAAAAAATCTGACATTTCACACCTGTTGATATTTCAGAAACGCTTTGAGATAAAATGATCATAGGCATTAGAAAATACTGTAAATACCTGACTTTCTATACGTTTATAATACATTTTAGGACTCTAGGTGTCACACTTTTTAACATGACCATATATGGTAATTTGATGTGCCCAATTTTGATGACGAAGCAAATTTTGTAACTCTTGATCTCTGGACAGCAGAGACTAGCTCTAAAATTCTAGTCACATCATGATACTATTTCTTACTCATTGGATAAACTTTTGGGATTATATTATAATTCGAATGATGTGTTCTGATTTCAAATGCCCAAATATGGTGGTGTCAAAGTGGCAATATGTTAAAAAGCTGACAAAAATCCAACTTCTGATCCAAATGAGATAGAGCTTAGCTCTAAATTTCTAAAAATAGTCTAATTCAATTTCAAATGACATTATCTATTTTATGCAGTTTAGGAACTCCTTTTCCTCGCACTTTCATATTCTGGACTCAGCCACTTCGACACAAATTAATTAAATGCTAATTATGAAGGTGTAAAAAAAGACCATTTGGGCATATGGATGTAAAAAAGAGAATTTTTATTCTAGAAAGTCAAACTTTTTTTTAAAATGCTCAGTATATGTAGGCGCATGTTTTAAAAGCGGGCAGTTTTGGCAATATAATACAAAAAAATTGAATTAGTATACTTTTAATGAAAAATAGTGGGTTTTTTTTGACCAATTTCACAAAAATGACAATAACATAGAGTAGATTAAAGAAAAAGCATATTTCGGTTCGATTTAAAACATTGAGTATTGACTCAGGTATATTTTATAATTGACATGTTTCGCGCTAAAAACTAACATAAAAATTTTTTGTAAATATTTGGCTAGTATGGATTAGGCCTATATTAACATTGTCTAGTTCATAACTAAGGATATATACATAGTAGAACTCTAATATTTTCAGGGATATCTTAGATATATTAGTACTATCCAAAAACGCAATAAAAACATTAGGTCGTCGGGTGTCAAAATATCAGTACAGAGCACCCTTAAATGTATCATTTAGATAAAGATATTTAAGAATTTATTAACATTGGTTAAAGGAATTTCGGAATGATGATAGCACGTACAAATATAGACGAATGCATGTGTGCTCCTAAACAATATTTTTACGAGTTTGGTTAGTTATTTGCTATACAAATTTTTGACACATCCAAATTGAAAATAATTAGCATGCTTAGTTTGATTACTCACAAACTGACACTCCTTAGTATTATTAATTATGTGCTTATTTCATTAATTATCTAAACTAAATGCAATTGGATCATAATCATATTATAATTACTACTAATATAGCATACCAAAGTTATTTTGGTTTGTATTACTATCATAATGAGAACTCAAATAGTTATCTACCACGTGTTGAACAGATCATTCTAGCATTGTGAAGTGTTTAGTCGTTGATATTAGCAAATAATTTGACACCTTAAAGTGCACGATTGAAATTTATTTCCATTATTTTTCAATTCTTTAGTATACCGAGACTATGATTATCCAGTTTGTTATTCATTCGAATTATTATTTGTTTAAATTTGCATAGGGGAAGGGACCAAAAAAGAACTTTTGGAAATTAATATTTCGCTTAGAAATTTTATAATGAGAGCATCATGGGAATGGAATTACGGAATACATATTAGTGATTCTGGGATATTCATGCGTATATATTTATGACCATTCAAAATCGATAATAAACAAACTTAGCTTTATACAAATGAAATCTGAAATCAAAAGGTTTGAATTTGTCCACTTATATCCGAACAATCATAACCTGTCCCAAAATAGTGAGTAAATTAATATTAAGATTTAATCACTCAAATTCCAGATTGATATATATGTAACATATGACATTATTAGAACCACAAAATAAAATATGTATGAGAATAAAAATATACTAACATGTGTGTTTATAGTATTTGAAGTATAATGTGATACGTAATTGAAGTGAACTCAATGATCCTTCAATGGCACAGCACTAGATGGAATTCTTCATTGGAATTATTAAAAATAATCAAACGAACAGATCACGCATGCTACAAATGAACTCAAACCTATTCTAAACGAGTTGAATAAATGCGTTACGATTTCCGATGAATTGGGAGGTGAATATAAAAACAGCCCAACCTAATGCTAAGTGATCCCACGACGCAAGCATTCCTATCTACCACTTGACACCGTTGTCAGGTATCCCTGGGGAGTAGATTATCGTCGGTTGGGTGGCAGGGCAGTACTTTAGAGTGTGTGCGTCATCGCCTGAAGCGCCACAAGTCGGGCAGGTGTACGCGCGTAGGACGGGGCAGGTTACTTTCCCAGATTGGTCCTTGAGGATATGGGTTTTGTAGACGGTATCCGGTTCCCCGTTGTTGCGACAGAATACGCAAAGTTTCACGCGTCGATGCCTCTGGAGTTTCCCATCATCTGATCCCTGCAGACAAAATGCATAAAAACTAATCTTATATAGTACGTAGTTATATGTAGTACGCTTATTGCGAAAACAAACCTTGGCAGCCATTGTAATTGAAATCGGAATTTCAAATATTTTGAAAAGAACAAGAATTTAGTAATATACAATGCGATGCACGAATATAGTAGCATAATAACACTGGTCTGTAATATTTATATAGCGATTCACCCGGGTTGTTATACGCATACACTAATATAGTCAGCTTTTCTGATACACCAAATTCGCCCAGGTACTAACTATCACTTATAGGTGTCAAATTAAAATAGGTTTAGAATTTTTATTGGCAATTACTTTATTGGTTTGTTATAGTGTCACTTACATTCATGTTGGAAACAGCATTGACTATTGCTGCTGAAACAGCAGATGACATTATTCCTCTCCCTGAACAAATTCCATTACTACTGCCTTCAGAAAGCGAGTCTTCATCGCCTATACTGCCCGTGTGTCCTATGGCATGTTGTTTGCTGTTTATTCTCATAAGTTCCTCTGCTTGCAGCATGCTCACAACATGATGTTGTATAGAAGCGTTTAGTCGCATGTCCCTCTCTAGGTGTGTGAATGAAGAGAATGTTTGTGAGGGTGTGAGTGGGGATGTGTGTGTAGATGAATCCGTGTCGTTGTTGTTGTTGTTCCAAATGCCATTGCTGAGGGGCTCTACATAGCCTATCTATTTGGAATAATATACAGTCAACTCCGCTTAATAGAGCCACCGGTTAATCGGTTTCTCCGCTTAATCGGGTCAAAATTTCACAGGATTTATAGGACAGAATTGCAGTTTGGCTTACAATATTTTCGGTTAATCGGTTTCTCCGCTTAATCGGGTCAAAACAACCTGGTCCCGAGATGGCTCTATTAAGCGGAGTCGACTGTATATCTTATAAACTATTGCAACTATTTGAGCGTTGAAAATATACGTAGATTGTTTTTAATTAATTAATTTTTAAATCTTCATAATTGAGTGTTTCTGAATTTATCTTGCTTAGCGGCGCTTATTATCTCTAATACTTGCAACTAATCACTGGTATAATAACAGAAGTTTTGTCGATAAAATACCAAATTTAATTATCGATTTCCTTCCTAGACTATCACATTGATTCGGAACTGATTAAATGTCGTGGTAACTAATACATTTTTAATGTAATTAAAATTAAATATTCTTGCATAGGGGTCGCTATATTCACAATTTGACCGATTTTGGATGCAATTTTTCACACTTCATCACCAAGTGCTATATATTCATAATATCATATGTTATATATTATGTGTGTACTTATTGATAAAATTACTTACCACTCCTTCATCCAATCTGAATACGCAATCTCGATCTAACGTTTGCTTCATATTGTGGTGAATAGAATTAGACTGCCATGTTGATTTGAGTCTCAAAATATCGCTTTCTTCCATTCTGTGTATTGGATGCACCTGATCCTTCTCTCCCAGAGCATCGATCGCATTTCCAAATGATTTAATTTTACCAGCCAGACCGAAATAATCATTGAAAGGACTATATGGTTTGTTATTTCCATTTCGCAGTTGATCTTTAGCTGATCCGAATATATCTATATTTGTGAAACGAAGTATTGAGGGAATGGTAGCCAATTGCCAGCTATTTATTTCTGCTTCATTAGCACTATAGCCGAAAGGAGATTCAAATAACGAATCATTGCTTGTAGCTGAGAGTGTACTCATTTTTATTTTATGATAGTAATTTATTCAACCGTGTTGTTAATTTATACTTAATATTGACCGTCTTGTGTCATTAATATCCGATATTATGTCAAGAAATTGGACAGTTTTCATATTTCATTTTACAAAATTGAGCCTTTTGTTATGCATAACAATGTGTGCTGAAGTGTGATTTCGTAAATTTAGAAATGGATAAGTGATACACTATAGTAATATTGGCTAGGCCGTAACCATATACTGTGTCAAATCATTACCAGCCTAGTTTGTTGGGAATCTTATTAGAAATACTAATAGGGTATCTTCTTACAACAGAAATAGTATATTATTGCATAGAAATGCGAGACAGCATCGATTAATTATATAATTGCGTATTTAACGGGTTCTGTTATTATGCAGTGACTATGAAAAACACTACAATATCTCATGTTACTGTTTGCCTTTCTATTGGAAATTAAATTAATTGTTATTTAATTGTAATTATTAGAGATAATTATTATTGTCTGAACAGTATATAATTCGCTCCTCTTGTTACCTATCGACGGCACAACAATAGGTTAATTTACAGCATTCATATAGGACAAATGTTACATTTGATTAAGAACTTACTTATCCACCGATCATCGGCGTTTGTAATTGTATTAAATAACCTGGCTACTTTCTACCGATGGTGTTTTTTTATAAACATAAAAAAACAAGAGAACACTTATCCACCGATGATCGGTGGATAAGTAAATTCTTTGATTAATTTTTGGGTGATAAATTCGCCAACTAGTCACGTTATTTTATTGTGAACATTCAAGGGACCAAAAATTGTGTTCATAATAGAGAGATTTCATAATAAGCGAACTAAACTTAATACAAACCCTATGTAAATTGTGAAAATGGGACCACAGGCTTGTTTATAATAAAAAGTTCTTTCATATTAATTAAAGCAGACAAAAATAGTTCACAATGAGCAGATCTGATGTATTATCGTCCTCCAAATCTTGATTTATATTCGATTCTGCTAAATTGGAACAAGTTGGTTAACGAAAATTAAAAATCCGTGCAGATTTGTCACAAGTACACGGAGTTTACTTATTTAAACAAGGACTTACTTATAGTATATTGCCTTTTAAATATAAAACCCGGTTTTCTAAAGGTGAATTTTTGATGTAAGTAAAATATACTAAAATGAAATTAGCAAGATAATTCCATAACAATGAAACTCACCTTGTATCACGAGCACTGCTCTATGCAGCTTAGAAGTTGCATGCTGTTTCTCAGTTCGCTTATTCTCTTTAGATCTTCCCATTATAAATTATTGGGAATAGTTATATTGAAATTACATAAGAAATACTGAAAATATCTTATTTATGTTATGAACGCGATTATGCCTTTTACTATTCTAAGGATATATCACCCAAGCTCATGATGAGGTTAGCAATATTTTAACAGATTCATCACTTATCAAAGTAATCTCTCATGTAATTTAAGTAGTAATTACTTGACAGATGATTATTATTAGTTTATTTATAAATTAGGAATACATACTTATAAGGAATTGAATTTGGAATCTGAGGGTTATTATAGTACTTCTCAATTTTATTTACTCAAATTATTTCTCTAATAACAAACAGTCAAACAAATTTTACATTATTATTTACTTACTTTTCTCCTTCATTACTTCGACCATCTCACTTCAATTCAAGTTATATACCGAGTTTATTATTGCCATTATTCACTTTAGTTCTTTTGTAGGGTTTAGAACGATTCCTCTATTGTCTTGTTAGGAAGTGCTTACTATAAACCAAGCCTTAGACATATCGATACAATCCTCTGAATCTAAATAGTCATTAATAAAAACTAATTTGCTTATCTCAAGGCAGCATTTTACTGACTATTTTTCAAAACAAGTTTATTCTACCTCAAATAAGTGCTTACTTAATTAATATGATTAATAAGAGCGCAGTAATTCAGTACATTAATATCTCCATAGGAATACGCCGAATTCTATCACACATTATTTCGTTATGAAATAGATAGCTATACCTATTTAAACTTTTCTTATACCCAAAATTATCGTTCTGAATTTATTTAATTTTAATTTGAATTGGGAAAATCCCATTGCAGATTATGTATATAACTTCTAACAACTGTCTCGCCTAAACGTATTAATTTTGTATCCATTTTCACTATTATTTATTGTGCAGTTTTTGAGATGATTTGAATATTAAATCTCTGCTTTTGCAAACATAGCATAATTATGGCATATAATTATCCTTGGATTTACGTAAATCTACTTGTGATCATATTAATTTGTGATAACTTGTGATAGGATTTATATTATTTCACAATGTCCGATATGGGAGGGCTTCTCCCCTCTCTTTATACACACTCAGAGCGTATGGAATTACCTTTTGGTGATTCTCAACAAGAAAGCCAAGAGACACGCGTAAAAGAGAATACCAATCTACCAGTTGAGGAGCTAGATGATGAGAGCAACTTCAGTTGCGATACAGAAGCCCTGCTGAAGAAAGCTAGGAACACTAAAGTGCTGAGGCGGTGTCCAGAGGGGAAGTATGTGACTGTAACAGACCCAGAGACAGGCGAGAGGTTCTATCTTAGAATACGCGAGCCGAAAGCGCTTAGCTACACCGAACAACTGTATAGGAGAACTGGAATGTTGGATAGGAATTTCAAAGATGTGTATGAAGAGGCTTACGAGCTGCAACATAAGAGAAGCATTGAAAAGGCAATGCGAGAAGATGACAATACTGAACTCAACAACAGCATATCGCGGAATCTGTCACTCTCAGAATCAACCAGTCAGGAGGCAAACCACTCACTTGTAACCAAATCCAAGCTATGGGTCGATAAATACGCGCCTAAATTATACACAGAGCTATTGAGTGATGACGGGGTGAATAGGAAACTGTTGAAATGGCTCAAGCTTTGGGACACAATCGTATTCGGGATAGAAGCACCCAAATATGCGACTAAACCTGATAGTTCCTCTTCAAACAATAACAACAATAACAGGTTTGATAATACCAAACAGTTTCAAAAGGAAACAGCTGATGATTTCACTCTCGACGAGACGGACAGACCGAGACACAGACTGGCTCTCCTCTGCGGAGCCCCCGGTCTCGGGAAGACCACGCTAGCTCACGTCATAGCGGAGCATGCGGGCTATGACGTAGTAGAGGTTAACGCGTCAGACGATCGCTCTCCCGAGGCCCTCGCTACCCGCATTGAAGCGACTACACAGACACTGTCGAGTATAACCAAAGCGCACCGGCCGCAATGTCTGATACTAGATGAGATAGATGGGGCCCCCCAGAGCTCTATTGCTCTGCTGGTTAGTATCGTGAGCGGTAAGGGGAAGAAGGGTAGGGGTGGCCATACGCTGTCTCGCCCTATAATATGCATATGCAATGATATATATGCTAGCGCACTGAGACAACTTAAATCCGTAGCTTTAGTGCTACATTTCCCACAAACAGTTACAACTAAGCTCTCAACTCGTCTCGGACATATCTGTATTGAGGAACAGCTGAGTTCTAATATAAGCGCGCTTATGATGCTTTGTGAGAGAAGCGACAACGACATACGATCCTGTCTAAACTCGCTACAATACATCTCACATCTCACAAAGGATATTAGTATGGAGTTAGTATCTTCAAAAGTAGCTGATAGAAAGGACGCACATAAGACTCTGTTTGATTTATGGAAGGAAGTGTTCCATTTACCGGTTACGCGAAAGCGCAGGCCAGATGCGAATAGTATTATGAGCTCACAGAGAGGAGGCTCTACTCGCTTTGACAAGATATACTATACTTCTTGTTCCACTGGTGAGTATGAGAAATCAACAATGGGTATTTATGAGAACTTTCTGAAACAAAAAGTACAGGATTCGTATCTTGAGTCTGTAATGGAGGCTCTGGATTGGTTAGCTTTTTACGACAGATTTAATACATTTATATTAACAAAACAACAGTACGCTCTAATGGCTTACTTCCCCTATATCGCTGTATTATTCCACTTTCTCTATTCATCTCCGAAACTCCCTTACCTATCCTACCCAACTAAATACTCAGAACACATACAACACAAGGCTAAGCAGTCACAAACGCTCTTAACCTTAACAGAAGGGACACTGCCTCTTACACGCGTGTTCTTATTCCAATCCTCGCTTAACATGGACATAATACCCTACCTACTAACCATCGTATCTCCAACAATGCGGCCTATAAACACACAGTTGTATTCTGCGCGCGAGAAGCACCAGCTTAGCGACCTAGTTGACACTATGATATGCTACAATCTCACGTACAAACAGGAGCTTACTGTCAACGGGCAATACGAATATGCGTTCGATCCGTGTGTAGAATATCTCGTGCACTTTGTGGGGGTATCCCCGCGTGTGTACCTCAGCTATGCAGCGAAACAGCTGATTTCTAGAGAAGTCGAGGTGGAGAAAATGATCCGAGCGGAACAGCTGTCCAAGCGAGCGATGGGTAGAAAGGAAACTGAAAAAAGCGATGGGAATAAGAAATCCGGGCCTTTTATGGGATCAACAAATTTATACAAAACAAACCCGAATCGCATATCAACCATTGAAGAGACAAAGCATATAGCAAAGGATTTTTTTGGACGAATAATTGAACAATCGAATAATCCTAAGAATACACAAAAACAGTTACAAATGCAGTACTCAAAGTTCTACATTAGTTACAAGTACAATGAAGGAGTAACAGATGCTATAAGGCGTCAGATTAAAATGAAAGATTTCATGTGACACACTCATTGTGCATGCTTCGTTAGAAATTAATTTGGGACAATTTCTTTAATCAGATGCTTTGATAATGCCTTTGTATATGGATTCTCTTAACAACGGATAAAATGCATAGTTATTTACTCCTTAATTAATTCTGAATTAAATGGATTGGTTTTAGTTAGTGGTTAGAACATACGAGTTCTTATTATGAGTAAGTTTATATTAATTTATTCCACAATGCATGCATTAATATATCCTCAGTTAGTATATATAGTGACAAAAGTATAGATAGATGTGTGAATACGAATACACACACCTTCCGAAGTTATCTCAGAACTCAGCTGATACACATAACACCTCTAGACTATACCACTCACACCTTATTCTCCCAAAGAGTGTGTCTAAGGATAATATGGCCAGTACTAGCATGGTTAACCAGTTAACAAGTGACGGTGTTGCTTCGATGCCACATAATGTGCCGCCATCAAATGCCTCGTCAACGCGACCGCCCGTTATATTCAATAACGGAGCGAACTGTAGTTTCCGGCTTGGGAGGAAAATAGGGTCGGGGAACTTTGGAGAACTGCGTCTTGGAAAGAATCTGGAGACAGGAGAGCATGTAGCTATTAAATTGGAGAGAATGCAGGTGCGCGCTCCACAGCTACACTTAGAGTATAAGTTCTACAAACTTTTGGGACAAGCAGAGGGTGTACCTAAGGTGCACTATTTCTGTCCCTTCGGTCAATACAACGCTCTTGTATTGGAGCTGTTGGGACCATCTTTGGAAGATCTGTTTGAGATTTCTAATCGGAGATTTACAACTAAAACTGTAACACTTATCGCGCTACAGTTGATAACTCGGATTGAGTATGTACACAATTGTAGACTAATATTCCGCGATATTAAACCAGAGAATTTCCTCATCGGTCGTCCCAATACAAACAAAGTGAGTATTTTAAACATAATAGATCTCGGACTCGCGAAAGAATTCCGCGATATCTCAGGGAAACACATTCCTTACCGCGAACACAAGAACCTTACAGGCACAGCTCGCTACATGAGTATCAACACACACATGGGTCGCGAGCAAAGCAGAAGGGACGATCTGGAAGCGTTAGGTCATATGTTTATGTATTTCCTACGTGGGAGCCTGCCCTGGCAAGGGTTGCGTGCTACTACCTTAAAGGAGCGATACCAGAAGATTGGTGAGAAGAAGAAAACAACGCCGATTGAGATATTATGTCAGGGATTCCCTGAGGAGTTCACAAAGTATCTGGAGTATGTGCGTAGGCTAGATTTCTACGAGGATCCAGACTATACTTATTTGAAAGGTCTCTTCACGACTCTCTCGGATAAGAAGAGATGGAGAAGAGATGGATTCGATTGGACTGGAAAGGAAACCTTAACCCCAATGGGACAGCTCCTCACAAAGCTACCACTCACGCCAGTTGGAATTCCGCCCCTGACTAGACACGATACGAACGACAGTAGTTTATCTCCGTCAATCGATTTAGTTCGAGACAACAGGAAATATATAAGTCCCTCTCAATCTTTCGATCGATTACAATCCCGCCCGGGCCCAACTCCTGACATTGATAACTGTACCCCTGCATCTCCCATACAGACAACACAAACCCCCAAACAGCCTAAAGTAGAGGAGACCTCAGTTAAGTGCTGCGGATGCTTCTCATTCAAAAAGAGCACTAAAAACAGATGAATCAACGCATACAACATCCATGGTTATTTTACTGTTTTATACTTTACACAGAATATTAAACCATTCA
Source organism: Hexactinellida sp. DTS-2022 (assembly GCA_028753945.1). Lineage (NCBI taxonomy): Eukaryota > Metazoa > Porifera > Hexactinellida > Hexactinellida sp. DTS-2022. The sequence continues at coordinate 4,989,825 of JAPNXP010000014.1, forward strand.
TTGTGACTAATTGTTCCCTGTTCGTAGTGTAAGAATACAATTGTTATTATTTGTTTATTTTAAGATAATAGTTATTATTATAATATTAATGTTATTATATTGTATAAGAGTTGTATTAATCCTAATTATTGAATTTGGTAGTAAATTGGTTATTAAATGTGCTTCCCATCACAACTACTCAAGGTACAATTATTTTTAAGGGTCGTATTAGTTTATTATAAATTCTTGTTTTTATGTTTCCACAACCCACGATTTTTAAGCATTAATTTAACTCGTTTAATTGCAAGATTTGATGAGCAAAAACTACATTAATTTACAAGTTACATTCTCTGTTCTTTAATCTTGTGTTGTTCTAGAAACTTCTTCACCAACTTTTTCTTTTCAAAATTGTTTGGAAGTCGTTCATACACAAACAGCAAATATTTCTTGTCATACAACATCAGTTGCTTTTGACAAGATTTTATCGTTCCAGCGATATGCAACGTACGAAGCATACAAGCTTTTCCATCCGTGGTTTTTAGTAGCGTAAGAGCTTGCTGTAGCATTTGAAAGTATTTATGGTTAATCCGAATAATAGCCGTCTTTGTATGTACATTGAGATACTTTACATTGAGTGACGTAACAGCACACGCACAGCCAAAAACACCAAAGTTTTCTTCGATCGAGTTGAGAATCTCTTTTCGCATTAGTTGAGTTGTGAGACTGTGGAGAGAAGAGTTGGAGTGGAGTTGCATTAGAAAATACCTGTTCTTTACCTTTACCATTCTGATAGCTATTCGATTGTTGTTATTAAACAATATAATTAGGTTTATCTTATATCGGCCAACACCATTTTAATATCAAAACCCGGTTTCAAAAAGGTGAACTTTTGATGTAAAAATGACCATGCCAGTGTCTTAAAATTACAATATAAAAGGTTTTCCTAATTAATACAGTAAACTGGATAATAGCTTTACATATTTATTCAATTCATCATTAGGAAATATAACACAGATATTAACAATAATCACAACTTAGATAAATAATTTAATTCGAACTTCGCACTCACTACTTTAGAGTCCCAAGCGCATGTATAGAACTGTCCATTAACATTCCTATTAAAATCGAATCCCTGACAGAACCCAGAATGCCAGTTAGACACAAACAGACTCTCATCCCTAGTATAGTCCCATATAATCCAGTTATAATCGTACCCACATGACCCTACCAGCTTATCACAATGCGGACTCATCTTAACTCTCTTTACTGTCTGTCTGTGTCCAGCGAGAATAGATATCGGAGACTTCATTTGCCGAGTATCCCATATCTTGACATACCTATCGCACCCAGTTGTTGCTATAGTATACTGGCTATGTAGTGACCAGCTGCATGATAGAACGTCATGTTGGTGAGTAGGCGCTACTGATACAAGCGCTGTGCTGTCTCTTAAATCTCTCTGAACCAAATTCCCATCTGAGCCACAAATCGCGATTAAATGCGAGGAAAACGGAGCCCATTGGCCACTGTGTACTAAACAGGGGTGTGAAATTTCGCAGATACAAATAGGTTCTCGACCTAGTTCCCAGACTTTAAGTGTATGGTCCCAGGAAGTTGTTAAAAACCGCGGAGCAGTTTTGGTAACATCCCATTCTACACAAGTACTTTCTAACTCGTGAGCTTTGATCACAAATTTAGGTGTCATTCCTGCCTGTGATATATCCCATATTTGGTAGCTTCCATCGCCTGACACGCTAACTATGACGTCACTCCATTGCTCACTCCATGTGACATCAAACAGTACATCATTCCATTTGTATTGTTTGATGGCTTGCAAGTTGTGAGCGGTATCTAGTATAGTTAGGTACCCGCTTCCTTTTAATCCGAAGTGCTCGCCTGAAGCGAGGGCAGCTCTGTTGGGGTCTGCGTGGGATGACGTAATGGAGAAGTGGTGTAGGCCGGGTAACGGGAGGACTGAGGCTAGAGTTAATTTAACCTGACTCCCCATTCTATATACACTGTTGTATGTAGTTATAGTTGTTCATCCATAGTAAATTATTGGCAAACAATTTATTTATGGCCTTACTTCTACATATTGGCTAACACATTTTCAATATTATTTTCAGCCACTGTAATTTTTTTCTAACATGAAAAATCACCTTTGCGAAGTCGGGTTTTTATATTGAAATTGTGTTGACGATATGTACGTAATTCCTATATTTATTTATGTATTTATTAATATACGACTGTTGATATTATCAGATAATTAGAGCCGTGCTATACTGAATGGAAGATAAAGATATATTGGACAACTGGGAAGATGCTGATAACGATGTAAGTAGTTATTTAATTAATTCGATTTATTTATTTATGTTTTGTTGTAGGATTTCGAAAAGAAGATGACTGAGCGCGAAGAGAAATATAAAGAGAAAGAGAGAAAGTAAATAATTTCATTTCTCACATTATTTTGAGATATTTTAGTTGCCTTAATAATTTAGGAAACAGAAAAGATCAAAAATAAAACAAATTAGTTCCCCACAAGGAGAGGCTTCCAAATCTCCAGTAGAAGAGAACATTCCAAAGGTTCATAACTGTAGTTACAATAAACTGCTGTTAATACGAACATCAATAAGGCGAAATCGTTTAATTAAGGAGATTACAAAGTTTAATATTTCTAGTTTATACAAATGCATTGAAGATTGCAAATGACTCTGGTTAATACGAATTCCGGATAATATGAACAAATTCTACGGTCCCCTGGTATTCGTATTAACGAGAGGCTACTGTATATTATGTGTATTTAACAGATAATTGTATAACAAATTTGCTTTACAGATTAAAATATTGAAGCGAAACTTATCAGATGACAACCGAATTGACCTTAGAAATGAACAGAAATTAGATGCTCAAAAGAAACAGAATTTTCAAGAAAGATTACAAAATAAAGAAGCAACTTATGCAGAAGCAAGGTACCTTTATATTTAATACCAAAATACATAACTTAACAACGAAATGTAGAAAATAAATTCAACATTAAATAACTAAAATATCGTTATTCTATAGAGCAAGAGTTTTCGGACAAGAACCTACATCTGTTAACAGCCAACCTCGGTCATCACACGACACACACAAAGTTAAGATTAAAAGGTACACACACACACTAATACAGTGCGCTACTAATAGCTATTACTATGCTTATAGTTTGGATTGTGGGTCGCTTGGCATAATTGACTGTAACTTCATTGCGAGTGCCATGTTACCAGATAGCTTAAGTTTGCCTTGAAAGAATGCTTTTTGTCCATTCAACTTCCCACTCACCATATCAGCGAAATTGTCATCGCTTATAACAATAGTGCAGTCAGCTTTCCCATCTCCCTCCTTAACAGACCCGGTTCCGCTCTTAAGATCCACGACCCACTTCTTGCTTTCGCCCCCCGGCCCGCCAGTTATCTTGAACAGATAGCTACCGTTAACCTTCTTAACCAGATCGGCGCCATTTGTCTTAATATTCTCCTCGATAAGTTTGAAGAACATATCCGCTTTCATTTCCCCGCCTGAGGTAGGCTGGTGCGACAGACCGTACGGTTTCTTCGCTTCGTACTTCAGCTCTGGGAACGCGAGTCTATACAGAGTCACCACCACAGCGCCCCCTAGCCCCAGGTTGTGCTGCAGGGCCAGTTTAGCCCCCTGCACCTGTCTAAGCCCCGCCTCCCCTCTCAGCTGCCAACAGAGCTCAGTGCACTGAGCCAGCCCTGTGGCCCCTAGGGGGTGTCCCTTGCTTATAAGGCCCCCGCTCGGGTTAATCACCCATTTTCCACCGTAGGTGTTGTCGCCGCGATCAATGAGATCTCCCGCCCCGCCCGGGGGGCACAGCCCCAGGGCCTCGTAGGTTATGAGCTCATTCGCGGAGAAGCAGTCGTGGAGTTCTATTACGTCTACGTCACTGGGTTTGTATCCGGTCTGTGCGAACACGCTTTCCGCTGCGTTTTTTGACAGGTCGTAGCCTACCAGCTTCATGCATGAGTTCTCATCGAAAGTGGAAGGGAAATCAGTCCGCATCTCCATAGCTATAATCTCAACAGCCTGTTTGTGTAGCCCAGTCTTGTTAAGGAAGTCCAGCGAGCACACAATAGCACAGCCGGAGCCGTCACTAGTGGGACAGCACTGGAGGAGGGTGAGAGGCTCGTGCATCATCTTGCTGGCTTTAATCTGTTCCAGAGTGTAGTGAGTTCGGAACTGAGCGTTTGGGTTGTTTACGGAGTGTTTGTGGTTCTTGTAAGCTATCTTAGCGAAGTGGTCAGGCGTAGAACCGTACTTCTCCATGTGCTCTCTCCCTATTAATACACGCAGTGTTTTTAAGGATTCGATTATACTCATTAGTGAAATGCTATAAAACTGTGTAATTTAGAGTGCAAATTAGTGCAACAAACGAGTTTACATTAGTGTAAAAAAGTGTAAATTTTTTGTAAAATTAGAGTGTAAAATTCAAACCTCAAATCGCCTTCAAAAAACATTGTATACGTACGTATATGCAAATACCCAGTATGTCCCTAACAGCTAGTCAGTATACTACCTGCATTTCCAAACATCTGAGCAGTTATAGGCCCCACCCCCATCTCCCGCTGAGCCATCATAGCCGCCACGTGTTTATCCATCGGATTAGCTCTGTCCGTGTACCCCGGCTTGAGAGAGCCCCTCTCCATCTTATCGAACCCCAGGGCCATCACGCAATCTGCCACGCCCCCCTGCACGAGGTATCTAGCCAGCAGCAGAGCTGTGCTGCCAGTGGAACACGCGTTATTCACGTTATACACCGGCACCCCTGTCATGCCTAGTTGGTACACAGCCCGCTGTCCACTGGTGCTATTCCCCAGTGTATACCCACAGCAAACCTGTTGTACGTCTTTGTAGGATATGTTAGCGTCTGCTAGGGCGTTCCTAGCCGCCTCGAGGGCCATGTCCGGGTAGTCGAAGTTATCTCTTCGCCCAGGCTTCTCGAATTTAGTCATCCCCACCCCTAGCACGTAGACTGGTCGCTTGCTGGACATTGTAACCTGGACTGTAATTGAGACAATTCTAACTATTCTAACACACTCAAGTAAAAATTGGTTATTATATTAGCTATTGTCCATGTGACTCCATATAGTATTGTATTACAAGTACTATTCGATACTCTATATTAATATTGTTAAGAATTAATTGTACAGTAGACCCTCGTAATACGAACATCAGGGGACCTTCGAAATATGTTTGTATTAACAGGAGTCACTTTCATGCTTTTTGTATAGGCTATGGATATTAACCTTGTATTCCTTAATTAACTGATATATTTGTGTTGGTTTAACGAAGTCTACGGCCAACACATTTTACAATATAAATTTAAAGCAATGACAAGGAAATTTTTAACATCAAAATTCACCTTTTTCTATTGAAGATGTTAGCCGATATATAAGTAAGCAATAATTTTATTGTTATTTGTCTCTTCAGTAATGTCAAAGACGCCAAATGAAAGCTGAGGGATACAACAAGCTATAATATTATGCTATACTGTAGTTATATATTCTTATTAGCATTGTTATTGATATAATAATACGTAAGGATATTGTTATATTGTATTATGTGCAAAGTATCCATCAGACAATTAATGTATGTTACACTTTTGTCTATTGCTGTCAAATGTTCTATTACTGATCATTAAAATACAAACAGAATTCAAGATGATTTGAAATTATACACAAACGATTTCGAATACCGACATTTCGATCATCAAATAGTCGTAAATCGAAATACAGTATCCGTTAATCCGAACAATCGCTAATTCGACCAAATTTATTCTTCCCTTTGGGAGTTGAAATTAACGGATCTTGACTATATATTTCATATGTAAATAATCAATCATCTTATAAACTACATTTACATCTAAATTCATGAATCCGGTAAATATACAATTAAAAAGTACTATACATATAATACAAATATTTCAAAAATACATGATAGACACATTCTTATCTGAAGAAACACTAACAATACTTCTATCAGGCGAAATAACCAGGCCCTGTGAGTTATAACAATAAGCGAGCCCATTTTCTTGTAGCTCTGAACCTAAAATGAAATCTAACTTGCCTTCTGGTGTAAATACTTTTATCGCATTACCATCTCTATCACTAACTAAAATCATTCCGTTATCATCTAGGCAAAGCCAAAATGGATTCTTCACAAACTTACAAATCGAACAAATTCTCTTTATTAATTTACCCTGATTAGAAATTATGTAAACATTTTTATTCCCACAAAGAACAAAGAGGTTGTCTTCGCTAACCTTAACATCTCGTGGGTATGTTAACTCGTCATGTTTCAGTGTTCTTTGCCACTGCAAATCTGTGTTGAAAACTGATATTCTGCTGTTTTCATTATCGCAAACAAACAACTCATTTCTAGAATCCATATCTAAGGAATATGGGTATTTAAACTCGTTATCACGAGAACCAAATTTTCCCATTTCTCTCACAAAAGTACCGTTACATTCAAACTTTAATAATTTATGGTTTAACGCATCAGTAACGAATAACTTGTTGTCTCGCACACACAAACCATAAGGAGCTTTCAAATGTTCATTTCTTATCAAACTAACTTTAGTTATGCCAGGTGACACGGTTAGTATTCTCCCGCTATATCGATCAGCTGTGTATATGTTTCCATTCGAATCGATTGCTACTCCAAATAGCGAACTGAATTCTATTATCTGTGACGGCCTCAATGTGAGGAAAGGCTTGCTTCTTTCTTGATAATTAAATTCTTTATTCAAAGTTAATATTTTGCCATAGTTTTCAATAGGAGTTATTAGCTGGAATTCGTCATATTAAAACTAATATTAATATTTTCAAAAATGTTCGATTCGTTGACAGTATTTTCCCTTTGTGCCACTGATTTCGTATCCTTTTGTAATATTTCAATTTATTTATTAGGTTCTAACGAATTCTTATACATTTCCTGTATACGGCATAACTCTCCTAATAAAACCTGTTTTCTCTCATTCAGTTTCCTTTCTAGCTCTTCGAATTTACGAACTATTTCCTCTTTACAACTTGTCAAATCATTTAGAAATTTATTACTGTTACCATCAAAAACAGTTGCCATCAATTTGCTCACTTTAATAACTCACAAATTATGTTTGTTTTCAATTAAAAAACAATCAATTCTAACATAAATAAAGTCCAATGGGAACATACAAAATAGACCAGATGATTTTCATAATAAATAAATGTGTAAAATGAATAAATTTCATGAGTTTTGTATTGAATTAATTTGCTCATTAACAACGTAAATAAGTGTTTTACAATTGTAGAACTCTCAAAATCTGACTACAGTCAATATAAATAAAATCTAACCTCCATTATATTAATCATTAAAACTAATCAGTAGGCAGAGTAGCACAGGCTATTAAACATAAGTAAATCAGTACACAGTGGTTGACCTGTGACCTAACTATTTACAAAAGTTGCTCAATGATAGGAGAGCTGTTGACCCAACTTCTCTCTCTTCCATATACTGCCATGTACGGTTTGCGTATTGTAACACCTTGTGTAGGGGCGGATTCGCAGGTGAACTGAGTCGCATTAGAATTGCGCTATTTAGATAGCTGGCTAGGGAAATTCGTTGTGAGTTGTCAAGTAGGTAGTTGAGAGGGGAAGACATTGGGTCTGGGTAAACTAGGATGCTTATTATATCATGGTAGTATGACGTCAATTGATCTGTCATTATATTTTTCTCTGTCATAACATTGACAAGTGGAATCAACTCGTTTCTACCGAAATACACTAAGCTAGCTAGTTCTTTATACGTGCGTACTGTGGAAATATGTGAGCTCTCTAAAGAGTTTGAGTTTTCGAATTGGAACAAGTCTTCTGTACCGTTAAAAGCCGGGCAAAGGAAGCTATCATTCCCTGACAGTACTTCTAAGAACTGTTGACATTTCACACGGAATTTCAGCTCTAAATTTCCATCAAACAGATTGGGATACAGCCTGTCACACATGTTGATAACTTCCGACACTTTACCTGTTATAATGTAATGGTGTATTTGCTGTCGTTGGACTATGGATTCTTCAGACTCTTCAATCTCTTGTTCTGTGGCGGAGGCGAAAGCTTTCGCACTTTTACAGTGTCCATGATGTACTAGATAGGATAACACTAATTCGTGCATATAATCAGGTGCCTTAGAGACCTGGTGTAATGGGAGCTGTCTCTTGACGATAGAATCGATTAATTTCTGACGGAATGAAGTTGTGAACCCTTCGATATCAAAAATGAACTTTTCTTGTCCGAAATTAACAGAAATTGTCTCGCCAGTTGTCTGCAGTCCAACTGTTGGATAGAAATTCGTTGGAACATTCTGGAAAGCGTTGCCTAAGAATATTCCATTCTTTGTGTAGAAACTCGTGTTCGTGATTGTATTGAGGCCACAGCCTATAAAGTCATTCGTTGTATACGTCGGGCCGTATGGCTTTCCGATTTGACAACTGGGAAATATATAACCATCATCGCCATGGTAACCGTAGGAATTCTTTTCCATACCAGGAAGTCTGTTGGTTGGACTTTTTCGCGAGGAAAGTCCAATACCAATGTAACCGTCTCTACCCTTAGAAACTATTTTGATTTCGAAGTAATAGATTCCGCAGGATTTTGGAATGGGATTGTTAGAACGAACTGATGCGGCATCTTTCTGATGAGCCTTGTTGTGACCTCTGAATGTGACCCAGAGGTTGTTGTGAGTGAGGGCCAGAGAGGAGTAGCTGTCTTTCGAATTCCACGAGGAAGGGAAATTCTCCTTTATAGTAGAGCTTGTCTCTTTGTCTTGTTGGGGTGATGTGTTCATTTCTAAAGCTTGTTGGCAATTGCAAGGTAATAATTTGTATACATTGTATATGCCAAGCCAAAGGATGTTTTTCACGAAATTATACACAAGTTAGGCTTTCTGAGAAAATATATTATTTCCAGTGATTCCCAGCCTTTTTTAACTGTGGACCCCTAAAGCAAATTAGACATTCTGTGGACCTCCTCCCATTGACGTAATACAAATTACCACTCTATTATTCGTTCTAAGTTTGGTACAATAACTTTTAGAATCAATAATTTATTTGTCGCACAAGAAATCCAGCTTGTTTTACTCAGAATAGATAGTAAGCACATAATTATAAGCTGTAAATATAGATACATGTAAAATATAGTAAATAATCAGGGGAAGCGGAAGCAATTATAAAGTGGTCAGGAAATTGGCTTAACCGCTTCCGCCGGCCCTGAATAATATAGATTCGGCGTTTTTATTTGCACACGTGACACATCATAACATAATATAATAATATTCTGAGTTTATACATTACTGTCACTGTAATGTAGTAATATTATAATATGAAGGACTTAGAATGGCATATTGGACTATCAAGGTCATTCTTAATATGTATCAACTCACGCACTAGAAGAAAGAGGAATAGCAACTTTGGGTTATTTCAACTTATTTGGCACATTTCAAGAATCTTACTTGTTTGGTCCGTCGCTATTACACGCATCCCTTTTCACATTCTCTCGTTAAATATTATTGAATTTAGTGGCTGATACAACTCGTTCCTATGCTAGTTTATAATCCTTCTACAAACTCTATTTGACTGCACCACTATTTTATTCAGTTTATTTGGTTATTTGGCAAAGAAACGAAAGCTTTGTACTATGACCTGCCTATAATTGAAGAAACTTGCTAGTTGCTACTAACTGAAACTGCTTACCATATATGATACTTTGTTATACAAACTTGTTGTTGTTAACCGAACAGAGGCATGGTGTACACTTACATAGTTAAAAACTTAATTAATCTATTTTTAGCTAATTATAGTTATTATTAGCTAATTACAGTTTATTATTAAATAATATTGTTTGTAAATTGTAATAAAGTGTAAGTTTATAATGTGCAAGGTAATCTCATTATGCAAAGTAGGAATTAACAGGTCACTTGAATGTAACAGTAAGTTGGAAAATAACACCAGTAGTCAATATGATTTCCCAATTCAATTTACAGCTAACGTAAGTCATTATTGTGCAAAAATCTAATTATTTTCTACAATAATTTAATAATATACTGAGTTTCAGCCAATACTAAATAATAACAACTTCTCTGTCAAAGAAAAAATTGACAAAAATACAATTAGGACCTTGGTTAATATGATTGAACAAAACAGCGTTAATTGTCTAATGAATCTTTTTCGCTTTCATTTTTTGCAGTGTAGAAGTTCTACTCTCTTCCATATGCAGTTTTACCTGTTGGAAATCAACTGATTCCTTCTCTAGCTCTTCACGCATTTTATCAAGCTTATTTTTCTCTTCTATGTAACTTTTTCGTTGAATCTCGAACGCGTCTCTGAGCTCAAGTTCTTCATCTTGGAACTGTCTCTCTTTCTCACTCAGTCTCTCCGCTACTAGCCTGTCAATTTCTTTTTCCCTGGCATCTTCTTCCGCCCGAGTCTTATCCTGAGCACTCTGCATTTCCTTTGAACTGACGAAGGGTTTATAATCTGGTTTAGCATCGAGATAGGAACTACGGTATTTTTCATAATGTTTTATATTTGTCTGTTCCCTTAAATCTTCCATATTTGTACGAATCAACATGTCTCTAAGACGAACGAAATCACAATGTTTTTCATTCTCAACTTCCACTACACCCCAAGGGTATTTTCGGCCACGAACTTTAGATGTTTTAACCATAACCATTTCTCTACTACCAATCACAGCGTATGGAATTCCCCCGTGACCAGTGGCACCTCCATTCGTAACATCCTCGAAATTGTAGACCTGAATCCCATTGGTCTTTATCTCATCTAAAATACGTGCTTTAAAGGCGGCTAAATCCTGTTGACTCATGGTGTCAGCTTTCGCTATTATGGGAACTAAATTCACCTTTTGGTCAAGAGCTTTCATGGTATGGAGATCAAGCGTTTTTAGGGAGTGACCAGTGGGAGAAATGAAGTAGAGACAAGCGTGGATTCGTGAGTCGTGGAAATCTACTCTGTTGCGTTTAGATCTCAGTTCTTCCAGCAAATACCTCTCAAATTGTTTGTCAATATACTCAACAATAGGTTCATACGAGTTTTCTTTGTTTATCTGATCGCCAAACCCAACTGTATCCACCACAGTCAATCTTAGCTGTACATTGCTCTCTTTCAGGCGATACGTGTTCTCACAAAGGGCAACTATATTCTGACTATGAGTGACAGGTTTGGAATTGAATTCTGATTTGAACAGAGTATCCATCAGAGTACTTTTTCCTATCCCAGTTTCACCGATACACATGATATTAAAATCGAACCCCAATCGTATGGCCTTGTTTACAACCTGTTGAGGTATTCGTTCCAACCCCACTGTCCCTCTCAGGGCCACTTTTTCAGTGTGATTCGACAATCCACGATAACCAATTTGTGACATTTATCCAACTAAAATATTATTTTAGACTAGGCTTATTATTATATACGAACCTATTGTTCAGCTGGCCTTGTAGACGTTATGAATATTTCTATAAGAATAAAACCACATATAATTGAGCATAGAATTACATTAAACCCTCACCTCAAGAAATACGATAAGTTTACGGCTACACTATTGCATTAATGTACCTTCAAAAGCATTGCTATTATACCAGCACAACAATGTTAATATTAAGTATTCCTATTCAGTTTTTCTGATTCCAGCTACAACTAATACAACAAGCCTTGTACGGACACTTCTATACTTCACGGCATTATGAAATGTTTTGATTTACATATGGTACCAATTATGAAGCCAATAACATGTACATTTCAATTAATTCATTCTATATAAAGTTGAATGTACTTCTCTGTTACGTAGGTGGATGCAGCCATTTTAGTTTACATACAAATCATTTGGTTAAATTGGGATTCTATTATCCACATTAAAGGAATTTCATCTCATTTAGGGATTAACAGGTAGGTAGTATTCTGCATTATTTGAATGTGTAAATTAAATTTATTAGTTTAATTGATATGATGTTGGTTGGTTAGTACATAAAAAGCCAGGTACGTATACATTATTTGAATTAAATTATTTTCGAGGAATACAATATGTCTATGTTGTAAGTTTTCAATAAACCGTTGGTATTCGAATTAATTTGTTTTTGAAATTGAATGATTATCTATGCAATTACCTTTTCCAATAAGAATTGATAAAGATTAAAATTAAAGTGTCGTCACATAAATTATGGTTACTATCAGATTACTCTGCACAATTAAAATTATTGAAATAAATGCGTTGCATTTAGTTTGTTTCACAATGGTCTTTTTAAACCGGGAATTATACTGAGATGCGTAAGTATATAAGGACGAAAATCTTATTTTAGAATAACTAAAAAACAACAAATAAAATTATAATGTCTGGTATTCCTAATATTAATGGAGTCTCTCCATATTCTGGAGATTTTAAATGGACTGAAAATTCTGGTGACAGAATTGGTTCAGGTACATTTGCAAATGTCTATAAGGGACACCATGCGAGAGAGAAATACGCAGTTGCAGTCAAATGTATTGCCAGGAGTCGGATACTTAAAAACGAGAAAAGTCAGCGAATTCTCGGTAGAGAAATAGATATTTTGCAGCACATAAAGACGTGTCCTTACATTGTGAAGCTGTTCGCTGTTGAGGAAACGAGAGCTGAAATAATCCTAGTAATGGAACTATGTGACGACGACTTTGCTGTCTACAGAAAAGCAAACGATCCTAGCGAACAAATGATAATTCGTTTTTTCACACAAGTTGCACAGGGTGTTTCCTTCTTGCATCAACATGACATTGTACATAGAGATATAAAGCCACAGAATGTCCTCATAAAATGGACAGACCCCAAGAGGAAACAGTTCGACATTAAGCTAGCTGACTTTGGGTACGCTCGCTATTGGGATCATAACATGCCACTTATGTCGCTTGCGGGAAGTCCTGCCTTTATGGCACCCGAAGCTTTGCAGTGTTTGATGGAACCTGGCAGAACCTACACTGATCTGGTTGACCTCTGGAGTATTGGAGCTTTGCTGTACTTCGCTATCGTCGGTGAATACGGGTTTGCGGCTGATGTTAAGAGGATACACGGAATTATTTCAAAGAAAGAAGATGCGCTAGCATTCGAAATTAAAAACGAAAGGGTGAACTATATTCGGAAATTTCCGAATAAGATTGGGCATTTCTTCACGCCGAGTTTTCTTGTGGAAATGGAAGTTTTAATAATTCAACTTTTACAAGTTGACCCGTTGAAACGAATTGGCATAGAAACATTGGTAGAATTGGTTGAAGATTTCGACTCTCCTAAAATATCACTTTTCTTCCTTCACACTGAAGAAACAGCTCGTGTATCTAAAGATGACGTCATGAGCTGGAGTGACATTGCATCTCAAGCTTTTGAGCTCTTCTCTGTTAGAGAGGAAAATTTACTTGTCCTCTATTCATCTAAGGACAAAATAGTTAGTATTAACAACAACAACAAAAGTATGATTCCTCATTTCCAATCGATTCTCTCCTCTCTTGATACCGCGATCATATGTGACGTCGCCATATTCACAAACCCTCGTTTTTTGCCACTCTTTATCCCGGCTTCGCTATCAAAACTTGAATCATCAGATGCCTCAACGAACAAAGGTGTTATGGCTCGTTACTGTGATATAACACTTAAAATGTTGCAGAAAAGCGAGCAGTTTCACATCACTGCAGTTTCTATGCTATTCTCCTACTGCACACAGTTCATAGCTCACTACCAAGATATAGATTCCCAGCTTTCGCTAGAGAAAGCTGCAGCCGATGCTAAAATCGATACAATCAATACAATTCTCGAGTTAGATACATTCAACTTTGATTTTATTCTCAATTCAAACCCAGCAGCACAAGAGAAGGTGCATGAAATTACCAAGTCTCTGTCTGAAATTCAAACCAAGCTAACTGCTGATGTTTCATTCCAGCAACATAAAGCTGTTGAACTCATCTCCCATTTATCTTCCTCTAAAATAACACATTCGCATTTGGCCAGTCTCCTCTCATTGGAGAAGTGTATTGATGTTCTATCGAATAATCCTGATTCTAAGCCTAACGAATCACAGCTTAGTTTATTGGAGAGCAGCCTTGAGGAGATCAGAACTGAGCGCGCCCAACGCTCCGCTAAATACGCTCTCTCTCTCCAAGCTGTTTACACTTCTGCCCTACACTTGCAGACAATAATTTCAAACTTCTCACACCTCCTACTTGACATTCGTTCACAGCACACACTACAGATACACAAACTACTACGTGACTCCAGGGAACTAATAGTTAACCTAGCCACACCGCAGAACTTCCTAATTCCTTTCCCCACAGCTCGTACCCCTACGCCTTCCTTCCCGCTAAGTGACGGGGTTAGTTCAGACTCTCTCTCCGACCTAGACACACAGGAATCTCTGTCAGGGTTTGTATCTGTAGACAGTTTTAAAACCGGTGATACGATTCTACTTATTCCGCATAAAGTTCGTCATTTCCGTAAGCGATATTTGCCGGTTGTAGCTAATACAGAAGACAGGGTTATTTTCCTGGACAAAGACTGCTATCATCATTTCAAATTCAAGAGTGGGAACTTTAACGCGGTTTCCCTCGCTCGTATAATCTCACCCCCAGAAGAAGTTACTCGTGGAAAGAAATGTTATTGCCAAGTATCCGCTGTTCCGGCTAGTTTTTCATTTGCACCCACATGATTGCAACTCTGTGATTCGTAATGAGTTTATTTCTAATTTGACAAGTTAAATGTTCAGAATTTCCCTTTATTTGGTATTAAATATTTGTTATTAATTAAACAATTAATGATTATTCAACTGCATACGTAAACAGTTTTATGTACATGACTTGAAGGAAATATTATCTACGCCAACAGTGTACTATACTTGCAAACATCATGTTGCAATAACGGAAATATACATACTTACGTAAATATTCGGGTTATTTTGAACCTATTTACCCTATGCTGTCGGCTAACAAGTTTAATGATTTGAAAACAACTTGTTCCTTGAATATGTCTATGTGTATATTGAACTGATACATCTTTTCTTCTAATACGACTGTCTACGTATACTATGTTAATTAATTAATTAAACTATAATTCAGCTACAACATTGTAATAATTCAAAAGGCCAATTTAGTATGTAATTAATTTATAATAATTGATACATCTTCTTACAAACCACAAATATACTGATTTGTCAGAAACATTCCAATATGTACCCTCAGCAATCCTTAATTAAAATAATATTATATCGGTACTTTAACAACAAATAAAATTACAATCTACATAGGTGTTCCGTGTACGCGAAATACAAGTCGCATTTTGCACGAAATTTGCTTTATAATATTATAAAGCAAATTTCGGCTAACTTGCTATTAGAACGAACAGACTTAAGATTAAATGCTATCTTGGGGACTGAAAATAATTTTCTAATATAGCAAAATATATTATGCTATTAGAGCAATTTATATTAGGCGAACACCACTGTACTATAATAATATGTTTGAAGAATATTCGAGGGTGGTAAATCCTAGTGTAAGTGTGATGAGCATGAGACACCGTAATATGTATCCCACACTCACCGAGAGCAACGTGTGATGGGAAGTGGTTTCGTCCTATCACAAGGACTCATCAGGAGGGTAACCCTCGACCACACTACAACTGGTCTACACCAGTTCTAGTTACCAGTGAGCCATGCCGTTCTCCTACCACAGGTACTAAGCATAACTCACCTACACTAGGATCCCTCTAGTGCACTCCTGTCAGCCCGTCATCACATCAGATATGCAAACGCCCGTAGAGCGGAACGATCAGCTGTAAATAATGTTCTAATGAGATAACTGTCTAACGGAACATAATACATGGAATTATTGGTCTACATAAATAATTAGCAGCTAAATACGAGTCGTGATACAGTATAGAAATTAGTATATATTAAGGAAGCTTCATTTATTGTGACTTTGTCCATACTTGGTGAAATTGTTTAAAAAATGTAATTGTAAAGAATTCCACTCTAGTCTAAATTCCTAAATCATTATTAGTTAGTTAACTATTTAACTACATAGTTAACTACATAGTTAATTAACTAATAATTACTTAGGAATTTGTTCTATTGTATTTAGTAGGCTGATTTTAAGGTTTGGAGGGTAAATGACATCTGAGATTAAATCAGAACCTCAAATGTTTATGCAGACTATAAAGTTATGCTCAAACAATGGGGAATTAATGGAAGTTTATAAAGAAGTATTCTCCCATCCAAGATACGCTAAGTTAGTCCAAATTGAAAATATGGATTTGAGCAAACTAGATATTTCTCCTAACTCAGCACTTGTCATCCATGGTAATAGTTTTGGGTTTTTAACAACACAGAATGTTATACACACAAGTGCTATTAATCTTTATGGAGATAATCTCCAAGATGTGATAACCTCAACAATTCACCATAAAAATAACGGAGAATTATTAGTAGGCGAATCTATTATACTAACAGCTCCCACACAAACACAATACATAGTGTATGCTCCTATAGAGAGGGTACATGGTTCGAATGACAATATAATGTGTGTGTTCTTATCAATGCGAGCCGCCTTACAACGGATATGTAAGCACAACCTTAAAACAGAAAGTAACAGGATAAATAGACTTATAATAACTGACACTTCTCATTTATACCAACAAATCCCTGTTATAAGAATAGCAGTGCAAACAAAGGTAGCTATAGATGCGATTCTATACAACCAATGTCCGTTTTTCCGAAAGCCAACCAGTCTACCTCGCCCTCTCTCTTTGGAAGTAGCTCTCTCTAAACTCAAAGATTCATCCGAGCTGAATTATAACAGCTACCTTATTAACTGTATGTTATAGCTACTGTATCGTATTAACTCAGCTGTTATACTATTTAAACACTGAATAATTCCTTAAATTCTCTAACGAATAATTCAATAATATTCCATTCCAAATTGTATACGTATAAATACTATAACATTGTTTATGGAACTAGAATCGATAGGAATAATGTATTCACTGATCTCTCTCAATTTCGGAGGTTTGAACAATGGCTTACTTACAGTAGAACCTCCTTAGAACGAACACCAGAAGACCCTCAAAACTGTATTTTGGCTACACATTTTCGATATAAAAACCCGGCTTCGCAAATTTGAATTTTTATGTCAAAAATCATTTGCCTGTCCCCGAAAATTGCATTAGAAAAGGTGTTGGCCGATATATAAGTAATTCTTTTGAACTAAATTAGTAGCTTTCATCTGTACAGTCGAAATCGGGTTTTTTTGCCACGGGTTTTTTTGCTTATTGGGTTTTTTTGCCTCCTTTTGTCGTGCAAAAATGTGATATCTTAATGTGTTTTCCATCGGGTTTTTTTGCTTATTGGGTTTTTTTGCCTCCTTTTGTCGTGCATTTTGGGGGGCAAAAAAACCCGATTTCGACTGTATTATAAATATTTGGAGTACAGTATAATTTATGTCGGTTATAAGAACATACCGGTAGCACATCAAGTGCAGTTCCCGACGATGTGCTTATAACCGGCATCCACTGTATCTATAATACAAGCTGCTTATCCTGTTATAACACAACCATGGACCCGCCCCAAACCGGCGTGCTCTGTCAGGTACAGTTCTTAGACGGCGCTGAGCTCTGCTATGACGTAAACAGAACCTGCACTGGGCAGTATCTGCTGCAACATATATTCGATCAGCTGGAGCTGAAAGAGAGCATTTACTTCGGCCTGCAGTATCAACAGGAGAGTCAGTTCAAATGGTTGGAGGCAGACAAGAGTTTGAAGAAACAGCTGTCTAACTTTTCTAAGCTGAAGCGAGTGCATTTCTATTTCCGTGTCAAGTACTACCCCCCAGCCCCTGGCAGGTGCGAGCAGGAATTCACACGCTACCTGTTCTACCTACAGATAAAGCTGGATCTATATTCAAAGTCAGTTGTGTATCTTATACAATGGTAATGGTCACGTCTTCAATGCTGTTTTTTCTCATCAAATTTCCAAAAATTTCATGTTGAAAACGTTATATCTGTCCGGTTTAGGGTAAATCCTGCTAACCGAACATATGGTGTGGGACAAAGTATAAAGTTTTGGGGATATGGGAAAACAGGATTTTCTCTTATACCTGTCTCGTGATGATTTTGTTAGAATAGGCAATAACATCTTTGAATGTAGGAAATATCTTGGACTGTTTTGGTAACGAAAGTTTTGATTTTAGAAGTTATTATATTCGATACGAATCCATTTGCAAATATCCGTTTAATACTTGTTTAATTTTGAAAATATTCCCCCTATTTAAATAAGCCAAGTTACTGAATCCTTTGCCTAATTTGGTAACCATTAACAGAGATGATTGAAAGGTCAATATGAGGTCACAATAGGAATCTCTACTAACATTGTCTGTACTAACATGTCTCTAACTGTTAGGAAACTGCCTTGTGCTGACACGACGCTGGAACAGCTGTGCGCGTTAGGTCTGCAAGCTGAGTTGGGGGACTTTGACCCGTACCGAATGGGGGATTCTTACGTGCAACAGTTTCGGTTTATTCCGGACACAACGCCTCAGTTCATGTCTACTGTATCGCGACTGCACCAAACTAAGCAGGGGATTCCCCCCGGGCAAGCTGAGAACCAGTTCCTATGCATAGTGACAAGTGAGCTATAGTGGAATGTGTTATTTGGTAGAGAGAGATAGTACACAATAGTTTTCATTTGATATAGAGCAGTGGTCCACAAGATCTCAAAATTTATATTGCGGTCAATGGGAGGGAGTCCACAGAATAATATTAGCTGTAGGCGGTCCGCGGTTTAAAAAGGTTGGAATCGGATATAGAGGGTCACGTTTATTATATAGGTTCATACTTAAGGGCTATTCAAACGTTACGTAACGCATAATTTCTGAAAATTTACACTCCTCCCTATGCAACACTTTTTTGACCATTCATAATTATACAAAAAGATGGTATGTCACACATTAATTAAGAGCTACATAACAATTTAACGGCCGCTTATATATTATTTATCTGTAGCATTGGATTACTACGGCATGAACTGTTGTTCGGCTCGTCGCATTAACGCCCCCATACAGATAGCCGTCTCGCACATAGGAGTGTGTCTGTTCGAGAAACGGATTCTCCACGAGGTGTTCCCCTGGAGGAATATCATACGCCTCAGTTCTCGTAGGAACAAGTTTAAGCTTGTGGCTAGACATCACAGAACGGGAAAGAAAACAGATTTAGAATTTAAACTTGTCAACAGTCGCATTTGCAAAGACTTCTGGTGTCTCTGTAGAGACTACCACGCTTTCTTTACGGGAGAAATGTCTTTAATTCACCCAGCGTTTCACACGCCCTCAGTTCCACTCAGACACACCCCCTCCACTTCTAGCAATGTTATGACACACACGCACATATCCCCTCCTAGTCCCAATCCTAGCGGTATACCCCTCACAGCTGATACCAACACGACTTCTCTCGCTAGTTCCCCCCCGAAATCGCGGCTCCCACCTGCGTTTATTCACGCTAACAGCGTACAAGAACACAGTAGCGTTATGCGGAGTAGAGTGAGATCGGAAGTGAATAGAAGCACTGAGGCATTGCGAGCGAATGACGGAGATACAAGGTCTAGAACTGACTCGTTTGGCAGAGCAATTGACAGGTTTGCTATTAGCTTAATTGAATCTCAGCATTAACAGATAACCTTATAATATTAAATTATTAATCATAAATAATCTTGTAGCTTCTATAAGAAATTCCTCTCTTGTTTGAAATTTGAAGTTTTGAAATGCATATCGTGATTCAATTACTCTAATTAGTATTATGCCTGTCGAATTGCGTTATATATTTCCTGTGTCGTTTGTCTGACGTTGTATTTGTAATGAAAAGTGTTTTATTGGACTTCCTGTATAGAGACTCCCTCACACCGCGGTCCCAAGATAATGCCGTGTCGCCTGCTCACAGCTCTCTGCCTGTCAACTCGCAGATACTAACGCCTCCCTTCATTAACCAGTATGAAGAGCTGGACAAACTAGAGGAAAGTATGAGCAGAAACATAGGTTTGTTCATTCTGTTATATGGTTCTTTTTTATGAACATTCAAGCGGCCAAATATTGTTAATAATAGAGAGGCTCATAATAAGCGAACTCAACTTAATACAAATGTAAGTTGTTAAATTGGGACCATAGGGGTTGTTCAAACATTTCATATTAAGCAGGCGTAAATTGTTCATAATAAGCAGACCTCACTGTATTACAATTTATCGATAATCACATGTAATAATGTTTATAAACTTGTGTGTATTTAGATAAACCTGTCATTAAGAAGAGGAGCTTACACGAGCTCCCTCCCCCTATTCCCATACGGTCCCGTACCAACAGTGTAGGCATTCACAAGACAGAGATCCCGGGCCTGCTACCAAGCCCTTTCTTCACACCTAACCCCTCTTCCCACGGCATATCTGCCACCAGACCCATGAGGCCGCAGCCCCCAATCGCGGCTAAACCGATCCGCGCAACTGCGCCACTTCACACCACACACCAACTCTCCCCACTCACTCCAACCGGGTGAGCTATATCCCTTCGATTCCCATACACTGTCATACACTGTATATGGGTTTTAGACAAGGTTGAAACCGGCTCAACCTGATACTGTATCAGTATTCGTGAATATCTGTCTTAACTTACCTGATCCAATACCAAATACTGAAATTCGGAATATAACCAAATATTGACTATTTGGCGAATATATTTGGTCAAACCGAATATTGAACTATTCGGTTGCAACCTTGGGTTTTAAGGCATATTAGAGTGCACAATTTACACTACATTCTAATTTATACAGTCAAGTTTTATTATGAACGTTCGAGGGACCAAAAATTGTGTTCATAATAGAGAGACTTGATAATAAGCGAACTCAACTTAATACAAATCCTATGTAAGTTGTTAATTTGGGGCCATAGGGCTTGTTTATAATAATAAAAATTCATATTTTAGCAGACACAAAAAAATGTTCACAATAAGCAAAACCTGACTGTTTTCTTAATTATCGTATAATTTTGTAAGACTACACTCTAATCAAATCCTTAAAGCAATGCCTTATAATCTCCTATACGGTTAGTACCGCAATCAGATCGCTCCACTACTCACCTAACGATCTGGATAAGGTGTTCTCTAACTCCACTTCAGAGCTGGCTCCCTACTCGGTGCCCAGATACAAACAGAGTCCCCCTGGCTATAGACAGCCCCCTGTCATCAGGGGATCACCCGGCACCCCTACCAACCAGGGGCCCGCAGTCGACACACAGACCAAGGACAGCTGTATAGTGGAAGGTACAACTGTAGAACCTCTTAATTATGTTACGTACCTAAGTAACTAATAAATCAATAGTGCTAGTAGATAATTTAATAATAATCTGCAGTTCAAAGATGTGTTCTGGCCTATTACTGGGAATTTATATAATCTCTATAATCAATGCCAGAAGTCAATTTCTACCTACTATGAATCAATTAACTATTATTTAGTAAAGAATTAACTCTGTAACAATTAGAACACGATTTCAGTCCCATTCAAAACATTTTTAATACAAATATTATTGGTTAATACAAATTCCGGATAAGGCGAACACATTTTGACGGCACCCTGGTGTTCGTACTAATGAAGTTCTATGGAGTATTGTGTGTAATTAGCGACCGTCAAAATGTTACTTAAAGATTCCATGTAAAGCCCCACTTCATGTTCAAATGTAACAAAATTACGATATGAAATATGTTATAAAGAATGGTGAAAAAAATGTGACATAAGGAGAGGGGCATCCTACTTTCGGGAGCTTTGCGTTAGATAACTTTTGAATGGCTCTTAACGAGGGTTTCATTGATACAAATAGTTTAGATTTTTAACTATTTTTCGACGTAAATTCAGTCTTATAGTCTAAATTCTGTAGGTTCATAGGAGAATTATTCGTAGACTTGAACGTGTGATTATATGGCTACTTAATTAAACAGAAACGGTTTCTTACAAATAGATAACTTGTTACCTTTTAGGCTCTCAGTTCACCATGGCTACCAGATCTCTCTCTGTCTCCTCTCCTACCAATAGCAACAGCAGCAGCAGCAGGGAGGCTAATTACGAGCCAGGAAACTATAATGCTATTCCGAAGGGGGACACTCAGCTGCTGAAGTTCCTTCACAACAGACAAGAGTCAATGGAATCCAATAACTACTACCAAACAGTGCCAGGTAATTCAACTGCATTTGTAAGGAAATTAATGTCAATTTAAGCAAAAAAATTCTCAACATACTAGAGTAAATAATATAATACGAACATCAGGGGCCGTTTATATTAGTTTCTATTATCCGTAATTCGTATTAACTTGAGTCACTTGCATGCATTTGTATAGGCTAGGAAAATAAACCTTGCACTCCTTAGATATTTGCCTTATCCATGTTTGTATAAACTAGAGCTACTGTAGATATTAAACTACAGTAGAACCTCGTTATACGAACACCAACAGAAGGTTAAATTTGTTCGTTTTATCCGGAGTTCGTATTAACCGGGGTAATACCCATTGAATAACCATTGTAGGGGCCTGATTTTGTGGAACTGTTTGTTCGTCTTATCCGGAAATTCGTATTAACCGTGTTCGTACTAACGAGGTTCTACTGTACCGTATACTCTCGGTGATTTGTTCGTATTATCCGAATTCCCATTAACCTGAGTCACTGCATGCATTGTATAGGCTAGAGCTACTGTAGATATTAACTAAGTTATAATGTACGTCTCAGCTCGAGAAGAGATCAGATTGCTGCTACGCTCGGACCCCGAAGGGAGGTACGGTTTCAACATACAGGGCAAGGAGCGGAACCAAGAGGAGCCCGTCATAGTGACTAAGGTGCTGCACGAATCTCCGGCTAGTCAGGCCTACCCCACCCCTCTTATGGTGGGGGACGAGCTTAAACAGGTATTCATGGGCTTAGTAGGGATTGCTATACTTATATATCGGGAAAAACGTTTTGATTATATAAACCGGCTTCGAAAGGGGAATTTGTAGGAAATAACTTTTGTGTTAGAACTTATATTTCTAGACTAGGCCAGGTTTGCTTGACTTAAATAGTATTACCCATAGACGGCAGGGGCTTTTGGCCTACAAATTTTTCGCTTGGGTTATATGGGTTTTTATAGACCGTCTACATATAAGGAAGCTCAATTTCTAGTGTTTAAAATATGATCTGAAAATTATATTAGAAGTGTTAGCCGATATACTTATAATTAATTCCTTTTATTTATTTATATTTATCGTTACTGGATACTTCTGATTTAGGTCAACAACCACTCAGTACAGCTATTCTCTCACCACCAATTGGTTAAGTTCATTCAGTCAGGGAAAGACCTTCAGAAGGATGGCTTGGAGCTCGTTGTTAGACGTCGGAAAAACAAGTCTTCAGAAATAATAACTTTTCTCCAGAGTGACTTGCCTAATCAGGGAATACCACCAGGAGACGGCTCAAGACATTTCCGCTCAATCTCTGCTACTGAAGTGCTGCAAATGCCGCTGGGATCTGTATCGAGATCTTCTATCAACCAAACGCCGTCATCTCTAGCTACAAAGAGTATGTACTGTTTTCCTATCAATATTCCCCTCTTAACCCAGGGTTGGAAATCCACGATTTTTAACTAAATGACATTTTTTAATGAGCTTCCTTCTGCTAAGTAGATGGTCTATAAAAGCCCATACAAACTAAGCTAAAAATGTGTAGACCAAAGCCCCTGCCGTCAATGGGATAAAGAATAATAAACGATGACTTCTGATTCAAATAAAATATATCTGATTTAATATTAGAGATTAATATTTTTCCAACCCTATGCAATGCTGACTTCCTAACTATTTGCAACTTGTGTATAGACCTCTCATCTCTCACTCTGCCCCAGTCAATCGAGCTGATAAAGCAGTGCTTAGCAGACGGCTCCTCTATTGACTCCTTCCTGGCTATTCCTCCTCAGCCCACGAACCCTCCTCGGACCATGCTAGCTGCCAGATATCCGGACAACTTCAAGAAGAACAGATACAAAGATATTCTCCCCTACGACGAGACGAGAATACAGCTAACTATAGAAGCAGATTATATTAACGCTTCTCTGGTTGAAGTATGCATTGATTCTAGCAAAAAAGGTAAGAATAGGAGAATAATCTATAGTTTTATAACTTTTTAAATTCTTGCTTTTATAGAGAAAAAGTTCTACGTTGTAACACAGGGACCGCTGAAACACACGTGCAAGGATTTCTGGTGTATGGTATGGGACCAGGGCTGCACATTAATCGTAATGCTCACTTCACTCAAGGAGGGAGGTGAGTAGCGAAATTAAAGAACAAGCCATGTACCCGAAAGGAATTATTTATATATAAACAACAACACAATTTTAATGTAAATTTCAGGCACTTTTTTGTACATCAAAAGTTCACCTTCGAAGCCAGGTTTTTATATTAAAAAGGTGTTGGCTGATATAAGTAAGCCCCAATTAAAGTGTATTAGTTTGTGAGTTATTAGCTTTTTAATTTTGCTACTGTATGTATTTATAGGCAAGAACAAATGCTGTCGCTACTGGCCCGAATTAGCAGCAACGGAAGTATCAGAGAAGACAATGCACTACGAGGGCATCGAAGTGACAACAATGGAAGAGCACAAGGAGAACATATTCACCCGGCGTAAGCTGCGATTACGTCACCAACTCCACTCAGGAGAGAGGTTCATAACGCAGCTGCATTACACTGCATGGCCGGACCAGGGGGTTCCTGCAGAGACAGATTCGTTCCTTTCCTTTGTGAACGTAGTTCGTCGTGAGGGCAAGGAGACAGCGCCTGTTATACATTGTTCGGCTGGAATAGGACGGTCGGGCGTTCATATTGTTGTGGACGTGGCTATTTCTCTGATGGAGAGAGGCCTGCCTGTGGACATCGTTGGTATCATTTGGCAATTAAGGGAGTGTAGAAGCAATATGGTACAAAATCTGGCGCAGTATGATTTTGTGTGTCGAGCTGTGCTTGCAGCTTATTCGCCCCCCATTCATGGTAACACAGCTCCTCAAATATACAAAGTGTAGCATCATCAAGTATAGTGTATATTAATTTAATACATACCCATTTCTATAATTAAATTATTTAACTCTGGAATTCAATAGTTGGGTATCAGTAGAACCTCGTACGAACACCAAGGGATCGAAATTTGTTCGCCTTATCCGAAATTCGCATTTAACTGGTGTCGTTTATATTGGAAATCCTTTCAAGGGACCAAAATTGAGTTCGTACTAACGAGGTTCTACTGTAGTTATTCTAATTAATTAAGGACTCTTTTTGGGAAGTAAACTTTATAAATCGTTCAACATCTTTTCAGTATAAAAACTTGGCTTCGAAAAGTTAATTTTGATGTAAACTACAATTACTTTTATTTGATTCCAAATATTTTAGCTATCACTTGATGACGTCATTTATTAATGGGCGAATTTATGATACGTTGCTATATGATTGTGCAATCAAAATAGTGGATGTATATTTAGAATCATTAAAATCTAGTGCCTTGAGTAATATCTATACAGCTTCTATATATATACTACGTGTACAAGCTTATATTACACACTAAAATTAGACTATTAGACTAACCGTGACTTAGTAGGCTTAGCGATTGCAATATATACTATTAGGTTTCTCTGTATAGCCCAATAAGCGCTCCAATTTACTAATTCCTTCTGACTAGAGCACGTTCGTATCTCACTTTGTAATGGCAGCAGATGGTGAAGACTTTCAAAGTGGTGATTCCGGCGCCTCTGTTACCTATCCTATGCAGTGCTCTGCTCTTCGTAAAGGCGGACACGTGCTCCTGAAAGGTCACCCCTGTAAGATCGTCGAGATGTCTACTAGCAAAACCGGGAAGCATGGACATGCTAAAGTGCATTTAGTTGGGTTAGACGTGATCACTAGCAAGAAGTACGAAGATATTTGTCCTTCCACTCATAACATGAATGTGCCCAAGATAAACCGTACCGACTATCAACTGATAGATTCCCATGACGGATATCTCTCACTGATGGGTGATACTGGGGATACTAAGGACGACATCAAAATACCTGACGGTGACATTGGGAAAGAAATACAGGATAAATTCGAAAAGGATGAACAGTTCGCCGTTACTATAATGAAAGTGATGAACGATGAAATAGTTGTTGGTACCAAAGCACTAACAAAATAGTTTATCCCTACTCAGCTAGAATTGCTATTTAGCCTACTAGTTTGGATATTGTGTACTTTGTAATAATAATATTATATTAGTTAGCATGCCTGAATTGGACCATATCAAGGCAATTGTTATTAGAAGTAGGCATTTTATTCCCCATTATTCACGTATAGATAATATTGATTGTTACATTTTACTAATAGATAATACATTTTCATAACATATTTTGTTTTGTGTAATATTTGCCTGTTATGCAATACGTGTAGGGTAACATACATTTAGATGTCTTGCGTGTTTGTTTGTGGGCGTGTACAAATCTAATTATGTAAATTAGTGAGTCACCTTTTGACGAGGGAAACTATTATTAGAAGAAAATCCAACGCAATAATTACGTATAACTTATCATAACTAACTAATTAAATTATAAACGCACTCAAGCATGAAAATATTCCATTGATTTTATTCACTTTTTCCGATAATAGAATGCGTAGTGTGTTTCGTATTGCATTCCTTTGCGCCTGTCTGGGTTCCATAGCAGCCCTATACTCGCCCTCGGATGACGTAATAGAACTGACACCGTCTAATTTCAACTCGCTGGTGCTCGGGGGAGAAGGGGTGTGGCTGGTTGAGTTCTACGCGCCCTGGTGCGGCCACTGCAAGAGTCTAGCTCCCGAGTGGAAGAAGGCGGCTGCTGCTCTCAAGGGGGTAGTCAGTGTTGGTAGGTTCCGACATTCTTATTAATTAAGTGTAATACGTAGATGCGGTTATAAGAACATGCTGGATATAAGAACATTAGTTACGTTACATTGGAAGACGGTTGGCATATACGCCTATATAATTTATGTCGGTTATAAGAACATTATATGCAGTTCCCAACGATGTTCTTAAAACCGGCATCCACTGTATATAAGTTTTATGTTTATCTGACATACATTGTGCTAGCCAACATACATTGTGTAACGATCTATCCTTTTTGTATTACATGGTCAAAAAGCGTGACGTAGGGAGGGTATCTAAATTTTGTTAATTTTCGCTACGTAACGTTTGAGTTTCCAATATAGTACTACGCTCATCATCGGTTTTTATTAACTAAAAATTTGTCTCGCCATACAACAGAAAATTCTAGCTAAACTTGCCTTCACTGCCTCGAATTATAAGATAATGATAACTCAATTAAACTCACAAACTCTGTTTAGGCGCAGTGGATATGGACAAGCACTCCTCGGTAGGAAGTCAGTACGGAATAACTGGCTTCCCAACCATTAAGATATTCAGCTCTGACAAGAGCAAACCCAAAGACTACCAGAGTGCTCGCTCGGCTCAGGCGATTGTGCAGGCAGCTATGAAAGAAACTGGTGAGTAGTAAGAATACAGTGGTATTCGCCTAATATAAATAGCTCTTATAAAAAGCAAATTTTTAGTAAAATGCGGCTTGGACCTATTAATTAACTGTTATTCGGTTGGTTAACCTAATATCATTATTCCCTATTTATTTGGGAACCTAGTATATTTGGTTGACCAAATAGTAATTTTTTGATTCATCAATGAATCAATGATATCTAGCATATTATGCATGTCGTTTTAGCCTTTTAGGTTTGTTTAATATGCTCTAACATTTCAAATGAAACTTTAATCTCTCCAGTGTGATAACCTAAAATGCATATTAGTTAGTACTGTATTCATATTCGGTTGAAGCGGTTTCAATTACAAATATTTATGTATTACTGTGAACTGAATAATAACTTCCTATTTGTCTCAGCTGACTTGGTTCAGGAGCGCATCGGAGGAGGAGGAGGAGGTCAACAACAACAACAACAACAACAACAACAGGAGCAAGGCCAGGGGAAGAGTGACGTGATAGAGCTCACAGACGATACCTTCGGACAGGTGCTGTCCTCAGAAGACCCGTGGCTAGTAGAGTTCTACGCTCCTTGGTGCGGACACTGTAAGAGCTTAGCTCCCCACTGGGCTAAGGCCGCCACTGAACTGAGAGGGAAAGTTAAGCTGGGAGCTCTAGACGCTACTGCACACACAAAGACAGCCTCAGAATACTCAGTACAGGGGTACCCCAGCATTAAGTTCTTTCCCGCGGGGCCCAAGGTACCCTCTTCTGTACAGGAATACACGGGAGGACGTACCTCAGAGGATATAGTGCAGTGGGCACTCAATAGGTGGACAGAGTCAATTCCCACTCCGGAGGTTAAACAGCTGATAGGACAGCCCGTGTTAGAGGCGTGTCTGGCAGGGCCGCTGTGCGTGCTCACATTCCTACCGCACATACTGGACACCGGGGCAACGGGGAGAGATAGCTACATTCAGGTGAGACATGTGCTATTTAGCGAGAGGAGTGTCTTAGTTATAGGCAGTCACACTTTCGTGACCCTCATTTTAGGATCCACTTCATAGGCAATCAAAAAGTTAATCAACGAACAATCAAATTCAAATTTTTGCCATAAACAATCCGGTAATTACCCCTAAAACATATTTTGGTGACCTTATTGTCATGGTTTTAAGAACCCTATCTTATTAATAAATTCCAAAGCTTGTTGGGAATGTGAAAACTGATGATGAAAGTATTGAATTTCAATTGAAAGTGAAACTGTTTTTTTTTCTTCTATTTATGCTTCAGACCCCACCTCAGCTTAGGGATTAATTAATGGCTATTTATACTGGTGCGTGTAGATGCTTTCCTCGCTGGGCGAGAAGTACAAGCTGCGTCGCTGGGAGTGGGTGTGGGGGGAGGGGGGCGTGTCTCCGGACCTGGAGGCCGCCTTGGAGGTGGGAGGGTTCGGCTACCCCGCCCTCGCGGTTGTTAACAGCCGCAAGGCTAGGTACTCCCTCCTACGGGGAACTTTCAATCTGGAGGGAATAGACGAGCTCCTGAAAGGGATCGCACTGGGCAGGGGCGGCACCAGCCCCCTACAGGCTGCTGGGGTACCAGGAATAGCCAGCATCGAAATGTGGGACGGAAAAGATGGAGTCGCATTCGTGGAAGACAATGTAGATCTGTCTGATTTCAATTGGGACGACGATGGTCCTAATGACAAGCAGGAATTATGAGACTATACAGCTTAATGATTGCATTCCAAGGATACGCTAGGGTAGGTAGGATATATTGCTCGTTGTAGTAGATAGATATTGATTATAAATTATTGACTATTCTGTATCAAATGGAGTGTTTGAAACGGGATTTATATTATTTTAATAAGTAAACATTTTGGTATACAAAATAATAAGTAAAGAATCGATTCTAAATAAATATGAATAAAAACAAAAGTCGCTTAGAAATGAAAAAGAATAATATAAAATAGATTGTTAAGAAAGTTAGAAGAGTTCGTAACTAATTATTTGACGTCACACAGTAGTGCCACGCCTCTTAAGGTCCAGTGATCTGGGTGTACGACTGTCTTTAGTAGAACAGTAGTTATGAAAGTTAGGTCTGTTCGTTTGGGTTTCTTATAAACCGGACAGTAGTATATCTTAGGGTCTCTGTCCCCTGAGTGTTGAATAGCGAACAGATGTAGGATTGGCATTTGTACGAACAGCACCTGGGGAGTATACGGATGTATAAGGGACAAGGTACAGTCGAAACCGGGTTTTTTCTAACTATTAATTCTAAATGTGTAAGAAATTCCAACTTTGTTTCATTTCAATCGGTGTATTCTAACTATCGGATTATTCTTAATTTATTTCCATGCAAAGAATTGGTTAGAAAAAACCGGTTTCGACTGTAAATTAATTTGCACCCAGTGTTTTTTAAGAATTGGGTTCGAGTTTAATGCTATAAAAATAGTGTAAAATTTACACTTGAATAAATTACGTTTGTACCATTCCTTCCAATTGTTGATTCTGTACACTTATTTTGAATTATCTTTAATAACTAACCTTATTCTGCTGCTCTGCTAGACGGGAATTCCTCTTATCCCAACCGCTTCCGTCGATAAACAGTCCGTATACATATACCCCCTCTGAGGGCGGTTCTTCTATCTCCTCTTTGGACAGCTTTATAACTTCGTTGTGTAGCACCACCGAATCCAGTGCCCAGCCTCTGTGCGCACGAGTTACTTCCTAAGAGAACCAAATTATATGCGGTAGATTCTCGTTATTGAGAGACAATAGAAATATGTTGGTATTATCCTAAGATTCTTATTAACTGGAGTCACCTGCATGCATTTATATTGGCTAGGGCAGGGTTTTTGTAAGGCCATCTTGGTGTAAATTAGCACCGAGATTTTAGGGAATTAGACCACGATTCGGGTCGGTCGCGGCCGCTGCAGTGTTGAGTTACACCAAGGTCTCAACCTTAAAAAACCCCGGGCTAGGGGAATTAAACATTGTACTCCTTTACCGGTATTTGCCTTATCCCTGTTGGTATTAACGAGAGTCTACTGTATTTCGAAATTTAGTGTTTACCTGTTTCATAGCGGTGAGAAATCCTTGTGCATTGAAGAAGCCAGTCATCCAGAACACCTTAGGTCTCCCCTCGTAACACCAGGTGCGGAACTGTGTGTTCCTCTCCAGCAGCTCCGTGAACCAGAATCCGAGTGTGCTGGAGTCCCATGACACCTATACCAGTGGCAATATTTGAAATGCTATACGTGTATTCAATGGATTACAGTCGAAATCGGTTTATTCTAACTCGGGTTATTCTAACTTATCGATTTATTCTAACTCGGGTTATTCTAACTTATCGGTTTATTCTAACTCGGGTTATTCTAACTTATCGGTTTATTCTAACTCGGGTTATTCTAACTTATCGGTTTATTCTAACTCGGGTTATTCTAACTTATCGGTTTATTCTAACTCGGGTTATTCTAACTTATCGATATATTCTAACTACATTAGTGAAACAATCTTTTGTAAGAAATTCCAATTTTATTAGTAGTATTTTTCATCGTTTTACTAACTATGGGTTTTTTCTTAGTATTTTTATCTGAAAAGAAATAGCTAGAAAAGACGGTTTCAACTGTATTTATATATTAGCCAACACCTTTTCAATATAAAAACCCGGCTTCGCAAAGGTGAATTTTTGATGTTAAACAAAATTACTTTGTCAGTGCCTGAAAATTACATTAAGATGGCCGATATATCAGTAATTCCTACAATCAAGTCCACATACCTTTCTCCATGTACTTGGTATTCTGGCATCATACATTGAATCGAGGGCCTCCCTCAAGTTCTATACAGATAACAAATTATAGTACAGTATGCAGATTTTCTATCCTATAAACATGGCTAATAATTAATTAATAATATCACTTACTTCACTCATAATGATTGTCCCTTCAATCGCGAGTCTCAAATCGATCAGCGTGCTCCTAACCTCGAAAATCACTCGCTGCATACGATCTATCTCTTGGCGCAGGAAAATATTCAAAGGTTGTAACCGTCCCATCTTTTGCATTTGCTCTTTCACCTAAGAACATAATACATGTACGTACAACTATAATAATAAAACACAATTAATATAAGTATGTACGTATTTTTAATATTTTATTAAAGAAAAGTCACTGAAGGCTGATTTTTTGGCATATAGGGGCAATTGTAACACCTATCATGTATCATGGAGTTATCACGTAATTGTCGCATATAAAATTCAGAGACTTAGCATAACGATAGCATACCTCGTGAGGCAGGAAGTTAGGCGGTAGTTTCTTCAGCATGTCTTCTGCCAGTCTGTATACGATGGACTCTCTTGTCTCCCCTCCCCCACTGCTGCTGTCCTTAGGCTGCACATTCAGTATCGTATCCAGCATCAGCTTAGCAGTGGATGTTTGATAACTAAATGGATTCTCTCAGTGAAAGTTAATACTAGTGTAAGCTCGGGAAATTTCCAAAAAATTCCCAAATTTCCGGAAATTTTACATGGAAAAATTATTATATATACCTAGTTTTGAAATTTTGATGAACCATATCTATAATGTAGAGTTGTTACTGTGCGCTTGTTATTTTTCCTCGGAATTAATTAACTTAAGTAGCACAAAAATTTTGGCAATTTCAAATAAAGTTCCTAAGCATAATTTCAAATATGTAATCTTTCCAGAAATTTCCATGGAAAACAAAATTTTTGGAAATTTTACAACACTAGTTAATACAGTAGACTCTCGTTAATACGATAAGGCGAATATCGGTTTAATTTCCCTAGCCTATACTAAGGCATAAATAACTTACGTGATGTCAGAGTTTTTGTGGAGACCGAATACTTCTGGAGAATCGATTGCAGGGAGCTTTTCAATCGTATCAAGATAATCCCTTATAGTTTTATTCACTGGAATAATGTACTTTTTGTATAATTCAAAACCAGGCTTGAACATTTCCTCACAGAACCAATGCTATACAATATTATAAAGCGTTAATTAATACACATTTGTTATTATCAATTCGAGACATCACACCTTTGCAAACACGTTGAGAAGATATTTATCGAAATCATCAGTTACTCTGCCTCCATACTGGATCTCTCCTATCATGTAGCGAACAGTGCCCCATGACACTCCCTAAGGAATAACAATAATCAATCGAATTCATACAGTACATGCCGGTTATAAGAACCATATTCTGTAGTCAGGTTCTATTTCTTATTTTATTATGAACGTTTTAAGGGACCAAAAATTTTGTTCATGATAGGCGAACTCAACTTCATAAAACCCGATGTAAGTTATTTGGGACCATAGGGCTTTTTCTTAAGAAAAAGTTAATATTAAGTAGACGAAAAATTGTTCACAATAAGCAGACCTGACTGTACATATAGAAAAGTATTAGTTAAAATAACATATTTCTCCACTCCCAATCATGTTCTTATAACCGTATCCACTGTACTAACCTTCTTCAGGTCCATGTCATCCAAGTGGTTTTGAATGAACTGCATTGTTGCATTGAAATCCGACTGATTATATTCATACGGAATATTCCATCCTATAGCACCGAACTTTCTCCGTTCCTGCACTATTGAATGCATGAAAGAGAGCGCATACAACATAGGCTTCCACTGGGTAAGGCCAGATACATCCAGTTGATCTTGTGAGATATTCGTGTACGTCCGTTTGAGACCAGCTCTTATGCCCCGAGGCGGGTCAAAGGTGAATTTAACACAAATCTGCAACAGATTAATTGAGAAATCGGTGTGTACTTCGGAAGTTATCCACAAACGGAAGTCATCGTGTACAGTAGGTGTTTCCATGACCGTGTCTAGGATCTCCTCCAGGAAATCTATGCACAGGTGACAGTTCTGCAGCAACATCCATCCTCCCTACAGGTATTAATGGCAGTGTTTCATCCAGACATTTAGGCAAGGGGGCAAAGTATAGTTTTGGGAATGTGAGGGGGGCGGCTTCAGCTTTGATCAATGTATTTTTTCGAATCCCAAGGGGGGCACATAGGATCCAAGGGGGGGGGATGCCCCCCCCCCCCCCCTAAATGAAACCCTGAATGGGTATAGGGATTGTATATAGCCAACACCTTTTCATATAAAAACCCGGCTTCGCAAAGGTAAATTTTGGATTATAAAAATGACATTGTCAGTGCCTGAAAATTACTTTAGAAAAGGTGTTGACCGATATATCGGTGGCTGATATATAAGTAATTCTAGTTTCATAATTTGAATAAATTTAGTTCCTCTAACAGCAAGCATTTCTGTAAATGTGATTTGCTTTTGACAAAACCTATTGTACGTATAGTATATCAAACTAGTGTTTTTAATTAATTAATAAACTAACGCCTTGTATCAGCTGCTGTAAGCCCCGTCTAGCATGCACTTCCTGTCCCTGTCCCATGCTGACAGCGCGGAATTCTATAAATACACACATCAGATAAGTAGTGTTTACGGTCGAATTGAACAGTCAACTCTCGTTATAACGAAGTGTTTGGGAGTCAAATTGGGACCTGTAAATTCCTTCGTTATATCCGGATATTTGTTATAAGCGGATAATTAGTCTCTGGGGGGGGGAAATCTCCATTTCGTTATTTCGTTATATCCGATTATAACGGGAGTGTTTTCAGTCGAATTGAATATTTGATTTACCATAGTTGAGTTTCTTAGAAAGGTCTCGGATGGAATCGCTGGGATCCGAGCCGAGGGAGAGAAAGCAGATTAACGGATTTCGGTTTTTAGATTCATTGAACATCTTCTCGATATCTAGGATTACCCCTTCAGCATATATCTTTCCCATTCTCTCCGCTACGAAGTTCCTAGCTTGGAACAGCACTCTATCTGGACACCAGGATCTAACAAGCACAGTAGACTCTCGTTAATTATACGAACACGGATAAGGTGAAATATAGAGTAGTAGTAATGGGAACAAGCTTTAATCCCCCAAGCTATACAAATGACTTTGGTTAATACGAATTCCGGATAATACGAACAGAATATGACGGTCCCTTGCTATTCGTATTACGAGACTACTATACTTCAGTTAATTGGCTATGTACACGTTGTTAAAGGGATTATGTGTACCTGATGAGCAGGAGTTTCTTGAAGGTGTCCAGTGAGTTGTTATATCCGTCCGGAATAACAGACTCCTCCGGGGCTTCCGAGTCGAACCACTGCTTCCAGATTCTGTCCCCCTTCGTGATCTGATTCAGGATCTCGGAGAATGCCGGCAGCGAGCTCAGCTCCACTAAGTTAAGCCACGTCATGTCCAGGATCCAGTTGGAGGGCTTTGGAGCTACGGTCTTAAGGTCAAGGGCGGCGCCACCTGGGAAATAAACAAACCATAAATGTTGTGTTAAAGTGAGATAAACATTCGAGCTTCCTTATACTATGTAGAGTCATTGTAGACGGTATATTTATAGACGGTTTATAAAACCCCATCAAACTAATCAAAAATTTGTAGACTGTTTATAAAATTCTGTAAACCAAAAGCCCCTGCAGTTTATGATAATACTATTTAAGTCAAGAAAGCCTGGTTCTAGAAATAGACGGTTTACATATAAGTTGTTTCTAAACAACGTTGATATATACCTTTGATAAACGTTAAGAATTCGTTGTGCTTAATTAGTTTCTGGTTCATGTCTATTTTCAGAGTCATCAAGAAGGTGAAAAGGAATTTGTGTTCCTCATAGAATCCCCGTGTGGAGTATACGAATGTAATCATAGTGAGTTTGTCAATAATCGCCTGAATACGCTTACTCGCTATAGGGGATCGGTCTGACCTATGGGTGGGATAGATAAATATGTAATTTTATAAACAATTAGTATACAATGATGGTGTTTGCCTAATGCTCTATTAGCAAGTTATTTTCAGTGCCCAAATGAGCATTTAATGATATTTTGTTGCTCTAATAGCAAGTTCGCCTATTAGCAAGGAGTTTCGTGCAAAATGCGATTTGCAATCACGCGAACACCACTGTATAACCTAGACTCAACCAATAAGTATAATTAGCAGTGATACTAACGAGAGTCTACTGTATTTGTAAATACGTACTTGGCCATTGACAAATCAAACAAATCAAGGAACTGATTCAGTGATGTCTGGTACATGTAGTTGACCATAGACATCTCAACAATCAAGAAGTATAGAATACTTCCTCTCGTGGCAACTAGATAATACAAAAATAATATATAATTAATATTAATTTTGTTTCGGAAATACTTTTATATCGGCTAACACTTTTTCTAATATAATTTTCAGGCACTTGCGGGGTTATTTTTAACATATTTTTTAAAAATTCACTTCGGGTTTTATATTGAAAATGTGTTTTTAGTACTTTTTACTAATATATAAGTCTATTGAGATATACTAGCTAGAAATGCCCTACTTCACTTCATGGGACGAATTCTCTAAAGCAGTGGAACAGCTGTACTTAGCCAGTCCAAACAAGTCTAGATTTGTGATTAAATACGTACACTCCAACGGTACCATGGTGCTTAAGATGACAGACGACATAACCTGTCTAATGTATCGAACCGATCAGCTACAAGACTTGAAGAAACTTGAAAAGTTAAACAACACGCTACTACGCCTTATGATTAACAAATAATTAATTAATTAATTTACACTGTACGTAGTTTGTATCAATATTCTAATTGCTATGCAAATAATAAGGAAATTTAGCTCATTTTCTATATGAGCGTATTGGGTCTAGTATTTGTCATGGGAATTAGTTATTTCATCATTTCAGTATTTTGTTATTTGGAATCAACGAATGTCAACTAATTAAAAGCTAGGTTAACTCATTTTTAAAAGCTAGGAGGTGGTTGGGGTTGGGTGAAGGCCCAACACGCACATAAAAAATGCTGACTCATCACTTATTATATTCCACTTAAACTTGAATATCTCTGAAATGAAGTGAGCTAAAACGAAACTTCCAACTCACTAAGGATCGTTACATTCCGAAACACCTTTCTGAAATGGTTTAACACCTTTATAGTGATGATGGCATGGCGATAAAAATCAATTATTGCAGCTCTGCCGATATCATTTTCCTTGGAGGCACTATCAATTACCCAACCAGTAGCCACCAAAAGATAGTGCCTCCAAAGGGAAATGCATCGGCACAGCTGCAATTTTGGATTTAAAAATAAGGCTTGCATTTTAGAATATAATAATGTTATTTTAATTATTTAAACATTGTCATGTGATCTTCTAATTAAATTAAATTAAATATTAACATTTATTGTTTTGCATAGGATAATGTTATTTGCATATTAATGAAAATAAATAAAATCCCGTCCGCCGTCCGTATTTTCTGAAAAATCCGGATGGTAAACAATTTATATATTTAACCTGGCCAAATAGGAACACCAGGGGACCGTCTTACTATTCGTATTATCCGGAATTCGTATTAACGGGAGTCACTTGCAAGCATTTGTATAGGCTAGGGGAATTAACTCTGTACTCCTTAAGTTAAAATCAATGCAAATATTTGTCATAGAGCGACGTGTAACCAAATAAAATTCCCTAACTTTCTAGTAATTATCATAGCTTCCATTGAAGAATTCATTATATTTTATGATTGAATCTAAAATAGAATAGTTAATATAAAATAAGAATAATTTAGAACTGAAACTAATTAACTAAACTAATCCATTCAACACAAATACAATTCCAAAAATCTTAAATGGCGACACAATTTCCTGAGCCAATCGCAGTGCCACTCGTCGACCCCATAGCCACTGCAATAAACGAATCAATCGACAGGTTGATACTCTCTCTCGAGCAGAGAAGAGTCCATCTCCTAACCCTCTTAAGGGACACACGGGAACAAATGGGACACACTCAGGTGGCTCTCCAACAGAAGGAGGAGCAGCTAGTCGAGTCCCGCCGAATGCTAGAAGGGCTAATGATACATAATGAGTTCCATTCCATGCGGAAGAGAATGGTGGCAGAATTGGAAGCCAAACGGGCAGAGCTACAAGCCAATGCGCCACCACCTCAAGAAGTGAGGTTCCTGTGCGACACACGGGACCTAGAGGGACACATCCCTCGTCTGGGAGAGATTGTCCGACTCGAGATTCCTCCCATCCCTCCTATGCCAGCAATACCCGACTACGCTGCTGCAATCCAACTACCTAGTTTGCTTTTGGGGAACTGAATGCTGAACTGCCTTGTTTCATCTACCAGAACGATGCGGCGTTCTGGCAACCAGAAGACACAGAGAATGGACTATCTCTAATATTCCCTAATATTCTATAATAATCCCTAGGTTATTAAGAATATATCTGCGTCTACTCTGCTGTCCCCACCAACCGGGTGTCCCAGATTCCTATACGGACTGATGGTCAGCTGTTGGAACCCGGACAAAGAGTTGAGACCTAGCTTCGAGGAGATAGTACGCACCATCAGCAGCAATGAAACTAAGATCTTAAACAGGGGAGACCAACCAGCAGAGAAGTTGAATCTAGGCCTAGACCCTATGCTCAGTAAAACTCTCTTTATTGGACTACAAAATTCTTACAAATAAAGCTAGAGTTGTGTGTTTAAGTATTCTTTATGGGTCAGTGATTGAAAACTTCCATACAATATTGATTCAGATTTATCCCTGCAATTAATTAAATTATTCTATAACAATCTGTATTCACTTGCTGGAATGTGACTTTCAGTCAAAAGGGAGGAAATGGAGAGTGTAGATCGGACGAAGTTGTCAGCGTCATGTGCGAGTGTCTTATAACAGAACCGACGACCCAACCCACAACACAAGCAACTACCCAACAAACTACAGTAATACAAACCAACCGTATAAAGGCTGTTATTCTAATATAGGCGTCTATTGGGATAGTTTTATCTCATTATTCAATCTCCCTTATTTTCCAGACAATCGTTCTATCGTACAATTAGGTTGTTCAAACGTTATATAACGCTTCCAAGGGGGAGGGGGTTAACCAATGTGTGACAGACCATCCTTTTGTATTAAAAAAACAACAGATAAAAATCTAAAATTACAGCTGTACCGACAGCATGTCCGTGACTATATTTTGGTCGTTGGTTGATTAATGGTTCCTCCAAAAGAAAATGCCGTAGAATAACTGATTGAAAAATCAAAAAATACAGCTGTTCCGACAGCTTGACAATGGAGGCACTTTATTTATTTTTCCCATGGATGTTCCGTATCTCACTATAACATACCTGGTCTGAATTCGTTCCTAGCCGTTGAGATCATAATCTCTGTCTCTGCTGCGGTAACCAGTTTTTGCTTAACATCCTCAGCAGTGGCCTTAGTCACTCTCAGCACTTCGATCAGAGACTCGTCATCCACGAGACTCCCCTTAGTGTTCGTGAGTCTGAATAGCAGATTGTCTTCTAGTTCCTGCATCTTGCGCTTGTTAGCAGTCACGTCTTCCAACAGCTTAACCCGCTCTGCTTCCAGCTCCTGTTTCTCTGTCAGAATAACGCGGCCCAGCAGCTGGTCCTCTAGGCCCTGCATCGTCACGGTAAAGTCTATAATGCTCGTGCGGGCGAATATCTATAGGAATATAAATAAGTAAATCGACTGTACTAAATACAGTAGAACCTGTATAATCCGATAATTTGGTAATCCGACATGTTTTCCTTATCCCAATGAGCGTCGGACTATGCATTAGACTAGAGCCTGCATAATCCGACATGTTTTCCTTATCCCAACGGGTGTCGGATTAGACAGGTTCTACTGTACACGAGTAATGACGTCATACCTCGGGTGTGTATGATGGGTTAGCTAGTTTGGTAGTGACGTACAGCATGAATCCTTTCATGACATCAATTTCCTTATCTCCCACTTTAACCTTTAGCACTGTACCCTGTTTTATGAAGTTCTTCTCCAGCACATTGTCCAGAGCTGGGTCGAGCGTTTCTCCCACATCCTCTATCATCAGAGGCAAGCCCTGAGAAAGGCAGTCTTCTAGCACTTGTCGGAAATACTTGTTCGTTAGACTGGTGAGGCGTAGCTCGCTACCCTCGCGGTTTTTAATCCATATCTTGCCCTGTCCCTGTGGGTCGATAAGGAGAGGGTATCTGGATGCTGACGTCACGATTATTCCATTCTGGATTGAGAGATCGTCGTTAGGCAGTCCCTGTAAATTCCACTCGCCGATCTATACACACGAATTAATATTATAAACCATGGATATTTAATGTTTTAATGTTGTTTACCTGCGCAGGGTTAGTGAGCATCTCGATTAGGTTGATACTCTCTGTGTAAGGAATTTTCCTTTCTTTCAATTCCTTCTTCCAAGTTTCCATCAGTACCAGTCTAAACTCCTGGTTGAATGGCCCCGTGTAAGATAGAAATCCTGTAGCTAGTAGCACGTCTCCAACCAATCTAAAGTTGCGAATATTTATAATTCCTTTGAAATGTACATTAGTCTTAGAGTTATCGTATTATCAATTCGATTAATAGCAATAATCGCTTAATAACAAGTTGCTTTTCATTCCCAAAATCCCAAGTGAGTATTTAATGTTAATTATGTCCCTCTAATAGCAATATTCGCTTATTAACAAGATTTCGTGCAAAATGGACTTGCTATAAACTACCTGACAATTTGTTGCTTGAATTCTTTGCTTTGCCAAGTCCATCGCTCTTTCTCTGAAGTAAGACCGTAGATGAGCGCAGTAGCAGCTTTCATTTTCCTTTTACAAGTTTCAGCATCATCCATCAACATCTACAAACACATTAATTAATATATTAAATTACAATACTGGGCCACTATACTAAGTATAGTCGGCACAGTAAATACAGACAAATGAATTGTTTAAAGGAATTATTTATACTATATCGGCAAATACCTTTTCTAATGTAATATTCATGCACTGGCAAGCTAATTTTATACCATCAAAATTCACCTTTGTTTTTACATTATAAGTAAGCCTTGTTAAAAGAGGTATAAATACCTTTTTCTTCCGCATAGCTCCGTCATAGAGTGCTCGTACGATCGCCAATTCTTTCTCCTTTTCGTCTAACTGACCCTGAGCCACATCTAGCTTTGCCTGCGCTTTTTCAAGCTTCACTTCCTGTATTGCTAACTCGCGTTTAAGCGGAATAACTTCCTTGTTTATTGTAAAGTAGATAGACATAGCTTTCGCCCAAGAACAGAGACCTGCCACATCTCCACACACCCTCTTAGCACTCTCCATGTTAAAGTCAGGGGACCGCAGGTAAGGCGCCATTAACTCCACGATCTCCTCTGTTATCTTATCCTATAGCAGAGCGTATATTATATGTACAGTCAGGTCTGCTTGTTGTGAACAGATTCCGTCTGCTTAACATTAACAAGATTGTTATGAACAAGCCCTATTGTCACAATTCAACTTAGAGAATGCTTATATAGAGCTGAGCTCTAGTAGAGTTCAGATTTTTTCCCATACTAAAAGCCCAGGCTTACTTTCTAAAGGTCAATTTCAAACCCTGGGAAAAAGTGACCTTTCTCAGTGCCTGAATACACATACTGAAAAACTGAACTCTACTAGAGCTGAGCTCTATGTAAGTTATTTGTTCAACTTAATATGAAGTGTAAATAAAAAATTTGTCCCTTGAATATTCATAATAAATAACCTGACTAGTTTTATTAGGATTTAAGAGTTGAGATTATACCTTTTGGAAGTGAAGCAAGTCATGCAGAAATGTAATCCCACCCATCAAT
Organism: Hexactinellida sp. DTS-2022; assembly: GCA_028753945.1. Classification (NCBI taxonomy): domain Eukaryota; kingdom Metazoa; phylum Porifera; class Hexactinellida; species Hexactinellida sp. DTS-2022. Next base: position 5,031,143 of record JAPNXP010000014.1, read on the forward strand.
TTAAGTGACTCGGACCAAGATGGCTTTATCATAGGCTTCTCGGGATCCATGGTTATAGTGTCCATTTTCCTCTTAAACAGCAGAGACACTGTGTCCATTATGCGCATGATGAGATGCGGGGGGTTAGCCAGTCTACGGACTGTGGCGATGTGTGACGGCTGGATTGTCTTGAGAGCTCGCTCGGCTTCTTCCAGGGCTGGCTTTGCTTCCAAGAGCTTCTCCTCCGCAATAGCTTTGTTCGCTGAAATGTTGTCATATATCTCCTGTGCCTTATCTTTCACCTATAACAGGGTAAAAAATTAAAATACATTTATATTGATCAAATACAATACGTTATTTTCAGAAAATCAAATACCAATACTAATACCAATACCAATACCAAAACAAATACTGTATAAACACAAATATAAACAAATATGTATTTGGACCCAACCCAACCCTGCCTATAATCAAAAAAGAAAAAATTGTGATCTCCCATATATTAAATACATTATGAATAATTTAGGTACGTGTGAGCGAGCTCAAACTGAATCTAGGTGCGAAGGAAAATGCCTGAAAAAACCCTGCTTATACGTACGTATCATTAAAACACTCCTATTTATAGATATCATCACTCACTAGCTGTACTTCTGCCTTTACTTTCTCTGCTGCCTGTGCTGACACAGTTACCTCTGCTAGCACCTTCTCCGCCTCCACATTAGCGACAGCCAGGTCCTTCTCTTTCTGATTCAATTGTATCTGCAGCTCCTCCACCGATTTCTGAGCTTCCAGCAACTTATCCAAACCCATTACCATTCTGGAGGAGAGCTCTTCCAACTAGAAATGCATGTATTATATTCGTATTCGTATCCTAATCAAGGGAATATCCAGGAGCGCGAGACGTTCCTTTGGGAGTATGGTTTTAGGAAATTTGAATTTAGGAGCGTGAATCCTCTCCAATACCGTAATTACCACTAATTAGGCGTATGAAATTGGATCAGACCAGGATTAGGAGCGTATTTCAAGTGGCTGTATAATACACTGATCCTAATGAAAGGAATACTCTGTGTACCTGTTTGTGTTTCGCTAGATAGACTTGTTTATATCCCTCAATGAAAGAGAGATAGGATTTCGGTGTCACATGCGCAGCACGTCGAAACCTAAATTTCAATATAAGAATTCAGTAGACTCTCTTAATACGAACACCAGGGGACCGTCGAAATTTGTTCGTATTATCCGGAATTCGTATTAACAGGAGTCACTTGCTTGCATGCATTGTATCGGCTAGCGGAATTAAACCTTGTATTCCATAACCGATATTTCGTATTAACGATAGTCTAATGTATATTGATAAACACCATATGTTTTGTAAATGGATATACCTGTTGAAGTAGTCAATACATTTCTCTGATACTTGGTCCTGGAACACGCCCATAGCCTGAATGACCTGCTGCTGGATTTCCTCAGTCGCGTCGACTTGGAAAGAAGAAATAAAGTGATCTGCCACGGCAATCAATGCATCTTTCGGCCAACGATGAAACCAATCCATAGTGCATCCAGAAATAAGACCTGGAAATCTGAGAGACCTGTTCCTAAACTTTTCTCCCACGGGAGAGAAACATAGAACGACATGGAGATTCTTCCTGGCGCGAGAGAGGAAGTATTCATATAGGTTTTCTGGGGTGGGGGCTCTCCTTGGGAATTCCCTTTTCATAACAGGTGTCAAGTCAGAACGTATTTCCTCTAACTCATCACGAGCGAACAAGTTGGAAACTTCTCCGGAGGACAGCACATTGTTAATGTACTCAAGGAATGAGTCCTCCTTTATTTCCTGGTCTGTGAACACGAAGGTAATGCCCTTGTTCTGTAGCCCAGCTATGCGGTATAAGACCTTAAGGTCGTCGAGTAGGTTGTTGGCGTTGTAGGAGCGAGTTAGTGTTATTTGGAATATCTTGTATTCTGCGATAAATGAGGCGAGTCTCGTGAGAGATTGCTTGCCAGAGCCTCCCACACCGACCAGCAGCGCGTTGCCGCGGTCTGTGCGGATAATGCGAGATATCTGAAAACGAAATCATAAGAAGTATTCCTTACAGACTAAGTTGACTTTTTTTACAAGAATGAAATAAATATACAGTCAGGTTATTATAAAATGAACATTCAAGGGGTCAACAAATTTGTTCATATTCATAAATGAGAGACTTCATAATAAGCGAACTCAATTTAATACAAACCCTATGTATAAGTTGTTAAATTGGGACCATAGGGCTTGTTCATAAAAAGTTTTTCATATTAAACAGGCGAGAATTGCTCACAATAAGCAGACCTGACTGTAATTTGTTCTAACAAGAGTCTATGCTATACAATTGAATATACCCTCATCAGATGTATCATTGCGTCTCTAAAGAACACCAGGTCCATACCAGTCCCACGGACGGTCTCATTGTAGCTAAGCATGAAGTTAACCAGCTTCTCTTTCAGGTCGCTCAAGGGTGGAATCTTTTCGTAGATCTTTGGAGCTTCGTATACGTAGTCCTCTGGCTCATCCCCAGTAGGCTCAGGTGGCTCTCTATTCATAATACACTGGTATTAGTTTGTTAGTACAAACACCAGGGGACCGTAATCGTAAAAATGAGTTCGCCTTATCCGGAATTCGTATTAAGCAACATCATTTGTATTGAGAAGGCTTTGAACTTTGAAGACGAATTGAAATAGTGTTCGTATTACCTGACAGTTTGTATTAACCGTGTTTATACTAACGAGGTTCTACTGCAAGTATATTAAAAGATTCGAATGCAATTTGAGGCACTAGCTAGGCATTATTTTAACATCAAAAATTCAACATGCGAAGAAAGTTTATATAAGAAATTACGTGGTCGATATACTATTAGAAAATCTTATTAAAACACTCAGTAATTAGGTTATAATTTGAGGAAATGAACACAAAATATAAAATATAAAACTCCCATAGACTTACATATAACCATTTAGACTCAAATACAATTTGAAAGAACTCACCTTAGAAAGTCTACAAAGAATATCTCCTCTTCAATATGCTTAAGGTATTCGGGACCAATGTTATCAGTGACCACTTTCACCATTGTCTTATCAAACCATTCTCTGTCTTCGTACGAGATAAATCTATCCGCGATAACTCGCGTACACTCGTGTTTCCATAGAGCCAACAGGGTTGAGACAGATTTACAAATGTCGCTATCGATTGTGAGCATACCTTCCCATATTCGTGATAAATCCCTTAGATTGAAAATGTAATGAAATTTAGCTGGTGTGGGTAGCATCTTTATCTTGGTGAGTTGCCATAGTGTACGTGTGGCGAGAATCAATTTGGAGACCACCTAGAGAATTTGTAGTTATATACGAAGTTAAATAAGGGCTTACTTATATATCGGGTACACCTTTTAATATAAATCTGGCTTTGCAAATGTGACTAAAAATGCCTGAAAATCACATTATAACATGTGTTGGCCTTGGCCGATATACACAAGTTATTTTCGCATTTTACTCACTGCAGGAATTTCCTTTGAAAACCCTCTCTTCGTTATGAAGAAGCCCTCTCCTATGATTGAGAATATCCTGTCAATGGAGCTGTTAGACGGCAGGGTGCAGTTGAGAACTGCGAAGTGACGCTTAAGGCGCTGTGGAATGTCATTCCTCCCTCCTCCCGGGTGAATCATAGCTGCTATAAACTGGACATCGACTATGGTGGTGAAATCGCCTATGAGAGATAGTACGATAATATCAAGTCATCTACAATATGTTAAATACAATAGAACCTCGTTAGTAAGAACACTGTTAATACGAACACTATTTCAGTCCGCATCAAAGCCTTTTCAATACAAATGTTATCGGTTAATAAGAATTCCGGATAAGGAGTACACATTATGACGGTCCCCTGGTATTCGTACTAACGAGGTTGTACTGTAATCGAGTGTTCTTACCTGGTTTTTCCAGAGAATAGAAGCCAGACATTTCCAAAGTTTGTCGTGTTATCTCATTAGTGATCTGGTCGCCCCAATCATTGATAAACGGCATATTTATATCATCGATAAACACACTCATCTTCTTGCCTGCAGGAGGCCCGTATGTTGTCCCCATTCGCTTATCAATGTAACTCTCCATAGAGCGTTGGAACATATTGGGTGTAGTGGCAGAGCTGAAATTCATCATTTTAGACAAATGCTCTTCGATACTGTATTTGGACATGGATGCCTTTATCATAACAGTTTTGGCTGTCCCCTGCTCGCCAATAAGCAGCACTGCCAGGGACTGCTTTGCGAGTGTTTGTATTAAGTAATCTGTACGGACATTATCCACGTTTGGCACTAGTATAGTGGCATATTGGGGCTTATGGTCTGTGGGGTAGGAGTAGTCTTGTACCTACATAGAGATGCCATTGTTAGTACAGTCGACTCCGCTTAATAGAGCCACCTCGGGACCAGATTATTTTGAACGATTAAGCGGAGTTGACTGTAGTATATAATAGAAATAAGTACGTACTAACCCAGGTACGTTATAACGAGTTCTACTGTAATTAGATTCTTCCTACTAGCCATTATGGAGTCACTATATCATTGCATTTGAGTTATAATTAGCAACACAAATCATGGCTTAATGAAGTCAGCTATGATACTCCATAAACTATGACATCACAAAGTGTGATGTGTAGTGGTTTATTTATTAATAGCTTCAATTTACCTTAGTTTCCCAATGCTCCCATTCACCTTTATCGCTTACGAAATATTCGAAAATAGTATCTCCACTATCAGGCTCGAATTTAGGTAGATCCAGTTGTGTGTTCTTTCGCATGAATTCCTGGAGCTTAGATCTGTCGTCAAGTTCCAATAAAGCCCCTATACTCCACATAAGAGTGAATATATATATCTTTTCGAGATGTTTGGTTGGTAGAGACGAACCATCCTCAGTCTTATGGATAAGGCCAGTCAGGAATTTAATCGCTTGCGAAATATAACACACTTCAAGTAGTGGCATTTTCGATAACAAACTTGTACTTGAAAAGTTGTAAATCTTCTGAAAGCTCTCACCGAATAACTCATGGATAATATTAGCTTCTATTGATTCTCTCGTTAACAGCCAGCTGTCCAATAAAGGCACCCAATCCAGTCCAGATGAGCTCATATAAACCATGCCGTTACGAGACACGGTAGCTGGACTAGCGTTGTCTATGTTGTGCGGCTCAAACACAAGCTTACACATAGGGTACATTGGAATTCTATCTCCGTTTGCTAATGTTAGAGTCTTGTTGTCATCCAGGACTGAATTCAGATTCTCAATCCATAGAGTGTCTACTGGCCCGTCCATCACAAGCCATATGTGCTCACCTGTAGAATTATATAAATATTTATAGGGCTTACTTATAAACAGAGTCTCTTCAAAATATAAAACCGCTTCGCAAAGGCGATTTTTGATGTTTAAAAATGACTTTGTCAGTGCGTGAAAATACATTAGAAAAGTTGTTTGCTCATTTCAAGTAATTTCAGATTTCCATATCTAAATACGTATTAATGTATTGGCATTGGTTTCGCGAATAGTTACCTTTCTTAGCCTTGTGTGTTCGTCTCCACAGCGTGGAGAATATACCGTCTGTCCAGTCATTAGTAGAAACATCCAATCTCCCGAACATTTGCTGAGCAGTGATAGCTTTAGGATTCATTCTCATTTCTCTATGAGGCTCTCCTGTGTCTGTCATTGCCTTCATTAGTTGAAGTATACAGCAAGTTTTACCTAAGAAATATAATTAATACACAATTAAATTTCCTAATACAAGTCATATTCTTTATTAATTCGATGTGTTAATATTAGGAATTACTTAGATTGGTCAAACCTGTTTTAATATAATTTCAAGCACTGGTAAGATCAAATTTAAACATTAAATAATTAAAAATGTTTTGGCCGATATACAGTCGACTCCGCTTAATAGTCACCCCGGGACCAGGTTTATTGACCCGATTAAGCGGAGAAATCTATTAACTGGTGGCTCTATTAAGCGCAGTAGACTGTATAAGTAAGCGCTTTAATATAAAACAAACAACCCTTACCAGTCCCAGTTGGCCCTAGCACCATGAATCCGTGACGTACTTCCTGTGTCTCAAACAGTTGTATTAACTTAAGTTTCCAAGAGGGATGTATTATGAGACCAGCCTTAGTAATATTGGTGTTAATAGCCTCATCTAGCTCTGGGTACCCCCCTTCTCTATCGAGAGACATCCCGGGAAACAAGTCATTCACAAGCGAGAGGAATAGCGGCTCGTCCTCCTCAACCAGTTTGGATAGATTCATGTCTCTCAGGCCTCGCATTACGGTGCTACTCTCAGAGTCCTCGGGGTGAGCCCGCTTTTCCGTGCCCAGCGTGCGGAGAACTGAGAGCATGTTCCGCAACCCGAAATCATAATGTACCTACATTTAGTTAGTTTAGCACGGTTGAACTAATAAAGTAGATTCTCGTTAATACGAACACCAATTTGTTTGTATTAACTGGAGTCACTTGCATTAATTCTATGCTCTAAGCCTAAGGGAATATACCTTGTACTCCTTAACCGATATTTCGCCTTATCCATGTTCGTATTAACTAGAGCCTACTGTAAATAGCCCTAATGAACTTGTAAATATTCTTGTATACCTGTTTTGAAAGTTGTTCTTCGCAGAGTTTGTATAAAACGAAGAATTTTCGCGAAAGCGGTACATTCTCAAGGAACCCACAAGAGGCTAGTTTCACGCGAATTATAATTTGTCTGTCGGGCACCATCATGGCTAGCGTTCTGAAGTTCAGCTTAAGATTCTCAGGCAACTCTTGTCTTCCTGCATATCCGGGATTCATAGTCAGGAATAGCCCGAACTCTGGGTCCAATTTAACCACATCTCCGTCTAAGAAAATGAAGCTACGCTTCCGCTCTTTCTTACAGAGCAGTACCACTGCTATCTGTTGAGCTGCCACTGAGAGCACTGGCAGTTTTATGCGATTAAACTCATCGAAACAACCCCAGGAGCCTGATTGAGCCAGCCCTTTGTAAATACGCCCGAGACCTCTGAAATCCATCTGGTCAGAGCAGTTGAACACAACCACGTATTTACCGAGACAACGGCCCATGTCCTTCACAGTCTCTGTCTTGCCTATTAATTCATACATAATAATAATAAAACGTTATAACCGAGTTCTACTGTAACATATACAGTGAACTCTCGTTATATCGAAGTGGTTGGGACCTGTAAATTCCTTCGTTATATCCGGATATTCGTTATAACCGGATAATAATTAAGGCATTTAGTCCTCTGGTGGAAAATCTCCATTTCGTTATAATCGGTTATTTCGTTATATCCGGCTTTGATATAACGGGAGTTCACTGTAATTTACAATAAAATTCTATAAATATTCGCGATTATACCTGTTCCGGCTGGTCCAGCGGGAGATCCGCCCATAGACATGCCGAGTGCCTGAGCTAGCGAAATGTAACACCTGTCAGTGAGAGGTGTTATAACCAGTCGATCTGTGCAACCGAGGAATTCGTTTTGATAAACGAAATTAACATCTGTGATTGAGATTTCACATCTGTCCATCTCTTCGTTGTAATAAAACCTAGTTTGTTTCAACCATTCAAAATCCTTTGGTAGTCGAATATGCAATTTGACCAGATCGTTAAAAATATCCCTTTGGTGCACATGGATTGTGATGAGCGTTTCAAAACGAACGCGCTCAATTTTTTTCAAATTTCGCGTAGTTTGGTCAATAAGCATGTTTAGCATTTCAAGAAAAGCTTGATTTGTTTCAGCCATAATATTCTTATTCACGCGACAATTGGTCAGAGCCATTTCTGCATCTCGAGTCCACACCATCTGGATGCCAATAATGCCAACCTATAAGGAGTCAAATTTAAATAGTTATTCATCTCAATATGCTACATTGGCAAAGAAATAAGAGAATAATTGCTAATAGTGACTCGTCAAGTTTACAATATAATAGTACAGTATAAGAGGTGGCGTGGGTTAAATGTAATCTCAATAAATTAAATGTGATAAGTTAAGTCATTAATGGAGGCTTATACAGTAATAATGTTAGTTTCTACAAAGTATTGATGTAAATAGAACTCGGATAATACGTAATTATTAGATAAGGTAAGTCGAACTAATCGTTGTGTAAGTTGAATATAACCAAATTTAGCTTTGATCGTGACCCTACGAAGGTAAACGTCACGCTTTGATAGAAAAATAGTCATCTTATGTAGTAGAACTGTGTAATAAGCAAGTATTTTCCAATATTTGTATTATAGTAAAGTATGTAATGAAATTGGATTGATCTTCATCTGAAGAATATTATAAAGGCCGGAGATTCAACTAGTATTTTAATTAATTAATAAGTGAGATTTCAATAGATTAGATCTTTAGTATTGATGTATTGTATTTTATGAAACTAGTCATAATAAGAATCATTATACATGTAGTATATTATACTTTTAGCTACATATTTGGCTGTTAGTTCCATTTACCCATTCATTTAAGGCCACTGTTTGTTGGAATCTTGTTTCAGCTCAACCTCCCGCGTCAGATTTCACTCCCGCACGAATATGGTCATTACTGTCATTGCATTATTTCCATTATTACACCTACATTCAAGTAAGGCTTCGTTGCCAATTTTATTGGAGGACACTCTAAAATAGCCATAATTAGCTAGTAACAAAATCAGTACCTATAACAAGCATTATTACCCAACGATTGCATATTTTATCAATAAGCACTCGCAAATTAGAATATTTGCTCAGATAATTATTAACTATGTCGTCATCAAATAATGAGATAATGAAAATGAGATGCCGCCCGCCCGCATCCTATGATGGATTTCGTGTGGAGCTGAATCAACATTGTCATTAACAGAGACCTTATGTTGTCTACCTTGCATATACAGTTCAAACCGGTTTTTTCAAATCATTTCTCTTCAGATAAAATAGTAAGAAAAAACCGATAGTTAGAAAAAACCGATGAAAATACAGTATACAGTCGAAACCGGTTTATTCTAACTCGGGTTATTCTAACTTATCGGTTTATTCTAACTACGTATTAGTAATGCAATCTTTTGTAAGAAATTCCAACTATACTGTATTTTTCATCGGTTTTTTCTAACTATCGGTTTTTTCTTACTATTTTTATCTGAAAAGAAATGGTTAGAAAAAACCGGTTTGAACTGTAGTTGGAATTTCTTCAAAAGATTGCATTACTAATAGTTAGAATAAACCGATAAGTTAGAATAACCCGAGTTAGAATAAACCGGTTTCGACTGTACAGTAGAACTCGGTTAGCTTAGTACATACTCATTTGTATTGTGCCGACTATACTATAATAGTGGTCCAGTATTCAAACAACTGCCTTTATTTATTAATGGGCCAGTACTGAAATGAGTGGATTTATTTTCTCCATATACGGTGTCCTGGCCACACCATTACAGATTAATGGCTGAAAATTGGATTGTAGGTGCGAGTAACCGTCTAATTTGCACCAGGGCTCACGATTGTTAATCAGACAATTTTTAAACCTATTAAACAATTATGGCCCAAAACATAAAGTAACTAATAGTGACCTTGATTAAATCTACATGTATGGATTCAAATTTTTAGCAGTTCACGAATTTTCAACTTGGCCTTACTCTCTGCCACAATTGGGGTGTTAATTCCCTTAATTTAATGCACTTGAAATTCATTAAAACTGTTGATTCTAATTCTATTGTTCGACTTGTTGATAAATATATTGATTCAACTTGTTAAAATTCTATTGTATATTGAGTAGTCTTCTGTAAGTTGTAACTATAGGATTTCAAGTAGTCTTCTGTAATTGTAGTATTTCTAATAATGGATTAAAAACTCCCAATTATTTGTCAAATGCTCTAAATGGCATGTAAGACCTTTCTAAATATGTCTTAACACCTTGAGATGAAGATGACATAGTCAAAAAATATTTTTTTACAATTTTGGTATTTTATAATACAGTCGAAATCGGGGTTTTTTGCCACGGGTTTTTTTGCCTTATCGGGTTATTTTGCCTCCTTGCTTCTCCTTGTTTCTTCATAACCTCATAGAACTGTATATTGTTAAATATGGGTTTTTTTGCGTATCGGGTTTTTTTGCCTCTTTTTCCATGCATTTAGGGGGGCAAAAAAACCCAGTTTCGACTGTACCAAAGTATTTTATTGGTGTTTAGAGATCCCTAACTCATACTCAAAACTAAAATAACTTGGTTAGTACATACACTCGTATAATACGTACTTATTTTTCATTCCCCAGGGGTACGTTTTAACCGAGTCCTTCAGTATTATAACGGTAATAACTTACTAATAAGAATATATATGTCATAAAATCAGACAGTAAAAAGAGACTAAATAATCTTCAATCATAGACAATGGGTACATGGGTATTGATATATACTTGGAAATAAAACACTATTTGTAGTAAATACTAAAGTTATGATGCTTCAAAGAAAAGCTACGCTTTAAACAAAGAATAGCAGTCCTTGTAACTTCCTAACTTCTCATATCATATAGAGAAGGAACTAACAGCTAGCTATGTGAATACAATAGTTGGTTGGTTGAGAGGACAGTATTTTATCGTGTGAGCATCATCTCCATTGGCATTGCACAGGGGACACGTGTAGCTACGTAGATAGGGACAAACCACACGACCCTCAATGTCCTTCAGGATATGGGACCGATACACGTGTTCTGGCTGCTTAGAACTCTGGCAAAACACGCAGAACCTGACCTTCTTATAGCGGTCTCGATTCATCGCTGCTCTCTGTCGCTGTACAGACAGACTGTAGTCTATACGAGTGGGAGCAGGCGCTGGTATAGTGTGTGGTGTCTCCATTGTGTGACGTGGCGCTTGTACGGGAGGGGGGGTGTAGGGGGCAGTGAATGCAACATTGAATTCTCGAATGGGTGCGTGTGGGAAGGCAGGGGGAGGGACATGGTTCCATTGGGGCTCCATTGGGGTTGTTTGGTAGGGGGGTACACTGGAGAGTTTCGCGACATCGTCAATAGCTTTGTAGAGAGGACCAGGAGAAGACGAAGGGTATAAATAGGAGTCCATTGAGTTGTAAGGTAGAAAAGTAATAAATGTACAATTAGCAACCTTTTATACTAGCTCAGAAGCCAAATAGCAAACGCGTATATATGGTCACGAATTATTGATGAATAAGTATGTTTGTCTCGATCGATCATGATTCCAATGAAGTAGCATTCATACCAAGAAATTAGTTGCATGCGTAGGGGAATGAAACTGAACTTTGGATAATCTAGTCAACTGATGGAGACTTACTAAATTTGTGGTATCTTGCCTAAATAATATTTCCACGTTGACAATAACAATTATAAAAGGATATAAATAGGATTCCCGAGGAGCTTAAATACAGGAAGTGAAACCTTGAGGAATTTTACCATATAAGGAATCGAACAATTAATGTAATAAATACATTACTCACCTGTGCAGGAAAGGATTCTAGAAACTCCAGTAGAACTAGGCTTGGATTAGAAATAGTCACAAAAGCATTTCTAACAACAGTGGCTACAGATCTTAGAGCCATATCAAGTAGTCTTCCAAGCCACAACTCTACATGCCCCTGTGTAATAACATTCTGATCTAAGGGAATAGTTTCAGGCTCCTTAGAGTTTATTTCTAAAATAGTGTCGTATTCTTTTGGGTGGAATGTGACAGTCTTTATGTTATCGAATATGTTGAGGAGGTGAGCTTGTATGGTGTGGGAGTCACTGGCCTGGCCGAGGATCTCTAGGAGCACAGGATCCGACACGAAGAAGAATCGAGGGAAGATAAGTCGCTTCTTCTCGAGGTATCTATTTGGATAACCAATTGATTATGCGGTGATTAGCTTCAACTTTTGAGTGTAAACAGTAATAAACAAGTATTTAGGGTACAAATAATTTCATTTAATGAATATACGTGTATTACGAATTTATTTAGTGGCTGTACAGTGGAACCTCGTTAATACGAACACTATTTCAGTCCCCTTCAAAGCCCTTTCAATACAAATGATATTGGCTAATACGAATTCCGGATAAGGAGAACTCATTTTGACGTACCCCTGCTGTTCATTCTAACGAGGTTGTACTGTATAATATTCAATAAAGACGTATACTATATTGTGTGTACAAACTAACCCGGTTAGGGACTTCTGACAGGTCTCCAGCTGTTCCAGCAGATGTGGCAGCAGCTGTCCCATAGTCTCATCTCCCACACAGCATTGTACCACGTTACTAGTCTCCTTTGCCCGAGTCATTATCTTAACCCAGGACTTGTCGATGCCCTGAAATCTCTTTGCCTCTTTCGGTAGCTGTTTGGCAATGTCACCACCTACAAATACAGCTTCTAGGTATACCCATAGGTTTTGAACTACGAGCCATTTCTCTATTATTTCTGTGGAGTTAGTCAGCTTGTGTAGCCATTCTTGTATCTGGGTCTTAAACGGAGCGTTGTACCTAGAGGGTACTCAACATAATCCTGTCTCTCATAAATCAGTAATAACCATTATCCATCGTTACAATTGGACATATATAAATCATTTGTATATGCAACAAATAAACTGGTGTTCGCCTAATAACAATTGATTATTACAAGTTACTTTTCATCCCCAAACAAATGTTCATATGTTCATAATGTGAATTATGTTTCTCCAATAGCAAGTTCACCTATTAGCTAGCAAATTTCGTATAAATTTCAACTGTAATATGCTATACTAAAATTATGCTTAATATTACGTTTTAAGGGAGTGGTAATTACCTGTTGCTCATAAGAGATCCCAGCACCATTAGCGAGTCTTCCATGAATGAAATAATTTCAGAGGTATCTTCTCCCCTCAGAAGGAGTTCCCCGCGTGTTTTAAAGTTAGCAAAGTTAAGAACGCGCGTTTTCCATTCTGTCATTACCAAGGCCAGCTTGCCTTCTATGTCTTTCTCTTTCACAGCGCTTATACAAATATCCTATAGGTGTTATTAATTAATAAAACAATAGCCTTATATGTAACTAATACGGTCAAACCTCAATATCCTCTTTGTACTGTAGGAGCGGAGCTTCTAGAATATTCTTCAACTGAAAGCCTTCTGCCTCCACATCGAATTTATGCGACGTCAGTTCTTCCAGTCGCTTCCAATGGCGATCTTTCATTGCGTCATTTGACATCATTTCGAGGAGAGGACAGATCTCATGGAACTCTTCTAGTTTTCTCTTAAGTTCGCCAAAAGCGCGCCAGTCTTTCAAATCTTTCGGAAGTTTGCGACATCTGCGAAATAATAAGATTTATATTCAGAATACTGTTTGTTCTCATTATAAGAAAGTGAACACGTTATAACGAAACCCAAGGGACACTTGATTTACTCATATAAACGGAGTAATCAACTACTTTGTCAATTTTGGAAATAAATAACTTCGTGATAAGCATGGGTTTTCGTTATTTCCCTTTTTGTTCGTTAGTATAACGTGAGAGTACTGTAACAATATCTACCTATTCTGATAGTCCATAATATCACTGTTAATCTTATCAATATCAACATTTCCCCAGGGCACTTCATAGAACCCATCAATACTGTCCATAACAGCATTGAACAGCCCGTAGAGTTTCTGTAGCAGATTAAGCTCTCTGCGAATCTGCTGCATGGCAGGAAACTGTGTTGGGTTCAAACCGAACAGATCTTCTCCATCTGAATAACTCTGAAACCTTTGGAAATAAGAACGTATAAATAATACAGTTGACTTCAGTTATAATGTACACTTTGAATGAAAAAAAGTACATAATATCCGAGTGTACGTACTACCGAGTTTACTCTACATATAAAACATACAGATGTATAACCAAGTTCTACTGTACAGTCGATTACGCATGTCCCAATTAAAAATAGTGATCGCTTATAGACTTACTTTCTCCATAAAGAATCGAACTCTGACTGGAATATTACCAAACGTGCTGAGGCGTCCCTTGGATTTACACCTTCAGCCATGGGCCCTTTTAACTTGTAATTTTTCACGAACAAGTCAGTATCTTTTGTGTAGGTGTTAACATTTTCCGTTAGCGAGGTCTTGTATTTACTCTGGATTTTGAGCAGATATGTGACTGTGTCCTTAACCTGGACCCGGATTTTGTTCCATGAATACCTGAGTATGTCTACAGTATCTACTTCGTCTCCATCAACAGGGAGATTGTACGTTTGTAGCAAATTATAACACTCCTGTGAACAATAAAATATGTATAAAATGTCCACAATTACAAAAGGTATATTTAGTGATTTAGGAACTATTATATACCTCGATTGGATCTATTTCCATATCTACATTTATCTCGTTCTCTCGTATTGTCTTCAGACAGGACATGGTAGCTCTTATATCATCCAGGTCCTTTATAGGTCGAGACAACAGTGCCGCCCAATCTTCCATCTGCTTAAGGAGCTTGGTCATATTTATCTCATATTTCTCATTCATGTGTTTCGCGAATAACAACACCCATGCTTTAGCCTCCGCTTCAAGAGCGGTCTTTATATTTTCTGTGTAGATGGCGAGTGGCCCCAGACTCAGCATCTCGGATTCCTCTGTTGCACAAGCAATAATATTATTAATGTATTAAATTCATAGAGTATAGCCAGTGTTTTTAAGGATTTGATTACAGTGTAATCTTAAAAATTAGAGTGGAACTTAGAACGAGTATACTATTGGTGAATCGCAAAAATTAAAGTAAAATCTAAAATTACAGCTGTGCCGACAGCATGTTCTTTCAGAGGCACTATATTTTGACGGTTGGTTGATTTATAGTGCAGTATGCACAGCAGTAATTTTAGATTTTTCGTCATGTTATCATCAACATAAAGTGTTAAACAATTTCCTAGAGATGTTTTGGAAGGTAGAGACAACTACTGCGCTGATTACCTGAAGCTTGTGATTGTAACACCATATATGTTTTCATTTCAAGATGGAATTCATTCACGTTTGGGAATCCTTCTAAGAACTCTTCCATCTGTGCTTGTCTGTCCACTTTCCAAACCTTCTCGAAGCGATGGAAAGGCGTTAACGCAAAGTTAACCATCTCTTTCATAGAGTTAATAGAGCTACTAAGGTAAGATAGACTCTTGGCAATATCTTTGTTATCTACAATGGCGCTGTAGTAGGTTCTGCTTTTCTTGCCAGCCACATTGGTTAAGGAGCGAGTTATAGACGTCCTGGGTTCGACTGGGTCGCACCTGCTCATGCTCCATAGAGCCACGCCCTTGTAGACCTGTATAGGAGGTAGGGAACATGTTAATAATATGATGGGGTATAGAATTTGGCGAAACTAACTGTAATTGTTACAATACAATAGACTCTTGTTATCGAACATTAATAAGACGAGCTACTGGTTTAATTCCCCTAGCCTATACTATAGATGTATTCAGATTACAGGTTAATTAATACGAATTCAGGATAATGCGAACAAATTTGACGGTACCCTTGATGTTCGTATTAATAAGAGATTATATTACTGTCATAAATTATTTCCTCCTTCCTATCTCTACAAATTAACTCCCATATAATGTACAGACCTGCAAAAACAGCTGCAAAGAGTTGTTGACAGTTTGCTGCACATCGTCCAGTGTGGGACTGAGACTGATGGTCGGAATAGTCAGGTTTACGTCCACGTGGAAGATAGGGACTTGTCTCTGTTTGTTCTTTACAATATCTTCGTAGTGGAGAGTCGGTATTGCGATGCGTCTCTTGAAGGAATCAATATTATTCTTAAGCACTTTAACTAGCGAGTCCAAGTTCTCTTGTATTAGATTTCCTAAAAATAATGTGTTATTATGGAACAAGTACATTATACTCTCGTTAATACAAAACACGGATAAATAGTACAAGGTTAATTCCTCTCGCCTATACAAATGCATGCAAGTGACTCCGGTTAATACGAATTTCAGCATAATGCGAACTAATATACAGTAGAACCTCGTTAGTACGAACACTGTTAATACGAAATTCCGGTTAATACGAACACTATTTCAGTCCCATTCAAAGCATTGTCAATATATATGACACCGGTTAGTACGAATTCCGGATAAGGCGAACTAAATATATACGGTCCCCTGGTGTCCGTATTAACGGAGTATACTCTGTGTATATATACCGGTTAGTTCAGAAGCGAGCTGTCTCATCTCCACTCGTTGATCCAACTTGCGCTGCAGAGCCGTGTCCTGCTTCTTGCTGGAGGGAGGAGGCATGCCGGCGGGGGTGACAATGCTCTGAGAGCTCATAGACTTGGGGATTCCAGCACCAGATAGTGCAGGTTGCTTTCTAGATGAGGAAATCGGGAATACGTGTAGTGGTGTTAACTAATATCAATTGCTCAATTAGCAAGTTATTGTCAGTCTACAAACCAGTTTTAACGATAATTATTATCTTCTAATAACAAGTTCGCCTATTGGCAGCAAATTACATACTTGCAAAATGCAACTTGCTACGTATTACGCGAACACCAATGTTTGTAAATGTTGTATAGGTATTGCTCAGTTTATACTGTATAGATTAAGAAGGAATTTGGTTAACGGCTAACACCTTTTCTAATGTAATTTTCAGGCACTGGCAAGGTTATTTTTAACATCAATATTTCACCTTATGGCCGGGATATATATTAAAAAGTGTGGCCGATATTAAAGCAAGCCCACTGAATGAATTATAACTTTACCTTCCAGAGACTGTTGGGATTCTTGCCATCTGTACTTCTAACGCCATTATTTCTTCTTCACTCAACTTATCGTCAATATTAAGCAGGAGGCCTATCAACTCTTGTGATGCAATCTCTACACTCTTGCTGAGTTGATCTAACTTCAGGCCTGCACTGTCACAATGGCACTAATGACAAAAGTATTATATGAAATGTTTAAAGTTGATTTTATAGATTTATATAAGGGAATACTCTACCTTTGTTGCTGCTAAGAATTTATTGATTGTGAGATGTTTCTCTGAATTTAGATCACAGAACTCTATCAGATTCATTCCATTGAAAGCGTATAGTATTCTGTTTTCATAAATACTGTTTACTTCGTTTACAAGATGTTCGAATTTCGTGAGTGACTGTGTGACGGTGTTCACGAAATGTTCTATGTTCAGTGATGTCCATGTAATCTTGATGAAACCAGGTTCCATTGTCTCTTCTAGCAACTTCTTATGTGGCTGGATTAATGGCTTGAAAATTGGGAATACTTCGCTGTTAATACGTTTGCTTTCTTTGAGAATCATCTAATAAGAATTAATGGTAAAACTATCCTTTTAGTCCCAATGTATTGTTACTCAGCAAGGAATTATTTAGGAACGCGAAAATTTTGAATCTTCTCCTACACCGTAGCATTAATTTGTGATTTATGCGTATAAAAATTGGATCAGACCGGATTAGGTGCGTATTTAGAAATGGCTGTATAATACACTGATTGTTAGGTACCTGAATAGCATTGTAGTCTCTCTTGAACTTGGAGCCAGAAGAAGTGAATACGAGAACTTTATTTGGTATTTCCAGCTGGAGATGCTGCATGCATTTAGTTTCTCGAATTAATTCGAGAAGACTCAAGTCGAAGTTAGCGAATATCTCTCCTGTCTCCGGGTGTCTCACGAGAATAAATGCATTCAGACCATCAAGAGCAATTGTTATCTGCAAAGAAGATGTCAATACTAATTATAGTATAAGCTCGTTAATACGAACACCAGGGGACCGTATAAATTCGTTCGTATTATCCGGGAATTTGTTTTAAACGGAGTCACTTGCATACATTTGTAATATAAAGGCTAGTGGAATTAAACATTGTACTCCTTAATCGATATTTCGCCCTATCCGTGTTCGTATTAACGAGAGTCTACTCTAATAACTGAATGGTTTTTATAATATAATACCTGCTTAAGCCAAGCCTGGAAGTACATGAGCTCATAGGCTACCAGGACCTGTGCCAGTTTGTTGTAGAGTGTGGTAACCTTGCGTCCCACCGGTGACTTCATAACCTCAGGCGCGTGTTGGTACAGCTGTTCGATAGGCCGGGTTATCCATCTGTAGAGCTGTCTGGACCAGTGGATCTTACCGGCTGTCGGAGGCATGTCTCGGGCCAGGGGAGGGTTCAGTCTGTAGTGAGAGGAATAAGATGTCATAGGGAAATATAACATTACAGTATCAAACTATAGGGAAATATAACCATTCATAAACTACGGTAGAATTTCGTTTGTACGAACACTAGGGGATGGTCAAAAAAGTGTTCGCCTTATCTGGAATTCGTATTTTAACAAATATCACTTATTGAAAATGCTGTGAAGTGAACTGAAATAGAGTTCGTGTTATTAAACAAGAAATTCGTATTTAACCGTGTTCGTACTTCGTATTAACGAGGTTTAACTGTATGCACTTATTCATAGACCATACGATAATCGTTAGAACGAAAACCCTCGTAATTTGTGGCCTCATCCTAAATTCGTATTATTAATCACTAAGTATCAAAAAAGATTTGTATTTCGTTAGTCCATTGGATAGCTATCTCCCATGAATAGCACTACACAGGGTCTAACCTGTCAGCATTGTATTGGTCCTGTATTCTCTCCAAATCCTTCTGATAGAGAACAAGAGTGTGTTCGTATTTCTCCCTAAGCTTTAGCTCTGGTAGCTTAAGTCTAGTGAATCTCCCCAGTACCTGCAGCATACCATCTGTAGACTGTATCTCGGTACAGAATGTGTCCAGCAGAGACTGTATCTGAATCTGAGTTATGAGAAGGATAAATAATTCCCTTGAACTCTCGAGAAAAACATAGAGGTACTTCTGGTAGGATATGCCCACCAATATGCAATATTTTGTTTGAAAAGTATTATTTTCTATTAGTTCAAACGTTACGTGTAGCTTACAAAGGGGAAGGGGGTTTACCAATGCGTGACAGACCATTCTTTTTATCTTTTACAACAATTCAAAAATGTGGTCTAATTTCACGGAATTTTGAGTTACTTAACATTTGAATTGGTCGCTTAATCTTAATTAAAATTAACCAAGAGCCCCTACAAATCTGGCCTGAAAGCATAACGCTACTCTACCTGCACATCGCTGATCTGTCTCTTGAACTCATCGTAGTCCTCCGGAAATTCCTTCCTCCTGTACTCCAGTACGTCGTACGGCTTCTTCTTAAGATTTCCAGCTGCGATCTGGAACCGAGAGTTCAGCTGCTCCAGGCCCTCTATGTTGGATAGCGACAGAGTGTCGTATGTGCTTAGGATAGCGAAGATATCCAATATGTGATGCAGTCTGAGAAATTACAGTATAACAATAAGTCTAAGATACATATAGCAAGTCGCATTTTGCACGAAATTTCTTGCTAATTGTTATTAGAGGAACAAAATGAATATTAAATGCTCGCTTGGGGACTGATAATAACTTGCTAATAGAACAATATTGCTATTAGGCGAAGACTACTATATTTATATAATATATTATTACCTTTTGCAAAAGTTATTGAATTTCCCAAAAATATACATTTCTGAGAAATCAAATTGTTTCTCGTCAGGCAATTCTTCAAGTTTTGTTCTTGTGAGTTGGAAAAACTTTTGATACTCTTCATTTAAATGCAAGCACTCTTGGATACGAGACTCAGCAATTGGAATGTCAATGTCCCAAAGCTAATGAAAATAAATAATTATAAGTTGAGTTTATATCCCTAACATATTAATACAATCAAGGAAATCAAACAAATAACAATCGAGTTAAAATATGAAATAACTTATATGTAGACCGTCTATTTCTATACCAGGTTTTCTTACATACACAATAGTATTACCCATAGACGGCAGGGCTTTGGTCTACAGAATTTATATACGATCTACAAAATTTTGGCTTATTTGTATGGGCTTTTATAGACCGTTTACATATAAGGATGATCTTTAAAAATTAATAAATATTCGATTTCACACTCACAGCTTTGTGTCCACTCTCTGTGATGTACTCTCTGCATGACGTCACCATCTGGTTGGTTATTTTCACAAAGAGTGACGTAATTCTACGGGGCGTGTTGTACCAGCGAGAATGCGAGTTGATCATCCGAATAGCGTTTATAAGTCCAGGTAAACAGTCAAGCATTACACTCTATGTAATGTATAACTATAACATACTGCTATTCTCATAACGTCTATAACAACATATATTACCGGATTATTCTTGTATAAGGGTTCATAGAACTTCTCTAGCGTATACAGAAACCTAACGCTGTCTTTTGCTTCGTTAGTCATGTCAGTTATCTTCTTGTCTAGCTCTTGCCATCTCTACAAAATAAACAAGTAATACTGTAGCTCTCGTTTATTTGATGAAATTTGTTCGTATTATCCGAATTCGTATTAACCGGAGTCACTTGCAAGCATTTGTATAGGCTAGGGGCCTAGGGGAATAGCTAGCCTTATCAGTATTCGTATTAACGAGTCTATTGTAATAACAACATATTAGGATTGACTTCCCATATGGATGTTCACAACGTATTATAAGAAGAGATGCCAGTTGCTATAAGTTAATAAACAGTTGCTTGCCTTTATAAGCTTAGACTTAGCAGCTATCATAACAGAGATAAGCGCCCTGCTCTGCGGCATTCGTATCTGGTCGGTGAGAGAGTCGAACATGGCCAGTCTCTGTTTCCAGTGGTCCAGTTCTGCCCTGGGCCCTATGTTGTCAGCTTCCTTCCTCATCTGCTGCGACTCGGTGAGAATCTGCTCTATGGAGGAGAGCCAGTTGGAGAAGGCGGCCTCCAGTTTAGAGAGCTCCTCGCTGTTGGATGCCAGCTGAAGGTAGTCCTCCAGCGAGCTGAGTCTGCTCAGGTCCGTGCCGCCGCAGTCGAGCTTAAGACGGACAGACATGTGTAGGCTGGCCTTAGCGTTAAGGAGAGCCCCGGTGAAGGTGTTCAGCTTAGCTATAGGGAGGAGTAAGCAGTATGTGGATACAGGTTATAAGACACTGTTATAAGAAGCAGATATTGGGAAACAGTTATATTTGTTAGTATTGAAGGAAAGTTTCAGGAAAATTTGAAATAAACTTTTCTAGTCACGCGAAAATAAGAGACACTCGCATAGCCCAAAATGTGTAATTTAGGCTAGTATGAGCGAGCTCAACTAAATCAAGGCGCGTAGAAATTTATGCTGGATGAGAGCCTGATTTAAGTGTATCGGTATAAAAACATATTTCGATGTTCTCATAACCGGACCCACTGTATAGACCTATCGTGATATGATAGTATACCTAAGAACTCCTGTTTCACACCGTCTCCATTCGCATTGCCCTTGTTACCCTCTGGGAGGTCTGGTGCCTCGTTGGAAAAGCTCTGGTTGGCGATAGCAGGTATGAATGTGTGCGTGAGCAGGTTCTCAATAGCGCCTAGCATCTCGTCTCGCTTGGAAGACAGACTTCCGAATAGCA
Source organism: Hexactinellida sp. DTS-2022 (assembly GCA_028753945.1). Taxonomy (NCBI): domain Eukaryota; kingdom Metazoa; phylum Porifera; class Hexactinellida; species Hexactinellida sp. DTS-2022. Next base: position 5,052,576 of record JAPNXP010000014.1, read on the forward strand.
CCTCTTTAGCTACATTGGTGCTATTTATAGCCTTGGCCGGGTTGCTCCGTAAGAAGAACACACAGGAGCCGGTGTATGGGTAGTCTGTGCCGTCTGAGAGGAATATCTTAGCTTTGGAGGGTTTCCCTTGCGGGGCTGTGGAACGGCTGTCGGCGTAGAAAGCGCCTAGGAATTGTATAATATATAAATGGGAGATTTAGAATAAATGGACCAACACTTTTCCAATATAAAAACCGGGCTTCACAAAGGTTTTTTGTTATATTAAAAAAATGCCCTTCCAGTGCCTGAAATTTCCTTTAGAAAAGTTGCAAACTATTCCGATATAAATAACATTCATGCAAGAAACAAATACGTAGTAAGGAAATAGGGTGTTACACATTGTAGCCTACCTTCTCCTTGCTGCTCGCTCTTATCGCTGGCAGCCTCTGGGTCATAGAAGAAGATAAGTTTGGAAATACCACCAGCTTGAAAGAACTTGTTCATTGTAATTATCTAGAGAAGGTATTGATAAGCTACAACAATTATTAGCTTTATTTGTCCCAGGTTTATAACATACCTGATCTCCATAGAGAACGCAGTCTATTACGTCATGGAGTGGGATATCAAGCCGAGTAGCCACGTTTTCTAACAGAAAGTCGTGTCTAGCATCCAACTGGCTTGTCTTCTCTTCTCGAACCTCTTGATCACGTCTCTACAAGATTCAATAATAAAATATAGAATAAGTAAGTACAGTAGATGAAGGATATAATAACACCGGTTATAAGAACATGCCGGATATAAGAACATTCTACTGGAAAACGGTTGGCATATACCCTATATAATTTATGCCGGTTATAAGAACATTATATGCAGTTCCCGACGATGTTCTTATAACCGGCATCCTCTGTAACAAACTAACAATTTTATCGCGAACTAATTCCTGTGCGTTAGACATTCTCTTTTTCTGAGAAAGCAGACCGCGTTTGGTGTGTTTCCGCGTGTTAGCCATTCTCCCTATCAAGCGAGATGAGGCTGTGAGCGGGTCTATGGGTCCGTCCTCGTCCGTGAGAGGGGTACCGTGCGTCTCTTCAGACAAGCCATTGGTAATAGCGCTGTCTGAAGGAAAGGCCATTCTGGGGTGGGATTAGGCAATATGTATCTAACTGAATGCTGAAATGAAATTGAGAGGTAGGGATTTGTAATATAGAGTTGTGTATCTTCCTATTGATAGGGACAGTAATGGCTTCTCATGCTACAGTTTCAATTCCAGCAAATAGTAACACGTTGCAGAGTAAGCGTTTGAATAAGTATTACGAGACAAATGTGTAGATTTTAGTTTATAATATTTCCAGAGTTTCTATTGCAATTGTTTGTGTATAATTAATTAATTAAATTTTATCAATTTGTTGCTTGTGTATAATTAATCAAATTTATTATCTTGTTATTTGTTTATAATTAATTAAATTTTATTAATTACAAATCAAACACAGCTGAACTCTGAAATTAACGGTAGAATTTCTTGTGTAAGAGCGACTGACTCTCCTGCTGCAACATTAACTCTGAAGTGCGTTAGACACTTACTATCATCTATTCCGAATACAAAGAACCTACTCAGCTCATCAGCCAGCAGAGACCTAACTAACCCTACGCCCCCCACTCTACGCGGCCCTATGTGATACAGCCGTCCATTAACAGGGTGCATACAGAGAGAGGTAGGCTCAAACTTAACTCTCAATCGCCCCTTATAGCTACCATAGGAGAGGAAGTAATCTGAGTTCGAATCGAACTGTTGTAAGTCTTGTATGTCTACAATAGAAAGCTCAGAGCCAATTAGTGTGTATAGCTGTGTGAATACAATAGGGAGGTCATCACAACGAATGTAGTTATTCTCCCCGGCGCAAATGTATAGGAAGGGAAAGTCCTTATGCCAACGTGTGGTAACGTTAAATTTCATTCGAGAAAAGAGGAGAGATAAGAACTTTTCATCTAAATAGATTTATTCTATTAATTGCTGTATGTTATAATGGTATAAAGGTACCTTTGAAAGCTGTGATGAAGTTCTTAACCCTTGTATCATCTAAAAAAAGCTGAAAAGCAATAAATAACAAAATACAGAATTACTTATACCGTTTTAACATTTAAGTCATCGGCCAACACTTTCTAATGCAATTTTGAGGTATTGAAGTAATTCTTAAACATTAAAAATTCACCTATTCGAACCTGGGTTTTATATTGAAAAGGTATATAAGTAAGTCCTATCAATAAACAAGGATTTATTTATACGTTAACAAATAGAGGAGGTAACAAAACCTAAATATAAATATAATATATACTCCTTACCTGTCCCTGATGATTGACGTAATAGAAATACTCCCTCGTGTCAGGAGACGGAGAGTAGCCTTGTTTGTAAGTTGCGATATTTCGATAGGACAGACATCCTATATTTGTGAGAATCCTCTGTGAAAATCTAAACATTCTTAATCCACGGAAGTTAGTGTAATCACAAACACAGTGCCATATACATTTTTAATTTTTTATACATTGTAAAACACATTCATATAGCAGTTAAATATATAATAATAATAATAATAATAATAAAAGAAGATTGGCACAAAAGTAGAGTAAATAAATAATATTCATGTTTATAAATTAGTCTGTGAGCGAGCATAAAAGCTTCTAAGTTATCAGCTTGAGTTATTTAGCGTGATGCTTTGCCCGTTTATGCTCTTCCAGTTCTCGGTTCTCTTGTAGCTTTTTTATCGCATCACTCTATAAAGTAAGGTTTATATGTACAGTAACTTCCCATAAGGAACAGCCTCGATTTAAGAATGCAACGGTCTCAAGTAATGTCAGGTCTGCTTATTATGAACAATTATTTGCTTGTTTAATATGGAAAACCTTAGATAATGAACAAGTCCTATGGTGCCAATTTAACAACTCACATAAGAGTTTGTATTAAGTTGAGTTCGCTTATAATGAAATATCTCTATTATGACAAAATATTTGGTCCTTTGAATCTTAAATTCTTTTAACAGTAGATGCCGGTTATAAGCACATCGTCGGGAACTGCGCTTAATGTACTTATAACAAACATAAAGTGTATAGGGCATATGGCAACAGTTTCCAACATAGTGTTCTTATAACGGTTTGCTTATATCCGACATCTACTGTACTAAAAGAACCTGACTGTGTATTACCTCGCGTTTGTTCGGTATCTCGAAGCTGAGCAGTAGCGACAGCACCACTGCGGCCACTTGTATCAACAGCAACACTCCAGCCAACACCGCCAGCGCTATCTGGTTAGCCACGAGGAAATCCTCAAAAGCATCCAGACACGATTTCAGGTTGATATTGTCCAGTCTACTCGCGTCCAATGGGTCTCTAACATTGTAACCACACTGGGTATTGATTTGTAGTTCCGCTTTACAGCAGGAATTGGGCACACCGCACTTTTCAACCCCAGGCGCACTGCAATTGAAGTACCTGCGTAAATAGAATATGTATGTGAAAGTACAGTCAACATCCGTTAATCCGAACTGTCAAGGGAAAATTAAATTTGGTCGAATTAGCGAATGTTCGAATTAACGAGTACAGTCAGTATTGTGACCAATATTTCGTCTGCTTAATACGAACATCTTTTTATTATGAACAAGCCCTATGGTCTCAATTTAATAACTTACATATAATTTGTATTAAATTGAATTCGCTTATTATGAAGTCTCTAATATTAAAACAAAATTTTTGATCCCTTGAATGTTCATAATAATATAACCTGACAGTATATATTATGAGTTTACATATCCACCGATGATTGGCGTTTGTATTAAAAAACCGCGCTACTTTCTACCGATTGTTTTTTATGTTTATAAAAACACCATCGGTAGAAACTAGCCAGGTTATTTAATACAACGCCGATGATCGGTGGATAAGTAAATTCTATTATTATTACCTATTTTCGTCCCATACTTGGAATGAAATGATTCCACAACAAACTAGTCCTTCCTGCAACAAATCAACTAGTGCTCTGAAGTCATCATCATCTCTGTAATTCTCAATGAATGGGTTGAAGGCTATATTTACCTGATTCCTGAACTCATCTTTATTCTGAGTAAAGCTATACGCTAGGTATCCCACTAATGCTATTTCCAGTATCAAGATTACCCCTACTATTCCCACATACACCCAGAGTAGCACTCGGATCTCTCTCAGTGTCCCCAGTACCCCGATTGCGCCTATTATCACCAGAATAGCTCCCAGCACTATGAACATTATCGCTGGTTGTGTTATGACGCTGGTTACTGAGAGCTGGCTACTGAACGCACCTAAAAATATATTTATTTTCGTAAAATGTTATTTTCCTTATAATCAATCCCACTTTACCCAAGGCTATTAAATACAGTAGAACCTCCTTAATACGAACAACAGGGGACCGTCAAAAGGTGTTCGGCTTATTCGGAATTAGTATCAACTAATAGCAAAGGCTTTGAAGGGGACTAAATAGTGTTGGTATTAACCCTGTTCGTACTAAGGAGGTTGTACTGTGATAATTATTCTCACTTGTCTCGCTGGTCGCGTATATGCCAGCTGCAAGTAACAGAGCTCCTATCACCACAACGAACAGATTGAATAGCCAGCCAAAGAACTTGTATAGGTAGAATAGAATGTCCATCCTCTCTTCAAAGTAGCTAATAAGCTGTAAGAAATTAGTATACAGTCAACTCTCGTTATAACGAAGTGATTGGGACCTGTAAATTCCTTCGTTATATCCGGATATTCGTTATAAGCGGATGATAATTAATGCATTTAGTGCTCTGGGGGAAAATCTCCATTTCGTTATAACGTGAGTTCACTGACATAATGTAACCTTATTATAATAGACATGGGGATAAGTGACACTGACAAATGTAATGAACATATAAAGAATACATGTTGATATTGAAAGATAAACATATTATCAAGAGACGTTATACTGTATTATTTAATTCAATTCAATTGAGTTCCCAATCAGATTCCCGTACTCTGTTGTTATATTCCACTCCATGATCAAATACTTTACTGTGCTTTTTCTTCTCTCGATCAACTAACAACCATAGAGCAATTGCTATAACCATAAGTTCAACAATGAATAATGCAACAAGGCAGCCAATAAATATGTTCAGTTCGTTGTTGAATATATTCTCAACCGCTGCTATGCAACCTAAGTTATTCACGTTGGCGAGCCTTGAGATATCATTTGGATTCCTAACCCCGTAGCCACACTGGGAATTGATTTGTAGATCTTCTCTGCAGCAGGAAGTTGGGACACCACACGCAGATATCGCTACAGGAATATATACAGTAGAACCTCGTTAGTATGAACACCAGGGGACCGTCAAATGCATTCGCCTTATCCGGAATTCGTATAACTATTATAATTTTTATTGAAATAGTGAAATAGTGAAATACTGTTCGTAATAACGAGCTTCTACTACTGTACATATACCCCATAGTGTTTTAGATTCTATAAATAGGATGTGCCTAATAGCAAAGCGATTTTGCACAAGGTTGGAGGAAATAAATTAGCACAATGGACCTAGCTATTACGGCAATTACCACTAGGCTAGCCATATTGTATTCTAAATACAAACTTACCCAAAGATGAACAGTTGAAATAGCGGTTATTATCCCAATCATTTATATTGTCATATCCACCGCAACAAGACAGTGATGTCTGTATCAAATCTATTACCAATCTCAGATCAGAAAACGTGCGATAATTCTCGATAAGCTTGATAATGGCATCGTTAGCTAACTTCTTTACACTCTCTTTGCCCAGAAATATGAATAGTATAAGAGCGACCTCCAATACAATCATCAACACAATTGCACCGGCGTAAATGCCAAGTAGCACCCCCGCCTCTCTGACAGAGCCTAGAGGAATAAAGTTATCCATACTTATCAACCATTTTTGATATAATATTGCTAAAAAAATACATGGATACTCCTGGATTCCTGGTAAACACCTGAAAATCCACATACATATGTATATTGTTTGTATGTATTACACTTTTCGAGTTCCCGAAGAATAACATTGTTTCTTAAATTGCATCTGTGATGACTAATTCATCGAATAATAATCAAGAATTATCCATTATTAATTGACGAATGTTCAAACAATTGCATATTATAATAACTCTATGGCAATATAAAAATGTTCAAACCCCTTGGCTAGTATGTTCTCCACCAAAATAAATATATTTATTCTATAACTACTCACCTACAGCCCCAAACAGGCCGAATATCAGCAACAAAACTCCAAACGCAATAACATAGTTCCCGGGGTTTATAAGCTGTGTGGTTAAGTCTCCAGAAATGAATGACGTATTTAGTCTAGCGTATATGCCGATTAGTATAAGAGCAGCTCCTGATAGCAAGATGATCAGGTTGCACAAATAGAATAAGTATTTGAGAAGTGTGTATAAGAAAGACCCCATGGATATAAATGATTATTTATAGAATTCTACATTCACTGGTATCTATTAAACACAAGAAAGATGAAAATACAGTCAACTCTCGTTATAACGAAGTGCTTGGGACCTGTAAATCCCTTTCTTATATCCGGATATTCGTTATAAGCGGATGATAATTATAATACAATTAGAGCTCTGGGGGAAAATTTCCAATTCGTTATAAGTATATTAAGTAGTTATTTCGATTTGGTTATAACGGGAGTTCACTGTAAAATAAATTTATTTCAATTATGTTTACACTAATAATGTAATCTCCAAGTAACACGAATGTTGTAACTTATTGATGTAATGCCATCATTTCTGAGATAAATAATACAAAATTCTTAGTAAGCAGGGCTTCAAATTGACAAAATGCTAGTCACTGAAACAACGCAAAAAGCTAGCCTTTTAAGAATACTTTAAACCCGTATAAAATTATACCAAAAGCAAAGGTCACTAATTTGTGAAGGCTTCTATGGCTACCTCCTCCAAGTATTGTAATTATAAATTAGTCAGATTATATATACACCAATAAATGGCTGCTATGCCAATTGAATATAGTTATAAATTGTATAGTAAATAGTATAGTAGGAAATAGGATATTATATTATCTGTTCGAACTAGCAATTGATGAATAATCCCGATGAGCATAACTGGAGATATTGCCCCGATCGAGAGCCTTATTTCTCTAGGCATACAACCACATCCTAGTTTGGTGGCGGACAGGTTCAGTAGTGACGTAAACAAGATAATAAGGTCCACTGAGAAGTGCGTGAAAAGCATCAAATGCATGCACGTACGGGAATCAGGTAAGCGGTTTGTATAGAGCAGTGGTTTCCAACCTGGGGTCCACAAGATGTATTACGGTCAATGGGAGGGGGTCCACAGGATGCCAAATATATATATAGGGGGTCCACGGTTGAAAGAAGTTGGGAATCGCTGGTATAGAGAGATGTATACTGTTTTTATTATATTATATCACAAAGGGGGGACAGGATCAATGAAGGCACTTGCACTGATAAACTCTGGACAAGAGGACGCTCTCTTCCTATTCTGTCCTTCCACATCCGAGAAGCAACTCGGCAGAGCGAATACGGGAGCAGATTTGCTAGTTTTGGAAGACATTATACCGATAACTCCTAACGTAGAAATACAGCAGAAACCAACGAGCAAAAAGCGAGCTTCGATAGCGGAGGAGAGCGAGGTAGATATCACGATCACAGGTGCGACTTAGTAGCAAACATTTATAATATAAAAGTTATTATGAGAAGAGAAGTGATTTGAGCTTAGATTATTCTGAAATTATACATGGTAAAATTGGCTTATACAATTGTCAAAATATTCGATGAGATTCTTATCCATCGATCATCGGCGTTACTTTTGAATTAATAAATCAATTACTGTTAGGGCTTACATACGTATATCGGCCAACACCTTTTCAATAGTATAAAAACCTGGAATTTTTAAGTCCATGAAGGTTACATTAGAAAAGGTGTTTGCTGAAATATAACTAATTCCTTATTGATATTGATGTGTATTATTCTTTAGTCGGAGCCACACAGAGCTTGTCCCTCTTACTGCCCTGCTCAGTTCCGCTATTGGAGTTACTGCAGAAGGTAACACAGGCTATCCATAGCTCCCGGAGTAACACATTGGTATTCGAGTGGCTAGACTACTACAGACAGCTGATAGCCGTGACTAACCCAGAAGAGGGAGCCAGGGTATGTTCCTATTGTTAGTTAGTGTTGTACTTTCTTAATTTCAGATTCTAATAATATGCCTCTATTCTGTTTTATTGAATTTTTGTTAGTTTGTATAGATTCTGCCATTGCCAAGTATTCACAACAATTTTATAGCAAATTGTTAACTATTTTTAAACTGAACCACTTTGATGACACCCCCTAAGGTTCCAATTATCTGTTTAATTTCGCGAATAGTATTATATATTTACTTGTAATAGAATTCGCTGTTTGCATCGAGCTCAATAGAGGACAGTTGTACAGTACCACTGATAGAACTCGAGAACTCCTCTTCCCCCCCTAAGCACCCCGCGATGAGATCAGAGGGGACTCTACTCGACCCGTTCTCACCCATGAAGTGCGGCACACTAACCGCAGAGACCCTAACGCCAGCTGATATCCACCTGTTCGAGGATAAGGGTGCTTTCTCGAATATATATCGGACCTCTGTGATCAATAAAACCGATAGTATGAAGAAGATACTCAGTAAGAGTGAGACGAGTTTAAGCAAAATCAAAGATAAAGAACACAAGAAACAAAAGAAAAAGGTACTTAACACTCTACAAAGACTGTACAGTCGAAACCGGGTTTTCTAACCAATTCTTTGCCATCGAATAAAGTAAGAAAATCCGATAGTTAGAATAAACCGATTGAAAATAAAACAAAATTGGAATTTCTTACACATTTAGAATTAATAGTTGGTTAGAAAACCGCTTTCGACTGTACATGTATAATACTCTGGGTATTTTAACTATATATGTATAGTCTCACGAAGAACACCGCTTGACTTCTAGCTTCAGCAAGTTCTACACAGACCTGGAGCCTCCCTCTGACTGCAACGGAGACGGAGATGGGACAGGCGCTAATAAGCTCAGCGCTAATAAGCTCAGTGCTAAGTCTGACAACGATCTGAGAATGGAATTGTTTCTCTCTTCTGGCAGCCACTCACCGAGATCAGAGCGTAAACATGTAAGTTATCTCTTTATATCTCCCATTCTAATGTTACGTGACGCAAAAATCCCGGAAAATTAGACACCCATATACAATATATGTAGAAGGTGTGAATTAACGAAACATAGTATTTCGAAAAGTAAATCAACAAAGTTACCCTTTGGAAGTGTTACGTTACGTTTGAACTATCCCTTTATGGTAATTAGTTATGAGCTTAATATACTCTGTTAGAAGATAAAAAGCACTTTCTACGTCCCTCCCGCTGACTACGAAATGGAGGCGATTAAGAACCAGACCAGTGACGTCACAGGAGAGCAGACCGTAGATACGTTCGATATTGAGACTGGGAATCTCCCAACGGAGAACTATGATATTATTCAGATCATGGAGAGACGAGCAGAGAGCGACCCTCATACCAGAATCAAATCAAGAAAAAAGGTAGTGTTTTGGACAAGGATTTATCCAGGAGCGCTGGAGAATTATTTTTGGAATCTTCTCCTATTCCGCAACATAAATTTGTGATTTAGGCGTATGTACATTGGATAAGACCAGGATTAGGAGCGCATTTACAAATGGCTGTATAATACACTGGTTTCGGCTTACAAACTAGAGTTGAGTTGAGTATATTTACTGCGTTTAGTTTCAAGGAATCGGCACTGCGTTCCGCTCGATACACGACACCTGGGCTGCCCAACACCCGCTGCCGGAACCGCAGAAACAGCTGAACAAAGGTCCGCTGCAACGAGAGGAGGACAACGAGAGGAGGAGGATGTCTGCCAGCCTCAGGGAAAAAGTTGGTTGCAAATATTCGAAATTTTTATGCCATACAATTTCCAGGACAAATCCATTTTTTGTTTCCGATTTTTGAAATTTTAATACAGTGGAAGCCGCTTAATCGGGACAGGCTCTGGAATAGATATTCTGTCCCATTTTTCCCGATTAATCGATGTAAATTATACTATTAGACACGAATTCGTTTCCGAAATTTCGTCCCGATTATTTTCCCGTTATCTCCCGATTAGTGGCTCCCACTGTAATCTAATTCCCGCTTTGGTTAGTTAATAAGTACTTGAGACAGAGGGGTAGTAGGTTAATGGCACGGTAGATTAAGCATCTCTACGCAGGGGGTCAAACGGCTTAGTCGTAGTCAGAGTGTTACATTTCGCGATACCTCTTTCAGCTGGGAGAAACTTACCAACAATACAAATGTATGGCTGGACTGGATTAATGCGAATATTCTGAATACGGATTTGTACTGTCAGTACAAGTTAAAGTTAAACCCACTTCCACACCAGGTAGTGTATTCGCGGATGCGGTCCAGACATGCAGAGTTCACGTATCAAGAGTCTCACTTCATTCTTGTGACTACTTTCAATGTAAACGGCAAGAATTCTCCCGCTTCTCTGAGGAAATGGCTGACAGATGCTCTCAGCGGATCTAGGATGCCAGATCTATACGTCATCGGGTTCCAGGTAGAATGTGTAGCTTATAGCGACAGTAGAACCTCGTTAGTACGAATTCCGGATAAGGAGTGCATATTTTGATGGTACCTTGATGTATGTAGTAACGAAGTTCTACTGTACTTATGAAATTTATTATTTCTAAGGGGCCGTTCGAATGCTTTAGGTAACGCTTCCAAAGATTGAGGAGGATTAATGAATGTGTGAAATAAATAATAAGGGGCCCTTTAATCGTTATGTAACCATAATTTTATATTACAAAATAATAAAAAGCGTCATAGGAATTTGGGGGATATAATTTTCGGGGATCATACGTAAAGTAACGTCTTAAGCTTATTTGCATTAACCGAGACCGCTGTTTGTTGTAGGAGCTGGATCTGAGCCCAGAGGCGCTGATGACGAGTGGCAATAAGATGGAGGATGAGTGGAAGGACTCCATTGAGAAGTGTCTGCGGCAAATCGGCACTTACAGGTGTGTGCGGTCCATCCGTATGGTGGGTGTGTACCTACTAGTGTACTGCATGGGGAAACTGTTCTCCAATATATCTGAAGTGGACTCGGATAGTGTAGCCACTGGAGTGCTCGGGATTATCGTAAGTTATGTGTACCATGGATAGCAAACATATAGACTCCGCTTTATAGAGCCACCGGTTAATGGGGTCAAAATTCAGAGGATTTATAGGACGGAGTGACAATTTGGCTTAAAATATTTCGGTTACTAGATTTCTCCGCTTAATCGGGTCAAAGTAACCTGGTCCAGAGATAACTCTATTAAGCGGAGTCGACTGTATTTGAAATTAAAGATTATAATACTTATGGACCATTGATTATTATTAATCTTTTGTTTAGGGCAACAAGGGAGGTGTGAGTATCCGATTTAGATTCCATCACACCGAAATATGTTTCGTTAATTCGCATCTCGCTGCACACGTATCAGAAGTTGAGAGAAGAAATCAAGATTTTAACGATATTCTAACTAAAACCCATTTCTCTAATCCTATGAAACCTAAAGGCATTCTTGACCACGATATCGTTGTTTGGCTGGGTGATTTAAATTACAGGTAATAATATCTTAATTTAATGTACAGTAAAACCTCCAAGAAATGAACAACTCCAAAATATGAACACTTTTTCTCGGTCCCAAATTTCCTAATTGCTTTAGACACACGTTATGATAAATCATGAAAAGTGAACTTTTGGCTGGTCCCCAGAGTGTTCACTTTCTAAAGGTTTTATTGTATCCTATTATTTATATTGTTAAGTTAATTAGGCTAATAACAACACCAGAGGTTTCTATTGACTCGTTAAAGGATTTAATCGCGAAGGAACGATTTGAAAAGTTGTACGAGTATGATCAGTTGAGGATTGAGATTGAGAAAGAGAGAGTTTTTAATGTAAGTTTTATACAATACTTAAGAATACCATATGCCATATACTTGAACCAAACTTTTTCAATATAAAAACCCGGCTTCGCAAAGGTGAAATTTTCATGGTATGAAATGACTTTGCCAGTGCTTGAAATTACTATAGAAAAGTTTGGCTGATATAATTCGTTATATACAGTCGACTCCGCTTAATAGAGTCACCGGTTAATAGATTTCTCAGATTAATCGGGCCAAAGCAACCTGGTCCCGAGGTGACTCTATTAAGCGGAGTCGACTGTATTATAAATATTGGCTTTATTTCAGTTTATTGTTAGGAGTTTTTCGAAGCGCCTCTAATGTTCAAACCTACTTACAAGTACAACCCCGGTTCGGACGATTGGGACTCGAGCGAGAAGAACCGACCCCCCGCCTGGTGCGACAGGATCCTCTGGAGAGGGTCCCATATAGGCCTGTTGGACTATAGGAGCCATCCCCAGATAAAGATCAGCGATCACAAACCAGTCTCTGCTTATTTTGAGGTAGAATAGTGAGCCACTTGTGTCTTAAGGGCTCATCATAGGGAATTATCTGGGATCGTATTTACAAATGGCTGCATAATACACTGGGCTCGTTCATGTAGGGATACAAATGCCTTAAATATTATACGTACTTTCATTACAAACTTGTAAACTGTGCTCTGTCATGAGCCACTTGTGGCACAAGTTCTAGTTGTCAAAATACTTTCGCCGGGTAGAGTATTTATTCATTGTTATAATCAAATTATATAGTAGGGCATTTAGAAGCCCTGACAGTACAAATTTTTGAAAGTTCATTACGTATAAGGAATTCTAAATTAACTTAAATTTATAAAATTATTACAATAACTGAATTGGAATTTAATTATAACATTATCATTTGGCTCTCTCTACGAAGTATTCTATTGTCTTCCTCAATCCCTCTTCGAACCTAACCCGAGGTCTCCATCTCAACAGCTGTTCCGCTCTGGTGATATCCGGTCTCCGCTTGACGGGGTCATCCTCTAGACCCGGTTTGAAACTCAAACTTGTTCTCGGCAGTCCTCTCTCCTCTAACAGGTCTAGAATTATACTCGCGACTTTTAACACGTCGTGTTCTTCGAATGGGTTCCCTATATTGATGGGAGACGAAACGTTACTCGCCATCAACCGAATTAGCGCTTCTACCAAATCAGAGATGTATTGGAAAGATCTCGTTTGCTTACCATCTCCATAGATTGAAATAGGATCACCTAAATAGTAAAATATAAATTAAACTATCTATATAGTACACATAATTACAGTGAACTTCCGATATAACGAAGTCGGATATAACAAAATGGATATTTCCCCTAGAGCACTAAATGCATTTAACTATTATCCGCTTATAACGTATATCCGGATATAACGAAGGAATTTACAGGTCCCAAGCACTTCGTTATAACGAGAGTTGACTACAGTTATATTATACCATTGATTCCGTTCATTATAAAGTTGCTAATAACTCTCCCATCTTCAGGATGCATCCTTGGCCCATACGTATTGAAAATCCTCGCAATTCGTATTTCCATTGAACCCTCATGCTGTGCTATGTAACACAGAGTTTCGCCCATTCGCTTAGACTCGTCATAGCAAGCCCTGGGTCCGTAGGGGTTTGTATTTCCCCAGTAGCTCTCTATCTGTGGGTGTATATGAGGGTCTCCGTAAATTTCTGAAGAGGAGGCAAATAGGAGACGAGAATTATGCTTCTTAGCTAGATTAATCATTTGTTCTGTCCCAACTGTGTTAGCACGATATGTACCTATAAGGAGTGGGGTAATTAAAGACCTGTTATTACAATAAATTCTACATTTGAATTTTCTTAACAGGCTTTCATCCAGGCAAAATTTTATGCGCGCCTAGATTTAGTTTGAGCTCGCTACACGCGTTTAAATTACACAATTTTGTATTACAAAAATGGGAGCATCTCTCGATTTTTACGGCATAGATAAAGTTTCCTTTTCGCTTTTTACGCGCCTGTATGAAACCTGTTCCTATATACCAATTGGGTCTCTGAGGTAGGCCTTTGGAGACGCGGGAGATGCCAGATGGTATATCTGATCTAATTTCGTAAATCTGTATTTCCACTCTTCACTCACGTCTCTCTGTATGAAATAGAACTCTCCCATTCCCTCCAACCAATCTATATTACGCTTCTGTCCAGTAGACAGATTGTCCAGGCCGTATACAATGCAGTCTCTCTTGAGGAGCTCTGCGCTTAAGTGGGAGCCTACTAGCCCAGCTGCTCCCGTTACCAACACTACTGTACGGTGTGACGTCACATTATGTTCTTTGGATCGGGTGTAGAGCAATACGAGTATTGTTAACACAAATGTACCGACTAATATCAACCTGTAGTGTTTGGGGGTACAAGCTCTAGATACCATTAAAACAAGTCTTTTTAAAATGATAAAGGGCTTATTACTTTTTTCCTTGAACACAATTGGTCTCATTGGGTATGTAATTCTATCAAATACCAAACTCAATATAGAAATACATACAAATACTACTAACAGGGTTATTAGCTAATTAAATTCCTTGATTACCCCGGTCATTACATCTAGATTTATATCGATATCATTCGGATAGTTACTGTACAATTCTGTTACCATTTCCAGTCCGAAATGTTCTCTCGCTTCCTCTAACAATTCCTGGAATATCTCGCACTCTATGTTATTCTTAAGTTTAACTTGGTTATACCCTCGCTTCACCAATCTGTCATACAACACAGTGTTATCCGTTCTCAGCACAAACACGGCTTTGAACCAGCTCTTAGGAAACAAATCACAGCTGTGATAATCTACCACGCAGCCTCCCTCTCTAACCATTGACTCTAATTCCTCTAAAATCAGGTCTTCGTCTAGGATGTTACTTTCCAATACACTGTCCCATCCACTGTATAGGCTGCCCGTCTGCGCAATATCGTTAATATTAACGTATTTCATTCCGAGCCTAGCGGCTAGTTCTGAGGCGTGAGTCGACTTACCCACCCCAGGGGTGCCTGCTACCAGTATGTTTATGCATACGCCGTTTGTAATGTCTCCTTCTAGTGGAATGTTAGATGCCATCTCTATTAAATCAATTAATATAGTCAACTCCGCTTAATAGAGCCACCGGTTAATCGGTTTCTCCGCTTAATCGGGTCATAACAACCTGGTCCCGAGGTGACTATTAAGCGGAGTCTACTGTATATAATTATATAGTTAAACGTCACTTCTGAAACGGTTTAACACCTTTAGAGTGATGATGATGATATGACAAAAAATCTAAAATTACACCTGTGGCGACAGCATGTTCTTTGGAGGCACTATAAATCCATCAACCACCAAAATATAGCGCCTCAAAGGAACTTACTGTCGGCACAGGTGTAATTTTAGATTTTTTTAACGTTTTAAAAAGATGACCTTGCCTGTACCCTAAATTATATTATAAAAAAATCTAATTCCCTTTAAATTGCTGGATTCTGGAATATGTTAATAGTACCTGTAATGGCATCAATGCAGTGTACGTATAAACTGTGTTCGTACAATCGAAAGTCTACTGTATGTACGTACTTTTATATTTGTTAATTAGATTGGAATGAAAGTTATCGACATGAAGAAAGAGAGGACTGTGTTTGAGGACATTTGCTGGCAGCTAGACAAAGAGGAGAACGAGTATCTACCGCAAGTGGAGATTAGCGAACTGGTTAGTATAATCTTATAAATAAATAATATTAGTAGTATAATTATAGAATAATATTAACTTATATATCTGCCAAAACACCTTCTCTAAAGTAGTTTTAATGCACTGGCAAAGTCTATTTTAATATTAAAACTGGGGTTTATATTAAGCGTTGGCCGGTATATAAATAAGCCCTATTATTATTGCATATTAACTGCTATGTATGTAGACACCGAAATTCCAAGAGATCCACTTCGGACAGCCGGAGACGAGAGGAATAACAGTTAAGAACGTAGGACAGAGTGCAGTCTCTCTCTCATTTATTCCAAAAATAGACGAGGTGGATATTTGCAAGCCCTGGCTGAATGTTAGTCCGGAGTCCAGCGTTATAAACAGGGCAGAGAGCGTGGAACTACAGTTCACAATAGAGATAAAGGAAGAGCTCGCATGGAGCTTGAACAAAGTTAAGATATTAGAAGATATTCTCATTCTACACCTGGAGGGAGGAAAGGACTTTTTCATCACAATACAAGGTTAATATTCCCCAATACTCTTGCCTTAAATTACAGTCAAGTCTGCTTATTGTGAACAATTTTTCGTCTGATTTATATGAAGTTTTTTTTAATCCCAATTTAACAACTTACATAGGATTTGTATATGTTGAGTTCGCTTATTATGAATTATCTCTATTATGAACACAATATTTGGTCCCTTTAATGTTCACAACAGAACATAACTATATAAGACACTAATTACTGCTATTCCGTATAGCTTCATACATTGCCTCCTGCTTCGGCTCGTCGCTGGAATACCTGAGTCACCTGAGAGTCCCCTTCTACCAGGCTAGGGTCCCCACTGGGAAGCTGATAGACATCGGAGACAGCAGCGACATGCCCGAGACAGCCAGCAGGTACACACAGTCCCTCATGCGAGACGATAACGTAGAGCTGCCGCAGGAACTGGTCGCGATGGTGGAGTATCTTAAGGAACACGCGGCTAAAACGGAGAATATATTCCAAGTCAGTTTTTTGCGATTATCAAGGGTTCATCCATGAAACACTTGCAATATGTACAATTGAACTTCGTTAGTATGGACACGGTTAATACGAACACTATTTCAGTACCTTTCAAAGTATTTTCAATATAAATGATATTGGTTAGTACGAATTCCGGATAAGGCGAACACTTTTTGACGGTCCTTTGGTGTTCATACAAACGAGGTTCTACTGTATATTAAAATGGACTTTTGGTATTATAATACGAAATCCCTATTTAACAGTCCTATTTATATCCTTGACAATAACCATGAAACATTTTGATACAATTGTATGTGTTAATAGGAGAGAGGCTTGAAATGGGAGATGGACAACATCAGAGAATGTCTCGACAAAGGAGACCCTCTAATAGGGAGTGTTCACTCGATAGCAGCCTGCCTTCTCACATTTCTAGCTGCTCTAGAAAACCCAGTTATTCCGTTCCATCTACAGATGAAATGTCTGGACGCAAGCTCAAATTTTATTCTTAGCAAGCAGGTATGAATAATACACATTTCTAATAAGGCTTACCAGTATATATGCCAACACATTTCAATACAAAACCCCTCTTTGCAAAGGCAAATTTTGTTGTTAAAATGACCTTGCCACTGCCGGAAAATCTCATTAAAAAAGTGTTGGCCGATTGACCGAGTAATCTCTCTAATAATTACGACTAATAATAATTCAATCTATATAGGTTGTACTGAAAGAACTACCAGAATCCCATAAGACAGCATTCCGGTACATAATAAGATTCCTGCATACCATCAGAGACCAACATAACATCCCAGCCATTGCTCACGTATTCGGGTCGGTTCTGTTACGCTCAGAATACAGTTTGATAGGAAAATCACAAAAACAAGAGAGCTCAAACAGAGACGAGCTTTCTATTGCGAAAAAGAAAACTATTTTCATATACCTGTTTCTTACAAATCCCGCAATATAATGCCGTTAACACATAACCAATAGAAGAGATCAGAGTACAAGCTATATGTGTGCACCTTGACAATAATATTTATATTGTTATATGTATATTTACAATTATGCGGTATTTGAGTCAACTTTAATTAACAGTTATTGACATGTGTATAATTTATTAAGAATTATACTTAAAAAACAAGATTTAGTAACTAACATAACTCAAATGCAATGGCAGAATCAACTGAAACCTCTGCAGTAATACAGCCAGTTTACGGACTGGTTAAACTAATGAATAGAATGTTCCTATCCCTCTCGGGACCAGATGATCTGTTCGAGATAGAACAACACGCCCAGGCAGGAGATACCGGGTTCTACCATTACAATTGCTGTGGAGAGGTAGACGCAGGGTGGGGCTGTGCTTATAGGTCTCTTCAGACGGTCATAAGCTGTATAGTACAACAGAGGGGGAGTAGGGGCCAGGGGACAGGGGAAGATGCGATCATAAGCAGAATAGAGCAATTGAAGGTTGCCATTAACTTTGAATGGCCATAAGTACTTGGTGGTTTTGACATAGAAATGTTCGTTTCCGAAAATGAAAGAAATTTCGAATAATCCTCTAAGGTAGCTATAGTTATGATTGCAAAACTATACAGTAATTGCCCTTTACTTTGATTGAAATAAGTACTTATGTATTCAGTCACGAAGCACCTTTGCACCTAGCGAAGTGCCTAGTACAAGTTATTTCTTGATTTATTATACTTGAGCAATTCTCCATAATAGTATGGTATACTTTCTGAATATAGTATGGCACAATTAGCAGTATTACCTACTACTGAATATGAATAGCTACTGTTTTGTAGATAGAAGATACGCAAGAGCTTCCACAAGCTATCCCCTCCATCAGAGACATTCAAGTCTCACTGCACATAACTAAACCCAAGCAGTGGATAGACCCAGACTACGCTCACACGTATCTTTCTAATTTCAGAGTTAAAGGGAGAGTCGAACAGGTCTGGAGTGATAAAGCGAATGAATTAGATATTCTGCCAATGAGGATATTAGAGCATTTCGATAAGGAGGGTACCCCTGTCATGATTGATGACGCTATTTTCGCGTATACGCTGGTAGGGTGTGCGAAAATACTCGCAAAACCTGGCGCTATATTCACACACACATACTACGTATTAGTACTAGACCCGCATACATCAAATAAATTCGTATTCAAAGACTATAATTCTATAATAGAGACACAGCATAGAGCTTCATATATTGCTGGAAATAAAATAGAGTTGCAAATAGAAGGAATAAAGTATACGGGAAGAGATGTAATGGGTACTGATGGTGTATATTGGCTGCCATTTGATGTTATGTTCAGTAAAGGAGCACATAAACAGTTTAAGATATACTATCCTTATGGAAGCAACTGAGATGAATTATTGGTATTTTATTGTATTATATTGTATTATATTGTGGGTATAAAATGACCTATCGTATTGAAATTTTTGCTATCTAGACAAGAATTAGTTAATTTAAAATAAAATAGACAACAAAATCAGGGTAATAAGAACTAATACAAATATGTATCTTCTACTTTGTGTGCTATAAATATACAGAGAACTGGTAACGCTTAAACAGTTAGTTAACAAATTAATTAGCTTGTTGTTCACTCGACTGGAAACTGATTAGAATCGCTTCTTCAATCTGCCGCATTTCTTCCTTATCGATTTCGTTAAATAGCTCTCCTCCATTGTCGCTAATAGATTTGAGTCCATAAGCGGCCGACAATTGATCTGAAATACAAAACGGCAGTTCTCCTTTAACAACGAATATAGAGTATCCCTCCTGCACCAGTTGAGTTAGGTATATAGATAGATATGTGTCTGAGATAAGAGAGGGCCGCTTCAATTGGGAATTAAGGTTAACCCATTGCTCACAGAATCGGCGTATTGTAAACCAATGCGATTGGAAGTTGCATACAAATGCGAGTTCCTTTTCTGATTCAGATAGAGCTGTGCCAGCGTCCTTACTCGAAATAGGCATTATGTTTAAATTAAACAAACTCAGCGCTTTCGTTATAACTTGTATGGAGAAACTTCCGGAGTCGTCCATGTTATTAGAAGCTCTCTACAAACCAATAAAGTAAATTCACTAATATTTTAATATGAACACTAACTAATTCAGTCCCCTTATAAGCATTTTCAAATATAATTTCTACGAACTAAGTATAGTCGAAACCGGGGGTTTCTAACCATTTCTTTTCAGATAAGAATAGTAAGAAAAACCGATGAAAATACTAGTAAAGTTGGAATTTCTTGCAAAATATTGTATCACTAATGGTTAGTTAATTAGAATAAATCGATAAGTTAGAAAAAACCGGTTTCGACTGTAGCTCAACATGTACAATCAGAACCAATAAATTTGCATAAAGTTAGTATGTATTAGAACCTGCATGGATCTCAAGTAGTCCACGCTATCAGCTCCCCCCTGCAGGTACTGCTCTCTCTCCTGTGCGTCCAGCTGTGTGGCTATCTCCGCTAGCGAAACCGCGTGGAAATGCGGCTGCTGAATAAGCGCATTCAGACAGTGCTGTGCACACATGTTGTCATCCTGTTGTTTGTAGTGACAGATGCTGTCTACGAATTCTGAGGCGAGCGAGTGTGACATTATACTATATAGCTTTATAACTGTAATAGCTAAACTAACTATATGTAGATTGTGGAGCAAATATTGATAGATTATTTAATTTATTTTCCAAAGTTCTATTATATATAGTAATGTTGAAGTGCATCAGTAACACCATTCAGCTATTTTTAGAAGGTTTATTATGTAATATTAATTTGTGACTACAATTACCACAAAATATTGCCTAACAACGTAACGTGTCATTGTAACGCAATATTCTAAAAATAGACACATAAAGACACTGGATAAAATTAATTTCTCAAACAAATAGTTTAAATCCGCACACAAACAAAATAGATACAATCCTTATATATCTACATTCACAATTCAATCTATCTTCACATAACTGCGTGGAATCAACCCAGTATCTTCGCCTAATTTCCCTTCAAGCCAGTTGTTGTTAATCTCGCTTTTGATAGAAATAACGTCTCCCGCTCTGAAAGCGAGATCGCCTTCTTCTAATGGGTAGAAATCGTATAGAGCGATACAGTCTTTCCCCTCGATACCTTTATAGAAATGTAAATATATAATAATGGTCCTATATCTCCAAAGCATTAATATAAATATCCATAGTATAGTAGAAATACGAACACGGTTGATATGAAATTCCGGTTAATACTGACACTTTTTCAGTCCCCTCCAAAGCTTTTTCAATACAAATGACACTGATTAATACAAATTCTGGATATTACTAACGAGGTTCTACTGTATATTATTGATTACCTTTTTCATCATAAGCCCACATGGTTACCCTGTATCCGTCCCTTAGCCTAGTGAGTGCGTGCTTCAGTGTCGGCTCATCGAAGATACACACCAGTTCTGTCCCTGGCTTATACCACAGAGAAATCGAGTGTGGTTTGATATTAAACTTGTTGGCTACTTCCTCCTTGAAGGTTTCCAGTATAGCAGTTTGTGGATCTATATAGAGAGCTATAGAGAATGTGTAGTGCACCTTAACAATGAGATATGATACTCTGGAATCCTGTTTGCGTATGGGTGGGGGCGGGGGGCGCGCGGGCTTCTGCTGCGGGAGCTGCGGCTTCTTAGTGGGGGGAGGAGGCCGGCGGTTCGCGCCTCGCTGCTCTATGAAGGAAGGGGCCGGAGAGGTGGGCTTGGCAGGTCGCACTTTGGGGAGAGATTGGCCTAAAGATGGAGATAAGGGAATCACAGTTACAGTAGTGTTCGCCGTATACGGTGGATGCCGGTTAAAAGAACATCGTCGGGAACTGCATATAATGTTCTTATAACCGGCATAAATTATATAGGGATATATGGCAAAGTTTTTCAGTAGAATGTTCTTATATCTGGCTATTAGCAAGTTATTTCTGTCCCCAAGCGAGCATTTAATGTTAATTTGTTCTCCTAATGCAAGTTCGCCTAATAACAAGGAAATTTCGTGCAAAATGCGACTTGCTAAACGCAATAACATGTTTTACACAGTTTGACATTCCATCTTACTTCTGGGGCTATCCGCAATAGCATTAGAAGGTTCCAATTCATATCTATCTTCTCCCTTCACATAAACCTCTCCTTTCTTCAAGTACTTCTTCACGTCTTTATCTTTTATTTTAGACTGAGGCGGTTTGAAACTCAGCGCTTCGGTTGGCAGCAACAAAAGAGCTACTTTTCCTGTTGTTTTGAATCGCTCGACACGACCCTCTATCACCTTATTTTTAACCGGAATATTAAGTTCTGCGGCATTTTGCAGCTCTGATAACGCTTGCCTACCTCTGCCTTGTTCATTGATACAATAAGCTCTGTTGATCTTTATTTCTATCTGTGAGAGTTTGAAGTTCATACCTAAACACATTCAAGTTATTACTGGCATCTTATTACAAATTGGGTGTACAGTCAACTCCACTTAATAGAGCCACCTCGGGACCAGGTTGTTTTGACCCGATTAACCGAAATATTGTTAGCCAAAGTGTAATTCTGTCCTATAAATCCTGCGAAATTTTGACCCGATTAACCGGTGGCTCTATTAATTAAGCGGAGTTGACTGTATATGAATATCACTTACCTAGCTGTTTATAATCGATGAAAAGATTGCCACGCATTTTATCCATTGTCCGATCGAAATCTTTGATTGCCTCATCGATTTGGTGCATTTTGATATACACAATTCCCCTCTGGAAGTACCCAATGGCCATGTGTTCGTTCTTCTTCAGTCCCATGTCCATATCCGTAATGGCCTCAGCGAATTGTCCCAGAATGAAATGCACAATACTCTTATTGAAGTATATGCTAGCTGGTGGTGTTATACTGTCCTCTATTATGTTATCGAAGTATTGCAGGGATGTGGGGTACTCCTTGTTGTCCATAGCCTTACAACCGAGATCCCAATACTCCAGCATCTCGATTTGAGTAGCCATTGCTTACAAATTGTATCTGAATTATACTTAGAAGACTGTAATAATGCAATTTTTAAAAGAGCTTCCTTATAATGTAGACCGTCTATTTCTACTAGACAGTCTGTAAAAGCTCATACAAACTAAGCTAAATTTTGTAGACCAAAAGCCCCTAGAGTCTATGGGTAATACTAATTTATATATAAGAAAACCTGGTCTAGAAATAGACGGTCTACATATAAGCTATTTCTTTTTCTTTTTAAAATTTGCTAAATGACGAGATATAGCAGATAGATTGTATTTACTGAGCAAGATTAGATTTGCATACAAGTGCTTCGAAGTAATGAAATCCAATGCCATTTTCATTACTTGAAGACCTCAATCAAATTCCAATGGATATTCACAACTCTAGGGTAGAGCAGACTGATAACTCTATATTTAATTAATTAATTAATTAATTAATAACAAAGTGATATTTACAATAACAATGGGGTTCACAAGTGAATCGAGATATTATACCATAACTAATATACTAGAAAACTATAGCTAGAAAATAAACATATAATTATTAGAAGTGAATTTCTTTGTTGATTATAGGTGTGAGAAACCGAGTTAATTGAGCGGTAAAAGCACGATTAATAGGTGTGATACTCTATGAAGAAATCTCTAACACCTCTTCATGATTAGAATACGCAGACGAGACAGAAACCTGGCTATTTCGGTAATTATTATTTAAACTCAATCGATTCTGTAAGCTGCTCCATGAAGTTCCTGAATCGCGGTTTTTACAGAAAGTTGACATTTTAACCGGACTACTCGGTGGTGTAATTTCTTCTATTCCCGATGCTCTGCTACTAGATTTCCCAACAGAGTTTTGAGACCTAGCTTGTAGCATAATAGCTTCATAAATTATCTGGTATTGTTCTACTGTTTGCACCATATAAGGACGTTGTGAGCGTAGATAATGTACGGTTTGAGATATGTTGATGTGTCTAGCTTCTTTCAACTCTTCTAACAGATTCATTACAGCTATCAGCATTCCTGTGTTCCCACTGCCGTTGCTACAGTGCACTGTAATCGGTCCTGAACCGAGAACTAAGATGGATTGGTACATATTCGAAATCTCTTGACACAGCAAAAGCAGCGCTTTCGCCGCAACAGACCTATTCAATTCGGATAATGGCGAGAATAGGAAATGGCTAATGCTACGTACTTCCCCCGTGTTGAGATTCATTACAGAAAATTGCTGGTAGAGGTAGTGGTCCTTGTTACAACGTTCGGAAGTTTTTTCGACCTGAAATTTATCGTATATTTGTAATTTCTCAGGATAATAACACTCGTCGAATTCAGAGCTTTGAGAGGCTATCATGACTATGATTGGGGATTTGTATTGCCATACCATACGCCAGAAATCTGGTATCGTGATAGCAAGCGGGGTTTGAGTAGCGATGAACTGTTGTTTGTGGGAAGTACCGTCTATAAAGCTAGCATTTATATAATCGGTGTCAGGCTGTTCGTTCTGAGTCTGTAGTACGACACGTGAACAGTCGAATGGTGCTATTTGAGTGTATCTGTTCTTCTTCTTATTTTCTACGTTATTAGCATCAGAAAAATCTTCTGAGTCATAGTTAATTTCTAGAAAATTGAACTCAAGTTCGAAACCAGATTGTTGCGTGCTGGGAGAAACTATTGCGAGATTTGAGAATACATTATCCATATAGTTCAATGGGATATCAGTCTTTTGAGAGGTGTAACATTCCGCGAGGACCTTGTATATGAACAGGTACTGGTCTTCCCCTTGTACCATGAACATACGTTGCGTACGTAGATAGGCTACATGCCCGAATACATCAATATCTTTCTCGCTAAGCATTCGCTTTAGCATTGAGTCTAGTACTATAAACGTACCGGTTCTACCCACCCCAGCACTGCAGTGCACTAGTATGGGATGGTTAGTTATGATAAGCTTAGAATGCATTGTGTGGTGGACACGCTTTAGGAAGTTAAGCATTGGGAGCGGGTGTGGGGGTACCCCGTGGTCTGGCCATGATACAAACTGGAAATGGTATATAACGCGTGATTCCTTATTCGCGGTTATTTTCCCTAGCAGAAGTTTTCGCACCGTATAGTCACAGTATACGAGTGTGGATATGAGAGTCACTTTGAAATGTCCGAAAATATTCGTGTCTTTAGTAGGCCAGTACTGAATGCACTTGTCAACTCCCCTCTCCTTAAGTTTAGTGATCATAACGAGACTCTGTACACGCTGGTCGTATACCATCTCCCAGAAGTCTTCTATTGTGGATTCAGTGGGGCCTTGTGTGGCGATGTAGGCGTTCTTCTTATCAGCGCTGTCAATAAAACTCGCGTTTATATAATCCGAATCATTCTTATTCTCTGTTGGTAGAATAACGCGATTGTGGTCGTAAGGAAGTATGTTTAAGTACCGGTTCTTTTTCGCGTTTATTTCACTTGTAGCGATTAAAGTAGTCGATGTCTCGATTGGACTGAGATAGCCGTATTCCTCACTGAGTCGCATGTCGTCATCAGCTGTGAGGGCTTCTAGAATCTTCGGTAGCATGAATGCGGGCACTGGGGCCCTGGCATCCAACTGAGGGTCGTTAACAACACTACGGTAGTATGATATGGGATCTGTTCCTTTGGGTAACTTCTTGAAGTTAACATTAGCTGACCAAGGGACAGAATTGAAGTCTGTATCACACGGCTGGTAAGGTATTGATCTCTTGGATACAAGATTTCTCTTGGAACGAAGTCTAGCGCATAAAATGCTGATTAATATAATCAGTATACATATGAGGAGAAATAGAAATATAGTCGATATAGCGATTATAGCTGAAATTACTCCAATTGAGTTGTTTGAGTCTAACTGTTTCGTGATTATAATAGGCTCGGATAATGTGCTACTAGTCGCGAGGTATCGATTCGGGTAGATTGAGTTGACGCATGCTTTTACATAGAAAGCATAGCCAAACCCTTCCTTGAGTGGAATATTACGGTAGCCCCCGTAGAGCTCATTATCGCCTAGCTTAAATTCTCCATAATCTACAGGTGTGAAGTTAGCTGCTATATAATTCTGCGGTTTCGCGGTGTCACTCGTCAGCGCATAGGCTAACAGGCTGTAAATAGATTGGTTTGTTGTGAGGTGATCTACTGACTCAGTGAGTGGATCGAATACAAGGACAATCAATAGATAGAACGAGATATTTCCAACTGTTTTCGAGAATTTAGGTAAGGAGAATATTCTCTCATTTGCATTCACTATTTCTGGCTGTGTAATACCAGCAGCTAGATTAGGCGCTAGATAGTCAGTTCGTTCTACCACTCGCACCCAGCTTGTATCGAACGAGTTTCGAGCTGACAGCCGTATGGAATATAAATTGTTCGGAATTAAGTCAACACAAGAAGCGGAGTAAGAGAATATCCCTGGTTCATGCAATACTGTTATTTTCCTATCAGAATCCTGTGTATTGCTGTCTGATACAAGACTACAAGTCAGATTGTAGTCTAGGATTAATCCATTCGGATCAAATGGCGAATACCAGTTAACCACTAACTGGCGACCTCTGCTATTAACCTCTGAGATGTAAGGTTCTGAGGGAGTGTCCTCTAAAGTCATAAATGCAAACTCTTTGCTGTATCGACCTGTGGCAACTTGGTTGGTGGCAGCTACTAGAATTGTGTATCGCGTGTACGGATGCAGGTTACGTAGGGTAATCGAGTTGAGTGTAGAAGCGTGCACTGCTAAGTCGTTAATATTAACCTGAATAACACGGATTCTGTATTGGGATATAACTCCGTTCTTCTCTGCAGGAGGCTCCCATCCTATTTTCAGGATATTCGCCTCAGCTTTTATACGGAAAACAAACTCTATTACACCCGGGGCATCCGGGAGAGTACGATTAGAAGCAGCGTCCGAATAAGGCCCGTTAGCAACCGTAACTCCAGCCACTTGGAATGTGTAGCTCGTATACTTTTCGAGACCAGTCACGATATGATGGAAAGAGTGTGTATAGTTTGAGTATATCCATTCAGGGTGCACTGCTGAATTGTACCGAATTAGGTAGCCGGTTAGAAACCCGTTTAAATAACGCATGGGAATCGGTTTCCACGACAAATGGATACTTGTAGAAGTCTGTGGGACAGCTAATAGGCCCAGTGGAGGTTTGCTAGGAGCTGATTGCCCGCTTTCTATTAGAAATATAGCAGAGTCACCAAACCCTACACTTGTCTTAGCGGAAATAGTGAATTTATAATAAGTATAGAACTTGGTAGCGTTGTATGTGAATGTAGTAGTCCCGTGTATACTCAAGGGTGGGAAAGTTATAGTCTTAAGTATGCTCTTTCCTAGCTCGTTAACCTCCACTTTATATTCCAATATATCTCCTGTAGTAGAGTTCTGTGGTGTTATGTCTATGCGAATAATCAAGCCAGATTTGTCAGTAGATCCGTTCACAATTGGAACCATAGGGATAGTTTGTTGAGTTGTTAGACTTATTTCGTTTGAAAAGGAAGCTGATCCAAGAGAATTGAAAAGTTGTATTCTGAATGTATACTCCGTGTTTGGAAGTAGGTCATTAATGTAGTAACGGTTTGTTGGGTATGTTATTTCAATAAGATTATTCCATATATTATTTTGAAAAGTCTGTATACGATAGCCAGCAGTTGGTGCGTATATCAGGGCGATAGGAATTCGTTTCCATTCGAGGTATATGGAATTCGGCGTGAAAGAAATAGCAGTGATGTTATCAACCACTGCTAATGGGAGAGCAGAGTAAGTCAGTCTGTGAATAGGATTAGCACTGTAAGGACCGTAGCCCACACCCGCATTAACTCTAATGCTAACTGCATAGTTTGTATATGGAGTTAAACTAGTGAGAATAACCTCTTGGCTAGAATTGATAATTAAAGTAGAGTTTTCAACCTCTCCTCTCACGCCTATATAAGTGTATATTATCTGGTAGTGATGGAACACACCGTTTAACTGGAGTGCGTTTAATGGCGACCATGATAGCTTAATGGCGGTTGCGTTAACTACTTGCACATCAAGATATGGACTCACCCCTGGTACCCCTTCTGGCGTTTGGAATTCGTAAGTGGCCTGAGGCCCAGGCCCCTTCTTAGTGGAGGCAAGGATTCTCCAGGAATATCGTGAGTAAGGTGTGAGAGATTCCGCGAGGTAGTGAGACTCATTATAAACCGGGAAAGAAGTTATATGCGAATTGCTCCTTTGTAAGTTCTCAATTGTGAGCGTATACGCTGTGATAACACCATTCGGCTTATCAGGAGGATCCCAATACAAATTGCATGCGATAGGAGAAGTACAGTTAACGTACAGATTTATAGGCGGAGATGTGGGATAGAATTCTAGAGTTCTAACTGTTAAAGTTGAGGATGGATCACTGTAGAATCCGCCGTTAAAACTTAATGCGGTTATTGTGTACTGGGAATATGGGTTAAGATTGTATTGAGTGTTTGAAATCTTGAATTGGAGTGTAGTATTGAAAAATGTTGCATTTGCGAGATTGTTTGATTTAACGATTAGTTTTACACCTCGATAGGGTCCATTGAGAGTTAGTACATTTGTGACAATTTGAATGTCGATACTGAAAGGTGTGATATTCCGCGTGTGAACAGCTGGAGGTGAAGTGGGGTACCAAATTCTAGTTCGAAATTCGGAGAATTCTGCGAAATCACTATTTCCATTAGTATTTGTTGCTCGTATCCAAACTTTATAAGACGTATAAGCAGTTAGTTGCTCTAGAAAATATTCCCGAATTTCATTCTTTGTTGAAATAGAAACAAGCGGAATGGAAAAGTTATTGAAACTGAGTGAGACAATATCAAGCACTTGTAAATCAAATTTGTACAACCGATCATTAGATACAACAGGCTCCCAATGTAATTTCGCGGAATTATGTGTTATTTCTATTATTTCAAGACCAGTAGGTGACAGAGGGGCACCGTGTACAACAACGAATGTGGCTTTTGAAGATACATTTCCCACAGAATTAATAGCCAGACATGTATAAGATCCCTGATCTGTTAGCTCTGCTATCTCTATCACAAACTGGTTAGAGTTTGCTGCGAGAATAATATCGTCTTTGTACCATGAAATAACTGGATCTGGGCGACCTATAAATAAATATTTTTTATATTTAAGAACTCGAATATATATCAAATAAAGAATAAAAATCTCACCTGTAGCATTGCATTCAATTTGGAGTTTCATTCCAACATTTATCTCAACCTGTTCTTTAAATACACTTGTTATCCGTGGTATAGAATACACTGTAACACTGGCCCACTCAGAAAAGGTGATACCCTGTGAATTCCTACCAACACACCTGTAGACACCTTCTAACTCTGTTCCCACAATATCCACCACCCATTCAGACCCGTCACTAACTACAGCATTATTCTTACCAACCCATTTCACACTCGGATCTGGGTATCCCTCGAAAACGCACTTTGCCTCAAATCTCTCTCCCTCGATAGGAAATAACGCGACTGTAATGCTTATAAGTTCAGGCGCTTGTCTTACAATTAGCGTTGCATTTTCACTATCAAACCCATTCACATAGTAAGCTGTACTGAAAGCCTCACAAGAATACACTCCGTTGTCCTCTGCATACACTTCATACAGTGTAAGTGTGGAGGTTATATTCAACCCGTCGTTAGTTGTAGTGACCTCACGTAGCTCTGGGAAAGTTCTAAGCTCAGTGCCTTTATGAGTCCACCGTATGTTGCCCATAACGCCTACAAAGAGTCAAATTAATATTGAAATATTGGTATTTAAATACAATGGTGTTCGTGTGTGATAGCAAGTAATATTTTGCACGAAATTTGCTTGCTAATATGCGAAATTAGAGCAGTGGTTCCCAACCTGGGGTCCACGGTTGAAAATGGTTGGGAATCGCTGTATTAGAGGAACAAAATTAACATTAAATGCTCGCTTAGACACTGAAAATAACTTGCTATTAAATAGAGCAATATTGCTACTGTATATATCTCACCAAAAGCCCTGCATGTGAAGTTAATATTGGTGCCAGAGTTTGTTTCTGAGTCACTAGGTCCGCTCGCTATCGATGGGTAAGTAGCCTCAGACCTTTTGTACACAAATAATTTAGCAAAAGCTGTTATAACTCCGCCATCGTTATCCATAGCTCGGCAGCTAATAGCAAGCCAATTGTCTTTTGGTTTAACAGCAGTGTAGTACAGAGTCCCACCTATTAAACAATATGAAAGTACAGTAGAACCTCGTTAGTACAACACGGTTAATAAGCAACTCCAGTTAATACGAACACTATTTCAGTTCCCTTCAAAGCCTTTTCAATACCAATGATATTGGTTAAAATACGAATTCTGGATAAGGCGAACACATTTTGAAGGTCCCTTGGTGTTCGTATTAACGAGGTTCTAATGTAGTATGTATTATTCGAATTAATTTAGCTGACATATACTGATAACATATTAACATACCATTCGGACGCCATCTATTGACAGTGGGAATACTCCCATTCTTCAGCCAGAGGTAGGTAATAGGCAATGAGCCTTGTGCGAGACAAGTAAACTTAGTATCGTTACTGTTGTAGACATGGACATCTCTTGGTTTGGTGATGAAACGAATCGAAGAGGTTTGAGTGAAGTTTAGCAAATAAATGAGAATAACAAGAAACCACATTTTAGAAATTGTGTTTTATTGATTGTAGCAAGTTTAAATTGCAAACAGAACAATGGAATAAGCGGGAAATATAATCACGTATCAAACAATAAATGATTTTTGACAATTGAAATGTTATACTATTCACAAAACGTTTCTATATGCATTTTATAGAATTAACTAGCCATAAAAAAAGTTCTTTGTTACGCCAGATGAATAGGATCATGTGATTAAATAGATAAATTGTATTGTGTAGGTAGCAACGGTGTTTCAGGATGGCAGCTGAAATATGGTGACGCAGGTATAGTAAGCGCCATTTGAGGATTCAATGCATAATTAACAGAGTTCAAAGCCAGATAATTAAATCTAGAAGTATGGATTGAAATAGTTGAAGGCAATTTGTAGAGTCAAGTTAGATTTGTGTTGTATACGGATTCATGAGAATTGCAAATTAGAATGGGGGAAATTTGATGGCTGTTTATGTCTAATAGCAAGATCATTTATTATCATAAACAATCTCTGAGAATCAAAAATAGATGTTAATTACATTCAAATAATAATAATTATGTGTAATATTAATAGATAATTGCCACTGCTAAGCATTTAAGTAGAAAGGAAGATATCCGTTTATAAAGTTTAGCAGCAAAAGCGAATATAATGTTGATGTTCTAATCCCCAACAGTCTACATCTCCATTACCCAATTTACAGGGCATTATTAGAACAAATATATATACCTGGTAAAGTTTCCCTTAGTATCTTACCCGAATAACATATTAAATTAGGCCCCTCTTAGGCGGGCTCTTACACAGTTAAGTAATATTCTGTCTACTTAAACTTAGTTTGATTGCAAATAATGGGATAAACTAATAGGTAAATATCATCATGTCTTGATATCAAATATAATTCTAAAATTATCAGTATAGGGTAAGTTCACTTTGCTTCAGATTGTAATTTCAAAAAGAAATAACATTTTAAATTTTGTATTACATTATGTAAACTATAAGTCTGGATTTACGATTTCATAGCATTCTCATTTCCAAAAAAGATAAAACACTCGATGTCTGTTAAAAATAGAACATATTTTGAATATTAAAAGACCCGTTTGATTGCATTAATAACCTTTGTATTAAACCGGGGAAAAAAGTGCTCTAAAAATAAGATCACTGATTGTGCAATAGTTCGAGAAGACTATTATTTTCTATATTTGTAATCATGAAGAGTTAGGAGATATTATTATTTCATTAATCGTTGTCCAACTCTGTCCTCTATATTCCAAGAATCAGACAGAAACTCCATCTTATCATATAAATACATGTTGTTCCGAATTGGGTGTATCAAATACAACTTTTCATAACATATATAACAACAAAACATTATGAGTTCAAGGCCTTTACCGATTGGATTTATTATTAATCACCAACCCGCGACAGATGTGATAAAACGTTTAAAATGTCTCGGATACACTGAAGATCAAATTCGTGAAGCAAGGCAAATAAGAAGAAAGCACAAGTTAAGTTCATATATAAAAAATTATCGAATTAACCATTCCAAAGGAATAAAGGACTTGAAAATCCAGAAAACGACTCTATTAACTGAGAGAGATTCTTTGCTTAAAGATATAAATTTTTTCAAACAAAAAATGAGAGAAAATTATTATAATGAGAACTAGTATTCTCAAGTCTCTACAGTATCTTCAAAAGTAATAATTATGTTAATTATTGTGATAATCGCTCTGAAAACAAGCTCGCATATCTTCTCACTACACAATTAGAATATATAGTGTTTCTTATAGTATTATCTTGCAATCTTTGCTAATTGTTTTCACGTACAGAGTATATCATTTTATAATATATTCTCCCCAAATGCTAAAATACCTAAGCACTTGGCAGGGATTTATATAACTTATATAATTCTACAATTATACAATTATCTGACGTTTTACATTTTAATTAAATACGCCATCTTATTCTGTTGCTTTTCGAAGATCAGTTTTAACAGTTGTTGTTGTTATTATTATTTTCATAGATGAAAAGTACGAATACCTTTTGGGCATATATGTCTATATTATCCGTTACTAGAGAACTCTAAACTCATTTGTATTAGAATATTAAATTTATACGAATACACGAATATATATGTAGTATACATAATATTAAATTATCGAGAAGCGAACAAAACAATAATTGCAAATCACAGCTAAAATAAATATAGATATGTGTGTTAATTCAATCTCACTGAGATGGCTGTAAACAAGTCTTATGACTTAAATGAGTGAAATTGAGTGATAAGAGTTTCGTTAACACAACACGCCTATTAGTTAAGAATTATTAATAAAATAGTAGAACAGTTGCCTATGTTTAACTGGAAAATAGTGAATTAATGGTGCTCTTGGTGCTTGAGTTTAATAGTGAGATGCTCTCGATCTATGAGCTCTGTTATTTGCTTAATGTGAGCAGTACTCACGTCAGTCTCTTCAGAAGCGATCAGCTGTATTATTTTCTGCAAATTGTCTTTACGGATAAAACCATCTGCATCTAAGTCAATTGCATTCACAATTTGTTCCATTTTCATTGGATCGAGATTAACCTTGAGGGCTAAGAGAGTGTCTTTGAGATCTGAAGTGCTTATGTGTTCGGAGGAGAGTGTGTGTTCCTCTAGTTTATGAATCTGCTCTTCAAGATCAACGATTATAGAGGTTACCTAGCAAAAGCAAATTGATAGCATTTATACGGAATTACACACATTACGGCCAACACCTTTATAATGTAATTTTCATGCGCTGCAAGGTCATTTTTAACAAGAAAAATTTCATTTTTTCGAAGCCTGGTTTTATAAACCATTCTACAATGGCCATGGATAGTTGAATATAGCGACCCTACATATATTGCTAAATAATACCTTTCTATCTAGCATTTTCTCAGCTTTACTTTTCTTTAACTCTGTATCAGTGCCAATAGAAGGGTCTACTTCAGAAACTGGCATGGACATCTCCGTTTTGATGCCAGCAATGCTCTCCCGCATACTCTGCAGTTTGTCCACTGCCTCAGATAGAGACTTGACGTCTTCTTTCGTTAGTTTGTGATCCGTCATGTCTGGTGTATCTTTGGATTCTATCACATTTGATACTATAGAAAGCATAGCGGGTAATGTATTGGGTGAATATACGTTGTAATTGGGTAGATTATAACTTAAAATTCTATCCGATTTAAATGATTATAGTTGTAAATTTTACCCTTTTCTTCTTTCTTAAAAACATGCTTTTCCAACTTTTCCTTTTTATGAATTTCCTGCTCCACTTTCTCCTTATCGATATGTGCCTGTTCATTTCTGAGCGTTTCTAGCTTAGTTTTTGGAGTTTTAGCAACTTGTGCTTCCAAATGATCAATCAGTTCTTCAGGCAGGGCCGACAGAGTTTTCCCCAAACCCTCAGGGTTCGGGGCTTGGGATCTGAGTGTGAGGGCTTGTGTTAGCAGCAATAGAGACGGTGGAACCTAATTAGCAACACAGTAACATAAGAGAGTCAGGTATGCTTATTGTGAACAGTTTTTCGTCTGCTTAATATGAACATATTTTTATTATGAACAAGCCCTATGGTCCCAATTTAATAACTTAAATAGGGTTTGTATTAATTAATTAAGTTAGCATATTATGAAGTATCTCTATTATGAACACAATTTTGGTCCCCTGAATGTTCATAATAAAAGAACCTGACTGTGTACAGTAAAATTGAGTGATTATTCAAAGGGTTAATTCCAGTCAAAGTTTATACTATCAATCAGTGGAATTCTCGCTGGAAGAAGGTAAATTAGTTGTTTAGATCAAACTTACAACTTTAGCTTACTTATGATTAGAAAAAAAATGTGCAATTTCAAATTAAGCTAGAAATTATAACAAGCTGAGATTAATGTAAAAGTTTTAATCGTTTCGGTATTTATTTTGATCTTAATCCATTACCATTTATTTGAATAAATAAATAATACAAAATTACATTTACAATTTGCAAATAATAATCAATTGAATATTCCCAATTGTAAGAAAGGAAAGTTGGATTTAAATATGTCTATAATAATTGCAATTTCAAAGGCACAACAACTGCATTATAATTACCTGTTTATCCAAGTGTAGGTTTAGCCATAACAGTAGCTGTTCCTTCAGTTTTTTCTCGTTTATACCAACAGCCCGCATGCCACGAGATTGACAAGCAGATTGCATTTCTGGAACAGTCATAGAGTCTATTCCTTCTTTCCTGATAAGGAGGTCGTCAGCTTTTAGGTGTCTCAGACACATATTCAGTTGCAGCCGTAATAAAGCACTTGTGCCCACTGAGTTTAGCATCACTAACTTGCAGAGAGCCTAAGGAACAAAAGTATAGAACACATCGAATACAATAGACTTTGCTAATAGAGTAGACTCCGCTTAATAGAGTTACCTCGGGACCAGGTGGCTTTGACCAGATTAAGCAGTGAAATCTATCAACCGGTGGCTCTATTAAATGGAGTCGACTGTAATGTGATTTATTTAGACAGTTTCAGGTTAATTAAATTTAATAAATATATCTTAGGAAATTGTAAAATTATAAAAATTATAATACATGCTGTTTCAAAAAAGATGCAGTTAGAAATATTTGATTTATCTGATAGCGTGGCCGAGCGGTCTATGGCGATGGTTTAAGGCACCATTCTCTTCGGAGGCGTGGGTTCAAATCCCACCGCTGTCATACTTTTTGCAGTTATTTTAAAAAACAAAAGTGTTTGCTATCATATCCATTGTTCGATAATAAGTTTACCACAATCAAACCAAGAATTGGTCAAATAAATTACTTTTTGGAATATCAGTAAATATAACTGGGCCATCACACAGGAGTCGGCACAGTTAATTATTTTAGATTTCAGTAAACAGTATCTATAATACCTTCAATTGAGCATGTGTCATGTTGTCGAGAGTATACTCGTCCCTGAATAGCTGAGAGAACCGAATCACATCATCAACATGAGCACTCTCTCCTCTCTCACGAATCGACTCGAAAAACTCCACAAACTCCTGAATAGTTGGCCCTTCTTTGTGCTCCTTTTTCTCACTCATTTCTAGACAAATATAAAATAAGCGAAGGTAGAAAATCATGAATAAACTAGAGTTGAAATAGATATTACCTCCCATAGTTTTCCTAAGGAATTTTGACATTTGGAGCTTGACCTTCAATTCAGCTCGTCTCTTCTCATCTTTGGTTTTGATTGTTTGAAATGTTGATGGTAGCAGGCCTGGAAATATCTTTATCGCAACAGGCAATAAGAATTCCATAAAAGGGACTATGATAAATATCGAGAAGGGAACTAGTCTGAATATATCTGCAACTGTTCGCTCAAGTTGTCTCTTCTCTCTCCGAGTCAACGAATGCCCCCTAAGTATCCTACCAGATAGTTTGGTTGATATCTTGACTTCATAAAAGAACAGTTTGAATCCATGGTAGTAGTGTAGTGATTCTTCTTTTATTCTTACCCAAATGCTAGGTTTAGTCTTCTTATCAGGTTCTTTCTTTCCATTGCTATTCTCAGCATTTTGTGGGGCATTCATTTTCCCTTTCATCTCTAGAACCTTTACAGTTTGATCCTTGAGATTCTCTTGTGTAGGCAGCGGAGGTGTTTGAGAAAGCTTTTTCGCGACTTCGCCCTTTGGTGGTTGGAAGGGTGGAATGTTTGAGCCAGTCGAGTGGATCTCTGTTTGAATGTTTCTCGAAAAACAAGTGGCATCAAATTTCCTGAATTGCACTAAGTTCCGTGAAGTGTAATTGAATATTGGAAGTATTAGCGAATTGGAAAAAGCATTTCGAGCTTGTTTTAGTCCAAACAATGCATTAGCTAATTCTGTATAACTCTCTCTACACCTACACAACAGCAATCTCGACATCTAACTAATGGAATAACGGTACAGACCCTGAAATAGAAAATGATTCCGTATTACGAATTCAAAAATAATGAATTGGACAATAAAAAATCCCTCAAACATGATTCAGGGAAATTGCAAGTGTTTTGCACCATAGTGTAATTATTAGCTATCAAAAAGGCAAATAAGGTAGTTTCAAGTAATCTTAATCATTAGGGAAACAATATAACAATCGTAAGATTGATGTTTTCAAAACTCTGTAATAAAAAATGAATACTCGTTGACAAAATTAGAAATTAGGTAATATTGTATTTGAAAAATAGAATCTTGAGTGATAATGTTAAGTAAGAGATTACGAGTCACAATATAATCCAACCCAAAACAGGGGTGTATAATCGGACTGTAACATTATAATCAATAAATCCCGGAGTATACTGTATGTAGGTATGAATAAATAAAATATGATGTATTTGATTTCACGCATCGAATGCTTTCATGTACCATTAAAATTCCTAAATTCCCTTGTAGATCATATGTAAATGATCAGCAAAAAATTGGGGTAATATAGATGGCATTAAGATAAAAATACAACTGTAATCAAAATGTAAGCTTCAATATTTAAAGATATCAATTCTTATTTGTAAGATGGATTTCAGAGTGTAATACAGACATAAGAATGTGCTTTAGGGGTGTGTATTTTGAGGTTTTTGCTTTATATAATTTAAGTATAAATGATAAATACAAACAAACAAATAAACAAACAAACAACATCAAGTAAACAAACGAATAATGGAGATTTCATCAAAAATATCAAAAACTGTGGATAACGCTAAGAAACTGCGTGCCTTGTTAAGAAAAGACAAAGAACTCGCTAAGAAATTGTACCTTATGAATAAATTTCAATTTGATGACTTTTTATTGGAGTACAACGAAAAGGAAAAGAAATTCTTAAAATATTTGCGACGGACTGAACAAATCCGCGTAAACGTCAAAAATTGGAGAGAAAAAATGTTTGTAGAAATAACGGAACTAGAAGTAGACAAGGAACGGCTGTTAGCAGAAAAAACAGACCTTGAATTAGAAATTCAAAAACTAAAAAAAGAATTGGAATTAGAATAACTGTGAAGACAGAGCTAGCCTTTTAATACTACTATAAGAGGGAAGCAATTAAATAACCCAGCAGCAAATTAATATACACAAAGAATATCACGACAGATCTACTAATTACTGGCAGAAAAAATTCCAATTATACTACAAATAACAGGCCCATTTGCAGTTTTACTAAACATGAAACTATTACAAAGAGTATTTAATAAATTCACTAATTGACCTACGAGTCGAGTATTATTCAGAAATTTGATATTCTAAAATAATAAATATAAAGAGCACTATTTTTAAACAAATGTTAACTTTACAAAGTACCAACGTATATTCCATTGTTATGTATATTCCTACTGGAAATCCATCCAAAATAGTTGCTGCCATAATAATAAATTAATTGGCCCAATCTACAACGCAATTAATTCAGTAGCAATAACAAAGTATTTACAAACTGATACAAGATAAAATCCATTGCTGAGTGATACGTTGCTTGGTCGATATGATCGTCATGAGGACGGAATTGTTACAATTCGTTTCCCGTTTAAAGTATAATATTACTACCCAGTTTATGGTACCTATATAAATAAGGGATGCCGGAGAGCTGTTAAGTACAGCAAACTTGATAGTAAATTTAGATGATCAAAATGGCACAGTTTAAGGCTAATACTAATAGTATCAATAGAGAGTTAAAGGTGTTGCCAAACAATAGGATGAAGCGAAGAGAGCTGTTAGTGACTATGTCGACAAAGGAAGTTAAAATGTATGAAAACCATAAATATCTGTTGGAAGAGAGGCGACGAGAACAAAAGAGGAATGTCATTCAGGTGAAGAGGCTGAAAGATAGGCGAGACAATTTGAAGGAACTCCAAGCGAACCTACAGCTAGAAATCCAGTTTTTTAAGCAACGTGGGGTTAGGTTATGATGTGGCTCAATAAGTGCTCAATATGCGAAGTATAACCTGGTGCTTGCTTGCATACGCTAATTGCTTGGTTAGCTTGTTCAGTTTGCAGGGTTCTATCTAGGATGTTAAATTTGGGGGGGAAGCTGAAGTGTTTGGGGGGGAAGCTTCCCCCCCACCCCCCCCAGTAGATAGAACCCTGGTTTGTGTCATTATATAGTACTTGTTTGTGTTGTGACAGGTTATGCCAAATAAAGATTAAATTGAGATAAATGCAGAAATATTAATAAATTCCCCTATCAGACTTACATATATTTAAGCTAACAAATATTCGAGACAAAAGTTTTGAATCTTCTCTTTATAAGAGTGAAATTAGTTTAGTGATAAGAGTGAAATTAGTTAGTATGTGAAGTTACTATTATTTAAAGTAGCTGTGTATAACTTTAGATTAAACAGCTTTTTGACATAATGAATTGATCCTATAAACTTAGAGTCAGAATAACAAGTAAATAAGATTAGATATTTGAGTGGGTGGTGTTTTTCTGCAAACAGAAAAGTTATACAAATTTA
The DNA here is from genome assembly GCA_028753945.1 of Hexactinellida sp. DTS-2022. Lineage (NCBI taxonomy): Eukaryota > Metazoa > Porifera > Hexactinellida > Hexactinellida sp. DTS-2022. The sequence continues at coordinate 5,091,390 of JAPNXP010000014.1, forward strand.
GATATAATTAGTAACAGACAACATAGCAAATCTAGAGTTTGGTATATACTTTCTATTTCACTTAGCTAGCTTACTAAAAATATAGTATTGACTCGTAATTTAAATTTAAATAATTTGGAAATTGACTGGAAGTTTTTATTTTCCTGGCTCAAAACATTTTAGTACATACAAATATATATAAAGAGGTTGGAAATGATTTTAGAAACCAGAGCTTGATACAAGGAAACAACAACAAAATGGCATCCAGTAATTTAGATGAAAGCATTGATTTCGATTACATTAGCGAAGAAGCAAAGTACAATCCAGAAGGAATTGAGAGTTTGCCAGTTGACATTAAATTTTGCGCAGAATTCGCATCTATGCAACAAGATAACATGTCACATACAATAATGAATGATGAATATTCCGAGTATATAAGGGAGACACTGGCCGATATGTCTCTCTCTACATTCAAAAGTATGTTTCGAAGTTCTCCTCAATACGAGAAGATTCTAGCCTTACGACGGAAGGAACAGAAACGTATAAATACCCAGTACCATAGGATGATAGACAGGAAAAATAGCTTGAAAAGAGAGAAGCGGCAATTGCAACAGGAAATTCAAAGATATGCTAGTTTGATGAATCCAATGAATAACGCATGATATATTATTGTTTTATTTATTTATTTTTATATGCATTATTTGACACCGCTGCAGCCCTTGCATTAAAAGCTAATTACAGATATATTTCTTCTTTCAATGACTTGCATCAATCTTTGTACTGACTTTACAATGTACGTAGTAACTTACCTGCAAAAGTAATAGAGTAGATTTAAACTTTCCATCATCAAATCCTCAATAGCAAAGTTGTACGAATCTGACTCAAACGTCTATTACCTATTGAATACTCAAATAAATAAGAAAACCCTCAAAGTGAGAATCTCGTTTTTTCATTCAACATTTATGGAATTATAGGCAGGAGAAAGTGTCATTCTGTTCTGCTAATAGTCTGTTGATACAAACACAAATGAGCATAATTCTTAAAGCACTTTATATCTGCCAGTTTTAGGTGTAGGTCGAAGTGCAATTTTTTGCAATTCTTCCCTCAGAATTCGCTTTACTTCGTTCTTTGCTGAGTCAATCGCTTGTTCAGTGTGAGCTTCCATGGCTAGATAAACTCGCTTATCGTCTCCTTTTGGCTTTTGATTCTCCGGGATATAAATCCCACGCACAGTAATACCGCACTCCGTGTCCTCTGTGATCTGGTCGAGTGTGTCTCTGTGTGTTATCCGGAAACGAGCTTGTTGCGGGAAATCATTTATCTCGACTTCATCTTCAAACACTGCGTTCGGTCCTTTCGGCCCATCCAGGGCCTGTCTCGCGCCAGGGGGGAGTATGGCCTGCGAAAGAGAAGCGGGGTTCGCTCCAATTCGCTGGTTAATCCCAGCCGCGAGATGGCTAGCTATATCCTTAGCAGATACAGATTTGAGAGTTCCTGTAGTCAAATACTCATTTCCAGCTCTCTGATGTTGAGTATCCACCTGGTTAATTAATACAGTCTTTTTCTGCATCTCAAATCTCTGTGCGATCAGCTGTGCCTTCTTAACCGCTGCCATATTGGTGGTGTCCTTACTCACCTGGGGACCGGCTAGTGGCATGAATGGGTTTATTGTAGCCTCGCGAACGTGCGGTTTGCTCCTAAACGCGGAATCTAGTTTTGACCCGTATTCATCCAGGGCTGTGCTTACATCTTCATCGTCCGAATCTACACCGTGTATTGACTTCTGCACGCGCCGCATTTCGTCCCTAGTCGCTTCTTCCCTCTCGTCGAACTTAAACCCGTTACACCGCTTGCTGAAGCCCTCAGTCTTGTCCAGCGAGGGTACCTTCTTCCCGTCTGCCTTCAGTTGCTCCACGTGTCTGTCGTAGAGCCCCTGGAGATCCTCCGGTACCTCGGTCTCGGAGAGGCGAAACGCGCGGACTAGCAGACCGAAATAGTTCTTCTGCTCAGGGGATATAAATGTGTATGCGATTCCCTTCTTGCCGGCGCGACCAGTGCGCCCACAACGATGTACGTAGTCCTCGTAATGGTTCGGACAATCGTAGTTAATAACCAGGTAAAGGTGCCGTACGTCTAGCCCACGTGCTGCTATCGATGTTGCGACGAGAACGTTAATATTACCAGCTTTGAAGTCAGATATTGTCGAGGCTCGATCGTACTGGTCCATACCACCGTGTAGGGATAGACAGGAATAGCTGGCTTTCCAGAGGTCGCGAAGAATCATATCCGCGATTTCTTGTTTGTCGACAAAGATGAGACACGAACCTTTCTCAAGAAATAATCCCAAAAGTTCTAACAGTTTAAAGAATTTCCGATCCTCATTGACAACGACGATATTTTGCTCAACATCCTTACAGACAATGCTACGCCCACCTACCTGCACCTGTATGGGACGATTTAAGAACTTTCTCGCTAGGATTTCCATTGTTCTTGGAAAGGTAGCTGAAAACATTACAGTTTGTCGATCAGGACGAGTGTTACTAATTATTTTGGAAACTTGAGGCTCAAATCCGAAATCAAACATGCGATCTGCTTCGTCTAGCACAACATACGTAATGCGTCTGAGGTTTGTAACCTTACCGTTGTTTGCAGCTAATAATTCAATCATGCGTCCTACAAACAAAAATGCAATGTAACACTTGTGATACAATGCAGATTTAGACAACTAGCTGTATTATTATCCCATTTGCTCCAATTTTTATATTGCTTTGTGACATGATAACTATCAGTTTACAAGGAGTAGAAAGTAAGGAAAGGAAGTTATCAATTAATGGGAAACACTTAAGTAATACGACAAAATTAGGATTGTAAGAAATAAAATGAAGGTAAATACAGTAAGGTCTGCTTATTGTGAAGAGGATTTCGTCTGCTAAATATGAAGTTTTTTTAATATGAACAAGCCCTATGGTCCCAATTTAACAACTTACATAGGGTTTGTAATAAGTAGAGTTCGCTTATTATGAAGTCTCTTTATTATGAACATAATTTTTGGTCCCTTGAATGTTCATAATAAAGAATCTGACTGTATCATGAATAGTTTACTTCCTGAATAGAGTATATTCGGTATTTTCACCTCAGGAAATTCAACTCTCTTTAGTTGACTTAATATAATTACTTAGTATAGGAAGTAAATGTGCAAACTCACCTGGTGTACACACTACAATCTCTGTTCCTCTTTTCAAATCCGCGATTTGTTCCTTAACACCAGCCCCTCCATACACACAGGTTACGGATATTTTCAGAGATTTTGTAAACTTCCTAATCTCATTATAAGTCTGTAGCGCTAATTCTCGTGTTGGGGTCAACAGCAATGCAATAGGTCCATCAAACATTTCCAAAGGAGGTTGGTCTATTATATGACGTAGCATGGGTAATATGAATGCTAGCGTTTTCCCACTCCCAGTCCTAGCAATGCCTATCAAATCTCTCCCACTCATTATCACTGGCAGTGCCTGTGCCTGGATAGGAGTAGGATTCTCGTACTTGTGTTTCTTCAAAATATCTGCTACCTAGAAAATAGTATTAAAATATATAAATATGTGTAAGAAGTTTGTTTTAAAGAATTACTTATACAGTCAACTCCGCTTAATAGAGTCACCTCGGGACCAGGTTGCTTTGACCCGATTAAGCGGATAAATCTATTAACCTGTGGCGCTATTAAGCGGAGTTGACTGTATATTGGTTAACACATTTTCTAATATAATTTTCAGACACTAACAAGGTCATTTTTTAACATCAAAATTAAACTTTGCGAGCAAAATTTTTTATATTGAATAGGAGTTGGCCGATATATAAGTAAACACTTGTTTGAATAATGTTGTTACCTTATAGGATATGCCACACTGGTTCCAGCGCTTAATAGGCCTAGGACAGTCCTTGCCTACGATATCAATGGAGTCTAGATCCTGCCGCATTATCTCCACATCCTCTGGAGTCATGCGAGTCAACTCAGGAACTTCAACATAGAAACACTTTCTGAATTCAGTATACTCTATCTTTGTGTGGTCGACATTCGTAAGTTCTTTCTTTTTATAAGAACTTGTTAAAGAAGCAAAGCTTTCCTCCCCAATTTCGTCATCCGAAGCACCGGCAAAACCATCAGCTAGCTCAGTCATAACTTCTCCCTTATTAACACCGATATTCAGAGCGGAATCGCGCTTTTTCTCACCTGTGATCACCACAAAACCCTGAAAACTATTCCCATCTTTATCAATGCTATTCAACACATTTAAGTCTCCTTTCAATTCAATTTTATTCAGTTCAGTTAGTTCGGTGTTTATTCCTACCATGAATTCGTCAAGCGGATCTGCTTCATCACTTTTCTCAGAAACATTATCCGGTTTCTCTTCAACCACCGCCTCTTCGACTTCAGAATCGCTTGATATTCCGTCATCTTCATCATTGTCTAGGGTCCATTCTTTTCGCGGTTTTTTAGAATCTGGTTGTTCCTGCGGTTCATCAGGTGCCTCATCTACTTTCCGCAAATTCCGCCAGGCTTCTATCCGCTCTCGGCGACGCTTCATCTCCTCATCGATTCTAGATTGTTCCATGGGAAAACTTACCGCGTCACTCTCTCTCGCTTTAGACTTTGAGATTCCGTTCTGCTCACTTGATTTATCTAGAATAATAGTTTAATTTCTGCTCAAAAGCAACAAGGCCGTAACACCTAGTACTAACTGTAATTGATACCAAAGTTGGTAAGGTAATTGATTCAGGTTGAAATCTAACAAACTCTTACGGCCATGTGTTCTTACCCTTTCTGCGGTCCCGATCAACAGAGCGATGTCTCTTGGAGCGTTCGGGGCTGGATCTCCTTTTCTTAGGCGACGGAGATCTCCGTTTGAACCTCGGGGACCGAGACCTGCGCTTGTGTCGCGGGGAGGGAGAGCGTCTCTTCCCTCTCGGGGACCTGGAGCGGGAGCGGGACCTGTGGTTGGGTCTGGGAGACCGAGAGCTCCTCCTCGGTTTAGGGGGCGGAGAGCGAGTCGGTTTAGGTAGGGGAGAGCGAGTCGGTTTATCTCGCGCTCTGACGCTGCTGTTCGATTTCTGACTGCTGCTCACTCTCTTATCCTCCCTCGACCGATCCTTCCTCGTGTCGCTATTGACCCTGGAGCGTCTGTCGTGATCGCGCTTTTTCTCGGCGTGTTTGTCGCGGCCCATCTGATACAAGCTAGAAATAGTACCAACTACAGACTAAGATTGCTTACTGACTGATACGAATAAATAGTGTAGATTGAATGCTTCTTTTTAGGCAGTTATTACCAAGCGTATTCTCGTAATATTTTGATAAGCAAGTATTAGCTTCTTAGAGAACTGGAAATTTTCAAAATTATTCAGAAATCAAACAATTATTGTACAATCGTTAACACATGAAACATCGTCTTAAATTAAATGGCATAATTTTACAATCTCTTAGTAATAAGACGTATATAAATTAAGGAAGGTAAAAAACAGCGATTGTGTCGAAATACTTGACGTAGTATTATATTTAAAACAAAACAACTAAACGATTAAAAGTAGCTCAAAATAGAAATAATAGCTTAGTTAGTATGACATACTAGAGGGTAAAATATATACAAGATTACTACAACTTTCAATACACAAATAAGACGAGCTAATCTTACAAACATTAATAGAAATATACAATCCAGTTAGAGTATCAGCTGATATTTACAGAACAAATCAGGGGTACGATGAGCCCATAGCGAAGTTAGCAGTCGGTTTGAAATCGTAATCTCCTCCTTGTTTATCCAGCCATATACAGCAAATCAGGAATAGATTGATGGCTAGGATCGCTATCTGGAATAATGTCACCCCTGCGAACACCACAACGACTGCAATTAAGTATTTTGAAACGATATTCAGTAGCCTTTGACTACATCCTTCATTGAATGCTGCGCTGATTGTACACATAGCTAAAGATGCGTTACAGCAAGATTGAGGCAGGTAAGGACTGGTGAAATTACTCCCGTTAATAAACCAACTTGAGTAGTTGTTATACCCACAGCACATGAATGCGTTCTGCCACCCGTCTACGACAGTCATGAACGCGGTGCTTTGGTTATACGAGAGTACAAATTCGTTGAATATGTCTTCAATGGTGCTATCGCTAGACACCTGTTCCCTCAGTACAATGCCAGCGGCCATCGCCCCCACCTGCGCTAGTATAAGCAACAACAGCACTACCATGTACACTGACACAGCACACGTGGAGAATACACGGAACGATTTCTTAGAAGGAATGGAAGATATACTGGAGACGAGACCGAGGATAGAAATTATAAGGAAGAGAATTCCCAATGCAAAGACTAGAGCCACGAGAGCTATGAGAGATCCCAACATTATATTGCTCAGGCTGGCAACGACAATGAGAGTAATGCCTGTCGCGATTAGAAAGAGACTGAGAATAACCGCGAGGATGTTAATTAATATCAAAATCAACACCAAACATATTTTACTAACCAAAGCCTTCTTTCCCATTGTCCTAAATTCTACCAATCTCTAAACAAAATACAATTAATAGTAGAATATTTGATATTTATGTTATAAGTGTAGTTGTTGATTCGGCAACATTATAAAGACATTATGCACATATTGCAAGCAACAAATAGGTGTATGTAATTTGCTGATAATAAACTTCTGAATTCGTAAAAGAGAATAGATTTGGTTGATAATTATATTACTGCTATTGTAGTGTTCTATGCCAGTTCTGTTATAGAACAGAAAATATTCTTATTAACTTAGAATCACTACCAAAAATTAACATAAGGAATTTGAACTATAATTAGATTAAAACATTATTAGTGGGTTTATAATTATGGAGATTCAAACCATTCCAGACAGCTACAAAAGAGGTTGATTGGAATTCTTCTATATAACAACAGCAAAAATATAATTTGTGAAACTAATCAACAACAATAATAGCTTGATAATTAATACGAATAGCAATGAGAAAATTGCAGAAATCAAGACAAGGAATAGCAACCGTCAATAAAAACAACAATAAAGCTATATATACATACACACACATAAAATATAATCAGCCATTAGTAATCTCGTAATTCAAAGCATATACAAAACAAATAATCTATTGGGACATCATAATTGAATTATCTTGCGCGAAAACACTTCCTGAACGGAAACGGTAAGCAGCATTATGTCCTTTGTCCAGCCAGATGCAGCATATAAGCAAAATGTTGACAGCTAATATTATTATCTGGAATACAGTAATCGCTGCGAACACTCCAATGACATAGCCTATGTAATCAGTGACAAGACCCAGGAGCCTTTGATTACACCCTTGATTGAATGCTGCGGTGATTGTACACATAGCTATAGATGCGTTACAACAAGATTGAGGGAGATAAGGACTGGTGAAATTACTCCCATTAATAAACCAACTTGAGTAGTTGTTATACCCACAGCACATGAATGCGTTCTGCCACCCGTCTACGACAGTCATGAATGCGGTACTTTGGTTATAGAAGCGGGTTAATTCGTTGAATATATCTTCAATGGTGCTATCGCTAGACACATGTTCCCTCAGTATAATGCCAGCGGCCATCGCCCCCACCTGCGCTAGAATAAGCAACAACAGCACTACCATGTACACTGACACAGCACACGTGGAGAATACACGGAACGCGTATTTAGAAGGTAAGGAAGAAATACTGGAGACGAGACCGAGGAGAGATATTATAAGGAAGAGAATTCCCAATGCAAACACAACAGCGACAAGAGCTATGAGAGATTCGATCCTTAGATTGGTCTGAGTAGAAACTATAATTAAGATAACGCCTGCCGCGATTAGAACGAGACTGAGAATAACCGCGAGGATATTAATTAATATCAAAATCAATACCAAACATATTTTACTAACCAAAGCCTTCCTTGCCATCGTTTTTCCAAATTAATCTGATCCAAAATCTAATTAATATATAAAGTGTATTATTGAGTTACTTTTAATTATACATATAATATGGTTGATATTCTTAATTTCTTATACACATAATGGCCATTGTAATAGTTCATACATTTTTCAATTTGCACAAATAAATTCAATAGAAAGTCATTAAGCATGTACCCACTGTATAATAATTGAATATTAAAAATGACTCAAATCCTGGAATAATATTCCAAAATTATTTGGAATACGTGGTTATAGTAATTTTGTGATTACAAACATTATTATACCATGTAATACAAATATAATTCTTGTCTGGTAAAGGAGAAATACAAAGAAGCAGTATAATTAAGAGAACACAAATTATATTTAATGCTTGAAGAAGACAACCATCTTAGAATGCCTAATCTACTAATGGTGTTTGGTTACAAGTGCAAGTACTCTCTCTAATTACGCATTACACACTGTAGATACTCAGAAACGGTAGGGAAATGAAATAGTAAAGTGGATTATGTAGGAGTGAGAAGCAGAATTATACGTCAATCAATAATAGGAGGAAAGGATAATTTACTTATAACATTGGGGTAGCAAAATATAAAGTTACACAATCTATTTAAGATCTTTAAAATACCTTAATTACATGGGGAAAGTTAAAATATGATATTTACAAATAGTTAGATATTAAAAACATGCTCGTATATGAAAGCATGAGATAACAATAAACAAACCGAAATTTACTCCTAAAACTGAGTCGATAAATCCATAGTCTAAATACAATTTTTCTTTAATTGATAAGATCCAAGGTACCCCACATATCTGCTACCTCTATCGGATCAATGTAAGACAGACAGTCCATATGGTAAACTCCTATGCCTCCCAAATCCATTTCTCTAATTGCTTGTATCTTAAACGATAGACTCATTTCATTGTCATACCATCCCTGTTGTACACCATTAACCATGATGTATGGGGACATATAGCTAGAGTTCCAATGTGTAGTTGTATGAGAAGTCGGATCATTAATTAGATTATAGAAATCTTTATAAAACATTTTCTTTCCAACTCGATCGCTACAGATCGGCTTGCTACTCCGCTCCTGTATTCTACACAGATTATTCTTATCAACGGATAAGCACTGGTACATATACCCATACCATGGCAGTGCTACCACAACCTTATTCAAGGCTATTCCTGCTTCAACATAAACAACAACAGCTCCTAACCCTTCATAGAAAGGGCTATTCGCACGTGCATAACATGGAGGCCCTTCCTCTTCGTCCTGTACATCGAAAGACAAAATAACAAAGTAATCAACATACTTAGCAATGTAGTATACGTCATAGCAACGACCGTCAATACAGTCCCCTGACCAGGGCACGTTAAGACTACACTGGTAATCCTTATTGACAGCACGTAGGATATTGCAAGTGTAGTTAACTAGGCTAGTGTAGTAGGAAGCATGATCGAAATCTAACGGGCCTTGGAAGTCGAAGGTAATTCCATCTAGATAGCGGGATTGTACGGTTTTAATGGTATCTTGGGCCCATTGGTTATGAAGGGAATTGTTAAGGACAACTCTCAGTGTTGGGTCGACGCGCAATACTACAGGAACTTTCTGCTCGTGTGCGTAGCAGGCAAAATCTTGGAGAAATTCAGTGTCATTGAGTGGTAAGAATATAGTAGTTAGTTTATATAGCTGGTAATAGCGATATAAGGAATAGCCGAGGTCAGTCATAAATCCTATAACAAATTTCCTATCCTTCGGGAGAGGAATGATGTCACAAGAATCTGAGTAGCGGCAGGGACATTTTCCAACAGAATCTTCTATGCTCTGAGACAGGGAGACCAACAGAATTGTAAGTATAAAAAGCGAATAATAATATTTACCCAGATGTAACATACCTCTAAATATTGAGATAATATTCAATAGATGGCTTATAGTGATAAGTAAAGAAAATTAGGAATAATAAAAAGTTGAAAAGAAACGAGGTATATTATAATTAGATGAACAATGGTTTGAAATTTAAAATCTTATTCTGAACAAATAGGATTTAATTTGGCTCGAATCAACACGTGAAAACAGATAAAATCATCTGCAATAATGTATTTAATTGGTATTTAATGAATCTGATACCATTCTAATATTTCAATTATATTACAACAGTATTTCCAGTTTACGTAGTTATTTAATGAGAATAGAATAGAGCAATAAACAAAGTTACCAATATTAATTAGGCATCATTTTGAGTCTAAACAAACTTCTCAATTGTACGAAACAAAAGGAGAAAGCTAATAAATAGAACTCTAATTTAGTTAGACTATACTCCAAAAGTAGTTAGTGGAAATAATCAGTAAGTAGGTATAGATAATAAATTTTTGTCACTACTTCACAACAAATAGACACACAGGCTGTGTGCATTATTATCCCATTAACTACCTAATAACGAGAATACATTTGGCTTTGTTTTTAATATCACTAATCGTTTTCGAAGTTGCAATTTGTAAACACATAAAAGATACAAATTTGTATATTGATTTACTTTGAACTTGGTTAATGAGGCAAGCAATTGGTTTATTGTTTAGAGCACAATAACACAGTAATTGTGTTGATACACAAGATCAGTTTATTCATTAAGAGATATTCAATGGATTAAGTGGCGATAAGAGGAAAGGAATAACTGCTTATTCAAGTAGGGCTGTTGAAATGTACATGCATGTTGCATATAAGTGGTATTATAAATAAGAAAATTATGTCATAAATTGGTTGTAGAGTATTTATACTGGTGATATGAATTTAATTAATCCATAAAAGCTAGTAGTGCAGGCGTCAAAATATGAGAGCAAATGTGTTAATTCAATAATACGGTATAATCTAGGAAAATATAAGAGAAATAGCTTTAAACAAGTCTATATAAAATAAAGTGAAATATTATACTCAACTCAGCTATGGTTAATGGAACGGAAATGTAACAAAAACAAAGAAATTGCTACGAACAACATCCAAATCTTCTCCTCGTGAGGGGCATTTCTGCCACAAGATTCCATTTCCCTTTCTTCTCGTCGAACGCTTCCATTGTATTCAAGCACTGAGATCCGTTATACCCCCCTACAGCATATATCTTCTCACCCAACAATGCAAGCCCGAATCCGCTACGAGTACACAACATTGGTTTCGTAATACACCACTGATCCGTGTCTGGATTGTATACCTCTACAATGTTAAGCGTCTCGGCCTGTTCACATCCCCCTGCTACATACAGTCTGTTACCAACACAAACAGACCCAGCCATTGATCGTTTGTGTTGCATTGAAGATGTGCTGTGCCATACTCTAGCTGTTGGACAGTATACTTCACATGTTCCTAAGAACAATAATAATCAAATCAGTCATTGAGATAAATTCCTAATTAGATACATATGCAATAACAAAGTTAATAACCTTCTTGTAGTAGCAATGTTAGATATGGAAGCCAAGCTGAATTACATAGAGGAAGCTAGCTGGCTTTAGAAGAGTGGACTAATTTACTGATACAAGTTTTTTGTTCTGTAGTTGCAAGTCATAAAAATGCAATTAATTTGAATAATTCACAGATCCATTAACAATTAGCAGTGTATTGGCAATTAACTTGCAATATAACATGATTGTATCTGACTTTTACAAGTGTTCATACATATGTTTCAGCCGAAATAAAATCAGATTGTTTGTATTAATACACCAAATCAAGCAATGGGAAAGTAAAGATAAATTACGTTTATTAAAGTCATTACCTAAATCTCCAAAACCATCATAGCCACCAATCGCGTAGAGAGATCCGTTAAGAACAGACACAGCCATCATTGAACGCCTTGAAGCCATGCTCTCACAGTATTCCCATTCCCGCGTGTCCAGATTAAAAGCTTCTACTGTCAACAAACAATCGCTAACACCGTCATATCCCCCGACAGCGTAGATTGAATTCCCAATTGATGATGTACCTACGCTGCTTCGTGCCTAAATGCAAACTAATTAATTAACAATAACATATTAAGTTAGTCAGGTTCTATTATTATGAACAATCAAATGACCAAAAATTTTGTGTATTATAGACTTTATAATCAGCGAACTCAACTAAATACAAACCCTACGTAAGTTGTTATATTGGGACATAGGGCTTGTTAATTAATTAATAATAAAATGTTTTCAAATTAAGCAGAAAATATTGAGTTATTTATAATGTGAAAGTTTATATTACAAGACGGGGGAAGGAGAATAATTTAACCGTAAATAAGTTAGCTTTTTCGGTTATAGTAGATTATTTTCCACATAGAAAAAATATTAAAATTCAAGAAATATTCTGTAAAAAAGAACTTTTTTGTGTAATATGTGAACAAGTTCAACGTATTGTGCAATATACACATAATACGTGATACGTTTATTATACAACTTAGCTTATACTATCAAAATAAGCAGCCTGACTGTAAGTACGTAGTATAATTATAATTGTTATATCAGACCCACCTCGTACATAGAAGGGAGCATCTCCCATTGGTTCTTAACAGGGTCGTAGCACTCACTAGTGGAGAGAGCCTCAAACCCGTCAGAGCCTCCGAACACGAAGAGTCGTCCTTGCACCAACACAACCCCAGCCCCGCGTCTCGCTACGTACATAGGCGCACACTGCTCCCAGGTGCGTCTGAATAGATCGTATTTCTGCACTGTATTAACTGTAGTCCTGCCGGGGTTCATTTCCCCGCCTATGAGATAGAGAACTGAATGGATACAGGTCGAGAAACGAGGAATGAATTGAAAACTGTCTCGAGAGCTAAATTGTTCAGGATTGATATGAAACAATTGTAATTCTTCAAACATACTCGAACAGCTGTCTACAACTTCTGGAAATGTCTCCAATGTTTGCTTCAATTTCTCAAAAGGAATTAGAGGTAACTTAACAAAACAAAACACTTTACCCATAAAAGGCAATCGTTCGCTCTTCCTATGACTATACCATTGAAGGCAGCAATTTAACACTTCAATCTCGTCCTTCACTTTCAAGGTATCCTGTTTTATTAACGCGATCAATTCGAAATGGGGGATCTCAAGAAATTCAGTTTGTTCCATAACCTCAGTGAAGTTATCTACTATATAATCATTAGCATTGCTGACCAGTTCAATACAGCTAAACCTCTCGGCGATAAACCGTATTCCGATACAGTTAGAAGAGTCAATCTGAGACTTTAAATATACTTCACAGGCATTTTGTACTGAAACGACTTGAAAGAGACACGAAGCCTCCAAAAGCTCCTCAATATTATTCCCATTCACATCTATAGATCCAGTGTACATGAACTCTAATAGCTCTTTGAAAGCATTCGCACTTGTGCTTTGTAATTCAATGTACTCGGAATTGGGCTCACCAAGTGTTGACGTGAACATTGTATTGAAATATGGAGAACAGGATGCTAATACAGCTCTATGTGCCTTATGCTCAATGCCCTGTGTACGTATAACCACATCGGTGTAGTTATTGTTCAGAAGAAATGCATGCAAACCTGAAAGAAGATTACCAGCGTGAAATTCATCGTTGTATTCACTAGTGGTTTCTGTTGATATTGCACTATTCTTCCGTGAATCCATTTCTTGTTTGTTTGTTTGGACTAAATTAGTTCAGGTGCTTTGAGTATGATGTAAACTAATTATTTTGCAATGGAAAGATAAGCATGCATAAACTCACTTGTAATTAAATTTGTTATGTGTGTAAACTAAATATCGACAGCAGCTAGACACAATATATTGTTTTAATTACTCTGTTTATGGATTAAATTATAGTAATTTTAATTCGTTTTCTCATTGTTCCACATTCTTATTAGAGTAAATACATAATAACTTGTTGAAAATGCAAAGTTTAATTGGTACTAAAATGGTATTGGGTATCTATCTACTTAGTAGCAAATGTTAGGTAAAGTACATATATACGGGGTAAAAATTCTAATCTAATATGAATCTTATGGCTTAATATGAATATAAATAAAATTCCACTAAACTAAATGACTTCAATCGAAAAATAAATAATAAAGGTTTACAATTTTATCTCAATTAAGAGATTGTCCATTCGAGACAAGATTCAAAACCGATTTATTAGAACTCATTTAATACTTGTTAAAAGAGATAAACATATTAACTGCTGTTAATAAGTGCTTGGAAGAGTACAAAGTTTAGTGTAAAATTTAATGAGAGTACACTCTGTTCTCTCTAATAGTCCACCAGTGGGGAAATGGCCCAAAGTGGACTATTTTAGAACATGAACTATTGCAGATATAGAAATAACTGATTTGGACAAGTAAATTAGTGGATTATTAGAAAAGTCGACTATTAGAGAAGTGGACAATTAGAGAACAGACTGTATTGGTATTGTTCAGGTATCTGTAGTAAACTTAAAACATTTTAGACTACATAGTAGTCAGCCCAGTAAAAGTACACACATTTATGGAGGTATAATGAATAAGTCGCGTAACCATCATCTGATTTTTCACTAACAATTTGCAATAAATTAAATATGAATAGAATACAAAAAGAATATAATTTGTTAACTAATAAGCTACTCGAATACTTGTAAAATGAAGGATGTTTGTATTACGAGTCTAAAAAGTAATCTGAACCAAAACTAACTAATAAGGTGATAAGTGCCTTACAATATAATTATATTAAAAGCTTGCGAGTTAATACGTAATTAATTGTATTCCTTCTTGCTTTGTCTGTAATTAATTGATCAAATTATCATAAAATTAAATAGTTTCAATAAATTTATTAGCAATTTAAATCTAATCTAATTATTAAGGAACGTAGAACGTAAACAAATGATTGAACAATAATGTGGTTAAACTAATTATACTAATATGTTAGTAGGAAGGTTTTACAAATAGATCAAATGCAATTGTTAAAATTGAGTATTATTTTAACAATTATTGGAATAAAACAATTCTTTTGTAACATAAAGAAGGGAGGTATCCTAGTCTAATTAGAAAATTATTTTGATTTCTCGCATTTAAATTACCAAAATTTAAATTTGGAGTAGAATGTTGGTGAATATATTTCCACAGTTTCTATCACTCTATAAACAAAGTATTTCAGCTAATCATTATGTATAATTCACAAGTAGATAATAGAATAAATTGGCTCGGTAATAGGCTAATTACTACAATGTTTAATCAAAGCAATTCCTTATTAGTATGGTATTATGAATATAACGTAACACAATAAACATCCAATTATTGGTACATATAAGTAAGTAGTTGAGAAAAGAATTAAGTTTTCTCATCAGTTAATTAGTTGAATACTGGTAACCAATTTGGAAATCTATATAAATAAAGTCAGACAAGCTTTGGGAATACGCACCTACTAAGAGTATCCTCAGTTTTGAAAGGCTTTAGCTTGCACTGTACACAGTAAGGCTGAAGACCTTGAAGAGAGATATTCTTGGCCGTTTAATTCGCAATACTCTACACTATAAATATTCAACGACAGGTATAACGATAGTTAGAGCGCAGACTACGAAATTTCGTTAATTTAACGGTTAGGTCGAAATGGATCGCGAAAACACGAAAAATTACAACTACACGATCAATGGGATTCTGGGACTCAAAGTGGATGTACCGGTTAGCAGAAGCTCATCGCTGTCAGTCGATATGAGTGAAGAGGAGGGATTTAAGCTCGATGGGCAACTCGGATCTGGATCGGAAGAGAGCTTGTCTGACGAGAATGATAACCAGAAAAACAGCGAGAAAGACTTCCACACAGATTCTATGGACGAAGATACACCTGGCAAGAAGAAGCGACGCTATAGAACAACCTTCACAAACTTGCAACTCTCAGAGTTAGAACGTACGTTTCAAAAGATGCACTATCCTGACGTGTACACTCGGGAAGAGTTAGCATACCATGTGGACTTAAGCGAAGCGAGGGTCCAGGTAAGAACATTCTAAACAAATATAATGTAACTGTGTATACCACTTAAATATGTATATTTATATTATTTTAATCAACAGGTTTGGTTTCAAAACAGAAGGGCCAAGTGGAGAAAACGCGAAAAACTTCGCACGGACCCTACCAGGGCTCTCCTCTCCTCACTGAACCAATACCAGCTGCAAATGGCGCAGGTTATTCCCAACCAAGCTGTCTTAAACCTACCCGCTAGTTTCTGTATACAAGGTCACCAAATGCTAGGTGCTACAGTCCCCCAGGTGAATCCGTTTGTCTCACTGACAAGCATTCCCGGGCCCGCTCTCTACCAGGTGCCGCTTGCCAGTTCTGTGCAGACCACTCCAGCTGTTTAATTAGATAATGCACTGTATGTACTCAGCTCAGCTCAGAGGCGCGACTAAGCAGTTATGCGGCTGACATGTCTTGCAATATACATCAAAAATACAGAAAATATATAAAAACACACTTTTTAGTTTTGCATTTGTGTTTGTTTTGCGTTAAATGCAGTATTTCTTCTCTTTGTAATTTGTAAGTATTCAATGTACATTAAGCGAAGTTTAGATGAATTGCAGTGCATTACAACATTACAACATATGGGATGGGGTTTTAGTATGTAGCAATATGTGACCGTAAATTATGCAGTTATTCATAAAAGTAGTTACTCTCAGCACACACAAGATAATCATATACTGAATAAGAACCAAAGGAACCCTTAAAAGATAATAATACATTTTAAATAGCATTAATCTTTAATTCAACAAGTTTAATTCAATGTTTGAGTGTATTTAAGTGGAAAAACATAGATTAGGAGAATATTACATCCACGTGTTAAAGTTAATATGAATATCAAAACACCGTAAACAACACTAATTGATAACTAATGTATCTTATCAATATGACTAAGCTTAAGATAACAACTAATAAGTAGATGGAAATCGTACTGTTTTAAATATATCGTGGTTAAATGAATCTGTGATTAGACATCATAATAAGATAACGTTTGTGGCAGGTAATTGAGGCATAAAACGTCATTATCTGCTAATTAATTTCCTATAGGGATTGTAAATAAAGTTTGTGACCAGATTTAAGAATCCTTAACCTAATTTCATTATGCAGTGTTATATCCTAAGCTATTTTGATGCAAAGCTCTTTTCTGAGACATCAAACGTTTCCTAAGATACCTGACAGTAAAATGGCATAATTAAATTGAAGTAGCCAACGAAAACCTATACGAATCCAAATTATTCGAAAAAGGACATAAGCTATGTGTTAAAGATGAAATGACATAAGCGTAGGTGAGATGACAGGAAAATATTAGGGGCAGCCATCGAGTACTAAAATAACATAATGAAAGGATTCTAAATAGACAATTGGATATTATAACTAGGTTCTAGCTAATTCACAGTAAAATAGGTAAATCACTCAACAAGAATTAGTGGCACATGCGAGGAAGTCGTAGTTACATTAAACTAATGTCAGAACTATGTAAGGAACAGCCAATTATAAAGTTCAGTATAAGAATCAGTTAGTTAACGATGTCCGTAAGCATTACATCTGGAGTGAATCAGATCAATTCAACTCGGCGCAAAGTGCATTTAAGTTCTCTGTAATAGGGATAATGGACTGTTGTGTACAAAATAAGAGAGATGACTGTCAATGATAAGATTCAACACATTTCTTAATCAAGTGATGATATCTTAAGTGGATCATTATGTAAATTCAATCAACTAGGAGACGTTAAACTTGTTTAAGCTTCTCTAATAGGTTAACTCCTATAATACAATTAATAATGTGGTAATACTAATATGCAGAACTGTAAAATTAGTTAGGATAAGGAATTAGCAATCAAACGTGAGGGTATTTATGGTATAAATAATTTAATTAAACATTGCACTTAGATGAAAAATTAATATTAATTTAATATAAAATTGCTAAATGAGTTACTATAGATTTGATAGACTTAACTCATGAAAAAGAGATTACTTACTATGCATTTGTATAGAGTAAATGATAGTTATAAGAAGGTATACTGGCAAGATTGTTAAAAACAATGTTTCAAATATTTAAAAAATAGATTCTAAAGAGCGATTAAAGTTAAACACAACATAAAATATGTATGTATTGTCAATATAGTTATATGTAGTTAAAGAACACTTAAATTAACTGCTGAAAGTTATAAATTTATGAAAAATTATGTTGATATTCTGCTCGGCTCACTAATTCTTCTTTAATTAAAGTTAAGTTAACATTAATATCATTTTCATCGTTGGTATCTATGAGCGTCACCTTAGGGCAGTGACGTACACATCTCATGGTCCTGTCAACAGGCTGATTTGAATCTGAAGGCAGAACACAAATGCGTTTCCATTGAGCACATGAAGTTAGTTCTTGAAGACGGTTAAAAGCTTGCTCCGTTAATCCTTGTGGATTTAATTCTATATTATCCAATTGGCAAAGAATAGCTTGATAGGGTAGTGGCTTAAATTCCTCTTGCAGTAAGTGTAGAAGTGTGAGACTTATGATATCATTATCTCCAAAGTCTAGGAAATATACATGTGCCTTATTCTCTGTTGTTTCGATTCTATCTATAATAGCTCTGTAGTACTTATCATCGTCACTGTAAGGCGCAGCTATAAGCATTCCAGGCTTAAATATAGGATAAATAACAGGTGAACTTGGAGAGGAGTTTTCCAATGGAGATGTACTGTTGGTGTATATTTGTTCGGTAGTAACTAGATTTGTTGCGCTTGCAATTATAGGAGAGTCTATGTTAGAGTCTGAACTATTCTCAGAATCACAAATTAGAATATGTCCTTTCTTATCCCGGAGATCTATTGGAAATAATATTAGTTAGGTATATACAATCTAGTCAAATACAGTAAAACCTTTAGAAAGTGAACACCCTGGGTACCAGCAAAAACGTTCACTTTTGAGAGGTGTTAACTTTTCGTGATTTATCATAATGTGTGTCTAAAGCAATGGGGAAAATTTGGGACCGAGAAAAAATGTTCATATTTTGGAGTTGTTCATTTCTTGGTGTTCACTTTTGGAGGTTTTACTGTAATATAATTAAAATTATTATCACTTATTAACCTTGATTTTCAAGTGTATCCTGAATCTCAGTATCAAAAGCAGGTAGATTATCTGTCCTGAGATCCAAATCAGAGATCAGCTGTTCGCTATCGCTATCACACAACACCTTAGAATAACAGAGTGTCATTCTATCGATCAGATTCTGTAGCTCCATGCCAATATCGTCCAGGAGTTGTATCCACACACAGGCGTTCCTATCCACGGTAGAGACGTAGGCTGTGAAGAACCGCTGGGACAATGGAAGCGGCTGGAGATGGGCCTGCACTTGCTGACTGAAGTAAATCAGGTATACTCTCTCTTCCAGAGATATGAGACTAAGTTTGGGTATATCAGGAGAGGATTTACTCGTAGCTTCTAAGGTGAGTGAGTCCCTCCTCAGATCTGAGCTGGTAGAATAGTGTAGTCTAGAGTTATTCTCTCTGACTGGACTAGATAGGTAGCCTGAATAGGAACTATGTCTCTGCTGGGTATTTCCGTTACCAGGCCTCTGGGCTCGAGTTGCCGTCTCCCGAAGTAAGATCGCTTCTATGAGCTCATTGGCAACACGTATCTGGTCAGGGGTACCGGTTATATTGCAACTTCGTAATAGCTTGGGTGAATGGCTTGCAGGGGGGTTTTCAATAAATATTTTAGCTCCGGACATAGTCTGCATACTCTTTATGTTTTGGCCTCGCTGACCTATAATGCGACCACAAATCCAGTCAGGAATCTGCAATCGAACTTCCATTGATTGTTCATCGCGAATTCTCTCCTGCAGCATTTTTTCAATCATAGTTTTCGCGAGTTGAGTACATTCAGGGCGACCTGAAATAACCGCGATTCTATCAGTATTGCTCGCACCTGTGTTAACGGATAGAGGCGTACTCATCTGATCGCGAAATCTAATACGAACATCCGCTTCTGCTTGTATGCGTTTTATCTTTTCTCCACCCCGCCCTATAATGAACCCAATATTTCGCTGCTCAATGTGTAACTCTACAACACTGGGATTGTAGTTATGTATAATGTGTGGTGATATATGTGAAGAGGAATTAGAAGCTGAATTCCTTTGGTTGGGGGTAGTGGAGCGATGAGTAAGTTGACTTTTAGAGTCTCCTTTTGAAAAGAATCGTATTGTTAGGATAATGATTAAAGAGATTGGCAGAACAGTTGCTAATGAAAACAATCCAATCCGTAGCCATCTATGCATTGCGCTTACTTCTAAAATGATAATTAAGCATGCATCTGGTTAACAGAAAATTCCAAACAAGCAATTACGTTACTACTCAATCAGTTAGCAGTGTTGTTGAACTTATTTGTCAGAATACTAAGTCTTCAAGCCATTGTGTACACATTATGATAGCCTTTTGAAAGGTAGAACAGACAAATGCCCATAATTAATCACTGGAATTTAAATTCTCCTATCAATTGGAAACCTCATAATAGAACTAGGCAAATATATGCTAAGGAAAACTTTTGTTTCAAGCGTGCGAAGACAATTATCATTCAATTAATTTAAATTGCTAATTAATGGGAATCTATACAAAGGTTTCGGAGAAATTTACAGTAAACAACAGCATCAGTTAAATTAACTGTAATCAGCTGAACAGTGGGGTAGTGCTAATTGAGAATTGTAGCTATTATATTATATTTAAGAATCAATTAACGATTAAATGGATATTTTAAAGAACAAAGTGGCAAGAAACCAACGCCGTACAGATGATCTGCGATTAATGTAATTACCGAATTAAATATTAAATAAATAATAATTAACTAATTAAATAATAAAATCAAAGAATATAAATTGTTTGTTGTTGACCGATAAAATCAAGGTTCTCAGTACACAAACTTTATAACTAACAAAAATACAAAAATTATTAAATGCAAATTAATAATTAGGAAGCCAGTTTGCACGAATGGTTCTGAATAAATAATGTTTTTAACGGGTTCGCGCCACAGATGAAGAGACGTTAATAATTCAAAAGAAATCCTGCGTGAACTGTTTGCTAAGCTAGTTGATACAGAAACATACGGAACATGCAGTAACATGAATTGAAGCGTTATTACAAACATATAATTATGTTCTGCTGTAATTAGAGAGAAACACCTAAAGTAAACTTCTATTCATTTGTATGATTTTCCAACATAATCTAGACCATGTTGTGCATATAAGCGATAAATAAACTTTGTTAATTTGTTGAGAATTGCTAGAGATTGAACATACGTCTGTAAACAGTTATAAATGGCGATAAAACAAAAGCACACTTATAAATAACTGATTGATACGCCGTTCGATGGCTTTATAAAACATAGAGAGAGAGCTAGATAGAGAAATGTTTCGCAGAGATTTAGGATATCAGTAGACTAAACAGAACTAAAGAAACACATTGGCACCAATTAAATTAGCCTATTCATTCTAAGTAGATTTTCCCTGATAGCTTAACTGATATGAGACAGATTGTACGAAATATTCAAGAGATTATGTTAAGAAACTTAACTAAATTGCCATTGGCATTCAAAGAAATGTGAATAGTAATTAACCCTACTAATAATAAAGTATAAAATTACAGGATAAAAATAATAAAAAGGTATAATTCCTGACCTATTAAGGAATATAATTAATAGAGTGAGACAGATTGTACGAAATATTCAAGAGATTATGTTGAGAAACGAAACTAAATTGCCATTGGAATTCAAAACAAATGGTGAAAATAGTAATAATAGAGTATAAAATTACAGGATAAAAATAATAAAAAGGTATAATTCCTTACCTATTAGGGATATAAATAAGTGGTCGGGATAACTAAGCCAACTGTTGAGTCAAAAGCTCAACCGTTGGTATAACGTCACTAAGTTTATCGATACTCAAAAGTTTGAAAAGCTTAGAGATAATCCATTCAAAATGGAAGAAGAATTTCTGATAGAACTTAACTCTTTCCATCAATTCAACATGATCGTATGTAGAAATAGGTATTATAGCGTCTGTATTTGCTAGAGATAGATTTTGTAGTGAGTTTACGAGCGAACAATTTGATGAGTTTTCTTTCAATCCAATCGCGGTTTTGCAAACTCTGAGAACATTCTCCATTTCTTCAAACCGACACTGGATGTCACTCATAAGTGTCAACATGTTCACAGGCTCACGAACTTTAAACAGATTCGAAAAATGAGTAAATAAACCTTGCAAAATATCGATTGATAACTTGTCATTTCTAGATGTGAGAAAAATCGTATGTATAAACTTTGAAATTTCAAGTATACTCCATTCGTCACAACCATTTTCCAAGCAGTCTATTTTCCCGCTATGACCCGTCTCTTTAGCATACGAAGTCAGCTGTTGCATTACTTCCTGCAGACAGGAAATCCCGGACATCTCTTCAACCCACACACGCATCAACTCAACAAACCCCTTTAGTGTAATTCTCTCGTAGGACTCAGGTCTCAGTTTGGGCGGGAGAGAAGGGTTGTTCATAAGCTGAACACATTCCTCTAACACGGGCATGACAAGTGATTCTGCTTCCTGTTTCGCGTCGTTAATATTCCGTATCGCCGTGTAGAGCTCTGCGATCGTGTGCACTCCCAACTCGCTGCATATTAGCTTTATGAAGCTACCTACACAGGAGTAAGACAATAAGGTATGCTTATGTGAACAATTTGCGTAAGCTTAATATTAAATTTGTAATATAAACAAGCTCTATGGTCCCAATTTAACAACTTACATAGTACAGTGGATGCCGGTTATAAGCACATCGTCGGGACTGCACTTGATGTGCTTATAACCGACATACATTATACAGGGTATATGGCAACCGTTTTCCAACATAGTGTGCTTATATCCGATATGTTCTTATAACCGGTGTGCTTATATCCGACATCTACTGTATATCTGTATTAAGTTGAGTTCGCTTACTATGTAAACAAAATTTTGTCCCTTGAATGTTCATAAAAAATAACCTGACTGTATTTCGAATTAATACAGTTATTAAGCATATCTATTCACCTATTTGTTGCATCATTTCGTTATAGTTTTCGTTCCTGTCCTCTTCTCTGCCCGGGATAGCAGTCTCTCTCTCATTAGTGTGCGGGGTTTGTCGGTCAGAAAGTTGGCAGAGTGCTTCTTGATCAAAAGTCCTTGACAACAC
The DNA here is from genome assembly GCA_028753945.1 of Hexactinellida sp. DTS-2022. Classification (NCBI taxonomy): domain Eukaryota; kingdom Metazoa; phylum Porifera; class Hexactinellida; species Hexactinellida sp. DTS-2022. The sequence goes on from JAPNXP010000014.1 coordinate 5,114,502, forward strand.
TTCTGGCTGCAGGAATGGATTAGTCTCGAATTGAGTACTCGTCTTAAGACCAATTAATTCGCATTCTAATTTCTTCACGCGTTGCTGGGCAAGTAACAGACTATCTTTAGACAATTTACTTTCCTCTAAAACAGTTTCAATCTCCCTCAAATGAGGACTTATGAGTTCCCCTTTCAGCTGCTCACAATTAGCACTAAACAAAGCACACCTATCGTTAAGCTGTACAATAATCTTATTCTTTGTAGCTAGCAATTCTTGCAGCTGCCGTATTTCCTCTTTCTGAGCCGTGACACAGTATTCTAGATCTGCAGACCTGTCTTTATCGGTGTAGAGGAAGGATTTCTGTTCGCGGTTCTCCTGTAGGAGTTGTGCTAGCACGAATTCAATATTCTCCATGCAGGAACCAGGGATTAGGTAGCTACCTATTAAATAAAGTTTATCATAAACGGTTGGAAGTATCCACAGCCAACAATGTAATTTTCAGGCATTAGAAAGTCATTATTTTCCACCAATTCAACTTTGCGAAATGGTTCTAAATATTAAAGGTGTTGGCCAATATATGTAAGCCCAACATTTAACTATAATACAATAGAATACCTGTATCCTCTTTACCAGGTAGATTATCGGGAGATAATGAGATCGTAGGAAGACCTCTAACCAATAACTCTTGATTGATTTGTTGCCATGAGGGCGTATGCAAATCCTTATTCTCCCCATTAGAATCCGATTTACATTCACTCCCTCTACTCTCTATAGGAGTTAAAGGGAAGTATTCGTTAACAGAGGTATCGAGCTGTATTTGCTGACTAGCAAGATGTGTGTCGAGCGTGTCTTTGCATTTCTGAAGGAGATTCTCAATCCGTAAGGTGGGAGAGAGAGCGCTTGTTTCTTGCGCTGTGTCTGTGAGAGTTCTTTCTGAGAGTTCTTCTTCCCGGGATTGCTCGCTACTGCTCATATCTAAATATGTACTGGGGACTTATCTATATAATACAGTGGATGCCGGTTATAAGAACATCGTCGGGAACTGCATATTATGTTATTATAACCGGTGTAAATATATAGGGTATATGCCAACCGTTTTGCAGTAGAATGTTCTTATATCCGGCATCTACTGTATAACTTAATACTTTATTATAGACATGTAAGACAATGATTCTTAATTAAAGCTAACAATATAATTCGTTAATAATAAGCTAATAGGACAATTATTAGAAAAAGAAGAAAAAATTAGTTTTGGTCGAATGATTTTATTATGTCCAATGCCTCTATCCATGTTTGTAGTGAGGGCCCGTATCGTGGTACGACCACAGGTACAAAATCTTCGATTTGTAAACCAAAATCTTCGATTTGCAAACCAAAATCTTCGATTTGTAAACCAAAATCTTCGATTTGTAAACCATAACCTTCGACTTGTAAACCAAAATCTTCGATTTGTAAACCATAACCTTCGACTTGTAAACCAATAGCTGCAATTAGCTCTTTTGACTTCACTGAGAGATCAAATAGATCAAAGAGGACATCAAAAACTTGTTGTTTAATAGTTGCAGGGTCGATTGTAATATGGTTTGTACGAGGCGAAGTTATAACCTCACTCATACAAAATAACATTTCTAATTTAGTCTCTATCTCCGTTAGTGTGGTTTGTAGCAGTATGAGATCTTCCATAGTCATTGTTACAACTAGATACTATAACAAGTATAATATTTAATTAAATTATGAACTTGTATATTAATATACAGTCAACTCTCGTTATAACGAAGTGCTTGGGACCTGTAAATTCCTTCGTTATATCCGGATATTCGTTATAAGCGGATGATAATTAATACATTTAGTGCTTCGGGGGGAAATTTCAATTTCGTTATATCCGACTTCGTTATAACGGGAGTTCACTGTATAGTATATTAGCAAGTTGTTGGTATAGGAAAGATTCAATTTATCAAGTGGAAAATATTTCCACTTAAATAAAGTGTATGTTTGCCTGAAGATAAATCAATAAAATAATAATAAGTATATTATCATAAAATAGTTAATCAAGATATGTAGCGTATAATATCACTGTTCAGGAGTGTAATGCGGATAAGAATTGACTTCATCTTCCCTAATATAAGCTAGCGTGTGACACACGTTTTTCCTAAATGTCTTTTCCATGTCGAGAAGACTGTCTTTAAGCGCACGGGTCGCATCTTGTTGCATTCGACTGGATTCAATCAGGTCTGTGAGGGCAGATCTTATGTCATCGTGTGTGGGAATTATAAACGTCTCTTTCGATCCTTTCTTCTTCGTTTTGATAGGTAAGTCAAGTAGATTAGCTACACTGCATATTATTTCTATCAACTCTGACTCTCTTGATTTAGTCTGTTCTAGCGCAGATAATGTTTTAACATTATCAGATCGGAGGTTTTCTATTTCTAACTGAAGTTCGGTTAGTTTCGCGTTGTTATCCTCGGTTTTTAACACCTCTTGTTTAGGAGGTGTATGCGACACTTCTTTCACTGCTTTAGCTAACTGCGAGTGTAATCTCTTCTTATCCATGGTTAGTTGTTGGATCTGTTGCTCTAAATTAGAAATGTCTATACCCATGCTCTTATTATTTCTGCGTATCTCAGAAGTATGCTCCAATTCCTCTTTAAGTTTCTGAATAATGTTACGGTTGGCAAGTGCTTGTTTTCTCAGCTGAGAACAATCTTTTTGTATCTTTTGATGCTCCTCAGTTGCTTTCTTAAATGTCCCTTCATTCGCTTGTAAATCGCGGTTTTTCTCGTCTAATGCCTGAAATCTACGTTGCACAACATCCAGCTGTAATTCTTTATTATTTAACTGCTGCTGTGTGAGTTTCAGTTTATTTCTCAGCGAAACAATCGCTTGACTTTTCTCAGTTATTTTCTCGCTCTCTCCTCTTGCCAGCTGCTCGGCTCGCGCTAACAGAGTGTCGTAAGCTATCGCTCCCTCTATGACGTAGTTCAATCCATGGTCCAGCAACATAGCGTTACCCAGTTGATGACAGAACTCAGAAAATTGCTGCTCCTTTCGTTCAATCAATTCACCCTGTGATTCGTAGAAAGTTAGTTCGTGGTCCAACTTGTTATTCCTGGTTTCAGCCTCACTGCATTGTTTGCTAATAACATCCAATTCTTCCTCTAAAGCTCCTATTCGATTTCTCAGTTCACAAATAAGAGTGTTTGCCTCAGTAATTTCGCTCGTTTTAGCATCTAACCCTTCTATACAATCCAATATACTGGAGTTAATGGTAGATCCATGGTCCATGGACTGTGTTAATGGTCTGAGTGCATCTTCATACGCGGTTAGTTTAGCTTCTAATTCAGCTTTATCGTTTGTAAGCTGAGTAACATTCCTTTTCACCACTTCTTGGTTACCCTGCAGCTGAACTAACTGTTGCATTAGAACTGATTTGGTGTCCACGATCTGTTCTATTTGGTGCTTGAGAGAGATTGAATCGGCCTCGTAGCACTTGGCTTGTATTTCAGCTTGTCTGGAGCCATCTTTAAGATTCGCGACTATTTGGTCATGGAAGGATTTCTCTTCTTCAATCCGTTGAATCTGTGCGGCTAGCCTGGATATGGTCTCTCTGTTCGCGCGGTTTTCGACACTCAGTCTCTCATATCGCTCCTGTCCTAACACCAACTGTGATCTGCTGCATTCCACTTGGATAGTTACGTTGTCAAGCTCCGAGAGTAGATCTTGTATAGGAAATGAAGCATCCATGGTACAAGGTGTATTAAGCAGCCGATTAATACAGTCTACAATTCGCTGTGCTATGTCTGTATCAACAACAAGGGATGTACTGTTCTGAGGAAGATTATATGTTTCTTGGAAAGGGAGAGATATAATCTGATCATTTTGTTGTTGTTGTTGTTGTTGTTGTTGTTGTTGTTGTTCAATAGGTAGAATGTTGTCACCGAATGAAGCAGGGTTGCTGGAAGTAGCAATACTACTTCTTTCTAGAATGTTCGATTCCTTGATCTCAATCTCTTCCCTTAGCCCAGAGGCTATGTCTACCTCTCGAGAGAGTTCGCTCTGCAGTTGAGTCGTATAGCTGTTCATTGCATCGAGCTCCGCCCTAAGGTTAACTGTCTCTGTCACTAACAGCTCCACGCGAGCTATGACGACACAAGGGTCCACAGAGGGTAGAGACGGGTCTGATGCGAAATCGAATAAAGTCTCAATCTTAGAGAAAGCGTTCTTGAACTGCTCTAAGCCGCAAGTAAGCAGCTTGGAATCCTGGCTCTCCTTAAGCAGGAGAGATAGCTGCTGTTTGAGAGATATTATTGTCATTTCCCTCAAATCAGACCGGTGTTTCTCAGCTTTCAGTTTCTCTTGCGCCTCAAGGAACTGCTTCAAGTTAGGCGCCACGCTCTGAGAAACAGCTGAGTTATACAAACTGACTACAGACCGAGACTTGGCACTAGAGGGTCTCAAGTTAAGGGAATTATAGCTCTGGCTCCTAAGAGATAAATCCTCCATATTAGCCTTACTTCTCAACACAGGTTGTATGCGTGTGCTCTCCACTGACAGACTGGGAGAGCTGGAAACTATGTGACTAACTCCTGCCTGCTTTATAGAGGGCAGGGCAGAGTCAATGCAGGTATCAATTGAGTGTCTGCTGCCTAGACTAGACATCGGTAGTATGAATGTTACTATACCTTCCAAATCTATTCTAATGCAAATATACAAACAATCTTACAGGTAGAACAATACAGCAATTAGAAAGGTAATTGGGCAATTAGTCAAATCAAACCAACTTTAATTAAACTCTAATTTATGCTTAATTAAACTCTATTTTATGCTTAATTAAACTCTATTTTATACTTAAGTTAAACTCTAATTTATGCTTAAGTTAAATATTGAGTAGGAAGATGGCAGTACTCACGTAAGGTTGCCATTAAGTTGTGAATATCATATTTGAGAATATATCAATAGCAATATAAGTAGTGACCGGAATGCCTGTTATAGTTAAATAGTGGACAGCCTTGGGAAAGATATAGTGGTATCACTGGCTATTTGCTGCAGAGCTAGCAAACTGGGTGTGGGAGTGAGTAGAGTGAATGCATTAGACCTTTGAGCTACCTGCATCATCTCTAAATGCAACTGTTCTCTACGTAATAACTCAGTTTGTTGTTTCTCTAATTTCTTTTTCTTAATCTGTAGCTCCTTAGATTGTGCCACAAGATAAGTAAGGTGTTTGCGTAGCGTTTCGTTTTCCTCTCTCACGTCTAAAACGTGTCTCCCCAAACACTCCCAGGCTCGCTTGTTCGCGTCACTGGCCATGTCACTCAGCTTCTCATCCGCCTCTCGGCTACACGAAATGTAACACCAGATGTAGATAGAATGACAGCAGATATTATAGTGCAACTTTATTTATAGAAACATGATTCGCGTTGCAGAAATTATTCATTTAATAATGAAAACATAGTTTGGTGGCGTAGTTAATATAACCAAATTAGCAAATGCAATAGATGAAAAGAAATATTATAAATAGTTTAGTCGGCACAGTAAAACTAGTTGTTAATTAATATGTATGTTGGCATAATCGTATGAATAAGCTAGTTAACAGAAATATTTTTTCAATTAATGCAAATTAACTACCTCATATTTGGCTGAATGAATTGTGTAATATAATATTAGAATAACCATATGTACCTGAATTTTTCTTTATCCTTTAAAAACTTGCTTTTCAAATCCCTCGTTCTTTTAGCGTGTTTAAACCTCATCTCTTCCAAGTCTCCGTCTAACTTTTTAATCTCATTTTCCTGTTCTATCTTCAGGTCTTGGAACCGTTTAAGTTCGGACAGCTCCTGTTTAACTTGAGAGAGCTCGTATTCTTTCTCCTTCAGGCGCTTTTGTACTTTCTCCTGCTTAACTTTATATTCCAATAAATAAATAGTAATTTCATACAACAGTCGACTTTAATACGTACACAGGACCGTCAAAAACAGTCCGTATTATATGGAATTTGTATATATAAAACCCGAGTTTTTTGCAAGTGTTTGTATAGGCTAGGGGAATATAACTTTGTACTACTTATCTGTGTTCGTATTACGAGAGTTTATTATACGTATATAATTGTAGTATACCTCTAAACTCGTTTTCCTCTCTCCTTCTTAGTTTTTCTATTTCAGAGAGTTCGTGTTTATTCTTGTCTCCAAGAGAAATAATAAGAGACTGTCTCTTCATAGTTTTCTTGTTCATGAAAGATATGTATTCTTCGCTCTCTTGCTTAGTTCGATCTGTCTCTTCGACTAGCATGGTGTGCTCTCTAAATTACGTACGAAATATAGTAGAACTTAGTTAGTACGAACACCAGGGGACCGTCAAAATACGTTCGCCTTAACGGAATTCGTATTAACCGGTATCAAATGTATTGAAGATGATTAGAAGGGGAGTGAAATAGTGTTCGTTTTTAACCAGTATTTAGTATTAACCGTGTTCCTAATAACGAGATTCTACTGAGACAGAAAATACATAAAACATTCACAAACATAACTTACTTTTGCAGAAGAGATATGTGTTCCCTCAGTTCTTTAATTTCGCTGTTTACATCATTCAGTTCCTTCTCAAGCGCTAGCTGCTTATCGTAAGCAGGTGCGTCCTCTTCGTCTCTAGACTCCTCCTTAACCTCAGCTACCTCCTTTCCCTTGTCTCCCTTCTTCTTGCCTTTCTTACCCTTCTTCGGCATACGGCTATTCGTTTATACAGTGGATACCGGTTATAAGAACATCGTCGGGAACTGCATATAGTGTTCTTATAACCGGCATAAATTATATACGATATATGGAAACTGTTTTCCAATATAATGTTCTTATATCCGGTATATACTGTATATGGTATAACCATTACTTAGTTATTAGAAGTATAGTAGACTCCCGTTATAACGAAGTCAGGTATAAATGAAGTTATATACGGATAAAGTAGTTGCTTTTACTGCGCTTATATTGAAGTAAACTAAGGGTCCTTTGGACTTCGTTATAATAGGAATTCACTGTAATTCAAAATTGAAATCCTATAATATAATGCTCAATATATTAACAACATTTAACTATACAGTTATGGCTCTGTAATTATAAGATTTTGCGTTTAATCGTCCTCATTGTCTGGCAATGAATTCATGAACAACTTCACTACTTTCTCAGCGAAATCCTTTCTCTCCTCTCCCTCCAATGTATCTGCTTTCTGCCGCATACCCATTAACTTTCCCAGTAAAGTGTCAAACGAGTCGTCTTCTCCATTCAACTCATTCGCTATACTCATTCCATCTAAAAGCGAGTCGATCCTAATATCACTCTTTTGTGCATTTACTTTACCTACCCCATTCATTTGTAGTGGCTCTGTAAGAATAACAGGTTTGTTCGGTGAGCTATCTTTCATTTGTATTATACTCCACACGTGTGTTTGTAGAGCCTCGATAAGTCGTGCTATCCCGAATTTATCTTTTAGAAATGAATCATCTTCTTCCATATCAGTTTGCTCACCACTCATGGGGATAAATTCAAAATGTTCCTTGACAGTCCATAGGAAATTTGGATGCTCGGAATTAGGTTGTATGCTATTACCATACACACATACCAATTGTACATCCGCGTTGCATTCTTTGGAGATTTTATCGCTCCACAGCTGTTGTAATAGAGACCAGCTGTTTGCATCACTGTCTATGATCACTACAAGAGCTTGGGCACTGGGTAGTACCTCGATAATCTTATCGATACTTGAGGCATCTATACCAGCATTATTTGCAGCCGGATATAGTGAGAACTTAATGACTGCTGTATAGTACTTGTTATCTAGAGTAATGAGAATATTCTCCCCATTACAAACTAAGGCAGATGAAACATGATCAAGTAAACTCTGTTTAAATTCTATCAAATGATCTCCATCTTTTGATAAGTTTATAACGATTACAATATTATCTTGCTCAACCGATATACCGTTATGACTGTCAATGTTTGTAGCCATTATGCGTGTGTATTTTCTGTAAAGCGAGTCAAGTCTAGAAATCATACGAAATTATTGAATAATAGTGGCATAAAAAAACTGCTTTATACCAGTTTTGCTCAGCTAGTATTCAGACATAATAGGAAATATTAAAGTGACATATATTAATTTGATTTGAGACAATAAGCAAATAAACTTACGCGATCAGTAATAATCTAGCAACGTTAAATCTACAGAACAAATAGAGCACAAGTCTATTTGCCTAACTTAAAAATCTCTTCTTCAATTAAAGTAATTATTATTTCTTCATGATCGGTAGATAGGATAGCGACCAATTCGGTATCAGGAATCTTAACATTTTCGCGAAATGCCTTCGTAACCCTTTTCGCAATAAGGTTGTAACCCTCTTTGGTTGTAATGTGGCCTGTCCAGTAATACTTGGAGAGTTTGGAGTTTATACAGCGTTTAACTTCGCAGAACCAAGTTGATGGCGTCAAAGTGCTAGGTTTCGGTTTGGGAGCGAAAAAAGATTCTTCCAACATTTCTTCCTTGATTATAACGTCAGGAAAGGGTAGAGGAGATTTCGTGAGGAAATTACACTTTGTGAGTTTGCAATCTTCGTCTAAGTTACAAGAGTCAGGCGATTCACCAGTTTGCATGTCAGAAGGCTTGTCTTTGTCGGCAACAAAATTTTCTAAAAGAAATTGCCGTAGTTTTTTAGGTTGAATTTGTACTTTGTATATCTTGAAATAGTTAATGTTTTTAAGATATTCAGAACAGTTATCAATGAGTGGGGGAATGAATTCTTCTGACAGCATGAGAATCAAACTCCTAATTGCTTGCTGAAAAGCTGTCCTATTTGTAGTTAGGATGTTTCGGAGAAATGATATTTCAAACGGTTCAATCTCAGTTGTTCCTTCAGATTCAGTTAACACATCTTTATGCATATTGTATAGCGACTGTAGTCTCTTTTCTAGAAGGAACTTTATCTCCAAAGGGACTAAGTTTGAGAACAAGTTGACCTGGCTTGGACTAGCCATTATACTCAGCATAGCCGTGTAGCATGAGTTGGTTACTCCATGCTGGAATATCATCTTGGAATGATGCAGTTTATTCTCTTGTCCAAAAAGTGATATCAGCTTTTGATAGATTACATGGTCGATTGTGACTTCTAATTTATTCGTATTCATGAATTTGAATAGAGAGAGTGCTATTTTGGTATCTCCCAAATTGCTCGCTATTCCTAACAGCTGAACGAAACATGATTTTGTGTTCTCATCTATTTCTTCCTGCAGAACGTACGTTATAACGCGAGACGCGCTGTGTAAGTCTACTTGCTCTATGCACTGTGTGAATAAGCTCAATAGCTGTGCCTTGAAGTGAGGAATATCTGAATTATCGAATAAAGCAAAAGACGGCCAGTTTAGTTTGTCGAATGTTTTGAATATTTCAGTGTAGTTTTTCTCCTTGATAGACACTTCTATAACTGAAGAGAGGAACTGGACAAGTTCCTTTGAGGGCTGTGACTCAAGTTTGTCATTCAATAATGAAGTTTGATTTATAAGAGATATGAAATCAACGCATTTAGTCCATTCCTTTTCAAACACGCAATTCGCAGTTAGTCTCATAGCAGTACGGAATAGTATCTGGTTAATAGTGGATCTGCTTTGAAGAGATCTACCTGGATCGCCGGGTATAAAAGCGTTGAGCAAAAGCTTGAAAGTGTTGAAATAATCCTTGCTCTGTCCTAGTGATACGATAATGTGGTTGAAAATGTGTTCGTGTGGAATATCTGAATTCACCATACTGTACATAACTGAAATAAGAATTTCATTTTCCATTGGTTTATTAAGTGCTTTTATAGGAAGGTCAAATGTTTTTACATCATCTGTTGGAGAATCAACATTTAGAATAAAATGTGTTTGTTGAGTACTCTGCGTATCCTCTGTTTGGTTAAATATTTGCTCATCAAAAACAAGTTCATTTTTGACGGCAAAATCGAAAATTTCCTTAATTTTCGTATCGTCTTTGATTGCCTTTAAGTGCTGGGCTAATCGGTGGATAACTGGCTTGAGTGGTACAATCTTTTCATTTAGCATTGTCATCACAAATGTGTGGAGATTTTCAAACGATTCGTACTCGATTATAATTTGGGATATTTTGTGCATTGTTGGGGGAAGGAAAATGTTTATTAGCGAATTTTGTTCACCCGAAGTACGAAATGAATCTATCATTTTAAATATCTTCGTTACTTGAGAAGTGTGTTTATTTTTGAAGAGAAATTCGAGAAGTTTGGTAATCAAACTGGTCTCAACTAATTTATTAAAGTTAATACACAAGCCAAATAAGTAGGAGATCCCGTAAGGATAGTTTGATGAAATTGACTTATCGATTAGTGTTGAGTAGCATAATTGGCTTAGCATAGAGCGTTGGCTGTCATTTAACTGTTCTACAAATTTGAACACCTTTTGAATTATTAGTGGGCTAGACTTTATGATAATACTTTCTATGTGTGAATTCTCCAATTGAGCTTTGGGTGGAAATGTGTCAATAACAACAAATGCACGTTGTATGTCACTAACTGAAATGTAAGACTCGATTATAATAATATAGGATTCACGTGGCAGTACGGTATTCTGTGTTGAAATAAAATGGAGTATGTCTATAATTTGGTTGCGTTTGGTTGTAATTAGTGGCTGAATCGACTTGAAAAACGTATTTAGCATTTGAGGGTCTGTATAACTGTTCTTGCTCAGGAGCGGAAATAAGTCAAATAGTTTGCTATTCAGATCTGAATTTGTGTATGCGGTGATTATGGAGAGAAGAGTATTTCGAGACGGAATGTAAGAGAGAGATTTCAGCAGCTCGAGACAGCGAAAGAGACCGTTATTGGTTGGAATCCTTGAAAAGGCAAGCATTATACTATCGAACACCTCGTTATCTCTAAAGCTGTTTATACTCAAGTAGTTGACTAGAATAAACAGAATGTCACCAGGCTTCTCAAAGCTATTCGGCCAGTTAACGAATGTGTCTTGCTGGCAAATGAGAGCAATGAAGTCGAGGAGAATACAAATTGGGATCCGCAAAGGACTATTACGGACCTCGTAGAACAAAAGCCAGGCTTGTGGCGCGTTGCTAGTCTTTATACTAGCCTCGAGATGACTGAAATCTATCTTAGTTTGTTCCGCAGAACTGGGGCTGCGATGCAGTTGGGAAGGATGCGGGTTGCCTGTCTCCATCGGACTAGCGGTGGAGAATACGGGAAGAGATCTGGAAGTGTTCGGTACACGGGGCGGGTATAGGGGGAAGAAATCGTTTTGTAGTCTCTTCAAGCTTTTATAATCAGGAGAGAAAGACGTATCACTTATGCGTGGAGGGCGATATATAGGAGAATTTAGTTTAAAGCCAGTGAAATCCGGAACGAATTTTTCCCTATTTATACTGGTACTAACTGGACAGTCGGGTGTGTATGGAGTTTGATAGGAAATCTTGGGTTCGTTGAAACTGAGAATCTTGCGGGGAGGAGATATCCTACGGGTGAGCAGCTCTCTCCTCGGATAGGGAAAGTTGTCCACGCGAGGCAGCTTAGAAATGCCTAGTAACGGGATGTAAGTGAAACTCTTGTATTTATAGAGATAATATCACAAGAATCTGTAGCTACTTTATACCAATGTTTTATTTTGATTTAAAGATTAACTTTAATACTAAGGTTATCATCGAGCTACAGTAGAACCTCAGTAGAACCAAGGGACCGTCAAAATGTGTTCGCCTTATCTGGATTAGTATTAACCGATGCCAATTGTATTGAACAAGCTTTGAAGGGGACTGAAATAGTGTTCGTATTAACCGGAGTTTCGTAGGTTCTACTGTTTATAAGAATTATCTTAATCTAGATTTACCATACATTCCTTAGTAGCACAGTTATCACTAAGAACTCACCTAGTCTAGAGGAGAGAGCGCGCTTAGCACTCCCCACACCCAGCTTCACTATAGGAATGGGTTCATTTTGCTCCAAATCCGGAGCATCGAAAGCGACGGGAGATATTTGTATAGGACTTATAATCGCAGGTTCCACGGCCAACGTGAAGTTAATCGCAGATTTCTTCTCATTTTCATTTGCGGCAAACATGTCTTCATCTTCCGGAAATAAGTCCAATACATCGTCTGTACTTTCGTTCATACTAAGCAAGCTGTATAGAATTCGCACAAAAATAAAAATTCGCTAAATTGTTAAAAAGTTAGAATTTACAGCTAGCCAACGAAAAAGTGGAAAGTAAGAGACTCCAATTGATGTTTGAAGCCTAGGGCAATCGATGGCAGCTAGGTGTAAGTGAGGGAAGGAAGAGTTTGTAGTGTACTAGTAGGGATTAGATGGGAGAGGCAGATGGGTGAATAAAGTAGTAACAAAGATGCGTTGAAAATTAAGTTGGAAGCTCTAATAAGCTGAATTTAGATGCGATGCGATGGAACCCTACAATCAATTAACAGAGTAGTTGAATAGTATGTAACACAGTTTTTAGTTAAGTGTCCTACCTTATAACAAATCCTATAACAAATACTATAACAGATATATAATGGCCTAGAAGAGGTTACACTAACTCAGTTTGTGACTACCTTTCTGGTAGAGCAGTTAATCACTCCCAACAGGACTCCGGTGCTTCATGGCAGGACTGTTGTTGTCTCCGTTCTTGTTGTCCATGGGGGACCGGCTTGCGGAGCGGGAATAGCGGTCTCTGCGGTCGCGAGAGCGAGAGCGCGAATGGGAGGAGTACTTCCGGTGCTTCTCGTAGGGAGAGCGGGACCGACTGCGGGTACGGGACCTCTCCTTTCGCGGCTTCTTGCGGTCGAGAGAGTCCTCGCTACGAGACCGGTGTCTGCGGCCCTTGTAGGGGGAGGGGGAGCGCTTGCGACTCCGACCGGCGTAGTCTACAGGAGAGATAGCTTATAAAGGGTGGAACCAGCAAAAGTGGTTCATTTAAAGAATATAATAATCAAATTTTTGTCTTAAATTTGTACAGAAACTATACAATATATTCGAATCTGCGAAATTTCAAATACTAACACCTTTATTACAGTGAACTCTAGTTATAACGAAGTGCTTGGGACCTGTAAATTCCTTCGTTATATCCGGATATTCGTTATAAGCGGAAAATAATTAATGCATTTAATGCTCTGGGGGGAAAATCTCCATTTCGTTATAAGCGGGTATTTCGTTATATCCAACTTGGTAAACTGTATTGTAATTATAGAATATACTGTATATACTCGAATAGTAGCCCCCCCCCTTCGAATAATCGTCTAGGCTACTAATCGAGTATATACGGTACTGTATGCCAGATATAAATAGCAATAGCAATAGCATTATTATCGGGACTCACCTGGAGAGTGCTTCCGAGATCGGTACTTGTCGGGGGAGTGGAATCTGTCCTTGCTGCGTCTGGAGCTGTTGTAGCTGGGACTGTCTCTGCCGCCGGAGTAGCGAGAGTTAGAAGACTTGTTCGGCTCCCGGCCCATCTTCTTAGCGTACTCTACCCGTATCTTCATTCCCTAAGAAAAGCCATAAATACTTACATACCAACCAGTGTATTATACAGCCATTTATAAATACGCTCCTAATCCTGGTATGATCCAATTTTCATACGCCTAAATCACAAATTAATTTACTTTATAGGAGAGGATTCCAAATTTTCGCGCTCCTAATTAAAATTTTCAAAAAAATCATGCTCCAAAAGGAGCGTCTCGCGCTCCTGGATAACTACCTACCAACTAACTCATCGATCTAACTCACAAGTATTACAGCTCCGTCCATCTCTCTCACTGCGTCGTTCGCATCTCGCGGATCTTCGAATTCTATGAAACCGAATCCCGGCGGTTTCCTCGCCACCCAGGCCTCTCTGAGATGGCCATACCTCTCGAACTCCCTTTCCAGATCGTAGCGCGTTATTCGATCTCCCAATCCTCCCACGTAAAGCTTAGTCTTACCCGACGACATAGTAGCTAGACAATAGTATTACTAATGAATATATTAATTGAACGATTCATATATAATTAATTTTAGCCATAGAATGCTATGTTTGAGCCTATATTATCTTATAATCAGACTAGCTGTAATAATATAATTAGATGTATTCAAATATCTTTCGCCCGTTTAGTAGGCGGGTGAATTTCATCCCACAACTCGTCTCGATCCACAGCAATTTCTTTATTCTTCAATTTATCCACACCTTGGGGGTCTAATATAATGCATGTCGATTCTAACTTGGTGTACACTTTATCCACCAGATTACGGTCTCTGACAGAGTACAAGCGTGTGAACCGATCTACCCCACAGACGGCGATATACCCGGAACAGTAGCTCACATCCCTTACACTCCCAGAGCTGCCCTTTAGATTCCCACATAATCTCCAGGTTCTACTGTCTATAAGGCTAACTGTCCCTATCGAATTTCCGATTATAATAACTCCATCTTGAACAGAAATGCATGTGAATGGATATTCTCCATATTTATGGTCAAAAATAGGCCGTCTCTGAATTCTGACATCGTATTGTCTAACTTGGTTATATCGAGTGCCTGTAACCAATACCTTGCCATCAGTATTAGGCATATAATCGACGCATGTTATAAAGACGGGATTTCTCAAGCAAAGCTTATCTTCTCTTACGTTTTTAGCCGTGAATATAGGTTGCGTTGTGTCGCCTTTGTATAAGGAAAAATCCCAAATTTTCAAGTCATTTTCTTCCCCACCTGTTGCAACTACTAATGCATTGGGTTGACCGGCCATACAAGCTAATTTCCCCGTGTTAATTGTAAGCGAGTCTTTATCGAAAGGCCACGCGGACAATAGGCCTAGCTGAGTACAGCTTATAACCGTATTGTTAAAATAGTGCAGTCCTTTCATAGGACTTTTATTATCGGTTATATTGCACTGTCGTGTGTACACTTTAGATTGAGTATCGAACTCTCGCAATATTCCATTCGATAACCCAACGAACAGACGGTTAGTATCATCTCCCCAAATCAATTTAGAAATCGATAAGTTCGTGTCGACAGTAGAAAGTTCCTCCCCAGAATAGAAATAATTATCATAGGTAGAATTCTGAAAGTTTACTGATTTGAGAATTCCCAAATTAGTCCCTAACCAACAAGTGGCATAATTGCTTGTTGCTTCGGCCATTTTTTCCACTTTAGCAGATTATATATACGCGTAATTAATATTTTAGGACTAGTATACTAAGCACTACTATCATATAAAATGGGTAAAAATATATTCCTATAAAAAGGTTACTTATAATCAAAGAGCAGAGCTAACAAACTGGTATTACTACAAATAAATCAAAAGATAGAAGACGAACTTCATTGAAAGGTGAGTAAAAAGTTAGAATTTGATAATTATTTCATAGGAATTCTAGAATAATGAAATTTTCAATTTTAACTTCTTGTGTCCAGTTATTGTGTCCAATAACTTTGGATTTGTTTTAATTAGATATGCTATCCCGCTGAGATCTTGAAATGCCATAGTTTTGAAATTGATCCTTTGTACTTACAATAGTCTTACAGTCGTTGTTAACAATTAAATGAAATACTAGAATACGGTACTGCCTAATGAAAATTGAGAAGTTAATAATTATCTACAATAACTAATCACTGGTAAAGTCTACCTATAACGTCATGAGGATGTAATCTAGAACTAATTATACATAATCGTGACCTACGGTATAACGTAGGTCACGACATAATATACTTTAAATTAACCTTAACCTTAAAAGGAATTCTTATCTGAACAAGGAAGGCAAAGTATGCACAAACTCCATACCCTCAGTTTCAGCATCATTACCATAAGGCCGTAAAGCCTGTTAAGGAGATAGAATATCAAATTTTCGACACCCGATGACCCCCAATTATTATTGCGTTTTTGGACAGTACTAATTATTCTAAGAAGGACGTAGATGCTCAGAATTTCAAAAATCGAAAAATTTGAATTAGATATTTATAGTCAAAGTTTAGCCTAATAGTGAATCCATACTAGATAATGTAAGAGCTAGCAATTTACTCTATTAGGCGCAAGTTCTGTAATAGTGCTAATTTAACTCTTTACTATTAGTTACATCAGATCCGCCACGTACATTTGTCAGAATCAATTTAATTTTTTTTTTCTATAGATTTTCAAATAATTGCTCAAATTTTAACAATATTTGGCTCTTATTAATTATTAACTCTATAACTTTGTATTACAGTTGAAAATCGACGCGGCGGATCTGGTAGCTCTACTGATAAGGATCATTTTTGAGGGATACTTTTTTTTTCTCCGACTTATACTTTTTGAGATAACCTCTACATATACAAGGTCACTCCCCGGAAATTCTTACGGAATGTATTTGTACAAAATGACGGTGATTTTGACCTTTAGTGACGTCAAAAAGGTCAAATAAACGGCCGAATCAAATTTTTCTTTCGGATTTGGATAGATGGCATGTCAAAGTATTGCTAGGAGTGGCTAAATTAAATTATATCATTTTTCATGAATTTACAATAATTCAGGATTGTATGGCCATCTTTTTCTATAAGGCGATGATTTTGACCTTTGGATGATGTCAAAAAGGTTAAAAATGTCCGAATCCAATTTTCCTTTCGGATTTGGATAGATAGTCTATCAAAGTATATTTGGAATGCTTAAAGAAGCATTTTGCATGTTTTGATAATATACATTCAATTTGATATTCTATCTCCTTAAACAAATACTAATTAGGAAGCATGTTTATTTTTTGTTCACTATCCATAAGATTTAAATAAGAAAATATTTATTAATTAGTGTTTAATTTATAATTTTTTTAATTATAGAAAGCAGAATGGCAATGCGCTCAACAAATAATAGTGAAAATTTAAACAAAAACAGTAATGGAATAGTGTGGCGTACTTTAGTTGATGAGACTGCTCACTCTATGGACCATACAGAGATGCGTAATAAGATTGGTGTGGAGCTGTTCCTAGCAGTGCCATCAGATGTAATCTGTATGCTGTGCAGTGGAGTGATGCGGGATCCGATTCGAGCCGTAGACGGGGCTAGCTACTGTAGGATATGCTACCTGTCCAAACCAGAGTTCACGAGCCAAGACAAGATTCCCCCCTACGAGCAAGATGAAGATAAAGCGCAGATAATAGCTGCTTTGAAGTGTTACTGTTGGTATAGGACAAATGGGTGTGGATGGCTAGGGAAAAAAGCTGAATGGGAATACCATTTGGGTAATTGTCAATATTATCCCATAAACTGTCTGTTTTGCCAAGAAACATACATAAAAATAGAAGAATCTGCTCATAGAGCCAAGTGTCCATACGAAATATGCGAATGTGGTGCTACGTTCCACAAACTTGAATTGGAAACTCACAAACATGTATGCAGCCTGTATATACCGTGCGCAAATTGCACAATGAGTATAAAACATTCAGAATTTGAAAAGCATATTAAAAACTGTGATTACACGTTCTGCCGGGTATGCAACGAGGGATTCAACCGCGAACAAATGCTTCGACATGTAAGCACTAAAATTATCGATGATAAACACAGTGGAAAGGCACACATCAAAGCATTGATTGAGGATACAAAAATGGCTCAAAACACCATTAATCTAAATACAATATCGACATTGGCATTGAAGAAAGAAGTTGAGGAACTAAAAACAGAAATCGCTAATCTATGGGTAACAAGAAAAGATGGTTCGCTACTATGGATGATAGAAAACGTTGCAGAAAAGCATCGACAAGCCAAACTGGACAACCAACCTTTGTACTCTCCGCCTTTCTACTCTCATGAAAACGGATATAAAATGGGAGCGAAAATATACTTGAATGGAGACGGAGAGGGAATAGACGACCACATATCGCTCTATTTCTTCCTGTACAAAGGAAGATACGATGATATCCTAGAGTGGCCATTTGCTCATAAGGTTGCGCTGCATATCATCACTTTTGGCACTGAAGAACCTAAAATAGAGATATTCACTCCAGAGAAAACCTCCATGTCTTTCGAAAGGCCGAAAAACGAAAGAAATATTCCATCAGGCTACAAGAAATTCCTTCCACAAGAAATTCTCAACCAAGAGACCTATGTGAAGAATGGAACTCTTTATATCAAGATGGTTACTGACACGTCCAACATGTATCATCCATAGAATATACCCATTCCCAATAAATAATATGTTTGTACAATAAACTTAATGAATGCACAAGGAGGTAGGAGAAAGCCGCGAATTCAAAGTGTTACCGTAATTAACTAACTAATTTTATGTTTGGTTTTAAGAGATAATTCCAAATTGTGAAGCAGTATCTGGTTTCATTGGAATTCAGAATTATCTCTTAAAACCAAACATGTTAGCTATTAACAATCTTATTCTTTTATATAGTTTATATTGTTATAAGTGGGTTTCTTTCTGTATTACTTAGTTTGTAAAAATGTTCCAGCATTAGTATTACGCGAAGTATTTCGTAGAAATTTAAGATCGAGAGTGGGTTGCTAACTCCTCCGGATATATTTCATAATACTAAGTGGTATTCAGTAAATGCCAGTTATGATAGTAATACCTGGGAAAAATAAATTGTATCACAACAAGTTTGTTGTTCAATACATTGTATAGCTATGTCTACGATACATACCATAAATTGTAGAAAAACAATGTATTAGTTAGTTAATTAAAGCTAGAAAATTCTTCAATAAAGTCCAAACTTATAAAGCAAAATAAAATACTATGTTATTCTTCTCTGCTGGGGCGAATTTCTAGATGTTTATTGCACCAATTGAATTGTTTATGTCGCTATTTAGGCCACATATTGAAATATAATCTCGCAATTAATAAACCCGTCTGCTAAAAAATCATTTAGTGCCAATTTCTATAAGTTAATTGAATAAATTAAAATAATGCTACAAATCAAATTCTATCTTGGACTTCTTACTAACAGAGCTAGTACTTTCGTCCACGAATTGTTGCTTAGTTTTAATTCTAAGTCTCTCTATATCTTGGTCATTTGTTGCGTATTCAAGTACCAGTCTTCTCCCGTAGAGATGAGTTGAGCTCTTAAGTGCGTCGAAAGCTAAAAGCGCATCGTCTTGACTGAAGTATTCTACAAAGCAAAATCCTCTATGCTTAGAATTATCGTGCGAAATTACCTTTTTTGGGAGGCGCAGAGATTTGAGTGCACCAAATCTGCTGAAAATCGCATAAACTTCAGCTTTTGAAGCTTCGAAAGGAATATTTTTTATTAAAAGAACATTGGCAGAATCCTTATTTGGCGTTGTTATAGTTGGCTTTTTGGGTAAAAGCATTTTACTTTCCATTGTCTGCTTAGCTAAACTAATTTCTAGCTTATGGTCATCTACGGTACAGCCTTGTTTTTCTAAGATAGCATTTTTTGCACTTTTGAAGTCCGCAAATTTAACAAACCCGAATCCCATAGATTGCATTTCTTTAACATTGTTGGGATTTCGTTTTTTAGTTATAGAAGTCTGAGTTGGATTATACTTTTTGAATACTTCTTCAAGTGCCGTTTCCTGTGTCGAAAAGTTAAGGTTTTTCACATAAATCGTGTACTGAGCAGGGCCCTTAGGGATTTGCTCATTTTCAACATTTTGCTCTCCTATCTCATTAGTGAATATCTGATTTGGTGCCCATTCGAGGTATAGAGGTAAATGTTTAAACTTAGAATAAGCTAATTTGCCAAATGCGTTTTTTGCATGACTCTCACTCAAGAACTCTACCACTCCAGTTATTCCATATTTGGGCATAAGAACTCTGCCTAAGGTACCAAACGGAGAAAATAGAATATCGATTTCGTCAGCAGTTGTACCGAAAGGAAGATTCTTAACTAAAATAACCGTTTTAGATCTCTTTATTTTCGCATTTGTATTTGTCAGGGCTTCAACATCAATTCCATTATTTTTAAGGAACTCTTTTGTTTCATTTACAATCTCTGTTTCCGCTAACGCCATCCTAACGGCTATAGAGGTATTTGCCTCTGTGTCTAGTAGCTTGCTCTTCGTAGTGTTGTACTTCTTGGAAATAGCTTCTGCAACTGCATTCGAGCCTAAGTGAGAGTTAGAAATTAGAGGTTAAATGATTGTTACTGGACATTGCTTAATAGAATAGACAACAGTAATATAAAAGGTTCTTTCATTGTGGCCATTAAAGGGACCAAAAATTGTGTTCGTAATAGAGAGACTTTACAATAAGCGAACTCAACTTAATACAAACCCTATGAAAGTTGTTCAAACTATACTCACCCGTTAAATTGGGACTATAAGGCTTGTTCACAATAAAAGTTTTTCATATTAAGCACTAAAAAGTATTCACTATTAGCAGACCTGACAGATTGTGTACCACAAACCTACCTAAGAAAAGTGTATTCCAATTGTATGAATTAGAAGCCTGCGACTTAAGTTCCTTCTTCTTCTTATCCTTCCAGCTAGCAGGCTTGCTGTCAGTCTCTACGGCTACCTTATCTGGCTTAGGCTCAGCGGGCAATATATGCAGAATCCTACCCATAAAGATAGAAGCGTCGAGCTCGGAAATAGCGTGACACGCGTGTTCAGAAAACATAAATGTTACAAATCCAAATCCAATTGAGTTGTGTGTTGTAGGATCAACGGGCAGATAAACCTCGGATAGGGCTCCGTAAGGAGAGAACAAGTTCTCTAAATCTGTCTGGCTTACAGTGTAGGATAGATTTCTAATGAATAGTCTACCGTACTCTAACAGCTGATCTGTCTCTTCCTTCTGGTCTCTGTTAGAAGTAGCCGCAGACTCATTGTTAAGCGTGTCTTGGAACAGTTCTATATACCTAGAGAGGGATTCTGTTACTGATTTATACAGTAAAACCTCCAAAAAAGAGAAAATGAACAACTCTAAAATATGAACACTCTTTCTCGGTACCAAATTAATTTATCTATTGCTTTAGAGTTCAGACACACGTTATGATAAATCATGAAAATTAACATTTTGGTTGTTCCCCAGGTGTTCACTTTCTGAAGGTTTTACTGTACTTGAGGTATTTGAACGACTTACCTATCTTGCATATAGTCCCCATTCCTTCTCAGGGCTTTATACATTTCTTTCCGAGACTTGAAATCTACATATGCTCGTCCAGTAGGGCGATTTTTCTTGTTACGAATTATTCTAATTGCATCGTCGCTCAATAGGATTGGTAGGAAGAACTGCTTGATGTCTTCATTAGTAGATTTGAATGGTAAACCGATTATCTTGATTGTAAATATAATTTCATTGTTTGTATTATCATTGGGAATGTTCTTGCTAACTTTTGTTTGCAAATAATCTAAATCTGTTATTGTTTTACTTGGGGTTACTATACTGTCTATATCAGGTATGCTCTGTGTTTGTATTTTAGATTTTTTGTCAAACATGGAAAGGAATTCGTCTAAATTTGGATTTTTATCTTTATTATCGGATTCCGTTGTGATTTCTGAATGTGATTTGCTCAAAGATTTTATTTCAGGCTTCTTCTTTAAAGTTTTTTTTGTTTCCCTTTTGACATAGGCCGAGCTTCCTTTAGAAAACCGGCTCCAAGGACGTGGGAGATTCGGGTCATTAAAACTTTTCGCGATTTCCACTTGGATCTTCATCCCATCGAGGTATGTGTCATTAAACTGGTCCACTGCTTTCTGGCTAGACTCACTCTCCATAAAACCTACGTAGCCGAAATGCCGCGAGAATCCATCTTTCGTTCTAATAACGCGAATGTCTGTTACGTGGCCAACTTGTTGGAACAAATCTCGTAGTTTGTCATCTCTAATCTTCTGTGGGAGATTCTTAATGATGACACGCGACATTATATTAATTTGGAACTAAGTACCAATAATTAATGTCACATTTGGAATAAAGTAATTCCAAATAAATGCATTGAAAATGTATTCATTCATTACAAACTCTTCACAATACATCAACTTAGTCATTAAAATACACGAATAGCACGGATTTAAAAAATATATACAATCCGAGATAAAATAACTCAATAACTGCTTTAAAAATATTTACAACCCTTGGTAATCTGGGTTTTTCACTGGCCTTCTCATCGAGGGTAGCAGAGACCGATTCTCCTCAACTTGAAGCAATCGATTCTTCTGAATACGACAGGCAATCACAAAAGAAAGCGACGCTATTATAAGAATAGCCATACCAACTGAGATAACTACTGTCACGTAGAATATTGAGTCTGGCGAACACCCAGTGGCTTGTGTAATGTTGTTGGGTAGAAATAACGCGGTACAGAAAAGGGGCACTGCTACATTGCTGGGACAAAATGCGTTCGCAGGACAAGCGACAGGAAAACCAGTTATGTCTGGACAGAAATAGCCAGCCGGACAAACCAAACAATTCGCTTGTCCCACCTTGGTTTGGTAAGTTCCAGCATCACAATCCATACAATGGGATTTTCCATCTTCTGATTGATACTGACCTTTGTTGCAAGTTAAACACATTTTTGCGTTCGCAGCTGCTGCGTAATATCCTATTAATTTGAATAATATTAATATGCGAATTTAACTTTTGAATAAAAGTAATTACGGAGTCAATAGATTGGACTGTAAGCAATAATACATGTACAAAATAGCCATAACATATGTAGGTATATGATTAAAAACTCACCTGGCTGACAAAGAGAGCAACTTTCGCATCCAATAATGCTACAATAAGTTCCAGCTGTGCAATCACTACATTCATCTGCACCAATTCCCCCGCAAGTGCTCTTCCCTGGCATGCAGAGATTGCATTCGTATGGACCGGAAGCAGCTGATCCAGCCTGGCACGGCTCGCATTCTACACAAGCACTTGTATTACAAACCCTCCCTGGAATACAGTCTATGCACTGTAGCCGCCCCTCTTCGCTCTGGAAATGTCCCCGGGTACAAGGAATACACTCAGTTTGCTGTGTCTCGTTGTTATAAGTCCCTTCTTCACAGAGGTAGCAGTCTGCCAATTGTGTAGTGTTACCATAGGTCCCTTTGGGACAGGGCTCACAGCTGGTCTTACGGGGCAGTGACTGGTTAAAGCCTACCTCACACTGTTGGCAGGCCTCTTGTCCTGGCCCGCTAGAATAAGTGCCGGGCGAACACACTACACAGTCAGTTATATTCGGACAAGAACCTGCGTCGCAGTCACTGCATATTTCTTGCTGACTTCGCGTACCAGCCAGACACTGCTCACAGGCATGTACCGTTAATATCGATAGTAAAACGAGGATGCTTAATCTGTATATTATCTGTGCCATTTATGAATGTAAATAAATCTAAAACAATACAACTGTATTATAGGCTGTATAAGACTATTGAATGAAGACTCGTATGATTATAAGCTTGACTACTACATAGTGTATTTCCTATCATAATTGATAACCCTTGTGATTAATTATACATAATTCGATCTAAGTAAAACTGTAAAAGTATAAGATCAATCTAAAATATAGAATCTCCAAAATTTGCTTTAAAATAATCAAAAAGTTCAAGAAGACAAAACGCGTCCAAAGCTGCATACGTTTTCATATCGTCTCGGATCGGTCGCTTCTCCCAATTAGCAATCTGATTAGATTTGTCCATCGGGAGCCCAAAGCACTCCTCTACCAGACTAGTTAGACTTGTTTTCTTAAATAGAGACTGACTTGACATTGTCTCTGCTACAGATTGAGTTTCGCAGGCTTGACTCGTGTCTGAATTAACAGACACACTTGTCACTCCATTGCTCCTGGACTTAACCTTAGAAGCCACTAGCTGCAAGTCAATCGTCGACACCGGAGTGCTTAGCAGATCTGATACACACGGCCAAGTTCTACCCAGCATCTTCAAATCTCCGTCAATTGCGAATCCAAGTTTAATCGTGTCCGAGGAGTGGAAGAGAGTCTTTATGAATGACACCTGTTGTGATTCGGAAAGCGCGCCAGTAAGCGCAACCATGTCGAGAAGAAATACAAAGTTCTTAGTAGCCAGCTGTAGAATAGCTAGTCTCAAAATACCAAAGTTACAAAGTGGCATTAACCATTCCGCATCAATGCCAATTAGCGTGCCTTTCCTAGAAATATACTCTTGGCACCTTTGTAGTTTGCTGGGCGTATCAATCAGTTGTATGTTATCAAAGCTGATATGCAGTGGGTAGTATTTAACATTATTCCTGTCTCTGTCGACAGTGCCGTGTTTGGGGGGAATATACTCTCTCGTGTTAGCTAGCAGGTTTGAGGTCACCTCGGGGATCTTTCGCGATAAATCGAAATACCTAACGAAGTACTTTGCTATTCTATAATCCCTGAATTGCACCAGTCCCTCCACCAAATGCAACTGTAGCTCCTGTCGCTCCGCTACTGATGACGTCAACAGGTCTAGCCAGTTCTTAGCGTAGATCTGTCTGACATTCCCTTTCACGCAGTAGTACTGGTATAGCAGGGATGAAGTGAAAGAGGAGACCTTAGCCAATGTGAAGTGTACAAACCGAGATGCGTCCAATTCGTATGTTTTAATGAGCCGACCCGCTAGCCGCTTGATTTGGTGCTCACTCAGTTTATTGTTAGTGAGGTCACTCTTTGTAAAGCCACTGCTCTGGAAGTATGAATACAGCTTTAGGTAATCAGTGTGGGGCGAGCATAGCTTGTCCAGGAGCATTATGAACTCTATCTGTAGATTCGTGTCGGATGCAATGTAGGCTTCTATCAGGTTAATCTGGTCAGTTCCTATCAGTGGCAACAGTAGCTCTTGAACTGCGAAGAAAGACTGAAGGCCGAATCGAGTTATGGACATTATCGCTTCTTTGTATTGATTGGAGGTGATGAGTTCCTTCATAACACGGCACTTAATCTCCTCACTCAGACTATCTATGCAGTATACTCCTGATAGCTGGTCTAGTACTGATGGCTGACATAACACACCCGCCTCTAGGGCTTGTATACGGTGTGCTAGGGTCAGATTAGGACGCAAGGGGTGGGAATTCGTATTGAGAATATCCTCTAGGGCAGATATACAGAGCTTAACGGGAGAGCAGCGACCCATCTTAGTTCTCTTCATCCTATTCACGAATTTAATCGTAAACGCATAAGGGTCTTGTCGTAGTAGTAATAAAGAGCGGAGGATAAATTCCATTTCTTCAGACGTTTGTTTGTTTGTTAACCAACTTGAAAACAATTCATTTAGGAGTTCGAGCTCAGACAGGTCGGTTATGGAGTTTAGATAATCCTGTGGCGACGCCCATACCGGAGTAATAGGAGATTGGTATCTCAAAGTTGGGTCAACTGCATCTGGATCTGAATTCCAACCGTCGTCATCTGTATCTGGGTTATGCCACGCTTCATACTTATACGTACACGAGTTTGCACCTATGCTATTATATAGTGGTGGGTTGTATGAGGAATTAAGTGGTACCTGGTTAAGCTCTGCGTCTAAGGACCTAGATTGCGAAATAGTTTGCGAGTTGGTGATCATGTCTCTACGTACGAACCAAGTGAGAAAACGGGTAATAGCAGCTCTTAGAGAGTTGATTATAAAGTGTATTAACTGTGCGAACATTTGTGGTTGAATTTTCTTAAAACTAAGTAATTGCTATTGATCAGAGAAAAAGGTAAACAATAACAAATATGTTTAAATTAAGGGCATACTTATCGGCAAACTCCTTCCAATATAAAAACCCTTCACGAAGGTAAAATTTCGATAATAAAAATGACCTTATAATAACTTGAAAGTGTTGGCCAAAATATAAGCAAGTTACCTCGTAAATTATACGCATTTTAAAAACATTTATATAATTATCACCTTATCAGACAGTAGTGAGGTTCTCAACATCCGACTCTAGAAACACATCCGAAGGGACAACCAACCCCTTCGCCTCCTCAGGTTCCTTTATAGTATAGAACGGAGTGGCCTCCGCTATATTACTGTACCTATCTGTTAGCTTATCCACGAAGAATTCAAGTGACTGTAGACACCCAGAGCCCGAGAGAGCAAGTGCTAGCAATTCCCCTTCGTCATCAGCCCTGTGACTCTTTGTCAGCCCACGCACTGTGTAGTAATACTCTCTATGTTTCTGTAGCCACATTAAGTGGGGCCCCTCTACGATTATATCCTTCTCTACCGGGTCAAATGTCACACAGGATTGCTTAATACTATCGCTTTCGTAGCCATAAACAAACCGGTATTTACTATTGGGGTCTTCAAGGTGCACATGGAGATGCTCTTGCTGGTAAAGATCTTGGAATATTCTATGGCAAGTTAAGCCGAAAAGCAAAAGCGGGTTTTTGTATGGAATAATTTCCTTCATTTGATAAGGATCATGGTGCTCGAATCGATCAAACCAGTACATGATACGATTACACTTTTGTAGAGGTAGGCTAGCGCGTCCGAACACGTAGTATACAACTCTAAAGGTGTCATCGTTCGGTCTGACTCCCTTCTCTTCCATTTTAGTCAACAGATCGAGAGCGAGCTCCATAGCTGGGTAAGGCGGGGGGAATACGATGTCTAGGAAGCTTCTGGTTACGTATTTGTCCTTAGGATAGCAGTCGAGGAGTTGGTTGTATGCCTCCACATCGAGATCCACGTTGAGCTCTTCCATTCGATTCATAGCGTTCTCAATAAATATCATAAACCCGGTGTTAAAACGGTCTCGGGTTTTGAAAGCATTCATTGCAGCGGCCCATATTTGCATACTTTTTTCTTTGCTTAAGGCGCGTTCTGTCTTTAAATCTGTAAGTGCGTTTTCTAGGATTTGTTGCGTTACGATTAGCTGATGTTTGGGGTTGTTGCTCGTGCTCTGAAGGATTCCAGAGGTCGTGATACCACGGATAGGGCGATGGGAGGAAGTGGGGTGCGTTAAGGAATTCGTGATACGCGATACGAAACGGAAATGTATTGAGTTGATTAAACGTAACATTTGGTTTCAGATTGTTACTAAGTGGCTGTATATTTACACTATAATTTGTTGTAAAATAGTATCCAAATAGTATATTATATCTACATGTATAAGAGTTGAAATAAAGCTACAAACTTTGGTTTAATACCCCGGGTTATTCTCTGACAGGAATAACATAGATCTGTATTGTTCTCATAATCATTGAATCCGAGCATACACAGAGAACAAGTTCTAAATCCCTCCATCAACACGGGAGATAGCTTGCTACCTGTTTTAAATACAGTATTGGTAGTGAATGGTTGAAAGCTCTGAAGTTCTGAAAGGAAATCTTCAGTAACTTGATTTATAGTAGGCTTCTTGTTATCAATTCTATCTATGCTGTCAAAATTAGGGAAATTGAAATATTTAGTGTTAGAGATTTTAACATAGAAAGCAATCTCTTTCGATAGGAACTCGCGTAACGGTCTACACAAGGCTAGGCCAGGAAAGCGATTGTCAGCAAAGCTAATATCACTGCTGATCATAGCTCCTTTTCCGGAGCAAATCCCATTGAGCAATTGGGTCGATAATCTTGTTGTGTTATTTCCAATGAGAATCTTCTTGTAGCCAAATTCGTATGCAAACCTAGCTAACAGATTATGACGAATTATCTCCAATAACTGTTGTTTTGTATTGTTGTTTAAGCTGTCAAATATTTTCAGTAAATTAGCCTTTTCGCATTCTAAATTTATAGTGCTAACCGGCCATTGTGAGTGTATCGTTAGATAGTCGACTGTTTCAACACAGTGCTTTAGTACGGAGTGCAAATAAGATTCGATCTTCAGAGTATAAAGTCTATACTTCATAGCAGCGAGATTCTTAATCATTAAAACCTTCTCAAAACACCATGTTTCTCCAAACAAACTCTCCTCATCAATGAATATAACATCAACAGAGAACTGCAGTCTCTTATGTGTAGACTCAGATTGCCCCCTCCTCACCATACTCAGTAGAGCCGCGGAATTAGCTCCGCCTGAAAAGGCAAGCAGAACACGCTCTTCGTTAAGAAACAGACGGGATTTCCCTAACGATGCCCTGAATTTGTGTACAAAATAAGCGTCAAAGCAATCCCTGCACATAGGGTCTTTTATCCTCGCGACAATGCTTGCTAATTCGGCGCATTTGACACATTTGGAATTTACTATTGCTGTTGGTGCAACAGGTTTATTATCACAAGTAGCCATGTTTGCTAATTAGCTAATTAGTAACATTCAAATACTTATAATTTAATTACTTAGGGTAAAGCCTGTTAATGAACAAATAACTTTGGTTTAACAAACGTTGTTATTAGTTTTCTGATATGATTAATCAAATTTACTAAAGCACGGCATTAAATCAAATATTCTGTATAATACAATTAGTTATTGAGATAAATAATTGTTCGCGAAACTATCCAAATCTAGCATCTCCTTTAGGTTATCTTGTATCGCTTCACGGAATAGCTCAGGCCATAAATCATGAAACCACTCATCTCTGTGCTTATTCTTAATAGAATTGGTTACCACCTGTTTTGTTATTCTGTTTGCTTCTTTTAACTGTTTAGGATAAGATTCGGAAATGTTTTCACTGCAATAATTCAGAAAACCCAAGCCATTAGAGTTCCCTTGAATTGCACAGTCCTTGTTTACAGAAGGAATAATCGGGGTTTTAAGCAAAAACAATGGGACACTATCTGATTCATATACAACTACTTGGTTTAGTATTTTAAGTTTTAAGTGTTGTAAACGGAACTCAACATAATTTCTGAAGAAATGGAATGAAGTGATTGGGTTACCTGTAGGAGAAATATTCAACTCGTCCACTTCTAATCCAATGAAACCTAAAGCGTTAATCTGATTCAAATTACTAATATTGCAGTACTCAAACTCTATCTTCTTAACATCAGGTAGTTTGGTCTTCAATCGGTTAATGTAGGGAAGGAAATATTCAAAATCGATGAAGGACAATATTATCTCTCTAATGCCTTGTGGATGTGTTTTATCCAAATACTCAAGACTAGCCTCTCCATAGAATCTAATGCTGTCTCCACAAATCTCGTAGATACAGTCTGCCACTTCTTGGTTTGGAATCTTGTCATCCGTCTAAAATAAATAAATAGTCAACTTCGCTTTATGGGCCACTTTGTTCCTTGGGTATTTGACCCAATTAAGCGGAGTCTAATTAAACGAAAATATTGCAAGTCAAAATTCTGTTCCGTAAATCCTGTGAAATGTTAACCCAATTAACCGATGGTTGTATTAAACAGAGTCTATTGTATTTGACAACAACAACACCGCATAAACAATGCTATATATATGTATGTACCTGTTCACAACTTGGGTCGTCTACTCTAAATTGAGGGTGAAGTACAAAGAATTTTTCTTTCAAAGATACTAAGGTTTGCTGTCTCCTTGCCTTCATTAGAACCTGTCTGTTTTCCTCATCTTTCCTAGCCTCTAACTTCTTGAGAGCAGTTAACACAGATTTCCTCTCATCCTCATTAACAACAGCACCATCAAGATGTCTGAGAGTTGGACACCTTTTAAGGATCATAGGTTTGTATAGAGCATTGTGTTGTATGGGATTGTTGTCAAGTGTGAGGTCCTAAAGTAGTGAGAATTAGTTCGTTGCACTATAATATTATAACCTACTAACATGCCTGGAGAGAACTGCAATAAATACAGTTGTTGAAATTGTCAAAATCCGCGATTTGATTATGTGCAAGAAACAATCTTTGTAACAATGTAAGCTCACTCAAATTCATAATACTTGTGATCTTATTTCTTCTGAAGTTAAGTTCAGTTAGATTCTTCAGATTATCTAAGCCACACACGACACTAATCTCATTCCCAGCTAGATTAAGCACCCGTAGATTAAGGAGAGTATCAATGTTCTTAATTTCATGTATCATATTCCCATGCAGATCCAACACATCCAATCTTCTAAGATTCTCGAGTCCTATAATGGCTCTAATGCGATTCTTGCCAAGCATCAGTACACGGAGAGATACAAGGGAATCCAAACCGACTATCTACAATATACAGTGTATTAATTGGGATATACAGTTAGTAGATGCCGGATATAAGAACACCGGATAAGACTAACAAACAGTTCCACATAATAAGGTCCCTACAATAGCTATTCAATGGTTATTACTCCGGTTATACGAAACCGTTGGTGTTCGTATTAACGAGGTTTTACTGTAAAATTAATTCGGTTAGTACCTCGGATATAAGGTTGTCATATAGATCGAGGAAAATAAGATTTCTTAGAGTGGCAATGTGCTGTATACGAGATATCATGTTCATCTGTAAGTTGAGAAGTCTCAGTTGTTCTTCCTTCTCAAATATCGGCATTACAGTCAGATGTCTGCCCTCTAAGTTAAGTCTATCTGGAGACAATCTTTTTACCTCATCCGACCTGTAAATAACTGGGATCCCAGGGAAATCTACACTCTCAGACAGCATCGCATCTAAACGGATAATAATAATTTCAACAGCATTATTAGCAATAATTTAGACAGTTAGGTCTGCTTATTGTGAACAGTTTTTCGTCTGCTAAATATGAACATACGGTCCCAATTTAATAGATTACATAGGGTTTGTACTTTGTATTAAGTTGAGTTCGCTTATTATAAAGTCTCTCTATTTATTTATTACACAAATTTTGTCCCTTTAATGTTCATAATGAAAGAACTTGACTGTAATTATAATTATATTATTAATATTGTAGGATTTATATGCAGTAATAAACCTCGTGTGTATTTCAGGATTTTCTCCTCGTGTCTCTTTTTAGGCTCGTCTATGCTCTGTATTGTGCTAACAATATTAGATCTCTGTGGTTGATGCTGGCTGTGAGGACGCGCTTGTGTTTGAGTGTTATTTGCCGCGATTAGAAGCTTTTGTCTGCTACCAAACTCCGGGGCTGTATACTGTCTGTGTGGCAATGGTGTTTGGAATGGTACCTGCGGTAAATAACACATCAGTATACTCTCGTTATACGAACACGGATAAAGCGAAATATCGGTTAAGGCGAACACAATTCTCCTAGCCCATATAAATTCATTCAAATGATACCGGCTAATACGAATTCCGGAAAATACAAACAAATTTATGACGGTCCCCTGGAGTTCGTAATAAAGATAATCTACTGTAATCTCAGAACAATAAAGTTACTATCTACCTGTGGTTTGGGAGGATGCGGTGTCTTTATAAGAGGCTGAGTGGGAGGGTGGTAGTATGTGACGTTTGGCTGCGCGTAAGAATTAGGGACCTTGATACCTCTCACTAAGGAGAATGTGGGTCTATT
Source organism: Hexactinellida sp. DTS-2022 (assembly GCA_028753945.1). Lineage (NCBI taxonomy): Eukaryota > Metazoa > Porifera > Hexactinellida > Hexactinellida sp. DTS-2022. The sequence continues at coordinate 5,145,658 of JAPNXP010000014.1, forward strand.
TATTGGGTCGGGGAGGTTCAATTGTAGGTCCAATAGGGTGGGCGTGGTGCTGAGAGTACTCTCAGTTGGTTGCTTCTTAGAGAGAGAAAGTGAATTCTGCAAACCTTTATTCTTTATTAACTGTAAATTCGGATAGGACATTCGACTAATCTATTCCATCAAACAGTGTTTACAAATAAATTCATAATTAAGAACACACACTCCTAAACACAGATAATAAAATCGAGCAAATTATATACATAACATTATTCAGTTTTCAACTACAAGTCGTATATGCTCATCCAGAGCAGTTTGAATAGGCGGCATAAGGATACGGAAATATAGCTTGGGTTCTGGGATCAGCTGTTGAGAGAGCTCTAGCACTCTTGAGTTATAGAATTCCTGTATGTCTTGATGCACCTCCAGTTCATGGTTCTGTTTGGAAATAGAAATTGACCTGGAGTGCCTAGTTTGCTCCTGTTTGTAATGAGTGAGTTTGTTTGTGTGAGTTTGCAAATCTGAATAGTGTTTGACCCGCGCTCTCTCGAGCTCGAGTAAGATCGACTTTTTCTTTAAATTGATTTTATCCATTAAGTTCTGGAAAGAAGTACTAATATCCTTTTCTATTGTATTGATATAATTTGGATTCTCTATGTTGACAAATTCAAGAGACTCAGAAATTATAGTGGAACTTATGCTGTCCTTCGATTGAATAGCTAAAGCAGCTTTCAGTGTATCGACCTGATTTCTCAATTCTGAATTTTCCTTGCGAAGCCTTTCTACTTCTGTCAATGGAGTTTCTACGTTTGTTATTTCGACCCTGTTACACTCAACAAAAGGATTATTATTATTAGAAAAACTGCATTTGAACAAATGAGATGGTTTGGAGCCTATAAACCTATTGAAAACATTCTCAACAGAATCGAGAACAGAATCATCTTCTTTCTGCAAATACTCTATTAAAAACTTTATCTCTTTACCAACAGGATCGGATTTAAACGGCTCGAGAACAATTCTCACTGAACAGTATTCATTCGGCTTAAGTATTCCTCTATTGGGAGTTACTCTCGATTTTTTAGCATCTTGATTACAGCGAAGCTTAAAGTACACTGATTTATGGGACAGGTTTGTGAGTGTGAGGGCAGTGGATGTCTCTTGTGAATAGTCACCAATAAAGGTCAGTTTTTCTGGTAAAATATCTAATATACGATTGGCCATTTGTTCAACACGAAAACTAAGTTAAAAGTACAATAAAATAAGTAGAATCAATTCGTAAAACTTTCCAAAATTGTACAGCATTTGTAATTAATTAATTAATATTCGCGAATTTCGTGTAGATAATAATAATTAAACAATCTACATAATATAGGTATATAGGTATGTACAAAGATTAAACAATAATAAAAACCAAATTCCGGTTAAATGAACATGAACGCGCATAAAAACAATATATATATTTAAATACAAAATAAAACAACAAGGATGTAATAAAATATATACTTTTGGTGTCATTTAAAAAAAGCTGGCTGAAATTGTTCACTTTTGTCAAGCATTTCCAGCTCAAACCATCTTACACAAGTTTTTGTATTAAAATTTAGTTCAACGAGTTGTATGTTAGTAGAACAGATTATAGTGCCCAATGTCATCTCCTTAACAGATAGGTTTAATGCGGTACCAGATAAATCTGTATCTTGAATGTTAAACGAAAATGATTCATTAAAGGTTGGGTCTGGTGAGTTTGCAACTGAATGCGTTTTCCGTTTAATTATACCACCGCTTTTCAAATGTAGTCTTAATTTAACTTTAGTTGTCGGTAATAAAGTAGAGCTAATCATGCTTATATTAGTGCCTGAGAGATGCCTCACATGCATTACCATTATGTTTAACAACACTTTATCTTTAAGATACGTAATACAGAGCTTAGCTTGTGGACTCTTGTTGTGGTCAACAGATTCGGTTAGAGGTGAGTAGGGACAAGTTGTGCTGTAGTACACATAGTCCTGTCTGTCGCGTAGAGTTCCATGGAAAAAAGTATATAACAGATCACAGTGTGATACCCGGGGTGGCATGGATAGTAGTTCCTCAATATACCTAAAGAAATGTGCAATCATAAATAAGTAAGAATTATCCTAAGTTGATGTTATAATTTATAAATACAGAAGAAGCTCGTTAATACAATACCAACGGACGGAAATTTTTGTTCGCTTTATCCAGAGTTCGTATTAACCGGATACCCATTGAATAGCCATTGTAGGGACCTAATTTGTGGATCTGTTTGTTCGTCTTATCCGGAAATTCTTATTAACTATTAACCGGGTTCGTAATAACGAGGTTCTACTGTAGATTCGAGATCGAGTCTCACCGTGTGAGTTCATTAAAGCGCATTTGCGCCACGGTTTTAACAGAGCTCCTTCCCAGTATTATCTTAGCTGGGAGAGATGGGAGAGGCGACTCTGGGAACAACTCCTGCAGTTTGGCGTGCAGCTCGTAGAACTCTTTAAACCGTCGGAATATAATCTCGCGACTACGGCCATCTTGATCAAAGCTAGCACACAGATCAACCGACTTGCTAAACTGACTTCTATCCGTCTTGATCTGTTTTGTAACCTAACAATGAAGGAGTATTAAAGGGAGATGTACAGTAGAGTATCGTTAAGAGGTACACCATGGGACAGTAAATGTGTACTCCTTATCCGAAATTCGTACTAACCAATTCATTTATATTGAGATGGCTTTGAAGGGGACTGAAATAATGTTCGTATCAACCGTGTTCGTACTAACGAGGTTCTACTGTTAAAGGAACCTACCTCTATGATATAAGAATAGTACTTCTCAGGGTGGTATCTCTTCTGGAAGGATTTCATCTTGATACTAACGATCTCGGGTTCGACCTGACGCGAGTAGTTACCCGGCACGAAGGAGAGAAGCGGAGCGTTGCTCGCCGCCTTACCGCTCCGGAGCTGAGCCACGCTGTGAACGAAGAAATTCAATCTGGTGGCTAGCGAGGCTCTGCTCTCGCGAATGAGCTGAGTGAAGTGAGTCGTGGCGTCGTCGTTGCTCGCGTTAGGCAGCAACTGATCATGTACGAATCTATAACGAGTAAATAGCTCAACTCAAGTTCTCTAGTGAGAAACAGTAGCTGTTTTAGATACAGTCATGTTCTGTTATTATGATCAATTGATCATTCAAGGGATCAAAATTGTGTTCATAATAGAGAGACTTCATAATAACACAACTTAATAGTCAACTTCAACTTAATACAAACCCTGTCTAAGTTGTTAAATTGGGATGTTCATGATAAAAAGTTTTCATATTAAGTAAATGAAAACTGTTCGCAATAAGCAGACCTGACTGTATATATGAATTAGTTAGTCCTTACTTGACGTCATCGATAGAGTTGGGTACCTCCATCTTAGCAGGCAGCATCAGCATGATGAGGCCTAGCAACACGTTCATGTGCTCCCTCAGAATGTTGTACGCGTAGCAGGAGAGGTCTATGAAGCGCTGGAAGAACACAGTGCTGTGTTCGCAGCCGTCAATGACGTAGGCCATGTCTGGGGTTAGCACGAATGGAGCTCTGTCCCTCTTTATCTTGCCGAACATCTGGGAGTGTCCGAGAATTTTACCTGATATAATCATATTAATACGTAAACAATAGAGTTACAGTGGTGTTTGCGTAATAGCAAGTTATATTTTGCACGCGAAATTGCTTTCTAATAGGAACTTGCTATTAGAGGAACTGAATTAACATTAAATGCTCGCTTGGGGACTGAAAATAACTTGATATTAGAGCAATATTTATTATTTCTATTAGAGCAATGGTTATTAGGCGAACACGACTGTATAAGATTTCATTCACTAACCAAAGTCTATGTGGAATACGTGTCCCTGTCGAGTGAGCATAATGTTGTCGTTGTGTCTGTCGCAGAGACCCAGCACATAGGAAGCCACACACCAGGCTGCACAGGAGCGAGTGAATGTCTCTACTGCCAGTTTGTACAGGTCTTCTGTCGGGTTGTGTCTGTGTAGCCATTGGGCTAACGGGGCCACTGCTACACTCCCCATTAAGCCTTGTCCAACCTATAAATACAAGCGGTTGTCAATAGAGACATGTCTATAACAGAGAGTTATTACTGTTTATAGGAACATTGTTATAATAAGCAGTGAAGTAACAGTCAACTTTCGTTATAACGAAGTGCTTGGGACCTGTAAATTCCTTCGTTATATCCGGATATTCGTTATAAGCCGATAATAGTTAATACATTTAGTGCTCTGGGTGAAATTATCCATTCGTTATATCCGACTTCGTTATAACTGGAGTTTACTGTAGTATCTTACTTGTGTTTGAATTTCTCGTAAAGTCTCGCACTCCTTCACCAACTCAACAAACCCAGAATCTTTCCCAGTTGGCTTACACGCGAAAGTTAACACATTCAGATCTAGCCCGTAGCTCTGCCAGAGACGGTCCATCATACTCACAATCTGCAGCACCAACATGTCCTGTCTCAAATCGTCTCCCTTCTTAAACATGAGTCTTATGTCTTCTCCGAGAGGATCGGAGTTTATGAAGCATAGCTTGAGAGGTACCGCGTTGCTATTGAAGTAGTTACACCTGGCGATCTTAAATCCTGTTGTGTTGAGAGCCACACTCACTGGGAGACTGAAGTTATCAGGCATCCTATAGACAGGTTAATTCAACTGAGATACTATCAATATGATGTTTGTTAATTCTTGATAACAAGATTTTTTTCGCTTTTAGGAGGGTCGTTGAAAACTAAACCTTTTTCATCGTGAATCTCGGTATTAATGCAGGTTAAATATATCTATTAAGTATATAAAGTTCAAACATATTTAATTAACGCTTAAATTTGCTGTTAAAGTAAATGTGTTGAATTTGTATAAATATCAGGAGTCTGAGGCCTACCTATTAAGCTATTAATATTGATGTCATATATCATAAGCAGTATGTAGTATAATGGGTCTGAAAGAAAACTTACTTCTTCATAATTTCGTGCAGCCCTTCCTTCAGGATAATCCTACGCAGTTCTTCTTTGGCGTTTCTGACTTCCTCTGCCAGCTGACAGAGCCTAGAGGCCAGCTTCTCCTGACTCAGAATATCGCTTCTATCACTCGGGCTCAGAAGTGCTAAAATCGCGGTTTTTATGAGCAGCAATCTTGTTTTTATGTTCCCCTTAATGGCGTCTAGTTGTACCGAACTGGAAATAATCCAGAACAGAGTGTGCGCGAAGCTCAGAGAAGACTTGCACTTGTTCAGCAGGAACTCTACGAGATGGCTCCAATGGTACGGCTCGTAATAAACAGCGTGTAACAGCTGTGGGGCCATGAGACAGAGCGTCTCCGTCTCCAGCTTAGAGATGTTGTCGATAATCCAGTCTCTAGCCTAGGGGCAGTTTATAATTATATAATATAACTACAGAAAAATACACAATACACTCTTGTTAATAAGAACACGGATAAGGCGAAATATCGGTTAAAGACTACAAGGTATAAATCCCCTAGCTTATAAAAATATATGCAAGTGACTCCGGATAATACGAACAGATTTTGACGGTTCCCTGGTATTCATATTAACGAGAGTCTACTGCAATGATTCCCAAACTTTTTCAACCGTGGACCACCTATACCAAATACCAAACATTATGTGGACCCCCTCCCATTATCCATTATACAAATGTACAGATCTTATGGACCCCCCTATTGCCGTCCGTGTACCCAGTTTTATAACAACTGTTCTACAGTAAATAGTATACAGTATAAATAACACAGTTCTACCTCTGACTGCCAAATAGAGGGGTGCAGTCCCTGTAGTAGGCCGGGACTCCTCTCCTGTGGCCAGTCCTTAAGGAAATAGCTGAGCTCCCTCCTGGCTTGGTAGTCGCAGTAGGGCATAGACTGACAGATCAACGAGAGCGTAGTTAGGTTGTGAGGGTAGGTATTCCTCAAGCGCTGACTCCAGATGAGCTTTCTATCGTACCTACTCAGGACCTGGAATATGTCCTTATGGATCAGCTGTGATACGTACTTCTCTTCGTGCTGGGAGAGCTCTGAGACTGTGGATAGGGAGTGCCCCCTGTTGAAGGAGGGAGTGAGGCGCCAGGAGTCTTCTGAGGCTCCGCTCGTGTACAGACTGCTGGCTGTGCTCGTAGCGAATGAGGCACTGCTGGACGACCCTATAAATAACAACAATACACCCATATACTAAGTAATATAGTCATGTTGGATACTAATGGCTTGTTAAATGTAGAGATTTAGAGTAGGACTCGTTAGTACGAACACGGTTAAAAATGTGAATTTCCAGTTAATACGAACACTATTTCGACCCTTCAAAGCTTCTTCAATCTAACGATGTTCTACAGTAATTAGTTTCCTATATAACTAGGGCATTATACGATAGAAAAAGGATCTACGGCCCTATAACTAGCAAATAACAAAGTGTTTATTGGATAATTGGTACCTAGAGTGTTGAATGAAGAGCCGAGTGTGCAGTACTCTGATTCTACGCTTGAATTAATGCTCGAGTTGGTTATGCCACATTCTGGTATTATGGATAACTCCTGATGTATGCTATCCCAGGAATCCTTTGGTATATTCTGTAGTTGAATTTCTACCAACATTAAATTCCCCTCTGTGTAATTAAGCGTCAGGTATTCACAGGGAAAATCTGCCTTATCCATAGCTAGCGGTATATACGTGTACTGTTTGTTAACAGCTCCCTTGTTAGAGAATACAGAGAGATACCCAGTGGCCTTTAAACTGGTCTGTGGAGAGGAATCTTCTCCCTCGGATTGAGAGTGCATAGATATGCGTAGATAGCACTCCCTGGGCACCTGGTACAGGTTAAAGCTCAGGTCCAGACTCAGGTTGCAGCGAATGAATGTGTAGAATCTCCCGGGGTCGCATCGGCAGTAGCTAGTGCGAGTCTAATCACAAATAATAATAATAATAATACAGTAGGACATCGTTAGTACAAAACTCCGGTTAATAAGACACTATTTCAGTCCCCTTCAATGCTTTTCAATACAAATAGAATCGCTTAATACGATTCCGGATAAGGCGAACGCATTTTTACGGCCCCCTGGTGTTCGTACTAACGAGGTTCTACTATAACTACTAATACACTACGCAGGTGTGTATGTGTGTACTCACCGGTGTCATAAGCTCGTTTCCCCCACACATGAGCACTGCCTCCAGATAGTACAGCTTGGGGCGGGCGGGCTGCGTGCTCGGCAGTCTATGCACCCCGCCTATCCACACGTGCACATTTGAGCTCTTGAGGAGAGGGAGAGGCGGCTGGTAGCTCCTGGTCTGAGAGAGCTGGCTTATGTTGCTGTCTGAGCCGAGAGAGATAGGTATCTTCGTGAATATGGAGAATGCTTGGATGTGGATAATGACCTGGTCCTCGATTTCAAGAATAATCTTCTCAATTTCGTTTGCAATGTTTTGTTTGGTTCTAGGATCGAGTCCTGAATTTTTGTGTCTAAAAATCGAGTTTATAAATATAGGAGTTATAGAATAATATGGTACATACCTAGAGTGTAATTTGAATATTTGATTCAATGAGTTTTCCAACAGAAACGGATTGAACTTCCCCAGCTGTAACGATAACAGCTTGATGGTCTGCTCCAGGCGTTTGAACTTCCCAATATGCATCCATTCAGCTCCCTCCCTTTTACTCTCGCTTATCATAGCCAGATTATCCAGCAGCGTCGAGTACACTATAGGCACTTGGCACAGCTGATAGTACAGCTGTTCTGGACAGGTTTCCCGTAGTATATCTGTGAACGCGTTAGCGAAGAAGTCTTCGCTGGGCACGATGTCTAGCTCCTCGTATATCGTGTTGCAGAACTCTTCGTACAGACTGGAGACGTGTTCCAGCATGAATCTGGGGGCCTCGCGTCTCCGGTAGCAGTACCTGATGTGTTGGTACCTACGTGCATACTACGTCATACTACAGTGGATATACTATAGTAGTCAGTAATAGCAAGTCGATAAGCATGAAATTTATTGCTATTAATAGGGGAATATTGCTATTAGAGGAACATATTAACATAAAATGCTCTCTTGGGAATGAAAAGTGACTCAATATTAGGCGGATATTATATCTATTAGTATTAGACGAATTGTTAATACGCGAAAACAAATACTATAGTAATATTACACGACGTATATAATAATATTTTCAAAACCCCATTTTCCTCAGAATACATACGTATATGAATATAATAACTAGTATACTTACCTGTGAAGAGCTATTTCTGTGTCCTTAAGGTAGAACTGAGTACCGGAAATCCTCAATATATACTCATCACATTGAGACTTTACATAAGCACTTTCTGAAGTTTGTAGAAATATTCCTATCAGGTCTCTAGCATTAGATTTTAAGAACACATTGATTAGCGTCGGGGTAGACTTATCCCTCACGTGTCCAGGCTTTGGTTTTTCCACTAAAATAGGAAGTGCTTTATTGGAGAGGTCCGCATCGAATCCAATAGAACTGATCTCAACATTCGGCTCTATGCTTAGCACCATAAGGCTGAATAGCTTTAGTTTCTGACTGTGTAGTAGGGTGAGATGTTCCTCTGTTAGTATAGGAGCTGGCAACAGAGATTTGGTATAGGTGGTCTCGTCTGTTATCTTGTTATCCTCGTTTGAGAGCTCAATCAGCTTGTGAATGTGAGAGGCGAAGTCACTCAATTCCTGGTCGTGAATCTTAACCTGAAGTGAACAAAATATAATAAATTCATACAAGTGTAATATATCAGTCATTCAAACGTTACATAAAGCTTACAAGGGGGGTAAACAAATGTGTGACATACCATTTTTTGTATTATAAATGGCAAAAAAAATTGTGACATAAGAGAGGTGTCTAATTTTCGCGAATTTGCCATACATAACGTTTGAACAGCCCTTATATGGTCTTACATCTGTGATGTCTTCCCCCAGAGTAAAGTTAGAATAGTTGGGTCGCTTCCTGTGGGGAGAGTTCGGGGTTTTCCTTCCACTCTTTTCAAGGGTCGGAGTCCTTTCCGGAGATATCCGTGGGGAGCTCAATATCTTCAGCGGCTTGGGAGGCCGCATAGGGGGCTTAGAGGGCTCTATTTTACCGAGACTGTTTAGTGCTATAACGATAGGCTCGCTCTTACGCTGGTCATGCAACCGAGATCCGGGGATCGTAATGGGAGCAGTTGTTATGTCTGAACACGAGTTGGCTGTGCTCCTGAATACGGGAGAGGAGGGAGTAGATAGGTAGGCTGGTTTGTGGGGCTTGGGTGGTTTGTTAGGCTTTGGGGCCGCGAGATGATTCGGGCTTTCTAAAGAGAATTATAAACCAGCTTAGAGGCTGAAAATACACACAATATTACAGGGCCGGAAGAAGAGGTTATAAAGTGGTCAGGCCATGGCTTGACCGGCCTAACTAGTGACGTAAGAGTGGTCAGTCTATTGGCCTTTGATACAAACCACTTCCGCCGGCCCTGATTACAGAGTAATACGTACCAATGACATTCAAATCTTCTAAGCTTTTTGATAATTTATTCCCTCCTTGCGGACAAGTTACTAGCACATCTAAGCTATTGAATCTCTTTCTTTCACTAATAGCCATTGAATGAACTACAAAGGTAATATCATATATTCATAAACAAATCTACTCTAAGTACGAATACAAGAGCATATTCGGTTTATATAGAACATATTTGGACTTAGATGAATAAAAAGCTAACTCTACATTTCATAAGATGCATTTTCTTTTATAAAAGAGGAGAATCATCTAAATAATCAGAAATAAGGTTGAACTTCTTATGAATGAGATGGTAATAAAGTATTTTGTAATATAGAAATCAAACAAAAAGTTGTCCTATTTGATATTAATAAATAATTATAATTAATCCAAAAATGGGAATAATTAAACTTTCATTATTTCCATGAATGTTAACTGAGCCTGACTCATCTCTAAGAACACTCGATACTTACACTCGTGGTATTGGAGAGTTCCAACATTAGGTTTGACAGTTGTTTTGACAGAAGTCAGCTGTTTCATAGCGGCCTCGATACTCTCTGTATATCCAGATGCAACAGTGGCTAGAATGCAACTTCCCATCAAGACTGCCTCCTCTTCATTGTTAATCAACACAGTCCTATTCAAGATATCAGCATGCGCTTGTACATACAAGTTGTTATGTATAAGGCCACCGCACATAAATACAAATTCTATTTCGTATCCGTTCTCAGTTAGTTTATCTATTATATGCCGACTCCCATAAGCAAGCGCCTGTACTGTTGCTAAATATAAAGTAGCCAAGTCTTCCAAACCACTGCTGAGTTTCAACCCACTAATCATACCAGTCATGTCCGGTCTAGCGAGAGGAGATCTGTTGCCGTGAAAATCCGGCAAAATATGGTAATTCCGTGTAATTAGTGAAATATGTGAGAGGTTAAACTTAGCTGTCAGATCTCGAATTATACTCTCCAACTCACTGTAGACTGTACGTGAATTTCCATTTGCAAGTTTGGAAAGTTCTTTGGAAGATGGATGCGATTCGATAACAAAATCAATGAGTTTCCCAGCAGCACTTTGGCCAGCTTCATTCAAATAGAGACTTGGTACCATAGCGGAGTAATACGGCCCCCAAATCCCTGGAGCATAAATAGGGACACCAGACACAGCCATGTGACATGTAGAAGTCCCGCATATGAGACCTATTCTCTTGCAAATACTACTTCTGTCGGTATTAACAAGCTCTATGGGAATATCAGGGCCCAGCATCCCAATCCCTCCTGCGTGCGCATCTATCATAGAGGTGGCTACAGGGGTGCCTATGTTCAAGCCTAACTCATTGGCACTAGCAGCATTCAAACCACCAATCTTATTGCCAGGAGGGGAAAAGTGGTTACCTATTTTAGAATAGTTATCATTGATAAGTTCGGATAAACCGATTTCTTCTAAAAAGGAGTTTGACCACCCAACTTTCAAGCCTAAATCTTTAAATCCCACATAATTCCATTTACAAACTAAGCAGCATAAAGAGCGTGTCAAAGAACCAGTGGATCTATAAGTTAAGAAATCAGCCAAGTCCATAAAGTGACCGATTTCTGACCATTTATGAGTTGACAGATTCTGTTTCAACCAAAGGATCTTTGGCATTTCCATTTCAGGAGATACTTTACTACCTACGTACTTAAGTACAGCATGAGATGAATGGTTTATCGAATTCGCTTGCTCGATAGCCCTATGGTCCATCCATAATATTATGTTTTGGTTGTTTTCCTGAGTCGTACTGACGCTAATAGGATGGGTATCTTTGTCCAGTAACACTAGACTACATGTTGCATCGAATGCAATCCCTTGGATAAGGTTTTTGTCATAGCCAGAGATAACTTCATTTACGCATTTGCAAACACTTTTCCAAATATCATCAGAAGATTGTTCATAATGGCCAACAGGAATTTCAGTGGCAGACCAAGTTCTAATAAGAGAAGTCGATAATGCAATTCTCTTTCCATTATTACTTATTAACATAGCTCTGGCACTACCTGTGCCGACGTCGACCCCAACGAAATATGTATAATCTCTGTTCACTTGTGCCATATTAATTGACGTCAATTTAGATCTACTAGAAAATTGGTTTCGAGACAAAAGGTTTCTAATGCATTTTAGAGATTCTTGATAACTCAATTAATACTAATTAATAGGACATAGTTCATTAGTTATTGTATCTGTATAAGACTATGGTAGGGTAAACACGTAATTTGAATTGAAGAGAATATTCATATTCTTTGTATGTAGATAGAAAAACTTTCGTATTGTCTACGAGGAGTTTTATCAAACTCTTTTAGTCGGCAAAATTAATTAATAAATTATGCAGCACTTCTAAAGCAACCATAAGTCATTTACATTAATAACTAATAGTAGAATAACTAAAAATTTATGGGTAAGATTTATTAAATGAGTTCATTAATTTAACAGTTATTTTATTGTTATTCTAACTGTGCTGATTTTTGTTTTGTTATTGTTAACCTGACTCAAAAAAGACCGCTATCAAATCTAATAAAAATATTGATTACCAAAATTTTATATAACGTTGGAGATTGAGCTCGAAATTTCAAGTTGTAGGATATTTATGAGTATTGATTACTAGTAAGGAATGTACTCTTGAGAACAAGTCATGAGCAATTAATTAGTATATACCGGTATACAAATTCGCTTCGAACGATTTCAAGCAATAAAGTGCCTAAATTTACCCTGTCTCGAAAATTGACATAATTAAAGAGCTCAATACTCCAACATTAAAATATAATTATTCTTACACTTACTTTACTTCGAAACAAGTTCGAGACAGTGGTAAAAGATGGCTTTATTGCTTGAGATTGTTTCATAGAATTTGTATACCGGTTTCCAAAAATAAATTGCTCATGAAATATTCTCGAAGAGTACATTCCTTCATACATATTGTCCCTTATCCTAAGACCGATGAATTGAGGAAAAAAGATATTCCTCAATTCATAAGTCCGGGTCATGTATGTGGGGCTACGTTCTAAGTATTACGTAGTAGACGCAGTGGCGGTCTCAGGGGGGCATCCGGGGCAAAAGCCCCGGGTAAAATATCTGCCCCGGGCTTCAGCCCAGGTGGTTGTAGTATAACGGTACGGGGCATGCCCAAATTTATACCAAATCTCCTCCCCTGCCCCGGGCTGGCCAGATCCTGTGACCGCCCCTGAATAGACGGGTCATGTCAAGTTTTACAGAATCTGTAATTGGAAAAATACATTATTTTAGAATATTTGGCATATTAGAAAAAATCAAAAATGACATTGTGATGTTTTCCAAAACGCTTAAATTTTCAGACATTCGTAATCGTAACTCAAAATGGCAATCTTCAAGTCAAATACTTGATGATGAATTGTCTATAATGATGGCCAAAGTTATATCTTATAACAGCCAAGTTCCCTGAACCTGTTCAGACTAGAAATCTTTTGGATGCCAACGGAATTATTGTGGCATCCATAAGTTTCTAATCCGGACAGGTTCATTTATTATGAGTGATTATCGGTATGATATCCGTTAATCACGAAATATCCTAATTTACATGGGATACATGGAAATTTTTGACAGGTTATGCTAGTTTTAAAAGTATTATCTGAACTTTGGTCTGTTTTATATAGATTAGTGCCAAATTAGTATACCTTTTGTAAACCCATAAAAGCTCTAACTGTCACTCATGTTAGTTTAGAGTTAGCTTGGTCAACTCATTTGTTATGTTCGAGTATAATTCGATTGGTGAAAACGCATTCGAGAGTAGTAAACCTAAACGTATCCGTACATTTCCAACTGAAAACACAGATTATTTGCCATCTCTTACCTTCAACTCGATTATTTCAATTGATGTCGAGAAAATTTTCCTGCAAAATACCATTGTAGAGCCACACAATACACAATCTGTTTCATGTGAGGAAGCAGACCAGGTTTCAAAGAGAAATCCTCTCCTGGAGCTTCCAACTTTACCTTCAAAAAATTTGGATTCCAAAGATGGAGAAGTGAATACTTGTGGGCGGTTAGGGGGTAATACTGCAGTTGGGCTACGAGAAAAACAGTTGAATGTAAATGGCATTGGCAGACAATCGAATAATTCAAATATTTTGAAGGAAAACAAGGGTGAGACACAAATTACAACTCAATCAAATGGTAAAGTAATAGAACGAGCGACTGTGAAAAGATCGCATTCATTATCAGGTAAGTTTGGTAATGCATCCCCAAAAGATTTGACTATTAGCCTAAATCCTGTAAAAATCTCGAATGAGAAATGTTTGAATTTCAGATACACGATGGAGAAAAGTAAAATAATACGAAAACCGGATGAGAAAGAGGGTCCTGCTCATAATCTAATGCAGAGTCATAATACATCCGAAATAGACCTCATCTGGAAAGGTTTTCCAACTGATGTATATGTTCCCAAAAAGTTACAAGAGGTTGCTTCGTACAAATCAAAAATAGATCCGGATATTGGGGTTAAAAAAAATACGCTAAATGGTTGGTCCTGGCATGGTGACCCTATTCAAACAAGACCGTACAAATATAATTCCATCAAGCGCACGCGCTATTATTATATTGGAATAAAACGAAAAAATTCTGTAATTTATGTCCGCGACATTGTGCTTATTCGGCCGCCACGTGATGGTATCGAGAGGCCATATGTAGCTAAAATAGCGAGCTTGTGGGTTGATAGTGAGAAAGAGAAAAAAGGTATCCAAATGAAGGGTGAAGATTCAATGATGATGACCGTGTACTGGTACTACAGACCGGAAAACGTTGAGTCACTAACAACAACTGGTGTCAGTGGTGTGCCCTCTAATATGGAGGTATTTGTGTCACTGCACTATGATGATAACAGTGTAGCTTGTATTATTGACCGTGCGTTTGTACTGACTTACCACAGTTTTTGCAGGTTTTGTGCTTTGAAACGGTTCTTTCTTGAAGTTTCTGAATCATACCAAAGTTTTACACCACGTCGAGTAGTACCAGCTCTCTCTACTAAAGACAGTACTTTTCCACCTGACGATACTGATCTTTCCTTGGTGTTTTATTGTAAATCTGGATACAATTTCAATACTGGGAAAATAAGTGCTTCTCACTAAAGCTATGTTCTGCATCTATGTCACTCACTAAGTCCTTAGCGAAATTGTTCAAAGAGACAAACATGTTTGGTTATCAATCAACATGTCATTATCTTATAAATAATTACCCCTTTTATATTTGTGTGATTATTTATAGTTATTGGATATTGGAAGGGATTAAGAAATAAAGATCTCACTCCCCCTTAGGGGAGTATTAGCAATGTATATAAATCTGCTCGAATAGAGGGCACATTGTCTATAATATGACACTTTGGACTAACTAGATTTATCAAAATATTGAGAGATCTGTCATGTCACGAACTAAACTGGCACCCCCTTGGAGTAAATTGTCCCCATTGTGAATGGATAAATTCATTCGAAGCAAAGTGGTATAAAGCTCCAGGCGTTTTCAATGTGTCTCGTATGGTGGAAAATAAAACTGGGGCTTTTTAGGTATGTTGTATCATATGGTGTCGGGGAAAAGGTGTCATTTAAGTGTCGCTAATGTATATTCACCTAGTCTATAAAAATAAAATATATGCAAGTGAATCCGGTTAATTCGAACAGTTTTGACAGTTCCTTGGTGTATATATTTTAACTAAAGTTTACTATATATAATAAGGAATTTCTAGAATCTACAGTTGTATACTATAAGAGGGACAAATTATTTCAACTAGTACAAGTTGCTTTTAGTAGTTGCCCCCCTGGCGGACAATTTACTTCGGTGAACAGGTTACTTCGTGACAAGATGTAAATTCAGGTTATTTTCAGTAGGGCTGAAACGAATATTCGAAATGTAACGAACGAACCTTTTTCTAAACGAACGAATATTCGAATATTCGTTCGTTTGGATGACTAAGCATTAAATCAATTTCTAGAGACAAAATACATTGGAAAATAGGTTTTTGATCATGTTAGAATGGTATAATAATAGTTACAAAGTGTATTATACACAAGTTAACTAATAATCAAGTTTAAGTGGGAATTTATATTTACGATATCTCTAAGCTATACAAAAGTCTTGTTGTTGTCCAAAATTAGTTAACGAATATCCGTTTCAACCTAATATTCGTCTAAACGAATATTCGTTTCGTAACGAATATTCGTTTGCAAACGAACGAATATTCGTTCAATCATTTCGAACGAATATTCGAATATTCGGTATATTCGTTTCAGCCCTAATTTTCAGTCATGTACCTTATTTATAAATCCGTTTCTCCTAAGTCCTAACCACTGCAATGTTTCATGTTTCTAATAACAAAAGCCATTTATGGTCTCATTGAAGTGCCGCGCCTATGACTGCCTATGACTCGATTTAACAGTAGGCTACTCAGACATAATGATTTTATGAAATAATATAGGAGGTGGTTTGATATAAAATTCTACACCATTACTAGTTGTTATAATTGAAAGGTGAAACTTCAAGTTGGGTAGCAGATATATTTAAGCAATTTCTAAGTATATTACACACGTCAAAGATAAATAGTGCCAGCATGATTACCCTTTCTAATATATGGTACACTTTCTAATTAGTTTATTGCTAATGTAGGTTCTTGTATATAGCTTTGGCGAGCCCCATTTTGTAATAGTTCACCTTTAGGAGCGAGGTGGGATAATTTCTTAGACGTACTTTCATAAACGAGTTGATTGGGAGTGCTGAGGCAGTCAAAACTGCGTACCCTTGGATTGAACTTATTGGATTCCTGCCTCAATTGAGTATAGTTGTCCCTCTAGCCCGAATGCAACTGACTCGTGATTGCTATTGCAACCTTTCTAGAGAGTTACTATCATCTAGTGGCCATATTTCTGGAAATTATAATATAAATAAATTCCAGCATATTTAGCAATTCATCACTACCCCAAAGTCTTATATAAGTGCTGTTTATCTTTGTATGAACTGAAACTGTAAAAGATTATATTGTACCATGTTTTCGTGGGAAAATTAGAGATGTTTGCTCTTAATTAATTTTAATTTAACCGTGGTAATAATGTATCCTCTGATATTATTCATAAATCCGTTATCAATTGTACAGTATAATGATTAATTATAATAATATTATGTAATTAGATAAATTGTTTACCTAATAAACTACAACTCTGACCTAAAACAATAGTAACTTCTTGTTCTTGCATAAGGACATAATTATGTTCTGCTGGTGCCTTAGAAACTTGTGAGTTATCTATAGGCTTTGTACAACGTCGCCAAAATACACTAACCATTACTGATACATGGTTATATCAAAACCTGTTATACTCTACATGTCGAATAGCTGTTTTCATAGTTTCAGATAATTAGCCTTATTCTCATCAATCATTGAAATAAGTTAGAGAATCTTCTATTCTACTTTAGTCTTCAACGTAAAATATTTATTTATTTTATAAAAGAATGCCAATCAAAGTGAAGACTAAGAATTCTCAGAAATCTAAAGCTGAGAAAGAGAAAG
The DNA here is from genome assembly GCA_028753945.1 of Hexactinellida sp. DTS-2022. NCBI lineage: Eukaryota > Metazoa > Porifera > Hexactinellida > Hexactinellida sp. DTS-2022. The sequence goes on from JAPNXP010000014.1 coordinate 5,162,709, forward strand.
AGAAGAAGGAAGAGAAGGAACGGGAGAAAGAGCGAGAGCGAGAAAAAGAGCGAGAAAAGGAACGAGAAAAGGAACGGGAAAAGGAGCGAGAAAAGGAAAGGGTGAAAGAAAAAGAAAAGGAGAAGGAGAGACAATCTGCTGGGGCAGAAGCAAAGCTCATTGCCAACACTTCTGTGAACAGCGATCTTGCAATCGCCATATCGGCCCCTGCTCCTGATATCAACACTGCCCACGCTCCGAGCGACCAGTCCCCTCTGGAGCCGCCGCCCACCCAGCTACACAGTCTCACCTCGCCCACTGATCCGGGCTCAAAGCGGGTACAGCGTGACAACATCCCTACCACCCCGCCAAATGCTATTTCTCACATCCGGGAGAAGCTGCTCGCTCCCGGAATGATGAAGAAGAACAAAGCGACCAGTTCCTCTCGCTACAACATTTCGCACAACAGAGAACTGAAGAAACTGCCCCCACTCAAGGACGCGAGTCTGGATGAACGAGAAAGCATTTTCATTCAGAAACTCATCCAGTGTTCCGTCATTTTTGACTTCGCAGATCCATTGAGTGACATCCGTTATAAAGAAATAAAGCGTGGTGCTCTGAATGAATGCGCTGACTTCGTAATGTCTAACAAGGGCGTTATCACAGACCCCATCTACCCCGAGGCTTGCAAGATGTTCTCAGTGAACACATTCCGAAGTCTCCCCCCCGCAACCAACCCCCAGGGTGCGGAGTTCGACCCAGAAGAGGACGAACCAACTCTGGAATCCTCATGGCCGCATCTCCAAGTCGTATACGAGTTCTTCCTACGTTTCCTCGAGTCAGCTGACTTCTCACCTCAAATCGGCAAAAAGTTCATCGACCAGAAATTTGTTATTCAACTTCTAAATCTGTTCGATAGCGAAGACCCGCGCGAACGCGATTATCTGAAAACTATCCTACACCGAATATACGGGAAGTTCTTAGGACTACGGGCGTACATCCGTAAACAGATAAACAACATATTCTACCATTACATTTACGAGAGCGAGAAACATAACGGGATCGCGGAACTTCTCGAGATACTAGGCTCAATCATAAATGGGTTTGCGCTTCCATTGAAAGAGGAGCACAAGACATTCCTATTGCACGTTCTCATCCCCCTGCACAAGGGCCGCTCCCTCAGCATATACCACCCCCAGCTAGCGTACTGTATTGTGCAGTTCCTAGAGAAGGACCCCACCCTGACCGAGCCTGTTATGAAGGGTCTGCTGAAGTTTTGGCCAAAAACAGATTCTCCCAAGGAGGTAATGTTCCTGAACGAAATGGAGGAGATTCTTGACGTCATCGAGCCGATAGAATTCGGTAAGATCCAGAGAGACCTGTTTAAGCACATGGCACGTTGTGTGATGAGTCCGCATTTCCAGGTGTGTGAGCGTGCGCTCTACTACTGGAACAACGAATACATTATGAGTCTCATCAACGAGAATGTTGACGTCATTCTTCCCATCATGTTTGAGTCTCTACAGGTCAGCGCCACTACTCACTGGAACAAAACCATTTCGGGTTTGGTGTACAATGCTATGAAGCTGTTCATGGACATGAACCAGACTTTGTTCGACGAGTGCAACACAGTGTACAAACAGAATAAAGAGAACGAGAAGATGGAGTTAATACGCAGACAAAAGTGTTGGGAACAAATGATAGAAGCGGCGAGAAAACACCCAAATGCGGGAGAGTTCGATATCACCCTTACAACCCTGTCCACGAAACTCCAACAGGAACACGATATCTCGATCCTAACAGTAGACTTCAAGGATATCGAGCGTGGGAAGAAGCAAATGCGCGGTGATAAGAAAATGATGGCTGATTTAACACGAAGGAAAAGTGTTCTCCCAGGTGACCCTACTATTAACGATGCTATCTCACACCATGTTGAGAAATCAGGCATGAACCTACCCAAGTAAAGCTGTGTTCATGCGCTAATTGTGTAAAGATTATGTCCATACTACTGTCTCTATCAAAATCTTATTTATCCTGGCTACTCAAGAGACCATGTATTGTAAATGCATTTTTTACAGTTAGAAGTAAGCTTTTTAGGTAATACCGTAATTCTATTCATATTGATACCTACTACATTACTGATTAGTAATAAACACATTAAGTTAACAATGTAAAATGTTATTAAGAGTATTATTATAATTATCAGTGTGTTGTGGATATGTATTTTCATTCCCTTTCTATTCTCATTTGTCTGGGTTGTTTCTTGTAGATATCAGGCCTTGAAATTGTCATTACAGAGTTGAATAGTTGGAAACTTTTAGCCATTAATTTCAGTTCAGATTGTATTTTCTAGAGGTTACTGTTTATTAGTTGAAATCATAAAAATAATGTTTAAGAATCCTTTTGAAAATGTATACAAAAGTTGTTTGAAATTATTTTTCTAGAAATATTTTTCTTTGAATTCATAATTATATAAGGTAGCATAGAAATGGCCTCTCGACCAGGTGGTTACGGATACACAGCCGAGTTAGAAAAGAAGAAAGCTGGTAAATATAACGAAGGCCTTGAGAAGGAAGAACGCAAATGGCTAACAGCTATTCTGAAGAAACCTTTTCCAGCTGGAAATTTTGGAGAAACTTTGAAAAGTGGTGTAATTCTCTGCCAAATGATGAATGTGCTTAAACCTGGTTCGATAAAGAAGATCAGTGACAGCTCAATGCCTTTCCCACAAATGGAGAACATTTCTAAGTTCCTTGCTGCAGCTAAGGCTTACGGCGTGACTGACACTAATCTCTTCCAAACAGCTGATTTATTCGATGGCACGAATGTAGGACAAGTTGTTGTGTGTATTGACGCGATTGGACGCGCAGCCCAGAAGCATGGGTTCAAGGGTCCGGAATTAGGCGTGAAAGAGGCAGAGGGGGAAGCTCGCCAGTTCTCAGAGAAACAGCTGAAGAGCGGAGACACTATTATAGGCCTGCAAATGGGGACAAGCTCAGGAGCTAATCAATCAGGCATGAGCTTTGGGAAGTTACGTGGTGTTAACTGATTACGTCACCACACATAGCTCGACACTAGATATTAGTCACTTATTTATATTTATACGCTATTCCTTCCTACCCTTTATTTATCTAATATTTATACTTTATGATATCACTTATTAGGTTGATACAACTTATTCGTCTTCTAATTTCCGAAGGGTTATTACTATGATACTTTTATTCCTCTAATTTCCTTGTAAATTAATTAGTTTGGGGTTGCATTTTTAGCACTTATTACTAAATCCATTATCCACTCGTAGCGTTATTATGCCATATACTGAATCTTACCCAAAGTATATTTTTGGTGCCAATAAATCGAGTCTGTACGTAGCGTTTCAAGAAAGTTCCACTCTCCATTTTATAGGCTGCATTCGTGTGAAAGTGTTGTATGGAAGTGTCAAGATCCATGGTTCCATTATCAAACCAGATGGTAAATTCCATAGTATTTTTTCAACTTCAATACACCCCACGTATATCAGCTATGCTGCAACAATAAGTTCGATTTCATCACTCGATGAGTTTCTGTTTTCTGCTCGAATCAATCCTAGTCTCGATCTCTCAGTTAAAGACGCTGAGCTTATACTGTGTAGGCTAGCGGAAGTAGATATGGATAATCACGTGGCTCTGTGTAGAGTAAAATCATCACCAATACCACTTGCTTATTTCGCAAGGAAACGGTTTTTTGCAGTATTCCACTCTACAGATTCTAAACCTATTTTACCATTCTTCTACCCTCTAAAAACCGCGAAAAGTTTGTTAACACCATATATAGCTCAATATTGGGAGGCTATTATTGATCAAATTTCACAAATTTCCAGTCCAACCATAGTGGTTTGTGGTCCCAAATGTGTTGGGAAATCCTCTTTCAGTGTTTATCTCGTTAACTATTTCCTAAATAGATACGACTGTATACTCTATGTAGAATGCGACCCTGGCCAGCCGGAATTCATTCCCCCGGGGAGTTTGGGTATACAAGCGATAACTAAAGCTAAAATAGGACCTGCGTATACACACAAAGTGTTCTCAGATATAAATTATTTCTATGGTTCCAATACACCCAGTTCTAACCCAGAATTGTATATTGAGATAATAAAGGCGCTATGGACATATGTTCTATCGTTAGACCGTGAAAAGAACAATATTGTTACTGTAGTTAACACGTGTGGTTGGGTAGAGGGACTGGGGATCAGTTTGCTGTCAGATTTGGTGTATCTGATGAAGCCATCTGTTCTAGTAGCACACCATGTCACTGGTAGGGAAGAATGGCTTGTAAATCTCTCAGCGGAGAGTATCAATAGAAATCGTGTATTTACAAGAACACAGGAGTACTCAACTGCTTACGATGTAGATATAGTCAACACTAAAACTCTCTTCCCTTCTGACATTTTATTGTCCCGGAATAAATGCCTGTTATTTCGTGTCGAGAGCTTTCTATCTTCAATCGTTCCAACAATTAAAACGCCTCAATTCTCAGCAGCAGATCTCCGGGCACTGAATTTAATCTCTTTCTTTGCAAGGAGACTCAAACTTAAATCAAATTTCGAATTCATTGAAGATATTCTATTCCAATGTCCACTTTACCAAATCCCAATTAATTACTGTTTCTATCAGAAGGTTACAATCGAATTTCCTAGTTCAGGTTTAATAGATGTAATAAATGCTAACGTCATTGGACTTGGTATAGCTAATTCAGATTCTGTTGTACACGAAGATTGTACAGTGTTGGATGAAAATATTCAGTTCTTAAGCCCGGGTGATATACACACCTGTGTTGGACTAGGTTTTGTACGATTTATTGACGAGAAGAAAAAGCTACTTTTTATCACAACTCCAATCAAAATAGATAAGCTAGCACAGGTTAATGTTATTATGATCGGTACACACACTTTATGTCAGTCTCTGCTTCCTCTACGCGAGCTGAGAAATACTAACTCTCCTTATTCTATGCGGATACACACGTCACATAACCGGGGAAGTAAATTCAGAAAACCGAACAAGCAGCTCAAAACTCGTAAGACTCCAATACAAAAACATCATCATTTGCATTAATTAACTAGATTGTCTGTTGTGATAACTTATAGTATATATTTGATTCAATGATTATATTTATTTAGTTATTAAATTCGATTGTTATGGGGTATACTATTTAGCTAATGGCCTCGAGGCGTCAGTGCCTGACTGATAGTCCCCCTAGCTATCTCAAGAAGCCAGGCGCTCTTAAGATTGATGAGATCAGTGGGACAATTCAAAAGGGTGACGATGTACGTGGTATGAAAAACATAGCCAAGGAGAGTATCGCGAAATTCGAGGGTATTCGCAAACAGAGTGAAACTCAAACTGATCCATTGCATAATTTCCATGAGAAAGGCAAAGTTGTCGTCTATATAACATCTCTCAGTACCATCAGGGAAACATTTAACAATTGTAAGAAAGTTAAATCGATTTTTGAAGCGCATCGTTGTAAGGTATTTGAGAAAGATATTGCTCTGAACAAACATTATATTTCAGAGCTGGAAAAGCGACTTGAGGGCGAGGTCACAATTCCGGTGGTGTTCATTAATGGCGAAGTGGTAGGAGATGCTGACATGATATTCGATATGAACGAAACTGGCGAATTGAAGAAATTAATCGCAGATTGCAAACGATCGGACTTAATATATCTATGTGAGATATGCAATGCCACTGGCTTTGTTTTGTGTAGCTACTGTAACGGGAGTAAGAATGGAGTGAGAAACGATTTCACTGACGAGTTTAAAGCTCTTAAATGCACCGCTTGTAATGAGATTGGATTGATTCCTTGTCCCAAGTGTTCGGCCAATGAGTGAATACTTACAACACTCCCTTAATACCTCACTTATCCCACTTATCTTATCTCTCTCGGATTATATTTAATCGTATTTCAATTAATTTTGACATTTTAATGATACTTTTTAACGATTAATTAATTTATTGATGGTAAGGCAGATAATACTTCCAGATATTGTTCTTGAATCTCTTTGAGTTAACCAATGTCTTTGTGGGTGTTTGCTTTGTTGTAGCTCGTATTTCAGTGGTTTTGGAAATAGTGGTAGTAATTACTTTTTAATTCCTTTTCTATTGTGTGGTTACTGTTAACTGCCACTATGTAATTGTTATGTTTATTCACTCTCTATGCGTGATTAGTATTTAGTGTGGTCAACCGGATTTTAGACAATTTAATTGTCAAATTATCCAATCTAATGAACGGCTTTAATTTTCTGAGGAGGTGTCTCTGAATTTACGATATTTTCCAATCTACGATATATTTGTAATTTGTTCGTGTTTATTTTGTTTAATTTGCTAATTATTCAAGATATGGTGATGTGTAACCTGGTAACTTCGTTCACAAAATGGAATTCCAACCACCAATTTAACCATTTGTTATTAAAAAGTAAATAGTATAGCGCCATCAAGACACAATCTACTCTCACTCCTACATATCTGTGATCAACGTCTGTAACTATGTAGACCGATATTCTGACAATATAATAACGACACTAAATTAACCACATCAATTGTGGCGTTAATTGATATCTTTGTTAGTTTTCATCATGCGTACATTGTTTACAGTCCATGTGATTGGTTTGTAGACAATTCTAAAGAATCCATTTATTCGTCATTTAATCTTATTATTAAATTCATTTCGAGTGGTAATTGAATCTGCCACTGCCTTCCCTAGTTACTACAATTGAACATTGTTATTAGTAATGATATTATATAGTATAACATTCCAAATTGTCTTCTAGTATCTAGCTTCTACTATGTTATACAAATGCTATATAAACAACAAGTTGAAAGTTGCACTATACTTTCAGTTCTTTATTATACTACAATTTTGCTATCACCATTTACTGGAATTGGAACTTACTATAAGGTGAGTATTGTAGTCTCATCCCTGCGGTTTTTCGTAGATAAATAGAGTTGCTAACCAAAATCAACAATTTCGATTTCGCATTTTACTTTCAGTTTAGCTTTTTAATTTTAACTCGTTTTTTATTGCAACTTTTCGAACTTTGCAACTTCATCATCAGGTAATTACTCAATGATTTAATTTTACGGAATCATATTTACATTAATTTCGACATATTGCATGTGTTTTGTGTTAATTTTTGCAGAGGAATTTATTTAATTAATTAAATGTTAACTAATATATCGTTTGCTTTCTTATTTCTTTGTCTCACTTTAAAAGTTCTAGAAACTATTTGCATGGATATACGTACTTCATATTTCAGCGTTAATTAAAATGCTTAAATAATACTATCGGTGGTAATATGATATATTTGCTTGTTAGGTATTTGCTCATGTTTTATATATAATCTTCTTCCCTCTAGATTTTGGATTTTATTTTATTCGAAACATTTTTGAGATAAAATGGTTACAATTGGACAACGATTTTTGGATGAATTTGACGATGAGTTTTACAAGTAAGTTTATTCTGTTATTTCTATATTATTTATTCTGCACAAATTTTACTGCTAATTATAGAACGCCACTTTATTGTATATTTTTTGAATTTTTATAAATAATTCGTATTTTCTGTTGTTCATTTTCAATTGAAATTTCGAAGCAACCTTTTAATCCTATAATTTCCTACTTTTAATTTATCGAATCCTTAGAGAGCCAATGACTGTGACCACAATTCTATTGTATACAACTTTGCATCGTTATTGGAGCATAGTTATTTCAAATTTATGGTCAATGTCTTGTATAAATCACTAATTTAGAGGCTTCATTCCAATGTAATCTTATGTTGTTATGAAATTGTCGGTTGCTAAAATATTATTAAAGGTGTCGTTAGAGATTTATTATTAATAACGTAACTTTATCGTTAACTACTTAATTAACCCATTGGAATGTGATTTATAATTTGGCTATTATTAGTACTCATGGGAATTACGCAACATTGGAATTTAAATTAGTTTACTATTTTGCGGAATTCTTTACCTCCTATTATGTTACTAAAATAATTAGTAACCATTAGAATACATTGGAATTTCTAGCCACTTTTGGTTAATAAAATAATTAAATAAAATATTAAGTTGCTAAATATAGATTACAAATTCCATTCATATTAACTAGCCTCATAGCAGGAAAAGGAGGATTTCATGCCGATGTCTGGTACATCCCTCCTGTTGAATAGTTGCATTTTTGCATTTTATAATTATCATACATTTGAACTGAATACTTATGATACATAATATACTGCTAACCAAGAAGTATTATTTGCATAACTGTCTCCATAATTTAATTAATTAATTACTGCCCTGTACTAGGAAAGTACTTATTTATATTATTACATAGACAACTCCCAAACCATCCCTTCAAGAAAGGTTCTAACTTCTATAATTACATTTACGCGCTTGATGATGACGATGATCTGATGGATTCCGCGATTGATGACATATTCTGGCGGGACTACCATAAAGCGAGGCTAAGTGGATTAGCTGACCCGTTTATTGGAATTCCTTTCTTCTCTTCGGGTTGGAGAGCAAATGAACGCTTGAAAAAGTTCGCATCTGAGGGACCAAAGGATCCTTACTCGTCCTGTTCGTTTGGAATTTTATCAATGTCAACTGAGTCCTGTAAGCGGCCTAGACCAATGTACCTAGCCAGGAAATCTATTCGCAAAGGAGAAGGACATGTAAGTTGCACTGATTATATAAATACTTTTAATCCCTGAATTACCAATTTTCTCTTTCTAAATGATTTTTTAAATCAATTTTGTAGTTTTTATTAATGAGCATACCTTATATGGTGTTGTGTATAGGTTAAGCAGGAAGTTAAACACGTGTATGACTACAGAAAGGATAAGGAGATTGTAGCCGTGGTGCATCAAATTGGGGACAAGAAACACGTGGTTGAACGGCACTACAATCATCGTAGTGGGAGAGTACAAGATCATGAGTTCTACGAAAGTGTTGAGAAATGTAAGTATTTTATAATTTATATCTTGTAATGTTTTTGTATGGTTAATTATAATTGGTTTGCTTTCAGGCGATGAATGGTGGTTTGACTATGAATGGAAGAAACGTATCGCAAAGCTGAACAAGAAAATTGACGAATACAAACGCTCAAAGATTGATGAGTACCTCGATACCGTCAAATCTAAGAAAGAAGTTGCCAAAAAGCGCAAACCGCTGCCCTCTCTCTATCCATATGTCTACCTCGCGTCATCGGACGATGACTCGTCAGATTCTGATGAAGGCATCGAAATCCGTCCGCTCCGTAAAAAGAAACATAAACCGCGAGTGTGTGACATTCCTCTCTCGGAACAAATCCGGCATTTCCGACGTGATCTAGACCGGATAATTCCAGAGTATTGAGCGTCCCGCATAATGCATGTGAAATGTAAATACATAGCGTATCCCTCGGCTCAACACGCTCTTTTCTAAGTAGAATATATATATATATTGGTGCTATATGTTTTCTTTGTATTATAAATGTAAAAACTACAGTTAAATTTTATGTTTGTTTACCTATACAGATAAGGTGCTTTCTACTATTTCACCTGCCAATAATTAATTCTCTGTAAAATCTCCGAATCAACTTTGACTCTACTTCAACGGATCAGACTTTATAATCTTATTGGCATAATTTGTTTTATATTTTGAGCCACGGCTTCTTTACTTTAAGTTTATATGTATCTGTTCAATATATAAATAATTAAATTTCTGATATGCTATGAGTCTAAATTATAATCTTATTTTAATGGGAACGAAAAATGAGGTGGGGTGATTTTCTTTAATACAATTCGTTTGAATGTAATCGGACACGATTTATTGATCAAGCAGGATTAGTTATTATGCCAGTGATCATACTCCTCGACCGTTCTTTGTCTATGTGGAGACAGATTACACACAAAGACGAACGAATTCGTGTTATCGACTTTGCTTTTAAAGCCGTATCCGCTATCCTTGATTATTTTAAGGAAAATTTTCATTCTGAATTCGTAACACTACAAGCGTTTAGCTCATCGTTACAGAAAATGCCCGCTAGTTATGATGAGATTAAAAAACGTTTAGCGACCTTCGTTTCGTCAGATAAATCAGACATTGTGAAGTGTCTAAAAGCGTTAATTCGTAGCTACCACGCTGAATCGAGTTCGTACCAACCACTGAATCTAATCGTTATAAGCGATGGCTTATTTTCTGCACCGAATCCTGTAGAAAATCTGTGTGAATCAGTTCTATTTCCCTTTCCTTGTCGAGTGTATTGGTTATTCATAAATAATTATGAATCTATCCAGCACCGAATTGATCCCCTAAGACAGTTTTTTTCTGACTCTTCTCACGCTTTTGAGCTCATATACACTCTTGAAAATGAAATTACTTCTTCATCTGTTGCCGAGATGGCTACCCAGGTATGTACGTCACATTTCTATCCTTATAACGGGATGCTCCGATTTGGTTTTAAAGAGTCAGAAATTTCGCTATTCCCACCCCCTTCTCTCACTCTTTTCGAATCAAAAGTTAGCTTTATTGCTTTGGATCTTCCCAAGAGTTATCGAATTTGTGAAAATCTCAGTGATACTTTCCCGGAGGAACTTAATATTTTCGGGTTCCTACACAGTAAGGACACACAATGCACTCCTTGTCTCACTCGCCATTTAATTTTAGACTCCAGAAGGATTAGCCTTGCTTGTTCAGCTCCATTTGAAAAGCTGCCAACAGCAGAACCGCTAGAAGATCTCACCAAACAGCCCTCGCTTCGCGTTATCCTACACACTGCACTAATACACTCAGAGAAAGTGGCTGTTGTTAAACTCCGTCCCGATTGGTTTGCATACATTTACGCTACAAATGAAGATCCCAAAAAGCGTAACTTTAACCTTGTGTTATCAGTTCTACCGCCGGGCGCTGTAAACCCAACGCTGGGACCAATGGATAGGATCGGGTGTGTTGAATCTCCACAGCTACCAATACGGGAACAGGAATTCTCCTATTCAACCGCCACTTCACATATTTGGCTTAAATACGACACACTCCTTGGTGATATTACAAAACTGCAAAGGTATGCGAAGAGAATGTCCGATCGTCAACCCGCGTTTTTAAGCGAACTGAACAAATTGAAGAACGCAGCATATTGCTACGGCTATTACGAACTTCTAGATTTAATCAAGCTAGCTCTGACAGAAGAGAAGAGCTCGGCTACTGATCAGAGATCAGGTGAGTTCTTAGATTATGTCCTTAAACAGCTGGAGTCTTCACAGCCGGGCCAAGAAATCGTATCTGGTGGATTCGAATTCAGTGCTAGGCATGCTAAATGATATTGCAATAAATGAGACTTAATTTGTAATTTTACAAGTTATATATAATACACACAGGAATGCTAATGAGTAAGTAGCTACAAATCTTCAATATGTACAGGGGCTAACTAGTAACTATATTATTTATTGACATACTCGTTCTCTATATTTGCTAATAGATGGTCTCTGCTGCTGGTACGGGCCCGCGAGCCATTAAGCTCTGAGTCCATATTGGGAGCGAATAAAGAAGAGTTTAGCGTACCTTCCTCGTAAGGGTTTTCCAACTCGCTTAATGGCGAGATCATGTTAGGCATCCCTAAAGAGCTAATGGCTGTAGCGTTGCTTATGAATAGGGGGTGCTGGGAATCGGGTATGCTATCGATAGCCGAGTATTCTGTGGGGGGTTCGATAGGTTTTGCGTCCATTTCTGAGTATTCGTTAGTGAAATTCTGATTGTTAGTTGCTGCATCAATTTCACTGTATTCATTGTATATTAATGGAGCTGTTTGGAATTCTGCAGTCAGTTGCTTGTCGATGTTTTTGTTTACCTCTGTCTCGTCTATATACTCGCCGAGGCCTAGTTCTTGTGTTGGCAAATCTTCTTGTGTTAGTGTCCTGAATTTGTTGGCGTTCGTATTGCCTATCACAATAGTGTCATTTTTCGCGATACGGGGTTCCTGTGTATTTACATTTAGTGTTTCAAAAAACTCTTCTTGTATGAAGATATATTTTAGTGGGGATTTCGCCATTTCAACCAAATCGTTCTGTAATTTCTGGAAAGTGGGCCTTCCGGTCGGTTCGAATATGAAGCACTGTAGCAGGAATCCGTAGAGATCTACGGTGCAAGCTTTCGGCTGTGCCAGTCTCTGTCCCTGTTGTAGTACTTTGACTACGTCATCGTTAGATACGGTATTGTAGGGCATTTGTGCGAAACTTAACATCTCCCAGAATACCACTCCATAAGCCCAGACATCCGATCTGTGGGTGGGAGTGCGACTCAAGGCTAGCTCTGGGGACATCCATCTGTCTATAATCGGTAGGTGTACCGCGCTTTCTTGCATCGGTTCAGAGAATCGGTGTACCAAGTAGTCTGTTATTTTTATCTGGTTTTGCTGAACAAGCAGAATGTTCCTGGCTGTGAGTATGCCGTAGACCAAGTTGTGGCTTTCTAGATACGTCATCCCGTCACCAATTTGCATAATTATGTTGAATATCGTCTCTTCACTAATCGTCCCCGAGTATTTAGAAAATAGTGTGTGCAAGTTGGGACCAACGAGGAGTTGAGTCACGATAAAGGGACTTGTTTTATTTAACCTGTAGCCAAATACTTGTGCGAAAGAAGAGTGCGATATTCGTGACATAACTTTGATTGTGCCTTCAAATTCAGTTTGGAAATTCACTTTGAGTCCGCTTTCGTAAAAGGTTTTGACTGCAACAGGGAATTCCTCTCCCAACTTATAACTGTAAATACCCGAATACACATAACCGTAGAATCCCATCCCCAATTTATCTCGCAGGTCCAAGGAACTCTCGTCTATCTCTTTTAATGCGAATGTCGCTGGTGTCAAAGCGGCTAATAATTCGTAGTTGTAGCCTAGAATAGTGAATTCCGGCATTCCCTGAACTGTCCGCTGTATCTCTCCCTTCTCCCTCATATGGAGGAGAGTTCCTTCCTCTTTTCGTTCCACCTCGATGCGCTTTTTCTTATATCTCCTAGTATACACAGTCCCTATAATAATCGCGACTATCACACCTCCTATTATTGCTAATAATATTACCGCGCCTACAGCAATCCCTGCGACTACTGCTGGTTCTAAGAAGGAACTAGAAATCGTGCATACTTTGGTGGAGTTATTTATATCGGCGATACTGGGACACTCACGCACACACCGCTCAGCCGGATTTAATAGGAAATTCCTACAAACCCCCTCACAGTCCGTGTCCAGTGCCCCTGTACAGTTAATGCACTCTGCGTTACAAGTCAGACATGATATGTTGGTTGCTCTGTAGTACCCGGGGGGGCAAGCGTCCAGGCATATAAGAGATCCGTTCTCGTAGAAGGCAGCGGTAGAGCAGCTAGTGCAGTTATCTCTGCTCACACTGCATGTATTGCATAACGCGTCACAGCGATCGCATTCATTGCTACTGGTGATATATTCATTGTTTCTACAGCTTGTGACACAATTTGTACCTCTTCGGAAGAACCTGCATTCAGTGCAGTCTTCGCTTGTGTCTCCGGTGCAACCAATGCAGTTGGGATCGCAGTTCCGACACAGTCTTTCTGCCGGGCTATACTGAGTATCGTTAGGACACGATAAGACGCACTGTTGGATATTGTCTTGTAAGAATAACGCGCACGCATCTATTTCGCAGTCCCTTGTTAGAGGGCCGGCGCAGGATGTACACGCAGGATCACAGGGGTTACAAACCGGACTGAGAATCGCATTTGTTTCTGGATACCCGCCAACGCAAGCTGGTACACAGGAATAGTTCGATGTGGTATTTGTTGAGTTCACACTTTCAAATGCATAGAGTATGCATTCATTACAACCATTAAATGCCAGGCCATACGCATTAGTTGGACCTGAGCAAATAGATCCAGTGACGTCATTGGTTTTACAGTTGCTATTGCAGGGTAGACACTCCGAACCATTTTGGTATCTCGTCGTTGAGCAGGAAGGGATACACTCACCATTTTCGCGTACATTTCTACATTCAGTACAATTCGTAGCAGTCCCAGTGCAGTTAATGCATTCTTGGTCGCATTGGGCACACACTCTGTTGGTCAGGTCGGCATAGGTATTTGGTAACGAATCACAATTCCCCAGGCAGGTATTGTTATTTTCTACCAGAGCACATTGAATGCACTGTGCGTTGGAAGGTCCCCAACAACCTGTGCTTTGTTCACAGGTACTATGGCATGGACAGTTTGGATTCTGTCCTAGAATTGTGAGCTGAATTCCTGGTGCGATACTATCAAACCCTGAATTTGTTGGTAGATAGCACAACTCATTGTTGTTCTCGATCAAAACGGAGCCTCTTTCGATGGACTGTAGACTCCTTAAGTCTATTTCGCGAAATGCGTTATTCCGAATAAACACCGAATATTCCCCCATATATAACGTGTTGCCTCTAATCCTAGTCAGTCTGCTTAGAGAGTTAAACACTTCTCCATAGAAACTCGGATAGTTTTCTATAACCAAATAATCAGTTATCTCTCTCAGCTCAGAGAACGCTTCCAGGTATACAGGAGTGACGGGGTTAATTGGATTGAAGCTCTCTTCCGCTAGTCTAATGCTCTGGGTGCTGACGAGGTTGCAGACTGATTTGGGGATTAACGGTACATTGAGAGCTGGCACGGTTGCATCATCTTGGGTGTATGGAGCACATACGCTCTCTCCGGGTTGGCAATTTCTGCATTGCAAGGAATTCGTTCCAGCTCCTTCGACGCATGAGCTGTCGTCGCACTGTCTTCTGCAGAAATTTATATTATTCGGCCTAAATAATATTAGTGGGGAATTACACGTGCCGGCTGCAGTTAGTCTTGGTGGTGATATAAAGCCAGTTGTGATAATCTTTGTACTTCCACTCGATAGTCCACACCCTGAGATTTCCAAGCATTGACTCGTTGCTGCTAGTGTAAAGTCCTGACACTCTGAACAGGCGTTACAAGTCGATACGGTTCCTTCACAGCCCGCACTACAGACTGGATTACAACAAGAGGCAGTGTTGCTTGTCAGACATCTGTCTCCGCTACAAACACAGTTAACACGTGAGAGGGTTTGGCAGTTATTTTCCGTCCAACAGTAGTTAGATTGGCAGGCAGTGCAATTCTGTGTTGAACAGTTTGTGCTGAGATTGGCTGTGTAAGTTGGATATTCATTCAGAATGTCCGTCCAATTTACGCCATGTAGATTACAAGCAGATGAAATATTTACATTATTGTAAACATAAACTCCATAATTTGATATTTCTTTTAAATTGGGGAAAATAATTGAGTTTATTTTTGTGTTCTTTAGCACTAAAGCGTTGGATGCATTATAGTTTAACGTAAACTCATTTCCTCTTATAATTATAAGGTTTGTGAATAGTAATGTGTCTGTTTCTATGTTTTCTAGAAGAAGGTACCCTTTTATTTCTCTAATTGCGCTGAATAGGGTTGAGAATTGTGCAGGGATTAATGTCATTTGTGGGAAAACTATTTCAAGATTATTATAGACATACTCACAGCCTGCGAAATAGCTCTGCAACTGAGATAGCAAGAGAGTCGTATTTTCATGTTCAAGATTGAAATCTTGTCCATAACAAATCGTTTGTGAATCAGTTATGGCAATAATTGCATATAAGATGTATAAAATTGAAATCCACATACTATCTTGTCAAACTTAATATTATCTTGAATTGATTTTAATTTATTTTTCTGTTAACTCAGTAGGCCTGTACGATTGATATTAAATTGCAAGCCACATTGTATTTCCATGAAACTGTAGATTGTAAAAGTAATTCAGTACTTAATTAATAGCGTTTTTATAAAGCATGGTATTGGTATAAGCAACATGGTGGTTGCTAATAATGTTTTGTTTCTAAGAATGTCTTCTATATACAGTGGAACTCGTTTAGTATGTACATTTAATTTCGGTTAGAAAGGACTCGAGGAAACTATCAGCAGAACTCATTAGTATTTTGATTTTCTGAGTACGTTTAACTAACACTTTTATCTTATCGTTATGTTGGAGACTTGTATGCCCTACATCGTATTTACATCATTGAACAAGTCAGTATTTCGACTCGTGGATTATGCATACGGATAAGACGTATTTAAGCTTGTTTCCCAGGGTGGTACTACAGTGGATGCCGGTTATAAGCACATCGTCGGGAACTGCACTTATGATGCTTATAACCGGCATGTGCTTATAACCGACATAAATTATACAGGGTAGATGGCAAACGTTTTCCAATATATCCGACATCTACTGTATTATACTGTATTGTATTACTGAAATATAGTCCGGCTCAGGAGGGTCACGCCTCTACTTTTTACATCAAACCTGAATGGAAGAATTCTCAATTGCTCATCTAACTTTCTTATACTAAATGATTCTAAAAGATGACATAATAATTATATAAATTATTGTCGTCTATATTTAGAAATTTCTAAAATTAGACATGAAGTAATACAGGTGCATAGGAGTAAGTGATATCTATTTTTGAGCACAAGTATATAAGAATAGAAATTTATAATTAGCCCATAAGCTTTAAATATCCTACTAGTCCTTACAAGTTCTGCTCTATTTTTATCCAAGTTCGCCGCTTCTAATTTTAAACCCCAAATCTTTTTGGGAAATTTTTGAAAGCACATTCAGGTAACCCTATGCCTAACATTGTTTACAACTATTTTGATCTAACGGCTGTAATTAGTTTATACATTTATAATCTATAATTAGTAACATGTGACAATTATTCTAATTACCCTATTCGAGAATGTTACCTAAACTCGCGCCAAATTTTCCTAATCGATTTATTTCCCTTCAAACCTAGGAGTACCAGTTTTATGTGTTTTTCCCATAATCAACTTGTGCATTTTTGTTACCTTCATTAGTTGATAGGGAAATTCACCACCATCCACCATGGTAAACTTCACCATAGAACAGGTGCGTGCCATCATGAGCAAGCGCACCAACATCCGCAACATGTCGGTAATAGCGCACGTAGACCACGGCAAATCCACACTGACAGATTCCCTGGTCTCGAAAGCGGGTATTATCGCGGGAGAGCGTGCCGGAGACATGCGTTACACCGACACGCGTAAGGACGAACAGGAGCGCTGCATTACCATAAAGTCCACTGCTATTTCCCTGTACTACGAGCTGAAAAAGGAGGATCTAGCGTACATCACACAGGAAAACAAAGGGAACGGGTTTCTCATCAACTTGATTGACTCCCCCGGCCACGTAGACTTCTCCTCAGAAGTGACAGCTGCTCTCCGAACAACGGACGGGGCTCTGGTCGTGGTGGACTGCGTTAGTGGAGTTTGCGTGCAGACCGGCACCGTGCTGCGACAGGCCATTGCAGAGCGAATCAAGCCGATTCTGTTCATGAACAAGATGGACCGCGCTCTCCTGGAGCTGCAGCTTGCGAAGGAGGACCTGTACCAGAAGTTCTCGCGCATCGTAGAGAACGTAAATGTCATCATCCAGACCTACGGGGAGGACACGCCTATGGGGGACATCCAGGTCACGCCGGCTAATGGGACGGTCGGGTTCGGGTCCGGTCTGCATGGGTGGGCTTTCACTCTGAAACAATTCGCTGAGATTTATGCGGATAAGTTCAAGATCGAGCCTCAAAAGCTGATGAAGCGACTTTGGGGCGAACAGTTCTACAGCGGAGCTGAGAAGAAATGGAAGAAGGAGCCCGGTGAGGGGTACGAGCGCGGGTTCTGTCTGCTCATCCTGGACCCCATCTACAAACTGTTCAGCTCCATCATGAACTTCAAGAAGGAGGAGAGCACGAAGCTGATTCAAAAGCTGGAAATAAAGCTGAATGTGGAGGAGCTTAAAGTCCAAGGGAAGCCTCTCCTCAAACTGTGCATGCGGAACTGGCTGCCTGCCGGGGACTGTCTCCTGCAGATGATCACAATCCATCTGCCCTCTCCCGTAACTGCGCAGAAATACCGCATGGAGATGCTGTACGAAGGCCCCAAGGACGACCTCCTGGCCATGGGGATCAAGAACTGCGACCCGGAGGCCCCTCTCTGCATGTACGTGTCTAAGATGGTCCCCACCACTGACAAGGGCCGCTTCTACGCTTTCGGCCGCGTTTTCTCCGGCACGGTTTCGTCAGGACAGAAGGTGCGCATCATGGGACCCAACTTCAAGTTCGGGAAGAAGGAGGACCTGTTTAACAAGAGCATACAGCGCACTGTGCTAATGATGGGTCGAACTGTGGAGGCTATAGACGAGGTGCCCTGTGGGAATATCGTAGGACTGGTCGGAATTGATCAGTTCCTTGTAAAGACAGGTACAATCACAACGTACGATCAAGCTCATAACATACGTACCATGAAGTTCAGCGTAAGTCCGGTAGTGCGAATAGCGGTTGAGCCTAAGAACGCGACGGACCTGCCCAAGCTGGTAGAAGGCATCAAGCGGCTGGCCAAATCTGACCCCATGGTGCAGTGCTTCAGTGAGGAATCAGGCGAGCACATAATAGCCGGGGCGGGGGAGCTGCATCTGGAGATCTGCTTGAAGGATCTGGAAGAAGACCATGCCGGTATTCCCATAAAGAAGTCGGATCCGGTTGTGTCCTACCGCGAGACTATCTCGGAGATGAGCAGTCAGATGTGTCTGTCGAAGTCTGCCAACAAACACAACCGACTCTTCTGTAAGGCCCAGCCCATGACCGAGGGGATCGCCGAGGACATTGACGAGGGGAAGATCGAGCACAATGGGGAGGCCAAAGCGCGCGCTCGCTACCTCACGGAGAAATACGAATGGGACGTGACCGAAGCGAGGAAAATCTGGGCGTTCGGGCCCGAGGGAACGGGTCCCAACATGCTGGTGGACTGCACCAAGGGCGTGCAGTATCTGAACGAGATAAAGGACAGCGTGGTGGCCGGGTTCCAGTGGGCCAGTAAGGAGGGGGTTCTCTGTGACGAGACTTGCCGCGGAATCCGTCTTAACATATATGACGTCACGCTGCACACGGACACGATACACAGAGGCGGCGGGCAGATAATACCCACTGCTAGACGCGTGTTCTACGCCAGCATTCTTACGGCCCAGCCGCGTATCCTAGAGCCCGTGTATCTGTGCGAGATCCAGTGTCCCGAGGTGGCCGTGGGCGGGATCTACGGGGTGTTGAATCGCAGGCGCGGTCACGTGTTCGAAGAGTCGCAGGTGGAAGGCACCCCCATGTTTGTGATAAAGTCGTATCTGCCTGTGAACGAGTCATTCGGGTTTACAGCGGACCTCAGGAGCAATACTGGGGGGCAGGCTTTCCCTCAATGCGTGTTCGACCATTGGCAGATGCTACCCGGCGATCCGATGGAGGGAGGCAATTCTAACAAGGCAGCGACTGTCGTGACAGATACGCGGAAACGCAAGGCTTTGGCAGAGGCGATCCCACCGCTAGACCGCTTCCTGGACAAGATGTAACGTTCTGTAGGCCCACCCCATACTTGTGTTAGGTGAATTAGTAATTAGAGTATATACTATAGTGGATTCTAATCGTAATGATCTTACATGTTACAAGCTTATAGTAGCGTTGTGTTCAATCTTATATGTACTACTGTACTAGGTCAATTGTATTTTCTCAATTATATTGTGTGCTAATTACGTATAATGTTTGTTTATTGAAGAACTACATACGAAGGACCAATCTATAAAGGTATTATCCAGTGAAAATGGGTGGATACAGTAGATGCCGGTTATAAGCACTTCGTCGGGAACTGCACTTAATGTGCTTATAACTGGTGTGTTCTTATAACCGACATAAATTATATAGGGTATATGGCAACTTTTTTCCAACATAGTGTTCTTATATCCGACATCTACTGTACTTTGTGTGAATTTCCCTGTGATATTTCTGAGATGTAATCGTATGTAAGCTTGCCATGACTTGTGTGTAGCTAGTGTTTGTGAAATGCCGCGGGAGATAATAACGATACAGGTGGGGCAGTGCGGCAATCAGGTCGGAAACGCCTTTTGGAAGCTGCTGCTGGCAGAGCACGGCATTCGGAAGGACGGACTGTTCGAATACTCGGGCAACGAGAGTCAGTTCGAGGGCCTGGATAGAAAGGACGTGTTCTTCTACCAGGCAGACGATGAGCACTACATGCCCAGAGCTCTGCTGGTCGACTTGGAGCCTAGAGTTATCTCTAAGATCCTAACCGAGTATCCCACGCTGTACAATAAGGAGAACGTTATTAACGACTTTGGAGGGGGCGGGGCTGGGAACAACTGGGGCATTGGCTATACCATGGTAAGCCCGTCAATGTTACGTCACGCTCCATTGGGTTTTAGAGCTCCTTATATGTAGACGGTCTATAAAAGCCCATACAAACTAAGCTAAAAATTTATAGACCGTCTATAAATTTGTAGACCAAAAGCCCCTACCGTCTTCTATGGGTATTACTATTTTATATGTAAGAAAACCTGCGGCCATATTCACTAATAACTTAAGTACTAAGATCAGTCTTAAGTCTTAAGATCGATCTTAAGACCGAACTTAGAGCTATTCACTAAGAATTAAGATCGATCTTAAGTTCTTAGTGAATACGGCCGCTGGTCTAGAAATAGACGGTCTACATATAAGTTATTTCGGTGTTTTAATCAATGTGTGATAGACCATAATTTTTTATTACAAATGGTCAAAAAGCATGTTTCTAAATTACAGGAATTTTTCGTTACGTAACGTTTGAGCTGCCCGAAAATAGTGTTACGACAGTGGGGAAATGTCTGAATAATAGTGATACTACAGTGGAGAAATGTCTGACTAGCATAAGTCTATAGCTGAGTGTGTGTGGTGTAGGGGGAGCAGATGGTGGAGCATCTGATTGAGAAGATCGACCGAGAGGCAGACAACAACACAGACAGCCTGGAGGGGTTCATGCTGTTCCATAGCATCGCAGGCGGCACTGGGGCCGGCCTAGGCTCCTATCTACTCGAGTGTCTCAATCAGAGATACGCTAAGAAGCTAATACAAACCTACTCCATATTCCCCAGCAGAGATGACGTAGTAGTGCAGCCATACAACATGGTGCTCACTCTGAAGAGACTCACGCATTTCGCGGATTGTGTGGTGGTGGTACACAACTCCTCACTTAACCAGATAGCTAACGAGAGGCTGGGGATCGCTAAGCCCGACTTAGACCTGCATATTAACCACCTGGTCAGCACCGTCATTGCTGCCAGCACGACAACACTACGGTATGTAGCACGCTTTAAACTGTTCCAATCCCTACGGTATTATACGGGACTAGAATTGAACGTTCCTAAGGTCACTAGACTAGAGTATTAATTTTGAACGCCTAAAAGTTAGTTTTGTTCGGCAGTTTTCGCAGCTTCTAAACACAAACATATCCCAATTTATAAGCCTCTAGGCGTATGACCTATTGCGCGCTCCTGGATAAACTCCTGATTCCTAGTCACTCTTAATATGCTCTACAGGTATCCTGGATACATGAACAACGACTTGATAGGCATGATAGCCTCGCTAATCCCCACGCCCCGCCTACACTACCTGGTCACAGGGTACACTCCCTTCACGTTTGCTGACACTCCAGACGAACAGATCGGTCTCAATATTAGAAAGACTTCTGTGCTCGACGTTATGCAGCGACTGCTGCAGCCTAAGAACATGATGTGGCCAATGTCAAATGACAAGAATATATCTCAACCCACACACAACCACTGCTACATATCTATTCTCAATGTTATACAAGGTATACTGGTATACTGGGTACAGTTGTCCGCTTCTCTAATCCTCCACTTATTTACTTGTCCAAATCAACCAACTATTTATATATCTGTAATAGGCCATATTCTCTAATAGTCCACTTTGGGCCAATTACCCACTGGTGGACTATTAGAGAGAACAGTGTGTAGTTACAGTGGACTCTCGTTGTAACGAATATGGTTATAAGGGAATTAAGTTTAATTTCCATAGCCTAAACAAATGCATGCAAATGATTCCGGTTAATACGAACAAATTATACGGTCCCCTGTTGTTCGTATTAACGAGAGTTTACTGGCTGTTTATTTGTGTGCTCCGTAGGTAACGATAAGACTATTGACCCCACTCAGGTGCACAAGAGTCTCCAGCGAATCCGAGAGAAGAAGAAGGTTAACTTCATTCCATGGGGCCCGGCCAGTATCCAGGTAGCGCTCTCCCAGAAGTCTCCCTATGTCGAGGCGCAGCACAGAGTTAGCGGTCTGCTAATGGCCAACCACACCAGCATCTCCAATCTGTTCAGGAAGGAGATACTCGAGGACTTTGATAAAATGCGGAAACGAAAGGTTCACTTCCATCATTTTAAAGATATCCCTCTGCTGGCTGATGGCCACGAGTTCGACGATTCCGGCGAGGTTCTCCGCTCCCTAATCGACGAATACGAGCTCGCTGCTACGCCCAAATACGGGCAATGGGACGAATTGGCTTCTCCGTCTCTCCCTACAAACCCAAACCAGGAGAAGGGAGCCACACCAAATGTCTAGTTGATAATTTGTGTGGAGTCCATTTGACATAAGAATTGTTCTTTCATAATTTGACTTAAACCCAATTAGATCTGATTTTTCTCTATCTACTATATTGAAGTTACAAGTTTAGTTTTGAATTTATTTACTTGATTTTTAGCTCTTAGGTAACTAGGTTCGAATGACATCGAATTCACTTATAGATCTCTTCTACGATCAAGATGAATTAGTGAACCAAACTTTGAAGGAATCGAAGAGTCTTACAGACTTAACTCTGAACGAGTCAGAGACAAACTCCGAGATTTATTCATCGAAAGAGGAGGAATACTTTGAATTGGAAATGAAGTTAGATCTAGCCGCTTTAGACAGAGAGTTGCTCACTCTCGTAATTTCTAAATTAGAGAGAAAGATCAATGATATTATCTCTGAGAGATTGGAGTTAGAATCTGAATTGAAGTCAACTACCACTTGTCTAGCTGTTCTGGATTAATCGCAGCTTCTAACTCATGGGAAATCATAGTATTTATCCGGCCATTGTTCACTCATAATAAATCAATTAAAATGTAGTATGAACTGTTGTTGTTGTTGTTGTTATTTTAGTGATTTGACCATGAAATATCAATATAAGTACGTATATTGTCTCCTACAAATCCTTATTTTCCCCCAGATGGAATCTCGGGTATGTATATAACAAATACTTTATAATTAGTTTATAAGACACTCCTGCAATAACCCCAAATATCAAACGGCACAGAGTTAGCTAACAGCAGTCCTGTAATGGACCATATCATTACATCAGAAGGAGTGCTACCTACATACACTTTCAGAGCTTTAACTGTTTCAGATGAACCTATTGTAAAATCATTATTTATTGAATGTTTCCCACTTAACTACCCCGACACTCTCTATACGGATTTGGTATCCGGTAGATACTATAGCATCGCGGCTTTAGATAGCGGGCAAATAGTCGGTATGATTGTGGCTGAGATTCGCGATTATTCTCGCCTGGATAGAGAGGATTACGGTTTTCTTAACCGGTCACATTACTACGATAATACACTATACATATTAAACTTGTGCGTCACTACTAAATATAGGGGAAAGGGAATAGCAAGTACTCTCTTACAGAAAGTATACAATGAATTCACCGCACAATCCTATTCGAAATGTAAAGCTATATATTTACACGTAATTACAAACAATACCCCAGCCATTGCGTTCTATCAAAAATTTAATTTTTCGCGTTTCAGTAGAATTCGTGATTTTTACACTGTCAACAACAGACCTCAGGATGGGTATCTCTATGTGTTATATATTAATGACGGGCTACCCCCTGGCCCCCGTGATAAATCCTGTTTGAGGAGTGCTTTCAGTTGCTTTGCTCTCGCTTTATGCACTATTTCTGTTGTGTATTTCATGCAGCATATGTTTACATTACATGCTGTTACCTAGATGCAAAGAAACAAACAAATAAATGCTAGTTGTTTTATTAGGGAAATAAATGGATGTGTATTTTGTGATTGTGTTATTTATTCATATTTTTACCGATCAACTTGTATAAAAGGAGTTCAGATTTTTTTAATTGTTTATATTTACACTATTTCTGTAGACTAGTTTGCCGCATCAATGTCTCTCCCGTTGCTATTCATTATTATAATTATGTGCCATTTTATGGCTATAACCACTGCGCAGACATGTCCACAGGGCCCAGAGTGTCAGTGCAGTGGTTTCGTAGGCTCGGGGCCTACAGTCATTGCTTGCCTGAATCAGGGCAGAACTCGTATTCCCGTGTCTGAGATAAACCCATCTGTTGAGTGCCTCGATATGTCCGGCAATTCTATCATTCTTGAGCCCAACGCCCTTACAGGCCTCGTCAACCTGAAGCGGTTGGTTCTCAGTAGGAACTCCCTAGTGTATGTTCCCGCGGAGAGCTTCAATGGCCTCGTTTCTCTCGAGTATCTCTCCTTGGAAGGCAACCTGTTCACTTCGGACACACTCAGCCCGGATAACTTTACCGGAACCGAGAACGTCACGTCGCTGTCCCTCGCCAGTAACGGACTCACTACAACGCTTCAAGGCTCCTTCCTAGCTTTCTTCTCTAAGCTAAGAGTTCTCAACTTAGACTCGAATCTCTACGAATTCCTAAGTCCCAACTTCTTCGACTCTCTGAGCTCCACCCTCGATCAGCTGATTATATCTAACAACCAGCTGGCTAACCTCCCTCCCTCCATTTTCTCCTCTCTCCCCCAGCTGGGATTCCTCGATATATCCGGCAACAATCTGGTCACTCTCCCTGACGGGATATTCTCTCCCCTCCTCGCCACTAACATAAGTCTAGCAGACAACCCATGGTCTTGTGACTGTTACCTGTCAGACTTTACGGCACTCATATCCTCTCCTGGTGCGCTGAATTTCTCTGACGCGAGCATAGCCTACTGTGACGTGCCATTAGAGCTGCGTACAATCCCGCTATCCACTGTTAGTGTGTACAACTGCACAGCTCCTTACATCGTGGATCAACCGCAGAACGCATCTATCCTCTCGACACAGAGTGTTAGGCTAAACTGCACAAGTACTGGCTTGCCTGTACCAAGCACCGTTTGGTACTTCAACGGAGATTTCCTTTTAAACTCCTTCCAGGGAACAACGGGTCGTATCTCAGTGCTAACGAACGGAGCACTTGAGATAGCCAGTGCCCAGCTGAAAGACACGGGACAGTACTACTGCACCGTTATGAACACAGAGGGGACTGTTGCCAGCTCTGTAGTTAGCCTGCTTATAGAAGAGATAACCTGCTTCGATAATATGACTAGCAGTCATGAGACAGACTTAGACTGTGGGGGGATGTACTGTGAGCCGTGTGTCACTGGTAAGAGGTGTGTTATGAACTCTGATTGTGATAATGGGATCTGTTTGTACTCGCATTCGATTCCAAGCCAGCTGCTGTACATAACTAAGAATGATAAGTTAGCCTACACATGCAACGCTATAGAACTCGGTACCGTGTTATTACAAATACGCCTCGCTTCGATATTATTCGGAACTCCAGGCTTCTTACTGAATATCTCTTCCAGCCTGGACAACATAAACCAGCTCGTTAGACAGTCCCTCTCTTCGCAACTCGAAATTCCTGTCGACGTCATCACAAATGTCAACGTTAATACAGTTGAGCGTTATTTCACACCTCTTGTACAGATATACTTTTATTTAGAGAACAGCCATTATGGACTGATGGCACAAAGCCTGTTGATAGACCAGATTAATACGGAGAAACTGAGAGTGACAATGAAGCTTGAGACCCTACAGAACTCCATTGCAGTGCGAATAAATTTCTAGACAAACGAACTACACTTTGAAATGTGAATCTATATTTTTACTAACTTACCTTTTATTCGTGAATTTCTGTGATTTTACACCTAGTTATCATGTTTATAAGTTAATCTTATATTATGTATTTGCAATGCGTTTTCCCTTAAAAGATTAAATATAAACGAACTAATAAATTCCAATTTACACTTTTGGTCATAAACATCCTCATGTAAACAACTGTTTGGATGACAAGCCATGATGTGTGGTTATTTTCTCTGATAATTATTTTTCAATTACGTAGTCCTTATTGGGTTTTATGTGATTCTTATTACGAGCAATTCATCATTACTTTGTTATTCAACTATTCGCTAAGTCGTATTGCAGATTTTGTCAATGTTTTTGTCAACAATTTATTGGTGTTTCTGGTATAAAAGCCTTCAGTACAAAGCTAGAACTTAGAACTTATAAGTTTATATAGATGGCTACCCGGTCTGCGCTTATTTACACCACTTTCCTATTCCTTGCGTTTGGCCTCGTCTCCGTCGTATCCCAATGCACAGCGGATTCACAATGCCCTAGTGGGCAATTCTGCAAGAAATCCTGTTCTGTTTCGCGGCCTGATTTGGAGGTCATACCCCTTCTCTCCGAACCGTTACTGAACCTGCCAGGCACTACGTTCTATCCGCTGTCCTATCCCTTATACGAACCTTTGAAAACTCTCGCCTCTCCCTTCTCTGTCGCCGTAGCTTTTCGAGCCACGCCCGGATCGAGGGGCTACCTTTTCTTCTTCGGGAAAGACCCCGACTCCCGCGCTCTGGCTGTCTATATACACGATATGGGGTACGTTTGGGTCTACACCACGCTAGACAACCAAAGCTATGCATTGACTGAATTCAAACCAAGTTTCGCCGTCAATGATGGGCAGCGCTACTGCTTGCTGCTTCGCGTGGAGTCCGACAGACTCACACTGTTCATAACGGGTGCGGGCACCGAGACTATAACTAAGCTAGCCCCTACGGGCAGGTCGTTTGATATCACTTCTAATCTAACTGGGGATGTGCAGCCTTCTTTTCTCATTGGCGCGCGTATGTACGGTAACTATCGCTTCTCAGGGAACATATACCACATATTCCTGTACCAGGGCTCTCTCGATGCGACAGACGCTGTCTCCATCTGCAGTAAGGACAGCGACCGCAGTGGGAGCTGTACAGACTTCCTGTCCGATGGAGGTACCTGCCCCGCTCCGTACGCCGTGAGACTGAACAAGGGCCCCTGCTATAACGACCTGGATATGTGCGGCCTCGGGCAATCCTGCTATCCGAACGGACCGGACAACACCTGGGTCTGTCAGCCGACAGCCACACGCGTATGTCAGGACTACGCCGACTGTCTGGCCGGCTACGAGTTCTGCTACGGGCCCCTCCCCGAGGACGGCTCTTCGGACATACCAGATCCCTCCCTAAACCTGATAGGCTCCGGACACACCTACGTAGATACGCTTCACGACTTCACTCAGAGCGTGCTCACCTTCCTCACAGTCCCCGCTATTGACCACCCGGCCCTCACGCCCGACCTGACCATATTCGGGCTGTTCAGCCAGCTGCCGGATAACGACGCTTATCTTATAGCCAAAGGGTACGATGACGTCATGCGGGACTTTGGCTTGTATCTCCGGGGTTCTCACGACGCAACCTGGCTGGTGTATAGCAATGCAGGCGGCAACTACTCCACTCAAGTGTTCCTGCACGATTCGCCTATTGACGACGGGGAGTTCCACACGATAGCGGCCACTATTGACACCGCCACGGGACGGGCCGCACTGTATGTAGATGGGGAACTGCTCGAGTATCAGAACTTGGAAGCGACGCCTTATTTCTCCGACTCCCTTAGCGAGCTATGGATAGGCGGCAGGCCTCGCACTGCTAACTACATGTTCAATGGGTCCATTAGCTACGTGTCCGTGTTTGATTACTCGCTGAGCGGTCCGCAAGTTCGCTATCTCTCAGACAGCTTCCTATTGCCAAACCTGACTGTATCCGAGTATGGAGTGGCGAGTTTCTGTCTGTCTAAGCCTTCTAACAACGAAAAGTGCTACACCAACCTCGCTAATGATAAGAACTTCTCCTGTCAGAAGGGCCTGGTGTGTTTGCCAGGAGCAGAATTCCCAGATGCCCCTTACCCAATGCCAACCAATACTAGCTCTGGTTATACCGCAGTATCTCCAATTGGCTATTGCGCGAACTCTGATTGTGTATGCAATTATCCGATCAGCAAGGTTTGTGGGTCGAACGGACAAACGTACGATAATGAATGTCTACTCAACTGCCACGGGCCTAGCTTACTTCAGGGCGGGACTGGTGATTGCACTGCTTATAAGGACTTATAAACTAATGAAACTCTTTAGATAATATATTCTTTTTCATATTTCCTAATTATTATTTATCAAATATTTATGTTTTTCAATTAAAATTTGTTATGTTTATACACTTAATTATTCATTTTAATTTACAGCAAAATTTGGAAGTGACTAATTTCATATATAAATCCTAATTTAATCATAACAATGCACTAAAGTATTTGTATTATATTATGTTACCGTTACATTCCCGTTGAATCTAATTAGGAGTCCGTGTGTCTGTTTGATTCCCAACGTTTGTAGGAATCCTCTTGGAACTATTCGTATAAAAAGCAGGTAGAGAATATATCTGCTATAATGAGGCCATTCCATAAAAGTTCCCGAGAAAAGCAACCATCTTTTGACACTAATTACAAACCATTTGAATCTCACAATACAAATCATCAGGAATTGACCGATTCGCAAGCTGTTTTCGGTGAGATAATATCGGAGTTACCAGCTTACAGTTATAGTTTGGCCAAAGTTAAACAGATTTATGACACAGCTATTATTCAGAAACATAAACACCAACAAATGAACCTTTTTGAACAAGAACTTGACGCGATATCTTTAAAACAGTATCAAACTTTGGAGTATATAAAAGAGAGAGAAATGAGTATAGACGCTAAACTTAAACTTTATCGAGCTACTAGTCGAGATATTATGGGAAAAATAT
Organism: Hexactinellida sp. DTS-2022; assembly: GCA_028753945.1. Taxonomy (NCBI): domain Eukaryota; kingdom Metazoa; phylum Porifera; class Hexactinellida; species Hexactinellida sp. DTS-2022. The sequence continues at coordinate 5,191,564 of JAPNXP010000014.1, forward strand.
CAAGAAAAAAGCAGGAAAAATTGGAAATTGAGAAGAGAAAGACTCTGGAAAGTCTCGCTGCACGGAATAAACTTTCGTTATCAATGAGTAGAAGGAAAAATATATTGCCGAGTTTAACCAAACAGAATGTTGTGTTTGACGTCGCTAAGCTGACTGAAAGCACTAACAGGAGAAGCAAGGAAATAGAAAATATTTTGGCTACGAAAAACACACTTTATAAGCCCATACCATATAAGGAAAGGTTAATGACAGATTTGCTTTTGAAAGAACAGGAGAAAATGGACCTAATCGACGAGAACACTGCGCTATCCACAAAGATAGGGAACTGTTCGTTTGCGTTACAACTAATTCAACAATCTTGCGAGCTGGGACATTCTCCAAACGAAGCCTACACCCATCTTATAAATGGTATTCTGCAACATTCAATTCCAGCGAACGAGTCTGCAAATGAATTTGATGACGGCACCATTGAGAAGGAAACAGAACTTAAGTTAAATTATTTGGATAAATTTAACCAACTCTTTGATGCAGGGAAGTATTTAGAAGCTGCGATTCAAGCGTCGCACTCGCCCAAAGGATTTCTACGCACCTACGATGTACTTATGAGATTCAGCGAAGCAGCCCAACCTCCCAATCAGGAGCCTGCGCTTATGGTTTTATGCGATGTGCTACTCGACACCGTACCCGCATTCGGGCCCCTCCCTCTTGACATGTCAATTGCTTGTATAAACATAATGCTGAAGCTTGGGAAATTCGACCAGATCGCCCATTGCCTTATACATAATTCGGTAACTTTCTCAGATGAGCTCGGGTTATTACTGTATTCGCAGCACACGAATAACCGCAGGTATCTAAGCCTAGCACAGCATGTGTTCGAAGCTGTGGAGAATCGGCCAATGGTTGCTTCATGTCTTTACACAATGGAGCGACCGCTAGCATTGTATCACTATTTCCGAGAATTTCAGAATGAAGATATTGTCACTTACTTATGTTACAACCCGACCATTGAAAAAGCACTTTTAATGCTGAAACCCTTGAACAACTACCCTCCACTAATCAGCCTGCCTAATCTCCTATTGCTTTTCCTTCGCAATGGAATGGCAAACTTATCTTTGCAAATATTTTCCACATATTTCCCTGAATCGAATCCGTTCAGTTTTGGAAATCAATTGTTATACGATCCCAGCGCTGAAATTGTGATTTGGCAAAAGATTGCTGGACACTTTTATCTAGCAGGATCAATGGATCTCGGAGAACGGATTACAGTTAGCATATTGTCGAGACATGCTATTTACAGTGCTAATATTGCTTACCAAACCTCTGTTATTAAATACAAATCTTACTGATTATGTAAATCAATTTATATTACCCTTTATTTTGTCCGATTTAAAGTATAAAAGTTTCTATAAACAAACACATCATGCATTTGAGCAAACAAACTTGTGTACACTAAACTGCATCAAATTGGTAGATTCCTTTCAGCTTACTGAATCCAATCATAATGAACGGCATATCCCAAATAATTACTATTATGTCTGTGAGTATATCGCAAGCATTATAGAAATCTTGTAAGATAATTTTCCATGATTTTGGTAGGGTACCTGGGGTCAGGCTATATTCATCCATTATAAACTGTCTATCCATCTCGAATACCTCGATTATAGATACAGTGATGTATATAACGAATACAGTTGTGTAGATTAGGAATAGCGGGTAGAAACTGAGTATCGCCAGCTTGAATCGAGCTACACTTCTCTTCTGCGCGTTTATAAGATTGTCGTCTAAGTGAATACGGAACTGTCTCACTCTTAACTGCAAGTTTTGATCCATCAGTTGATAGGTTTTAATTGATAACCCAGCGATCCAAACTAAGTCAAATACCATACAAATCGACGTCAGTGCTTTCCCGATCAAATACGTTTCAGCTATTGTCCACAGAACCAGTAGGAATATGATTCTTAGAGACAACACACTACAATAGATCAGAGATGAGAATCTCTTGTTTCTATACACACACCATATCTGTGTAATTATCATGGCTATCGATAGGTAGTAGAGTTGGTAGCAGGCGATAGGAGCTCCGGACACGAACATACAGGCAGGCCCACATGATACGATTACGTCACTCGTAGTATTTGTACTGTTTGGCCATAGTGATAAGTATACAACGAAAAACACTGTATTTAATATGAATACGAAGTGGTATGCTATTGCAGCGATTATGAGGAATATTATTAGCTTGTTGTATTGGAGTTGGTTTCTCAACGTTTGTAACTCTTCTTTATCTTGTCCTACCAAGCGCTCACATTCTAACCGTTTAATTCTCCCTTTCGAATTTATTATCACAGACCTGAGCCATATTACCGCGAAAACAACAATAACACATGTCCAGATTATATACAGCCCCTCCAATGCAAAATCAATATAATCTAGTGCTTCAAATTTCATTTCTAGCTAATACCATTATGAAATATTTATATTTATAATGATTTAATTCAGTTTGGTTATCTCTAAGCCTAGAACACTGTGTCTCATGTGATTGTGCCCCTGACATTAGCTACTGTACCACATGATTATGATTCATTATACTTTCACACATGAGGCTACTCAATATTACAATTAATACTATGATATGTAATCTTATATTGTGTTTACTAACTGGCGTATACTGGGTTGTGCATTGTTCCATCACTCACCACTGGTATAACTGTGGCTCTAAAGTACAATCATTTGGCTTTAGGGGTTAATTATTGGTTATAAGGAAGTGACCTAATTTGATGACACTTTTGATAAAATTGCCTCTTTGTAACTTAATACAAAGACAATTAATTCTAAATTCGTTAGCATGGACAATTTCCTTCCGAAGGTTCACGGGTTTACAGGTTGGTTGAATGGACTGTTGGCAGGTAAGATGGAGGCGAGTAGTGTGTTGAATGCGCTTTTGGAAGGAAACACACTGCAAATGTTATTGGAGACTGTAACTGACGAGCCTCAGACTCGGATTCAGAGCTTGCAAGGGCTCACTGAAAATCAGAAGGTTATACGAATAGACTGGTTTGTCAGCAGTCTCAAGAAACAGAGTTTGATACCAAATGAATGCAAAGTTGATTCGAAACGATTTGTTAAAAAGTCTTCCGAAGTTGTGTTTGAGACTCTCTCCTATCTCGTTCTTTTCCACTTGATTTATATTCGCGATGTGCTTCCTAGATTCCTACAGCAGTCCAAGTTTCCGAGTCTTCTCAAGACCAGATTGAAATTCAGCAGTCGAGACGGGAAGAAAAGCACTTTCGATATCGATGCACTAGAAGAGCTCAGTCTGGAAATTATAAATCGTATTCTCCGCAATGATAGGTACACACAACGCTTGCAATTAACAGAGTTAAGCGGGCTAGCGGACAGCCGCGTGCTCTGTGCGATTATTAACACATTTGTTCCGGGGACTTTCACCGCAGAAGTTCTACTGAGCGACCGCTGGACTATTTCCCTCTGTCTAGAGTGTGCAACCAAAGCGCTTCGCACCAACTTCCTAATGGAAGTACCTGATTTGTTGGCCGGAGACGAATGGGCGTTATCTAGCTTTGTTGCCGCGCTTTGTATCCAGGGAGTTAGGTACCGACAGCACTCGCTCGTAAGGGAGAGGGCCAGGAGATTGGAGTCTCTCATTAAGGAGAATCAGTCTCAGTTGGAGCTAATTCGAGAGGCTGATCCTATTCGAGCTGAGGCTCAACGGTTGAAAGCGAAAGGATTGGAGGAAAGCTTGCTGTTATACCAAAGAGAATTTCAGGAAATATCGACTGCCTTTGACTTACAGTTTTGTGAGGATTGGTACAAACACGTTATTGATGTGCAACAGATGGTGCGTTGTAAAATCCTGAAACAAATGGAGATTCGCTTTGATCAGATTGACTGTCCCTCTCCTATGACTATTAACGAGATGTGCGAAGAGTTCGCCATTAACCTAGGCCTGACCTGTAACATAGCTTTCTATCGGCCTGTGACTAAGGAAACCATTTGGCCTGATAGGAAGTTAGTTTTGTATGAGCGAGAAAAAGGTCTGTACTATGACAACTTCACCGGGCAATTAACCTCTGAAGAGATTTACAAAATGCTTAATCTCCCTCCTGGTAAGCTAGTGGAGATAACGCAGAGCAAACACGAGAAGAAGTACAATATATTCGTCAGCAGTAGTTCCAGGAATAAGAAACTGCCAGCCAATGCCCCCCTCTTGTACCAAGTGTTCCCTGGCACTCGTTCTCAATGCGAGAAACTGCTACATAGGGCCAGCCGTATAGGAGAAATTATTATAGTTGAGAAATTGATTACATTTTTCAATAGCGAGTTCGCCTTTGTTAATTCAAAAGACAGCACTGGTAATACAGCGCTACACTACGCTAGTAGGAATAACAACATTGATATATGCGAGTTGCTGCTACAGAATGGCGCTAACGTTAATATATGCAACTCTCTCCTGCAGTCTCCGTTCTACCTAGCACTAGACTCTATACAGAAAGAGGCAGGGCTCCTGCTGTTAGAATATTGTGTTAATCCAGACCTTAAGGATCGTAACAACAAGTCTGCTATCGAGGTTGTACGCAACGCGGAGTTAAAACGTATAATGTTAGATAAGAGAGCTCAGTTAGCTAGAATACACAGGTTGTATTTGAATAGAGATACCACAGAGTTAGAGGCGTTAGTTAGGGACCACAAAACAGCCTTCATCTCACTGCGTTCTCGTGTGCACTCAGGCATGTCATTGCTGCATATTGCTGCGAAATATAACACCTCCGCGATAATACGTATCTACTCAGATTTGGGTGTTGACATAAATCTCGCGGACGGCCAGGGGAGGTCTGCGTTGCATTACGTCACCAATAAGCAGACAGCTCAGCTGTTGCTGGAGTGTGGCGCTGATCCCAACGCGAGAGATTCTAAAGACAATTCTGTGTTGCATTCCATCTGCTCCAGTTCGTATACCCCTGGAGATATCCAGGCGGCACAGGAATGTGTTAGTTTCCTACTCAAGTTAGAGGTGTCTAATCTGTGTGCTAACTCAGAGGGACTGCTCCCAATACACGTGTGTACGATACATGGGAATAGCCAATTGATTGAGAGTCTCTTGTTCGGTGAACAAGGCCAGGAACTAGAAATAGCTGTCAGGGACAACACGTTGGATTTGGGGGCGAAGTCCCCTCTCTACTACGCAGTGATTAAGCAGAGGCTCTCCTGTGTAGATCCGCTACTGGACCACGGATTGGGATTGTACCCGGATGAAGCTGAAGACCTGTTATTCAGAGCCCTACGCCAGGAATACGTGTGTAAGGATATACTCCACACCACTCAGTTCCTGCTGTCCCAGGGTGCCAGCACCCAGCATACCAGTCCGGAGAATGGGAATAACGCTCTACACCTGGCAGTGCAATTGGGACCCACCCCTGTAATAGAGCTGTTGATAAATATGAGTGTTGATGTCAACCACTTGAATAGATTGGGCGAGACTCCACTATTCATCGCATGTCGCCTCGACAATGATTTCGCAGCGTCAAAGCTCCTAGACAACGCCTGCGACTACACAATTGCCAACAAACGAAAAAGGACCGCATTTGATTATATACGCAACCACGAGCAGTGGATCACGGGCGGGCTGTTTAAACATAAGCCAGACATTTCAGCTCGTCTGAGGGCACACAGTCTATTGTCGGCCAGAGACCTAGTTAGGAGCATCTCTAAGACAATCGATAAAAGAGAGACTGTTCGTAAAGTGCATCTCATAGCCAGGTCAAAGAGTAAACATTAAATGAACTGATATTATAATTTATCTAACAACTTATCGCTTTTAATAACTACGCACCTATTTAATCAATTATTATTTCTATATTATTTACTATTAAATTATTTATCCAGATTAATACTGATGAGCGATGAATTCTTTTGTCCAAATTTGAATGCAATTTATGTTATGGTAACACTCCCTAGACATCTCGATAACTGTTAATTAGCATAATCTAGCAGACAATATATTGTATTATAAGTCATCGTATATTTCTGTAAGAAAGGTAATTAATTTAATCCAAAACAATTAGAATTACAATATTTATAGAATAAATTATTGAATAATTGTTGTTAATTTTAGTTAATTTAACTAAAATTATGCTCCAATACACGATGGCATTGCTCATCTGAGTTTATTTTGTCTAGACAAGAAATTCTTTTAGATAATGTTATTTTTAATTCAAAAATTATCTTTGAATGTTCGTTTATGGAAACTCGCGAAATATTGTTTGTTAAACTGAATACAAACCGGCTTTTAGCAGATACCACACATTTCCTTGTATACAATAAGGATGATAGAACAGATTATTCTATTGTCCATTGGTTATTGCATTGTTTGTTATAAAAGGCATGGATCTAATTCATTCAATCAATTACTAATATTCTAATCGCGAAATATCTCAACATTACAATGGAACAATCCACGAAAATTCCTTCATCAACAAAGGTAACACAAAACCGTTTGAAGAAACACCCAAAAAAAACAGAATATAAACCGAGTGTAACTAAATACTCAAATATTCTCGATTTTATCAAATCTTTTAAGCCCCTTAACGTAACTACTAACCTTCTAAACGTGCCAACCAATAAATGCAAGCGAAACACTAACTATTCTCAGGAAATAATCAAGAACATGAAGGAGAAATTCGACTCGCTTCCTCCTGGCTATCTCAAGAAGAGGTAAGCGAAAAATAATATATAATAAATATTTACGAATTCGATTCTATGGATTAGGTTTTATTAATTGTTCTGTTTAGACGTATTGAGAAGCTGAACAGTCGCGGCAGAGAACAGCGCAAAAAGTATAGGAACCTACTTGATATATTTCGCGAGGATCAAGAGAATTGTCCTCCCTCACCACAAGACATAATTACCTACACAACAATACAGGAGAATGTATTGTGTTATCCACAGACTACAAATATAGATTATTCTTATCAGAACACGCAAACTCTTTTTGCTCCAAAAGTAACAGAGAATACTATTGACAGTTTATTGGAAGAAGAATTGTATTACCAAGGTGAATACATTAACATCACTATGGATGAATTGTATTCAATAGCTAAAATACCGAATGAAGAAGCCAATAATTGGGTTTGTAATCTTTGCGTTAAATTTGTTCATAATTGAATAGATCTCCGAAATTTATCAATTCATTTTCCATTTAGGATTTCTATACAAATCAATGGCCGTGTGATGAGGCTTACCAGCACTTTAATTCGACTCAGATTTGCACAGCTAACTACAGCTCTACGCCTTCATTATTCTACTCAGACACAAGTGTATTTCCCACCTACGATACCGCACTGCCGCTATGATATGTAACATACCTCTGTCTATTGTGTAATATTATTATGAGATATATGTTCTATTTCAAATATGAGTTTACTAATTATATTTAAAATAATTAAATTCGTTTAAAATACCTGCTTTACTACCTTAGGACTTGGTTATATCTTACCCCTAGGGAAACGAAATTAGGTGTATATTATCCGACTATACGTGCTAGCACATACTGCTTTATATACTTGGGTAAAAACCATTATACTTACTAGTAAGTATACTAACCCAGGTACGTTAAAAGTAACTTAAAACACAGTTTTCTTGCATATACAGGTAAACCTCCCAAAGCGGCACCCATCGGGAGAATGATTTTGTGCCGCTTCTCGGAGGTTGCCGCTTTGGGAGGTTGCTCGTAAGGTAAAACTCCCAAAGCGGCACCCATCGGGAGAATGATTTTGTGCCGCTTCTCGGAGGTTGCCGCTACTCGGAGGTGCCGCTTTGGGAGGTTTTACTGTACATACTTAGAATGATAGAGGAAAGTGAGCTATTAACCACACAGTCAGATAGCATGGTATCCCAACCACTTACTTTATCTGAAACCGACTCCCAATATGACGCCCCAATAGTTAACGACCGCACTAATATAAGTGCAGTATACCTCACTGCAGTCGACTATATAGAAATGGCATCGAATGAGTGCTTGAAAACTGACCGTATAAATATCAACCACATCCTCTCTAGCTCTATGAGCTGTGCCAATTCGCTGGTAACTCTAATTCCGCACGAAGAGAACCCCACGCGAAGACAGGCTCTGCAACAGATATCCGTTATCTTAGAGAGCCACATAGCAGTGCTGCTGAAGCAGAGGAATAGGATGCAGGGGGGGTCTCCGGATAATGAAACGATTCCTGCGAATACTAAGACTGATAAAAGCTGTGTTATAACTGATAAATATGCTTTGTCTATAGAGTCTACTGTTCTCCCATTCGATAGCAATCTCACATTCAAGCAGATCACTGGATATGCAAAGGCAAAGTCTATTCTAAAAGAGAGTTTGATATTCCCTAAGCTATTTCAGGGCATCTTCCCATTTAAGAACCAGAATATTTTGCTATACGGTCCCCCTGGCACTGGAAAAACGCAGCTCGCCCAGGCGTTGGCTAACGAATTCAAAGCGAAATGCTACTCAATATCTAGTGCAGATATCCTGTCTAGTTGGGTTGGCGAGAGCGAGAAGTTCATAAAGAGTCTCCTGCGAATCGCTTCCAGTCAGGAAGACTACTCTCTTATTCTGTTTGACGAGATCGATAGTCTGTGCCGACAGAGACAGTCTAACGAGGAGGAGTACACGCGTAGGATTAAAACTGAGTTAATGCAGCAAATGGAGAAGGGCGCTCGCGCCAACTGCAAGCTCTCTATTATTGGGATAACTAACTGCCCGTGGGACCTTGATAAGGCGTTTCTACGTAGATTCAATAAGCGTATTTATATACAGCCTCCTGATAGGGAGACTAAGCAGCAACTTCTCATTGACTCGCTAGCTGGTGTAGAGCACGGGTTAACTTATTCAGATTTTGAGAGATTGTCTGGGAAACTCGATTTCTTTTCTTGTTCCGATATATGTGCGCTGTGCTGCGAAGCAATGCTGGGTCCTTTTAGAGAGCTGCAGAACTCAGATTATTGGGAGTGGAGTGAAAAGGAGGGCAAATGGAAGCCAGTTCCTGTCCCTACTAGCTCTTCTGTTAAAATGTCGTTTGTTGATATCAAAGCTGAAGAGGTTTGTCCGCGGAAATTAGCACTTAGTGATGTTGTTAATGCTATGGAGGAAATCCATGGTACGGTTTGCCATGAGGACGTAAGGCGTTTCGAGGAATTTACCAAACTATTTGGTGTCAGCGCTTGAAATACGAACTTTTGAATTGCTGTATTTATCCATCTGAGATTTGTGTACAAATATCGAGAATATCACTATGCTTTATTCGTTAGTTAACAGGCCATTCAAACGTTACGTTACGAAAAATTCCAGGAAAATTAGACAACCCCTATGTCACGCTTTTCGACCACTTTGTGTTACAAAAAGGGTGTTGTGTCACACATTGGTTGACCCCCCCCCCCCTTAAAGAGTTACGTAACGTTTGAACGTCCCCTAAAGAGAATCGCTCTAATTACATGCGCTAATCCATGGTTAGTTAGGTAGCATGTCACGTAGCGGCGGAGCAGGGTTCGACCACCTGATCACAATATTCTCCCCAGAGGGCAGGCTCTACCAAGTGGAGTATGCTTTCAAAGCCATCAATCTAGGCGGAATGACAGCTGTCGCTATTCGCGGCAAAGACTGCGCGGTTGTAGCCACCCAGAAGAAGGTGCCGGACAAACTGCTAGATGCTTCCACCCTGACACATCTGTATAAGATAACAGAGAATGTGGGGTGTGTCATGACTGGGATTATCCCGGACAGTCGGTACCAGGTGCGCAGGGCTCGCATGGAGGCGGCGGAGTTTCGGTACAAATACAATTATGAGATCCCAGTGGATGTCCTATGCAAACGGCTAGCTGACATCGCACAAGTAAGTATACACTTTATAATCAAATAATAGGAACCTTAGGGTGCCACCATAAGTTGCTCTTGTTAATATTTGCTTTGAAATTTATTGTGAATACTTAGAATAGCTAATGAACCCAAAAATGCCATAAGAACGAATTGGTGGATAATTCATGATATTGAGATTTCCCTAAGATAAGAGGGTAAGTTAAGCACTACTATGCTGTCTGTAGATATACACTCAGAACGCTGAGATGCGGCCGCTGGGCTGCTGCATGATCCTACTGGGAATAGACCCGGAGAAGGGCCCTCTCGTCTACAAGACAGACCCGGCCGGGTACTACTGCGGATACAAAGCTATTTCCGCAGGCGTTAAGCAGACAGAAGCTAACAACTATCTGGAGAAGAAAGTTAAGAAGCGTCCCGATTCAGACTGGAGTGTTCACGAGGCGATTGAGCTCGCGCTTAACTGTCTGCTGACAGTTCTATCCGTGGATATTAAGGCTAGAGAGGTGGAGGTGGGGATTGTGACCGCGGATAACACAGCATTCAGGACGCTTAGTGAGGAAGATATAGAGCATCACCTCTCGGTCATTGCTGATAAGGACTCTTAGTAGCTTGTGTTGCGATTAGCAATAATTATAGTGTGGTGCGTCTGTTGGTTAGTTATTGAAGACAATTCTTGTAATAAATATATACAAAGCCAAATTGTATGGCACTATATAACGTTTGATAGGATATTTGCTTTAAAATTTCAGTTTATTTTCTATAGCGTATCTCTAGTAGATTTATGGAAGAATTTGTAAAGAAATTATCTGCATTGTTGGACTTGGAGCATGAAGTAGAGTTAGCAGAAAGTCAACAAATTTTGAGTCATTTTAATGCTAAGGAACTTGAAAAGAGAGGCGTTTGTCTAAGAAAATTATGCATAGCTTCACAGCGATGTGGTTTCTATGGACGCACAGTCTACAGACTCGAGACTAGCAAACATTTGCAAACTTTCCCCCAGAATGCAACAAACAAGAAAAACAAATTATTTTCTAGTATATTTAGCGTTGGTGACATGGTATCTATTTTCACTAATACAATTTCCGCAGACAATTCCGGTGTAATCACACATATTAACCCGACTTCTGTTACTGTTGCGTTTGACCAACCTCCTTTCCCTGATCAATCATTTGATGATACTAACATGTCCCTAGTTAAAGTGAACAGTGATATAACGCATAAACGAATGAAGCGAGCTTTGGAATACTTGTTAACCAACAGAAATGGGCCTTCACAGCAAATTATCTCTGTCAGTTTTGAAAATGCTCCTTTATTGGCTCCTAACACAAAATATTTCCTAACAAACGAACCCTTTATAAAAGCAGGAAAAAATGCTAGAATTACAGATGAATTTGAGATTGTTCTATGCAATTCCTTATTGAATGCAACGCAGAGTCAAGCTGTAGTTGAAACTCTCTCTCGCAGAGATATTTCAATCATCCACGGTCCACCTGGTACAGGTAAGACCACTACTCTTGTAGAATGCATAATTCAATCTGTTAGACGGTCTCAGAAGGTACTAGCATGCGCCCCGTCCAACATAGCTGTAGACAACTTGCTAACTAGACTAGCTCCTCACTGTAGAGTTGTACGGCTTGGACATCCAGCCAGAGCTGCTAAAGAGCTACAGAAATACTCACTCGATGCACAGGTCAACTGTAGTGATAGTTATGAGATAATTAGCCAGGTAAGGAGCGATATTGAAAAGGCCATAGGACTTGGTAGTAAGAAAAAGCATAAAGCAAACTGGTTTGAAGTGAAAGAGCTGAGAAAAGAATTGCATCAGCGGGAAAATAAGGCTGTTTATGAAATATTAAATTCATCTGATGTAGTTTTGTCAACAACAACAAGCTCCTCTTTCGATGGACCTCTAAAAGCTTTAAAAAGCGATCATTTTCACGTTGTTTTTGTTGACGAGTGCGCTCAGGCAATAGAGCCTGCCAGCTGGATACCGCTACTCCACTCGGCTAAGTGTGTGCTGGCTGGGGACCACCTACAGTTGCCTCCTACAATAATCTCAGAAGAAGCAGCTAAGAACGGTCTGAGTATCACACTAATGGAGAGATTAATTGCTATACACGGTACTAGCATGGTATCCCTACTGACAACACAGTACCGTATGAACAAACACATAATGCAATGGCCCTCACAGTCTCTGTATGGGAACAAGCTGCTAGCACATGAGAGCGTTGCAACACGACTTCTCTGTGACATGCGTGGCGTAGAGGCTAGTGTGTACACTGAAACGCCTCTGCTGTTTATAGATACTGCTGGCTGTAATATGAATGAGTTGGATGTGCCCGATGAGGTTTCCAAGAGCAACGAGGGTGAGGCTAGTCTGGTGTGTGCTTATGTAGGCTTGTTGGTTAGGCTGGGTGTATCTCCTAGCGATATCGCTGTGATAGCTCCTTACTCATTACAAGTCGATTTGATATCACAGAAACTGGAGTTAATGCGTGTGAGTAGTGTGGAGGTACACACGGTAGACGGGTTCCAGGGGAGGGAGAAGGAAGCCGTGGTGATCTCGTTCACAAGGTCGAATGATAGGGGAGAAATAGGGTTTCTGAGAGAGATTAGGAGAACAAATGTAGCGATAACTCGAGCCAAACGGCATTTGTGTGTAATAGGAGATTCGGTCACCATTTCGAATCAAAGTTTTATAAGAGGTTTGCTTGAATATATTCAGCAGTATGGAGAGGTCAAATCTGGGTTTGATTTCCTGCAGGAAGAAATGGGTTCTGCTGTAAGTTCAGTTGAAAATATGACTCTACCTTCAAGGCCTGTTAAGTGTAACAAAATTGATTCTAATCAAGGAAGGCAGGATAACCCCTTAGGATTTGTAGAGAGTAAGGAGAAAGAACGCGTATTTGAAGAGCAAATGAGAACATTTTCTGCGGATGAGAAGTGCGAATCTTTCGAACTACCGATTGACCTGACTTCAAGAGAGCGTTATTTAGTTCGTAAGCTATGTGGAGAACTGGGATTGTGTCACGCAAGTGGGTCGGAACAGCAAATTGTAGTTAGTAAACCAATTCATGAGGAAATAGAGAGTTTGGTTCAAAATTGTACTTCCTTAGAGCCTGTATCGCAACCAGAAAACGGCCCTACTATTCTACACAATCCTATTGAAACGAATGAAATAGAATCCCAAATTAACTCCATGTTATGCAGTGATGTACAGTCTGAGAATTCGCTTAGCAAAAGCGATAATCAGCAACATTATGTTATTTGTGAGCTATGCGAGAAGAGTGTGCCTTACACCAATATATCTACACACAAAGCTCATTGCCAGCGAATCTCAAATTTAGATAAGAAAATCGAGTCGGCTATAAATATCGCACAAAACTCTCTACAGAAAAAGAAGAGTAAAAAGTCAGCTAAGTCTCGGGCTAAGTCGCAGGTAAATCCGACTGGTACGAATGTTAAAAACGTTAAAAAGGAACTTGATTTAATTGATGATTTCGATGTATTAGAAGCCGCGATTCGACTGAAAGGAGTGTGTAATTTCGAGAAATGCAATGAATCTACTAAGCTTATCAGTGACTACTGCCCGTACTGCAAACTTAACTATTGTCTTAAGCACTGTCAGTTTGAAATCCACGGGTGTACCAACATGGCTAGGTCGGATTTAAGGAGTTCTTACAAGGAGAGCCGTAGAACTATTCCAAAGAAACAGAGAGCTGAATTGGAGAAAAAATATCAAGATGCTTTGGATTCAAAGGCAAGACAACGAAAGTGTAAGAAATGAATCATTGGTAACACCAAGGTACACAGTTTAGAAATTTAATATTGTTTGTATTATTAAAGGGTAAATAGTATTAATCCATCACAAATACAAATAAATTACCAAATCGATCAAATATACGGACTTCTTTTCACGGCATGTTTGTTTCAATTTATAGTTCACTTACTTGCCCCCCTCTAGCAGGAGACTTGAAGCTTTTATTCTTTAGTAACTTAGGAGAAAGTGTTTTGAAAAATGATTTCGGAAATTGTTTGCGCTCTTTGGTCTCTCCTGTTGAACTGCTTCCTCTTGACGAGCAGGACGAGCTACGATCCGATTTTGAACTCGTTTTTGAAACGAAACTAGAGTTCGACTTGTACTCTCCCGAGGTAGCTAATCTCTCCCCAGGCTTGTCATTGTTGCCTGTATTTATATTATGACTGTGGCACCGAGTAGCAGCCGGTTTTCCATTCCTAACTTGGTCATGAGGCACGAATGCAAAGTTCCACCTCTCACTTGGCATGTACATCATTGACCTAGTCATTTCCTCGCTCTGCTCATCAAATGTCTCCTTACTCGGGCTATACGGCTGGTGCGTGTAACTCCGTGATAATATTGAGTGTGAGTCGTTGGTAGAGCCATTGCCTTGGCTGGAAGTGTAGGAAGTGAGGGACCGCGAGGCGAATGGGTGGTTGCTGGCTCGGTCATAAGTGTCGAAATCGTCTGCGTAGGTATTATCCGAACTGTTGTTAGAAGAGGGACTCTTGTGTTTCGAGAAATCTGGATATGGAACTGTCCAGTCATCGACTCCCCGAGTTCTATCAAGCTTCTTCTTCATGATGCTGTTGAAGTTTGAGATCTCTCCGTCCTGAATTGACTCCATCACGTGCACTTGTTTCAACGGGCTGTGCTGTGGCTTTTTCTTCTGGTTGGCTAATACCGTCTTAAGGCAATCGCAAGGCCGTACTTCATCCGAGTTGAGAGAATCCAGACACTCCTTCGAGTGTATTATTGGTTGGTTGAACACTCGATTCGTAGTGACGTAGACTTTACTGCGATTATTCGGGCGTTTGAATTTCCGTTTCTTTTGGTTAGTACGGTTGGCTTCGGACTCCATGTGATGGTGTGAGTTTGAAGAGTCTGTTGTACTCTGTTTGTCTTTCATTCGTGGAATAAAGTATTCGTCACTCTCATTCCTTAAATCGATTTTATCTATACTCTCGTATACGATTCTATTGTCTCTCCCATGCTGGTGTATCCAACAGGGCGTGCTGCAATGTGACGTGTCGCTGGGGGAACAAATCTCTACCACTTCTGCTAGCTCACGGCGTGGTTGGTTGTCGGGATAGTTGCACGAGACGGTACCCTCTATAGGAATGTAGTTATTAGATAATTAGGTTAATTAGCGTAGTAACTATAGTAAGATCAACTTACGGATAGGAGGTCTTAGGTTAGGAGGCACTTTACAGTGTCTCGTGATGTAAGGGATTGCATAACCATTTCTGTGATTGATTCTGTCTGGGCCTTCGGATGACGTTCTTCTCACATCTAGATGAGGCCTGTAGTCCGCCCGCGTGTTCATGCTTGCGTAGTAAGTATCCTCTTTGGTTGATAGATGGTCGTAACAGTCGTCCATGTCTCCTTCTTTTGGTGCAGTGCGGTGAATTCCTTGTGAGTTTTGATATGCCCCAGAGCTGGTGTCAGAATCTTGTCTAAAGAGAGATGTGATTAAGATAGACTTTATACTTGTCGGATTTGGTGCCACACTCGCTGTTTGATTAAATTATAATGCTTATTTGACGCATTTAATCAGCTGTTTATTATGTGCCATTTCCAGAAATTAATTTTGCTAATTTAATTAATATTCTCTACTTGACTTTCCTATGCAAAGGTTCTAATTGTTATGTCTAATTTGCTAACTCCACTGGACCACGTCATAATGCCATCTGAATGCTTTTAATTAGATTACTACTGATTAATTAAATTAATTATTTAATTTCCTTTATTGGAACTTTGACGAACAGTTTTATTTCGATATATTTAATTCAATATATGATCTATTTATATACGTACTTTTTAACATTGCTACACTGCATTATACATATATTTAATTGTATTACCACTCGACCCATTTAAGGAATGGTAATCACTTAACATTTATTTGTTAGAATTGGGAGATGCACAATTAATCTCCAATTTAAAGATTGCATACTTAATTCGGTCAGATTGTAACCATTATCTAAGTGCACTCACTTGTAATTGGGGATCATTCCTTCCTGTGAAGGTAATACTGACAATAGATTGTTCTTTGCTTGCTTTGCGGACTTCATGTGCTTAACGTATTCCTTGAGGTAGTTGTAAGCGTAGAGAACAGAGGCTGACTCGTCCATGTCTGTGTCGGTACAGTTTGAGATGTAGCCTTCTATCTCTTCGAACTCTGGAGGCTCAGGATATCCTTCTACATCGTTCATTGCGTCGAAATATTTCCCTAATCTCCAATCAGAATCCGGGGGAGGGGTGGGAGGAGGGAATTCCTCTTCTTTTAAGACAATTACTTCTTTCTCAATTTTCTGCATAAAACGTTTGTAATTATTTAATGATCTGACAGTTCATGTATCTAGTCAATTACTAATTTGTTTCTGAATATATTACTACCGATAGTATTTGTTTGTTTCGATTCAACAAAAATGTATGTAATTATTTATAATTATTGTGTCTAGCCTACCTCATCCATTCTGAGTCTAGCAGCAAATAATTCCTTTATGTTTAGCCTCGAAATTTATTGAAGAATGCAGTATATTCATAAACTTTTAGTGTCTCTACAAACATCTTATAGACTTCAGTTTCATAACATGGGCCTATATAGATTGTGTCTAGTGTCCACTATGCCATAAATACCTGGCATAACTAAACATATTTGTCTACTTGCTAGCCTTTGTTGGGCTACATCATAGAATAATGTATAATGGAATAGAATATTATCTTATTTTACAACTCTATGTGAATGGTGTCTAGTTACATGCATTGTTAAGCCCAATTAATTTGAGTGCTATATTACTATTGATTTCAAGTATATTTGGATGTTTATTATCGCTACCTCATAACTAGTCTACCTATTTTTGTTGAGAAAATATATAGCTAGGTAGTTCAAACATCTTTTTATTCCGGCTTTTCACAACTTGGTTCTGATAGATAGCGTTAACACTTGAAACCTTTTCTTGTAAACTAGACTGTTAAATTTGTGAACTTGAAATTTAATGGATTCGAATTATTTTCTGCTATGCCTGCTTGCTTTGCTTGCACTTGTTGGTTGGACTGTCTATAAACTCGACTGGTTCTTTACCTTCCTTGGCATAAACTGGGGCAAGGGTCCCTGTCCATTCACTGAGGTGCGAAAGCATGATCCCCCGCACCACAGCACTATTGAGTCTCAAGCTTTCAGAGACAAGGTCCTACATAAGGGATTTCTCCCGAAGCACGTGCCCAGTGATCTAGACGCTATCATAATAGGCAGTGGGATAGGCGGCCTCTCTGCTGGCGCTCTGCTCGCAAAGGTGGGCAAGCGGGTATTAGTGCTGGAGCAACACGACAGAGCGGGTGGGTGCCTACACGTCTACGAGGATAAAGGATATCTGTTCGACGTCGGAATTCATATAATTGGGCAATTAGGAGATGGAATGATGAGCAACATACTAATGGACCAGATGACTGATGGCCAGATTGGCTGGAATAAATTGGTAGATAACTTTGATAAAGTTGTTATTGGTAATGGAGAAAAGCGGATAAACTTTGATGTGTGTTCTAGCGTAGGCAGTAACAAGTTTAAGGATGATTTGGTTGAGAGATTCCCGAATGAAATCAAGGCAATCAACAAGTACTTTAGCTTGCAGAAGGAAGCGAGGTTAGCGTTTCTCCCTGTGATGCTGGTTAAATTTATGCCAAGCAAATTAATATATTTCCTACGAAAGCTCAGCCTCTTCAACCGTATATTCCGATATTACCAATTTTCTGAGGTTACAGTTCAGAAAGTTGTTGAGAGTTTGACAGACGACAAGGACTTACAAGCTATTCTATATTACAACTACGGGGACTATGGAACTGCCCCTGCAGAGGCTGCGTTCTCGATGCACGCTTTATTGCAGCAACATTTTATGCTAGGAGCCTACTACCCTGTGGGGGGCCCTAGCAATATGGCATACCATCTAATCCAGACAATCCGTAAAGCCGGGGGAGATGCGCTGGTACGAGCCAAATGTACGGAAATACTCACCAGCACTGATCAGTGTAAAGTGATTGGTGTTTGTGTTAAAAAGGGCTCGGAGAGCTTTATTATACACGCACCGATTGTAATATCCAATGCAGGCATGCTCAATACATTCAGCTCCCTGTTGAATCTTCAAGTAAGGCAGAAATACCTTTTAGACCGAGTCTGTAACAAGTTCAAGCCGGGTATGACCTGTCTTACAGCTTTCATTGGGTTCAATGCCAGCAATGAAGAGCTCAACCTCTCTAGCACTAACATTTGGTATCAAAACTCAAACAACACGCAACAAGATTTAGATAACTTCCGCAATCTGTCTATGGAGGAAGCATTGGAGGTAGATCTCCCTATACTCTTCATTTCATTTCCGTCAACCAAAGATCCAGCATGGTCCGCCCATTACCCTGGCAAGTCTGTGTGTGAGATTATATCTCCCGTCCCGTACAGGTGGTTCGAAGGGTGGCAGGACGAATACACAGAGGGAAAGAAAGGGGATCATTATCAGACAATGAAGACTACCTTAGGGGAGAGAATGTGGAATCAAGTCCTGAGGATATTTCCACAGTTGAAGGATAAAGTTGACTACTTTGAGTTGGGCACTCCACTTACAAATCGGTATTACCTAGAGTACCCCAAAGGGGAAATATACGGTCTCGAGCATGACGTGCCTCGGTTCTCAGGTGCCAGCAGTTGCTACCTTAGGTCTACTACCCCGATAACTGGGCTGTATCTCACAGGCCAGGATGTGTTAACCTGTGGCTTCGCTGGCGCTTTATACGGGGGCGTGCTGTGTGCTTCTGCCATACTTAAGAGGAACCTTCTGATCGATCTGATGAACATGAGACAAGAGTACAAGAAGAAGTTTCAGACTAAGAAGAAATCAGAATAATTCTGGGCTAAAAATGAATTTATAGAATGTCTATTCACATTGTTCGAAGGATTGAATATTAGGGATTTATTCGAGTAGTGTTTTATATCCGTTTTATTTTTATTAGCCTTGATAGTAATTGTATAATTTTATAATTTAATTACTAATAATTTCTGCGAATGGCTATTACCCACCTGTTGATTCCATAAATTTTCCCCAGTGTAGTTTTGTGTAAACGATGATGCTGTCTAAGTTTAATTGGACCCTTATCAGTTGTTTTTGCAGACTCGCTTAGGAATATGTTAATCTTAACATCTGTAAGGAATGTCTACTAAGTGATGTGTATTATAATCGAAATTTAATTATTATACCAAATCTTATCCACGAATCTGAGATAGAGGTTAATTAGCATTGGTATGTTAATTAGTTCTCTCTCTAAAGGGTTTGATTTACATATTATCGATGGCAACTAATCTTGTTGAATCAGCTGTGAATCCATTAAACTGTGTGAGTGCATCGTACAATCTTACAGAACAGAGATTATTCTGTGCCGATAGCAAGACATTTCCGCTGCGATTTAGGCAATCATTATCTTTGAATTTCGATCCTAAATTCTCCAATGTTCTATTGACTACTTCTGCTGAGAATACTCTGAGATATATCGATGCTAATACACTCGTTGTACTAGGCGAGTTAACAGGACATAATGGAGTTATTACAGATGTAACTTTTTCGAAAATTTCACCCTTCATTGCTTGGTCTTGTGGGCTAGATGGCTCTGTACTGAGCTGGGATTTACGCACGAATAAGAACGAGATTTCGTTCCATTCATTGGATGAGGATAAGCTATTGAGTATAAGTTTGAGTTTGAATGATGAGTTTGTTTGCGCTGGTGCCGAATGTGTGGAACAAGATGAGGAGGAAGTGAAGGCGAATTTGTATGTTTGGGATATTAAAATGAAGGATTATTTCCAAGTATACACTGATGTATTCGCTGAGTCAGTTGACCACTGTGTGTTCCATCCTAACACGAGGCATCTGCTGCTCACGGGCTGTAGAGATGGACTGGTGTACTTGTTTGATGTGAGGGAGAAGGAGAATGATGCTTGCCAGTATGTTCTGAACGCAGAAACTGGGATCTCTCAAATTGCATTCTGTGATTCCAAGAACGACTCGATTTATTGTGTTACAGATGAAGGAGCTATTTTTCTTTGGGAATCACAGGAAGGCAATGAGATATGTAAATACACTAACTTCAGCCTACCTGGTAATAACGTTTGTGATGTCATAGATTGCTTTTTTGACAAGAGAAGTGAGAAACTAGTGGCAGCCATAGGAAACGACAAGGGTGACATTAATCTTATTATTCTAAGTGAAGACGGAAATCAGACTCCATGGGTTAGGTTATTTGATGGCCATCAAGCTGCCGTGAGGGCGATATGTTGGAATTCTGGAAATGAGAAGATTATCACAAGTAGCGAGGATGGGATGGTATCTATTTGGCGACCAGAAATATGTTACAATGGGGATAACTAGAGTATTAGCAATTTTGGTATTATCTATTATTTGTATTAGATTATATTTGTTTCCTTTTATACAGATAAATATTATTTCAATTGGTTATTAATTGAATTTTAATTTGTCTGACCTTATTAGAATAATGTTCCGTCGACCACTAACTCGACTTGAGAACAATGTTGGCGACTTAGCTGAATACGAAGCTACCAAGGAGAACAGGAGACTCGAACGGCTACAAAAGCTGAAAGATTTGCAACATAAATCAATTCCAAAATCAAAAGATGAAAGAATAGGTTACACAGCTCAGTTAGACAGCCAAAAAATGATTCTAGAAACTCCTAAAAATACTTCTCGACTCTAGCACTTGTGAAATTATTATAGTTTATATTGAATAATACTGATAGGAAACAGCAATATTTTGTGGGTAATATATCAAACAACACACAAATTACTTCACTCAATATATTTGTTCTTATCCTTATGTATAGCTATTACAGCCAGTATAGCGTCTTGATGTCTGGATCAAAGTTGAGCCAGAGAACCAGTGCTAAGAGCTGCACTAACATTATTATGGTTACGAGCCATGGATGAATAGGGATTGAGAATAACTTGCCTCTTAATGCTAAATGGCTGGTGAAAAGTTGGAAATAGTTAAGATCTTCTTGCGGTGTGTCTGCATATCCAAACGGTCTCGTTTTTAGAAACAGCCCGACATGCGTAATGCGTTTTGTATTCATAGTTATAAGCATTGCTTGTACTAATGGCACGTAGAGGATCAATACCCAGCGTATTATCGTTAATATACCATAGATAACAACTCCAACGTGTAAAGGTGTAGTATGAACGGAATACCATAGTTGATGCACTGTGCTGATTAATTCCAATGAGATATTAATCATCACTAGGGAAACGGAAAATGCAACTTTGCCGTTGAGTGTACGGAGAATCTCCGCCGCTTGTGCGATCTCTTGGATCGCATCTTGTAGCTTGACCTCTTTGAATTTTATTCTGTCGGTTAGACCGTTGAAATAGTAGATTAACAGTTGTGCTTGTAAGCTATAAGAAAGTAGCTGTGAGACATAGAATAGATCGTAGAGCGCTATTGGGATTGGTTCGACTATTATGGTTATTATTTTGAATGCGGAATGCGAGTGCACAGTGTAGTTATTGAGAATTGTAGTTAGATCTGGTGTGTTATTTGCGATATTTAGGATGCTCCTCAATATCAAAAGCATAATTGAATACGCCAACCAACTAACGCCCGCACAGAAGAATGCTAGAACTGTCCGCTTGAGCGTTTCTTTGGAATACTTACCTCGTTTTTGAGGATACAATAAGAAAACCCTCTCAATCATAGTGGCGAAATGTTCGGTATGTTCGCGACGGATTAAGAAAAGCATGTAGGTGTAGCTTACCAGTATTATGCCGGCAGGGAAGAAATATAAACTGACTAAATTCCTTAGACAATCTCTAAGTGCATCTTTATCACCATCATCCGATTCGAAATTATTGCGCTTATCACACGAGGATATTTGTAGCAGAACGGTTGATGCCAACAAAGTAAATACTATTATCGGCCAAAATAAGTTCCAAATCTTTGCTAATAGATATTTTTTGCGTTTATAAGGCGCAACAGTTATCGGTTTCCACCCGATGAGAACTAGGAATACATTTATTGGTTTTAGAATGGTTTTAACTTTGTCCAAAGCTTGTTGGCTTTGATCATCCGCATTAATGTTAAATTCTCCACTAATATCGGCATAGTCTTCCGACAACACATAGCTATCTAACAAATAATCGTATTTTTGATCTGATGGCTTTGTGGAATCCATTTCTTGTTGACTCTGTCTACAGAGACCTCCTAGCTAAGCCTTGTGACTATATGGTTGCCTATGTAACTGATCTCATTCCATTCCAAGGATCAGGACTAGGACAGCCTATCGAGTTAATTATTTGAATAATGCACTATACTATTGTGAAATACAGTAATATACTAATATTGTAGTCGGAGACGTTCAATATTATAAAAATACATTACAAGATGGTAAACAAAACTTAAAATTAAGGAAATTCAGTAGATTTCCTTGTAAAATTTTAAGAATATCAACAGCTTTACACTATTTATGAATTGGGGGTTATAAATTTCAATGATTCAAACGAATTCATAACTTTAGAGAGGTGTCCATAGTTCGCTTTGTGGTGACACATCGTGACGTAACACAAGTAGTTCTTGAGTTTGGCTTTCCTCACTTGGGCTACGGTAGCCTCCATTCTCCATTGAGACTAGGATTGGGTTAACCCTGGTGTCCCATATGGATATGGATTCTGTTCGGTTGGAGTACTCTCTGAAAGACCAGGTTTCTTCGGGGGTTTCTGCACACTGTTCTGGCATGTAGTTCCAGGCATTTCCCGTGTGCTCCCCTTCCATTGGATTCTCAACCTCCTCGTTGCTGCTTGTGCTCCACCAGGATATCTCGTTAGTTATTTCAGGCTCACAGTCTGATACGTCATCTTGACGGGTTTTCTGAAAGATGACGCGCTCTATGGCTCGTAGTCTTTCCTCTTGATTGCAAGACACCTCTTTGATTCTGACTAATCTCTTGTCTTTTTGCTTTAGGGCTTTGTCGAGGTTATTCGTTAGGCCGCGCAGTTCTTCATTTTCTTCTCTCAAATTATTATTTTCTTCCTTCATTTTATTCTGTTCTGTTTGCATTTCAAGCATGGCCCTTTTTATCAGCAGCAAATGATCTTTCGTATTATTCTCATAATGCAGATCTCTTTCGTGTTTCTCCAGACCTTCATAACAGCCGAACTCTCTGTATTGACAGTTCACTTTTGCCTTCGTACATTCGTTTTGTATGTGATGTACTAAATCCTTCCGTTCCATTTCTTCTACGTCACAACCATTCGGACAATTAACAGGGTATAGCGGGCAGTTACTGGTGACATGTGTATCGTAGTTCAACTGCTTTAGCTTCATATCACACCACGTGCATCGAATCAACGCATTGGGACACACTTCATTGTGTATATCAATGTTGTCTCGTTTCACTACGCTATCACAGCCGCTGTTAGGGCATCGGATCATAAAGAAAACACAAACGTTCAAGTGATCTCTTAGAGTGCTCAATTCCCCCACCCATTCGCAATGCCGTTTGTTAAGAGGACACCTTACACTCTTCTTGACGGTTAATCGCTTTATGAACTTCTCTTCTTGTATCATACCATCGTGTATCTTGATGTTGTCCAGGGGGCATTTCATAAGCTCGATGTTGTCTATGCAGGGAGAGCAGAATAAATGACCGCACGACACGACTATCTTTGGATCACGGACTACCCCATGACAGATGCTACAAGTGAACTCTTCGACGCATTGCGTGAATAGATCCGAGTCGTAGCCGCCATATATCGTGCCGACTTGCATGTAGACTAAATCCTCATACTTGTCTACCGTTAGCTTGTCTTCAAATGTATCCATTTCTGAATTCAGATTCTTTGTAATATACTTATGAACAACTTAGTACTGAACTTGATCAGATGTGCTTTATATAGTGGTTGCAGTTCTACATTTTGATTGCCCCATATCCAACCTTGTATTATTACCTAATTTAGCTGATTTTAAACTTACACTAAATATAATTTATTCATGAGATTACTTTTCCTTACAAAGTGAAGGTTTTCGCATAGCTATAACAACTCGTCAATTAATCTATTTACGTGTTTGTTTCCTAGGCTAATCGTTAGTTCAAATTGCGTTCAAACATAGTCTAATTGTTATCGCAATTCTAATAGCACTCTAATGTGAAGAGGGAAATAGTGTCGTATTGAGAATACGTTACGTGGCTCGGAATAATTGAGAAGATTGGGGGCTAACTCTAGTTGGGTTTATAAGATATAAGTTCACTGTGTTTGCATTATTAAATAATGTTGGAATGTTGTTTGTAATTAGTCTGGGTTGAGTTTAAATTAGGTCAAAGTTTATTATATAATATCTCAACTATGTGGGGTAATTTGTAGATGAATTATAATTAGCAATCCTTTTCCGATATTAAGTTGTATAATCTAGCATTCTGCATAAGAATGGTATGCAATCTCTACATAACTGTATGTCTAGGGAAGGTGTTAAATATTATGCAGCTGATGCAATTAACATATTTTAGCATATACGTGGATGTATGCTAAATATGTTGATTTAATGGAATGGCTAAGCTTTTCTACTACCAAATCAGTGCCAGGTTGCTGGACAATCATAGTTGGTAGTTTGCATGCTTTATTTATTGATACTGTCTGGGGTTGTGACGATAAGTGCAGTATAAGATAGATATTATTTAATATTGCAAACTGATCAAATTACATATTATATGTTTACTGTTTTTGTCCATTTTGTACTTGGAAACGTTTGAAAACCTCAATAAACTTAAACTTTTACTGAATTTGTTTATGTGCTTTCTAGCAATTTGAACCTTGAGCTTGATTGTTTATAGGATATTACCATCTCTATAAAAATATTAGCCTTCAAATGGAGTGTAAGTGTTTTTCAAACCTAGTTTGTTTTACCATATAAACTCGGAGACTAAATATATGTAATTACTTTCTTAATTGCAAGAGTTGTTCATGAAATAATACTTTACGACTTTCTATACTTGTACACAATAATAATAGGAAAGGATATACAACTTATTAAGCAACTCTGTCATTTCCCGAATAATTGTTGACTAAACGTTACTTGCATTTACCTAAATTCATTCGATTCTATTGCAACTTGTAAAAACTAGTTTATAACCGTATTTATGGCATCAGCAACAATGGAGGAGGGGCATAAAGGAGCTCTAGGTTCTGCCCCATTGTTATCTGTTAACGCCTCTCCCAGAGATGAGCAGTGGCCTGCCAGGCTAAAGGAGGAATACACTAGCCTAATAAAGTACATTAGCAAGTGTAAGGAGAATGGGAATGATTGGTTTAAAATTGAGTCCAATCCAGATGGTAAAAAGTGGAATGGTAAATGCTGGTACATGCAAAATTACACAAAATATGAGTTTTCTTTTGAGTTTTCAATCCCCTCTGCTTACCCTAACTCAGCGCCTGAAATATTCATTCCAGAATTGGAAGGCAAAACTGCTAAGATGTACAAGGGGGGTAAGATTTGTTTGACAGATCATTTCTACCCTTTATGGGCGAGAAACACGCCCAAATACGGTATTTCTCATTTGTTGATACTGGGACTCTCTCCTTGGATTGCAGTTGAGATACCAGATCTGTTGGAGAAAGGATTAATCGCATCTTAATTATAGGAAATGTTTGGTGTACTTTATACAGTCATTTTTATTAGATTACTACAAATATATTCATATTTTGCATATTTTAATTTTACTCTATAATGTGAGTTATCTTTGCTTTGAAAGCACTCAATTAATTAGAGCAATAGATTAATGTCTCGTCGTATCGAATTGAACGGAATAGAAACAAATATAATTGAGTTTAACCCTCGTTACAGAGAAACAAGCCCAGACAGTAAAAGTGAATTCAAGATAGTAATAATACCTGGTAATCCAGGCAACGCAGATTATTATCAGGAGTTCGCCTACCACTTGTTTGTGTTAACTCAACGGAAAATCGCTGTAACCGCGATATCGCATGCTGGGCACAGCCCTCCTGTTAAAAAGATAGGAGACAACGGCTACTTTTCTCTCAGAGATCAAGTGGAACACAAATTGGCTTATTTAGCACTGGAGTCACACAGAGATGCAAACATTGTTCTAATCGGGCATTCCATGGGTTGCTATGTTATACAGGAGATGCTGAAACTCCTCCCAGCAGGTCGAGTTATAAAATCATTTTTTCTCTTCCCTACTATCGAACGGATGATATTTTCCCCGAACGGAAAATTCTTGGTGTCTAGATTAGGGAGATTATCTAATTTTATGCTATACTATTTGACTTTCTTCCTGCATTATTGCCTACCAAAAAGCGTAACAAAAGCAATCCTAAGTGTGAGATTCCGCGAATGTTCTCCTGAGCGTAGAAATCTACTATCAAACGCGACAATTGGTATTCTCAATCCGACCTCCATTTCTAATATCCTCCAGCTCTCAATGGAAGAGATGGAAGTTATTTTCGCGCGTGACAATGACTTCTACCAGACCCATATTGGGAATATTGTTTTCTACTACGGACGCACTGACGGCTGGGTGCCACTCAGACTGCATAATGATATGCTGAGGGACTATCCTGATAGCCAAACTCACCTGTGTCAGCAAGGAATAACGCATGCTTTTGTATTTAGCGGCCCTATTAGAATGGCTGAATGGGTCTTTGATCGCATATAATTTTATAGTTGCTATTTTGACAAAGAAAACTAGGTATCTTTGTATTATTTTAATCTATAAATCGTATTGATTTAGTATTTGTTTTTGGTTATCCTTTACCCTTTGAGCCAATTTAGCTTAGAACATATTTCAAATGAGTCGCTTTTTTCGATTTTCTCGCCTCTTCTATCTAACTACAGTCTCCTTATACCGACCCGCTATATACAGATTGCCCAATAAAGGGGTGTCTATACAACTCACTCGCTCCCTGTTCACTAGTGCCCCTCAGTTCGCGAAAAGAGACCACTATGAAGTGCTGGGGGTGTCAAAATCAGCTACAGACTCGGAAATAAAGAGAGCGTATTTTAACCTAGCCAAAACATACCACCCCGACAAGAACAAAGAGGACCCCAGAGCTAAAGAGAAGTTTATAGAAATTAGCAACGCTTACGAGGTACTCTCGGACAAACAGAAACGGCAGAAGTATGACCTAATGGGGCACCAGGACCATGGATTCGGGGATCATGATTTCAGCTACCAGGACTTCCACGGGGCCGAGCAGCAGTTCCACACCTTCACGCAGGAGTTTGAGGATATCATCAACCAGTTCATGGGCAGGGAATCAATAGGCACAACCCAGACAGCTTATACCCTGGCCCTCACCTTTATGGAGGCGGTGCAAGGCTGTACTAAGAAGGTAGCTCACAGCTTTATGGAGCGCTGCGATAACTGCCAGGGCACCGGCGCTGATAACAACTACGGGTACACCACCTGCAGGTTCTGTAAGGGCGCGGGAACTCGCGGCATCCAGCTGGGTCCCATTCGCATCCAGGAGGCCTGTGACGCGTGTGGGGGCGCGGGGAAGATGCCGAAGAGAATGTGTCTGGACTGTAAGGGCACTGGTAGCGTCAAGGAGCATCGGGAGCTCGCTATTCGCGTGCCAGCGGGGGTAAAGCATGGGCAGAGCACTATGGTCACCGACCCGGTATCTGGAATGAAGATTATTCTGAGATTCGACGTGCGTGAGTCCCTAGACTTCCGGCGGAACGGAGATGACGTGCATTCAGACGTGTCTGTACATATGGTGCAGGCCGTGTTTGGTGGGAATATCCGCGTGCTGGGTCTGGGTGGGATGATCGATGTGGCCGTACCAGCCGGGATTCAGTCGCACCATAAGATACGATTAACTGGCCGCGGGGTACCTAGGATGAACGGGACAGGCGAAGGGGACCACTACCTGCACGTTAAGATCACAATACCAAAGAATCTGACTGAGGATCAACATCAACTTATGCTGAAATTTGCAAAATCTTTAGACCCAGAGGATATCCATGGTGATTTTAAGGAATATGATTTCAGTTCGATATTCGCAAAGTTGAAGCGTAAAGTGAAAGGGGAGTGATCCATTCTGTTCTGAGACTAGCAATTTCTGGTCTTTTTCGGACATCTCAATTTAATTAATTATTAATTAATTCGTAGCCTAGTTTGATTAAACTTCACTGATCGATTTACATCGTCCGCTTATCATAAGCTCATAATTGGTTTAATAACCTTATTACGGAAGAATAAGTTTAATAAGTGAAATAATTTATACGCGTACAGGAAAAAAGGAAAAAGGAAAAATTACTCGACAAGTGAATATTTACAGTAAAGATTAAAATATATCTACATCTAATAAAATTGCTTGCTATAGGGTATAGTGTTAATAACCTTATTATAATATAATTTTAAAACCAAGGCAGTCATTTCAATACTGGGCCACTATACTATAGTTAGTCGGCACAGTAAAAACGAAGGAAATTAAGCGATTTGGACAAAATAATAAACTATTAAAAAATATAACGTTAATTTCCTATAATAAGGTGTTGTATAGCATTCTAGCTGAAATGACAGACGAGAAGAGCAGATTATCTCAGCTGGAGGCTAACCCTCTCCCCACCCTAATAGAGGTGCAGGCCCCGCCGCCCATAACGGAGAGCTCTCTCGTTATAACCGCTGTGCTGGTCATAGGCGCCTACCTGATACTGGGACTGCCGGGGCTAATAGCCGGCGTGTTCCTGGTGCTAGCCTTCCTCAAGCTTAGGGACAGGGAGTACGAGAAGGCCGTCAGGTATAACAGGATAGCGCGAGTCGTGGCTATCATATTCCTGGTCGTGGGGATAGGCTTGACAGTCCTGTGTGTAGCGACTTTGTTTGTTTACCACGCTATCCTTAAACCAATTATACTAGCTAATTAAGCGAACAGGATTCTTATTTATTCCCTCGAACATGTGATTTGTAATGCGAACTTTCAATTTTGTAATTAATTTTATCAATTAAAGTACAATTAACTTTTCGATATTATCATAAGAAACAAACTGACTCTATTTGGTTAGCAATGGCTTCTCTAGGGGAACTAAGAAATAAGATTCTTCTGAATGAAGCTAAGATCGACACGGCTGCAGCACAGACAGTATGCGGCAGATCTCTCCGTGATTACATCCGGGACATGCGAATAGATATCAAGCACAGGTCGGATGAAGAGATGGAGTTTGATATGATCGGGGTTGACGCTTCTATAGCTAACGCGTACCGCAGGATAATGATAGCAGAGGTGCCCATAATGGCTATTGAGAAGGTTTATATGATGAACAACACCTCTCTTATGCCAGACGAAGTGCTGGCTCACAGAATGGGACTCATCCCCATTAAGGCAGACCCCAGGTATCATTCATATACAGCTTTTAATATACGTAATGGCAACTCGCAAGTACACGAATTTTCCTTACTAATAAGCGAACTAGCTACTAATAGGGGACTTAATTTAGTACCATTAAAATGCTTGCTTATGTACAGAAAATTTATAAATTGATAATTCTAGGCCATATTGCTATAGGGGTATAGGAGACTATCTATTATGCGACACAACTGTACATTAGCTAACATAGCTGTGTGCCCTGTAGACTGTTCAGCTACCCTCAGTACAGCGAGAACAAGAGTCTGGTGGCAGAACCCGGATCCGTGCTGGAGTTCCAGCTGAGCGTCCGCTGCTCGCACAACCGCGAGGCGGCCGAGGGCGCCACGCTCCCGGAGGAGAAGTATAAGAACTCCAATGTGTACACGAGCCACATGAAGTGGGTACCTATAGGGGACCAGGCCGAGCGGCTGGGGGAGGTGGGGCCCTGTCAGGACGATATTCTCATTATGAAGCTGAGGCCGGGACAGGAGATTAGAATGAAGATGCACTGCGTTAAGGGAATAGGCAAGGACCACGCCAAGTTCTCCCCAGTGGCCACTGCCACGTACAGACTTATGCCCTGTATACAGCTTAAGGGACAAGTGACGGGAGAACTGGCTAGGAAGCTGCAGGGCTGCTTTCCTGAGGGCGTTATTGGGATCAGGAGGGAGAAGGGGGTAGATGTGGCGTTTGTTGATGACGTAAGGAAAGATACGGCCACACGCGAGGTGCTGAGGTATAAAGAGTTGAAAGATATGATAGAACTGTCTAGGGTCAGTGACCACTATATATTCACTGTTGAGTCTATTGGCGTGCTCTCGCCACTCGATATAGTGAAGGAGGCAATGAAGATACTCATTGAGAAGTGCGATTATTTCATTGGGGAGATTGACAAGAGAACTTAGAATATTTTTATTGTTAGAAGAGTTTTCAATCCCGATTGTATTAATTGTATAGCATAACATTTGTTTGTTTCTGTGCTAGCTTGATGTCGGTTAACCTGTTCCAGTTCGGAGAGGAGGCCCCGATCCTTGTGGTTAAGGACTTTATAGTTCTGCCAGTGGCGTTCGGCAGACTGACTCTTAACTACGGTAAGAACACGAGCGAGAGCATTAGTCTGATTGAGAGGGAGTTCTGGAACGACGACAACTGGATGAATAAGATTCTAATCGTTCTGCCGCTGACAGCTGATGAGTTTGACAGGTTCGAGACAGGCGACATTAAGAAGAAGAGAAGTGTTGTAGAGGACCAGATTGGGACCTCAGTCAAGATAAACAAACTCCTTGCTAGATCCAACCCAAGGCCACATTTCCAAGTAAAGCTGTTATCATTAACATAATATACGCTTTATTAATCAGAACATATTGCTAGGTATTCATGACAGGGCTCGGCCGTGTTCGTGTGAAGTCTCTGCGACTTGTATCGGAGTACTACAAGGCTAGATACAACCAAGAGGATCCCAAGCTCGACGTTAACTCTCTCCCCAACAGTGTTAAGCAGTTCCAGACTGAGGCTCAGAAGTTTATAAAGTCTATCCGCCACAAGCTGAGTCAGAGGACTTCTCGTCAGCTGTTCGCCACCATCCGTGGTACCTCCCCAGAGCTGTACCCAGATCTCCTGGCCTCCTTTCTGCACCTGGAGTTCTCTGATAAGCTGGATCTGTTGCGGGCTACCGAACTGGAGAGTAGGTTCAGAGTATTCATTAGCATCTACCGGAAGAAAGCTCAGCTGTTGCAGCAGGAGGAGAATAGGAACACAGACAACCCACTTACTGTCTTCTGGAAGTCTGGGCACGAGCAGAGCGAAAACTCGGTACGTTTCGTGCCCGAAATACATGCATAACTAACTAAATAAATAATAACTAACTAACTAACTGAATAACTAACTAACTAACTAAATAAATAGATACATAAATAGCTAACTAACAACTAACTAAATAAATAAATAGATACATAAATGTAATCTATTTTAAAGAGATCATAACTTTATAGCAAACACCCGCTTCAAGAAAGCAACAACCGAGAGACTTACTGTCTAAGCTGCGGGATAAACTAGAAACTGGGAATCTCCCCGAACACGCCAGGGAGACCGCAGAGATGGAGATGCTTAAGCTGGAGAAGATACAGCCGCACAACCCAGAGTACCACGTATCTCTGAAGTACCTGGAGTTCCTATTGGATCTCCCGTGGGACAGGGCCACTAAGGATAGTGTGGATGTCAAGAAGGCCAGGCTAGGTGACTAATGTACAGCTTTATAAACCAGTGTTCTTATACAAGGAATTATCCAAGAGCGCGAAATTTGAATTTAGGAGCGCGAAAACTTGGTATCTTCCCCTATACTGTAACATTAATTTGTGATTTAGGCGTATGAAAATTGGTCAGAAAATGGCTGTATAATACACTGTTCTTATATGGTAATTCCAGATTTGGACGCTGACCACTACGGCATGGATAAGCTCAAGAAGAGAATCTTGGAGTACTTGGCAGTGCAGAGTCTAAAGAACGACCTCAAGGGCCCTATCCTCTGCTTCGTGGGGCCCCCTGGCGTGGGCAAGACTAGCATAGCCAAGGCTATAGCAGACACCCTAGGGAGGAAGTTCCACCGCATATCTCTTGGGGGCGTGGCCGACCAGTCGGAGATAAGGGGACACAGACGGACCTACATCGGGTCTCTGCCAGGGCGCATCCTGCAGGGGATAAAGCATGTGGGAGTGAATAACCCAGTTATTCTGCTAGACGAGGTAATGCCATAGGCGCAGTTCAAACGTTACGTAACGCAATGTTCCACAAATTTAGATACACCCTCTATGTTACGCTTATTTGACCATTTATAATCTAAATAAATTATGCACTTATTTAATACAAAAAAGATGGTTTGTAACACATTGGTTAACCACCCCCTTGGAAGCGTTACATAACGTTTGTACGCTCCTAGTACAGTGCCTGTATTACGGCTGTAATGTGCCTGTACTGTAGGTAGACAAGCTGAGCAGAGGGGTGCAGGGGGACCCAGCGGGGGCTCTGCTGGAGGTGCTGGACCCGGAGCAGAACTATTCCTTCGTAGACCACTACCTTGGCATCAGCTTCGATCTGTCCACAGTCCTGTTCATATGCACTGTGAACACAGTACATACGATCCCTAGGGCCCTGAGGGACCGACTGGAGCTGATAGAGGTGCCCGGGTATTCGCAGGAGGAGAAACTAGAAATAGCGCAGAGGTACCTTATCCCCAAACAGCTGAAGAAGCACGGGCTGGAGACTCAGCACCTCAGCATACCCAGCGACAGCACACAGATACTCATTGGTAGGCACTCCCTTATAGTCCCTTATAACCTTCTCTAGTCCCTTATAGTCCTCTCTAGATAATGGGATAATTAACTGATAATGCAAATAGTTATGAATTCTTCTGTACGAATGATCAGTTATTAGTCATTCAATTACAGCTCCCGTAGAGTAATATTTGATCAATTTCATAGGACACAAAAACTGTCGTTGTAATGAAAAGTTGAAAACCTAAGTAATTATTGTATAACTATCACCCTATATCTCTATGTGTGTGTAGCTAACTACACGAGAGAGGCAGGCGTCCGGGAGCTGGAGAGACAGATCGCGGCCGTGTGTCGCGCCGTGGCGGTGCGAATAGCGGAGACTCAGCTGGAGGGGGGCGTGGAGACGTTCCACCTGGATCCGGTGGCGATAGAGGAGATCCTCGGTCCGACTCTGTTCGAGCACGACATCGCGGAGAGGGTGTCCCGACCAGGAATAGCCACGGGACTCGCCTGGACCAGCTTCGGCGGAGAAATCCTGTTTGTTGAGGCCTCCAAGATGAACGGACGCGGCAAACTGACCCTGACAGGGAATCTGGGTGACGTCATGAAGGAGTCCGCACAGCTGGCTCTGAATTGGATTAAGTCGAACCTGGCGAGCTTCGGTCTGCAGTGGGACCCGAGCACCACGGATATCCATATCCACTTCCCGGCGGGGGCTGTCGGCAAAGACGGGCCTTCGGCCGGAGTGACAATCCTGACAGCAATAGTGTCTCTGCTCTCACAGCAGTCAGTGGAGCCGGATCTCGCGATGACAGGCGAGATAACCCTGAGGGGACTGGTGCTGCCAGTGGGGGGCGTAAAGGATAAAGTGCTAGGCGCGCATAGGGCAGGTATACGGAGAGTTCTGCTGCCGCATCGGAATAAGAAGAATCTGTTTGATATTCCAAAGTCCCTGCAGGAGCAGATGAAGTTTATATTCGTATCGCATATCCCTGATGTGATAGAGGCAGCGTTCAACGGCCGTGTTAAGCCAGTTAGTAAACTGTAATACGAAATTGATGGGAGGATATATTTTATTATGTATCGTATTTGTAGTCTTATTTTATACATTATAATGTGTTAGTTAGATCAATGGTTAGCCTGAACGAGACACGAGGAGGCTTCTTCTACACACAGACAGCTAAGGAAGCTACGCAACAGAACACAACCCGAGACCCAGACATCACCGCGAATGCTCCAGACAGGAGACCGTCTGGCGTTTCTCTGTTAGACGGCAGTTCTCTGGGCTCTAGCACTGTGATTAGAACGTCCACACGCAATCACTTTAAGTGCATTTACACTGGCTATCTGTCCATGTTCGAGCTGTTGGTTCTATGCCTCTATACACTGGCTTGTTTTATTGATATTTATGTGGTACAAGACGCTAAGTTCATAGCTGATGTTTTTAGGAATAAGTTCTCTTTTTACTCGCTGCTGCATGTGTTTTTATGGATAATCGTTTTTATCATCGATCGCGCTACTCAATACTTGCACCATAAAATCCGTTTGCGAGGTTACTTGAAGCTGTATCTCCGACTGAGGAATGTCCGTAGAATTCCCATTATAGTCTACTCGTCTGGCATAGCCGCCATTGTGCTGGTGTTCTCTATGGAGCGACAGATAACCTATTTCATCACATTCTCTATATTCCAATTCGACTATTTCATCACTATAATAGTCGGTATAGAGCTAATAGCGAGTAGTATCGGCTTACTCTACTATATCTGGCTAACGCTTCGGTTTAACCACAGCAAACCTAAGCCGGATACAATCGGTACAGAGGGTCACATGATCGCTCCATTCCTCTCGGCCCCTCCGGACATTGGGTTCAGTAGGGACGACGAGACAGAGAATGTGGAGGAGCTGCTTGACAAACAAGCCGACATGATTCGGTATCTGAAAGCGCATAATGCCAACCTGGGACGGAAGATAAACGAACTGCGAGATAAACTCGGGCCCGAGACTAACAATTGAATTGCGCTAATGCATATGCATATTACCCGTATCTGTTTTGATTTTATCCTAGCGAATCGTTATAGTGTTGTTTTACATTTCAAATTGCATCATTAAACTAATATTTTATGTAATTAATTGACACATAACACCTCCTAGTATCTAATACAGGCGTGGTACATGACGTCACAAATACAACACATTCTGCTGAAGGCCCGAGTCAGTGACAAGAACCAGAGTCGCTATTCTCTGACTATTGAAGAAGAGCTAGAAGCAGTGTTTTGCCAGGACTCCATTTCTTCCAATACTGGGGAGTCTGATGGTATAGTCTGTCTTATTGAGGACTCAATTAATGTTCTGACTTATAATAAGAAGTTTGAGTCTTCTCTCGCGAAACCTGTTATTTCCGTGTTGTCTAATCACATCGAGAGTATGGGCATACAGGGGGTCATTAGCCTGACAGAATATTTTGTAAATATTGTTAAACGTGGGGAGTTAGTGCAGCCGCATGCATTCCAATTGCTCACACAGTTGCTAACAATTATCAACGACCACGAGTTAACTATTGGGGACCTAGAGTCTATGGATATTGATGCTACACACGAGTTAACAATGGCAGATAACTCAGAAACGGAAGATTCGAAACAAAGCGCGATTACAACTCAGGTTATAAATACTCTGTGTGCTTCCTCTTGGCACCTCTCAGCTGTTCTCCCGCTGGCCAGAGCTCTGAGGAGTGTCCAGCTGTCGGAACAGCTGTTTAGAGTGTTCGTAGACAAGTGCATGCTGACTCTGTCTAGAAACGAAGAGCCACAGGAGATCCCTGTTGTAATTAAGGAAATATTAACTTCAGTCACTGCTAGTAAAGTGACCGGTTTTCTATCTGCAATTAACTTAGCTTATAATACAATGGAAACTGGTATTATAGGGAAATCCACTCTCTGTGATCTCTTTGAATCCTATGGTCTTGTCTTACAATATCTTTCACAGAACAAGTATGTTTGCCAAGAAGTGTTTAAGCACTTAAAGCTAGTCTCTAGCGAGGAGAGAAGTATAACTAAGATTGAGATGTCTACGTTTATCGCTATGATGGGACTAGCAAGGTATCAGCAGACGGTGTCTGACTCGATTTATTCTCTGATTATGAAAGGCTACAGAGATGAGGATAAGTTAGTGCAGTCGAAACTCCTTCGTATGATGGGTGAAATGAGAGGGTTTGAGAGGTTTGACATTGTTTTAACGGATATAGTTAGAAAGACGAATGGTTGGGATCCTATTGTGATGCAAGGGTTTGTTAAGTTGGGCATTAGTTTGATATTCAATTCATCGAATAAATTGAGAGAAAGCACCTTGTCAACTGATCCACTCGCGAAAACCGCGAATTTGGGTGTAAGCCTTGTTAGCGAAATATTCAAACTTCACCCAGGCATGCGCCAACACATTCTCTGCAGCTCTTTAGAGCAGATAGTCACGCTAACCTATAATTCCGGTAAAATGCCCTACCTGACCCTCCTTAAGACGATAGTAAGCTCCGCTCCTCAGCTGGTGCTGGACTGCACTGACCGCGTGGTGGACTCTCTCGACTACGTCACTGCTCTCCCTCTCCCTATCGCCTACGCGCTCCTAGACGCAATCCAACCGCTTATAAAGTACAGCATAAAGCTGAGAGACGCTCTGCTGCTGAAGATGAGGAAAGCTCTCTTCATGAAGAACAGGTCTGCCAGGTGTATCGGGGTGTACGGGTTTCTGTCTGTCTTGAAGAAGTTTAAAATTAATATCGATGGCATGTTGACTCTCTGTTCGCAGCGCCCCATTTCGCAGCCTTTCTCTTCCAGTCAGATTCTAGTCGATATCCGGGACCGCCCTGCCCTGACCCCAGAGGCAAACGAGGGCCTCTGTCTGGAGGTGCTAGGTATCCTGCAGCGGTCTCTCTCACAGACGAGTGACGTCAAACAGGTGCTGTATAACGGGTTCTACGACGTGCTGTGCGTTAACCCACAGCTAGACACGCCTATTCTAGAGATGCTGTTAAGCCAACTGAAATCCTATATCCCTAGGGATAACCGTGTGGGCGAGGTGGTGCAGCCGGCGGTATTCAGGCTAGACATGCTATTCCAGTTCTCAGGCGTAGAGTTTGTCCCCACAGAGTCCCTCCCTGCCCTGGTGACCAGCATACAGCTGTGCTACCTTAAGGTGGTCAGCAGGAAGAGCAGTAGCGAGATAGAAACAGCTGACGAGGATAATATTGTAAGCCAGGTGAAGGCTTGTCTAGAAATGTTAACGCAGAAAATGAGTGATGCTAGTTTGGATGATTTTGACTTGAGTATTAACTCTGACTTCACTGGTGAAGCGACGGGAAAGAAGAATAGGTTTATAGCTAGGACGCTGATAGGAGTATACGAGGCTCTTATAGAGTATAGCTTTCTACGCGACGAGATATCCTCTGTCCTGTCTGAGAGAATACTGCTGCTGTATCTTAAATGCGAGCGCATAATGACTCTGTTAAGAGAGAAGCTGCTGCCCCAGCGTAGGAGCATGGTGGCTCAGAAGGACAATGATGTTACGTCACTCACATTCACTTCTCTGGTACACATTCTAACCAGTCTACTCAGTGATAATAACCCGGCTCACGAGTTGGCACTTACGGACCTTAGACAGAATGTGGCGTTAGTCAGACACGCTTTTAATGCCGCCATTATTCGCCTTACGGAGCTACAAGCGAGTGGGTACATACTCGACTCCCCGTGGCTCTACCAAGAGAAGACTTTTAAGAAAGCATACCAACTAGGCCGGGTGCTATTACGTCACATTTACACGCCTATAGTGCACAGCAAGTCGGGTGCCTGGAAGCGGGACAAGGGCCGGCCGCTGGAGCAGCTCGTGTTCGAGGCTCTGGCTATTCTCTTCAGCTACATACAGAAGCATATGAGTCAGCACAAGCTTAAGTTCCTAGCCAGCATCCGGCCCGATAGCGAGCCGCATACGACAGATGAGAGCAACCTAGAAGCGCTAGCAGAAGTGGCTTACTTACATCTGCAGGGATTCCATACCATTCTCCTGGGGATATTCGCACATCAACAAGACCGGTTCTCTGCCAGAGATGCCGCGTACATTCTGCAGATATGCAGCGTGCTGCACAGCTGGCTGCCCATTGAGTCGCCACAGGCAGGCGAGGTGT
This sequence comes from Hexactinellida sp. DTS-2022, assembly GCA_028753945.1. Taxonomy (NCBI): domain Eukaryota; kingdom Metazoa; phylum Porifera; class Hexactinellida; species Hexactinellida sp. DTS-2022. The sequence continues at coordinate 5,229,317 of JAPNXP010000014.1, forward strand.
ACGAGTGGATGCATAGGGTGTGTAGCGAGCAGCAGATAAGCGACCCTATGTCGAGTAGGCTGCTGGATAACGTGTTCTCGCTGCACTTGCAGATAAAGTCTAGTCTCAGTATATTCCGAAAGATCGCGGAGGATGTTCATCTCATTCTCGGGGATATCGACAACGAAACTGAAGTGGATGACGAGCTGCAATACCGGATTGTAACCTCGCGAAATGTCACACCTTCGGTAAGTACACTTCTCCTGAGCAGCCTGGAGAAAGTTCTCGACGAAACTGACTGGCTAATTACAAGACTTTCCCGACCCAGCAACTCTATAGTAACTAACAACGAGACCGCATACGACCTACTCGCACAGAGATTACTGACCCTAGTAGCGACTTTCCATCACATCATACAGACCTCGTTCCCCCTAGGCACCGTCTCTGACAGCCTACCGAAGCTCTGCACTAAGCTCTATAACACGTTCATAAAGGCTGTCAAGTACCACATATATCTGTACAACAACGGAGCAGGGGAAATAAGCGATAAGTTCCTGAAGGTAATATCGTATTCTGGCACACACTTGGAGCAGCAAATGTACACGTTCATCAGTCATTACCAGAGCTTGGAGTCTGAAAATGGAACTGCAGTGAAAGGCAAGGGAAAGGAAAAGGAGAAAGAAAAGGAGAAAGAAAAGGGAAAGGATAAAGAAGGATTATTCCTGCGACCGACTTCAATCTCTAAGAGCAAAATAATGAAGCAGGCGCGCTCCTATCCTAATCTTATATTCGCTGTAGAGCAGTACGAGAGGTTCTTGATACACCTCTCTAAGAAGAGCAAGCGCAACCTGCTCGAGTCCTTCAAGGCGAGTACGGCCAGGGACTTCAGGATTAATGCAGCCGCAGTTGACGCGGCGCTGAACGAATTCGATGAACTGGTCGGGGAGGAATGCGGGAGTTCTAGCGACGAGGAAGCTAACAGGAGTAAGAGGGCTCGTACTGACGGTACTGGCACTACTGGCACTACTGGCGCTACTGGCACTACTGGAGAGGAGTTGGATGAATCCTGTCCTATCGATCTGAGTGAATAGCTAGCTATGCGCGTTTGCGAATATTGCCCCCAGTTGTTGTTGTTGTTATTATTATTAAGTCGATTATATAATTCGATTTAGGCATGTTATTTAGGTTACAAAATTTGATACAAATACGTATAAGAATCGGTCGATTTTACTTACAGTACAGTTATTAATCATTAGTTATACTTAAATACTATGCGTCGATTATTCTCTCGAATTTTCAACTTTCTTCCTTGGCTTGCGTCTCACGGAGGCTAACAATACGAATATAGGCAGTAGCACGATATACTCTATAAATAGACAGTGCTGGATTGCGTTTGAGAAGGCCCAGCATTTCTCCCAGGTTAGCAACTGGAAGAATGTGAACGGAATAGACACCGCATGGTAGCGATACACCACTCCCAATGCGAATCCCAACCATCTGAGCGCCCGCGGTTGTTCTGATAGCGGCGAACTGAACACCAGTGAAACCACTAACTTTTCCAGCTGTAGAATTGGGATCTGCCAGAAGGAGCAGAGGTAGTAGCCCGCGTAGAACCCGTGCCATGTCGATATGAATAGCAACGTTATCAGCTGAGATAGGAGCTTGCTCTTCAGGAATCTACAGCGTTTGTACACGTACTGCAAAGCCCATTCATTTGTTGTTACGTTGAATGATTCTACTATCATCTGTGCGTTGTAAGCCGTCTCTAGTCTGAACAGATTAACTCCTGCGCAAGAGGACCAATCCACAGTCCCGTCCCTGCCCTCCTCTCTGAAAGAGACGCCGGTAAACACACAGGAAGCCTCGCTTAGCAGCCAAACTGTATAGTACTGTTTCAGGGCTATGAAGTGCCTCAGAGCGGTGTAGCCTAGCTTGTATAGCAGACTAGCGGAGGCGAATTCGTTGGAAACAAGATGGTCAATTGGAACGTACCGAACGAGAGTTGAGTAGAACAGTCCTGCCAGGACTCCTGCGATAAACCTATTCACTGCGAAAGAGAAGTTACTTTTGATTCTCTTTCTGTCATATAAGGTGCCTTCTACGAAATCCTTGTAGCGACGGAATTGCACTTGGGGCCCCACTAGGGAAGTTGGGTAGAAAAATGCGAAACCAAACACTTCCAGTAATGAGACGCGCTCAGTTTGTAACGGCGCTTTGTGTAAGGTGCCTTTTAGCTTAGCCTGTCTTGTGTCGAATAAATCCATTGACAGACCCAGTAACTTGAGGGTTAGCACACAGTGGGGTATAGTCCAGTATATTGTCCGTGTTTTTGTTTCAGCCATGGTAATTTGATAGTACCCGTAGAGCAGGTGAGGGAATATGGTTAGCCATGCAATAACTACGGTGCTAAATCTCCCGCCTAGTGTTTTTATAAGAGCTGTGAAGAGAATTACGTCTATCAATACATGTAATGTTTGTGCACCGAAACAGTAATACATTGATAGTAGCCCTATCAATCCATTCAGGAAGTGTTGTAGTTCTATTGACCTCTGCTGTAAGAAAGTTGAGTGCATGGCGGATAGAAAAGTGTTTGTAAACAGGGCGATTGTTATGCGGGCAGGAATGTCCTGCAAGTTGAGTAGCCTGCTGATTGGGACGGCAGGGTCCATACTATTCATGAACTCCATGGATCTAATACTTTGTTAATACCAATGAGATTGTTTGCGGACACAATACATTAAGTTATTTAAAGGGTTTAATAGTAAAATCAATAGAAATAACAAAGCTATAAACATGATATGGTATATATCTAAGATTTCGAAATTCGGTGCATATAATCAAACTTAGGTAAACCTACATATATTTAACCGGCGTTATTCAAGCTTTTTTCTCTTCTCTGTTCCTCTCCTTTCCTTCCTGACCTGTATTTCTAGGAATTTACCCAATGGGATTAGGATCAGGTATGCATAGAAGGTGTAGTAGTTCATGGCGCTCATGAAAGTTAGACATTTATCCAGTGTTAGTAGCTGGAACACCCCAAGAGTGAGGGTCATAGCGAACAAGTGGTAGAGGTACGCGAATGGAACGAGAATAATACGGGCAATCAGCGGCCAGCTGGAAACAGGGCCTACTTTCAACATTCCATAGTCCATAACTTGTTTCTCTACAGTTACGATTATTATCTCGTGTCCAAAGCAAATGAAGTATCCAGGCAGAAACCCGTGGAACGCTGCTAGGAACATGAGCGTTATACTCTGAGAGGCAATCTTGGAGTTCAAGAAGCGACACTTCTTATACACGTGTTGCATTGCCCACTCGTTGGTGGTAAGGTTGAACGAGGCTATTATCTGCCGTGTGTAGAGCGCTGTATCTAGCGGAATAACGCGGATGCCCGCGCACGCCGACCAGTCTGTGGACCCATCCTCTGCCAACCCGTTATACGAGAGTCCTGATACCACGCAGGCGGCCTCGCTCAGCAGCCAAACAGAGGAGTATTTCTTGAAAAGAACTTTGTAACTTAACGCCGCGAGGAAGAACTTATAAACGAACGGTTTAGAAGCGAACTCAGCACTCACGAAATAATCCAGAGGCACGTAACTCGCTAGATAGCCGTAAATGCACATGAATACAACACCTGTTGAAAACCGCAGAACTCCATATGGTATGCTTGATGGTGTAGTGCGAGGATCGTATAGGGTTCCATTGACAAAATCAACATATCTTTGGAAGTTTATAACCGGGCTTACGATGCAAGTGCAGAACACAGTGGAATAGCCGAATAACTCTAAACTCCCAACAATCTGTGATCTGAGAGGAATCTTCCTCCCTTCCTTTTCTCCTCTCTTGTTGGCCTGAACAGTGTCGTAGAGATCTGACACAAGACCTATGAGCTTCAGGGAGAGAATACAGCCAGAGACTGTCCAGTCCAGTTTAGATACGTCATCTGCAGTTATGATGTAGTAATACCCGTATAGGAGATGTCCGAATATGATTAGCCAGGTTATAACCACACTAGTGAATGTCCCTCCTATAGTTTTAACTATAAACAGTACAATAACCATGTCGAATAGCAAATGTACTATATCTCCCCCAAAGCAGTAGTACATGAGACTCAGCCCAACCACTGTGTTGAAAATGTGCTGTAATGTTGGAGCCATCTTGGATATCAGAGGCCTGTATAGGAATGATAGAAAGAAAGCGAAGAACACACAAATAACTAGTCTTATAGAGCTCACACCAATTCCGGATGCCTCTGCTATGCCTGGAGCCGGGTCGTATTGCCGTAACCGAGGGATAATGCCTTCCATATCTACCTAGCCTAGTAACTAATACAAATAATTAGAATTATAAGCTATTTATGTGATACTATTAGGTTGCATATCATATTGCTGAATTAGATCATTCCATCTTATGGCTAAAGTTAAATCACGCCAGAATCATGGATGGTTGCTCCTAACTGAGAGGATAGCGTGATCATCTCGTCATGCAGTTCTCTCTCTGCACTGAAATCCTGTAAGGTCGCAAAGCCGTTTCCATTCTTATCGTGTGACGCCGAAGCAAACGCACTTCCATCCGAACTGTCCATAGCGTATTGCGGTCTTGAGGCCAAGCACTGGTTTAGCTTTTCTTGGCAGTAGCTGAGTGTGCTCTTGGACTTCTCCAGCGCTATCTGTATGTTCTTCTCGGCCTCCTTTTTCTGCTTGGTTTGGTGCTCGATAACGGTTCTGATCGTCTCTCTGGCCTGGTGCGGCCGGAACTCGTTCACCAGGTGATGGAGGTTTATGAAGAGAATCTAAAGTAACTGGGATAATATATTGTTGTGATATAAATGTGGTTTGTTATACCTTGAGGTGTTCCACACGAGCCATCCTATCGGGGGAAGTAGGGTTGTTTGATAGGATGTGTAGCAGGTCTAGGAACGTTAGGAGAATACTGTTGTTCAGTTTCTTCATTTCTTCAACACGGTTTGACTCATCGCCCGTCTTGTATAGTCTAGGGATATTCTGTTCGTCGAGTTGTCGTATTAGCGGGTCTTGCACATGGTAGGGGCACCCGAACACAAAGTACTCCCCTGTAGGGGGGCGTGGGGGCGCTGGCACATGAGCGATAGAGATATTCTCATCTGAGAATACCTTGTAGTATTTCATTGGAGGTAGTGGGTAGGTAGAAACCCCTTCTGCTTGTTCTGCCATTTAGAAATCTAAGGTTTGTAATTCATTTATGAACTTTACTATTGTGCATATAAGTACATACGTTGAGATAGTCTCTTATGGTTAATTCTTTAGTGAGGGATAATGTATATTATATTTTTGAGATTTTCATATAGTACTTAGCTATGGAACCAGACAATTGTTCGCCACAACTTGACTACACAAGATTGTTGTTCAACAGGAAAGCGAGAACAAATTGCAAAGCAAACAATAATAACAACACACATGGTGCAATCACAGCAAATATCAGTGAATCCCAGGAGGCCCTGGACCTAATGAAGACAATACTAACTACACAGTTTGAAAATGAGATAATGCAAACTGTTGATAAGTATATGGATCTGTTTCGAAGAGCTGCGTCTAACATAGAATTTAACCAGGGACAGCACACCCCACAGAATATGCTCAACACAATACTACAGTGCATGTTGAAAAGCACTAGACAAGCCGTAACACGGCGATACGGCCAGTTGTATGTAGCCGGTAATGTTAAACTTCGCACTCTTAAAATACACAAAAGGAAGGCAAGGACGTTAGGGAATCAAAGGAAAGCCTGGTTAAAGCAAATACGGTCTAAAACCAGCGTCAGTGAAGGGGTTACTGATGAGGCTAGTAATTTGGAGTGTACAGATGAGCCAGTGGCTAGTATAGAGCAAATGAGTGTAGAGGAAACAGGCGATTCTAAATGTGATTAAATTACATAAATAATGCATACGCTATAGAAGGAGTAAATTGTTATTAATTAAACTAACTAGCCACTTTATATTTTATTGATAATTTGATTTATAATTTCTGTTTAATTTTAGAGAATGAGAAGTCGCTCTTCACACTTCATTGCTCTGACAGTTCTAGTTTTATTGCTACAATTCAGTTTCAATTATTATCACATAAACAGAGCAGACAATAACAATATTATAAAACCCGTTGCCTGTTCGGATATAGAAGGCTGCTCCAATAGTCCTACACATCACTACACGCTCTTTGTACTAATCTTATCGTCAATTGAAAATGTACAGCGGAGAAAGGCTATTAGGGAAACTTGGTTGAATCAACAACACAAGCTATCTGTTGTAGAATACAAGTTTGTGGTTGGAAATAGAGACGACCCGCACCTCCAAGAAGAGATTGAAAATGAACAGAGACTGCACCAAGATATTCTCATGCTACACAGTGTAATGGATAAATTCGAGTTGCTCACACATAAAGTTCTTGATGCATTCAAGTGGGTCAATACTAATATCAGAACAGACTTTCTGCTGAAATGTGACGATGATAGTTTTGTCCAAATCGACGCTTTATTAAAGACAATCCATACAGAGACCCTCCCCACTACAAGGCTCTACTGGGGGTATTTCCGGGGACGGGCGTCCGTAAAGCGCTCCGGGAAATGGGCCGAGCAGGATTGGAATATATGCGACAAATATTTACCGTTCGCGTTTGGCGGCGGCTACGTACTAAGCTCTGACCTCGTTAGCTATATAGTGAGCAACTCGCGTTTCCTGAGAATGTTCAAGAATGAAGATGTGACTGTAGGCGCATGGCTAAGTCCCCTTTCTGTAACTAGGAAACACGACAACCGCTTCAACACCGAATCGGAGTCCAGAGGCTGTTCCAACACTTATCTGGTCAGCCACAGAGAAACGCCTGAGAGCATGCGAGACAAACACCAGCATTACATGCAGACTGGGACTATCTGTGCTAAGGAGTTCAACACTATTCCTGGTTATATCTATAATTGGAATTCCCTGCCCTCTTATTGCTGCCACAGACTGCAAGGTCTGGATTAGCAGCGTATCTTCCTAAATCCCCACACACAATATTGTATGGAATGTTGTATACGTACAGATATGTATAAATGGTTGTATAAATGTACTTATTATCCCTATAGCAATTAGTATATGCCGTTAGTGACACCAGAAGAACTTACGATTGTTAAAAACAGATACAAATACACGTCTCGGATTATATTCCTTAAGGAGATTTCTCTTGCAACAAGAACTCTGCTTATCATCAGACAAAAGAAGTCCCCAATCAATCTACCTAAACCTTTGCCCAATTAGTGCCCATGGCTTTATCGCTTCGTACCAACACTGAGGTGGTGCTTACTCCCTACAGCGATAAGCGAGTGCAGGTTGAGTCAACAGAGATATTACGCAGCATAGAGCTCATTAACCAGAGCCTGTCCCTATTCCCTAACGCCTGCAGACCCGAGGCTCTCCCCATTATAAGCAGCCTGTCCGCTGCTCTCTCGCAGATAGACAGAGAGTGCCGGCTGGCACACGAGACCCTGGAGTCGGAGACGATCCGCTCCAGCGCCCTCAGATACAAGTTCGACAACATGCCGGCTGCCATACAGAGCGAGATCCTAGCCGTGGTGCTATCGGCTAGGATGTCCAACAAAGCGCTTATTGACGCGTTACAAGAGAAGCTGAGGGCTATGGAGGAGGAAATGGAGCGACTGGATAAAGATAAGGAAATTACAGACCTCCACACCTCAGTTCTAGTGCCCACCATGAAGACTCTGAAGAGAGAGTACGATTCTGCTATCGACTATCTCAATGACATGCTCACTATGAGGTAGGTATTAGGTAACGATTACACTTAATTTCCTATAATTGTTTATAAGATATTGTAGAAATTCTTATCGTTATTAGTAGAATGCAATTTCTAATTACTCCCATTGTGTATTGCCACATAACAGATTGTCTATTGTTTGTTGAAAGTTTTGGTTTCGCTGAAAACAGTTGGTTATTTTGAATGAATTCAATAAATGAACACATACGATTTAACCTTTTAACTCTACTAGATTCCTACCACTGCATTGTCCGAGGAAATAAGTTTACTTTATTCACCAATAGAGATATGTTTTAATAGGAAATATACAAAATTTGAAGTGTACAGTTATATAGGGAGATTATACAAATCACATATTAAAACACCTCCATATACTACAGTACACTTTTACAATAGAGGGTAGCTGGCTACAGTCGCTACCCCACACTGATTGTCGCCGTTACGAAGCATCTTTATGTATCCATGATTGCCCCATACAGTTCCCCAGCTGTTCTTAACAAGCCAGTATTCCTGATTATTCTCTACCCCATATCCCACCCCCAGCACTCCATGGTCCAGCTGCTCGCTGCTACAGCCTGACTCCACGTAGACTCCGCTTCGGTAGAATTGGAATGAAGACTCAGACGCGTCGATAGCCATAGAGACAGGGCCCTGCGTCGCCATGGCAACCTGTAGGCTGTATTCGTCTCCGCTTGGAATGTCTACATAGCTGGATAGCGTAGTAACGGAATCTTCGGAATGGTATCTGCACTTGTACTGCACGCCTTCGTAAGGATAGCTCGCTTCCGAGTCTATTCCCCCGTTGTTCTTTATGTACTCGAAAGCGTAGTCCATCAACCCGCCTGAACATCCCTGGTTCCCGAAGGCGTTGGAGCAGTCGAGCAGGTTCTGCTCCGACAATGAGACCAGACTCCCAGCTGATCGATACAGCTGTCCCTCCAGAGCCCCCGTGGTGCTGAATGCCCAGCAAGACCCGCACTGCCCCTGGCTCTTAACAGCTGTTACGTACCCCTCCGATGTCCAGTTAACAGACTCCGCTAAAGAGCCCAGTTTAAGCGGGGGGAGGAATTTAATTCCTTTGCGCTGTGGTTTCTTATACGAATTGGATAGATACATGCTCTTGAACTCCTCGTGAGTAAGATCGCCAAACGCGTTCATTCCTAGTTTATGCGATTTGGTAGAATCAGAGTTATGTGAGTTGATAGTTTCCCAGTTTATTAGCCACGTTTGGAACCTGTGTTCCTCCTCCCTTACAGTCCGGTACTCCTTAGAATGCTCCTTCTTCCACTCCTCCCATTGCAGCCACTGTCTTAGCAGCTCCTCTGTGTGCTCCATGGCTCTGCCCAGCCCGCTGGTAGAAACTGCAGGCAGCGCGTTAGTGCTTATACTGAGAGTCAGTATGATTGCAGTAATAATTATACTCCACATGTTGCCTCCTGCTAGCTTCCTTGCTGTATCGCTGTATTGCTTCTACGCGGCCTGCGTTGTTATTTATTCCAGCAGAGAGAGAAGCCACTCTCTCTGACTGACACATCGATACCTTACGCAGATGCCTATCTGTATTCATTCCAATTAGAAACTAGTTTGCTGGAAGCTCTACTATCTCCTCTAATTGTACTTGTGTAGATTAGTTCATCGAGTACTATGTTGGTGTAATCGGTGAAGTAACTGTTATGAGTGGGAATTACAGAGCAAATTATATTTGACTCCGCTTAATAGTCACCTCGGGACCAGGTTACTTTGACCCGATTAAGCGGAGAAATCTATTAACCGAAAATATTTTAAGCCAAACTGTCATTCCGTCTTATAAATCTTGCAATATTTTGACCCGATTAAGCGGATAAATCTATTAATAACCGTTGACTCTATGAAGCTGAGTCGACTGTAACTAGCTGTTACTATTCGCATAGGTCTGAGATCCAGATCTCCCTCAATGAAGCGAGGGAGGGTCTGGAGGAGATCAACAGAGACCTGTCTGAGCTCGTTGTGCGCCTAGCACAGCTGCAAGAGGATTTGAAGAGCGACACGGAGCAACACAGCCAGCTGAGACTCAGTCTGACTTCTCAGCTGAAAGATACGATTGAGAACAGGAACGCGCATCGGAAATGCAATGCGATATCGGAGCGGGACCAGCTGTTGGTGCGCGAGGAGCTGAGTGACAGCGAGACGGAGCTCCTCAGACAGAGACGCAGGCTCAAGAGGGCAGAGGAGAATATGGCGCATGCCAGGGCCACACTGGGCATGCTGGACAGCGAGAGCGAGAGCTGCTCTCTGCTGCTGCAGACGTACTCTGCTAGGATCCCAGAGCTGAGAGGCAAGCGAACAGCTGTGAGGAGAGACATGCAGGAGAAGCAGGATAAATACCAGGTAACTACTGCTTACAGTCTCTCTATTAGCTAATAGTTCCTATCTGTTGTTAGACGGATATCTCCAGTCTCTGCGGTGAGGTAGCAAAGATAGATGGAGAGAACGAACAGCTGAGAGTTACTAAGAAGAGACTGGAGAAGGAAGTGCGGGCGGTAGAGCGGTCTAGCAAGTCTGTGCATAACGAGCTCTCCGTTATAAGAGACGTGGAGAGGAGGTCTAAGAACTCTCTGATCACAGAGGCTGACGAGGCTACACGCCTGAGACAGGAGAATGTAGAGCTGGAGACCAGATACGAGAACCTACAGGCAAGTCACTCACATGTACAGTAGAGATCGTTCTTATTATCCGGGACTTGAATACTTTTGTATAGGCTAAGGTTAGCCGATATCCTTAGCCGATATTTCGTCTTATCAGTCTTCGTATTTACAAGACTCTACTGTTATATAATGCGTGCAATGTGACTATAATCACTATATTAATATTTCCGTAGGATACCCATTCTGCTGGTATCGTGTCTATGCGAGACCGGGTGTCCCGGTCTAAGGATCAGCTGGAGAAGCGCACCGAGGAGCGACAGAGCATTGAGACGCGTCTGCAAACCCTGCAGGCCAGCTACCAGGCCAAGCGCGAGGAGGAAGCCGCATTCGTTGCTGCTTCCAACCAGCGTATGGCCACAGCACAGGAGGACCTGTCGGGCTATGCTGACGAGACCGAGGGGTTAGAAGAGAGAACAGCTGAGCTCTCTCTCGGGCTGGCCGGCTTACGGGGCCAGCTAGAGAGGGAGAGCGGGGAGTTCCATAGACAGTGGGAATCAGACTGTGCGGCTGTTAGCGCGCTGAGGAGCGCTATAAGCAGTGTAGGTGCAGAGCTGGGACAGCTGGAGCCCGACAGGAGGGAGCGGGAGGAACAGCTGGAAGAGGTCATGGAACAGCTGAGAGCAGCTAATGACCAGTACAAACTGGTGCAGGATAAGGTGAGTAGTAGTGATACATCTGTTGTTGTTGTTGTTAAGTATTGAAACATAGATAATCGAGCTTAAAACCCAGAAGTCAGGCCTGAATGAGAGGATCCAGAGAATCCTGAGCGAGACTAGCGCATTGCGGTGCATGCAGGAGAGTCTGAGAGTTGAGATTCTAACCAAGAGGGCAGATACCAAGGAACTGATCAGTGAGTATTCGACTGAAGCTATTCAGCTGGAGACCTCTCTCTGGGAGGCAGCCAACAAAGTCAGCGCAGTTCAAACGCAAAACGGTCACTTCAGAGACACGATATCCCGGCTGTCTCTGCACCAGAGAGAGATGCTCTCAGTGGTGTCTGGTCGCGAGGAGACGCGGGGCCAGCTGTTAGGGGAGATGCGGGAGTACAGACGGAGACTGCGTCTGGACTGGCGAGAGGACCAGAGTCTCGAGAGAGCCGCCGGCCTCCGAGACAGAGAGGTGCTGGAGCACATGTCTCGGTTCTCAGAAGTGGCGGCTGATAGGAGGGACAAGCTGAGCTCTGTGTGCGACGGTATGCGAGCGGAGCTGGCTCTGCTGAGGACACACCTGGAGACGCTCTGTTCCACCTCTCATAGCGATAACACTCTGTTGTAACCCGCACCCCTGTACCCCATGCTGTATTAGTATATTCTGGTTATTATAACTTGGGTCTACAGTCTCTATTTACTCTAATACACTGTATAGTATGCATATTAGTGATTAGTATGGCTAGTGAGAACACGGAGCATCGCTCCATTCAGATAATACAGAATGAGATAACAACGCTCATCACCTCAATGCGGAAAGTATCGACCTCCCGCTGGGGCACATCCTCCACAGTCCGCAGTGTCGACGAGGAGCCAGACGAGTTCCTGAAGAGTCTCTACTCGCTACGCACCGTCGTGACGTCTCTGTCGAGTCTATACGAACTGGACTGCAGCGCGCTGCTGGCTCCGTTCATAGGGATTATTCGCGACGAGAGCATATCGGGGTACATCACGGGGCTGGCACTGCTCAGTCTGAACAAGTTCATTATATACGAGATAATCAGTGTGAATTCAAAAGGTAGTAACTATGCTATAGGGTTATAATGGGGAGTTAACCGGTGTTGTGTAGGTATTATGGAAGCTCTGGACACTCTCGCACACGTAATAACACACACGCGGTTCCAGGGAAGCGAGCAGTCGAAAGATGAAGTTGTTCTCGTCTGGATTTTGACCATTCTAAGGAACCTGATCACCAGCCCCCTGGGCGTGTTCCTATCCAACGAGAACGTGTGCGAGTGTCTGCAGTCCTGCTTCAGAATCTGCTTCGAGTTCCGCTTCTCGGAGCTGCTGCGCAAGGACTCGGAAGAGACGCTTAACGACCTGTTACGTCACGTCTTGCGGCGGGTGCAGGACTTCACGGAGGAGAGCCGCTCCGAAAGCGAGCAGGAGGTCACCCTGCAGAGGGAGAACATGTCCGACTCTACCTCCTACACTGGGGACAGCGAGCCCTGCTCCGAGGACATGGGACGGGGCAACGAGGAGAGTGCTGCGGAGAAAGCGGAAGACAATCCTTCTAATGGAATTATAGGTAAGCACTAGTCCAGCGATTCCCAACCGTGGACCCCTATAGTCATTCTGTGGACCCCAGGTTGGGAACCACTGCATTAGCCCATGGTTATAAAGGTATTATTACTCCTTGTTAGAAGACACGGATATTCAGATAAGCTCGGAGCCCCCTGCCTTCCCAGAGCCCTACACGCTCTCCAGGGACCCGCCAGACCAGATGCCTAACGCAGCTGAAACAGTTAATAACTCAGACTTACAAGCACAAGCTAAGGAGAGGGCTCCCTACATTCCTTATGGACTTCCCTGTATCAAGGAGTCGATACGATTCCTGTCCTCTCTCATCAATCCGTTCGATAAGAGAAACACTACTCAAATGCTCAAGATTGGTTTGAATCTTATGAAGGCTGTTTTAGAGAATCTGCCTCCAAACCTAGACTGTTTTCCTTCTCTCGTTAAGCTGATACAGGACAACGTATGTCGGTATTTGGTATTCCTAATGCGTCATGACAGTCTTCAGATATTCGTTAGTGTGCTACAGAACTCTTACATCTTGTTCACAACTTACCGGAGTTTCTTGAAGCTTCAACTTGAAATATTCTACACTAAACTGATGGAAATGGTTAGCAATGAAAAGCTATTTTTTGCAAAGAAAGAGCTTCTAATGGAGTTTTTGGTGCTAATATTGAATTCGCCAAACTTTGTGAGGGACATTTATATTAACTATGACTGTTGTTTGTATCAGAAAAATCTATTCGAAGACACAAGTATTTTCCTTTCAAACCTTTCAAACTTACAAAATGGCTTGTCCACACTTCATATGCTGGCTTGTGAAGCTGTTGTTAACATATCGCGAAATATCGCACGTCACCACACTCTCACCGCACAATCTAACCTTATTGATTCAGACGCGAGTAACGCCCAATTAGACTCGTCTAAACCGCGAAAACTAACACCAGAGGACGCTGTCAACATTCGCTCTATCAAGAAAGAGCTGCTCGCTGGGAGTGTGGCATTTAACGAAAAGCCCTCCGAAGGAATAGAATACTTTATTTCCCACAAACTTCTGAAGGACCCCCCTGAACCTATGGAAATAGCAGTTTTGCTCAAAAGGAATCCTTGGCTCGTTAAGAAATCAATCGGTAAGTAGAGCAACTAATTTTATGAGTAGTCTAATAATGCGTTTGTATAGGTGAGTACCTCTGTGATAGAAAGCTCGAACTAATCCTGACTGAGTTTATCAAACAGTTCGACTTCAATGGCCTACCACTGGTATCAGCTGTGCGAGAATTCAACCAGTCCTTCCGTCTGTCCGGCGAGGCCCCCGTTATACAGCGGGTAATGGAGATATTCTCTGATTACTGGCTGGAGGAAAACGAGAATGGGATCGGGGCTGTTTTCGTGAATGTCGACGCTATATTCGTGTTGACATACGCGATTTTAATGCTGAACACTGATCAGCATAATCCTGAGGTGAAAGACCCGATGAGTTTAGAGGCGTTCAATCGTATACATCGCGATATGAACGGCGGTAAGAACTTCCCTGCTGAGCTCTTGAAGGATATCTACACTGAGATTAAGGAGAACGAGATTGTGATCCCAGAGGAGAAGGGGGGAATTGTGTTAGACGAACATCTCTGGAAAATGGCTAGCAAGCACTCGACTAGCCCAGAGGCTCAGTTTTATGATTTTTTCCCCTCTCTAATTCCTGAGTATGACAAAGATATATTTGGGCTCGTTTGGCGCCCGACAATCTCTGTTTTATCCTTCATGTTTGAGAATGCTACTTCTGAGCCAATCATCCTCAAAGCCATTGAAGGCTTCAAGCAGTTGAGTTTAGTTTCCTCACATTTCAACCAACCTTTCATACTCGACAAGGTCATACACACAGTGTGTAACTTCTCGTACATGTTGAGCCCCGTGGAGAGCTTAGAGGACTTCGTTTTGCTCTTCGGATCCAGCAGCCATGCTAAACTCTCTACGAATGCCGTGTTTGACATCTGTACAGCTCATGGCAACGTCATGCGAGACAGTAAGTAGATTATATATTGTAGTATTTAACAATGCTAGATGTTACTTCATTCTACTAATAAACTGAGTTTTTGGGGCTTTATTCGTATTAAAGTTAAAACTCTTTCATTTATTTAGGTTGGAAGGACATTCTCCTCTGTTTATTCCGTATTTACTCTTGCCAACTGTTCCCCATCGAGCTCCTGAGCGTAGAGAACTACCTGTCGGAATATGAGGAGACAATCTGCTATACAGAGATCGGTGGCAGCAAACAGGACGCTTCAATAATTTCTTCTATCCTCTCTTATATGACTTCTGATAGCCAACGCGTTCCCAATGCAAACGAATTGAAAGCAAAGGAGTCAGCATTAGAGTGCATACGCAACTGCAATATTGACAAACTGTTACAAGATACTAAGTATTTATGTCTACCATCTCTACAAGATTTGATAAGATCTCTGATTGTCTTCAGTCAAAATAACCAAGAAACGATGACTCATGCTGATGAAGAAAAGTCCATTTTTTTCCTAGAATTGCTCGTTAAAATAACTACAACGAATAGGGATAGAGCTGCCTCCTTCTGGCAGGAATTGGAAACGCATTTGTTTTCCTTAATTCTGAATGGAATGTCCTCTCTTCGCTTCTGTGAGCGAGCAGTGATATCTCTGCTGCAGGCGATCAACAGTCTCTTCTCAATGGGGTCTATGAGTGAGAGGGCCCTGCAGTCTCTCAAGATATTTCTGTGTGTCCCTCAGACGCTGCTTGCCGAAATAGGCGCACAGTTGTTGGCCGGCATTAGACGGATAATCTCAACCAGACACCTGTTGGTTCGTAGGGTGCACGACTGGTCTGTAATATTCGCAATTGTAGAGCTCACTGGGTCTGGCTGTTGTCCGGACTTGGTTTCGTTTCGCAATGAGCTGGCTCGTACCACCAGCGACATATCTAGACTCAGCCAAAAGATCTTACAAGTCCCTTGGGAGTTCTCTCTCGACCCCAAGGACCGCCTAACTCTGTGTCCAGTTCCTTTCAAATTCACCTCCTGTTTGGACTCGTATCAACAAGCATTGACTCTATTGAGCTCTCTCCTACTGGATCATTGCCCCGCACTGTCTACCACAAACATACTAGCATTCACTCACGCGGTTAGGACGTTCGCAGAGGTGACCTCACACTTGCCGCAGAGCCAGGATTCTGTGAACGCTCGCTCACCCGAGGCTAATCCGAATTCCAATCTGTTCTCTGCCCCTTTCTGGGAGAAGGAGCAGCAGAAGTGTCTGGACATCCTACTCGTGACGTTTAACCACGTGCACGAGATCTGCACTCAGATTGCGCTGGAAGAGTTCCAATACTCGCCAGACGGTATGAATGTGGATTTGAAGCGCATCGCGTGGGTTAAGGGCTACTGTCCGCTCTTGCAGGGCATGGCTAACCTCGCGACTGCGCGCAATCGTAACCTGAGACAGTCTGCATTCAATGTCCTACAGAAGTCTCTCTTGTCTCCGCACCTGTCAGACATGCATGCTAGGAACTGGCTCTACTGTCTGGAGAGAGTATTCTTCCCTCTGCTAGACCACCTCCTTAAGGTGGACAAGTACACCACGCGGTCTGCCTTAGAGGAGACCCGAACCAGGTCCGTAACAATTCTGTGCAAAGTGTTCTTGCAGCACCTGACGAATCTACAGGCATTACCAGAGTTCGTGAACTTGTGGCTGAGAATACTTGACTACATGAAACAGTACATGCTGCTTGAGAACTCAGACCTGCTCTGTGAGGCGATCCCGGAGTGTCTTAAGAACATGCTCCTGGTAATGAAGACAGCTGATATATTCGAGAGTCCTAATTTCCAGCACAATAACAAGTCTCTTTGGGATAACTCATGTCAAATTATTCACGAGTTCTTACCAAATTTAATTGAGGAACTGTTCCCAAGTCAGTCCAATGCAAAGCCGGTTTCGAATACAAAACAAATTGAACCTAATTCTCCAGTTAGGAGTCCACTCACGGACATCAGTCAATCGGACATTGACGGTATGGACCAAGTTATTATAATTCAACCTCCTTTGCCTCCTATTCAAAGCAAGGAAGTAAATACCACAACACAACAACAACAACAACAACAAACTGAGTCCAATGAATTTGAAAACGACCCTCCTCCATTTGAAGAAACTAACCATTATGACGCCACATGATACATTGTTACTCAGATGTTGATTTCATGCTCTATTATTCCTATTTATAGCTCAATGGGCATTTCTTAGTGTACTGACTAGTATATGCTGTCAATAGTAGAGAAATTAATGTATATAATATTGTTAATCAGCTGATAGTAAACTTATTTACAATATGGAGATCTTACGTAGAACTTTCAATGCCTAAAAGGGGCAAGAATAGAGATGGGGTCTCGAAACACAAACGGCAGCAGGATCATATGCAGAACAATCAAATGAGAAAAGCTCTGCGGAGACAGAGACAAGCAAGGCAATTTCTCGATGAAAATGACAAATCTTTCATTAGTCTTAACCTGCAGCTGAGCACACGGGGTCTCAAGCTAAAGCAGATCTTAGGGGATGGGTAACAAATACTACATTCTATATTTGTGTTGTTGTTTACTTGTTGTTGTTTAGGAACTGTTTATTCCGCGCATTAGCTGACCAGTACGAGCAGGACAACACGAAGCACTGGCAGTACAGAGCACAGGTCTGCCAGTTCCTACTGGACCATGCACCGGACTTTAGACCCTTTGTGGAAGATGGGATGAGTTTGGAAGCATTTGGTAAGCCCACGGGATCTCTATTAACAACTGTCCATGTATATGTAGCTACTTGGTCCCCCCCCCCCCCCCTTACTATTGTTTGCAAGCTATGGACCCAATTAGACGTAGAGTGCTTGTTCTGTATGGATCCCAAACAGGCACTGCTGAGGACCTGTCAGAAGAGCTCGGCACCTTGCTACGAAACAGGCAGTTTAAGACGCAGGTATCTCCAATGGACAGCTACCCTATGCAAGAGCTTATTGGGGAGACAGCTGTGGTGTTCGTGTGTTCTACCACTGGACAGGGGGAAGAGCCGGATAACATGAAGCTGGCCTGGAGGTTTCTCCTCAGACGAGAACTGCCGACTAATTCTTTGGAGAACTCTCTGTATGCCGTTATAGGCTTAGGAGACTCCTCTTATCTCAAGTTTAATTTCGTAGCCAAGCGTCTCGACAAACGGCTTACACAGCTAGGAGCCACCTCTTTCTTCCCGCTAGCGTTAGCTGACGAGCAGCATGAGGTGGGGCTAGATGCTGTAGTGTTGCCTTGGATTTCTGGAGTTTGTTCGAGTTTACTGTCCTTGTACCCACTGCCTATTGGGATCGAAATGGTCCCAGACACTATGTTGCCTCCCCCTAAGTATAACATAACAATTGTCCCCAGTTCATCGAGTAAACAGGTTCCTCTGCCCCCTTCTCATAACTCCCAATACAACCCAGCACTTCTAAAACTTAAGTCGAATGCTAGAGTCACGCACGAAGATCATTTTCAAGACACCAGACTGGTTATAATAGACTCGAGCGGTTCTACCGCACACTACTCCCCCGGTGACGTCGCCATCGTGCTGCCTCGTAACTCCAGAGAGGTAGCAGAGGAGTTCATAGCTCTGCTCAGTTTAGATCCGAACACTAACATCTCCATTACACCCACCGAACCTACGCGCCCTGCCCCCTATAACATCCCGAGTGTGTGCGCCCTAACAGAGCTAGCCTACTGCGTAGACCTGACCAGCAGGCCCCGGCGGTCCTTCTTCGGTCTACTCAGCAAGCTGTCGTCCGATCAGCTGGAGAGGGAGAGGCTGGCAGAGTTCGCGTCGTCTTTGGGACAAGATGATCTGTTTGACTATTGCTATAAACCGAGGAAGACCTTATTGGAAGTTCTACAGGACTTCCCCAATACATCTCCTTTCATTCCATTGACTTATATTATCGATCTTGTGCCAGCTATCAAGCCGAGAGCTTTCTCGATCGCTTCTTCTCCGCTAGTCCACACTGGCGAAATTCATCTGCTGGTCGCCAGGGTTGAATACAGAACGAAACTATTAAAGCCCAGACTAGGTCTCTGTTCGAATTGGCTTGCGAACTTAACTCCAGGGGATCTTATTCCGCTTTCGGTGAAACATGGCACTTTCCAATTGTCTCGGTTTCCTGCGACAGTTCCTTACGTTATGGTGGGCCCCGGCACCGGGGTAGCGCCCTTTAGATCCATCATAGCTCAGAGGTGCTTTCAAGGCTTTAGGGATAATTATTTATTTTTCGGCTGTCGATATAGTTCAATGGATTTCTACTTTGAAAACGAATGGCATTATTTGGAGAGTAAAGATAATTTGAGAGTTTTCCCGGCTTTTTCTCGTGATGCAGCACACAAGACCTATGTTCAAAACAAAATTGCTGAAAATAAGCAATTACTTGTGCAGTTATTGAACAATAATTGTATGGTATTAATCGCCGGCAATGCTAAAGAGATGCCGAGTGGTGTGTTGGCAGCTTTCAGATGTATTATAAAAGAAATAAATGCAAGCACTGACATTGAAGCTGAGGATAGCATCCAACTCCTAATCAAGCAGGGGAGAATTCAGATGGAAACTTGGAATTAATTGTTTTGACTGTCAGTATATGATATGTGGCTGCCTGTTGATTAATTGCTCAGGGGATGGTGACGAAACTTGTATTCGCTACTATGGTCGATACGGGTATTATTGTGCGCTATAAGTTAGCAGATACATATATAATAGGAAAACTCTCCTTTAGTAAAAGAGCTTTCAAAAGATGGTGTGTTTGGTGGGAACGAAACTCTAGTTGCTTTCTCTCGGCTTCGCTCGGTAGATATAGTTATTCACCAATTGGACGAGATGCCTTGGGTAATAGAAGCTAATCCGGGGGTAGCGGCTAAGGTCGCGATACACCTGGCGTATCACAATGAAGAGGATCACTATTCGTCTGTCGTGCCAGCTCTCCAGGGGGCGGATAAGAGACCGCAGACAGTTAAAGTGAATATTATATACGGTATGGGATATTCCCACACATATTTACCAGCTTTATTGTTAACAGATACAGAGTCATGTCTCGGTTCAGTCTCGAGAAAAGTCTGCTAAAACAGTCCGGCCAACTCATCACGAAGCGGACAATAGCTCAAAAGACGCCAAACCTCGTCCGACAAATAAAATTGATAATTCCGATCTTCCTCAACCTAATATTTTCTCGACTGTCGGGGGGTCTAATGCCCTACCAGATTTTGATGACTTGTATATTCAAGTCCAACTAGCTACAGGTTGTCAAGTGAGCTTCCAATTAGGATATATGTGGCTTATGATACCTTTAAGGTGCTTATTGACTTTAGGACAGTATAACTATTTGTCAAGCTTTGGAAGATAATAACTGGGATACGACTTCAGCTCTAGTACAAGTGCTTCAGATTATGAGTCTAGGAGGTAGGCTTCTTACTATTATAATCCCTTTGTAATCGCATTGCTGAAATTGCCATATATATTCGTCGATAAAGAACATTTATAATTTACAATAATTTTAATATAATCATTTAATTAAGAATATAATTACATAATTGATTTTAATTTTTCTTGTCCCAAACTTGCTTCCTAAATTCTTGATAACTAACCCCGCTAATATACGGGTGAATAAATGCTGGATACAGCGGAATTAGTACAGCCACGCTGGCCCCTAAGATAGCTAGTAGAATTTTTCGGTTGGTCTGCCGTTTGGCTAGTCTATAGCGTGTTCTCACATCCATTATTTTCAGCACTAATCACTTATTTGATATTTTTTAATTTTTGCACTGTTTTTGATACTAAATATTATTTTAAGGGTTTATAAGAATGTGTTATCCCCCTGCCTCATGAATGAGAGTTGACTATTGTTCATTTTTGACCTACATGCTACTACATGCTTATAATTTCACATCTTCATTACTAGCTTGTTATAATTTTTCGATAACTTGATTGCTTACATTGCCTTACAATATAATGTTACTATAGCATAAACAAACAACACTAAATTTGCAAACAAACTATTTCAGATTAAATTACTTAGAAATATGAAAACATTGTTATTGATAACTCTCATTATTATTAACCATTTACGAAATGGTCTGGCTATTCCCTGAAATCTCACCACGTCTGTATCTCGCTTTATAGACACAGCGTCATCGATACAATTCATAATTAGTGTACTTTTCTGGCTAGAGAAGTGAGTCACTAGTTCTTGACATATTTATCTGGTTTGTTATATTTTAACGTAGAAATTGCCACTAGACTCATAGTAGGAGGTAATAGCATTCATTGTCTAGCCAACAGATGTAATCGATTGGGTAATTCTACACCGGTATGTTTCTTTATGTATGTTTTTCTAATGTTATAGAGTAAATAACTTTGTTATTTGATACAAGCTATTTAGTTCACACCGGGCAGACATACTAGCATATACTTTGTTTCTAATTAATTTAAATTCGGCGCTAAATTAATTTATTAGTTTTGCTCAATTGATTATGAGCTGTTAATTTGTTTTAATAATCTGGTCAACCTCTCGCACTTATTTGTTAATTCGTTTACATAATACCACATCAATTCCTCTTATTAATTTCCAATTGGATAATAACGGAGGAATTATTTCAATTAATTATAATAGATTAATGAGTTGAGTATTTATTTAAACTCGCTTTCTAGAAGATTCAAACATACCAGTTGCAGTCGATGTTAGCCCTGTTGACGTTAAAGATGTATTGCAAGATTTGGGATCGCATAAAGCTGTTGATGTTATACTGCCTAAAGAAAAACCTGAACAACAACATCCTAACGCTAAGAGCTATTCAAACAAGAAACAACAAGTAATTATTATTAGCTTATCGTCTGGAACAATACAAACTTAACTAACATGATGCTTATTAGCATATTATTATTATGAGTTTATAAAACAAGTTGTTTACTTTGAAAATGAATTGCTCCATAGCTAGCTCATTTTGAACTTTGGTCTCATTTATACTGACCATGTGATGACACTCGTATACACAACACTAAGAATTGCAATCATAGAAATTTATACTCTAGCTTTGTTAATTATTATACGAAAACAATACAGGTAGACACGTTAGTACGAACAAAGGGGACCAGGGGTATTATCAGGAATACCGAATACGTTATTTATTGCATTTATTTGTATAGGCTAGGGCAAATAAACTTTGCACTCCTTATAAACCGATATTTTGCCTTACCCGTTAACATTAACGAGAGCTACTGTATTATGTGTAAAAACAGTATTCTATTGAAATTCCACAGCTCTGTGTTTAACTGCTCATTAAGTACTGCTAATATGACCGTCGATCTAGGCTTTAATGACTAATAATAAATTAATAATAGACACACTTTCTCATCATTATGCTAGGAACTTGCATAAGTTGAATATAATATATAGACGATGTCGTCAGTTCTGAAAATTAGAGCAGAAAATTATTTTGTTTATAATGTTGTAAGTAGAACAAATTATGATATTTATTTAATTTATACAAAAATTGAGAAATTCTTAATTCGATATTTCCCACTCAATTATCATGTATCATTAGCTAGCAATCTTATTCTAAAAGAATACTTATTTCTTTAACTTTTATTTGGTGTTACGTGGCTTCTACGATTTCATTTTTGTGCTCAAGACAATAAATTAGTGGTACTAATTAGTTCTATATTACTGGACACGTTGTAAGGCCTTGGCCTTTGATTCTTTACACAACATGTCTGTGTATACGCGATATGAGAAGTGATTATGTAAGCAATTGGAACTGAACTATCTACCTATTTCCATCCACAACTTGTTGTTTTGATCTTTGTGTGTACTTTCTTCACTATTTGATATACCATATATTATTATTTGGGATTGCTATGGGTCACCGAGTGGAAATATGTAAATATTTAGTTTATGAAAGTTCTACGCTCTTTGTTTGTTTGTTTATGATTTGTCCTTATGTTAGGTTTGTATACATTATATAATTAATTAATAAACCCAAAGGGTCGTTATATTAGTTGTTTATTATTAATTTAGGGTGCACAGGTTACTCTATCAAATAAGAAACGTAAAGAGTTAGCCAAGGTAGAGAGAAAAACTAGGCGATTAGAAGCTCAGAAAAAAGATAAACCTGATAATGGAGGCAAACCTCCGACATATTTTGAAGATGATTTTGATAGAGACTTTGGAGGTTTGGCTATTTAATTAGTTCCTCGCAAATTATATGAAATTAGATTTATGTATATCCCATTTATTGTTTATTGTTGTTGTTGATGGTTTTTAAGAGAGGTTGTTTTTTTTCTCGGCTAGTTGTTTTTCTTAACCCGACGTTGTTCATGCAATGGCTTATTGTCATGTAATTCTAATAATCTAATGGGTTTCTATCTGGAATTACATAGTAATTTTAGATGTCTTTGCATAAATTAGAAGCGGTTTGTTTTGTTCAATTAGCCAAATGGCGTATCAAGCACGTGTGAGACTTTGTATGAAGACATTTATTCTCCTACATTACCATCCCCTTCGCATATAACTTTTGCAATTAATTTGATATACATTATAGCTATTAGCAATAATTTATTATAATGTATAATTATTAATTATCACACCAAAGCACATATGTGAGAATATATATAATACGTAATTCAATAATAATTTATTTTCTCACATTTCCGGAGTGAGGTATTCGTTTTTAGTATGACTGCTTTTTAGACTGAAGTTCTTCAGTTCAATTTTAAATGGTGAATGTATTTAATTCCGACAAACTTCACACCTATTGTATTTCACTGAGGTAAATTGAACTGAACTTAGTTCCGCTTTATAAATATTCATGTAATTTCTTTTGAAAGAAAACGCTCCCAGCATCAAAGCTATTCATGTTTCTCTATTTGATATGCGGGTATTTACGAATACCATCTCGATTTCTCGCGCATCATGGTCACATGAAGTTTCTCTCTCTCTAATTTGCCTTTTGAATTATATTTATCGTTCCTAATTAAAATATTAAAGGATAGTCAGCACAGTAACAATGAAGAAAATACATAATTTAGTTCGAGTAAATTCCCAAGAAAACATAATAATGCTCTTGTTTATAGAACTATTTTTAAAGGTCAGTCATTTATATGATAAAGTGAATGGAGAGGTTTTGTTTATTTTACTGTAATGATTCTATCAATTTTATAAGATTCAAAAATAAATATTGTTTTGACTAAACTCTCATAATTTTGTGATAATTTCATTGAAGATTATTAGTATACATTAGTTGTAAATTCATAGAAATAACTGTTAATGTTCACTAGACGATACAATGAATAGTAGACAATTATTTTGTAATAAAAGCATAGATACCAAATGGATCTCCATAAATTTGTCAGCTCGGCTACAAGTAGAGTTTATAACTAATTAAGGTTCTTCCACTTTACAATGCTGGTTGGCTAGTAGTTCGGATTGTTGGCGTTGTAAGAGAGCGACTGCTTGTAGTGGAATTGCTCCCATCCCTGTTCCGGCGAAGTAACTTCCTAATGGCCCATTGTCCATCCTTTGGTTCAGTCCTGGCATTGAGTTGTACAGTGAACTGTTCGTCAGATCAGTGTTCAATACGTGTGGTAGGAAGTTTGGCTGCATCGCTGCGAAGTTCGGCGAGGGGAGCGTGTATAGCGGCGTGTTGGGGGTGCACGCTGTCGGTGTTGTGCAGCTGCCCCAGCTCGTGCATGAACCGGGTACCGGTGTCAGGTGTTGGATTAAGTTCTGGGTCTCCAGGTGATTTCGTGATGAAAAGTAAATCGGTTGCTTTGGATGGGCTTGTTTTACGGGGCGTCGCATTCGCTTACGTCTCTTGAAGTTTCCATTCTCGAACATCTCTTCACACATCGGGTCAAGTGTCCAGTAGCATCCCTTCCTATCTCCGCCCTCTTTGGCCACCTTCTTGAAGCACTCATTCAACGAGAGATTGTGTCGAATCGAATTCTGCCATCCTTTCTTGTTTTTGCAGTAATAGGGAAACTTTTCGATGATGAACTGGTATATCCCACTGAGTGTGAGACGCTTCTCTAGGGACTGTTTGATTGCCATAGCGATTAGCGCTACATATGAGTAGGGAGGTTTCTCGTCGTGCTTTCCATCGTCTTCTTCAGTGGGAGAGTTTAGTTGTGTCTGACTTTGTTTTCGAATCTTCACACCCGGCATTCCATTCCGATTTTTTGAAGATTGTTGACAGTTGGAATTATTTTGCGAGAAATTATTTGTATTCATTTCTTCTCTTTTCGGCCGTTCCGTGTTGGCCAGGAGTGGTGTGTAGTTGGCACTCAAATTCTCTAAATTGTTGTTGCTGGCATTATACAAGTTGTTTGCAGCGTGTTGATGCAGCACTTGTTGATTTTCATGGAAAAATGTATTCTGTTGAAAAACAAATTGAGGATACCCTGTTGGGATATGAAAAGCATCTCTGGACAATGCTTGCATTTGACTTCCAATTGTGTCAGACATTGTTTCCTCAATTCAATTGATTTCAAGATAAATAAACAAATCGCTTGTGTTTATAAATAACGTAACTCACAACTTTCTAATTAGATGATTGTGTGCTAACAAGTTTGTTTTGAATAGCTTCAAAGATATAATATTATCAACATGAAAATTGATTAGTCCTGATTATCTTATTCACTGTTTATTTATACTTAGAGCCCTGTTGCTTTTTCTATCTCACTGATATAAGCGGATGATAAGAAATATTTAATTGATTCCAGTCTACTTAATTTCACAATGACATAATTTGAGACAAAATCTTGCTAATTGACTGTTTTGGACAAATAAAATATTTCTTAATTCAACAACTTTCTACGTACTTGTTTTTTACACATTGTACTCAAACTAATTACAAACTCACACTTGGTTGACTGCATTATTAGAAGTAGAACTATAAGCAAATCTGTCTTGACTTACACTTAATTATGGCTGGATATACGGGAAATTGGGTTTCACTCTCCAGACAGTATTAGAAAACATAAATAAACTAACATGTTAAATTCTAATTAATTAACCTAGAGCTAACCACTCACAACTACTTAGCTATTATGTCATTCCACTCAACCGACTTCTCCCAGTTCCTTATATTATCTCTGCTAATACACTTTCGAATTGTATACGGAAACAATGTCCAGCCAAACATTGTGTTAATTCTCGCAGATGACTTAGGGTATCACGACGTGGGGTACCACACTCCCTCTATCCATACACCTAATATAGATAGACTCGCTAATAGCGGGGTTAGACTAGAGCAGTACTATACGCAGTCGCTGTGCACTGTGAGTAGGGCTGCATTGATGACGGGCAGATACCCCGCTAACTTCGGGTATCAACGAGTCGACACACAGAACCAGTGTGCAGTGGGTCTCCCTCTCAGTCTCAAGCTGCTGCCACAGGTTCTTAAGGACATGGGCTATTCCACGCATATCGTAGGAAAGTGGCATTTGGGTTTCTATAAATCGGAATACTTGCCTCATAATCGTGGATTCGACACATTTTTCGGGTTTTATGCTTCCTCGCTGTACCATTACACGCATGTCAGTTATAACATTCGGCCCAGACCTGGTCCCTACTGGGCATTAGACCTGCATAACAATTCTGAATGTGTCTCTCATCTGAGAGGTCAGTATGCATCTGACATTTTCACAAGTGAAGCTGTTAGAATTATTTCCCAGCATTCTGGTAACTCTTCCCTCTTCCTATACCTACCTCTCCAGCTGGTACACACGCCTAATCAGGCTCCAGAGAGACTCCGTGACCTGTACAGCTCTACTCTAGACTTGGACAGACAGATTATGTTGGGTATGATATCTGCCTTGGATGAGAGTGTGGGTAGAGTAGTGTCAGCATTGGAAGAGAAAGGCCCCGCATTCTGGAACAACACTGTGGTTATATTCGCGTCTGATAACGGTGGCTGGACTAAGCCTGGCTCTTCTGGAATAAACTATCCGCTGAGAGGTGGGAAATTTACACTTTTTGAAGGTGGTCTCCGTGTACCTGCCTTCGTATATAGTCCGTTAATAGAAAAGCCAGGGCGTATTGAATATAGCCTGGTCCATGTGTCCGATTGGTATCCCACATTGATTCGACTAGCTGGGGGAAATCCTTGTGGCTTCAACGGACTAGATGGTGTAGACCAGTTTGAATTGATTTCTCGAGGCACATCGTTCCCACCACGCAATGAAATCCTACATAACATTTATACTATAAACAATCAAATTACGAGTGCCATCCGTGTTGGAGATTGGAAGCTCTTGACTGGACTCTGGGCGAAGTGCAACATGTATTCTAATCCTTATTTCTGTGGCTGGATCCCCCCACCAGATTCTACGCACTTTCCACCAAACTTGACCAACGTTCATCGGAGCTTTTTAGGTGGAAATGTTAATACCCAGCAAATTGATGCCTCATACTTGGCTGACTCCACTTTCTACCCAGTGGCACTCTATAACATTAAAAAGGATCCAAACGAGTTTTACGATGTCTCTGAGCTTAATGTGGACATTGTAAGTGAACTGTTGGGTAAGCTTCGGGAGTACTGGCTCTATATGTCACCGAGTGTGCATGTGGCTTATGAGTGGGAGGAAATGGCAGCAGCTGCGAAGAGGTATGGCTGTCTAGCTCCTTGGGACGATTGATGTTGAATTATCGCTTATTTAACAGTTTAATGATTGTGTATATTTTGAATTTATCTTATCACTTGGAAGAAATATATTTATCATCTTGTTATTTTCTGTAACCTTTCACTTGTAGGGCAAATATTTATTATTTAATTTTAACATAATATCGTGGAAATAGTAAGGTCCTGTAGGCTGTAATGGCTGCTAGCTGCACCATAATCGATCGCGATATAAAATCAGATTCGGAAATTGGCTCAAATGAGTCTCTGGAAACAGATGCCGAGCTACATAAGATGTCTTTGGAGTTCTTTAAGCTAATCGATGAGAGCAAAGTAGACACACTTTCTTTCACCCCAATAAGCAGAGAGGCGTGTGAGAGGGTAATTGAAGACGAGATAGTAGTTTTAACTTCAATTTATGAGAGTTTTAAATATCTCAGTGAGGACAACAATACCTTTGAGGTGAATATATCATTCGGAGACTCTAGGATTGGAAAGGAAGATGAAATGTCAATAATATTCCAACTGCCCCCTGATTATCCCAACTCCATACCTATATTCGAAATCAACAACTCACAGTCTCAGATATTAACATTTAGTGGGACCGACTTGCTATACGACCAGCTCTTACAAAGCGCGTTCGATCAGAGGGGCACCCCTATGCTATACAATCTCATACAGTTAGCCCACGAGTCTTGTGAGAAGGTTATACTATTCAATAAGGAGCATCTGCTACACCAATCTCTCCATGAGCAGGCCAAGTGCGGTCTGTTTACACCAGTTCCTCCTGCTGCTGGCAATACAGCCGTAACGGTAGAAAATGCTATAAAAGAAATTCCTGTTATACATTCGAAATTTCACCCTTCTTCCTTCATTTCTCTTCGAGGCATCATAGACGCATGCAAGTCATGTGGCTACGGTATTGGAGGAGTAGAGAATATTCTACGGCCGGGATTAGCTGAGAGGTTTCTGCGTACTCAGGAGACACTTTCAAACATGGAGAAGAAATATAGGAAAGTTTATAATATATCTTGTAAACCGGAAATAGTATACCATGGGACTTCGGAGAATAATTTGCCCTCAATCGTGTCAAAGGGTCTATTGGTACCTGGAACGGATGAAGTACGTGTTGTTAACGGATCTGCTTATGGCGTTGGAATCTACGTAGGGACTTCTCCTTCTGTAAGTTTGGGATATTCCAGCTCCTCTAAACTATTGGTTTGTGCGTTTCTGCCTGGAAGATTGGTATCTTCATTTGGTGCAAAAGCAAGGGAATTCGAAGTATACAACGGAACTTGTTTTTATGTAATCAAGAACCCGAGCCAGCTGCTCCCCTGCTGGGTTATAAGCGTGCATCCTGAGAATCAACAGGAGACAAACTTAGCTCTCCTAAGCGCTGTCACTAAATCCGCCACTAGCGCACATCCCTATAACGACACTGAACTGAGTGCAGAAGAGAAGCAGGCTCTGCTAGACGCCAGAATGAGGAAGTTCCTTCCCTTCGGATTCGGGCCCGGGGACCGAACTGTGATTCTAGAGGCCGGGGAGTGGGACGATGACGACGACGCTATTATAGAGGGCCGCGTGACTGATGACTCCATTGTGATAGACTATGGACTTGTGCGTGAGGAGAAGTCCGGGCTGCAGGATTACAGGTATTTAGATGAGTATTCTCCAGAACCGGCAGAGAGTAAATGACAAGTAAACTTACTTTTAAATGTTTTTAAAAGGGGAAAGTTATTGTATATTTTCCAGCATTGGTGTTTGTATTTATCCTTAACCTTTCTCCACCCTCTATATATACCCAACTTGAGATTATCACACTGTCAATCTGGTCACGTTATTTGTGTATGCAGTAATAATTATTGTTAGAACGCTGTAGATTAGATGCGTGTAGGTGTTCTGACAGTTCTCATCCTATGGACAGAGTTGCTATTTATATTGGTAGTCGCTGACAGACAGCCGAACATAGTGTTTATTCTGGCTGATGACCTCGGGTACTACGACGTGGGCTACCATGGCAAGTCGGTTCTGACACCGAACATCGACAACCTCACAGCTGAGGGGGTCCGGTTAGAGCAGTACTACACACAGCCCATATGCACCCCCTCTAGGGCCAGTCTTATGACAGGCCGGTACCCTATACATCTGGGATTCCAGTTCGTAGGCTCTATCAACGCCAAGCAGGCGCTGGGTCTCGGTCTTAACTACACCCTGCTGCCCGAGAAGCTGAAGCAGCTAGGCTACGCCACGCACGGACTCGGCAAGTGGCATTTGGGCTACTACAACCCCAGGTACCTCCCCACCAGTCGGGGGTTCGATACGTTCTTCGGATTCTACGGCGCAGATCTGCACTACTTCACTCACACGTCCTATGACGTAGATCCGCAGCCTCCCCCCAGCTGGTGTCTAGACCTACACAACAATAGCGAATGTGTTAGTAATCTCAATGGCTCCTACACGCTAGATCTGTACACACAGGAAGCCCAGCGTATAATACAAATGCACGACCCAGATTCCCCCCTGTTCATGTACCTAGCTATGCAGAATGTCCACAACCCGATTGAGGTGCCGGAAGAGTTCGAACATTTGTACTACAAAGTTCGTAGCATTGACAGACGCAGGACTCTCGGTATGGTCACTGCACTGGATTCTAGCATCGGTCAGTTGGTGGAGAGTTTGAAGCAAAAGGGCTCTGATTTCTGGGAGAACACAGTTATTATATTTGCCTCTGATAACGGCGGGTGGCCTATCCCCGATGGACACGGGAGTAACTACCCATTGAGAGGCTCTAAGCTAACCTACTTCGAGGGGGGCATTCGAGTGCCTGCATTTGTGTACAGTCCCTTGATTAAGAATCCGAAGCGGATTGAGAAGAGTCTTATCCATGT
The DNA here is from genome assembly GCA_028753945.1 of Hexactinellida sp. DTS-2022. Taxonomy (NCBI): domain Eukaryota; kingdom Metazoa; phylum Porifera; class Hexactinellida; species Hexactinellida sp. DTS-2022. The sequence continues at coordinate 5,259,554 of JAPNXP010000014.1, forward strand.
GAGCGACTGGTACCCCACCCTGCTCAGACTGGCTGGCGGCTATCTCAGCGAGTACGAGGACATAGACGGGTATGACCAGTGGGACCTTATATCGGAGGGGGTGACCGAGGGGGTGTATCCTCCGAGGTACGAGATCTTGCATAACCTACAGCCGTTCAATGGGCGGTACACCAATAGCGCTATCCGTCTCGGGAAGTGGAAGCTTATCACAGGGAAGTGGGCTAACTGCTCAATCGAGTCCTATCCCTTCTACTGCTTCTGGGTACCGCCCCCGGAGTTTAATACTGCTATCAATGTCCAGACCAGTGACTCTCTCCTAACAGATGCCATATACCCATCTTCTATCGAGAATCTAGCTCGCATAGCCAAGCCCAGGGCCACGGGGTATACACAGACCCAATATGACCCTGTTATGTTGTTTAACATAGACCAAGATCCTTATGAGCGTAACAACCTGAAAGATAATTATCCTAACGTTGTGGATATATTAATTGAACGTTTGAATAGCTATCTGCAGTCCGTGGTGCCCCCTGCAAAGGGTGGCTGGGAATCGGATGATTGGGAGGAGGCAGCAAAGGAGGCTGGTTGCTTCGCTCCTTGGAACAATGATGAGTTGTAGTCTTATAGCTCTCATGAACTCACTTATGCTTTATCCACTTATTATTATTATGTATATTTTTGTAGTTATAGCATCAGACTGTATGTATTTGTAAATGATAAATATTATATCAATCTCTTCCAAATCTCTGTTTGTAAGAACTTGCATTACAGGTTATTTTAAGTATAAACGATAAATGGCAGCCGAGTTTCCCAAACGTATCTCTGGCAAGAAGCGCAGGAAGCTTAAGCACATGGTCCTACCCACCAATAGCGACGAGGACGATGAAGCGGTTCAAGAATACATTCCCGTCCCGAAGAGAGTTAACAGAGATTCCAGTGATAAGAGACTTATCGTTATTCTAGAAGGAGCCAGCCTAGAAACAGGGTTCACAAAGAGAGACGGCTACCAACTCTTGACGAGTGACAAGCACCATGGATTGTTATCGAAAGAGGGCAGAGACCCGTCCCTGGCCAGACCTGACATTACACACCAGTGTCTGCTGATGCTGCTTGATTCCCCACTCAATCAAGCCGGACTGTTGCAGGTTAGTTTACCTACGTATAAACATATGTATATAATGTAGATATTTAAAAACACACTAGACAGAATACTTCTACACACACAGCAACACACTGACTAACAACAATCCTACTATACTAATCTTAGCCGCCATAAGGGAAGTGCCGGCATTTCCTATCCTAGCCTGTGTGGCCTGACATCGGTACTGTTCTGCCTCGGTCTCCATTACGTACTCTCCTAGGTTGCAGGACCTCATCGCTCCCTGCACCAGTTCCCTGTAGTACTCCTTTCCAACCACGTTACCGAACGCGTAGGGATCTCGTACCTCGCTCGGTATCAAATCTGGGTCCAGGATGTTATAGACATTCATCAACATTCCGTTCTCCTCGCTTCCCACTCCGTTCATGCACCCCGTAGCCCGTTCTGCCACTAAGTTGTCGGCAACGGACGGACACTCTAGGTCCAGTATGCAGCTACCCTCTACCAGCCCGAAATACCGCTTGTTTAGAGACTTTGCATAATGCGCACAGTATACCATTATTGTGACTCGGTCCACACTGTTACTCGTGTCGCCGGCTAGAAAACTGCCGCCGAAAAACGGTCTTACAGTGTCGCTAGATGTGTACATATAGCAGCCCAGGTTCACGAGCCCTGCGGTCATCGGTGGCATGTCCGGACACGTGACCATCCCGCATTCTCTCATTTCGTTCATCTGGTCCCCGGAGCAGCTCTCGCCCACACACGTCCGCTCCCTCTTGATAACCCCGCCCCCGCAGGTGGCAGAGCACCTGCTCCAGGCGCTCCACTCTCCGAGCGTCTTCGCGGAGCAGGGCCCCAGTGGACAGTACTCGTACTCCCTCATTACACCCGGACAGGTGTCCCCGTCGTTACACACTCTGCTCCTGCTGCGGTACCCCTCGTTAGACGCACAGGAGTACCGGTAGCACTGGCTCCACTGGCCCCACTCGCTCCAGGTAGGCGTCACCTCACAGGGCTCCCGTCCGCATATCTCCATCTGCTTGTTGGTCCCCTCGCACTCGTCTCCGCCCATGCACATGCGTGTTCTCATGCGCATGTAGTCCCTGCAGTTCTCAGTGCATTGGCTCCACTGGCCCCACTCGCCCCAGGTCTCCCCCATTGAGTTGGCCCCTTGGCAGTTGTATTGGGTGTTCACGTGCGCTATGTCTGACGTAGACAGTCCCTGTCTCTGCCCTATGGCTGTCTGTTGCGCCGGGTCCAGCGTCTCAATGGTTCTCAGCACTCCTCTGTTCTTAGAGAAGGCGAACTGATCGTAGTGCATCACGGACCAGTAATCGTAGGCGATATCCTGTGTGGTCACCAGCTCTTCGGGGAACTGTACAAAGTTGTTAAGTCTGTCTTCTCGAACATTGTTCGGCAGAATAACCACAAAGCTGTCCCTGTCCGGTCTGCTCTGCTCGTGCACTCTCCCCAGGGCGTGTAGCACCTCGTGTAGGACTATCCCTTTGAACTCGCACCCTCTCCCGATCGAGAGGTCCTGACTGCCCCTGACCCTCCCTATGAAGCTGAAGCAGCCCATCCCTCTGATTATTCTAATGTAGTCCGTCTCGGTGGTGCGCGGCACCAGCCGCACACACGTGTGTTGCGTGTAGTCTGCAATGGCTGCGTTGATGGCACTCACAGCCCTGCTGTTGCTGGCTATTTCCGCTGACAGCTCGTAAGGGACGAGGGCCCCCGGCCACTTAAGCACCACTGCCCTAGCGACGGCGCTCTGAGGCTGGAATGGACTTGCTACCATCATCTTCATGTAGTTCTCTAGCGAGCCCTTCGACATCAGCATGTCTCCCTCCATCAAATCCTGGTTCTCGTTTATCTTCGTAATGTCTGCTACATTGCTGCACTGCATCGGGGATACCAGTAAGCACCGTAGGCATGCTACACCCAGTAAGAGATACAAGTGTATGGGATACCAAGTGGGCATTGGGAGTCGGGATTGGTAACAAAACTTGGATAGTTGGAGGTAAATGCTTTAATTAGGGCAACCACTGCACATATATGGTGGATTATTATTCTCAAATTACCTTCATTAGCATAGGTCACAAACAACCAGTATCATTGATCACAAAACTGCTTCTTTGTTAACTACGTATCGTTGTTATTTCTAGATTTACATTCACACAGAAAAGAATGTATTGATTCAAGTCTCCCCGCAAACTCGCATTCCAAGGACCTTTGACCGTTTCTGCGGAGTTATGGTGCAGCTACTGCAGAAACTGGTCGTGAGGGCAGCTGGCAGTGACAGCCACGTTTCGCTATTGAAAGTTATAAAGAATCCGGTCACACAGCATATGCCTATTGGCTGCATGAAGGTAATGCTGTCAACTGTATTATACTATTAGTTATACGTTCTTTATATAGATTGGTACGTCTTATAAATCAGAAAAGTTTGTCGATCCCTTGGTTTATGCCAAAGATGAGAAACCAGTTGTATTTGTGATTGGTTCTTTCGCCCATGGTTCTTTGGAAGAGCGAGGGGTCTCCTACACCGAAGAGACGGTTTCTATCAGTCACTTCCCTCTCTCTGCTGCCTACGCGTGTGCCGTTATTTGTTCTAAGTTCGCAGAAGCATGGAGTGTGGAATCAACAAATTGAATTAGAATGATTTAGTGAAGTTATTTTGCATTTCTTATTACAATTGTTAATCTAATATAACTAATACTCCAGTTAGTATTTATTCGCTAATTAGTGCAGTGCAATGGCTATGGAGCTAAGCTGCGATATTGCTTATTTGGAAATTGAAAAGAAAAGCTTTGCTTTTGACATAGACATCAATAGCGATAGTGGCGAGGAGGGAACACTCGCGGAAAGTTTGCAAAATGCATTTCTGACTTACCAAAAGAAACGAATCCACCAACTGAAAGAGAGGGACAGCAAATGCCACACAGTTGTTCCTTATCCTCTGAGCTCTGAGCAGAAAGTAGAACTGCGTAATAAATTTATTTCCAGATTGCTGTATTATATCGGCACTCCCTATGCGAAGCGCTTTCACAAGCCCTCCTCTCTCTTCTACAAGAGAAAGCTGTTCCTGGATTGCTGCGGGCTGGTGCGTAGAGTGCTGAGAGATCTGTCAGCTGATTTCGGGTTTCTGGTGGGGCCCTGGAACCAAGCGTACTTGTACGACACGCTCCCCATTAAGCTGTCCAGCACTGGGGACATGAAGCATGGAGACTTGGTATTCATCAGTGCTACGTATTTCGACACCAAGCGCAAGCGGCAGATGCATGATATGGTGCATGTCGAAGTGTGGCTGGGAGATGGGGAGAGCACCGTTGGATCTCGGTGGTTCAAGGGGACGGTGCAGGTTTTCGACTCGTATAGATTCGTATCTACAACTTATTACAATATGAAGTATCATTTCTGTTCTATAGAAACTTGGCTAGATGGCGTTTGTGAGAGCTTCTGTCCCAAACACAAGTGGGTACCCGCGGCTCCTTACTCAAGGAAACATTCCATCTTTAACTGGGAAGATCAGATAACGAAATAACTTCTATAAGCTAGCAATTGTTTGCTTTTTATCTGTTGGTTATTTACTTTACCTCAATCCACTTATTTATGTCGCTTTGCGGCAGAATACAACCGCGAAGCTGCGTTGTGTGATATGCCCTCAACAATGAGGAAGATTTAACTTTAGTTTAACAAGTTATACTTTCTGCAAATAAATAGTTAACTTAACTTGGTCCGTAGCCCGTATGGCTCGTAGTTTTATCATAAACAGAGACAGTAGCTCCATACATTGTTTGGTTTGATATTGTATAGCATGGCTGTATGTAACGGTCAGGCCAATAGAAATATTCCTGGGTATTATTTCGACAGAGAAAAGAAGCGCTACTTCAAGATACCTCCTAAAACTGATAAATCACCCTACCCTAACATTATAACTAAGCAAGCCCATAAACAGAAGAAGCCTCGAATAAATGAAAATACACAAAATCCTAAAGTAACGCGTCATGCAAATTCCCATCTAACGAGATTGAATTTAGTACATTCACAACAACTCGGGCTTATTAATGGAATGCAGTTCATTAGCAGAGTAGAGATTACCAGATGGAAACTCCCTCGCTATAGATCACTAGCCATTGACTTACACGAGGGGGCTACTGTTTGTGAGGATGAGCATCTTTGCTTGAGTCAAAACGGAGAATATCTGATCAGGAAGTATGCCATTGCATCTACTAACCTAAGTGGGAGCAGATTTGGTGTTTATTCAGTCTCAGTAGATGAGGACAATAAAAGCCTTATTAGTTTTAATAAAATATTTCAGTTTTCTTCTTACCACAGTTTCTTTTCTGGCTGTGACTGGGCTAGTGTTGGCGACAACCTCTGGACGCTATCTGCCTTCCAGAGATCCGGCCCTTTTAACTCTAACTCTAGCACTCTGCTAGCCTTCAAGTTGGTGCTGTCTCCCGGTTCTGAGCCCGGTGTGCGGGTGCTGCAGAGACCCTGGAGCATGGAGGAGAGCCCCTGGGACATCTGCGCTAACTGCTCTCCCTATACTGCGTGCGGGCAGTTCGGGATAGGCGGAGAGACCAGACAGCACCTGTATGACGTAGAGAAGAAGATGCGTTACAGCTATTCAACAAACTCCGTTACAGTGTTGAGTCAGGGCTTCTGTAGATACTCGCCTTTCCTCGTGTCGGGTCTGCGCAATGGGAAAGCTCTCATTTGGGATCTGCGGAGCTTCCCGAGCTGCCCAGCTGGCGTTCTGTTTGAAGCCAGCAAGAGACAGCTGATTTCTCCGCTCATCTGGGTTAAGCCAGTACTCAACGACGTGTATGTTATAGTGCAGAAGCAGAGCGGAGAGCTAGCTCTATGGGACACCAGGAATTATAAGAAGTGCGTTGTGTACAGCCATTCGCGCCCTGACAGCCAGCTGGGCCTGATGGGGTACAGGGGGTTCCTGACTGATAGTGAGCAGGTATTGATTGGATTCCCACACGGGGCGCATAAGCCCGTGGTGTATGACGTCATGAGTGGAGGTGTGATACAAGATAGAGGCACGTTTAGTGGGCTGAGGGGAGATGAGGGATCTAGATATTGTTACAGTAGCAATTGGGGAGGTGTTAGTGGACTGGAGGGTTTGTTGGAGTCGAGTAGCACTGGGCAATGGAGATTTCTCCAGGTTTAGTTGCATTATATTGGTGATATCATTATTAAAGGTCCAATTGGTATTTTAATGATACATAGTTTAACTGGGTTAATTATACTACTTTGTATCTCTGTGTTTAGCTAAAGCACTTAGATGACATCACAGAGCAAAAATTCTAAATTTATTCTCGTACCCAATGAGTACATTGACTCACTGTGTGAAGTTCTTGGAATGAAAATGAATCTCAGAACCATTTTCGAGAACCCAGTTCTCGGAGAATGCAAGAAAACACTATTTGGCTTAGCAAAGCTGAAATCTGATCCTTTAGTGAGTGTTACTTTATTTGTATAATTATTCTATTTTCACACACGTCTCTTGTTAGTTTAAAACACAGAGCAATGTGAATGCTCTCCTCTCCATATACTCACAGTTCGTTAAGTCGGGAGAGTCCGACTTGATGGTGGAGGCACTGAGAGGCCTTAAGAACGTCATTCCTCACGCCGGACCTAACTTCCAGTGCGTCGAAGAGAAGGAGATTCTCCTGGCTGTCATGTGCTCTGCTGCTGGGATTGATAACGTGAGTTGTGATTATTTATATCCTAGTGTGAGTGTGTTATTTATTAGAAGCCGAATGTGCGTCTCGAGGCGATGAACTGTTTGATTGATTTGTGTTCCTCTTATTCCAGCCTACTGGAGCCATACTTCACACAGATATACGATATTGTTATGCAGCCCGTGGATTCTGTAAGTTCTTCAACTAATCCATTGTTTATTCTGTAGTTCGTACGTACGTTGTTTCTTTGTAGAAATCAAACGAAGAATTGTTTATAACAATTAAAGGCTTTGAGTTCGTTTTAGAATTCTGTAAAGTGATTTTATTCAAGATGGAGAAAGGCATCGCTTCCTCTTCCATCAAAGAGATTTGTATCCTAGAACCTCTCCTGGAGACAATAGTGGATAGGTGTACCAGCTGTCTGACCAGGTCCTACCACGATAGCACCGAAGACGTTGCTCTTAAGGAGTTCAACTCGCAGAAGGCTTATCTGGCTACTCTCATTCTGAGCTATCTCTGCAAGATATACAAATTCAAAACTGCAAGCTTTCTAGTACCTTTCATTGGGCACTCTAGTACTACAGACTATGAGTCTGATTGCGAATTGAAAGGGATTGCATTTACTGCTTTCTCCTGTGCCTTACACTGTGGTGAATTAGATAAATATTTGGACGAATCTCTTAAGAATTTATTTCCAAAAGCACTGCAAACAATAGTCGAACCACAAATGTCCAGGTTTGTTTATAGAGTATTATCGATAGTTCAGTATTGTCTCGTAATTTAATGTTATTCATAATTACGCTGATACGGACTTCATTTCCAGCTTGTACTTTCAACTTATTCTTCCTAATTCGATATTTATCTACATCACTAATAATGGTTATTTATAATCCATTCTAAAATGGGTCAGATAGTTGCTGACCTTGCTCCTGGAGTTATTTTTATTGAATAGAAATGGCGATTCGACTAGACTGAGAATGCTGTATATTTCAGTTAATTACATTATGTAATTTAGACATAAGGAGTCTGCTGCCTCTCTCATATCCACAGCTCTCCTCTACTACCCTAACATAATCAAGACGGACATCCTTCGTACCACGGACACGCCTGTTCAGAATAACACCAAGTACAACACAGAACACATCCTAGTGGCCATTCGCAGCAGTCTCGGCTGTGATCCCTCCATTGATAAGATCCTGAGCGTGACGCTCGTTTACTTCCTGGCTAACCCGCACACTAATGCAGAGATAGTTAATCAGCAGTTCGTGCAGTTACTACACCAGTTATACGCTTCTTTGTGCAACACAGCTGTTGCAAACACGATTATTAGCATAGGCAATGCAATACAGAGTTTGATATTGAATTCTCCGTTTAAGTGCATTACTTATATGCCGGATTTTATAACTAAAATCGTTACAATAATGGGGAAATATTTCCAGAATGAAGACCAGAAAATGATTAAGTTATTCTTCAGAGACGAGAAGAACACTTCTTGTGCAATTGTATCCGCAAACTGTCTATTGATAAACACCTGTGTGAGTAAGTACCAGGACGAATTTAAACAGGACTTGGGACTGTTCGTGTTCTCCCTCATAGACTTCACTCACAGACTCATTAAGAGCTGTCCGGTCTTCACGCCCTCTCTCTGCATGTGTTTGGAGGAAATACTCCTCCTACTCGTATCTCTATACAACCTAATGAACTATTATTTCATGGCTAATATGAATAAGGTTTTTAACTTTGTATGTGATTTGCTATTCTCGTTCTCACAGAAGATGACGGATTACTCTTATGTCGCGGTGCCCTGTATCGTGCTGGAACTCTTGATTATTGTTATAGAGAATGTTAAAGAGAAAGCCAAGTCAATTATGGAAGAGATATTTCGGGATCTAAACCAATTGCTTACGAATGTGCTACCTAATCCAGAGATGGTTATTGCAGTTAACAGGTACGTCAGGTTTTAACTCTTTTGGTAGACAAACTTTTTATTAACTCGCTAACTCGCTCATATCGATATGATATTATAGATTAAGTGACAAAAATGAATAGTAAGGCAATTCGATTAATTTTGCTTTATCAGTGATAATTAATTAATTATAATCTATCATAAATTAGATAATTATACCTCTATGTTAGCATTCAGGCCAAAATGTTTTAACTTATTGTAATTATTACAACAACGCTTGCTACTTCATAAAACCCGAATGCTGGAGACATTGGTTCCTAGCCCCAACAGCTCTGAGATAGCAGCTGTCCATGCGCATTGTAATACATCATACTAAAGTAATATAATATAATATAAGGAAAATAGCTGACTAGCGTGGACTTTTTAATAGAGTTTGTCAATTTTCTGTTTTTGGTTATTTCTACCCACTTGCTGCTATACTAGTACTTCTCAATTCTGAGTTAATTAATACTCATCTTTCCAGTAACCTAGTTCTGGATTTTAGCGCTAGAATTCCGAATCTGTGTGAATCATTCTGTAAATTACATAGCATTAAAAGAATTTCCCCTGCCTGCTTCTTTTTTTGGAGCTTCAAATTATTGATAAGGAAACTTGCATGAACAATCTACTCAAAATTCATATTTAATTATGTTCTATCCAATTCACTTACTGTGTGGGAAGCGTGGGCGATTGGGAATAGCTTGGGTGGCTGGTACGGTCGGGTTTAACCAATCTACTGCAAGTTTCCTTAACAAACGAGAACTTTTATCTGTCAACATCCAAATGGCTTGCAATGAAGTTATCACTCCGAACAAGCCAATGGCTCTGCGACTAGCTGCCATTCTGATGCTGGGCATCGCTCGCATCTACAAGCGACAAACCAAATTCCTTCTGGGAGACATTGAGGACATGTACAAGGACCTGAAGAAGCACCGCAGCTACTCAATCGATCTCATCGACGCAGGCAACAATAAGGGCGCGAGTTTAATACTCACCAACTGTGTGGGGGAAATAGAAACCTTCGAGGCGGACCGCCTCCTGACCGGACTTCTCTCCAATCTGAATCTGATCTCAGATTCGAGCTACACTGCCTACAACACTGCGCCATTGGAATCCTTCACGTCTATCGTAATGCAAGCTAACTCCGAAGAATCGATAGCCAACATAGCTCCCATCAGAAGCATAACTCTGGACACGAACGAGCTCGCTTTGGACCGGATGCAGAATGACGACTTAGGAGGGCCGTTGGACATATCTCTTGTAGACCATTCGTTCCCTGCAGCCCGTGATTTGTCAAATGGCTCCGTTAACAACCCTGATAGCGATATCACGCAAGGAAACATATCACCACTGCATTGTGATACCGTTAGCCCAATAGGGAACAACTCAAACTTAGTTCGACAGGCTTTCAACCAGTGCGGCCTGGGACCGATTGATGAGGAGGCGGAGCGACCACCCAAACGCCAGAAGAAGAACGTTAAACTGGCGATAGACTTTACGACTAGTTTAAGCAATGACAATATAAGGAAAAATCTAACTACACAATCAGATATTAGAAAGATTTTCAAATCCACTTTGCCTAAGAAACAGCTTCGCTATTTAATCCCAAAGACTGATAGCGAGCTCGTTATGAACCGACACTTTAGGAATATGTACGCTAACCCTCAGTGGGACGAGCTAGAGAATCTGTTTGTACCGATTTCCGACAAAAATAGCAACGAGACTGTGTCCTCGACTAACTTTTCGCGATTACTCGATTCTTCCAACAGCAACCACACCACCTCAATTATCCGCAATATGTCCAATCTGTCTGTCGGGCTACAGACCGAGTATTCCCTTGAGAATATCGATATAAACCCGATGCAATTAGAAGATGATTTATCCTTGGTCCATGACCCTAACATTCCTTGTCCCAGTCCGCAGGTTGCTGATATGATTAGCTACTACCCGAATGAACAGTCCTTCCAGCTGAATGACAACACAGACTCGTTTGAAAGAAACCCCAGTATCCTCAGTTTCGAAACAGAACAGATTCTGGATACATTCCATCAACTCAAGCAGTCGGCTAGAAGACCGTTTATTTTCATGAAAGATCTTTTCCCTAGTAAGCGACCTAATCGTAAGGAAGTGGTTAAGGTGTTTTATAGCGTACTGAAACATTCTCATATATTCTGTCCTGAACAGAGGGATCCTTACGGAGAAGTTCTACTGCGATCCGCTTGAGCTATCTTTCATTCTATAAGAAGGAAATTTCATTTATTATATGTTAATCTTGCTGTATTATCTTTAAATTTTATTGTATATGTTGATTATGAATCGGTTTTAGAATATTTCAGAAATGCTACATCAAAAATGATTCCGACTTTTGTTCGGAGTAATCATTTCTTGATAAGATATCGTATATCCCACACCAACTTTAACTTATGTTAAAAACTTAATTACACTAACAAGGGAGTGTATTTATAAATACAGTGAACTCCCGTTATACCAAGTTGGATATAACAAGGAAATTACAGGTCTGCTTATGAGCCAAACAACATTGGCTCTTAAGCAAAAAATAATTTATTTAAATTTCTACTCGTACCACTCGACTCCTGACCTAAAACAAATGTTCATTCCAATTCGTCTTACCTCCAACATTTCCAAGTTTTCTATTAACTCTTAATTTGTAGACTTTCTATTGTGTTATGTGGCTGGAATGCTTAATAAGAATAGCTAAAAATTCACCTATGTTGTATTTCGATTCAATGACCTTTCAATACTTAGCTAACTAATAATTTAATTGTGACTCAGACAGTTAGCTATGTGGAATAAGTAGATATGATGCAAGCTATGCCCCTAACTTATGTTCTGTTGCTTGTAATTAGCTTAATTACCATGATTTATGCAGTAAGTTAGCCCTGCCTTGACTGATAACTTTTACTCTATGTCTTCATTTTAGTTTCTTCCAGAGATGGGTGACTTACACTCCTTCAACCTTTGAGAGTGCATTTGAGTCTGTTATTAATGTTGTTGTTCTCTGCTTTAACAAGTTGTTGTGTCACGCACACCTGGTCTCTCTCAGTCCGCCCATTATCTCAGCTTTCACTTCCATCCTAAATCTATTCGCTTCTATCATCCACTCTCTCGCTAACTCCACTGCGCTGGAGTACTGCTACCATCAGGCAGAGCTGTTCACTAAGATTCTCTGCGAAATCTGCTTCCTGCCTAGCATAGCTGATCAGTGTCCGCCGGCTATCCAGATAAGCGCCATGACCCTAATAGGGCATCTGGCTAACATGGGGCCTCGCGTTAGCCACTCTCTGCAGAAAGAAGCTATTGAAGAGTTCATGGAGGAGTGTAGAGAAGCTCCGAATTTTGATGTTCGAAAAATGTATTTTTACGCTGATCAGTCACTGAACAGTCTCTTTGATAATTAAGTTTTTATACACAGCAAGTTGGTGAGTTTTCATATAAAACTTTTGTTGTAGTTGTTGTTGTCGTGATATTTTATATATATATTGTTTCTTCAACTATTTTTATGCTACAAATTGAGTGTGAAGTTTTAACTCTGCTAATATCAAAACTTATGTCTATTAATTTAATATTACATTTGAATCTTAATTTTGTGTAAGGTATCACATATCCTAGCGATAATTTCCCCCAATAATTCCTTGCTCCAGTCAGCTGGAATAGTGGATTTCGTGGTTTCCCTATTTGGTTTACAAATCCTTACGAAATACTTAATCTTGTTAACACTTGTATTGTATAACGCAACTCTGTTCACCTGTTGTGTACATTGTACAACATAAAAATTATTCATTCATTAATAATTAGTTAACTTGTTTTTCATACTTGGCTTGGATTTATATTATTGTTTTCCCACTATATTGCGTATGCCACTTAACATGGACACATATGGAAATTTCCTGCAGATGATTTAAATTAATTATTCTTCTTTATCACTTTTGCACAAATAAGAACCAGTGGTTATGCACAAATTGTATTTCGGTGAATTTTAGCTTTCAGTTCTATTTCTTAATAATCACTCCTTTTTGAAAGTTATATAATTTATTCTCCTCTTTAATGAAAACTATTATTTGTATTAAGAACTTTCCATGAACCCACCCTTAATTAACACTATTTCAGAATCAGAACAAAGATAATCAAATGTGCTTGGAAAAATTTCAATTCCATTAAATCATTATTTAGTTCTATGTGGCTAGTGTTTATTCTCATTATTTCTATCCACAATTCTGTGACAGCAGCATCTCCAAACATAGTATTCTTCTTGGCAGATGATGTAGGTTTCAATGACGTAGGCTATCACAACAGCAGGGTTATAACCCCTATGCTAGACCGTCTCGCTAGGGCTGGCGTTATCTTAGAGAGCTACTACTCGCAGCCGGTCGGGGTCGGCACCAGGGCTAGCATACTCACCGGCAGATACCCCATACACATTGGATTCCAAAACTTGCAATCCTTGCAACCTGATTGGGAGTTAGGGCTACCACTTAACTTTACCCTATTGCCTGAAAAGCTGAGAGACTTGGGCTATAAAACTCATATAATCGGCAAGTGGCATCTAGGTCATCATAAGAATGAGTACCTGCCCACTTCCAGAGGGTTCGACACTCACTTCGGCTACTACACCTCTGCTCTGGACAACTTCAGGCACACAAGTTGGGACGTGTACCCCCACCCCGCCCCCTCTTGGGCACTGGACCTGCACAACTCTACCGGGAATAAGACCGAGTGCGTGCCTGGGTACAATGGGACGTATTCCCTAGAGCTGTACAGACATGAGGCTGCTAGGATTATCAATAATCATAACGTGACTAAGCCACTCTTCTTATACTTGCCTATCCAAAGTGGGCATCAACCAAATCAAATTCCTGAGGCGTATACGCATCTCTATTCACAAATGGAGACACTAGATAGAAAAATATTTCTGTCAATGATGTCTATGATGGACGGGATGATCTGGGAGGTTTACAATGCGCTTCGAAACAAAGGGAAAGCCTTTTGGGAGAATACAATTATAATATTTACGTCAGATAACGGCGGTTGGCCAATTCCAAGTTCGACTGGTAGCAACTCTCCGTTGCGAGGCGGGAAGTACACTCTCTTTGAGGGCGGCATCCGGGTGCCCGCGTTTGTATACAGCCCGCTTATACGGAACAGCGGACGGAGGGAATGGAGCCTGTTCCATTCTTCCGATTGGTTTCCCACTCTGCTGAGGCTGGCAGGCGCGCGGGAGAGTGAGTATTATTCGCTGGATGGGTTTGAACAATGGAATGTCATAAGCGAAGGTGTTACAAATGGAAACTTTGCAAAACGCATCGAAATATTGCATAACATCGAAACAGACTCAGAAGGAGTTGTTGCTAGCGCAATTCGGTACGGCAATTGGAAGCTGATAACCGGGAAGTGGGCTGCCTGTACCGTGTACTCTGATCCGTACTATTGCTCTTGGATCCCCTCTCCTCCCACTGCGGATTATATATACTTCAATTCAGCAGAAGATTTCCACAACAATCCCGCGGAAACAGCAGGTAGAGATATGGGGTGTCAAGCTCGCATTTCAGACCGAGACTATTCTCCCATTTCACTATTCCATTTGTCATCCGATAACAAGGAGCGCTGGGACTTATCGAAGAAATATCCGAACATTACTAACTTACTGCTGAACAGACTCGATAGTTACTACGACAGCATGAATTCTCCTTTGGAAATCCACACGAGTAACAACAAGTGGAGAGAAACCGCGATAAAGAATGAGTGCTTAGTGCCATGGCGTAACTAATCATCACTTAATCTACAGACTTGATATACAGGTGCAATGTACGTACTTCTATATAATATATACTATATTTATCTCTTACCCTGTCCACATTGTTGCTGTATATTTATGTCTCAATTAAATGTATTATATATTAAATTGTATTAAACGCAAGTTTTCTATAATTGTTTGAATGTAAACTTCTATTAATAATTTGAATTAACTTCTTTGACTCAGATCGCATTGAGACTTAATTATTAGTTAATTAACTTAATATAATTCTTCTAATTCTTTAATAACCGCTAATGTCATAAGAGTAGGTAACAAATGGTAATTTTAGGGAGTATAAATTATTTTTAAAGAATTAGGAATGCAGTTACTTATCTCACGTGCTTGTTGTATAATGTTAAGTTACTCCACCGCACTAACCAGATTGTTAGCAGAATTCCACATCCTAGTCATATAGCACCCTCCTATCCCGAATTATATTATTTCCTTGTGTTTATATCCGAATACTTAAGCCGAGCATATGTGTATTCCCTTAATTTTAATTTATTGTATTTCTTCTATTATATTTATTAATCGGATGTTAACAAATTTTGTGAGTTGTATCTTTTTGTGAGATTTTATTTCCACTAATACTTCTAGATTTGCTAAATTGAGAGAAATGTTTTTCCATTCCATCACAATTACCCGTTATTGAATCAGGTAATAGTCGTAACTTTCTCGATTGATTGTGAAACTAATCCATTGATCGTATAATTATGTCATTCAGTACAAGAGCTAATAGATTTGATATAAATATGATCTTCTTAGCTGGCTTAGTAGTATATTACTTAGAGAGATATTTTATTTATTCACAAACCTATAATGCATACTGCTAACATAAGATTAAATTTGATTCTTGAACGTTTTTCGTATCCCATCACAGAGGAACAGGCTTGGGGGATTTGTTACCTCACCGCGTGCGATTTGAAATCGTTACCTGGACCATGGATTTACACACCGAATAATGCAAACCGATCTTTGTGCTCAGATAATTGCGATAGAGACAGTGATGAGTTACCAATGGAAGCAGTGCTGCTCAGTAAATCTGGCGAGCTCAAAATTGATAGGAAGATTCTTTCTTCCAGATTTGCAAACTTTGACAGTGGAACAAGGTACATCTCTACATAATCCAATCTCCTTTGCTTTACTTTTCCTACTCTATAGCTGTTCCAGCACAACTGACAGCGACTCTGATTGCTGCAGCCTCCTCAGCCCCGGCCTGGCTAGCAATGCCACGGAATTCGATTTGATGGGGCCGCTGGCTGTGATGCTGTATAAAGCATTGGATTATCGGCTTGAGGAATCTGAGGAGCGGGAGCTCGACCTTGCTCTCTCGAGTCTGATTGAGGTTATGCTCGAAATGGAGGATAAAACAGCTTCTATCAGTGAGTTAGTTTGCTGTGCTATATTATGTGTACATACTGATACTGGTGTATTTACAGGTGCATAATTATGAAATAATTAGCAGAATTAGCATATACTGTGTAAGTTGGCCTTTAACCTCCACAGTAGACATGAACTTCTTACTGATTTAAAAATATAGTGGGTGTATGCTGATTTCTTTATTTGAATGATATACTAATTTTAGTTAAATTATGACTCCTACTATATAATTTCAATAAGGTACTTGGGTTACTGAAGTGGATATTTTATATCCTAATGGTACTAGTACAAGCTTAGAGATGTCCGTATTTTTCAAGAGAAAAAGCTGAATCAACAACTTAACCTGATTAAACAGCTATTGATCTTGGTACTTCAGCCAATGGTACACTCCCACTGCCTCCCTATATGACTCAATGCATATTAATTAGCTTGTCATACTAAAGTGCTGATTAGCTAAATGCTGATTGACGTAATAGTTTAAAGTGGTTAATTGCTGTTATTGCAGCACAAGAGAACCTTCTTTTATTTATTATTTAAATTTAAATTCTAACGAGTTTTTATTCGCAACTATTTCTTAGGCTCTCCTTTCTTCGGAGATGGAGATTTGCCAGAAATGTCTTTTGACTTTCACAACAGACCTGCCTTGGACAAGCTGAACCGAGTGAGCACGTCAACAAGCCCGAGACATCGCTACAAGTCTCCAGACCATCTCTTCTCTCTCGATGACTTGCTACAAGAATGCAGATCTCACTATTACGACATAAAGGTAGTCCTAGGTCCTAGCACACTTATTTGCTCAGTTTAAGACAAATATATTTACTTTGCCTCTAATAGGATGACTTTAATTCCGGGAGGTACAGTCCCGAGGGGAGTGCGCATTCGCACTACGTCTCCGTCTGCAAAGGGATGGTGGACGAATACTACAGCTGCAACCTGAATCTCGACAACCTGAACTTCAACGAGGGCATGCGCTCCTGGGACCGAATAGTGCAGTCTCTGGACTCCCGCGAGTACGACCTGAGACAGCCGGACAGGTTCCAGCCGGGCGGGCGCAAGGAGCCGCTGGACACCGTCCCCGAGGTATCCGACCTGGACGCTCTGCAGTCCCAGATCAGAGCCTATTCGAGGCAGGAGATGAAACACGTGGTGACAAACTCTCACGAGAGAGGAACCCAGTCGATGGATCCGTTCGCAAAGACGCTTGACAGCATAAAGAACAGGAAGTACAATCTGAAGCCTGTCAGCGAGAGAATACTGAGAGAGCCCCCCGAGCTAGAGGCGAGAGTGAGCACCCCTCACGAGATGCTCATGGAGCAGATACAGCAGCCGCCGCCCCTCAGGGAGGTGCCCCAGGAGCTGAAGAGGAGGTAATCTTACTTACTCTATTAGACACTCTATAGTATAGTTACGTAATACTTAGTCTGGACCTAATATGTCTCGTAAGCTAATTATTATATTGGTTATGCTATACTCTCTGTGTCGTAGATACACGCTGGACCTGCACAAGCTGAAGTGCCAGAAGCAGTTCCGGGCCCCCAAGCGCTACTACCCGCCCAGGGAGGGGCAGCAGGAACCCGCCAGGCCCGGGAACATGGATGAATACGACATACAGGACCGAGAGAGACAAGCCATAGTGCACGGGAGGTCTGTATCGCTACCTTACGAGAGGGTGAACAAACTGAAAGTGCACAGGGTCCCCTTACAGATGGAGAGTGAGCCTGTCGCTTTCATCTCAGACCCTGAGCCCGCGGGGAGGCTGAACTGGCCCGGGAAGAACTACAGCCCTACCCTGTGTGTCAGTACAGACAGCTTCTGTTCTCTGGACGAGCTCTCTGCGAGAGAGGGCTGTCTAGCGACCCCCTCTCGGGGCTACACGAGATCCACTTCAAGGTTTGTAGCTCTATGTGCAATGCAATTACCTAGTATAGTATACAGTAGACCCGCAATACGAACACGGATAAGGCAAAATATCGGTTAATGATTAATTCACCTAGCTTACGAATGCATGCTAATGACTTTGGTCAATACGAATTCTGGATAATAAGAAAAGATTACAACTGTCCCCTGGTGTAATATACTTTACCATACTCTACTTTCTATTCAGAGAGACGATGGTACTCTCATGCGACGAGTCATCTCTCTACTACCCGGACGAGTCTGAGAATCTGAGTGTCTGCGACGATCTATTCTTCAGAGAAATATCTCCGTTCGCCCCCTCTCTGCTCTACATGGGCTCCAGTCGCTCCCTGGAACCCAGAAGCCGAATGCACAAGAGGGCTCGACACAGCCATCCAGAGCGCCCGTCCACATCTACCCTGTGCGACTCGAGACACGAGCGAATGCGGTCTCCGCTGTACAACACCGGGGTGTCCCAGCTGCAAGAGCTGTCCCACTTGAGGTACAATTGGACTCAGAGCCAGCTGGCGGAACTAGCCTGCACACACCCGTCCCTTTACGAGGACACAATGTTAGGCAAGATATGCAACGTGTGTAATATGAAGTTCAATTGGAAGAGATGGAGCACGTACTGTAAGCTCTGCTGCACGAAGATATGCACTAACTGCAAGACGTCTAAGGTGCTGCCAGCTAGCTTCTTCGAATGCTCGCAGATCGCGAGTAACTCGAGTCAACAGCCAAAGGGCAGAAAGGAGAAGAAACTCCTTATTTGCCATCATTGCAACTTTTTTCTCTGCTCCAAATTTAACGATACATTAAGTTTTTACAAGTAATTACAGCGGCAGTTGATTGTTCGATTCATTATTTTGATACGATAATGTTAGAATAAATATATTAAGAACTTGATGTAATTTATCAAATTAATGATTCTTCTATCACTTCTATAAAATGAGCATTTTATTCTATAATTTATTAATCAAATGTTTCAACGAATGTTTGTTCCATTCCTTAAGGTTCTGGGAGACTGATCGTCGCGACTTCTAATTATACATCTGGTTCGGTTCAATAATTAGTATTTTGACTCAATATTCAAACTATTTGGTTGCTGTGATTCGTTGAACTTTCGAAATTCGCAATGGCAACTCTCAAAGCAATTTCTATGCGCTTGAAGAGCGTCAAGAGTATTCAGAAAATTACCAAATCCATGAAAATGGTCTCAGCTGCGAAATTCGCGAGGGCTGAGCGCGAGCTGAAGCCAGCCCGTACGTACGGGATGGGAGCTCGCTCTCTCTTCGAAATAACTGACCTATCTTCTGAGGAGACCGAGAAGAAACGGTTTCTAGCTATCCTAGTATCCTCTGACAGAGGTCTCTGTGGGGCTATACATTCTAACGTGGCCAGGTCTATTCGCGCAGACCTGGCAGGGGAGCTCGAGAGCTACGACACCAAGCTCGTGGTGATAGGCGATAAGATTAGAACGATGCTTAAGAAGAAGTTTGCCTCTAAGATCCTACTATCCGTTAACGACTACGGGAAGAAGGCTCCGCTTTTCGAGGACGCCTCTCGCTTGGCCGAAGAGGTGATAGCCTCCGGGGTGCAGTACGATGCTGGGGCGGTGTACTACAACAGATTCAAGTCTGTCATTTCCTACAAGACCGAAAAGCTACCGATATTCCCTCTCGACACGCTTGAGTCCTCCGACAAGCTGCTGGTGTACGATGACGTAGATCAGGAGGCGCTCCGATGCTTCCACGAGTTCTCCCTCGCCTCTCTCATATTCTACGCGATGAAGGAAGGGGCCTGCAGCGAGCAGAGCTCCCGCATGACCGCTATGGACGCCGCAAGCAAGAACGCGGGGGAAATGATCGAAAAGCTGACACTCCTCTACAACCGGACCAGACAAGCAGTGATCACCAAGGAGCTGATTGAGATCATATCAGGAGCTGCGGCCATTAAATAGTTTCTTAATACATCGAGTAATGTAAGCTAAGCATTAGTTATATTACAATGTAATTCCTTACAATGAAAATACGAGTAATTGTCATGTGGCTTAAACTGTGCGATAGTTAACTAGGGTAGTATTATGTAAGCTGTAGCAAAGTTTAGCTGCTGTATCACTGTTACATCCATGCTTGCACCATTCTAAAAACGAGTTTATGACTCTATTCACTAGTTGTATGCTAATCGACAGATGGTCGATATGCTACCTATTTAAACATCCATATCTGATTTTATTAATCAGCTGACTGCAAGTCTGATGTAATCGAATTTCGAAAAAATTCCTTGCAAAAATAGAGCTAATGCAATTTGGAACCAGTTGTTATTCACATTTTACTTCCTTGGAATTTTGTCCAAAAATTAGAGAAACAATGTTTTAACTTAATTTGTATGTATCAACGATTCCCGAATAATGTGTTGAACTTGAACAGGTGGCTCGATTATTATCTGCTTTACTTATTTAATTCCATATACTGTTTTATTCTGTGTGTTAGATTATTATTTGGTGCATCACCTTAAGCTGGAATTTAAAATCGAGTGGTTTGCACTTTAATGGGGAAACTGACTACTTTCCAGATTGTCGGTTTGAGTATAGTTGGATCCTCTTTTGTTCTTTTCTTACTACTGAACCTTTCTAACTCAATAGATTCGCGAAGAACACAGAAAAAGCTTTCTTCAGAAAAGAAATCTAGCAGCTGGGATATGTGACTAACTATTTTATCATTTTGTGGCTAAATTAAACAAAATATCGGTATATTTATTTGCACGCTCATTAGCTACCCAATCTATGTAAATATCGAGTCACAGACGATGATTTTATTAATTGATTAAATAAAAGCTGATGTTTATACACAACACGCTGTTGAGGCAAAAAAGCATTCTCGTATTGTTGTTTATGGTTTATTGTCTCTCCACAGGGCATTTAATAACAGGTTGCTATTATTCCTTTGTGGATAATTATTTATTGTGTTACGAGACACGCTACTTCCCAAAACTTCCTACTCACTCTCATTTGCCGCCACAATTTGCATTTCACAAATTCTTTACAACAATTGGTGGTCTGTTAAGGAATTTAGGCGGGCTTATAACATTGTCACAAAATTCCAGAGCAACTATTGCACTGATAATGCAACGTACAGGAATTGCATTAAAATATGGTAAGTTTATCTCAGCGCCTTATCATATGCCTTCCTGAGCCTCAGCTGTAGTCATTAAGTCTATTTATTTGCTTTAACTCTTCCTCTAACAGGTGATATGATAATTGCATCATGTATTGCACACTTGTTTTAGTTACCTTGCAAAAAAAGATCATAACAGTTTTTAAGTAGAAACACTGCATTCCTGAAATTCTTGTTGGGTTTGCGTTTGTGTTGGAATATTCAATTTTACGAGTTACAGAATTAATTATTATAATGTGAACCTAGAGCGAACCTAGAGTTTATAGGAGATATGGATTCCATTGAAAAGGGTTCGACTCTCGCTAATCTTATCGGTAGATTCCGCGAGGCAGCACCTGCTACTAAAACACAGCGCATGAAAAGTTCTGAGTTTTGGTGGAACAAACAGCAGTCTCCGCAGCGGGCGGCATTAATTAACAGTTTTGATGAAACCGAATCAGAGCTAATCGCGAATTACGCAGCATTGCCAGATTCATACGTAGATATTCCGAGTGGTCAATTTGATTCAGAGAGCCCTGTGCCAGTTTCGAGAATAGCAATAAACACAAAAGAAACTAACCGACAAATAATGCCTACTTATAACCATAACAGCAAAGTAACAAAGTTCAATCCTACTGCAGATATCTTACAGGAATGGCGTTCAAAACGAAAAAGAGAAGCTTTGGATTACAGAATGCACCCTTCTTCCGACTTACAACAGTTCCATACTACGTCATCACCAGCAGGCCCAAGCGCAAGTACAAGTACAAAGAAACAGAATTATTATGAGGAGCTAACCAATAAGTATCTACCACAGCCCAGGGGGGCACTAGAACAATCTGTTTTCAACCCAGTCACTGATTCTCCCAACACCACAGCCCCGGTTAACAGTGGGATTATGAGAGCCTCTTGCACAAGTGCTGAGACGTCTGTACAGACTATGGATACTGTTTCTCGAGGTTTAAGAGAACTCGAGACTGGTGTACCAAATAACGCAGATACCTATGATGTATGTGGTGAATTGGTGGCATCTATTCCAATTGAAAACTTCTCTGAAAATGCATTGGTGCGAATAAATGAACCAGTCAAGGTTGATGCAGAGACTAGTACTACAGATCTTCGTAAACGTAAACAAATTAATGTGTTAAGACAAACAAAATATATGATGCAATCTGAAACCCCTCCAGTTAAGTTAATGACCAGTCAATCAGTGCAGACATCCTATACCAAAGAAGTTGAGATACAAACTACCCCCTCACCATCCCCGCCCACTAAAGAACTGATCTCAGTTCCTCCAGCTGTTCCATCCACTGGCCAAGAGCTGGAGGAGAGCATATGGTCCGTATCCTCTATGACGTCAGAGGGTGCCGACAGGGCAGTGGAGTGCAATGGCGAGATTGATTATCTGACTTTGTTCGAGGAAGATGAGCTCATACAGTTGTTGGTAGGAAAAGCTCGATTCTATGAACAACATATCGAGAATATAAATGCACTATTGAACACTGATAATTAACTTATTTGAAAGGATATGTCTCATTACAATTGGTGTAAATCACTTGTCTAGAAACAAGATATTGTTGCGTTATGCTTAGGGTACATTTAAAGTTCCTTTCTCCTGTACTTCATACATTTAAATCCTGCAATAGAAGTGAATGGACACACAAGCTTTTGCTGTGCCTTCTTACACCACTCGTCTCTGGGGGTGGGCACTTGACCTGTGTAACCACGACCACTTTATTGTGTGTTCCATTCTACCATGGGTCGTGATGAATATCTTCTATTGGGCTCTAGTTGGTTTCTTAACATTTGTTGATATAACTGGCAACCTAAATTCCTTAATAAGTATAAGATTCAGCCTAACGTCCCGATTGATATTGGGCGCTTGAAGCGTGCTGCGGCTTTCACTTTCCTGAATCAGGTAGTGCTGAGTTTCTTTCTATCGATTCCCTTCCCTGGCACAGTTACACAGCGCGGTATTTCCACCGGCCCGGAGCTTCCCTCGTTTCTAGAATCTTCCATTTACCTCATCGGCTACATCGTGTGTCAGGAAGTTTGCTTCTACTGTTCGCACCGACTTCTCCACACTCCATTCTTATACAAACACATTCACAAGATCCACCACGAGTGGATTTCCCCCTGTGCAATAGCCGGTTTCTACGTGCATCCAATCGAGCATGTAGTATCGAACTCCATGTCTGTTATTTCAGGGCCGATCCTCCTCGGCGGACACATGTTTGTTATTATTTTGTGGACCTTGCTGAGTCTTTATGTTAATATTGTAGACCACTCCGGGTACCATTTCCCCTTTGTATATTCGAATGAATTTCATGACTTCCACCATTATAGCTTCACCTGTAACTTCGGAAATTACGAGATTCTAGATCGCCTCTTAGGGACTGATGGGCGCTTTAGGAACTCCAAACAGTTCGAAAACCACCGAGTTCTGCTCTCCACAGAGTCAGCTCATGAGCGATACGATAGACTCAATGGGAAAGACGAGTGATAAGGATTTATAACCTGTTATTTATTCGACACAGGATTTAACGCTTTCAATTGTAAACTGTACTATAGAGCCCCCTAAGCAAAGCTGTTAGCTTTGAGATTTATATTCCCTGTAGTTTTTATCTGTTATTTCGATTTACAAATCTATAATTTAATTCTCGCTAGAACTCGTTCGTAGTATCATGTTGCATTCTCTGATATAGGCTCGTGTAATTATTTGAACACTTCAGTGCCCGTGTTATTAACATGTGTCTTATCTCAGTGGAATGCTGATAATACTTAGACAGATTACTAGTAGCATAACTAGAGTATTTTCTGGGCGTCCAGTTAGCTTGAGGATCTGTATCTCTTCTCTGTGCACACTCTCAATAATCTCACTAGCCCGACTGCCCTATTCCCACTGCAACAGCTCAGTCCAGTTAGATTTAGACAAACTACATTTGTTACAAACCCGCTCAATGGCTTGGAGAGCGCACGGAGATTCTAATGAGGATCTTATCAACCAGTTGAAAGCTAACGGTATCGTCAAGACCGAGAGAATAGCATTGGCGATGAAGAGAGTGGATCGAGGTCAGTTCGTGGGCTACAATCCTTATAAGGACTCGCCCCAGTCCATCGACTACCAAGCCACCATATCAGCGCCTCATATGCACGCGTACGCACTCGAGATGCTACGGGACCATCTGCAGGAGGGAATGAATGCTCTGGACGTGGGGTCCGGGTCTGGGTATCTGTCTGTGTGCATGAGTCTGTTGGTGGGCGACAGGGGGAGGGTGGTAGGCATAGAGCACATCAAGGAACTGGTGGAGTACTCCACTAAGAACACACACAAGGCCCACGCCAGCCTGCTAGCCAGTGGACAGCTGGAGTACGTGGTCGGGGACGGCAGGATGGGGTACATCGCAGCGGCTCCCTTCGACGCTATCCACGTGGGAGCGGCAGCCGATGTGGTCCCACAGGCGCTGCTGGACCAGCTGAAGCCCGGCGGGAGACTGGTGATACCAGTCGGGCCTCAGGGAGGCAGCCAGCAACTGATGAGGTACGATAAGAAAATGGATGGGAGTGTTGAAAAGACCTCTCTAATGGGGGTTATGTATGTACCGCTGACATCGAAAGATAAACAGATCAGCCCTTGGAAACTGTAGGTCC
Organism: Hexactinellida sp. DTS-2022; assembly: GCA_028753945.1. NCBI lineage: Eukaryota > Metazoa > Porifera > Hexactinellida > Hexactinellida sp. DTS-2022. Next base: position 5,284,191 of record JAPNXP010000014.1, read on the forward strand.
CCGCTGTGCTTCGAATGATCCCATTCCCTAATCGTTTGGAACTGTATGCTTTCTAAATATTTATTCAATCAATTATAGTATTTTCAATAAATTGTTTAGAGTTAAAATATTTATAAAACTGTTGTGCTTAGAACAACAATAAGTAGAATGTCTAGTAACAGAAAGAAGAGCAAAAATGCTACTAAGAAAGGAGCAAATAAATCCTCTAATCCAGAGGATCAAAAGGCTGTATCGGCTGATGCCAGAGAAGAACCTGATAGCGAAGATATTTTCTGTTTGCACGCAAAGAGCTACAAGCCGCCTAACTCCTCTCCAAACAAGAAGAAAGGAAAGCAAAAACAAAACAGCATAATATCTTTGAAATGTCTAGATTGTGTCAGAGATAAAGCAGACACCGTAGAGACAGAGGGCCTCTGGCTCTGTTTGCACTGCTTTCAGTCGAGATGCGGCAGATACTGCGACAATACACACGCTCTCAAGCATTTCGAGTCTGACAATGATCACTGTTTGTCAATTAATATTACTAGCTGGCAGGTCTGGTGCTACCATTGTGATAATTATGTTTCCCAACATTTAATTAAAGGCAATTTGGAGTCTACATTGTCCTCGGTGAAGAAACAATTAAAATTACTTAAACCACCTAAGCGACAAGTCCCTATGGAGGTTGAAATGGTTGAGTTTCCATTAGGAGAGGCTAAGTCATTCTCATTTCGCGTCATAGGTCTCACAAACCTTGGAAACACTTGCTATTTCAACTCCGCTCTACAGAACCTGCTATACCTAGCTCCTTTCAAGGAACAGCTGTTCCACACTTTGCAACGGACAGAGTACAGGTTGGTTCCCAAGAAGCACCCCAATCTGGAGCCCATCACATTCCAATACACCGACAGTGGAGCTGCAGAGCCTGGAGACCTAACGAAAGCTCTCTCTTCTCTGATGAAGCAAACTAATCAAGTTAACGAGCAAGAGTTGGTAACGGGCAAGAAGTCTGTTAACAGACGGTGTATAACGTCTCCCCGGATTGTACAGAATGCAGTAGCGAAGAGACACAGGAAGTTCTCAAACGGGTCCCAGCAGGATAGCCACGAGCTGCTGCGCTATCTGATCGACATGGTCAAGGACGAGGAAATAAAGCGATTGAAAGTTGCTTTCCTGGAACACTTCGACGCCAAGGATCATAAATCACAGTTTAAGAGTTATTCGGAAGAAAAGAAGAAGCTACTGAAGAAGTATGCGAGCGAGTTTAAGAATATATTTGTGTTTACTGGTACATTTATTGATGACGTATTTGGCGGGAAGCTGTTGAGTATAGTAGAGTGCCACTCTTGCAGAAATGCTTTTGATGTGAATGAAGACTTCTTAGACATCTCGCTGGCGCTGCCATTGGAAAAGTACGAGTATAAACCCGCACCTCACAAAGATACGTCGAAAAAGCAACAGAAACAATTGAACAAAGCAGAAAAGAAAAAACTGAAAAAGCAAAATAGCAAAACTTATGATGTTCACACCTTCAATAAGAAATCTGATATCCGTGAGACTAGCAAGGGCGTTACAGAACCGAGTCATGAAATCACCTCAAATGAAGTAAGCGAGTCAGTCGATATGAGAGAGGAAAGCACCGATACAAATGGAGAGGCGGAGCACGAGACTGGCCCTGCTGTTGGCAGTCAGGGCAGCGAGCCAGATAAGCGCCTCAGCAGTGATATGAATGGATTGAATATCGACACAGAACAAGATCCAGAACCTGAAACAGATAACCTAAGCGGAGAGACGGAGCCTGAAGAGATCTCTGATCAGATACCTGAGTCTACTGCAGAGGATAATCTTAAGGAAGATACGGCAGAATCTCACAACAGTCTTCCTACAATAATTATAGATGACTCCGAATGTAGCACTGATAACCCCCCTGATCCTAAACCTGTTACAGACAGCTCTCAAATTGAAAGCCAAGACGTTAGCTCGGGACAAATCCAATCTAATTCACAAACAGAACTACACATGGAGGCAGAGAATTCTCAAACTGACCATTCCACCGCTACCCACTCAGAGACAGCAGAACAACCAATAGAGCGAAAGGAATGCAAGGTCAAGTCTAAAAATGTTACGCGTCTAAGCAGAGAAAGCAAAGAGCAGCCTCACTCCTCGCTGGAGTACTACATCAACAGGTTCTTCTCTGCGGAGACCTTGCAGGGAGACTATCTGTGTGTGCTCTGCAACCCCCAGCTGGGGCCCCCTCCTGACGAGGACACACAGTCCAGCTGCAGTGGGGAGGATAAGGAGAGCAGCGGGGAGAGCATAGACCTGACCAAGTGCCACTTCAGTAATGCGACCAAGCAGTTCCATGTATTGTCACTGCCCCCGATTCTCACCATACATCTTAAGCGGTTCTCTCAGAGCGGATTCCGTCTTCACAAGATTAACAAACACATTGACTTTCCTCTGGTGCTAGATATGGGCCCCTACTGTACATCCGACATTGCAGCGACTATGGACACTGACTGTAGGATTCTGTATGGACTGAGAGGAATAGTGCAACACTCCGGGGGCATGGTGGCGGGGCACTATATAGCATATGTCAACATTGCAGATTGGAACAGTCATGTTAAGGTCCGTTCACCGAAAGGAAAGTCTCTCTCTGATAACGACGTAGCAGGTGCCACTCAATGCGAGAAGATGGACACAGATAGGGAGGCAGAGGTGGGAGAGACAATGGATTGCAGAATGGAAGTTTCTAGAAAAGATTCCGCAACTGAGATACAAAGCCAGGATACAATCTGCTCAGAAGTGATTAGCCCCCCTCAGTCCACTACCCACATTGTCCCTTCTGAAGATTGGTATTACATCAGCGACTCCAGTGTGAGCAAAGTGTCCAGCCAGGAAGTATTCAGGTCCCAGGCTTATATCCTATTCTACGAGAGACTGCCATTAATCACGAGTGATACTCTATAGCTGCTAAGTTGTACCTCAAATGAATTGTTTTATGTGTACAAATGCTGATGTAACATTGTAGGTTGATATTTTATAGGAATACTTAGTTCTACATCCATAGGTCTTTTCGCGGCGGCCTGAAATATCGAAGCAATCAAAGGATAATAATTAACATTAATTACTTCACTATAAACCATTACCTCTTAACTTTGATTATTTGTAAGTGTTAAGAGCGAAATGGAGTGCCCCCTGGCGAATGGCCACCTGTCTAACGGAGTCCATAAACCGACTAAAGCGAAACGAACTTTCACTGGCAAGGAACTGGCTGCTCTCAACCGCAGAGACAACGCTCATGTTGCGGTTCATGGGAAGGTTTATGACGTCAGTTCTTTCATTGAGAAGCATCCAGGCGGGCCTGACCAGATCGCCCTAGGCGCCGGGCGTGATATTTCGCAGTTATTCGAGTCCTACCACAGTGACAAAGCTTTCAAAATATTAGAGAAATTCCATGTAGGCGACTTGGTATCCAATGAGTGGCCGGTCTTCCCGCCTCGCGGCGAGTTCTATCGCACTCTGAAGCAGAGAGTGGACAGGTATTTCAAAGACAACAACATCGACCCAAAGTTTGATCCCTGGATGTTCGTGCGGTATGCATTCTTCCTCGGTTTCGCGTTTTTCTGCACTTTCGCGGTGATACAGAACCACGAGAACATGCCGCTCTCCTTGCTCATGACGGCTGTGTGGGGGTTTGACGTGGCGCTGGTCGCTATGACGTTTACACACGACTCTTCTCACTTCTCAATCACACACAAACCCTGGGTCTGGAGGCTGTTTGGGTCTGTCCACGACTTGTTCAACGGCGCCTCTATGTTCATATGGATCCACCAGCACACCATGGGGCACCATCCTTTCACGAACATAGACGGCAAAGACCCGGACATATCCACCAACACGACCCACCCTGACATCAGACGCATCAAACACCACCAGCCATGGATTCCCCGCTACCTCTACCAGCACATCTACGTGCCGCTGGTGTACTGCTTGCTGGGCCTCAAGACCCGGGTCCAGGACTTCTTTCTGCTGAGGGACGGCAAGAACAGCGCTATGGCCCTGACTATACCCACCAACTCACAGCTGGTACAATTCTACCTCGGAAAGTTCTTGCACCTCAATTACAGGTTCACACTCATGTACTTGTACATGCCCGTGTGGAAGGTAGTTTTATTCAACTTAGTTGCTGAGTTTGTGGGCAGCTACTGGCTGGCTCTGGTGTTCCAGACCTCGCATGTGATAAGCGAGGTGGAGTGGCCTCAGCCGGACGAGAACAACGAGCTGCACCAGGACTGGGCGGAGCTGCAGGTGGCCACCACACAGGACTACGCCACGGACAGCTGGTTCTGGTCCGTGTTCACCGGCTCCCTGAACCACCAGACCGTGCACCACCTATTCCCCGGGGTCCTGCAGTCCCACTACATCAAGCTGACCCCCATTCTGAGGGAGACCTGCAGAGAGTTCGGAGTCACCTACCACTGCGTGCCCACCTTCTGGGAGGCGCTAGGCTGCCACTTCAGCCACCTCAAGAGGCTGGGGCAGGGGGACACCAGGCCTAAGCAGACCTGACTGGCTCGTGAGAATTATAGAATTGTATAGGAACCTACTGTAACTTTTATAAGGGCTAAGCGATATTTATGTAGTTTTTATGTGTATACAATTAATCGAATTCCCAGAATGGATGTAAGGACTGTATAACTATAACATTCATGACACGAGACCAGGAATGCTTAGCTCTACCCTGCAACAGAAATCAGCGCGCAGTGACGTACCCCTCCCCCCCACCTCCATAGAGCAGTGGCTGCAGCAGCAGCAGATAGCGTACAGCGACTGGCCGGCGGTAGCGAGTAGGAGCGAGCAGCAGGGGTTGCCGGATGCACTGGGGCTCATCCCATTCACGCAGGCCGAAGCGATAAAGGCAGACCTGTCGGGTCGCGCGGGGTTCGACGAGCAGCTGTACGGCCAGCTGGAGCAGCAGGTGGCGGAGCTGTCCGGGAGGGTCAACCGGCTGGGGGGACACGTGTATCAGCTGGAGGAGCCCCGGGGAGAGGAGATAGCGGCTAAGGGGTCCGACCCTTTCATCACAGAGGACACGAGCAGTGACAGCGGGTCCGGCGAGGACGACAGTCTGACTGTATCTCAGACTGCTGCCTCTAAACAGCGGGGCAGCAAGGAGTACGTGCGCCGCAAGCCGGCCAGACAGACCCGGACCCTGAGGGGGCAGAGGGGCGGGGACAAGTCCGAGAAGAGAGCAGAGGACGCCATATTTATGGGTTTCGACGAGAAGGAGCTGACCCCCCTCCCCGGACAGATAGAGCCTATCAGAGTGCTGGACTTCGTATCCAAGAACCAGGGGTTCAGTGCCCCCTTCATGAAGTCCTGGAGGAAGCTGTTCTACTCGGAGCCCTCCAGCGCGGTCCTGCAGGACCTGTTCTGGGTCATGTGGCTCGACAAGTTCAACTCCGAGAGCGACATCGAGACAGAAACGGAGTTCAAGTTCTTATTCCGCTGCTCTCTCTCCTACGTGAAGCTGTTCCAGCGTATCCCTCTTAAGTTCAGAGACCTGTTCTTCCTGAAGTACGCAGACTGCTTAGCCCAGTCTCTCTACGTGGCCTTCTGGGCGCTGTTCCCCGGGTCAAGGCCGGAGTTCGGAGAATTATTCCGGCGATACATCACTACTCTCGTCTACAATGTAGTCATTGGCTTAGAGCCGCTGCCGCTCTCGTGGAATGAATGGAAAGTAGACCCAGAAGACTTCTCTCGATCGAAAATACCTAAACAAGATAGCCGTAGCGCCATAGCTGCTAAGCCGGCAACCCCATCACCTGAGAATGTGAACCCAAGTGCTTCCCAGACGGAGGGAGAAGCTCTGCTTCCCTATTCAGCAAACTCCCTGGGGCTAAGCCCCATATACCACAATGTTAAGTTCAATGTGCTGGGACAGTCCCCCCTCGTGAAATGCTACCTCCGCTCACTGGGCACCACCAGCTCCCGACGCCCCTCCTACATTAGCCGAGCGGAGATATTAGCCGTGCCTAAGCCGATGCAGAGCTACAAGCAGGTTATGGAGGATATTCGGAGAGAGACCAGGGAGAGGGAACAGGAGCTGGACAGACTGGTTAAGACCCTGGACCTGGATGTCAAACGGAATTGGAAGGAATGTAGGAAAGAGATGGAACAGTACCAGATAGAAGAAGTTAGGATTAAACTAAACCCGCGTATGTACAAGACAATCCCAGAGTAACAGTTATTCCCTCCCTATTTAATACAGTACATACTAACATTCTCACTCTATAAGGAAATGTAAAATTAACTAAAGTGCTTGTACTATCTAAGTGCGTCTCTTGCTAATTAATCTAAGTAGGCCAGTTTGCAGAGTCGAGCCACCAGCCCAGAGAGTTGTAGCAGTGTTCCCAGCCCTTCGCTGATCCTCAGATGTGTCATCCCAATCTCCTTTATAAATTCTAACTTCTGGAACTCCGCTATCTCCGTCATAGGCAGGTTCTTGCAGACTCTGAATACGCTGCTTATAACGTCCTCCGAGGAGTATCCCTTGTTCCACAGCGTCTCCAGAGTATTGTGGGCGTGCGTTAGCTCTCCCTTGATGCAGGCTAGCAGCATCTGCTTGACCAGTAACGGGTGCGGCTCGTCGCAAATCTTGAATACGTACTCGCTGTTAACCAGCCCGAATCCTGTGTGTGTGGACTGCAGGTTGTTGATGGCCTGTCGCATGTCGCCCTGAGCTGTGAACACCACGGCCTCCAGTCCCTCGTCAGTCTTAGAGACGCTCTCTCGGTTGCAGATCTCCAGCAGGCGGCTGAGGATCTCCGCGTCGCTCAGCCGGCTGTACCTCAGCACGGCGCAGCGGGACTGGATAGCTTCTATTATCTTCTCGGAGTCGTTGCAGGCGAGTGCGAATCTCGTGGTTCTAGAGTAGACCTCCATGATTCTGCGCATCGCCTGCTGGGCGCCTGACGTCATGCTGTCCGCTTCGTCCAGTATAACAATCTTGTGCTTTCCCTGCGGGAGGGTCACTCTCTGTTGGGAGAAGGTCTTTATTCGCGACCTCACCACGTCGATGCCTCGCTCGTCAGAGGCATTCAGCTCCAGCACTGCGTTGGAAAAGGCATCGCCCAGCATGGCTCGGGCTAAGCACAGGATGGAGGTGGTCTTACCGGTCCCGGGCGGGCCCGCTATGATTATGTTAGGGAGATTGCCTTGCACTGCGAATACTGCGAATCTCTTTATGGTCTCAGAGTTCCCTACGATGTCACACAGCTGTGTGGGTCTGTACTTTTCTATCCAGGGGACTTGTAGCTTGCCTGTTCTCTTCTGCGTTTCTGCAGGGATAGGCTCTGTCTCTGTCTCCCTGTTCAGGATCATCAGGTCGCCAATCATCTCCACCTCTGTAGCCATTCAAAGCTACCGTGCTTATTATTGTTATTTCATATATTGAAAAGTCCAGAGCACATGTGCCTTATAAAGCAGGCATATGTGCTTTACCTTTGTTTTAATTAGAATTATAAGTTATATCTTACGTTGCTAGTTCAATGATTAAAAGAATGAGTCTAGGGGGGTTCGAATATTCCACTCTTGTACCTAGTTAATAAGTACACCAGTGATTCCCAACCTTTTTAACTGTGGACTTCTATAGTTATTCTGTGGACCCCCTCCCATTGTCCGTAATACATTTTGTGGACCCACTACAACCGTCCATGGACCCCAGGTTGGGAACCACTGACGTACACAAAGGCACCGTCAAAATGTGTACTCCTACCCAAAATTCGTAATAACCAGTAACATTTGTATTATTAAAATGCTTTGAAAAGTGTAAGTAGACTCTCTGTCAAAAGTGTATCTAATATTAGAAAATTGAGCATTTGGTTTGTATTGTTTAATGATAATTATAATAATTACAATACAGAAAGTAATATTTGTATACACAAATTAATATTAATTAATACAAATATAAGTTCGCTGGGGTCCCTCAGGGTTGGAGCTAGACAGGAGCTGAGCTGTGAGCGCACTTGAGACACACTTTCCGCCCCAGCCTAGAAATTGTAGTTAGTAGTTGAGTTATAGGTAGCGAGGGGTGTAGGAGATTGTAGGTCCTCTGAGCGCTAATGGAGAGAGGTGAAGAGAAAGAGAAAGAGAGAGAGAGAGAGAGAGAGAGAGAGAGAGAGAGAGAGAGAGAGAGAGAGAGAGAGAGATACATCAGTTTGAGATCTAAATAATTATTAAATCCGGCGTATATATTCTAATCGTGTTTGTCACAGGTGTTTCGGTCTGTCAGTGTAGACAGAAGTTGCAGGTGTTTTAACTTGCAAACTAATTAATTTCTACACTCAATATCCGCTGTGTATGTTTTGTACTTTGCAGGCCTGAACACCTGTGACATACTCGAAAAGTATATATACGCCGGATTTACAAATTATTTTAATCTTCAATTGATGCCGCTCTCGCTCTCGCTTTTCACCTCTCGTTCCATTATCGCTCAGAGGGTACCAAATTGGGTACCCTCGTGTCCATTGCAATTTGCTACTGCTGCGCCCCTTTTCTCAACTGATTGGGATCGATAAGGTGTAGGGAGCAACTTGCGGAGGTTGCGAACTACGCTTTATGGTGAAACTTTAGTTGGGGAAAGGGGCATCCGACAGTACTGCGATTATAAATTTGGGAGAGTATACTAACTTGGGTATATCTCACTTGTCATTCCATTGGGCTGGTGTTGTCCCCTGCTTCTTGGCTGGCTTTTGAACCTCAATGAGTGGCAATCGGCTTGCGGAGGCCGAGCGTTGCTTGTTGGGGGGAGATTCCAGTGATGAGTAGGGGGTCCGCCGGCACCGGCCCTTCGTTTGCATCTTGAACTCTCTGCGGTCTAGAAGTTCTCTCTCTCATTGCTGATCAGCTCAATTGGTATGCTAGGTTCCAATTTAATTCCCGTTATATGTATTTTACGCTGCCTCTCTAGTTATCATCATCTCTCATTGCTGTTGTGAAGTGATGTGATCATTTCATTCACCTGGAAGTCTATGAAACTCTATGGAAGTTCTTCGCTGACAACTGATCAGCTCAATTGGTATGTTAGCTTCCAAATTAATTCCCGTTGTATGTGTTTTACGCTGTCTCTAGTTATCATCATCTCTCTCTTTCATGCTGATGATGTGATGGGTGCTCATTTAGAAGTTCTTAGGGTGCTCATTAGAAGTTCTTAGGGGCTCATTTAGAAGTTCCTTAGAAGTTCTTCACTCTAACTCCTCAGCGCTCAGATCAGCTCAATTGGTAAGCTAGCCGTTGTTAGCCGTTGTAATTCCCGTTGTAATTCCCGTTGTATGTATATTTACGCTGCCTTCTAGTTATCCCTCTCGCCTCTAACCGATGGACTGATGTGACTGGTGCTCATTTAGAAGTTCTTCACTCACAACTTAGAAGACCTCTTTACCTCGTTCCATTATCGCTCAGAGGGTACCAAATTGGGTACCCTCGTATCCATTGCAATTTGCTAGTGCTGCGCCCCTTTTCTCAACTGATTGGGATCCATAAGGTGTAGGGAGCAACTTTCGGAGGTTGCGAACTACGCTTTATGGTGAAACTTTAGTTGGGGAAAGGGGCGTCCGACAGTACTGCGATTATAAATTTGGGAGAGTATACTAACTTGGGTATATCTCACTTGTCATTCCATTGGGCTGGTGTTGTCCCCTGCTTCTTGGCTGGCTTTTGAACCTCAATGAGTGGCAATCGGCTTGCGGAGGCCGAGCGTTGCTTGTTGGGGGGAGATTCCAGTGATGAGTAGGGGGTCCGCCGGCACCGGCCCTTCGTTTGCATCTGAACTCCTCTGCGGTCTAGAAGTCCTTTGCTGTACCTTTCCACCAGAGTTGTGAAGTAAAGAACTGAAGTAAAGAACTTCGAGGGCCCCCAACTTATATTTGTATTAATATTACTTTCTGTATTGGAATTATTATAACATTAAACAATGTCTCAATTTCCTATTAGAACACGGGATACAATAAACTAAGAATTGGAACTAAATTAATTATATCCAACAATTATGCTCCTTATACGAATTTCAATTGCTACATTTGTTACTAAAATACACAATTGGAGTTACAGATTCGTTGTACAAAAATGGGGTTATGGCTATTATAATCAGTTACCTGGCACCATGTTGCTTATTATAGGAATATAAAATATTACCACCATGCGAAAAATATAACTTGCTATCCCCTATTTCTAGTAAAAGTTTATAATACGAGATTGCGGCGTGGTGGTGCCGGTGGTTATTACATTATACAAATAGGATCTAATTTTAGAAAAGCTATTTTTTCTTTGATTTGAAGACTCTCTTCTTTGGGTTTGGCGCTGTACAACTCACATAAGCATTGTCTCTAAGATAGAACCTCAGTGGCTTCATTGACCATTCAGGCCCCGCGTAGTATACACCAATCCTAGGTCCAGATACAATACTAATAGACTCTTCGGGCTCATCTCTAGGTCTGTACTCTAGCCAAATCGTATCGCTGCTGGTCACCTGCTGTTTGTCTACATTGGCTCGGATTATCCCCAGCGCCTGCGCTAGCTTAGATGGTCCATTGCACAAGTCTTTATCTTTCTTTATTGTTCCTTTGCTTTTCCTGTTCTTTTCTCTCCTTGCCTTCATGATATCAATCCCGCCCACCGGCTCCAAGGCACGCACGAGCACTGCGGCCCCCGCTCCCTTTGCCGAGACGTTATAGCAGCAGTACATGCCGTATACGTTATACACGTAGCTCGTTCCAGGCGCCAGGAACATTGAATCGTTCTTGGGTGTTCTCTTGCCCTCAAAAGAGTGAGCCGCCTTGTCCTCTCCTCCCAGATACGCCTCTGTCTCCACTATTCTCCCAGAACACACCCCGTCATCAGTACTGTGTGCGAGAGTGCAGCCTAACAGGCGTTTGGCTAAGCTCTCACAGTCAATGTCGAAGAAAGACTCGTTTGTAATCCTGGCGGGGGTTCCGGATAGTTTGGGATATTTGGTAGCCATCAGCCACCTAATAAATTATAAAATACTAATAGCCATTGCTTTAGCTAGCCACATTTATAAATCTTATCTAATTTTGATCAATTTCAAACTCACGTGTTTCGATCCAGATACAATTACCTCACGCTGAATAAGTCCTAATATAAATAGGCTATAAGGAATAATTATTATGCACTAACACTGAGATCACAATTTCACTAATGGGGACTGAGACGCCATTCAAAATACAGGAATACTACACGAATGATGATCAGATACGAGAGACGTATGAATCGCTCAAGAAAAGTGTGAGGTCTCAACGCGCCTTCCCCGTTTCTTTCCGCAAGGAGCAGCTGCGGCAGTTGTTCAAGATAGTCCTGAATGAGAGAGAGGTCATTTGCGAGGCTCTGCTGAAAGACTTGCACAAAGGCTATTCCGAGTCCATAATAATGGAGTTGAGCGTAATAGAGAACGAGTTGCGTCTTTTCGCCTCCAGGTTGGACGAATGGACGAGGCCCGAGTACGTGTCGAAGTCGCTCTTATTCGCGCTTGATGACGTCCACATTGTCCGCGATCCGCTCGGCATGGTGCTCATAATCGGTGCGTGGAACTACCCAATCCAGCTGACCCTGCTGCCGCTCGCGGGCGCCATCGCGGCAGGAAACTGCGTTTTGCTGAAACCGTCCGAACTGGCCCCGCACTGCGCCAAGGTAGTTACGGACCTGGTGACTAAGTATTTGGATCCTGCGTGCTACAAGGTCCTGAATGGGGGCGCGGAAGAGACGCAGAAGATGCTCAGCTACCACTGGGACCACATATTCTACACTGGGAATAACAGAGTCGCTAAGCTGGTCCTTAAAGCCGCCTCGAACCACCTGACGCCCGTGACGCTGGAGCTGGGAGGCAAGAACCCGGCCTACGTGCACTCAGACATAGACGTGAAGGTGACAGCGCAGCGCTTGGCGTGGGCTAAGTTCGTTAACGCCGGACAGACGTGCGTGGCGCCCGACTTCGTCCTATGCCACAAATCTGTGGCGGACGCTCTGACAGATGAGCTTATCAAAGCTGTGAAGAAATTCTATACAGATGATCCTAAAACCTTCGAGCAGTACGGCAGGATCATAAACAAGATCCACCTGAGCAGGGTCACTAAGCTGCTTGACAACACCAAGGGACAGGTGGCATTAGGCGGGGACAGTGACCCAGAAGAGAGGTACATATCGCCCACCATTGTGAAGAATGTTAAGATGGATGATAGTTTGTTGACCGACGAAATATTCGGTCCAGTTCTCCCTATCGTGCAGGTCGACTCGTACAATGAAGCTCTGAATATAATAAACGACGCAGGTATGTGCTAGCTTACGGTGAGTTATGAGTGCTAATCTGTTTGTGCTGTAGAGTTTAAGAGCCTCTCTCTGTACGTCTTCTGTAAGGACAAGAAGATCGCCGAGACTTTCCGCGACAGGACGACCTCTGGCAGCTTCGTGGCTAACGACTCTGTCATCCAAGGCGGCTGCATCACGCTTCCCTTCGGCGGGGTGGGTCACAGCGGGACAGGGGCCTACCACGGCAGATTCTCTTTCGACAATCTGACGCACAGCAAGGCTGTGCTCATGAAGACGCAGGGGGGAGAGGCAGTAACCGCGCTGCGCTACCCGCCCATCTCCAGGAAGACGGCCGACAGACTCTACTATATGATCATTCACAGGGAGGGCATCGGGAAAATGCTCGCGTGGCTGAAGACTACGGTATTTGTCGCTGCCATCGTAGTCCTTGTCTTGGTCGTAGACAGGACTGTACTGCGCTCTTTGCTGTGATTAGCTACCTAGCTATCTATCGAGTAGTTACGAACCTTATGAGACAGCCCCTTTATCGAAACTATATATGAATTTATATTATTTCTATAGGTCTATTTTATTCGTTTATAACAATGTATATTCTATGGTCTTACACTTAGTGATTATATGTTTATTCCCTTATAATGCTATTGAGTTAGACAGCCTATGGAGGAGTACCTGCTGTATGACGTGATACACCCGCTGGTGCTGGAGGAGAGCATGATAGACGGACGCTGGAAGATGGAGCGGGTCCCGGACGAGGACATTGAGGTGATAGAGAACGAGTATCCGTGTCTGGACGATATTGACAGCCAGTGGTATGCTGGTACCATCGTGGAGGATAAGATTTGGAACGATAGACTTATTGCAACCAAGTACACTTTGTGTATGGATCATTGAATTCGTGTTACTTATTAATTTAGATGCTTATTGAGTAATCAGAAAATTAACTTGTAGTCAGGAGTCATATTATGATTAATCTATTTGGAGTTAGCTTTGCAATGGCTACGAACTCTGCTATGACAATCGCGAAACTCGGCACCTACTCAGACAGGTCCCTATTTGAGCCCTACAGGGCAGAAATAATAAACATCCTGTCCGGCCACCTGACCACGGAGCTCATCCAGCAGATCCGCTTCCTAAACGGGTTCGAAGTTGAGAACCCAATTAGCAGAAAGTCGGGCGAGGAGGAGGCCACTCAGTTCGTGTCTGAGCTGTACAGTCGGAAGCTGCTCTCCCTCTCGCACCTGCAGGCCCAGCTGCGGCTCTTCCAGCAGCTGCGGCTGGCGGGAGAGCTGCAGGAGATCTGCGGGCGGCTGCCCCCCTCTGACCTGGAGCTAGACAGACGGTACGCAGAGGTGGACATACCAGAGAGGATGGCTAAGCGGTCCAGAGGGTTCCTGCTGAGAGACCCAGCCGCCAGAATCGCGGTTGTTAACACCTTCAGAGACGGACTGCCCAACTTTGATAACTTCAAAGTTAGATTTTCCCCGCCCCTATCAGGAGCAGAGATCGCCCAGTGCAGCTCCGTCATAAAGCTGCTGCAGCTTCTGGACACACGCAGGGCTCTCTGCTGGAGGAAATTCCTAGCCAACCTCGAGGGCGCTGGCTGTTTGTACGAGGCCAGAAACCTTAGGAAGAACTTTGCGCTGCAGAAGGTCCCCTTTGATTTCGACGCGGAGTTAGTTTCCAGCGAGCTAGAAGGCAGTGTCGTAACTATAGGGGCCTTCTTCATTCCGTATGCAGAGGATTACGAAGATAGGCCTTGGAGGAGTGAAAAGTATTTTCCCGTTGGGACGTATGTTAACGGCAAGTCTCTGGAGAGCATCCGGGTGGATCTGATTACAATCGTTAGCAGCGAGGTCCTGCCGGGCCTGCAGGCCCCGCTCTGCTTCCTGTACCAGGTAGCGCTGGACCAGGGCCCGCTCTCGGACAAGCAGAGCTTCCAAGAGAGGGCCACCAGGTTCCTGGGACAGCTGAGCGAGAGGAGAGAGCTGAGCCTCTCTCTGCTTATAGAGATTCTCTGCTGTCTGGAGGCGGTGGCGGTGGCCGCTAAGCTGCAGAACGTGTTCGGCCAGCTGAGCCGAGAAACCCAGGCACTGGACAGGGAGTACTGCAGCATTGTCAAGCTAAAGCTGTCCAGCAAGAAGACAGGCGTTAGCCTTAAGCAGTTCAGATACCGTCTCTGTCTGGCGAGGACTTTCAGAGATATTTCCTTGGAGGCAGCTCTGGACTTTGCACGTGTCTACTCGGAAACTGGTCCCCCGGCCAAATTCCCTCCCGTCATGGTTGACGAGCTACAAGATGTCTTCAGGCTATTCGAGCGCGTGGACTCTGTGGAGAATGGGTTGGATTGGGAAGAGTTTAAGGAGATTATCTCCTGTATAGATGCACTGTCCTCGTATGCACCAAAGTTAAAGAAGTGTGCTAGAGAACTCAACTGCTTAGATCTGATGTAAATTCATTTTTAAAATTTAATTGTATATGTTCCATGCAACCCCTGTGTGGGTTCATGTTTTGTATTTGAATGCATATGCCCTGGAAATATAGGTGCTCGTAAACCTATTCTATTTATTAGACAATCAAATACACAAAATGATGGAGAGTTTGAAGAAGGTACTCTCGTTCATCTTGAACATGCTCCGAGACGTGAGTCTGCGTCTCTACCTCGCATTCCTTTTGACCAGTCTGGTCTACCTGTTCTCGCTTAGCTACTACTGCTTGCTGACTCACAGTCTGGCGCTCAAAGCCTACTCCTCCCTCCTGCTATATGACGTCATGTACTTCTTGACATTCCTAATCATGCTCTGTCTCAACAAATCTCCGGTGCCCCCCAGCTATCCATTCGGATACGAGCGGCTCGACGTAATAGGAATATTTGTCTCCACAATAATCAACATTCTGATGAGTCTGTCCATTATAAAGCACGCGATAGAGGCGTTCATAGAGACCTACTCTGTTGTTACGACTTACCACACATTCACCTTTGTGCTCATAAACATTCTCTTCAGCTGTCTCTTCTCGCACATCCTGCGCTCCAACTGTCCGCACTACGAGCTGCTCTACTCCAGTCAGCCCAACTCCATCTCCTACCAGCACAAGCTCTACAAGAACGTCACGTTCCTGTCCTCCCTTCTCCCTGGCAAGATGAGCGCCCTGACCATTGTCAATATAGTCTGTGGCGTGGCAGTGGTTCTCTCCCAGGTCTTGATAGAGCTGGACAATCTCCTACACGCAGACCTGGTAGCCACCGTGTTCATTACGCTCATGACCATCAGCACCTTCCTGCCCATAGCCGTCTCCACCGGCAGGATCCTGCTGCAGTCCCTCAGCCCCGCCGACGCGCAGACCATGGACAAGCTGCTGAGGGAGGCGTCCACGTTCGACGGAGTCGTGGAGATAGAGCGCGAGTACTTCTGGCGAGTCGGCTTCAAGTCGCTAGCGGCCTCCATGCACGTTAGGGTGAGGGCGGGCACCAACAGCCAGGAGGTGCTCTCTCAGCTGTTCAGCCACTTCGCGCCACACATCCCCTACCTGACTATACAGGTTGTATTGGGACAGTGAACACTTCCTTGCTATGCTGTATATATTTTAGTGACTCAATTCAATTGCAATTATCAGTTGCTCTTAATGCTCACTAAACTAGACTGTGCTCTATAGAATGGAGATATCCCTAATCGACGAGAAGCTCTCCGTCTTCCCGGCAGACCTCCCCGCCTGCATAACATATCTGAACCTGCACTGCAACCGCATCGAGCGGCTGGAGAGGGAGGCGCTGCTGCCGATCTCGCAGAGCCTCCGGACGCTAGACATCAGCTCCAACCTCCTCGCGGACACGGACGGGATAGAGCTCTTGGTGTCTCTCTCCTCTCTCAATCTGGCCTGCAACCGAATAGCAGTGCTCACGCCCACCATAGCACTGCTCACGCACCTGGTCAGACTCGACCTCTCCTTCAACGCGCTGAGTGACGTCACTCCGCTACAGAACTTCTCCACGGCTAACCATAACCTAAAGATACTACTCCTGCACGGCAACAAGCTGGACAGCGTCCCGCACCTCTCTAAGGTCCTGAAGAACAACGCAACCCTTCGAGAGCTGGTGCTCAGGCGGGAGGAGATAACCAACCCCCTCTGCCAGCTGGACTACAGGGCGCAGCTCTACGCCACGCTCACAGGCCTGCGGATACTGGACGGGGTGGACCCTGAAGGCGTGCGTGTGTCGCCCTCTGTGTCCCTCAACCTCATGCCAGAGCTGGACGAGCTGCTCCGGCTACAGTCCTCCTCTCTCCACTCCTCTCTCGAGTCGCCTCTGCCGCTGAAGGAGACTCCGCAGATCGACAGGGCCCTGAAGCTGTTCAGGGAGAACAGACTCCTGATTGTGGATGAGTCGAGTAGCTCGCTGGAGACCTCGGCCTCGGAAGCGGGGCAACCTGGTCACTCGGATAACCAGACGAGACTGCGGCACATAGAGGAGCTGCTAGTGCACATTCTCGATAAAGATCTGGACACTACTCCGACAGAACCCAGCGACAGGGGAGGCTGCTTGGAATTTGATCCGTTCGAGGGACAGCACTCCCCTCCCACCTGTCTGCAGAAGCAGGGCGCCGGCGGGAAGCGAGAGGGCCCAGAGCAGCCCGCAGCCCCGGGCATGCGGGTACAAGGCCGGGGGCTGTCTCCGGGCCCGCAGAAGGGGCGTGCCGTGGCGAGACAGGAGTGCGACGTTAAACAGCTGGTGTGCGAGCTGGAGAGCGAGAGGGAGCGCAGATGGAAATCCGAAGAGGCCAGCAGGCGGCTGGTGGGGTTCGTAAGAGAGCTGCAGTCCAAGGAGGGGGCTGTGGTTAGGAAGCAGGAGATAGCAGTGGCCCACGGGGCCAGACTGGATAAAGTAATAGCTGAACAGGCCGCTAAGCTCAGAGACAGCGAGGAGCACATCCATGGCATGTCCGAGGAGCTGGCTGAGCTTAGGGTAGCCAGCGGGGACTGGAGAGGGAAAGAGGTGCGCTACCAGGACGCGCTTAAGAAGATACAGATAGTGTACAAGCAGCTGCAGTTTGAGCTGGGGAATAAGGACAGCGAGTTCCAGCAGGAGTTCTCTCTCCACCAGAGACAGCTGGAGAGCACTCAGCAGGAGCTGGCCATCGCTGCGCTCAGCAACGAGAGAACGCGGGATCAGCTGCAGCAGCTGCAGGCGCTGTTCGTTAGTCAGGAGCAGCAGAACCAGTGCGCAGTCGCCAGGATGATGCCCAGGGACGGAGAGGAGCTCAGACGGCTGGTAGGCGGAGAGCAGGAGCGACACAGGGTGCAGGAGCAGGCTCTGGGTGACAAGTGCCGGTCCAAGGTAGAGGAGGGAGAGAGGCAGTACAGATCTCTCGAAGACGAGTTCCGCATGGCCCTGCGGATAGAAGCAGACAGGTATACGGACCTGGAAGCGAGGCATGAGCAACTGAGCGATGAGTTCTCGCACATACACAGCCAGCTGACTGCTGTGTCTCAGCGGGAGCAGAAAGCGACCCAGCTGGTATCGGACCTGACCCGCATGGTGAAGGAACAGAAGCAGAAGATACAAACGCTGACTCAGTCCAGTGACGGCATGCTCTGCGATTCGCAGGCCAGGATATGCTCCCTGCAGGAGGAGCTGGATGAGGCGAGACTCGTGGCGAGCAGCTACGAGCAGCTGCCAGCTGATCTCGCGCAGCTGCAGTCACAGCTGACAGCCGAGCGGGCTATCGCAGACGGACTGCGGCAGGAGAGAGAGCTGTGGAGCCAGGAGCTGGCCAAGCAAGGCGCCGCTCTGGCTCACGACCAGGGGAGACTGGAGGCACAGGTGGAGTCCCAGCGGTCCGAGCTGACACAGCTAGCCAGGCTGCTCAACGAGGAGAGAGACAACCTCAAGATCAAGAGCAAGATTGCTGACGACCAGAATGGCTCTATCTCGGACCTCAAGCTGGCGGTTAGGACGGGTAAGGAGCAGCAGGCCAGCCTCGAGGTAAAGCTGAGAGAGATGGAGAGACACGTCTCGGAGCAGGCTGGGGACTGCCAACAGCTGGAGATGCAGTGCGAGGAGCTGTGCGGCCAAAGGCGAGAGCTGACACAGCGAGTGGAAGCCAGCGAGGAGGAGAATGCGAATGTTAAGGAAAAGTACTCCTATCTCAAGTCCCAGTGGAACGAGAAGGTTGGAGTGATTACTACGATAGAGAATGAGATGGCCCAGACTAAGCAGAAGTTCTCGGACCGAGAAGCGGAGTTCTTACGGGAGAAGGAGCGCATGGAACAGATGCAGGCAGAGACCAACCGGTATCGAGAGAAAATAGATTTCGAGAAGAAAGAAGCTCTACACGAGATGTCTGCCGAGTTCAATCGGAAGGTTTCAGAGGTGAGAGCAGAAGCGGAGACACGAATCGCGGAAGCGCAGGAAAAGGAGAAAGAAGTGGAAGAGGAGATGAGAGCATTACTTTTCGAGATTTCGCAGGAACGTAAGCATACGCAGCTAAAGTTCCAAAAGCTTACCTCCACAATTCAAGATATTCAGAACAACTTTTGATGTCCTCGATTTCTACTTTTTATCCGCTATAAATCTGAAAATAGTATCCCATGTACTATTATGAACTTACATTTACTTATATAACGATTTATTGTACATCTAATAGTATTTATTTTGCTTTAGCTATCTCACCCATACGAGACGATGTCCAGCACCACCCTAGAAGGACTCATAAACTCAGAGAAGGAGCCTTACAGAGAGGACTCCCAGTCCAAGTACTCCATACCTGGAGACGACGATTATCTGGAGTCAGGAGTCCACACAGGCTCGAAGGTGTCGCAAGCGTCTATTCACGTGAGACTCGGGTTCCTACGCAAGGTATACTTCCTTCTAGCGATGCAACTCACGCTCACAACGATCGTAAGCTTTGCCTTCATAAAGCACGAAGGGATACGAGGCTTCATTGCTGCTCACCCCGGCCTGTTGACGCTGGATATGATTATTCTGTTTCCTATTCTGTTTGCTCTGGTGTTCCTCAAAGACTCACACCCCACCAACCTGGTTCTGCTGTTTACATTCACCCTAGGCGAGTCTGTGATGGTAGGCCATATCGTGACCATGTACGAGCTGCACTCAGTCATCACTGCGTTCGTCCTTTCGCTCTCTGTGTTCTTTATCCTCACCATGTACACCCTGCAGTCCTCCTATGATTTCTCCACTTGGGGGGCCTGTCTGTTCACATTCCTTTGGATCCTGTTGGTAGGCAGCTTGGTGCATGTGTTATTCCCGACGGAAATAGGAGATTTCATGATCTCGATGGCTGGCGCTATTATATTCAGTGGCTTTATAATACTGGACACTCATATGATAATGCATAAAGTTAGCCCGGACGACTATATCTTGGCGACGATCAATCTCTACCTGGACATGATCAATCTATTTCTTTACATCTTAAGGATGATGAAGAGAAGAGACTAATTAGCCACGTAGTTACTTACGCTCAAATGATTTTTTGTTATTTGTAATTACTGTTATCTCCCCTTCCTTGAACGGACTGTGATACTGATTGGT
Source organism: Hexactinellida sp. DTS-2022 (assembly GCA_028753945.1). Taxonomy (NCBI): domain Eukaryota; kingdom Metazoa; phylum Porifera; class Hexactinellida; species Hexactinellida sp. DTS-2022. The sequence continues at coordinate 5,304,058 of JAPNXP010000014.1, forward strand.
TTGTGTGGCTAGCTTATAATTATATGAATATTAACCCCAGACTATTCTAGTATATATTTTTAATACGTGTTAATATCTGTATCATGTTACGTAGTATACCCTACCGTATATAAGGTATCAGAATGAGTACAGTGTAAGTTCGGGTGAGTTATGGGTTCAAATTTCACTTTCCTTGACTCCTTGTGCGAGCCTGTGTCCTCCTTCTGGAGACCGCTGGACGACCCTACGAAGGGCTATGACGAGATAGACTTCACGCTCTGCTTCCAGGACACAATTCTCCTGTCTCTGCCTTGCATTCTGTTTGTTCTGGCTTTTCTCTTTCAAATTTTGTACTACAACAAAACAAGCTTTCGCATTAGTGTTAACTACAAGAATGTGTCTAAGTTTCTGCTTGTCTGTCTCCTGGCTGGTGTTGCCTGTGCCGAGCTAGTCTACTCTATAGTGCGCCTTATACTCCTGCCGAACTCCGTGGCTCCATTCCAGATATACTCTCCCTTAATAGCAGTCGTAACTTTCCTGTTCTGTCTCTCTCTCATTCACTTCCATCGCATTCGCGGCATTTACACTGCGGGCATATTCCACGTTCTGTGGCTAACGCTAATGCTTTATGACATAATCAGGATCCGTACCTATTCTCTGGAAATAGAAGGCACAACTGCTGCCAGTTCTGAGTATGTCTATTTGAGCATTGCTTGCGTGAATCTGTTGGTTCGTTCCACCTTGTTGTTCGTAACTCTGTTCCCTGACGCGATACCAGAGAGCTGGTTCAAAGGCATAGAAAAGCCCATCCCCGAAGAGAGAGCCACTTTCCTCTCCCAGATAACTTGGTGGTGGATGAATGGGCTCATATGGAAAGGCTACAGACGGGCCCTAGATAGGACGGACCTCTGGTCCCTCCCTAGATCGGAAATGACTGCTACATGTGCTCCCGCCTTTCGGAATATTTGGGAGCATGAGTATCAGTCTAGATTGAAGAAGCTGGAAAAGAAACTCAAAGCGAATGGAGATGAGGATGTGTCGTTGAGAACAATGAAAGTTACTGAGAAGTCTCCTCTCATTCAGTCAGCGCCCGTCCATACGGACCCCCAACAAAATGCCAGTGATAAGAACTCCCTATTTATAAACTGTGTGTGGGTAATGGCTAAGGCATACTGGCTGCCGTTCCTCATTAGCGCTGTGTTGAAGCTTTGCAATGATACACTCGTTTTTGTCAGCCCCCAGGTTCTGAAGCTGATGATCTCATTCATACAGAACACTGACGAGCCGTACTGGCACGGGATCGTATATGCTCTGTTGCTCATCTCTGTTTCCATTATACAGTCTATCTTCTTTCAATACCATTTCGATGTTGTGTTCCGTCTCGGCATGAACATCCGATGCTCTCTCATTAGCATGATCTATAGGAAGTCTCTCAGGCTGAGTGCAGAGGGCAAGCAGAAGTGTGCGACCGGAGAAGTCGTAAATCTGATGTCCGTGGACGCGCAGCGGTTTATGGATTTAACCACGTTTATTAATTACCTTTGGTCGGCTCCTTATCAAGCGATTGTTTCAATCGTTTTCTTGTATTTCTCGATAAAATATGCAGTATTCTCTGGACTCATCGTCATGCTGATGCTAATTCCTATGAACAGTGTATTGGCCGCGATCAATCGAAAGATACAGGCCAAACAAATGGCATTGAAGGATAAGCGAATTAAGATAATGACAGAGATACTGAGTGGCATCAAGGTAATCAAGCTGTACTCCTGGGAGTCCCCGCATACCGCTGAGATATTGTCCATTCGGGAGCAGGAAATGAGGATGCTCAAGTACTCTGCTATCCTAAGCGCTATTTCTAACTTCCTCTTCCAGACAGCGCCAGTGCTGGTGTCGCTTGTTTCGTTTGCAACTTTTGTTCTTACGGGTAACGAACTAACTGCAGAGATTGCTTTCGTTGCACTTTCTCTCTTCTCTATTCTTAGGATCCCTCTGGGAGTTCTGCCTTGGACGATATCAATGGTTGTAGAGTGCAGTGTGTCTGTCACGCGCCTGAACAAGTTCTTGAACCTCGAGGAACTTGATAAGAACTCTGTTAACTGGTCTCGGACAGATGTCATTGGCCAGCCAACAATTTCATTGAGAAATGTAACATATTCCTGGCTGAAGTCCGAACCACCCGTTTTGAAAAACTTGAATCTCAAAGTCACTCATGGTTCTCTATTATCGGTCATTGGCCAGGTTGGATCTGGCAAAACGTCCTTCCTAATGTCTCTGTTGGGAGAGATGGAGAAACTCAATGGGGAAGCTAGGATAGCAGGAACTGTTGCATTCGTTCCTCAAATCCCGTGGATGCAAAACGAGACCCTGAAGAACAACATTCTGTTCGGAGCGCCGGAAGACCGACACCGCTACCGAGACGTGCTGAGGGCCTGTGCGCTGGAGAGCGACATCAAGATCCTGCCCACCGGGGACCAGACAGAGATAGGGGAGAAAGGCATCAACCTGAGCGGGGGTCAGAAGCAGCGGGTGAGCCTAGCCAGAGCCATCTATCAGGACTCGGATGTGTATTTCCTGGATGACACGCTGTCAGCTGTCGACGCACATGTCGGCCAGCACATCTACCAGGAGGTCATCGGCCCTAACGGTCTGTTGAAGAACAAAACCAGAATATTCGTTACGCACAACCTGAACTATGTCTCGGACAGTGATTACATCGTTATGTTTGAGAATGGTGCCATAACTGATGAAGGTACCTATGATGCTATAATGCAATCAAACGGGCCGATAAGTCAACTAATAAGGCATTATGCGACAGTGGCGAAGCATGGCGAAGTTCCCATAGAGGCTGCTACGAATCTACCAATAGAAACGGATGGGAAAGAGGGGGAGGATAAAGCTGATACGGTTGAGGAGAAAAAAGGAGAAATTATTTCGGAAGAGACGGTTGAATCAGGCGGCGTGCAACTCAAAGTGCTCCTTGCCTATCTACGGTCTATCGGCGTGATTCTTTCTGTGTGTATTCTTCTGGCTTACATCGTTACAAACGTCGCTAATGGCGGCACGTCTCTCTGGCTAGCAAACTGGAGTAACCAGTACGATGTAGGACCTAACACTACTGGCAACTCGACTAATGGGACTACTGTGGATGTGGCGTACTACCTCGGGGTTTATGCAGGGCTGGGTTTCATTCAAGGGCTCTTCACATTAATATCTTCTTACCTGCTCGCAATAGGAGCAATATTCGCTTCCAGATACTTACATAAAATACTTTTATTGAACGTCCTTCGATGTCCACTTTCCTTCTTCGACAAGACTCCCATCGGAAGAATAATCAACAGGTTCTCGAAAGACATTTATCTCATCGATGAAACAATCCCCAGATCGATCAGCTCTTTCCTAAACGCTCTCTTCGGCATTATTTTAGTGTTCTTTATCATTTGCTATGCCACTCCCCTCTTTATAACTGTCATTATTCCAATGGCCATATTCTACTTTGTGGTGCAGAGGATTTACGTTGCTACCTCTCGGCAGTTGAAGCGATTAGAGTCCATCTCCCGGTCTCCCATTTATTCTCATTTCCAGGAATCTCTGAGCGGCGCTAGCAGCATCAGAGCCTATAAGAGACAGAACGATTTTATTCTGCAGAACGAGTTTCAGTTGGATTACAACAATGAGGCGTACTACCCGAGTCTCTGCGCTAATCGCTGGTTAGGATTGCGGCTGGAAATCGTTGGTCATTTCGTTGTCTTCTTTGCAGCGATTTTCGCAGTAATTTCCAGGCAGCTCTCAATAACAAATGCGGGGCTGATTGGACTGTCGATCAGCTATGCTCTTAGTGCTACAAGTGTTCTGAACTGGCTGGTACGAATGACCTCTGAGCTAGAGACTAATATTGTGGCCGTGGAGAGAGTTAAGGAGTACGCGGAGCTGGAACGAGAGGCTTCTCCGGTGACAGACAAGATCAATCTCCCGGCCGACTGGCCGAAGCAGGGAGTGGTGCAGTTCAACAACTACAGTGTCCGTTACAGAAAGGACCTCGATCCGGTGATCGACAGGCTAGACCTGGAGATCAAGGGCGGCCAGAAACTGGCCATCGTGGGCAGAACAGGAGCGGGCAAATCCTCCCTGACTCTTGCGCTGTTCCGGATCCTGGAGGCAGACGGGGGGAGTATTGTTATTGACGGAGTTAACATAGCCGATGTGGGACTGGACGACTTGCGGTCCCGACTCACCATTATTCCCCAGGACCCGGTCCTGTTCTCTGGCACCCTCAGGTCCAATCTAGATCCCTTTGGTGAGTTAACTTTATGTATATATTTATTTATCAATCCAATGTTACATTGTTATGGTAAAGGTAGTTAGAAATTATATACCAATTGAGTTGTAGTATTCACTTAGTGATAATAATTTATGCAGGTAGTCAGTTGAATTAATTGATACCACCAAAGGTCATTTCTTATTATAAAAACGCCCCAGGATATCAAGTAGCTATTTGGAGACGTAATAGTGTGTAACTCATGATTAATTCAAGAATAACACAATTCCCTAAATAGACTAATTAATGTTTCAGTCATTTGATTCCGATTGTAATTCACTTAGCACATAAATGTAAACTTGATATCAGATGCCCACTCATTAGGACCTATAAATACAGACATTTCTGACTCTAAAGAAGTTCCTAGTTCCCTTATATTATATCTTACAAATAACAATTGAGTTGTAACTTGCTGGGTTGCCACATTTCATTAGCACTTCGACATTTTAATCGCAAATGGCTTCCAACTCCACATTTCTCTATTCCTACTGTCAGCCAGTCTCGCGGTTCTGGGGCGGGCTAGAGAACCCGAGCCGCGGCTACGACGAAATAGACATATCTCTCTGCTTTCAGGACACTGTTCTGCTGGCCGGAGTAAGCCTTGTGTTCTGTCTCGCGACTCTAACTCAAATCCTGTACTACCGTAAGACTAACTTCCGTATTCCCTTAACGCTGGTGAGTCTGCTAAAGGAGTTGTTCATCTCCTTAGACATCTTAGTGGTGGCAGCAGAAGCGATATTCGCAGTCTACATGTACATTGTTAACCAGGACTCTATTGGAATCTTTCAAATCGTAACCCCTATCGTAGTATGCTGTACATTGTTCGTTGCATTGATATTGGTGCAGTATCACCGGTTCAGAGGCATATTCACTTCTGCGCTCTTTCACATATATTGGTTCGTACTGGTGCTGCATGATGGTATAAAGATCCGGACATACTCGCTAGACATTGAAGGTCACGTTTTAAAGCAGCCTTACAGCACAACTACCAGTCCTGTGTTCCTCTCTTTCACTTGTCTAAACTTGCTAATCAGGTTAATCCTGCTAATCGTAACGCTATTTTCTGACAAAATACCCGAGAGCTGGTTCAAAGGGATAGAAAAACCAATCCCAGAAGAGAGAGCCACCTTTCTCTCCCAGATAACTTGGTGGTGGCTGAATGGGCTGATCATCACTGGGTTCAGACGGACCCTGGAGAGATCCGACCTCTGGTCCCTCAACAGGGCAGACACGACCGAGCATTGTGCGCCGCAATTCAGGCACTCGTGGGAGAACGAACTTCGTAAGAAACAAGCGAAATTAGCAAACAGGCCGCATATTAATCAACATGAGTTGTTGTTGAATACGATTAAAAAGTCCAGCGAGAAAGACCCCCTCTTACAGTCTGCAGAAGGTAAGAGCGCTCGGAAGAAAGAACCTGAAAACCCACTCTTTGTTAGTACTCTCACAATCTTGGTAAAGAGCTACTGGTTCCCATTTCTGGTAACTGGTACGTTCAAACTTATACACGACTCGTTAATATTCGTCAGTCCCCAGATCCTGAGTCTCCTGATTGGGTTCGTACAGGACCCGAGTGAGCCTTACTGGCACGGGATCGTATACGCTCTAATACTCTTACTTGTGTCCATATTGCAGTCAGTTTTACTTCACCAGTACTTCCAGAAGGGCTTCGTGCTCGGAATGAACATCCGTACAGCGTTGGTTAACGTTATTTATAGGAAGGCCCTCAGGCTTAGCCACGAGTCTCGCCAGAAGACTACCATTGGAGAGATTGTGAACTTGATGTCCGTGGACGCTCAGAGGTTTATGGATTTAATGACGTACATTCACATGATTTGGTCAGCTCCTTTCCAAGTTATCCTCTCAGTTATATTCCTATATTTCACAATAGGGTATTCGGTTTGTGCCGGGCTATTTGTCATGGTCATGATGATTCCAATTAATGGTGTGATCGCAGCGATCAATCGAAAGTTGCAGAGAATTCAAATGGAGTTGAAAGATAAACGAATTAAGACCATAACAGAGATATTGAACGGTATAAAAGTAATCAAATTATACGCTTGGGAAATTCCTAACCAGGAGGAAGTGTTGGAGATTCGAGAACAAGAAATGAAGGTTCTCAAGTACAGCGCGATTCTAGCGGCTGTGGCTACTTTCACCTGGATGACGGCTCCACTCCTGGTGGCCGTGGCATCATTTGCTACGTATGTCCTGGCGGGAAATCCTCTTACGCCCCAAGTCGCATTCGTAGCTCTGTCGCTCTTCAATATTTTGAGATTCCCCATGAGCATGCTGCCATTCCTAGTCTCCTTTCTCGTTGAATGCAGCGTGTCAATAACGAGGATGAACAAATTCCTAAATCACGAAGATTTGGATCCTAATAGCGTTAAGTGGTCGAAAAACCCTGCGATATTAGGGGAAGCTGCTATTCTGGTTCAACACGCCGACTTTGGCTGGACGAAGGGCGGAGAGCCGGTCCTGAAAAACATCAACATACGGGTTGACCCGGGTACACTGATCTCTATCGTCGGGCAAGTGGGCACGGGGAAGAGTTCCTTCCTGATGGCTCTGTTGGGAGAGATGGACAAACATCGCGGAGACGCTAGACTACAAGGATCCGTTGCATTTGTTCCTCAAATTCCGTGGATGCAAAACGAGACCCTGAAGAACAACATTCTGTTCGGAGCGCCGGAAGACCGACACCGCTACCGAGACGTGCTGAGGGCCTGTGCGCTGGAGAGCGACATCAAGATCCTGCCCACCGGGGACCAGACAGAGATAGGGGAGAAAGGCATCAACCTGAGTGGGGGTCAGAAGCAGCGGGTGAACCTAGCCAGAGCCATCTATCAGGACTCGGATGTGTATTTCCTGGATGACACGCTGTCAGCTGTCGACGCGCATGTCGGCCAGCACATCTACCAGGAGGTCATCGGCCCTAACGGTCTGTTGAAGAACAAAACCAGAATATTCGTTACGCACAACCTGAACTATGTCTCGGAAAGTGATTACATTGTTATGTTTGAGAACGGGACAATAGTAGAGCAGGGGGAGTACGGCGCTGTGCTCAGAGCTAACGGACAGATCGCTCAGCTGATCGAGACCTTCGCGACAACTGGCACCACTGCAGCTTCGCCAGGAGCAGACGGAGATGGAAATGAAGAGGCGACTCCGATAAGTCCAACTGGGGTCGTGTCTCCCACTCAGTTACAGAGGCAGAAAAGCGAAATCGGGAAGCCTGCTGATACGAATGCCGGGACTATCATTGATGAGGAAAAAGCAGATTCTGGCCGTGTGAGTATGCAGGTGGTATACGTCTACGTGAAGTCTATTGGCCTGATACTTTCAACCTGCATTATGATATTCTACATTCTAACATATGTCGCTAGCGGGGGTACATCGATCTGGCTTGCCTTCTGGAGTAATCAGTATCTCCCGAATCCGAACTCTACCAACCAAACAAATGTCACCACAGCGGATCCAAATGTAGCTTTCTATTTGGGGGTATACGCTGGCCTTGGACTAGTACAGGGAATATTCACGTTTGCTTCCACTTATTTCTTTGCCATAGGTGCTATTAATGCATCCCGCGATCTTCACAAAATGGTATTGTTGAACATCATCCGTCTTCCAATGTCGTTTTTTGACAGAACTCCCATCGGAAGGATCGTGAATCGATTTTCTAAAGATATTTATTACATCGACGAAACCATCCCCAGGTCGATTAGAAGCTTTTTGAGCACATTTTTCGTGGTTATCATGACCATCGCGATCATATCCTATGCCACACCTTTATTCTTGACTGTCGTTGTTCCACTTATGGTATTCTACCTGTTTGTACAGAGATTCTATGTCTGCACATCTCGGCAGTTAAAGCGCATTGAGTCCGTGACGCGGTCCCCCATCTATTCGCACTTCCAAGAGTCGCTCAACGGCGTGAGCACTATCCGGGGGTACCGGCTGCAGGGCCACTTCATCAAAGAGAGCGAGAACAGAGTCGACCGCAATCAGGAGGTGTACTACCCCAGCATTTGTGCCAACAGGTGGCTAGCTATCAGGCTAGAGCTGGTGGGCCATTTCGTTGTCTTCTCTGCTGCTCTGTTCGCTGTTATATCGAGACAGTTGCACATAACTAACGCGGGCCTGATCGGCTTGTCCATCAGCTACGCGCTGAGCGTAACACAGGTTCTGAACTGGCTGGTACGAATGACCTCGGAATTGGAAGCTAACATCGTTTCAGTGGAGAGAGTTAAGGAGTACGCGGAGTTGGAAAGAGAGGCTTCTCCGGTGACAGATAAGATCAACCTCCCGGCTGACTGGCCGAAGCAGGGAGTGGTGCAGTTCAACAACTACAGTGTCCGCTACAGAAAGGACCTCGACCCGGTGATCGACAGGCTAGATCTGGAGATCAAGGGCGGCCAGAAACTGGCCATCGTGGGCAGAACAGGAGCTGGCAAATCCTCCCTGACTCTTGCGCTGTTCCGGATCCTGGAGGCAGACGGGGGGAGTATTGTTATTGACGGAGTTAACATAGCCGATGTGGGACTGGACGACTTGCGGTCCCGACTCACCATTATTCCCCAGGACCCGGTCCTGTTCTCTGGCACACTCAGGTCCAATCTAGATCCCTTCAGTAAGTGCGGACAAATAGCAACGGATAAAACAACTTCTACACTTTATTCTATTATGTTTACTAAATAGTTATTGCCCTTAGTTATAATTTAGTTTATAATTCTTTCGTCCTTTAGAAACTCTGCCGGACGCGCGTCTCTGGGAGGCTCTGGAGCACTCGCACCTGAAGCAGCACGTGGAGGGAATGCCGAAGGGCCTCGACTTCATTATTCAGGAGGGGGGAGAGAACCTGAGCGTGGGACAGCGACAAATGGTGTGTCTAGCCAGAGCTCTGCTCAGACGCACGAAGATCCTGGTTCTAGACGAAGCCACGGCCGCCATAGACATGGAGACTGATGACCTTATCCAGAAGACTATTAGAGAGCGCTTCACTGAGTGCACTGTCATTACCATTGCTCACCGTCTTAAGACTATTCTCGACTACGATCAGGTCGTGGTGCTCTCGTTCGGAAAGTCTATTGAGCACGATACCCCAAAGAACCTGATCGATAAGAAGGGCTCCTTCTACGACTTGGTTAAGGAGGCAGGACTCCTGTGAAGTCTCGTTTTACGCTTTGTAACTTAGAATGGGGAAATAAGGTGGTTTGGATTGTCAGTGTTTGTTTGTTTTTACCGTTGCTTTTAACTTGTAATTACGTACCGTCATTCTTATTTACTTTTATTGAATGCTTTCCTTTTAATTCATTAACTTACATATGAGATAAAATAGAAATATCTCTCACTGTATTTACACAACTGTAAAGCATTTTATTTGCTGTATGATATATTAACTTACCAGTTTTCTCTCTCATGATTGTTTTCAACGTTGATTAACTCATATAATTAGCTAATCCTATTGTGTTAGAGATTTTGTCTTTTTGGGCGGTTTTATTCTTACTGGGTTCTATAAATATGCAGCCCTCTCGAGATCTAATATTGTTTATTTGATTCTAAACTACTTCTAATACATATTTCTGAATCTCTCTATATAACTGTTCTTCTACCTCAAGAATTATTACCCTGGGATGTTTGGTATAAAGTACAGTGGCTATTCAGATCTAAATCAGTATTTTGTTGATTAACAACTTGTTGTTTATCAGTAATAGTTTATTTTTACAGCAACAGGTTTCGTAATTTGGAGATTTCATTGCAATTAATGGTGTACTTCTAAATATAGAATCCAAACTATGTTCTAAGCTATTTAAACTGATTACGTAGTAACTAGACGTGTGGCTTTGTATAGCGAACCCAATGAATAGGCTAATATTTTATGTATATAGATAGGACCAGCTGTATCAGTAAAACTAACTTATAAGTAATTGGTCAATCAATTTATTAGTCCAAATAACTATATGGAGTCTGAGTATGTTGGTTGCGGCTGGCTGAGCCGTAAGAAAACGATTATCTGCCCTCTCTCGCAAGCCTGCGATCAGGAGGAATACGTAGATGATTATTTCGAGGAGTATTCTTTCGAAGAAGCGTCTCTCTATCTGAACTCCTTCACAATTAACCAGATGGCCTCTATGGCGGGCGCTGCGCCCTCCCGCCGTATGCTCGATAGCGCCTCCACCATATGTCGCCGGGCCATGATATCTCCGTACTGCATGATCCTGGGACTAGCCTATGCCAAGCAGTACCACAGGCTCTGCATTGACAGACAGGTTGCAGTCAAGTTTAACACTTTAGAACTGTTCTTAGTCTCCATGATTCTCTCTAACAAATTCCTGATCGATAACGGCGAGTACGAAGCCATTGGCAACAGAGAGTGGGCCGTTCTCAGCAACAAGTCTCTGCAGGAAGTCAACACTCTGGAGACCCAGTTTCTCAGCGCGATTGAGTGGAAGCTGTACATGTCTCCGCAGGAGTTCAACGCATTCAGCAGAGAAGTGGAAGCTCAGATCGTAAGCGACCTGGTCAAGCGGAGAGGCTACTGCACTTATGGGGAAATGCTCTCGCTATTCAAGTGCGAAAATTTCAACGCCAACTTTCACACCTCCGTAAGAAATATGGGCCTCGCATTTCTCTCTTCATTCGCGTTCTATTTGACGGGAGTTTTAGCTCTCAGCGCAGCTGTCAAAGGTCTGAGTTATTTGTCACAAGCGTCAAATAGGAATAATGTACAGCAACATACACACAACCCAATTGAAGGAAAAGAAATGGTTTTGACGATTTTAAACACTTCGCCAGATATCAATCTACAGCGCAATTCCCCCCACTCTCCTGCAGCAGATCTCTCCGACCCATATCTCCTATCGAGTGTCAATCTGACTCGCAAGCCAAGCGAAATAGATTTTCTAGAGTATTCGTCTGTTTGTGACAGAGCTTGTAAACAGTTCCTCTCTCCTCTGAACCTGACTACCTCGCCGCCCTACTCCCTGGTCCAGGGGCTCTCCTAGCACACCTATAACCTTAGCCATTCAGAGATTTAATTGTTGATTTTATCCTATCATTTCTTAGGTTTTGAACTTGTGATTAGTACTCATTAATTAAATTCTGTCTTACTACTGCCCGTGTTAATGTCGCTTACGAATGCTAGGTGTCCGATGGATTCAGATAAGGTGCCGAGCGACCTGGGGTACCTCGAGGGGTGCGGGGTCATTCTCTCCCCGGAGGAGAAGGCCTGTCTGCAGACCAGTCTCATCCTGGAGCGGACCAAGAACAAGTTCTCTCGCGTGAGCTTCTGGGGGAAGATCCAGGGCGTGAAGCGCAACTACTACGTGGCGGTGGGGGTGGGCGCGGACCAGGTGCACAGCCGGAAGTACCTCTGCTCGCAGGACTGCCTCGAGTGGGGCCGCATGAACCACGTGACGCCCGACATGCTCCAGAAGGCGCAGAAGGTGAAGGGCCGCTTCACGGGGGACCCCGCGTTCGTGTACGAGCAGTCGGAGACGCTGTACACGCAGGAGGCCAGCGGCCAGCCGGACAGCAGCAGCAAGCTAGAGATGAAGGAGGAGGACAGACTCGCCGCCGTCGTCAAGCTGGTCGAGAAGGAATGCAGTCTGGCCCCCAGGGGCGCTCTCATGAAGACGCCGCTCGACCAGGTCATAATGAATGGCTCCTTCGAGGGCCTGTCGGAGGGCCACTCGCGAAAGCTGTCCTCCTACCTCCACCTGAGGGAGCTCGCGAAACCTGACACGGACTCGAGTGCCGACCCCGCGTTCGACTTCCTGGAGCCGCTGGACAGGGACGTGCCGGTCGGCTGCTGGACGCTGCAGGCGGAGCGCGGGAGCGGACTGGTGGTGCTGCGGTCGCTGGGCTGGCCCGGCTTCTCGGCCTTCCACGTGCCGGGCACCAGCAAGCACGGGTACCTGTACTTCGGGACCGGCGAGAAGAACTACGATCTGCCCTTCATGCTGTAATGCTTAGCCTATAGTAGGACTCTCTACCGTTACGTCACTTACTCTGTTATCTCATTATCTGTATTAAACTCGTGTTACTCACTTAATTAAATGCCCAGTAGTAAAATACACATCGAGTACGTATATAAAAATAAACAAACAATTCTTGAACCAGTATCGAGCGCTATTTAGTTGTGAAAGGCGGCACGAGCACGAGCGGCAGTGCCTCGTGCTGGTGCAGACAGCAGTAGCTGGCCAGCTCCGTCAGGTCCTGGCAGCTCGGCTGCGCGCCCGACAGAAGCGTGCCCCGGGAGGTGCACTCTATGAGGCACTCCCCGATCTGGGGGTCCGGGCCTAGCTCCAGCAGGAAGTATATCGTGAGGAAGGGAATGGAGTCGCTGCTGAAGACTAGGAACGAACCTCTGGGCGCGAGAGGGGAGGAGAAGAGCCCCTTTACGTCTGCGGGGGGGTTGCAGTTCTGGTACCAGATGGAGCGGGTCTCTTTCAGGTGCGCCTTGAGACTCTCCTCCTTGTAAGAGATGTGACTCAGCAGCTTGTGCCGCTTGGCGTCGAACGAGAACGCGAATGGGTACGCCACGTCCCGCACCACGACGGCACTCTCGCCTCTCTGCCTGAGCCGCACCAGCTGCAGACTGTTGGCCAGCAGCGCCGGCAGCGAGCTGTGCGTGTCCCGGAATGTCCCCAGCTTTATGGACAGCTCCGAGTTGTTCTTCAGCACCGGGAAGTGGAGAATGGACTGGAGCGAGTTCTTGATGGAGAGAGTGTAGTTGGCGCCCTCGCTGACGGTGAGAATGAAAGAGCCGACATGTCGGTAGCACAGCAGAGAAGTGATGGTGCCCTCGTCAGCCACCTCGTAATACCAGAAGTCCTTGTTGGTTGTCAGGTAGAACTCGAGCTTGAGTCTGTCGAACAGGTTCTGCGCGTGCGAGTTGGACGGGTGGGCGGCCTCGGGGGGCTTGGGGTACCTTAGGTGGCAGGGCAGGTATCCGCCGGAAGTAAAGAGAGTCAGGTAGCTGAGGAGGGTAGACAGGGACGGGAATATGATCGGACACTCTTGTACCTCAAACCCGAAGCGGGAGCCTTTGAGTTTGCAATCGAATATGACATTTTGTTCGAAGTAGATGGAGAGGAACTTTATTCCCTTATCCCTGCACTCCCATATAAGGAAGTTAATGGCGTGGTCCGTGTTAAGCCGGGCGTGCACTTCCTCTGCGGAGCTGCCGGTCAGCAGCCAGCGCCTGTGTCCGCCCGCTATCTCCCTGGCGCGGGCGTAGATGCGCTCCTTCTCGAGGAGAGAGACGGGGTAGTCCTCCAACTTGACTCTGTCGCCGGGGCTGAGCGCCGCGGGCGGGAACAGCCGCGGGGATATGAGGTACAGGTCCGCGGAGAGGGTGCTCGAAAGCGCGCAGAAGTGCGTAAGCAGCGAGGAGAGCGAGAAGAAGTACTCGGGGGACTCCCGGATCTTGTAGCGCCGGTACAGAATGCCGATCTTGTGCAGCTGTATGCTGGCGTTGTGGATGAGCGGGTCCACGCGCACGTAGAGACTTATGAACCCACTCGCGTCCGGGTCCGTGATGCAGAAGGTCCCCACGTCCGTCTCGTGCATGAGCTGCTCCACCTCCCACTGGCTGCAGACCGTGTCCAGGTACCAGCGGTCCAGGTTAAGCGCCATCTCCTGGCACAGCCCGGCCGACAGGTGCGAGGGGGACCGCAGGATCTCCGGCATGTCCCGACTCGGGACCGCCGCGGCCTGGTTAACCTCCCCCAGCACCAACTCGAAGTCGGACCAGCTCCTGAGGGTGCTCGTCTCGTCTATCCAGCCCCCCTTCTGCATCTTGTCCTCCCACTTGCGGAAAGCTCTGTCGAACACGGAGTCCGGAGGCAGGGCCTCGCGGCTGTCGCTGTCGCCTGCGAATTTGTGAGGTGTGAACTTCCGCGAGGAGGAGTATATGATATCGAGCTGCTCCTCGAGTGGATAGTCGTCTAGGTTGTGGAATATGTCCTCTACAGGGGCCGGGGAGCTGGCGAAGGGCAGCGGCGTCTCCTCCATGAGGCCCGGCGTGAGGGACGGGAGGGCGTGCGGCTCTTGGATCTGAAACTCGCTTTCGACAAACTTCTGAGAAGACTTCTTCTTGGAAATGGATTTCTTGTTAACAGTCGCGTATATGGCGGGCGGGTTGTTTGGGGACGCTTTGAAGCCGGGGTTGCTGCTAGAAGCCATAACTAGGAACGGAGGCATTAATTACATAATTAACTAAGTTAGAATCAGGTTGATAATTGTGTATTCAATAGAGGTGTCATAAAGCAGTTATCAATCAGTCGCAGGTCGCGGGTCGCGGCTTCGCCTTCCGCGCGTGGGCCTTTGAGTCCTGCTTGAGGAGACTCAGCATCGGCTCCCAGAGCTCCTTCTCGCCCACGCGGCTGCGCGCCGTGCGCAGCAGCAGCGGGCACCACCCGAAGTGGCAGTGCTCCAGCAGCTTGACCCGGACCCCGTGCGCCAGCGAGAGGCACCGGATCACTCGCAGACCGAACTTGTCGATGCGCGTGGAGATGGCCAGCTGGTTCTGGTCGCTCTGCACGAACTGAGTTATGATGGAGTTGACCAGCTCCGGGTCGCGGAGCAGGTTCCGCTTGTCCTTGGCCCGGTTCCCCGCGGGCAGGTCCCGCATGACCGCGTCCGTCTGCCCCGGCTTGCACAGGATGCTCTCGAAGGTGCTCTCCTCGTCGTCTGCGTCCAGGTTGGTGACGTCACTAGCTCGCTTGTGGCTGGACACGGCGGGGGCGGGGCGGGGAGGGAGCTTGTCGGAGGGCAGATGCCTGCTAGCGGGGGGAGTGGACTGCCGGTCTGTTTCTATGCCGACGTACTCCTCGTTGCTGTCGGTGTCGCTGGGCACCAGACTGTCGCTAACCGTCTTGCGCTTGTTCATGATGCGCTTCCGCTTGCTGGACTTGCCGCGGCAGAGCTCTTCGTCCAGACAGCCCAGCTCCTCGTGTTCCGACTCGTTCTTATGAGAGAGGAAGCTCTTGTCTACGAACTTGAGTTCCTCCAGGCGACTGACCACGTCTTTGGATGCGGTCACCTGAGTGACGCACAATCTCGAGAGGAAGTTGGGAGGCAGCGCGGTTTCTCTCGCCCCCTGGCAGCTGAGACTCTGCGGCAGTTCGAACAGGGGACAGTCAATGCTGACGTCAGTCTCGCTCCCCACTTCGTAGTACTGCTCTATTATCTTTCCGTCGATCAGCTTCTGCTTCCGCTTCCGGTAGGTGATCCGTCCTTTCCTCAGGCGCTTGCGCTTTTGCAGCTGTTTCACTGACATACTTATTCTCTACAACAGTTATGTTGTGTGCTAAATTACTGTAAGGAACGACTGGTATTGGTGGACAGCTGAATTTCGCAAATATGGCCTGGATTTGTGAAGACAGTTGCAATGACCTTTGATCGTTACAAGGCCTTTGTAAAGGATTTATAAGTACAGTATGAATAAATGGGATTATTAGTTATCCATTTTGTTTCTATTTACAATCCGGACTCAGGGGCTATACAGGAGATATAAAATAACAATCTACTGACAGGTGGAGTTCAATTAGACTTGGTAGCCTCGCCACCAGTGGTGGAGGTTCGCTTCTTCTTACTGAGAGAGGAAACAAGGGTGGGAGAGCCCAGCAGCTGGGAGCAGGCCTCGCAGACGCGCGTCTCCTTGCTCTGCTGGTTGTCAGCTGTCCACTGGGAACACTCGTGACAGAAGAGTCTGCAGCAGTGCCTGCACCTGTGCTTGCGCCGCGTCATGTTGAACTGGTTCCGACAGACGGGGCACTGGAGCGCGTCCTCCTCGTACTCCCAGCGGAGCAGCTTCCGCTCGTCCTCCAGCTCCGCCACCTGCTTCTGCAGCCGCTGCGAGAGCCGCACGAAGTCCCGCTGCACCTCCTCGCTCGTGTTCAGCTCCTTCTTCAGCAGCAGCAGCACGCACCCCTTCTCCTCCAGCTCTGATCCCAGCTGGGAGTTAGACTCACCCAGGCGCCCTGTCTCTGCCTCGCTCTTCTGCGTGATGGCAGCCAGCTCCGCCTCCAGACGCTGGTTCTCGCAGAGGAGCTCCTCTTTCGTCTTCTGCACAATCTCCAGCTGGGTCCTCAGCTGGCTCACCTCGCTAGCCTGCTTCTTCTGGACCACAATCTCCTCTGCAAAGGAGGTCTCCACGCTCTCCTTCTCTCTCACGAGCCGCTCTATCTCCTCCGCCCGGTCCGTGAGTCTGCTGCCCAGCTCGCTGCCCTGCTTGCTCTTGGCGTCCTGCAGGAAGTCCAGCTGCTGCTGCAGCGCCGCCACGTTGCTCTCGGCCTCGGACTTCCGGTACTTCTCCTCGTTGAGCTGCGCGCTGTAGTCCTTAAGCTCGCCCACGCGCTGCGACTCGAGGGAGGAGTAGCCGCCCTCTATCTGTCGGATGCGCAGCAGCAGTTTCTCCCTGTCGTTCATGAGCGCCGCTATCTGCTGCTGCGCGTCCGTCTTGGCTATGCTCAGTTCCTGCCGCATCTCTCCCAGCAGCTCCGCCAGGGCCGTCTCCTTCTCCGAGTACGCGTCCTGGATCGGCTTAAGTCCGGACAGCTGCTGTGCGGCCTCCTTACGCATCTCAAGTTTAACCTTCCTCTCCTTGCTCAGCGCCAGCTTCTGCTGGTCGACTGTAACCTTAAGGAATGTCATCTGCTTCTGCGTCTGGCTGGTCTCCATGGGCCCAGAGGACCGACTGGTCTGCAGAGCGGCCACCTCCTCCTCCAGGCCCCGCTTCTCGCCCTCCAGCTGCTCCAGGCGCCCCCGCGCCTTAGAGAGCTCCTCCCTTAACAGACCGGCCCCGCCCTCCTCCGACAGCTCCGCCAGCCGCCCGCTCAGCTCGGGCGTGCTGCACAGCGGCTCCCCGGGACCCAGTCTAAACCTGACCGGGGACTCCGTCAGGAGGGAGACCTCTGCCTTGGGCGGGCCCGGGGGGAAGAGGGGGTGTCTGAGGTACTCCTGCACTATGTCCCAGTCCAGCTGCGAGAACTCCGCCGGCCGCTCCGAGAGAGACACCTGGCAGACCGTCAGCAGCTGCTGCAGCTTGCTGGCTGTGGTTTTGAGTTTGTTCAGCTCCTTGTTGATCCTGGAGAGGTGTCCGGTCAGAGACGCGTTCTTGTCCATCAGTTCGTAGTTGTCGGCTCTCAGCTCGTCCAGCAGACCTTCGTACTTAGTGCAGCGCAGCTGGCAGTCCCTGGCGGCGCCCTCCAGGCTCCGAATGCGCTCCTCCGTCTCGCGACGCGTGTCCAGCTCGCTGCGCGCCTGGCTGATGTCCAGCACCTGTTGCACCACCCCGATGGAGGAGCTCTCGAACAAAGGGTCGAACATCTGCACGTGGCTCCCAGGCGCGACGTCTGCGCTGGACAGGATTGTGCTCATAAAGGCGTCGGACTCCTGAGTGGGAGGGACCGGCGTGTCCGCTCCCAAGTTGATGAGGTCTCCCGGCTTGGCAAGGGCTGCCTGCTCCCTTGTCTCCAGCTGCCGGCGGAGACTGGCTATCTCTCTCTCGAGCGGGAGAACCACGTTCTTGAGCTTGGAGCTCTCCTCCTGGGCTCTGCTCATCTGGTCCTCTAGAGATGGGTTGGGCTTGGGGGCCTCCTGGGAGGCCTTGAGTTTGGAGAGCTCCTCTATCAGGTTGTTCCTCTCGCTGACCCACTTCCCCTTCTGCATGGACACGATCTGCAGCTGCGCCTGGTACTCCTGCAGCTGCAGGTGGTAGCTCTGGCGCAGCGAGACCTGCTCCTGCTCCAGTCGCCCCCGCAGACCCTCGTACTCCTGCTCGTCCATGGTCTGCGAGAGCTTCAGCATCTCCATGGCCTCGCTGTGCTCGCTGCCCAGCGCCTCCAGCTGCTCTCTATAAGCGCTGTTCTCAGCTGAGAGCGAGTCGATCTTATCCTGCTGCAACTTCAGCTCGGACTCCTGCGTTAGCAGAATGTCTTTGAACTTGGAGCGCTGCTTGTTGAAGTCCGACTGGAAGGTCTCCAGCTTGAGCTCCGCCTCCAGCAGCTGCGTCCGGACCTCTGTCTCTGTCGCTGTCGCTGTCTCTCCTTGCGACATCTAGTCAGCTGCTAATAACTACCTGCTAAGAACTATATCGGTTACAAGCATGCTACTACCAATTATAGCAGTAATTTCGGAACAATCGCTTATAGAAGTGGCATACAGAGTGACAAAGGTAATCAATTAAATTCTAGCGATATAGAAAGTCGGCATCTATGTTGGCCGCTATTTCCTTCTCCCAGCGGTCTCCGTTGTTGAGCAGCTTCTCCTTGTTGTACAGCAGCTCCTCGTGGGTCTCAGTCGAGTACTCAAAGTTGGGTCCCTCCACAATCGCGTCCACTGGACACGCCTCCTGGCAGAATCCGCAGTAAATGCACTTGGTCATGTCTATGTCGTAGCGCGTGGTCCTCCTGCTCCCGTCCGCCCGCTCCTCCGCCTCTATCGTGATGGCCTGGGCCGGACAGATGGCCTCGCAGAGCTTGCAGGCGATGCAGCGCTCCTCGCCGTTGGGGTACCTCCGCAGGGCGTGTTCCCCTCGGAACCTGGGGCTGAGAGGGCCTTTCTCGAAGGGGTAGTTGATAGTCACCGGCTCCTTGAACATAGATCCGATTACTATCATTAGTCCGGTGATCAGCTCGGTGAGGAGCAGCGTTTGGGCGTTTCTGTCCACGACGGACTTCCAATCGAAGGGAATATCGTCCGGCTGTCCGGCCACGTAGATGTAGCGGTGAGCAGGTTGCTGCTGGGAGGAAAAAAACCTCTGGGGGAATATATTCGGTCGGTAAATTAGCGATCTGAACAACTTTGAGGCCAAACTGTGGAGGCGAAACATGACTAATTATAAAATATAAACCGCTCTAATCTATAAATTATAATTAGACGCTGGCTAGTTACATAAAATAGGTTATTTTGATCGAGTCTAAACCATTAATAAATAGTGTTGATGGATTTGGTTCAAATCCAGTTGTCTTCTTGTCGGGTATTAGAAAGTTCTAGGCGCATGCGCCCAGTACTTTCTAATATATGGTCATCAAGTGGTTGAATTGACTATGCTAATGATTTGCTTGCATCTAGAAACTCTGAATCTACGATTATTGTTACTGTTTGTAAATATAAGCAGTCAATAGCTCAGAGATAATGCAAGCCCCTGGTGTGCACCCCCAGGCTCCCGAGGAGGACGAGATTGTCAACATTTGGAAGCACAACTTGGAGGACGAGTTCTCCAGGATCCGTCTTATTGTGCAGAAGTACCATTGGATAGCGATGGACACGGAGTTCCCGGGGGTGGTGGCGAGGCCGCGGGGCGAGTTTCGGTCCGCTGCCGAGTACCAGTACCAGATGCTGAGATGCAATGTGGACATGCTGAAGATTATACAGCTGGGGATCACGTTTTTCGATGCGGATGGAAATAAAGTAACCTCTATACTACGATTAGTTTGTAGGATGGTATAATAACATTGTTTCTTCAGCCGGAGAAAGGCCCTTGCACCTGGCAGTTCAACTTCCGGTTCAACCTGGGCGTAGACATGTACGCACAGGACTCCATCGAGCTGCTGAATAACTCCGGAATGGATTTCAAGCGACACGAGGAGGAGGGGATAGAGATCCCGGAAATCGCGGAGCTGCTTATCTCCTCCGGGCTGGTGCTGTGCGACAACGTAGGGTGGATAACGTTCCATTCGGGGTACGACTTCGGATACCTGCTGAAGCTGCTGACCTGCCAGAACCTCCCAGTGGAGGAGTCAGAGTTCTTCGATCTGCTGCGTCTCTACTTCCCCAAGGTGTACGACGTGAAGTACATCATGAAGTCCTGCAAGAACCTGAAGGGGGGCCTGCAGGAGGTTTGTTACCAGAGTTGCGTTATTAGCGGAGCTGTGACGCTGTGGTAGGTGGCAGACACGCTGGTGATAGAGCGCATCGGAGAGAAGCACCAGGCTGGGTCCGACAGCAATCTGACGGGCGCCGCCTTCTTCAGAATGAAACAAATGTTCTTCGAAGGAGAGATAGACGACGAGAAGTATAACGGGTACCTGTACGGGCTGGGACCTTCCTTCACAAGTGGAAACACCATGGCCAACCCCCCGGGCCTGGCGCCGGTGACGCAGGCCGCGCCGCTCCCCCCTGCCCCCGCTGCGGCTAGTAGCGCCGCGAGCGGACAGACTGACTAATAGCTATTCTGAGATTCTATCGGTTTATGATTATCTGTAATTAATTAAACGTGCTGCTTGTGTATTAGCATTGAATGGCAGAGAAGTCAGCTGACTCCTCTCCCACCTCCCCGCTGTCCCTGCTCCTAGGCGAGCAGACCCCCGGGTCCCCGGCTCGCTCGCTCAAGCCACGCTACCTAAAGTCCTGCTCCTCCAAGTCCATAGACCTGGGCACCGACTGGCACCCGCTCAACAGACTCAAGAAGCTGTCCAGCTTCGGGTCGGACAGTCTCGGGGAGATTTCCGCGCAGACCGCTCAGGGCGACGAGAAGAAGCTCGCTCAGCTCTACGAGGCTAAGCTCAAGCGGCTCCAGCAAAAGGTAATTCCCCACCTACCCATCCAGTGTGTTATGCTATCTGCAGGTGACAGACCTGACGAGACTGTACAGAGAGAGCGAGAGAGACGCACAGCAGAAGCTGCAGTTCTGGCAGAGCAAGTTCCTGTCCACTTTCCAGGCGCTGAAGAGCTCCCAGAGCTCGGAGCTGTCGGCGGAGGCGCTGCAGCAGCTCAACGGGAAGATCGGCAGTCTCGAGCAGCAGATTGATGAAAGCCTGGGACAGGGAGGTGAGCTAATTCGGATATTCTTATTCCATTGACGAACAAACCAAGTTCTACTGTATTCGCATATTGTAACACGTTATGTCCAGGGGAAGAGGAGCTACGCGCGCACAGATTCAATAAAGAAATGCTCTCCAAGCTAAAAAGCTCACACCAAGAGAAGAAACAGCTGATTGATCAGCTGACCCAGTTTAACGACAAGTTCTCCACAATATCCACAAGCATGGATGCCTACACCCACAAGCTGGACTCTCTCCTCATAGAGTTAGTTTTATAGCACACATGTATAGCGTGTTTAGCTGAGTGCTGTTTAGCGGAGATGCAGACAGCAGCGTGAAGCGGGAGCTGGAGAACGCGCGCAGCACGATAGAGCGCCTGGTGCGCGAGCGCGCGCAGCTGGAGGAGGTGCTCTCCCGTCTGCAGACCGGAAGCGGGGAGCTGAGGGGAGAGCTGCTGGCGGCCGGCGGGCGGGAGGATCAGCTGATGAGCGAGAGAGACAGGGCCAGGGACCAGCTGTCCGAGATAAACAGACAGCTGCAGGGCAGAGAGAACGAGCTCGGGGAGCGCGAGAGAGACAACCTGTCTCTGGTGGGGCGCCTGGAGGCAATGAATGGAGAGGTGGCGCAGCTGCGGAGAGAAGTGGAGGCCAGGGGCAGGCACTGCGAAGAGAACAAGTTAGTATACTGTAGCTATACCTTATATATGGTGTGTTATACGTGGAATCTAGACAGAGATACTCGATTCAGTCAGATGACGCCATGAACACAGAGCAAGGTAATTACCTCTCAGATTGTATTAGCTATCTTGTGTTGATATAAGGTTGTTAGCTGAGCTGGCAGAGAGCAGGGATCAGCTGATACAGCTGCAGGATCAGCTGTCAGCCGCGAGGGAGAAGATACACAAGCAAGAGGAGGCCCTATTCTCTCTGAGAGTTAGTAGGCACTGTCTATAACACTATA
The DNA here is from genome assembly GCA_028753945.1 of Hexactinellida sp. DTS-2022. Classification (NCBI taxonomy): domain Eukaryota; kingdom Metazoa; phylum Porifera; class Hexactinellida; species Hexactinellida sp. DTS-2022. Next base: position 5,326,084 of record JAPNXP010000014.1, read on the forward strand.
CTGGTTATGCTATGTCTCGTTAGGATAACGGGAGAGCCGAGGAGTCAGCTGACCTCGCTATGGAGGTGGCGGGGCTGCAGGAGAGACTGACTGCCGGACAGATAGCGCTGGAGGAGCAGAGGGCGCAGTCGGAGGAGGCCCTCAGGAAGTGAGAGCTCTCTCCTGTGACGAGTTATGTAGTTATTCTCTGCTATTAGGAAGAGGCTAGAAGTGGAGGTGTGCCAGAAGAAGTCTCTGGAGAGGAACCAGGAGCAGACGGAGCTGCTGGAGCAGCAGTCGCGTCTGCAGCAGCTGCTCAGGGACCGGGGCCGGGGCTGCGAACAGCTGGAGAGACAGGTCACCGATCTGAGCAAGGCGCTGCAGGCCTGTCTGGAGATGCAGGAGCAACTGGTCGAGTCCTTCCACGTAAAGCAGCAGGACATCGACAAGCTGACGGGGCAGGCCAGCACGCTGCAGCGAGAGCTCTCCAAGTCCACCGACAACCACATTCTAACCAAGTCCCAGCTGCAGGCGCTCAACCAGCGGCTCCAGCTGGAGACCGATCAGGCAAGTATAATAGCTTTATACGGAGCTGTGTGTTATGTGTGTTGTGTGCAGGCGAGGAGCTTCGAGAAGAAGCTGAGAGACTCGACGCGCGAGAAGAGTCTGCTGCAGCAGGAGATAAGCCAGCTGCAGCAGTCGCACGAGAGGAGCAGGTCCATGACGTCACCGCCCGGCTCGGACCCAGAGGGGGTCCCCACGCGGCACTCGTATCCGTACCTGAGCGAGGAGCCGCTGGCGGAGGGCCTGCAGCGACAGACGGCCAGCTCGATGCCCGCCGTGCTGCCCGCGCCCGAGAGCAAGGGCTCCCCCAACTTCTCGCAGCACTACCGACGAGCGCTGCAGAAGGGGCTCAGCCGCGTGGAGCTGGGAGAGAGCGCCTCCAAGGTGCGGGAGGACCCCGACAGCTCGCCCGACTGCAAGCTGTACTGGGTGCGCCGCGTCTCCGAGATGAGTCTGCAGATGAAGGAGAGCAGCGAGTACTGGAGCGCGCAGGTCAAGGAGCTCACGCTGCAGCTGGAGGAAGCCAAGCACTCCGACTCGGACCAATGAGCCGTCTGGCGCTATTAAGATCGGACCGGTGCACTTAGTAATCTATTTTTATATTTCTTAAAGTTATTAATCAGCAATCCCCCATTTGTTATGTGAGTATCACCTTTCAGTGCGTGGGGAATTAGTATATCGGCCTTAGTTATAATAGGCTTGCTATGATGATCAAGTTACTCTGGAAATATCTGAAGAAGTTAGTCCTTATTTCCATAGTCTTCTGCTGGTTATGTTAATCAACTTGATTGTACAATTCTAATATTTATCCACAGATGGATTTGTGCCCGGTTTTCCAGGGCCTGGCCACTAGTCTCTCTCTCTACAGGAAGGAACCTACCAAACAGAATCAGAGAGAAACCGAGCATCAGCTCGATTTGGTTCTAACACTTTCCAGCAATGGGAGACAGTTAGGTGTGAAATCTAAATCTATCATTATTGGGAATGACGTCATCCTGTCCGGCTTAACTGATCTTATAGAGAAGCGGTCCCACGCCCCCCATCTGATCCACAAGGCGCTAATGATACTCAGCTACTTGATTCTGGACAAAGACGTATTGGAGCACTTGCTGACTCATTCAACACTAATTTTACGACTAGCTCGTTTTCTAGAATATTCCACCGACCCCCTACACCAGTCCAGTCTCCTCCAGTGCATCAAGCTCCTACAGGCGCTCACGTACAAACTGACGGTCGTATGTCCCAACGGACACATTGAGGATGTCCTGGACTACTGCGTGCACGGGGTAGTGTCCGTTAGCCGCGAAGAGGACAGGACTGCTTCTCTCGAAATACTCTCTAATCTGTCTTTCGCGAATGTGAGTGTGCAGGCGTATCTGAAGGGCCTGTCCACCGCCAGCGCTCTCAACCGGATGCTGATCTCCAACATGAAGGACGAGTCTCTCGTTGTTATAATCCTCTCGCTGAGCATCCTCTCCAGCCTCTGGCTGAACGAGGATCTGGGAATGAGGATATTCAATGGGAAGAATATTGAGCAGACTTTCCAGCTGATCTTTAAACTGATCTGCCAGTCGCCCGATAAGACGGAGGACTCCCATTTAGTGGTCAGGTCAGCTGTCGATCTGTTCCGCAGCATCACCCAGGCCCCCAGGATACAGAGTGCCCTAGAAGAGTACCAGCTGTTGCCTAAATACCTACAGTCAGTGTGCAGACTGTTCTCTATCGCAGACGGACAGCGCGCCTGCTTGCTGCTGGAGCTGCTGCTGTCCATGTGTAAGATCGAGGTTCCAACCAATCTGTTGGTTAGAATTGTGTTCTTCGAAGGAGACCGCTCTCCCCCCGCCGCCTTCCTCGACATACTCGCTTGGGTTTCGCAGCCGCTGCAGCATAGCCAGGCAGCCACGTTCCTAGCAGTAGATCTGCTGATGGAACTGTTTGAGATAGACCCAGGCCCCTCCAACGTAATCTCCCACCTCGCGCCCGCTCTCTCCAAGCAGCTGACAGTAGCGATCAGCTGTCTCCGGGCCGAGCGGAACGAGCTGCCTTGCGGGAGTCTCTATTTGACCAAACTAACCAAACTGCTGCATCTCACTAGCACGGTGTCCAAACATAGCGCCCATTTGCAGTCCCTCTCCGAGGCAGTTTCAGAGCAGCCACTGATTGAGCTGTACACGTTTATCCTCGCGAGTTCTCACTCCCTGTTCGCGGCTGAGGACCAGTCAGAAGAGGCTCCAGAGAGGAAGGCAGCCACTATCCAGCTCCTGTTGGCTACGATTAAAATACTATCCACACTCAAGGCCGCTAAGCCGTTGTACCGAGAAGCCTACCAGTCGGTTCTCGAGGACCCCCGGCTCCTGCCGTACCTCTCGCACGCCCTCACGCACAGCGGCCGCAGGGAGACTCTGCTGGCGCTGGAGCTGCTCAGAGAGGCGCTGCAGACGCCCAACTTCCACATTTCCAACTTCGGCAGTCTCCTGGCCTCCACTGCCTTTAACCAGCGCGAGCAGGTGCGACAGCTGAGTGTGCAGCTGAGCTCTAAGCTTCCTAGCAAGCCCAGCGAGGAGAGAGCGCCGCCCGGGCCCCCGCTCAAGCTGGACTCCGTCTCTGTGGATGACTCCATTAAGCGGATGCGGAGCGGGCTTTCTCTGGCTGATATGCGGAACTCTGACATTATCGACATTTACGAGTACAAGCTGTCCACGCTAGACACTAAGGTGAATCAGCTGGAGGCGCTGCTTGAAGCCAAGTCGCTCTCCCTGCAGCAGTCCGAGAGACTGGTGGCCCAGCTGAGATGCAAGCTGGCGGACAGCGAGAGCGAGTGCCAGAACCTGAGCACCGCCCACTCGCAGCTGCAGACCCGCCTCGTGCGAGAGGAAGGCAGGGCCAAGAGTCTGGACGAGCGGGAAAAGGAGCTAAGCTTCGAGAACGAATCCTTGCAGAGAGATGTCTGCAGCTTGAAGGAGATAGAAGCAAAGTACATACAGGCCCGAGACGACTTGGTGGATAGGAACGAGATCTGTGAACATCTGGAGAGTGAACTGAAGCGGGAAGTCGCTCTGTCTCGAGGTCTGCAGAAAGAGAGAGAAGTCCTGGAGGTTAATGTGCACACTCTCCGGGCCCAGCAGGAGAGGCTATTTGAGCAGCTCAAGGAGACAGAGACCGACAAGCAGCGGTACAAACAGAGACTGATCGAGGAGCAGAAAGCTCTCAAGAAGCTGGAGGTTGACGCGGCGCAGCAGAACACTAAGTACGCACAGATCGAGCGACAGCTAGCAGAGATGAGCGCCGAGAGAGACGCGCTGGGTAAGCAGATGGCCGGGGCGCTGAAGGCCCGAGAGTCTCTGCAGGAGAGAGTGAATGCACTGCAGTCAGAGAACATCCAGATGAACAGCGAGCTGCAAATCGAGAGAGAGGGACAGAAGCTGACCAGAGCTCAGCTGGACAAGATGCAGCAGCTGACAGCAATGATACACAACCTCAGCGCCACCTCAGGCAACCCGCAACCTCCAAACTTAATGAAAACTGCTCCCAATGAGTATCCTCAAATCAATCACACTTAACACTAGCAGTGAACAATCCTGCTTGCGATCTTTATTTTATGCTGCATTAAACTAACGGCCTTGATAGCCAAACGGTCCATAGCATACCTGGGAGTAGAGTACAGTAATTAATTGAACATTCTCTTAGCTTGCCACTTAGAATTGTTTATTCTAACTTCTTGCAAGCAACAACATTTAATTAAGTACAAGCTAGTATAGGATTACACATAAACAATAGCAGCGAGATAGAATATTGCTTTTAAGAATGACTAATATTTGAAATATTAATTCTTTATTGAGATGTAAAGTGCAATGCAAACAAGCGGCAAATTAATTTGAATGACAGTATTAAATATACAATAACTAAGATTTAAAATTTATAAATAATCACAGAAAACACGTAAATCAGGATGTTCTGCTGGCAGCGAGAATGTCTGAAGAAAATCTCAAGAGACTCGGGATTATTCAGAATATTCTCCAAGACGATTGGAAGAAGATTCTAACGAGTTCTAGCCGCAACTGGCAAATGCCCCGCTTAGAGGAGCTGCTGGACAATAGAAAGCTGCACTCAGTTAGGACGGAGAGCATCAAGAGACACACGAGCCACTTATTCAGCGAGTCTGAACAAGCCAGGATACTCAATATGAAAACGCGGATAGGAAAGAGGGTTTACTACCAGGCCTTCATAGACCGACAGAATAGCATTACGAAGGAGTTGTCAGAGCTGGTGGGTATCCGCGATGCGCTGCTGGCAGAGAAGGAGTGTCTGAAGAGAGAAATCAGAAATCTAGAGTCCAATGTCCGTTCTATTGAGGACTAGAGAGGACTTATTGATTGCAAAGCATACGCGATTTAACCGTAGCAAGCGAACGCTGCAAGCCTGTACTTCCTTATAAGGGCAATAAGCTTATGTTTAAAAGTTAAATTAAATTAACTTCTTATTTACTCTAGTGATTAGTGGTTGGAGTACTGTGGGATTAGCTTGGGCCTTCTCACATTAGCTGTGAGAGCTGCAGAGTTTAATCTGAGTTGAGTCGTGCTCAACTAGCAAATATAGCAAATGGCTCAATTTATACAAACAGGCTGGGTATATGAAGGCATGCAATATACATTTACAATAATAAAGCGCGTGCGTGTAACAAGGCATCCTTAGCGTTTTAGTCGCAAGCCACTATTGCTGAGTATAAGCTCCATAACTTGTGTATTCATAGTACAGCAGTATCTCGTTAATTAGGGTTGATCTCTGTTCAAGAAGACTCTTCTTTTCCGAATGGAGGCAACTAATTTCTTTCGAGAGTTTGGAATCTTCCTGTGTCTCTCTCAGCTTGTAATTTCTATAGGATGTCTTGTTGCACCGTTTAGTTTTCATGTTTAACACACCGGCTAGCTCTGCATCAGAATAGCTTGCCATGAGCTCCTTTATTCTCTTTGTTGACGCCTTAGATAACTTAGCCGAGTCGACTAGCTGCGGGAGGGGTAGAGCGCTGTCTAGCTTTCTCCAGTCGTCTCTGAGAATTTCAATTAAATCCTCAAAGTTTCGAGATCCCATGCCGATAATGATTTGCTAACCCACCATCTTATACTTTCCATTTATACTTTGCATGCCAGGGAGACTGACTGTTTTGAGCTGATCTGATAATTAATATGACGAAATAATTTGGTGATGGGAATGAAATTGGGATTTAACTTTAAAGTAGTTTATAATATTTCGTCGAACAGCAAAAATATACTTTTCATGAGCATGTCATTCGAATTTCGAATGGCTTTCCATTAGTGTTTGCTTGGGATTTAATGGAAACTAGTGTGGCTTACATACCAGCAATATGGATGATTGAGATAGTCGATAAATATTATCTCAAATTTAATTCGACACAACGTTGCGTTAAAACAGCTCTACTTAACGGATACTATACAGGATATACGTTAGTTTCAAGCAAAAGCATCAATTAGTTACTTTGCAAACAAAACTTTTTAATTAAACTTTTCAATAAACTTATAGAACATCTTAATGACTGGCATAGGGAAGACCCGCAGTTCTTATCTATAAATTCAGTTATAAATTATATAGTGTACCCGGGGGAGAATCCTTACTCGCTTCTTATCCGAAATGAACTGAATCTTCCAAATACTGAGAGTCCTCACTAATACTAATTAGTGTTGTTAGAGATTCTCTACCAATTGTACTCTGTAAATAAATCTCCTGAGATATTGTTACAGAAACAGATTCAATTAATAAGTCGTATGTTTTAATACTGAAATACATTCGGGACTCTAAATTGGAAACTAATTGTAATCGACACTCTGAATTGCCCACATAGTTACACTCAGCCCACCAGGTAGATTAGTTTACTCTATCAATTACAGGCAAGAATAGTTTTATCTAAACATTTGGTGATACAATGGGATGGCCTCACTACAAATGTTTAGCCACTCCTCCTAGAACTAAACTAGTGTACTCGTCTCGGTTTCATGCAACAGCTCACTTCCAGTTTACTCGTTATCTATACGGGATTGCATGTTATCCACTAGAACTGTTTTATGATAACAGAAGGAGTTTCTAAGCACTTTCATAGCATTATAGAATCCGCTAGGTGGACTCAGAGATTGATCAGCTATTTTATCTGCAGTAAAGTCACTTAGCAGCTGGGATGGTGCAATTTAATTAATTCTAAAATTATATACTCCGTTGCAGAAATTAGTAGTATTAGTTTGTTTATAGATTATACATACGGCGCAATGAAGTATAAACGAAAGAAGCAAGCTAAGCGAATATTGCGACTTCTCAAAACTACTTTTAAATTCCATGAACCTTTGCAAATATTAATTGATGGAACTTTCTGTCAATCTGCTCTCGAGCACAAAATAAATATCAGGGACCAATTGTCAAACTACCTGTCTGCTTCAGTCAAACTATTCACCACCAAATGCGCTGTCAATGAAATTAGCTCTCTCGGGGATTCCTTCCGAGGAGGGTTATTGATAATCAAGCAATATAAATACCTTAAGTGCACCCATGACAACAAAGATATAGCTTCGGAATGCTTTATGAGCCTGATTGGGGCTGAGAATAAGAAGCGGTATATGGTAGCCACTTTGGATCGGAGCTTAAAGTTGAAAGCTCGGGAAATTCCTGGTACGCCAATACTAACTTTAGCGAATAACGCTTTGGTGCTGGAAGCGCCTTCCCTGCAGACCAAACTGCAGACACAGGAAATAGAGCACTCCAAGGTGTCTCCCTCTAAACAGGAAAAGTCTCTCATCGCGGGACTTAAAGCACAGCTGCCCGACGCAGGTTCAGGGGTAAAACGACACAAAAGGAAAATACCCAAAGGACCAAACCCTCTCTCCCGAAAATCAAGCAAGCAGTTGAATGGTAGGATTGCAGCGAAGAAGGGCACATCGGTGGTTAGGAATAAGCAGAGGCGGGGGCGGAAAATCAGACAGAAAGCTAATCGCATTGTGAGCCCGATTGAACCTTCTATGTAGTCCTATCTGCAATGCGTCCTATATAGCGATGATGTTTCTACAAATGTTATTATAATCTCTTTATTATATCAGTTATTTAATTGTGTAGATTTCTACACAAGCTGACGTGTAGGAGTCATCGCTCTAATATTGGGTTTCGTGTGAGCAAGTTGCCGTATTTTACGCAGTAATCTTAATTTACTATCACATACATCATCCTTTCATCATTTAATTAAAACTTTTTTAACTAAAATACAGAGATCATTATAATATATTTCTAAATACGTCAGGTCTAACTAGGTTGAGTTTAGTTATTATTAAGTCTCTCTATCTCTATCAGGAAACAATTTTTTGCCTTGTCGACATGAAAAACATGACTGACCAGTGAGGTAACATGTAGGAACACCTTGAAATTATAAATAAAATAATTTGTACCAGTCCGTACAAATAAATTTGTGTGAAATGTTGAATTTGTAAACAATTTGTTGTGGACACTATGTTTTGCTCCTTCATACTTTCAACTCACGAGCCGAAAATATGATCTACTAAGTTTCTTACATCATCACCTTATCAGTCAATAAATTTACACATAATATTTATCTTACGTAACTTAATCGTCAATACTTTCTCTTTCCAAAAATTGCTCCTCAGCTCACCAGATTGTAGCACGATCGGGCAGTATAAATAGGGAGATAGACTCCCAGTCTGCAGCTACAAATATATTCATACGATATTACCGTCCATTATAATAATCTGAAAATACAACTAGGCCGAATGAATCAAGAACAAATCACTTGTTTATTGTCCTCAATGGAGTCCACTCGCAACTCTAAATTGGATTCTCTCCTAACTCTGATCCAATCCTTGTCGGGCATGAATGCCAGTGAGAAAGCAAAACTGTTTGCAGAAGCACACGACAAGTTCCTCCCCGAGCTGAGCACCATGCTGTACCGACTCCGGAACTCGGACCTGGAGCAGAGCCTAGAGGAAATCAGGACAGTCTTAGAAACCAAATACGATATTCCAACTCGGGAACTGGACCAGCCGTCCAGCTTCTACCACGACACGAAGCACGACAAACTGACCCAGGAGAGACAGGCCTCGGAGACACTGGATCCCTACGAGTGCTACCTCGACGCATTCGAGATGGAGTCCCGCGTCTCTAACCTGGTCTACATCCTGGGCTACCACCCCAAGTTCCTGAACGTATTCCTGCAGGCGCACAGACAGATCATGTACGACAACTGCGTGCTGCCCAAGTTCTGGAGGCACTACATCGCCATTATGGCTGCGGCCTCCCAAGGCTGTCTATACCTCGTCACTCTGGAAGAAATTAATTTCCTGAACTGCAAGGGCCCTGCCCACTGGCTGGAAGGGCTCGACAGAATTCCCACCAAACTGAAGAAGCTGCAGGAAATAAACCGGATCCTGGTGAGCGCTCCCTGGAAGCTTGAGAAGAAGCACATCGGCCAACTCGTGAACGACCCTGTTGCCGAGAACCGCTGGAGCTTCCAGCAGATAGTGCACGCCTTCCTGATCCTCTCGCGCTACCACTCGCTCTCGCAGCTGGCGCTCGGCTGCGGCATAAAGATCGAGAGCGACCATCCGCTCTGCAAGGAGTCCGTCCTCTGTTCCAAGTCCGTCTGCATTTCCAAAGCTTTCCCCGAGAATAAAGTGGCCGAGCAAATGGTAGAGAATCTCAAGACTATTGACTCGGAGATCAACTGCCACGAGACCGACGTGGATAGAGAGTTCATTAACCTGGCCACCCGCGACCCCATTAACCCGCCCCTGTACCTCCTAGCGCCGCACCCCTACCTGCGCCGCTACCTGAGCGCGGACTACATAACTCGAGAGGAGTTCAAGCCCGAAGAGGGGATACACGACGAGCTGATTTGCCGCGCCTCCGAGTACAACTGGCTGGAGCACGGATACACGCTGCTGCAACTCATGTGCCAGGACCACACCGAGAAGATCGTAGACGACGAGTTCAAAATGGGGGACACGCTCACGTACGGGAAGGTCGGGTCTGTGGACTGCGACAACACGCAGGAGATCCGCGTGGGGCTGAAGCGGTACACGCAGTGCCTGCTGGGACACTTCTACGAGGACTACAAGTACAAGAACATAACCGAGCTCCTCAAGGACTTCCGACTCCCGATTAAGCTCATCACCTACTACCCATTCCTCTTCACGCGCGCGGACTTCGACCGACTGAACCCCTTCGAGTACACAGAGAAGATACACATCAACATTATCCTTATGGAGGGTCGGCAGAAGGCAGAGCTGCTGTACGCGCTAAGGGCCTACCGCGAGTACAGGAACGATCCGAACAGGCTGCACTGAATAGGCTACGGAATACGTCAGAGGAGGCGGGAACATGTCCGAACAGCATCCGACTGAGTGCCAACTTTTAGAGTTTGTATATTTTGAGTATCTTTCTCATTTTAATAGTTTTTCTTTACATTACGACTATACAAGCAGTTTTATTGTATTTGTATGGACAACTTTCACCAGCTTGTCAGAGCGGCACACTTCTGTTGTTTTATTGTACTGTTATTAAACTTAGGAATTCACTACACCTTTGCCAATTTATAACTATGCACAAAAGGGATACAAAATAAAATTACATGAGACTTAATAATTAACGAAACAACCGGCCTGTCTATACCTCGCATACCTAATCGCCCAAAGCGCTGCTGGGCTATAGCTTCGACTTGAGGGGCTCCGTGTCGGTCCCGAACAGACCCAGACTCTTGATTTTGTAGATCATAGCGTGCGTCTTGTCGAAGTGCGGCTGCAGCTCCTGAATGCAGGCTGCCACCCACCGCTCCACGTTGGGGTACCCGGCCCACAGGTCCCGTCCCACCATCCAGTGCTGCGTGAGCTCGCACACGGCCTGCAGGTCCGCGATGGAGATCTCCTCTCCGATCAGGAACTTGTTCTCTCGCAGGGTGGAGTCGTTGAGGACGTCAAACGTCTTGAGCAGCAGCTGTTTGCTTTCTAGCACCTTGGGGTGAGTGGCGGGTTTCTTCGCCATATACTGAGTGAAGAACCAGCCGGATGAGCCTATCCTGAGGTTCAGGTGGTGCCAGTCGAGGTACTGGTCCACCAGCGCCGCTTCCGCAGGTCCCGCGGGTACCAGTGGTCCGGCAGCTGTCGCGAGGCGCACAGGTACCGGAGAATGGCCCCGCTCTCGTAGAGACAGAAGCCGCCCTCCTGCATAGCCGGGACCTTAGTGTTGGGGTTAGCGGCCCGCAGCTCGGGGTGGGAGAGGTGCTCCCCCTTCCCGAGGTTGACAACAACTTTGGTGTAAGGAATGTTGTTAATCTCTAGGAGTAGAGCGACGGCTCTTGACGGCTGAGACACCAAGTCGAGGAATACTTTGAGTCCGGACATGGGGGTCTAATTAATTAAATCTATTGAGTTACAATACAATGGGTACTCAGTTGCTATCTGCTATTATCTCTGTGAGACGAGCGTTAACATCTAGAATTAAAGATAGGTTTGTTATCGCCTGATTGATAGATAATTCCCTTTGTATCTCTGAGTCGCTAGGAGCACGAGAGTTGCTCTCTGCAGCACAAACTTCTATCTCTCTGTGATAGTCTGCTATTGCTCTTGTGGCCAGGTGTCTAATCTCAGAGCAGTAGGACTCTACTTTCAGTATCAAGTTCCAGACGTGCGTTCTGTTGTCCCCCCTGCTGTCCCTCAGCAGCAGGTAGCGCAGCAGATTCAGACTGCTCAGCACCGCCTCGCTCTCCGCGGATATCTGTTCGCTGCGCACTCTCAGCACGCGTCTCAGCAGCGCCAGAAGCCGCGGGCCCGAGAAGAAGAGCCGCAGATCCGCGGGGGCCGCGTCGGAGAGCGCGAGGGCGACCTGCTCCTTGAGGAGCGTAGTTAGGAAGCCGGTGGCTGCGGAGTGGGAGACTCTCCAAAACAGATATTTGAACAGCCAGTGCAGCAGCGGAGGGCAGTAGAGACGGAACAGTTTCTCGAAAATGCGAACAGCTGATTTCCTGTGGGCCTCCTCGTCGCTGTAGATCATCACTTGAGTGAGCGCGTGGCTTATCTCCCCGTATGTCTCCCACTCGCAGTGCGTGCCCAGCTGACCGCGCGCCTGAGTCAGCTGATCCAGCAGACGCAGCCCCATGGCGGTGAGGCGCGGCGCGGAGAACGAGAGGAACGCCGCGGCCGGGAAACAGCTGGACTCCAGCAGGTAGAGACGCGAGTAGCAGAGCGGGAGGGCCCCCATGAGCAGGCCCTGGTGAATGGCCAGATATGTATAGTGAGCTATGCCGAGTCTAACGAACTTATTGAAAGATTCCTGCTCCTCTCCTTCGAACCCAGACTCGACAGTTATGAACAATTGGTACAAACCCTCGCTGTTGGTGAGTAGGAAGCTGGGCCTGAGTCCGCTGCCTATCAGTTTGTTGAATAGGAAATGGTAGCAGAAGTCCTGTGCGGTGAAGTCCAGAAATGAGATGTAGAACCCAAGCAACCAGAGCTGGAACGAAACTATGGTAGGAATGTCTATGTGCGTGTAGTGCATGGGCTGGTGAAGAGATGTGAGAGAGGAAAGGAAGAGAGAAATAGAAATGCAAATGTAGTTTAATCGGAATCTGTTAGTTGTGTTTGAGTTGATGAGTTTCAGCGCCTGGGACTGGAGATCTAACTCGAACACTGAGTTTAGCGACAATAACCATTCTATTTCTCCTCCCAGCTGTTCCGAATCGGTTTCTCTCTCGCACTCTTCGCTCCACTGGCTCACCAGCTCCAGCAGTCTCCTATTCTGCGTGCAGACACAGTAGGTCTGGAGATCAGCTGGGAGAGAGTTAGCTACCTGGGCTAGCAACCGGAGTTGCACAAGGAACGCGATCATGTTGAACGTGTCCTGGCACTGGCAAGAGAGCTCCAGCAGTGCGATAACAGCCTCCTTGGGGCTGCAGGCAGACACAACGTACTCCAGCGTAGGCAGAGAGGCGAGCCGCGCGTCTCCCAGCAGCCTGGAGAAGAGATGCGGGATTAAATCGAGAGACTTATCCCTCAGCTCTTCTGCCGGGAGGCCGTATATCTCCTGGTGCACCAGAGAAAGCTCGCTAGCGTCGCTGTCCCGCAGACGAGACAGGAGGCTCTCAGTCGCTGGATCCAGGCTAGCTGCTTACAAATAGGGATACTATTGGTATAATTCGAGTTATGTCCCCATTGCTAATCCATTTGTTACACAGCATTAACGGTGTCCGGACAGGGCTAATTACAGAAATTCTATTATTCCACCGGAATTTTTTTTTTAAATAAATATACACTCAATGACATAAATATTTGTCCTCCAATCTTAATTTTGATTTTGTCATTCATAAGTGTCACAATACGACGTTGCAACACCTCCATATATGGTAAAGATTACAAATTTTGCCGATATCATTGAAATTTTACAGTAGAGTATGAGTAATTGTAGACATTATCTTGTTTTTTCTAGAAGTAATATATTGGGGGGGAATACTAAGACACTTTAGAATCAAAATGAAATGTTAGTAAGTGACTATATTGAGAAATTAGAACAAATAAACACTTAATTTTCAAATGCTTGTTTCAAAGAATAATAAAATTGATTTAGAAAGCTTAGTTTTGATGAAATGGATTGAGTTATCTTTACAAACTCAACTGCATTGTCAATAACATAACTATATCGAAAAGAAATAGGAAGTAGAATGAGTAATTTATGATTTGGGATTGAATATAGGAACAGAATGTGTGAAATTTCCCAATAAATTGAAGAAATGTGGACTTTGAATCGAAAACTGTAAAAAAATCGAGGAGAAAAAATTAAATTCATTGTTATCGCTAGTTCGATAGGTTTCTAAGAAACTCAATTTCTTATACAACAACTAGTTAGAAGTTGGGAAGTGCTTCTACAAAAGATTATAGACTATTAGACTATGTTACGGTCAATTAGAAGCCATTTTTAGAAATTCTATTTATAATTTCCTACATTTTGAAATTTGAATTTTTAAAAGTGCAGTTATTCTTAGAAATGCCTTCGAAGATACTTGTTATGAATCACAAGTAGTTATGAAGAAGCAATACAAATTTACCATTGTAATTTGTCTGAATCCCTATCCGGACACCGTTAAACATAATGGTTAAGGTATCATTTATAATAAGGTAACTAGAAGAGATCGTCCTCGAACTTCTTCCTGAACCAGGTGCGGCCCGGGTCCTCTATGTCCTCCTCCACGGTTACCTCCAGCACGGGCCTGCGTCTCTCCTTGGCAGTCTCTGGCCACGGGTACTCGATTGGGAAGTCTCTGTTCGCCTGGAATTGTCTCTGCGCGGACGGCAGTAGTATGACCCCAATGGGGCCGATAAGACCGCCCACGATTGAGATAAGAATGATGGGTTCTCTCTGCCAAGCAGTCTTCGTCATGTGAGCTAATTCCGCTCCCATTACTAGAGCAAAAGCGGTAACTTATTTCGCATTGCAATCCTAATTAAAGTTCCTACATACAAAGCATTAATCCGGTATTTTAATTCTGAACATAAACTGGGGGTCTCTGGGGTCATATTCAGGGTTCCTGCACTTTGCCAATTTCCCCTCCACTTTCTTCCACTCCGAGTCTCTGTGCGCTATATCGCTGTGTCGCCGCAGTATTTGCTGCTGCGCCCGGACTATGCGACTGGCCTGCCGCATTCCGTCCGGCTGGTCCGAGAAGAGACACTCGGAGAGGTACTGCTCTATGTCCAGCCCCATCTCCTCGCAGGAGACGCAGATCGCGCACAGGGCCAGCTGGCTGGGCGGGTACAGGAACACCACGTCCGTAAGGATCGACAGAGACAGGTACTTCTCGCTCTTCTCCTTCAGGAGGTCTATCTCCTCCGAGTGTCGCACCTTCATGTCCGTCAGCAGTCCGTGCAGCGGCCTGTACGGGCTGTGCACCGCCAGCTCGCAGTCGAGAGCGCTCATTACCGTCAGCTCGAAGGAGATCACGGTCTTCCCCACAATAGACTGCATCTCCTTGGGTAGCACCTTCAGGAACTGGTCGATGGACAGGTGGTACTCGTCCACCTTGAAAGCGAGGTAGGCACACGAGAACATCATGTCTCTGGGCTGCAGCTGCAGCGCGGCCTCGCGCAGGTACAGTCGGTTGTAGTACGTAAGCGCGGTGTATATGGTGCTGGGAGGGACGGGGGGGTGGTACACGGAGCAGAACTTGATGAGCTCTCTGGAGTAGTGTCTGATGAGCAGCGACTGCTCCTCCAGAGTTATGGGCTCAGTCGGCTTGTGGGACTCCAGGTGCCGCTCGTAGGCCTCTCGGCGCTGGCGCTCTACGTGGGACTGGTCCGGGAACAGCCAGTGCTTCTTCTGAGTGCTCTCATTGAACATTATGCATAGCAGACTAACCTAGCTAGATATACAAATGTATTCTGTGTAACGCTAATTGCTGTTCTCGGGGAAATGTTCCTAACTATTTAGACATTTCCATTTCATTTATTCATATCGACCTGACTGAACTGCGTAATACAATGAGTTGATTTGTCCTGTGCATAATGGCAATCCTCTACCTGGTGTGTTCTTCCACTCCGTAACATGTGTTCACATATTCAGTACAGCGAATCTGAGGTAGGGCCTTTCTTCTTCTACAAAATGATTCATAAATATTCGACTCAAGAAGATTGTGTTCACATTTTGGAGACAAAATTATTCCTCCGACCTTAAATGACCCAATGGTGTACACCATGCATAGGTGGGCAATCACTTGGGAAAACTAGCTGCAAGAGTACCACCCATAGCGCACTTATTCCTCGCAGGGATTGTACCCAATTATAGTATATTATTAGATCATTTATTTCGGATTTCTTAAACAAAACAAAATCTCATTAAACTATATCATCTTGGTAATTAAAACTAAATCCCGATGATATACGAATAAACGCTTGCTAATACAGATAGTAAGGGAATCCATCAAATTATCCAATTCGTGACTGATGATACATTGAATCGGCTATAAAACTCCGCGCAGTGAGAAGAGAGCCACAATGCAATGAACAATTTCAATTTAATTGAGGCCATCCTAATACCTGGATGGACACAAATGATAGAACATACTCCGCTAGAACAGCTGTTAGATGATACTAAACTGAGGCGCACACCCAACGCAGTAATAAAGAGATTAATGGGCAATTATTTTAGCCAAAGAGAGGAATCTACAATTCTTAACAAGCGAATTGATGCCATAAAAAGACACTCTATGGCGAATGGGAGAAACCCGGATATTATAAAGGAAAGACTAGCAAGGACTCTTATAAAGCTGCAACAAGAGAAAAGGCAGCTAGTCATCTTGAAGAAGCTCTTACAAAGAGAAATTCTAGACTTGAAACAGAGGATGTAAGATTAATTCCTACTCAGTTAATCTTTGAATTTCGCGATTTAGCATTGACATTCCAGTTCAGCTTCTCAAATAATGCCTGCAATATCCAAGCAAACTTCTCCGCGCCCAAGAGTATAGGATTATGCAATATAATATAAATCAAGAAATACCCACTAACATTAAATATCGCCTTTCTTCTAACCATATAATCAAAGATAGATGGGCTAATTTATACCATTTAATCAGTTACTTACCAAACATTTAAATAGAGTATTGTTCTAGATACTAATAGGAGATGGGTACAATAGAATGTCAGGCCTATCACTAATTCTCATTGAGCAAATACAGCTGAGAGCAGTAGCGAGCCTCAGTGCTTCACCTTGGCCGCCCAGTTGTCGGATCGCGTCTGCGGCTGCAGGGCCTGCAGGGTCGGGAACTCTGAGTCGTCCTGTGCGTAGAAGTCTGGCCCGGAGCGCTCCTTCCAGGGGGCGTCCTGCACGGAGAACCCGGCCGACTGTCGGGGCGCGGCCGGCTGCTGGGGGTACGCGCGCTTGTGCGTCTCTGCGGGCGCGGTCTCCTCCCACTCGGCGACCTGGTCCAGCAGGAACTCGCGACAGCGCTCCACGCTCTCCTCAGAGCCCGTGAGGCGCACCGTGTTCTGGTTGGGCAGAGAGGGGTTCTTAGGGAAGTCTATAGAGAGAATCCCGAAATCCTCTTTCAGTTTGTTAATGGATCTGCCTTTCGCCCCGATTATCCGTCCGTGGAACTTTTGTGGCACGTTGACTGGTATTGTCACCTGGGACGCCCAGTTGGCTATCTATTGGCAATAAGCATAAACAGCCACTAACTTATAGCAATGCAGTAACTAACTAACTAACCTGGCTCCTGATGAAGTCCTCCGCTTGTTCTGCGTTCTCTTTAATCCCCATTATGTGCACTAGCGTGTCGTCTGACGATTGGCTGGGGAACCTTATAGTAACTCCGAAGTCCGACTCGATTTGCTTCTTGAACATGCTGCCCCTGCCGTTAATGCGTGCATGGAACTCCCGGTCGATGTCCATGCTCAGAGAGAACTTCCTGCTCAGCTCCAGGTCCTCCTCCCCGAACAGTCGCTCCACGTGAGCGCGCAGCTCGCTCGTCGCCAGCTCCACGCCCTCCGCCAGCCCGCAGAGACTCGTCTTGCCAGTAGAGCCGCGGCGAGGGAAGTTTATCTTCACGGAGTGTTTCTGCTCCAGCGAGTACGTGTCTCCGCTCTTTATGATGGTTGCTATGAACCTGGAAGGAATGTCGATTTCAGATTCCACCGGGACGTAGCTCAGCAGCGCCTCCATCGCCTGGTCCACCTGCGACTGCGATCCTATCACGTGCACCACTGGCTGCTCGTTGGACACGCTAATCACTTTGATTTGTACGTTGAACTTGTCCTCCAGAGCTAGTATGTTTTGGTTCTTAGGCCCCCTAACTCGGGGCAGATGGGCGGGGTCTATGAGCTCCTCTCGGGTGACCTCGTCCTCCCACGCCTGCACCAGGTCCCGGATCTCCTGGTAGCAGGGGTCCACGAATATCTTGGGTCCGTCGAGCGTGACGTCACAGGTCTCCTCGGCCCCCTTCCCGAGAGAGATGGACACGTCATAGTCCTCCTCCAGATCTATGAGCAGCTCCGCTTGCCGCTTTAAGAAGTTCCGCCGGTACTTGCTGGGCATCGGCAGCACCTCCTTAACCTCCTCCTCCAGACCGGAGATTATCTGCTTCAGCTCTTTCTTAGACTCGTTCACACTCTTCACATTCCCGATTAGGGTTATGACTTTCTTCTCGTCTTCAGAGAGGGACTTGTCGTACCTGGCAGGCATGAATATTCTGACATTGAATCTCTCCCGCAGGTCGTCCAGCATGCCCCCGGCCCGTCGGTAGCGCCGGAAGTAGGACATGTACTGGGGGGATATCTTAACCTCCTCGAAGCAGTTCTCCGGATTAGAAGCGATCTCCTTCACCTTCTCCACTGCCCTTAGCACCGACTTGCTGGGCCCTGTCACTGTCACGGCGTCCGGATTGAAGTTCTCGTCTGCGGTCTGTCTCTGCTCCTGCGAGGGCAAGTGGATCCTAACGCCTCCGAACTCCGCCTCCAGGGCCTGCACCTGTTTGCCCTTCTGTCCGATTATAATCCTGTGCAGCTGGCTGGGGATTATAAGCACCTCTGTGACGGTGTCTAGGAACTTGTCTTGCGCTTGGATAATCAGATTCTCTGCCTTCAGGATGTCCCTCTCAGTGCCGACCAAGTTAGTCACGCAGTTCTCGGCGAATAGTACGATTCTCGAGTGCGTCTCCACTTCTATCAGCGCCCGAGTCCTCCTGCCCTGGCGAGTCTCCAGGTGCTCGAAGAACTCCTTATACAGCTTCACATTAGCGGTGACCGTGTCCTCCTGCAGGCGCTTGACTTTCCGCTTGAGCTCATCGTAGGCCCCGTCCACGCTTGCCATATCGCCGGAGATGCGAATCACCTCGGAGGGGTCGTCCTCCACGCCGAAGAACTTAATCCTGACGCTGTGCTTGTTCTCCAGAGAGCGCGTGGAGTCCGGCGCGTGCGGCTCTCCGCGCACCAGCGGGTGCAGGTAGTGCTCCACCACCAGGTCCCGCACCTTGGAGTTCCCGATAACGGCGATCTTCTTCTGCAGGTCCTCTTTCGTCTGCGAAACTCTCTCGATGTCTCCGTCAAGGAACAGCTGCTTCTTGTCGGGCACAAACCTGACAGAAATCCCGTTGGCCCTTGCTTTGGAAACTGCGCTCTTGATGAGGAAAGCCAGTGAGGGTTTGTTGTTGAATCCGGTGACGATGCACTTGTTGTTCAGCTTGATTTCTTCGTGCGTCAGAGTAAGGAGGATGTCCTTGAGAGTGCGCTCTATGTTCTCCTTCACCATTATGACCTCCTCGGGGGGCCCGCGGATCTTAATCTCGTCCTCTCGAGACGCGTCGCTCTCGTTAAGTCCCAGCTCCGTCTTGAGCCGCGGGAAGTCTATGTTGACTCTCGAGTATCCGAGGTTGAGGTGCGTGAGCTCCTTTCGGGTGTAGCCGATGAGGTAGCGGTGGGACCAGGGCGGCGCCTTGAGCACCGTCTCCAGGAACGAGTTCATCTTCTTCTCGATCTCTTCCAGGGCCTGCTGGATGTTCTTGTCGACTCCACGCAGCACTACGTGGTCGTCTCCGTCGTCCTTGGCAGGGATTTCCACAGACACTTGATAGTTGTTCATTATTTCCCTCAGATTCTTACCGTCCTTCCCGATTATATACTTGTACTTTGCTTTGGGGATGCGGGCTTTCACAGTGGAGATGGTCCCTTGCAGGTGTTGCGCGAAACTCTGGATCCATTCCTTGGCTGAGTCCAGCTGGGAGATCTCCCCCATTAGTCGCACCTCGGAGCTCTTCATGACAGAGACCGTGACACTGAACTTCTCGCGAATCTCCGGCTCCTTTTGCTGCAGGAAGGGAATCAGCTCCTTCGGGAAAGGAATAGACACTGCGTTCTTATTCGCGCGATCTTTTATAATGTCGTTTAGACGTTGTTGTGCCTTTACGAGATACTCCTTAGGACCAGAAATGTTTATATTCTCGGAGTCGATGTCTGCTCGAGGGACAGTTATTTTAGTCCCGGTTTCCTTCTGGATGTCGATCAGTTTCTGGCCCTTCTTGCCCAGGATGTGTTTGTGCAGATCCTTGGGCACCTGCATCTGAATGGTCTCCTTGGACTCCAACTCGTACGTGAGTCGCTGCTTGGCGGTCTTTACGTTCTCCGCCAGCCCCGTTATCATGATGCAGATCTCGTCCCGGTCCGAGTTGACCTCCAGCTGGCAGTTCGTCTCTGTGCGCACCAGTTTGCAAGCGTCGCTCATCGTCTGGTCGCGCGTGCCGAAGTTGGTGAAGCTACACTTCTGAATGGGGATGGTGAGGCTCTGAGTTATGTTCTTAGACTTTAGCTTAGCGCCGGCCGGCTTGCTTGCGCTGGGCTTGGCTTGTAGGGAAGAGGCGGCAGAGGTGAGGTCGGTCGAGAGAGGCGGGAACAGCTCGCCGTAGCTGTTCGGATTCACTTCTCCACTTGAACTCGTCATGCAGGCTAGTATGAGTAGTAATATTACAATTGCCTTTATAGGAGTCGTATGCGATACTCTACCAACAGCAGCTCTATTGTCTATTTGTGTGGTTTTATTTACAACTTAGACTATCTTGGAAGCTGTATATTGTTACTCAGGCTAATTACAACAAAAGTATCTATAACTAAGAATGGCATTTTGATAGTTTGAGATAGACAAGCAGTGTAGATTGTTGGCTAGTTACTAGCCACTTAGCGGCATTCTTATAGATCCGAAATGGCCAAAATAAGCTACGAAACACCAAAATAACATTGCTGATATTAGATATTTACAAATTCTGAAAAATAATTCACAACTCAGGGAGTTAGCATAAAACAAAAATTAAATGCCAGAAATTAGAAGCTGGATAGTGCCTACGAGGAAACCGGTGCTTCGGGCAGAACTGAGTCTCGAGGGGCAGACAGGAATGTTATGACGTCACCATAGTCCAGAGCCTTGCAGCTGAAGATGAGCGAGTCGATTCGCGAATTCCACACATTCTGAGACACATGGATGTTAGCCTGAATCCAAATCCAGGACTTGGACTTACAGCAGAACTGTAGACAGCCAGTGGCACTAGTGCCCTGGGTAAGGGCCTTGCTCATGCTCTCGATCAGCTCCTCGATTTGCCCGCAGTTCACGAAGTCCCAGAGGCAGCGACCCAGCAGGTCTGCAGAAGTGTGGCCAGTGCACCTCTCCGTCGCCTCGTCTGTCTTCGTGAATTTGCTATCCAGTGAGACTTTGAATTCGAAAGTGAGAGCATTTTCTCCGCAGAAAATGGGCAGGTTATAAATGGAGAGTTTGTCGATGCTGCTGCAAGCTAGAATAAGCGCCCCCGTCTCATCGGACTCTGCGGGCGCAAGGAATTTGTGCCAGAACGCTCGGCAGATGAATGTTCGACCAATGTTAGGAGAGTTCATGTTGAATCGTATCAAGAAAGGCTCAGTTTCGCCCTTCCTCTGGGCGATGAGAGACAGAATATAGTCGCTGTCGGCGCTAGTGAGTAAGCAGGGCAGTTTGCTGCTCACGATCTCGGTGCTCTCCAGGAAGCCCATCGTGGAGCTAGAACAACACACAACCTGGCCCGTGCTGTCCACTGCCATAACAAACCCTCTCTGCGAGTAGACTAACAAGTCCTGCAGCTCACTCGGGGGAATAAAAGAGTCACAAAGATCGCTATCTTCGATAGCCTGAATAAGTTTCTTGTGGAATCGAATTAAATTACAGGTTTTATGTAAAATTTGGATGTTCCCTACCTTTTTCGGAGGTAGACTGGTGTGTTTTGAGGCGTAAACCAATCTTTCAATCTCGTTTAGCAATACATTCATATCATTTCTGCGCTTTTTCTCACATTCACTGCGGTCCTTACCATTGATTCCAGACTCCTCAGATGTCTGTGTCTGTGTGGTCATCTACGAAATTGGGGAGTGTAGGAATGATGAATAATAAATGTAAAATGTAAATCGTAAAATCGACTAGTTCAGCATTTCTGTAAGCTCCAATGGCACGTAAATAAATAATATAATCACAATTAATTAAGAAATATAATTAGATAGGAATGTAAACAACATAATTCTGCTTAAAAGAAATGTTACAGCAATCTGAATATATCAGTGAAAAAAAATATTGGGAATATTAGGTCTAAGTCAGTTGAAAGCAGCTTGTACATAAGAAAATAAACACCTGTGAAAATATGGGAACTAAATATATACAATCATATTAAAAGTTTGTTGGCGGGGGAAATTGAGGGGTTCAGGACTTCCTGAGGGAGCCAGCCCTCGACCATGGGAGAGGGGGGCAGCGTGCGGACCCACCAGAGTCCGTTGGGTCTCAAACCTAGAACCATAACAGACTGCCCTGCCTTCACTTTGATGCCGTGTGGGTTTGCGGCATTAGGCTTGTAATCCTTTTGGATTCTGTAAGTGCGGAGCGAGCCAACAAGCAGGTTTTCGTCCTCAGCGAAGAGCGGCTTCTGCAGGCCCTCCGTGAAGCTGAGTCTGCCTTCGTCTCCAGAGCTGGACCCACCCGAGCCCGGGTCCAAGGAGTCGTCCGTCTGCGACGAGTTATTCGCAGGCGTCACCACGAGACCGATTGAGGGAGGCCTGCTCTGCTCTAGCGCCGACACGACTGACTTTGTTTTGCGATGAATGGCGGACTTGTGCTTAATGGTTGTGTGGACGAGGGAATCGTCCCAAATAGTCGCGTCTACGCTCGTAACGGAAGTGGTAGGAGATGCGGGTACGTCACTGGTTGTGGATTCCAGCCGGACAATGCCGTGCTCCACGACTGCCTTGGAAAGTCCCTGGGGGCCTGAGATGCCGGTCTCGTGGATAACTCGCTCCCGCATCTTACTGAACTGGAGCTGCAACAGAACGTTCAGTGACTGCAACCATTTCGTTTTTGTCTCAGTGTCACTCACTACAATGAAATAAGAGCAGTTCTGCTTGTGAACTATTATTTCGAAAGATAGTGCATTTCCTGGAATGTTTTCACGCAATATTATCTCTGACGTCATTATGTGGGACTTATACAAGTATATATTATCTTGTGTAAGGTCATTGAGATTCTGTGAAAGTTTTTGCTTTTTGGTAAAAACAATGGACTTTTCAAAAAGAAAGACCTGTTGGTTGCTGAACCTAACCTTGCTGATGGCCAGCTTAGTCTTGTTATTGAATAACAGTTTAATTCGGAGCACGTCCTGGTGCAGCAACTGTCCCTGCTCCAGGATGTTGCAGGGAAAGTGTTTTATCGCATTTATGTACAGGGTATCGTTAAGGTTCTTAAGGATTTTCAGCATACACTCAATTGCCTCTCGGAGATACAGGTGAGCATCTGGGGCCTTGGCAGAGTTCTTCGTCATATCCCGAAGCAACAGCTGGTATTTCGTAATGCGTTGAATGGGTTTAATAAGATAAGATAGGAACGGAAGTCTGTTATTGAAGGATAGCTGCTTCTTCTGAAAATAGTCTAGCAATTCTGGGTGTTGAGAAAGGAAGTTCTCACATTGTGGCCTATTCTTACAGTAGGTAGAATAGAGCTGAAAGTTGTACTTCTGTTTGACGAATATTAGACCAATATTTTGAGGCGTATCCATGAATTTCCTCAACTCTTCCAGGAACACATCATTGTGAAATGAAAACAGTTCCTCAATATTACTGAATATTATGTCCTTGTGTGTCACCACGGTGTCGGGGCATTTGTCACTAACATCATTGACAAAGTTGTCGATAACGTACTTGAGATCGTTGCAGTAAGTTCGCTCAGTTTCCAGAATCTCTTTGAAAATGTACTGTCGTTGCACGATAACTTTTTTGTCGGTCTCATCGTCGTTGGAAAGCAGAGATAAAGTAGAAATAGACTCGAAGGGATTGATTCCAGCAAACGGACCACTAGGCTCGATGTTGCTATTGTTGGTGTTGGCGATTTGTTTATCATGCTTGCGACTAGAAGGTTTTAATATTTTGTCTAGGAAGTTGGTCGAAGCGGCAGACCTCGACTTGAGCGCCGCCTCGATGCCGGTCTTCCTCTGTTCTAGCTCCGACAGCAGCATGTCCACGTCTCCTCTGAGGATCTTGTAGTGCTCCTTCACGTGCGTCCCGGGTAGCAAGCTGGCCTGCTTACTCACCTTCTCACCCATCATGCTGTGTGTATCATGGATCCACTTGTTGAGCTTCTTAACGTAGCCTTTGGGATTGTTCTCCGCCAAAGAAGAGGACGCCAGGGTTCCTTTCAAGTGTTGACACCATTCTTGTATCACCTGCGCGCGGTAGAAATAATCGGTGAACTCCATAAAGTTGGAAGAAATATTCTGAATCAGGGAATAAAGTTTAGAAAAGTTTTCTTTGAGAATCTGGAAGTATTCCAAATAATACTCGCTATGCAAATTTCGTGTAGTCAGGTATTCTACTTCTCTCTCTATGGCTAGAATCTCGTGTTCGACTTTCTCGAACAATCCTGGCGAAACTCTCTCAAATTCCTCTCCAAGTTCGCGCGCATTATCGAAAGAATCAGGGAATTTCAATTGGAAACGCTGCAACTCCTCCAAGCCATTTTCTGCCTCTTTGTTAACTGAAATAACCATTAGTTTCAGCTCGCAAGCCTTGACACAGTTTCTCATTTTGTCCTGATGCACTCTGAACACTTCTTGAATATAAGAGTCCTTTTTCTTCACCGACCTTCTTAAGCCCTCCATCTTGCAATAAAGATCCCAGAGCCCGGGAGTGCAGGAAATGGGGGATTGGTCTAGGGTAATCTTCTCAAGAAGATTAGAGAATTCTGTCAGTCCATAAGTTACGTCCATGAACCCATGTGTCAGCTCCTGTCCTTGGGCGAAATGCGCAGTCATTAATGTCGGACATTTGTTAATAGTTGCTGGGTTGTTGTAGTCTAAATTTTGTATATCTGACAATAGAGAATTCATTGAGTTTAGCAAATTAGAAGTTTTCTGTATATTGTCTTGAAATAACTGGAGTATCAAAAGCCAATGGTCATAATCAAATTTTAGAGTCCCTCCTAAGGAGACAGTAAGGTTGTTTGGAATCACAACGGAAGTGAGTGTAATAATGTCTTTAACATATTTAACTTTAATAATTCCGACCAGAGCGGGCGTTGCAGAAAAAGCTGAAATTTTGGGTTTAATAACAATAATATCGTGAACAGGGAAGAGGGCATCGTTTTTCAGAAGATTCATAAACGTCTTGGCTGCATTAGTGCCCCCGATTCTCAGGTCCAAAATTACAGTTATTCCCACATCGATATACTCCTGAGAACATAAACGAATGAACGAAGAAAGGAACGATTTAAAACTAGGATGCGAATGCAATCCGGAAGATTTGAGAATATTGGCATCGACAATAAGTACTGGATGCCCGCAATCCCTAGCTCCCGTCAAATATAGAAAACGAGCTTGGAGAAAATCTTTAAATTTAATGAGAGGCCGCGAAGTGAAAAATTCCAAATAAGGAGAGAGCGTAAAACCAGACGAAACAGAATCAGACACACTCAAAGGGTCCTCGAAAATATCTTTAGTATCAGAAGAATGAGCCATCACTTCGCCATTAGTTTTATGCGCCATATTAGGACAACTAATAAGTATACTACAAAGTTGGTAAATAAAAGCGAAAATAATAAATGTCAGTGATGGTGAAAAAAAATATCTAAACGGCGGAGTGTTATTGCAGAGTATTTCTGGCAGGCATGCGCGGCGCCAGAGGGGGGTCAGAATTTCAGGGTATTCTCAAGTTAAAGGAGATACCATGGGGCGAATATATTAGTAGGATAAGAGGTTAAATGCTAGAAATGTGAAATAAGTACATAGTTAATTAAATAAATCACGAGCCAGTTGATTTTACAAGTATCCCTGGAGTGAGATATTAAAGTATTTATTGTGTTCATGAGTGTCAATGAAATCTCTACAGTGGAGTCTCCGAATAACGGACACGTTGGGAGAGATGTCCGTTGTTTAGAGATGTCCGTTGTTTAGAGATGTCCGCTTCTCGGCTACTAGTCCTTATTCATATTAATTATATTTTTGTGCCAATTATACGGATACTGATTAGAAGATTTGAGCTAATGGTTTCTCTTGGCAAGAACTACACACCTTACATGTAATGAAATGCTTCAAGTTTAATTAAACCTGGGGAAATTATTCAAGGGGGAATAAAGGAATTATACTGGGGCAATATACAACAGTAGAACCTAGTTACGATTGGAAATTCATTATATCCACCCATAACATATTGAAAGCATTTTCGTATCTACCTATACATATAGCACATTACAGTAAGCTTCGTTAGGATCAGAATTTCATTTATATCCACCAATAATATATTTAAAGAACTATGCTTATCTATATATAGCACATTCTACTAAAGAAGAACCTCGTTAGCATTCGCAATTCATTATACATATTGGATTATAGTGATAATGGTGGGGACATCTGATTTGTGGCGTGGTCAGGGTACTATAATCCCTTAAAAAGGTAGATTTTAGAATTATTGAAATAGACCATCTCCAAGTCAATTTTGTTACTAAAAATAGTCCAGGATTAGAATTGGCTAATCTTTACACCAGATTACCCAGAAGTCACTTTGAATGGCGAGAGCTTTCAGTAGGAGCCATACATTCACACTTTCATTGCACTGGTTTTACCCTCGATTCCATTGAACACAATTTAGAAAAAGATACATTTATAATTGAACCATTTGGACCCCATGGAAGGCGATTTTGTTATCAAAAAAAATAGTCTCGATTCAGAATTGGCTAATCTTTACACCAGATGACCCAGAACTCACTTGAATGGAGAGAGCTTGACTAGGAGCAATACAAACACACTTTAATAATCGCACTGGATTACCCCGGAAAGTCGCATTATAATCCCTTGGCAAGGTAGATTTTAGCATTCATAAAATGGGACATTTAGAAGTCGATTTGGTTTCTAAAAATAATAGTCCAGATTTAGACAAGGCTATTCTTGACACCAGTTATCCGAGAACTCACTTAACTATGGGAGAGCTTTACTAGGAGCCATACATTCACACTTCAATTGCACTGGTTTTACACCTGATCCCTACTAGAAAGTTAGTAAAGTGATGATTTCCAGTATATCTGATGAACACTTTATAAGACGATTTTGTCACTCTAAAAAAGACATGACGAACCGGAAACTGTTCATTTTCACGATTCTACATATAACTGACATTGAATAGAGACTGTTTTCACAAGGCAACCGTTCAAAGTCAATACAATTAGCAGTCAATGCTTTACCC
The DNA here is from genome assembly GCA_028753945.1 of Hexactinellida sp. DTS-2022. Taxonomy (NCBI): domain Eukaryota; kingdom Metazoa; phylum Porifera; class Hexactinellida; species Hexactinellida sp. DTS-2022. The sequence goes on from JAPNXP010000014.1 coordinate 5,352,888, forward strand.
CGGAAACTCGCATTAGAATCCATTAAAAACATAGATTTTAAATTTAAGCAAATGGACCAGTTAGAAGACGCTTTGGTGATCAAAAAAAATAGTTTCGATTTAGAATTGGCTATTCTTGACACTGGAATACACCAAAGTCACTTAACTATGCGAGACTTTTCTCTAGGTGCCATATATACACAATTTATATCACTGGTTTTACCCATAAAAACATAGATTTTGAGAATGCTATAAAAGTACATTTGGAAGGTGACTGTTTGACAATAAACAATCCAGGTCACTTTAAAAAGAGATTTACTTTTCACCAGACATCCCAAACATCACATAAAGATAGCCAGTCCTTTCACTATACCCCATCAAACACAATAAAAAAGAAGAATTCTATCACTCCCTTCGTTCCCAGCCAATTTTTAACCAACCAAAGATAGATTTTAAGAATGCTATAAAAGTACATTTGGAAGGTGACTGTTTGACAATAAACAATCCAGGTCACTTTAAAAAGAGATTTACTTTCCACCAGACATCCCAAACATCACATAAAGATAGCCAGTCCTTTCACTATACCCCATCAAACACAATATAAAAGAAGAATTCTATCACTCCCTTCGTTCCCAGCCAATTTTTAACCAACCAAAGATAGATTTTAAGAATGCTATAAAAGTACATTTGGAAGGTGACTGTTTGACAATAAACAATCCAGGTCACTTTAAAAAGAGATTTACTTTCCACCAGACATCCCAAACATCACATAAAGATAGCCAGTCCTTTCACTATACCCCATCAAACACAATATAAAAGAAGAATTCTATCACTCCCTTCGTTCCCAGCCAATTTTTAACCAACCAAAGATAGATTTTAAGAATGCTATAAAAGTACATTTGGAAGGTGACTGTTTGACAATAAACAATCCAGGTCACTTTAAAAAGAGATTTACTTTCCACCAGACATCCCAAACATCACATAAAGATAGCCAGTCCTTTCACTATACCCCATCAAACACAATATAAAAGAAGAATTCTATCACTCCCTTCGTTCCCAGCCAATTTTTAACCAACCAAAGATAGATTTTAAGAATGCTATAAAAGTACATTTGGAAGGTGACTGTTTGACAATAAACAATCCAGGTCACTTTAAAAAGAGATTTACTTTCCACCAGACATCCCAAACATCACATAAAGATAGCCAGTCCTTTCACTATACCCCATCAAACACAATATAAAAGAAGAATTCTATCACTCCCTTCGTTCCCAGCCAATTTTTAACCAACCAAAGATAGATTTTAAGAATGCTATAAAAGTACATTTGGAAGGTGACTGTTTGACAATAAACAATCCAGGTCACTTTAAAAAGAGATTTACTTTCCACCAGACATCCCAAACATCACATAAAGATAGCCAGTCCTTTCACTATACCCCATCAAACACAATATAAAAGAAGAATTCTATCACTCCCTTCGTTCCCAGCCAATTTTTAACCAACCAAAGATAGATTTTAAGAATGCTATAAAAGTACATTTGGAAGGTGACTGTTTGACAATAAACAATCCAGGTCACTTTAAAAAGAGATTTACTTTCCACCAGACATCCCAAACATCACATAAAGATAGCCAGTCCTTTCACTATACCCCATCAAACACAATATAAAAGAAGAATTCTATCACTCCCTTCGTTCCCAGCCAATTTTTAACCAACCAAAGATAGATTTTAAGAATGCTATAAAAGTACATTTGGAAGGTGACTGTTTGACAATAAACAATCCAGGTCACTTTAAAAAGAGATTTACTTTCCACCAGACATCCCAAACATCACATAAAGATAGCCAGTCCTTTCACTATACCCCATCAAACACAATATAAAAGAAGAATTCTATCACTCCCTTCGTTCCCAGCCAATTTTTAACCAACCAAAGATAGATTTTAAGAATGCTATAAAAGTACATTTGGAAGGTGACTGTTTGACAATAAACAATCCAGGTCACTTTAAAAAGAGATTTACTTTCCACCAGACATCCCAAACATCACATAAAGATAGCCAGTCCTTTCACTATACCCCATCAAACACAATATAAAAGAAGAATTCTATCACTCCCTTCGTTCCCAGCCAATTTTTAACCAACCAAAGATAGATTTTAAGAATGCTATAAAAGTACATTTGGAAGGTGACTGTTTGACAATAAACAATCCAGGTCACTTTAAAAAGAGATTTACTTTCCACCAGACATCCCAAACATCACATAAAGATAGCCAGTCCTTTCACTATACCCCATCAAACACAATATAAAAGAAGAATTCTATCACTCCCTTCGTTCCCAGCCAATTTTTAACCAACCAAAGATAGATTTTAAGAATGCTATAAAAGTACATTTGGAAGGTGACTGTTTGACAATAAACAATCCAGGTCACTTTAAAAAGAGATTTACTTTCCACCAGACATCCCAAACATCACATAAAGATAGCCAGTCCTTTCACTATACCCCATCAAACACAATATAAAAGAAGAATTCTATCACTCCCTTCGTTCCCAGCCAATTTTTAACCAACCAAAGATAGATTTTAAGAATGCTATAAAAGTACATTTGGAAGGTGACTGTTTGACAATAAACAATCCAGGTCACTTTAAAAAGAGATTTACTTTCCACCAGACATCCCAAACATCACATAAAGATAGCCAGTCCTTTCACTATACCCCATCAAACACAATATAAAAGAAGAATTCTATCACTCCCTTCGTTCCCAGCCAATTTTTAACCAACCAAAGATAGATTTTAAGAATGCTATAAAAGTACATTTGGAAGGTGACTGTTTGACAATAAACAATCCAGGTCACTTTAAAAAGAGATTTACTTTCCACCAGACATCCCAAACATCACATAAAGATAGCCAGTCCTTTCACTATACCCCATCAAACACAATATAAAAGAAGAATTCTATCACTCCCTTCGTTCCCAGCCAATTTTTAACCAACCAAAGATAGATTTTAAGAATGCTATAAAAGTACATTTGGAAGGTGACTGTTTGACAATAAACAATCCAGGTCACTTTAAAAAGAGATTTACTTTCCACCAGACATCCCAAACATCACATAAAGATAGCCAGTCCTTTCACTATACCCCATCAAACACAATATAAAAGAAGAATTCTATCACTCCCTTCGTTCCCAGCCAATTTTTAACCAACCAAAGATAGATTTTAAGAATGCTATAAAAGTACATTTGGAAGGTGACTGTTTGACAATAAACAATCCAGGTCACTTTAAAAAGAGATTTACTTTCCACCAGACATCCCAAACATCACATAAAGATAGCCAGTCCTTTCACTATACCCCATCAAACACAATATAAAAGAAGAATTCTATCACTCCCTTCGTTCCCAGCCAATTTTTAACCAACCAAAGATAGATTTTAAGAATGCTATAAAAGTACATTTGGAAGGTGACTGTTTGACAATAAACAATCCAGGTCACTTTAAAAAGAGATTTACTTTCCACCAGACATCCCAAACATCACATAAAGATAGCCAGTCCTTTCACTATACCCCATCAAACACAATATAAAAGAAGAATTCTATCACTCCCTTCGTTCCCAGCCAATTTTTAACCAACCAAAGATAGATTTTAAGAATGCTATAAAAGTACATTTGGAAGGTGACTGTTTGACAATAAACAATCCAGGTCACTTTAAAAAGAGATTTACTTTCCACCAGACATCCCAAACATCACATAAAGATAGCCAGTCCTTTCACTATACCCCATCAAACACAATATAAAAGAAGAATTCTATCACTCCCTTCGTTCCCAGCCAATTTTTAACCAACCAAAGATAGATTTTAAGAATGCTATAAAAGTACATTTGGAAGGTGACTGTTTGACAATAAACAATCCAGGTCACTTTAAAAAGAGATTTACTTTCCACCAGACATCCCAAACATCACATAAAGATAGCCAGTCCTTTCACTATACCCCATCAAACACAATATAAAAGAAGAATTCTATCACTCCCTTCGTTCCCAGCCAATTTTTAACCAACCAAAGATAGATTTTAAGAATGCTATAAAAGTACATTTGGAAGGTGACTGTTTGACAATAAACAATCCAGGTCACTTTAAAAAGAGATTTACTTTCCACCAGACATCCCAAACATCACATAAAGATAGCCAGTCCTTTCACTATACCCCATCAAACACAATATAAAAGAAGAATTCTATCACTCCCTTCGTTCCCAGCCAATTTTTAACCAACCAAAGATAGATTTTAAGAATGCTATAAAAGTACATTTGGAAGGTGACTGTTTGACAATAAACAATCCAGGTCACTTTAAAAAGAGATTTACTTTCCACCAGACATCCCAAACATCACATAAAGATAGCCAGTCCTTTCACTATACCCCATCAAACACAATATAAAAGAAGAATTCTATCACTCCCTTCGTTCCCAGCCAATTTTTAACCAACCAAAGATAGATTTTAAGAATGCTATAAAAGTACATTTGGAAGGTGACTGTTTGACAATAAACAATCCAGGTCACTTTAAAAAGAGATTTACTTTCCACCAGACATCCCAAACATCACATAAAGATAGCCAGTCCTTTCACTATACCCCATCAAACACAATATAAAAGAAGAATTCTATCACTCCCTTCGTTCCCAGCCAATTTTTAACCAACCAAAGATAGATTTTAAGAATGCTATAAAAGTACATTTGGAAGGTGACTGTTTGACAATAAACAATCCAGGTCACTTTAAAAAGAGATTTACTTTCCACCAGACATCCCAAACATCACATAAAGATAGCCAGTCCTTTCACTATACCCCATCAAACACAATATAAAAGAAGAATTCTATCACTCCCTTCGTTCCCAGCCAATTTTTAACCAACCAAAGATAGATTTTAAGAATGCTATAAAAGTACATTTGGAAGGTGACTGTTTGACAATAAACAATCCAGGTCACTTTAAAAAGAGATTTACTTTCCACCAGACATCCCAAACATCACATAAAGATAGCCAGTCCTTTCACTATACCCCATCAAACACAATATAAAAGAAGAATTCTATCACTCCCTTCGTTCCCAGCCAATTTTTAACCAACCAAAGATAGATTTTAAGAATGCTATAAAAGTACATTTGGAAGGTGACTGTTTGACAATAAACAATCCAGGTCACTTTAAAAAGAGATTTACTTTCCACCAGACATCCCAAACATCACATAAAGATAGCCAGTCCTTTCACTATACCCCATCAAACACAATATAAAAGAAGAATTCTATCACTCCCTTCGTTCCCAGCCAATTTTTAACCAACCAAAGATAGATTTTAAGAATGCTATAAAAGTACATTTGGAAGGTGACTGTTTGACAATAAACAATCCAGGTCACTTTAAAAAGAGATTTACTTTCCACCAGACATCCCAAACATCACATAAAGATAGCCAGTCCTTTCACTATACCCCATCAAACACAATATAAAAGAAGAATTCTATCACTCCCTTCGTTCCCAGCCAATTTTTAACCAACCAAAGATAGATTTTAAGAATGCTATAAAAGTACATTTGGAAGGTGACTGTTTGACAATAAACAATCCAGGTCACTTTAAAAAGAGATTTACTTTCCACCAGACATCCCAAACATCACATAAAGATAGCCAGTCCTTTCACTATACCCCATCAAACACAATATAAAAGAAGAATTCTATCACTCCCTTCGTTCCCAGCCAATTTTTAACCAACCAAAGATAGATTTTAAGAATGCTATAAAAGTACATTTGGAAGGTGACTGTTTGACAATAAACAATCCAGGTCACTTTAAAAAGAGATTTACTTTCCACCAGACATCCCAAACATCACATAAAGATAGCCAGTCCTTTCACTATACCCCATCAAACACAATATAAAAGAAGAATTCTATCACTCCCTTCGTTCCCAGCCAATTTTTAACCAACCAAAGATAGATTTTAAGAATGCTATAAAAGTACATTTGGAAGGTGACTGTTTGACAATAAACAATCCAGGTCACTTTAAAAAGAGATTTACTTTCCACCAGACATCCCAAACATCACATAAAGATAGCCAGTCCTTTCACTATACCCCATCAAACACAATATAAAAGAAGAATTCTATCACTCCCTTCGTTCCCAGCCAATTTTTAACCAACCAAAGATAGATTTTAAGAATGCTATAAAAGTACATTTGGAAGGTGACTGTTTGACAATAAACAATCCAGGTCACTTTAAAAAGAGATTTACTTTCCACCAGACATCCCAAACATCACATAAAGATAGCCAGTCCTTTCACTATACCCCATCAAACACAATATAAAAGAAGAATTCTATCACTCCCTTCGTTCCCAGCCAATTTTTAACCAACCAAAGATAGATTTTAAGAATGCTATAAAAGTACATTTGGAAGGTGACTGTTTGACAATAAACAATCCAGGTCACTTTAAAAAGAGATTTACTTTCCACCAGACATCCCAAACATCACATAAAGATAGCCAGTCCTTTCACTATACCCCATCAAACACAATATAAAAGAAGAATTCTATCACTCCCTTCGTTCCCAGCCAATTTTTAACCAACCAAAGATAGATTTTAAGAATGCTATAAAAGTACATTTGGAAGGTGACTGTTTGACAATAAACAATCCAGGTCACTTTAAAAAGAGATTTACTTTCCACCAGACATCCCAAACATCACATAAAGATAGCCAGTCCTTTCACTATACCCCATCAAACACAATATAAAAGAAGAATTCTATCACTCCCTTCGTTCCCAGCCAATTTTTAACCAACCAAAGATAGATTTTAAGAATGCTATAAAAGTACATTTGGAAGGTGACTGTTTGACAATAAACAATCCAGGTCACTTTAAAAAGAGATTTACTTTCCACCAGACATCCCAAACATCACATAAAGATAGCCAGTCCTTTCACTATACCCCATCAAACACAATATAAAAGAAGAATTCTATCACTCCCTTCGTTCCCAGCCAATTTTTAACCAACCAAAGATAGATTTTAAGAATGCTATAAAAGTACATTTGGAAGGTGACTGTTTGACAATAAACAATCCAGGTCACTTTAAAAAGAGATTTACTTTCCACCAGACATCCCAAACATCACATAAAGATAGCCAGTCCTTTCACTATACCCCATCAAACACAATATAAAAGAAGAATTCTATCACTCCCTTCGTTCCCAGCCAATTTTTAACCAACCAAAGATAGATTTTAAGAATGCTATAAAAGTACATTTGGAAGGTGACTGTTTGACAATAAACAATCCAGGTCACTTTAAAAAGAGATTTACTTTCCACCAGACATCCCAAACATCACATAAAGATAGCCAGTCCTTTCACTATACCCCATCAAACACAATATAAAAGAAGAATTCTATCACTCCCTTCGTTCCCAGCCAATTTTTAACCAACCAAAGATAGATTTTAAGAATGCTATAAAAGTACATTTGGAAGGTGACTGTTTGACAATAAACAATCCAGGTCACTTTAAAAAGAGATTTACTTTCCACCAGACATCCCAAACATCACATAAAGATAGCCAGTCCTTTCACTATACCCCATCAAACACAATATAAAAGAAGAATTCTATCACTCCCTTCGTTCCCAGCCAATTTTTAACCAACCAAAGATAGATTTTAAGAATGCTATAAAAGTACATTTGGAAGGTGACTGTTTGACAATAAACAATCCAGGTCACTTTAAAAAGAGATTTACTTTCCACCAGACATCCCAAACATCACATAAAGATAGCCAGTCCTTTCACTATACCCCATCAAACACAATATAAAAGAAGAATTCTATCACTCCCTTCGTTCCCAGCCAATTTTTAACCAACCAAAGATAGATTTTAAGAATGCTATAAAAGTACATTTGGAAGGTGACTGTTTGACAATAAACAATCCAGGTCACTTTAAAAAGAGATTTACTTTCCACCAGACATCCCAAACATCACATAAAGATAGCCAGTCCTTTCACTATACCCCATCAAACACAATATAAAAGAAGAATTCTATCACTCCCTTCGTTCCCAGCCAATTTTTAACCAACCAAAGATAGATTTTAAGAATGCTATAAAAGTACATTTGGAAGGTGACTGTTTGACAATAAACAATCCAGGTCACTTTAAAAAGAGATTTACTTTCCACCAGACATCCCAAACATCACATAAAGATAGCCAGTCCTTTCACTATACCCCATCAAACACAATATAAAAGAAGAATTCTATCACTCCCTTCGTTCCCAGCCAATTTTTAACCAACCAAAGATAGATTTTAAGAATGCTATAAAAGTACATTTGGAAGGTGACTGTTTGACAATAAACAATCCAGGTCACTTTAAAAAGAGATTTACTTTCCACCAGACATCCCAAACATCACATAAAGATAGCCAGTCCTTTCACTATACCCCATCAAACACAATATAAAAGAAGAATTCTATCACTCCCTTCGTTCCCAGCCAATTTTTAACCAACCAAAGATAGATTTTAAGAATGCTATAAAAGTACATTTGGAAGGTGACTGTTTGACAATAAACAATCCAGGTCACTTTAAAAAGAGATTTACTTTCCACCAGACATCCCAAACATCACATAAAGATAGCCAGTCCTTTCACTATACCCCATCAAACACAATATAAAAGAAGAATTCTATCACTCCCTTCGTTCCCAGCCAATTTTTAACCAACCAAAGATAGATTTTAAGAATGCTATAAAAGTACATTTGGAAGGTGACTGTTTGACAATAAACAATCCAGGTCACTTTAAAAAGAGATTTACTTTCCACCAGACATCCCAAACATCACATAAAGATAGCCAGTCCTTTCACTATACCCCATCAAACACAATATAAAAGAAGAATTCTATCACTCCCTTCGTTCCCAGCCAATTTTTAACCAACCAAAGATAGATTTTAAGAATGCTATAAAAGTACATTTGGAAGGTGACTGTTTGACAATAAACAATCCAGGTCACTTTAAAAAGAGATTTACTTTCCACCAGACATCCCAAACATCACATAAAGATAGCCAGTCCTTTCACTATACCCCATCAAACACAATATAAAAGAAGAATTCTATCACTCCCTTCGTTCCCAGCCAATTTTTAACCAACCAAAGATAGATTTTAAGAATGCTATAAAAGTACATTTGGAAGGTGACTGTTTGACAATAAACAATCCAGGTCACTTTAAAAAGAGATTTACTTTCCACCAGACATCCCAAACATCACATAAAGATAGCCAGTCCTTTCACTATACCCCATCAAACACAATATAAAAGAAGAATTCTATCACTCCCTTCGTTCCCAGCCAATTTTTAACCAACCAAAGATAGATTTTAAGAATGCTATAAAAGTACATTTGGAAGGTGACTGTTTGACAATAAACAATCCAGGTCACTTTAAAAAGAGATTTACTTTCCACCAGACATCCCAAACATCACATAAAGATAGCCAGTCCTTTCACTATACCCCATCAAACACAATATAAAAGAAGAATTCTATCACTCCCTTCGTTCCCAGCCAATTTTTAACCAACCAAAGATAGATTTTAAGAATGCTATAAAAGTACATTTGGAAGGTGACTGTTTGACAATAAACAATCCAGGTCACTTTAAAAAGAGATTTACTTTCCACCAGACATCCCAAACATCACATAAAGATAGCCAGTCCTTTCACTATACCCCATCAAACACAATATAAAAGAAGAATTCTATCACTCCCTTCGTTCCCAGCCAATTTTTAACCAACCAAAGATAGATTTTAAGAATGCTATAAAAGTACATTTGGAAGGTGACTGTTTGACAATAAACAATCCAGGTCACTTTAAAAAGAGATTTACTTTCCACCAGACATCCCAAACATCACATAAAGATAGCCAGTCCTTTCACTATACCCCATCAAACACAATATAAAAGAAGAATTCTATCACTCCCTTCGTTCCCAGCCAATTTTTAACCAACCAAAGATAGATTTTAAGAATGCTATAAAAGTACATTTGGAAGGTGACTGTTTGACAATAAACAATCCAGGTCACTTTAAAAAGAGATTTACTTTCCACCAGACATCCCAAACATCACATAAAGATAGCCAGTCCTTTCACTATACCCCATCAAACACAATATAAAAGAAGAATTCTATCACTCCCTTCGTTCCCAGCCAATTTTTAACCAACCAAAGATAGATTTTAAGAATGCTATAAAAGTACATTTGGAAGGTGACTGTTTGACAATAAACAATCCAGGTCACTTTAAAAAGAGATTTACTTTCCACCAGACATCCCAAACATCACATAAAGATAGCCAGTCCTTTCACTATACCCCATCAAACACAATATAAAAGAAGAATTCTATCACTCCCTTCGTTCCCAGCCAATTTTTAACCAACCAAAGATAGATTTTAAGAATGCTATAAAAGTACATTTGGAAGGTGACTGTTTGACAATAAACAATCCAGGTCACTTTAAAAAGAGATTTACTTTCCACCAGACATCCCAAACATCACATAAAGATAGCCAGTCCTTTCACTATACCCCATCAAACACAATATAAAAGAAGAATTCTATCACTCCCTTCGTTCCCAGCCAATTTTTAACCAACCAAAGATAGATTTTAAGAATGCTATAAAAGTACATTTGGAAGGTGACTGTTTGACAATAAACAATCCAGGTCACTTTAAAAAGAGATTTACTTTCCACCAGACATCCCAAACATCACATAAAGATAGCCAGTCCTTTCACTATACCCCATCAAACACAATATAAAAGAAGAATTCTATCACTCCCTTCGTTCCCAGCCAATTTTTAACCAACCAAAGATAGATTTTAAGAATGCTATAAAAGTACATTTGGAAGGTGACTGTTTGACAATAAACAATCCAGGTCACTTTAAAAAGAGATTTACTTTCCACCAGACATCCCAAACATCACATAAAGATAGCCAGTCCTTTCACTATACCCCATCAAACACAATATAAAAGAAGAATTCTATCACTCCCTTCGTTCCCAGCCAATTTTTAACCAACCAAAGATAGATTTTAAGAATGCTATAAAAGTACATTTGGAAGGTGACTGTTTGACAATAAACAATCCAGGTCACTTTAAAAAGAGATTTACTTTCCACCAGACATCCCAAACATCACATAAAGATAGCCAGTCCTTTCACTATACCCCATCAAACACAATATAAAAGAAGAATTCTATCACTCCCTTCGTTCCCAGCCAATTTTTAACCAACCAAAGATAGATTTTAAGAATGCTATAAAAGTACATTTGGAAGGTGACTGTTTGACAATAAACAATCCAGGTCACTTTAAAAAGAGATTTACTTTCCACCAGACATCCCAAACATCACATAAAGATAGCCAGTCCTTTCACTATACCCCATCAAACACAATATAAAAGAAGAATTCTATCACTCCCTTCGTTCCCAGCCAATTTTTAACCAACCAAAGATAGATTTTAAGAATGCTATAAAAGTACATTTGGAAGGTGACTGTTTGACAATAAACAATCCAGGTCACTTTAAAAAGAGATTTACTTTCCACCAGACATCCCAAACATCACATAAAGATAGCCAGTCCTTTCACTATACCCCATCAAACACAATATAAAAGAAGAATTCTATCACTCCCTTCGTTCCCAGCCAATTTTTAACCAACCAAAGATAGATTTTAAGAATGCTATAAAAGTACATTTGGAAGGTGACTGTTTGACAATAAACAATCCAGGTCACTTTAAAAAGAGATTTACTTTCCACCAGACATCCCAAACATCACATAAAGATAGCCAGTCCTTTCACTATACCCCATCAAACACAATATAAAAGAAGAATTCTATCACTCCCTTCGTTCCCAGCCAATTTTTAACCAACCAAAGATAGATTTTAAGAATGCTATAAAAGTACATTTGGAAGGTGACTGTTTGACAATAAACAATCCAGGTCACTTTAAAAAGAGATTTACTTTCCACCAGACATCCCAAACATCACATAAAGATAGCCAGTCCTTTCACTATACCCCATCAAACACAATATAAAAGAAGAATTCTATCACTCCCTTCGTTCCCAGCCAATTTTTAACCAACCAAAGATAGATTTTAAGAATGCTATAAAAGTACATTTGGAAGGTGACTGTTTGACAATAAACAATCCAGGTCACTTTAAAAAGAGATTTACTTTCCACCAGACATCCCAAACATCACATAAAGATAGCCAGTCCTTTCACTATACCCCATCAAACACAATATAAAAGAAGAATTCTATCACTCCCTTCGTTCCCAGCCAATTTTTAACCAACCAAAGATAGATTTTAAGAATGCTATAAAAGTACATTTGGAAGGTGACTGTTTGACAATAAACAATCCAGGTCACTTTAAAAAGAGATTTACTTTCCACCAGACATCCCAAACATCACATAAAGATAGCCAGTCCTTTCACTATACCCCATCAAACACAATATAAAAGAAGAATTCTATCACTCCCTTCGTTCCCAGCCAATTTTTAACCAACCAAAGATAGATTTTAAGAATGCTATAAAAGTACATTTGGAAGGTGACTGTTTGACAATAAACAATCCAGGTCACTTTAAAAAGAGATTTACTTTCCACCAGACATCCCAAACATCACATAAAGATAGCCAGTCCTTTCACTATACCCCATCAAACACAATATAAAAGAAGAATTCTATCACTCCCTTCGTTCCCAGCCAATTTTTAACCAACCAAAGATAGATTTTAAGAATGCTATAAAAGTACATTTGGAAGGTGACTGTTTGACAATAAACAATCCAGGTCACTTTAAAAAGAGATTTACTTTCCACCAGACATCCCAAACATCACATAAAGATAGCCAGTCCTTTCACTATACCCCATCAAACACAATATAAAAGAAGAATTCTATCACTCCCTTCGTTCCCAGCCAATTTTTAACCAACCAAAGATAGATTTTAAGAATGCTATAAAAGTACATTTGGAAGGTGACTGTTTGACAATAAACAATCCAGGTCACTTTAAAAAGAGATTTACTTTCCACCAGACATCCCAAACATCACATAAAGATAGCCAGTCCTTTCACTATACCCCATCAAACACAATATAAAAGAAGAATTCTATCACTCCCTTCGTTCCCAGCCAATTTTTAACCAACCAAAGATAGATTTTAAGAATGCTATAAAAGTACATTTGGAAGGTGACTGTTTGACAATAAACAATCCAGGTCACTTTAAAAAGAGATTTACTTTCCACCAGACATCCCAAACATCACATAAAGATAGCCAGTCCTTTCACTATACCCCATCAAACACAATATAAAAGAAGAATTCTATCACTCCCTTCGTTCCAGCCAATTTTTAACCAACCAAAGATAGATTTTAAGAATGCTATAAAAGTACATTTGGAAGGTGACTGTTTGACAATAAACAATCCAGGTCACTTTAAAAAGAGATTTACTTTCCACCAGACATCCCAAACATCACATAAAGATAGCCAGTCCTTTCACTATACCCCATCAAACACAATATAAAAGAAGAATTCTATCACTCCCTTCGTTCCCAGCCAATTTTTAACCAACCAAAGATAGATTTTAAGAATGCTATAAAAGTACATTTGGAAGGTGACTGTTTGACAATAAACAATCCAGGTCACTTTAAAAAGAGATTTACTTTCCACCAGACATCCCAAACATCACATAAAGATAGCCAGTCCTTTCACTATACCCCATCAAACAC